>JAKCOX010000005.1:4257500-13400000 GCA_022605575.1 Laterallus jamaicensis coturniculus
CAGCTACCTCGTCTGTGCTTAGAAGTCCTCAGGAAAAGAGAGAGCAGCTGGAATGGAGGCAAAGAAAGGAGAGTGAAAAAAAAAAAAAGGGAAAAAGATGAAAGTGTTATGAGCATCAAAGTAAAGGAAATCTAGAATCACAAAATCATTTAGTTTAGAAAAGACCTTTAAGATCATCACTTTCAGCCATCACCTAACACTGTACTACTTTCAGGTAGTTGTAAAGATCGATAAGGTCTCCCCTCAGCATCCTTTTTTCCAGCCTAAACTATCCCAGCTCCCTCAGCTGCTCCTCATCAGACCTGTGCTCCAGACCCTTCACCAGCTTCACTGCCCTTCCTTGGCCATAGAGAACAGGACCAAAATCAAAGGAAAGGGGAAGAAAGAAGAACATTAGTAATTCATCTCTGTTGTGCAATAATAAAATAAAGTTTCCACCAAAGTAAAAAGGGGGGAGGGGAACACCACTTGTTCCTTAAATTGGAAGATGAATTATGAAATTAATTTCATTAAAAAGCTTTTAAGAGGGAATGCTAGCTCTACTCTTGGAGGCCATTATTCTTAAAGCTTAGAAATACATCTCATTTATGGGTGTTTAATGGAGCCCTCATGCTATTTCAAGCTCTTGGTTCCTTTAAAAATTCAACTACAGTTATTCATCATTTGTAAAGGAGTTGTACAGTGTTACCAAGGTATGGAAGAGAATTAACAGCTGCTGAAAATTATGAGATCCAGCACCACATGCAAGCTCAGAAAAACTCACAGGACCATTTGTTTCTAATTGCTTTCCCCTGCTAATTGCCACCTGAACTGTGCAACTCGCGCTTACTAAGTGGCATTTCTACAACATCAGGGGGTGCCAGTGTATGAGTGAGACAGGCTGGCTCACAAGAAGTTGTCAGCAGGTCTAGGTGAGGTGTAGACTGCTCCTTTCACAAGAATTACCTGAGTCAAGTGGCTTACAGTGTGTGCTGGTTTGGCCCTGGCTGGAGGCCAGACACCCACCAAAGCAGCTCTATCCCTCCCCTTTTCTGCAGCAAAGGGGAGAAAATAGACAGTGAGAGGCTGAGGGGCTGAAGGGTGGAGATAAGGCCAGGGAGAGATCATCCCACAATCAGCATCACAGGCAGAACAGACTCAGCACAGAATAAGGGAAAGAAACTCTCTAATTGATGGCCCTGCCCTGCACAGCCAGTGACACCAGAGTTGGGTGATGAGAAGTGCAGCCAGATCTTAAAGCACCTCCCCCCAGCCCTCCCTTCTCAGCAGACTTCACTTTAGCCAGGATTTCGCTCCCTTCTCCTCCACCATCCTCCATTGTGGCACAGGGAGGGGCAGGGACTGGGGGAATGGGGGTTTTGGTCAGTTCCTCCCAAGCTGTTTTCCTCCTTAGCTGGGGTGGGAGCATTCCTCACACCCTTCCCCTGCTGCACCATGGGGTCCCACCCATGGGAGACAGTCCCACATGAACTTCTCCAGCGTGAGTCCATTCTCACAGGGCTTCACAGCTCCTCACCAACTGCACCAGCGTGGCTCCCTTCCATGGGGTGCTGACCTTCAGGCCCAGACTGCTCCAGCCTGGTTCCCCACCTCCTCCTCAGTTTCCCCATGACTCCCTTTTACAAAGCTCAGGGACTTTATTGGGTGTAACGTGTCACAGTTATCAGGAGGCATCTTTTACACAGAGAGAGAACAAGACAGAACCATGGCGACCAAGGCGAAGAGCAGGCAGACAGTGAAAGGAACTCCAGTTGCCAGGTGTAATCATAACTTCAAATTGCTGAACGTCAGAACTTGACTCAAATCAGGAATCCCAGTTTTAGTCTGCACCTGCCCTTTTTAGCAATCCTCCATTTCCAATTTTCTCAGAAAGTGGTGGGCTTTGCAAGTAAAACACAAGCACTAACACCAGTGGTACCCTCCACCCAAACAAGAGGGCAGCTCCAAACACACGGGAGTTGAAAGGGCAGACCTGGAACTCGACAGTTATTTACTGCATCATCAGGTGAGCGTGTCTTAAGCAGTGCAGGTTGTGCACCGACCCCTACTGAAACCATCCCAAGTAATGACATCCATAAGCTCAGCCATCACTGCCTGGTGGCTGTCCTGCAGACTGCTTCCAAACTGTTTTCCCAAGCTAGGCTGGAAACACCCTGTTAACAACCCTAGCCTAGCACAAGGCAGGATGTATCACACCTAGACTGACAGCACCACGTACAAGCGTGATGGCGAGCGTTTTCTCTTGTCAAACTGCTTTCCTGGGCTAAGAGGCTGTCACTCTGCACACCAGCTTACACATTTCGCCTCTGGTCACACTCAGAGCTGCCCCCCTTTCCTGTGCCGCTGTGGTGATGCAGGACACGGATTATACAATTCCCTGGCAACCTGCTCTTAACATTTCCTTCCTGGCTGTTGTGTTTAAATGAGGCCAAGCATCACACGTACTCACTCCCAGCCTTCAGCAGCTACAAGGTCACCCAGATTATCTTCATTTCCTTTACTGAGGCCCAAGGTAATTCAGTTACCTTGTGTTTGCCTTCAGCGACGGGCACACGCAGCTACCACAAACCCTCTGCTCTCCCATTTACTTCCAGACTATGACATCTTTACTTTAAAATAAAAAAAATTCTCTGAGACATCTCACACTGGGAAAATGGTTTCCATATTTTTAAGCTTTCCATACTTTAAAACAACCCACCCATCCACAGGCCAGTTTATGTAAACAACCCATGTATAATTTATACAGCCTGCCTGCATATAAACTAGAGATCCTATTGCTTTCTCGGGGCAGCTGACAGAAAAACAACACCCCGAGTTTATGTAAGCTGGAAAGTTCTTATTTCTCCTTTTGCCAGAATGAATTCCCTCTAAGAAGGACAATGATGTTTTTTTCTGTGCTGGTCATAGAATTACAGAACTGTTGGGGTTGGAAGGCACCTCCAGAGATCATCGAGTCCAACCCCCCTGCCAAAGCAGGTTCCCTAGGACAGGTCGCACAGGTAGCAAGAAAACTAAATATTCATCCTTCTATGCTTTCAGAAACTTCTCCACCTTTGGAGCCTGTGTAAAGAAACCCATCTCCCACTGTTTTTAGAAGAAAGTGCCATTTGTAAAGTACAATTAGTTCCCAGGCCTAGGAAGTGGTATCCCTGACACGTATTGATGGATGGTGGCCATAAGAATACATGATGCCGATTAGTTGCTCAGCTTCAGCAAAGACAACAACTACATACATCACAAAGCAGGGAAGCTCACCAGGAGCAAGCAGTGCTGCACAAAATACAAGGCCCTTTTTTGGTTCTGCGCAGCACTCGGAGTGCTTTCAGGGGAGGTAGAGCCCAGCAGGCCATTTCTCTCCCAATTACCTACTGCCTCCACTGGAAGGATGCTCAGCACAGATCTTGAGCGGGAGAAGAGCTCATCAGCTGGAGCACGAGGCACACCCCTCTCACCTGAAATAATCCAGTGTGGGTTACTTTCCAGAAACACCTCCAGCCTGGGTTCTCAGAAAAGGCAGAACACTTGCTCCTTGGCAGCTCTGGAAAGGAAAGGCTTCTCTGGAATTCTTTGAGATTCTGCTGGGGCAAAGCAGTGTTTTTGCTGGTGCTGCCTGGCAGAGTTTATTTATTGCTACGTTTGTCTTCACACTGCTGGGCAGCAATCGCAAATCTAATTACTGCCAAAGTGGCTCTTGGGGCTTGTGCACAGGTGTTTTGCTTAATATTAAATCTAAATAAAAAACACACTAGCAGGGACCAGTTAATGACGAGTTGTGACACAAATGCTCTCAAGGAGAAAAGCCCCGGCTTTCAGCCACACACACACCTCCCTCCCCAGCCCCTTGTTATTCAATTCCTCAGGCTGCAGCACTGTGCAAATCAGCAATTACCATCACAGCGTTTATACAGAACAGCTTTCGCAGCTGCCAAGCAAGGTACTGAAGCAGGGCTTCCCCTCCCTGCCACTGCCTGCAACAAAGACCTACTTGATTTGTGAAGCTTCATCTCCACAGGACACCTTCGCTCATTGTCTTCAACTCACGTTCCCAGTGACACCTGTACAGTCCCACAGATGCAACTGTCAGAGATTAATAAATAACTCCACTGCTAAAGCGCAAGAAGAAGGAATTGAAAGCAAGCCAGAACTCTTCAAGAAGCAATTTAAGATGCATTTGCTACTCTACAAGGCACAGTTTTGTGGTAAATATACAGGGGTACACGATGACTAAGAATGGGCCCTTTCAAAGGTACCACGGCGTTTCCCACAGCACCACTGACATTAAAGCCTTGTTGTCTCCAAGCGAAACGTGCCGTGCCTTGCATGGACATTGACTCCAAAACTGGGCAGCAAAGAGCACAACTGTGCCTGGTACAAAACACTACGCTGCAGATGATGTTGACACTCACTGTTCTTCATTCCTTCTGCTTCATGAAACAGCTCTTTAACCTTTCCTTTAGATAAAGCCAAGCTCAAACAGTAATTGCCAAGGATGGCAGTTTCACTTTTCAGCCGGTGAGCAGGCACGGGGCAGTGATATACTTCAGTCTGTCTGTGAATATCAAGACAAGAAGGTGTCTGCTCCTTCTCTCAGAGAATAAGCTTCTCCTGAACTAAGTACCAAACCAAGTCCTTTAGAAACTTTTTCCCTAGAACAGTATTTAAAATCAACAATGAGGGAGAGGGAAAAAACCCAGGATCACTTTAACCATGCCAGGACTTACTTGCAATTCTCAATACACTCAGAAGGTTAAAAGAAAAGAAAAAAAAATTAAAAACTAATTTTTAAAAGAGAAAAATTGGAGAACAAGATGCTGAGAACATCCTCCAAGATCTATGAGCTCTTAAACATACCTTTTTAGGGATAGGCTATGGTTGGGTTAGTTGCTTCTTTTTTATTATAAAATCAACAGAACGAGTAAGGAATAAAATACAGATTAGGACAGCAGTTATAACAGTGAGCATGTCTTACCTAACTAGAAGAGCTACAGAAATGCCTTATTTTAGCTGTTGCTGATTCATTATAAAATACTCTTTTCTAATGCAGTTCGTTATTTCCTCCATTTATCACAGAGTCACAGAGTTGTAGGGGTTGGAAGGGACCTCGAGAGCTCAGACAGGTCTTGAATATCCCCAGAGAAAGAGACTCCACACCCCCTGGGCAGCCTGTCCCAGGGCTCCCTCACCCTCACTGGGGAAAAGTTCCTCCCCATGTTGGTGTGGAACTTCCTGTGCTCCAATTTGCAGCCATTGCCCCTTGTCCTGTCCCCACTGACCGTGGAAAAGGGGCTGGCCAATTCCCCCTGTGCACCCCATACTTAAGATATTTAGAGACATTGATTAGGTCCCCCCTCAGTCTTCTTTTCTCCAGGCTGAACAGCCCCAGCTCTCTCAGCCTTTCCTCATAGGACAGATGCTCCAGGCCCTTCATCATCTTCGTAGCCCTTCTCTGGACTCTCTCCAGGAGATCCCTGTCCTTTTTATACCAGTGGCATCAGTCATGTTTGTATTGTTACTGCACCACAGGCGCAACAGTCAGGATGTGCTGGGTGTAGCCAAGGCAGGCAACAATGTGAGAAAGATCGAGGGGACTCGGGAAAATATGGCTCCCAGGGTTTGAAGTGAGGTGCTTCTCAAAGAAAGGTGATAGGACACCTCCTCTTCTCCTGTTAGCTTGGCACTGCTGAAATTAGTGATTTAGAGCAGTGGGAGAAATCAGGGACAAGACTCCAAAATGATCAGTAGCAATGATGATGCTCAGCCTGTCAGTGAGTAAAATGCAGGCTCTCTTCAGCGTCTCTGTCTGAAGGACTGTCATTTCTCCTCTTCATCTGCTTCAGACCTTCCTGTCCAAATGAGAAGTTGGAGTGCTGTGAGGTATTTGAAGACAAGAAGAGACACTCTGAAGCAGGAAGATGAAAATGGTGCCACTGGCAATGGGATTCGTTCCCATAATATTTAGTACCAGCATCAAATGGAAAACTATTTACAGAAGATACTGTTGTCAATCTGAAACTGGCAATACAAACCCAGTGAGAAGATCAAGATGTTTTCCAGGAAAACAGGAAAAGCCAACACATTCATAATTCCAACCAGGGCAGGAGGTAATGCTTATTCAGGTGGGGGTTTTTTAGTGTTTCAAATTCCTATTTTTAAAGGATTAGAACCAAACTTTTTCCAAATCCTCTTCCAAAGGAAATTAGAAACCAGTTGAGTGTCCCATTCTAAAAAAATAAGCACCCAGAAGAACAAATGCTGACTAGCAGAGGTGTGTATTTGAAATTCCTCAGTTGCCTGGGTTTGAAGTATTTGACTAAAAGCTTCCTGACAGCTTCACATTCATCATTTCAGGCTTTCACTTCTTATCTAAGAGCACCTTGAAAAACAGTCTTTCATGATACTGCACCTTGTTCAGTATCGATAACAGAAGAAGATTTGGAGACAGAGGAGGCAATTTTCTGCCCATTTTAGAACTTCAGAAGAAGTTTCAATTAGATTTGATTCTAAAAATCATTCAAAATTCAAGTTGTGTCTGGAGAGAGACTCACGTTTGCTTCTCAACTGAGTCTGAAACCATTTCCTTCATGAAAGCATCACCTTTTATGAAGAAACGGGTTTTAAATTAGATTCTGTGAGTACAAAAAAAGGGGGATGTTAGTTATTCTCTGTCAGGAACCAGGAAAGGGAACCTGAAGGCATTCTACAGAGCATGGGGGGAAAAGGAAGCTCAGGACTTCTGATGTCCTGTGTATGGCTTAGAGCAGTGGCAGTGCCAGAAAAAGAATGGGTGAACTTTACTGTGAGTCTGATGAAACAGGACTAGACAGGGTGACTCAAGAGTATGGTGATGGTGATGGAAGGTGTCCTCACATGGAGGAGTTCAGCTTACCTTCTGACACATGAGCTCACCAGGTGTTTAAAGATTAAGGTTTTACTTAAGAGAAATTGAGTCTGGTCTTGAGGAGTCAAATACTTGTAGCAATTTTACCACTGGCTTGCAGAAGAAAGCCGAAGCAAACCCTTTCATTCTCAGCTTCCCAGGGTAGCTGACCTCCTCACCTACCCCAAGTTACTTATTTTTAACTAACTTTCCAAGCTTCATAGCAGAACAGAAGGTCTTGACAATGATACCCTTCCTTTCTTTTTGTGTTTAGAGAACTCTGGGTCCAAGCAAATTTAGGATCAAGAAACAGGCTGATTTGATCCAGCCTACTTCCCACCAATTCCAAAACTACTCCCTACCTGGTCTCTTCGAAGAAGTCATAGCTAAACGAGCAGATGATTGGCAGAAACATTTACTTGCAGAGGAGGTGTTCTCATACATGAGGCAAACAGTTTTGAGATTCACCATGCTTTGAGGTAATTTGGGTTGGTTCCTGACATTTTTCCTTTCCAAGCCTTGTCTTGGTCTCAACTCTGTGTTTCTCCAGCAACAGAGGTGAATGCTTTTCAGTTCACCCCCCCTTTTTTTTCCCCCTCAACCCAGGGGGAATCCAATTCAGAAATGAACTTCAACTCATGATCTTTCACCTTCCAGGGCACAAGCTAGAGGGCTTGGGCCAAATTTGAAGTGAAAAGGCAGCCTGAATGTCACATATCCCTCCCAGTAAATGATGAAGCTCATATTGTTATGATTCTGCTTTAAAAATCCTGTTTCTTTGTACTTTTGCAAAGTTGTGATGCAGGAAACTAGGAAAATACAAAAGATACTGGGTCACCTTTATCACATAACCATTTACATCCAGAAAGTGAAACAGTAACAGCTTATTCAAACACTTCAGTGAATAACTTGTCCAAAAATTATGGATTATGTATTTTGTAGCCATTTAAGTATTTCATTATAGATTTTACATATAGAATCTGAGAGCTCTTACAGAGATCTTGAGGAGGCCAGAGACTTCATCACTGAAAAATCAGAAAAACTGTTCAGCTTATATAGAAAGGTAACAAAAGGAACTCTCTAATACCAAAAGCCTGAAGAATTAGATGCTTTAATCCATTACATGGAAAGCACAGCCCAACAGATTTGTTTATTGTGGCAAAGACTCCTGCTGAATTCATCTCACAGCCAGAAACTACTTTTCAAAGGGTACTCCCCTAATAAAACCGTAAATCCAGCTCACCTAGCAGGCATAGAGGAGATAACCAGCATTTCTGAAAAGCATAATAATTAAAAATAATTTTTAAAAGCAGTAGCCATTACATTGAGTTAGGGAAGCTTCTAATCTTTGGGAGCACACAGCCTTCATTCCTCCCACAGATGTGCAAGCCCACCACAGTCCATCTGTTTAGCTTTTTACTTCTCAAACAAGCAGCTCAGAAACCTGGTTTCTGATAAATCACTGTATTTTATTTCATGAGATGAACAAGAAAAGCCATTTGAGAGGTGTGGTTGTGACACAGCGAGCAAGAAATTCTAGATTCTTCACTTGTAAGTAGCTAGAACTGCCCAACGCAATGATGTGGAGATAGGAGGGGCCCACAGATGTGTACATGTAACCCAAATCCCACCACCTACGCACAGCACCATCCAGCCTCCTTGTTCTCTTTGCTGTTCTGTCTGGCCAGCACGTTATATAAGAGAGTCTGCTGATAAACCCAGTCACTGAGCAGCTGTGGAGAGCGGAGCTTGTGCTCAGCAAGTCACTTGCTTTGCTCTACCTTTCTGTAATTTTTTTCTTAAACAACATTGATTTTATTGCTCCCCATAGTCTGGAGTGGAACAGCACAGGTTTTCAGATACACTGTTGCCTGAGACACACTGAAGTTGCACAGACAGTAAACCTGTCAGCAGACAGCAGGGCCAAGCGTTGAGCTGGGGCAGGATTGCTTTTCTGTGCCCTCCTGGCAAGGCCAGCTGTGCCCACAGTATTCTTCACATCCATTTCTGCACCCTGCTCTTAAAGGCTTCAGCCTGGCAGAGATCTCAGTCTTACCAATGTGTGCCAGGGTTTCAGTATCCCTATCTCCAAAAAGTCACTGTGAGCACCTCTCAGTGCTCTTCACTTCAGCCTGAGCCCGCTCATTCCTTCTTTACCAACAGCAGCCAGGCAGAACAAGCCGTTCCCTTCCACCCTGAGACAGTCTCTAAAGATGTGCCAGGGATGAAGCCTCTCAATCTTTAAGCTGAAGAACATCGATTTACTTCATCTCTCCTCACAGTTTCCACACTTCCAACAGCTCTTTCCCTCTCTACACAGCCTTCGATCGGTACACAGCTCGCTTGGATTTTGGTACCTGACACTACCAGAAGCCTTAACAATGCAGAACTCATTCATCTCCTCCCCAGGCAATAAATCTCACTTACATCTATCAATGGGATTTTTCTTTTTACAGTCTTCCCTAAAACTGTCATCCTTCTCCCTACACATGCTACGCAACCGTCTCTCCCTGTGCCATCCTTACTCCTAAGCACAGTGCTTTACCTTTGCACCTATCCATGAGTCTTTAGTCTTTCAAGGCTACACCTCCAGTTTGTCAAAATCACTTCAAATCCTGAGCTTTTCATTCTCCTGCATATTTGTGGCACCCTCTCTGCTAGGTGTACTCGAGGATTTGAAAGGGCCATTCTCAGTTCTTTGTCCAAGTCATTAACAAAACCCCTGAGTGGGTTTTGTCCCTGTCCTGTGCCCATCTATGCTATTGATACAGGGGGCTTGCTAACAAGATGCTTGTTAAGGGGGGCTTGCTAACAGGATGGTCTGAAGTGCCATAGTGGCTATGTCAGAAGTGACCTTGCATAAACAATGTCTCACTTGAACAGCTGGTTCCTAGTGTAGTCAGTCTTGAGTGATTCGTGTTCTTGAAATAATTTAAAGTGGACTCAGGGCTGATGAGGGGGAAGCATCCCAAGGAGGGTGGTGCCTGGAATAGGTAAGAAGGAGTCCCAAGGATAATTGTGCCCATCTGGAACAATCACAACTACGCATGTGCCAGGAGGAGGAGGTGAAAAGTTCAACCTGATGAAGACTTTGAGCCTTCATTGCTGAGACCCCCAATGATCACCACCAGGAGACAGTGCACAGGCACAATTGGGAGGGGTTTGTGAAGATGACTTCATGGGACTAATTTTAATATGAAGCAGGGACAGGTTATGCATATGTACAGGTGTATTGTGAAATACCATTAACATGTGACATTCTACTGTGTATAGTTAAGGTGAATTGCCACGTTTGGTGTCTAGTCTGTGGTGGAGAGATCCCCCTGTGCACCCAGAGCTGAATAAACATACCTGATTTATAACTCTTTGTGCTTTGTGAAGTCAGCTTCTGCGCATCAGTATGTGCTGTTAGACAGGGACAGGAACAGCTGTCTGCAGCTTTCCAGAAGAAGATGCCAGACTGTTATACCTATGCTTAAATAAAAGATGATGGAATGTTGATAACTATTGTATTATTTTTCATTGCTAGAAAAAACAGACATTTCTGATGCCAATGAATACACACACTGAAGTCCACCCTGCTATGTGTAATTAGATTGGGAATTCAAAAACAAGGCTTTTGTCTCTCATCGTTACTCAGCAGCAGTGACAGTTTAGTTCATCCAGAGCTAAACCAATGTTGCATTGTCATAGAATCCCAGAATGGCAAGGGTTGGAAGGGACACCAAGGAGCATAGAGCTACAACCCCCTGCCACAGGCAGGGCCACCAACCTCAGGCCTGGATCTACACAAGGTTGCCCAGGGCCCCATCCAACCTTGCATTGAACACTTCCAGGGACGGGGCATCCACCACCTCTCTGGGCAGCCTGTTCCAGCCCCTCACCACTCTCTCTGTAAAAAACTTCCCCCTAATATCCAATCTAAACCTTCCTTCCTTTAGTTTTAATCCATCCCCCTTGTCCTGCCATTATCTGCCCTTTTAAAAAGTTGATTCCCCTCCTGTTTGTCTGCTCCCTTCAGGGATGGGAAGGCTGCAATGAGGTCCCCCCACAGCCTTCTCTTCTCCAGGCTAAACAAGCCATGAACATTTCTCTAATGCTTTGTCATTTCAACTCTCATACTTATTCTTTCTTATTCAATTTACCAAACTGCTGCTTTATGGGCTAACTCCCTACCTTGAAAAATACTTCATTGGCACAATGCAATAACAGTAATTGTTG
Organism: Laterallus jamaicensis coturniculus; assembly: GCA_022605575.1. Taxonomy (NCBI): domain Eukaryota; kingdom Metazoa; phylum Chordata; class Aves; order Gruiformes; family Rallidae; genus Laterallus; species Laterallus jamaicensis. The sequence goes on from JAKCOX010000005.1 coordinate 4,268,599, forward strand.
AAAGATAGGCAGACATTTATTTTGAGAAACTACCTTCCCACTGACAATGAAACCTGCTGTTGAATAAAAAAAACATCTCCTGAAGATGCTTCCCATCTCAGAGAAAGCTTACTTTTCTTATTGCATCTCAGAGAAGACTGTCAAGAACCTTGATATTTGTCTAAACCTCCCTCAATTTATGTCACAGATGTTCAGAAATTAATTGGAAACAACAGCGATGAAACAGAAGAAAGCTTTGGCTCCCTAAGTGGTTTTTAAGGTGCAGGTAATGTGTGCAGTGTCTTTCTGAGCACAGCCACAAACAGACCCAGGCGTGGCCCAGAAGGATGCAAGTGCACACAGGCTACCAGGGGCTGGGAGTCCCTCAGCCTTGGGAATCCCACAGAACAAAGGAAAGGTTAGCAGGCTTCTCTTGAGGCAGGAGAGCGTTTCCAGGAGGCTGCAGCCTGTCTGCGCTCCTGGCAGTGGCCTCAAGGAAGAGAGCTGACACAGCTGCATGCTGGTCCCACTCCACCTGGGAAGGCCACCCACAAAAGGTGAGGTCTCAGAGCACCACTTCCAACGTTTTAGGGCATTTACCTCACCAAGACAATGGGCACTCACAACATTCAAATTCAGGTTAAATACATCCATGGTTTTATCTATCCCCCCTCTGCCTCTGAGGTGAGGAGCGGGAGATGTCTAACAGCACTATTGGGCAGCACTGGCCAGCAGTGCACAGGCAGCACAAGTAGCCCATCTGACTGGAAAGAAGAAATCTGCAACAGACAGACTGACCAGCCAGACCGAAACTTGTTGCCAGCACTTTGTGGCTAAATGGGGAATCATAAATCAGGGCAATGAGACAGCCCGGGCAGGCCCACAGGCAAGGCAGGCACAGGCCCAGCCACAGGCCCAGCCACAGGGTGTGCAAGATGGTGTGGTGTCCAGCAGGGAGCAACATGCAATTCAATATATGAATTTTAGGTGAAGCCAGGTAGTCAGCCAGCCATTTTATGAGGTGAAATCACCCAGATTCTAGACCTTTCTTACTGCAAACGTGGCAAGCTAAAAAACTGCTAATTGGTTACACACACTGTTCACACCATATTGATTAGTTAGTAACTATAACGAGTTCTGATAAACCTATCTTAGAGCTAAACATCCTTAGTTTACCTTTAATACCTAAAAGCATCCACACACCTGCTGGTTTGAACCTCTTGTTATGGCTGGTTCCTAACATGTTCTGTTACTCCCAAATCCCTTCCCATAACTGCTTCTTGGCTTAGGGCAGCCTGTACCCCTATCAGCAAGGCTGCTGTGTTTTGAGAATGTGATTATTAGGATCCTCTCAGCATGAGGAACTTTTCCTGTCTCATGGGAACAGAAGAATAATGTCAGGGCCTACATCTTGGGAGAAGAGAGCTAGGCCGCCGGCAGGCCTGCTGCCTTCCCTGACAAGATGGGAGACAACTCTATGGGCTTCTCAGGAGGGAAACCGAAACCAGAGGGTATGGTAATGCTGGATCATCACTGGGGAGCTGGGAGGAATTGAAGGGGAGGAGAATCAGCACCAAGGTTTCTACTTCAGATGTCAAACATGTACCACAGCAATCTGTAAAGTTAGAGAGAGAAGACATCTGAAAACAGAGCAGCAAAGCTCTGGTCTCACAGCAAGGTGTCTGAGAAACTGGGAAGCCCAAATAAAGGTGAGCCAGGTTTAGAGCCTTAAATCAGTTAGAAACTTTAGAAGAAAAGAAGACTGAGGGGGGACCTAATCAATGTTTATAAATATCTTAAATATGGGGTGCACAGGGGGAATTGGCCAGCCCCTTTTCAGTGTCTGTGGGGACAGGACAAGGGGCAATGGCTGCAAGTTGGAGCACAGGAAGTTCCACACCAACATGGGGAGGAACTTTTCCCCAGTGAGGGTGAGGGAGCCCTGGGACAGGCTGCCCAGGGGGTGTGGAGTCTCCTTCTCTGGGGAGATTCCAGCCCCATCTGGACGCCGACCTGTGCAGTATGAGCTGGGGAGCTGCTTTGGCAGGGGGGTTGGACCCCATGAGCTCTCGAGGTCCCTTCCAACCCCTACAACTCTGTGATTCTGTGAGTTGTCCCCTAATGCAGGTTGTGTGCAACAAAGCTCTCAACATACTCCAAAGTGATCCTTGGAAAGGTTAAAAGGGTTGTTACCTAACAATGAGTGCTGTAGTAGTCAACTTAAGATATGATAATTGACTTAATACTAAAATTAGCTGCTTTTTTTTTCCCAAGGGAAGGGATACGGTTGTTGAAAGTAAATCAGAGGATGGATAGATACATACCATGGGGAAAAATGGAGGTTAAGGCCTGTTGTCTCCCTAGGTCCCAGTACCCACTCAGAAACCTGCAGAGAAGCATGGGGCCAGTCATGCAAGCTGCAGGGACAAATGCCCCTAAAGTGCCCAGAACAGCTGGAGGAAGTGACAGTGAGGCACAAAAAGTTGGGTTCACCAGAGCAGAGCAATGAGGAAGGAGCCTACATGAATTTAAAACTGTATAATCAGAGAAAGTCAACAACGAGGGGAAGGAATTAAAACCCAGTGCACTATGGAATGCTTTGCTTCCTTCCTTTTCTTTCATCAGCCACAATGACCGAGAACTTCTTAGGTTTAAAAGATACTTTTTCCCCTGGATTTGAAGAGGAAAAAGGTGAGGGAAAGCAACTAAATGCAACCAGTTTGCCTGGAATCTTTTTTCTCCAACTATGCTTTGGTTGCTATCCCACACAACTGAGTCAGTGTAGGTAAATCCTATAGAGGTTGACTCATACAGATCAGTCCCAGGCAGCCTGTGTTTGAAGGGAATGTTTTGGTAAGATCTCACTTTTTATCTGTCATCTTTTTCCAAGCCACATAGACTCTTACAAATAACTAACTGTTACTCAAATGTCTGTCTGTCATGGCAAAATGAGGGTCTTTTAATTATTCAGAGGCAGTTTCAAATAGACATTTCAATCATTAAAACAGAAACAGCTTGTTTCTGATCTGCTGTTTTGACTACTAAATACCTGTCACTCAGTAATCAAAGCTATGCCACAAAGTAAATTTGTTTCCCTGCCCTCCACAGATCAACCCTCTCCACTGCTGCAACAAGAGAACTCCCTGGGGATGTAGCCCAACTGAGCAAATAACCTTAACAAGGATGCTGTTTGTAAACCCAGCCCTGTAATCCCAGCTTGCTGAGGGTCAGTACTGTGCTCCACTGAGCCCCAGAACTTCCATTTGAGCTGCCCCAGTGCTGACAGGCTGCTGAGCACAGCTCAGGATGGTAAAATGATGCCCAACGTGTTGGGGTTTTTTCCATCACTGTCAGCACATCTGCCTGCTGTTAGTTCTCTGCTAAGAACTTGCCCCATCTTTATTCCCCCTAGACCATAAGTCACAAGCAACAGGTCTAGACAACTCCAAGGTAATTAGAAGTAAACACTTCTGAGTCGATACAGAGGCCAAGGTTGTTGACAGCTGACAAGTCAGGAAGCCCCAGAAGGCTCAGCTCAGCTTTACAATAGCCTTTTTTATTTTCCAGGCTGTACTACACGTAGGTTTCTCTCACTCTTCTGGGCACACAGAGCACAGAATACTGATCACTTACAGTTCCATTCAACCGTCTCTTATTTGCATAGCCTGTGTTTATTAATAAATACAGACCTGGTTTTTCCTCCATCTGGAGGCACAGCAGGTTTGGCAAGTCACCAGCAAACTTGCAGTTGCCTTATTGGGGCTGTGACCAGAGCTGTGACGGCTCCATTAACTACTGAAGTGGTGATTATACCCAAACATGTGCTGGTCAGCTGGAATCAGCAGCCAGACTGACCCTGTCCCCAGCCATGTGCCAACATCACATTAGATACATTCCTCCTGTTGCCTCATCGCCCTCCCACACTGGGGATTCATTTGTGCTGTTCTGAGCCTCCAATTTAAAAGAAACTAGAGCAAAGCTCGGGCAGTGCAAGTCTTTGCTCCTCCCAGCCCAGCTCCCTACATGGCCTCTTTTCAGGTGAGTCAACACATTTACTGTCAGAATCAATTTGTGAAGTGAGATGCCACATCCCATGCTGAAAGTGCAGTTCGATTCCCATGCAACTTGATTCAAGCACCTCCACTTTAGCTGCTCTGGGTTAATGATGAATCAACACTTTTTTCCACCTGGAGACAGCGCCAGGGAAGCTGATGAGCGAAGCCTATGCTATTTTCCTTGGCTCTGAGCTTTTACACAGGCTTGCAAAACAACAAGGTCCAGAATCTGCTTGATGCTGCACCCATGGAAACAGACCCTGGGCCAATGTCACAGCTCCACCCGCTACAAAAGGCTGAAGGACTCACAAACATGTCTTGGAAACCAACAGCTACACCAGAGTCCCTGCCACAGGATACTGATCTCCAAGCTGATTTTAACCTGGAAGCCAGAAGCAGATTGCAGCAACGATAAGGCCAAAAAGATGCCCCTGCTGGGTTAATGCTCCTGGCTCATTTCACGCTTGTTCAGCATCCTACTGAGGTGCCAGTAGGCTGCTACAGCAGTTACCCGTGCTTCTGTCTGCGTTTCCTGCTCATCAAGGAAGACCAGCTACTTTAACTACCATTTTAAAAGGCACACTGTTTTGCAGGGCTGTCTTTCACAAGTCTTATGCACACACCTGAACTTGGGTTACTGGTAGTTTTTGTCCATTTTGGGGTTGGTTCATCTAACACTAATAATTGGCTGTTATTTGGCATAAACCAGACACCGCTTTCAGACGAACAGCCTAGCTATCAATCATCTGAAATGTTTCCTGTGAAGCATCTTACCTTACATTATTTTTTCCTCCTTTCTTCTCCTTTTTTCTCCTGCCATGTAATTGCAGTGCTCAGTGTAATCACACAATAGACTTTGCTATCATCAGATCAAGATGCAGTACCTTGAAGTGGCAAAGGGAAGCTTCACGCCTTCCACGCTCAGCACGCTGCTCTCCTACAGTTCCTTTCTCCCAGGAGCAGAACGATGTTTTGAAAGAGAACAGGCCATTACAATATTTCCAAAGGAAAAAAAAACCCAACAACTTTCAAGTTACAAAGTTTGTCTGAAAACCTGTTTTCCTGAAAGTTCCAGTTGGAATTTTCAGACCACAAATGCACAAAACATGAACACCCCCATGATTCTGCTCAGGCTGACTGATGTCCATACTCCTGATGTGTGTTGTTGCTATGTTGCCCCAGCAGTCTGCCTGGGGTCTGCCAACCTAGATTTCATACTGGGTCATAACCCAGATTGATACAAATCCTTCCCTCCCACCACCTGGAAGATCTTTTAGCATTCATAAGGTCATTTCCCACTTGATCCTGCTGCTTCCAGCCACTCTACCTGCCCACAGTGCCGCTCATTGTCCGAGTTGTTCTCTATAGAAACAAACGCCAGTTTGCTGAGCAAACTAAGCCGGGGTATGCCTTCCCCCTCTACTCTGCCCTGGTCAGGCCCCACCTGGAGTATTGTGTCCAGTTCTGGGCTCCTTGGTTTAAAAAGGACAGGGACCTTCTGGAGAGAGTCCAGAGAAGGGCTACGAAGATGATGAAGGGCCTGGAGCATCTCCCCTGTGAGGAAAGGCTGAGAGAGCTGGGGCTGTTCAGCCTGGAGAAAAGAAGACTGAGGGGGGACCTAATTAAAGTCTGTAATTATCTTAAGTATGGGGTGCACGGGGAATCAGCCAGCCCCTTTTCAGTGTCTGTGGGGACAGGACAAGGGGCAATGGCTGCAAGTTGGAGCACAGGCAGTTCCACACCAACATGCAGAGGAACTTTTCCCCAGTGAGGGTGAGGGAGCCCTGGGACAGGCTGCCCAGGGGGTGTGGAGTCTCCTTCTCTGGAGAGATTCAAGACTCGTCTGGACGCCTATCTGAGTGATATGTCCTAGGGAGCTGCTTTGGCAGGGGGGTTGGTCCCCATGAGCTCTCGAGGTCCCTTCCAACCCCTACAATTCTATGATTCTATGATTCACCCCATGGCTTTACTTGCTGCTCCTACTGCTCTTCACCTTGCCCCATGCCATCTCCAAAGCAGCTACTGCTGCAGGTAGCCATGGTAAATACAAAAAGCTATTTTTCTTTGCCTAAATTTCAAAAGGATCCAATTTGTCTTTTGCTGATGCAGGATGTGGAGGCCAGGGGGAGACTAAATAGCTATATCAGCTCTTTAGTATCTCAGCACTGCCTACAAAACCGCTGACATAACTGCATATCCCTCAGGAGAGGTGTAAAGCTTACAAAGAGGTTTACCTCTGGCGCTGCCCCACCAAGTGAGGTGCTGGGCAGATCAGGCCCTGAGTTTGGGCAGCTGTCAGTGTAAGCTCACCTTTCCGGTGGGTGGTTAACACCAACGCTGAGACCCTTCATGTGGCAATGTGACACAGAGGGAGCAGAGCTGTTTTGTTGCCTTCGGGCTGTGGCTGTGTCCTGTAATCTCTTGGGAGGGAAAGAAAGGAATTGGTCAGACACAGGGTTTTGTAGTGTTGATCTGCCTGAGAGTAGGGAGGCTCTTCAGAGGGATCTGAACAGACTGGACTGATGGGCTGAGACCAGCGGGATGAGGTTTAACAAGGCCAAGTGCAGAGTGCTGCACATGGGACAGAACAACCCCCTGCAGTGCTACAGGCTGGGGGAGACTGGCTGGAGAGCTGTCAGACAGAGAGGGACCTGGGGGTGTTGGTTTACTGCAGGCTGAATATGATCCAGCAGTGTGCCCAGGTGGCCAGGAAGGCCAATGGCATCCTGGCTGGTATCAAAAACAGTGTGGCCAGTAGGTCTGGGGAGGTGATTGTGCCCCTGGACTGGGCATTGGTGAGGCTGCACCTCGAGTGCTGGGTCCAGTTCTGGGCTCCTCACCATCAGAAGGACATTGAGGCCCTGGAGCGAGTCCAGAGAAGGGCAACCAGGCTGGGGAAGGGGCTGGAGGGCAAATCCTCTGAGGAGCAGCTGAGGGAGCTGGGGGTGTTCAGCCTGGAGAAGAGGAGGCTGAGGGGAGACCTTATCACCACCTACAGCTACCTGAAGGGAGGGTGTGGAGAGGTGGGCGATGGTCTCTTCAGCCAGGTGACAGGAGATGGGACAAGGGGAAATGGCACAAAGCTGTGCCAGGGCAGGGTCAGATTGGATGTTTGGGAAAAAGTTCTTCCCTGAAAGAGTTGTCAGGGCCTGGCACAGGCTGCCCAGGGAGGGGGTTGAGTCACCATCCCTGGCTGTGTTTAACAGACGGGTAGATGAGGTGCTCAGGGATATGGTTTAGCTTAGGATGGGAATGGTTGGACTCGATCTTAAAAAAAAAGATCTTAAAGGTCTTTTCCAACCTTGTGATTCTTTGATTCTGTAGTGTGGGGCAGGGATTGCCACGTGGTGCTACAGGAAACGTTATGACTGTACCCAATAAACTGCCCCAAGGAAAGGGAGATCGTATTTGTGTGTCTTACCTTGTACTTTGGCAGCTACTGCTTCAGTTGTCATTGATTTATCTTTTTCTAACCGTGGCAAACAGATCTTAGTTTCCTTGTCAAATGAATCTGAAAGAAAACTTCAGGGTTTTATTTTTGTTTAGTACTTACCAGTACTTGAAAATCCCTACACAGCCTTTCAGTCATGGATTCTTTCCCCTGGATATTTCTCTTCAGAGCTTTACAATTCATTGCCCATTCTCCCAAACGCCAGGAACAAAGCTCTCCATAAACTCTGTAGACCTCGGTCTTTCATGTGCTCACAAGCATTTTTCCCTCAAGGTGCTACATACACCTTTAAAACATTTCAAGCAAGCATCTTTTCTTCAGCTTCACACCTCGTATCAGAATCCTGGTCCAGCATTTCATGTCCCATCCCCAGCCAGTCCCAAGGGGCCATAAATCAGTTCTGTTATATCTCAGCCAGACTCTAAATAGGGGAGGAAATAAACTCTAGAGACACCCCCATGCTGGCTTAGCATCTGAGTACCACTTTATGCTCTGACAGAGCACAAGTTTTGTGAAGACCTTCCCCAAAATGACTGAGCTAAAGCCTACTTCCAAACTGGCAGCAAAAACCTTTGCTGTGGGACATTGTCAGAGAAGATACCCACGTGTTAAACACACAGGGACCCAGTGTGGGGCCACTAGTAAGAGACACCACAATAGCTGCAAGATAAAAACGTGCTCTCGGTGCTTGGTTCCTTGAGCCTTACTACCATGTCCTTGAATGACTGCAAGAAGGAACACAACCTGGTAATAAGGGTTTATGGTAACTCCTCTGGGACACTGGATCACCTGGCCAGTTATTTTCATTAGCTCTTGCACAGGTTGTGTTTATGGAGTTGTTTTAAGATTATTTCAGCAAATACATTCGTAATGGAAACAGCTGTGTCAGCCCAAAGGACTACTTACAGTTACTTGCAATGCATGGAGAAATCCACTTAACCATTCCAGATGAAACATAAAATTAGAGCTTAAATTAAGATTTGGCCTAGAAAATTAAATCAGACACTTTGCCCCTATTTAAAAAAATAGCATTGAACCAACAGCTTCATTTTACGAATTTAATGAAATTTATTCTGTTAAAAAATACTCTGGAAAAAAACCTTCTTTAGAACTTAGAAACTGTGAGAAGGGACTCTTGCAAACTAAAGATACAAATGAAAAATAACTTCTGAGAGGTGCCTTCTCATCTGTATTTCAGAACCTCACCCAGAACACAGCTTTACACAACAGAAGATGCTACCGAGGACTGCTTCGAGACCCTTCTTTCCCAGTGACATGCAACAAATGCTGCTTCTAGTAGAAATAATTCCAAGAGCATAAGAAAATGTGTGTAAAGAATACTTACCAAATAAAATTACTTTCATGCATGAGCTCAAAAGCATTTTTTTAAAAGTTTATGGTGGTAATGTATATCCTGCAGCTGAGTTGATGTCATAAAAATTAAGAGAAAGATATCAATTGCAATGCAGAGATTAGCCGGTTTGGACTCCCAGTGCCTTTGGTTTCTCAATACCATTTAAGGACAGCATCCATTACATAACAATGTATAAATTAGAATTCATTTCACTGACCTTTATGCAAAATTGGCATCAGGATGATCAGAATGAAGACGTAAGTTCATAATAAAAAGAGCAAGTATCGATGCTGCCAGCGAAACAGAGGCGAGCAAGAAGTATAACTGTCTGGGTCAACAGTGATATGAACCCTGTAAGGAGAGCAGGCTGGCTGCTCATGGAAATCCAGCCACCAAAAGTAGTTTTCAAAGAATAAATGGGTAATGACTTTCCATTATTACAGGCTATTCCAGCTCTCATTAAAGTCATGGAGGATCGGCCCATAACCGGGATTGGAGCGAAGAAATACCAATGTTCTAAAAACTGCATCCACAAGGTTAAAAATCCAACCAAGAACAAAAAAACACAAGCCAAGAAAACACCTGAATTCCATGGAAACCCTTCAGATTATTTATCATCTGACACTGGAGAAGGATAATTTTTCTAATTCCCATCACAGAAGCTGTAAGTGAGAACCAAAGCCATCCCACCTGCACAAGCAGCACATACACATGGGCACGATGTCAGAAGCGAGGTGAGCAGAGCCTGCCGCTCAACGCACAAGCAGACAAACACGGGGTCTGTTATGCAGCCCCCCTCAAGCCAGACACACCACACTTGTGGTGGCACTTGTACCTTCTGGAGAATAGCTCATGACAATTTGTCATGTAATTTGGCAGTGATCTAAGATAGAGCTTTCTGTTTGAAGGAATGAGAGACACAGTTCTCCTCGTGCCCTATTTCCAAATATCCTTGTCAGAAAAGCTCACTTAGCACTTCCCAAGCATGCAACTGTCAGCTGATAAGGCTTTGTACTTTTTAATAATTGCTTCAGCCATCTTCACCCAGAGAGTGGAGTGCAAATAACCACCAGTCACCACATTTTCACCTGGCTTTCCTTAAACAATCCTAGCTTTGAAATTTTAGGGATTTATATAAATTAATAACTACACAAGATATCCTAGCAGTGTGTTTAAGTTACTTTTCTATTCCTTTCTATCACACAGGGATTGCATTCCATCACTATGGAAGAAGCTCAACTTGTCTCTGTGAACTGGTCCCATTCAATTGGGTTTGTGGTTTTTCACTGCTTGTGAGTCATCCTGGCATCGCTGTGAAACAGAACGTACAGAGCATGAAGCAACACAGTTTGAGCAGCAAGAGTCTGGTCAGTCAGCATTATCCCTGGAGGAATTCAGAGATCATCCCAAATTCAACATCAGTAATTCAACTTACTTTTGCAGTGAGTCAGGTAGGAACTGTGTGTAATAGGAATAAAATGACTTAAACCTTTCTTTTTGAAGTTTTCCCCACTTGCCTACTTACAGAATCATCCATATCAATATGGCAATAGGTGCTTTATATATATAAATATTAAATACATATATTAAATATTTATATTACATTTCTATTTATATAATACATACCCATTTCTCTATCTGGCTATTCATCATACTGAGGGCTTTTGGGGGGGGATGCTTTTGTTTGGTTCAAATGGGAGGGGATGCTTTTGTTTGGTTCAAATGGGAGGGTTGCATTTGGGGGTTGGGCTTTTATACTGATGCAGTTCCTTTCAGACAGCTTTGGTACCTTCCTATCCACAGATAAACTCTTTCTGCCATCTGGTATTCCAGGCCCCTGTTTGGCCATGAGCAGATGCTGCGTACTGTCGAGAAACCAGGCATTTGGCTTCATTTTTCAAGCCAAACTGTTTGATAAAACAAATCTCTTTTTTGAGGCCCATCAGGGCTAAGTGACATTTTAAGGTGAAAATGTAAAAGGAAGCTCTCACTGCTGTAGAACTGAAACTGGCTTCTCCTAGATCTCAAGTGTAATCTGGAGGGGAAACGTGTTTGTGGAGCATTTCTTCGACACGATTCAGCTGACAACTCCTGATGCAGTATCAGAAGAGGTCTTTGGTAGGGGGCTACAGGACAGAAGGATATAAACAATTCTAATATTAATCACTATGAAAGCACAAGCAATCTGCTGTAGAAAGGTAGTGACCCTTGAGTGTTAATGACACCGCTCAGCCGCGGGTGGCCTGCGCTGACCTGCGGAGAGATAAAGTACCCACAACCCTGCAGCCACCATCCCTCAGACAGGGAGACTGTCACTTTGAGGTAACTCACTCAGATTAGATCACGACAGTTCACCCCACCACGTTCTAGCGTTAGAGAATTAATTCTGATTTAATTAGAAAATGACCATAATGATCTGGCCCTTTGGATGACGCAGGGATCGATCGTTTATCAGAGCTCTTCCGTGTGCCTGAGAGCCGTGGCATCCCGGCGGCGGAGGTCCAGCCGGCCAGGGTGGAGGGTGTCACAGCCCTGTGCTGTGGGGAGTGACCAGCACCCTCATCCATTCCAAAGATTATGAACCCAGCTCAAATGATGAGCAGAAGGACCAGGAAGCGAAGCGGCCCTCTCCCTCAGAGCGTTAAAGATTGCCTTTGTGCAGTCAGTCTGGTAAATCAGAGAGTGGGAGGCAGGGCATGACTGCGACCCACAGATACACCAACGTGAAGTGCTGTGGAGAGTCAGTGCTGCTCAAGCAGAAAGATGGCACTGGCTCAAGAAATGGAAACACAGTGCCTGATTTTGAACCAAAAATTAGGAGGTCCCTCAGCAGCAGAGCAATGATGCCCTGGGACAGCCAGGAGAGAGGGCAGTGGGGACAGGTAAGCTATTTTTAAGATGGAGTATGATACATTTACAAAGGGAGCGGTACAGCATGGTGGTTGTGATGGCAAGGAACAGGACCCCATCACCCAGGATGTCTTTTCAACCCCCTGGTATTGAATACAGGCATAAAACAAGGAAGAACTGTCTTTCCCTCCTGCTTAGATAAGGTACAAAGCACAGGTTTCCTACCCATCTGGCTGCTGTATCGCAAACTCCAGGTGTGGGAGAACTGCCTTTCAGTGACAGAGAGACTGCAAAGCTACAGTGGTTTACAAAAAAGACAAAAACATCTTAATTATAAGGTTTCACTTTAAATCAGTACAGAAATACCTTCCAGAAATACCAATTAGCTGCCTCAGAACAGTAATCTCTTCTCATTTATGTCTATGTGACACTCAAAATCTCAATTCGTGTTTCATGAGTTTCTCTGCCTCTTCTGCTAAGCTGTATTTTAGAAATAAATAGCTTTTTAAGTGTCAGTCAGGAAATTACAAAGCCACCCTGTCAGAACGAGAGACAATTTGAGCTTGCTTTGATTAGAATTGCAGACACCAGCCCTGACAGCAGCCAGTTCCACTGCTCCTGCAGTGAAAGCCTGAAAGCAGGACAGCAAATTCCTCCTGTTTTAGCATGAGAAAATCCCATTGGCAGGGTTAAAATGTGTGGCATTTCTACTGGCTACTCCCAGGGACAGACAATAACCCATTTATTAGCCTTCCTGGACCAAAAAAAAACCCCAACCCTTACTGTTACAGTCTCAAGCTTCATTCTCCTCACTTGCAAGAATTGTATTACCAGATCAAACACCCAGTGTTTGTCCACAGAGAGCTGAAGGGAGATTAGCCCAACCCTAACTGAACAGTTCTGAGAGCTGTTTTAAAGCACAGACAATGTTGGTCAAACTCCAAGCTACAGGATCCTATATTTTGGACAGTTCTGCTGCATCTTGACACATCTCTCACCTACAGCTTCATTTTACCAACTGTTAGACCTTAAATCTTATTTGGTTCCCAAGCCCAGGGCGTGCCCACAGGGTTCATGACAGTGCAATGGTTTACCAGTCCGGAGCTCACAGGGGGGAATCTGTTCCTCATCTGCTGAGCCACTAAGCACAGTACTGTACCAGCATTAATAGTCTCTGATTAAAGGAAGGCATTTTCTCATAGGTGCTGAGACTCTCAAGCAATTGGGGAAGCTGTGATAATGTGGGGGTATTTAGATACTTGAAGCATCTTAAAAAACGGCTCTGAGCATGAGAGATTAATTCATGTTAAAGTGTTCTTGGTTCCCTGACAATATACAATTAAAGAGTAATTATAAAACTGAATAAGATGCAGAGATGGGTATCAACCAGGAGATGGAAAAGCATCCAGCACAAGGGGATTTGCCAAACACCAACAGTCCCTCCCACAACCCTGGGCTGCTCCTGCTCCCACTCAGCCTTCAAAACAACCTCCTTGGCAATTGCAAGGGCCCATGGCCAGAGGTTTCCCTCCAAGAGAGGCTCCTGTGGCTCCCCTGCCACAGAGGAAAGGCACCATATGTGGCTTCAAGGTGCTGCACTTGAGCACTGGGCATTTTAGGCTCAGTTCCCAGCTTAGATTCCTCCCATCCTGAAGCACACCTGTAAAACTCCCGTGAAAGTCATGCCTTAAGCGTACATACTTCTCTCCACCAGGTGAGAAAGCAGCACAGATCAATGTGCTTGAGTAAAGATATTCAAAGTTAGACCTGGGTGAAGAACAGCTGGTAAGCAAGATGCAGCAATACTGATGGACAAGTGTGAAGCAAAGGCCTCCCTCCACTAAAACTAAGGGGGGAAAATGCAAAGATCTGGAAAGGGAAAAGGTAGCTCTTCTTCAGAACTTAGTACCAAAGTCTACCCGATGGGAGAGAACATGAAGAACACTCCCCCTAATAAAGATGATCACAAACAACATTCTCTCTGCAATTATTTATCTCAGCACCTACTACTAGCTTAAAAAGTGCCTTTCATTTCTCATACATCACACTAGATTTTCATGAACAATTAAACATAGTTTCAGGTAGCAGCTGGGTCTCATGGCTGGGTTTTTTTAATGCCTTAGAAGCATCTTTTCCTATGCACAGTCACTGGACTTTGGACACAGAAACATCATCCAAGAAATCCATCACTCCAGCAAACTATTTCCTTTGCTTTTTTAAAATTCAACATGGGCATTGTCCCTGGCCACAGGCAAATGACAATTGCAGAACTTGCTAAGTGCATAATTAACAGACTGTACCTGGTTTGCCACCCATTAATTCTCTTTGCCTGCAGGTTCATGTACTTTGAATCCTTGGAGGGAGCACCTGCGCCTGTATAGGTCCAGCTGCCTCAGCAGCCTAGGCTGAGCCACACAGCATAGGCACACAGCATAGCCATGGCAGCTATAAGCAAGTCTATTTGAGAAAACAGACACAGGTTATACCCTGTTTCATAGAATAAAGCCAGTTTGTTTATAGTCTCCTGCTTAAGTAGCCTGATGATATATACCTGGGAAATCAAAACCAGAGGTGCCACTACTCACACTCCACCCACACGTGCGCTGGTGGTACAAAGCAGTGCCATGGCCTTCAGGATGAGTAAGGAATCCCTTACCATGCCTGGATCTGCACAGATGAGATGACAAACACATAAGACCAGGCATCAGGTATCAGGAAATCGCTCTCCATGCTATGTGGAGTCTCACCATCCTTCCAGGATTGACCCTTTAGGTTTTAGTCTAGTGATAAAATATGAATCACAGAGTTGTAGGAGTTGGAAGGGACCTCCAGAGATCATCAAGTCCAACCCCCCTGCCAAAGCAGGGTCCCTAGGAAGGTCACACAGGGAGGCATCCAGACAGGGCTGGAATCTCTCCAGAGAAGGAGACTCCACACCCCCTGGGCAGCCCCCTCCACACCCACACTCCCAGGGCCCTGCCACCCTCACTGGGAAAAAGTTCTTCTGCATATTGGTGTAGAACTTACTGTGCTCCAACTTGAGGCCATTGCCCCTTGTCCTGTCTCCACTAACCACTGAAAAGGGGCTGGCCATTTCCCCCTGTGTCCCACACTTGAGATATTTATAAGCATTGATCAGATCCCCTCTCAGTCTTCCTCTCTCCAGGCTGAACAGCCCCAGCTCACTCAGCCTTTCCTCGCAGGGGAGATGCTCCAAGGCCTGAATCATCTTTGACTGAGGATTAGATGCTGGACTTCAAACGCTGCACACAGAAACACATCAATCTCCCCAAATTGCCTTTAGTTTGCTATTTAAAAAAATCCAAACCAACTATACAAACCTGGAAGAAGTGCCACCAGAAATCTTTTCAGCCTCTACGATTTATGGTAACTGACAGTCTGGTTAGAGATCAATTCCTTGAACCATACCATATCTGAATTATTAGTTATGAATCTCTTGTGGGACTTGAAATTGAGAACTTGTTCCATCTTCTTGCAAATGTTAAAACATGTCAAAACAAGAAGATTTAATTCCATTGAAATGAATCCTTCACCTAACTCTACATCTTCCTGCTGTCATTTTCCATCACTCTTCATTCTCTCTTGGAACACTGGTTTTCCATGGTACTGAAAGCCTTGTCTGCATTAACTCCTGACATGATGCTTCCCATCATTCAATGGTTATTGTTAGGAAACACAGATAAAGTGCCCAGACCTGACTAGAGCTGACTGTACAAATGCATCACTTCACCTGAGCAATCAGATAAAATTGGGTACATAAAGCATGTGTCAGTGCCTACCCCTCAGTTCTTTGGAAAGATGTATCTCTTGTTCCATACTACCTCAGGAGTGAAATGAGAAAGCCTATTGTTTCCAAGATTGTTGTTAGCTCATAAAAATGGAGCTGTCAGTAAATCATAGCTGGGCATGCTCACACAGTTACCACAGGCTACTAACTTGACAAAAAGCAATCAAAAATAACTCCAAATCTATTGGAATTTACATGTGACCTTTCTTACTAGAAGCTGCCTGCTAACTTTGTCAGTGTTCTCAAGAGAGTAGGCATATAGTTTGTACTTCATCCTTCAGAATAGATTTTAGGGTAGCCCTGAACAATTGATCTCTCTGCAGCCTGCAAATTCATTTTTCTCCCTGTATTCTTTCAAAGCTTGGAAGGATCAGTAGGTCAACCTGACTCCACACACCAAAAACCTACATGCACCATGTCAACAGCACTGGATTGAGTCAGAAGAGCAGATTCCCCCCCTTCTGCATCCCTCACAGGACTGCACCTTGTATGGCTGAGTATTGAAAACGCTGTTATTACACAAACCCGTGGCCTTTCTGGCAAAGGAGGAGGCTTGCTGCTTGTCTCTACAGAGAGCCACACCAGGCTGCCTCAGGGAATCAAGCCATTATATTGCACTCAGCAGGAAGGATCCCTTCCTCTTCCTATATAAAGCCCCAGGGAACACAAGCCCATAAAAAGCTAATGAGCAACTGCTACTGACAGTGCAACCAGGGATGCTGCATCCAGCAGTCACCCTACCGCCCTGTGCAAGGAGAGGTTTTGCTGTTCCACCAGTGTCTCTGCAGGAAACGCCAGCCTATGCAGCCAGAACCAGTTTTTACTGAGCCTTTCAGACAGCTATCACTTTCATTGGCACCACTGGGAATCAGGTAAAACTATGAGAGAAAGCCTTGGGAAGCACTGAACTTGCCTTCCTTTCTCTCATCAGAGCAGTAACCCCCAGTCTCAGCTGCACAGCCCTCCCTCTAAGGCAAGCCCTGGTTACCTACAATAGGTTTTTCCTCCCAGACATTTCAGGAAGAGGGTTTTTTTTTTAGCAAAGGAGAAGTAGAATGCATGTGAAATGAAACTAAAACAAAATTACCTCTCTGCAAAGCCTTGCTCTGTTGAATTCCACTCCCAGAAGCATATGGAATTAAGACACAACGTACTCTGTCTGAGATAGGAGCTTTATTTTCTGCGAGTCAGTGAGCTTTTCTCATTCCCAAGAGGTTGCCAGTTTGGTCTACACAAAAGGACAACCAGACCAGCACTACATGGAAACAGTTCTTTGACCTTTATGGGGCTGCATGCAAGGGTCTCCACACTTGAGTCTCAACTCTCCCCCCCACAAAGGACCTGGCCATCAAAATCATCCATCTTGACCTAATGCAAGCTGTAACTCCACACAAGTTCTAGCCCTGACACTCCAGCGAACAAAAACAAGTCAATAATTAATGACTGCTGCCCACTCAGCCTTCAGCCTAGTCCCACCAACCATCCAGGCCCAACAATGAACACAGTTTTTCAGCCACTCCTGTCCTAGCCTTTAACACCAGCTGTAATCTTACAACCAGGAGAATCCAAGCCTTACCGATGTCTCTCATAGCCGATGCTAACATTCCCCACCTCACTGCTGATTGCACACTCTCCCAGGCTACAAATAAGGAACCTGTGCAACCTGTCTTAGGGAACCTGTTTGGGCAGGGGGGTTGGACTCAATGATCTCTAGAGGTCCCTTCCAACAGTTCTGTAACCCAAGCTCTCTAAAGCCCCTGTGTTTCAAGGCCTAGCACTAACCCTGCCACAAGTCAGCCTTACCCAAACCCAGCAGCTCGAAACAGCTGCATCCAGCAGCTGAGCTGTTTTGTCTTCTCAAAAGCCTTCTTAGTCTGCAAGATGACAAACAATAAATGCAGGTCCTTCACTCTTATTACATAGCCCTACTCTAACCCCCAAACCTACCCCCAGTGAAACCACAGCGATCCTCCCCTGCATAAAAACCAACTGTAAACCAGATGGATCCAGAGAAGCAGAACCATCTCAGTTCTCCTTAGCATCTTGAGCCTCAACCCTCCCCACCATCCCAAACCTAGGCTTACAGAAGCCCTAGTGACATACCTAACAATGAACAATGTAGCCCCAAAGAATTTCACCCACCAATTTTCCCCTCATGCCAACCTTCCTGATGCCCTAAAGACACCTTTTGTGTCAGACCACATCACAGCACCCGGTGTAAACACACTGCCCTGCGCACCCTCAGCATAGTATGTTTCAATGACAAGCTAACTGCCACAATTTGCAGCTAGATTGGGAATTCTAACCCTGACCCCAACCTCACTCACAGGTCAAGACCCCCCTACAGCACATGCTGATCCGCTGGCAGAGTTTTCCACCGCTGCTGCCTTCTCAGTGAAACCTAACTATATAGCCCCTGTTTTTACAGCCTCCAACAAGACCCCAGATTTATCTCTAGGTGTAACCATAACCCTGCACCCCACACACTCTGTGGTCATTTTGAATCAGGCCTCCTCAGAGTCCAGAAAGCTTTGAGACACAACTGTCACCCTGCTGCTTTAGTTTCTGCAGCACCAAACTGTACCCCTTGTGCTTTGCATCCATAACAACTGCTGACTGACATGCATCTGACAGGGAACTAGCCATTAATCCCTCTCCCCTACAAGCAGGGGCCTCCATCCACACCCTCTAATGCTACCAAATCCCTGGCCTCCCCTCCTCATGCCAGGTGAACACTACCTCTTGGCTTTTGCCCCCTGGGACTTGTGGCTGCTGAATGCCTCATGGAGCCAAACTCCCGGGGGAGCTCTACTGCTTCTCTGCTGGGGAACACCAGCTGCACCTTGGCTAAGTGCACACACGTGTCTTCTCCAAAAACAGTGTCCTGCAACTCGAGTAAATTGCCTGTTCTGTGTCCTTAAGGCTCAGAGTGAATTATGCAAAATGTAAATTGAGACTAAACTAGCCACCCACAGGGTGTACCAAGGGAAATAAAGCTATTAACATCAAGCCTCCTGGACATCTTAATTACAGAACTGCACCACAGGGGAGAAAGAGAGACCTGTGGGCTGAAAACTAATCATCAGTAAATGAAAAACAATCATCCCGAGTGGCACGTGCAACCAACAGCAGTTCCAAGCCGCTGGCTTCCGCGGCGTGGTTACCCTGAGCAGGCAGCCACTGAGGCCTGTGAGCCTGCTGTTCCTGAATGGAACTTCACTCTACAGCCCTCTCACTGGTTGACTCAACAGTTTCTGCAACGATACTGTCCAACCCACACACCCCACAAACTCACATACCATGCGCTTCGCATCAACGCTGTCACCAGCAAACATTTCTCCCTTGAAAACATGTAGCCAGGTGATGTTCTCCTGCTGAGTACAGGAGTTAAATTTCCTGTAAGAAATGCCAGTGGAAGGAACATGCTGCTAGTGTGAAATTATAGAAGGTAAGGGAAAGAAAAGGGTAAATTTTCAATTCTGAACAACACAGGCTAGCAGATCATGCGTAGCGTACAGAAGACTCATCTAATAACAAAGCTGACACAGAAATTGGCTTATTGATAACCTTGACCTCAAGCATTAAATATCCAGTTAAATACCAAACAAGTAACTTGGGGAGTTAATACTGGAGCTCTGGTTATACTAGGCATTCCAATTTAGGGCTCTTAAACTCTGCTATAATACTTGTGTGTCACTGGAGGCAAAGGTCAGACTTGCTATAAGGAAAAAGCACAGCAAGCATTACGCCACTTAGGTTGTGAGTGCAGGCTGGATTTTTACTACCCTTGTACACTGCGTGTGCATACACTCACACCAGAACTGTAGAGCCCGCTACATACGTATGGGGTACCACCCTCTGCTCCCACCAAGCATGAAGGGTGCTCTTTTACCTTTGCTGAATGATCTGTGTGTAAGGCTGGGTCTTACTGAGATCACATCCACCTTGGTCCCTCTGCAGCACCTCTCTTAGGAATGGGAATAAGGTACTTATAGGGATGAGTGAGGAGGAAATGTGTCCCCACTGACTTTCTAGGCATACTCAGAAAGGTGATGAGCAAGGGAAAGGTATCACCACTCCAGAAGGACACTTTCCAGCAACCACCCCTGAAATAAGAAAATGGGGTGTATTTAATATCATTGTAAGTAGCAGCTGGAACACAAATTGCATCTCTTTCAGGCTCTAGTTCTGCGCTGGTACGATCTACAGCTTTACCAGAATTCTAAAACAAAATAGCAGTGGCTATTAGAAACACCAGTGTTTGAGTGGCAGGTCAGTAAGCAGACAGTGGACCCATCAGGTAAGCGTCAGATTTCATACAGTACAGTATGAAATACCTATCACAGCACATCCAGACCTCCTCTTAGAAGCCCACCTGTGAACACAACAGGACTTTCAGTCCTATCTAGAGCAAAGAAGAGAAGAGCCACAAGATCAAAGCTAAAACCAGAAACAGAACATCAGCACCTGCTCTGCCATGAAGGGATTTGCCATCCCTCTGACAATCAGCCACCTACCGCTAATGAGCTTCGCTGGTATTCCTGGCTAAAGCATCTGCTACTCTGTACCTGGCTATGAGCAGAGGGCAGGCTTTGGGGAGGTCATTTAGCCTTCCCTTTGTGCAGAGGCTTCTGAACAGATTTCAGTCCAGATGTGACTGAGAAGATCCACACCATCCTTTTGAGAAGAGATACACCACCATGGAAGCTGAGCTTTACAGCTGATACTTCTAATAATCCAAGGGCCTCAACTGAAAGGTTAAGTGAGGGCTTGAGTTTTTGAAAGCTCTTCTGCTGTATGAGAAAGCCCAACAGTGATTTGGTGGGGGTTTTTTGTTGTTGTTCTGAACAAACATGTCAAGAACAGCAACCAAAACCCTTAACGAAAACCCCAGCCCAGAATAAAACAAAGAAACGAGCTTTTCTCAGATCTACATCCCAACTGGCTTGATTCAGAACTGCCAATGGATTTCATTTGACTAACAAGGAAACAATGGTTTAGAGAAGGGAAACAAAGTCCTTGAAACTGATTGGAAATTAAACGCAGTTGAAAGAATAAAATCAGAAAAGGCCATTTTAAGATCATTTAGATGAGAGTAGATTATATTAAACTTCTGCTGAGACTGACAAATTCCACAAAATATTTTGCCTTTTATTTTTTTTCCCCCTCTCCAATAAGAGTCAGTGTATAATCTATTCCACTGATTTATTTTTCCATCATGTTTCACTAAACACGCAGGGGAAAAAGCAACCAAAGCAGAGAGAGAAGTATACTGATTAAATTCAGATAAAGACTACCAGCAACAAACTCCGTGTTCACTGCCACAGATTAACATCAGGGTGCAAAGGTATTGTTTCTGCTTTCTCTTCCAACTTTTACTTCAGAATTCTATAACTAAATTTGTAGCACCAGCACAGTGAGAAGGATGGCATGTGTTCTGCCCCAGTTCTTCAGTGCTTTATACGCTGTGTAATGGATTACAAGTGCACAACTGCACCCCGTAATCACAGAATCACAGAATCTTAGGGGTTGGAAGGGACCTCAAGAGCTCATGGGGTCCAACCCCCCTGCCAAAGCAGGGTCCCTATCTCATATTACATAGATAGGCATCCAGACGAGACTTGAATCTCTCCAGAGAAGGAGACTCCACACCCCCTGGGCAGCCTGTCCCAGGGCTCCCTCACCCTCACTGGGGAAAAGTTCTTCCCCATGTTGGTGTGGAACTTCCTGTGCTCCAGCTTACAGCCATTGCCCCTTGTCCTGTCCCCACAGACCACTGAAAAGGGGCTGGCCAATTCCCCCTGCAACCCATGTCTAAGATATTTATAAACACTAATTAGGTTCCCCCTAAGTCTTCTTTTTTCCAGGCTGACCAGCCCCAGCTCACTCAGCCTTTCCTCATAGGGGAGATGTTCCAGGCCCCTAATCAACTTTGTCACCCTTCTCTGGACTCTCTCCAGAAGGTCCCTGTCTTTTTTATACCAGGAAGCCCAGTAATGACCTGAAGTATATCCCAGTCACACCACACAAGAACAACTCGCTATGTGAAGCACAGAGAGATGACTAATTGGGTGCTGAGTCAGCAATATCCAAGGCACAGAACATGAAACCTGCACTTGTTGGTGATTTCACAGCTAATGGGAGGCAGAGCACATGGATGTAGCTGTTCCCCAGCTCAGGGCCCAGCCCTGTTTCTGTCACCCGGCAAGCATATAGCTGCTGCTATCTCAAGAGATGTGGTGGATCAGGGCTTTAATAATTCAAAAAAAGAGAAGACACTTCATAAACTGCAGGCTCTGGAGCGGATCCTGCCGTGTGTCAGTCACATCCCAACAGATATTGAGCAATTAAATTCCCACCCACGGGAGCAGAGCAGCCCCCAGAACGAGCACTGAGCGAGCAAGAGAGGCTTTAAGCCAACACATATTCAGTATTTCTTATTTAACTGAGCTCAGTGCTAATGAAGGAACATTCAGAGAATGAGCTAATTTAGATGTTTATTATGGCACCGAGCAGAGCAAAAAGCCTGGGATTAATCCTGGCAACACACAAGTTGATTGGAAAGAACAGAACAAAACCCAAACAGATGTTTTGGAAGCAGGGTAAATCTAACCCTATGCCTGCTCTTCTGAATACTCATTAGCTTCCTGTCTGTAGTCAAGGAAAGCGTTTATAAGCTTGCCTTCCTCCCCAGTCTTTTATTTAGGAGTTCTGAAAAGGGAGCTATCTCTCACCTGGAGGGGAAGCAGATCTGTTTGTTTAACCATAAAACCAGACTGCTCTAAAATCCCTTGTACTTCCCCCACAAACCCCATTATGCTTTACCACTTATGCTGTTGCCCTAACTCACTAGGCAGCATCCATGATGTCTTGGGGATTCTAGCTACTGGAAGCAAAGATCCAATTTGGGTTTTTTCATATAAATTCTGCATTCTTCATCTAAGTATCTCTATCACCTATGTTCCTAAACCTCCCCCCACTTCTTCCAGAGTTCATCATTCTCACTCATGAATTGGTGATTACATTTTCCCTACTTTAAACTCTCCCTGTTCTCGGCGAGTATGGCCTCTTACTTCCCCTACCAGCACCCTAAGGCAGAACAGTTCATGGCCCATGACAACATCCCATACTGGAAGGAGCTTTTGGGTTGTTTTACATAGCCCAGTGTGAAACACAAGGCTCTGTTAGTTTTACAGGAGGACATAAGTGTTTACAAACCATGAGGTAAAATCCTCTAAACCAGACTGAACCCACTGGGCAAAGTTTATCAGGAAGCCTCTCTCCTTCCCATGTTGTACATGGCACATCAGTAGAGGAGGGCCAAGCTTGAGGTGAGAAACTGGTGTTCCAGCTCCTGTTCTGCATTTCAGGTTCAGACTTTCTGTTTATAGGAGATACTGCTGAAGCCTGAACTGAACAGAGGAGGTGTCCCATTCCCCTCTTCCATTACAGATTTGGCTTTGGCAGGCCTCTAACACTGGGTCAGTGGCCAACCTGACTCTGAAACTAGCCCAGACTGAGAGAAAAGCTGTACATCCCTCCTTCAGAAAACTCCCTGTAACCACCCAGCATGTGGTAGAACAGTGCAGGGACTCACCCAAACTCACCCTCAGCGAGAGGTTCTCTGTGAGGGGAGCCTCCTGTGTGAACAGCAGGAAGTGGAAAGCACCCCTTCACTTAATTCACACACAAACCAGGCGGTGTGTCTCCTCCTGTGGCTGAATAAACTCCTCACATACGCACCCTTGGTTCATCCCGTTGTCAGCCTACTACAGCAATAAAGAACAGCTCTCTGGGGCTTCCAGAAGAATGTTGTATGTTATCTTCAGCTTGTACCTTTGAATTCCTTTTAGGCAGTTACTAAAAGATTGCAGCCAACTTCAGATTAGGTCCAAGCTTCAAAATCACTGCAAGTGATGTTGCGGTAGCTCCAGCGCTAGCAGCCCGTGACTATCTGCCTTCCTCCTCTGCACATCATTTCTTAGTCTTACAGCTAGAGGAAAGGGTAGGTGTTTTGTGAAATGCATGTCCTGCTGTCCAGCTAGCAAAGTTGTTTGAAAACCTGACATGGGCCACTAGCTCTTTTCTCTCACAAATGAGTTTGCTTGGATGATTTTAAGTAGCTGTAAGAAAAAAACCCTACCAAAACCCAAACTCAGACAAAAACCAGAAAATATATCCCAGGCAAGGGACATGTGGTAAGACTCCCTACCTGGGGGTACCTCCAGGCTGGGCCCTGGCTCCCTCCCACTCCCTCTGTGCTCTGCATACTGGCTCCATGCCGCAGTGCTTCCCTCCCTCCACTCCCTGCAGCAGAATGAGATGCCCAACACACAATTATGCTCAAGGCAGACCTAAGCCTTGTTTCTCTGGCTAATACAGATCACAAAACATATTGAATTATTGCAAACTAATGAGCTGTTCTCTTTGCTACGTCCAAATGTAGCAAAGGTCAATCCAGAGAGAAGACTGAAGACACAAGGAAGAGGGATGGGGGCAAAATAAGGCAAGAATCACAAAATTATATGCCTAGAGTAGCTCTTTGGGGAAAAAAAATAAAATAAAATAAAACCCCCTAAAAGTTTATTTTAAAGTTTGCAAGCTAATATGTCCATACAGTTAAATTAAACATGGGACTTGAACTAAAAACACACTTCTTTGAGATTCATCTGTCAAATAATTAAAACCCAAGTACTCCCCCTCAGGGATAGAATATCCCAGAGTAAATGGGTTATATAAACAGTTTCCTGCAAAACAAAACAAGTATAAGAAGGTATTCAGCAAAACGCCGGAAGAGATGCTGCAGGAGCTATGTTCCTAGGTTCCTGAGTCTCCCCAAGGGGCTCCTGGGTAGGGGTTAGGAAACAAAAGCAGAATGATAGATCATCCTAATGACTGCTCAAATCACATTACTACAGCACTGGGGAAACATCCTAGCTTAACAGAGCTGAAACAGAGGTGCTGCTCGCGTTCTTGAATCACGCACGAGCTTCGTAGGTGGAGTTACTGCAAAAGAAAATGACACTTTGGTGAAACAGTATCTGAGAGGAAAAGTTGAAGGAAAGGTCTAGAACAGAAGAACTGAGAAAGGAAATCTGGTATTACATGTACTGTTGAAAGCATGGAGAGTGGGGGAATGTCAAAACCTCAAGGCAATGGAAGAGACATGCCAACCTGCTCTTTTGTTTAAGGGAAAGCATCTTCCCAAGATTACTGTAGGCTGAAAGAACTGGGGCTGTTCAGCCCTGAGAAAAGATGATGGAGAGGGGATCTTATCAATGGTTATAAATATCTCCAGTGTGGGACACAGGGGGAAATAGCCTCTTTTCTATGGTCTATGGAGACAGGACAAGTCGGAGCACAGGACGTTCCACACCAATACGTGGAAGAACTTTCCCAGTGAGGGTGAGGGAGCCCTGGGACAGGCTGCCCAGGGGGTGTGGAGTCTCCTTCTCTGGGGATATACAAGACCCATCAGGACACTTTCCTGTGTGACCTGTCCTAGAGACCCTGCTTTGGCAGGGGTGTTGAACTCGATGGGCTCTGAAGGTTCCTTCCAACCCCTACAGCTCTGTGATTAGCTCATCACACACCCTAACACCAACCTCACAACTACCACATGTACAGTTTGGTTCCTTCTCAACATACCATCAATGGGCTTCCCATAAAGGTGTCCAATGCTGCAACCAGGGACAGAAGGTACCCTGTATGCTCTTCTCCAGTGAGACAGCTACCCTGATAGTGCCATTGAAGGGCTGTAATTAACCATATCAGTATGCTGGTAATAAAAGACCTGCTTTGAAAGACTGTCACTTTACTCTGGAACAGCACTGTTCATGGAGTTCAAGCCTGCTTTCTAAAAACTACACATAGCTACACATATAATAGATTTAATTGGTAGAACAGGCACTTGTCGCTACCAGAAAGGCTTCAAAGCTGCAATCTTTCCTAACAGGTATGTTTACTATGTCTTAAAAATGGGCTTTCAGCATCAAAACTTTCAAGTAACAGTGCAACAAGCACAATCCTGAATTTTAAATAAGTCTGGTAATGAGGCTACAAATTATAATAACAGTCCTTGTTAGAACTGCATATATAACATCTACCTGCTGAGGTGCCTGGCAGTCTCTGTCAGCATGGCTTTAGCCTGCTGGTATCTACATGCCCTTCCAGGGCTGCTTCTCAGGTGCCATGGCAAGCTTCAGGGGCTGCCACTGCCTGCAGCCTTCTGGCCACGATCTTGTCTGAAAGGGAAGCGATGGGGCAAGGAGGGAATGGCACCGAACTAACAAAGCTCCCCAGACTCAGGCTACTGGAAAGCTCATTCACTGGCCCTAAGCAGGGAAAAGTCCTCCTGATGGAGCTACAGCATCCCACCCTCTCAACAAAAGTTGTTTTTCTTTACTGTGCCTCTACCAGCTTTCCAGCCAGCTTCACTCTCAAGCAGGCCCAGCGATGAGGCGTCAGCACTTCCCTGAAGCCATTCACATAGACAGCAGTTCTCACTATGAAGAAATGTCAACCCAGCTTTTGTACCTGGCTTATTTTCACCTCATTCCATTGACTGTCGGTACTCACCTCTATTCTGCTCAATCCTTGGAACACACTGGATCTTCCATTGGTCCCAACTTGTGTCAGACTCCAACGCGTTTGCCAAACATCTTTGTCTTGATGGCACCTACACTCCAGTCCTCTGAATTACAAGGATGTATCAGTAGAAGAGCTTGCTCCCTGCTTCATGATGTTCCCAGACTAACCCGAATGGCTCCTGTGGCTGTTATGGGATAGTGCAGCTGCCATCTGCTTGCTAGTGCCTGTAGCAGCAAGTAGCAAGGAGGGAAAATAAGCCTGTTTATATGTCTATCTTTCTTCTGGGTGTTACGCAGTTTATTTGGTCTGGAGACACGCTGAGTGTTATGCACAGATGCACCACTCATTTACTGCAGTCACCAAACGTAGAGATTGTGAAAATAATCCTGGAAAACTGATGGGCTGAGTGAGCTGGGGCTGTTCAGCCTTGAAAGACTGAGAAAAGAAGACTGAGAGGAATCCGATCAATGGTTATAAATACCTCAAGTGTGGGACACAGGGAAAATGGCCAGCCTCTTCTCAGTGTCTGTGGGGACAGGACAAGGGGCAATGGCTGCAAGTTGGAGCACAGGAAGTTCCACACCAACATGGGGAGGAACTTTTCCCCAGTGAGGGTGAGGGAGCCCTGGCTGCCCAGGGGGTGTGGAGTCTCCTTCTCTGGAGATATTCAAGCCCCATCTGGACACCTCCCTGTGTGAGCTGTCCTAGGGACCCTGCTTTGGCAGGGGTGTTGAACTCGATGGGCTCTGAAGGTTCCTTCCAACCCCTACAGCTCTGTGGTTCTGCAAAAACAGTTCATGAAACCAGACAGTCTGCTCCCCAGCTTCAGGGCACAACCACCTGAAATTTCTCATTTCAGATGTATTCCAATATATTCTTAAAGCAAACTCCAGTCATGTAGAGCCCATGACCTTCCCCTGTCAAACACAGGTGACACAGCCTGTTGTCCATCACACCTAACTGGGAAGACTTTCATGGCCTAACTAAAGGCAGAGCAGGCTTTCTGTTAAAAGCAGAGTGAAATTTGCAGCCTTTGACACACAATTCCTAAAATGCATGACAGAAGAAGAGTAACAGAAAGCAATCTGTTCAGTGGGCTTGTTTAAAGCCACAACACTATGTTCCTTTCAAAGGCTGGCACTGGGAAGCAGAAAAAGTTGCTCTTTGCCCAGTGCTGGCTGATGCTGTAGAGCCTCCAGAAGGAACTGAGGTTACATGTCAGCTTTGGCAGCATCTGGGCAAGCACTGGAGGGAAAAGGTTTTAAGGACCGGCGTAGTGTGGGCTGGGAAAGAGACTGAAATGCAGCCAGCAGCACAAACAGAGCCTGGGAAACAAAAAAGCACATGCAGATTAGGGTATCCAAAGGAACACAGTGGAGCCAAAATGGGCCCTGTGGGGTTTGTCAGTAAAAATGGCTCCAACCGAATGCTGAGGGACCCAGGGTGTTAGGGCATGGGGCAGACAGCATGACAACTCCTGCATGCTTCAGTTTCACCTGCCAGAAAACTTTATTCAAAAGGGTAAAGAGTTTTAGTTTATATGCAAACATAAAACCATCTCAAAGCCCCTTCTCAGCTTGCACTGAGGAAGGAAAAGCAACTCTACCCCCGAGGTTCAGGATGTCCTCACACATGCAGCCCTAGAACGCAGCCCTGCACACAAGCTCTGTGCCCAGCACACCAGTCAGCACAGCAGCCAGAAGCAATTATCACCAGCCTGCAGGACACAGCAGGTGAGAAAAGCTGTTTTCCCTGCAGCATCCTGTAATTCACAAGGCTGCACTTCCACTTGAGAAGCAGAGATACCTCTGTTCCCTCCACTGTTACACCCAGATCCTCAGGGCCTTATGCTCCTTTTTCCAAAGGCTGAAGAAAAACTTCCAGCATTTTCCTTGTGTTCTCAAAATGGGCTGCAGCCCAGGATTTGAGCCAGAATGAAAAGTCAAAAACCACTGCAGATAGTTACATAGGATACCATCTTCCAGTCCAGCTCTCATGTTGATCATACACAGAGCTAGTCTGAAGCTTACGTAATACATTCTGAATACCCCTGTGCAGAGCTAACCAGAGGACTCTGCCCTGCTGAGACCACATCTGGAATACTGGGTCCAGTTCAGGGCCCCTCAGGTCAAGAAGGACACAGAACTCCTTGAAAGAGTCCAGTGAAGGGACACCAAGGGGATGGAGGGAGTGGAACACCTTCCTTATGAGGAGGGGCTGAGGGAGCTGGGCCTCTTCAGCTTGGAGGAGACTGAGGGGTGACCTCATTAAAGTTTATAAATATGTAAAGGGTGAGAGTCAGGAGGATGGAGCCAGGCTCTGCTCAGGGATGGGCAGCAACAGGACAAGGGGCAACGGGTGCAAGCTGGAGCAGAGGAAGTTCCATGTGAATGTGAGGAGGAACTTTGTCACTGTGAGGGTGACAGAGCCCTGGGACAGGCTGCCCAGAGAGGCTGTGGAGTCTCCTTCTCTGGAGACATTCAAACCTGCCTGGATGTGTTCCTGTGTGATTTAGTCTGGGTGCTCCTGCTCTGGCAGGGGGGTTGGACTAAATGATCTTTTGAGGTCCCTTCCAACTCCTAATCTGCTGTGATTCTGTGACCAAAGGCCACTTAATCACCAGCCACCACCAGCCCTGATCTCTAAGCTGCTAGAGGAACAGCAAAACAGCACATTTAAGGATATGTAGATCCAGTAGATCCAGTAGTAACTGACAAGCACCATGCTGGCCCTACCAGGTAATTTCAGGCTAATTTAAGTCTTCACAGGCAAAGAAGAGAGAGTTATGCACAACATAAAGCCATGAAGGGATCTGCATCCTTGTACCGGTTGCTACTGGGCATGAAAACCTTTAACATGACACCTTCATTACTATTACTGCTATGCAAGCTAAATTAAAATCATCAAAGATAGATGAATGTACCTGTCTTGTGGGCATGCCTTAATATGATGTCATTGGGTAAAGCTTTAGTGTCACATTTTAATTTCAAGTGGGAGAGCAATTGCACCTCTTACCAAGACACATTGGAGTTTAGATGTGAAGTCAGACCCATAAATATATTTTGAGTGTCTGTATGTCTTGCTAGATGTGGAGCTTGAATTTTTTAATATTTCCAAAGAGAGCAATACAACTCCAGTAGAGAGAAACTTCTTGCATTTCATCAAGTGTGAGACAGAGGCAGAGGTGTTTTGGATTACAAGTCCTTTGTCTTCACTCTTATCAAATGCTGCATTCTATCTGCTCTGCAACAAAGCTCTGTTCTGAAGTACCTGTAAGAAGAGGCAAGGCTGAGTGAGCTGGGGCTGTTCAGCCTTCAGAAAAGAAGACTGAGAGGGGATCTGATCAATGGTTATAAATATCTCAAGTGTGGGACACAGGTAGAATTGGCCAGCCCCTTTTCTTTGGTCAGTGGGGACAGGACAAGGGGCAATGGCTGCAAATTGGAGCACAGGAAGTTCCACACCAACATGGGGAGGAACTTTTCCCCAGTGAGGGTGAGGGAGCCCTGGGACAGGCTGCCCAGGGGGTGTGGAGTCTCCTTCTCTGGAGAGATTCCAGCCCCGTCTGGACACCGACCTGTGCAGTATGAGCTGGGGAGCTGCTTTGGCAGGGGGGGTTGGACTCTATGATCTCTGGAGGCCCCTTCCAACCCCTACAGCTCTGTGAATCTGTCCCTAGGTGCACAGAAGCAGAGTCCTGTGCTGACAGACCATAAGAGAAATGTAAAACCATGCTCCCAAAATGTGTAACTCAGTAGGGAGTGAATGCTTTTTTGTCCTTTAAAACAAAACCCAACCCTGTTTTATAAAGCATTAATTCAGAACACTTTTAGAGTATTTCTTTATAATACTGATTACAGTGCATGTAATTAGCCCTTCAATTTCCAATTCCAGTACCAGGTTATTAAAAGCCAGCTTTGTGAATCCCTATTTGAGTCTTCCTCAGCTTTATGCTGTTTGTCTTAAACTTCAGCAAATTCTTAGTAAACAACACAACAGCAAACAAATCCTTTCTTGTGGGCTAGCAATTCATACACCACAAGGTGAGACTTCATGGTTCTCACATCTTAGTGCCATCAGAAAAGCTAGGAACTGGGTTTTTTGGGAGGGGGATTGATTTATTTTTGTCTTTAAGCCAGTGCAAAACTGAAACACTGCTTTTTACCAAAGCAGTTTTGCTACATTATGCATCCTGGCAGATAATTAGAGCCACAGGGGTAAAGCAAAAGGGTTGTTTACTATGCAAAATGTCTGCAACTTAAATCACACCCAGGGGAAGAGTGATCTGCACAACGGTTAGGATTTTAGTTGTTGCTCTGACAGATGTTATGGGGAAAATAGTTCAAAAAATCCTGGAAAGGTGTTGAAGCAATAAAGTTGATGTGTATTTTTGCCACCTTATAATTGTTTCTTGAAGGAATAGGAATTTATATACCTGTTTGACCTCTAATGCCACACCTTGCTGCCAGCGCCTTTAAAGAGTAATGGATCGTGCTCGACCGATCTCATGGCCTTCTATGATCTCACCACCAGCTGGGTGGATGGAGGGAGAGCAGTGGGTGTCATCGACCTTGACTGCAGCAAGGCTTTGATACTGTCTCCCATGACACCCTGATAGCAAAGCTGAGAGAGCATGGGATAGATGAGTGGACAGTGAGGTGGGTCGAGAACTGGCTGTCAGACCGAGCTCAGAGGGTCGTGATCGGTGGAGCAGAGTCTGACTGGAGGCCTGTGACCAGCGGTGTCCCCAGGGCTGGGTGTTGGGTCCAGTCCTGTTCAATATCTTCATTGACACCTTGATGAGGGAACAGCACCCACCCTCAGCAAGTGCTGATGATCCAGAGCTGGGAGGGGTGGCTGACAGGCAGGACACTGCGCTGCCATCCAGAGACCTGGCCAGGCTGGAGAGCTGGGCAGGGAGAGACCAGATGGGGTTCAACAAAAGCAAGTGGAGAGTCTGGCACCTGGGGAGGAACAACCACATGTATCAG
Source organism: Laterallus jamaicensis coturniculus (assembly GCA_022605575.1). Lineage (NCBI taxonomy): Eukaryota > Metazoa > Chordata > Aves > Gruiformes > Rallidae > Laterallus > Laterallus jamaicensis. The sequence goes on from JAKCOX010000005.1 coordinate 4,299,677, forward strand.
TACAGGCTGGGGATGGGCTGCTGGAGAAGAGCTCTGTGGAGAAGGACCTGGGGGTCCTGGTGGGTGACAGGGTGGCCATGAGCCAGCAGTGTGCCCTGGGGGCTGAGAGAGACAGTGGGATCCTGGGGGGCATCAGGAGGAGTGTGGGCAGCTGGTCACAGGAGGGGATCCTCTGCTCTGCCCTGGTCAGGCCCCACCTGGAATATTGTGACCAGTTCTGGGCTCCCTGGTTTAAAAAGGACAGGGATCTCCTGGAGAGAGTCCAGAGAAGGGCTACGAAGATGATGAAGGGCCTGGAGCATCTCCCCTGTGAGGAAAGGCTGAGTAAGTTGGGACTCTTCAGCCTTGAGAAGACTAAGGGGGGACCTAATTAAAGTCTATAATTATCTGAAGCAGGGGATGCAGGGGGAATCAGCCAGCCCCTTTTCAGTGTCTGTGGCATATCCAAACTCTTAAGGGTCAGAGATTCCCCAGAGACCTACAAAAAGCCAGTAATGAAGAAGTAAAGTGCTGGAGAGGAGGATGGAGAGAGAAAAAGTATAAAAAGGAGAAATGAATAGGACAAGGGGCAGTGGGTGCAAGCTGGAGCAGAGGAAGTTCCATGGGAATGTCAGGAGGAACTTTGCCATTGACTGGGCAGCCTTTGTCACTCTCTGGGCAGCCTGTCCCAGGGCTCTGTCACTGATGGTGGAGCCAGAGAGGCTGTGGAGTCTCCTTCTCTGGAGACATTCAAACCCTGCCTGGATGTGTTACAGTCTGATTTAGTCTGGGTGCTCCTGCTCTGGCAGAGGGGTTGGGCTAGATGATCTTTCAGGGTTCCTTCCAGCTCCTAACCCGCTGTGGCTCTGTGACAGTTGTTCACAGCATGTCATTTCATGGCTATGGGCCTGCACTGCTTTCTCTAAGGCCAAGAGCATTACAGAATTGCTGGGCCTCTATCATACAATACAATTTCCAGTACAAATAATTTCTTAGTTCCAACTGCTTTCCTTCAAAGCTTTACTTGTTCCTGCTACCTTCAAATACCCCCATTTCTCCACCCCCTCGATCCCTGCAAGATTAAACAGAGATCATGCAGGCCAACACTGGAATAGTTTTACAGCCAGGACCTCCAAGGGCAAGGGGTTCATTCATCTAGACAGGGCTAAAAGGGCATAGTGCCAGACCCCAGGGATTAACACATGGCTAAACTCAGGCTTCTGAAGCCCACTCACTCACTGAACACAGCATGGTAGTAGCACTTACCCTTTCACAAACCAGCAGTTCCCACCTGTGGACCTGCTCTCCTTTAGAGACACGGTGTTACTCCAAACATTACTGGAGGCAATTGAAACTTGTCAGTCACATGCTGTATTAACACACAGGAATTAACAAGTTCAGGAATGCTCCAGTGCAAATTCCAGGGGCAAATTTTCAACAGTAGTATCCTTCTCCTTTCCTTCTGTAGTGCTGGCAAGCTGGTGGTCTTTGAGTATTCAACCACAGCATTCTAAGTCCCAGGAAATAACCCTGTTTATCCAACAAAAAACAACCCAGCACACACAAAAGTTCCAGCCACTAAGTAGTTCAGTACAGTCTCATTTTAAGCCATATGAAAAAACAGAAGCCTGCCACGGATCTCAGACTCTCTTCTCTTCACGTTAGAAAGGCACAGGATACAGCAAGCATGTAAAACAGCCAGAGGCTGTTGATGCTGCAGTACTGCCACACCAGCTGGGGTGACATTTTCAGTAAGCTAGCAAGTGTAACAGAATGCACCCTGCAGAAAATTGCTTTACTTTAACAAACAAGTTTCAGATCATCTTTCCTTCAAATTATGTGCCAGAATATAAATGCCAGGGAAACAAAAAAAAAAACCCCACCAAGCCATGAGCATAAGCTTTTGCTGATTAGCAACCAGGGAAACCCATACAATCAGTGGCAGGACCTTAATAAATGTTATTTTTGCACAAAACCAAGACAGCTTCTACACAAAACCTGGACAAGGGAAAGGAGGGAGAGGAGCAGAAGGGAAAGTCTGCACTTTTCACAGCAGATGTAAGGAAACAGGAAAAAAAAGACTCCCACAAGTAGCTGCATTTTGCCCCCAGAGAAGGGAGTGAGAAGATGTAAGGAACTGTGCAGGTACCAAGGCCAGGGAAGTGGGGGGATGAGGCACCCCAGGTGCTGGAGAGAAAGATGCCCCAGCAGCCCCTGGAGAAACCCATGGTGGAGCAGGTGTCCCCCCACAGCCCAGGGAAAAGGCCCAGACCCCACCTGCAGCCCCTGGAGAGGCCCCACACTGGAGCAGGGGGAGACAGACAGGAGATGCTGTGACCCACATTGGACCAAGCCCCTACCAGCACTTGCAGCCCATGGGGAGAGACAGAGACACAGAGATGAGTGAGGAAAAGATTCACACCAGAGCAGGTTGGCTGGGGGGAGGCTGCTCACTGCACTATGATGTGCCAGGTGTTCATGTGACCAGTCGCATTAAACCCCAACGATTCCCCAAGGCTTCCTCTGTCCTCCTCCTTTTATGCCTGTTCTATGCCAACCAGCCAATTCCAAAACAAACTGCCTACCTAATGTAAACCACCATAACAGCTGCCCTTACACACAGCCCAAAAACCCAGGAATTTATCTGGAATTTACCTTTGGATTATTCATTCCAGCTCAGGCAGGAACTGCCAACAGCATTGCCAACAAGAAGACAGCAGGCCTGCTAGCAGCCTAGCTCTCTTCTCCCAAGACATAAGCCCTGACAATATTCTTCTGTTCCCACGAGACAGGAAAAGTTCCTCATGCTGAGAGGATCCTAATAATCACATTCTCAAAACACAGCAGCCTTGATGACAGGGGTACAGGCTGCCCTAAACCAAGAAGCAGTTATGGGAAGGGATTTGGGAGTAACAGAACATGTTAGGAACCAGCCATAACAAGAGGGTCAAAACAGCAGGTGTGCAGATGCTTTTAGGTATTAAAGGTAAACTAAGGATGTTTAGCTATAAGATAGGTTTATCAGAACTCGTTATAGTCACTAACCAATCAATATGGTGTGAACAGTGTGTGTAACCAATTAGCAGTTTTTTAGCTTGCCACGTTTGCAGTAAGAAAGGTCTAGAATCTGGGTGATTTCACCTCATAAAATGGCTGGCTGGCTTCATGGCTTCACCTACAATTCACATCGAATTGCGTGTTGCTCCCTGCTGGACGCCACACACCTATGGGAAAGAAAACCAGCGAGCAGCTGTTCTGCAGCCACCCTACGAACTTGCTCAACACAGGTTTAAAAGGACAGCTCAAGAAATATTCTGGAATTGAAAAAAAAGAAGCAAGCAAAACCCCAACTCACCCCCTTCTCCAAATCTTGTTGGCAATCAGTTTTTTTGCAATTTCTCATTAGGGAACGGCGGCTATCATTTCGAGCCATATGTTGGTTACTTCCCTTTATAGCTGCAGCACGCAGATGAGCACCCTGGTGTTATGGATCTGCATCATTTGAGTTCAGTTTCATTACAGGAATCTGCATGGATTTGTGAAAAGTTATTTAATGAAACTCAAATGGAGAAGATCAAATGAAACCGGTGCCCATTGTTTGCAATCTGCTTCGGGTAAACACCAAGCAGCGAGTCATCGCTCCCTGTTCATGAGCAACGCTCACTGAAGCTTGGCCTGTAGCTACTCAGGCAACACAAAGCAATGGAAACAACTCACTGATGTTTCTGCATTTGACATCTTCGTTCACACAAAGGAAAACAAAAACCCAGTCAGACACTTTGATGTGGGGGTAAAAAAACAATGTAGCTTTCCCCCTTCTGACAGGAAAAGCGCTTTCAGAACATACATTAAATTGTCACCACTATACTTCTCCCCACCATCTCCTACTGTGCCTTTATTACAATATTACTCATACCTTTACATGGCATTCATGAAATTGTGGCAGCTAAGAAAGCCAGAGTTAATTTATGCCAGTAAAAAGTATGAAAAACGTTTTCTTCCTCTAAGCAGGTGCAAAATCATATAGAAAATCCTGATTTAGGTCCCCATGCAGCAGCAGGGAGCAGACTGGAGAAAAGGAGTGGATTGAATGCTTTTTCTTTAGTGGTTTTTTTCCTGTTTCACAATCCAAAATGTTACACTTTTGCCAGAATTCATGCCAATTCAGAAAGCTTGGGAGTCAAAAATGCCTTCAAGACAACTCAAAGCTATCATTTAAAGTGACTTAGATAAGGACTATTGCATCATAACCCAACACAAGGGGGCCATGATGAGAGCAACAGCCACAGTAAGCAAACACAAGCACAAGACAGAAGCATAGAGCCGTTCAGGTTGGAAAAGACCTTTGAAGCCTAACTGTAAACCTGATACTGCCCGGTCCACCACTAAACCATGGCCCTAACCATGTCCCATCTACACAGTTTTTAAATACCTCCAGGGATGGTGATTTCTAAGTGATACCTTACAGACCTCACCCCTGGTTTACAGCTTCATTTCCTTCTTATATTGTATGGATTTCTTTTTCCTTAATGAAATCTGCTTACTCATTTTTTTTAAGCAAAACAGTTTTATTGTTTTGCTTTTTCACTAGAAAAGGGCCTCTTTTTTTCATGGCATTTGCTCAAGGCCAGTGAAATGTTTTTACATTTTTATGTGCAATAGAGTAATAAAGAACCCAAAGTTAGTTTGCTCTCCTGCTCTTCAAGTTTTATAGTATTTTGTGGCTTTATCTCCCCCTATGTCTTCCTTTCTCTACTCTGCTTGTGCTTTGTATAATCCATTCTGTCATCCTTTAACCATTTCCACTTTTTCTAGACATCTTCTCTTCCCACCTCTTTCCACTCCTGCTCTTTCCTTTCCTGTCTGGCCCAATTTCCCCTCCCGTTCCCAAGAGGAACACACAGCACCCAAAGAGACGCCAAGAGAAGGGTTCCAGCTCCCTTCTGCTGCTGGCCTGGAAGCATCTCAGTATCTTCTCCCCTACCCCAGTCTTGGTGCAAAGCTCTTCCTCTCACTACACTTCACACAGTTGAGAAAGGGTCAGGACTTCAAGCTCACAGCTTGGGTCACACCATGCAACTGACAGGCTGGGTCTGGCTCACTTCTCACTGCTGAAGTTGGGCCCTGGATCCAAGTGCGGCCTAGTCCCACGCCAAGGTGAAAGCCTGCTCCTCTGCACTGGCTTCCTAGGAGAGTGATCCAGGAAGAGAGGTGAAATACAAATATAAGCACTACTTAAATATGAACAGCAGGACTGTAAGACACTCCCCCACAGGCCAGTCCGCTCAGTCTCTAGTTGTTTAGCTCAAGAATATCCCCCAGATGCTTCACCAAGTTTTACTTTATCTAGGTAAATAACAAGATTATAGAATGAATCATAGAATGGCCTGTGTTGGAAGGGACCCCAAGGATCATAGAGCTCCAACCCCCCTGCCACAGGCAGGGACACCAAGGATCATAGAGCTCCAACCCCCCTGCCACAGGCAGGGACACCAACCTCAGGCCTGGAGCTACACAAGGTTGCCCAGGGCCCCATCCAACCTGGCCTTGAACACCCCCAGGGACGGGGCATCCACCCCCTCTCTGGGCAGCCTGTTCCAGCCCCTCACCACTCTTTCTGTAAAAAACTTCCTCCTAGTATCCAATCTAAACCTTCCCTCCTTCAGCTTTAATCCATCCCCCTTGTCCTGCCATTATCTGCCCTTTTAAAAAGCTGATTCCCCCCCTGTTTCTCTGCTCCCTTCAGGGACTGGCAGGCTGCAATGAGGTCCCCCCGCAGCCTTCGATGTTCAAGATGTTCAAGAACACAAGGTCCCTTAAATTTCTGCTTACCTTTGGTTGACTAGGTAGAGGTGCACTGCAATCAGACACCAGTGGTGCACACATCATGCCTTTACACCCTGTCCTGGGCTCACCACTTGTGAGGCTGGTCCTGCTGGGAGCTGCCTCACTGCTCTGACACGGACCACAGAGGGCAAGATCAGATCTTGCACAAGATCAGGATGCCCAAAACGAGCCAAAGGGACCATAACATGAAGCTAAGAATGTGTTGATAGTTGAAATACTATTTCATAGTCTGTTAAAATTATCTAATCAACACACAATAGCCTCATGGATAATAAGAATGCTTATGCAAAAAAAGCCTTCAGAGTCTTGACCCTCTCCCACAATGTTATGCTTAATCCACCCTGGGAGCTTCAAAGGATCAGGAGACCTGTTGCCATGCAGGCAAAGGTGTGAGCAGAGAGTGGGAGGCCAGCTTGCATGGGGGTGCTGTCAACTACAACCACAGCTTGGCTGGCTTAAGGGGCAGCAACTGGAGAGGAAGACAGGCCTAAACCACAGCCTTTGCCTTATGCCAGAACAGCTTTAGGTATGGGTGCAAACCCAATGGGCTTGACTCAGAGAAGGCAGAAGGGAAAGGGAAGGAAAGCTTCAAGACTCATGACAAGATGTCACGTTCTAGGATTTCCACTGAGAATGTGTCTAACTCCCTAACAGGGAGCATTTTGGAGTCCTGTTTAACAGAAGACAGGCATGAGCACAGCCTTTGGAGTAAAAGAGGTTTAAAGGCAGAGATTAATACAGCTGCAGCAAACTCACAGCAACAGCAGTTACACTCTGAAACAGCCTGTTCAGCAAAGGTGTAGGATATTCTTGGAGCTACTCAAAACTCAGCTGAACAAGTCCCTGAACAAACTGTCCTAAATTTAAAGCCAGTCCTAGGTTGAACTATACACCCTCCAAAGCTCCATTTCAATGTAAATCTAACATGAGATCAAGGAATAGGCAAATAATGGAAGGTTTTGTGCCTACAAGTCATTGTAGATGCATACCCAGAAGTAGTTTTAAGGTTAGCCCTGGGGAAATGAGGCATAAACCATGCAATGTAATATCATTTATTAGCTTACTGTTCCTTGCCACCTTCTCACAAACTTCCAATGACTTTTGAAACAACTGAACCAACATCAGATACATTTGTTAGAGGTCTCCAGGTGAATCTCAAAGTTAATCTGTAGATCAGATGGACATCAAAGGGGACATCTGGAAACTCCACAGAGCAGAGATTTGCTGAGATCCAGCTGAAGAGAGAAGTGAAAAAGCCAGTGAATCCACAACTGCTGCATGCAGACAGAGCTGTGAGTAAGTAGGCAAAGCAAGAGGTTGTGTTTGAAATGGGAAGGTAACATGCCATCTCCTTGCCAATGTGCAGACAGCAGCTGCAGCCACTGCAGACCCCAGGGGCAGCTGACCGCATGCCAAACTGTGCCTGGCAAAGTCACTGTGGCTCTGCCATTAAACTTCTACAACATTCCTGTCTCCCTGCACAAGGGCTTCATCCTGCATGGAAAAAAAAAAACCACCTAAGGGAGAAAGCTAATCAAGTTCAACAAAAGCAAGTGTAAAGTCTGGCACCTGGGGAGGAACAACCGTTCATTTTAGTACAGGCTGGGGGTGACCTGCTGGAGAAGAGCTCTGTGGAGAAGGACCTGGGGGTGCTGGTTGGTGACAGGTTGGCCATGAGCCAGCAGTGTGCCCTGGGGGCTGAGAGAGACAATGGGATCCTGGGGGGCATCAGGAGGAGTGTGGCCAGCAGGTCACAGGACGGGATCCTCCCCCTCTGCTCTGCCCTGGTCAGGCCCCACCTGGAGTGTTGTGTCCAGTTCTGGGCTCCCTGGGATAAAAAGGACAGGGATCTCCTGGAGAGAGTCCAGAGAAGGGCTACGAAGATGATGAAGGGCCTGGAGCATCTCCCCTGTGAGGAGAGCCTGAATAAGCTGGGACTGTTCAGTCTAGAGAAAAGAAGATTAAGGGGGGACCTAATTGGTGTTTATAGTTATCTTAAGCATTGGGTACAGGTGGAATTGGCCAGCCCCTTTTCAGTGTCTGTGGGGACAGGACAAGGGGCAGTGGCTGCAAATTGGAGCACAGGAAGTTCCACACCAACATGGGGAAGAACTTTTCCCCAGTGAGGGTGAGGGAGCCCTGGGACAGGCTGCCCAGGGGGTGTGGAGTCTCCTTCTCTGGAGAGATTCCAGCCCCATCTGGACGCCGACCTGTGCAGTATGAGCTGGGGAGCTGCTTTGGCAGGGGGGTTGGACCCCATGAGCTCTCGAGGTCCCTTCCAACCCCTACAGCTCTGTGATTCTGTGACTGGCAGAGCAGGGTGACTCTGAGACAGGGGATAAGAGGACAGAGTGGACCTGGAGAGGTGTCAAAGGACACTAAGAAGAAAAAGTGGGCAGGAGAGCATGGATTTAACCCATGCATAGGTGCTGTTTTGCCTCCTCATGTGTCAACCTCCTTAATGCCTTCCTATGTCTTGGGAAATGCCTAATATTTTATAAAGCAGGAAAAAACTTCAGGAGTCTTGCTCAGCAGAATAAGAAAAAAAGGTGCTGCTATATACATACAACCTGCCAGCAGGACAAGTCCCCTGTCATTGTCAGGAGAGTGACATCAGCACAAACAGTATGCTAGGGCTAGCATGAGGCTTTTGCTGATTTTTCTGTGTGGTCCATGTCGCAGGCAGAAATAGTATTTTAAAGGAGTCCCCAGTCCAAATCACTGAAAAAGCAATTGAAAAGCAGATCAGAAACAGGTCATGTTAGGGAAGGAAGGAACACAGGCAAGAGACATTTACTGTCCCTTTCCTTTTAAGGCTCCAAGAAAACCAAAGTGCTTCTGATGTGCCTGATAAGCAATATTTCACAGAATATACTGTCAAAATTCAAAAGCTCTAGAACACTGCTAGCTCCAGCTTGCCTGCAAGAAGCCATTTTCTGCTTCTACATACAGCTTTTCACCATAAACAAGTCAGTCTGGCTTCACTGCTCTTGAGAAGATGCTTTTGGGTCCAGACTTCCCAAATACATTTGCACAAAGAAGCAGCTGACTAAAAGTTCTCCACAAAATGTTAACTATTTCAAGGTCATATAAATATGAAATCTTCTTTAAAACAGGGGATTTGTCTGGTTTGCAACGAAGCAGTGACTTGAGCCCCTGCTTGGAAGAGAGGGTTCCAAGTTACGTGCTTCAATCTTTCCTCTGAAAGTCATCAGGCTCCAGCTCAAATTCAGGGGGCAAAGACTCAACACTACAAATTTCAGCTGGACCCCTCTTCTCTGGGATTCCCTACCACTAGTTAACCAGCTCCCACTCAGCATGCTGTCAGCTGAAGATCAAGTACTGACCTCCCCCACACACAGATGCACAGGTGTCTTGCAGGTTTGAATACCATCTTGGCATTCAAAGTGAACCCAAGTGAATACACTTGGGTTTCCTTGTGAACTTAGCTCAAACTCATCAGATCCATTCAGTGAATCAACAGATTTCCCTGTTTAATGCAGGAACTCATCCTTCATGCATAGCAACGGCACAGCTACAACCCTCTCTGTCAAATAAGACTTCAGCTGTACCCAGATGTGTTGTTCCAGTGACTACTCCACACCACACAATGTCACTGAGGTACCCTGTAAGGAGCAGAGCTCTTGAGCGCCAATTAACTCCAAATCAGCCTGCCTTCAAGTGACAAGCCATGACTCAAGCAATGTCACACACGTTTTCTCTTAGCTTCCTTGTTTAATTATTCCATTTTCAGCCTGGATTCTTAAGTTTCAGCCCTGTGAATCAGCTGGCATTCAGGAACCCTGCTAAAGATCATGAAGTCATTTTGTATTTATGCCATTACTGCCAGCAGGTTTTTCCTGTGCAGAATCCTTGCTTCAAGCACTCTCTCTCCCAGAGCTCGTGAGCTGACTCTTCACTAAATGATAATAATTCATTAACTTTGCATAAGCTTCCTATAAAATCAGGCCAAGAAATCTAAGAATCTTCTGTTTGGATATACCAAGTGACTAATTCACCAGTCACATTCTGGTTTGAGTACTTTGAGACAGCAATGAATGTGTCTCAGCCTTTTGGTTTTATTTCCATGAGACTTTCATTTGCTTCATCTAAATTCTGGAAAGAGAAAAACAACATCCTCCCCTTCACCCCCCCACCCCACCCCACCCCCAATTTTTTTTAAAGGAACATAAATTAAGACAGAATAACAAATTGCAAGGAAAAAATAATAATCATTTCCCAGAGCTCTGTGTACAGGAGAAATTAAATAGCCCAAGGGTATCATGTTCTGTCCCTTTTTTTTTTTCCCTACATTATTAAAGACAATTTCAGCCCCTGATTTCCAAGGGCTTTCTTAATCTATACTGTATTAATTTGTGTGAATTAATAATAAAATCTAATTTAATCTTGTTTATTATCCATTACACCAGCATGCTAGCATTTCATCTTGTTTGCTTTTATATAACAATCCAGAAAACTCAATGACTCCTAACATTTTTTTACCACTTTTCATTGAAACAGAGCCACAGTCCCTTAATCTCCACTGAAGCCTCCCTCACATTTTTCTCTGTACTTTAGTGAGCTGAGTTCCACTGAGCAACTAAATATCTGTCACCCAGTAAATGATTGCATTTCCAAAGTTCCAGAAGGTTGTAAGCTAAAGCATACCATCATCATACCACCTCATTTATTTCCCTGGAACTCACAGAGGGAAAAACACATTACAATTGACCAAATAAAAGAGGTAATTTTGATTCCTTTTTCAACCCCATTTTTTCAGACCATTACATAAATGAATACATGATAATTTTTTTCTACCCTCTGCCCAGAAAAGTTTTCACCTCCCCTCTCCAAATAAAGCAGCTGTCTTGTGCAGTGCTGGCACTGGAAATACATTTTGAGAGTGAGAGTACCTTATGGTCATGGTCAGTCCCTTTCCTTCCTGGCTTGCTTCCTCCCTCTGCTTTTGGAAGACCCAAGCTCTTCCTTTAAAGTTTCCTCCTCCCAGTTACTCCATCACCTGCTGAAGGTACCACCTTTCTTGCTTAGTTCCCTCTGCTACACAAACTGAGTGAGAGATGGGTGTGTGCATCCTTCTCCCACAGGTCACATTTACCAGCACCAGGTCCTGATGGTCTGTGCTCCCCTCCTTCCAGCTGTTTTGGGTATCATTCTGTGCTTGTAGCTCATTTTTGCAGCTTCAGGATATAGTTGTCAGGCTGATTAACCTGGAGACACCCAAAAACAGTCACACTCCCTCCAATGATACTCTTCAAAAAGTGACTGCCAACCTGATCCAAAAGTTAGTATGTTCCAGGTCTCCTATTTCACTGTTTTCATGACTTCCTATCTCATTTCCTTCTCTCTTTCTTCTCTGCAGGTCCTGGAAATAGTCATATATTTGAAGAAGAACATGGTGTTAAGAGTCTAAAAATCTCTTTAAAATATAAATTGCTACTGCATATCAGAAGTCATAAAGAAGAAATTTAATTCAACCATCAGCCAAGGAAAGGCTTTATTGATTATCTACATTTACCTTTTGGAGAAAAGCCACTTTTGCATTTCCTGTGATTATTTAAATATGAGTTAGCCTGAGGGACCCCAATCATAGTGAAGCCATGAGGAACTGCAGCTGCTGCAGGCTAAATTTCTGCTCTCAATTACTGCAAGGAAGTAGCTGTTATAGACATAGACATGGATTTTAACAGTCATCAAAATACCAGAGATCATTTTGTCTGGCTGATCAGTGCTCTGATCCAAATAACTGCATGAAGCTAAAAGTACTGTCCCTGAATTCTCAGTAAGTGAAGAAGAACACAGGGTGCAATTTTGGGCAGAGAGGAAGCTCCTAAGTAACTCTACAGCCTAGAAAATTGTCAGAGAAGAGGTGGCTCCAGCGCGGGAAGGACAAGGCTGGTAGGTTCACTACAGTGACAAGCCTGCAACGCTGAAGGAGGGAGCCAAGAGGCAGCCCCACTGCAGGCCTGAGGAGTGGCACCGGTGAGGATGGTAGCCCCAAAGCACCCTCACCCACTGAAGCCAGGGGTGCCATGGAGCCCCAAAGTAGCAAGCATAGAGGCCCAGTGCCTCCAGCCCAAAGGGAACTGACGAAAAGCACCGGGTAGATTTAATTTATAACAAAGTCACTGCCCGAATGGTAACAGTATCTAAGGCAAGAGTCATTCTAAGCCTTCAGGAAGAGCTTGCTCAAACAGCCCCTTCAGGCATGTTAGAGCCCAGGGACTCTGTAACCCTCACGCCCTCAAAAGGCTGCGGCACCTTACTTGTGACCTAGGACAGCCCAGGCCTGAGAACGGACCTGTGCAACACAGTATCTGTAAAGCCCATATGGCACTCCAGGATCTGCCTTGTAGCTATCAACGTGCTACAGAAATGCACCATTCCTGTCATAGAATCATAGCATGGCCTGGGTTGGAAGGGACCCCAAGGATCACAGAGCTCCAACACCCCTGCCACAGGCAGGGACACCAACCTCAGGCCTGGAGCTACACAAGGTTGCCCAGGGCCCCATCCAACCTGGCCTTGAACACCCCCAGGGACGGGGCATCCACCACTTCTCTGGGCAGCCTGTTCCAGCCCCTCACCACTCTCTCTGTAAAGAACTTCTCCCTAATATCTAATCTAATCCTTCTTTCCTCTAGCTTTAATCCATCCCCCTTGTCCTGCCAGTGTCTATCCTTTTAAAAAGCTGATTCCCCTCCTGTTTCTCTGCTCCCTTCAGGTACTGGCAGGCTGCAATGAGGTCCCCCCTGCAGCCTTCTCTTCTCCCGGCTGAACCAGCCCAGCTCCCTCAGCCTCTCTTTGTAGGGCAGGTGCTCCAACCCTCTCATCATCTTCATGGCTCCTCTGACCCCTCTCCAACAGTTCTACATCTCTCTTGTACTGGGGGCCCCAGCTCTGGACACAGGACTCCAGATGGGGCCTCAGGAGGGCAGAGCAGAGAGGGACAATCCCCTCCCTGTCCCTGCTGCCACCCCTCTGCTGATGGAGCCCAGGATCCCATTGGCCTTGCGAGCTGCAAGAGCCACTGCTGGCTCATGTTCAGTTTCTCATCCACTGTGACACCCAGGTCCTTCTCACAGGGCTGCTCTCCAGGAGCTCTTCTCCCAGTCTGTATCTGTGTCTGGGATTCTTCTGGCCCAAGTGCATCCCCTGACACTTGGCAGTGTTGAACCTCATAAGGTTCACCTGGGCCCATCTTTCCAGCCTGGCAAGATCCCTCTGGATGGCTTCCTTCCTTTCTGTTGTGTCACCCACACCACTCAGCTTGGTGTCATCCCCAAGCATGCTGAGGGTGCACTCAATCCCATCATCCATGTCACTGATACAGATGTTAAAGAGAACCGGTCCCCAGACAGACCCCTGGGGGACACCACTTGTCACTGGCCTCCACCTGGACACAGACCCATTGACCACCACCCTTTGACTACGGTCTGTCAACCAGTTTCTTGTCCACTGGATGGTCCATCCATCAAATCCACATCTCTCCAGTTTAGAGATAAGGATGTGGTGGGGGACTGTGTCAAAGTTCACATCAACTAATTCCTAATGCCTCGTTTACATCAACTAATTTTCTTCTTGCACTAAAAGTCAGAATTTTCACACAAAACATCCTCCAGACTTTTAGCACCAATCCCCCTGTCCAGTCATTTTAGCTTCTGAAACAGCAAGATCACTGGACAGCCAGAGAACCCTGGCCAGAGCAACAGAAAAACCCCACACATTGCACCTATACTGCTCAGGCTACCTGTGGGCTCTTACTGCAAAAGGCTGCACTTGGTTCTGTCCTCTAAGTACTGAGCCACAACATTACAGAGTCACAGAATCACAGGGCTTGGAAGGGACCTCCAGAGATTACTGGGTCCAACCCCCCTGCCAAAGCAGGGTCCCTGGGACAGGGCACACAGGTCGGTGTCCAGACGGGGCTGGAATCTCTCCAGAGAAGGAGACTCCACACCCCCTGGGCAGCCTGTCCCAGGGCTCCCTCACCCTCACTGGGGAAAAGTTCTTCTGCATATATTACATTAGTTATATCCTGAAGGATTGACAATTCAGAATGGGTGTTACTTGTCCCTGTTCTCTGCCATGAGTTTCTATAACATACCCTCCCTTAGCATAACTCTTGCTAGAAAAAGCTGAGGCAAAAAGTGAGCTCCCTCAGTCTGGTAGGAAAAGCAATTGTTTCAGGCTAGCCAGGGCATTCTGCAAGGTTTTCATTATCAGAGGATCAAGAGGGAATGAAAAGCAATCAAAAACTGCTCTTCAAGTGCCATAAACTCTCGATTTGTTCCCATCACCCTATTCTCAAGCAACTTGCCCACATCACAGCTTTTAGTGGCTGTGACTTGACACAGTTTAACCCTTATCAGGTCTCTCTCCCTGCACTCTGCCACACGGCAGGAATCAAACACAGGATTCTGTGTTTACAGAATCAAAAAGCATCTCTCCTCATCCATCCCAGTTCTCTGTGCTGGCCAGCAACAAACGATCACAGCTCTCCTCAGAGCAAAGAGACATCAGAGGAAAAATGTCACCAAATCAGCGTTTCCCAGGATAACTTCAGGGTAGCAGAACACCCTGAACATCCTGATTCCTCTGATACAAAGCCAAAGTCCAACCAAACCTCTGGAATTTAGAGAGGGAGAGTCATTTGCTGCACATTGCTCTGTTCATTCAACTTCTCACTAATCATGGACCAAGGATTGCAACTTACACTTTTTATACACAAAACCTCACCATATTACAGCAAGGCTTTCCATACTGCCTCCCATGACATCCTGATAGCAAAGCTGAGAGAGCATGGGAAAGATGAGAGAACAGTGAGGTGGGTCGAGAACTGGCTGTGGGACCGAGCTCAGAGGGTGTGATCAGTGGAGCAGAGTCTGACTGGAGGCCTGTGACCAGCGGTGTCCCCAGGGCTGGGTGTTGGGTCCAGTCCTGTTCAATATCTTCATTGACACCTTGATGAGGGAACAGCACCCACCCTCAGCAAGTGCTGATGATACAGAGGTGGGAGGGGTGGCTGACAGGCAGGACACTGCGCTGCCATCCAGAGACCTGGCCAGGCTGGAGAGCTGGGCAGGGAGAGACCAGATGAGGTTCAACAAAAGTGTAAAGTCTTGCACCTGGGGAGGAACAACCCCATGTATCAGTACAGGCTGGGGATGGGCTGCTGGAGAAGAGCTCTGTGGAGAAGGACCTGGGGGTCCTGGTGGGTGACAGGGTGGCCATGAGCCAGCAGTGTGCCCTGGGGGCTGAGAGAGACAATGGGATCCTGGGGGGCATCAGGAGGAGTGTGGCCAGCAGGTCACAGGAGGTGATCCTCCCCCTCTGCTCTGCCCTGGTCAGGCCCCACCTGGAATATTGTGTCCAGTTCTGGGCTCTCTGGGATAAAAAGGACAGGGATCTCCTGGAGAGACTCCAGAGAAGGGCTACGAAGGTGATGAAGGGCCTGGAACATCTATCCTGTGAGGAAAGGCTGAGAGAGCTGGGGCTGTTCAGTCTGGGTAAAAGAAGATTAAGGAGAGACCTAATTGGTGTTTACAGTTATCTTAAGCATGGGGTGCAGGGGGAATTGGCCAGCCCCTTTTCAGTGTCTGTGGAGACAGGACAAGGGGCAATGGCTGCAAATTGGAGCACAGGAAGTTCCACACCAACATGGGGAGGAACTTTTCCCCAGTGAGGGTGAGGGAGCCCTGGGACAGGCTGCCCAGGGGGTGTGGAGTCTCCTTCTCTGGAGAGATTCCAGCCCCGTCTGGATGCCGACCTGTGCAGTATGAGCTGGGGAGCTGCTTTGGCAGGGGGGTTGGACCCCATGAGCTCTGGAGGTCCCTTCCAACCCCTACAACTCTGTGATATTCCAAGAACTTTTCACAGAATTGTAGGGGTTGGAAGGGACCTCCAGGGATCATTTTGGGTGAAAGAAGGGCACAGTTAAGCAAGCAGAAAGTCCTTTTATGAACAAAGGCTAATTTTCATTGCAGACAAGGTTTGCTTGTGCTTTGCTATTACCAGAGGAACAAAGCCCAAAAGAACTTCCATACAGCAAATTAGCAAAGCACATATTTTTAACCTTGGCTCTTTGAGTGCTACTGTGAAAGGCAGCTACACCTGTACTCAAGGAGTGCAGAGCTTACAGCCCTCATGAGAAATAGCTTCCAGGCCTTTTCAAATGGAATAAATGTAACAATTACAGCCCAGGCAGTCTCTCTGTAGAGGCTGTCAGTCAACTGGAGCTGCACTCAACCTTGGAGTCCTCAGAGCCTCTGTACCAGAGGGCTCTGAACAAAGTTCAAACATTTTAACCCAGTGTCTTTCATGGATATTGCAGCTTAACTACTCTTTCCAACAAGGGACTCTCTGCCAGGGTGTCTTAATGCCTAAATCACAACCGACTCTCCCAATGTTGTTCTTGTGTGCTTCAGTCCACAAAGACCACAAGTTGGACAGTCCAAGTACACATTTTGTGAACATTTCTGAAGCACTGCAATCAACATGCACAAAGATGCTCAGAAATTTAAGGTACCTGATCCAAGCCCGTGCACTCCCCTCCCTGGCCAGTAGCCACTCAGGCAGTCCCTTCCTGCCTCTTCCTTGCTGGGACTGCCAGGCAGCTATTAGCCACAGTTTGTGGGGAACTGCCCTCTGAAGAGATTGGTTTCACAGAATCATAGAATGGCCTGGGTTGGAAGGGACCCCAAGGACCAGAGAGCTCCAACCCCCCTGCCACAGGCAGGGACGCCAGCCTCAGGCCTGGAGCTATACAAGGTTGCCCAGGGCCCCATCCAACCTGGCCTTGAACACCCCCAGGGATGGGGCATCCACCCCCTCTCTGGGCAGCCTGTTCCAGCCCCTCACCACTCTCTCTGTAAAGAACTTGCCCCTAATATCCAATCTAAACCTTCCCTCCTTCAGCTTTAATCCATTCCCCTTGTCCTGCCACTGTCTATCCTTTTAACAAGCTGATTCCCCTCCTGTTTCTCTGCTCCCTTCAGGTACTGGCAGGCTGCAATGAGGTCCCCCCACAGCCTTCTCTTCTCCAGGCTGAACCAGCCCAGCTCCCTCAGCCTCTCTTGGTAGGGGAGCTGCTCAAACCCTCTCATCATCCTCATGGCTCCTCTGAACCTTTTCCCATGGGCAGCTCTAAGCAGAATTTTGTCCATTGGTTTATCCCCAGTGCAGTTGTTACAGGCCAGCCCATCAGATGCTGGGCAGGCTCAGTGTCCTGCACTGCAGCTGTGGGCATTCTGAAATGCTTCCTAAAGAAGAGAAAGACAGACTAGTTTCTGCTAATGGCAGATCTTTACTATCCATCCTTATGTGGCATCACTCCAGACAAGCCCAAGCCCTGGATGAGAGTGCAGTGGGGTGGGATACCTCTCTTCATAAGTGGCTTCCAAGACTAGCAACTGGCAGAAGTCTGCTTAAAGCAACACTTCAGAACAGAGGTGTTTCCTCCTGTATCCAGAAAGCAAGTAACAGAGAAGGCAATGCTTCTTTCACTATAGTTTAGAAAAAAACTGGTAGTGAAACAACAATCAGTGTCTTTTGTGAACAGTCAGAAAACCACAACACTGCACTCAGTGCTGCCAGGGAGCCTGGGGAAAGAGGGATGAGGGGTTAGACACTGCACTCAGTGCTTCCAGGGAGCCTGGGGAAAGAGGGATGAGGGGTTAGACACTGCACTCAGTCCCAGGGAGCCTGGGGAAAGAGGGATGAGGGGTTAGACACTGCACTCAGTGCTGCCAGGGAGCCTGGGGAAAGAGGGATGAGGGGTTAGACACTGCACTCAGTGCTTCCAGGGAGCCTGGGGAAAGAGGGATGAGGGATTAAACACTGCACTCAGTGCTGCCAGGGAGCCTGGGGAAAGAGGGATGAGGGGTTAAACACTGCACTCAGTGCTGCCAGGGAGCCTGGGGAAAGAGGGATGAGGGGTTAAACACTGCACTCAGTCCCAGGGAGCCTGGGGAAAGAGGGATGAGGGGTTAAACACTGCACTCAGTGCTGCCAGGGAGCCTGGGAAAGAGGGATGAGGGGTTAGACACTGCACTCAGTGCTGCCAGGGAGCCTGGGGAAAGAGGGATGAGGGGTTAGACACTGCACTCAGTGCTGCCAGGGAGCCTGGGGAAAGAGGGATGAGGGGTTAGACACTGCACTCAGTCCCAGGGAGCCTGGGGAAAGAGGGATGAGGGATTAAACACTGCACTCAGTGCTGCCAGGGAGCCTGGGGAAAGAGGGATCAAGGGTTAAACACTGCACTCAGTCCCAGGGAGCCTGGGGAAAGAGGGATGAGGGGTTAGACACTGCACTCAGTGCTGCCAGGGAGCCTGGGGAAAGAGGGATGAGGGGTTAAACACTGCACTCAGTCCCAGGGAGCCTGGGGAAAGAGGGATGAGGGGTTAAACACTGCACTTAGTGCTTCCAGGGAGCCTGGGGAAAGAGGGATCAAGGGTTAAACACTGCACTCAGTCCCAGGGAGCCTGGGGAAAGAGGGATGAGGGGTTAGACACTGCACTCAGTGCTGCCAGGGAGCCTGGGGAAAGAGGGATGAGGGGTTAAACACTGCACTCAGTGCTGCCAGGGAGCCTGGGGAAAGAGGGATGAGGGGTTAAACACTGCACTCAGTCCCAGGGAGCCTGGGGAAAGAGGGATGAGGGGTTAAACACTGCACTCAGTCCCAGGGAGCCTGGGGAAAGAGGGATGAGGGGTTAAACACTGCACTCAGTCCCAGGGAGCCTGGGGAAAGAGGGATGAGGGGTTAAACACTGCACTCAGTCCCAGGGAGCCTGGGGAAAGAGGGATGAGGGGTTAAGAGTGGGTGGCAAAACACTGTAGAGATTGACACATGCCCATAACTGCCACCACCTTCACACTGCAAAAGATGCACCACTGGGTTTTTGTTGTCCCTCTTCACACCACCTCAGAGGCAGGCTCTTCAAGCAGTCAGTGTTACTTCATGGATATCAGAATTCAGCCTGACAGATCATTGCAAAAACTTACTGGAACAGTCTCATTCCTCTCCACACACACATACCCACATGGAAATTAATAAGATAGGAGGGGAGAGAAAGAGGTGCATGTTCAAAGCTTTCCTTCACTGATTATTTATTTTTCCACAGATAGGTTTAGATGAATCTTCAATTCAAATAGGCTGAGAAACACTGCCCTGTTTTCTCCCTTCCCAACAGCCAGGCACACCCACACCACTCCTGATAGATAGCTGCCTTCATGGAATCACTTTGGCTTATCTAGGCACTCAAGGTCAGTCCCAAGAGGCCATCAATTAACCACCTCCTGACAAATGCAGCCCTTTGTGCAGAGAAAGTCTTACAGGAATAGTTTGCTCTTTTAGCAGGTGACTTCACAAGCAGCCACAGGGAAGACGAAGTGCCAGGCAAAGAGCTAAACAGGGTCAGAGGACAGGCCATTTAATCCAGTACCTGGTTGCCAGCAGTGACAGTCATGAAAGAGCATCAGAAAAAGAACAAGTACAGAGCTTCCTGGTAGCTTCCAGAAAAAGCAGCTGGGAACAGCATGAGCTAGACACTGTCTCTGGTTCAGAACCTACCAATGGACCTATCTGCACGAACCTGTCTTTTTATAAGCATTGTTTATAGCCATGGTCTCCACAGTACCATGTAACAGCAAGTTCTGTCATCTAACCACGTTAGGTGCATTTTCCCCCCCCCCCTTCATTTTGTTTCTAAACTTGCTACCTGGCAATGCTGCTGGTGGCCCCTGGCTCTTCTAGTAAAAGAATGGTAAGTAACAACTCCTCCTCTTCCCATGGCCATTTACCAGTTTGTAGGCTTCTCTCATCTCTCCTCCCCAACAGTAATTTTTCTTCTCAACAGCAGTCCCTTCATGCTTTTGGTCTCCAAGCAGCATATGGAGCTTACAGGCCATGAAAACACTAAGGCTCCACCTGCAAATGGACTGCAGCAAACTCTGACAAGTTACCTTTTGTTTAAATGCAGTGTTATCCTCAACCACACATGCTGGAGGGCTGCTTGGATTCTACTCTGCAACATAAGAGCCTAGTAAGACAGGTCAGACAGAGACAGACTCTAAATAAATACAGAGAAAGATACATCAGCCTTGTGTGATGGTGACACAGTGGGTTCTGAGCCAAGGCAAAACATTATGTAAACAGATTAAATAATTAAGCAATAATTTTGACTCTAGCCAGAAGATGTCTTTTATGGATGTCTGTGTATTTTTACTCACTGTAAATGGCATTACAAGGTGGCTGCTGTATTATAACCTCCAGGTTAACAGATGTTTTATGCCTAGCTGTAGGGTGAATCAGTGCATATGCTCTTCAGGAAACGGCTATTTAGGATTACCTGCAGATAACAGGATCCAGAACATGCTTTAAACTCTTAACATGAAGCAGGAGGGGGAAAAAATGGGTGGGTGGGGGAAAAAAATAAGTCTAATTCTTCAAAAGTCACATCAACTATGTCTATATCATTGTCTAAGGAAAAATTTGACCATGTCTAGTAAGGCACAAGCCCAGAGAGGCTGTTTGAAGCCTGCACAGGATGTGAGCAGCACTATTGAGAGGGGTAGCACAAGAAAAGCATAAGCTGTGATTAAACCCTAGCTGACTGAGTTTGTTTGTGAGCAGCAGTGGATGGCAATGCTGTAAAGTCAGTTGTACTTCTGAGCTGCCTTTGCTGGAACACACTCAAAATTTACATAGTTCTTTTAGTATGCACATTCCCTTTGTGGTGCCAGGATCTATAAACTCCTCATTTTCTTCATCCAACCTTGTCATCAGAGGACTGGGTTTTGAAAGTGAACATAAAATGCCAGTAGAGCAAGCACAGATAAAAGGGTAAAGGGCTCTTAATGAAGCTTCAGAGGCACCCACAGAGTAACTTCACTGATGTAGTATTTCCACACATAAAGACAAGGCAGTCAGTGTGAAATAACACAAGATGGGAAGAATACTTGGCAACTGATATGGAACAAGACTTCTAATGACATTTCCACTAGACTTCAGAGACACTGTTGTGCCTTTTAGACCTCATTACATGCAGCCTGTAGCCTGTTATTTCTGCAGGAGTCTTTGAGAACAGGAAGGCTAAGAGGAAAAGTACATTTACTGCAAGGCATGTGGAAATAACCATCTACCAAGCTGGCTTTTCTTCTTCCTTCAGGTTACCTCACTGTCATGACACAGAATGATCAATACCTGGACCTCTTGTTCTACAATACAGCTACCTATTGAAATTAAGGCTAGAAGTAGCCAAAAAGGTAAAACTATTAGCAAATTAAATTCTATTAGCACATGCTCTAGATCCAAGATGATTTAGCAGTCTATTTCCCATAGATATCAATGGAAGGGAAATGCTAAATACTGTTCTTGTGGGCCTTAGCTGGAAATTGGGCATATCCAGAATACCACAGCATTTAACCCTTTGAATCTACATCATTCACTAAGAAACTGCAGAATAACCTGAGGATATTTATTTTACTATTCCTTCCAGCAAAAGGGAGATGTTCTCCTTCCCTGCATCCAAAACTGTCCAAAAGTTATGCTCAGGCACGGATCAGCATCTCTGATCTAACACATTAGGAGCTAAATCTGACAGAAAAGAAATTAATTAAAAAATCAGGCATAAAATTACTCAGACAATAAAAGCCTGTATGAAGAAATGGCCAAAGCTTTCTTGCAGTAGCAGGCTAGGCTAGTCCATAGTCTGGCTGGGTGGATGGAGGGAGAGCAGTGGATGTCATCTACCTTGACTTCAGCAAGGCTTTCACAGAATCACAGAGCTGTAGGGGTTGGAAGGGGCCTTGAGAGCTCATGGGGTCCAACCCCCCTGCCAAAGCAGCTCCCCAGCTCATACTGCACAGGTCGGTGTCCAGACGGGGCTGGAATCTCTCCAGAGAAGGAGACTCCACACCCCCTGGGCAGCCTGTCCCAGGGCTCCCTCACCCTCACTGGGGAAAAGTTCTTCCCCATGGTGGTGTGGAACTTCCTGTGCTCCAATACAGAATGCTGTCTCCCATGACACCCTGATAGCAAAGCTGGGAGAGCATGGGATAGATGAGAGGACAGTGAGGAGGGTCGAGAACTGGCTGTCAGACCAGGCTCAGAGGGTCGTGATCAGTGGAGCAGAATCTGGCTGGAGGCCTGTGACCAGCGGTGTCCCCAGGGCTCGGTGTTGGGTCCAGTTCTGTTCAATATCTTCACTGACACCTTGATGAGGGAACAGCACCCACCCTCAGCAAGTGCTGATGATCCAGAGGTGGGAGGGGTGGCTGACAGGCAGGACACTGCACTGCCATCCAGAGACCTGGCCAGGCTGGAGAGCTGGGCAGGGAGAGACCAGATGAGGTTCAACAAAAGCAACTGGAGAGTCTGGCACCTGGGGAGGAACAACCACATGTGTCAGTACAGGCTGGGGGTGACCTGCTGGAGAAGAGCTCTGTGGAGAAGGACCTGGGGGTCCTGGTAGATGACAGGGTGGCCATGAGCCAGCAGTGTGCCCTGGGGGCTGAGAGAGACAATGGGATCCTGGGGGCATCAGGAGGAGTGTGGCCAGCAGGTCACAGGAGGGGATCCTCCCCCTCTGCTCTGCCGTGGTCAGGCCCCACCTGGAGTGTTGTGTCCAGTTCTGGGCTCCCTGGGATAAAAAGGACAGGGATCTCCTGGAGAGACTCCAGAGAAGGGCTACAAAGATGATGAAGGGCCTGGAACATCTATCCTATGAGGAAAGGCTGAGAGAGCTGGGGCTGTTCAGCCTGGAGAAAAGAAGACTGAGGGGGGACCTAATCAATGTGTATAAATATCTTA
The DNA here is from genome assembly GCA_022605575.1 of Laterallus jamaicensis coturniculus. Lineage (NCBI taxonomy): Eukaryota > Metazoa > Chordata > Aves > Gruiformes > Rallidae > Laterallus > Laterallus jamaicensis. The sequence goes on from JAKCOX010000005.1 coordinate 4,322,331, forward strand.
AGTATGGGGTGCAGGGGGAATTGGCCAGCCCCTTTTCAGTGTCTGTGGGGACAGGACAAGGGGCAATGGCTGCAAGTTGGAGCCCAGGAAGTTCCACACCAACATGGGGAGGAACTTTTCCCCAGTGAGGGTGAGGGAGCCCTGGGACAGGCTGCCCAGGGGGTGTGGAGTCTCCTTCTCTGGAGAGATTCCAGCCCCGTCTGGACACCGACCTGTGCAGTATGAGCTGGGGAGCTGCTTTGGCAGGGGGGTTGGACCCCATGAGCTCTGGAGGTCCCTTCCAATCCCTGTGGTTCTGTGATATCTTACAGCACCATCCTTCTTCCCTTTCTGAGAGCTTAGCTTGTCATCACATCATACAATTGCTCTCTGTCTTACAACAACTGGTTGAAGTGTAAAAAAAAATCCAAAGCCTCATCTTTTCACTCATTTCTGCTTCCTAAGAGTAATTACAGTGTTACTTTCCAAAATACCTGCCAACGTCTCTCAACTTCTCTGGACAGTGCAGGGCAGTTACACCTGTGCTTGAGAGACATGAAAGAATGCCAAAAGCTTACTAAAGCATGGTAGTAATTTAGGGCCTGGAGTTAGAAATACCTGTATATAAAATAACACCACACAGTAAAATCTGTTCCACTAAACTCAGTAGTTGTAAATGCATGAGTTGAACACAAATGTCTTTTCTAACTTCCCACAGCCGTGGCTGGGGAGGAGCAGTGGATACTGGGTATGTTTGGAGGGTAAGCCTTCAATGTGAGGAGAGATATCATGTGCATAAAACCAGTTTCTATTTCTAAATGAAGCACGGGGAATAATGAACAATACACATCAGCATTCTCTCATTTTGTAAAGAAAAAAAGCACTAAAGGATTCTAAGCACTAAAATCCTTAATCTAAGGATTTAAGCACTAAAAGTACAACAAAAAATCATTTGTCTGACCCATGCTTTAGGTTGAGGAGACCAAAGAAAGCAATATGAAAAAAAGTACAAATCCAAACGTTAAACAAGTGATTTAAGAGGGAAGACGACAAGCTTGAGCTACACCAGCGTCCGCACGAGCTTTCTTGGGACAACAGCACCATCCACTGCCCACACGGCGAATCACAGAATCACAAGGTCCAACCGTTCCCGTCCTGTGCGAAACCAGATCCCTGAGCACCTCATCTACCTGTCTGTTAAACACACCCAGGGATGGTGACTCAACCCCCTCCCTGGGCAGCCTGTTCCAGGCCCTGACAACTCTTTCAGGGAAGAACTTTTCCCTAACATCTAATCTGCCCCTGCCCTGGCACAGCTTTGTGCCATTTCCCCTTGTCCCATCTCCTGTCCCCTGGCTGAAGAGACCATCACCCACCTCTTCACAACCTCCCTTCAGGTAGCTGTAGGCAGTGATAAGGTCTCCCCTCAGCCTCCTCTTCTCCAGGCTGAACACCCCCAGCTCCCTCAGCTGCTCCTCATAGGATTTGCCCTCCAGCCCCTTCCCCAGCCTGGCTGCCCTTCTCTGGACTCGCTCCAGGACTTCAATGTCCTTCTGATGGTGAGGAGCCCAGAACTGGACCCAGCACTCGAGGTGCAGCCTCACCAATGCCCAGCACAGGGGCACAATCACCTCCCCAGACCTACTGGCCACACTGTTTTTGATACCAGCCAGGATGCCATTGGCCTACCTGGCCACCTGGGCACACTGCTGGCTCATATTCAGCCTGCAGTCACCCAACACCCCCAGGTCCTTCTCTGCCTGAAAGCTCTCCAGCCAGTCTCCCCCAGCCTGTCGTGCAGCACAGGGTTGTTATATCCCAATGGACATATGGCACAGGCAGCACTCAGAGAACATGCCACTCCTGTCCCTGAGAAAAGTCTGTTGTGGTTTACCTGCCTTCTGAAGGAGGCAAGTGCACTGCCAGGCTGTGAGGGCATTCTCCCTGGCTAGACAGGGAGGAGGCTAGGGGTGCCCTCCTTCAGGTGCCCAGAACAGCTGAGAGGGGGATGCCTGCAGGTGCTTCACCCCAGCATGAACATCTAAACCATTAATGCTTGGAATTCAGCTTGGGCCTCACGTTTTTAAAAGTAGTGAATTGAAAACCCTGCAGAGAGCACAAGTCCAACCACACAGCAGCCCTCACGCAGCGCCACCACACCTGTCCCATACACATGGCCAGTTCAGCAGGCACTGGCTCAGTCCTCACCATCTATCTGGAAAGATGGGCCCAGGGGAACCTAATGAGGTTCAACACTGCCAAGGGTCAGGGGTGGCACTTGGGCTGGAAGAATCCCAGACACAGATACAGCCTGGGAGAAGAGCTCCTGGAGAGCAGCCCTGTGAGAAGGACCGGGGTGTCACAGTGGATGAGAAACTGAACATGAGCCAGCAGTGGCTCTTGCAGCTCGCAAGGCCAATGGGATCCTGGGCTCCATCAGCAGAGGGGTGGCAGCAGGGACAGGGAGGGGATTGTCCCTCTCTGCTCTGCCCTCAGGAGGCCCCAGCTGGAGTCCTGTGTCCAGAGCTGGGGCCCCCAATACAAGAGAGATGTGGGACTGTTGGAGAGGGGTCAGAGGAGCCACAAAGATGATCAGAGGGCTGGAGCACCTGCCCTACAAAGAGAGGCTGAGGGAGCTGGGCTTGTTCAGCCTGGAGAAGAGAAGGCTGTGGGGGGACCTCATTGCAGCCTGCCAGTACCTGAAGGGAGCAGAGAAACAGGAGGGGAATCAACTTTTTAAAAGAATAGACAATGCCAGGACAAGGGGGATGGATTAAAGCTAAAGGAGGGAAGGTTTAGATTGGATATTAGGGGCAAGTTCTTTACAGAGAGAGTGGTGAGGGGCTGGAACAGGCTGCCCAGAGAGGTGGTGGGTGCCTCGTCCCTGGAAGTGTTCAAGGCCAGGTTGGATGGGGCCCTGGGCAACCTTGTGTAGCTGCAGGCCTAAGGTTGGTGTCCCTGACTGTGGCAGAGGGGTTGGAGATCTATGATCCTTGGGGTCCCTTCCAACCCATGCCGTTCTATGATTCTACGTTTCTATCTCCCACTAGCACAGGTGTGGGCTGCAGATCACTAGGCACAGGTGGTGGCTAGAAGGCTCACAACACCCCTAGCAGCAAGGGCATCACTAGCCCACAGACCCCTTTTCCTGATGCTTCAACATTTCTGTAGATGCTTGGTGGAACAAGGGAAAAAGTAACCATATAAATAAAACTTTTACTGAGTCAAAGAGATCAAGTCTTTCACTTACAAGCCAGAAATGTAATGTCAGTAGTAATGAGCTGCAGATACTTGACAGGTATGTTACCTACAGTGTGGCTTTTAGTCACATTTCACACACCTCTTGAAGGCTCTGGATTCTTTTTTCAGCATCTCCTTAGCATACTCCTTTACATGTTTGGCTTTTTTCCCTTTAAAACTTGGAAGACCCAGAAAGGATTCATTTCCAAGAGGAAAGTCACTATTTCTGATTAAAGTAATCCAGAGCAGCTGCATGTTTTGCACCAGCCACCTCAGCTCTCCTTGAATGCTGAATGGAAGAAGGGTCTGACTGTTGTAGGCACTAGAGCATGGATTTTACATGAAGAGAAATTCATCTCTATAAAGAAGAGACAAATATAGCTGTGGTCACAGCAATGAAATGGGGAGAGAAAGTAACTGAGCTCTGAAAAGGTCCCATTTCTAAGGCATTTCATTTTACTTCTCAAGACATAAATCCTCCTCAAAGCTGTTGTCTTTATTAACAGCTTCAGCAGAGAAACCAGCATCTGAATTAGTTAAGGACTGATATAATCTCATTTCTCAATACTCACTTCACTCTCTAACAAGCCTGAAATGAAGAAGTTTGTACCCTGTCACTGGTCCAGCAGCCCCACCCTCCCCAGCCCATTCTTCTTCCAGTGGGTCAGGAGAAGACACCACCAGCGTGGAACGCTAGCAAGCTGTGTTTCTAAAGGATGCTGTTGCAGTTTTGGGTGGCTGTGCTGCTTTGGAAGCTTTTGTAAGCTGCAGTTACAGCTTTCTGCAAGCTCCATATTTTGAAAACATGGTCAATTCAAGGCCAAATTTGAGACTGGGCCTATCAGAGCTGGTCACAGCACCTCTGGGAATCACATAGAGGAGAGAAAAACCTGCTGGCAGGGGCACTTTGCCACTGGAGCAGGAAAGAGAAGATGGAACAAGCTGCACAGACACCAAGGCCAGGCCTGCAGGAAGGAGGGGGGTTGAAGAATGCAAAAAGAGAGTTTCCCCTGCAGCTCGTGGTGAGACCATGGTGAAACAGGTCTCCCCTCACAGCCCATGGATGAGGACAGGAAGCAGAGACACCTACACCCTGTGGAGATTGATCCATGCCTCAGCAGGTTTGCCGGGGGACTTGGGACTTTGCGGGGGACCAGGCTGGGGGGGTCTGGACCCAAATGTCAGCACCCCATGGGGAGGAGCCCTGCTGAGAGGCCTGTGATGAGGAGATGGCTCCCCAATGGAGAGGAGCCCTGCTGAGAGGCCTGTGATGAGGAGATGGCTCCCCAATGGAGAGAAGCCCTGCTGAGAGGCCTGTGGTGAGGAGATGGCTCCCCGATAGAGAGGAGCCCTGCTGGGAGGCCTGTGGTGAGGAGATGGCTCCCCGATAGAGAGGAGCCCTGCTGGGAGGCCTGTGGTGAGGAGATGGCTCCTCAGTAGAGAGGACTCATGCTGCAGAAGTTGTGGACACGACTCTGGCGTGGGTGGGACCCCACGGCACAGCCAGGGCAGTGTGTGTGTGTGGAATGCCCCCCCCAGCTGAGACAGAAGACAACTCAGGAAGAATGGACTGAAACCCCCACACCCCATTCCCTGCCCCTCCCTGTGCTGCGAGGGGAGGGATGAAGGGAGCAGATCTGTGATTAAAGTCAAGAGAGCGAAGAGGCGAGGGGTGGGGGAAGGAGAAGTGTTAAGTCTTGGGAGGAAAAGCAGCTTGTGAGGAATCACCAGAACCCCACTGCCCATTCCCTGCCCCTCCCTGTGCCATGTTGGGGGGTAAGAAGGGAGTAAAATCACAATGAGTTTTAAGTGTGCTAAGAAGGGAGGGGTGGGGGGAAGGTGCTTTAAGACCTGTCTGCTTCTTATCTCGTTCCAGTTCACCGGGTGTATTAGCTGTAGTAGCAATAAATCACTTTCCTTTATTCTGTGCTGAGTCTGTTTTGCCCATTGCACTAATTGGAGAGTGATCCCTCTGGCCTTATCTCAGTTCCTAAGCCTCCTAATATCCATTTTCTCCCCTCTTCGACTGAAGAGGGGAGTGAGCGAGCGGCTTAGTGGGTATTTGGCCTCTGGCAAGGGCCAAAACCACCACAGATGCCAAGAACACCTACACAACACAAAGGCTTCAGCATAATGACTCACCAATACACTGGACATGCTTTGCTCACCTGTGACTTCCAGACACATTGCAAACTAAATGCAGAAGGAAAATCATTAGGTTGTTATATCACTAAGGCTTTCCACTCACAGCATTGCCTTATTCAGAAATTACTGCCTTCAAGACAGATTTGAGTAAATAAAAGCCTGCAGCAATTCCAGCTGTCAGAATAGCAATGGGATAAAGAAACAATACCAACAGTATGACATTGGGTAATCCAGTAATAAGCATCCACAAAATCCTGTTTATCCCTTACAATTAACTACTCTTCAGCACAAGCCTCACCCCACACAGCCATTTTCATAGCTTCCCACCAGCACTTATTTGGTGCATGATTTTACCTTGGTAAATACTAACTCACTAAAAAGAAAATAATTAAACCAACAAACAAGCAAGAAAAACCAGGGAAACTTTCTGTCATCACAAGGCCCTTCCAGGCAGTGGCCATGCTAAGCCTGCAGTGTGTGCAGCTGGCTGAGTTATTCAAGGACAAGTAAAGGCTCCTTAACACTCCTTGCTAACACATCCTGTAAAGGCTTGACAAAAAAATAAAACCTGAAAATTAATCACAGGAAAGAGGAGAAGAACACAAAAACTGAACACATATTATAGTGTTTTTTTCTTCTGCCAAACACCTAAAAATCTAAATGCAATTATTACTGCTTGGAAATGATTACTGTTACACCCTGTTCTTCAGAAAACACCTGAATCCTATTGCAAAACATGGTACTGTACCACTCTGACAAGCTGGTGAACAGAATAGACATACACAAGGTTTGTAGCTGGTACAGCAGCAAGCCATACAAACAGCTCAGATACCCCTAGACAGACTATGTAAGTCTTTGCAGCTCACAAGGCCAATGGGATCCTGGGCTCCATCAGCAGAGGGGTGGCAGCAGGGACAGGGAGGGGATTGTCCCTCTCTGCTCTGCCCTCCTGAGGCCCCAGCTGGAGTCCTGTGTCCAGAGCTGGGGCCCCCAATACAAGAGAGATGTGGGACTGTTGGAGAGGGGTCAGAGGAGCCATGAAGATGCTCAGAGGGCTGGAGCAGCTGCCCTACAAAGAGAGGCTGAGGGAGCTGGGCTGGTTCAGCCTGGAGAAGAGAAGGCTGCAGGGGGACCTCATTGCAGCCTGCCAGTACCTGAAGGGAGCAGAGAAACAGGAGGGGAATCAACTTTTTAAAAGGGCAGATGATGGCAGGACAAGGGGGATGGATTAAAGCTGAAGGAGGGAAGGGTTAGATTGGATATTAGGGGGAAGTTTTTTACAGAGAGCGTGGTGAGGGGCTGGAACAGGCTGCCCAGAGAGGGGGTGGATGCCCCATCCCTGGAAGTGTTCAAAGCCAGGTTGGATGGGGCCCTGGGCAACCTTGTGTAGCTCCAGGCCTGAGGTTGGTGTCCCTGCCTGTGGCAGGGGGGTTGGAGATCTGTGATCCTTGGGGTCCCTTTCAACCCTTGCTATTCTATGATTACACATAAATGGTTTAATTATCAAGTAGTTTCTCTACATCTGGATTCTGCCTCAGTGTCCCTTCACACCCAGATAAAAGTGGAAGAGGCTACATCATGATTAAGGCACAGGAATGAGAGTCATGCAATCTGATTTCAAGCCTCACTTTTGACTTAACAATCAGCCTATATTTCTTCATTTGGGTCTGTACCTGTAGAAAGCAATTTGAAGCATCTCTGCAAGTATTGTGAGGCTCTCTTAATGCAGATGCAGTTGGTGTCAGCCAACACCAACCCAGAGCAACCCAGCTTGAGCCCATCACCATTTAGAGCAGTTAAAAGCCTGGTGGAGCTGCAAACCACAGCCTTCCAAACATACAGCAATGACACCATGTATTCAGTCAACTGCCCAGGAAGAGCAGAGAAAAGCATTTAGCTGGTGAAAAGAAACCCAACACAGCTGAGCTGGTTTTAAGTCTACAAGCCTTCTATCTGGACAAGCAGAAGCAGGGAAAGAAGGAGTACAAGAGCTGGAAAGAGAGTTTGTGTGTAAAAATGGGGAAAAGTAAGGTTTTGGAGTGGATTAGACTTTAGTTAACAATTTACTTACAAAAAGAGCCTTTGTATTTTACATTGGAAATCAAGTACTTATTAGCAAGAGATCATGACAGTAATAAGTCAGAATTATAATACAAAAAAAATTAATAACTTCACATTTCTTTCATATGAAAGTTTTAAAGCTCTTAATCTGTGAAGAATCAGTTTCAGCAAGACTATTAGAATGTGCAGTTTCTACAGCTGATGTATGCAGCTAAGCAATGCACTAAATTTAGAACCATGGTGTTTAAACCTTACAATACATGACACAGAAGGGTCTTTATTCTCCTTCACACACATCAATTGAATTTTCAGAGCTAGTCATAAATGAACTAAAACAGTGAATTTAAAGCAGCCTCTCTAATAGAGTGATACCTCTCTCACACTGTGTTTTGCTCCTTGCTGACCTGATGAGAGTGCTGCTGCAACTACCTTCTCTTCATCCAAGATCACTGTCTTCCTACCTCTTCTTTACCTGCTTCCATCCCAAACTTCTTCAATTAGTTCTTCAAGTGCAGCATATCTGCTCTAGTTTGGCACCATGCAGAGAGCTCCTTCCTTTCACCAGCTTTGGAGGAGAAATAGACAAAGCAGCACAAAATGAGATGACAATGCCCAGCAAGTACCAATGACTTGGCATTTCAGCTATACTGAACAGCAGCATGACCTCAAGACATACAGCTGCATGACATGATATATACTTACAAGCCTGCATAACAGTAGGGGAAAAAAAATACACCAACAGTTTAAAGCACTGGAATCATATGAACAGGAATAATTGATCTTTGTCCATTAAAAACCACATACAACTGTGCTGAGAGGGAAAACAATTTATTGGTCCTTCAGATTTCCAATGATTGCTTGTATTATGTTCAGCAAATTCATTCAAATATGACATACAAAGGATATCTTCATTTGCAATGTTAGAGCTAGCTTAACATTCAGTGGAAATGTAAGGAATAAAAGCCAAAAGCAAGAGAGATCACCTTCAAATTATTAGTGAAATACATGATTATTTTGTTTTTCCTCTTTCAGCAAAACACTTGTAAAGAACTGGGTTCTGTGCTCAGTACCCATCTCCCATGAAGGCAGTTCTCTCATACTCACAGAAGGCACTTGAAATTCCTGGAAGTTGGGATGTCAGGAAGAGGAGGGAGGGATCAGCTATCACTTGGATACCAATATGCTCATTTTTAATAAGTGCAATACTAGTATAAATTCCAACAGCCACAAAGCAGTAAGATACAAAAACTTAGCTTGACATGCTAACTAAAGGGCTGCAAAGCTGGAGTACAACAAATTCTCCATGTCACTGTCACCATTAGTCATCTTCACCACCACAAAGGAGGAGGAGTGCTTTCCTGTAGTCCCCAGACGTATCTTTCTGTTGATATAACACACCAGTCACCATGAGTCACAACCACAGAAATATGAAGAAAAGCTGCAGCCAAGGAGGACTCCAACAGATTAGACATTTGTCCCACCCACAGGAAATCCACTTGGATGACTCTCCACTCAGGAATGACGCAAGGAAATTCTCTGTCTCTTATGTTAGAGCTCTATTTACAGAGAGAGTCTTTCAGAAATACAAAGAGCTTCCAAAAGCTTTTCTAGAACTGAGTTACCCATTGCCTATTAGAAAGCATTCATTTGCAAGTGAGAAAGTCCAAGCAAAGGAAAAGCCTGAAGCAGCACCAAAAGCAAAGCACACCTCCCATCACTCACACCCCAGCCCTGCTCCCTGTAATCAAGAAGCTCTACTACTAATTCTGCAGGAATTAGTATGGGCCTGACTGTGTGAAAAGCAACTCCACCCATCCTACTTAAGAGCTCAGAACACTAGGAATGAGAACAGAAGTAAAAAGCAGTATTATAATACTGAAATTAAAACAGAATACCCCAAAAAAATTACTAGGGGGTAATAAAAAGTAGCACTTGGCTTCATCTCTGCCACAACAGCTGGCTCTAGGTTTCTTGCTGGCTCTGGGTTTCTTGCTGGCTCTTTCCTATCCACCCAGAGGAGATTATGATTCAGACTAATTCCACAGTGAAATGCTTTCCACTTTGAAATGCTGCAAAAGGTTCCAGACCACAATCCAAGACTGAAACTTCCACCTCATGACATCTGGGACTCCTAACTCCAGTCTTATTCCTCTGAGGCCAGCACCCTCCCTGAAGCACTGAAAACCAGAGCGACCCCAGACCAGAAAGAGGAAATAAAGCCCCAGCTAGAAATGGGTGTACGAGTAACTGTCATTTCCAAAACCCACGCCTGCTGTCCTAGCAAAGAGCAGCGAGAAGCCTTTAGCTCTCCCTGGGAAGTGCCCCGCACCTCAGGGACGCTACGTGGCGCTGCGAGCGCCCTGTTGTCCAACTCTACTCACATCTACCCCCTCCCACAGCAATGCAGAGAGGAAACAAGGGCATCTCCATCATCCCCCTTTTCCCTGACAAGGGAACCGTGATTTTACCTGAATCATTTGATACAATGACTTGGCAAAATTCTTTCTGAATTCTTTTCTAATATCCAGCAGATCGATTTCACTTCTTGAAACCATGACTCTGATCAGGGTATCATCATCAGTGCCAGCCCCCTGAAGAGATAAGGTTAAACAGTGTTAAAATAGGAGTTTGTTCTGGACAGGTGCTGTAGGAAAACAACATATACAACCAGAGTACAATATGAAAGCACCAAATGCAACAAGTGGTGTCTCCAAACACCCCTACACAACATTTATACTCCAGAACAGAGGATATCTGGGACAGCATCACAAGACATTCACAGTGCCACGTGGAGAATAGAGGACTGAGCATACAAGGTGTTCTGATCCCTGGATTTCTGTGCAGTGACATTTGGCCAGACCCCTTATGCCATGTTGCACCTCACAGGCTCGTATTGTGAATACCCATATCAACTGAAAATAACCCAGTCCCATGGTTACACAGCAGCACATCTCCTCACCACGATCAGCACCTCATGCAGATCACCCTTTCAGTGTGGTCTGAGACTGCCCAAGTGCATACAGAAACCCTGCCACTGACCAATACAAAGCATGTAACCTCATACAGTGAGACACAGGCAGAGCAACTCATTCCACAAGTTATCCAGCTGTTTAGTGCCAAGGCAGCTTCATAAACCCTCTCCAACCACGCAAACATGCTCCCCTCTATCTTTATTGCTTTCAACACTTGAATTCCCTGCTCTGGCAAGCTGTGCCAGGCTGACATCCTGACCCCTCCTGCTCAGGCAAGTCAGACTCCACACAAGCTGAAGCAATACAAATGTTCACGTGCTGACCTGCTAATGCACCTCAAGGAAGGACTTGGCAGAGCCCCCAGGATCATCTTCAGCCTAACGTCCATGGTCACTCAATCCTTCGACTGGGTGCAATATTCTTGGATTACACCTAAAAATGCCCTAAAGCTGCTCAAAAGTTATGCCATGAGTCCAGTGGGTTCCAAGTAGGATTTGACATGAGGATCTGGGAAATCTCTGCCCCATCTAACAAGGAAAGCAAACTCTGTGCACTGTAGAACTTTGCCATGACAAAGTGATTAATAAGAAGTATAACCTCTTCTGCCAGAGTAATAAATTATGATCTTTCTTACCCAAAGTGCTTCATGATTTTTATTATTTAAAAAAAAAAAAAACCTGGGAATCACACCAGCAGACATTAAGCAGGCCCCTCAGAAAAGGCAAAGATTCTACAATCTACAGGAAAAGGTTTTCCATTGCAGACTTTAAAAAATAAAGAAATGGCTAAATGAGAACAAAGTATTCCTCCTCCTACAGCTCTCAGCATACTTGTATTATATTTTGAACCTTATTTTCCAACCATGCCTATAAAAGTGGTAAAGCAGCTTTTAAAGATTAGGCTATCATTGAACCTCTCTTCACTAATTCTCATGGTGACACCTCATCAACACAACCAGCTGGTGAGAAACTTACTTCAGTGCTTTTCAGCAGGAGGAAGGGAGGAATTCTTCAGGGAAGCCAGTAACTTTCCTGAAAACAATAGGCTACCTACCCTGGTTTAATTAATATTAGCCACTGTGAGTTAAAAATACAGTTTTCTCTGCTTATCTCTTCCCATCCAAGGGGAGGCAATGCCAACAGTAACACAGCTGTGCCACTGATGGGACTCCTCCCCAGAATCTTTTGTAGCTTTTTAAGCCTCTTTCCTCTTTCTCTGACAAGTTTCTCTGCCTTCTCAAAAAGGGATGGATAGTCAGCAAAATGTGTTTCAGAGTTCACTACACCTTCAGGCTCTAAACACATGTCTCCAAAACAAGAGAGACCTCAAGCTGCACAATCTGCAATTTAGTTTTTGGCCATCTTTACTTCCTCAGTACATCCACCACCTAAAGACACTGCAGGCTGTATTTAGCTGAAGGTGCCCAGTGGATTGAGCCATTTATTTTCCAACAGAACAAGGCCAAGTCCAAAAACAATTGATGAGACCAATGCTTCCCATAAAAGATTTGCAGTCTGACAAATTTAGAGTTAACTCCAAGTAAAGCTTACAAATCATTTGTATCCTCTCCCAGATCTGCATTCCTCAAAGCTTTTCCAGATGCTTAGTGACAGAGTATCCCATTGGTATTTGCAGTGAAAGAGGAAATGAAGAACAAGGGAAAGGGAAAGGATTTGTTGCTGGGGGATATGGAAAGTGGCACATGGAAAAGATGGACATACCTTCATGGAATAATACAGTGTCTCAGCAAAATAGGCAGGCACACTTCGGATGCATTTCACTGCAAACAGGGAAAGGGTTAAATTACTGTGTGTTATTCAATACAGAACAAGCTTTCACTGTCCAGACAAGGTGTGCCTTACTGGATCACTCTCTCCAGTGGAGACAATCAAGTCTATAAAGCTGCCAGCTAATCTGTTCCTCTGCTACAACTGTTTGGGTTCTACAAGTTAGAATGCACCATGTATTTCTAATACAAAGAGACCTAGGCAAGTTCTACTGCCAGTTACAGATCTACTGTAACTTCAGACTGGGAGAAGAGCTCCTGGAGAGCAGCCCTGTGAGAAGGACCTGGGTGTCACAGTGGATGAGAAACTGAACATGAGCCAGCAGTGGCTCTTGCAGCTCACAAGGCCAATGGGATCCTGGGCTCCATCAGCAGAGGGGTGGCAGCAGGGACAGGGAGGGGATTGTCCCTCTCTGCTCTGCCCTCCTGAGGCCCCAGCTGGAGTCCTGTGTCCAGAGCTGGGGCCCCAATACAAGAGAGATGTAGAACTGTTGGAGAGGGGTCAGAGGAGCCACAAAGATGATCAGAGGGCTGGAGCACTTGCCCTACAAAGAGAGGCTGAGGGAGCTGGGCTTGTTCAGCCTGGAGAAGAGAAGGCTGCGGGGGGACCTCATTGCAGCCTGCCAGGACCTGAAGGGAGCAGAGAAACAGGAGGGGAATCAACTTTTTAAAAGGGCAGGACAAGGGGGATGGATTAAAGCTAGAGGAGGGAAGGTTTAGATTGGATATTAGGGGGAAGTTGTTTTTACAGAGAGAGTGGTGAGGGGCTGGAACAGGCTGCCCAGAGAGGGGGTGGATGCCCCATCCCTGGAAGCGTTCAAAGCCAGGTTGGATGGGGCCCTGGGCAACCTTGTGTAGCTCCAGGCCTGAGGTTGGTGTCCCTGCCTGTGGCAGGGGGGGTTGGAGCTCTGTGATCCTTGGGGTCCCTTCCAACCCAGACCAGTCTATGATTATACTGTGACATTTTCCTAAATGAGATACCAGGAATACAGACATGGAGGTTTGGCTCACTTTGACAGAGGTGCAGATGAACAGAATGCAGCCCACTTCCACAGCTCCCTGCTCCACCACACCCTCTCTTCCCCCTTCTACTAAAGGAAGAATAAAGGCCTGTTCTCTAAATACAGAAATAGATTCCAGGTGATTGACTTAAAAAAAGAACCATGTTTTCATGACACTTCCTGTAACAACTGCATTTAAGGAGACCTGGGAGTAAAAGAAGGGCAGCTCTACATGCAGAAAGACTTAATTACCAACTGCCAAAAGCAGCTTCTCCAGATCACCAGAGGTTTCACGGTCAATGGTCTCTTCAATTTGAAAGCCAGAAATAGTCATGTACTTGTCAAACACTGCAAAAGAAAAAGCATGCTCAGTCATGTGCCTAGCCACATTTCTCCCAGTATCTCCCCATCAACACTTCAAATGTGATCATCCATTCAGTCTTCCCTCTGTTCAATTTTAAATACCCATTTCCTACCAGACTGCTTCTATGCAACACATTCCTGTACCTCCTACACCAGGACATGCTGGGAGTCAAACAGCTGGAAAACAGCTTTGCAAAACAGGAGTTGGAGGGGTCCTAGTGGACACCAAGGTATTGAGTCCTTGGAGATGCACAAGAGCCATCTGGACATGGCCCTGGGCACCCTGCTCGAGCAGGGTTGGATGGGATGACCACCAGAGGTTCCATCCAATCTCAACCATTCTGTGAGCACATCCAGTGAAAGGGTATAGGAAGAGGAAAGAGTTCTGGGCTCCCTGGGATAAAAAGGACAGGGATCTCCTGGAGAGAGTCCAGAGAAGAGCTACAAAGATGATTATTGGCCTGGAGCATCTCCCTTATGAGGAAAGGCTGAGAGAGCTGGGGCTGTTCAGCCTGGAGAAAAGAAGACTGAGGGGGGACCTAATCAATGTTTATAAATATCTTAGACATGGGTTGCAGGGGGAATCAGCCAGCCCCTTTTCAGTGTCTGTGGAGACAGGACAAGGGGCAATGGCTGCAAATTGGAGCACAGGAAGTTCCACACCAACATGGGGAGGAACTTTTCCCCAGTGAGGGTGAGGGAGCCCTGGGACAGGCTGCCCAGGGGGTGTGGAGTCTCCTTCTCTGGAGAGATTCCAGACCCATCTGGACACCGCCCTGTGCAGTATGAGCTGGGGAGCTGCTTTGGCAGGGGGGTTGGACCCCATGAGCTCTTGAGGTCCCTTCCAACCCCTACAGCTCTGTGATTCTGTGAAGTTTGTAGGAAACAAGTGTTTTTCCCAGGGTGCAGCTATCACTCAGCCTCAATCTACAATCTTCTCTACACTGGGCTACTACATTGTATTAACTTCACCCAAACAAGCTGACCTTCAAGTCTATTCTAGACTGTGTCCATGAACAGTCTATGAAATCTTGTTTCTATTATGCTAAGTAAGCATTGGGTGCATCAAAACCAACTTGAGGACTAGTTTAATGCAAATCACAGTAAAAAACTAAAGCCACAAATCAAATTACCTTTGAAAACCCAAATCAATTCACAGATTGAAAAAAGGGGGAAAAAAAACCCAACTGGTGAACCAAAGCAAAACTTACTGATCATTCTTTCAAATGGCCTGAACAGCCTGGTAAAAAGACTTATGAATGGGTGAGGTGCAGGGGAAATAGAAATAGCCTATTAACAGCTAACAAGGTGTGAACCTATAAAAGGGTTGATTTTTTTCAGGGCTGATCTCCATCAGATTACGATGACTCACAACCAACCACCAGCATCATTTCTACTGCCATGACCTCTCTTTCCAAAGGGAAAAGAGGGGGAAAAAAACATCCAGAAAGCCACACCCCTGCTGACTCTCTGATCTATTGCACCATTCCTTCAAGCAGATCACCACTGCTAAAGGCAAAGTGAATTACAGGAAGCAGAATTCAATGTATTAAGTAGAGGGAAAAGGCAGCTAAAGATTTCTGGGCTTGACAACTGCAAGCACCAGAAAACTTCTCTACCATTTCTACCACCACTTAGGTAACACTGAGACATTAGGTAGAAGACTTCAAGCACACATGAACCACACCACCTACCCCTCCTTAAATGGGAAATGCTTCGGGTTCCCAAGATGGTGATGAACTTTTCTTCATCTGTTCCCCATTTCAGCTCTCCAGCTCTAAACAAAACCTGTTGTAAATTCAAGAGATCAAAACAACAGCATTTGTTATGTGTCCACCCTGTTGAAAAGCTCTATTTGTCTCACTCTAAGGAGCATTAAACTTACTAACAAGCTATAGCTGGAGGAGAAAAAAAAAAAGATTGCCAAGCACTGACCTGACTTTAGAAAGAAATAAGTGATAAATTCTGCAATCAACCATGAAAGCATTTACATGAGTAATACTGCTTCAGGCCCTAAAATTGACTGTGAGCACAGCCCCTTTCACAAGCCTCAAGTTTTCTGAAACTGGGATAATACAGGAGATAAAATCCATTCCCAACACTGTATTTTTTTCATTTTGGGGTTGGTTTTACTTCTTTCATTTTGGTTTTCCTTCCCCTTTCTCAAATCAGACTAGCAAAGCTTTATTACACAATGACTCACATTGATGGGAAAGCCAGGCTAACTCACCTAGGAAAAAGTTTTCCAAGGAGTGGAGGGTGGATTTAGAAGCTCTCAGAAACAGGACTTGTGGGCTGCTACATTCTT
Source organism: Laterallus jamaicensis coturniculus (assembly GCA_022605575.1). Lineage (NCBI taxonomy): Eukaryota > Metazoa > Chordata > Aves > Gruiformes > Rallidae > Laterallus > Laterallus jamaicensis. The sequence continues at coordinate 4,338,186 of JAKCOX010000005.1, forward strand.
AGCCACATGAAACCAGATTGGTAACAGATTTAAATCTTTCTAGCACATTTACCTCTCTTCAGGCAAGTCTCATTTCAATGCAGAGAAGGACCAGGCCATTAGCAGGATTTAATAAAGCACTTCTAAAAGTTGGAATAGGCAATGGAAGGGAGGAAGTAAGAGGAAAAAAGAAAGAAAGAGGTTCTTTTTCCTAACACTCAGGAGCTTTTTCCAAATTGTGTGCTAACAATCATATATTAATAGAAAGGTCTAGGTTGGAAGGGACCCCAAGGATCACAGAGCTCCAACCCCCCTGCCACAGGCAGGGACACCAACCTCAGGCCTGGAGCTACACAAGGTTGCCCAGGGCCCCATCCAACCTGGCCTTGAACACCTCCAGGGATGGGGCATCCACCCCCTCTCTGGGCAGCCTGTTCCAGCCCCTCACCACTCTCTCTGTAAAGAACTTCCCCCCCTAATATCCAATCTAACCCTTCCCTCCTTTAGCTTTAATCCATTCCCCCTTGTCCTGCCAGTCTCTGCCCTTTTAAAAAGTTGATTCCCCTCCTGTTTGTATGTCCCTTCAGGGACTGGCAGGCTGCAATGAGGTCCCCCTGCAGCCTTCTCTTCTCCAGGCTGAACCAGCCCAGCTCCCTCAGCCTCTCTTGGTCGGGGAGGAGAAAGGTTTGAACATACGGTAGCATAGAGTGGTTCTTCCTCTCCTCAGTGAGCAAAGGACAGACAAAGAGGTTAGCACCTATATTCAGGCAATGCGGTATTTAGGAGCAATCCTGACACACAAATCCTCCACAGAACACTGCTGTTGGCCATCTGTCCAGCTGCACGATGAAACAGAACAGGATGTTACTAACTTCCTGTCTATGTTTGTCCCATAATCCCATTCTAAATACCCTTGTGGCTGCTGCACACTCTTTAATGGCACAGAGTGCAAAAGGATTGGGTAAAAAGAGCCATTCGTGCATTGCAAGGATTGACTGCTGGCTGAACATGAGCCAGCAGTGTGCCCAGGGGGGCAGGAAGGCCAATGGCATCCTGCCTTGTGTCATATACAGTGTGGCCAGCTGGTGCAGGACAGTGACAGTGCCCCTGTGCTCAGCACTGGTGAGGCTGCACCTCGAGTGCTGGGTCCAGTTCTGGGCTCCTCACCATAAGAAGGACATTGAGGTCCTGGAGCGAGTCCAGAGAAGGGCAACCAGGCTGGGGAAGGGGCTGGAGGGCAAATCCTCTGAGGAGCAGCTGAGGGAGCTGGGGGTGTTCAGCCTGGAGAAGAGGAGGCTGAGGGGAGACCTTATCACCACCTACAACTACCTGAAGGGAGGTTGTGGAGAGGTGGGTGATGGTCTCTTCAGCCAGGTGACAGGAGATGGGACAAGGGGAAATGGCACCAAGCTGTGCCAGGGCAGGGGCAGATTGGATGTTAGGGAAAAGTTCTTCCCTGAAAGAGTTGTCAGGGCCTGGAACAGGCTGCCCAGGGAGGGGGTTGAGTCACCATCCCTGGCTGTGTTTAACAGACAGGTAGATGAGGTGCTCAGGGATATGGTTTAGCACAGGACAGGAACAGTTGGACTCAATGACCTTAAAGGTTTTTTCCAACCCTATGATTCTGTGATATTTAGTTCAAATAACAGATGCTGAGCTCTTCAAGTGGATAGCAACCCTCTATCCAGCAGCAAACTGAAGTCCCAGCACTGCATTCAGAAATGCCAGCAATGCATTTCTTTAGAGATACTACAGGTTATGCATGGCACTTTCCATGGGCTCTGGGCTTTTACCTGCCTCTCTGCTCTGCAATGCCTGAAGTGTGCTTCAATTGTAGAACCTTTTTTTAAGTGATAGTCACAAAATCTCTTCCAATAAGAAAAACTGCCTGAAAAAGAAAGTCTAGGAAAGCTTCCCTGCATATTCATACTACGGTGTAACATAAATGCCCATTCCCCCACTGCTTTGAGTTAATGTTTAGCAATCATAGGCCCCAAAAAACTAAAAAAAACCCCACCACCAAGCAGAAACATTGCCTTCTAATGTATTAAATCCTTCCCAAAATATCATATCAATCAAGAGAAACATTAGGAAGCCAGAAATAGTCTTACAATATATTTGCACAATCATGTAACATCAATGCTGACCATCTGTACCTAGCAATCACTACTAGAAAATTCTCTGAAGCTGTTCCAACTGTGTTAGATGCTGCACTCAAAGGCATCAATAAAGAGAACACTTCTCTGTTTGGGTCCCATCTCAAGCCAAGTGTCCATTAAAAACCCCACAGAGAGCAGTTAGAAAGCCAGGACTTCTCCTATATCTAGCTACGGTGGCTCCTAAATTTACACACTCATTTAAACTCAAAGAGGTCAAAAAGAGTCTGCCTACCTACCAAGGCCTGTGGTTCATTGGTTTCCTTAATTATGGAAGGCCAGCTAAAGGCAGGACTGACAGAATTTCAAGAAACAATCAATAAAATTTAAATCAGGTCATGATTTAAACATTTGCCTTGCTACTTTTCAAGCTTAAATTTCCAAGGGATTATTTTTAATAGCAGGAGAACAATGCTTTCTGAATTTACATAACAAAGAGCAGGCCTGGGCCAGTAAAATCTGTTTTGCTTCTCTGTCTCTCCATCTTGCCTCACTATCATCAGGAGAATGTGTTATTGATCTGGTATTCTGCTTTCCCTCCTGGAACAATCCATGTATTTTCTTTCAGCTCAACTGAAAATTTAGGAGATGAAAACATCTAATACAGAGTTATCTGAAATAACTGAGAAGAAACAGGCATTAAATGACTTCTGTAATTAAACTGCTGAAACATGGACCAGCACTACAACTAACAACAAAGGCAACAGCATCCAGCAAGAGACTGCACCAAGGACACCAACTAACTGCTGCTTTTCCTTTTCCTGTCTAGAGCACAGGTTCAGGCTCCATCAGCAGAGGGGTGGCAGCAGGGACAGGGAGGGGAATGTCCCTCTCTACTCTGCCCTCAGGAGGCCCCACCTCTGGAATCCTGTGTCCAGATCAGGGGCCCCCAATACAAGAGAGATGTGGAACTGTTGGAGAGGGGTCAGAGGAGTCACAAAGATGATCAGAGGGCTGGAGCACCTGCCCTACAAAGACAGGCTGAGGGAGCTGGGCTTGTTCAGCCTGGAGAAGAGAAGGCTGTGGGGGGACCTCATTGCAGCCTGCCAGTCCCTGAAGGGAGCAGAGAAACAGGAGGGGAATCAGCTTTTTAAAAGGGCAGATAGTGGCAGGACAAGGGGGAATGGATTAAAGCTAAAGGGAGGAAGGGTTAGATTGGATATTAGGGGGAAGTTCTTTACAGAGAGAGTGGTGAGATGCCCAGAGAGGTGGTGGATGCCCCATCCCTAGAGGTGTTCAAGACCAGGCTGAATGGGGCTCTGGGCAACCTTGAGTAGCTCCAGGCCTGAGGTTGGTGTCCCTGCCTGTGGCAGGGGGATTGGAGCTCTGTGATCCTTGGGTCCCTTCCAACCCAGACCGTTCTATGATTCTATGATTCAGTGCTCAGTGACAGCATCCTGGACAACACCTGCAAAGGGCAATGCCTGAGTCCCTAGAAGCTTTTTAAAGACAATTCTTAGGCTGTCATCTGGTTACAGTGAAGCAGAATGTTGGGTACATTTTCTCCCTTTAGTATTTCATCCTCTATGGAAGCATCAGCCACTAAAAGCCATTAACATTTCCCCATGAGGTGCATATGGCACGTTCTATGTAAGGACTGAACAGCACCCCCGCCTCAGCAAACTGACCTGTCTCTGCTAATGATTCAGTCGCTGTTCCACTCACACACATCATTAAGGAACAAGCAAAACAAGACACACTTTACCCTGCAACCTGGAACTTCTTCACCCCAATGTTCCAGGCTGAGACTTTTGTACAGGAAAATGTATAGAGAAACACAGAACCATAACAATTTCTCTCTCACACCTGAATTCTAGCTGTATATTCTCTTTGCAAGGTAACTTATAGAAATACCCCAAAACCCCAAGACATTCACCTACCTGAGCATCCTGCTCAACAAGACCCTCATCAACTCTGCCATCAGGATCTCTATTTGCCTAAAGAGAGTTTTATAAAGTTAAACTGGAGAATCAAAAGTTGAATCAAACACAACTTTTCTGTTACATTGAGCCTGAAAGAATTACTACAAGAAGTCCAACCCTAGTGTAACCTTCTCAAAAATCCCCTTTTCTTCCCTCCCAGTTGCATGTATCCTCATGGAATAAATGTTCTCTTCTCCTACTGCCTTCAAAACCCCACATAGCAGCCATCCTGCTATACCTACACTGAATTTTTCAATTCAGTGATGTGGAAATAGCCCATAACAGACCTCCAGACTGACCCTACAAGTCAGGAGAAGCTACTCAGTTTCAGGACCAATCCTGCTTATCACCAGGTCTATCTAGAATCCCAGCTTGGTAAGCAGAAGGTGACAAGTGCACATCAGACAGGAAGAGAGATGTGAAAATCACCTGTGAGTGCCTGCACACAGAGATACTGACCTGCAGCAGGACCACTAGCAGTCTCTGAAAATAGCCAGATGTTTCTCCTGTGATCTTATCCTCCAAGTTGGCCTCATACTCTGCAAAAGATCAATAACCACTCATCACCTTACAGACTTCCTCACTACTTTGAGAAAGCATGGAAAAGCAAAGAGTTAATTGAACTTGTAGATTCCTTTATCAGAAACAGCTGATAGATTCATTTATCAGATTCATTTGTAGATTCATGTATCAGAAACAGCTTTAAAAACCAAGAAGTATTCTGCTTTCACTTATAACTATTTAAAAAGAGGGGTAAAAAGCATCTCACACCTAGTATCAGGAATAAATTACTCAAAATATTATGAAAGACAAGGTGACATGCAGAGATCCAGCTCTTTAAGGAGCTAAGAGCCTACAGATCTGGAGTTAGTCAGCAGTCTCACAACTCTCCAACTGTGAGCCCAGAAAATTCTTGTGCTAATAAATTTTGCCCTGGGAGACTAAGTTTTGCCTTGAACTTGTTTAAGATATGAGAATTTCTTGCATGGCAGGAATCTCCATGGAAGGAGGAGAAATCTGTTGAATTAGACACTGCCTTAAAAAAAACCCACAGCCTCACACTCAGGGTAGGAAGCACATCCTCCTGTGGACAGCCATAAAGCTGCACCTGCTTTAATGCAAATGCATTTGAACAGAGCACTGAGCAAAAGGCAAAAAGATCACTGCCATTTCTTTATGTGATACCAGTTTTCTTCTGGCCAATCCCCTTTCAGTCACAGGGATGCAAACAATGGGTGAAAGAAATGCATCTGAATCAATTCTAAGCATAAAGCACAACACACCATAACCTGCAGTCATAGCCCTCATATAAAAACTATTTTAGTTTACAGTCCAAACTCTAGTTTCCTTCAAAACCAAGTTTTGCAACACAGCAGAATGAAATCCCACTTACTGGACACATCCAGCAGTTTACAGATGGATCTTACTGAAAGATCAGCCAAAAATTCACATTAAGAGAATTAAACAGATACCCTAGAACTTTACTTTGTACAGAACTTTACCTTGCATATAAACCTGCTTAATATTCTGCACTTCTGCAGGTGTTCTGGAGGCAAGAATTTCAGTCAGCACTTTCTCATTGGTTCCTGCTCCCTGCAGAGATGCAAGTACAAATCAGTTGATGGAATAACAAAAAGAAAACAAGAATTCCCTTCACAAGCATCAGCTTATATGCTTGGACCAAATAAAGAAACATTCATTTCTACTTTCTTGTATATTGTGGGGGTTTTGGAAAGAATTTCATCCAGTTCCAGCATGATTGTTTTTAAAACCAACCCAACACTCACCAAAGGCTCTCTGCTACAGGATTCAGATGAGCCCTTCCATGCCCAGGCACACTCAGATATACCCCCCAGTTGTTCTTCATCAAGGTAAGTGTATCAGTTCCCACCTTCGCTCTAGTTCATATACTTTGATGAAGTAGTAGACAGATAAACACCCAGCAATGATCTTTACCCTTGTGTGATCTGTGCTGCGCTAACCCCACTCTCCCTTCCAGTGCAAATAAACACATTTCACAAGAGAATTGCTGGCCCAGATACTTTAAAGCTGCTGCACTGAGATTACAGCGAGCACGACAGGCGCTCTTCACTTTACAAGGATAAAGTTTACAACAAGCCAAGCCAGTATCTTGTTTCTGCAAGCCTGAGTCTTTGGCCATAAGAACAAGCAATTCCTCTTTGCACTTCCAAAGGAGTCACTGCACAAAAGCAACACTGAAATACAATACTAGGTATTTTTTGCTTCAGCATGTCACTGACATGCTTTCCAGTAAGGAAACCACAAACACTAACTGCAGAGAAAGGTACCCAAAGAACAAACCTGCCAGCTTACACAGAATAGTTTTCAAACCATTGACTGTTTCAAGAACACGTTGAGTGGGGCAGGCAGTTATACCAGTTCTAATCAAGACTGATAGGGCGATCTTCAGCAGAGGGGTGGCAGCAGGGACAGGGAGGGGATTGTCCCTCTCTGCTCTGCCCTCCTGAGGCCCCAGCTGGAGTCCTGTGTCCAGAGCTGGGGCCCCAATACAAGAGAGATGTGGAACTGTTGGAGAGGGGTCAGAGGAGCCACAAAGATGATCAGAGGGCTGGAGCACCTGCCCTACAAGGAGAGGCTGAGGGAGCTGGGCTGGTTCAGCCTGGAGAAGAGAAGGCTGCGGGGGGACCTCATTGCAGCCTGCCAGTCCCTGAAGGGAGCAGAGAAACAGGAGGGGATTCAACTTTTTAAAAGGGCAGATAATGGCAGGACAAGGGGAATGGATTAAAGCTGAAGGAGGGAAGGTTTAGATTGGATATTAGGGGGAAGTTTTTTACAGAGAGAGTGGTGAGGGACTGGAACAGGCTGCCCAGAGAGGGAGTGGATGCCCCATCCCTGGAGGTGTTCAAGGCCAGGGTGGATGGGGCCCTGGGCAACCTTGTGTAGCTCCAGGCCTGAGGTTGGTGGCCCTACCTGTGGCAGGGGGGTTGGAGCTTTATGATCCTTGGGGTCCCTTCCAACCCTTGCCATTCTATGAGTCTATGATCTTCAGCACAGGCTCAATGCCCTTAGCAGAGCTGTTACGTTGCACCCAAGTCTCCACTATCACATCTCCACTGCTGTTATCCCCCTTAGTGGGACCGCAGCTCGTATCACCATCTCTTCCTGTGCTGACACATCCTCTGAAATTTTAGTATCTCATGTTTAATATCAGTGTTTGTAAGTGACAAGAAAAGCACTCTTGTTTCACTATCTCTCTTTTGTCTCCCACACACATCTGTTCTGTCATTTCCCTGTCAGTCAACACAAGGAGCACAGGAAGACGTTCTTGTCCTTTTAGCTAACCAGGCCTTTATCAGTTTCTCTGTCAGGTGCCACCTCTCCTTCCCCCACTGCACATAAAGCCAGTCCAGAAAACATGCAGGATTAAAGTTTCTGTTGGCTGAGATACTATTTGCTGGGCCAGGGGTTCACTAGATTGCACAGCTGACTAAAGACTACACATTAACCAGTTGGTCATCAAGGATCTTGGGAGCTCATGTGTCAGTGTCACCCCACCAAGCACTACCTGACACTAGTCAAGTTCAATGTCCTATACTTTAATCAATATGTTCTGTAAATAATGGACACCAAATTCCTCAAGTTCCACAGGCTGTTTCTATCAGACAGGTAGACTATTTTTAAATGTCCTGAAGGAAGAAAACACACTACAATATCTACACAGGGATGGTGAACTGCTTGTTCACCTGGCCTTCCCAGAAAGGCACCAAATGCTTCCAGCTACAGAAGTGTTAGACATGTAACACTGACAGGGCTATCAACAGTGCCCTCTGTAATTGTTCTGAAAGCTGTCCCCACTCATTCAATAGCACAGATAATACCCACTCCTAACTTTGGAGGACACCAGTCTATATAAGTACACCAGCCCATCAATTTTGGGGTTGCACTGTAATCCATCAGGGGCAAAACACTCTCTAGCTTAAACAATAGTCAAGAAGAGACATACAAGTATCATCATGCTTGAATAAAATGCCTTGAACTGATTTGCAGGCTGTGCATCCAGCTGTTTAGCTGTAAAACTGAGCCTGCTCTCAGGAGAATCTTGTGTCCACTGGACTTCAGCATCAAAATGATTATAATAGCAACATGCACATCTAGTCATTGTATTTAAATCAAAAGGGACAAGTCTTAGGCCATGTAGATTTTAATCTGCATCTACAGTGACACTGTGCTCTGAAGATTAAAAAGTTTCTCAGGAAAATAATTTCACATCAAACATTACACAAACCAGATTTGTAAAGTACCCAGCTCTAAAGTGAGTTAATAGAATAAGATTCCAGGCAAAACCACAGCAGATGTTAGCATAACTTTGCTAATTCTACTAGTATCCCCCTTACCAACCAGAAGTTCATTCCTTAAAAACAACAAGAGAGAAACAAACATTTCATATAATGTATTTATTCCCTTCCTTCACTCTGCTTACCTTGATGGCATGCTTCAGTGCATGAGCATCAAAAATATTTGTTGGTCTCATCAAAGACACCATCAAGGTTTCAAATTTGCCAGTAAGTTCTGATTTCAGGTCATCTACAAGATCCTAATGCAGAACAAAGAGTACTGTAATGAGCAAGGACCAACCACTTTAAAAGGATGCAAGTTAGAAGATTCTGGAGACACATCAAAGCACACAGGACAGGGCTCTTCTTGTTTCAAATGACAGCAGAACTGACACAGACAAATAAGGTAAAGGAAAAGGATACAAGGGCATTTGGAAAACCTAAACATAACTGTGATTTTTAAATTTTTCAGTATAGAAATCCTTCAAGCCCCAGTCGTCCCCTGCATTTTGCTGTTTGAAACAAAGGTTACCCAGCCAGCATGTTAAATTATCCAACAATGCTGGAAGAAAGAAATGAGCTGTCCTTGCTTTGAACTCACTTCCAGCTTTTTCTACCAATCTATTTGGTTTTGTTCTCTCTGATGGCATCAGGCTGGCTTTGGGGTGGGGTTTCTTTTCATCACATTTTCTAGCAGGAAAAGAAGTTTTTAGAGCTATCAGAAATATTTTGATGCAAGGATTGCAGTGTAACTCCCTCCATACCAAGCACAAGGCCAGTACTAGAAGCATACTAGCAGGAAACTACAGGAGCTCTTGCACAAAATCCCAATTAAAGACACAGTGAGGCAAAGTACAGAAAAGAAAATCACTTATTTGTGCTAACCTAGCCAGCAATAAAGGGAATGTCAGGAGAGACAGGAGCAAAACTAGATTTTCTTCAAAGGAACTTTTTACAGGGAGTGTAATGAATGTGTCTCTCAGTTTTAAGTAAGCATAGGCCACATTTAAGTCATTTCTAGAGGCATTTTCTTCTCACCCTGCCAAATAAGGTTTTAAAGGCAGATGCAATTTCTTGGCGCTGAGCGTTGTTTCTGCTGGTGAGGATCTTCAGGACAGTCTCTTCATCAGTCCCTGAAGTTGGAAAGAACAAGGAGTTACAAACACACTCTAGAAAACAAACAGCAGTGGCACAAACTCAAAAGGTGCTTTGAAAATAACAGTCTAGTGATGAATAGCAGAATTATTTCAAGAACAAATGCCACCATACCCCAGACTGAGCAGCCAGGTTTGGTGTTCTGCTAATATGTCTGAAGGACCTACTTGTTGTTTGTTCTCCACCAGTGCTTTGTTCCAGAACCTGCTCCCAGCACCCCAGGTGTCAGCTATAACATTTAATCACCCTCTGTATTCTGCAGAGAAGCCTTGTCTTTGGGCTCACCAAAGGATTTATTTTAGAATAAACCACCACCTGACTCCCAGCAATACTCAGTCCAGTAACCCCAAACACCCCAAAGCACTGAACTGCAGAGCTAGTATCCATTTTATATATGGTAGCCAGCAAGGCAGCCCTCACAGCATCTTAGCAGACCTACTGAATTTGTCAATAGGGTGAGGAACATCACATTTTCCTTCCTTCTGCTTCCTACAGGCAGCTTCAAAGTAGCAAATTAGGATTTGTTCTCACAGGGAAGCTTTGGGGCACAAAGCTACAGCATAAGTTTACAGACCACTTCTTCACCAACATTCATGCTACGTGCTTGTATTTGTTTATCTCAGTAACTGTAACGTGTTTACCCACATTCAGGCCGAGGGAGGGCTGTTGTACATTTTCCAGAGAACTTCTACTGTAGTGTCCTAACTCTAACACTAGGGGTGGCCAGCAGGGACAGGGAGGGGATTGTCCCTCTCTGCTCTGCCCTCATGAGGCCCCAGCTGGAGTCCTGTGTCCAGAGCTGGGGCCCCCAATACAAGAGAGATGTGGGACTGTTGGAGAGGGGTCAGAGGAGCCACAAAGATGATCAGAGGGCTGGAGCACCTGCCCTACAAAGAGAGGCTGAGGGAGCTGGGCTTGTTCAGCCTGGAGAAGGGAAGGCTGTGGGGGGACCTCATTGCAGCCTTCCAGTCCCTGAAGGGAGCAGAGAAACAGGAGGGGAATCAGCTTTTTAAAAGGGCAGATAATGGCAGGACAAGGGGGATGGATTAAAGCTGAAGGAGGGAAGGGTTAGATTGGATATTAGAGGGAAGTTCTTTCTAGAGAGAGTGGTGAGGGGCTGGAACAGGCTGCCCAGAGAGGGGGTGGATGCCCCATCCCTGGAAGTGTTCAAGGCCAGGTTGGATGGGGCCCTGGGCAACCTTGTGTAGCTCCAGGCCAGAGGCTGGTGTCCCTGCCTGTGGCAGGGGGCTGGAACTCTATGATCCTTTGGGTCCCTTCCAACCCAGACCATTGTGTGATTCTATGAACTCTCCTTAGCTACCTCCCATACATCCACAGTCTAGCATATTGTGCAGTATGAGTCTGTGCAGAGAAGCCTGGGGAGCATCAATTTTTAATGGGGAATGTGCAAAACCAGCTAACTTCTCTTTTTCTCTTAGGCTAACCTAAACATCCTTGAGAGCAGTGGGGTCAAACCAGGACACACCCAGACTGCCACCGTCCTGGGGTTGTCATTCCATGGCATGTAGCCACAAGCCCTCCCCTTAACTGCTCATATTAAAAAAATCAGTTCAGAAGGGATGTTTTGAAATGAGAGAGTGCCCTTTACTGTTTATAAAATGAATTGTTCTTACCCATTCCCTTCATGGCCTTACGAAGAGCTTCTGCATCAGCTCTGGCATCAAAAGGAGAGAAGGCTGTCACAGTGCCTCTTGTGTACTACAGGGGGGAGAGAATGAGAAAACAAATATGAAACAGAAGATAGCACCTTCCAGTTCTCCATACACAAGCTGGAATCCACAATCCAAAAGACAATAGCATTTTTCCTGCAGTTGTCTGACTAAATCGCAGAGTCACAGAGTCGCAGGGGTTGGAAGGGACCTCCAGAGCCCATGGGGTCCAACCCCCCTGCCAAAGCAGCTCCCCAGCTCACACTGCACAGGTCGGTGTCCAGACGGGGCTGGAATCTCTCCAGAGAAGGAGACTCCACACCCCCTGGGCAGCCTGTCCCAGGGCTCCCTCACCCTCACTGGGGAAAAGTTCCTCCCCATGTTGGTGTGGAACTTCCTGTGCTCCAATTTGCAGCCATTGCCCCTTGACTTTAATTAGGTCCCCCCTCAGTATTCTCTTCTCAAGGCTGAAGAGTCCCAACTTAGCCTTTCCTCATAGGGGAGATGCTCCAGGCCCTTCATCATCTTTGTAGCCCTTCTCTGGACTCTCTCCAGGAGATCCCTGTCCTTTTTAAACCTGCTGGCCACACTCCTCCTGATGCCCCCCAGGATCCCACTGTCTCAGCCCCCAGAGCACACTGCTGGCTCATGGCCAACCTGTCATCTACCAGGACCCCCAGGTCCTTCTCCACAGAGCTCTTCTCCAGCAGGTCACCCCCAGCCTGTACTGATACATGCAGTTGTTCCTCCCCAGGTGCCAGACTCTCCACTTGCTTTTGTTGAACCTCATCTGGTCTCTCCCTGCCCAGCTCTCCAGCCTGGCCAGGTCTCTGGATGGCAGCGCAGTGTCCTGCCTGTCAGCCACCCCTCCCAGCTCTGGATCATCAGCACTTGCTGAGGGTGGGTGCTGTTCCCTCATCAAGGTGTCAATGAAGATATTGAACAGGACTGGACCCAACACCAAGCCCTGGGGAACACTGCTGGTCACAGGCCTCCAAAATAACAGGCTCCAAATAGCACTCTGGGTATTTAAACACAGCTCACTTGGAAGGTACTACCATGGCTTTACTCAGCAGTACCCCAGCTAAGTCCAGGTGTATTTGCATAACGGTAGTTTGCAGGATGGGTGTTTACAACACTGGTTGCCAAGGAATTTTACTAAGGGAAGTTATTAAGAAATTACCATTTGTTAAAGTAATTTAGGAAATTAATTGCACAAGTCATGTAGGCTAGAAAAACTGCAGCAAGATCCAAAACATGCTTAGAAATAAGGAGAGCTCAACCAGTGCTCAGCCAGTTATCGCACTGATTTTTCTCCCATCACATGGGAAACGAGACCTCCTGAACTCTGCAATGGCTTTCAATTTTTGCAGCTTGTTCCCTTGGCATAAACAACTTTTTACTCAAGTGATTCAGCTATATTTCTCACAGTAGTGCACAGCTAAAAGGAAATAACAGTTTAAATGTAAGGATAAAAGATCAGCCCATCCAAACACAAAAATAATTGTACTGTGTTTCCATGGAACACAGTTCTTCAGAGACTTTCTCTCTGGGTCAAACACAAAAGGGTATTTATCACCCTTATAGAAAACTCTTGCCTTCATTTCAACATGACAGTTCAAGAACCTCTATGTACACAGCACAGTAGTTAGCTTACAAACTACAGGAGTCAAGCAGTGGCCAAAAGGGGAAACAGCTGGGTTTTGGGAACAGGGAGTTTTTACTAGAAGCTGAAGGAGGGAAATCTCTTATAAGCATTACTATACAAAAGTAGTAATCAGTACAGGCAGGGCATTTTTCCACTCAGGAAAGATCATGAAAGGTAGTGTTGAGACACCTGCTGAGACTGGCACCAGCTTGTTTCACAGGCAGCACAGCCATCTGGCCCCTGTGATACAGCCTTGCCCTCTAGTCAGCAATTTCAGCCACACAGTGCCTCGAGTTCGAGCCAATGTTCCCATCCCAGTCAGGTCAGCCAGAGGAGCACAGTGAGAAAAGAGCAGGCAAACACTAACCAGAAACTGCCCTGAAGCACTGCTGGCTCTCAGGCCACCTGTGTGCTAATGGCACCAGAGACTCCCTACCCCTCCCTCCCATTGCAAAACCAGTAATGAGTTGGGTTTACCTCTACTATAATTCAGCAAATTGGAACATGAAGTATCATGGTGTTTGATAGCAACAACAAATTTCTTTCTGGCAGATGGCTTCCAATACCCAGCATACTTTAGAGGAACAGCAATTCCCCTGAAGCATTCTGCTTTGCTCATTACCAGCAAGTTTTCAGGCAGCAGTTCAAATTTATGCACAGCAGTATGTACTTATTGTCCTCTTCCTAGCTAATTCCAAAACCTATTATGAAAAAAAAAAAAAAAAAAAGAAATCCTTGATGATTTGGGACTCCATTTTATAAATTGAATTTAATTGGGTGAAACAGATAAAGATGGAAAAGCCTCTGTATTCCTCCCCCTCCCTGATTACCACACCAGCCAGTATGGTCTTATTTAAAAGTGTTATTTCCTGCAGGTTTGTTTCATGTCACATGTTTGTTTTCCTATCACACAACTACCTGAGTTCTACTTTGGAAATGCCCAACGGTCAACAGGTCTCAGAGGAAATAGTTATTGATCTTTAAGTTAAAGTTTTCCTTTGCTTATCTTGCTATAAGCAAGTGGAATTCCCCTTCACAATTCCTAAGCCTTGTGACAACAGCCCAGCATTCCTCTATGGCTACTTTAGACAGCATGTGTGAAGAGCAAATGCTAGATTAAATCTGTCTCTGCATCATCCCTCTCACTTCTGTTAATTAGGAAGAATCCTTCCATAACCATCTTTTTCTAAGCACAGTGTGAAAAGCCTCAACACACACTAAGCTTGACAACCAGTTCCTGAAATTCTGCTGCAGGCTGGAAGAGTTTTCTTGATGCCTGGGCACTACTCACATTCCAGGCACTCCCTTCTGACAGACAGCCTTTACTGGGTTTTGGCTAACTGCTTTTGACTACCCCAGGCTGCAAACCAGAAGCATTGCTGCAGCTCTGCCATCCAGCCTCATAAAAACCCACGTCACCTGGGTACCACAGACAGGCAGCTGTAACGGCAGCATCTCCAGCTACAACTGCTGCCCTTGGTGCTAGGCGCTGGTGCCAGCAGGGCACCACCACAGCAGGGCTGGGAGTGTGAGGCAAGCTGGGATACAGCTTTGCAGGCCTGAGGCCAACCTACAGCCCAGCTTCGCTTCAGAAGCCACACGTGGGCAGATGTGATGCTGGCAACAGTGGGCCCATCACTGGGAAAGTGTCAGGCCATCCCTAACTGAGGTCAGAAACTGTTGGGGAAGACAGCAGGCCTGCTAGCGGCCTAGCTCTCTTCTCCCAAGGTTTAGGCCCTGACAATATTCTTCTGTTCCCATGAGACAGGAAAAGTTCCTCATGCTGAGAGGATCCTAATAATCACATTCTCAAAACACAGCAGCCTTGTTGATAGGGGTACAGGCTGCCCTAAACCAAGAAGCAGTTATGGGAAGGGATTTGGGAGTAACAGAACATGTCAGGAACCAGCCATAACAAGAGGGTCACAACAGCCGGTGTGCGGATACTTTTAGGCATTAAAGGTAAACTAAGGATGTTTAGCTATAAGATAGGTTTATCAGAACTCATTATAATCACTAACCAATCAATATGGTGTGAACAGTGTGTGTAACCAATTAGCAGTTTTTTAGCTTGCCATGTTTGCAGTAATAAAGGTCTAGAATCTGGGTGATTTCACCCAATAAATGGCTTCACCTAAAATCCATATCGAATTGAGTGTTGCTCTCTGCTGGTCGCCACAAGAAACCTACTAACACAGGTTTTTTGGGGACTGTAGTGAGGCCTGGTAATCAGGGGACAGCAGGAAACACACCTGCACACCATCTTTAACAACAACAAATGAATCTAAAACACCCCACTGTCCAGGAACACACTTCATAGTTATTCCATCCCAATTTCTCCTTTACAGAATCAACAGACAACATCAAAAAGCCCTGCAGTGATAACAAACCCAGTCCCTGGAGGGAAGAGCTGTCTCTTCCTTCCCAAACATGGCAATTTTGGCCAGAGAGAGGGCAAGCACCTCTTCTAACCCACCATCACTGCCTGAATCACTTAAGTCAACTTCCAGTCACAGAGAATCTGAAATAGGAGCTATAAACCAGATATTCCCAACCAAGTAAGAGATCCACACAGAAGAGTTTCTGACAAAACCCAGACAACCATTTATCAGACAACTCAGCTACAGCTTCAGCATCAGGTAGAGTTTAAACTTTATAGAAAAACACCTACTTTGTGCAGATGGATCACAGCACCTTACACTGTCCTGACCTAATATCACAGAATCGTAGGGGTTGGAAGGCACCTCGAGAGCTCATGGGGTCCAACCCCCCTGCCAAAGCAGCTCCCCAGCTCATACTGCACAGGTCGGCGTCCAGATGGGGCAGGAATCTCTCCGGAGAAGGAGACTCCACACCCCCTGGGCAGCCTGTCCCAGGGCTCCCTCACCCTCACTGGGGAAAAGTTCCTCCCCATGTTGGTGTGGAACTTCCTGGGCTCCAATTTGCAGCCATTGCCCCTTGTCCTGTCTCCACTGACCAAAGAAAAGGGGCTGGATGATTCCCTCTGCATCCCCTGCTTCAGATATTTATAGACTTTAATTAGGTCCCCCCTTAGTCATCTTTTCTGCAGGCTGAACAGCCCCAGCTCTCTCAGCCTTTCCTCATAGGGAAGATGCTCCAGGCCCTTCATCATCTTCGTAGCTCTTCTCTGGACTCTCTCCAGGAGATCCCTGTCTTTTTTATCCCAGGGAGCCCAGATCTGGACACAATACTCCAGGTTGAAAAACAGTGACCTGAAAGACAACTGTTTACCATTTATTTACAAACTTGTAACTTTTTGTAGAGTAATTTTTAGTAGCTTTAAGAATGTTCCCTTTCATTTACACAAACAGGTACACAATAAACCTCACAGGCAAGTTTTATTTTGGTTAGTAAGTTTTCCACCCAGCAGAACCCCACAGCACATCAATGGAAAGGAGAACACAAATAGTATTCAATATAAAATCCTTTTGTAATCTAGAGTGATCCCTTACTGAACAGCAACACCCAAGGCTGGGCAATAAAATACAAAGAGAAAGACAACACCCAAGACCTCAGCAGAAAAAAATATCACAAGGTTATAACACCCAAAACCTATCCACATTCTTCTCTTCCTACATTCCCCCAGACCCTGTTGTTAGGCAATCATGTGTAGCAGTGATTATACACTGCTTCCATTTTCTCCAGACTCCTGCCATTGAGATCCATGAAGCCCAGAGATAACAGCAAATTAGCATGAGTAGCAGAGAAAAAAATGGGGGGTTAAAAAATACTTCAGAGCAAGAGATTATCTTGTTTTAGAATTTATGCCCTTCCAAATGAGGAAGTTCTCTGTTGTTGTTTATTCCACTCTAGAAGTTTGCAGGAGGGAAAGAAAATAGAGTCTCATCAGGCAAGATGTTTTTAACTAGCACCTTAGAGCTACATTAACTTCTCCCAAGAAACAACTTCAGCTTCCCAATTTAATGTCATGTGGCCACATATCCTGGCAACAGCATTATCTGGAACATAAACAATAGCCACTTAAGGAGGTTCCTTTTACATTTTCCCACTGAGCACACAAAAGAATTCCCACCCACAAGATGCCATGTTTAGCCACTGTTCAAGACAGAGCATTTGTTAGCAGCAAACAAAAGACCATGCTTGAATTGATACAGACTTCTTCCTGGCTTACCCCTGCTCTCTACCCACTCAGGCAAGTTCCTACCAGTCAGATTTCCCACAGATGATGAGCTATCCCCTGCCATGATGCTGCTCTTCAACAGAACTAGGGTCTCATCAATTTGCCACTGGAAAGCCCAGTGTCCTGTACAGAAAAGGTGGCATGTGACTTCTTTTTTAAGCAGCCATGTATTTATTTACAGGATGGCACAGGGAAAGTGTGAAGGGGTAAGAATCAAAAGGGAGGATGCTTTCTAAGGTACAGGTAGGCAAACAGAGAAGGCATGCTATTTTCAGAAGGCAGAAGAGAGCCCTGGAGGTCCTGTGCTAGAATAAATGAAAGGCTGCCTTAAGATTTCTTATACCACAACAACATCCTACAGATAAAGTACAACAGTGTTGGGTGATACATCAAAAGCCCTTACAGCCATTGAAGGCCCCACTGAGATCCCTGCTCAAGCTATCCTTTAAAAGTAGCCTCATGTAAGAAGCATGGAATTATTTCATTATATCCCTACCAACGTTTCCAAGTCAGTAGGATGTAACTCACATTGTGAGTGGGTGAAGAGTCTCACAGAGCCAATAAAAGTGCATAACTACAAAGCACCCAAGTTTAGTACTGCTTCAGATTGCCCACTGAAATGGAAGGGGTAAGCTCTGGTCAGCAGACTATACTCACATTTACCCCACTAAATTTAAACTCTTAACAAGAAACAGAATTACACAACATCTGTGTTGAACTCTGAGTCAGTACACCACAAAGACAGCAAAGACAGGGAGAAGAGAAAGTGTATTAAAAAACAGAGGAGGTGGGAGAGAGGGAGAAGAGCAAACAACTGTAATACAAGAAAGAATATGCAGGGACCTTTGCAAAACCAGTCAAAGAACTTGCCCTCACAAGTAACCTCAACAAAGTCAAAGAGCTGCTCAGGACTCAATTCTGAAAAAGTGTTTTGAATGACATAATCCTCTGAAGCACCACTGGAGTTGGTGATACTCTTCCTGTGCTCCAAGTCACACATGCACATTGGCAGAAGAGGAACTCCAGATATAGCTCACAGCAGCCACACCTTCACCAGCAGCAAGTGATCCTTTCCTGGCACTTTACAAATGGCTACACAAAATGCTCCCAACTTCATGGCCACGGAAGAGCTTGGAAAAAGGAGACCAAAACAGACCAGTCCACATCATGCAAGCAGAAAATGTTCTTCTTGCATTCTTTCCAGATTTCTGAATTAGCAAACTTGGGACAGTATTTCCAAGGCAGGTAGTTCATCAAGCAGATTGTACCACATGCATCTATGCACTAACAAAGACCACTACACATACAGAGTGTGTGGGAGAAGGCACCTCATTAGGACCGCAGCGTTCCTCCAAAGCAAGCAGATAAACACCAGCTTGGAGAGACCAGTCTACACAGCATATTATGACATGCTGTAGCTTTCCCACAAAATGAATGAACCTTTTTTGTCCTGGACATGGAACACACAAAGTCCCTTGGGTCTTAAAAAAAAAACACAAACCCCAAACCCAACCTAAACCACAACTGCCTATAATTAGCAGAGCAAATACTTCTGTGCCCAAGACTCCAAAGATAACTTACACTGCTGAAGAATAAGAACATTGGTTGAAGTATCTAGACTGAATTGGGCTTCAATACACTGTGCTGTACAGCCTTTCTGAACTCTGATCCTTTAGTTGTACATATAAGTAACTACTATCAATGGACACACAACATTTCATGACTAATAGCCATTTTTATTTCTCACCATTGCTTCAGGCACAGCAAAATTTAGAACAGACACCTGCTGGGAGGAATAGAGCTTATTTTTCCTTTTTTTCTTTATTTTTATAAAAAGAATTACATGCCACAAAGCTTTAACACTTTCAGTCTTTTCCAACTACATGATCACACTGGCAAATAATACTACTCCAGTGGAAAGCAGCCCTCTGAATGGGGAAACTGGAAGATAAGACCTACCTAGTACAAGACCTCATCATTAGAATAGCTTCAACCTACTTCCAACCACCACAGTTAGTAACCCAGACTCAAGTGTCACCTCAAGCAGGATAAAGATTTACTATGTGAAGACAAGAGTAACTGCTTGCACTAGCAAAGAATGAAACATTCTTTTTACAAAGATCAAGAATTAATGTTTGTGTGCCTGTGGACAAGAGAATTGCCAGTTCCCATTCTCTTATTAAGAAGTAGTTATCCTCGAGACTACAAGCAATGCTACCTATACATTAATAAAATGCTATCCAAGTCGTTCTGCCTGGTTAGATTCCCCCCACTCCAGCATGGATAGGGGTCCCTGTCTTCCTAAGATGCATCCTACAAGCCAGACTTGATGTTTAAAGAAAGAAAAATGCCATCTTTTTCCCCTCAAATAAAACCAAACCAAAAAAAAAACCCCCACAGCAACAAAAAACACTCCAAAACTTTTAAGTACCCCGTGGAACACTATTACAATGAAGTGAAAAGGTGTTATTTTACTTTCCAGAGCATATCAGCTTGATGCAGCTATAAAACCTAACACCGGCCATCCATGTCATTTTCCAAGCCTTCATCCAAGCACAAACATAACAGCAGGCAACACACGAGGGCCACAAAGGACAAATAAAACCCAAAGCACAGTGCAATAACACAAAGCTTCCAGAAAAATGAAGCTAGCTGAGAGAAAGCTGGGGACTGGGAAGTACTGAGCCTGAGCCCCCACTGCGCACAGCCACAGCAGTGGGTTTTTTCCCTCCTTCCTCCTCCAGTGGAAGGAGCCTCCACCCAGCCACAATATAAACACCCAGCACAGAAAACTTGGCCAAACCAGTGGAAACTGCCGGGAAAGAACAACCCCAAACTTGTGGCTGACGTTTGCCTCACATGATTAGCTGCCTCCCCCGTCCCCCTCCTCTCCGCGCTTCCCCGGGCTTGGGGATGGGATGGCTTAAGGGAGACTGAAAATAAGTCAGGGATGAGGAAAAGTAAGGAGAAACAGGTAACGACGAGGATGCCCCGGGACGGGACAGGCAGGGGCGGGCCCGTCGAGGGGAGCCGGCTGGCCGTCCGCCCGGCCCGGCGGCCCTTTGCGCGCCGCTTCTCGCCTCACCTTCGCCATCTCTGGGATCCGCGGGGCCGAGTCCGAGCCTGCAAAGAGAGATGCGACCGTGAGCGCCCGGCCTGGCCCCGCCACCCTCGCCCTATCCGCCTCGCCTTCCCCCCCGGCGCCCCTCGCCGCGGGGCAGCGCCCTCACCGCAAGTCGGTCCGCCGAGCAGCCACCGCCCAGAGCTACCGGGAGCACTGAGTAAGGCAGGAGGGAGAAACGGGGCCCCGCCGCTGCTTGCCTCACCCGGGGGCTGGGCCAGGCCCCACCCCGGGCTGGCGGAGAGCCGCGGCCGCCTCCCCCAGGCGGCCTGGAGGCGGCTTCACCCCGCCAGGCCCCGGGTCTTCCTTCGAGGCGCACTTCGCCCCGCCAGCCCCCGCGGCCCGGCCGGGGAAGGGGCACGCTGCAGGCCGGAGCGCCTCCGGGACCCTACGAGCAAAAGAAGCAGCTCGGAAGGAGCAGAAAAACCCGTCCCCTTGAGCCGCTGCGCTTCCCCGTGCGCCGTCCCCTTCAGACGGGTGCTTTTGCTCCAGCTCTGTCGTGCCAGCGGGCACAGGTACCGCTTAGTAAGCCTTTAGAAAGGAGAAATACGCCCGCAGACGGAGAGCCTGCCGCAGGCACCCCAGCCCCCGCCCGACGGAGTCGGTAAAAGGGAGAAGACCGGCTCCGTTCATCTGGAGGGGCTCATAGCCCATCACCAGAGGGACGTCTGTGCTGAACCTTAAAGCAGGCGTTTTAAGAGCTGACCTTCCTTATGAAGCACAGCCGTGGCACCAAACGTACGGGCTGTAGTTCCAGACTATCAGAACAGAAAGCATTTGGGCTGGTGAGACTCTTTAGTTCTCAGCAGGACCATTTCAGTGACCCAGGTACAGAGATCTATCCAGTTTAGAGCAATGAGGGTGCAGTCTGCACGGCTATTCAGCAAGAAGGGTTAGATTGGATACTAGGGGGAAGTTATTTACAGAGAGAGTTGTGAGGGGCTGGAACAGGCTGCCCAGAGAGGGGGGGGATGCCCCGTCCCTGGGAGTGTTCAAGGCCAGGGTGGATGGGGCCCTGGGCAACCTTGTGTAGCTCCAGGCCTGAGGTTGGTGTCCCTGCCTGTGGCAGGGGGGTTGGAGCTCTGTGATCCTTGGGGTCCCTTCCAACCCAGGCCATTCTATGAAGAAGGCTTGCTCCCTCACCTGTACAAACGCAACCCAGCTGTGTGTCAGATGAAAGGGAAAGAGACTGCAACACAAATGGAATTCAGTGTCTTTGCCAGAACAAGTCACGACCCTAATCTCACCACATGAGCATTTTCATCTGTAACAGTCACTCCTGCCTTACAGTCAGTCATGTTTGCCTCAGAGAGTGCAGATCGTGATGTAAATGTAGATCTGGTGTCCACCACTTGTCGCTGCCCCAGAAGTGCAGGTGCAGTTCAGGAATAGCATGAGACCCACCCAGCTGGCTTCCCTTGCAGGACTGAGGAGCAAATGGTTTGCTAACACAGCCTGATTTACTTACTCAAGTCTAATCTGAATCTAATCCATTGAAATGGCATTCCATACATGCTCAAAGGTGCATGGAGGGAGTAGTGAGCTGCTCATAATGCACACATGGAAACACACATATGGATTAGACATAGAATAATGATAATTATTGTGGGTTATGAAATGGTTTAAACAAATAGCAGCTGATGCTCACGTGGGTTGATTTTAGTTTCAGTACAACCTTGCTTACAGGTACCCACCTCTTTTTTGCAAAAGTCTTTTTCTCCTTACACATTATATCCAGGGCAGATACAAGCCATGCTGTGACTATGTTTCAGGCTTTGCCACCTAGAAAGTGCACACAGGAGCACACAAAGAAATGCAGTGGGAGGTAAATTTCCCCCCTCCCTTCTTCAACACACTCCAAAATTCTGTTGATCTCATTGAGGCACATAAACACAGCAGTAACTGCTCACGGACTGCTAAATGACATGGGTGTGAGCACAGCCAAACAGGATTGAAATCTTGTTAGTGACTCAGATGTGTGATAAGGAAAAGTTATTGGGTAACATGAAAGTTATAGGAACCATCAGTATAATGGGAACAATTAATAAGGTGTCCAGAAACTACTAAACCTGTAGCCCTCATCACTTTGAAAGATACTGCTAGAATCTCTCTACTATAGCAAATGGCCCACACAAAGATCAGTACATTACTGTTACTGATACAAATGTACCTATTAAACCTCCCAAATAAAACAAACCCTTGAATAATTTGAAAGAAAAAAAAAAAGGTGTAAATTTGTATAAAATTATTTAAAAGTTAGCATCTTACCACCTGGAATGCAACTGCACTGCCTCAGAGACAGCACTCCTTCCTCCCTCTGCCCCTCTCCCCACCAGCAAGGACCTGCTGGCTCCCAGCCTGCAAGACACACTTGGAATTCCTGGCTTCCTACAATGCCAAGTGTAGCTTAAACAAGCTTGCAGAAACTATAGCATGTTGTCTGAATAACAATGTTGCAAGTGTGTCCTATATAATAACAACACATTAAGAGGAGGCCAGGAGGAAAACCTTGTTTTCTCCCATCTTCTCACACCTTCTCATTTATGACAAGGGATTTTTCTGGATTATATGATTTTTGTTTCCTATACTTTATTGAGCATTCTTTGTCATTTATAGCAACTAAATTTAAGGAAATTATGAAACAGATGTCTTAAATTCCATTTTTCCTTTTAAACTTTGACTCCAAATCCACAGCCTTCCACACAAATTGATGTGAGCTTTTTGCTCTGCAGTATGTGTCTCTATGTACACTCTGTGTCTCATTTCTAGTGGAGATAGCTACCTTCTTTCCAGGATTTTGAAGTGGTTCCCCCCCTTCTACCTTTGACCAGCTTGTACACAATAGTTATTCTTATCTATGTGTACAATCATCTATTACCTCAGCCAAATACGAGGTAACATTCAGTCAGCTGAAGGGATCCTCTGGATTTCTAGGCAGTGAAGGACAGGGAAAAGAATCTTGGATGGAAGAATGCAGAGTATTTCCCTGATCTGCAGGGGATCCCAGCACTGTGTCCAGTTCTGGGCTCCATGGTTTAAAAAGGACAGGGATCTCCTGGAGAGAGTCCAGAGAAGGGCTACGAAGATGATGAAGGGCCTGGAGCATCTCCCCTATGAGGAAAAGCTGAGAGAGCTGGGGCTGTTCAGCCCGGAGAAAAGAAGACTGAGGGGGGACCTAATCAATGTTTATAAATATCTTAAACATGGGGTGCAGGGGGAATTGGCCAGCCCCTTTTCAGTGTCTGTGGGGACAGGACAAGGGGCAATGGCTGCAAGTTGGAGCACAGGAAGTTCCACACCAACATGGGGAGGAACTTTTCCCCAGTGAGGGTGAGGGAGCCCTGGGACAGGCTGCCCAGGGGGTGTGGAGTCTCCTTCTCTGGAGAGATTCCAGCCCCGTCTGGACGCCGCCCTGTGCAGTATGAGCTGGGGAGCTGCTTTGGCAGGGGGGTTGGACCCCATGATCTCTAGAGGTCCAACCCCTACAACTCTGTGATTCTGTGATCTGAAATACCTGACCAAGATGAACTGCAACGGTAAGAAAATGTTAAACAGGAGATGAGAATGATCATCTTTGCCAACAGATGGAAGTTGGGATTAAAAATGTACTCGAGTCAATCTAGAATGTCATCAATATTTGCTTAAGCAAACAAGTATTTGCATAACTTCATGGAGCAAGGAGGCCTGGGGGGGAAACGTTAGAGTAACACCCTGTGGAAGATCTGCCAGTCCATTTGGCAAGAGCAGATGTTTGAAGAAAATAAAAATAGAAAAGTCTTAGGGTCATCAGAGAATTTCAGTCTTTGCATTTATTTGATTGCAAAGGGAAGAGGCAAAAATAGCTACACCAACAAATCCAGAATGAACCTGAATAAGGGAAAATACCACCTGAGGGAAACACATACTGTACTCACTGCAATTCCAGTGAGGTCACAAATGGCAGTTCATAAGCATCCTCTGCAGGGCCTTTATGGTCACCATGGGCAAGTATTTAACCTAACAGCAGCTCTAGTATTCAACAGCATCCACACATAAGCCTTCTAGATTTAGCACAATTAATTTTTGTCATTTAAATTCTTTTTTCTTTTTTAAATTAAGCCAAATTTTCACACAAGACAAAAAAAAACCCCAAACCCCACATTAGGCAAAAGCAGCCTTTCCTCTGCTCTTTGCATTTTCAAACACTAACATAATCATACCAGGATGTAACAGTCTGCTTCCCAGTGCTGCAGCTGCTGGCACAGTGCACTTCCAATCCTTCCTTAGCACAGGGCTGCAAACACCTGCAACAACAAAAAGTGATAAAATATGATGAGAAGCCGAGTAGCAATTAAGGACTCCTGAAAGGGCCCAGTCAGTTCCCAGTACACTTTAAGGCATAGGTCTTGTCCATACAGAGCGAAATTCTGGGGTTGGTTTCAAAGTCACACTTTCAGGGCAGAGGGGGAAGCCAAAAATATCATACCAAGGCTGAATGTGCCTTAATTAAGCAACCATGAAGCATTCATCAGCCAAAAAGCCAAGATAACCTCAGAAACCCTACTTTGTTGGACTTTATAGCATCTTCCTGCAGAAGAGGTGACAGGAGAGAAGAAAGGAAGACTACTGTCATACAGCCCATCTTCATTTGTCAAACACTTCTCCATTTTGGGAAGAACACAGGTTTTGTTGCTTCCCAAAGTGCTTCCTCATCCACCTTTTCTTCTACAAAGTTATTTCTCTATATATTGTTTCCCTTAAAAAAAAACCCAACCAAAAACCTGAGTATAACCTGCACCTCTTGGCCTGGGTTCAGGAGCCTGCAGGCAACACGGCATGTTGCATAGGACAAAGCTGGCGCGCACACGCTACCCAAAGTGGGATGATCTCAGCAAACAGTCTCACCTCTCTATCAATCCCAGATATGCAAGTGTCCAGAATCTGGAAGGGACCTCCAGAGATCATTGAGTCCAACCCCCCTGCCAAAGCAGCTCCCTAGGACATGTCACTCAGATAGGTGTCCAGATGGGGCTGGAATCTCTCCAGAGAAGGAGACTCCACACCCCCTGGGCAGCCTGTCCCAGGGCTCCCTCACCCTCACTGGGGAAAAGTTCCTCCCCATGTTGGTGGGGAACTTCCTGTGCTCCAACTTGCAGCCATTGCCCCTTGTCCTGTCTCCACTGACCAAAGAAAAGGGGCTGGCTGATTCCCCCTGCACCCCATACTTAAGATATTGATAAACATTGATCAGGTGCCCCCTCAGCCTTCTTTTCTCCAGGCTGAACAGCCCCAGCTCTCTCAGCCTTTCCTCACAGGATAGATGTTCCAGGCCCTTCATCATCTTCGTAGCCCTTCTCTGGACTCTCTCCAGGAGATCCCTGTCCTTTTTATCCCATGGAGCCCAGAACTGGACACAATACTCCAGGTGGGGCCTGACCAGGGCAGAGCAGAGGGGGAGGATCACCTCCTGTGACCTGCTGCCCACACTCCTCCTGATGCCCCCCAGGATCCCATTGTCTCTCTCAGCCCCCAGGGCACACTGCTGGCTCATGGCCAACCTGTCATCAACCAGGACCCCCAGGTCTTTCTCCACAGAGCTCTTCTCCAGCAGGTCACCCCCACCCTGTCCTGATTCCAGCAGTTGTTCCTCCCCAGGTGCCAGACTCTGCACTTGCTTTTGTTGAACCTCATCTGGTCTCTCCCTGCCCAGCTCTCCAGCCTGGCCAGGTCTCTGGATGGCAGCGCAGTGTCCTGTGTGTCAGCCACCCCTCCCACCTCTGTAACATCTGGATACTTGCTGAGGGTGGGTGCTGTTCCCTCATCAAGGTGTCAATGAAGATGTTAATCAAGACCAGACCAAGTAGTTCTAGGCATATTTATTAAAACAAAAAAAAGAAAGAAGTTTTCCTTGAGCAGTGACCACAGTATGGAGTCCAACACTGCCCTCACACCACAGGTACACAAGAGAGTTGCTACAGTTGGAGAAGGGAGGCAGAAGTGGCATACAAGAATCCTCAGGTATGTGAAATATTTAACTTGAAACAGGGTTTCTAACAAGGGGCTGGAAAATGTCATCAAAGTCTGGTTGTTGCACTAAAATCCATCTGCATGTTCTTCCAGAAACAACAGAGGAGGAAAAGTTATCCCAAAGGCAATTCATTTCAGAAGCAGTTGCTGGCAAGAGCAGGCTGCTAGATCACAGGAATACCAATAACTTCAATGTTTGGAAAATAATAAATAAAAAGATGGATGGTTTGCTCTGTGAAGACAGCCTTCTAGTGGGTGTCCTCATCTCCTGCCCCAAAGCACTACACATCATTTTGCTACCAATAATGCTTCTGAACGATTACATGACACTACACAGCAGCCTCTAAGTGCACCACAGAAGAGAGAAAGAGCAAGGCCCATATTAAAGTTTGCTTCTGCTATATATCTGATGGCTGCTGAAAAGGGAAAGGTCCTTCAATTTATCTAACAGCTGGAGCCCAGCAATCACATTAGAGCCCTTTTCACATGCTATAGAAAGGCCAAGGACTGTCAGTGTCCTAGTTAAAGTATTTTCTCTTAGAAAAACCCAACACATCACATCACAAAAGTTTTTAAAAAGCCTATTGAAGAAGCACTGAAGTGTAATAGGCTTACCAAGGGAGATTTCCAGGCTTGCAAAATTTCATGGAGCAGGCAGTTTCCTTACGAAATTATAACTGGAGACCAATCTGAAATGCTTTTCCACACATTAATGTCTCTTTGGAAGTGAAAAGTCAAAATTGCTTGATAAACCACAACTCAGAACCAAAGGGGGGGGGGGGGGGGAAGAAAGGTAATTTCAAGTTCATGCTTTGATTAATTCTGAAAGAGAAGAAATCCATTCTGTTCCAATCTGGGTGCCAGTGATGGCAATTTCTCAGTGCCTCTGCTCTCACACAGGAACAACAAACAGTTCAGCTCTTAGCACAAATGAAGAGAGCTTTGTGCTGCACTCTAGCACCTTGGGTGGAAGGTAAACACCAAGCAGTAGCTATTAAAATAACAGGGAGGGTGGGGAAGGTGGGTATAATACTGGTTTACAGGCAATGGAACAAGTTCAGGTTTCAATACTGACTGAAAATGTCCAAGTCTTTCCACACTGCACGTGCCCACATCAAGGGATTGCTGAAGGCCAGGCTAAGAGTACCAAGTAGAAGATCATAGAATCACAGAGCTGTAGGGGTTGGAAGGGACCTCGAGAGCTCATGGGGTCCAACCCCCCTGCCAAAGCAGCTCCCCAGCTCATACTGCACAGGTTGGTGTCCAGATGGGGCTGGAATCTCTCCAGAGAAGGAGACTCCACACCCCCTGGGCAGCCTGTCCCAGGGCTCCCTCACCCTCACTGGGGAAAGTTCTTCCCCATGTTGGTGTGGAACTTCCTGTGCTCCAACTTGCAGCCATTGCCCCTTGTCCTGTCCCCACAGACACAGAAAAGGGGCTGGCTGATTCCCCCTGCATCCCATACTTAAGATAATTATAAACATTGATCAGGTCCCCCCTCAGTCTTCTTTTCTCCAGGCTGAACAGCCCCAGCTCTCTCAGCCTTTCCTCACAGGGGAGATGCTCCAGGCCCTTCATCATCTTTGTAGCCCTTCTCTGGACTCTCTCCAGGAGATCCCTGTCCTTTTTATCCCAGGGAGCCCAGAACTGGACACAATATTCCAGGTGGGGCCTGACCAGGGCAGAGTAGAGGGGGAGGATCACCTCCTGTGACCTGCTGGCCACACTCCTCCTCATGCCCCCCAGGATCCCATTGTCTCTCTCAGCCCCCAGGGCACATTGCTGGCTCATGGCCACCCTGTCACCCACCAGGACCCCCAGGTCCTCCTCCACAGAGCTCTTCTCCAGCAGGTCACCCCCAGCCTGTACTGATACATGGGGTTGTTCCTCCCCAGGTGCCAGACTCTCCACTTGCTTTTGTTGAACCTCATCTGGTCTCTCCCTGCCCAGCTCTCCAGCCTGGCCAGGTCTCTGGATGGCAGCGCAGTGTCCTGCCTGTCAGCCACCCCTCCCACCTCTGTAACATCTGGATACTTGCTGAGGGTGGGTGCTGTTCCCTCATCAAGGTGTCAGTGAAGATATTGAACAGGACTGGACCCAACACCCAGCCCTGGGGACACCGCTGGTCACAGGCCTCCAGTCAGACTCTGCTCCACTGATCACGACCCTCTGGGCTCAGTCCAACAGCCAGTTCTCGACCCACCTCACTGTCCACTGATCTATCCCATGCTCTCTCAGCTTTGCCATCAGGGTGTCATGGGAGACAGTATCAAAGGCCCTGCTGAAGATGTATTTCTTTTTTTTTTTTTAAGCACTTAAATGCTTGCTTTGGAGACACAATACCATCTTATACTCAAGCAAAGACAACTTCCTCTAAGTGATTCATTACTTACAATCCACAACCCATTACAGCAGTGGTCTGTCAGATTCTTGATCTCTCTCAGGACACCAGTACAATGTGAAAAGGTTAAGAAGAGCTAAGAGCATTTATACCAGTTACAGCATCAGGCAGCTGAGTTCATCTTACTGGAAAAGTGTTTCCTTTTAGCCAGAGGAGGTGCAAGTTTCTATGACATCATCTTCAGGGTAAGACACATCCTAAGTATCATAGAATCATAGAACGGCCTGGGTTGGAAGGGACCCCAAGGATCATAGAGCTCCAACCCCCCTGCCACAGGCAGGGACACCAACCTCAGGCCTGGATCTACACAAGGTTGCCCAGGGCCCCATCCAACCTGGCCTTGAACACCCCCAGGGACGGGGCACCCACCACCTCTCTGGGCAGCCTGTTCCAGCCCCTCACCACTCTCTCTGTAAAAAACTTCCCCCTAATATCCAATCTAAACCTTCCCTCCTTCAGCTTTAATCCATCCCCCTTGTCCTGCCGTCATCTGCCCTTTTAAAAAGCTGATTCCCCTCCTGTTTCTCTGCTCCCTTCAGGTACTGGCAGGCTGCAATGAGGTCCCCCCCACAGCCTTCTCTTCTCCAGGCTGAACCAGCCCAGCTCCCCCAGCCTCTCTTTGTAGGGCTTTGTATGTCACCAAGGCAATCATCTCAATTCAAGCAAAGATAATCACTGGAGACAGATTCCACTCCTTGTTTCAGGTCCTGGGTTCTAATCTTGATTACCAGGACAGCTTTGCAGGCACTACTACACTAAGGTAGGGCTTGGTTTTAGGCTGCCTAGTTCTTCCTGAGAAACAGACCTTCCACCCCTGATGACTAGTGATATGCATTCCTCCCCTGGGGCAAAGGGAGAGAAAGGAGCCAGGTGCTGAGGTTCTGCTTCATTATTTCCAGGTGTCCTGCAGTACAGTTTATCCTGAGCACATCACTTGGGCTTTGTGAAGGTGTACAAGGGGACAGCCTATCAATACAAGCAGAACACATCTTTTGTCCCACTTCCAGGAACTTGAAGCATTGGGTGAACTATTTAAGAGCCACCATAAACCTTTGATTTAGCACTAAATAACCATCACAAGTAACCAACACAAGTTCAGGAAGGTATTTCCCTTAACCAGTCAGGTCATTGGTTTGACTTAGGAAAGAGGAGAAGAAGGAAAGGGAAAAAAACACTCAGTTCTGTTAGGTTAATGGAAAATTGAAAAAATCTGAGGGAAGAACATAAACATCAACCATGAGCTGCTGTCTCTGTGGGGAGAAGAAATAATCAATTTAGCTGAAATGAACTGGTATAATATTACTAAACAAATTCAGCCTTTGCATTTATTCTTCCCAAATACATCTAAGGTCCTTTAAGAGACCTCTTTCTTATCAAGGGACCTACCATCAGCATCCCCACAAGATGCTTGAGATGCAGGAACATCATTATCTTCATTTTCAAAGGGAGAATACAGGTAAGCTAAGGCTCAGTGATTCCCCCAAGGTCACTGCTGGTAACTGGTAACTGAACCCAGGTCTCAAGTCACAAGCTACTGACTTTGCACTGCCCTGTTCTTTCTTTACTTTGCTGAAGAGGATCAGTGTCACTGAGAGCTGCCTCCTTGGTTTACATATTCACTGATGAAGAAGAAAAGAATCCATCAATTATTGTAAAGGAGCCAGGGTAAGAAGCACCACCCACATCTGCAGCCCGCACAGCTGCTCTCCAAGAGCACAGGGCTTGACTCCCATAAGAGCAGAATCAGGCCCAGAAAATTTTACCTTGATTATGATGAAATATATCTGGAAGTAAAACCAAAAAAAGCCTACACAGACCTGTTCTCTCTTCAGCTTTTCATTTTCTAAAACAAGTTGATCTCAACCTTCCAAGCCACGATGCATCAATACCCTGAACTACAGAGTGCTTCAATTACAGACTCTGCAGCCAACACCACCACCTAGATAACCCAAAAGCTTTATCAAGAGGAACTACTGTCTGACAGAGCTTTAATAATCTGTCTGAAATTTCCATTCTTTCTTTCCATATATTCCCCTGACATGGAACATTTCACAGAACGTTAGGAGTTGGAAGGGACCTTGAAAGATCTAGTCCAACCCCCCTGCCAGAGCAGGATCACCCAGACTAAATCACACAGGAACACATCCAGGCAGGTTTGAATGTCTCCAGAGAAGGAGACTCCACAGCCTCTCTGGGCTGCCTGTCCCAGGGCTCTGTCACCCTCACAGTGACAAAGTTCCTCCTCACATTCCCATGGAACTTCCTCTGCTCCAGCTTGCACCCATTGCCCCTTGTCCTGTCGCTGCCATCACTGAGCAGAGCCTGGGTACGTCCTCCTGACTCTCACCCTTTATATATTTATAAACATTAATGAGGTCACCCCTCAGTCTCCTTTTCTCCAGGCTAAAGAAGCCCAGCTCCCTCAGCCCCTCCTCATAAGGAAGAGGTTCCAATCCATCACCTTGATGTCCCTGCACTGGGCTCTTTCAAGGAGTTTGTGTCCTTCTTGACCTGAGGGGCCCAGAACTGGACCCAGTATTCCAGGTGCAGTCTCACCAGGGCACCTAGTAAGCAACCCCCTCCTAATACACCCCAGGATGCCATCAGCCTTCTTAGCCATCAGTGCACATTGCTGGCTCATGATCATCCTGCTGTTCCCCCAGGTCCCTCTCACCCATGCTGCTCTTCAACAGGCCAGCCCCCAACCTGTACTGGTACCTAGATGCAAGGCCCTACACTTGCCCTTGTTAAATCCCATTTACATTTAGTGCTTCTGTAAACACAAGAAACATTTTTCCATGCTCAAGACCTCTAAAACCCCATTCCTAGCTCCTACAACATGTTTTGGCAACTGAACTAGGACTAATCTACCTAAATTTATAGACTATAAGTAAAGTTTCTTTTAATTGCTCCAGACAACTCATTGCTAATCTACACCCAGACACAGAACCTCTAGATTAAGAAAGCTCCAGTTCCTTACTTAAATTTGAAGCTTTAAAAGGCAAGCAAGTCCCTCAAGGGGTGGTCAAACCACAGAAACATAGATAATCATAGAACTGTAGGGGTTGGAAGGGACCTTGAGAGCTCATGGGGTCCAACCCCCCTGCCAAAGCAGGGTCCCTAGGACAGGTCACACAGGGAGGCATCCAGATGGGTCTGGAATCTCTCCAGAGAAGGAGACTCCACACCCCCTGGGCAGCCTGTCCCAGGGCTCCCTCACCCTCACTGGGGAAAAGTTCCTCCCCATGTTGGTGTGGAACTTCCTGTGCTCCATTTTGCAGCCAGTGCCCCTTGTCCTGTCCCCACAGACACTGAGAAGGGGCTGGCCAATTCCCCCTGCATCCCCTGCTTCAGATAATTATAGACTTTAATTAGTTCCCCCCTCAGTCTTCTCTTCTCAAGGCTGAAGAGTCCCAACTTGCTCAGCCTGTCCTCATAGGGGAGATGCACCAGGCCCCTCATCATCTTCGTAGCCCATGAGACTTTGTGTGCAGAACAGTACAGGATAAAATTCCATAAACCTTCTCTTGCCTGCTCTCATGCAGGGTTGCAGGGGCTGCTGCACTCTAAACCCCAACCCTCACCTCAAGAAAAAAAAATCCAAGACACATCTACATGGCATTTCTTAGTGTTTTCCTGTTCCCACCTTCATCACTGCCATGCACAAGGGTTGGTTCCCCACCCCTGTCCCCCAGGTGGGGATCACTGGCCCTACTGTTCAAAAATAGGGCTAGGGGTTGTTTTTAATGCATTTCTTTAATGATCCTTCTCTACAGCAACAAATCCTGGGTACTGTGTGTGTGTGGTTTGTTTTAATGAGAGGTAAGATTTCCAGGTGATAATATGATCCAAGGAGCCCAGGTTTTAGCAAAGCAAGGCAGCAAATATCATGAGCTTCTGATAAATGTGTACACATAGCCCACATTGTAGGGAGTTTAAACTTCTTACTTCCCTCATGTTTTTAAGAGCTGAACACTTCTGTTCTCCCTCAACTAGTTTATTTTTCAGGCAAACAACTATTAGTTTGGGAGAGCTGCCTATGGTAACACTCCTCAGAAAAGCTTCAGTGCCTCTGCATCTCAGAGACTCTTTGTGGAGTTTTTGTTACCTTAATTTTTTGTGCTTTTAAGCATTAAGCAATTAATACACCACAAAGAATAACTTCCAGTAGAAGTAATCACAGCAGAACCTTAGGTAAACTAGAATCACAGGGGTTGGAAGGGACCTTGAGAGATCATTTGGTCCAAACCCCCTGCCAAAGCAGGGTCCCTAGGGTGGCACAGGAAGGCATCCAGACAGGGCTGGAATCTCTCCAGAGAAGGAGACTCCACACCCCCTGGGCAGCCTGTCCCAGGGCTCCCTCACCCTCACTGGGGAAAAGTTCTTCCACAGATGGAGGTGAAACTTCCTGTGCTCCAACTTGAGGCCATTACCCCTTGTCCTGTCCTCACAGACACTGAGAAGAGGCTGGCCAATTCCCCCTGTGTCTCACACTTCAGATATTTATAACCATTGATCAAATCCCCTCTCAGTCTTCTTTTCTCCAGGCTGAACAGCCCCAGCTCTCTCAGCCACTCAGAGACAGGTTAGAGTGCAGGAACACAGCAACAAATTACATCCTGATGCAAACTGCAGTTCTGTTTACTTAAAGGAGTTCCCCCACACTCCCCAGGAAGAACATATCCTTAGCTATTAGTCAGATAATAAGCATTCTTAAGGGCAAACATAGTCTTCCTGATCATACTGACTGCTCTTCATAATGTTAATTTTCCCAGAGTAAGCCAGGGGCTGCCAGTCCTTTCCAGGATCTGCTATGAGACCCCATGAAACCCCAAGTGCCTGTTTCCAGGAGCAGCGTTCTTACAACCATATTTCACCCTGGTGCCACACAAGAACTAACCACAGCCACTACCTCCTACACCACAGCTCAGCATTGCTTTCACAGCACGCACAGAGCCACTGCCACGTATACTGATCCATTACCAGCCCAAAAACCAGGCTGGCTTTTGGCATAAGCATGCAGCAGGATGAGCTCACTTGCAAGGGGAACCACAGTTAAATACCAATCCCTGCCTCCTTCTCATACATCTCAAGCTCTCAACTTTGTTGCATCTAGTTCCTATCAGTGGTTTGACTTACTTTCTGTGGGTTGCTGGCAATATTGCTTGCCTGTCCCAGATCATCAAAAGCCCTTCAAATAAAATTGCTGTAACATCTCAGGTCTGGAGGTCATTGATCAAAGAAGCAAGCACCCAGGTACATGTGTGGAGCTTAGAAGGAATGAGGTAACACAACTGAGCAAGCCAAATCATCTTCACAGCAGGAGGAAAAAAGAAATACCCAGATGATCCAGCAGATCAGTGAAACTGAGGTTAGAGAGCACTAAAGCTCTGATGCACAGCTTTGCTAAACATGGAAAAATCTTGCTTCTATGTAGCTATGAGCCCCTCAGCTCTGGGCTGGTAAGACTGAAGGGGAGAAATTCCTGCCCTGATTCTTCCAACACTCTTTTAAAACCGTCAGGCGTTGTAGTGCCACTCATGGCAGAGACAGGACCTGCAGCAGCAGGCTGTAAGTTGTGGGAGAAGGTGGTGCGATCACGTCTGTGCAATGGCTCTGGGTAAATCAGGGCATTTAAGCTTCACAGCCAAAGGACCAACCATGAGCAGAGGCATTTTATTATTGTAATACCTCGCTTATTTGCTTCCTGGTGTTATATTATTTGCTGAAGACAGCTGCAGACACCAATTAACTTTCATTCCTTCAGCCAAATAAATATTTATGGCTAGTTAGGAATTCCCTTTCTCTGTTGTTCACCTGGCTGAATGGGGGCAATAGGAGGCAATGCAGCAAGGCTGAGCCAAGCAAGATGAGTACCTGTATGTCCCAGAAACAGGTAGCACCCCCTGTGCCCCTGACCACAGGGGGGAACCAGTAAACACACAAACCTCATAGCAACCCATCTGCAGTCATTAAGGGCAAACACACCCCCTTGGAAGCTGCATCAAGAATTAAAAGTTTACAGCATGGTTCTGTGGGTCAGAACTGCAGCAACAGTTTCACCACTTGCTATAAGGGGTCTCAGGACAAACTTCCAGGGCGGTAGAGCAAGAGGATCATGAAACATTCCTTTAGGATCTAGAAGCCTGAAGCTCACATTGGTCGTGCAGAGTTAGTTTTGGAGCCCTAGTGCATGTAGTCTGCATGAAGGCAGTGGTGAATGTCCCTGCTGAACGTACACTGGTGGCATTCCACAGGGCAATTCATATACACAAGCCCTCTGCTCAGGCCCCCACGCAGGTGTGACACAGAGCACAATTTATGCATAGCTTTGCCTCAAAATAATTTTTAAATCAAAGGAACCTGCAAAAAAAGTACTTTATGCCAAATACCTCCCACTGTTAGTAGCTACAGAGCCAAAGGCTTGGGTTTTGGACAAGAGCTTCATTAAGATGTATATCCCAGGACAGCAGCACTGTTATATGGCAATTTAAAAGCAAGTTATTCCAAATTCTTCTGCTGAAGAGTGGCAGAGAAGGTGTGGCAGCCAGCAGAGAGCAACATGCAGTTTGATATGGATTTTAGGTGAAGCCATTTTATTGGTGAAATCACCCAGATTCTAGACCTTTCTTACTACAAACATGGCAAGCTAAAAACCTGCTAATTGGTTACACACACTGTATTGATCGGTTAGTGATTATAACAAGTTCTGATAAACCTATCTTAGAGCTAAACATCCTTAGTTTACCTTTGATGCCTAAAAGTATCTGCTGTTGTGACCCTCTGGTTACGGTTGGTTCCTGACATGTTCCGTTACTCCCAAATACCTTCCCATAACTGCTTCTTCCAGCAGGTCTAAGGAGGTGATCTTCCCCCTCTACTCTGCCCTGGTCAGGCCCCACCTGGAGTATTGTGTCCAGTTCTGGGCTCCATGGGATAAAAAGGACAGGGATCTCCTGGAGAGAGTCCAGAGAAGGGCTATGAAGATGATGAAGGGCCTGGAGCATCTATCCTGTGAGGAAAGGCTGAGAGAGCTGGGGCTGTTCAGCCTGGAGAATACTAAGAGGGGACCTAATTAAAGTCTATAATTACCTTAAGCATGGGATGCAGAAGGAATTGGCCAGCCCCTTTTCTTTGGTCAGTGGAGACAGGACAAGGGGCAATGGCTGCAAATTGGAGCCCAGGAAGTTCCACACCAACATGGGGAGGAACTTTTCCCCAGTGAGGGTGAGGGAGCCCTGGGACAGGCTGCCCAGGGGGTGTGGAGTCTCCTTCTCTGGAGAGATTCCAGCCCCGTCTGGACGCCGACCTGTGCAGTATGAGCTGGGGAGCTGCTTTGGCAGGGGGGTTGGACCCCATGAGCTCTGGAGGCCCCTTCCAACCCCTACAATTCTGTGATTCTTGGTTTAGGGCAGCCTGTACCCCTATCAGCAAGGCTGCTGTGTTTTGAGAATGTGATTATTAGGATCCTCTCAGCATGAGGAACTTTTCCTGTCTCATGGGAACAGAAGAATATTGTCAGGGCTTAAATCTTGGGAGAAGAGAGCTAGGCCACGGGCAGGCTGCTGCCTTCCCTGACAAGAAGCACGCCTGCATTTTGCCACACTCACACTCCCCATCCCAGCCGCTGTAGGAATTCTAGTCCAGCCGCTCTTTGCGGCGAATTCTTCAAAAATAGCTGCGGTAATAGCCAAAGGGGAAGTGAGCGCATCAATCCTGTAAACGCTGACTTGCTGGAATACCTTCCCGTATTTCAAGCCCAAGATGCAACCCGCGATTCGGAGAGCAGCACTAAAGCCTACGGGAATCGGGACATCTAGCGGCACCGCCCGGGAACTGCGGCACGGAGAAGGGCCGGCGCCTCCCCAAAGCCTCTGCCTCCACGGCAGGAGCAACGTAGAGCAGCAGTAGTGACAGCACGGATGTCCTCCCAAACCCTCACACAGGGTAAAGTTTTATTCCAGGAGTTCACACCACAATCCGCCGACAGCTACCTGATAGGAGGGTCAGAGAGGTGGGTGATGGTCTCTTCAGCCAGGGGACAGGAGATGGGACAAGGGGAAATGGCACAAAGCTGTGCCAGGGCAGGGTCAGATTGGATGTTAGGAAAAAGTTCTTCACTGAAAGAGTTGTCAGGGCCTGGAACAGGCTGCCCAGGGAGGGGGTTGAGTCACCGACCCTGGATGTGTTTAACAGACAGGTAGATGAGGTGCTCAGGGATATGGTTTAGCACAGGACAGCAACAGTTGGACTTGAAGATCTTAAAGGTCTTTTCCAACCTTGTGAGTCTATGATCTCCTTTTCTAAATAATTCAAATAACACCAAGCAATCAGGCTTGATGGGCTTTTATCACACACCTGCTCTTGGCTTCCCTTCCCCAGCCCCCCCCAAACAGTCAGAAGGTTTATGTGATGCCATCCCACTGCACCTGAATTAGGGATTCACACTTCAAAACACCTCGGTTTTGACATTAGTTATAAGCACTTAGAGACCTCTGGCGTTAGGGCAGAGGAAAGGCTTTGTTTATTTACACTACCCTCTACCCATCCTAGTATCTGATCCCGGAATATCTTGGCTTACTCAGCATACTCTGCCCTCCTGAGGCCCCACCTGGAGTCCTGTGTCCAGAGCTGGGGCCCCCAAAACAAGAGAGATGTGGGACTGTTGGAGAGGGGTCAGAGGAGCCACAAAGATGCTCAGAGGGCTGGAGCACCTGCCCTACAAAGAGAGGCTGAGGGAGCTGGGCTGGTTCAGCCTGGAGAAGAGAAGGCTGTGGGGGGACCTCATTGCAGCCTGCCAGTCCCTGAAGGGAGCAGAGAAACAGGAGGGGAATCAGCTTTTTAAAAGGGCAGATAATGGCAGGACAAGGGGGATGGATTAAAGCTGAAGGAGGGAAGGTTTAGATTGGATATTAGGGGGAAGTGTTTTACAGAGAGAGTGGTGAGGGGCTGGAACAGGCTGTCCAGAGAGGAGGTGGATGTCCCATCCCTGGGGGTGTTCAAGGCCAGGTTGGATGGGGCCCTGGGCAACCTTGTGTAGCTCCAGGCCTGAGGTTGGTGTCCCTGCCTGTGGCAGGGGGGTTGGAGCTCTATGATCCTTGGGGTCCCTTCCAACCCAGGCCATTCCATGATTCCCAGCAGGTTCAGGCAGTTCCCCTGCTAGCGCTGCTCTCTCCAGCATGAGACAAGGAATAGGTTTCCACAAGTAAAATGCTCAGCACCGACAGATAAAGACAAACTCCTGGCACAAGATTAACACAGGAAAGCTGATTCCTGACCTGGAAATGGGCCCAATACAGATGCA
The DNA here is from genome assembly GCA_022605575.1 of Laterallus jamaicensis coturniculus. NCBI lineage: Eukaryota > Metazoa > Chordata > Aves > Gruiformes > Rallidae > Laterallus > Laterallus jamaicensis. The sequence continues at coordinate 4,376,026 of JAKCOX010000005.1, forward strand.
GATGGGTCAATGGAAGGGAAAAACAAAAAAAGGACCTGAAGGTTTTAATTATTTTTTTAAACAGTCCTTAGTAAGACTCTGCAGTATGTCTAACAGAGTGAGGAAAGATCTCAGGCCCAAGAAGCTGCACACTAGCAAATCCTACAGCAGTGATGAACAGGTAAGGAGAAAACAGCAAAGCCTGTAGATGACTCAGGTTACTTTGGGACAGGCTACAACCAAACCCACCACGATTCATAAGAGCATTTCATTTCTCCCTCTGCACTAGCACCCAGGGGAGTTGTGGTGCTTTTCAGCTCCCAAATAACTCCCTCCAAAGGGAAGCTGAAAAGGGAAGACTTCTCACAGCTGTGAGCTGCCTGTACAGCCATGGCAGACTCTGGTCAAGCAAGCCTTTTTTAATTTGATGTTCAGAAAAGACAACAAACAAAACAGCTTTCAAATGGTGAATGAGAAATCCAGTCATTCACTGACTACAATCAAAGGACTCAACTAAACTGGAGATACCAGATTTAAAAGAAAAATTATAATTAAAAAAATACTATTTTTAATTCAATATCTCTTTAAATTAACAGTGCCCAGCTCCAGGATTATACATTCACTTTAAAAGTTGAAGTATTTCTACAAAAGCTCCCAGATAATATTTCATTTTGCAGCACTACAGGCTGAGCCAAGCAAACAGTAAGTTCCTATCTTCTCACATCAGGCACTCTGCTCTGTCACAAGCATTTGTTGATGCTGGAGGTCTTTTACTTTCTAAGATACCTTCATCTTTGGGTTTTACGTGGAGCCTGTCACTACTTACAGCGCTGGCAGCAGCAAAGGGAGGTCCAAAAGGAAACTTGCTTGGGGGCTTAGCGCCACCAACTTGCTATCACAGGGAGGACTTTCGTGGGCTCCTTAAGCAAGTTTCCTCAATGCATCTCCTAGCAAGCAGCCACCCACAGGGCATCACGGGAAACACTCTTGTCCCCCTAAGCGGTTTCACCTGCCTTTCACCCAGCAACAGCACAAAGGGGAAAAACACTGCATTTCCCCCGAGATCATAGACTGGTCTGAGTTAGAAGGGATCCCAAGGATCATAGAGCTCCAACCCCCCTGCCACAGGCAGGGACACCAGCCTCAGGCCTGGAGCTGCACAAGGTTGCCCAGGACCCCATCCAACCTGGCCTTGAACACCCCCAGGGATGGGGCACCCACCACCCCTCTGGGCAGCCCATTCCAGCCCCCTCACCACTCACTCTGAAGAGCTTCCCCCTAATATCTTCCTTCCTTTAGCTTCACTCCATCCCCCTTATCCTGCCATTCTCTGCCCTTTAACAAGCCCCCCTCCTGCTTATAATCTCCCTTCAGGGACTGGCAGGCTGCAATGAGGTTCCCCCACAGCCTTCTCTTCTCCAGGCTGAACAAGCCCAGCTCCCTCAGCCTCTCTTTGGAGGGGAGCTGCTCCAGCCCTCTGATCGTATTTGTGGCTCCTCTGAACCCTCTCCAACATCCCATGTTGCAAGCTTTGTTTACCTGGCATTATAAAGCCCTTTCTGGAGCATTAGACATCCCTGGTTTGATTTGTTAGGGTGGGGACTGGCAGGGGGGAGGGTGTTATGGAGCATCATTAGCCCCTTTTGGGTTTCTAGTCAGCATTTAAGCAGCAGGTAACAGTAAATGCAGGGACAGCTCTAAGCCCTTTCAGCTTCAGCCACCAAAGAGCTCGGGGCAGGTGAGACCTTCAGCCCACAGGCTCCTAGCTGGTGATCCCCACCAAAGGCTTTCATTGTATCCCTGCCACTAACTCTGACTTTCTGCACACTCAGAGCAAGCTTATGCCTCAGTTTCCCCACCTGAGGGATTAAGGTAGCAGTGTTTTGCCAAACACAGCTGCCTGGGGAGACCAGGGATGCTCACACAGACCAGGTGTGGCACATCTCCCTCCCAGCTTTGTTAATACAAGGTGACTGAGTTCAGCTGTGTTCAAACGAGTTAGGTGAACGCAGGGCTGGTGTGGAGCAGCCATGAATCATCTTTTCCTTGGCACAGTAATGTACTGCAGACCTCTCATTCCTCTGCTAAGCATCCATAATCTTCTGACAGCTGAAGAGTCTCCCAGGATTTCACACACGAATCAGGGCAACAGACACAGACAGGGCAGTGAAAGCAGACTTCTGTAAATCAGTTAAGAAGCCTGAAGACTTCTATTTGAACCAGAAATATGTATTTTAACACCAAAGTCATCTACATCACTTCAGCTGCTGACAAATTACCATGAGATACTCTTAATGAGATCACTTCAATAGGGCCTTATGAAAAGGTCATAAAGATGTACTCCTTTTCCCCCCAGTTTTAAAGAGAAAGAGGACACTGCACTCCAAGGCAAGACACATCTCCTCCCTCTGGCAGGAGGGTGCTAAGCTGTGCTTGCAGACACCACGTTCCCTATACAAGTGCTGGGGAGCATGTTAACATACCCTTCCATGTGCCCCCATTTGCTGGCTTGGGGTCCCCCTGCTAGATACAGGGGTACAAGGACCTCTCCAACAACCTCTCCTCCCATGCCTGGCATGAGGTGGCTGATTCCTCCTTGAGAGTCTAAAGGTGAAGATGATAGCAGCAAGTCCACACAGCCCCAGGGTCTGTCTCATGCCCAGATTTGGCAAAAGAAAGCATGAAAAGTCTCATTAGCTAATGCTTCATAAAAGCTCACTAGTATTGTGGAAATTATTTGGCTGAAGAAAACAAAAGAAAAAAACCCCAACCCCAAACACATTTCCCTTCCCTCCATAGAGGTAGCTCACCAGGCAGGGCCTCTGCTCTTCTCTGTATGTCAGAAACCAAGCACAGCAAAATACATACATAAGCCATGTGCTTTTCCTCAGTCTCTTCTGTCCTAGGCCCCTCCATCCTTTCCTGCTTCTCTTGACAAACACCCACTGAGGAACTCCAGAGGGCATCATTACTGTCTAGGTCAGCAGGCAAGACTTGAGCCACCACTCTCCAAAAAATCCCCTCAGCTGCCTCTCTTAACCTCTTTGTTTCCCACCCTCCTCTGCAAGTAAACAAGCCTGCCCCCCTCTCTATTTGCAACACCTGCTCCCCTTCTTCCTGCCCACCCTTCACTCCCCACGTGGCTCCCTCTGCCCAGCAGCATCCCATAGGGCTCACAGAAGCAGCTCTAGGCCATCTCAAAGAGCCAGCAAACTGGCAACACTGTCATAAAATGAAGATGTGAGCTGGGTTTGGGGAGGCTTTTCCCAGTTTCAGCAGGGGAATATTGAGCTTTCATCACACAGCTGATGTTGCACAGCATTCACGTCAAGTAGAAATAACTGGCTTGAGTACATCAATCACCCCAGTGAAAGAGAAAACAAAAGAGGGAAAGTATACACCAGAGATCCTTTCTCACCAAGCAGAATAACTAAACTTGTCCTCAGCAATCAATCAGGGCTCCAGCAAAACCTGTGCCACCAAAGACAGATGATCTTTGGTGAAAGAACAGGTGCCTCTGAAAACTTCATTACCATTTGTTAAGACAAAGAGTTGCCTCTTGACAGTGTCCTTAATGCAGCATAAATTTTAATAAGGTGTGAACAAATGACCAGCTACATCGCAGCTCAGGACTCTGCTGAGCTTTAGGTAAACAATTCTTTATGGCTCCTGTTCACCTCCTGTCCCTGTACTACTGAAAATCTCTCCTGCTAATCACATGTGGGAGGAGCAGCAGCATGTGTGTACAGGCTACAGGTCTGGCTGTAAGCTTACATCCATCGTGCTCTTTCTAATAATCACTTGTCTCACATCAGCTCCTACAAAGTCACTTAGACAATCCAAACTGGTTTTTTGAATCATTAACTGGGTACCCAAAACACTATTAAAAGGAGACAATACTAAGGTCAGAAGCAATTGGTATTTTTTTTTCTCTACAGTACTTGGTAGGGTAATAAGATAAAAGAAAAAACTCTAGGTCATTCTGTGTTTCTTAAGTCAATACACAGATATTGCAGCCAAGCCATGGAAATAATTTTTAGCATTATATTTGTCTTTTTTTTTTTAATCTTGGCTTAATTCATCACTTTGTGCACAAGTTTTAATACAGCTGGCATGCTTTGAAAGTTTCTGCAGGTATTAGTTCTGTACCAATAGTAAAATTAGAACTTGTACCATATTATTAGGGACACCAACCATTAAAGTCTGATATCTTAATAATACTGAGAATGAAACAGCTCCCAGGAACATTAATCTGTATGGAGGTTGGATGCCAGGTGCCCACCAAGCCGCTCTAGCACTCCCCTCCTCAGGAGGACAGCAGGGGAGAAAATAAAACAGGGAAAAAATCATTAATGGGGCAAGCTAAAGGCAGTTTAATGAAGCAAAATGCTGCAGGTGAAAGCAAAGGAAAACAAGATGTATTCTCTACTTCCCATCAGCAGCCATGCCCAGCCCCTTCCTGGGAAGCAGGGCTTCAGTATGCATCATGGGCGCTCCAGAAGGCAAATGTTGCAAATAACCAATGTCTCTTCCCCCCTTCCTCCTCCTTTCTCTCAGCTTTTATTGCTGAGCAGGTGTGATACTGCATGGAACATCCCTTTGGGTCAGCTGTCCCAGCTGTGTCCCCTCCTGAGATCTCGTCGCCCCAGACTACAGGCGAGGGGAGATGCGTGCTGGCACACACCGGTTCCCAGGAGTTGGGAATGCACCTTGGTGGGCACAGCAGACTTGTAGTTACTTCAGCATTTAAAGATGCTGAAACCTGTATATTGGACAACAGAAGTGTCACGAACTAACACAGAGCTGTACTAACACAGTACGCTGATGATCCAGAGCTGGGAGGGGTGGCTGACAGGCAGGACACTGCGCTGCCATCCAGAGACCTGGCCAGGCTGGAGAGCTGGGCAGGGAGAGACCAGATGAGGTTCAACAAAAGCAAGTGGAGAGTCTGGCACCTGGGGAGGAACAACCGCATGTATCAGTACAGGCTGGGGGTGACCTGCTGGAGAAGAGCTCTGTGGAGAAGGACCTGGGGGTCCTGGTGGATGACAGGGTGGCCATGAGCCAGCAGTGTGCCCTGGGGGCTGAGAGAGACAATGGGATCCTGGGGGGCATCAGGAGGAGTGTGGCCAGCAGGTCACAGGAGGGGATCCTCCCCCTCTGCTCTGCCCTGGTCAGGCCCCACCTGGAGTGTTGTGTCCAGTTCTGGGCTCCATGGTTTAAAAAGGACAGGGATCTCCTGGAGAGAGTCCAGAGAAGGGCTATGAAGATAATTGGGGGCCTGGACCATCTCCCCTGTGAGGAAAGGCTGAGTAAGTTGGGACTCTTCAGCCTGGAGAAGAGAAGACTGAGGGGGGACCTAATTAAAGTCTATAATTATCTGAAGCAGGGGATGCAGGGGGAATCAGCCAGCCCCTTTTCAGTGTCTGTGGGGACAGGACAAGGGGCAATGGCTGCAAGTTGGAGCACAGGAAGTTCCACACCAACATGGGGAGGAACTTTTCCCCAGTGAGGGTGAGGGAGCCCTGGGACAGGCTGCCCAGGGGGTGTGGAGTCTCCTTCTCTGGAGAGATTCCAGCCCCGTCTGGACGCCGACCTGTGCAGTATGAGCTGGGGAGCTGCTTTGGCAGGGGGGTTGGACCTGATGATCCCTCGAAGTCCCTTCCAACCCCTACAGCTCTGTGATTCTGGTGTACAAAGACTGGAATGGACAGCAATTTGGGTTCTGCTGTCATTCCATATCTCCAGCTAGCAGAGACCTGGTCTTTCAACCTTTTTTGCAGACTCCTGTTTCTGTCAAGACAGACTCAGAAAAAGAGTACAAAATTAAAGATAATTAAAGAACACCAAGAAAGACAGAAAAAAGAAACCAAGCAGACTGAAGACAGACATTTCATCCTTGATTATAAAAAAAAAACCCTCTAGAAAAAGTGGAGCATTATTTTAAGTCCGTTGCTATTGACATGCTCTCTTCTGAAGTCTATTTTTCTGAAATAAAAAAATAAAGGCCATGCATTTTCAGAGAGAAGTCAGCAGAAGGATATGTTGCTGAATTTCACCCCCAAAAAACTCAACACTTTTAGTGAAAAATATATAATATTTGAATTTGTGAGGCTTTCCTTAAACAATCCCCCCCCTCATTGCCTAGGGCTCGCATAGAACTGGATGATATTTCCATTTTTGTCACTACATCAGGTAACATATTCCCCATTTTATAAAACTTTCAGTCATTACCATAATGGCAGCTATAAAGTATCAATCTAACAAAGCTCCCAAATTTTCTTCTGTAAGTCCAAATCAGCTGGACCATCATATTGGGCATTGAAAGCTCTGTGCATTCAAAGTCCTTTCCATCCATCTGAAAAGAACACCCAGTGCTTCCTGTGCAAGGAGGAAGATGCAACCACAAGCCCTTGACTCACAACCTTGATTGACAGCCTTCCTCCCTTTCAAACACTTCCTTGCATCATGGGATCAGGAGAGCTTCCTGAAAATGGAAACAGATGTGTGTCCACCCATCCGAGTCCAGGAGCTGGAACTCTCAAACCAGCACTGAGTCTTCTGAGCGTGACACAAGCTGCAGGAGCCGGTGGCTCAGCTCAGGTGTGAATGGGAAACCTTTCAGGCTTAAGTCCCACCACCAAACAGGCCTTAAATGACTGTGAGAGTTTTGACAGCCCTCCACAGAAGTGGAATCTCAAAGGAAAGTTTGAGAGACACAACAACACGTGAAGGGAAGCAAAAGAACAAAGAGCTTCTTGGGAATGCTGAGAAATTAAAGCTACTGAGCTGTGGCTGTGAGTAGAGCTACCCTACATGTCACTGTGAAAACACTTACACCACATTAACCATCAGGTTGTCACAGTTGGTTTTGAATATTTACATGTGCCCAAAGTAGGACATTCCTGCTGTAATTCTTCAGGCCTCACTGGAAATTATTTTGGTCTGCTGAGCCTTTGTGTCTTTTAATGTGGAGATGGGAAAAGAGGTGGTTATGTAGCCAGTGCCTCTGCATAAAAGCACAGCTTTATTTCCTCTTGTGTCTAGTTTTCAACACACAAACACTGAGCCTTGTAGGTTTTCCTTGGGAGATTATTTCTTAACACATTGTATTGCCAAGTACTTTCTCCTGCTATTAGTTTTACTAGTCCCTATCTGTACTCTGTGTTACTATGACTAGCTGCAGATTATGTTAAATGAATCATCTTCTTCCTCAGTGTTTGTATCTCTCAAGTATTTGCAGGTGTTGGGGTTCCCCTATAGCTGCCAGCTAAGGAAAGCACACATATTTAACTGCTTTATTCTTTCTTTCTAAATTCCCCGAAGGCTTTTCACTGCTCTTATCTGAATTCCCTCCAGTTGTCAACAGCAGCCTAGTAATGAGGTGTCCTGACAGCACCCAGGCCAGGACAGGGCTGAACAGAAAGGAGACCTTACCCCCTCCTAGGAGGGGGTATCTGTGTGTACACAGTTCATCAGTGCACAGGACACTTCTGTTGCTTTGCAAACTCAGGATTCATTCCCTAGTACTGATCACATCTTGTGTTTCTCTGGCCCTGCAGTTTATTTGTTTACGTCTTCCCAGGATGATTCATCTGCCTAATCTTTCAGAGCCTTCAGCTGACTTCTGACTCTCATCACTGATTAAGAAAACCAGTGCACATCTTTCTTTGCAAAGCTGGACACTGGGAATTCAGAAACTTCCCAGAAGGGCTCTGGACAGTGAGACAAGCTCTCTTTGTACAAGGGATGGCCTGTCCTCCTCTCTGAGCAAAAGGACTGGGGGCTAGCAGCAGCATCAGTCTTCACCTGGAAAAACAATCGGATACCACACCAGTGCAGAGGAGCTGGAGCTCCATTCACCTTTCTGCCCTGTGACTGTACCACTGGAGGGGAAGGTGTTGCCTCCCCTGCTGTGCCCTACAAACCTTGTCAAGAAAAGGAAACTCACTGGAACAGTGCAGATGCTTGATGCCTCTCTTGTCTGTGATGACAAACAACTCCCCTGGCTGTCCTGCTAAATTATGCTGTGGGTGACAGCACTGAAATACAGAGATTATTCCCAAGAAGCACTCATCTTGTTTTCACAGCAGTACTGCATTTCAAAGAGGAATAAATACCCCACACTTCCACAGCAAAAGCAAGACAAACCAAAGAACCAATAACCTCCAGCTTCTAAATGTTTAACTGAGTAGTCCCTCCAAACTTTCCTATTGCCCTGCAGATATAACCAGAGCAAAATCATCTATTAGTTTCCATTGTCCAAATAAAGGTAACTCAGCCTGTGCCCTGTCAGTCACACTTGTGAAGGGGCATTACAAAAATCAGGTTATCTCTATTTCATGCAATACAGTATGAAGTGCTCCTGCAAACCAAGTTATTAAAAGTGCCCCAACTGTTTGCATTATTCTGAATTACTGCAGGGCTACTTATCTGCAAAGTCAGCTGGTATAAAGGTGCCCATGCAGAGAATGCTTTACAGTTTTATGGCTACTTATATTAATTGAGCAAAACCATTAGTCACTCTTCTTTCTAATCACCCACATGAAGCCAAAATGATCCCCTCCATGTCCACAGAGGAAGGACAAGGAAACCCTATAGATATGAGGCTGACTGGTCACAGTCAGGAAAAACTGCACAGTACTGTTTTCTCATCATTTTCAAACCATGAGTCTGAAAAAGCCCACCCAAGTTTGCAGGAAGGCAACTGGGGCACCAGGCATGGCAAGACTAGGGAGAATTGAGGCTCTGGCCTTGACCCATGCTGCAGCTCTGTGTGATTTTGACAGAACTTCCTTCAGCAAAGCTGACTTTGCTGCAATCCTCCTGGTGCAGGAGCATGCTGGGAAGCACTGCCATTCCTGCCTGTGTGACCTGGTTATGGCCCCAGGGTCCAAGAACCACAGAAGAGCTGTCCTGGGTAGTGGAAGGCACAGTCCTGACCTTACCAGATCCTACCAGCTGGCTACAGACAGCAATCCCTGTGGCTGAGGTGTGTGAGGTAGGATGACACCAGCTCCAAGCTTCCCAGACTAGTAGTGTCCTATGACTCACGTGTGTTCTGTGACTTGCAAAGCCCTGGGAAAGCAGGGCTGCTCGTTGGGACAGTCTGTATAGGTGATGACAGGGTCCATACCAAGGCAAATAAGAGGCTGACATAAAGCAGAGAGCGTGCAGTAATTTCAAAAGCTTGCAGTGTAACACCAAGGCCAGCCAGATGGAAGAACTAGAGCAGTACCAACACCCTCTGGAGGAAGGCCTCCCCGACTTGTTACGCCTGCACTCTCAACAGGTTCTTCCCCTGATGACAAATGACCCAGCAGTCAGCAGAAGAAGAGGGCTCAGACTGACTGCAGCAGGGATTGGGGAGCTGGGACATAGTATGGGCATTGTGGCCCCTGAACAGAGCCCTGGTCCTGGCAGCATGCTGCCTTGCAACAGAGCAATGCGCGGCGGGTGTGCACACAGCAGACTGTGTACTGAGAGGCACTTGTTTGAATCAACAGCATCCTGCCCTGTAAAATACACCCCACAGCAATGCTGGAAACCTGGCTGCCTCCAACAGCTGCTTTAATGTGACATAAAAAACTCCCAATAACAACCCCCACGCATTTAAACAAGAACACCAGCTCCAGAGCACTTACATTTCCTTTTGCCAAGCTGCACAGCTGCTAGCACCTGTCCTGAACTTCTCCACACATCCCTCCCATAAGGACAAATCAGAGTCTACCCTTCACCACGGTGCAGAAACTCATTGCAGAGCTTTCCTTCTTTGCCCTGCTAAGTAAAGGTGGTTCTCTTCAGTGTCTGCCACTTGCCACTCCAATGGCTCAGTAAAGCCTGGCTCAGTGCATTACCGAGCAGTTTCCCTTTGCCTCAGGGACCCAGCAGGTATCTGCATGCCATTCGAGCCATCAAAAGCCATTCTCAAATGCTCCTCTCGCCGATCTTTGTGCTGCTAAATGTGGGAATGGTGAGAGGCTCTCAACAATAAACAACAGAATCAGAACGTGTCAGGGTGCAGGTCATAACACAACCACAGGACTCACGCTTGCTAGAGCCCTCTTTCTGAAAGCCACCGTGGTACAAGCCAGCTACAGAAAGCAATGCTGTGAGAAGGCAACTAAAGGTCTTCCTCAAGCAGACCTTTTAGTTCCCTGAAGGCCCAGTAACGGAGTCGCTTCCTCTGTGCTTTGCTCACAGGATGCAGGCAGCAAGCAGGACAGTGCATCATGCCCCACGGCCCCCTGACCACACCTCGCAGACACTGGCCCCCGGCATTGCCCGGGGAACAGCAGCTGCTGTGCTGGAGCCAAAACCGACCCTGGGGACATCAGGGATGGGGAGAGGACAGCCACAGGAAGTTGCCAGGTCTGCCCCCGCCTATGGGGAGTGAAGTCTACTTAGCATTTTATATGAAGGTATAATTCCTGTGGGATAAAGGGAGGAAAGCTGGGTTAGATGTGGTTAAAGTAAAAAAGAAGTCATTAAAAAAGCTAAAGGTTAAAAAGCCTCTCATCGGGCCAAATTCAGATCTCGGCATGCCAAGGTAAAGTCAGCACAATCTCCTCTGCCCAGGGGGCTCAAGGGGCATTTTGTAACACTTTGTCACAGGGCAAAAGCTGCAGGGCGAGCTCACCTCCTTCTTCCCTACCACACCACCCCCCGCGTCCCCCCGAATTCTGCCTTGCGAGCGCAGCCACTTCGGCGAGCAGCGGCTCGGAGCGCGGTGCCGGGGGGAGCGCTTCAGCGGCGGCGGCGGGCAGAGCGGGAGCCGCAGAGCGCGCCCGGCCGGTGCCTCCCCAGGGGACGCGGTCCGTCCCTCCCTGCCTCCTGCCGCCCGGGGAAGCGGTGGACTCACCTGCGGGGTGGCCCGAGGTGGCGACGGCGACGGGTGTTTCGCGGCAACGGGAGGTTCACAGCTCCCGGCACGCAGCCCAGGGCTGCCGCGGCGGCGGGCGGCGGCGGGGGGGGGCGCCGGGGGCGCCACCCGACGAGCCCCGTAGCTGCCGGAGGAGCAGGCAGAGCAGCAGCAGCAGCAGCAGTAACAGGAGGAGGAAGAGAGCCAGGTAGAGGAGCAGGTTGAGCTCCCAATCCATGCCGCCCGCGGCACGGCAAGGCGCGGCACGGAACGGCACGGGCTCGGCTCCTCGCCCACCGCCCGGTTTGCTGATGCCCGGTGCCGGTGGCGACCGAGCCGCCGCTCCTCTCGCCGCCCGGAGCCTCCTCCCCTGAAGCAGGGCGGCCGGCGGGCGGAGAGGGGCACCGGGCGGAGGGGCAGCGGCCGCGCTCCCGCGAAGCCACTTTGCCTTCAACCCCCGCCTCTGCACCACCTCCCTGCCCAGGTAGTGCCCTACCGGGCAGGACGGGGCAGCCCCGGGCGGCAGGAGGGCACCGGGGCTGCAGCTTCTGGGCCCGTGGTCCGAGCTGGGGCGCCCCGTTACAGCAGCGATACTCCAAAAACACCCGTCGCCACCGAGAGAAGCTCCCTGGTGTGACTTGCTCTGAAACAGAGCCTCCCAGCCAAACTGAGATGCCCACATAGCAGGACTCGCAGGCAGCATCCAGCCTCCCTAACTCCCCATCCCAATTAAAGGCATGTCCACCAGCACGGTCCAAACAGCTCCGAGCTTTGCCTCTTTCCTTGAAGACATTTGAGACCTGTCCCCTTGGCCTGTCAGGTATTGCCATGGGAATAGATGCTGCTGAGATTTTTTGGCCACTTGACTCAGGTTCAAGGAGTGGTAAAACTGTGATGGAGCCACCACCTCTCTGTCTTGAAAAAACAGATGTAAAAAATACCAGTTGCCCTTCAGCATCCTGTATTGCTACTATCTGGCTACCAGGCAGGGAACAGAGCTAACCACCCTCAGAGCCAAGGGACACAACAGGGTTAGACCTGGCACAACCCGGCGTCTCCCACAAGGACTTTGGGAAATGCTCTGCTCAGTGCATGAGCCTCCAGACTTAGCAGGCAGGTTACTGAGCAGCAGAGTCGCTGCGGGATGTCAGCCAGCTACTATCCTCAGGGAAAACCCTACTTGCCCTTCTTGGGTACCCTCTGTCCACTCAACCACAATTCATCTCACCTCAAACCACATTCCCAGTGCCTCTGTGGATTTATAAGCACAGGAACTGTAATTTCACAGAGCAACTGTAAAATTTCACAGAGTGAACATAAGCACTGCTGCATATATTGGAAATTTTGTCAGGGCCATATGCTACTTCCTGAAGAAATACATCCAAAAAAAAAAAAAAAGAAGAAAAGCAACACAAAGCATAAATTCTACTTCTTAAGGCCAGCCAAATTCTTACCATAAGTATAGCATCACGAGTTTGAGCTAAGGAGATAACTACATATTGGGTTTACCATTTTACACTGAATCTTCTGTCTTTATTTGACCTCTAGAATACTACTTCCCAATAAAAAATTTGAAGCCATTTGGGAAAATGACCATTCACCTTTTCCTGAAGTACCAAAACTTCATTCTGACATCCTCATCACTACTGGAGAAAACATTATCTGGCCAGCACCCACCATTTGCCAGCGCTCACACAGCACCCCACTCTGTTCTCCCAGGCACAATCACCACTTGTGTAAGTAGTGAGGAATCAAACTACTCAAAACACAGTATTTTTATCATCAGTGATTCACAAGGAATTGAAAATTAGGCTCTCTGTGAAACGTGCCAGGATTAACACTTGTGTTTGATACACAGAGAATATTGATCAGAAGCTCCATAAGAGGGTCTGCTCTTGTGCAAGGGACAGCAGTGATACAATGCCTGCTGCACAGCTGCTGTACACAACGGTGAGTACTTCTACACCATGTGCTTAACCTTTAACAATGACTGTGTCTCATGAAACAGCTGCAAGATGTGAAATAGTATTTAAAACCATCAACAAAAGGATGCAGTGACTTGGGGGTTGTTTGTGGGGTTTATGACCAAAACAGAACTCTGAAATTTCTTAAACCTGTACGGCAAAGAAATAGTTTGTCTTCTTTTTGCTATTACAGGGCTCTGCTTAAACCTGTAACTAAATAGTGCAGGGTGTTCTTAGAGTGAAACACGCAACCTAAATGAGGGGATATGCCAGGATTCCTCCCCAGTCCTTACTCCTCAGACAAAAGCAGCAGTCTATGGAACAGTGGCAACAGAATTACTCAGAGGCAGCATAGGAATAAATTTTCTAAAATGGATCTCCTGATTCAAAAGAAACATTTTTGTAGGAAGATTTATTAGTCTGGGGAGAGGTCCTCCATACAGAACAACGAAAAGACTTGCCTGGAGAAGGTTATGACTTCCAGCATTTTGAGTAACCAGGCAGTCAAGATCAATTTCTGGCTTGTAACAGATAATTGGAACCTGAATAAGCAGGAGAAATAACTGAGGAGAGCTGTTTGTAATGGTTTAACTCAGTCACTTATTATTTATCCCACTTACAGCGGGGCTGGTACCACCTGCCCTGTAATCGCATAAAGACACACTGTTCTAACACGGCACAACATTGCTTCCCCAAAGCTCAGTATTCATTCAGTCATCACTCTGGGAGATCTGGGAATGGGGCTGCTACTGGTTTGCTAGAGCTGGGAAGCCGGGCGGGTTCAGTTCAATGGCAGCAGAAATCCTGATCACGGTACCCCGAGCACTCGAAAGATGCTGCTTCCACCAGCACACAGCAGCAGCGTGAGCTGGCATCCAGGACTAATAGAGCTGTGGAGTGTGAGAAGGGCGGCACAACACTGACAGGAGCTCTTGTATCAAGTACTTACCTGGTCTGTGAGTAGTAGTTATAGACCAGGGTATGAGAAGGTGGTTTGTTGGGGGAGGGGGGGGGGGGTTAACCATTTTGATTTATCTTTGCTTACTCTACATGAAAGACAACTACAGTTTCCACTTCACTGTCAGGGAAGGCAGCAGGCCTGCTAGCAGCCTAGCTCTCCTCTCCCAAGACATAGGCCCTGACAATATCCCCCTGTTCCCATGAGAAAGGAAAAGTTCCTCATGCTGAGAGGATCTTAATAATCACATTCTCAAAACACAGCAGCCTTCTGATAGGAATACAGGCTACTCTAACCCAAGAAGCAGTTATGGGAAGGTGCTTGGGAGTAACAGAACATGTTAGGAACCAACCATGACATGAGGGTCACAACAGCCGGTGTGCGGATGCTGTTAGGCACCAAAGGTAAACTCAGGATATTTAGCTATATGTTTATCAGAACTCGTTATGATCACTATCCACTCAGTGTGGTGTGAACAGTGTGTGTAACCCATTAGCAGTTTTTTAGCTTGCCACGTTTGCAGTAAGAAAGGTCTAGAATCTGGGTGGTTTCACCTAAAATTCATATTGAATTGTGTGTTGCTCTCTGCCGGTCACTGCACTTTACCATGAACATTTGCTACTTTTTAGGAGGATCTGAAGATGCTCCAAAAGTTTGAAAATCTTAAACAACACTAAAATCTTAATCCAGATAATAGTTTTGCATGTTCAGAGCCTTCAACTCTGGCTGTAACAACTTTGGCTGAACATGACACTTAACTCTGCAACTGCCTTCACTGGAATCGATAAAAGATCGTGTACACAGTTTGTCTGGAGTCAGAAAAACTGCAGGATGCAGAGACAGTGGGCCTCTGGGTATTTAGCTGTTGTGCTAAGACTCGAAAGCTGCAGATTAATTGCCCTCACACAGTGGCAGAGCAGCTCTTCGGAAGACTATAGAGTGGAACTGGAAGCAGCAGTAGCAAGAAGAGAAGGGCTGTCATTTCTTTCTCCCAACATCGTTGCTTGTCTAGAAACCAGCCTTGCACATACTTCCCAGACTCTAAAAAGGAAAGTGCTGAATGCAGCACCATCTGTAGGACCAGGACTTTTTGGAGCAAAAAACTTCCTTCCTGTCGCAGTTTTGCGTAGCTGTGCTGCCCAGATGGCTCCTGCAAGCAGCAGCCAGAAGCTCTCTGCAGGCCCTGGAGAGGAAACATTGGCCAATTCGAGACCAAAGTTGCTGCTGACCAGGGCCCAGCCAGTCGGTGATGGTCACAGCACCTCTGGGAATCACATATAGGAGAAAAAAACCTGCAGGCAGAGGCATTTTGCCACTGGAGAAGGGAGTGAGAAGATGTAAGGAGCTGCACGGACACCAAGGCCAGGCCCGAAGGAGAAGGGGGGAAGAATGAGGCACTCCAGGTGCCAGAAAGAGAGATTCCTTTGCATCTCTTGGAGAAGACCATGGTGGAGTGGGTCCCCTCACAGCCCATGGAAAGGACAGGGAGCAGAGACATCTACGGCCTGTGAAGCGGTTGATCCAGGCCTCAGCAGGTTTGCTGGGGGACTTGTCACTCTGTGGGGCACCAGGCCGGAGGAGTTTGGGCCCAAAGGTCAGCACCCCATGGAAGGAGCTGTGCTGAGGCCCGTGGTGAGGAGATGACTCCCCAGGGGAGAGGACTCACACTGGAGAAGTTTGTGGAGGACTGTCCTGTGGGTGGGACCCCACAGTGCTGCAGGGGAAGGGGGGGTGTGTGTGGAATGCCCCCCCCAGCTAAGACGGAAGACAACTCGGGAGGAACGGACTGAAAACCCCCACTCCCCATTCCCTGCCCCTCCCCACGCTGCGATGGGGGGAAGAAGGGAGCAAATTCATGATTAAAGTCTGTGAAGAAGGGAGGGGTGGGGGAAGGAGAAGTGTTAAGATCTGGAGGAGGAAAGCAGCTTGTGGGGAATTGCAGGAACCCCACTGCCCATGGGGAAGGGAGTAAAACTGTGAATGAAGTTTAAGTCTGCTACGAAGGGAGGGGTGGGGGGGAAGGTGCTTTACAACCTAGCTGCACTTCTCATTACCTGACTCTGGTTCACTGGGTGTGCAGTTGTAGTAGTAATAAATGACTTTTCTTTCCTTTATTCTGTGCTGAGTCTGTTTTGCCCATTGCACTAATTGGAGAGCAATCCCTCTGTCCTTATCTCCAGTCCTAAGCCTCCCAATATATATTTTCTCCCCCTTTTTGGCTGGAAAGGGGAGTGAGCGAGCGGCTTGGTGGGCATTTGGCCTCTAGGAAGGGCGAAACCATCACATTTCCCAAGAATAACAAAACCCAGGTGATGATGTGAGGGCTTAGTATGGGTGGAAACAGCAACACTATTTTGGGGTTTACTTTGAAATCTAGCCTATGAAAGATGATCAAACAAACCTCCGGCGAGCAGATGAAGCAGAAGTTACAACCAACTCGCTGTAAGCTGATATTTGGATGATTTGTTGACAGTTCAGAGTCCCTTCTTTTGGAACAAAATTACTTTGACATCTAAATTAGGCAACTACATTCCTAAATTTCAGCTGTGCAAGCCGTGACACCTACTTTCTAGTAAGGAAGGGACAAACGTGCTTGCGACTTGGCTTCAGATAAAGAGCTTGTTTAAGTGCTTCTCTAGATGAGGGCCAGAACAGGCCACACCTCACTGCATCAAGCTGGTACGCAAGATGTACTCCTAATGCTTTATTTCTGCTGGCTGCACTGCTCACAGTGATTACCTATCCTCCCACCTGCATGGAACTGGAACTCTTTCCAAGCCTCTGAGGCTCTGAAAACAAACTATAAATTATATTATTACATTGATGTGGAGCCTTCCTCCCCAAATAATCTTATTAACAGAAATACCGTACACATCACACGGCGCATACATATGTGTACATGGCACATACATATGAGACCTGGCTGGGCTGGAGAGCTGGGCAGGGAGAGACCAGATGAGATTCAACAAAAGCAAGTGGAGAGTCTGGCACCTGGGGAGGAATAACTGCTGGAATCAGGACAGGCTGGGGGTGACCTGCTGGAGAAGAGCTCTGTGGAGAAGGACCTGGGGGTCCTGGTTGGTGGCAGGGTGGCCATGAGCCAGCAGTGTGCCCTGGGGGCTGAGAGAGACAATGGGATCCTGGGGGGCATCAGGAGGAGTGTGGGCAGCAGGTCACAGGAGGGGATCCTCCCCCTCTACTCTGCCCTGGTCAGGCCCCACCTGGAGTATTGTGTCCAGTTCTGGGTTCCCTGGGATAAAAAGGACAGGGATCTCCTGGAGAGAGCCCAGAGAAGGGCTACGAAGATGATGAAGGGCCTGGAGCATCTCCCCTGTGAGGAAAGGCTGAGAGAGCTGGGGCTGTTCAGCCTGGAGAAAAGAAGACTGAGGGGGGACCTAATCAATGTTTATCAATATCTTAAGTATGGGGTGCAGGGGGAATGGGCCAGCCCCTTTTCTTTGGTCAGTGGAGATAGGACAAGGGGCAATGGCTGCAAGTTGGAGCACAGGAAGTTCCACACCAACATGGGGAAGAACTTTTCCCCAGTGAGGGTGAGGGAGCCCTGGGACAGGCTGCCCAGGGGGTGTGGAGTCTCCTTCTCTGGAGAGATTCCAGCCCTGTCTGGATGCCGACCTGTGCAGTATGAGCTGGGGAGCTGCTTTGGCAGGGGGGTTGGACCCCATGAGCTCTGGGAGTCCCTTCCAACCCCTACAACTCTGTGATTCTGTGATTCTGTGAACATGTATTCTGGAGGCACTGGAGAGCAGCACTTGCAGCTAGCTGGCAAAGCCCATTATAGTTAAGGCTACCTTGAAAAGAAAAGATCAATATATATATATATATTTTTTTTTTATGAGGCCATAAAATGTGGTTGCTGGAAGCCTGCTGTCAAGGCGCTGAGATTCTGATGCAGTTTGCTTCTTTCTTCAGCCCTCAAATGTGATTTTCCCTCCTGTCTCAGTTCAGTAAGATAATCCAATTCAAGCCTTTCAGCCTACAGATCATTCATCTCAAACGAAGAAATGCTTCTGTGTGGGCACAATAGATCATTAGGCTCTTCTTTCTGACAATTCCCCCTTTAGCCTAAGTGCCTGTGATTTATTCACTCATTTATTCACTCTGCAGTGCAAAAACACTCGTTCCTTTTCTTTCTGGTTTCAAACACCCTGAGTGTTTCTATGACTTGATTACAACTGTAACTCCACCTCTCACCATGGAGAAACGCAGCGATTCCTCAACCTCTATTTTATTAACCTATGATGTTGACCTCATTTTCCATATAGCCTGCTTCAAATTCCCATTGCTGGGATTTTATGGCTCCTTTATTTTCCTGTGAAATTCTTCACCCTTCTGAGTGCACTTGCATACCCAAAATCTGCAGAGAAGATGGCATGAATCAAAAGAGAGTGCTGACTTCCAGCTCTGCCCCTGTCTTGGTTCCCCTGGAATCATGTGCAGCTCCTCCTAAAGTTCACCAGCAACTGCTCTGTGTGCTAATCTTCAATGGGACCAGCATCAGAAGAAAGAAACCCACCAGACCTGCCTCCCCAGCAATAAAGGCATAATTAGCACCTCTGGAAATGTCACTGATGGAACATGCATTAGTGCAAGAAAACCTGATGCAAATGACTGACAACACTGCTGGATGTTCTGGTTTAGTGTTCAAAACCACAACAGCTTTGAAAACTATTTCATCAAAGCTTTTGTAAAACTTCTTTTGTGGAAAAGCTGCAACTCCTGCAAAGCCCAAACCCACAGTCGCTCACCACAGGACGCTTCGCCACCAAGCTGGGTGGAATCTTTCCCACTCCAGCCCCAAGCACAAAACACAGCATATGCCCAAAGGGACTTTTCTGGTAACTGAGGGAGAGTGGTAACACAGTTTAGATGGCTACTAAAATCCATACAAACCCTCCCAAAGGTTGGTGACAGCAACTGAAGTGGAAACACCTGCCATGTTTCACAAAGTTAGTTTTCATTTGGACTGCTCTACCAAGCAACCACTTACAGTAAAAATTCCACTGTCTATGTAGCTTACAAGATTAGTAGATTTGAAACTATATGAATGCTTTGTTGAGTAATACTTCTATTTCCAGGTTTCGATTTGTTTTCTGAAGGGGTGGGTGATATAAGCACTTTCTTGGAGAGTGTCAGAAGGATTTTAAGTATCCCTGTTCTCTTGCAAAGCCTGCACATGAAAACGTAAGGAAAACGTGCTAGGGAATGAGAAGTAAGTAAACTGGATTAACTTATCATCAAGATAAGCCAAATGCTGAATAAATAACCCAGTGAAAACAGGCCTACTCAAAGAAGTCCTCCTCTGATCCTGGTTGACAACAGGTTGGCCATGAGCCAGCAGTGTGCCCTGGGAGCTAAGAGAGCCAATGGGATCCTGGGATGCATCAGGAGGAGTGTGGCCAGCAGGTCACAGGAGGTGATCCTCCCCCTCTGCTCTGCCCTGGTCAGGCCCCACCTGGAGTGTTGTGTCCAGTTCTGGGTTCCCTGGTGTAAAAAGGACAGGGATCTCCTGGAGAGAGTCCAGAGAAGGGCTACGAAGATGATGAAGGGCCTGGAACGTCTATCCTATGAGGAAAGGCTGAGAGAGCTGGGGCTCTTCAGCCTGGAGAGAAGACTGAGGGGGGACCTAATCAATGTTTATAAATATCTTAAGTATGGGGTGCAGAGGGAAATGGCCAGCCCCTTTTCTGTGGTCAGTGGGGACAGGACAAGGGGCAATGGCTGCAAATTGGAGCACAGGAAGTTCCACACCAACATGGGGAGGAACTTTTCCCCAGTGAGGGTGAGGGAGCCCTGGGACAGGCTGCCCAGGGGGTGTGGAGTCTCCTTCTCTGGAGAGATTCCAGCCCCGTCTGGACACCGACCTGTGCAGTATGAGCTGGGGAGCTGCTTTGGCAGGGGGGTTGGACCCCAGGAGCTCTGGAGGTCCCTTCCAACCCCTACAGCTCTGTGATTCTGTAATATCCGAACTGCTGGATTACTCAGGGGCTGAATGCCGTGTTTAAGAGTGAAATTCAACCCCATCACCTCTTCCGTAGAAGCTACTGGAATCGGCTAAGCAGAGAAATGCTTAAACTCAACCGCTTGCCCGCTGTGACGGAAGCGAATACAAGTACCAGTGCTCCAGCCCTCTCACTCAGAGCACAAATACCAGTGACCCCAAATGGAGATGGTAGCAAACAACTAGCCTATGAGTCTATGCTCCTCCAAACCAAGGCAAGGAAGAGGAAACTACCCTGAAATTCCTGCAAATCAAAGATGTGAAAACAAAGTTTGGGTCTTCAAGAGCCCACTTCTTCTAAAGAAAGGTAGATGGGCTCACTCATCTTTTTAAGATAACCACTACTTTATTTATGGTAGTGATTTTCAACATTATGCTTGTCCCCTTATGCAGTGAGTTGTACTTTTTCCTCCTAAAGAAAACCAGAGGAGAAGTTGGAAATAAACAGTAAAGAAAGGTGGATTTAATACAGAGGTGGAGATTACTCACCAATGAGAAGGGCCTGTATCAGTGTTCCTAGCGTTGCAATCAAACAGCATACAACTCCTGAGGAAGACCTCCCTGGTTGCAAATTCAGCCTTCCTGTGCCTGTATGTCCTCTGCCTGCTCTCCAGCAAACACTGGGGTTTCCATGAAGAAAAACAAAGAGAAGGCAATGTTGTTGGTGTGCATTATGCCTGACTGTAAGCTGACCAAATGGCTCAGCAAGGCACTATGTCCCACCACCTCTCTTAGGAAATGTTCCACCAAGACATCTTCTCCTGCCTGTAAGCTGTCAGCTTTCCAAACTGAATCAGGGGTCTGCAATTCAAACAGGGATCGCTCTGTCATCACCAGTAATGGCCAACCAGACCAGGTGTCTAGTGAAACCTATGGGTGAGGAGCCCAGAACTGGACACAGCACTCGAGGTGTGGCCTCACCAATGCCAATTACAGGGGCACAGTCACGGCCCTGGACCTGCTGGCCATGCTGTTTCTGATTATCACCAACTTTAAGCAATTAAGAAAAATCAAAACCAGACAGAATTCCTACCTAAAGTCCAAGGAAAATTCCCAGTCAACCCTATAGCTGCGATGAGAGAGAACCTTAGGCCAAACTTTATCATTTTCATGACCAGAAAGTTGCCAACATTACGTAACTTTGTCCCTTATTGTTGTTGCACATGCAGCACCATCTGGGAAAGGTGTTTGCTTACTCTTGTCCCTACAGAAAGAGGGTCCTTTTATACTCCCATTGGTACCCTTTCACGCTGAATATTCGTGAGGATACTCATGTTTCATAACAAGAGGGAGCCAGCACAGAGACTCGGGGCAGGGCTTGTCCTCGCTTGCACAGACCTGAAGGTTCTGAGAGGCAACTTGCTTCTTAGTTCATGCCAGAGCTTCAGCACACTGACAAGGCTTAGAAAGACCAAACTGAGACACTCCAGTGATTTCATGTGAGCAAAGTCAGAGGTTTCACCCTGGCAGAAAGACACAGCAACTGATTTTCCTGCCTTAACTCCCCCTAAGCAGAAAGGGCACTGGCCAAGGCCTGCCTTACTCACAGGCCGTGCTCAGGAGCAAGGAAAAGGCCGTTTCTCTGGGATGTTCGGAGCTTTTGAGGCAGTTTTGCCCACGGTGCCAGCTGCCTTGCCTCGCACGCTGCTCACCGGCACATCAGGGCTGCGGGACTGTCACATCGTGAGGCTGGGACCGGGGTGGGGGGCTAGGACACTGTTAACCACACGAGAGGCCTGGTACCCGGCTTCGGTGCTTCCAGGCGGGCAGGCTGGCACAGGCCCAGGCGGTGAGGCGTCTTGGGGGGGATACCGCACCGGCCCCGCCCCAGGCGGGGGGGCCGGGCCTCCGAGCCGCTGCGCCCATCCTTCAGAGGGGCTCTACCAGGCGACGACCGATGGCGACGGCCGCGCCGCGGGCCTGCCGCGCCTCACGGCCCTGGCGGCGGCACTGAGGCCTGCGGCCTGCGGGCGGGAGTTTGGCGCCTGCGCACTGGCACACCGCCCCCTTCCACCCGCCCCGCCGTGGCTGTCGCGCGGCGGTGACGAGGCCGCGGCGCGCGGCGTCCCTCAGCACCGGCCATGAAGGCGGCGCCGCTCTCCAACTGCGAGCGGCGCTTCATCCTGCGCGCCCTTGAGGAGAGGAAGGTGCGGGGCCGCCGCGGCCCTCCCCGCAGCCTCGTCCCGTCCCTGCCCTTCCCACAGCCCCTTCCCGGCCCTTCTCATCCCTTTTCACAGCCCCTTCCCGCAGCCCTTTCCCGCCCCTTCCCATCCCTTCCCGCAGCCCCTTCCCATCCCTTCCCGCAGCCCCTTCCCATCCCTTCCCGCAGCCCCTTCCCGCCCCTTCCCATCCCTTCCCGCAGCCCCTTCCCGCCCCCTCCCATCCCTTCCCGCAGCCCCTTCCCGCCCCTTCCCATCCCTTCCCGCAGCCCCTTCCCGCAGCCCCTTCCCAGCCCTACCCGCAGCCCCTTCCCGGCCCGCCCCATCCCTTCCCGCAGCCCCTTCCCGCAGCCCTTTCCCGCCCCTTCCCATCCCTTCCCGCAGCCCCTTCCCGCAGCCCCTTCCCGCCCCTTCCCATCCCTTCCCACAGCCCCTTCCCGCAGCCCCTTCCCAGCCCTTCCCGCAGCCCCTTCCCGGCCCGCCCCATCCCTTCCCACAGCCCCTTCTCGCAGCCCCTTCCCAGCCCTTCCCACAGCCCCTTCCTAGCCCTTCCCAGCCCTTCCCACAGCCCCTTCCTGGCCCTTCCTATCCCTTCCCGCAGCCCCTTCTCGCAGCCCCTTCCCGCCCCTTCCCATCCCTTCCCGCAGCCCCTTCCCGCAGCCCCTTCCCGCCCCTTCCCATCCCTTCCCGCAGCCCCTTCCCGCAGCCCCTTCCCGGCCCTTCCCATCCCTTCCCACAGCCCCTTCTCGCAGCCCCTTCCCAGCCCTTCCCACAGCCCCTTCCTGGCCCTTCCCATTCCTTCCCACAGCCCCTTCCTGGCCCTTCCCATCCCTTCCCGCAGCCCCTTCTCGCAGCCCCTTCCCGCCCCTTCCCAGCCCTTTCCCGCAGCCCCTTCCCAGCCCCTTCCCAGCCCTTTCCACAGCCCCTTCCCAGCCCTTCCCGCAGCCCCTTCCTGGCCCTTCCCATCCCTTCCCACAGCCCCTTCTCGCAGCCCCTTCCCAGCCCTTCCCACAGCCCCTTCTCGCAGCCCCTTCCCAGCCCTTCCCACAGCCCCTTCCTGGCCCTTCCCATCCCTTCCCACAGCCCCTTCCTGGCCCTTCCCATCCCTTCCCACAGCCCCTTCCCGGCCCTTCCCAGCCCTTCCCACAGCCCCTTCTCGCAGCCCCTTCCCATCCCTTCCCACAGCCCCTTCCTGGCCCTTCCCAGCCCTTCCCACAGCCCCTTCTCGCAGTCCCTTCCCAGCCCTTCCCACAGCCCCTTCTCGCAGCCCCTTCCTGGCCCTTCCCACAGCCCCTTCTCACAGTCCCTTCCCATCCCTTCCCATAGCCCCTTCCCGGGCCTTCCCAGCCCTTCCCATAGCCCCTTCCCGGGCCTTCCCACAGCCCCTTCCTGGCCCTTCCCAGCCCTTCCCACAGCCCCTTCCTGGCCCTTCCCAGCTCTTCCCACAGCCCCTTCTCGCAGCCCCTTCCTGGCCCTTCCCACAGCCCCTTCCCGGACCTTCCCATCCCTTCCCACAGCCCCTTCCCGGCCCTTCCCATCCCTTCCCACAGCCCCTTCCCGGCCCTTCCCAGCCCTTCCCGCAGCCCCTTCCCAGCCCTTCCCACAGCCCCTTCCTGGCCCTTCCCAGCCCTTCCCGCAGCCCCTTCCCAGCCCTTCCCACAGCCCCTTCCTGGCCCTTCCCAGCTCTTCCCACAGCCCCTTCCCGCAGCCCCTTCCTGGCCCTTCCCACAGCCCCTTCCCGGCCCTTCCCATCCCTTCCCACAGCCCCTTCCCGGCCCTTCCCATCCCTTCCCACAGCCCCTTCCCATCCCTTCCCACAGCCCCTTCCCGGCCCTTCCCATCCCTTCCCACAGCCCCTTCCCAGCCCTTCCCACAGCCCCATCCCTTCCCACAGCCCCTTCCCGGCCCTTCCCATCCCTTCCCGCAGCCCCTTCCCTGCCCTTCCCATCCCTTCCCGCGGCCCCGTCCCGCAGCGCTTTCCTGCCCCTCTGTTGGTGGCGCGTTAACCCGCTCTCTGTGTGTGTGTGTGGGCCCGCAGCGCCTGGACGGGCGGCAGTGCTATGACTACCGGAACGTGCGCATCTCCTTCGGCACCGACCGCGGCTGCTGCATCGTGGAGCTGGGGAAGACCAGGTGGGTGTGTGGGGGGGGCAGCCAGGCAGACCGCGCAGCCCTCGGCCCGAGCAGAGGCCTGGCAGAGGCTGCTGTGTGCTCTCACCTCAGAGCATTTCGGTTCTGAGCCTGTGGCAGCGAAGCAGGGGCACAGCGGTGCTTGTTGGGTGCCACGCAGCCCACCGAGGGTGCAGCAAGGGGGTTGTGAGAGCTGAAGCCGGAGCTCACGGCGCTCCAGGGCAGGGCTGTGGGGGTGGGACAGGATGGGGCTGCTGTTGTTCTGGGTCACGGGTAATTTATGCAGTGTGAAGTGATTGTAACTTCTCACCCCTTTAGTCTCTGATCTCACACTATATTGTATTCTTCCCCAAATCGCACGTGTGTACGTGGAAAACTGGGATACATGTGCTTAGGTCTAGGGAAGAACAGCCCCAGGTACCAGCATCGGTTGGGGACTGGCCTGTTGGAGAGCAGTGTGGGTGAAAGGGACCTGGGGGACAGCAGGATGGCCATGAGCCAGCAATATGCACTTGTGGCCAAGAAGGCTAGTGGCATCCTGAGGTGTATTAAAAGGGGTGGTTAGTAGGTCAAGAGAGGCCCTTCTCCCCCTCTGCTCTGCCCTGGTGAGACCACACCTGGAATACTGGGTCCAGTTCTGGGCCCCTCAGGTCAAGAAGGACACAGAACTCCTTGAAAGAGCCCAGTGAAGGGACACCAGGGGGATGGAGGGAGTGGAACACCTTCCTTATGAGGAGGGGCTGAGGGAGCTGGGCTTCAGCTCAGTGATGACCAGTGATAGGACAAGGGGCAGCAGTTGCAAGCTGGAGCAGAGGAAGTTCCATATGAATGTCAGGTGAACTTTGTCACTGTGAGGGGGACAGAGCACTGGTACGGGCTGCCCAGAGAGGCTGTGGAGTCTCCTTCTCTGGAGACATTCAAACCCTGCCTGGATGTGTTCCTGTGTGATTTAGTGTGGGTGATCCTGCTCTGGCAGGGGGGTTGGACTAGATGATCTTTTGAGGTCCCTTCCAACTCCTAACCTGCTGTGATTCTGTAGGTAAACATTTAGCTATGGATTCACATGATTTGAGTGTTTTTAACCCTAAAAGAGAAGAAGGTTCAGATTTCTACATTTGATTCTCTCAGTTGTTGACCAGAGTTTAAATACATACAACAGGCATTGAGTGAGCAATTGCCAGGGGCTAGAAGGACAAGCTAAAAAGCCTAAGCAGGTGCTTCTTCAAAGTATGCATTTGATTTCTAGTGGTAGGAGGATTTTTCCCACTAAATGCCATGACTTTTACTGGTTTGTTTGCCTTTGCAGGGTTCTTGCACAAGTCTCATGTGAACTTGTTCCCCCCAAACCAAATCGGCCGACAGAAGGTGTACTTTTCTTCAATCTAGAGCTGTCACCAATGGCTGCCCCTGGTTTTGAGCCAGGCAGGTAGGTAATGTTCTTAAAAAGAGTACACAGGGATGACAGTGGAGCCACTGCATGGAACCACTTATGTGTATCTTCAATTGGGGGCTGATTTTGTTTTAACAGGCAACCCGATTTGCTGGTGAATGTGAACAGGCTGATAGAACGATGCCTGAGAAATTCCAAGTGCATAGATACCGAATCCCTCTGCGTTGTTGCTGGTGAAAAGGTACAAAAACCTACTGATTTCAAGTGGTTTTAAACTAAAAGGTGCATGTAGTCTGATCTTAAGGTGGACTCTGTCCTGGTTTGGAAACCAGAAGTTCTGTTTTACACATAAGGGTCCACGCATCAGACTTCATGGGTGTTTTTAACTACATGGGCTCTGAAGTAGGGGGGATGCTGCACACTCAAGTATCCCTTTGCAGAATAAAGTTTAAACTGTACTTAAGTGTTAGGTGTTTTGTCATAATTAAAACTTAATGCACTGGAATATGGCAGGATGTTTCATCTTCTGCAGCAGAAACCTGAGGAACAGATGCTGGTTCTTTTTATGGTTCAAAAACCAAAATGATTTTGAAAAATCCCTCCTCTGAAGGGAGGTTATAGAGAGGTGGGCGATGGTCTCTTCAGCCAGGGGACAGGAGATGGGACAAGGGGAAATGGCACAAAGCTGTGCCAGGGCAGGGTCAGATTAGATGTTAGGAAAAAGTTCCTCACTGAAAGAGTTGTCAGGGCCTGGAATAGGCTGCCCAGGGAGGGGGTTGAGTCACCATCCCTGGATGTGTTTAAAAGATGGGTAGATGAGGTGCTCAGGGATATGGTTTAGCATAGGACAGGAATGGTTGGGCGTGATGATCTTCAAAGGTCTTTTCCCAACCTTGTGGTTCTGTAACAGCGACTCCTTTTGGATCCCCCTCCCAAATGAGCAAGCAGTTCTGTCTTCTTTTCCTCAGGTTTGGCAAATCCGCCTGGACCTGCACCTGTTAAACCACGACGGCAACATCATCGACGCCGCCAGCATGGCGGGCATCGCCGCGCTCTGCCACTTCCGCCGGCCCGATGTGTCTGTGCAGGGAGAGGAGGTCACCGTGGTGAGTGGTACCCGCTCACCTTCCGCCCCGGTTCAGAAGGGAGAATTACATCTGGCTGTGTGAGCAGGGAAAGGCTGGGATGCTCAAGGTTTAGGGTAGATGGGTTGCTGTTCAAAACGTGTTGAATACAGAGTTTCCTCAGCCCTGGGTTATGAGGGTATTACTTGCATATTGCACAGCATTAGGGCCAAATCAAGCATAAGGCTGGTGTGTGCTCACTGTATTTACTTACCTATAGGTCACAAACAGAATTGCACAAGGAGCATGAAAAGAGGGGGTTTTTTTTTAATACTTAGGTGACTTTTTTTAGAAGAGTTTGTTTAATATGTAGATAAATAAACATTTGCTAGCCTTTTGTTCATTGTTTTTTACTTCTTTAGCTATCTTTGTACAACACATCATTTGAAAATTGAGTGGGTTTTGTAAATCATTGTTTTCTGGGCCTATTCTTTTCCAAGTACACACCTGAGGAACGTGATCCTGTCCCCTTGAGTATCCACCACATGCCCATTTGTGTCAGCTTTGCTTTCTTCCAACAAGGGTAAGATTTTGAAAAGTCCTTTGACAGAAGCAGCTGGGGTGTAATATCCCCATTAATTACTAAAACCAATTCCTTTTTGTAATTGTTCTAAGGGTGGTAACTCACCCAAAATGTTTACTGTTGCCTTATGTTTAAAAACTTGATTCTAGGACCTATTTATTGGTGGATCCAAGTGAACGTGAGGAAAATGTAATGGATGGCCTCCTTGTAATTGCCATGAATAAACATCAGGAAATTTGTACCATCCAGTCCAGCGGAGGGATTATGCTGGTAAAGGATCAGGTAAATCCTTGCCTTTCTCCTGTTTCAACTTGCAGTCTGTGCTGAAGGTGCAGCATTTTATTTTCAGGGTCTGTGACTCCCGTGGTGTTCTACAGTTGGGAGTTAAAAACATCTTGGTTTTGGGATCACAGAATCATAGAATGGCCTGGGTTGGAAGGGACTCCAAGGATCACAGAGCTCCAACCCCCTCCCACAGGCAGGGCCACCAAACTCAGGCCTGGAGCTACACAAGGTTGCCCAGGGCCCCATCCAACCTGGCCTTGAACACCCCCAGGGATGGGGCACCCACCCCCTCTCTGGGCAGCCTGTTCCAGCCCCTCACCACTCTCTCTGTAAAGAACTTCCCCCTAATATCTAATTTAAACCTTCCCTCCTTCAGTTAATCCGTTCCATCATAAACTCTGTCTCTGTAACAAACAGGTTCTGAGATGCAGCAAAATAACAGCTGTTAAGGTCACAGAAATAACAGAACTGATTCAGAAAGCCCTGGAGAATGACCAGAAAGTGAGGTGAGTTTTCTGGGGAAGGAAGGGAAATGGGTGTTTTTAAGAAACATACTGAAAATTAACAGCCAGCTTTAGCTTGAGCAGCAAGCTGTTTTCATTTTTCTTTGTTTTAAATAGCAGTATTTAAATATATGTGAATATACTTGGACTTGGAAAGTGTGTTTGAAGTGTGAAACACCCTGAGACACAGTGTCTGTCTTTGGCTAGGAAAGAAGGGGGGAAGTTTGGCTTTGCAGAATCCATCCCGGATCGGAAGATCACCGCCTTCAGAGCGGGGAGCGCCGCTGTCGACACTCACGACGTAGAAGAGCAGGCAGAAGGCATCATCGCTCAGGCCGACCCTCCTGCAGATGTGTATCTCTCTCTGTTGTATTATTCCTGGGGGAGGCCAGGCTTCCCACCCCTGCACTAGCATAGCTAGAAGCTAAACACACATCCCAGGTTCCTCACACCTTTGGAGGCCACCTGGCCTGCAAAGGAAGACGTCAGCATTATCTTCAGCGTTATCGATGATCTCTCGAGGTCCCTTCCGATCCCTACAATTCTGTGATTCTGTGATCTTGGTTTGGGTTCTAACTGCTTTTAGGCAACTTAATTGCTAGCCTGAAGTGCCAAACTGAGGTCTGGAGTCACAGGTTGTTAGACTAACTGGGGAAGTACTCCTTGCTTGTGTCCCCTTCGAGCATGTTCTCTGCTGGGGAGAAAAGTTATCATCACTTAAACCCAGCTGATTTGCTTTCAGAATACAAAGACCAAGATTTTTCTTAACTACTTCAGTTTTGCCACAGCAATATTGCACACTCCTGGGACAGCCCAGATTGGGGAAGGAATAGAAAACTCCTGGGGAGACCTTGAAGAATCCGAGAAGGAAGAAGCAGCGGAAGAAGAAGGTGAAAGTGAGGCAACTGCTCTTGAGAAGATAGAAACTGAGGATGCAGACACAATGAGGGAAACTAAGAAGGGTAAATATTTTGTCTTGATACCAGCTGTGCTGCTTATATCCCTTCATTAACAGCCATAGCAAGAAGGGAGAGCTAGTGTAGCCACTTTTCACTTGCTACACCTATTTGCTTCACCTGGTCGCTTGTTTCCTTCAAAAGGAAACTGGGTCACTGTGGTATATAGAGGACTCCAAGCTGAGCACTGTCACCCTGTTTCTTCACAACTGCTCTGGCTATTAGTTATGTTTGTGTAAAACTGATCACGTTTGTTGGTTGGCTTTTGTTAGATGAACCTATTGTGCTGTCTGACAGTGAAGAGGAGGAGGTGGTCATTCTGGAACCCCAGGAGCTACCGAGGAAAACAAGGTAACCAGCAGGGGGAAGCAGGAGGGAAAAGGGGGTTGGGAGGAGTGTTTTCAGAAAGCATGGGGTTTTGGCAAGGCTAGGAAAGCTCTCTGCTAACCAA
Source organism: Laterallus jamaicensis coturniculus (assembly GCA_022605575.1). Lineage (NCBI taxonomy): Eukaryota > Metazoa > Chordata > Aves > Gruiformes > Rallidae > Laterallus > Laterallus jamaicensis. The sequence goes on from JAKCOX010000005.1 coordinate 4,405,328, forward strand.
GGGGCCAACGTAGAAAGCTGAGAAGGAGGAAGTTGCAGTCTAGGCTAGCTTGCCCTGTCCAAGGAGGCCAGACATCCTGGGTGTCCAAAACCATTGGAGGTATTTGCCTAACCTGTACTCCAAAGGGAGTGAGGGCATAAATGTGGATGTGCTTCACCTGCTCCTTAAAGGTGCCACAGAGATTCTGTATGTTGCACTACAGCTAATCTTTATTTCCAAGAGGTGAGGGTGATGACTGTACCCATGCAGTAGCACGCTTCCTAGATGCTACGTTTGGCCTTTGCCTCAAGCATGGTGGGTGGTGGCCCTGATCAGCTGGTCACCTCTTGAAATGAGCCTGTTTGGTGTGTTTCTGTAATACCAATGTTGCTTGCTCACAGAGCCCAGACCAGCTTGAAACAAGAAAACACAGGTAAGAAAACATTTACCAAAAGGAGAAAAAAGAAGAGAGCTGCTCCCTGAAGCCATCACCCCCCTCCAGGAATGCTGCATAATACCAAATTTGGTCTACTGTTACTGAACCTGGTTTTGTAGATAATTTTATTGCCTCCCACCCTGCTTCTAGGTGGATTTTATACAACTATTGTACACGGCTTTAAATAAAAAAGAATTTGCATGTAAGTGAGATTGCATGGTTGGTTTGTATCCAGCCACAGTAGGGGCTCACAGCAGAGACTGGTACCATTTCCAGGTTGAAGAGCAGATGGAGGATTTGCAACAAAACAGCCTCTGCTCTCACTGAACTGCTGAGCCTGGATGGTAAAAGGAATTACAGCTCAAGTTCAGTGCTAGGAAAAGCTGCTTTCCATTAAAGTAGCTATTACCCCCCATGGGAGCAGTTTCATACACCTAAGCATGTTCTACACAGGGCCAAGGGTGTGCTGTGCCTAAGACCCCGCCTCTCACCAAAACAGCTGTGTAGGGAAGTCAAGAGATGCTTGTACTTAGCCCGCAGTGCTCTCGGAGAGAAGTGACTTTTACCAGCAGTGGCCTTTCTTAGAAAGTTTAATTAAATATTACAGGCAGGGGACAGGAATGCTTCTTCAAACTGGATTCAAAGAACGATGCTCCAACCTTAGAATTGGGTACAACAGTGAGACAAGGTGCTTTCCCAAGCAGCTGATCGAGCCCCTTTGTGCAAAACCCAAGTCAAATTGGAAACATGCACATATTTACAAGAGCAGAGGAGGACTATTTTACATCTGACCTTAGTACTTAATGAAACACAAGAGAGAAAATCCCATTGCAGGCCTTGTATTCCCCAAATCAGGTTTAGAATTTAAAAACCCTAAAGAACCCCTTTCCCCAATATGGAAAGCTGGACTCAAGTTGTGCCCCTCCAGAAAGGGCCAAACACTGAAAACCCCATTGCTCCAGGAGCTCAACCCCCATGTTCTCTTAGTGGCAGTTCTTCCAACCCAAAGTCACCCTCCAGGAGTCCAAGAACAAGTGAGGCATTTGTTTCTTCCCCAGCACTGCAGGACCATAACTTCTTGAGGCAGCCTATTGGTATTCCTTGCACTGCTAATTCCTTCTTGACACACGATTGTCATACCCACCCCACCTTACAGGCTGTTTTGGAAGGACCAGAAGTTAAATGGGGTAGGCAGAACAGCAGTACAGTGCAGCCAGGTGCATTGGTTCAAAGATTAGGAGCAAGAGCTAGAATTGTCTAGCAAGAGCTACAACTTTGGAGAATGAGAGGATGAAGGAAGGAGATGCTGCTTCCTGCAGGTGCTGTCGGGGAGGAGCAAGGAACATCATCATACCAGGCAGAGATGCCAGCCCCCAGCTGAAGCATTTTAGGCTGTAGAGGAAGTTGGGGCACCATGTTGAAAGTAAGGCTGAGGGAGAAAGGGAGACTTGTCCTCTGTGCCATGGGACGAGTAACAGAATAACTTCCACTGAAAACAGACGTTTCAAGGAGATGTTAAGCAGCAAATCAGTTCAGTGAACCACTCAAGTCCTTCCACTTAAATACTGCTACTTGATCTTTTCCAGGGAAAATAATTTATAGGCTTCCTCTAATTTACTCCTCTTCCAATGTCCCTATTTCTCAGTGGTCTTGCAGAGTTTCCAGTGTACCCCACAAAAAAGGGGAAGGCAGAACCCACTGTCTCAGGAGGAGCACTGTGCTCTGTTGTCTTCAAAGAACAAAGGCCAGGCAGCATTTTGAGTTGCCCTTCCGAGGTGACAAACATGTTCCTGTTGGTACAGGTTAGAGCACTTCCAATCCTCTATATGCACCAGACATGATCCGTGTTTTCCCCAACCAGTTTTATCTTCTCTGTGGGAACCTACTGAAATGAAGCTAAAAGCTACAGGAGAACACGCTAAACCAATGAAGTATGGGTCTTCATTAATCATTAGAAGACATAGGAAAGTCAATGTGCATTCTAAAAAGCTCAGATTGGCCAAAACCCCCAGGCAGCCTCTGCTGCTTACTTTGGTCTTTGCTGGGTGAGCCACCACCATGCTTGGCAGCTGAGCTGGAGCATGGGGGGCTGGGCATGTGGTCGCTACCCGCCTCCAGAGGTGCAGCTGTCTTGCTGCTACACCTGTCGGTCAGCCTGACCGAGGGCCCCTGATCTCTTAAAAATGTATTACAAATACCCCATGCAGTGACAGCTGTTGGACATCTGCAAAGAGCTTACACTGGTTCCTGCTGGGTGGCACCTGCAGACACCCAGCGTCCAATCAAGCGCAAGTAGCACAGGTGTCACGGGGCAGCCCGTGCTAAAAAGCTTTAGAAGTCAATGCCAGTTTAAGATGGTAGTACTGGTTTTAAGGTATTGGCACGACCACTAACATCAGATAAAAAAGTTATTAGCCAACCTGGAAATGGGTTAATTAAACCCATTTCCATGCACCCTTTACATGCAAGGAACAGCAGGTAACAGGACAGTAGCACGCCCTTTACACAGGCTGAAGGTAAACATCCACTCGATCTATGTGCTAGTTCTAGAAACCTCTGTTAATTCTAGAACTAAGGGAAAATGATACCAACTGGTGCACGTTTGCTGCATGCCACAGAGAAACCTTTTCCAAGCAAGGGGACATACAGAATTCATACGGTTCAGCACACCACCCTGCCACGCCAGAAGACATCCCCTCCTCTCGAAGGCACTGAGCAGTACTTCCCCCTTCTGCAGTTTAATCCCACCCCTATGGACATATGAGCTAAGACAACTAACTGATTTTAGTAGGTATTGACAGACTTTCAGGACAGCTAACACATCAGTGGGAACCTGGCGAGTTTAAATTAGTACTAGCTTGACACCTTGACTAGAAAATACCTGTAATGAGTCTGTTTGCTAAGTCCTGGAAGAAAGGAGCATGAACTGGTGTACCAGTTTGAGCCCTGCAGCAGTATTAACCTTTAACCTGGTGGAGATGTGGCAATACACGACACTGCAGTTACGGCTTCCGGTAAGCGGCACAGCCTGAAAAGCCTCAGAGTCAACCCCAGAGAAGGGTTCTCCCTCACAGCTATGTAGTTTCTTCTAGTATTACAGCCACTAATTAACATTTTAGACCTATACTAAGTCTCAGTTTAAACTAGACAGCATCAAAATGCTACAAATACTGCTCTGGAGTCCAGATCATGCCTACTTGGGGAAAAAGCCCTACTCTAATAATGCACTGCTACTATTAATGTTTAGTCTAAAATTATGCAAGTAATTCACTTGGTTTGCATGGTTAACCCCGTGCTTGAATGTATATATAAAACCCCAGCTAAATATTTTAACCAGATAGCATGTACAAAACAGATTTACATTAAAATCATGTAAAACTCACTTCATAATTAAGCTCATCAAAACCTGTATTAATGTTCCGAGCGATCGCACCTAGAATTGTGAACCACATTTAAAACTGTACATCATTTCCTTGTCAGAAACATTTAAAAATAATAATAAGAAAGATCAGTCTCTTGATTACTACAATACATTTAGTGTTTCTGGTGGGTCAATAAGCGATACTCCGTGGTACCTAGAGAGGGGAGAGAGAGATGCAGGATGTCACCTTGCTCGAGTGCTCTCTGCTGTGAAGAGCATGCCTCTCTCTCCGCAGCAAAGTGCGGCTCTCGCAAGGCACAGCCAGCGGAAGACATTGTGGGGCTTGTCAGCTGCCATGCCTTCACAGATTTATAGGAGCATCAGTACTGTCTCCCACCTGCCAACTGTAGGAACATCAAGACAGCTCCCCCTATTAAGACAGTTTGGGTAGCGGTTAAGAGGTCTGGCGGTGGGCACCAAGTGTTGCTCCACAAAACCCAAGGGCTCTCTTCAGCGTTTCACTTACGCGGTAGATTTGGTTAGTGGCCCCCAATGAAGACTCAAGATACACCCTTCCCACCATCACCCCCCCAAAGCAGTTACACGCTAGGCAGCTCGGGTCTAACATCCCCGCTTCTCACACATCGCTACGGATACTTACTTTGTACTCTTGTATTTTTCCCTTATGGACTGTTGCGTGTGCTGTGCTGCTCTGAGGTAGGTCCTGTGTAGGTCCACAAGGCAAGGCTTGATGTCTTCAAGGGTGTAGCCTGTTACTTTGCACAAGGATTCAGGCTGAGGGAAGAAGGAAAAGAGGGACATTTGGCCATTTCCATTCACCACTGACCACCACCAGTGTGGTTCTTAGCTTCCCATTGAACTGCCGCTCCAGTAGCCTGGCAGGGTGTCACCTTCCCAAGCCTGAAGCAGTTCAGCTCTCACTGCATATACTTTAGTGGTCCACGTAGATTTAGAGCAACCCTCAGGACTGCCACGTTCTCTACAAGCATCCCTTGCCTCCAGAGCTTAGGCTTCCTTACTGCCTGCCTCCTCATCCCTAGGAAGCTGCTTATAGCTTTGAGGATCACTGGAATGCAGCACATCAGTAGATGCCTCTTCCTTCCCAGAAAAGGTACGTAGCACAGCGCCCACCCCGTTTTTCAAACCCCACAGGGAGCAATCCCTCCTCAAGAGCCTAGGAATGCAGAGGGGCTGCGGTGGTCAGAACCACACACCAACAGGCGGAACACACGCAAAGGTGAGCAAAGGCCCAGGTGTCAGCACCACCTACCCAAGTTTGTCCGGTGATCGTATAGCCTGCTAGGTGAAACGCTGCAGCAGCAATAACTGACGGCAAGTATTTCAAGTAAGGATCAGCATCGATTAGACTCAGCTCCCCCAGGTACTGCAAAGGAGAGAAAGGGAATCATCTGCTTTGGAAAGGAAGCAGAGGAGCATCTAACAGTTGTGCTAGAACCTGAATTTAAGCATCCAATCCTGCCATCAGTCACAGGAACAGCTTTTACCGGTTTCCGCTCCCTTTCTCTTTCAGCATCTACCATTAGGTACTGTCAGTGTCCCCAGACACGCTTCCTCCCCACCGCCTTCTGTACTTAGAGGTATGTCAGAACTAGAAGGAAGAGCGTAGCCGGCTGTGACCTTTACACAATGGCTTCCATTGGAGCTCTGGTACCTGCCATACAGCCAGGATTGAACATCACTGTAGCTGGCACGTTATCCGCGCTCTGCTCTGGAAGTCAGCCCCTGGATTTAGAACTTGCCGCCTACGGCAACCGGCAGAGAGCAACACACAATTTGATATGAATTGTAGGTGAAGCCATTTTATTAGGTGAAATCACCCAGATTCTAGACCTTTCTTACTGCAAACGTGGCCAGCTAAAAAACTGCTCATTGGTTACACACACTGTTCACACCATATTGATTGGTTAGTGACTATAACGAGTTCTGATAACCCTATCTTATAGCTAAACATCCTTAGTTTACCTTTAATACCTAACAGCATCCACACACCGGCTGGTTTGACCCTCTTGTTATGGCTGGTTCCTAACATGTTCTGTTACTCCCAAATCCCTTCCCATAACTGCCTCTTGGTTTAGGGCAGCCTGTGCCCCTATCAGCAAGGCCACTGTGTTTTGAGAATGTGATTATTAGGATCCTCTCAGCATGAGGAACTTTTCCTGTCTCATGGGAACAGGAGGATATTGTCAGGGCTTATGTCTTGGGTGAAGAGAGCTAGGCCGCGGGCAGGCCTGCTGCCTTCCCCGACAGCCGCCCGTTGAGGGGAAACCCAAAATAAAGCCCTTCTCAGCCAAAGCAGGTGGGTAGGTGTGATACGTTTCAGGTAAGACAGAAACATCTAGCAGTTAAACAACCTCTAAAATCAAGATCACCAATCTCTGCCTGCCCTGAGGAAGCACGCCATCCTTAGGCAGGTCAAGTGCCAGCCTGTGATAGGTATGGAGTATCTGAATAGTAAGTGGCAACAGGAGCACGACCTTCCGGCGGCGTGGCACCAGTTCTGCAGTTCTCTCCCAGAGAGACTACTGAAAAACAGGAGGCTGCAAGGAAGCCTGGACTGAAAAACCCTTTAGCCTTTCTTTTCTACCAGGACTAGGAAAGAGAGTTTGGAAAGCGCGTTAGTAACACCAGAACTCTGGCTGCATGGGCCAGGCTAGTAATTCTGCCTTACCATTGAGAGGCTCTCCACTTTATCATTTGTCTGCTGATGTAAGAAATACTGAGTGAGGAACTGGTTGATTGTTGGAGCTGCCAAGTCAAATGACAAAACCTTCAAAATTAAGTGCTCCATCCTTAGAACCTGCTTCTTGGTATAGGTGTCATCTGTGATGTAGACAAACTCTGCCACTTCAGGGGGGTAGATTTCTTCAAACTTCCTGCCAGGAGAAAAGAGTTACAAGCAAATGATTTGGTACTAGGAAACCAGACAACGTTTGATGAAAGCCATCATGAGAACATAAACATTGACTTGTGAAGCAGCTAGGTACTGTTACCCAACAGGTTTGCTGCACTTGGTTCAGTAGCTCTTGAGTCACCAGAATTTGAAGTCGCAGAGCTACAATATCCTGATATTTTAGCACTAAACAGTTTGGAAATCAGTCTCACTGAAATTTCAGAAAACCACACTAAACTAAGCAACTGGTGCAAACAAAACTTCCTTCTTGTGACGTGCCTTGCACATAGTTGCCTCAAATACTGTTTAGAGGCCTGCTGCAGCTGCAGCTAGAACCAGTTAATCCTTGCACTGGGTCCCCAGAGGTAGCCCTAGATCCCCTCTGCAGAGTTTCATGCAAGCTGCCAAGCTTTCAGGTGGATAATTCCCCACTTTTCTTCTAGTGTGAAGCCCTCCCAAGTCACTCTGGCTATAGGTAACAGAAGAGCGACAGTCTCCATGTTTCTGTATGTATGAGACCAGCAGGTGGAATTTTAAATTGAGCAGTTTCACTTACGATGCAAGCAGCATAGCTGCAGTACCCACAAGCTGAAGCTTTCCTCTCAAGACAGACATTGAAGAAAGAAACCTATCAATGTAATTTACAGCTAAGTGCAGAGTTTCATTCTGTAACTTGTATTCTTCTCCAACTTCCACCAGCCAGTCCACAAGAATAGCCCGCATGTTGTTGGTGATATCGGGTTGCTTCTTCATGTAACCCAATTTAGGCTTGCATTTCACCTGTAAGTGTAGACAACAGGTAGGATTTGAGTTTGGACTAAATGCCAGTAGGGAAGCAACTGTTTCAACTCCATTTACCACAGCATAAGCAGATCAGAAGCAAATGACTGTAAGCCTAAAACCAGCAGGTTATATTTCCATAATCTTGCTTTCCAGCTTCAGCACATGGCACTCAGCTGGATCACAACAAACCAGTCTTGTGCTCCCAGCAGCAGACACAGCATCTTATTTCCCTGTTTCTAGCAAGCTTTAATCCAGTCACTGTTTAACGTTTGGGTGCATCTCTCAGCCCCTAATTTCTCCCCCATGAGCAGGACACAAATAAGGGGAAAAGACAGCAGCTCACCTCCATTTCCCTGAGGTACATGTAGATGTCGTCGATATAGTCTGGCACGTTGTTAACGTTTGTTTTTTTCTCTTCTGCTTCTGAGATTATAGAAATATCCATAATACTTGGGGAATCTAAGCAGGAGGTAACAGCCACATTAACACAGGCACCACCAGACCACCCCCCTGCAGCACAGGCAACTAACCCTGCTCTGTGCTATGCGACCAGGCTCTCCAGGATGGTCTCTCACCTCCTCAAGAGGCAGAGAGGACAGCCATCACTCAGCTAGGCTGGGATTTGAGGCAGCACTGGGGAAGCTAAACTCTTATCGCAACAGGGAAGCTTCCCATTCTCCTGTCTACTCTTCCCCCCCAGGAGCAAAGGGATGCAAAGCTCTTTTGCAATAGGTAAAGCTCACTGGGTTGTGTGTCGGGCTGTTACACGGGTGTGGATCCCATCAGCTGAGCTATCCTGAGCTAAACCAGGGCTGGAGTACCTGAGCTATTTGTAGACTATAGAAGGGGACCATGATGGAACCAGCCCTCAGACATTCACATATGTGTTACAGAAGACATATCTGACACCCCCCATTTCTCATATACAGGGAAGAGCTCAAAATACAGTACAGGCTGTGACCTAGGAGAAGAGTCCAATGACTCTCAGGATCTGCCTGGGTATAAAGTCACCTTCTAACTCTATAGCAGTAGCAAAGGGTGAGGCTTTAGGGGCAGTTGCTCTTCTCTGCAGTCTGGTTTCCCTCAGGAGATATCAGCAGCTAAGGCTCATAACCCACAAAGAGCATGTGCAGGGCTCAGGTAACTGGCAGGTGGAGAGAAAAGCCACCGTGCAGCAATGGCAGGCTCCAAGGAACCAAGCCGGTTTTGGGAACTCAAAAGCTACCTTCCAAGCCAAACCAAACCAGCCTACATCCCACCAGCCCCAGGATCTGCAGTCCCCGGCCAGTTCCCTCAGGGAGTCATTCCCGGGCCAACGCCTAGGCACAGCGCTGCTCCCCCATGGTTCCCGCGGGAAGGCTCCCGCGCTGCCCGGGGGGAGCAGGTGGGTGGCAGCCCGGCAGCCCCCGCTCCCGCAGCGCGCCGGGAGCCCGGGGCCGCGCCACCGTCCCGGCAGGCTGGATCCCGGACGAACCCCAGGCAGGGGGAACCGGGGGCCTGCCAATACGCTGTGTGTGGGGGGAGAGGGGAGCGGCGCGGCCGCCTGACGTACCGAAGCTCATGTCCATAGCGTTACCCAGGGGCGCCAGGGGCAGCCGCTTCCCCATGGCGCTGACGGCCGCACGCAGTCCCAGGGCTGCTTCCTCCTTCTGGGAGGCCGGGGCATCCCGCCGCCGCCGCCGCTGCTGCTGCTCCCCGTCCGGCTCATCCAGATGGATGGTGAAGGCCTGCTGCCCGCCGGCCGGCCGGCCCGCCGCCGCGCCATGGCCCCCGCCGCCGCTCCGCGCCGCCTGGGGGAGAGCGGCCCGTCAGCGCCGCAGAGAGCCCGGGCCGGGCGCCGAGAAGGCCGCCCGGCCGCTGACAGCCGCCGCTGACAGCTCCCGCCGCCGCAAGGCGGCGCGGCGCCCCCAGCCCGGCCCCGCACAGCGCCTCCCGGGCGCGCCGCCCCCCCCCACCCCGCACAGCGCCTCCCGGACGGGCCGCCCCCCCACCCCGCACAGCGCCTCCCGGGCCCGCCGCCCCCCCACCCCGCACAGCGCCTCCCGGGAGCGCCGCGCCGCCCCCCCCCACCCCGCACAGCGCCTCCCGGATGGGCCGCCCCCCCCCCTCCCGCACAGCGCCTCCCGGATGGGCCGCCCCCCCCACCCCGCACAGCGCCTCCCGGGAGCGCCGCGCCGCCCCCCCCACCCCGCACAGCGCCTCCCGGGCGCGCCGCCCCCCCCCACCCCGCACAGCGCCTCTCGGGCCCGCCGCGCCGCCCCCCCCACCCCGCACAGCGCCTCCCGGGCGCGCCGCGCCGCCCCCCCCACCCCGCACAGCGCCTCCCGGGCCCGCCGCCCCCCCACCCCGCACAGCGCCTCCCGGGAGCGCCGCGCCGCCCCCCCCCGCCCCGCACAGCGCCTCCCGGGCCCGCCGCCCCAACCCTCCGCCCCGCTCCTCACCGGCGGCAGCCTGTGCCGCTGCTGGGCGCCCCGCAGCAGCCCCAGCGCCACGCGAGCGGGGCAGGCGGGCAGCGGCTCCTTGAGGCCCGGACGAAGGTTCTCCCGGTTCTCCTGCTCCTCCAGCATGGTCGCGACCGCGGGCGCCGCCGAAGGAGGCCGGGGGCGGCGGGAGAGGGACACGACTCGCAGCGGCGGCCGCCGAGCCCCGCGCCGCTCTCGCCGTTCAAGTAGCCCGCGACTATTGAATCCGCCAATGAGAGGGCGCGGAGCCGCTGCGCATCACGCGACCTACGGGCGGCGGCGGCGGCCAAAACGGATAGGACGAACAGCGGGCGGGGCTTCAGGCTGACGGGCGGGAGGTGTTCCCGCCGGCGGAGGGGAGGCAGCGGAAGGGCGGGGGACGCTCCGCCCCCTGGGAGCGCGGCCGGAGCCGGGCGGCGGACCCTGGCCCAAGGGCGAAGGGTGGTAACCCTCCCGGCCCTGTGAGGGAGGCTGTCCGGGCAGCTGCTGGCGCCTCCAAGGCAGAGCGCGCTGCCCCTTCCCCGCCCCAGCCCGGCGGCATCCTCCCGGGGGCGGCAGGCAGGCAGGCAGGCAGGCAGGCAGGCAGGCAGGCAGGCAGGCAGGCAGGCAGGCAGAGCCCACAGTCACACGACGCGTAATGCACGGCTTTATTCAGAACCCGGGTCGTGCCCACCCCCGCCACCCCTGCCCACAGCCGGAGAGCTGACCCTGCGCCCAGCCTCCAGCAGCAGGGACAGCAGGCGGGCTGCAGGGACGAAGAACAGGGGCAGGACTGCGGGCAGAACGACTGCTGGGTGCTGGGGAGTTAATAAATACCAATACAGCCTAAGAGGGGAGGGTACAACAAAACAGGAGGGTAGTTTTTCTTAAGAAGTGTTTAAAAACAATAATTACCCACAAAAGAAAATGACCCTTCTTCCTCCTCATCAGGCTGCAGCCTCAAAAAAAGCAATGAGTCCCTCTAGGTCACAGCCATCCAGGAGTTCCAGAAGAAGAGGAACTTTAGTTTTCACATTGGTGCCTTTAAATTTGAATTTATCTATGAAGAGGTCTGTGATCATACCTGCAAAGGTAAAATGCAAGGACTTGGTATTTGCCCCCCTTTTCATGATGAGGTTATCTCTACGATCAACACGTTACCATCTCTGCTAACTGACTCTGGGTTGAGAGACAAGACCTTTCTTTAAACTTCATGTTTCAAACAATTACTTCCTTTTAAACAAAGCCAGATTCCAGCTTCATCCCAGGGTGAGCTTCATCCCAGGGTGAGCTTCATCCCAGGGTGAGCTTCATCCCAGGGTGAGCTTCATCCCAGGGTGAGCTTCATCCCAGGGTGAGCTTCATCCCAGGGTGAGCCTCATCCCAGGGTGAGCCTCATCCCAGGGTGAGCCTCATCCCAGGGTGAGCATTTCTGCCTTACAATTACCCACATGTGAAACACTGGAGAGAGAGGAGCGATCACAGGGCTCTACTTACACTGTACACACATTGGCTTAGCAAAGCTGGTGCCTGCAGAGATTCCCTAGCTGGAAGCATATGGGGAACACCAGAGGAGGGTACAGAACCTCCCCCAGTAAATTAGATCATCCCCCAAGAATCTCCCCTTCTCACCCCAGGTGCATTTTTTTCTGTGCTTTTCTGATGTTTTCTAACACTTGGCTGCTCAAAACTTAATCCCTCGTTCCACTTCTATACACCCATAAATACCCATCCTGAATTTGCATACAATCCTTAATCCCTTGTGTAAAAACAATCATTGTCCAGATCTAAGAAGCTGCCTGTGTGGGAAAAAATCACTTGCAAATAACTCTGGTATTTTCATTCTCAGTGATAAGCTTCTGATGCCACAGTTGTTCTCAGGTGATCAATCCTCCAGAACCTCTGGAGTTTTTAATAGCACACAAACCATTCTCAGTATGTGACAGGTTTTGCTGCCTCACCTTGAACTTCAGGGTTTTTCTGATCAAAGCCATGATGTAGGTGTGCAGCCTTGGATGCACGACCAGACTGACATACTGCTCTCCTGAAGCTGCCCCAGTGTACCCAAACGACTGCAGTTCTACCAGTACTAACTCGGTAACTATTTCAGCCACTTCCAGCACGCTCTCTGGACCTTAAGCTGCATTTAAATAAGAAAAGCTGAACTCATCAACAAACCGTAAAGCCTCTCAAGATGCGCGGGTTGGCGCTTGTATTCCTCGAGCAGCTGATCTGCCTCTTCCAAAATGCTGCGGTATTTGGGTAGCAGGAAGTCCACGCTGCCTTCATGAACTTGTAATTCCTCAAAGACATTTTAAGCCGGAACAATTAACAACAGTTAAGTATCACAAGGGCATAAAAGTAGTTAAGCTTGGGTCTGACAGGAAGAAGTACTTCAGAGACAAGACAATTTGCTTGTAAACTAGCAAGAGGTATTGTCAGAGTGCCTCACTTCGTACTCTTGTACTGAGCTGCCAGGTACTGCTTGTCACTTCATAGACTCGATTCTCAAAACCCCGTGCATTACAGCTCACAGCTCCAACTACCACCCAAACTCCCACAGAACTGAGCCTAATGAAGGCTGGAAGCCTTCACCATGTCTTCATTTTTAGAGTAAGTCAATTCCTAGCATGTGCAAAACAGGCTACAGTCTGAAGGAAAAAAAAAAAAAAAAGAAACTCTGGGAAGTGTGGCTCAATTAAGGGCAGTAAAAGATAATTAAAAAAAAAAAAACCCAACCCCAAAAAAACTCTGCCTAAAAAAAAAAGCCCCAAATGGCCAAGATGTACAAGATGTGCAGCACCTTTCTTATTGCACAAACACAACATGCATTTAAAATTAATTCTCTGGTATTCTCTACCTGCCCAGTTTGCCAAATCAAGACTAAGTAGAATACCTCCAGTGACAATACAGGTGCACACCACTGGCAGTCAGTTTTTGTACTAACCAAAGTGTCCTGACAACTAGTATTTGATTCCCCCAAAGGACAAGGAGAACCAGTTTGGCATTTTCACCTCCCCACCCCAACAGAACAAAAGATGATGGCAAGTTTTTGATGGGAAAACCCTGGTTGCTGGAAGAAGGCCAAAAACTGAGAGAAGCTGCCTAACTGGTACCACTAACTGCCAGAGCCAAAGTTTTGCAGACTCAACTCAGATCAATGTGATCTAGTGCTGAGCTCCTTTATTGAAACACACACAGAGCTTATGTAGGTTTCTATATCAGTGCTTTTGGTTAGATGCTCTGCTCACACACCTTACATGCATCTCACTATTGCTAATAATTGGTTGAGGCTACACAGTCACTTTGCTCCTTTTTAAGGCAGTTATTCACATTCTTGCAGTTTCTTATCTTGTTCTCAGACTTCTGCTCTTCTCCTACTGCATTCCAATTGTGCCTTAACATATCTTCACTTCCCCCCAGGCCTGATCTTATGGGAGTCAAGCTGTGTGGCCATAAATCTGGGTGGGCCACAGAACCCACTCCTCTCATACACTGCTACAGTTAACCACTGAGGAGGGTATTAAGAGAAAGATTAATGAGTAATTTGGAAATTATGACACACTGGGACGAAGCCCCAAAGGAAGGAAGTTGCATCTGGCCTGGATGATCATCCCAGATCTAAAAAAAAACACCCCACTTTCAAAGGGCAGTGGGATGAGACAAAGGAAGAGCTGGGAAGTAACAGCAGACAAGAGGAGCATGTTAGATGATAAAGCTGGCTACCTTCTCCTGTGCTATTTAAGCATCCCAAGCATCAGTCAGTAATCCTGCATCTTACTCACTAGTTACACAGTGCAAGTGGGAGGTTTGCTTGAAGAAGTCTGTCTCCTGCCTAATTAAAACACTTCCTGGGAACAGAAACTGATACCAGTAGGACACACATCTGACTCGAGCCTTGCAGCTTGGTATTGGACAACAGAATACCCCCAGAAATCCTTCCACAGGGCTTCAGTTACTTACCCTCAAGGCATCTATTAAGTGAACCTTCTTGGCCAACAGCTGCTGATACTCCAATTTAGGGTGGATAAGCTTTAATGTGTGCCTCACAGATTCTTCATTTACATCTAGTAGGGAGTCAAAGAAAACACCCAACTTAACAACAACAAACCAACAAGAAAACGAATAATACATATTCTGTTTATAAGAACACAAAAGGATGGCAAGGGCAGCAAAATGCAGAGTTTTACCATATGATATATTGAGATTAATCTTCCTTTTAGTAGCCTCTTTGGAAAGCACATCTTTTAGGATGGATATTGTCGAAATGTTGTCAGACTTGAAACATCCCTCACCTTTTCTGTAAAGGAAGAACAAGAACTTGAAGAAATTTCAACACACATTCATGTGTTAGATTTGTCCCTACCTTAAAAAAGAAGACTAGGTAAAACAGCCTTGTATATGGATGTATGGAGAGTGTAAAAATGACTCTCCATGTACCAGGTGGCTGTATATACACTTGTTCTGTTCCCTCCTTCCCTCTGCGCAGCGGCATCTTCTCACAGAGCAATTTGTAAGCAAACAGTAAGACAGACAAAGCCTGTACACAACCTTGTGGCAATAAGGTATTCATTCCTCCTAAGCTTTGTCATTGCCATACCTTGAAGCCAAGCAGCAAGCTTCAATACCAGAAGGGGAAAAACTCAACTCTCCCCTTTCCTTCCAAAAAACCAGCACCCAACTACTTTCCACAGTATAAGCAGACAACACATACAGTGGGCTGGGAGCAGGCTAGAATCTACAAGTACTCTACAGCAGCATTTTCAGGTGGATGTGTATCTTCCCTCAGCAAATTCTATAATTAATTCATTTAAGAACTGAGTACTAATGTTAAACACAGAAATAATATTTGCCTAATATAGGTTGCAGAAAAAAGTTTTCTTTGCATGACTACTAAATGCTTTTAAAGTTCTTTCTGCTCCTCTGTACAAAAAAAAAAACCCCAAAAGAAAAGAACAAGCATTGCACAACAATTTCTCAATATTGTTTAGCTGTGTTCTTTAAATTCTAAAAGTAAGCCATCATCTCAAAAACATACCAAGCCTTCTCCCCCTGGAATTTTTGGGGTTTGGGATCAACTTGAAAGAAAAACCCTGCTCAAGCTACAGCTTTCATCATTAAGTGCTCAGTCCTGGTAATGTTTGACAGTCCTTTGAAGAAAGATTCCTGTTCTCTTTAACAGGAGTGTTGATGGGGTTGAGGGTGGAGAAGTGAACAGTAATACACGTGTGAAATAATACTTGCAGAGTGGTCAAAAATGAAGAAGACAAAAGCCCCAACATAGTCACATTGTGCCTTTGGAATTGTATTTTACCTGTAAGTACTTTCTAGCTGTGTATCCAGGAAGGTGTTCTGAAAATAAAAGGTGATACTCTCTCCAGATGGAGTCTTTTCAGGCACCTCAGGCAAGCAGAACACAACCCATGAGTGTATCTCAGCAAAACTGAACTGGCCTTTGAGCGTCAGTGTATTCATGGGCCTGTGACATGATGGAGGAAAAGGAGTTAGCAGTTATGAAGGAAGCACACTGGCCATCCCTGTAAAAAAGCGGAGTTCCACCTGGTGGTCTCCTTTTAATCAACACCCTGTAACAAGTCTGGCATCTTGCTAAGTCATTATGCATTGCAGATTACAGCTACTGTTCCCTACTTTGAGCCACACACACATTCAAGCTCCATCTCCTATTAGGCATGGCAGAGCTGGATAAGAAACAAGCTGGAAGTTTCTCACATGGCCCATTTCAAGTTGTTAAACCTGAAATTTGTGGCAAAGGTAAGTAACTGACAACACAGCAAATATGACTAAGAGCCCTCAGCAGCCTCCCACTCTGCAGATCACAGCTGTAGCACTTCTATCAAGAATAATGCACAACGGAGCTCATTTGCACGTGGAGAGATCTGAACATTCAGTATCATCCCTTGGATCTTTCTGGGGTTTTTTTGAAGCAAGCAATACTTAGTGGCAATACAAGGTGTTAACTGAGTGTGGAGAAAAATAAATCAAGTAGAAATCATAGAATCACAGAGCTGTAGGGGTTGGAAGGGACCTCCAGAGATCATGAGGTCCAACCCCCCTGCCAAAGCAGCTCCCCAGCTCATACTGCACAGGTCGGTGTCCAGACGGGGCTGGAATCTCTCCAGAGAAGGAGACTCCACACCCCCTGGGCAGCCTGTCCCAGGGCTCCCTCACCCTCACTGGGGAAAAGTTCCTCCCCATGTTGGTGTGGAACTGCCTGTGCTCCAACTTGCAGCCATTGCCCCTTGTCCTGTCCCCACAGACCAAAGAAAAGGGGCTGGCTGATTCCCCCTGCACCCCATGCTTAAGATATTTATAGACATTGATTAGGTCCCCCCTCAGTCTTCTTTTCTCCAGGCTGAACAGCCCCAGCTCTCTCAGCCTTTCCTCATAGGATAGATGTTCCAGGCCCTTCATCATCTTCATAGCCCTTCTCTGGGCTCTCTCCAGGAGATCCCTGTCCTTTTTAACCCAGGGAGCCCAGAAATGGACACAACACTCCAGGTGGGGCCTGACCAGGGCAGAGTAGAGGGGGAGGATCCCCTCCTGTGACCTGCTGGCCACACTCCTCCTGATGCCCCCCAGGATCCCATTGTCTCTCTCAGCCACCAGGGCACACTGCTGGCTCATGGCCAACCTGTCATCTACCAGGACCCCCAGGTCCTTCACCACAGAGCTCTTCTCCAGCAGGTCACCCCCAGCCTGTCCTGATTCCAGCAGTTGTTCCTCCCCAGGTGCCAGACTCTACACTTGCTTTTGTTGAACCTCACCTGGTCTCTCCCTGCCCAGCTCTCCAGCCTGGCCAGGTCTCTGGATGGCAGCGCAGAGTCCTGCCTGTCAGCCACCCCTCCCAGCTCTGGATCATCAGCACTTCCTGAGTGTGGATCCAAGAGAGAGGTAAGGGGAGGGGGGAAGTCTTGGCTCAGTTTTGGAGCCAAATTAGCTATGGGAAAGAATTACATTAAAAGGGTGGAGGGGATAATGAGGCTGAAACTGAAAAGACTGTGGTTCCTAGCACAGGAGTGTCTGCCACACCCTCAGCTCATGGGGCTGCACCAGAACCCAGGGCAGTAAAATGAAAAGCAACTTGAAAGCAAAGATAAATAATGTCAAGGAAAGCAGGAACTCATTAAATCTGCTTTTTCTACAGGCTCAGAACTGTAGGTTAGGAGGCAGAAATGACATGCTTGAGTTTCTATCAACTGGATTGTGTCAGGTTTTTGAGAGAAAAAGACATTGATATTTCTTTGCAAATACCTGTCATGGTCAACAGAATGAGTTCTCTGATGAAGTGAAAGTGGTTTAATTTGATATTGATGAACTTGGCAGGTTTTGGGTTGAATTCTTGGAGTTACATATGCTTGAAGTGTCCCATACTGTCCTTCAATCGATCGAACCTGCAGAAGTAAGAGCAGGACACACACCCCCCCCAAAAAAAAAGGTAGAAGATTTAATGTACCATGATTTGGAAAACTGCCATTTAAAATATATTAAAACAATGTATTAAATATGTAATTTTAAATATATAAATTAAAATCTATTTTCAAAAGCACTGTGGTACTTGAAGAATATTTAGAGTACTAGATTTTACTTGATAGTGCCACTATAAATACAGCAGATCAAGTATGTTTTAAAACTAGCCAGTGTTCAATCAAGTGCTGCTGAATGAAGTATTAAGAAAATAAAACCCATTAACTTCCTTTCTGATCAGTTAAAATAAAAAGTCTGTAACTTCCTTCTAATTCTTCAGTGGCCCATTGGTTTTTTTTGTGGGTTTTTTTGCTGTTGTGGGTTTTTTTGTGTGTGTTTGTTTGGCTGTTGTGTTGGTTTTTTTAAAATCAATGAAAAAGTACCCTCTGTAGTGGTTGGCAGCAGAGAATAGATCAAAGAATTTAAAAGAATAAAGTGAATTTCAGAGTATGTTTTTGTATCAAAGTTCTTCCTGAGCTGTTTTTGGAGAAATAAGAGACCAGATTTAATTCACAGAACACCCAGCAAGCAGGATGTACAAAATGTTTTCAAGACAAACCTCTGAGGACACAGCAATGCATCAGTTGCTTCTCTGCTACACTAAGCAGCCTGCCACTCACATGGACTTCACAAGAAACACGGGTTTCCTCCCCAAGGCACCAGCCCAGCTGTGCAAGTAGGCAGAGGAGCTACTGAAACAGCTTTACAGAAACACAAGGCTTCACCTACAGGTTTGCCTTATAAGCTGAGTACGTCCCCTATTTGCTAGGATCTCAGAACTCAAAACCCAGAGTTTTGTAGGAAGTCATCCACTTCAATGGATGCCTTTTTAATAAAAATAAATGAGTAAAAAGGTGTCTTTGGAAATAAAACCTTAGAAGTTCGATTGTCTGCATGTGCATAGAGGAAATACAAACAAGAGAATGAACTCTGTGTGGCAGGTGTAAATCACTGGAGATGCACAGTGCATTGCAGCAAGATGGCAGCAGAACCTGTGCAGATGCAAGAGTGACACAGCGCAGTGTTTTGATGGCACACTGTGCTATGATGACACACAACAGCAAGTTTATAAATCATAGAATCACAGAGCTGTAGGGGTTGGAAGGGACCTCAAGAGCTCATGGGGTCCAACCCCCCTGCCAAAGCAGCTCCCCAGCTCATACTGCACAGGTCGGTGTCCAGACGGGGCTGGAATCTCTCCAGAGAAGGAGACTCCACACCCCCTGGGCAGCCTGTCCCAGGGCTCCCTCACCCTCACTGGGGAAAAGTTCCTCCCCATGTTGGTGTGGAACTTCCTGTGCTCCAATTTGCAGCCATTGCCCCTTGTCCTGTCCCCACAGACACTGAGAAGAGGCTGGCCAATTCCCCCTGTACCCCATACTTAAGGTATTGATTAGGTCCCCCCTCAGTCTTCTTTTCTCCAGGCTGAACAGCCCCAGCTCTCTCAGCCTTTCCTCATAGGACAGATGCTCCAGGCCCTTCATCATCTTTGTAGCCCTTCTCTGGACTCTCTCCAGGAGATCCCTGTCCTTTTTATCCCAGGGAGCCCAGAACTGGACACTACACTCCAGGTGGGGCCTGACCAGGGCAGAATAGAGGGGGAAGATCATCTCCTATGACCTGCTGGCCACATTCCTCCTGATGCTCCCCAGGATCCCATTGTCTCTCTCAGCCCCCAGGGCACACTGCTGGCTCATGGCCACCCTGTCATCCACCAGGACCCCCAGGTCCTTCTCCACAGAGCTCTTCTCCAGCAGGTCACCCCCAGCCTGTACTGATTCCAGCAGTTATTCCTTCCCAGGTGCCAGACTCTCCACTTGCTTTTGTTGAACCTCATCTGGTCTCTCCCTGCCCAGCTCTCCAGCCTGGCCAGGTCTCTGGATGGCAGCACCGTGTCCTGCCTGTCAGCCACCCCTCCCAGCTCTGGATCATCAGCACTTGCTGAGGGTGGGTGCTGTTCCCTCATCAAGGTGTCAATGAAGATATTGAACAGAACTGGACCCAACACCCAGCCCTGGGAACACTGCTGGTCACAGGCCTCCAGTCAGACTCTGCTCCACTGATCACACTCTCTGACCTCAGTCCAACAGCCAGTTCTCGACCCACCTCACTGTCCACTCATCCATCCCATGCTCTCTCAGCTTTGCTATCAGGATGCCATGGGAGACAGTATCAAAGCCTTGCTGCAGTCAAGGTCGATGACACCCACTGCTCTCCCTCCATCCACCCAGCTGGTGATGAGATCATAGAAGGCCATGAGATCGGTCGAGCACCATCTCCCCTTGGTGAATCCACGCTGACTGCTCCTCTTAGCTCTTAGCTGTCCTGCTCTTCACAGGAGAGTTAAATGCTTTGTGTACCTTGTGAATGCATTTGATTCATTTTGCTTGTGTTATTTGCCCACTACCTTGGATTTTCAGTATTACAGGCAGCCAGGCTCACATCCATGAATTAAAACACAGGAACTGAGAGGGAGGTCAGACCTGCTCAGAACCAGTGAGCATGCTGAAGCATTGCTTAGGAAGGGCACCTGAGAAGGAAGAGTCTGAATTCTGCACAACCTCACTGAAAAACAGATAACCACCCCCAACCTCCCTGCAGCTGATGCACCTCATGCAGGCTTGTATTTCTAATGATAACCTTTGGATTGAGAGTTTCACATAAACATCTATCAGTTTAGGAGGCTGCAGTGTCAGGTGACTACATAAAGAGAATACCTAGAGCCTATGTGCATGTGGAGGACCTTCCTAATCATGATTTCCTTCACTATTTCCTTTGGTGGTAAGCCACAAAACGTGTGAACCATTAAACATAAACCCTCAAACACTCACATGCCTTTAGTGTAAGCATGGAATGACCAGATTTGCTTCCTCTACAAAATACAAATCCAATTTAGATTTCAGTGGTTACTTCCCAGTGTAACTTCCTGCAAAGACTTCTGGGGACAAACAGCCCCAGAGATTACTTTCCCATGCCTCTCTCCACTTGAAGTTGCACACAGTGTCTCCAGAACCAAAGACTGTCACAGTCTGTAATTTCCCCACTGCTTTCATCTTAGGGACACTCAAGGAGGACCCCAGGTTCTCATTGAAAATAACACACTTTTAGAAGCCTTTAGAAACCCTCCAGACAAACATAAAGGAACACAAACCCCAGATGAGAAGGTTCTCAGGAAACAACCAGCCATAGATACTGTGCTGATCATTTGGTCAGGCTAAGCAGTCAGTCCAGGCAGAGATCTCTCCATTCTTATGCAGGTATCTACAGAATCATTAATTCACCCCAGAAAACATTGTGAAGAACTTTACCTTAAGCTCAAGCCTGGTGGTGTTTGCTTGGCATCGGTAAGTAGCAAGAAGAAAGTTGCTATTTGGCTGAAAACAGAAAAAAAATAGTAATTTAAATAAATGCAAAACAAACCCCAGGAAAAGTCACAGGAAATGGGTCTGTGCATTCACCAAAGTTCTACTGGTCTGTTTTAACTGTGGATTTGTACAGCAAAGTTTTTGCTATCTCTGTACAGCTGTTTTACCAAATGTAAACACAAAAAAACCCACTTATCTTTGGTTCCCTTGAATATTCCAACTAGTTTTAATTAGGGTAGAATTAAAAAAAATAATACATCTCTGTAAGAACAAATCAACTGAAGCCTCTTACAAGCTTTAATAACCACCATAAAAATTACATGGAAATCTACTTGCTCTATGAAGAATGCCTGTCAGCCTGCCCTACTCATCTCCAATAGTAGTCCAACATCCAAAATTTAAATCAGATCAGGAAGAACAACCCCCCCCCCAAAAAAAAAAAAGTAGTAAAAGCTAAGTTAATTATCATAAATGACACAAAAGAAATTAAAAAGTTGATTTCTGAAAGGGTAGACTAATGATCACATTTAGTTCTTAAAATAAAATACATAGAGGACTGTAACAAGAAAAGAGACTTCACAGATTTTTCCTAATCCTAAGGTAGATTCTGTATTTCCCCCTAGGCCCTAAGCATCACTAGTAATTCTGCAAGTATTTAAGTTTATAATTGTTATATTAAAAAATGCACTTAAATGTATGAGTCCTCACATGGCAGAATTTTCATTGTCTGAAGTGATTGTTAAGAGACATTCTTCACCTAAATTGACTTGAGGTAAATATATGCGATGCTGGCAAATCCAGAGAAGGGAGCAGTACTGAATGTGCACTTCACAATCCTGATCAGGCACAGGGAAGCAAGAGAGCAGCTGCTTCTGGATCCTTTTGCACATACTTAGCTTTGCCTTATGTCAGGACCAGCCCCTAACTCCTAATTCTGCAGCACCTCTAACGAAGCCCAGCTCCCCAGAATTACCAAATGGGGAGTTCAACCCAACATATTTAAAGTTACAAACACATAAATCCAAATTCTGCTTTTAATATACAGCATTAGGAGCTTTCACCATGTGATTCCTGTGAGCATCATCTCCTTTGTTTCACTTACCTCAGAATCACAGCTGCTGAAACTAACCACTGCAGAATTTTTATCCACATCCAGCAAGTCTATGGGGACATCGCTCTGCAGAACACAGGAGGGAAAAAAGAAGCTGCTCAGGAACTTAAGCTCTCTATAAGTCATTTATCCTCTAACTGTCATCAGTTTTTTTAGTAAGAGAGAGGCAATGATTGTTTCATCCAAGAGGTTAAAGCCTAACAGACATGCAGCTTAACTACTTAATCCTGGAGTAACATGGTGTTTCCCTTACAGAGTCCTTGTGTGGCAGGCTTACAACTTCAGTGGAAGATGGGTAACCATCTCTCAGACATGAAAGTATACTTCATCCATATGCATGAAGTATACTCACCATTGGAGTGTCTTCCTAGTTTAATAGGGGGATTACAATATACACTCAGGAAACCAAGGATCATATTACATAATAATTATTAATCCTTTTAGAATCATAGAATGGTCTGGGTTGGAAGGGACCCCGAGGATCATAAAGCTCCACCCCCCCTGCCACAGGCAGGGACACCAACCTCAGGCCTGGATCTACACAAGGTTGCCCAGGGCCCCATCCAACCTGGCCTTGAACACTTCCAGGGATGGGGCATCCACCACCTCTCTGGGCAGCCTGTTCCAGCCCCTCACCACTCTTTCTGTAAAAAACTTCCCCCTAATATTCAATCTAAACCCTAATATTCAATCTAAATATTCAATCTAACCCCCTAATATTCAATCTAAACCTTCCTCCCTTTTACTTACATTTCTGACACAGACCACTTCTTACCTAGATGTGTTTTCATTGAAAATTAAATCTAACACTGCTTTAAACATTAGATTAATAGTTATTTGATTTGCTCCAGCTTTATAACTTCACAGAAGTGTCAGGAAACATTAATAAGTATCCAACATACTTCCTAAAAAAAGTATTTTACAAACAGTTTAACTGTCTCCTCACCACAGAGGAATAGCAGAGACCATTTTATATACATTTCTTTAGAGAAACAGATAAAAGCTAAAAGATACATTGTGTTCATAGCTAGAGTCAACAATTTCATTATTTCTCACTTAGCTATGGAAACAGCAGGTACTACAGAGCTACATATTAGCTGCAGCTTAGTATCGCTCTAGTAACATCCTAAATACAAACAAGGCTTTTACTGAGAAGTGAAAATTAAAATCCTACAGCACTTCTGTCCCATCTGTTATGGGAAATTCATCCCACAAACACCTCCTTGCCAAATTTTTCTCCCCGTGCATATCCCCAGAGAAGGTAACTCAGTACCACCACTCTCTCTGATGACCAAAGAGACACTCATTTCAGCTGATGCAGCAGGAGGAACAACTAATGAAGGTTGCTCTGCTTGGCAGGAGCATTTAGCCCCAACTGCACACAAGTCAGATGGGGTTCCACATGGCCAGGACACAGCAGGCCCCTATCACTGGTGGCTAAGAGACCAATGGGATCCTGGGGGGCATCAGGAGGAGTGTGGCCAGCAGGTCACAGGAGGGGATCCTCCCCCTCTACTCTGCCCTGGTCAGGCCCCACCTGGAGTGTTGCATCCAGTGCTGGGCTCCCTGGGTTAAAAAGGACAGGGATCTCCTGGAGAGAGTCCAGAGAAGGGCTATGGAGATGATGAAGGGCCTGGAACATCTATCCTGTGAGGAAAGGCTGAGAGAGCTGGGGCTGGAGAAAAGAAGACTGAGGGGGGACCTGATCAATGTTTACAAATACCTTAATTATGGGGTGCAGGGGGAATGGGCCAGCCCCTTTTCAGTGGTCAGTGGAGACAGGACAAGGGGCAATGGCTGCAAATTGGAGCACAGGAAGTTCCACACCAACATGGGGAGGAACTTTTCCCCAGTGAGGGTGAGGGAGCCCTGGGACAGGCTGCCCAGGGGGTGTGGAGTCTCCTTCTCTGGAGAGATTCCAGCCCCGTCTGGACACCGACCTGTGCAGTATGAGCTGGGGAGCTGCTTTGGCAGGGGGGTTGGACCCCATGAGCTCTGGAGGTCCCTTCCAACCCCTACAGCTCTGTGATTCTGTGATCATTCTAAAATTAATCTTCCACTACAGAGGGTATTTAACTGGTGAGTGAGGATCTGAACCTCATTTGAGACCGAGTTAACTGCTGTTTAAATAAGGAAGGACACACAAAACCAAACACAAAAGTTATGTAGAAACCTGCAAGCACAGCAGGCATTTTGGTCTATTGTAGCAGTGTAACGTTGCTCTGTTCAGTAAAGGTTTAAGTTGTATTTGTTCCCTAAGAAGCATTCACATCAATTCAATAGCACAAGGCTACCCACTGCAATTCCCTCTTAGGAAAATTCAGGCATTTTAAACCCCATGTAGTAAAGATATTATAACTCAGGACTTCAAACTAGAAAGTCTCCAAATGTTTTACTTAGATACCAAGAAAGCCAGCAAGAACAAAACCACACTCACCTGTACCAGGACATTATCTATAGCTGTCTGTACCTCCAAGATGAGGCTGTAACTGGCATCATCCTTATTTAATGTAAACTTGTCATTCACACTAAACACAGGTACTGAGGAAACAGCAGTACTGGACTGAGAAGACTGCTGGTATTTTTCACGTTCCTGAAGTACTTTGATCTGCAAGTGTTCCAATTCATTCCTAGAAAAGGGAAACCACAAACAATGTCTTGAAAAAGCCCACCCAACTACAAAAGCCACCCTAGAAAGTGGGTAGATTAAGCTTGCAAAGAAATCATGCTTATCTTCTGTCACAATTTCCCAACCAGAATTGACTAGTGACTCCCCTGATACTGATACTGAGAAGGCATGACATCATCATCAGCAGCATGTGAAGGCAAGACAGAAAAAGACTGAAATGAAGCTGCTCTTCATTTCTACTTTGAAAAGGCATAATTCTACTTCTAGATATATTAGCAATACAGAAAATCCAGTGAGATAGGAAGGAAAGATGACATTTCAGCTTTTAACATTTCAATTCTTCCATTTAAGTTTCTTTCTAGAGCAGTTACCTTAAGGATGAAATCTTGCTCTGCATTTCTTGGCTTAATTTTAGTTCTTCACCTGATCCACCTTCTCTATGGACAGGTTCTGTAGTCAATCCTGTCAGCCAGCCTAAACCAATATATGAAGTTTATATTCCTTACAAGCTATAAAGAAAAGCCTACACTCAGATTCTATATGTGTGAAGCTATGTCTGTTCCACATACTGGGTAGAGAGAACGGAGACTTGAATTTAATCCTTTCTTTGGAGCATTAATCTAAACACTGAGACATTTCTTAATGGATTTTTTTTTCCTAGACATTTTAAAATTGATTTAATTCTTACCTTACAGATTGGAAAACAACACTTATTTGTTTTCATGAAGTAGTCTGACCAACAAATCCCTCTGTGGCAGTTTTTAATCGAGCTCTTCATTTTTTTTCCCCCCACCTGTTTCTCAGTCAAAAACCTTGACTAATTGGCAGTAGTACAGTTGAAAACAATAAAAAAAACCCCAACTGTAAGATGTACTTATAGCAAACTACATTGCACAGCATGCCTTTGGATTGAATCTTGCTACTTGAAGTGGAAAAAGAAATCAATTAGAAGAATCTTTTTGTTTACTTATAAAAGCAAATACTAGTTGATTATATCCTGACACTACAGGTATGACCTGCAGACTCAAACAGGTGCTTAGAGCTGTACTTACCTCATCCACCAGATGCAAACAGTAACAGAACATTTGTGTAAAAGCTGACAAGTCCACAGCCTTTCACATTCCTCAGCTACCTGCTTCAAGTACCGAGCCCAACGATGGAGCATGAACTTCAAACATCCCCACATGTCCTTCACTGCCAGGCCTCAAACCCAACTGTTACTGCAGGAAGCACTGCTTTTCCTCACCTGCCAAGCTGTCTACTGCACCTCCTACCAGAGTTTACCTTGAAAACCCAGAGGTGAACCTGGTCTTTTGGGTTTTTCTTTCTTCTGGCATTCACTGAGCTTTCTAAGATTCCCACTAAGAGCAGTCACAAAGGACTTTGGCCATGGTATTGCTGCAGCCTATCATACCAAAACACTGCATGAGGCAAGGAATAAGAGTCTTTTAATATTTAAAAAGAGGTATTTGAACACTATTTCTTCTCAGTATCTGACTGAATACTTTGTTTTGCCAAAATACATGGTTTTGAATATGAGAGGTTTCAGCAGGCAATCTTTCTTAGCACTGAAGCCAACTGGAGACAGAGAATGAGCAGTCTTTTAACTCCCAGCAGTTACACAGCATCTTTATTGTGGCCTCTGTGACAGCCAGGCCAATACCTTGCATCCTACAGAGGGGCTGCTGGGACCCCTCAACCTGGGGAAGCTTTATCTTCTAGTGAAAGCAAAATCAACCCTCTTTAAAGCCCTATTAAAGCTGAAAAGGAATGAAATGACATAAAAGGTGGGAAAATGAAACAAAGATATGCATATTTATCAATACTTTAAGTTAAAAGAAAATAGAGAATTCCTTCAGACATAACCTACTTGTTATTTCATCACAGTTAGGCAGAGGTCTATGCCAGCTGCTGTGTTACACAGAGGAACACATTATGAACATCTTCAAAAGATACAAATGTAGTTTAAGCATAGAAAACACTTGTTTTGAAGTGTAAATGTTAAATTAGCAGAAATCTTTTCAATAAAGCATTATCCTGCTCCTAATCAGAACAAAAGTTTTCAGAGATGAGAGCTGCACTAAGAACACAGCCTGCTTAATTTCTGTCACACCACCATAAGGAACATTACAGAGTAAGTAAGAGGAAGCTTACCTGAATATGTGGAGGCTAAAATTTCATCATACCCATCTTTTCCTACACAGCCACCCTGGATTGATGCAATGCTCTCTGAGAAAGCCTTCAAATGAATACATTGAAGCAGAGGGAAATATCAGTGCACTCATTTTAGAAGTTTGGGGGGCTATTTTTGGGGGGGGGGGTTAAGGGTTGGGTTCCTCCTTTTACTTACATCACAAAATACCTATGCAGATGGACAATACCTAAATCTACAAAAGAGTAAGCTGGCTAATGGCTACCCAAATAAACCAGGGTGTTTGATAAAACACATTCCAATCCTACTCTGCACAAGGACATCAAAAAGCAGTTTAAAGCAAAACACTGAAGGATGATTTTTTTCCAACAGGAATTAGCTGGAATAACCACTGTGAATCAAATCTACCTTAAACAATTCACAGCCACAGTAGTTATGCTCAGTAAAGCCCTAGCAGCTTACTTTTGTCATTTTACATGCAAAACAGAGACTATACTCAACAAGGGGTTGGGTTTTTTCACTGAGAGAGAAGCATGGGGTTAGGTTTCACCAAGGGGTGTCACTTCAGTAGAGCCAGAACATAAACACACCTTCCACACTACTTCCATTTTTGTTCAAATCAAGATTATTCCCCTTCCTGGTTCTTAAATATTAGGATACCCCTTTGAAACTCATATTGGCAACATGCAATAGGATGAGGATGAGTTTAAGGCAAAACACTGAAGGATGATTTTTTTCCAACAGGAATTAGCTGGAATAACCACTGTGAATCAAATCTACCTTAAACAATTCACAGCCACAGTAGTTATGCTCAGTAAAGCTCTAGCAGCTTACTTTTGTATTTTACATGTAAAGCAGAGACTATACTCAACAAGGGGTTGTTTTTTTTCACTGAGAGAGAAGTATGGGGTTAGGTTTCACCAAGGGGTGTCACTTCAGTAGAGGCAGAACATAAACAAACCTTCCACACTACTTCCATTTTTGTTCAGATCAGGACTATTCCCCTTTCTGGTTCTTAAATATTAGGATACCCCTTTGAAACTCATATTGGCAACATGCAATAGGATGAGAGGAAATGGTCTCAAGTTGCATCAGTGGAGGTTTAGATTGAATAATATGAAAAGTTTCTTCACTGAAAGAGCGGTCAGGCACTGGAACAGGCTGATCAGAGAAGGTGTGGAGTCACCATCCCTGGAGGTGTTTAAGACAACATGGAAACGTGGCACTTCAGGAAATGGTTTAGTTGACATGGTGGAACTGGACAGACAGCTGGACTTGATTTTGTGTTCTTTTCTAACCTTAAAGATTCTGTGATTCAGTAGATTACAGAGCTCATAAAATTAAGAAAAAAAAACACAAAAAAACCCCCATGTAATGCTCTTGTAAATACTGTAAGTTTTGAAATAGAGATTTTTTTTCTTTGTCCATCAGAGAGGAGTCTGATGACTGTGTGCTTACATGGTCATACCGAAGGGCAGGATCATCTGCACTCTCAAAGTGATAGATTTCTAGCGCTCCATCATCTCGCCCGACGAGCAATTCTTTAACTCCATCTCCCAGGATGTCAAAACTGTCAATACATAAGATACCTAATGGTAAAAGGAAACAGACCCATTTACTTCATCTGCATTCCTCCATGACACAATAATGCACAGGTTAGAATCAGTTACACAGAGAGAGAGAGATTCTCAGGTGGCTTTTAAGGCTTTACTAGCGCTCTGTCTGCACGAGTCCAGTAGAGGGCCGAAGTCTCCCACTGGTGCCCCAGGTTCAGGAGTGTGCAGCAGGTTTTACAGCAACCAAATCCAGATCAAAACCACTACAGCTCCCTCTGTGAAAAGCAGGGATCAGAGACCCCTCCTGATGGTCCTTTGAACTATTTGTCTGTCCACACTGCTGTAGTTTTGCCAGTTGAAGAAACAAGCATTCTGTGTTTCCTATACTTGACTTAAAGCTGTTGGTAAATGGACTACTACAAATTCTGGCTAAGGTTCTAACTTGTGCCAGATCTGGACTAGGTAGTGCTGTTTAGTGGACAAACCCACTAGTAGCAGATGTGGAACCAGCCTCTGAGAACTAATCATCTTTGGACAGGAAAGAAGAGTTTGGATTTCTAAGAAGGGGAAAAAAAACAACCCAGAGTTTGTACAAGAATTCATTTGAAAAATGAGATGGAATTTAACTTTCATGACTCCTTCATATTTCATATGGAGAGTAAGGACATAGTAGGAGGCTTTTCCAGAAAATAGTGACAGCTTTTGTGAGATAATTTTAAAATAATAACATATATATATTAAAATATGTATTATACTCCAAATCATCTCCTTCCCAAAGGTGTATGGACTCCATAAGGCTGCAGAAGCAGCATACCAAAGATAAAAGAGGAAAGGTGCTGTTCTGTGCTCTCCTCAGTTAAGCCTCACTGTGGAGCTTCACTAAAAGCCTCACCCCATCTTCAGAGAAAAACCCTTAAAATGGCTTTTTTTCAAAAAAAAAAAACCCAACAAAACAAACAGAAGAAGAAAAGAGTCTTGCAGGGAAGATGCTAACCTTGCCCCTCCAGAGGCTTTAAGACCACTGAACAACTGAAAAATATGGCAGGCATATTTGCACTTAAAACACAGGCACCAAAAAATGCTGAGAAGTTCAAATAACAACGTGTGAATCAAGATTGGTTGAAAATTACCCCTTGAAAAATACTGTAAAAACAAAAGGATACTGAAGGACTGGAAATAATACAAACAGAAACCCCACAGCAAGACAAACCAACAGAATTATTTATGAGAAAAATCAGAGGAATGGAAGAGAGCTTACTCATTAACATCACATACTGGCATAATTACAATATGCCCCCAAAGTATCTATGAATAAGGTTTCCTGATTTTTGGGCTTGTAATAAAGCCTCAGACATGCTGGAAGGCTATAGAGTGGGACACATACCTCCTCTCTTTTTTTCATTTCCAATTTCCCACTTTGGTGTAGGCTTGGAAGCAGTGATCTGGATAAGGCCCAGTTTGCCATCAGAGGTTCCATAAACAATTTCTTCTCCAGAATCACCTAAACACACAATTTCAATTTAAAATCGATAGAGGCAAGTACACCACTTAAAAGTAAAATAAAATAGTCCAAGTATTGCACAGTTACAGTCTACAGCCCAAGGGGAAAAGAAAATACTAACATTAGTGTCGTGTAACAGAACTGTCAGGCTTTAAAAACAAAACCAAAGAGATGAAAACTACACTGGTTCTGGCAATTTCTACACAGCTATAACTCTTCTGTGAATGAAGAAGAGTTCTGCCTAAATCCCAAACATCATTCAGTACTTTAAATTTCAGCAAAGACAGGCTGTTGAACAGCCTCTGCAGGAGAGATTCATTCAGAACACACATCCAATAGCACATGTTGTGCTGAGCCTTAAACAAGGCGGATCATCTTCTCCAAGCCAGCACTGAATGTCACTGTCCTACAATCCAACTGAAACTAAATCAAGCACTGGATTAACATGCTAAAGCCATTTCTGTTAGGTTAGAGCAGATTAGCCAGAAGGATGATCAACCTATTTTAAACTAGATCCTTCACAGTCTTAAGTTTGTGTGCTCACTATTCTCACCTATCCACAGAGGTAACCAGTGATTCTAGTTATGGAAATCTATGCCCAGAACTCTTGGCAAGGCCCCCTAAAACTGGGTTTGTATTTCACAGAAACACAGAGCTGTAGGGGTTGGAAGAGACCTCCAGAGCTCATGGGGTCCAACCCCCCTGCCAAAGCAGCTCCCCAGCTCATACTGCACAGGTCGGTGTCCAGACGGGGCTGGAATCTCTCCGGAGAAGGAAACTCCACACCCCCTGGGCAGCCTGTCCCAGGGCTCCCTCACCCTCACTGGGGAAAAGTTCCTCCCCATGTTGGTGTGGAACTTCCTGTGCTCCAACTTGAGGCCATAGCCCCTAGTCCTGTCCCCACAGACACTGAAAAGGGGCTGGCCAATTCCCCCTGCACCCCATACTTAAGATATTTATAAACATTGATTAGGTCCCCCCTCAGTCTTCTTTTCTCCAGGCTGAACAGCCCCAGCTCTCTCAGCCTTTCCTCACAGGGGAGATGCTCCAGGCCCTTCATCATCTTCGTAGCCCTTCTCTGGACTCTCTCCAGGAGATCCCTGTCTTTTTTATCCCAGGGAGCCCAGAACTGGACACAATACTCCAGGTGGGGCCTGACCAGGGCAGAGCAGAGGGGGAGGATCCCCTCCTGTCACCTGCTGCCCACACTCCTCCTGATGCCCCCCAGGATCCCATTGTCTCTCTCAGCCCCCAGGGCACACTGCTGGCTCATGGCCAACCTGTCACCCACCAGGACCCCCAGGTCCTTCTCCACAGAGCTCCTCTCCAGCAGGTCACCCCCAGCCTGTACTGATACATGCAGTTGTTCCTCCCCAGGTGCCAGACTCTCCACTTGCTTTTGTGGAACCTCATCTGGTCTCTCCCTGCCCAGCTCTCCAGCCTGGCCAGGGCTCTGGATGGCAGCGCAGTGTCCTGCCTGTCAGCCACCCCTCCCAGCTCTGGATCATCGGCCACACACAGTGAGACCACCTTGTATCTCACTGCTCTTGTAGGAGGCTTTCATGTGTGAACATGATTTAGAACTAAAGCAGTATGTGTGTGTACATATTTATCTGTATGTAAGAAATGCAAGCAGCTTTCTGCTGAATTTTTAACAACAGCAAAGGCTAAGTAACAAGCTTAGGCAATGCCTAAGTAACAAATGCAAGAAATAAAGTCTTAGAAATACAGTAAAATAAGACAATTTGGTTGTGTGCATGTTCAAAATCTCATTACCCCCGTTTCCATTGCTTAGCCCAAGAACAGTAGGTGGTCCAGGAACTTCTACTTCATAGAGTAAATCAGATCCCTGAAGACAAAGAGATCTCTATTGAATGAGTTTTGTAAAAGGAAAGCAAACACAAAACCAAAAAGGACCAAAACACAGACCACAAAACAAAACCAAAACCCCACAAGCAGAAGGACAAAATCATTATGCATAATGGTAATGAATATGCTTTTCTTAGACAAACACCCAATGCCTATATGAGATCCATTTCTAGGTCAAAACAGGGTGAAGTTTATACAAATAAACCACAGGACTCCTGAAATGTGTTATGATCACAAATAATCTGTGATTTTGTCTAACAAGTAGATTTCTTAAACCACTTTCTATCACTCAGACTTGTTGCAACAGTAATTTCTACAAGTAGGAATTTCCAAATTTACATACTGAACTCCCTAATGTGAGCACTTTTAGTTAATTTCTTACCTATTCCCACCTACAAATTCCAAAGCCCATTCAGAGTGGTTTTATTAATCCTCATTTTGCAAGTTTATTACCATGATTTTCCTCTTTAAAAAAAAACAACCAAGAAATGTATAGGCATTACAGACAGTAACACAGCCTGGCAAGATACAATATGCTTATCCTTAGGATGTTTAAGCAATGCCGATATGTTGACTCCCTTAAGAATTAGTCTTAATTCTATGGCATCAATATCATAGACTGGTTTGGGTTGGAGAGGACCCCAAGGATCACAGAGTTCCAACCCCCCTGCCACAGGCAGGGCCACCAGCCTCAGGCCTGGAGCTACACAAGGTTGCCCAGGGCCCCATCCAACCTGGCCTTGAACACCTCCAGGGACGGGGCATTCACCCTCTCTCTGGGCAGCCTGTTCCAGCTCCTCACCACTCTTTCTGTAAAAAACTTCCCCCTAATATCTCATCTAAACCTTCCCTCCTTTAGGCTTAATCCATTCCCCCCTGTCGTGCCATTGTCTATCCTTTTAAAAAGCTGATTCCCCTCCTGTTTCTCTGCTCCCTTCAGGGACTGGCAGGCTGCAATGAGGTCCCCCCGCAGCCTTCTCTTCTCCAGGCTGAACCAGCCCAGCTCCCTCAGCCTCTCCTTGTAGGGCAGGTGCTCCAGCCCTCTGAGCATCTCCATGGCTCCTCTGACCCCTCTCCAACAGTTCCACATCTTTCTTGTATTGGGGGTGCCAGCTCTGGACTATTATGTTAAAGATAACTAAGTATTTTAACCTGTAGCACTCGGAGGACTCTGTCCTGGCACGCGAGTACCGGTGTAATGCCATTCACTTTATCTACAGGAAGGCAGAGAACGTCGTTGATCTTATCTCCTGACAGGTAGTAGTGCTGGTCTTTGCAGTCGCAGTAGTGGTTATAGATATAGCTCGCACAAAGAAAGAGATCTGCTCCTGAAATGTGCCTGTGAAAAAGAAAACAACTGCTGCAGCCTTTGCCCAGTATAGTTGCAGTGAGAGCATTTTAGCCTGTCTATATATATATATATGCATGCACTGCTGCCCACAGCCTCAAGGCATTAGTGGGCCCCACAAGCTTTTTCCAGCTATTAAATAAGAAGTTCCTCAAAAACACTAAACCCACATGATTTCTATAGCTCTCCAATTGCCTATGTTGTCTCTGCGTAAAACCTTAAGAATATTTTTATAGACCTCTCATTAATACAGTTTTATGATAAGAATCCTTCTCAACCAAGTCTGTATCTGGCAGCAGCTCACCACCTGATCCAAAGAGCAACACAAGAACAACTGCTGGTGTTGTGCTCTAGGATGCATTGCAGCAATAACCCCGCTGCCGCTCCCCGGCGTTTGCCCCAGTGTGAGCACCTCCAGGGCCCTCCCAAGCCTCTGTCAGGAGAAGGCAGCAGGCCTGCTGGCAGCCTAGCTCTCTTCTCCCAAGATTTAGGCCCTGACAATATTCTTCTGTTCCCATGAGACAGGAAAAGTTCCTCATGCTGAGAGGATCCTAATAATCACATTCTCAAAACACAGTGGCCTTGCTGATAGGGGTACAGGCTGCCCTAAACCAAGAAGCAGTTATGGGAAGGGATTTGGGAGTAACAGAATATGTCAGGAACCAGCCATAACAAGAGGGTCACAACAGCCGGTGTGTGGATGCTTTTAGGTATTAAAGGTAAACTAAGGATGTTTAGCTATAAGATAGGTTTATCAGAACTCATTATAGTTACTGACCAATCAATATGGTGTGAACAGTGTGTGTAACCAATGAGCAGTTTTTTAGCTTGCCACGTTTGCAGTAAGAAAGGTCTAGAATCTGGGTGATTTCACCCAATAAATGGCTTCACCTAAAATTCATATCGAATTGCATGTTGCCTCCTTGCACTCCCCAAACTTCACCATGACCTTCTAAGTTCCTCCCTGTGTGTCACAGCACAAGCTAAAACTGGACTGGCACTTGGCGTTACCTACAAGCACACGGTGTGGTACAAAACTCTTTCATAAAGCCAAAAATTAAGACCCTGCTCCTGCTGTGAAGAAAAACACACAGTATCCTACGTACATGGCTTTGATGTTTTCAGTCAGGTTGGTTTCAAATGACAGAAACTGCTTCCCCCTTTTTGTGAAGCCTCTGACTTCTGACCCCGTAGCCACAAAGATCTTCTCTTGCGGCGTGTTCAGAGCTCCTCCTAACTCCAGTCTTGAAATTCTTTGCCCTGGCAGCGTCTTGAACACTGGCTGCAAACAGAAGAGCAATCCTCATCCTCGCCATATCATCCTGACAGCAGGCTTTTAACATCAAGGATAAGAAACTTGCTTTACAGTTTCTGGCAAAACTAAGGCACTGTGGATTATACAGACTGAAATAAACCTGTAAATTTACCTTCAGAATCGCCAAGCAAACATTTTATGTCAATAAACACAGAAACCTGTACAACACAGCAAATTAAGACTTTGTTATTTCAGAGTTATTACTCCATAGAAAAATGTCACTGATGGTAGCTCAAAGATTTTTGTTGTTTGTGGGCTATTTTTAAAGACCAAACCCACCTCCCTCCACACATACTTCCCCTCCCTATTACATGTTGCATAGATATTCCAGAAGACTACACAGACTTCTTTGCATTGCTACAGAGCCCTTGAGAGCTGGCTATGAACTTCCCCAAGGGGAAAAAAAAAGCCCCAAAAACCTGAATTGTATTTTTATTAAGCTGGGCATAGGTCTAGGCTCATAAAAGAAATCACTTCCACTGACTTAGTGAATCACTGTATGTTTCTGTCCAGTCACAGTACCTGAATATGTGTACAGGCTTAAGCCCAACAGAACTGCAAAGCAAAAGGTGTTAAACCATAAACTATATACTCTAGTGTCCAGCTGTCAAGGACCACATGCCTGTCCAGGAGTGAAATCAGCATGCCCTCATCATGGCTAGCCAGCAGTCCACAGCACCACCCAGACACCTTCTACAGGTATCTGATTTCCCAGGTCAACAACGTCAGACTTTCAACATTCATGAGGAAGAGTATTTTTGAAAAAAAAAAACAAACCCAAATTTTAATGGAACATTTCCACTTACCACAGCTTCCCCTTTTTTAATGCCAAAACATGTAATGACCCCATCCTGATCTCCAACCACCACCTTCAAAAGTACAATGAATGTGCTGTTATTTTTCTATGACACGCATAAATATTTTTAAACACTTTCCGTGTATTAATCCTTTCCCCTGTATTTAATTACTTTAAACAATACTTAATTTACAAAGCTTTATGTAGAAAAGCTAGATAAACCCCTCTGGAGAGGGCACTCAAGCCCAAGAACGGTAACTTAAGCGATAGCATTTCCGATCCTTTCCCTGATTCTAGTTGTAAACACCATCAGCCACCAGGTGGGACACTCCAGCAAGGCATGTTTGAGAAACAGCTGTATTTTCACATTGAGGATTTATTACTACAAACAAAAAAATGGACTGTTGTTTCTGTTGAGTTTTCCTAACCAGGTTTCCTTAGCTTGAGCCTGTAATAAGGAAAATGACAAAGTAAGTATTCAGTCTATACTAAGCGTTAACAAAGCAGCATCTGAGAAACATGCAAGAACTTCACAGGTTCACAGAGAATCACAGAACTGTAGAGGCTGGGAGGGATCTCCAGAGATCAAGTCCAACCAACCTGCCAAAGTGGGGTCCCTAGGACTGGTCATACAGGGTGGCACCCTCTATGGCACTCACGAAAAAAACACCCAATATGTGAAACAACAAAAGTAAAGCCCCCCCCCCCCCCAGTCCTACTTCCCATTGAGATAATAGGTACAAATCTTCATGGTTTCAAGAGCAGCTAGGTTATATAGAATCATAAGGGTTGGAAGGGACCTTGAGAGCTCCTGGGGTCCAACCCCCCTGCCAAAGCAGCTCCCCAGCTCATACTGCACAGGACGGCGTCCAGATGGGGCTGGAATCTCTCCAGAGAAGGAGACTCCACACCCCCTGGGCAGCCTGTCCCAGGGCTCCCTCACCCCCACTGGGGAAAAGTTCTTCCCCATGTTGGTGTGGAACTCCCTGTGCTCCAACTTGAGGCCATTGCCCCTTGTCCTGTCCCCACAGACACTGAGAAGAGGCTGGCCAATTCCCTCCGTGTCCCACACTTGAGATATTTATAACCACTGATCCGATCCCCTCTCAGCCTTCTTTTCCCCAGGCTGCCCAGCCCCAGCTCACCCAGCCTTTCCTTTAGGGGAGATGCTGCAGGCCCATCTAAACTTCCCACGGTTTCAGCAATGCCCTCCGTTCTGAAAAGTTCTTTATTGGTTCTGGAAGCTCCCCAGAAACAAACTCAGTCTGTTTTTTTTTTTATTAAGCATCCCCAGCAATGCCAAGAGCTGTTTCTCAGACGCCCAGACCCGCCGGAGCGCGGCCTGGCTCTCCCCCGCCGCCCGCCACTACCTTCTGCGTCGCCTTTCGCCCCGAGGCGGGAAGAAGCCTCATAGTCTTCTGTGCCGTCACTCCCACCTGTTGGAACACACGCTCTTTCAGCGGGCGCGCCTCGGCGCCGGCAGCCCAGCCAGCGGCAGGAGCCGGGAGCGGGGCTGAGGGCCCGCTGCACAGGGAGGGTTGGTGCCAGCCCCGCCGAGGACGGCTCTGGAGCCGGGGGCGAAGCGGGAGGCCTATCCCGCCTCGGCCCCACGGGCGACGCTGCCCGAGAAGGCCCCGCCACCCTCCCTCAGGGGGCAAGCGGGCTCCCTCTCGCCGGCCGGCCTCGCTCACCCAGGCCGCTAGCCCCGGGGAGGTGCGAGGCAGCGGCAGGGCGGCCCGGGCCCACCTGCAGGTAGTCCACACGGGCTAGGCTCAGCTCCATCGCGCCGGCGGCGGGCGGACGGCAGCCGCAGCGTTCCCGCAGCTCTCGTCACCGCAGCAACCTCAGCCAGCGGCCCACACGGCTCCTAAGCCGCCTTCCTATTGGTAAAGCCGCACGGCGAGGGGGCGGAGCCGCGGCGAGGAACACGCCGCGATTGGCGGACAGGGCGGGGCGCGGGCGGCGCCGGGCAGAGCGCCGAAGGCTGCGCCAGCGCCCCGGCCCCAGCCGCCCCAGGGGATGCGACCGGCCCGGGAGGGGGGGAGCGGTTTGGTGGGGTTACAGCTCGGCTTCTCCCGAAGCAGGCGGCTGTCCGCGTCCCAGCGCCGCCCGGGCGCGCTGCCTGGTACCGAGAGCCCCGGGGAAGCCGGCCAGTGGCGCCAAGCGACGGGGGCCGCCGCGGGGTGCCAGTGAAGTAGGAGCGTTTTGTTGGGGAGCGAAGCAGCGGAGGCGGCGTGTGTAGCGGCGTGAGGGAAAGCCGCTCCCAGCGCCTGGAAAGCCGCTCCCAGCGCCTGGAAAGCCGCTCCCAGCGCCGGCAGAGGCGCTCTGGGCCGGGGGTCACGACCTTCCCAGGCTGGGCTTTAGAAACACCCCAAAAAGCGCTGGGCCTGCGAGCACCTCGGTCCCGTTAACGCCCGGCCGCGGCGGGCCCCCGCGTACGCAGATGCATTCAGCTGCGCTACTGCGACCCCTCTCAGGACTCACCCCGCTCGTCCGCATCAGTCCCAACACCCACACCGTGAGCGCTCAGCCCGCCCGCAGCCCTAGCACAGCGAACAGGGAACAGAGGCTTCCAGGAACCCCCTGCTGACCTCTAAG
This sequence comes from Laterallus jamaicensis coturniculus, assembly GCA_022605575.1. Taxonomy (NCBI): domain Eukaryota; kingdom Metazoa; phylum Chordata; class Aves; order Gruiformes; family Rallidae; genus Laterallus; species Laterallus jamaicensis. The sequence continues at coordinate 4,442,985 of JAKCOX010000005.1, forward strand.
CCGATTTGGGGTATCATGAAAAATCACAGAATCACAAGGGTTGGAAGGGACCTCAAGAGCTCATGGGGTCCAACCCCCCTGCCAAAGCAGCTCCCCAGCTCATACTGCACAGGGCGGCGTCCAGACGGGTCTGGAATCTCTCCAGAGAAGGAGACTCCACACCCCCTGGGCAGCCTGTCCCAGGGCTCCCTCACCCTCACTGGGGAAAAGTTCCTCCCCATGTTGGTGTGGAACTTCCTGTGCTCCAATTTGAGGCCAACTCCCCTTGTCCTGTCCCCACAGACACTGAAAAGGGGCTGGCTGATTCCCCCTGCACCCCATACTTAAGATATTTATACACATTGATTAGGTTCCCCCTCAGTCTTCTTTTCTCCAGGCTGAACAGCCCCAGCTCTCTCAGCCTTTCCTCATAGGATAGATGTTCCAGGCCCCTAATCAACTTTGTCGCCCTTCTCTGGACTCTCTCCAGGAGATCCCTGTCTTTTTTATACCAGGGAGCCCAGCACTGGACACAACACTCCAGGTGGGGCCTGACCAGGGCAGAGCAGAGGGGGAGGATCCCCTCCTGTGACCTGCAGGTCACACTCCTCCTGATGCCCCCCAGGATCCCATTGTCTCTCTCAGCCCCCAGGGCACACTGCTGGCTCATGGCCACCCTGTCACCCACCAGGACCCCCAGGTCCTTCTCCACAGAGCTCTTCTCCAGCAGGTCACCCCCAGCCTGTCCTGATACAGTTGGTTATTCCTCCCCAGGTGCCAGACTTTATACTTGCACTTGTTGAATTTCATCTGGTCTCTCCCTGTCCAGCTCTCCAGCCTGGCCAGGTCTCTGGATGGCAGCGCAGTGTCCTGCCTGTCAGCCACCCCTCCCAGCTCTGTATCATCAGCCCTTGCTGAGGGTGGATGCTGTTCCCTCATCAAGGTGTCAATGAAGATATTGAACAGGACTGGACCCAACACCCAGCCCTGGGGAACACCACTAGTCACAGGCCTCCAGTCAGATTCTACTCCACTGATCACGACCCTCTCACGCTGCTCACGCTGTGCTCCTGCAAGGAACAGAGTACCACCTGCTCTAACTGCTGACCCCAGTGCAAAGGCTGCTCAATATGCCTTCATAAACCTGCTAAAATATCAGTCATTGACACCATTTACTTTTTAATTAATAAGTGCAAAAAAAACCCCCCACCCCAAACCCCAAAAGAAGGTCTTGCTTTTAGACAATTAAAATGAAGAGAGAAATGTGGTGGGTTAATAAAATTTCATAAGACTAAGTTCCAGAGAAGCTGTACATAAAGTTATTTAGTGCTAAAAATCTACAATACATTTTTCAAGTATAAGATACTGAAATATTATTGCCAATAAATAGTTGTGCTGTAGTCGAAGCCACGGTTCCTCTGTTGAGTCATTCACATCTCAACATATTAGGGTTCAGTTTCTCACTGAGTTTATGTATTAAAATGGCCAGTTCTTCTGTTGCTTGGGACTTATCCTCCAGAAGTTCATAGCGAAGGCTGGAGATATCCTGTTTGATTTCCTTTAATTCACCTGTATTCACCAGTAAAAGAAAGACTTGTCAGCCTAAGTTGAACACTCATTCAACACTTAAGTCACATCAGTGCTTATTTCAGATTCTGACCTCAAAAACATTCATGAGAGCGGGCACAGGGGTGGGACAGGAAGCTTTATCTCTTCTCCATCCTCCCGAGATGCGAGTGTGTACCCAACCCCTAAATAGCACCATAGGTATTTTAATAATCCACTGAACTCCAGTGCTGTGCTCCACGTGTATACAGGACATCATCAAAGAGTCAAAAAGCCTTTTACACAGGTTAATGAATTAATCACTGCAACGCTGCTGAACAGCTGATAAATATTAGTATCCCCCTTTTAGAGAGAAAAGGCAAAGAGGATTTTTCTCAAGTGATGTGCCAAGATCACACAGGGAAAGTGTGGCAGAGCTGACAAGCAAACTCACAGCTTCTGAGTCTCTCTCCTCTTCCTTACCAATATCCTTTGAATTAGAAAAAGCCAACCAATTTAAAGTTATGTTACAATTTGACACAAGTACAAGAAAGGCATTAAAAAAACCCCAAACCCAATCCAAATGTCAAGTCCAGGCTTGTCACAAACAACAGCAAGTTTTCCATTATAATATATTAGGTCCAGAGCAGGAGCTTTTTCAAATATTCCAACACTATTCTTCCAGCAAGTGTGAGGTGTGTGGCTTCTTGCACAGCAGTAGCCCCCACAGGGACTTGTCATGTAGGAAATAAAGACTGCAAAAGAATACCTAAATTCTGTTGAGATGCCAAACAGGGGGAAAATCCCTACGCTTTTTAGTAGTCTAAAATAGCTGCAGTAGTTTTCTATTTAGAATACAAGAGGCTTCAAGAATTGTATCTTTGAAGGCTGGATCTACGCTGGAGGTGCCAACGAGATGGGTATCACCTTTGCTATGCATCTGGGCTGAGGTCCAGGGCTAGCTGACTTGCTCTAAGCAGACTTTCCTCTATACAACTGATGATAAAGCAAGAACCACGATGTCTGCGAACCACAGTTGTTCTGCATTGCCTCACTTACCCAAACCCACACCTACCAACACCAAACAGGCATTGGGGAACTGCAAAGAACTGCACGCCCCTCGTGCTGTTGGGTTAGAGAACCCTCTTCTGATGCACCACCGGGTAGATGATTTGCCCCCTCACAGAGCAGGAACAGGGGGAAAGCAATGGGACTTCAGAAGAGGGGCACAATGGACAGACTGAGGAGGAAGACACTTTCAGGACCTCCTGTGCTTTTGTGACTCTGTACAGTTGCATAGGATGGGGAAGAGTCAGAAGTAAAATGGGGGACAAAGCCATTGCTAGCATATTACATTTCCAAGAGCAGAGCCAGCCTGGAAGGGCCATCAATCTGTTGCCTGCTAATCTTTTTACCTAGGTGCAGAATAAACATGCTTCCTGTTGCACACACCCATCTTTTTCTTTTCTTTGGGGGTCTGCCCAGAGCTCATGAGTTTCTTTTTTGGCCTGCAGACTGTTTTGTTCGTGGAAGGCTGGAGGAAGGAGAACAGCATTCATCTCAGTCTCATCCCAACAGAGTCAAGGTGTGTGCCTGGAGCACGCACCCCTCACTGCTGCTCTGTCAACAGACACCATGCTCAGATCCACTGCTTCTCAAAAGATCTTCCACTGCACACTAAAACAGTGGCTCAGGTTGCCATTTTTCTCCCCCTGCAGCTTTGTTTAACAACGTGCAACTTCACCAATGAGCATTACACACAGCTTTACGAAGGAAGGTTAATACAAGGAGTTTGTGGTGTAAAGTGGTAAATTGTGTATTCAGCTGAATGAAACGGAGTGAAAGATGACCTGCAGCTCCAACTAGGACTAGCTCTGTCAATACAGGTTGTGGCTTCCTCACAATTTCCTCTGTAACTATGCATTGTGCCCGTGCTCCCCATTTGCCACCTGTCAAATAGTGCCCGTAATGCTTTTCACTTCTACTTCTTCAGTCCCACTTGTCCATTTTTGTTGTCTCAGGCATATTCCCACCCTTTTCTATCTGAGTTCAGTGTATGGGACATAAAAATAAACCCTCTTCATACCTGAAACCTCCATGCACTGCTGTAATACAGATTCTTAATCCAGCATCACAAAAAATGCCTCTGACTACTGCAAACACTGTCTTGTTCTTACCTTCATTTACTTCATCATTCTCTTTGTCCACTTGTGCTTTCAGTACATAACGTTTTATCAGTCTTTTCATTATTTGCTGCCAGATTAAAAGAGTTACATGATCAGGTGAGCACATGTAATGAAACACTAATCACTTTTCTTTCTTAAACATCTCCCTTGTATCTGTGTCAGTGTAAGAACCAACATCCCCAGATCAAGCAGTAGCCTTACATGGGGTTTTTTCGGTGGCATACTGAGATTCATCATCGCAATAAAGCACCTTTCTCAGCTAATTACCTCTTATTCATGGAACACCACAAGTTTTTGTAGGGAACAAGGCAACAGGAAAATGTGTCTAAACACACCTAATTTAGGCTTTACGTAGCTTCACAGAATCACAAGGTTGGAAAAGACCTTTAAGATCATCGAGTCCAACCGTTCCTGTCCTGTGCTAAACCATATCCCTGAGCACCTCATCTACCTGTCTGTTAAACACAGCCAGGGATGGTGACTCAACTCCCTCCCTGGGCAGCCTGTTCCAGGCACTGACAAATCTTTCAGTGAAGAACTTTTTCCTAACATCCAATCTGACCCTGCCCTGGCACAGCTTTGTGCCATTTCCCCTTGTCCCATCTCCTGTCACCTGGCTGAAGAGACCATCACCCACCTCTCCACAACCTCCTTTCAGGTAGCTGTAGGTGGTGATAAGGTCTCCCCTCAGCCTCCTCTTCTCCAGGCTGAACACCCCCAGCTCCCTCAGCTGCTCCTCATAGGATTTGCCCTCCAGCCCCTTCCCCAGCCTGGTTGCCCTTCTCTGGACTCGCTCCAGGACCTCAATGTCCTTCTGATGGTGAGGAGCCCAGAACTGGACCCAGCACTCGAGGTGCAGCCTCACCAATGCCCAGTACAGGGGCACAGTCACTGCCCTGGACCTACTGGCCATGCTATTTCTGACACAAGCCAGGATGCCATTGGCCTTCCTGGCCACACTGCTGGCTCATGTTCAGTCGGCAGTCCCCCAGCACTCCCAGGTCCTTCCCTGTCAGGCAGAGAAGAATAGATCCATCTCTTTCTTACACGTTCTTTCCCATGCAAACTGAGATTAACAGGATGATAAATATTTACCTTTTAAAAAAAGGAAGAACACGTGACATTTTACAGTATGACAGTGCTACACCAGCTGTAAAGGATTCACTAAAATGCTGTCTGTGTTTTTATACCATAGCTGTCCAGGTTCCTTGCATGTACAGCTGTTCTTGCACTGGGTTACCATACCTGATCTAACAGAGCTCATCAAAAAGAATTTGCACAGGTGGATTACATATCTTCAACGCTTTCACTAGGGGAACAAGAGCTCCTATTTAATCTTTTATTCCTGAGCTTGCAAGAAGACAGGAAGGTAATCTCTGACAGACGACTCTTACCACAAAGGAGCATTCCCACCTACAGGAATGCTGAATGTCACACATCAGATAATAACTGCCTTTTTTTTTTTTCCCCCCAGTACCATCCTGGAGCTTGATTTCTACGGGGAGTTTTCTTTACCCAGTGCAGGCAAAGTGTATTTGAAACACAAGGTTCTAGTACCTTCCCACAGTTCTATTAGTCCAATGTACTCACCTGATAGCGTGTCGGCTGATTGAGAATGCTGTTGAAACTGTGTGATTCAAAAACTCTGGAGTTGGACTGAGTGAAAAGATTTAACTAGGAGGAAATAAGACAACATTGAAATATATTACAAGGTTTGCAGTTAGAATTCAGCTTTTTAATATTTTTTTTTTGAGACATCTCTGCACAGTGTGATTACACAGTGTGCCAGCCTAGGCTGACACAGAGGAGGCTGGGGGGCTGCCTTTCCCAGAGAAAAACAAGTTTGTAGGTCAAGAAAACTAGCTAGACCTGTAAAGTCTCAGCAGCAATTTATATTCCAAGGCTGACAGTAAGTACTCCTGTATGATATGTAAGCCCTACTAAATGTTTTCTTATAAAAAGATATATTAAAGGTGTTGAGGTTTCTTTGTGTTGTTTTATTAAACATCTGTACAGTGGCTGGAGAGAACTAATGAAGTTCAGGCACTGGGAGCACCACAGAGCAGAAGATGAAGAGTCAGTACCAAAAAATTGCTTCTTGCTAAACTGATTTAAACGGACACTTCTACAAACATGTGTCTACTTTCACTGCCTACAGAAAACCAGAGAAAATATTTTTCTTTACTGAAGATTCAGTACCAGAACTAGCTCAGAAGTCTGAGGCTCCAGACAGAGGTATCAGAAAAGATGACTTGACATCTCTGCTAACTTACAGTTAAACTAGTAAGAATGATTTTCAAGGTGTCACTTTCAGTCTTTGTAACACACAGGGCCTTGAGCCTAACTTATAAAAAAGCCACGTGTGTTGTCGTTAACCTGTCTGTGCCCCAGCCTGCCATCAGGAAAACTAGGGGAATTGTTATCTAATCCTTACAAGGGTGCTGTGACACTGCATTCCATTAATATTTGTAAAGGATATTTAGATACCCAAATTTAGAGTGTCACGGAAGCACATCACGAATTCCTCTGTATTCTTAGCCCCATTATAGGGAGAATAGGTCTTCCTTACAAAATGACCATGTATCTCATGTTGCTGTGCCTCCCTACCTCCATGCCAAAACATTCCTAAATGCTGAGAGGTTCTTCCTTAGGGTTTGCTCCTACTTTTCATGCCTGTGTTTTCCCTGCCCATGGGCAGTGTAATTTGAGGTGCCACACATTTCCATGTCAACCCAATTATTGCCAACCCAAGCAGGCAACGAGAACACTGACCACACTTTATCCTATTCCTGTGCTGGAGAAAGGAAAAGTTTTCCTCTCCTTATACCCCTCCCTCCTTTTTTAAGACTGACTGAAGATCTTTCTAATGGAGGCAGAAAGAATCCTCATTCAATATTTAGGTCACTCCTTGAGGGAATTATTTGCATCTTTGAATAGTCAGTTATTTTTGTTTTAATTCATTTTTTCCAGTCATTGGACTTTGTTCTCCTAAAAAAATGTTCAGCTTTTTTTGTTTGTTTTATGCAGTGCATTTAGTCAGTCTGAAATACAGCTCTGTGAATATAAATGCTTAACTAATTACCATACTATCTCATCTGAAGCACAGATCACAGAATCACAGAATTTTAGGGGTTGGAAGGGACCTCAAGAGATCATCGGGTCCAACCCTCCTGCCAAAGCAGCTCCCCAGCTCATAGTACAGAGGTAGGCATCCAGAGGAGACTTGAATCTCTCCAGAGAAGGAGACTCCACACCCCCTGGGCAGCCTGTCCCAGGGCTCCCTCACCCTCACTGGGGAAAAGTTCTTCCCCATGTTGGTGTGGAACTTCCTGTGCTCCAGCTTACAGCCATTGCCCCTTGTCCTGTCCCCACAGACCACTGAAAAGGGGCTGGCCAATTCCCCCTGCCACCCATGTCTAAGATATTTATAAACACTAATTAGGTCCCCCCTAAGTCTTCTTTTTTCCAGGCTGACCAGACCCAGCTCACTCAGCCTTTCCTCATAGGGGAGATGTTCCAGACCCCTAATCATCTTTGTCGCCCTTCTCTGGACTCTCTCCAGAAGGTCCCTGTCTTTTTTATCCCAGGGAGCCCAAATGACTTAAGATGACTTAAGGAAACTTAGAAGAAGAACAGAGCACTGCAACAGACACACGACTCTTCACTGTGATGAAAAGAGTTCAGTACCTACCCTAGATTTGGAATTGCCCATTCCCATTTCAACGTCCTTCTGTAGCCGTCGCCTCCTGCACTTGGAAAAGTTAATGATCCTCATGATGAAATAGAAAAAAGATTTGGGGCTTGGTACAAGGCTGAAGGGTGGTGGTAATGTTTTGCCATCATCAAAATAGGATAACCAAAGTTTAGAACGAGCGAACTTCCACTCTACATCACTGTCATCCTGTGTTAAGATACAAAAACAGCAATGTGCTTTGCTTTTCTGAAATGCAAAACTTCTTCCAAATTCAACTTCTTGTAAAGATCAACCCTTTCTGGTTTGACAGACTCACAGTAGTTCTGAAAAAAATCCAACCACTTTATCAAGTCTATTTTAACTAAATCTCAGCGTCTCTTTACAAAAACATCTCACTGACAATACACAAAGCATGTGAACCATTTAAACAAGTGTTATTTTTGCACCAAGTGAAAGCCATTGTATAAACTCCTTGCTATTTAAAGTGGAGCCTTTTTTTGGATTTGTTAAGTCTTGCTTTTCTCATTAAAGCAAGTCACATGAATTTGGTACTTGCACAAGTGACAAATTATTAGCTTCAAGGCATGGTTATGTAAAAAGCCTCTTAAACCATGGGAAGTAACTCTAATTATCACAGAATCACAGAGTTGTAGGGGTTGGAAGGGACCTCCAGAGCTCATGGGGTCCAACCCCCCTGCCAAAGCAGCTCCCCAGCTCATACTGCACCAGATGGGGCTTGAATCTCTCCAGAGAAGGAGACTCCACACCCCCTGGGCAGCCTGTCCCAGGGCTCCCTCACCCTCACTGGGGAAAAGTTCTTCCCCATGTTGGTGTGGAACTTCCTGTGCTCCAACTTACAGCCATTGCCCCTTGTCCTGTCCCCACAGACACTGAAGAGGGGCTGGCCATTTCCCCCTGCATCCCCTGCTTAAGATAATTGTAAATACCAATTATAGTGGAGTACAGAAAATACAAACTTTGCTGTCATTAAGAAATTGTGTTAAAATGTGACAAACCACTTCTGTTTACTGAAGTACTCCAAAGCTGACCTTTGTTTACTCCAAAGGTAAAAATTTTGTTTATTATCACTAGTTTTCTCCTGATGAATTCCCTGAGGTATCCTTCAAGTCACTGAAAATACCAGACATGACACATGCTCTGTCTTAAGTAACCTTTTCTTCCTGTTAGTATGGGTGTGCACCCATTCCCACATGAACATAGTGCTCTTTGAATAGTATCAGAACTCATGGTCTGGAAAGCTGACACTATAAATCTACTTTTACTTTCATTGCAGCAACTTGGAATTTGTTTTTAAATCCCAAGCATCTTCTCTACTTAAAGTTTTCTGGATTTTTTGAGTTGGATGTTAAAATTCTCTAATTATCTTTAAAAATGAAGATACTTTGTTACAATAAAATCCAAATAAAATCTCTTCCAATAAGCAATGCAGCCAGTGACTGTGTGAGATTCAAGCCTTCATTCACTGAGCCATTTGGCAGATTTGGAGATACACTGCTGCTGTGTTTTCAGGGCACGTGCCCAAGCACAGTAAGCCCAGAATCAAGGTTTGATATTGTTTCTAAAGTGGAAAAAAAGCCCATCTTACAAACAAAGCATGTAAGCATTGTGGTGTGTGACTGAGTCACAACTGCCTTGATCAAACCTGTATCAAACTCCACATAGGTGTATATAAACGTAATAAATACATCCATATATATATATATCACTGCTCTGGGTGTCTAACTCCTGCATATTTAGCCAAAACGTTAGAGGATTGAAACTAAAAAGCCAGATTCCAATGAGGGAGCACATGAAAATACATTTTAATCTGTATCCTAATGATCTGTCAAAGACTGAAGTGAACTTCCTTAACAGGCAATAAACATCCTAAGCAACCTGGCAATGCCTAAAATGTTACAGCCAGTAACTTTTCTACTTCACAGCAGTCTTCAGCTGAGTATTACTTTAGATTTTAAAACTTGAGGATGGATGACATCTCCTTAGATACATACACATGGCACAAGATGAACTCCTTGTTCAGACCCTGTAAGGTTCTGCAGCTTAGCTGGGTTTTTAGAGAAAGTCAGACCCATGAAGGTAGTATTTTTTGTGATCTTCACTGAAGTAGTTTCTTCACTGTACTTTCACCTATCAAGATGCACTCACTGAAATAATTCCCAATAATTCTGCCCTTTTTCAACTATACAAAAAAGAACAGCTTGAGAACAGAGCCCACCTCAATTTCTTGATATGAGCTGTTGATCATAGCAATCAGCATGTTGAGCAGCACTACCACCATTGTTACATTGTATATGCCATAAAGAACATAACCAATGTTCTCTATGAACTTATGATCATATTTGAGGACAACAGAGGTTACTTCTGACAAGCCAAATATTGACCAAAATAAGGTCTTGAAACTTTCTTCCACTCTGTAGGGGGAAGAAAAAAAGGAAAGCATTATATACTAATTTTATAAATATGCATATTACAGTAATCACATATAATCTGTGTATTTGTTTTCAGAACACTGATCAAACAACAAACATACAAGGAAGTATTTTTCACAGCATGTTCAGTCTCTCTACTGTGCTACCCCTACCCATCACAGATGATGTGTTTGTACAATACATGCAAAACAGCAGCCCAGGAATTAGGTTTCTACTTTCAGGTCTTGAGATGAAGCACATTTCTTGTTACTTTCCAGTCTAACTCTGCAGGGGGCAGACCTTCCCTGTCCTAATAAATCTAAAAATAGGGCTGTTGGAAAGGAAACTCCTTTCAAGAGCTTCTGATTAAACCTTCTGTTAGGAAAAAACCACTCAGAAGTGAGTACCAGGAGGTTCAGCAGCAAAACTGACTCCATCCCATGGTCAGGGTGGTTCCTGAGGAACTGAGCTGCCAAATGCTCTCAGACAGCTGCTAGACAGTTCTTCAAGCCATCAGGGACCTGGAGAGTGGGCCTTCTTCAAGCTCTCCTCCTCATGCAGCCAGTCCTCTTTCCACTAAAGCAGCTTTGCTGTCATGCAGCCAGGACACAGCTCACTGCAAAGTTCTATCCCACCTCACTGATAGGCTACCGAATGCAAGCTAGGAGACCTTGATATTCAATAAAAATTTCGATGTACCTTTCATTATACCCTACAGAATTTCCTGGAAATGACTTCTTTCTCATTATATTTCATTATTTAGCTAAAAAAAAGAGACTATGAGTAAGAATAAGGGCAAAAATCAGGCTCAAAATAAAGAGAAGTCATGGAATCAGCCACATGAAAATATGGCTGGTTTTCCCTAAGTCATGTCTCCTGTAAGAAGATGGGAGGAAAGGAAAAGTTCCAAATTCCACCATTGTGTGGAACTATGTTTGGCATGTTCTACATCTTGTTTCAGGAAGTAAAAAAAGCCAAGCAAACAAGAAGAACCAACTTTGGAGATGATACAGTCTCACTGTGTGAAGAGAGGCTTCACGACAACCGTTCTTCTGTACTCACGTGGCTCATAAAGAGCTGTTATCCTGTTGATTGCAAACCCAGGTCCAAAACAGGCCAATGCAGTTAACAGATTTGTTTCAGTACCAGCCTGGGAAAGGAACATGCTATCTACAAAATCACTATCTCTGATTCTTGAGAAATTAAATCTGGGTGTCTGTTACTGGCATCTAGGCTAAATATCTCTGTATCAGTTTCCCTCTTGCTTTGGGAAAACATCATTCAGAAGAAATCAGGACAATTTTCTTGCAATTGGTTGCCCACAAGTCAGTATGATTAACATAATACACAGGTAAAATTATTTTAGACTGCAATGAAAGCTTCCAGTATACAAATAGGAAAGATTTGGTCTTTTGTATTCAGCTTCTTCAGACTGTGTGACATCTGACTTCCCAACAATTTCAACTGTCTTCAATTTTACTTTAATGAAGGAGACAGCATGCAGTAACTCAGGCTGTTGCCTTAATGAAAAACTAGAGGATTCACATCAGCCATTTAACTCAAACATAACTTGATACTTACGTTGTGAAGGCTGGGTTTAGTTTGGCTCCAAGGTAGTAGGAATAGAGTATGAACATTCCAATCATAAATGCAAGAAATACCATAATAAAAAGGACCATAAACTTGAAGATGTCCTTAACAGTCCTTCCAAGGGAAATCTGCAAAGGCCCAAAGCTCTCATTTGCAGGCAGGATATATGCAATCCGAGAAAAGCTGAGAACAACAGCAATTGCATAAAGGCCTTCGGATATTATCTGAGGATCGGATGGGAGCCATTTATCTCTAGCTGGAAGATAGGAAATACAGGGGTAAATGTAAGGAGTTATTCCTTTGTCACAATGGTTCAAAATAAACCTTGACTGTATCTTCCATGAACATGCCTGATTTTAGTTGCAACAAGTATTTGGAAAAGCCAAGCAGCTGTTTCTCTCTCCCTGTTACCTTTAAGCCACCAATGACAAATACGGGTTACACTGTCACTAGAAGAAAACCTGTACTTGAAGAAACATGTCACTTTTCTTCCACACTTTGCATTTTAACCTGGACTACATAGCAAGAAATAATTTCTTACTGCTTTTCTTAACATGACCATTATTAGGGATCTTAATAAGCGCTATGCTTATTTGGGGGGTTGGACTCAATGATCTCTTGAGGTCCCTTCCAACCCCTCTCCAATCCTGTGATGTTAAAGCCAGAAATTCATTGATGCTTTGTGTTTTATTGATGGGACGTTAGCAGTGTTGGTTGATGAACAATTTAATTTGTTAATCATGCCAAGACTTGGCCATTGTTACAAGTTTGGTATATAAGAGAGCCAATGGGATCCTGGGGAGCATCAGGTGGAGTGTGGCCAGCAGGCCCAAGGAGGTGATCCTCCCCCTCTACTCTGCCCTGGTCAGGCCCCACCTGGAGTACTGTGTCCAGTTCTGGGCTCCCTGGGATAAAAAAGACAGGGATCTCCTGGAGAGACTCCAGAGAAGGGCTACGAAGATGATTAAGGACCTGGAGCATCTCCCCTGTGAGGAGAGGCTGAATAAGCTGGGACTGTTCAATCTAGAGAAAAGAAGATTAAGGGGAGACCTAATTGGTGTTTACAATTATCTTAAGTATGGGGTGCAGGGGGAATTGGCCTGCCCCTTTTCAGTGTCTGTGGGGACAGGACAAGGGGCAATGGCTGCAAATTGGAGCACAGGACGTTCCACACCAACATGGGGAAGAACTTTTCCCCAGTGAGGGTGAGGGAGCCCTGGGACAGGCTGCCCAGGGGGTGTGGAGTCTCCTTCTCTGGAGAGATTCCAGCCCCGTCTGGACGCCGACCTGTGCAGTATGAGCTGGGGAGCTGCTTTGGCAGGGGGGTTGGACCCCATGAGCTCTCGAGGTCCCTCCAACCCCTACAATTCTTTGATTCTTTATAACCTAGTTCCTCTTGAAACTGTGAAGATTTGTACCTATTATCTCAATGGGAAGTAGGACTGTGGGGGGTTTACTTTTGTTGTTTCATATTTTGGGTGGTTTTTTGGTGAGTGTGGGTTTGGGGGTGGTTTTTTTTTGTTGGAGTGGCTTGGTTGGGGTTTTGTCTGTTGGATTTTTTTTCCTCATACACAATATGCACAGAAACAATTTGAGTTCTATATAAATTCATAAACTGTTCCATGAATTAACGCACCATCTTAGCCAAATACCACTAAATTAAAAAGTGCTTCATATCAAAATACCATGTGTTTCTAAATGTGTACTTACATAGGTAAAGGCTCCCACTGTTTGTTATATAGCAATTAATGTAAGTAACAAAACTAAGCCTGCTATTATAACCTACTGAAGTGCATAAAGTACGTGCTGAAATACAATGTCAGGAAATAAAACCTTTGCTGGTATTGCAACTAGAGATTAATCTCATCTTTAATTAAAATTTCTGCACTGTGTCAACTGCTTAGTACTTTTATTCTATTTGAGGAGATCCTTACTGGGTCCAGCATCCTTCCTTTCTCATGAAGTGCTGGCAGATCTGTATGAGCATGAATGCCTGGATCAAACAACTGAACCAAAAAAAAATTTCACATCAACATTTTCTCTGTAGTACATTAAGTCAAGACTAAAACATAGCTTGCAAATATTTAAAATCAAGAGGGTCAAATTCAAGCTCTGAGATAAACAGTTACAACAGAATTATGGACACAGCTACATTTGAACTGATTTTGTCCTTAAGCCTATTGCTTTGAAAGAACTGTCAAACTTATCTGTCATGCTAGCTTCATAACAACTATTTTTTTAAACAGCACAGAAAGAAAAATACTGAGGCAGAAATGGTTGGACAATGCTATGAAGACAAACACACAGAAATACTTGTTTTAAGGCTCTGAAATGTTGGTGCACCCTGTCAGTTTTTCCATGTTCAAATCTGCGTTGCAGAGAAGTGAAACTCACCATAAGTAAAATACTCTATTTCTGGAGGAAGCGTGACCTCAGAGAGGTCATTCTCTTCAATGTAGTTGTCCACGTATTGTTGTGCTTTTGTGGCCTGCAGGAATGCCAGAAGCCTCGCTGTGAAAGCAGCAATGAAAATAGACAGCATCCCAAAATCTAAAACATTCCATAACTGCAAAATATATTCCCTAGGCCCTTCCAGCCACAGCTCTTTGCATTCTGACCACATCATACCTGCAACGAGAAACAAACAAACAAAAACAAACCCAAGAGAGCAACATCAGCCAAACTCTTTTCATGTGAACCCTCTGCTTTCCCCTATTTTTGTGAAACCAGGTGGTTTCACTCAGTTGCAGTGTCAACAGCATCGTCTCAAGTAAGGCTCTCTTGGTGTCAGCAAGGTTGATCAAATGGTGAGGTATTATTTGCTACTCAGGGATAAAGCTCAGGCAGCTCTCTTGGCATGAGGCCATGACTTTGCAGTGGAAGTATTATGGCCTAATGACCTAGTAGTATGCTGTACTTCCAAGGAAGGAAAAATGATAAATGTGGAAAAAACTCCTCTCATTTCCTTGCCATTTACATTGATAAACCATTTCGGAATCAGAAGGATTAATTCTTAGAGAAGCACAACTACCCAACTGCACAGATCACCAAATACAAATAGCACAATTATATTAATGCTTCCCCACTATACAGAATGTTTTTCAGCATAGTGAGTGCAATTTGGCTATATGTAATTCCATTTTCTTACTCAAAAATAGCACACATATTAATGCTTCCCCACTATACAGAATGTTTTTCAGCAGAGTGAGTGGAATTTGGCTATATGTAATTCCATTTTCTTACTCAAACTTCTCCTCAGAAATTCACTTACATGGATTTAATTCAGATCACAGCCTCATCATAACCTTGAGATGTAGTTGCTGGGATTCACGAATTTTTCTTACTTCAAAAAAGGTTCTTAGGAAACCAAAAAAAAAACCCAAAAGCACCCCAAACAACAACAACAAAAAACACAATCCCACCACATTTTTCTTGTTTCCTCAGCTGTATAATTCAGAGGGGATTCTGCTGCCTTTCCAACCAGACAGACAGCAGCCACACGTCGGATTTGTTCAAGGTTGGTTCCCTCTCAGTGCCCAAAATATTTCTCACAGTGACTGAGTCCTAGAGGCCACCAAAATCTCAGTCCTTGCCTCAAATAAAGAGGCTGCTCCTGACAAATACATGCTGAGACTACCAAAAGGCAGCAAACAAGGCATACACAAGTCCCTGCTCTAACATAACTTTATTAGGAGATGCAGGGGGTTCCCAAAGCAGAGCGAGGGACCTTGGCATAGGAGCCACAGTAACACTTCTTTCTCTTCCACAGCCTGGAAGAGCTGTCATGCGGTTGACATTTGGCTGCATAGAGCACTTGCCTGATGAAATGATAGGAGATAGCATTTTCTGCCATACAGAGTTTCAAACAGGCTCTGAGGGCTGGTCAGGTTTTGTGAAAAACACTGGAGCAATGAGCACTGACTCATTAGCCCCCTGCCACTGGTAGAAACTGTGATTTCCCCATAAGCACATTAACACCGAGCAGCAGGAACTCCTGACCTTCCGGCACGTACAGCAGCGTTGGCTTCCTGATACTATGTCAGAAAACCACTTCAGTAAAGTGTCATTTCCGTGGTGTGCTCTTCAGCAAACCTGTGCTCCTGCTAGAAATGCCAGTTGTCAAACCCTGTAAGCAAAAGCTATTCCAAGAGGGGGCAGCACAGCTCTGGTGCTCTCTCCAGCTCTAAAACCTAAAGGCTTATTCTAATCGCAGGGCAGCTGAAGCAGAGGTTTCTGACCTGTGCTTCTCTCCTTTCTTTTCGAATTGACATTCATGAATGCAAGTTAATCAATATACCTACCAAGTACCCACACCATGATCAGCATTTCTGTCCAGGTGAACTGGGTAGTCTTCACCCTGAAGATCTGCTTTGGGTAGTCGGTGACAGTGACGTTCGGTAGCGTGGTTATACCTTCGAATCTGTCGGAGGCATTGAACACCAGCAGGCCTAGGAAAATAATGAAGGATGCTGCGTGTGCCACGAATTTCATAAAGGGGCTTCGGAGAATCCTTCCAAGCTGCAAAGGCAGAATTGAAAGAGGTCGCTCAGTTTCCTTCAAAGGCATTTCAGAAGCATAAACGGGCACTCTCAAGAGCTCAGGGCAGTCAAACTTGGCTTATAAAAGCGCAGTGAACCGCCGTGCTTTACCGTTTCACACACACACAAAAAAGTCTTCCAAGGCAGCCTCGTGGAGCATGTTGTCCTGAAACTGAGGGGTGATCTTATTCCATCAACGCTAGGTGGCAGTGTTTGGGGGGAAACTCAAACTTGTTCCAATGCCCAGATACCGATGGGGGGGGCCAGAAGCCAGCCCATGGGAAATAAATGAATGAATGAAATCTCAAGAGTAGCAAAATGCTTTCCCTACCAACAAGAGCATACTATGAGGGTATCTATGACTCTAGGAAGAATGACAGACCTATCTTCTCCTCTCTGGCTATGATATTCCATCCAGAGAATACATACTCAGAGCTTTAAATGCCAAAGAAATAACCTCTGCCTACTAATGTTTGTTCCATTACAATGGATTAAGAAGGGTAAGATCAGAAATATTACTATCTTGAAATTAATTCAGCTGATTTCGCTCTTCACATCTGCACCTGGCAGAAGGACAAAACAGCAACAGCAGCTTGTTCCATCTCTGCCCAAGGTGTGACAAGGTAGATGCTAGACAGACTTGGTCTTAGCCAGCACACACCCCGTAAGGCCAAAGGTCTCCTGTCTCCATCAGCACCACAGGACAATACGCTGCTCCGCACACAAATCCTGACCTTCATGAATGTTAACACACAGTCCCAACAGAGTGAACTATCACACATGTCACCGACATAAAGCAATGTTCTAAAGTCCCCTGTAAGGGCAAAGCTGTCAGCAGCATCATTTAAGAAGAAAAACAAGTTCAGGAGCTGGTGAACTGGAAGTAGCTTTCTTTTTTCAGGGAATGGTATTCCTGACACTGGGGTGAGCACCGAGCCACTAAGGAGACCAGCACACACTAAACAGCATTTACTACCTGTGCAAACAATCTCAGGTTCCCTTCCTGCTCCTGACCTTTAGAAAGCATTTTGAAATTACAGTATTGAACAACTGATCTGAATGTACAGTACTCTTATTTGACATGAGCACTAGGAAAAATGTCAGGTGTTTCTGGTACTGGGAGTTAAAGCTGAAGGACAAATGTCACTTTTCCATATTAGACACCAGCTAAAAATATACTCATATGTTTCTATGGTATGGAGCTGTGAGTGCTGGATGTCTTTACTACAGATACTCATTTCAGAGAATAATGAGAGCAACAATTATAGTATTCTCATAAGTAAACGTTTTCAAGTAAACAAATATTTAACCCAGTGAAAACATCAGGTTCCCTTGAAATATGCAGAAGATGAGGAAAATCTTATCCTTTTGAAGTGAGCTACAAGAGCAAAATATAAATAAAGTCCTCATTTTATTTGTTAAGGAGATAAAGTTGAAAGACTACATTCATTTTTTACTTAAAATTTTTCAAAGAGTTAATGTAAGAAAGAAATCTTTCTTCTGAAATTACCAAAAAAATCTATCAGCATGCTTCATTTGCCCAGAATTCACACCATACAGTCTACAAAGACTTTAAAGAAACTGCTGTTGTTTTCCTTGTGTTATTTCCTTGTGTTATTCTCCATCAGGAGAGCTGGAAACATCCATTTATTTTCATATATTTTAAAGAGGGAAGAGTTCAGAGTTGCCCTCTGTCAGGAATATACCCCACTGCGTATTGGAACACTGCATTTAATTTCTGTTCTATGGTTCACCTGGGAAACAGATGTCCCAGGGCAGGAATAACAAATATTTTATTTAATATTTCTTAAGTTCTGCATCAGTGAAGTCAACAGGTGTTCTGCTAACAGGAGCAGCATCAGATCTTAAGATACCTAATAAGAATTTGAGGATTAGCAACAACAACAAAAAATCCATGTTACAAATACAGATCAAATTGCATGGCAGAGATTGAGGTGAGCACTATCTACAGAGATTTAAAAAGAGAAAACAAAGCTCTCAGAAAGTCTTGTCTTTCTGTAAGAAACAACAATTTATTTTCATGCTTCATCACCATGGTCTGCTTTTTACAGTACAAATAGAAACAAATAGCATATTTGGCTCAAGACTAGAGACTACTAGAAGTATTAGTTATCATTTGGAAGCTGCATAATCAGAGGTACAATACTGCATTCTGAGTGTCAGAAATTGAAAAACAACCCCCAGAATAGTACAAGATAGGTAATTTATAAAATTCAGTACCCTGCTGCATGGTGCAATCCAATAACCAATGGCTAGAAATGGAAGGCCCAACGCCACAACCAGCACAACCAGACACTTGATAGCTATGGTCTGCTCCCGCAGTCCTGAGAGGTTTTCATACCAGATAGTCAGTAGCTGTTGCTGACAGTTTGGATGGGCCACAAACTGTAATGGAAAAAAAAGAAAACAAGGTCATATTATAATTTATAAGAAGGGTTATATAATTGCCATATCATAGAATCATAGAACGGTCTGGGGTGGAAGGGACCCCAAGGATCACAGAGCTCCAACCCCCCTGCCACAGGCAGGGCCACCGACCTCAGGCCTGGAGCTACACAAGGTTGCCCAGGGCCCCATCCAACCTGGCCTTGAACACCCCCAGGGATGGGGCATCCACCACCTCTCTGGGCAGCCTGTTCCAGCCCCTCACCACTCTTTCTGTAAAAAACTTCCCCCTAATATCTAATCTAAACCTTCCCTCCTTTAGCTTTAAAATCATATACATGATTATTTTAAATTTAGACCGTAAGAACAATGGGTTTGGTTTGGGGAGGGGGGGGGGGGTCCCTTTTCTTTAAAATAAAGGTTATTAAAGAAGAAACTGCTGGGCTGATTTAAAGCAGCACTTTGGGGACAAGATTGTACATGTGGACAACCATCCCTGACAGAAGCCTTTCATGCATCAAAAGAACAACTTTGCATACAGAGCTGGATCCTGTCAGAGTCGACGCCCAGTCCTAACTTCCAACCATTCCTCAGCAAATCAAGCTGATCCAAAGTGTCCAGAGCTGGGGCCCCCAACACAAGAAAGATGTGGGACTGTTGGAGAGGGGTCAGAGGAGCCACAAAGATGATCAGAGGGCTGGAGCACCTGCCCTACAAAGAGAGGCTGAGGGAGCTGGGCTGGTTCAGCCTGGAGAAGAGAAGGCTGTGGGGGGACCTCATTGCAGCCTGCCAGTACCTGAAGGGAGCAGAGAAACAGGAGGGGAATCAGCTTTTTAAATGGGCAGATAATGGCAGGACAAGGGGGATGGATTAAAGCTGAAGGAGGGAAGGTTTAGATTGGATATTAGGGGGAAGGTTTTTACAGAGAGAGTGGTGAGGTCCTGGAACAGGCTGCCCAGAGAGGTGGTGGAAGCCCCGTCCCTGGGGGTGTTCAAGGCCAGGTTGGATGGGGCCCTGGGCAACCTTGTGTAGCTCCAGGCCTGGAGGTTGGTGTCCCTGCCTGTGGCAGGGGGGTTGGAGCTTTATGATCCTTGGGGTCCCTTCCAACCCAGCCCAGTCTATGATTCTATGATTCTATGAAAGTACATGCAGAATTTCTGCAGAGTCTGAAAATTGTAGTCTGACCATAATCCACCATGAGCTTCTCCCCTTCCTGCACAGGCTCCTCACACACCCCCTCAAACATCACTGCCACTTGATTCAGTTCTTTTGTCAAAGGGTCCCAACCCTTCTTTGACTGCCTATACATTTTCAGTCTAAAACTCAGCAAGGCAAGAAATAAATAAAGCAAAGCACAGAATTTTCAACCTCCCCACAATGCCAATAGATGAATATTGAAAGGGTTTCTCTTTTTTCTCACTACCATCAATGGTGCTAGCTACCACCTCTAATTAAATGTACATGGAATTTGAAAAAATAAAGCAGTGTGTAAATAAAATTCAGCACTCAATAATACAAAGAAATTGCCTTTTTTGAACCAGATGAAAAGGTCTGGATGATGCTCAATGGACTCAAAATACAATAGATTGTGTTCATGCCTTTGATATTCTCTCAGCTGAAAAATAGTAAATCCTCAAATTTGAGAGTTTTCAAAACCAGCTTCTCCTTTTTCACTATTTTAAGTTTTTAAGAGATGCTGAAAGTACAGATTGTTATAACTATTTGACATCTTACACTACTCTTTGTGTTTTAGTGAGTTAACAGCTTAACAACAGAGGATCAAATAAGATCTGAGGTGTGTAACTAAACATGTAAACATTCCAGTGATTTCTGTGCAAGACAATTTTATTTTTAATTAATTCCTTTGTGAGATGTTCCCTTTATCTTTGCTGGTGAGTTTACATTATTATTTATCACTATTGCTCATTTATTTCTATACCAGAAAGACTAAATGGTGTCAAACATACAGGAAAAGGCAAGAATAGATGTGTACAAATACCTGAATAAATATAACCTCTGATAAAATGACCAAAAGTTACCCTAGTCAGGCATTTGAACAAGAACATCCTTACTGTCAGTATTCTAAGCATACAGAGCTACCACTGAATTTTAATTCATTGAGTGTTGGGACACTTTTAGAACAGTCAACCCTAGACCTAAATTTTGGTACTCTAGTTTTCTTGTACCCTGACATGGACACAAAGATGATCTTTGAATATACTTACTCTCTTTTCACCTAACTTTGATGCCTGCTCAAGTCAATGATAAAATTTCAACTGTCCTTAACTAAGCAGAGCCAAGACATCCACAGGGAAGGACACTTGTAACCAGCTGCTTTGAAAATAGGGGAGGGGGGAGCCAGACAAACCTCAAGACAAAGAAATAGGCCATCAAGTGAATTTTTCAGGATTTGGCCATAAACAGACAGGCAGACAAGTGGAAAAACAGGCTTAGGATTAGTGCTCAGCCTCTCCTCAGACAGCTACCAGAACACAAATTTGCCCTCTTGAGCCTTTTGGATAAGTTTCATTAGTCCCTAGCTTCCCTAAATTCCTCTTTAAGAGTCCCAGAACTGAAGGAGAGCAGAGATGAGACTAAACTGACACACACTAAGGATCTAGTAACCACAAAAAAAATACCCAACCCCAACAAACCCCAGGCAATTCCCATCGTTCTCCTATGCAGCAAATACATGCAAATGTTACTTTCCAAGCTTCAGTAAGATTCCAATATGTTTGCAGGGAAAAGTAATGAATCCCAAATTAATTATGGAACGATCAAAGAAGCTGTTGCCAACAGCTGCATTTGCTTAGATGTGCTTTCAGTTTTTCTATTACTAAAATCAGTTTGGGTGAAGCTTGTTGAAGGGTGAGCACCTATCACTGTACTTCTAAATGATCTCTTTAGGATGAAGCAATGTGGGCATGAGGAAAACTGTGCAGCTACTCCATCAGGACTGTGCTGTGTAACCAGGAGTATGTAGGCCACGTTGGGTGCTGCTACTGAAAAAACATAAGGGGTGGAAGCAGAATCCTATAGACCCTATGTTCTATGCCCCATTATGTTTGGATTTCTGGTGAAGACCATTTTTAAAGGTGTTATCAATATCACTGTTACACCACGTCCAGTGAGACTGTCTCATCACATGTAAAGTGTCTCATCAAGTGTAAAGTCTGGCACCTGGGGAGGAATAACTGCTGGAATCAGGACAGGCTGGGGGTGACCTGCTGGAGAAGAGCTCTGTGGAGAAGGACCTGGGGGTCCTGGTGGGTGACAGGGTGGCCATGAGCCAGCAGTGTGCCCTGGGGGCTGAGAGAGACAATGGGATCCTGGGGGGCATCTGGAGGAGTGTGGCCAGCAGGTCACAGGAGGGGATCCTCCCCCTCTACTCTGCCCTGGTCAGGCCCCACCTGGAGTGTTGTGTCCAGTTCTGGGCTCCATGGTTTAAAAAGGACAGGGATCTCCTGGAGAGAGTCCAGAGAAGGGCTATGAAGATGATTAGGGGCCTGGAACATCTATCCTATGAGGAAAGGCTGAGAGAGCTGGGACTCTTTAGCCTTGAGAAGACTAAGGGGGGACCTAATTCAAGTCTATAATTATCTGAAGCAGGGGATGCAGGGGGAATCAGCCAGCCCCTTTTCTTTGGTCAGTGGAGACAGGACAAGGGACAATGGCTGCAAGTTGGAGCACAGAAGTTTCACACCAACATGGGGCGGAACTTTTCCCCAGTGAGGGTGAGGGAGCCCTGGGACAGGCTGCCCAGGGGGTGTGGAGTCTCCTTCTCTGGAGAGATTCCAGCCCCATCTGGACACCGCCCTGTGCAGTATGAGCTGGGGAGCTGCTTTGGCAGGGGGGTTGGACCCCATGATCTCTCGAGGTCCCTTCCAACCCCTACAACTCTGTGATTCTGTGACATGGGTTAAGCATACAAGTAAACAGTCTGGTTATCCCAGGGTTTGAAGAGACCTGGTAATATACTTGCCACAGTGGTTGATGATAATTAGCCAGTCCTAGGAAATTGCAGCTTTGACCTTTAAAAAAGGGAAAGTAATCTTCACACTTTAATTTACTTTGCTCTAAAAGTGAAGTCCTAAGGTATTACAGTGTGTGATTCATTAACTAGCTGGATCACATATGAATGCAGTTTTTACCTATAGTGGAATGGCCAACAGAAATAAAAGACTTGAAAATATTTTTATTTAAGAGATTAGTATCAACTGTATTCTGTTCTTGGAAAATTAATGTCAACAAGAAGTATGTGTGTATTATTTTTATTAGCTGTCACCTTAGAAAGCTTATGTACCATATAAACTGCCAGCCTGGCCCATTTGAAGAAAGAAAAAATAAAGAAGAGACTTTTTCTTTGTACATTCTGACATATGCCATCAATCTCTCATTTTGCTAAGATAAATTTCATTCTCAACTCAGGACACCAAGGGACAAACCCCACAGCAGATTAATTTGTGACCAAAGACTGGTAAGTAATAATTTCAAATTATAAAGACATTGTTTAAAAGGCAAGTGTAAAACTGTAGGGAGAAGGAGAGAGAAGAAACACATTACCAAAGGGAATGGGGAAGAAATAGCAGAAGGCTTTAAGGGAGCTGGCCTAGGGCTGTGAATGAGCCCATGGGCCCTCTTGCATTTCATCCAGAGCTGCAGGCTGGTCTAGTCCTCCTGGTCTATAAACATTTTGATCCAATGCTGAAAGGAGATCTGCCTGTGCTGTAATTTTCCCCAGAGAAGCAAGGAGTTGGTGAAGAAGATGCCTATGGTTATGGCAGGGATTCCAGAAAAGATCTTAGCAACTTGTTTAACTGCTGGTAGCTGCAGGATATGCACCACTTCCAAGCCCTTGGAGCAACTCATGTCACTTCTCCCACCCAGAAAAGTTCTGAAATTGATCTCTCTCTCCAGCTCTCCTGAAATATTTTTATATATATATATATCTTTTACTTTCAGCAACTGCAACTTATTCTGTGTTTTCCCCCCCTGTATATTTGTTTCCCCTAATTTCATCTCTTCTGAGAACAGTAGAATCACATCATATTTTGCCTCCCAATCACATCATCCTACAACCTTGTTCCCTCTGCATTTCTCTTCTCTCACCCTACTTTGCATGCAGCTTCTTACTTTTCATTACATATTTGATCTTATTATCATATTTATCTAATATTTTTGGATCCATTCCAAACCCCAGTGAACAACAAAGATGTATGAGGACAGTATTCTGGTCAGTCAAAAAAATAGAAAAAATATTTTTAAAAAAATCCCAATTTTAATTCATCTTCTTTTCTGAGCATAACTGGCTAACACTTCAGATGCATTCAGTTCCATGAACCAAGTCATCTGTATGTCAATATTTTTCTGTATGACTAAGAATGATTATAATGTTATTTATTCCTAATGGCTGAGTTTAGACATAGCAAGAACAGATCCTGGCACACTCTGATGCACACTCAAACAGACAAAGAGAATTTTCAGTCTTAGTTATCAATCAATGCAAAACATCAGTGTTTGAAAGTTAAAGCCTGTGCTTTTACTCAAACTCCTACTGATTTCACTTGAAATTCCACTCTGACTTATCTCAGCAAGAACTGCAGAGCTTGGCCCAGCATCAGCAATTTCACTGAAATTTTGCTGGCAATCTAAAAGACAGAGTTCAGATACAATCCTAAAAGCACTGCTACTGCAGCAACTGAGCACACAGAGCAAGACTGCTCGTTCTAACTAGTTTTTTCTTGCCATAAGTCCCTTAGTCCTTCACTACTGATGCTGCAGTTTCAGTCTGAAACTTAACATCAAAATCATATCCTGTTTATGAGACGTGATACACTTTAATGCAGTGCTTTAGGTATTAAGTGCAAGAGCTCCAGTACTAATAGAATTAAAAACTCCATTTCCTAGCAGTGAACTTCTGAGCACACATTTGCTTTGCTTCCTTGTTGTATGCTTTTCCCTGCCTCCCCTCTCTCTGAGAAGGGCATGTGGCTCATTTACCATTTCATGGAGCTGCATTTCTGTTTGTCTGGACTGTCTTGCAACAGTGACCTGACTTTACTGCAGCTGACCCAGAAGCACAGCTAGAAATACTGAAAGCTGAGAAACCTAAGGCACATCCTTGCTTGCTTCCTACAGTTAAAGCATTGAACACATCCCGTGTGGAGTTCCTACATCTGATTCTGTTCTCCAGTGGGAACATCACTAGAGTCTGCCACAGGTGTAACAGGGCCAGTACCAGCACCAGGGTGCCATCGTGGCAGAGGCATGTCAGGGCTCAAACCTCTCCATGCCCTCTGTAATGGCCCTTTACATGGAACACCACATATGCCAATGTGGTAGCAACTCTGCACCACCTATTTACTTCTTTCTACCAAGATCATTAGTCTGGCAGGTTCTCAACTGTATTTGTCATGAAATGGAGTTTATCTCTTGCAAGAGAAGGGAAGAAATCTGCTATGGGGAACTGCCTCCTTTTGCACTGTGTAGACATTTGTTATTAACAGACCAGTGTGGCCCTTTGCTCAGCAATGAATTACATCAGGGACAACCACCTCTTAGAAGAGAGAGTCTGGAGCAAGAAAGCTGAGACACAAATCTAAGCCAAGGTTTGGTAACATTAATATGCAGCAGCATATGTATCATTACAGGCTGGGGGTTGACCTGCTGGAGAAGAGCTCTGTGGAGGAGGACCTGGGGGTCCTGGTGGGTGACAGGGTGGCCATGAGCCAGCAGTGTGCCCTGGGGGCTGAGAGAGACAATGGGATCCTGGGGGCATCAGGAGGAGTGTGGCCAGCAGGTCACAGGAGGGGATCCTCCCCCTCTGCTCTGCCCTGGTCAGGCCCCACCTGGAGTATTGTGTCCAGTTCTGGGCTCCCTGGGATAAAAAGGACAGGGATCTCCTGGAGAGAGTCCAGAGAAGGGCTACGAAGATGATGAAGGGCCTGGAACATCTATCCTGTGAGGAAAGGCTGAGAGAGCTGGGGCTGTTCAGCCTGGAGAAAAGAAGACTGAGGGGGGACCTAATCAATGTTTATAAATATCTTAAGGATGGGGTGCAGGGGGAATTGGCCAGCCCCTTTTCAGTGTCTGTGGAGACAGGACAAGGGGCAATGGCTGCAAATTGGAGCACAGGAAGTTCCACACCAACATGGGGAAGAACTTTTCCCCAGTGAGGGTGAGGGAGCCCTGGGACAGGCTGCCCAGGGGGTGTGGAGTCTCCATCTCTGGAGAGATTCAAGACCCATCTGGACACCGACCTGTGCAGTATGAGCTGGGGAGCTGCTTTGGCAGGGGGGTTGGGCCCCATGAGCTCTCGAAGTCCCTTCCAACCCCTACAACTCTGTGATTCTGTGATTTAGCTATGGTAACACACTTAAGTACTTTGATTATTCCTCTGTTCTGTTCTTTTATAATTAAGTTGTATGTATTTACCTTGGATTTGGGAAATTAGCATGCATTTATCTGCTGTAGACCAATTCTACATTGGAAACAACGACTTGCTGTTTAGGATCTGCATTTACAATTTTTATTAACTGTATTCTGGGGACGTAATAAACACCACCATTTCCTAGCTGTTCTGATAGGTTGTTTATAATTCATTTTGTATGGCAGATTGGCTCAACAGGTGGCCACAGAACAGAGCCTTATCTATTCCAAAAGACACAGGACTTCTTGCAGAGATAATGAAATTATAATGGCTGATAAGAATGGAAATGATACTATGTAACGTAAATAGGTAGCTGTAAATAATACATAGCCATCGCTGTACTCCTTGTTCTTAAGAGTAGGACACCATATTAGCTAATTTCCGTGCTGGGATAGTGGGATCTTGTAAAGAACACCACAGCTGTAAATTGAAAACTGCTATGATAAATGGTTGTGCATTACTGAGGAAAACCACTGCTCATGAAACATTACTCTGAGAGAGGCATCAAATGAAAACACATTGATAAATACAGGTGCAAAGGTGAAGAACTGGAATGAACTGGTCAACTAGCCACAAATATATTTTGTACAGTTTTCAGGACTGGATTTTGAAATGTGTTTAAAGGGACACACAGAGTAAGTCAGGTAGAATTTCTCACTACAACCCACACAGTTGAAGATGAGATGTTGATTTCCTGTCATATTTTAAAATAAATTAAAAAATATCACAGAATCACAGAGATGTAGGGGTTGGAAGGGACCTCCAGAGCTCATGGGGTCCAACCCCCCTGCCAAAGCAGCTCCCCAGCTCATTCTGCACAGATAGGTGTCCAGATGAGTCTTGAATCTCTCCAGAGATGGAGACTCCACCACCTCCCTGGGCAGCCTGTCCCAGGGCTCCCTCACCCTCACTGGGGAAAAGTTCCTCCCCATGTTGGTGTGGAACTTCCTGTGCTCCAATTTGCAGCCATTGCCCCTTGTCCTGTCTCCACTGACCAAAGAAAAGGGGCTGGCCAATTCCCCCTGCACCCCATACTTAAGATATTTAAGATATTTATAAACTTAATGGCAACTTGGATGTTCTTTTTTCCTTTTTCAAAGTAGTAAAAGGAAGACATTTATTATAAAAAGACATATGTGTTTACAGAGATACTAGTAGAAAGCTGCAAGACTCACTTCTCAGAATTTACTTTCCTGACTAAGTTACTTAAGGCTGGAAGCAAAGGTAATAAAAAGAATTAATGTACAAACCAGCTATTTTCATTGGTTGAAACCACCACTTTCAGAAATACAGCCTTCTCTTTGGATTAGACATTATCACACAGGCTGGCAGGAAGACATCCTTACTCTGACTGAGTGAAAATCTGGCTCCACTGAAATCTCTTATTTTGGCTTAATCAGGAGAAAGATCTGACCAACCGTGTACAAGCCTTGCCAGCACAGCTGATTTATGTCATTAAAATCTCCTGCCAGTTCTCTGCTGTGAGAAGTAGATTACAAGTCCTTCACTGTCATCCCCCTTCTGCCAGCTTCTGCCTTGTGAGAGTTCTGATTGCACAGGCTATGCCTCAGCAAGGCACCTGACCACTTGTCCCGAACACCCTGGAGTAAGGGGGATGCCTGAGGGCAGCAGCTGTGAGGAGTTTACCTTTTTGACTTCATATTTGATGGCCAGCTTCACGCGGCTCAGCGACGCCCGGTGTCTCTGTGCTTCCACTGGCTCCGAGTTTAAGTCTCCGTTCAGAATGGCCTCCACTTCTTCCGAGTCTCGGCACAGGTCGAGAACACCCACCACAAAATCCTTGCACTGCATAGACAGCTTACGGTAGTCATTCTGAAACAGAAGGGTTAGAGAAGGTGGGCTGTGAGGAACATGCTTAAGAATAAATGGTAAAGGGGAAAAAAGAACCTGTGCAAGTTGCTAAAAATCAATAGTGCCGGTCTGTCGGGGAAGGCAGCAGGCCTGCCGGCGGCCTAGCTCTCTTCTCCCAAGACATGGGCCCTGACAATATCCTCCTGTTCCCATGAGACAGGAAAAGTTCCTCATGCTGAGAGGATCCTAATAATCACATTCTCAAAACACAGCGGCCTTGATGACAGGGGTACAGGCTGCCCTAAACCAAGAAGCAGTTATGGGAAGGTATTTGGGAGTAACAGAACATGTCAGGAACCAGCCATAACAAGAGGGTCAAAACAGCCAGTGTGTGGATGCTGTTAGGTATTAAAGGTAAACTAAGGATGTTTAGCTATAAGATAGGTTTATCAGAACTCGTTATAATTGCTAACCAATCAATATGATGTGAACAGTGTGTGTAACCAATTAGCAGTTTTTTAGCTTGCCATGTTTGCAGCAAGAAAGATATAGAATCTGGGTGATTTCACCTAATAAAATGGTTGGCTTCATGGCTTCACCTAAAATTCATATATTGAATTGCATGTTGCTCCCTGCTGGACGCCACACCAGTCCAGTTAGGAGTGTATCAGACATTACAGAGCCCTTGTGCAGTGGAATGATTTCTTCTATGACACAAGGTAGCCACTTGGATAGAAGATGATGACAGCTGTTTAACAGAGCATGGGAACATTACAGAACAGCATGATGAAAAGAACTGAAATGGGCAGGCAAGGGGAAGTTGAATGGACAAGTAAGAACTGCACAAACAAACCAGGGCCAGAACTCCTGAAATACTAATCTCACCCTTGCAGAACGTTTGCAGACAAACAATGAAATGATGCTGTCAGGGTTAGCTTCCAGCCTACAAGTCTATTTCTGCTGTTTCTACACTTCTAAAATGGCTGCCTACTCTTTAATGTATCCCATATTAATTTCCCCCCTTTATCCCCTGCTTCCCACTTGGAACCACTGCGCACACACCAATGTGTACAGGGGGTTACAAAGTGACATGAATTTGGACACCCATGTCTTGGGCAAAATACCCCAAATTTCCTTTATAAGCAACACAGAAAGCAGCTTCTTCAAAGGACAGTTCGAAGATATTAGGGTCCTGAGTCATCTGCTAAGAGACAACCTTTCCACAGACAACAGGGAGACAAAAGGGAGACATTTCTGCAGTCCTCAACTCTTCTAAGAGCTTTGTCCACCTTCCTTTTCCTCTTTTCTTCACTTCCCTGTATCTGGCACAAACCATTCCTCTTCCCCAAATCACCTATTATGTCAATCTCCCTCGTGTTTGCTCTCACTCCATCAGTTCTCACTTCCATTACTGCTGGAGCCAACATTCCTGCTTGTTTCACTCTCTGAAAGTATATAAAGCAAACATCTGTTTTCTCAGTTATTCAAAAACATCTCCCCCTTCTTCCCATTCAGATTTTTTCTGAACTGAACCTTTTAGCAAAGCATCTCTCCTCACAACTTCCATTTTTGCACAGTTACCATTGGCGCTTTCCAGACTTGTAGCTCATTCACTACAGCTGTGAAGTCTTACTGTGTGATGCAGAAAAGACAACCACTTTTCACTGCTCCTTACTCTTTCCATCTTTCCCCAAACACCTTCATCCCTCCAACACTTCGAGACCGTGTCCTGAGTGATGCCCATGTGCTGTGAACCCTTCTGTGCAGCTAGGGTGCAGTGGTACAGCTTTTTGCTGTGCTCACACCTTGTACCTAGCACGCTCCTCCCAAGTTTCACGCTCTCCATCCTTACTCTTTTTGCTGCCTCCTTACAAGCAAGCTTATGTCTATCTGTGAGGGGCTACCTTTAAACTTCTCAGTTGCTTGTATATGTCAACATCACAAAGATTTCCAAACTAATCTCCTCTCTCTTCTGACAAAACATTTGTGGCTACACTTGAAGAAATTAGGGTAACTCTGTAAAGCACATACACGTGAACTTTTGCTTGCACTTTTGTTGCTGCCTTGTATAAGCCTCCCACCACCTCTGTGACAGTAGCTATACACTCTTACCTGGTATTTGCTTTAGTAGAAAGCTTGGTCTCCATTTACACGTCCATGTCCTCTCAGTTAGACTTCTAGGAATTCTTTATCTGAGATAAAGCACCTGACTTCCTCACATGAGGCTACAGTTGGAGGAAGAAACTTGACTGAACCTGTCCATTTTACCTTAGTACATCAAGTGTCTCAGTGCCTGACTAAGAATAACATTGCCCTCTCCTTCAACAACTGCACAGTCTTTCCTGATCCCCCACCCCAGCCCCACTAGCCCATCAGAAGGTTAGTGTGAGTCCTCTGCCTCTCTGTTCCTGTGGTTTCACTGTCAATTTTCAGACAAGGCCTTTTTAAAAGTCACTTTGCAGAGGGGGATGTGTGTGTAGGAGTGTACAGATTTTTCCTTTGTGGTTCCTGTTGTGTTAAAAATTCTTCCTTCTGGCTTCCACCCTCATAATTTTCCATTTTAATCTCTTTTTTTCCCTCCTGAAGCCCTCACTATTTCCCCTTTACCTAGCTAGCTTTCCCCTCCTTGTACTGCTAATTTTTGTTCAATTTTTAACTTTGCATCTATAAAATGGGATAGGGAAATTAATGTGCTCTCAGCTTCAAATTATTCTGGGAGAAAATTGGAAAAGAGGCTGCATAGGATAATTTCAGGAATCAGATATCAATCCCATATGTCAGATTAAGATATGGATCAAAAGGAAATATTACTGGTGGTAAACAAATACTGCTAGGAATTGTTATGGAAAACTAACCAACCAAATAGAGACTTGGAAACAACCACTCCTAGACAGAGACCTAAACAGGACCCAGTTATTTCCTTTGGTTGTAGATGACAAATTAATTCAGTTGTCAGTGAACCAACAGGATGTAAGGCTATTTTAGATTTTTGGTAACCAAGGAGAATAGTACAGAAGAGCCAATTATAAAAATAATACTGGGATGCATGATTAAATTCAGAGAAAGGATAAGCAAGTATATTTATGACTAAGATTTAGGACCTTAAAAGAGCCAATTCTGGTAAGAAAGCTGGTCAAGGGAGTGAAATACACTTATAAGCATGGAAGTCTGAATGTAGAGAAGGCTTTCACTTTAAAGATGTGGAAGTGATTAGACATCAGAACCTACAAAGACAAAAAACCTTGCAGAGGAAGACTCCAGAGTGGTGGCTAGAATGGCAGTTTTAAATGTGAACAGTCTTTCTAGGCATTCTAGTCAAGAAAGAAAAGTTTCATCATAGAGGCCAAGAACTGTAAGTATAAACTGCTAGAAGTCAAGCTTGCAAGGGATATTAAGCAAAGCACAAGGAGGCAAGACGACTGAAAAAGAAAATGGGGAGGTTTTTTTTCTTGAAGACAAAAGAAAAGACTAAAGACAACCCTAGTAAAGTGAAAAACAATACTCTGCCTTCAGTTTGCTGAAGTCCTACGAACTCTGTTTACATTGTTTTTAAAACAGAATCATTATGTATCTGTAAAACCCTGGAACACTCTCCCTTAACTTTTCTATTTCAAGCAAGAGGTGCTTACACATTTCACTACAGCTCAAGAAAGTCATTTACTGAGATGCCTGAGCAAACCCCATGATAATCACCAGATACAACATAATGTTAATTCAAGAGGAGTAAGACTGGTAATTCATTTTACTTAAACACACAAAGTAGTTGTAAATCCACTACTCACAGCACATGGGAGGATGCACTGATTGTCCCACCTCCTGTCACCTGGCTGAAGAGACCAACACCTGCCTCTATACAACCTCCTTTTGGGTAATTGTAGGTGGTGATAAGGTCTCCCCTCAGCCTCCTCTTCTCCAGGCTGAACACCCCCAGCTCCCTCAGCTGCTCCTCAGAGGATTTGTGCTTCAGCCCCTTCCCCAGCCTGGCTGCCCTTCTCTGGACTCACTCCAGGACCTCAATGTCCTTCTTATGGTGAGGAGCCCAGCACTGGACCCAGCACTCGAGGTGCAGCCTCACCAATGACAAGCACAGGGGCACAATCACTGCCCTGGACCTACTGGCCACACTGTATCTGATACCAGCCAGGATGCCACTGGCCTTCCTGGCCACACTGCTGTCTCCTATTCAGTCAGCAGATACAGAAGTTGTTCTGATATAGAAGGCAGGAAAATCTGATTTTGTTTCCTAGTGTTTAAGTTATAACTGTGCCTCACACACGTCCAAGTACACAGGTACAGCCTAGCATCAGGTTCATAAAACATAAACATTCAACTAAGTTCCTACTGCAGTCACACAGACAGTTTAAAAGATCATTTAACACTGTTTTCTCCATTAGGACAAACTAAGCAAGAATACACTTCCCTAGCAGTTACAGTTGTGAAATATTGCCTGCAAAGGGCACAGTGGTGTAAAATCACCTTACTTTGGCAATAGCAGGACAAAAAACTGTGACTCCTATTTCATCAGACTGCGGACTGCTTCCATGTCACTGTTCTCCCATGAATGGAGACTCATCCCCACAAACGTGTCAGAGCTCCTGACTGATCCTGGCAGCGTGCAAAGCTCCTGCCCTCACAGCTTATGCTGGAATCCTGAAAAAAACACCTGTCCAGGCTGTGAATAGCCCTGCTGATTTGTGAAGGACAGGCTGCTTTGCCAACCACCCAAGAGTTACCCACACTTCTACTAAAAATTAGCAGTGCTACATGCTTCTTGATAATAACAATTCTTGCTTATAAAAGTGATGCCTATTGGCAGATAAGATTAAAGATATGATGGATTAAGTTTTATTCTATCCAATTTGAGGATCAGATACAGGCTACATTACTTACAAACGCTGTTACAAGAACTGAAACCCAGAATATGCATTGTTAATGTCTGACTTGGAATCTTACACCAGGTAAACTTGCCAGATTTCTCTCTCCAGTCTTCACTTTCTTGTGTGTTAGCAAATCAAATCTACCTCAGTCAATTCCAGAGTCAAACAGACTGCTTTTCTGGAATTAAACAGACAAACATTGCCCACATTCTAACTGTGGGACCAAATTCTCAATCTTCTACCTCTAGGGTATTACACCAGTAGCAAAAAAAAAAGAATCTGTGGTCTCAGTCATCCACATACACCTCTGCTTACTCTTGAGAAGCTTAGGCTGGACGTGATGATCTAAAGGGTTCTTTCCAACTAAGACAATTCTATGGTTCTAAATGAAGTCACCAGATCACTCCTCTCCTTCCTGGACTAAACAAGGCTATAAGAAATCCCTGTGTGGAATATCCATCTTTGAAAAGCCTTCCTACACACTGTGCAAGTTGCCAATTTGTTAACATGAAGCTAATCTTCAGGGGAACACCACAGTAAGGGACCCACAGACCTGCTTATACAGTGGGGTTCTTTGCCTCTTTTTCATCATGATATAGGGACTTTGCTTTCAGTCAGCAAAGCACTCCCTCAACTAAGCACTCCCTTGATTGCACTCAACCTAACACAGCTAGCTTTACTAGCAATATCATCTTAAATGAGAGAGATATCAAAAAGAATTAAGGGTTACACAGACAAAGATGATTAGGGGTCTGGAACATCTGCCCTATGAGGAAAGGCTGAGTGAGCTGGGTCTGTTCAGCCTGGAGAAAAGAAGACTTAGGGGGGACGTAATTAGTGTTTATAAATATCTTAGACATGGGTTGCAGGGGGAATTGGCCAGCCCCTTTTCAGTGGTCAGTGGGGACAGGACAAGGGGCAATGGCTGTAAGCTGGAGCACAGGAAGTTCCACACCAACATGTGGAAGAACTTTTTCACAGTGAGGGTGACAGAGCAGTGGAATAGGCTGCCCAGGGAGGTGGTGGAGTCTCTGGAGATATTCAAGTCTCGTCTGGACGCCTATCTATGTAATATGAGATAGGGAGCTGCTTTGGCAGGGGGGTTGGACCCCATAATCTCTTGAGGTCCCTTCCAACCCCTAAGATTCTGTGATTCTGTGATCAAAAGTATCAGCCTGCATTCTGCATTCCACAAATGCTGTAGTTGACACAGGTACATACTGGACAACTGGTGATGACTGAAAGTGCAGAACCATGTCTCACAACCAGTTTTGGAGGACTCTGGCACACATCTCCAGTTGGATCTCAGCCTGCTCGAATCTGCATATTCTGGTCTCACAACGTTAAAGGACTACCTTGCAAGTTCATCCAGAATTTTTACACAGAACACATCAATCTGCCTGCAAAGAATGAAGCATGTGAACAAAAAAAATCCTTTGGATGCTTTCACCCTTAAGATTTTTAACCATGTGTCACAGTTTTGCATAGCTGGGTGCTGGTAGAGACCAGGGGCTGCAGAAAATGGCTGCTCTAAGGAGCAGCTGGAATTCTCTGCAGGCCCCAAAGACTAAACATTGGCCAATTCAAGGCTGGAGTCGTTGCTGGCCAGGGCCGAGCCCATCAGCCATGGTCACAGCGCCTCTGGGAATCCCATAGAGGAGGAAATAAATCCCACAAGCAGCTGCATTTTGCCCCCAGAGAACAGAGTGAGAAGATGTAACAAGCTGCACGGACACCAAGGCCAAGGAGGAGGCATCCCAGGTGCCGGAGAGAAAGATGCCTCTGCAGCCCCTGGAGAAACCCATGGTGGAGCAGGTGTGCCCCCACAGCCCAGGGAAAAGACCCAGACCCCACCTGCAGCCCGTGGAGAGGCCTCACACTGGAGCAGGGGAGACAGACAGGAGATGCTGTGACCCGCGTTGGAGAAAGCCCCTGCCAGCACATGCAGGCCGTGGGGAAAGACAAGACACAGAGATGAGCAAGTGTGAAATCTGCGCTGGAACAGGTTTGCTGGGGGGAGGCTGGTGACCCCGTGGAGGACTGGGTCTGAGAGACATTGTGATTTATTACTGCCTGCCATAGCAGTGACCCACAGTAGGGCAGCTGATGAAGAGATAAAGCCCTGTGGGAAAGGACTCACATTGGAGAAGTTCGTGGAGGACTGTCTTCCGTGGGTGGGAACCCACGGTGCAGCAGGGGGAGGGTGTGGAATGAATGCTGCCCGCTGCCCCCCAGCCAAGAAGGAACCCAAATTACAAGGAACTGACCAAAGCCCCCATTTTCCCAGTCCCTGCCCCCCCGTGCCACAATGCGAGGGAAGAAGGGAGTGAAATCCTGACTAGAGTGAAGTCTGCTAAGAAGGGAGCCAGGGGGAGGTAGAGGTGTTTTAAGATCTGGAAAAGGAAAACAGTTCATGAAGAAATGACTGAGAACCCCATTTTCCCAGTCACTGCCCCCCTGTGCCATGATATGGGGCAGGAAGGGAGTAAAATTATGACTGAAAGGAAGTCTGCTAAGAATGGAGGGGTGGGGGGAAGGTGCTACTGAGAACCCCATTTCCCCAGTCCCTGCCCCACCCTGTGCCACAACAGGAGGGAGGAAGGAAGGGAGCAAAATCCTGGAAGAAGGGAGGAGTGGGGGAAAGGTGTTTTAAGATCTGGTTGCCTTGTTTTACGATCTGGTTGTGCTTCTCATTACCCAACTCTGGTTTCACTGTGTGTGTAGTGTAGTGTAATAAATTAGATAGTTTTCTTTCCTTCACTCTGTGTTGAGTTTGTTCTGCCCATGTCGTTGATGAGATGATGATCTCTCCCTGTCCTTACATTGACTCCTAAGCCTCTCAAAATACATTTCCCTCCCCTGTCCAACTATAAAGGGGAGCAATAGACTGACTTTGGTGGGTATCTGGCCTCCAGCCAGGGCTAAACCACCACACCATACCAAAGAAAATGTACACTGAGCTATCATATGCAAACAAAATATATATGCTTTGAGAGCCACAATCCTGTAAGCACTCCAGCTTGTGACTGTGCACAACCACCTATCTAGTTCACACACATAATATGCAATCATAGTTTTATGTTGCCTATTACGTGTTAAACAGATGGTCTGAGATTAGGTATATAGTCAGTTTGCATATATAACTGCAGGACCGGTATATGCAAATCAAGCACATAATTGCACTAATGATTATGGAGCTGGGCTCTGTCCTTTTAAACGCTGGACCTAAACGTAGCTCAAGCTTGAACACTCTTTGTTAGTTCAGCTGAGATAACACTATGTAAATTTACTTGGAACAGCGACAGATCCTGCTTTTAGATGCACGTCCACATCTTCCGCTGGTTTCAGTAGGAGCTTTCAGCAAAACTGGGAACAGGGATTTATCCTATATAAAGCAGGAGCACAGTCTTTTTTTTGATCCTTGCTATGATGGACCAAATTCTGATGTGGTATCAGCTAGCACAATCTCCACTGAATCAAGTTTGCTTACATAGGACAGCATTTATCCACTACACAGAGACTACGATCACGTGGCTTTTTAGCTACTTTGTCCTGGTTTTTTTCCTATGGTGACTCCAGAGGAAAGTTCCATCAGCTGTTCTGACTGCTAGAAATTCTCCCATCACTATGCAGTAAGAGTTTTAAAGTTCTCAGGGAGGAGGGTAAATAGCAATTAACTTTAGTAACCCAGAGGAGCTGCAACGGCCAGGGTCTGCTAAAAATACAAGAAGAAGAAAACCTAAGAAGCAGGAATATTTGCATTGCAAAGTATCTTGTGGTGCTACTGGGATTGGAAAACATGATTCTCCAACTATGGTAATGAATACCTTTTTACATTAAGACATGGTTCCAGACTGAGCTTCCCTAGCCAGTCTGTCAAGTAGAAAGCAGCACACCTCAGAGATCTCTAACCACACAGAAACAGATGCCAGTACAATACCACTCTGTAAGCTTTTCTAACCTAACAGGTTTTGTCCTCAACACAAGAAAAGAATCGAACCAGCAGATTTGATACACTTAGAAAACACTTCCTGATGAGACATGTTGGTGATAAAAGCCTCTCACAAACATCAAAACTGGCGAAGAAGCCCAGAGCGAAGCAGAATTCTGCTTATGCATCTTTGACACAGAACCTGATCAACACTGTTGCCTTCTTTCTAATGATTCTTACTACACATAAAACACCCCTAAAAAAAAAAAAAAGGACAGAACCTAATCAACTGCTTTGAGAGACTGAAGTTTGGTGTGATAGCAGTAGGTGTGGAAGAGCAAATGGTTTTTTGATTTTGGTTGGGAGTTTTTTTTCTTTGGTTTTTGGGGATATTTTTTTTATGATTTGGGAGTAGATTGGACTCAGGTAAAACAAACTGAAATTTCTGAGGTGATCTGAATTCCTGCTGTCAATCCCTGGAATAAGAACGAAGATCACCAAGGAACTACACTGCTATGCTGGCTGCTAAAATGATAACTTGCTGCTTTGACAGCCAGACATCGATAATCTCTGCTGTTCCCTTCGGTGGTTTCCAGACCTAAAAAGGAGTCACCAGCATGTTCAGACAAGCCAGCTGTACTTTACCAAGATCAGAAAATGCAATAAAAAACCTAAAGGGAGGAAGCCAGAGAGTTAAAAAAACCCCAAAAAACATAAAGGAGAATTTGGTAAGCATTTAGAAGGGAGACTAGAAATAAGGAAACTGAAAGAGCAATCTGGACAGAAGAAATACAGAGGAAGGAGACAAGTGGATACAAAGAACAAAAAGGGGCAGCAGTCTCAAAAAACTACTGTAAAATAGATGAAGAGCAGCAAAACAAGCAACAAGGCCTTGCAATAAGGATTTCATGAAGTGCTAGGGAGCAAGGAAGCTTGATGATTGAAGCAGTAGAGTGAAATGGTTTTCAGGGCTCTGGTTTCCCCATGTATTTTTATTCATTTTTATTACTTCTTTTTGGCTACATCTCTTCTATATTTTAGGAAAAAATTAAAAAAAACAACAACCCCAAGTTCAACAATTTTTAACAAGTTGACCCTCTGTTCTTTCTCTGTTGGAAAACCACCTAGAACAGCGTAGGAGTGCTTCACCTCGAGGAAGAACATTCATTGCTGCGAGCGTGCATGAGAAATGCTATGGGCCTTAATGCACCATAGATGCTAAGAATAAATCACAAAAATCATCAGAAGCCCCTTCAAACAGATTTGTCCATTTTCTGTGGGACATGAACACTTTTGTTCATTTCTCTTCACCCTAAACAGTTCTGCTCCATGTTGTACTACAGATTTGATTGGAATAGTTCAGTATTGTCCAGCGATGATCCTACAGGAGAACAGACAAGGAGCCTATCAGCCCCTCTGCCTCACAAGAGGTGTGAGTATCAGGCTAGAAGCCTTCTGCTCTGGTACATGACAAAGCCCGTGGTTATTAGCAAAACGCATTCAGATGACACACCTATAGGAGAGAACACACTGAACAGACAGTTACAAAATGGACTTACATCAAACCTGGCAAGCTCTCACAACAGGCTTCTTAAGACACCGAAGTGCTGCATGCTTTCTCCTTGATCAACTTCTACAGCTCTCAGGGCAGCATCTCATACTACATCCATGCCACGAGCAGTCCCATGATACCTGCCCAGAGCCCCATTGGAATACGCAGTCTTCTAATCAGCTGGAAAACTATAGTTCCCCCTGGATTTGGTTTAACAGTGATGCTAAAAAATTCCTTGCCTGTTGTTTTTTCCTGCCTCCTTCTCTCTCTCGCTCTTCCTGTACCCCTTCTGCCCAGGAAGGGGAGCCAACCATTGATGCTAGAGGAAAACAAGGTATTCTCCTACCAGACCTGGTAGAAACAGAAAGACTACCCTGAGACACATCAGAATCAGAAGGAAAAGAGATAGATGTGAGGTCAATGAGAATAATTATTTCACTGGAATGTTTTGATGTTGATGAGAAGCTTGAATTTCCATGCTTGCAAAGAGGTTGGAACAATTTCTTCTTTAGGTGACAAAAATGAATTATCTTATACACCTGGCAAGGTTAGCAGCTGTATAAGTGCTTTCTAAAGCCACTGACATCAGTGAAAACACCAGATTTCTTGGGTTCTTAGGCATCCCAAAATATCAATGGATAGAGGCTAAGCAGTTAAGGAAAAAAAAAAAAAGAAAACCAGAATATTTTATTCTGTGACAATTTAACATTTTAAAAACTGAAGTATTTTTTAAAGTTCTAGTTTGAAGTGAGAAGTCTAACCAAGTCATCACTTTTTCCTCTCCAAAGTTCAAGCTTTTTTTTTCTCCAGTGAAGTTTGTATTCATGATATTAATATTTATCATATGTGAGCTTCCCATGTATTTCTATTTTCACTGAAATTTTTTTCTCTTTGTTTCTAATTATCTATATCCTCCCCTTAAAACAACATGATATAGCTTGCTTTAATTCAGCTTACAGTGGCAGAAATTGCATTTTGGGTTCTTAGGGAGTTGTGTTACACTTTAAGCGAGTCCCTAAGCCCACCACTGTTGCTGAACACAGGTAGACACCTAAAATTCATATGGAGTATCACAAAGAAAAGGATGAATGGTAGAGTTTCTAAGGTGCTAACATGGAAAAAAAAATCTCTCTCTAAGAAACTGCAAGAGGGAAAAAAACCCCCAAACGTGGGGTGGGGGAGGAAGATGTTTGTATCTACAACCATCAAAGCATTACTCTGAAAACCCATAAATCTCCATCTTGGGCACACAATTCCGGAGACCCAGCGGCTCTCAGGCTGTTGAGTTGAAAAGGAATCAATGATGAACAGCACCGAGTTACACACATCAGAGGTTTAACCTTCTATAATGGTCTCTAAATGAGGCGCAGAACAGTGAAGCACAGAACCCAACAGGCTCTCTGCATGTGATAAAATTTTCCAATTCTTCAATTTTATGTTCACAAAGAGCTTTCCCAGGTCAGTACTTTTTCAGCAGAGGAAAAAAAAAAATCTGACATTTTTCCTATAGTGCTGAATAAATACATGGAGGAAGCATTCAATGCAGTTGCTGAATTACACAACATGCAGCACGCTACGTGGACATCCCTTCAGCAAAGGAAGGACAGGAAAGGTTTAAGCTCATTTTTATGCTTTACTAACACATGCTATAATACATGAATCCTTCTCAGCACTGCAACCTTATTTTTAAATTATATTTGAACTCACTCAGCTATAGCTGGAGCTGCTCCTTCTTAGGAGTCTAAGCAGTTTCTTCCTCTTCTGGTAAAGTTCACTTGATTTCAGCCTTTATTTTTCCAGGTTGTCGTATATTTCTTCCAAGTACTCCACAGTATTAGCAACCCTTGCTGCTGTTTGAGAAGGCTAGTACATCTTTTGCCTCCCTCAGATCATTCAGGAAGATACTAAACAAACAAGCAGTACCCAACCCCGACCCTACTGAAGCCCATTAGGTTTTTTATTAAAACTAGACACAGTGCTGTTAATATCATTAGTCACTGAGAACAATCTGTTATTCCCCCAGCTGAGCTTTTCTTATTACATGCAGTCTACTGGGGTGTGATTTTTTGGTGGGGTTTGGTTGGGGAAGAGGCGGGGGGCAAGGGAGAAGGTGGGTGTTACTGTACTTCTCAAGGTATTCAACAGAACTGCAAAATAATTTACAAAAGAACAAGCAGTGGGCAACAGTTAACTAAGTCATTACTAAAATACATGGAAAATTCAGGGCACTGACATAGTAAACCAGATAGAGCTTAGAAACCGGTAACAGGACGTAACATCTGTAATCAGGCTAACAGATGGTTTGTAACAAGTGGCATTTCTAAACATGCATCAAAACACATACTTCATGGATTCTTAACAATTTGGAGACATCATTCAAAATTAGTACAAATAAAAAAGAGGGAATAAGGTCAACGCTGTCAGTGCTGCAGTATGCTCAAAATCATAACATTTTGT
The DNA here is from genome assembly GCA_022605575.1 of Laterallus jamaicensis coturniculus. NCBI lineage: Eukaryota > Metazoa > Chordata > Aves > Gruiformes > Rallidae > Laterallus > Laterallus jamaicensis. The sequence goes on from JAKCOX010000005.1 coordinate 4,483,410, forward strand.
CCACTACAGCAACCAATATTGTTTTCCATCTGCTACAAGGATATCAGAATACAGGCTGTCCCTTTTTCCAATTTTCTCCGTACTCGGTAGGTGCAAAAGCAATTTCATTTCATTAAGAACGTCTTTTGAAAGGGTTATGTATTGAAAACTCAAAATCAAGAACAAGAGAGACAATAAATGTCACAAAAGCATTTGCAATTGAAAAACTAAAGACACAGGAAGTAATTTCAAGCATCTAAGGACATTGTAAAGTAGCAGCAACTTTAAAACAATAACAGAGAAGCACCAAAAAACACTGTTACCTTAAATTCTTTTTCGATGTTGGCCAACTTGGCAAGTTCATTGCTGAGTTCTAGAGCAGTGAGTACTGGATCTTCGCTGGAGAGGGACAGGTAAGCCGGACTAGCCAGTCCTTTGTATGCATTTATTCTTGACCTAGAGTGACTGAAAGAATCATGCTTTTGCTTCTCCGTACAGTCATTACATTTGCAGAAATAATCATGAGGTCTTTCTATCCTTGCTCCTTTCATCAACAGCATGTGCACAACTTCGTATTTTTGGCAGTGGGCAGCTAAAATGATGGGCGTGATATCTGGAGAGAAGCGGGTACCGTCTTCATCATAGGAATAAAAATCATCATCCTGGAGCTCCTGCTCACAAGGGCTCAGGGTCAGTCGCTTATTTACTGAAAACCCAGGATGATTCAAAATTGCTTCCACTATCCTAATGTAGCCCTTGCTGATTGCGAGCAGCAGGGCATCTCCAATCCGTGCCAAGTTCTCTTTTTTTAACAGAAGTTCTGTCACTTCCAAATGTTCGTTCCCTACAGCAAGCTGTAAGGCGTTCTGGCCCATGTAGTCAACACAGTTGACATTGAGTGTTTTTGACTCCTCCAGCATTTTGCGCACCACAGGTATGTTCCCGTACTCCGCCGCGTCCAGGAAGCGCTCTTCCTCAGCCGTCAGGCTGGTGCCCCTGTTGTTGAACATGAACGCTGGGCCTCTGATGGCCTGCCGCCTCCCTTTTTCCCTCATCACCGTCATGCGCCTCAGAGATGGACTTTCTTCAATGTACCTAATGAGGAAACAAATAGGCAACAGAATTTCACTGAGTTGGTTGTCTGTAGCTTTCATTTCTCCTGTGGCTACAAGAACGATGATTTCTTTCGTCCATCAATTGGCAAGAAGTAATTTTAATGGTGAACCCTGTGCCTCCTGCTTGCTTATCTGCAGTCTGAAGGCACTTACAGATGCAATCATAGAATGGCAAGGGTTGGAAGGGACCCCAAGGATCATAAAGCTCCAACACCCCTGCCACAGGCAGGGACACCAACCTCAGGCCTGGAGCTACACAAGGTTGCCCAGGGCCCCATCCAACCTGGCCTTGAACACCCCCAGGGACAGGGCATCCACCACCTCTCTGGGCAGCCTGTTCCAGCCCTTCACCACTCTTTCTGTAAAAAACTTCCCCCTAATATCCAATCTAAACCTTCCTTTAGTTTAATCCATTCCCCCTTGTCCTGGCATTGTCTATTCTTTTAAAAAGTTGATTCCCCTCCTGTTTGTATGCTCCCTTCAGGGACTGGCAGGCTGCAGTGAGGTCCCCCCACAGCCTTCTCCTCTCCAGGCTGAACAAGCCCAGCTCCCTCAGCCTCTCCTTGTAGGACAGGTGCTCAAGTCCTCTGATCATCTTCGTGGCTCCTCTGACCCCTCTCCAACAGTCCCACATCTCTTGTATTGGGGGCCCCAGCTCTGGACACAGGACTCCAGCTGGGGCCTCATGAGGGCAGAGCAGAGAGGGACAATCCCCTCCCTGTCCCTGCTGCCACCCCTCTGCTGATGGAGCCCAGGATCCCATTGGCCTTGCGAGCTGCAAGAGCCACTGCTGGCTCATGTTCAGTTTCTCATCCACCAGAATCCCCAAGACCTTCTCAGCAGGCCAGTGCCACAGCCCATTTTTTCCTGGCACAGTCAAGACTGGTTTGTTGGTGGGGTTTGTTTGCATTTCTGGGGTTTACTTTTACTTTATGTAAGACATCACTCCCAACTCACTTCACCATGCCTATAAAATGAAAGCTTACCTACTATACTGCATTCAGATCTACTATACTACATTCAATAGTAATTAATATTGTCCACCATAGGTATTCAAGCTGATCCTGTGGTTTAAGGAAGGCAACAATTACATATTACCATACCACAATACTTATCATACTGCGTTTCACCTAACTCAGAGGTGGAAACAAAAAAAAAAGGGAAAAATCAAAGAGCTATTGAATGAAAATTGTGATAGCAAGCTGGACTGTAAAGAGGCAACCTGTGTGTAGGAAAGCAAGGTTATTTAAAAAAAGGGAAGTGAGAACCAGGAAAGCTGTGAACTCCCCTCAAAAACTGCTTGCAAAAGCAGAGAGAAAAGTGAAAGGGGTAAGAGAAAATAAAGGGCAAGCAAAGTCATTCAGGAAACACAGAAACTGGAATTATGAAGCAGTGAAGATACTGGCTGAGAGCAGCCAGCAACAAACAGAAACAGGCTGAGAGGACAGATCAGACACTAAGGTGAATCTATCCAGGTAAGAAAATTAGAGAAGAGCAGAGAGGAGGTTCAGAGAAGTGAGACTAGGAGTTGCAAAGAAAATTGACCTAGAACACGAAGTTGAGGAGCAGATGCTACCTAGCTGGAGGAAACAACAGCAAGCAACTGCCTGGGGAGGTCTGAAAAAACAGAATAGATGAGATCAGACTGAAGTGGTCACAGCTGGGGGAAGAATAGAAGCATTTATGCCTGGCAGAGCAGAGGCCAAAGGCCTAAAAAGGTACTCAGGATACCTTCCTTCACTACCATCTGCAAATAAATGCGAATCCCATCAGCAATCTCCCTTTCCTTTCTAGTCCAGCTCAATATTGAGCAAGACAGCCTCCAGCTGCTATCAGTTAATCCATTAGCTCAAGGGATGGAGATCACTTGAGCTGATTTGATGGGCACAGAGACACCAGTGCAGCTGATAAACAATATATGAGTTAATGAAGGGTGTGCTTTGAATACATATAACGCTATATATATGCTCCATAGAGTCAAACAGGTCTTATAAATTTCAAATTTGGTCCTTAAGTTCTCTGTTCTTCATCTATACATATACTAAAAGAACAGTTGGCTCCCCTTTTACAGAAGCATTGTGAAAATTAATTCATTCATTTTGGTGAAAAACTCAGATACAAGAGGAAAAGATCAGACAGAAAAACTGAAGAGGAAATTAATCCTTCTACCCTCTGTGCAAAAGCCAGGTAACGTGCATTAGGAGAGATGCAGGTCCACATAATGAATGCCAAGGGCAAAACAAAATATTAAACAGCCCTTTTTAGGCAAAGCCTGGCAGTCTGCAAAAGGGAGAAAGGAACCAAGGGGAAAATGCTACATTTGGTGCACACAAAGACCACACCTTTAAGTGAACACAGCGAAACCTGCGTGGGCAAACTCAAAAACCACACATCTGTATTGCTGCAGGTTCCAATCCACAACCAGAGTAACTCCCTGATAAACTCAGGTGGGGCTTTACTGTGTGTCTGATCTCTCAGAAACAAGCTTAGCTATATTGCCACGGCACAAAATACGCCTCTTGACATCCCCGGATTTCCCCATACATGGCAATGTCAACCCCAACAGTTTTCATTAGGCATAACTAATTCCACTGAGGTTAGAAGAACATGCCTAGCCTTCCAGCTATCTGCATCAGTTGCAGTAAATTCAGCAAAGCATAAAATCTTAATCACTTTATCACAGCTACAAATATCATAAAAGCTAGTTCATGCCCTGATCCTTTCCTTTAACACAAACAGGCAGGTCCACTGCAGACCAAGTGAGAGACCAAGGGCAGGTCTCTCCTGGGATGAAGCCTTTGATCTTTTTACATTTTCATCTGTGGTTGGGTATTTCTGGGCTACCAGAAATTTCCTGCGTGGCACTGCAGTATGAGCAATCCTAACTAGTATTTATTTATTGAAATATGTGGCAAAACTGCTTTGCCAGACATGATAAGATCCTTTCCCCCCTTCCCTCTGCTTCTGTAACACTTTAAGTCCATGAAAAAAGGCTAAGTAACAGAGAGGATCTGTGACTGTTAAACACAGAATTGATTTAAGGTCTTAAAGCTCAGCCATATTTCACATTTGGGAGTACTCATATACAAAGATTTGAGCCCAGAGTACATATGTCACCAGCCCCAGTATGCTCCTACCTTATTTCCCAACAAAATCAGAAGCATCATCTTCTCACTGTTACCTTATAAACAAGATCTTACTGTCTGCTGTGATGTTATGCTTCTATTCTTCCTCCACATCAAAAGCTACAGCTACATAAATGGAGTTTTTTACTGTAATGCTATAAAGAAAAAAGCTATGTGTATTCAAGTAAAAAAGACAGATTGACTCATGCTGACTTCTTAATTTAAGATTCTAAACTGCTACCCTCAATCTCATTTATCTTCCATGAAACACATAACATTTCCCCCTATATACTCTGCAATTTTTCAGAATATTTTGAAATGTGACACTTATTTTCTGTTTTATCTGTTTCAAACCCCACTGTCCGACTGAGGTGACTCATCTGATTTCTGTGAAGAGGGATGTATCATTCTAATGCAACACCTCTGGAAGATCTCCCCCAAGAAGGGAGATATTAGCTGTAAATCTTGTGGCAGAAATTATAGATTTGAAGTCACTGCAGTACCTTCTCCAAATAAAGATGAAAGTTGCTTTGTATGTTAATGACTAAAATATCGTCAAGACCCCCTGAAAAAAAAAAACCAAAACCAAACCCAAAAAATCTTGTACAGCATCACACATTATGGACTGTAAGGTTCATCCATGCCTTCCACCTCTCTTCTTCCCTCAGCAGATTCAAACACCTTGAAGCCAGCACAGCTTTTAGTCGAAGTACTGCGTGCACAAGGCATCAGGTATGAAGTTTCCTATTCAATTTCTGGCTCTCCTGTTCTTGCAACTAACATTTTTTTGAGCTACCCCAAAGCACGAATAAAAGTGTTGAAATGTTACTTTTAACTATTTAACTGTTTTCAGCACATTTTATATTTTATATTTGCAAACTTAAGTAATGCCAACAACGAAAAAGTCACATCTCTAAATATCATCAGACTGCCTTAAAATATGATTAAAATAGAACTAAGTGTGCATTAATTACTTGTGTTCTGTTTCCTAAAGCCTTTAAAGTTAATTTTCTCAAATTTGTCTCTGTAAGGAACTGACAACTTACATTAAAAGAGGGCAGGAGAGATGGAAATCATGATGCTCTTTTTCCCAACTGTTCCAAAAATTTAAAAAAAATAAAAATCTGTAGAATGCATGGCAAAAAAATACACAAGAATACCAAGCAAAAAAAAAAAAAGCCTGATTATTTCCTGTTAATTCTTCAGCAGAGATAGCACCATGATGTTAAGTAAGCTCTAGTCTTAGCACACAGATCGCATAGCTACACTATGTGGTATGCAGCAGGAGGGCAAGAGGACAGAATTCGGTCCCCCGTTTGCTGACATGCAACAGCAGCTGAGCCTCCCCAATTTTTTCCACAACTATTTTAGAATTTTCACAGCATAGAAATGGCCAAGGGCCTCAAGCCTCTGTTTGCTCCTCAGCACAATGAAAAAGGATGGAGCTGGAGAAGCGCAATGGTGTTAGCTGAAGTACACCAGTTCCACCACATCAGGACAGGTCCTCGGGCACTAAGCGTGTGCCAGTTCAGCAGCTGCTTCAAGGAACCAAAGAGCTTCACTGGCAAGAAGGAAGAAGTTCAGAGACTGTATGCCAACCTTCAGAACAATTCATTCATCAGTACAAAACAAAGACGATCTCAGGTTATGAGTTTTATTTCCTAACTATACTGCCAGCATTAGTCATTTGTCAGCTCAAATCTAGCTCATTGCTTCCTCCCTTGCAAACTCTCAGTAGCTTCAGTGAGAGCTGTAAATAAACATAACTCACTGTAAGACAATTAACCAAGATGTGGCAGGACCCCAACTCAGCCCCCTGTTGAGTAATATGAAAGCAGGACACCTCCACTTCAGCCTTGCAGCAGAACTCTCACGAGTTAGCGAGGCCATGGCTCCTGAAGGAGTGTACCACCATTCAAGACTTGCACCTACTAAGTATCACTAGCCTTCAGTTGCTCTGAACAGCTAACTGGTTCATTACATACCACGTGGCGTCATAACACACAAAACCCTACCCTACATTATAGCATTTATGTTTAGCTTAAATGTTTTTATCTAAAACGCATGACAGAACCACAGAATCACAAGGTTGGAAAAGGCCTTTAAGATCATCGAGTCCAACCGTTCCCATCCTATGCTAAACCAGATCCCTGAGCACCTCATCGACCTGTCTGTTAAACACATCCAGTGAAGGTGACTCAACCCCCTCCCTGGGCAGCCTGTTCCAGGCCATGACAACTCTTTCAGTGAAGAATTTTTCCTAGCATCTAATCCGACCCTGCCCTGGCACAGCTTTGTGACCTTCACACATGCAATAAAAAAAATATTTTTCAAAAAGATTTCCACAAAACAAGCAATGGCCACTTGTCTCTTGAGTTTCATACAGATCACATTTACTATGACCTTGCAAAGCGTATTGCTGCCTGGGCAGTTACTCCTACGTACAAGGCTAGAAACCTGAGCAACGCAACTGCAAAAGACACAGGAAGCATTATGATTCCTCTGCTTTTACCATTGCTTCAGTGGTAGATCACAGTTGTTTCAGCTGAGGATTTCTACTCTCAGCCTCCCCATCTCTTCTCATGTTCATGCTTTCAGAAGCAGGAGGACAGAAACGTGGGAGAGCTGACCTGAGAATTCCTTATGTTCTGCTCTTCATTATTCTGTTAACAGCCACTCAAAAGAGTTATAATTTTGTTTCTGTTTTCTCACACTGTAAATTGCAGATGTTATTAAAAAATATCCGACAAATGAGCACGAAGTTGGAGAAACAGAGGTTTCATTCCCCGATCTGTAGAGCAATTTTCTAACACTTGTACTGAAGAACAGGCTGTTCCTCTCCCCAAACTATTAAATGCAATGAAAGGTGGCACCGACAATTTACCCCACTGCTAGACTACAGTACATTAGCATTAGCAATCTTGAGTCTATTCTAGCCCTGAAAGGGAAACGCAGTTCAGTGATGACAGACAAGTCAGATGAGTACAGCACAGAAACAGGAATGCACGTGTGCATTTCAAACCAACACCACCAAAGTCAGAGATGGGATTGTGCCTCTTGTTCTGCCAGAAGTAATCACTGAGGTCCCAGTTTGTAAATTACAGAATGATTACTGGATTGTAATGATTATAGGGGTGGTGGATGCCCCATCCCTGGAGGTGTTAAAGGCCAGGTTGGATGGGGCCCTGGGCAACCTTGTCTAGATCATGCCTGGAGGCTGGTGGCACTGCCCGGGGCAGGGGGTTGAATCTGTGATCCTCGGGGTCCCTTCCAACCCAGACCATTCTATGATTCTTGCTGTGCTCCCAAAAGTAAGTGGTCAGACAGGCACACACCCATACAAGCAGCATTTTAGCTCATGACTCCTGAGATCTCTTAAACTAAGCAGTCTTAAATGTTCTTTTTGTTACCATCACAGGAGCAAACCACTGTGAGGCAGCAGCTCCTGGCTCTGTGCAGGCCACAGGCAGTGTTAGAGGGACAATCCCCCAGCCTCACTGCCTCTCCCAAATAAAGGCTTTACCATCCATCCCTCCAAGCTCTGTTACAGTGACATGCCAGAAAATGCTGCTGGTAAATTTATTTGTTCACCAGTAAAAAAAAAAAATAGAGTCATGTTCATGCACATTTGCATGGAAGCTTACACATGTCCCACAAAATTCGGGAATCCCTGCACTGAATATAAAAAGTATGAAATGAGAGAGCTTCCTCCTCCCTTCTGTGAGCTACAGCCTGGGCTTTCCAGAAGAGGGAGGCTAATTCAGCTGAACAGCAGAACATAAATCAGGCCAGCTGCAAGATCTGACTCAGGTCTATACTCTCCCACTGGTCTGAAATGACATAATCCATCATCCGAAATGCCCTCGTGTCAGCTCACAGAAGTTCTGGCTCTGAACTGGAGAGAATCAGTCAAAAAAGGGAACAAAACACAATGAGATATCAGGAGGAGATGCACATACCCTTAGTTTTTTCCTTCCCCTCCCGCCCCACAAAGCGTGCAGAGCTTTTTTTCCTACCATTACTCTTCACTAACTCCTCAACAGAAAACACCAATCATCTTAATACTTGTGGGAAAAAAGGGCTACATTTTGATGACAGGAGTGCATCAATGCACACACAGCTAAAGGCAAACCTATCACCAGGAAATGATCAAGTTAACAGGGCTGCACTACCAGAAAAAAAAATTTTAAAGATCCTTTTACACTCAGTCCTTTATTTGTGTTCTGTTGCTCCACTCGGGAAACTAAGCCATGATTTTCAGAGAGGCTCAGGAAATCAGGCATCCAACGCCTACTACATTTAATTTACAGGTTTTGTCCACATTTTCCCCACTGGGACACATAGTATCTTGTGAAACAAGTATTACATCCACTCTTCAACCTTTGTGGGAATCTGAGGTTAATTACTTTTTCCAGTTATATCTGGCACAGGAGGGAGCCGGCTGTACGCCAACAGGCACCTTACACAGGTTACAGAGCGAAGACCCAGCAAACAGCATCCTCCTGCCTCTTTGCCCTTGCTCGTCCGTACCAAATACTTAGACCACAAATTCTTCCAGTGAAGGGATTCTCATACTCACTTTGTGCACACTGAAGCCTCACGTGAGTCAATCCGGGCGCGCTGTGTGCAAAGTGGCGCTCACAGACAATTAAGATGCACTACGATTTTAGGCATCAGCACCAAACACCCAATGTTACTACAGAATAAAAACCCCACTCCCGTGCCAAGGATGACCTACAGGCACATCGCAGGGGAAACGGCAGTTGTTGGTCTTCTGCCTGTGTACCCCTATCAGTTCAATACGCTCCCATTACATTGATTAATCGCAGCCCTTTTGTCAGCCCACCGGGCCGTGGCTCGTGATCGGTGCTGTCATAGACTGCCAGGACAGGATCACAAAAATCATATCCTGAGAAGCAATTCCAACGGATGGAGCTCATTCCAGGCTCAAATGCCTATAGCTGTGCAAACGGAACTCCAGTTTTACTTCCTTGTGGTCTAATACCCGTTCCTTGAAGAAAGGAACATGCCAGCAGTTCTAGGAGGACACTAAGATAAAAGGGACCCAGAAGTTTAGGACTTACCGCTTACAGATTGATCTGAGCTAACTTCAACTGTCTAAAACTAAAGCATCTGTAACTAAAGTATAAGATAATCCTCTAGGCTCTTATGGTGAACGGAGAAAGACAGATACCTCAAGAAAGAAGTGACTACACTGGAAGCCACTGCGGTTTCCCCTCTCATCCCCAACTACAGAGGAAGCCTAGACAAACAAGTTAAGCACAAATGACTTTCAGGCAGATAAAGATGTGGGAAGGACTCCTACACTTCAAGGCAGCATTGCTGGGTATGAGGTATTTGTAAAGAATTTCTGCACTGGGATGGTAAAAATCACTCTTATTTGTGGTTACCCCATTCTAAGCGCTACTTTTAATTATTTCTGTCCTTTACAGTTGTCTCCAGGGTGATTTTAATTAAGCAGCCTTCTATAAATGCTGAATATGTTATCTTCAAACTGAAAATAAAATGTTTGTCATCTGGCAATTACAATATTTAATTAAGAACTGAATATTGTCCTGAAAGCATAAAATACCCAAGTAATCCTCAGAGGTAAGTCTATCTAAACTGCACCACGTTATAAAAATAAGTTAATAATTCATGGACAACCTACATTTTTCTGGTCAGAGAAAAGAAAGTTAACATCCTTATTAGTGAAGCTGAATTTCTTTCTCTTGCTAAGCCAAATAACGGCCGGTGTTCACATGTATCTATGACTGCATCTTAAAAGCCAACAAACTGAAATGTCCAAAGACAACATCAAAACAGAAGGAACATCTCAAGAACCGAGGCTTTTCTGCACAGGTGTCCTAGATTTCTGTGGGGAGTCTGGTTTTATCACAGCCTGGATTTAAAAACCAAAAAAAAAACCCAAAGCAAAATAAGAGATGCGTTAGTACTGGTATTACAAAGGGGTGTGATGGGCTCCCTACATCTCACCCAAGACAATAATTAGGGGTTTTTTTTTCGGTAGCTATGCTCGTAGCCATGAAGAAAAGACAAAAAGACAAGCCAAAACCAAATAAAAAGAGATGATAGGGAACATCTCTTACGCCCCGGCACCTCTACCTGACTTCTGCTCCCTGCGGCCCCCGCCTCACACTGAAGGAGCAAAGCCAAGGGGCTGGGGAGGAGGGAGAGCAGCCGGACTGTCCCTCAAAGACACTTTCCCCGGTCTCCGCACCTCAGCCACGGCAAACCGGCCCCGTCCCTCTCTCCCTCGCTTGTTTCACCGGTCACGCCCGTTTGCTGCCAGGCCGGGCGGGCTGCGCTCCCGCCGCGGGGCCCGGGTCGGCGGGACAGAGCCGGGCGCCCCGCAGCCGGCGGCGCTTCCCGTGGCCAAGCGCCGCAACTTGTCGGAGGACACGGCGGGAGGGCGACCCCCCAACGGCTCCTCCAGAAAAGTTGCCGGGCGTCACCCCGTTATCCCACCCGCGGGGCCCGACTTACATGGTGCTGGCAAACGGGGGGGGCGGGTAGTAGCCGTAGGGCTCCCGGAGGGTTTTAATGGCTCTTTGAGGCGGCGGAGGGGGCTCCGGCCCCCCATTGACGCCTCTCCAGCCGCGGCGCCGGCGCTGCTGCTCCTCTTCCTCTGCCCCCTCCTCCTCCTCCTCCTGCTGCGGGGGGAAGGTCACTCTCCCCTGCTCCTTGCTCTTCCTGCTCTTGCTCGACATGGTCAGGGTCCCCTCAGGCGGCGATTCCCGCTCCCGACCGACCTCGACCGACAGCGTGCGCGGCGGCGAATGAGGCGGGAGGAGGAAAGCCCTGCCCGGCGGGGGTCAGAGCACCTGGAGAGGACAAAACCCTCACCATAAAACCACCACCGCCCCTCCGCCCTCTCCTCCTGCCGCCTGTCAGGAAGGCGGCGCGATGCGCAGCCCGGCAGCGAGAGCCGGGAAGTGCCGGGGAGGCGAGCAAGACACAGGGCTCCCGGCGGCGGCTCTGCCCCTCTCCTCTCCCTGTCATCATCCCTCGCTAGGACAGCATCGTTACTGAGGCGGAGGGGGCGAGTCGCGCCGGCGAGAAGCAGCCGCCTACCGCAGCGGGCGCTCCGGAGAGGAGGGGACGCCTCTCCCCCTCTCCCCTCCCCTCAGCCCGCCCAACAGCCGGCTCGGCCCGGGGCGGGAACGTGAAGGGGAGGCGCTGTTGCCACAGGGCCCTTACAAGTGTCCTCCGTCGGCGCCGAGGCAAAGCCTCCCTCAGGCACGACCAGACCTGAGGTGCTAGTGTAGCCGGTGCCGCAGGGAGCCCCCGAGGAGCCCCGTCACGGTACGAGCTCCGAGGGAACCCGGGGCCCGACTCGACTAGTAACGGCGGGAGACGGCAGGCTGCCACCGGGAAGGTAGTTGAAGCTAAGATGGCCCAAGCACAAAAGCAGCGCACAGCCCCGTCACACCTGCAAAACGCTCAGCCCTTTTATTTCCATAAACACTCTGGCTTACACTGAAAACAGTCGGAAGTTAAATTTTTCAGGTGAAAAGCAGCCCCTTGACTGGTTTACAGATGATAAAAGCAAGTCAAGATTTCCAAAGTGTTCCAGACACCTCTGCCCAAGATGCGGCTGATCCACTTCTGCGTGGTGTCCAGGTAAAACATAACGGGAGGAGGCCCTGTAGTTATCAGTCACAAAGACTCCTGCTATATGGAGACATACCATTTCTTTTCCTACAAGATTTTCAGTGCATAACGCCCTAGGGAACATGATTCCGTAACAAAACTGCAACCCCATGAAAATCAAAGCAGAGTATGTGTGGTTTTGTACACAGGGTATGCAGAACAGCAGGTACACAGAGACTGCATGTGCCAATTTACATACACAATAAAGTTATTCCTTCCTCTTCATACTGCTGAGATGCCATTTTCCTCTTTCTTTAAACTTTTCTGAAGCATTATGTGGCTATCCATATAAATTTGCATGAATCTTACTGAATTTCAATTTCAGCAAGACCAGCATTCTTCATCTAAGTTTTCCAATCACTTAAAAGAATTCTTCTAAAATCCATATATGGCTGCTTAGATAGAATATCTTACTGCCCAGCATCATTAAGTAACATCGCTATAAAATGCTCATTACCTCCTACTGTATGCTGCTTCCAGCATCAGCCACTGCTTTGCCTTTCCATATGTACAAAACCCCTTCTCATGAAGGACAGAAAAAGCCAAATTAGTTTTACAGGAGATAATTTACTCAGCACCAACTTTGGAGAAAGAATTAGGGCTTGTTGTGGCAGTTTAGATAGTTTGTATCTTGAACTAGTTAGGAAAACGGGGGTTTTAATAGCCTTTGTCATATGCAAATACATAATGCCACTGAAGCTCAATGGGTATGGGGTAGAGGAAATTTTGCTCTCTAGGAAACTAATATAATGCATAGCTACTGTAACTCTGAAGTACTTAGGGTTACTCATTTAGTACAGAGTTGGTGTCTACTCTAATCATACATACAGTATCAGTGCTACTTATTTTAGAGCATAGCCATGCAATAATGTGTGCATCAAATCTTGCGTGCTTTCAGGGGCCCGCTGGCTTATACTGCCCATATTTTATTCCTTTTAAAAAAAAAAAATCCTCAGTTGTTACAGTGGGCTACAGGAATTGCCTTTCTATTGCCTCTAGAATATCCCTTGAGAACAAAGCATAAAAGTACAGCTGAAAGTAGACGATAAGTGCTCTTGCTTCCCAAACGTATGCTCAGAGCAAGGCTTCCATGTGCCCAGGCTTATTTTCTTTTCAGCACTAGATAAAAGAGGGGGAGGGGTTAATACTGTTAGTTTCAAGAAAGTCACATTCTTGGTTTTTGTATCCTGCTTCCCATCACTAATTGCCCTACAAAGAGAGGCTGAGGGAGCTGGGCTTGTTCAGCCTGGAGAAGAGAAGGCTGCAGGGGGACCTCATTGCAGCCTGCCAGTCCCTGAAGGGAGCAGAGAAACAGGAGGGGAATCAGCTGTTTAAAAGGGCAGATAATGGCAGGACAAGGGGGAATGGTTTGAAGCTGAAGGAGGGAAGGTTTAGATTGGATATCAAGGGGGAAGTTTTTTACAGAGAGAGTGGTGAGGTCCTGGAACAGGCTGCCCAGAGAGGTGGTGGATGCCCCATCCCTGGGGTTGGTTCAAGGCCAGGTTGGATGGGGCCCTGGGCAACCTTGTGTAGCTCCAGGCCTGGAGGTTGGTGTCCCTGCCTGTGGCAGGGGGGTTGGAGCTCTATGATCCTTGGAGTCCCTTCCAACCCTGACCATTCTATGATTCTATGATTTGAATTATGTGTTCTATGGGCTGTGTTTTTCATTATTTGAGTATTGCCGAAACAGAGCTTGGTTTGCTATTACTACAGTCATGAAAGGTAATGACTGCTATCTATTCAGTTATTCAAGTCACTGGTAATACCCAACTTGGAAGTCAACCTTGCAGAACCCTTCATGATGCATCTCTATTTCAAGGGGTAAATGATGCATCTCTCCACATAATTACAATATTACAATATATATTTCATGCCATACAACTTCCACTTACACTGTTGCTGTAGTTTGTTTCTGAGCATACCATGTGGGACAGACAAAAAAAACCTTGTTCAAGTCATGGTTTAGCACTATTAGTGCTGAGTAGAAGGCCACTTTTTCTACTACATAATACCCCCCCCATCATGGACTTCTGACTTCCCTCCCTGCCTATGTCAGAGAAGAGCCAGACAAATTTTTCAGGGAAGTAAACACTTCTTCTTGATCCTGTAGGAAAAGGATAACGTGAGAAAAATTGACCAAATCCTTTTCTCTTTCTTATCATACTGCTACAAAGCCACCAAGCTGAAACATGCAGTTCCTAATGTGCATTTAGATTAAGTGCTTTCCTTCTTCCTGCCTTTCCTGCTTTACTTGCTTTCTGGTCAGTTTTGGCCAGCACTTGCATTTGAACTCACAGAAATAGTGGAGAAATCTTCTCATTTGTTTACTTAAAAGAGATCCTACCTGAAAAACAGCCAGGATGGCAGCAACAGAACCCATTTCAAATCTTAAATGCAATTTGTATGTATGGTTGCAGTCTTAAATATTTGTTTCCCCTACACATTTCAATTGGAAATACATTTCAATCACATAAAATAATGTATAGAAAAATTAGAAGAGTTTGAAACATCAGGCTGCTACCAGAACAGGGATATGAGAATCTTTGTCAGATTAAACTTCAGCCATCACTGCCTTACCCAACAGCAAGAATTTTAAAAATCATTGCTATGTCTTCTTGGTATGGTTGAAGCTCCAGAGTGTCATATTTAAACAAAATACACAAAGCCACACTTTTGAAATACCAAAATAAGCAGAGAACCATAACAGTAATGGAATTGCACCTTTAAAATCCTGGGCACAGCTGAATGGCCTCAAAGAGATTTCTGTTTATGAGTCATTTACACATTTTTCAAAACAATGTCAATAATGCTGATGTTCCAAAAATCATTATTCTTCTCAAAAAATATTTATATGTCAAAGTATCAGAGAGATGTCAACATAGCCAAATGCAGAGAGCAAGTGAGAAAGGATGGTTAGATTTGAAATACCAGGCAGAGTGATAACAGAGAACCTTGTGTGATCTGTTGTTTCAACTGGTTAAAGACTTTACAGTCAAAGGCTGCCAAGCTAGTACATTTTGTGAACACTGACTTGAATTTACAGGGTTTTGAAGAGATGTCATCTTAATTTAGAAAACTACTTCCTGGAAGTTGCTTAGACAGGAGTAAAGAATTAAAGGTATATTTCTATAAGAGACTGAACAGCAAAGCCTGAAAGATTTACAGCAAATGGTGAAACACAGTAGATGCAGTATTATATTACTGAAGGTGCTACATTTTTCTTCATAGGTTTTTTTTTTTGGTTTTTTAGGACATGGATTTAATCTCATAAGTATTTCATGTTTGAGTTGGGACTGCAGCCAGAATACAATCCCTCATTCTTTTCACTGGTCTGGCTTGATCAAGGTAGGATGGAATTGGATTGGCACAGGGTTTTGTTTGTATGGATCAAATTTTTCAGTCCTTCTCAAAAGGATGAGAAATACATGATTCATATTTTAAAATTCCTGTTGGCAGTATTCTTCAGTTGGGAGCAATCAAAAAGTAGCTTTTCCTAAATTGAAATAAGGTGTCTAAAGAGTCCACAGAAATAAATTTCCTTGAAATATTGTCCAAAACATGAGTCCTATATTTCTCTTTTCCATTTTTCTTGGCTTTAAGTTAGGCAAGTTGAGTGAAGATCTGAAATATGAGCACAGGTAACAGAGCTGGCATTGAGTATACAAAAATATTAGGAAATATCATTCCAATTCTTAGCCTGAACTAGCACAGGAGTAATACCTCCCAGATCTGAGAGGCACCTGCCTGGATATGTAAATCACTGTGACAAGCGATGGGAAAAAGGTTATCTAATGAATATCACAGAATCACAAGGTTGGAAAAGACTCTTGAAGATCAAGTCCAACCATTCCCATCCTATGCTAAACCATATCCCTAAGTACCTCATCTACCCATCTTTTAAACACATCCAGGGATGGTGACTCATCCCCTCCCTGGGCAGCCTGTGCCAGGCCCTGACAACTCTTTCAGTGAAAAATGTTTTCCTAACATCTAATCTGACCCTGCCCTGGCACAGCTCTGTGCCATTTCCCCTTGTCCCATCTCCCATCCCCTGGCTGAAGAGACCATCACCCACCTCTCTACAACCTCCCTTCAGGCAGCTGTAGGCAGTGATAAGGTCTCCCCTCAGCCTCCTCTTCTCCAGGCTGAACACCCCCAGCTCCCTCAGCTGCTCCTCATAGGATTTGCCCTCCAGCCCCTTCCCCAGCCTGTCTGCCCTTCTCTGGACTCGCTCCAGGGCCTCAATGTCCTTCTTATGGTGAGGAACCCAGAACTGGACCCAGCACTCAAGGGGCAATATGCTCCAGGGCTTTCTCATACCACAATTTCTCCAAGAAAGGCACTTTTCATCAAAATAGATCTAACCTACTTGTTGAAAATTGTATTGTTGACACCAAGACCTTCTTGTTGCAACTAAAGGATTTAGATTTAAGAATCAGCAAGATCCAGGAAACTTCTAGTAACAATTTCCCTTGCAGAACAACCTTGTGTGTCATATGGTGATGCCAAATTATTATTTTCCTGCTTTATTAAAAAAAAGCAAGAGTATCATCTCTCAAGAGGCAAGCCTGTTTATTTTCTTGAAGTGATGGGTGAAAAAAGAGGCAAAAAGACACTCCTGGTAATGCTAGAAATAGAATCCAGGTCGTGCAGTACACTGAACCCTTCACTAATGTGTGTGTGTACTACTTTGATAAAAATTGGGAAGTTGGTGGGAATAGCAACAGTGTAATGAAAGAAAAATTGGCCGCCTTGGCCTCATACTGGGAATTTGCCTACTTGCCAAGAACCCAGTGTTTTCAAGGACATTTAGCTCCTACATCAAGGACTTGTATGAAAGTCTAAACAGGTTAATCAGTGTGAAGAAAAAAGGAGCGATGCAGTGTCACTGATCTGTAAGCAGAGCTCAGCCTCAGAACTAATATTATGGTTTAAGGCTTTTAAATGAGATGAAAAGAGAAATTCCTGAGACTCAACCCTGTCATTTCGGGCACACCGTGCAGCCATTCAGGCCCATGGCAAAGTAAGAGGGTATAAAACACTGTCAAATTATCTACTGGAAACCAGCCCCTCCAAGCTGTGTGTTAGAGTTGTATTACGTGGCCTACTTTATGATATTAAAAGGATACTGAAGTCTCCTGCCAATAAAACCATTAGATAGATATTAGGTGCATTTCCAAAGGTCTGCAAAATGTCTGTCTAGACAAAATGGGCAAAATACCCTTTTTTGTGCATTAAGTGGCAACTGTGTGTACATTTAGTTTTGTACCTGCTAGATCCTTTCTCTCCAAGGCAAGCCAGATATGTCTTTAAACAAATCCGATGTCTTTACTCTCTTTTGAATAAATCCACTTGACCCTGAGCCTATGCTAATTAAGTTTCATTCCTCTCTCTTCACTCTTCTTAGTAGAAACCAGAAGTTAACAGGAATGCTACTGGGAAAGGGACTACAGAATCAATTCCCTTATCTGTACCTTGCCCTGGGGACTGGCAAAGTATACCTTCCTAAGATTTGCTCTACCTACCATTTTTATGTAAGGCTGGATTTTTCTCCTTAAGCTGGTTTCCCTGTCAATTCTCCTTGAAAATGTTAACATGAATCAGCCTATTGCTGAGTGCTGGCAACCACATGAGAAGTAAATGTCTTGTCACAAGATTACATCTTCAGCAGCTGAGTTCTGACAGTGGCTCAGGTGTGGGTGGATGAACACCATGCACCCTACTGTCCCCTTGCTGGTTGATCAAAAAAAATTATTGCATGGATGTATTCAGTGTTTCAACTAATGAGATTGAGAGTCAGAATGGACGTATGGAGTACAGAGTAGCACTAATTTTAGCAAATCAGCAATGATTTCAGTCCTGTGCAAGTAATTAAGTCTGAATGTAGTTGGATACCATTCAATCCTTCTCTAATTCAGGGAGCAGGATTTGAGTCACTGTGGGGATCAAAACAGGGGAAGCAGGACTTAATGAAAGTAATGGCAAGAGACAAAACAGGTCATGTGATGAGCTGCAACAGTTCACAGTGCTTTTTAAACCCTGAAACAACTGGATTTTTCACACTGCTTTGTGAATTGATATTGTAATATATTTCAATCTGTGGACACATTCCCCCTTGGGACACCTTAGCAGGAAGAACTTTAAACAGCAGCTTACCACTGTGAAAGACAAATCCAAGTGACAAGCATGGCTCCAAGAGGATGAGAAAATCCTTCATCCTGGTTTGCACCACTCAAAGCTCTGCTGTCCAGGATGTCTGGCAACTTAGACTGAAAGATTACCCAATTCTGTCACTGTTCAGAGCCTAATTTCCTTAAATCACATCAGAACCCATGGATAAATACATACCATCTGGTAATAACTACTTGCCATACCTCAAAGTATTAAATTCCTGTTGGAAGAGGAGCAAATACCACACTGCACAGTGTTGATTGAAAATGTAATCTTACCTTCCACAGGTTGCTGTGGAATAGGTGATAACACTCAGCCACAGCTGCTAACTCTTTGAGTGACACCAACTCAGTGGGTCATCCAAAACTGCTGCTTCATATATTGGAGGGATGGGCAGCTACAAGGAGAAAAGATTAAAAGAAGATCCTGCTAAGTAGTGTAGCTATCCTGTGAGCAGGAGTATATCCTCCTGCAGAGCTGCCAAGCCATTTGTGGCCAAGTGGAAAAAAAAAGGTTCATTGCCTGCTATAGCAAACAAATCACATTTCCAGCTCTACCAACTAATTCTTACCCTCAAAAGGTTTTGCTGTTCAGTGCTTGGTGAAACCCTGAGCACTTTGAATACCATAATTTCCAAGTGACCAGGAGATAATATTGGCAATCTGTGGATTAGTTTTAAGCTGCTTGGTAACACACTTCCTGTGAAAAGGCCACATCTTATCTGTGAAAGGAGATGATCTCAGAGACATTCATTAGGATTTAATCAGAACTGATAGGAGAGACACAGTGAAGCTATATATTTGCCTGATTAAAGCAGCCACCATGTGCCAACAGCCTGCTTTCACGTAGCACACAGCACCTTAAGCTCCTGACAAGGTGTCCTGCAAGGTTTGGGGATACCACCTGTATATTCTTTGTTATGAAATGAAGAAATAATAATCTTATTTATAACTGTTACAGTTTTCCTGCCTTGCAAGTAAGAAAAGTCCCTTTTCAGAAAAAGGAGAGAGGAAATGCCAGAGTATCTAGCAGTTGAGAGGTGCTCAATAACAGAAAGAAAAGAACAAGCAGGATGTTTCTGTGAGAAGAGACTACACTTTCTGGTAACAATCTTCAGAGTGACTGTCAGGGAAAACAAAGTATGGAAAAAAGGCAGATGTGGCAGTGTTTTAAGTTATTCCCTGAAGCAAATCTAAGAGATAGTGAACATGCATTACCTTTTGCCATGAAAATTAGAATGCTGCTGTTGGTAACAGGCAGATGTCTTGGGGAGGAAGATGGTTATAGGCATGAAAGCAAGGTTAAAGAACCTCAGCACTGCCATCCTTCAGCAGTCCCTGTGCTACCCCAGCATGTGTAACCAGGTGCTGACACCAAGATATGAGGTCTGACTTCCTACTGCACTTTCCAACTTTAGGGAAGTGAAAACCTTGGAAGATATTGTCATTTTTTGGGGTGAGTTCAGGTCAATGGAAATATTGCAATCACTTTGTGGGGTCTGAATTTCTTATCTGGCTTTTAATAAAAACTCATTTACGAAATGCTGGAAGAAATTTTCACAGGATTTCAGAACACAGCCAAGTCCAGCTGGACTGGTACCTCAGACATATTAAGGCAAAAAAGTAAATCTCAGGAGACCCTCATAGGTCATATTAATTTTTAAAACATCCATGCCCTGGTTTTTAGGAGTGAACAGCAATTACAGTTCCCATTAAAACTCAGAAAATGAGACCAGAGATGCTTATTCAGCAGAAGAGCAGCAGAAAGCAAACTGTTTTGCAATGACATGACACAGACAGACATAAGGAAATGTGTTTCATGCAGAAAGCATTTATATGACCATAAGAGAGGTATTTCTATGATGTCCCTCAATTTTTTCATTACATTACCACAGCTGCTACATGGAAACTGCCAGCAACAGTGAAGTTTTTGTCTAGGAATCCCCCCTCAAGACTTCTAAATCCAACTAACAGGGATTTGGTACCAATAGAGAGCTCAAATAAAATTTCATCTTAATTGTGAGAGGTAAACACAGGAAAAATGGAATACTGAGCATCAAAATTAGCCTATAAGGGAGAAGTGATACAAATTGTTTCCTTATCAGATGAAACAGCTGTTGACAGATGTATATGCCTGGCAACTCAGATTTTGGAAAACTAGGAATCTACCCATTGTGGATTTTGATGTGACCATCATGTGAAATCCATGGAATTAATTTGAAGGTATCCAAAGATTATTTAAAGGCATGTTAAAACCACACACAGCTAAAAGGCATCCCAGGTGTAAAAACATGTTAAGACATCCAGGAGGATTTAAAAACAGGCAAAAAAAAAAACAAATGTGGCCAAAACTGGATTTTGAAATTAATGTCTTTTACATATGTAATGATAAAAAATAACTAACCTGCAATATTAGATGCAAACATTTCAAGAGCTTCATGCACTCAAACTTTCTATTATTGAAATCAGATCAGAAGGCATCCAAGAGGAACCCTTTAACTTCCTAACAGTCTAGGCACTTTCACTTTAAAGCAAGCTATTATCTTTGTCCATTTTTAGATTCAGATAGTGCTTAACACAGTTCAGTACCATTCCAGCAAACCTTTTAGCAAGAGTGAACCTGGTGTGTTACCTATTCTGGCTGACACGCAGCAATGGAAAGGATTGGTGCACGTGAGTGTGGCATCCAGCAGGGAGCAACATGCAATTCAATATATGAATTTTAGGTGAAGCCAGGAAGCCAGCCATTTTATTAGGTGAAATCACCCAGATTCTATATCTTTCTTACTGCGAACGTGGCAAGCTAAAAAACTGCTAATTGGTTACACACACTGTTCACACCATATTGATTGGTTAGTGATCATAACGAGCTCTGATAAACCTATCTTATAGCTAAATATCCTTAGTTTACCTTTAATACCTAAAAGTATCTGCACACCGGCTGTTGTGACCCTCTTGTTATGGCTGGTTCCTGACATGTTCTGTTACTCCCAAGTACCTTCCCATAACTGCTTCTTGGTTTAGGGCAGCCTGTACCCCTATCAGCAAGGCTGCAGTGTTTTGAGAATGTGATTATTAGGATCCTCTCAGCGTGAGGAACTTTTCCTGTCTCATGGGAAGAGAAGAATATTGTCAGGGCCTAAATCTTGGGAGAAGAGAGCTAGGCCGCCGGCAGGCCTGCTCCCTTCCCTGACACATGAGTATAGGGCAATCTGACAGAATTGGTGCTGCAGTCCTACAGGAGTGATAGAAATCCATCACCTTCTCTGTTCTTTCCTCTGGACACTTTGTAATGAAGATCCTTTTATCAGATAAAAGGCACCCAAACTTACATACATTTGCATTGTAAAAGGGCAGGGTAAAAAAAGACTGTGAGCACAAGCAAAGTTCTGAAAAGGCCAACAATGATACAATGCCTTGTTCAAAGCCAGTGAGAGGCACAGGATAAAAGAAGAGACTTTTGGGAGGAGGCAACAGTGTTCTGTTCTTCTTCAGAGAGGACATCCCCACAGAAAGGAGTTAGCTATTGGGATGCAATGGAAAGAATCATAGAATGGTCTGGGTTGGAACGGCCCCCAAGGATCACAGAGCTCCAACCCCCCTGCCACAGGCAGGGACACCAACCCTAGGCCTGGAGCTACACAAGGTTGCCCAGGGCCCCATCCAACCTGGCCTTGAACACCTCCAGGGATGGGGCATCCACTGCCTCTCTGGGCAGCCTATTCCAGGACCTCACCACTCTTTCCGTAAAAAACTTCCCCCTAATATCCAATCTAAACCTTCCCTCCTTCAGCTTTAATCCATCCCCCTTGTCCTGCCATTATCTGCCCTTTTAAAAAGCTGATTCCCCTCCTGTTTCTCTGCTCCCTTCAGGTACTGGCAGGCTGCAATGAGGTCCCCCCGCAGACTTCTCTTCTCCAGGCTGAACAAGCCCAGCTCCCTCAGCCTCTCTTTGTAGGGCAGGTGCTCCAGCCCTCTGAGCATCTTTGTGGCTCCTCTGACCCCTCTCCAACAGTTCCACATCTCTCTTGTATTGGGGGCCCCAGCTCTGGACACAGGACTCCAGGTGGGGCCTCACGAGGGCAGAGCAGAGAGGGACAATCCCCTCCCTGTCCCCACTGCCACCCCTCTGCTGATGGAGCCCAGAAAGAAAGCAAGCATGAGGATACTGGCACTTTTGTTGTGTTCTCCTTGTGACACCCCTACAATTAATGCAACACAGCTCATTAGATCCTAAAAGAACTGCTAGATATTTTCCTTAACAGCATCTCCCTGTAGCCCTATTAGATTCCCCATTGTGTGATTATGTGGAGCCAATTAAATAACCAGCATCCAGTTTTGTGGAAACCACAAGTAAAATCCAGATAAAAGCCACTTGACTTTTGTAAGAACTGAAAGATCCATATGACACCCTGAGATGTTAAACCTTACTGCTCATCCCATGAAGAAAAATAAGCAGGCAATTGTAAGGAGTCACATAAAGCTTGTGTAACAAGTCACATCATGAAGCTTGCTGTTCCCTACTTGTATTCCTTTACTTTGTCCATCTTTCCTCTTGTCCTTACGCTGCCATCCCCACACAATGGGCCAACAGCTATTAGTAGCTCTCACTGAGGCATCTGGAGCCAGTTCAGCTGCAAAAGAATACCTGTCACTGCCATGGGTTCTGTCATAAACTGGGGGAGATGTCAAGATATATGTTACCAGGGCATTTTAGATGAAACCTTCCTGTATCTGATGCATTGTTTTACTGAACTTCAAAGTTGTGATTGTTCTCTCCTGCCCCCTCAATCTGTGTTTTGCATGAACTTTTTCTTCCACTTTTCTCCCCCTTGTATTATATTGCTATCTTTGCTTTCTCCCATCTTACTCTCCAGTCCTCTCCTATTGCCATGCTTTCTGATACCTGTGCATTGCCCAAAATATAAGATACTCTTGATGTAGGAGGGTGAACCTAACCAACACGCCCAGAAAGTGATAAAAATAGGCATGTTATATCAAAAGTAATGAAAATCTCTCCCCATGGTTTCTAGTATCTAACACACCATGCCCTTTAGCCAGCATTTGTTAGGCATGGATCAAACCTGCCAAGTATTCAGATCTGAATTAGAAACTTTTCTTACCTCAGGAGTGAAGAGATATTCCTGTGCAGAAACAGAATATGATGCAAATGAAAAATTCAGCAGAGCACTATTGCAACACTCTGACCAGTGCATGCTGCTTTGGTACACCAAGTACCTGTTGTAAATAGAACTTTCCTCCAGTGTCTATTTAAGACCATAACTGATATTTTAAATACTGGGGCAAAACTGTGAGGATTTGTGAACTCTGTCAATTTGCTTAACTGGAGTAGAAATCGGAGATGTAATTGATAATGAATGTGAGGAGCATTGTACACAAACCCAACTGACAGTTCAAGGGAAACAGACCCAATCAGAGCATAAACACAGCCTTAAATATTATTAAAATGGTACTTTAGGTCATCCACAGTGCTTATTGCTTTAACATTTGTAACCACATGGGACAAGGACTTGACATGAAGAATGGAATGGCTTTTGGACAATGGACTATTCAAATTGAAAGATTGGCCAAGTGCACAACAGGCAATTTGCCTGCCTTTGAAGCATCTTGCATTTGCCAAGCAGAGTGGAGAATATTGGACTTGATGGATCATTGGCTTAATGGAGCATGGCAGGTCCTATGTTCCTATTAAAACTGACTGGTGGAGGGAACTGTTCCAAGCACAAATTTGGTATTAAAAGTAAATGTATACGCTCTCCTGAGCTTCCCTGTATTTAAAAATTACAAGTTGCCTGATCTCTGCTAGAACTTAATTTCTGTAGCCCAATTTTTTTAGTGCTGTGCTCTGATTTACAGATGACCTCATAATGATAATAACTTATTATGAGACAGAGTGAGAAGAGAAAGAGCTGCTCTGAGATCTAAAAGGGAACAGTGGTGTTGGTGAGTTATTCTGTGTCACATGTCTAGCTTGCTCTGCTAGGACAAGATCATGTGAGGGGAGGCTGTTCTAAACTGCCACATAAACAAGCAAGGTGTTAAGATTTGGGTGGCTGAGAAACACAGTGGTCTTGTGACACTAGAGCTACTTGTAGCTAAAACAAAGGCCTTAAGAAACAGAGATACAGTCCAGCAGTCACTGGCTTTATTATCTTTCAGAAAGTATGATGCCACAAACCTACTTAGCTCCCAGCCATAAAACCTCTTATCAGAATGAACCCAAAATTAAGAAATAAAACCCATTTAAACCTTTTTACAGGCAAAGAAAAGGGCTGCAATGGATAAATATCTACACTTGACATCATTCTTCACTGTCATCTTTGTGGCAGGTCCACCCTGATAGAAAAAGGGCAAGGCAGGACATCCAGTGTGGTTTCCAGGCTGCCAGTTCACACTACAAAATCCTCTCCCTAAATTTACAGGCACCTGTCTGGAAAGCAGTTAGGTTTTTGACCTGCTTATCTCCTTCTTTGTTAGAAAGATATTGTAGAACCTTGCCTGTCTATCCAAATAACTCCCTTTCTATGGCCAGTGCCCTGCTGAACACCATCACTCTGGTCTGGTGACTACATGCAGTAACTCAGCACCACACAGAAGACTTGTGCATGTCACTTTTTTTTCCAGGGCACAAGTTAAAGACTATTGCAGTAAAATGCAGAGAGCCTTTAAAATCCACATTCTGAGTAATTTACACCCTAATTATTAAATAACTTCAGAGCTCAGGTTAACATCCTACAGTGAGCAGTAATCAGAGTGAAAGATGCTATCATGCTGCCTAACTTCTGGTATCTCAAACTAAGAAATGAATTAAGAGTCCATCTTCCTAATACTTGATACATAAAAGATGTATCAGTTGATGCATAAAGACATATCAATGGAGAAGAAAGAAGGGTGGCTCCTCCAAACAGACAGTCTAGATACACCTGT
Source organism: Laterallus jamaicensis coturniculus (assembly GCA_022605575.1). NCBI lineage: Eukaryota > Metazoa > Chordata > Aves > Gruiformes > Rallidae > Laterallus > Laterallus jamaicensis. The sequence continues at coordinate 4,508,421 of JAKCOX010000005.1, forward strand.
TCAGAAACATACAAGACCTTTCTAATTTAGCCACCTATACATGGGCCTTAAAGTTGGGGGGTGCATTGCAGTCAGAAAGCTCTAAAAGAAATTAAGTCCTTGCTCTGACAGAGCATGTAACTTCCTATCAGCAACAGAACACATGTGGGAGAGTTGTAGAACTTTGTGAAACACACAAGTGCTGAGGTCACAACATGGATTGTGTGCGATTGTATGTGATGTCATAACTGAACTAAGAGAAGTAGCATATAGCTGCTAACAACTTACAACTGCACCTTGGTCTTCTTCACTAACAAACTGTATTTTAAAGCATTGAAATAGCAACAGAACTGAAGGCAAAGCTGAAATACTGAGGGTGAAGGTTCTGACCCAAGCATTGGCTAAGCACCACACACCACTTGCTCAACTCCCACAGGAGAAAAAGACAGAGCCCCCAAGGGTAAGGACAGTTTACTGACCAAACCACCAAGAAAGGGGAACAACAACAGCCCATCAGAAATTTCACTCACATCCCGTGATAACAGAGTACCTTACCAATGATAACAAGGTGCTGCATAGCACAAGGACCCATCCAACACTCCAGCCACAGTCAAACTACCCTGGAAGCAGCTAGGAGCTTCTCTCTCCCCAGCCAGCCCCTTTTATGGGGGAGTGATGTCAGGTGGGGTGGAAGCAGCCAGGGCTAACTCAGCTCACCTGGGGTATCTCAGCTCACCTGTGCTGGCTGCTTGGGGAGGGTAACTCTGGCCTGGCTGGAACTAGGACCAAAGCCAATTATTTAGGTCTGGATCTCACTTTCTAAGTGCCTGATTTCTGCTCTTCAATACATTGCAAATCATGTTTCAATTTTCAGCAAGATAAAAAAGAATTTACAACTCAAAAATTTATGTTACTTGAGGTATTTTTTTCCTTTGGGCTTTTATTTTTCTCCTTCAAAAAAAAAAGCTTTTTTATTTTTAAATGCTTTTCTGTATCTATTTAAATGTTTAAATGCTTTTCTATATCTATTCTGTTCTACCCTAGTCTATGTATAAAAAACTTCTGCAGTTTTAAAAGAACAATCCTGTCTGATGGCCTCCAAGCTCATATCAAACATCCTTGACAAGAAATTCAGCTTGGTAACTCTTGGTTCTTTGCCCAAGTCAGTGTATTTTTTTTTTTAAATTGGAACAAAAGAGAACTGATAAACACATAGAGAAAGAGGTCAAAGGCTATCAGAAGTGAAGAAAAAACAGCTACTGCCAATGGTGCTTGAACTTCAGCCATGCAGAACTGAAGAACAGAAGTTTTGCTCTTCCAGGTTTTTTTAAGCTTTTCCCCTGTTTTCCCAGGACTGTTAGAGACATTGTTACACACATTGAGACACCAGCTGCACAGGAATCCATTGCTGGAAGCAGATTGTTAGATGCCAGAGTCATTCCTGTACAGTTTGTTTTGACTCTTGTCAGAGTTGGGTACTTCCCTGGGAGAAAGAAGCAAGGAAAACATAAGTAGAGGGCAGGAGGAAGAAGTGAAAAAGAAACCTATATCCTACAGATGGTTTAAGATGGAGAAGTCAGGAAAACGCTGATGGCACCTGGTTCAACATTTCCATCTGAGTAGAGTATCTGTCTGCTTCAGGTAAATGAAAGCTTAGCAGCACTGGAGGTGAGAGGGATCTGGGGGTCCTGGGAGACAGCAGGATGGCCATGACCCAGCAATATGCAGTCATGACTAAGAAGGCCAAAAGCAACCTGGGGTGTATTAGAAGGGATGGGGTTAGTAGGACAAGAGAGGTCCTTCTCCTCCTCTACTCTGCCCTGCTGAGACCACACCTGGAATATTGGGTCCAGTTCTGGGCCCCTCAGGTCAGGAAGGACACAGAACTCCTTGAAAGAGCCCAGCACAGGGACACCAAGGTGATGGAGGGAGTGGAACACCTTCCTTATGAGGAGGGGCTGAGGGAGCTGGGCCTCTTCAGCTTGGGGGAGACTGAGGGGTGACCTTGTTAATGTCTATAAATATGTAAAGGGTGAGGGTCAGCAGGACAGAGCCAGGCTCTGCTCAGGGGTGGCCAGAGACAGGACAAGGGTCAGTGGGTGCAAGCTGGAGCAGAGGAAGTTCCATGTGAATGTGAGGAGGAACTTTGTCACTGTGAGGGTGACAGAGCACTGGGACAGGCTGCCCAGAGAGGCTGTAGAGTCTCCTTCTCTGGAGACATTCAGACCCTGCCTGGATGTGTTCCTGTGTGATTTAGTCTGGGTGCTCCTGCTCTGGCAGGGGGTTTGGACTAGATGATCTTTCCAGGTCCCTTCCAACTCCTGATGTTCCATCATTCTGTGATTCTGGCAAGTCTGGAAATGGAAGGTACCAAATTATTTTTAAATAGTGAAAGACCCAGAAAGACATTTCTTAAATCTAATAACAAGAGCAAGCTTCCAATGACCAGTTTGGAAATTTCATGAAAATTCTGGCTTCATACTATTTCATAAACTCTCCAAAAGACTTGAATAATCTCAAGCAGCAATTATTTCCATTAGACCACTCACATGCTTTATTTTACGTTGTTCCAGTGTGGCCTCTTTCTAATATAAAATTATAAAATTGATTTGCAAACTAAACCATTTTCCAAACACCCACTTTTCTGAACATTTAAGAACATTAACATTTAATGGTAACTAGTCTTGACTACTAGTTACCATTCTGTTGCTGTTCCAAACTGCAGCGACAATGAAGCTGTCTGGAATTTAGACAGTGCAAAAGAAAATAACCCTGATTCAGGTTTCATCTGTACATCACAGCATGTGGAGCCACTGCAATGATTTTAGCTTCAAAATACTATTTTTAATTAAGACAGTGCTTCTGTCCTTGGTGTTTACACAGGGATAAGAAAACACAACTTTGCTTAATTGTGAGACTGTCACTTATGATGGGTAAGAGTAAATCTCACTGCACATGCTGAAGAGTTTTATGTTTGAGTCCCATCTGGAGAAATCTGGAGCAGGAAATGTGTTTTAAAGCCTATTAAATATCTGTTTCTGCACAAAACTATTTCCTATGTGCTTGCCCCTTGCAGGACATGCATACTGAGAAGTGATCACACCTGCATTTGCTGATGATTGCCTTCGAAGAAAAACACTGTCTTAAATGTGGAATAACTGAAATGAATAGTCACTTTCTTATACTTGCATTTTGGGAACTAAGTTCCTTACTTTTTACCTTTCCTGCCTTTTCCCCTTCCCTTTCCTTCCCTTCATAGAATCATAGAATGGCAAGGGTTGGAAGGGACCCCAAGGATCACAGAGTTCCAACCCCCCTGCCACAGGCAGGGCCACCAACCTCAGGCCTGGAGCTACACAAGGTTGCCCAGGGCCCCATCCAACCTGGCCTTGAACACCCCCAGGGATGGGGCATCCACCACCTCTCTGGGCAGCCTGTTTCAGCTCCTCACCACTCTCTCTGTAAAGAACTTCCCCCTAATATCTCATTTAACCTCCCTTCTTTAGCTTTAATCCATTCCCCCTTGTCTTGCCATTGTCTATCCTTTTAAAAAGCTGATTCCCTTCCTGTTTCTCTGCTCCCTTCAGGCATTGAAAAGCTGCAATGAGTTCCCCCTGCAGCCTTCTTTTCTCTAGGCTGAACAAGCCCTTCCTTTCCCTTGTCTTCTCCATATAATTTTGGATTACATTTCTCATCTTTTACTGAGCTCTTACCAGGAGAGCTTTCTAGTCACACCTTGCAGGGTTTTAGCTTCCTCCATCCTGGTAATGTAACTCATCCCAAGAGCTTCACTTAGGAAGAGCAACATGAGTCGGTGTTGCTTAGCAAGGCAAGTACTTGCAGGCCCATGAGCATGGTACAAAAAAGAGACCTAAGTATATCTGAATTTTGTGCTTCTTAGAAGTGCCTTCCAACATTGTACAAGTACTCCCCTGGGAATGGCCACGTTGCCATATTTAATGCTTACAGAATGCTTTCGTTTTTCAAGGAGCTCAAAGAACATAAATAATTGGTATAGTGTACTTACTGATCAAATTGTTAAGCAAAATCTAAGTTAATAGCAAGTTTAGGGTCAGATCATCTTCTCCATGGCAAAAAAGGCTTGAAATTGCTTTCAACATCAATCATGTCTGGCAGCTGTAATGAGAAGATTATCACTTCTCTTTACAGCAGCCAGAGAAGACACTGAAAAGGTATAAGCTGTCATGAATAACACCTTTCCTGTCACAGGACACACAAGATTTTGGGAGATGTGGAAAACAATGAACAAAGTTATCAGCTTTTCACACTGATGACATCTTGGGCACACACTTAAGTCATTTCTGAAAACCCTAATGATGAAAGGGGAGGTGACAAAGGAGGTGGTGGGTAATAAGCAAAGACTAAAAGCTGCATGATGAGGTTGTTTCTCCAGTTGCCAGGTGTGACATCCAGCAGGGAGCAACACACAATTCAATATATGAATTTTAAGTGAAGCCATCAAGCCATGAAGCCAGGAAGCCATTTTATGAGGTGAAATCACCCAGATTCTAGACCTTTCTTACTGCAAACGTGGCAAGCTAAAAAACTGCTCATTGGTTACACACACTGTTCACACCATATTGATTGGTTAGTGACTATAATGAGTTCTGATAAACCTATCTTATAGCTAAATATCCTTAGTTTACCTTTAATACCTAAAAGCATCCACACCCCGGCTGTTTTGACCCTCTTGTCATGGTTGGTTCCTAACATGTTCCGTTACTCCCAAGTCCCTTCCCATAACTGCTTCTTGGTTTAGGGCAGCCTGTACCCCTGTCATCAAGGCTGCTGTGTTTTGAGAATGTGATTATTAGGATCCTCTCAGCATGAGGAACTTTTCCTGTCTCATGGGAACAGAATAATATTGTCAGGGCCTAAATCTTGGGAGAAGAGAGCTAGGCCGCCGGCAGGCCTGCTGTCTTCCCCGACAGCCAGGTCTGATGCCTTCTGCTTTCTGAATGTGTATCTTTGGAGCACATCGATGACCAGTGTTACATCTCTTGATGCTGCATATGCCTGCAAATGCCTCCCACCTTCCAGAACATAGTTAAGCCTAAGGTTTATTACAGTTTTCAGGTTGTGGGGATTTATGAGAAGCTTGCCCTCATCTGTGCAGTTCTGGGCAGACAGGGAATATGAGGTCTCAAGGGCTTTCCTTTTTATTAGGACAAAAACATTAGTTTTATGAGCTTTTAAGTAAAGCATTGGCAAAAAGCAAAAAGAAAAAAATAATAGTTGATATGAAATGTGCATACATCTTTATCTCTGCATGAGAAATTAAATTATTTTCGTTCATTTTCAAGGATAAAAAATAACTTTGACATACATTTAAAATCAGGACAAGCTGGGGATAAGGAAAATGAAACATTCCATGTGAGAGCTGATCTCAAACCATCAAAACTTTCATTTCTCATTGATTCACAGCTCAGGAAAATATATTTGGGTCATTGCCCAGCTCCTTTTGCCCAGGGCTTGGGTTGGCCATCTTGCTGCTGTATTAACAGCCACTGCTCTATTGCAGGGCAGGGAGTGCTTCTGGGAATTCGTTTTTGTACTGGGAATGCAGTAACAGTGAATACAACTGGTCTTTCAGATTATGAAGCACTGAAGGTGGACAGTCCACTCCATTTAGTCATAGCTGCTTTCTAAATGCACTTTTGTCTCCTGCCTTTTTAGACAGTGAGGTCAATAGGTTGTCCCAATGTGATGAGAGTTTCTTAGCCAGCTTGTAGAAAATGCATATTAATATGCAACCATTACTAGCATACAGAATTACTTATAAATAATGCATTGAACTTTCTTGCCTAGAAAACGATTCAGTGACCATTTTAAGTTAATAATACAGTGTAGCAGGGGTTGATTATAGGATACCATATTTAAATGAAGATCTACTTGGCTACAATAAAGGTCTCAGAAATCACAGAAATATAGGACTAGGTATAACCCCCAGCCATCAATTCCACTCTCTGGGATCAAGTCTAGTGACTCTGACAGATATTTGTCTCACCTATTCTTAGGCATGTCCAGCAGTACAGATTCCCCAAATTATGTAAAGAACCTCTCTTAGAGCTAAAATGTAGTTAGAAAGTTATTCCTAATATTTGAGATGGATTCTTCCCTTGCCATAAAGGAAGTAGATTAATTCTGCTCTGGATGTCTAGGAAAATAACAGTTGGACACCATGCTTTTACAACAGTGTTTAACACATTGGATATCACCCATCTTTGTCCATGTTCTCACTTCCCCATGCAGAAAAACATTGACTTTTTCTGGCTCTTCTACAGAGGCCTTATTTTCTAAACCTCTCACCACTTGCTTACCTCTCCATTCTGTCCTAAGCCTTTGGACGCTGAGGTTGGTACTCAAAAAAGGAAGCATTATGTTCCAATTTAGGACAGTCAAATTCCAAGTACAACAGAGTACCTCACTTACCTGCTGTACTTCTGCTGATGCGTGGAAGGTGACTTCACAAGGCATAAAGAGTTATAAATCAGGTATGTTTATTCAGGTATGTGCACAGGGGGATCTCTCCACCACAGACTAGACACCAAACGTGGCAATTCACCTTAACTATACACAGTAGAATGTCACATGTTAATGGTATTTCACAATACACCTGTACATATGCATAACCTGTCCCTGCTTCGTATTAAAATTAGTCCCATGAAGTCATCTTCACAAACCCCTCCCAATTGTGCCTGTGCACTGTCTCCTGGTGGTGATCATTGGGGGTCTCAGCAATGAAGACTCAAAGTCTTCATCAGGTTGAACTTTTCACCTCCTCCCCCTGGCACATGCGTAGTTGTGATTGTTCCAGATGGGCACAATTATCCTTGGGACGTTTCCTTCTTATCTATCCCAGGCACCACCCTCCTTGGGATGCTTCCCCCTCATCAGCCCTGAGTCCACTTAAATTATTTCAAGAACACAAATCACTCAACACTGACTACACTAGGAACCAGTTGTTCAAGTGAGACATTGTTTATACAAGGTCACCGCTTTAGATTGGATATTAGGGGGAAGTTTTTACAGAGAGAGTGGTGAGGGGCTGGAACAGGCTGCCCAGAGAGGGGGTGGATGCCCCATCCCTGGGGGTGTTCAAGGCCATGTTGGATGGGGCCCTGGGCAACCTTGTGTAGCTCCAGGCCTGAGGTTGGTGTCCCTGCCTGTGACAGGGGGGTTGGAGCTCTATGATCCTTGGGGTCCCTTCCAACCCTTGCCATTCTATGATTCTGTGATTTTCTGACATAGCCACTATGGCACTTCAGACCATCCTGTTAGCAAGCCCCCCTTAACAAGCATCTTGTTAGCAAGCACCCTTTAGCCCTTTGCAAGCATCTTGTTAGCCAGCCCCCTGTATCAATACCTCCTAGAACAATTGCCATTTTTCTTTTGGAAAGAGTTTTACATAAAAGCATTACTTATCCCTATCATTTAGGTTGTTAATTAAAACAGTAAATGAACCCATACCCAGGTCTGACACAGTCAAGAGTCAACTTTGAAACTGTTGTGAATATCAGGTTTCAACACTTACCTAATAACAACATAATTTTATTCAGTGTTCCTTAGTTTTCATGTGGAAATTCCACCCTTGATATAGTAAAACTATATGAGGTCTTAATTAACGTGAAATTATACCATACTTACAGGTTAACCCCTACCCATCAGGCTGGATGTTTCTTCTATGAAGTAGAAGAGCTGGAACTAACACATCAGTCGAGTCCATGGTGGGTGATTTCATCCCCTCACTGTCTTCTGGGTAAGTACAAAGTACTCTATAATTGTTCCATTATCAAAGCACCGTTGCCTGGTCTGTGATTCTTCAAGTCCTATTCTTTTGACCTATCTCTAGTGAATATTACAGAGTAATTGAGAGCAGCATGAAGGGAAAGTGAGCCAGAAACTACAGGGTGATGACAAAGCAAGCAGGGGCAGTCAGCTTGCCGGCTTGGATGCAGTCCCCCAGGACTCTAAGAAGGCAGGGCAGGTCTGGTAATACTCACCAGGGTCAGCCACAGCCTAGCACATTGCTAAACAAACCCATAGTGATGGGGCAGTCCAAGACCAAGCCAAGTTTGACCTATTTTGAATGCAGCCATGGCACCTTAACATTAATCTTCTGAAGCTTTAATGACAGTTTCTCTACAGGTAGCTTGCACTGGTAGTGCTTATCCCCTTGCCCATATTCCCATGGGCTGGAATATACATAACTGCACTCACACTGGGTGGACTAGTGTACTTCTTTTATCCAAGAACAGTGATACAGCTTTTACACGTTAAAAAATACTAAGACTCTCTCTCCTCTTTTCCCCCAGTTATCTCCCTCCTGTGACTCATCTTGTAAGGAAGGGAAGTACTGGGCTGCTTCAGTATCTCTAGACAGATAATACAAACAGAGAGGTTGCAAGTCTTCTTACAAGCAATGGGACAATTTTTGTAGCTATTAATAATCAGTAAATAATCATTGAACTGGCTGAGAATAGAAAATCTAGCCAATTATTTTTCTAGCCAATTCAAGCATTATTTTTAAATGATCAGAGTTCTAGTGGCTTGGTATAGGACTTCTTTGCTTTTCTGTATGCATTTATCAACAGTTTTGGAGGTAATATCACTGCTTTAGCAAGAAAAATATTGTGTGTTTTCATTAGCAGGAGTGCAACATTTTTCACTAGAGATGTTAGCACCATATTACCAGGCATGAGGTTTCTGTCCTAAGGAACCTGCTTTGGCAGGGGGGTTGGACCCCATGATCTCTTGAGGTCCCTTCCAACCCCTACAACTCTGTGATTGTGTGATTCTGTGATTCTGTGAATGTGCAGACTAGGATTACCAGCACAACTTTAACATCTGATACAGCTCGTAAACCCTTCTATACTAACCAGCTAGCTGAAGGAGATGCAAAATACTCAGTCAGCTAGAACTGAGTGCACACCCTTTACAGAAACATGTAAAAGAAACTATTATTAAAACAACATTTCTCCAGAATTTGGCATGGAAGAGGGGACTGTCTGCCTTGATAGACAGATACACAGACAGACGGAGGCCTACGAGAGCTGTCACTTGCTCCAGTCTGGCTGAAGACATTGGAAGTTGTTACCACCTAATGATGGCTTAATCCTCCACACAAAGCTACCTAGTAGTTAGCTTAATGGACAAATAACCATCTAACAAAGGTCTTGGTCCTACACTACCTAGCAGTTCTGCTGGCAACTTCAGTGAAGCAGCAGAGTGACTTGAAGCATGTTCTCTGGTGCTGCTTCCAGGTGGCTCGGAGACCTGCCGGTAGGTCCCAGCCATGCAGGGCTGGCTGCAGCACTGCGGCTCCTGCTCCACCTGCCCACAAAAAGGTAGCCTGAACTGATCTCCAGAACTGTGAGTCCAGCTTTTCAGCATTAGTACATCCACTCCTTCCCACTTCTCAGAAAAAGCACTTGCTGGGGAATTGCAGCTTTGCCTCATTCTTCCTGCCACAAGCCTCAGTGATGGGTTGGAATAATGTCAGCTGTCCTGACGATAAGAAATGCTTATTTCCTTGCCACTGTGAAATAAAACAATAAGTTGCTTTAAGATAATATTTGCCTCTAACCACACTTAGACAATGAACTGAATTTCCACTGAGAGGCTAAACTAATACTTTAAATTCAGCTCCGTGGGTTATTTATAGATCCTCTGCAGGCTGGTGATAATGATCCTCCTCAGGCTTAAGTCACAGGCAGAATAATCCCCTGAATTTGAGACCTTTTATTAATCGTTCATGTATTTTTGCTTTGTGGGAGGAGAGCTACGTCCTACCTGTGTGCTTGGATGCTATTAACAAAACACCTCAAACAGCCTATTGTATTTTTCCAAAGGAGTCTTGCCTCACAGAACAGGGACCTGTAATACTTTGGCTCCTGCAAACATAATCCCAAGAAACTGCACAAGCAATGGGTTTTTGTCGGGGAAGACAGCAGGCCTGCCAGCGGCCTAGCTCTCTTCTCCCAAGATGTAGGCCCTGACAATATTCTTCTGTTCCCATGAGACAGGAAAAGTTCCTCATGCTGAGAGGATCCTAATAATCACATTCTCAAAACACAGCGGCCTTGCTGATAGGGGTACAGGCTGCCCTAAACCAAGAAGCAGTTATGGGAAGGGATTTGGGAGTAACAGAACATGTTAGGAACCAACCATGACAAGAGGGTCACAACAGCCGGTGTGCGGATACTTTTAGGTATTAAAGGTAAACTAAGGATGTTTAGCTATAAGATAGGTTTATCAGAACTAGTTATAGTTACTGACCAATCAATATGGTGTGAACAGTGTGTGTAACCAAGGAGCAGTTTTTTAGCTTGCCACGTTTGCAGTAAGAAAGGTATAGAATCTGTGGGATTTCACCCAATAAAATGGCTGCTGGCTGGCTTCCTGGCTTCATGGCTTCACCTACAATTCATATTGAATTGCGTGTTGCTCCCTGCCAATCACCACAGGTTTTATCTTGAGACTATACTTGCTCAGAACCACTGTTCCAGTCCTCCACATACCACACAAGTCGTCACACACCACACAGTCAAGCAGCTGTGTTGTCTGAGGTATCCAACACTGTAGAACACTCAAATAGCTATTTTCCTCTCTTTTTTTTAATTTAAAATTTATTCGTAATTAATTTGGACAGTAGCAAACACTGATCAGATAATAGGAAAGGCTGCTCATTATTTGGAAAGAAACAGACATGGAACAAACGTTCCCTCTTCTCTAAGGCTCCTTTGGGAAAACAAGGAGGAGGCAAATTGGAGCAAAGAGTCTTCACAAGGGAGAAGCGATCAAGCCCTTGCTATGCAGTTTCTTTCACCAGCCTCTCTCAAGTCCCTCCCATGATGTCCTCCCTAACAGAACAGTGCGGGTGCTACACAGGTACCTGGGGGCAGAAGGAGGGGTCGCTGTGTCCCGCTGCCACACCAGCATCCATCTGGGTGCCATGGATTCAGGCTTCACTTCGAGCTTTGACACTGCTGCTCCCTCCGGGTGCGGAGAGACCAGGAGTCTCTGGAAGGCGTTTGGTTTCTGTGTATGGCAGTGTCCGACCCCTCTCATTTCTGGCAGAACCTACAGAAAATTGGTTAAGAAGGTCATTGGTTAAGAAGGTCATGCCCTGTGTTACTCCCCTAAGGAAGAAAACAATATTCTTTGTGCTGATTTATAGAGATAGGGTGCATTCTTCTTTTATTTCCATGTGAATAGCATACTAGAAAACAGGTACTTTCCCAAGTGATAAACATAGTTGTAATTTTATGTTCCTTCACCAAATTTAGGCAGTTCTCTGCACGTGTAAGCATGGGAAAACAAAAAGCATTCAAGGCATATTTTGAAGAAGGTGGAAGCATTTGAAAAATCTTTGGCATTACAGAGTCCCTACCAGCTATTTCACTGGGAGAATGCAATGCAATAGCTAATGGCAGATTACTTCACCTCCTAAACCCCATTGAGACTGGCAGGTGAGAAGGAATACGTATTAAAGCCCATAAACACAAGTCTTGCACTGCTCTGCAAAACAAGATGGGTCAAAACTTTGTCAGAGAGTCAGGTTCTATCCTAAAGGTAGGAAACAAAGTATGTTTAATTTATTGACTGGAGGTGAATCATACAGAAAGCAAACAGACTCACTGAAGGCCAGGTCAGAACATGGAGACGGAAAGGTCCTGCAAGGTACTTAGATTGCACTGGGGAAACTGAGAGATGTAAATTGTCAGATTATACTGCGAAGTAATAATGCCACAAGAACAGGGAACACAGCTGGAAACACAGATTATGATCGTGAAATTCTCATGTTGCTGATTCTGCCTTGCAAGGGACTGTCTCCTCTGCAGGATGAGCCTCTGCAAGTACAGCAAGAACTTCACAGAATCACAAGGTTGGAAAAGACCTTTAAGATCATCAAGTCCAACCATTCCTGTCCTGTGCTAAACCATATCCCTGAGCACCTCATCTACCCATCTGTTGAACACACCCAGGGATGGTGACTCAACCCCCTCCCTGGGCAGCCTGCTCCAGGCCCTGACAACTCTTTCAGTGAAGAACTTTTTCCTAACATCCAATCTGCCCCTGCCCTGGCACAGCTTTGTGCCATTTCCCCTTTTCCTGTCTCCTGTCCCCTGGCTGAAGAGACCATCACCCACCTCTCTGCACCCTCCCTTCAGGTAGTTGTAGGTAGTGATAAGGTCTCCCCTTCAGCCTCCTCTTCTCCAGGCTGAACACCCCCAGCTCCCTCACAGCTGCTCCTCAGAGGATTTGCCCTCCAGCCCCTTCCTCAGCCTGGTTGCCCTTCTCTGGACTCACTCCAGGGCCTCAATATCCTTCTTATGGTGAGGAGCCCAGATCTGGACCCAGCACTCACCAATGCCCAGTACAGGGGCACAATCACCTCCCCAGACCTACTGGCCACACTATTCCTGACACAAGCCAGGACACCATTGGCCTTCCTGGCCACCTGGGCACACTGCTGGCTCAAGTTCAGCCTGCAGTCACCCAACATCCCCAGGTCCTTCTCTGCCTGACAGCTCTCCAGCCAGTCTTCCCCAATTCTATGGCACTGCATGGTATTGTTATGCCCCAGGTGCCGGACTCTACACTTGGCTGCACATGGGACATAACAACCCCAACAAATAAACACACTTTCTCCTGTTTCAGTTCTACTCCCTGCAGAATGGAAGATAGTGCTTTTTACCAGGAATAACATTTAAAGGCTATTTAGAATAACTAAACAATGGATACTGAGAGCATTTGAGCAGGTGATGCACTACAAATACTTTGGATACACTACATAACATAGCAGTGTCCAGATATGTCTATCAGTTGACCAGGTGCTTATGCTTAGAAATTAATGTTAGACAATAATTAAAAAAAAAAAACCCAACAAATGTATTTGTAGCTACATTTCCTGTGGCTGCCACTGGTAAATATGAAAAGGGATCACACAACCAGCTGCCTCACTTGTTTCCAAAGAACTAAGCTAGTAGCAATGCCACAAGCACAAAACATATTATTCAGTCACAGATTTGCAAAGCTTCTGCACAGTAAGAAAATAAATAAAAACCTAGAGATTTTGTTAAAATTCTTCAAATGAGCCTACCAAACAACACTTACCACAGAACTTCATTAAAGAGAATTAATGACATAATCTCTCTGTGTTTGCTTCTTCAGAAAAATGACTCCAGGCAGGAAATCTTTAGATAAAAAACCTCTAATGATGCTAAGTCTCCTATCTAACATCCTTCCCATTAACATTACAGTTAATGATGACGAATTCTTTCCTTTTCTATCATAATAAAACTCAGTCTTTCAATGTGGTTCAATAAGAACAATAGACAACTTGGCCTCCTTCTTTCTGATTTTAAATTGAAACTGGTAATTAACTTAGAAGAAGTTCACAAAGGTGGAAAAAAATGTTTTTCTGCTTATTTGTTCTGAACTTGCAATAACTAACAGATCAATTTTTAACGAAGGACAGTGAATCCACAGATTCTGTGGCACAGTGAATGAGGGACTGGATGTGCTTTCCTCTTTCAGAGGCTGCAGAGAAAATACGATAAAGCTACGAGCTACAGTCAGAAAGAGCAGGCTGGGCAACAGGGAAAAAGTACAGCTACAGATGGAAGAAAAACTACTGAAGATCCTTAGTAGGTAAAACTGATGAAAAGCTGTCCTGGAGCTAGCCACACCCCCCAAAGCTCTGAGTCGATGCCAGCCATCCCTGCTGGAAACGAGCACATCTCCACAGCACCCAGGCACAATTGTCCACTGTTGCAAGCTGAGCTGTGAGTCTGCAAACAAACACCTGGCTGCCGTGCTTCGTGTGGTGCTGAAGTGTACGATCCTGTGAAAGGCAGGAGCTGTGAGAAGGATTTACCTTTAACTGGTACAACAGAAGAGAAAGCAAATAGTGCTTGTTAACCACATGCCTTCTGAGGTGTGTTGCTGTCAAGTCTAGAGGGCAGTATGTAAGTACTGGTGGGAGAGCTCCTTTGTAGATAATAGTATCTAAGGACCACAGGCACAAAAGTGTCAGCTGATCTGCTTACCTTCTGATACTGTTAAATATAATGAGAGTTTATCATAAATTTTCAGTTATGCAAAAAATTTAACTTTTGTCCAGTTCTACCTATACCTGGTGAGAAGAGTCTGACATTTCTGCAGAAGAAATGATGGTGTTAGGGATTCTGCACACAAGTTAGGATAGTAGCGTCGTTCTTCAATTTAAACATGATTTACATCTGGGCCTACAGTAAATCCTATCAAAAACATTAGTGAAAACAAGCCCTCTGCTATGGAGGGTATCTGCACCAACCTTTTGTCCTTTAAAATACCCACCACTGGGAACATGTATGTAGAGAAGGCTCTGGAAGACACTGCTACACTATAATGTTATCACACACTCCAAGTGGATGATACCAGGGTTTATATCCCAACAGTAACTGAAGTGTTTCCAGTTTTTTACAGAAAGAGTGGTGAGGGGCTGGAACAGGCTGCCCAGAGAGGGGGTGGGTGCCCCATCCCTGGGGGTGTTCAAGGCCATGTTGGATGGGGCCCTGGGCAACCTTGTGTAGCTCCAGGACTGAGGTTGGTGTCCCTGCCTGTGGCAGGGGGGTTGGAGCTCTATGATCCTTGGGGTCCCTTCCAACCCAGGCCAGTCTATGATTCTGTGATTAAAGCAGTGATCTGACAGTCATCGCTGGAAAGGTGGTAGCAGCTTAAGACATCCACAGCTGCTTGTTCCTTCTGCGCCAGAAATTACCCCAGGAATTCAGCCAGTAGAACAAATCATCACAGAACCCAGCCCGTCTCACTGGAACTGCGCCGTGGCTGTGGAAGGCACTGGGCTGATCACACACTAGAGCGGGGAGCAGAGCGCCTGTGGTCTGGTCCCTGGCTGAGCCTCTGGGATGTGGCTGCCTGCAGGCAGCGGCTGCTGACAAACGGGAGCGAGCTGCTGCAGGCGTCGTCTGATGGTGGCCTAATGCTGCTGCCCACGCTACCTTTGGCAGACTGGAATCAGTAACAGTTGCTGTAAAGACTCCTTATCAGTCTGGATAAAGGCAGAGCCTCGACAGAAGCAGCGTCTCAATGCTTGAAAAGCATAAAGCTGACTTTGAGGCCATGTACGCCTCTGATACTGAGGCTCCTTATGAAAGCTCTTACTGAAATAGTCAATGAAATCCTGCTAAATATTTTGCCTGAGTATGCCCTCAGCATTGAGCAGGCACAGGAAGAAGCAGCCTGTTTAATTGAATGGTCCAGGTCTTCGTCTTTCAGGGGGACTGGGTAACCGTAAGGCATTGACAAAATCAGTTGTTCCAAGGTCGTCAGGGAGTTGTTAGCTGAACAGAAGGTTTTGGGAGTCACTTTGTTACTGGAACTGAGCCCGGAGGCCTGAGGAAGAACTTGCACAGCTCAGAGAAAATAGCTTATATATTTTAATGGGTCTAGCACCAAATAGGAAACATTCTTCTGAAGGACTTACTGGAGCTTCCTGCTTTCTGAATTTAAAATACACAGCATTACAGTGTAGGAAAGAAAACCAAACCAGCACAAACAAGAATGGCCTCTCTTGCCCAAGTCTAAAGTGTAAACAAAGCACTCTGTCAAACAGATACCCCCAAAGGCCCAAGAGCAGCCCTTCTGAGTGTCCCAAGTTTCACCACAAGCTACAGATGTTAGCAGTTTTTACTACCTCCTCATACCCAGAAGTAAAGCTGATGCTTCTTATTTTCAACTCCTGGATAAACAACTTTCCTAAGCTGTCTAGAAAGACACACCCAAAGAACTAATTATTGGTGTATGTCCTGGTTCTGGCCAGGCCAGAGTCACAACCTCCCCAAGCAGCCAGCGCAGGTGAGCTGAGTTACCCCAGGTGAGCTGAGTTAGCCCGGGCTGCTTCCACCCCACCTGACATCACTCCCCCATAAAAGGGGCTGGTTGGGGAGAGGTGTTCCTGGGTGCTTTCAGGGCAGTCTGAGTGTGGCTGGCGTGGTCAGTCTTTGTATTGTGCAGCACTCTGTAAATCATCAGGTTGGTAAGATACTCTGTGTTATCTCTGGGTGTGAGTGTAATTGGCTGCTATTGTTCTACTTCCATGGTGATTTTGTCAGTAAGCTCCCTTTAATGCTCAGAGGCTCTGGTTGTGTCTGTTTTGGGAGTGTGTGGTGCTCAACCACTGCTAAACCACTGTAAAATATTGGAGTTCTATTTAAAAGTAGTTTTCCATCCCTATATGGTTTTCTAGCCTTTGAGAAAGTGTGGATGCCTTATCTTTTCCTCATATTGCAATGGGCAAGTCAGAGTTGACTGCCAGACATGACTGGGGAAGTAGGCAAGAAGCTGGATGCTCCTCTGCCTGTGGTCTCAACTGGGAGATGAAGTGCTGCAGCGTGTGTGTGCTCCCACCTCATCCCAAATGTGTAACAGGTACAGCCTTTCTGGGAAGGAAATGGGTGTATTTTGTTCAGAGGTGAGCCTGATGCTCATGGTGAGGTCCTCTGTTGTGAGTGGTAGATCAGAGATGGATGTTTTCATCACATGTGGACAGCACAGTGGACATCCCCTGGTCCAAGGCAGACCTAGATTGAGGGAAGTATTTCTTGAGAGCAGGATGACTGTTAATTCCACTAAAAGGCTGTGTCAAGGTCCAGGGCTGGGATCATTTGGTCAGAAGACTGACAACAATGCAGTCAGCAAATGTCCAGGATCCAGCTTCTCAGCCTTTAGATGCTTCCCACCCACATCATCACCCTTCTCATCTTCCCTCTCCATTCTGCAGGAGGGGTGTCCACAGAGGATGAGATGTTTTTAGGAAGGGGAGCAGAGGCTACTAGGTCACCCTGTCAGAAGCTTGCTGCTCTGTGCTGTGCACTTTCTCCTCATTCCTGCTCTCCCTGCCTCTTTCCTTTATGCTAGCATCAGCCTCCTCCATCCTCAAACCTTGCTTATGACCAGAGATGCCCAAGGCTCTGGGGCTGGGGAGGGGTTGGTCAGACATGCAGCCACAGGTGGAAAAAAGGAATCACAATGAAGATGGAGAACAAACACTGAAAAACAAAGCAGCCTTCAGGAGTGATTGCAGATAGTTAAGTTCATGGCTTCTGTCATTATCATCAGAGTCCTGTCAGACCCTATCCTCATTGATTTCAGTGAGCTTTGGGTTAGACCTGGAATCAATATAAAGTATTAAAAAAGCTGATTAAATCAGTGGCAACTCCAAGGGCTTGAGTGATGTGTGCTGCTCAGCAGCCAGCTGTATTGCTGTGAGGCTGTTTGCTTTGAGGGATGTGTCTGCTAGTGATGGTGACACAGGGAGATATATCTAGGGGACACCACTTGATGTAGAGCTGTGACAGGGCTGCTCACTGCCAACAAGAGCTGACACTGGACTGACAAAGATGTTTGTTCTAGATTGCAATATGAAGTTGGCACCTAAAACACAGTAGGCTGAAAGAGAGTAGGTCTGCTCTTTTGTGGAAGAGCTGGTGCTAAAGTAAGCAGTTCTCCTTTTTGCTAGGTCTGCAAAAGCAATGATTGTGACTTTTAGAGTCAGAGGGATACTGTCAAATTAGCAGCAGCCAAGTGGCTAAAGAATTTCAAGCCATACTTGTAAAATCTGGGAAGAGCAGAGTCATTCATGTTGCAGAGTTAATATTGAAAATACTTCATGTAATAAGCTGGATTTTCAGTTTTATTCCTTGTCCTTTGTCAATTTTAGAATAAAAAGTAAACTCTAAATGTGCTTCAAAGCACAAAATTAAACCCTAAAACCTCATCTCACACCTCATCCTCTGGCAAGCATCTTTAAAGGAGTAAGTCTACAGCCAAACCCTTCTTTCCTGCACATGTGTTGAGCTCCAACAGCAGCCCAACTACAGGCTGAAAGGGCTCTGACAGCAGACTAACTACAGCTCCTTCTGCCAGAAGACAGGTAGCCCTTCCCTATCTGCCTGGAGCTGGCACCCAGGGCCTGCTCCTGCACTGCCAGGCTCAAACTGGGAAATATGGGAATGCTGGAACTGCTGGAGAGAGCCCAGTTCAAGCAGATAACTGTGCTGCCTTTTGCCCCCTTAAATAATTTCATCTGGTGTTCAGCTGGAGTTTGGTTTACGTCCTTCCAGTGCTGAGGAATGAGCTTGTGGTCAGAGGTTTCCTTTTGCCCTGAGCTGAAGCCTGCTGTCATAACATGAAGCAATTTTTGCCACAGCTCTAAGAAGCATCTGAGGAAAGAGCTTTTGAAACAGCACAGAAATGGTTACCTGTTTTATCTTTCTAACACTGGCAGTTTAAAGAATTTCCCCCCTTAGCCCAAGGATACTTGCTGGGGAGAGGTGTTTTCAAGGATGGTTTAGGACCTTTGGGTAGATGGAGAGGACACGGTGTGCAAACAGAAAATGTTGAGCTATCATTTTCCAGCTCCATGTGAGAAAGGAAGAGATGAAGACAGCTGATTTTAAGGCAAGGAACAATTCTCTTGCACAGTGGCAAGCAGCAGCACAGTGAAGTCTGAATGCAAGCAAGGAAGCTACACAGTTTATCAAACACAAATGTGATAAATTGCTTGTTTATAAATCACTTACTGCTTGTAAATAGAATTAGTGATGTATTTATTGGGTAAAAACATCAAAATCCTATGTCTCCAAGGTTGTGATCTGTGTATCACAATGACAGGCTCTTGTGAGGTGTTACTGTAGGCCAGTTTTCATCATGGTATTTTATTGCCAATAACAGTAGATTTATGTGTACTGCTTTGTGCACTACCAGGCTAAGAGGGATCTGCAAGGACTACACTGTGTGGATGTGTCAGCAATATTTTGTCTGGGTGCCTGGGGAATGTTAAGGGCATGCACCCTGCCTCCACAGATGTCATGGTCAAAGCTTCCAGTAATTTCACCAAGACCAGGACAAAGCCCTGCATGTGCTGCACTGCTCTCTCCACTGCCTCACTCTCTGAGATCTTGGGAGGTCTCCAGGGGTCAGAGCTCTGTGACCCATCCTGGCTCCTCATTGATTAATCCCCTGAACACAGCACATCTTGAAGTGGTTCCTCTTCAATTTCTACTGATGGTTGCTTTTTCAGCAACACTTTTAAAGTCACCTTGCTCATCCTTAAACGTAAGCCTTAAGGTAAAATGCATTGTCTTTCCAACACTATGCTGCAGCCTTTAACTGGAGGTATGCACAGTGAATTAAGACACTGTCCTTACAGCTCTGTCAATGCTTCCACTTATATTTTTCCCATTTATCCTGGAAGATTCTCAGAAGATCTGGAAAATGCCTATACAGTCACTACACCTGCTTAGCTGAGTCTGGTCACCTCTGTGGTCTCCTAGTAATACCACACAGGAAGCTACCCCGAAAGATGGGAAACAGATGGCATGACAAATGTATGATGTGTCAGGGGAGCTCCCAGGCAGCTCCCAAAGTCCCTGGTCACAGAGGGCACAGGAATTTCAAAGGCAGGGACATGAGTAAGTTTCATCCCACAATGATTTGTTGCACAGCTGACTACCCACTGTTGCCTGTGGTGAATGGTTCTCCCTGAGTACAATTTTGAGAGCCTTAGGGCTTGTTTTCTGTGACACCATTATTGCCTTTACAGAGACACCTTTTCTTCTCCTTCCAGTGTGTGTGTGACTCTTCCCTTTCTATCTCTTCATGCACCTCTAAGCTGTTTACCCATAAACCACACTTAAGCATGATTATTCCCTCAGTTGCATCACCTCTTAAAAGTCCATGTTATGTTTGTGCATGAAGCATTCACTGTTGGATTTCTCCCCTTTTTTTTCCTTTCTTCTTTTTTAACCCCAAAAAATAGTAAGTAATCAAAGGAATAAGCCCCCACAAACTCTGGGTATTGTCCTACCACACAGCAACCATTGAGACAGCAAGTGAAAAGTAGCTTCACCAACAAAGAAGCACAAGGAGGTTAAAAGAGATGTAGGTGGGTATTTGTCATTGCAAAAGATGTGTTGTACAGACCTAGCATTAAACATGGGGTGACATCCTGTGTATGGCTTTGTACACCCAAACTCCAAGCCTGTGGGAATTTCCAAAGAGCAAAGAACACAAGAATGTAAGCCAGAATTATTTGTAAACATGGCATAGATGAGATTTATATAACAGGCTACTGCAGATTTATTAATCCAGGAAAGGAAATAACTGCAAAAGAAATGCAAGTCAGAAATAGTCAGGAACTGCTAAAAAGACTGTGCTTTCACCTCTTTCTCTGGCAACAGTGTGTTACACCCACTTGCTAAGTGCCAGTTCATTCTTCTAGATAACTAGCAGGGCCAGGAATGGGGTCTCCTGTTTAAAAAAGAAACTTTACTTGGTAAATACTTCTCATTGTATGTTCAAAGTAGGTTTTAGATTGCCTAGACAAAAGGCTTATACAATTTGCCTATACATCTAGCACAAAGAGTCTTCTAATAGTGTGTTTCAGTACAGTGCCCTTCTTTTGAAAGCAGGAAAACTAAAAATAAGATGAATTTAAGAATGAAAACTAAAGCTAACCTACCATCTCCTGACATTTATTACCAGCAGAACACTGCAGAATGTAATGTGTTCTTAATAAAGTGATGCAGCAGAGTTTCAAGATGTGAAGGCTGAAGGGATGGGCATAACTGCTTCTGCTTACCCTACAGACACTTGCAGGCAGTTACTGGTAGGGCTATAGACACCCAATTAAACCCAGTATAAATCAATAATGTAACCAGACAGAAGCAGAACAGGGAGGAAGAGTCAAGACACAGCTCTGTGACTCTGGATACTGCTGTAACCTGTGGTGGCACTGGGGCCATATTAGGGAGTGATGCACCCAAAGCCAGGCAGGGGTTTTTAACAGGTTCAGTGAACAGATTCTAGGAAAACACACAGCAGGCTAAAGGAAACCTCTGGGACTGCAGTAACAGCAATAACTTCCTGAATAGCAACAATTTCCTTAAGAGTAAGGAAGTTATAATCCATACCAAAAAAAATCCATATTGGAAAAGGAAGTGGTAACACAATTAAGCTTTGTGTGTGTGTGTCTAGTGGGTGATGTGTGGGGCAGGTGAGAAAGGTGGGGTTTTAAAGTCTGAAGTGAGGGATTTTGTAGTGAAAGGGGTGCAATGTAAGGACACTTGAGTGTGGTTTAGTAACTGCCAAGATGCAGTGATCCCTACCTGCTTGCTTGGTTTCACCTGCCAGTTTCTGAAATCAGCAGCAATGTTTTTTTCATGGAAATAAGGGTCTTGGTGCTCTCTGAAAAAATCCTTGACAGATCATAGAATCATAGAATATCAAGGGTTGGAAGGGACACCAAGGGTCATAGAGCTCCAACCCCCCTGCCACAGGCAGGGACACCAACCTCAGGCCTGGAGCTACACAAGGTTGCCCAGGGCCCCATCCAACCTGGCCTTGAACACTTCCAGGGATGGGGCATCCACCCCCTCTCTGGGCAGCCTGTTCCAGGACCTCACCACTCTCTCTGTAAAAAACTTCCCCCTAATATCTAATCTAATCCTTCCCTCCTTCAGCTTTAATCCATCCCCCTTGTCCTGCCACTATCTGCCCTTTTAAAAAGCTGATTCCCCTCCTGTTTCTCTGCTCCCTTCAGGGACTGGCAGGCTGCAATGAGGTCCCCCCGCAGCCTTCTCTTCTCCAGGCTGAACCAGCCCAGCTCCCTCAGCCTCTCCTTGTAGGGCAGGTGCTCCAGCCCTCTGATCATCTTTGTGGCTCCTCTGACCGCTCTCCAACAGTTCCACATCTCTCTTGTATTGGGGGCCCCAGCTCTGGACACAGGATCCAGCTGGGGCCTCAGGAGGGCAGAGCAGAGAGGTACAATCCCCTCCCTGTCCCTGCTGCCACCCCTCTGCTGATGGAGCCCAGGATCCCATTGGCCTTGCGAGCTGCAAGAGCCACTGCTGGCTCATGTTCAGTTTCTCATCCACTGTGACACCCAGGTCCTTCTCACAGGGCTGCTCTCCAGGAGCTCTTCTCCCAGAAGATAGATGAGTTTTAACAAGTTGTCAATAAAAGCTTTTTAGCTTCTACAAGCTAAACCCTGAGCTTGAGGAAGTCAGTGTTCATTTTATGAATGGTTCCTCACAGGGTAGTCTGTGTGCAAGAGGTCTAAATGAGGTGTGCAAGGTTACAGAACCATAGATGTTTGGGAATTGGTTTCTGGGAGCCCAAGAGATGATCAATGTCCATTAGCAGACCAACAAGCTTCATGAGGCTCCTTGGATAAATACGTTTGGGAAGCAAAAAAAGATACTGTGAGTACTGAAAGGTCAAGTATGGATAAATTAATTCTGTAATTGAGAACAAGTGACTTCCAGCTCTGGCAAATAATGTACTTAATACAGATTATTAACATTTGTTTGTTTTCTGAACTGAGTGTCTGTGATTTTACCCTCAGATGAAAAGAATCAAAGAATTTAAGATTAAGCTAAAGGATGTGGGTGTTTCTGACCTGTGGGCCACTGGCTTAGCTTACAGTGAGCTTTTCCAGTGTTGCAAATATTTTGTGTACAGAGTATTTCTATTTATTTACGTCTAAGCTTGGTGTTTGTTTTTAATCTAATCTAGAATGAACTCTTAGAGTAAGCACTGATGTTATTTAGAGAAAGCATAAACCAGCTGGTACTTCCACTCATAGGCTCACAGCTCGGACCACTTCAAAGTGCTCTCTGAAGCACAGCTGAAGACAGAATTTAGTTGCATAAAATGCAGATCATTAGTAACATGCTTTTTTCCCTGTTCACTTGTGATTGCTTCCTCAGAGCTGGGAGAAAGAGAAATTCTCTGAGTTGGTTACTGTGCTGCTCTTGGCCTACATGAACCAGAGCCCAGCCCTAATGTGCGAGATGCCCGCATCTGCTCTCTGCAGCATCCTGTGATACTGGAGCAAGCAAACAGCTCCCCAGTGACACTGTTCAAGCTCCTTGCAAGAGAGGAGCCTTGCCTGACAAGGAGTTTTCAGTCTGACAGATTACAAAGAAGCTCTTTATGTTTTTGTGGTTAAATTAATTGCTTCAAAGTAACTGATGCCAGTGAATCAGCATCTGACTCTGCAGTAGCCAATACCCAGGTCTGGTTGCTTTGGGGGTTGCGGATGGAATGTGGTTGTGGGAGATGGGGCGAGGACAGGATCTGTGCAGAAGGAAAGGAAGGCTCAGGGCTCTGTGGTTGCATCTGGGGCCGGGTCCCTGCCCATGCTTTTGCTGCTTGGCCAGAGGGTCCTGGGTCACACCTCACCGGGACTAGTAGGCTCAGTGAGAGGCAAGATCCTTGCTGCTTGAGTGATTGCACATGGCAGTTTAGTAACATGTTGCTGGCTTAACTGCAAGAAGAAAAGGCTTTCTGATGCGTTACTGAAGGAGTGCTGGTGTGACCAAGCCTGATTCTCAGGATCACAAGGTTGGAAAAGATCTTTATGATTATGGAGTCCAGCTGTTCCCGTCCTGTGCTAAACCATATCCCTGAGCACCTCATCTACCCATCTGTTAAACACATCCAGGGATGGTGACTCAACCCCTTTCCTTGGCAGCCTGTTCCAGGCCCTGACAACTCTTTCAGTCAAGAACTTTTTCCTAACATCTAATCTGAATTCTTTGAGGGGCTGCATCCTTGAGCATCCAGGTAATGTCAGCTGGAGAGGCAATGGCTCTGTTCCCCTGGGAAATGCCAGGAGTGCCCAGCTGCCCCAGCAAGATAAATAGTATAAGCCCAAGAAATGAGGCTGTTCCCAGCCATGCTGCTTTTGTTTAACAGGGTCATGTACCTTGCAGCTTATGGTTCTGTATAAATAAATTCTGTCAGCCTCAAGGTTGGCTTGACTTTGACCCCTGGTAAGCATCAACCAGAGATAAAACAAGAGTTAAAAGACTTGGGAGCTTCTGGAATAAAGTTTGGAGAAGTGTCTTCCACTGCAAAACAGTGGAGGTATGAATAATGTGAAGATGATGCTTTTACTCAACTACTCTTTCCTTACAAAGAAATACTTGGAGATTTAGGCATAAAAATAAACTTTGGGGTAAACAGGAATGCCACTTGATGTAAAGTAAGTTAAAGCTTAGAGGATGGGGTTATAAATTTGAGTAACTGGAGAGTTACCCAATGAGATCACATTTATAAAATCTGTTTAATTCACGTGTTGATAACTAAAGATGCAACATTATATGGCACAAAGAATTAAGCACAAACAATTCTGTTTTCTAGACCATGAGAAAAAAGCTTGAAGAGTTGTACTTCAGAGATGACATGCAAGCTGAGGCTGTTCGTGCTCTCTCTGTGTGTAAGTAACGCCATCGGAAGCTGCCAGCTTCCTCCGGAAAAGGAAATGAGCCCCCAGTATCTCAGAGAGTGGATGAGACTGAAAGAACTCCCTGACTTAGCTCCCCTCCCACTAAACATGATCCTAGATATGACAGTCATAGAATCATAGAATTGTAGGGGTTGGAAGGGACCTTGAGAACTCATGGGGTCCAACCCCCCTGCCAAAGCAGCTCCCCAGCTCATACTGCACAGGTCGGTGTCCAGACGGGGCTGGAATCTCTCCAGAGAAGGAGACTCCACACCCCCTGGGCAGCCTGTCCCAGGGCTCCCTCACCCTCACTGGGGAAAAGTTCCTCCCCATGTTGGTGTGGAACTTCCTATGCTCCAATTTGCAGCCAATGCCCCTTGTCCTGTCCCCACAGACACTGAAAAGGGGCTGGCCAATTCCCCCTGTATCCCCTGCTTCAGATAATTATAGACTTTAATTAGGTCCCCCCTTAGTCTTCTCAAGGGTGAAGAGTCCCAACTTACTCAGCCTTTCCTCATAGGATAGATGTTCCAGGCCCTTCATCATCTTCGTAGCCCTTCTCTGGACTCTCTCCAGGAGATCCCTGTCCTTTTTATCCCAGGGAGCCCAGAACTGGACACCACACTCCAGGTGGGTCCTGACCAGGGCAGAGTAGAAGGGGAGGATCCCCTCCTGTGACCTGCTGCCCACACTCCTCCTGATGCCCCCCAGGATCCCATTGTCTCAGCCCCCAGGGCACACTGCTGGCTCATGGGCAACCTGTCACCCACCAGGACCCCCAGGTCCTTCTCCACAGAGCTCTTCTCCAGCAGGTCACCCCCAGCCTGTACTGATACATGTGGTTGTTCCTCCCCAGGTGCCAGACTCTCCACTTGCATTTGTTGAACCTCATCTGGTCTCTCCCTGCCCAGCTCTCCAGCCTGGCCAGGTCTCTGGATGGCAGCGCAGTGTCCTGCCTGTCAGCCACCCCTCCCAGCTCTGGATCATCAGCACTTGCTGAGGGTGGGTGCTGTTCCCTCATCAAGGTGTCAATGAAGATACTGAACAGGACTGGACCCAACACCCAGCCCTGGGGACACCGCTGGTCAGAGGACTCCAGTCATCAAGTTACTCTACTTTTAAAATACTGAATCACATTGCAGTGCATTACATTTCATCTGTTAATCTCAAGCCAGCTCAAGAATTCCTCAATGTGTTGGGAGAAGCTTTCTTGCTAATTCAGATCTAAATCCTTGATTAATTACAGAAGAAAAAGGCCATTAATCAACTCCTTCCTCTCATTATGTGAGTGGTTTTGTTTATGTCGATAAACATCTCTTGAAGCTTTGATTATCTGTGTACCCTTTTAGAAGTAATTTCTACCAATAAACTTCAGATGTCAAATGCATTTTATTGCCTGGCATCAGCAGACAGAAGGAACAGCTGAAAGAAGCATCACTGCTTATTGGGAGGAAAATGAAGGGAAAACTCCTTTAAGAAGAAAGAGAGGGAAAAGAATGCAGGAGGAAAATATCAGGACCTCATTTGTGGATACTCCCCCCCCCAAAAGGTCATGGGAGGCAATGGAAGGAATGAAACTGGTGATGGAAATCAGCAAGGCAGACAAACATCCCAAAAAATGCAATCTTCAAGAAAGCAGCAGGCGATCGGGCAGGGGTGCTGTGAGAATCCACAAACCTCCTGTCAGCGCTAACCTACAGCAGGCACCAGCGTCACACCCGTGCAACACCCCTGCCTCCAAGGAACCGCGCTCATGGGGACAGAAACTCCAGCATAACCCAGAGTGACCACTGAGAAATGAGAAGCCCAGCACCCAAGGCTTTCCACGGCTCCAGGCTGTGACGCAGTGACCCGCTGTGGTTATCCCTGTGTGAGGTGAGATCCTCTTTGCACACTTAGGTGGGAGCCTGGAAAGACCACGTTGCTTTAGATGGAGCCAGACGGTGCTGATGAAGTAACTCAGGTGTAAAGATAAAGGGGAAATCTGAACAGTGAATGTATTCAAATCTAATAATGAAGTAAGACTCTTGCTGCTAGTTGCTAAAATTACTCTTTGTTATCAGTTTGGGAAATAGTTTATTGCTGCATTAGCAAAGGGACCAAAGATACTTGAAACTATGCTGCTAGCTGTCATGAGGCAAAGCAAAGCATGCTGCTAGAGTGCATGCTATAAATATGCACATGGACTAATTTTTCATATAAACACAGGGGCATGTTAGACTGAAGCTGGCCTTTATTTAAAAATACTGCATGGAATAACTTTTGTTCTTGATTTTATCTGTTGCATGAGTAGGCTCAAACCCTCTGCATTTCCTCCCCACCCCAGGAATTGTGATGAGATACAGACTTGCAACTACCCCAGCTTTTCTATTTCAATCCTGCTTACTTGAAATCCTGGTAGTATACTAAGAACAGAAACCATTCCACCCTCTGCCTTATTTTGGTTGTTCTGGGACACATTCTGCCCTGTAATTGATAGAGTTTAAAAATAAATCTGGATTGGCCTTCTCAAACATAAAAATATTTTCCTGAAAAGTTTCTTTTACAGAGAAGATAAATATTAGTGCCCTTGGTGAAACAAATAGGTTCAAAGTAGTAGAGGGCTAAATATTTTTGTTTGTCTTAACTCCACAAGTCAATTTTCTAGCTGGGCCTGTATCAGCATTAAAGCTTTTCTTTCCATCTCTTTCACCAGGCAAAGGCCCACCTTCCCCAAGCTCCAGTGCTAGTTTTGAGCTAAAATTTCTTCATGTGACTTAGCTGCATGGTCATCATTAAAGCCTTCAGGCACCATGTGGATAAAAACATTTGGAAGAGCTGCCTGAGCCCCTGAACATCCATCCCCTCAGCATGGCAGGTCAGAGCGTCGCTGGAGTACATTGCTCTAGCCACAGCAGGGAATGAGGTGGAAAGGGGTGGGGGTGGGGGGCTTCACAAGGCAAACAAAAGGTTTTTAAACAATACTTTTCTTACTATGCTTAGTATGATGAGAATGTATTGAAAACCCATGAAGCATAAACCTTGTTGGGTAACACGTGCTTTGACGGCAGTTCATCTGCTGGGCGGAGGCTGCCTGAAGCTGTTCTGAGAAAGGCACGATGGGGCTTGAGAGATCATATTGCTGGTGCCTTCCTGCGCCAAGTTAAGGGCTCTTGCCAGGCACCCAGCTCCCTGGTTGCCAGTCTGTCTGAAAGCTAACTCTGCAGGGAAAACTCTGCAGTGAGTTTGAGGCAACGTGGAGCAGGGGGCAGAACCATGTGGCTCATAAAATGGAGCCACATGCCCTCTGCTCAGCCCTGCTCAGCTTCACTTTGGTTCAAGCAAATCCTTGCAGCCCACAGACAGGTTTTGCTGTCAGGGCAGCGAGAGCGGGATCCTGGTTTAGCAGGTCTGGGTTTCTCCTCCAAGGGATTTATTTTGAAGGTACCAAGTGGTACAAACAGCCTTCTAACGTGGGTGCTGTTGTAGCTCTGTGTGTCTGAGTTCTGGTGGAGCAGGGGGGCTGCAGGAATGGCTGCTGCAAGAAGCAGCCAGAAGCTCTCTGCAGGCCCCACACCGCAAACACCAGCCAGAGTCGTTGCTGACCAAGGCTGAGCCCATCAGTGATGGTGACAGCGCCTCTGGGAATCACATTTAGGAGGAAAAAAAAACTACAAGCAGACACTTTTTGCCCCCAGAGAAGAGAGTGAGAAGATGTAATGAGGTGTGCAGACACCAAGGCCAGGGAAGGGGGAGGATGAGGCACTCCAGGTGCCTCAGAGAAAGATGCCCAAGCAGCCCGTGGAGAAACCCATAGTGGAGCAGGTGTCCCCCCTGCAGCCCATGGAAAAGGCTGAGACCACCTGCAGCCCGTGGAGAGGCCTCATGCTGGAGCAGGTGGAGACAGACAGGAGATGCTGTGACCCATGTTGGAACAACCCCCTGGCCAGCGCTTGCAGCCTGTGGAGGGGGGGTAGGGAGGGAGAGCACACGATGACTGTGCAGTGTAATAAATTAGAGAGTTTCTTTCCTTTATTCCATGCTGAGTCTGTTCTGCCCATGACACTGATTGTGGAATGATCTCTCCCTGGCCTTATCTTGACTCCTCAGCCTCTCAAATATATGTATTCTCTCCCCTGTCCAGATGAAAAGGGGTGTGACAGAGCGGCTTTGGTGGGTGTCTGGCCTCCAGCCAGGGCCAAATCACCACAGGTGTCCAAGGCCGAGCACTGCTTGCCATGCTGCTGTTGGGCCAGGGAGATTACAGCATGGTGGAATGCAGAGCTCAGCTCCTGTCTTGACAGCCAGTGATCAGCACGTAGCAAGAGGTGTGCACACATGCAGACAGACTTGGGCACCTTTTCAGTTTCCTCTGGTACAGTACCACGGTCTGCTGGATGTATGGCTGGGTAACTGTAAAGAAATCTATGCAGCTTTTACTACCTCTGATAGTGAAGTCACAGCCACGCGTGTTCAACAATGCCTGATAATTAACTTTTTATCTGCTTGTCTTTTGGCAGCCAGTTTTGCCTGCCTGCTTGGCTGGGAACAGAGCTGTAGGGGTTGGAAGGGACCTCGAGAGCTCATGGGGTCCAACCCCCCTGCCAAAGCAGCTCCCCAGCTCATACTGCACAGGTCGGCGTCCAGACGGGGCTGGAATCTCTCCGGAGAAGGAGACTCCACACCCCCTGGGCAGCCTGTCCCAGGGCTCCCTCACCCTCACTGGGGAAAAGTTCCTCCCCATGTTGGTGTGGAACTTCCTGTGCTCCAATTTGCAGCCATTGCCCCTTGTCCTGTCCCCACAGACACTGAAAAGGGGCTGGCCAATTCCCCCTGCACCCCATACTTAAGATATTTATAAACATTGATTAGGTCCCCCCTCAGTCTTCTTTTCTCCAGGCTGAACAGCCCCAGCTCTCTCAGCCTTTCCTCAGAGGATAGATGTTCCAGGCCCTTCATCATCCTCGTAGCCCTTCTCTGGACTCTCTCCAGAGGGGCTGGGACACAGAGTTACCCAGCGGCTGGGCAAACGGAGCCCTCGGGCGCTTCCCAGTTAAAGAAATGATCCAAGTGCGAGCGAAGGGGCAGCGAGCGGCAGGTGCTGCGGGATGAGAGGCACGCACAGCCCCTCGGCTAAGCAGCCCCCGCTCGGAGAGCGGGAGCCCGCGGTGGCGCAGGGCAGCATTTCTCCTCGCGAGGCGCTTCAAGCGCGGCTCTGACAACCGCGTCTGTTGCGGGAGCCATCGAAGTGCCTAAGCTGTCCGGGCTGAGGACCCCGGCCGCGAACCCGCGGCACCACGGGTATCCGCCCTCCGCCCTCCGCCCGCGCCCCGCCAGCTGTGCCACCGCCCGCGCATGCGCGGCGCACACGCCCACCCGCCGCGAAGGGGCGGGAGAAGCTTCCCCCCGCCCTCCGCGCGCACACACACTCCCCCCACAGAGACATACACGCTCCACACGCCCCTTGCGATTGGCGGTGCTCCCCCGTTCTTCCCGCCCTCTCGGGGAACCACCGCCTTTGCCATTGGCCCCGCGGCCCGGCGGCGCCTCGCGGTTGGCTCCGGCGGCTCTCCGAGCCGGCGGCGCGGTGGGCGGGGCGGCCCGGCCTTCGCCGTGAGGTGCGGGAGAGCCCCGGCCACCGCCGCCGCCGCCGCTTCCGGGTCTGTGGTGAAGCCGCCGCGGAGGGCGATGGCGTAAGTGCGAGGGGCGCCGGGCGAGGGCGTGCTCCCGTTCCCGCCGGGCTGGGCCCGGTGCGGAGCCGCCGCGGGCTGAAGGCGGGGCGGGGGCTGGCGCGGAGGAGCCCGCCCCGCCGCTGCCTGCGGGCCTGTCAGGCCGCGGCGGCCGCCGTGAGGGGAAAGCCGCCGGTGCGCGGGGCGGCTCCGGGGGCCGTCAGCCGCCCCCTACCCCGGGGGGCAGTCGGCAGCGTGCTGGGGGCGGCGGGGCCTCCGCCGTGCCGGGGAGGGAGCCCGGGCGGGCCGCGCCGCGCCGCGCCTCCTACGCGCCCACCGGTGCTCGGGGAGAGGCGGTCGGTGCGCACCGCCTCGCCCGGCCCGCGGGATGGTGCGCGGCCGGTACCGGCGCGTCCCTCTTCCTCCGCCCGCCCCGTTCTCCGTGGGAGCGGTGCGAGGTGAAGCCCCACCCCTCCCCTCTCCCCCCTCCCTCCTCCGTTTACACGGGGGTCTCAGTCCCTCTCTGCGCCTGTCTCGTAGGCGGGGGGAGCCTTGGGTCGGGCCGCAGGGGAAAGTTTGTCTCCGGCTTTCCCTGCCGGCTGGAGCGGCCGGTGGTGCTGGTGCCCGCGGCCCTTGAGGGGTGTAACCCACACACACCCCCCTCCCCACGCTGGTTCCACGCTCAGTGCCCCTTGTTACCATGTCTGAGGCTGTAACAGCGATAAGCTGGGGCTTCACGTTGCCAAGAAATAACCTGGGTATAATTCATGAATAGAACGTGCTTTCATATATGGTAGTGTTAATTGCGCCAGGGTTGGATGCCAGGAAGAATTTCTTTACCCGAAGTGTTGCCAAACACTGGGACAGGCTGCCCAGGGAGGTGGTGGAGTCACTGTTCCTGGAGGTGTTTAAAAGGTGTGTAGATAAAGTGCTTAAGGAATACACTTTAGAGGTGGGCTAGGCAGGCGTAGGCTGTGGTTGGGCTGGATCTCTTGGTCTCCTCCAACCCAGGTGATTCTATGAATTTTTGTCATGTGCTGGAAGTGGTTTTAAAGATCAGTGTATAGCTGATATCCCAGCCATCATCAGATGGGGATTTCTTTACCATCTTGCAGTGCATCTCCATGTGACCATTACTAAACTTTGTGAAATCTTCCAAACTTGGTAGTTTAATGCAACTGGGGCTGTTCAGGCTTTAGAAAAGATGACTGAGGGGGGGTTTGATCAATGGTTATAAATATCTGAAGTGTGTGAGGCAGAGGGAAATGACTAGCCTCTTCTTAGTGTCCGTGGAGACAGGACAAGGGGTAATGGCCTCAAGTTGGAGCACAGGAAGTTCCACACCAACATGGGGAGGAATTTTTTCCCCAGTGAGGGTGAGGGAGCCCTGGGACAGGCTGCCCAGGGGGTGTGGAGTCTCCTTCTCTGGAGAGATTCAAGCCCCGTCTGGACGCCTTCCTGTGTGACCTGTCCTAGGGACCCTGCTTTGGCAGGGGGGTTGGAGTCGATGACCTCTGGAGGTCCTTTCCAAGCCCTATGATTCTGTGACTCTAACTCATGTACCTGTTACAATTTTATCAGGTTTAATATGAGAAAGACTGCTGTTGCTGCCATAGGAGTTCTGTAATTCATTAGTTAATTATACTTTCCTGTCTTTTTATTGTAGCTGTGCAGGTTGGTGGTTTCTTTGGGTTTGTTTGGTTTTTTTTTTAATGTGCAGAAATGTGATGACCAGATAATGAAGCCAGAAATTTTGTCAACTGAGAGGAAAAAAGCTGGAGTGTAGGGGGAGGGAGTAATTTTGTTTGTCAAATTATGTTAATAGGTTATTGAAACAGTCACTGGTAAAAACAGCATTTGAGGTTTAACCGGGTAGCTGAATCGAAAAGGATGTTTACTTAGGGTCGTGGCCTGAATTTGCACAGTTCAAGGACTCGTGAATGCGTTAATGCTTGAGCAGATCTTGCTCATGGAGCATTGTCTTGGGGCCACCAACCTCAGGCCTGGAGCTACACAAGGTTGCCCAGGGCCCCATCCAACCTGGCCTTGAACACTTCCAGGGTTGGGGCATCCACCCCCTCTCTGGGGTGGAGGTACGTGTGCGGCTGGGACCTCTTCAGGGAGAGCTCACACGCAGCAGGCTGAAGGAACTCCTCCCTTTTGGGTATGCTGTTAGAAAGCTTTGGCATGTGAAATGTGCATCAGCTGCTCTTTGGAAATTGGCCTTTTGCATGATTTCATCCTGTGGGAAATAGGCAAGAGTTGGCTGCTCTTTGTTAGCAGCATGCAGAGTTACACAGAATCACAGGGGTTGGAAGAGTCCTCTTAGAGATCATCGGGTCCAACCCCCCTGCCAAAGCAGGTTCCCTAGGAAAGATCACACAGGGAGGCATCTAGATGGGTCTTGAATGGCGTTGAGATACGCTGCCTTCTCCAAGTAACTGCTTACCTTCTTACACAGCTTCTCATAGCACTTGTTGCTGTGCCTAAATCTTCAGGTGGACTAGACTGGGACTGACATTAATGAAGCCCTGGAAACCTGTATCATAGAATCATAGAATGGCATGGGTTGGAAGAGACCCCAAGGATCATAGAGCTCCACCCCCCCTGCCACAGGCAGGGCCACCAACCTCAGGCCTGGAGCTACACAAGGTTGCCCAGGGCCCCATCCAAATTGGCCTTGAACACTTCCAGGGTTGGGGCATCCCCCACCTCTCTGGGCATCCTGTTCCAGCCCCTCACCACTCTTTCTGTAAAAAACTTCCGACTAATATCCAATCTAAACCTTCCCTCTCTTAGCTTTAATCCATCCTCCTTGTCCTGCCATTATCTGTCCTTTTAAAAAACTGATTCCCTTACTGTTTATATGCTCCCTATATCACTTAGGGATGATGGACCCACAGGACTGATTTTTAGTTTCATCTGTGGCAGATTTCCCCGTTTCCCTGAATTGGGGTGGTGTGTCAGAGGAGAAGTTTAGAGGAATGTACTTCTGGAAGAAACTATATATAAAAATTACATATTATACTCAGTTTTGTAGAATAGTAGTTCAAGGCCAGGTCGGATGGGGCCCGGGGCAACCTTGTGTAGCTCCAGGCCTGAGGTTGGTGTCCCTGCCTGTGGCAGGGGGGTTGGAACTCTGTGATCCTTGGGGTCCCTTCCAACCTATTCAGAAGTACAATGCAATAGTTCAAATAAAATTGAAGAAAAAAGTGGAAAAAAAATGTCATTGCCTTGTTGTTGAGACCAGCCCCCAAAAGGAATATGTGGGGTTTTTTTGCTAAATCGAAGAGTTCTCATGCGTTACTCTTTTGTTTCTGCTGCAATGAGCTTTTCATTTCTGCTGTTTCTGTCTTCTTGGATTTGTCCTTTTTCCTTCTGCAGCGTCAAAAGCTTGCAGTGTAAGCAAGGAAAGAAACCTCTCCCCAAACAAATCTAGGTGGCAAGGATAAACGGTGTGCTTTGTTTTTTAAAAATGAAAATTAAACAAAGAATCATCCAGAGCTCAATTAGGCCTTCCTAGGCTAGCAGCTCAGGGATGTTGGTTGCTGTAGCAGGAGTTTGATTTCTTCTCTAATAAAACTCATGTTCTGTACAACTAAAAATAAATAAAGCTATATCACTTCTGCTGTTTTGGTCTCTTGATACTTGATCTCGCTGCTCTCAGAAAGGTGTTAAGTTTTTTTTACTGTACATGCTTTTTTTTGGGTGGTTTCTGTTTCTCCCTTAGGTGAAATAAATCATTGGGTAGGCTACTGTAAGAACCTGGAGTTTTTTAAATCTTATAACAGTTCTGTTGAGTGTAGTTGAATTTTGATTGAATCAATTTTAAAGTAAAAGTATTATTTACTAATGCAAGCTACTGTAGTGCAAATTAGGTTTTAACTAAGGCTGTCCACACACTGGTTTAACTAGGTGTGACTCTCCTCTGTGCTCTGTTTTCAGTTCAATCCTTTCCGCTGGGGATTGCAGCAAGGTACCATTAGCATAATTAAGCCAGTAGTTTAGTTTATTTACGGTTTACCCTAGCAGAGGGGAAAGAAAATAGGCCTGGATCTTAGAGATTTTCTTAAAGAAAGACCTGCTAATCTTTAATTGGGTGTATGGTAGGAAGCCAGCACGGCATGGCAGATGGCAGAGCTGCTGAGCGGGTGTTGTCACTCAGCGTATTTTTTTTTTTGGTGAATCTGTGGGGTTTTTTTAGAGAACAACTTTCTTGCTCTTCCTTCCTCTTTCCCTTACTTGTTGATTAAAAAGTAACTGAGTTTCCTAAGCTGTGCTAAGATGGGTTTGAAGTCTTGGGTCCTAGCTGGAGCGTTTTGGGAAAGATGCCAAGGTTGGCAGCTTTTAATTTTGAGAAACGTGTCTGGGTGCTGACAACATCAGGATACCTTCAGAGGAAAATTCGCTCCTGTTTACATTTGTGAGGCTCTTTTCTAATATAATTTGAATAGCTAGAGCCCTAATTTTATGGCAGCTGCTGATGGAGAACCCGTGGAAAAAAGTGTTGGAGTGGGTAGGATGCAAAAGTGGAATTTCTTTTGTTTTCTCTAAGGATCTGCTGAGGGTACAGCTCCCTTGCTGGAGATTTGAAGGTACATCTCCAGTGCTGGACATGTGAGGCATCCAGCATGCTATCTAGGGTCTTTTATTTAGACTTAGGGGGATTTACCTCCTGTCCTTGAGTGTGTCATTTCAGGTGTAATTGTGACTGCTGTCTTGCAGTGGAAGTTGGGAGTTGAATTTCTTCAGGATAGTAGTTAACCTCTAATAACAGCAATTGACATATATTTGGTAAGCATTTTATGCCTGTGAAGACCTGAGGAATAGGACTGACAAATTTAATTCCCTGATAGCTTTTTTTGCCCCCACCTTTGGATACCAGCTTTATTCATCTGTTTGTACAAGGTGTGCCAGGCAGGGTGTTACAGAGGGCATGATGAACAGACATTCCCTTCTCTTTCTCCTCTTCTTACGCAGCCCAAGACCCCTATCACCCCATTGCTCTAATAAAGCATCTGTTGCCTTCATCCTCAGCTATAGTTACAGGGCAGATCTTTAACAATGGGGTGTTGCTGTCTTTCCCCAGCATCTGTACACTGGTGGCTGGGCTTCTGCTGTGGCCTTTTTTTTTTCCTTTGTCAACTCTTTCATATATGCATGGCTTCTGTAAATTTTTAATGACTTTGTTCAAGCAGAGCTTTGTTCTCTGTGTTAAGCATTCATGTGTCAGGCTGAGGTTAAAACTACTTTACCTATTTGACGTGATTGAAATGTGTTTATGAAGGTTTGAAGCGGCCACTTGGGAGTATTTGGCTTTTTAGAGATAGGATGTTGACTGTGAGAAGAAGTGGATTGAGTTTGGAATACTGGAAGCAGGCTGGAAATGAAGTTCATCCCCCAGGGTTATAACATCACTTGCATCTTCTTAGCACTGAGAAAACCGGATTAATATATGACACGAGTAATTAAAAATAGTTTTTTAAAATCACAGAATCTTAGGGGTTGGAAGGGACCTCAAGAGATCATCGGGTCCAACCCCCCTGCCAAAGCAGGGTCCCTATTTCATATTACATAGATAGGCATCCAGACGAGACTTGAATCTCTCCAGAGAAGGAGACTCCAATGTTTGTGAAGTGTGTGTCTCTGCTATAAAGCAAGCCTGTCTGGCCAGGAGGAGCAAGTGTACAGCAGTATCAAACCCTTACATCTTCGAGCCAGTCCACTGTCCACTTTGAAAACATGTTAAGTGCTCTACTACACACACACAACCCAAAAAGCAGGCCCCAACTATTTCAGTTTGGGCCTTATAAAGGAAGGATTTGGCCTTCATCTTTCCTTGCTTCAGATACCTCATTTGCAGACAGAAGACTACACACTGCCTTAAAGGACTGTGGGGAAGATAAATAGAGGTGTTGGGATTCTGTCACTTCTTGCCACAGAATCCTTCTCCTGCTCTCTTCCCAGGAGGAAGCTAATGTGTCTTGTATGTGTAACATGGTACGTGGTTAGTGAGAGCCCCAAGTGACATGCTGAAAAGTAAAGATGTGCTTAAAACAATAAATAAAAAGGTGTGGGGGAAGGCAAATAAACCAAAATACTTGCTGTGTTTTGGACTTTATTCTGGCATGTTAACTGAGCTCATCACCACAAAACAGTAGAGGACTTAGCCAAGCACTATAAATAAGTGCAGAGAGGTAAATGTGAAGTTGTGGGTTTGTCTTCCTCTTTGTGTGTTTTCTTTCCTGTGTTAGTGGGGTTAGTAAGAGTCAACTTGTCCTACACGGATTTAGGTTTCAATCCTTCCAAGAGTTGTCTCGTAAGGTTTAGAATGCACACTGTTAACTTCAGAAGAATACAGTAGTGGTGTGAACCTGAATCACAGGCTCATCAACCACAGGGTCTGTGCTCCTGGAGAGTACAGGAGCTGGCTGCAAAGTAATTTTGCCCATAGCAGTAAATGTGAGGGAGGGTGGGTGAGTGCTGGCAGCTGACAGGTACGTAGTTAGATGTTATGGGTGCTGTATGTAGGGTGTAGAAGGTGAAGGCAGATAGGTGCAGGGCTGTCAACAGAAAGAAATGCTGGTCACTGAAAGCAGCTAATACCTGTCCTGAAAAGATTGCATCCCTTCCTCTTAACAGTCACAGTCCAGGTTCTGCCTTTCCATCCTCCATGGCCGTATCAGTGCACAAGGGCATTATAAACAATGTGCAATACATATGTCTCTGCATGCATCCCCTTTTCATTACATTAATGAATTTGGTCAGAAGTGCATTGTAATCTAAATGGATCAAGCACCTACATCCTCTGAGACAAGTAATGACAGCCCACATGTAGTGCAGGTGTTGCTGCTGCCTGTTTCTGGGCACTTACGCTTTCATTGCCATCATCCTCCTCCTCAGGGGTGTGAAAGGTGCCCATCAGTGGGGCAGAGTGCTAAAGGATCAGCTGTGGAGCTCCAAAAATGATGTCTTGACAAATGATGACTGATTGGGTATCCTCTGTTTATTTGCATGTGAATAGCAAATGTATTCTAGAAAGCTTCCAAGGATAGCAAATGTATGGTTATGGATAGTGGTGAGAAAATGTGATGAATGTGATCTTTATTTAAACATGGAACTATCAGGATCCCATAACGTGTAGTCTCTGCATTGTCTTGCCACAGTTCTGTTCTGATCCTAAGGGATCCTGCCTTGGTAACACCTAACAGTGGGTGGCAACATTTACGGTTGGATTGATGATCTTAAAGGTCTTTTCCAACCTTGTGATTCTGTGTAATTTCTCAGGAAGAAGCCACAGGTTGTTTTCTGGAGGGCTTAAGTTGAGGTGGTGTTTGTTAAGTGTCGGGGAAGGCAGCAGGCCTGCCGGCGGCCTAGCTCTCTTCTCCCAAGGTTTAGGCCCTGACAATATTCTTCTGTTCCCATGAGACAGGAAAAGTTACTGATGCTGAGAGGATCCTAATAATCACATTCTCAAAACACAGCGGCCTTGCTGATAGGGGTACAGGCTGCCCTAAACCAAGAAGCAGTTATGGGAAGGTATTTGGGAGTAACAGAACATGTTAGAAACCAGCCATAACAAGAGGGTCACAACAGCAGGTGTGTGGATTCTTTTAGGCATTAAAGGTAAACTAAGGATGTTTAGCTATAAGATAGGTTTATCAGAACTCGTTATAGTCACTAACCAATCAATGTGGTGTGAACAGTGTGTGTAACCCATTAGCAGTTTTTTAGCTTGCCACGTTTGCAGTAAGAAAGGTCTAGAATCTGGGTGATTTCACCTAATAAAATGGCTGGCTTCATGGCTTCACCCAGAATTCAAATATTGAATTGCGTGTTGCTCCCTGCTGGACACCACAGTTAGGGTGATGGGTGGTCCTCACCAACTGACAGCACTTGTGGTCTTGGTCACAAGAGTGCCCCTGCTGTCCCTTGGTCAGAAAGGGAAAAAACCTGTTCTTTATGCTGAAAGCCTTGGGTTTGGTTTCTGCAGTTACCCTGTCATTCATGGGTTAAAGATTCTAAGGGACTGCCTCCAGGGCCATCCTCTACTCCATAATGCAAATCGACCTGTGGGGTTTTTATTAAGGTACCATGAATGTCTTGAAGCAAATCATAATGCCATCATGGGATTTAATTTGCTGTCCTAATGTCCCCTCTATAGCAACCACCCCTCTTTGTTGGGGAGCTACGTTAGTAGCTTCTTTATCACTGCTACTGGAAGCAATGCCTGGTGTTTTGGTGCTGGGGGGTTCTGTGGTTGTTTGGTTTGGTTTAGTACTGTTGTGTTCTTTCCTCCCTGTTCTTTTCCTTACAGAAGTGGCAGGGACCAGACTTTTCACACTTGGGACTTGCATGTTAGCTCCAAACATAGGCTTGTAGTTCAAGGTACTTGATTTAATGAAACATAGGGGAGAAACAAGTGCATTAAAGGCAGGGCTTTTTTCAACAACTTCTACACTTTGTTTTCAAGCTGTGATAGTGAGAGAGACTATGGATATTGTAGGGGAAAGAATGGGTAAATTGTCAGGATTTAGAAGTGCTACAATAAAACCAACTATTCCAAAGATGTGATGCTGCTCAAAAACTAAGGTCTTACCAACATTACTTAGTTTTATGTTCTAGAGCTCTTGATGTAGAGCATTGAAGACTTCATAAGGAAAGGCAATAAAGTCCACTCATTTTTTCTGAGAGCTGAATACTGACAGGCTGACAGGAGCTGGAAGGTGTTGGGAAAAAAAAAAAAAAGAAGAGCAGGATTAATGCTTATCTTCTTGTAAGAAGGCTTGACAGGTAACATCCAAGGGAGAAGACTTCAAAAGGAGCTAATGCAAGTAAAATACTGCTGTGTAATTACAGCTGTTACCGAGTTGAGCTACTCCCTGTTAATCACATTTAATTAATATAACCCAGCTGCAGGATGATCTATGGGTGGTTTGAATAAGTGTGTAAGATCAGAAGGACTGGTTTTCTGCCCTCTGTAACACAGACACCATGTAGTCACTTTTTGTACGATGATGCAGGGGATTAGGAGCTTAGGGGAATTTTGCACAGCTCCTCAGAGAGTCTGTTTTGGCCTCTCCTTCTGCAGGGGCAGGGAGCTTCAGTCTTATCACAGAACTGTAGGGGTTGGAAGGGACCTCCAGAGATTGCTGGGTCCAACCACCCTGCCAAAGCAGGTTCCTTAGGACCCGTCACACAGGGAGGCGTCCAGACTGGGCTGGAATATCTCCAAAGAAGGAGATTCCACACCCCCTGGGCAGCCTGTCCCAGGGCTCCCTCACCCTCACTGGGGAAAAGTTCTTCCCCAGATTGGTATGGAACTCCCTGTGCTCCAACTTGAGGCCATTGCCCCTTGTCTTGTCCCCACAGATACTGAAAAGGGGCTGGACATTTCCCTCTGTCCCCCACACTTAATGCCTGTTACAATGCCACACAGTCCCTTTTTAAATTTTAGAAGGTTTAATAGAGGTTAATTTTTTCCTTGTACATTTAGTTACCTTTTGGCTAACTGGTACAACAGTTATATGGGCTCCATAGGGCGTTTGGGCTACTAAATGTGGAGTGCATCTTCTGGCATTCTGTTGATCTGTAATCCATTTTAGGGGGGCACATGCCTGGGAACTGTTTTGGCAGAGGTGATTGGAGTGCTAGAGTAGAAGAAAGGGTAGCTGGGAATCATGAAGATGTTACTGAAGGAATAAAACGAATTCATATTTGTGTGAAACAGACTGCTAGAGATTATTTAACGCGGTACATACTCAGATTTCTCCAAACTGTACCCTGCTTGTTGCTCATTTTTTTTTCCCTTTGTGTTTGTTTTTTTCCCTTCAGTTCTATAGGTGCTGGTGCAAAAACAGTTTAGCAATGGATCAAAGAAAAAATGATAGTTTTGTCCCAAGTATCACGCAGTTGGAAGACTTCCTAACAGAACATGACTCCAACGTTGTTTGGCTGTTAGTAGGTAAGGTCAATCTATTCTCTTTTGGCTAAATGGTTTTTTTGGGGGGTGTATACTTCTGTGGGGGGCGTATACTGCTGTCATACCAGTATTAAATTTCTTACCAAACTGCATCAAAACGTTGAAAATAGATTTTAATTTGTCATACAGCTGTTGAGTGGGGTATGGCAAGCATAGAATCATAGAATGGGCTGGGTTGGAAGGGACCCCAAGGATCATAGAGCTCCAACCCCCCTGCCACAGGCAGGGACACCAACCTCAGGCCTGGAGCTACACAAGGTTGCCCAGGGCCCCATCCAACCTGGCCTTGAACACTTCCAGGGATGGGGCACCCACCCCCTCCCTGGGCAGCCTGTTCCAGCACCTCACCACTCTTTCTGTAAAGAACTTCCCCCTAATATCCAATCTAACCCTTCCCTCCTCTAGCTTTAATCCATTCCCCCTTGTCCTGCCATTGTCTGCCCTACCTAAGTAATTCAGAAAGAAGAAATACAGAACTGTTTCTAATACTAACTGCACTGCAACACTTGGGAGACATACATTGTGTAAAGGATGATGCTTTACAGCAGGATAAAACCTCAGTCAGACCTTCTCTCCATTAAATATTTTTTCTAAGACCAGAGTAAGCTTGTGATTAATTGAAATACCCTAACAAAGGATTAGCATGGTAGCACAGGACAGGCAGGCACAGTAACTTTGTTACACCAGTATGTACATACTTGCTGACATAACTTCTAGACTAACTTGTGTGCCACAATGAGCCTTTAACCCAAACTGTTGCATACTCAGGTTGCATGTGGCATGAGGTGTTCTATTAAATGTGCCTGATATAGGTATGCTGAATTCTTTATAACACTAGTGTTGGGTTTTATATTTGTGTGCAGGCACTTTTATTCTCTGAATCTATGAACATGGGGGTCAAGGACAGCAAAATAAAAGATCAGGTTGTATTCAGGTCTAGATAAGAGTGGTAGAAGTGTATGATGAATTTGGACTTTTCCAAAGCAATGTTACACCTGTTTGTAGCCTTGATTCTTATACTTGGGGGGTGTGTGTGTGTGTGAGGTGGAGGGGGTACAGCACAGGAATCATAGAATCATAGGATGGCATGGGTTGGATGGGACCCTGAGGATCATAGAGCTCCAAGCCCCTGCCACAGGCAGGGCCACCAACCTCAGGCCTGGAGCTACACAAGGTTGCCCAGGGCCCCATCCAACCTGGCCTTGAACACCTCCAGGGATGGGGCATCCACCCCCTCTCTGGGCAGCCTGTTCCAGGACCTTACAACTCTCTGTGTAAAAAACTTCCCCCTAGTATCCAATCTAAACCTTCCTTCCTTTAGCTTTAATCCATCCCCCTTTGTCCTGCCATTGTCTATCCTTTTAAAAAGCTGATTCCCCTCCTGTTTCTCTGCTCCCTTCAGGGACTGGCAGGCTGCAATGAGGTCCCCCCACAGCCTTCTCTTCTCCAGGCTGAACAAGCCCAGCTCCCTCAGCCTCTCTTTGTAGGGCAGGTGCTCCAGCCCTCTGATCATCTTTGTGGCTCCTCTGACCCCTCTCCAACAGTCCCACATCTCTCTTGTATTGGGGGTCCCAGCTCTGGACACAGGACTCCAGGTGGGGCCTCAGGAGGGCAGAGCAGAGAGGGACAATCCCCTCCCTGTCCCTGCTGCCACCCCTCTGCTGATGGAGCCCAGGATCCCATTGGCCTTGCGAGCTGCAAGAGCCACTGCTGGCTCATGTTCAGTTTCTCATCCACCAGAATCCCCAGGTCCTTCTCAGCAGGGAATAATAACTTTATTTTTCTGGGAAGCTAAAGCCTATGTATTGGCTGTTGGTGTACTGGAATTCTTTTTCAGTAGGACAAACTGAATGGAAATGACACAGGCAAAACAGCCCTGGGTTCTTGCTGAATGTTGTTTATTTCACTTTTAACGTGTTGGTGTGAGAAGTCAGTGCTCAACATAAAGCTCAAAGTGCAGTGGAGATGCAAGTAAGGGAAGTCACCATGCTGATAGATGCTCATGGTAAAATGTGGAACAGCTCTGAAAAATCTTGTCCCTGGAAACTTGAGAGATGTTCAGCTCTTTCACCAAGTAATAGAAATATCTCATTGCAGCCTGTGTAATTATCTTTCTCTGGTTTTCCCTCTCTGCACTGGATTATTAGAGAAAACTAGTAGTAATTCTGCTTAGAAAATATGTAGGTTATAAACAAGTCTGTGTAACAGCTGTAATTTAAGCTGAAAGGTTTGCTTTTTTTTTAATTATTTGCTTGAATATATTAAACTTGCTAATTTCTGTTTCACAGAAGGATGAGGGGAGCTTCAAGAAATAATATAATCCCCCACCTTTTTCTAGGGGCAAAACAACCTATATACACTTATGCACTTTTGGGGAGCTGCTGGTTTCTTCAATTGGAGGAAACAAACTGGTACTCTAGAAACAATGAGACAAACAACAGAAGCAGCTGGTTATCTTCCTGTTATTACGAGGTTTGGATAGAAATAAAGTAATATTTATTTACTGACCCAGTTTCAACCAGCCATTCCCCCTTTGCTTTCATCTGCTGACCTCTGGCATCCTGTTAGAAGAGAACAAAAAGAGATGACAACAGTTTATTCTCCTGAAACGTTTGACTGTTGAGCCCAGTAGAAGAGGTGATGAATTCTAGAAATGACTGTGCTCCTCAAAGAGCTGTTGCTCAATCCTAGAATCATTTCTAAAAATGAAATGCAGTAAAATTTTCTGAATGGAGTTTCAGTGAAGAGGCTTTTAAAATCAACACTATAATCAGTGAGTAGAACAGAGTTTATGGGACCTGCCATTTAATAACAGACTGAATTTGGTGACGGGAAAGAAAAGGCTACAGTTTGTGATAGAGGTGAGACCAGTGGTAATGGCAGTGGAATAGGACTCTGGTCCCAGGAAACTGCACTAGTTTGTTGACTCTTTTCTTAGTATGTGTCACCTTAAGGTAAAACCTTCTTGGTATTTAGAAGTTAAGTGTCTAGTTGAACTTTAATCTCAAATGAAGTTTTATTACTGGAACGAGACCCTTTGAGTGTGAGTCATTCCACCTTTCTCCCTCCACTGAGATAGAGGACCAACAGTGAGGAGCTTACTCATCTGAAAGCAAGGGGGGATGAACACTGTCCTTGGAGCCTGCTTTCACTGAATGCACACAGCAGTTCTTTTCCAGGGGTGCAGCTTTAACTCTCCCTGCCTTGTTCCTGTGTAATGATGCACACAGAACTGATTTGTTTTACATGTCAAGCAACTACCTGTCTGAGTATATGACTTACTGGAACTTTGGCCATGTTGTAATCCATTTTCCAGTAAGGAAAGACAAAGTTGGACAAATCTTCTGCCTTTTCCTTATTTTTATCATAGATGTTTTTACAGAGAGAGTGGTGAGGTGCTGGAACAGGCTGCCCAGAGAGGTGGTGGAAGCCCCATCCCTGGGGGTGTTCAAGGCCAGGTTGGATGGGGCCCTGGGCAACCTTGTGTAGCTCCAGGCCTGAGGTTGGTGTCCCTGCCTGTGGCAGGGGGGTTGGAGCTCTGTGATCCTTGGGGTCCCTTCTAACCCAGACCAGTCTATGATTCTATGTTGTTGCAAAGGATGGAGTGTCCTACTGAGGAAAAAAAAAAAAAGGAGCAGTAAAAGGACAGGTTGTTTTTGTAATTTTTTGTGTGATTATTTTTTTTCCCTGCAGTCATCACCTGAACTCTGCAGAGTCACTCTGCAGAGTCAACTCT
This sequence comes from Laterallus jamaicensis coturniculus, assembly GCA_022605575.1. Lineage (NCBI taxonomy): Eukaryota > Metazoa > Chordata > Aves > Gruiformes > Rallidae > Laterallus > Laterallus jamaicensis. Next base: position 4,552,088 of record JAKCOX010000005.1, read on the forward strand.
GCATGTGACTTTCTGCTATTCAGCTTTCCCATAAAAGGCACAATAAATCTGATTATTTTTGAATATGAAGCATATACACAAAGGAAAGACTTGTGTTACAGAGTTCAGTTAGTAATGAGTACAGATACCTCAAATAAAAAATTGCTTGCTTGCTTTCCTGCTCTGCTTTGGATGAAACAGAATGGTAATTACAAGTCAAGTCAGTTAGAACTAGTCCATTCCCTGGCAGTCCTGTGTCCTTCTGGAAGCTTTGAGAATCCTTGTAGTTAGAAATAGGTTAGTAGCTCTTCATCTGCTAAAGTAAAAATTACTTTGGGGATTAGCAGACCTATTTTTTTTTTTTAAACATGTTTCTCATTGGATTGCTGTTTCTTTTACTATTTCCCCCCCCTACCAAATTCCATGTCTGAACTGTTGACAGATTTCTGCTAACCCAGGGACTGTTACGCTTCTCTCAGGATACAGCAGCTTAGGAAACAGTTTTAAGAAATCCTATCATTGCTTCTGATGTTCATATCTGAAAGACTAAAAATCTAAGTTACAGTTCGTGGTTGGAAGAAAGGTGGAGAAGGAATGTGGTGTGACTTTTGTTGTGGGGCTTTTTTTTAAAGGCATTTTGAAGTCAGTGACCACATGGGATAATACATGTTATGATTTGATCTATGAAATTTAACTGCCTGGATGACAAGTGGTGCAATGAGCTGTGTTTCCTTTTGCAGGTCCTCAAGAGGATGTTTGGGTGGGGTTTTGGTGGGGTTGTACTGGTGAATGGAAGAGCAGTGAAGAATCTGTGTTTTTCTGAACTTCCCATTTCCTCTTCTTTCTCCCCATCTCTTCACTGATGGGGTGAGAAAGGTGTAAAAACACCCATTAAAATGTCCCATCAGATTCAATTGGGGTGGTTTTTTTTTGAAGAGTAGGAAGAACATTCTTGTGCTTTACAGTGTTAATAGGTAAGGCTTTTATCTAGGTTGGCATGCTTTAAAAACCATTTTAATTCATTTCAATCTTTCAACAGCAACAATATTGTCTTGTGGATGGATTATCTACTTAACTTACTATAATTCCCGGAACATTGGACTCATTTTAACATTAGTTCTTAACAGATTGTATAAACATGGCTACATCCATATTGGTAAGTCGTTACTGTAATGCCCCTGGTTATCTACTGCTTTTTATTATACCTCAATTTGCTGAAAACTCTTTAAGATCAAAGTGTTCCTTTGTTACAGTAATGTGAAAATGATCACCCTGGGCTTAATTTAAGAAGATGAAAAGTTCAGTGTTTTCCTTTAGGGGAGGATTCTTGGTGTAGGTAGAAAACCACCCCCTTTTTAATTACCTCATATTAAAGGAGATTGACCTCAGTCCCCCATGGAACCTTCCTGAGCTGCTTCTGAATGATTTGGTGTTAGGGGTGCAGCTTCCTATTCATTTTTGGGGTGGCTTGTGTGACACCTGAAGTGTGGGTAGTGGAGTTGGCTCAGAGGGGCACAGCAGAGTCTCAAGCCTCAGCTCTATCATGGCAGTGTCCTCACTTTCTAAATAATTGCCAGGACAGCTAATCATGTTAATTCACACTGGGGCTGTGACATGTAGAATTTATACTGCCTAGAACATTTGCATCCAAATCCATTAACTTTTTTTTTTTTTTTAATATTTTAAAACATTTTTGAATAAAACAGGTCAGTGCAAATCACTTGGGCACTCACCCACATTACAGAAATATCTGATGCTGAGTCACAGAGGGCTCTATCCCACAACCTCACTCTGACTTCACTTCTAATTTTTTTTTTCTTTTTTTCATTTATTCTTCCATGTCTTCTTCTCTCTGTTTTCCAGAATGACAGTGTCTTTAGTTCTGGACTTTTTCTGCAACTATTGATCATAAATATAGTGAAAACCTTAAAAAAGAACCCAACCCACCCACACCCACCTGCCAAAGAGACCCCTCCAATAATTTCCTGATGTCCTCAAGAATTTAAGAGCTGTAATCCAAAGCACCTTCAAATGCAACTTTTTCAACAGTAATATAGATGAAATAATTACTGGTTGCTACACTTCATCTGTGAGCAAATTTCTCTGTGAATTTGCTATTAAGTAAAGATAGCTGAACGTAGCTGGCCAACTGTATGGGGTTTTTGTAAACTTTATCAGTGAGAAAAATGTAATGTTAATTAAATGCCATGATTTACATCTTGGCATCAATCAATTAATGTTGATTTAAAGAAAACACAACAAACAAACCACAAATCATGGTTTACTTACCTTTCTGTGGGTGAAAATCATTAGGAAAAATGCAGGTTATTGCCTTACCTGCTGGTCTTCTCATGCTCATTAATCTTTACTGCTGTAAACAGAATTTGTCATAATAATTGGACTGAAAACTTGCCATTTGAAGAATTGTTTTGTCACTAATCTTTATTTCTCTACTTGCCATCTTGCATACAATGGCATGATACTTGCTGATGTTGAAAACAGCTTTTCTGAGTCTTTTCCACAAGCTTTGCAAGGCACCTGAATGTTCCTGAGGGACTAGTGTGTCTCGGGGGGGGGGCTGGTTGTAGTTGTGGGTGGTACCAAACGCAGCACCTTTTTAGAGCTGTGTACTTTTTGTCTTGTATGTTCTGAATCTCTGACTTCCCTTCTCTGAAAGTCACTGTGTTTTTTCAAGGGAAGACTCAAGATACCCAGTAAACCCATTCTGGATAATTAAATCCTAACTGTATCCTTCCTGTTTGGAAAACAAAGCATCAACAAGTTTAGGGTAATACCTGACTAACCCCTTTCTCTCCCACTAGGTTCCTTTTCATTCTCTGTGCTGTCTGGGAAAGTCATGGTTCGTGAAATCTATTTCATCACAGAAGACATGTCTATCAGGTACAGATTTCCAAGGGAGTCACTCTTCCAAACATACCATCATCTGTATGACTAAATAGCATGTATCAAAATACTGTCTTACAAATGACCCAGAAATAGAATAATAAAATGATATATAACATAAATGAATATCATAACATATAAACTCGCTCTTTTAATGGTAGTCTTGAGACTTTCTGAATCCCTGTGTTGTCAGCTCATTTGCTGTTCAAGTGTTACTGATTGAAAGGGAGTGCTGAATAATAGTCATCCTTAATATCTGTAAAAGAAAACACTTTAGATTTTGAAGAACTGTTTTTCATGAACATCTTTCACTTGTTTGTGTTCCCACTCTGAAGTCTGGAAGATTTATTTTGGCCAAGTAGTTTGCATTTATTTACTGGCATTGACAATACTATTTCATGAACTGTATGCTAGCAAACAGTTGGTAATTTTGATTCTTAGTGCAAGTTTGGAAAGCTCTGAGAAGGCAACAGAGAGGGGATTTTATACAAGTTTCAGCTCATGCAGTAATTGTATAAATACCACACTGTCTGCTTTAAGCTGAAACACTTTGTGGTTTAATATTGCTGCTTTGCTGCTGCAGCTGCACATCTCTGCACTGCGTAAGGCAACGTGTCATGCAGCTGCACTTAGATTTGGGATTATCACTCTTAACTTCTTCTTTATCTAATTTGTTTGATTTAGAATTCAAGATGGATTTATCATCTTTCGCTGGTGGAAGATGTACAACCCTAAGCAGAAACAGCATGGTAGGTTTCTCAAAAAGGTTTCAAAGTTTCAATTAAGTTTACAGGTAGCGTACAGAAAAACATGCTTCCTTTGCCCATTTGGGTATGTGTAATTGATTTGTTAATATGTGCCTGAAGCACACTGAATCGTCAGAAGCTTTGGGTTCTTTTGACTGGTTCCTCTGTGTGAGTAGATTAGAACAATAGAAAAAAATAAATCCTGGATTCACTCAAACCCTTCTTAAGACAAACTATTAACCATCATAGTAGCCTTCATTAACTAGTCTAAGACTGTGTTGAAATTTATAACTATGATAAATATAGAATTCTTACATTCTGGAAGTGATTTTTAGTTTTCAAGTTTTAGTGTTGTGCTTTCAGCATTTTAGCAGAAGTGTTACAGTAGGGAATGTTCTTCAGTCTTTGATAACCCTGTGTCTTGATGACATCTGAAGTTATAGAAGTGGGGACGTGGGAAAAATGAATTTATTTTTCTTATTTGTGGTTGAAGAAGGACAATTAACACTGATTAATTAAAACAATTAACACAATTAACATAAAATTAATCATATCTGCAGATTACTCTTATCTGAGGAAACCTAAGGAGCCTTGTGATGTGTCATTTGTAGGATTAGAATCTGCCAGAACGAGTCTCAGGTCCTGCCTCCTCAGTGTTTGAAGCATCACAGCTCCACTGATCGTTCAAGGAGGTCCAGAAATTTCAACCTGCCTGCAGCTGAGGAGGGCACTAATTGAGAGGGTCACAGAACTTTGGAGGGCTTTTTTTTCCCCCATCATCCATTTTGAAGTGGCCTCTGATGGTTTGGAGCTTCTTAGACTTGTCAGCAAGCTTGTAGAGCTGTTGTTTGTCAGTACCAACTCAAGGGTGGCAGGAGTGCTACGTACATGTTATGCAGGCAAATAGGAGGCACCATTCGATAGAGCGACATGGATTAGGGCGAGTTGCCTGCTGCTTTTTGCTGAGGCTTTTACTAAGCCTCTGAGCTGAGAGGGCACAATTCCAGTTCTTTCTACTGTAAGAAGACTAATTCAGGAAGCAGAGCCTAGTCTTAGAGGTAATTAGGTTTTTCTAACCACAGGTTATTGTCCAAGAAGTTTTCATAGAATTTTCTTCATCTGCTGGTTAAAACATATTTCTCTAGTGGCTCCCAGAATGAAAAAATGAATTCATTGTGATGAAGATAGGAATTCATATGGTGATGAAGAAATGAGTTCATAATGTGATGAAGATAGCTGTGTCTGTCTTTTATGGTGGTGTGTTAGCTTGGCAACATCATGAGGCTTTAACCTTTTCCTTCTTAGCTGGGGTGGGGCATTCCTCACACCCTTCCCCTGCTCCAGCATGGGGTCCCACCCACAGGAGACAGTCCTTGAGCTTCTCCAACGTGAGTCCTTTTGGGGCTTCAGCTCCTCATCAGCTGCCCCAGTATGGCTCCCTTCCATGGGGTGCTTGACCTTCAGGCCCAGACTGCTCCAGCCTGGTTCCCCACAGAGACACAAGTCCCCCAGCAAACCTCTGATGTGGGTCGGTCTCTCCAGGCTGCAGATTTTGCTGCCAGGAGCTTGTTCCATGCTGGCCTCCCACAGGTCACAGCATCCTTCAGGTATCTCCACCCACATCCGTGTGGGGTCCTGCACAGGCTGTAGATAGGATCTCTGCTCCCTGTCATCATCCATGAAGCAGGGAGACAGCCTGCTTCATCATGGTCTTCTCCATGGGCTGCAGGGGAATCTCTCTCTGGCATCTGGAGTGCCTTATCCACACCCCCCCTGCCCCGCCCCCTCTGGCCTTGGTGTGTGCACAGTTCCTTACATCTCATTCTGTTCTCTGGTGGCAAAAAGTGGCTGCTAGTGTGGCTTGTTTTTCCTCTCCTCACTGTGATTCCCAGAGGCCCTGTGACCATCACTGATGGGCTCAGCCTTGGTCAGCAATGACTCTGGCCTTGAGCCGGCTGGTGTTTGCTCTGTGGGGCCTGCAGAGAGCTTCTGGCTGCTCCTTGCAGCAGCCGCCCCTGCAGCCCCCCTGCTCCACCAGAACCCAGCCACACAGAACTAGAACACCTTTGTATCAGGAGAAGGAAATCCAAAAAACACTTTGCATCCTGCTTTTTTGTTTTTCCACATTTGTTTAAAAGCCAAGGGAATGATTTTGTTTCCATTCACCTGAAAAGGTGAAACTAAACTATTGAAATGGATGTGCTGTCTACTTGCCCTCTGGACTCTAAAGTAAATGTTGCTGTAAGACTTGTAATTTAAGGATGCTTCTCACAAAGATTTAATCACAGTTCTCTTGCATAAGTGAAGGTTTGAACTACAAAAAGTTTGGATAATGATTATTGATAACTTCATTAGAAGTTGCATTTCCTGCTTGGTTTTTTTTAAAACCTTCCTCTGTTTGCCTTAGCAAGTGCAATCTATTTTTCATCACAGTACTGTTTGCACTAGGCCTCTCATACCAGTGTTGAAGGAACTTCATAGAAGCAGTCAAATATGCAGGTCCTCTTCCTGCCTTGACTCTGAAGTTGAATCATACTGGCACTGGAGAGTATATTTTTTACTTACCTGAGAAATTCAAGCACTTTAGGAATAGAAGTTGGAGGGTTGTGTTGTGAATAGGGGGCACCCAGGTGCCTTGGCTTAGGTGCCATGGCAGCTTATTGATTTTCAGGTTGTGCAACCGTGTGGTGTAGCTTGAGATGCTTTTTGAGGGGGGAATTAGTGTCTGGAGAACCATTTCCTCTACTTTTTATTGTCAGGAGGGACACGTTAACATTAGGTTTTATTTAGTGGGTATATTTATGCTGAATTGTTTGGGTAGGTGTGATACAAATATTTGAATAAATAATGCATCTTGATTAAACTCTGTAGGAGGCAATGTCAAATCCTTGGCTACATTAGTCACTTGGATTCAAAAAAATGTTGGCAAAACTTCAATACTTTGCTCTCAATGTTGTAGTTACTTTTTACATGACCTGCATATATGCTGCTTTGAGTCAGTTAACTAGATGACATTAAGATCTGCTTGTCTCTTTCTTTTTTTTTTTTCTCCTTGCCTTATTTTATTTTATTTTTCAAAAGTGTCTTAGGCAACCAAATTAATGTGTGGAGGTCAAATCTTATTTTTCTTATTAGGAAGAAGAGATGGTTGTCTCTTTAAACAAATGAATTACTACATATGATTTCATTTAGTTAATGAAGTCTAATGCTTGCCTCCAGGAATTGAAAAATTACATTTATTTGTGCTCTTGATGATGCTGAGATCTCCCAAGTGAACAATTGTGTATCCCAGGCTTTGTCCCTGTCATCCTTTGCCTATATTGTACTGATGCAAGTTAATACTGCCAACACACAGATTCGGTAGTGCTTTTATGAAAACAGGAAGGAACTGAATTTGGCTCATTAACTTTTTTTCTCTGTCTCCTGTTCAAGAAAAGTGTGATGTTAATGCTTTCTGGAGACTTTTAGTACTTTTTATTTAAAAAAAATAATGATGTAGAACTTTCTGGGGGCAGGGAGAAGTGGCTTATTCTTGTTGCCACAGTGTTACTTAGATGTTAAACATGGGAGGGGGGGAAAGAGGAGATGTTAGCAAAGATGGTGTGTCTCTAAACTTTGGCTATTGGGCAGGTGTGTTGCTTCTCTTGACCCTGACCACAGCAGCAGAGGTGTACGCTGTGGTTTCCTAATTTTGAGTGTCTGTGGGATATGTTGCCTTCAGTTTGTCCCCCAAGTTAGAGGTTGGAGACTGCTGTAATAATCGGTGACCTAAACCAGATCAGGTTTTAGAGCAGCTCAGGTCTCTTGGGTGAAGGTGTAACGGGTGCTCTTTCAACTGGGTAATTAGGGGGAAGCGGTGTGAGCTTTTCCCTCGCATTAACTGCATAATTAGGTCATCCTGTTGAAGGCAAAAGTGTGACAAAGTGTGTCACAAACGTGATCAGCAGATGTTAAACTAGTTTTTAAGTGTCAGAGTCAAGCTGATGTTAAGGTTAAAATTTTAAATTTGTGCAAACATTGGCTGATGTGCAAAAGGAGTTTGCTGCTTGTGAGGTCTGCTTAGTGAAATAAAGCTTTTTCCCAGTTAAGGCTGCCACACCACGGGGCTTGGCTAGAAAACCACTCAGTTTTTTGAGATGGAATTGGTTTCGAGTAACAATCATAGAATCATAGAATGGCATGGGTTGGAAGGGACCCCAAGGATCACAGAGCTCCAACCCCCCTGTCACAGGCAGGGACACCAACCTCAGGCCTGGAGCTACACAAGGTTGCCCAGGGCCCCATCCAACCTGGCCTTGAACACCCCCAGGGATGGGGCATCCACCCCCTCTCTGGGCAGCCTGTTCCAGCCCCTCACCACTCTCTCTGTAAAAAACTTCCCCCTAATATCCAATCTAAACCTTCCCTCCTTTAGTTTTAATCCATCCCCCTTGTCCTGCCATTATCTGCCCTTCTAAAAAGCTGATTCCCCTCCTGTTTGTATGCTCCCTTCAGGGACTGGCAGGCTGCAATGAGGTCCCCCCGCAGCCTTCTCTTCTCCAGGCTGAACCAGCCCAGCTCCCGCAGCCTCTCTTTGTAGGGCAGGTGCTCCAGCCCTCTGATCATCTTTGTGGCTCCTCTGACCCCTCTCCAACAGTCCCACATCTCTCTTGTATTGGGGGCCCCAGCTCTGGACACAGGACTCCAGGTGGGGCCAATACCTGTGCTGGGACCGATACCTGTGCTAAAAAGGAGAAGGTGGCACTGAGGCTTCTGCACCATGCATCAAGAGGGGCTTTGGTCTGGTTTTATGTGAGCGAGTGAATAAACAGAATTTACCTGTTTATGCAGGTCCTGCCTGGGTTTATTTTTGGTTTGTGACCCAAGGGTGAAATGCCTTTCAGGTTCTCCAGGTTTTACTGATCTGCTTGGAATGGTGTCATTATTTTGTGGAGGTTTTTTTTACTACTTTTTAATACGCACTTCAGCAGCTGCTTGCTACTGTGGAATAGATTGTTTTTGCAAAATAGATCTCAAAAGCTGTAAATATTGTAAGGGAACATTGGAATAGAGTTAGAAACTCTTTTTTCCCTACTATTTGTTTAGATCCAAAGGCAGAAACACGACTGTATATTATGGTGAACGACTTTGAATTCCATGTGTACAACCGTTCCGAGCTCTACGGACAACTTCAGGAACTGTTTGGCTTGGATCCCACAATAATTCCAGCAAAGAAAGATGATGAAAAAGCACAAGTAAACGGGCGTCACAGAACACATACAAATCTTGAAAGGTAAATTATGATTCATTTTCCTATTTTGTTGGTGCTTTGTTCTGCAAAGCACTGAACTAATTGGGTAATGTTTTGTTAGCATATGCTCTGGAGGCCAAATGGTTGAAGTGCAGCTGAGAGAGAAATTGCACTGACAAGCCTGACAATCTAAATCTTTTTCTTTTCCTCAGACTCTCTGCTGTAATAATTAAAAACCACAACCAAAGGCCTTGTTTAATGATCAGAGACAGGTTGAAAAATCTATTTGAGGTGCACTTGTGGAAAGGGAGCATGTGTTGAAGAGGATTATGCTTGCAGAATAATAATGGTATTACTCAGTAGAAGTAGTAGTTGCTCAAGGCATTGACTAGACAAAATGTGAGGATCTGTATGGTGTTGAGAGGACTTAGTGATCTTTGAGCTTTAAATTTGGGCTGACTTGTGCTTTTTGGGGATGTGTGTTTGTGTATAGCTACACAAACCTTCTTTTCTTATTTTATTAGTCTTTTTGGAGCACCCCATTCCTCTTAGACCTGCACTTTTTGGTGCAGCTCTAAGAGGAGTTCTTCTGCACAGCTTGTGTGTAGCAGAGTCAGGTGTTCAACAGTAAGTCCGTCTTTGGGCAGAATCCCAGCAAACTGATTTCTTGGCAGGAGCAGGGAAGATCTAATGAGACTTGAGTCCTCCTACTGGTGCTGGCCAGGCCAGTACATGTCACTAAATTTCCATAGTGGGCAGCTGCAGGATGCTGTGGCAATCCTGGGTTTGGGTCAAAGCTGTGCCTCTGAGTGAGTCTGTCCATCTTATGCCCTTACTAACAGGTGCAGGAAGGACTTCTGCCTTTGTGAAATGTAATATCCCACACCAGCAAGCTAGAAGGATCGGTTTATTAGTGTTTAGAACAGACCAAGTTCCCTTGAGGAAGTTTTAAATAAATGTTGGTTCGTGTTAAACTTTGCATGCTTGTTTTCTGCCTGTGTCAGCTCAGTAAACCAGGACCCAAGGTGTAGCTGCGTACGCTTCCTGCTGTTCTTCCATGGTCTGGAAGAGGCTGTAGTAGTCTACAAGCCAATCCCTTACAGAATACACCCCTGGGAAGAAGGATTGTTCTCTGAGAGCTGTGCACTGAAAACCTGTAAAAGAAAAGGTTGACTAGTTATTCTGCAGAAAAAACAAAATAATAAACTGCTTTTTTTCCCCCCCTGATAGCGTTAAAGTGAAAACAGAATCTCAAGACCCTTCTTCTTCATGGAGATCACTGATTCCAGTCATCAAGGTCAATGTGAGCACGGTAAGTGAGAAGATCCTGATGATGAAAATATTTTGTAGCATATGCTTAAGAATCAGGCTTGCCATTAATTTTTCTTACACAGTTTTTCTGAGTTTTTGTTCTCCTTCTAAAAGGAGAAGTTCTAAAAGGACACCACAAGCACTCCCTTGACACAGTCCCAAATCCTGCTGGGGCTGATGGGAACATGGCAATGTTCTCTGCTTTGGAAATACTTGTGTCTCAGACTTGTAATCTTTTGCAGAACATCACCAAGTAATGAAGCTTGATAATAGGTGTGTAATGTGGTCTGTTGTGTTTTTTCTTCTTTTTCCTTTACTTTCCTGCGTCTTTTAATAGGGATATTTGGACATGTTCCTTAAAGGGTGATGTTTCCTCCCAGAAAAGCTTGGGAAAACCATTGTTGAGGTGATAGGAAAAAGGATATTGTGAGATTTAATGTGCTGGGCAGTGTTTTTAGATATACACAGAATATGGTCAGGATTTTTGTCCACAATCTTTATTTGCATGTTATTGGTTCAATTCCATTATTTTAGGTAAATATGTACACCTGACAAGTAATTTGATTTTCTTTTTGATATAGGGTCGCTTGGCATTTGGGAACCATTATCAGCCACAAACACTTTGTATTAACTTTGATGATGCTTTCTTGACGTACACCACAAAGCCACCTTCGAGCCACCTTGATCAGTTTATGCACATTGTGAAAGGAAAACTGGAAAATGTTCGAGTCATGCTGGTTCCAAGTCCCAGATATGTTGGTCTTCAGAACGATGAGTAAGTGTTGGGGGTTTTGTTTCCCTATTATTTTATTCTTTATTTTAAAAAAAATGAAGGAAATACTACATTTGTTTCCCTGAGTTGGTTTTTCTTAGTGTGTGTTTTACTGGCAGCTTTACCACTCCAAAGGTTTTAAATGTTGGATCTTTGAAACTATTTTATTCATGGAGGTAGTACTGGTTATCTATCTCACTGTAGATTATCTGCTTTATGATACCCTGCCTTCAACTTTTACTTCCATTCACTCAGCTACTATAGCTCTACACAGGCTTTGGCAGCAGTCGATTTCTAGGATAAATCATAGAATCATAGAATGGCAAGGGTTGGAAGGGACCCCGAGGATCATAAAGCTCCAACCCCCCTGCCACAGGCAGGGACACCAACCTCAGGCCTGGAGCTACACAAGGTTGCCCAGGGCCCCATCCAACCTGGCCTTGAACACTTCCAGGGATGAGGCATCCACTACTTCTCTGAGCAGCCTGTTCCAGCACCTCACCACTCTCTCTGTAAAAAACTTCCCCCTAATATCTAATCTAAACCTTCCCTCCTTCAGCTTTAATCCATCCCCCTTGTCCTGCCATTATCTGCCCTTTTAAAAAGCTGATTCCCCTCCTGTTTCTCTGCTCCCTTCAGGGACTGGCAGGCTGCAATGAGGTCCCCCTGCAGCCTTCTCTTCTCCAGGCTGAACAAGCCCAGCTCCCTCAGCCTCTCTTTGTAGGGCAGGTGCTCCAGCCCTCTGATCATCTCTGTGGCTCTTCTGACCCCTCTCCAACAGTCCCACATCTCTCTTGTATTGGAGGCCCCAGCTCTGGACACAGGACTCCAGCTGGGGCCTCAGGAGGGCAGAGCAGAGAGGGACAATCCCCTCCCTGTCCCTGCTGCCACCCCTCTGCTGATGGATAAATGTGATGTTGAAGGTATTGACTTCTGCAGAACTGATTCACATGTGGTTTGGAAAATAGTTTTTTAAAATGGGGAAAAGCTGTGCACTACTTGCTGTAGGAGAAATCATGTTACCTTTTGAGGGCAGATCGCTGATGCTTTGAGACCTGTGTGTGTGCAGCTTTAATAAACTGTGTAGTAACAAGTCAAACAAAACAAAGGATGCTTGCATGAAATCATTTGACACGAGGGTTCTTGGTTTTCCTACAAGTTGACCAGCAAGACATTTAAGTGTGTACCATGTTAATATTCTTGATACTAATTATTGTGTGAACATCATAGCCAGTCTTTTCTGCATTATCTTATTTAGTGCTTACAGTATTATATAGTCAACAGATAATTTGGACAAAATTGCTGAAATTCAAAGTCTTTCCCAGGTGTTACTTGCTCAACAAAAAACAAATAATGTATGCTATCCTTGGACAACTGTGTTTATGAGTTTATGTAAAATGATTATGCCTGTTTTATACCTCCTAAGCAATGAGTGAATTATGATGCTTGGAAATAGCAAGCTAATTAAGGTGCAGTTTATCAGAGAAGTACTGCTGCCTGTGATATGCATTTATATGCTTTCAAATAGTGTTCTGTGCATTTGTGCAGAATCCTGCTCTTCCAGCATGACGACAAAGGAAATTTCTCCAATTAATTTTGAAAATAAACAAGATGGCAACAAAATAGGATTAAGATACTCAAACTATTAGCCTTTCCTCCTGCTTCCTCTGAGTGGATTTTTTATGCTGTTACCATCCCTGCAGCTCCTGATGGCTGAAGGATGGCATGTGTGCAGAAAACATGTGCCCTGATTTACTGGATAGAGTCAACAAATGACCCAGTTCATGGGAAACTGGGAATGTTTGAGTCTTTAGAGCCTGTCTTCTTATGCTTCTTTAGCTTAATCTTTAAGCTGGGTGTCTTTACTTTCAGAAAATCCTACAGGTGATGCGCGTGTGAAAACCAGTCAAGTGACTTGGTGAAATCTGTAACAGACTGGCTAATCAATACAGACATCAAAAAAACACCTTGAAAACTGTTTTTTCCTCCCCTTCCACTTCCATTTCACAAAATCACAGAATGACAGAGTTGTAGGGGTTGGAAGGGACCTCGAGAGCTCATGGGGTCCAACCCCCCTGCCAAAGCAGCTCCCCAGCTCATACTGCACAGGTTGGTGTCCAGACGGGGCTGGAATCTCTCCAGAGAAGAAGACTCCACCACCCCCTGGGCAGCCTAGTGCAGCCTTAGTGCAAGACCTCATAGCTTTCCTCAAGAAAGTAGAGTATGGCAGAAGCGACGAGGATGAAAACCTGTAGTGGTTGTTTGACAGGAGAATTGGACCGTTCTTCCAGCTCCTAAAGCTCCCCTGCAGGTATTTCTTTATGACGGTTTCTGTTAAGCCAAGGAGTTAAGTCCAGTTGTCCATCTTGAGGAAGGCTTAGCTCAAAAACACTATTTAAGACAGTGCTTTAGATTAAAATTATTAATTAAGTCAGTATAGGTAAGTGCCATTGGGGAGACAGAAGTAAGCAATTGCTCTGTCTGGCCTGTGCATTCCTACGTTCATTTTTATTAAAACACTGATGTCGTTTCTCTGATAGATTTGTATGGGCCTAGATAAATCTCTGCATGGTGTTTTGAGACTATGCACTCCATGCTGTCTTGCATATGCCTATTGAGGGGTGTGGGCAGAATAAACTGAGCTCTTCCCATGAACTACTATTTATATATCTCTGAAGGCTTTCCTTCCAGCTTCTATTCCTGAACCAATAAACAATTTGTTGTGGGTTTTTTTTAATACCTCATTCTATTTGTATCTCGTTGGGGAGGCCAATTCAGTTTTGGACAGGAAAAAGAAAGAATTGGAAAATTGGGAGTGACTAGAAAGAGTTTCATCTTTCACTGCTGCTGTTACTCTCACAGTAAAGTTGATTTTAAGGTTGCTGCTGTGTTGCCATTGCCAGAAGTTCATCGGTACATGGGATCTGATCTGCGTCTGCTGTCTTCCATACTTTCTGAACTTCCCTCTATTTGAGCTGTGGTGAAATGGGCAATGTGCTTCTAACATGTTGTTGAATTTTGGGTTTTTCTGTTAAGAGGTGGCAGTTTTAAAAAGTGGCTGAAAAGTGGCAAAACCACCTTTGGCAGCAAAAATAGAATTTTCACTTGATAATGTTATTGTTACGATAAAATATAATGTTATGTAAATTAGCATGTGGTAATACTGTAAGAAAGGGATTGTAATATACCAGTATCCAGTCTAATAGTGTTATAGTGTTAGGAGAAGTGTTCTGTGTATTAATTTTGACACAAATCTTTTTATATGGAGAGAAATGTTATTGAGGATGAACAGCCTTTTTTTTTTTCTTTTTAAACTAATGGTCTAATTACTGACAATGCCTTGTCCCTTTGGTTTAAAGTGCTATTTTTGTAAGAAAACAATTAGCAGGTGAAAGAATGATCTAGGACAAGGAGAAATGAACTCTTGATGGAAAGGAGCACTGAAAGTGAAACTTTGGTAGTTGGCCGTGGTTTATGATAACTGAGGAGTGGCTTTGTGGAGAAGGACCTAGTCTCTTCCTGCTTGAGTTAACTAAGCTTTGAAGTTACTCTAGTAATAACAGTGACAGCAAGAACATAATGATCAAGGTTGTTTTGTAAATCAGCATAGACATAGCCTGGCAATATGACAACTGCCTTTTTAGTAGGAGAATTGAGACCAGATAGACTTGAATAGTCACAGTATTTATTGTCAGAAGCTCAATTAGACTGTCACTACAGTCAGTCAGGCTGCAGGCAAGAACGGTATAGATGCTTGGAGCCAGTGTCTGGGGATCCTGATCTAGAAAGCCTTGAGCCTTGCCCACAAAGTCTTCCTGGTCAGTTACCACAAACACTGCTGGCTTTCTTGATGCAGATAGCAGTTTTATTGGTGATTCTGTGTGTTTAAGCGTGTGCGACTTAAAAGCTGCAAGCAAGCCTGACCAGTGTAACCCATTATCTTACCATGTTGCATTTAAAGTTACTTGAATTCATAAAGATTTGTCTCAGTGCATTGCTTTTTAATCTTTTTTTTTGGGCACTCTTTTCCATTACAGACCACCAAGGCTGATGGGTGAAGGTTTTGTTGTAATGCAGTCCAATGATGTCGATATCTATTACTATATGGATGAACCAGGTAGGTACCTTCTGTTAAATACAAAGCTATAATTTTAAGGGATTTGAAGGATATTTGTTTATCTGTCTGGGCTTTCTAGACAAATTCTTTTCTTCTTTTTTTTTTATGCTGAAAGAGCATAATGTTTTGGGGCCAATAAAAACGTTCATAAATACACTTATAAGCTCATAAGGTATCTTCTTCTGTATCATGATTATAAGGGGAGCACTGCGCTGGCATCCAGTGAGATCTGGCCAGGCTGGAGAGCTGGGCAGGGAGAAACCAGATGAGGTTCAACAAAAGCAAGTGTAAAGTCTGGCACCTGGGGAGGAACAACCACATCAGGATCAGTACAGGCTGGGGGTGACCTGCTGGAGAAGAGCTCTGTGGAGAAGGACCTGGGGGTCCTGGTGGGTGACAGGGTGGCCATGAGCCAGCAGTGTGCCCTGGGGGCTGAGAGAGACAATGGGATCCTGGGGTGCATCAGGAGGAGTGTGGGCAGCGGGTCACTGGAGGTGATCCTCCCCCTCTGCTCTGCCCTGGTCAGGCCCCACCTGGAGTGTTGTGTCCAGTTCTGGGCTCCTTGGTATAAAAGGGACAGGGATCTCCTGGAGAGAGTCCAGAGAAGGGCTACGAAGATGATGAAGGGCCCGGAGTATCTGTCCTATGAGGAAAGGCTGAGAGAGCTGGGGCTGTTCAGCCTGGAGAAAAGACGACTGAGGGGGGACCTGATCAATGTTTATCAATATCTTAAGTATGGGATGCAGAGGGAATTGGCCTGCCCCTTGTCTGTGGAGACAGGACAAGGGGCAATGGCTGCAAATTGGAGCACAGGAAGTTCCACACCAACATGGGGAGGAACTTTTCCCCAGTGAGGGTGAGGGAGCCCTGGGACAGGCTGCCCAGGGGGTGTGGAGTCTCCTTCTCTGGAGAGATTCCAGCCCCGTCTGGACGCCGACCTGTGCAGTATGAGCTGGGGAGCTGCTTTGGCAGGGGGGTTGGACCCCATGAGCTCTTGAGGTCCCTTCCAACCCCTACAATTCTCTGATTCTGTGATTCTGTGATTTTGAGCTATTGCCAATTCCTACATTGTTTCATGGACAATTTAGTAGATGAAATAACTGTACATGTAGTGCTAATGGTTTTTTCCATGAATACTTTTAAATAGATGTCTAAGTACTCTGTCAGCAGTGCCTTCTGCAAGTCTTTATGTAATGAGGAAGCAGTTCATCTTGACAGTTACTTTTGAAACAAGTTATATTATTAAACTGTAAGCTTAAAAGATATGGGTTTCCAAAAGTACGTCAGGAGCAGGGACAATTTATAGTCAGTACATACTGGGGTTTTGGGGGAGTTTATTTGATGCACCCATTTCTGATTACTGCAGTGCCTGTCTCTCTTGCTTTACATCCAGTGCATTCTATCAGCACTTTGTTTTCCTGGAGTGTTTTTTGTTTGCCTAAGCTGAAAGTATTGCCTGAATTTTGAAAAAAGGTGACACGTTCAGTAATGATGTGTACTGGTGTAGGATAGATGGCAACTTTGGATGGTTGCTGAATGACTGCTTCAATTTTTACTGGTAACTCTGGGTCTACTGTAGTAAGTCTTCCTTTTTATTTGTTTGCATTGTGTATAGAAATGGTTTAAATGAATCTTCTTTCAAAACTTGGGCTCTAAGTAGAGTTTAGAACTGAACGTGGATGTATGAAAGCCTGTATTGGTAAAAAGCAGTGCTTAAGAGCTAAAACTCCTCTGTATGTCAGCATTTCACTGACATCACTGAGCAGTGCTTCAGAAAATCTTGAGGATTCATTTCATACTCTTGAATTCCCCAGGGAGCCTGCTTTGAATTTTGTCTTGATATTTGTGTGCTGTAGTGGTCTCAGCTGAAACTGACATCAGGTTGCTTTAATTGCCTTGTGCTTAGCAAACATTTTTCATGCTAATTTGAAGCAGCTTCCTTTAATAATTTCTTTATTACATTATGTAATATAGGTCTTGTACCAGAGGAGACAGAGGAAAGCAATGATGGAGAAGCAAACAATGAAGACAGCAAATTACAGGATCTGCCACCATGTTGGGGTTTGGACATTGTTTGTGGAAAAGGAACAGACTTCAACTACGGACCTTGGGCTGACAGACAGAGGTATTATCATGGTTTACCTCTTCAGCTTTAATATTATTGAGAAAACATGTGAAAGCTCCCAGTGTGCAGTTCCTCAGATTGGTAATTCTGGAGTAGACTAGGAAGTCTAAACCAGAGTCTTGCCACAGTGGTTTAGTATTAGTAAGTTCATTGTCGTTTATCTTGTTGGCCTGAAGATGGGATCCTCCACAAATTTTTATTAGTAAATTAACACATCATGTTACTAATTTTTGTGAGCAAAGTAGTCTTACTGTTTATCAGGTGTTACATACCTAATGTTTTTATTGGTTACCTTTAGATGGGTCAAACTCCTATTAGCTCATTAATGAGGAAACACTGTGTGTTGACAAGAAAACTTGATGGAGGTACAAATCTGGCTATGAAGATAACAAGGGGGAATAATTTATCCCTCCTTAAGACAATCAGCTGTTTGAGTCAGTCTCCAAAGTATTTATTAACTAGATATTTTAGTGACAAAATACAAGGCCACAGCTCTTCTACTGTTCTTCAGTTGGGTCTCAATGTTTTACTCCTGAGTGTTTCTGGTGGAGACAATGGGATTGTTTAGAGAGTAGAGGCCTATTAAGTAAAAGTGACATAATCAGTTCTTTCCTTCTTTTCCCCTATTAATTAAAGATTGATACTTTTCTTGACCTCCATTAATTCTCCTGTGAAACTATTATGATTAACTGTCTCTTAGGAGTGTGAGAATGGCAGCCAAAGAGTAGTTGTTCAGTACAACGAGGCTCCCATGATGAAGCCTTAAGCACATGTTCTTTCTTAGCGTGTACAGTGGTTATCTAAAGACTCAGCTCACTGGAAGAGAACTAAGTGAACCAAATAGATGTGTAAATATATGTAAAATGTCTATGTGTCTGCTGTGAATAAAAAATAAACCACCACTTCCCCTCCCCTTACCCCCCCAGGGATTGTTTGTGGAAATTTTTCTTCCCACCAGACTACCAAGTTATGAAAGTCTCAGAAATTGCTCAGCCTGGGAAACCAAGGCAGATCCTTGCTTTTGAGCTGCGGATGAATATTATTGCAGATGCCACCATTGATTTGCTTTTTACCAAAAATAGGGTAAGTAATAAACACTTACCTAGAAAATAGCTCTTGGTCTGTGATTACACTGTGTTATTTCATTGTAGATTTTTTGGGCTTCTCTCAGGTGTTTTTATGACAGAACTATGGGTTTTGGTTTAGTCTTCCATAATTATGGGCAAACTCTTCAAAGAGAAATACTGCCTGTGAGGGATCAACACTTACTGGCTTATGTTAAGTTTCTTTTAAGCCTTAAAGCTGTGTCTTAGGCCATGGCAACTCTTACAGTCTTGAGAGTTCATGAGCTAGATGTTTCCTGTGCAGTCTTCCACTAGATGAAGCTCCCTATCATGACAGGATAATTTCTTCTGATATTAGATGAATATCTAATATCATGGGAGAGATGATAGTGGGGGAAGATAAGATGCTCATGTGTGGGCTGTTGGATTTTTCTTTCTCTTGTTGATACTCTTATAAATGGGATATAGTGTGACTGCTTTGTATGCCTGTGGGGTTTTGATGACTGAGTTAGAAACTGTAATGCTAGAAATATATATTCACCTGCCTTCTTAGGCATGGAATCAGAATGTCTTGCTCCGTTTCTATTAGTGGATTTAAGGCAGCAATTTAAGCCTAAATAGGGTGTTATTTGGTGTCAGTGTTTATAATTTCATTAGTAATTTTTCACTTGTAATTTTCCTTAGTAATTTTTTAATTTGGTATCAGTGTTTATCATGTCATTAGTAATTTTTATGAAGGTAAGAAAGACAGAAGTCATCCGGTGCCTTAATCCAGATGTGGATAATGATAGCCAGAGGTCTAAAGTACACTGGTTTTTCTGTAGCAAGCCTAGAAATAAAGTTTGGACTTTTTTTCCTTTCTTGCAATACAGGAAACTAATGCTGTACATGTAAATGTTGGTGCAGGATCATATTTGGAAATAAATATTCCCATGACAGTTGGTGAAAATGGTGAGTTAAGGCTAAGCTTAATTTGTTTTCTTGATGTTTTTCCTGAATAGCTGTCTCAATTCCTGTATGTCTGAGTGTCTTGTAGTGGTTTTATTTTGCAACTGTGAAATGTCTGTTCATGTGTAAAGGAAGCAAAAGTACTGTGAGATTATTAAAGAATTTACATACTTAACTATTTAAGTTGCCTCCATGTTTTGTTTGGGGTAGGAAACACAAATTCCGAACTACTTGACATACCATGTAACTGTGTACTGGAGCAGATTATGGATGTACTCTCAGCTCAAAGCAGGGAGGCATCTTCAGTAGGATTAGTGTAGTAGTGGTGAGAAATGAGTTAAGAAAACAAAGCAAGCCCCAAAATCCAAGGTGAGATGGAGATAAATGTAAAGTTCTGAGTGTGTTTGCATTTTCTCATCTTTGAAGCTCTTTGTGAATTTTTTCATTCCCTTGGTTCTTCCTGGCATATTTTTTAGATTTACTCAGCAATTTATAAACTCTGATCTCCTGAACCTAAGCTTTTCCAGACTCAGCAAGACTGTCATCCCTCCAACATGTAGGCAGAACATGTTAAGGTTTCATTTGACAAATAGAGAACAGAATTATCATAGTACTCATTTCCATTGTGATATTTCTTGACTGTTAGCAGACTGCTGAAATCACTGGTGAAAATTTATCTAAATATTTGTGTAACTCTTGTGTGTAAATCATTATACTTTGTATCTTTTACCTGCTAGGCTATTCACCTACAATTAAAGGGCAGCTTCTACATGTTGATGCCACCAGCAGCATGCAGTACCGGACTCTCTTAGAAGCTGAAATGCTAGCTGTAAGTCTGTGTTAATAAGCATGAAGTTTCAGTCTCTAGAGGGTTTTTAATAAAGAATGCATTTATTTTTCTGTGGAGCAGTTCTTCAGGTTATTAAAAAATAGGGAGATACACCTTTTGAATGTATTTTGCATAGGCATGAATATATAAGGAGCCTACATATACACATGTAACTGCACATGTGTAACTTTGAATTAATTAGATTTATATATATATAAAAATAGATAATATATATAAAAATATATATATTTATAAAAATATATATATATATATATATATATACTTAGTGGATGAGAAACTTAACATGAGCCAGCAGTGGCTCTTGCAGCTCGCAAGGCCAATGGGATCCTGGGCTCCATCAGCAGAGGGGTGGCAGCAGGGACAGGGAGGGGATTGTCCCTCTCTGCTCTGCCCTCCTGAGGCCCCAGCTGGAGTCCTGTGTCCAGATCTGGGGCCCCCAATACAAGAGAGATGTGGAACTGTTGGAGAGGGGTCAGAGGAGCCACAAAGATGATCAGAGGGCTGGAGCACCTGTCCTACAAAGAGAGGCTGAGGAAGCTGGGCTTGTTCAGCCTGGAGAAGAGAAGGCTGTGGGGGGACCTCATTGCAGCCTGCCAGTACCCGAAGGGAGCATACAAACAGGAGGGGAATCAGCTTTTTAAAAGGGCAGATAATGGCAGGACAAGGGGGAATGGATTAAAGCTGAAGGAGGGAAGGTTTAGTATGGATATTAGGGGGAGGTTTTTTACAGAGAGAGTGGTGAGGTGCTGGAACAGGCTGCCCAGAGAGGTGATGGATGCCCCGTCCCTGGAAGTGTTCAAGGCCAGGTTGGATGGAGCCCTGGGCAACCTTGTGTAGCTCCAGGCCTGAGGTTGGTGTCCCTGCCTGTGGCAGGGGGGTTGGAGCTCTATGATCCTTGGGGTCCCTTCCAACCTTTGCCATTCTATGATTCTATGATATAAAACTTGGTATCTAAATTACTGAGAGCAGTGAAGAGATTGGAGTGTTGTTTACATATTTTGCCTTGTTTGGGGCTGTGTGTTCATCTAGATTTTACCTTAATACATGGTTACACTCACTAGCTGTGCAACAGGCTGTGTGTGCATAAGTACATGAAAGTACTTCATAGTGCTTAAACTACTTGAGACAGAATAAAGTGTTATTGTTTTGTTTGCCTAGTGTTTAATTTCTGTAATACTGTTGTTCTGAGGACTACCTTTCAGACTAGTTTTTAGATGACCTCATTAGAGCTATGTTTTCAGTGCCTGATTTTGAGCCTCTTATCAAATGTGGAAAAATACTACAGTCTGAGGGATTTTATCTTTAGTACATCACAAAAAGTGACACTTTTAATGAAAACTTCAGTTTATAAATTACTTGGGGTGTCTGCTGCAGCAGATGTAGCAGAAGTCTGTAGTATACCTTTCCAAATAAATGAATACACTAACACTTGACCTTCAAACACACAGAGAGAGAGATTAAATTATTAAGGAACTGGAGAGGCCTTCTGTTCATCCCAGCAGGAAAACAGTTTTAATTATTCAGCAGAGTACATATGTGAAAACTGCTGAGCTACAGGGTCAAGCAGTGTCATATTTTGAAGTGATTCTGAAGCTTTAATATCTTGTTCACAGTTTCACATTAATGCCAGCTATCCCCGGATCTGGAATATGTCGCAGACGTGGCAATGTGAACTTGAGGTTTATAAAGCAACCTATCATTTTATCTTTGCTCAGAAAAACTTCTTTACAGGTAACTTCTTTACTGGATAAGTCACATGTGAAATTAAATATTCTTTCTTTACAATTTCTTCTCAGATTTTGCAAAGGTGTACAAGGTTCAGGTAATTCTGATTTAACATATTAAGGAGTAGAAATTGCTTCTGAGGACAAAGTTCCTGATGTGTTTTTTTGTTGCCTACAAGTGTCTGAGTACATGATACTCTTACATTTGAGTAGAGATACCAAGTAATTTAATTTTCTGACATCTAAACTAAATTTGACCTTTAGCTAAGCATTCTTAGAAATAAATTAATCTGAAATTTATCAGAGCTCTTGATTTGCTTAATATTGCTCACCTAGAATGTTGATTTCTTTGATATCTTTCCTTTTGGCTGACTGATTTTCAACTACTTGGGCTTTGGGTCGTGTCCCTGTGGCTGACAGATGATGAGAGAAAGTAATTTGCTCTGTAGGATTTTGGCTGTGAGGAAGAATAGGTGCCTACAAGGCGCTACAAGGTGATACAGCATCACCAAACTGTTGCAGAGTGTTCCAGCTGCAGTCATGGAAAGAATGAAGCCCCAGCAATGTGGCGCTGCCTGGGCTAATTAGCCTTGCTGGGAGGAAGGATTAATTAGCACAGGCATAGTGCCATGCTAATAAAGTTATCCTCCTGGTGAGACTGGAGCCGTTGTCTGTGTAGTGCTGCAGTATGTGGCTTCGTCTACCAGTCTATCCAGAGCTAACCTCAACTTCTACAAGAGCACAGCTTCACTATGTTAGGAAGTACCTTTGATGTACATGTTCAGAGCATTGGAGTGGAGAACTGAGGGAAAGCACTTGGTAGGAAGCTTTTAGGTCAATGTGTAACTTTGCTACTCCACTTTGCCAGAAAATACCATTAAACTTTTGACTTTCCAACTTAAAAAACACAAGAGAAATGGGAGATGGATCCACAGCAAGCATTTGTGGACTGTCTGCCTGAGAAGTGCAGTGTGCATTGTTCTTGTTTACCTTTTTCTATAAAGGAGCAAATAAGTAAGATTTGCACTTTATGAAAAGCCAGAAGGTTTAAAGAAGAAATCTCTCACTTGATTGGTATTAACTTGTCTCTTATTATTTTATTTGGGTTCAGATTTGATCCAAGACTGGTCCAGTGATAGCGCACCTGATATTTTTTCATTTGTTCCTTATATGTGGAACTTCAAAGTCATGTTTCATCAGTTTGAAATGATCTGGGCAGCAAATCAACACAACTGGATTGACTGTTCCACCAAACAACAAGAAAATGGTGAGATCCCCCTTTTTTTTTTTTATTTGGAAGAAGACTATGTACTACAAAAATATGTATAAAATATAATATATGTGTGTGTATAGAGTGTGCAAGAAGTATCTCTTTACTAGAAGAATGTGTGTTCAGTGATCACTATGCTGATGTGCAGAAGCCATCCTAAGACTGTTCTAAGTTCTGACTTTGCAGAAGTCCACTTTGGGGAGATTGTAGTTCAAGATAACATTTCAACATCAATTTTCAAGAGGCTTTGAGTCTTTGATTTATTTACCCTGGCTTGCAGAGAGCAACCTAGGTGTCTTGACATGCATTCCATAAGCAAACTGAAAGCATGTGCTTGGGAATAGGTTTTTTTTAAGTCATGTTGGAAAAATAGCATTTGAACTGGGTGTAACTGGAAATGTCTGTTTCCTGGTCATTTCAGAACAGGACATAATGCTGCTAATTCTAGAGGAAATGGAAGAGCTACGTTTCAGAAAGCCAGAATGTTGTTTAATGTGCAGTTTTGTTCCTGCTTATTTCAGTAGGCTATGCTGTGCTAGAATCTTGTAATTTCCATATAGAAAAAAGATGGTGGATTCAAAATCATGAACTTGTGTTCTGGTTAAAAGTAAGGCTCACTGCTTCCTCAGAAGCCTAAGGAACATTCAGTGTGTGTTTTCTTGCCCAAAAGCTGGTGTGTGAAGCAATAAAGCTGAAAGATATTAGTTACAGTTGTTTTGATTGTCTGCTTGCAATTTCACTGTGCCAAGTACAGTGTCCTTCTATAAATACAAGCTGTAGGGAAGAAATACTTCCAGAATAATTTTCTGCAGTGTACTTTAAATAGTAGTTAAAATGCTGATTTCCATGTCATGAGTTCTTTAATACCTCTTTGTAATTCTTACCCATATACTTGATAATGTGTCTGAGAACAAAATAGGGAGTAATTGTGAGAGATGTTTTGTTTGTTTTTCTTCTCTCCCAGTTTATCTAGCAGCTTGTGGAGAAACATTGAACATTGTTTTCTCGCTGCCCTTCACTGACTTCGTTCCAACCACGTGCAATACTAGATTCTCTTTGAGGGTAAGTTCTCCACTCATCTCCCTTTTATTGTCTTAATGGGGGAATGGATTAAAACTAAAGAAGGAAGGTTTAGATGAGATCTTAGGGGGAAGTTTTTTACAAAGAGAATGGTTAGGTGCTGGAACAGGCTGCCCAGAGAGGTGGTGGATACCCCATCCCTGGGAGTGTTCAAGGCCAGGTTGGATGGGGCCCTGGGCAACCTTGTGTAGCTCCAGGCCTGAGGTTGGTGACCCTGCCTGTGGCAGGGGGGTTGGAGCTCTATGACCCTTGGGGGGTCCCTTCCAACCCATGCCATTCTATGAATGTGAGATGCCTGCCCTACCATCTTCAGTCAGGAAGTTTTGAGTAAGCTCTTTCCTGACAGAAAAATACTCTCTTTAACTTCAGTTCATAGAATTTTTCTTGAAGTAAGGCAGAGGTTAATGGTTTCAGTTGCTTATGTGAAGCATCCAATCAAAGGCTGTTTTACCTTATATAAACACCAATAAAAATAGTTTTTTAAAGTATAGATATGCATAAGCTTCATATGTGTATACACATGCATGTATACACACATTTAGTATGTATACTTAATATAAATACTGAGGCTGTGTGTGTGTTCTGTCACTTGGAAGTCTGTTCCCATTTATTTAGAAAATCTGAAATTCTAATATATATTCAAAGATAAAAGGCAAATACTGGACTGGGTACCCCCAACCCGTTTTGGAGAGCTGTCTTGCAGATTTTTGAGATCATCTATAGAATAAGTAATGATCATAAAGTGTTTTTTAATAGAGGCAGGTCATTTTTTGAAGGGTTGTACTACTTGTCTTTCCTAAAATAGAAGCAATCTAATGCTACTAAAAATAAAATTAAAAAAAAAAACCAAACCTAGTTGGTAATGTTGGTAATCTTGTCAAGTTTTATAGCAAAGAAAGCAATGTTTTACCTTATTAGAAAAAAAAAAAAAGGTATGATTTAATTGAGCTGAAGGGTAGCTTTGGGCCAGTTGCAACTTTGGTGGTATGGCTTGAACAACAGAAGAGCAGGGGTTGCTAAAAGCGATGCCCCTGCATTTTGCAGATTGCTGTGATGTTACTGGACTTGGGAACTGTTCAGAACTGCAGAGCTCTTAGGGTTGTGCCAGAAATTGGTGGGAGCTCAGCAATCAGATGTGAGATTTGGGATTTCTTGACTTGCTCTACCTGTAAAGTAAAGATGATGGTGCACGTGAACACGCAAAGTAGTGCGAGCGTTATGCATAAAGTGAATGTAAACTAACTTTTCCCTTACTAATACTTGGTTTCAGGGAGAAGATGTTGATCTTCGTTTGTATCTACCAGATTGTCATCCCAGTAAATATTCCCTCTTTATGTTGATGAAAGATTGTCAGCCTAACAAAATAAGTCCTGAGTCTTGTATCCCTGCTGAATGTCAGAGTGCTCAGAAAACAGGCAAACCCAAATGGAGGAACATTACTCAGGAAGAGTGAGTTTCATTGTGATGTATATTTATGACTCTCTTCTTCATATTTACCTATTTTGTTTGTGATGAAAGCAACCTCCTGTGTTGGTGGAAGATCTTTAATGACACTCTGGCACTTGGAAATAAAAGCATGATGTTTCTCTTTGCAAGGGCTGGATGGGTTGAGTGCTGGACCGTCCCGAGCGTCGTGTTTACAATTGACTACTCATGGCACCCGATTTATCCCCAGAAGGCAGATGAGCAGTTGAAACAGTCCTGTAAGTGTCACTACCTTTTTCTTGTTAGCATCTTTCATTTCAGGAACTGCTGTGTCTTTCCTGGATCAAACTGCTTAAATTGGCAGAAATGAGTTTTGAACTCAGCTACTGCTGTATGTCACATGGGAGAATGCTGATCTTCTGAACGCACCGGGCTTGAGTTAAAAACTGACAGCATCTTGTGATGCAGCATTTCAGAACACGTCCCAGTTGCCTGTGTATGAAGAGGATTTTGTCTGTAGTTCACTTCTTGTCCTTTACAAAGTGGAGCTCTTAAATGGTTTCCCAGATTCATACTTGTAGGGGTTGGAAGGGACCTCCAGAGATTGAGTCCAACGCCCCTGGCAAAACAGGTGCTGTAGGACAGGTTGCACAGGTTTGTTGCATAACATAAAACATCACTTGGTATATTATATATGAAGTACAGTGTTTTTGGCAGGATCATGTTCCTTACTTTTTCTAAGTTTTTTTTTTTCCTTGGATGTGATGTCTTATGATTTCAATGTTTGAATAGACCATATATGTGTCATGGTTTAACCTCAGGAACCCCAGGTAACTGAGCACCCCACAGCTGTTCCCTCACTCCTCTCCCCCCTCAGTGGGATGGGGAGAATGGAAAAAACAAGGCGTGGGTTGAGATAAAGACAGTTTAATATGATAACAAAGGAAGAGAACAAGAACAACAGTAACAAAAAGTGATGTGTAAATGCAGTTGCCCACTACATGCAAAACCAGTGTGTTTCTGAGTGGTGATCCCACCTGCTGGCTAGCTTCTCCAGTTCTACATGGAGTGTGATGTTACACGGTATGGAATATCCCTTTGCCCAGTCCAGCTCACTTCTGTGATGCTGATAGAATGTGTTTATTACTGCAGCAACATCTGGATTTTATTTCAAGTCACTAAATAAAACTCTTTAACTATCCGAGAATCCAACATGTTACAAGAAATGCACCTTCCAGAAAAGAAAGTGGTCATCTTGCAGTGGCACTCAGCTGCTATATAACACATCTCATAACGCAAGCGCTGTGCAAGCAGCATGGGTGATAATGGTGAGTTAAAGCCATGAAAGTTTTCTGGATACAGGTGTGTACTCACTGTAGTTCTGTATCTTCAGGCTCTTCCAGTTCAACTGGCACCTGAAATCTTTACTCCATCTGGAGCATCAGTGCTGTATGAAAACTCTATTTGCCCATAGAGTTCTTCACCTTGCAGCAATCACTTTACATCCCCAAAACGTTTCCAGTTGCTCAGTTCCTTCTCATTACCTTTCCTCACTTCTTGAAGGAAAAGTCCTTTCTCCCTAGCTCCAACTGAAAAGAAAGGGATAGGAAATCAGATTGGAATTTCCAAATGGTTTTGTGACTGGAGCACTTGAGTAGTTTGAGAGGAATATGGTTCAAAATAAGTTTTCAATGTGACTTTTTCAGTTTCCCTGTTAATTCACTTCTGTTTATTCCACAATAGCTGTGCGTGGCTGTGAGAAATCTGTGCTGAAATGAAAGCATGGCTCTGTTTGACTTTGGAAAGGAAGAAGAATAAATTGATGGGTTTTTGAGTACTTTAAGGATGGTTATTCTCTTGCTAATTAACATGGACTCAAATATTCTATAGTTTCATATCTTCCCATAGCTACTAGAGATGAAAACCCAGTTCTCTAGCATAGAGAATATAATTCTACAGTCCAAATTAGAGAGCTGCAGTAAGTTGTATGTTTAGTACACATTCATGATTGCAGAATTTTGTCCATCAGAAGCCCAACTTGTAATCAAAATCTGTTTTCTTCTTTTCCTTGGCTCTGAAGTGTCAGAAATGGAAGAAACAATGTTATCAGTGCTGAGGCCATCACAGAAAACAGCCGAGAGCGTCATTTCATCTCCCACAGCTTCAACCCGCCTTCCCCTTGACCCCTCAGAGCTGCCCCCTGATAAGCTCCACGTGGAACTGGAACTCTCCCCAGATTCCCAGATAACACTGTATGGACCCCTGCTCAAAGCCTTTCTGTCCATAAAGGTAGGCATTGGAACACAACTCACAAAACTCACGGATGGGCTGCGTCTAGGAAAGGGAGGTAATTAGTTTGAAATGGAAAATTAAAGTTCTGCAGGATATGTGAAGTTAGAGGGAAACCTCTTAGATGAAAAGTTTGGAATGATTTCAGTGATACAGCATAGCTGGGATTAATTCAGGTGGCAGAGGCTTACAAGATAACTTCAATATATAGACCCAGATTGGCATAATTTTCCTTTCAAGGAAAAGTACAAGCTCTGGGCTTCATGTGCAGTAAAATATCGTCTTTGACTTTGCAGTATTAAATAAAAAGAGATTTTAAAAAAAACCAACCTTAAAGATTTCATTTCAGGTCCAGAGGAAATGCATCCATGTTTGAATTGGTTGTTGAGCTCCTCTTTTGGAGTCTGTCTTAGCAAGCAAAGCAGCACCTCTTCAGTGTTCTTTGCCTCTGGAAGTGTATGTAAACAGTGCTGTGTTAGAGCTCTTAATTCTGTGATGGCTTAATTTTTTTTAGGTGCAGATTTCCCAGATTAAATCTAGCTTTTTCTCTTCTAAATCTCAAGAGACAATGTAGGTGCATGGCTTGTTTTTTTAAAATGTGTATTTATTGCTCTCTTTAGATGCAACTGGTGACATCTTTTTTTGTCCAGTTGCTCTGGCAGCATCTCCTAATAGATTTCCAGGGGTTTATTAATACTTGCTTTCCTACCTTGTGGCTGAATTGTTGGTTTTGGTTTGTTATCATTGATCTTTTTTAGTAAATGATTTAAAAATATTAAAAATTATTAAAAACTATTTAAAAAGCTTAAAAAAGTTCAAGGAGAGATTCCTGCATGTGCATCGTTTATGCAGTTTTGTTAAGTCTTCTGTTCATGGGAAGTAGTTTGTTGTGTAGTGAAGCCCTCACTGGCTGTGAATGAATGATTTATAGGTCCTTGCATCCCCAGCAGGAGATACCAGGAGTAAGTTACTGGAGTTCTTAGCACCATCTGCTGGGTCTGCCTCTTAAAAAAAATATTTCCTGGTCTGTATTGTAACATCCACTTTTATATTTTCCCTTTGCTAAAATGCAAAGCAGATTAATTTTGCAGGGTTTCTTTGTTGGTTTTTTTTTTAAATTTGGGCCATTGAGTAGCACTTAAGTCATGTGTATTAACACCAAAAATACTTCAGAGACTCAGCTCAAGATGGTAAAAATTACACATCCACATCAAGGCTGATAATGAGCCTGCCTTTTCTGCAGACCTGTTTCAAGGACATGGGTACCTTGCAGTTGCTTACTTGCTTTTTGTTGTACACTTCCTCTTTGCTTGCTTGCACTGCAGATTTATGCAAAGAATAAAGCAGTTTTGGAAAGCAAATAAGGCACCAAAAAGGGAAAGAGGGGAGCATGAAACTTCATAAGATTCAAATGTGTTTCAGTTGAATTTTCAGTCCAGTACTCACTTGTTTGCATCCCACAAATTGCCAGTGGAGTTTGGAATAGTTGGAATGTTTCTGTCAGCATGTGAGGCTGACATTCTAAGCATGAATGAAGGAGCAGCACTGTCTGTATTGTAACCTCTAGTGAGAGAGGATTTTATTCCACAGAATCCTTAGTCCCCATCACTTCCCATGTACTGAATGAACAAGAAAATATAACCTGCATCATTCCAAAATTTCTCCTTGAGAGTCTAACCTCCCCCCCCCTTTTTTTTTTTTAAGAGGGGGGGGAGGTGGCAAATTATCAGAAATCTGACTCTGATTCATTTAAATAAAACACAGGAAAAAAAAAATATATGGTTTTGGGGTTTTTTTTAAATTAGTGATGGATTTTCTGTTTCCCAGTAGAATTTGGCAAAGTTATTTTGTTCTTAGACAGTTGGTGGGGAGAGGTGGGATTGGTTTAGAAACAAGGTAGGTTTTAGATCCACGAGGAGTAATGTTTCTGAACTACTATTTAAGCTGCTTTAAGACACTGAAATATGCTGACAATGAGTTTCAGAAGGTTGGATGAGAATGGCTTCCTGCAGGGTGTTTTCTGTTCTTACTCCCTAAGTTGCCTATCTTTAAAAGCACAGAATTGGTTTCTCCTGTCAGGAGCAGCACTTCAGAATAGTTACTTGTATCACATGAATTTGGGGTATGGGTACTCTGAGAACTCCTGAGCACCTCTTCTTTTCCTGCAAAGCACATGACCTAAATTTGCTCACTTAAGGTAACCATTTGTCATAAAAATATGTATATTTCTGAAGTTGTAGCTATAGCACATAATTTAGGGAGGGAAACATACAGGGAAAGGTTGGATTTGTATTTCAGGACGCTGCCTGTAAGCTTTGAGTTTATTTCCCCTATGTTTGTAATGATTCTTAGGAAAACTACTTTGGAGAAGATGACATGTACACTGATTTTGAAGAAGTTATTTCAAGCCCTGTTTTGTCACTGTCAACATCTTCAAGCTCTGGATGGACAGCTGTTGGGGTGGAAAATGACAAGAAAGAAAATGAAAGTTCAGTCAAGCCAGTTCACCCTCTGACTTTACGCCCATGGGACATCACCGTGCTGGTTAATCTGTACAAAGTGCATGGGCGATTACCAGTGGTCAGTATTTGAGAATCTGAAAACAGTCTGATTCATGTAATTTTTAATGCTTTTTTTTTTTCCTAGTTTCATAATCCAATGGTATATTTAACTCCCTGGAACATTAAGTCAGGGTGATGCTTACCAACGTGGGTGTATACTCTCTACTAAAATTGTGGCTAAACCCATTAGATACACTGTATTTTGCTTATCTGGGAGGCAGAACTGGATCATTTTTGATACTAATTTAATTCAATGAACTTCATTTGTGTGATAATATCTTTGATTGACTATTATGATTTCTCTGCTAATTAGCAGAACTGTCTTCTAATGGTGCATTCTGCTCTGTGCAGCTGCATTCTGGGGGATCCTCAGGAGTTCAAATACGAAGCCAGATTAAAAAAATGAGCTTCACCCCAATGGGTTTGAATTGCTGTTTGTGTAATTTTATGTACAAGCTTCTCTTTGAGTATCCCCTTGGAGAAACAGTAGTGTACTTCCAGCTTGCAGGTTTGCTTCTAATCCTACAGTTTCAACCTTGTTTTATATTTTCAGTTTCTGAAACACATGTGTTTCATTTTTATTTTATAGCATTGTAGTCCAGATGGTCCTGAGTGCCCTACAGCTTTCTTGGAAAGGTTGTGCTTTGAGATGAAGAAAGGATTTAGAGAAACAATGCTTCAACTTGTTCTGTCTCCAGTGAATTTGTTTCTGAATGACAGCTATCAGGTAGGAAGCTGGTTTTCACATGTTTGCATATGTGTGTCTGTATTGAGGAAGTTACAATCATCTTAACGTGGAGTTCCTTTTTGTTATGGACTTTGCTGTGGTACACATACCAGTATTAAGGCTTCTGAATCAGAAGAGGTATTCAAGAAAACTCTGATGTGTGTTTTTAGAAATATTTCTGTTCTCTTTGCATTTTATTGAAATGCACATAAGAAGAGATTGTATTTTCTTAATTTTTCTTAATATCTTTCTAGAGAAAGTTCTGTAGGAAACAGAGCTGTGTTTACACTGGTCTTTGAACCAGTGAGTGATCTCTTGTTTGTGCATGGGGTTTTTTTGGTTCCTTTTGTGTTTGGTTGTCAGTTTTAAATAATAATTTGTTTTTAATAATAAATTTATATTTCTATTTAAAGAATAATTTTCTTTTAAATGATAATTTGTTTTTTAAAATACTGTAAATATTGACACACGTGGCTGGATAGATTTCACTTTAATGTATAGTTTTAAAACTGTAGTTTTAGTTTTAGAAACTTTAGTTTTAGTTTTTAAACTATAGTTTTAGTTTTAGATGGGATATTAGGGGGAAGCTTTTTACAGAAAGTGTGGTGAGGTGCTGGAACAGGCTGCCCAGAGAGGTGGTGGATGCCCCATCCCTGGAAGTGTTCAAGGCCAGGTTGGATGGGGCCCTGGGCAACCTTGTGTAGCTCCAGGCCTGAGGTTGGAGGCCCTGCCTGTGGCAGGGGGGTTGGAGCTCTGTGATCCTTGGGGTCCCTTCCAACCCAGGCCATTCTGATTCCATTCTATGAAAACTACACATCTGTTAGTAAGTAGAATAACTGCATCTTGCACACATTCTCTGAGTGTTATCAGACTAAATCACACCACTGGATCTGTACCTTATGGTCAAGATATTGTCGTGACATACAGTCTTCCTCTGATGGGGGACTCGGGAGCCTTACTGCAGGAAGGACCGAATGAGACCCAGTTAGGAGATGTCTGTGCTATGTTGACTTGCCATATACTACTTTGATTTTAATAAACTTGCAGAAGTTGCTCTTAGATGAATTCAGCTCCATGAGGAGCTGAGGCTGAAGTTTGTTAACACAAGAAGCTACCCTGGTTGAGCGGTGGTTAGCAAACAGTTGGAGTTTGTCTTTTATTTCTGCACATATTAGTTGACAGCACACAGTAAGAGTGCTGTGATACTCCAACCCTGCCTTACAGGCTGTATCAGTTTCAAACCTCCCATCCTGCAATGCGTTGGGGCCAATGGCCTGTATGAATCACATTGGTTCTTTGATCTTATGCACTGTATACAGATGAAGGTGCATGTCAGTAAGCTAAGGAAAGGAACTGGTTGATGCTTGTTTCATCTTTCTAGACCAAACCACAAGCATGAAAGTACCTTAAGTATAACCACTGACTGCAAATTAATGTAGATAAAGGGATTGGAACAAATAATGAACTTTTTTAATGGGAAAATCTTAAATGTCATCTTAGGATGTTCCACGTCTTTGAGATGCTATTCTCTTGACCTCTGATTAATTAAGAAATCCCCAATGAACATGTAAAAGCTAAACATCCTGGGTTTTGGTTGCAACACTGTCTTTAGCAACAATCTGAAGAAAGTGATGGTACAAGGTCACAGGAATTGCAGATCATAGAATCATTGAGGTTACACAAAACCTCCCAGTTCATCTAGTCCAACAGTCACCTTAACCACCTATATTACTTACTAGACCATGTCATCCAGCCTTCCCTTGAACACCCTGAGGGACAGTGACTCCACCACCTCCCTGGGCAACCCATCTCAATGCCCAACCACTTTGAGAAGAAATTTCTCCTAATTTCTAACCTGAACCTCCCCTGGCACAACTTGCAGCCATTCCCTCTTGTCCTGTCACTACTTATCTGTGAGAAGAGGCTGACCCCCAGCTCACCACAACCTCCTTTCTGGTAGTTGTGGAGAGCAATAAGGTCTCTACTGAGCCTCTTCCAGACTAAACAGTCCCAGTTCTCTCAGCCACTCCTCATGAGACTTTTTACTAGCCCCTTCACCAGCTTCTTAGATCCATAATCCATATGAGATT
Source organism: Laterallus jamaicensis coturniculus (assembly GCA_022605575.1). Classification (NCBI taxonomy): domain Eukaryota; kingdom Metazoa; phylum Chordata; class Aves; order Gruiformes; family Rallidae; genus Laterallus; species Laterallus jamaicensis. The sequence continues at coordinate 4,585,300 of JAKCOX010000005.1, forward strand.
AAAAGAGCTGTCTTCTGAGAGCTCCACAGAAAGTTGATGTTCTGGCAGCGTGATGGCAGACAAAATACCATTTTCCTCATAGCTTTTGTCAGAAGCTAAGTATGTGGATGTGGGACTTGTTCTTCAGTTGGTTGAAGTTGTCAGAAGCTGATGGCAATTACAGCTTGAACATACAGACCTTTATGCAATGAAAAATTATATCCTGTGAATTTCCAGTTATGTTATCCATATCTGCTAGAATGTCTTTGTATGTTATTTTCATGGTGGGGTTTTTTTGGTTATCCTATGAGGAATCCAAGCATCTGAATAGGTGCCTATTTAAGAACACACAGAATAAGAACTTACATTGTGCACTGAGACCCTTAAATGTTGTTCAGATCTGTAACTTAATGATTGTAATGTAATTCATAGAAGCAGAAACGAGCTTGCAGGCAAGACCTTTATTATTATTTTTTAAATTTAATTTCACAGCCCTGGGACTTCCTGCATGACTCTTTTCAGTCATCTCACTGTTTAGACTTAGCAATGCTGTGGTTATATTTTTGCCTTAGGTTTTAATTGTTCTTTTTGGTTGGATGTATTTTAATCCTGAAAAGTCAACTCAGACAAATACATTTCTGTTGGTTGAAACTATAAATACGAAGGGTGGCAGGTTATTTTAAAAAGAAAATCTTTAAGAAAGTGTGTGTTACTGCTACCTAGTGTTTGACTTTGCACTAATTCTTGCTGTTTAATGTAAATTCATGAATATTTTTGGGTGTTTAATTAAAAGTTGGACCCTTTATCCTTATTATGTATTTCAAAAATGCTGTTTGATACTTCCCTGCTCAACCTTAAAATAAGAAGTTCATCATCCTAACATACATAGATCAGGAGTTGTCCCTCTACCTATTCTGTGTATGGAGCATCTCTGACTACACAGATTCTGCCCTTCTCTTGATGAACTCCTTGCAAATAATAGCTTTCCCTTGTCCATCACAGCGACCCGCAGTGGATGAAGTCCTTCGAGAGGGTCACATCAGCCTGTCAGGGCTGCAGCTGCGCGCCCACGCCATGTTCTCAGCAGAGGGTCTGCCCCTGGGAAGCGATACGTTGGAATACGCGTGGCTGATAGACGTGCAGGCTGGGAGTCTGACAGCCAAAGTCACCGCACCACAGGTACCCTCTAGCAATGATTCGCTCTGAAGCATTGCCTGTTCTCGGCTAAATTTGGAGGCATCTGTGCTTTAAGTAGCCCTGTCTTTGTAGTGTGACAGTCTAACCATTTCTGTGAATGGATAGGAGATGCCAGATGAGCTGAATATTCATCTTAAATCTCGGTGTAACAGGGTGGCTAGTGGTACATGAGAATCTGAAGGGGTGGTGGTAACAGGTCAGTAGCAAACACTGTTGTCGCTATATGTAAACACTTGCATGTTACAGCTGTGTATGTTAATGTATTTAATACTGATTAGAAAGGCAACCACAGTATCTGCAGGCACTTGAAGTGGTTTAATTGCAGAGTAAATAATGCTCCTCTCTAAATAGAGGAGGTGTTTTTTGGATACCTCCAGCCATAAACTAGCTAATGTGATGAAGAGGAGGAAGGAAAGTATTTTTAAGAGGTTTAAGTATGAGATGACTTAACTGAGTTGTCTGTGACTTCCTTTGATGTTGCTTTTGTGATGCTGACTTCTGGAGATCATTACCCCCGCTGGTTAACTGTCTGGGAAGGACAAATGAGGTGTCCAGTTGTGATTGCAGGCTGAAAGGCAGTGTGATATTCCTCAGGTGTAGCGATCTTGGAGATAAATCAACTTGCGTGAAGGGATGCTGCCAGCAGGAAGGATACCCAGTTGAGCATCTGACAAGAATTTAGCTTGCAGATAAAGCTCTGTCTGTCTGTGGAAAGCTATGCACAGAGTCAGATTTTAAAGGAGGAGATGAATGAGATAACTTATGGACAGGCCTCAGCAGGAGAGTAGCTGGTAGCTTACTTCATAAATTCTGATGCTTGGTCCCAGGATACCATAGTCTGCTTTCAGAGTGTTGGATTTCCTTAGGTCAGTGGTAGAACTAGCTCCTAGTTTTGCCATTTATGTTACTTTTTATTTTTCCTGAGTATTAATGACTCCAAGATTACACTAGGCAGATCACTTGATTTCTGATGTTGGCTGCCAGATCTTTACAAAAGGCTGCTTTGTCAGTGTATTCAGAGGCATGGGAAAAGCACAGAAATTCTATTTAGTGTTTATTTACTTTTTATAAAATATGCTTTTAAGTCCTCCTATTCCTTTAAACATTGGCATTATTTTCTGGGATTACACATGTACTTCATTAGGAGACCTCTGCAGCAAACAAAGTCAAACTAAGGCACTTTCAGTAAATACAAAGAATATACTCTAGATGCAATTTCATGCTACATACATGGACTTCTGTGGCGGTATTCCCAAAATGTTGCCACTGATTCGGATAAGCTATGGCATTTATTCCACTGCTCTATGCTTTGAAATGAAACCTAGCTGATTCAAAGTACTCTAAGGTTGGAGAAAGTTTTGAAATGCTTGATGCAATTCCAGGATTTTTTTAACCCCCTTCAAAACCATTCTGGATGTATCCTTCTTAGGGGATATTTGTTCTGTTACATTCTCCTTGTCAGAGCTGCTGTGGAGCAGAACTTCAATCTTCTGTTTCCTTCCATGGTGTGATCTGAATTTGTGAAGGGACCATGCTAAAGGGAGGAGGAGAGATTTTTTTTCTCCAGTTAAATTAGTGCTGATTTGAAGTGCCCTTTCCTTTGGCTAGCCAGGGAAAGCCCATTTCTCTCTCATAGCCAAGACGGGTGGTCATGAATCATTTCCTTTATGAATGAATTCACTATATAAAAGATATGAATCAACAGTAGACTAATTACTAGGTCCTGTGAGATTCAGCAGTGTTCAGTTTCCTCCTGTGCTTTCTAGATGTAACTTTGTTACTTATATACAAGGAGGCCTGACATTTAAATTATGAAGGTAATAGAGTGTTTTGAGTGGTTTCTTTGAGGTAGAGTAAGGGGACTTCTGTCTTTACAATGAAGTTCTCAGTTGACCATAATAGCAAAAAGCCATTTCCTTGTATTAATAAATAATTTAGAAAATTATCAAACATCTCAGCATTATCCATGAAAAACTAGAGAGGTTTGTGTGATGTGGCACACACAAAAGCAAAAATCAGCCTTGAGTGACAGATAACAGACTGTGCAAGCAAGGTGGTGCAGCCAGAATGTTACAGTGGGGTCTCGTTAGCTTTTACTCCTCCTCACCTCCCAGCCTTCGCTGATGTCCTTCAGTACTCTGATACATCCTTCCACACTGTTACCCACTTACAGCTTGCCTGTCTTCTGGAATGGGGGCAGACCTTTGTATTTCATGTGGTGTGCCAGGAGTTTGAACTGGAAAGGCCAAAATCCGTAGTGATATGCCAACATGGAATTGATCGTCGCTTTTGTGACTCCAAGGTAACCTTTCATCTGTCTGTCTTGCTTGCTATATTTACACACATTCTTTGAAACAGTTTAGAAATTCAACCTTAAAATGATCGAGACACATGGAGATAGATCATCAGACTAGATGTTCCCTTTCAGAAATTGCAGTTAATTATGTTTCAGGAAGAAAAGCAGTTCTCTCTGGATTTTCCTGTGGACGTGCCCCATGCTTTTGTGCTCTATGAATTATTTTGAGAAGCAGTATCCACAGGAGTCATGCCCAGTTTCTTACCTCTCCAGTGACACAGGGCACACCCCAGGAGCCCTTAAGGGACAAAGGGTCACATGTCCACTCAGTCTGCTGGCATATTTCTGTGGTTTTTTAAAATTGATTTTATTTTTCCCAAAAAAAAAAACCCTCATGGATTCTTACTTCTTCGTCATGTCAGTGTGGATATTACTTTTGGGGCTTGTCTCTTGGAATCCATCTGCACAGTCACATCTGCAAGTCCATAAAGATGCTTGCCATGTATTAAATGTGATGCCTGGATTTCATCTCTTGACATCCTCCTTGTTTTGTTCTAGTTCTTGTGATGGTCTCAATTAGCCTTGCTTTGCCTTTTGCTGGTGGAAGCCAGGAGAGGCAGCTGGGTCTCCTGCTGTTGTTGGACAGAAGAACATGCACTAGTTAAAATGAACCTCAGTACAGAAACCCCATCTCATAGTTGTGTTGATAGGGTAGAATGAGTAACTTTTTATTGCTCTAGTTTAAGCAGAACACAAATAAAAGTAAGCACAAATTAATCTAAAACTCCTAATATATATTTAAATGTGTGTGTTTTGCTTTTGGTTGATTTTTGTTTCTTAACCATCAGATGAACTGTGTCCCTGGGCCCTGCCCAACATCTGATGACTTGAAGTATACTATGACACGCTTAGCCATGGATGGAGCAGATCTGTATGTGGTAGAACACGGCTGTGCCACCAATATAAAGGTAGAAATATTTCTCTTAACAGCAACTGTAACACTTCTTTGTCTATAGCATTCTTTGTATTTTTGATAGAATAGCTACTTGAGTTTACTGCTTGCTTATATAGAATTTCTGGAACTTCTAAGTGATAAAATGTTGGCTTGGTCTGGGCTATGAGTAGGTCAATTTGGCTTCTGCATAGTAATTCCATTAATGATCTTTGGAAATGGTAAGGAGGAGTGGATGTCTGCCAAAATAAGAGTGGAAGCTGCTGGATCGGTGTAAAAAACCTTTGGGCAATATAAACCTTACCAGAGAGCTTGTAAGAATTTGTGCTCTAAGTCAGTAACTCAGCAACTGGAAATTACTGATATGGATTGTGTACAAGTCAGTACTTGATAACTCACAATCATATGTGATACAGCTGTTTGAATTAAGATCTATCTTTGGTAGAGGGAAAAGTGTTAGTGCCACTGCCTGCCTGAGTCCAAAACACTGGATAGTGTACCTTCTGTGCAAAAAAGGATGTTCAGGGGAGGGCTGACATTCTCTCCATTACCCTGCTGTACAAGAGAAAACTGGAATCAATTCAATGTGGCCAAGTAGAAATAAAGAGACAACTGAATAGTGGTAACAGCAGAAAATAAGTGCAATGCTGGTACAACTGACTAATAGTTGTGTTGTCCATCAATGTATTTGGCTCTAAAAGGCAGACTTCATGTGTATGCTTTTGCACACAGCTTCATTTAATGAGCAATATCTAATGGAAGGAAAGTAGTAAGTATTTTAGGCATTTTCAGTGACATAGTGCCTTGTTGTTTGAATGGCTTGCTGTCTTTGTGGTGGTGACAAAATGCACTTGAGTCTCCAAATTCTTTTGAGTCCAGTATTAAAAAGCACCATCACAGATATTAACTGTGTTTGCAGGCATAAATAGGAATGGCAGTATTTTCAAAGATAGCTTAACCTGAACCACTCTAGAAAATTACATCCTGAATGTTTCTTCTGAATTGAAAAAATGTTAAAAAAGAAGTTTCTAGTGGCCTTTTGTAGTCTATGACAGAGATGTGAAATAATAATGTAATATTGAGTCTGTGAGTAACTGTTCCACGTTCTTTTTTAGCTTTTCTTTTCCTTGTGAAAAGTTGGCAAGCAAACTTGATCTGAGGTTTCAGGTACTTTGCTGGTGACCTTTTGGAAGAGGTCTCAAGCCCTGCAGGGAACTTAGTCAGATTTGAAGATTTAAATGTATGACAGGACTATGTCATCTTTTATTTAGTGTTACACCAGTGTTGGGGAGGATCGATACCCTGTGGGCAGGTGGGTTAGTTGTATGGACACCAGTTCCCACAGCTAAGGTAAAGCAGGAAGCTCTGGTTTCTCTTGGAAGAGGGTGTGCTCCTGCTGGTTCTGGCCTTTTCACTGGACAGCAGCAGCCTCTTGCTTGGTTCAGCAAAACTCCTGGAGCAAGAGATCATATAAGGACTACTGTAATGCAGTTCGTAAGGATCTCAGTATGGTGTAGGTTCTGGAATTTTCTTGAGTTTTGCAGTGTTTAACATAAATGTCTCACTGAGACATATATTATTTGTAGAGTTCATACAGCTTTGTGTTCAAAGTATGTAACATACAATGATATATTATTGTATCAAATCACATATCTAATTTTGAAAGTTCCAGGTTTCTTGGCTTTTAGATGATAGTGAAGAATTTAATAATGATTAAACCTCAATCGTTAAACCTTTAATGTTTTTAAAGGTTCATTAACACATCTATCCAAAGCTGAGCTTTCTTTTCCAATCCCTTTATAAAAGGAGACTCTGATTTAAAAACCTGCTTCTTTTTATTTAAAAACTATCTGAAACTAATTTCTAAGCTTGCCACCTTTTATGTGTGTGTGTGTGTGTGTATGCTCTCTTATAGAATTCCTTCTCTGACTCTTTTTGAGGGAACTGTTTACTGAGATCTTTCTGGGTTGCAGTAGGTGGTGTGTTAACTGGTTGAAGGCTACTCCTTCTTTTTGTTTCACTCCTGAGTTGATGTTTTAAATCCTGTTTCCAGATGGGTGCCATACGTATTGCGAATTGCAACCTTCACAACCAGTCGGTCGGAGAAGGTATAAGTGCTGCTATTCAAGACTTGCAGCTGAGACAGTACGTCGAGCAGGTGAACAACTGCAGAACTGGTCTTCAGCCAATACTGAGGAGGGCATATTGGCTGGAAGCAGGCTCTGTCAACTTGGGGCTCATCACTGCTGACGTTGCTTTAGCTGCAGACCACCCTTCAAAGCATGAAGTGCAGAGGCATTTCTTAGAAACACACGACACCCGAACTAAGAGGTAAGAGAGGTGATAGAAGCAGATGCACTTATATTTCTTGGGGTGTAAGTTAATTGCATTTATCTAAAGAAGGAACTTTTTTGCTTTGCTTTTGGTGGGGTTGGGTTTTTTTTGCTTATGTAGATTATAATTTCTTGGATTTTTTAAATGTTGAATACTTAGCTGTGGGATCAGTGGCTTGGTGGTACTTAGACTATACAAAATTATGTGATTTTTGGCAAAAATTATTTTTCCTTGTGCTTTCCTTTATCCTCTATAATGAAGATCAGGGAGAGAAGGGAATTGAATTTGTCCTTTGTTCTGAGGCTGGTCTGAAAACAGGCCTTAGAGAATCCTGAGTGAGCTGACAAGCAGCTGTGAATAAGATGTCTGGTGTAACTGTGACTTGTGTGTCTCCCCAAAGAACAATTGCCTTTGGCATAAGCAACATTCACCTGTGTGGGCTGCATCTGCAGTGCTTCCCTCTGCACTGAGAGACAGTTGGAGGGCAAATCCTATGAGGAGTGGCTGAGAGAGCTCGGATGTTTTATCTTGAGAAGAGGAGGCTGAGGGGAGACCTTATCACCACCTACAGTTACTTGAAAGGAGGTTGCAGAGAGGCAGGCAATAGTCTCTTCAGCCAGGTGACAGAAGACAGGACAAGGGGAAATGGCACAAAGCTGTGTCAGGGTAGGGACAGATTAGATGTTTGGAAAAAGTTCTTTGCTGAAAGAGTTGTCAGGGCCTGGAGCAGGCTGCCCAGGGAGGGGGTTGAGTCACCGACCCTGGATGTGTTTAACAGACGGGTAGGTGAGGTACTTAGGGATATGGTTTAGCACAGGACAGGAACAGTTGGACTCAATGATCTTAAAGGTCATTTCCAACCTTGTGATTCTCTGTGTGTGTGTGTGACAGGGTCGCTACTGTTGGTGTGTGTCGTGGTGGGTGGACATAATCTGTGCCTGAGCACTGTGTATACATTTCTGATTTGCTGCTTTCTGGAGCTAATCCTTCAATTTATGTCTGACAGCTGTGTTTTAGATGCAAATCTTATTTCACACTGGGTGAAATAGGAGCTCAAATAGGAGAGAAGGGATGTCTTCTGTCAGGGAAGGCAGCAGGCCTGCTGGCAGCCTAGCTCTCTTCTCCCAAGATTTAGGCCCTGACAATATTATTCTGTTCCCATGAGACAGGAAAAGTTCCTCACGCTGAGAGGATCCTAATAATCACATTCTCAAAACACTGCAGCCTTGCTGATAGGGGTACAGGCTGCCCTAAACCAAGAAGCAGTTATGGGAAGGGATTTGGGAGTAACAGAACATGTCAGGAACCAGCCATAACAAGAGGGTCAAACCAGCTGGTGTGCGGATACTTTTAGGCATTAAAGGTAAACTAAGGATGTTTAGCTATAAGATAGGTTTATCAGAACTCGTTATAGTTACTGACCAATCAATATGGTGTGAACAGTGTGTGTAACCAATTAGCAGTTTTTTAGCTTGCTACGTTGGTAGTAAAAAAGGTCTAGAATCTGGGTAATTTCACCTACAATTCAATTCGAATTGCCTGTTGCTCCCTGCCGGTTGCCACAGTCTTCTAATCTGGATTTCACTGAATTGAAACGCGTTGATGGGGGTCGTGTTTTGTGTTTGTTTTTTTCTGCCTTTATACAGATTGTGGTTTTTATGGCCTGATGACACTTTGAGAAATAAGAGGAGCAAGAACAAGTGTGGCTGTCTTGGTGGCTGTCGGTTCTTTGGTGGCACGTTAACAGGACTAGATTTTTTCAAACTCGAGGAACTGACGCCCTCCAGCAGCTCTGCTTTCTCAAGTACAAGTGCGGAATCGGACATGTTTTATGGGCAGTCTTTACTGCAGCCGGGAGAATGGATAATTACTAAGGAGATTCCTAAAATTTTAGATGGTGAGAATGCCTTCTGCTCTAATTTTACTCTCTTTTCCCCCAAAGTGTAACTTCTTAACTGCGCATTAATCTTTATAGTCTTTCTGATTACTGTTGTGTTCTTGTGCAAGAAGTCTTGTACTGGCGTGGCTCGCTTCTGAGAGCAGTGTTCATATGAATAATTCTTCTAGTAACGTGCAACTCCTTTCTGAATAACAAAGGTTTTTGACTTGAATCTGTTCTACTTGAATAGAAAACAACCTACCAAGACAATTTGATGTTTTGCTGCTACAGCACTATTCATTTTCGTTAGCACAATCAGCATTTCAAAGTTCAGGCTTCTATTTGATAATGAGTTTTACATCAGTGGGCAGGAAGGAAACCATTGCTGTGGTGTTACCAGGTGTTGGATTTTTCTGTTGTTGATCCTAGGTAAAGCAAATGGCGTGAAACGGAAAGATTGGGATTGCAGATCTATGGGAATAGAAATAGAAAGAAAAGCACAGCATCTAAGCCTGCAAGTGCCCTTGCGCTCCCACAGCTCCTCATCGTCTTCAGAAGAAACGAGCAGTTCCAGTGCTGCGCTCCCCTTGCTAGCAGGCGAGAAGGACAGCCCCTTGTCTACTACTGAGGATCACTTGGCACAGAAGGAGTTCTTGTCTGGTGCGAAAAGGGAAGATGCTCATGGAAGGTTAGTATTCTCTGTCTGGGTACAGGTATAATTTGACTCTTGAGCACACAACAGAGAAACCCCTTGTATTTCCAGGCCTGGAGGTTGGTGGCCCTGCCTGTGGCAGGGGGGTTGGAGCTCTATGATCCTTGGGGTCTCTTCCAACCCATGACATTCTATGATTGTGTGATTTAGCAGTTTTAATAAAGTGTTGGTTATTTTCTCATGGCACTGCTGAAATGCGTTTCCTAGTTAGAATGGAAGTTCGGATCCCTAATAAGGGACGATTGCCAGCAAGACAACAGCTCTTGCTGTTACGGTTGGGTTTTTATATCCTCTAAATGTAGACAAGTGGATTAACAAGTGGCAGAATTGAATATATAACCAGTGCTATGAAAATAATTGCTATGCTAATAGTAACTCATGGCATCACCAAAGCATTTCACAGCTCCTATAATATAAAAAGAGAAGCATTAATATTAAAATAAGCAAACAACACTTTAATTTTTGTTTCCAGTGTTGCAGTTGAGTGTGCAGAGGGCAGCCCTGCATCCCCTGGCAACCAGGAGAGGCTTGTTGGTCAGTCTCCCTTGAGGTCTCCACTGAAACGGCAAGCGTCTGTGTGTTCCACCCGGCTTGGGAGCACCAAGAGTCTCACAGCAGCCTTCTATGGAGACAAGCAGCCTGTTCCAGTTGGTGTGCAGTTCAGCAGTGATGTGTCTCGCAGTGATGAGAACGTCTTGGACTCCCCAAAACAGAGAAGGAGCTTTGGTTCTTTTCCATATACTCCATCTGCAGATTCAAATTCATTTCACCAGTACCGTTCAATGGATTCCAGTATGTCGATGGCTGATAGCGAAGCTTATTTCTCTGCAGCAGAGGAGTTTGAGCCAATAAGTAGTGATGAAGGTCCAGGGACATATCCAGGGAGGAAGAAGAGAAAAAAGCAGACTCAGAAAACTGAATATAGTAGAGGGTCAATTTATCACAGTGTGGAAGGGCCCTTAACAAGCACAATCCATGGAGAAATGAGTCAAGATGTTAAAACATTGCCAATTAAAACTCATCCTTCACAGGCCTCCTTTGTTTCGGCTCTGGGAGGAGAAGATGAGCATGTTGAGAACATGTATGTCATGGAATCTGAGAAGACTGTGGAAAGTGAGCAAATTACTTCCCAGCAGCCTGTAATGGCATGTTACCAAAATTATCTTACACAGTTCCAGGTGATCAACTGGTCGGTAAAACATCCAACTAACAAGAGAACTTCCAAGTCCTCATTACATCGCCCTTTAGACCTTGACACGCCAACGAGTGAAGAAAGTTCATCATCCTTTGAGCAGCTTTCTGTCCCAACTTTTAAGGTATGGATGAGTAAAGAAAGGAATTCAAAACAAGCTGAAGTTGTGTAGTAGACCTGCAGTGGAAACAAAGCTAGGAGAGAAACTTAAAACTTTTTGCTCTTAGTTAAAGAATGCCTTGTATTTCTGACTTCAGTCAGGCTGTGTGGCTGGGAGGTTGTGGAAAAGAGAAGATGGAATTAGAACTCTGTGGATAAGATCTGTTCTGAAGTGTCATTGTTGCACTTAAAAACGCTGCCTGTTGAATTAGGTGCCTGCTGAAAGATACTTGTGTGAGTTTTGTTTAAACCAAACTGTTTCACAAGAATTTCAGTAGTGGTACACTTAATAGTGATAAAGTATAATCCAGCCTGTAAATGCTTTACTTCAATGTAAAGTTGAAACTTAAGAGATTTAGCAAATGATTTTTTGTAAATGCTTGGGCTTCCCCCCCTGCCTCTTGTATGTGATGTGAGTGTGTGTGCTCAAGGAAGGAGGTAAAACAAAATACATGGAGAATAATGGAAATAACTTGATTAGAAAATAGGTGTCTACACGCTAGATTTTAATTCTAGCTTTGTGCTTGTGAATGCAAGAGATCAGCATTTGGATGATTTTTTTTAAAGCAGTTACTCATTATTTATGTAAAAACTTTGTAACTTAATCTCTCAGGTAATTTTTAAAAATAAAGCCAGGACTTTCTGTATACTGTATTGGAGAATCTACATGTGAGGGATTCTTTTTAGAGAAAAATGTAAGGAGAGTCTCTATTTGAAGATTTCTTGGGTATTTTTTCCACGTATAGAAGGAGTGTAATATGTTTCTTTTCATCTTAGATTGTTAAACAGGGTCTCACAGCTAATTCATTACTGGACAGAGGCATGCAGCTTACAGGATCAACATCTAAGTAAGTTGCATTCTGCATAACATCGTTACCATGTTTTTTAGGAGTAGGATTTGCCTGATACCCTCGTTAGCTTTTGCTAGCCCTTCCCAAATTTGATTTGTAGCTGTAGCTTTTGGTACTGATCTGGTTCAGAACAGTGGAATCTGTCACAAAATGTTGGTCAAAAAGAAAGTACACCATGAAAGCATGATAAGTTTTCAAGACTATGAATTGCAACTTGATTTAAATTGATTTGGGAAGTGCTTATGGCAACTGTGTCCATTGTATTGCCAATAGCTGAACTGGAATCTGGGGAAGGACCTGGCCCTGGGATTACATTTGTGTGCTTTCTGAGCTCCCTGCTCAAAGAAACCTGATGTTATGTGCATTTTACAAAGAATTCAAATGATACCAGGCCACTGAAGTATTTCCTTACAAACCTAGATTATTAATGTGTATTTGACTTTAGTACACCTTACACTCCTTTGGAAAAGAAGTCTGCAGAAAATACGGATGATGAAACCATAACAGAAGAATGGACGTTGGATCACCCTGTCTTCCAGACACGGACAACGGCGATAGTAGAAGTAAAAGGAACTGTAGATGTAGTTCTGACTCCTCTTGTAGCAGAGGCACTGGATAGGTAATTAATTTTCCTTTCACTGCTGCAGTCGTGATTTGATTATGCTAAAAATTGTCTAAAATCAAAGGTGTTTTGTTCAGCAAAGGTTTAGGTAAGAGAATTGAGTAACACGACTGGTGGAGCAGTAAGGCCTTGTCCCTGCTGAATGTAATTTGGCACTTCCCTTTGATGAAACCAGAATGTTTTGCTGACCTGGGAAGTGCCCTTTATGTCTGTCCATGCTTCATTTTTCTCTCTGTAGTGTTACTTAAATGTTATTCACTGAATCATAGGGGTTGGAAGGGACCTCCAGAGATCCAGTCCAATCCCCCTGCCAAAGCAGGGTCCCTAGGACAGGTCACACAGGGAGGCATCCAGGTGGGTCTTGACTATCTCCAGAGAAGGAGACTCCACGCCCCCTGGGCAGCCTGTCCCAGGGCTCCCTCACCCTCACTGGGGAAAAGTTCCTCCCCATGTTGGTGTGGAACTTCCTGTGCTCCAACTTGAGGTCATCACCCCTTGTCCTATCCCCACAGACAGTGAGAAGAGGCTGGCCATTTCCCTTTGTGTTATTGATGGTGTGTCAGGTGAAACTGGGCTTTTGAATGGTCTGCTGTGGGCTTGTTTCCTCTCACAGGTATATAGAAGCGATGGTGCATTGCGCTAGCTCCCGACACCCTGCAGCGATTGTTGATGACCTGCACTGCAAAGTTCTTCGAGATGCTGTGCAGAACAGCAAAACGAGCTTCTCAGAGAATGTAAGAAAGGGAACATAAGGGATGCATAAGGATTGGAAAGAATTTTGTTTTCTGTATTTTATGTAGAAGACTGGATTTGCATTGGATTGCAGTCAGGGCTTGGAGATACATTAGCTAATGAATGTATTTGCTTGGAGTTTGTTTTTATGTTGTGCTTAATGTACATGTGTGTGTTATAATCAGCTGTTATATACTGAGTTTCAGTGGCCAGAAATAGCTCTTACAGGATCGAAGTGAAGTTTTCCTGCTTTAAAGCAGGAAGTTTTCCTGCTTTAAATCATGCTTTGTCTAATCAGTAGCTACTATTATTTGCAGGAGATGATATGTTCTGTCCTTAGAAGTGACTGTAACTGCTATCCTTGTGTATTATACCCATATCAGCAATACATCATTGATTCTTTTACAGCAGAGGGGAAAGCTCACAGTAAGCTGTGCAAGTGCATGTGTTTTCCTTGCACTTAATCTGATACCTTAAAATGTTAATTTAGGTTGAAAGTAATGGTACAGCAGTAGTATGTAATTAGTTCTTTCTGTCCAAGCTAATGACCATGTCTATATTTTGTGATTTCTTAGGCTTTGCAGTGTACCAGACGCTAATTATTTGCTCCATATGAAGTTGGTTTTTGTCACTTAGGTAGAACTCGAACTTTTAGCTGAAATCTGGTCATTGGAAAGTTGATTGCAGAATGACATTGCTGCCCTTACGGATCTAAACCTACCACATCTCTTAACTGCTACACTCCTTGTTCTCAAAGTCATGATATTGTGCGTTAAATGATGTCAGAATCTCTTGCTGCTGCACTGCTGAATACTATCCTGTCACTCTTTAGCACTGAGCTTTAGTGACAATGAATTTTTTTTCCCCTCTCTCCAAGTTGTCTTCAAAGCAAGATATTAGAGGAACAAAAATAGACTCCACCACTACAGGAACAACAAACCAGGGACCAGCACAGACCAATCTCTCACTGAAGCAGGATAATGTGACAATTAAAGGTCTTCAGGCCAACGTTACTGTACCAAAGGTAATGACTTTTTGTTTATCTTATTGGTAGACACATGCCACACAGATTACCCTTATTTTGCATCCCTATTAGTTCCCCAGAGGCTTAAGTTGAGCTGTGTATTTGTCCCACATGACTAATATTTCAAGCAAGATACACTGTTTTGGAGCTGCTCTATTTCATGAATGAGGATGTGCAAGCTAAATAACCACCACTGTAAGGATAACTTGACTGCCACATCTTTAAACTCGGATTTTGCATCTTCTAAGTCTACCTTTTATGTTTTCACTTCACTGAGAAGTTAAAGGCAAAATTGTATGAGAAATCAGCAAAGTATATTTAATGAAAGATGTTTTCCTAAATCTCTCTATTCTTTGGGGGAATTTTACATCTAGGTGAACCTGTGTTTACTACAAGCATCTGTTGATGGATCTCCAGGGATTTCTTCTGGCAAAACTGTGACTCACGTTTCCTTAGTAGCTTTGTGTTTTGATAGAATTGCCACACAAGTTCGTATGAACAGGTAAGAATAATAACATACCAGGATTTGTGGCTCTTTCTTGGTAAGCTAGTCAAAAGCCTTAAGAGTGATGCCCATATTTTTCAGTTCTAAAGAGTATTTAAATAACGTTTTCATAACTTTCTTAAGCAATAAAGTGTGTCTTCTGTGTGTTACAGACTAACATCTAATATCAAATTAGAATTACAATTTCTTTAAGAAGGGGAGGAACCCTTCCAGAACAATTTTGGAACTTCAGTTTTAACTCTTTCTTGCTTACATGTCATGCAAGATAAAAGTAAACTTTTCAGTATTTTCCTAACAAAACTTCTGTGTTTGAGAGAATTCTTCTTAGAACTGCTATGCTAATGTAACTTAGACATATTTGGTTTTATTATTTTTGTTTAAAATTTTATCTGAGATGTGCTGAATTGCTTTTTTTTCTCCCATGTATTCCAAGGGGTATAGTTGAGGAGACTTCAAACAATGCAGAAACTGGGAGGAATTCTGTCACATTTGATCGTTACATCCAAACCAGTAAAATGCAGCCCCAGTCTTCTGGCTCACTGAGATCCAATGCTGGAGCAGAAAAAGGAAAAGAAATTGCTGCTAAATTGAACATCCATCGTGTTCATGGACAACTCAGAGGCCTTGACACAACAGGTAAGCCTTTAAGTTGTGGAAATGTCAGCTTTGGTAAAAGCAAGTGGCTGTAGTTGGCTTTAGTCTTGTAGTTTGGTTGTGGGTTTCTTTATCAATGCAGACAAAGACATGAACCTGGAGGTTTTGCAGATACTCTAAAAAGAAGTTTAGGATAGTTACTCTGAATGATTTTCTGTTACTCTACCAAGATGCTGGATTTAAGTGGAGGCAGTGTGAAAACTAGCAAGACAAACTTCTGTGCAGTTTGTGTTCACAGGGCTTCAACTGTAAATACAGACATATATCAATAAAATTCCAGGCCTGGGCTCCCTTCCTTGAAGTTGATCTCTTTTCAGCTACCATGAATTATGCTTGTTTGCTTTCTTACTACACTGTAACAATTTCAAGACAAGTGTAATGTGCCTGTTGTGCTGGTGATTTCAGTGTAACAAACTGTAGATTTTTAATAGTGCCTATAAAACTGGAAATGAGAACTACCCAGTTGTCATCTTGTTTGTGTTGAGGAAGTTCCTTCAAGAGACTGTGAATTGAATTCAGCTGCTATCACTCCTGATCCTGAAAAAGTCTACCTGGAAAGATGACCAAAGTAGAGACAGTTTTGGGTTTTTTTTTAAAACTGATGCAATTTTGGTGGGATCTGTATCACTTAGTGCTGTGTTTTACTCTGTCCCATTAAGAATAGGAATCTTCAGGATATATGGAAGTGCTCTCTGAAACAAGTATGATAAAAATCCCACACAATACACAGCCTCCAAATCCCACCTCTGTGCAAAGATGAACGAGAAAAGGAAATTGGAGGAAAACTAAAGCTGTAAGAGAATATTAAGGCTATTAACTCCATTTTTACATAGTTAAGGGTAGAATCTTAGCAGTTATATCACGTTGTTAGGTGTGCTGCAGACATTCAAGAAGGTCAATTGATGAGTTTTCTTGGTTAGAAATTCTATTTTAAAGGTGTGAGAAATGCCTTTCTAGGGCTCTTAGCATTTCACGTGTAACTGCAGTCACTTTTGAAGTATAAGTTTGGGGCAGAGTGTGAGGATTGGAAGGGATATAAATTGACTCAGTATTTCTTTTCCCCAGATACTTGATATTCAGGTCTCTGTGTGAGTTAATAGGAAGTAGGTATAAAATTATTTAAGATGTTCCATTAGAAATGTCACTAGAAAAAAGGATTTATATTTAAGCTACATCCCAACATCAAAGAAATTAAGGTGACACAGTACCCTTCTGGATATTAGACAGCAAAGATCAGAATGAATTAAAATCTCTTTGAGTCTGTATTTTCCTATAAGACTTAGTGCCTCCTGACACAGACACAGTCATGTTTCCAACCAAAAAGCAGTCTCTGAATTAAAGTTAGAACTTTATTTAAATATCTTTCAAGTATCCTGTCGTTAATACCAAGTGCATTCCTACTAAAACATATTATCCAAGAGCAGTGTCAGTGTAACTGACACATGGTGCTGTATTCAACTATAGGTGTTCCTTAGGAGTGGCTGGTTTGATTTGGTTGCTTGGTAAAACCATTTCAGGCCAGTTGCCCATTTCAGAGACTTTCTTTGTACGTGTCTTGGGAGCTATGACTCTACAAAAAGACAAGGAAGACAGATGATATTTTAGGATTGGGAATGTCTTGAAGATTTAACTTTGCATTGCTCCATCCTATTTTTTTTTTTTTCCCAAACTTAAAAAGTAGCCTAACCATGTAGGAAGGTTCCTACCAGGAGGAAGGTTTTTAGACTTCATAAACTATGCTTCTTTTTTTCCTTGCTCTTATTTGATTTTATCTGTACCCCCTGTTTCAGGAATGCTAAAGGAGCAACACTTCCAAAACACTCTAAACTTGAGAGAGCTATTTGAAGATGTAAAGTTTTTGGGGTTTTTGGTTGTTTTTTTTCATTTTGTAATAAAGTGGTAAACTTGTTTGTTTTCACAGATATTGGAACTTGTGCAATAACAGCTATTCCTTTTGGGAAATCAAAAGTTCTTTTTACTCTGGAAGAATTGGATGAGTTTGCTTTCGTGGATGAAACAGATCAACAAGCTGTTCCAGATGTGACTCGAATTGGCCCTAGTCAGGAGAAGTGGGGTTGGATCATGTTTGAGTGTGGGATTGAAAATCTAACTATAAAAGGTAAGGCTTATGGGAGCTTTATAATGATTCTATTGTGGGTCTTCTAGTTGAGCAATTAGGTGATTAGAAATTTCTGGAAATAGATCACACTAAATTGTACATGTCTATTACAAATGAATTATATCAGGTAGTAGATTATACAGTAAAGGAACTTCTGGTAATCAATGCCACTTATACCAGTCAACAAAATAATTCTAGGTAAATCAGTTGCAGAAATTTCTGTTAAAATGAAGGTAGAAATTGATGCTTGCACTAATCTCTTAAATGACCTTGCAGTCATACCCACAGTAAGTATCTCCTTACAGGGCTAGAGTTTTGCTTTGGGGAGAGAAAGAATCATAGAATCATAGAATTGTAGGGGTTGGAAGGGACCTCGAGAGCTCATGGGGTCCAACCCCCCTGCCAGAGCAGCTCCCCAGCTCATACTGCACAGGTCGGTGTCCAGACGGGGCTGGAATCTCTCCAGAGAAGGAGACTCCACACTCCCTGGGCAGCCTGTCCCAGGGCTCCCTCACCCTCACTGGGGAAAAGTTCCTCCCCATGTTGGTGGGGAACTTCCTATGCTCCAACTTACAGCCATTGCCCCATGTCCTGTCCCCACAGACACTGAAAAGGGGCTGGCTGATTCCCCCCTCCATCCCATACTTAAGATAATTATAGACTTTAATTAGGTCCCCCCTTAGTCTTCTCAAGGCTGAAGAGTCCCAACTTAGTCTATCCTCACAGGGCAGATGTTCCAGGCCCTTCATCATCTTCGTAGCCCTTCTTTGGACTCTCCAGGAGATCCAAAGCTAGCTTGAAAGAGAGGAAAAACCAGCACATATGGATTTTCTGTCATCCAGGTGATTTTTTTTTTCAGGGAATAGTGTTTAAAAACAACTCGACTCACGTTGAGTATTCTTTGTCTACTTAGAACAAACTACCAGAAGCTCTGCAACTAGCTGATAAATTGATGTATGTAAATGAACTGTAGTGATAAATGGTTGTGTAAAATGGCAATGCACCTGGTTTAACCAAAATCCTATGTATTCCTCCTTTTCAATGGGACATAACTTACAGATGTTTATGTGTGGCAAACATCTGCAGGCTGGGTGTGTACGCTTTTGCAGGGGGAAGGCAATCTGGAGCCGTATTGTATAATACCTTTGGAGTCATGGGCAAATCAAGAGATGCAGAGAGAGGTGGCTTGCTTGCATCAAATAACTCTTCGGATTCCCCAACTGGCAGTGGTTACAACACAGATGTGTCTGAGGATAACCTTCCTTGCGATAGAATAAGTCCCTCTTCAGATATTAACGGAAACTCAGTTTCAGATGAGCAGGTACGTGCATCCATTGTGGAGAAGATCAGCCTTGGGTTGGGGCTTGATGGGGTTTTTCCTTTGAAAGTGATTAACATTCATAATAAGAAATCCCCCAATTTAACAGGTGTCCTGTTACATCCTGTTCTGCAAGATCCTTTGGTATTGTCTTGGGAAAGTTGGTGGACACCAGTTTTTCTGCTGAAGTGTTTTAGAGAGCAATTTCACTTTTGACTTTGTGATTCATTTTTTTCTTTGTTTGTTTGTTGTTTAAGGATGAAGGGGTTGAGTCTGATGATCTGAAAAAAGATATACCCTTGATGCCTCCTCCCCCTGACTCTTGCAGCATGAAGCTAACAATCAAAGAAATTTGGTTTAGTTTTGCAGCCCCTACCAACGTACGCTCTCCGGCCCATGTATTTTCAAGGTATAATTTTACCTGCTTTAAAAGAAAGAAAATGACAATTTTGCTTTGTTAAATTGCAGTTGTGTTCTTGGTAGATTCTGGATGTAATTTCAGTAACTTTTGAAGCTTTTCTGGAATTGAAAATCTTGGATTTTACATGTGGCATGGTAATCCTTGCTTGTGTTTACATGGAAGAGTTGCTAGAAAAAGTTTAGTGAGGTGTGATTTGAAAAAAGAGAAGCAAGATAACAAAAGAAAACCCAACAACCAACGGAGATCTTCCGGTGAGACTGAAATGTGTGATGGAGGAAGGCAGGGGAGGGTGTTTGCTTTGAGTGGGAGAGATGCTAGAGACGAGAACCAGTTTGCTTTTGGTATTCAGCCCATGCTCTTACTGCCATTGTACTTTAAAGTTCAAGAGATCTGGCCAGGCTGGAGAGCTGGGCAGGGAGAGACCAGATGAAGTTCCACAAAAGCAAGTGGAGAGTCTGGCACCTGGGGAGGAACAACTGCTGGAATCAGGACAGGCTGGGGGTGACCTGCTGGAGAAGAGCTCTGTGGAGAAGGACCTGGGGGTCCTGGTGGGTGACAGGGTGGCCATGAGCCAGCAGTGTGCCCTGGGGGCTGAGAGAGACAATGGGATCCTGGGGGGCATCAAGAGGAGTGTGGCCAGCAGGTCACAGGAGGGGATCCTCCCCCTCTGCTCTGCCCTGGTCAGGCCCCACCTGGAGTATTGTGTCCATTTCTGGGCTCCCTGGGATAAAAAGGACAGGGATCTCCTGGAGAGAGTCCAGAGAAGGGCTACAGAGATGGTGAAGGGCCTGGGACATCTATCTTGTGAGGAAAGGCTGAGAGAGCTGGGGCTGTTCAGCCTGGAGAAAAGAAGACTGAGGGGGGACCTAATCAATGTTTATAAATATCTTAAGTATGGGGTGCAGGGGGAATCAGCCAGCCCCTTTTCAGTGGTCAGTGGAGACAGGACAAGGGGCAATGGCTGCAAATTGGAGCACAGGAAGTTCCACACCAACATGGGGAGGAACTTTTCCCCAGTGAGGGTGAGGGAGCCCTGGGACAGGCTGCCCAGGGGGTGTGGAGTCTCCTTCTCTGGAGAGATTCCAGCCCCGTCTGGACGCCGCCCTGTGCAGTATGAGCTGGGGAGCTGCTTTGGCAGGGGGGTTGGACCCCATGAGCTCTGGAGGTCCCTTCCAACCCCTACAACTCGTGTGAATCTGTGATAAATCTTGCAATTTATGTTTGTAGAAAAAGCAAAATATTCGTACCTGTTAGTAGCTGTACACTGCACTTAAACTGCACATTAGATAACACTCTTTGTGGTTTTCCTAAAATTCTTGCTTCGGCCCTTCAGTCAAATTCCTTCATGATGTGTTGTCCAGCAGTTAATTTGGGATCCAGTCAGGGGTGAGATTACCAAGCCGTGTCATTTCCATAGGGAATACAAATGGGCAAAGGAGGGAACAGCAGTAGCAAGGGTGGATGCAGTCTCGAGTGTGTGAGCGAGTAGAGCAAAACCTGCCTCAGGCACTTTTGGCCAACTTTCATTTTCCAGGCAGTGAGTTTGTGTTTGTTGCTGTGGAACGTTGTGCTGTCATATCCCACCTATTCAAAAGTCATTGATGATAAAAAATCCTGCTAATTGCTGCTGCAAAACAGGAATCCTTCATTCTTCTTTATTCTTCTGAACAGGCAGCTGAACCTCCTGAGCACTGCGACGCCTGCGGTCGGTGCTTGGCTGGTTCCCATCGATCAAGTGAAGTCGTCCTTAAATAAGTTAGAAACTGAAGGAACCCTGCGAATCTGTGCTGTTATGGGCTGCATTATGACAGAAGCTCTAGAGGTAAATGACCTCTGTAGAATCAGTAGGCGTGTTGGAACAGAGCAGTGTAACATGTAATATATATTTGTTTGGGTTTCTGCTACTTTCACTGATAAACTTACAGCACCCCCTACCAGCCTCTACTTGCAGAATTACTCACAGCAACTCACTACCTGTGTTTTTTGTATGGGCTTTAAATTTCAGTTGGAAAAATAATTCAGTTGTTATTAGTGAGGAAACTTATTGAATGTTCCTTCAGTAAGTTTGCGGATGACACGAAGCTGGGAGGAAGTGTGTTTCTGCCTGAGGGTATGGAGGCTCTTCAGAGGGATCTGAACAGACTGGACTGATGGCCTGAGACCAATGGGATGAGCTTCAACAACGCCGAGTGTAGAGTGCAACACATGGGACATAAGAACCCCATGCAGCACTACAGGCTAGGGGACACTTGCTGGAGAGCTGTCAGGCAGAGAAGGACCTGGGGGTGTTGGGTGACTGCAGGCTGAATATGAGCCAGCAGTGTGCCCAGGTGGCCAGGAAGGCCAATGGCATCCTGACTGGTATCAGAAACAGCATGGCCAGTAGGTCTGGGGAGGTGACTGGGCATTGGTGAGGCTGCACCTCGAGTGCTGGGTCCAGTTCTGGGCTCCTCACCATCAGAAGGACATTGAGGTCCTGGAGCGAGTCCAGAGAAGGGCAACCAGGCTGGGGAAGGGGTGATGGTCTCTTCAGCCAGGTGACAGGAGATAGAACAAGGGGAAATGGCCTCAAGCTGCACCAGGGCAGGGACAGATTAGATATTAGGAAAAGGTTCTTCACTGAAAGAGTTGTCAGGGCCTGGAACAGGCTGCCCAGGGAGGGGGTTGAGTCACCTTCCCTGGATGTGTTTAACAGACAGGTAGGTGAGGTACTTAGGGATATGGTTTAGCATAGGACAGGAACAGTTGGACTTGATGATCTTAAAGTTCCAACCTTGTGATTCTATGAAGTGTTGTTCTTGTGGAGTGCATGTCTCAGTAAAATAACTTCTGCCTTTTGCAAGAGAACAGGACACACAGCTGTAGCATCTGCTGTATTTTATGAAACATGAAGGCATGCTGAATTATGAAACATTCAGGGTATCTCTTGGGGAGAAGTTGTGTGCTCCTGCAGTGTATTTAATCATTGTGCTTATGGGACCCACTTGCTAGAGGAAGGGAAGACAAGCATAGTGAGGGTGAAATGTTCTGTCAAGAAACACCCATTTTTTGTTGCTGTGGAAAGCTAGGACTGGTAGAGCTTTTATGACAAACTGGGTGTTACTGGGATTTGTTAAGGAGCTTCCTTGTGTGCAGGCAGTTTTCTGCTGATAGTTTCCTTAGCCCCATCTAGTGGGAAGATTTTGAGGCGAGACCCCCTTGTTGAGCTCCTGTCTTGTATTGTTAGGTTGCTGGGCTTAGTGTCAGGCTAGTTTTTTGCTGTGCCAAAAAAATCATACATTGTCAGTGTTTTTTCCCCTAGCACTAAACCAAATTAGAAAAGCACCTGCTTTTTCTTTAACCATGAACAAAGAGCTTCTGTGAAACACATCCACTGCTCCAGAGATAACTTCATCAAGCCTGTGATTTGCATCCAGCCTTCAGTTTTACTGCTGCATGGAAATATGTTTAAAGCATCATGTATGATCTCTCATGTAGTGCTGTGTGAGATATGCCAGGCATCCACAAGACAAATTGTTCTCATAGCAGGTTAGAAGTTGGTGATGTCGTAGGTGAAATCTTGTAGTTAATGTCTGTGCTGTGTTTGCAGCTATGTTCCTATGTGAAAACTTGTTCTGTTTTGCTCTAGAATAAAAGTGTGCACTTCCCCCTGAGGAGCAAGTACAACAGGCTTACCAAAGTGGCTCGCTTCTTGCAAGAAAATCCTTCCTGTTTACTGTGTAATATCTTGCACCATTACCTTCATCAAGCAAATTACTCCATCATTGAGGATGCCACCATGGTGAGTAAAAATGGAAATAAAAATAAACTCCGGGTGTTAGTTTCAAATGTGCCAGTTCTAATCTCTTAAATTAGGTAATGGTTCAAGGAGCATTAACAAACAAGAAACTATAACCCAAGCAGAATCACAGAAGCACGAGATTGGAAAAGACCTTTAAGATCATCAAGCCCAACCGTTCCTGTCCTGTGCTAAACCATATCCCTGAGCACCTCATTTACCTGTCTGTTAAACACAGCCAGGGATGGTGACTCAGCCCCTCCCTGGGCAGCCTGTTCCGGGGCCTAAAAACTTTCAGTGAAGAACTTTTTCCTAGCATCTAATCTGCCCCTGCCCTGGCACAGCTTGGTGCCATTTCCCCTTGTCCCATCTCCTGTCCCCTGGCTGAAGAGACCATCACCCACCTCTCCACACCCTCCCTTCAGGTAGCTGTAGGCAGTGATAAGGTCTCCCCTCAGCCTCCTCTTCTCCAGGCTGAACACCCCCAGCTCCCTCAGCTGCTCCTCAGAGGATTTGCCCTCCAGCCCCTTCCCCAGCCTGGCTGCCCTTCATTGGACTCACTCCAGGACCTCAATGTCCTTCTGATGGTGAGGAGCCCAGAACTGGACCCAGCACTCGAGGTGCAGCCTCACCAATGCCCAGTACAGGGGCACAATCACCTCCCTGGACCTACTGGCCACACAAATTTTGATACAAGCCAGGATGCCATTGGCCTTCCTGGCCACCTGGGCACACTGCTGGCTCATATTCAGCCTGCAGTCTCCCAACACCCCCAGGTCCTTCTCTGCCTGACAGTTCTCCAGCCAAACCCGACTATATATCCTTAAACTGCTATATAAATATGGCTTCTGCCATCTTGTTTACTTTCAATCAGCTGGTTTTTTGTTGTGGCTTGGGTATATGGATAATTTTTGCCAGGCTGTTCTCATCAAACAGAAAGGCATTCTTTAAAATCATGACTGGCCTTTTAAATCAGATTTGGTTTTTCTTCAAGATAACAGCAAAGTAGTAAAACTTTTCATCTGAAGCTTTAAAATGAAATAAATCACAATTTCTAACACAAGTGCAGGCAGTGATTAGCTTATTCCAAATTCTCTCCTTCAGAACTAATTCTCATGTCCTTTGGGAATGCTCAGTTAATGCAGACAGTTTAAGAATAGAGCCAGAATTGTAGAAACTCTTAAGGCTTAAGGCACTAATCTTTTTCTTGGTGGCTTTATAATGTAAATGTCTGGATTTAATTGTTTGAACAAACATACTAGGCGTAAGGAGGAGTGCTTGTTCCTGATTCTGTGTCATCTTCATAATCCAATTCCCTGGCTGTCAGATTTAAATGCCATGCTTTTCAACACTCAGCTGAGCCCCTGGTGATCAGAAATAGCACCCTGGCTGTATTTAATAGACAGGTAGATGAGGTGCTCAGGGATATGGTTTAGCATAGGACAGGAGTGGTTGGACTCAGTGATCTTAAAGGTCTTTTCCAACCTTGTGATTCGGTGATATCTGAACTTTTTCTTCAGTGCAGTTCAGTGGTGTAAGCAAAACAAACCCTATTTTTTGCCTCAGATTTATGTTTTTCAAATTCTGTTTACCAACATTGGGGAAAAAAAATTACATTTTTAATTTCAGTTGTGTTTCTACAGTCAGTCTTTAATGTTGTGAATATCAGCCCATAGTTGGGAGCCTTATGATGACTTAAAATACTTCTAGTTTCGTATTTAATAAACCTGTTTCCTGTTGATTATTTTTAGCCCTTTGAACTAGGTCCTTGGGTCATGTAACTGAATGTATTTACTGTGAGTTTTATCTGTTAGCAGTATGGCAGCTTGTGTCTGAATGAACGTTGTGTGGTGCCAGCATGTTTGTCATAAGCCTCTTGAGTTTAAAGATTTAAGGGAGTTCTGGCATCTTCCATCCCCCCCTTGTTTGTTTGGTTGGAGTATTTTTTTACTTTAAGATGCTGTGATCTGCATTTTATTTATTTATTTATTTACCTCTCTATCTATTTATTTATTTATTTTTAAAGAGTGATGGCCTTCCTGCCTTAGTAACCTTAAAGAAAGGTCTAGTTGCCTTAGCAAGGCAGTGGATGAAGTTCATTGTGGTGACCCCAGCCTTTAAAGGAGTCAGTTTACACAGACCAGCTCAGCCAGTGAAACTGCAGGCAAATGCCTGCCACGAGCACGAGGATGGACTTGGATTAGACAACGGAGGGGGTCTGCAGAGTGACACGAGTGCTGATGGAGCAGAATTTGAATTTGATGCAGGTATTTTTGTGTTCTTCTATCTCCATAAAAGTTCTCAGGGACAAGTAGCTCCTCTCAGAGTACTTGTATCTTCTTGAGTTTTAATGCCTGACTATATTATTAAGAGTCATCATGCTTCTTTTTCAGAATCATCTTCATTTTGAAGCTACTGCTGCCAACTATAATTACAGTATTAGAATAATTATTGTGTGTTTGGAGAAAAACAAATTGAGAAACTTAATATGCTTTGTATTGTTATTTACTGCACAAAATCCTTAATTATTTGATAGCTTGGAAGTAGGATTTGGTTGTGCAGCTTCTGACCTTAGTTAAGAGTTGTAGCATGGATTTCTATGAGCTTTCCAGGCACAGCTTCAAACCTACCTTCTTATTTGTTCTTTGTGAAGTCATGTTTTCTTTTTCCCTCCTTTTTACAGCTTTATAACTAGTAGACTTCTGTTGCCAGTTTATGCATGGCCAATTTAAGATAAGCTCCTGATTTGGCTTTATACTTGTACATAGCTGACTTAAGAACAACAGAAAGGAAAGACCTAAATAAAATGCTTTGCAAGTGGCAATTTTTCTGCCTTGTATACATTTACTTATGGGTGGAATTCATGCAAATGCAAGCAGCTTAAGTCAAAAAATTATCAGCTGTGCCAGAGTCAGCAAAAGAAAGTGAAATTTGGCAACTCGATTTTGGATCTGTAGCACGGAGCAACGGAGACTAGAAGGACAAAAAGATTCCTACTTTAATTTCTAAACCAAATCCACTAGCCCCATGTCTGAGGTGTTCTTACTTGTCTTAAAATTCCCTGGGCAACAGCCTGTAGCTGTGTGTCAGAACTCAGAAGTTCATGGCTGCTTGTAAATAAATGTGCCTAGTGAAAGACCATCTTGGTTCCCCGTATCTCTATGAATGAGAAAACTTGTCTGGTTGGTTCCAGCTACTGTCAGCGAGCACACGATGCTCTTAGAAGGGACAGCGACTCGCCCCCCTCCTGCTGGTGGCTCTTCTGGGCCGGTGACCGGTGCTGAGATCATGAGGAAACTATCCAAGACCCACACGCACAGCGATTCTGTTCTCAAGATCAAGGTGAGGCCCCTCGCGCGGGGCGCTGCGACAAGCACTTTGCAGCGGGGCTCACTGGAAGCAGTTCTTCCAGCTGCTGGGGGGGCGTAAATACATGGCTGAAGACTACCTACAACTCTAACGCAGGGACACTATGCTCCTTACCTTATAAAAGAGATGCTGCATTGGTTGGGATGTTTATTCTGTGTCTGTTCTTTATAGTTTTTCTTGTCAGTTAACTTCAGAGCCATGCTTAAAACCCATGGGCACTGTGCATCACTTCAGGATGTCCGTTAACTTGGATGGCTTTTCATCTATTTATGGAAGCAGAAAGGAGGATTTAACTGTCATACAAAGCCAAAGATTGACAGAGCACAGCTCTGTGATAACTTGTAACAAAGTTAGAGTGGGCTGTTTTATTCCACAAGCTGTTCAGAAAGCAACAAGATGTTATTTGTATCTCTACTTTCTGAACTAAAGGAGTCTCTGAATGTTTGTGGGGTTTGGGAGTTTTGTTTTCTTGAACTTGTTGTCCTCTGTATTTATGTTGGGCAGCTTGGTGGCTTGTACAGGTTCCTTTTCATCTGTGTGTTCTCACAGAATGATTGAGATTGAAAGGGGCTTCTGGAAGTCATTTGTCCAACCCCCCTCCTCAAGCAGGGCCACCTAGAACCTGTTGCTCAGTGTTAATGTCCAAATGGCTTTTCAAGATCACCAAGGATGGAGACTCCACAACACTATTTGCCCTGGGCTTTCTCTTTCCTAAGCTGAACAGTCCCAACTCTCAACCTTCTCTCACGTCAGAGATACTCTGGTCCCTTAATTATCTTAGTGGCCCTTTGTTGGAGTCTTTCCAGTATTTCTGTCTTGTGCCAGAGAGCCCATTCTGGACACAATACTCCACATGTGGCCTCACCAGTGCTGAGTAGGAGAGTCAGACCATCTGCCTTGATTTGTTGGCTGCTTACTGCTAACGCAGCCCTAGCTGGACAGCCCAGGAAGGGCACCTTGCTGCCTCATGTTCAACTTGATGTCCACCAGGACCCCCACGTCCTTTCTGTAGAGCTGTTATCCAGCTGGTCAGACCCCAGCATATACTGGCAGATCTGTTCCCCACTAGCAAGCAGGTAGCTGTCCGCTGCAGTCGCTTCCTGCTCCCTCCTGGTAGTCTTGCCTGGTTTATGGCTAAGTGGCCTAGATGCTTTGCTTGAAAGTACATCTAAATAAATGACCTCAATCCTACTGTCCTCCATTTCTTTCCTGTGCTTTAAGCACATGGGGCAGATGTTTCCATCGCAGAGACCTGGTGGGTTGGGAACAGTGTAGTTATAGGTACTTCTACTCATTTTGCATTCGTTGTATGGCACTGCCAGGCAGTAGCTTGAAAGTACATCTAGCTTTCTTCAATTTTGAGGGCAGAGAACCTGTTTCATAGATCTACACGTTAGGGTGGACCAGGAGATGCCTTCTTGGTGCCAGATGTCACTGGCTTCCATTCTTCACCTTCCCCAGAGGCTGCGCTTACCTGTATACCAGGGATGGAAGGGGCTTGGTCCTCAAAGACCAAACACAAAGGAGGCTTATGTTCTGTGGCATGCACTGTTCCTTCTGGAGACTTGCTTTAGGTGAATTCTACACATCTGCAGCTCTGTTTGTTACTGTTTGGCTTTTTAAACTTGTTTTTTTAGGCATAAAATGATTTTAGTACTTGACAATTCAGGCACTGCCATGCCTATTACCTGCCCCAAGCGCAGGGCTGCCCGCAAGTTTGCAGGAATGACAGTTTTATAGCTGTTGTGTTCTGACCTCATCCTCAGACCAAACACTGCTGCTTTTTGCAGTTGACACAGCATTTCATTAGTTTCTTTCTTTCCTTCACAAGGGGATCCATCCGTATCATTCCTTAAGTTACACCAGTGGAGATACAGCTACGGATTCACCGGTGCACGTTGGCCGATCTGGAATGGCAGTCAAAGAAAGTCCAAGAAAAGAGAGTCTGCTCAGCTATCTCACTGGGAGTTTTCCTAGCCTGCATAATCTTTTGGAAGGGACTCCTCAAAGAAGTACAACCGCGGTTAAAAGTAGTTCTTTAACAAGAACAGGTATGATGGCAGCTAAAGTGGGGGGGAATGGAGGATTGATTTTTATTTTAATGATTTAGAAACTGTGCTGTATTTTCACTGTGACTTATCATTTCTGTTTAAGGCACCACCTCCCTCCCCTCCCAAATAAAATCCCAGTTTTTAATAGCAGTTCCTAGACACTGCTACACCATACCATTTCCTAGAAGCAACCTGCAGCAGTGCGTTGGGCTGGGGGGGAAGAAAAAAAGCTAACTAACAAAATAATTTAAAAGATTTGCCTTTTAGCTCCACTGCTTTTTTAATATGACACATATTTGGGTCCTTTTGAATGAATAAAGGGATTCTGTATGGCTCTTTTTTTTTTTTTTTTCATGACCTTGTGAGTAGTAGCTCAAAAAGTGGTCTAAAAGTAATATTCCAGTAACTCAGTTTGTGTGTAATAATTTGCAATTATCAGTGGTCTTTTGAACAAATGGGATTTGTAGAAGTTTTGAAAAATACACATTGAATTATTCATGTTCTGTACTATTATTCAGATTGCATTGTTATAATTTATGTGAAGAAAACCCAGATAACTTTGATACTTTATTTTCTCTACAACTTCTCTCCTTTGCTGTCAGGGAATGAAATATTATTCAGAAAAAAAGGTATTTTTGTTTCTTAATGACTCTTCTCCTCTAACAAATGGTAGAGCTGAACCATTCCAAAGACACTTACAGTGCCAGCATCCTTTAGTGTCGTAGTGTAACTTCAGCACTAGCACCTGTAGTTTACAGGAATAAACCTTGAGAATTGGGATTTATTTTACAGTGAAATAGGTATTGTCAGTAAAATTACACTCTGGTTTTGGGGTTTTTTTCCTGACTTTGATACGACAAATGCTAAAGCTTCTAATTTATCTGTATAGGAAATACTGTGGCCACAGACATGTTATCCGAACATCCTTTGCTGTCTGAACCGTCTTCTGTGAGTTTCTATAACTGGATGTCAAATGCTGTGGGCAACA
Source organism: Laterallus jamaicensis coturniculus (assembly GCA_022605575.1). Lineage (NCBI taxonomy): Eukaryota > Metazoa > Chordata > Aves > Gruiformes > Rallidae > Laterallus > Laterallus jamaicensis. The sequence continues at coordinate 4,614,432 of JAKCOX010000005.1, forward strand.
GAGGGAGTGTAGTACAAGAAAGTCCTGCCACCAAGTCTGGGCACAATAGTCTTCAAACAGGTATTGCTAATTACAGCTGAATTGAAGAGATGCTTTGGGGTTGGCTGTTTTTGGGGTTTGCCGTAGTCTTTCTGAAAGTAATTGAGCAGGTGACTTAAGTTCAACAGCTGTAACTGTCCCTTAGTGCTCAGCAACCTGGAAAATGAACAGAACTGTTCTTCACCTCTTCCTTATCCTACTTCCAGAAACTTAGTTTTTTCTTACATTTGGAACAGTAAATGTAGCTTCCGAAACCCTGTGTAGCTGCCAAAAGCAAAGCCATAAAACCATGCTCAGTGGCAGAGTTCCTTGCATTTCGTTAGTTATTTTAATCTAATTTGCATATGCTGTTTTTGTAGTGAAGATTTTGTACATCAGAATCCTTGCTCTTTCTCAGCTCAATTTTGAGACTAAACACAGACATCTGTTTGGAGAGTGACCTTCTTTCGGGCTGGGAAGTGATCAGCTGGTGCAAGGGAATGGAGGCAAGAAAATGCACCTTGCTGAAAATCTTTAAGTGTCTTAAACAGATCCCTAACAACTTAATGCAGCTTGTTTATTATTCTTGTGAGTCTGTCACCAAGCATAATCCCCAAATGGGTCTCTCCACTAACACTGAAACTTGACTGCTTCTTCTATTAATAGTCCTTTAACTGTCGTATATTAGGCAGCAATAAGTTGGTTTAATGTATTCTTAATTCCCTGATAGTGTTATAAGATGGGGTTTTTGAAGGATTGAGATTAATTTACATTGGCAGAGCAGCTTTGTCTCATGGAGGTGGAGACTCGATGCCCAGAGGCTCATGGAGGCCCAGACTCGATGCAGGCGATTCAGCATCGCCCTTGTACTGCATGTCTTGATTATTAGTGAGTAAAGCAACTGCAGGACAGTGGCTGGCTGTAGTCATTTGTAGAGAGAGCTGTTTGGCTAGAAACTGAACTGTAGAGATCTAATTAGCACATCTTGCTTTGGGACCAATAAAACCCAGAAGTTTAGAGCACACTGAAAGCTAAAAGCAAGTATCTGCAAACAATAATCTTTGGATAATCTTTGCTTTTCTTGATTGATGTGTATAGGCTACTGCCTATAAGCTATTTTAAGGAGGAATGAAGTTCCCTACAGGATGGGGTACAGCCTTGGGAAGGAGAGCAAAAAGGAGGAAGTTCTTTTTTGCTTTCCACACGAGGCTTGGACTGTCTCTTGGCAACATCAGACTGTGGCTTTATCCTGAACACTGCCTCTGTGAGGTTATGGACCTGACTGCTGTCTATGTATATGGCATGTGTTCCTGTGTAATTAACAGGAATACATTAATAGAGTTGGTGGTGGTGAGATTTGCTGTGGTGTTAGTGTTCCATGGGTATTTATTTTTCAGGTGTGGCACCCAATCTTCCTACAATACCCTCCGCTTCAGACTTCAACACAGTTTTGTCTAGTGACCAGAACACCTTGGATGGCACGCACTCACAGCACAGCACCAGTCAGGATGACATTGCGGGTGTGGAAGAGGGGAACCAGGGGTTTCCTGCTGTCCAGCTAGCAGATGCACAGGTACGGGGAGGTTTCCTGATATATTTGGAAGTTTTGTGGGGAAAAAAAAACAGTTACTACTTGAAAAAAAGCCAACAAAACTTTATAAGGATGAAATCACAGTATCCTGGTTTTGTACGTGTTTCTTATGCGTTCCTGTGTAAAGATGAAAGGCTGAAGAAGCCCCTAGTAACAAACTTGGAGTGGTGATTGGTAGAGCATTGTCTTAAAACTTTCATATGGGAGCATTTATGACAGTTCTCTGTTTCCCCAAGTACATTTTACTGGGGGCAACACGCAGAACCCTTGCTCCCCTAGCTAAGCATTCAGTGCCAGCTTCCTGCAGAGTCAGGCTTTTTACTCAAAGTCCATCAGGCTTCTCCTTTCTATCCACCTTCTTTTCTGTTCAGCAGCATTGTCAATAAGACTGAAAAACATTCTGTATTGCGTAATGGATGGTGTAAATACAGTAGATGGATGGAGCAAGAGTAGAGGAATAATCTGAGCAGCAAGAAGTAAAATGGTGGGGGTTTGTTTTGTAGGTTGTTTTCAAACCTCTTCTGAGTTACACGGGGATTCAGTCTCAGGATGCGATGCCGCTCTGCTACAGGATGTACTTTGGAGAGTACCTTTCCTTCTCAGGAACTCTGGACTGTCTCAGAGCAGATATTGTTGATTCAGATACAGCAAAGGAACGAAAGAGCAAACGAGCTCGAAGGTATGTTGTGAGGTATTAAAACATAGGAATATTGGCTAAGAAACAGAGATTAGGATTTTCATATGAAGACATAGAATTCCAAAGCACTTCCACAGGGTAAGGAGCAGTCCTCCTTTATTATCCTTACCTGTTAGAATAGTCTAATTTATTTATCTTCCTATGGAATTATTTGGAAACTTTTTATGTATTTAAACCTCAGCTACTTTTGAGAATTGGAGATTGGGGAAGCAGCTGATCATAGACTCATAGAATGATCGGGGTTGGAAAGGACCCCAAGGATCATAGAGCTCCAACACCACTGCCACAAGCAGGGTCAACAACCTCCAGGCATGATCTGGACAGGGTCGCTGATGGGAATAATAGTGGGAGAAATTTGAGAGGCTCTTAAATGCTATTTTGTAATTAACCCTGTAAATGAGGCTGTTACTTAGGTTGTAAATGTTGAACCTTCACCCCCCACCCCTTCCCCCCCCCCCCCCCCCCCCGATTTTGGGCAAAACTTTAGGTGGTGGTGGAAAGATTGCATGCCTGAACTGACTGATGACTGTGTTAGTATCTCACAGCATGAAAGTATCAAACTTCATTTTTTGAATTTAGAGCTATGGTAAGAAGATGATACCTTGGGGAAATAAAAGGCTGCCTTCAGTACATTAGTTGTAGCACTGTGTTCCTTTTTATGGGAATCAAATACATTCTTTTTTTACAAAGTAGTGACTTGTACCTTTTCTTTCCTTAGGCAAGGAGCTGTCAATCTTCCTCCTCTTGAATTCAAACCGGCTTTGATGTTAGAAACTTTCAGTATTAGTGCTGTTGTGATGGAGAAGTCCATTTGCACGCCCCACAACCCCACCAACGCTCTTTCTTTCCATGACTTGAACAAACGCTATTACAACACTTTTCACTGTAATTTTACCATTTCTTGCCAGTCCATAAGCCAGCACGTAGATATGGCTCTGGTTCGTCTCATCCATCAGTTCAGCACCATGATTGACGATATCAAAGCCACGCAGACGGACATCAAGCTTAGCAGATACACGGCCGGGTCGGCCTCTCCAACACCCACTTTTAAAACCCGCAAGCACAGGGACTTCCGCTCCTCTGACTTCAGCCGAAGTTCTCGAGGGAGCCTCAACGGAGGCAACAGGGTGAACAACACCAAGAGCAAACGAGCGAACAATGAGAACAACAAAAAAGAGTCTCGAAACAAGAATTCCTTGGGGAGGTCAGAAAGAAGAACTTCTAAAGTGTCCAGGAAAGGGTCCAAAGATGTAGTTGACCACATGACTATTCATATGGATGACTCTGACTCTATTACTGTGTCGGAACAGAGCGAACCTTCTGCTGAGTGCTGGCAAAATATGTATAAACTGTTGAACTTCTATTCACTCATTTCTGATCCGACTGGGATTTTAGAAAAGTCTTCTGAAACATTCGGGCCAACAGGTAAACTAGATCAGGAATCCGAGTAATTGGGAGCGTGGTCTTTTGCTCACATCTGTTCTTATAAAGCTTGATCATGGGGCAGTTTTTGTAAGTTACCCACCCCAGGTGACTTGAGTCAGAGGGGCAAGTGGTGAGAGTTGTGGGGCAGCTTGTAATTAATTCGCCAAGAGGGTATACTGAAGAAAAGAATTCTCTTCTGGCTTTATATTTTAATTCTTTCAATCCTAGACTTACCATAGAATCATAGAATGGTCTGGGTTGGAAGGGACCCCAAGGATCATAAAGCTCCAACCCCCCTGCCACAGGCAGGGCCACCAACCTCCAGGCCTGGATCCACACAAGGTTGCCCAGGGCCCCATCCACCTAGCCCAGGGACGGGGCATCCACCACCTCTCTGGGCAGCCTGTTCCAGCCCCTCACCACTCTCTCTGTAAAAAACTTCCCCCCAATATCTCATTTAAACCTTCCCTCCTTCAGCTTCAATCCATTCCCCCTTGTCCTGCCATAGTCTACCCTTTTAAATAGTTGATTCCCCTCCTGTTTAAATTAATGAATAGACTTAATGAAGTATGTGTGAATTGATTTGTTTTAAATTCAATCCCTTGATATTCTTGTGCTGCTCTGTTAATCTAGGTCTGCACTGGGTGTGGAAATGTGTTAAGAGGTTAATTTTTCTGTTTAGTTGTGTACAGGATAGAGTTTGTTCCTCCTGATGTGCGTTTTGGTTTCAGATGATGAAGGGAAATGCTATCTGTTATTTTGTGAAAATACATAAGCTCACACGTAAGCGACCCTGAGGGAGATCATTTCTGTCCTGGGAATGTCAAAATAATCAGTTGTGAACCTACCTTTGAGAGAAGAAAAAGTGAAATAATAATTTCAGGGAAGTCTGGCAAAGATTACAGTCATTTGGGCCATAATTTTACCCAGAGCTCTGAGGTCTGGGCTGATCATTGCGCTCTCTTTCCACTGTCATTTTAGTACAGCAGAGTAAATTTGAGAGCTGGCTTGCCATCCTTCTTTCTGTTGGTGCACTTAGGCTGCTATAAATACACAGGGAGCGGTATAGTTACTGGTTGGGCATATTTTCTTTGGGTTGGAACAAAAAAGTGAGTGTCATACAAAAGCTTCTGTTAAACAGAGGGCAGTATCTTTCATGCACAGAATGTGGTATCTACAGCTGTGCTACCTGCAGAAAATGTGAATTTCCTTAGATGGTTTTTATGCTCTTCAGTGGAAAGGAAAACTTGCTCATCCAAAACAAAATGGTAAGAACCTTTGGCTGTGCAATGATCAGAAAGGAAACAGGACAGTTGGAAACTGTCAGAACATTTATATTGTATCACAATAAAATGACAGACACATATTTATTTAATACATAAGAATATATCTGTGAATAATAATGGAATTACATCACCTCTTGAATTTAGTTCTTTTGCAGTGTTAGTGTGGAATAATAATCACAATTTGCTTGAAGACTTTGCTTAATGTGGGATGATGTCTTCAGTTTCAAATACAAATATAAATGGGGCATGTCAAGGATTTCTTTTAAAGGATTTCTTGTAAAGCATCCCTAAGTAACTCCCTTGTATTTTCATAGGAGTGCGAAGCCCAACTGAACCTGCCTGTAGAGTGGTGTTTGAGAACGAACAGGACAACGGCAGAGACGCGCAGAGGAAGCGCAGCCTGGTGACTTCAGAGCCACAGCATGTGACTCTCATCGTCTTTGGCATAGGCATGGTGAACAGAACCCACCTGGAGGCAGACATTGGTGGTCTAACCATGGAGTCTGAACTGAAGCGAATCCATGGCAGTTTCACCCTGAAAGAGAAAATGAAAGGTGGGATGAGCTAAAACTACTTCGTAACTGAATTGAGTGGCAGCTTTACAGGGTGTATGTGTGGGTCTGATTTCTTTGTAAATAGATGTGCTCTGTGCCTGTGTGTGAAGAGTGTAGTGATGTTCAACGAGTTCTTTTAAAAACAATTCCTAGGATGCTGAAGGGTTTTCAAAGGATGTGAGATTTTCTGAAAAGGCTGTGAAGAAAATGCTTTTAGAAGGTAGTCACTCCTTTCATTTTCAAAAGCGTTCTTCCTGTCACAGTTTAAATTTGGTGTTACTTAATATGATGACTAGAACTGTAATTTTCCAGTTATTTTTCTTGCCACTGCATTTTTGAAAGCTGTAGGCATACCTGGAAGTATTTTACTGAATGCAACACTGTTAAATGTCTTCTTTCTTAAAGACGTACTGCATCAGAAGATGACTGAGACATGTGCCACTGCTCACATAGGAGGGGTCAATATTGTCCTGCTGGAGGGAATTACCCCAAATATCCAGTAAGTGTGAAGCTTGATAATTGAAAATTGTTCAAGTGCATAGTCATGCTGTCGTTCTGTAGCAGCAAAGGTATGTAGCTTCCTGCGCAGAAAGCACTGCTGGTAGATTTTTAGGGAGAATCCGTGAAGTCCTAGAGTTTGGTGACAGCTGTGCAGCTGCCATAGATAGAATTAGGCCCAAGTTTGATTCCCAAAGCTAATTACTGTGTGTGCCCATGGAGAGGAGCCTGTGAAAAGCATATCTGAGTAAGCAGAGAAGGGAAACAATGAATGTATTAGCAGGGAACCCAGTCGCACAACTGTTGGATGTTGTTTGATAGATATGAATACTTCCACTCCTTTCTTTTTCTAGTGAAAGTTAGTAGTAAGTTCAGAACTGATTGTAGGATCACAGTCTAAATAGGTAAGTGACCTGACTGCAAAATTAAAGCTGACAGTCTTGTAAAAAGAAAGAAATTAAACTGCATGTAAACGGAGCTTTCTATGCTAATGTTATTCCATGTGGTGTATCTGCAATAATCTTATGTACATTGTAGATATTGTTTCTCTTAGCTTTTTGAAGCTTATAGGTTCCACTTAACCATACAGGATTTTTGGGGAGTACTTAATCACAGAATCACAGAATCTTAGGGGTTGGAAGGGACCTCAAGAGATCATCGGGTCCAACCCCACTGCCAAAGCAGCTCCCTAGCTCATATTACATAGATAGGAACTATCTGATGCTTAACTTACTGATGCTTAACTTACTGATCCTGATTATTCCCATTTAAAATGTGTATTGTTTCTTCAATAGATACCTTTTTCGATTCTATTGCATGATTCTTTGTGTTATTTTTACAGTTGCAATATCCATTCTCCACCCTTCAGATAACTGACACAACTTGGGGAGGGTGGGGAGAATCACTTCTTGTGCATCAGCATTTTCAGTGACTTGCTCAGCACCCACATTATCTCTTTTTTTGCCAGGTTCACACACTCATCAAAGGCATGCCTCATTTTCCTTTGTTCCTAGCTAAACTTCCTTCTGTTTGAGTTGCAAAGCAACAGTTGAACTACAGCCTCTTTGTAATGTAGATCATCCTCAAGCAGTTTGAGCGTTAGCTGGGTAACCCTCAGTATGTGACCTGGTTTTAGACTACAAACACTGTGGAAAGGGGGCTAAATAATGTGACTTGAGTCTTTCTAATTCGTGTTCAGTTTGGAAGCTGCTATATAGAATCTAAAACGTATGGTATTACATTAATGTCCCCAGCTACATTGTTCCAAATAAGTGTGTTTCAGAAGGATAAAGAAAAGTTCTAATCTGACAGCCATGCAGGGTGTCTAAAGATGACTGGGGTTCTTCATGTCTGTTTTATGGCCCAGCTTCCATGTATGGGAGGGTACAAAAGGAAACGGAGGGGGGGGGAATAGTGGTCAATCGTTTAAACAGCAGCAAACAACAAACCTGAAAACAACCAAAACCTTCAGCTTGGTAAACTTGAAAGTGTCATATTGTGGGTTACAAGTAATTAACTGACTAATTTTGCATGAATGTTTATTCTTTATTTGCTTTGTTTTTGTTTTTCTTGCTTTCTCTCCAATCTTCATCTATAGACTGGAGGATTTTCCTACATCTCCTACAAGCACAGCCAAACAAGAGTTTCTGTATGTTATATTACTACATTTAATAGTCTTGCAATTAACTCTGTGTTGTGTAGCTAGTGGCTGCGTTCCTACTGTGTGATTGTGTAGGCAGATGTTGCTTGAATATATTTGAGTTTTAACATCTAGTATTGCCTAGATAAGCTTTTAATGTAGCCTGCTAAATACCTGTTATAGGCCTTGTGAATGTTAACAGTCTAGCTTTAGGGGCAGGCATTTGGTCGCTCCTGTAACACTGGAATGGTTTCACTGGTGGTTAAATTCTTTAGATCTCCTTTTATGCTTACTTCAGCAAGGTGAAATAATGCTGCTCAAAGTGAAGGGACAGATTAGGTTTGCTTTGAATTTGGGAAGGACCTGTTGTGCTTGGAATGACGGTCCCTGTTGAGGTTTCAGCATGAACAGGACTGCTCCTTTCGTCTGTCTTTACCTCCCTGCTGTGTTCAGTTGCTGGGCATGCTGACCAGGTTATGCCAAGACTAAATATTTCCCTTAAGACTATGCCTGTGCATAGTCTTATGCACTGCTGATGAAGGTGGCCCTCTCTCTGTCCCCTGGTTTCATCTGTCTGACTGTAGGTCTTGTCTCTCACAAAAGATAGAATGTTTTCTTTCTGGTTGCTCTCTCACTCCCTGATGCTGCAGTCCTGGTGGTCTCGATGGAGTGATGGCTGGGGAGGGGAAATTATATGAATCATAGAATCATAGAATGGCAAGGGTTGGAAGGGACCCCAAGGATCACAGAGCTCCAACCCCCCTGCCACAGGCAGGGACGCCATCCTCAGGCCTGGAGCTACACAAGGTTGCCCAGGGCCCCATCCAGCCTGGCCTTAAACACCCCCAGGGACGGGACATCCACCACCTCTCTGGGCAGCCTGTTCCAGCCCCTCACCACTCTCTGTAAAAAAACTTCCCCCTAATATCCATATGCTGGCAGCCTAGAATCCTGTTGCACAGTGACCTGCAGAGGCTCCTCTTCTTTCCTCTCCTTCCTTGCCCCCTTCCTCCCCAGCACATTCTGAGCGTGGGGTTTCTTTTGCTGGGTTAGACCCCCTGTTTGTATCCTGTGAAGGACTTAATACAACTGCTCTTTGATAAAGTATTTGTGTATGTTCAGTGTTGTGATAACAGATTAATCTTAAAATGTCTTTATGGGTGGTAGCTCTGAAAGGAGAGGTGATGGACTGTAAGACTGCCAAGTGATGTAAAGAAAATAGATAAGCAGTTATCACAGAATGAATCACGAATCACCAGGTTGGAAAAGACCTTTGAGATCATTGAGTCCAGCTGTTCCCATCCTATGCTAAACCATATCCCTGAGAACCTCATCTACTCATCTTTTCAACACATCCAGGGTCAGCGACTCAACCCCCTCCCTGGGCAGCCTGTTCCAGGCTTTGACAACTCTTTCAGTGAAGAAAAGCTACTGAGGGTTTTGTTTCTTATTGTTCATTATTGTCTGCTAGCAACATTAAACCAGTAAAAGAAAGTATCTGGTTTGGATATGGCATCACCGAGTGGTTGAATTAATTGCCATATGATGCAGGCAAAGAAAGTATAAATGATTTAAGGGCTTGGACATGTGGGATAGGTCTGGTGGTGAGTCATGAGCACAGCACACTGGCTCAATAGGTGATCAGCTGATGGCTGGAATTAAGGATCGCTTCATTTACACACCAAGTATCTGCTACTGCCTGAAGATTCAGGTGACTCAGCGTGGTAGTTCCTGCACTTGTTACAGGCCTCCTGCTGACAGGTTTTCCTCCCTCTTTCTAATGTTCCCCAAAATCTGTTATGTTGAGCAGTGGCCTCGTAGCCAGCTCTTCAGTGGGACAAAGACTTGCTTCACAATTTGCCTGGAGACTGCTTATTTATGGAATCCATGTGAGAACATAGAATCACTTCTGAATGCGTTACTAGTGCATAACTTAAATATCAGTTAACGCTTTGAATGATGTTCAGCCAGATGTGTTATGGGCATGTGACAGTAGCTTTGCAAACCACAGGTGCCTAATGTGCAGTGCTCATTCCAAATAAAAGTCTAGCTGCACTGTTGTTCCCTGTTTCATCCTGTCAGGGAGGCAGGCTTTTTGGGAGGCTGGACAAGTCAGGCGATGCTCACGCATTGCAGTGAATACTGCAGCAGAGAGGCACAGTTAATCTTGCTGAAATCCATGTTGGTGTATTTATGTCAAGGAAGTGCTTTAAATGCTGTGAATTCATGTGTTCAGGAGTGATTGGAAATTCAGTACAGACTGTAACTCCCACTGCATTTACTTGTACTGCCTACGGAAAGGCAGGTTGAGACTAGACAGTCTGGGAGAAGTCAGGAAAGGATCTTATAACTTTCCTTAAGCATAAAGTTCCTCTTGCAGTGCTTGAATAGCTACTGTAGTTGTATTTTGTGTTTTAGATTGGGGGGAAAAGTAACTCGGTTGGCTTCACTGTAGTTCAGTCAGATGGACAGCAGGAAGAGAGCAGGGAATAAGCAAACACCAACAGAGGAATAATGGCCACATTTTTTTCCTTTGAAGAGGTGGATTAAAATAAATCTGCCCTTAAGTAATGGTTATTTGTGTAATGCTTTTCTGAAAATACTTGTGAATGATGATTTGTTACTTCCTCCATATTTGCATAAATTCTTCAAATAATGTGAAATAATTTCCACAGTCTACCCTAAAATATTAATCCATAACTGCTTTAGGTTGTTTGTAGCTCTTAAGTAGAAGTGAATAAATTAATCTGCTGTTGATAAGCCTGTGGTGGCATTCTAGTGTGTTGTATTTCTTCATGATAAGCAGAAGGATTTGTATTCCCACCCCTGGGTTGCTTTGGGCTAGCTGATATTTTAACATCAGAATACAGAACCCTGTGTTAGGGCTTCCCAGAAGGAATGTTACTTAGGGAGTAGAATTCATAGAACATAATAGCTTTCACCATGAAACCAAACTATCTATAGAACGACTTAAATCACAATACAAAAAGTAGTTCAGTTATGATCCTTAAAATTTTAGTCTTTGAAAAACTTTCATTGAATATTGTAACTTTATAGACTTCTAATCACTTGAGCTGATGTACTACATCTTCACAACTGTATGTCTTCCTCTTTGAGGCTCTAGGATGTGCTGGCTACATAATACACTTCTGTTGGGAGACCCTTCAGTAACTGACCTGAGATGAGAAACATTAGGGTGTTACCACATACATCTTTTTAAATAGAAGCTTAATGAAATCTGATATGCCAAAATTTCATTCTGACATCAAAATCTTGTCAGCTTTGTGCAGTTGTAGGTTTATCTTGGTTGACCATTGTAAACCATATCCTCCTTAGCATTAAAATAAAATTTAGATGCAAGAGTATAGGTCAATGAATCATCAGTATTGATTCACAAGCCCACTTATCACTTGGTGTGTGTTTGCTGCTGAGTGCTTCTTCCATTGACTTTTTGGATACTAAAATCAGATTTCAGTAAGTCTTCCTATGGAAAGGATGACTCAAGAGTATTCATAGAATCATAGAATGGCAAGGGTTGGAAGGGACCCCAAGGATCACAGAGCTCCAACCCCCCTGCCACAGGCGGGGACACCAACCTCAGGCCTGGAGCTACACAAGGTTGCCCAGGGCCCCATCCAACCTGGCCTTGAACACCCCCAGGGATGGGGCATCCACTACTTCTCTGGGCAGCCTGTTCCAGCACCTCACCACTCTCTCTGTAAAAAACTTCCCCCCAGTATCTCATCTAAACCTTCCCTCCTTTAGCTTCAATCCATTCCCCCTTTTCCTGCCATTATCTACCCTTCAAGGAGTTGAAATGGAAGGCTCATGTTTGTTTCCATGTGTGAACATTTGTCTGTGTCTGTGCAGCCCAGTGTGTGTTTACTGGAACTATCTCCCGTTGTGCAAGAATAAGTTTAACAGGTGTTTTTGCAATGCATGACTTGTACTTCTCTTAAATGTAGTGTAGCTGTTTGTGGCATGTAGTGCATCTATCTGTGTGTGTAAAGTGATAGAAAAAAGCAGTGTGTACGTAGTTTCTACACCAAGTCACTTCTAGGAATACTTCAAAATTCAGCAAACATTTCAAAACCCCAGTTTGATGTCCAACTGTAGCCAGCGTGAAAGAGCTGCAAATAAACCCTCTTTCCTCTCCTGTTAGAACTGTTGTGAAGTGCAGCATTGCCAAATCCCAGGCCCTGTATAGTGCCCAGAGAGGGTTGAAAACGAACAACGCCGCAGTGGTCAAAGTCGGAGCCATCAGCATTAACATTCCTCAGCACCCTGCCACGCTGCACAGCATGATGGTGCGCAGCTCTCACCAGCTCTCCAAGCAGATTTCGGATCTCATCAGGCAGCCGTCGACTGCGTAAGTGCTCGGCGCTTCTGAACGCCGCCGGTCGCCATCCAGTTACGGCTTGTACCACTTGGGGACATCCCTGGGAGGGTTGGGGCTGGTCTGAGGGTAACAGAATGTGTTTTCTGATCTTTGTCATGGTAAACAGGCCCCAGCCCACCAAAGAAGATGTTGCCACCCCTCTGCCCTCTGAGAAGACCCCGACAAGTATTAATCAAACACCTGTTGAAACAAATGAATTTCCACAGCTGCCGGAAGGCCTAGAAAAGAAGCCAATAGTTCTTAAATTCAGTGCCATGATAGATGGGATAGCTATTGGAGCAGCGCTCTTGCCCTCTCTAAAGGCGGAATATAAGATGGGAAGGATGAGGAGTCATGGAATGACAGGTAATCATAGAATCATAGAATGGCAAGGGTTGGAAGGGACCCCAAGGATCACAGAGCTCCAACCCCCCTGCCACAGGCAGGGCCACCAACCTCAGGCCTGGAGCTACACAAAGTTGCCCAGGGCCCCATCCACCCTGGCCTTGAACACTTCCAGGGATGGGGCATCGACCACCTCTCTGGGCAGCCTGTTCCAGGACCTCACCGCGCTCTCTGCAAAAAACTTCCCCCTAATATCCAATCTAAACCTTCCCTCCTTTAGCTTTAATCCATCCCCCTTGTCCTGCCATCATCTGCCCTGTGAACCTTTAAAAACACTATGGCTTTCAGGTTGGCCTTGCTAGAGGCATCGAAGAGGACTCAATGTTTCTGTTGAATTAGAGCTTTAAATCTGTAACTGATACCAACTCTTTCTTACTTAATGTAGGCTACAGTCAGGGAGGCATGCAGAGGGTTTATGCTTGTTGCTGTATTTTGGCACTGGCAATTGTGTGTAGAACAGTTGTATGCATTCATATATATCCTGGGAAACTTCATATGTATATCCTGCATGTATACATTCATATATATATATCCTGGGAAACTTCCTGCTTTGGCAGGGGGGTTGGACCCGGTGATCTCTTGAGGTCCCTTCCAATCCCCTGATTCTGTCAAAGCTTCCCTCTGACTGCACAAGTCAGTTTATGTTCCTTGATTAATTAAGCTCTGATTCATAAGGCTACTTGAGAATGCACTTAGAGGGCCTCAGTAAAGGTGAGGTGGTTTGTTCATCTCCCTTCTCCATCTAATTACAGTGAAGTCTTCATTTTCCTTAAAAATTAAACCCCCCCAGAGTGATGTGGGTGGATATTGATAGCTCTAGAGGCACGTGTGCACTTCAGGAGCATTTTTAAGAATTTATTTTTTAACAAAAAAAATTCCAAATGCATTCTGAAATTGAAGGGTGAATGAGAGGTTCTTTTGGCAGTTCACAGCTTTTCTTTCCCTGCCTTCCTCTTCCAGGTGCCCAAACCAGATTTAATTTTGAGCTTCCAAATCACAGATTGCGCTTCACTTCAAAAGTCTCTGCCACTGATATGTCAACCATTCCTCCTTCAGCAAGTCTCAACCTTCCTCCTGTCACCATGTCAGGCAAATACATCATGGAAGAACATGATACGTACTCAGACCAGATTTGGAGCATAGATGAACTACCTGCTAAGCAAGGCTACTATCTACAAGGCAACTACTTGCGTTGTGTGGCTGAAGTAGGTGTTGAAGACAATAGTAATCTTTTGATACCTCATTGTTTTCATTCTGTCATGTTTCTGTATGTGCATCTTCATATTATTTTAATAATCTGCCTACTCCAGAAATCCCTGGTCCTCATACAGCTTCTACACATTCTACAAATTCTAAATAGAATTTGGTCATTAGTTTGATGAGCATCAAAATATTAAGCAGAGACCACTGTATTGGGGGATTTTGAATATATTATTTTGTGGAAATAAATATGGAAGATATGTTTAGGAACTTTTGATTGGAATGACAGTGTTTCACATCAGGGAAGTAGACAAAAATAGATTATGCTGCTGAGTCAAAGTCATTTTTAAACTGAAAGCTTCTGTTAACACATCAGGTAATGTCATATATTTTGGGGGAAAAAGGGAAAAATTAAAAGCAATTTCATTGTTCTATAACTTGGATTTATTTTTTTTTTTAATGATTAGACAGCACCATGGATAGGAGAAGCTATATATAACCTTAGTAAATGCTATAAAATCTTCTGTTTGACACAGTGTTCTACTCAGAAGTTCTATTTGTGTACCAATTTCCAGTTGTTTGTCACAGAGAGAGAAGGAAACCTGCTTGATGGGAAAGAGTGGGGCTTTTCTACTAACTGTATTTTTTTTTTAGCCATAAATACAGTCTAGCACATTTGTAATTGAAACTTTTGATCTTTGCATCTTTGTGGGAGAAGTTTAATTAGAAGTTCTACCCATTTGAGTTATTTCCTGGCTGAAGAAAGACCTTGGGGTCTTTGAATTTGCTCAGCATTAATAGTAAAGAATTAGAATAACTCGAATAATGTGCTTCTAGAGGTTGACAGATCATTTCTCTTTTGTTATAATTATTTATGATGTGGTGTGGAGCAGCATTTTGCATACTTCCATGAACCTTAATTAGGCCCTGCTTTTTTTGGTCTAAGTTAAAGTTAAGTAGGAAAACATACTTTTTCACCTAATAGTCTATGTCCTTCAGTTATTGGCATTCACAGCAGAAAAAATGCAAGAAAGAACTATTCAGTGCTTTGTTTTGATGCCAACAGCCATGTAATTTGACTTGAAAGTTGAAAGTGTGCTGCTTTGACAAAGTAGGTGTGGGAACTGTGTTAAAGCTTTGTTCTAAACTTACCTGTTTCTGCAGGTTGGCTCCTTCGAACATAATCTCACCACTGATCTTCTAAATCATTTAGTATTTGTGCAAAAAGTGTTCATGAAGGAAGTAAATGAAGTCATACAGAAGGTTTCAGGTAAGCAGAAGGCTTAAAACCAACTATATAAGATGGTTAAGCAGGTTGTTTGCTGGCAACACAATATAGCTCTCTGGAGCAGTTATATATTCCACATCTAGCACTCCCAAGCAGCAGCAAGGAGCAAGCAGCAGAGCTGGAGTTGGAAGTAGTAATGGAGGTTCCCAAAATATTTGTAGCTCTATCAGAAACAAGAGGTTTTATTGGGAAGCAGGATAATTGGTCATTCTGGGCACTTTTCTCTGTGTTTGTCTGGGATGTGACCTTGGCTGAGTTACTTTCTGTATTCCCTTTGTTCACCTGGCACATGCAGATCACAGATTCACAGAATTGCAGGGGTTGGGAGGGACCTCCAGAGATCAAGTCCAACCCCCCTGCCACAGCAGCTCTCTAGGACAGGTCACACAGGGAGGCATCCAGATGGGTCTTGAATATCCCCAGAGAAGGAGACTCCACACCCCCTGGGCAGCCTGTCCCAAGGCTTCCTCACCGGGAAAAAGTTCTTCCCCATGTTGGTGTGGAACTTCCTGTGCTTCAACTTGAGGCCATTGCCCCTTGTCCTGTCCCCACAAACACTGAGAAGAGGCTGGCTAATTCCCCCTGTGTCCCACACTTGAGATATTTATAACCATTAATCAGTTCCCCTCTCAGTCTTCTTTTCTCCAGGCTGAACAGCCCCAGCTCTCTCAGCCTTTCCTCGTAGGGGAGATGCTCCAGGCCCTTCATCATCTTTGTAGCCCTAAATTGTGATACTGGGCTTTGTAAAATAAGGTCAGGCATGTCCTCTGAAAGGAAAACAGCTGTGTCTGGGGGAAGTAGTGTCAATATTGGTATTACTTAGCTTCTCCTGATTCCTAGCTCTGTGGTTCATTGCAGATAGCACGCTTCAGAACCGCGTGAGAGGGGCGTTGGTCTGTTCATGGGATGGTTTTGTTTATACTGCAGAAATGACTCTTTTCTGTTGTTTAGGCTGGTTTCTGTTCTCAAAACAAAATTTAGAAGACACATAGCATTGTCATTAGAAACCCAATTAAAGAACAGATGCAGAATCACTCGGTGCCATCTCTTCTGCGGTGTGCAGTGGACATTGTGTACTGAATTGTGCATTCATCTGGTTAAATAGACAAAGCTAGAAAACATTAATTTTCTTACACAGAAAACTCTGGAATAACAGTTTGCACAGCATTTAAAACTAGATCAACTCTCTACTTCTTTCTCTCAGCGTTGGTCTGCGTTCAAGGTCTGAAAGCACACCAAAAAACTGACAACTCATGCCCTGCATTGATAGTTCACTCAGCACACTAGTTTGGTCACCCTATGTGCTTGGAAAAATAGTAAAAAACAATACTGCTTTTTCTGATCTGTGGCTACTCTGACTGGAAGGTTGGTTTGGCACATTAGTTGATTGGGAGCTCTTAAAAACATACAGGCATGTAGTTTGCTGTGGATGTCACATGGTGATGAAGAGATGAACAGAACAGTAAATAAGCAGAGCACCTTAGGTATGTTTGCTTTAAGTCAAAATAAGAATTGGCAGGTGGGGTGAAGAGTAAATGAGTTAGAAAAGGTAAAGCACTAATGAGAAGTATCATGTGTCTAATGAGAAATAATAAAAGAAATTAAAAGGAATATGAATTTTATTGGGTTTTTAGAGGAAGGAGGATATATCCTTGAGAGAGACTGTTACAGGGTGACAAAGGAGAATAAATATTGAAAAGCAGGTGAAACTGCAAGTAGTTGGATTATAACACATTTTGAGTTATCCTGAAAGGCCATTACAGAAATAAAGCTAACTTTTAGTGGAAAGATTGATTAATAGTTGGGAGCATCATGAGGAAAG
The DNA here is from genome assembly GCA_022605575.1 of Laterallus jamaicensis coturniculus. Taxonomy (NCBI): domain Eukaryota; kingdom Metazoa; phylum Chordata; class Aves; order Gruiformes; family Rallidae; genus Laterallus; species Laterallus jamaicensis. The sequence continues at coordinate 4,631,233 of JAKCOX010000005.1, forward strand.
GTAAACTACAAAGTGGTAACTCAGTGTCTGTGTGTGCACCCATGTCCTCGTTTCGTATACCTCTCTCTGTGTGTATATATACACATGTTCATGCATACACACATGCATAAAGATGTGCAGGTCCAGATTAGAAGCATAGAATCATTGAATGGCAAGGGTTGGAAGGGACCCCAAGAATCATAGAGCTCCAACCCCCTGCCACAGGCAGGGCCACCAACCTCAGGCCTGGATCTAAACAAGGTTGCCCAGGGCCACATCCAACCTGGCCTTGAACACTTCCAGGGATGGGGCATCCACTACTTCTCTGGGCAGCCTGTTCCAGCCCCTCACCACTCTTTCTGTAAAAAACTTCCCCCTAATATCCCATCTAAACCTTCCCTCCTTTAGCTTTAATCCATCCCCCTTGTCCTGCCATTATCTGCCCTTTTAAAAAGTTGATTCCCCTCCTGTGTGTATGCTCCCTTCAGGTACTGGCAGGCTGCAATGAGGTCCCCCCACAGCCTTCTCTTCTCCAGGCTGAACCAGCCCAGCTCCCTCAGCCTCTCTTTGTAGGGCAGCTGCTCCAGCCCTCTGATCATCTTTGTGGCTCCTCTGACCCCTCTCCAACAGTTCTACGTCTTTCTTGTATTGGGGGCCCAGCTCTGGACACAGGACTCCAGCTGGGGCCTCATGAGGGCAGAGCAGAGAGGGACAGTCCCCTCCCTGTCCCTGCTGCCACCCCCTCTGCTGATGGAGCCCAGGATCCCATTGGCCTTGCGAGCTGCCAGAGCCACTGCTGGCTCATGTTCAGTTTCTCATCCACTATGACACCCAGGTCCTTCTCACAGGGCTGCTCTCCAGGAGCTCTTCTCCCAGTCTGTATCTGTGTCTGGGATTCTTCCAGCCCAAGTGCCACCCCTGACACTTGGCAGTGTTGAACCTCATTAGGTTCACCCGGGCCCATTTTGCCAGCCTGTCAAGATCCCTCTGGATGGCTTCCTTTCCTTTCCTGGCATCTAAGATTCGATGCCCTTGAGGGAGTTAGAAGATGCAGAAAATGTCAGAATCCCCAGAGGATAAGAAGAAAGACATTTTTAACACCCTGATATTTGTTCCAGGCAAAATGTATTAGCGTTGGGTAGTAAGAGACCACATAGGGGAAGTATAAACCTTCTGCAGCTGTCATTATTCTATTAGAACAGTATTTATAGTGGACCATAAAGTGGTAGAACAGGAAGCCTACATTAGATTTCTTTTTTACAACATTCTTCGGTCTCTAGAGTTCAGGCCCTTCTCTGTTTTTATGTGAGGTATTTATGGCCATTGCCAGTTCTTTGCTTTTGGAGGTTATAAATTTGTGTGGCAAGTAGCAGCCTGGTGGCTTTGGAATCATAGAATGGCAAGGGTTGGAAGGGACCCCAAGGATCACAGAGCTCCAACCCCCCTGCCACAGGCAGGGACACCAACCTCAGGCCTGGATCTACACAGGGTTGCCCAGGGCCCCATCCAACCTGGCCTTGAACACTTCCAGGGATGGGGCATCCACCACCTCTCTGGGCAAATGGAGATGTGACTGCTGCCTTCCATACTGTGGTCCTTCAGCAGGAAGGTGGTCATGTCTTGGGGAGGAATGCAGAGCAGTGGGGGCAGAAAACAGGAGGTATCCTGTCTTGTTGTGGCTTCAACATTCCTGTGAGTGTAATAACTAATATTGGTTGCATAATGTACTCCTATAAAAACTGGTAAGTATTTAAGGTGAAGTTCCACAGATTAAAAGCTAGTTAATGAACAGAGAAGTTCATATTTCTATCAATAAGCTGAGGGCAGTGATGATTCAAAGACAGCTGCTGTCCACTTTCGAACTCTTACAGCTTTTGCACTGCTTTATGTAAAGATTGAAATCCAACTTGTAATTACAGAATGTTGTGTTCAAGAAAACTAAGCTCCTTTAAGTGAGAGAGTATATGGAGAAATTTTATTTAAAAGTAATACATCTTTTAATTCTTTATCTTTTTAAAACTTGAAAATGCTTTACCAGCTTCACCAAAAAATGTTGTTTCAAAAACAGCCTCTAATACGCACGTGGAGAATATATGAAAGATGAGTTAATCCTCTTGGTCATACCTTTAGATTACAGTTAGAGTTTTACATGATCCTAGTTAAGAACACTGAGGAGGGGAAGATGGATGCATGACAGAAAGAGGAGGATGTTATTAAGACTATTTGGAGAAGAAAAACATCCGGGTACAGAAGAGTGTGATAAAAATGTACTGTGTTTTGTTTCAGTTTTTTTAAATCCATGATTTACCTACCTATTCCTACCACCAAACAGCTGCAATTAGTAGAGTTGGCATATATGGAGAGAATTAATAGCTTAGCTTTTTCCAGCAGCAAGCCCTTCACATAAATTAAGATTGAATATAGATCAAATCTCTGTGGAAATTTAACACCATATCACTCCTTCAGGTTAGGGCCTGTGGGGGTATGTAAGTTGGGATGAAAGATGCCAGGATGTGGATCTAAAACAAAAATAACATGGAATACTCTTTCCTCCTGTCTTTCAAAAATACTGATAAAAATCTCAGTCCCTCTTTTTTTGTTGCACAGCATTCATTCAAATGTTTGACTTTCTTTGTCAGATAATTAGGGGATACATTGGTGCAGGAGACCAGCAATGTTGGTTTGAAAACTAGGTTTGAAAACTTCTTACAGGCTTTGAGCTTTTCTGTGGAAAGTTTCCTAGGAGGGAGGAACACAACTCTGCCTGAGTCTGAGCATAGAGCTATTAGCTATCTGAAATAAGCTGAATATACACTGCTATCTTTCATCTTCAGCCTATATTTTATCAATGTTGAGCTGCTGTTTAAAATGAGGCGTGATTCACCATCACCTTTTTTATGTCTATCTGTTTTTTAATTGTTTTCTTTATTAAAACTCCAAATGTGTATATTTAATGTGCACAGGAGGGGAGCAGCCAATTCCTCTTTGGAATGAACATGATGGCACAACTGATGGAGAAAAGCCAAAAATTCTTCTTTACTCTCTGAGCCTACAGTTTAAGGTAATCTTATGATGACAAAACAGTGGTTCTAGGTGCTCTTAATGGTTTTAAGGTTTTCACCTCAAAGGTTATTGAATAGGGATTACTCTGCATGAAGACATTGAGTCTGGTTCCCTCAACTTCAAAATATCTTGGCAGCACTGCATTACAGAATACTATTAAGTCCCCTTTGTTCTGCAGTAAAAAGGGTTTTTTGGTTTGTTTGGGTTTTGTTTGGGGTTTTTTTTTCCCTTCTCTCTTATCTCTGAACCAGATTTTAAGAACTTTGTCCTTTCCTTACTCCTCAGGGAATTCAGGTGACAGCTACAACTCCCTCGATGCGAGCTGTGCGATTTGAAACTGGACTGATAGAACTTGAACTCTCAAACAGACTGCAAACCAAAGCGATGCCTGGAAGTAGCAGCTACCTCAAACTGTTTGGGAAGTGTCAGGTGGATTTAAATCTGGCCCTAGGACAGATTGTTAAACATCAGGTTAGTGCTCACCATCTTTGTGTGTGGTGTTCTTAATAATAGTGTGTGATGGGGAAAAAAATACCTAACTCAGCCAAGAAGCTGTCTTACAGTGCTGGGGCTTTTCTTCCTGATCTAGGGGGCAGCTGGGGAGGGCTGGGAAGGGTGTTGGTTTTTCATTTGAGCTCAGTTTTTTCCAGCTTGTTTTTGGTTGGTTGTTTCAAGGGTTGGATTTTTTAAATTATTATTAATTTATTTAAGCATTGTGCACCACACAATTGTAGAAATTTACTTCCTGAATATACTCTTGTGTTTTGTTAAATAGTTGTGCAAACTAAATTTTCTCACTTGAGAAAGGACTGAAGATGACTTTTCAGAAGAATTGGCAAACCTTCATTATGAAGGCCATGTGCATAAAAGCTAAACAGTGGAATATGGGCTCTTTTATTTTCATTAAGCTGTGTCTTAGAACTTCCTATGTTCTAAGTCTTAGTCTGTGTTTTAATGTCTTAGAACTTCCTAGTGCTTTGCACCAGCAATGGCATTGCGACTGAGTCAAATGATTATGTTTTTATATATTGCTATTAGTAGGTTACATGAATGAAAGAATAATATCAAACAAGACCCAAACTTGACTAGACCTACTTTTTGACCTAATTTGTCTGCATTGGTTTGACAGTTGTATCTCTTGGATTCTTAAGCCAGCTGTATGGGGTGCAGGGGGAATCAGCCAGCCCCTTTTCAGTGTCTGTGGAGACAGGACAAGGGGCAATGGCTGCAAATTGGAGCACAGGAAGTTCCACACCAACATGGGGAAGAACGTTTCCCCAGTGAGGGTGAGGGAGCCCTGGGACAGGCTGCCCAGGGGGTGTGGAGTCTCCTTCTCTGGAGAGATTCCAGCCCCATCTGGACACCGACCTGTGCAGTATGAGCTGGGGAGCTGCTTTGGCAGGGGGGTTGGACCCCATGAGCTCTGGAGGTCCATTCCAACCCCTACAACTCTGTGATTCTGTTCCTTGAAATTACTAATTCTTTGATATGAAAATAACAGAATGTAAGGAGTTGGAAGGGACCTCAAAAGATCATCTAGTCCAACACGCCTTGACAGAGCAGGATCACCCAGACTAAATCACACAGGAACACATCCAGGCTGGTTTTGAATGTCTCCAGAGAAGGAGACTCCACAACCTCTCTGAGCAGCCTGTCCCAGGGCTCCATCACCCTCTCAGTGAAAAAATTTTTCCTTACATTCCCATGGAGCTTCCTCTGCTCCAGCTTGCACCCGTTGCCCCTTGTCCTATGGCTGGCCATCCCTGAGAAGAGCCTGGGTACGTCCTCCTGACTCTCACCCTTTACATATTTATAAACATTAATGAGGTCACCCCTCAGTCTCCTGCAAGCTCAAGAGACCCAGCTCCCTCAGCCCCTCCTCATAAGGAAGGGGTTCCACTCCCTTAATCATCTTGGTGACCCTGAGCTGGGCTCTTTCAAGGAGTTCTGTGTCCTTCTTGACCTGAGGGGCCCAGAACTGGACCCAATATTCCAGGGGCAGTCTCACCAGGTGTGGTGGTTTTGGCCCTAGCTAGAAGGCAAATACCCACCAAGCCGCTCGCTCACTCCCCCTTCAGCCGAAAAGGGGAGAAAATAGATATTAGGATTAAAAAATAAAATAGATATTAGGATTAATTTGTGATGCCTAGAAACAAACCAATGCAAGTCTTGGAACCTATAAATGTGCTGTCACAATAGAGGAACTGGAGATGTTAGTGCTTTTCAGACATAAGGAAAATAACACTGCAGTCAGAATCTAATGTAAGAAAATGCAGTGCCTTTGAAGGAGAATTGGCTGCAGGAGGAAAAGGGGAAAGGAGACACGTTTACTACTTCTTGTGACTTTCACATTTCATCAAAAGCAGTAATTTGATTATTTTTCCCCATCTCTGAACTCCCTGCTGCAAACCTCTCCCCCTCCCTGTTTTTTAACCGTTTTCAGGTTTATGAAGAAGCTGGCTCAGACTTCCATCAAGTTGCCTATTTCAAGACAAGAATTGGGTTGAGGAATGCTCTCCGAGAAGAGATCAGCGGCTCGTCAGATAGAGAAGCTGTCCTCATCACCTTGAACAGACCAATTGTTTTTGCTCAGCCTGTGGCCTTTGATAGAGGTATTGAAAAGAGTTCCTTCCTCAGTTCAGCCTGAGGAAGCTATTTATTGGTTTGTTTTTTTTTCCAGAGAGGTTTGATTATTCAAGATTTAATATATTTCATGTTAAAATGTTGGGTAGCTGAGAAATTTAGATTTGCTGGACAGGTTAATAAATCCCAACATCAAAAATTCCATTTGCTGAGGTGATCAGTCTTCAGATGGTTTGGAGGAAGTTCCTGTTGTAAATCTTCACAGATGAATAATGCTGAGAACAGCATGGCTTTCTCTGTTTTAATGTGCTACCTACAATATTAAATTATTTGCTTTGTTGATCTTGTCCTTTGCAGCAGAAGCCTCCTCTCTACATCCTGAACATGTGTGTGTCCATTGTTGTATATCCTCTGTCTTAAAAGAATGGAGAAACAGTAACAATGGGGGGAAAAAAAGAACTTTATTTAGTCAGTGTGTTTTTTTCTGTGTTTGTTGATTTCAATTAATCTGGCTTCTTCATAAAGCTGTGCTGTTCTGGCTGAACTACAAGGCTGCATACGACAACTGGAATGAACAGAGAATGGCTTTGCATAAAGATATTCATATGGCCACAAAAGAAGTAGTAGATATGCTACCTGGAATCCAACAGACCTCTGCACAGGCTTTTGGAACCCTCTTTCTTCAGCTGACTGTCAACGACTTAGGAATTTGCCTGCCCATCACGAACACACCTCAGGTAATCAAAATGTCTGAAGCAACGTGGCTTTTGGTACTCTTTTGAAAGAACTGTTTGTGTGTGGTCTGTGGCTTTTATGTCCATAAATGTAGCTTTCCATCACCCCAAACCAGAATGCTGATAAATGGCACTGGTGATATGGCTTGCAGTGGAACAGTTTCATGATACAAAGCTGGGAGGGGTGGCTGACAGGCAGGACACTGCGCTGCCATCCAGAGACCTGGCCAGGCTGGAGAGCTGGGCAGGGAGAGACCAGATGGGGTTCAACAAAAGCAAGTGGAGAGTTTTGCACCTGGGGAGGAACAACCTGCTGGAGAAGAGCTCAGTGGAGAAGGACCTGGGGGTCCTGGTGGATGACAGGTTGGTCATGAGCCAGCAGTGTGCCCTGGGGGCTGAGACAATGGGATCCTGGGGGGCATCAGGAGGAATGTGGGCAGCAGGTCAAAGGAGGTGATCCTCCCCCTCTACTCTGCCCTGGTCAGGCCCCACCTGGAGTGTTGTGTCCACTTCTGGGCTCCCTGGTTTAAAAAGGACAGGGATCTCCTGGAGAGAGTCCAGAGAAGGGCTATGAAGATGATGAAGGGCCTGGAGCATCTCCCCTATGAGGAAAGGCTGAGTGAGTTGGGACTCTTCAGCCTTGAGAAGAGAAGGCTAAGGGGGGACCTAATTAAAGTTTATAATTATCTTAAGCAGGGGATGCAGGGGGAATCAACCAGCCCCTTTTCTGTGGTCTATGGGGACAGGACAAGGGGCAATGGCTGCAAATTGGAGCACAGGAAGTTCCACACCAACATGGGGAAGAACTTTTCCCCAGTGAGGGTGAGGGAGCCCTGGGACAGGCTGCCCAGGGGGTGTGGAGTCTCCTTCTCTGGAGAGATTCCAGCCCCGTCTGGACGCCGCCCTGTGCAGTATGAGCTGGGGAGCTGCTTTGGCAGGGGGGTTGGACCCCATGAGCTCTCGAGGTCCCTTCCAACCCCTACAGTTCTGTGATTCTATGATTTATAGAAGTAGGTTATGCAGGTGTCAGTTGATGTGAGTGCTTTGGGGAAATGTAATGAAGTCTCTGTGTGCCACACTTGAGCTCAGCACCTTGGAAGTACTTCAGATGGAACATATTTTCTTGAAAGCTTCCATCACAAATTCCAATTAATCTTTTCTTTCTTGTATGATTAAACACAATCTCTTAAAACTATTGGCTTTTTGGTTGATGTTCTGATTCTCTTGTTTAATTAAACCAAGGAATGAGAGATTAAATAACTGAGTTATGCAGACACATGTTTTTCCAACACCTGCTTGTGTTTAGGAACTCAGACTGGGTTAAAGAAAGACACTTAAAATGCAGAAAATATATCATTGTAGTACAGTGTAAATCTGTTACACAGGATGATGTATCCTTTAATGTGCAGTTAACAAGCTTCCATATTAAAGTAATGCCTAAGCAGTGTGTTAATGCAGTTTGTTCTGTAAGGGAACATGCACTGTATTATGTTTCTGGAATACCTTTGAGTTTTAAGTTTAATGATGCACAGCTCTGTAATTCATTCCCAGAGTGATGCTTTGTGGTCACACAGCTCCTCCTTCACTGCCTGCGCAGTCCAGCACATTCCCCAGTTTGACATTTAGCTCTGCATCTTTGTTCACCCTTCAGATAGATAGGTTTTGATTGATTGTGAATGGGCCCAGCTTTTTTGAAAGCCTCTGTGTTGATTCTCAATTAAGGAATAATTCTCTGCAGACCTGTGTTCCCTCTGTCTGTCCTTCCTCAGAAATGACTGCAGTTATGCCTGTCTCCTCTTACATAAGGTGAAAGTATGACCTGCACCTCTTCAATATAAAACTGAAAATGCTATGCTGCCACTTGACAGCAGCCTAAAAAGCCATGGAGCATTAGTAAGAGAGATGTTGGATAGCCTTAAGAGGAAACCTTGGATTCAGAAACTGTTCTTGTGTTGAACTGGGAGTATTCTTAATGGGGAATAATTCCAGAACAGGGATGAATCATTCTAGTGCTGTAGAAGGAAGTAGACATAATAAATAGAAATGTAAAGGAGTAATGAGGCAAATAACCTGAAGTTGTAATGACATAATGTTTTGATTGTGAATCCTCTATTTGGCAGCTATGGACAAAGCAGATGGCATTTTATGCTCTTACATGTTACAAGTGATAGTAAACTATGAAAAATGCTTTCTGGCTTAGGAAATCTGAAGCTGTATATAGAATAGTATGCTTTCAATACTGAGGCTGGATCAAAAGAATCTGACTTTATAAAAGGGAATATGTGGGCTTTATTGTGGGTAAGCAAACCTATAGAGCTTCATATACCAGGGGCTGGAAAATTATCACTCAGTCTGTGTATTCAAGACTCTGCATAATTTTAGATACCAAGATAAGCACCAAATAATCATGTAAAAATTGAAGCTACTTTTCATCGTTGTTTAGTCAACTCATGTACAGCCCTTCTCAAAGAAAAGAATGAATCCTGGCTTGTGTTCTCTGGTGATGGGTCCCTATGGTTTGTAGCTGTTGATTATTCAGTCTTTGATCAAACAGATTTTCTTTCCTTTCCAGATGAGCTTGACTCCTGGTGCCCTAATATGCTTACAACATAGGTTTTGCATTTAGAAAACAGCAATGCAAGAGACTGTATGGACAGATGGGATGCTTTTGAAACTTTCTGCAGAGAAGGGAATACACACAGAGATAGACTCCCAGTTTTCTAACAGGGAAAGATAAACAGTGTTGAATGCATGTACAGTATCGCCTTGACATTGCAATGACCAGTACATTTCTGTTTGTGACTCTGTTTTCCAGTCTAACCACACTGCAGATCTTGACACTGGCTCTGCGTTAGTCCTGACCATCGAGAGCACATTAATCACTGCCTGCTCCTCTGAGTCTTTAGTCAGCAAAGGTCATTTCAAAAACTTCTGCATCCGCTTCGCTGATGGCTTTGAGACAAGTTGGGATGACTGGAAACCAGAAATAAGAGGAGATCTAGTCATGAATGCATGTAAGTGGATGTAATTTCATACTGGGCAGTACTATTTCAAATATAAATCCGCTTTCACCCTTTTAGCATGACTATTAAAACAGGTGAACTTGCCCCAGAAAGATCAAGTACTTTGGCCTTTGTGTATCTGAAAGGTTGGTTTCCTTATTAATAACTTTGTTGCTGTATGTCTTACTGTAAGCATTTAAGTTCTGCCTGAGAGATGTTGGAAGAGTAGGATGCATTGCTCATATAATTTCATAAAATCCCAGTAAGTTTTCAATAGTTTCATATAGATGATTTTAATTTTATATCAATCTCTTGTGCCAAAGATTTTAGAGTTTATATGAAATATCTGAAGAGGGGATGCAGGGGAAATTGGCCAGCCCCTTTTTTTTGGTCTGTGGAGACAGGACAAGGGGCAATGGCTGCAAATTGGAGCACAGGAAGTTCCACACCAACATGGGGAGGAACTTTTCCCCAGTGAGGGTGAGGGAGCCCTGGGACAGGCTGCCCAGGGGGTGTGGAGTCTCCTTCTCTGGAGAGATTCCAGCCCCGTCTGGACACTGCCCTGTGCAGTATGAGCTGGGGAGCTGCTTTGGCAGGGGGGTGGGACTCTCAAGGTCCCTTCCAACCCCTACAACTCTGTGATTCTGTGAAATTTCAAATGGATATAAACTTGGACATTGCCAAGTAGACTCACTTTACAGAATGAGAAAAGACAGTCAGTGAGAATGAAATCTGACCCTATCTAACACCGCTGGTGTTTTCATTACGGGAGGCGGGAGACTGAGGTGGAACTTGGAAGGGCTGGTCTAAAGCTCCTTTGACTGGCTGCCTAATCAATCTACGTGCTTCATACAGGTGTTGTGCCAGATGGTACATATGAAGTGTGTTCTAGGACAACAGGACAAGCTGCAGCAGGTAATACGCTTTTTCTTTAATAAATCAAGTTCTATGTAAATCAGGCATTCCTAAAATAGGAAATTTAAATCCTTTAACTGTGTTGTAGTTGAATTGGGGGTTTGTTCTTTTGTTTTGGTTTGTATCTTGTTTGCCTGCCTGGTAAAACTCCCTGATGTTTTTACCTGCTCCTTCTTTTCAAGTTATTCTAGGTTTGGACTTATATGTCCACAACACTGGTTTTAGATTTTTTCCTGCAGGAAAACAGATGGTGGATGTGTGTTTGTTAGAGAGTAGTCTAACAGCGAGACCATCCTCCTGCTTCCTGTTATACAGACTGCTAAATCTTCCAGTCCTTTTAATGCTGAGATTTTGAATCTTGAGCTCCAGTTCCTCCCTCACTGCTTCTAGAGAGGACTCCTCCTCTTTCCAAACTCCTTTCCTGCCTGGTCTTTCCTGCTGAGTTGTTTGGATGTTCTTCAGAGGCCTCCGACATACCTGACCATCTCTATCTTGGTCACTGTACCTGCTGCTTGCTTTTTATCTCTTTGCTTTCGTGCTGCATCTTATGATACCTCCTCTCCCCTGAGTTTTGCTGATTCTCTCACTTCCTTTCTTGTGCTGAGGAGACAGAAACAAAATGCCTTTTGATGCTGAAAGGTAGTGCTCATTAGAAAAACCCTGGGATGGCAGGATATTCATTGGGTATGCTACACATCCATTATAACATCTTCCAACACCATTATTCAAGGCTTGGAACTGTAATTAGGTCAGCCTTTTTATGTGCAGGGAGATGTCCTTCAGGTTTCTTGCTGTTAGAAATCCTGTTCTAGAAATCCAAGAATTGTATACTAGAGCTGAAATCTGAGATGCTCTCTCCTGGTCCTCACCTTGGCTGAAAGGAAATGTAGTTTTGTTGGCATGTGTGTGTACATCACTTGTTAAAGAAATTCTTACTTTAGCTGTGAAGTAGTTCAAGCAAGCATGTCAGTTGTGGAATATGTTTTCCTCAGAGTGGGCAGAAAAGACAGTCCTTAGTAACTGATGCCTAACTGATGATGGGTTTTGGCTTTCTTTAAAAGAGGAAAAACTGGTTAAACTTTTAATATTTGTTTAAATACAGAAAGTAGTAGTGCTGGAACCTGGACCCTGAACGTGTTATGGAAGATGTGTGGTATTGATGTCCACATGGATCCAAACATTGGGAAAAGATTGAATGCTTTAGGCAACACCCTCACAACATTGACTGGGGAAGAAGACATTGATGATATTGCTGACCTCAACTCTGTAAACATAGCTGACCTTTCAGATGAGGATGAAGTTGACACTATGTCTCCCACTATACATGCAGTAAGTGAATACACCAGAGTGAGTGCTACAAACTGGAAAAGGGGACAGTCCAATGGAAAGATCTTAGTCCTGAGTCGAATCCAGTGTACTACTCTGGATGTAGCTCATATAACTCTTCTTGTAAATGAGAAACGTTTGTGTGTTGCTTTTCTAACTCCGTATTTCAAAGGCACAAAATCACAGATCATATTTTTGCTGGTGTTATGTGGAAATTTTGGTTGGAGTTGAGAAGGAGAGACAATGCCTAACTTCAGGTACCTGAGCTGGAAAAGCTGTGGCTGTAGATTGGCTTTCTGAGCAGGAGAGTAAGTTACTAACGTGAGCTAATTAGAAAAAAATTCTCTTTTGGTACTTCTACCCAAGGTCATGCTGACTTTGCTTTTTGGCTTCATGTAAAAACACTTCAACAGGTGTTGTTCTTAAACAGCTGACAGTGACAACGTTATCCCAGAAGACTAATGTGCCTGTTTGTTGTTTAGAAATCAGGTGGAGGCTCATTATGTGGAGATGCACGCAAGCTAACATTTGGGCAGCGGATTGTAAATCACCTGCTGGGTTTGAGCCCTCCAAACCATCGACACTCTGTTCCTGTAGAGTATCTGTTGGGGTCAGCGAAGTGTGATTCTCTTCAGTCTAGCAGATCAAAAATGAAAGCAGGCAGATCCTGCTCATGGGGACATGTATGTAGTAGTTACAGTGTCTCTGTCTGAATGATGGGGTTTGGATCACTGGAAATAAAAAGAATAATCCAATCAGCTGCCTTCTGAGATGAACCTGATTCTTTTGCATGCCCTAGTCCAGATTTTAAGGTGTGAAATTCACTTTGCCTATTGTTAAACCGTGCTCATGTCCAATTTTTGATGAGGGCAGTCATTCAATGTTTATTTTAAACAGGAGATTGTTGACCACCGACGGCAGGGAGCTTCCAGTATCCAAACTGGTGACCAGCGAGGACGAAAAATGACGAAACGTGTAGTTGATATCAGAGAGCTCAACGAGCAAGCCAAAGTTATCGATGACTTGAAGTGAGTTGGGTTTAGCTGGAACTTACACAGAGTTTGGAAAGAACAAACTGCAACTGACTTTTCTGTTATTAGCACGGAACTTGTGGCACTGTGATGGGCAAGTGAAAATTGTTGTCTTTCTTTAAAAATAAAACCCGTCCTATGGGACTCCAGACAGACTGGGAGAAATGCTCTTTGAGAGCAGCCCTGCTGAGTAGGACCCGGGTGTCACAGTGGATGAGGAACGTAACATGAGCCAGCAGTGGCTCTTGCAGCCCGCAAGGCCAATGGGATCCTGGGCTCCATCAGAAGAGGAGTGGCAGCAGGGACAGGGAGGGGATTGTCCCTCTCTGCTCTGCCCTCCTGAGGCCCCATCTGGAGTCCTGTGTCCAGAGCTGGGCCCCCAATACAAGAGAGATGTGGAACTGTTGGAGAGGGTTCAGAGGAGCCGCAAAGATGCTCAGAGGGCTGGAGCACCTGCCCTACAAAGAGAGGCTGAGGGAGCTGGGCTGGTTCAGCCTGGAGAAGAGAAGGCTGTGGGGGGACCTCATTGCAGCCTGCCAGTCCCTGAAGGGAGCAGAGGAACAGGAGGGGAATCAGCTTTTTAAAAGGATAGACAATGGCAGGACAAGGGGAATGGATTGAAGCTAAAGGAAGGGAGATTTAGATTGGATATTAGGGGGAAGTTTTTTACAGAGAGAGTGGTGAGGTGCTGGATGCTCCATCCCTGGGGGTGTTCAAGGCCAGGTTGGATGGGGTCCTGGGCAACCTTGTGTACCTCCAGTCCTGGAAGTTGGTGTTTCTGCCTGTGGCAGGGGTGTTGGAACTCTGTGATCCCTGGGGTCCCTTCCAACCCAGACCAGTCTGTGATTATGTGATAAGAAAAAAATATATACCCAAGTAGTCGCTCAGATGTCTCAAGTTTTTCCCCAAGTGTCAAATTAGTCTATATTCCTTCTGGTTCTGTGTTACGATGGCTACTTATAATCAGTTTCCTATTGATTCAAAATCATAGTCATAGAGTCTCTGCCAGGCTCTGTATTCTCGTCCCAGGCAAATTCATTTGTAGTTAGTCTGTGTTTGGGATGGGGGCAGAGGGAAGGTAAGCCAAACAAACCATGAGAAATGATTAATAAAATTCACAGTTCGAATGAACTTTGTGAAATTGGAAATAATTCTTTCTTCAAGGCCTTCTCAAGTACAGCATAGAGCTACAGTTAAAGTATCACCTACAAGATACAAAAATAGTCACTTAGGTTTTGTGCTTGTCTTTTCTCAGTTTATCAGGAGGAGTGTGGCCAGCAGGTCACAGGAGGTGATCCTTCCCCTGTACTCTGCCCTGGTCAGGCCCCACCTGGAGTATTGTGTCCAGTTCTGGGCTCCATGGTTTAAAAAGGACAGGGATCTCCTGGAGAGAGTCCAGAGAAGGGCTACGAAGATGATGAAGGGCCTGGAGCATCTATCCTATGAGGAAAGGCTGAGAGAGATGGGGCTGTTCAGCCTGGAGAAAAGAAGACTGAGGGGGGACCTAATCAATGTTTATAAATATCTTAAGTATGGGATGCAGGTGGAATTGGCCAGCCCCTTTTCTTTGGTCTGTGGGGACAGGACAAGGGGCAATGGCTGCAAATTGGAGCACAGGAAGTTCCACACCAACATGGGGAAGAACTTTTCCCCAGTGAGGGTGAGGGAGCCCTGGGACAGGCTGCCCAGGGGGTGTGGAGTCTCCTTCTCTGGAGAGATTCCAGCCCCATCTGGACGCTGACGTGTGCAGTATGAGCTGGGGAGCTGCTTTGGCAGGGGGGTTGGACCCCATGATCTCTTGAGGTCCCTTCCAACCCCTACAGCTCTGTGATTCTGTGAACTGTGAATCTTCCAAACTAGCAGTTGCTCTACAAAGGTTTTAAAGTTATTAAGCATTGTGGGATTTCTGCAGAAGGTCATCTACAGAAGGCTGTTACTGGTGTCACAGGGGTTTGGACTGCTGCAGCAGAAGGATTTTTCATCATCCTATTGGGGATTCTCAGATTTGTCCATTATGTTTGCTTTTAGTTAAAGAGCTGTCATGTGATTACAAGCATATAAGAGGTCCTTAATCTAGTCGTTGCAACTGGGAATTTTTCCATTAATGGTGTTGCTGCGTAACCACTGATAGTTTCCACTTCAGTAGCACTGTTGTTTGGGGGGTTTACTTAGGTGTTAGTTCGTTCTGCATCCTCTATCTGCTCTGCTAAGTGATTTGGAGACAGAGACCTTCAAATCAGAGTCCTCTTAAGGAAACAATATTACACCTGACAAAAAGCTGTACCATGGAACAAGACTAAATCTTCTGCAGCCGAATTTGGCTGGTCCTTAGTAGCCTCTGGAAAAAGAGAAGGCAGGATAATTCCCAGGGAAAGCAGCACATCATCGCAACACAGATTCTGAAATGGTGAAAGCAGTGAGACTTCTTTGTGAGCTAACTCAGCCATGGTTTATCCCCAGAAAATTAGGTGCAAGTGAAGGGACTATAAATCAAGAGATTCAGCGCTACCAGCAGCTGGAGTCAGTGGCTGTGAACGATATCCGTCGAGACGTCCGGAAAAAGCTACGTAGATCCAGCATGAGGGTGAGCAAGTTACTTGAAAAAATTATAGCATGTGCCTTGTATCTCTTTCTGCTTGTTGATTAAAGCAAAGAAAATGTCAGGCAGGGGAAAGGAAGGGTAAGAATATCAAATAGTTCAGTCATCCCTTTGGGAGAGGGCAGGGAAAGGTTTTTTTCTACCTTGTAATAATGGTTCTAGGGAAATTGAAATTTCATAGGTACTGTAACATCAGTGGGTTTATTTGCACACTCATGATGGAGAGGCAGATAATGTGCATGTGAAGATGTCACTCCTTCCCTTAGCAGATTTTAAAATGATTCCTTATTGGACTGGTGAATGTAGATGCAAGTGTGTTAAATTGCCTGGGCAAATGAGAGATAGCAATTATACTCTGCTTGGGGTATGTGCTTTCTGTAGGTGTGATGTATAGATAAATACACACTATGTTTGCAGAGTTAGGAGATTATAAAATGCAAATGAGCTACTAAGAATAGACACTAAAATGGACAGGACAACAAGCCAAGCAGTGCTGCTGGTAATCCACAAATATATGGCCCAGACCCTGGTAACAAACCTGGCAAAATGTTATTTATGGTGTGTCCTAGTGCATGGGCTCCAAGTAGGGCACATCGTTAGTAAGAAAAGATCTTTCAAATAGCAATCTGTTTGCAGCTCTTCCTCAGGTGTTTTAGCTCATGTTTTCCTGTTACTCTAGTGGTAGCTTGGAAGGGTGTGCAAGGGTCAGATTTGGGCATGCTTTTCTCCTGGTGACAGCATGTCACCAGTTTCATTAAGTGTGAAAAGCGAACCTGTATCCAGAGCCAGGGTGGAGCTGCTGGCAAAGGCTCATAATGAGAATCATTTTAACTCCTGTGGGACAAAAATAAGGTTTTACTTTACTAGCAAACCTGTGTAAAACAGGTTTTTTTAACTTGCCAGAGTTTTTCTCTGTGTTTGGTGCTGCATTTAAATGTTGGCTTTGTTTTAGGCTGCCTCCTTGAAAGACAAATGGGGTCTCAGCTACAAACCCAGCTATAGCCGATCTAAGAGTATTTCAGCATCAGGAAGACCACCTCTGAAGAGAATGGACAGAGCAAGGTGAGCTTTGGGGTTTGGAGATCTGTGATACTAACAGCAGCACATGTCATAGAGGCAACATTAGACTTTGGCCCTGAGAGTCCTTTTACTATAGACAGCAGCTGTATGTAGTAGAACTGGCTAGGAGGAGGCCATTTTGGAAGACAGGCATGTTCTAAAAGGCAACTTTTCACCTTTATTTTAAGATTTCTTCTTTGGCACACTTAGTATTATGTCAAATGTCAACTTAGAGGTTTTGCTACAGAACCCTGCTTCCAAGACATACCAAAGGAGAAAAGTTTATAAGGAAAAATTGCAGAGTGTAATCATTTCTACACTTGATTTGCAACCATCTGCCTTCAGGGGCTGTTGTAATGATGAGAAGGAAGGGTGATTCTTTTTTGTCACTGATAACTTTCTTTTGAATCTGCCACATCTATAATGTGTATTGGTTTTGTTTTGTTGTTTAACAGCAGCTGAGCAAACTGCAGGTGTATAACAAAACAATGCCTCCTCATAAAGTGTTTCCTGTGATTCTAGAGTGTGTGTGTTTGAGTCTCTAACTCCTGTAGATTCAGCTGAAGCATTCAGAGTTTGGAATTACAAATGTGCTCTATCATTAGCATTAAATAGGAATGGTTTGAAAATTTAAAAGTTGGCCAAGTGTGTTAGAATTCTTTGGACTTTTTTTTATGAGAATAGAAATTCTTAAGAGAATGAGTACATTAGCTGAGAATGTTAAGTAGAACATACAGTAAGCATATATTTTAAGTCCAAATAATAAATTTGAGTTACATCAGAGAATACCTATTCTGCCAACTTGCTTTTTGCGTCCTGTGATCACAAGTACCTTACTTTTCTGTAATTTCTATGTGCTACCTCAGAATTGTAAACCTTAAAGCTAAAGGAGGGAGGGTTTACATCAGATATTAGGGGGAAGTTTTTTACAGAGAGAGTGGTGAGGGGCTGGAACAGGCTGCCCAGAGAGGGGGTGGATGCCCCGTCCCTGGGGGTGTTCAAGGCCAGGTTTGATGGGGCCCTGGGCAACCTTGTGTAGCTCTAGGCCTGAGGTTGGTGGCCCTGCCTGTGGCGGGGGGTTGGAGCTCTATGATCCTTGGGGTCCCTTCCAACCCAGGCCATTCTATGAATCTATAAAGAAATAGGTAGAGATTGGCTAGCAGCAGACTACAAGCAAAGTGTAGCTTCATTCTCTTTCTTTCTTCCCTTCCTTTTTCCTTTTCATGTACCAAAGTGCTTCAATTATGATTTTTATACTTTTTTCCATAACAAAATGGTAAATAACGACTGTATTTTTTTATTGTCTTTTATTTGTGTAGTTAACTATTGGCATAAACATAAAAACCTATAGTAAACAGGCTGTTGCATTCTGACTTGCTTGTAGCTCCCGACTAGGAGACAGTGAAGACCTCCCAGATATCCGTGTAGATGCTGCATCTCCTGGGCCAAGAGTAACTTTCAACATACAGGATTCTGTAAGAATTACTTTATATCCCATATAATTATATTTCCTGTGCCATTTGGTCACAAGTGCATGAGATCAGTATGCTTAGGTGGGCCTGAATTTGCATGTATGTTTTTGCCTGTATGTGTGTGTGCAGCTCACATCATCATTGTCTTTTTGGAAGACAGATTTGTTCTGATGGAAGACAGATGTGTTTTGGTTTCTTAACACAGACAATAATTGAAACATTGAGGGAAAGTCATTGAAAATGGTGGTATTGGGGATTTTTTAGGCTGACACACATTGTAGCAATACAGTTGCTTGATTTTTGTCAGAGGCCTTCAAAAAATCCTCTAGTGTTTTTGCAGTTTGGTTTTGGAAATTGGTCTAAGTCTGCTGTAGCTCCACAGGTATATTCTTCTGTGTCTTTGAAGCAGACTATTGAACCTTTGGGCTGTTTGTTGCTATGTTTTCTCATTTTTATAATGTTCCTATTATGTTGTTTTTGCATGGCTGAGATTATTCTAATTGTTTTAATTTATGTATTTTTTTCCCCCACTTTTAATTAAGTTGAATAAAACAGCTTTGGGGATTGCACAACAATCCGACTGTCCAGGGGAAGGGTATTTTCAGGTATTTCTGAGAAGAAGCAAGTATTCTTTGCCAGAGAACTAATTTATCTCACAGGGAGCTGCTTCTTGATGCTTCATCTCTTTTACACTCAGCTACACAGAATGTATATCAAATTGGAAAACACTTAAATATTTAAAGTAGCAGAGAACATGATGAGTTCTTGATGAACTTTCCAGAGTGTTTCTACACCCTTATGTAGACTTTAAATCTTGAGAGTTTTTATAAAATGAAGTATTGGAGTTTGTATATTTATGAAGGTTCTGACCAAGGATGAAGTAGTGAGATGTAAGTCTGGCCTTGAGAATGTGCTTTAGAACAGGATTTTAGCGTGGCTTCATCTGTTTGTGTTCTTATTTGGCAAACATCAACGCCCTACCAAATAGGTGCTGGGGGGAGGACTGTCCTCACAATTCGATTGCTGTTGGAATTCCTGTATTTAATGCTGAGTAAGACATTCTTATGTAGTTGTGAGTAGGGAGTGTGCCAAAGCATAACACCCGGAGAACAAATAGAAGACTTTTTAACTGCTTTGAAAAATATGTGTAGGGAAACTAGTAAAGATTTTTTTTTCCTTAAATGCCAACAAAAAAGCAAAAGAAACCAACATAAATAAAGCAAAAACCAGACTCAGAGATAGTAAAAGACTTTTTCTCTGTTCCAACTAACCTCATGCTCCTGGACAATAAATTCTTATTTCTCAGAGAGGTTGAGATGAAACATAGAAATGCGTTTTGCACGTTCCAATAGGTTCACATTGAAGTTTCCCCTACCTTTTTTGCTGGTTTTATATATGCGCCCAGTTAGCTTAAATTTTGTTGGCGTAGCAAAATGCTATCAAATGCCTAAATGTATCAAATGTTGAGTACTCAAAAAAGAAATCTTACTGACATTATAATGTCATTATAATGCTCCAGTTTGAATTTTACTACGACTGTGTAGCTCTGTAGTAACACTGCAGAGACAGCGCTGGTGTTAAACTGATGTGTTCCCCTGCACGTTAAAGGAGTCACTGTTCATAGAATTGTAGGGGTTAGAAGGGACCTTGAGAGCTCATGGGGTCCAACCCCCCTGCCAAAGCAGCTCCCCAGCTCATACTGCACAGATAGGCATCCAGATGGGGCTGGAATCTCTCCAGAGAAGGAGACTCCACACCCCCTGGGCAGCCTGTCCCAGGGCTCCCTCACCCTCACTGGGGAAAAGTTCCTCCCCATGTTGGTGTGGAACTTCCTGTGCTCCAATTTGCAGCCATTGCCCCTTGTCCTGTCCCCATAGACCACAGAAAAGGGGCTGGCCAATTCCCCCTGCACCTGTTTGCATGGTGCTCATGGCGTGTGCGATGTGAGATCCAGGAGGCCCCTGTGGGAAGCTCAGTCTGGAGCATGTTTCGTGTGGGAGCACACCTGCCCCAGAGCCTGGCCCAGCACTGCAGCCCCATGCTGTACATTCTGTGTTAGCATTCTGCATGCACGCCTCACTAACGCTCCCGGGTGCCTCACCCCTCTGTGAGGTTCACAATGATTTGTTTTGCTGTCTTTTTTTATTCTTTTCTTTCAAAATCATTTTTTAAAAATTAAATTAAATCTTTCCCTTCCTTCTAATGGGGTGAACTGGTCAGAGCATGGTACTTCCTTAGCTAACAGCCTGAGCTCAGTCACCAGGCGATGACAAACGGCTCCCCACCAAGCTTTCATCTCTTTCTGTTTTGTAATCTGTCTTGCAATTTCGACACCTACTGTCTCTGTATTATGAGGAACTCAGGAGTGAGAGTTCCTTATAGCACTCTTGCTTTTTTGTATTTCCAGAGCTATCTATTGCATTCTGGATGGAAATATGATATCTGTGGAAATTTAATATCTTTTTGTCTTTTTATAATCAGTTTCCAGAGGAGACAGAAATGGACCTTTTGTCTGTAACTATTGATGGTCCCTCCCATTACTCATCTACTAGTGAAGGCTCATGCTCGGTATTTGCTTCACCCAAAACTCCAGTAGTCTTCTCACCCGGCATTCCCTTCCAGCCTGAAGAAGGACGTCGGGATGACAGCTTATCATCAAGCAGTGAGGACTCTGAGAAGGAGGATGACCATGAAAGAGAAAGGACATATTTTTATAGGAAACCGCTGTAAGTAATGGTCCTAAGGACCAATTTTCCTATTGAGGAAAATATGCTTGAAATACAGACTTTAAAGCTACAAAATCTGTTACTGGTGAAAGATTGAATTTTGCCTTAAGTGTGTCTGTGAAAGGCAGGGGAGTTTGTGTTCAGCTGTGAAGTAGGAAGGAATTCTGATCGGAACAGGAAGAACCTCTTAGAAATTTCAAGGTTTGGAACAGAATAAAACAATTTGGAAAGAGTTTTTTGAGGCACAAGTCAGGCTTTAGTGGGACCAAATGCCAGAATGCCAGATTCGTCAAATACAGCAGAAGTTCCCAGTGTATCCAGTGATTATACCTCCAGAAAGTGGATGTAATAATTACTTTCATGTTTGTAAACATTTGTTTTGTGCATAGATCTCTTCATTCCTTTTCTTGATTGAGAATTTAAGAAAGGCTTTGTTCTTAGTAGTGGCTAAGTATGAAGTATTGCTTCATACTCCATATTAAGAAAGGGTACTTAGTAATGTCTTGATGGAAGATGGATCACATCACATAAGGTCTTTTACAGAAAAAGTTCTTAAAAGATGATATACTGAGTGTGGACCCAGTCTAAGAATGCCTCCTGCCATCTGTTCTGGTAAAAGTCATTCTAGTATCTAATCCCCATTCATGCCTGTGCAGGAGCACCTCTCGCAAGAAAGCAACCGGCTTCGCTGCTGTCCACCAACTGTTCACCGAGCGCTGGCCAACCACACCTACCAACAGAAGTATGACTGGAACAACCACGGAGAGAAATATTGACTTTGAACTTGATATCAGGGTTGAAATTGATTGTGGAAAATGTGTTCTTCACCCTACGATGCTTCAGCAAGACCACGATGACATCAGCTTACGAAGGTAAGAAATGTGGCACTCATAGTTTCCTTATGAAGAACAGGGTAAGGACTTTCTTCTGTTTAGCTGTTAAATCCTTTTGACATTTCCATTCCTTAAGAGTCATTAACTGTTGCCCATGTAGTCACAACTTATGCAGTTTGAAAAGCACAGGAGAGGTATGCGTTAATTTGTTACCATCCCTTTAATTTGTAGTAATGATCATTAGTGCACAGCATCACTGTGGGTCGCAATTGTTATGTCTGAGTGTGGCACGGGGAGCTGAGTTTAGCAAGAACCAGCACATGCCTCTCTCTCTCTTTTGTTTTTAAGCCTGTTTTATCTTTCATAAACAAAATTTTAGGTTTTCAAAGTGCTTGGATGTTTCTCAGCCTCAAAAAAGTAACTTTACACCACAGTGAATCCACATAATATTGTTTTTCTAATAGTGGAGGCTACTAGTGTGTTTTCTCATGATCTCTGAGGACTCCCATTATTTTCTGAGCATAGAAGCATGCTGATATTATGGATCTTTTCTAATAAAATGCATTTTTTTAATAATCTGAAGGAACAGAAATGTTTTATTTCTGATGTTACTGAGGTATGATTTCATCCTCGGATTTTTAATTCTCCTTTTTTTCCTGTGTATGTGATTGGGGATCTAATAGCAGCTTTACATTACTATTTAAAATGGGATGATGTTAATAATATTGTGAAACTTCCTTGCCAACAAAAATAATTCTTAATAAGTATAGTATAAAGGAATGAGATTTATTTGTTTTAAATGTAATTGTAAGAAACAAGAACAAATGAGAAATGCTTTTTCTTACTGAGAGGTATACTGAGAGGTATATACTGTGTATACCTCTCAGTAAGAAAAAAACTGTAAGCTTAATACTTACAGGTTCTAAGTACCAAACTGTACTTAAAAAGCAGTTTGGTTTCTGTCTTTCCAAGACATTTTTTCCTAAGAATTGCTACAGAAGGAAAAAGTCTCTTACCAGTTTCTATGAAGACAGGCTTTACAGCAGGAAAGAAGAACTGGGAAGTGTTTTCTACATCTCAAAGAGGTCTCACAGATAGTGTATGGTAACGTAGATGGACTTGACTGTAAGAATACAGAACACTGGAAGGTGTTTCTCTAATGACAGTGATTTTGCAGATTTTATGTCCTGAACTAATCACATAATGAAAACTGTGATACCAGAATGATCCAGACCCTTCACCCTCACCAAACAGTGGGGGCTTTGCTTTGGAAAATGCACTTAGACAGCAGTTTACCTCGTGGAAGGTTCTTGAGTGATCACAGAAAGAAAGGTAGAAGAGGTCACAGAAAGTGAAGCAGAGATTGAAATGCTTCCTTATAGAGTTGATATTACAAACTTGATGTAGACATTTCTACATTTTTTAATACCAGAAAATACACTCTTTAGGAGTATTAAGCTTGCTTTAATAACATGCAGTGTATTTTTTATAGGAGCTATGATAGGAGTTCCAGAAGTTTGGACCAAGAGTCTCCTTCAAAGAAGAAGAAATTCCAAACTAATTATGCATCTACTACTCACTTACTTGCTGGCAAGAAAGTGCCATCATCACTGCAGACAAAATCTAGTGATGTGGAAACAACGGTGTTTTATATTCCCGGGGTGGACGTCAAGGTAAAAGGAGAAGCAGTGGGAAAGCACTTGCTCTTTCTCTCTGTGGTATTACATAATGAAAAGAAATCAGCTCCATTAACATTTTGCTGTCTAAAATTAGTCATTTGTTTTGGATGTTTTCTTCTCTGATGGGTAATGTATATTACATGCCCTTTTGAAATGAAGGAAGATCTGTTCTCTGTCAGTAATTCGTGGGAAGGGCAGCTTAGTAGTTGGCCCACCAACAAGCAAACCTCTCTTTTGTGTTGCTTATTAGAGCAGTCTGAGTCTTGGCATAAAAGGCTTTTTAAGACAATGTTCTCTCAAAATGCCATCAATCCCTTGGTTTTTTAAATCTTTATAAGAAAGGGTCTCAAAAGAAATGTTCCTTGTATTGGTGGATCGGCATCCTGTGGAGCAAGCACATGAAAAATACATCACTGCTGCATGGAAGCTTCGTGCCATTCACTTGAGGCAAAGCTATAAATCAAATGCTCTTTGCTAGGAACAGCCTGGCTTTTCTAGTCTTTCGATGCAGAAGGGCCGTGGGTGTCCATTTCTGGGTATTGCAGGCAGTCTTCCAGGGTAGTAACAGTTCTACCTCAGGTTCTGTCCATTGCTTTCAGTCAAATTTAGGAATAACTAAACGTTTTCCACAGCTTTTGTTGTGTTCTCTATTTTCATAGATAGTGTATTGTGCCCCTAACCCAATGAGGAGATGTGAACACTTGGAATATTTTATTATTTTTTCTGCAACTTCCTTTGTGCTGGTGTTTAGTAGTGGAATAGCTCCACCATGCAGTAAGACAAAGTTATGTGGACAGAAACAGGAACAACTAGTTAGTGGCACAGCACACGTACATCAGAGTGGAGGAGTGACCTTTAGGCACTTTTCATAAATAGTTCATTTCCTCAGTTTCTTTGTGTTGCCTTGATTATTTATTATTATTATGTATCTCTTTGTATAATGATTTTGGATCTTTATCTGCACTGGCTGTATCTGTAGAACATTCATTAGAATGTAATTTAGCTTAGAATCATAGAATGGCAAGGGTTGGAAGGGACCCCAAGGATCATAGCGCTCCAACCCCCCTGCCACAGGCAGGGACACCAGCTTCCAGGCCTGGAGCTACACAAGGTTGCCCAGGGCCCCATCCAACCTGGCCTTGAACACTTCCAGGGATGGGGCATCCACTACTTCTCTGGGCAGCCTGTTCCAGGACCTCACCACTCTTTCTGTAAAAAACTTCCCCCTAATATCCAATCTAACCCTTCCCTCCTTCAGCTTTAATCCATCCCCCTTGTCCTGCCATTATCTGCCCTTTTAAAAAGCTGATTCCCCTCCTGTTTCTCTGCTCCCTTCAGGGACTGGCAGGCTGCAATGAGGTCACCCCTCAGCCTTCTCTTCTCCAGGCTGAACAAGCCCAGCTCCCTCAGCCTCTCTTTGTAGGGCAGGTGCTCCAGCCCTCTGAGCATCTTTGTGGCTCCTCTGACCCCTCTCCAACAGTTCCACATCTCTCTTGTATTGGGGTCCCCAGCTCTGGACACAGTACTCCAGGTGGGGCCTCACAAGGGCAGAGTAGAGAGGGACGATCCCCTCCCTGTCCCTGCTGCCACCCCTCGGCTGATGGAGCCCATATTGATGGTATTTTTATAAATAAAGGGAAAAAAAAAATTGAAGGGAAGGCATGATGCCAAACTGCTGTATAGAAATTGAGCTACTTGTATGTAGTAAATTGATCTTTCTTTGCTTTCCAGTTGCACTACAACTCCAAGACTTTAAAGACCGAATCACCAAATACTTCTCGAGGATCCTCACTGCCAAGAACCCTTTCCAAAGAGTCCAAGCTGTATGGTATGAAAGATACTGCCACATCTCCTCCTTTATCTAGCACTATCCACAGCAAGACTAACACCTTGCTTCCTCCCCAACCCCCACCCATCCCATCAGGTACTTATCGACAGTAACCTTCTCAAACTATCATGGATCTATAGTTTTCCTTCGTGTAATCTACTGGCTCTAGATCTGTCTGCATGTTACCTGAAATGCCCTGTATTTATCAATTCTTAAATTTCAGTTGCAGAAACCTTATCCCAGAAGCATGAATCTCTTCCCAAGCCAGTCATGGCAGTATTTCTGTCGTGGTCACCATATCCCAGTGATGGGATGTCACTGCCTTCTCCCTCTTCTCATTTAGCAAACTGGAAAGCGAAGTTTAAGTGCCTGTATAAAAAGTGAATGCTGACTGCTTTATTCTTCATAATGCAAGGAGAAAAGTTCAGATGAATCCTTGCTTCCATATGTTACACTATTCTAAGAATACTTCCAGCTTTAATGTGCTTTCTGCCACACAAGTAATGGAGAAGTTACTGCTTTCTGCAACTGGGTCAGTCCTTGTAGTAATGGAGCAGCTGTTAAGACACATCTGTGTTAATCAAACACCAGACTGGTGTCCTCAACTCTTGCAGGCCATTAAATAATGATTTGGGGTATTTTGAGTGCTATTACTGCAAGTTTTATCTCCAGTGATTCCTGTTTTCAAGCAGGAGTCCATTGTTATATCATGCCAGATCTACTGCTATGTAGATTGCACCTCTGATTTCTGAGACATTCACTCTTCTCTCCTTTGGCATTTGAATATCACTTTAAAAACAAAGCCAAAATTTGAGCAGGCAAAATTAATAACTTAAAAAGCAGTGTAGGCTCTTTTTTGTTATGTTTTGTTTCTTCCCCTCACCTTTTTAAATAAAACCAGCAGAAATGCCAGGAGAGAACAGTGAAAGCAGATGCCTTCCTCAATTTTCTATGCTCTTGAACCATTAGCTCTTAATCCTTTAATTGTCCACTACAATTACCAACCGTTGTGTAATCTTGGTTTATTATACTTTCCTTGAATTTTACTCTGTATTTTCTTACCCTCTATCCAGTCTTTGTCTTTTAATATTGACCATGTCATGTTGTTTTTATGTCTTTAAGCTCTACATTTTGCAGGGGACTTAGAGAAATTGCACTCATACAATGATATAAATGTCTCCCAAAACTAGGGATTGCTGTTACTGTAATTCTTGATGCATTGGATTTTTATAAATGTTTGGTAATTCTCAATTATTTTGAAACATGTTTATTGTTACTTATATTACTTTGCTGTTCCTCTGGATTGGAAACCACCTTGGCTTACCGTCTTTTTCTGCAGAGACAATCTAGTCAGAGACACTAGACAGATTAGTCTGCATAGAAGGAAAATTCAGTGTTTGTGTTTTTTGGCAAATAAAATGATTTTTAAGCTCTGGTTTAGTTTTGTAGTTAACATTTAGATTTTTCTTGGAGGATTTAAAATCAGTACCTCCATTTATTTCTGCTCATTCTAATAGCTGTATTTCATAGAGACAGGTACTAATACCTTCTGTGCTTAGTTACATTTTGGTGAGCGTGGATCTAAGTGCTAGCTGCTTTCCATGGATTTAGAAGGCAACAATCTTTTTCTTAGTTCAAACTTCAGCTACCTTTGTGGTGGTTTGGCCCTAGCCGGAGGCCAAATATCCACCAAGCTGCTCGCTCACTCCCCTCTTCAGCTGAAGAGGGGAGAAAACAGATATTAGGAGGCTTAGGAACTGAGATAAGGCCAGAGGGATCGCTCTCCAATTAGTGCCATGGGCAAAACAGACTCAGCACAGAATAAAGGAAAGAAAAGTGATTTATTACTACTACAACTAATACACCTGGTGAACCGGAACGAGATAAGAAGCAGACAGGCCTTAAAGCACCTTCCTCCCACCCCTCCCTTCTTAGCACACTTAAACCTCATCGCGATTTTACTCCCTTCTTCCCCCCCAACATGGCACAGGGAGGGGCAGGGAACGGGCAGTGGGGTTCCTGTGATTCCTTACAAGCTGCTTCTCCAGATCTTAACACTTCTCCTTCCCCCACCCCTCGCCTCTTCACACTCCTGACTTTAATCACAGATCTGCTCCCTTCATCCCTCCCCTCGCAGCACAGGGAGGGGCAGGGAATGGGCAGTGGGGGTTTCAGTCCATTCTTCCCGAGTTGGCTTCTGTCTCAGCTGGGGGGGGGCATTCCACACACACACACACACTGCCCTGGCTGTGCCGTGGGGTCCCACCCACGCCAGAGTCGTGTCCACAACTTCTGCAGCATGAGTCCTCTCTACTGAGGAGCCATCTCCTCACCACAGGCCTCCCAGCAGGGCTCCTCTCTATCGGGGAGCCATCTCCTCACCACAGGCCTCTCAGCAGGGCTCCTCTCTATCGGGGAGCCATCTCCTCACCACAGGCCTCTCAGCAGGGCTTCTCTCCATTGGGGAGCCATCTCCTCATCACAGGCCTCTCAGCAGGGCTTCTCTCCATTGGGGAGCCATCTCCTCATCACAGGCCTCTCAGCAGGGCTTCTCTCCATTGGGGAGCCATCTCCTCATCACAGGCCTCTCAGCAGGACTCCCCTCCATTGGGGAGCCATCTCCTCGCCACAGGCCTCTCAGCAGGGCTCTTCCTCATGGGGTGCTGACGTTTGGGTCCAGACCCCCCAGCCTGGTGCCCGGCAAAGTCACAAGTCCCCCGGAAAACCTGCTGAGGTGTGGCTCAATCTTCACAGGGCATAGGTGTCTCTGCTTCCCGTCCTCATCCATGGGCTTTGGGGGGACACCTGTTTCACCATGGTCTCACCACGAGCTGCCAGAGAAACTCTCTTTTTTCGCATTCTTCACCACCCACCCCCCTCTCCTGCAGGCCTGGCCTTGGTGTCTGTGCAGCTTGTTCCATCTTCTCCCTCAGCTCCGGTGGCAAAGTGCCCCTGCCAGCAGTTTTGTGTTCTCCTATATGTGACTCCCAGAGGCACTGTGACCAGCTCTGATAGGCCCTGTCTTGAGTTTGGCCTTGAATTGACCATGTTTTCAAAATATGGAGCTTGCAGAAAGCTGTAACTGTGGCGTACAAAAGCCTCTGAAGCAGCACAGCTACACAAAACTGCAACAACCTTCAAGCTTTTAAAAGTGCTGGTTTAGAATCTTAAGTTATTCTTCGCATAAATATAGTAGGACTCACCATTTACAGTTTTAAGTCCTTGTTTTATTTCCCCTCATTTTAAACTGACATTATTTCCAGGCTCGTGTAATTATTTTTCCTAATTCCAGTTTCATTTCCAGTCAGTTGTGGTAACCTTGCATTGTTTATTTGGAGAAAACACTCTGTGTGTGTGTGTGTCTCTTAAAAAATAGCACTGAAATAAGTCAAGTGGTGACAGGGAGGTACAAGAGCTTGGTCAAGAACATGAGCAGTGGAATTACAATCAAGCTTGCCAGTCTAATCGTTGGGCTTTGCACAGTTGGCAGTGAAAGTTTTGCAGAGTTTTCTCAGTGAAAGTTTCTGGCTCCATTTCTTTCCTGACTGATCTGATATTTGCTTTTTCAGATGATGATACAGAGCATTAGAGGAACAGCTGTTAGTTATGAAGTGTCTTCTAATGTTTATCGCTTACTGTCGAGCTGTACCGCGTTAGACAAGTTTATCTTTTAAATGTTGCAGCCAAAGGGAAAGGAAGTGGTGGAGTGAAAACTGCTAAACTATATGCCTGGGTGGCACTCCAGTCGCTGCCAGAGGAAATGGTGATCAGCCCGTGCCTGCTGGACTTCCTAGAGAAAGCTCTTGAAACCATTCCGATCACACCCATTGAAAGGAATTACACAGGTAAGCTGTGTCTTTGTGTTCTAGTGCTCTGTGCTTTTTTGTCTTCTGGTGGCACTGAGCTGCTCTTCCCTTGAAATTCCACTTCCTAATGACTCTTGTGCTTGTTAAAAGCTGTCAGTTCCCAGGATGAAGACATGGGACAATTCGATATACAAGATCCCCTAGAAGAGTCCACAACATCATTGGTGTCGTCCTCAACATCGGCATATTCATCCTTCCCTGTAGATGTGGTGGTTTATGTACGAGTTCAGGTGAGGTTTTCACTCAACCTTCAGTATAGTAAGTAACTTGAGCCATAGTCTTTGGGACTATCCATGCTTTTGAGTTTACTTCTTAAAAGAAAAAAACAATAATTCAAGCATCCTTTCTGAGATACTAAGGTGTGATGATAATATAGGACTTAATTCAGCAGAAGTTCTGAGATTCTTTAGTCCAGTGGAGACCAAAGAGAAGTAACAGAAGTTCTGAGTGTTTTTAATCCTTACTACTATTTTTCTTTTTTGTTTGAAAATGCCTGTCATAACTAGTATTGCTAGCCACTGTTTACAGGTACCATTACAAGACAAAACTAATAATTAATAATAAAAAAATTCAGGATTTTCTCCATTTATAAGAAATATGTAGGATGTAGTTATCATCTACAAGGCATTATTCATATTGCTTAATATTTGATGTGTCTGGGCTTTTTATATGCTTAAGAGAAAAGTGCTACCACACCATGATTCAGAGCATTTGAACTGAATATCATCACTGTAATCTTCCACATTGTGCAAATGATGTTCTTCCCTTCCTATAAATTTGATGATGTTCACAAATTGAACAGCGTATTCCAACAGGTTTTATTTTTTTCTTTAATGCCTGTGAAAATTAACCACAATAATCTGTAGCCTCTCTCATCTGACCAAGGATGCGTTGAGGGAAGCTGAGGCTTTCAGTGTCAGCTCAAGTGATTCTGTGTAGTTTGATGCCTCAGAAAGCCAGAATCAAAACTCAGTGGCCTTGGTGCCTGTGAAGCAGGTATTCTTTATTGCAGCGCTGGGCACACAGGGGGTGGCTCCTCCAAATGTGTGCACCATTCAAAGCCA
This sequence comes from Laterallus jamaicensis coturniculus, assembly GCA_022605575.1. NCBI lineage: Eukaryota > Metazoa > Chordata > Aves > Gruiformes > Rallidae > Laterallus > Laterallus jamaicensis. Next base: position 4,660,992 of record JAKCOX010000005.1, read on the forward strand.
AATTTCTCACATTTATACAGATTAACCCTACATGGTCATTATAGTTTCTAAGAAAAGGCAGGGTTATGCAAATTATTCCCAGCAAGTCATTTACATGAACTCCTCCCAGATAGAGCATACTCAGTGACCCTCAGGGGTCTTCCGGTGGTCTTCAGGGATGAAGGCTGGATGTCTTCCTCTCCCTCAGCACATGCTCTTTATGTTTCTTCTCCATAGTTACCAAAACACATTCCTGAGCTCAAAAACACATTCCTGCACAAACTAGTTAGGAATCCTTTTAGCTGAAAACAAGATACACTCTGTCTCTTAACTGGTCGGTGGTCTCATTATTTATGACTCCCCTATCTTCATTTTCTCTAGTTTCAGGGCTGTTCCACTGTTATGGCTCAGTTTTGTAGCCGCTTTCACGAAACAGCTCACACAGTTACAGCCATATTCTACTAAAATCCCAAACAAATCTATTCTTAAAAACACAAATTAAAGTTATATTAATTGTCTCTTAAGCTACATCAATCTGTTCAGCATTATTACATTTCATTGAATCAGTTCTCACATGAGATAAGCTATGAATTCACTTGGGTTGGAGAAAGAGGGGAGGACGTACGTGTCCTCTACAGCATCCAGGCTTCCTGTGTAGTGGTTCTCCAAAAACTGGTCAAAAATTATACCCCCTGATATTGGAGGGATTCCCTGAAATTAATGTATCTATATTAACTTGTATAGATATCTTACTAATTCTAAAACTGGTCCGAAAAGGCTGTAATTTGCTTAGATTTAAACAATCAACACATAAAATAATGTGAACATAAATATATAAAATATGTAAGTCAAATTAGGGTTGTGTTTTTTTTTTTAGTATTTCCTACTTGTTCATTGAATGCTTTATTTCCTTTCTGTCTTTCAGCCCTCTCAAATCAAGTTCAGTTGCTTGCCAGTGTCCAGAGTTGAATGTATGCTCAAGTTGCCTTCCCTGGATCTTGTTTTCTCTTCAAACCGAGGAGAACTGGAAACATTGGGCACAACGTACCCATCAGAAAATGTGTCAGTTGGTGGCAATACTTCACAGAGTAGCTCAAAGAATTCAGTTAGCAAATCTGGAGCACCAGGTAATATATATAAATGTTTATGCTGTGTACAGCTCTTAGCATAAATAAATACATAAAATGTTCTATTGTCTAAATTCAAAGCAGACGATAAGCTTTTCTTCACTTTAAGGCTAAACATTTATCTATTAGTGATATTAGTGCCTTGAGCAGGATTTCTTCAGTTTGTATCAGTTTCCTGTAAAAGCACAGATAAAGTACATTAATTTTCTCTTGCGTTGCTTCAGTAAGTTTGGTTATCCTTTATAAAAGGCAAGCATCAGTGCATAGAATATTGAAGCTATATTGCTGCTCCAAGGGCATAATTTGATGTGCATTTGGTCTGTTGAATTTTGTTGTTAACAGTATTGCTTAGTTTTAGTATGCAAGCATTTTTAAACATTAACTTTTGTGAAAAAACACCCCAAAAATATCCCTTCAGGTTCATCACCTGGACTAGGCAGCCCCCTTGGCAGAACGCGGCACAGCAGCAGTCAGTCAGACTTGACTACTTCCAGCAGCAGCTCTTCAGGCCTGAGCTTTACCGCCTGCATGTCCGACTTTTCCCTTTACGTGTTCCATCCATATGGAGCTGGAAAACAGAAATCCGCTGTCACTGTTCTAACCCCTGGATCGGGAGCCTTAGGTACAGAACAAGTGTTTCATTGCATGCTGCTCAAACTCTGCAGAGCTTTCTTTCTGATCAGAAAAGCTGAAAAGGTCACAGAAGACTCAAACCTTTTCCTTTCCACTTGTAGGGAACGTGGATGAGGAGCCAACGTCGGTCACTGGCCGGAAGGATTCTTTGAGCATTAACCTGGAGTTTGTGAAAGTCAGCCTGTCACGAATAAGGCGCTCGGGAGGTTCCTCCTTTTTTGAGAGTCAGTCTGCAAGCAAAGCTACCAGCAAGATAGATACTACATTGATAAACATATCTGGTAAATGCTTGTTTCATTTTAATCCCATCTCTCCAGCTAATTAAGAGAACTGCTGTTCCAGTGATGGGCTTTACTCTCAGCAGCTGTTGTAGATGTTCTGTGAGAGCCATCTACTTGTAGAGTTCAATAACATTTTTCTTTTTGAGCGAAGTAGGGGTTGAGATGTTAAAAGTTTCAGCCAGTGTTAAGGCTGTTGCTGAACAGTGCTTGCACAGTCTCAAGGCCATCATTCTCTTCCATCTGTCCCAAACTGACCACAGGGATAGTCTGTAGCATGTGCTGTTGTGCTCAGTAATGGTAGCTCAGGGAAAGGAGAAGGAAGGGAGGATAGCGGTGGTTAGAGCATTCTTCTTCCCAAGAAGCTGGTAGGTGTCCTGAGGCCCTATTTTCCAGCAAACAGCTAAACATCCGCCTGCCAGTGGGAAGCAGTGAATATTTTACTTCATTTTTTTCCTTCACTTGCATTCACAGCTTGTGTTTTCCCTGTTACCTCACTCCAAAAGTGTCCTTGCCTTCTGTCTTCTCCCACTCCTGTGGGAGACTGGAATGAGTGAGCAGCTCAGCAGGCACTCGGCTGTTAGCTGGGGCCAACCAGAGGAGAGAGAAAGTCTAAATTGTTTTGGTTTAGTCAGCTTTAAGTTACATGTCATTTTAGTTGTACTGCAGATATTTGTCAGGTATTACCAGAAGGAAGTAATTACCTAGTAGTAACCTTAATATGTCAACTTTATTATATGATCTTGTATTAATGACAAAGCAGTTCGGTTAGCTTTTAAATATTTTTCTCTTAGCTATACCAGTAGTTCTTGTGTTCTTGTTTCCCACCAAAAAAAAAAAATCTTCCTTAAATATTTAATTGATTCCTCACTGTCATTGGGGTGGTTTGGCCCTGGCTGGAGGCCAGACGCCCACCAAAGCCACTCTGTCACTCCCCTTTTCAGCTGGAAAGGGGAGAAAATAGATAGTGAGAGGCGGGGGAGTGGAGATAAGGCCAGGGAGAGATCATTCTGCAATCAGCATCACAGGCAGAACAGACTCAGCACGGAATAAGGGAAAGAAACTCTCTGATCACCCTGCCCTGCACAGCCAGTGACATCAGAGTCTAGTAATGAGAAGTGTGGCCAGATCTTAAAGCACCTCCCCCCAGCCCTCCCTTCTCAGCAGACTTCACTTTAGCCATGATTTCTCTCCCTTCTTCCCTCCATTGTGGCACGGAGAGGGGCAGGGACTGGGGGAATGGGGGTCAGTTCCTCACAAGCGGTTTTCCTTCTTAGCTGGGGTGGGGCATTCCTCACACTCTTCCCCTGCTGCACTGTGGGGTCCCACCCACAGGAGACAGTTCTCCATGAACTTCTCCAGGGTGACTCCTTTTCCATGGGGCTTCAGCTCTTCCCCAGCTGCCCCAGCGTAGGTCACTGCAATGGGGTGCAGTCATAAATGACAGAATGTCAGTCTCTCAGGCCCAGACTGCTCCAGCCTGGGTGCCCATGGAGTCACAAGTCCTCTCCCACCCCCGCAAACCTGCTCCTGTGCGGATCAGTCTCTCACTCATCTCTCTCTCCATGGGCTGCAAGTGCTGGCAGGGGCTTGTGCCAATGCGGGTCACAGCATCTCCTGTCTGTCTCCCCCTGCTCCAGTGTGGGGCCTCTCCACGGGCTGCAGGTGGGGTGTGGGCCTTTTCCATGGGCTGTGGGGGGACACCTGCTCCACCATGGGTTGCTGCAGGGGCATCTTTTTCTCCAGCACCTGGAGCACCTCCTCCCCCCACTCACTGGCCTTGGTGTCTGCACAGTTCCTTACATCTCACTCCCTTCTCTAGGGGCAAAAAGTGTCTATTGTGGGGTTTTTTCCATGCAGCCCCCCTTCTCTACCAGAACCCAGCCACGCAGAACTACAACAGTCACATATCATTAGATTCAAAGTAATGGTTCAAACTCTAATGAGACTTTCTCACTTTGTGGCCATTACGAATCTGTTTTACTGCTGGTCATCAAAAAAGGGCGATGAGTCGTCTGAGGCACATACAACACAAGTAGCACCTAACATTGATTATATTCTTAGCTTCCATCTCATCTTTATGTTGGTGTGTAATACTGGATTTGGAGAAACACTAATACCTTAGGAAAACCTATTTTTTTTATAGGAGAGACTATATTTCTAGATAAAGAAGTATTTAACTATACTGAACACCTAGTAACTAGATTTGGTTATCAAAACCTGTTACGACTGAGAGTTTACTGCTGTGTGTTTATTCTTTTTCAGCTGTCTGTGATATAGGATCTGCTTCTTTTAAGTATGATATGCGCCGACTGAGTGAGATTCTAGCCTTCCCTAGGGCTTGGTACAGGAGAAGCATTGCTAGGCGGCTTTTCCTAGGGGATCAAACAATAAATCTGCCAGGTAAGATCTTATTTCTTCTCATGAAAAAAATCTTTTTGTACAAGGGGTTATGGTAAGAATTTTAGAAACATTTATTGCCTGTATATAATTATATATGTGACTAAATAACATATTATGATTTAGTCCATGTGCAGTCAGTCTAATAAGTTTAGTAGAAAATCCTAGAAGGAAGAAATGAAAAATTTCCAAAGTAGGTCACTGAGTTATTTCAAGAGCTTATGTTAGTGAGGACAGTAGAAAACCTTTAGTTATAATAAATTAAATATATCTTAACACTCTCCAAATACTTCTTAGTATATGGGAGGGTAATGCTAAACAAAAATGGCATTGTTTTTCTGCCTTTCACATGCTGCTTATTTTGGTTTTCTCTAGTAGCATCGGGTCCTGGAACACCAGATTCAATTGAAGGGGTAAGCCAGCATCTTTCTCCTGAGTCCTCACGGAAAGCCTACTGCAGGACATGGGAACAGCCCTGCCAGTCTGCTTCCTTTACACACATGGCACAGTCACCTAATGTTTTTAGCGAACATAGTGCAAGCAGCAGTATGTCACCTGGGACAGCAGCTCACAGCTTAAAGTCTCCAGCTGTTACGAGATCCAGGAGCGTGTCTGACTCTTCAGTGCCTCAGAGAGGTTAGTAGACAATGAGTGCTTTAGGTGTTTTAAGGATTTCCATCACTGGCATGAAAATGTATGTCACTACTGCTTTGTGGAAAGATACTCTTTTCCACTGTGCCTTGGAGTGGAGTCAGTGGCTTAGAGAAAGGAAAATGTCTGGAATGGGTGGATCAAAGTGTACTTTGTCAGTGTTCTTTCTATAAAATTGCCATCTCTTTTACTAGAGCAGGAGTTGACTAGCTGGGACTAGATGACTTCCCCAGGTTAATTTGATGACATTGTCACCTTCTGGGGTCTCTTGGCTCTCATCCAAGCGATTACCACGTTGTTAGCAGAGGGTCAGTATCACAGCTCACTTTGGGCTCACACAGAGAGGTCTAAATAACTAAATATCTATAAATAAAATTACTTGTATATATAGAAAAATATTTAAAAATATAATAATGTCACTTTGGATTTCTTTTACTGCATACTGTCCTATGGCAGTGTGTCACAGCTGCATGGAATGTTTATGGCATTAGATAGGAGATTTAGAAGTATGGTGCTTATTTTAGTCTAGGAAATATCTGTGAGAAAAGAAAGGACAGGGATTTTACTTATTTCAAACACAAGCAAGATATTCTGTGTGAACATGTATTAGGAGAGCACACGGTTGGAGAAAGGATAGGAAATGCAGTTTTGCACAGGCTGGTAAGGGAATTGTCAGGATTTTTGTGAGAAGAGCAAGGAAAATCCTAATATTTGAAATTCTGACGTAACCACTTGTGCAAATAACTGCTACCTGAATATTCAAATACTAATAAAATCATTTTCTGAATACACTGGTATTTTGAAACAGCTAAATAATTTAAAATCTTGTGTGACTGCAAGTTAAAAGTTTCCCTTACAGATACTAGTAAAAAAAATATGTAAAATTAGTCAACTTCTATGACAACTAAAGCAACACACATTGCAAACCCTCTTGATCTCACCCTCGCTGGGTACCTTGAATACGGTGTGAGTCTGTCCTTTTGTGATATGTATAATGGATATACTCAGCCAGTTTTTCCTGGTGTGTGGAATAATGAATTCCTTTTTGGTCACCTTTTTTTGTTTAGATAATCTCTCAAAAACATCAACTCCATTTAATAAGTCAAATAAAGCTGGAAGCCAGCAAGGAACTCCGTGGGAAACGCTGGTTGTGTTTGCTATGAACTTAAAACAATTAAATGTTCAAATGAACATGAGCAACGTAATGGGCAATACTACGTAAGTAGAAAACATGATTAGCATATTTTATCAGACACTGTTGGGTTTTTTTTGGGGGGGAACCCCTCAATCATTCCCCTGCCCCAACTGTTAAGAGTATTTGTCGTCTGTCTTCAAAGTCATAACTTTATCAGCTTCACACTGCGAAGTCCCTCATGAATACTGTTAGATGCTTAATCCTGAAGTCTCTCCTGCCTATACTCTGTTAGTTACTGCTTCCTAGTAAACAGGTTTCAGTTCCTCTTTTGACAGCCTAGACAATTGTCATGTGTTTTCACCTCTGTTCTAGGTGGACCACCAGTGGTTTGAAAAGCCAGGGTCGGCTGTCTGTGGGTAGTAGCAGAGATCGAGAAATCAGCATGTCTGTTGGCTTGGGAAGATCACAGCTGGACTCCAGAGGGGGAGTTGTTGGAGGTACCATAGATGTCAATACTCTGGAGATGGTGGGTAAGTTGGAATGCTGCCTGGTATTAGTATATGCTTCAGACAAGAAACAAGAAAAACTAAAGAATATATGCAGTACCTCATGTTGTGAACCTGGTAGTACAAAGATTTTGTGTTCTCACTTGTGCATTCTGAGTGTGAAGCACATGTTGAATTGAAAGGACAGCCTTCTGATTCAGTCTCAGGATGGCTCTAAAGTGACCGTAGTTGTGCAACCTTCCACCTCCCTTCAGCTGTCAGGACAGATGGTAACTGCAAGATGTGATAGTATTTTGGCTCCTCCTAGAATTTCACGAGCCCTTATGGCCTGGGAAATGCAAAACTGGATCTGGAAAGAGACTGGGTGCTTTGGTACTACACCAGAGTCATGACCTTCCCGTGCATCAGTAAGAAAATAGAGCTTTCTCTGTCCCTCTGTATCACATAGATGGCATAAGGGTGATACTGCTGGAATCTTTAATGCTCTATTTGTGTATTGCTTTGGTTCCGTTTCAGCTCATATTTCAGAACACCCAAACCAACAGCCCAGTCATAAAATTCAGATTACCATGGGTTCTACTGAAGCACGTGTTGACTATATGGGGTCCAGTATCCTAATGGGAATCTTTAGTAATGCTGATCTGAAACTACAGGATGAATGGAAGATTAATCTCTACAATGCTTTGGACTCAAGCATCTCTGATAAAAGGTAATATTACTTCCTGTGTATAATGTTGGATGGGGACAAATTCTGCATATGTCTCCTGTCCAGTATTGCTAACGAAAAAAGGAAATGTCTGCTAGAAAGCAAAGGGTTTGTTTTGGGGTGGTTTTATTTTATTGTCAAGAGAAAACATTAACTGCTAATGCACTTCCTGGTTTTAATACCTAGTGAGATATTTGTCCACGGGGACTTGAAATGGGATATCTTCCAAGTGATGATTTCACGATCGACTACACCAGACCTAATAAAAATAGGAATGAAGCTCCAGGAGTTCTTCACTCAGCAGTTTGATACAAGCAAGCGAGCCTTGTCCACCTGGGGACCTGTTCCTTATCTCCCTCCCAAGACAATGGCCAACAACTTAGAGAGAAGCTCACACGAGCAATGTACGTGTAAGTGGTACAGAAAAACAGTATACTTCCCAAGTGGGATGTTTTAATGGCAAAAATTAATCTGGGTAGCTTTATACATGTATATATACATCTGTTTGACTTGAAATAGTTCCTTCAGTATGTTTTCCCTGTGAATTTGGACTGGCAATTACCTTTCGAGGAAGAGTGCAGATATCTCAAGTACCCTGCTAGACCTGGGGTACAGTAATGAACTAACTTCTGGTATTTTTAGGTTTTCATTAAAAATACATATTTTAATTTTAAAATAGGGGGTTTTTTTGCAGTTTTTGAACTATCTCAAGAGAGTTGAAATAGCTTTCAAAGTCTGTTTCATGAAAAAACCACATTTCTATTGGAGTAGTGGTGGAAGTGTGATGTTATTCTATTAATCACCAGCTGAAACCGTGATTGATTTCACGTAAGCTTTGCAGGTACTCAACGCGCTCCAGCCGCCCTACATCACAAAGATGAAAGATTGTTGGTGAAGCAGACTTTAAAATACCATTTTAAATTCATAATTTATTAAAATAGAACTATGGCAACAATCTGTTCTGTATGGTTCTCTTCCCTAAAGTTTGTTCTTGGTATCGCATGTTTACCTTCTAGTCTTGGACGCAGCTCATCATCGCCATTGGCCAGGAGTTTTGAAAGTGGTCTCGGGGTGCCATATATCCTTATTTCAGATGCCATTGCCAGAAGATGGAATGCAGTTTGGAGGATCCATGAGCCTGCATGGAAACCATATGACGCTGGCTTGTTTTCATGGGCCTAATTTCCGCTCAAAATCTTGGGCCTTATTTCACCTTGAAGAACCCAACATTGCATTTTGGACAGAAGCCCAGAAAGTTTGGGAAGATGGTAATTTACACATTTTTTTTCTTGCTTTTCTAAATTCCTTTAAATGAATTTTAAGACTGTATTAACATGTAAGAGGAAATGAAAAGAAACATTTATTAAGTCTGAATCAAGATTATTTTGTGAAAGTGTTACCACTTATCTAAAGTAATACTCAGTTCCCTGTCCATCTTTATGACCATTGGCTTTATCAGTGAAAGAATGCAAAGTACCTTTTCAGATACCAGGTATGTCCTTGATGTTACATCTACAAAGTGAATTCTCTGCCCTGTTAATTGCATGTCTGTGTTTATGTAGTCCCCTGCTTCTGTACGATGAATTTTGATGGTCTTACTGTTTATATTTGTCTTCATATTGAGAAGTCTTTACCGCCTGTAGCTACTGAGGATTTAGTTTTTCTTTTTGCAAGATTTGTACCAGTTTTTAAGGACACTGGCATACTAATTATTTGTATTAAATACCTGTGCAAGGAGAGAAGAGCAAGAGGAGTAATCCTACTACCCTTACCAAGCTGCTTTTTCCATTTGTCTTTTCTCTCTTCCCCCCACTGCCAACACCTTCGATGCAGGTACTAGTGAACACTCCACGTACATTGTTCAAACCCTGGACTTCCATTTGGGCCATAACACTATGGTCACCAAACCATGTGGAGCCCTCGAAAGCCCCATGGCAACGATCACAAAGATAACCAGGCGCCGCCACGAAAACCCCCCACATGGAGTTGCCAGCGTGAAAGAGTGGTTCAATTATGTTACAGCCACAAGGAATGAAGGTAAGAGTTGTTGGTTAAGTTTTGGGGTTGGGCAGTGCAGTGCAGATGGTGCTGTTTAAAAGCTGCTGTTCTTTTAAGTGGGCTACCTGGAGAAGGGAATTTTGAAATGGTAGAAGTTGTTTCTTCTTGAGAACCTGAGGGCAAACTGTGGAATGAAGCACAGCGGTATGCTGAGCAGCTGGAGGTGTTTCTGGGCCTTGTCCTTTTTCAAACTCTGCAGTCAAGCCAGAATGTTCTGGTAGTGCACAGGACATTTATGTTCCTGTCGCTGTGGTAGCTCTCGGGTTTTCCTCCTTCACTGTAATTTGGTTCGCTTCCATTTGTGACCTGGTAATGTGAAGGATGTATGTCACTGCATATAGAACCACAGAACGCTTTGGGTTGGAAGGGACCTTAAAGATCATCAAGTTCCAGCCACCCTGCCACGGGCAGGGACACCTCTCACCAGACCAGGTGGCTTAATGCCCCATTCAACCTGCCCTTGAACAGCTCCAGGGTGGCATCCACTGGGCACCCTGCTCCAGTGCCTCCCCATGCTCATAGTGAAGAATTTATTCCTAATAGCCAATCTAAATCTCCCCCCCTTCCAATTTAAAACCATTTCCCCTTGTCTTATCACTCCATGCCCTTCTAAAAAGTCCCTCCCCAGCTTTCTTGTAGCCCCTTCAGGTACTGGAAGGTGCTATAAGATCTCCCAGAGCCTTCTCTTCTCCAGGCTAAACAACAGTAGGAATATGTTCTAGGTTTCTTGTAGCCCCTTCAGGTACTGGAAGGTGCAGTAAGATCTTCCAGAGCCTTCTCTTCTCCAGGCTAAACAACAGTAGGAATATGTTCTAGGTTTCTGTCACCACTTACAACTAACAACTTACTCATCTGCCTCAAGCTTTTCAACCTTCAGCTGCTTCTAGGCCATAGAGCATTTTTAATTGTATCTTTAAATCATTGTTAATTGGAAAACAAAACTTTCAAGGTAATGTTAAAAGAAGTCTCAAAATACAGCTGTTGCTATTTCATTCACAAACTGCAGAATCAGGAAATTATATCAATGGAATCTCTGTGAAAAGGTGAATAGCAGAAGATGGCATATGGTAGGAAATGAGCAGATGATGGTTTCCTGGAAAAAATATTTTAAAATTATTGATATACTAATATTTATTCCCTCTGAAAGACACAACAGGATGTAGTGGTTGAAGCTCACAAACAGAGGCGCCGTCTCTTAGATGTTTTCATGTAGTCCTGGTTTGCTACATCCGGAGCATTTCAGTATGTAAACAACAGCAACATTTGATTGTTTGACCTTTTGTAGCCATACCTTTGGGAGCAGAGTAAAGGATATGATTTTATTCATCACATGCCAGCACATTTACAATTGAATAGTAATGTTTCTTCATTTTCTTAACAATTTTAACAACTGAAAACTAATTAAAATGATGTAGCAAGTCTACTGTGGTAAAAGCCTCATGGCAAAGTTGGATTCCTGGTCCATTTCTGACAGCAGTGCTGCCTCAGTGAATTTAGGTGTAACTCGTATTAATCAGAAAGAACTATTTTTATTTTAAGTACTGCCATCTTTTCAAACACAAAAGGCAGGCTTTGAAACCATAAAGCCTACATCTTTCTTACCTGAAAGCTCATTACCCTGCCAGAGTTGCGATAGGATGGTCAGATACATAAAATTTGGACTTCAAGGTTCCACAAAACTAACAGAGTGCGTAGATGTTATGATACTGGCACCTATTTTCTTCCTCCTCCTTACTATGAGATCTATTTCCTGAAAATGTGTCATCCTCTGTGCCAACAAGAACCTTTTGCTGATAGACTGCTCAATTCAGGAATTCCCTGTTGTCCCTGTAGAGTTAAACCTGCTTCGAAATGTTGACGCTAACAACCCAGAGAGCAGCACGACAGTGAAAAGCTCCAGCTTGCTAAGTGGCTTCAGAGGTGGCTCCAGTTACAACCATGAAACTGAAACTATCTTTGCGTTGCCAAGGATGCAGCTGGATTTTAAATCTATTCATGTTCAAGAGCCCCAAGAGCCTTCATTACAAGGTGCAGTAAACATAATTTGTTTGGTTTATTGTTTTCTTGAGCCAAGCTATTTCTGGAAATGAGGATTTAAATACAAAGCTTCTGTGCTAAGAGGATTCAGTCTGAGGACTGCAGCTCTGCAAGAAAGGATACCATCTTGTGATAAAGTGTAGAGGGAATTCTGATGGGAGAATGAAGAGCTAGTCCAGAGATGGGTCACTACAGAAAAAATCTAGGAGGAATTTAATAGGAAGATTTAATCTAGGTTGGCTGGTTTTAGGGGGTTGGCGGTCTTTATTAAAAAGTTAAGAGAGGAAGGCTGTTCTGAAAAAGGGAAGGTGAGGTTGGAACTGAACTGCTCTGCTCCTGTTTCCAAATTGCTGTCTTCAGCCTGTGATTGGAACTGGTGGGAATAAGACTTTGGAAGGTGTAAGACTTTAATGTAGATGGTTTTCTTGCCTGAGATGTGGTTTTACTCCGTACCTGATCCTAGATAGTACCACTAGATAAGTCAACCCATTGGGTTCTGGTGGGTTTTTTAGTAACCAGACTAGCAAGATCTGCTATCACATTTTCTTACTGTGTGAAATCGCACTGATAGCGCGGCGCAAGAGTGCCACTGCTGCAGGTTGACCTTCCACATGATCACCAAGGGTGCTATGTGGTGGTAGTGATTTATTTTCAAACATTTCCTAAAATACCCAAAGCCTCAAAGACTGTAAAAGGGAAAGAATAAAATGCTGAGGCTGCTAACCACAGATGTTAATTGTAGACCCTCCTCTCCTTTGAGTCTCTGGTTCAGTCACAGCCATGCAGTTTTGTAGGTCCGTGTACTTTTATGTATCCTGGATGTACTCAGAAGTGTGTTTTTATCCGACTGTAGATACAAGTGTGAAACCAAAGGTGGAATGCAGCGTAGTTACTGAATTTACAGACCACATCTGTGTAACTATGGATGCTGAATTGATAATGTTCCTGCATGACTTGGTGTCTGCTTATCTAAAAGAAAAGGAGAAAGGTAGGTTGCTATTTTTGAGGTAAGAGTCATCAGTCTATTTGATAGTAAATATTTGCATGCTTTTTAGTGGAGCTGACTTGTTAAAAACTGATTTAGTTAAAATAAAAGTTAAGCCTGACTTTGCTTCCACTGAAATCAATAGAATTACTATTAAGTGTTCTCAAAATCTGGAGTTAATGCTGTCAAATGGCAGTTACCTCTGTCAGTCACTGCCATGTGAAATTTATATGATAAGTCTTTCTGGGCTATTTTAGACTGAAAGCAAAGATGTTTTGGCACTTCTCAAAAAGTGCAGTGTGGTTCAGGAAACGCCTGAGCTGAGTTTTTGTCAGCTCCTGCAGGACTGAAAGCAGAGTAGTTGCATGCAAACTTACAAACCTCATAGTGCCACTACACTGATATCTCTGTGTGGCCCTTTGCTATGCTGACGGAAGGGGAAGCAAACTCTTCTTGATGGAAATCAGTAAAAAACACTTGTTTTTAAGCCATCTTGAAAACTGAATCCAAAATCAAATTGAATCCAAATTCACAGATTTGTTCATATTTTATAAAGTATGTTATTTGGAGGAGAAGGACCTGATGTTTCTTTTCTGTATCCCAGGACATAAACTCAAGTAAGAGCTGGGTTCGGGTCCCCTTGATGCCTTTGGTCAAAGATTTAACTTACCTCTTCCCCCACCATCCTCCTCCTCAGAGACTCCTCTGTCAATCTTAAAAAAACCACATTCTAAAGTAGGAGAGTTTCTGAATTTAGCTTACGGAATGTAATGTGCTTTGTTGAATGCTGTGATAAATTTAAAACAAATCCCCTGTGTATGGATGCTTTGGGTTGGCAAAGAGAAGTAAGAATAAATCCCACATCCCAGGGTTACCCAGTGTCTGTTACAATTTTCATAGGATATTTTTTTTAGTAGTGCTTTGTCCAAAACTCGTTTGCCAGAAGTTCTGTAGAACCGAAAGAAAAGGTGGTTCTGTCTTGGAGATTTGTGCCCTTGTTTTATGTAAATGGTGCACAAAGAGAATTCAGGTGAATTGCTGATGACTGATGGGCCTGGGGCTTTTCCTCTCTCCATTTTGTAGCAATTTTTCCTCCTCGAATTTTGGCTGCTCGTCCCGGGCAGAAAAACTCTGTTGGTGTTCTTGAGGACAGCTCCACTGACAAAGAGGCAGAGGAAAGCATTACTTACACTACAGTTGACTGGAGAGAATTCATGTGCAATACTTGGCATTTGGAGCCCACGCTCAGGTAACAAGCAGGCTTATCTGCCATCTCTCGCTCTGCACGTTTTATCCGTGGACGCTGTCCTGCAAACAGCAAGTGTTTCTGGGCGGTGATGCTCTTCAGCTCCTTGGGGGATCGGTCTTGTGGATGCTGTGATAGATTTGTCTTTGGCTCTTAGCGTTGCTGTGAAAGTCGCCTGCTGCAGGACATGACAAAAGGCGGATAACGCTACTATCTATTAACTGGTAACAGTTAACTCGATTCAGACTTACTACAGAATCACAGAATCATAGGGGTTGGAAGGGACCTCAAGAGATCATCGGGTCCAAACCCCCTGCCAAAGCAGGGTCCCTATCTCATATTACATAGATAGGCGTCCAGACGAGACTTGAATCTCTCCAGAGAAGGAGACTCCACCACCTCCCTGGGCAGCCTGTCCCAGGGCTCCCTCACCCTCACTGTGAAAAAGTTCCTCCCCATGTTGGTGTGGAACTTCCTGTGCTCCAGCTTACAGCCATTGCCCCTTGTCCTGTCCCCACAGACCACTGAAAAGGGGCTGGCCAATTCCCCCTGCAACCCATGTCTAAGATATTTATAAACACTAATTAGGTCCCCCCTAAGTCTTCTTTTTTCCAGGCTGAACAGACCCAGCTCACTCAGCGTTTCCTCATAGGGGAGATGTTCCAGACCCCTAATCAACTTCGTAGCCCTTCTCTGGACTCTCTCCAGAAGGTCCCTGTCTTTTTTATCCCAGGGAGCCCAGAACTGGACACAGTATTCCAGGTGGGGCCTGACCAACCCAGAGTAGAGGGGGAGGATCACTTCCTTCGACCTGCTGGCCACACTCTTCCTGATGCATCCCAGGATCCCATTGGCTCTCTTGGCTACCAGGGCACACTGCTGGCTCATAGCCAAGATGCAGAGTAAAGATATTGTTGGAGGCTCTTCAAAATTAGGGTGCAGTAAAATTAAACTCATTAAGGGCTACAGGTCATTGTCTTTCATTGTGTCCGACAACACTTTCTGTCAATTCACTTTCTGCCAGAGTTTTTTCATCGTGCAGTTAATTTTTAGCACTCCATGTTTAGTTTTTTAAGCAGTCACCTTCACATAAAAAAGCTCTATGTACTGGTTGCTCTGTGCCACTTTAAGCTTAGCATGAAAGAAGAGTGCCTATAGCAGCAACTCACAGCTCTCAATATACACTTTTAATCACTGAAAATTACTTCTCTGTGTCAGCATTGTTGGTTTTCTTAACCTTTGCTGACACGGCAGGAGGAGGGAGGCTGTAGAGAGGTGGGTGATGGTCTCTTCAGCCCGGTGACAGGAGATGGGACAAGGGGAAATGGCACAAAGCTGTGCCAGGGCAGGGGCAGATTAGATGTTAGGAAAAAGTTCCTTACTCAAAGAGTTGTCAGGGCCTGGCACAGGCTGCCCACGGAGCGGGTTAAGTCACTGTCCCTGGATGTGTTTAACAGATGGGTAGATGAGGTACTTAGGGATATGGTTTAGCTTAGGACAGGAACAGTTGGACTCAGTGATCTTAAAGGTCTTTTCAAACCTTGTGATTCTGTCATATTTAAGTCTCCTACTTATTGTTGTTCAGATTAATATCCTGGACTGGGAGAAAAATCGATCCCGTTGGCGTTGACTACATCCTCCAAAAGCTGGGCTTTCACCATGCAAGGACTACTATTCCCAAGTGGCTGCAGCGCGGTGTCATGGATCCTTTGGACAAAGTTTTGTCAGTCCTGATCAAGAAACTTGGTACTGCCTTACAGGATGAAAAGGAAAAGAAAGGAAAGGACAAAGAAGAATACTAAGCAGTCTAATGTGATGACCGTAATTCCGTTTGATTTTATCAAAGTGTTTTATTGTATTTTAAGAATTTAAATATGGTTTAAAGAGAAACCTAACAGCTTTTTGCTACTCTATTTAAAACTTACATTGTGAGTAACTGTTTACCGTGGTACATGATACCATTCTGTATTTGAAGTTACTGCATGATGGCGACCAACGTATATTCTGTGAAGGAATAGCTGGAACACTGTCAATCTGCTCCTCGGCCTCCACCGTTTTACTATGATGTGCAATATGATTCCTGCATCTTTAAAATACTTGCAGATTAACTGTGAATTTTTCATAAACTTTTATTTGCCGTAACACAAACCCCTTGTTGATGTGACCGGTAATTGATTTGTCAATATAGACTCGTGTAAATTATATATATATATATATATATATATAACTTATGAAACTGTGATTGCCTTAGTGCTAAAGAAATCATTAAGTTTATTAAACTTGTAATAAAATTTAACTACTGTACAGGGTGCGGGTTTTTTTTTTTCCCTCCTTGATTAAAGACAAATGCCCCTGGTGTAAGTGGGGCTTTGCGTCAGGGGGAGGGGAGGGGAGGGGAGGGGAGGGAAAGGGAGAGGAAGGGAGAGGAGGGAAGGGAGAGGAGGGGAGGGAAAGGGAGAGGAAGGGAGAGGAGGGGAGGGAAAGGGAGAGGAAGGGAGGGGAGGGGAGGGAAAGGGAGAGGAAGGGAGGGGAGGGGAGGGAAAGGGAGAGGAAGGGAGGGGAGGGGAGGGAAAGGGAGAGGAAGGGAGGGGAGGGGAGGGAAAGGGAGAGGAAGGGAGGGGAGGGGAGGGAAAGGGAGAGGAAGGGAGGGGAGGGGAGGGAAAGGGAGAGGAAGGGAGGGGAGGGGAAGGAGAGGAGGGGAGGGGAGCGCGGCCGAGGGCCAGAGGCGGTTGCGAGAGGCCGGCCTCCTCCCCGGGCGCTGGAAGAAGGCGAGACGAGCTCCTCCAGCTCTGTTTGAGGAAGGTGGGAGGGAGGGGGCGGTGGCCCCGCGGGCGGTGCTTCCCCGGCGCCGCTCGCTCCTGCTATAAGTGGGTCAGGGCGCGGCTGCCCCCGGCGGGGCCCGCTCGGTTCATCCAAGGCCCGTGACGCCTCTCGCGGTTTCGGGTGCCGCCCCGCCCGCCGGGACACTCCGGTCGGCGGCACGGGAAGCCGACGAGACGGCGGGAGGTGAAGGGGAGGGGGTGTCAGTGTGAGTGGGTCGGCGGCCGCTGCTGCGCCGGGGCGAGGCTCGCTGTTTTCCCGCCCTCGGCCTTGCCGCACGTGGCGGGCGGCAGGGCGCCTCAGGGAGGGGTCCTCTCACACACACACCCCGACAAAATGGAGGGGCTGCGCGGAGGCGGCTCCACCGCTGACATACTGGCGGGGAGCGGGCAGCAGTTCAGGGACAGCTTGTTGAGACGGCGAGCGGCCTGCTCGATCGCCGGAGCCAGCCTCTCCAGGCCGGCGAGCGGTATCGCCGCGGCTAGCGGGCCGGCTGCGGAGAGCTGCCGTGCCTCATCCCCCCTGTCACCTCAGGCGCGCTGTGGCGGGCCGCCATCATCGCTGGGGGCCGGGCGGCCGAGCCCGAGAGGTGCGAGGTGCAGAACAGCACCCGCGGAGGACAGCAGAGCAGGTACCAAACCCTTCAGCTCTAATTCGCCCTGGAAATTTAGGAGGGGTCAGTTCTGCTTTGGCGTTTGTCTTGCTCCATCGAGGTCTCCCTCTCGGAGCAGGTTGTGGGAGGCGGTTTGGAGCTGCAGGGGGTTTTGCTTCAGGGTGTGCGGGGTTAGAGAACCCAAGAAGTGGCTTTCTCCATGGCTGGAAAAGGGGGGTGGGTTGGAAGGATATAGGGGCTCCGCTCCTTTGCCTCCTGCTGTAGGGAAGCAAGAGTTGCTGCTAACGCACGCAGTAAGAGCAGCCTGCCTTTCATATCTTGTAATTTCACTGTTAATTAGGTTGGTTGGAAATGAGTAGTGGCAATGGCTGGTTGCAGGGCGCTGGGAGACCCGCTTTTGACTGTGCACAAGAGAAGACTTCGTCAGCTCACCCTCCTAGGCAGCCCTCTTTAAAGAAGCTTTCTCAGCCTGTAACTGTGAGGACAAAACGCCCGCCATCTGCAAGGTGCAGCGTACCAAAGGGGGTGCAAGATCCAGGTATAGTTTCCAGTTTATGTTCCTCTTCTTCCTGCATCCTTTTGTGGTGGAAGTTTGTTAGAGGAGGAAGAGATTCTCTGTAGGGTGGGCTATATAGCCTGCGGTGTTTCATAGTTAGAAACTCCAAGGTAGACATGAAAAGTGCTGTAGAGGTTGCCAAAACACAGGTTGTGTCCTGCTTTGCATGAAGATCATTAAGAAAAGTTTTAACCATAGTTCCAGGTGCCCCAGGATCTATTTCAAACTCTTGGCTCTTTGAGTAGTTGCATTGAGGTAAAGGCACTTTTTCACAGTGCTTGGAGAAAATTTTATTTTAGTTCTCTTTGGCTGGGAGACACTGTGCCTGAGGGTATGGTAACCCTGAAGCTGAAGATTCCATCCATCCTGGAATTGATACAGGGAGAAAGAGGACATATTTTCCTCTTAGCTCTAGAAGAACACACTGATCCTTACAGAAGTAGATGCAGCAAGAAATGTTAATTGGTTACTCTGTGGGAGACCTCCAGTTCAAAGACAGCTGTCCACATACAGCGTGCTCCTCGGGAGAGTTTGTCTTGGGAATGAAACTCAGGAGTGTGGGTTTGCTCAGAACTTATTGAAGTCGCTTATGACTCGACAGACTTGCTACGTGTTGCCTTCTGAAGAGCGCAAGGGCTCTGTGGTAGGATGGATGAAATACCCACCTCCTGTTCTGGTTCCAGGTGTGGTTAATTGTAGGTGTGGGGGGAACCTGCAGGCTCAGGCAACTCTCCTTGTGCTTTGTCTTAGCCACCTCAGCCAGAGGCGCTGTCTCTGTATTCAGCGCCTCTTTGCAGGTGGGTTTCTTTTCCTTTGAGTGTGTTACCCGCTTTTTGAATGATGTGTGTGGTTGCTGAAACTTGTACAGTGTGTTACAAAAGCATGGGGGGGGTTCCACTGCGTCATAGTTCCGTGTGAAAAACCACAAGCTCCCTTGTTCTGAATCCACCATCAGTGACTCTTCTGCGATGGTCTGCTTGCCAGGGTGAAGGTTGGGGAATACACCTTGTATCTGAAGGTAATGCTGGTCAGTTACCACAGGTTAATGGATTTAGTACTCAAAGCTTTGATGCTTTTAGGAGGAGGTACCCACCATTTCAGAATTGTTACTGTAGGATTCGGCACAAAGCGGCACTGCTCCAGAGGAAGAACATTTTTGCTTTTCCTCCTTCTGAGCAACATCTAGGGGAAAAAAAAAATTTATTGCAATCAGATTTACACTGTCAGAGACTGTATACAGGTCTTTATTTTATTTCAGAACATGTTCTGCTGAAAGCAGCCTCTGCACCCCCAGTACTGGTACTTCCTTCAGAGAAAGACCTAGAGGAGTTCGTCAAGAGATACGAACAGGGAGCAATTAACCCAATATCTGCCTTGCATCAGTTTGCACAAATGCACCAAGTAGAACTGGAATTGAAGGAAACTAGCCTGGCAGGTAGATACTTCTCTTAGATAGATTAATATTTTCTTATTCTTGAGAGGATCTGAATTTCTGCAGTTGGCAGTAATACAGATGATTTGGGTTTTTTTTTTTACTCTTGGTTGCACTACCCTCCACATAATGTTGCATTTTGGCTGCCCTTTTTGTGGTCCATACCGTGCTCTCATAATGAATTGCTGCACAGTTTGACCAGATGAAGCGTGTGAAATTCTGGCTGCTACCTGAACTCTGTGAAAAAATGCATGAAGTAAGAGCTGCCAAAATTCTTGTGGGCATAAAAGGTTTGAGTTGTACTCTGCCCAAGTTGTCTTTTTGCCTTGGACTCCTCCTTGGGAATGAGTATAAGCGTGTAAAGCTATGGGTAAGTACCTTAAAATGACTTCACTAATTGAGTCTGCTCTTTTTTTCTCCTTTCAAGGCAATATGATAAGGCCCTATTTTGCCTTTTGTGCTGTGGTCGATGGTGTTTCCTACAGGACTGGCCTGGGAAAAAACAAGAAGGAATCTAAACTAAATGCAGCTAAACTGGCTCTTGATGAGCTACTTCACTTGTCTTATACAAAGGCAAAGGCTTCTAATAAGTCAGGTGAGTGTTCTGGCAGCACCTAACAAGAACATGAAAACTGTAGTTTTATTAAGTGCTTCTGTATCAGGGCCTCTGCTGGTTATTAATGCGTTTGTTGCTGTTGTACTTGATTTGCTACTTACTGTGTCACAGTAATATGAAGCCTCCAATTCTTAGGATGCAAAGGCTTGAGCACTGAGTCACTGCTTTCAAAGGAATTCAGTTACCCTAGCGTTCAGCATCTTCTTAAAGAGTTGCTGCCAAAACAGTTTTCTGCTTACAAGGATTTAAACATCAGAAATATCTCAAGAGAATTCAAAACTTCATCCTGCTGAAAGTAGTGTGAGATCTGTGTTTTTGAATTTGGCACGTTCATCCCAGCTTGAAATTTTGTTAAATCCTTAGGTCCTTCATGTACTCCTGGTGAGCTGCAAGCTTCAGCAAACCCTGTTCATGTTTCAAGGATCTGTTTTGGTAAGGAATAGTCTTGGGTTTTTTCTCTATTAATTCAGATTACTCAGGAAATGCTTTTTTTTTTTTAAAAAGAAAAAAAGTTCTTTTAATACATTGAGAGATGTCTCTGAACTGTTATTTTAAATACATCTTTGATGAATGCTGTAAGAATGAACGTCACTCAAGTAGGAGATGGGCACAACTTGAAATACCATGCACAGTGGGTGGTCAGACTTGATCCATATCCCTGACTTACTATCATGAATAATAAAAGCATGAAGCCTTAGGTATTCTTGTCCTTTACTTATTCATGTCCAGCCTGAAAATCTTGAATATCCCAGAAGTGTGTGTTGATAGTAGTGTCCTACCATGTGTTTGGATTTATTTATTTGGCGAGTGGCTGATTGTGCCTGGTTTTCCTCCCCCTCCCCCCCCCCCCCCCCTGCAAATTTGTGTCTCGCTGGTTTTTATTGTTGTATTTAGAAGGAAAACAGCTTATGTATCAAAAACTTTCACAAACACTCAAAGACGTATTCAGCAACCTGACTGCCAAGCATCCCGAGTACCAAAGCTGTGGCAGTTCCCTGGCTGCCTTCATCATTGAAAAAGGTGAGTCTGCTTTGATGGTGGGTTTTGGGGAGTGGGAAACCTTGGCTGTTCGTGTTCCCAGGGAGCTGTGGTTGGGACATTTCCGATCTGGTTAATAAAAGCAGCTCTTCCTCAGTGACATGCTCTGTTCTGATGGCTCTGTCACGCACGTAGTCGTGCTGCAGCCGTGTAAATACTCAAGACCTGTCTCACCAAAGAGTAAGGCTGTGTAGGCCGGAGGAGGCAGATGTGCCCCAAAGCAAGCTGCAGCCCCTGCAGAACCCACACAGGAACAGGTTTTCCTAGCAGGACCTTCCAGTACTGAAGGGAGCATACAGACAGTAGGGGAATCAACTTTTTAAAAGGGTAGATGATGGCAGGACAAGTGGGGATGGATTGAAGCTAAAGGGGAGAAGGTTTAGATTAGATATTGGGGGCAAGTTTTTTACAGAGAGAGTGGTGAGGGGCTGGAACAGGCTGCCCAGAGAGGGGGTGGATGCCCCGTCCCTGGAAGTGTTCAAGGTCAGGTTGGATGGGGCACTTGTGTAGCTCCAGGCCTGAGGCTGGTGGCCCTGCCTGTGGCAGGGGGTTTGAACTCTGTGGTCCTTGGGATCCCTTGCAACCCAGACCTTTCTGTGATTCTGTGACCTGTGACCCCCGTGGGGGACCTGCACTGTGCAGTCTCTGGAGGGGACCCATACCAGAGCAGTTTGTGAAGGGCTACAGCCCATGGGAAGGACCCAGGTGGGAGTCATTCCCGAAGGACTGTGTGCTGTGGGAGTGGGAAAGGAGCATGAGGAGGAAGGAGCAGCAGAGGCACAGGGTTTAGTAACTGATTCTTCCCCATAGCCCTGCTCTACACACAGAGTAAGGAGAGGAGGAAGCAGAGTCAGGAGTGAAGTTGAGCTTGGGAGGGAGGGGAGGTAGGAAGAATGTGGTTTTGGGTTTGGGTTTGTTTCTTGCTATCCTACTCTAATTGGCAATAAATTCATTTTCCCCAAGTTGAGTCTTGTGTGTGAGGCTCAGTGCCCAGTGATCTCCCTGCCTTTATCTTGACCTATGAGCTTTTTTCCCCTGCTGGGGGGGAGCGGTTGTGAGACAGCGGTTGGGTGAGCACCTGGAAGCCAGTCAAGGTTAACCCAGCGCAGTCATGAAGAAACCAATGTTTTCCTTTCAGGTGGACAGCATGAAGTTGTAGCTCTAGGGACCGGAGAGTATAACTGCAGTCAGTGCGTTCAGCCCTGCGGAAGAGTGTTGTACGACAGCCACGCCATCGTTACTGCAAGACGGTCACTACTTAGGTGAGAACCTGTGTGCAAATGGTTGCTGGGTCTCTTGATGACAGTTCTCAGTGTTACTTCTGTAGGTGCAGGTATAAGTGTGCTTGCATTTTATAGTTGGCATTTTATAGCTGGTACCTTCTGGGTTATTTTAAAGTCAGGCAACTTAAACACGAATACCCATGTGTTTGTAAACAAAAGCAGTGGTTTTCACATTTACTTAACACTTTCAGGTATTTTTATAGACATCTGTTGCTGTTCTATAATGAAAATCCAGCGAGGACAGAGAAGTCCATATTTTGCACAGCACCAGGCTCGAAGATGCTGACCCTAAAGCAAAACATAACCATCTTTCTCTACATGAATCAGCTTCCGAAAGGAACTGCTCATTTAAAATCACAGGCGTAAGTACCTTGGTGTTTTCAGAGACTTCCTAGTGGAAGATTCATTTGTTTGCAGTGACAGATGCATCATGGGGGTGGAAAAAGGGCATTGTTACACATTTCTAAGCTAGCAGGGGAGCTATTGGGAACTTGCTTTTGTTTTTAGCATTAATGTACAGGGTGGTTGTAGTAAGTGTTTGAGCCCTCCAGCGGAGGGCTATGAAGATCATTAAAGGACTGGAGTATCTTCCCTGGGAGGATAGGCTGAAAGAACTGGGGCTGTTCAGCCTTGAGAAAAGAAGGCTGTAGGGTTAATAGTAGCTTAAGGATAAGTAGAGACTAATGGGGAAGCTGGTTCGTTGTCTGTTAAGTTGCAAAGCAGATAACATTTATTAAATCTGTGTAAATAATAATTAAACAGTGGGACACATTTCCCCCTCTACTGTGCCCTGGTCGGCCCCACCTGGAGTATTGTGTCCAGTTCTGGGCTCCCTGGGATAAAAAAGACAGGGATCTCCTGGAGAGAGTCCAGAGGAGGCTGAGGAGATGATGAAGGGCCTGGAACATCTCCCCTGTGAGGAAAGGCTGAGAGAGCTGGGGCTGTTCAGCCTGGAGAAGACAGGGGATCTGATCAATGGTTATAAATATCTCAAGTGTGGAACACAGGGGGAATTGGCCAGCCCCTTTTCAGTGGTCTGTGGGGACAGGACAAGGGGCAATGGCCTCAAGTTGGAGCACAGGAAGTTCCATACCAATATAGGGAAGAACTTTTTCCCAGTGAGGGTGAGGGAGCCCTGGGACAGGCTGCCCAGGGGGTGTGGAGTCTCCTTTGCTGGGGATCTTCAAGCCCCATCTGGATGCCTCCCTGTGCGACTTGTCCTAGGGACCGTACTTTGGCAGGGGGGTTGGACCCAATGATCTCTGGAGGTCCCTTCCAGCCCCTACAATCCTGTGATTCTATGATACAGCTCAACATGATGGTACAAAAAAAGTTTTACATGGGTTATAGCTTCAGGATGGTACTTTGTTTATTACAGATACCCGCTTATCTCTTAACCCTCTTCTCCAAGAGAATGATTTGTTAGTATTTTAATACTAATTTAACCATTGAATCATAGAATGGTTGGGGTTGGAAGGGAGGATTGAGCAAGTGGGTCACTTAGTGCCACCTTTTGGACCACAGGAGCATAGTATAATAGGCCTTGGGTTGAAACAATAGGCTATGACATTGCTCTGGAGGAAAAAGGTAACTAGAGAAACTTGCTGGGACAAATACGCTCCCATGCTTATATATTCATACTTCTGTCTGTTAAATTTCTGAATGTGTTTGGCTGTGGGTTTTCAATAGGTTTGACATGTAGCAGCAGCAGTCACTGGTTTACCAGGCTATTTTGAATGATTTTGTTTTGTATCCCTTACAGTGTTGCTGTGGAATAATGTCCCTGAAAATCATACAGGTTTTGATGTGTACACGACAGCCAGCTCCTTTCTTGCTGTATCTGGACCAGCCTTGGCTGGACGCCCAGCTTGCAGGCTAAATGTCACAGCCAGTTCACTGCAGATTGTGCTGACTGGGGCGGCCCCTCCTGTTAGGATTGCATTACTTGCAGCATCATAGCCCGCTCGTACAAGGAGATGGTTGGCCAGGCTGGGTGCAGTTTGTAAGCTGCTCTGTAACAGTTGGTGGATCACAGATTTGGTACTTTTCCTCTTGCTTTTTGTCTATTCTGGTGCGTGCTCTCTTGAGACAAGTTCTGGCAAGTATTTTCTTCTAATGCAGCAGATTTGCTTATGTATGGACTTGCTTAAAGGTGGCTTTTAGATGGGAGCTACTTGCACATTACATTTTGCATGGCAAAAATGTGGTCATGTGGTAGTTTGTTGCTTCAGCCAAAATGAAACTGGCTTTGTAATAATGTGGTAAAGCAAAAGCACCTTTGTGAATTATTAAATTGTGGAGAGTTAGCTCAAAACTTCATGCTTTGATTTCTTTTCCTTCTTTAGCTAAGGGGGAAGGAAGAGTGTTTTGCTTCAGAAAAAACACTGTTTTGACTCCCTAATGTGTTTTCCTCAGTTTGTTTTAAATATTTTGAGGAATTGCAGTTATATTTTAAAGGAGGCTAATGATTTCACAGCTGCTTTTGCACAAGATGCACAACCTCGAAGTAATTTCTGTCATGGTGCTAAGTAGACACAAAGAGATTCCTTCTTTGCAGGATATGCTGATCTTCTTTTTTTTTAATGTTTGCATGACTGATGGCTAAGGTTAGATTGAATTTTTTTAAATTTAAATACTGGTTTTGGTATTCCAGTCACTGTAGCAGCCAAGTTTGGGTTTCTAAAATATACAAACGCTGAACATAATGTGAAGCCCAGAGGTATTGTCTGAGAAACAGTAGTAGTTAACACTGTACAGTAATCTCTGCAATCCATTTTCTTGTCTTACTGTAGACAGCTCAGTCCACAGTCGATATCTGCTTATGAAACTAGTGAAGACCTGAGTCTCCACGTCACTATAAAGGGCAGGGTTTACCTCGCCGTTTGTTGTCCGCCGAAAGCTTTGAGAGCAGGCAGCATGTCAGCCAGTGACAAATTAACCAAATGGGAAGTGGTTGGCATTCAGGGAGCGTTGCTGAGTCACTTCATTGAGCCAGTGTATATCAACAGTATTCTCGTGGGTAAGCGTAGTCTGGGTGTCACTGGGGTTATGGGTACCTTCTTGTGTTCTGGTTTGATTTAGAAACCATGAGCTAGACCAAGATGGTTCTTTGGAAGAACTACAGTACGTTAGAAAATCAAACTTGGTGTTGCAGCCTCAGTTTTAACAGTGCCTTCTGCAAGAATTGTAAAGAGCTGATGAAGAATAATTGTTCCAAAAGGAGACATCCAGTGAAAACAGTGAGGCCTCTGGAGAAGAAACTGTGAAACCGGTTTTGTTCTGCAAACTGAGCGTTGGAACTGATTGTTCCAAATGTTAATTTTATGTAGGGGAATTAACACAAAGTAGATTGATGGACACATCCACATTCTCAGCTTTTTTTTTTCCCCCCCTTCTTTACTTTGATGTACTTATGTATGACTGTTCTTCTTTAATAGGAAATGGCAATTGCAACGATACACGAGGGCTAGAAATAGCTATAAAGCAACGTGTCGATGATGCACTTACATCAAAGCTTCCCATGCCTTACCTGGTGAACAGATCTCATACTTACTTGGTGAATGCTGCATACCCAATTCAAATAGACCTCAAACAGAGGTCTCTTAGTTTGAATTGGTCGTCGTCAGATGCATCAGTGGAAGTTGTGGATGGGTTAAATGGAAGAACCACTGAAAGGTTAGAATTTTTCTTCTTTACGCTGGAGAGAATGCTTAGCCTTACTGTTTTGGGCCAGTTCATCAGAGGATTTGGTTTTTTTAGCCATGCACGAGCACCGTGTTACTGCCCAAAGAGAGGGATTCTCTCCTGTGTTAGGTGAATGCATCCTATGCTTAGATGTAGTTTCAGAGATCTTCAAACTCCACAGTGAGATACCAAGAAAAGAAATTAAGTTCTTTGAATTGAGATACCTTTATTCCACCATCTGTTGTAGTGAATGTTCCCGTTTTTACAGTCTGTAAAACTGCTTAGCATCCTAGTTCAGACGAATTCCAGTTTGAAGCCTGTTTTTGGTTGACCTGTTCAAATTCTCACAGCTGCTGATTTGCATTAGCCTTGTGTATTGAGAGCTGAAGTAGGATCATCTGGTTGCATTCACAGAGCAGTGAGGGGAGGGAAATCCTGTTAACGATCCAAACAATATACCTGTAATGTGTCTGTTGCTGACTTCACTGGCTGTTGCTATTCTTTTCTCATTTTGACTAGCTCTCCATTCAAAAGTGGCACTTACATGGCAAGCCGCCTTTGCAAGGCGGCGATGTTCAGCCGTTTCAGGTCACTGGCTAAGGAAGCGAAACGGAGTGATTTGCTACAAGCTGAGACGTACCATCAAGCTAAGGTAAGCGGGTCTGGTGGAGGGAGTTTTGGGGAGGAGTCTCTTCAGGGCCACTCTCAAATCCACAGTTTGACAGTCAGGTGTGACTCTTTCACTGAAGACTTCACCTGAACTACTGGATCGCTTTTGTTGCCTATAACCTTTGTTGCTTGAGAATGTCTGAAATTTAATTAACCTACTGAGTTAATCTTGGAACATCTCTCTGAAAATCTGCCATGTTTTGTCTCAGCATAGAAGACTGCTGCCTGTTCTCCTCACATCGGATAGTTTTATATTACTAAGGTTGGGGAGGGTGGTTCTTTAGTTCATTTTCAATCTTAATTTTTATATTTGCTTCGTGCATACGTAGATGCCTTCCTACCACAGTGCACTCTTGTGGGAGACTTCTTACAGAGGAATAGGAATGTTGAAATTGTCTGCCATAAGGCAGCATTAGGTCCCAGGCTTTCCTTCGTGGTATAAAAACACAGAGAAATTACCTAGAGGAGCTATTGTGATTCATGGTTGCTGTAAACACAGCCATGTCTTGAGATTTGCACTGAAATTATAGTGAGTGTTTCTTTCCAGTGTAAAGATATTACTAGAACTGAAAAGATGCTGGAAAAAAAATGTTTACCAGAGGAATTCTCCCATTCTAATACATGACCAAACATCTAAAGACTTATGTTTTTAGAGTCAGCGGTTGAGGAAGCTGTGTGATTTGTGGGTGTGTTTTTCTACAAGGTTCATGCATGTTACATGCCAGGATGGTAAGGAGCTGTTGTTCTGGAGATCTTTTCAAGATCTTTCTTTTTCTTTTTCTTTTTAGATTCAATCTGAATTGTACCAAGAAGCTAAAAACTTGCTGCAGAGCTACTTGGAGCAACATAGTTATGGATCCTGGATCGCAAAGTCTCCGCAAATTGAGAAATTCAGTGTCTGACTGACTTGTGAGGTGAACTGTGTTTAAAGGCTGTTTGGATAGTTTTCCTTCAGTGAAATGGAATTCTGACCAGTAAACCACTTAATTGTAGGGTTCGTATTTGCAGGAAGAAAATAATTCCAGAGCTGCTTGTCAGTTTAAATACAGTTATTAACCCACCGGTAACCGTTCAGTCCCTTCCAAAGGTTGGTGTTTTCTCATAGGTAGGAGTATCTAACAGCTTTGCAAATGTGGTCTGGTTCACCTCCTAATGCCACCTCATTTCATCTCTCTCACCCCTGCCCTGTGGAGTTGTTATCATAGTTCTTTCCTGTTAGTTTCAGGATTGCTGTGAACTAATTTCTTCTTTTCAATAGCTGTAAGAAATAATAATAAAAAAGAATCAGTAGAAGTTGGATTTCTCTAAAGAAGTAAAAATAGCGCACCAATGTGAGAATCGCTTTTGGAAACAAAAACTGGCAATCTGTGCTTTATCACCATAGGCATCATTTGCTAGTCTTAATTTTTAAGACTTGTTTAGGATGGGGTTTTCAAGTGGCTTGTAGTTTACAGTATAGTGTTTGTGGTAGAAGGGTTTAAAAAGAACCTCTGTACTTCCAGATGTGAAACTTTGAATTACCAAGCTGTTACTCAACTGTTTTGTGGCAGTCTGTTTTTAGTAGTGGATTTAAAGCGTTTTAAAGGTGTCAAAGCTGTAAACAACAGATGTAGTACAGAACTCACCAGAAGCAGGGTTCTTCAGCTTTCATGGGCTACCCCAAAAACCATCAGATGTTGGTACATGTAGAAGAGTTGGACAGTTCCACCCACTGACTGCTTTGTACTGATGAGTCCTCACAAAATTGTCTGCTGACATCATAATCTGAAAAATGTTGCCTGTTGAGAGGGAAATGCTTCCTTGTGAGTTATGATAAGAACATGTAACGTTATGGCAGTGTTTAAAAGGATGTTGTTAAGTACCATACTTGGGTTTTGAATGATGTTGTGAAATACTGGAGTGTTTAAGCTGGATAATACACTAATACAAGTTACTTGAGTTTTGTGTATCCCACAAATGTGGGAAGCTGGTCAGTTATGTGGTGTCTTCATACCTCAGTTGCTGTGCTGTAGTCGTGTTTCAACTTCTTGGGGATTTTTTTTCTTAATCCATTTTTGGAGCGAGCATGTAGAGTCTTCAGAGGAGATGATCATCTGTTGATTTCCAGGTTGTTGAAACTCACTGACTTGTTACTGCTCTGGCCTTGACCTTCTTCAGTTATCCTGCTGCTTTGTTTTTTCACTTGAGGGCTGGTGTAATGTTGTGATGGTTTTCTGTGGCACGTGCTCCACATAATACACCATGTTATGTTTCCTTTCTTAGAATGCTTGAGAACAGCCATCCTATTCCAGGCTAGAGCATAGTGTTGCATTTTTTTTCAGGGATATTAAAACTTCAATAAATTTCCTTGGCACTGTGTTGGTGTTTCATATGCTCCTAAACCGCTTTTCTGTATGGACTGAGGCTTCTGCTGAGACCTCATCACCAAGGTGTGTTCTGCAGTTAAGCTGGAAGCCTTCGATATGTACAACTAGCTGAGCCTTTTTGATGTGCTTCAGCTGTTTTATTAATGGAGTGGCAAGCCAAAATACCTGTGAAACTTAGGTTCCATAGTATGAGGGGAGAGGCTCTTGTGAGAAAGAAGTGGTGCACATGATAGCTATATCCTTGATAGCGGAGTTGATGGCAACAGTGTTCCTGTGTCTGGATTGTTCTTTGAGTATCAGCAGATGCAGAATGCACTGAGGTAGGAAGTGTAGGCAGGTATGTGTTCTTGCCTGGCTTTCTGCAGCTCCTTCAGTAATTCCAGAGTGTGTCATTCACAAGCGTGAGAGAGGCGAGAGTTCTGCGGCCCCAGCAGTGAGGCCTGACTGCACTGGCCATAGGCCATAGCCTCTCCTCTGTCTGCTCAAGGAGATTCGAGGTCCGCAGGTGAGAGTATCTGTACACATGGTCATATTCTCTCTCTATATGTGTACACACATGTACAGACACACCAGCCACACCTATATGCATATACATGTCATAAGTGACATATGTCAAATCTGTTACACATGTAACGTGGCATGTTGAGTCTAATGTGTCAGATCACACATCATATAGATGACATGTCACGCATGGGTCATGTCACACCTTGCCTGCATGTTATGTCACATTTGTCATGCACATCATCACTCTCATGACACGCATATGGCTTGTGATGTGCCAAATGCCCCGTGTCAAGTGTCAGTCACATGTAGGCTGTAACACAGCAGGGCATGGCTACTGTACGAAAGTACCGTGGCAGTCCCTGAAACTACTGCCAGAATAGCCAGAGCCTTGCTTCCCATGACTGTGAACTTGCAGCTGTCTCTGAACGTTGCAGCCCAACTCCAAAGCAGTTTGTGCAGACCAGAACAAACAAAAAATCCCATGTGTGTGTTTTCATACTGCATGTGATGCCTTTCTGAAATTGTTACTGGGCTGTGGCTTCTATCTTGCCTTACGGATGTGTGGGTAAGTATCTCTTTACTATCACTTCTTTCTGAAGTACTTGACTGTTCCTAACGTTATCTTGCTGTTCAGAGACTTGGTAAAGGTCACTGTTACTCCCCATGGGCTGTCCCTACTGCATGGATTGACCTCAAGGTAGGTTTTACCAAGTCTTCAGAGTTGAGGTTTCACGTGCTTCAGCAAATGATGAAGTAAGCCTCGTTCATTAACAGAACTGAGTTCAATGAAAACTGGTCCTGCACCCTCTTCCTGATTGCTGAGAGCTGGGGCAGCAGTGCAGGTAGACATGCGTAGCCTGATTCTGGAGCACGTTTCTCTGCGAAGTCACATGTTACGTGGGATGCTGTTACTTCAGGGTGTAGCTTTCTGCTATAGATTAGGGGCTTTAGATGCAACTTACTCAAATGCTGTTTATCAAGTCACTCAGTGGAAAAACTCAGTGCAGTAATGGAGAATTAAAGCAGCTGCACCACTGTTTCTAAGTTACTTTATTTAGTATGCTTTTAACGTTGTAAATCTATTACTTGCTAGTCTTAAGAGATATAAACTCTTTACTATTGACCTATAATTACACTCCCATTCCCTCCCTAATACTCAGCATTAGAGTCCAAACCAGGCCACCCCCTCCCTGCCCCACCCCCCCCCCCCGCCCCACCTACCCTGACCACCTTCCCACATTTAAGTCAGACAGATTTTTTGCAAATAGATTTCTTGCCTGTTGTCTCATCATCTGTGTCATCCTGTATTTAGGTTTTCATCTGGATGACATCTGATTTGAGAAGAGGGTGGAGCTGATCTCTGTGGCTAGGACAAGTGACAGTGTTCTGCCTTGTGGGTGGAGACTGAGTGTGCCTTCGCTGTGGGAAGAGTAGTAGTGCAACAGATACAGATGCCAGCACTGTAAGTATTTTCCCAGTTTTGGCAGAAAGATACCATTAACGCCTGTTTTCTCTCTGCAGCATTCAAGAAAACTGCTGTTTTTTCCATTGTTAGTCTGTTTTTAAGTGTAACTTGAAATACATACCACACCCACCAGCAAAACACATCAAAGGCTAAATGATAGGCTGATAACTGCTGTAGTAGGCTTACTTTCATCAATTACGACTTGTGGTGTTAGCATTGTGTGGTGGGGGTTGCATTGAAAAAAAACCAGCCCTGCTCCTCTTAGTTGTTTCTGCATAAAACCTATGCTGTCACATGGCTGGCTCCATCTTCATTTGAGGCAAACACATCTCTGAGGTTTCTCCAGATATTTTTTGTGAATACTTAGGGCAATAGATGCTCACATGGACTTGGATATTAATCATTAGTTTTCTGTCAGTTCTTGCTGGAAGGAATTGGCCATGTTAAAGTGTTCTCAGACGCCAGTACCTCAGTTACCTGCATAGTAATTATTTCATGTGTGGTATTGTTTTAATGATGTTTCCCTGTCTCTGAAGATTTTTGGGTACTCTATGCTGCACTTACACCAATGAGATAAACTTAGCCTGCAAAAAAGATTACAGCAAAAATCCTGCGTAGCTAAGTAGGACAGCTCAGAAGAAGTTTGGGGTTTTGCATTTCTTTTGGGGGGAAGCAACTCAGTGCTGTTACTTCTATACCTTGTGCTGGATGCCAGCATAAACTGGTATTTTATGTTGCTTAAAAAAGGTTATCTGCAGGTGTCTTGAGTCTGATACCCTTATGCTTGTATACTGGTGAAGGGTTTATTGTTGGGCTTGTGTTTTGGTTTTTTTTTTTTTAAATGAGTAGTAAGTCCCTGGTGGAAAAGACAGAATCATTTAAAAAGAAGACTCCAGACATGTTTTTTGTATGTTAACAAAATTTATTAAATACCACCTACAAGTAACTTTCCATAGTTTTTTTTTTTCAATAAATAGTTGTCTCTCTAAGCCTATTGCCGAAGTGAGAACCATTTAGTTTTCCAAAGTACATTTTGAGCCCGTAGGGCTTACAGAAAGGATCAAATATGATCTTAGAAACATACTGTGGTCCCAAAACGGACAGCA
The DNA here is from genome assembly GCA_022605575.1 of Laterallus jamaicensis coturniculus. Lineage (NCBI taxonomy): Eukaryota > Metazoa > Chordata > Aves > Gruiformes > Rallidae > Laterallus > Laterallus jamaicensis. The sequence goes on from JAKCOX010000005.1 coordinate 4,692,885, forward strand.
AGCTGGTAAGCCACAGGGCAAAAACACATAAATTAGTCATAATTAATTAAATATTTAAATAAATAACGTAGCAGTACAAATAGAAATTGTTGTCTTGATTATTTTAGCATGGATATCAGGAAGTTGCGCAGTTCTTGGTGAAATACAGGAAATTGTTTCTTGTCATTAGCTTCACAGATCTTGCATCCAGTTCCTAGGGGCATTAGGTTCTGCAATACAAATATTTTTTTGTTAATTGGTGATAGCTCTCTTGCCCAGCTAGTTTCAGCAGTAATACCTCAACTTCTGCACGTTAAGTTTTTCTGTGAAAGAAGAAGGACCCTTAATGTTCCCAGGGATTGGCTTTTTTCCAGTTGGTGTTAAGGAATGATACGATGAAGCTGCTGCTTATAAAGGAGTATTTTCTAAATGGTAAATACTCTACAAGATAAACACGTTCACTCTCTCTGATAACTACTGCAGGAGGGGATAATCTTCATTTTTACCCTGAGGAAGATGGCTAAAATGATACAAGGATCTCTTAGCTGTGGAATTTATGTAGCATACCAAGGTGAACTGCATTCGCTCTTGGGTCCTCTACAGCCCTAAATCTATGGCACAAGTTTCAGTTGCTTATGTAAAAAAAAAACCAAACCATCTGTTTTGCTCCTAAAAGCAGTTCTGTGTCAGCAGAAGATGCCTTGTGTCATTCAGCATATAAGTGTAGTATTTTTTAAAATGTTGATGTGTAACTAGTAGGTCTCAATTTTGCTGTATTAGATGATCATGCAAACAGATGTTGTAATACAGTTTAATGTTATGATATTTTTGTGTAAAATCGTGTATTTTCATAACAGCACACAGACCTTGAACCATAAAAACACAGATTCTAGCATTATTTTTTTGCTAACTCCAAAACACTTTTTTTTTTTTTTTACTATTTTCTATTTAAATTGGGTAAAAAGATTGCATACCATAAGACTCTGGAGATTCTTCTTTATGTTCTGTAGGTTGTTAACGTCCTCGTCTTCGATTTCATTCTCCAGGGTGCCCATTTCTGTCAGGTAACACTGCAGAGTTCGCCAGCTGCACTCCTAAAACAGACAGCAAAATCAATAGATATAAAAACCTGTTTCCTGAGGACAGTTGATTCAGCTTTCTAAAAATCTGAATTGCCTGTTGTTTTTAACTTCATATGAGGAACTAGGCTGCTGTTTTCTACAACATATAGCACATTTGTTCCCCTTAAAGTTGTAAGTTGTTAGACCTGGTCTTAGTTCTGTGGGTAGATTAATTATTGTAGCTTTTGAAACTTGAGTAATCTTTACAGGACACTCAGAAGTGTTGGGATGTCTCTTGGGAACATGAAGCTGTAGTATCCGCTCCTAAACAGAGCGTTACTCCTGGTCGCCATGTAGAAATCCTGTCTTAGCAGAATGGTTAATAGGCAAGACCTCTGTCAGTTCTGTGGTGGCTTCTTCAGGGCTACTTTCAGTTAATGCCCTTGGGCTGCTCGCTCTGAGGTCTGCATCTGATCTGGTGTTTCAATGTGATAAGTAACCTTACACATAGCTCTTAAAAGCTATTTCAGGCACGCGGTATGTTACTAATCAGCCCCGTGCATTCTCATTTAAGCTCTGAGATAATTACGTCTTGATCTTGCCAGCGTATGAGAAAAGTGACTCAGGTAAGGAAGTGGTTGCAGAATCTGGCTTTGAATCTTTACTGAAACAGAATTACAGTTAAGTGAAAACTCTTCAGGATTAAAAATCTAATTGGAAGTTCTAAGTAGTTAACAGATAACTTGGGTAAAGACTTCAGCTACTTCCCAGTACTAAATGACTCGATGCTCTTGTTTGTTGGTATACTTGCTCACTGAATTAAAAAGAAAAGTAGCACAGACCAGCAGCCTGTCAGTGATGAAGTGTCTGTGGCAAAGCTGCACTTAGAATGCTGTCTGCATTCTGGTGTGCATGTTTCTTTCAGAAGAAAGTAATGATATTCTTCTGGAACTAAGTTTTGGGTATTAAGTAAGCACTGTAACACATGAATGTATAGTTAATAAGTCTAGAATGGCTTGGTAAAGTTTTGTTTCTGAAAAAAGTAGGTAGAGCATAACTGAGTTTCATCATTCATGGGATACACAAGATTTATAATTTCTTAAGCAACTTTCTAGAGGCTCTGCATCTACTTTTCATAAAATATGGGCAGTTTAGTAAAAATATCATAGACATAATCTGTTCCTACATCTAGTTTATTCTCAAGTTTTTTCTCATGCTGGTGTTAGTACAACAGTCTTGTTCTGCCCTCTGCAAATCTTATACAATGTTTAAATGATTCATAAAACCTTTTTGTCCTGCGGATGAATAGGGAGGATTAATCTTCTGTTACATACTGCACAGAACTGCACATCAGCCAGTTAATGTTTGAGAGAACAAATCAGAAGCATCTTTAAGAAACTGCACTCCTTACACTGAATTCAAGCTGTTCAGATTTGGTTTATATCTGCCCTTCTGATAAGCAAATTGTTTTGGAGCAACCCCAAAGATGTATCATTTTTAAGTAGCCATACCTTAGAAATTCTTCTGAAAAAAGATTTAAACTCACCTGTTTCTCATTTGGTGTGTAAAGGTCAAGATGAATCTTCTGTAGAGAAGAGAGAGAAAAAGTTAATACTTGTGAAAAAAATACATAGGAAAAAATAGATGAAAAAGCTAAATAGAAAAGAATCTTCTAGTAAGAGAAAATCAACCACTTACATCCTTGCTTTTTTCCAGGGTATGTAAATCTTTTATTAAAGTTGTAAGAAGGCTTATTTTCTCTGGTGATAGTGTTGCTCCGTAAGCTGCAGTCATAAGCATGGCTGCTGAAATATAGCTCAGGATCAATACTTTGCACATCGTGTCAGTGTTCTGATTGTCTTGTATGCTAGGATTTGGGTTGCGATATCGGACGAGATCTGGTATGCTGTCATTAAGCTGTTTAGTGTATTTATACCCTTCTTTCTTGGGGGGGAAAAAGATGGGGGCGTCCCGTAATAGAGGCATATTACACATCTTTTCATATGTTTTACCTGTATGGCAAGAATCATTACTTTTGTTTTTCCTCCCCTGATGACACTTTGGAATTTTTATAAAGCAAGAGGGATTTTACCGACATTCACTGGTGCAAGAGAAGCCCACACTCGCGTTCGGCAGTCTCCGTGTGCTTTCTGCATGAAACACTTTTTCCCTCATGGGTTGTCCCACTCCCCCAGAGAATATGCCATAGAACACACTACTGCCACACAAGCTGTTGTTCTAAAGATGTCTGATTTAACCACTTGGCTTGTTTCTATTGATCCTTCCACAAATCCCACGGCATTATTTAAGTGAAGCAGCAAGACGCATTCTCATTTTAGTCATTGTTGATTAAACAACAGGAAGAAGTTGGCTTCCTGTCTGAAGGTGGTTTCACCTGTCATCTTTTGCAAAGACAGTTAGTGCAAGCTGAGGTGCGTAAGCCAGGCTTCATACCATCAAAATTAAAATATTGGTGGAAAAAACCCCCCCCCCCACCTCCCAGCAGGATTCTTTGGGAACGTTGAACTGTGATGTGTGTTGCTGTGTAACTTAGTGCTGTGCTTTTCCCCCCTGTGTGCACCTTTCACTTTTCTCCATCTTATAATGAAAACGCACTGCTTTCTGAAATATTTGCAGATTTTCTTACTGATACCAAACCCACTGCGTTTTGTGGTATCTGTCACGGTGCTGAAGTTGAGAGGGAGCAGTCCTTTGACTCTGAACTCTTGCACAGTGGTGTTGAACTGTGTTTCTTCTCTAGTTCAGGGGTCTGAGAGCTGATACCTTTGGAATACTACGTGTAGAGTTTAAAATGCATAGTTTTTCTTCATTTCGAGCGTAGCTCTGAGCCAAACGCTCCCCCTGCTGCCCAGAAGTCTAACATTGTGTGAAACGTGGCTCTTTTCTGCTCTGTGAAGTTAGTTGCTGAAGCTGAGTGGAATAGATTCTGGGTTTGCACGCTGCTGTGGTTTGAAGTTGTGTTGCGTTCAGGATGGGCAGGACTGGGTGGGTAGCGACTTCACCTGCCATTGCGTACAAAACCGACTTCACGTGTCCTCATCGTGTCATCTGCAGGGGGGTGGATATGTTCAGAGATGGTTAGAATATGGGTTTTGCTTGGATTGAATCTGTTACCATCCTTGTTTTTATTAGTGTCTGTCTGATAACCATTAAACTGGTGTTAATTAGCAGTGGGATCCCAGCTTCTGGACGTCTTGTATAATTCCCTGGTTTTGAAATAAGTGCAAGCTTCTAATTTGTATGGTCATACAGAAGTCCGAGTAACTATTGTAGCCTGGAAGGTGTAGTGTTTATGTAGTTTAAAACCTTTTCTGGCACTGTATTTATTTTTGTCTCTCTTATTTTCTTACAATCAAACGAGATTCATGACCACAGAGGTGAGCTGCTGAACACAGGGCTGTCAGCTTTTCTCCAGGGGGCATAGGAAAGCTGGTTGTGTTATTCAAGGGTTTTTAGTGACTTGGTTTAAGGTAGTGTGTTTTGACTGGACAGCATATGAGGTGTGAAGGAATACTTCAGCAGTGAACGCAAGTCACATTTTTGTTTGCAATTATTACTTACCATTCTCAACACTACACAGTCTTTCCTATGTCAGCTCTGTAAAATTACAGACGGTCCTGTCTTCTTGACCAAATACCCTGTGGAGATACACTTGGAAGCATTGAGTTTGAGGGTCCAGATCTGAGGCATTTCTGGAGTAGTTTTTAGCGGTTTAGAGGTTGCTCCAAGCACTTCCTTTATGCTGGAGCGTTGGGGAGTATTTTGCACCAGCACTTACACAGGCACTTAGCAGTACAACACAGCCAGCTTTCCAGTTTTCTTGGGGTGGGGTGGGTGGAAAGCAAAACCAAAAAACAAGCCTGAGTACTCTGTCAGGTTTTTTGGCAAGTGTACAAATAGGTGTGCTGAAGAGCTAACACTGTTTAAGTCATTAGCTCCCACACATCTCTGACCATAGGGCTTTCAAGATCATTTTCCTCTTAAGTCCTTTATTGGCCATGGTATACAAAACTATGACTTCAGCTGCAGTCTACTGTCAGTGTGAATTGCTTTGAAAGAATGAGAGGCTTGCATTTCAAAGTGGGGGTGGCATGTGCAGTACTTGTAACTCTGCAGTATTTAATAAATTGTGCACAGAAATTTGAGTGGTTGATTTTCTCATAACATTTTGCTGCAGGCTTTGTGGTCCAGCAGGAGAAAGCTGCAGATCTTGCTTTGGCAGTTTTATTGGATGTGCCAAGTGAGAGGGAGATGGCTTGGAGTGTGTGTTGGTAAACCCAGAAGCAACATAAACTTGTTAGCACACAACTTAATTGGCATCATAGCTTAAGTGTTGGTGGTCTGTCCTGTTTAAAAGTCTTAATGGTCTCTGTGCCGGCTAAGTAGATTCCACAGTTGTTACACTGCCCTTAAGGGCTCTTCTGTCTTCAAGCAAGGCAAAACATCTCTGACCACAAGTAGCCAAAAGAAGTTGCATCTAGGGGAACAAAGTCCATGGTACTAGTAAGACTTGTAGGCTGGGTGTAGGGAGCCCTTTGTGTCATTGATTGTACGATATTTGTACGTTGATACAGTGTGATTGGTGTACTGGTGTGATGGTATAAGCCCCTCAACAATTCCCAGCGGTGCTATTGCATTTGAATGGATTCGTGGCCAAAAGGGCTTTATCCTTTTATTAAATGAGGGTTTTTCTTGCCTATTTTTCAGTTAAGTGCTGTGTGTCAGATTGTACCAGATCAGTAGGTCAGTGTGTGCTCAGGGGCTCGTGTACTGTCAGAGATGGGTATCTCTTTCTGATAGGAATATTCTCATCTGCTGTAACTTGTAAATCACAGAGTTGTAGGGGTTGGAAGGGACCTCAAGAGCTCATGGGGTCCAACCCCCCTGCCAAAGCAGCTCCCCAGCTCATACTGCACAGGTCAGCGTCCAGACGGGGCTGGAATCTCTCCAGAGAAGGAGACTCCACACCCCCTGGGCAGCCTGTCCCAGGGCTCCCTCACCCTCACTGGGGAAAAGTTCTTCCCCATGTTGGTGTGGAACTTCCTGTGCTCCAATTTGCAGCCATTGCCCCTTGTCCTGTCCCCACTGACCAAAGAAAAGGGGCTGGCCAATTCCCCCTGCACCCCATACTTAAGATATTTATAAACATTGATTAGGTCCCCCCTCAGTCTTCTTTTCTCCAGGCTGAACAGCCCCAGCTCTCTCAACCTTTCCTCATAGGATAGATGCTCCAGGCCCTTCATCATCTTTGTAGCCCTTCTCTGGACTCTCTCCAGGAGATCCCTGTCCTTTTTATCCCAGGGAGCCCAGAACTGGACTTCTATACTGGTCAGATTTCAGGAGTTATGCTCAATCTGAAGTATTTTTTGTTGGGCGAGGAGTTATTTAGGGGTTTATGTAGAGGTACAGTGATTCAGATCCCTCCTAGCTCCACCACAGAGTTTATTGCATTTTTATAGGAAATGGAATTACTCCTTTAAGTTTTCTGGAATCATACAGGATAAAATAGTGCTGCTAATGCTAAAACCCCTATATCTTGCCTTTAGAAAGTATTTGGGGGAAGGTATTGGTGACCATGTCATACTGTGGGGATTTAGTTTCGTTTTGGGTTTGGTTTTAATGCTCACTTGCAAAAGGTCAGTTGATCTATTACCTAATTTTCTTTATGGTAAAATGACATTGTAAGACAAACACTGTAAAATGCCCCATACCAGAAAAGCTTTAAGGAACCCTTTAAAAGCCTTACCTACACTTTCAAGAAAGGTAAATAAGCAGTAAAGGAAATACGTTAAAGGTAAATGGTATTTGTGGATCAGGGAGCTGGGGAGGGAGAAGGATGCCCTGTCTGTCTTGCTGTTCTTTCAGTGGGTTGCTTGTATGTCCTGTAGTACTTACACCTATGGTAAATAAGGGCTGGTTTTCTCCTTTAGAGAAAATGAGTAAAAAGAAATGACTAAACTCCTGATCTGTACAACTTCAAAGTCTGGAAAAGTTTTTACATAGGATCTGACTCCTCTTGTAGTTTTTGTGTCTTTCTGAACTGAAAACCTGCAGTTGGTTTGTTGGTTTTTTTTTTTTCTTTTGCTTGCAAACCTGATGACTGGTGAATTTTGGAGAGAAGTTTTGGTTTCATTGAGGTATTTGGCATCTTGTTGATCAAGGTGCTTGCCACCCTTCTCCATCACCAGAACAAAGTAGTGTTCAGCTAGAGGGTGTCTTGTTTGGTCTGTTTAATTCATGTGCAGGTGTGTTTCAGACTCCTACTAGAGTAGCATCCTTTTTACAAGATTACTGTCAGTGGAGTGGTAGGAACCACAGCAAGAGTTCATACATCTGATGAAGGTGATAACCATCAATTGATGATCATGGTCTGTTGGCTTAACTCTTTCTATGTGTTTTAGGCCAGATTTAAAGAGTTTTGCATAGCAGAGGTTGTCTTCTGTTTGCAGATCTCATAGTTCTGAGCAGTAACCTGTAGAAAGGAAGCCTTTGGTGTTCTGCTCAGTAGGGAGATTCCTGTTAACATGTTGAAGACTTGAATAAATAGCTGAGTGGCAGTTGGTTTTAATTTGGTTTTGAAGCCATCATAGAATGCTTTGGATTGGAAGGGACCTCAAAGATCATCTCATTCCAACCCCCCCTGCTGTGGGTAGGGACACCCTCACTAGACCAGGTTGCCCAAAGCCCCATCTAATCTGGCCTTAAATACCTCCAGGACGGAGCTTCCACAACCTCTCTGGGCAGCCTGTTCCAGTGCTTCACCACTCTCAGAGTAAAGAATTTCTTCCTATTGTCTAATCTAAACCTTCCCTCTTTCATCTTGAAGCCATCACCCCTTGTCCTGTTACTACACTCCCTGGTGAACTGTCCCTCTCCCACTTTCCTGTAGGAAAAGTATTGGTAGGCTGTAATTAGGTCAGCCCAGAGCCTTCTCTTCTCCTGACTGAACAAGCCCAACTCTCAGCCTGTCATCATAGAAGTGCTCCATCCCCTTGATCATTTTTGTGGTTCTCCTCTGGACTCACTCCAGCAGGTCTATGTCTTTCCTGTACTGGGGACCCCTGAACTGGCCGAAGTACTTCTGGTGAGGTCTTGTGAGAGCAGAGTAGGGGGGCAGAATCACCTCCCTTGACCTCCTGGACTTGCTGTTCTTGATGCAGCCCAGGACATGGTTGGTCTTCTGAGCTGGTAGCACACACTGCTGGCTCATGTTGAGCTTGTCATCAGTGAGGACCCCTAAGTCCTCCCTGTCAGGGCTACTCTCAGTCCACTCTCTGCCCAGCCTGCAGTTGTGCTTGGGATTGTGCTAGCTGATACACAGGACCTTGTGCTTGGCCTGATGAACTTCATGCAGTTTGCATGGGTCCATCTCCCCAGCCTGTCCAGGTCCCTCAGGATGGCATCCCTTTCCTCCAGTGTGTTGACCTCACCTCTCAGCTAGGTGTCTGGCAAACTTGTTGGGGGTGCATTCGATTTCACTGTCTATGTCACCAACAAAGATATTGAACAGTGCTGGTCCCAGTACTGACCCCTAAGGAACATCACTCATCAGATACTTCCAAATGGACACTGAGCCATTGACCAGAACTCTCTGAGTGTGACCATCCAGCCAGTTCCTTATCCACCAAGCAGTCCATCTGTTGAATCCTTGTCTCTCCAATTTAGAGACAAGGATGTCATGCTGGACAGCATTGAAGGAGGTAGCCACCTCTTTCCCTCTTCAGCCTGTTCTTGGTCTTAATCTCCTCTGTGAAGAAGTAGCAGAAGTTCATGACCCTGTCTGCATTTAAGAAATGGAAAATTAATTTTATTGAAGGTTTTAGTTTAATAACAAAAGATTAAAGGTTTAAAAAAGAGAAAAGCACTGAACTGTCTGAGGTTAGTATATCCTGTAAAGTTCCCAAGTCCATGTGATCCTGAACTGTAAAATCTCTAACCCGTTGAATAGGTGACTGCTGTACTTTCTGTTGAGCAAGAACAACCATGGCAATGGCCAAGTTACAGCCAGTAAGGTGTGTCTCCCCGTTGCAGTACATTTTTCATAGATGCTACAGGTAGAACAGTTTCCAGATGAGTGCAATGGATTCCATAATGTATTAGTACTTAAATATAGGGGTAAACTAGTGGCTGTGCTTATAAGGAAAGATAAAGAAAAGCAGGAGAAAGCATTATTTATTGATTTTTATTTGGGTTTTTTGTTACTGCTTGCTTCTGGTGGGATTATAGCACAAAATTTGCTGGTTCACCAGTACATACGGTATCATTACTGCAATGATAAAGGATGAAACGGGACAGTATCCTTTGAATGGCTGGTGTGACAAGGACAAGTGAAGCAAGGGGTAGAATAGAAAGCCAGGAGTTGCTTCACTGGGTTAAAATAGTGGTTTTAACTAGTTGAGTATTGTCCCTGACTAGGGCAAGCACCCACTGTTTCAGGAGAAAGTGCCCCCAAAAAAATCCAAAACCCCAAACGAAAAATAACAACCCAATGTGAGTAATTCTTAGTGTCATTTCCCTGCAAGAATAATGGTGGGGTGGTTTGGTTTTTCTTAAAGAAATGCTTTTGATTTTAGAGGATTAACTAAAATTATCTGAAAATAGTTGACAGTTGGGAATCTCTTCACAAAATCTGTTTAATTTCTCATTGAAAGGACCAACCAAAACAAACAGACCTTTGCTAATAATTGTAAACTAGCCTGTCCTTGGGGAAAGTAATCTTAACATTCCCTTGTCTTGTTTGTAATTCTTTAGTAAGTGTGGATTTAGTGAAGGTATGGGGTGATGGATGTATGGGACCACTGGTGTTTCCTTGTCACCATAGTTACCATGGCTAAGCACATCCTAACAGTGGAGTGAGATCTCAGTATAGAGATCTCCTGTACCTTTCCTGTGCTTATTTAGTCATGCATCTGCCTTGTGCCCAGCTGTGTGGCCTGATTTGCTTTTTAGAGAAGTAGTGTCTTACCATGCTGAGTCCTTTTTTTTTTTTTTCTCCATTGCAAGTCAGTGTTGCACCAGATGCTGATGGTGTTGGCTCTTTCTTGAGAGGCTAAGAACCATCCCTAACTGAAATTTTCAAAGCAAACTTCAAGAAATGTAGAACACCATTACCAGGTTTGCTGTGGACAGCAGCATGTTTTGATTATTCATTTCTGTTGGTATACAAAGTACATGCAACCAAAGATCAGGGTGGTTGTCTCCTCTGAGAGCAACAGCAAAAACAAAGGATGGGGGGGAAGAATCTGAAGAGCCTAGAGGCTGGTTGCTGTCACCACAGTCCCCTGGGGTAGTTACAGAGCAGGTCTTTGGGGACTTGAAGGGCAAGGAGGTGACTGGCATTGGGCCAGTATAGATTTACCAAAGGGCACATGCTTTACCAACCTGATTGTCTTCTGTAGTAAGGTGATTGAAGGAGAGAGCAGGGCATGGCTATGTCAGCTGTAGCAAGGACAGTTGCTGATGATGTCCTTTCAAGATTGTGGAGATATGGCCCAGATAGGGGGACTGCAGGCTTTTCAGAAGTTAAACTGAGTTGGCTTAGGAGGACTGCAGGCTTTTCAGAAGTTAAACTTACTTGGGTTATGAACTTCAGGCTCAGGGGTTTGGTTTTATGTTAAAATTCTTGGTGGTGGCAAGTTTGAATTACTGTGAGGGTTAAAGTAAGCAGAGTTGATTAACAAAGGGTAAGGGCTCAGTGTCATACAGGTTAAGGCCCTGTGTTGTATTTATAGAGGAAATGGATGAATTTTTGAAGGCTTCTGGGTGAAGTTGAACAACTTCTTTTTGTGTACATATGATCTGTATTCAGTTGGTCCAGCATGCATTTGAAAGGATCATTAGTCCTGTTTGTTTGGTTTTTCCCCTTTTGTATCCAAATGGATTCTGTAAGAGCTGTTGGCACGGGAAGTGTTGCTGGTATCAAAGCATCCTTAGCTGTTTTCTCTGAGTTTTCAATTTCTTCTTGGTTGACTGTACACCAAACTTCTAAAAGCCTTCCTGATATACCCACAAAATAATATAAGTGTTAACCTCTACAAGTTTTGTTTCACACTTCTTTTTAGGTGAAGAACCATAGAGACCAATACAAATGCACAGCTGATGACACACAGTTCTGTGAGTTTGGCCCACTGATTTTGTTGGCATGTGGGTGGAAAACACTATAGGTCCTTCAAGTTCTTGTTCTTTGATTCCCAAGAAGAAATTTGTGCTCTGGACCTAGATGTTGTGTATGTGTCTGTCGTTACTGTTTTGCAGTGGGGAAGAGGTTGGTATATGCACCAGCAAACTAAGTTGTTGCCAAACTGTTCAGTCTCTGGATTTAAGAAACTTCTGGTAAAATGAAAGTTGAAATTCCTTTACTAGGTCAAAAGGCCAGTGTCAGATGGTAACAGTACAGGATGTGAACAAACCACAAACAGAGAATATTGTTTTACCTTACTGAATGCTGTGACAATGCACATGCTGTGTAGATGGCCTAGATTCATCACTAGATAGGGACAAAAGCTCTTGAGGTACCATCTTGGTGCTGTCTGGCAGCGATGGAGGCTCAAAACTCTATGTAGGCTGTTCTAGGACAATGAACCTGTTCTCTTACGGTTCCATTTTCTTCTTGCTGGCTTTTGCCACTTGCTTCATACTGGTTCTGTGGGATTTACGGGATGGGGGGGAGGCAGGGGCTTCCCCACAGGTGCTTGTTTTGCCTCCTGTCAGACCCATGGCCAGGGTTGCACTCCTGTACATCCTCTGGATCCCGCGTTCCTGGCGGAGTTTTACAAGCGTAATGGCAGTAGAACTGTTGATCAGAGGCTGCGTTCCTCTTGCTCTGGCCATGTTAGCCACAGGATCTCTAGAAGCAGGGTTGGAATTCTGTTGAAGATAAAAAGGGGTTTGTTTTGAAACAGACTAAACAGTAACACTGGGAGGAGAAAACTGTTAGATCTCCTTAAATTCTGGAGCTGTGCTTCATCAGCTGAGGAGGAGTCCATTTAATTCTGTTCTTTCTCCAGAGGTGGCTGCAGTCAGAATCTTAGGACATGCAATACTCTTGACTACTTTCCCAAATGCCAGCTGTTCCCAGCTCAGAGGGATTGCTCACTCTGAAGTGGTTCCTTTATATTGACAATCCCACAGTGTAGAGCCCTGCTCTGCCTGGAGCCATGCAGAGACTCAGCATCCACAGCACAAGTGATGAGCAAGTTCCACAAATCTACCTCATGTGGCTTCACTTGTTTTCATCCTGGTTCCTGCTAGGTTTGTTTCATGGTATTACCTTTCAGTCCCTTGAACTGGAAGAGGCAATGAGTCTTCCTCTCCTCTAGTGCTGTGACACTCAAAAATTTCATCCATGATAATTGCCTCTTTTCTAGGCTGTCACTCCTGTCCTACATTGAATAATCAAAACATTGTACAGGCCAGAAAGTTGATTGTTCTTGTTACTGTTTCTTTAGCCCTCTGAAGTTCTGCTGTTCTCCTTTGGAAATTATCTTCTTCTTTTCTCTCTTTATTTTAGTATTTTTTTCTCTCCATACAGCTGCATGATGGCATGGGGGGTAAATGAGCAAAACCAACACTGTGTTCTCCATTCTGGTTCGTCCTGTGTTACTTTGTTTGTAGTTACTGAAATCAGATTAGCTTCTCTTAACAAAGGCTGTACACTGAACTGACACTGCTGGGACACTGTAACTCAAAGATCTTGCTTTTAATTGTTGATTATCAGATTAGAGGCCATCTCAGGGCTATGAAGATGATGAAGGGCCTGGAGCGTCTCCCCTATGAGGATAGGCTGAGTAAGTTGGGACTCTTCAGCCTTGAGAAGACTGAGGGGGGACCTAATCAATGTTTATAAATATCTTAAGTATGGGGTGCAGGGGGAATTGGCCAGCCCCTTTTCTTTGGTCAGTGGAGACAGGACAAGGGGCAATGGCTGCAAGTTGGAGCACAGGAAGTTCCACACCAACATGGGGAGGAACTTTTCCCCAGTGAGGGTGAGGGAGCCCTGGGACAGGCTGCCCAGGGGGTGTGGAGTCTCCTTCTCTGGAGAGATTCCAGCCCCGTCTGGACGCCGACCTGTGCAGTATGAGCTGGGGAGCTGCTTTGGCAGGGGGGTTGGACCCCATGAGCTCTCGAGGTCCCTTCCAACCCCAACAGCTCTGTGATTCTTAGCTTGGTTTTGTTCTTGCACGTGTTGACTTGCATCCTTTGGTGAAAGTGACTGATATTTTAAAGCAAGTATGTATCGTTTTCATCATCTGGATATAATCTGTCACTATCAAATAGGTGGCTTATTCCAAATGTTTGTTTCTCAGATTGTTGATTTCTTAAGCAGTTACAGAAACAGTTTTTATCTCTGTAGTGTTGGTGGTTTATTGTCATTGTAGTGCCAACATCAACTTGGATGTTGCTCTTAAGATCTAACCCAGATACTCCTGAAAGAATTGTGTGGGGTGGTGTGCTTTGTTCTGCAGTTGTCTTCAAATATGCCAGAACCTGAAAGCATCATCCTTTTAGAAAGAAGACTTTCTCTAGATATCACAGAATTGTAGGGGTTGGAAGGGACCTCCAGTGATCGAGTCCAACCCTCTGCCAAAGGAGGTTCCCTAGGTCAAGTCACACAGGTCAGCAGGGGCTTGAATCTCTAGAGAATATCTCTAGACGGGGCTGGAATATCCCCAGAGAAGGAGACTCCACACCCCCTAGGCAGCCTGTCCCAGGGCTCCCTCACCCTCACTGGGGAAAAGTTCTTCCACATATTGGTGTGGAACTCCCTGTGCTCCAACTTGAGGCCATTGCCCCTTGTCCTGTCCCCACAGACACTGAGAAGGGGCTGGCCATTTCCCCCTGTGTCCCACACTTGAGATATTTACAACCATTGATCAGATCCCCTCTCAGTCTTCTTTTCTCCAGGCTGAACAGCCCCAGGTCACTCAACCTTTCCTTGTAGGGGCGATGCTCTGGGCCCTTAATCATCTTCGTAGCCCTTCTCTGGACTCTCTCCAGGAGATCCCTGTCTTTTTTTATCCCAGGGAGCCCAAAACTGGACACAATACTCCAGGTGAGGCCTGACCAGGGCAGAGTATGCACATGAAAAATACAATTCTATTTATTTTCCAATAGTATTTTATAAAGATCTTTATTTGGCACTGCAAAACTCCCTTCAGTGATAAGTGATGCTCATTACAGCCACTCTACAAGTCACTTGTGATGTGAATTGAGGCAGATAGCATTTAACTTACGTGCTGTATTTGCTACAGTTACCAAAAGATTTGGTTCAGAGTCCTCCTAGCTCCAGAAGAGAGTGAGGTGAACTTTTCAGAGCTAGTTGGGTATTTCCTTCAGCAAAATGTGTGAGAGCTGCTATTTAGAGAGAATTGTGTGGACTTCATTTATCATCTCAGTAGTCTGTCATTTTGTGTAATGAAGCATGACAGAGAATCTAGTTTCTTAATACCTAATTTTAGGAATTTTTGTAATGAATTGAAAAGATGATGTCATCTCACCTTTTTTCCCAGGTTCAGAGGTAAAAGGAATTCCATTTTCAGTGTTCTTGTTGGATGACATATGTAATAGTCATAAAGAGATTTATTTTTTTTTACATGTGAACCTGTTGGTTGTGGTCTCCAAGGACTCCATGTTCTCTTGGTGTCTAAAAGCTATGGTTTTGCTAATTTTTCTGTCCTGTTCCAAAAACTAAATAGTACTTGAGACACTGAAAATGCCATTAGGCACAGCCTGAACTGTGGACAAATGAGACCATTGTTGAGACAGTTAATTTGTCATTAGGGTGGCTTCTGATAACTGGTCCATAGCTAACAATGGTAAGTTATCTGCCTGAACTTGGAGGGGTAATACTGCCTTTGCCTCTGGTAATGCATAAATTGGTGTTGCTCCCTGCTTAGTTTCAAAGCAGTGAAGCCCACCCTCATTAAATTTGCTTTCAGTGGGTGGATGATGGCAGGAAAGAGGTCTTCATCCTTAAAATGAAGATGTTTATCTAGTGAGAGGCAAGTGGTGTGTGGTCTCCTCCTGAATTCTAAGAATTGGGTCTGTGCACCCACATGGAAGGAGGTGTTCAGAACCTCAGAGGTAGCTGGTTACTTGTTTCTGCTCTCTGTTCAGTCTAAAATGTAGAAGGCTGTACAAGCATAGAGTGTTCTACCCATGCTGTGTTTCTTTCTAGGGGTTTTGGAGAGTAAACTAGTAGTGACTACTGTGTTTGCTGAGGAAAAAATTGATCCCTAGGTCGTTGTCATCCAGTGTCTTTCAGTGCTGCATAGTGTCTTCTTTTTCTGTCTGATTTAAAATTAATTCTTAGAGGAATAAAGTGGTGAAATAATAATAAATATCAAATGCACCTTGAGCCTCTAACAGGCTTCAACACTTTATAGGATTGTGCATATCAGCCTGGAGAAGAGAAGGCTCTGGAGAGACTTATTTATGGCCTGCCAGTACTTAAAGGGGCCCTTAGAGTGGGAGAGGGACTGTTCACCAGGGAGTGCAGTGACAGGACAAGGGGCGATGGCTTCAAGCTGAAAGAGGGCAGGGTTAGGTTAGGCGTTAGGAAGGAACTCTGCTCTGAGGGTGGTGAGGCACTGAACAGGCTGCCCAGAGAGGTTGTGGAAGCCCCATCCCTGGATGTGTTCAAGGCTGGGTTGGATGAGGCTTTGGGCAATCAGATGTAGTGGAAAGTGTCCCTGTCCACAGCAGGGGATTGGAATTAGGTGATCTTTGAGGTCCCTTCCAACCCAAAGCGTTCTATGACCTGTATTTCAGCTGCCATGAGGAAGATGACTCTGTGCAGGCTAAGAATAACACTTCTTCTTTTTGCTCATTTTCCTTGTGTCTAGTATGTTGAAGAAATTACTTCCCTTATAGTTTCTGGACTGAAGTGCTGTGCTCCTGAATACCCTCTTCACACTCTGTGTGCTGCGTGACATGGGAGGAAGAGGCAGGTGACTAAATAGCAGCTAGTTATTAGAGCAGGGTTTACTGGGGCGTAATGGTTGAGACTGGAATGCACCCCCAAGGACTGTTGAGTCCAAACCCCTGCTGAACTGTACATCAACTAGAGCAGGTTGCTCAGGTCTTGCCTAGTCAGGTTTTGAGCATCTCCCACACCCTTCTGGGCAGCCTATTCCAGTACGTGACTGCTGTTGGCACGTTGAATACAATGCTAAATGAATCAATTGTTTAAGTTTATGTGGAATTTCCTGTATTTCAGTTTGTGCAGGTGGCCTCTTGGCCTCTCACTGGGTACCATCTAGAAGAGTCTTGATCCGTGTTCTTTAGTCTTCCCCTTCCCCAAACCAGATACTCATACACCCTTAGAGGATCCCATGAGCCTTCTCTTCTGTCAGGGGGATTATTCCTCACCATGTGAAGGACTTTGCATTTCCCTGTGTTGAATTTCATAAGGTTCTTAGCAAATATCTTCAGCTCATCAGGGTCCCTCTGAATAGCAGCATAACCATCTTGTCTGTCAGTTGCTCTTCCCAGTGTTGTATTCTCTGCAAACATACCAAGGATGCACTGAGGATGCACTCTGGCCCATTGTTCAGGTCACTAGGGAAGATATTAAATAGCACTGGCCCCCTTTTGACCCCTTAGAGGATTAATGGGGCCATCACTGATGAGGGTACTTTGCCTTCCACCTTCTCTCTGCAGATAGAAGCCAGCTATCATCTGCCCAGTGCATCATAGCTAAGCTGATTACGTGAATACAGAGGGTAGTTCAGGTGACAGTTGAGGATGTAAAGTAAGACTTCATCTCATGTTCAACAGAATGTCCTCTATTCAAGTAACTTTGTTTGATTTGGGTCTAAGGTAAAACTAAGATGGGATTTACCTAAGATAGGTAAAATGTAGCTAGTGCCACTCAGGAAGGCTGTGACAGCATTAGAATAGTTCTGTCTGAGTTTCACCTCAATACCTGCTGTTAATCAAAGAGCAGAATGCTGGGTGCTCTAGGAAAGGAGAAGAAAACTGCTGTGTCCATCTGAGGTGCACCCACAGCTTCGGTAGCACGTGTCGTTCTGGCCCCACACCTGCACACACACAGTGGAAAAGAGGATGACCAATGCAATGGAATAACAACACAAGAGACAGCTCAGTAGGATCAAACTCTTCCAGCTGGTAAAGATGTGAATGAGGAAGGACATTGGAGGTCAGGAAACTCTGTGAGTTGGCAAAGTATAGAGGGAATGTCTTTTTTTTTTTTTAGTTGAGGAATAAACAGAGAAGCAAGCTGAGATGTTTGGTTCCAAATGAAACAGAGGTTTCCTTCTTCTATCTCCATGCAGAGGAACTCCTTGCTACAGCATGTTGTGGGTACCAAAAGGTTCTGTAGTTTCATAAAGCCATTAGAGAAGTTTATAGTTCCAGTAGCATTTTTATTCCTTTAAAAACAAAGATGCTGCATTTTATTCATTATTATTTTTTTACTGAGGTGATCAGTGAGATGGGGGATGCTGGATCAAATCATAGAATCATAGACTGGCCTGGGTTGGAAGGGACCCCAAGGATCATAGAGCTCCAACACCCTGCCACAGGCAGGGCCACCAACCTCAGGCCTGGAGCTACACAAGGTTGCCCAGGGCCCCATCCAACCTGGCCTTGAACACTTCCAGGGATGGGGCATCCACCACCTCTCTGGGCAGCCTGTTCCAGCCCTTCACCACTCTCTCTGTAAAAAACTTCCCCCTAATATCCAATCTAAACTTTCCCTCCTTCAGCTTCAGCATCCCCCTTGTCCTGCCATTATCTGCCCTTTTAAAAAGCTGATTCCCCTCCTGTTTCTCTGCTCCCTTCAGGGACTGGCAGGCTGCAATGAGGTCCCCCTGCAGCCTTCTCTTCTCCAGGCTGAACAAGCCCAGCTCCCTCAGCCTCTCCTTGTAGGGCAGGTGCTCCAGCCCTCTGATCATCTTTGTGGCTCCTCTGACCCCTCTCCAACAGTCCCACATCTCTCTTGTATTGGGGCCCCAGCTCTGGACACAGGACTCCAGGTGGGGCCTCAGGAGGGCAGAGCAGAGAGGGACAATCCCCTCCCTGTCCCTGCTGCCACCCCTCTGCTGATGGAGCCCAGGATCCCATTGGCCTTGTGAGCTGCAAGAGCCACTGCTGGCTCATGTTCAGTTTCTCATCCACTGTGACACCCAGGTCCTTCTCACAGGGCTGCTCTCCAGGAGCTCTTCTCCCAGTCTGTCTCCATGGCTGGGATTCTTCCAGCCCAAGTGCCACCCCTGACACTTGGCAGTGTTGAACCTCATTAGGTTCACCCAGGCCCACATTTCCAGCATGGCAAGATCCCTCTGGATGGCTCCTTTCCTTCCAGGGTGTCGACCACACCAGTCAGCTTGGTGTCATCTGCAAACCTGCTGAGGGTGCACTCAATCCCATCACCAATGTCATTGATAAAGATGTTAAAGAGAGCTGGTCCCAAGACAGACCCCTGGGGGACACCGCTTGTCACTGGCCTCCACCTGGACACAGACCCATTGACACCACCCTTTGGCTACGGTCTGTTAACCAGTTTCTTATCCACTGGATGGTCCACCCATCAAATCCACATCTCTCCAGTGTAGAGATAAGGATGTGGTGGGGGGCTGTGCCAAAGGCCTTGCACAAGTCCAGGTATATGACATCAGTCACCTTCCCTTTATCTACTGATGCTGTCACTCCATCATAGAAAGTTACCAGATTGGTGAGCCACAACCTTCCCTTGGTGAAGCCCTGCTGGCTGTCCTGGATAAATGAGGAAGTGGTGGTTGCTTTTCCACTTAGTTTCAACCACATGGTGTGTGAACTCTGCCTAGCAAGTGTATCCCTTTTATCCCAAAGACAGTATGTGAGATTTGTGGTAGCACCTTAGTCTTCTTGTAGTAGATTGATTGATTAATTTATCAACTTAATAAAAAAAAACCAAAACCCACAAACCAGGGAAAAGTTGCAGCTTGCTTCTCTCTTAGGAGGGGGAGTTTGAAGGGATACACCACAGAAATAATGAATACAAATGGAAATTTAATAGTGATTACAAGCTTTCCATGCTGGTGACCTGGCACAACGTGAATTTGAAGATAAAACCAAAGAAAAAAAAATTATCTTTTGCTAGGAAAATCCTCTGTGGGTGTCAGTGGCTGATTCACAGCTAAGGAGTGTTCCTGGTTCTTCCCCTTTCACTCATGTTGAAAATCATTTCACTACTGACATAGATGGAGCAAAGCTGTCTTTGGTTCAAACACAGATACTGCAATAGGCAAGCTGGATTTCATATGTGTCTGCAATGCTTTATTGCTATTAAAACTATTTTTTCCTGCCTAGATGACAGTTTTTATGAGTTTATGTCTGTTCCTGTTAGGCACAGCTGTTCAGTATCTACTTTATTTAAAAACCATAAGCACAAGAGTTTTGTTTATTTATAGAGAGATCACAACATCAGTTGATTTGGCATAAGGTCATCAGCACAGTCATCAGAGCTAAAGTTCTACATTTCTCAAGATCTCAGTAGTATGTGTGTTAGCACTGGGGCTGGACACTTGACATGCTTGCAGTATGAAGCAATAGACTTGTCTTTGAAACATTCTCATTTTGCTATAGTGGGTGATAGTTGTTTCAGAATGGATTGATAAGCTTTTCAGGACAGGCCTCTCTGCAGTGTGATGATGAGGAGGCTGAAGTTTCCTGCAGCTGTTTCTGAAGTGTTGGTAGATGGTAGCTAGCAGAAATAGTTCTCTGGCTGTGTGACTTACATATGGGAAGAACTGAATATAGCCTGACCGATTCGGACCACCACACTGTGCATTTCTGATAGCGTACGAGTTCTGTCTTCCCCATTCAGATCCCATTGAATTGATTAATCCTGAGGAATCATTGTTTGGGTGTTGCCAATGACATGGCCCTGTTTGATGCACTGTTTAACAGCTGGGAGTTGAAGAAGGCAAATCTTGCCAAAACAAATGTCAGGTAAAATGTTATATTTATTTCCCATCTTGGGTTGCTAGGAGTAGTGGGTGCTGTGTTCTGTCAGACAAACTGATGGAAGGGGGAAAACTGTTCAGCAGTCCTCTCATCAGATTTTTGTTCACCTGTGCCTGCCTGTGCAAAGTTCTGGGCAGATACTGAAGGCGCGTTGGAGTTAATGTGGCATAAAGTTTGCATATCCTTATTTTGAGGAGAGCTGATGTGAATCAGAAAATGTGTGTGTTATCATCTCACAATCAAAAGCTGCTCTGCTTTCATGACACTGGAAGTGTTTTTCTTTCTAGATCTGTGTTCTGTGATCCCACACTGCAGAGTGTAGAAAATACTTTTGGATAGCTGTGGATTTCTGGACCCTGAGTTGAAAGCAATTAATGTCTGTGGTTTCTCTTTTCACTCCCATCTTCTATAAAGCTTTTGTCTCTTCGTGTCACTTTCAAAGCAAATATTGCTAGATAGTGCAGCTTTAAAAAGGGAAGAATGGTTTATGCTTCTTGGGGTGAAGATCTCCTGGAGAGAGTGCAGAGAAGGGCTACAAAGATGATGAAGGGCCTGGAACATCTATCCTGTGAGGAAAGGCTGAGAGAGCTGGGGCTGTTCAGCCTGGAGAAAAGAAGACTGAGGGGGGACCTAATCAATGTTTATAAATATCTTAGACATGGGTTGCAGGGGGAATTGGCCAGCCCCTTTTCAGTGTCTGTGGGGACAGGACAAGGGGCAATGGCCTCAAGTTGGAGCACAGGAAGTTCCATACCAACATGGGGAGGAACTTTTCCCCAGTGAGGGTGAGGGAGCCCTGGGACAGGCTGCCCAGGGGGTGTGGAGTCTCCTTCTCTGGAGAGATTCCAGCCCCATCTGGACACCACCCTGTGCAGTATGAGCTGGGGAGCTGCTTTGGCAGGGGGGTTGGACCCCATGAGCTCTCAAGGTCCCTTCCAACCCCTACAACTCTGTGATTCTGTGAATAAATACAGCAGCTTCTGTATGGATATATCCATTTGTGTAATGAATTATCAGTCAAGACAATACAGGTGTGAGAAAGAGAAGACTGAGACTGAGGAGACACTTCCTTCAGGTCCTGCTAGGCAGCCCCACTCAGTAGTATTACTTGAGACCTAGCCATCCAGACAAGGACAAGTTGATGTGCCAGGTCTTAGTGTGGGGAAGCACTGGGTCCCTTCTGCCCAGATAGGATTGTTGATCGTTGACCTCTAGTCAGGAGGTAGTAACCAAGACAACTCAAGGAATCAGTTCCAGGAGAAACAAAGTGCTCCAGTGAATGGGTTTTTACAGTAAAATAAATTTGAACTCAGTCATGGAATACTGAAAATGAAATACTGATGCCAGTTTTTATGAGTTTAGTGGGTAGCATAGACTCTTCATAGGGAAATCTTTGAGTGTTGGGGATACTAGAAGCATTATCAGGTGGGTAGTCTATTAGGAATAAGCTTACAGAGGTACATTGGGAGGTAGCAGAGGTATGTTTTTTACCTTTGGGTGGAAACTGCCATACCCATCACAAAGTTAAGGCCACATAAACACCCTTCAGTGAGTATCCCTTTCTTACCTAACTCTACACATAGAGCTGTAGTTTTGTAAATGTGACAAGACTGTATACCTAACCCAGTTAATTCTTTCTGGGCAGGTAGACCTCAGTTTTCTAATGTAAGCAGATCCACCTCTGTGGTCACTTGTAGCTGTAAATGTGGTTCTACACTCCTAACCATTCACCTTGATACCTTTTTGCCTTAACTTAGGGTAAAAACCTTGCTTTATCTTAAGATCATTGGAAGGTCTGCAAAAGCCCTTTACCATTGCTGCTTCTCTGGTTTTCTTAATCGAATTTCTGCCTTGCTCCTCAGGTTAGGAGTCCTCATTTTGTTCTGTTTGTAAAGCCCTTGGGATAACAGGAATTTGGGCTTATGGGCACAGCTTGATGCAGGCTGAATGATGGGCTTGCTTTCTTAATGCATGTTCAGGCTGCTGGTACTGTGCAGTGCTTGGGAGGTAAGGGCTTTTGCTACTGCATCACTGGAGAAGTTATTTGATTAACACAGGTGATTTCCCCAGTTGCATTGGTAACGTTCTGTAGTCTTTTGCAGTGAAATGATGAGTGTGTTTTCCTTTCATTTCTGTATGTGTTGCCGGTTTTTCCCTGCTGCAGCTGCTCTGTCACCCAGCTTGCCTGGTTTCCTTGATTGAGGAAGACTTTTATTAGCTGTGGGGATAGCAAAAGGAGTGTGGTGCTGTCATTTAACAGAGTACAGAAGAGCAATGGACCGTGTATTTGTGAGATTGAAAATAAACTTGTCATGCCTAATATCTAGAGCAGAGACTGGTGGGAGATAGCTAGGTTGGCTTTTAGCTGTGCATAGTGGTTTTTATAAGCTTTGGGCAAACAAAGGGAGAGAGAGCTTTGCAGCTGAGCTAAAGGAGAAGGTGTCCTCAGAGATAGGAATGCCTAAAAGAAAGCTGCTATCAAATGATACCCATACTCAGGATAGCAGTTTCTAGGATATGCTGTACACCTAATTCTGGGGGAGGTAATGAAGTGTATGAAAACATTAGCAACACAGGAAAAAAAACCCCCATCAACAGTAGTAGAGCAACAGCGTATTTCATAATGCAAATCCCCCAGCAGCTTTAAAAGAGCACATGCCCCTGGATCTGCATGTCTGCCCCTGCCACGTCATGATGCTGTACCCATGCAGGACCCATGTGTGCGTCACCTTCCCTCCTCTACCTTGGTTTTCTCAGAAAGGAAATGCAGTTGTGTGGGCTGGAAAGGAGATGCGCATTCTAGCTAGGCTGCGATCTGGATGATTAGTACAGCAGCTGGAGCAGTGCATGCCCACCTCTCAGTCTAAATGGAGAAATCAGAAAACCCCCTGAATTCCTCAAGAGCATCATAAAATGCCCTGAAAAATTCAAGGATCTTGGTAGATGCAAGTTATTCCAAGACTTGCTTGGAACAGAGCGAGTAATATCCCTGGTACTACATCAGTTAGGAGACTAGGAGCATGAAACTCCAAATCAGTTGAGACCACTTCCCTGGCAAAATTGCAGGAGAGAAACACTTTGGACCTAAAACATATTTTCTGTTGAAATGCATGCACTATTTTTTTGTTACTCATGTAAGAATAATGCCCAAGCATGATGAGAAACCCAAATTCTTTATGTTATTTTTATAAACATGGGAGGGGGGCAAGCTACTGTTTTATTCCTCCTAATTAATGATAGGTAATTACATTTCCTGGAGAACTTGCATTCAGTGGAGTTCAGGTGTGAAGTCTTGCACATCTGAGTTTTCTGGAGTTTGAGAAGGACTTTTTTTTTTTAACATGTCTGCAGCTCTGGAAACTTTCAGAGAGGCAAGGCTGAGCAGCATAGTAGCAGAAAGAATATAGCTGGTTTTCACAGGAGAAACTGCACTGTGCTGAAGCAGTGGATTGTTATCCAAGGAAAGTCCATGGTATCCAAATACCATGGCATCATTTGGTCTGCAGCCTCATTATACCTGTACATTACCATTTACTTTTGCTCATCAGTATTAAAAAGTGCAGGAAATTGAAACCTTGATCATGTAGTTAGAGGTTTCTGAAAGGACCACAATGATCTGATTAGACTTTATTCTTCTCTTGCTCTATTTTTGCAGCCATGATAGAGTATGAGAAGTCTATTAAATCACAGAGTAGAAGTTTAAATTGTGTACAAGCTCTGCACAAGGTATAGGCTTATTTTGGGTGGTTCCCCATTTCAGTTGCTGGGTCTGAAGGTCAGTAGGCTATAATGTGGAAAGCGAAGTGAAGCTTTAGTCCTGACTTCTCACTTGGTCTCTGGACTTTCTTATTGACAAATTTGGCAGTGGAAGCAAAAGCGATGGAGAAATTTGCTTGGGTATTGGTCTTCCCACCATTATTCAAATTACTGTACTTTTTACTTTCCATATCTTGCTGAAGGAAAGATTGACAGTGATTTATTGGTGGCAAATGCATCATAGCAACTTCAGTCATATCTTCCATAACCAGATGCGTGAGAGAGTAAGCATTTTGTCCCTGCACCCTGTTCAGATCCAGGTACAAAAGTTGCAGTGCTACAAACAGTTTGGTAGAAATGCATATGAGCAGAGAGGCCCTTGAATGTATCATTTTGTGCCTATTCAACTTTGAGGCTTAAAAAAAAAACAACCCACCTTTTGGCTTTGCTCTTCAGGATTAGCATATCAGTAGTACAGCACCTGTGAGAGGGGATAAAGTGGGGAAGAGTGAACAGTGTGATCAGTGAAAAGTTCCCTTTTTAACCACAGAGAATACCAGTCACTGAAACAAGTATACAAATGACTGTGGCTCTAATCACCTAATCATCCTTTTGTCTAGGGACGAGCTGTCAATGGAACAGACCTGACATTTACATCCAAATGTTAAGGTGTTCCTTTCTGGGACAGGGGGGGAAAAGAGAGTGGGAGAGGGGAACACGGGATGGACCTGTGAAGACAGATAACAGAAATAACACCTTCCACTTGTGGAAAAAGGCAAAGGACAGGGCTTTAATCTGGTGCAGCATTATAGCCCATTAGTACTGCAAATATAAATGGGGTGTAAATATTTTGGACTCTTCAGGGATAGTTGCACCTGAGGTGCTCAGTGCATGGACCTGCTCCCATGTGTTGCTGCAGTAATAATAAAAGGACTTAGCAGTGTCTTTGTCTGAGGCTCAGAAGTCAATGTGCAATATTGTCATTATTCTTACTCTAGGAATCTGCAGTTACTTTTATGCTGGATTTAAAGAAAATTTTCTTTTTATTGCTAATAATTCTTCTCTTAGCCTTTAATGAACAGAGTGGTGTAATGCAAGCCATTTATTTCTAATTGAGGCGTAGAGATTTGAGCCAGATACTCAAATAAAGAAGCAGACTTTGTTGTTGGCTCCTAATCCCTGCTTTGCAGAAGCCTTCTCTGGTAATCAGTTTCTGTGAGAAATAGGAGGCTTTGATCAGCCTCAGCCTTTGACTGCCCCAGGGAAAGCTCCTGACATTTCCAGAAGGAAATGAAACATTACCTCTGTGAAACATCTCCTATTCCAAAGATTAGTGGTGTGATTGATTTCCCCCCCCCCCCATAATTTTGACATGACATTACCATTGGTTATTTAATGCTGATCTTTCTTCCTGATCCTGCCAGGATACTGTAATTGGCTATGGAGTGTAAGACTCACCCTTTGCTAGCACTGAAGCATCCATCTGAAGATTGGAGTTGGTGGAATTACATGTATCTGTGGGTGGGTTTCTTCCTTTATGGTGACATGGTTTTAGTTTTGGAGATCTGTGACAGTAAAAAACTTCAGGGCTGCAAATTGCTTCCCCTGATGGGAGAGACAAGTGATAATATGCTTTGGAAAAGGGAGTTGATAACACCTGATAATATTAGACAGTAAAATCTCTTTAAATTCTCTCAATAGGCATTCAAGAAAATGAGAAAGTGTGTTGATGAACTGACCAATTGTTTCCTAAGACGAAGAAACAGAGGCAAGAAGCATACCTAGGGGAAGGAAGGAAGAAGAGAGTTCTTGGGAAGGTGTCACTTCTTAGGATGCCAACGTCTAGACTATGTCAGAG
Source organism: Laterallus jamaicensis coturniculus (assembly GCA_022605575.1). Lineage (NCBI taxonomy): Eukaryota > Metazoa > Chordata > Aves > Gruiformes > Rallidae > Laterallus > Laterallus jamaicensis. The sequence continues at coordinate 4,718,529 of JAKCOX010000005.1, forward strand.
GATTTTCTGACCTTTTTAACCCAAGATTCCATTCCCTGTTTTGTTTTTAGGAGGTGTGACAATGAGACATCTAGCTTTTTAAACCTAGGCTTTCACTGTGTTGCCAGATTAGTGGAAGAGCCCTCTTATTTTGAGAAATCCTAGTTGGTAATTCACAGGGCAGTGGTAATGCAGGACTGGTACATAGTGGAAATCTGAATCAAACTGCAGGTGAAGATTAGCTTCTTGAGAAGCTAATTAGCTTCTTGAGAGCAGCCCTGTGAGAAGGACCTGGGTGTCACAGTAGATGAGAAACTCAACATGAGCCAGCAGTGGCTCTTGCAGCTCACAAGGCCAATGGGATCCTGGGCTCCATCAGCAGAGGGGTGGCAGCAGGGACAGGGAGGGGATTGTCCCTCTCTGCTCTGCCCTCCTGAGGCCCCATCTGGAGTCCTGTGTCCAGATCTGGGGCCCCCAATACAAGAGAGATGTGGAACTGTTGGAGAGGGGTCAGAGGAGCCACAAAGATGCTCAGAGGGCTGGAGCAGCTGCCCTACAAAGAGAGGCTGAGGGAGCTGGGCTGGTTCAGCCTGGAGAAGAGAAGGCTGCGGGGGGACCTCATTGCAGCCTGCCAGTCCCTGAAGGGAGCAGAGAAACAGGAGGGGAATCAGCTTTTTAAAAGGGCAGATAATGGCAGGACAAGGGGGATGGATTAAAGCTGAAGGAGGGAAGGTTTAGATTGGATATTAGGGGGAAGTTTTTTACAGAAAGAGTGGTGAGGGGCTGGAACAGGCTGCCCAGAGAAGTAGTGGGTGCCCCGTCCCTGGAAGTGTTCAAGGCCAGGTTGGATGGGGCCCTGGGCAACCTTGTGTAGCTCCAGGCCTGAGGTTGGTGTCCCTGCCTGTGGCAGGGGGGTTGGAGCTCTATGATTCTTGGGGTCCCTTCCAACCCTTGCCATTCTATGATTCACAACTTGAGTCTTTTGGTACTTAAAATGTAATGTTTCTGTCTGTGAAGTAAAACACTGGAGCATATCTCATGCTATGTAATGCCTGTGATTTCAGGAGGCTCGTTTGGAAAGTGGATGTGCGTATGGGTGGTGTGAGTGTGGAGTGCAGCATGCTGGTGAGATGTTTTAACAGGAGAATGGAGATAGGTTCTGTCATCTCATAGGCTACATTTTCCAATATTAAAAGCCCTGCTTTGAATCCTTTCCAGTACTGTGACAGGTGGTGGCTAGCCTGACTGCTCATGAATTGCAGACTATTCCTGCAGCTGTTCAGGAGCATTATTAAATAAAACCATTTGCAGGGCTACAGGCTTGGGGAGACTCGTTGGAGAGCTGTCAGGCAGAGAAGGACCTGGGGTTGTTGGGTGACTGCAGGCTGAATATGAGCCAGCAGTGTGCCCAGGTGGCCAGGAAGGCCAATGGCATCCTGGCTGGTATCAGAAACAGTGTGGTCAGTAGGTCCAGGGCAGTGACAGTGCCCCTGTGCTTGGCATTGGGGAGGCTGCACCTCGAGTGCTGCGTCCAGTTCTGGACTCCTCACTACAAGAAGGACACTGGGGCCCTGGAGCGAGTCCAGAGAAGGGCAACCAGGCTGGGGAAGGGGCTGGAGGGCAAATCCTCTGAGGAGCAGCTGAGGGAGCTGGGGGTGTTCAGCCTGGAGAAGAGGAGGCTGAGGGGAGACCTTATCACTGCCTGCAACTACCTGAAGGGAGGTTGTGGAGAGGTGGGTGATGGTCTCTTCAGCCAAGTGACAGGAGATAGGACAAGGGGAAATGGCACAAAGCTGTGCCAGGGCAGGGGCAGATTAGATGTTAGGAAAATGTTCCTCACTGAAAGATTTGTCAGGGCCTGGCACAGGCTGCCCAGGGAGGGGGTTGAGTCACCATCCCTGGATGTGTTTAAAAGATGGGTAGATGAGGTGCTCAGGGATATGGTTTAGCATAGGATGGGAACAGTTGGACTCAGTGATCCTAAAGGTCTTTTCCAACCTTGTGATTCTGTGAGTCTTGAAATACTCTCCTTTGTGTTGCAAATGCACCTCAAATTATGTTGGCATGTGGGGACCACAGAGAGTGGCAGTTCGTGTGGCTTCACAACCAAATGTGAGCCAGGAAGCAAAAGAATGAGAGGAGGACTGAGGGCTTCTGATCCAGGTGATGTAGGTAGCTCAAGTACAAACTGTTTTTTGAATTGTTCTTGGTTTGTTTTTTTTCCTCATGAATTTTCTGCCAATTGGCTGTCCTTGACTTCACCACCAGGAGCACAGTCTGTCTAAAATTTTCGCTGCAAATCCTTATTATGCCAAATCTCAGGTTATCTTCTGAAGCTCAGTCTGATGGCTGGGTACCTCACAAACTTCATGTCCAAAGCCTGCACAATTGAGGTAGATTTCTCATACAGCACAAGAAACAATAGCAGTTTTGACCCCATTTCCTATCTTTTCAATAAAAAAAAGTGGGGATGCATGCAGAACACCTGTTGTGGTTGGGGTTCTGATTTCATTTTTAGCAAATGTGATTCAGACATTGCACGTAGGGGTTTCCCCCTGTGCCCTGTGGTATATCCCAGCTCGTGGTAATGCAGCGTTTTTCCCTTCCTGCCTGGTGTACAGTGTAATTCTTCCTTTTCTCCTAGACAACTTGTATATTAATTTCTTCCTTTCTGTCCAGTGCTCATAGGTTTTTGCAGGATTACATGGTGTGCTGAAGTATGACCTTAAGTAGGCATGTGGTTTCGAGACTCCCATGTTGTCACTCTAGCTATGACACTGCCTCCCCCGTTGCCTGGGGAAGTTGCTGACTCCTGCTTTAATCTTCATGAGTAAATGAGAGTGAAGTTTCACTGCTGCCTTTTGCAGGAACTTTGTGCCTACTTCTGAATAATCCAGGCCTAATCCTGAGCTTATGGAAACCAAAAAGTGGTTTGCATTAATGAGTTGCTTCATCTTTTTTGATATACAGCTTTGGAGCACTTACAAATATCTCCTGATTTTGGGTCTAGGCTTTTTCCCCAATGGAATTGATGGTAAACAGCTCTTAAAAGTAGGAATCAGGGATGTATCTCTTGAGGGCCAAGGTTAAATTTTGGTTGTAGCCCAAAAGGAAGGCAATGTACATGATAGTTTAATGAAGAGGGCTTTGATGCAGAAGGGGTACAAAAAATTACTCTTGGTTCTCAGTGTTCTTACAGTGGCACTTCACTGCTTTTTCCATGAGGGTTGGAGATGTGAAGGTCTGTGTTTGGTTTCTTGCCTGACTCTCCATGGCTTTCTTGCACTCATTATGGCTCAGCTTGCAAGCTGGTAGCACGCTCTGTTCCCAGATGTCCTGAGGCTTGGCAGTGAAGATGGAGTGAGGAAGATGGGTTTTCTACCTTGGCTATCAAACCTCTCTCTGAGCACCGTTATCGTGAGCGTGAGACAGGTTCTGACTACCAGGAGTACTTGCATAATGTTAAAATAGATGGAGAGTAACTCTGCTGAGTGTGCCACACATTTCTTATGTGCACTGAAGCCACCCGTGCTGTAGCTGATCAGCTAATTGTATAGATCCACCTTCAGACCATCAGAGGGCTTTTTCAAACAGAGAGCGTTATACCGCATCCAAGTTGGCTAGAGATGCACTGCTGCTACCTTCTCAGCCTAGGTCTTGTGTGACTGACATGGCTTTCAGAGCACTTTCTACTACATGGCTAGATGATTGTTCACAGAATCACAGAACGTTAGGAGTTGGAAGGGACCTCTGGAGATCATCTAGTCCACCCCCCCTGCCAGAGCAGAAGCACCCAGACTAAATCACACAGGAACACATCCAGGCAGGGTTAGAGTGTCTCTAGAGAAGGACACTCCACAACCTCTCTGGGCAGCCTGTCCCAGGGCTCTGTCCCACTCACAGTGAAAAGGTCCCTCCTTACATTCCCATGGAACTTCCTCTGCTCCAGCTTGCACCCATTGCCCCTTGTCCTATCACTGCCCATCCCTGAGCAGAGCCTGGCTCCATCCTCCTGACTCTCACCCTTTACATATTTATAAACATTAATGAGGTCACCCCTCAGTCGCCTCCAAGCTGAGAAGGCCCAGCTCCCTCAGCCTCTCCTCACAAGGAAGGTGTTCCACTCCCTCCATCACCTTGGTGTCCCTGCACTGGACTCTTTCAAGAAGTTCTAAGTCCTTCTTGACCTGAGGGGCCCAGAACTGGACACAATATTCCAGGTGTGGTCTCAGCAGGGCAGAGCAGAGCGAGAGAAGGCCTACTAATCACCCCCCTTCTAGTACACCCCAGGATGTCATTGGCCTTCTTGGCCACAAGGGCACATTGCTGGCTCATGGTGTTCCTGCAGTCCCCCAGGACCTCAGGTCCCTTTCACCCCCGCTGCTCTCCAACAGCCAGTCCCCAGTCTGTGCTGGTACCTGGGGCTGTTCCTCCCCGGACACAAGACCCCACACTTGCCCTTGTTAAACCTCCTTGAACTTCTCCCCACCCAGCTCTCCAGCCTGTTTGAGCCTCACTGAATGGCAGCACAGCCCTCTGGGGTGTCAGCCACCCCTCCCAGTTCTGTGTCATCAGCAGACTTGCTGATGTACACTCTCTTCCATCATCCATGTCATCAGTGAGTATGTTGAATGGTACAGGTCCCAGTGCTGACCCATGAGGGACTCCACTAGATACAGGATGTTTTCTTAGTTACCATACATTTCCTTAGATACAGTTACTTTCCTTAACCATGGTTTCTTTATCCCTGTAAAATTTAACAAGTGGTTATTAAGTCGCTTGTGTGGTGATTAAGTGGTTTACTCATGACTATTAAACTGGTTTTCCTGAGCCCTTACAGGGGAGAGTCCACACAGTCATAGTTTAAAAAGGGGGGAAGAAAGCACCACGGTCCAAAGGTCAGATCACAGCCTCTAACAAGCAAAGCGAGGCTCTTCCTTGTAGAGTTCTCTCTGTTGAATCCTGTTGATTCAGCGTGAGGTGACATTATAGACAGAAGTGGTGGGATTGATGGCTTTCTATCTGTTGTAGGGCATGGTTAGTGCCTAGGGAAGGAGAGGGGAAATCCCTTTGTTAAATGTCTCTGCAAGACAGCTCTCAAGTTAATGCCTGAAGTGCAGCGAAAGGCGTTATCTGTGAAGATCTGTGCACACTTAGGTGCTGCGTTCAGAGAAGCCGGAGGAATGTTTTGAGGCGCTGTGTGCTTCACCGTGCGTCTCCTCCTCGAGCGGTGCTGCTGCTGCTGTGCCTCCACAGATCTTACTTACACGTGGCTAAACAAAAATGTCAAAAGGTTCCATTTAAATGCCTAAGAAAAAAGACCAAGACTGAAACTAAGATCTGGGGGAGACAAATTTCCGATGTTAAACAGGAAGTGTAAATATTCAACAGAAATCTGAGCAAAACCATCATTAATAACTCTATAGGTGTACACCTGTTAATTGGCTCACTCATTTCCCCCCCCCCCCCCCCCCCCCCCAAGGATTATTATTTTATTCATGGGGAACTGAAAATAATCTGACCCTTATGATTTTAAAACTGGGAATTGCAGAAGTGAAAAGAAAGGATCTTTTCTGTGTGTTTACCAAACACACAGTGTTGGGAGGAAAACGAACCGGTGCTGTAGCCATGTAGTTTAGCCACTGCTACAAAAGGAGTTGTGTTTACTCTTTGCTGAGTTCAACCAGCATATTATCTGATGTTTGTGGTGTACAGGCAGCTTCTTATTCCTGGTGGTCTGTAATAATACCTGATTCTCAACAAGCAGTGTTGCTTGGTGCCCTTAAATGTGTTTTGCAGAGAAAGTTAGCAGAGGTTTTCCACATGCAGAATTTGAGAGACGGAGGCGAAAGGAGTTTCAGAAGTGCCACCAGCAAAACCAGTAAGATGGCAGCAGACTCTGAGGGTGTGTTGCTGTGTCTGCGATGTGCTGTTGTCTCATTCATATGGAAGCAAATGAGTTTCTATAAATAGCAGGCCACTGGGAAATTCCTGTATTTCAGACTATTCAATTCAAAACTGATGGCTTTTATCGAGGGGGCTGTCAGTTTTAACAGTGGATGAAATTGGAACAACATGGCTGTAGGCAAGTGGGAATTTGGAATGGGAACATGTGGTAATGTAGTTAAAACAGAAAGGTCTGGAATTTATTTTTTGCTGTTTCTGCCATCTGTGTAACAATACAGCTAATCTAAGTTGTTGGTGTCTTAGCTTCATTGTACGTGGAATGAGGGTGGTAATTCTTTTCAACATGTAAGTTCTCAGAGGAAAATTTTACAATGGTCACAGACATTAATTCTTCATATTTGAATTTTGCATTGATCTTTAGTAGTATTTTTAAGTAGTCTGTTGTGCTGGACTAAACCTTTTTAGCTTCTCAAGATTTTTACTTTTTTAAGATCTCCTTTTAGTTCCCTTCTCCCCAGAAATGGTTTAGCACCAGGATAAAGTTGTAGTCAGGTTTTTTGGAGGCCCGTGAGTTGAAAAACAAACTATTCCTATAGTACTTATGGTGTTCTTTGAGCCTGACTGAGATGCAGATGAAGTCAGCCGGTCCTGGCTGTGGAGGAGAACAGACTGAGGTAATGGGAGTGTAGTAGTGAAGGGTTGAGAGAGGACAGCTGAGACTGGAAGAGGAAACACTGCAAGAGCAGTGGGAATAAAAGATGTGGAGGTATGCCTGTATGATACTGGGGGACAGAATGAGGTGGGAGGCAGCTGGCTCCAAGCAATGGGAGAGGTGGTGGCTAGGGCTGCCAAGGCCGTGGGGAGGGCAGTGGATGTAGCTGGGCAGAGGGCTGCTACTAGGAAGGGCTCTGGCTCTGGCATGAGGGGTCTGGGTGTGAAGACAAATACTGACTGGCTGTGACAGCTCATAAAGTCTCCCCTGCAAGGAAAGACTGAGTGACCTGGGGCTGTTCAGCCTGGAGAAAAGAAGACTGAGGGGGGGATCTGATCACTGTATAAATATCTTAAGTGTGGGACATGGGGAAATGGCCAGCCTCTTCTCAGTGTCTGTGGGGACAGGACAAGGGGCGATGGCCTCAAGTTGGAGCACAGGAAGTTCCACACCAACATGGGGAAGAACTTTTCCCCAGTGAGGGTGAGGGAGCCCTGGGACAGGCTGCCCAGGGAGTGTGGAGTCTCCTTTTCTGGAGAGATTCCAGCCCCATCTGGACGCCGACCTGTGTGACCTGTCCTAGGGACTCTGGTTTGGCAGGGGGGTTGGACCCAATGATCTCTGGAGGTCCCTTCCAACCCCTACGATACTGTGAGTGGATTTTTGTTACTCAGTGAATTTGACTATTCTCAGAAAATACAAGCTTGAAGTCCTTACAGCATGTCTGCACAAGAAAGAAGGTGTCAGTAAGATTTGAGTCCTTTCTTTTTTCACGTTAATATAATTTTAGTATTCCTTATTCTATGCAATTCACTGTTTTCACAATCACATGGAATGCCTAAAATGCTGAGGAAGTAGAGGTTACTAGTCTTAAGCATTTTAAAGCACACTAAAATACACTGTCGTTGAACCTGTGATTAGGACCTCACAGACCAACTCCTTTGCACACCAGCAATGGCTGACGTTGAAAATAGTTTGCCCCTTTCTTCTCATTAACTTCAAATCCATATGTGTCTGGGCATTCTCTGCAAATCTACAGACGTAAAGAAGGGAGAAGAGAAAGCACCACAAAACAGACCACCAGCAGGATCAGGCTCATTGGGTGTGGGAGAACTGGAGATGCACCCTGCAGTGTGCAGAAAATGAGAGGCATTTCTCTTGTGGCTGTGGACAGAGGGGGGTACGTGGGGCCTCTTGCACTGCAGCACTTGTGAGAATCCTGAATTCTAAGTGGGAGTAAAAGGACTTTGACTTGTGTTCAGAAACTAAGCTGATGTTTTTTTCCATCCAGAAAATGATTGAAAATTTGTAAAGAGAAAACAACAAAAGAAAAAGATCAGAGTTAGAAAATGAGTAGGCCTTGACTCAATGTTTTATTATATTTAAAAAGTACAGGTACATTACTCATATTCTCTGAAGGATTTCTTGTAAAGGAACTTTGCTGTTTGTGAGCTTTTCCTGTCATTTTTTTTTAATAGAAGTTGTTTGCTTTTTTTAAATTAAGTGAATTGCTTTGGAAATTGATAATTATGGAAACTGAAGTTCTCTGCTCCTGAGTTTGAGGGACACTGAACAGTCAGAGCGCTGTGCCGGGCGCTGTGCAGAGGAAGCCATTTCTGCTGAGGTTGAGCCAGCCTGTGGTGCTCAGCAAACCCCAGGAGATGATACAGGACCTGTTCTGGGACACCATCTGCTGGTGCCTCCTCATCTGGCTGCTGTGTATGGCTGTATGTCATGCTCCCTTAGAGCGCGGAGCACCCACAGCTCTCAGTGGGGTCAGATCCTTTGCCTTTCAGTGAAGGTGGTTGACATTGCTCCTGGTTTTGTATAATCAGGTTCCATGACTTGCACAGCAAAGAAGTAATGGCCACTGTGTATTTATTGCAGTCATCTAACATATTGTGCCTATAATGTTTTGTTACTCTCTACATGAATTTACAGGAGAGGGGAAGGGAAGAATTGACTCCAGTCGTCCCAGATGAGGAACAGATGTGGTGGTGTTGGAGTCAGTAGACTTCTGCATGCTGAGTGTAACAGGTTTTGACATACTGGCATCTCCAGAAGGCAAGAGAAGGTATGCATAAGGCTGCAGGCTGCTGCAAGAGGGTCATGCTATTCACGCTGTGGTGTACCTGCCAACTCATTAATCTGCTCTCCTCCCTTGTGCTAAAGGGCTGGATGCTGTGTGAGGTTGGAAGCCCAGAGGCTGCAGCCTGGAAGTGGGTTTGAGAGCACTAGACGGAGTTGCACGAGGAAGTTGCCTGCTGCTGGGGGTGGAAGACGTAAATGAAAACAGACCTGTCGCCACGAGGCAGGCGTGACGAGGGCAGTTCACAGGACCAGTGTGAAGGTGGCTGCCACTGGCACTTCACCAGGATGCTTTAGCTGTATGGGAAAGTCAGCAAAGCAAAGTGTACAGTACTTCAGGCACTTCAGCATGTTTCATTAACCGCTGGACTCTTCCCAAGTACCCTTACCCTTGTGAGGTTGTGGGATACAGCATGTTTCATTAACCACTGGACTCTTCCCAAGTACCCTTACCCTTGTGATCCCCTGCTGAGGGGCTACTTGCTAAGCTTTGTCCTGCAAAGCTGCCTTAGCAGCTCATTGCTGTGGTAGACTTTTAACCATAGTGATACAGGCAGAATGAAATTCCATGCTGCTTGAGGCACCAGAATTACCGTAACACAGTAGTACCAGGTAGTGAAGTTGAAAATGTTAGAACTTGAAATCCCAAGTTCTAACCCCCTTTTTTTTCCCCTTGCTTCCTATCAGCTTATGGGAGTCAGGAAATGTGCACTGACTCCATACCAGGACGCCCATCTGACAAGCCTCTTCGTATTTACTGAAACCTTAGAAACCCCTGAACCTAAGAACTTGGGTGCTCCAAACACCACAGCCCTGGCTGTCAACAGAAGTGAGCCCTCAGGCATGTTACCTTTCTCTCTTTGGGATAGAAGCTCCTTGGGTCTTCAGAGGGGTGTGCACAGGAGCAGCTGCCACCAGGTGAGGCTCCCTTTACCCAGCTCTAAGTTGCAGAAGAGCAGTTGATGTAGAATTCATTTGTTCTGTTGCTTCTACTGAGCGCAGGGTCTTTGGATATGACCTTTCCTGGTAAAAACATACAAGACCCATGTCTTTGGTTACTTCCACAGAGAATGAAATTGATACTTTGGAATAGTTCAAAATAGAGGCTTTAAGTATCACAGAACCACAGAATCGTAGGGGTTGGAAGGGACCTTGAGAGATCATAGAATCATAGAATGGCATGGTTTGGAAGGGACCCCAAGGATCATAGAGCTCCAACACCCCTGCCACAGGCAGGGACACCAACCTCAGGCCTAGATCTACACAAGGTTGCCCAGAGCCCCATCCAACCTGGCCTTGAACACTTCCAGGGACGGGGCATCCACCCCCTCTCTGGGCAGCCTGTTCCAGCCCCTCACCACTCTCTCTGTAAAAAACGTCCCCCTAATATCCAATCTAACCCTTCCCTCCTTCAGCTTTAATCCATTCCCCCTTGTCCTGCCATTATCTGCTCTTTTAAAAAGCTGATTCCCCTCCTGTTTCTCTGCTCCCTTCAGGTCCTGGCAGGCTGCAATGAGGTCCCCCCGCAGCCTTCTCTTCTCCAGGCTGAACCAGCCCAGCTCCCTCAGCCTCTCTTTGTACGGCAGGTGCTCCAGCCCTTTAATCATCGGGTCCAACCCCCCTGCCAAAGCAGCTCCCCAGCTCATATTGCACAGGGAGGTGTCCAGATGAGTTTTGAATATCTCCAGAGATGGAGACTCCTCCACCTCCCTGGGCAGCCTATTCCAGTGCTCTGAATAGTAATAGTATTTCCTGAAATGGTCGTACCAGCAGAGAACTGACTACTTATAGAAATGACTAAAACATACCACTAATTTTTGCAACCTCCAAAGGAACACAATGGCACACTGTGCTGGTGAGGTACTGTTCCCTAACTGCCAAGGCAGGAGATACACAGCCAGCCCAGCTCCCTCGTGATGCTCGGCCTCCCTTCATAGGCTGCTGAGAGCTGAAGTGGTGGCTGATTAGCATGTATTAGTTGACGCTGCCTCTGTTGAGAATACGATTTATGGAAGCAGCAAAGGCAGTCTCACTGAGTTATTTTCTGAGCTTCCATTACTGAGTCCTTGACACCCTCGTAGTAGAGAGGAGACAAGAGCATCGTCTTTACGAAGATGATGAAGGGCCTGGAGCATCTCTCCTAAGAGGAGAGGCTGAATAAGCTGGGACTGTTCAGCCTGGAGAAAAGAAGACTGAGGGGGGACCTAATCAGTGTCTATAAATATCTGAAGGATGGGGTGCAGGGGGAATTGGCCAGCCCCTTTTCTTTGCTCAGTGCAGACAGGACAAGGGGCAATGGCTGCAAATTGGAGCACAGGAAGTTCCACACCAACATGGGGAGGAACTTTTCCCCAGTGAGGGTGAGGGAGCCCTGGGACAGGCTGCCCAGGGGGTGTGGAGTCTCCTTCCCTAGATTCTAGCCCCATCTGGATGCCTCCCTGTGCAATATGAGCTGGGGAGCTGCTTTGGCAGGGGGGCTGGACCCCATGATCTCTTGAGGTTCCTTCCAACCCCTATAATGCTGTGATTCTGTGATTTGGTATGATTTTGGCTATCCAGTGTCTGAGTCCTTTTAAGGTCATGTGCTAGAACTCATCTACATGACCAATTTTCAGCTGGTTATTTGTGTCCATTTACTTGGGTTTGGTGAAGAGGGGAATCTGAAATTGGAAGTTTAACTCCATAATGTCAAAAGGCTGCAAAAAGAAAAAAAAAAGTTGGTAATTAGCACCAAATTGCTGTTTCTGCAGCTGCTGTTGTAGTGGGATTCAGGGTGTAGAATTCAAGCTATGTCAACACTGTGCTGTCTTTAAAGTTCCCCTGTAGTGATACTTCAGTTTATCTTGTCAAAACTCACATCCCCAGGCAGCAAGCTTAGAGAGAGCTAGCTCAGAAACTTCTGTCAGAAATGATTATACAAGCAGGGCTGTCATCTTTGTGTGCTATATATTAAGCTAAACAGGTTGCTCTGGAACACTGTGTGGGCCTGCTGACAGTGCTTAAAGGAATAAATACTGGCTTCAAAATGAATTTGGCTGAGTGTAACTGCCAGCTTCAGCAATCTAAGGTTAAATAGGGAGTATATTTTTCACTGTGTAGTGTTGACTATTTTTTCTGTGTGTTTATTTATTGTGTGGTCCTGTCACTTTGGGACAGCCTACTCTGGTACCATCTGTTGGATGGGCAGTGAAAGGGTATGCCTTTGGCAAGTGAAATAGGACACATCCACATTAATTTTTCTAGTTGCTCTCCTTGTTCATAGGATCAGGGGGTGTGTATGTGAACTCTGTAGCTGGTCACATATGTCTGGATCATTTTTTATATGTAAGCCACAAACAAATAGAGCAACAGAAAGAGCCATAATTTTCATCACAGCTTATGATGACAATTATAAAATACTGTGTTACAAATACATGGTGTTACACATTTGTCTTAAACATACAGAGCTTAAAATATATTTGTCATATATTTTAGAGCAGAATTCATCATTCCTTTAACTTAAAAACTGGGTATGAATTATCCAAAGTCATGTGACTGCTGATACCTGACTGCTGAGCAATTTCACTGAAGTGAATTAGTTGTGTTGGTGCTTTGTCTCAGTGGAAAATAAGGAGATCTGTAGGGGCTGGGAAAACACCTTGGGTGCTTTTGATTGTGAAATGGGTTATTGATGGATCAGTACTCATACAGAAAGTTTTGTAGAGGGAAAAGTTGTAAATGAGATGATTATCCTTTTTTTGTTGTTGTTGTTCTCCTGCTGTCTTTCCAACATACGGGGTTTTTTAGGAGAACAAGGTAGAACTAGCTAGAAAATACTATTTCCCCATCCCACAGAAGTGGGGTTTTCTTTCAATTTTGGGTTTTTTCCTTGTGTCACACTTAAAATATGTTGAAAGCATTCAACTATTTTAATAAGAAAACCCCTCAAGAAAGAGAGAGAGAGACTGATCTATAGCAGCCAGTAGCCTGTTGAGTAAGCACCTCCTCTGGCATCTTGAGGAGCACTTCCAAATGGAGAGGACAGATGCTCTTGCAGCTCGCAAGGCCAATGGGATCCTGGGCTCCATCAGCAGAGGGGTGACCAGCAGGGACAGGGAGGGGATTGTCCCTCTCTGCTCTGCCCTCCTGAGGCCCCACCTGGAGTCCTGTGTCCAGAGCTGGGGCCCCCAATACAAGAGAGATGTGGGACTGTTGGAGAGGGGTCAGAGGAGCCACAAAGATGATCAGAGGGCTGGAGCACCTGCCCTACAAAGAGAGGCTGAGGGAGCTGGGCTGGTTCAGCCTGGAGAAGAGAAGGCTGCGGGGGGACCTCATTGCAGCCTGCCAGTCCCTGAAGGGAGCAGGGAAACAGGAGGGGAATCAGCTTTTTAAAAGGGTAGGCAATGGTAGGACAAGGGGGATGGATTGAAGCTGAAGGAGGGAAGGTTTAGATTGGATATTAGGGGGAAGTTTTTTACAGAGAGAGTGGTGAGGGGCTGGAACAGGCTGCCCAGAGAGGTGGTGGATTCCCCATCCCTGGAGGTGTTCAAGGCCAGGTTGGATGGGGCTCTGGGCAACCTTGTGTAGATCAGACCTGGAGGTTGGTGTCCCTGCCTGTGGCAGAGGGGTTGGAGCTCTGTGATCCTTGGGGGCCGTTCTATGATTCTATGGTGAAGAGAGCAGGACTTGTGGGCTGCACCTCCAGCAGTCACTTCCCTGGTGAACACCTATCCCAGAAACCTGATCTCTCTCTGCTCCTGTGCACGTGCTCTTGGTTTGAATAGAAATTCCATCCTGGACCTGAGAAACGAGTGCTGTTTAGTCAGAATGTTTCAGTGAAAGTTGTAAATAAAAAGTTTCAGTTTCAGTGAACTTCTGTTCTCCAGTGGAAAAACATTTCACTGAAAAATTCCCAGCCCAGTCTACTTCTGACTTTGCCTTCTGTGACATCTTTTTAAGGAAAGTCTTATGATGCAGAAGGTTCATGCTTGAGGAGGACTTTTTAAAGGCATTTACTGATTAATCATTACCAAATCCAGGTGAGGTTCTTGTCTGTGTTCCTGCTCAGTGCTGCACCCAGCAGGCCAGCCTGGCATAGGTAGCACAGATGTGCGACTGGGGCAGTGACCTCACCACAGCTGGAGCTCCTGGAGCTGACTGGGCTCATCTTTCTCCTGGTGCTTGATTCTTGTTCCCATCCTCTGGTCAGGCTAGTTTGTGTCATTGTGCAAGTTCACATCATGGTGCCAGTTCATGTGGTGGTGCAGTGTGTGTGTGTTAGGGTCAGAGAACTAACCTAGATCAAATATAACTTGCTTCCTTGCCCTTGCCTACATTACCTCTGCTCCCCCCCCTCCCCCCCAAAAAAAGACAGCAACCCTTGGGGGCTGGTGTGGGCAGAAATGGGAATGGATTAAGCCAGCCCTGCCCCAGTGAAACAGGTGGAAAAGGTGTTTGAGTCAATAGGTCCCCAGTGCTTTGTTCTCTGGTGTCATAACAAATTCATTCCTGCCATATCAGCTTGGTGCCTGGTATTTGCTCAGTGCTTTCTAGGGCCATGGTGTAAAACCAGATGATGGAAGGAACCCCCCCAAGGCTGTTCTTTACTTGAGTCATTTCAGGTTTGAAAAGTGGTTGCAGTTACACTTGCCCATGTGAGACAACAATGAAGGGTTGAGATTGAGGGAGTCGAAGAGTGGATGTGGATGGGGAAAAGAAAAACAATTCCTGGAGCTTGTCTTCCCACACAAACTTCACCATGTACCTTTTTTTCTAAAAATAGTCCTGTAGAGCTAGGGACTGGGAAAACTGGGGGGGATGGTAGAGCGTAGCAGCTGTTGAAGGGAACTTGGGACAGAGAGTTCAAGCAAAAATGCTGTGTCCATCAATTAGGGAGGCAGTAAGCCAACAAGGAATGCTCAGAGCTACCCTGCAGGTGCTAGGTGAGCATTTCAGAAATGGGACAAGTGTAGAATGGGATGAGAAGGGCAACCAGGCTGGGGAAGGGGCTGGAGAACAAATCCTCTGAGGAGCAGATGAGGGAGCTGGGGGTGTTCAGCCTGGAGAAGAGGAGGCTGAGGGGAGACCTTATCACCACCTACAACTACCCGAAGGAAGGTTGTGGAGAGGTGGGTGATGGTCTCTTCAGCCAGGTGACAGGAGATGGGACAAGGGGAAATGGCACAAAGCTGTGCCAGGGCAGGGGCAGATTAGATGTTAGGAAAAAGTTCTTCCCTGAAAGAGTTGTCAGGGCCTGGAACAGGCTGCCCAGGGAGGGGTTGAGTCACCATCCCTGGGTGTGTTTAACAGACAGGTAGGTGAGGTGCTCAGGGATATGGTTTAGCACAGGATGGGAACAGTTGGACTTGATGATCTTCAGAGGTCTTTTCCAACCCTGTGATCTGTGATTCTGAGTGCTCCATGGCCAGGCGAGGCAGCAGTGCTCTGTGCCATGGGAAGGGTGGCCACTGCAGCACCCAGCCCCTCACAGGGCAGGTGGAGTGATGACTCCAAAGGAGGTGTGCAAACCATTGAGCCCTCCCATCTCTTCCTGCCCCATGAGCTCCTTGCCTTCTTCCCTAGCTCTTGGCTGACTCTGTCCCAGCTGTTTCCTTGCAAGAAATAGCTGCTGCTTTGTGCTGCATCTCATAATCGCTGTGAGGGGGAAACTCTTGTTTGGAACTGTCAGAAGGGATGTGTGAGTTCTTACAGGGATAGAAGAGCCTGTAAATTAAATTCTGCTTGTTCTTTTTCACTTGGATGTGTGTTTGTTTTAAAGTGGTACTCCTCTTAATGCTGCAGTGTGTCATTGATGTTCCTGAGTAGATTCCAGATTCTGAATGGCTTTTGCTGTTTTGTGGTTAACAGGCTGTATTTAGCTGAGAAGCCAGCAGTGACACAGGTTCTTCCTAGCTGGTCAGTCCCCCAGCAGCAGAGGTTTATGTACTGGTAACATGCCATTTTTCAACCTCTTAAAAAGCAGACTGAAGTGGCCACTAGGAATAACTGTGGTGCTTCTCAGGGTATTAAAGGACCTGGGACAGTTTTTGGCAGTGCTTTGTCCTATATGATGTTCCTGCAGAAGAATTGTAAATGCCATTAATCTGGTTTTATCTGAAGGAGAGAAGAAGGGTAGGAGAAAAAGGAGTGAACAAATTAATGAGGAGGAAATAAATATTGGGAAAGACATTAATATAGAAAGAAGAAATAGAAATAACTATGTAGATGGCATTTGAAGAATGCCTAGAAAAGAGAACAGAGAATCACAAGGTTGGGAAAGACCTTTAAGATCAAGTCCAACTGTTCCCATCCTATGCTAAACTATATCCCTAAGTACATGATCTACCCTTTATTTAAACACATCCAGGAATGGTGACAATCCCCTCCCTGGGCAGCCTGTGCCAGGCCCTGACAACTCTTTCAGGGAAGAACTTTTCCCTAACATCTAATCTGACCCTGCCCTGACACAGCTTTGTGCCATTTCCCCTTGTCCCATCTCCTGTCACCTGGCTGAAGAGACCATCACCCACCTCTCCACAACCTCCCTTCAGGTAGCTGTAGGTGGTGATAAGGTCTCCCCTCAGCCTCCTCTTCTCCAGGCTGAACACCCCCAGCTCCCTCAGCTGCTCCTCAGAGGATCTGCCCTCCAGCCCCTTCCCCAGCCTGGCTGCCCTTCTCTGGACTCGCTCCAGGGCCTCAATGTCCTTCTGATGGTGAGGAGCCCAGAACTGGACCCAGCACTCGAGGTGCAGCCTCACCAGTGCCCAGTACAGGGGCACAGTCACTGCCCTGCACCAGCTGGCCGCACTGTTTCTGACACAAGCCAGGATGCCACTGGCTTTAACACATTATGAAATGAACAAGCGCTGTTAAAACCTTGGTAGGTAGGTTTATGCCTATTTGCAGTTTAAGTGAAGAAATTTGATGGCAAGATAATTTTTGCTTAAAAAGAAACAGTTTTACACTGAATGAACTATTAAAAAAGACTCCAAAACCCAACAATGCATGTTGCAAAAATGTTCAGTCTTCTCACAGAGTCTGTTTGAGTGGTGGAGTAAATTGTGATGAGGGTTTTGGCTTTCCTGTCTGTTCTTTGCTTGCAGTACCTGGGCAAAGAGCCTTTAGTTTTCTTGACATTGCTTTTAATACACCAGCAGGTAAACCAGACATTTCTTGATGTGTTGACTTGATTCACTGGTGTCTTCATGCATTCCTTTTCTTAAGCAGCCTTGAAAAGAGAGATCCTAAATGTGAGAGGGAACAAAATACTGTAGAAACTTCCAGGTTCATTCCAGCTTCATTCAATGTGCACCATGAGCAAGTGCACGCTGTCTGAACGGGGTGTCTTGTACCCTTGTGAAAAGCATTTGTAAGATGCTAGGTGAGCTGATAGGAGGAGGTGTGCATGCTGGCTGTCATGCCTGCGTGTCTTCATGTGTTTCTGGGAATAAAGGTACTGGCCTGGATTCATCAGCATCATTTGGCTTCGCTCTGTGCCTCTGCTAGAGAGTTCATCTAAAGCTCTGGGAAAGGCATCTAATTTCTTTCTGCCTGCCTGACTTCCCCCTGGGTAAAATAATAACAATACCAATGAGATTATTTATAAGACCCTCTTTACTAATTCAATTCCTTGTCCCAGTTTTTAACCTGTCAGAACGAATAGTGTCTGTGCAGACATTATCCTCTTAATCAAAGAAAAGCAGGAGCGGTCGGATCTGCTCTGCAGAGTTAGAGCCATTGTCAGGTAAGATGTTGGATTTTCCCCCTAAGGAAGCCTGAAGTATCTTTGTACTGAAAAAAATCAGCGTTCTAATGTTTGATCATTAATTCCTTCTCAGAAATTGGGAGCGTTGTAGCTCTCTTCAGTAAAGCTACCTTTGTGAACGTTATGTCCCTACATGTGAGGCACAGTGAGACTAATTCTTCTAAAAGCTGGTGCTAGGATGAGGAGCGGGCGAATCCGTTTTCCTTTCTCTCCTGTCTGCTGCCCTCTTGTGTCACGGTCCGGTCTTCACATCGGCGTGTGCAGTCGCCCATCCATCAAGGGACTCTTAAGCCTCGAGGTGCTTCTCGATTTGATGAACTGTTGGATTTGGTGTGCCAGCCTCACCTCGCGTTTTCCCGTATTTCATTCCCTGCAGATACTGTCGTCCCTGCCTCAATATAAGGTCCCTGCCGTGACCCCTTCAAGGTTTTCAGGGAGGATGGGGGAGCAGCTCTGTCACGGTGTTGAAGCATTTGTCTGATTTGTTGTGATAAACTTGATATGAAACGTCTCTTCTGTTACATCTGGTTTGTGGTGGGCTCCTCACTTTCAGGGCTTAAAAATGAAACCCTTTCTGGCTTGTTGTGAGGATGTTCTCCCATGGATGGTCCTCTGATGTTCAGCAGAGAGAGGCTGCTGTGAGTTCATGAGCCATAATTTTTCTTGTGTCAATTTAGACCAGTTGATGAACAGCAGTTGTGATGAATAGAGAGTTTATAAGGGCCACTAGGCATTAGCATTAAACTAATTCTACAGAAAATGCTTATGTACTATTAGAGTGTCTGAAACCCCTTGAAAACAGAAAGGAAATTGGAGGAAGCATAGCAGAAGGAAGAATGTGAATGCTGCTTTTGGGTCACTTGATACTTGCACAGAATTCTCAACCCATGGCTCAGGAGCAGTCAGAAAAGCGAGTTAAATGGTAGGAGCTTAGGAAGAGAGAACAAAGAATAAGATCACTATGCTGCTGTATTTGAGCAGGCAGTCACAGGCTGCTGGGCATAAAGATAGTAAGGTGCCTAAAGGCAGGGTGTGGTGAATATTTGGTCTTGATATACATTCAGAAGGAGGAATCTTACTCCCTTCTAATGGCAGCAGTAAGAACAGGGAGTGTATTTGCTGCATACCTTATCGAGTCCTGATTTGGGAGGATTGTCTTAAGTTCAGTATCCAGACAATACAGAGATGCTCTGGATTATTTCAGCTGACCATACAGATAAATTGTTACCTGTTGCCAAGTTGGTACCAGCACTGAGTTTTGAGGATTCCATGTATTCTCTTGCCACAGTATACAAGTCTTTATCATAATCAGTGTTGCTCTTGAAAAAGTTTTGGAGGTGTTTGTTAAAGGTTGTTGTTTGGGATATTTTCTTATACCTGGAAGCATTGCTGCCCAAGGATGGTGCTGCAAGTAGCTGGTATCCTTGTCATCTTCTCTGCAAACTTCTTTGCTTCTTGGGGCAACAAGCCAATGTCAGGATAAACACCCAGTGGTATGATCTGCCAACCAGGTTTGATCCAGTTCTGTTTTGAAGATGATTCTTTAGGAAAATAAGCCAGCTAATGATGTGGAATCCATGTACACAAACTAAACTGTATTAAACCCAGAGATGTTACTGTCCAAAAGAAACCAGAGAGACCATAGCCAGGCTCCAGAACATCTGTGTACAGGTAGTATGCTTTGACCTGTGCATATTATTCATGATTTAAGGTCATTTGTCTTACCATCATGTTAAACTAACTGAGTTTTCTGAGTGTCTCTGCATTGCTATACTTTCAGTCTTCATCCCCTTTTAATTCCTTCAGTTCTCTCAGCTACCATGCAAAACCTTCATTCTCTCTAAGTTACTGCTGTTCCAGTCTGTTCAAGAGTAGTGGGAAACATGCTAAAGTGATGGAGTCCTGTGATACATAAATAGGTAGAAAAGAGAGAGGTGAGAACGGAGAAAGAAA
Organism: Laterallus jamaicensis coturniculus; assembly: GCA_022605575.1. Taxonomy (NCBI): domain Eukaryota; kingdom Metazoa; phylum Chordata; class Aves; order Gruiformes; family Rallidae; genus Laterallus; species Laterallus jamaicensis. The sequence goes on from JAKCOX010000005.1 coordinate 4,737,911, forward strand.
GCTTCCATCAGAAATACCAAATTATGCTGTCTGAATACAGCAACTGCCCTGTGTTTTTGGGTTCTTAACATCTCTGAGGCCTAGAAAATAGAAACCTTTTTGAGTAATGTTTAAGATTGCCTTTATTCTGGGCTTTTTAAACACACATCTCATTATCTTACAGCAGTAACGCAGCTGGACAGGAAAAGACACTGTGAAGACTTCAGCTGTGTAAAGCAGGAGAAGGGAAAACTAAATGGTAAGTAAATAACTTGGTTATTGTCTCTGTAGTGTATCTCAAGGCATGCTGCCCAGAAAATGATTATTTTCAGCTTACCCATGGATCTGGAACTGGTCTGAATTTCCATACAATTATCAGCAGGTGGCAGTACAGCAATTCACATCGTTGGCTGGGCCCAGAAGGTTAGACTGGGATGTGTTCTATCTCACCTTTTTCCTTTTCCAGTGTGGTTCAACAGCGCAAGGGCAAAGCAAGAACACTGTGACACAGTTTTGTTTTGTTCCCCACCCCTCCAGCTGTTGGGACAACACGCAGGGAGTGTAAAAAAAAAAAAACACCCAAAAAACCAACAATCCCCACAAACAACAACCAAACAAAACACCAAAACCACCATGAAACTTGACTGGGAGAAAGAACGTGGCATTTCTCTGCAGTACAATCCAATGTCTTTAGATGCTCAAGCTCTGAAGGGGGGTGCTTTCACATCTATGCATCACTGCCAGTGCACAGATCTCCTGTTCAATGTGGGCAAAATAGAGTCTAGACTTCTCAGCAGAGTTAAATAGTTGAGTTACTCTAGTGTGAGTAGAATTCTCTTTGGTTTGTGAGGCTCTGTTCTCTGCTGTGCCAGCCCATATCCATACAGTTCGCAATGGAACCTCTGTGTTCCAGCAAAAACTTCTCAGTGTACCAGAAGCCTGAAGCTGTTGAAGCTCCTGTGTGATCTGTTTCAGGTCCTGTGAGGTCTGTTGCATGACAGTTCGAGTTATGAGACTATGTCAAGACCTTGAACCATGTACTTAGGAAGACAAAGCAGCCTGGCCATAGAGCTTCAGGATCTTTTTGCTTTGCTTTGTTTCCTTTGACTTTAAAAGCCAAGAAATATCTACTTCAGGGTTTTTCTTTCCTGTATTTTCTATTCTGATTGTAGCTGTAGATGGGAACACCAACAGATGCAAGTAAGAAGCACAAGCTGTGTGTATGTGCAAAATTAAGTGTGTTATACCAGGAATGAGAGACTGTAGTGTGTTTAGCAAATGTGCACCCAGAGTCAGAGCATCAGCCACAGAAAGTATTCTGAAGGTTTGTCTTGTGTCTAAATCCTAGGTAGCTTGAGTGAGATCCATCACATGTGATAATCACATGTGGAGTGTTGTGTCCAGTGCTGGGCTCCCTGGTACAAAAAGGACAGGGATCTCCTGGGGAGAGTCCAGAGAAGGGCTACGAAGATGATGAAGGGCCTGGAACATCTGTCCTATGAGGAAAGGCTGAGAGAGCTGGGGCTGTTCAGCCTGGAGAAAAGAAGACTGAGGAGGGACCTAATCAATGTTTATAAATATCTTAAGTATGGGGTGCAGGGGGAATTGGCCAGCCCCTTTTCTTTGGTCTGTGGAGACAGGACAAGGGGCAATGGCTGCAAGTTGGAGCACAGGAAGTTCCACACCAATACGGGGAGGAACTTTTCCCCAGTGAGGGTGAGGGAGCCCTGGGACAGGCTGCCCAGGGGGTGTGGAGTCTCCTTCTCTGGAGAGATTCCAGCCCCGTCTGGGTGCCGACCTGTGCAGTATGAGCTGGGGAGCTGCTTTGGCAGGGGGGTTGGACCCCAGGAGCTCTCGAGGTCCCTTCCAACCCCTACAATTCTATGATTCTATGATAACTGCATGTTCGATGCCTGTTATCTGGGTAAGAACTATTCCCTGGGGTTTTGTTTCCAGTCACCTGTATTACATACCGAGTTTGGAGAGGGATGACTTCTTATTCCTGAGCATGTCTGTCTCTTCTCATTGAGTGGACAGGTGGTTTAGGATTCCCTAAGTGTTAACTCTGGGGGAATCCCAGCATAGCTCACTCCCAGCAGTACCTTGTGTGCAAAGATTAGATTGGATTGCTTGGATTAGTGCCTATCCTTTTGCTCTTCCCTCCAAACACTGGTACTGGGTGATAACAGGCTGTAAATTCAGGTGTCTGCCACCAGTGAACTATTTGGAAGCCAACAGGAGGCAACTGACACATCTAGTTCATTGGGAATAAGACTACTTGCTCTTTTTGAGGGGAAAACACCTACTGGGCAGAGCAGGACTGCTTGTCTTTCAGGAGAGAGTTCATAGTTCAGCACACTGTCCTTCTGTTCTGGACTCCTGGATGTAGGATCAGTTTATGCCTGAAGTCTCTGTTGTTGTATGACACTTCCTCTTTGTTTATTTGGGAAGGAGTAGCTGTTCAACTGTTTAGCAAAACCAAAGGCTAGAGCTTTGTGCTTGTTTGTTGGAACAAAGTCCCTTTTCATTACATTTTAGGGAAGAGGTATTTGCATAAAAGGTAAAATATAGCTAAAGTATAATAGCTAAGAATACTCCTTTTTTTTGAGAACTTCAGTACATCCTGTCAGATTGGGATGGGAAAAAGGATTGACACTTCAAAGCAAGAGAAGAGTAAAATGAGAGAGACCAGTGAAAACCCAGATAAATTACTTCTAGAGTTACATTTTCAGGTCTTTGATGTTATTCTGTGTAGACTCAAAACATGAATTTACCTGGGTTTTTTTACAGCATAGGCTAATAGAGTTCACCAAGGGCTCTTACCACTGTCAGGGTAGGAATGGTCAGCAGTTTTTAAAGAAGAGAATGAGAAATATTGTATTGGCTAAAATTATTTAATATCACAGACATATAAATAAATCAGACCACATAGTCTTTGGTATGAACATTCCATTCACAGAAATGCAATAAATAATTAAATTAGATTAATAAATCAGTACAAAAATAAAGAATCTTCTGAGGAAAAGTAAATGTACAGAATTGTGTATACCATGCTAAAACACATCTTGAAGTGCCTGCAAAGGGCACTTATTCATAAAATCATAAATATATTGTAAAACCTCCTTGGGAGGTAATGAGCTTCCACAGTTTACTCTATGTATGCAGTTAATGAAACAGACATTGCTTCTACAGAGAGTGCAGGTAGTACAAAGAGATACCATCTTAGGAGGAAAAACAAGTCAGGGTTGTGTGCACATCTGGTGTTGTGGCAGCAAGCCCTTCCTAGGGTCACGGGTGCCTCCTGGGGCATCTTCATCTTTCCTTCTGAGAATGGTGTCGAAGAGCAAGATGATGGCTTCATGAGGGCTGATCTGTCCTTTGCCGTTTTCCTGTTCTTCACTCAAATAACAACACCCTGAAGAACAATTCGCACAGCCTTTCCCAACTCTTACAAGTTACTCCTGACAGTGAGCCTGTTGTAACTTCTACAAGTGGCAGAGTTAGCCCGAGGCCTCTGCGGTGTGGAGGAGCATCTGAAGTGTACGCAGGTGCCCAGGGTGATTGTACAGGTACTGTCCCCAAGCATGGCATGAACTGAAATCAGCTGTGATAATTCTAGGATTGATATCCACCATGCATGTCTGGGCTGGATTGTCCAATAAGTACCGTCTTCTGCAGGATCTCAGAACGCTGAACCCTCTAAGACGCATTGTTTTACAGTTTTGTCCTAGTTTTTGGCATCCTCTGAACGAGCTACTTTGAAGTTGTTCTGGGAGTACAAGGAATGACATTTGAGACAACAAAGCCCTGCCCTTTAGCACTATGATTTGGGTGATAAGATCCATAGTTTATAAACTAAGTCACTGCACAGAAATTGTTAGGTTCTTTACGGCATTACATGCTGCCTCCTGTACGAAACCCAGAGCTTGTTCCACTGCAGGCAGGAGTAACTAGTTAGCTTATGACATTCTGGTAGGAAGTTGCTTATCTGTCATAAAGTAGCCATCCTAGGTACAAAAGTTACTTCTCAGTGCCTTAATGATTGCTGATAAATATGTAATGTACAACACTCTCTTTGCTAGGGCATGCTAACCACATTTTGTCTACATAACAGGAATTGTTAACAGGCTCATGTAGCGTGCGGATTGGAATGCGTTTAGCAAATTACTGGAAAAGACATTTACAAATTAAAGAAGCCAAACAAACCAAAAATTAAGCTTTTCCCCCAAACTCTGCCTACGCAACTATTCTGTGAAGGTGAATGAAAAGTGCTGGTTTAATTGGTTGGCCTTCTAGAACTCGCCAAAAAAAGCACTTAGTTCACGATGAAGGCATCCAGTTAAGCTCCTCCATAAAAATCTCAGTGTAACATTGTGGAAGCATCAGCAGGTACACTGAGATTGCAGGACTTGCTTTAATATTTTCCCTGAAATTGAGTTTTACTGTGACTTTGTCTGCTTCTATAACTTTAAAATCCATTGCAGTCGCAGCAGCAGCTTTGCATATTGCTTAAACAATTGGGGATTAACCAACTTAAACAGAAAAACAGAGATCAAAGGTGCAGAGCAGAATTTTGAACTTCCTTACTTACATATGAGGGGTAGCTCACATTTAGGATGTTAATTCCCATGCAGTAATGTGGAAACGTAGCTCCAGGCCTGAGGTTGGTGGCCCTGCCTGTGGCAGGGGGGGTGGAGCTTTATGATCCTCGGGGTCCCTTCCAACCCAGACCATTCTATGATTCTATGAAACGCTGGGGTATGAAATCATTACTTGGAGGAAAAGCAGGTTTGGGGAAAAAACCAAACCAAACCAAAAAAAAAAAACCCAAAAAAAAAGCCCACCAAAAAACCCAACCCAAAATTTACCTAAATTAAGGTGGTCATCACCAGAAACAAGGAGAGCTCACTGTGGAAAAATGGGTTCATTGCTGCCCTGGGGATCTTCCTTCCTCTTCTGACACAAGTTTTTGAGGAAATTCACATTTCAGGACGGCAAAAAAAAGCTTTTTATATTAGTTTTCCTTTGGGCTACCATCAGTAGGGATGGAAATATTTTTAATACCACCTCATTATTTTTGGAGGTGACCAAGTTTGTCATTTTCCATCGTACCATTAGATGTAGTTTTCCAGTTTCCTCTCTGTACCATGTTTTTACTAAGCAGAGAGAAAAATCAGAGGTAAAGCAAATTTTTACTGGAAGGCTTTACACTCTCTTCCAAAATCAGTTTCCTCCTGTGGGCCTAGTATCTGTTTGGGAGTAAATGAGCAGTCAGCTCTCAGGTGGAAGAGTCTAGAGGTATAGTAATCCTTCCAAGCAGAATGTGGTGGTATATAATTACGCTGCTACAGACTAGATTGAAGTGCTGTGATAGCGCTTCTGTTTGGAAAGGTTTCAGTGGTATCCCTGGCTGTGGCTCCACAGAAATGGTCAGGATTTGAGAGCTGTACAGTCAGGTGTCCAACTAACAGAAAAAATGTGGCATCAGGAGAAAAAAAAACTGCAAATAAAGCATTAAACTGAACCAGAAGGAGAGAGAAGGAATAGTGTCAATGGTACATGAATATGAGCGCAAAACGCTGTCTTCTGGGAAAGAGCAATATTCATTTGAGCTGCTTCACTCTGAATAATCAATGACTATGTTTGTTGGGCCTTCTGCAGTGGCTGGCCATACCAGCCAGTCATGCCTCTGCTGTACTTATTAAATTGAGGGAATCCTAGGTGGAATTCCATCTTCTGATGTGTGTTTCCCTTCACAGACTCCTCCATCTCCACTCAGAGCATGTGGGTTACTCCTCTCCCTATTGAAACCCGTGGCAAATGTGCCGTTACCTTCAGGATGGACACAGGTCAGACCCGTGCCAGACAGTATGATTTGTAAATGTTTTTCCAGTATTTATGAGGCAGTTAAATGCAGGATATCTTTCCATAGTGAGCTAAGATACAGTCAAAGAACTTACAAATACAATCGTGTGTATGGTATTATTGTGGGTAAGGAAATCAGTCTGAGTAGATACCTCTGGAGGCTTCAGAGCCTCTGGTAATTACTTGTTTGTTTTCTTTAAAAGGTTTCAGACATACTTGCATGAGATTCATTTGCAATCAAAGCAAAAATACAGGAGTAGCCATATCCTGTATTTTTAGTTCAGCAGAAGGTGACACCTAAGTACCTTAACTTATTTTTTGTGAAATTATGATTTGATTTTCACTGGAAGGTGAGGCTAGGATCGCTTTCAGAGCAGAATCCATCCTATGAATAGCCATCCAAATGAGATTCCTCAGTTTTTTGGGGAGAAGCTTTCACTTACCACACACACAGAGCATAGCATGGTAGCAACAGAAAATATTTACATTTGTCATGTCGTCTTAAATAACATAGTGTCTGCATTAAATAGTAGATTTCCAATAGCCTTCAGCACTGGCGTGTCCTGTATCAGTCCTTGAATAACTGTAAAAACAGAAATAGTGTAAAACAAGGGTATCTCTAATTGTTTGCAAGGTGTCAGAAAGCACCCAGGAGGAATCAGCTCTGCTTACCTTTGTGATTAGTTTTGCAAAGCTCTTCAAAAACTCTTTGGGGGTTTTCTTCTCATAAGATTCACACGTAGACTCACAATGCTGGAAGATAAAATCATAGAATCATAGAATGGCAAGGGTTGGAAGGGACCCCAAGGATCATAGAGCTCCAACCCCCCTGCCACAGGCAGGGACACCAACCTCCAGGCCTGGAGCTACACAAGGTTGCCCAGGGCCCCATCCAACCTGGCCTTGAACACTTACAGGGATGGGGCACCCACCACCTCTCTGGGCAGCCTGTTCCAGCCCCTCACCACTCTTTCTGTAAAGAACTTCCCCCTAATATTCAATCTGAACCTTCCCTCCTTTAGCTTTAAACCATTCCCCCTTGTCCTGCCATTAATCACGCCAAAATCATGCAGCTGGTAACAGAGCACTGAAATCATCATTAAACCTTCAAGCTTTTCTTAGTGAGAAATTGAGAGGGCTGCAATCAAAGCCTTTTACAAATGGAAAAAGCTGAGGCATGGACTGTTCCAGAAAGGGGAAGGAATAGAGTAAAAACACCTTTCTTTCACATGTCCTGCTGCAATCCCTGTCCTTGTGCATGGCACACCATGCGATTGCCAAGCACACAGAAACAGGTGACTGGCAGGGTCAGAGTAAACAAACCCCCCTCCCAGAAGTGCAGAAAACAGGACATTTTTAACTTCCAAAGTAATGAAAAGCAGATTGCTTTTTTCTGAAGAGCTTGCTTTCTACATTTCCACCATTGCAGGTGGTGTGGTGGCTGCTACAGAAAAGGAGCAATGATCACAGTTAGGAGTATTGTGAAGAAATCCTACCGTTCCAGTGTTGCTAATGGTGAATTTTTTCAAGATGTTAACAGTTTGGGTGAATTTAGGATTTACTTGGTCGTTTTCTGGCTGTAATTTCAGCGTGCCGTTGCGGAAGCAGGTCACGGCTGTGAACAGGCATTCATCCTAGGCCAGGAAAAGAAGGAAGAGTTTTAAAACAAATGCTGCAGCAGGTTTTTTTCCTGCAGATGTTGGGTTGTGGTCCATGTGCAAAAGGACCTTAATTGAGAAGATTGACTTTTAGTTAATTTAAAATACGCAAGAGATCTTTAACCTTTAGTTTGCCTGTTCTTTCATAATTAGCTAAGAATTTCCTTGTAAAATAAATGCTTAAAATGTCTGCTTGGATATTAATTGTGGCAGCAATTGAAAGAAAAGGGTACATATAGCAAGTTTTTGCAGGCATGGTCATTTTCTTTTTAAAAAGTTAAGAGTTGCTTTAGACTGTTCCTCAGTGCTGCACGTGGGGAATATGCTTTCTTCTTCCTAATTTTCATGCCAATTCTAATACTACCTGCTTAATAATTTTACTTAGAATAGATGTAGAACTCCACGTTTTCAAATTCTGTTGAGCTGCTCTTGCTTGGTGGTACAGGAAATGAAGGTGATGAAGTAAGCTAATTATGGAAGGGAATGGATGCATTGAGGATGAGAGGTGGGATAGGGAGCTAGGCTCCTGGCTTAAATGGTCTTACTGTCTTCCTTTAAATTCAGGTGCACATTAAGCCTAACTCAAGGAAAGTAAGCACCATCTTTATCTTAACTTCAGAAGTCATCTGTTGTGAAGGTAGAAGCTTTCTGTTGCTGCTGGAATTAAAGCAACCTGCCATTTTCCTTCCACGGTGCAGCGGAGTATTAATTTTACTGATGCTAACAGAAAGACTACAAGCTCTCCAGAGTCTCCTTTCCTGCACAGTGGCTGTTTTCCTTTGCTAAGCACGCAGCTATGGAAAATACCACCAGAACTATCCTATAGTCAACAGAGAAAGAACAGTGGTGTTTAGTGAAACCAGCTTCTCACTTGCTTTCTGTTTTCCCAAGATGGAAATATTTAGAACTGCTGAGTACACATATTAGAAAGGGTCCAAAGCCATCATCCCTGTTTTGCATACCAACTGCTACCGAAGCTGAACCTCCCCTAGCTGATGAGGTGCTGCTTTGACAAGGACAGGGCAACCTTCATCTCTGTTGCTTATAGCGAATTTTAATAGCAACTTTTTTATATTGGTTAGATGCAAGATTTTATGTCCCTTAAAAACCACACATTTATGTTTGTTTCAAGCTTTTTACCGTAACCAGTCTTGCTTACTGGAAAAAAAAAAAAGCACTCATCTTTTTTTTTAAAGAGATCAATTTTCCAGCTGAAACTGAAAACATTTTCTGCCTCATCCGTGATGAGCTGAGAAACCAGCACTTCTCATATATGCTGCCTTTTTTTCTCTCTCTCTTTTTTTTATTTTTTTTTCTTCTTTTTTTTGCTGAATTAACAGTTAGCTGTAGGCAGGCCAACAGCCAGAGGACCACAAGGATTGTGGGTTGTAGTAGGTTGTGTTTGGTTAAGCACTTTGGTGAAGAGGCATTAAGCAGCGTAGACTGCGCCTGACAGGGGCTAGGCAAGCATGTAAAATCTTCATATTGGAGGCAATGTGCAGCAGTACTCTGCATCTGACTCAAACTAACTTTACAGATTAGCCTGAAATGCCTTCACTTCCTGAATTAGTGATCAGTGGGGCTAGATGCTGATCTGATGTAAATCAGCATTGTGCCCCTGGCTCCAGCTGCAACATCAGTCACCAGCGGGTGTTGAATCACTTCATCCTTACGGCTATGCTTTCAGCTTTGGCATGCTTTCCCTCCAGTTGAGGTCCTCTGAGCTTTTAAACTTCTCACGAGAAGCTACTTTGTTACTGAGCAAACAAGAAAACTCTGTGGGATTGAATTGGGCTAACACTCAGTCCCCTCACAGGAACCTCAAGGGAAGTCAAAACAAACAGTGCCAAACCGCTGAATTTTAAAGGTTATAAAAGGTAGTCTTCTTTCTGAATAGTCAAGGTCAAATGTGAACCTGGCATAAGCAGGTTACCTCAGAAGCAGTATTTTGATATTGGAAATATCAATGAAACACACAAGACTTCTATTAAATCCAGTTTCACTGGGGCGTGATTGCACCTACCTGCCCTGAGCTCAGCTCTGCCACCCTGCAATTCCTATCTCTGTGTTTGTACAATTTGGGAAACATAAATTTCACCTTGCAGGCTGAAAGTCTGTTCATGTGGCTCCCAATGATAATTACTATGAGCAGACTAATCTGGGTCTTTTAAAGTTTCTCCTCCAAGGCTGAACCTGTATCAACTCAGTGCCTTCTAGGTATGTGAATTCTGTCTCCCCTAGTTTTTAGCCAAGGTACCTGGGACCTCCCAGGATCAGACTGTAGAGCCCTAAGCTGCAAATGAACTGTTGTCTTCCTTCCTGAGGTGACCATGTTTTTTGAGACCAAAGAAAAAAGCCACCCAACTGATGAAGCGATTAGTCACTAGTTGTATTTGCTTTGTTTCAGAGGCAGTGACAAACACTGCAGTAAAATGACAGCTAATCATCTCCTCCTTTTTCACTCTGACACCACAAGTTAGAAAGAGTGTTAATGAGAAAAACCCCAGCAATGAGTTAGGGTGCACTAGGTTTTTGCAGTGCAGTTGTTTCTAGCAATGAGAAGGAGCGCGTATCTGTTTTGGTCATGCTTCTCTCTGTTTTTGGCAAGTAAAAAATGCACCCAAGAGTATAAAGCCTAGGAGGAGGCTAACAAAACCTGTGTGAAACGAGGTGAGTTGGTTTTTTTTTCCTTTCTTCTTGTCGTTTTGCAAGAGAGTTTACAGTCCTGAGTAAATAGTTATATGTGCTGGGCGTTTGTCAAAAAACAATGCATCATGACTGTTCTTACATGTTGGCCAAAATCGCTTGCTTTCTGAAGTCATTGTCAGGGCTCAAGAATCAAATTTACCTGTAATTTTAGGACAGCTCATAACAGGAGAAGTCTAACATTAGATGAACCGCTGCTGGCTCTAGACCTCTGTTGCGTGGTGGGGATTATCAAAAGAAAGCAGGATGCATTTACCTTCTCGGCTTTTAAGATGGGTTCTTACTGTTTCTAGCACTGAATTTCATGGTAAATCCCATGTCCCTGCCACTTTTGAGTATGCACACGCTTTCTGCTACTCTGGGGTGTGATTTACAGTATGTAAGAAGTTCCTGACCTCGGACCATGTGAAATACCAGCACTAAATAACGTATAAATAAGTCTCTGTATTAAAATGGGAGCCACAGGAACCTGTGCTTGTTAATTTAACCAGAGAATACAGGCAGAATGCAGCTTTATCTTCCCATTGATGGCACGACCCTTGCATGTGAATAATCTCAGAGAGACTGGTGAATAAGAGAGGAAGCACTATGTAATACGGCCTTACAGTGCCCCTCTTGGCATTTAGCTTCGGTGGGAAGGAAGGGGGGTTCCCTCTGGTTCGGCTCAGAAGTGCTCCCAGCATAGCTGGAGCTCCCTGGAAGCACTTCTACTCAAAAGCCTCCATCCCCAAGAGCACTGCTGCTTGTCTGGATCTTGTGTGAATCCTCACTCCGAGCACCATTGCTTGAGCAAACGGAGTATGTACGAATTTGAATCTGTGGGTGTGTTAGATCACACACACACACAGAGTCATGAAATAGTAACTAAGATTGCATAATAGCAACACTTCTGCCATTAAAAATCCAGAAACAAGGAACTGTTATCCAAGTATTTTCTTTCTCAAGCTAGTTTGCATTAAGAGCACCAGGTCAGAGATGTGAAAGCATGTGCCACTTGTCAATGGGATCAACCAGTACAAAATCAGGTTTATATAATTAGAAAGAAATGTTAAAGCAGTCTCACCACAGGGTTGTCTGGTGTATGCAGCAATTCAGCACCCTAAAATAAAACAAGTCTTAAGTTAGGAGAGCTTAACATTTGAAAGCGACGTCCCTCAAAGTAAATTCTAAGCAATAGATAATAATTGAAAAATATTTCATCCTTTCAATATTATGATGAATACTTTGCTTACCTTATCTTTCACTGTAGTTTCCAGCAGTTTAATTGTCTTCAAAATCTGTTTGTACTTGGCTATTTTGTGTGGAGCTGTAGTCAGCGCCATACTGGAACAGAAGAAGAGCATACAGAAAATAACCATCCTCTCCATACCGATGAGTTTTGGGTTTAAAATGTGCCAGGAGCAAAGTTGTGCTATTCAAGATGAACCCTTGAGTTTGAGGCTGTGCTCAGGTATGCTCTCTACCTACCTATATATTGCTCCTTTCTGGAGATGTAAAACCCACCCATTTCAGTTTGGAAAGCTTTGTAGAATGGATTAATGAGTAACCCTTTTTTCTTTTCCATTGGCTAGGTGCATGCATGCGAGCTCGTGCGTAGGGGGCAGGGATTGATGGAGTGAATGAAAAAAAAAAATATGCCCCATCTGCACATTGGGCAGGAAAAAAAGAGAAAAGGGTGAATTCCCATTTTCACTTTGAGTCAAGAAATGAACATAGTAAAAAGTAGGTACTTAGAAACCACAAACCTAGGTAAACAAAGATTCTGCTTTGCTTTTTTTTTTTTTTTTCCTGTTTCTTATAGCAATGAATCTCTCCAATCCATCTCAAACTCTTCTGTACTGGAGAAATATGACAAAGCTTCTTTTCACAGCTTAACTGTGTTTCTCCTACTTGCCTTGTGGCTCCAAGGGATGTTTGTTAGCTATTTTTCCCAGTGTCTGTGAACTGACACTTTTATGTTCTTAGCTTGGTTTTTGCAATAGCTGTGAGTAAAAGTTCATCTCAGCATTTGAAGCCAGCTAAAGTTTACTCTCTATTTACTTGGAGCAGGTACTGGGTATTTTAACAGCATCATAGAGAGTTCTGTCTGCTGGGAGTGGAAGCTGCAGGGAGATGCATTGTCCTGGGAGAGGTGGATCCCAGTGCCACGCCTGTTCCCAGGTGGGACCAATACTGGAAGTTCAGGGACCAAATCCTGGTGAGTCCCAAGGGCCCCTATGACTTTGGTCTGATGCTTGTGGCAGCTGGACACATCCAGTTACCTTCTGGAACAGCTAAGCTCAAGGTTGGTTTTGCAGTTCAGTGCAACTCCTTCAAAGATGTGAGAACGTAGAAGTGAATTTGTTCTGTGTGAAATCCAAACAGAAGTGCATGCTTTACAAAATGTAAAGCTGGAATAAAACCAGCACAATGAGCTGGCTGTAGAAATAAGGCAGGATCTCATAATTTCCTTCAAAACCAATGCCTCTTGCAATGAATATATGTGCTGCTTTTGAGGGAATTTATTAAATATTTAATAGATGTGCATTACCGAAGGGAATTCCTTCCCAGCAAGTGCTGTGAATGAGTGTTCTCTTACACAGTTCCACAGTGACTTGCTTTCTAAAGACTGCCACTGAAGGTAAAGGTGTTTAAAGGTTGTCTTCTTGAGTATGCTTCTTTTTTATGCTAGTTGTCTTCAGCCCAGATTTCTGTCACTCTCCCTGAGCTGCGCAGTAAGGCTCTGTGAAGGCTCTAGGGACTCACTAGACTCCCAGCTCTAGGATCAGTTGATTTACAAGTCACTATTCCTAATATTTCATCACAGGGTGGAAAATAATGACTATAAATGGCTCTTACATGTTATCATTAATAAATGGCTTGGTTCTTATGTACTATCATTGATAAATGGTTATCAGCACTGTGATACTGCCAGCAAAAGTTTCCTCTGTGGAATTCAAGACACTTGGGGCAACTTCACTATGGTGAATAAAATGCTCTCAAGTGAAGTGTCTTTTGAATTGAATTTTTCTTTCTAGAAGTCTGAAGGTTTCAGGTGGCTTTGGAGATGCTTCACAAAATCTGCAGACATCATATAAAATCGACCTGTATGTTTCTGTCCTGTGGGTGGACCTGGGCAGTCAAGTTGGATCACTCATTTCTTGTCATTCATTTCAAAATGAGCATTTAATCTGACAAGAACTCGGTGTGGCAAACTCCAGTGTGTTTGTTTTCTGGGTGCAAGTGATCATTTACTGTACGCTGTTTATGTGCTAAACCTGTTTTTAATCTTTTAGCAAGTAGATAGCTTAAAGGAATAGGTTTTATAGGTGTATGTGCAGATAGACATACAGCACACGCCCTCTCACATGCAGACATAAAAGCTCCCCTGATGAAAGGGACAGCTAATCATGCCTGACAACAGACAGACAGAAAAAGAGAACTGAAATGAGTAAGAAAAAGAGTACTTTCTTCTACCACAAGTTTAAAATTCAATTTCTTGAAGACAAGGGTAGTGTGATCTTTGCTGTTAGTCATTTTGATGGATGTGTCTTGAAATAACTGTCGATAAGCAGCGCAGCTGGACTGTGAGTTAGGGGATATCTCAGTTGGCTTTATTCAGAAGCTGTGTTAATTTATAGCTGAGGTTCGTAAATGGAAACCAGCAGCATCTTTTGTTCAAGAAGCCATGGGGTCACCAGCGCTTACTTTCATCCTCCCCCATTCCTCTATCCCATGTGAAGCCTTGCAAAAAAAAAATGTTTTAATCTAGTGTTTAACACTACTGAGAGGCTGCTGAGAGGGTGAAGAGGCTATTTCTGATAGTGATGCTCTTTACTTGAAGAGGGTACTTAGCTCTGCTCCTCTTTGCCTTCATCTTTACCTTCCTTACCTTCATCTTTCATTTTTCATCTTTACCTTCATCTTCTCTGCAGGTTATTGACTAGGAACTGGGATGAACTGCTTTGTATACGAACGTGCTTTGTATTCTCACTCCAGTTTTTGGCTGTTGTTGGAAATGTTGGCAGTCAAGGAGAGCACAGTGGTGACAGTGTCTGCTTATGCTTTTCGTTGTCAGTGTTTCAACTGAATTTTTCTGAGAAGTTCCTTTGAACCCAGCTACTATAGGTGATCATGCTGGGCCTGTCAGCCTTGATTTTATGCATCTTTATTTGGTTGATGGCTTGGAAGCTTTCCATTTGCATGTGGAGTATGACTCTGTTAGCTCTGTCCTCATTAGGTACTTGGCTGTTATTAATGCAGAAGTATCACTGCAGATTGTTTGCATTGACCAGAGAACTTCAGGAGCCTTCAGAAACTTCATTTAATGTACAGTATGACTGTCTATTTTCAGAAATGCAGGGCTTGAAAGGGCAACATAGAGAGCACTGGGTCCTGCCATCATACAGCCACGTATGGTGGCTTTAACATCGCATCAGCTCGAAATGCTTCACCTACTGCAGACTAAAACTGCCTTTTTCTTTGTCCTTGGGATTTGCCAGACAAGAGCATACATATGTAACTGGATATAGCTGTGTCCCTGGAGTAATTTCCAGATACCAGTTCTGGTCTATGCTGCCACAGGGAATGAGACCCTACAGCTCGTGCTGTCACTGGTCTGGACAGTCCGGAGATCCTGCTGCTTTAGGAAAGAAGGAGAGGGAGAGAGGGGGGGGGAGAGGGAGAGAGTGGGGGGGAGAGGGAAAGAGGGGGGGGGAGAGGGAGAGAGGGGGGGGGGAGAGGAAGAGAGGGGGGGGAAGAGGGAGGGGGGGGGGGGAGAGGGAGAGAGAGGGGGGAGAGGGAGAGAGAAGGGGGGAGAGGGAGAGAGAGAAAGTACTATGGCAGACAAAGACAGCTTTAACTCCACCAAACGGAGCTCAAGCCTGACAAGTGCTGTTTCGAGGAGTTTGAGTCATCACAAGCTGCACACTTAAACAAAGCTGTTACCCTGGGCTGTGGTTATTATCTCTTTGCATTCAGATTTACTTAATGATCCCCTAAGCTGAGTCCAAGTGGCAGAGCCCTGCCAGCGGCTCGCCGGTCCCATGTCCTGTTTGTGGTACCAACACAACAACACCCCGTAACGCACTGCACTGCCAAAGGCAGGGGTATACATGAGATGTTGGCAGCAGTGAAGACAGCTGTGTGTCTTACAGTGAAACCTACTGAGAAGAAGATTGGCTGCAGAGTAATTCTAGAGACAGTAAGTACTAAGTGAACCGTTGTCACTTTCTACCAGCAGCATCACAGAAATATGGCAGATTTGACTCGTTTACTGGCCCAGGAGAATAATTCATGTGTTTGGTGGAGGTGTGTTATATCTGAAGTGAGTTTTAAAGTTGGTGGGGTAATGAGAACAGAAAGATGAACAATAGCAGTTCGGTAGCGCATGGTTGCACGTTGTGTCTCTCAAGCTGTACAGTCTCTTGTCTTGTGTTAGAGGCTGTAAGGCTACAATAATTGCTTGAAGGAAGGCACACTGTCAGAGAAAGTGAAATATAAGGACAAAAAAGAACTTCCTTTATGTCTAGGTAGTGGAGAAAACTCCTTGATATCCCTCTTATCAGATAAGAGTGAGCAGCAAGCTTTTTAAATACGTCACTTCTCTTTTGTGGCTTAGGAACATGCTGAGTCAAATATTGACACTCTCTCTCACACTGTCGCCTGCTCGGCCCCAAGAGGGATGGCTACAAAGTGGAAAGCTGAAAAACCTCCCATCCCAGGCTGGCGGGGCTGAGTCCTCCTCTTTCCCCTTTGCGACAGTGCCACCCCAGTGCTGAATGACTTCGACCCTGAAAGCCCGGTTCCCCCACCCACATTTTCCTTTACAGTACAGCTGAATGGAGGCTTTTCCCATAGCTTAGTCATTGCTATGGCTCAGCCAAAAAAAGCCTGTAGTGTATGGGGCTGCTTTCAAAGAATTTTTATACATCCTGGGTGTGCTGTCTGAGACTTGGGGTGTGGGATCGCTGGAAAGCAAGGGGAGAGAGTTACACTGGAAAATGGGAGAATTAGGAAGAAGACTCCTGTAGGCCACTAGTCTTTAAAATATTTCTTACAACTTTGCAAGTTAGTTCCACTCTCTTTCAATTTTATTTTCTTATAAGCTTTGGAATAATCCTTCTGTCTTTTAACCTTGCTTTGAAGAGAGAAGATTAAACCCGGGGGAAAAAAAATATCTCTTCCTATAATACGTTTTGCTATAAAAATCAGAGCAAATGCAACTCTGAATGAGGTAACACAGACACTAAAATCTAACAGGCTGCATATGACAATATAAACCCATTGATGTTCATCATAACATTCCTCCAGAGTTGACTTACAGCCAGTTTCTAATCCATACTGAGGTGGGTTCTAACACTGGCTAATAAAAAGATCCCATGCAGTAAATGAAGGAATTTGAGGAAAAATGGAGCAGCAATTAGGGGAAATCGTACATTTCTGTCCTGAAGGAACATGCTGACAATCAAAGGGATGCCAAGCAAAATCTTTTATTGCAGATTAGTTTTACATCATGTAAGGATCATCTCTTTGAGGAAAAATACTTAAGACAATTTCCAGTTGCTGGAATGCAAGAAGAGCGTGACAAGTGCTCAGCTGGCTGTGCTACAAAGGGAGTAGTTTGTCCTCAAAGAACTTGTTTGAGTGCCAGACAGCCTCTCCTTCTGCAGTTTGTGGTACCTGGGGACTACTGCCAGCACCTTTAAAAACCATTCTCTTCTGCTTCTAGCAATGAGCATCACTGCCATTAGCATTATAATCTGTGGTTCTCGATCGCAATTAAGGATGAGATGCAAAGCCACGTAACAGAAAAAGACATGATGTAAGAATGAAAGAATCTTGGTGGATGGAAAGTAGAACCTCCTTTCAAGAAGAGACCTAATCTTTCTGAATCTAATACAACCCAGCTTATGGTTTTATCTGAGCTTCAGAAGCAGCTTCAGCCAGTGAAGATGCATGAGAAACGCAAAGGCGATTTGCAAATGTTCCTGCGTTGCCTCATTTGTACCAGCCATTGTCTTTGTCCCTGGTTCAGCAGAAATGGGTGACTCACTGTAAAGCAGAGCAATTCAAAAGCAGTAGTTTGTACATAAAATACCTGGTGCATCCTCTTCCTAGGTCTGCCCAACAATGCTTGCTATGCATGTAGCTTGGCTGATGTATTTCTAGCCTTATCAACTACTAATAACAAACCATATTGAGAAAGTGACCTGTCAGCATCCGGAGCCTGAGACAAGCCTGGACTTGCTACACACAGAACCAGATATTCAGAAGAACTGAACTCTAGTGACCACGTCCTTTCAAGTCTTTCCTTCAATGCTGGAGCAGCCTCCCACTGCCCAGGTCACACCTTTCTCTGTGTGTAGGATGGAAGAAGCCTTGCTGGGTCGTCAAGTCTGGTCTTCTGCCGTTGCAGGCATCCACGTCATATAGTTCCTTTCACATCTCAGCTAAAAACTCCTGCATAAGGCCTTAACTGCTCGATCTCTGTGATGATAAGAGCTCAGAGCTTTTTCTGTGCCTGAGCTGGGTTCCAGCTTCTATGGGGCAACCTAATTCTTCACAGCGCTACTAATAATCTCTCCCCTTACCAGGAGACAGACACCTCCAGAAGACGAGGCAGCAGTTGACAGGAAGTCAAGCTGCCACAGTTGTCTAAACAATTTGAGGGCAGAAAGTAGTCGATCAGCTGAAAGCCACCAGCGGGGAGAGGTGGGGGGCAATAAGCCAGAGAAGTCACTGCTCCTCTCCTTGGTTGCAGCAACGGCTTGTCCTGCAGCGGTGGCGTTTGGTGGCGCTGCAGTGCAGATCCCCGGTTTCCCTCGGGAAACACGGCCCAGCAGCACGAGATCTTTCTACCACAGGATTGATTTCCTGACGATCACTCTGCTAAGAGACAGTATGGCCCGTGGGCTGAACGGCAGTCATCTGGGAGGACTGAAACCCAACGGTACACGTCATGTTATTCAGAATGTTCGGAGAGACAAATCAGAGGAGATAAATGCAGATGTTGGACAGAGAATGGAGGAAGCAGCTTGGCACAGTGTAAAATGCTGCCTTTCTTTATTTGCTATTGTTAACGAACAGAAATCAGAGGAGCATTAACTCCTGTGTTACAGTCTCAGTAGCATAAAACAAATAACCCCCAAGCCATTAGAGGCTCAAGACGGACGAGTCCACTGTGTAACCTGCGGCAGCCTGTGGGAATGTACAACATACCTAACTGTTCCAGTGGCAGCCAGGCCTTCCTCTATCCTCATATACCTTCCATAGGGGTTGGTGTGACCCTACAGCTTGTGTTTCAGTATCAGAATTAAAGGTTTGATGTGCAGATTAATTCGGAAGTCACTCCTGAGGTTCGGTGAGGCTGCAGTGCAGGTGTGGGATCGCCGCAGCAGCGCACAGAATCACAAGGTTGGAAAAGATCTCTGAGATCATTGACTCCAACAGTTTCTGTCCTATGCTAAACCAATGCCCTGAGCACCTCATCTACCCATCTTTTAAACACATCCAGAGAAGGTGACTCAATCCCCTTCCTGGGCAGCCTGTTCCAGGCCCTGACAACTCTTTCAGGGAAGAGCTTTTTCCTGACATCTGATCTGACCCTGCCCTGGCACAGCTTGAGGACATTTCCCCTTGTCCTGTCTCCTGTCACCTGGAACACAGTCTAGAGCAGAACAAGGGTGAGGTGCTATGTCGTCTTTTCCCTCCTCTCCAGCAAATCTTTATGTTCCTTACAAATACATTCTACTTAGAGTTATCTTTAAAATAAAATGCAGGGTTTGACTTTTTTATTATGCTTTACCTTTTGGCATATATTGGCAGAAGCAGATGACTGAATACCACTTCTATTTCTGAATAGTTTCACTTTCTGGTTCTCAGGTACTCCCAAAACGTTAACAGATTATGCCCTCTTTCATATATGAGTGTTTGCTGTGTCTGCACACTTTCTATTAGAATTATTTCTTTAATGATAGCGTTGGTTTCAAGTCCTGTGAACTCACTCACGTTTTTCTCCTGCCCTTTTTGTTCTGTTTTCCCCGGCCCAGGAACAGTGTCATGTCATACTGTGCTGGGGCACCTCTGCGGCACGGCAAGAACAAGTGAGGACAGAGCAGCAGTGCAAGATGGCACTGGAGAATGTGGTCTGCCTCCCCTCCAAGCAGCTCCAAGGACCTGCTGGGATCAACTCCTCAACCCCACCGCTGCATGAGCTGCAAACCCTCCGCATCAGCTGTCAGATGCTGCCTGTACTTCAGCTCCCACAGCAGCAGGGAAGAGGCTTTGGTGTCGTGCTTGCCCTAGGGGAATGCTGAGGCAGAAGCCACCTCTGCAGATCTCAGCATGTCACATCTCAGGCAAGTGCTTGCTGAAGCAGCAAAGCCATTTAAAGGTCTTTCTGCTTCAGGTCACTGTCACTCCTGCTGTATCTCTGCATCACAGTTTACTGTGGTCTGTGGAGCCTCTGGTACAGTAACTTAGGTCATTAAAATAATCTGGGTTAAAAACTGCTCTTGCCAAGGCCTTGATCGATTGTATAGGTTGCCTTGTTTCGATTGGAATCATTTCACTGTCAACTCGACTCTCTCCTTAGCACAGCTGACAGATTGGTAGATAGCCGTGAGTTGCTAGAAGTCAGAAACTCCCCTTCTGCTGGCTTTACTACTGATCAGAACTGTGGATCGCCTACGCAGCAAGTACCTGCTTAGCACACCAGGCTGAGGGGGCCTGTGGGTATTGCTCAGCAACCTTGTTATGCCTGAAGCAGCGACTCTCTGCCAGCACAAACAGCATTCAGCCCTTCAGCCCTGGCTGGGATGCAGCTTCTGGCAGAATTGCTCTATGGAAGAGATCCAGGGGAGCCTTAACTCTGCAGCATGATCTACATTTCAGACTTCTGCAAGTATAGTAGCATCACTCGGGCAGAATTTGTTGTTAGTTTTCAGGCACTTACAGCAGTAAAATCTCTGACCTGGATTTAACTATACAGTATGATCTTAAACAGGAATACCAGATATTCTGTTTCTCATATGTTAATTACTCATCTAGACTCAGTGATCTTAAGGTCTCTTCCAACCTTGTAATTCTGTAATATCACAGAATCGTAGGGGTTGGAAGGGACCTCGAGAGATCAGCGCATCCAACCCCCCTGCCAAAGCAAGTTCCCTAGGACATAAATGCTCTTTCTTAAGACTTTACCCTAAAATAAATCTGATGATTTTAAAACTGTTTAAAAAATTTAAACCCGTTTTAAAAACTGAAGCTGTTTAATTGTTTGCAGTGGCTTAGGGAAGGCACTGAGATGACGAGCTCATACTGTCCTTAATAGATAAAACTTAAATGCAGGATCTTTAAAAAGAAAAAACCAGCTTTTCTCAGTACTTTTATTTTTTTTCCCCTTTTCCAAATGCTTCTGTTTCTGCCTTCATCTGTAACTAGACTTCTACAACAGACACGAACGCGTGTGCCTGTGCCTACGGATACCCCACCTTCTCCGCGCGCAGCCAGGGGTTTGAAAAGCTATCTAGCCCGCTTGCTTTGCATAATGAGTTTCATTTATTTTCACAGGTCAGCACCTTCAGCGAACTTTGGAAAAAACTCTGGTGTGATGGGTCGTCGCGCTGAAGCGGCGGCACCCGTTTGGTGAAGGTAGCACTTGGATAAAAAGCTGAACGCTGTGGTTTCAGTGACTTGTCGTTGAAACCCTGTGGTTTCTGTGTAGGAGGCTGTATAAGCTGGACACGTTCGACATCCTTGTTTCTGGGCTGTGAAATCTGTACATCTAATTTATGAAAATTATCTCTGGTTTAATTTTAAATTTTTTTTCTTTTTTTAATGAAGTCAACGTATTTTCCTTGCATTCAGTGGAAACAATAATGGAAATGTTTTAAGATACACTGTATGAGTCTGTTTTGACCTCAAAAAGGGAGAAGAATGAAGATACTCTTGATTATGATTACGGTCTGAGAAGGAAATTAAAATTAAATACAGGGAGTTAGAAGTGAGAAGAAAGCATTTCTCAAGCGTGGAGACAGAGAAATGAACCGTGGGAAATGACACAGACATTATACAACAAAAATCTTCCATGTGAGAATTTGTGTTTTTTTTTTTTAAAAAACCCAAACTACTAAGTGAGGTAACTTAGAATAAGCCATGAATTATAGAATCATAGAATGGCATGGGTTGGAAGTGACCCCAAGGAGCATAGAGCTCCAACCCCCCTGCCACAGGCAGGGCCACCTACCTCAGGCCTGGAGCTACCCAAGGTTGCCCAGGACCCCATCCAACCTGGCCTTGAACACCCCCAGGGATGGGGCATCCACCACCTCTCTGGGCAGCCTGTTTCAGCACCTCACCACTCTGTAAAAAACTTCCCCCTAATATTCAATCTAAACCTTCCCTCCTTCAGCTTTAATCCATCCCCCTTGTCCTGCCATTATCTGCCCTTTTAAAAAGCTGATTCCCCTCCTGTTTCTCTGCTCCCTTCAGGTACTGGCAGGCTGCAATGAGGTCCCCCCTCAGCCTTCTCTTCTCCAGGCTGAACCAGCCCAGCTCCCTCAGCCTCTCTTTGTAGGGCAGGTGCTCCAGCCCTCTGATCATCTTTGTGGCTCCTCTGACCCCTCTCCAACAGTTCCGCATCTCTCTTGTATTGGGGGCCCCAGCTCTGGACACAGGACTCCAGCTGGGGCCTCATGAGGGCAGAGCAGAGAGGGACAATCCCCTCCCTGTCCCTGCTGCCACCCCTCTGCTGATGGAGCCCAGGATCCCATTGGCCTTGCGAGCTGCAAGAGCCACTGCTGCCTCATGTTCAGTTTCTCATCCATTATGACACCCAGGTCCTTCTCAGCAGGGCTACTCTCAAGTAGTGCCATGGTGCTGGAGTCATTTAGGATAACTTGTCTTTACATGTAAGGTAAATCCAAGACTGATGAATCTAAAGGTAGGATGAAGAGGGAGCTGCAGCAGAAGCAGTTATAATCACCAAAAAAAAAAAACCAACCCCATAAGCGAGTATTTTTTTCCCCTTTGTAGTCAAGTGTTGAGTGATTTGCTTGAGTTTGTTAAAGAATTTGGTGTGCTAATGTTGGTGCAGTGGTTCTGGCTGGTATGCACAGATGGAATTGGAAGGAGAGGAGAATGAGCTTCTTGGCTTTGCTGTGTAGGTGTGGCAGAAACCCATCCATACCTGCATCACCAAACCAGAACCAGGAGAGCCATGGACCTGCCTGCATGAGCCTTCATTCCCTCCTTTGCTGTTCTCCCTTCTGCTGCCCTGTAATCCCCCAGAAAGCTGAGCTGAGGCCATACAGATACCCGAGTGCCTCATCTTGGCAAAGCCTGGTTCTTCCCCCACTCTTGTGAGCAATGACTGCCCAAACCATGAGTTTTCACCACCAGCAGCTTTGCCTCTGGCAGGCAGGCTCCCAGAAGCATGCACCCTGCACGTAAGTGAACCTATGGAAGTGGAATAGAAACAAGCCAAAGCCCTCTGAACAGAAGACAAAGGAGAAGAAAATGAATGTTCAAGGTGCAAACCAAAAGCTTCTTGCTGAAATATAAATGAAACAGCTGCTTGTGTGAAAATAGCTCTGCAGTGCATTTGTGGGAGTACAAAAAATCTGCCTGGAAATGTCAGTCAGAAGACTTCTGTGTGAGCAGAGATTGAAAGTGTGCTCACCTGCTGTCAGTTAATTTCAGCGGGATGAGGGTGAGATTCATTGTAATAATTTGCAGTCATTTCTATATTGAAACTTCAATAGAAGATCATAGGGTTTTCATCTGTGCTGTTGTCTTGTTGGCCCTGGTAAGGGAGTTGTTCATTGTTTCTCTTCAAGGAAAAACATAACAAACAAAAAAACCTCTCCAACAACAACAAGAAATATTACTCTAACAATGTATCTTTGACCAGAAACTTATTTTGTCTTGTCCTGCTTTGTTTTCTTTCCAGAAACCTGAGCCAGTAAGCACGATGACTGCATCTGTAGGTGAGTATACAGGAAAATAACAACATATCTTTGTTCAAGTATTCTTCTGGATAATGACATTTTTCTTGCTTGTTACTTATGTGCTTCTTGCAGACTTAACCCTTGATACCCTGTTCCTCTGAACTTGCTTTTGGGAATCCAAGAGAAAAAGCAGGAGACACTGGAGATGCTAGTCCAGATCGGTGGAAGCTTTTGAAAATGAGATGTTTCCCATAATTACTGCAAATGTGGGATATACAGGTAACCAAGTAAGAACTCTCTGGGCATCCAGAATGTACCCAAAAGCGAGATACTAAGATTCGGTATTCCTCTCCATATAGCTGGATTTGAAGTCCCAATCCTCTTCCTCTGTTTATCCTAAGAATTGCACAACTACTTTTTTTACTGAACCGAAGGAAAAACTCTGTCTGTGCCTCTGTCTTTCCTTTTCCTGCGTAGCTAAGCCTGCAGTTTTTCAGATTCATAGTTGATAGCATTTTTCAGTGGTTTCTTAGCCACTACTTTTCTGCTTGGTATCTGTGAGCTTGTCTTCCTCCCTACCTATCTGCCTGTTGCTGCCCAGGGATAGGCAGTGAAGCACCAGTGCTGCACCTCTGCCCCAGGGAAACCCTATCCCTCCCAGGATGGTCGTATCGCAGGTGTTGAGGGGCAATCTTCCTTTCTGCGTGGTGGTGAGGGCTCAGCTGAAAACTCACTGCAGCTCCTTTCTTTTCCCCTCCCTCTAGCACCAGCTATTCACCAGCTTCAGTGTTTGCCTCTCAGGGAAAGGGTTAGGTCACTGACCTAGCCGAAAACATACTTTGTTGTGGGCTGTGAGCTGTTAGGCTGGACCAGCCATCCTGGCGGTGTGGATCCTGAGAGGTGCTTGGCTGTCTGGGCACAGAGACTCTGTGGGTACCTTGCCAGGCCTCCCTAGGGAGATGTGCTCCTTCCAGCTGAGAAATGCTTCTCTATACCATGGGCAGATGACTGAGATAACAATGGAAGCTTGCCTTAGTGGTGTATTTTCTTATTTTAATTTTTTTAATGGCATCTTTCATCACTGCACAGCCTGGATGGTTACACCTCTCCCGTCACCCTCCTCCCCCTTCATGGAGTCCTTACTTTAACCTTAATTGTTTCAGGCATCTAACTTACAAGTGGATCATAGGCAGTGGTTGCTGCACCACTGGGTGTGGAGAGCTGTGACACCCAACAGCCGCGAGGCAGAGAGGGGGAGGACATGACTGTGTTGTACCCAGCCTTCACCCTCAAACCAGACCTTCACCTGCTACTTCCATCAGCTGATCTGGCAACAGCATGTGTGCTTGTAGCTCAGCCACAGGCGAAATCAAATGTGAAGAGCTTGAATCACTGGGAACACTGCATTTTACTGTCCCTTCGGGCTACTCAAGGAGTGTACCGGTGCCAGCACCTTTAGCTGCAGTGCTGTGATCTCCTAGAGCTGTGTGTCTGTGTCATGTGTGATGGAGATGCTCTTTGGAGATGTGTGATGCTCTTTGGACTCCAGAGGCTGCAAAATAATTGCGCTTGATATTGCTGCAACAAAGGGTGACAGTGTGAAGGGAAATGGAAACACTGAAGCTGAGAACAGGAAAACTCTTTGGTTCTGTGAGAATGAGAATGTTGCAAACGGCCTGAAGAAAAAGGGACAAAGCTGTAATTTCCAAAACAGCCAGAGATCAAAGGAGGCTGCTCTTTTTCCTCACTGTGAGGCGGTGAGGCCCTGGCACAGGCTGTGCAAAGAAACTGCAGCTACCCCCTCCCTGGCAGTGTTCAAAGCCACGTTGGATGGGGCTTTGGGCACCCTGGGCTAGTGGAGGGTGTCCCTGCCCATGGCAGGGGGGTGGGACTAGATGGACTTCGAGGTCTTCCAACCCAAACCAGTCTGTTTGATTCTTTCTAATCCCTGCTCGTGGTGGATCTGCAGGAGAAGGTTAAAGAACAACATTATTTTTAAAGGTGCTGTGAAAAATAGAGTGTTGCAGAGAAGCTCTAGACCCTATAGCTTTTTTCTTGTCTCTCACCATTCTAAGTTCTTTCTGAGAGAAAATCCACAATTTGCTTCAATTTAAATTGTCCTAAATTGAGCACAGATTGAACAGTTTTATCCTGTGATACGTGCTATGGAACCTCTTCTTAGGCATTCTCTGAACTACTTTGTTTTCTCCTCTGTTGCTAGATCTAGTTCAATGTTTTTAAGGATTGAACTGCACAGATTTTCCCTTTTAGCTCTGTTCTTTATCATGCCCTGATGGATTTTATTGATTTTGTCCAATTTCTGTCAAAACTAATAAATAATTAGGAACACCAAAAAAGTTTCATCCTGGCACTTTTCTTATGATCATCTCACCTTGCCATTCGTGGTATGTCATTATGAAGATTTGTTTTATTTGAAATAGTTTTAAAAGCTGGGAAATAAACATTTCTTCATAATTTAATACAGAATGTCCAACCTGAAGAGTGAGTTGGTGGGTTGGTTTTTTTTGCTTGACTGTCTCAATAGTTGGGATGTGTGTTGTGCCACTTCGGATCTCTTCTGGCAGCTGAAAAAATCAGGAGGCTCACCCAGTTTTAGGTGATCAGTCTAACGTTTAATAGCCATTCTCTGTGCTTTCTTACAGGGTTATGATTCATGATACATGGCTCAGAAACATTTCTATACTCACTTTATTTTTTCAGAGATGGGAAACAATGCCAGGGTTTTATACAGTGGAGAATCAGTATTTCTGAAAATGAAGAACACAGAAGCAGCTGTTAAAGTAGACAAGAACAACACCTGGCCCTTCAGTATATGCAAGCTCTGAAATCAGTCCTTTTCCTTCCTATTCCATACATGAGGGTTAAGTCATCCCATATAAAAGAGGTCAGTAAACTACATAGAATTACCCAGGGGCAGGGTTTTTTTAAGGGAGTATACATAGCGGTCCAGAATAATGCAGGTTGAAGGAAATACCAGAACTTGAAGAACTTTTGGGAAGAGGGGCTGGGAAACTGTGCTATGGAGAGAGGTGTGGGCCCTTGACCCCAAATTATTTACTATGGCAGTAAGCCTGGCACCATCCCCATGGCCAATGCCTCTGCTTCCCTGGCACTGCACTTGTCTGCACGTGGCGCTGCTGTTAATCCCTGCTCAGATGCGCTGGGTGAGACGTGTTGAGTCGCCATGAGGAGCTGGGAGAGGGAATGGCTAGCCAGTGCCTGTTGGATTAGGTCTGGGGACTGGAGACAAGGTGATGGATGTCCTCCTGCCTTACTACTGTTTGTCTGCTTCTAACAGGGCCAGAGCAGTTTTCTTTAACGTACCAGACCAGGCTAGGGAACGTGGATTTACCAGCTGTTTTCACAGGTAGTAGTTTCCTTTCTCTTCTCTCATAGAAAGCACCAAACACCGCTTGGAATTCAAACAGTGTCTTTACATTTAGCTGTTCCTTGAAGTTTAAAGACAGACAAGTTTAACCTTTTTATAAGGCTAAGAGAACAGCCAGGATAAGCCAATACTTTATACAATAAATTGTCTTCTCTCTGTAAAACCAGTTTTTATGCAATACATTGTCTTCTAATTAGTGTAAAGTTTTCCTCAGTGTTACATGACATCTTCCATAACTCAGTGGAAAATTGCCTACTCTGGCTATGTCTTAACTAGTTCTTTAGACCTATGGAGCACTTCTTTGCACCTAATGGAAATGGGGTTAAAAAGCCTTATTTAGCTATTTTTCAGTTCCCATTTTATCTACTGACTGCGAAGACCAGGTCCTTTGGCTGCCTTTTGCTCTGGATGTCTTCCAACGAATCTGTACTCCTGGAGGAATCCAAGGGATCTCACAACGTGGGGCGCTTCAAGGCTTGCTTTAAGGAAGAGCCTGTGATTCAGCCCTGCATCTCTGCAGTTTAAATGAACTACTCCAAATGGAACACAAGCCAGGATTTCTGTAAGAATGATGATGTGCAGGAGCAAGACCAGAGTGGTGCCAAGAAAGGGCTGTTACAGTGGTATGAATCACAGCAGTGTGAATCTGCGCCTCCATCGCTTCTCAGTCGAGTACTGAAAACACTTTTCAGATCTGATTAGTCATTTGAGTGTAATAAATGTCAGGGAAACTAATTAAAACCCCCTCAGTAAATGTGAGGCATAGCTGCTCTCTAGTGGACTTGTGAATAGTGTCAGCGGTGTAAGTACTCTGAAGGTCCACAGAAAATATGTAGGTACTGTACTGAGAGACACCGATGAGAGCTTCTAGATGTGTGAGTTCAGCTGCTGCTTCATTTTCCTGCTGCCTCCCTCCTCATGTAGCTTACTCCAGGCCTATGGTGAGATGGTAGAAAGCAACAGCAAGTTGGAAGAAAGATCTCCTGTCCAATGCTGTGGTGAGCAGTATTTCATTACCTCTGTGTTGCAGTTCTGTTCATAGATGATGGTGTTTCCATTTAGCATCACGTGAGAGTGGCAAGTATCTTCGAGCTAAGGAAAACCCATTTATCAGAAAAGGGGAGGTGTAAAAGTACAAGTGAGTGTTTCCTTGTGCTGTGCAGAAAACAGAGAAATACATACATTCTGCAACATGGGACCTTTGCATTTGGGGAGGTGAGATCATCTCAGGCTTTCTCAGGAGATCTACGCTGTGGGATTGGTGTCAAGGCAGCAAGCACAGGCCGTGCATGCAGAGCCCAGGTGCTGCGGCAGGCTGTGGTACGGAGCAGTGCTCAGCCTACAGACACCCCCAGGGACAGCCCCAGGGGCTGAAACGCAGCACTTCTGTGCCTGACCTCTCTAAATCCACCAAAATGCCTGTAATTTATTTCTTGGTGAGTAATCTTTGAAAGTATTTCAGTACAAACCTTTCGGTTACGTCCTTTTATTACAGTAACTTCAGCAAAAATCAGTGAGAGGTTTCATAAGTAGCCCTGAAATAACAGCATGATTCAAACCCACTGAAGGTTTATGGGGTTGACTGAAAAAGTTAGTCTTTAATGAAGCAAGCAAAGCTCTGCGTGCAACAAAGCAGCCTGCACTTAACCCAACGTTGGTCTTAGACATGTGCAAGGTTTGCTTAAGATGTAGAGTGTATTTCAAAAGCAGCTTTAGAAATAACCTGGCCATTTCTTAGATTCTTTAAGTAAATTACTGAGAAATGTGCTCCCACCATCAAGATACATGGCAAAATACTGAACTGAGGAGGGCATCCCATGTAACAAAGCCTTATGCAACCAGAATAATTTGTGTGTGCTCACGCCAACTTTAGTAACAAGTTGCTGTGGTGCAGTGGTTGTACTGCCTGGCTAAGTGTCAGGGTAACGGTACCCACCTTAGCCCACAGGAAGTTATAAAAACACAATAAAAAAGAAAAGTATTTTCCTGATTAGCTGGGGAAAAAAGGAACAAGAAAGAGCAGAGGTAGTGAATGGCTTCTCGTGGCACTCTGGTCCCCTCCAGGGAAGGTCAGGTCTCTCTGCAAGACTCTGCTTGCCTTGTGCTGTTGTGGTGCATGAGAATGTTGTAGCAGTAGTACTGGTGTGTACCTGCTAAAATGGAAAGTACAGTAGATGTAGATGTCGTCTTGCAATCACTTGTAAAACTGCCAGAAGTAGGAAGATGGAAGCAAGAGTTAAGGTCACTTGTGGTAGACACAGCACCCTGTGTGGATGCAATTGCAGGAACAAAAAGTGTCCTTCATCAGGATAGCCCATCCTACCCAGAAAAGGGGTCTATTATCTGTCAATGGGAGAAGGCTATAGGTTGGCTGTAGTTACAGCAGCAAGTCCTGTTAAGTATAAAAGTGTATGGCATCCCTCTCCCCCAGGGTCAGTTCTTCAAGAACAAGCTGCCTGAGAGATGACTGGGGAGTCTAGGTAGTATTTCACCTGGATTGGTGCTTGTTAAAACCTTTGTCTGGAACCAGAGGATATTTTAATGTGCTTTAAAAGATGCCACTACATTCCCTTCTCATGCCAGCACTGCAGAAGTACCCAAGGCATGGTTATGTGAGGTCAGCGAGCACCTAGAACATACACATGACTACCTCAGCTTTGTCCAGGCACCAAGCTCTTTCCCAATGTGGTGGGTTGATCCCAGCCAACAGTTAGGCAGCCCCACAGCTGCTCAATCCCTCCCTCCTTCCTTCATGGAATGGGGGAGAGAATAGGAGGAACAAATGCAGAAAGGCTCATGCATCAAGACAGTGTTTGATTTTAAAGTGAAGGGCAGGGAGACAAGCAGTAGCTCCCACCCCAGTTTTTATTACTGAGTGTAACTTTACTGGTATGGATGGTCTCTTTGGCCAGTTCCTGTCAGCTGTCCGGGCCATGTCCTCTCCGAGTTTCTTGCCCACACTCAGCCTAGTTACTAGAGTAGGGGCTAAGACAAGGAGGAAGGCTTGCTGCTGTGCAAGCACTGTTCAGCCATAGACAAAGCACTGGTGTGCTACCTGCATCTTGTAGTCCCAAATCCAAACTCCAGCACTGTATGTGCTGCAGTGAAGAAAGCTAACTCCATCCCAGCTGAAACCAGTACACCCACAGTGATTGAACTGGTTTGATTATGGATTATCTGACTGTACTAAACCACATTCATTCTCTTCTGTCAGGGACAAAGTCTAGGCCTTCTGATTGCTAATCTGTTGTTCATTAATAATTATAACCCCTACAACTCTGTGATTCTGTTAGTATGAGCTGGGGAGCTGCTTTGGCAGGGGGGTTGGACCCCATGAGCTCTCGAGGTCCCTTCCAACCCCTACAGCTCTGTGATTCTGTGATTTGCTTCTCCCATTGGAAAAGAGTTCCCTGAGTCCTTGTCCCATCACGTACCTAGAAAGGGGGTGGTATTTGGTTCTGTACTTGAACTGAGCATCTAAGCTAAGAATGTGGAAGGGTTTCCATCTCTCCATCTGAGCAGATCTTTCCATCTCCATCTGAGCAGAGATAGTAAACACTTTTTATTCAGAGGGAAGATTTCCTTGCCTAAATAGAAGTAAAAACCTGGATTCTGTAGTCTGTATGCCCAAGTAAATGTTGCTGATTTTATTTAATTGCAACGCTCCTCTCCTTGGGGCTTGGTTGCCAGAATTTTTACAGCAGCCCTTCTCAGCCAGATTGCAAATCTATAACCTCTTTGATGTTACAGATCTGGAATTTGGTTTTCAACTCAGACATTGGTCCTAGGCCCTTCCATTGCCTGTGTGTTTGAAAATGTGTGTCCCAGGTGCTGATCTTTGGCATCAGACAAACACAGGGCAAAGTGTGACCTGTCCTAGGGACCCTGCTTTGGCAGGGGAGTTGGACCCAATGATCTCTGGAGGTCCCTTCCAACCCCTACAATGCTGTGATTCTGTGATGTCTGCTTTCCTATTCATGTTCCAGAAGCATTTTTAAGCACCTTATGGTGGCACCACGCTTCCCCAATTCAAAGGCAGTTCCCACTGCATTGATTTCACCCCTCTAGGCTGATTGCATCTCTGCAAGTAACTTCCCTGCTCCATGCAGCCTGTTAAAAAGAGGACATGCTGAATGGAAACCATAGGAGCCTTGCTAAATCAGAAGAAAGATGCTTGGAAAAAAATGCATGCTCCTGTTGGTGACAGCCTGTGTGATTCTGGGTGGCTTGTTCGGAGGGAATGGGAAATAAGCCTGGCTTTCCCTGTGCTTGCATCCTTTGGTTCAGTAGGGTTGAGGCAACAGTGGTTTAAATGAAGGAGGATCAAACTTGCACAGTAAAAATAGGAAATGCTTTTTGCATCTGTAGCAAATTTACCAGGCTTGTCTGAAGAACAACTGTGATGTGTAAAACTATGCCAGTCTGAACTGCTCAGAGGTCAAAATATATATATGAAAACTAATATTTTCTATTTCCTTTTTGTTCAGCTTCCTGTATGCTGAGCCCAGGTTGTTTATTCTTCTGAATGATGCAATGGGTTAACGGATAGTATGTGGGTTATCAGTAAGGAAATCTGAAGATACAAGGACCATAACAGTACCTTATGTTTCACTTTGATTAAACTGGTGGAATTCCGTGTAAATGGAAAATTGTGAAGGCGTTCAGCCTTCATTGTATCAAGAGGATACAGTAGGAAGTCAGTCAAAACACAAAGCATCGTTTATTTCTAAAGAATGAAATGTCTTGGAGCTTTTAAATTCAAAATCCATCTGGTCTTTTTACAGAAGATAGAGCACATACTTAGTCCTTCCTGCAAGGGCTGAGGTTTAGGGACGTGTGAAGCTCAGGGAAGGGGTCTGATGGATTTACTTAGGAGCCAAGATAGGTCACCAGGAGTCTACCATTCTCTGACTTAGCTTGCACAAGCTAATGTGTCAGTTCCCTTCTGGAGAATGCTTTCTGTGGCAGGCAGCATGGACAAGCACTTCGTTTGCTTCAGAAATCTAAGTGAATGGAGGATATTTAAAATCAAACTTGTTTTTATTAAGTATCTCTCCTGTTTTTTGTTTCTTTGCTGCTTTAGAGCACGTACAGCAAGGCAGGGTATGCTCAGTTGCCTTTCAGCAATAGAAAGAGTCGCTGCACAGGGAAGCTCCCCTACTCCCCCTAACCCGAGAGCTTCAAGGTGTGACACACAAGAGCTTGGCAGGGCTTCCCTCACGGGAACCTGCACTGGGCCAGGAATCATCCAAGACCTCATGCAATCCAACCTGCTCCTCTCCAGGTAAGCCATGAGAGACACTTGAGTATCTTTGAGGAAAGGCACACAGTTGTACCAGCAGTAGGACCATTTTGGGAATCCCATGCACCAGCGTGCAGCTGGGTGGTTCTGCAGTGTGTAGGGATATTAGGAACAAGCCGATTGTGTCTGTGCAAAAGCAGTTGATGCTGCAGGTGGCCAGCAGCAGAGATTTCTTTGAGGTGGGTGTGATACATGTTGCTTTTTCCCTTAACCACTGTTGCTCGAATAAAGATCGATAATAATGTTTCTTTAAAAACAGCAGGGAGGGAATGCCCTTGGTTTACCCCACCTTAGTGCTGCATGTTGGTGTTTTGAAACTAGGGTGGGGTGGTTTATATTTTGATAGACCATTATCTAGGAGGGAAGCAAATAACCTGAAACCTCGACCTTTCAAGTGCCTGCCATCTGAAGTGTTTTGTTCCTGCCCAGCTTTGTCGCTTCTATGCCACAAGGCTGCCTGTGAGGGCAGCCAGGAGCTGAGGAGGGTCCTTTAAAGACTTCAGGTGTCCCTTCCTGTGACATGACTCGGTATGGAGGACAGCAATGACAAAATACCCTCCTTCACCTGAGTTGTCTTCTTTTTATACTCCACACACATTGCAATGCTGTAAGTAGAGTCTGTAGGTAACCCTAGTTGGTCACTGGGGAATAAACAAGCAGCAAAATGTTTAAAACTAACGGAGAAGGTGGCAGCAGGTAAATCTCATGCAGGGTGCATAGAGGCACTGGGGGCTCATGCCCGAGCACCTCATGGGGCCACTTAGTCCTCTAGGGCAAACCTTTTGACTTCTTACCCTCTGTGAAGAGCTCTGAGTGAAAAATGTTACAGGAGAGCCCTACTGTTGTTACTCATAGAGTCTTTTACATGACTCTGGAACAGACCTAAACTAAGTGTACTTAGGACACAGAAAAGGGGTGTCTTTTCTGGAAGATGCTGGCTCTGGTATTGAAGTGGTTACCTAAACTTTCAGTGTGTTGGACAGCAGAATAAGCAGGGCTCAAAGTATGTGAGCTACAGCAGTAGCTGGGCAGTACCGTACTGCAGAGGGTGAGTGGAACTGAGTCTGCTCTGACTTCCTTTCTCAGGTAGCCTGTGCACCTTGCTGTGCTGATTTTATGTAGCCCAGGAATTTGTCTCCAAGCTCCTTGCATGGACAGAGTGAAATGTCTCTTGGTTTAGGTTCCCAAAAGCCGGCTTGTAGTGGTGCAGACCCACACCAGTGCAAGAGAAACAACTCAGACCCACAACTGGTTAAATAACCCTCTGGTGCCTGTTTGGAAAGCTGGACAGGTGTTGTACGAATTTTGCCTGAATGCAGTACATGCTACTGGTTCTCTGGACAATCCTGGCAGGGATTTGTAAATTGAGAGGTTTGATGAGAAGCACAAATAGCTGTGAGTGACATCAAAGCCACTCTCCACAGGTTCCTCCTGTTGTTGGGTTTCTTGCTCACATCTGTGCTTTTGATGCTGCCATGCCTGTTTAGAAAAAGGATACATCATTGGACAAAGGCGGGACATGACATAGGGCAGGCCAGGAAGGAACCTTGAGAGGTCATACGTGGTAGACTGTGTTTATTTGTAATAAATGGCAAGAGCAGCCAATCTAAAGAGAAAAGCAGGGTGCTCAGCCATCCAGGAGGTGCGGGAGCGTACTACAGCATACTGATGCCAACAAAGGAAGTGAAGGTTCCCATATACTTTTCCCCTGCTCCGGCTCCCCAGAGCCTGCAAAGCACACAAGTGTGGCATCCAGCAGAGAGCAACACGCAATTCGATATGAATTGTAGGTGAAGCCATTTTATTAGGTGAAATCACCCAGATTCTAGACCTTTCTTACTGCAAACGTGGCAAGCTAAAACCTCCTAATTGGTTACACACACTGTTCACACCACACTGATTGGTTAGTGATTATAAGGACTTCTGATAAACCTATCTTATAGCTAAATATTCTTAGTTTACCTTTAATACCTAAAAGCATCTGCACACCGGCTGGTTTGACCCTCTTGTTATGGTTGGTTCCTAACATGTTCTGTTTCTCCCAAATCCCTTCCCATAACTGCTTCTTGGTTTAGGGCAGCCTGTACCCCTATCAGCAAGGCCGCTGTGTTTTGAGAATGTGATTATTAGGATCCTCTCAGTGTGAGGAACTTTTCCTGTCTCATGGGAACAGGAGGATATTGTCAGGGCCTAAATCTTGGGAGAAGAGAGCTAGGCCGCCGGCAGGCCTGCTGCCTTCCCCGACACACAAGTATAAATGGCTAGAGGTAAAGAAAGGAGCTGTAGGTTACGTTTAGAGGGACTCTATAGGAAGAAGAGATATCTTAATGTCTTTTTGGAACATATCTCTACTTATCTCTTCCCATAATTTTCTTCCATATTCCCATCCCCCTGAATTTCCTCTTTCTCCTCTCACTTGTGTGAGGAGGACCTTTGTACTTGCTTTTTGCTCTCTGTTCTCTGGCAGCACTGGAGCACTCTGGCATCTTTCACCCTTGCACCAAGCAGTAAATGTCCTCCTCTGGGTTATGGGAGGTGGCAGGGTTTTGCTGGGGAGCCACGTAGCTGAGATACGTCCCTCCCAGTCACGAACATGGGTCTTAATAATTGAGAGAAGAACAACACCTGATGGTTTGAGATTGATAAAGGACCTCTAATGCTTAAGTCACCTCCAACTGCAATTCAAAGCGCTCAAGATGTGGTTAGAGTGCATGTCTTGGAGAAGAGAGGGTGACACTAGAGAGGTGAAGTAAGAGTCCAAGGTCCTTTCTGCCTGGACGAATGCCATCATGACTCAGGAGCACACCTGTAGGAGACAGCCACCCATGGATGCTGAGCCCTGTGTTAGATGACCAAAGAGGTTCTTAAAAATTTGGGCTTCTTGGTAAGATTTTCAGGCCAGCAGGCAAAGGCAGGGCCAGGTCCCAGGTGGTTGCAGAGCACAGGATGTCACCTGCTTGCTCCTGGCTGGGCATGCTGCACATACCCAAATCCCTGCCTGCCTGTCTTATCTTCTCTGGGAGGAAACATCTCCAGTGCCCTTGGGAACAGCTGCTGCAATGGAGGCACCAAATCATCCTCTTCTCTTTCTTCAGGTCCTTCCTGGCAAACAGTTTTCCTGGTATGACTTTACCAACTAAATTAGTTTGCCCAAGGCTCTGGGATGAGTTGTACAGGCAATATTTCCCTCCTAAATCTGTAGAGGTAATGAATAAGGGACTTTAGTGCCTACCATGTACCTCCTGCAGCGGGAGGCAGGACCTGCCCGTTCTCAGCACCAGTGAGACTCTATGGCATTAGTCACAACTAGCGGCTGTCCACAGTCACTCTGCCTGTCTGAGCAAGAAAAGTTGTGGGTTTTATTTCAGCTGCCTTGCTAGGAGTCTCAAAGCCAGGCATCCCCACTTTGGGCAAGACATCCCCTCCCAAGCTTGACTTACCCCTCTTACTACTTGTCATTTTAGCATGTTTCCTCCTTGCCTTTGACTTGGTGCTGCCCTTCGCGTTGGCCCCACGAGCACGTCAGAGCGTGGTGCTCCCACAGCATTACAAGCTGCCTCGATGGTATCGCCGCATCCTCATCCACCGCTTCCTCCCTGCTTGCCCCGGCTCCCGCCGCCCCACGTCACCGGTGCGTTCATGTCACAAGCCCTGCACTCCCCTGATGACTAAGAAACAGCTCCCAAATACCTCACAGTTTTAAAGCCCATGGCCCCCAGTTTCATCTTTTCACCTAATACTGAATGTTTCTCATTGCCTTCAAAGACTTTTGTTTCTGTTTTGAGCAGATTAATTTTCTTTACCTCGAGAGAGGCTTTTTTGGTACAACTGTGCCTCTCCACTTCTTCCTGAATCTCAGATGGAAAATGCCTCTTCCTGTCCCCAGAGTTGTTTTTCTGCTGGGACTGTTGTAGCTGGTTATTATTCTGCGCTTCCAACGTTGCTCAAAAGATGCTGAAGAAAACAAAGTTGTATTGTACTGAAACAGAAAACAATTTCAGAATGGGATGAATCACCCTTTCTTCAACCCCCAGCTAAAAATAAAATGTAAAAAAAAAATTTTAAAAAAAAAAAAAAGATGATTCACTGTAGAAAGTCTGTGTGAGGTTTCTCAAATTCGTTTCTGGTTTATTATCTGTGAGGCAATTCTTTGCTTGTCATTCTGGCAATGTGGTATCATTTTACTTGAAAATGGCCCGGTGGTTTTATTGATTCATTCTGGGAGATGACTTCATTAAATATGAAGGCTATTTTTTTGCAGCTTTTGTGAGGCATTTGAAGCATATCTTTTATTTCAGACTATAAAGTATTTTGGAAAATTTAAGTAAATACATAATAAAACATAAGAGGTGTAATAAAAATAAAAATACATCACACAGAGCCAGTGCATGGCCACGCGTTTTTTCACAGCACACAGGCAAGCTGGGTGTTTGCCCCAATATCATTGAGGGCAAAACCTTTGTGAGATTCAGAATTACTCACCCAGGTATCTATAGTTAAACTACAGAAAATAGATAAAAAGCAAACATCAAAACTGGAGGGGCAGCGATGCCTGCAGCACATTCCTCAGGCAGACTCCCAGTGCTCCCTCAGCAGGTGCCAGCCTTGTTTTCAATGCCCTCCACCCCTGGTCCTGGCAGAGGCTGCAGCTGCTGCTGCAGGCTCAGTATTGCAGTTTCCTCAGTGTTGTAGCTCTGTGTGGCTGAGTTCTGGTGGAGAAGGGGGGCTGCAGGGGTGGCTTCTGCAAGGAGCAGCCAGAAGCTCTCTGCAGGCCCCACAGAGCAAACACCAGCCGGCTCAAGGCCATTTTGCTGACCAAAGCTGAGCCCATCAGTGATCAACATTCCACCCCTTGCCTCTGCGAATAAAGTATTTAAGAATCATTATTAAAATCCCCATCCCAACAGAATTTCCCCACAATTATTACACTCCCCAGCTGTGTTCAATCTGTTCTGCCCATTCCCTCTTCCAATTCTTGTCCTTATCTCAAATTCCTTGAGCCCCATGTTGCGTGCCAAAAAGGACTATGGTGGTTTGGCCCTGGCTGGAGGCCAGACACCCACCAAAGCTGCTCTGTCACTCCCCTTTTCAGCTGGACAGGGGAGAAAATACGTATATTGAGAGGCTGAGAAGTCAAGATAAGGCCAGGGAGAGATCATTCTGTAGCCAGTGTCATGGGCAGAACAGACTCGGCACAGAAAGTAAAGAAACTCTTTAATTGATGACCCTGCCCTGCACAGCCAGTGACACCAGAGTTGGGTAATGAGAAGTGCACCTCCCTCCACCCCTCCCTCCTCAGCAGACTTCACTTTAGCCATGATTTTCTCCCTTCTTCTCCACATTGTGGCACAGGGAGGGGCAGGGACTGGGGGAATTGGGGTTTTGGTCAGCTCCTCAGGAGCTGTTTCCCTTCTTAGCTGGGGTGGGGCATTCCTCACACCCTTCCCCTGCTGCACCATGGGGTCCCACCCATGGGAGACAGTCATCCACAAACTTCTCCAACGTGAGTCCTTTCTGTTGGGGCTTCAGCTGCTCACCAGCTGCCCTGGCATGGGTCACTGCTATGGGTGCAGTCACCCAAAACTACAACACTCAGCAAGCTGGATCAATGCCTGGATGGGGTGGGTGGTTCGCTGGCTGACTTGCAGTCCATTGGAGCATTGATTGAGGGACAGCCCTCCCTCTACCTCATCAAAACTCCTGGCCCTATATGGCAAATCAAATCAAAAGTTTTATCCCCAAAGAGGACAACCACCAAACAGCTTCAGTGGAGGTCAAGTTGTGTGTATTAACTATGGGAGTACTCTGGAGACCCGGCAGCTGTTTTGGGGGGGATTGGATGCATTTTGGGGGTTGGTCAGGGAGGGTAAGAGCAGATCTTTAAGCTCACAGAAAATTGTGCTTGACTTAAATTTAAAAACTAGCTCCAGTATTGAAATGCTCTTTAATTTGTGTTTCCCTACCAGGCTTCTTCTCAAAATTATTCCCAAAATGATTGTGAAGTAACGAAGCGTTGCTATCCAGGTGAGAGGAAAGCAAGAAGGGGTGCACCCCCTCTCTTTGCAGCATGGTTCCTGCAGCCTCAGCCCCTGAGCAGCTCCTCCGCCAGCCCCGGCACCGGCAGGACAGTGTGGCGCTGGGTGGCTTGAGGAGGGGGTGTGACTAAGAGGGTGACAAAAGCTAGTGCCTTGTCACACGCAGGGGGTGATATTTATGGCGGTGCTGATGTGTGTGCTGTGAACTGATGAGAAAAGGGCACATGAGGTCAAGCAGCCTGGCTTTTTGGCTCTTCTTTGCCAAGGGCTCTCTGGAGCAGCAATCATGCTACTGCAGGGTGTAAAGCTTTTTATGAATGGCTTTTGATTAATACTTGTGAGGCTGGTGGGAGGGGGAAATAGGAAGAGCAGCTAGTGCTGAGCGTGGCCAGAAGCGCTGCTGCTGACTGGGCAAACGTTCCCCGTTGGCAGAGGCAGGACAGTGGCAGTGCTGTACGGAGACCTGCGTGTGCACGTAAACCGTGCGCGCTGGCCGTTTCCCCAGACAGACAGACTGTCAAACTACCTCTTAACCTAATTTTCACAGTCTTCACACTTTACTAGAGCTACTTTTGATGTGTGTGTCAACCAATTTTACTGTAAGGCAGCAAATGTGATTTGTTTATGGTTTATTCAGAGATGATTCCATGCGAGTTAACCAGCGTGCTTTGCTCTGAGGGGTTTGCTTTTCAAAGGCATTCGTCCTGCTGTGCTAGAAGTCAGTCATGTTCACGCAGGGAAACCTGAAAATCCCTCATCCCTAACTGAATTGCAAGCTGTATATATCACAGAGAGAAAACAGGATGCTTATTTTTCATGCTTTTCACGTGTTCTAAGTCTGTGAGATGTCAAACCAGTAAGCGCTCATCTCTTAGGGGCAGAAATGGGAGTCCTGACACCTTTTCAGAACAGAACGCTCAGCCAAATGCTTTCTCCAGGCTTAAGACAGTGAATTTTAATTGTGAGCGTTGCTCGAAGTGTGGTCAGCTTGTGAAGGACATCAATTACTTCCAGAGAGAGTGAGCACTGTTGGGCAGGCAAAGCTTTGGACATTACGTAGTGCTTCACAGGTGTCGTGGTGTTACAGTGAAGAAGGACAACGCAGGCCAACGTTTGCAGTTACAGCACTTAGCTGAGCTGTCGTAGCCAAGCATGGGACCACTCCTGGTTCTGTTCCGTGCTAGAGCAGTTGCATAGCAGCAAACCAAGGTACTGTACTATTTGTCAGCTGGCAAGTGCTTCTTACTACCATTTTCTTCCTCTCTGCTCTTTGCTCACTGTTAAATATAAAGGGACTGGATCTTTGGTTCCAGCTGCTGTGGCTGTTTTCATGCTTAACATATGCCGAATGGGTAAAGCCTGGTGAGGTGTAACAGTGTGTTCTATGTCTTGAGTTACAGTGCGTGTGCTCCTGCAGTGCCACCTCAGCCCGTTCTCTTGCGGTGATGGCTGAGGTTGAGGTATCAGACGGGAAATCTGGCTTGCTGAGAAAGGCTGAGTTGAAGCTGAGACTCCCTCCTTCCCAGGAACCGACACCTCCGGCTTCCCAGGAAAGACACTATGTTTGTTTTGGTAGTTGCTGATACCCAGCCTTAATATCAGCTGGGACCATCCCCCAGATAACTGCAGCTGCATTTTCAAACTTGTGTTTCCCAAGTAGTTCTGTGCATTTGTCTTCTGTGCTGGTTCTTGGCAGTGGACTAAGCCAAACATGGTTTTGCTACCGGTGGGAGCAGGTTTTTTTCAAAGCGCTGTTAGATGCTGACATGCCTACGCAGTGGAGGGCAACAGAGCCCAGAAAAAAGATGCCAAGGTGAGCTTAGATGGCCAGTCACAGAATCACAGAATCACAGAATCGTAGGGGTTGGAAGGGACCTCCAGAGATCATCGTCCAACCCCCCTGCCAAAGCAGGTTCCCTAGGACAGGTTGCACAGGGAGGCGTCCAGACAGGGCTTGAATCTCTCCAGAGGAGGAGACTCCACACCCCCTGGGCAGCCTGTCCCAGGGCTCTGTCACCCTCACTGGGGAAAAGTTCTTCTGCAAACTAGATGTAGGGCAACAAAAGCGGTGCGTAAGAGTCATCACAAGAACGAGAGAGAACTTAGTGTGCTTTGTTCTGGGGAGACTGGAGATGTGAGTGGTTCAAAACTGGCAAGAGCAGTGATGATTATTCAGCCTGAAAAGAAATAGGGGGAGATTGGATGGAGGCTACCACCCAGCTTCCATCAGGCTGACAAGGTGTGTATCACAGTCCTGGATTCACTCAGACCCGTAGATCATTGCAGTGACAGGAACAGGAGTACTGCAGTTTCTACTAGGGTGCTAGCGGTTCCTTTCACGCGCAGGCTGGTGCCCTTTTCCTCAGAATATCCAGAAACTGTTAGTTAACAGCTCTCTGTCTTACGGGTGTGTGTCAAAACCTGCACCTTCAGAAACCCCGCTGGGGTTTGCGGTCACAGGTGCTCGCACCTGGGCACACGCTGCTGTCAGTCTGTTCCCCGGCGGTGTTGTTGGAAACACAAGCGCCAGCATGCAAACCTGTGGTGACAGGGGACACGGGGGCAGTCGCGCATCCTTTTTATGGGTGCCCAGGCGTTGTCTGTTCCTGAGAAACGTACCCCTTCAACATGGGATGCTGAGTAAGATATGACCCAACCTGCGTGCTGCAACTACCGGCACACAGCGGGGCGAAGGGGCAGGGGTTCTAGAGGAACTGTTATGAACAAGCCAGCAGAGCGTGGGATTTAGAGAGTTCTTGCTTTAGTGAGGTGAAATAGAAAAATGTAGCCCGATCTTCTGTCACTGAGTCCTGGCTTCAGTGAGGATAGAGTTAATTTCTTTCTAGCAGCAGATGGAAATGCAATGTTTGGGAGTCAGGATCAGAGCAGTGCTGATAACATAGGGATGTTTTAGTTTCTGCCAAGCAATCAAGGACTTTTCAGTTGTTCATATTTCCCTGCTAATGAGAATGGAGGCAAAGACACAGCCAGGATGCGTGAACAGAACTGGCCAAAGAGGGTGTTCTATGTCAATTACATCATGCTCAGCATAAAAGTGGGGCTGGTGGGAGGAGGAGCAGGCAGTTCCAGGGCGTGCAGTTTTGGGGATGGTCTGGTTTTGGGACAGCTCTGAGCTGTACAGCCTGAGTTTGTGCAGTTTGGTGAGAAACTGCATTGTGCATCACCAGTTTCATATATTTTGCTATAAAGTCCTGTTATTATATCCATCTTTCTGCTATCCCAGGAAACTATCCTTATCCCAACCCGCGAGGTTTTGGTTCCTTGGGTTTTCTTCTCCCTCCCTTTCCCCCTCACCTGCCCTACTCCCTTTTAAAGAACAAGAGGCTGTGTGGCGCCCAGCTCTCAGCTGGGGCAAAACCACGACACACCACTTGCTTTATGTTTTGCAGTCCCCCATGTCAACAGCCATATATTTGTATTCTAACACAAATGTGCTCACAGAGTTACATTTCTGAGGGTAAAACTGACTCCTCGATATGCAGGCAGGTATTTGGTAGATTTTTGCAATTGTGGGCAAAGACAGACGTGTTTGACAAAGTGGTATTTGGCCAGCTGAGAGTTTTCCAGTGGCAGGTAGTTCTCAGATGCTGAAAAAGTCAACATATGTTAAAGGTTCTTGTTCTAGATTGCCTTTAAAATTCTGTTGCCTGCCTGCCACAAACGTTTTCTCCCTGAAGGCTGTGGCAGTAGTCTTTCCTTAGGGATTACCTCTGCTGTGGGGAATGGCACAAGAGGTTTTTAGTCAGTGGCCATCGTAAAAGGTCAGGTTTCATGGAGCAGACTAGGACTCAGACACTGCACACAGTTCTCAGCTGAATTAAATATAAAGCTTCTTAGCCTCAATGAGCGTTCAGTTAATTTCAGTTTACATTTCTGCGAATTTAAGGCCTAGGTAACCTAAACTAAAGAATTCTACATTCACCATACAGTTTGGAAAGGTTCTTTGGTCTGTAGCCTAACCAAATGAATGCCTTTCCTCTGCACACATAATCAGGCTTGGGGGTAGAAACTTGTATTTCTGAATAATTGCTCCTACTAAGAAAAAATGACTGCTTCAATTTGTAACTCGTTTTTTGTAGCCTGACGTGCTGCTGCCTTTCATGCTACTTGGAGTTTAGCTTTAGTGTTTGTTCTTACAGATCTGGGCTCCCTGGTATAGAAAAGACAGGGATCTCCTGGAGAGAGGCCAGCAGAGGTCTACGGAGATGATTAAAGGCCTGGAACATCTCCCCTCTGAGGAAAGGCTGAGAGAGCTGGGGCTGTTCAGCCTTGAGAAAAGAAGACTGAGAGGGGATCTTATTAATGTCTATAAATATCTCAAGTGTGGGACACAAAGGGAGATAGACAGCCTCTTTTCAGTGGTCTGTGGGGACAGGACAAGGGGCAATGGCCTCAAGTTGGAGGACAGGGAGTTCCACACCAATATACGAAAGAACGTTTTCCCGGTGAGGGAGCCCTGGGACAGGCTGCCCCGGGGGTGTGGAGTCTCCTTCTCTGGAGAGATTCAAGCCCTGTCTGGACGCCTCCCCGTGCAACCTGTCTTAGGGACCCTCCTTTGGCAGGGGGTTGGACCCGATGATCTCTGGAGGTCCCTTCCAACCCAAGTTCTGTGGTTCTGTGATTCTGTGATCTTCCCATTGTGCCAAATCATGTCACTTGCTATAGCAATGGTGGTAGTTTCTGTGGTTGTTTTTGGTGCTTAAATGGTTGGAAAAAGTATCAGAAAATATTTGCATGTTTTATATCCCAGTATAAAAATGAGAGGGATGCCAGAAAGTTTCTGCCAGACCAATGCCAGCTACATTACGTGCCATAGGGAATGACCTGAACAATGGCATGGGTTTATAAATACAGCAAAAACCTGTTGAAGAAAAATGGTTTTATCCACATACTCATGGAGTGAGATTATAACATGGCCAATTTTACCAAGTTTCACAATGAATAGTAAGTGGGAACTGAAAAAAACAAACTGTTGCCCAAACATTGTTACCGTAAATGTAAAGGAAAAGAAACACTGTAGGTGGGGATAGTATTTCTGAGCCATTCCTTTGGTGTCTTATATGTAACTGTCCCAAAAAACCCCAACAGGACTTCACCGTCAGAAATCTCCCGTTCTGCAGACTGCCTGTCATCTGTTCTTGCCTCGTTGGCCACAACCCCTGAGCCCGTCTGATGACAAAAAAGAAAGAAAGAGAGAGAAAAAAAAGCAGCGCATCATTTGACGTATTTCAGGTTTCCACTTCTGTTCAGGGCTCTTTTTTCCTGCTGTCTGCGGTTGTTTAACCTTGATCCAGTCATTCAGGTGAGAACAGAGAAAAGCGGAAACGAGCCTGGGCTGGGTT
The DNA here is from genome assembly GCA_022605575.1 of Laterallus jamaicensis coturniculus. Taxonomy (NCBI): domain Eukaryota; kingdom Metazoa; phylum Chordata; class Aves; order Gruiformes; family Rallidae; genus Laterallus; species Laterallus jamaicensis. The sequence continues at coordinate 4,781,154 of JAKCOX010000005.1, forward strand.
TTTTCCCCCGTGCGTGGCGAGGCACAGCACGGACACCATCTCTCAGCATGGTCAGTGATGGACCCCATGGCCTCTGATGCTAAAAGTATTCTTTAAAAACAAAACACTGTTTTGCTTAGGGCTCAGCAATACTTAATTTTAAAAGCAATTGTTTTACCGAAGGGAGGATATGAAACAGGGGTGGTACTGGAGGTAAACTCTGCAGTGATGGGTTTTAATCTGTGCTGTATTAATACCAGTTGGTTTTCCCTTTGCTGAAAACAGTGACTGGTGAGTTTTGCCCCAGCTATGACTTCTGAACCAACGAGGAGATTGTGGGAAAGCACCATTCAGGTCCCAAGCTCCAGAAGCTGCAGTGCAACCAACAGTGAACCTCATGTTTTGTGTCTGGTACATTGTGCCTGTTTGGACCTTCTTCTTTGCAGAAGGTTGGCAGAACAGGGAGCAGAGCATCAATGCTTTGGGACAAAAACTGAGCCGATGTTTCTAGCCTGCAATTTGGCTACATTACACTGGCATCTACAGGTTAGGTGACTTGGTCCTGTGCGGTCACAGTCTGTCAGAAAATAGCAACACTTGTGGCCCACAGAGTGGTGTCACCAGCCCCATCCTACTCAGAAAAATCAGTGTTTAAACTGACCACTGTGCTTTTCCTTTCCCTGGTGCAACACCCCGACCAGCCAGCTTAACTTTTTGATATGCCAGTCCAGTGGTGAATATTTGGGCCGGTGCTTTCAAAAGTAAGTCTTGGAAATTGTGTTGTGAAAGTTACCCCCTGCATGGAGACACCTAAACAAGTGCCTACCTCCAGATACGCAGTTCTGAAACCCCCGGACTTGATCATTAGTGACATTTTGTTGAGATCTGTTATCTGTGTGGTTCCACGAGTGACCTAGAATAAGAAGAGCAGAATTCTGGTTCTTAGAAATGGAAAAAATTGCCCTTTAGGGAGTACTCCACAACGCAGAAATATTCAGGCATGTACAGGGTGGCCACTTGCCCTTGCTCCAAGTGTCGTCTTGTAGGATGCTCTTTTCTGAGCGGTGGTGGAACTGCCCGGTGGCAATCGGCAAGCTGCAAAAGCAGCTGGACATGATTCAGGATGGTTTTGTTGGCTGTGTTACTGTCCCTGGGGCGGGCAGGTTTGGGGAGGATAAATAGACTGCAGCAGGGCGGCAGAGCAGGGGGAGTTCATGACACGCCGCAGCACTTGTTGTGATGGCTGCAGGCTGCAGCCATGGTGGGGATTTGAGGTTGCCCTTGGATTTTTCAGGGATTTCTTTTAGCCTGTCTGCAGCCAAAGAATCATCTCTCTGGGCTCTGTTTGAGCTTCACTTTAGAAGAGCCAAAGCAGATTTCCCCGTGTTAGCGGCAGCAGGGTGCAGAGCTCAGGACGGGGCTCATGCTTAACGTACTAGAGCAGCACACAGGTCCTGGGTGCTTAGCACAGTTCAGGGGACTTGTGTGGGCAGCTAAGGATGTCAGACGAGTTTTGGCTGCCTATTTGTACTGTTTCATGTTGCACAGAGCCTGGCTGCGTATTTCTATCACTCAGGAGTCAGGAAGCATCAAAATACCATACAAGCTGTTGCTTTGATCATTGTCATTACAAATACAGCACCCCAAAAACCCTAATTCTGGGTGCTGGTTTATAGGAAAACTAGACCCTGCCTAAACTCTATTAGGACTGCGATTCCAGTTAGTCAGCACTGATGAAGATTACTTACTTGTTTCAGAGGCGATCCAAGAGCTGGAGGTACAGCCCTTACTGAAAGGAGTACCTCTGAAATCACTGCTTGTGGAGGTGTGTTGTAGGACTCAGTCTGTACGATGGAGGCTTGGTCAAAGTTCACTAAGGAAGGGGTCTTTAATTTGAGTTTGTATCTTTAGGTATAATCCTGCAGCTTCCCAAACATAATCCTTCTCTGACTGAATAACGAAGGGGAAAACCTCTGCAGAAAGGGCACATGAAAGGCAGAGCACTGTCTGACAGGACAGAGTTACATTAGGAAAAGCAAGACTTGCAGGAGACTGAACTATTTTTCCTGGCAGCAATATGCAGAAAGAATCGCCAGGCAAAGCCTGCTCATTCATTCTACAAGCTCGGTATTTAGAAGAACTTCTTCAGGATCTTTCCTCTCTACTCTGCCCTCGTGAGGCCCCACTTGGAGTCCTGTGTCCAGATCTGGGGCCCCCAACACAAGAAGGATGTAGAACTGTTGGAGAGGGGTCAGAGGAGCCACAAGGATGATTAAAGGGCTGGAGCAGCTGCCCTACAAAGAGAGGCTGAGGGAGCTGGGCTTGTTCAGCCTGGAGAAGAGAAGGCTGTGGGGGGACCTCATTGCAGCCTGCCAGTACCTGAAGGGAGCATACAAACAGGAGGGGAATCAACTTTTGAAAAGGGCAGATAATGGCAGGACAAGGGGGATGGATTAAAGCTGAAGGAGGGAAGGTTAGGGGATATTAGGGGGAAGTTTTTTACGGAAAGCGTGGTGAGGTCCTGAAATAGGCTACCCAGAGAGGTGGTGGATGCCCCATCCCTGGAAGTGTTCAAGGCCAGGTTGGATGGGGCCCTGGGCAACCTTGTGTAGCTCCAGGCCTGAGGTTGGCGTCCCTGCCTGTGGCAGGGGGGTTGGAACTCTATGATCCTTGGGGTCTCTTCCAACCCATGCCATTCTATGATTCTATGATTCCTCTCTTTTGGCAACCGGCACAAGAAAGAATACAAAAGGATCAACTCTATGGGGACCCATCACTCCTAATCCAGAGCACAGCTGTCTGCACACGGTGTTACTCAGATAAATTCTTCAGCAGATCCCAGACTCTACCCTTAGAAATTCGTAGCAGGAACATTCAGCTTAAACAAATGCTAGTCACCCCAAAGCCAAACAGATACTATTCTGCAGTCTTACCTTTTTAGTGTGTGTTCTTCCTCCAAATTACTCATCCATAAAAATGCAAATGTCAGTACTGAAATGAAAGCTGCTACAAGGGAAAAAAATAGTGATTAATCCATTTGCCTTTGTCAGTGGCTTGAAGACAAAAACCCAGAGCTGCTGCTCTGCGTTTCTTCGGTATTGGAAGCAAACAAGTCTGCAAAGGGGCTTCTCAAAATTAAAAAAACCCAACAGTGTAACTGCTGGTTCTTGGTCTGCCTGTGTATTAGTACGTCTCTTGGCTTGTGGGGGCTTCTCTTACTCAGAATTGAACCGAGACTGACAGGAACATTTGTTTACTACCTATCTGATCAACCATACAGAACCTTCGCCAAAGATGGTATAAAAAGAAAATAAAGGAGAACAGCACAACAAAATACCAACTCAAGTCTCCAGCTACAGATCAGATACTTTACTGCTTAAATAGACTGGGCTTCATTCCTCTGAATTCAAGTTTGCAATGTTGGGCTTCAGAATTCCTGAAATTTGCATGAGACACAGCCAAGGGCTCCTAACGTGTCAAATGACAAGGAGCCAGTAGCTAAACACCTGCAGAGAAAACCTGCCATCATGCTCAGGGAATTTTTTTTATCTCAAAGGATTGTGCCTGCTTTGGAATGAATTATTCCAAACAAAAGAACCTAAGAGGTTTCCTTAGAAGAGGGATAGAGGTTTTGGGTCGTGTTTGCTCTGGAGTGTGGATTGCAGCCAGGGAAGGTTGCAATGCCCACTGGTACTTCTGCCCAGCACTTCGTTTGCAGCTCACACTGGCAGGAGTTTTTATGTCAGGCAGCAGAGTGATTATCACCATCATTAAACTTCTCTTGAAGTGTTAGAAATCAGGTAAATCAATTTTTCCCTTGCACCAAAAGAAATGCTGATAAAAGCTTGTTCAGAGGTCAGAATCCTGTGCTCAAGAGTTACGACATTCCCTGACAGCTTTACAGCTCCTTTCAGCAAGACACTGGTGTGCTTATGTCCTTCCCACCTACCTTTGCTTTTTACACCCCCAGCTATGGTTTGCACTCCGAGGAAAAGCCTTTGGGAGTCCCCAGGAGTGTGAAAATCAGGAGTCACTTTCTCTCAAAAGGGTGGTGAGGGAGATTGTGGTTTTTATTTTCAGATCCATGAAACGCTCAGGCACCTTTTATCGGTGAGTATGCATTAAGGCAGCACGGTGTTAATTCTCTGGCCTCTGGGTAGGGTATGTCTGATGGTTTGGGGCTTGCAGCTGCTCCTTAGATTCCCAAACCAGAAGTCAGCCTTTGCCTCCTGTTCCTCATCTCCACAGTTAACCATGCCCTGATTTGATTATCCCCCACCAACCTCCTTTCAGAAGGCATAGATAGAAGCCATTTTGCTTACACAAGCTCCCAGCCTTCACCTCCCAGGCTCCATGAAACAGCTCACAAGCTGTAAGGACTGAGATTTATTTATTTTCTTTGCAACACAGAGCCAGATGCCCAGCTCAGGACATTGCCCAGATACCCAGCTCACGACATCCCTGGGGCCTGGATGAGCAGGTGAGCACTATCAGCCATCAGAAAGCTGTGCCCTCATGCTAGGTATCTGCATGAAGTATGGGAAACTTGGCAAGGTTGTGTCATTCAAAAGCAGTAGTGGAACTTAGCAGCAGACTCAATGAAGGTTGAGTAAGCAAATAGAGGTATTTTTCTTCTTAACTGTGAAAGCTTGGCTTGGCAAGCATGCTGCCTTTCCGTGGCAATTTTCTGTGCCTCCAGAGAGCTGTCGCCTCCTGATGAATTATTAATTAGCCATGCCATTCTTGGAGTTGGATATTTGCTTGAGAGTCCAGTTTTATTCCAAAAGTGCAATGCTACCCTTGTATGTAAAACCTGTGAAGTTAAACCGTGGCATAATGAGAGCTGTTGAACAGGGGAGTATACTAAGGAGATCCTAGGCTCTTTCACCTCTTCTTCACAGGGCCTGGTCTAAAGGCTGAGTGACCTGGGGCTGTTCAGCCTTGAGAAAAGAAGACTGAGAGGGGATCTGATCAATGATTATAAATATCTCAAGTGTGGGACACAGGGGGAAATGGCCAGCCCCTTTTCAGTGTCTGTGGGGACAGGACAAGGGGCAATGGCCTCAAGTTGGAGCACAGGGAAGTTCCCCACCAACATGCAGAAGAACTTTTCCCCAGTGAGGGTGAGGGAGCCCTGGGACAGGCTGCTCAGAGAGGCGGTGGAGTCTCCTTCTCTGGGGAGATTCAAGCCTTGTCTGGATGCCTCCCTGTGTGACCTGTCCTAGGGAGCTGCTTTGGCAGGGGGGTTGGAGTCGATCTCTGGAGGTCCCTTCCAACACCTACAGCTCTGTGATTCTCTGAAAATCTCAAACTTCTCCCAGCTCTTCCCCTGTTTCTCATTATATTGCTCGACTTCTGCTGTTCATGTGCAGGAGTTTGAGATTTCATTTTTGGGTCCTTTGAACTGGTTGAAGTAAAACTTGAGACGTTGTGCTGACTTCAGAGCCCTCCCAGGTCTGGGAGCTCTGAAACAAGTGTTGTCCTCTTTGCAGGTAGGACACAGTTGTGTGCTTGCAGCTTTCATCCATCGCAAAACCAAATCCTGCAGATGCATCACCTGGTGCTGCCACAGAAATGCTTTTGTAATGAACCAGATGGAGTCTGCTCACATGGAAGCTGCTCTGTTCTGAATCTGGATTTGTCTTTGCAAGCTGCCTGATGTGGAAGGACTAGCCTCCCACAGGTGGAGTTGTGGTGTATGCCTGCATGCTCTTCTCTTAAGTTTTGTTTCTCTCTGAATTAGTCTCTTGCTCCTAAGCTCTGTTTTCCTCCATCTTATAAACAGGAGGGGAATCAACTTTTTAAAAGGGCAGATGATAGCAGGACAAGGGGGAATGGATTAAAGCTAAAGGAGGGAAGGTTTAGATTGGATATTAGGGGGAAGTTTTTTACAGAAAGAGTGGTGAGGGGCTGGAACAGGCTGCCCAGAGAAGTAGTGGATGCCCCATCCCTGGCAGTGTTCAAGGCCAGGTTGGATGGGGCCCTGGGCAACCTTGTGTAGCTCCAGGCCTGAGGTTGGTGTCCCTGCCTGTGGCAGGGGGGTTGGAGCGCTATGATCCTTGGGGTCCCTTCCAACCCTTGCCATTCTGTGATTCTATGATCTTCCCATGATTTTGTACCAGAACATATCTTGGTTTTAAAGAGATAGGGATAAGGAGGAGGTGGTTGAAGCAGCTTCACAGGGTTTCTATGTACAAAAGCATTTCTCAACTACTTCAAATCCTTTGATTAAAGCAGATAAATATTGGCCAAAAATAATGGCTCAGATGCATTTCCACAGCCACACAAAGCAAGCAGCTCACTGTGACCAAATCGTGTGAGTGGTGCAAGCTGTGTAAAACCACCAGGACCCTGTTCTCCCTCACCTGTTGTGCCCTCACTTATGCCATGGAAGCTGCATTTGACAGCAAGCACTATGATGTCATATAAATAAATCAGCCACACACAAACAGTTCCCCTTATCCTGTCACCTGGCTGAAAAGACCATCACCCACCTCTCTACACCCTCCTTTCAGATAGTTGTAGGCAGTGATAAGGCCCCCTTACCCAGCAAATGTTCATTAAGAAAGCTGGCAGAGGAAAGTCATGCAGTCCTGAGATGGTGTGAAACGCCTCGGTTTAGCACCACATTTTTCATGTTGTAATTAACATAACTTGTCTGCTGAAGAAGAAATTATCAAGGGCTTCCATCTTTTGATCGTTAATAATAAGAAACTGACTTAAATGAGGAAGGAAGTAAAAAGCATTGGTGGAAAATTATCACTGAAAACCACCTTGTCCTGTATGCCTGCAGACTTCGCTGGGTATCCAGTGAGCTGCTGAGTCACTCATGTCAGACCTCAGGCTGTGAAAGGCCTGGTGCTGCGTGCCAGCCTTTGAAAGGTCAAATGGAAAGCGTGACAACTGATAGATTTACCACACGGGTGGCCGTTGCTGGTCTGAGCCCACAAATCAGAGGATCGTGTGTTGTTTTGTTCTCAGACTTTATCAGTGCTCTAACCAAAGCCTTGCTCCCTGTCCCTTCCCTTTAACAGGTGAAGATAAAGCTTCTATTGCATGTGAGCGAAGCACACAGAATCACAAGGTTGGAAAAGACCTTTGAGATCATTGAGTCCAACCATTCCTGTCCTAAGCTAAACCATATCCCTGAGCACCTCATCTACCCATCTTTTAAACACATCCAGGGAAGGTGACCCAACCCCCTCCCTGGGCAGCCTGTTCCAGGCCCTGACAACTCTTTCAGGGAAGAACTTTTTCCTAACATCCAATCTGCCCCTGCCCTGGTGCAGCTTTGTGCCATTTCCCCTTGTCCTGTCTCCTGTCACCTGGCTGAAGAGACCATCACCCACCTCTCTGCAGGTAGCTGTAGGTGGTGATAAGGTCTCCCCTCAGCCTCCTCTTCTCCAGGCTGAACACCCCCAGCTCCCTCAGCTGAGGATTTGCCCTCCAGCCCCTTCCCCAGCCTGGCTGCCCTTCTCTGGACTCGCTCCAGGACCTCAATGTCCTTCTTATGGTGAGGGGCCCAGAACTGGACCCAGCACTCGAGGTGCAGCCTCACCAATGCCCAATATAGGGGAAGAATGAACAATAATGAACAAAGAAAGGGTGTGTGCCATTGGAGATGCTCAAGACATAAGCTGAATAGCACCAGACCTCTGCTTGCTGCCAGATCAAAACCAGCCCCCCTGAAGCCAGTAGCTGCTGTTAGTTTCAGAGAAGCATACTGCTTCCCTGTGCTTTGGCTTGTGCACTACTGAATTTTAACATGAATTACCTCTTGAAGCCATGGAGGATATAGTATTTGTTAGCTCCTATTTGGTGTCTTGGTCTTATGAACAGAATATCTGTTGCTCCACTAAAGAGTAAGAAATGAGAGCGTGTGGTGTAGCCAACCATCAGTGGACATTGTAAACACAAGGACTGAGTGACTGAAGGGAGCCCTTTTTAATCCAGAGGGGGGAGGAAAATGGTGATGGAGGTTGTTTGCAGAAACCAGTGTAGTTTGTGAATGAGCCATGGATCCCTGTGCTGAGGTAGGCTGATAATCTATTCACACTTAAGAATTTTATGGTTCAGTTAGATCAACCTTCTGCTTTGAACTTGGAGACATCCTAAATGAGTTACTCCCAAACGAACTCTGCTGAGCCCTGTTGTCATCTGGCTCTTAGGATGGGACAGGGTGATGTCTTACTTTGTGAGCAGGTTTTCCTCCTTCAGGTTAGCAGCAGGAGGTCTCTGTTGGGGAGCCCTTGGCTTCCAGACAGGGAATGAGCTCTTTCCAGGTCTCATCTGTTGTCCAAGAAGCAGAGCAGAGCTAAGGCCATCTGGAGAAACAAGGATATTATGTAAAAATCACCTTACAAGAAGCTATGAGCAAGGGTTTTAGTCCTATACCTTGCCCTGGGACAAAGCTGGGAGCTTTCCTTGGGGGGAGGTCTTGCTGGAGGAGATTGTCCTAACACAAAGCAGGGAGGGGGAAAGATGCCAATCATCTGGTTAAAGTGGATCAGTATCTGCTAAAAATAATCCCTTGGAGGCATTTCCACAGGCACACAAAAAATGCAGCCACCTGTGGCAAAGGAGTGCAATATATCATGTGTTTAAAGATGGTTTCTACCTTTGTGCCCATCTAATTTGGGTGTTGGAAGTGGTTTGGATTCAGAACTTGCTCAAGTGACTGTGGCAGTTTCCCTCCTTTTGCTCCTAAGGCTTGTGGGATCTTTCTCCATTGGTCTCTGGTGTATGCCTCTTGTTTGTGATTTTAAATGATCCTCTGGTGTGTTACTCTTTAGATAAAGGTGGAAATTAACCCAAATCTCTTTTGGAATTCAGGTTTAACCTTTAAAAAAGAATTTGGGAAAAATGTCCAGAATGTACTTAGGTTAGACTGAGGGTAAGCAGAACTCGTGACTGACTTTGCCTCTTTGGGCAGTTTTGAATGAGGGGAACATGTGGAAGTGCATCCTGAGGCAGACACTAGGCTGGAAGGGTGTGGACTCTGAAGTAGGAGCATATCCACTCTTACTAAAACCAACTGGCCAGATACAAACGATAAGCAGGAGCCTGGTGTGCCTGCAGTACTAAGAGTGATGTGCTACTGACACACAGGTACACAGAAGACCCAGTACTTTGAAAGCCCTGCTTCTGGCAACTGATTTTTCTCATAGTTGAAGCAAACATAAAGATGAAGGTTAGACATGCATAATTCCCCTTTTCCTGCAGAGTATGTATATAAGGAAGGGAGAAATGGAAAAACACAGATGACTCTGGCATCAGTTCAGATTAACCCCATTACCTGCCATAGCTCATAGACCCCCAAGGTAATGCAGGCATCTATGTATGGTGTGGAGTCACTGCCCTGCTATGGACTCTGCCTTGCTTGGGTCAGGACCGCCCCAGGTGGCCTGTCTCTTTGCTTGGCTGCCCACCTGGCCATGGGAAGGTGTTTCAGCTCACCCATCTCTTGCCTAAGGCTGGGTATGAGGTGAGGTTGCTCTGTGCTTTGCTATGCAGAGTCTCTTACTGGGTAATTAATGAGTTACTCATTGCACTCATGACTGCCAGATCCTTTTCTCTAGCAATATTTGGGGGGGGAAGGGGAGGAATACATTCTGAATCAGCCATAGCTCTTCCTTCTGTACAGCTCATTCTGCAGGCAGCTGCAAATACAGCAGGCTCATGCATCAGTGATGCCAAGCAAACCAAAACGGGGCTGAAGTACTCCAGCACCCTTGGGGGTCTCTGTAACATCACTGTCAGCACATAGCTGTATCTGGTCATCCTGCATCCTAAAGGACAGGGGCAAAAGAGGCGCTGTGCTGTTCTGAGGGCTTGTATTACTGTAAGAGAGTAACAGGAGTCTAGAATCTGGTGCAAATCCCTGTGTAGTGGCAGCGATGTGAAGCAGCTGACGGTGTAGGAGGAGGTGCAGAATGAGGTGGAGAAAGAGCGAGGCTCACTGAGGGTCAGCTGAGCGCAGCGATGTGAACAGGCAGGGGATGTGCTGGCCTTAGGGGAGGGCTTTGGCTGGGGTGGTAAGCACCCCCAGAGAGGAGGCCTGTGACTTGCATGGCTCTGGGGAGCAGCAGTGGTTATTGCACATCACTATGCCTGAGGCAAGTGAGAAAATTTCCAGGGGCATATGTGGCAGCAGGCTAGGAGAGAGACAGTAAGAGCAGTCTGGTGATGGGGAAGTGCTTTGCAGAAGCAACAGCAGAGCTGGCTGCACGTTGGCTTCAATCTAGTCAGGGATAGAAGTGCAGGGTCACAACTGAACCGTCGAGTGAGAAAAGCGACCGTGACTGAGGAAGCAGGAGGAATGAGCAGCCCCTTGTCATGTCCTCCCCTTTTTCTGCTGGAGGCTGTGTGGGCTTCCCGAGGCAGAGAATGGGATTCTTGCCCTTTGTGTCCCACCTGCTAGGCTGTTACACTTAGAAAGGATCTTAAGAGTTCTCATGAGCACAGCAGAGCATCACGTTAGTCGTAGTGCTGTGGTTACTAACAGCTCCCCGCTGCTAAACCCAGGAAGGTACAGGAAGCACGGTGGAGTACGTGACCCAGCACAAAGCAGTAAGAGGGAACCTTCAGTTCCCCAGACGTTGTAACCACCCCAGATTCTTGCTAGGTCAGTGTCACACTGGGTGCTTCGAGTCCAAGGAGGATTAAGGCAGTCTCTTGTAAACTCCAGCTCAAGCACAGCTAGCACACTGTACCATTTACTACTAGTCTGATGCTTGTGTGGCAGTTCATGTAAAGTCCAGGTAAAGAAGGGGCTGGGAGGTCCACATTAGGACAAAATCAAATAGCAGAGGGTATACAGGAGGGCGTGACGTATGGCCACCTCAGTCTGTCTGCAGAGAGATGGAGCAAGATGAATCATGCCTGTCTCAGCTTCCCCCTGCCTGGAGTGTCAGCTCCATGGCCGCTGCCTGGGTGTCTCCATACAGATCGCTCCGGTGTCCATCCAGCCTTGTTGTACCAGTCGTGCTGCCAGACTTCTGCTGGTTCCACATGGTTGCAAAGCCTTTGCTCCCTTTCCCAAGTGCTCCAGGAACCCAAAGCTCTGAGCAGCCCCAGGCAAAAGAGACAGAGAGAGCTGCACAGTTTCGTTTGGCCTGTACCTGAGTCTGGTGGCTCTGCTCTGGGACTCCTCCAGTGTCCCCAGGACACTGTCAGCGTGACTGCTCTGCAGTGTGGATCAGGCAGCCACTGGCAACAGAGCTCTGGCTGTACTTGCTGTTGGAGTATTAAAGCCCTGGCATCTCGCTTCTCGCTCAGACTTGCAACTTGGGCTTCATCTTTGGCTGGGACTGCTCTGTATCCAGACAGTGCTTGGATCTGGACATGTGATTCAGTAATGCAAAGGGGTTAAACTTTCTTCTAACCTCTCTCTTATTGCAGGGCTCCTCTTGGCTTTCCTGTAATCACTGCCTGCCCTACTGGAAAGCTAATTTTCCAAGCCTGCCTCTCTGCTCAGATAATTTCTGTGATAGCTCTCTGCTCTGCTGTATTAGATGCAGGTAAAATGCCTGTTCATCCAAGGTTAGCTCTGATGTTCTCTTGGGTTCACCATCATCTCTCACTCACTGTTGGTGTGTTCCCTTCTGCCTCTTACTGACCCACATTCCAAGGCTCTTAACACCCTCCTGGTACACATTTAAGAGTGCATCCTTTTTGGTATTTCCAAAGCATCCCAATTTCAACCTTCTTCAGGTGGCTTTGGGAAGCATTCCTTTTCTAAGAAGTTGGTGTTAACGTTCCTTGGGTTTCTGGCCAATACTGCCTTGTGCACCACAGAATGATAGGGGCTGGAAGGGACCTCAAAAGATCATCCAGTCCAACCCTGCCCTGCCAGGGCAGGATCAGCTAGTGTAGGTCACAGAGGAGCGTGTCCAGGTGGGTTTTGAATGTCTCCAGAGCACGTTAGCAGCTGTCTTCCGCTGAAGTTGAAAGCTTTCTAGGGCATGGGGCTATTACTGTTCTGTTTGGATAGTCCCTAAAAATCTTGTATGCAAATAATAAATAGTGGTAATTGCTAGGAACTCAGTGAGTGTTATCAAGTAAAATCTACTGAAGTTGATGTAATGTTTTCAATGATGCAGTGCCTTTAACAAGCCAATTTCTCAATGGAAACTGCTGAAATAAGTGTCAAATGATTTCATTTTTGTCAAAATCTTATGCCACCTTTTGAACTATCAAAGTTTCAGGATGGCAACAATGCCACAAAAATTACTGTCCTAGACTCCATTTTCCATTAAATACCTAGATTCGGTTTGAATCACTGCTTCGCTCTTAAAAACAAATTATTTTGTAGGTTAAAAGGAACTCATCTGCCACCTTTACATTTTCAGGTGGTATTCAAAAACTACCTTAAACTTTTGAACTCCAGGACAATGAGCCAGCAGGCTCACATGCCATTTATTGATAGAAATTCGTTAGAACTTCAACCTGTATATGGAAATTCACCCCAAGAATGCAGCTGCAGGTATTTAGAAGCACCCCAGATGGTGGCCATGAAGTACCTGTAACCAACTACCTATAAAATAGTTTGCCTGGTGATGAAGGCAGTGAAGAGGAAGCTCCCTGAGCTGGGCTGATGGCAGACCCAACCCTTGTGACACCTCCTCAGAAGAGGGTGCTGATGCTGAACATGAGTGTTAAAACATCCAGGAGGTGACCTAGTCATGGTGAAGTATTTGTCAGGCCTTGTGTCTCCCTTGTTGGCATAGACTACAAAGGCAGGTTGTCTGGTCTGCCCATCAGGTTGGGTCAAAGGCGCTTGGTCTAGTAAATGAATACTTGCCGAGACAGGGTTAGGAAAGGCTGGTTTGTTTTTCCCTTGACTTGTAGCTATTTTTCCCTGTCTGTGCTTTCCTGTTTGGGTCAATATGAGCACGGAACAAATGTGACAGGGAACGGATGCCAGGAGAATTTCTCTCTCCCTTACTTCCTGCATGGTTTCACTTCTTAACCTTCCTAGGAGAAGTTCAGATGGCTGAACAGAATGGAGGTGGGGTGGGGGTGGAAATACAGGAGATACAGGGGCAGCAGCTTTGCCAAGGAGGCATGTGGAGGAAGAGGAGAAGCTTCCAAGGTAGCATGGTGCTAGCAAAGAAGGATCGTGTTAGGGCTGTGGGATTGGCTGGGAAGTTGATGTCACTTCTGAGCTAAATGGCCTGTAAGCTGTTGGGGACTTGGTAGGAAGGCTTGTTTGAATGCTTTCCTAAGGCAATCCCTCCTGGTGCCAGCTCTGCTGCAACCTGTGTGTGTGAGCATGCATTTGGGGATGGCAGGTCTCTCCTGGTCAACTTCACAGGAGCAGTTTCTCAAAAGAGCTTTTGTCTGGAGTGGTTGCCCAGACAGCTTGGCAAACCCATGGCAGTCTGTCCCCCTCTGCTTTCTTCCCAAAAGCAATAGGCTTGCGGTCTTCTCAGAGTAACACCACCCTCAACATGAGCTTGGCAAGTGCCACACGAACCTTGTAGAAGGGAACAGTATGGATCTGTGAGCAATGTCTTCAGTTGCTTTCCCAGCAGTATGATTACAGAACCATCATCTGAAGCACTGTTGGCAGCATTCGACTGGCCTTGGCAAATTCAGAGACTGGAGCTGCCCTGGCTGATCGCAGCCACCTCTGCAATTGTCTGCTCATGGTGAGAGTGAGCAGAGATGGATCAGAAGTGAGAGAAACCTCTCTGGTGACCTTCACTGGAGCCCACCAGAGCCATGCTGGCCGCAAGACTAGCGACTTGCATCATGCTCGAAGGCAAACATCCTGGGCTGGATGGCTCACAGAGATCAGTAAGGGCTGGGTGTGACCTCCCACTCGCCAAAAAGCTGAGAGACAGGGTAAGGTGGGACAGGAGATGTGGTTTCCTGGTGGCCCTGGAAGATTCCCCTGAGGGGAGGTAGTGCCAGTCACACGCCTCACAGCATCAGGGTTGGTGAACTGGTGGGGCCGTGGGCAGGCACGCAGGCAGCTCTGGCTGCGGCCTCCGCTACCAGCTCCTTGTGCCCTGGGAGGGTGTCACCGAGGTCCTGGGCCACTGGCCCTGAGCCTGTGGACACCACCTGCACCACAGACTCCCCTTTGTTCTCAGTGGCGACGCATCCAGAGGCTGTAGCCGCCTTTCCTACACCCACTGGGAGGATGTGGGATTTTCCTGGCTGCAAGGCAGAGGATGGCTGCGAAACACAGCAGTGAGAAGCTTTGCAGGCCGGGCCAGTGACTCAGCTGCTGGCGATGGACAGGGCTCGGTCCGGATGGGCTCTCCCCTCTCAGTGTGCTCAGCAACCCAAGCCACAGGGCCTCAGCAGCCATTAATCCTTTTGTTTTGCATCCTGCTCTTAATTTTGCCGCACAAGGGGTGAAGAAATGAATCTCGCCAGCAGGAGATACCCTAACTGGTTTGGAGAAACAGACACATGATTTTTATTTAAAAAACATTTCATTCCTTTCATCATAGTCATTTCTGCAGAACACAGTCAGAAGTTGCTGTGTAGGAGTATGGATTTCTGGTAACAAGGCCACCTACACAAATCCACCGCAGGAAATAGGAAGCTTGTAGCTACAGCATTCATTGCCTAGGGCCCAATTTTGCAAAAAGAGCTAAGCACTGCTTGGTCCTGGTGAAGGCAGTGGGAATAGATGATGCTGAGCCCTTTGCAGGAGGTGGTCAGGATTGAACCATCCTAAATCTTGACTTGGTTGAGTCATAGTACTACATGGCATTCGATCGTAGGGAGAATTCTGAATCTTTGTGCAAAAATCCCCATGTAATAAAAAAAACCAACCTGTTTAATACATCTATTGCATCTTGTTTTGGTGCTAGAAAGAATATAAATACTTGTTTCTTCCCACCCTGTTTCTAAAAACCGTTTTGTTTCTGGGAAAAGCTCTTTTGATACATAAGCATTTTCAACTCAGGTTTTCTCCTGGATTTGTAATGTAACTGGGCTTTAACACTGCAAGCGATGGCAAGATGGGTTTATGCAGAAGGATCCGAAGTGTTTACTTCCCTCAGGCAGTGACCTGTTTTATTGGGATTTGACAAAGAGTGTCTATGTACTGCGCAGCGCGAGCAGAAGTAGCATTCAGCCCTGTCAGCCATTTTGTTGACAGCCATTTTGGCCCCTGCTATGAAGGAGGAAGCTGAAAAGTGGCTGTGTAAGGGAGCTGTTTACCAAATGCTACTCACAATTGTGGTAACTTTCTGCTCAGAGAAATTAATTGTAGGGTTTTAGACCCACTTCACCTGTTATTTCCAGGGGTGTAGGTCTGCTCTAGATGGGCACTACCTCCATTAACACGCAGTTTTTTCATCTAGGGAAAAAAAAATCCTGAACTGCTTCTGCAAAATGTACCTGATGTTCCACAAGTGACAGATGAGACAACTGGAACTGAAAAAAGTAATTGAAAAAAAAATAAAAATCTTTCTTCACTTACTCTGCTCACTTGGTGGAGTTTTAAGCAAAGCTGGTTTCTGTTTCCTCATGTAACTGATTTAGCCATCAACAGCTGAGTTAATTGAAACAGCTTTCGAAATGGTAAGTGACAAGGAGAGAAATGGTTCAAAAAATGATGGCTGTTAACATCTGCTTTAATCAGTCTTGCTTATTCAGTGTTGCAGAGAGGCCTCGTCGGAAATCTCAAGTGGAAGGAACAAAAGAAATACAGATGTTGAGTTTGATTGATCCCTTTTTAAAGGCAAAGAGGATAGTTCTGCATGACCCACTTTTTTGGACCTCATCAATATGTGGGTCCTGTACTAATTTAGTTCACCTGACAGGAGAAAAAAACCCCACCAAACCTAGTTTAATTTATACACCTTCCTTTCCAAAAGGAGCTATGCTACAGCAGTCATCTAACTCACACAACTGACTACATTGTATGGACTGACTCAAAAAATAGCCAAAACTGCGTGGAAACCATGTCTCTTTGGGTTTCTTCTTTGGCCAATCATGGCATAAACTCCTTAAGGAGGAAACATCTGCCACCTTAGCTTTTGTTTTAACAGGGGGAACACAGGCACTTGAACCCAGAGAGATCTGATACCGTGTTTTTAGAAGGCGGTATCAATGTCAGTTGTTTGTACTGAAATACCTTCTAGTGTTTATAAATCAGATCTGCCATGTTCACAGTCCTTTTTTTTCCCTTGATGTTTAGATCCTTCATTGGTGCTTCTTTCTCATTTGGAGGTCTAAAAGATTTAGCAGGGAAGCTTGCATCTGTTTTCTCTGTGGTGAGGGAATTGAGCTGGGGCAGGTGGAGAAGAAAGACTAGGAAGGACCTTCATACAGTAGCATGCATAAAGGTATAAATGTTGCTGGTTTTGTTTGAGCTAAGCTAGTTTTTTGAGCAGCCTGTGCTTTAAAAGAATGCTGGGAATGGGCTAGGCTAGCATTGGCTTCCTACAGAAACCCTTTTTTTCCCCCTCTTAATTTAATGTTGGGGGATAGGGGGGTGCTTTTTATAGTGAAACCCCTGTCACTACCAGAACCAGTCTGAAGCTTTCAAAGGAGATAGAAGTGGCCCTAAGAACAAGGGCCAGCTCACTGAGACTCTACCAGTTTGTTGCAGCTGCTGAACCTGGTACAGGGAGTTCCCACACCAGTTCCCACAGCCCTTGCTGGCCCGGTGGGATCTGCACTCCAGGGAAATAAGGACTAGCCTTGTGCTGTACAATAACTCTACGGTACACAGATCCTATCCTATTTGGGACTAAAATGTTACAGCACACACCCCCTGCCTGCCAAAGATGTGCTTGCCGTTGTACTCAGCAGTGAGGAGACGGCGAGATTCACACCTGCACCCAGCATGGGGAGGATGGTGAACCCATGTGGTGTGCAGCTCTTCTGGCCGTGCCCAGAACTCTGCACTCTTGCAGCTCGTGTTTGACAGCTTCGCTTTGTCAAATCTAATTCAGACAAGCAGAGAAACAGCCTCAGTAATTTCAGGTTTAGTAATTAGTGGCAGAACTGCAAAGAGGGCAGGAGCTATAGTTTTAGGTCCCAAACTCCACTCCAGCAGACCCCTGAAATCATTGAGGGCTGAGGCTCTTAAAGGTTGGCACCGTGTCGGTGCCATGGGGATGGGGTCTGAACTCCTACGTGTTGTGCTGCCCTGCGTGGGAGCAGGTGTGCTTCAAACTGGAAGCTCTGCTGAGAGATTCGGATCTTCCCTCTAAGTCCCTCTTCCCCTCTCTACTGCTAAAGGAATTTGGGCAGATGTCTTGGTCACACTCCACCCCACAAGGCCATTGGAATAAGACACATCCCAGCGCAGACAACCTCCTAAAGGGCAGCACACTCACCTTGGGGACAGGAGTCTAATTCTCAAATCCTTGTTGTTCTTGATCCAGGCTGTGATTCCAGCTTTACTGCATCCCAAGGAAGGGCCACATGCACTCTGCTGTGGGTCTGGCTCATCTCTCTTGGCTTGAAAGGGTTCCATCTGATAGCAGTGTTCCCAAAGTGAATAAATAACTCCATGGAGTAGTGGTCAGAGTGCTGGGGGGGACTGTGTGAAAGGCAAGTTCAGTTCTCCCCTCCCCGGAGAGCGTGTCTGTAATTAGTGATACAGAGTGGGAGTTTCAGAAAGTGTGGTTTGGGGGTTTAGCTTTGAACAACCGACTAATAATTTACAGCATTTTTGCACTTGAGTTGTGTGAAAAGCTTTGTGTGCTTTTTTTTTTTCAGCAAACACTAATTCTGTATCCAACCACATACACCGAGCCCCAGCTGGATGGTGTTTGTTAGCCTACTTTTGTTGTTAAAAGCCACAGTGGAGGCAAATGTGCATTGCTGATCTTACAGGTTAGTAACTGGATGCCCTCTAGCGAGACTGTCGCACTCTCAGATCTATCAGTTCTTTATTCCCTTGAGAGAGAGAGAGAGAGAGAGAGAGAGAGAGAAGTCTTCTACATTTCTCCTTGATGTAATAATTTAGGAGTGCATCCTGTAGTTAAGCCGAGTGTGTCCAGTTCTGGGCTCCTCACTACAAGGACATTGAGGTCCTGGAGTGAGTCCAGAGAAGGGCAACCAAGCTGGGGAAGGGGCTGGAGGGCAAATCCTATGGGAAGCAGCTGAGGGTGCTGGGGGTGTTCAGCCTGGAGAAGAGGAGGCTGAGGGGAGACCTTATCACTGCCTGCAACTACCTGAAGGGAGGTTGTGGAGAGGTGGGTGATGGTCTCTTCAGCCAGGTGACAGGAGATGGGACAAGGGGAAATGTCCTCAAGCTGTGCCAGGGCAGGGGCAGATTAGATGTTAGGAAAAAGCTCTTCCCTGAAAGAGTTGTCAGGGCCTGGCACAGGCTGCCCAGGGAGGGGGTTGAGTCACTGACCCTGGATATGTTTTGTAGATGAGGTACTTAGGGACATAGTTTAGCATAGGACAGGAACTCTTGGACTCAAAGGTCTTTCCCAACCTTGTGATTCTGTGATTCTGAGTGTATGATGCCCCTGGAAGGCAGAGTTTAACGTCTGCACAGCAGTGACTTGCAGAGGAACTTTGTGCTGTAGTGAAGGGGCAGTCCTGGGCCCTCTGCCCTCTGGAGCGACTGGGAAGTGCATGCCTAATCCCCCTGGGAACCGGCAAACAGCAGTGTCATTTGATGTGACTGTCCACACATGGCTTTGCTGTTGATATGTATGACAAAAAGGAAGCTATCACAACAGGTCTGGCCTCGTAGGGTTTCCTTCCTCAAGTGCTGAGGATCATCGCAGCCTGCAGACCCAGCAGCTTGTTTGCTCTCTGCACCAGGAGGCATGTGGGTTGTGCCTGCACCATCCCTCATGGTGAAGGATGCTCTGAAGAACATCCCTATCTGATTTTTGGAAGTTGTGTCAGGTGGCTGCAGCTAGTTTCTGTTAGCATTGTAACTAGGTTTTGATACAAAGCTTGTGTGTGGAAGTGTCTCAGGCAGTATTTTTACTTCTCTTCATCTGTTTTTGTCTGTGTAAGGAAAGAAAATCAATTCTCAGACAAATGTTAGCAGGAAGAAGGAGTTCTGAGCGAGCAGGAGGACCACTGGCCACGACAGCTGGGTGCAATCTCCAAGGTCCAGACTGGGTGATAATGCTGATGCTTGGGGAGCACAGACATCTGCAAAAAATGCACCACCCAAAGGCAGTGTGTTGTGCTGATACCCCTGCAAAGGCTGCCCAACATCTCAGCCAGTGCACGGAAGGGGTTCAAGTCATACCCTATCCCAGAGGTTTTGTTGGGGTCACAGATTTAACCTGTGCCCAAAAAAATGTGTGTTCCGGCA
Source organism: Laterallus jamaicensis coturniculus (assembly GCA_022605575.1). Lineage (NCBI taxonomy): Eukaryota > Metazoa > Chordata > Aves > Gruiformes > Rallidae > Laterallus > Laterallus jamaicensis. The sequence continues at coordinate 4,800,400 of JAKCOX010000005.1, forward strand.
GCGTTTCCGTGCAGGAATGGTGAATTCTGGCCCAGAGTGCTTTCTACTGCCAGAGTCAAAATCCAGTTAGGCTATCCAGGGGAGTTTAAAAGCAAATACCATGTGATGCTGCTGGATTTTTACTAACTCTGTGAGGAGGTTTCCAGGTGATCCATACCTCACGTTCTGAATACGTGGTGTGGCTTCACCAGGCATTTTGCAGGATGTGAGAGTTGTTCTTCAAAGCTGTAAATGACAAATTTAAGTATTTTAATATGAATTGCCTTCTCAGTTTCTTAAAATACTTGGGCTCTGTTAGTAGGCTTCTGGGCACGTGAAAGTACCCAAAGGGTTTCTTCTGTTGCTTTCCCCCATCCCCTATTAAATACCAAGATTGGGGCTGACTTGACATGAAGCTGTTCTGTTTTGGCAGGAGATGACCCCATGCTTCCTGCTCTGCCAGCAAACCCGTACCTAGTGAAGAGAGTGGCACTCATTACCAGTTAACTGCATGAGCACCTCAAGCAGTGTAAGACCCCCTCCTCACCATCACCCATGTCTGGTTGGCCTGTTGTTGTACTCACATCTAGCAGGGGTCTGACTGCAAAATGGTGAATTTATGGCTTTGTGGTTGCTGCCTTTATCCACTTTCCACTGTGATGTGGTAAGGAGGCACAACAAGTCTAGTGTCTTACATTGCCAGCTCAGAGCACTTGAAACACCTTTGCACACCAAGTAGTCACATTTTGTTGCTTTTTTTCCCTAAGGCCAGCTGAAGATTTGCTGTCCTGTGGGGCTGAAGGAGGATAAAGAACTTAAAAGTTGCAGAGTGGAGATAAAAGCAAAGGTTAGTACTTTTATTCTCTTGAACTATTTTGTATTTTACTAAAAGCCCAGTGCATTTAAGAATCTTTTTCATTGGAAGTCACCTGCAGTATTATCTCCTAAGCAGCTTATCATCCTTATCTGTGCTTTGATACAAAACTGCAGTTCCACTTTCCTTTTTGTACAGTACCTGCCCAGCACGAACACTCAAACTGAAAGCCAAGCTTCACTGATGCCGCAGAAGGGTCTCAGCTGGATGCCTGTACTGCAGCACCTGGATTGCAGCCATCCCAGGGGATTTTGCAAAATGACAGGTAAGAACCGAGCCTCCCTGTTGGCATGAAGGGGAAAAGGGATGCAGAGGATGTGGTTCAGAGCTGTGTGCCTCCCCCCCTGTCCCTGGAGCTTCCCTGGGTCAGTGTGAGGGGGACATGAAGCAGGGCTGGGACCCAAGTCTGTCTTCGCTGCCGCATCGGGTGCCAGTTGGAACGTGCCGTGCAGCGAGGACCGCGTGGATTCGGGTGCCTTGAGGGATGGGTCAGTTACTAACCTGTAAGAAGAGCAATGCACATTTGCCTCCACTGTGGCTTTTAACAACATGCAAGGCAACCCAGATCCCTCCTTTGCCTCCTCTTTGGTGCTTTAGTGCAAAGCAGTTGAGTCCTGGAAGTAGCCCAGCTCTTATTTTTGAGTACAGAGTGAATGGGAGGAGGAGGAGGAGGAGGAGAGGGGTGCAGGTGATCTATCTCCTCTAGCCAAATCCCTCCGTTTAGGGTAAGCTACTTGAGTAGGTGCTAGAACAGAGCCCAGGGAAAATGCCTGCTGGGTCCCTTCCCCTCAGTGATCTGGGTGACATTCTCCAGCACAGTAAAAAGGTGAAATTCCTGAGTGGGCAGTTCAGCACCTGCTCCTCCCACAACCTGAGTTCTGCCATTAGCTTCCATCAGCTGCCTTTCCCTCCACCACGCAGAGAGATGTAGCTGAGGAGTGGGCAAGGTAGCCCTCCCTAAAGCAGCATGAGACACTTGTTCTGTTACGTTAATGGTCCCCAGTTTTGTGCTGATTCAGCTGCTGCCTGACATTCCAGACTTAAGAGATTAGTGGGCAAGCCAGAAATAACATTTCACCGTTGTGCTGTACGTGGTAGGGATGATTGGGTGTCTTTTTCCTACCTTCACCAAGTCAGGTAATGGGAATAGAAGCGGAAGAGAGAGAGGTGACATGCATCATAGGTAAACAACAGTCATCAATCTCTTCCTGTGGCAGCATTAAAAAAAAAGTACAGTCACTCTAATAGGCTCTGGGATTCCCCACAATCAACTAGAACCTCAAATTTCCCTTCCTGAATAGAAGTGGTTAGTACTAGAAAATTTTAATCAGCATAGTGGAAGAGGGAGAGGGATTATGTGATAGACAGCTACAGCTAAGAATGTCCCTCTCAAAAAGACAAGATAAATGTTAAAGATAAAAGGGGATTTGGTGAGGCACTTAATACTGCAAAAGGATTTCTGAATATTTAGTTTTCATAGTGAACATGCAAAGCCCTTAACTTGCAAAACAGTTTTATTTCACACTTGTACAAAGTCAATAGGCATTTTAAAACATTTAACAGTACTACAGGTTACATCTGCTGCCACTGAGTATGTTAATAGGGGACTTCACAGGTCTCTCTTGAGTTTTCCAGGATCCTACGCAATCCCTGTTCTCTCACAGGCTTAAGCCTACTTCTGTACAGGCTAGAGGGGGGCTATTTAGACTTGTTCAGAGTACAAACCTTGCAGGGCTGGGCCAGAACGTGGCCAGCTTCTTTCCCCTTCTCCCCACTCTGAGCTCTTACAGCTCAGGAGGGCTGAAGCAGCTGTTAATGAGGAGCTAGTTCAGGGGCTGGGGCTCCTCCTTCTTTCTACAAACCTCGTTAGAGCTGCACACATGCAGAATGATATCATTTTCCCTGCAGCATCTAATTGGGACCAGAGGGTAAACCCTCCTGTAATCAGATGTCATGTTGTGTGTCAGTGCTCTGTCACTGTGATGCAGGACATGCAGCTCTCTGATAATTCAGAGACTTGACAGTAGATGCAAGAAAATTAAGGTAGTCCTAAAAGAAAAAAAACCAAACCCCCAAAACAAACCCCCAAACCTGTGATGTCTGAAATGCATTTGGATTGTAGGGATCTGAATACATTCAGTGTTTGTTCCAGAGATCTCCAAGATGAGCTATTTTTTCACTTCAGACATGAGTCCTCCCCACAACGTGACTGTAAACAGCTAAAGACAAACTCTACCTTAGTGTGCCACAGAACTGAACCTTTTCAGTTCCTAAACCACTGCCTAACAGCAGCTCTGTAATGTCCTGGGAGTAACAACAATGGCACGAGGTGCTAAGTGGTTATACAATAAATGCTGACAATCCAAGCAGGTTACATTCAAGTCAAACTAGGTTTCAGAGGATCAGATAACCAGAAGAACATCTGCTGATGGCACACAGCTCCAGGTGACAAACCCAAGCTGGTTATCTGTTTCCACTTCTTGCTAGGTCCAACACCAACTTGCCAGGGGATGATAAGAGTGTTTCATACAAAAATACAGCTATGCAATGGGCTTGACAGTCTTTCAGGGACATAAACAAATGGAGACAAACACCAAAAGATAACCTAAAAAGCCCTTAAAGGAATACTGCGCTTGTATCTTCATTCTGCAGCCTTAGGCAAGTCAAAAGCTGCCTTCCCCAAGTGAAACATCTTTTGGTTATGTAGTTGAACCGCAGCTATCTTTATCCAACATGGCAATCAGCACAGTTGTTGAGGGGGAGGGACCCTGCCTTCCAGGTTCAGTTCATCCTTCCTTTTCACTTCTACAGTATCTCGTTCTAACTGTATCTCACTGTGGGTACTGAAGCCCCTCTTTCCCAATTAACTTTGCTGAGAAAGAAGAAAGAACCAAAAACCTGTCCTTTCAGACTTTCTGTGACAGAAAACATGCAGGAGACACAAGCCCAGTCCTTAAGTCCTTTCCAGGTTATCTTTTGGTGGGGCTGTATAGCAAAGCAACAAATATTAATATAAGCTAGTTTTCTTCATGATTCTCAAAAATTCTTGCTCACTTACTTCTCCATCTCCATCTCGATCAGCTTCATCAATCATTTCCTACAAAACATATTGTGTATTTGGTCAGGCACTGGACTTTTCATGCAAGATCTCTCATTCATTAAAACAACAAATCAGTAACAGTTCATCTAAAACCATAAGTATGTATTTGTTTGTTTGTATTTCTGACCTCTTCAGCCCTTTTTCTATAGGCATAAGTTTCCACCCAATCCTTTGGAGCTACAGAGTTGGTCTGTGCCTGGAGGAAAAGCTCTGGCAAATCAGAATTTACCTGAAGCTCTTCATCTGTTAAATTTTCTCCCAGCTCTTTGGCAACTCTTTTCAAGTTTTTGAATGAAATTTTTCCTGTCCCATCATCATCAAATAATCTGAAAGCTTTCAAGATTTCTTCTTTTGAATCCTTCTCACTCTAAAACAAGAGCAAAACATACATCCATTAGGTAACACTTGCTACAGACAAGTTCCTTTTAAATATTTTTTATGCTGTAAGAAGACCTTCTATTAAGAATTCCTACCATTTTTTGTGTCATCATAGCCAAAAAGTCCTCGAAGTCAATGGTGCCACTTCCTTCTTTATCAATATCTGCTATCATTTTCTTAATTTCTTCCTTCTTTGGCTCAAAGCCTAAAGCACGCATTGCAACCTGCACCAGAAAGCAGTTCTGTTAGAAGGCCACCAGAATGACAGTGACAGCAGCTGCACTACACTTCAATTTCCTCTATCAAAACTGTAATAACAACTCACTGCAATGAAAACATCTTGATATCCCTTACCAGCTTCTTTCTCCTTTCCAGACAGGAAGCGTGAGGTTTGAGATTCTTAAGACTTGGGATATACTTGCTCTTTAGAACCACCTAGCACATGGATATATTTCTGAAACTTAAAGAGAAACTTTCCACCTCTGGTTGGGGAAGGGGCTGGAGGGCAAATCCTGTGGGAAGCAGCTGAGGGAGCTGGGGGTGTTCAGCCTGGAGAAGAGGAGGCTGAGGGGAGACCTTATCACTGCCTACAACTACCTGAAGGGAGGTTGTGGAGAGGTGGGTGATGGTCTCTTCAGCCAGGTGACAGGAGGTAGGACAAGGGGAAATGGCACAAAGCTGTGCCAGGGCAGGGTCAGATTAGATGTTAGGGAAAAGTTCTTCCCTGAAAGAGTTGTCAGGGCCTGGAACAGGCTGCCCAGGGAGCGGGCTGAGTCGCTATCCCTGGGTGTGTTTAACAGACAGGTAGATGAGGTGCTCAGGGATATGGTTTAGTATAGGACAGGAACGGTTGGACTTGATGATCTTATAGGTCTTTTCCAACCTTATCATTCTGTTACTAAGGTAAATAAAGGTTCCAACTACGCAGCTCCTAAGGGGACTGGATTGTCAAAATGGGACTGCAAGGGAGGTTGGAGACCAGGGATGGTATCTCAACTCTGTTGGAAGTTTAGGGCAGAATGCCCAGTGGTTCTGATGGGTGCAGATTTACATACAGTTAAGTCACACAATCCAGTACAGAGAGACAGAAGAACTTGGCCCTTCTGGCTAGGTGGTGGGGAGAGGTGTGAGAGGGGGGTGGGAACTGCATCTGTCTCATCAACGCAAAGCTGCTGTGCTAGTTGAGGAAGAGACAAGCAAACCATATGAGCCTTGCAGAGCACAAGCAAAACATCACTGTAAAAAGAGTTGTGTGGATTGTTGTAGAGGCTTAAAACTCACATTGTTTCTAAAAAAAAAATCCCACCCCAGGCTCTGGCATTTCACCATCCTAGAGCAGTGATTTTGCTACTCAGGGTGGGTGGTAGTGATGTCAGGCCAGATGAACACAGCGCCGTTAAGTCAGACTGCAGTTTCGAGAAGGCGTAGCTAGAGGAAGATGTGAACTGTGAGCATTTGTTCTTCCTCTGAGCTCTAGTGGAAATCAATAGCTAATATTAGGCAGAAATTTTCTCTCTAGACGCTCTTCTACTGGAAAATACCAACTCACCAGAAACTTAACATTTAACTGAAGTGTGTTTTCTGACCAGTTTCTTGCAGTGGGACAACTGAAAATGTTCCGTTTTGTCTTTCAGATATTGTACAATACTTTCTCTTGTACAATACTTTCTATTGTACAATATCTATTATTTTGATAGAATTTTGAGTAAGGAAGGCATAGGGTTAAATGGATAATGGTAAAACATTCCAGTCCACTTCAAGAACTGTATTTTAACAACTATAACGTGCATTCAGAGAACGTGTTCTCCTTAACCGAGCCTAAGTACTTCCAAATAAATCCTGAGATAAGCCACAAGCTGAGGCATCTCAGGTTTCTAGGTTACACATGCAGACATGGAGGCAGAGAGTGGGCATGTAAGAAATCAAGCTCAGGGAGATTATGAAGAAGCACACTTAGAAAAAGATGAGATGACAGTAAAACATGGGGAGAGAACCGAGAATGATCTCCCCTTTGTACTACCACATGTGTGCATGTGAACACATGCTACTGGAGCTGTTATTGAAATGCAGCCTGGATCTCGGGTTTATTCTTTTTAAATTAAAAAATAGGTATTTTTTTAATTACATATATGAAAATAAGGCTGTATATTTTCAGAATGTGTGCAAAGTCTGTGGGGTTAGAGATGCAGAAAAAAAATAGGTATTCTGATGTTCATCCCAGAACAACAGAAGCCCACTTCCCAGAAACAATGATCTTGGCTGGTCATGGAAACTGGAATGTGTACTGTGTGTAGCTGAACAGAGGAACCACTTAGTTCCCTCAATGCTCTGATACTCAGAGCTGTCTGACCTGCTGTCTGTGCTAGAGAAGCCTTCCTGCTCTGAAGCAGACAGAGCTCTCTCAAGTTAACGGTGTAGCACAGCTCAAACTGAGTCACGCCAGCAAGCTGTTACTCTCTTTTGTACCCCAAAACTATTTAAATGGCTTTAGTTATGGCCAGGCAAACAAAAAAAAACATCTACAGTTCTGAGATCAAAAAATATTTCCATCCAAGGTGGGGAGGGGAGGGGGAAGCTTTAAAACCTTCAGTTCTTTGATGTCGATGCTTCCAGATCCATCCGTGTCGAACAAGTCAAAAGCTTCTCTGATCTCCTGCTTTTGCTCTTCTGTAAGTTCAGGTTTCAAGCCGCTTTTCTTGCGCTGGGCTGCACCTAAGCCAGGTTTTCTGTAGTTGGATGCCTTACAAAAAGTAAGCAAGAGGAAAGATGGGTAATAGCCCGCTCTTGGGAAGGTTCACAACACAACTAAGTCACAAGTAACAACAGTGGAGCTGTAGCAGAAGCAAGAGACCTTGCTGCAAGTGGTAGCTTGCATCCTTAGCTTGTTCTAGAAAGAAAGCAAACCGAAGGCTTTGATCCAGGGGAATATGCATTTGGGCTTCATGTTTTGTGTCTTAAGCAGGAAGATTGGAAATGTAAAGGAGCGATGCCAGAAAAGCAGCCCGAAAACGAACTGCTGAGGTGCCTGAGGCCCTCTGTGCACCTCCTGCCGGCTGCCCTGACGCGCTCGGCACTGCTTTCACCTCGAAGGCGGGAGGAAGCCGTCCCCACGGGTGAACAAGGCTGGTCGTGTGTGGGTCTGGGCTGTCATGGGCCCCAAGCTCAGCCGCTCCTCACAGCGCTCGGCACGGGATGTCGGAGCAAGGCCGGAGGGGATGCGCCAAGCTCTAGCCGTGGTAGCCCGGAGCCCTGCCCGGACCAGCCCTACGCGGAGCAGCAGCCTGCTGCTGCTGCAAGCTGGGCAGCGCGGGGCGCCTCCTCTCCCCACCCTATCTTAAAAACTAGGAGTTATTCGTACTCCCTGTGTTCCACGCCGGGAGGGACCCCCGAGGCGCCTTCCCGGTTGTACAGAGCCCCTCTCCCCCCCTTCCCCCCAACACGCTGCCCGAGCCCCCGCGGCAGCGGTCTGGGTTCCATCGCCGGAGCGTGCCCCGGGCCGCAGGGGGCCGCAGGGAGCGAGGCAGCGCCGGGCGCGTCTCCGCCGGCTCGGCCCGGAAAGCGGGCGGCTGCTGGGCTCGGTGTGGGGGGCGGGCGGGGGAGGAGGCGGGCACTCCTCTCCTTTCTCGGCCGGGGCGCTGGCTTCCGCGTCGCGCGAGGCAACGAAGCGGCGCAGCCGGCCCCCGCACCAGCCCCCGCGGCCCTTCGGGGGCTCCCGGGAGGGGCGTGGGGGGAAGCGGACCTGCAGCAGGGGGGGAAGGACGCTCACCATCTGGCCGCGGGGGTCTCACACCGGGCAGCCCGCTCGGCCTCGCCGCTCCGAACGGCCCCACCCACTCCCACACCCCCGCGGCACGCAACGGCCGCGGGCCGCCCAATGAGCGCGCCCGGCGTGCAGACGGGCCCGCCCCTCCCCCGTAGGCCGGGCCAATGGCGCCCGGCGGGCTCGTGGCGTCAGCGGGGGCGCGGGGTGGGAGGGGGGCGGCTGCGCCCGCCGACCGTACAAACAAGCGGTGGCGGCGGTATCCTGGCAACGGGGCGCGCGCGGCGGCCGTTGGTGTGCGCGCGGCGGGGCTGCCCGTTGCCCGCCCGCCTCAGCTCGCCTCGCCTTAACCTGGCCGCGGGGTGTGAGGGAAAGCGCCGCCGCAGTCGGTGAGGAACCAGCCCCTGCCCGCCGCGGGACCGGCCGGCCGGCCGGCGGCCTCGGCCTGTCTTCAGCTGGGAGGAAGTGGGCGGCCCCCACCGGGCCCGAGCAGGGCAGCTCCGGGCGCCTGCCTTGCCGTTTGGGCCCCTGCCTGCCCACCCCGCCTGCGTGCTGCCCGCCTCCAGGCCGCGAGTGACGCGGGGCCTTTGGGTTTGCTACGCGGGCCTGGCAGGTTCCCTGTGGCCTTACGTTAGTAGCGGCAATGCCGGCTCGGGGGTAGGCCAGGTAAGAGGTGGCCGTTGCCTGGACAGGTGGGGTGTGGCTGCGGGCAGGGCGTTCTCTGCCTGTGTTGTGCTTGCAGAGCACCAGTGCTGGTGTCAGAGGGTGGGTGTGTGTGTGTGCAAGGCTCTTCGCTGGTGCTTCACTGAAATACACCGGCTTGTAAAGCTGCTCTGAGAACGTGTTGCGTTAGCCTAGCCCTTGTGGCTGAACCACTGCACAACAACGCGAGTGGTAAGTGCTTGGCACACTTGTGTTCCAGAGTTCTCGAGGCGCCTAAAATCTGTGTGTGTGTGAGCATAATCCGACTGTGAGGTTTGTTTTGTTTGCAGAGGTAGGTAACAATGTAGGTGGCAGTAGGTCAGTGTGCATGTTACCTTAATGGAAGCCATCTGTGTCCTGTACATGGCTGTCCTCCCACTACCAGTTCTTTCATCCATTTTTCTCCAGGATGCTTCCTCCTCTTTGCAGACCTCACGTGTTTCACTTCAAAATGTGGTTCCACTAAACTCTTTGGCTTTTCTGTCTCAGAGTGGGTGCAAAAAGAGGTATAAGGTCAGGGCATGGGGGCATGAGAAGTTGAATTTTGGGTCTGCTGTGTATTGGCTCCTACAGCATAGATTAGTGTGATGTTTTTGCCAAAGCAACAGATGTGAAACAAAAGGGGGGGACGGACAGGGGGAAGTATCACAAAAAACATAAATTGCACATGAAGAGGTTGTGCAGGCAATGACAAAAAAAAATCTTCCCTGCAAGCATGTGCTCTGGTTTCATCTGGATTTGCAGTCAAGCCCTGGGTCCATTTGGTTCAGGTTTATGGACCTGCAGAAATACAGATTGGCATCAAAACTGACGGTGCTGTTTTAAACTGAAAGTAAGGGGCATGTTTTTTCACTTAGATTTCAGATAAAATTTTAGCAAAACAGCTTGTAGCTGGCTGCACTGAGGTTTGATGGAAATGTGTTGACTTGATAGATGTTGCTGCACCAACTCTAATTAATCATTGTTCAAGCAGTCCTGTTATCACATTCTTTGAAATAAAAAGGCTGTTTAATGAGATAGGTCATATTGCTGAGCTGAACTCTTGTTTGGGAGTGACCAAGGAGTCAGGAGTTCACCGTACTGGAAAATAGAACCCCCTTTCCCACCAGTCCTTTCATAGTTGTCTCCCATCCAAGCAGCAGCATGGTCTGCTGCCCAGAACAATGTGCCAAGGGCCTAGGTAGCAAGAGCATTACTCGGCCTCACAGCGTAGCTAAGTTAGTGCTTTGGGAAATTTTATGAGGAGAACCACAAACTGGTTATTTGCTGCTCCTCTACCAAAACAAGAGGAGGTTGAGAAGTGACCATTGCTAGTTGAGAACTGCTTGAATTTGGAAACGGTGATCTCAAAAATGAAATTAAAAAAAAACCCCTCCACAGCAAGAAACCCCCCCCCCCCCCAAACAAAACAATCCCCTGCTACCCCAAAATTAAAAACAACAACAGAATCCCAAGTGACCTCTCCAAGGGAAAAAAAACCCAAACATAGGGTCTTAGTAAGTTCTTAAGAGAAATCGGATGGAATAAGTTTTTGGGGTGTGAGGAAACATGTTTTCTATTGGATTCTATAGTTCAATTATTATTTAATCACTTCCATTTTTTCTGTTTATTTCAAAACAAACTACCTGTGATGAGGATTCCAGTTGAGGAAAAAGGCTCTTTTATTACTCTGGGATGCACTGATCTGGATACATAGCATGGCTAGAGCATTATCATAATGGACTGCCAGGGAAGATTTCTAGCAAAATCTATAAGCAGTTTGGATGTGTACTCCCAGTGCAGCTTCAAAGTCAAAAGTACTTGCTTATCTAAAAGCCCTTTTCTTAAATTGCTGATTACAGCTAACTATAGATTAAAGTAACTTCTTTGCTGATGTGTCTGGTAATGAGAGGGAATTTCTGTCATCAGTTTGGACTAGTCAAGACCTTTGAGTTGGTCAGCATATAAAGGTTACTTCTGTCTGCCTACTATGCTTTTTAAATTAACACTGTGCCTTCACTTGACTCTATGTTCAGATGGGCTTTCATTGAGTAGGGTGGCAAAAGAGGTTGGGTTTTTTTTAAAATTTGGAATAGTTTTGCAAAGGACTTTTAGGGTGATGGAAGAAATTATTTGAATCTCAGCATAAAAGGCGTATGGCTAAGGCTTCTTAATTCTTGGTGTGGATACTTTTCATTTAAAAAAGAAAAGAGATAAAGAAGGTTTAGTTTAATCCATATGGTCTACCACAGTAGTGTGGTATGGAAGGGATTCCAAGGGAGACTTATTTTTGGTATGTTAGAACTGAGTAGCACATAAAACCCCTAAAGTCTTGGCAGCTTGCTTTGTGAAGTATAAAGAAGTGGCATCCCTTTTCACATTTAATGAAGTATTGGTGCACAGAATTGGAATAAATAGAATTGGAATAAAATAAGTTTGATTATGGTTTTCCATATGTGAAAGTCAGTGGCTTAACTGTTGGTACCAAGATGCATCTGTACAGAGCGCTTTGGTTCTACACATAATTGACTGTTCTGCTCTAAGGAGCTTTGCCTCTGAGTCAGGTAAATAATAACTGAAATTCTAGATAGGTGGGTCAGGAAAGAAATGGTAGCTTTATAGAATCTATACTGCCTCATGTTTAAGAAACCACTGCAATTAACAGCACTGTCTGCCAACAAGAAAGAATTCCCTCGTATTTTAGCAACGTACCATTGCAGCAACTAAATGCATCAGTATCTCATGCAGTCCACTGATGGTTAAGTAAATGCAGAGCTCTGTGCTGGGTACTAACACCACGGTGTGGATACTTTAGTAGTATGACAGATGGGCAGACAGACAGGAAGGAAGAGGACATCCTTCTTTGCGTCAGCTGTTTGAGGTCTGAAGGAAACACAGGTACTGTTTCCTCATAAGGCCAACTCCGCAGGAAAACATTACTGACATGGTATGCACACTTCTGAATTTTCTTCCTTATGTTTCTGAACCTAGCTTGATAGCAAAGAATATTCCATGGGATTTAAAGAGGAAATGAGTAGTTTTTTGATTGGTAATTACAATTTAAATTGAGTCAGCCTCACGGGAGGGCTGTGTTCAAAGTTAGACTGCTCATTTTTTTTCTGTGATACAAGCTTTGGAGTGCGAAGAGGATGGGGCAATAAGTTTGTGTTCTGTTCACAGATGCTGCCTGCTGCCCATGGCTTTCCAGGATATGAATGCAAGAAGGCATATTGGACTTCAGCAACTCTCATCCTTGGCCCTAGCGGGAAGAACGTTACTGGGGCCAATGAAATCATGTAAATTCATTGTGGATGAAAGCACCAACCAAAGCACATTGATTTGTTCTGCTGTTAGACTGATTGAAAGTTTGGATTTAACTAGTGCTGCGGGGCAGCTTCTTAATGAAACCATTCAGGCACAAAACAAGGAGTTTAAGACTGGGATGAGTACTCTGTTGTTTCTTGTCGGTGCGTGGAGCAATGCTGTACTGGAGTGCCTCCAGCAAAATGTTCCTGTTTCAGCAATTGTTTCTGCCATGTCTGAGGGGTTGCGCTCTTGCTGTGAGAGAGTCCAGTGTCTTCAAATACCAATACATGATGTAAAGAAAGAGCTGTGTTTGTGCTGTGTTAGGCCAAATGCTTTTAAAAGCAAAACTTACCCAAGTGAACATGATGATCTAAATCCTCAGATTTTCTTGTATGTACAGAAAGATATTTCTGCACCAGAAGAAGTAATTCCAGTAAATTCTTGTTCCTGTCAAGGGGATGATTGTAGTTTTAACAAGTGCCTTCTTTCGCCTTTGGACAGCTCTGGTTCAGTAGCTTCTCTTGTCACACCAGTGGGTGACAAAAGCACGTCTGTGCTTTCTGGAAATGGTGTTACTGCGTCCAGCTGTAGCAAACAAAAGTTAACCCATAGCAGATACTTCAGCACTCTAGGAAAAAGCCATTTTTCAAGACAGCAAGATAATTTTGAGGGACACCATTCAGGACAGTCAGCAGATCCATATGAATGTTATGGTTTAGGACACCTGGCAATGACTCTGAGCCATGGAAATCAGACAAGCACAAAACTGCTACAAAGCATTGCTGCATATCAACAAGGGAGAGCAGAATGCAGTGGCTCTTCCCAGCTTAATCTTGCAGAAATTGTGACGTGCTGTTTATTGGGCCTTCCTGAAAGCTATTCGTGTGTCTCCCCAGGCTTTGTCACGTTAGTATCGCCGGAACAAGCCACAGTCATCAAATACTTTGAAGACAAACCCCTTCGGATTCTGCTAATGGACGGTGACCTAACTGAACAGTATCGTCACTTAGGTTTTAATAGACCATGCAATGTAAGAACTGTCTTGGAGCATCCTAGCCTACAGGAAAGCAGAGCTGGAAACTTGTGGCTAAACAGTATGCTGGATATACTGATACGCTTTGAAGTAAACTTGGTTTTGGTCAAAGGAAGCGTGTGTGAAAACTTAATGGAAAAATGCATAGCGAACACTATACTGGTCATTGGTTCTGTGGCTCGGGATGTGTTGTATGCCTTTGGGGAGGTCACCAGTGCCCAGCCAGTGACATACCTCACCCAGCTGAATGCTTCTTGTGTGGGGAGCGGGGCCCGCGCAGAGCTGTGGAAGGCCTGTGATGGGCGTGCAGTGGATCTGGGCGAGCTTGTGCCAGTCAGGATAAAAGCGCAAGGAATTCCCCTGCTCACGGCTGTGCTCACCACAACTGTAGGTTCAAAGATGCAGCTCATTGAAGACCAGTTTTGGACTTTAGTGTATCGGCTCCATAACGCTTTAAAGGATGAGAAAGTTTTTCTTGGTGGTGGTGCAGTGGAGCTCTTGTGCCTTAGTCACATTCGGATGCTTGCAGAACAGCCTTTACAACCAGCAAATACAAATGCTGTGAGGGAGTTTCACAGTCAGTGGCTGGCAGCATCTGTGACAGAGTATAAAACAGTTGTGCTCCAAGCATTAGCAAGTGGCTGGAATCAGTATCTCTCAGCTGTGATGTGTAATGCTGCCAAAGCTGCAACAGAGTTGGAAGCATGCACCTTAGTTGATCATCACCTCAAAAAAGCAGCCAACTATGGCTCTACCTCGGCATATATATTGAAAGAGTTTAGAAGAGGTGGTCTGCTCGGGGGTGCTTCTGGTCCATTTGCTGACCACAGAGAAGGTTTGAAGGTTTATGATAATGTTACAGCCAAGATAGAGGCGTGGCGGAGAGCTCTGGACTTGGTGCTGCTCGTGCTTCAATCAGATGTTGAAATTATCACAGGTCCCAAAAGGAATCAGCTGTTGAGCTCAGATGCGTCAAGCGAATTTATGTTTTTATAGGACTTGCAGGCTTTATTTGTAAGTCTGATTCAGTGGAAGAAGTCCAGGTGCAACCTACATTTCTTCATAGCTTATAAAGCAAACATTTAGATGGGATTATGACTTTGGAGTCTTAACAGCAGAAATCAGAATGCAAGACAGTCACAAGGTAGATATAATTTCCCATTTCTAGAATGGGAGTTAAGTAACAAAAATCACTTGTGGGTTTCCCTCTAACCCCAGACATGTGTTTCTAACTAATGATATTGTCTGTATGGAAAAGTAATTCCAGTCCAACTGACTTTTCTAATCTCACTTAGTGGAGCAGATGTGCTTTTCTTTATTTTTTTCATTAGAATGAGGAGCACTGGCCAGTTGGGTATGTGTTGAGTCTCGATGGAGAAGAGTTTGATGCTTTATATACACTTATCTTCTAAACATGTCTATATAAGGCTTTTGGACTTGGTTCTTTAAAATAGTCTTGTTTAATGTCTTTGAATGCCTGCTAAAAAAGGGTAAGGATTTCTTACCTAACATTGGCTTACTTGTGTTAAATGAAAGTATATGATGTAATTTTTAATTTATGTCTTGCTCTTAATTTCTGCACATTGCAAATGTAAGAGTTCAACTTGCAATAATTAGACTGTTATATTTTACACTAAGCGATAGTATTAGGATGTTCTACTTTTGCATATTTGTGTGAGTCATAGATCTCCTGCTTTCAAATACATACCCTTTGGAATGCCTCTCGTTTTGACATAAATTCGGGGTTATTATAGGATGGATGTACCTCTACACAGAGTTTTCTTTTACATCATGAGGTGGATTTTTAGCTTTAGTTTCCTCCAGGTTCTTCCAGTTATCCTTGTGGAGAGGAAAATGTTCTATGTTTTAGCTGCTGGCTGTAAACCTAAAATGAATCTATTGTGAAGATTGAGGCAAGGTGGTTTTGCTGTCTTTCAGCACTGAGAATTTGAAAGCAGAGCCACAGAGAACTGGCACTTTGTTGCAAGACAGAGGTGTGTAATGATGGAGATACTTTTTTTTCTGAAACTGGAATTCTGAATCACACTTAAAGTGAAATGTCTCCCAGTCTGGTGAAAGCAGAAAGGAAAAAGAATGGAAACAGTGATACTAAGGCATACTCTTGCTTTTAGGAACTTTTCCATTAAAATACTAATGGTTGGCAGTGCTCGGGTTAAGCACTTGCTCATTTGATTGCTGGTAGCCCAGAGTGCTTCTGTCTTGAAAGCTAAGTAATGGGGTGGGCTAAAGCATGTTTTCTGAGTCATGATTCTGTGGAAAGACAGACAAAACCCAAGGGGGTTTACAGTTAGAGCCTTTGCTGCTAATAATTTACTATTTTAAGTGGATGTTTTTCCTTCTGGACTTGTGGTATCTCCCCACTGCAGAAGACATCTCAGAGCAGAGCCATCAGCTGCCTCAAACCCTCATGACCACTGGCAGTTCCCCAGTTGACTTGCACTGGAGCCTTGACACAGTTCTCTGCATCTGTTCCTGTTGGCCTTGCTCCTTCCTCTGGGAAGGCACTTCCCTTCTACACCTGCATTTCATGGTCCCTAATTCCAGAAGGCTCAAGTTAATGAACAGGAAAGACAGTTCCTAAAATGTCCCTCTCCCTGGTGATACCAACACTTGGGCATTCTATCCCATTATAATTGTCAGTAGGTATTTGGCACTATCTCCTATTTTCTACCTCCCGCGTGTTCTCCAAATGTTTTTGCTGCTTTTGAGGTCTTCATCCCCAAAACACATAACTCCATAAGCTATGCCACATTCTACTAAAACCAGCTCTTTTTGAGACTTGCTTCCAGCTTGTGGGTCTCCATTGCTGGGAGTTCCCCATAGAGCTGGGGCAATCTACTGAGGTGCTAAATTAGCATTAAGCAGGGGATGAATTTGGGATCCTTAGAAACAGTTTTGAGTGTGGAACTGACCAGAAGTTCATTTTTATGTAGAGAAGAATCCATCTGAATGCATTTTATCCTGGAGCTTTCTTCTATGCTAATATGTATTGTATCAAATTATATACTCAGATCTTTCACAGAGCTCTTTACCCAGTGGTTCATCCTAGGTGAATAATTGGTATATTTGGTGTATAAGGAAAAGTAAGAGCACAGATAATGAAATTCATCACTACTGTGGCTATGTGTGTAAGTGTGTATTAGTGTTAACAGTGTGTTTGCACGGGTTGCATTCTGAGCTCTCATTGCTGGGTTGCATATTTTTATCTTCGTATTCTACTTGTGTGTAACTAGAAAGCCCTTAAGGAGGTTAAGGGAGCATATTAATAGCAGTTGCCTTTTAGAAACATAAAAGAAAAGCTTTTCTGTATGTAGAAAAGCTGTGCTTGTAGTATTTAGCTATCTCTGGCCTGAAAATGTAAATATTTTGGTTTTCTAACTACAGAATTCAAGTGGATTTTGGCCAAATCTCATCAGTGCTATCGGGGTGGGGGTGGTGTTCATTTTAATTTGAAACAGTAGTTCCTAGCAGCATAGGGATTGAGTTACATGAAAGCTTTGATCACCATGTAATTATATTTTCATTATTAATCAGTTAGCAATTGCTGTTTGCTGCTTGGCCACGCTCTTGGCCTACTAAGAAGTGAGGAGAAAGAGTTTGGTAGATCAAGAGAGAAAAAAGGAGCTAGAGGATGTTAGGTGAGAAAGAAATGTAAATACAGCATATAAACAAATACAAACAAACCCCACTGCTCTGCAGGTGTTTGCAGCTCATGGTTGGCTTTATACTGTTTTTCTTGAATCTCCTGTACCGACTGTTGCATAATCCCTGTTCCCAAGAAAAGAGCCAGTTGTACTTTATTTGAAGAATAGAGTTAAGTGGATTCTGGAAAAACTGCATACAGAAATTGCATTGCGGTGGTCCAAGCATCTATTTATAGGGCTCTTAAGGCACAGAGCTGACGCACTACACGTTGAGAAAATCCAAAATGATGTAATTTTTCCAATCAGGCTTTTTAAAAAGCACATAAGGATATATTTAAATATTGTGATGCAGAGGTCTTTCTAAAACACTGCAAGACATTGTATTTTGATGATTTAATGCTTTTCTACAGGCCAACAAAATGGAACTAGCTAAATACTGTATCCTGTATTACTTGAAACTGTTTCTTTAATATGTATGGCAGATTAACACGCATGCTGTCCTCGAGGAATCTTCCTTCAGCAGTGGAAATACAGTAGGTATGTGTGGCTTCCTCAGCTTCAAATCTCTCAAACCTCTTTGCAACGTAGAATGAGGTCCTGTGCGTGTCTGCCATGGTTCTCAGTGCAGGGAATGATGTCAACAACTGCCATGGGCAATTTCAGTTTCTCTCAGGCAGAGGCGCCTCCCAGGGTACACAAAGGCTGTTTGTGTAGAGTATGATGTGACAGAAGAGCTAAGCTTTATATGTGGTGTGTCTGGGAAATTGGGAAGTGGCAGAGATTTTAGGGAAGGGATTGTCCCGGGGAGATGGCAGCATCTTAACTTCCTGCTGAAACCCTGTCCTACTCAGGTGTCTCATTTGTTCCTTGCATCCCAGTATCATCATTCCTGGCTCATTCCTCCTTGTGTTTAGGGCTGATATAATCTTATTTAACTTTTATTATGAGGCAAACCTTTTAGGTCTCTCTGCTCCTTCATGATTTCCTGAAATGCAGTAGAAGTTTTAGTCATAGCAGCAAGACCCTTCTCTCAATCTGGGAAAGGCTAGAGGGCATAGCCTGCTGGCGAATTCTGGTCTCATAAGGACTGGTAGATTCCTGATCAGTGGTTGTCAGGAGGCATGTGATAGTTTGCCTGCTGCCATGCATGCTGATAAAAATAGCTTAGAAAATGTATGAGGCAATGGTCCCCAGGTGGGCCAGGAGAACACTGTGGGAGGGTGGAGGCTGGGGGAGAGTAAGGTAGGTGAGCTTGCTAGGGAGTTGGGAGAGTCAAGACAGTTTATTTGTACTCACTTCCTTTTGATATCCCAGGCCAGGGCTCCTGAGGGAGTGTGGGGGGACATTTCTCTGTTTTAGGGGAGGGAGGTGGAGAGGCAGATCTAGTCTAGGAGAAAATTTATAGAGTGACAAGTGACTTTCAGCTCTCCTCACAAGGATGAAGTGACTGGTAGACCTGAGTTAACCCATCAGTTGAAGGACTGATGTAGAAGGTACATCCCTGCCCCAAGGGGTTAGGTGTCCCACCACACAAGCCAGGGGCAGGCTTCAAGGTGGCTAACAACATGGATTACATGTGTAGGTGAATGAAATAGACCCCTGACCATTGAAGAAGTGTGCCCAGGCTGAATCTGACTTGACTTGTGGTTCAGGTGTTTGTCACCCTCACTGTTGCTTTCTCTATGTAACTTTATTTCCTAATAGAGCTTCACTGAACCCAAAATGTACTTATTTCTTACAGAGTACGAGCTAGCATGCAGCTGGTGAGGCATTTTAGCTGTGCTGTTCAAGTAATTGCTTTCCTGTCTGTATTCCTCTAGAGTTTATGGTGCAAGTGGAATTTTTTTTAAAGGATCCAACATTTCAAAAATCTGCCAATTGTCTTATGCCCCTCATTCTGGGGAAATAACATGATTTGCTTTCTTACTTACAAGCATCACCTGTCCAGCATATTCCCTTTTCAGGTGTTGGGGTTTGTAATTAGCAAGACTAGATAACCTTTTGCTACCTTACTATGGGAAACTGATGTCAACTTGCTCAAAAATATTTTGGAGCAATGTAAAATGACACTAGCAGCTATAAATTTTATCTTTTATATAACTTCTGTACTCTCCAAGCACTCCTAGGCACCCATAAAATGTCTCAGTGTGGAGTTAGTAGTAGTGTTACCTGAGTAAGAAAAAAGGTTACTCTGGAGCCTGTGATGGGAAGCTCCAAACCTCTTTATTTCCTTTTTAACTTCTTGCTTTATACCTGCTAGTGTTTGTTTTGGAACAAACATTCTCAGCATGTGTCCCAGTGTTGTTAAGGAGTTTCCTTGTCTCAGGCTTTTTGCCATAGGTCAAAGTAACTGGGAATCTTGCAGCAAGCCAACATCAATCATGGGATAGATGAGCGGACAGTGAGGTGGGTTGAGAATTGGCTGTGGGACCGAGCCCAGAGGGTTGTGATTCGAGGAGCAGAGTCTGACTGGAGGCCTGTGACCAGCGGTGTCCCCAGGGCTCGGTGTTGGGTCCAGTCCTGTTCAATATCTTCACTGACACCTTGATGAGGGAACAGCACCCACCCTCAGCAAGTGCTGATGATCCAGAGCTGGGAGGGGTGGCTGACAGGCAGGACACTGCGCTGCCATCCAGAGACCTGGCCAGGCTGGAGAGCTGGGCAGGGAGAGACCAGATGAGGTTCAACAAAAGCAAGTGGAGAGTCTGGCACCTGGGGAGGAATAACTGCTGGAATCAGGACAGGCTGGGGGTGACCTGCTGGAGAAGAGCTCTGTGGAGAAGGACCTGGGGGTCCTGGTGGGTGACAGGGTGGCCATGAGCCAGCAGTGTGCCCTGGTGGCTGAGAGAGCCAATGAGATCCTGGGGGGCATCAGGAGGAGTGTGGCCAGCAGGTCACAGGAGGGGATCCTCCCCCTCTGCTCTGCCCTGGTCAGGCCCCACCTGGAGTATTGTGTCCAGTTCTGGGCTCCCTGGTTTAAAAAGGACAGGGATCTCCTGGAGAGGGTCCAAAGAAGGGCTACAAAGATGATTAGTGGCCTGGAGCATCTCCCCTATGAGGATAGGCTGAGCAAGTTGGGACTCTTCAGCCTTGAGAAGAGAAGACTCAGGGGGGACCTAATTAAAGTTTATAATTATCTGAAGCAGGGGATGCAGGGGGAATTGGCCAGCCCCTTTTCAGTGTCTGTGGGGCTAAGACAAGGGGCAATGGCTGCAAATTGGAGCACAGGAAGTTCCACACCAACATGAGGAGGAACTTTTCCCCAGTGAGGGTGAGGGAGCCCTGGGACAGGCTGCCCAGGGGGTGTGGAGTCTCCTTCTCTGGAGAGATTCCAGCCCCGTCTGGACACCGACCTGTGCAGTATGAGCTGGGGAGCTGCTTTGGCAGGGGGGTTGGACCCCATGAGCTCTCGAGGTCCCTTCCAACCCCTACAATTCTATGACTCTATGATTCTATGATCAAGAACTGGCCTTCCTAGAACCATCTCCAGCAGGACCTCAAGAGGAGTTAAACCAACTCTGCCAGGTCACGAATGAATGAAATGTCTCATTGACTCTTATTTTTTTTTTTAAATCTTGTATGTGTTTAAACTCTGTAACACCCTGCTAAATGAGAGTGCTGTAGTCAAGTGTGACTGAGCTACTGCTTCAGGGATGTGCTTGCTGTTCCTGGAACCTGCAGTGTTGCCAGGATACACAAAAGGCACTTTGGGGAGAACCTTTAACAGCAGAAACTTATTGCAAGCTTTACAATTTGTGTAAGGCAAATTGACAGGGAGTGTTAAATTGTTCAGTTGGTTTTATACAGCTAATATAAAAACATGGATTCACTGGGGGGGAGGGGTTGTGTACCAAAACCACAGGCTTTGTGGGATATTTTTAACTTTTTAAGGGATCAGGGTATGATGGGATGTTCAAAAATGTGGCACAGTGATAGATTTGCTCTGTCCCTTGCACAACTTCTTTTGCTAATTCTTTACCTTGGGAGTAAAGCTAGTCTTGTTAGCTTTTGGTAACTTCCAGAATGTGATAATCTCTACTGTGGTTTCTACAGCTTTTTCCTCAAAGTCATTTGTAGGTATGTAATTTGCTGATATTATTTTGAAGCAGAGAGTGTATATTCCAGTTTTAATCCTTTCTCTCTGTAGATTATGAATCCTTTGAGATCATTTCCATATTAATACAGCCAGAGCATAGTTCACATGACACTACTTTGGAAAAATCCCAAAATCACAGACTAAATTCTGCCACTTGCCACCAGTGTTGCTGCATTAATTAACTATTTATTGCACAGCTGCAGGATAGAGGTCCTTTTCTTTCAAGATAGTTTGCTAACCAAGTATGAATAGGTCTGCAGTCTCAAAGAACTTTGTAGATAATATTGTTCCATGAACTAATAATGTTTATAGGGATAATTTCAGCACATTTCAAGTGAGAATAGCTCAGGTATGTGCACAAACTGGGGACTGGTTTTGCTTCTGAATGGCAGAAGGAAAAAAAAGAACATGCTGCTCTATTTTGGTTTCCTGTCTGTTGATTCCAGTGGTGTCTTTAGCAGTATTTTACTGATGGTTTGCTGTGGGTACTGGGATTCAGTTTGTTGCGTTCCTGAGACTTTTGTTGGGTTTGGTGTTGTTTCCCTTTTGAAAGCTGCAGTGAGCATTTGTGGCTGTTTTGCAGATTCTGGACTGTGTATTCCACAGTGCCCAGCAGAGCTGGAACTGTGTTACATGTGTTATAATAAGCCTGGAGAACATAACCTGAGCTGGAAGCTCCTGCAAGTACTGCTGCAAGTATTGCTGCAAGTCCTTAGAAGGCCGGGTTGGGTGGCCCTCCCTTTGGGCAACTTGGTCTAGTGTAGGGTGCCCCTGCCTATGGCAGGGGGTTTTGGGACTAGGTATTCCTTAAGGTCCCCTCCAACCCAAACCATTGTACAGTTCTGTAAGATACAATGGGGACTAGGCAGGGGTGTGGAGCCAGAGGAAGTAATGTCTGAGGTACAACTACACTTCTGTTCCCTGCAAGCACTCCCTTTTCCAAGCATGTAGAGTTCTAGGGTTTAGCAGAGAGATGAAAAAAAAGTTCATCATCACCTGTCTACATTGTTGAGTACTTTGGTGGCTTCTGAAAAGCCAGTTTTTCTCAGAAAGAGGTTTCTAGTGTTTTGCTGTTCAAAGACATTGCCATTTTAAAATAGTCACAGTGGAGATTCCTGCAGACTAACACATTCTTTCTATGGGGCAAGTGTTGATCACAGCATTTACAATCTCCCTTGCATTAATACCTTTGAGCTCAAAGCACTGGATCCCCATGGAGGAGATGTCAGGGAACATCTTGAGTGCCACAGAGCTGGAAGGTACATGCAGAAGAGTGATCAGTGAGTGCATGGATTTACAGACAAACCCTGTGGAGCAGCTCTAGTCTATGGAACAGTTGTTGAAACAGGGAGCGCACAGAAAACTCGTACAAGCTGTGATGGTCAGGAGCAGAAGGGGAGGGAATAACAGGGCCTTCCCTGTCACATGCTGCCCAGGGAGGGACAAGGGCTGGTCAGGAATTGGTGTTTCCCTGAGTGGAGAGGAATCCCCAAATTCTCCCTCCTGAGTCTGGCCCCTGATGGCCCCTGGGGAGTGGCTTCATGTCACATTTAATCCAACCCCAAGTTCATGGCACCATCCCCAGCAGCCCTATGGTCACATGATGAGACAAGTTTGGGAGGAATCCTGTGCTTTTCAGAGTGGTGGAAAGAAAGGCTGTGCTGTGATCATGCACAGATGGTGAAAGAGCCCATGGGAAGCAGGGGGACCAAGCAAAGGAGGCCTGTATTTGGTTTCCCTGCCTGGCAGAGATTCAGAACTAAAGTAAAAATCTGTTTAGCTGGAAAGGAATTCTTTCCCTGGGGACCAAGTGCTACTCCAAACAATGGGATTATTTTTTAATTATTGCAAGAGTATAAAAGGCAGCATGCAGTTTTTATTTAGAAGTAATAGGAAGATTGGTCCCTGACTGTCTTTTATTTTGGTTCAAATCAGTAGGTTGAGGTTTAGTGCTGCTCACAATTTTTGTCTGCTGTGTTGTGAGAACAAATATTTAACCAGTGTTGCAGATTTGAAGAGATGACTCAAAATAACACAGTTGGTGAACTGATTTATTTCCAAGGTGTAATCTGAGTCACTGCTTTCACTGACTAAACTGAAAAACAAAACAAACAACAGAAACCCCCTATTTTATAGTACTGGAGAGCCGGAGTAACTCCAGAGGAGTTGCATAAATTCAATCTTATATATGTATATACACACGTACACACCCATTCTAGAATACAACAGACACAGTTGATCAGTTAGTAGCACTAACCTGTACTCTAGTCATACAATCCCGAGCTAGGGCAGTTAATCAATTTGCCTCCTGTTTACATCAAAGAAAACCATCCAAATATGTCTCATTTTTCAGAATAATTTACCTATTATCAGTAAATCCTAATTTTTTTAAGAGCAGTCTTTTATAAAAAGAACCCCTCTGGTAAGATGAAAGGAATTATGTCATGTTTGGGATATTAATCAATCTATTTTGTTTGCTGCTGCCTGCATTTGCAGTTCTGTCTATGGGTTGCAGCTTAAATATAAGCCTATATCATGCACATTATTTTAGGGAAAGCAGCCATGAACACAAGTCTGTGTGTATAATTCCATATCAGTATAATGTGTTTGATTCCCTACAGTGATGAAAATGAGACCTGTGCACCTGCAACAATACAGACATGTTGATTAGATCAGTTTAATTAACTGGCAAAGATCTCCAGTATAACATTGCAGTTCCTTAAGTAGGCCTTGCAGAATATAAAGGGCAGTCAACATTCAGTTACTTCACTTCTTGCTGCCCTTCATCTCTTAATTTGTGTAAACACTTGTTTAACTAACCATCCCAAGCATATCATGCAAGTTGTTCTTTTTTAAGGAGACTTGTTTTCTGGAGCCATTTAGCTGTGACAGTGTGTTGCTGCTGCCAGAAGCCAGGAAACTCGGATGTATTTGGCAGTAAGAGAACTTTACTGGAAAAGAAGCTCAAATCTTTGTTTATCTGAAGTACCAGGCAATTAAGTTAAAAATGGTTTGATGTGTGACCCTGGCTATGCAGTTACTCTGGTTTGTATTTTCAAAGTATCTTCCATCTCAGAGCAGTGCTGTAAATAGGCTCAAGGGAATTGCCAAATGTCGGATTAGTAATTACTATACATGGAGTTGCTGTGGCTAATAAGGAAATAGCTTTCAAATATCAGCTCCAGTGATGGATACTCGGGACTGTTTCCCAACAGATTTTGAGGAGGACCTCCAGCATTCCAGATTCCTCTCACAACCATTCATAAGGCTGGTGAAACTGTGGGAGTGAGGAGTTTAAATGTCCGGAGAAGCTGGAGAAAATGACTCAAAATCTGTCATTCCAGTGTCTCTTATTTGTTCATGGCTGATAATTAAACAGACTTGTTATTAAACTGATGAAGAAAGATCTTCCAGAAGACAGGGGCTAATTTAAAAGGACATGACTTGTGTCTGTGCCAAGGGGTACTGCTTTAATTAACTGTATTTGCTTGCACGTGAAATAGAACTTTAGACTGCCCTACTACATGATCCTTGGAACCCAACATGTGCCCGTGATGGGAAGAAGCATTACACAAAAAAGATGTTCCATTCCCTGCTTTCCCTCAAATCCTCACGTCCGTCTTCTTCAGCTAACAAGTTAGAATGGGATTTGTTATGAATTGGATTTTCTTTTAAAAGGCCAATCAAGCTGTTTTCTTTCTGTTTTATGTGTTGCTATGAGCCACTACCACAAATTCAGTTCTCAAATTAGAATTTACAGATGCTTCTGCTGATGTCCATGTGTGAAAAGATGTTATTTTGCTGATTATGTTTTCTCAGGAGACTGGAGGGGAAGGGGGAATCATACTTTGGTTGTGAATTAATACAGGAACCAATCCCTTTTTCATTAAAAACGTCAGTGAAGTTTCCATTGCTTTGGGGAGTTAAAAGCCTTGGTCCCTAAGAAACAGATTATTGCAAAACCATGATTGACCTTCCTCACTCTCTTGAATATTGGAAAAGGGTGTCTTTCTGGTAATTTCTTAGTGGAAAGAAATGTAAAATTGAGGCCTGCTAATGCTGATGAGGAGTGGAACCTTCATGAAAAGCAGCTCTTCCTTGGAGGAACCTCTACCAAGTTCTCATATAAGCAGCAATTGAGTATTTAATGATGACCTGGAAAAAATATGCTTCAGAGATACAGTAGGCTGAGCCATCCTTTCTACTGAAGAATTTGATGAGGATTAAGAGCCCAGTGTTCCTAGTGATTAAAGGATGTCTGTTGCAGGGAAAGTCACTTAGGGAGAGTAGTCAGCTTTGGAGACAGTTGGATCTAGCTCTCTCAGTCCGTTTGCTTATCTCTAAAATGCCAAACTCCAGAGAAGCAACTCTTTAGTGTGCAACAGTATGAGGCCTTGGATAACAAATAGGAGTCAGAGTTGTTGTAGTAATGAGTGAATGTTTGATGTCATTTAAGATCTTGAAAGCCATTTCCTTGATTTGCAAACCTGATAAAGCTGATGGGATTTGTTTAAAAGCCTCCTGCATCACTTGGCCGTGCAGAATTCCCACAAGACAGGACTCTGTAAGGGTAATATGTAGGACAGGATAGCTCTTAGAGGGCGGTAGGAAACCTTGTCAATGAACACTGTGGCTCTTTTTTTGAATATAAGGTGAAGATTAAGCCTCAGCTACTAGTAGTTATACAATACACAGTGCAAACTCAGTAGAGCCAAACAATTTCTCTGCATATAAACTGGCATACTGGCAGGGTGGAATCAATGTAATCTTTTTAAATAGTGTGGAAATGAAATGGGACTGCAGTGGGGGGTGGGGGGGCGGGGGGGTGTGTTTTGAGTATCATGAATTCTTTTTCCTATCTCTTTTCAAGAATTTCCAGTCACTTTACATGTGATCTTTCTATGGCTTTAATATTTATCTCCAGTGTTGGATCTCTCTCTGGTTTTTTGTCTTGGTCTGACAAAAGTGTAAGAAGTTGTCCCTTGTCATGTTTCATGTATTGCAATTGTGACGCAGTGCTGGGTCAGACACTTTTTACAGCAGTGGCTTTAATACTGCAAGCAGAAAATCAATAGACTTTATTACACAGAACCACAGAGCTGTAGGGGTTGGAAGGGACCTCGAGAGCTCATGGGGTCCAACCCCCCTGCCAAAGCAGCTCCCCAGCTCATACTGCACAGGTCGGCGTCCAGACGGGGCTGGAATCTCTCCAGAGAAGGAGACTCCACACCCCCTGGGCAGCCTGTCCCAGGGCTCCCTCACCCTCACTGGGGAAAAGTTCCTCCCCATGTTGGTGTGGAACTTCCTGTGCTCCAACTTGCAGCCATTGCCCCTTGTCCTGTCTCCACAGACACTGAAAAGGGGCTACTGCTACAGGCTTGAGGAAAATCCTTACCTCTTCTGTCCTGTTTGATTTTGTGTGTGAGGGGGAGGGGTTTATGGGGTTTGTTGTTGGGTTTTTTTAAAGTGGAAACATAAATTGCTTTTTTAGAATTATGCTTTCATCTGTGTCTGGCTCTTCCCCTTTCTGTTTGCCCTTGAGTCCCCAAAATTAGCAGGAGTAGTGTTCTAGTTTGCAGTGCAGTAGGAAAGAATAACTTGACTTTTTAAAATGTAATAAACAGTGCAAGACCTGGAACAAGTACAAAACCTTCAGACAAGGTGAAAGCCCCCAGAAGAATACCTCTATTCAAAAATGTCTGTGGATGTCTGCAAATACTGCCAGGAGCTTAAGTCTTCACCTCTTCCTTTCCAAACATGTGTATTAGGTTTTTCTTTTAAAAATACATACTGTAGCCTTGAACTCCTCCACGCTTCTAGTCAAAGGAGGTAGTATTTCCTTTAGACTAGTTGATTCATACGTAAAATAAAATCTGTGAGACATTATTTTGGTCTTGGTTATTTCCCTCTTGTGATATTGGATGGAAAACAGTCTTTTTGAAATAGTCAAGCTTTGAAAAACAGTGAGTGTTTCTAGCTATTGAGGGGTTTTCGAGTGAGCTGTAAAAATAAAGTGCTTCTAATTATGCTTCCTTTAGAATAGGTTCATGCCCTGTTTTGCTTCCCCTCATTTACAAATACGTTGCTTTCAGCAGGAGTCGTGAATGGATGAAAACCTACCTGCTTTATTTAAAATATTTAATCTGAAAAAAACCTTGGATCTGAAAATAAACAAAGCCAAAACCAAAACAAATTTTCCTGAGGAGAAAATACACTAGAAGTTACTTGGCTCAACATCTCAGGAATTTTACTGGGTTTGAATCCATTTTGAACTGAACTGATCCAGCTTTGTTTAAAATGCCACTTCTCCTCTAGGACCTATTTGCTGTATAGCTAATTTTCTCCTGCCATGGTCAGTGTTGTGCTGAGTCTTCCGTGGCTGGTTGTCCCCAGGATCTAGCCCAGTAAGGGACCTCATTCAAGAAAATATCCTGTACTGTACCACGAATAATAATCAGATAAATGGTCTGATCAACTATCAGGCTCTGTGTCTCTCTTTGAGGGACCTGCAGGAACATGGGACTACCCTCCCCTATGCATGTAGCAGTTGTAAACTAATTTTTTTAAGCCATTTGTGCATTGCTCTGCTGAGGCCCCTTCGAGAGAAGCGCGGTAAATCTGCTGGCATTACTTTCCCATTAGCCTGTTTCTCTTCTTTCATTGTGCTTGATTTCTCCTTCATGTCTTGTTTTTAAATGGAGCTAATTGTAATCGTCCCTCTTCTTGTTTGTGCAACAAAAGATCTGCATTAGACAGATCAAAAAATGTATTGTTTTGTGTAGGAAGCTCATTCATTCTTTCCATAATGCCTGTAGGTTAATTTAAAGTTGATAAAAGTCTTGTATCACACAATCTGTTCTGTACCTATGTCTCTAAAGGCACATGGGATGATTTATAGAATATGCATAGCAGATCATAGTAATTTTTTCCTTAAATTTATGACCTTTGTCATTCTTTTGGGATCAAATACGATGGAGTGAGAGACTGTCTGATGTTTCATGTGTCATCTGTTCCACCTGGGTGACACCCATCTGTTTGAATGTCACAAGCAGAAGCTAATTTTGTAGCTGTACTGTTGCCAGCAGCTAAGAAGGATTCTTTGTGGCATTTATTTACTCCTTTTTATTTGCCTAGAAATCACTGCTGATTGCAGCCCGTGTTTCTCTTTGCAGTCTGTTGGGAACAATAGCAAAAGTCCCATTGAAATGTACTGGGAAGGAGTCATAAGTGCTGCACAGGATTTGTTCTTGGATTGCTTTCCTATGTCACCATCTGATAATTTCATGACAAGACAGTTAAACAAAGTGTATCTTCTGCAGCAGAGGTTGTCTCTCCATGAGGAGCTTTTTATATGAAAATCTAGGGGAGAGAGAATTCTTTGCAGGCCTCCAAAATGCGTGTGAAAGGAAGGGATTCATGTAAGGACGATGGCATCATCATCTGATCTAGCCTCTTAAATCCTTTTGGATGTGCCAGCTCCAGAAGTTCTTCCAACTTACTTTCTTACAGTCTCCTCTGTATTCTGCTTCTAATGAAGTCCTGTAAGAGTGACTGCAACAGATCAGAAAATGAACTCAGTTTTGAATCACATTTGGAATTGGCAGGAAAGTGAGGGACTTCATGCCAAACCCCACAACATTCTCAAATATGAAATATTTGGGATCAAAATCCCAGTGTTTTCTTCTGAGAAGAACTAGGGCTACTTGTGATTTGCTGCAATCAATCAGGACTTCTCAGTCCTGTAAAAGAAGTTAATGTAAGACAGACTCACTGTGAAGCCTTGCCTGGAGACAATACCAGCAGTGGATGGGACTTCCTCCCTGGCATTATCTGGAGTATTTCATAAACTGGGCTGTAGAATATCAGGAGTCAGTTTTTTGTTGATGCTGGTTTGGTTTGGTTTTTTGGTAAATTGATTACCAGAGATTGGCTACAGTTGATATTTGGGATATCCACGGGAGCTACGCGACCTTCTTAAACCAGTGCATTGTCTGTGGGGACTCCAGTGTGCCCTGAAGGGAACTGCCCACTGGCTGTGCAGTCACTGAACTAACTCTAACTAATGAACTAATTTTGTATGTATGTATTGTCCTTCTTCCCTTTTAGGGAGAAAATCCCCACTCACATTTTTCCAGTGTACCAGGTGAGCCCAGAAACCATGCCTTGCCTCCAGGTAGGTCGTTAAAGGTTTATTACTTCATTGTAATAATGAATGTCTGCTCATTGCCTTACAGGTATGTGTAAGGCAGCAAACATCAGCTACAGCAGACTAACAATAAATGGTGATTCCTTATGAATTTGTAGTCTGTGCAGTTACAACAGACAGTCTCTTACTGTCAGATCAGACATCATTCTGAAGGCCTTACATATTGCTGCTGTTCCAAAGCATACTTAGAGATTTTTAAAAATTATATTTTAAAATTTTGCAATTAATGTTTTTAAAATGAAAAAAGGCAAAATGCAAATCCAGCCCAGCTGTGAAACACAAACTGTGAAAATCTGCATCTATGAGGATAGCTGGGCAAAGCACCATAACACAACTAAGCATTGAGCCAGCATGATAGAATTATAAATTAAACCTCTCTAAATAAAACAAAGTCTAAGTTGAAAATAAAATTAAAACCTGTCACTTCTCCTTAGTTATTTGTGGTAGGGGGTCACATTAGTATCAGTTTGAGAAATCACCATCTACCCTTCTGCATACTGTGAGGTGTGTGGTGTCTGTGTGCTCTCTACAGTTGGGATTTCTTGAGGGGGCACCTCATTGGGGCATTGCTCAAGTCCATATTTCGATCAAAAGAGGCTGAATTCAGGAGGATTTAGAACTAGTCTGGAGCTCACTGTTTTTTCCAGAGATACTAATAGCAGTATGTAATTCTATTCTATGTTTATGACACACATAAATGCACCTCCTGTCCTGGAAAATGGTATATTCAGTTCATATCAACTGGTCAATTTAAATAAAGGGTCAGTGACAATGATATGTTAAGACATAATCTTTTTACACTTAAACTCGAGCACAGTTTCTAATACATTTTAATTTCCTGTGGGCTTTTTCAGTAACATATCCTTTATCTCACCTTTATCTAAAGGGACATCTTGTGTTTAATGTTAGACAGAACCTTTAAGCCAAACTGGATCTGATGACCCTGGGGACATTCTTGAGAGAAATACTTTTTCAGCAGTGTCATTTAAGTATTTGTAATAACAACGTATGTTATCCTTTACTGTTGTACTTCCAGGAGGAGCAAGAACAAGAAGTTGAAACTTTAGTTACAGAAAAAGAAAAGCCAGAAAAAAAAATCAAGTCTTGTAAATAAATATAATGGATGCTGACACAATGTTTAAGACATAGCTGAACATTTTCTTTAAGGTAAACCAGATTTATTTTAAAATTTTCTACACGTGCCTCTGTGGCGACCGGCAGAGAGCAACACACTATTCGATATGAATTGTAGGTGAAGCCATTTTATTAGGTGAAATCACCCAGATTCTAGACCTTTCTTACTGCAAACGTGGCAAGCTAAAAACTGCTCATTGGTTACACACACTGTTCACACCATATTGATTGGTCAGTAATTATAATGAGTTCTGATAAACCTATCTTATAGCTAAATATCCTTAGTTTACCTTTGATGCCTAAAAGCATCTGCACACCGGCTGTTTTGACCCTCTTGTTATGGCTGGTTCCTAACATGGTCCATTACTCGCAAACACATTCCCATAACTGCTTCTTGGTTTAGGGCAGCCTGTACCCCTATCAGCAAGGCTGCTGTGTTTTGGGAATGTGATTATTTAGATCCTCTCAGAATCAGTAACTTTTCCTGTCTCATGGGAACAGAAGAATATTGTCAGGGCCTAAACCTTGGGAGAAGAGAGCTAGGCCGCTAGTAGGCCTGCTGTCTTCCCCGACATGCCTCCATCTCTCATAGAACAATTGTCCCCTGTTTTAGAGGTTAGATCAGTATGTTAAACTGATCTCTTTTCTTCATCAAAACCAGAAGGATTCATTAAAATTTTGGATTACTATAATTAAACAAAATTCTCCAGAATAGCATTTCTTTCTGTAGATCAGACCACCACTAAGACTAAAAAACCAGATTACTTTGTTGTGGGCGTTCAAAATTGCTGCAAGAAAATGGTTTCACCAGTCAGGTACAAAATAGCATACCAATCATCACACAAATTTTGGAACCTTCATAATTTAAAAAAAAAAATCCTGAATGCATAATCAGTGACAGATGTTTTGAGTAGGAAAAACTGAATTTTGTGCTTTGAAGAGGAGCATAAAGCAATGGCTTTTAAGGGAAGACTCAGCAGGTGAGCTCTCTGCTCCAAGTCAATTAAGGTGTCTGTGGTAAACACAAGTACTATAACAAATATAAAAATGTAAAAATTCAAGATTTTGTACTTGCTGATCAGATGTCTTGTTTTCCCCTTGTGACACTGTTATAGAAATAGAGACCACATACTGTGAATTTCACTTGCTTTTGGAACTTAAACCCAAAATTTTTCTTAGGTGTTTCAATAGCTGTAAAAGAATCTGATTTAATTGTAGAATTCTCTCTGTTGTGCATTATAAGCTTTACTTTGATCATAACTGATTTTCTTTCTGATTGTAAGCCAATAATTAACTGAAATTTCTTCTGTTTTGCAATGAGCAAAGAAAATCTTTTGGCCTTTTTTCCTTCCTGTTTTTAAAAAAAAGCTTCAGCATTCATAACAGCTTATTACTGCTCCCTCTCCTAGAAAGAACAGGAAATTAGAGCTCTGAAATGAAAGTAATTTAAGAATAATAGTAGGACAGTAATGTAGCGTAGCAACAAAGGTTGTATTTCATCGTCTACCAAATTGGTAATTGTGAAGCATTGAGCAGGTGAGTTTCTTGGTCCTGTTTCAAGGTGGTGTAAGTATACCACCAATGTCTTTCTTTTCTAGAAAGTTTGGCTGGGGATATCATTGATGTTACTTATATCCAGTCTTTCCTTCCATTTCTCAGCTCTTTCTTTGTTTCCTAGGTGTGCTAAATCATCAAGTCTTAGCACTGCTGTCATCCGGTCTGTGCTTTCTGGCGCTCTACCATCTGAAAATCTGTCCTCTGCACAAACTGGATTCTGAAGTAAGTCTTCGTGTGCCTCGTGGGATAACATGAACAGCAGCAGCCCAGAGCTCTTGTGCTTAGTCAATGTAAAATGACAGCAGCTGTTGATAACAATTAGAACTTGTTAACACCAATATTGCGTTGGTGATTCCTAAAAAATAAATGCCTGCTTATTCACTGGTTACTTAATTGAAACCACGTATTAAGTAGCCAACAACAGTGGTGACTGGAGAAAAACTATGAGACCAGCTAACTTCCCCCAGTTTCAATTCTTCAGAGACTGCTTATTGAGATTTTCTGACTCTCCAGTGAATAAGAAATGCTGAGTAAAAGGATGTTACATAAACTGGCTGACATTTGCAGTGGACTAGCTAATTCTTGTTGTCATGTGTGTGTGGTGCCTGTGTGTGTATGTGCACATGTGTCTGGTATTGTCAATGAGCTCCTGACCCACTCCCCTCTGCTCCCAGCTGGCTGTTGTGAGACTGAACTTTGGGGGTTATGTAAGAGATGATCCAGGAAAGCACACTGAGCATTTTGGAATTTACCCTCAGCACTAACTTCTTTACTCCATTGTGTCATACACTTAAAAAAAAACTTTGTTGTTTTGTGGAGTGTTGGGTTGTGTCTAATTTGAAAGAATTATGTCTGTTTTGGGGAGGGAATTGGGTGTAGCAAAAGACTTTTGCTTGCTTTTGCCTTTCATGGGCTGCGGCTGTAGTTCCTTGAGTCAAAAATCTATTTTTTTCCCTAAGACCTGGGAATTGAAGATGAACAAAGGCAATAGTGCACTATAGGGAGGTTAAAAAGCACAAGAGAGTTGCTTAGGGCTGTGTCTTTACCAGACTGGTTAGTGCACAATTGCCCTGCAAAGGGCAACTGTATCCTGGCACAGGGCTCGCAGCAGATGCTATGTCTAAGTTATTCTTTTCTTCTTTCTGACAAATGATTTGCCTTAAAAATAATGTTGTGAGATTATACTTTAAGGTCAGTGATGATGGAGTTACTTCTAGGAAGAACAGACCAATTAGAAAATCCTAAATCCTGTGTTCCAGTGAAAACACGTCTCATGCGTGCCAGCGTGAATATTGTTTGCTTGCTGTGTGTAACCCTTCTCTGAGCTGTGCCCATTCTGAATGCTGTTTTATATTCCTACATGTTTGTAAGGATTTTTTTTCAACAAGTTTTGTTAGTCTTCCTCAGTACACCAGAAGCACACTAGAGTATACTAGCATTGAACTGTCCAGTGTTACTTATTTTTCTCTTGTGCCCTAGAAGCTTAATTCTGATTCCACTGAAGTTTCATAGCAAAAGTCTCTAGTAATTTTTTTCTTTCAAAGGCAGTTGGAATCAAACCTCTGTGCCCTGCCTCTGCTTTGTAATGTGTTGAAAGCAATGCTTTTAAAAGAAGTGGTTAAATTCTTAACCATTCTGAACTTGATCTTCTGCAGGTTGAAGTCAATGACACTTTTAACTACAACAGAGTAGGAGTTACAGCTAAATTCCTCCCAGGACCACTGCTTTTCATATGCTGACATCCATAGATCAAATTCAAATATGAGGTAAGCAAATGCAACTCCTTTGTTTATATTCATTTGTACCGTATCTGAATTCTGGCCAATTCCATCTAGTCTACTAAGATAATTGCATACAGTTTGTTCCAGTCTTTTCATTTAATTGCTTACAGCACGAGTTGCCTTTCTTGCATGTAACCATCTTGGAAAAAAGTTCTGAGAGGTAACATGGTGTGTTTTCAATTATCCCACATGGTAGTAATCCAAACATCGTCATATATGCTAATCTTTTTTTTTAAAGACAATAAGCAAAGTAGACAAAGGCTGAAATAAAAAGTTGGAGATTATTCAGTGCTCATATATTTGGTATGTAAATGGAAGGGCAAAAGTAGCTTGCTTTACTAATTTTAACAACCAAAACTGTCCACCTCTGTCACCTCCGGACAAATGGTACAGTAACACCACGTTGCAGCTTTTTTCCTGGTCCACTAAGAATTTGGTATTGTGTCTTGGGCATCTGGCAGCCAAAATGCATTTGTTCACCCCTTCATAAAATCTATGGGGCCTCTTTTTCTTCCTCCTTTCTAGAAAAAAATGCTTCCATCTGCTAAGTGTAATTGCTTAAAAAATAACTGGATAAAGCTACAAGATTTGCTGAGTTTTGTTTTTTCACCAGTATGTCTGACACAGCTTTACTCATGTGCCCTCACTATGTGTCCTAGAACCAAGCGGTTTCACGTATGTGTGATTCTGCATTGGGCCAGGACTTCTAGTGGGAACTGACTACTATATCAGAAGTATTAAAACAAATGGCTACCATGATCAGTTGATTTTTAAGGAATTTGGATCGTGGCCTGAATTGACTCTACCTTTATTGGTGCTTAACTTGGGGAGCATGGCAGATGTTGTATGGGAATCACCTATTTAAAAATGGTAGGCAAAATGGAGATACCCTGAAATATTAAAATTCTCTAGGAATATATGCTCAGGGTATTGAAGGTAAGACTATAAGGAAGGCTTGTCATCAAGTCAACAACTCCAGGGAAAGGAATTTAATTGCAATTAATCACTAAGCTTGAAAAAAGTTTTAAATAAAGCTCCCAAATGGACCCAATTGACTCCTGAAAATACTCATTGTGTATGTCTGCCAGCCATGTGACACCGGCTGCATTAAATATGTTATAAGGTTAGTTCAAAATAATAGTTGAACTAATTATTTTAAAATATCACAGATTATTTTACAGGATTAACCTGACTATGTTTGTTATAAGATCTTGAGAAAACATGCATTGTTAAGTCATTCCTTTTCTTGCATTTTGCAGTTCTCTCTGCTCTCCTAACCCGTGCTCCTGAGAGCTTTGTTATGATACTTAGGATGCCTCATCTATTTGCCCTTAATGAGCATAGACTTTTAGAAACCAGACGAAAGAGCACATGTGAAAAAACTGGCTCTAGTGCTTACAGAAAAAGCTTTTCTGCCTTTTCTAAACAAATGGTTTTGGGCTGTACTCTGCAGGCTCACCTATTTTATATTTTTTCCCCCTTGTTCGTTTGTTTTTTGGTTTTACTGTCTAATAGTAGAAAGCTTGCTCTTCCCATCCTGGTGACTGTTGGGATGAGAAGACAGACTGCATTTTCCCCACAGTTCTCCCTCGGAATTTCAGAGACTCTGCTAAAGAGCACAGTTCTCTGCCACTCTGCTCTGTTCTCCATTCCACAGCCGCAGCTGGGAAAAGTATTTATGCTGTGTGGTGAAACTAGCCACTAGGAAAAGAAACAATGTTCCCTAAAAATAACTATGCTCAATAATGAGTTTGCTCATGAGTTTGTATTCTTCATCTGAAAAGAAGTATGAGACTTCTAAACATTTGGGGGATTTGTTCTGGTTTTTTTTTTTTTTTTTTAAAAAAACCCAAGTCCAAAGAAGTAGCGAGTGGTTTACAAGGAAGAAAGAACTAATTAATGCTTTTTAGGCCGTTTGGTGCAACTGCAAAAAGGAGATCAGAATAAGTAATTGTCCTTGAAAACCATCTCCACATATCTCCTTTATAAAAATGAAGCAGTTGGCATGGCATTGCTGCCATTTTACAGTATCTGGAACGGTACGGATTGTGACAAGACACTTCCTAAACAAAAGCCCATATTAGAGGAATTCTGTTCAGCACAAGCTGAAGTAATTGTACATGAGCTGGAAAGGCTCTTGTACAATTTTCTCAGGAACTTGCTACTGCTGTGGCTAAAAACATTGCTGTACTTTGATTAATTGCCATCTATATGCGCTGAAAATAAAATCTTGAGGTGACTGCCAAAGAAGTCAGTGGAGAGGTGCTGTTTGAGAGCTGAGAGTAAAAGGTAATGGTTTCATAAATTCCAGCCAAATAGGTGAGGTAGCCTGGGGATATACCCTCTGCATTTCCTGTCCTTCCTCCTGAATGCCACTGTGCATGGAGACTTGCTAGCTATGCAGTTAGCCTTTTCCTTTGTATGGTAGACCTCTGCCTTCCCTGCTTTGAGGAACAGCATCGTGGTAGCTTTGGAGAGGCTGGGGAAGACAATGGGTTTACTCTTGTGGAAAGTAAAAACCGAAAAGGAATGATTTCATCACTTTCTCCTTTCTTGTATTCAAATTATCCCAGGGCAAATTTTCTTACGTCAGTAAAAATGAGAAAGGATGTTGGCTCTGAAATTTTAAAGCGCTACTCGAATTGGCTAGCAAACTCTTGTCTGTGAAACTGCCACCACCCTCCCAATTCTTGTCTGGACAAACAGAAAGTTTTCCCTCTTTGCGTTATGAAGAGCTGACCCCCAGCAGCTGACACCCACAAGCGCACGCTCTGGCGGGCTGAAGCTCCTCAAGGGACCCATTTCATCTGCGCAGCTGAATACGCATTGTTGCTGTTCTGTACGAAGCTCACCACATGACAGATTACATCTTGCTTTCTCTGGGCCCACACAGATGGTGCAAGTGACTAACCGATGCCTCGATTTTGCACAGCCTACACACTGATGTCATAAGAAAAGGCTAATAACATCTGAGGTGAGTGTCCTTATTTGTTTGTATTCCAACAACGAGTGGGAAACATAACAATGGGGAAGAAATTAATTAAAGAAAAAACAACTTTGTGTTAGGAGCAACTGACATAAAATGTGATGTTGTAACCCAGTGAAAGGAGTCATCGATATTAATTTGTTCTTTTTAAAATAAATGAATCATTAGATGACAAAACCCATAAATTGATTCATAAACTGCTGTCATTTTAATACAAAGTCTTTGAGATTGTTCTGTCTGAAAAACTGCAGTTCAATTATTAGTGGAAATAACAGCTAAAATCCAGCATTCATCTTGGCTGGGATGCCCAGAGAATTTTACACAATAGGCTTCTAAGCACTCAGTTATATGTATATACGTGTGTGATAAATGTACACAAACATATGCACAAAAAAAGCTACTCAGCCACCTTGCTTTCATTTAACTCACTAATACCATTATTTGCAATGAATTTGACTTGATGGTGTTTGAGGGAATGGATTTTACCAACATTCACTTGCAAAAACAACAAAAACACTCAGTAAGTTACTTGTTGACTCCGGAGAAATGACTCAAGGTGTGTGATCAGTCAGAATGAAAGCCCATTTTATTTATGGCAGTAAAGTTACCCACATATAGCTCAGTTATTTTTCCCCCCAGAGAAGCACTCCTAGATGATGCATGAGTTTGTGACTGGCTGCAGTTGCTGAGGTCACATATGCAGTAATATCTTCTTTGAAGAGTTTTCTAATAAGAGTTTTATGGCAGTTGTATGAATTTTAAAACCTGTTTCAGTTTGTCAAGCTTTGTATTAGAAAGGAATTCGTGTGAGCTTGAAACCGATCAGCTAAAATTGCATCTCGTTCCACGGAGTTTTAGAGAAGGCGACTGATTTTGTTACAACCATTAAACTTGTTCAGATACTTCAGAATAGCCTCAATTAAAACTTCCATGTCAAAGAAGGGCTGGAGAATACTGGAAAGGAAAATACCAAGCAGGCCAAACCAGCCTTTCTTTTCCTCTGCCCCCTCCTTCACATTCTGGGGACAGTGAGCACAAAGTGATGTGACTGCATGGGACAGTGTTGGGTTACTTGGGGTCCTCTATGCCAGGAAGGAAGGGTTGAGGGGTGGCCTGAGGAGCGGGAGCTGGCTGGAGATAGTCCAAGGTTACCTGTAGTATGTAGCCAGGTATGCCAGCATGATGGTGACAGGCAGTCTGATGGGACTAGAGGCTACCGCCTTGCAAGGAGAATGAAATAGAGAGTCAAGAACTACCATGAGGAGGAAAAGTGCTAGGAGAAAGGAAAATTAAAAAGTTCATGGAAAAACTAAACTACAGGGTTATGAGGATTGGTTGGGTAATGAGAACATGGGCTTTGAACTCAAAGAAAGGCGGCAGGGGTTAAGAAGTGGGGAATGGAAACCCAACTATGGAGCAGATGGCTAGGAGCCATGGTGAGATACAAAGGAAAAGTAGTCCAGAGGACAGAGCTTGGCATGAGCAGCTGAGGAAAGATTTAGAAACAGGCTAGAAACCTGTGCCTGACAGCAAGGGAAAGGAAAGGAACAGGGTGGGGACAAAGGATGAGGAGACAGACAGGCTGGGGGTGGAGGGTGGGGCAGACAAGAGAAAGGAAGATGAGTCTGTGCCTATTTCAGTGTCCTCCTGGTTCTCATTCCTGGGTCTGAGGAGGATTACCCAGCCTCTCCCTTTCTCTGCTGCCGGAAGACTGTGAAATCCATTGATAAAATGCATACATTGACCTCTGCTGTTAATGCTACAGAGTAATTGTGGCCTGTGACAAAGAAAGTGGGTCTGGCTTTATCTCTGTGATAGCTGATAGCCCTTTTAGGGTATTGGTAGCAAATTTCTGAGTTTTAGATAAGGGCAAATTAACAGACCCCTAAGGCTTCAGAGCAACTGGTTTAGGCTGGTAATGGTACCTGTAACTCATGCTTTTCACCTTTAAGGCTCTGTTGCTTGGAGTTTGCACCTTCAGCATTCTCTTCCAGGCACCGCTAGCTCTTCTTGCATGCGATTTTAACCTTACAGGGGGCTGTGGAGAAGTTTTCCCAAACACTGTCTGATGTATGGAATGGATGAATTCGTGGCTGCAGTTGAACAAGGCAGAGGTCATAGCAAGTCACAGTAGTGTCAGAGCAAACTTCCTCTTTAGCCTTTGCTGGTGGTTCTTTGACGGAGAAAATTAACGTGTAACCAGTACAGTAGGAGCAGGTCCTCCTTCTACTGCTTCCTGGATTATCTGCTGTCACATCTGAAAGCAGTGGTATCTTCACATGGATATTTGACTAGTGGCAAAAAGCAAACTTTGTGCATCAATCCACAGTCACTGGGATAAGGACTATATAGCACCATACTCACCCTTTTTGCTCTTCAGGTTGCTTTCAAAGAAGTATTTTCAGAAAATCTCCATCAAGTTCTTGGTGGAACACTGAACTTGATAAAACCAATGAGGGTGGAAGGAAGTGGTATATGCAGGCATTTATTCTCTGATTTTTCCTGAGGGGGGTAAAAATTAATGTA
Source organism: Laterallus jamaicensis coturniculus (assembly GCA_022605575.1). NCBI lineage: Eukaryota > Metazoa > Chordata > Aves > Gruiformes > Rallidae > Laterallus > Laterallus jamaicensis. Next base: position 4,839,462 of record JAKCOX010000005.1, read on the forward strand.
AACTAAATGGTGATTCTCATGTAATGAGAACCATTGAGTGGTTTAACCACTGAGTGGTTTAACCTCCCAGATGGTTGCAAGTTAATTACTGCAGGTCAGGATTGAGATAATAGACTGGACAGTGTTGGGAAAGTAACTTTTTGGCAGACAACAAATTCTGTTTTGGCATATGGACAGCAGATTAGTTCTTTAAACTACCACGCAGAAACGCGCTGTCTCTCCAAGAAACAAACAAGATTTCACAAGAGTCAGTTGGCTTCAGTCGGACTTACAGTACTTGTAACTTCAGATACTGTAGGAGGTGTAGGTTCATGCGCAGTAACAGTCAAGTTAAAGGCATATAGGAATGATTTCATAGCTGAGAAAGGGGAGAATTGCAGAAAGCGTTTTACCTAAGCTAGCTGTTGCACAGATGCATGTGTTGGGGTGTGGTGGAACAATAATAACTATATCCACCCCAGCACTGAATGCTGCCTCAGACTCATTTGGGATAGTTCTCCCTCCCTAGAAGTAAAAGCTAATATAGCACGAGGGACTGCATAATTTATTTGCCCTTCTAATAACGTTCCAGGGCCTGTCTCTATTCCCTCAAATACTGGTGTGCTGTACTAGTGTGCTGATGTCCTGGGCAGTAAATTGTATTTGCAAGATGTTTAGTGTGTTGACTGTGCTACTGGAGTTGCGTTTGTGTTTGGCATGTGATGCCAGGTCTGTGACCTGCCGCTGCTTGGCGATATGCTCTGGGGAGCCCTTCAGTGGGGCCTAGGTTTGGGCATCCATGGAAACCATCCTGAAACAAAGAGAAAACAAATGGGAGAGTTGTTGTGACATTACTTCTGGAATACTATCAGTACAGATTGTTACAGAGAGAGAGAGTTTTGGGGTTGTTTTTTCATTCTTGCTAGTTTCTACCTACCACCTAACGTACCCTACAGAAATAACGCAGGGCAAGATCGCGGTTGAGCAACTGGTAGAAACTTAATCCAGGATATAGTAAAATAACATGTTTTGGGGGTTGCTTTTTGTTTTTCCTATGTAATGTCTCGCTGATCTCATCTCTCCTTGCCCTTAAATGTGAAATGATGAAAGCTGTGTGATGTGGTAACTCCTGTTCCTTGGGAATTGTCTTTGCTGTATTCCTTTGTGAAGCTAGACTTGCCTCGTACTGTAACATACCAGTGAACAGAAAGAGATTTTTTCCTCACTTCCACCTAGATTTTAATTTCCAAGTGCAGTCCTGTAAATAATTTAGCATTTCCAGATTATCCCATATGGAAGTTATAAATCTTATGACCCTTTTAAGACAAGAACCTAATGGTAAAAAGGATAAAGAGAAATCTGCAACACATCTGTCACTATTTCCTGACCACTTGCTACAGCGTAACACAGAGAGACAGTTTTTGAGCCAGAGTGGTTTGTAGTTGATGGAATGGTTAGGGTGAAAAATGTTAGAAATGTTACAAGTAGACCTGTTGCAACTGGTTCAAGTGGCCCTGCTGGAGCAGGGAAAGTGGGCCAGACCATCTCCAGAGGTGCCTTCTGCATACATGGGCTGTATTCTTTTATCTGCCTCACAAGAACTTAATTTTATTCCCCACACTATAGGAAAATAAGATCTCCCTATAATCGTTTAAGGTCTGTCCAAGCATTTCCAGTTCAAGGGCAACCCTGATTTACTCTGTAGTGATCCAATGGAAGTGAAACGTATCTTGAGGGGATAAGTTACTTTGGGGCTGCTGACAGGACTACTGTCTTAACATAAAGGTCTTTAAATGGCCTTGACACAGAGCCCGTGCAGGGGCAGTTCAGCTACTGCTGCCCTGGAGACCACCAGCCAGATCACTGCCCTTCCAATGACCACTGCCCTTCCAGTGGCCTGGGATCAGGAGAGACACATCCATAAAACCGTGGTGATCTCATTAGAATGCAATGCTGTGAATAAATTATGTGGGTTTATGATTGTTCCCACTAAAGAATTTCTTAACCTTAATACATTTGAAATCCAGTATCAACTCAAATTCTTGGAGTTTATGATGTTTGATTTCAGAGTATTTGTTTGAAACTTGTCTTTTTTGATTAATATTATCAAGCTTTATATTGACATTGTTTATTTTCTTAGTCTGCAGACATTTTTCTAATTTATATGTATTACTCTGTATAATGTGGGTACAGAGAGGGTGTGTATATGTGTTTGTGTGTACATGAGAGAAGGGAGAGCGGTGATTTTACAAATTCTGAACTCTAACCTCCATAAATATTTGTACTTAGAACACTATTTCTTGTTTCTCATAAGTTGAGGTCACTACTATATCTTTTACATCTGCAACAGCTGTCACTGCTTCTAGACAGTTCAGTTCTTTTTCCAAGTGCAATCATTTTGGATCCTAACAAAGTTGATTTCCTGCCAGTTTAAGCCTCACTGGATTGTTAGTTCTCTTATCTTCAGCCATCCTGAGCTGTTATGTTTCTAACATCAACCATTTGCAAAGATGACCCAGAACAAAGTTTTGGCCATCTGTGGTCATATCTAGATTAAGCATATATTCAGAAAACATTGCTTTGGAAAGACATAAACCAGTGTCCAACTGGTGCTTTACAGGATCAAGTTCTCTTCAGAACTGGAATGGAGACTACAATAGAGAGGTTCATTATATAGAAATTATTTCTCCTGATAATGTGATTATTTTTTTCCTACTATTTCTACCAGAAAAAAAAAAAAAGATGAAGGGGGAAGAAATAAGTTGGTTTTCTATTAATAAAAGGACTTTTTTTAGGCACTTAATAATTCAGTCTGTTATAGACATATTTGTGGCTGTATGCTTCCATCATATAAAGCAGCTGAAGCACGCATTTAAGTCCCATAGTAAGCATAGGAATGCCAAGAATATAAATATTAGTTGTCAGTGGTGAAAGCACTCAGAATTCTGGGGAATAAATTGCCACTGAATTCTTAAAACTAATGCTCAGACTTTGAAGGAAAGGAATATATTGGAAGTTAAGCAGTAACTTTTTTCCCCAGAAGTGTGTTATCTTAAACATAAAAAATTTACTAAGTGATGAAGGCAGTAACTACATTTTAGCTATCCAGATGTCTGCCTGGACTGCTTACACAAAAGCCTTTATCTCACATTAAGGTTATCTTCCACTTTGAGGGAACACTGAGGTGGATTTATTCAGGGGCCATCTATTTCATGCCTATTTTGTGATTTATTTTTTGAGGCTAGGGGAGACATCTGGATCAGAGAATTGTAACATCCAAAAAGGTATAAGAAAAAGAGAGCAGGAGACAGCCTGCTCTTTCCCCTTTCTGATCCTAGTACAACTCTATTTTTCAGAAAATACCAGCACTACAAATTGCCTTTCTCTCACTTTGCAACCCCCTCTTCCACAGAGTTATTTGCAGGAAGAAGCAGCCTTCCTTAATGCTAAGGATTTACCAAGGAAGGCTTAATGAGAACAACTGCAACTCACTGTCAGAGAAGTCCAGCTAGATCTTGGTTGTGTATGTGGTCTCTTACCAATGTATTCTTGAGAGTCAGGAGAAGGTGTGTGGTATAACACTGATAGTCATTGATGATCTGGAGACCATGAAGCCTTACCCTAACAAAGGCACTGTATGAGGCCAGATGACATGGAGACTATTCCCTGCTCCAACTGAGACCTGGCACTCCCTGGTAGGGTGTTACTGGCCATCTGGCAGTGTTCCTCTAATGCAAGGGCCAGACTGTGGACTAGCATAATGTTGAAGTCAAAGACGCTTACAGAAGATTTGGCCATGAGTGTTGAACTCTGCAGAGGACATTGCCTTTGACAAGTGAAGGTCTGAGAATTTGGTGGGAGGTATTCAGCATCGAGCTGGTGAAGCAAGGGATGTTTTTTCCACTGCTAATGGAGCACTAGACAACACAGGAAAAACTAGAAAAGAGACACAGCTTACCCATCTCTTTTGGCTAATCGTTACTTGGATACGCATCAAAGAGAGGAACTGGGAAGCCAAGAATCACAGAGGATTAAGAAGTGCTGGGATGGACTGGAGGCCAGGGGCTGATGTTAAATTTCTACTACTTGGAAGCATTTCCTGCTGCCATAGTGATACAGACCACCTGCTGATACATCTTAATGATGGGAAGATGGATGAGCTGGGGGTTTGGGTGTGTCTTCCCTGTCCTGTAGTTTTAATTGGCTTTCAAAAGTGAGGGCTTGCTTTGCTTAGTTTTAATTTTATAGTAAATCAAGTCTTCTGCATGTCAATTTAGTGAGGTTTTCAAACACCATCTTCACGATACTTGTGTGAACAAACAAACTGTCATGATATGTGGCTGAGAGCTCTCTAAAAGCAGCTTCCTTGAAAGGGGATTGGAATTTTCTGGGGTTATTGTATGGCAAGATATGTGGTACTAACTTCTGGAAAGTCTGAGAAGGTTGTAGGCTGGGTTCTTGCACTTTAGAATAAAAATTAAAAGCTGATGGAACGGGTGTAATCTGAAATATCTCAGAAGTTACTCTTGCATTTGTGTAAGTTTTTTTATAACCAGTCCAACAATATAGTTTGGGTTTGGTTGTGTGGTTTTATTTTTGTTTTATTGGGGTTTTTTTGGTTTGCCTTTTTTAGGTGTTCCAAGTATGGTGCAACTGAAGGACTTTAGAAATGTCAGTGCTATGGTCCACGGTTACCTACCATCAGAATGGAGGGGATGTCTTGTTTGCAAAGTGCCTTGTATTCAGTATGACCCCTGAGTATGAAAGCAGCATGGGGCAAAACAGGATTTTCTCTCTTAAGAGGTAAGCTATTGAAAAGTCTGTCTGGTTACAAGACAAATACAAATGGGTAGATGACTTAGACCTATTCTCTAGCTTGCTCCATTTATCTCTAAGATATATTTTTGAAGGAGAAGGAAAGTGGGGTTTAAGGCGCGTTAACATGGAGTTAGGCAGGCCAAGAGAACACTTATGAATGGGGTTGGAAGCTGGGATAATTAATGGTTTGGGTGGAGAGGAAGTAGCTGCATGGGTGTAATGGTGGGCAAGATCTCAGTTGAGGAAAGGTGGTGGTATGGAGAGTGTGGTTGAGGCCACAAGAAAGGAAAATGCTACTGCCAAAGTTGCTTTAGTCAATGTTAAGAGAAATATTAATGACCATATTAAGGGGTTGGAGTGCAGAAGAAGGTAGAATGGAGAAAATAAATCCCATTCTCTCTTCTATTTGAAGAAAGAAAGGGAAAATACTAAAAAAAAAAAACAAACAAAGAAAATTGGCAGGTCTTGAGGCAAGTGTAGATATGGGGAATATGACCTTCCATTTTAGGTCTGTTGCCTTTTATTTCTAGGTGCCACATATATAAGCACAAATGACAAGCTTCTAAAGAGCCCTCAAGCCCTATAATTTTACTGGTAGCCAATTACAGCTGCACAAGTTTTCATAAGGATAATTTGATAACGAATTCGAGCTGATTACCTTCCAAGGTAAGTGCAAGGCTGCACTTGTGTGGGGTGCTCCTGGGGTGCAGGGACTCACTCCTGCCCTGCTGGCAGTGTCCTTCTTCACAGAAGATGGAGCACTGACCTATGAGATTGTGAAATGCAATTGCCCAGGGCAGTGCTCAGGGCTTGATACCTGAGTGCTGTGTGTGCAGGGGAGGACAGGTTCAGAAATGGTTGGGGGAAATGATGGATATTTAGTCTTTGGAACAGGTTCTTTTGGATTTTGGGTTTTCAAAGAAACTTCTTACAGGTTTAAGAATATCATTTTCACCTCTTTCTCTTTCTGAATCTACCTTCATCTTCTCTTGGTCTACCTCCCAAGAAAGAGGCAAGGACTTTGAAAGAATTTATAGTGAAAGGAAACAAAGCACAGGAAGTTCCACACCAACATGTGGAAGAACTTTTTCCCAGTGAGGGTGAGGGAGCCCTGGGACAGGCTGCCCCGTGAGGTGGTGGAGTCTCCTTCTCTGGAGAGATTCAAGATCAGTCTGGATGCCTCCCTGTGCGACCTGTCCTAGTGAACCTGCTTTGGCAGGGTTTTGGACCCGATGATCTCTGGAGGTCCTTTCCAACCCCTACAGTTCTGTCATTCTGTGAATAGCTTCCATTGCAGAAAAGCAAGAGGAAATGAGGAGGGTCTCTGTTCAGAAATCTCAGGTCCAGCAGTAACAACAGGATTCCAAGAGTAATAGCAGAAAGTGTCCTAAGTGTGGATGGGAAGCAGAGACTGGGAGCTGGAGAATGTAAGGAGGGGTGGGGATGCTTGTGTGTGACAGGGCTGAAATCCCCATGCGTGGAGAATGACGGCAAACCCATGATGCTTGGCCATCTGTGCCCGCGGCGCTGCTGCGAGGGGGCGGCTGGCTGACACGGGGGTGAACCTGTGCCTGCCCTGGGCCGGGCCGTGCCGGGCTGTGCTCTGCCTGTTCCATTTATCATGATTAAGCCTCTGGAGTGAGGGTGTGGGAAACAGCGTAATTGTCCCTGATTCTGGTAGAGAGTTACAATTTATGGCTTGAGCGGGGTCAGACTTGGGAAGTTGACTGGTAACGAAATTCCTTTCCCTATGTGCTAGGAAAAAAGAATGTTAGAAACTCTGCACGCTGGGCAGCGCATCTCCCTTTGGCGTGTGCTTCTTCGTGCTGTATGTCGGCTCTGTGAAATGAAAAGACCAAAGTTAGCAGTGCTGGTTAGGACGGTCCAGGGCTGCTGCTGCTGCCCATCGTGTCACTCCAGGTACACGCATGAACCACTGATCAACAGGTTTGGGGTACAAAGCATGGCTTTGGGAACAAACCTCTTCACCCTGTTTTGTTGTCAGCCTCCAGCACACAGTGTGAGCACTGATGGGTCGATGCGCTTTACAAACTGCGCAGGGCATTGTGTTAGAGATACTCGCAGTGCTGTTAGAAGGCTGGTGCCAGAATTCTGTAGGTACCAACTGAGCAGTTTGGAACCGAACGAGTTTCTTTCTGGTAAATGCACCCAAGTGAAATGGTTGTGGCATGGATTTTAATGTGCCAGCATGTTTCACTCTGCTGTGATTTAAACAATTCAACAAGATACGGAGGCCACATCGCTCCTTCTGCCTTAAACCCCCTCTCCAGTTACTTTATTCGCAGAGCCTGAGGAGAAGATGTCCGACCTTGAATCGGGCAAGCTGTTGCATCACGTTCCCCGCGCTGCCGGCTGACCGGCGGCAGGAGCCGATGCGCAGCTCAGCCGCGCTCTTACGGAACGAAGCCCCGCGATTCAGGCAGGAGTTCCCCCGCCCCGCTCCCGGGACGGCCCGGCCCCGGGACCTGCTGCCGCCCCGCACGGGCCTGGTCGGGCCGGCCGCCCCTCCTCCCCACCCCCCCGCCTGCTCTGTCCCTCGGGGCCAACCGGCTTCTTGGGCCGCGCCGGGCAAGTAAGTGCCGCACCGCCGCCGTCTCCTCCGGCCGCTACCCCGCCGGACGCGGCGGCAGGGAGCGGCCCCCGGCGCGGAGCGGGGGCGGTCGGGGGCGGGGCGGTGGCAGCCCGGTGCCGCCGGGGAGCCCGTCTCCGGCGTGCCCGCTCTCCTCCCGCCGGCCGGCAGCGCAGTTGCGCAGCTCCCGCGGACGGGACGGGACTGGACCTTCGGCCGCGCCGGGCAGCGAAGCCGGTCGAGTAGAGCTTGGAGCCGGCAGCGGCGAGGCGAGGCGAGGCTGGACGGCCGCGGCAGGGGACGAGGCCGCCCGGGGCTGGCCGCGGGGGGCGGCGGGGGCCCGGGGCGGCGGGACGCCGCCGGGGCCCGGCGCATGGCGGCGGGGGCGGCGGGGAGCATCACCACGCTGCCGGCGCTGCCCGACGACGGGGGCAGCGGTGCCTTCCCCCCCGGGCACTTCAAGGACCCCAAACGGCTCTACTGCAAGAACGGCGGCTTCTTCCTGCGCATCAACCCCGACGGCAGGGTGGACGGCGTCCGGGAGAAGAGCGACCCTCACAGTGAGTGTCCGTCCCGCCGGGCCGGGGCAGTGGGGCTCCCAAGAGGAGTCGGTGGTCGTCCGGCCCTGCCGAAGCATCGGCAGCGGGCTTTGCTCAGAGAGCCCGTGGAAATATGCACGCACTCGTACCTAAATAAACATTTATGTACAGTCATATGCCTTATTCATATGCGCGTACAGGCGTGCATCGCAGCTGGTGGCGCCAGACTGCGCCGGTGGGATGTCCCGCTCGGGGCGAGCGCTTGTCGGCGTCTCCGCCTTCAACCTGCTGCGGTACAGAGCTTGTCAAACACGCAAGAGGTTTGCTTGTGCGCTAGGACGTGCCTGAAGTTATTTGCGTGGCTCGTTATCTGGGTGTAACGGTGCTTGACTACTTACACGGCAGTGGTAAATACATCACCGTCGTAAAGGTGGAGGGGGTTTTCCCTGGTGAGAGTAAGTTCTTATGAGTAGAAATACTCTTAGTGTACAGGTGCTGTTAGGATCAGAGGTGTAAATTTGTTTAAGGAAGCCTGGTTTATGATAAAGTTCTGTCAAAGCACCATTTTGGCTTAAAACGTTGTAGGTCGTGATTATTTATTTTTTTTACCCTCAATTAAGGATGGGTAAAATACAGCTGTAACAAAACTTGTGGATTCCAGCAGGAGCAGTTTGTGCTCTGCTACCTGATCTCTTGAGAGAGGAAGAAGCTCCTGAGCTGGGAGCACAGCCAGTGGGTTGAGTGGTTAGTGTGGTCTGAGGGTCTGTGACCTGAGCCTGCCTGTGGTGCCAGGTGCTCCCCGACAGACAGTCTTGCAGGGAGCGTGAGGTGGATTGCTGTTGCAAACACTGGCTGTGCTTTGTCCCAAGAACAAAATGCCTGAGAGTATTTTGGAAGCATTCAGCACGGAGTTTTTGCAGGTGTAGTGGTAAGTTCTTTTAAATGCCTGTGAGGTATTTCCTTCAGAAAACAGGTATAAGGGGTGTAGCTGTCTGTCTGATGGATAGTCGGTGTGATTCCTGGTCTGAGAAAAATTGTTACTAATGAACATATGCACCTGGACTAGCATTAAGAGCAGGTGAAATGTCTTACTGGGATTCTTTGTATGCTTGGCACCTGTTCTCTGAGTGATAAACACACAGATGGGGGATTGAAGTCAGAGAGCAGAGGAGTAGAAGATGGGACAGAACTTGTTGTTACAACTTTGGGCATTCACCGTTTGCAAAAACAGTTTTCCACTAATTCCAAAGAAATACTGTAACAGGCTGTTCCCAAGTGATGGTATTACTAAGCTGGGCTTGTGTCTGAGGCGATTTTATTTTATGACTCTTGGTAGAAATATTGTACATACGATGGGCTGAAAATACATGTGGAACAGTATATTTTGGGAAAGTTAGCATCCTTTATTAGGCCAACAAGTGTGTTGGGGAAAGCTGTAGGAAGCTTTCAGGCTTGCCCTACGTGTTTGCATTTCTCTTTCTGGGATAGTGGTTTAAGAGGAAGTGTAGTTGATGTTGTGTGAGTAGTAACAAACCATATTTATTCATTGCAGTAAATTACTGCATACGGACTTTTCAAGTCATGATGCCTAAAAGGAAGGGTTAATTTCCTTTATAGATAAGGGGTTTGATTTTTATGTGTACCAGTCAGCTACAACGCAGCGTCAAGTCCTGCTGGAAAACATGCTTCAGCCTTTTGTATTTGGGAAATATGGGAATTATTATAGGAAATAAGTCTTGTTAGCTCACCAAGCATACCATCTCAGCCCTGGAAGCAGCTGTGAAAACGTGCTGGAAATTTGCTGTAGAGGAAAGTGATGCCAGGTTGGGGACATAGAAGGCTGAAGCAGGGTTTCCAGACATTGCCATATCAGCTTCCTGCCCGTTCAGTACTCTGCTTTTTGTGGTGAAAAACACCAGTGCATGTGGTTTTGTGCTCACCTGGCTGGGCTGAGCTGCTGCGAGTGGTGGTGGTGGTATCACTGTCATCGTCTTTTTAATCACAGAGCTCCTCTAAAATCATGTCTTCCTCCCTGCCCCCCCCCTTTCTTTTTATTATTCTGCCCTGAAAACTAGTACTGTGTTTATGTTCTTGACTCGTTTTCTATTCCTTTTAAGCCTTATCAATGGTATGAATTATTTAACTTTCTCCTGCTGCGTCCCTAGTAGTGAATTATGTTTGCAAATCTTTCTGTTGTTGGTGGTACTGTGTTACTCTTTCCTTTTCAGTTTTCTCTATCCTCTTCTGCAGCTTTATTTTTGCTGTCCTTTCTGGCTCTCCATTTTCCCTCTCTACTCTTTCTTCTCTGCCTCTTCAGGCCGCTAGTAAGCTTTCCCCTTTTAGCACTTGTCTCTCTGAAGCCCCTTTTTTTTTCCTACCCTCTTGAGTGGCAACAAGTAGAGGAAAATTTGAGTTACAAAAAACTGATGTGGCCTATGCCCTGTGCTGCAAAGTCTGCGGCCGGGGAGCTCCTCAGGTACCATCAGCTTGGCAATCTGGCCATCTCTAGAAAATGCCGTTGTTTAAAACCAGCAGTTTCTAAGTGGGTACAGCTGAAGGGCTGGTGGGATTCACTTCCAGCAAGTGCACTTAGGCACACGAGTGCCGCTGTGCCCGAGCTGATCCCTTGTCGCCTGCTGTCACGCGCTTCTTTTCTCATTAACAGACAGTGCCTTGGGTTTTTTTTTGGGGGGGGGTTGGTTTGTTTGTTTGTTTTGGTGTTTTGTTTCATTTTCCTGGAAGAACTCTAGTTCTGGGAAGTAGAGAAAGCAGTGTTTGATGCATCAAGCAAGGCATGCTGCTACGGCATTACATGGTTCATGTCTTCAGCATCTTTGTTCAAAGTACGTCATTCGATACGAATCTGCGTAACGCTGAACTCTGACCTGGTGAATGCTGCTCTCTGGAAGTCCCTGTGAAATCTTATGGTATGCCTGGCAGGTCACGTTGGTGTGGCAGATGGCAAGAAATCTTGGACAACATGAGAATATTAAAAAAAAAACCCCAACCAACCAAAACCCGCCGAAAACCACCCAAAGTATATACCTCAACTCACGGTGGTTTTTTAGCTAAATAAAAGGTTTTAAAAAATGGTTTTGAGAGTAGAAATAGAAAGGCTGCTGAGAATTTGGTTTAGAAATCTAATTAAAGGACACTTAGATGCTTGTGGCAGTCGCTATTATGAATTAATTGTCCAAAACAGCATTTGATTAGCACATCCTCAGTTTTAAAAGAAGTTCTTATTTTAGAAGATGAATGACCATCCCCTTACATTTCAGACTAATATGCTGGAAACCAGTTTCCATTATCCATGTACTATTTTGTGTCATGACTCCCCTGCCCCCCTGCCTTTAGCACTAGGGATGGCTTGTTTGAAGCATGTAGGCTGTTTTCTGTCAGGGCACCGAGAATTCTGGCTGGTTTACCCCATTCACCTTGGTGTATTCATAATTGTTTGGAAGTTGGCATCCTCTGTGCTAGAGGATTGGAGTCCTGATTCGTGCAGCTAAAAACCAGAACAATACGTCTTCCGTGGTCGATATTGCCACATCAGATGTGTGTTGTACACTGACCAGCGAAATGCCCCTCTGAATGCACCCTGGGGACTTCGACTGAGTTTTTTTTCCCCTGAAGAGGTTTGTTTCAGGCAAACAGGGAGCAGAAGGCACTAAGTTTTGTTGTTTAAAGGAAAGCAAAAACCATGTTTGTCTTTGTTGCTGTTGATCAACAGCTTTTGATTTATGCCCTGGAAAACATACAAATAACGCAGTCCTTTTGGAAAGGCTTTTAGAAGCCCTCCGGAGGTGTTTTGCCTGGAAGAGGCTACAGTGAAGGGGAAAAGCAAGGGGAATGGAAAGAGAATGCTTATCCGTGTAGTTTAGAAAATGTCTAATAGCACAGCTGGTTCCCTTCACAGTTTCCCTCTCCAAGGAATGGTTGGCATTTATATATTTCCATAATTTCTCAAGCAGCTTTATTTCATAGCGAGCATAAACCAAGGCGTCCAAGGAATCCTGAGCCATTCTTGTCTGCTCATTAACAAGGTGACAAGGCTCTAGCCTGTCATTCGGAAAGGATTCAGCAGCTTAAGCTTTTTATCAGCCCTGCAGATTTGTGAAATACCTTCTTTGTGCTCAGTACCTGGCTACTCTTCGACAAATATCTGAAAAAACTCTAAAATAGGGTAATACTGGTCCAGGAAAAATTCGTCTTAAGAAAAGTTCCTTTCATAAGTAGTTGTTAATGTTATAATTCTTACTTGTGTCACATGCAACATTTAAATGCTTATGCTGTGGATGTTTTGGAAAGACTATACTGAAGTATATACAGACTTTTAGAGCATACGAGGTTAGTCCAGAAGATAGAAATCTGATTGCTCTGCCAATGGGGGAAACTTATCTGTGGTCCTCAGAAAGAAAAATGTGAGCAAAAGCCAAGAAGTGTTTTAGTATGAGGGTTCAATACCTGGTGCTTCAGCTTTTATAGGTGTGTAAGGTATTTGGGACTCGGTAGATCTCTCCCATTTTGGCGTCCTGCAGATGTGGCCAGAGCTGTTGTCAGGGGATTCTGTTCCAAATCTCAGCACTAGCTGAGAGTGGCCTTTTTTTTAAAATAAAATCCTGGTACCAAATGGCCAAATATATTGCTTTTACCCCAATCCTCCAAAAATGGACTCTTTTTGCATTACGTTTGGTTTGTTGCACAGACCTTAACCCATTTGCCAAGTACCGATGCTTTGCAGCATAGGCAATGCAGAGATTCCTCCTGGCACTCGGATGGAGCTGGATTTAAGGAATGAGGTAGCAGGGAGCTCCCGTGCACAAAACATTAAAAAGTTGAAAATATGCTTCCTTTGTGTCTTTTGCTTACAGAAGCAAAATAGAAATACTGCTGTACTGTTTTCTGCCTGGTCCTGCAGGGTAGAGCAACAAAGCAAATAAATTGCTTGCAGTGATAAGGCATGCTGAGGAAGGGTTCTCTTCAGGGCAGGATGCTTTCTCATCCATCCTCGTTGCTGCTACTTCTCCTACCTATAATTTAGTGGGTCTTACGCATCCCGAAGGTGTGTGACTGGGGAGTGGGTACAATCTGAAGATACAGAGCAAGGCAAAATACAGAATGTTTTTGGTGGGCAATGAGTGAGCTGTGCTGTCTCTCCCGGCTGTTTTCCGGTTTGGAAGGGGCTGTTGGAAGAGTGTGGAAGGTTCACAGGGCACCACTATCCACAGGTACACTAGAGGGCAGGATTTAGCCCTTAAATCTCTCGGGCTTCAGAACTCAGGAGCTCCACGGGTACTTATATTTTATTGATTACAGAAAAAAGTCAACTTCTCAGCTGTTGCACGGCCACACTGAATGGATCAGACCAATGCAGGCAGCAGGTAGTACTCCGACAGCATGCAATGAAATTACGGAGATAGCCATGTAGATACAGACTCTTGCAAAGGCTGTCTTTATTACCCCCTTCCATAGAATCATAGAATGGTCTGGGTTGGAAGGGACCCTAAGGATCACAGAGTTCCACCCTCCCTGCCACAGGGCAGGGTCACCAACTTCCAGGCCTGGAGCTACACAAGGTTGCCCAGGGCCCCATCCAACCTGGCCTTGAACACCCCCAGGGACGGGGCACCCACGACTTCTCTGAGCAGCCTGTTCCAGCACCTCACCACTCTCTCTGTAAAAAACTTCCCCCTAATATCCAATCTAAACCTTCCCTCCTTTAGCTTAATCCATTCCCCCTTGTCCTGCCATTATCTGCCCTTTTAAAAAGCTGATTCCCCTCCTGTTTGTCTGCTCCCTTCAGGTACTTACGTGGGTATGTTTCATCAAAACGGCAGTGACACCTGCATGACATTGAGGGAGACTGGAGTGAAGACTCTGGAACATTTGTTGTCTTGATAAAACAGAGCAATTTAGTCCTCCTGAACTGCTCATTAAGAAAATGATCAAATAGCTGTTCATGGTTTTTATTTGGCCAGTGAATGCTTGAAATTTCTGCACTTGAATCTAAGTTTACCCTGTGGTAGACATATATTTATAAGCATTTTACAGAAAGTGAACTATGTGAGTAATATTTTTTTAAAGATGATGATTTCTTTTGACATACTCAGTAAGGGACTAAATTGCAATTAGCTAAAATCTGTGGGGTTTTTGCTCTTTTTATTTTTAAGTGTGTTTGGGGTATGTTAAGAGTTTTAAAAGTTGTAACAGTGTAATAAAACCAAGTGCAGGTTCTGTATTCTGTGACAAAAGCAAGAGAAGTGCCAAATGCACCAACAGTGGGATGGCCAAGAAGAGATGGGAACACTAGGTTTGGCACTAGAGTGAGCAATCACAGGGTTCAGAAGGTTCTTGAAGATAGACAAACCCTAGAAAAATGCCCTCCTCTTGTGTTCAGTTGCCCCAGAATATATTCACCACCTGTTCCACTGCAGGTTTTTGAGCAGAATTATCTTTTACTGCCCTTTAATCAAGTTCTCAAACTGCATTTTAAATGCTAATCTTTGAAGTGGCACGTTGTTTCTGTAAGATCTCCCAGCTTCTTTGGATTACATACATGGCAAACAGTTTTTAAAAAAAAATATTCAGTGGTTTCTATACACTTAGCTGTTAACACACTGTGAAGTGAGCCATATAACAAGAGTTTCTTTGAAAGCTTTTCTCCAAACTTAATAATTTTTACCTTTTTCTTCATTTTTCTTCCCAGAAAAAATATTTTTCTTATGCTGCCTCATTTGTTCAAGCAGCTTGAACTAAATCCGTTAATCCATCCACTACTTCTGATGTGAATAAGGGAAGACTGAAATTTGTATTTTGATGATTATGGTTTTTAGCACTCTGGGGAGTGTTGCCCTGGGATCACTGGCCATCTGTTGTTTCAAAATACAAGGCGATTGAGCCTACTAAACTGGTTAGTAACCCTAAACCTGTTGAGCTTTTGGCAGCGTGCTTAGTGCAATTATCTAGTAAACCCAAGGACTGTATACCTTTAATGCCACCCAGGTTTGAAATAATGGGTATCCTGAGAACGCCCAACATGCTGTTAGGGACAAAAGGATGTATGTCCATGAAATCTCTGACCTGAGTATCTCTACCAGGTGCTACTGGAAATGTTTATGGAGTGACTTTTGAAGCTCAAGAGTTGGTAATGAAATTGCATTCCAATTCGGGTAGAGAATGAATAGGCTTTACTTTTATTAGAATCTGTGTATTTAAAACCAAAGCAACTTGGCATTCTCAGTAGTGTGTTTTGTGAGGATATATATGGGTAAACTCGAGTTCCTGTCTGTCTCTTCCTCTGCCTCCTGACTTCTCAATAAAAAAATATTTAAAGGGTGACTCTTGGGAGCGCTGGTGGCTTTTCAGGATTGTCATCTTATGTAGTTTTTTTGTTTGTTCAGGTATGGCCAGATTTTGACTGGAGCCTGATACGATCATCCAAGAATATAAATGAGATGATGTCTGCAAAGTTGGGTGGAGGTCATCTTGCACAAACTGTCATGGTACGCTTCTGGTTGAGTGATCCTGTATGAACTTATCACTCATGCTTGACTTTCAGAGCTCGAAAACCACATTGCTCTAGTGATTCAAAGGAGAGAAGATATTAAGGGTGCTAGGAAAGGGCAAAGTAAGAGCTCAACTCCATAGCCATTTGCCATGAAATGTGATAGAATTATCATCTTGAATTGTGGAGTTTGTTAGCTTGCCCCTTACCTTGTGGCAAGACTTGAGCAGATCCCATAAAACAGCAGTCTTCAGGATTCCAGCTGGAATGTGCAAGTCACAAAATCCCGATGCTTGTGGCGATGAAATACTGTGTGGTGGTGTGTATTGTAGAAGCAAGGACAGGGATCAACTGTGATACAACTAGAAAGGATTTGCAAGCAGTTTCTTGACTCTTTCTACTCCCAGGCTAACCCGACCTGGTGCCCATGATGCCTGGTGCCCATCTGCAAACCACATGGCCATGTGTTTAATGGACGTTCTGTGGTGGTGTAGCTCTCTGCTTGTTTTTACTGATAAGGCTGTCCCTAATGTACTCCAGTGCATAGGCATCACAGCATCTCGACCTGTGTTTTGTAGACATTTTGGGGAAATGTCTGTAGCACCCCTTGGGACTGGCACCAGTTACTTTTTTTGGCAGCCACTATCTTTTCTTGGTGTTTTTGGGTATTGGGGGACAAATATTCAAGAGTTTGATTTCTATCCACATGTCCCCTTTCTGCCTTCCTCTCCAACCCCCCAGAGTTGTGTTTTAACGTCACTTGTTACGTTGTCAGCTGTGACTGGCCAAGGGATCCTTTGGTCAGACACTTCAGCTGATCTAACAAGTCTCTGTTGTTAAAAGGGGTGGTCTCTCCTCTTCCTTCCCCCAGATGCTGTAGTTGGCACCACCTCTGGCTCCGAGTTCAGTGAAGGGGCCGTTTGGTTTGCTGAATTGGCAGAAAAGCATTTTCACCCCTTCCACTGCATTAGTGGGAACCCCGCTGCATGGACTTGTTTGGCTGAGCAGTTGCTGGGAAGCAGTATATGGATTTGGTTCATTTGGTTTCCCTAACTGTAATGGAGCATTGGCATGAATAGCTGAACGTGTGTCTGGCTGTGCCTCTGAGCAAGTAAGCATGAAGGATTTATGTTGTGGTTCTACAGATATTTACAGAATCGCTCTGGGGGTCTTACTGACAGTAAGGGAGTTTGGTCAGGAAGAATGAGGAAAAAGACCTACAGCACTTCCATCCTTAGAAATTTGGGAATTCCTAAAAGCTGAAGAGATGTACAGGACTGTCCCGTGTTGCCAGTTTTAACTGATCTCAGTCCAACCTTCTGCTTGCTTTCCTGCTTCAAGAAGCAGTGTGTTCAGCTGTGCTCGAGCAGTACCAGTGACTGGAAGGTGTTACTCTGTGTGATTGGAGAGCAGAGCGAGGTGTCTCAAAATGCAGCTGCATTTCAGGGATGAGGCTCTAGCAACATGGATCGGTGTTGTCTGTGTGATGGTATGGCAGGAAAAAATGCTGTTAGGAGCAAGAGATATTTGGCCTGCCTGCTGATTTGATGTGACATCACGCAAGACAATCTGATTGCTGGTGCTTGTAGGCATGGTGTGATGCAGGAGCATGTTCTTGCAGTGATGTCTGGAGCAGCATGGAGATTCAAGTGAGCAAATGGATTTAAACCTGCATAGTGAGTACCAGCAACAGTCCGGCTGAAGCAGGATAGGGCTGAGTAAGTTCTTCCAAGCTGTACATTGTAAAGTCTCTTGTTATCAGGAGAGTGCTCATGTCCCTTCTTGATACCACTTGAAGGTATTCACAATAAGCAGAGGGGTTTTATTGTGAGAGCTGAAAGCGGTGGAAGTGACCACAGCCTGATCCCTCTCTCTGTGGTGCTGCAAACACAAGGGTTTGGCTTTCCAGTACAGGCTGGGTCCCTCGGTGTGTTCTGTCTGCCCCCTCACAGTGATCGTGGGGGTCTGTAAAAGTATTTGAAGGGAAGTCTGAAAATGCACTGTGCATTTTATTTTTCAGTGTTGGGAAATGTGGGTTCTTTCAAAGAACTCCATACACTCAAGCGAGGCTGCATTCAGAAGCAAATGAGAGCCTTTTTGTGAAGGTTGGGGTTCAGTACTGTTGTGGGCCAGCAGTGATTGACAGCTGTTTTCCTTCACTGCAGCTCATGCGGTTCCCCTGGGGATGCATTTTTTAAATGTCAGCATAGGGTGGATACCCAGCTTGATGGAAGGGGGTAAAATGGGGGGGCTGGAGTAAGTCTGTGGGCTTAATGTTATCTTTGTATTATCCTTGCAGTAAATGAGGTGGATGGGCAGCAGTGCAATACTGAGTGCATGTTTGCTGATTTTGATTGGGTTTTGTTGTTGGCTTTTTGCAAAAGTGTTTATTAAACTCAGTGGTTAATTCTGTTTCATTGGTATTGGAGATGGGGAAATGGAAAACCAATGTTGTTCAGAGTCTCTGAACATTTTGGCCAGATTCTGAGCAACCAGCTCCAAAGGGCAGCTTAATTCATGGGATCTCCTTCTTACCAGCTTGTTCTTTCTTCCTATTCCTGTCTGCTGTGCCGCCTCCCTGGCGCCCTGGGTACTTGGCACAGTTCCTCATTCACTGCTGTGCTTCACACTCTCTTGGAATCCTACTTGCTGGTTCCTCTTGGCAGTCCTAAAATCCATCTTTCCCTTTCCAGCTGTGACACTAGGGCTTAGGAAGCCTATGGGTTGGCAGTATCTCACCACTGCTCTGGCAGCCTTTTCCTTTGATCTCATCAAATCTGTTACTGCTCCGACAACAGGTGCAGCCCTAAAATATTTTGCCCTAGTGAATAGGTGTTGTGTGGGTTGCACCTGAAGGAGGAGTGCTAACAATAGCTTTTAAAATGATACTTACTGTCTCTGTCTTCTGAAGTGACGTTCTTGAGGTTGTCTCAGGTTGTCCCTGTTTTTGCATCTGTTTATTTTGCTGAAAATGAAAACCAGGTCATCTTTACAGAGAGATCAGCAAATGCATGGTAAACATAAAGAGCTGAAATTCTCCAAGTTCTGTATGCATCTGCTGGTATGTATCTGCTGGGACAGGCTGCCCAGGGGGGTTGTGGAGTCTCCTTCTCTGGAGATACTCAAGACTCGTCTGGACACCGACCTGTGCAGTATGAGCTGGGGAGCTGCTTTGGCAGGGGGGTTGGACCCCATGAGCTCTCGAGGTCCCTTCGAACCCCTGTGATTGTGTGATTCTGTGATTCTATTAGTGACATGGTTCTGTTGGCTTAACACTTGCGCCAGCTATTTTTTAAAGCTAAAACCCTGAAATTGGTTGTTCGGTGATTTACTTTGGTGAGTACTAAATGAAGTGAAAGCAGTTGAAAGAAACATGATGGTTTACCTTACCCTTGTTAGGAAGGGCCCTTTTGGAGAAGTCCTAAAACCCACATGTGCACATGCATTTGTTGTTTTGATGGGGAAACTCTCAAACATTGTTCTGAATCAAGAATTTGGGGTAAAGGTGTCAGTAACTGGGAGAAGAGCCTTTATTACCTGTACCCAGTAATGGATGAGATTCTCTTCTGGTAAAGTTAGCACTTTTTTTTTCTGCTTGGTTTTCCCCTCTTGACTCTAATGATGCAGCCAGCTCACCTGCAATGGCAAGGAGACTGCAACTAGTGTTGCAGCTAGCTCTTCAGAGGAATTTTGTGTGACTGTGTACTCGCAGGGCCTGGTGCTTGGAGTCCTTACGTAATGCCACACAGTTGCTGTTTATTTGGCAGCACAAAATACCCAGGCTGTGTTTTGCAAGCAGAATGCAGAAAGTCCAGTGCTTTTAACATTTGATGAAGTTTGATGAACCATTTCACTCAAGCTGTATGGAACGGGAGAAGTGTAATTGTGTGTGTCTTACGTGCTGGCATTAGGCAAGGAGCACTGAGCCAGGGCGTAGCCAGAAGCATTTATTCTAAGATTGTTCTTCAGCAGGATGTCCTTTTGGTGAAATTTATAGGCAGTGTTTGAGGACGCTTTGTATTTGGTAATCAGTGTCCCCCGGGGAGGTTTCCCAGTATGATGAGTATATGGTAGGTGGAATCGGGTATTTGTAGGAACTGAGGTTAAGATGTAAATGAGAATATATGAACAACTGGGATAGGGAAATAATATTCCTCATGTTCAGGATTTGTACTACTGTGAATGTCCATGCTACGTGGCAGACTGAGTTAGCGGGGTTGGTATTTAAACAGTTACACAAATGATTATTCTGTGTGAAGCCTTGGATTTACTCTTAAGTGTAACCGGAACTTTGTGAAGTGTTCATAGTTCAGAAGTGTATATTTTTGTTGTACATGTTTACATTTTCAAGACCTTAGCCCTGTCTGTGAGTGGTTTTACGCCTCTGGCTGGCAAAAAGGAAAATGATACACTTAGAATGTTGTCATGCAAAAGCAAAGAAATGTGCCTTTGTATGGGAGCGTGACTCACTGTTTCTCAGCGTGACACTTCATACACTTGATTGTTTTTGTTGCTGTTCTGTGGTTTTTGTTTATTTAAAGCCCACCTCTTCTGCAAAGGTTGCCTTGTTGGTTTTCCTATCTGTTTCTCCTTTCCTCCCCACACACGTGTTGCAGGTTTTAGGCAGCATGTATTGTAGCAGCTCTGGTGATGGCACAATTGTTTTATGGCGAGGTTATGAAAACAAGCAAAGAACTGGGTTTGTGTTTGTAGTCGCAAGACTAGGGATGCCTCGTACGTAAACACAGAGTTTATCAGTTAGCAGAAGGTGTTAATACGCTTAATATGTCTTTGAGAAAGAGAATCAAAAAGCCTCAGACACCGGATGTGGGGGGAAGAGAGAGAGAAAGATGTTTCTTATTCCTAGAGATAAGTTGCAGTAGGCATCCCCAGCCTGGGCCAGGGTTTGGATCTGTCCCAGTGGGCAGCGCTGGCTCTGGAAGTGCCAAAATGGGGGGTTTTCTCTGTGTGTGGGTGTCTGTGTATACATGCCTGTGTATCTTTGAACCAGCCCTTGGGTTTGGGAGGGATTGTGATGTTAGGTGTGGAGCAAGTACGCCTTACTCTGTGTGTCTCGCTTGGACACCTGGCTGGGAATAGCCGCTGCCCCCAAGCATGAAGGAATTCTCTAGCTTCAGCCATAGAGTATGTGGGAGTGGGAGTTGGGTTGTAGGGTGTTGCAGTTAGTAAAGTGTTGATTTTTATTTTTCCCTCCTTGTCTTTATGAACTTCTTTGCATTTCTGAATCTTATTCCCTCCAGAGGTGATCCACCTCTGTAGCAGTGGGACCACAAAACAGTTGCTGATTTGTTCTCTCCTTCGAGCATGGAGGTGCAGGAGGACGAGTGATGGGGAGCTGGCGCGATCGCTTCACCACAGTGTCATACGGGGGCCTCATGGAAGGATTTTCCTTACAGGGCCTCTGCAAATATGTTGGAGATGGGCCTGAGCCTTTTGGCTTGGGTTTAGCTTTTCCACAGCAGCGCCTGTAGTAACACTGGCCATTGATCCAGGGACGTGCAGCCTCAGATTTTTCAGGGGGTACATAAACTCTGCCTTTTGGAAACTGAGTGCGAGGTGTTTTGCTAGTGAACTTTTAACTTCAAATGAAGTAGCTGTGTGTTAGTGAAAACAGGCTGAAATAGTATCAGAGTCCTCCTCCCAGGGTTTGTAAGCTGCTCTGTTAGTTGCTCTGTCTGGGTAAGGCACGTATTTGCTGTTGAGACATTCACAAACTCCCAACTAATATCTTGTAATGTTGGCTGATCGATATTTTTGGGCCCAGAGTCATCTTGGTAAAAAGTTGCATTTCACATCATGTTCTTGCAGGTTGTTAACAGAGGTGTTAGAGTCACAAAAAGGGCTTCTTTTTCCTGCTGTCTTACAGAGGCTGTTTAAGTGAGAGAGGCAAATGGGCAGTGTAATGATGCTGATGTCTCATCTCGGGGTATTCCGGGTGGCCTTTGGGGTCCTGCAGGGAAAGGCGGAGGTGCAGAAAGTGGGTATCCAGGTTATGCCCTGTGAATGGTGTTTTGGTGTGGTGGGAAGGCCCTGCAGAGCAGGAAGGCAGCCTCTGCATGTGTATGCATGCGTGGGATGCTGTGGTTGTGCCTCATGGCAGGAAGAGGTACAACTGCAGGGAACCTCAGTGAACCTTGTGAGCTGTGATTCAGCTGGCATGTACATGTGGCAGCGAAAATACGGCAGCAGGGGTTTCACCATGAAGTGATGGAGACCCTCAAGCAGGAGGCTGGGCTCAGTAGGGTCCTTCTGACCTGGGTTTTGTGCAGTTCTGATTCTGGCAGGGTAACTCATGGTTTTCGTCTGCACTGAAGTATGCTTGTAGGGATCTTAACTAAGCAGACTATAGTGTAGAAGTATAGCTTAGGCTTTAAACATGCCTTTATTTACTGTAAGTGTATCTAAAGCCAGAAGCTCATGGTTGGTTTTTATTTCAGGGTTTCCTTGATGTAGTTGATAGAGTCCCCATTTCCTTGTGGAAGAGTAGGAAAACAGGGATTTTATGAATCCATTTGGATGATACATCTCAAATTCCACCTCTGTGTGGTGTGGGAGTTTGCCGCGTGCTCCAGTACAGCACCCTCCTGTCCCCTTCTTCACTGCTGCTTGCTCTTTACATCTCTGTCTCTCTTTCCTAATGTGCTCCTGTCCTTTTCTTTCCCCACTCTGACCTTTGCTTCCCCTCTGCCTTAGTGTTCTGGGGCAGGAGTATGCCACAGTACTGTCTTGGCCAGCGCAGCTGCTATGAGTAAGATAGCAGCACATGGTTTTGCGTATGCAGATGGCCCCAGGCAAAGGGCTTGGGATGCAGGAGACTGCTCCTCTGCAGCTGCCAGGAGATGTCCGATGGGAGCGTGTGAGAAAGGTAGTACGAGCTCAGCAGCGAGTAACTCCCAATATCTGCAGCACTCTTCTAAAGTATTAAGTTACTAGATTTTGTCGAGATCTTTTACATAAACCAATTTTGAAGGGAATTCTTGGCCGAACCCTTTATGGTGCAGACCATTGAAACCATTTGGGACCACTTAAGTTAGTGCAGTATTATTTGGTCTGGGCCATTACAAAAACTTTGCTGGGTCGGGAGGACTTTAAAAGGGCTTTAAAGTTTTCTCTGTACATGTAATGTTTCGGTTCTAGTGCTCAGGGCAATAAAAGAACTTATGGAAAATGTACACATTTTCTTTGTTCTCCGTTTTTGCTGGCCTCTTCCCTGTCAGTGTTGTGCTGCTCCTCCATAAAATTCTTCTCTCCAATATAGTTTTGCATACAGCAGTGGAAATAATTTTTTGAGCTCTTCAGGCAAAGATGGGGAAGATCCAGTTCATAATGAAATTCTGCAGCCTTGCCAACCACGATGCTGCTAAACGCTATTATCCTTAGGAAAGCACCTCTGAATTGTGAAATAAATGTCCATTTGTAACCAGGCATCTTGGTGTGCATTGCAGTTTGGATCAGCATCCTTAAATGCCACAGCTTGTGCTAGGTGTACAACACAGCTGCTATGTGTTCTGAAGATTAAAGGTTGTCTTCTATGCTTTTTTTTTATACTACCGAAAGGCACACCGGTTTTACTCCAACTACATCCGAAGTGAAGTGTTTTCCTACTTAATGGTTGTAAATGCTGCTGTTTGGATAATCTGCCATATAGAAATGTAGATGGTGTTATAAACAAGAAGAGATATGACTGTAAAATAAAATCTACACTGGATATTTCAAGTATTACATTACCCTTACAGCTTCAGAAGGTGCTGTATGTGTCTGTGTATACATATGTATATATACACACGGTCTTTATGATAGCATTAACAATGTTAGACAATTGGGCAGCGAGTTAGGGCTTCTTTTGCATGTCCTGTCAAAAGTTAACATAGTCAAAAACTTCACAGCATTCCTTTATTTCAGCTCAGCTATGGTCCACCAACCTTGCTGTGAAAAATCACTGACAAACCACTGATGTTCTTGGTTTTGACTGAGTGGAGATGCAGACGTTGCCACAGATGCTGGCAGAAGAGCTGGGGCTCAGCAAGCACTCTCAGCTCAGCGGCTGTAAGATGCAGAATTTCCTTGTTCTGGAAAACAGGGATGCACCACCCTCAGCGGCTGGAGACAGGATTTGGATGCAGCCTGCCTGTGGGAAGCCTTTTGCAGTTCAGGAGGATGGGAATCCTTTTGCAGAGCTCAAGGCAGAACGTGTTATGCTAGGAGAATGA
This sequence comes from Laterallus jamaicensis coturniculus, assembly GCA_022605575.1. Classification (NCBI taxonomy): domain Eukaryota; kingdom Metazoa; phylum Chordata; class Aves; order Gruiformes; family Rallidae; genus Laterallus; species Laterallus jamaicensis. The sequence goes on from JAKCOX010000005.1 coordinate 4,863,123, forward strand.
CTAACAGTGCTGTCTCTGGACTCGTCACTAACCACTTTGGACTTGCACATCTACAAGGTTTTCCTGTGCTGAATGCTGAAGCTTTGTGATCTGACCTGGGGGACAGTGTTACTGCTGTGTGTGAGTTTGCTGAGAAAGGGCCATGGCAGTGCTGGAGTTACTTCACTCCCACGCTCATTAGGGCACAGAGGAGTTGGAAAATGCCATCACAAGGAGAAGAGCGTGATGGGACCTCCTCATGTCACAGGCAGGGACACGGTGTATCTTCTCCCTATGGCTGGAGCATTTATAGGCGTTTCTTGCTTTTGAGCCAGGTAGCTTTAAACTATCCCCAGCTGATTAAAATGTGTTTAATGCCTTTTGTCCCACAGGCTGCTAATACCTACTGCTTTACCTTTGCGCCGCTTGTCCTCTTTCCCTCCTTACATTGCCGTATCTGGCTTTGCACTTCCGACTGAAGAGCCTGTCAGAGGCTGTAGGGTGGCGGCTGCTTCCGGCCTTGGCGTCTTTTCTGGAAAAATCTTCACTGCAGTATTATGGACCGTGTTCATGACAAAATGCAAGTTAGGGATTTTAATCTAACAGATTTGCTTGTTCAGGTAACAGGTGTGTGACTGTGCTGAATACAGGAACCATGAAAGGCCACAAAGGAGAGTCTTACATAAGGATACTCTTATAACTTTATCTTACAGTATTAGAAGTTTGGGTCAGAAGAAGGTTTTAAATCCTTCTCCTGAATTACAGTCCAGTGCTTTAACTTCATTTCATTCGTGGTTTTTTTTCTCAGAGACAACTTTATCCTTCTTCCTCAGAGTTTCTACCCTGGCATGAAATTACATGTGTATGTCTTGCTTCTTGCTTTTTCTTACTCAGCAGAGAAAAGGAAGGTTATTGTACCACAGCTTATTACAAAGAGATATGACAGAAAGTCTTAATAGGAGTAGTAAATTTACTGAGACCTTTATAGTCGTTGGTGCATAAAGGTTGCATGTGCCAATTGGGATAGGATGGTTTTTATTTCATGACTCCGTGCTGAATTTGCCTCAGTCAGGATGTTTGTTCAGTGCGCCGAGTTCTCTTCTGTCACAGAACCAGCACTTGGCATTCATCACAAATTAAAGGGCATGCTAGGAGTGTGCCGAGCTGGAGGGGGCCCTCCCAAAGGGGAGGAGTGACTGGGAGAACGTGCCTTTTTGGCCCTCTGCTCATTAATTGCCTGTTTCATAGCAGCCTGTGCCACTGCTTTGGGTTTCAGACTTTTTAATTGGTTTCCTTTCACAGATCTGGGTTTGAGGCTCAGGTATGCTCAAAACAAATATTATGAGTAGATCTGACCCGATGGCCCACGTCTGAACTGTTGCTATCGGACCTAGAGGCTGCAAAAGATACCAATAATCCATGTCAAGTGTTATGTTTCTCTTCTGACTGATTGTACCAGGCTGCATTGAGCAGCAGTTGTTGCTTCTGACCATGACTGTGTGGTCAGAATGTGATTAGTGAGGCTTTATTGCATCTTGGCGTCTCCAGATCAACATAACAGCGTGGCAGATACTTGCCTAGTGTTAATGAAGCCGTAAAATAACGCTGAAACCTGAAAAACCAACAGTACTGTTCTGGGTCTGTTTATTCATGCGGTTTCCAAGTTGGAGAGGAAAATGCAGTGAGGTTGATTTTGCTTTGGGGGCTTTAAGTACCGCTGTGCTTTTCAAACTGCAGGAAAACTGGGGTTTTTTTCCCCTCCTTTTAAAGAGTAACACTTTTTACAAGCTCCTCCAAACTATACAAATATTTTTCCGGGCCTTAAAAACCTTTAGTAAAAGTTTGTTTTTACAGAATCTGAACTGCTCTAGGAGTTGGTTGTGCCTTTTTTATCAAGAGAAAGTCATGAAGCGTAGTAAGTTGGTGCTGCAGTAATTAATGGTACTTCTCTGCTGTTTCATACAGCTGTTTCTTGTTTAGCGTGCGGTGAAAGCTGTGTGCTTGGGCAGTGCTCAAAGGCCGTTTCCCCAGTGCCTGCCCCATGCGCTCCTCTGTGTTCTTACTTCCCCAGAGCCTGAGGGGTTGTGCTGGAGGTTTTTTGAAGCTCTTCACAAGTCTGATTTTGGCCAAATAACTGTGGAGGGCTGTATTTTGGATACTCGATTCTGGGATAAAATCAAACATTACCTGAACTTTTTAGAGCTATGGATGTTTCTGTATTCCTTGGAAGTCTGGAGTTAGTAGTGAATGATGAGAGGGCTCCTGCATTTCAGTTTTATTTGTGCAAAACGGTGACAGACACACAATTTATAAGGAACCATTTTATCTTCTTCAGCCTGCAGCGCTTGTGTTAATGTGGCTTCAGTTTTGTATTCAAATTAGTGGATGTACAAACAACTTTCACTGGTATCTATCTATCTAGGAGAAAATCAGATGAAATAACTGTAATGCTTAAAAAAGGGTTTGCAGCAATTTTCCTAAAGATTTCCTTTTCCTGGTATTTTTATTGGAGTTTCTTCAGGCCTGTTTTGAGGAGCAACAGAGGTAAACCAACAAAGCTTTCAGTTGTACTGTGAAAATAATTTTCCCTGCAACAAAATGCCAAATAAGCAGCAACCTCCCTCTGAATCTCAAGAGGTACGCCTGCTCCAAAATTTCTGGTCACTTCAGGCATTTATCCTGGTGGCTCAAAAGGTCCAGTTTTTCAGAACTGCATTGTTAAATAGAAAAACCCCCTATATATGCCACAAAAGCGGGTAGGTGAATGAAGCTCACGTGTAGGGTGATGTGTGCCAGTATCACCCATTCAAGTTTCCCCACAGTATTCAAATACAAGATTATTTAAACTCGTTCCCAAAGTAATTTCTGGGATGCAAACAGGAGAAGGGAGAAGTTCCCATCTAGTTTGGATAGTAGTTCTGTACTAGACGAGTCCTGTCTTGCATTCTGACACCTGATGGGTACATGACTGGTACCAGCTTCCAACATCCTGCTTGTTCCTCCTTTAGCTGCTGCAATTCTTTGGCAAAGGTCATCTTTGCCTTTATACATCCCAAGAAGGTGAGAAGCAGTTTCTTAACTTCCTCATTTTTTGATGCTTGTGTTGATCTTGCTTCCTGCTATGGAAGTACAGTTGCTCTCACACGTCCTGAGTCCTCATTTGGGCTTGCTTCTGTTGCTTTCAGTGCAAGGGTTCGCAGGTGTGGGTTTCCTTGGAAATAACTGCTATCCAGAACAGAGGAACGCCAATTTCTTGCATTCTGCTGTTATTGTGGTGGTTGGGACTGTGCTAGCAGAACCCAGATGGGATTGTAGTGCCTGGGCAAGCTGGCTCAGTGGGATGGGGATGCAGGGAATGGGCATGTGTTCTCTGTGAAAGGGAGGAGGAAGGAACCACATGTCAAGTGAGTTCCTATGTCAGCCTCTTCCCCTTTAGTGATGCTTTAAGTAATCAAAGTTATGTTTTCAGAGGGAGATTACCTAAAAATGGTAGGAACAGAACAGCATCTTCTGTGAGGCATAGGATGACATGTAATTTGCATCCTTTTCCTTCTCTTCGCCAGTTCCAACAGAGTGTTTAGGTTTCTACTGAGCCACAGGTACCAAAGTCCCATAGAAGGTATCTGGTGGGCTTCCCCATAGTATTACATGGTTCCTTGTGTGGCAATGGTGAATGGGTGAAAAACCCGAACTCTGAGGTACGATGTCCCTGATAAGGTTAGGCTGAAATCCAGCAGAGATGCTTTAACCACTTAAAGACTTAATTAATCTCTCTGAGTAAGGGAGGGAGAGAAAAGAGAAAACCAGCAAACAAGTGGAGGGTGCTTTTGGCTTATAGCTTGAAACAAGCTGTGGGCAAACACTTGTGTGTTAATCTAAACTACTGGAAGTCGTTGGTGGCAAGAAAAATGAGCTGATAAGACCTGTATTAATTCACAGACAGGAGCTAGAAGTGATGTGATGTGACCTTACAGACTTTCAAAAAACATGACTGTTGGGGTTGGGGTTTTGGGGAGTTTTGTAATTGATTCAAATACACCCACTTTTCTTGTTCCTAATTTTTACAACACCATTTCCTCTGCCTTTGCTACCCTCATCTTCTTTTGCAGTTCTTTGTTTATTTTAACTTCATATTCTGTGTATGATGTAAACTAATTGATACTTTTCTGCTAGAAACCACTGTGACGTTCAGTGAGTGATCCAGTTCTGAAAAGTCTTAATCATAGGCCAGAGTCATGGTGCTCTGACAGCCTGGCTGTAGAGAGCTGCATGTGTTCGGTGTCCTGTCCTGTTCTGTAAGAAATGTCTCTAAGAAAATTGCCATGAAAAATCCCCATTTTCTATGAGCAGTTGGCCGTGCTGTAAGCGGTTCTCTGAGGAATTTTATGAGGTTTTAAATTGCTTCTTTGTGAAATGAAGACAGATGAGTACCTGGGGTTTATTGTTACCAATTCAACAATAACTTTGTAATAAGCATTTCCTGTAAAAGTGGTATCAAAAAGCTAGAGGTCGGAAGTTGCCTGTCTCCGCTGCAAGCTGAAGCTCAGGCCTCCTCTGGTTTTTAGGTTTGAAGCAGTAACTGACTTTGCTGTCAAGTGCTGAAATACCATGGTGGCTGTGAAAAACCTACTTCTGTCTTTTTTGTTCACAGTCAAACTGCAACTTCAGGCAGAAGAAAGAGGAGTGGTGTCAATCAAAGGCTTAAGTGCAAATCGCTTTCTGGCTATGAAGGAGGATGGCAGATTGCTGGCCTTGGTAAGCAGCGGGGTTTTCAGTATTTCTCTCTCTCTGTGTCTTGTCTGTGGTGGTGGGTCCTCTCCTCAGTCTGTATGCAGGGACTTCTACTCCAGCAGGATGTACCTTCTCCATATGTGATTTACTGGGGAGAAAATAGCTCTACACCATTTTGGTCTGTTAATTGAACTACTACTTGAACTAGGAGGAGGTGGGTATGTCTGCCTGAAAACCACAAAAGTTAACTGGAATGGTCTGGGAGAGAAAAATCCTAGTTGTCGTGTAGAGGGCAATGATAAGAACAAATGAGAAATGAAGTCTCCCCTTTTCTTTCCCCCAAATAATTTTTCCCCCTTCTAAGTCACCCAAAGTGATTGTAAAGGCTTTTTTCAAAGAGGAAGTAAACCCAATTTAAGAAAAAAGCCCCACACAAACTTGTATGGTTTTGATTGTATTCTGGATTAATTGTTGTCTCTTTTCTTCTTTGCAAAGAATCAAGTTCTTCTGGTCGTGTATACTTTTCAAGCTAGAAAATTTGCAATAAAAAGCATTTCTGAAAATGAGATGATAAAATGAAATAAGTTATTGGATGTAGTTAAATTTTACTAGTCTCTAACGACAGTAGTTTTAAACTCCACGTGTTTTATTGGTATCAGCTTAGTATTTAACTGTGCTTTGAAGCCAGTATTTTAGCAGACTATGAACAAGCCTACGGTCTCCTAGAGCTAGATTATACATTTTGCTTGAAGAGCTGCAGTTTCCCTATTTTGCTTACGAGACACAGACTCTGTAAACCTCTCATCCATGTTTAACCTGCAGCACAGGCAGGCTTCCAGCACATGTGAAGGGCACCTTATGAGAATTTTAGTTTGAAAGAATCCCTGACTTAGTATCTTGAATGCAGCTCCCTTCAGCTTCTGTGCATGTCCCCACCAGTAATGGGTGTGAGTAATAAAGTGAATTCCCAACCCCAGCTGAACAGCAGCTAATGCAAGACCCGTGCCAAGGGCTGTGCAGAAACTAGTTCTCATTCCCCTCAGACCAGCCGAAGTGGAATTAGTCTGAAGGCAAACAAAACACTTGAGTGGTTTTAGGTGAGCCCAGATCCTTGGTGTGCTCCTCCGCACTGCACATCTCTAGCTGCTGGAAGCCCGTTTGGTTTATGCCTGTGGATACAGCTAAAGAACCTGCTTCGAGTTACAGCATTACTCGGGTATTGTGTGACAGCTCAGCTGAAGAAAATGTGAGGAGCAGCCCTCTGTGCTATTCTTGAATTAGGGATAATTGGGAATTTCCTGTGGTGCTGGTGTGGTGGCATTTGCCTTCCTGTTCAAATTGCCCTCCTTACCTTGAGTGACAGTGAACGGCCAAAACAGGGTGTTTGGCACCATGTGTAACATTATAAAACCCAGGTGTGTTTTCTATTTGGGATTTCCAACCCACTGTCAGGCGGTGGGTTTGGGTTGTAGGATGTGCTTCTCGTGCAGCTATACACAGCGATTTCATCTGCATAGTCCTTGCAAGGCGATGTGCTTGGGAAGTGTCTGCCCTTCGCTTGAATTACTCTCAGAACCTGGTAAAGCTGGGGCATTTCATGCTTCACACTTGAGCGTAGCAAACATGAGTTTCATGTTGCTTTGTTTCTGGACAGGGCTTTGTGTTTCCTGCAACCGCTTCCTACACAGCTTCATTTTTCCTATCTGTTGGTGAAAACTCTTTACTCCTCAGGCTTTGCTCTTCAGGCAGCCTAGTGAATACTTCTGCTGTTTTATGATTGCTTTCTGCAGTGCAGGCAGTGTTTTTTCCATGAGGATTTCTGAACTTCCAACAGTTCGTGGCCAATTGTGCCTCTACTGTTTTCTGCCTATAAACACATTCACGGAACTGCTCCTAATTGCCAGCACTTTTTTTTTCCCCCAGTTTGAGCAGTGTTGTGTTTCAGTGGGAGCTTTGAAAGAGCATATGCTGGAAATCTTTGCGGTGAAGTGATCTCATCAGTGCACATGGATTTCTAACTGCTGAAACCTTTGACTATTTCTTTTAAAACATTATGGAGCTTTAATTTCTAAGCATCAAAAATTAGTTCCCTAATCCATAGTTGCTCAAGTACTATTCTGCCCTCTGTAACATCTGGTTTGTTTCTTCTTTGTTACTTTTCAGTTCCAAGATCAATTTGTGTGGTGTCCTTGTTTTACATGTATACGAACATCTTCAAAAAGGCTTTCACAAGTCGTTATTCAGTCCTGTTCTTCATCTAGTTAGATGTTTTTGTAATTATTTTCCTGAGACATGTCTTTCTGTTCTGAATTGGGTTTTGCAAAATGATTTATTGCATAGCTGGAGCATCGCTGCTTAAACCAGTGATTTGTGTGGTGGTGCACCGCTTTGAGTTCTTGTCTTGGAATCCGGGTAGTGAGGCTTTTAATTTAGCAGCTTCATGCTGTTTACTAACAGACTCAGGTGTGTACCTGTCTGCTCAGGGTAGAGGAAGCTTTTCCAGTTCAGGCACTGGAGGAAATACAGCTAATCAGAACTTCCCCTTGGAAAATGCTATTTTACCTGAAAATATTTGTGTAGAAATGTGTCTGTTCCACCAGATTTTTAACGGGAACGTTTCACTTCTGATACAGCTCATTTTGATTTTCCAATTTCATTTAATTATAGACATGAAATATTTGCACTTTATTAATTTAAATGCGTTTGATAATCAAGAAATTTCTCAAAATTTCCTATAAAAAGAAGAATCATGCTTCTGACTAACATTTCTATTTCCTGAGAAAGAATTTGGCATCTGAGGATATGAGCCGTTTGTTCTGTCTGTCATGCTGCTGTGGTTTTGCTTTTGTCAGGCTGAAGAACTTCACTTAAAGGGGAATTCTCTTTTGATGTTATGGATTGAAATCGGAGTGCACGAGTGTTGCTGAGAATAATCTTCATTTCCTGACCCTTCCATAGTTCCCGGGTCATACTCCACCTCCTGTGGGAGCTAGAGGTTAGCCCTTCTGGTTTCAATTTTGAGAACCACCAAACTTGAGGAATTCAAAGTTCTAATTGGGAGTCCAGAATGTCAAAGAGAGTTAATTGGCAGAGTGAGATGTTAAGGCAGACGCAGGTTGCACTAAAAAGCCAGTCAAGGGAGGGAGGAAGAACACTGTTGCAGGAAGTTGCTGCCTCTGTCCATCAGTTAATCTGCCCTTGGATGCTCACCTCCAGGATCCCGGCAGTCGAGTAGCGGAGGCATGCAGCATGCCGTAGTTCCAGTGTGGCTACGACTAGCATTGCTAATGTTAGAAACTCCTGCACTCAGTGTTGTGTTCAGTTGCTGAGACTTAGGGCTTGGCAGCAGACCAAACACCCATGGGTGGCTGGGCAGGAGCTGAGTGGCACTTGCTCCCCACCACTGGCCCCAGTGTTTGCCCTTCCTTTGTCCTTTTCACGAGGGGCTGCAGTCTCCAGGCGTTGCATGGTGCACTGTGAAAGCTCTCACTGCCGGATCACCGCTGGGAATGCAGCCTAGGCCAAAGTGTATTAAAAACCCCCAATTCATCCGCATCCAGGGTTTTTCCAGGAGTTCAGGCTCACAGTGCGGTGGCTGGCATCCCACTCCTGCTGGACAGGAGTCTGGCTGCTGGAATGTCCCCCTTGGCAGAGGCTAAGGAATAGTTCATGAAGCCTGAACTATCATTTGTCCGTAAATGCTCAGAATATTTACACTGGTATCACGTATGCTTTGTGGAGAAGTAAGGGACGGAGTGTTCAGAATTAAATCGTATGGCACCTTTCATAATACCTTTATTAATATCTTTTAAATTAATATTTCTCACCTTTTAAAATTAATTTTTATAGGATTCATAAATTGCCTGGAAGTCTGTTTGAGAACAATATTTTGCTTTTAAGCTTGAGAGATAGGAGAGGTGCTAACTAAAAGCGAGGTGTTTCTCCAAGCTGGAACTGAGCTAACTTTGTGCATTTAGTGCATCCGAGGGGGGTCGTGTGAACTTGCCTGTTGTCTGTATGTGGGGTCTTGTAGCAGCTGCTTAAATTCACCTCAGATGTACTGGCAGCTAGTTCCTTCCCAGCAGAGTTGTAAAGACTCAGTTCCACAGGCATCAGGCATCTGATGCCACACCTCAGCCGTGCCTGACCGGGAGTGCCAGGAAGTGTTTAATGGGAAACCAGGTGCTGCAGCACCATTGGGCCAGTACCGCCCCAGTGCCTGCTCTTCTGGTGCTTCCAGAAGTGCTGCTGCTCCGCATAGGAGGTGAAGGTGAGGTGTGAGCTGGCTGCGATGGTCTCTTTGCCCAAATTTCCAGCTTGGGCAATTGTACTGAACTTGCCTAAATGCTGCTTAAAGTTTGGGTTTTGCTCTTCAGTGTTGCTTTTCCATGTATGTTTTCTCTGCCCTCTTAAAGCTGCTGTAATCTGTATCAGGCTTGGCTCTGTGGCTGGAGATTGTTATGCCTCTGGTCACAGGTTGTTGCAATGCAAGGCACTAAACTATGACTTATCCTGAGAAAGATTACAAATGATATGGAAATTGTTAATTTAATTTCTGCTGTTTGAAATGTAAAAATACTAGTTGATACAGAAATGAGAAACTGCACAGGGATCTTCAGTTTCTCTTGCAAGTTCTTTTCCTTAGAAACCAAAATTCATGTCTGAAAATGGCTGGAGGAGCAAACCTTCTATTTGAAGGCACATGTTTGAGACAAGACCATCTTATTCCAGGCTGTGTTTGAATGACTCAATTGCTTGTAGCTACAGAAACTTGGCGTATACGAGGAGTTACTTTCCTCCTGTATGTTTTTGTGCACACTGTATGAAATCTAGTTGTTCCAAGCTCACTCTTCAGTTCTAGTTGGGTACTTTATTAATATAAGGCTGTAACAGAGACCAGCCTGCTCCTTTAGGGAATTGCTTCACATTGCCTGACTCCTCTCCAAGATTTTGACAAGCTTTTAATGACTTTTCTCCTCTGGCATTCCCCAAAATTTTCTGGGCTAATGAGTAAGACTGAATTGGTGGACTGGCAGATGGTGTCTGTGAAAAGAAAGTGCTCCCCCCTGCCCCAGTAAATTCCTGCTGTCTTGGATTTCTGCCATCTTCGTATTGGAGAAAATGATTTCTCTTACCTAAAGCACAGGTCCTGCAGGCAGGTTTGCCCCATGACCACTATGAGGGCACAGCTCCCCACTGAGGGGTTCTGCTGTACCATGGGATAAATGCAGGTGAACACTGATGGTGGTCCTCTTACTATAGAGTGTGGGGCTCTTTGTATATCCTCTTGCTTTCAATACCAAGGAACCGTGTGGTTTCGTGGTGGATATCAGAAAGTGAGTAGGTTTTTCTGTTTTCCATTGACTCTGAACAGCTATAAATACTGCTTGTAGTTCAGTTAGCTTGGGTTTAACTTCCCAGCAACAGTAATTGTCCAGGTGAACCTGCAGGCTGAAGTCTCACAGTAGGTGATGTCTACCATATGTGACCTTGCTGGTGGAGGGGGATCATTTGAAAAACAAATACTCTTTCTCTTCAGTACAGTCACCCTGAGGGAGCAGTGGTGACATGTGCAGAAGGAAGTGTATCACGCTGTGTTCATTAGCAGCAGGCTCACCTTTAGAGGGCATTATATGCAGCTCAGCATCTTTTAGCTGACTGTGATCAAACTCAGTGCGTAAGACAAGACGTACATAGCAAGGTCCTGTATTGGTCTCCCAACCTGCAGCCAATCTCAGCTTTGGGGCCTTCTCAGCCAAGAATGGGTTCTACCTATTTCTTTTCCATTAACTTCTCCAAAATTGACTCAAATTCCCATGAAGTGGGGGAAACCATAACTTCCTATGGCAAGGGTCTCCACAGCTCAACCTTTCCCCATGGTGTGAAGAATGACCTGTTTCATTTGTACGTTCATTCCCTGTAGGCAGCGTTGGTTCTGACAACGTCCAGAATCAGAATAATTTAGTAGCTGTGCCTCTAGACACTAGTAGAGTATGCTTTGGCCTTAAGTAGAGCAGGCCTCTTTGCCAGGTCTGCTATGATCAGACAGACGCAGGCGTGCCGCTGTTTCAGAGCACTACCATACCAATAGTGTTGGGATAGTTAAACTTCAAGATTAGAAAAGGCTGAAACTACGTGATACTGTGTCTCAACCAATAAAAAGGTTGGTTTGTGGAAGGCCAGTGAAACACTCCCTTTTCTCTTACACCCTACTTTTCTTTACAGTTATATTGTAACCTAGAATGCGATGGCAAAAACTGCTGATTAATACCTCAAGCGTGGGACACAGGGGGAAATGTCCAGCCCCTTTTCAGTGTCTGTGGGGACAGGACAAGGGGCAACGGCCTCAAGTTGGAGCACAGGAAGTTCTGCACCCACATGCAAAAGAAGTTTTTCCCAGTGAGGGTGAGGAGCCCTGGGACAGGCTGCCCAGGGAGGGGGTGTGGAGCCTCCTTCTCTGGAGAGATTCGAGCCCTGTCTGGACACCTACCTCCCTGTGTGACGTGTCCTAGGGACCCTGCTTTGGCAGAGGGGGTGGACTGGATGGTCTCTGGAGGTGCCTTCCAACCCCTACGAATCTGTGATTCTTTGAGCTTGGAAGTCGGGATCTGTCAGTAAGTGCCAAAAGACAGGTTTCCTCATGTGCCTGGCTGAGCTTCGGAATAAAGAATCACATAGTGATGACAGACCAGACTCTGCTTGGTCCGTGTTAAAGACAATAAGTGAACCTAGTTAAAGACTGCTAAAAACTGTATTCTAACAGTAGTTCTGCCTTTAGACAAGACACGTTTGATGTGAAACCGAATGTTTTGCGATGTTCTTGCTACGTTAGTCCCACGAATCCAAATAATTGATCTGTTGTGATGGAATATGACTGATACTCTTCTCTTTCCCTTCTAGAAATGCGCGACAGAAGAATGTTTCTTTTTTGAGCGTTTGGAATCTAATAACTATAACACCTATCGATCACGGAAATACTCCGATTGGTATGTGGCACTGAAAAGAACTGGGCAGTACAAACCTGGACCCAAAACTGGACCTGGACAGAAAGCTATCCTTTTCCTTCCCATGTCTGCTAAAAGTTGATTTCCATGGCAGATTCTGAGCACGTCATTAAAGACATCGAGTTTTCTACTCCTCTCTGAAGTAACAACAATCTAAGCAATTACATGCTGATATTAACTACTTTCGCAGATGCCAGATTAAACTATGAATGTTTCATGCTGCCTTTACATTGCTCTTTAAACCTGTCATGCCAGTGGGTATGGAGGTCACCTGACTCGGAAAATGTATCTTCAGGATTAATAACAGTCCTGTTTTCTGCTAGATATCTTCATAGAGCTATTTTATTTACCTTATCTTCGCTTCACAGAGTAAAGGAAAACAAATCAATGCACAATTATAGCAATATTTTCCTTTAAAAATAATTTATAGCTTATTACAGAATAAATAATTGCTTTCTAATAATTAACTAAAGAGAAGTCCATGGATAATTTTAATATAGTCACGAAGATAATAGTTCTAGATGATTACTCTAATGAAATGTGAAAAGTATTGTTCTCATGTAATGTTTCTGTAGGACTCGGGCAGCTCCCTGTGATAGAGTTTGTAGAACAGGCCTGTGTAGACAGCTGGGAACTCCTTCATGGTTATGTCAATCTTACCAAAGCCTTCCCGGTATCCGTACAGTAGCAGTTTAGCTACGCTGCTGGTGATGGGAGTAGCGTGTGTGGTCCTAGCAAGCTCGTCCAGGTCCATCCACTCACACCTCAGGCACTCCTGCTGGCAGAAGCTGATGTCAAAGGAGGAGGGCTTCAGGCGACAGGTGATGTACATATCCGACTTCCCAAAGGCTCCAGGGTGTTTGTGTTGCTGCCTTATGCTTAGGACAGACTTGAACTCTGACTTAATGCCAGTCTCTTCGAAAACCTCTCGAACTGCTGTGTCTCCTAGGTGAAAAGAGCAATCCTTACAATACATAAAAGAATAGCTTAACACTCTATGCTTTTTGATCATGGAAAATTTCTGACTCAGAGCATGTTCTCTGTTCTGCTCTGTAAGCTTTTCAGAGTGCAAGCCTGTTTGTTTCAACACAAGGATAAGCTAATTTTTGGGTCCCTGAACAAAGCTAATTGTGATGTGCCTTTCTTGTGTAGAGCCTATAAAATGACAAAGGTAAGAAACTCAGTAATGTGGTACAGGGTGTGGCTTTGAAACAGATGTTCTGATGGTCACTGGCTCCACTGAGCTCTGAATCCAAGAGAGCATCACACCCTCGTCAGTCCTTCCACTTCATCCCGGTCTCTCTCCTTGCCTCTACCCACGTTCAGACCCTGTGCAGCTGAACACCTGTACCTATGTAAGGTCACTTGATCTAATCAAGCTCCATGGTGTAACAACATGGCTGAACTGCTGCGTGCAGCAGGTGAAAGCTGTCACTAACCCTTTTCACAATGTATCTTGCTTGTCTAGTGAGATCTGAACCATGCCGGAATCCCAGTCTAGCACACAGTTGGTTCTTGCAGAAAACATCCTGCACCCCACACTACATGTGTACATGTTTTGTACATCAACCATAGTGATGTGTTAACATTCCTTGTTACAGAAGCAGCCCTAATTTCAAGGGTCTACAGGGTCTGTGTGCTGCAGCTGCAGCCAGAGCATCACCCATCCTGTCATCTTAAATAGTAACTTGAAGAGCTCAAATGAGATTTCCAATACTTTTCTTACTTTCCCCAAATTTTGCAGTTTTGTTGTAAAGTCAAATCCTGCTTGCCTGGGGTAACTACTGGTAGGTTATGTGTAAGCTCAGAGTTGTGCCTTGAGTGGTAAATGTGTGTAGCTGTTTTGCAGCATCACCTGCTTCGGTTCATTTTCAGTAAGAGATGAGTTTGGTGACTTCCAAAAGGAAAGTGTGTTTTACAAGACCTTGTAGAGATCTGCCTTCCTACAGAAGCATGTATCTGGACGTGCCAGACATGAACAGAACAGACATCTTAGGGATAGTTTCACATTGTGGCAATAATTTCAGGACATACAGTCGCTGGCAGTGTATAACCCTAACTCTTTATCCAGCAGAGCTACACAGCTGTATGTTAATGGCCCTGACTGCACATACTTCTGCCTCAGCCCAACTTCCATCTTGCAGTAGAACAAGCTGTGAGAGACCGATTATTACATGGTGCCTGCAAAACATTCATGCTTGTGACTTTACTACAGCATTAAGTAGTGAAAAGGCTACTGCACAGGGGGAAAGAACTGCCAGGGGAAGAGACTCATTTACCATTACTGACCCCAGGGGAGACTGCACGTGATGTTGCCCAGAGAGGCGTCTGCAGTCCTCTGGTTTGATAGCGGCTGCTGGGCAGGTGGTTTCATTGCTGGGCAAGGGGCTGTACTGCACAGAAGTGGCTGCGAGAAATGCTGAGGCAGGTAAGGAATATTAAATAATGAGGGTTGTAGCTGAAGCTTTGAACTTTGCTTTAAGATGGGCCTTGTCCTGTTTCCCCTTCATTTAAACATGTGTGTGTGTGTGTGTATCTATAAATATATAATGACATTTAAACTAGAAGAAACACTAGAGTCTGAGTTTCAGAAACACTAACATTAAAAAATGAGTGCACTTTGCTTACTGTACATTATGAAATGATTCGAAGTACGTGTGCAAGTCACTTTGTATGATTAAAGGAGGCAGCCATATATTTTATCCCTTCATATAATCACAATCTTCAAGCATTGTACCTGCAGTTTGTAACTGTAATTTGAAACTTAGTCCCTTGAATGACTGTGAGTTTATAAAGTTTGATGTAGGATTAAAATAGAAAAATTAAGCTCTATTATATTATTGCTTCACTAATTTATATTTTCTTCTTATATGAAGATGTGATGCAGAGAATCATCACTTTTATTGTTATATAGGTTAGTAGTGGTAGGAGGGGAGCTGTAAGAGAGTTGTTCCCTCCCAGGTGTTGGCCACTGGCTCACTCGGTATTCCTCATGGGAAGCTGCTGCCAGTGCCTGTCACCCCTTTGGTACAAAACTCCCTCTGGAGTTCGGTACTTTTTCAGTACAAAGTTATGTCACTTTTTTGGTACAAAACTCCCTCCCCCAGAAGTGTGGGGGAGCCTGGTTAGACAGCAGACACAGCCTTTCAGAGTCTCATGCTCTGGTAAGTACGGATCCCTTTCACTACATGAGATGTATTTGCACTGTCAAGCAAATAATTTTGATTTCTAGCATTGTGTTTGACATAGAAAGTAAAAACTAATGCAGCTGATGGAAAGTGCAACTCGCCATGTCCCGCCAACTAGAACCTTTCTCTATGTGTGGAAATGAACTGGAATAGAGCCCTCTCACATTGGTGCAGGAAGACTGCTAAAAATAGCAGGTATTTCTAAGGTGGGAAATAGGAAACTTGGGCTTGCTTTTTGCCAGAGATGCTGCATTGCTCTGGGCAGTATTTTTGAGTTCTGCACTTTAGAGTTATTGGAAGGGCACGGTCACATCTGAATGCGGATGTGGGGCTAAATTAATGCGAGGAAATGTAACTTGGTAAAGCAAGACCTACCTAACAGCCATAGTGAAACTTTAGAACTCAACAGCCTATGGACCATAATTTTAAGGGGAGAGATACGAGGAGAAAAAGCACAATTTTCTCTCTCTTCATTAGCACCCTTGTTCATTCAGCCCAGAACACAACGGCAGCAGTGTTCGTTGCCCCCTGCGCTACGCTGGGTGGAAGCGATAGGTTTCCTCACATCACTGTTGTGTTTTAGTACAGGAATGCCTTGTGTCTCCAGCTGGACACAGGTGTATGCCCACAAGACTTGGGTGCTGTACTTAATGCTCCTGGTCCTGTGCCAAAGAGCTCTGAATCTAAACAAATGAAATGAACAAGGGTGGAAGGAAGTGTGTGTGTGGAGAGGTGGAAAATTTTGCTCAGTACATCTCACTGCCCTGTATTCTGGCGAGAGCTGAGGGCTTTTACTGGGTTACAGGCTGACCACCTTAATTCTCCGCACTTCTGGCTCACTGCAGCGTGTCTAACGAGCCTACAGAAATAAGCTGGCTTGAAGCGCTCGTTCAAAGGGAATTGTGAAAAAGGGTAAATCTTACAAATAAAAAGCTGCTCTGCCCTGAACGTAATGTTATCCTGTTATCAGGGATGTCATGGGATCACGTTGCTTCATCTCTCCATCATTAATTCAAAGAAGCGATTAGTCGTAGGAGTGATGAGGGTCACGATGTGTTTCAGTACTGTTAATGCCTTTGTGATTCTGTTGACGGCTGACCTGTTATCTTAGGACTTACCGATGTCTTCTCCTGGATTAGACAGACCTCCTGGAAATTTCCATGCATTTAGAGTCTGTACTGGAGGAAAAAAAATATTAATGAAGTATGCAGCCTGTTCTGCGCTCTAATACAGAGACGACTAACATGTGACTTCTTCTGAAGTTGTAGTATTGTAAGTACACTCACACATTAGTAAGGCTGTAGAAGTAGGAACTTCTCTGTTCTTGCTAATGTGATGATCAGAGATATCTACAGTCTGTATGAAATATTGGAACAAAACAGCTACTGATCCAAAACAAACTGTCTAACGGTCATTAGACAACATGATGCTGCTAGATAACTAGATAGAGTAGTTGAATATTTAAGCTGCTATAGACTATATAATCTTATATTTCATCACTAATGTATTCCACTTCAATGGTTTTGGCTTTTAAAAAATGTATATATATTTAATCTTACATACAGTTATTACGATTGTAGTATTGTTCTATACTGCACTGGCTTCAAGATGACTTTGTGTGTCTGTAATAACCATGTAGTGTAACTTGTTTGTTTTCATGGAATACAAAACCCGGGGCGCTGTGTGTGATTTATATATAGAAGCATTTATTGACTTGTAATAAAGTTCAGTGCTTGGAACATGGAGTGCAGACTCAGTGCTGTTGATATTGGTAAAGGAGACCCACCCAGTTCTTAACCCCCTTGCATATGCATTAGGATGTGTAGGCTTTACATCTATGTACTGTTCTTTTATTTCTTTTCCTTTATGGAGGAGGAAGTTAACCTTCAACGGGAAATTAATGCAGTAAAAGGTACACTTGGGGAGGGGGTAAGAGGTAGCTTTTCTTGTACATGCAGCAGAGGGAGGGAAGATTTGTGCTTTCCAGTGATTTGAAACCCCACCGACTACACTGGAAAAAGTTGGTTGTTTTTTTTTTTTCCTGGGTACTCTTGAAAGGGCTTGGATGGGAATTTAAAGTAATAGATTAAAAATAGCACAGATGGAAAATACATATATTTGCTGGCTTTCAGATTTGCTTTTGGTTCCTGGAAATCTTTCTTTGTGTGCTGTGGAATAGTTTTCATGATAAAACCCAAGCAGCTACTAAAATTCCACTAGCTTTTATTTTTTTATTTCTTAATCTTTCAGAACATAATTTGTACATACAATAGGTTTTTCCCCTTTCACCTTCCTGACTCACTGCACTAGGTGTCAGCTAGTACCATCCCACCTTTTACCATGGGGCAGAGGGTGCCAGGCTGGTCTGCTTGTGTTCTGGGACCGGAGTAATGTCTGGTGAGTATGAGGCTGGACCTAGGGCCTGAATAGAGCATCTGAAGTCTCACTGTAAAACTGGGTAGAGAGATCTGCACTTAAAACAGCTGTGAGTGAGCCGTAATGAAACCACAGCGTGAAGAAGTCAAACTTCAGGCCTCCTGGGCTTAGGAACCTTTCCTTCTAAATATGCAGAATGTGCCATTTCCGTTTTCATTCTGAGAGCTGCTTAAGATACTCGCTTACAAGGTAAGTGGCAGTTTTGTCATCTCTGTGTGCATGAAAAAGAAAAGCAGAGGTAATGTTTCTGAAGTTTACAGTGTGCTGTTCTGTTCTTGGGACTCCCTAGAGCTGGAACTGCCCTCGGAGCCTATAGCTTGCATGCTTTTATCAGTTAATTACCAAATGTAAGCCAGAAAGTCAGTCCTGCTGTAGAGAAGTCCTTGGGATTTTACTTCATGGTAAGTAAAACTATAAAGTTAGTAGATTGTGGGAAACAAAAGGGTGTTTCTCTTCCTGGGAATTCTTGTGTTACAAATTGAACATGTTGCATGATGGAATCTGTCCATGAAAGCACCCTTTCACCCCAATGCCCGAGCGCTGCTGCAGCTACTGCTGAGGTGAAGTGATGGGTTTGGTCCTGAGGACATATCTCGAGTGGCTGGTTCACAAGAGAGAAGCACGTAGCCAGTAAGATTCTGGCACATATATAATGGAAATGATGCATCTAGACACACAGACTGTGTATGCAAGTTTTGACTGTCCCCATGTTACAGGTGATGGTTACTCTCACTGGACTAGTATTAATCTCACTGGACTAGAGATGCTTTCATTTAATTTGCAAATTGAAACGTGGTGTGTTTCAAACAGAACAGCACAGGCAGCTGGTAATGAGCTTGTTCTGCACATGCTGTATCAATGCCTCGGCTAGCCTGGCAGAGGCTGGAAGCCCTTAATGGTGATGGATGCTTGGTTACCTCATGCCACATCACACGCCTCGCCATCACCCCACTCACACGTTCTGGTTTGGCATTCTCAGTAGTGAGGCAAGCACTTCAGTCTGTGAGCAATTACTGTTCTTTACACCTGCTGTACAAAGGTGGTCTCTGGGTCACAGCTGACCACATTATTGCTTATTTAAAGCCACAGATATGCCTGGAATTTTCAAAACCAAACTTGAGTCAGAATCCCTCTGCTGAAATCTGCTCTGAGCCCTGGGGGCGTGGCTGTCAGACCTCTGTCTGCATGGATCCAAACACAAGATGCGGATTCTTGGGTCAGTTACAGGAGAAAATAGAAAATCAGAAGCAGAAAGGATACTTAACTGTGCTGATTCAAGCACCAGTTATAAACAACAAAGCCATCGATTTTCAAAGTCTGTTTCTTTTCCCCCGAAACACAACACAACAGTCTGTTGATAGTCGTGTTCCAAGACACACACAAGTTAGCTAGTGCTGTTTTTGGACCAGAATGAACAGGAAAAGATCCTTGTCTGACACTACAGTGTAGGCCTATCTAAACGAACTTCTCTATTTTAGAATTCTGTAAAGAACTTACCCTATTTCTGTCTTGTACAACCAAGACCTTTCCAGTGCTTTCATCTAGAACAGCGCCTAGAAGAGAAAGCATATCAAAACAAATTATTAGGCACCTATGTCCAATCTTCACCATAATTTAAGAGTACTGATAAAACATGACAAACCCCTGATGGTCCTCAGCTTGCAGTTAGCAGGATCTGTCTGGATGAATCACAGAAGAGTGGTTTGTTGGCAGAAAAACCGACACACAATCAAATAGGAAAAAAAGGTTAAGTTTCCTGTATAAAAATTCAAAGCTAGTAGTACCAAGATAAATACTGCTCACAGTTAAACTCCAGGTTAGACGAGGAATAAAATGAGTAATTTGCTTGTTTTAATATTATCAGAACTGAGGAATGCAAGATCAAGATATCCTCCAAATAATCTAGCAAATCTGCTTGGTTCAGCAAAGACATGCCTGTAATCTTGCTCAAATAACAGGAATTTTTCCAGTGCCTCTGGCTGAGTAGTCACTGCGGGCAGGAACCCTTCTCCAGTGAAATTCATGACAAAAATCCTGACTGTTTCCTGATTAAACAACACAGATGGTTCGGTACCTGATGTGCTGACACTACTGATGATGTTCAGCCAGTTGACCATCAACTCCACACTGTACCACACCAGCTAACAACTCCCAACAGGATCTTTGTGGTAACCCCAGACAATTTCTTAATCAAAAGGCATTGCTTCCAAGTGGAGAAGTGACACTTTCACTTGATTCATACACCCCGATTTATTGAAGTTCAGCTTTTCCTTGCATCTTCATGCTCAGTCCATGACTTTCCCCCACAGATTACAAGTTTTCCTGCTTTTTAAAACCCAAGTGCTTTCATGTTTAATCATTGTGTTGTGCTTTCAAAAATGGCTTGTCTTTACAACATGTATTTTTCTCAGAGTTCCAAGCACGCTGCGGTAGGCAGAATGAGCACAGTGGTGCAGGCTCTTTTCCACATCACTCATGGATGGGTTTCAAATTAGTAGGTAATGATTAAAAAAAACCCTGTTTGTATCATTTTACCGCAGGAGGAAGAGTATATGGACAGATCTGTGATGACATATGCGTTTAAAATGCTACAGGAAGTATTTCCACAGAAAGGAATTATTAAGGAATGACTGTCCAGCTCAAAACAGCCTGTTTTTTAAAAATACATGGCAGACTTATGTGTAGGAGGGCTACTTAAAAGATGAAATACCAGTCTTCCGTCAAGATATGTCAAAGGACATGCTTTAAGAGGGTAGTCATGTATCTGACTCCCCAGGGCTTGTGATTGTATGATTTCATTCCTCTTGTAAACATTTAGCACTGTCCAGGTTCATAAGAGGGAACAAGAGGAAATCAGGAGCAACTTTGATGCATGCTGTGAGTGCAGGGGTTATTTTCTAGAAAAGACATTCTCCAGCCAAATAGTTTGCTGAGACCAAGGAGGACTGCTGAAGACAGGAAACTGCAGTTTGAATCAAACAGAATGTTCCTCTTTTCCCCAGAAATCAGTGCCTGTGAATGTACTTTTTGCCAGTGACATTCTCTGCGAGATGTCCAGAGAATCACAGATTCACAGAGTTGTAGGGGTTGCAAGGGACCTCCAGAGATAATAGAGTCCAACCCCCCTGCCAAAGCAGCTCCCCAGCTCATACTGCACAGGTCGGCGTCCAGATGGGGCTGGAATCTCTCCAGAGAAGGAGACTCCACACCCCCTGGGCAGCCTGTCCCAGGGCTCCCTCACCCTCACTGTGAAACAGTTCTTTCGCATATTGGTGCAGAACTGCCTGTGCTCCAACTTGAGGCCATTGCCCCTTGTCCTGTCCCCACAGACACTGAGAAGGGGCTGGCTATTTCCCCTGTGTCTCACACTTCTTCAGATATTTAACCATTGATCAGTTCCTTTCCTCCTAGGGAAAATGCTCCAGTCCTTTTCTGCTTGCTGATACCTAAATCTAAAGCAAGAAGAGTAAGACCAAGGGGAGTGCTGTCTGGTCTCATTCTCCCGGGTGTAGCTGGGGAGTCCCTCTGCTGAAGCTTGCAGGGCTACACCTGGTTAGCATCGGTGAGGTCAGAGCTTGGCTGTAGGCTCCCAACTGTGGTTTTAAAGATTCTCCCTCCTGCTACAAATGTTGTACCCAGAGCTTTAAATCATCCAATGCCAGGCTGACTTCCCAGAAAGGTTTGCACTTGTAACCTAACCAAGTAATTGCTATTACAACACTGTGTTGTTTTGAATGTTCTCTTTTGGGAAACAGGTATGAAAAGAAAATATCCCGTAACTCCAGACAATGAGTAATGGAGAGGAAAAATATCTTCATTCTACCTGTTTTATTTATGACTGATGTGAACATGTATGAAAAGGTGTTCAGGGTTGAAAAGCATTTGTCACCCATGTAATGAGCACGCACGACCATTTGCATCATAAACATCAGCAGACAGGAATAGGCATTACTTTGTAAAGTAACTTGGAAGCTGCTTTCAAATCACTTTTGATTTCTTCGCCCATCATAACCTATCTTCACTGCATCTCCCTGTGCAATCTGACATGTATGTAGCTGCTCACTTCACACATGTCCTTAAGCAACACCGCTGACCCTGGCTGATGATGACCATGCATGTGCATGAGAGTGTGGAGACCCTTCTCCCTCCTCGATAACTTTGTTTCAACAATCGTATAAAGGAAGGTAGCAGTGAAAATAACAGCTGCCTCATGAGGCTTCTACTACGCATGAGGGAGAAGAGAATGACTTTTACTTTTCTTCCTCAACTTGTCTTCCTACGCCATTGTCACGCGGTGTATTTACAAGCGTGACACTTCCCGGGTGGCAGACCGCTTCCCCCTAGGAGGCGGGGAACTTTGGCAATGCTTTCCACAAACATCTTAATCCCTTCATACACCAGAAGTCTTTCTGCACCTTTACAGATCTGGAAAATCCTGCGGCCTACAAACGGATGCAGTAAGTTAGCTGGAAGACGCATCACATATTCCACTATTTCTAAACAATAACGGCCAAGCCCAATGAGTAACGTTCGTTACTCTCTGCTTGGCGACTCTGACCTAGTCTGGCAAAACATGACCTGACCTTGCTTATTCACACCTTTGTCATCGCTTGGCACAGCCAAGCGATCACAGGTCACCGGCCCTGGCTGTGAAGCGTTCATGGGGTGAGAAACTCCAGGCAGGAAGAAAGCCAACTGCTGGACTACTTGGCAAGGCAGGGTAGCAAACCACTCTCAACATCTCTGCTTTTTATCTTCAGGATGCTTGAGGGACTGAGCCGCCCTGTGCTGACCTGACTGGCCGCAGCTTTGAGGTGAAGACTCTGACCGTCAGACTCACCTCTCTGTACTGCAGACACTGTCTAAAATGCAGTGCTTTGTGCAGGGAATAAAAGCACCTGGGGCTTGGCACATACATGGGATAGAACTTCAGGTATTTCATTCATTTAATCTTTCAACAAAGGCAACTCAAAGTAGAACAAAGCCCTTCACTACTCTGCGTCTCCCTCCTGAAGTAGGACAATGCAATAAACTTATGCCAGGTGGTATCCATGCTGCTTGGTGTATTCTTGGAGCGTGCTCCCCATCCACTGAGTGTGAATGGAACAGAAGGAAAAAACAAATTAGTGTTGTGGTCCTTATTCCACACACAGAATTCTGTTCACCTGCACAACTGCCTAGAGACTCTACCTCTTTTAAAGAAAGTCCCAACAGCAAACAAAACTCTGCAGGTTTGAAGGGTGGCAGCAAAGAGCACATATACTCTGTGCAGTTTTTTTAAACCTGTGCAATAAAGGATGAAACCCCTACACCTACATTTAGGAAACTTTCTTTCCTTAGAGTAAAAAACTCTAAGGAAGTTGCACTTGTGGAGTGCAGAGTGTGCATCTTGAAGTACAACAGCTAATTATGCCCTGAGAGCGCACTGGGTTTTAGTATTTGCAGATGTTTATTTGAGAGCTTTTCAAAGTTAGGATTTTTCTCATCTTAAAACCTTCCTGAGAACTGTCAGGGTCACAAGACAGCCATCACACGTTTTTCTTACAAACAGCACTTTCAGCTATGCACCCCCCCACTGCAGGAAACCCCCTCGCAGTTAGTCAGGCTTCCTCAAAGCCGAGAGCTGTAACGGATAACGCGGTGCTTCTCCAGGAGAACGAATTATCTTACCCGAGTCTACTGCCACATATTTCAGCGGTGAGGTTTCCATACCTCAGGGAAACATGCTCTAACATGTCCATTGACAAAAATCCAAGCCCGTCTTCAGCTTCTACGCTGCCCTCTGCTGACTTTGTAACGGAAAGCCACTGAGAGCAGGAGCGCTGTACCGGGACAGAAGGAGTTTTTCTTCCACGTCTTACCTTCACCCCACCTGCCCCTACATAGAATAATACAGCTCCTGGGAGCCTTTCCTAACCACGTTTTTCTAATTGCTCTTTATGGGCCTTAACACAAGTTGGTGAAGACTTAACACGACCCTGTAAGCCAAGGACAAACTAGTCAGGCTTGCAAGGGGAGAGGTTTGCTGTCTCCCTGCTGTAACTGCTGAGTGTTCCATATGCAAGGGGTATGGGTATTGCACCAGACCACAGGGGATTCTTGAGTGATGGGACAGGTAATTGTGTATCTGTGGAAGACTGCTGAGACAGGTGGGTGTTGTGGTTTACACCTCAGCGGAAAGCTGAGGCCACAAGGTCAGACAAAAAAGCCCCCCTACCTCTTTAAGAGGTGGAGGATGGGCGAACGAAGGAGCTGCAGAGCCAGAGGAAAAAAAAACACAGGCTTGCAGAGTTGGGATAAGGATAGTTTACTAAACAACAGGGAAAAGTATGAAAACAACTAACTACAGTGCTATTATATACAGTGCAAACCTCTCCCCACACTATGTCATTTGAGCCGTGCCCGAATCGATTCAGATTCAGATTCCCGAACGCAGCACTCCCCGAGCCCAGCACCCCCGAGCACCCCCCTCACCACCTCCTGCCACGCCGATCCCAGAGAGAGAGAGCGAGAGAGAAGCCGGAACTCCCACACGCCTGCTCAGACCGGCACTTCCCGTGCCCGGAGCAGGTCCTGATAGGTCCGGAGTCTCCCCCGGAACTGGCACTACGGCTGCCCAGACCAGAACCTCCTGTGCCTGGGTCCGGAGTCGCCCCTGCAAGGGGGGGGCAGCCTGCCCGATCGTGATGCAATTGGCATGGAATACTCTCAGGGCTAACATAGCCTGCTGCTGGGTTGAACCCAGGACAGTGGGGCAAAAAACATTCAGGTTGGTGAAGCTGAGTTTGAGCACTCATCAGTTCCTTGTACTGTGCTGCATTTAAGAAAGAAAAAGGAAAAAGGGGGTGGGGAATGGAAGGGAAAAGGAAAAAAGAAAGGAAAAAAAAAAAAAAAGAGGGACAACATCTTGACTACTTCCTTGGGGGAATGTCTTCAGTTTTTAGAAGCAAACCCTTTCAAACTGTGAGAGGTCTGGATGGGTAAGACTATGGCATCCCTGTGTTTGCAAAATAGATTTGTGTTGTGGCCTTCTAGACACAGTTTAGAGCAGCTTTTGGACTGCTGTAATTAGGGTAATAGCTGTGCTAGCTCCTGAACAATCCTTGTTTGGTCAAGTTTTCCCCATTTACAGACCTTAATCTGAACATTGTGTAGGCAAATGCATATATGAAACACTTACAGTAAGAATGGGGAGCAGAGCATCCTGGTTCTGTCCAGGCCAGAGTTGCCCTTCCCAAGCAGCCAGCACAGGTGAGCTGAGTTAGCCTGGGCTGTTTCCACACCACCTGGTATCACTCCCCCATAAAAGGGGCTGGTAGGGGAAGGGTACACTTGGGTGAATTCAGAGCAGCCTGTGTGTTGCTGGTGCAGTACTCTGTTACTGTTTCCCTTTCATGTTGATTTTTGTCAGTAAACTGTCCTTACCCCAAGCTAGAGAGGCTCGAACTGTTTCTCCTCTGGCAGTGAATGTGCAACATGTGGTGCTAAGCTGCTGTTTGGGACTGATCCACCACAAAAAGAAATGATTTTTTTTTTTCTAAGAAGTTTAAAGTTACATTTTTACTTTTAAAAAACTGCTCGAGCCTTGGGATCCTATCTCTCTCACCTGCAAGGTGAAAGCCATGATGTTTCTCAAAATGGTGCTTAAAAACATTTGTGAGGTAAAGTTTAACGATTCGGGACCTCGTTTTTCTCCCCCTGGGCTGTTCATGTTTTTTTCAAACTGGAGTTTTGAGAAACCTCTTTATTGGCCTGTTCTTAGCAATGTGCGTGGTTGTACAGACCTAGTCATGAATGACACATTTCATTTTGTAAAGTTACCCACAAAGTAAGCAGCTGGTTCTAGTGCTGGTTTCCACGTTGTCTCTATACTCCCAATCCCCTACAGAACCTGGTCCTAAGGGCTTGTTCAAAGATCTTTCTGTGAGTCCAACAGCCTCGGTAACTAACCTGCAACTCCCAGCTGGTGGGTGGCATACCCTGGCAGCCTGCTGGGCCCTTCTCCCAGCCACAGTGTCAAGGTGGACGAGCCCTGCTCAGCATGGTGGAAAGCAAAGCCTTGAGAAGCGGCCGCCGCTGCAAACTGACTCTGGAAGATGGGGACATGCAGCCAGACAGCGACACGGCCTTCACCCCGCCAGCGGGCCACTGCGCCTGCAAGAGAGAGCCAGGGGAGGAGGGTAAGGGCCACTGCTGCCCCTTGGCGGGCCCCTTCTGCTTTTAAGCCTTCTCACACATGCCAGCTGGGAGTAAAGTGTGGAAATCTGTATTTTTACCTCGGCGTCAAACTACCATGGGCACGAGAAACGCGGCGGGAGGTGCTGCGGCGCTGCCAGCCCGGCGTTCTGTGTGGTACCGTTTGGTGTTGGCACATAAACCGCTGGCTTTTAGGCCAGGACCCGCCGTGAGGCACTGGGACAGCCAATCTTTGCTCCCCTTTGCTCCCCCTGCCGACGTCCCCCGCACCGACCCGGCTGAGGCGTGTGAGGCGACGGCTGTTTCCCGCCCAGCGCGGCTGAGGGGAGCTGCCTCACGGGCCGAGCGCCATGAGGAGACCCGCCGCGGCCCGCCCGCCCTGCTGCCCCGGGAGTCCCGTTCCTCCCCCACCCCGCCTCCCCGCCCGACACTTGCCCCGTAGCCACCGCCCGAAGGCTGCCCGCTCCAGGCGGAGTGGGCGGCGCAGCTCGGCCAGGTCCACGCTGACCCCTCCGAACTTGTCCGGTCGCGCCCGCAGCCCGGCCAGGGGCCCCCAGCCCCGCGCCCGGCGCAACGCGCACCACAGCCGGACCATGGCGCTGCGCGGAGCCGAGCCGGGCGGGAAGCGACCCTCCCCGGGGTGGTGCCGGCCTCTGCTCCCGGAAGCGCTCGGCGGCAGCCGGCTGAGGCAGCATGTCCGCCTCCTCCAGAAGGAAGAGTAAAGGGCGAACAGTGCCGGGCAGTGGTAGCTCCCCGCGGGCTGCCCCTCCCGGCGCCACCGAGGGCGGGCCGCTGGCGCTGGGAGTCACCGATGCCCTGGAGTCAGGTACGAGGATGTGAGTGGAGGTGGTGGGCTGGTGCGTGCTCCAGCCCGGCGTGCTGAGGCGGCTCGTTTGAAAATGAGTTTCCCGCGAAGCCGGGCTCCCGGTCCCCGGAGCTCCCCCCTCCTCTTGCCAAGGCGCGCCCCGCCGTACCGAGGGGCTTTCTCAGGGCCGAGGACCCGTGAAGCCTGTGCTTTCCTCACGGCGTCGAAGAGTAACGACCGCCGTAGGCAGGGGGCCGCGGGTAGCTGAGACGAATTGGAAAAACCCCAGCGAGCAGCAGCACGTATCCATGTGTTTCCTGCCCCGCCGGGAGCCCTGTCCCGTTAGAGCGCGGTTTCCCCTCAGGAAGGTCCCTGGGCTTCCCTCACGGCTGGGTGCTGCCTCTCGTGAGGGGCTGGCAGGGTGTTGCTAGGTGTGCTGGCTGGGGAGGGGGAGAAATACCGGATTAGTCTGAGGGGTAGGAAAAAACGATGTCTGTTTTTTCTCTTGAAAACGGTAGGAGATGATAAAGTTCCGAAAATGTTGCGAAGAGCCCTCGCCCAGCTGTCCCTGAGCAGCATGAAGTCTCTGAACGCCTGCATAGGTCGTCCGGTCTTGTTAACCTCTGTTGGTGGGCGACAGGAGGTGAGACAGAAGTGCTTTCCTTGTGTTTCCAGGGTGTTCTGGTTGTATTCGAGTGCTGGGTTCAGGTTTGGGCCCCTCACTACAAGAAGGACATGGAGGCTCTGGAGCGTGTCCAGAGAAGGGCAACAAGGCTGGTGAAGGGGCTGGAGAGCTAAACCTTAGGAGGCTGAGGGAGCTGGGGCTGTTCAGCCTGGAGAAGAGGAGGCTGAGGGGAGACCTAATCAATGTTTATAAATATCTTAAGTATGGGGTGCAGGGGGAATTGGCCAGCCCCTTTTCTTTGGTCTGTGGGGACAGGACAAGGGGCAATGGCTGCAAATTGGAGCACAGGAAGTTCCACACCAACATGGGGAAGAACTTTTCCCCAGTGAGGGTGAGGGAGCTCTGGGACAGGCTGCCCAGGGGCTGTGGAGTCTCCTTCTCTGGAGATATTCAAGACTTGTCTGGACGCCGACCTGTGCAGTATGAGCTGGGGAGCTGCTTTGGCAGGGGGGTTGGACCCCATGTTCTCTCGAGGTCCCTTCCAGCCCCTACAACTCTGTGATTCTGTGACCTTATCACTGCCGACAACTACCTGAAGTGAGGTTGTAGGGAGGTGGGTGATGGGTCTCTTCAGCCAAGAGACATTTGATGGAATAAGGGGGAATAGCCTTGAGCTGTGCCAGGGCAGGCTCAGACTAGACATTTGGAAAAACTTCTTCACCGAAAGGGTTATCGGGCACTGAAACAGGCTGCCCAGGGAGAGTGTTGAGTCACTGTCCCCATCTGCGTTTAAAAGATGGGTAGATGAGGTACTTAGGGATATGGTTTAGTAGAGGACAGGTGTGGTTGGACTAGGTGATCTCAAAGGTCTTTTCCAGTCTAGTGATTCTGTATTCAATAGGCACTGAAATGGAGCATGCCACGAACAAAGCAGCATGCATTGAGAGAGAGAACGAACGTGCTTTTCCAGGGTTTCTACACTGTAGTTACATCTTTATTCTCACAGTACTGGAAAAAATACCATGCCACTGATTTTTTTTAAGAAACTTAGAGGACACAAGTGGGAATATATGTATTATATATGCACACAGACCTATTTGACTTGCAAACCAAGAGTATAACCCTTCGCTCTTCTTTCTTCGCTGATGAGCATCATTTCCTAGTCAGCACAGTGCATGTTTTTGTGTCATTGCAGAATTTGTAGAGTCCTAGTGAAATTTTTTATCTCCTTAGTAGGGAAAATATAACCACTTCCTTCTTGACAAGTGTTTTGGATGATATCTTAAGAACTCAGTGCTACTTGTATCTTCTAGTTTTATCCTAACCCTTTTTCATCCCTCAGCCCATGGTTTTCATAAGAAAACATTGCTTACTTTAACTGGAGGACTTGAAACAGGGGGCAGAAATCTCAACTGACTGTTGTTTGCCTTGAAACTTCTCCTAGGTCTGTACTGCTTGGCCCACCGCAGGCTTTCCAGGTGGGAAAGTTGGGCTGAGTGAAACCACACAGAGGAATCTGAAAGTAAATCCAGGTGATGCTGTCACCGTGCAGCCCGTGACTGGTGCAGTCATCCAGGCAGAGGAAGTCGATGTAAAGTTGAGGTATGCAACTTGTCATAATGTAGTGATGTGCCATAAGGTGTCTGCTTTTTACTGCAGACTCTAACATCTTAGAAGATCCTGGCTTTTTCTCTTGCTTTGATGAAATTAATGTCCAGACAGTGTCAAGTGTGTGCAGATGTTTGTAGAATTAAGATTAAAGCTTAGTAACTGTTGGCTAACTGTTACCTCTTTGTGGGTGTTAGTGTAGCTCAGTTGTACAAAATCTCAGCTGAGGAGCGGTGGAGAATATAATGAATAAGCTTATTAGCCTTAAGAGATTCTTCATTTTATGTTAAATTAATAAATAGTAGTGATAGCCCAGCACCTCCTGCAGCAGAGGTCAAGATGCCTGCATTGCATTTGCATTAGGCAAGGCTGTATAACTGCATGATTAAGGCAGATTCTTTAAATGTCTAAGTCACTTATAAAGGATGAGGATGATCTATGTGCTTAGAGTTGATGGCAGGTTAGAAGGGACCTGTGTTGCAGCTGTTGTCATTAAAAGTGTACTGCAAGCTGCTCTTGGAGAAGCCCTTGTTGAAAAGTCCTCTTGTGGTTAAGAGAAATGCTGGCTGACACACTGGGGACTGTGAAGTGATTTATTTTTTTTTTCTTATTCACTTCCCTTCAAAAATTCACCTTTACATATGTGTGGTTTTGTGCTCTGCATTTATTTACTGGAATATTTTGTAGGATTGGAAACTGTCAGAGATGGGGTTTTGGGTTTTAATGGGAATTCACTCAAAAAAAGAAAGGAGCAAAAAGTGCCAATCATAGGTGTCTTGCAATTGTGAATGCTTTGAGGAATCAGGGTTTTATTCATATGCTGAATGACTTCCTGTGTAATTCCAACAACATGCTGCAGAGTCACTTGAATTTTCATAAATGAACCTCGCTTCCCTGTCAAACCTCTTGTTTTCAAACATGGTGTTTTCATTCCCTATTTTAAGGGTGAGATGCTTTTTTGGTCCTACTCTCAGATTTATAGCAGAGGCTGATCTTGCTTTTTGGGAGTAATATAATCAGTTTAGCTTTAATTACAGTTTCACTGGTTAACTTGGCTGCACGTGGTATGCCGACCTCCTGCTTTGCTCTCCATTCCTCCCTTCTCACCAGAAAATGAGGAAAAAACCCCAAACCAACAACTTTATGGCTCTTTGTTATGACTAATTAAGTCCTATAGGAAGTTTTATTATTATTATGACATACTGTTTGGTTATAGAGGTGGTTGAAAACACTCACTTCACTAAAAAGCAACCTTGTATTATACTAAATAATTAAACCTATCCTATTTATATTTCCCTATGTTAATATGCAGTCCACTATTTCTTTATAGCTGTGCCCTTTGCTGAAGCAGAAGCTAAAGATAAGGTCAGAGGAATTGCCTGTAACTTGAAATATTTGAGATGGCTGTAATTGTTTGGGAATCTTCCATAGCCAGAGTTTTCCTCCCTCAGCCAGTCAGGCTCTGAGGACTGTTAAACATATGTACCACTAGAGGAATTCTTGAAAAATAATTTAGATGATTTTTAATCTAGGAGAGAAGATAGCAAAAGTGTAATGGGTCTGTTTTAAGCCTGTTAACTCATTACAAACCACAGTGCCATCCTATCAGGGAAAAATAGACGTTATTTAAAAGATAAAGAGAAGTCTGTTTATTCAAGTACTGCCTAGGCTTCTAACCCCTTTACAGGTGTAGTTCCTTCTTTGCAAATTAATACCTCTGGGGAGCTGCTTGCACCCATAATTTAGCTTTTTCTTCCTATTAGAAGATGGGTCTCCAACCTCAGACCCCAACAACGTAATTGTGTGTGTGTTCCCTTGTCAGGAATGGCTGTGATGTCTCCAGAGCTCTTGTCTAAATAAGCATCATACCCCTCTTTCCCTTAAGTTGCTTTCTTGATCAGTAAATTTGAGAACAGGTTGGGTTTTGGTTTTTTAATTTGCAGGTTTAGAGCTCCCCCCCTTGATCATACTTTTATTTGCAGCAGCTGTATCTGCTTTTAAATACCTTTGGTGCCTCTGCTGTTGGGCTCTTGGTGTAATGATTTTCCTCCTAGAGGTATAATATGTGGGTACAGAGGTTGTAGGCATTCATCTGCGAAACAGGTACAGGGAAACCTTTTATTTTGCTGTGAAAATGGAAGGGCTAATAGGTACGAATTGGCTGTGGGGGCAAATCCTAAGGGAACTTTAAAAAAATCAGCTTAATGGGGTTTAATAAAAGGTAAAGCTGGAAGTGGAACAGGAAAATGACTGCATAGGTGAAGCGTCGCTGAAAAATGATTGAATCTACACAGCCTTACAGGTTGCAGCGCGTGTGAAGCACAGGAAGAGTTGATGATGCCTGTGCTCAGCGAGCTGTATACGTGCTGTGAAACACTTGGGTATGGAAGCCAGGGAAAGACATCCACATAAGGCACCTTTTACCTTTCATTGGCTGTGTCCTGAGAGGAGACGCGTTCAGTCGCGTGTTAAATCCCAGCGTTGAGACCGTGTTTGAGAGAATGCTGCAGGCCAGCCCAGGGCTGGAGAGGGAAGCACCTGAAGGCTTACCTGTTAAGTCACTGAGACTCGATGGCATGTAAGACTAGAAGATGCATCGTGGGGGAAACTTGTACTGGTTTGATAGTGGATGTGCAGTGCTTAAGACGGGCATGGCTTTGCCAGTGCTGAAGGTGCTAGTTTAGCCAAGAAAAGATGTGTATGTGTGTTGCAGAAACAACCAACAATGTGTGTTTGCAGGGCTGAAAGAGACGGACCTTATCTGGGGCTTGGTTATTTTTTTTCAATTCAGTAAATACAGTGATGCCTGTTCTGCTGGGTGAGATGAGAAGCAGGCATTCCATGTTTGTAATATTAAGAAATGATAAATATAACCTGTGATATTGTTTGTTAGAGCATCTGTGGAGAAGGACCTGGGGGTCCTGGTTGATGACAGGTTGGCCATGAGCCAGCAGTGTGCCCTGGTGGCTGAGAGAGACAATGGGATCCTGGGGGGCATCAGGAAGAGTGTGTCCAGCAGGTCGAAGGAGGTGATCCTCCCTCTCTGCTCTGCCCTAGTCAGGCCCCACCTGGAATACTGTGTCCAGTTCTGGGCTCCCTGGTATAAAAAAGACAGGGACCTTCTGGAGAGAGTCCAGAGAAGGGCGACAAAGTTGATTAAGGGTCTGGAACATCTCCCCTATGAGGAAAGGCTGAGTGAGCTGGGTCTGTTCAGCCTGGAAAAAAGAAGACTTAGGGGAGACCTAATCAATGTTTATAAATATCTTAGACATGGGTTGCAGGGGGAATTGGCCAGCCCCTTTTCAGTGTCTGTGGGGACAGGACTAGGGGCAATGGCTGCAAGTTGGAGCACAGGAAGTTCCACACCAACATGGGGAAGAACTTTTCCCCAGTGAGGGTGAGGGAGCCCTGGGACAGGCTGCCCAGGGGGTGTGGAGTCTCCTTCTCTGGAGAGATTCCAGCCCCGTCTGGGCGCCGACCTGTGCAGTATGAGCTGGGGAGCTGCTTTGGCAGGGGGGTTGGACCCGATGATCTCTTGAGGTCCCTTCCAACCCCTAAGATTCTGTGATTCTGTGATTTTGTATGGGAAAACTAACCCAAAAGTCAATATGTACACTTCTTGTGTACCCCCTGTGGCGGGGGGTTGGAGCTCTATGATCCTTGGGGTCCCTTCCAACCCTTGCCGTTCTATGATTCTTTTGTTACTATGTGTCTGCTGGTTTCAGAGTTGAAATCAAATGATCTGAAGACTGTAAAGGTCTCACTCGTCTTTTCTGTCTGTGAGGTTAAATATTAACTGTGGAATAGGTGGTATTCATCATCCTGGTGCCTGAGTGGTGTGGACTTGTGTTTTTGAAGTAGTTACTGCTTGGAAAAATGTTATTGTTTTTCTTCTACCACAGGGACAAAGATGCCACTGTTAATGCTGAGGAGATGTCTGTCTGTCTACTGAGAAACCTAGGTATAAGTTTTGTTGCTTCTCTTTTGACTGCTTATCTTTAGTAGTAGATCACCATGTTTTGAATAAGTAAGCAGGCAGGTGCTTGTGGCAAAATAGAGGATGCTGTTTGGCTCATGTTTCTTTTAGGGATCCATCTTTTTAGGGTGAAATGATTTTGCTATGAAATAAGTCTCTAATTTCCATTAATCCTGGTTCCATCTTCTATCTATTGTACCAATTGCTGGTTACAGTTATGGTTGTTTGTATCAGTCATTGCTGGCCTTCTGGCTGAAAGGCTTCAGAAGTGTCTTGCACCAGGAAGTGCAATACTGTGTAATGAAAACAAGATAAGGGGTCAGTATTATAAAGAAATCCCATCCTCTGAATCTTTTTTTTTTACATTGCTGGTAAATAAGCAAAAGTGTTATTTTTAGGGTGGTAGATGTGGATAAGTAAGGCAAAAAGCAAAGTTATTCATTCAAGGTAGTGACACTCAAATCACTCACTGGAAATTGTTCTGCTCAGTGTCTTCTAGTTTAGGAATTAATAACAGTATTGCTGTGCTAAAAAGCAGGAAACATGAACTTGCCCTTGTGGCTAAGAAGGCCAATGGCATCCTGGGGTGTATTAGAAGGGAGGTAGTAGGTCAAGAGAGGTCCTTCTCCCCCTCTACTCTGCCTTGGTGAGTCTGCATTTGGAATATTGGGTCCAGTTCTGGGCCCCTCAGGTCAAGGACACAGAACTCCTTGAAAGAGCCCAGTGCAGGGACGCCAAGGTGATGGAGGGAGTGGAACACCTTCCTTATGAGGAGAGGCTGAGGGAGCTGGACCTCATTAGCCTGGAGGAGACTGAGGGGTGACCTCATTAACATTTATAAATATACCCAGGCTCTTCTCAGGGATGGCAGCGATAGGACAAGGGGCAACGGGTGCAAGCTGGAGCAGAGGAAGTTCCATGTGAATGTCAGGAGGAACTTTGTCACTGTGAGGGTGATGGAGCACTGGGACAGGCTGCCCAGAGAGGCTGTGGAGTGTCCTTCTCTGGAGACATTCAGACCCTGCCTGGATGTGTTCCTGTGTGATTTAGTGTGGGTGATCCTGCTCTGGCAGGGGGGTTGGACTAGATGAGCTTTCGAGGTCCCTTCCAACTCCTAACGTTCTGTGATTAACTGTGTTCCAAACTCGTGAGTTTGTCTGGAAATGATAGATCTTTACATTTTTGCCTTTTGCTTTTTGTGCCTGTAGAGTGCTTTCAGATAGCCTTCACATTGACAGAGAAAGGTCAGGAAATGCAAAAATGTCACTTTTTTTAGGCCAAGACTCAAAAAAGCTGGGCTAAATGTGGCCTATGGTGAACCTATGAGGCACATAGGAAATACAAATTTTTTTTACTTCTTAACAACCCTACTTCCATAATCTCACTTTATATGCTGTATGAAATTAGGAGTTTTGGATGAATATGAGTTTAGTATGAAAGATTGTAGCTCCAGGCCTGAGGTTGGTGTCCCTGCCTCTGGCAGGGGAGTTGGAGCTCTATGATCCTTGGGGTCCCTTCCAACCCAGGCCGTTCTATGATTCTATGATTATGATACTGACAAATGCTTATCCACTGAAGTGTGATTGTGTACAAATTATCATTTAAATTAAGTGGAATTACATTGAAAGGGCGTAACTATCTTTTGTTATGTTAATTCATGGCACCCACATGGCTTCCTGATAAAGAGTTCTACTGATACAAGAATGTCTGAATGCTGCCAAAGTAGATTGATACTTATTTCTTTTTTTCTTTTCCCCCCCCCCCCCCCCCCCCAAATCCTGTCACAGATGGGAAGATAGTTTTACCAGGAAACCTCTTGGCTTTCAATTTCTATGGCAAACTTTGTAACATCGTGGTGATGAAAGTGAAAGGAGCTGATGGTGCAGAGCTGACTGCCCAGGGCAGCGCCATTGCCAGTGACATGCATGAGCCAGACCTCGAAAGATCTGACTGGGAGACAAGTACATTAGATTTGTCCTTACAGCTTGGCGAGATGGACATTGTCGATAGTCCAGAGGTGGGAGCTGTGAACACACCCTGCAAACCCGTGGATCCAGTTTCCAGTTCACCAGTTACACCCAGTTCTGCAGTGTCAGTCAGTGGCCAAGACTCTGGTCAGGGAGATAAAGCCCACAGCAAAGGAGATGGTGCTGACCTCAGCGATGATTTGGAGCTGGCTGGGAAAGGAAGCAGTGAGGGACTCCCGTTAACTGGCAGTACTGGAGCAATAAGCAATACAGATGCTTTTTATTTCATTTCTTCAAGAACTAGAGTCAATTTTATTGAGATAAGGACGAATGCAGCAGAAGATAGTGACTGTGAATCCCGAGTCACCTATGATATGATAGGAGGTTTAAGCAGCCAGCTCCGGACTATTCGAGAAACGATCGAATTGCCCTTGAAGCAAGCTGAACTGTTCAAGAGTTATGGTATGATGCCTGAGAGTTGGCTTTTTCTATTTGATACTAGATTTTCTCTTTGATATGCATTCTCTTTCTTTTGTTTTTTTTTTAAACCCAAGTTATTTCAGGAATGTGCACTGAATTTTGTGAAGCGCTAATCTGATATGATTGTGTGTCCAAACAGCATCAAACTTTTATAATTATACTATATGGATACTATGAAGATGTTACGATCAGCTTGTGTGAAAAATAACTGAATAGTCAAGAAAT
Source organism: Laterallus jamaicensis coturniculus (assembly GCA_022605575.1). NCBI lineage: Eukaryota > Metazoa > Chordata > Aves > Gruiformes > Rallidae > Laterallus > Laterallus jamaicensis. Next base: position 4,898,343 of record JAKCOX010000005.1, read on the forward strand.
GTGTGTGTCTAAGAAAATTCAGGGATGCATTAGCAGATTTTATAGCAAATAGGAAAGATTTATGTACTTGGGCATTTGAAAGGTGCAGACGTCTGTGTCATAAGACTTTATTTGTTTTGGTAGAGTCAGCTAATTACATTTTTGAAGTTGAGGGAAGACTCAGTGAGATTAATTTCTGTGCTTTTTTTATCCCTGTGTCTTGTAGGGTTCCTGCAGAATTTTAAGGAAATGTTTGAGGCTGTTTACTCAAAGTGCTCAGTGTGTTTGGTACAGAATTACAAGGTGGAAAAAGTAACGTGATTACTGTTACCATATATAAAGTTATAACTTAGGTATATATGAATTTAGAGGATTGTGGTGACAAAAATAAAACTGTACTGTGTATTTATTACAAATGGGTATGTATAGAGAGCAGGCATGTTTACTCACTGTACTTTCAAGGGCTGCATCACTGTGAGACAAGGCTCTTGCCTATAAATATTTCTTTAATATCATGTCTTTGAGGCTTTTTCTCTGCTTTACCTTTTTCCCTTACATAAGATCTAGAGAGGAGGTGATTTCAGTGATTACTGGGACAATTTCCATAATACAGTGGTGGCTCTTTTCAAGTGTGTTGCTTGGGCATGATCGACCGGTGTCAGTGGGATGTTGTGAGGTGTCTTCATCTGTGTGTTGCCCAGCTCAATTCACTGGCCTCCAACCTCAGCATCACCGCGTTGTTTTATGTTAGGAGAAAGTTTGCTTCAGCATCAGTGGTCTTCATATTTAGCCCCAAAAGTGCTTGATCACATTCTCTACTAATATCATGAGAGATGGTGATGTTTCCTCACCAGTTACCTCTAGTAACCATCCAACTGTTGACAGCCCTTTGTGGACTGGCAGCTGAGTTGAAACCTTCGGTTCAGCAGCTGTTTCTTGCCAGTCAGTACCAGAAACACCACATGAGGGAGCAGTGTGCGCTTTAACGGACTGGCGTGAAGTAACCTGCTCACGGAGACACTTCATTCCAATACTCTGTCACTTAGTACGGCTTGCTTGTTTGCTTCAAAGTATTTTAGTTCCTAAGATTCGGGCTTCATTCTGCACCAGCTCTATTATTCTGGCAGCACTTGGAGGTGACCTGGCCTTCAAGCATCATTTCCTATCTGGCATTACAGGACCCAACTGCTGTTTCTTCTCTGGTTGTGTCTCAGCGATGTCTTTTGGGACAGCACCAGTCCTTTGTCAAACATTTATCTCTTCTTTTTGCTTTCTGATTTTTCACCTTCTGTTTCAGCTTTGTGCCAGTTTAATTTGGCTTTGGGGTTCTGAAACTTTTGGGATTTGTAGCTCTTTACCACAGGTGATAATGTTACTTCACATGGTTACCTCTCATTTCTCTCCAGTTTTAACTGTGCACAGTGGTACCTTGTTCTTCTAGTGTCCCTTATGTTCTGTGCCTGAATGTTTCTGTTTCAACTCTTAACATTTGCCATTAAAGAGGCAAATTCATCCTCTTGAGGTGTGTTTTTCAGGTTTCTGCAAGTATTCTTGAATTGAGCCTCACAGTATTTCTGAATTTTTTTGGACTCTTGGAGAAGTGGTTTTCTGATGCTGGAAATTTGTAATGATGACTCTATAAGAATAATTAATAACTTAATAAAGGAGGTTTATGGATGTTAGGTACTCAGTCCAATAATTTTTTGGGAAAAAATGCACCAAGAAATGCTATAACATACAGGTAGAATTACAATGTTCAACTACTGACAAACAGAATTATTTTAACAGCTGCTTTTTAAACAATTGTTTGGACTTAAGTGAAAAATATAGATGGATGTCTGATAGAAGAGTGCTCTTCCCACTGAAAGCCTGTAATTTTATCATAATGATCTATCTGTTAAAGGCATTAACACTGAGGTCACGTTGTAATTGGTAATATCTGGGGCAGTCGAGTGTGCAAGTGGAGGTTGTTCAGCCCAGCATTTATCACAAATAACTTTCTTCTCTGTCTGTGTGCATGTGCTTGCTTAAAGGAATCCCTCCTCCTAGAGGAGTGCTATTATATGGCCCTCCAGGTACTGGGAAGACTATGATTGCCAAAGCCATTGGAAATGAGGTGGGCGCTCACGTTACCGTTATTAATGGTCCTGAAATAATAAGCAAGTAAGTCCACCCAATTTATTTTCATTAATTCTATAAATGTATTAGCCCGAAATCTGTTCTGGCATCTATCCATTGGATAGATGCAGATGTAGAATTGGCTGTGGGCTGTCTGCCCAAGAGAGTCAAAACCAAACAAATGGGAAAGGGTTCTCTCAAGTAGGGCTTATGTTTCTTCTTGCAATAAAAAAGGTTTATGGGATTTGGCCAAGAAACTTGTGTAAGGCATGGACTAAATTAAGGAGGGGACTAAAACTGCATCTGCAGTTGTGTATTAGTTCTGCAACAAGAGGACTGACTTGTTAAAGCGTATGTGAAAGGAAAGATGGTGCTGCACAGATTAATGTCTCCAGGGAACTAATTTTTGGTTTGTTACTATAGATAAAATTGTTTCTAAGATAGAAGAGAGAAGCTTTTCCTTTTAATCACTTTTCTGGTTACAAGATGGTTTTATCTTGGGCCTGTGCCCCATATTATGTTAATTTCTTGTCCTTGTGGAAATAAAGACGGTTGTGGATTTGCATATACTTTGAAAAAGGGTATCCTATGGAGCACACAAGAAATAATTTTCCAAGTTGCCTGGAAAAGACCAAAAAAAAAGAAAAAAAAAAAGAAAAAGAAAAGGTTTTTTTTATTAAAATATTTAAATTATTACAGGTTTTATGGGGAGTCTGAATCGAGATTGCGTCAGATATTTGCTGAAGCTTCTCAGCGGTACGTTCTCTGGGATAACTTTATTCACCCTCCTTTATCTGCGGTGTCGGTTCCAGCATTCATGTTCTTAAAAGAAAAACATTTGCAAGAATCTTTTGAATTGTGGGGTTTTTTTGTTTTGTGGTTGGTTTTTTTTTTTTTCCTGCAGTCGTTTTCAAAAGGAAATAAATTTGTTGATATAGAGCTGAGCCAGAAGGAAAGCAGTGAAATTCTAGGATGCCTGTTAAATGTTTTTGGACGCTATCCTTTGTAAGGGACCGTTACAGATGGTGCCAGATTGCCTAGTCTGTATTGTTAGTGTGTTGTATGCTTATTTCAACAGATGGAAGCATGGGCCAGTGTTTCACCTGGATCCAAATTTTTCTGCCTAGTTTTATCTTTGGAGACCAATGTAGCTCTGTCGTGAGATGTGGAAGCCAGCTCTAAATGAGCTAGTGTTGGTACTGGATATAGCGTGCCTCTGGATTAGGGTGGCATTCTGCCCAAACATATTAGACCTGGTTAAGGCAGATTTCAGCCTTCAGATGACTGTTGTTCATAACACACTAGCAAAAGACTATCACATCCCATGTTTTTTGGAAGTGGCAAATAAGGTCTTTACTCATGGAACTGGTATATTTAGCATTGAGGCTTTGAGAGTCATAGAACAGTAGACTGGAGAGTCATCTTTAAGGCATTAGTTGTTTTAATATGTTAGCCATTTTAGGTATGTCTTTGAGTAACACCACGTGCGGGGTTGAAACTTTCAGTTGCCCAGAGGAGTAGGATGCTTGTTAATTCTTCTAGGAAATGGATGTTTTCCATAAACAGCTTTGCACTTCTCTGCCTTGGTGATTTAAATCTTCCTAAGGACCTTAACTTTTTTTTCCTACTTTCCTCCCCTCGGCCCAGTCACCCCTCCATTATATTTATAGATGAGTTGGATGCACTCTGTCCAAAGAGAGAAGGGGCTCAGAATGAAGTTGAGAAGAGAGTTGTTGCTTCGTTGCTGACATTGATGGATGGCATTGGCTCAGTAAGTAGACCTTATTGAGACAGTGTATGTGGGGACTAGCTGAAAAAAGGAATTTCCTTCCATAATGCAGCCAATTGTAGATGCATCATTGGGAGGGAAAAGAAAATAGGCTTAGGTGAAATTTTATATAGTAATCTAATGCTTTACTGTAATCAAGGCAGAAGGGTCAGGCGGGGAATGTCTCCTGAAAACTGACATTAAAAGAAAGCCAGTTTTCCTCCATGCACTGTTTTTCCTTTGCCTTCTCCCACTATTGTAGTTTTTGGAGATAAAACAGAAATTTTAGTGAAAGCCCATTGTTGAACTAAGCCAGGTATTTTTAATTGTTCTAGAAACAAAGTTGTGGAAACACTTGTGGTGATAGGTATGTAGGTTGTATTATTTCTCATCATTTTCCCACGTGGTAGGTGTAGCTGCCTCGCCTGGAGTTGTTCACAGGCAGAAGGTATTTTGCTGATGGCAAAAGCTGATGGGTGCTCTTTCTGGATAAAGTGTTTTGCTCACAAAAAAAAAGCATGGCACTGCAAGAGACCTCCTAGCTGATTTTGTCTCGCTCTAAAAGTAAAAAAATAGAGCTTAAAGAAATTGGTTAGCATGTTTGACCTTGCTTTTCCTGCTGAACCTACAGGAAGCCTTATAACAAACCTCCTATCTCTGCTGGTTTTGATACCTTAAATGATTTGTTTTCCAACCTCACTTATTCAAGGTCTGTTCAAACCTTTTTATTCTTGTGTGGTGCTTGCTTTCCTGAAATAGGAAAGCAGGTTCTTGGGGATGAGAGTGGTTTCTCATCCCAGCCTCTCCCATCAGGAGTAATATGGTGTTAACCATATGTGTGTGCAACCTACAGTATTCCTAAATTACAATAAGGGATAGACTGGGTGGGATCACTTGTGGTCTGCGTGTTCTGGAAAGTTTGCTTTATTTCTTTAGAGCTAGTATCAGGATTTTAGTGTGTGTTATGTTTGGAAGAAGTAAGCAAGAAGTATGTTTATAAGCTGTGTGACGTGGTTGTATTTTAAAATGAATATGTTGAATTGTTTGATGCCTTCAGGAGGGCAGTGAAGGGCAGCTCTTGGTTCTTGGGGCTACTAACCGTCCTCATGCACTGGACGCAGCGCTGCGCAGACCTGGGCGTTTTGACAAAGAGATAGAAATTGGAATTCCCAATGCCCAAGATCGTCTGGACATACTTCAGAAGCTTCTCAAAAAAGTTCCCCATTCCCTCACAGCAGAACAACTGGTGCAACTGGCTGATAGTGCACATGGTTACGTGGGGGCAGACTTAGCAGCCTTGTGCAAGGAAGCAGGTAAGACTTTGTGTATCTTATTTAGGATCTTACTTGATTTGTCTCTGTATTTTGTTTAAAATAAAACCCAGAAAGCACAGCTGGTGATAACAGCTTTCAGACCAATGAAATCTGATTAATTGTTGTGTCAAAGAAAGGATGGCCAGGTACGGAATATAAGGAACACAGTCTGTTCCTGGGAAGACCAGGAAAACTCTTCTGAGCATTAACAGATTCTAAACCTGAATTTTGTGATTAATAACACTGGGGAATTCCTGTACCACCTCTAGCATGTTAGCTACCTAGCTGTCTCTCAATTTACCAGAGGTTAAGTGAGTTAACTGACATACCCCTGTGAGCTTTTCTGTTCTAGAGCCTTCCCTTTCTGTACAAAACTGCCAAGTCGTTCAGGCTAGACAGCTTGTCCTGTAGGTCCTTGCTCCCAGGATATTGACTGGGAGCCTGAGTGGTGTTTACTGTGGTTCCCTCCTCTGTTTTGTGCTCCTCATCTGCAGTCAAATGTATTGTGACAGGACCTAGGGGACTGTATACACCTGGGTTGGGTCGTGCAGTGGAGCTGGGAGAACTGGAGCGCGTGCCGGGAGAACTGGAGCGCGTGCCCTGAGCTGTGGAAAGTTGCCCTTGGCCTCCAGTACACGCATAGCCCTGGAGAGTTACCCACGCAGCCAGGGTTCAGTATGTTCCAGGGAATACTTAAACACCAGTTCACTTCTGTTTTCATTGGATGAAAGATTAAAAGTATGCTCTATCCCTTCTTGTGCTTTGCTAGAATGTGTCTGCATGGTTTAAGTGTTGGACCTTAAATCTACCCATTTTAAACCAGTCTAGTCAAAATATGACTCTTCAGCTCTGCTTATGCGTATTTGTTCCCTTCTAGTTCACAAATACAAATTTGCTGTATGTGCTGGTTACTTTTATTTTCCTTGGCACTGGGACAACTTCCTCTGGCAGTGTGGCAGTGCACGGTTAATTCTTGCATCAGAATTAACTATGAAGATGACAAAAGTTTTATTAGGGGTGATGGCACCTGGAACAGCAAGGTTTTTTCTTGCCAGTTCCTGGAATCTCTAAGGGATAGCTCTTAAATATAAATCTGTGGACTTTTATTTGGATCAAGGCAAAACAATATGTACTAACACAGACTTTTCTTTTTATAGTACTCTTCTGTTGGCCTCAGTTGTGTTTTAAGCTCTAAGTTAGCTAACATTCTTTTAAAACAAATATATATAAACAACAACAGAAGATAAACTCCCTTTTTATTTTCCTTCCTCTGTGTTTTTGGAAGCCTGTCAGTCTGCTTGTGTCACAGCCTTCGCATTGTAAATACTTAACTAATGTAATCTAACATTTTCAGTGAAAAGTGGTGTGGTTTCAATTCCAAACATGACCCAGCCTGGGCTTTACTTGTGCATGAGCACATTGGTTCTGGGTACTTCATAGTCCAGCTGCAAATGGGTGATATCTTACCTGGAAAAGAAAATCAAACATTGTGCAAATTGAATGTTACTTGTTATGTGGATCCAAAACTTCTGGCATGTACCTGCAACTTATTTCAGGCCACACTTCTATGGGAGCTTTGAATCCAAAGCCAGTGCTGGGTGTGAGGGAAGGAGGGTGTCTCCTTCCTACCTGATGTTCTTTCATAAAGTTTCAATGGATGCTGTTAAGTTTCTTTGTAATTTTTTAACTTGGAGTGACCTCTGCTGGGGAGAAGACAGTCCAGCGCCGTTCACCCTTGGCAGCCCACATATATTTCTCCTTTTCAAGTAGCAGAAACATGATTTGATCAGAGTGCTATATGAACTGAATTTACATTGCTCGTGATTAAGGAATGTTCTTAGTTGAGTTTGGTGTTTTTTTTAATTAAGCTCTTGATATCTATTTTTTATATGAAGTTTTCACCACCTTCTAAAATATTCCTGCTTTCACTGGAGTTAAACTTAGAGAAGACTAGCCTTTATGAGGTAGTGTTTCTCCTCAGAAGAGGGAGGTTATTCCATATGGCAAGCTTTCCAGTGTTTTGTCTAGTCTTGTTTGTTGTTCCAAGCAGTGGGCTTCTATTGCTTCACTTAAGAAACTGTGCTGTGGGCCAAGATAGCTTGCTGTCCAGGAATGCTCTCTGGTACTCAGCCTAAGTTTTCCTTGTTTAGTTTTATCCCATTATTTCTATTTACATCCTTGTGTAACACGTTCGCTCTCCCTCCGTCGTGTTTACACCCTTCAGATATCTCTAGGCTGTTCTCATGTCCTCTACCTCCTCATTCATTACTGAGCCAAACTATAAATATTTAGCTCTTTTAATCTTTCCTCATAAATAAGTCCTTCCTGCCTTCTGAGAAATTATGTTGATTTTCTCTCAACTCCCTCCAGTTTGTCAACCTTTTGGTCATGTAGGGCTCAGAATTGAACATAATATTTTGCATATATGACAACATAAAACATGATCTAAACATATAGTTTATATTGTGGAGTTAACCTTAAAATTTCTGAAACAACTCTTATTTGTGCTGCTTTTGCACATAATCTGTGTGTGAGTACAAGTGAAGCATGGAAACTAATGTAGAATCAGGAATTTTTAAGTCAGAAATGCAGGTTCAGTTTTTGGTACAAGACTCTAGTTGCTTGCTAACTGTATCGTGGCAGTGGTCTTAGAGAGACTCTTGAGTCCTGGTTACCCCATTTGTATCTTTAGGTACTTCATTTGTGGGTGGAAAGCCTGAGAGTTTACAAGCTAAATATGTTTATATTTTTAATACAAAGTTTAGATAAGAAAGGGTAAGTCCTTTGGAAGTTATCATTATGCTTCTTTCTTTTTTTTTTAAAACATGTGTGATATGTATATTCTCCTCATAAAAACCAAGGAGGTAGTAATTAATGTAACATGGTAAATGTGGTAATTGCAGGGCTATGATAGGTAAACTTTTCATTATTGCATCTATAAATAGGTTTCCTAAGATACCTCACTTATAAATAAGCTTTGATGTTTGTCTTCTATTTAATTCTGAAGAACATAGATTAAAGAAAAATAATTAAGTGTTGTAGAGTTAAACATATTCCAACTGTTTTCTTGGCCAAAGTTGTTTCTTCTCCAGTGCAAGAACTGTACAGTGGTACTTCTGGGTTCAGACAGGCAAGTACTCTGTTCTGTTCAGCCTTTAATGGTTTAGGAGCCTTTAGCATTCAGCTTGCACTGCATGCTTCTGGCCCCTGTGTATATGGTGTGTACAGAAGTGCAGTGTTGTGAACGCTGGAATGGGCAAGGAGAGGCAAGGTGGATGGGAAACCTGGAGAATCTCTGCAGCACGCTCTGGATTCTTCCAAACATGATGACCAACATCTGTGAAATATTTGTATGTGTATATATATCATAATCAATTAAGGGTGTGTGTATTTAATCTGCTGGATTTTTAAATTATTAGTGGATTTTTCTTCCAATACCTTTTTTTTCCCTCTACAAAAGATGCAGTTTGTTGTGAAATGTTGTGACTTTCCAGGAGAAATGCTGGGGTTCACACAGCTTACAGCATTGTGGCAGGTGTTGACAGTAGGGTGATGGGCATCAGCTCGAGTGTATATCTTTGCTGTAATCGTTGTGCAGACTAACTGTATCCCTCCCTCACATGCTGAGCAAGTAGTAGTTGTCTTAAAAATAATCACAGCCATTCCCTCAAAATTAAACCTGATCTTTCCAACGTGGCAGGCATCACTAGCTTCCATGCAGTGCTTTCACAGTTAGTGTGCCTCATCTCTGTTTGAGGCTGCATTATCTGTAGTTGCTGTATTGGACAAATTTGGATCTGCTGTGATTCTCTGCTGCTTAGCCATATGCTTGTGATTTCCCCAGTTAATTCTACATATAGGCTAACAGCATAGTATGGAAAACCTGTAAATACCTTGATGGGCACTGGACCACATCCTGCGGGCGTCAGGTTGCAACAGGCTCCTTGTGACAGACTTGAGGGCTCGAGGTACCTTCTGAGGGATTCACGTGCACAGAGTTCTTGACAAGAGAAGGGCTGAGTTATGTGCACAGCTGAGAGTCATGTTCACAAGACTGGGAGAGGTCTACTGTGTCCTAAATTATTTAGTAGACTGCCTTTCAGTGTGAACAGCTGCCTTCTGAATTGTTTTATCTCAAGCAGAGGCAGAGCCTAGAAGATACTCTGCCATGTCCTGGCATATAATGTCAGTATTCATATGGCCCTAAGATCTTGTTGCTGCTTCTTTAATTAATTTGCCACACAGTCTTTTATTAATTACCTTAAAAAAAAAAAAAGTTTTGATTCAACAATAAAGATAAGCAGTGCTTTTTTTTTTTGTTCTAAAACATATGAAATGTTAATTATGTAGCAGGGACATGAATGGTATAAACTGTACTGAATGTTAGAAGATGCTTAGCAACAAAGCTTTCCAAATATAGCAATTTGTTATAAACTTATCCTTCTATGGCTGCCTGTAGCATTTCAAGAGGGTGAATATAAATATAGCTTGATTTCTTCAAGAAGTGGCTTCAGTTGTATTGTTTACAGAGAAAGGAAGTATTTGCTTTGTAACTCTTAGAATTTATCTTGAACATCCTTGTTCATTACACATAATTTCAGTGTGCTGATATGAAACACTTGGGCTGTGATAAGATAGCATCATGAGGAGAGGAAGAACAAATGTCTTTGTTTAAACAGCAGTCTCTCTTGCAATAACATCTATTTGGTTCCAGTGAGGATGTTGCATTGTAACCACTGAAAGGCAGACTTCTGTGAAAGGAGAGCTGATTGCGTTTTTGTTTTGAATTGAAGTTTCATTAAATTGCCCAATTGTAATGCAGTTAAAGGTATCACTGTGCTTACCCTTTAGGATTATAACAGTGCACTGGCTTGAGCTGGCTTTTACAAAAAAACCTTTCAGCAATAAGAAACTGAGCTACATCTCTGACCGGTATGAATCGGTGTTACTCTGCTGGATCTCTGAAGCTGCTTGCATAGACGTACAGTCTCTTGTCTTCTGACTGTAACTTTGAGTCCTGTTCTTTGGCAGTTTTAATTGCCTGTGGGCATTCATTTGGCCCTTTTATTACCCCTGCGTTCTCATGAATAATACAGCTAGAGTGGAGAGTCTTTATATTGCTGTTTAATTGATAGCTCTGTATATTGATTATATGGAGATACTAGATCCGTAAATGAACGTTTTCTCCAGTGCGGGTGAGGGAGCCCTGGGACAGGCTGCCCAGGGGGTGTGGAGTCTCCTTCTCTGGAGATACTCAAGCCCTATCTGGATGCCTCCCTGTGTGACCTGTCCTAGGGACCCTGCTTTGGCAGGGGGGTTGGACCTGATGATCTCTGGAGTTCAGTTCTGTGATTCTGTGAAAAGATATTTAGGAGGGTACTCTACTCGCTTATGCTGGAGGTGAGAAACTTCCTACTGTATCTTTTATGACCCAGAAAAGTTTCTGCAATCCACTTCCATGAAAAAGAGAAATTAGAAAAAAATAGGCAATTGAAGGGCTGGATCCTAGATGTTTTTTGTGGGGTTTTTTTTCTATTTGTTTGTTTCCCCTGTACTTAGTTGGGAAGTAAATTCTACTGAAAACCAGGAATGTCTCTTTGTTACATCTGTGTGGTTGGGTTTTTTTTGTCACGTTTCCCCCCCTGCTCCCTCAGGTTCTGCAGTTCTGGGAGCCTGACCACCTGCAGGAAACACGAGCTGTTTGGGCTAATGTGATTAACAGTGAGTCTCTGTGCACCCTCAGGACCGGCCTCTGACTGGTCTTTCAATTAGACAAACGCTGCGTTCAGTATGTGGCTTCAACCCTGTGTCTCAAATACGAGCTCTTCGCTTCAGCTTAGTCACAGTGCTGATGAAACAGCCCAGTGTTAGGGCACCACAAGTATCTATCCTTTCTTTAAGCCATAAAGGTTCAATCTGAACCTTTCCCATCGCAGTTTGGAGTTTTGCTGGTGGTGTACAATAAATCTACCTTTTAAAAAAAATTAAAATCTTAAATATAGGAATGGGGCTGAGATGCTTTTGGAAGTGTAGATTTTGGTTGATGACCAAGGCAGTGGGATTGTTTTCAAATTAACTAACTGCAGTTAGAGTATTTAAAGGGAAAGCACTATATAACTGGAGTTATTCCCTTCTGGAAAGAGATTGAAAATACAATGTCTGTGGTGGTGTTTCAATTGGTTGGGTTTGGTTTTTGGGGGGGTGGGGGTTTTATAACACGGAAAAGATTGTAACTGTGCTGTTGCATATGATCTGCTGTTGTATTCTTTAACTGCATACTGGTCCCTGTGGGATGTTCAAAATGAGGTGGGAAAGGTTGCTTGCCTTTTTAATGAAAAGGTCACGTAGAACCTGGGGGGGGGTGTTGGGTTGGGGAATATTAATGATGTGTGTAATCAGATTGTCAATACCAAAAAAATGTGTTCTTATGGAATTGAGATATTTTTGCAGAAATGGCAGAACGCTGCATTTTGAAATGCACTGAAAAGTCCAGACACAATACAGGGGTAAAGCTGCAGATTAATTTTAGGATTGGGACAACTGAGTTTCCCAACACTGTGTTCTGTCATGCTAAATTACAGTGTAAGAAGGACCAAGAAAATCCAATCTCTGTCTTCAGCGCTCGTGAGTTTGAAGTTAGTGCTTTGTTTTCTGTAATTTTAAAGACATGTCCTTAATGCAGAAGCTGTTTTTAAACCAAAGCAATTGACCTAGTTTGCCATCTAAACAGGTTATGAACAAATGTGTCCTTGCTTCAGGAACACATAACAAAGCGGCTTTTTGGACTTGGACTGTGACATGTTTTTGGGTTGTTTCTTAGAGGACGGACTCAGAAGGATGGCTTTTGTGCAGAAATGGCCACGTCTGGATGCTGCTGAGCAGCTTGAAAATGTGCTTGAGACTGGGAGGACCTTATTCCCCATCAGTGGGATCCCTTGTCCTCTTTCATAGGATTTCCTCCTGTCAGAATTGGTTTCAGAATTGCTGTCTTAAATGTCTAAAATAGTTGAACCGCTTTCCTAAGCTTCCACCAAAAAAACTGTGCTAGTTTCACTGCATAGGGTCAGGTTCTCACCCTTTTACTTCGGTTCAATGTCATTCTAATGTGATTGAGAAATTTCTCAATCTCTTTCTTTTTTTTTTTCTTCCCCTCCCACTGTGTCTTTGCGTATGCTGAGTGCACAGATGTTTCCTCAGTGTGAAGGTATTTGTATCCAGAGAGAAGAAGTCTTGCTCTGTTTGCCTCTCTGAGGAGATGCAGGAGCACGTTGCTTTTTATATATGTTGTCTTATATAGAATCTTTAGTCTTTTTTGGGTTGTTTTTGAACTGGACTTGATTTTACTTTTCCAATGGAGAACACTGCACATAATGCAGTCAGGGCATATGAACTTTTGGGTTTCGTCATATACTGATTTGAAGTGTGTTTTGATCTGAAACTGGCTTGCTGGCTTCATACACACAGTTGTGGGTTGAGCACTTAATAATCTGTTTAAGGCACATCCCATTCAGTCTGCTGATATTTGTGTAAGCAGGAAGTAGAGAGTATTTTCAGAAGAGCTGATCAATAACTGTCACTAACGTTTTAAATTAACTTCCATGGCAGATAGACACTGTGTTCATGCCTCTGTGCTTTGAGTGGTACTGAAAAAACGATCTTACTCATGTGTGGCAATGCATATAGAGAAGCTTCTGTGTTTTAATAGGTTGGTCAGCCCCAAAACAAGTTGTCGTGATTTGAAGGGTGAGGGGGTTGCAGGATGCCAGAGTGGCCTGCACTGGTGCAGCCCTACCTGTGGGCTGTGAAACGTCTGTCAAAATGTCATTCCTCAGCTTGAGGATCTTGAAAATTTAGCATTACATCATTTTGCTTAAGAACAGAGTAAGTTTAGGGCAGATGCTCTCTCAGGTTAGGTCACCAGACTAACTGTGGTAGGAACAGTCAGTTCTGTGTGGTCCTGTTTGTTTTCTAGAGCTGGGAATCAACGCAGTGTTTGTAGCACAGCTCCAAGGCACGTTCACAGGAGTGATGTGGTCACTATTCTTCTGCTTATCCGGTTTTGTGTCTGTCAGAAGCTTCAGCTCCCTAGATGGGAAGCTGGAAGAGAGCTGTGTGCCAGGCAGTGTTAACTCCTCTAGCAACAGAAGAAATCATCAGCTGTCTTATAGCACCTTCAATTTAACCAAGACTAAACTGATTTTTGAAAACACTTTGCAGTCTGCTATCTTTTAAATTCTCCTATGGCCTTGTATTTTTCCTACAGTGATCAGCTCACTCCTCTGTGTTAACTTTAAAGGCTTTGCATTTCCAAGAACTGAAGAGGACTTCCTGACCTTATCACAGGTGAATTAGACTCAGTTCCTTGTGATGTAGAAAGTCATGAATCGAAATTTGGACTAAAACTACTTCTTTTTCTTCCCCCCTCCCAGATATAAACATACTTTTGGGGGAATTAGATGTTTGAAGCCCTAGTATGTTTATAGAAGCCTTCAGTAACTTTTTACATTTTGGAAAGGCAGTAGGTTTTCATTCTGTTCTCTGTTCTGGTTTTTGTAGGTGTGTCTAATACTCATTTACATTACTTAGTCTTTTTTTAGGAAGAAGTGGATTTAACACAGTTGTTTCTAGATTCAGGTACCTTTTTAATTTTGAGTAAGACTTCTCTCTGTAGTTGTCTCAAATTTTCTTTAATCTCTTGGCTTGCTCTTACATTCTTTGAGGGACCAAAATAGGGGAACATGGAGAGCTCAAGTACAGTGCTGTCTCTGTGAAGCAATTGGTATGCATTTTTTTTCCTTTCAGCTTCTGTGCTGAGTCTGGTTTCAAATGTAACTTGAACAGCAATGGGAATCAAATCCATTTCAAATACATTTGAAGTGCCATTCTTCCTGCACTACAATATCTATAGGAGTTCCGTCCCCCTTGTCGAGGAATGGACAGTGTTACCAATTTTTCTCACTCCATCTTGCTCTGCTGGCTTTGGAAAGATCTGAACTTACCTGCTTAGAGTAGATGTTTGTCTTCAGCTTAGGATGTGAAAGCAGTCTTCATTCTCTTGTTTAATAAAAGATAATAAAAGATCCTCTGGTGGAATTTAGCTTAATTTGTTTGTCTGTGTGTTAGTTCTTCAGGAGTAAAATCAGTTAGCAGTAGGAACTTTTGCATGGAATTAAGAGAGGCTCTTGGGGACAGAGCTTAGATGTTTTCAGGCAAAGTTTTCACAGGTCTCCTGACTTGAACTTCTAGCTACATTCTGACTTGACAACATTACAATTAGACCAGCATTTAATCATAAATACTTCCTGGACACCAGAAATCACAAACCCTTAACATTATACACTTCACTTTATTTTAGAGGCTAATTTGTCATAATTTAAATCTATTTTAGAAACAATTTCTTTTAAAAAAACGTGGAAGATAAAAAGAACTCAAGCATTAAACTCAAGGCCTTAATTATTATTATTATTTTCCTTTTTTAAAAACAGAGATACTTTAAGAAATGCATCAAAATAACTCAGCTACTAGTCAAACTCTGCAACACACTGCTCCACAATTTCACACCAGTTTTGATTCTCCATCACAGCTGCTACTCTCAATTTGTGATTTGATTTGCTTGTTGATGTCATCTTAAGTGGAATGTGTACCTTCAGCTACGTAGATATCCCAGGCAAACATCTCTAAAGTTTAATTCTTAAATGGAGGCCAGTGAGAGTGGCTGAAGAGCAATGAGGTACTGTTGGTGTAAACCTGGTGATAACCAGATCCTCATCTTCACCTATGTCATGTCCTTCAACACAGCTTTCTGTTACCACTTCCAGTTCTTCTCAAGTATTAAGCGTCTCTGGGTCCCGGATAGTACAGATTATATTGTAAGCCTCGAGCTCCTTGTCCTGCTCCATGGCCTGGCATGGGGGGGCATGGCAGCCCCCACACAGCCCAGAGCACTGCAGCACCCTGCTCAGTGTGTGTGACAGCAGCACCAGCGACATCCTCCTGCTCCACCATGGGAGGCGCGGACCGCATCGCACCTCACTGTTGCTTCTTGCCTACCTGTCCTTGCTGCTCTCTTAGCCTGGCAGTCCCTGTTTTTCTTCTAACACTCATAGGACTAAGCTCAGGTTAGGTGCATTTGCTTATGAGAGCAGGCAGTCGGTCTGGTGTTCCTTTTTTCTCTCTGTTGTCATTGTCTTAGGATAAATGATGTGTGGGTACCTGTATGAAAGAAATTTGGAAAATACAGTTCCTCCTTCCTTCCTTTCCCTCCCTTGTAGTACCTCTCAGCAACTTTTCAGTCAGCTCCATAGACATGTTCCAGCAAATGCTGGAGCTCTTCACGAAGGCCTATAAATTGCATGTATAATCCGTACAGTAGATTAGTGCTCAGGTTAGCTGAGTGAATTTGCAATGTTATGGTTACAAGGGATTTAAGGGCATTATCTTTCCTGTGCAAACAGTATATGAAAGTTCTTCGGGGATTTTCCCATATAGTGCTGGCGACTAAAGACAGGTTGCAGAATACGGGTTCAAGAGCAAAAGTAAGGGTTTCTGCTCCCTAGTCTTTTTTCTAAATAGGTATGCATTTTATGTACAGATTAAATAGAATCATAGAATGGCAAGGGTTGGAAGGGACCCCAAGCATCATAGAGCTCCACCCCCCCTGCCACAGGCAGGGCCACCAACCTCAGGCCTGGAGCTACACAAGGTTGCCCAGGGCCCCATCCAACCTGGCCTTGAACAATTCCAGGGACGGGGCATCCACCACCTCTCTGGGCAGCCTGTTCCAGGACCTCACCACTCTTTCCGTAAAAAAATTCCCCCTAATCATCCTTGTGGCCGTCCTCTGACCCCTCTCCAACAGTTCCTCATCTTTCTTGTATTGGGGGCCCCAGCTCTGGACACAGGACTCCAGCTGGGGCCTCACGAGAGCAGAGTAGAGAGGGACAATCCCCTCCCTGTCCCTGCTGCCACCCCTCTTCTGATGGAGCCCAGGATCCCATTGGCCTTGCGAGCTGAAATAGAAATAAGTAAGTTTAAAAATGTATTTATAGGAGTTTAGTCCATGGATTTATTTTAAGTGGGATTTTTTTTTTATTTCTTGGTCAATTTGTTGGTGTGTTTGATTTCTTACATAAGTATTTGGGGAAAAACAAAACAAAATCAACCAAACCAGACAATCCCAAATAATCAAGATACTCCAAACCCCCTCCAAACAGTTAAGTTTTTTAGGATGCAAATGGAAGAACACACCTAAATTTTCCAGCTATTTAGAATCATGGTTCCTGCCCCCAGGTCTGAGAAAAACTTGCTTGTGGTCCCCAGGCATCAGGTGCTTGCTTGGGGCTGTTGTTGCTTTATCTGGGGAATAAAGGCAAAGAGTCTTTGCCCAGACTTTATGGGATGTTCTCAGTGGAGCAGTGGTCCTTACAGGTGATGGGTTACAGTGGGAACTGTCCTTGCTGACATGGGAAATGGAACTTCTGCTTTTCTCATGCAATGTACAATGTCCTTGTATAAGCAGGACAGGCTTGCAAGGAAGGCTGGTCACAGAAATGCTGTCTGAGCTTGCTTTGAGAGAAAGAGGTGAGACCACCTCCCACTGTGTGTCTCAGCTCTCCCATCAGCACTGCTGAGGCAGGTAGTGGTGAGGTCCAGGAGGCTTCTCAGCTCCCCCCCCAGTCCAACCAGCACCAGAAAATTCCTTCAGATGCCACTGTCTTTGAGTAGATGACCTTGATGAGGTGATGGGGAGGCTTCTGGCTGCTAGGACAACAAGCTTGGTCTGAGGTGTTGTATATTTACGCGTAATGCCAAACAACCTACATGCATGTGCTTATTTTTTGTTCCCCCACTTGTATTTGTCCATCCAGTATCCTGATGTAATGAAGTGCTGTAAGCCCCCTTTGTTTACGAGATTGTGTGTTCAAGGATGCATGTGATTTATAGTTGAAGTTCCAGATAAGATTTCCTAGGATCATTTTGGGATGGTTGTCACGAATGAGTGTGGAAAGCCATGCAGATTAAATATTGCCAAATATAAAGCAGAAGAGACCCTTATCTCAAAAATATTAAACACAGGAATAACTTTCATATCCGTTGCGTGTGAAGTCAGGTATGCTCCTTTTATGGCTTCTAAAGTTCAGAACTGTTTTTAAGTTCTAGGAAATGCTTTTCCTATGCATAGAATTTTTAAATTTTGAAGTATAGTATGTAAAGATTTAGAAGTAGAGGAAGATTCCCCACTCAGTGCCATTAGAAAGCCGAAATCTGTCCATATACAGTCAGGCATGCCATTTCCAGCTGCACAGTAATGTATCATGCCAGATCTGACAGCTGTCACAGGGAAAAATGGTATGTGTCTTCTGGGTTTGATCATAATAATTTGTGAGGGAAATGCCAGATTAGCAGGGAAAGAAGAAACATTTCCTTCTGTAAACAATCTTACAAGATTATGATTTTATTTTGAAGCTACTTAAAAATTCTGCATTGTGGTAGAGTGAATTCAGACAAGATGGATTTGCAGAAGAAATAGCTGCTGGGCAGTGAAAGATGCCTGATGAACAGTTTTGTTTTGTTCCGTTAATTTCCTCAAGTGTTGTGTATATTCTGGTACTGAAACCTAAAGTATGTATGTTTGTCATTTTGAGTGGATGCTTTCTGTTATTTACAGTAGCATATAATTATGTACAGACTCTGACAAATAGAGCAGTATTGTAGAGCCTGGTTTTAGGCTCAGACATTTGTGACTGTGATCTAATGTGCAAGAAAGCCTTTCAGGGAAGCAGTGCTATCGACCTCATACATAGCCTGGTACTAAACAAGGTTCATCTGTACCAGAACAGGGTGTTCTGCTGATTTTTTTTGTTTTATCCCCCCACCTCTGTCCACTTAGCTTCCTCTGTTCTAGACAGACAGGATGAGTTGGTGAGGTAGAGCACATAGTTGCCAGACTGGAACAAATTGTTTATTTTCCATTGTTTGTAATCATGCATGACTTATTATGCTTGTTTCTTTATTATTATTATTTTTTCCCCTGGGATTTTTCCATTTGTACTCCAGTGGGAATCAGTGTCATTCACTCTTGCAGAGGCTGTCTTCCGAGTTCAGTTTCTAAGCCCTGATGAGGGTAGTCCCACTGACCACACAGCAGGCTGACTTCGTATGTGTCCTTCCTCCCTCCTTCTGAGCCTCCAGCCACTGCCAAAGGCTATTGATAGTTATTAATCCTTAAGAATGGAGCAGCATCTGAAAAGGAGGGAGCAAAGCTTAAACAAATGCTGAGCTCAGAGTCAGTTTATAGCAATGACATACACTCAAACCAAAACATTCCCATGTAACGATACCCAGCCCCAAGCCGAGATGCTCAGTGTTTCCTGGGGTAGTATGCCTGAATCTTCAGTTTATCGACATTGTAACTTGTAGTGTTTCACCTCCTTTGCCTTCTGCGTGGCTTCTAGCAGCATGCTTTGCACTGTACCCTGCATTTCCCTACATTAAATAGATCTTTCAGTGTCTTGAGACAAGGATGTGTTTTTCTGCCTCTGGCAAGTCACTGGTTGTATTCTTCTCCTGTTAATAGGACTTCCCCCCCACCCCCTTGCTCTGGTTAGAGGTCAATCTGAAGGGCAGGAAAGAACGATTATGATAACAGGAGGAAACAGGAAGAGTCATGCTTTCTTTTTCAATCTGTTTTTTATTATTGTTTTAATGTAAAACACTGTTTCAATTAAATGCTGACCTGTGCAGTGGTGTGTGTGTGTGTGTGCACATGCTGAAATGAATTCAGGCTTTGTTTGGAAAGCTGTGACCTCTTTATTCCTGTTCTGGGTCGAGGCTGTTGCATTACATACTGCTGAGGACTGAAATTTCACTCGTTCCTCTAGTAGCACTGGCAGTAACGATCCTTAAGAGCAGTGTTCTCCTTGTCCATGTTTATGTGCTGTTCTCTCTCAGCTGTGAGAATAAATTTGTTTGGCTTTAGGAATTCATCATGTCACAGAGGAATGCCAACCGCAACGTGATTAAAATGCATCAGATGGGCACTGGGTTATTATACTGGTACTTGGTAGAGCAGATACCTATAGAAATGAGGAGCAGAGATCTCTATCAGTCACTTGCTTTTTCCAGGATTTAATTTCATGCTATGCTTTCTTTTCTTTCTTTTTTTTTTTTAAAGTGAGAGTGCCATATGAATTAACATTGCCAAGAAAAATATGTAGGATTCAACCCCAAAACCTGCTTCCACACTTCCAACACCACCCCCCCCCCCCGCCCCTGCCCCCAAAGTGTTACCTGCAGTGACACTAGAATAAGACTGAGTCTGCTGCTTGCTTGGATATACATTTTAAATCTGGAAGGGGGGGAGGCAGAGTTGGTGGTGTTCTTGCTTAAGCTTCTTATTTCCTTAAAATGAATTGTTTCAGAGGAAGGAAAGAGAAGGGGGGAGTTGTTAAAATGAGTCAGTTATACCTGTCCTCTGGTGACTATGTTTTCATTTTTCTCCTTGGCCTTGTGGAATGTTTTTATTTATATATGTTATTAGCTCTGGATGTTCTGCACGAGGGGAAACCTGAATTAGAAGCTTATTATTATTATTATTATTGTATTAAGAGCCTGGGTATTGAATGCAGGTGCTTAGGCTCCCCCATAATTGGCAGTTTATGGAGAGACACCAGCTGTACTGCTTTACAGGGGAGATAAAATATCTCTTCACACATTGTATCTATCGGAGGAAATGCAGAATTCCTGTAATTGTCAGGAACTTTGCATGTCTGCATCTACCAGTGCCTCTGAAGACAGACAGCAATCTGCTGAAAGTTAAAACCATGTCTGCTTTCAGAAACAGCTTATCCCTTGTATTGTCCTTTCATGTAGCACTAATTGAGGTTTTGTTTGGTTAATTATAGAAAAGATTTGACAAATACTTGTCTTTTTATGGTCACGTGGGGCGAACTGGTGCATGACCTACCTTTTTTGTAACACGTGTCAGGTTCTATTACACACCTGCATGTGTGTGGGTGTATGTATAAAAGTCTCTACTCACTGTGTAGTAATGTGGTAAATCACATCTTTACCAGTTTCAGTTCACAGAATAGGGCTGGAAGTGGAAGCAATAGAACTCCAAATTGTATCAGACCTTGAAAGGCATAATTACACAGTGGGGAAAACCATGATGCTTCTGGGCATAGAATGGCAAGGGTTGGAAGGGACCCCAAGCATCATAGAGCTCCAACCCCCCTGCCACAGGCAGGGCCACCAACCTCAGGCCTGGAGCTACACAAGGTTGCCCAGGGCCCCATCCAACCTGGCCTTG
The DNA here is from genome assembly GCA_022605575.1 of Laterallus jamaicensis coturniculus. Lineage (NCBI taxonomy): Eukaryota > Metazoa > Chordata > Aves > Gruiformes > Rallidae > Laterallus > Laterallus jamaicensis. The sequence goes on from JAKCOX010000005.1 coordinate 4,918,831, forward strand.
AACACCTCCAGGGATGGGGCATCCACTACTTCTCTGGGCAGCCTGTTCCAGCCCCTCACCACTCTTTCTGTAAAGAACTTCCCCCTAATATCTAATGTAAACCTTCCTTCTTTTAGTTTTAATCCATTCCCCCTTGTCCTGCCATTGTCTGTCCTTTTAAAAAGTTGAATCCTCTCCATCTTACACAACAGGGGCCATAGTTGCCCCCGCTGGGGAATGCCTGGGAGCTGCAGATGGTACCACTTGGTCCTGCCCAAGGAGAATAGATACAGTCATGTGTGGGGCCTAAGTGGCTTTTGAAGGATTGAATTATAGGAGGAAGCTCAGAACTATCATTATGACTTCTAGGTATTGTATGTGAGTGATTTGACCAAAGGAGAAAAATAAAAGCTATGCCTGTGTTTGAAAAGTATCATCACTGAAGGGAATGAAGAGCTGTTGAGTGTTACAGGGAATGTTTGTTGCATATCAGGAAAACTACAGGTATCTGGCATCTTACTAGATAGGAAAATAGGGTTCCAAGGAAAGTAAAAGGCATCGGTTTGTTTTTAAGAGCATGTTGAAAAACGCAGGAATGGACAAGGTTACAGATATCTTAGGCAAGCTCATTTAATATTTGCTGCAGATATTCATTATCCATCTTCCCTTCTGGTCTATGACGTGGTCAAATCCATGCACGTTTTAGCTTCTTGAGAGCAGCCCTGCTGAGAAGGACCTGGGTGTCATAGGGGATGAGAAACTGAACATGAGGCAGCAGTGGCTCTTGCAGCTCGCAAGGCCAATGGGATCCTGGGCTCCATCAGCAGAGGGGTGGTCAGCAGGGACAGGGAGGGGATTGTCCCTCTCTGCTCTGCCCTCCTGAGATCCCACCTGGAGTCCTGTGTCCAGATCTGGGGCCCCCAATACAAGAGAGATGTAGAACTGTTGGAGAGGGGTCAGAGGAGCCATGAAGATGAAAACAGATGAAGAGAAACAGATGAAGAGAAACAGGGGGGGAATCAACTTTTTAAAAGGGCAGATAATGGCAGGACAAGGGGGATGGATTAAAGCTGAAGGAGGGAAGGTTTAGATTGGATATTAGGGGGACATTTTTTACAGAGAGAGTGGTGAGGGGCTGGAACAGGCTGCCCAGAGAAATAGTGGATGCCCCATCCCTGGAAGTGTTCAAGGCCAGGTTGGATGGGGCCCTGGGCAACCTTGTGTAGCTCCAGGCCTGAGGTTGGTGTCCCTGCCTGTGGCAGGGGGGTTGGAGCTCTATGATCCTTGGGGTCCCTTCCAACCCATGCCATTCTATGATTCTATGATTCACGTTTGTTTGGAGGTTTTGCTGTGGTAGCTGCACCTCTGGGAATGCGGGGACAAGGCTGTTTCATTCTGTGTTTCGGTTTATATTCTGTCTGGTGTTAGATATAAAAATTGCCTTTTTCTTGTTTTCTCCTCAGATGATGTTTTTTGACCTTGTTAAGGCCCAGCATCGAGACATTCTTTTGAGCATCATTTCCTTTCCAGTTCTGTTTGTCCCCTACACTTTCTGTTTTTGAGAACCAGGAGGAAGTCTACATATTTCCATGGGTTTTGTTTTTCATTTTCCATAGGTTTGTACGCATTGCAGAGAGCACTGGGAAAAAGACCTAACCTATTAGACCACGAGGTGGCCGGGTCAGTGATGATTGCTTTCAACGACTTCCTGCAGGGGATGAATGATGTCAGGCCCAGCGCCATGAGGGAGGTGGCAGTTGATGTGCCAAAAGTAAGTTATTTTTTTTGTAATATATGCTAGCAACATTGTTAGAGCCATGTTAAGACTTGCAGTTAGGCGTTGAAATGGCCTACCAAAAGAGAGAAGTTTTGTGAAGTGGGAGCTTCAAATTCCCAGTACATGTTGTACGTCATATTGTTTTCACATTTGTTTAATTATACTATTGAAGACCCATTTATAGAAGCTTAAGTTCCTAATTTTGGAGGAAGAGATGGTAGTACAGGGCCATGTCTCCTGATCCAGAATTTTATATACTGAGTGGGATAATGGGTACCTGTGAAAGCTGGAGCCTTTTGTAAAGCAGACACAAACTTAAGCAGAAACCAACTGTTAGCATTTGTAACCGCAGTGTGTTGGAACAAAGCTGTATAGAGATTGATTGCTGTGATTTTATGTAAAGCAGTTGACTAATTCTCCCTGCAGTTGATGCTGATGTGACATGAATATCTTCAGTTGGTGTTACATGACTTTAACTGAGGGCACACTTAGATACTGTAGGGAGGTTACCACTGCCAAGCAGTTGGTTACCCATCGGGGCTGTCATTATATGAACAGTTCTTTTGGCAGTGCTAGGTTCATTTTCACCCTGCCCTCTTAGTTAGGTATTACAGTCTTCAGGAGCAGACAGAATAAAAATTGGACTGGGGAACTGCTCTGGTTTAAGATGACTCTAATAATCTGTCTTAAGAAGATTCAGTGTTATATTTAATCTTACTGAATCTTGAGGCTCTAGGAGCCTCGTTGCTGGTGTTTCTCAGCAGCTCCCCGAGTCCTAGAAGAAAACACTTATGTATCATTGCATGTTGACAAGTCATCTGGGAATTTGATTGCACAACTATAGAGCCTTATTCCTAAACTACAGGAATGGGAAATAAAATCTGTGAACAGGATGCTGCACGCAGCCAGCTCGGATATCACACTTGGCTTGTTAAGAGCCCACGCTGTGCAGTGAAGTGCTGGGTGGAAATGCCTGGGCTGGCCCCAGACAGCCTTTCCTGGAAATGGTGTAGTGGCATCAATATCCACAAGGGCTAATTAGTTCTGCAGAGAACCAAGGTTACTAATTCTCTTATTTCTTATTATGCTAACGGCACTTGGGCTTATGTCATTATCACTGTGCTGTGATTTTTGGACATACCAGCCTCTTTGGAGGCAGGCTGGAGTGCTGCTGGACAGCACAAGAAAGTCATGGAGAAACAAGGTCTCCAGGTACTGCAGGAAATCTCTTCTGAATCCATGTTCAACCTACTACTCAGGCTCTTGTTGTCCACTAAACTGTCCTGCCAGCGGCTTCTTTGATTGCCACTTGTTTTTATTTGTTAAACACCAGCTGAGTCACTGGAATGCTACTGAAATGCATTGCTTTTTTTGAAGGGGAGATAAAACCCAGTGCAGATTCTTTTTGAGCTGACAAGACCTGCATTTTTTTTGTGAAATAATGTGTATTCTGGGAAAATGTGGGATAAATTTCAGGCTGTTTGCTTGGTGCTTTAGGTTTAAAGTGGAATGTGCCCTCCCACATCATCTACCAAAAGGCGGTGCTGGAATTCAGTTTAACCATTATTCTGGGCTGCAGAGCTACCTGCTTACCAAGACCCATGCATGGTACCCATACATGGTCATTAGCAGTCTGAATATCTGGGTCCATGAAGGTCACAGTACTGTAAACCCACCATTGTAACACCACCGCCCTCAAGGCTAATTACTCCATTACCAGTTGTATTTGAGGTGGGGAAGTGCTTTAAATCATCTCAAGTCTGTGGATTAATTGAAGGAGCTTGTTTATGCTGTGGCTAGGCATTGGGGAGTGGCAGTACAGGGGAAGCAAGCAACAGGAATCCAAACTGCAGCTTCCAGGTTAGGCTTCCTCGCTAGGTAAGCTTGGGATGTGATCTAGGAACACTTGTAAACATCTGAAGCTCATTCATACACAACTACAGTAAAATGTAGTAATTTAAAAAAAAAACAATTGACCACTACATGGTTTATAGACATTCATGAGCAAAAAGAAATGGGAAAAAAATTACTATTGTTATTAAACTTAGGTTACAGTAGCTTGCTCTTTATTAGTAAACACATATTCTCACCTGATTGTTAGTGTCTGAGTGCCAGTCCCTTGGCATTGAATGTGCTGTTTACATGGCTGATTTGTTGTTTGGAACACAGACTGTATCACAAAATGTGATGCAGCTTCTAATTCCTTGGATACCTTTTCTTAAGAGGAGTATGCAACATTGTGTGTCATGCTTCCAGTGATGATTTTTAGGTATATCATAATCTGCATCTCTGATTAAAGCTGTGTGTTCAACTGCTCTGGTGGAATCCATGTGTTTGTGCTAAAGTTTGTGATTAATTGGGTGTTGTAGTACTTGGTTTCAGTAGAAACCAGGTATCTAAGAAGGCAAATGTATGCAACTGCAGAGCTGTTAGTTGCATCATCTTCTATTGATGATCCTAGAATCATAGAATGCCTTTAGGTTGGAAGGGACCTTTAAAGGACAGCTAGTCCAACCCCCCCTGCAGTAAGCAGGGGCACCTTTAACTACATCAGGTTGCTTAGAGCTCCATCAAGCCTGACCTTGACTATCTCCAGGGATGGGGCCTCCACCACCTCTCTGGGCAGCCTGTTCCAGTGTCTCACCACCCTCATAGTGATGATGCTGTGTCCTAGAATGCTTTGCTATTTAGTATAGTTATGCTTGGATATCTAATCCTGCAACACCTGTGGGAAAGCATAAACTTGCTTGCCTCAGAACTGATGATAATAGTCCTAATTTCTCTAAGAATTTCTTCCTTTTTACTAGTTTACCCTTCTTTTTGGTGCTTCCAGTCCATGGACTTGGGCCACTTACCCATTTGATACTTTCCATAGTGGGCTGTTTGCCATGGTGTACTCTGATAGGTTACTTGCTTGACAGTAATTTCTACCAACAGAAGCTTCCTTGCTTACCCCTTTTATTGCATTCTTATCAACATGTAAAGGTTTTATGGCTGGGTGTGTGGGAAACAGAAAACAAACAGAAAGCGTGAACCAGACAGGAGTTCAGCTTTCTTCAGGAAACCTAAAATGTGGGGGTTTTCTGCTTTTCCTGGATGTTTCATCTTTGGGCAATTGTGATGTGTTAACTAATTCCAGAATCTTTCTGTCTGTAAGGATAGGCTTTTCTTCCCCTCCTCTCCTTGCCCCAGAAGCTATCCAGGTAGACAGTTAATTGTGTGGGTAATTTTGTTAGAAAATCAGGGGTTAAATTCCTTCATGTTTTGAAGTCTGATCTTAACACTGTCATCTAAAAACTCTTTGCTAAAAATAACTTCAAACCCTAAATAGTGATCAGTTATTAATTTGTTTCCAAAGAGAAAACAGAAGTCCAAGCTACGTAACCAACATCCATGTTATTGCTGATTCCCTTGGCAGCCCCCTTGGTGTGGATGGAACGCGTGGGCTATGCAGTTAGTGACAAGTAAACACAGGATCATTCAGTAACTCCACCTTCTCAGCATCCCCCGTTACCAGGACGCTGCCTTGTTCAGCAGGGGACCCACATTATCCCTAGTCTTCCTCTTACTGTTCACATACCTAAAAAATACCCTTTTTATTATCCTTTATATCCTTTGCTAGCTTCATTTCCAGGTAGGCTTTAGCCTTCCTGGCGCTACAGGCTTGGGGGAGACTGGCTGGAGAACTCTCAGGCAGGAAAGGATCAGTGATTGTTGACTGCAGGCTGAACATGAGCCAGCAGTGTGCCCAGGAAGGCCGACGGCATCCTGGCTTGTGTCAGAAGCAGCATGGCCAGCAGGTCCAGGGCAGTGACTGTGCCCCTGTACTGGGCATTGGTGAGGCTGCACCTCGTGTGCTGGGTCCAGTTCTGGGGTCCTCACCATAAGAAGGACATTGAGGTCCTGGAGTGAGTCCAGAGAAGGGCAACCAGGCTGGGGAAGGGGCTGGAGGGCAAATCCTATGAGGAGCAGCTGAGGGAGCTGGGGGTGTTTGGCCTGGAGAAGAGGAGCCTGAGGGGAGACCTTATCACCACCTACAGCTACCTGAAGGGAGGGTGCAGAGAGGTGGGTGATGGTCTCTTCAGCCAGGGGACAGGAGACAGGAGACAGGACAAGGGGAAATGGCACAAAGCTGTGCCAGGGCAGGGTCAGGTCAGATGTTAGGGAAAAGTTCTTCCCTGAAAGAGTTGTCATGGCCTGGCACAGGCTGCCCAGGGAGGGGGTTGGGTCACCATCCCTGGATGTGTTTAACAGACAGGTAGATGAGGTGCTCAGGGATCTGGTTTCGCACAGGACAGGAATGGTTGGGCTTGATGATCTTAAAGGTCTTTTCCAACCTTGTGATTCTGTGATCCCTGCGGGCCCTGACAACATTCCTATATTCTTCCCAGGTGCTGACACACTTTTTCCACAAATCATAGACTTTCTCCTTTCCTTTGAGTTTATGCATGAGGTCCCTGCTCATCCACACAGGTCTTCTGCCACCCTTAAGTAAGACTATCAATGCACATGCTGAATTAAGCAGAGACTTCTGTGATTTTTAACTTTCTGTGTTTCGGATGGTGGGTTTTTTCATATTTCATTGCTTTGCAGTAGCTGTATGTCAATTGAATGAGAAGAGTTCAAAGTAACTTCTAAACTAAGTAAGTCCACAAGTAAATGAATGTTGCTGAAGGGTTCCTTCCCTTTTAGTTGTAACTTATGGGCTGCTGACTTTTTTTTCTTTAAAACTGGTGTCGCCTCTGATACTGAATGAAATTACCTGTTTTATCATCAACACAAAATTGCTTTATCAACACAGAGCTTGTTCTCTAAAATCAGTGGAACTTTGAGTAGGCTGTGAGGAAAACTTCATTTTCAAATCAGTCTTTGCTTGGCACTAACTGCTCGGCTGTTTAGATGGCTACTAGGCTGAATTGTTCTTTTACAGTCTTCTGTCTTACTTAAAGAGTTATATTAGAACTCCTGCCCCAACTGTATGCATAAGAGGAGGTATTTCCAGATTTTGAGGCCACCCAAACAAGTCACTTCATGGTGTTTGATATTTGCTAACCTTTATAGAATGCTTTGCAGTCTGTTTCTGCAAAGAGCTCTAGCGAAAAAGGTAGTTATTGGGGTTTATCATCAACATAAATTGAACTAATTGAACTGCCTTTTTTTTTTTCCTTTTCATTCCCAGCCTATTCAGAATGACTGGTGCAGAAAATAGCCAGAATGGAGTGAGTCTGGGGCAGTAGACAGGGAGGCAGTGTTGGAGGTGCCACCACATCTATTTTTTTGTGTTCCTCCTATCTGCATTCCTTTGTCCTTCCACCTGTGCCCGGATTGCCGTGTGTGTTGGCTGTGACCAAGGCAAATGCAAAATACTTGCTACCTGGTTCCACCTAGCACCTTGGTGTTTCCACTTTAACAGAATCTTTCTTGAACTTTGCTATGTTACAAACTTTCTGGCAGGCTGCTTTTTCTGCAGCAGGGATTTAGGAGAGAGGGGACGCACGTTATAAATCAGGAAGTTAATATTTCAACTCTGTGGAGATTTGTACTGTAGTTGCTGTTCCTCCCTCTCCCGTGGGTCTTTCTGAAATTTTTGTAGGCTGCTATGGGTTTTGGTTGCCTGTTTCACTCCCTTCACTGTAATTCAATGCTCAGATTTGTGCCTTTGCAGCCAAAAGGTTCTGGATGAGACATCCTTTGCACGTCTGCTTTATTTCTTTATTGCTGCTGCTTAACAACCTCTGGGGACTTGCTGCTCCGCAGCGTGTTCTGAGCTCTGTTGACCTGGGGAGAGCTAAAGATTACAGCAGGAATGAAATCTTGCTGTCTTACACACGGTAACAGAGCCCTGTCTTTGTATGAGTAAGCTCAGCCCGAAGGCTAGTCTGTAAAACCATTTCCACCCTGACAGAATATCCCACTTTATTGCTGACGTTGCGAATAAACTTCCCTCTGAGTTAATGTGCAGGTAAAAGTAGTTTAGCTGCCTGAACCTGCACACTTGAGTTTGTGTTCATCGCAGCCAGGAAGTTACTGAGGAGTCATTTGTGTGCAAAACCACCTAGTTCTTCCAAGCTTACGTGAATCTAAAAGAATCTTAACTCTTAAGTGTGTTATTTTTGAACTATTGTTCCCCTTCCCTTCTCTGTCCTTTTGAAAAAGGGGAAAAAAAGATGTTCTAGCACTTGACCAGAATGTGAAAGTAGTGTTTTAGTTGGTATTTTTGCTTTTAATACCATCAATGCTTGAATTTGATTTCTCATGTTATAGAAATTCTAAGTAATTTAACAAAAATTGACTGGTTAATTTTCTTTTTTAACTCCTAATGGGCAAACTCACATTTAGTGGCCCTGTTTGTACATCCTGGTCCAGCTGTCTCCCCTTCCTCTTCCTCCTGATTTTAAACACAAGCAAGATCAGTAAATTTCCAGATTACTGAAAACAACCTTCATGTACACCTTCTGTGTACACTTCCATTGCTCCTGTTGATGTAGGACTCCTACTGAGTCTGAAAGAATCATTGCAGTAATGCCTCAGGAGACTTGTGTGTTATTACCCTGAATATTTGTGAGGGTAAAAATAACACTAGAAGTGTTTTCTCCCTGACATTTTATATGCATGCAAAGTACTACTGATGGATTTTGCCTTCTGTTGCTGGAAGTTACAGGGACTTCCTGATGCTTAATTTATTGTTCTTGTTCATGCTTGTCAAAATCTTTGTCTGGCTAGAAGGTTGTGATGATAGGAATGACTAGTACATGAGTAAGGGTTGATACTTAAACGTGAGGAGGAACTTTTTTACTGTGAGGGTGACTGTCTTGGTTCTGGCCAGGCCAGAGTTACCCTCCCCAAGCAGCCACCCCAGGTGAGCTGAGTTACCCCAGGTAAGCTGAATTAGCTTGGGCTGTTTTCCTCACCACCTGACATCACTCCCCCATAAAAGGGGCTGGTTGGGGAGGGGTGCCTCCGAGTGCCTCCAGAACAGTTCAAGCATGGCCAGGGTGTCAGGTCCTTGTGAGGTGCAGTACTCTGTTTTATCATTGGGTTTTTAAGGTACTCTGTGTTATCACCGGGTGTAAGGGAAATTTTCTGTGGGCTGTTACTGTTCCCCTGTCATGGTGATTTTGTCAGTAAACTGTCCTCATCCCAACCCATGGAGGCTCTGTCACTCAGCGAGAGAGGGAGGGCTTGGGGCTGAACCACCACAGTGACAGGCTGCCCAGAGAGGTTGTGGCGTCTCCATCTCTGGAGACATTCACACCCCACCATGCTGTCCTGTGCAGCCTGCTCTAGGTGATCCTGCTCTGGCTGGGGGGCTGGACTACATGATCTCCAGAGGTCCCTTCCAACCCCCATCATTCTGTGATACTGAAACACGAGAACAGGCTTATGTCATGTGTTGTCTTCCCTAGGAAAACTTTATTTAAAACTATTAAGATTTAGTTCTGTGCAGTTTACAGAACTTCTAGGTAAAACTAAGGGCTGTGGAAATAGGTAATCTGTGTTTTTAAAATGAAATTTAACATACTGTCACTGTTTCAGATCTGACTTGGAAGCACCAGCTTTTTGAATAAGGGCAGACAGAGATTAACTGTCCCGAGTTAAATGACAGTACTCAACCATGACATTTGAGTGCAAGGGTCTGGTCTGCCTGGGTGGAACAGTGGCAAGATGCAAGTGAGGTATCTGACACGTGCCTTCTCTTTTTATAAACCTGTATGTTTGCTTCAGTCATTAAAAATATGCAAGTGGATTTGCCTCTTATTGTGAGGGGAGGATTCTTCTTACCTTAAGCACTTACCTGAAGTGCCTCCATGGGGCATCTTCTTGCTGTGTGTTCCCTGTAAAATAAAGAGGGAAACTGTCTGTGAGACCACCTGTCTGCCCTCTGAAAGAGAGTTTGTACCACAGCCGAATTGCTCAGTGAAGGCCTGTCTCTTTGGGCTGTGTTGGTAGCACAGCTTCTTCCTTTCCTGGCTTTGTTGAATTCATAGAAACACTTTGATTTTGAGACTTGAGACGTGTCCACAGCCTGTTTCCATCTGTTCACCACCAATCCTTTAATCCGATTTGTGCAGTTGGTCCTGCTTGGAAGTTGCCAGAAGCTGCATGCTGCCGAAATCCTTCCCCCACCCCGGCTACTATGATATTCCACTGTGCCTGATCCAATCTTTACTTTGCTCTGACCCTTACTGAATTTGTGTTTCTGAACTGGTTTGTTGCTGTTGTTTTTTCTTCTCTGCCCCCCTTTGCTCCATAAGGGAATCCTGCCTTTGGCACATCCCTCTGCCCTCAAATCCTTTTTAGTTATCAGTGGTGATCTGCTATACATATTTTATACTTCCCCAGGCTTATAAAGTAATTATTTGAGAGCTAGAAGCTGCTGGTCACTAAGAAAGGGCTGGGGTGTGTTTGGTGCAGGTTTTGTTTGGTTTTGTAGAGCTCCTCTAAAATATTCCTGGTGTGAGTGAGATGTCATTCTGCATGCGTGGCAGCTCCTCACCTTACAGTCAGCCTTTAAACTCAGCATGTTTCTGAGGGGTTGACCTATGCATATTATTCTTTGGTCTTTCCTCTCTGCTGTCTTTGTAATGTTCTTCTATGTCAAAGACTGTCCACTGAGGCATTTCATTTGTTGTGCAGTTTGCTTGGACTTAAGCAAAAGTACTTGCCCCAAATCCCAAGGCTTTTTTCTTGTGCTTCAGCATTAGACTGAATCACCTCTTCCAGGGACTTGTAGTTTCCACTCTGCATACTGGTATCAGGGCAATGGCAACAGGGACAAGCTAGTAGTAACACCAGTTTTCCTATCAGGAGAAAGGCAGTAGATACATTACCTCTTTGGAGTACCCTGTTTGCTTAGGAGTATCCTCTTAGGAGTACCCTGCCTGCTTTTTGAGTGTAGCTGGCTTTGCAGGGCTGAAGCATGATTTATGCCTAGTAACCTTTCAGAGGGGTGTCATAAGGCAGAAGATCACTTGATTTAGGTGCATCTTGACATCTTTAATATTTGAAGTGGACGGGAAAGGATGATGACAGGACAAAGAACAGGCCAGGGGATGTGGGGAAAAAGTCTCAGGCTTGTTGACAGCGATACGTGGAGAGGTTTAGGTGTAGCAGATTTTAGATCCACCTGCTGTTGTTTTGGGTAAGATGTATTAGTTCTGTCCTAATATAAGCTTGGCAAGGTTGTCCTGTGTCTTCAGCACAGCAAATTGAACTGCAGTTGGGTCTGAGTGTGGCTTTGTGTGTGTGTGTGTGTTCATTCTTTTCAAAGATACCTGTCTGTTTGGAGGATTGCTTGATTTTAAGCTTCTAGTCAAATCTCCAGACCCCAAGTTCTGTATGGGAGCAACAGTGTTGACAAGTGGAGGAACCCCCAAAACTTCTAACGCTCAGTCCTGTTCAGCTTGGTGGGATTGTACAGCTGAGACCAGGGCCTTACTTTACAGCTATATGTAACACCAGCTTAAGAGGATAGTCTTTTCCTTCAGGGAAGACATCAAAGTAATTCACAAATTCTCCATCAGCATTGTGTTAAAAAAAACAAGAGAACTTTGCTGGTGATTAAGAGTGTTGCTACCTGTGGGATCATGCTGTCATTGTATTGCTATATTTCTGTATTTTGCTATTGACCTTTGAAGAAGATACAAATTTTTGCCTACATCCACCAGCACAAAGTGAGTCTAATCCTATTTACTTTGTGTGACTTTGTTAACAAAGTGGCTCATTAAAAACAGCTTCATGAAATAACTAGTACACATTTTACAGATAATTTTGGGTTTCTTTTTTAATAGTTTTGCCCCATTGTCTAAACTCAGAACAATTTTCTGCTTTGCAGGTATCTTGGTCAGATATAGGAGGACTAGAAGATGTCAAGCTGAAATTGAAACAGGCTGTTGAATGGCCTCTCAAGCATCCCAATTCCTTCATCCGAATGGGGATTCAGCCTCCAAAAGGTGTGCTGCTTTACGGACCTCCTGGGTGCTCAAAAACAATGATAGCAAAAGCTTTGGCTCATGAAAGTGGACTCAACTTCTTGGCAGTGAAGGTAAGCTGCTTAGCCTTACATTTTCTTAACCCCTGCATACAATCGACAGCTTACCCATTTCTACTGTTAAAATCCAGTGGTTCTTACTGTTTCTGATCATTACAAATGCTACAGCAAACACCTTGATAAATATCAAGTCATGTTTGTGGGGGTTTGTATGCTTTAAAAAAAAAAAATTTATATTATCTCAGGACAGAAATTTTATTGTGGATGGGTGGGTAAGTTGTACAATTGCATCTTAATTGTTTATGTTATTAAATCTTTTCTTAAATTGAAGCAATTAAATTCTTAAAGCAGTATAAATGAAATACAGCTCTGGATAGTGGGTCACTGTGGCGACTGGCAGAGAGCAACACACAATTCAGTATGAATTTTAGGTGAAACCATTTTATTAGGTGAAATCACCCAGATTCTATACCTTTATTACTGCAAACAGGGCAAGCTAAAAAACTGCTCATTGGTTACACACACTGTTCACACCACACTGATTGGTTAGTGACTATAATGAGTTCTGATAAACATATAGCTAAACATCCTTAGTTTACCTTTAATACCTAAAAGTATCTGCACATCGGCTGTTGTGACCCTCTTGTCATGGTTGGTTCCTAACATGTTCTGTTACTCCCAAATCCCTTCCCATAACTGCTTCTTGGTTTAGGGCAGCCTGTACCCCTATCAGCAAGGCCGCTGTGTTTTGAGAATGTGATTATTAGGATCCTCTCAGCATGAGGAACTTTTCCTGTCTCATGGGAACAGAAGAATATTGTCAGGGCCTAAATCTTGAGAGAAGAGAGCTAGGCCGCCAGCAGGCCTGCTGCCTTCCCCGACAGGTGTCTCATCAGCTTTTAGAAAGTTTGCAGAATCAGTTGTATCTGGAGTACTCTTTGTCTAAGTGGGGTATTCTCTCGGCATAAGAAACACTTTATAGAAAGCTTTTGGATTTCATTGCCTGTGAATCAGTGTAATTGATTACTGTGGGTTGTATGGAAAATGTATGAATGGAAGTTATTTGATAGTAAAATGGAGCTTCAATGTGTAGGAAGGAAAACAGATAGAGTGGTTCCACATGGGGCAGCCTTGCAGCTGTGTCAGAATGTTAATGAAGTGCAAGGAAAAACAGTTAAGTAATTTAAAAGTAACATCTCCTCAGCAGTAAGATCACATACTCTTGCCTGTTGACCATCTCTTTACTCACAAAGCTGCCTGTGTTAGCGGTTTCTACACAGCTTCCTCCTCTGCCTGTCCTTTCCGACACACTCTTTACTGCGGCGCTGGATCCTGTGCTGTCTGTGAGCAGAGGCAGGTATCCACTGGCCATGAAGCCAGCAGCCCCTCACTGCTTGTGCTTCCTGGTACCACACACAAGCCTCACATCAACAAGAGCAGCCCTGGAAAGCTCAGCCCTTAAGAAACACAACCTTTATGCCTCTTCCATAAACGCAAAGACACTTTGTACCTCCAGAGTTACTGGTAAACAGGTTTCCTCCTGCACCCCTCAAAAGGAAACATTCCGCTTTGTCTCTTGCAAAGCACTGGTGCCTGGGAGGGTGGGGAAAAAAGGTGTCAGACTGACAAAGAAAAAACAAAACCTAATGAAAAACAGTTAAAGATGAATGTTGTTGCTATGGTGTAATCATCAGTTATAGCTACATCAGACCTTTTTGGATCAGTAAAATTTAATTGTCTGAAAGTAACAGGTGGCTGATGCGGAATAGAATCATAGAATAGACTGGGTTGGAAGGGACCCCAACGATCATAGAGCTCCAGCCTCCCTGCCACAGGCAGGGCCGCCAACCTCAGGCCTGGAGCTACACAAGGTTGCCCAGGGCCCCATCCAACCTGGCTTTGAACACCCCCAGGGATGGGGCATCCACTACTTTTCTGGGCAGCCTGTTTCAGCACCTCACCACTCTCTCTGTAGAGAACTTCCCCCTAATATCTAATCTAAACCTTCCTTCCTTCAGCTTTAATCCATCCCCCTTGTCCTGCCATTGTCTGCCATTTTAAAAAGCTGGTTCCCCTCCTGTTTCTCTGCTCCCTTCAGGGACTGTCAGGATGCAATGAGGTCCCCCCTGCAGCCTTCTCTTCTCCAGGCTGAACCAGCCCAGCTCCTTCAGCCTCTTCATAGGCGAGGTAGCCGAAGGTGCACTGATGTGAATGGTCTTGTACAGTGATGAAGTGTTTCTTCATGGTAGAGTTGATGGTTGTGCAAACCTACTACAACACTGGAAACCCTGCTGTCATTTACAAGCTGCAGGAAAACTGGCTGTCTTGGGCAAAGTGCCTTTTATCCCCTGTCAGCTTAAATCCCTTGGCCTGGAACAGATGGAATAGCCCAATGTACAGATGTTTCGAGCAGCACATCTCTGGAGCATGTCTAGCCTTGGATATGTTGACTCCAGGAAGGGAATGTAGCCCACTTTCTCTGACTTCACATTTGCTTCCTGGACAGAAAATGCGACATCCATCATGTACGAAATGTGTTAAATGCCATTGTCTGTAGCACTTGGGGAAGCACAACAGTCACAAATTAATTTCCACTCTATGTATTCCTGCAGTAAATCCAAAGTAGATGAGTATGTGGGCTTTCTTTGGGCTTTGTTTGAGAGGGGATTTTTCTTTTTTTGCTTATAGTCCTATTAATTTTCCCTATTCTCTACTGTGTCTCAAATATCTGTCCCTGGAACTGATACCAGGCTTTTTTTGAAATGGAAGTGTATTTCTTGGTAATTTACTTCACAGACTTACATTTTCCTTCCAGCCACTCCAGCCCCAAATAATTTTGATGAGACATGTCTGCTGTACAGCCTGTAGGATGTGAGTGCTCTTTCAGGATAGTTCAGGTGGCTCAGGTTCTTGTGTCGGTCTGGAGAACAGACTGCAGACGGGAGGCATAGCTCTGGCTTTGGGAGCTGGCTGCTGGCTCTCCCCATGTCTGAAAACTGAGAGGAAATTTGGTATGTTATGTGTAGTGCTTACTTGGTCCAGTGAGTATTTTTCTTTTTGGAAGATGAACCTGTTATGTCTGCATGCTATAGTAAATCCAACACTCTCAAGAAGTGCTGAATGAATTCTCCTTCTCTAAATTGTCTGTCCTGCTTGGGTGCTACAGGTATCACCCCTGTCCCAGCCTGACTCCAGGAAGGATTTGCACGTGTGTCTACACAGTGCCTGTGCAGTTTGGACAGCTGACTCAATTAAATGAGGTACTTCAGCTGGGTTAAATGTCATCTGTTAAAATACAATGTTTCCATGAGTCTTGGGCACGGACGGTTGCCATAGTGCTGTATGAGGCATGGTCAAAACGGCACTGCCTCCAGCCCACGTCTGACTTGCCTCTTACAAGGTTTGGAAGATGGGAAGAGTCTAGATGTAATTTCTGGGCAGAGGAGCTGAAGAAAATAACGTGGTAACAGATGTTTGACGTTGCATCCTGTTCTCTCCTGAAATCTATTGTGAAGTTTCAATGGTTCGGCTTACAATGAACATGGCCTTTTTGTAAACATGCTCTTTGATACTTGGCCAAAGCTTTTTATAGCTGTATTTTCACCAAGATTGGCAACCTTTTGCTTTTCCAGAGAAAAGCAGTTGCTTGGTTTGTTTGTTGTACGCAGCAATCCTGCGTATCATTCTTAAGGGGAATTGTTTTTTATTCCTTCACTTGACTTTCTTTGTCTCTAATACAATATATCTGCTAAATTTACTGGGGACGAGGAGGTTGTCAACTATTTTTCAGGGGATGACTCTCCTTGTTCCCTCCCACCAGCCCATTCTCTAAATGTCTTGCAGCGTTGAGGCTTTTTTGGGTTTTAGTGGTCATCTTGATTAATCCCCCCTCCTAAACCTCTGTGACAAAGAGACAACTGAATTATTCTCAACTTGCTTTCAGTATTGTGTGGTCATGGGTATAAGTGAGCCTTATATCCAAATTCATTCCTTTACACAGTAACTTTTTCATTCATTAGGACTGATGAGAATTCGAATTAGCAATAGTTTTTGATATGACTGAATTGTTATTTTGGTCAGCCTTCTATGCCCCGTCCCTGGAGGTGTTCAAGACCAGGTTGGATGGGGCCCTGGGCAACCGTGTGTAGCTCCAGGCCTGAGGTTGGTGTCCCTGCCTGTGGCAGGGGTGTTGGAGCTCTATGATCCTTGGGGTCTCTTCCAACCCATTGCCATTCTATGATTCTATGCACTTTTTGGCTTTTTCACATTCCTTTTGTGCTTGCCCCAAAGCTTGTAGCTTTCTTCTGATACATAGATTAGATGTTTGGAAAAAAAGTTTTACTGGAAGAGTTGTCAGGGCCTGGAACAGGCTGCCCAGGGAGGGGGTTGAGTCACCATCCCTGGATGTGTTTAACAGGCAGGTAGATGAGGTATTTAGGGATATGGTTTAGCATAGGACAGGAGTGGTTGGACTTGATGATCTTAAGGGACTTTTCCTACCTTGTGAATCTGTGAATCTTAGGCATTTTCTTTTCCTGCTAGGGAAAGAAAATTGTATACAGGTATCAAATCTGTCAGTATTAATAGGATGGGGGATGCATCAGGCTGATGACCCCTTGTTGTAGTATACAACTGTGCCTGTGACTTCTCTGCTGGAGATACCATCTAGTTCTCTGAAATGGGACACGATGAAAATGAAACCCTTTGTCACTGTTATTCTGTGGGATTTATTTCCCCTCTTTTGACTGTTTATGTGGCGCCCTGTCTCCACTGTTTTGACAGCTCCTGAACTTGAGGTCAGCTTTGACTGGCTGCTTTTTTGACACTTTTGTTGATTAGGCCACTAAGATTTTTCTAGTGATACTGTAAGAATATTTTAGAGGAAACTGCCATATCTTCCTGTACAGTGTAGATAATTGTGTCTGCATTTGTCTTGAATCTTAGTTTATTTAGATTTGTTATGACTACCCTCTTGGATTTTTATTTTTTTAAATCTTATTTTTAGGAAATCCTGCTTCATTGTGTCATGCTAAGAACCTAGTGAATATTACTTCATGTATTTTCTATTGCTTTTCTGGGAAGCAAATTGCAGGGAATCTCTGTGGATTTTTTTTTTCCCCCTCACTTATTATTGCAGTATCTAGGTAATAAGCTTTATTACCAAACAAGAAAGCCATTGTGCTGTTTTCTTTTTAACCTATTTCTAAATGAACGCTGGAGTTTGCTCTTAGCTTGTCCAGGCTGAGAGGCAGCACTGTGGCCCCCACCCAGATAAACCCCATCATCCAGTTACAATGTGCTCCTTAGCTGATGGTCTTACAAGGGCTGTGGGAATTGGAAAATCCTTTTGCCCCTTGAGTTGCTGCTTAGCCCAGGGGATGTATGGTATTGATGATACCTTGTAGTGCATTACCTTCTACTCAGCCAGCTAAAACCAGAGGGAGCCTTTCTGCTGATTTCAGGAGGCTTTTTCTCAGGGTTATATCAACAGGGGACTTTGAGTTCTGTATTGTATCCAACCAGCAGATTACCTGAGTTTACAAAATAAACAAGAAGAAAAATTACATAACTTCTATATTCTTGTCATGGTTTTGGAAGCATCATCTTGCCTCTTGCTGCTTAGTGCTTTTTAAATATTTGTCTGTTTAAAATAAAAACTGAGGCCAAAATTCAGCGATAGTGACATAAAGCATCTTAAATGTTCAGAAAATATAGATCTTCTCTCTTGGAATTCAAATTCTTGTTTATAAAAAAAAATTGTTAGAAAACCCCAAAAATTCTTGTAAGCAAGATGAAGCAATATTTAAAAAACCAACCCTAAACCCACCCAAAGTGGCAAGCAACGTTTAAGGTTGTTAACACCACGCAAACCAATGGCACAGATGGTGTGTGCCAGCACAGAATCACAGAGTTGTAGGGGTTGGAAGGGACCTCGAGAGCTCATGGGGTCCAACCCCCCTGCCAAAGCAGCTCCCCAGCTCATACCGCACAGGTCGGTGTCCAGACGGGTCTGGAATCTCTCCAGAGAAGGAGACTCCACACCCCCTGGGCAGCCTGTCCCAGGGCTCCCTCACCCTCACTGGGGAAAAGTTCCTCCCCATGTTGGTGTGGAACTTCCTGTGCTCCAATTTGCAGCCATTGCCCCTTGTCCTGTCTCCACTGACCACTGAAAAGGGGCTGGCCAATTCCCCCTGCACCCCATCCTTAAGATATTTATAAACATTGATTAGGTCCCCCCTCAGACTTCTTTTCTCCAGGCTGAACAGCCCCAGCTCTCTCAGCCTTTCCTCATAGGGGAGATGTTCCAGGCCCTTCATCATCTTCGTAGCCCTTCTCTGGACTCTCTCCAGGAGATCCCTGTCTTTTTTATCCCAGGGAGCCCAGAACTGGACACAATACTCCAGGTGGAACCTGACCAGGGCAGAGTAGAGGGGGAGGATCACCTCCTGTGACCTGCTGGCCACACTCCTCCTGATGCCCCCCAGGATCCCATTGTCTCTCTCAGCCCCCAGGTCACACTGCTGGCTCATGGCCAACCTGTTGTCAACCAGGACCCCCCAGGTCCTTCTCCACAGAGCTCTTCTCCAGCAGGTCACCCCCAGCCTGGGGTTGTTCCTCCCCAGGTGCCAGACTCTCCACTTGCTTTTGTTGAACCTCATCTGGTTTCTCCCTGCCCAGCTCTCCAGCCTGGCCAGGTCTCTGGATGGCAGCACAGTGTCCTGCCTGTCAGCCACCCCTCCCAGCTCTGGATCATCAGCACTTGCTGAGGGTGGGTGCTGTTCCCTCCAAAACATTATTTGCATTGGTTAAGAGTTCTAGCTATGGCGGGGGGGGGGGGGAGGGGGGAAATGGTTAGAAAATATTCCTGACACTTTATTTGCTGTTACTTAAAACACTTGAGCTGAAGCAATCTTTTATTTTTTCAATTAGAAGTAATTTGCAAAAATACACACTGAGCTCTGACTTCACCTGAGCTTGATATAACTTCCTGTATCACCCTGCTGATGCTTTTGCCCCTCTCCCTGTGCTTGACATGTGCTTTAAGCTTAGTTTGTCATCTGGGTGAATTACGTCAAAATATTTTCCAGTTGAAGTTTCCTCTTGCTTTTCCCTTCAGCTCTTGGCTGCGGCAGCTCAAACAGATTAATGAGGCTTGGAAAGGCCAACTGCTTTGCTTTGTGAAGAACTGTCACTGAATTTTTGGGAAGGTTGTTTAGCTTTTTGGGGATTTCAGTGGGCAGAAATGTGGAATAAGAAAGCTTGGTGCCTGTAACTAGCTAAACAAAACATTTAAGATGGGGGAAAAAAAAAGCAGCATTGTGGTTTTATGAGAAATTGCCAAATGTTTGATAAAATTTCCCTCAGTTCCATATCAATCAATGCATTTACAGTGACTTGTTAATGAACAGATAGTGAACATAAGTGTATCAAAAAATGTTTAACAGTTCTTTACAAAGGATAACAACTTGAGCTACTTTAATGAAAGCTTTTAATCCTGAAGCTCTCTGTATGTTTTACTCAATTCAAATTAAAATAAAGCATTTCTCCATTCTTACCATAAGGGTCCCAACAGTGAATGGGCAGGCAGTAAATGATTAAAAGGCAGTTCCTTGTATCTGTTTCCTTGTCCCTTCTCAATGTCTGTGGAAGATTAATTTTTGCTTAGCGCTTGGCTTCTCCCTGTCCAGTTACCAAGGGTTTGTCAGCAGGCAGGTAAGAGTAGCAATGACAGAATGGGGTGTTGCTAGAGGGGGAAGCCAAATATGTTTTGCAGCCTGGATGGCTAATTTTGTGTTGTTTTACTGTGTGGGTTTTTTTGATCCCATGTGGTATCCTGTGTGGATACTGCCCTGATGGTGCCAAGAAGGGCCCCACACAGAGCAGTGGCTGGCTGCTGTTCAGCCTGTAGCTAAAAGCATCAGTGAATAGGGATGGGTGTTGAAAATCCCTGATGAACTGAGATGAGTTGTAAAGGAACTTCTCTGTGGTCAGCACAGGTGAGCAGGATGGGTTACTTTTATATCTGCTTCAACTTTTTTGATGACACCAAGCTGAGTGGTGAAGTTAATGTGCTGGAGGGATGGGATGCCATCCAGAGGGATCTGGACAGGCTGGAGAAGTGGGCCCAGGTGAACCTCAGGAGGTTCAACAAAGCCAAGTGTAGGGTTCTGCACCTGGGTCAGAACAGCCCCCGTTATCCATACAGGTTAGGCGATGATGTGCTGGAAAGCAGCCCTGAGGAACAGGACTTGGGAGTACTCGTGGGTGGAGAAGCTGGACGAGAGCCACCAATGTGCATCTGCAGCCCAGAAGGGACAATCACATCTTGGGCTGCATCAAAAGTGTGTCCAGAAGATCAAGAGAGGGGGTTCTATCCCTCTGCTCTGGTGAGACATCACCTGGAGTACTGTATCCAGCTTTGGAGCCCTCAACATAACAAGGACATGGACATGTTGGAGCATATCCAGATGAGGCTACAAAAATAATCAAAGGGCTGGAGCACCTTTTCTAGGCTGAGGGAATTGGGCTTGTTCAGCCTGGAGAAGAGAAGGTTCTGGGGGGACTCTATAGTGGCCTTTCAGTACCTGAAAGGTGCCTATGAGAAAGCTGGGGAGGAACAGTTCAGGAGGGCATGGAGCAATAGGATGAGGGGTAATGGCTTTAAACTAGAAAAGGGGAGATTTAGGTTGGTTAATAGGAAAAAGCTCATCAATATGAGGGTGTTGGATCACTGGAACGGGCTGCCCAGAGAGGTGGTGGAGGCCCCATCCCTGGAGATAGTCAAGGTCAGGCTTGATGGAGCTCTGAGCAACCTCATGTAGTTAAAGGTGCCCCTGCTTACTGCAGGGGGGTTGGACTAGATGAACTGTAAAGGTCCCTTCCAACCTTACACATTCTCAGATTCTCTTAACTCTGCAGCGATAGAATTTCACCTCTGACTTGATACTGTTGTGCCTGTGCTGGTGCAGCACTTCCACTCAATTTTACCTGGATTTTGCAGGCTTTGGCAGCTGTGCCAGAGTGCTGAATGGGCCCTCTGAAGGCGCTGGTGCATGCAGTGAATTTAATTCCTGTTTAGATGAGATATTAGGGGGAAGTTCTTTACAGAAAGAGTGGTGAGGGCCTGGAACAGGCTGCCCAGAGAGGGGGTGGATGTCCCAACCCTGGAGGTGTTCAAGGCCAGGTTGGACGGGGCCCTGGGCAACCTTGTGTAGCTCCAGGCCTGAGGTTGGTGGCCCTGCCTGTAGCAGGGGGGGGTGTTGGAGCTTTATGATCCTCAGGGTCCCTTCCAATCCAGACCTTTCTACAATTCTATGATTTCCAGTCAGTTCACTCCTATGCTACAAGTAACTGGCTTCTGGCAAACAAGTGAATTTGGAGGCACGATGGGTGTTCTATTTGTCTCCGCGGTTCGATGGTGCTGCTTCTAGCAACTACACCGCAAGGACCGAGGGGTGACATTTTTGTGTCAGCCTACTCCCTCGGATGCTTTGGAGACCACAAGCACCTGTTGAAATTGGAAGTTTTTAAAAACACCAGACAGGTGTCAACAAGTTTTTAAGGTCTTGTGGAATGCAGGGCAGAGAGAGAGGAAGTGATTAAAGCAGTGCACAGCGCTCAGCCTGGAGTTTATGTCTGCTGAGAAGCTGGAGTAATGCAGATTAAATCATTAAACAGCATTGAAAGACAAGTAGGCTTTATCCTTAACAAGCAAATATACTGTGTTTTCTGAGCAAATATTGTTCTATGTAGCGTAACCTATTAGCAAATCACACATGTGCAATCTCTGCGTTAGAAACAGCCTTACCATTGGAGTAAAGGCAGGCTCACTGTTTATCTTGTGAACTCTCTTTCTTGTGACTGTCTTGAGGTGTGTGTTGCTTTGGTTTGGCTGTAGTAAGGATGGGGTAGCATTTTGCCATTGAGATTCCAGTACTGAAAGATTCTGTAACTAGTTTTGGAGTCTCTTTCAAATCAGTCATTGTTGTTAGAGGAGACTATCTCACCTGCATGGAACTACAAAGAAGAACTAAAAAGGAGGCGAGAATGCTGGCTTTATCACAGAATCACAGGGGTTGGAAGGGACCTCCACAGATCGTCAGGTCCAACCCCCCTGCCAAAGCAGGTTCCCAAGGACAGGTCACACAGGGAGGTGTCCAGATGGGGCTGGAATATCTCCAGAGGAGACTCCACACCCCCTGGGCAGCCTGTCCCAGGGCTCCCTCACCCTCACTGGGGAAAAGTTCCTCCCCATGTTGGTGTGGAACTTCCTGTGCTCCAGCTTGAGGCCATTGCCCCTTGTCCTGTCCCTACAGACACTGAAAAGGGGCTGGCCATTTCCCCTTGTGTCCCACGCTTGAGATATATTTATAACTATTGATCGGATCCCCTCTCAAGTCTTTTCACCAGGAATGGTGTACTGGTAGGGGTGAATGCACGCTTTGCTCCTCTGAGCTGTCTGACTACCCTCCTCCTGCAGTCTGAAGAGAAGTTAGCTCATCAGTGAGGCACACAGCATTTGAGATAGATGCAGGTCTGTCTAAAGTGGTTAATGTGAGCATCTAACTCACATGCAGATGACTTTTGAGTGTGGGCAATGAACATTGCCCTTGGTATGTATTGTGAACAGTTGAAGACTAATTTTGATACCTCCTGTCTTTTTCTTTTTGAGATGGACTGTAGAGCTTGGTTTCCAGATGCTTCATTTGAAATAAAATAATAGTTATGACTGATATTCTAGTGCCTACGTGATAGTTTCTACTTTAAACATGGCACTGAAGAAATTGTGTGTGGTATGTTGTAGATGAATAATCTGTAGGATTTGATATAAATTCTCTAATTAATTGGATTTTTAAAAAAAAATATGAATTGCATTCTATGACTAGCATAGTTTAGTGTGTCTCTGTCAGAACCCAGAACCTGCATGTGAGGTTATGGCATTATTTTTCAAGAGAGTAACCAGAGCTGTGTGCTGGGGAAGCTGGAGCTCTGTCCCTCTGACTCAAGAAGTGTAAGTGCATGATTTTCCTGATTGTCCAAACAGTAAAAAATTATTTATTGAGGGAAGTCACTGGCTACATTTCCTATCAATTGAAGGTGGCTGCCCATTTTTTTTTTAGGTGGAAAAAATCCACCAGTGTTTTTAACCACTGCCTAGAAAAATTACTGATGCTCTTTAACTTTGAGGATACCAGGTGTTCCTCTTCCAGTTTAAAAACACTTTGCAAACTTCTGTCGTAACCATGTGTACACAAGCTTATATCATGTTGCAGCCTGTATACAGGGGATTTATCTTTTGTGTGGCTCTTATTTCAAGAGCTTATTCTGATCCTATTTCAAATGTAAGGAATTTTCTTTTTCCCTTGCTTTTTTTTTTTAATTTAAAAAGAAAATTTAAAGGAGGGAATGTTTAGATGAGATATTAGGGGGAAGTTTTTTTTACAGAGAGAGTTACAGAGAGAGTGGTGAGGGGCTGGAACAGGCTGCCCACAGAGGTGGTGGATGCCCCATCCCTGGAGGTGTTCAAGGCCAGGTTGGATGGGGCCCTGGGCAACCTTGTGTAGCTCCAGGCCTGGAGGTTGGTGTCCCTGCCTGTGGCAGGGGGGTTGGAGCTCTCTGATCCTTGGGGTCCCTTCCAACCCAGACCAGTCTATGACTTAAAAATTGACACTCCATCCAGACCATAAGCAAATGGAAGGTTTTGTGATACAAGGGGAATGTATCTAGTAAGTGGGAATGGGATTGTTTCTAAAGAGGGCATACCTGGAAACAGTCTCTACTTGGAGGCTGGATAAACAAAACTCAGCAGATACAGTGGGCCCAAATCAGCAGTTTTTATACTGTTATTCTGGGTTGTAGCTCACAGGCGCTACAGTGTGCATGGCTAGGGTACAACTGCAGCTGCAAATTTCCTGCTCCAAATCTTTTCCTGATTTTGGGAACCACTGTGCAAATGACCAGAAGGAACAGGTTTTAATTCTCCAAGCCCCTTCATATGGAAGGTGGCTTGTTGCAGAAGAGAACTGAGCTATGCATCATTAAGCTGGGCCATTTGTTACTGGCACCTCTGGGTCAGTGTGTAAAAAGCTGTGAACAGCTTTTAAAGGCATCTGTATGCTCACCTCTGGGCCAAAACCAGTGTTTCAACCAATGTTGACTTGCTGAGTAAGTCAGCCTCATGTCGCTTGGTTGGTTTGGGTTTTTTTTAAAGCATTAGAAAAGCATTGAAAATAAAAAATAAATTGTAAATAAACCCAAGACACCTTCCTAGTGCCTCCAACTTCAAAGCCAACTTCCTTAAAAAAAAAAAAAAAAACAAAAAAGGAAAGCTTTCTGAAAATTAGAAACCAGGTCAGCTGTCAGCAGGTGACATTGGGGTGGCCTGCAGGCAGCTTGTCATGCATATCTGGATTTTGAAAGAGCTCCATCAGTCTCAGCTAAAGGACACAGCCCATTTGCGGACAGTGTCCGGCTGGAGGTTCAGCTCAGGTGGGACCAGAGCTAACCCAGTTGAGTTTCTGCATGCAGCTGCTTTGAATGCTTCTGGGTTTTGTGTTGTGGTTTGGAGTGTTTGCATGAGATGAAGTGTATACAGATTCCTCCTTTTTGTGTGTGCTTTCTCTTACTGTGAAGTCTTTTTCCTTTATGGCCACATGTACTCAGACTTCCAAGCTACTTGTGATAAAAACGTTGTTCTGAACAGCAGTTTTGGTATGAGTGGTAAAGTAGGATACCTTGAAATCAATTTTCCTCAAAATTATCCATGAAGAAGCACAGGTCATTAATACATAGTGGGTTTTCACCTGGAGTCACTGCTTAATGAAGAGAAAAATGGAGAAAAACTTCAAGTCAAAGCTTACAGCAAAACCATGCATTCAAAATAATTCTCTTTGGAAACATTTTAAACAGTATTTATTGCTTTGATGTTGCCTTGATCATGTTTGAGTGCTTAATTAAAAATAAAACTCCGAGCATCTGAAACTATATTGTACCTTAAAGCTCAAAGAGAGTAGTTATGGGTTTAAGTTGGGGTTTTTTTGCACAGGCAGAAGACAATGTCAGAGTATTTGATGTTGTGTCATATTAGAGGACTACTCTACTTGAACTGATGTAGATGCTTTTGGCTTTAGTGAGGATACTGATGTGAGTGAAGATTACTTAGGAGAATAAAGGCATGAAAGAGAAGGTCCACAGGCTCCAAGAAAAAGTTTGTAAAGGATATCTATAATGGTAGGTAGAACCTACAGGGGTTTCTCAGTGTTTCAGCTGAGTTTAGCTGAAAGCTAGACAGAAAGAGAAAGACTGCTCTCGTTCCTTAAGGATGTGTTAGGCCTGTGCTGTTGGATTCCTCATCACTGAGCGTGATGAATGGTGAGGGCCCGGAGCAGCTGGATGCTGTCTCTTTGAGCTGCCAGCCTGTTCTGCACAAACCCCTGCGTGCTCTTAATGTTCAGTGTCCACCCTGAATGATAGGAAAAGGCTTTGTGTTTCTTTTGCTTACCTTTTTTTTTATCTTCTACCTCTTCCCTGTGTTTTTCCATCAGTTATGTTGATGAATAATTCTGTTTTCATGCAAGTATCCTGAGGCTGTCGAAACCTTTCAGGTGGCGCTTCAGCTACCGTGGCCATTGCTTTAAGGGTGGATGTTCATCAAAGGAAGAAGCGGTGCTAATTGCATCCTATTTCCTAGGAGCAAGGCACTGGTGCTCTTCCTCCAATCCTTATACAGTTGCTTTTGCCCATGTGGTACACCAGGTCTGGCCACTGCTGTTTCTCACCTGGTCCTTTGGGTAATGGGCTGCTCTTTCAAAGTAAATAAATAAAACTAGTGCCATAGCCTGGATGCTTTGCTGATACCAGGTAACTTGTGCTTTTCTCTTTAGAGCTTACATTCTTGGCCATGCACAAGTGTAGGTACTTACCAGTGGTGCTACTGTCAGGACAAAGCCAGTGTATTAAGTGTTACTGCAAGGGTGAAAAAAAGCATAGGGAGGGGAGACTGCAAAACCCTAGCATGCTGCTTTTGTAGAGTAACAAGTCTGTTCTGCAGATCTGGGTCCCACTGAAACAGGGGCTGTAACAAACTCTGTCGCTGCCAGTGTAGAACTGTGCACCTGCCATGTGTCCTTAATTTTAGCATACCCATCATTTAAAGCTGTGCTGCTGCTCTGAGCCAAGAGTTACAGAGTTGTAGGGGTTGGAAGCCACCTCCAGAGGTCATCGGGTCCAACCCCCCTGCCAAAGCAGGGTCCCTAGGACAGCTCACACAGGGAGGTGTCCAGGTGGGTCTGGAATATCTTCAGAGATGGGGAGTACCTGAAGGTACTCTCAGTTGTGAAGCATAGGAGGGTTGTTCAGTTTTCAGGCCGTGAAGAAGGATGTTGTTTCAGCAAGTGGAATCAGGAGGACACCTGTTCCCTGGAAAATAGGTTGAACTTGATGTCTTTTTTTAGTTCAGGGCAGTGGATAATCATTGTTGGTTGTGGCTGCGGGTCAGTGTTAATGCAAGCCGGTCTGAAGTCAGTGAATCATTACCAATCCCATGAGGATCTCAGTGCCATTAGGAAGCATTATTTAAGCAGCCTACCCTACAGGATATAGCAGAACAGAAAGTGCTTTGAGAATTCTCCCTTGTTTAACTTACTGTAATTGTAAGTACTTGTTCAAGACCTGCACGTTGACCCTGTGCTCTCTGGTCTGTTCCTAGTGAACAGGTCTGTGAGTATAACCAGGCACGGCAGCAGCTGGCACTGATCACGGTGCTGGGCAGCCTCAGCAGAGGGGAGAAAGAATGCGAATGAGTGAAGACACTGAACAGCTTTCTTGCTGGGGATGGAGCACCTTGTGGATGGGTTTCAGGTGTGCTGCTGCGGCAGATGCTTCTTTCTGGACCTGCAAACTGCCAAGTTCCAGCAAGTGCTGCTAAACATTGGTTTTGGTCTCTGCTTTGGTGCTTGGCTGGACAGGATGTGTGTGGAGAGCACAGTGCTTTTCTGTAGTTCATCTTTTTGGCTAGTTTGCAGCCCCTTTGTTGCTGTTGTTGAGCCAAGAATTTATTGAGAAGCCCAAACCTTTTATTTTTTTGGTTAATTCTGTTTCTCTTGAAAGTAATGTGATAATACTAGTGTGAAAGGATTAACCTATGTACATAGTTACGGGCATGCACAGTGCTATTAGAAGTGGAGGAAAACTTAGTGCAGGTAAGAAGTAAGTCTGAAACATGCACAAATAAGACTTGCAAGTGACAAATTACAAAAATTCCTTGTCACAGAGCAGCAGTAATGTAGCACTGGCAGCTTGTCTCAGTCATTTTCTATACAAATGTAATGTGCTTTCTAAACTAATTGTTAAAAATTTTGCAGGGACCTGAGCTGATGAATAAATACGTTGGTGAGTCTGAACGAGCAGTGAGAGAGGTGAGAAAAGGGCAAGCTATACATAACATTGTATGCTAAGCTTTCCTGGCATTCAAGTTCTTCTCTGCTTACAAGGCTACCTTTAAGCTGTCTAGAAACCCTCCTTCTGGTTTAAATTTTAAAAAGAAAAAAAAAATTGCAAAAGGGATATTTTGTGTTGTTTAACTTCCTTCTGCATCAGCCTAGGGATACATGTCAAATCTGGGATCTGGTAGCAGGTGTCAGTATAAGCATGCATCCTGCAGTATCACGAATAACTTCTCAGAGGGCTGCTTAAAAAGGGCTTATGTCTGTTCTGTAACACTCACTGGTTTTGGAGGTGTGTGTGAGGGGAGGTGACAGCATTCTGCAAACATTTTCCAGCCTTTAAAATTGTTTCATTGTTGTTTTTCTAGATCTTCAGGAAAGCCAGAACGGTGTCTCCTTCAATTCTTTTCTTTGATGAAATAGATGCCTTGGCAGTTGAGAGGGGAAAGTAAGTAATCCTGTTACAAAAATCAGACGTTATTTTCTGAAAAATTACTCTCACATTGTGCAATCACCAGCATATTACCTTTCTAGAATTATTTAATATGCTTGTTCCACATGCAGAAGGGTAGCATTTGTGACTTACTCCCAAGCGTATTTTACTTGGTATGAACAGGTAAGCCAGTGGAGTTCCTCTTTTCTCATTTCATTAGCAGGAATCATTCTGCTGGTTCTCATGCCCTCTGGCAGTTTTCTGTGGTTTTAGCTTGCATTTATTTCCAGTAACTAACTCCCTCCTTTTCCCAGGGTTGTTGCACAGTGTTTCCATCAAGTAAACAATATTGTATGCTATGTAACATGAATTACCAAGGAGACTGCTCATGTCCCTGAATTTACACATACATTGAAACATTACAGGGAAAAACTTCATGGAAAGATTGGGAATGCCTAGGTCTCTTTATCTGTGAAGTTAAAAAGGGAATGTTGTGTAAGCAGCTAACACTGTTTTTTTCAAATATCCTCCTTTTTGATGATTCCAAGATATGTTTAGCTGCACTCTGAGGAGGATTATAGCAGGTTTTCATTGCTGCTGTAGTAGTTATGATTTGACAAGCTGGTCAAAGTGGTCTGTCTTGAGGGATACCTTCTTATAAAATACTAGTACTTCTTGTGAGCAAGTACTTTTTTCTGGTTTGTCTTGGAGGAGCAATCCCCTGTGTGCCCAGCGCTGCAATAAAGGATACCTGTTTCATAGTCACCAAGGCTAGTGATTCTGGCTTTTCGAGGCTTCACAAGAAAAACTATGTGTACATAGAAAGTATTTGTCCAGTTTAAAGGTGCATCACAACTTCATCATTTTTCTGGAGAAGAAGCTACCTTGGCATCCTCACAGAATCCTTTGTATTGCAAAAAGGCCTTTTGTATCTGCAGGAAAGGATAGATGTCATTCTGTCATTGCAGCGACACAAATTGCTGACGTTGTAGGAGTTGGCACAGAGTTGCCCTGTGAAACTGCGAAGAAATTACCGCAATTTTTGTTGATAAGTAAAATCTGATAGGAGATGTCTTCAAAGATCAGCATCCTCCTCTTGTGCAATGTGTGCAGCTGAACTTTGTAAGCTTCCTAGAAACACTAGCCACCCTGCAGTACATGCTCAA
Organism: Laterallus jamaicensis coturniculus; assembly: GCA_022605575.1. Lineage (NCBI taxonomy): Eukaryota > Metazoa > Chordata > Aves > Gruiformes > Rallidae > Laterallus > Laterallus jamaicensis. The sequence goes on from JAKCOX010000005.1 coordinate 4,947,620, forward strand.
ACACCTGCCTCCTTATTGAAACAGAAAAGTTGCAAAGATGTGCGCTGGAATCACGCCAGTGCAGATTGTGGGGGGGAAATATCTCCCATCCTGCAGTTCCAAATTATGTTTAGCTTTCAGAAACACCACTTCATCAAGAGAAAAACCTTTCGGAAAAGTCAGCTGTAATAGGTTTCAATCGGCCTTTTCGCACAGTGCCCTACAGGTGTTGAGTTTGTTTGTTTGTTTGTTGGTTTGCTTTATTCTTTTAGGGAGTAAACAACCCAATTTTCCTTTTACCTGGAACTGTCTGTGGTGGGTAGTAGGCCTGGCACAGCTTGCTGAAGAATGTGGTATGACCTGCTGTAGCCGTGTTGTGCTGGAGACATCTGGTTTTGGAGCTTTAAAAAGAACAGGGTGGGACGCACAAATATTTCATTGTCAAATCTGAACCAGATGGGAGGTAAAATATGTAGCAGAGTTCTCATAAAATTCATCTGAAATTAAATGGTGTAGGAAACCAGACAAGGCACTTATTAGAAATGGCCCCCTTTATTTTTTTTACAGGCTGACTTTGCACAGTAGGAATTTGCAAATGCATTAGAGATGCTAACGATTTGTGGCCTCTGGAGATCCATTTCCTGTACTATTACTAACCATACTGAAGTTTGCAAGGAAACACCTGTTTATATTGTCTCCCTATTCCCTCTGTTGGTTGAATTAGTTTTCTCTGCCTTGGCAGTGAAAAACACTGTAACACAGCTTTGTAAAGGTTTTTCAACTCGGTTTAAATCCTTATTGGGATTCTGTGGGCTTTGTGCAGAATGTGCTGTATCCCAAATCTCCGGGGTAGGTAACCTCTCATGATCCTAACGGGAAGTGTCCAGAGATACAAAGAAGCCTAAACTGTGACGCTGTGAGAGTAATTTTATGCATCGTTCAGATTGGAAATACAGATGTGAAATAACATTGAGTAATTTCTTCATGCTTTTGCTCTTCAAAGCACTTTGCCAAGTATTCATTTACCCATTTTTACTTGTTTAGATTTCGCAAAAGCACGCGTGTTTAAAACACAAACGTTTGGCACTCAGCCTTCTGTGGAGATCACTAAGCAATCCCTTCTCATGGGCAGGCACATGCTAACTAGTTAATTATAATAGAGATAAATCAAGAAAGCAAAGAAGTTTTCTTGTTTACACCATTCAATGTAATGTTGTCTTCGCATCTGGCAGCGGAGCCTCCGTCACTGCACAAGCCGCTACTCCATGGCAAACGCTGTAGCTGCATTGAGATATGGCACAAGAGTTGTTTTTATATTGCACATTCATAGAATCATAGGATGGCATGGGTTGGAAGAGGATCATATTGCTCCAACCCCCCTGCCACAGGCAGGGCCACCAACCTCAGGCCTGGAGCTACACAAGGCTGCCCAGGGCCCCATCCACCATAACTGCAACACATCTAACGCTCTGCCTAATGTAACTGCCTTGTGTACAGTTTTGCTTTGCGAAGTATATTTATGTGCATTTATCAGTTAGAAGAAATAGTTCTTCAAAGTCAGCATACGTTAGATTGATTGATGTTGTTTGGTGCCAAATTGTACTGTTTCTGAAAATGCTATATTTTTTTCCTTGTTCAGCTTGCTTAGAAGTTGGATATGTTTCATATACATGAAATAAGCTCCTGGGTTTTTCTTCTTGTCTGCCCGCCCCCCCTACATTGTTCTACTTGTAGGCAACAAATTAATACATATTAATGAAAGAATTTAAAATGTAATCTGGATGTACATGCCAGCCTGAAAGAGGATTTACAAAAATAAATCCTGCACCTCTGAAGAAAAATAGTGTAAAGAGCAGTTGCTTGATGGAGAAATCTGGAGATCCTTCCTGCAAGAAAATGAGAGGGTGGTTCTGAATGGACTTGAGTTTCCAATGTGGCAGTAAAGACAGATAACTTGAGCTGTATTGATTTCTGCATTTTGTTCTGTTCTATTGCACTTCAGCACCCTTTGAAGACTCTTCCTTCTCTGACTGGTTTATGTTGAGATGTTAGAAGAAGTCTAGAGAGAATTGAAAATTAAAAAATCAGAGGCTGAGTGGAGTGACTGTGAGGAAAAAGAGAAACTCTGTGTAACTGATACTAAAGAACAGATGATAAACCTGCAGAGGAAAAGAGGGCAGAAAGTTAGAGGCGTCACAGTGAGTTTTAGCGTAGGAAGAGTTATTGAGAAAGGAAAAACTGCAAATCAGGAAGGCGTTTGTTAGAGAATTCCTCTTCGCTGTGAGTCATGTGGCAGACGCTCCAGCAACCTACCACTTGACATTTTCAAAAGAAAACTGACTTTTCAAGGATTAACATGCTGCATTGAGCAGTTGTATACCAGAAGTGACCTATGTGATGTACGGAGCCTTTTCCACCGCTCTGTGGTTCTAACCAGCGTTTGCTTCCATGAGCAGGTAGTGACTTTTCTATCCCTCCCTTTCTCCTCACTTCTGAAAGGTTTTCTGACTTGTTGTAGGAGAGACTGTGCTGAGGCATGAGCCATAGGGCTGCTCCAGATACAGCAGCACGTGAGGAGGAAAGTTTGCCTTGCAGTAATCCCGTGCCCAGACAAAGCTTGAGAGGCTTTACAGATTGCACAGCTGCAAAGAGTTATGGGTGTTTGTTATCCCTTGGTATCCTGACCATGTAAAACCTAATTCTTCTGGCCATTAGAGGTTGCCAAGAGGGAAATGGCTTGGTAATTAGACTTGAAAGTGATGAATGAACGTGGCTCTGTGTAAATGCAGCACAGACAGTCTGTTTGCTGAACTTAAGAAATCTCTGTGCTTTGGAAATGGGACATTGTTTATATAAGTGGGATTTTTGGGATTTTTGGGCAAGAGACATATTTGTTCCTTTTCTTCTTTTTCAGAAGCAAAGCCTTTTCCCCTTTAACTGCAAATCATTGTAATATAAGATGGGAAATGTTGTAGACTGATGTGAAAGACACTGATAAATTAATTTTTCAAAGGGGAGTTAGAAAAGGAAGGCAAGGGACAAAATCAGCACCTTGCATTTGACATGTGGAGGCCAAGACAAGTTGGCAGATGAATAACGCTATCATTTTCAGAGTGAGGGTAGAAGTGACAGAGCAGAGGGACTTTGGTACCAGTCCCCTGAAGCTACAATATGATGATGCTTTTCTGAGGTATGTTATCTTCTATGCTGGGAGGAGGACAGTTACATTCCTAAGCCACAATCTAAAATGCTCAAAACCTCTGAAAGATGTACTGTTTTCTTTTTAGGTATTAAAATATTTGTAGTCTTAAGTTTTGGGGCCCTCAGGCTTCTGAATGAAGCTGCAAATAGCAGCAACTTCTCTTCTGTCCTGTGCCATCTCTGCTTCTAACAAGGACTGTGATAGGTTTTTTACACCAAGCTCTCTGTCTTTTTGGACTATTTTAGCACATATTTATTTTGTGCACTTATTATACTGTACATATTACATTGTACTGTATGTACTGTACATATTACACTTGAACATACTGTTGCATTTCTGTACCTATGCAAATTCCCCCATGTAATTAGCAGCCTCTGCCATGAAGGAGGTCAGCGTGTTGCATCCGAACAACTAAACCTATGTGGCTGGACCCTGCAGGGACAGAGCAAAGTGGCATTAGGTATGATAGAAGTTCTCAGCTGAAAGCCACCTTGCACAGGGTAAATTACCTGTAGTAGGGCTGGGGGAGGCATTGTCACCTTAATATTGCTCATGCAAAAGGAAGTGAATAAAGAACAGACTGAAGAAATGGAGCTTCCCTTGTGTTTGAGGGACCTGATTCTAGCACCTGGCTCAGGCAAGGTCTTTGTGTTTCTGGCTTATGTTGACACTGGTTGTCGCTGAACTGGGGAATGTCAGCTGATCTCCTGCAGTACCTCAGCTGTCTGGATGTGAGGGAGTTGGAGCATTCTAAACTTTTGTGACTGCTGTGTGTTTTCTTTAAAGTTTTGGAATTTGGTATCCAAATAGAAATACTGTCTGGGAAAAAGGCTGCCTGCCCAGTGCCAGCTTTCTATTTTAGGCCTAGCAAGGGGTAGTGAAAAGTAAAGTTTTCAAATTATTTAATCATTCAGTAAAACTTGTAGTTTTGCTTTGGAATAGCAATTTGAACAAATAGCATTACCTAGAGGTGGTATGTGTATATGATAAACGTCTGCAATCTCTTTAATTTTAAAACAAACTCAATGCTTCTTGTCTAGCAAGAACCCTTTATTACTATGTGTTTTAAACCTATTTTTCTTCCTTTCTGTTGAAAAAAACCCAATAATTGCTAACTTTTCTGGCCTTTATCATAGTTTAGACATTTGAAAGTCAGTAGAGGCTTTCACTGGCATCCAGCAGGACTGGATCTGTAAAACCTATTCATGAAGTTGAATTCAAGTGCCTGGATTATCGTACGGGGCATAGAGGGACTAACCAAGGCAGTTCCCGTAGATAAGCCCATTCTGCAGTGATTGGGAGTGCTGTGGTAAAGTTGGCCTACAATTTACCCCTACTAAATGGGCCCAAGCAGGCTACAACTGCCTGAAGGGTTAGGCCTATAATGATTTCAAGTCTTTTACTGTTTATTTATTTATTTTAAATGAAATACAAGGGGAAACAAAATTGTAACTAAGACTTAAAAATGGAACTTACTCCAGATGAAAGCAAACCTCTTATACTTAAATATTGTTCTAATGAAATGAAATCTACTCTACTTAGTTGCTTCTAGGTCTGTAATACTTCCAACCTAAACTGTGCTTGCTTCCTTGGTAGACATGATTGATTACAGTTTTCAATTTGATTAAATTCCAGGAATGCACAGAGGAGAAATGCTGAGGGAAACAGGAAAAAAGGAAATGGGAAATTTACTGTACACCGTGTGTGTTTGGGTTTTTTTTTTGTGTTGGAGGGGTTTTTTATGGCGAGGTCAGTGTTAACAGATCAGGAGGACTCTTGATGTTAGCATCCTTCCTGTATCAGCTAGACAGTGCTGGGGCCAGATGAAAGCAAGTTCTGACATCCATCTTTCATGGATGTGTGTCTGGAATTAGTTGCAGGCTTATGGAAACGGATGATGGATCACCACCTAGGTACTTAAGAATTTGGAGATGTGCTTGGGGAAAGCCCTCTGGAAGAAACCCTGTTGATTCCAAACCTGTCTCAAATGCCTCCTTTCCTCCTTTCCTCTCGTTTCATTGCATTTCATTTTTCTGGGCATACTTTCCCTAACTTCTGGCAGCTGCAGTAGTAAGAAGTTTAGGCAAATGGTTGCATGACTGTAGGTGATAATGAAGAAGCTTTTCACAGCAGTCTGTAGGCCATTTGTTTCAGTTACCTGCTGAGACCTGAGTGCTGTTTCCTGCTTTCACAAAGCTCATCTTCTCCTTTTAGGAAACTTGCTTAGAAGTTGAAGGCCACTCAAGGAGGTCTAGGAGCTCTTATTTTTCTATGCTTTTTTAATGTCTTATAAAACAAATTATGTGAATCTCATGTAATCAGCAAATCTATGATTGGCAAAACACCAGTTTTCACAGAATCATAGAATGGAATGGGTTGGAAAGGGACCTCAAGGATCATAGAGCTCCAACCCCCCTGCCACAGGCAGGGACACCAACCTCAGGCCTGGAGCTACACAAGGTTGCCCAGGGCCCCATCCAACCTGGCCTTGAACACCTCCAGGAACAGGGCATCCACCACCTCTCTGGGCAGCCCATTCCAGCACCTCACCACTCTCTCTGTAAAAAAACTTCCCCTTAATATCTAATCTAAACCTTCCCTCCTTTAGCTTTAATCCATTCCCCCTTGGTCTGCCAGTGTCTACCCTTTTAACAAAGCTGATTCCCCTCCTGTTTCTTTGCTCCCTTCAGGGACTGGCAGGCTGCAATGAGGTCCCCCCACAGCCTTCTCTTCTCCAGGCTGAACAAGCCCAGCTCCCTCAGCCTCTCTTTGTAGGGCAGGTGCTCCAGCCCTCTGATCATCTTCATGGCTCCTCTGAACCCTCTCCAACAGTTCCACATCTCTCTTGTATTGGGGACCCCAGCTCTGGACACAGGACTCCAGGTGGGGCCTCAGGGGGGCAGAGTAGAGAGGGACAATCCCCTCCCTGTCCCTGCTGCCACCCCTCTGCTGATGGAGCCCAGGATCCCATTGGCCTTGTGAGCTGCCAGAGCCACTGCTGGCTCATGTTCAGTTTCTCATCCACTGTGACACCCAGGTCCTTCTCACAGGGCTGCTCTCCAGGAGCTCTTCTCCCAGTCTGTATCTGTGTCTGGGATTCTTCCGGCCCAAGTGCCACCCCTGACCCTTGGCAGTGTTGAACCTCATTAGGTTCATCCGGGCCCCTCTTTCCAGTTTTGCCAGGGGATGACCATAAAGCTAAATATTCTTCCCAATCTTTGAATGTCCCAGACTTCCCCAGGTTTTCTCTGGAGGTGACCCTTCAGCAGCAGTTGAATTTTGCTCTTGAGGAAACAAGGAAAATGTGAAACAGTAGTAGTGGGTAATAGCTGGTACAGGTGTGTATGGAGTATGGCAGCATCTAATTACAGCGTGCTGATGGAGGGAAGGGTTTGGGGTTTATCTGCTTTCAGAGTTTTTCTGGTGACATGAGCGTCCTCTGCAATGGAGAATGTTAATTATTCTAGCCCTTGAAGTTGGGCTTGTTTATATCTTTATTTTTAATGAAGTACATGTGCCAGAAGTTAATTTGGCCTAGTGTTTTACTAACGGTCACTTAGGCCTGGGTATGCTCGCTGTACCTTTTGGTTCTATGAAATACCTCTTCTGTGAGAGTACAGGTGGAGAGGAATCAGGTAGGAGCTGTAGGTGGCAGTTTTGTGGCTCAAAATGGGCATTGTGCTTGTAAGCAGCAACAAGGATGTGATGTAAAAGTTGTGATTTTACAGGGGAGAGGGAAAACTGCTGTAGGGGGAAAAAATAGTGATGTTGTGCTGCTTATGTTAATGTGCGTGTCTCTGTAAGCCTAGTGTATTCAGTAAAGTTTGGGGTTTGGAGCCCCAGTAGCATTCAAGTGAAATGAAATTCAAACCTAACACAAAGGCTCTGATATCCTTGATATAAGAATATTCTGACTTAATATTTGAGCAGGGTGTATCTGTGTGGAAGAGCCTCAGTTTTCTAACTGGCATGGTGGTGTCTGTCCTGTTGGACAAAACGCCCCACTGACAGGATTTTTGAGTGAAATTTGTTATCTGGGAAGATGCTGCAATTATTATTTTTCTGGTAATGCTATTGAAGTAGAACTCCCTCCCTCCACCCCCACCCCCCCCCCCCCCCAACGCTATGGAAAACCTTGACCTGCCAAAGCTATATTTCACCAGAGTTTGTGAGGGAAGGAAATAAAGCAGTGTGACAGGTAATTACCGTCATGGCAGTTGGACTGAAAAGACAGACTTGGCAGGTGCTCCTTGCTGACAGGTTACCCCTGCAAAGCCCTGACAGAAATGTCAGACTCAATAAAAATCCTTCAGACTGTGCAAGCGAGGAGACTCTCGCGTGGGAGCGTGCTGGCAGGGGGCTGTGGTATTTCAGGAACCTTTTACCTCAGTAGTTTGTGGAGAAGCAGAGAGTCCTGCCAGAAAGCTCTATTTCAACCCCTATTAATTTTTTTGATACCAACCATTTTGTCATGTCAATGAGTTTTACATTTGTTTTGATAGGAAATTATTTCCAGAGATCCCGGTGAGAGAATTATTTGAGATGATATCGAGTCCATGAATATTTTTAAAACCTGTAAATTTTGATTATGATTGCAGTTCTTTTGTTGGGGTGGGGGGAGGGAAGAATAAAGGCAGCTTTTATCTGTATGTAAATCTTGCCTGATACGATGTTTTGGAAAAGAAGGTGAGCTGTACTCCCTTCTCAAAACCTGTGTTTTAGATTTCAGCTGTGTGGAGATTAATCCCTCTGCCGTAATTTATCCCGGATACTTCTCCTGAGGTCTGCCTCTTTGACCTTGTGGATCTGCCTGAGGTAGGGTCATCTGTGCAGAAACGGGGCTTTTCAGGAGAGGGGCCCTCCCCAGCTTCATTTTGGTTTTGTGGCTTCATGGTTGCTGTGAATGTAAGGGTACTCAAAATGTTATTGTTCGAATATTTCCTGCATTTCCATGTCTACAGTTTAGTGGCACAACTAAATTAATGTCCTGATTCTAAAGCTTAGGCATTCAGACAGGCTTCAATGCTGTCAAAGTCAGTGGTGGGATGGAGTCATTGGTTCTCCTTTACAGCATTTAAATGGTGATTGAGACTTAAATACATTTTCCAATGGAAATGACATCTGGTATTCTGAAAAAACATTCATTCCTTTGGCTTTGGAAGTGTTCTGGGTTGTCAGATGATGCAAGTGTACGTTTGCATTAGCTCACAGTGGTGATGCTTACTTCATCATGAGGTGAAACGGCACTGACTGCGTTCTCAGACTATTGTCAGTTTTCAAATATTAAAAAATGTTAGATAAAGGGGAGGAAAAATTAAGGGAGGTTAAATGGGAGTTCTGGAAGGTCAAGTGGTGAGGTGGATTTGAAAGCTGGTTGAAGGGAAGAAGCCAGTGAGTTTTGATCAATGGGACAGTCTGGCTGGGGGCCTGTATCTAGTGGAGTCCCTCACGGGTCAGCACTGGGACCTGTATCGTTCAACGTATTCACTGATGACCTGGATGAGGGAAGAGAGTGTACATCAGTAAATCTGCTGATGACACAGAACTGGGAGGGGTGGCTGACACCCCAGAGGGCTGTGCTGCCATTCAGACTGAGACAGGCTGGAGAGCTGGGTGGGGAGAAGTTCAAGGAGGTTTAACAAGGGCAAGTGTGGGGTCTTGTGTCTGGGGAAGAACAGCCCCAGGTACCAGCACAGACTGGGGACTGGCTGTTGGAGAGCAGCGGGGGTGAGAGGGACTTGGGGGACAGCAGGAACACCATGAGCCAGCAATGTGCCCTCGTGGCTAAGAAGGCCAATGGCATCCTGGGGTGTACTAGAAGGGGGGTGGTTAGTAGGACAAGAGAGGTCCTTCTCCCCCTCTGCTCTGCCTTGCTGAGACCACGCCTGGAATATTGTGTTCAGTTCTGGGCCCCTCAGGTCAAGAAGTACATAGAACTCCTTGAAGGAGCCCAGCACAGGGTCACCAAGATGATGAAGTGGAACACCTTCCTTATGAGAAGGGGCTGAGGGAGCTGGGCCCCTTCTGCTTGGAGAAGAGGTGACTGAGGGTGTGATCTTAATGTGTAAAGGGTGAGTGTCAGGAGGATGGAGCCAGGCTCTTCTCAGGGATGGCAGCGATAGGACAAGGGGCAATGGGTGCAAGCTGGAGCAGAGGAAGTTCCATGTGAATGTAAGGAGGAACCTTTTCACTGTGAGGGTAGTGGAGCACTGGGACAGGCTGCCCAGAGAGGTTGTGGAGTCTCCTCTGTGGAGACATTCAAGCCCTGCCTGGATGTGTTCCTGTGTGATTTAGTCTGGGTGATCCTGCTCTGTCAAGGGGTGTTGGACTAGATGATCTCTTGAGGTCCCTTCCAACTCCTAACATTCTGTGATTCTGTGGAATAAGTAAAAATGTACAAAGCAAGAAGTCAGTTGCAGTGAAAAAAATGCCTATAGCAAGAAGGGTCACATTTAAATCTGGTGACTTCATACATCTGGTTATGTCTGGAAACAAAATCTCCCTGGCTTGAAGAACTGTGTAAGGTAGTGAACCGTATGTGCTCCGTGATGCAGTGGTAGAATCAGGCTGCAGTTGGTTCTATATCCCTAGGAAATAAGTATGAGAGCAGCTTAAGATGTTCAAGAGGAAATGTCAGTGCCTGCTGAGATCTGAATCCAGCTGGTTAGAAGGGTGATTCGATAAGCTGAAATGAGAAAAAGGAAAGGTGCTATGGAGAGCCCTCACCTGCTATATTGCATTTGGGGCTGGGGCTCACAGTCCCTCAGTTCCATCAGACTTACTGTGAGGCTTTGTTGCACTGTAGAATGCATGTTTTACTCTCTGGAAATGTGTTTTGGAAGTGCCTTTAGCCAAGATAAACCAACAACAAACAGGGTGGGGTTTTTTTCATGTTCACCTTCGGTAGTCTGCTTTCACCCATGGGCTTTTACCTCTCGGGAAGCTTCTCTGATGGTCAAGTGAAGTGCCTGTGCAGGAGTGCGTGTGCACTTGCATTGAGACCGGTGGGACACTGGCAGGATTAGAATCATAGAATGGTCTGGGTTGGAAGTGACCCCAAGGATCACAGAGTTCCAACCCCCTGCCACAGACAGGGACACCAACCTCAGGCCTGGAGCTACACAAAGTTGCCCAGGGCCTCATCCAACCTGGCCTTGAACACCCCCAGGGATGGGGCATCCACTACCTCTCTGGGCAAGATATCACACCACATGTGAGGATATCTGGCTCCATCTGAAGTAATGAAGGAGTAAGCAAAGTCCTTTCTTTGTCCTTAAAACTCCTTCATTGGGGATTTTAAAGAAAGAGGGTTTGGCAGAAAGATTAAAATAACATACAGGCTACAACCTGGTGTATTTCGTTAGGACAATACAAGAGATCACTTGAACTTCTCAGGCCTTTTTGGAGCAGCCAGGCTCCTCTTTCCTCATGGTTTTTTTTGTTGTTTTGGAGTTGAAGGTATTCCTGTTTCAGGAATGGCTCTTGCACACATGGCCCTGTGTGGATTACGTGAGGGACTTCATTCGCGCTGCCTGGATTTGCAAGCGACGTGTTGACAGGAAATTAGTTTGTACCAGGACATGCCTTTTGAGGACTATTTCCATGCAGTTGTGATGATGACATCAATGTTTGGAGGTCAGGTGGTGTGGGGCAAAGACGGCCCCTTGGCTGGAAGTTGGTTTTGGCAGTGCCTCTGTGGGACTGGAGGGTTAATCATCATTTGTTTCTCTGGCTGCTGTTTGCGTCAAAAGGCTGGGCAGCCTTAATGAACGTTGCCTGTGTTAATTTGAAACCCTTGCTGGGAAATCATGGGAAAATGGAAAAACGCATATTTGCGTGTCACCCTTCAGATTAACAGCTTGGGCAGCGCTGGACTTCTTGCAGCACATGGTGTGGCTCTGATGCAGCTCCCAGCAGCTGGTAAAGAGATCTCTCACTGTAAACGTGGGCCCGCCTCTGGATTTTATAGGCTCTCCTGCTCAGCCAAAAGCTAATTTGCCATAGACTCTGCTGAAGATGGTGCTTCATGTGGCAGCATAGCAAAGTATGTAAATAAAAGCACTGAAATTGGTCCCAGACACCTCTTCATTTGATAGTGTTTTTATTATTGGCATTTTTTACGTGTGTAGCTTTACAACTGGTTTTAATCCACTTTAAAGAGATGATAGTAACCCCCCTATTAATGCACTGGTATCCCCCCCTCATTGTTTGAGCGGTGTTAGGCTATCAGTAATTTCTGAGCTGCAATTTTCTGATTTGAACCTAATTGCATGAATGCCTTTGCAGTGTACAGTCTCCCAAAACAGGGGGGAGCATTCTTTAGAGTAAACACTTCATTTTTTTCCAGTCTGAAGCTCGTAAGAGTAGCATTTTATTGGGGTAAGATATAATATCCGTTGCAGCCATCTCTCCCTCAAAGTCTTATAGCTTCATGTTAGATCATACAATGTTAACATTTTGGTCCCAGTCTTGCCATTATTTTCCCCCTTCACTTGGCTGGGGTTTTTTTTTGTATGCAGTCTGTTGGGTATAAATTCGAGTAAATGTGAAACTTCTGCAAGATGGGAGGCCTGAATCCCCACTGAGACTAGCTTATGTTACAAAGCTGACTTTAATTTCCTTCAAGCTCTGTGTCCCTTGAAAAGCATTTACTATCCTTGTCCAACACCTGAAGTGTTCTATCACCCTCAGCCCTCTATAAATGGGACCGTGACCCATGGGTATGTTAGAAACGCTCTGATATTGCTTGGGAATCTCCTAAAGTGGCTGCAGCAGCTGAAAAGCTGGCAACTGGCTAACTCAAGTACCTTCTCTAATATCTCTTAGCAACCTAAATATTCTGCTAGCCAGCATTTATTATAGCTCCTCACGGATATTTTCCAGACTAGGTCTGATGAGTTGACTGCTTTATACTGGAAAATAGCAGAACTGGATGCAGAAGAGAAAGTTAGAGGATTTATTTGGAGGATAACTATACAGCAGTGATGGAGTCATTCCTGTTGCTTTGGCTCTGGGGTGTTTAGGAAGCTCTTTGGTTGCAGGCATGCTGGTGGTGTATGCAGCGCTGCAGCAATATATATGTGTGTAGTAATTGTAGATGTGTGTATTCTCTATCTGTTGGAAATAATTGCAGTGGCTCTGTTTTAAAATAAAATACTTCTTTTTGGAAACATGCTCGGCAGGATAATTGTGTGGCATTTGTGGGTCTAAGTGTCTGTGTACCTGTATAAACATTTAAAGTACTTTTGGAAAAGGACTTAAAAAATATATTTGAGATTAAAACATTTTCTTAATCCTATGTGGATGTGGGATGACAGTATAAAAATGTATGTTGCAGGAAGAAATGCAGCTTCATTTTAAGTATCAGGCTTGTTTTCACTTCTTAGCACGAAGTTCCCCCTGGCTCTGCTCAGCAGAGGGATCTTTGGGGTGAGCCTGTGCTTGCCTCGACCCCTCCTCTGTTTATTCAGAGCTGGGTGCTGCAAGGACACACGCATCATTGCCTAGTGTGTCTGCCAACTTGTGAGTTATCTGTGATGCTCCTAGTATCTCCTAACTAGTATTCTTTCAAAAAAATCACAAGTTACATGGGGTGTGATCATGCCACTTTCAGAAATAAAGCCTCTTTATGTTTTAAAGCACACAGCCATTCATGAAACCTGTTAGGTTTATGTATGTGCTTGGTCTGTTGATGTGGTTTATGCAGTGTCTTCCTCTTCTGCGCTTTGTTACATGTGTGAATACGTCTGCACAAGTACTTGTGTGTCAGAGAATTGTCTAGAAGAAGGTGGTACATCATTTGGTTATTCTTTCCAAAATACTAGAAGAACAAGAATAACAGTTTATTTCTATCATGCATTTTGTTACGATTTATTAAGCAATTTGAGGAAATTTTCTGTACACTTCAAGGTTACCAGAGTTAATTCCAAACTAAAACAATAAATGATAGTTCATGCCTTGTCTGTTTAGGTTTTTCACATATTGATGACTTCAGAACTGGAGTTTTCCATTTCTCAGCCCTGTGGTTTTTTTCTTTTTCTTCCCTGATATCTGGAAAATCAACTGAGTTAAAGGACTGACTGTTTATTATGAAGGCAGTTAGCCAACAATCAGTGGGGACTGTAGAGCGAGTTTGCAAAATACATAACTACCCAACGTTTTATACTGCAGAAGGTGGTGTACACATTCATTTGGAGGGTGCTAAAAAGGGAAGTTTGACTACTAAAGAAGCTGCATGAATTTTGTTATCTTCAAAATGTTTATTCCAGACATCCATGTTGTGTTAAACTCTTTACAACCATCCGTAGCAGGGGAGTAAGTAAAAAAAACCCAAACCCCTCAGTTGCTTTACCAGATACCAAGAAATCTTTGGATGGATGGATTCTCTGATTTGCTTTTACTTCCTTTGTATGTCTGATACCATTTCAGGGTTTGAAGGTGAAAATAAAAATCACAAAGAATTAAGATAAAACGATAGATCCGCGTAAATTGGAAGGAAGAGTATATCCTTGCCTTTCTCCAATTTTCTAGGAAGGGAAAGCTAATGCTGTGACTTTTTTTTTTCCTCTCTCTCTCCTTTAAATCAGCTCTTCTGGTGCTGGAAACGTAGCAGACCGTGTCTTGGCTCAGTTGTTAACGGAAATGGATGGGATAGAACAGCTGAAGGACGTGACAATTTTGGCAGCTACAAACCGACCAGACATGATAGACAAGGTACTAATAGATGCACTGTTGTATATCCTGTTCTCTTGAGAAGACCAGATTTTGTTATAATTCCATTCTCTTTTACTCTCCCAACTGTTGCCTAGTCACTATAATGCTTAAGATTAGAAGTCTGAAAATGAAGACAAGGCAAAGGGAAGGATTATATACACATCACTTCTTGTTTTCCCTCCACAGAATTTTTAACAGGAACAAAATGTTTTGTGATAGCCTTAAGTATCTGTTTCCTAGAAGAAATTTTCCTTAAATCAAGCTCATTGAACTTGTGCAACGACATTTCTGTCAAACTACTTCTGTGGTTTTTGCTTCTGTTGTGTTTGTTTATGCAGGAGTTCGGTGGAGTTTGTTGGTTTCATTAGTTACTTCCTTTCCAAAGATTAAATATCTCCTCTGTGCCATTAGCCCACTGCCAGCAGTAGGGTTTCCAACTGTAAACACTGCAATTTCTCCTTGGATCCTGCAGCAGCTCCGCTGGAGCGACAGAAACATTTCAAGCTTTTAAAAACAGGAAGGTTGTAACTTCTACTGCAGAAAACTTCCAAACACTTAACCAGCCCAGGAGCCCTCTAGAAAATACACATAAAAATTGTCTACAATTGTGTTCTCACAGCTAAACACACTTGGCAGGCCAGCCTGAAGTTATTTCCTTTAAAATACATTTTGTAGTGTCGGTAATGTACTTATTCCCAAAACATTTCACTTTCATGAAGTCTTGAGGGGAGAAAAAACCCCTTGTATTTTGGCTCCAGCACACAGCCTCTTCCCTTTTGAACTGAAGGAAGTCACACTGATGGTGTCCTGACAAAGGCTTACTCAGGGCTTGCTTAGACACTGTCTGTGTGCCTGCTGTGCTGAAGTAGAGTTAGCAAAGACTTCTCGGTAGAAGACAATGAAACCTATCAGTGAAAAAATATGCTTGTGCAAAATTGAAATGTTCATGATTCCACTTCTGTGAACTGGATTTCACTTTTCTTTGGTGGCTATCCTTTGGGGTCAGAAATAAGCTGAATTTCATTTTTTCTTCTGTTTGTTGACCAGAGTCTGCTCCACCATGTGCTTTATCCCCATCCCCACCTGGGAATTCAGTTCTCTGGCATTCTCTCTTTTGTTGGGTTACCCTTGGATGCACAGTTAATGCTGTTTTCTTGTTTTTATGATGTTTGATGTACTTTTTGCAACTGTCTCTTAGCTTTTTAAACCAGGAAATGTTTGAGGATTGCACACAGTGTAAATTTGGTCTTACATGCTTACCAAATTGCTAATAATCCATTCTACATCTTAATTTATAAAGTTATAACTTTATAAAGTTATGTTCAGTGTTAAACTTGTTTTGACTTGTGACAGATGCCTATTGATAAGATAATTTCTCTAAGATGTCATGGTAGCATTGAAATATTACTCCAGCCTTATATTCTGTCCTGTGTTTGTAGCACTTAGCTACTTTGCATCCCATTCATGTGATGCTGGAAATACTTTGAGATAGTTTCAATTTTTCAGAAGAAAACAAACCCAGCACGTACTGTTTGCAGTTCTGTAGGATACAGAAAGGGATTTTTCTTGGAAGGGAAATACTCTGGAACAAGATGTTCCGTACATTCTTTGAAAATGATACAGAAACAAAACGTTTTGAGTCCATAATAATAGTAAAATCTTCCCTCTTATTCTTCATTCTGTAATGAAGATGATTCTATAATGAATTGACGAGCAGTAATTGCAGAAGTGCTTTTCATTTTTGGCTACTTCCCCACTCAGGAGTGATTTTTTTTCATACCTAAAATACTTTGCAGTAGCTTTATGGAGCTGCTTACCATTCAAACCTTGTCTCTGTTTTCCCATGCATCACCCTGCCTAACGAGAGGGATCCCCGTGAACCTCCCGTTACATGCTTTGAACGCTACTCTGTCACAGTAAGGGTGACAGAGCCCTGGGACAGGCTGTCCAGGGGGTGTGGAGTCTCCTTCTCTGGAGAGATTCCAGACCCATCTGAACGCCTCCCTGTGTGGCCTGTCCTAGGGACCCTGCTTTGGCATGGGGGGTGGGCTCTGTTATCTCTGGAGGTCCCTTCCAACCCCTACTCTGCTTTGCAGTGCAGTCTGACATGTTTCCGTGGAAGAAACCCTAGACCAGCTCGTAAGGATTTGTGTCCTTTTTCTCCTTTTTCAGTGTAACCTGTTTTCTCAGCCTTTTAGTACTGGGCTTTTTTCTTGGGTGAGAAGGCTGAACTGCTATCGTTACCTGTCCATGCAGATATCTTCCCCCCTCCAGCCCTCCACCTTAAGCAGTGTTTTAGTCTCCATTAACAAGGGTGCAAGGGAGGAAGAGAGACTGTCAGATCCCCAGGGACCTGGGTGAATGTTTCAGCACAGGAAGCGAGATGCAGTGTTGCTGTAGCCTCAGATAGTTTTACCTCCTGCTGGGTCAGGTTTGAATGTCAAACACATTAGCTGTGATGTAAAACATGAGGCGCTGAGTGAAGTGATGGCCTGTGGTATAGAATGACATCCTGATACTCCTGACAGCCTGGCTTCTTATCAGGGGGTGCAGAAAAGATGTATCCTCAAATACGCTATTTGCATAAGAATGACAGGATGTGATAGGACAAATGAAGATTAATGAGACGCTGTGCTGTCAGTGTTGCCCATTGTCCCTAGATTGATGATGGTCTGGATTTTGTCCCGTGTTTGTGGGCTTCATTGTAGCTTAAACCAGAGTTTATCCTGGAGCAGTGAATACTGAAGGGCCGAATCCTTATGAAAGCTTTGTTAGCATGGGAGGACTCTGAAGCGTCATGTGTGCTGGTATAAGAACATGTGTTCTGCCTATTGTGCCAGCACAGAGGATTTTTGCTGCTTCCTTTTGCATATTTATTTTGCTTTTGAAACCCTTCCTGCTCCCTAACCCTCCCCTTGTTTTCTTCCTCTTGTGCCCTCTCGTCCTTCACTTACAAGTTTTGCTGTTCCTTAGATAAGCTCTGTGGTCTTCAGTGTATTAACCACTGGGTTTAAATTCACCTTGTTTTAAAGAACCATGTGGATATGGATACTACTGAGTTGTCTGTTCTGCTTATGTGAACAAAATAGAAAAAAGACTGAAGCCTGTATTCTTCCTAGCAACTGCTAAGCTTGAGAAAAGGGAATGAAAAGCTCCCTTTCCTCATCACTCATTTGCCTTCTGCAGTAAGGTGGCCACTGCTTTTGTAAGGCAGCAGAAGATGCTTGCGTTGGCAGCAGGTAGGCAATAAATATCATTCCAATTCTCCCAAATTGGGATGATAAGGGGTACTGTGAGGGTGGTTGGGGATAAGGCAAACAAATCTAGGTAGAAGTATAGGTGAAAATGGCAACTAGAATTAAGGAAAATAAAGCCAATCAAGGCTTTACAACAGCAAAGATAAAGATATATTGAATTGGACCTTTGCAAAAGGTGTTGGATGTTGGCATCTGGTCCTGTGTGGAGTTGGGAGTTGGACTCAATGTTCCTTCTGGGTCCCTTCCAACTCAGGATGTTCTATGATTCATTTGGATTTGGAGAATTCTTTCAAGCAGAGAAGTCAAATGGAGGTTCATGGAGTTCACCTGACCCTCAGAAGGTTGATTACTCTGTAGTTACAGGACAACCTTAAAGTGGCTTGGTTTGATGGAAATGAAAAAAAATGCATGATAGAGCCATTTGGCTGAATCAGTGAAGAAATTACAATTTCTTGCCTCCAGCAAAAGTAAGTAATCTTTCCTCTTTAAAAACATCAAAGTTCTGTCTTTCTGTAGGCTTATGGAATAAATTCAAGCATGTAGGTTTTCAGTTTTAGAAGTTAAAAGGAATAGGAAAGAAGCTTGTGTATAAATTCATTATTGTCTGGAAATGTGTATGTGCTGTTCCAGAGCAGGTGATGCTACAAGTATATTTAGTGGTCAGGTGCAGTGGCACAAACCGAACTCACTGCCAGGTAATTTATTTCCTTATTTACATATTTGCTCATTTCTGATTTCCATTTTGATCACATGTATCTTACTAAAGGTTCTTCCTGTACTACAGCTTTGACATGGTAGGGTTTTGTTTTTCCCAGATACAGGGTAGGAATGTAGAGTTACAAACCACATAACCCATCAGTCAGTCATGTGCTGCGTCTCCTTGTGTGACACCTCTCCACCCCCTGGTTTGCTCAAAGATCATAAAATACTCCAGGCTGGAAGGGGGCCCCTGGGGGTGTTTTGGCCTTCCCTCCTGTTTGCGCAGGGCCAACTTCAGTGTAAGGTGAGGGTGCTCAAGGCTGGTCTTTCTTTCACTGTGAGTTTCTCCAAGGATGGAGATTGCACAGCCTCTTGGCACATGCTGTTTGACCACCTTCAGCAGGAAGACTTTTCCCTTATGTCTAGCAGTCTAGCTAGCAACTTGCAGTAACTTGTGCCTGGTTCTGTCTTCCCAACAACCCATCTCGCTGCTCCCTGCTGCTTCAGGTACCTGAACAGAGATAGAGTTGTATGTGGAATTGTGAAGAACTTTGACAATTTATTTTTTTTCCTGTCCCTAATGCTCAGGTGGGAAATTCCCTGATCAAGCTGTGCTTGAAAGAATCATAGAATGGCCTGGGTTGGAAGGGACCCCCAAGGATCGTAGAGCTCCAACCCCCCTGCCACAGGTAGGGCCACCAACCTCAGGCCTGGAGCTACACAAGGTTGCCCAGGGCCTCATCCAACCTGGCCTTGAACACTTCCAGCGACAGGGCATCCACTACTTCTCTGGGCAGCCTATGGAGAAGAAGGTCCCACCTATGCAGTTTAGGACCCTGGAAATATCTAGTGTTTTTGTTCAGTTCTGTGTTGGATTTGGCCTGAGGATGAGAGCTTGGGTGTCCATCAGCCAGATCATAGGCTAAACTGCTTGCCCAGATTACCCTAATACTGAAATCAGTCTTCATTTGCAGATGGGCTTTGTAGGCATCGTGAGAATAGAACAGGTGGGAAAGTATTTCAGAGTAGGAATCGACGTATGTGAAGGCAATTGCTGTGTCTCTCCACACTGCTGAGCCATCAGTTACTTAATTTTCTTTTTCTGTTAAATGCTGAAATACCTCTCTGCTTGTCAAGGACACTCCTTGTATTCATCTAAAGCCCTTGGATTACAAACAGAGAGAGACATTCTGGGGGTCTCCTTTTCAGTCAGCCAGCACCTACAGTACTTACATCGTTTTGCCCAGGTGCAAGTATGGTTCTTTGAAATAACAGAAGATGTGGGATTTCTTTTGAAGACAAGATTGTTCTGGAGCATATAATAAATTTTCAGAAAATGAAGCTTTAGGGAAAAATGATATCAAGCTGCATGATACTGAAAAGAGGGTCTGAAATTCTAAAATAGTTTCACAATCTTGGCACCATCATGTTTTCCATCAATTTGTTTTCTCTGGTATGTGTTTGGGTTTTTACCCTTAATCTTGTTAAACTTGCAACTCTGACTAGGGCAAAGAGGTGCTCTGGAAAGTAGCTGTTTCTCAAAGGTCTAATGTTGCTTTTATTAATAGCAGATGTTTGCATTTTAGGGTGATTAAGAGCTTGTTAAGTCTATTTAAATGAAGAAGAGCAAAAGAGTAGATGAAATGATATAAAAGTTGTCACAGATTTGTTTCACTTGCCAAACTGAGATGATTAAATAGACAGTTGATGGGCACTGGTTTTTACTGGCCAAGACTTCCAAGTTGATGATTTGAGGCTGGATTGTGTAGTGAACCCCCAAGTCCCTAAAAAGCCTGCCCACTCTGAACGCAGAGGTAGTTTCTCTGCTCATGTGCATATGCATTAAGTTTCTCTTTAAGTTGAGGGGTAGGTTTTGATTCACTTGAATCCTCTCTCTTGTATTCTGTCCCTTGTCCATCCCCCCACCACTGCTCCATTGTAAACTTTGTTTTCTCATGAGTACAGCAAATAAAATATTTCCAGGTGTGCGAAAGTGATTTTTGTTTCCAACTATTGGATTGTCAGAGCAGGGAGGGATGAGTAGTAAATCAGCCTTAAGGCTGCTGCAGTTTTAAAAAACAAAATCTCAGTGGTGACAGCTGAAGAGCATGGTGACTTTTTCACTCAAGATTTATTGCTTGCCTGAAAAGAAGGGTTGGAGGGAAAACTTGTTGGGCTGCATATTTTCACCTTTAACAGATAGGCTATAGAGCCTGGATAAGTTGGCTTTATTTTGTCTGTGAAAACATACATCCAAACAATGTATGTAAAAACATGTAATAGTTTTACTTCAAATGGAACAGAAAAGTAAATATGCCTCCTCTTACCCTTTGTAATGGAAAGCGTTCCTCACGGGCGACTCAGTCTGGTAGTTTAGCATCACTGATACTTCCACAAACTTCTTTGCACCACATGCCAGAAAACTTACTTGAAGGTATCAAAACATATTGATTTTATTTGGAAAAGTTCAAAGATGGGGAGGGAAATGACAAGGGCCAAAGTGTGTTCTTATTCATACCTCCTAGACTCACAAGGTCCAGGTGAGGAACACTGCATGTTAGAAAGCCTCCAGATTATCAACAAGGTAGGAAATTTGAAAGGCTGTCAGATTCCTGTTTGTTCTGCAAAGACTAGCCTTCAGTTCAGTGAGTGTGACTGTGTTCAGGTGGGGTGCTTTGGGTTGGTTGGTTGGGGTTTTTTTGTTTAGCAGTAACATGGAAATGGCACTGTATTTGTAAGATGACTTGGGAACGTAGGGGGTTCAATGAATCATACTGCTAAAAATGAGGTGTAGTATGTGGAGACTGGGTGTAAATTCAGTCATCATAGAATCACAAGGTTGGAAAAGACCTTTAAGACCATTGAGTCCAACTGTTCCTGTCCTATGCTAAACCATACCCCTGAGCACCTCATCTACCCTTTTGTTTAAACACATCCAGGGATGGTGACTCAACCCCCTCTCTGGGAAGCCTGTTGGATGGCACAAGTCTTGTGTTTAATAAGCTTCATTAGGGTAGTGATAATAGTTACGGAAGAGACACTCCAAAATGCCTTGGGTTTTTAAATATTTATGGGAGTGATGCTGAAAAAGATGTTAGTGTAATACTGTGAGCTACAGAAGCTATAGGAACGGCTGCAATGGTGGTGCTTGGGCTACAGCCGTGGACACATTTAGGACTTGCTTTGCAGTTGGTCTTCTGCCCAGCTTTCCTCTTTGTGAATGCAGAATACCCGGTGTCTGTAGCTTTTGGGGTCCACTGTATTAAAACGGTGTTATAGCACGTGTTGTGTTTGCTGAGCACCCCTGAGTTATGAACTGCCATAGGTAAGATTACGTGTACAATCTTCATTCTTTTCTGTGCATGTGCAGTCTAATGCAGTCTTCAATTACATTAATTAAAGTGGTATTCTTTGTGCATGATTAATTAAATTGCATTAATTTAGACAATTATTTTTACAAGTCATTATGATTGCCTCTACTTTAATTACCTTAATATTCACATTTCCTTACTTTTGAGGGCTTTGATTTACACTGTTTAAAATTAAGAGGAACAGTTACTAGCTTCTGGGGGGGAGTATCCAGATTCCATCATGTGGTGTCATACTGAGATCTTCAGGGTTATCACCAGTCTGGAACCCTCTAGCTCTGCCTTGGAAATCTTTCTTTGATATAGGTAAATCGAAAACAATATTAAACTCCTTGGCTGTTCTTTGGGGTCTGTTATGCAACAACGGGACGTAGTTAACTGTTAGCCAGGATATTTTCTGACAACATAAGAATGGGTAGATAAATTACTTTTTCAGTACTAGCAGTTCTTCCAACTTTCCATCAGCGTAACTCCTTCCCTATATTCTTTCCTTGATGTTTCTCCCTCTTTGATTTGCCTACTCTGTCTTGATGCAGTATCGTCTTGGTCTGTATTGCTGATGTCTACTGAGTAGACTGATTATGTCTACTTCATAATCTTCAGCAGACTATTAATCTAATGTCCGTATGATTCTGGCTTCTTGTCTTTTTGCTTAATCAATGTAAATTTTTTTTCCCCTGTGTTTGCACTTCTCATTGGGTGCGTCTGTGCCCAGTCAGGATTCCCTTAATCCTCTTTTTCCTTCCAGGCTTCAACATCTAGGCTCCTTCCTTAATGAGCATCAGTTTTGCTCCAGTGTCCAGACTTGATATTCAATGTGCTCACTTCTCATATCAGCTTTTTTGTTATGTGGAGCCAGTTCTGGTGTCCTCCTGGTCCTCCTCCTGCTTGACTAGATTCAAGGAGAGGTGTTTTTCCTGACGTCGTTTTGGGAGTCTGGATTGAGCATGGCCTCCAGACTCCCTGAGCCTTGGTAGGATCAGTCTGTGAGTGGTCAGCACTTGGAAAATGTGTCTGCTAAATGTCAGGAAACCTCACAAACCTTTTTCAAATTGAGATGTTTCAAGTTTTTCTAATGTGGTCAGATCTCAGGACCTTCCTCCAAAGGTTAGGGTGAAATAGTTTTATTTTTGTTAACTTTTAAAAATTGTAAATAAAGTGACATTATTTCCTGGTCTCCTTCTCATGCAACAGCTGAAATGTTTTGACTGGAACTTTACAAAACAAATCAGTCCAAGGCAGGCAGCCAGCTTGGAAAGGACAAGAAGGTCAAAGCTCAGAAATAGCATAAGCTACTAAATGTATTATCTTGTAATGTAAAATGTTGAGTGACTTCTATATTAAGTGTTGATACTTATCTCTCCCCTAAAAGGGTGGAAGCTGTTTCAGTAAAAATGGAAGTCGTGGTGAAAGTCTTATAATGAGCAAGTTGGAATACGATCAAGCTCTCTCATTAGTGAAGTGTCCTAAAGAGCAATTAAATGTAAGGATTAGCTGGCGTGCACTTGTTTCTCAGTGAGGATATCAGTCATCTTTTGCTTAAGGATCTTTATGGATATTAGATGCTCTCATTAGTCCACTCAGTTGATTCGGACCATTTATTTTGTTTGTGAAATCTCTGTTGGGAGGTGGAAAAATAGGACATCACAGGCAGAATTTCCACTAGTTGATTCTGTTGTTGCTGAAGGAGATCCAGCTTTATGTTTTGTTTGCTCCATCCGTGATGAAAGCTGGATGTATCACACATGTGATGTATGGACTGCTTCAGTAGAAATACCATTCATGTGCAGTAAATGAAAGATAATAGGTTTGTTCAGGAAAAACAGGTTCTTTCTGCAAGATCATAGTTATTTAAAAAAATATAATTAACATCAAGCTAAATGAAGGCAGGACTGTAATAACGTAGCATAAGAGAAAAGGGAACAATCTGGGGGTCGTTGATTTGTAGTATATAATTTTCATAAGGTATGTGGGAGGATTGTTACTCATACATGCAGGAGCAAAAGCTAGGGCTTTCTTCATGTCCAAATGAGACATTGACACCTCGTATGAACAGTGGAAACTTGGTGGATGACTATTTAGGTCACTGGAGTACCTCATGGTTGCATATGCCAACGATGTAATTTAATAACAAAAGCTTGCTTGAAGCTCCGTATGATTTGGTGTATGTACAGCTGTAAGAGTTGACTCAGAATCAGGACAGTTTGCTAGAGTTTTTGGATAATCTACAAACAGCGTAGACCACAAGGTGTTTGAAGCCTAGAAAGAAGGTTCTGGAAGTCAAATAAGTATTTTGAGTGGTGCCAGTAGGACTCCACTCAGTGGTTCTTCTGAAAATGTGAAGTGACTGTTCTTCTTGGGGGGGTTGTCTCTTAGATGTTCTTACTTAGCTGAGGAGTTGCATTCAACAGGGAGTTCTATACTACTTCCTTTCTTTCAAAAGTAGCTGTATTCCCTCCGTGGCAAATTAGGCTTTGTGTTAACAAGAAGCATCTACCCAGAAAAGATCTTGAAAAAGCCTTATCTTAATTCTGCTTTGTACAGTCACTAGTGGGGTTCCCCAGGGTTCCACTGTAGGTCCAGTTCTTTTTAATGTTTTTGTAAACACCCTGGACACAGTACTACAGGTTGTCTTAAGTACATTTGCAGATGACACCAAACTGGGAGGAGCTGTTGACTCCATTGAGGGTGGAGAAGCCTTGCAGGGAGACCTGGACAGATCAGAGAACTGGGCAGTCACCAACAGCATGAAGTTTAACAAGGGCAAGTGCCCAATTCTGCCTCTTGGGAAGGGGCAAGCCCTGGCTCCACGTACAGACTTGGGGGATCAGATGCTGGAGGCCAGTTGTGCTAAGAGGCATTTGGGGGTCTTGGTTAGCAGCAAGGTAACCGTGAGCCAGCAGTGTTCCTAGGTAGTCAGGAGGGCCAACCCTGTCCTAGGGTGCAGCAGGGAGGGGATTGTCCTGCTCTACACTGCACTGGTGCCGCCTCCCCTCCAGTCCTGGGTGCAGTTTTGGGCTACGCAGTACAGGAGGGACACACAACTATTGAAGAGGGTCTGGAGTAGGGTAGTGAGGATGGAGAAGGGTCTGGAGGAGAAGCCTTATGAGGAGAGGCCCTTGGTTTTTTCATCCTGGAGAAAAGGAGGCTGAGGGGAGTCCTCACTGCGGTCTGTGGCTTCCTGATGAGGGAGAGCGGAAGGGGCAGGTGCTGATCTCTCTTTGGTGGCCAGTGATAGAACCTAAGGGAATGGTATGAAGCTGCATCAGGGGAGGTTTAGGTTGGATGTTGGGAAGAGGTTCTTCACTGAGAGGGTGGTCGGGCACTGGAAGAGGCTTTTCAGGGAAGTGGGCACAGCACTGAGCTGGGCTGAGGGCAGGAAGCATCTGGACAATGTGCGCAGTCCCAAGCTCTGACTTGGCTGGCCCTGTGTGGAGCCAGGAGTTGGACTCTGTGATCTTCATGGGTCCCTTCCAACTCAGGAGGTTCTAGGATTTTATAATAATATCTTGATTGCTGCCAACAGCATCTTCTTGAATTGACTGTTTCCTGTCAGGTGTTGCAGAAAGTGATCTTGGGAACTGTGCTGATCATTTTGATGATCGCTTGATACCTCCAATTCTTACTTTGTGTTACTCTCTTAACCCTAAAAAATGAGCTGCTTTGGTTTTACTCGCCACTATTTCCGGTAGGATGTGTGTTCCATTTTCCCATTAATAACTTCATCCACAGTTATAAGTCCAACATAAATGTAACAAAAATTATTTTAGAAAAATAGAAGTGTCGGGGAAAGCAGCAGGCCTGCCGGCGGCCTAGCTCTCTTCTCCCAAGATTTAGGCCCTGACAATATTCTTCTGTTCCCATGAGACAGGAAAAGTTCCTCATGCTGAGAGGATCCTAATAATCACATTCTCAAAACACAGCGGCCTTGCTGATAGGGGTACAGGCTGCCCTAAACCAAGAAGCAGTTATGGGAAGGGATTTGGGAGTAACAGAACATGTTAGGAACCAACCATAACAAGAGGGTCAAAACAGCAGGTGTGTGGATGCTTTTAGGTATTAAAGGTAAACTAAGGATGTTTAGCTATAAGATAGGTTTATCAGAACTCGTTATAGTCACTAACCAATCAATGCGGTGTGAACAGTGTGTGTAACCAATTTGTGGTTTTTTAGCTTGCCACGTTTGCAGTAAGGAAGGTATATAATCTGTATGATTTCACTTAATAAAATGGCTTAATGGCTTCACCTAAAATTCATATCAAATTGTGTGTTGCTCTCTGCTGGACGCTACAGAAGAGTACCTTATGAAATTAATTATATACATTCAAGTTATGCTCCTACTGTTGGCATCTTTTCCCTGTAACCTCACATCAACAGCTGTAACTCTCTGTAACAAATAATTTCCATCCTTATCCCCTTGTGTTTCTTCTCCCCTCTCAACTCCCTATCCGCTTTATCTCCTGCATGGGGAGTTTTGGTTTGGAAACTGTTGTTTCATTTTTCTCAGGCGAAGTCACAGAGACAGAGAGGTAATGGAGTACTAAGGTAAATAGAAGTAAATAAACCAGGTGAAACACTGGACTGTTTATGCAGAGGGCTGTAGCTGGTGCTGTCTTAGGCTTAGGTCTGTGTACAAATACCATTGCCTGCAGTTGTACCTTCTACAGCACTGCTACGGGAAGGGAAGGCAAATTGAGTAACCATTACTTCATGGATTGAACAGATTGAAGTGAAACTTCACCATGGTTTCCTCATTCTTATTTTACAGGCAAGCCAAAACCCAAAAGAATTTAATGGGCATTTTAGAACCTGTTTCTGAACAGAGCTGGTGATAATTTTTTACATTCTCACAGGAAATACACAATAATGATGCTTTTCATGCCAGATCATGCCTTTGTATCCCATTCCATA
The DNA here is from genome assembly GCA_022605575.1 of Laterallus jamaicensis coturniculus. Classification (NCBI taxonomy): domain Eukaryota; kingdom Metazoa; phylum Chordata; class Aves; order Gruiformes; family Rallidae; genus Laterallus; species Laterallus jamaicensis. Next base: position 4,973,749 of record JAKCOX010000005.1, read on the forward strand.
CATCTCTGTGCTCTATTTCTGGTGAAGCACCTAGTACAACTGATGTGCAAACCTGAAACTTCACCTTTCCCCTTCTACCTTGCCACGAAGCTATATAATCTTCAATTTTTTTTTTTAAGTAGTCAATTTCTGAATAACTGTAGAAGGTGAGCAAGGTGGTCCTATGCAGAATGAAAGGAAAGCCAGCTGTTCCTTAAGCAAAACCCGTTTTATGCCTTTGATCATCCTTGCTGCCCTTCTCTGAACCCTTTCTGGCTCTCTTATAGCTTTTCTGAGAGAAAGGGACCAGGACTACCTACAGTATCCAAGGTGTGGGTGCAACATGGGTTTGTATGGGTGCACAATGATGCTTTCTGCTTTGGTCTTTACTCTTTTATTAGCAGTTCTTTATTTTTAATACTTGTTTTGCTTTTTTGACTGCTGCCAAGAACCGAGTTAAAGTTTTCATCACTGTCTATTAAAAACTAGAAGTGGTAATGATTCATCTCACAACCTATCCTTTTATATATGAAGGAAGGATTGAATTTCCCATGTTCATTGCTTTGTGTTTACTTACAGTGAGCATTATCCAGTAGCTAAGTCTCCTGAGAGTCTTGGACCGTTCCTTTCCTTACCTTTCCTTACCCTCAGTCTTCATCCTTGTTGCTTTAAATAACTGTATCATCAGGAATCATGTCTCCTGTATTTACATAATTTCTTTGGTATCAGACCTCATAAAGGGGATGCAAACTGGAGGGATAGGCAAGGTGAAGGGGTCTGTATTGTGTCGCGATAGAGAGGTAACATAGGAAAGGCCTCAGCCCTGCCAGTACATGCTGTTATCTATAGAGAGATCCCAACAAGCACCGTTGGACACTTAGTGAAAACAGAGGAATGAGAGATAAAGCATCACACACAATATAATGAGCTTAAGAGAATTTTAATTCTTCTTGTCCATTGGTTCTGAATAAAGAAAGAGGGAAGAATAAGCAAAGCATGGCTCTGGCTTTGCTATGTCTTGTCAGAAACAGCCACGATAGGTGAGCTGCCGGTTGTGGTGTTGATACCTGTATGGAATTAAATCCTGTGACTAAAAAAAATGAAAATAAATTTCAATTAAAAAAAAATTAATTTCTCAGACTGCTGGAAGCCAATTTTGTATAAAGCATTCCTTTCTGTTACCACTATTATAAACTAGACAGTAAAAATAAAACAAATGAAAAGAAATTGAAAGGAAAAAACAATGCTAAAAGGAGGCCATCTGCACACCATGGTATACCTTGTCACAGTGTGGAGAGCAGGAGCACACACATTCCTTTAAAGGGAGAAATTAGTGAAGCAGGTAGTCATTGAGAGTAACTAGCTGGTATGGAAAAAGCAATGTGGAAGGAGGACCATGCCTTTACAGTAGGCAGCAAGGCATGCAGAAGAATGCTGAATGCCAACCCAGTCTGGAGTAAAACACATGGAAACCACTTCTGACAGTGGTACAGGGCATGGAGGCTATCAAACAGCTGGGTCTTGCAGGCAGAGGGAGAGTGTATCTAGGACTGCAAAAAGCTTCACTCCGTTTCAGAAGTTGTTTTTCTTAGCAGTGAATGTTTTCTGCAGAAGTCACTGAGTGAGAAGTGGCAGCGTTAGCCAGTTTGCAAGGCAAGTCTTATTCCATTACTTAACAGGGAGGCACGTGAGATATGTAAGCAAGAACACACGCCAGGGTGTGTGTGTGTTCATCAGTCAACATATGAGGTGTGTGTAGTTGGCACACACGCACCTTGGAACATGTTACTGCACTTAGAAAATGGCCATTTATTTTAGTTTTATTAAAGAATGTAAGTGCTCTCTGGTTGCTTACAACATTCGCCTTTTTTTAAAGTTAAATTGGAACACCATTCTTTCGTGCATTTAGTACTGAAGTGTGTTAAAGTCTTTAAATACCTGTTTTAGTGCTTAAGTACCATTTTGATTTGATATCTGAACTTCTATGTTGACTTCGTGCACTAACGATGCCATTTGAGTGGGTGTGAGGAAACGTAACTGGCTTCACCCTATTTCCCTATTGATTCTTATTCCTTGCGCTCCTCTGAGCTTCCCAGTCTGTGTTCTTGGGAACAATGCGTTTCCCAGGCAAGCTAGAGTGCAAGCCTCACTCTTCAGCCTTGAGAAGAGAAGACTAAGGGGGGCCCTAATTAAAGTCTATAATTATCTGAAGCAGGGGATGCAGGGGGAATCAGCCAGCCCCTTTTCAGTGTCTGTGGGGACAGGACAAGGGGCAATGGCTGTAAGCTGGAGCGCAGGAAGTTCCGCACCAACATGGGGAGGAACTTTTCCCCAGTGAGGGTGAGGGAGCCCTGGGACAGGCTGCCCAGGGGGTGTGGAGTCTCCTTCTCTGGAGAGATTCCAGCCCCGTCTGGACACCTATCTGAGTGGTATGTCCTAGGGAGCTGCTTTGGCAGGGGGGTTGGACCCGATGACTTCTCAAGGTCCCTTCCAACCCCTACAATTCCATGATTCTATGATTCACCCAGAAACACTGGCTAGAGAGGATATCGCTCTTAAATAGTGGTTTGGTTCTGTGCAGCAGAGAGCAGGATAAACCCTTCATTCCTTGAATGAAAGGTCTGTCTTGGGTAGGTTCAGCAGTCCTAGCGCGTGCTAAATCATGGGCTTTTGCTCTTTGGAAGATCTGAGGTTTGTTTGTGTGTTTTGCTCTCAGAAGGTAGTCCCCACCCCACCTGGGAGATGTTTTATGATATGTGCCAGCTCTGCAGAGTGTTGTCAAGGGATGGAGGAGTGCGAAGGTTTGGTGTGAAGTGGAAGTAGGTTGTGCTCCTCACTGCAATTACAGCTAGTGTGCATACAGAAGAGCGACGCCTTCTTACTGAACACCTCTTTATCCTTTGTGTGTCCTGAACAAGAGCATTTGTAGTAGTGGTGGGAACAAAGTAAAACAGCTGTATTTGCTTTAGGCACAAAGGACAAAATTCTCCAGTTTGCTACAGTTGTGCAACCCTGCTGGTGTCTAAAGAGATTCTGGAGCTAGGACTGAAAGGGAAGTCTTGAGTTTTCTCTTTTTGGGTTGCTTTTATTTCTAGCAGGCAGAGCAAGAAAAGGAAGGAAGCCACCACTGAAGGTCCTAAGTCGCTTGGGGGATTTGTACAACATCCTTTACAGGTTTTGTAGAGAACAGGAGTCTGGTTTTTGTTTTGCATGTGAAATTAGTGTGTGATTCACAGAAGGTGCCACATCACAAATGAAGAGACTGCTTAGGCAGATGCATTTCCACAACAAAGGCGTATTTTGACGTGATCTGCCGGCAACGCTGCGACACAACACAAATAGGCTAACTTCTTGGGAAAGGAAAAATAGAAATTGGAACCACAAACCTTCTGAGACACTGATTATATTTTAAAATAAATTATTTTAATTAGTACTCTTCTCTTTTTTTGTGGTGGGTTTACTTGTTAGTCATGTGGGCCTTATTCTCCTACAAATAACGATACAGATCTTAACCTGGAACTTGAGTAGGTTTGCTGAAAACTCCTTCAGTCCACGCTTAAATCTTCATAACTGTTTTCTTTGCCCATAAGGCAAAGGTGGCATTTGTTTCTAACACTGGGAGCTTTAAAGTAAGGCTAAGCATATATTTGAATGTTTGCAGAATTAGAATTTTAGGAACTAGAAAAAGGTGACTAAAGTTAGTATCTGATGAGGCAGGAATATACCAAGGGTACAAACAGTCCTTGTTATGGCAAGTGTTGGACCCTTTGGCTTTTAGTAATCACTTGGGTTTTTTCTACTTTTTTCATGTAATAAAGGACTGAAAGAACTATAGCTTTGTGAAGGAACAAATTGAGAAGGAAGGTAGGACATAAGAGCTCTCCCACTTCATCAAAGATGAGGGAGTGAAAATGAACCAGGTATTTTCTCAGCCATCTGGTCCTGATGCCCTGACATAGTAGTAACTTTCTGTATGTCCACAGACTGCTCAGTCATCTGTTGTAGGCACACAAGCTAAAGCTGGTTTTACTAGGACAACTCTTCCTGTATGGAACAGGAGAGTAAGTAATTTATAAGTCCTGTCCTCATCCATGATGTGGTTACGTCCACAGAGGCTGGTAGGTTTGGTTGTATTCACATCCCCATTGCATCAGTTCAGCAGCAGCACCTCGTTCATCCCTTCACAAAGTATAGCCTGATCTTGAAGGAAAGAAAAGAGCAACGCATGAGGGTCCTGAAAGTGAATTAATTTTGTGTGTGTGTGTCCATGTGGGGGATACAATGAAACAGTAACTTTACATTATAATAAATATTTTGTGGCAAAAATGGATTGTGGTGCTGTTCTACCTTACAAAGGAGTCTAAAGGTCTAGTCTGTTTCTATTTTAGGCTTTTTTTTTTAATAGCTGCTGCAGCTATGCTTCTCTTTAAGGACTAGCTGTTGCAACTGATTCTCTGTTTCTTACTATCACTGTGGTCCTGTGTGTTGCATGCTTAATTGCCATCTTATTAATGCACACGAAATTGTCATTTGCTGTGTGTGTTTATCTGAATAATAGGTAAGGATGCTAAGTACCAGAACATTTTGTCTACTTTGATTTCTTTAAACATAAGTAGCTGTTATCACTAATTTTCTAATTTCCTTGTTACCAAGAGCTGGAAGAATAAACACAGAATAATTTTGAAAGCTTTGGGCGCATGTTCTTGCATGAGTCCTTGGGTTCCCAAAACATGGGATCAGCAGATGGCAGTCAAACCAAAGTTCAGCTTGTTAGCTAACTTGCATGAAGATTTCAGAATGCTGTGCCTCTAGGAGAAACAGAGAGTGAGAGACAGCGTGGCTGAGTGGTGCCAGAGGAGGTGTTCTTACACATTTCTAAATAGATCTAGGTTTGTCAGACCTTAGAAAAGAGGAGCTTTGATTTCTGCCCATCTGGGATTTGCGTGTGTTTTGTTTCAGGTCTTTGGGAAGCTCTTGGAATTTTTTTGACTGCAGCTGGGGATATTTTGAAGGGAGCAAACTGGTGATTGAGTTTCTCACTTGTATTCTAGAAATCTCTCTGTTTAAAAATATTTTCATATTCCACATGTGTGAGCAAAGAGCTTTGCTTTTATGCCTGGAGTGTCTGTCTCAGTATAGGATAATGTGTGCTTTTATTAATCTGTTTGTGGTGGGTTTTTTATATAAAAAACCCATGTGTTTCTCTAATTCACATTTTCTAATGGTTATTTTTGATAATTTTTAATTTTTAAGTCAGTCATGCTATTTTGTGGAATACCAGCTAAGAGGCTGAAGAATATACAGTATTATATGCCCTTTTTCTTTACATCCTGCTCTAAATAGTTGGGATGCTTGTACACCAGTATAGAGGTATGTGAATAGTTGATGGAGCAGTTTCCTGAAGGTGCACCTTCCACATGGCATAGTCACTGCAAAGGTAGTGAAAGCATGGGAACCAAAAGAAGTTGCAGAGTGAAAAGCATCATTAAGTATTTATCGTGCTATTATTCTATTTTCATGTTGGTTTGTTGGGGTTTTTTTTTCCCCACTCTACAACAGGTCATCATTTTCTAATTTATATTGCAAATTCCTCTATTATGTTTTTCCTGTTACAAGGGAGGGAGGGGAAAAAAATTAAATCCCCAAACCAAAACAAGCCAATGAAACAAACAAAAAAACCTCGTGGGAAAAATACTCAAAGGTTTTATCATGAGTCAGTATTTTCAGTTTGCACTTCACATCTCCCTTTCCCCTTAAGGGGTTAATGCTGCTTATTAATTGAAGAGCACAGTTTATACTAAGCATTATTTCAGATATACTGGTGGTATTACTGTACTTCCTGTTTTGTATTCACAATAATAGGCTGCTGAAGAGTTCCCTTTGTATAAATACCTCGCTGACATCTTAGGCAAGTATATTCATGTCTTGGAGTAAGCACGAAAGAGTAATGTGTTGGAACACTGCTAAGGAAGGAAATCTCTTTGTGTTTCATAAATGATACCCCTAAAGCCTTTTAAGAATATGTGTTTTTAAATGACAGCTAGGCATTTGTTTTGTTTCTTTACTTTTTTTTCCCCTGTTACTCTGGCTTGAATTGGCTCTAATAAAGCCATAAAGGGGAAAACTGTAGTTTCAGCAAGGAATCGTCCCTGCCAGCAAGCCTGAAATAGTGTCACGTTCTGCAGACTTGGTTTTCACAGAATCATAGACTGGCCTGGGTTGGAAGGGACCCCAAGGATCACAGAGTTCCAACCCCTCCCACAGGCAGGGCCACCAACCTCCAGGCCTGGAGCTACATGAGGTTGCTTTTCCCTGTATCTGTGTCTAAAGGAAGCAAAAGCTTCAGAATAAACTTGAGCTATTAATGCAAGTGCTGATTTCCTTGTGTATCTATCAGTCTCATTTAAAGGCACTTGCACAAAAAGTAAGGGATCAGAGGAGAACCCAGGGAGTCAGGGTTGTCACTGGGCTTTGATGCTGAGTTCTGGCTGTAGTGGTGTGGAACTGCAAAATTCTTGAGATTGCCAAAGCTGATAATACACAATGGAGACCAGGTCAGAACTAATTAGGTTTTATTATCAAAAGCCATTTTCCAGTGCTTACTGACCATCTGGTTATTTCTGAGATTGATTTGGAGTCTCTAGAGAAGGAGGAAAACATTAGGGACTTTCTTTACGTTACCTTTGTAAGTAATAGAAAATATTTAGCTTCTGTCAAGGAGTTGGAAGTCTTCTGGCAATATTTAAATTTGTTATTTATTCATTTAGTGTGTGCAAAATTTGTGTCTTTGAAGCCTCTAAAAGAGTAATTTGGCAGATGACCCTTTCTGAGTCTTCTTTGCCCCCCTGGGCATTATTTGCATATACCATTTGCACCATCTGAACTTACATGGGCGTTGGTGGTGTCCAGCTGCTGTGGGGTGGAGGAAAATGCAGTGAAGGGAGCCTCCTTTTCTTCAGAGTAGCTCATCAAGCCCACGTGCTGGCCCATGAATTTGGGCCCTGCTTGCAATCTGCTTTGCACCTTGCCCAAACGAAAGCTCGGGGGTGTAAACTATGTCTGATGTGACATGGTGGCATTAAACATTTCCTCTGTGAGGTGACCCTTGGTCTGGGACTAAGTGACATACCTGGCAGCAGCAAGCTGGAGGTCTTGAGCGGAGCCGTGCCAAGCCTGTGGTGCTGTCAGCTGCTGTGGTCCCTCTGTCCCCTCCTGTCTTGTGCCCAGCTGTCATCTCCTCCGATCCTTTCAACTGTGTGCTGCAAACAGGTGAAAAACACCCCCTTCAGTCTGAAAGAGCCTGCTCAAGGGCCCCATGTTCTCTGAGCCTCCGAACGCTCTAAATCTCAGCAAAATAATACATGGTGGCTCTGTAAGGACTGGTAAGACTGGCTTCTGCCATGGGAGAGAGCGGATGTTTTGCCTTTTCTGAGTTGGCCTGGTCTATGTACATGATAAAGAAATACTTCTTTTGCTCAGGAAAACATGTTTGAGTTGAATTCTGCCCCTCTGGATTGCCAGAGAAACGCAGTGCAGCTTTTGTCATGAATGACAAGGAAGGTGAAGTTCTTAAGGTTCTTTATGATCCTGTTCTGGCTTTTGAAAGTAAGACTGGAGAGCGTGGACACTCTGGACATAATCCCTTGAAGAAAGGGGAAAACACATGTAAGGCTCCTGGAAAATAATACCCATCAGGGCCACGGGTACTAGGCTTCAAAAGGACTTGTGTCCAGCTCTTTTTAGCACTAACTGCTGACCAATACTTGTGTAACACAGAAAGGTTACACCTTGTCTCATTTTAAATTACCTACGATTACTGTAATGCTGCTTGCCCTGATAGCAAGTGATGCCCTCTGTACCCTTCCCTTCCTTCAGCCTCTTGCTGAGGGCCCATGGGCACGGTTTTTACCAGCAAGCAGTGGCTGCCCAGTATTCTCCATGCAATCTTGTGGCAGTGGTGAGAATCCTGTCTAACCAGATATCCCCATCTAAGCAGATGCTCTAAAAATAAATCCCCATCACGTGGCAGTGGCAGATGTAAGGAACTGAGAAGGCAAGTCAGTCAAGGGGAAAGAGCAATTGAATGAAACTAGAAATCATTGGTCAAAGGGTCCAGCGGTGGGTTATGAAGATGATTAAAGGACTGGCACATCTTCCCTACGAGGAAAGGCTGAGTGACTGGGGCTGTTCAGCCTTGAGAAGAGAAGACTAAGAGGGGATCTGATCAATGGTTATAAATATCTGAAGTGTGGGACACGGGGAAATGGCCAGTTTCTTCTCAGTGGTCTGTGGGGACAGGACAAGGGGCAATGGCCTCAAGTTGGAGTACAGGAAGTTCCACACCAACACGTGAGGGTGAGGGAGCCCTGGGACAGGCTGCCAAGGGGGGTATGGAGTCTCCTTCTCTGGAGATATTCAAGCCCAATCTGGATGCCTCCCTGTGTGACCTGTCCTAAGGACCCTGCTTTGGCAAGGGGATTGGACTCGATGATATCTGGAGGTCCCTTCCAACCCCTATGATTCTGTGATTCTGTGAGTGAGAGGATGCTGTTGCCATTACATTTGTTTGTTGGCTTTCTTCTCTTTCAGATTTAAGCTGCCAACTGTGACTTTATGTATTTGAAGGTTAAATTCTCTGGTGAAAATACTGTGAAAAAGCAGTTTGCTATCTTTTTGTGCTCTCAAGTTTTACATCAGTTTTCATCCCAAAGATATCATGTGTTCAGTCCTGGAATCATCTTCATCCTGGTTTATAGTCTGAGAGGAGGCAAAGTTTTAAAAAGAAAAAAGGGGGGGTGGGGTGTAGATTTTCCTTTTGAGGTACCTGTGTTTCCTGCCTTCTCTTTAATCTGCATACAAGATAGGCTTCCTAGAGAAATGTCAGCTGGCAAAAGAGTAGCTCAGCGGATAGGCAGGCCCTGAAATGAAAAGGAATTCGATCATTGTGCTTTTGTGCAAGGTAATGCAGATTATACACCAACTCGAATTAACAGAACTTTAACTCAGCACTCAGTCTCCACTGTGCATTGATTTTGAGCTGCCTGTCTGACATCCTGCTCGTTTCTGGTCTGTTCTGCCAGGCTGGTACAGTTGTGACTGTGCTGGTGTAGCGTTGAGCGCCTCCAAGAGCCACGTTTCATTACTGGGCTGGAAGAAGACTTTGGTGGAGCAGCAGCATATTCATACAGAAGATCTGCTGATGTCACTGTGTCTTTTCCCCAGAGCCCCAATTTGTACTCATTCTTTGACTGCTGTGCTATCAAAACCTATAGGTACCGCTAAGGAAGTAACCTCCAGTGTTAAGCTCCTTGCTCTTTGCTTTGTGCTGACCTGTTTCTTTAAGCTTTCATGACAATACTGCAGCTGATTCTGCGAATTCAAAACAAAACCAAAGGGGATAGCTTATCAAGATTAAATCAAGCCTGAAAAACTCCAGGCTCTTCATCTTTGGAGCACTGGTGATGATCCAAACAGGAGAATTGCTTTCCCTTGCAGGATTCACCTAGGTTTGGCCGTGGAAAATATATTTGCTCAGCAAATTTAATCAGCTTATCACAAAGTTCTGCAAACGTCTTCTCTGTGTTTTGGGTAGTCTGGACAACGTACTGCTTTCTGTGTGTTAACTGCAGCCTCATCTTCCAGGATGTCTTTTCCCTGCAAAGCACAACACTAGGCTTTGGGGAGAGGGAAGAGGTGAGTCTTCAGAAGCTCCTATGCTATCCTTAGTGGTAAAGGGCAAAAACATCCCAAAAAAACCCACATGCATATTAGTCTCCTGAGTGACTGTGAATTCTCTGCAGTTCGTAGTGGTTGTGGCACGATATTGCAGATAGAAGGCAAGCAAGGAGCACTCGCCCAGCTTGCAAATGACATGATTGAGATGTTGCTTGTGGTCATATTAGATACTTGTGGAGAAGCAGAGGTCTAATTGTAACTGTACCAGAACTCTTAAATTGCATCCATTTAGTCACCCAGACTTTCAGAGAAGTCTGTGTTTGGTTGTGATGCTGGTAACCACTGGACCACATTCCTCCTTAGGGGCCAGAAAAAGAAGCCAACTCTTAAATAATTTCTCTGCTGCCTTGCAAATAGTATAATCCGCAGGGTATGTATCTGTGGTAGGGCGTTTGAGTGGCTGGTCTGTGTAGGGAATAACATCCTCCTGCTGCCGCAAATTGTTCTCTTCAGCCAGATGGAAAAGTGTCTGGTCTGTGGATTGGCTATTTATGTTGGTAAAGGTAGGAAGGCTAGTGAGAGCCCTGCTGATAGACCAGGACCAGATTGTGTTGGGCACTGTACAGAGAAAACCCCTGCCCCTCGCTGCCATCAGAGGTGAGGACCCCAAATTCCCACTTTGTCAGCAGTGTGTCATGTGATAGACTCTCTGGTTTTCTTTGCAGATAGCTCTTCTTTTAAGCTTCAACACCCCCCACCCCCCCAAAAAAAACCCCCCATAACCAAACCCAAAACCCAATAGAATCTGATAAAAGACACTTCAAGTTTGTAAAGCCAGACTCTGTGAGTGTACCAGGCCTGCATGGGCAGCTGCAACCCTATTTTGTTCTCCTTTATGGGTATGTTGTAGGGTCCTGCCCGAGATTTCATGAGCGCAAAGTACTTGTTTGAGGGATTACTTACGGATGGCTCGATGCCAGTGAAAATATCGGCTCTGAGTGCAGCAACAATCAAAAAACAAACAAAGCGTTAAGATATATGCTCAGCAGTATAGGCATGATATAAAAATAGTTCAGTGTTATGTTCTCCAATGGAACAATGTGGCCCATGCTGATAAGGTGCCGTGGAGGAGGTTCGGAGATCAGCAGTCTCGATTGTTCGGGGAGTGCAACAACTTCCAGATATGAGAATGTGTCTTTTATGGCTGAGGGAAGACCTTATCACCACCTACAACTACCTGAAGGGAGGTTGTGGAGAGGTGGGTGATGGTCTCTTCAGCCAGGAGACAGGACAAGGGGAAACGGCACAAAGCTGTGCCAGGGCAGGGGCAGATTGGACATTAGAAAAAAAAAATTACTGAAAGAGTTGTCAGGGCCTGGAACAGGCTGCCCAGGGAGGGGGTTGAGTCACCTTCCCTGGATGTGTTTAAAAGATGGGTGAATGAGGTACTTAAGGATATGGTTTAGCTTAGGATGGGAACGATTGGACTGAGTGATCCTAAAGATCTTTTCCAATCTTGTAGTTCTGTGATTCTGTGATCCTTCTAATACTAATCTTGCCTGAATGGGAGTAAGAAGAAGGCAAAAGCAAGTGCAACAGCAAATAGAAAAGAAGGTAGAATGAAAATACCTATTTGTGTTCCTTATAACTTGGAGATGGTTATATTGGGTAGGTAAGTGGGGAACTGGTGGCTGAAGGTGTGAAGTAAGTCAGCAAAGAGAGAAATAGTTCAGAGCAATCTATGCAGTGTCACTGAGATGAGCATCTTGGGTTACACAATGCCCTTTACATTTCTTCAGGTAATAAAACTGTCCAAATTTAAGAAGAAATATTATATAAATGTGTTTTGTCAGGTCTGTGTTTTAAAATGACCGTCTTGGTAAATGATGGTATTAGTCACCTTCTGCTTCCTGGAGCTCAGAGGATCCTCACCAAGTACTGACAGAGCGTTTCGATATGCATCTGTGTATGAAAGGTGGGAAGCAGCAGTGGTCGTCGCCTGCGTGGTGGTAACTCTTCCTGGGCATGGCACATCCTGTGGGTAAGTGTGTGGTAACTTACCCATCACAATTTGAGTCACAACCCCCTTTGTGGGGCAGCCGTGTGTCCAGCCGCCACTGCAGCGAAGCTGAGAGGCAAGAAGTGGTTGCTTCTCCTCATGGGATGAGTCATGGTGGTTCCAAGTCTGTAGGTACATGCCCAGCTTGAAGGATGGAGAGTACACAAGTAATGTTTCTTAGCTCTTGACAACCTCTTTGTCAGATAGACATGGAACGAGGTGATAAAATAGGCAGGTACTGGTTTTATCTGCTCTTTTTTTGGGTTGTTTGGGGGGTTTTGGGTGTGATTGTTTCTTTAGAGCAGTTTCTTGCTTTATATGATACTTTATAAGAGAATGTGTTATTGCAGGCTTTTTAATTATTCTGTTAATTATTAGTTTTATTGTTGCTTTTGTCATGGTGCAGAACTAGTGCCAAATCCTCCTTGGTGAGCTGTAGCAAACCCCTGTGGGATTAATCAATATGCTAAATAATATCTATTCTTTCACTTTTATAGGGTAGGAACCCCATAAAGGTCTTTTCCAACCTTGTGGTTCTGTGAATCCTGTCTGCACGTGTCAGTTGTGTTCAAGGAAAGTTTTCTTTTGTACTCTAATTTCTCACAGAAGTAGAAATATTATAATTGCTTTTTTAAATCTTGTCTTTGATTTATTTTTTTTCCTTGCTGTGTCCAATACTTACTGTGAAGGTAAATAGAAACAATTTTTTTTGTTGTCAATTAGTTGCTTCTTTAAATGTCAAAGAAGCCAAAACCTAAGCTACCTTCTCCTGCTTTGTTTCCCTCTTCTCCCTCTTTTCTTTTTTCCCTGTGGTTTGAAGTACTGCAGATGCATTGGATGATGTTCTCTCCTTTCCTGCTTTGGAGCTGTCTCCTCTGCAGTACTGCGCTGGTAATTAACAGGGGCAAAAATTAAAACCAACTTCTGTGCAGTATGAATAGGCAAACAGAAAAGTGATGGGAGACTATTGCCCTCTGTTTCCTGTGTGCAGCAGGTGAATATTGGCACGTTTGGTTTACATGCAAATACTTCTGCATCGTGCAGGCACGTACAAATGATGTTTCTGCCAGCTCAGATGTGTTTGATAACTTCTGGAGATATTTGAAATAGCACAGTAAGGAGCAGTGCAACAAGTGTGTGAGAATCACAGCAATGATGCTTTAACATCCCTGTGCAACTTTGATAGTTTCATACACAGTAGAGGACTGGTATCACAGAGTTGTAGGGGTTGGAAGGGACCTCCAGAGATCATCAAGTCCAACCTCCCTGCCAAAGCAGGTTCCCAAGGACAGGTCACACAGGGAGGCATCCAGATGGATCTGGAATATCTCCAGAGAAGGAGACTCCACATCCCCTGGGCAGCCTGTCCCAGGGCTCCCTCACCCTCACTGGGGAAAAAATTCTTCTGCATGTTCGTGTGGAACTTCCTGTGCTCCAACTTGAGGCCATTGCCCCTTGTCCTGTCCCCACAGACCCTGAGAAGAGTCTTGCCATTTCTCTCTGTGTCTTACAATTCAGATATTAATATACCCTCTCAGTCTTCTTTTCTCAAGGCTGAACAGCCCCAGTCACTCAGCCTTTCCTCACAGGGGAGATGCTCCAGGCCCTTAATCACCTTTGTAGCCTCCTTTGGATTCTCTCCAGGAGATCCCTGTCTTTTTTATCCCAGGGAGCCCAGAACTGGACACAACACTCCAGGTGAGGCCTGACCAGGGCAGAGTAGAGGGGAAGGATCACCTCCTTTGACCTGCTGGCCACGCTCCTCTTGATGCCCCCCATGATCCCACTGGCTCTCTTAGCCACCAGGGCACACTGCTGGCTCATGGCCAACCTGTCATAAATGATGAACAGTTGACTAATTGAAACTGTCTACCTCCACACCTCCATCCCCCCCCCCCCCCAATAAGTTTTATAAACGGAGTGCTGTACAACAAGTCACAGGGTGCTTCACACTTTTTCTGAGAATTAGAGGAAAGCTATTTTCTTCTAAGCAACCTCTTTTCTTCTTTTCAGTGTAGTGGAACGATGGTGTGTTCGTTTGTGCCTGCAGAAGGTCGTGGTAGTTTGCTGAGGTGCACGATGGTTTCGCTGGCAGAGATTTGACACGGCTGTGTTGCTCAAACTTTGTGGCTGTAAGGAAGGTTCTCTAAATGTGTGTCAGCAGAGTATTTAACCACACTGAACAAAGCAGGTAGTGACACTTTTGCAGGTCTGTACCAACTTTATTAGAGTGCAGCGTATTAGTTGTTACACTTTTTGGTTAATCATGAAAATATACTCCTTCTTGTGCTTCTAAGAAGGGACAATATTTAACTAACATATGGTAAGAACTCTGAAATACCTTTTCTGCTTATCAGGTAGCTGTAGTTAGGTCTGATGATTTGCAACCTTGCCAGCCTAGGAACAAAAGCAGTAAGTCAGGTTCCTTAGTGAAATGCTCAGCATCCTCTATGAAGGCTCTCAAGGTTGCCTGCAAGTTGTTGGTCCTTCAGTTTAAATCTGTGGCCCAGTATCTAACAGAACAGTTTCTGAAATTCTGGCCCCTGTGAGGAGGAGGAGGAGGAGAGGTGTATGTTCAGCAGAGAGGCAGAATGGGGGTTTTATTCTTTTCTTGTGTCTTATTAGCAGCTAACTGGTATTGCAGACAAGATTCTTGAGGAGGGCATCTATGGATGGAGCTCCAGGAAGGCAGATGATGGTGGAAGACATGTATGACCCATCCTTTCCTGTTGAAGTTGGGTTCTTACATGGCTCTGGAAGGCTTACTTGCAAGTGACAGTGGTGGCCAAACGTAGAGTGTTTCACTTCTACTTACTTGATTCTTCGTATCTTAGTGTAGGTATCTCTGAATGCTTGCTTTAGTTATGTTCTCTTGTACCTGCTTAGCACAGCTTTTAATTTTGGCACATCAAGGAGGAGGAAGAAGAGAGACTGCAAATGTTGTAGGGACAGTCTTGTGCCTATGGAGCAGATTACCTCCGGGACATACAGCTAGAAGTTCAAAATGCCTTTGAGTTTGGCAGCTTTCCCTTTGCTTTCCCTTTTCCTTCCTTTTTCAGTCCTCCAGTAATAGCTCCCTTGTTCCAAAGAACAAAACCAGCACTTAGTGATCATTCAGAAAGATTCATTAAAACCAGGAATGGAGTAATTGTAAACAGGCACCCAGCCTCCTATCATCCCCCCTTCCATTCTAGCCCAGGGCAGAGCAGCCTTGTGTTGTCTGGCTCCAGACAATTTTTAGGAGAACAAAAGGAACAATAATCTTTGGAGGTTAAAATAACCTTTCCTTATTCAGTTGTTACAGTACTTTCTTAGAAAACTAAAGACAATCACCCCAATTTTATTGTATTTTTTTTTTAAAACATACACTTTAACTGATAGAAGTTATCTTGTAACTTCTTGTAACATAGCATGGCTCTCATGGTAAAACAGAAGTAGTAAGCAAGCTAAGATTTTATTACAGGAGGGAAGAAAGATGGCAAACAACAAGGGGAAAGTTAGTTATGGCAGCTTTCTTATTGACTGGGGTAATTGGTGGCTAATAAAGCTGTGATTCACACATGGCTTGTCGTTTTTACAAGAGCCATCCAGTAAGCATTGCGGGTTTGCTAACTTTTGTGCTTACTAAGAATTATTGGCAGTGGTATAGGTTGTGAGGAGCAGTGTTAAGTTGCTGGATAGGTGGCATTTGTGGAAATTCTTTCATCACAGAGAGCTTTTTTTTTTTTTTTCAAGTAGAGAGTGATGGCAGGGAGCTGCAGAGCTGCTCTGCATCCCTCTCCTCCTCCCCTTCCCTTTGACTCCACAGTTGCAGAGCCCTTGCGGAGCGCATCCTGCCTTCCCCACCCTCATCAGCTCTTCCCAGGACTGCGCTGGAGCTGCTAAAATGCCAGGGCTTTAGATGCAAAAGCAGGTGCAGAGTGTTTTTAACTTGGCTGCAAATTGGAGCACAGGGAGTTCTACACCAACATGGGGAAGAACTTTTCCCCAGTGAGGGTGAGGGAGCCCTGGGACAGGCTGCCCAGGGGGTGTGGAGTCTCCTTCTCTGGAGAGATTCCAGCCCCGTCTGGACGCCGACCTGTGCAGTATGAGCTGGGGAGCTGCTTTGGCAGGGGGGTTGGACCCCATGAGCTCTCGAGGTCCCTTCCAACCCCTACAGCTCTGTGATTCTGTGAATTTCTGGACCAAATCATCCAATTACCTAAGGATGCTTGTACCCCACATTCCCTATGTGCCTTAACTTTTGACTTGCAACTGCACCAAGCTTGAGCAACTTATTGGTAGTAATCGGTGGGCGCTGAGCAGCGGGTATGTAACAAAGGATCGCAGCGTTTTTGAGAGGCAGATGGGTTTGCAGTGCTTATTCTAGAAACTATTTTGTTACTAAAGCCTAAACCCATTTAATTTATTCACTGCTGTTACATGAGTGATCAGGAGGAAATTAGATGGTTAGCATGCTGATGAAGCATTTCCTTTGGTTACGATTTATTCTGTTTAAAGGCCTCTGAGTGCCCTTTTTTGTCTCCCTTCCCTCCTCTTCCCTTCCCCCCCCCCCCCCCTTTCTTTTTCTTCCCCTAAAGAAGAAGAGGCCAGAGCAGGAACGCCCGGGGAGGGACAGGACGTATAGGGATCTCTTCATGTAACAAATGCAAAGAGACAGGTTTTGTGTGCATGCTTTGGGATTGATAGGATGTGGCACGGCTTCTTTCACCTCCAGCCTAACCTAGTGGCACAGAAGGGTAGAAGCAGTCCCTTAAGTGATAGGTACATAATGGGAAGTCGTGCGTGGCTGTTGAGTCAAAGCTCCACACCTGTTCTGTGCCATAACAGCTTCCTTCGCGCATGGGGGGAGCAGTGGAGGGGAAGCCAAGTGCCCTACTTTCTTGCAAGATCGCCGGAGGCCTGGTGGCTTTGAGTCAGTAAAAGCTCTCAGGGTAAGAGCTAGCATTAAAGAAATCAGCTCAT
Organism: Laterallus jamaicensis coturniculus; assembly: GCA_022605575.1. Lineage (NCBI taxonomy): Eukaryota > Metazoa > Chordata > Aves > Gruiformes > Rallidae > Laterallus > Laterallus jamaicensis. The sequence goes on from JAKCOX010000005.1 coordinate 4,990,427, forward strand.
GGCTGTACAGCTTGCTCTTCACGTGCTCGAGACGTGGCTTTGTAGCCGCTGCTTTATCACAGAAGTGGGTTCCTTGTAATCATAGGAACATAGACTGGTCTGGGTTGGAAGTGACCCCAAGGACCACATAGTTCCAACCCCCTGCCCCAGGCATGTTTTGTAATGTGCTCCTGTCTGAAGTGCTTTGGGTTTTTGCAAAAATTACTGTCGATGGAAAAACACATTGCCTGAGTTCTTTACTTAAAGTCTTCATTTAGTTGAAAAACTAGATCCTGAGGCCTTTCCTCTTTCTGAAAAGCCAGAACAGTTTTCTGATCTGTCAGCAAAGCTGAGATGTAACTCCCTTTGGCTTGTCCTCATGAGCTTTCCTTATAACGATGTGAATATCTGCAAAGGCCGTTATTATAAAGGCCTCTGAAACCATACTGTGGTGAAGGATAGACATTTCTTTCTCCACAACTTGGTTTTCTTTTGACTTCACTAAGCAAACCAAGAGTTCTCAAGAAAAAATTGTGGGCCTTTTGACATTTTTCAGGCTAGCTTCTGTAATATGTAACTAGGGTGAGAGTCCAGTGAAAGGGGGAAGGTAGGTCACGGTCTCGCACAGAGGAGATAACACTGGATTTAAAAGAAACCAAACAAAAAAAAAAAGCACATGGGTGATGTAAATTGTATGGATGCAGTTAGTTTTGAAGTGGTAAGTGCTATAGTATTATCATAGTTGCTCTTCCTTCCCTTTGTTCTGTCATTACCTAAGAAGAGCTTGTTGTTGGATAAACAAGGTGCAGCGTTGGATGCCAGATGAAAGCATAGCCAAGAGATTAGATTACATTATTAAGGGAGAGAGGAAGGAAGATGCATTGAGAATGGGTCTGTTCCAAGTCACCAGGTAATTATCAAGCTCCGTAATTATGAAGGGGTAGCCTCTCCTTTCTAATGTCTGTTTTTAAATGTTAGCTGTGATTAAAAGCAGATTATCTGGGGGGATGGGTGGGGAAGGAGGAGAGAACTTTGTGGGTTTTTTTCTCCGTTCAGATTGTCATTTAAACAAAGAAAAGCTGCAAAAAATGCAAGAAGTCACCTCATGCTGTCTATATAGGTGCTTGTTTGGAGAGCAAAGGCAAAGGGGATTGTGAGAGCTCTGAACGTTCATTTCCTTAGCAAAAGGGATGTAAAAATCAATCTGAAAATAAAGTGTGGCATGGAAAACATTACTTTGTCTTCTGGTAGTGAAGTCACCAGTCTGGATAGCCAAGTGGAGAGACAGACTTATGTCAAGAGAAACCATTTTTCAGGCAGTGTTGTGTGACTGTCTTGAAGATCAAAGAAGCATCAATCCCAAGAGCCCAATAGCCATGTACTCCCATGAATCCAAGGTTGATACTGGTGTGATATGTTGGAGTATCTCCACCTCTGCTGTCAATGTAAGTTTCAAAGCTGAGGGAAAGTTCAAAATGGCAGGGAGCTTATTGCATATTGCACCTAATGCTGGTACCTTCCCTGACAGATAACGTCATTTTGTCATGTGCCATGTTTTTCCTCTGTCAGAGTTCATTTTTAAAAATAAACTAATTTTTCTTGCTAGCTACAATTATCATAAACTTAAATATATATTTACTTATATAAATAGCTTAGAGCAAAAAGATGCTATCAGAATACAACTCAAGGAATCCCTCGCATTGTGCCAGTACTGTTTCAACCATTCTGTCCACCTGTCTTCTATTTTTTTGAATTACTACTCATTTTAATGGGACTCTGAAAGCTGGAGAGGGACTTTGTACAAGGGCATGTAGTGGTAGGACGAGGGGTAATGATTTTAAACTGAAGGGTGGGAGAGTTAGATTAAATATCATGAAGAAACTCTTCCCTGTGAGGGTGGTGGGGCCCTGGCACAGGCTGCTTAGAGAAGCTGCAGCTGCCCCTGGATCCCTGTCAGTGTCCAAGGCCAGGTTGGATGGGGCTTTGGGCTAGTGGAGGGTGTGCCTGCCCATGGCAGGGGGTTGGGATTAGATGGGTTTTGAGGTCCCTTCCAACTCAGGCCAGTTTATCATGATTCTGTGTCCCCTTATTTTCAGAAGGACGTTGTTTATTCCAATTGCAGTAGTCATAGTAGCAGGCCATCTCTTATTGATCAGAGCATAAAATGTTGGGGCAAACTTCATCATTCTTTCTGGTCCTATGTTATGCTTCCAGTCTTCCCACTGTGGCAGTCCTAGATGTAAATAAAAATACTAATCACTGGGTTCTCAGCCATTAACCTCTGAAGCTCAACCTAACCAGTGTGCATCTTCTACATTATGAAGGGCCAAGCTGTGCTTTTTGCTTGGGTTTTTTTGGGCAGTGTCTGGAGATAATGGAAAGAAAACTCTTCTTTCTGTACCCATAACACTGGTTTGTGCCATTGTGTAGAATAATTCTGTATCGATCCCCTGGCTTTGCAATGCAGGGGGTTTGGAGGAGAGAAATCCAAGTGAACTGAGTGCTCAGCTGAAAAGCTCTCTGATGCTGAAAAGCTATCTGATCAATGCAATTGCAAGTTAAAGCTCTCATGGCACAAGAGGTAGTAAGGCACTGAGTTGTTGTCTTCTTACCCTTTCTTGCAGAACTTGCCTAAAACTTAATGTTATGTCTGAATTGTGAGGTAATAGCTCTGGTTTTTTGCTTACTGGTCACAGAGGCAGCAGATGCTGACAGTACGGTGAAAGGTCCTTACAGGTTTTCAACTGAAATACTACTAGATAAAATAAGGAGTAGCTAGTATTTTGTGAGAGACATTTGAGGGGAAACCTACAAAATACCTGCTCATGGAGAACATGTACCTTTATTTCATATGTAGGATGCTCAAAATTGAGGTCTTTTGATAGTTACATGCTTTATGGAAATTGCAAGGTGATTATTAGATGTTGCCTATTTAAAAAAAATTAAGAATATAGTAATTTCATTGCCAGTGGTAATCCTTTCCAATCATATTTCCAATGGAGTTGCTCATGTTCTTAGTTGTGGTTACTGAGATCTAATCATCCATGCCCTTCCAATATACAGCTGGCTGTATAACACTAACTGCAGAAAGGAGGTCATTCCTGAGATGGTGTGGGTTGTTCTATGCTTTGAAATATATCATGGTATTGCAATTCTACCACGTATATAAAACTGTTGATAGTAAAATGGCATATTTTTATATTAGTATTGATATTAAAATGGATGTAAAACCTTCACATCTGTAGCTGAATAAACGTAATTTTTCAGTGCATAGGCTGCTCTGTTCCCATGTTTGCTCTGCCAAATACTATAAGGCCAAAACAGGTTTTCATCCACATAAAACTGTCTAAAAATCCCACAAATAATGCTGTGGAAATGCCTGTATACCCACTTCTCCTCTGACTGTGCTGTATCATCTTCGATTTAGGAGAACAACCTAAATTTTCAAGCACCAAGTGTTTTTGGTCTTTGTGCTAGGAATATGGATGTTTTTAAACTGCCTAGTTTTTGTAAATTGTAAATGCCTGCCCATCCTCATCATTGAACCCATAGTCTCTGTGGTAGCTATCTCTGGAGAGGTGAGGCTCACTTGATGCAGAATGCATTCTGAAAAAGCTCAGGAATACCTTTCCAAGAATATGTCCTGGAGAGCCAAGGAAAGAATAGGCTGTGGCTGGGAACATACTCTTAGTGAAAGAACATCAAGGTGCCATAGAAAGAGGAGGGAGGGAAAGAAAAAGGAAACCAAATTTTCCTTATGGGTCCTTTCCAACTCAGGATATTCTGTGATTCTATTCTATGAAAAAAACCCAACAGTTAGGCAAGCTTCAGAAGCATGAGAGACCTTCTGATTTGGGCTCAGACCTGCAATATGCTTTAGATCTCAGGCCACTACCTCAAGGTCAATTGCAGAAGAGAGCAGATGCATTCCTTTGGAAGCCAAAGGGAACTACTGACTAGTAAGCTGCTTTAGATAGTTCTTCCATTCCTAACAAACAATACTGTTAAAGAGGATGAGGATGCTGCTTTTCTAACCCATGACTGGAACAGCTTCAACAAAGCAAAATCTCATGTTCTACGTGAAGCTTTGTGAATGGTACTGAAACTGAAACTGTGGTCAGGGCTATCGTGAGATGACAACACTTGAAGATGTGATCTTCAGTATGAGTTTTCATGTGCTCTTTTTTTTATGTGCCTGGTGGCTCAGGTACAAAAGCCTTGTCAAGCTTTGAAGAGCAGGGAGCAAATTTACTTGCTGGGCACTCAGCAGCATTTCTTGTGTGGGCTGCTGTATTTCTTGCACAGTACTGCTCCTCAAGTGCTGGGTCCAGTTCTGGGTTTCTCACTAAAAGGACATTGAGGTCCTCGAGCGAGACCAGAGAGGGGCAACCAGGCTGGGGAAGGGGCTGGGGGGCAAATCCTCTGAGGAGCAGTTGAGGGAGCTGGGGGTGTTCAGGCTGGAGAAGAGGAGGCTGAGGGGAGACCTTATCACTGCCTACAGCTACCTGAAGGGAGGTTGCGGAGAGGTGGGAGATGGTCTCTTCAGCCAGGTGACAGGAGATGGGACAAGGGGAAATGACCTCAAGCTGCACCAGGGCAGGGTCAGATTAAATGTTAGGAAAAAGTTCTTCACTGAAAGAGTTGTCAGGGCCTGGAACAGGCTGCCCAGGAAGGGGTTGAGTCACCATCCCTGAATGTGTTTAAAAGATGGGTAGATGAGGTGCTCAGGGATATGGTTTAGCACAGGATGGGAACGGTTGGACCTGATGATCTTAAAAGTCTTTTCCAACCTTGTGATTCTGTGATTTAGCCAGCTACTCTAGAAATAATTTTTAAATGCTCCAGTTTAGATTCCTGCATTAGATGTGATTCTCTTTCAGGTGATTAAGGTAATGCAGGATATTTTTTGATGTTCAGCACTGTATGTAGTCCACATAACATGGGCTTGTCTGTGGGAAGCTGCCTGCCCCTATTAAGTAGTGCTTAATAGGGTCCCACCCTTACCGAAAAGCTTCTCTCCCCCTCCCCCAACTTTTTTTCTTTCTTTTCTCTCTCTCCCTCTTTTTTTAAATAGGTTTTGTGGCACTGAAGTATTACTATGGTATTTCAGAACAAATTCTTCAGACCTTAAAGTAAAAATGAAAAGAAAAGGAAAAAAAAAATAGGGGGGGAGGGAAGAGAGGGATGAAGGTAGAGAAAAGCTCCACATGGCAAACCATTGTCTCTGGAAATCAAACATGCCCACAAGGTATTTTTCCATTGGAAACTATTGAATTAGTCCTCTGCATCCTGATCAGAGAGGCCATATAAAAGTAGGATGCTTGCAGTGAATAGACTTTTTTTTGTTGTCAATAGCTTTGAAACCGCCTGCCGGAGCCCGCGTGCTTTTGTGCAGTAATTTATCATTACTTCCTTCCTATGAAAACAGAATGAAAGGAGTGAGGAGGAAAAAACCCACCACGTTTGGATGAGATTTAACAGTCTGAATTGTTTTGTAGGAATAATTTGATGGTGTGCATCTGTTCCCTTGTGCCAGTGGGAACCTGGAGAGGAATAGCTGCTGTGCTCTTCAGGAGGTGGAAAAGCAGCAGGATGCTCTGTGTCTGCAGGGGACACGGTCTCTTAAAACATGAAAGAAGAGTAGACTGCATTGAACTAGGGTCCTGAAATGCTTCCACATCGTACAGAAAAAAGGTGCTGGGCAGCACAAATTAGCTGCATCTCATGACTACAGCAATACGACAGCGTACGCAATGCAAGTATGGATTGGCAGTCACAAGTCACGGAGTTACTGGGTTGCCTGACTTTCCTACCCCTGAGCTAGGAGTTGCTGCTGAGATGAAGTAACTGAATGACGTGTGGGCTCTTCTCCCGTGCCAAAGTGAGCGTCATAGCTTGAGCTGTGAAGGTGGTTTGACTAAGCTCATTTTGCCTGGGATTAATTGCGGTGTGTTAGGATTGTGCTTCAGTGGCAGGGGAGGAACTTCGCTGAGACCCAATAACTTCAATCGCTTTTCTTTGTCTGCCTGTACTTTTATTCAGGTAGTTAAGACCTGGACCTGCTGCTGGCACCAGAGGTTTAAGTCTTGCAGCCTCTAAGAAGTGTTTCTGGGCTCTGCACAGGAATGCACTATTGTTCTCATTGTCCCTTTTTTTTTTGGGGGGGGGGGAACAACATTCTTTAGACAGATTTCATTTAAATTCTGAAAAATGTGAAATAACAACCCTGAGAAATTAAGCCTTTTCTACAGCTCCCTGCCTTACTTGCTCAAGTCTGCTAATGAGTCTTAAAATGAATTCGAGGAAACTGCTTCCTACATCATGCAGGGTATATTTTTGTTTCAAATATAGGGATGGTTGTCTTTATAGGCCCCTATATTTAGGCTCTCATTCTGGTGTAGGGTTACTGGTTTCATTTTATCTGTGCTTTTGGCCCACCTTAATTGCCTTAGCCACTAATGGAAATGAAAACTGAAAGATACTCATCTTTAACTGGGTTATGTGTGTGTGCACAGAGTTAAATTTAGGATTCAGGACCTGAGTGATTGTTTATCAGTGGAAACACAGATTTTAACTGGAATCAGAATTAGGCCTTCCAGTGTGAATTTAGGTGGAGGGTGATATCTTCAGGCAGACAACACTTTGGTTGATCCCTCTTCTTGAGTGGTGGTGTCTAAGTGAGGAATCTCACAGCAGGTTGATGGCAGAGGTGGGATGACTGAACAACCATTCATACAAACTAGTGAGTTGGGCACAAGCCCGTTTAACAAAACAGCTAGGAAGTGACAGTCATGTGTTTAGATCTCAAAAGAATAAGTTGGGGACCTTCAACATTAAGCACTCCCTATCCCATCCATTGAGTGGCCTTGTTGCTGGAGCAGTAGGGGTGTTCATATTTTTTAATGTTCAAAAGAGAAGGCATCATTTCAGTCAGAACTTCTTGAACAAAATAACTTTTTAAAACAGGCAAGTGCAGCACAGACTCAGTTAAAAAAGTTGAATGTCCCTATTGTTATTTATAAGAATTTGTTAGTAATTTCTATTCCAATAGCATTTGTTAGCTATCTCTATTCAGATAGCTCTCACTTTGGGAGATGCTTTAGAGGTTATGGTGGTGTAGGGCTGTTGGTTGGTCTCAATGACCTTGAAAATCTTTTCCAACCTTGATGATCCCATGATTCTACTTAATGCCTGGGTTTTTTCACGTAGGCTTGGCATAGTCAATAAAACATTCTAATTACAGAAAAAGCATCTTGGAATATAGTTTGTTTATGATTGTGTATTCATGGATGGGAGAGAGGAAGTGGGTGGGGGCATCAGAGCGAGTGGTGCTCTTGGCGGTGATGAGACCATCGTAGCCTTACATAAGCTGTCAGCGCCGGCGATGTACAGAGAGCCTGGAAAGCACGATGCGCTTTCCATAGCGAGTCATGGGTGATTAGCAGTTGGCAATGAGCTGATATGAAATGATAATTCCAGAGTGGCTGTGGTAATTGTTGTGTTGTCTGTGTTTCAGGAAGAGGTGTGGCTGCCTCTTGCCTGCAGTAAAATTGATGACATGGTCTGATAGACAAGTGCTACATAAAGAGTGAGAGGAATTTATAGGCACCTGAAGGCAATACAAGCCGATGATGAAAGGCGTTCTCGATGTTAGACACTAATTCATAGTGAAGTGAAATCCTCACAAGGGCTTTGTGTCTGCCATACAGCTTACCAGGATGAAAGCCCACCTAAATGGCAGCAGGTTGTAATTCAGACGTGGTTTGGTGCCACGTTGAGGTTCACAAGGGGAAAAAAAAAAAAGTAAAAGTATCAAATAGACCTTAGCCACAAACTTCTCACTGCAGCTCATTCATAAGAATCTCAGCTATTCCACCTTCTGCTCTTAATTAGTTATTTTACTGTCTGCTTTTTCCCTTTTGGTTTTCTTAAAGGTATGTATTTAGTAGACTAATTAATTGGGTTAGAATTATACGATCGCTCTTCTGCTCTGTACGTTATGTTCTGGGGAATAACAGATGTTTTCTCCACCTTGTCCTCTGCCTCTGAAGCCTGATATCTTTATGCAGTTCATCAGGTTTCTGTGAAATGGGAGTAAAGTGCCACATTCAAAAGATTCAGTAGTGTTTAAGAGCAATTTCACTTCTTAAAACATTGCTGTAAATTAGTCCTTGTTACCTTATTATTTTTTTTCTTCCAGAAAATACCAATTTCCAGTGATAACCCAAAGAATTGTTACAATACCGAATGCAGATGACATGGGCAATTTATGGGAGGAGATTAATTACTGTTATGTCCTGTGTTGGAATTGTGTTTAGGGTCATCGTGGCCTGGGTCTATAAGAAAGGCAAGGCTTCTAGAGAAATATGTTCAAGAAATGGAAGAACTTTCAGACACATGCTCCCTTGCTCTAGAGAGCCAGGTATGTTTGCTAGGAACCTTATTCTTACCAGGACACAGTTTTCGTTTCGCACGCGGTAGCTGCTGAATTCCAATGTGTGCTGTAATTCAGCCTGGAGAGAAGAAGACTGAGGGGGGACCTAATCAATGTTTATAAATATCTTAAGCATGGGGTGCAGGGGGAAATGGCCTGCCCCTTTTCAGTGTCTGTGGGGATAGGACAAGGGACAATGGCTGCAAGTTGGAGCACAGGAAGTTCCACACCAACATGGGGAGGAACTTTTCCCCAGTGAGGGTGAGGGAGCCCTGGGACAGGCTGCCCAGGGGGTGTGGAGTCTCCTTCTCTGGAGAGATTCCAGCCCCGTCTGGACGCCGACCTGTGCAGTATGAGCTGGGGAGCTGCTTTGGCAGGGGGGGTTGACCCCATGATCTCTCGAGGTCCCTTCCAACCCCTACAATTCTGGGATTCTGATTCTGTGATTCTCTGAATTCTGAGACTGCCTTTTTATGTGTGTATAAGTGTAATTGCATTTTAAGGTTGGAATTTTGCTCCCTTTTCCCCTCATATACTCAAAATCTCTTTGTTTTCCTGCTTACAGTCTGCATTGGTAGGTTTGCTTGCACAGCAAAAAGCAGTGGAATGGCAGGGTTCCATCACACATGTTAGATAGAGGTGCCAACAGTTACAGTGATGATACAAAGCTCACAAGTGTTGGATTCTTTTTATTATTTCAAAACTCCTTTCTTTCACAGCCAGTCTTTACTCCTTGTCTTCTTAGAAGTTCAAAGAGTGTTTGACAAAATCTTTATGTCCTGTAAAAGGCAGCCAACTTGTACTTCAATGCCTAAAGTTATCTGAGACTCTTCCCAAATATGCTGGACAAGTTCTCCATTTCCAAGGTCAAAACCAACTAGATTCCAGTGTCTCTGTAGTCCTTTTTTTCTCTTCGAACCATCTTGCTGTTCTCTGGATGGCACCTTCTCTATGCTCTTTCAGTTCATTCACTTGAGTCAGTCTTTACCAAAATCTGTGTGGTTTTTGTTCCCTCCTCCCCACCCTGCCCCCCCAAATCTTTCTCAATTGTTTTTCTCTGAACCACAACTTGCCCTTTTCTACCACTAATGGTGCTTTTCCTTCTGACTTGCTCCTTTTGTGAACACTGGGCTATTCAATGACTGAATTTCTCGGTGGCTCCCAGCTTGACCTTTCTTCATTCCGTTGACTTCATGCTTTCAAATTTTCCCCTGCTTTTCCTCCCTCTCTTTTTGTGCTTCTTCTCTTGTCTCTTCCCTGGCACTGTATTTCTCCATCTTAGTGTGTCTCACCCTTCCTGTTCATGTTAGCTGCCTCTCGTTTTGTCACTTCTGGCAAAATCAAACACCTCAGTAAGGAAATCTTCAATTGTATTTTCCTTTCCTTTTTTTTTTTTGCTTTGTATATGGTTTCTCTGATTCTGTCCCCTCTCTAGTAATCATTTATTAACTGAAGTTTTACTAATTAGTAGATTAAACATTTTGACTCAGTACCTCTTATCATTATTCTCAAAAAGTGAAAATAAGTGGTAAAAAAAAAAGTGTCTTGAAAATAATTGATGGCAACAGGATCAGCTTTTTCACAGCAGCATCCTTACCTCCCAGAACTAAACCTAGCAGTTCCACAACGCTCTAAGCAATGAACTTGTGATGAATTTGTTCATCTCCTGGTTGACTGGCTGCTTCCGCTGAGTTTTAGGAATGCAGCAGCTGGATTTATGGCGTATTAAACACCCCAACACCCGCAGCAGGAAAGGAATATGATGTCTGATGGAGTCATTATCTTCTCTCTGCTGCTCTCCAGCCATGGCACAGGTCTGCCCTTCTGATGCATAGGGGTAATGTTGGGTTGGTGTTAGGGATGATATTGGCTCAGTTATCCTTGGATGTGGTGTGATGACTTGGACCTAATTTCCTGGTGAAACCAGACCAAAATATATCAACGGTCTCACAACTTAGCAGATTACAATTCAGAAACTGAAGACTGATATATGTTGGTGTTGGGTATTTTGGGGTGGGGGTGGGGGGTTGTTTTTTTTCAAGTACCTTGTTCCAGATTTCAAGGCTTTGGGTATTTTTCGGAAGTCTTTTTTCTTCTGATTCCTTTTACACACATCCAAAAGTTTCTTCAGTTGTATTTCTTTCTTTACTGACCACTGTCCCTTCCTGACCTCTGCACTTCCTTCCCAGACTTCATTTCCTGGTATTTCAGGTTTTGCACCGATGGTTGCTCAGTTATATATCCGGGCTTTTTTCTGAAACTCTGTCAGTGAGTTTTGTTTCTTATCCTCTCATCTCTACTCTTTGTGACTTCACCCTTGCTTCTCCCCACTGCCTATGAAAGCGAAGTCATTGTGTTTTAAATTCACATTATCACTGCGTTTTGACCACTCAGTCCCTTTTCTGAGACGGGTAAGTGACAAAAGTGGCGATGCCACCGCGTTGCTCCTTCCCCCTCCCTGCAATAACCAGTGAATTAATGGCACAACAAAAGGAGGATCGGAAAAGAACTTGTGATGGCAGAAGTGGGTAGCAGTAGTGCTTTGGTTGCCATAGAAACCAAGTTGCCCATTTTTGGCACGGAGCATGAAGTATCAAGAGATTGAAGTAATGGCATCTATTAAAATACATCGTGGGTTTCCTGCAAGTGAGCCACGTAGCTGCACGGGTATTCTCAGCTATCTGGGGTGGGGGGTTTTTTGTCTGCTCTCTTAACCTTCCTGTTTGACCTGTTTGCAAAACCACTCTGTATCCCCTCGCTGCCTTCCAGTCGGCAGCAGCCCCCAGGGTAAAGGTCACCGTGTAATTCCGCAAGTGCTTATGGACAATGCGTATTTTAAAGGTGCATAGAAGATGGCTGTACTTGCTCTGCAAGTGTTAATGGAGACAGTGTATTTGTCAAGAGGGGAAAATACAGCTACCCCTGTGCAGAAAGCAAGCACGCCAACCACTGCTGCGGCTTTTGCGGAGTCTCTCAGATTTGAGATACTCAGCTAATTAAGGACCTGGAGGGGAATAAATTAGCAATGTGTTGCATGGTAGAGGTGATGGATATTCATTTGTTAGGCTGGTGTGTGAAAGGCATTTTGCTTTCGACTTGGACGTTTGGGCCTGTTTGCAGATGTATCCACAGGTACAGCGTTTCAGAAGGTGATTTTTCTTTTCTCCACGGTGACATTACACAGATGTTTGACTCTATTCCATTTATTTGCCCTTTTGGAATCAGAGGGACTTTTTGTCAGCAGAGGGAACCTTAGCAAACAATTCCGGATGAGATCATGACATAATCATATCAAAGTAAGCATCAACTTTTCTAATCTCATCTGCTCAGTAAGGAGGGAGAACATTCACTTTGTCAATTCCTTTTGATAATTTCTGTGCCTAGAAATTAGAGTATTAAATATAACACTATTCCTTTTATTTAAAGCCCTGTTGTTGTTTTTGATCCTTGAAAGTACAGGGAATACCAACATAGGGCCTTCATGTAAACCTACTCCCAGAGCTACATAAATAAAGCTCTCTGCTGCTTGGAAATTCCAGGCAGCTTGAACCCATGAGGAAGCTTCCTATAGAAAGAACGCTGCTTAGGCACTCTGAAATTGCCTTGGAGGTCGAGGAAATAACCTGTTATGTAGGTCATGGAACATTTTTCTCCCTTACTTTGTTTGTACCCGTTGCACCAAATAAGGCTTCCCCTCTCTTAAATGTTACTTTTTAGGGTGGCTAAAGAGACGCTTTTATGCCTTGTGTTTATTGTAGCTATTGGCAGGGGGCAACAGGGACTGAACGTGGTTTGAGTCTAATTGGGAGCGATTGGTTTTTCATTTTTCCTTAACGTGTCATTGTTTAAATTCTGCTCTTTTGACATGTTTTGTCCTAAAGCGCTGCCTGTTTACAATTCAGTATTTCTCGTAGCTTAAGGCCCAGCTAAGCAAATCCTGTTCTGTGTTAGTAAATGCCTTAGCTTTTGACAGACCTTGCAGGAGGAATCTGATGGATATGGCATCTGCGGCGTTAGAGCTACAGCGATGAGAAATAATCTTTATCTTGTCATCTTATGCTACAATGAGACCTCTCTTTTACTGAAACAGTGCAGTAGCCCTTTCCCCCTGCAAATAACACTTTTGGTTCATTGGTTTGTGGGGTTTATTTTGTTGGTTTGTTTTGTGGGGGTTTGTTTTTGAACTTTAGTGGAGAAAAAGAAGAGCAAGCCTCTCCCACAATCTGAATTTGTAAAGTAAGTCGTAGTATTTAAAAAACCCTCTTATCTAAAGTGTTTGGTTCCATAAGCATGAGGAGATAAGCATCAGTATTTCTCAGACTTAGCAGGCTAATTTCTAGTCTTTGTTTTATGCCCCAGATGATTTGGACTTACTGGGTCTACATTAAAAACCGTGGGTGAATTTGGCTTAGAAACTAGATGACTTAATCACAATAAATTGTGTTATCTTGGGAGAGAGAAAATTTTCATGATAAGATATAGTAGTCCCTGAGCTGTCCAGCGGTTTCCTAACTAGCAGTCAGGAGAACTGCTGGTGTTAGCTTCCCTTTTCCTTTTAAGCTAACAGCAAAGGAACAGATGAGCAGTGGAGATAAAGGCTTTATTCTCCAAGGAAGCTTCTTCATCCTGTGGTGGCTGTTCCAGTGGAAGTCCTCACAAGGACTTGGATGAAGATTCCCTTTTTTTTTCTGTTTTTGCTGTGTACAAAATACAAGTAGAAGAGGCATTAATACTGGAACATAAGTGTCCCACCAGGATTAGCATAGCCATCATTAGTGTCTTTGTAGACAGGCCTGAGAAGAGAGTCAGTATTCTCTTAATTTTCTTCTGAAAGTTCAAAACACCCATTACCATGCCCAAGGGTATGGTAATCCCTCCAAGTTGAGGGATCCCTCCAAGTTGAGGGATGCTTGTGGTCATTTTTCCATACCTTTCTGTACTCATCCTTGTGGGTGTGACAAAGAAGTTTGTGTGTGTCAGGAGAGGTGAGGCGCTGTCTTACAGAAACGCAACCTTTGCTACGAAGAGGTGTGAGAAGCTGCTTGGAGCTCCAAAAACACCAGTGTGGGAGAGGGGCAGGACCTACTGAGCTTGGTGGAAAGGTTCTCAGGGCACATTCCTGTTGATGTGTACCACATCCAGAATTTGCAGCACCTGCTCACCCGTAACACTCGCAGACTTCGGTGGTGGGGAACCACCAAGGTAGGTTTGCTGTGGGGCGAAGTAAGACGAGATAGGTCTTGCTTCCAGAGCTTGGGGTTATTTAACATTCACAGTCATTGCCAACTTTCTTTCTTTGTTTCTCTCTTCAGTGAAGTTGTGATTTTTAAGGACAGATGTCACAGTGGCCTGAATAAGAAGGAAGCTGCTGACAGGTTTACTGGTCTTTTTAATTGCTGTTATTCTCTGCTGGTGATGTTGCTATTCCAAAAGTATTTCTTTGGGCAGCAGGACTCTGAAAATCACTCCCCAAGTGTTTACAAGGTGCTGTCTTTTGTCAGTAAATCTTTTACCTTTTTTCTGAATTATGCTAACATGGAGCTTGCTGTTCACTTTCCTGAGCGCACGCTACCCTGAAATTATCCCCACTCTGTTTTATAGTTGGCATTCTGGTTTGTGCACAGCTACTAATTCTCTAGGAATATGGGATCCTCAACAGTAACAGCTGGAATTATAAAGTATTTTTCCAAACACCTCTGCAGGCAAAGGAATGTTCTTGCTTTATCAAGAAGTGGCTGAGTAAATCATAATTGTCAATCGTGGGAACTTTCTTCAAACTTGTGTGGCACATCCAGTCATACTGAGGGCATGAATCACAGATCATAGGGCTTGGAAGGGACCTCAAGAGATCATCGAGTCCAACCCCAAATGTTTTCAAGGTTTTCCATGTTTTAAGAAAGAAGTCTTCTGAAGCTGATTACATTTGTAATATATACCATGTGTGGAGCATTGTGCCTTATTCTTAATGACACTGTGCAGGTTGCTGATTACATGTATACCTTGAGTACATCCTTTGGCATCCACAAGCATGAACAAAGCCGCTCTGTATTCTCCTCTACCAACAGTGTGATGTGTTTGTGATTTAACTTAGCAGCCTTGAGTTCTTCATGGGTTTCCCCATCGTTGGAAAGGCAGTTTATTCTTTTAATGAGATTGGAGATTAAGAATTGAATTAAAGAGGAAATGTGGGTTGATAGAAGAACCTATTAATAAGTGAAGCTACTGGTCTTTTCAGTTGAAGGCTTTGAAGGAACAGTTTTAATAGCTTATGAGCTGTTTGCTTTCTTTTGACACTGCTGAACCATTGAGAGTGACTTTTTTCTTCTGATTATAACCTCTAAGGAATACTTGGTCCTTGGTTTTTGGTAGCTGAGAAACCAATGAACTGAAGAAGGCAGCTCCAGAATGGGAGTGTGTGATTTAGGAAAGATCATGTGAAGATCCTGCGGTTTAGAAAAGATCAAGCTGTGGGGAGGAGAAACCACCAATTTTTCAGGACTGCTTTAAAAAGATTTGCAGCAGGAGGAATGCTTTGCAGCCATATTCTACTGCTGAGTGAACCTCCTCAGCCAATTTAGGCATAAAGCCACATCAAAGCTTAAATAGGGAAACGAAGCACAGCTCCCGCATGCATCTTAGAAATGATTGGGTGCTGCTTAATGACCTTATTTCTCTCTTGCTCCTGTCTGCTGTGCTTATCCTTTGCCACCTTGTGTTTTTTCTCATATCCTGAAGGGAATTTTATCTCACTGCAGGGCACTTTATCTCCTGTTGCATGGTTGCTTGCCCATGGCTGCTGGTGGATGTTCTCATTTTCCCCTTCCTCATCCCTTCACCTATCACCTTGATATAGGGACAGTGTAAAGCCAGCTGCTCTTATCAGAAGTTCACATGATATGTGGTAATAGAGGGTGAAATCATTGAGGTAAGAAGGAGAAAAGACCCTCATGAGAGTTTGGTATGTATTTCATAGGCACAGTCACATGCTCTGAAGGCGTGGTGGGCAGGAGAGAACCCCTTTTAGCCCCAGGTGTGTGAGCAAGAGACTATCCTGTGTTGCAGGGAGAGGAAGCCATGGAACTTCTTGGGGCTAGTTAGGCATGCTTGTGGATTTTGCTCCTTTTGGCCTCATTTGGAGGTACAGAAAGAAGTCAGCCATGGTCCAGGTCTACTTTGTAGTTGTAGAGGAAGTTGCTGGCTGGAGATAAGGTTTCTGAAGATCCGGACCAGATCAGACTGCATGTCTGGCCCTCGTTTGGCGTGAGGAAGTCTTTCGGCATCAGAGTGAAATGAAACGCAGGTCAGAGTCTATGGGGTCAGGAGACAAAATTCACACAGTTAGCTTGAAATCCCAGGTCAAGAGCTTTTCCTCCTTTAATTAGCAGAGCAGAAGGCGTTTCTGATTACCGGTGATACTGATAACGCAGTAGTGTCTAGAGATCTGGGTCCTTTTGTACTTGGCCTTGCACTGGCTGCCTGTGCTCTGAAGAACTTTCTTGGAATTGAGACTGATATATGCAGACATAGTACAGAGGTTTTTCTGTGCAAGTAACCTGTGACTTATCTTTAAAGAAGAAAAGCACCAAAACCTTTCATATCTGAATGATTCGATTCTCTTTTAAAAAGATTACATTATACATAATGAAAAATACTAGCTCATAGGCAGAGAGAGCAGACACATGTATGTTCCAGAGCCTGTCTGTCATAACTGAGGGTGTCCTGGAATGGAGAAGGGGGTGTGTTCCCCTTGAGACCATTCTCCCCTCTTTCCATACTCTGGTCTTGTAGCCTTGTCTCCCTGTCAGTGGCTTCTCTTCTTCTTCATCTTGTGCTCCTGTCCTCTCCTTGCCTAGGATCTACCTGTGTTCAGGGGCGTGAGTGTTTGCCTTTTGTGGAATCTAGTCCTTTTTCAGCACCTTTCTCCACCATCTTGCAAAATAGACTTCCTGTTGGTCTGTGAAGCACAATTGGATTGTCTCTTGAATAGTTCGATTTGTTGTCTTCAAAGATCTGAATGATTTAGCTTTCTAAATCATTTAGCCAATATGTTTTCTTGTTAGTAGTCCCAAACTATAAATAATAATAGTATAGTATAGTCCAGAGAACAGAAACCAGGCTGGTGAAGGGGCTGAAGGGCAAGTCCTATGAGGAGCAGCTGAGGGAGCTGGGGGAGTTCAGCCTGGAAAAGAGGAGGCTGAGGGGAGACCTTGTCACTGCCTCCAACTACCTGACAGGAGGTTGTAGAGAGGTGGACTTCTTCAGCCAGCTGACAGGAGATGGGACAAGGGCAAATGGCACAAAGCTGTGCCAGGGCAGGGTCAGATTAGATGTTAGGAAAAAGTTCTTCACTGAAAGAGTTGTCATGGCCTGGAACAGGCTGCCCAGGGAGGAGGTTGAGTCACCATCCATGGATGTATTTCAGAGATGGGTAGATGAGGTGCTCAGGGATATGGTTTAGCACAGGACAGGAACAGCTGAAGTCAAAGATCTTTTCCAACCTTGTGATTCTGTGATAGTGTGTTTGTGATCAGAATACAGCATATACTTTTTTTGAAGACAGGGTTGCCCTGCCATTCCGTCTTGTTGTGTATAACTATTTTTCTCCATTGTTAGCAGTCAAATGTTTCAATTCCATGAATTAAACCCACAGAACTCTGCTTTCTCAGATAATGGAGGCTTGCTTTATTTAGATTGGTTCAACCTTTTGAATTTACCATTCATTACCTGTCCATGTCTGTCTGCTTAGTAGCAGGCTTGATGAGACTGCAACTAGGTGGCATTTTGCCATTTATTCTTAGTTTTTCTTGGAACATTTAGCTTAGGAAGTGGACTAATTAGCACGTAAACATGGTTTAGCAGAAGAACTCTGATTAGCACTGTTTGGCCTGGCTTCAGCAATAAACAAAGTTAGATGCACGTCAGTGTTTGTCCTAACAGTTTATAAAGTCTATTTTGTGATCCTAGGGGACAGCACACACCAGATACATTAAGTAGTCATTGCAGTCAAGGCCATGAGAAAAAGCTTACTGTGTCATGCTTAATAGGCTGAGCATGATACATTAGTGAGCTAGTTTGGAAGCCTTCCATTAATCTTAATTATTCTAAAATGCTAACTAAATCTTTCCAAAGCATGTCTTTTTCTTACTCTTGTCTGTCTACTACCATATGGTGGAAGAGAAGAAAAAAAAGAAGGCAAACACACTCTTCAGTTATTGTCAAATAATGCAATTTGTTTTCAATGTGTATTTTAGTGTCATCGTTGTATTTTCCTCATTCAGTTAAAGCCTAAAACTGGGCTAGATTCTTACCAGTACAAGTATAGGCAAGCTTCTTGCCCCAAGGAAACTGCTATCCCCATTTTAGCATGACATAATTAATATTGGTAAACAGGTGGGATAAGGTCAAACTACCCTTATGGTAATACTGCGAGTAGCCAAGTGTAGTAATGTATGTGTGCTTAGGTGGTTCTTAAGGGAGGGGTGATTGTTCAGCTGGGGAGGGCTTGTCTATAAGAAGCTGGAGACTACGAGGTTGTCAAAGTGTCAAATAACTGTTCTTCCTTTCCTGTTTCAAATGCCTTAGCCACATTTTTCTCCCCCTGGTTGTCCTATAAATTCCTTGAGCCTGTAAAGGAGCAGGATAATTGGAGAGAGTGGGTAACTTCATGCACTGTCCTTTGAGTGGTGACTAATCAATGGGATGGGCAAACTGGAGCTGTGGTTGAGTCCAGTAGTGGTATCTTTAGACTGTATTCGGTATTAGATGACTAAATCTAATGTGTTCTAGAAATAGTTAAGCTAATGGAATTAATCTGAACTCTGTGTGAGAGAAGGAAGGAGGGAAGCAGCTCTTTAAGTTTTCCTGCATCAGATGCTTTTGTATTTCAGAAGTTGCTACAGCCAGGGGAACCATGCAGGACAGGTCTGTTGGTAGTTGTTTGAAAAACTCCTTCATTCCTGGCAGGAGTGCACTGACCACAGAAGCAGCTCAGGTGGACAGAGCTTTGTTCAATCTTAAAAATCAGGTTTTTCTGCTGGGAATCTTTTTGACTAATTGGAAAGATTAGTAAAGAATCCAATTCTGATTATCAATTAGTCAACTGAAGAATAACAGATAGCTTCCATCACCTTCCTTCTTTGGACAACCCGAAGAATCCAGAACTTGTGGGCAGCTGTGCACAGGTGTCTGGTTTTCATGTTGGGACTCTAGATTGCATGTTCAACAGTGCAGGGTGTAGAGCTGCCCATTTACTCATCCCTGTCTGGTTACCTGAGGGAGTGAAGCTGCCCCAGAGGAGGGAAGCTAACCAGGCCTTTAACTCTTTGCTGCCACCTGTGCTCTGCTGTCCTTGTGTAGGAAATCAGTTATTCATGGCTGATACTAATATTCCAGATGCAGAAGGATCACGTGCTCCTCAGATTAAATTTCTTACACAGTTTTTATCACAGTCAGAGAAAATCCTTCCTCCAAAAATTAAACACCAGAATCTACCATTAAAGCAAGTTGTTGCTGAAGTGGGTGGGATGTGATTGGTGTCTCCTAGGACATGGTTTAAGTTCCTTGGTAGAAGTAACTAGCCGCATTCATGTTGTCTAACATCTGTTTTGTGAACGTTTTACTATAATATTAAAGAGTTTTGTGTCTGATACCATGCTCAAACACTTGAGGAATTATCAAGTGAATGGTGCCCAGGTCCTAGGGAAAGTATTGCTTCATAAAAGATTTTATCTCCTAAAACCAGATTCAGTAAATTGGATTACAATTACATTGATTAGAAAATAATAGTCTTTTCCTACCTGCCATCACAGACATAGATACAGCCTGGGAGATTCCCAGAACATAGATACAGACTGGGAGAAGAGCTTCTTGAGAGCAGCCCAGTGAGAAGGACCTGGGTGTCACAGTGGATGAGAAACTGAACATGAGCCAGCAGTGGCTCTTGCAGCTCACAAGGCCAATGGGATCCTGGGCTCCATCAGCAGAGGGGTGGCAGCAGGGACAGGGAGGGGATTGTCCCTCTCTGCTCTGCCCTCCTGAGGCCCCATCTGGAGTCCTGTGTCCAGATTTGGTGCCCCCAATACAAGAAAGATGTGGAACTGTTGGAGAGGGGTCAGAGGAGCCACAAAGATGATCAGAGGGCTGGAGCACCTGCCCTACAAAGAGAGGCTGAGGGAGCTGGGCTTGTTCAGCCTGGAGAAGAGAAGGCTGCGGGGGGACCTCATTGCAGCCTGCCAGTCCCTGAAGGGAGCAGAGAAACAGGAGGGGATTCAGCTTTTTAAAAGGGTAGACAATGGCAGGACAAGGGGGAATGGATTAAAGCTAAAGGAGGGAAGGTTTAGATTGGATATTAGGGGGGAGTTTTTTACAGAGAGAGTGGTGAGGGGCTGGAACAGGCTGCCCAGAGAAGTAGTGGATGCCCCATCCCTGGAAGTGTTCAAGGCCAGGTTGGATGGGGCCCTGGGCAACCTTGTGTAGCTCCAGGCCTGAGGTTGGTGTCCCTGCCTGTGGCAGGGGGGTTGGAGCTCTATGATCCTTGGGGTCCCTTCCAACCCTTGCCATTCTATGATTCTATGATCACATGAAGGAACTCATAGGACTAGCTGTATACCATTTAAAATTCTGTATTTGGCTGGTGGTAGTGAAGGAGTCCTCCACGAATTTAACAACAACATACGTCCCCAAATACACGCCACACGAAAAGATGTGCAGAAATTCATTCCCTTTTAGATGTCCAGATATCCTAAATGTAGTTTATAAAATGTGTGGGTTTAGTTCTCACTTGCAGAGAACCGATCAATGGTGTCTCATTAATTTCCAATTGTTCAAGTTTTTGGTTTTCAAACTGCAAAGGGCCACTCTTGGGAAATATTGCAAAGACCTGGCTAAAAACGAGCTGTGATAGTGAAGTTTCCATAAGAGATGGGAACAGATGAATGGCAGGGGAAATTGATCCAAATTGGTCCCACAGTAGAAAGTAAATTACTAACGGGTTGACTTCCTAAAGGTCCACTTGCTTTCTCTCATGCCTTGTGAACTTAATTGGGGTTCCAAACCCAAATACACCCCTTATTTAATTCCAGCACATGCCAACTTAGTGTTGTGTAGTTCTCCTGCAAGTTTTAAAGAGATTGCAGACATTCTTTGTTATGGTAAAGCACTTGCAGCCTTATTAACTGTTACAGAGCTGCTGTGTGACTGTGTTCTGGAATATATCATTAGGAAAAAGTAAACCTGCGTAGCAGAAGATATGAACCATGAGTGGAAAGCGTGTGAGTGGATGTAGGGTGGTTCCCAAGATGTAGGTGATGCTCTCCACTAAAATATCTGCAGAGGACACAGTCGTTAATGGTGCTTGTACACGTAAGGAACAGGTGAAACGGTGAGCAGCTGTAGTGGCACGGGTCAAATGCATGTGCTCAAAACCGTATGGGAAACTACGAGTGAGGAATTAGTTCCACGTTTCTTTAAGTCCAGTATCCCATTTTGCTTAACCACTCTTCTATGCTTTTTTTCCCCTCCTCCATTGATTTTTTTTTTTCTTCAAAGTCAGCTATAGAACAGGGCTCTAGTGAATTGAGCAGCAACTCATTTCCTTTGCCATCGCCAGGAAATACACTGAGCAATTAAGGGTGGCTGGATGGGAAAAGGTCTTTCATTTCACTGAGATACAAAGGTTCCCAGGCTTTCCTGGCTTTTCAGCAGCCTACCAGGTGGTCTGACTTGGAGCTAAGTTCCCCCATGTTCCGATGTCTGCAGTAGCGGCAAATTTGAGGAAACAGGACTGACGACCTGAAGGATTTAATTAAAAAAAATAATAAAAGGCTGAATGAGCTGGGGCTGTTCAGCCTGGAGAAAAGAAGACTTGAGAGGGGATCTTATTAATGTTTATAAATATCTCAAGTGTGGGATGCAGAGGGAAATGGCCAGCTGCTTCTCAGTGGTCTGTGGGGACAGGACAAGGGGCAATGGCTGCAAATCGGAGCACAGTAAGTTCCACACCAATATACAGAAGAACTTTTCCCCAGTGAGGGTGCCCTGGGACAGGCTGCCCAGGGGGTGTGGAGTCTCCTTCTCTGGAGATATTCCAGCCCTGTCTGGATGCCTCCCTGTGTGACCTGTCCTAGGGACCCTGCTTTGGCAGGGGGGTTGGACCCCATGATCTCTGGAGGTCCCTTCCAACCCCTGTGATTCTGTGATAAAGCCAGCATTCTCACCTCCTTTTTAGTTGTTTCTACTTCCATGCAGGTGAGATGATCTCCTCTAACAACACTGACTGATTTGAAAGAGACTTCAAAACTAGTTACAGAATCTTTCAGTACTGGAGTCTAGGGACCCTGCATTGGCAGGGAGGTTGGAGTTGATGATCTCTGGAGGTCCCTGCCAACCCCTACAGCTCTGTGATATTGTGAAAAGTTTGGGGGTTTTTTTTAAAAATAATTTCATTGCTTAGCAGTTCTTTTGCAAATCCCAGGCTCTGCTTGGTGCTTAGTGCCTATCCACTTCTCCATTAACTAGGTCAAGAGCAGAGTCAAAGAACTTCCACCAACAGCGTGTAGATTCACACAGCGTTATTACAAAGGACTATTTCCTAGTAATCCCAGAAGTCTCAGTGGCCATAAGGATTCATAAGTATGCTCTATCTTTGAAGGGAAGGGATCATCCCCTGTGCTGCACACAGATGCTTAATGGCTGGTTTCAAATGTTCACCTAAAAATGTAGCATTTCCCCAGCGATGCAGAGCTGCCTTTGGCAGCAAGTTGCAGCTTGTTGAAATGCAGTATGCCCACTAGTGTAAAATGAGAATATTAGTATTTCATGTGGAAACATGACTTTGGCTTGAAACCGATACAAGAGATTTACAAGATAAAACAACTGAAAACTCCAGCAAGTCCTAACAAAAATCCTCTCTTTAAATAACGTGCACTAAGTAAATGTTATTGTTTATTGAAAACCCTTTCACTGTTAGAGTGCAGTTTTGCCAGTTACTTCTGCTGGATCTGAATAACAATGGCAATGTTATTTGGTAGGAGAAGAAAAAAAGAAAACCTCTGGTTTATATTCCTGAAAAATTTAAATGCCTTTTTTTTTTTTCTCCCATTGCTGACTTATCCAAACAGACATATTTATAACTAAAAAATAATTCAACCCAAACTTCTGGTTCCTTACCTTCATTAGTGAAAAGTTGCTATCTTTTAAAAGACATCTCACATTCATAACAGGTGCTAAACTTACTGAGCTTTTTTGTTCATTTGTTAGCATTGGTATGAATTTATTTATTGTTGAGGAGTTGTGTGTTTGTGTGTGAGATTGTATGCATGTGTGGATTATCTCAATTTTTTTTGTCTTTCCTTGTTTCCCTCCCTTATTTTAATGGTGATGCCCATGGGAGAGTTTTCTCTGAAGCTCATAGCCAACCACCACTATTCTAAATGTTCATTCTTTTCTGAACAGTACTACAGTTTCTGTGTCCTTCAATTCCCTGGCTCCTGAAAGCACTGTGATCTTTAGGGCTCATCACAGGATTAAGGACCTAGAAGTGCTAATCTGGGTTTTGCCCCTTCCTGGCTCTGCAGTTTAGGCTAGTCAATGTATCTTCTGCCTGGAAAAGGACAAAACTTGACCCGAATGGCTCAACAAAATGGGGTGAGGATTAATTAACTGCATACACAAATTGTTGTGGGAATGTTTTGGTTAGATTTCCAGATGGTGTAGAGTTCAGCTGAACAAAAATAATGCTCAAAATTAAGTGGAAGATATGTTGATGTATTTTTACATTGCATTTGTTTTGAGCTGTTTGGTATGTCATCATAGAAATTTGCATTTTGTTAGGAAAAATACATAATCGTAAAGGAAATAGATCTGAAAGGTTTTTTAGCTCTATAAAATGTACAGGAACAGTTTGACTGCACCTGTTGTGGCATCCAACTAGGATTTCTAAAAGGGACGTGTCCAGTCTGAAATGGTAAAGGTCTTGTATTCATTTGAAACGTTCCAACTCATTGCAGAGATGGGTGTCTTCTTTTGTATCAGGGAAGTGTTTCATAAGCCTTCATAAATGGCAGCAGAGAATTTCAAATGCAGTTCCCAAGAGGCTACCACTGCCTCGGACATCCAGATCCTTGGCCATTAATGATGCAGTCTGCTAGAAATCCTGGCCTACAAAAATGTTTGCAATTTTAATTTGCCACATCAATTTTCAGCCCATATTCTAGTTTACTGGAATATTACTTGTTAGTTGGAGCTGAAAGCAGGAAAACAGGAAAGCTGTGGAATCCGTTGTAGCTGTTGTGGAGGTTTGATAGCCTTATCCACAGGGATGATGGTACACTCAAAGTGGTGTTAATGTCATTGAAACACCTGATTTCTCTATAATCTTGTATCTTAGGGGGTGAAAGAGAGAGAGGGTTCTACATACATGTGCACATAATAAATGTCAGTCTGGTTTATTCTTTTGGAATTAATGTATATGGAACTGGAACTTCTGTGAAAAGCATTAGCCTGTGTGAATGTCCTTGCCAACGCAGCATTTACATGATTGATGAATGATGTCTTGGTCATGCAAGACCTTGAGGAACAGAGTACATATAGGAGTTGGGGTTTTTTTTATTATTTAAATCCTTACTCTTTCAGAGATTTTACAGGTAAATCACTGAATAGGGTGGAATTTTAAAAATGTTGTCTTTTGCCCATGGTGGTAAAGGGTGCTACATTTCCTTCTCATGAGTTCCTGTTTGGGACAGACAAAACAGATGTTTGGCTTGGAAGCAGGCTTTTATTTGGTGTGGTGGCAGGAAATACTGTGAGATTTGCTATTGACATTTAATCCCTCATGTTTCTGTAGACTGTAAGACCAATTTTTTTTTTCCTCTTTATTTCTTTTTCTTCCTTTTTTTTTTTTCCTTGAATCTATGTAAAACGAACTGAAGTCATAATACATATTTGGCAAGGGAGCTGGAAATACTGTATTCTGTTTCTTATACTCTTGACAGTCATACTCATAAATCCCAGTCTTCTCATACCTCTGATCAGAGCAAGGTTTTTTTTAATGCAGGTGTTTAAAATGTGAAATTAGATGTTTCCCCCAAAGCTGTATGATGATCTGCATCACTGCAGCGATCCAACTGAACGGCCTGTCCTCCAGATCATTCTGGCTTAAGGAGGTTTCTTCCTGCATCTGGTCCATGCTTTGTAATATTAATCCATTTTTTTTGTTTGTTTGAGGTTTTTTTTTAAAATCAAAAAGCAGTTGAGAAGATAACTGAGCTGTGAAGGCAAGTGGAAGTACTGAAATGAATGACTGTATTGATGAACTCTTGTCAGTTTTCCTGCAAAACCTCCAAGATGTACGTTGTCATGCACAGAGTTACTGTGCAGAGAATTTTGCTGCAAAAACTCTTCAGCATTAGAAAAACAGCTTGACCTGTTTTTTCTGTATTTGCATGTTCATATAAGGGGTGGTTGTGGTTTTATGGCTCTTGGTAAGTTAGG
The DNA here is from genome assembly GCA_022605575.1 of Laterallus jamaicensis coturniculus. NCBI lineage: Eukaryota > Metazoa > Chordata > Aves > Gruiformes > Rallidae > Laterallus > Laterallus jamaicensis. The sequence continues at coordinate 5,015,328 of JAKCOX010000005.1, forward strand.
TATAAAAAAGAAAACATGCATTTTTAAATCAATGGGGCTTGGCAGAATACTTGGGTAACTTGCTGCTTTTCTGTGTAAGCTTTACTCTCCCTTCTGGGTGATAATCTTGATTCAGGGGATGACCTGAATTTCACAGAATTTTACAGAGTTTTAGGGGTCAGAGATGATCTCCAGAGATTGAATCCAACCCCCAAAACCCATTAATTTCCTGACAATGAGCTGCAGTGAGCATCTCTGTGCTCTATGGGAAGCAGTGAGGTGATGCTCTGAACACTCTATCCGCGCTGGGTTTGAATCCAGCAAAGGTAAAGTTTGTGGGGGAAAAGCAAAACCTTGGAGGAATTCAGACCTTGATGGTGTGTTTATACCTGAAATGCCTGGGGTTTAGTGGACTGGACTGAGGTGGTTTGAATGCTATATTGGACTTCATTTAAGGAAACCCTGTGACGTTCTTGCAGGAGTGGGCTGGGGGCAAAGTGAACCTTGCTTTTTGCTTCATTGCTTTCACTGACTGTGTTGGGAGGGGATGTGAAAGGGAATCCGGGAAAGGAAGAGAAATGATAGAGCTGTACCAGGTGTGCATGATGGATGCAAATGCTGCTTGCACCTAAGCTCCCCAAAAAGGTGATAGGCACAGGGTGTACAGCATCAAGTGCAAGGTTCCATTTCTAATCACACTGCTTGCTGAGGGAGCACCCAACTGCTTCTGGGGCAGAATAGGGCCTTAGAACTGCTGCAGCTCATACAGGGATAAGTGAGGACTCCTTTTACTGCAATATGAAGGCTTTGGAACCAGCATATAGCTCCTGCTATTAGGCAGTAAACAGAAGTTTTAAATGCCTTTTATTCTTAGGGGTAGTTTTCTAAAATGGTAACAACCGGTGGTTTCCTGTTTAATTTGAATATAGCTTAATTTACCAGCTTGCCTTTCAAGATGGTCCTGGATTTACCACCTGAGCCACAACTTCCTTAATATCATGCCAGAATCATTTTAAAGTGTAGGATATATTCCAATCACACGGGTCCAAGAGAATGAGTGTGTTACAGCTCTCGGGTTACGGCATGCAGCAGCCTCTGTAGGAGATGATGGCATCTATGAGCCGTTAACGCTTCACAGAAATTAGTCCTGCAAAAATGGAGTAAAAAAGGAAAAGCCTAATTACTTACTTTCCCCACCTAGTTAGTTCTATTGGTGGCACCTTTCTCCTTGTTCTTACAGTGTGGGTATGCTGTTTTAACGAGGAGGTTATCTGTCTAATTAAACAACTCTGTTGTTAAGTACTGAGTGTATGGTTACCACCAGTAGTTTGTCCACACCAATTGTAGCAGTTCATGGGTGGCACTGAAGAAGAGAGGGGTTTTTTAAAAGGTGTTCAAAGAAATAGAAGAAATAGTGAACCACTGAGCATATAGAGGAGAGGAGTACTGGGAGCGTGAAAAGCTCTTCTTTGTTAGAGGAGGTGGCTTCAAGTGGTACCCCATGAAATGTAAGTAGTTAAAACATTTTAGGGGCCTGAAACACGATGCTCCTCCTGCCCTCCCACAACAGGAATATTATTCATCCTGTGTTTGAGTTGCAGGTCTTGTTTTTGTTTAGATAATCTTTACATCAGGTTTCAGGGTAGGTTCCTGTGCATAGCTTTTCCTAGTACTGACAGCCAGAAATGGTTTCCAGTCCATTGTTTTTAAAACTTTTCTAGGGTATCTATGAATCAAATGAAACTGCCTCAGGTCCAGTAAATTTATTCATTAATGGGTTTTGGAGCACTCTGAATTTCCATTATTCCCGCTACAGTCTACCACCAGCCCTTTCTGTGCAGAAAGGGCTGCCAAAAAATCAGAATGGGAAAGAAGAATTGCATGACTCAAGTTGTAGTCACGTTGTTTGCAGGCACATTTCTGAAGTCAGCCTGCTAATGGCATGCCAATCACCAGGGATGGTCTTCCAGTTCAGAGCAAGGATTGGCAGGGGAGGGACTGCAGTGTAGGCTTTGCCTTTTCCTTTTTTTCAAAGCTGCAATTAAGGTTGACTTTTTTTTTCCCCACAAAGTTAAAGAAAAAGGAAGAAAAACCCCAAAAAGCCAAAATAAAGCAGCCACCAGGCATGTGTCTCCCATCTGCATGAGGAGCTGGAGCATGTCACAAGCTTGCCAACCAGCTGTGGTGCTTGACTCATGTCCCCTGGATGTTCTGCTCTCTTGTCCACCAACCTCAGTGTAGCTGGAAAGCTGCAGGATTGAGTTCCCTAAAAGTTCCCAAGTTTTTTTCCTGGCTTCTGAATTATCTTTTCTTGTTGGGGGTGGGGGGAGGAAGAAGAAACTCTCTTCCTCCATTGCTCAACCAAAATATCGCTGTGCCAGCACGGAGAACTTCCCTGTCCTTCAGAAATTAGGTTATCCATCTTTTCTTCCACTGCTGATCAGCTCTGCCAGGCCTGCCTACAGGTCCTGGCTGTTGGCAGATAGCTAGTTTGATGTGGGGGGAGATCTCAGCAGTTACAGCAGCTCTGTTCTCTCAGCAGGGTACCTATCTCTTGGCGCAGGCATATGGCCGTTGATCCTCAAAACAATCAGGATTAGCTCAGCGAGTCTCAGAGTAGGTAGTGCGTGTGGTGATGTCCAACAGGCAAGGTCTGTGGAACAGAAGTATAAATTCAAAAATCAAATTTGCCAGAAATCCCATGGAACTCTACAGATGAAGAGCATCCCATAAGCTAAGTTAAAATAATCATTAAGCCCTGCGGTGGGGCTGCTCACAGGCTGCTGGTGTTGGATGATGTTAGCTTCAGGCTGTGGATGTGATGCTCTGCCCCAGTGGGCAAGTGGCAAGTGGGTTTTAAGTGCAGGCTGTTGGGTGTGCTGTGGCAGCAGAGCAAAGAGAATCAGAGAATTGCGGGATCTTAGGGGTTGGAAGGGACCTCAACAGATCATCAAGTCTAACCGTGCCCTTGGCTGCATCAGCAGAGGTTGGAGGCTGCGCAAGGGGGTGTACATACTTGTGTTAAGATGATGCTGGCCAAACTGGTGACTTAACTAGCTAAAGGTAAGCGAACCCAAGTGATGCAAGGGATCACCATCTCTTGAGAGGGGCAAAGCACAGCCTGCTGTGTTATCCCGCACCACGCTGCCTGTGTCCCCTAACCCTGCTCGTAACTAATGCGGGTCATACATGGCAGAAATGCTTTAGATGGGGCCATGCTGCCAGCGTCTACTCTATTCTGGGAGACTTGGGAACAGGAAAAGTTGAGACACATGGTGAGAAGGGGTAGAAATCTTTGCCTTTTCTCCTGCTCTGGTTTCTTTTGGCAGGAAGGTTTTACTACCGAGTGACTCCAGGACTTGTGTCTGGGGGGCTAAACGACAGCAAGGATAAATTTACAATAAATTTAAAGACCTTTAATCTGATTTTTATTATCATTTCCTCCCCTCCCCCCCCAGTAAAGCAAGGTAGCACAGTCTGATATTTTTATCTGCACCATTAACGTGAACAATAATCATTGCCAACCCCTGTAATCATTATTTTGTGATCTTTTGGGAGCCTGCTGTACCGAGACATTCTCTTCCCGTTGCTTCGGCACCTGGGAATTCAGGCTCCAATGATATTTTCCAGCAGATGTGACTATCAGGGCTTGTTTATTTTTAGCTGGGGATTGTGCACCTTGATCTCGGTGGGAAGCTTCCTGTCCTCATTGTCTTTTACAGCCGGTTGTAAAGGCAAGTGGCTTATAATGACCTACCCTTACTTCCCCTCGCTGGTTCCAAAAGACACAGGAATGTCATCATCACATGTTATAATTTACTCAGGGACTTTCCGATGAGGACCTCACAGGTTTAACCTTTTCCAAAAGCTGTGTTTATTCAAGAGGGGTAATAGTATTGGTAGCCTGAATGTTGAGGCTGGGAACTTAACCAGATTCTGTCGGACATGTTAATTGATTTTTGCCCACTGAACAGTTTTTATTTTGGGGCAAGTGAATCTGTGTTTCCCAGAGAGATGCATATTTAGATGGCTTAATTCCATCATAAAACAATCTCAGAGGAAAATAATTTTCAATGTTAATGTTGCATATTAAATTATGTGAAGTTCTAACTTTTCCTAAATCAATTTTCAGTAATGGAGGGGAAGCATTCAGAAATGGTTTATGTTTTTCCAGAAGTGGCAGACTCTAGTTTTTCTAAGAACATATCTTAAAACATCCTAAAACATTAGGATTGCTTGCTATGTCTGTCTGTGTGTGTGTTTGTGTGTCTGCTTCTGCAAAGAGGTGCCTGTGTCTATTGAGTGTCTTAGACTGATGTGACACGACTGCATAAAACTCTCGTGTTGCAGGTTGCAATGCAACATTTTTCTTTTTAGTTTTTATAAATGCCTTTAAAAACACCTAACTCATAATCTGGATGTGAACTGGGCTCTATATTGTCACAGAAAATAAAATTTTCTTTGTTAAAAGAAGAAAGCACACAGCATGGAGCTCTGATTTCAGGGTTGGAACTTGCTTTCGCCTCCGTGGATGTTACTCTTGTGATCCTGTTTTGTCTGTTTCCTGTTGTATGAACAACAGTTGAAGAAGCTGATTTCCATCTATTATATTCTTTAGAAAACAGACGTGATGATCCAACTGATGGTTGGGTTTAATATATAGGGGGTTTGGAATAAAGCCCAAACTTGCAAATCATTTCTTCTTGCTCACTTAACTTGTTTTGCCGTTACATGGAAGAGAAGAATGTTTGTTTCCTAAATACTCCCTGTGGTAGATAGCGGAAACTACATGCGCTACCTTTCCCCCAGGAGTTTTTTTTCCACTAATGATATACAGGTTATATATGTGGCAAGTACATTGAATTTTGGAAGAGGGACATGATGCAAGCATCCCCTCCTAGTGTTCCTTTGTTAGTATGAAAAAACAGACACCTTTTTTTCCTTGCAAGGTAAGCAATTAACATAAGAGTGATCCTGCTGGTGCCGCTTGCCCCCTGATACTTAACATTGGGTAATGTTGGGGAAAGGAATCTAATTCTTTAGGATTTGATGATTCTTGATAATCTTGAGGAACCAGTGATAATCTTATTAATGGTGTTTTTGGGTAAAGGCTTGGAGACCTTCAGGTTCTGCTCAGTGTTCTTAAAAGAAAACAAAAGGTACCTTTTCAAACACCTGTCCCAGAGTATCTTCAGGGAGTTGTGCATTTGATCTCTCAGAATATCCTGCAGAGTTTTTACCCTTTCCGAACTGCTGTTTCACAAACATCACTTAAATCAGACCTCCCCAAAAACATCCACAAGATTTTTTTGGTAAAGCAGATTGTAGAGAACCTTCTCTTGTCCCATGATAATTCTCAGTCAAGGAATCCTTTCCATCCCCAACTAGGAGATGTCACACCTAAACTGCTTTCTGGTGTCAGCGTGGATGTTGCAGAACTTTTGGTGATGTAAAGAGTCAATCATTTATACCATGGAAAAAGTTGATTGGTGTTTTCCAGGAGTGAAAACTTGGAGAGATAGCTGTTTATTTTGTGTTTGTTCCAAGAGTCACCATTTTTTAATGGCTTAGTCAATTTTGAGAACATAAATGATGATTTCAATTATGTATCCTAGTTCACCAGTGCAATTAGCTTAGCCACACCTCAGGGATAGAATTCTGTATAACCAAGGGGTGATGTATGTGAAAATAGCAGGATACCCCTGTGTAACCAAGGGCTGTCCTGCTATTATCCTGAATATTTACTGCAAACTGTGAGAAACCACATGAAATATTGTGGTGAGGTGACCCTGGCTTCTCACAGAAGCCACCCCTGCAGCCCCCACTGCCAAAACCTTGCCACAGAAACCCAAACCAGATACCTACTTGGGAACAAACTTCTGGAACTGCAGTTTTCACGGTAGCATCGTACAGGCCTAGTACTACTACTGCCCTATTTATCCTTAACTCCTGCTCCTCTCTTGCTTGCTACTTAAGTGGTAGAATGCAAGCCAGGTGACCAAGCAGGGTTAAGTCCTCTTTGTTCGCTTTTAGGTGTAGGGTAGCTGGTGGGACACTTGCCCAAGGCCTCATTTTAGGAGGAAAAGGTATTTAAAGAACACCGTTAATGAGTCTGGAAAGCTCCATGTGGGATGTTGTTTTCTCATCAGCACAGGGACTGGTAGAAGGGACACATGGGATGCGCTGTGTAATTTTTCCACATACCTTTTACAATGTTAAAATTTGGTCCACTAAAAACATAACTAACCTGTATAGGAAAGGTTCCCCTGAGGTGGTTGTTCTGTTCAACGTAGTATTGCCGGTGAATGAACGTACGGAACTTCCCCTCCTGCCACCCTGGCATCTCCTGCAGTTAACATTTGACCAACCAATGATAAAAAGTGAGTGGAAGAGAAAAATCTTGGTGTGGAAATGATAAAATGGTTTCTGGAGCTGTCACAGACTGGTATGGAGAGCTCCCTGTTTTGTTCTTAAACCATTCGTGTGCACCCCTGGTACTGATACTGAAAAAACCCTCCCGACATGTACCTGCAAAGATCTGTTGAATGGCACATCCTGACAAGTGAAAGGAGAAGCTGGGAGGCTGAGCTACCTGAAAGAATGGCTTGGCATTCCTGTGGCTGAGAGGAACTGCTTTTGAGGAAAGCAAGCAGATGGGGTGGGGGTGGGTGGTGTCAAGGAGGAGGTAGGCTGGAGCTAAAAAGACCACATCCCTGTTTTTCCAGGTGTCCCTTTTGTAATCATTATTTTTTTAAAGAAGAAAAGAGGCAGCAAATCCAGTCATTCAGAAAAATAAGTGACAATGAGAGAGAGAAACCAGACTTGTAGTGTGCTTTCATTAACTGTTTTACTGCAGTTACTGCCAGTGGTACCTCGTTTTATAATGCTTTCTCAATTACAGTGTCTCCTGCATGCTCATTGCCCCTCATTTTATTCCTCATTACTTTATTGCTTTGTTTAATCCTTTATAATGTGTCCAACCCACTGTTAGGGTTGCTTGCAAAGTTCAGGCTGCTGTTGAGAGAGGGTTTTGGGTTGTTTTTTTTTTTGCTTGAAATAAATTAAATGGTTCCAAATTGTCTGGGCTTAATGTGACTAAAAAAAAAAAGAAAAGAAAAATTAAAAAAAAAAAAATTTTTCAAGGTTCAGATTGTGCCAAAACTGAGTGACTTCTTCACTGATCAAACAGGACTTCCAGAATTGGCACTTGCCTTCTACCTTAATGATTCAGGAGGCCCCTTCCACGCTTGAAATGTATATAAATGATGAAAACAATTAAATGTGTACATATTTTACAAGATTTAACTTGACAAGCCTGAATAAACTAGCTTCTGCCCTGCACCTTTGTTCTTGCCCTAGGTCTTTCTGTGTACTTGCGATAGACTTTCAACTCAGTCAAAAAAATTCTTCATAGCCAAAAGTCTTGGCATCAGAATTAAAACACAACTGTTTAAAGAATTGCTCATACCTTTCCCATTACTTTGGCAACGTGACAATTGCAGGTTGAAAAATTAAGCCACAAAATTCTTGGGAGCCCCTTTTGTTTGGTGTAAGTGTTTTCACAAAAGGATGTCCTGCAAAACAGCTTGCTGAAGAAGAGAAAGTTGAGTTTGTTAAAAATCTGTGTGTTTTTCAGGCTAAGTTTGGTTCTTTGCCCTGTGCTGTTTCAAACTAAGTTTCAGTTATAAATAGGAAATCTGCATGGAAGTCTGCACTGGTGTATCTTGCAGGCTCGGCCTAGTTGCTAGTGAGAAGCTCCCATTTTGTTACCTCACTCAAATTTATTTTCAGTTTTATTTTATAGGATTTCTGATGAACCAAACTCTATTTATGTGTGGATGTTTAAACTCAAAATACCTGAGTCACAGGTTTCAGCAGGGCAGATACTGTGCTGAGAATACTTACTCAGACTTTCTCAGGGAAAGCAAATGAGAATATTTTGATGGCGCCTGGCTTTGCAAGTGTCTTTTTTTTCCCCTGGTTGTCTTGAGAGGTGAAATTTAGTTCCACATTGCTGGCCTTTTGTCTCTGGGTTTCTCAGCATGCAGTTCCAATAGGTTTTTTTCCGTTGTTGCATTGCTTGTGAATCTGTTCAAGATGCCCTTGATCATCACTGTAAACTAAGACATTGATGCAACTTCCTGTACTGTTGGAAAAGAAAAGCCTAGTGAGTCTCAGACATATAGAAGTTATTTACATATGAGTTTACAGGTATTTCAGCTTACTTGGTAGGTCATCAAGATGACAGTCACCTCTAAAATGTTTTATGTTGAATTTATGACCAGCTTTAGCTCCCAGAAGTATTAATGATAGAAAGTCCTTTCTGCTGAGAAGGCAGTGGCTAGATTGCATTATAATAAATTAAGGACTTTGGAGAATCATGTTTCTATCCTAGTTTGCTTCTTTTCTGTGTATGTTATATAGGCAGCACAAAAGAAGAGATTTGGAATGATACCTTTACCATCTAACCTTTCTTTCCCAACTGAAAGAATGTCCCTCGTTAGGTTAGCGTGGTGGGTTGATGATACCTTCATACACAGAAGCCAGTGTGTGCTTGGTGTGATGCACTGAGGAATAATTCCAGTGTAGGTGAACTGATTTGTGTGATTGGATGGACATGTAACATACCAGTCCAGGCAAAACATGTGCTCATAGCAGCTTTTCTTCCTTTCCCTCTCTGCTAACTTTCACAGAATCACAAGGTTGGAAAAGACCTTTGGGATCATCAAGTCCAACCGTTCCTAAGTTAAACCATATCCCTAAGTACCTCATCTACCTGTCTGTTAAACACATCCAGGGATGGTGACTCAACCCCCTCCCTGGGCAGCCTGTTCCAGGCCATGATAACTCTTTCAGTAAAAAATTTTTTTCTAATGTCTAATCTGCCCCTGCCCTGGCACAGCTTTGTGCCATTTCCCCCCGTCCTGTCCCCTGGCTGAAGAGACCATCACCCACCTCTCTGCACCCTCCCTTCAGGTAGTTGTAGGCAGTGATAAGGTCTCCCCTCATCCTCCTCTTCTCCAGGCTGAACACCCCCAGGTCCCTCAGCTGCTCCTCAGAGGATTTGCCCTCCAGCCCCTTCCCCAGCCTGGCTGCCCTTCTCTGGACTCACTGCAGGACCTCAATGTCCTTCTTATGGTGAGGAGCCCAGAACAGACTTTGCTGTTAGTATGATTTTGGTGGCCATAAAGCATAACTCTCACGTATATAAAACTTTATAAGTGTCAGAGCTACGTGTGTGTATATACATACGCACGCATAAACATCAAATACTATCAAGGTGTAAGGAAGAAGCACGTGGAAGAGTGTTAGCTTTTATTTGTAAGAGATGCTGCAAGCTTCCCCAGAAGTTATGGTTGCCTTGCTGGTTGTAGTTGGTTTAATAGCTTATTGAAAGATAAAGGGACTCCACTTCACTGATGGAACCACCTTGGTAAAAGGGCATTAAAGGATTCCTCTCTGACTTTTTATTGTGTAGAACACACATGTATTGTGTTCTTTATTATTTGATGACTGGCTAGGAGGTACCCAGTGATTTAAAGGACATAATAATTTGGAGAAAAACAACCTTGTCTTTCTTTTTATTTTTTTTTAAAAAGTGTTGCTATGATGATAAAGAAACCTGAGACATGAAGTTATGTAAGTTACAAATAGCATTGAGCTCAGTTTACAGCATATCTCTGTGTGATGCTTCTACCTCTCATGTGACTGGAAATTCGCATTACCTGTCACCAGGTTGTTATGCTCTCTATTTTGCCTATAACTGCTGTGGGAGGGGAGAGAGAAGCCAGCTTTGGTCATGACCTGGAGTCTGATGAAGATAGTGGAAAGATTTTCATTGACTGTGTTGTGCCTGAGGTCAGATCCTTGGAGCCTGAAAAAAAATCCAGGAAAGGAAAACAAAATCAGAGGTTTGAAAAAGAAGGCTTTTTCTTTTCTTGTATGATTACCCTATGAAATTATAGCTTAATTCAGAGCAAGGATTTTAATCTGGAGTAAAGAGAAGTAATTTTGACTTGTTTTACATAAAGAGAAGTTTTACTGAATAATCATAACATGAAAAGTTTTTGTGTTTTGAAGACTTAAGTCTTACACCAATGGCAAGTGTGTGTGTTTTAAACTAGTCACTGATTTAAAAGAAACTGAGTGTACATTAATACTTGTGATTATGATTAGTGGCTTATTGCTGTCCCCTGCTCTGTATGTGAGTGAATGTTTGTTATGCCTTCATGGTAATACATAGTGAGGAATTCAGCTAAAAATAGAGCCTTGCAAAAAACCCCTTGATTTCCATTTCCCTGGTGGTGGTAGTGCACACAAGTGTTTGTGACAGCAGAGGCAGCAGAATCTTAGTGGAGTCTGTGAAAATCTCAGTAGCATAAGGTTAGTAAGGCTTTAGGATCCATCTCATCCAATTTCCAGGCTCTAGCAGTGGCCAAAATGTAGAGACCTAAGAAAGGATACAAGATTTACTTAAATTCCCAATCTCCTTGCAGGTAAGAGCATCAGCTCGTTTATCAGGCATATATATCATCATCATGATGTTTCTCTGGTGTGCCTCAGAGTAATTGCCACAATATACACAACCAAACCCTGCTGGTATTTTTACCCAGAGAACTGCAAAGCAAAAAAAAACCCAACAACCCAACTCATTTTCAGGAGCTTCACTACCATTGTTGTGGAATCATGGGTTGGGTTGGAAGGACCTCAGAGATCCTCTAGTCACAGCTGCTGGATATTATTTCATAGTTTTCCCATTTCTAATTATTACTTTAGGTGATTTTGTTCTCAAATATTGTTGGATCACGTGTATGAATGAAGGTGCCTGCGGGATGTTTGCAGCTAGTTAGGTGGTGTCCTGAGTACCAATCAGTGCTAAATAAGAAACTATTTGTTGCTTTTTTGTACTCAGCAGTAACAAGTTTTAACATTAAAGCATTATGGTATCTGATTGCCTACAGGAAAGGGATATAATATTCACTTAGCAGCCAATGAATGAATGATTAAAATCTTAAAAGCATTTAATAAGCTTGAAACACAGAGCAGGGCTGTTCTCCGGTGTAGAGTTACAGAAGAGGTTCACTGGGTCAGAGAAAGAGTATGGCAGATAGAAATTTTGTGGGTTTTTTTTCTTTTTTGGATGGAGGAAAGGGTAGTGTTGTTTTTGCTGTCAAGTCAAGACAGCTCTGAGGGGAAAAGTGTACAAGAGCGGTGGCGTGTTAAAAACTGCTCAAAACAAAAGAATTGGTTCCCCACCTATAATGGGCTTAAAAAGAGAGAAAAAAAAGTCATATATATATATATATAATAGGCATACATCTATATTGGAAGGACCTCCAAGATCATCTAGTCACAGCTAGATGCGTATTATATATGTGTGCATAGACTTTCTCTCCTGACCTTTAGTAAAAAGCGCTCTGCCAGGCTTGCACCTCTGCTTACACCCTTGTTGCCTAGACCCTCAGGAGACACTGTAATCCATAAGAAAGCTGGGTGGTCTCCACCAACCATCCCAAGTGCTGCGGCAGAAGGGTGCATGGCTGCAGAGCAGGACCATTCCCACCCATCTGTTACTCCTGATGTCCTGGGTATGAGGCTGTAAATATATCTCCCTTGTCAATGGGACCATACTGGTGTAGTCCCAGGAAGATCCTGGTTGTAACAGTAGGAGTGATGTAAACCAAGTTTGTGTTTCAGGGAAGTACTCGGTTGAAACTGCAGTTCCAGCAGTTAGTTGAACACAGGGACCTGTGACAAGCCTCGCAGAGCATGACAGCTGCATCGTGCTTCCTTGCTTGTTCTCTGTTCAATAGAATGCAATTCCTGTTTAAGAAGGATACAGGATGAAGCAGCCTGCGTTTTCACGCTTCTTGTAGATGTAGCAACAGGCTTTAGAAGGTGATGTGTATTCAAAGAATAGAGAGATTTGGTTGCAGCAGTTGAATTTTGTAAATAGCTGTTGAAGCAAAGTGCTCCCAATTAGTTGATGAAAGAACACAGGCTTCGTAACAGTAAGGGATGTGGCTAAGGAATCCAAAGGATACAGCGAAGGAATACTGTTCCATTGCATTGAAAAACATGTGAAGTTGCACATGTTTGGCTTTTCTTACGTGGCTCCTTCCCATCCTTCCTTTAAAGTGAATTTGGAACTGGCAGGCTGTTTACTGCTGACACCTGAATGCTGCAATAGATCAATATATTGTGATCGATATATAAGTGTTTTCGGGCATTTTGTGCATTTGAGTTTGGTGACATTGCGTGGCATCTTCCCTGAAGAGGTTGTAATAGGTTGTGTAAGGACCATAAGCTTGCCAAAGATTCCCACTATGCAGTTTCTTGTGAGGAAGGGGAGCTCCCCGCTGAGCTGATGTGCCCAGCCTGCCCAGCCACAGTCTGCCTGCTGCTTTCTCAAGTGCCCAGGGTAAGAAGCAGACAGAATCACAGAATCAAGAGCTCATGGGGTCCAACCCCCCTGCCAAAGCAGCTCCCCAGCTCATACTGCACAGGTCGGCGTCCAGACGGGGCTGGAATCTCTCCAGAGAAGGAGACTCCACACCCCCTGGGCAGCCTGTCCCAGGGCTCCCTCACCCTCACTGGGGAAAAGTTCTTCCCCATGTTGGTGGGGAACTTCCTGTCCTCCAATTTGCAGCCATTGCCCCTTGTCGTGTCTCCCCTGACAAAAGAAAAGGGGCTGGCTGATTCCCCCTGCCCCCCATACTTAAGATATTTATAAACATTGATTAGGTCCCCCCTCAGTCTTCTTTTCTCCAGGCTGAACAGCCCCAGCTCTCTCAGCCTTTCTTCATAGGATAGATGTTCCAGGCCCTTCATCATCTTTGTAGCCCTTCTCTGGACTCTCTCCAGGAGATCCCTGTCCTTTTTATCCCAGGGAGCCCAGAACTGGACACAACACTCCAGGTGGGGCCTGACCAGGGCAGAGTAGAGGGGGAAGATCACCTCATTCGCGCTGCAAATGAAACAGGGAGAAGAGGGGACTTGGAAAAGGTTAAGTGATTTCTGTTTAATCTTCCGTAGTTTGAAGGAACTTTGTGTTTTGTGGGTAAGTTAGATTGGAAATCTGGCTCTGACTCAAGGCCTAGGGAGACACAGCCTTGCATTTGAGAACTGCAGTTATTTTCCTGGGATTATTCCCCTCCTCCTTCATGCTAATGCTCAGAGGTAGAGAAGTCAGAGCTGTGCAGTTAGAAGTCAAAAGGTTCCCAGGAACACTGTAAAACCTTTGAATACCATGGGCTTCACCTGAAAATGCTCCGATAGTAAACTATATGATAGGTTGATTTTTTAATGAGGATCCTAAACTGTTTGGGTTTACTCCATTTCAGTCTTTCTGTCCTATAAAACCTGCATTGTGAATAGACAGTTTTATTCAGGTGGAATAAGATGGGCTGTTTGTTCATTAAATGACTTGGCCAAAACAATTAATTGCTCATGTAGGAGCTAACCTGCCTCACCAGCCAGAGGAGGGCATGTGTGTGCTGGGGTGGGTGCATCAGCCAGGGCATGCAAACAACCACAAGCCTTTTGGTCCATTTCTCCTCCCCATGTTCCATTTTCATTGATTTTTTCAACTCTAAGAAAACAGGGTAGTGAGAGAAGAATCTTAATCCTGATGATAAAATGACAAACCAAAAGCAAACAAAGTCAAGACTGGGCCAACAGTTTTCTCTAACCCAGCAGTCTGTATTACAAATATGTTTTTCCTTCTCTCTGCCTCCTGGGCCCTCACTCACCCTAAGGAGAATATCATGGCTCACCTTTCCCCATCAGTGTTGGTGGCAACAGCCAGTCTGACCTGGAAAGGACGTGAGGTTCTGAGGGTCTCATTTCAGACCTGGAAATATCAGTAATTCATTTCTTCATCCCACTCTGTTTGCTGAGAGAGCCAAGCATCACCGATGACACACTGTGTCATCATCTGATGACATTTTCACCAAGTAGCCAGAGGCTTTAGCATGGGGTGCCTGTGGCTTAGTGCAGTTTGAGTTTCATATGTTCTTGATGCTATGTGTGTGTCCGTCAACAAGGGAAGAACATCCAAACTTGCCTTTAAAGCACAGCAGAGACCAAGAAGGTGCCTAGCAGGTCCCTAGCAGAATCACAGAATCACAATGTTGGAAATAGACCTTTAAGATCATCAAGTCCAACCGTTCCTGTCCCCCTCCCTGGGCAGCCTGTGCCAGGCCCTGACAACTCTTTCAGGGAAGAACTTTTTCCTAACATCTAATCTGCCCCTGCCCTGGCACAGCTTTGTGCCATTTCCCCTTGTCCCATCTCCTGTCACCTGGCTGAAGAGACCATCACCCACCTCTTCACAACCTCCCTTCAGGTAACTGTAGGTGGTGATAAGGTCTCCCCTCAGCCTCCTCTTCTCCAGGCTGAACACCCCCAGCTCCCTCAGCTGCTCCTCAGAGGATTTGCCCTCCAGCCCCTTCCCCAGCCTCTGAGGTGCTCACCTGAACTGCACCTGAAGTGGTGCTGGGAGGAGCCCTGGACCCAAGGCAGGGACCAGCAGCTCTGCAGCTCCCACTGGGAGAAGCGGTGCCAGAACTAGCACTGCACAAACCATGCCTAGAGGGAAGTGTGTGTCTCCCGTGAGCAGAGCTGGCTGGCAATAACCCTGGCTGTGCCAGCTCATGTGAGGGCCTGAGCTCTTTGTCCCACCATTCCTTTTTTGAGTTGTGTGCTGATTTTCTGGTGTTCTGTAGGAGTCCTTGGTACAAAATGAAGCATTGTTACACTTTTGTTAGGTCGTACTACAAGTGTACTTGACTGTGAAGTTATTTCTTAAGGTCCTGCTACTTATTGGCAGGTGGAAAAGCACAAGCATGGCTTCTAATGTTATAGTCTCAATTATAAGCCAGAACTTCTAAAGTTATGCACTAGCTAAATTAAGAATATTCTCAGTTAGTTGCTCTTTATTCTCAATAACTCTGTTTTAGACTAAAAATTAGCTTGTTTTACCAATAATAATGGGCAGAGAATCTGATCAGACTCACTAGATCAAGAAGGTATTTCTTCTTCATCTGAATGCTCAGTCTAAGTGAAGAGAAAAGGCCTTGTTGCTCTGCAAGTGCTCACAAAACATTCAGCATCTTTGCTCATCATGGAAGTGGTTAATTTTCTATTACCCCTTTGGTATTTCTTGATTAATTTGCTAGGTAATACCTATCTGCATAGGTCAACAAATGAAAGGATATTAGGTGGGGTTCTATTTCAAGGCCTTGTTCTCAACCTGTATGGTTTTGGCTGCAGAAACAAAATGATTTTCTATGTCTTCATTACTTCACCTAGAAAATGGAAGTTCTGGGTTTTTTTTATTAAATACTTGCTGTTCCTCATGCTTGAAGTTGCATGTTTTTAATTAGTATGAAGCACTAAGTGGCATACTTGCTTTGTTTTTATATTTTTGCCGTAGGAAAAAGAGGCATAACGCAGGTATTAGAGGGCTGCAGAAATCCCAGAAATGCAGGTTCTGGTTAGTCTTTTAATAGCTAGTATGCAGGAGAGAACTGCATATTAATTAGTTTTGAAATATTATAGTTGGGCAGAAACTTTAATTTTTCATTATTTACTGAACTGGCAATGCCTCTGGACTTTATTTGAGGACTGGAGCCCATTCTTTAGAGGCAGGGTGCCAGTAAGCTTTCTGACTGAAAGAAATGATTAAACTCAGTATGAGACTTGAGGCAACAGGTATCTGCAGGCAGGCAGGTGAAAACAGCAGAGCAACAAAGGCCCCACACACTGGCCTCAGTGTGTTAATGGACCAGGATTGTGGGGTTTAATGTGTATGGGGGGGTTATTTCATAGCTGTGAAGTCTGAAGAAGTGCATTGAAGACATGCAGGATAAAGATTTCTGGGAAGAAAAATGCTCTGAAGTGTTGGAGGAGGTTCAGGTTAGAAATTAGAAGACATTTCTTCTCAGAAAGAGTGGTTGGGCATTGGGATGGGTTGGCCAGGGAGGCGATGGAGTCACTGTCCCTCAGGGTGTTCAAGGAAAGGTTGGGTGAGGTTGTTAGGGATCTGTTGCAGTTTTGCATAGCTGGGTACTGGTAGAGTCAGTACTTAGACCAACTTTGGTGGGCATCTGGCCTCCAGCCAGGCCTAAACCACCACAGTACGTTGTTTAGTTAGTAATGTAGGTGGTAGGGGGCAGTTGGGCTAGATGATCTTGGAGGTCGTTTCCAACCTTAATGATTCTGTGGGGCAATGTCACGTGTTCTAGATTTTGTCCTCTGTGTGTTTTAAGTACAGAGACTATCAAATGGGCCAGCAGTGGAGGACATCAGTATGAGGTGAGGTGGGGCAGGGGTTGGTGTTTTGATTGCAAGTGAATCTCTTTTAGAAATGTTTTGCAGAAAGAACATAGGAAGTTCAGGTCTCCTGTAAGTGCAAGGAAATGGCCTGAGTCTGAAGCAGTCAGGTTCTACTCTTGATTGGCAGGGTAATTTTCTGGTTCACAATGACTGGGAAAAGCAATGGAGGTAAATCAACTGCTGCATCCATTTTATTCCCGAGCTGACAGTGGCTCTCTGCAAGGAGTTTTTGAGACGTTGCTCAAGAAATTTGCAAAGAGAGTGAAAAAAACCTGCAACAGATAAAATGTGAGTATGAAAATGGTAGTTGTGTTCGTGTTTATGGCTAAGCAAGCTGAAAGGCAGCTTGCTGGGGAAGAAAAGAAAGGCAGTGAGCAGCAAGAGCCTTCCAGAAGATCAGAATATAGGAAACTGGTGGAAAGGATCCCTGCAGCCAAGTTTTGGGGAGACAAATACATGTACCTATGTTGATGTCAGGTGACATCATTGGACAATGGGGAAAAATAGCTTGAATCTTGATGAGAAATGTGCTATCAAATGATATGTGGGAAAGAGACTGTAGTGGAAAATGCCAGTTAGAGGGGGTCTGGGATGAGAACATGAAGAATAGGGCTCCTCACAGAGATTGGAAGAGGCTTGGGACTGGGGCAAGAATTATGTTTTTTAGGGTGATAGGAACTAACTGGGGTTTTTCTGTGGAATGAAAGAGTTGGAGAACCCAAAAGGTAGAGGACAGGACAGATGTGGATTTGAAGGACCCAAGCAGATGAGTTGAGTGAGTCCAGAGGGACAAGTAGATGAATGAAAAGACTGGATGAGAAGTGAGAAACTGCAGCTGGGGCATAAATGCAAGAGGAAAGACTTGTAGATATGAATGATGGTAGAAAATAGAAATGGTTTTGATATTTTCTGTTGGAAGAAATTTTCTAGATTATATGCAGGAAGAAAACAAAGGTAGGAGGAGCCCTGGATGAGAAGTTGGTAAAGGGGATTTAGGATTTCAGAAATTGTTTTCCCTGAAGTTGAGGAAACAGAGCTGGCTTAGCTAGGAGTGTGAGAAAGTTAAAAGGGAGAAGGTACTTGCAGTGGAGGACATCAGCCAGATCTTGGGATTTTCAGCAATGATCCATAGCAGAAAAGCAAGGGCAGAGGAAATGGGCGTTGGTCTGCTTGGGAACGTGTGGGTTGCATGCCAGAAGTTTGGGTATCAGTTTGTCAGAGGGCATAGATAGTGTTTCTTAATTCAATCTTTAAAAAGTTGTTGCTCTGAAAAAGCCTCAACCATGTTGTCCTCTTACAAGAAGTTATTCCTGTCCTAACATGCTGTGAGTTGGCAGGAGAAAGTGTGACTGTTCCTGCGCTGTCTGGAATTCCGGACAGTTTTTGGCTGTAACCTCTCAAATAAAGGTAACAATAACAAGAAGTCATTGCTTTATTATTATTTTTTTTTTAAACTATAAATTACAGACTTTGGTTTGTGCTGTCAGGAATTTAGAGCTGGAAGCGAGTTTCTACCACCTTGTTCCATTTAGGCTTTGAATCTTATTCGATGAGTAATACACAGAGCAGGCACTTGAAGCAAGACAGAATCAAGGACTGGGGAGAGATTTTTGGAATTCACAGCAAGGGTGTACTGAGGCACGAAGAACATGCTTTAAGGAGTTGGGCTCAGAACCTCACAGTTATCTAAACCAATAAAATCAAGAATCTTCTCTCTGGGATGATACATTGTCTTAGCTTGATGATTACTGGTTGGTGAGAACGGTGATAGTTCTTACTCCCTCTCACACTTCTGATCTCCAAGAGTTTTAGAAGTCTGCCCATGTAGAGGCAGTGAAATAAATAAAATGGAACTGTGTGTGGCTATACACATGTATAGACCCTCAGTAACTATTTTGGATCTACTGGGACCATCAAGTACTACGACATTGGTTTAAGTGAGAGAAAAATGAGGCTTACCAGGGAACAATGCAAAAATCTATAAAGTTTATTACAGTCTTTTTGACCATAATAAAACCAGAACTACCCACAGAACTTGCTTCTGTTTTGTGGAGTGCTTCCTTTTCTGATGGAAGTGAGGATTTTGAGAACAATGCTTGGGCGTGTGGGGTGACATATGAGTTTCAAACTGGTGTCCTTGAGCTTTCAAATATTTTTGCTGCACTCTGAAGTTCTTCATGAGTAATTCAGGAGAGGAACCAGTGTTTATTTTTTATGTAAGACCTGCAGCCTTGAGCAGCAGCACAACCTGTGCTCAAGCTGAAGCTTGAGTTTGCAGAGATGTGTTGCTCAAGCCAGTTGAGGTTGCAGTGGAGCTTGCGTCCCCATCTCTGCTGGGCTTGCTTTGCTCTGGTCTACTGCCAAAGACCAAATTCCAGATCTGATGGGAACTGGGATGTATAGGGCCAGCTTGAGATATGTTTCAGGGAAAGAGGTGTTTTTTGGGATAAACTTACATCTTTTTTCTGCATTAGATGGCAAGGCTGTCCTGCAGTGTTGTGTTGTTAACCAAGCAGCTGACCAATGGCTTGTTTCTAACCCAGTCACCTCATCTTGCTTTTCCATGTTGGTGGTTTATCATGGAGCTAGTGTTGCTTCTGATTGTGCTGTGGCAGTGCTAGAAGAGTTCATAAGAACTTTGGAATTGCTTGGGGCCTAGGAGGATTAAAAAGCCACACACATGTAAGACTAGAAGCAGAAAGTGGATACTAATTCTAATTTGAACACTGACTTCCTAGGACGCTTCTGAAAAACCACTTGAAGTCTGGGCTCCCCAATTTCTATGCTTGTAAAACTGTGGTGTGCTCCGTTTCACAGAGATGTGACAAACATAAACTGTTACTGGTTATATTACAGCGTGTTGAAGATGTAGAGTATAAATTACTTGTCTTGTTGTCTGATATTGTTCTGCACAGTCTCTCTACCAGTGTTTTTATGCGTAAGTTGGTACTTGTAGATAAGTGCAGTAGGGTTAACAGAAGTGGTGATCAGAGGGCTGGAGCACCTCTCCTATGAAGACAGGCTGAGAGAGTTGGGCTTGTTCAGCCTGGAAAAGAGAAGGCTCTGGGGAGACCTTAGAGCATCCTTCTAGTACCTGAAGGGGCTATGGGAAAGCTGGAGCAGGGCTGGTTACAAGGGCAGGGAGTAATAGGACAAGGGGTGATGACCTTAAGCTGAAAGAGGGGAGACTTAGACTAGATATCAGGAAGAAACTCTTCCCTGTGAGGGTGGTGAGGCCCTGGCACAGGCTGCCCAGAGAAGCTGCAGCTGCCCCTGGATCCCTGGCAGTCTCCGAGGCCGGGTTGGGTGAGCCTTTGGGCAGCCTGGACTAGTGGAGGGTGTCTCTGCCCATGGCAGGGGGCTGGGACTAGAAGGACTTTGAGGTCCCTTCCAACCCAAACCAGTCTGGGATTCTATGATGATTCAAATACTGCAGAAGAGGACGCAATTTGTTTGGTTCATTCATAGCCCGGTCTGCAACTTCTACATCTTCTAATTGTGTTTTGCTTGTGAAGTAGCTTACCTGATGGAACATCAACTGCAGAAGGGTAGTTTGGGACTAGGCTCCAACGGTGAGGCCTTGTCAGTACTTGGCCTTTAAGGCAGTGGTCTCTGTGGGTGGTGGCTTCGGGGTGGGGGGGATACAGCATGAGAAAGCAGACAGGCCCTCAAGTACTTTCTAGAGGTGCAAGTATTGAGAAGGGGGGGTGGGGGGGGTGCTGCCTTTTTGTCTTCCAGCTTCTCCCCTGACTGAACCATTTCCTGCCAGTTCTCTTTCCCAGTAACTCCACGTTTTGTGTGAAGTTACGAATGAAAGCGAGATACATAATTGTAATGTCAGGAGTCTGGCTTTCACACTCCCTCCCTTTCCAAGTTCAGGCCTGCACTCTGTCCGCTGCGTATCTGATTCATTTTAGTTACTCCAGGGATGTGTTTATATAACCTTTTCATACCAGGGACCCGGGTGACCTTGGTGTAACACCATGAATCATATATGGGAAATGTAATGTTAGCGAGAAGAAACGAAGTGAGTGGGTTTTATGGTCGGAAAAGTAATTGTACGAATCTCATCTTAGGCAGCAGATACACTTCTTGTGTATGTTTTGAGTTGTCTCTGATGACTCCCCTGACAAAAATGGGACCCACAGGGAACTTAATTGGCTCTAAAACCCAAGCTGATTTTTGCAGGCTGGTAATTACTGTGTTTCCGTGAGCATATTTATATACATGTTGAAAATAGACCATATCTAATTTAGATACTATTGAGAGACACAGGACAGGGACATCCCGCGGTGTGATTTCGTTTATACTTATTTATATGCACTTACAGAACTCATTAAGCATGCATTCTGCACTCTGAACTCCTGACATAAATCAACCTGTTCATCACTTAATGTATTATTACTTTATATAAAGGCCTACTCAGCACATGTTAAATCACCAGCTAACAGCGAAACCAATAAGTCTGTAGCCACATAAATCTTTCCAGCCTCCGTCCATCTCCTCTTTGGAATTCAACTACTTGTCAAACACAAGATTGTGTGTGACACACGTCTGGATTGCAAGCACTAGAGAGTGAGTTATTCCCCAAAAAAATTTCTGAATATTGCATTTCCCAAAAGGACTCTCCTTTTTTTGTCTCTTTTCCCATGCCCTACAGCTGATGACAACTTGTTAGCAACTTGTGCTGCACTGAAGGTGTCCCAGAAAACTGTCTGAGCTGTAGTCATTTCTCTAGGTAATAAAGATGGTTTATACTGTCTTGTTAATTCAGTGGGATACGAGCACACGGAAGGTAAAGCTTTCAAAATTACTTAGCTCAGACTTTTCCAGAACAGAGTGCCTGCCTTGTCACTAGGGGTATGAAAGAATCAGGTATTTGGGATTCTCACTTCTAAAACACAGAAGAATTTTGAAAAGCAATATGAAGTTTAGAAATAACTTCCCGAGCTTACTTACCTACTCTGTCCTGTGATTTATTCTAGCTAGGCAAACGATGCTCATGAGTCAGAAGAGCTCTGCTGGCCTTTTGGCAGAACATTTTGGAGAAAACAGTATTTTTTGTTCGCTTAGATCCATTGGTTGTCATATTTTTCCCTGCTTTTGCTTCCCTCCAGGTGAGAAATTTTCTTCAACACTTGTAGAACCCTCCCTGCAAATGCCATCTCATAATTTAAATAACTAACAAGTTCTTATTTTAATACGTGAAACGAGTATTTTAGAAGTAGAAAATTAGTAGAGACACTAAGGTCTATGTGGTCCTTAAAAAACTATTGGAAGGCTAGCTGATTGAGTACACAAAGGGTCACAGACCCAAATTAACACAGCTGTGGGAAAAGCAGACGCAACACCTGTGCGTACAGAGTTACTGATGGATATCTTTGTATTGGTGAGGCTGCACCTCAAGTACTGTGTCCAGTTCTGGGCTCCTCACCCTAAGAAAGACATTGAGGTCCTGGAGTGAGTCCAGAGAAGGGCAACCAGGCTGGGGAAGGGGCTGGAGGGGAAATCCTATGAGGAGCAGCTGAGGGAGCTGGGGGTGTTCAGCCTGGAGAAGAGGCTGAGGGGAGACCTTATCACCGCCTACAGCTACCTGAAGGGAGGTTGTGGAGAAGTGGGTGATGGTCTCTTCAGCCAGGGGACAGGAGATGGGACAAGGGGAAATGGCACAAAGCTGTGCCAGGGCAGGGGCAGATTAGATACTAGAAAAAAATTTTTTACTGAAAGAGTTGTCATGGCCTGGAACAGGCTGCCCAGGGAGGGGGTTGAGTCACCTTCCCTAGATGTGTTTAAAAGACAGGTAGATGAGGTAGGGATATGGTTTAGCATAGGACGGGAACAGTTGGACTTGATGATCTTAAAGGTCTTTTCCAACCTTGTGATTCTATGTCACTTTAAAGGATGACAGTTCAGCGCCCTTAATTATAGGCAGGCAGTACCTTCCCTGAGCTCTGCCTGGTCTTCCAGGCTACTGATTTGTTCTGGAAACCAGAATGGGAAGTCTGCATCTTGCCTACTCCTGGGGATCCAAACACGTTGGGGAAAAGAATGTGGATTTCTGTGTCTGACAGATAAAATAAGGACATACTTGTATTACTGGGAGATTAAACTCTTATAATGGAAAGCCCGAGTGCAAAGGTAAAGATGTAACAGTTGTTAATTGTATTTACAAAGTAGAACTTGTTCTCTGTCCTCTGTAATCTGCATAATATTTAAACCAGAGCCAAATGGTTTGCCAAATTTTTGTGGCTTCCAGGCACCATAAGGTGTTCCCTCGTACGCAGGGGGAGGTGCTTACTGAAGTTCATAGGTACAAAACTAGGAGAAACAGCTGCTGTGTGTTGTCAGGTGATGTGAGGGGACATCAGTGGTCACTGGCCAAATGTACTTAATCTCGCTTACTCCTTGCTGCTTCCAGAGGGGCTAAAAGCATCCAACTGGTGTTGCAGGAATACGTTTGCTTGGCCATACTCCATTTTCTTAAGGGCTGCCTGTCACTGAGTTATGGTGAAGACTAGGGGCACCTCTAGGCAAGCAAATGATGGACACTTTCTTTGCAAACCTGGCAGGTTCAGTAACTATTTTGGGAAATAGCAAGCGGTGGTATGAATATCAGTTGTTTTGTAGAAATTATTCAGGTCTTGTTTTGTATGTTCTTGGTAATTCTGGATGCCCAAGGAAGTTCAGAAAATCGCTGTATGTCATTAGATTCCCCTAATTGTTTTCCTGATTGTTTGCCTCTTTGCATCCTTTTTTTGAGGAGGTTGTTTTGCTTTTGAGGGGGAGTTGTGGGTTTTGGGTTTTTTCTTGTTTCAGAGTAGAAAATCTTGCAGAATTTTTTCCGCATGCATTTATTCTGCCATGAAGATCTATGTACATCTGTTTCTTTGTAAATAGCTGTACTGCCTGAATTGTTTCTTTTTTTTCCACTTCATTTATGCACAATTTTATAGCCAGAAAACCATTTAAAAAGATGGCTCTTTAAGGAATAGTTTCAAAATGTTTGATGCGTGTTTGGCTTTACGCGACAAAGCGTACAATGTTTGGTTGAGATTTCGACCTGTTGTTTGAATGAACTTTGACAACAGAGTCATGCTGCTTCACCTGTCACGTGAAGTCTGGTCTTTCCCATTATGGTGGAGAAGGGTACCTCGAGTACTGTGTCCAGTTCTGGGTTCCTCAACATAAGAAGGACATTGAGGTCCTGGAGTGAGTCCAGAGAAGGGCAACCAGGCTGGGGAAGGGGCTGGAGGGCAAATCCTCTGAGGAGCAGCTGAGGGAGCTGGGGGTGTTCAGCCTGGAGAAGAGGAGGCTGAGGGGAGACCTTATCACCACCTACAACTACCTGAAGGGAGGTTGTGGAGATGTGGGTGATGGTCTCTTCAGCCAGGTGACAGGAGATGGGACAAGGGGAAATGGCACAAAGCTGTGCCAGGGCAGGGTCAGATCAGATGTTAGGAAAAAGTTCTTCCCTGAAAGAGTGGCCTGGAACAGGCTGCCCAGGGAGGGGTTGAGTCACCATCCCTGGATGTGTTCAGAAAAAGGGTAGATGAGGTACTTAGGGATATGGTTTAGCTTAGGATGGGATTGGTCTTTTCCAACCTTGTGATTCTGTGAAGGGGTCCCACTCCTGTGTTCCTACAGTCCTCTGCCTGCCTTCTGGAGGTGACTGCGAGGATGGGATGCACTAAGGAGCTGACACTACTGTCATTGATAGTATTTGCTATGATTGGGGTAATTCTCATGTTAGCTTCCTCTGAATTAAGCTTTTCACACTTCCCAACTAAATTTGTAGGGTTTATGTGGTTGCCTTAATTCCTTGAGAATTTTACATTCTGTGATCCCCTCTATGGGATCAAGATCCCTCGTACTGTAATGCACCACGTTCCAATCCATTTATTCTCCTTTGGAAGCCACTGTGTTTTCATGTCATAATCATCCCTCATTATCTAGGCATTGCTGCAGGAGGAACCTCGTATTTCTGAGAAATATCTGAAGCCAACTGGCGACTACGGCATTCCAATGTAGTTAACAGGGAAAGGTCTGGCCGCGCTTCGCCAAGAGTGTGCGAGCATGTGTGTAACTGGAAACATTTGTTTGTGGAACTGGGGAAGGCTTATTGCCAAGAGAGGAGCATCAAACGATGTTGTAATGTCTTTTGATGTTTCTTGCTTGGTCTTAAATCATGCTCTGATGTTAATTAGTTTGGTGGGGTGGGTTGGGGTTTTTTTTAATCATTTAATGATTCAAGAGTATAAGATAATTTTCTTTGCCTACACCAAAATATTACAGGCTGGTGAGATGCTCCTTGAGGTTAAAGGGGCTACATGGACGCCAGGGTCTTACTCAAAAAGCCAGTTGGTAACAAACAGAACAAGTATCACTACAAATTCTTTAGCAGCTTTAGGGTCTATAGATGCAAATGGCAAAAGAGGTGGCACAGAGTTTATAAAACCCTCGCAGCTAATATCTGTGCTTGATAACTTGGTTTTGTTCTGAACCTTTCCAGTACTTCTGTCTTGACTCAAATTTTCATCCATCCTCTGAGTACCCTTTATTTTCATGGAGTTTGGGGCTCAGATCTCTAACTTATTATGGAGTATTTATGTTCAGAAAATTTTTCTAATTAGGTCACTAGAGTGATTTAAACAAAGATGGACAGTCATTCCTGGGACAGTCATTTCAGGGAACTGGCCAGTGAAAACTAAAATAAAATGGGAAAACACACCTATGAGAGCTGAATTATGTAAATTTATCTTGTGACTACACAAAGCAAAATTATTTTTCCTGTACTTCTGGACTGTCAACATCTACATTTTAAGAGGAAAAATACTGAATTGTTGGAAATATTGCATGTATTTAATATTGGTTGTTACATTAACATCTTGCCACTAGTCAGATCTTTTAAATAGGGTTGTTCTTAGTTATGCTGTTTCATAGAATATCCCGAGTTGGAAAGGACCCATGAGGATCATTGAGTCCAACTCCTGGCTTCACACAGGGCCATCCAAGTCAGAGCATGAGACTGAGCGCATCATCTGGACTCTTCTTGACCTCAGTGCTGTGCCCACTTCCCTGGGGAGCCTGTACCAGTGCCCGACCACCCTCTCAGTACAGAACGTCTTCCTAATATCCAACCTAACCCTCCCCTGTCGCAGCTTTGTACCATTCCCTCAGCTTCTATCACTGGTCACCAAAGAGAGGAGATCAGTGCCTGCCCCTTCGCTCTCCCTCATCAGGAAGCCACAGACAACGATGAGGTCTCCCCTCAGCCTCCTCTTCTCCAGGCTGTAATTCATTGTCCAAAGGCTAAAATTATTTTGTAAGATAAGTGGTAATCAAACTGATTTTCTTTGTAATCTACTGCACTATTATAGCAAATCAGAGATTTAAGGGCATAAATAACTTTATTTAGGTACCCTTTTAAATGAAAATATTAATTATGTATCAAATTCTCCCCTACCAGTGGTGCATAGTGATTAGCTTGTGGGCAGATAACTGTCTTTAGCCAGATTAAGCCCATTTCACTGTGGTTCATTATCTGACATGTAGCATATTTATCATATTTATCATGACACATAGTCTGATTTATCACAGAGTTGTAGGGGTTGGAAGGGACCTCGAGAGATCATCAGGTCCAACCCCCCTGCCAAAGCAGCTCTCCAGCTCATACTACACAGATAGACGTCCAGATGAGTCTTGAATCTCTCCAGAGAAGGAGACTCCACACCCCCTGGGCAGCCTGTCCCAGGGCTCCCTCACCCTCACTGGGGAAAAGTTCTTCCTCATGTTGGTGTGGAACTTCCTGTGCTCCAATTTGCAGCCAGTGCCCCTTGTCCTGTCTCCACTGACCACGGAAAAGGGGCAGGCCAATTCCCCCTACACCCCATCCTTAAGATATTTATAAACATTGATTAGGTCCCACCTCAGTCTTCTTTTCTCCAGGCTGAACAGCCCCAGCTCTCTCAGCCTTTCCTCACAGGGGAGATATTCCAGGCCCTTCATCATCTTCGTAGCCCTTCTCTGGACTCTCTCCAGGAGATCCCTGTCCTTTCTACCCCAGGGAGCCCAGAACTGGACACAGTACTCCAGGTGGGGCCTGACCAGGGCAGAGTAGAGGGGGAGGATCCCCTCCTGTGACCTGCTGGCCACAGTCCTCCTGAGGCCCCCAGGATCCCATTGTCTCTCTCAGCCCCCAGGGCACACTGCTGGCTCATGGCCATCCTGTCGCCAACCAGGACCCCCAGGTCTGTTCTCCACAGAGCTCTTCTCCAGCAAGTCACCCCCAGCCTGTACTGATACATGCAGTTGTTCCTCCCCAGGTGCAAGACTTTACACTTGCTCCATTTAAATAAGAAAAAAAATTAATCACTAGATTATTCTATGTAGAAGGTTTCTGTAGGCCATGGTCTCACATGATGGTGCCATTGCTCCTCTCTGTAGCACAAGTCAAAGCCCCTAAATGTTTTTTCTAGAAAACTTTCAACAATGTGAGCACGTTCCTGAGTAATACTTTGAGTTTAGCAAGCTTACAGCTCTTATTTGTGAGGCAGTCTGTCGCTGAAAACCATTACCATCTTTAACTGGTTCCGTATTCGAAAAATCTCCTGTGAAGATGCTCAGTTTGGCAGGCATGATATTTTGCCTGCACAAAGAGATGATGAATTTTGAGTGTTTCCCTTCTTAAAGTCTTCGGAAGCACTTGTTGCTCTGAGAGACTGGGAGAGAAGTGCCTTAAGTATAGCTAATTATTTACTTACCTCATCAAAGGTAAGCAATACTTTTCCTTGGGGGGTAAGTATGTGACTCACTGTGCTTATCTGTATCTGCTGCCTTTTCCTCTGCTTATTGTAACCTTTTAAATATTTTAAGAAGAGATAGTGGCATGTGAACGTGCTTCCAGACCTATCAGCTGGATATAAGTTATTATATCAGCTCTATAAATTATGGCATCTTAAAGACCCAGTGGCATCTCTGGGGCTGCATTTTTATGAGTGGCTGGTACTAATGAAGGTACGTATTGGGGAATTTAGCTGTTCCTTTTTGCACTCTCTAGGCTTTTGACTACAGCTGAGGCAGCAGGGCTGGAAAAGAAGTGGGGCATGACCCTTGGGAATGGCCTACACCAGGTGCTTTGGTTGCCTGAGTGCATATGTTGCCAAATTGCCTGTCGTTTTGCACTCAAAGGGATATTAACTGGTTTTGTTTCCATTTAAAAGATCTCATTTATATTAATTTCAAAGAGATTAAAGACAGGATTGGACGGTTTTAAAGACTTTAATGGAAACATGGGGTCAGCATTGGGGTTCATTCTTTTACCACTCTGTGTTAACTCATGTGAAGGTGACGCCTGTTAACCATTCCATGGGACGTTAATGAAGCCTGTGGAGTCTCTTACAGTCAGCTAATTCTGAAAATGCTGTGACCTCATCAACCAGGTAGGGTAATGCAACCACACATCTTACCTTAGTGAAGCTGAAGTCCTGGCTGCATTTTAGAATTATTATAAGTGATGGAAGTAGTGCTGCCCATACTTAACCTTGTCTGGCTCTTTGTCAGTGGTTAAGTAGTAAGAATCTTGATACATTATGATTCATCGACCATTAGGACCGTTACCTCCTTCAAGCTTTCCTCATGTCAGCAGAACCATCACACTTGTGTTTCTCAGGACAAAACTAACAGGGGAATAATCTCTTCCCCCAGTTGTTGGTGTTGCCCGTAGCAATGCTGGGGTTTGGATTTATTTTTTTTTAAATTTAACTGTGATTTGGTTGAGGAGCTCTGTCACCTCCAGTATACAAGAAGACGAATTTCCAGCTTTTTTTATGTGTGTACCTTTTGTTATCTTTGGGAAAGATCTGGGATGATTTGGGTAGATTTTACTTCCAGTAAACCTTGATTTCTGCATGTGTGCTAGAGGATTGATGGAGATTGGCAGCGAAATTAAACAGTTGTCAGGGGGTAAGATCTGCTCTGGCATTGCCGACACTTTGGTATTCTCACACATATTCCTTGTCATGAGTGTGGGGCACCCAGAGGTATTGAAGAGAAGTGGAGGGCAATGGTAGCTGGGTATCAGGTGGCTAAACAAATTGGAGAGAGCTGATGTGGAAGTCGATGCTGGCAAAATCTAACAGATGGATCTTGTAACCGGTATGTTAACTGTCACGTAGAATCTAGGTTTCTCTGCATACTTATAAAATCAAAACAGAGTGGTGAAACCCCAAGGCACCATATATTCTTCATTTTCCTCTGGTGAGTGGCCCACCTAATAGACCGCTACTGCTTTATTAGCTCCAGCGGTGGGTGTCTGTACTTGGCATTTCACATAAAAATCTGTTCTATTCCACAAGCTGGAGGGTTTCACTGTTATGCTTCCTTTTCTAAAGAGTCAAATGAGAAAAATTCCCATAAACCTTGGGCTGTTTTCCCCCAAACAATGTTCATAATAGAGATATTTTTCCATTCATGTTGTATAAAGCAAGTTGGGTAATTCTGGAAAACATTGACCTAGTTCTTTCATGTACAAATAGAAAAAAAGAAAAGCATAGAAATGAACACTACAGTAAATTCCATGTGGATCTCCTTTTGCATTTATATATATAAAACAGCATTGTGGGCAATAGTAAATAGACTTTTAATGTGCTAGGGATTTAGCTTCAGGTATTTGGCTGGCTTCCCAAGTCCTGCTTCTAATACTGTGTCAAAGGATACAAGGATAACCCATCATTGAATGTTCTGTGTAGCTGATAGTAAAGACTCCAAGGTAACATGTTTAGACAGTAGGGAAGGTTGGGCATATTCCCTAGAGGAGTTCTGGTATGTGCTTATCAGAAGATTTGAAAGAATAGGCATTATTACACTGTTCATCTTTCAGATTAATTTTCATTTATGGTTACATAGGTACCAAACTTTGTGCTTTCTTTTATGAACTCCTGTGCTAAGAGACAAACTGTGTTGATGTGTAGTAACTTCAGACAGCTTTTTTCTCCCAGTAAAATATTAACAAATAGTTTTCATGCCCCCCAAATTATCAAGAATGATTTCTAAAGTGGTCTGACTGTGACTAGTCTTGGTAGAGAAAGCTAGAAGTTTTAAGCATTCCTATTTCTAGAAAGCCAGGAGCTTAACTTTGTGTTGGTAGTTCCCTTTAACATGGAAAAGACCTGATGCAGTTTCTTTATCTCACCAAGAGCTGTTAAACTGTAGCCAAGATATTTAGAGCCATCTGACTGAAGAAAAACTGGTTTCATTTTTCCCTTGTGTCAGGTAACTTTTTAGAGATGCTCCTGTGATTTAAAAAAAGTAAGATTAGGGGTTTTTATATGAAGAATAAATGTTTGAGGGGGTTATTTTAACAGGAATGAGGGTTGCATTTACTAACCAGTTGAGTTTTTGTATGAGACACCTACTTCACTAGAAGTAGTACGTTAGTTTGAAAACTCTGCTACCTTGCTTGCTAGGTGTGGCAGCTCAGGTGCTTTGTCCCTCTGCTCTGGTGGGTCAGTGCTGGGTGCGGCCACCCAGCCAGCAGCTCCCCACAGCACCATGCGATGGCGTAGCGACAGGGACAGGCATGTGCATCTCAAGGGACACAGCTTGGCCAAGACACTTGCAGAACTTGTTTTCCCCCAAAGTTTATGGTATCCAAGGAGAAACTCCAGGGAGGTACCACCTAACCATTTCTGAGCCTTTTACCTGCTTTCCTGACCAGAAAGTTCTTGGCCTAAAGTCTTCTCCAGAAAGTGAAGGGATGCAAAGTCTGAGCCGCTCCAGCCACTGGTGTCATACTGCAGTGCTAATTATGGCACATCCTTTTAAGAACCATTTGTGTACATAAATCCTATCTTTCCTCTGACATACCTTAATGGAAACTCTTCTCTCATCACTTTCTTGAACGAGTCCAGAGAAGGGCAACCAGGCTGGGGAAGGGGCTGGAGGGCAAATCCTCTGAGGAGCAGCTGAGGGAGCTGGGGCTGTTCAGTCTGGAGAAGAGGAGGCTGAGGGGTTGTAGAGAGGTGGGTGATGGTCCCTTCAGCCAGGTGACAGGAGATGGGACAAGGGGAAATGGCACAAAGCTGCACCAGGGCAGGGGCAGATTAGATGTTAGGAAAAAGTTCTTCCCTGAAAGAGCTGTCAGGGCCTGGAACAGGCTGCCCAGGGAGGGGGTTGAGTCACCTTCCCTGGATGTGTTTAAAAGATGGGTAGATGAGGTACTTAGGGAGATGGTTTAGCATAGGATGGGAATGGTTGAACTCAATGATCTTCAAAGGTCTTTTCCAACCTTGTGATTCTGTTTAACTTTTTCTCTTCTCGCTCTTCATTTTTTCCACTCTTTTTCTTGTTCCCTCTTTCATTGTCTGGCTCCAACTCCAAGTGCTTCTGCAGTACAGTGATGGTTTGCATTTTAGCTGCAATTCCTGGGTAAAAAACCTCTTTAACATGGGCGTTAATTCCCTGGGGCAGCATAGAGCCATCTGTAATCCTTAATCTTTGTGCATTGATCACAGTGAGTTAGAGATAATTTCCAAATTCTGGAATTCCCTGCCAGCCACAAGGTCTCAATGACAGGATACTGAGTAAGATTCAACCACACAACTTTTAGGATTTTGAGGTTTTATAAAATTGCTGATCCTTCTCATGGAAAAGCCAGTGGCCACTCTTTAATTTTGGGATGCAGTGCTGCTGCTGTAAATATTAGCAGAGTGCCAGAAGATGACAGTGGAACTACAGTGGAATACAACAGTGGGATGAGTCTCTGTTAGTAAATGTAAGTGTAAGAGTAGACTCGTCAGTGAAGAAGTGGGAAAGTGATGGAAGGGTGCTATGAACAATACCCAATTCTAATTCAGTGAATTGAGTGATCAGAGCTCCAGTTGAGCTCAATCCTTACCAATGTGAGCAATAGATAAGCTTTGTGTGTTATTAAATCTCATATTAAAATGATGGCTGCTGTAGAAGAGGGGGGGGGGGTGGGTGTTGTCTTCCAGAAACCACGTTTCATGATCCAGTTTCATACTGGAAGAGCAAAAATTATGTAGATTAACAGCTACTTTTCTACTTTAAAGATTTATAAATGTTGCCTGAGTGATATTCTCCCTTCAGTTATAAATGCAATTTGAATAGCTTTTTTCTGAATTAATGCTTGGATTTTGGGAGTGGGCTGTTAAATCAAACCGTCGTTTGGAGAGATTTTTACAGAGCTGAGTGGGTATTTTAAGAGTGTTAGAAAACAGGGCTTGGAAATCTGGTCGGGTCTTCAATTCCATGGTTTTCTCTAAATATTTTACAGCTGTTTGTAGCCTCTTGTAACTGATTTTCATTAGTTTTATTGCTTCAGTCCATTCCTGCCAAGTTCGACATAGATGCTGGCGTACACAGGGGTGGATTTGGTGCAGGCAGGGAGTCTGTGTGAGAGCCATGTCAGTCTGGTTCCTGCCTGTGGTGGTTCCTCATGGGACCACTCATTAAACTCTCCTAGCTGCACAGCGGAATAAACTACATTACTTATCAAATATTATATTGTAATTAATGTAAAATGACTCGCAAGAGTAATTTTCTTTGATAATTGTACCATTATTTAACAATAATTCCTGTGGGTTTACTTTTAAGGAGCTTCATGCAAGGCCTGTGTGTCCCCACAGGTACTGTTTAAAAGCTAGTTGGGTAATTAAACATTTCTGCTGTAATTGGTACCTCTTGCAGCTGCTTCACTGAAATTCAGAGGAATGAAAACCTGAAGAAAAAACCAGCAGGAAATATTAATTTGTGGGGGAGAAATATTTTGGTATATTCCAATAGTCTGTCTTAATTTAAAGCAAAATATTTACAGGAGGTTTAAGGAATGGTTTCTGATCTGACTTGCAATGTGCTGAGTTTCATTTCAGCAGCAGGAATAGTAACATCTCTTGTATTACGATCACTTAGAATCCATTTAATAATTAATAGAAATCCAGAAGACTTTTTAATTCCAGGTTTATCAAGTCATAATTCAAACACAAGTGAGAAAGTTCTTCATTGTGATGAATTGAACGTAGTTTTGTGGTGTTGATTGTAACAATGGTGGGAAAATTGTATTGAGTAAGGGAGGCTTTTTTCCTAATGGATCAGAACCAATTCTGCTTACTTTGTGTACATTACTGCCCACGTGAACCTCTAAGCAGTCATGTTTAGATTACAGTATAACAATGATTTTAACAAACACAGATCTGGTTCTTAGAAAATGGATTATTTAGGGCATTTATAATGTGAGTACAAGGATAAAACATGAATAATTGACAGAAGTACCAGTGTCTTAATAATTTTCCATAGATAGAGATGCATTGCCATGGTCTTTTGTCATCTACCACCTCTCTGGGCAGCCCATTCTAGCCCCTCACCACACTCTCTGTAAAGAGATAAAACTTCCCCCTAATATCTAATCTAAAGATGTCAGATTTGATACTGAAATCTCAACTAAGCAAATAACTGGAAAGACTTTTGCTACTCAACCCATAGCCATTCTATTCCTATTTTCAGTGAAAAGTCCCACTCTACTTGCTTTCAAAGGGCACGCAAGGGCATAGCTGCAATAAAGAGTATGCCTCCAGTCCCTGTGCCTAGCCCTCCTCCTTATCCTCTATTAAAATTACCTAGATATCTAGATCCTCACAGACAGCTTGTGGTGGGTTAAATGTCCTGTTCCACCGGTGGGCTCTAACCAAGCTGTGAAGGTTTATGGATCTGAAACTAGAGAAGAGCTCCTCTTGGGTGGGAAGAGGGAAATGGACTCTTTGTGATGAAATCCCAGCAATTTATAAACAGGTAGAGCCTGGTGTTTCAGACAACACTTCAGAGATTCCCCAAACTTCTACAGATAAATGTTTTCTTCTCTTTGTCTTCGGTGAGTTGCAGGTGGAGGGCCAAGACCAGGACTGCTCACCCAATGAGGCCCTGAGATGGTGCACAGCTGTAGCAGATCAGGGTTTTGTCCATCTTAGGACTGCGTTGATGTAAGGAAATAAAATGCCAAGTCCTGTGCAGCAGGAGTCAGCTCTACATTGTGTGCAAGGACTTGGAGGATGTTTCTGGAAACATTTCCTATGTGCAGAGTGGGATAAAAAAGCAGCATTAACTCCAAGATTCATTTCCATCCCTCCCGGCCCACGTTTTAGTCTGTGGCTGTTTGCACTCTCAGAGGAGCCAGAGGCCGTCACGGTGACTCATAAATCTTCCAGGTATTCTAAAAACCTGTGAGTTATGAAACACTCATGTTGGTCTGTACGCAGGTGTAACAGAAATGAGTATGGAGTCTGCAGAGATTTGGAGTATTGTCGTTGCTGGAGACTGTTGATGCTGCTGAGGGGGTTGTCCAGCACAGACTCCAACACCCATCTGTGCAGATTATTGTAGCGTGGCCTTTTTTTTGGTGGGCTTACTTCTGACTGCTCGTGGTTCTGCAGTTACAGTTTAAGAACAGGAGGTTTCTGAGTTTTGAAACTACATTCTCTGGTATGCAAGTATTGATTTTCACTAAGCCAAGTGTGTTTGCAAAGGGAGATTTGAATCCTGCATCAACAACTGCATTTACCTTGAGCAGATGACAGTTGTAGTTGCATCAAAATCTGACAGTCGCAATCCCGTAACTCTGTCTGGGGAACAATTTGTTTCAACTTACATTTTAATTATCTTCATTATTGTGTTTTAAAAAATGAGGTTTGATTCATTGTCAGCACCCTTTGTGACAGAAATTACAGCACCAAGAAATCTCTCTAGTAATTCTTGTTGAAAAGCAAAGTGTTTCCTGTTCTCTGCATTGAAACAAAGGCAGAAGTGCAGCTAATGGTAGAGAGTAACTGCTGGGGAATCCTACTTCTGTCAAGCTCATAATTTCAGGTATCATGACAGTGACCTCTAGTTTTTGGAAACACTGATAAAGTTTCTTTTTCTCCAAACTTCCTTTTCATTTGTTCTTTGTAAATGATAGTGACCAAGAACGGATGATTCCTCCCCTATTTAGGACCAGTGCTTGTTTAAATGGATGAAGGGAGCTTGTTTTGGGTGTGAATTTGATTTAATGTAGTGTTTGCCCAGAGTACCATTGCACAGGCTGAGCTGGTGACAGCTTTCCTGGGATTGGGTACGTACCAGATCAGGGTTCTGAGGATATGTGCAAGCTCTCAGGGAACACCCAGATAGTTCTCCCAGTTCTGTCATTGTTTTGATTCTGGTGCTCATCATGAGAGGAGCTGGATTTCCTGGCAGAGACATCCCATTGCTAATTCTTGCATGCATACACCACAGGTACCACAAAGATTCTATCTTTGCAACTACCAGAAAGAATCTGAAACTCTGATTTTTATTTTTTTTTCCATCAGAGCAGCTGGAGTAAAATGAAATTCTCTGTTTGATCCTGCATATTCTGGCCTTCAGCCAAAGTATGTCTCTATGGATTCAGAGACTTGAAGAATGAATATAATTTTGAGAGCTAAAGAATATGTGGGAGGAAATTTCAGTAGTTCCGAAGCTCTCGGTGATACAAATGTCGTTACTAATGTGAAGTAGAATTTTTTTCCTTAGGTTCCTTTGATAAAGCTTAACCTTAGAGCTGTCTATATTCAGAGGGCAACCATTTGTGTGTTCTCTTCGTTAGAGGGCAGCTCTGAGTACCCACATCCCTGTGAAGTAAATTAGTCTCAGTTTAAAACGTCTCGATACAGGTCCTGTGATTTGCAGACGTTTCAGGAAACGTTGGGG
Source organism: Laterallus jamaicensis coturniculus (assembly GCA_022605575.1). NCBI lineage: Eukaryota > Metazoa > Chordata > Aves > Gruiformes > Rallidae > Laterallus > Laterallus jamaicensis. Next base: position 5,050,380 of record JAKCOX010000005.1, read on the forward strand.
GACCTAATTAAAGTTTATAATTATCTGAAGCAGGGGATGCAGGGGGAATCAGCCAGCCCCTTTTCAGTGTCTGTGGGGACAGGACAAGGGGCAATGGCCTCAAGTTGGAGCACAGGAAGTTCCACACCAACATACGGAGGAACTTTTTCCCAGTGAGGGTGAGGGAGCCCTGGGACAGGCTGCCCAGGGGGTGTGGAGTCTCCTTCTCTGGAGAGATTCCAGCCCCATCTGGACGTCTATCTGTGTAGTATAAGCTGGGGAGCTGCTTTGGCGGGGGGTTGGACCCCATGATCTCTCAAAGTCCCTTCCAACCCCTACAATTCTATGATTCTATGAAATCCAGATCAATCAAAACCAGAGATAGGTGTCTCCTTACAAGGCACACAGCCTTTTGGCAACGTCAAGCTCTGGGCACATTAAACCTAAACCTGATCTTGAACTGTGCTATTGTCTGTCTTAAATGGTATGTTGCATGCCTGCATGATGCCTTGAGAGTAGTACTGCAGAAAGACAGATGGAGTAATCAAACGGCTACGTTAAACTGACTACAGTTGAAATCTATTTCTAAGCAGTGATTAGAGCCCAAGATAAATCTTGTAGTTGAAAGTGATTCCCAAACAAGTCACTAACACAACTTAGTTCTGGGAAGGCCTGAGCTATGACCGCTGAAAGTATTGCCTGTTTCCACTTTGCAAATGAGCAATAACTCACCAGTGAAGTGTGGCAGGAAAAACACAATGCTTCTTTCAAGTGATGGTGTGATCAAGTGGGTGGTTTTTTTTCTGCTTGGCTGATATGTTACAGTTCCCCAGTGCTGAAGAATGGGATTCTGTGACACTGGCAATGGGAGGGGACTGAAATGGCTTCCACTCCATTAGCTGAGATGTACAGCTCAGGTGTGGCAATGGCTTAAGCATTTATGTTTCCAAAATTCGTGTTCCATAAGGCAAGTAGCCTTGTTCATTTAGAAAGCTCTCATCTATTTGGGCACCTGTAAACTGAAGAAGAGTAAAATTCCCAAAAACATTACAAAAAAGCCTATCTGAAGAACGGATTTACCTCAGGAGCAAATTGTGTCTTGCTTTGGAACTTTCTGCATGACAGCTTCATACCTGCACAATAAATGTGGCTTTCCAGACATTAATACACCGTAGTCAGATTATATATGTACAAGTTGTGAAAACTGGGCAAATTAACTGTTTAAACATGTACATTTTCAGGGGAGGACAGAAATGTCTGCAGATTAGTCCACAAGTAAATGAGGTGTGACAAAAGATACATTGATGACCTTACCAAAGAAGCATGAACAAGTGTTAAAATTTGCCAGGAAAACACTTTACCAGCATACATTTATTCACTTCAGGAGGTCTACTAAGGAAAAACCAAAATCTTTATAGCAAAAAGGGAAGAAAATGGGCAACAGTAATACCAAACAGCCATGCAGTGCGATAGTCTATCCGTTTTATCAGATAAATGATCTATAATCAGGTATCCTAAAGCTCACAGCATAAAGGGAAGGGCTTGATATAAAAGTGAAAGAACAGGGAAAGCTATAAATGAATATAGCCCCTGGAAATTGAAAAAAGCCACTGGTAAAAAGAACTGTATTTTTCTTAAGTATGGAGTCAGTGGAAAAAGTGTATTGAGTGGGGCACAAAAGTCGACCATTCCCCCCAAATGAAAACTAAAGATGCCCCAAACTCCTGTAGTGATTAGTGTGATAACATGCTTTTTTTGTTAGTAGGAAAATGTTCTCCTGTGCTGTTTGAGGCAGAATAAAGGGATCGGTTGAAGTTCAGTAGAACAGAAGATCATGTGTTGATCAGATTTAATCCCCACCATAACTCAACAAAACACTGGTTTGAAACATCTCACCTGGTGTTTTATATCCTGGGTTGTGCTCATAGATTGAAAGACAATACTTGACTGTGTCCATCGAGATCAAGTCTGCAACACCTTGAAATGACAGGGTATGTTAAGAGAAATAATTGCCTCATCAAGGCTTTAGCTCAAGGTGTAGCTTAATTGATTGAAGCGCACATGTATGAGTACTCATGGATACTCCTTTATGCAGACAAATGGTATCAAGTAGAGATGCAATCTTTCCCCTCTGCTATTTGGAGCCACTGTTTAACTGGGAAGAAGAGAGGGAGAAAAAATTAACTCAGAACATGCATTATGTTACTTAAGAGAAACCACAGCAAGGTTGTTTTCCACATAACCCAGACCCAACAGAGTCTTGAGCACAAAGGAAAGAACAAAAAAAAAAAAGGATGAGGGAGGAAAGTAAGTTGAAAAACAAATAGACATAATGAGAACCACAGTAATTTTTGACTCAAATAATGCAATACAAAACCAAGCTGTATGCAAAACAGGTGCCTTCACATAGCATGGCAGAAAGATGTGAATGGACAGGATGCCCAGAAAGAAATAGCACAGTGCATCAGAGAGACAGCGGCTGCATTTACTGGCATGAAGAAGATTTAGCTGTTGATTGTCCATAATTTCAAACCCATCTATGAATCTTCCACTGAAATTTTGTTTCTACCTTAACAGTTGGATGTAAGCCTGGAAATCCACCAAAGGTACAGACAGACATCTAAGCTTTTGAAACTAACTGCCTCAGGGAAATAGTAGGTATTAAATGGAATGAATTTATAACAAATACCGAGATTCATCAGGGAGTTGAACAAGACTTAATCTCCTAAATTATCCAGAAATGAAGATGGAAATATCTAGGATATGTGGTAAGAATGAAGGCAGATCTGATGCCAGACTGTCTGCCATGGCAGGAATGCCTTCAGGCTGACTGTAGAACATGTGAAAGGGGCTGACCAAAATAATTCCTGTACTGAAAAGTGCTTAGTTATGAGTGACTTCATGGAGTTGGGGACAGTCAAGGAGAAAGCCAGATGGACAACGGTCAGCAGTCTTGCCTATCTTCAAAGGAACTCTTGGCAGCATAGGGAAAAATGATGAGTTGGATGGCACCAAAGGTTTGCATCTAATATTTCATGTCTGTTAGGGGCTATAAACACTTGGCAGATCTGTAAAATGATTTCAGGACTTTTATCAGCGTTGCTCCAGGCCTAATGGCTAGAAAGTACCTGTTTTAATCCTAAAGCCCAAGCTTGGTCTGTCACTTGCAACTGGAAGCTGCAGCAAGCACTGTAATTTATGTAAACTCAGCACCACCCACAAGTTTCTAAGATCAACACACAGAGTGGTTTCTGCTGGTATGAGGGAGAAAACCACCAGGTTGTCTTCCTGCATCCGGGTGGAGGAAGTCGGTGATTGTCTGCTTGCAATAAAAAGACAAGGCATGTCTGCCGAGGCCTTTCCTTCCAGCAGAGTATCTTGGCTTCTGACCCAGCCAGTGCACTGCTGTTCTTAATTAGCCTGTGTCTTGACTGTATTAATGTCCTGGCATGTAGCTATTGGGGATTTTATAGTCAAGAATGCAGTTCTCCGGTATTACCCGTGCTTCCTCAGTCTCTGGAACCGTGTCACCTGTGCTGGTAGCATCATAGAATGGCAAGGGTTGGAAGGGACCCCAAGGGTCATAGAGCTCCAACCCCCTGCCACAGGCAGGGCCACCAACCTCAGGCCTGGAGCTACACAAGGTTGCCCAGGGCCCCATCCAACCTGGCCTTGAACACTTCCAGGGACAGGGCATCCACTACTTCTCTGGGCAGCCTGTTCCAGCCCCTCACCACTCTTTCTGTAAAAAACTTCCTCCTAATATCCAATCTAAACCTTCCCTCCTTTAGCTTTAATCCATCCCCCTTGTCCTGCCATTATCTGCCCTTTTAAAAAGCTGATTCCCCTCCTGTTTCTCTGCTCCCTTCAGGGACTGGCAGGCTGCAATGAGGTCCCCCCGCAGCCTTCTCTTCTCCAGGCTGAACCAGCCCAGCTCCCTCAGCCTCTCTTTGTAGGGCAGCTGCTCCAGCCCTCTGAGCATCTTCATGGCTCCTCTGACCCCTCTCCAACAGTTCCACATCTCTTGTGTTGGGGGCCCCAGCTCTGGACACAGGACTCCAGATGGGGCCTCATGAGGGCAGAGTAGAGAGGGACAATCCCCTCCCTGTCCCTGCTGGCCACCCCTCTTCTGATGAAGGTCACCATCCTTGGTGACCACATTGGGCTGTTCCCAAAAAGTTATCTTCCCTGATGTGCTCACCTGGCCTCTTTACCTGCGCAGCTGTGTTTAAAGACTCATACTGTGTGGCTGCTGCTAGGTGTCCTACATCAAGCAGTGCTTTGTTGTGTGTGCACCATTTTGTGAATGCTCTTAGATAGAGGCTTCTTTCCTACAGCATATACTTGTCTGTGTCCATCTTTTGACCTCTATTTATAACTAAAAAATTGATTAACGCTGCATTTTTTGAAAGGGGGAGAGGTTTTCAATGATGTTCTGGCATCTGGACTGCTGGGTAGTGAGTTAAAAACCTATAGTGCATCTTCTGGCTGTTCCTGTATCAGAAGATCAGATGGGGTAGGTGGCCTGAGCCAGAGGCCCACTGTGCTGCATGTTCTGCTCAGCAGCCTCCTGCAGGGCCATCAGCTCTCCCCTTGGCAGGGAGAATGCCCCGTTGGTAATACCCGCCAGCCCCGGGGAGGTACCTAAGATTCACTTGGTGGTCTCAAATGGTACTGGTAACTGGGTTGGACCTAGGATGTGTTAGCTGTGAAAGGGCAGGAGGGCTGTATCCTCCCAAAGTGAGGGGTTTAAAGTGGGATCTGTTTCTTTCACTCCCTGTCTTTTAGGAATATCAGCCTCGAGACAGATTTTAAAAAGATGAGATCATGTTGGTTTCAAATTTCAAGTGCAAATGAGTTATTTCTTGTATCGTGACTATTCTCTCTGCAAGTGGAATGATTTTTTCCCTTTAGCTTACAGTTATTGTGACCAGCATCTACTTCATTGCTTCAAATGGTCTTCTAGAGCCATAGCAGTAAAGTAAGATCTTTCAAATAATGAAAAGCAGAAACTTTTTTTTCCCTGCCACAGTGTTGTTTGTAATGGCAGAAAGCCATTGATTTCCCTTTGAAACTGTTTCTGAAGGGTTTCATTGACATTGCCTACCTGTCTGCTGATCTTTTGGAGCAGCTTATTTCGCATGCCTGTGGAGTCTCCTTCTCTGGAGACATTCAGGCCCCACCTGGATGCATTTCTATGTGATTTAGTCTGGATGATCCTGCTCTGGCAGTAGGGTTGGATTAGATGATCTCCAGAGATCCCTTCCAACTCCTAACGTTTTGTGGTTCTGTGTTGGTCCACAAACACTTCTTTTCTCCTCTGTTTATCTGTAGTTCATTAGACAAGGCTGTAAAGTTTGGTCACAAGCCAGGTAAAGTCATCGAGATTTTTGTGGTAGGGTGGTCACCGAAGTGACCAGTTGTAAGCTGTACAGAATCTGATATGACAGCAAATTATATGAAGTGGATCACTCACCTTTACATATATATTGTCTTCTGTGCAGCATGCTTTTACTGCTGTTTGTCACTGTCCTGGTTTGGACTGAGAGCGAGCTAATGTTCTTTCTAGCAGCTGGTATAGTGCTGTGGTTCAGTTAAGAGTGAGAATAATGTTGGTAACACGCTGATGTTTTCAGTTCTCACGAAGTAGTTGTATCTTCTACACCAAGGCAAGGACTTTTCAGCTTCTCAGTTGCACAAGCAGCTGGGAGAGCACAGCCAGGACAGCTGACCCAGACTGGCCAAAGGGATATTCCATACCATGTGACATCATGCTCCATATAGATCAGGGCAAGCTATCTGGGAGGTAGGATCGCTGCTTGGAAACAGGCTGGACATCAGATTGTTTTTCTTGCATATGTGGTGAGCAGTTGCATTTATGTATTATTGTTGTTGTAGTTATTCTCTTCCTTTGCTGCTCTATTAAACTGTTTCTCTCTCAACCCACAAGGTGGTTTTTTTACCCCCATTCACGTCCCCATTCCCTTGGGGAGAGGAAAGGCGAGCAAGCGAGCAGCTGTGTGGCGCTCAGTTACTGGCTGGAGTTAAACCGCAACAATCCATTTTGGTGCCCGATGTGGGGCATGAAGGGTTGAGATAACCACAGATCTGACCAGAGCGTGTTAAAATAAATTTGTTATAAGCATCCATTGTATTAGTTTAATTATCACTGATCACAACATTGGTTTATTTGTCTGAAGTCCCTGAAGGGAGCAGAGAAACAGGACAGGAATCAGCTTTTTAAAAGGGTAGATAATGGCATGACAAGGGGGAATGGATTGAAGCTAAAGGAGCGAAGGTTTAGATGAGATATTGGGGGGAAAGTTCTTTACAGAGAGAGTGGTGAGGGCCTGGAACAGGCTGCCCAGAGAGCTGATGGATGCCCCATCCCTGGGGGAGTTCAAAGCCAGGTTGGATGGGGCCCTGGGAAACCTTGTGTGGATCTAGGCCTGAGGTTGGTGGCCCTGCCTGTGGCAGGTGGGTTGGAACTCTGCGATCCTTGGGGTCCCTTCCAACCCAGACTATCCTGTGATTCTATTCTGTCTCGAGACGTTACTAGAGCAGGGCCTGTTAATGAATCCTCTGAAAACAGAAGGTAGGAGATGAAAAGCTGTTACAAGGCAGGTCCTGATGGAGCTGACCTGCTGCGGATTTTTGTCATTTGAGGTGAAGTTGTCTCAGAAGAATCTCATCCCTTGCTGGTAATTTAATCAGTCAGAGCAATGGGAATATAAAGGCAAAGCTGATGTATGGGAAACATTGTATTATGTGGTAGATCTCTGTTATAGCTTTTGAAAGCTTCTGAAGAGAATTGTAATATTTTGGCAGGAGTTCAAAATTCTCTTTCCTACAAGGAACAGGTTTGGTGGTTGTTTTTTTTCTCTAACATGTCATTTTGAGGTTACATGGTAACATCTGTCAGGGCTATGCTAACCTCTGTCATCCAGCTGTTATAATTGTGGTATTTTCCTTCCTTTTCCTTCTCTTGCCTCTCCTTTCTGCTTTCCCTTTCTCCTCCCTCAGAGAAAGAAGAGGAAAAAAAAGGCAACAAAAAAAAAAACCCCAGCAAAACCCCACCTCCTTTTATATTGAAACTTCAGGTGGAACGAAGTGGTTATAAAAGCATCTGTCAACACAGGAATAGTTTGCCAAGCCAAGTATTTGGGTTGGAAGTCATGCCTTCCCAACTGCTTGAAAACAGGAAGTATCTCTGTTAAGTGATGGATAGCTCTACTTTGCTGAGAGGAAGAAAAGGCTTTTTTTTTTTTTTCTTAGCCCTTTTTTTCTCTTTTTTGCTTTTGGGCTAATAAATGAGTTCTGCAGTTGTTCCGTGTGTGTCAAGAAAGACTCCTATAGAAATGCATATATAGGTGCACACGTGTCTCTGCATATATATATATATGTGTGTGTGTGTGTGTTTGAATATACAAAATGGGGAAAAAAAACCCCACCCACCCCAAACCAACAATCCACTTTGTACATGATTGGTCCCTGTCAGAAGCCAGCCCAGGCACATCTTATCCCAGTGATTCCTGTAAAGCTCTCAAAATCTCTCAGAAACAGCCTGCAGGATCGCAACGGCTCCTGGGTGATTAATTGCCAGAAGAGTCTGGTTCCAGGTTCCATTACATGTAATTGTTATCTTTTCTAAAGGGGTTCTTTTATTAAACCCCCAACCCCCTCCTCCCCCCTTCCCCCCCCAAAATAAAAAGAGGGAAAAGAAAAAAAAAGAACTAACATTCCTGAGGTTTTGCACCTCTTAGACAGGAGCAGGAGAACTCTCTTATGTAAACACACTCTGAAGAGGGTGTGTTACATCTTTTATTAGCTGATGATAGATTATTTTTTAATTCGGTTAATTTTAACTTCACTAAAAATCACTTTATTAGAAATTGGGGAGGAAGGAACTACGTAGCGTTTAGAGGGGAAGAGAGGGAGTTCGGGCGCCTTCTCCACGTCAGACCCAGCAAGTGACAGAGGACTCAATTGCTCCTGCTTCTTACTAAAATGGCGGGAAAATGGCCAAAACGTGGGACACCCTCAGTTCGTGCACCATTGCTCAGATTGGACGTGGGGAGAATAAAAAAAGCCTTGTGTCTGATACCCTCCCTTGCAGAGGAAGCAAACACCACAGCCCTGAGCCGAGACTCTGCAGCTCAGCACGGGTGCAAGGAGACGCTGGCGCAGCTACTCCCTGAACAAGGAGAGGAAGAAAGGTCAGGTGTTTCTTCCTTTGTGTCTTAAGAATAGGTGCTTGAGTGTCCTGAGAGGATGGGCTGGTTGTGGAGAATCTGGCATTAATTGCTTTAGGGGTTTTTTTTCTGAGACTGTATTCACAAAGCAGGAGGTAGGAGACGCTCTGTTTCCCTGTGAATGCCTCCGTGTATATACCTGTCAGAGGCTTGGTTTAGAGCTGAAGTTCAGTGGTGCCAAACTGGAGTATCTGGAACCGTATCTGTAGGGTTGCTTGCAGTGAAATGCGCTGTGTTACTGACAGGTCTAGACTTTTATAGATGGAAGCCTGGGCAAGGCTTGGCTCCCAGTGAGCACTGCAGCAATTTGTGCCAATTGGCCAATTTAACTGTTTGAAATATCAAGGGGGGGAAAAAAAGCAGCATGGAGATACTGGTTCTGCAGCTGCAGAGTATCTGCCTGCAGATGTTTCTGCCAAGAGAAGTGATTGAAACTTGGTTTCTTGAGATATTTTAATCCTATCTGAACAAAACCACATAAAAACGTGCTCTGGTATTGTCTGCATGGGCCAAGGAGCACATTGTTCCTCACAGTTGTGTTTACACGGTCTCATTGCTACAACGAAACAAGTCTCCTCAAGTCTCCTTTCTCCAGGATTTCCCTTGAATTAGCTATATTAATTAAGTTCCGTCAGTGGCAGGATGTGGCGACCGGCAGAGAGCAACACGCAATTCGATATGAATTGTAGGTGAAGCTGTTTATTAGGTGAAATCACCCAGATTCTATTTTTACTACCAATGTGGCAAGCTAAAAAACTGCTAATTGGTTACACACACTGTTCACACCATATTGATTAGTTAGTAACTATAACGAGTTCTGATAAAGCTATCTTATAGCTAAACATCCTTAGTTTACCTTTAATACCTAAAAGCATCTGCACGTCTGCTGTTTTGACCCTCTTGTTATGGCTGGTTCCTAACATGTTCTGTTACTCCCAAATCCCTTCCCATAACTGCTTCTTGGTTTAGGGCAGCCTGTACCCCTATCAGCAAGGCCTCTGTATTTTGAGAATGTGATTATTAGGATCCTCTCAGCATGAGGAACTTTTCCTTTCTCATGGGAACAGAAGAATATTGTCAGGGCCTAAATCTTGGGAGAAGAGAGCTAGGCTGCGGGCAGGCCTGCTGTCTTCCCCAACAGCAGGACAGTGATGTACAGAGGTTGGGACACCGATGTTACCCTGCTTTGAGAGATGAGAATATTTTGGTGCTTTGTGCAGGTTTGGAAATAAAAGCCTGGCTCTTTGCAAAGGCTTTTTCCCCCCTTCTGCAGCCACAAAACAGTTTCTTGAGGTGGTGGAGAGGCAGTAACGCTACCACCCATCCCTCTTCCCTGCTGCCCCTTCTCCACACATGACCTTGGCTGTGGGCTGGCACAGGAGTGACAGTGGGAGGTGAGCTTATGAGGAGGCAGTAGGCCACAGCAGCCCCTTCCCTGAGCTGTATAGGCCAGATAGGGCATGTCCCCAGAGGCAGAGGGGCACAGCTGTCTCCAGCCTGAAGCCCCATGGTTTGTCAGCGAGGTGAGGGATGTGGTGCAGATGCCCAATGGCAGGCAGTGCCGCTGGGGCCAATGAGCTGGCTGTGTGGTGGGCACTGTGTGGTGGTAGCATGGCAGTGATGGTTAGGGGCTCATGGTGGGACCTTGTGTCTGCCTGACAGCAGATGTCAGGGACAAAAAGCAAGATCAGAAGTCGTTCTGAGTGCTTTTACTACGTGGAGGCCTGATATGCCTGTAATTTTTTGCTTTCTTGAAGCACTTTTGGCACTATTTATAACATTGTTATTTAAGTAAGGCTCGTAACTGTTTAAAATCACCACTGCAAGTGGAAATGACTGATTTGCTGTGATACATGCGGAAGCAGGGTACGTCATTCAAGCAAGTGATGCCACTGGTTTCTCTTGATTCAAGGCAGTGCTTTCCCCAGTTTTCATTCGATAAGGAAAGATTAATTTGTTATTTCTCTGCATACGGGAACTGTAGGGTAAGCTATGTATCACTGTAGTGACTAGGATCTGTAGCTGAAGGTGTTTGTTCCTGTTGATCAGCAGCAAGGAGAGCAATTCCAGAAGATGCACTCAATTACGGAGAAAAGTTCCCCTCTGTTGATGGGGTGAATTGGAAATGGGTAGAAATCAGTGGCTGAAGTAAAAGGATTAATCAATGTAGCAGACCCAGGGGATAATCGAAGCAAATAGATGAGTTCTGTGCAAGCAGGGGCATTTAACCAGTCTGCAGTGAAGGACCGGTTGCGTTGTTCTTCAGGCGGTTAACTCTCCATATCACTTCATCTTGGTTTGGACTCGGATGATATAAACTTGTTTCTCTCTGTTCAGGTTGGTTTACTGTTTGTCAGTGTAGCAAACCATGTGTTTTGTTCTCTGCCTTTTAATTAGTGCTTCTGGTTAATGCCTGAGTAAAATGTTCCCGCCGTGCTCGCTGCCACTTGATAGCGCGCATTCTTCCTCAACACCTGCTGTCAAACCTGTCGTGTCTTTTCTTGTCTGCTTGCACAATGCTCCAGGTCTTGAGTAAGACCGACATGATGGAAGGGTTGTACAGCCTGGCTTTTAGAAACCTAACTGCAAGGTGAAGCCTTCTCACAGGGGCTGAGAATAGGAGACCGCAACATTTTTTGGGAGCTGGTTGCCAGCAATGCCCACTCAAATTCGGTTTGTGATTGTGTTTCTGAAGTAGTGGGTATCCTGTAGGCTCAAGCAGCAAGCTGCACCATCTCAAGAGGAATTGTACATGTTGTGTAACGACAACAGGGAATAATCTGCACAAATCTTGGGAGAAGTACAAGGGTGGTGACTGGCAATCAAGTTATCAAAGAGGGGAACTGGTTAGGGATGTTGGCATGTACTGATGGTGGTGACTGATGTTGACGACAGACGTTGGCACGGAAGGAAGAAGGTGGGGAGGACCAAGAGTATGGAGAAAAGGGGTCTTGGCAAGAAAAAGCTGTATCAATTGACTCAGGAGCCTGTAATTACAAGACTCCAGGCTTGTGACACAGCAAATAAGCATGTCACCTGAAACAGAGGAATTTGAGGTTGCCACCTGGAGCAACTTGTGCCAGATGGAATAAAAACCTCACGAAATACTAAAATTTAGCTCTGACTTGACTGTGGGTTTTACGTCCTTAATAGTGACACTCCAACGTGGCTTTTCCTGTCAGTACTTCCTAATTCTGTTAATTAATCCATGGTTGAAAAAAGCCTCCAGTAGCCTGTCTAGCGAACAGGATGGATGAGCTTCCCGTACTTGAAACTTTCAATGATCCTAAAATGCCAAGTGCTTTCTGGTCTGTTGCAGTGGGAGTGTGACCTGCTCTGGCACAGGGAGAGAACAAAAAACATCAGGCACCGGATTGAGCCTCAAAAGCGTAGAAGCACCTTGATGGGAACTGACTTCACTCCTGTGAGAGATAAATGTGATGGCAGAAGAAGGCCCCTTTCATCATTGTTAATAAATTAATTTCCTCAGCCTTTTACCTTAATGATTTCCACTCTTGCAACACATCCGTCCTGATGTGGGCAAAACCACTACGAAGTTCTCACAAACAGTCATTGCTTGCAGACTACAGGAAGAATGTGCCTGACTTAAAAATGCTTCACGGATGTTCAGATACTGTAAAGATAAAAGTAGAATCTGAGATACAGAGTACTGCTCATATTTGGGAGTCAGGGTTCATAAATAACAATTGTTAAGTGGGAAGCATTTATTTACAAAGGAAACAGATTATTCTGTTATTTCCAGTGCTCTCATTTTCATCTGTGGTCTAATCCCAGTGGGCTCCAAAGGCAGGATTAAACTTTTAGTTGCTTTTCTTTTTTAGGTTCTGCATTAAAATTAATGTATTTACTTGAAAGGAAATGTCTTAAATTTAGTATAAAAATTTGTTCCTACTTGTGGAGATTGATTACAGCAGAGAACATGTGGTAACATTCATTCTCCAGATGAACTTTGTTACCTGCTGAACCTACTCTCTCTCTCTTACACACCTTCATATGCTGTTTACTCTGCAGATTATGTTTTGCCATGCAAGTTGCATTTTCCTAATGAAACTTTCACCCACATTTGCCACATTTCTGGAATTATATATATATATTTTTATATGTCTGATTACCCCCTCGCAGCATCTACGTGTTACCTTTTGTTATGTGAAGTGATGGAGAGTGATGCTCATGAGTTAGGCATGGCTGTAGAAGGATGTTGTCAGGAAAGCTGTTTTTTCTGTCTCAGGAGTAAGCTCATCAGATGGGTATGCTTCTGTCACTGTTTGGATTCTGCATTGACAGTCAAGTATCTGAAAGGGTCAAGCATCCTTTGAAAAAGCTAACTAAAGATGGATGCTTAAGGGAAAAAAAAAGCTTAAGGCAGAGGAGGAGAATTAGCAAAGACCTCAGATTAATTCTAGTCCTTTCTAAACAGGAACCACAAATATTTTTCTGGCTTTACCTATTTAATTACCTATTATTTCCTTAAATAATTATCTTTGTAATTGCATGCAAAATGCATGGTTTTGACCTGTGTCATATGGGGGGTTGGACCCGATGATCTCTCAAGGTCCCTTCCAACGCCTACGATTCTGTGATATGTCATATCTTATGCCATATATTAAAGTCACGCTGTCTCTAATTAACAATTTCTTTTTGAAAGGAGGGCAGTTTCGTCTTAACTGAAATGTGGTTTTGCTATTGATGGCATTATGTATCACATGATGATTGTCCCACCTTCCTAGTGCTCCCCTGAGGAATATTGTGTCTGTGTACCACTCGTGACCTTTCAGTGGACGTGCACTTGGACCCCTTTCCTAACTGTTGTGGTAACAACAAAAAAAATTACCTTAACTTGCAAAAGAATTGCTTAATGGTATTGAATTCAGTGTTCTGGTTTCTACCAAAACCCCAATTACTTAATTTTGTGCCCTTCCTGGCCTACATAAATTATGCAACCCTCACATCTCACCATCAATGAATTATGTAGCTCTGTGCACACATCAATTTTGGCCCCATCAACTTCCCACCTTCTGTGTGCTGCTCGCCTCAAACCAGCTTTGCATCTCCCAGCCGCGAGCGGTTAATTTTGTACTCCCGGCAGCTCATATCTGCCTGAACCTGCAGCCCCGCTTCAACTCTTCACCCTCCCACCCCCCCGCCTCCCCTCCTGCACAGCCAAGCCACTGCCTTCTCCTGCTGAACTCCTCCTCTTCCAGCTCTGCAGCGAGGATCTATCCCGTGCGGTTTCACCTCCTTCCTGGCCAGTGGGTCAAGCACTGGATCCCAATGCACCCTGTGGGCAGCAGGGCCAGTCCAGAGGTGACATGGGTGTCCTTATGGGTGTCCTGATCGCTCTCCTCACAGTTTTCCAAGTGCATCTTGCAAGACCGAAGCTCCATCTTCTGGAATTGCCTGTGAAAGTCGTGGTGTGCTTAGAGCAACCATCTACAAAAACCCTTCCCCTGGGGAAGCCTGCCTCATGCAACACCCCACTGAGAAGATAAATAGCTTCTGGATCTGTAAGAAAAGCGGCCTTGAGGGAAAAGGTGGTGCCAGCATCCATCAAACTCAGCACTGTTGCTAGCAGTAGAAGTACTCTTGACCCAGACCTTGGTGTTAAAGCTGACACTGCTGCTGCAGGTGTCCACATTGAACGGCACAGTAGGCTTCTCTTAAGCTCTCTTTCCTCCAAAAGAAACTTCAGTGAGCAAAAGACATCAAGAGGGATATCTTGTTCCCTTACTGCCGGCCTGGACCTGCGGCTCTGATCGGAATTATTTTCGCCAAGAAGGAAAAGTATCTCCATGAGGAGTATGCAGAGACCGAAAGCCTGAGAGGGCAACATGATGTCCTGCAAACAAAAACGGCCCCAGCGTGCCACCAGTCTCCCAGTTGCTTTCAGACCAGCGGGCAGCAGAGCAGCTCTGCTGCTCACCTATGGCCTCTCACCAGGGATTTGTTCTCCAGTAACGCAGGACGGGTCACAGTAGGGCCCCTTCCTCACCCCCTCTTCCTCCGCTTTCAGTTCCTCAGGAGCATAGAAGGGAGGGGGCCGGCAGCTTGCCAAAGGGACGAGGGTGGTGACAGGGGAGCGAGGAGCAGCCAGGCTGTGCCGGGGGTCTCTCAGGGTCACCGCATTTCCCGTCCAGCTGGGATGGCTGGTGGAGACTGGCTCTCAGTTCAATCCGCTTCTCTCTCCAGGGGCTGGAGGGAATTTGACTTTTGTCTCAAGTGAGGTTACAGAATATTTTTCTCTCCTCCTTTTTGTCTGCCTCTTGAAGCAGTGAGCGCTGCAGAGCCTTGACTTGTGCTTGTTTTGCACAGTTCCCAGCACATCTGGCCATCTTGAATAAGGTCCCTAGGCCCGAACGTAGAAAAAAGAAAGTAACGATAGCATGTTCAAAACTTGGGCCTCCAACTATGACTGTATATAAAACACAAAGCATTGGAGACAAACTGAAGAAAATACAATTTTTAGTAGCTGAGCAAAAAAAAAAAAACCCACCCCAAACGTTCGCTCTTTTACATCTGCAGCCATGCTTTGCAGGCACGGATGCTCCGTGCCTGGGTGCTCTGTCGTGGTTGGAGACTCTATCTCAGAACCCAAAGGTGATGCGATTCAGGGGAGCGCTTGCTCCCAGCTGATTTCCTGTCCTGCTTGCACATCAGCTGTGGTCATTCATCAGCGTTGAAGCTAAGCTGGCTTTAGACAACACTCTAATTATCTCAGTATCCTGATTAAACCTGCCTTGATTTAAAAGAAGGGCACTGCTGTACTCATGAGAATGCTTCTTGTTTCTCCTAAATAATGGGCTTAGCTATGGGCATTTCCTTAAGAATGTGCAGAAAGCAATTGCGGTGTAATTCCTCTCCCTCCAAGCCTAGTCTTGAAGCATGCAAATTTTTCTTTCAAGTGTGTTGGCAAAAAATGGCAATTCCCTGATACACACATGGTTTAGGTGCTGAATTACATACACACTGGCTGAGTTACCACCAGTGGGTTGAGTTCATTGGCAAACGTATCAAGAGCACTATGGCAAGTAGCACAGCCTGCTGAGGAAGTGTCAGTGGTATCAGTGGGTGGCTTGCTTCTCCTCCTTCTCTTTCATAGGGATCCAGCGCTGGCCGCTGCCTGGGGCAAGATACTGAGCTGGACACAGGCCTTTACCTGCCCTACCTTTACCTAATCAACGTTTATAAATATCTTAAGTACGGGATGCAGAGGGAATTGGCCTGCCCCTTTTCAGTGTCCGTGGGGACAGGACAAGGGGCAATGGCTGCAAATTGGAGCACAGGAAGTTCCACACCAACATGGGGAGGAACTTTTCCCCAGTGAGGGTGAGGGAGCCCTGGGACAGGCTGCCCAGGCAGGTGGTGGAGTCTCCTTCTCTGGAGAGATTCAAGACCCATCTGGACACCGACCTGTGCAGTATGAGCTGGGGAGCTGCTTTGGCAGGGGGGTTGGACCCCATGATCTCTCGAGGTCCCTTCCAACCCCTACAACTCTGTGATTCTGTGATTCCTTAGGTAGCTCCGTGCACCACGCCGCAGTGCCATGCGCTTTCTGCTGAGTGTTTTTGCATCCTGTTTTAAAAATAACAAGCCACCTCTTCACATTCAGGATACATTTTTCCACTCCGAAGCACCGCAACGGTCTTTTTAAAGAAAGTCTCGGAAGGGTGTTAACTTGATCAATGCTGCGCAGGAAGGAAAGCTCTTTCCTACTATTTTTTCAGCATGACTTTCACTGACATGATCGGGCTGGGAAAAGACTTACTGGCTGACAGCCCAGGACAGCCATGCAATATCTCTAGTCATCTGGAACTCAAAACTACTCTGCCCAAGGGAGAACCATAACATAAAAACAATTTAGGTTACATGCTGAATCTTACAAACATTGTTCAGGTTTTAAAAAATAGTTTAAATGCTGTTTATGTGGATTTGATCTGCACAGGTTGGGGGTTTTTTGGGTGGCTTTTCAAATGTCAAATAAGAAAGGCTGGGACAGTTGTTCCTATTTTAACTGTAGATGGTTTTCAGAAAACTTGGAGATTTTTAGAAATACAGGGAAATTAGTTTCCCTTCTTTTTGTAAATTTATGAGGTTGGCTTTTCCTATCTATTGGATATAATTGTTTTATATATAGATAACGTTTACTTTTGAGCTTATCCAGAGAAAGCACAGCACTGCTGTTTGGAGGGGGCTTATAGAGTCCCTCCCACGCAACATGGGACTGCTGCCAGCACCAGATTGGGGATGGTTTGGCTTCAACTGCAAAACCCCCAAGGACAGAGTTTCTGCAGTCCCCTGGATGACCTGCCCTGTGTCTTCCCTTTACTTCTTCAGATCCCCCCCCACCCCAGCCCTCATCCACCCTGTCCTTCGTGGTTGTCCTTACTCATAATCATATGGGGAGCGGCTGAGGGAGCTGGGGATGTTTAGTTTGGAGAAGACGGGGCTGATCACCTTATCACTGCCTACAACTACCTGAAGGGAGGTTGTAGAGAGATGGGTGATGTTCTTTTCAGCCAGGGGACAGGAGGTAGGACAAGGGGAAATGGCACAAAGCTGTGCCAGGGCAGGGGCAGATTAGATGTTAGGAAACATTTTTTTACTGAAAGAGTTGTCAGGGCCTGGAACAGGCTGCCCAGGGAGGGGGTTGAGTCACCATCTCTGGATGTGTTTACCAGACAGGTATATGAGGTGCTCAGAGATATGGTTTAGCACAGGATGGGAATGGCTGGACTTGATGATTTTAAAGGTCTTTTCCAACCTTGTGATTCTATGTTGTTGTCCCCTCTCACATTGTCTGTCGCTGCTGCCCAGAGTTTGCTCCGTCACCCTCCCTCCTCCCCAGCGTACACACAAACTGAGTAACTCTGGGGAACGAAAGCGTAGGGGCTCATACACCTGTACAAAACTGCAAAGCTGTAGCTTGTAACTGTTGATGTTTTCAGTTGTCTCATGGCACAAGAGGAGGAAAGCCCAGAGCTTTTCCAGGATTTCAAGGTGATGCTAAGTGTATTAGCTGTAGTGCTTTTGCAGGACTGTGGTTTTTCCTCTCCCTTTCTGAAGCTGCACATCATGGGTCTCTGTCATTACCTTATTTTGCATCAAAATCCAATGGAGTAACTGCCCTGCTGGAGCCACCCGTAGCTCCAATAATATGGGGTAAGAGAACATGGATCCCAAACGTAAGATTCACTTCAAAGATCTGGTTTTGTCCACTTGTTGACTTGATTGAAGGTCTGAGCTCAGGATGTGTGTCCATTGCCACCTGTCCTAATGTTCCAGCACACTTTACAACAAGCTTAAAATTATTTCAGGAAAGTTTCTATGGTTCCCTTATCAGTCCTTTAATTAATTTTATTAAGGCCTTACTATCTTTTTGTTCTAACACAGGAGGATAACTCTCATGCATAACTTCCTTATCCTTGGTCAGCTTCTTGCCTTCATTGAAATTCCTGGTTATTTGGCAACGTTGTTGTTATAAACTGAGCTGTGGTTTTTACTTTCTTGATGTGATGTGCCACATGCTGTAACTCTTCCTGCGATGCTGTCATTGCAGGCCTTGCTGAGACCAGGACGAATAGACAGAATTATCTACGTGCCGTTGCCAGATGCAGCCACTCGCCGGGAGATCTTCAAACTTCATTTTCAGGCCATGCCAGTCAGTGATGATGTCTGCTTAGCAGAGCTTGTTCAGCGCACAGAGAAGTACTCAGGAGCAGAGGTAAAACTTTCTGAGTGGTTAATGGCCATGGGGTTGATGCATAAAATTGTTTTTGTAAATTGAAATCCAGGTATTGTCCCTTGAGTCTTCTCAGAGTGGTGGGGGACTTGTGAAAAGGACTGTTTGAGAGACTTCTGTGTTGCTCCTCAGAAAACAGAATACAGCCTGGGGGGTTTTTCCCCCTCAAGATCTCCATCAGAGGGTGGTTGCCCTGGGGAAGAATCTCTTCCAGGGTGAGCCTGGACGGTCACAGGTGGCCTCACTAAAGATGTGCTCCCAGGAGGAATGGGGCTTGTCAGTGCAAGTGCCCCCAGCCTGCCCAGGCAATTCACCTGGGCCTCCCCACATCCCTGGGGGTCTTTTGCATTTAGGATTGTGATTGGGAGGGAGGGCAGTCAGAGTTATGAGACAGCATAGGGAATTGCAAGGGGCTCGTTGGCCACTTTGAAGCTTGTGTTTTCCCGTTCCATATAATTGGGACGTCACAGCAACACTTATTGTTACAGCTTGTTGCTGTTAGCTAAGCTTATGACAATGGACATCAGGCAGTTACTTCCTGTCCTGGATAGGAGAAGCTTTCTCAGATGCTGCTGCTTGGCAGCTATAACAAGCATTGGGACGTTAGTGGTCGCCACTCTGCTCCCTGCATATTATTCATGTCAGTGTCTTGTGAGGATATTTCACTCTTTCCTTATTCTGATTAATTGCAAGTAATTATATTGATTCAAAGCTTTAAAGAATGTTATTGAGGTTGCCAATCTGAGCTCTTAAAAAATATGAAATACCAGAATTTAAAATTCCCACCTTGCTCTAGCCAGTCCTGGTGTATGCATCCTTGTCACACCATCTTTAATTACATGGTCTCCTTACGCTTTTTCCATGGCAGAGCAGAAAATGTGATGTGCTCGCCTCGGCTCCCCCATTTGTCTGTGTGCTGTTTACAAGGAAATAAGCTAAATTTTCATCTTGATCCAAAAGAGAGGGTGACTGTGGAGTATTTGTGTGATTCCTATAATACTGAAGGCCGTTCTCCACTGGCTGGTTACTGATATGCTCCTGGCAAGACTTTGGCTCGTTTAGCTCACTTAAAACAAAGATTTCACTATCTGCTCCTGTGAGACCGCACCAGGAGTCCTGTGTCCAGAGCTGGACACAGTACAGGAAAGACGTAGAGCTGTTGGAGCAAGTCCAGAGGAGGCCACAAAGATGATCAAGGGGCTGGAGCACTTCTCCTATGATGACAGGCTGAGAGTTGGGCTTGTTCAGTCTGGAGAAGAGAAGACTCCGGGCTGACCTAATTGCAACCTACCAATACTTAAAGGGGTCCTGCAGCAAAGTGGGATATGGGCTGTCACCAGGGAGTGCAGGGATAGGACAAGGGGTAATGGCTTCAAGCTGAAAGAGGGCAGGGTTAGGCTAGACTGTAGAAAGAAATTGTTTACTCTGAGAGTGGTGAAGCACTGGAACAGGCTGCCCAGAGAGGTTGTGGAAGCCCATCCCCTGGAGGTATTTAAGGCCAGATTAGATGGGGCTTTGGGCAGCCTGGTCTAGTGAGGGTGACCCTCCCCATGGCAGGGGGTTGGAACTAGATGACCTTTGAGGTCCCTTCCAACCCAAAGCGTTCTATGACTCTGTGAAATGCTGATATGCTGTAAAGTGCTGCATTACCTCTGGCTGATGAAGGCACTGCTGCAAGAGCTCCAAGTCCAAGGGACAGGGTCAGACCTTGCTGTACGCAGCAGCCGTGTCTGGGCTGGCCTCCAGGCTCATTCCGGGAAGCTGTATCACGGCAGACACCAGAGTCAAACCCACAAGTGCTTTATTCCTCTACGGCAGAGGACAAACTGTGCTCTGGGAACGAATGAATGAATGAAAGCTGCAGAGTGAGCAAAGCTGGTTTGTGTAGGACAATTTTTTTTTTTTTTTTTTTTGCCACAGAATGTGGGATCTCCTAATGAAAAAAAGGCAATAATAAAATGGATAGTGGGCTCAAATGTTGGTCTGGAAAACTGTCGTGGCTCTACCGCTGGGGAATAGTGACTTGAAACAGTACTACGTTTTGAGCCAGATGTCAGTGATAATGACTTCTGCTGCCCTGGGAAAATTTATCTGCCTCTGGCTGAGTTACAAGCCCTGCAAAAACATAAATATAAACATATCCTCTTGTTGTGTATGGAAACTCTTCTTACCCAGCAACAACTGTAACGCTTGTATTTCAGAAATTCCAAGCATATGGGGATTTCCTTTGGATTTGGATCAGCTGGGGCTCTAGTGGTGAATTCCTGTGCTCTGTTGTTGATAATGAGTCGCAAATGTCTCAGTGCTGGCTTTGGGCAGAACCGAAAATAAGCTAACGGGTCCTTGAGTGCAGCTACAGGCTAGTACGTAAAGCAAACCAAGCCTGCCTGTTTCTAATAGGGCATTTCTCTTGAATTTCGTTCTTTTGCATCATTCCAAGAATTATAATAACTGGGATGTAAAGAGTAAATACAGAAAAAGCCTCAGCCTGTGTTCCTTGGAAGAATATATAAAAAGTCTTGACAGTTGGCACACACAGTGGCCAGTTTCATTAAAGCCTTTTCTTCCTAGTGTCTCCAGCTTCCCAGCTTTACAAATAGTTTCCGCTGTTGAATGGCAAGTTCCCATTCCACTGTTCTGCCTTTTGTTGAGAAAAAGAAATGGAAAATGCTTGGGTTTTGTGACTAGAAGATGCTGTATGAATAGAGAGTTGCGTGTAAAGATGTGTTGAATCATCCTGACATGAGCTGAATAAACAGCACGTAAAGTGGATAGTTCAGTATGCATCTGGCTTCCAACTTGGCCCTGTCTCAGATCAGATATTTGGATCTTTTTGTCTGTCATCACTTATGACCAGAGATTTCTGTTCACCTGCTGGATGCACATTTCTCTTAGTAAGTACCCTTAAAGATATATTGAGATAAGAAGAAAGGGTGATTACTTCCCACTGCTTCATGTGAGAGAAGGTGGGGGATAATGAGGGTGAATCATGTTTTCCTTCTCTCCTGAGTGAAGTTTAATGTAAAAATAAATTAAAAACTGCATTAGAGGAGCAATGTCTGTACAGTCAGCTCTTATTATGCTAATAGTATAGGTCAGAGCCTCAGCTTTCTAGAAACGTTTGTGTTTGAGTTCGATCTTTGTTTCCAGGCCCTGCTGAAGTAGTGCTCTGCAGCAGTGCTTAAGGCTCTTCTTCAGGGATTCTCCTGTATCTGTGAATCAGCAAAGAAACTGGTTTTAGAAGCCTCCAAATAGCCAGGTTTGGCCTCAGAGCTGATGTTGACACCGAGGATTATTCTCTTCTGCCTTGAAGGCAATTTGTTTGGTTCCATCTCTGCCTTTTCCCAGAGCCACCTTGAGCTCTTTTTAGCTGAACCATGGCCAGGGCAGGTCTGGTTGCAAAGGCCAGGTCTGCAGTAACCATACACCTCCTTGGCCCTTGCACACAGCCAGTAGGTTTCTCTGCCATGGTGGAGGAGGGGTCGGAACTGCTCTTCTCTTTGCCCCCCCCACTCCTTTTTCTAGGAAACTTCTTCTGAAGGTCATGCCCAGGCAGCTGATGCCTGGCATGGTTCAGTATGTTCTAAGGTTTATTCTGGTGTTCCTGCATTTTATTTGGGGCAAAATTGCAGGAGACGCAGCTTTTATAACACAGATTTATTTATTTTTTTAATGTTTTTTATGTAATTGGGATGTCTTCACTTGGAGGTTGTTTGGTTTGATCGTAGCTTTTTCCTAGAGCGTTTTCACTGTTACACTTCACGCTGAGGAGTTTTATCTGATTTCTCACTGTGCTGTCTGTATAGTGGGATTAATTGAAGATCCAACCACTGTGCTGTCTGTAAGGTGGGGTTATTTGAAAGCAAAGTTTTTAAAGTGCAAGCAGTGTGAGTTCTTCGGGTTTCCTTTGCTTGCTCTTGTGATACTGCTGCTTGAGGAAAGATGGGCCTTGCAGGAGCTCAGGTGCTCTGTTTTTTTCATTTGGGGGCTTAGATTAGGTTTTTCATACTTACTGGCTGCTCTCTGTCATAACAGAAGACACCAATAGTTTCTATGCACTTTCTAGTGCAATGAAGAACAAAATTACCTGTCCAGTAGCTGATAGGAAATTGCTTGTCCTGTAATTTTTAAATTATGTGCTATCTCAAATGGAAAAGAAGAAAGGCAGGAACGTGTCTTGGCCTAGAGGAAGGACACCTGCCGTTATAAATGCAAAGACTGATGTTTTTGTTAGACCAGGGAGGAGGGGAATTCATTTTGTTTACCTTACAAATTAAGTGGAAGGTGTCTGTCTTCAAATCCTTGGAGTTTGCTCTGTGAAAAGGGATGAGCAAGGGATGAAGATAGTGTTTTCCCCAGAAAGTAGATGATAAAAAGGAAAATAAAGCTGATAAAGTGAGGGACCTTCTCTTTTTTTTTTTTTAATTTTATTTTATGTCTGAGCCTTTTTGTTGCAGTTCAGAATGCAGAGAGGGAGGATTCAGGCACCAACTGCAATCGAGCATTGAGTTTAGCGTTGGTTAGGAGTAGTATAAAATTCAGCATTCTGAATAGGACGGCAGTAATCTTAAGACAAGCGTGCTTATAAAAGTAAGTCAATGGGACTGAGTGCTCCTGAACTGGTGGAAAGCAGGTCATGGTGAAAGCAAAGGCTGGCGTTGTTTCTATAGTATTTTCAGTTTCCGTGTTTACAGGACACAGTGGTAAAGCGGGAATCCGCGAACCTGTAAATCTTTCATTGCTGCTTAGTCAAAGTAGGAGAGTTAATGTAAAAAATGTCTTTCTCACTTTGCAATAAGTCTCACTGGCAACACAGAGAATGAAAGGGGGGAGAAAAGCAAACCAATGAAGATTTGCTCTGGCTCAATTTAGAGCGTATTTGATGCCAGAAAAGAATCTTCACAGTAGCACACTGACATCAGGTAAAGCCTTTGACTCTTAAAATAGGTATTCCAAAACATCCGTGTTCTTGTTTGTCAGTTACTGACATATTTAAGCTATAAACTTTAATAAAAACGACCCCAAACAAGCCAAAGCTTCCCAGATTCCTCTCCTCCTTTTAGAGGAAGATACCAACTGCAAAAGTAGTGAGAATGCATTCCACCGTAGGTCTGTATAGATAGAGAGAGAGAGAGAGAGAGAGAGAGAGAGGGGATGGTAAAGAGTCTTTTAAGGGATTGGGAAAAAATTGACTCTTTAATCAAGAGCATCTACAGTAAAAAAAAAAACCCTAAGGGAAAGGCTTTCTGCTTAACCTTTTTGAAGGGCAAAAAGATCCAATCCTGTATAGTAGTCTAAAAAGAGACACAGACAGGCTTTTGGGAGTGAAGGCATCAAAAATAAAGTGGGAAAAACATCCCCTAAAGAAAGAGTGATGTTTCCGTATAGAACCCTCCTCTCCCAAATGTTGGACCCTTCAAACCAAGTCCTGGATAAAGCTCAGGGGTCTAATTTTTATATCAAAAAATGTTGGGTCGATTTATGCTTAGTCATGCTAAGCATAAAACAAATCTCCATGGTTTGAGTCGCCAT
Source organism: Laterallus jamaicensis coturniculus (assembly GCA_022605575.1). NCBI lineage: Eukaryota > Metazoa > Chordata > Aves > Gruiformes > Rallidae > Laterallus > Laterallus jamaicensis. The sequence goes on from JAKCOX010000005.1 coordinate 5,073,900, forward strand.
CCCTGGATGTGTTTAAAAAAGGGGTAGATGAGGTACTTAGGGATATAGTTTAGTATAGGATGGGAACGGTTGGACTCGATGATCTTAAAGGTCTTTTCCAGCCTTGTGATTCTAGAGATGCAGAGCGTGTTCAGTTCCCATTGAATTCAGCAGGCCCTGGAGGAGCGCAATGCAGCATGCCTTGGGACCAGGCCCACAGGTTTTCAACTTCTAAAACATTGCAAAAAATACATGTGCCTTGGTCTCCATCAGAAGAGGGGTGGCCAGCAGGGACAAGGAGGGGATTGTCTCTCTCTCTGCTCTGCCCACGTGAGGCCCCAGCTGGAATCCTGTGTCCAGAGCTGGGGTCCCCAATACAGGAAAGATGTGGAACTGTTGGAGAGGGGTCAGAGGAGCCACAAAGATGATCAGAGGGCTGGAGCACCTGCCCTACAAAGAGAGGCTGAGGGAGCTGGGCTGGTTCAGCCTGGAGAAGAGAAGGCTGCGGGGTGACCTCATTGCAGCCTTCCAGTACCTGAAGGGAGCAGAGAAACAGGAGGGGAATCAGCTGTTTAAAAGGGCAGATAATGGCAGGGCAAGGGGGAATGGTTTAAAGCTAAAGGAGGGAAGGTTTAGATTGGATATTAGGGGAAAGTTTTTTACAGAAAGAGTGGTGAGGTGCTGGAACAGGCTGCCCAGAGAAGTAGTGGATGCCCCATCCCTGGAAGTGTTCAAGGCCAGGTTGGATGAGGCCCTGGGAAACCTTGTGTAGCTCCAGGCCTGAGGTTGGTGTCCCTGCCTGTGGCAGGGGGTTGGAGCTCTATGATTCTTAGGGTCCCTTTCCAACCCATACCATTCTATGATTCTATGATCAGAAATGTGGGATATGAAAATGCACTTAGGTGATTAAAGCATCTGTGCTGCAATGACACTGGCTGGATTCTGCAGGATGTCCTTTCCTTCTCAGGTTCTGCCTAGCTTCACACCAGGATGCGGTATCACAGTGAAATGCCACTTTCAAAGTGAGGAACGCCGCCAGATAGAAAGGCAGTGAGATTAAGGCCTCATATGAACCTCTGAAGTTTGTCTTGGAATGATGAGTGGCATCTGTTAATTTATATCACTCATTGAAAAGTGAGCATTTTTGTGTGGGTGGGTGAGGAAAAGAGACTCAAGCCTTCATCCAATACGGGCAATATGGGATCACCGCCTTCCTATTCAACGTTTGTTGGGGCTGAGGATGTGTTTGGCACAGGTGGCTGGAAGGTGAGGAAATACCTGGCATTCGGGATGTTTTCCGAATGTCAGTGTTTGGGATAAAGGAGATGAATCACTGGAAAGGAAACAACTAACTACACAGGACTTCCCGTGGGATTTTGCTTACTGCTGGTCTTGCGAGAACCTTGTACGTGCGGGATGTGCTGGGGCAGATGGGGAACGAGGGCAGCGCGAGTGTCTGGGTGATCACTCGTCAGCATGGCAGTGCTGAACGGCAGGAGTCTGTGGCATTACACCACCTCTCCCCACTCTCCTTTTTAGTCACTTTAGAAAGGTCTGGTTCCCCTTGCGCCTTTTTCAGAGATGGGGGTCTTCATTGCCCTTGGTGGGCTGATAGTCATCACGCTGTGGCTCAGCTGAGACACGATAAAGTACCGTATGCATCCATAGAATCATAGGGGTTGGAAGGGACCTCGAGAGATCATCGGGTCCAACCCCCCTGCAAAGCAGCTCCCCAGCTCATACTGCACAGGTCGGCGTCCAGACGGGTCTGGAATATCTCCAGAGATGGAGACTCCACCACCTCCCTGGGCAGCCTGTTCTAGTGCTTTGTCACCCTCAAGTTCTTCCGCATGTTGGTGCAAAACTTCCTATGCTGTAACTTGCAGCCATTGCCCCTTGTCCTGTCCCCACAGACACTGAAAAGGGGCTGGCCATTTCCCCCTGCATCCTATACTTAAGATATTTATAGATGTTAGTAAAGTTCCCCCCTTAGTCTTCTTTTCTCCAGGCTGAACAGTCCCAGCTCACTCAGTCTTTCCTCAGAGGGGAAATGCTCCAGGCCCTTAATCATCTTTGTAGCCTAATCATCTTTGTAGCCATACATAAAGCATGGTTGGCAGTTGGCATAGTTATGCAACATGTAGGGTTTGGTATAGAGGAGAGCATTTGCACTGAGGCGAGTGCGTGGTCATCTGGGAAAGAACATCATCTCCTTTGGGGAGATAATGGTTTGCTGATAGTTTAATCTAGCAGAGGAGATTTTAATGCCTCTTGCTAAAGGGATATTAGCGCTTTGGAAAAGGTCAGACCCATTAGCAGCACAGAAGGATACAACTGAAACTGCTTCCTAAGTAACTCAAAGAACAGTGGTGCTCAAAGGAACTTGGGGGAGATGACAGAGGGAATTAGAAGGAGCCCCCAGGTGAGCACCAAGCAGTGTGGAGGTAAGAAATTTAGCCCGGTTCTCAAACCAGAGTTTTTCTTCCTCTGCACAGACCAAAGAGCTGAATGGTTTGATTCTTTAAATGCTGAAATGCTTAGGGTGCAGGAAACTTACAGCTAATTGCACTACCTTTCTTCCTTCCTGTGTCTTCATTAACTGTTTTAATGGCATCGGCCACCCAGGTTCCATAAGTGACTGCTTGTATTTGCTCTTGCCCTCCCAGTGCTTTTGAAGGGTTATTCCACGTTGCATGCCTGGCTGGACAAAGCACCAGCAGTAGCAGCACCATTCGTGTCAGGGCTAAGCAGTCCTCTGCTGAGGGGACTGCTTGCTTCTCATCAAACAGTGGTGGTTTCACCAAACCAGCTGAGGCCACAGAGACACCTGCGTGTACCGGGAGTGCTGACCATGATCTTCTTCCTCCTTCTCTTTTCCACACAGCCTTGCCCATGGTGGAGTTACCAGGAGCTCCTCTTGGCTGAGGGTGCCGGAAGTGAGTGTGTTGCCCACAGAGTGGGGACTGTTGAGCTGTCACCAAAACACAGGCTCATGGAAGAGGGACCTAGGCTGATGCTCTGTCAGCCAGCTTCACTTGCCCTCTGCTCTTGCCTGTGGCTCTGCAGCTTTATTGTCCTGGTTTTGGCTGTAATTCCCAGCAATGGAAAAACATGTTGCTCTTTAAAAGCAGATGGGAATTCATTCCTGAAGGAAAAAAAAATGTCTCTTTAGGCTACTGCTATTGTTTTATTTTAGCTTTATTTTTTGCCTGTGAGTTATTTCTAGCAACTTTTAATTTAATTCATTCTTCTTTTTTATTTTTTATTTGAAATCAGACAGCAGGGATTATTCTTCAGTGTCTTAAAGCACAGGCTTTCAGTATGCCAGCGGTCACAAATGGGGATATTTTAATGTTCAGAGTAAAGAGTGCGTTTACGATGACCAGGAAGGAATTGAAAATGTTGGTTTATTTTTGCCTTTTAAAGTATTTTCACTTCTGTAATACAAGTGCCTGTATCTGTTCAGAGTGGTACCATTTGCTTTTATGTTAAAAAAAAGGAAAGGGAGATGGGGGGGTACCCAAACCACTTTTTCTTCATGTTTCTTCATGCTGACCTGTTCTGATTGAAACCTGTAGTTCTGGCACTTGATCTTGTAAGTTATGATGCGTGTCACAGGGTACGTGGTTAGAACTGAGCTTGCTGCTTTGAGCCTGACTTGACTCTAGTCCTAAAGTATAAGACAAGGCCTGCAAATTAGAGAAAGTCACCAAAAAGTCATTGCACTTCACAGAGAATTAATTCCTGATCCTTCACTCTTACACACCGACTCCAGGGCCAGGTCCTCACCTATAGGACCTGCTGTAAATACTGAATATGCCTAAGTACATCAGCAAAAGATATTCCAAAGAAGGTTTGTTTTTTTTCTAATTTTCCATGAGACTGCTGATTTGATTCCACTTTTTTAATAAACAAAGAGAAAAAGTAAATATTCTTACGTATCCAGTGTTATTTCTCATGCCCTTAAGATTGTGTGTGTCTAAGAAGTGCCTGTTATGATTGCTTTTAATAGTAAACAATGTCTGACTATCAAACCTCAGTGCTCGATTTACCTTTCTCTACATGTATATATACCTTTCCCTCTTGGATGGGCAGAGGGCTTTAAGGAGGTTTTCTCATGGAAGTAGCACTGAGGTCTAATCTCGGGCATCGGCTTGGCCAGGAGAGCTGCAGAGGGGTCCCCACTTCTGCAGTAAAATTTCCTTTCCATCCTCAACAGAATCAGTTCTCCAAAACTAAGGGTAGTACTTGGACAGTTATATCCACAGTCATCCTGATCATTATCTTAATTGGCACTCGGAATATTTCAGTGCAGTACCTGAAGGCTAGCTCAGATAGGATGTTTATACCAGATGAAAGCATACGGAGGAACACCTTGTGCTGACCTACTTGTATTTCTGGTACTGTGCCAGCTAAATTGCTGTCAAGGTGGAAAAAAATGTTAATGAATGGCAGAGGAATAATAGAGCCTGGGTATAAAAGCTTATTAGTTTACCTGAGTATTGTTGTTGTGAATGAGGAACGTGTATTTTAATAACACCAACTGTTTACACTTCACTGAACTGCAAAGATTGGAGAGGCGTGTGTGTAGGAATTAAAGCATTCGAATGTGTATGGGTATCTTTGTGTACATACAGGATGGGATGTTTGCCTTTGGCAGAGCAATTGTTTCCGCTGTGAAAACTTGGAAGCCTATAGCCAACAATAAAAGGATATCTAATAAAAACAGTAAGTGGGTCATTAGGCAGGGATTATCTAGAACAAGATGTGCGCTGAATTTCGATCTTAGAAGCTGTCACTTTGAGCAAGAGTTGTGTAGAATGAGCCCCAGGTTTTCTGCTTCTCTCGCTTTCTCCTACAACAGCAATGATAATTCGTTTGTCTAAATGTTTGGAGAGGTTTTTGGTTTTCTTCTTAACATTTTAATTGTGATATGCCTTAAATAATTCCCATCCCTAAAGATGTTTATGAGCCGCAAGCTCACGTATTTGTTGTCATCATATGAAGTTACTTGAGTCTGAAAACACACTCTCCCATATGCTTTCCAAAGAGGTTTTGATTATGTAGAATTTTAATTTTTCCTAGGGGCTTTTGTTCCACTTTCCTTTTTTATTCCCAGACTGACTAGCTTAAACATTGTTGAGGTTTTAGGCTTTTTCGGTGAGGTTAAGCGGCCCAACAGTAATTCTGAAACAGTCAGGGAAGTTGTTTGTAATAAGACTGACAGCGATGCTGAATGTGGGACCAGGGAAGCTCTGAAGTATTTGCAGCCAAACCTACGTTGTCAAACAGGGAAATTGTCATTCTTGCTGTGTAACTTGTTTCCACAGCGTGCTTGAACGCAGGCTGTTCCGGAGAAGCAAAGTTGCAATCCCATTGAAGAAGGCACTCTAAGGGGAGCTATCTGGAGCTGGCTTTCTGGTTTGTATTTGAATACCAGCAAAGATTTTGTATTGGCACAAAACTTGGGTCTTACCATTCAAACCATTGCCCAGAGTTGAAGCTGTCAAGTAAAGTTCCTTAGCGCTGCTGAAAAGCTGATGGTTGTATGCACCGCCGTAGCGCGGGTTTTTCTGTATCAAAAATTGGAAGTTGTTATTTCCGAGTTATCTTTTATGGTTCCCTTAAATGCATATGGAAATACATAAAGCTTTAGATTGCCTTTGGCAAAGAGGATTAAATGGTTATTGGCAGATGGAAACAGCACCATAACAACTGCAGGAAATTATTAGCTATGTTAGAAGCAGTTCCATGGGCCGTTTTGCTTGTTAATTAAACTTTCAAAATATCACCTGGTTCTCAGTTTAAGCCTTTTGTTTCCTGTCTTTGAGTAATGAAAATGTTGAGGATAGTCAGGTAGAGGGAAGAACCCCCCCTTTGGGGTCTTAGTCTTCTGCAATTTGTCCATAGTGTTATGTGTATAGAAGTGAGCCATCGGATACGGGTTGACCACTTGCAGTCAAAGAAAACAGAGCAAAACCCAAGCTGACTCCAATTGCTAATCAGTTTTGACATCCCCATTGTCAAGGAGGAGAACTGAGAGTGTATTGCCCAGTTTAAAAGAGCTGCTTTGGATTTCATTTGATGGATTATTTTCTTATTTAAGGAAGGGGAGGGGGATGTTAGTTATGATTTCAGAGCAATTGGCGTCTCAGAGAGATTGGCTTTGTGGTGTTTGATATTTCATTTCCTAACAAAAAAAGTAAACTTGTGATAAAGCTAGATGATGATGATGATGATGATGATTAATGTTGCACAGTTAAGGGCACCACTGTAGGGAAAGGAGGGGAAATGCAGCGATCTGTCTTACGTTTTTCTTGTATATTGTGGTCTTGTGCTTTTTGCTGGGATAGCCCAGTTTTGTCTCTTTATGGAACTGCTCCTTCTAAACCCTCATTTGATGAGAAACTGATGAAGAGGGGGCTGGAAAAAAATGGACCTGGCTCGTAGGTTAGACTCTGTGAGTATCTGCAGCAGGATGTTTCCAAGTATTTGTGAGTCCATCTCAGGAAAACTCCTACTCAACCTCTCCTCAGCTGCCCCTTTGCCTTCAAGGCATGTTTTTCATCGGAATGACTGACCGAAGAGAAGCGGCCAGGTCACCAGGTTATTGGGGATTTTCCTCATGGCAGGCAGTGATGGAGACTTGGGCGTTCAGCACCACCACGCTGCCACAAGCAAAGAAACCCTAAACCAAATAGCCATATGCCACCAGAATTTTCGATCACCTCTGCAAGTCGCAGCTGGGCCTGTGTACCTCGAGAGATGTGTTTTGGGGAGTTCCTTTGCCAGAGGGCACTCAGTATGACTGCAGGGACATGGGCTCATTGCTGACTCCTGTAATCAGACGTCTTTCTGGGATCTTACCATTTCTCTGGTGGCTTTTGTGTATCCACGTGTTGTATAAACCAGGGGGGGAAGCAAACCATGCCCGTGCTCCTTTGTTAGCAAAACAACATTTGCAGGCAAGAAAATGCGCTCCATAATTTAGTATAAACAGGAAAGAACAAAACTTTTCTTGAGTTTTACTTTTCTAGTTTAAGGCCTGAGGACTTCCAAAGAAGAGTTGGCAGTCTTGTTTTAATGTTCAAACAGTAAATGCTCATCATAATAAGATGCCAGTTCTCTTCAGAAGTGGAAAACAGTCAAAATGTTAAAAGCTGAAAACTCACTCTTCATTTCTAACATTCATTGTTACTCAATTTGCAAAAGTATTTATGTATTCAGTGAAGAAAACTAAATGAAGAAAAACTGTGATTTCTTTTTTTATTATTATTTTAAGAAGAGATTTTTGTATGTGATTCTATATTTTTAATAAGCACATTCTTATAACCTCTGCAAGCCGTTCCTTTTCTTGTTTATGATTTGCTTCAAGCATATATAGAAAACAAGTTCTGTGAACTTACCCATCCACAATTTACTCTGCTCTTCCCTTGCTTCTCCTTTTTCGTACGCTGTTGTTGTACCTTTTTTAACTCATTGTTGATTTTAAAGAAGAAAAAAAATGCTGGTTTGTCTTCATTAACCCTTGGTTATTGAAAAAAGAATTGTGGAAGAGCAGGGGGGGAAAAAAGCACAAAATCAATTTGTCTTGTGTCAATGCTTGGAAGTTGGAGGAAGAAAGTGTATTTGAGAACTTAGACAGTATCTTACCTTAGGCTAATTGTTTACCATTAAAGAGAGACCTTGCATGCAGGAGGGAGTGTTATGTTTTGGGCTTACTTCCTGGTAACTCATAAATCTTGGCTGTATAAATGTTCAGTCATTAATTAAGGCTTTCAAATGATTCTGTTTCCTGACTGGACTTGGCTGTTTTTACATAGAGCAATGCTGTTGCCTGACTTCCCAGTTTAGGAGCACTCTGAGATGTGTGATATGGAAGTATGATGTTTGTTGCAGAGAGTTAATGAATGGCACCTATGGAGAGGGGGAGGCATTTTGTTACTAACATGCAGGAAGTAGGGCGGTGGTATCAAAAGGGGTTTGCATGCCTTAATTACTTCCCTTCGAACTATGGCCAAAAATGGCTATTTTATATTGAAAAATGTCAGCCCTAAGCCGAGGTATTTGTCTTTCATAGAATCATAGACCATCCCGAGTTGGAAGGGACCTGTAAGGATAATCAAGTCCAACTCCTGGTTCCACACAGGGTCAGCCAAGTCAGAGCATGGGACTGAGTGCACTGTCCAGATGTTTCTTGACCTCAGCCCAGCTCAGTGCTGTGCCCACTTCCCTGGGGAGTCTGTTCCGGTGCCTGGCCACCCTCTCAGTGAAGAGACCCTTCCTAATATCCAACCTAACCCTCCCTGTCTCAGCTTCATACTGTTCCCTCAGGTTCTATCTCTGGTCACCAAAGAGATCAGTGCCTGCCCCTTCACTCGCCCTCGTCAGAAAGCCATAGACCATGATGAGGTCTCCCCTCAGCCTCCTCTTCTCCAGACTGAGCAAACCAAGGCACTTCAGCCTCTCCTCATAAGGCTTTCCCTTCCAGACCCATCACCATCCTTGTTGCCCTCCACTGAACACTGTCCAGTAGTTTTGCGTCCCTCTTCTACTGTGACACCCAAAACTGCACCCAGGACTGAAGTACTTCCCTTGGTTTAGTCACCTTTGTGCCTTCAGAAATCTGGGCTTCATTTTCAGGGGGAATTGTGCTAGCATTCTGTCTTTGCAGGTCTATAAATACAGTCAAAAAGTCTCTCTTGTGTGATGGGAGAAGATCCCAACTTCTGTGGTGGTATTATCACTCAGGTAGTGTTATCATTGCATTCATTTGACCTGCTCGTATAGTACCAGTGTGTTCATTTGGGGTGTGTGTCCTACTTGTGTTACACTTTACCAACATGTTTATACATGTCTCCTTTATTACTATTGAAGGCATAGTAGGGGCTTTTACCATCTCTTTAATTGTTTCCCTAAGATTTAAGGGTTTCAGAAATTCCTATTTGGGTGCACATTGCACTATAAATGTTGGCATTATCTTTAGCACTTAATTATACACAGGTCTGTCCCTGCAGTGTTGGAAGCAAGCCTGCCAGCTCTGTCTCTGAAGTTACCATCCCCTAGTTCACAATATGAATTTGCTGTTACACGTGAAGCAGCCGAAGCTGCAAATGAATCATCCAGTCAGGAATGGTAGTTGAAAACCAGGTAATCCTGGGGATGTACTACATACTGTAGCCTTTTCAGGCCAATAATGCTTTCCTTACCTTGGTTGGAGTTGACTAGATGTGTACTGCAGCAGTCAAATTCCTTCAGTTCTGCATGGGCCACAGATTTCATAAATAAGTTTTTATGAAAGGTTTCTGTTCCAAACTGTCTCATTTGTAGGTTTTAATAATGAAGCTGGTCTCACAAACATCTCTTGTTAGCTCTTTGAGGACTTAGTCTTCAGTCTGTGAACGTGTGTTACTGTTCATGATTTCTTTGTGATGACAGTGCGGAGATACCACAGTGCTAATTGATGTATCTTCTAACAAAGAACTATGAAATAGTCTGCAATCTGTGCTTACAAATATGAAACAACTGTTATCACAGAATCACAGAATGCTCTGTGTTGGAAGGGACTCCAAGGATCGCAGAGTTCCAACCCCCCTGCCACAGGCAGGGACACCAACCTCAGGCCTGGATATACACAAGGTTGCCCAGGGCCCCATCCAACCTGGCCTTGAACACTTCCAGGGACGGGGCATCCAATACTTCTCTGGGCAGCCTGTTCCAGCCCCTCACCATTCTCTCTGTAAAAAACTTCCCCCTAATATCGAATCTAACCGTTCCCTCCTTTAGCTTCAATCCATTCCCCCTTGTCCTGCCATTGTCTATCCTTTTAAAAAGTTGATTATCAACCATCAACAGATTTTTAATTACTTTCAAATATGTGTTGCACCAAGCCAGATACTTGTTTCTTAATGGCTAATTAGAAATTGTTTGACCAGTTCAACTCTTCAGCTGAATTTCATGACCTTTGTACTGTAACCAAAGTCAGACTGTCAATACCTTCTCATTTCCAGCCTCACCAGAGTTTAGATTGTTACCCTACAGCGTTTCAAAAATTTTCGTGTGTGTAAAACATTCCCTGTAACCTGTGGAATTATTTAATGCACTTAAAACCAAATGCATGTTTGAGCTTGCTAAATCCAAGGATTATTTCTTTAATTTCTAAAGATTAAAATGCCTTCTAATTTAATGTATATTATTAATTAGCAGAAATAACGTTTGTGTCAAGCTTTTCTTTCGTTATTTTTTACTTTTCAAGGTAAGATGTGTTTTTGCAGCTGTATTCTATTGCTGTCGCTTACGTGCCTGTCATTTCCTAACAGTTTATTTCTGTCAGACCAACCAATGCATGAACTACCCAGGCCCGTTTTGCACGATGAGATTTTGGTACAGCAGAAATGGTTTTTCCATGACCAAGTAAACCCTTAGTGCTTTGATGGCATCAAAGAGTAGGCATGGCCCGTTTCATTTGGTTCTGGGCTAAGTTAGTGCAAAGGTTTCCAGGTCTTTCTGTATCCTTGCTTATGGATTTCTACCATGAGATATGGCTACATCTGTTTGGGAGGGACAGTGGCCAGATGATTCCCCCTCTTTTTTGTTGGCATTTTGAAGTTGCATACAGCTCAGTGTGGCCTCAGTGTGACTGTAGGCACGGTAAGGATCAATCTGACTTTTAAAAATGAATCTGCCACTCTTATTGTGTCTTTTTTTGAAGCAGCAAACTTCCCCCTGTCACCCCCCGTAAGATTATTTCTGCCCAATAAGTTCTTTCAAAAACAGCTCCATCTTTAGAAACCAGATACAGAGATGTGGCGTCAAAGGCACGCAGGCTGTGAGTGGAAATCCAGGTGACCCTGTCATGCTTGGTGAAAGTACCACATGGAGCACGATAGGAAGGCTTGCTGTAATTATAAACCATAGTGTTAAGAAACGGTGGTCATAAATCTCTCTTCTACCAGTCTGCTTTTCATTTGAAACAGTCCTGGACTTGCTGGGAGACAGGTTGGATTTTCTCACTGGCTGCTTCTTTCTTGGGAGTTTGACAAATTGTTTGACTCGTATTTGGTAATGAGTAAACCGTGTATGAAAGCCTGAAATTACACCTGTGTGACATCTAAAAGGTGACATCTGCTCTTACATAAGGCTGGGAAGGCCTTTGGTGTCACATTCGATAGTATCTGTGTGCTCCCAAAGTAACAGATGAAATTATAATTTGCCTTCTTTCTTGCCACATATGAAGTAGGACTTTATTTGCACTGTGCAGATTTGGATTCAGAACCTACATTTTAACTACCTTTGGGGTATGGTGACAAATTGTGTCTTTCTCCGGACACACGGTTGTGGTATCTGGCTCCAGGGGGATGCTACCAGTAGGTCACATCAAGCTAGTACAGGGTAACTGGAGCTGGTTTCGCTTTTGGAACAGGCTTCACAGAGAAGAGGTAGTGGATGCCCCGTCCCTGGAGGTGTTCAAGGCCAGGTTGGATGGGGCCCTGGGCAACCTTGTGTAGATCCAGGCCTGAGGCTGGTTGCCCTGCCTGTGGCAGCGGGGTTGGAGCTCTATGATCCTTGGGTCCCTTCCAACCCAAACCATTCTATGATTCTGTGATTCGCTGCCTTCCTGACGCTTTGTCATTGGAAGAGGCACTTGGAAAACAGAGCAAGGGAGGTTAGAAAATTGGTAAATTAAAAAATATATGTAATAAAATAAATAAAGGAAGAAAATAAATATTAATACAGCAGAGGTAGTTTGACCTAGTAGCAGAAAATGGCTTAAAACTGTTGTCTTGATGAGTAAATAAAGAGCAAGGTAACGTAGGTGGTGAGAACCATGGCCAGTGACAGAGCAGCCGTGGCCAGCGGCATGCCAGTGACTGAGCCACAGCCGGTGGGAGCTCCCTGGAATACAGGAGCTGTTCTGCTGGTCTCGCGGTCCTGGGGTTCCTAAAAAGCCAGCGAGGAGCCCTGTGTGCCATCCTCTTGTGATCATTGCTGATGCCAAGGCTTCGCAAGGCGAGCAAAGCAACGTTACCTGCGTTACGGCGATAAACCTAGTCCAGGCCTAGCCCAGTCAGGATCCACACGGAACGGGCTGTTCCCATCGGAAGACCACCGATAGCGTTTGGCAGGAAAAGCAAATAACACAGTAATATTTTCATTGTGATAACAGGGGGAGTCTATTTTGAGGTTTGTATTTGATACTAATAATTCACACTTGGTTTTGAGATGATTCCTGAAGGAAAGTACCTCCTTCCTTTAGTGAACAGTCTTTCTTGGAAGTCTCTTGTTTTTAAAGCAGAGAGCTTTTAATCACTTTATTCTTACCATATAAAACCCAGCAGCTTTATTGTACTAATGTTTAGCCTGCCCGGACTTTTCAGCACCAGATAGTTGGTTTTTTTCATTTAAAACCAGTGAGGTTTATTGTTGTTTGTTTCTTCTTAATTCCTCTGCAACATTGAAGGAAAGCTTAATTAACCCCAGCATGCAGGGAGAGGGAGAAGAAACAGTGATCAGCAATTGAGAATATAATTAGCTACCTTTATACATGAGGGGTTGTGTTACCTGAATCCCCACCCCTTCTTGTTTTGGGGCTTTTTTTTTTTTTTTTTTTTAATTTTATTTTTGGATGAGTTTTGGGGGCTAGGAAGAGAGAGGGCAGGCACAAGCTCTGTGACAAAAGTGGATGTAGTAAACATGCTTGTGTGGATCTGGAAAACAGAAATAGAGTGAGCTATCTATGTTTCTGTGTAGAGGCGGAGTACTGGTCTTACGCCTAAAAAACTGCTGGACAAAGTCAGAGTTTAAATTTCAGCTTAGGTTCACAGGGTTTGGAGGAACTCTGCAATTCCAATCCTATTCTCAAGGTGTAAACATAGGACTGGGCTGATCCTGGATACAAAGGCCTGTCTTTTTACTGGGTTTTATTAAAATACTTCATTACTTCTGCTGCAAATTAACATTGGTTTGAACATTTTCTCTCTTAAGTATTGTTCACTCTTCCTCATTAAAAAAACATTTCCTCAATAATAATAGGTTCCATATGTAGATGTACTATGTATGTAAAACGATACATATTAATATAACTAATCACACATGAAAATGTGTTTTTTTGCTTTTCACCGGGTAATGACTCCTCCTGCTCCAGCCTTCCGCCCCCCAAAACAAGCAGAACAACAAGAAACCCACTGAAAGGAAATTTGCAGTTTTAAATAACTTTCCAGATAACACGTTTTTTCCAAGTTCAAGTGGAGAGCTGGCAAAGGAGGCGGCCGGCCGGCAGAGATTGATCGCTGCCTGTTCCGGGAACAGCTCGACTTTGTGCAGCGTGGTCGATACCACGGGCTTGCGTGCGCCTGACAGCGAGCGTACTGAAAGGCCTGGCTTTGGGAAAGCTGTTCACCATGTGCTTCCCTTCAAAACCGGAGGGTGAGTCCTTTCTCCTTCAGGATCCTTTGTGCTGCTGAGCAGGAGAGTTACTCAGGTGCTTACAGCTGAGCATTCGCTGGAGTGTTCTGCTGAGCCGCAATGTTGCGGTGAGATGGGAAGAAGATGTCACAGCGCTCCGCACGCTGTCTCAGAAACATGTGGGGAAAGCATTTCTTAAAAAGAAGAAAAAAAACCAAACCCCCTTTCCTTTTCAGAGGGTTACAACAAGATCCCAGCGTTTGCCTGTGCAAATAACACCCGACCTTCATTTTAAAAAATAGCCAGAAAAAGCTGAGCAACTTTGTGAAAACCCTGTACTTTGTCGTCGTTCGCATAGGATTTTAACAAAGGGAAGATTTGTGTGTTCTAGTTATGTCTTGTTATGTGATGCAATCAGCCAGTTTGGCAGATGAGATTTTCTGCAGATACACTTGATGATGAGCTTGCTGGCTTCTGCGGGGTCGGACAGTGTAGGGAGGGGAGGTGGGGGAGAGCCATCAGGTTTCTTCACTCCTGGCAGTTGCATGTGCTACAGCGCTTAAAAGATCATCACAACTCTTTCCCAAAGCCAAAAGGGGCACCTTAAGTTTTTCTTCAACCCAGAAGTTGATGATAAAGGAAAAAAACAAACAAAAAACCAAACAAAAAATCCTGAATAAGGTGAAGTGGTGCAGGGGGCAGCTGTCTCATTGCTTATGTAGAAAAACAATGCTGTTATTACAGGCGTTCATTTTACTTGAATTTTAATTTATATTTTGCATTAGACTTTCTTCTGGTAAAAAGAAAAACAAATTTAGAAACGTTAAATTGAGTAATTTATTTCGCTTTGTCTCACTGACTTAATTTTTTTGCATTAGAAATAGAATTCAAAATGTTTCAGCTCGAAATGATTCTAAGTATTTCAATTCAAAACGACTTTTTTGAGGTTTCCTTTCAAATTTGTAGCTAAGAGCAATGGGTGAGGTTGAATTCGACCCTTTCTTTATTTGGGTTTGGATTAAATGGTTTGGATTAAATGGTATAGAATATTTCCCAAGCAGAAAGCTTTTATGATTTTGCTTTTGGATGAACCTCAAATTAGAGGGAGCTTCTGGAACAGGCAGAGAATAAAAGGAGAACAATGTTTGGGTTTTTCTGTGTGTGTTGATGGAAGGGCACCTTTACTTCAGCATTCATTTGCAGCTCTTTTCCTGCTGGTTTTCGTTGTTCTTTTGCTAAGAAAACTGAGCAGACCAGGTAGCACTAATACTCTGCAGGCTGCACTTCCACGTGGACCCACGTGTTTTGTGTTCTTAACGTTTATACTGACTCCAGAAAAGCTTTCTAGCTCAAGTGGAAACGGTAAAGCTGTAGGAAATAGATGCTTGAACGCCTATAGAGGAGTGTGTAGTTGATCTGTATCTTAAAACATACCCTGTTTTGAAAATGTATTTAAATGATTGTATCATTATACATAGTTGTGGGTGACTAATCTACTCTATTGCTGCAGGTCATGGGAATAGTCATAAAAAGTATTTATTCTGAACGTGAACCCGGATGCACGCTTTCCTGACATGTTTCCCATATGGTCTCTAAGTAAACAGTAAATCAGACAGAGAGGTCTTGAGGAAAGAGGAGCAGTGGGTGAGTGGGGATTCTCCAGCACTAAAACTGCAGCCCTGCACCATTGGAAGCTGTTAACTAGTTTTCTCTCAGAAGCAAAGAAAAGAACGAGTTAGTCTAAGAGGAACAAAGATGTTCTGCAGACCAGGGAAGCCCCTGAGGTACAGGCACAGGCAAAACCATGATTAAAATCTTCATCAGGAAAGCGTTGATGGAAGTGCAAGGAAAGCTGGTCACCTCCAGAGATGACGTGCCATTTGCTCATGCTTGGTGCTGCAGCAGAGGCTGGCGCTTCTCAGCAGACTTCAGTCCACGCATGCATTTCCTGAAACCAAACTGGTTTTAGGCAACCACTGGTTCCATTTCAACAGCTCGCCATTCTTGTTGTTCCTGACCTCACCTGACTGTTCCTCACGGTGTATCACCCAGTATATCCCCATCAGACACAAGGTTCTCTGCTTGGTCCTTGCTGCTGGGGGTGGGAGGCCTGAACCAGGGAGATGGGGACATTGCAGATGGTCTCTGTGGGGTATGGTTAGGGGTCGGAGCTGTGAGTATGATATGTTTTCTGTTGCAGCTGAAGAGCAGAGAATGCCCGAGTTACCAACTCTGTACACTGGCTGTATGAGTGGGAGGGTAGGGGTTGTGTTTGGCAGGAGAAACCATATTTTGATGTAGTCACTTAAATATACATAAATAACTTAAGTCTCTATTCATTTGTTTGCTCCGTGTTTATCTATTTTACCTGACTTACCTTTCATTCCAGCTGAGGAATCAGTCCCAAGGCTCTGCAGAGTTGTTCCTCGCTACTTGTAGCCTAAGCAGTTGTTCTTTCAGCCACCATGGTAGTTTCTCAGTCGCTGAAAGGGACCATTTTGTAGCTCTGGTATCTTAGGCTGGGAAATTGGCTGTTGGATGCAGCTTGCACAGCCTTTCTGTGCCCTGCGATCCCTCTGATTTTTCTAACGTCCTTCCCTTCCTTCATGGGCTAAAGAAAGTACGTGTGTTCTGTGGGAAATGATTGGGAGATTAGAGAGAAGAAGTTGGTTGCAGTCCAAAGGGTGGTGATATATATATTAGCATGGTTTATAAGATAAAGATTCTCTGTTAACCTCATGAGACTTCAGCCTAGGGCTAAACACAGCCACAGACGAATGCTCTTTCTTGTACTTCTGAGGGCATGTCAACGTGAGGAAGTTATCCTGGAATGAGATAGGGTGTGAATGTAAATGCAATAGCTGTTCCAGCATAACATCCTGTGGAGACATGGTCTTGGTGAAGTGACTAAAAGCAATGGAATTACTTCAGTGGAAGCTTGAGGACACCAGAGCCCCATTGCGCTCCCCCCCTACCCGCAGCAGCCAGCCCTGGGGGCAAACAGTGGGGACCCTGTGTCTAACCATCTTTGGCTGCTTTTCCTGACTGTGTCACTCGTGAAAATTGTGATTTACTGCTTATTTTGTCAATTGTCAGAAGGAGGTCAGAGGTGATGGCCAACACTGTTACTGTAGGTAACTTGTACACAGGTTGTAGTTTAACACCCAGTGTGTGCATGATGGGGAATATTTCAGCTCTGCCATCTCTTCATGGTTTTTGTCATTCCTACTGATTATGAAGCAGGCTTTGATCATCTCTGCAGGTATCTAAGGCTTGTTGACCTTGAAGTGGCGCAGGAGGACAGCTGCTGCAAGGGGAGAATGTATACGCTTGCTTCTCTTTCAGGAAAACACCTGAAACATTAATCCTCTCTTTGCAGTGTCGGAGAGGTATGCGTGTGCTTTGAGAGTTAAAAATCTCACTGTTCTTAATGCTTGTGAGGTTGCTACACCAGTTTTTAGGCCTATGCTATGTGATTCAGTTGTTACCTATTCTTCACGGTCTGCTGAAAAATTAGTGTTTATTTTTTAAAGTGTCTTTTCCCAGATTAAGTAGAGCATTAATTAGTCAGTGCGAGGAAGAGTGCATTATTCTACCACAGCTTTCCATCATGTCAAAAACTCATTACCAGATGCAGAGATCATAAACAAACACACATGGCTGCTGCATGATAAATAAATCTTCTGCAGGATAAATGACTGCTGATCTCTTCTGATTAGATCGCTTTGTCTTCCAGCTCATTAATACATGTTCGGCCATGGAGAAGATTTAGGTGCTAATAACTCAGAAAGCAATATACAGAAGAGCATTAACTTTCCATCTTTGTTAAACGTTTTAGTCTGGATCTTTTTTTGCCCATGGTCTGCGGTCCTCTTATTTTATCTTGAAAGAACAGTTGTGTAGTCAAAATCGTCCTGCAGAATTGGTATTTGCTCCTGCAAGGTCTGCAGCAGGATATACAAATAGTCTTCCCAAAGCCACACAAATATGATGCTACAGAAATCCATCTGAAACTGTTAGGCCAAAGTATTTGCCAGCACCTTCCCCTAGGGACTTACGCCAGCAGATAAATTGTCCCAAGGATGAATAAACCTGAGGAAAGCTGGGAATTGTTACTGTAGGGCCCAGTCCTGCCTTGCTACTGAGGAATGAGGTCCCACTACAACAGTTCCCACAGCAGTCCCTTGGACTAGCCCCTGCCATGCCAGGTACCCCAGCAACTGCTGTCACCCTCTGCTGCCCGTGGGCAGAACAGGCCATCCCCGGGCAAAGGGATGTCCTGGAGACAGGCAGGTCAGGCTTGTGCCTTGCTGCCACGTCCTCACCGCATTCCTTTGTGCCCATTTCAAGTATGTATTGATGCTTGTTCAGCTTTGGGTCAAGCTGCTTTTGCTTCTCAGCCTGCAACTTGTTATGAGGAGAAGAGATATTAGAGGCAGTCTCCTGTGCTTAAATAATAAGCGGCTGTGATCTCCAAGTCACTGTAGATTATTCTGGGTCTTGTTTTTTCCAGTAGGCAAGTGATAAATTTTAAAATAAGTACCTGTATGAAGACAACACATGTATGTGGAGATTGCTGTACAGGTTCTAACAAACTGGAGTCTGTCCCAGGGAGCTAATAAAGAATAGGATGTGAACAAGCACTGGTCCCAGGGAGGGAAGCCGTCCCAGGTATCAGCAGAGCTTGCTAGCTGATGAAAAATGATATCTGTGATAGAGCCCAAGACCTGCAATCCTACATTCAGACCCTTAGAAAGATGATAGTCAAATGGCTGACTCCTGTTTCGAGTGACTTTTGCCTAATCCCTTTTGCCAGGGTCCCCAGTGTGTCATGTCTCCCACGCTCCGGTGGAAGAGCCCATACCTCTCCTACCCGGCTGCACTGCCTGAGCTGCCAACCACAGCTTCCTGCCCAGCAGCCTTAGCAAAATTATCCAGCAGGGATGAGTAGCCTTGTACCAGACCTTCATATCTCTTCCTATTTCCTGTTCTGGAGACATCAGCAGTTAAAGAAGTAGGTAGAACTCCATAGTGACTGCTCTGTTGCCTGCTGGCTGCGTGTGTTGTGGCTCTTGGGGGAAGCCTTTTGCTTTTTGCACTGGGTGTTTAACAAGCTTAGATGTGAAATGCAGAAAGTTTACACCTCAACAACAGAAGATTCGGGTGAGTTCGAGAACAAAGATGGTAGTTTCTAGAGGGTCCTTGTGTTAAATACATACCACACAGGAGTTTGGGAGCCCAGGATACCACTACTTCCGATGGGTGCTCTGCATGGAATAGTTTAACTGTTTAATGTCAGTGCTGTGTTTAAGATAGGAAGCACCAAAGAAACATAGCACACTGGTATTGATGGCAGCTACCTGCTGTTACCAGTGCACATCGTTTAGTGTCCATAAATGGATTGATTGAATCCTACACTGGAAACTGTCTCTCATCCTAATAATGGGTACTACTGACTGCAAAGTTTTGCAGAACCAGTAAGTACCATCACACTAAAGCTGAAAGATGTCCTGTTTGTTGGTTGAAATGCTTCTGCTCATTGATTCATAGCTTCCATTTAGCTTCCAATTATTAAAAGCAGATAAGTATTTTGCAACATATTTAAGTGTGTGCTTCACTTCAGTTGTGTTTACTGACGTCAGGGGACGCGAAGCAGATGCTTGTGTGCTTTCAGGGATCCTTTCTTGAAACAAGGAAAGAGGAGAGAAAAAAAAGAGAAGTCTCTCCTTCCCTTTCTGGCTCTCCTCTTTTCATGTGTGAGTAACATATTGTGTGTCTGGTTTTGTTTAAATTCAAGGATGGCAAACAACCACATTCTGTGAAAACTTCCTACTTCTTCCCATCCTTCTTTATGGTTTGTTTTTTTTCTTCTTGTTATTGATATTTGGTAACCTGCAGAGACAAACTGATGTGAAACTTGGAGGTCTTTACAGAGTTTATTCTAGTAGTGTTTGTATAGAGCCCTGTGGTCCCACTAAAGCCCCTGAGTTCCTTTGCTTGGTTTGCTTTTTTAAACACAGCCTTCGCATCAGCTAATGCTTCGTTGGTGGGGGGTCTGTCCGGAGAGGAGGTAGCAGGGAGGTGGATAGGAGAATCACCCCGCTCACAACAGCTGAATTGCCTCTTTATACTAAAATAGTGTTCCTGAGGCCTGTTCTAGTCTTTTATAGCTCTCATGAAATAGAAGGGTACTTGCTGGTAAATTACCAGTCTGTGAACCCAGTAACCTGTTGGTTCTTCTCGATCAAGCGTATGTAACCTTTGGATGAATTTGTATCCTGAGATTTAAATGCTGGTAACACTCATAACCTACTTTAAATTTAAAATAACTACAAAATAAGAGGGTATGTACAGAGTCAGATTTTTAAAAGGGAAAGAAATCTGTAATGGAATTGTTTGGGGCTTTACTTTTTTTTTTTTTTCCTTTTAAACAGTGAAGCATTTCCTGACATGCTTGCAACAGGTAGGCAGGATGTCTGTTGAATTCATGTGTATATGTAGGTGTTATGTGGCTACTCCTTCTTTGCCAGCTACTCAGCACTGTGACAGACCAAACAACTGCATAAGGACAGCATGGAAAATAATGTTGCCAGTTTCTTGGGAAAGTGTGAAGACTAAACCCTTCCACCAGCTGAGTTTTAAGGGCTGTTTGCATTGCATCTAAAATACTCTGTATCTTTTGAAGGTGAGGAAAAGGAGGTTTTGTAAATAGCCGAGTGTGCACAGGGATGTAGCACAAAGAGCTGAATGTCATGTCTTTTTCTCCCCATCAAAGTTTGGGCTGTGAAAATAGGGGTACGTAGACTCTTAATTACAAAGTCCGGTGGTGATCTCAGATTTCAAATCTGCTCTTCTGTGCACAGAAATGTCAGCGTAAACTCTTCCTGAAGCTGCGTAAACTTGAACAGTATCTCCTTCTAATAGAGGAATCATATTATGGAATACATCTGTTCCCAATAGTTTTAAGAAGAAATGCCTTGTGGCGATTAAAGCAATTGCTCACTCAGGAAATAATGCCAGGTATATATCTGGCACGGTGTTACTGGTTTCTAGATATATACTGTGTTAAAGAGGAGGATCAGCCGTCCATCAGTAGTACATAAATTAAGAAGTCCCCCCGTGGCTGACTTAATAATCTAAGTAGTACGTATTAGCTAACGGAGAGCTGGGTAGCAGCGCGTGCGTTTGCTGCGTGGCTGGCTTGCTCTAAGTCTGTCAGGCAGTACTTATTTATAAACCTTGCAAACTGTGGGGGGAAAAAAAAAAGAGATAAGATTACCATGACATGACAAATGCCAGCTATAAATAGATATTTTTGTTTTAATTCCTCCTCATCTCTCTCTTTTTTTTTTTCCCCTCCTGCCCTTCGTACTGTGTGCCGGTGTAACAGACTGCCAGGGCTGCGTGGCTCCCCCAGGTGAAGGTCAGCTCTTGATGTATTTTTGATCATCGCGTAGAGTTCTCCTGTTAGTATGTGGTCCCCGTTTTAACCTTTCTGCAGATTCCCCCGATTATCCCAAATCACTTTCATATGGAGCTGAGGTTAAGCTTTATTTCTCTTGGCTTGTCCCTTCTGTAGCAGACACTTCCTCTTCACTTTGAAAGGACAAAGCAATGTTCAGCTGCCTGGGCCTGCGCCCAGCATTTGATTTATACATTATTTAATTTCCTTTAGAAAATTGGAAGCAGAACTTTAGGAGTGGAAGTCAGTCCTTTTCATTTGTTTAAGGATCTTTTAGGGCTAATATAATCATCGATAGTAGATGTCAGCGTGATTAGGGTGACTTAAGGTAAAAGCAAAGAAAATTGAATACCAGGGGAAATTCTTCTGTAACGGCGGAGGGTGCCAAGATTTATAGCTGCATGCAACATCTGTGTGTTATGAATTGTGGCGTTAGAAAACGAAAAGGGAAAAGCATCAGGGTTTTTGAGTGACTTGCTGAAGGCACCTGCCTCCCCTTACTGCACAGCAGGCCGGGGCAAGAAAGGTTTGCACTGTTTGCATTAGGTTTGCGAGCGTTTCTTGGGCTGCGGTGCGCTCTGGAACTTAATTCAACCGACTAACTAATTCTGCAGAAATTCTTCTGTTAGTCCGGAGGTTTTCGTTTGGGCTGACTCTGCATTCACTTCTGCAATTAGGTCTGCACATGCCGTGAGGTAACTGCCAAGGCAATTTGAAAATTTCTCATGCAGAAGAGTCAGGAAATTAAAAATTAACTCTGGAAAGGACATCATATAATATTTGGCAGTGTGGTTTGAATACTGTGTCCACTGAGGGGTGGAAGGTCTTCCTCTTACCAAAAAAAAAAAAAAGGAAAAAACCCCTTAAATATTTCTTCAGTGAGACTTTGAATGATCCACAGCTGAGGGAAATATCAGAAGGGGAGAGGCCTGTGGCATACATGTGCTTATGGATACGATATGACTTACTTGTGGCCTTTTAATTTAGAGAAATAGTATTTAATGATGTAGAACAAGATTGTTTCAGGGCTTTCTGATGCTACGGCTGCTGTGCTGTATGTGTTTGGGGTGCAGGGAGGTGGAAGACTCCAGTGCTGGAGTATCGCTGTGATGCTGTGCCCTCTACCAAGTCTCATAGAGTTATGGTATTTCATTTGTAGTTCATTATCACACTTGATAGGTAGGAGGTGCTCAAGTGAGGCTTTCCCAATTCCAGCTGGGCTGTCTGACCTGCACCTTCTGGTGCAGCCCATGAACACAGGGATGTGGCACTTCCTATGCACTCTATTGGCTAAAACCAGCGCCAACACAAATTCAGCCTGCTGAGGTAGGTACCAGTTGGGCAGTATTGCACCAGTGAAAGGAAGCGATGAAATCCAGCTTCCACACGATGTTTGATGCATTTAAAACTTGCTCGTAGCATACAGAGTAAATGATTGGTATCACAAGGTCTTCTAGATCCCGTGAAATACTTTATAATTACAAAGCGGAAAGCAAAGAGCATTTGGGGTTTGGTTTGGTGTGGAAAGGGGTGCTTCTGTGGTGGCATCCTCTATGTGCTATTTTCATTCTTTTGGTCATCTTTTACTGTGTTTGGAGAGGGACTGGAAAACTTGCCATCCCAGTTCTAGTCTCTGTTTCTCACATAAAATGAGCAAATACATTGGGAAGTGGAAAGCTCATGCTGTCTTGTGCACATCAGCCTTTTTATGAACTCATCTCTTGACAAGGAGTCAATACCAGTTGTAAAAATCTATGCTAGGAAGACCGAGCAGTGTGAGCTACAGACAGTGTCAGCATTTCCCAATAATTAAGGTGTCCTTTGTTTCCAGCCTCCTCTACTCACGGCCACTTGGCACATGCTGTTGGATGCTGTCATCCTCAGTATCCTCCTCTACACTTCTGTGCCATGCAAAGTAGACTGCTAGGTAATGTCCAAGCCTGCTCCAAAGACAGGAATGGTGCTGAGGGGAGCAGTTGTGCTTTATTGTGCAGTTTTATGACTTGGTCCCTCAATCCAGCATAGTGAAATGTTTATGGAAATTTGTGAGAAGGCATCTGTGTGCTGCAGGCTCTTGAAAGAAGAGCGCATCCACCGCACTGCAGGGAAGAGTTGCTTTCCCTGTGGATTCACCCAGCTTCCCCAAAAAAAGACTGCTGGATATTTTGAAGACCCAGGCTTGCATATTGCTTGCACAGAGGCTCGCAGTCCAAGCTAAGGCTGCTTTTTGTTCTTACTCTTCAGGCTATAGATTTGAGGGCTGGCTAGGATCTGTACAACCCACAGCATTGTTCTGGGTTTTTCCTCATTCTCTCCTTCTTCCCTGCTGCCAAAAGCCATCCCAGCCCAAGGGTCCTGTCTGTCTTTCCTATTGCTCTTCATAATAATTGTTCCCATCATCCTTCTCTCCTCCTTTCTCTTTGTAGCTGCTTGGACAAACAGAGCTGTCAGAATTCCTTTCTCTACCAGTGGAAACTGGTGAGGGAGTCAGAATCTTTGGCTGAGCTTAGGCTCTGCTAGGTAAACCAGCCCCAGGGCAAGAGGCATCTTCCTGCAGAGAACCTGACTTCAATTGGTAACTTCAGTTGGTCACTGTCCCTCAAACATGGTGCCTCAGGGGCGCTTTGGTTGCACAGGCCTGTCCTGTTGCTAGTTTCACTTTTCTTAATGGCTTTTGAGGGGTTCTTTTTTCAGCTGCGGTCCTTATTTCTGTTAGTTGACCTTTCTCAGCTGGCTCTTGTGGCACCCTCTGCTGTGCTCCAGGTAGAGCTGCTCCTTTGGGCATCGTTCCCTCCTCCCTTGATCTCAGCCTCTGCCATGGTGTTGGATGCTGTCCTGGCCAACCTTCCTGGTGCCAGGAAAGGTGGTAGATAACCTGGCGTTATCTCAAGTGACTTGGAAAACAGTAGCACCATCTATGACTGTGCCTACAGTGAAACGTTCAGCACCTCTCGCCTCCCTCTGCCACTGCTGGGAGCAGGTAGGTGCCTCTCTGCAGGGCTTGGGTTCCTGGCCTCACACTGGTAGTCAGCAACTTCTGGAAAGTTCAAATGCTGCTAACATTAAAAAGCCAGCTGCATGCAAGCAAGAGGACAGGGAAAGGAGACTCCTCTGCCTTCCTCTTATGCATATTTGCAGAAACGTTGAGGATGCATTTTTAACATAAAATGGCTTTGTTAAGTAAAGAGAAATGCAAATGACCCATTTTCTAAGTCTTCCTAGCACTAGGAATTTGCATTACATTGTCTTGCCTAGACAGGGAAGGAGGGGGAGAAAACCCAAGAGACCAAGGAGGTTGTTACAATAACGTGGCACAAACTGAGAAGGAGCTTACAAGCATGAAAGAGAAGAAACAGGAGGAATTTGCTAAGTTGGAGTAGCAGCTACAGTTATCCAGAACATTGAAGTGTCCTTCAGACATGACATAGATTCACTTTTCTCAGCTGCAGGAGGGCACATGATGAGAAGTTTTCATGTTAACGATGCAAAAGCAGATGCCTGGTTAGTCTGGTCACTCATAACTTTTCACTGGAGGTAAGTGACATCTCTGACTGCAAGTTCCCACATTTCAGCATTTTCACAGAATCACAAGGTTGGAAAAGACCTTTAAGATCATCAAGTCCAACTGTTCCTGTCCTGTGCTAAACCATATCCCTAAATACCTCACCTACCCGTCTGTTAAACACATCCAGGGATGGTAACTCAACCCCTTCCCTGGGCAGCCTGTTCCAGGCCCTGACAACTCTTTCAGTGAGGAACTTTTTCCTAATATCTAAACTGAACCTGAACCTCACAGCCTCTCATTCTGTTCTCTGTTCTGTATTTTTCACAGTATCTAGAAGACTTTGTGATATCAGTCTTTTTCTTTCTGGAAGCTTCCCTTCCCCTTCCCCGCTTCACCCCTGGTACCTTCACAAATCAGCTTTCCGGGAGCCAAGACTTCTGGTTGTTACAGACCCCCTGGCTGATCATCAGCCCCTGACAGAGGTGTCTTATGTCAACATCTCCACCGTTGCCCTGTGCAACACCGACTCCCCGCTGCGATACGTGGATATTGCTATTCCCTGTAACCTTGGGATAGGGATATTGCTATTCCTTTCCCTTCCCTCTTCTCTCCTCTCCCCTCTCCTCTCCCCCCCTCTCTTCTTCTCTTCTCCTCTGTTAAAAACTATTTTAAATTTTTTTCCCAGCCTCTCTGCTTCCTCCTTAAGGAGCAATAACTGTATGCAGAGGCATCTAGCTGTGGCTAACAGCATTGCTTTCTAGGTCTAATTGTCATCCCAGCCGTATTCTGCCTCCCTGGAATACAGGCATGCGGTAGCCCTCCCCCATGATTTTCTTGGGAAACACGAGCAGTTGGGTACCATGGGAAGCTCCAAGAGGGAAAACTTAGAAACAGTCTGAAATTCCTCTAGCAGTCTGCTGAGGAAATAGATACTCCACAGGAGACACCTCACACCTTCCAGGAACTGAGAGCCCAGTAACAAAAAGAGCAAGAGAGCTTCCATTAAGGACGTTAATCATCTTGTAACCTAAACACCCTGTGCACCGAATGGCTTCTTTCACTCCCTGCCTCACCTCAGGCTGCCTGTGCCTGTGTGAGTAGCTCCAGAGAGACCCAGAAGGAACTCATCTCTCTCAGATTTTCATAGGATCCGTATTCAGATTCACAAAAACAGAGTCCAGAGGATCTGCTAGACTTTCTGGCCACCATTTTCAACTGAGTTTGTTTGCTTTTACTTCTTTGTATGATGGTATCTCATGCGTAGGGCACTACAAATGCACTTGCTGTTAACCTGCTCTGTGAGATCTAAATCAGAGATAGTATGTACTGTAGCTCTAAAGACAGGATGAAAGTAAGAGTTTAGAAAAACCCATGAAAAATTAGTTTTTTTTTTTTACTTTCCTTTTTTCTGGGTGCATTCAAAAATGTAGGGCTGTAGCAATTTTTAAAGGGTGATATAATATAAGAGAAATGCTGCTGGAACTGAAAGGAGTTGAAAGGCAGTTCTAGACTGGCTGTGCTCCCCTGACGTGAAAAATAAATGTTTTGAGGGAAGGGAGGGCACTTCTCCTGATTCCTTTTGCAGAATCACTTCTGTTTGCTTTCTTTTGAGAGGAGTTTAAGGCCTCTGCTGATGTCCCAGGTTAAACTTGAGAAAAAAATTACTGATTTGAGAGAAGCAAAGGCATGAACTATTTTTCAGTGCAAGAAATTCACAGAATCACAGAATTGTAGGGGTTGGAAGGGACCTCCAGAGATAATAGAGTCCAACCCTCCTGCCAAAGAAGGGTCCCTAGGACAGGTCACACAGGGAGGCATCCAGATGGGGTCTGAATATCCCCAGAGAAGGAGACTCCGCAACCCCTGAGCAGCCTGTCCCAGGGCTCCCTCACCCTCACTGGGAAAAAGTTCCTCCCCATGTTGGTGTGGAACTTCCTGTGCTCCAACTTGAGGCCATTGCCCCTTGTCCTGTCCCCACAGACACTGAGAAGAGGCTGGCCATTTCCCCCTGCATCCCACACTTCAGATATTTATAACCATTGATCAGATCCCCTCTCAGTCTTCTCTTCTCCAGGCTGGACAGCCCCAGCTCTCTCAGCCTTTCCTCGTAGGGGAGATGCCCCAGGCCCTTCATCATCTTTGTAGCGCTTCCACTGGACTCTTTCCAGGAGATCCCTGTCAGAAATCACAGAATCACAGAATGACTAAGATGGAAAAGACCTTTAAGATCATCAAATGCAACCATTCTTTTCCTCTACAATATTCTGAATGTATTGCCCAACATCCTATCTATCTGCCTCACAATCTGAAAAGGAAGCAAACAGCTACTTGGTGCCTACGCTGCCATAGCTTTTGTGAGGTAGCAGCTGCCAAATCTGTTTTGTTGGGGTTTTTTTTGCTTTTGTTTCCCTTTTCTAGGGAGAAATCCATGACAGCTACAGCCAATGATGTCCTCCACGTCTTCTAGTTTTACATTTTTAGTTGCATAATTCAATCTGCCTGGCTAGCAGCACTCAGCAAACCAGCATTGGCTCTGTGTACTGGTCCTGTAACAACAGCGTACTGTGAGTGAGAACACGGCATTCTGTTAATTACCTTTAACTAAAATGAGTGCACACACACAAATGTACATGTAGAAAGACTGTTTTTCTAGTGGCTTGGCTTCCTTTTCCTCATTGAAGGGAAGAAGTTAAACTTTCTCATTAAATGTTTATATAAAAACTAAATAATTCTGAGGTTAACCAGAAATGCAGCTCAATCTCGTCTAGAAACATGTGTGTGATTTTATTTTTTTAGTTTATTTTATTTTTTAGTTGCACAAATATAGCTGAAACTCAAAGTTGGCAGAGAGTGCTGTTTAAAAATATTTAGTCCCAGCATGTAAAAACTCGTTTTGTTACGGAATTCCTTTGTGAAAGGTGTAGCTATGCCATGTCTCTGCCAAAGTGATGGGAGCCATATCGACAGAGCGTGCTTTGGAAAATAGCTGCATTTTGGGCTTGTAGTTACAAAAGTTACGTTGGAATTTACATGTTTTATATATTGCTTGGAAGGATACCGCATCCAGTAATATATTTTAGAGAGTGGAAAGAAGGAGAAAAAAAAAGAAAGCTTGCAGATGGAGTCAAAGCTTCGCTCTGTTAGGACATGTCGGGATGAGCAGAGGTATGCGTGATGACACTTCGCATGTACCACTGAAGCCTCTGGTTTATTCTCTTTAGCTGTCATCATGTGCTATAGTTATGATACATATGCTTAATTTTGGCTACATACCTCATCCTTCCCTTCTCTCCTCTGGGCGTGTTTAAGCTTTATGGGATAATAACAGCTACCGATACACGTGACCATGTCTGCTGCTCAGGCACAACCCGTGCTCAGGTACTGTAAGAGCAACTAGACACAGCATTTTGTGGTCACTGCTGTCTTGTTAGTTTTTGCCATGGTGCTGCTGTTCCACAAAAGCAAGCATCCAGTTGTCCGACTCAGGCCCTGGCTGCCACGCCAGGCTCTGTGGCACTGGCTGACTGCAGCAGGGAGACGAGGTAAATCTGAAGCCCAACTCTTCTGGCTGGAACCAGGAGTAGGGGCAGGAGGAGAACTTGGTCTCTGCTGCAGTCCCACTGTGGAAGGAGCTGAGTGCAAGTCATCGTCTGGTCAGAGCTGATGTGTTCAAGTGTCATGACCACGTTAACGTCCCTGCGCAGCACCTCGGATGCGCTGTGGGCACCCACATGCATGGTCACACGCACACCAACCTGCAAAACTACACGAGTAAGCAACTGTAGATCAAAGAATGAAGGTTTGGGCCGGTCTGTTCTGAACTAAGGTCACTTAGAGACACCATGGAAGGAGCAGATTTTGTTCAATTGCATTTCCTTAACAGCTTCTTGTTAAAGAAGTCAGGAACAGTGGATTGTTTGCTCAGCCTGTTGGAGCAGAGACAAGAGACACACACAACATCTGTCCTTTTTAAGAATGTCAGAGGTGCTGCTGCTTCACTACAGACCTGTTTTAGACTATCCAGTGCCCACTCATATTGAAGATCTCTTCAATATACGAAGAAGAAAGAAGTCTATCTTTTTCTAAAACGTAATAGTTAATTATAGGATATCATTGCAGAGGATGGCTGCAAAACAAATCGGAACACGTCTGTGCTGAGGCAGCGCACATGAACACAGAACCACATAGATAGAGGCACTTGAGGAAAACTAGTAACATTTTAAAACGTAGTTTCTTAGAGATCAAAGAACCCTCTGTCTCACTGGGGAGGCACTCGTGTGACCCGTGAGCGCCTTGTCCGCTTCAGTGAGGTAAACTTTATAGAGCTATGATCATATATTAAGTAAATCCACTCTGGAGCTCCAGTGGTAGGTACAGTACAGTCTGAGGAATGAATGGATTCTGTATGAAAAGCATGATGCTAATGTACTTCTTCATTCTCTGGTTAGAAGAGATTATTTTCCATTTGCAGAATGCCCATGCGCATAATCCATCCCATTTAAATCCATAGATCATACAACTGAGTGGAATGAAGAGATACACATACAGGGGCGATGCTTTGTCTTTCAAAGTTTAGATCAAAACTTATCGCAGCGTGGTTTCATAGTATTGGAAACTTTGTCTCCTGAACAGAACAAGTTTTGTAGTGGTCTGTAAGAATCTCTCTTCTGAGAGAAGAGAAAAAAGGCATGTTAACTTTTTTTTCCCCCCATTTCGTCTGTTTCATGCATGAAACAGGAAAGTTGAAGCCTGAGGTAAGAACTAAACTTAAGCCTTTTAGAAAATAATCAAAAATGCTGCCCCTAACCAGTTGAGAGCCTCTCAGCTTAGCACATTTTAAGGAAAATGTGGTAACTGTGACATCTTAAAATAGGATTTTTATCTTTAAAAGTTGTATGTAGTACAAGAGCATTATCTAGGGCACATCTCTGCAGCCCATCATCATGCAGCGTAGCTGAGTTAGTTCAGGCAGACCACCATGTGCATCAGAAGCAGCGCAGGGATGCTAAAACAGGGTAAGTGAGCACTAAATGTCAGGAGGCGATCCAGCAGTTCTGCAGTGCTGGAGGAAGAGATGATTTCCATGCTCGCCACTCCTCCCATGCTCATCAAATCCCCCCTGTGAGTCTATCTCAATACCCCAGCAGCAATCTAACGCTTTTGCTTCCCACACCCCCTCCCCACCGGATTAGTTTTCTGATGGTCTGGTGCATTGAATCTGTGAGTGAAAGGGCCTGCTTAGCACCGGAGCCAGCACAAGAGGCGGATGGGAGCCTGCAGCGGGTGGTGCCCGCACAAAAGAGAAGGGGAAAGAGGGGCCGCGGCATCCCACGCTTTCAGCAGGAGTGACCTGCTGGGGATGGCAAAAACCTAGAGGCATTTACCTCTGAGGTATTTAGCATCTCTGCCCAGCACTGCATTGAGTCCCTTTCTGGGCTTGCCTTGAATTATTTATGCTGATTTTGGGATATGGCCAGCAACCATTCCCTGCTACCCTCTTTTAGCCTCTCTGCCTGCAGTGCATCTTCTCCTGATATGCTTTCTCTTCTCACTTTGGAAAGGCACCCATGCCCACCTCTTCCTCAAGCAGGTGAGGCCTTCCCGAGAGCTTTCCCTTCCTCAACCAGGTGAGACCTTCCTGAGAGCTTTCCCGCTCCCCTAGTTGTGTGGGGATGAGGCTGTTGCTCTCCAAAGAGCAGCTTCTGTGACGCAGGAGCAGTCTCCTGACATGGGTAGGAATTTGCCTGAGTGAGAAACAGATGTCCTCACCCAGGAGTTACTCACCTCTTTTTAAAACGCCGTATAGGAACCTTTTATCTGCCCTTAATAGAGCGGGAAAGCGAACTCCCCAAACCTGCAGGCAGCTTTCCTTTGAGGCGGCCTAGCAGGCGCACACTGCACAGCACACAGCCTCGCAGGTAGTTCTCATCCAGGAAGCGCCGCAATTTGGGCTATTCACAAACCGCAGGGTACTATTCTGTTTCCAGGCTCCTAATCCCTCTTACACACAATCCCTTACAACTTTAACTGGCGGGGTGGAGGAGCAAGTTATAAAGGAAAGGGCGGGGGGGAGGGAAAAGGAAGCACAATGCAAAGCTGGGCAGAGGCTGCCTGTGACTGTGTGCCGGCAGCTGCAGCCCAATTAAACCCAGCATCCACAGGTGTTCCCTGCAGACCCCGCGCTAACAAAACCATTTTCTTGAAAATACCTAGGGCTTTAACACACAAGCTCGTTTCGTTCTTTCTTTCCTTCTTTTTTTTTTTTGGTGTTTTTTTTTTTTTAAAAAAAAAGGATTCTTTAAAGCTATTTAGAGCACTTTAAATACAATGAAGCTGAAAAGGACTTTCAGTCCACTGGAAGGAGTTGGCGCTTAATGCCAGAGTGGGGGAGAACCGGCCTAGCTGAATCAGCTGGTGTAACCATTGGTTTCCAAGAAAGATGGGTTATGGCTGTATTCTGTTTATTCAGGGAACAGTAACTGGCACCAGGCACTTTATTGTTGCTGGGAGTGAAATGGGGGACGGCTGGGTGTAAATCCGTTTCTTTTTGGGACTCATGGTGTTTGCACCATAGCTGTGACCCCATGTGCGGCTTTGCTCATTACCCATCAGTGCGTGAGTGTGATTCAGACAGCAAATTTTAGCTCTCCTTTCCTCCCAGGATAACTTGATACCATCGCCTGTTTCACTTTGAATCACAGAATGGTCTGGGTTAGAATGGACCCCAAGGATCACAGAGTTCCAACCCCTCTGCCACAGGCAGGGACACCAACCTCAGGCCTGGAGCTACACAAGGCTGCCCAGGGCCCCATCCAACCTGGCCTGGAACACCCCCAGGGATGGGGCATCCACCACCTCTCTGGGCAGCCTGTTCCAGCCCCTCACCACTGTCTCCGTAAAAAACTTCCCACTAATACCTCACCTAAATCTTTCCTCCTTTAGCTTCAACCCATTCCCCCTTGTCCTGCCATTGTCTACCCTTCTAAAAAGCTGATTCTCCTCCTGTTTCTCTGCTCCCTTCAGGTACTGGCAGGCTGCAATGAGGTCCCCCTGCAGCCTTCTCTTCTCTAGGCCTCTCTTTGTAGGGAAGGTGCTCTAGCCCTCTCATCATCTTCATGGCCCTCCTCTGAACCCTCTCCAACAGTTCCACATCTTTCTTGTATTGGGGGACCCCAGAAGAAGGGTTCTAAATTAATCGCTGACTTTCTGAACTTAAAGCACTCATTTGGATGGTAAATCAGGCCTTTAGAAAAACAATAACCTGTTTTTACCCACAAATTCAAAATTATTTCCATGCCAAGAGAGGACTGCAGACGGCAGACTAACGCGCAGCTCACTAACTTGTTCTCTTTCCATTGTCAGTGGGAATCATGTTTGTTAAACGTTCATTTTTAACGATATTAAAAGTCAAGCTGGGGTATATCCTAGAGTCAGTAGTATTCAGCTGCACCTGGCTGGCTGTAATAGCACCCCACACCTCTGTTATTGCTTAATTACCTGCTGCCTGGCCTGTTGCTGTTTAATCACTTGTTTCTAACAATCCCTGAATGTCTTCATTGCAGTCAGTGCTGAAAGCCACTCTATCTTCAACTGCAGTCAAGGATATCTATTTTCTCCTTCAATACATGGGGCTGCAATTTTGCCTCCTGTTCCTCACTACACAGAGAGATCAAAGGCTGCACCTTTTTTTTAATACTGAAAAGGTAAAAACAGCCATCCCTTGGATTTGTATTTGAAAATAATTAAAAATTGCCTTGCAACAGGCAGACAGGTAATGGTGGTTCACTGCATTCACTTATAGAGTCAGGCAGAGGCTATTCCCACTGATAAACATGGCAGGGGGGCTGCGGCATGGGCGAGCTGCAGGAGCGGGGACTAAATCGCTGAGGACTCTTCAGCTTGGAAAGGCTGAGAAGGGGATGAGATAAAAAACCTCGGTAAAAATCATCAAAGACATGGGGAAGGTGAACGGGGAACAACAGATGAATCACCGTTCTCGTAAGGCAGGAACTGGGAGGCACTTGTTCAAGGGACGGGTTTAATACAGACAGAAGTGCTGGTTTACATAATGTGTGATTAGACCGTGGCACTCATTACAGGGTGATGTTGTGGAGGCCAAAAGGAGAGGTGATTTAAGAAAGCAGTTGGACAAATTCATTGAGATTAGGTCTGTTGTAAGGTTTTACACCTGATGACTTAGGCACAGCCCCTGGTTTTGGAGAGCCACTAAGGAAGAATATGTACCTTGCTCCAAAGTCGCTGGGTTTCTCCCTTTGCGGTTAACCCCTTCTGCTACCTTCCCTTGTTGCCTCACCTCAATCCACGTTGCTTTTTCATCTAGACAAAAATGTAATTTCAAACCCTTCAGTTGCTTGTCTCATAAGGAATGCCCCAACATGGCTGTGGCAAGAAATATCAGTGAGAAAGCAGCAGAGCTTAGGCCAATAATGCAGCAGATTTCACCAACTGAATTCACTCTCGTTTCACTGTGGCTGTATTTCTACTTGTGTTTGCTTTCCAGGAGTGATTTAGCTTTACTAGCTGGTGAGAATGTTTGTGAGGACTTTTTTTTTTTTTTAAAGTTGGCATACTTGAACAAAGAAAAATAATCAAACTTGCCTTGTTGAATCTCTTACCTCGGAAACCCGACACTCTGGGCTAGCCAAGGAATGGAAACAACTTCTGCAACCAGATGCAAGGGCCCAAATTTTAAACACCATGCCATAATGCTTGCTGTTTATTACTCAACAATATATAAAAGATTGAGTCCACAAAAATTCTGAATGCAAGCAGGAAAAGAGAGAACGATAGTTCATGCCTTAAAATTATTTCTTCTTCCTTTAATAGCAGCTCAAATGCTCCTGAGAAGCCAGCCAAAAAAAAAAAAAAGAGTTTTCTGGTGCTTCCTCATGTAGTTTTTCATTATTGCAGAACTTAGGGTTCAGTTTTTAAGAATAGAATTAAACCAGAAAAGTCCTTTGGAGGTTTGTTATCATTGCTGTCACCGATACTCTCAGCAGAGCACAGAGACAACATAAAAGCATCACCAGAAGTATCAGCTTATGGTCAGATTCCTCCTAAATCTATCAGTATACAAATGAAAAGGGAAGAATAAGGGTGGCAACCGTGGTGTTCCCTTTTCCGATCTGCCAACTTGACTGTCTTTCCCTCAGCTTCTCCTTGAGTAAAACATTGCCAGCTCCTAACAAGTGGATGTCTTCTGGTGGAGTGATACCCTGCTTCATAATTTTGATGCTGTGGATCAGTGATGGTCTCTATGAGCAGAACAGGATGGTCAAAACCTGCTATATTGTGTTTTAGGTTGGGTTTTTTTTTTATTACTGCCTGTGAAAAATCCCAGAAGGTCTCTTAACTTTCTGGAAAACTTGTTGCCTTTATCAAGAGGAAATGGCTCCCACCTTCAAAGCATGGCACATTTAGAGTCCAGGCTGCTTGAGATCTCTTTTCCCATCAAGAGTTTTGCCCCTCTTGAAACAACTCTGGGTTTGGTGCTAGGCAGGGGAGGGGCATGCATTTGACCTGGTTTGGGTGGATTTTTTTCTTTAAGTAGGTTTATTTTTGTGTTAGAGAGAGGGAAATAGCCACACTGTCTACTTAGGGAAAAACCTGGATGGAAAGACCAAGATCCTCATGCACTTTTCTAGATGCTGTGTTTCTGATCTCCACAAGAAGTTGGTGCCCTCGCTCTCCACTGCGCTTCCCCTTCCCCATTTAACCGTCTCTACAGTCCTGAAAAGCATTAAAATGCATAACAGCAGTGTTTAGCTTCACTGCTCATTACAGCAGCACAGAACTAATAGTAATATTGTTGTAACTTGACAAAGCCATCTAAATCCATGCGTGTTTTCTTGTGAAAGCTTCCTAAACACGCTGCTAAATCCTCTAAAAAGCTACTAAATGGCTTTGGCAACCATTAGCATGGCATAAGCAGGGGGAAACTCTTTTCAGTAAGTGAACAAACAGAGAAAATATGCTGAATAGCTGGACAAATGTGTTTCAGCTGGCTCTTTCATTTACAGATATAAGGGAGCAGTCAATATCAATCACTGTTTTCCCTGTTGCACTGGAAATCACAATATCTCTTTTCATTCCGCGAGCTCTTTTCACCACAGTAATGTGTCTTTAGAGTGACACTGGCATCAGTCTGTTTCCGCTGTCTGAAGTCCGGAGAGCTTAAAAACACATTGCGGGGTATGAGACCTTAACCCTCCTCCCCTTCCACGCACCCCTCTCCTTCTAGCCTTCCTTTCTGAATTAATTGTTTTTAACTTCTTTCCCAGTGTAAAGCTGAGAAAGAAAAGTGCCTGCAGAGCCTGGGAAATTATCTGCTCTTGTGCTTTGGGGACAGAAAAATGTACCGCTGGCTGTTGGGGTTTTAATTTATCAGGTGTTGCGGGGAGTTTTAACACAAGGTAATATGATTATCAAGTTAATTTGCAACGTGCTGTAATATGAAATATAACGTTACTGTGGTTTGAATTTCGAGCTGTATCCTGGTTCTTGGATGTCCTGATCACACACAGCCTCATTTATTATTTAAAAAAAAGGGGGGGGGGGAAGAAAAAGCTGGAGAAACTCTGTCCCTGTGAGTGCCTGGCATTCGGAGCATGTTGATAGTCTCACGTTCGCTTTCTTCCCTTTGAGTAATATATTCTGCAATGATAAAGCTGTGCTTTTGGGGTGGGGGGTTATTTTGTTCTTGTTTCTTTGCAGATAGCAGCAGTCTGTAGAGAAGCAGCCCTTCTAGCTCTTCAAGAAGACATACACGCCAAATCCATCATGGGACGGCACTTTCGGGACGCGCTGACTGTTGTGACCCCAAGGATTCCCGATTCCTTAATCCGGTTTTATGCAGATTATCAGCAGCAAAGTGGACTGCACGCCCTCTGAAAGGCAAATTAATACATAACCCTGGTTCACGGTGTGAATAGCAAGTTTCCTTTGTAAAGCTGTCAAAAGTTAAACCATTTTCTACTGTGATTGGAGTGTCTGAAGTTAACTGAAGCGCAGAGTCGTCGTAATAAATGCCTGTGTGGGATTTTGAGTGTAACAGATCTCGTCCAAAAGTTGATATTTTACAATTCTAGTGGGATAATCTACATTTTGGAGGGAGCAGGATTGCTGGTTTAAGCCAGTTGATCTGGGTGTATATCCGTGTATCAAAAAATAATCATCAGCTTCCAATTTTCAGCGGCTTCTTGGCCGCAAAGAGAGTGTCCTTGCTGCCTTCGCTTCCTCCCACCTCAACTACGGTTTGATCCCAGGGACCGTCCCAGTGGGATGCAGACCCAGGGAGTGGCCTCCCTACAAAAAAATTGCTGAAAATGATTCTGAATCTTTTGATGTAGGAGCTCCAGAAAAGCTGCCAAACAGGCTCGCCGAACATAGAGCTTTCCGAGGTGAGGGTAAGGTACCCTGATTGATTGCAGCAAAACATTTAGCTGGGGTCCCAAACAACCCCTTTTTTACTCATGCTGGGAAGCAGGCACCTTAAAAATTAGACTCACCTCAAACCAAGCATCAGCAAAAGATCTTGTTCGTTTGTTTGCTTCGATCAAGCTAAATAGGAATGTCGATCGATAATTCTGAGCTGGCCAATTAAAATCTTAATGAATTCTGATTAATGAATAAGAAAATCTAATTGTGCAAACAATTGCAAAATAGTTTAGGGACAGATAAAATCTTTTCAACTTATTTCTTTGTTGTATCATCTCTCAAAAGGATGACATGTCCTTGCGGGGCTCTCTGCTCTTGCTCTCAGTATGAAATGTAGGTAAGCAAACCCATTTTCAGCATTTTTCCCCCCACAACAGAGAGACCAAACTTTTTTATTGCAGACATGAAAAACAGAGGGAAAGGTACAGCAGAACCAATAAAAACTTAAACAAAAATTCATTTTTTTAAAAAAGTGGTGATGGACCCCTGAATTTCAGTGGGTAACTCTGTGCTTTCCTGGTGTTTTGCAGGTAAGTACAAGAATTTACAGGTCAGAATTTTAGCCAAATCCTGCTTTTGCTTGTTGGAGTAAACAAGAAATATGTCAGGCTTTGTGTATCGTTAGTTTTTGGATTTCCTTGTTGATGGTTCTTATTTTTTGGATTTCCTTGTTGATGGTTCTGCAGACTTTTCTGTATTCCAGTCATTATGTAGGTATTCACAAGAGAGTAGTGATTACTTAGACAGTTATATAATTTTATGAGAAATTTGTATGTCGAAGGGAGATTTCTACTCTATTCATCAATATGAAACCTAAATAGTAATCTCTTAGCCTTGATTAGGGCTTTTCTCTCTTTACTTAGTTTCACTCTGCACACAGTTTTTATCTTTGAAAAACAATCACCGATATTTAACTTAAAACTTTCCTATTACTTATTTTTTTCTAGCCTATTGTTGCTATAATTAGCATTTCATTTTACTATCGCTGGAATGGATTAGAGGATGAGGAAAAGCAGGTCGTTCACTGAGTTCATCTGACGTATGTGCCTTGGTTTTTTCACTGTTTGGCTCTTTAACAGTAGAACAGGCAGAGGGGAATTAAGAAAATTATAACTGGGCAAGGTGCCTTGAGGACCAAGGCTGCATTTGAAACTTCTTTATCCTTCTTTCCTAAACTCTGTGTATTCCAACCAGAAGCTCAGGATGTGAACTCTTTATCATAACCATTCCAGTTTTGATGTTTCCCAAAAAAACTAAATGCCATATGGTTATTCCCCAGCACTTTCCTCCCCTGTGTGTTCCTGAAGGGAGGAATGAGAGGTTGTAGTTTTTACTGCCAATAACGAATTCTGTTTGTAATTTTGTACCCTAAAAATAACACAGAATAAGTGTGATGCTCCCAAGAAGCAGCAATACTCCATTGCCATTCCTTGGGATGTGCTCACATGCCTTGGGAATGTGCACCAAGGCAGGAATCTCAGTTGAGAAACTGAGGGATGCAAGTGGGAGCTGGCTGCCCTTTCTGTACGTGGACTCCAGTTGCCTCCTGTTCAGAGGGAATTTTGTGTGTTGTATTTTAGGCCGTTAGGAGAAAATACTGGCCCATGACTGCTGTGTGTGCCTGGGGAGAAACCCAGCCCTGCAAACTTATCCTCTCATCCACACGGGACCACATTTATCCACACTGTAGGAACTCTCTTTGACACATGCCTGCATGCTTGAAGTGATTTTTAAATGCAGGAGGTTCCCCTTCCTGTCATTGGGTTTGTGGAACTTAACTTTTCAAAAAGTAAAATACTCTTTTTTTTAAAAAAATTAACTTCTGGTGAATTTGGGAAGTTCCTCAAAGGTTTATGCTGCTCCCAAACACTCTGTTTGGAAAACTTAGCTAGTCTGATGCCAGTCAAAGCGGTACTCCATCCCAAGCCACAGATAAATTGAGATTTTAAAAGTATGATGATTCCCCTTCTTGTTCCTGATGCCTCAACGCTGATATCGTGGGCTAGCAACATGAAACCTCTTTATCAGAGTTCTGGAAAACAGCCAAGTCTTTGGTTTTGGTCAAAGCACATCAGCGTGGTTGTCCCTCTATAATGCAGTCCAGTGAGTGCTTTTGCACCCTCAGCCTCTCATCGGAACTTACTGATGAGGGCACTGTAGGACAGAGCACTCCAGAAGCCTCTTCTGTTAGCCTTCATTTAAATGAGTGGGGGTTTTAATTCAGAGCTGAACTTTTCACAGCAGCTTTTACTGAACACATTGTGCCTTGGCACCAAATCAAACCGCTTGCAGTCTGAGGCCATATAAGCCTGAACACCTCTGCTCTTCAGAGTAAATCAAAGATAGAGGCGTTCTTTCTTCTGCCGGATTAATCACGTTCATTGTTGTTTGGATGTTTCTGGGAGATTTCATTTCGATAAAATGATGGAGCCTCAGTGAACAGAGGAGAAGGCATCTGAGAAGAACATCTCTCTCCCCGTCCTCTCTTTAGCTGCTGAAGCGGTTCCTTGACTCGCTTCTTTATATCCTTTGGAAATACAGTCTTTTTCCTGCCTGCCATTATCTTTTGGAACCAGCTTTTTGGCCCACATACTGCTTGAGTTGCAGAATCATCAACATTAAATCAGCTTTTCAATGTTTCAGGCACATTTTGTTTAAATACAAGAAGCCTGACTTTTTCCTCCAATAACAACGTCGTGCAAAATGGCTTAAAATGTCTTTTGACAGGTCTGCCAGAAATGACCAGGGGAAGATTTATGATCAAAATGCAAAAATGTCTTCACTTAACTTGAAAAATAGTTCAGCCCTGCGTTCTCCCTAATGCATAAAACAGTTTTTCACTGTGAGTACGATGCACCATTCTTAATCCTGGAGAAAAAAAAAAAAGAATTCAGTTTATTGTGGCTAATTTTCCTATGGTCTCTACATGAGAACAGGACGTAAGGTTCCCTCAGGTGTGAGGGTGAGCAGCAGGCACAGGATAAAGACAGTTTTCCAAGGCGGTTATTCAAAGTCATTGAACTTAAGCCTTGTCAGCCCCTTTCACGTATACTGTGTCCTTAAAGTTGATTTTTCTGGTTTGTGTACCCTGGCTCTTTCCTTTTAGCTTCTTTACTCCTTTTAAATGTCAAAGTGTGGTGGTTCTCCTTCAGCAACTGGGCACGAGCCAAACATAATGCTCCTGTAACCAAGCATCAGTCAGGGAGTGCCGCGGGAAGGCTGGCTGCACATGATGTTTGCTGCGAAGCCGGCAACAAATAGGGTTTGGTGAGGGGCAGAGAGAAAGCCAGGCTGTAAAGCCTGGTGGCGTGCCATCTGCTGAAGGTAATTGATGGACACAGGGGGAAATGGCCAGCCTCTTCTCAGTGTCTGTGGGGACAGGACAAGGGGCAATGGCCTCAAGTTGGAGCACAGGCAGTTCCACATCAACATGCAGAAGAACTTTTTCCCAGTGAGGGAGCCCTGGGACAGGCTGCTCAGGGGGTGTGGAGTCTCCTTCTCTGGGGATATTCAAGCCCCATCTGGACGCCTGCCTGTGCAACCTGTCCTAGGAAACCTGCTTTGGTAGGGGGGTTGGAGTCGATGATCTCT
Source organism: Laterallus jamaicensis coturniculus (assembly GCA_022605575.1). Taxonomy (NCBI): domain Eukaryota; kingdom Metazoa; phylum Chordata; class Aves; order Gruiformes; family Rallidae; genus Laterallus; species Laterallus jamaicensis. The sequence continues at coordinate 5,113,298 of JAKCOX010000005.1, forward strand.
GGAGGTCCCTTCCAACCCCTACAAGTCTGTGATCCTGTGACACAAGTTCATGGGCAGGAAAGTAATCCCTCCATATTGCAATAGGCAAGTGTCAGGGCTATGGGTGGAGAAGACTGACCCTTAAAGCTTTTGGTTGCATCTGAGTCTCCCAGAGAAAGCACTCAGTTGGGTGGGTGAAACTGTAATACTGGTCCTAGAAAAACAAATGCCCAGTGCTTGTGGTAGTTCACTGTGCTAGCTAGGAGAGAACCTGTAAGGAGTTGTACTTGGAAGGTGAAGAGTCACGCACATGCCTGGAAGGCAGGTACCCACTGACAAAACCCCAGCACAGCCCCCTGAAAGAATTAGTAAATAGCGGGCACAAAGAACTTGCCTTGCTCCCTGAGATCACAGAGTTGGGACAAAACTGAACGTGCTTCCCTCACACTTCTGTGCCTTGGGATTAGTCAGCGGCGTGGGAAGTGGGAGCTGGGGACAAACTGACCTGGGAGGTCCACTGCTTGGCCACCACTGACAAAGCTGGCACATAAGGAGAGACAAGCTGAAGGGAGGATGGGTAATCGGGGTATTTCAGCTACCCCAAAGCAACGTGTTGGCCACAGGACACAGGAGCCAGATGGCGTATGTGAGGCTTTTTGTAGCTGCCCCAAACTCTGTCTTAAGGTCCTGGTCACCATGGTGCTAACCCATCCCACAGCTGCGTTTGGAAAACTGGCTTTGCATTGTGCCCCTTCTGTATTTGTATTTAATGTTGTTATGGTTACAGTGAATGGCAGAAGAATTTTATCTACTATGAACTTCAAAATCTTTTGCTTTTGCTGCTACCTTTTTTTTTCCCCCTCCTTTTAGAGTAGGGAAGTGATAGTTCTGTTGTACTCAGCGCTGGTGAGGCTGCATCTTGAGTACTGCGTCCCATTTGGGCCCCTCTCTACAGGAAGGATGTTGAGATGCTGGAGCACATCCAGAGGAGGGCGATGAAGCTGGTGAAAGGTCTGGAGCACAAGTCCTGTGAGGAGCGGCTGAGGGAGCTGGGGCTTTTTAGTCTTCAGGAAAGGAGGGGAGACCTTAACTGCTGTCCGCAGCTACCTGCAAGGTGCTTACAGAGATGTTGGGGTTGGTCTCTTCTCTCAGGTGACAAGTGATGGGACGAGAGGGAATGGCTTGAAATTGTGCCAGGGGAGATTTAGGTTAGGAAGGATTTCTTTACTGAAAGGGTTGTCAGGCATTGGGACAGGCTACCCAGGGAGGCAGGGGAGTCACCATCCCTGGAGGTGTTTGAAAGGCGTGTAGATTAAGTGCTTAAGGACATGATCTAGAGGTGGGCTAGCAGGGTTAGACTGTGGCTGGACTCGATGATCTAAAGGGTCTCATCTGTGCAGTATTGAGCTAGGGACCCTGCTTTGGCAGAGGGGTTGCACCTGATGATCTCTTGAGGTCCCTTCCAACCCCTATGATTCTATGATTCTAACCCAGGCGATACTATGATTCTGTGAAAGGTAATGCTGTAGGTGATCCAATGTGTGTGAATTAATAAGAAGCTTTTCCTGGGGAGTAGGTGGAAGGAGCATGCAGAATCAGTTGTACTTGGGTGTGTTTTGAATGGCAGGCTAACATCTGGAAGACAAATATTTCATCTGAAACCTACTCCAAAGCCTGGGGCTTGTGTCTGCTCTTTGTGCAACTGCTACCTGGTCATTTCTTCATCGTCTCCATAGGAAACTCGGCAGTGTGTTTTCTCCAGGGCTTTATACATTCTGTGTTCAGTCTTTCAAATGGTGGTGTTCTTCCCTGCCGACTGAAATCCAGCCACTCTGGAGTCCTGATAGGAGGAGGAGATGTGTGTTTTCTCTGTTAACTAAGACAAGGACCGGGCCAGTGAGGGGGAAAGAGCCCCGCTCCGTGCTTGCGTGGCACGCCTCCAGCAAGAGTGCAGGTGTTGCAGGAGAAGGCAATGGCAACCAGATGACATTCCTTCTGTGTGATTCTTCCCCTTGAACTAGAGCAGAGCCATCGCTCCAAACAGATTATGGGACCTTCCAACAAAACTTGAAGCTAGCATGTTGCCTCCACGTGCAGGTGTAAAGCCTGTGGCAATAAAGCTTAGATTCATCCAACTAAAAGATAGGGAGCAGAATTGCTCTGTGTTCCCTCAGCAGTCATTGGAGAGACCCCAGAAGATGGTCTGGACAGTGATTTATCCCAGCTAGGTGCTGAGCTACCTTTCTGGAGGAGCTTAAAGGGGGTAGCTGATGTCAAGAGAGACCCCATGGCACCTACCTAGGTAAAGTGCCTACAGGTAGATGGAAGGAATGGACAGCAGTAGCTCTCAAAATACTGAGAAAAGAGATTTTACAGACGTGTGCAAATATATGCTGTTTGCATAAATGGTTCTGGAAATGCTGTTGGCATTGTCCTCTCAGTCCCTGTGCCTGTGTGGCATGGCAGCGTGCTCTTTGCCACCACCCTGATTTTTTTATCTCCTTTGCTAACACAGAGGAGTTTTTCACATCCCTGTTTGGTAAAATAAATGCCTCCACACCAGCTGAGTGTGGAAGGGGCTTTGATAACCTTCAAGGTGAAACACTTGTCAGCTCTCACTTTATCCAGAAATGGATTATCTGGGCTGTGGAATAATGAGGTCATGTCTTTCCTCCACACCGCTGGCAGGAGCTTCAAATTTCACAGAGGGGTAGCTGCTTACATGGAGCCTGCTCTGCTTAATGCCATTTAAAGCTACCTCCCCTTCTCTGTCAGCAAGTTTTCCCCAAACTGAGGGTGTGAAACGTGTTCCTACAGCCTCGTCTGCGTTATGCGAGAGGCGTTTTGGTGGTGAGTGGTCTCAACTGAGAGTCACAGAATCACAAGGTTGGGAAAGACCTTTAAGATCTTTGAGTCCAACTGTTCCTGTCCCTAAACCATATCCCTGAGCACCTCATCTACCTGTCTGTTAAACACATCCAGGGATGGTGACTCAACCCCCTCCCTGGGCAGCCTGTTCCAGGCCCTGACAACTCTTTCAGGGAAGAACTTTTTCCTAACATCTAATCTGACCCTGCCCTGGCACAGCTTTGTGCCATTTCCCCTTGTCCTACCTCCTGTCACCTGGCTGAAGAGACCATCACCCACCTCTCTACACCCTCCTGTCAGGTAGTTGTAGGCGGTGATGCAGAGGTGCAAGACGTGAGTAGCAGAGTGACCCGCACGTGCAGCTCACAAGGGATGAAGAGCAGGGTCTGGCAGGTGAGCAGACCAGAGCCACATATGTGGCTCTCTTCAGGTGAGCATCCCACAGGTCAGCTCGCTGCAAAGCAGTGACTCTACATCTGCAGCTTTCGTGCAGAGCTGTAGCACCCAGAGCGGCCGTGGACATGGGAGATCCCTAAAGCAGACAGGCTGTGGGTGTTATAGCCAGTGCGTGCTTGAGATTAGCAAACAAACAAATCCTGTAATATTCTGGAATGCTCCCTCACCACCTAAGCAGGGATTATTCCACCAAACCAGCAAATTCTACCCCTCTACCTAGTCAGGTCTAACCCAGAAAGGGCACTGCACCAGCAAATGTTATCCTCAGCACTTCTCTTGCAGAACTCACTACCAGTTTATATGCAAGCATGTGGGGTAACTGACCCACTGCTTTCTTCTTGGTGCTGTGAAAATTGTGGTGAAACCAGTCTGAAAGGTGTAGAAACAACAGCTTACCTTGCTCTGATTCTACTTCCAGCCTCTCAGCATTTCTAATTTTGCTTTTGTTAGTATGTAAGTGCATCGTAGTAACCGGTTATGCTTTTACTACAAAAGGGTATTTTATTTCCCTGGGGGATGAGTCATGATCCTGGGTCAGCTGGTGGTGCTCAGTGCCTTGATAACACAATTGGCTGCATACAGCTTCGTTAGGCCCCTTCCCACACTTGCTGGAGAGACCTGAAGGAAGATGTTAACAGGAGATGGAAGGAGGGCTGTTCCTTACCTTCCTGACTGCTGGGGATCTGAATTTTGGGATCGCTCTGTCTGCTGGGTGAGAAGGTAAGCACCTGCCTGAAGAAGCATGTGAAGGCCTTTCTGGTTCCGGGTGGTAGGAGAGCAGATAGATGGGGAAAGCGTTTGAAAACACATGAATTATGAAGGTTACTGTGAAGTTATGCACTGTCTGATTGTAGTGTGGAAGGGTGTGGGGTGATGGGAGTTGGGAGGAGACAGTGGGAATGCTGATGACAGTCAGGGGCTAATTTGTGTTGTTTGGATGCTGATTTCGGTGTGATGGCGTGCTGAAGGAGGGCTGCAGGTCACCCTGGGCCTACAGTAGGAAGTGTCTCCCTGCTAAGCACAAAGTGGAGCCTGGCTTTGATCTCCTTAAGCCCACCAGCACTGCATTAGCAGGTGTGCTGCTGAAGCTTGACTCTTCCAGGCACAGCAGGCATATACAAAGTTGCAGGCACTAGGATCCATAATCCCTCTGTATTGTGTTGGTTGGTTGTGGGGTTTTATCTTAAGACCAAATTCCTCCAGGCCAGCCCTGGCTTCTGCACTGGACTCTCTGTTTCCTGTGCAGCAGGAAGAACCCTTCCTTCCAGGCAGAAGAAATTCTGATATATTGTCCCTCTCTACTCTGCCCTCGGGAGGCCCCACCTGGAGGAGCCCAGAACTGGACACAGTACTCAAGGTGTGGCCTCATCAATTCTGCATGTGTGGGCAAACCGTCACTTTACGTTAAGGGGCTTGATTAAACGTTCTGCTGAAGTGTGCTCCGTGAAGGCATTGCTACCAAAACTGGATCTTCTTCTCTCCTGAAACATTCTTTTCACTCCTAAAGCTTCTTTTAAGAAAGCAGACAGCCAATTCAGGCTCAGCCTTGAGCCAGATTGGATGGGGCTTTGCGCATCCTGGTGTAGTGAAGGTGTCCCTGCCCATGGCAATGGGGTTGGAACTCGATGATCTTTGAGGTCACTTCCAACCCAAAGCATTCTGTGATTCTATGATCCACCCTGGTATGGACACAGTGACAGTTTCAAGTTAATTTGAGGTTACATTGTCAGAGTTCACACAGAAAGAAGCTACCCTGGTGTGATAACAAAATCATCCTCATGCTGAGCATCAGCTGGAGGAGAGGACTGCTAGTAACCCTTAGGCTTTATGTTTTGTTTCTTTTCAAGTCCTCAGGTTTCACCATGAGTACAAAATAAAAAATCCCTAACCCTGTGAAAGAAATGACTGTAGATTAGATTTAGAGACAAAATTCTGTGCTGCTGCAGGTGCCTGTTGTCACAGTATCTAACATGAAAGTACACAGACATCGAGGACATTCAAGGAAACCACTTGGGTTTGCCTGGTGGTTCCCTCAGAATAAAACGTAGCTGGCTGGTTGCCTGGGTGTGTTTCCAGAGGTGCTTGCTTGGAAGAGCACTTTGGAGATGGCTTTCAACAAAGGTGTGCTTTAGATCTTTAAGCTAGGATTGGACTTGGCCTGATTTTGGAGGGAATAGTCAGTATCTTCAGTATCATGAGTGCCCTGTAATTGTAAGCTAGATTTATACTATGGCATTGTCTTGGGCCGGGGACGGGGGAACCATAGAAGAAAGTGATGAAGCTGAGACAAAGCTGTGCAGACCAGGGCTATCAAGGTTCTGAACTTTTTTGTAAGGCACCTGTACAGCATGGAAGTGTGACCACGATGTGTTCGAGCTGACCTCCCCTCTGAGGCACCTTGCCACACGCTGGAGAAACCCCATTTATTTTTGTAGTAGTTTCATTCAGTGCATTCTGGATGGACAGATAGATACACCAGTTGGTCCTTATGGGACAGGAGGAAAGCTTCATAGGCCAAAAAGATCTAAAATCACCTCTCTTTTCTGAAGACTCTGCACTCTGTGGCTATCCAAGAGCAGCAGGACTTCCATGGCAGTGGGCAGCAGCCACAGCAGTAGAACAACATGAGGTCTGAGGTTCTGATCATTGCTCCTTCACAAACACCTCCAAGTGCTCTCTGCTTTGTGCAAGCCTCATGTTATTCTTAAGCTGTCTGGTGTTCAGCTTCCTGGTTACTTCCTTCCACAGGCCTCTGGGGTGGCGTGACTCAAGGTACAGCTGTACGCATGTAATACATCTGAAGTTGTATTTGTACTGATTTCTTAAGCTGCTCAGAATTGTGCTCTGCTTCCCAGTCCCACGTGATGCTAAAATGATTCTTTACTGGATGAGATACTTAAGCCCCATCTGGACACCCCCCTGTGTGACCGGTCATAGGGAACCTGCTTTGGCAGGGGGGTTGGACCTGATGAGCTCTTACTCTGCCCTTGTGAGGCCCCAGCTGGAGTCCTGTGTCCAGAGCTGGGGCCCCCAATACAAGAGAGATGTGGAACTGTTGGAGAGGGGTCAGAAGAGCCACAAAGATGATCAGAGGGCTGGAGCACCTGCCCTACAAAGAGAGGCTGAGGGAGCTGGGCTTGTTCAGCCTGGAGAAGAGAAGGCTGCGGGGGGACCTCATTGCAGCCTGCCAGTCCCTGAAGGGAGCAGAGAAACAGGAGGGGAATCAGCTTTTTAAAAGGGCAGATAATGGCAGGACAAGGGGGAATGAATCAAAGCTAAAGGAGGGAAGGTTTAGATTGGATATTAGGGGGAAGTTTTTTACAGAAAGAGTGGTGAGGTGCTGGAACAGGCTGCCCAGAGAAGTAGTGGATGCCCCGTCCCTGGAAGTGTCCAAGGCCAGGTTGGATGTGGCCCTGGGCAACCGTGTGTAGCTCCAAGCCTGAGGTTGGTGTCCCTGCCTGTGGCAGGGGGGTTGGAGCTCTGTGATCCTTGGGGTCCCTTCCAACCTGGCCCATTCTATGATTCTATGATTCTTCAATCTCCAGAGGTCCCTTCCAACCCCTACAGTTCTGCGAATCTGTGAGATAAAGTAGCTGTGTAGGGCATGTTTTCTTTCCTTGCAGCTGAGGATGGTTTTAAATGAAAGTTGGGAGGTTTGGTTGCTTGGCTTCTTGTTTTTCTCACTCTGCCTATTTGTCCCACATCTAGAAGCTGCCGTTCTATTGGCAGGTTTTCAGGCTAGGAGTCAAGAAACTTGAACTATCCCAGCTGGCTCTTCTTGTGACACCTTTGGAAAGTATTTCTCCCCTGTGAGACTTTCTCCCTCTTTTGTTAAGTAGTTTGAGATCTCTCACTGAAGAATATAGCAGTAAAGTTCTGCCCTAGCTCTGAAGTTCTGCTCTTCCATCAGTTGAAGGCAAGATCCCCACCGTGACTTTGATAGTAGGGTGGATAGTAGCATTTTCCTTCATGTGGAAGGAAAATGCTGGTTGTTATGACTTGCTAAGACCCTCCAGTTGTAACACATTACTCCTGCCTTATGTACGGGCTGGAAACTAAACACGAATAATGATAACCTTGGGGTTTTTAATCCCTGCAAAACATAATTAGCCGTTTGAAAGGGTGGTTGGAGGGTTAAGCTAGGTAGAATAAACTGCTAGTATAGTAACATCTATATTAAATAAATAAATAAATAGGCCCCAAACCCAACAGACGGATTTAACGTGTTATATAATCTCTGTTAAACTTGCTCTGGGAAATCCTCCAAGAGCCAGTGTCAGTCTCCATTTTGTACAAGTCTGTACACAACCTTCCTAAGAATTTGTGTGAAGCTGGGTGGGGGAACAGCGAAAGGAGAAGTTAGAACAGAATGTAGCCTGACCAAAGTCTCTCTGCGATGGAGCAGGAACAGAGGGAAGTTTATGCTTTTAGAGGTCTTTCTGCAAACTTTCCCCCTTCCCCCCCCCCCCCCCAGAGCAGGTGACTTCCAGTGCCTTCTGCTAGGGCTTCCCAGTGCCGTCACGTTTCACTTTTGTCATCAAGCAGCAGTCTGAAAGGCTTCTAGGTGGATTAATCTCATAATTACCACTGCTTTAGGATGTTATGCTATGTTAAAAACAGCTCATGCTTCTCTCCACTGGATACTGCCATGACATGGGAAGAATCTCATGTGTTTAGGCCCCTGCCAGCCACAGGCAGCACAGAAGGTGTTTGTTCTGTTGCTTACAGATACAGCAATCAATTTACTGACTGTTCATGACACAGAATGTGGGCCACCCCTTGCAGCTATTTCTTACTTCTTTTCCAGGAGCTCAGTCACTGCCTGCCTTGTACATAGATGGTATCACAGAATCACAGAATGGGCCAGGTTGGAAGGGACCCCAAGGATCAGAGTGTTTCAACCCCTCTGCCACAGGCAGGGACACCAACCTCCAGGCCTGGAGCTACACAAGGTTGCCCAGGGCCCCATCCAACCTGGCCTTGAACACTTCCAGGGACGGGGCATCCACCCCCTCTCTGGGCAGCCTGTTCCAGCCCCTCACCACTCTCTCTGTATTCACCTATCTCTCCTCTGGGAGCAAAGTGATCTGAAGCTTGCTGTTTAGATACATGTTGGAAAACGTGCTGAAAACAGAGGGATGATTTGTGCTCCTTTTGTGAAATGGGGAAGAAGCTCTTAGCATGTTTCTGCCAGAAGATAAGCCCGAATGTTTCAATCTGCTTTTGTTCTGTCCTTTCCACCTTTCCCTTCTGGCATGGTTACCCTGCTGCTTTCCCATTCCTGACCAGAAAGGATTGTTTTCCTCTACTCAGCTCGGCAGAGCAGCAAGTAGTGCTGAAAATATTTATGATGTGGAAGTGATTTGGAATATGACATGTTTCATCATCATTTTTCCAGCACAGGGCCGCCAAGATGATGGAGTGGAGCACCTTCCTTATGAGGAGAGGCTGAGGGAGCTGGGCCTCTTTAGACTGAGGGGTGACCTTATTCATGTTTATAAATATGTAAAGGGTGAGAGTCAGGAGGATGGAGCCAGGCTCTGCTCAGGGATGGCCAGTGATACGTCAAGGGGCAACGGGTGCAAGCTGGAGCAGAGGAAGTTCCATGGGAATGTGAGGAGGAACTTTGTCACTGTGAGGGTGACAGAGCCCTGGGACAGGCTGCCCAGAGAGGCTGTGGAGTCTCCTTCTCTGGAGACATTCAAGCCCTGCCTGGATGTGTTCTTGTGTGATTTAGTCTGGGTGATCCTGCTCTGGCAGGGGGGTTGGACTAGATGATCTCTTGAGGTCCCTTCCAACTCCTAACATGCTATGATTGAACAAACACGAAATGCAGTGACATTCCTAAGCTTTCACTGAGGCATCCTTCCCAGTGGAGGCAGTGGGATATCTGTGAGGTAGAGCACTGGATGAGATTAGTATTTGACTTCTCTGCTTCTATTTGCTTGATGACCAGACCATTTGGCTGATAAAGATATGAAGTTCTCCTCAGGGGATGTAAACTGTGGAAAAGCCTATTGCAGCAAGTTATATTGCAGTTGGCTTTGCAAAATACGGTATGATCCAGCTGCCATTGAAAGCAACAAGTGTGTCTGAACTGGGGGCTGTCTTTCTGGAGCTCTGCATATCCAGCCTTGGCATGGATGAGGAGGAAAGCATGCAGTACTGACTGGGTCTGCTGTTTGAATGCTTCATTCTGCAGCCTGTTCTTCAACCTGCCTTTAAAATACCATTTTCTTTATGTGGGTTGTTTTTTTTTTTATGTCTGCCCCTTCTTCATTGTGATTTCACTTGAAATCAAGTGATCATTCATGAATTACACTGAGAAAAATTTTTCTCCAGTTTTTTTTTCCTTCTAGTTCAAAGCCTAAGTTGATAATAGAGCCAGTGGACCAACTGTCTTCTGTCTAAGCCACCTCTTATGGCTGAGCTGTTCTGGAGGGAGCATTTCACGTTTACTTCATCGCTCACACTTGCTTTGCACCTTTATAGCTACAAACTGGAACACGTACTGGTAACCAGGTACTTAAGGGTATATAGCAAGATGCCTGCAATTTGGAAAACATGTAACCTTCAGAGTTTCTCAGCATCAGTTGATAGGGAACCTACAAATGCTCTTGAGATTAAATATGCTTTTATTGATAACATGTCTGTTCCCAATCGAGACTTCACAGTCCTGCTCCAAAGTGAAGGAATGGCTTTCAGGTGTTCTTTTTGGGGTTTCCATACTCTGTTTTGAGTGTTGGTCCTTTGATAAGGTAGGAGTATCATATTCAGTGGTGAGTATAACAACTTGTTGGGTTTTTTCCCATAAGTGAACTAATTTTTTGTGTACTTCTTTGTATACTTGGAACAACAAACTTATAAATGCCATTTTTTAACCTGATTGGTACCCAAGTAATGGCAGTTGTTAGGACATCCTAGTCAGATATTGTTCAGTTCTTTGGAAGTAGATATTAAGTTATTCCTAGCAAATAAACTAGTAAAAAAACATCCACCTCCACTTCAAACATTTCCATGGTTCATGGCTGGCTGAGGACTTATCAGTGTCGTGTCTACCTCATCTTTCCCCTTTGGTTGTGTCTCTCAGATGTGCTGTCTTCTACATGCCTTCTGGATTTGCTTTACACATCACAAGCAACCTATTTGGTTTTCCTGTGATGGTTCTTCCTTTTTCTGTCTCTCTTCTTTGGGGCAGGGGAATCACAGAATCACAGAGCTGTAGGGGTTGGAAGGGACCTCGAGAACTCATGGGGTCCAACCCCCCTGCCAAAGCAGCTCCCCAGCTCATACTGCACAGGTCGGCGTCCAGATGTGGCTGGAATCTCTCCAGAGAAGGAGACTCCACACCCCCTGGGCAGCCTGTCCCAGGGCTCCCTCACCCTCACTGTGAAAAAACTTTTCTGCATGTTGGTGCAGAACTTCCTGTGCTCCAACTTGCAGCCATTGCCCCTTGTCCTGTCTCCACTGAGAAGGGGCTGGCCAATTCCCCCTGCATCCCATGCTTAAGATAATTGTAAACACCAATTAGGTCCCCCCTCAGTCTTCTTTTCTCCAGGCTGAACAGCCCCAGCTCTCTCAGCCTTTCCTCATAGGGGAGATGCTCCAGGCCCTTAATCATCTTTGTAGCCCTTCTCTGGACTCTCTCCAGGAGAACCCTGTCTTTTTTACACCAGGGAGCCCAGAACTGGACACAATACTCCAGGTGGGGCCTGACCAGGGAGGGGAAGAATATCTCCTGGCATGATGGAAAACCTTTGTGATGACAACGAATTTATTCCATTCGATCAGAAACAATCTGTACTTTCTGCTAGTTTGCTATTAATGTGGGTATGGGATAGGTGAAGACTCAGCTGCTCCAGTGGAGACTCAATTTTTAATACCATTTTAAATATCAAATATTAACTATATTTCAGTAAGAAATTACTTCATCCAGGTTCTATTTTTGAGTTAGTTTTGCTTTTAAAGTTTCACCCTCTCGCATCTAGTTTTCAATTGGATTATCTGTTCAGTACTGCCATGAGTAGTATGTTGAAGGTGATACCACTAACTTATTCTAATTGAAGTGGATAATTGCCATACAATTGACTTCACATCTAGGTAGAATTTATTGCTGTGGCGGTAGCTGTCAATAACACTGCTAAGAATAAATAGATGATGTTTTCAAGATCTGCCCAGGGAGTTTAGACAACAGAAATTCTCCCTTCAAGCCTTGGAAAGAACTCTCTGAGCCACTGATTCTTTCTGTTTCTTCCCAAGAAGTGCTGGGCACTTCTACTTTAAAGCAACTGGCACCCTGGAAAATGAGGTCTACAGGAGCTAATGGGTTTACAGGAATGTTTGTAATTGGCTCCAAGCTTTTGGGTTGTGTTTTTTTTTCATGTGGCAAGTTTAAAAAGGAACAGCAAATGGTTTTGAAAAGTAATTCTTGATGCCGATCCAGCTCCTGAAATGTTGTTTGCATTTGCTTCCCATGCTTCACGCTGTGTGATGAAACATGAGCAGCGCTACTTCCAAGAGCCTGGATGCCCAACCTGCACACCACCTTCTTCAGCAAAATCTCAGAATGCCAAAACCACTATTTTTTACCTGCATAAGGGTGCTGCAGAGATGGGGCATTTGGAGAAGAATTAGAGAAGTCGCGTTACTTTGCTGTAAGAAGAGAGCAGTGTTTAAGTTCTAACAGGCTGATGTTTAAGTTTTGTTTAAGTTTACCCTCTACAGAGCTGAAATCCAGCCTGGTGATGACAGCTATTTTGCTTACTTTAAGAGGTACGGACGTAAAAAACAGTTGAGCAGCTGACCTCAACACCCAGTGCAGCTGAAGAAGACCTTTTTGAAGAGTCCGAGGTCTCTGTCTATCCTTCCATGGGTCCAGGACCCATTAGGGCCCTGTTGTTGGGGGGTTTGGTGGTTTGATGGGGTTTTGTTTATTTAATAAACAGGACAGGAAATTACTACAAACACCTAATTCAGTCAGGCAATTTCTCCATTAACATAAAAAGCAGCAGAAACGCGTGCGGTAAGAATGCTAGAAAAGGCACTGCCTGGTGTAGTTTTCAAACTTAGCATTTTTATCTTTATTAAAAGATTAAAAACCTGAAAGATGCTTCTTTTAGGCCAGATTACATCAGTGTAAATCTACACGACAGGCTGTGAGCAACAGTACAGTACCCCCCCTTGTGAATAGTTCAGTATTACAGCAGTGGTCCAAGAGCTGTCACCTTGCCGCAGTGTTAGGGCAGTGTTTTGGAAGGTCATTGGCATGCTACTTTTAAGGAGTGGGGGGAAATATCTGTTTTCTGCATAATTTTCAAAACTATTGAACTTGAGTTTCCTGACCTTGGGAAGCCATAGATACAAGATCCCTGTTGGGCTTTGAGGTGCTTCCAGCAGAGTATGTTTCAGTAGCAGTGTGGTCGTTACACGCTGAAATCCTTTGGCTTCCCAAGAACCGTGTGCCTAATGCATCGTGGAATGAAGCAAGGATCACAGTAGTGATTTTGAAAGAGAGAGTTACTGAGGAGAATCTACAAGAGGGACCAACCCTCCTGCTGTGTGCACACAAACATACAGTTTTTTGGTGTCATAACAGACACGTGTTGGTGTGTGCCTGTACACGCTCCTCTGGGTGCCCGCCAGCAGGAGAGGCAGCGCACGCTTTCCTGCAGGCTTGCGTTGAATCAGAGTAGCACGGTTCCTGCCTTGTCTCCCACCCTGATGGAAAAGAGTCTCCTGACCTCATCAATCCCAAAGGAAAACAAGATTAACTTTGATTTCCCTGGGAGGAGAAATCCGGCCCTTGACACCGAATATTCCTTAACAGACAGTTGTTGTTACAGAACATACAAGTTTGGGATGCCAATGGCAAGCTCTTCCAGAGTACAGCAAACCACATCAGACATGCATGGGGGATATTGGCACTTAATGCAAAACAGAATCTTTTGGAGAATTAAGACCCAGAAAATGGGAAAGGAAAAGGAAAAAAACCCACCAAACCCAAACAACCAACACACAACAGATTAATAACAAAGTTATGTTTTATCATTCTCTTACAGGGAAGCAGCAAACGACCAGTGACTTTGCTGCACTCGTGTAGAGTTGCGGTGAGAGACCTTTTCCATCTCTTCAACCATAAAAGAGTAAAAGGAAGTTGTGGGGTTGGTTGGTTTGTTTTTTTCCCATGAGAAGTCAAACCCCATCAATATTGGATATTAGGGGGAGGTTTTTTACAGAAAGGGTGGTGAGGGGCTGGAACAGGCTGCCCAGAGAAGTAGTGGATGCCCCGTCCCTGGAAGTGTTCAAGGCCAGGTTGGATGGGGCCCTGGGCAAGCTTGTGTTGATCCAGGCCTGAGGCTGGTGGCCCTGCCTGTGGCAGGGTGTTGGAGCTCTATGATCCTTGGGGTCCCTTCCAACCCTTGCCATTCTATGATTCTATGAATATTTACGTATTGAAGTGGATGGTGCTGCAGCCAGAAATATGGGTGGCTGTTACTGGAGCCATTCTGCAGCACGTTTGTTTTCCTGGAGCCAGTTTCTGGCCCAAAAGCCATGACGATGCCCTTGCTACTTGTGAACTGGGTCTCCAGATAGGCACTTTCATAGGCATCGTCTGGTATCGTACACACGCATTAAGTTTTAGGGGAAGAAGTTTCTCTTGATGCAAACTTCTCCTCAAGCCATAGGCAGAAAAACCTACTCCTTGCTTTGTGCTCCGGGGAATCAAAGGTGGTCTGATAAAATCTCATTGACTGGTAAAGCAGAACCATGAACGTGACACAGATGGAAGCCACCACTTACCTACAGAAGCTGTTAGAGCTATGGAGGGAACCCAAACTTAGTTGCCAACACACTGTTCTTGGGGAGGACAAGAGAGAGTGTGTTCATTAGGCCGAGCCCATCATTCTTGCTAACAGCGGTCTCGGGTTTCCATGTATATTTTCAAATCAAATTAGAAATGCTGCTCCCAAGACCTCCTTCAGCTGACAGTGACGGATTGCACAACCTAATAAATAGTCGGCATTCCTAGGGATGTACTAACGCCCGCCTCGCCACGAGCGGTGAGATAATAAACACACACACACAGGGCCATGTATTTAAATGAGCAGAGAGCTTTTACCTCTTCCTCTGATAATGCAGTCCACGCCTGGGGAGTGGCCACTGATCAAACAGAAATGGGAAGGCTTTGTTCCTCGGTGGATTTGAAGCTGAACGCTGTTACTCAGTCGCGGTGGTGGATTTCCTCTGGCTGGATTTTTATCAGCTGTAATTAAAACAGCCACCTCCTTTTCCCTCGGCTCTCGGCACATGCTCACACAGCACGATCTAGTTACTTAATCCCATCGGGAGAATCTTTGTAGCTCTACCTGTTTGTTACCTAACACAGCTGTGGAAGCAAGCAGGAGAAATGGAAAAACAGGCTTGCTGGCTTTCAAAAAAAAAAAAATAGATTGGAGAACCCACTTAAAACTCATCGGGCTGCAGAAATTCAGTCACCCAGGTTCCCTCCGCCCACGGAATCAGTGTTGCCTTCATCTCAACGTCGCCGCTTTCTTATTTCAGTCGCATGCTGAAAATGCAACTGGGATTGGATGCCATGATCCAGGAACCTGGCACCTTTCAGAAAACATAATTCATGCTGGAACGAGCTGTCTCGAGGCAGAGAGGCGAGAGCTGCTCCACGGAGCACGTTCTTGCTTTGCACCCTCTGTAACTTTTGTGTTCCCAGGCTCAGACACCCGGCTCCCCCCAGGGAAACCAGGGTTTGCTCAGCCATTTGATCTCCTGTGTGGACAAAGCTCATGCCTGGTAAAATCTCAGTAGGAAAAGCGAAGCATCCAGTCAGATGCCAGGCCTTCAAACGAGAGGTAGGTTGAAGGAGACACCCAAGCAATTACTCTCTTTAATTGACTAATACTTTTATAATGTGGCTTTGCGGTGATGAGTCTTTTCGCAGTCTCTGACAGCAAACAAACAGTGTGGAGTCAGGACTGAGACATTTTGACATCTGTGCAATCCAAAACTGTGATAAAGAGCGAGCTTCTAACGCTTAGCCCTGCTCTTGGGCCCACAGGCCCTTGTTTCCTTCTCCTTGGTGATGTTAAAACTGAGATGCATGTATTTATGGTAACGCTCAACACAGGAGAACTCTGCTGTCGGTGCACACTGAAACAGAACAGGGCTTATTCTCATTTCTGTGCAAGGAGTCACGCATCCATGGATGGTAAAAGGCGGTTTGCTTACCACCAGGGAAACAATGAGCTGCTGATAACCGAATTTACAATAGGTGTGAATTGTTACCTGCATCATGATGCTTTTCCTTTTTCACAGAGTTGGGGGTTTCTTTTATACAGGCAGATGAAGCAAGATTTGTTGACAGAGTCATGGACGAAGACGAAGTAACGAAGACATCATTAGTCCCTTAGCAGAGCTGCTGGTACAAGCGCAGGCACCAGGTGCAGCAGCTAAACATGAAGTCCACAGCCACCGTTCTCAGATGAAGAAGTAACCCTGGTCAGAGAACAAGTAACTGTGGACATCTGAAGGGGAAATGTGCATGTACCAGTTGCCTATATGGCAAGTGAGTAGTGAAAAATGAGAGACATGCTGCAACCTGCACTTAGGAGAGTGAAGTTTAGCCTATTGCTAAGTGCGTCTGCTGACGTGTTGCCTTTCCTACAGCTTTTCTTCAGTGCTGCTCGTCTTCAGTTACATTTTTGACAGCAGAAGGTCCTTTGTTTCTTATTCTTCACAGCCAAAGCAAGAAAGCATTAAAACCTATCACTTGGGAAGGCCAAAAAAAATCCCATAGATTCTACTGGAGTTGCAGCTTCTATCCCTTGTCCCCATCCACCCCCCGCCCAAACCCCCCTCGCATTAATTGCTAGTGCCCATAGCTAGCATGTACCACTGGCCTGGCATCCCCAGCTGCTCTCTGCCTTTGAGTTATCTCAAGCCTTTGAGTTATCTTTCTTGTCAATTTGTGCTGAATTTGGGCATGGACCAAAACCCTAGATCTGCGGCATTTCCCCTGTACTTTGATTCTGCGTTCAAACGTTCATGAAGCAGGTTCACGTTGAGGTTCGTGCCTTTGTTCTCAGGGCTCTGCCTGGCTGCTGCCTTTTACTATCTCTTCTGCCTCTAAGAAAACTGATGTTATCTTCTAAAGAGAAAAACTCGAGGTTGTGTTTGCAACGGAGAATTTCCCGTGTGCCTATCCCCAGCCTCTCACAGCGACAGCAAGGAGCAGCTTTACACGGCTGCCCTTCCTCAGAGGGTTTGAAGGATAGTCCTTGCACAGAAGCTGAAGAAATCCCCAGCTGCTGGTGCCTTTGATCTCAGATAAAGGTCAACCTGTCTAGCAGAAAGCGTGATCGGAAACGCTACCTCACGTCATCCTTCACTTTCCCTTCCTTACCCTCCAGTGCTTCACGGTCCCTTTCAGGTTACGCCTTCGCCGTGGCACCTGTGTTTTTTTACCTCAGCTCTTCAGAGTAGCTTTATGTCATCTTGTGCACCAGCCAGCTTACAGCCAGTGCCACCAAGGTTTCCAGTGAGCGGATAAGAAGCCATCACAGAATCACAAGGTTGGAAAAGACCTTTAAGATCATCGAGTCCAACCGGTCCTGTCCTGTGCTAAACCATATCCCTGAGCACCTCATCTACCTGCCTTTTAAACACATCCAGGGTCAGTGACTCAGCCCCCTCCCTGGGCAGCCTGTTCCAGGCCATGACAACTCTTTCAGTGAAGAACTTTTTCCTAACATCTAATCTGCCCCTGCCCTGGCACAGCTTTGTGCCATTTCCCCTTGTCCCATCTCCTGTCACCTGGCTGAAGAGACCATCTCCCACCTCTCTACACCCTCCTTTCAGGGAGGTTGTACATCCACACTGCTTCTCACAGCAATCTTTAATAGCTACTGTAGGATTTGGTTGGTTGGTTTGGTTTTTTAACCACTGATAGACCAGCCAGTGTAAATGTTAAATGTTTGCAGTTGTGCAGGACCTATCCCCACAAGCACACGTTGCTTCCGTGCACCGAGGGTTTCTGAGGCTCTCTAAAGCATGCTGTGGGTCCTGAGCCTCCAAACACCAAGTTCCACCAAGCGCAGCATCAAAGCTGCTGATGCACAAAACCTTTTGGGGGCTGCAGGGCCCAGTGGTCTCTCCCAACATCCACCCACTCCTGCAAGATTATCGCTGTGTGGCTGGTGGGAGAGGTTATGCGTTCTGCAGGAGAAGACCAGTACAATGCTTGTGTTTATAATTCCATTAGCAATGGCATTGTGTGGGGTGCTTTTCTAAATCGCCTTTGAATTCCTGTAGAACTCCAGAAGTGTTGTCACAGCTGCAAGGATAGCTTATTAACTGATAAATAACTTGTGTCAAGGTGTAAACACTTCCTCCGCTGAGTTTCCTCAATGCCGCGTTGGCTCAATATGCTTACTGCTACGGAGGTGAGTGATGGGAACAGTGAATCTCCAGTGCTGCAAGCGTGGGCTGTTTGTCACCTCTTCTGTCTGAAACGAGATGCTGCTGATAGGACAGTTCTTGCTTTTCACAGACGAAGCCACCTCGTGCCGCGATGAAGTAGGAATGAAGAACCGGGGACTGAGCGCACCTCCTCCTCCTCGACTGGGATCTGTGCCTTAGCAAGGCCTAGGAGTTCATGGGATCACAGACTCTTTAAGGTTGGAAAACACCCCTAAGGTGATCGAGTCCAACCAACAACCCAACGCTGCCACGTCTACAAACGGTTGTCGCTCAGGGGGCAACACGGTGGTATTCCCAGGCGGGATGCAACACGGAAGCAGCATTACTCATTGCTGATAGCAGGAGGATCGTGATTTATCCAATTCATCTCCACAGAGGTGTAGTTCACTGCCTGTAAAGGTTAGTCGAGTGACACAGAGGTGAAGGTTGCTTCTGGGTGTGGATTAGGAAGAAAACAAGAGGACTATGATGGACTTCTTTGCCTTTAATTCTGTACAACACATCTTGTAGCACACCGAAGCTTGCATGAGGGATAGGGAGCATATGACTGCAGAACGTGGAGATTATCTCCAGATCCTCAAAGTGAAAGCGGAAACAGGGGTTGAGTCACAGCTACTGGCCACCACCCAGTCTCTTGAACCTAAATTGTGGGAGTTATTTCAGAAGAATTAACTTTAGGCATAGAGTGCTGGTCTCTCTTGGCTTCTTTAGTTGCCAATGGGAGAGCCGGGTACCTTCAGACGACAGTTTGGAGATGGAAAATAACTTGGTTGTATTTGATCCTGTGTGTCAATCCACAAATTAAGGTTGTGCCAGGATGTACTCATAAGGCATGTCGATCCTCTTCCAAGCTGCCAACTTATTCTCCAGAATTTCAGCTCTCCTGTACCTAACAAAAGCTTCTTGCTGCTACACTTCCAGGAAAACCAAAGGAGATGACTTGCATGACATGTGGGCATGTTTGCTTGAGTCTGTGGAGAGCCCTCAGATATAGCCGTAGGGTTTTCCCTTGTTTCACTCAAGTGTGCCAAGTGATAGGAAACCGCTGCCAGGATTCTTGGTTATTTTACTGACCCAGTTAAGCCCAGTATTGTGTTTCTAAAACTCAAGCTGTTACGCTTGGCATGGTTATTTAAGGTAGGACCCACTTTGAAGGTGTGAAAGAAGAGGTGTCAAGCGATGGTTTCACAGCAGTAGCCTAGGAAAAGAGCATCGTGACTCCAGCGAGAAGGCAGGTGGTTGCCAAATGTGAGTGTTCCCAGCTTTAAGCCTGAAAACCCCATAGGCTTGGTTACCCACCGTTCCCCTCTGGCTCACCCACTGCCCGTGCCATGATGCCAAGATGTCAGTGCTGTGCCTTTGGGTTCGCCTTGATTTCAGAGCAGGGCTGTTCTGTGAGAGAGACACCTAAAATGCAACAAAGGGAAGAGAGACAGGCACCACTCAGCGCTGCTCTGTGTGAGAAAATGTTAAGTTTTTTGGAATCATTTTTGTCCCTGGTAGGGATTTTCTTTAATTTGATGGGTCCTGAAGTTTTCAGACAGGTTCCACTGAAAATGGTCTCACCTTTCATGCTCATAGCTGCCTGTGAATGCTTTTTGGTGAAGCTGTCGCATTTTCTAATTCCCCTAGCAAAATTAATTATGAATTTAGGGTAATTTTTAGGACCTCAATGAAGATTCTTATGCTGCTGTTTTGTCACAGAATCATCATAGAATATCCTGATTTGGAAGGGACCCACAAGGATCATCAAGCCCAACTCCTGGCTCCACACATGGACAGCCAAGTCAGAGCATGGGACTGAGGGCAGTCAAGCTTGGTGGTGTAACCGCTTCCAGGGGGAGCCTGTTCCAATGCCTCACCACCCTCTCAGTAAAGATGTTACATGGGGTTTTTTTTAAAAAAAAAAAATATATATATATATGCTCCATTTTACTAAGTTTTTTTCAGTTCTCTTTTTATCCTAATGGTAGTATTCCAAATAATTCCCTACATGGAGTTTAATGCCATACAAGCAGCCAGTCGTCACTTGAGCCTCTCTAGTTGGAAAGTGGCCCCTTGTAGTTTGTCTGTGTCAGCGATTTCATGACAAACTGGGAAGTACTGGTGCTCCTCAGGACATAACCTTTAGTGCACGTGGACTTGATTTCACAGAGAAAGGGGTTGTTGAAGTAAAGTTTTTGTATGATGATGGAAACAGAGGGGGAAAAAGGAAAAATAAGAGCAAGTTTGGGCATTTTCTGTCTGAGCCGAGCGAAGTTGAATGGAAAACAATTGCACTGCATCTGTGAGCGTGACCTAGGTGCACAGACTGGCACGGAAGGACACCGTTGCACCAGTGAGGTCCAGTTTGTAGGGGTTCTTTGCTTGTGCCTCAATGTTCCTGCTAAGCAGCTCCAAGTATTCTTAATAAATGGTGGGTTTGTTGGGCGTTTTTTTTTTCCTTTTTGGGGGAAAAAAAAAAAAAAAGTGGGAGACTTCAGTTTTTGGGAGAGAGCTTGTAAAAAGCCAGGCAGAATGTGTCAGAGAAACTTGGGGCTGCAGCAAGGTTTAGCCAGGCCCTGGAAGCCTCAAGTGTTCTGACGTGCTGCACGTTGTTTGGGAACAGTTCTCAGAACTTTGATTTCTTGTTTTACATCGTTTTCTTTCCGTGTTCTTTTAGTCACTGAAAAGAGAGGGGGGAACCCCAAAACCCAACAGAAAAGTACTTGGAAGATGGTGTTTGGCCAGACAAATAATGGCTTTGAAGGCAACCCTGGGATGTCTTCAGCAGCCTGGCAGAAGCACAGCGATGAACTTGGATGAGACCTGGCCAAAACCCCGGCTGGAAAGGCTGCAGAGAGAGGGATGGGGGCTGCCCCATCACCCCTCGTCGGTTCACCACTGCTGGGAAGAGCCCTTGCCCACCGAAGGGAAGCATTGCAAGGGCCGACGCTCCCTGGAGCCCTCGGGCAAACGCTCCCTGGAGCCCTGGGCTTCCAGCTTTCCTGGTCTGAGCGAAGCAGGAGCATTCTGTGACTAGCAAAGGTTACTGCCGCCGGACCGGCCGCCGCCAGAGCGCCGCCGATGCTGGGGCACGGGCACGAGTGTGGCACACGCGTTCCTTCCCAGCCGCACCGAGACCCGCGGGGCCCGGGGCATCGCCCCCAGCCCTGCCCGCCCCGGTAACCCGCTGTCCCGCCGCGCTCCCCCTGCCGGCCGGGCCCCGGTGGCCGGGCCAAATCACCGCGCTGCCGGGAGCCGCCACCCGAGCAGCGGCGGGTTCACACGCACAGCCCGGCGCCCCGCCGCCGGTTCG
Organism: Laterallus jamaicensis coturniculus; assembly: GCA_022605575.1. Taxonomy (NCBI): domain Eukaryota; kingdom Metazoa; phylum Chordata; class Aves; order Gruiformes; family Rallidae; genus Laterallus; species Laterallus jamaicensis. The sequence goes on from JAKCOX010000005.1 coordinate 5,134,392, forward strand.
CCCCGGGAAAGCGGTAGGAGTTGTGTGCTGCGGGGGAGCTCGGCGGAGCCGCCGCGGCGAGAGAGCGCGGCCGTGACCCGTGCGGGAGCGGCTCCCGGGGAGGGCGGGGAAATCCACTCCGGGATTTCGGGGGCGCCGCGGAGTGACACATTGACATCACGGGGGCGCGGCCGGGCGGCGGGCGGGGGCTGCGCGCTGAAAGGCGGTGGTGCGCGGCCCGAGTCACTGCGGGACGGCGGCGGGACAGCGCGGAGCGGGCGGCGGGACGGCGCGGCTGCCTACACTGCCCGGGCTGGACTCCGCGCCGGGGCCGCCAATGTGCCTCGGGAAGCGGGCGTTCACCTTGGCCTTAGGTAAGCCCGGGAGGTGCTCGCGGCTTCCCCTCCCCCTCCGCGATCTCCCGCCGCCGGATCAGGTGCGGGGGGTTGCGGGCGGGCGGCGAGGGGGGTTCCCGCAACCGACGGGGGAGAGCCAAGGGCTGCGGGGCGGCCGCGGTGCGAGCCGGAGCCGTCGCTTCGCCGCGGCTGTGTGGGAGGCGAGAGGCGAGCCGCCCTCGCTGCTCCCCGCTCCGCTCCTCCGCACGCCCGGCGCGACCCGCGGGGAGCTGCCGGGCCGGGGAGCCGGGGCTCTCGGCTCCTCGGGAGAACGGCGTTAAGCCGGTCGCGTCCCGCTGGTAACTCTCAAGCTTCCAGCGCGGTGACGGGTCCGTCCTGCCGAGCGCGGGGACCTCGCTTGCGTGCCGGAGCCCCCTGTGAGCCTGGAAACGCCGGGCAGGCTTCCGTGCGAGGCTTTCGCTGCCCGGGGCTGCTTCGTATCCGCCGCTTTTCTTCCCTGACGTGCCGGCCGCGCTCCGAGCCTGTCAGTCAACCTCCCGACAGCAACAGCAAGCACATGGCAACTCGCGGAGAGCCCGCGGAGCCGTCGCGCCCTGCCCCCGGCTCCGCTGGCAGCTGGCGGAGCTCTGCTGTACGGGCAAGTGCCTCTTCGTGATTTCTTACGGCGGCTGCAACAAGCCCCCCTGCGCTCGGGGCCGCGGCCACGCGTTGCCAGGAGGGACTTGAGGCGAGGACCGTGCGGTGAAGCCGAGCGCCGGACCCGGGAACGCTGCCGTGCACTCCTTCCCCCATCTCCTTTTACCGCGCCACCCCCCCACCTCCCCCTCCCGCTACCCCGGCGTGGAGGGATCGCCGGGACTGCTCCAGCCAGAGAAGGGAAATAATAATAACCCGAGCTGGGAGCCTTTGCGTTCCCCACGTCTTCGTGTGGAGGCTTCCTTCGCCAGTGCCCCGCGCTGCCGGAGCCTGCTGCCCGGTGCCCGCGGCTGGCTTGCGCCAGATCCAGACAAGCCGTCCGCAGAAAGGCTTTGGGTTGTTTCCCGTCGCCCACGGACCGAGAGACCTGCGGCCGAAAGAGAAGTGCTTCTTTTACCCCCACACCCACACCCCCCTCAGCGTCCCGCGGAGGAGCGAGTTAGGGGAGGCGACCCCGCTGAACGCTGGCCCCCGAGGGAGGAGAGCTGCGGCGGGCAGCGGCGCTGGATCTTCCTCCACTCGCCGAGTAGGACGTGGAGATCCGCGGGGAGGTAGGGGGTACGAGTTCTGCGGAGACGAGGAGCGCAGCCCGCCTGCCTTCCCCCCTCTGCGGGGCTGGGAGGGCGAGGAGCCGCCGGCGCCCTGCCCTCCGCCGAGTGGATTTGCCATTGCCGGCGACTCCGTGGAAATCAGTAAGTGGGGGACCCGTCGTGCTTTCCTTTCTTTGACACCGGAGCCGAGCTGGGCTGCGGCGCCGCGGCTGGAGCGGCGAGCAGGTGCCGCCGGACACCCCCGCGATGGGTTTGGGCACCGGCGGGAGGGGACGGCCCCGCGCTCGCCGGGGCAGGGAGCGGGCGTCGGGCGGGAGCGGCACGGCCCGGCAGAGCCCCTCGGGGGGTGCATGGGGGGGTGTATATATGTGGGGGGGACGACCGGGGTATGTGTGTATGCGGGGGGGACGGGGGCGCGTCTCGTTGCGGCCCGAAAACGAGCGTCACGTTAAAAGACCGAAACGCAAAGAGGGGGCTCCTCGCAGCCGGCCCCGCTGGCGGTGCGGGGCTGGGGGTGCGCGCCGAGGCGCGGCGGCGGGGATTCCCCCGCGCTGCAGTGGCCGGGCGGCCGGGCGCTGCCGCTTTAAACGCCGGGAAGTCCGCCCTCCTGAGGCAGCGCCGGCCTCGGGCTCTGCCCTCCCCTTGCTTGAGAGGGAGGGGAAAAAAAAAAGGGAAAGAAGCGGGGGGGGAGGAGGGAAAAAAAAAAAAAGCCCTTGTTTTCATTCATAACTTTTTTTTTTCCTCCTTTTTTTTCCCCTCCCCTTCCTTCCTCCCCGTCAGCGGCGTGCTCCGCGCCTCGCCCCGCTCGGGGCGCAGAGGGCGCCGCGCCGCCGCCCGCCCGGGGCTGCCCGGGGAGGGGAGCGGTGAGGGGGAATGTGGGGAGGGGGGGTGGGAGCTGGCGGCGTTTCCGAGCGGGTGTGTGGAGAGGAGGGGGGGGGTGATGTGGCTGAGATGCGGTGCAGGCTGTGCCTGCCACGGGAACGGGCGGTCTCCCGGCGTCCTCGCTGTACGTTGTTTTATTTTTATGAGGCGGGGGCGGGGGGAGATGCGGGGACCCGTCCGGTTTAAAAGCTGTTTGCGCGGGGGCGGAGGTGGCTTGTCCGGCCGCGCCGCCCTGCCGGGGTCTGCAGCTGGGCTTGTCACTCTGCGCGCCGCGCTGGTGTTGCGCTTCCCCCCCCAAAGATGGCACTGGATGTCTTTCGCATTTCCTTGGGATATTGTTTCCCATCCCCTGGGGAGCTCCTGGCTGGTACAGCTGTAAATCTTTCCTCTCTTCGCACTCATTCACCCTTGGTCTGTTGCGGGTTTGTATTCAGCGCTTGTGAAGAAGGCGGCTTGTTATGTGGGGTGAATTCGAAGCGAACGTGGTTTGGAGGGTGGTGGGGGGGTGGTGTCTGGGGTTTTCCCTTCCCCCTAATTTGCCCACCCTGAAGCCCACACAGGTGCCGTTACACGTCAAATGAAATCTCTGAGCACTGGCTCAGCACAAAGACTCTGTGCCCTGGCAGAAGCTGTCCCCATTTACTGGTGGTTGGGGTGCTAAAGATGCCGACTGCCTCTGAGAGGAAACCTTTCTCCTCTCCTCCATCCCTGGGCTTCCACACTGCTCTGCCACCTTCTCGCTTGAGTGGGGACCAGTTCTGGTCCGGGTGGGCAAGATGAGTTTTGACAATGTTCTAATGGCACTTACCTTTCTCCTCTTTCGGGCAAACGTGTGCAGCATCTCAGGGGGGAGAGGAGAGGGACTTTTCCCCCAGCTGTCAGTAAAGCAGAGCAGTTTGTTGTCCTGGTTCCCTGTGTAAATGCGGCATTTAGGTGCTCATCTAAATTTTTAAGTAGGGACAGGACTGTCACTGCAGCTTTCTCGGTCAGCGTTGCAGTCACACATCCATAGCTAGGCAGAGTGTGAAGGCATGGAAATGCCTAACGCTTATTTCAAATACAGGCTAGAAGATGCTGTATTGATCTGAGGAGCTTTTAATCTGTCGGTCTTGTGAAACACGATTTGATGTTTAATTGTGTTTTGAGGTCGTCTGGGGTAGTTTTGTTACTGGCTCTTAACGTTCTTACAAATCCTGTTTTATCTCAGCCTTTTCTACCCCTTTGGCTTTCACGCCCTGGCCCATGGTCAGAAAGCACTTGAACACAAATTGTTTGCACCCTTGCTTTAATTTTACAAGGGCCGTATTAGATTTGTAAGCTGAGTTACTTGGTTATATAGCAAATGCCTTGGCCGCTTGACAGTACTTGGTTGGAGACCCTGCAGCAGCACATCCGTCACTTGAGAGATGTTCCGAAGGTCCTAGGGAGCAGATCTGAATGTGTGGCGTCAGAAAGCATGGCAAAGCGATGACTATGCCTGTGCTTTACCTGGCCCTGCAGAGTGTTCTCCTGGCAGCATTCCTGCCTGTCTCTGACCTAGCCAGGGGAGCATCCAGAATTGCTGTTGCTGCGTAGCCAGGTGTAACAAGAGAGAAGCACTTTCCATGGCTTGCCAAGTAAGCATACAGCTTAATATCGAGGGTTTTTTTAATATACATATTTTTATATGTAATTTTTTTTAAATGGTGTGGGGGCCTCCTTTGCATTCATCATCTCTGATGCCATACCCAGAGCCTCCCCATTACCCATCCTTGGTGTCGTGGCAATGCCCTGCTTAAGGAGATGGTTGTGAGGTGGCAAAGAGCAACCTGTGGTTTGCCACGTCACATGTGTTTTGAGAAAGCATCCCGTTCCTTATTCCTCTTCTGCCTTTGGTCCTGTGCACGCGGGTGTAGGTACACACACACGACGTTTATTTATTCTGTGTCCTTGCTGTCGTTTCAGGATTTCAGATGCATGCCAGGTTCCCACTGAGTGCCAGAAGTAGAGATCACTACACATGGAGCCCCAAGGTCAACACGGCAGCGGTGGTTCGCTAGTGGTGATTCAGCAGCCCTCCCTGGACAGCCGGCAGCGGTTGGACTATGAAAGGGAGAGCCATCCGACGGCTATCTTGTCACTGGACCAGATCAAGGCGATCAGGGGCAGCAACGAATACACCGAAGGTCCGTCTGTGGTGAAAAAGTCGGCGCCGCGGACTGCACCGAGGCAAGAGAAGCATGAAAGGACCCACGAAATCATACCAATTAATGTGAATAATAATTACGAACACAGGCCTGGCCATGTGGGGCACGGGGCACATCAACATAATGCGAGGGCCCCCGTCTTGAGCAGGTCCACCAGCACAGGGAGCGCGGCTAGCTCTGGGAGTAACAGCAGTGCTTCCTCAGAGCAGGGCCTGCTGGGGCGGTCGCCTCCATCCAGGCTGGGCTCGGGCCACAGGCCCGATCGGACGATCCGGACGCAGCCCAAGCAGTCGTCTCTGATGGTGGATGATCTGAAGAGTCCTTTGAAAGAGGACTTGGCGCAGCACAAGTTCATCTGCGAACAGTGTGGGAAGTGCAAGTGCGGCGAGTGCACGGCCCCGAGGGCCCTCCCTTCTTGCCTGGCCTGCAACCGGCAGTGCTTGTGCTCTGCAGAGAGCATGGTGGAGTACAGCACCTGCATGTGTTTGGTCAAAGGGATCTTCTACCACTGTTCTAACGACGATGAAGGGGACTCTTACGCGGATAATCCCTGCTCTTGTTCCCAGTCACACTGCTGTTCTAGGTACCTGTGCATGGGAGCGATGTCCTTGTTTCTGCCTTGCTTGCTCTGCTACCCTCCTGCAAAAGGATGCCTAAAACTCTGCCGGGGGTGCTACGACCGCGTCAATCGTCCAGGTTGCCGATGCAAGAACTCCAACACGGTCTATTGTAAACTGGAGAGCTGCCCTTCCCGGGGTCAGGGCAAGCCCTCATGATTTTTGGGGGGAGGTTTACTTCCTCCAACTTAAGTTTTTCAGGTTGTAGCTGATTTTGTTTGGTTGGTTTTTCTTTTCATTTTCCTTTCCCCTCCCCCATTTTGAGGGGGTTGGGGGGCCCATTCTTTCCTTTCTGTCTCCCTAGCTTCAGATACGCAAGTTCTTCCCCTTAGCATCTTTGCTCTCCTCTTCCTATCGACTCAGCTGAGTGTGAAGCGTTTTACGTAGTCGTTGCTGCTCGTTGGTAAGTGCAGGCCTGGTATCTGCGCCTGCCGCTCAACGTTGGCAGGGTCTTTTCGAGTTTGTAACTGAACCACTCCTGAAAGAGACAGTGGGGGTTCACTGGGCTCTCAAAGCTTCTTGCTCTGTGAATATCTTCCCAAAGATGTTTTTTTTTCATTCTCAGCAATTATTTTTTTCTCCTTAACCACCCCCCCCCCTCCACCTCTACCCCCCGGGTACCAAGGAAGAATAACTTTCACGAGTGAGCTGAATTGTGGAAAAAAACCCCTTTTTGTATGTGTGAGGATTTTTTTTTTTTCTGAAGAGGGATGTAAAATAAAGGCTTTACCAAATGAAAGGCCTGACTCTTCTATAAGCAGCCTGCTTTTTTTTTTTTCACCCCCTTTACCCACCACCTCCCCCTTTTTGTCTTTAACTTTTGGCACATTCTCATCCCTGAGAATTACCCCGCCTCCTCCTTTTATGTTTTCAGTGTAACTTTGTTTTTTGCTACACTATGTAGGTCTTCACATTGGAGATGTTACCACTGCAATGTGCTCATTTGTTTCTCTTGCTGTCAGATCTTTGAAGGATATCTCTAACTCCACCCTCCTACTCCTGGTTTTTATAGTCTGTCAGTCTCAGTTGATATTAAAGTTGGTGGTGTTCATATATCCAAACAACCTTCAGGTGTCACTGAGTCACCTAGATTTTCTTGAATCCTTAAAGTTTCTCCTGATCCTTTCGGTTTAGTGAATTTTAGCCCTGCTCTGTACTTTATCATTTTATTCTGTCCCTTTTTTATTGCCTTAGCCACAAATTGTGGTCCTCTCTTTTTTTTTTTTTTTTTGTATATTTTATGTATAAAACACAAAGTTGAATGCCAACTATTTTTAAGACAAAAGTCTGTTAAAACTTTTTTTATTGTAAAGAATATTTATTATGTGAATCTCTATTATTTTATGATATTTATTGCAAAAAGACTTTGAAAATGTACCCATGTCTGAATATAACAAAATATCAATACTTAACGAAATAAGGGTGACACGAAGAAAGTACATATGTTAACTATAAAGCAGAAAATATATTAATTAATGAAAATGGCTCTTGAGTTCTTTTGTTGTGATGGCAGGTTGTGAATTACAAGGTGCCTGTTGCTGGGGTTTTCCTTCCTTGCTGTCTGTCAGGTAGCAGATAACTTCCTGTTGATACCTGAAACCCACTAGTCTGTGGTCGAGTTTACCAAGTTGGCTAAATACATATATATCAAGTGTGTTTTGGTTTTTTGCTTTGGGATAGTTAATAGAACTGAATGAATACATCGTGCTTAACAGTGCCAAGAAGGGGTAGGTCCTATTTATTTACCAGAGTGCTTGGAAATACAGCCGTGAAGGAGGAAGCTGTAAGTGAAAAGGTTTTGTTGTTTCCTAAAGAATCACAAAGCAACATGTAAGCCTGTTTTAAATTCTCCTCTGTAGAACTTCTTGCTTGGTTAACTGGGACCTCAGCTGAAGCAATGAATCTGCCAAGCTCGAAATGTAAATTACAAGCAAAGGCAGGATAAAAAGTAGCAGATGCATTGCTGGAGTTTGCTGTCTTTGAAATTCGTAGTGGGGAGGGGTGTTTGTGCCTCTTGTCTGCCTGTGGCTTGTTTGGTTCTTTTCCTATACGTTTTCCCCATCTCAGCTGAATCTATCTTCTGCCTCTAAGTTAAAGGCTCTTGAGGTTGACCTGAGTGTCACAACTACTTGTGGCCATTTAACACGTGTTGGCAAGACAATGTTTTCATTAGGGGTGAATGGAGAAACCTCTTTCTGCTGTTCCTGTGGGTCAGGGCTAACGCTGCAGTTCTCCTGGAGGGAGGAGTTCATAAAGGGGTGTAATTTCTCCTGGCGGTCGGAGTTCAGCAGCTCTAGAGAAGCTCTGCTTTAGGGACACAGTGGTAACTTGACAGATGCATCGTATCTTGCATTTGGAAGTCCTGCTGCCTTGAGATGCCCCATTCAAGCTGTTCAGACTCAGTGCATAGTGATGGTTTGAGTAAGCTCGTCTTTTTGTAGCTAGATCTGTCAAAGCTGATCCAGTGTCATAGAATGAGCTGGCTGGAAACCTTGCATTCTCTATTGAATGGCCCAGATGGTTTCAGCGAGGTATAAAGTGAGCTCCTCATCTGGCTGCATCTAGGAAACCATTTGCTTTGCAGCGTGCGGTTGGTAACAACTGCTCCCCCAGCCTCGGCGTGATGGGAGCACTGGGAGGCTTCTGGGGCAGCCACAAAGCCTGCTCTCTAAGATTCACCCTTCATCAGGTGAAGCAAAGCCAAGAGAAGCATGTTTCTGAGGAGTAGGTGACTTGCTTTGCTGCTGCTTTCCTGTCCCTGATGCTTCTCCAGCAGCGACAGCTGCACGCAGCCCTCAGAGACAATGAAGTCCTTGTCAAGCAGTCACTGTTGGTCAGATAGGACCATTTTTAAGGCTCTGTTCTGATGCTGGAAAAGCCAACTGCCTTTTCATAACGGGATCTGATCCAGCTCTGTGTTGAGTTTGCTCGAAGGGTGTTAGTTATTCCTCTTTGAGGAGAATGTACTGCTTACCTCTGTCTCTCTTTCCAGCCAGGTACTTTATTTGGGGACTTGGTTTGGTTCCTAGCAGAAGAGAAAAAAAGCCCAAAAGACCCACAGATACCTAATCTTCTAATGATTGCTTTCTATCAGGAGCTGTCACAGCAATTGCTTAAAAAATTATCACCTACTAACAGAAGTTAGTCACGCTAACTGGGTACTCCCTTTACTAACTAAAACCTTGGGAATAACTCCAGATTGCAGCTCTTCAAGAGGACAATGTGACTTGGACCTGCACAGTAATGGGAAGTTCCTTGTGTGTCTTAAGCGATCTTCTAATTGCCAGGTGTATATAGAGATACATAGAGATATATAGAGAAAGCAGTGTTAATGAGAGCAATAAGGATTATTTCCCTTGGGTTAGATGCCATGTTGTTTAATATAGACCTTTGTATGTGAGCTCACTTTCGGGTCCTTTGGATGGTAGGGTCGTTAGTCACTTCCCTAACATACTGTTAGGGCTGCTTTCAGACGGACAGATCTTGTGGTGTAGAACTGCACATGCAGGAGGGCATGGGAGCAAGCAAAGGTCTTTCGGAGCCAGCTGACAGATGTGTGAAGTAAACATCTGCAGCTTGGAGGGACAAAAAGTTCTTCAGATGCGCCTTGAGCAGGCAGTCGTCATAATTTGCTGTTTGTTCTACAATATAGCAACTGGAAGGACCATCTAGAGATGCTGTATTTTGTTGTAGAGGGGCTTTGTTAAAGGCTAATGAGATTTCTGGCGATTGGGAGACTCAAGGACAGATTTCAGTCCTTCAACCCCAGATCTGTCAGTGGGCTGGTCAGGTTCCTTTCCACGTGTCTGTAGAGTGCCAGACTGTCAGCAGTCCATTGCAACGTAGATCTCAAAAAAAATACTTCCTAACTGTTTTTAGATAGCTTTGAGATCTTGTTTGGAAAAATAAAGAGAACCCTGTATAAAATGATGGTGTAATTTAGGCAGTAAGTTCAGCTGACCTACTAACCCAATTGTATAGGTCGGTGATGGATTTGCAGGAGCCTGCCATCTGGTTATACACAGCAGAGCCTTGACACATGTCACACACATAAGGTCTGGGGCGAAGGAAGAAGGGAAGTCCCTCCAGCAAGCTGGGATTGAAGCCTTGGTTTGCTTGGTGTCTTTAAACATGTGGTAATAGATGAGTTTTGGGGAACAGATGGTAACTTTCCAAGTTCCCTGCTGGAGGAATACGTGGCTAGGGTGGTGACAGTTTGGGAGAGTGGGGGTGTTTCTCTGTAGGTGGCTTCATTACACGAGCCCTTGTGTGGGTGATAACGTTATCCAAGGGGGGATAATGCTTAACAAATGAAAAGTGCTCGCTCTTGTTTATGGTTCCATATCGTAAAGACAGGTGGGAGAGGATTAGCTCCTCTGCCTGTGATAAAGCAAATCTGTTAAAAGGGATTAAAAGGGCTAGATGAAGTGTTTTAATGGACTTATATGAAGTAATAGATTTTTGTCCTGGAGGAATGTTCAGGACTCGCTGATACTTCTGTATTTCTTGTTCTGCTAAAATTGCCTCCAAACTCTAAGGAATCCTGATTAATTGTTGGCTTTCTTCCAGCTGGAGCATTTGTGTCAGTCATGGTGGTGCTTCAAAAAACCTGGAAAAAAATCCCTTCTCCTATCACCCAGCTGGATTTACTAGCCTTACACAGAGCGTGGGCTGCACAGGTCTTGTTCTGTTTAGTCTTCATCAGGTTGCTTTTAGGGAAGCTCTTAAATCATTTGTACTTTCTCTCTGTGGTTGTTTTCCCCCTTTGTTTCACTGATGGGTATAGCCGAGGCATGGCTTCTACCTTTGGCATGAGGTACATAGCCATACAGGGCCTGGGTTAACAAGCTCTATGCTTTCTGGAAGGATCTAGTCATAAAACTTCTAAGCTACCCAGAAACCTTCCTTCAGCATGTTCTGCTTCCATGTTAGAGCACGCAGAGTTAAGCTGACATCGGTACATCAGACTGATGCCCTACCATCCCATGGTGAGGTAAAAATTTGCTGTCAGTAGGGCAGCAAGCACAGCATGCAGATCAGCTTTCTGATGCTGTCTCAGCATTTAAAGATCCTAGGGTGGAGTTAATTCAGGCTGTCTGTGCACCCTTGTGCTGCAAGTACTCCTTATCCACAAGTTGAGAGCTCTTGTGGCGTGTGTCCCCACCACCAGCCACACTGCAGAAGGCTGGGCAGGCCCTGGCTGCGCACTTCTGGGAGGTGTAGATCCCTTCCAGGTTATCAGACAATGATTGTCCACCTGTTTATTTCTCTACATGGTTAATGCTTCTGGGTTTCATTTTCTATGCGTGTGCTTTGAAACGAGCCTTGGTTTGTGTGTGCACAGGTAGCGGTGTTACAGCTATGGATCTGCTCTCGCTTTGACGTGATTGGGAGTACCTTGCTGTGTCAGGACGCGTGTGTGCTGTTAGATGCTGTGTTTCTAACACAAACTCAGGGCTCTGCTTGGTGCTAGAAGAGGGGTATGGATATACTGGACACCCAGAAGCCAGCACTGTCGGAATGAAGCACGATTCCCAGAGTGGTGTTTACTGCTGGGTTTACGTTTGTGATAGAGAGATGCAGAGAGCTGCTGGTTTCCCCAGCACAGTGCTTGCAGTGGCCACCACCACCTCTCCTGGCAAGGTGTCCTGAGCTGAGATACTTCCTCAGGTACTTACAGATACTAGCACAGGACAGGCTTCCTACAGGGCCCCTCATGGTCCTGTTTCTTAGGTTTAAGTATATAGGGATGAGAGCCTCTGAATAACTTTTGATTTTTAGCTTCATAAAAGGACCAGAAATTCACCTGGATCTTCCAGTCTTCCTGACACATGCCCATGACCATACTGTAAATGGAGGAGAAACAGTGTACTTCCAGGCAAATGGCGTTATTCTGTGTATTACAAAGAGAGCTGCCTCTGGCTTGAAAATGTAATTGTTGTGAATTATTTGGGGTTTTTTTGGTGTTTTTCTTCCCAAGAAACACAGATTTGTTTTAGTCCTCAGAGAAAGGTGTGCCTTTCTACAGCACGCCCTGTTTTGTAAACCTTTGTATACAGGTACAGGGCTAGGGAGCTGAAAACAAATACCCCACGGAACACGTTGTCCGAAGGCACAAACGGTTGTCAGAGGCTGTACCCCAAAGGGTTGAACCTCATTGTGTTTGTGCAACAAGGAGCACAATGGGACTCACACCCTGCCTGACCCTTCAGGGTCGCTGTGGCAGTGTGACTGGTTTTTATGCTGCAGAATATTTCTTCTGAATGAAGCTGATGGATTTACACCAGTGATTAAGTTGGCTGGGTGACAGCGGCCTACTTCCACTGGGGCCTAATGCCACCGCAAGCTGCTCTGAGTTGACTCCATACCGGTTGTAGGGGTCTTTCCTTGTTTTCTGTTCTTGTTTTTATTAGATTGATTGGTTTATATGATAAAGTCATGGTGAGAAGTAGCTGGATTACCCCAAGCATAAGCTGAAATTGTTTAACTGATTACTTAATGGATATTTAAAATTCAAATGCCTGTCTTCTGGCATGTGCTTCAACTACCAGACCACCTGGCGATTCTTCCAGTGTCACAAGGATTCCTCTTCTGTGTTTTAAGCTGGAGGAAAGGCTGAAGTTACCTATCCTGGTAAAGGCCATCACTCCTTGTGTGGCGTTTGACATGGTGCTTTTGGATCTGTGCACCTGGTGAGTGGGATGCTTCACAATGACAATGAATAAACTAGCCGCCTGGAAGGAAGGGGATAGCCTTGGGACTCTTCTCTAACCTGGATATTGGGACATTGCATGGTGGCTTCTTTTTATTATCAAGGTATCCTAGCTGCTCTTTCTCAAAAATGTGTTTTCAGCGATTTATTTCTCATAAAAGTCATGTCTCATTTACCTGACCCCCTTTTTTTTTTTTTTTTTTAGAGAATAACTGTACACTTGTTCATTTTTTTTTTACATACCACTCAAAGCTCTTCTGGATGAAACATGTTACGACTATGCAAGCCATCTGTGGTACCTGCTGATTTCATACAGTTCTCAGTGTTCTCTCTCTCTCTTCTGAGCCTTGGTGAGAAGGAGCCCAGGCTGGGATGAATACTGTGTAGCTGCATCTCACAATTTTGTTTTGGTCCGAAATTCAGATCTAAGTATGAACTTTGTCAAAGTTTGGCGGTACTCGGTGTCTGGTTGTCAGTTTACAGATCTGCAAGAGGATGTGAGGAAATACTGTTATAGTTGAAAATGGGTCAGTTCTGGTGCACTAAATAGAATGTCTCTGGAAGCAAGTGGCAGGCGTACAAGAAGCCCTTCTGGAATCTTCATAGCGATTTTTTTTTTTTTTGGTATGGGCTTTCAAATCTTGAGCTTTAGAGCCTGTGTGCTTTCCCCCCACTTCTTCCCACCTCTGACCTGTACTGGAGCACTTGCCACAGTCGTTTTAGAGCCATCCATCACTGCTGCCAGTCACAGATAACACCCCCTGTAAACGTTCATCTGATGACAGCTCTAACACCCTGGGTTTGGGTTAACTTCATCTGTTCAGATGGCAAATATTGCGGTACCTCCTTGCCTCCACGTAGCTCAAAGCATTCTGCACTTGCTCTTACCTTCTTTAAAATAAACCATGCCTTATGAAACAGCTCTGAGAGGGTGTGTGGGGGAAATCTCCCTTTTGCTGCTGGGAAAACTGCATCCGGAGGTCTGCGTGGAGTCAGGCTGAGAGCCACCAGCACAACCAGAAGAGTCTTTGACCGGCAGCGTGGTGGTTTAATTACTTAAGTCGCTCTTCCGTACAGAGGGATGAGCGGATGGGAACAGCAGCTTCGTGCCAGGAGCTGCAGCGCTTTTATATAAGCTGTTTGTTATAACATGTCACAGACCGCGTGTGCATGTGTGCAGGCCTTGGACTATGATGGTTTAGATGCATTGTTAATGTGTGTGTGTATGTATATGTATATATATATGTATATGTATATATATATGTATATATATGTATATGTATATATATGTATATGTATATATATTTATGTATATGTATATGTGTATATATATGTATATATATATGTATATGTGTATATATATATGTGTGTGTATATATATATATATGTATATATATATATATAAAAAAACCCCTAACACGGGGACTGATTATAAAAGCCCTCAATGCAGCGCACTGTACAATATGACCCATCTATAATGAACGGTTCCACATTTATTAGGGGGTTGTTTGTTTGTTTGTTTGTTTGTTTTATGTGGGGTTTTTTTTTTTTAATAATAACGGGCAGTGATGTCCATCTTCGGGATGGGGATGTGGGAAACTAGGTAGGAGCCTAAGTAATGCATGTTACTTGCCAGGCTAGGAGCTACAGCCATATCCTATGGCCTTCTAATTAAAACTCTTTATTTCCACAGATTTATTCTGTGGGCCTTCCTAAATAGATCAGCCTTGGGTTTCTAATGGTGACTACTTGAGGAGGAATGTAGCCTTTGTTACTCTGAATAGTTGGGAGCAGATTACCGGGCTGCCAATTTCCTGTTGCCTTTCAGAGCTGCAATTTGAGCCCTATTTGCTCCTGGCTCTTGCACAATTGAAAACAATGGGTGGCTTCTTTCAGGTTTCACTTCAGAGCTCTTAGAAACTGGGGAAGTGGCAAAAGCCCTACTTTACAGGTAATTAACAATAGATAATGTTTGCTCTGCGGGCTTTTTTTCCCCTTATCCCCTCCCCACCGCCCCCCCCCCCCCCCCAATTAATATAATAAAATATTATATATATATATATATATATAATTTTATATTTATATATAACATATATACCTTTCTATATATATATATATATACTTTTTTCAGCTCTTTTTATATTTGTCATATATATTCTTTATATATATTCTTCATATATATATAGATCTGACAAAGGCAGAATCACACACCAAGCTCCCAATACAGGTACTGCACATACAGCCTTGGGAATGCAGTCCCACACATCACCCTGGCAAGGTGATGGAGCAGGGGCAAGTGTAGCTCCAAGCTAATGAAGGGAAAAAGGGGAACAGCAGAGCTGTTGGGTGGCTGCAATGCTGAAGGCTGGGCAAGGTCCCATGTGAGTGCTTGCTGTTGTGAACCTGCTCTTTGATTTAGGGCCTCTTTTTTATGGTACCCTCTATCTCCTTTATTAGGCGCACACTTCTTGTACCCTGTCGACCTATGTAGGATAGTTAAATGTTTTCCTGTGTATATTTAGTACTAGGAAACCACCTGTCCCGTAAAGTTTATCTTAAATACAGAAGCTTGTTTTACTCCATAAAGATATGTCTGTTGTCTAACCTTATCTTGTTAATGGGGAGCTGTGGACACCTGGGAAGGAGACACAAAAAAGACACTCTTGCATCATTATTGGTGTTTATCTAAAAATACAGTATTAATATTTATCTAAAAATTAACTTTAAAAGTTAATGAACAGAATTAATTAACAGAAAATGTCTAAATTGGAAGCCCTGTGCTCCTTACCAGCAGCAGGGAAGCAAGGAGCATCAGAATGAGAGCCACATTCCCTCAGAAGTGGAGTTCCTGCCTGCCCATTGTAGGCTGTGAGGTAATATGCCCACAAGCTTTGCAAAAGGAAAGGGGAAGGAGGGAAGCAGACGTAGAACTGGCGACTCATTTGGCCCCTCTGTGTGCGTGGTAGCTTCCCTGGGGACACTGGGAATTGGTGTGCATGCACCGTGGAGCTGCTCAGCACGGAAATGCCTACTTGCTTTCTCTGTCTGCCATCCTATTCGCTGTCTGTGTGCTGGAGGAGAAATAGAAAAGCTCTCTCTGGTAGCGCCTGATCCGATAAATGCTGGCTAAGACAAGCAGCACCACTCAGGTTGTTCTCTCTGGGTGAAACTCTCAGCAAGCCATGCTTGCGCTTGGCATCTCACCTACACTGGCCCTGCTGAGGCAGCTTCTGGTGTTTGGTGGTAGCATTTTTTGGCCTGAGAAGTCGCTGCCTCCCTTGGCAATATCAATGCAATCATTTATAAAGCACAGGGTAGCCAGGTGAAAGGAGGGTAAGGGACTTGTTGAGCTTGACTCTGATGGCCAGGGCCATTCCATACAGTGCCATAGCTAGAGGCAGTGTGTACTGCTTAGGGCTGCCTCTGTGTTAAATATGCTCTCAGGCTCTGAGGCTGCCATCCACTCTCCTTCCTTGCTTCCCTGCCTGCAGACATGGCTTTGTATGCGGTTACTGAGCCTGCAGACATGGGTATGGGGCTATGAGCCAAAACCAAAGGGATGTATCTAGCAGCACCTGAAGAGATCCTGTCCATGTGCTCCAGCCACATGCACTCAAAGAAGTAAGCAAAGTATTTAAAAAAGAAATTAAACCAAGAAGCGATTCTGCACTTGATGCCTGTGTTTCTGAGCTCCCCTTGAGGCTTGTAGAATTTCATTAGCTTTAACTGGGAACACGACTGTTGCTGCTTGTTCTCCCCATCTGTGAGACTTGGAAAAAACCCTGCCTGACTCCATAACCTACTTCTTTCTGTTTCTCCTTCTTCCTGACGTGGCTGCCCCTCTTACTTCTGCAACTGAAGTGGTATCTTTTCAGCTGTAAGCCCTGCAATAGAAACTATCCCAGGAGGAGAAAAGGATGGCAGAGTTCAATGCTTGGTATGTGCACCTTCTTCAGAGAGGGAAGAGGTGAATGGGTGGCCATGCCCACTGCTGCTGACCTTCACTGGGAGCTCTGAAAAAGAGGGAGAGGTTCTGAGCAGACCCCTAGAGCCAGGCTGTAAAATTTCCTCACTTAGGTAGCTTTGTTGTGGAATTCTGCTTTTTTCCTCTTTTCTCCAGTTCCTCGCAGATAACTTAGGAAGATACAGGTCATATACTATAAAAACTCTCTTTTCTTTGGAAAACCATTATACATTTTATTAAATCTTCAGTAAATTTGGGTTTTACTACTACTGCTTCTAAATCTTGTACCCTTGCACTAGGAATGGGTGAGCTGCTGTAGCACTAGGTGGATTTACATGCAATTTATATTTTCAACCCAGTTATATTTGTCAAGGCAAGTTGGTTTGGACCACTACAGCCCACATAAAACCCAGCCTCCTGTTCTCTATTTCATTCTGCAGCAGTGTAAGCACCTCCTGCATGCCTGCACTTAGTTTTCAGGTTTATTAGATTCCCTTCTCCAGAGGAGAAGCAGAATAAGCCCTTGGTGGCCAGTGTGCAGCTGCAGCGGTCAGGCTGCTGTGCCTCAGTGCTCCTCGAGTCTTTCCCAGGTATGTGCCCATCACCTTTCCCACCTGCAGCACTGCAACCACTTGCCCTGGGAAAGCTGCATGCCTCCCTCAGCAAGCCAAACTGCCCTGGATATTGCAGGTCCCTTCCTTTAAAAGGTAGCTAAGCACCAGCTGGTAAATCTTCTGGAAATCCCAAAGCGCCTGATCTCTCCTTCTGAGAGTTGGGTGATTCGCCCTCGAGGTGCAACTCAAGTCAGGAAGGCCAACTCCTAACACAGCCCAGTAAGCCCCAGCAAGGATTACCTTGCCAGTACAGGTAAGGGAATCATAGAATCATAGAATGGCCTGGGTTGGAAGGAACCACAAGGGTCATAGAGTTCCAACCCCCCTGCCACAGGCAAGGCCACCAATCTCAGGCCTGGATCCACACAAGGTTGCCCAGGGTCCCATCCAACCTGGCCTTGAACATTTCCAGGGATGGGGCATCCACCACCTCTCTGGGCAGCCTGTTACTGCGCCTCACCACTCTCTCTGCAAAGAACTTCCCCCCCAGTATCTCAGCTAAACCCTCCTTCCTTTAGCTTCACTCCATCTCCCTTGTCCTTCCATTGTCTACCCTTTTAAAAAGTTGATTCCCCTCCTGTTTCTCTGCTCCCTTCAGGGACTGGCAGGCTGCAATGAGGTTCCCCTCCCTGCAGCCTTCTCTTCTCCAGGCTGAACAAACTGGAAATACCAGCCAAAGCAGGAGGGTGCCCCTCTCCTATTTATTTTTCTCCTCTTTCCAACTGAACATGTACTGAAGAATCCAGGAGTCCCTGGCTGGCCCTCGGTTGCCGTGGAAGTGCGTGTCTGTGCGGGTTGCGTGACCCAGCCTGTGTTTGCACACTCATACACTTTGCAGGTTCCACGCTGAGCAGAAAGACCAAGTGTGTTGGATTTAGTTGCAAATTAAGGTTAATGGATCCTGTGGGATGGGAGCCTGCAGTGAAGCTCACAAGTCCATCCAAGGGCTACCTAAAATTTGGCCTGGTTCTCTGAATGACGCAATCGCAAAATTTCTGAAAATCAGGTTGACTCAGCTCCTACCTATGGATTTTAGGAGCTAACTACAGGCTACTGGCTTTAGAAATCTCGGTCTTTTGAGTCCATTTTGCGCTTAATTGATAACCTGAAATGGCCAAGATGAAGCCATGCACTGACTGATGTACAAGGGCCACACCGTGAGAGAAGAGCTGGGAATGGAACAGTGGGTGCAAATGAAGAGGAGCACTTAGATGAATCTTTATTTATCTCTCTACATGCTTCACACTTGAGGTTTTGTAAACCTTAATACTCTTAAAATTCCCTTTTGAGGTTTCATTTGAGTTAATTGTACCAATGGTGGCAGGGGAGTGTTGTATTCAAGGAATATAATTTCTTTACATCATTATAACCCTTTATTTTTTTCCTCCAATTTTGTTCACCTGGAACTTGACACCACTTACTTCCATTGCAGGGGTAAGGGGTTTTTCCCCATTGTAAATACACTAGTTTTCTTTCCAACAACTCTCCTACCTTACTGGAGACTACCATACTGCTGGTCAGTACTTCTCAGTACAGTAGGCCACTTAGAACTGCTGAGATAAAACATGTTTTCCCCTTAAATTGTTTCGTTCTTTGCCATTTCACTGCAACTACCACTTCTTTCTTAGCACACGCAGGTTAGAGAACTGGAGCCAGGCTGGTTCCTCTCATCTGGACCAGCTCTTATGTTCTTATCCCTACCCCAGCTTAATAAGGGCAAGGAAAGGACCTAAGCTTATGCTTTAATTAAAAAAAAAAAGTCAAACCAATGCAAATGAGCTGGGTTCAAGTGCTCTCTCAACACAGCACCTCCTGCCACAAGCATCGTCACTGCCAGTGCCTGTCTCTGCTGAATGAACCTCTGACTTGACCTGGAGCATGCTGTGGCCAGATAGTCTCTTTTGGTAATTGGGTTGATGCTGCTAGACTGTCTCTGTGACTCAGTGTGGAATCGATCTATAAATAAATCACCCCTATAAATCACAGGGCAGCCCTGCAAAGATGGCCAGAGTGAAACCCGTGATGTGCGGAAGGTGATTTCTGCCAGTGAGATTCCCCACTGAGCTATGGCCATGGGCAAGCTTTGGCTTCAGCTGGGATGTTGTTCTGCTACTGCACGTTCAGACTGCTGACAGCCAGGCTGGTTGCCTGGGCTTCCTCTGCAATCAGAAGGGTGAGAAAGATAGGTCAGGAAGGAGGTGATTGTGCCCTTGTGCTTGGCATTGGTGAGGCTGCACCTTGAGTACTGGGTCCAGTTCTGGGCTCCTCACCATAAGAAGGACATTGAGGCCCTGGAGCAAGTCCAGAGAAGGGCAACCAGGCTGGGGAAGGGGCTGGAGGGTGAATCCTATGAGGAGCAGCTGAGGGAGCTGGGGGTGTTCAGCCTGGAGAAGAGGAGGCTGAGGGGAGACCTTATCACTGCCTACAACTACCTGAAGGGAGGGTGCAGAGAGGTGAGCAATGATCTCTTCAGGCAGGTGACAGATGGGACAAAGGGAAATGGCACAAAGCTGTGCCAGGGCAGGGTCAGATTAGATGTTGAACAAATGGGTAGATGAGGTGCTCAGGGATATGGTTTAGCACAGAACAGGAACGGTTGGACTCAATGATCTTAAAGGTCTTTTCCAACCTTGTGATTCAGCCCAGCGTGAGGTCAGTGGGGTGAAGGTCTCAGTAGAAGTACCTTGCTCTGATGGCCCTTCAGCAGTCATAGCTGGACAGATAAAACTAGATGCCCAACATGTAGGTGGCTGAATTTAAGTGAGGTGTATCCTACCCACAGTCGCTTAAACTCAGTGAATTATCTTTTTCTTGCATTTCACTTTCCATCTTCTCTCTGGCTTGCTTTCTGACTTTCACACAGGCGTGTTGGCAAAGGATCTTTCTGCCTCTTCTGCAGTGTTTAAATAAAATATGCTTCAGGATAAAAATAATACATCCTGTGACATGTATGATGAATAACCCTTTCCTCCTGCTGTTGCATTCCGCGGGCGCAGAGACAGTGTTTCCTGCCTTGCATCTCAAATCTCCCCAGTGCATTCAGGCAGCCTGGTCTGTTTGTCAGCCTCTCCTGTACGTGATGTTCTGCTGCAGCAGAGGATGCTTCCATCGTGGCTTTCAGAGGATGTCAATTTGCCAAAACAAACGATAGGCAGAGGAATGCCTGACAACATTGTTTGGATTTTATATAACCTCCACAATATCCTCCTGCAACGCCTCCCAGATTAAGTAGATGGTATGCCAAAAAAAGAGCATAGTTAAAAACTTCTAATGATCTCATCTGCTATCTCTGTTCTAAATGAGGTGCTTTTTGATGGGTTATGAGACATGACATCAGAGTTTTCGGTTTCATGCCTGCAGTGTAAGGAGCCTGCAGCTCCGGGGGTAAGATCATAGAATGGCATGGGTTGGAAGGGACCCCAAGGATCATAGAGCTCCAACCTCCCTGCCACAGGCAGGGACACCAACCTCAGGCTTGGAGCTACACAAGGTTGCCCAGGGCCCCATCCAACCTGGCCTTGAACACCCCCAGGGATGGGGCATCCACCACCTCTCTGGGCAGCCTGTTCCAGGACCTCACCACTTTCTGTAAAAAACTTCCCCCTAATATCCAATCTAAACCTTCCCTCCTTTAGCTTTAATCCATTCCCCCTTGTCCTGCCATTATCTGCCCTTTTAAAAAGCTGATTCCCCTCCTGTTTCTCTGCTCCCTTCAGGGACTGGCAGGCTGCAATGAGGTCCAGCTGGCTTGGCAGCGTTTACTCTCTTTCAGGTTTCACCTGCTCTGGACAGTGGGGCCAATGCACTGCAGCTGGTCCCACCACTGCCTCACAGGGCTGCTCTGCAAACCCCACAACACTGCTCATGCACATGGCATGATGCCACCTGCTCCCCAGCTGCCCACCTGCCTTGCTGGTTGCAGTCACCAACCCAAATCTTTCTTCTTCATCTTGCCTGCCTTGGTCTTCCCTTGATGTCCCTGTGGCACTACCCTTGGCCCTGCCTGGTTCCTGCTCCTTACTAACTGGCTGAACAGATGTGGTTCTCGTCCTGTGTCCTCCTCACCCCATCCCTTGAGGTAGAGATATTTGGGCTCCTGTGCATGCCTGACCTAGACCCCTTGGTAATGGAGAGCTGCCACCCTCAGCCAGACTCCCAACCACGCTTCTTGCCTGGAGAGTCTCAGCTTGAAGTTTCTAGGGGAGAAACAGTTTCTGCTGCTTGTCCCCAACAGCCTCAGCTCAGTCCAGGTGCATAGAGGAGATGCTGCCTGGCAAAGAGAAACAGGTGACAGCACTTAATCATCTGCAATCATTTCCTTAACAAAAGGACTTCTTGATATTTTCAGACAGTGCATAGCCTTGGGGTTTTATTCTTATCTAGACCTGGGCAGGAAACCCTGTGATTTACAATTGGATATAAGAAATAGCAATTGCCTCCCTAATCTGCACAGTAGATTATGGGATATACTTCCCTTGGGGGAGAGGATCTAACCTAACGGATCTCAAATCAGCAAGGCAGAGTGGGTGCATGCTGTGGGTTGTTGGCTAAGCAAGTTAGGATGCTGAGAACAAGGTAGACTAACCCTCCAGACTCTTTAAATTCAGAATAAAATGGGAAAAAAACCCACAAAAATCTGCCCTGGAAGCTCTGAGCAATCAGAGACCCTTGTGTCTGACTCGTTTCTGCCTCTCAAGAGCAGCTGTGCTGCTCCACAAAGTTAGTAGGTGCAAATTCACCACAGCTGAGGGGACACCCAGGAGAAGAGCCTTGGCTTGTATATATAGTGCCTTCTGGAAGGCTCCTGCCTTTTTCCTTCTTTCCTGGGGTTACGCTGGAGCATGCAGGATGTTTCTGGTGAGTCTCTGCTAGGGGTATTGGATGCTGTAGCGTGTGCTTGGAAAGTGAGTTGGTATTAAAACTGGCCCGTGATTAAGCCACAGGCTTTTGGTATGTGGTTTGCGGTACCTCCTCCCCTCAAAATGCTTGGATGGAGTCTGCCAGACTACCGAAGGAAGGTAGGCTTGTTCTCTGTCGGGTGCCTTGGCAGAGATGAGCCTTGTCCAGGGCAAGGCTTTGAGTGGCTTTTGTGATACAAATGGTGCGTGTTTAAATCCCTTCGAGCCCTGTATGTGGCTGGGAATAGGAAGCTGTTTGTTTGAGGGTATTAACCGTCTGATAGCATGTCTTGCCTGAGTCGAGGTGGCCCCAGGAGCTGGGCAGCTTGGAAATGCCACTTGCAATCAAACCCTGTATTTTTTCAAGTGCAACTCTGCTGTTTGTTCATGCTGAGAAGGGTTTCCTATCTTTCAGAGCCCTTGGGTCACTGGGCTACAGTTAATAGGATGAGTTGGTTTTTTTTATATAGGTTGGTTGGGTTTTTTTTCTTTCCCCCTAGAACCACAAAGCTGCCAAGCTATCCAAGAAAGAGGTTTGTAATTAATGCTATGTGGAAACTAGGGTGGCTGCTTAGCATGGGGCTAGTATGGCATGTTCTGACCTCAATCAATGTTGGGGTAGCTCCAAAATAAATTTGGGTCTCTGGGTTCTTAGCTGTGGTACATGGGAGTAGAAGCTGCCTCCCTCCATTGCAGAGAAGATGCTTGTCCATGTTGTTGCTGGAATATGGTATTACACTGCTGGGCCACGGATGCATCCCTCTGGGTGGGTGGATTTCTTTATTTGGGCACTGAGGGAAAGGCTGGATTTGCTTCTCTTTAAAAGCTCTGTGGAAGTTCCTGTTGTAGGTTGTGACCTAGGAGTTGAGAGCTGTGATCTTTCTGATGATAACCTCATCATCTAGCGTTGACTTGTCTGTAAATGGGCTGCTCTGGGGACATGTTTTCTTAGAAACCCCCCTCTCCTTGCACCAAGTTTTGTTGTTCCAGTAAGTGCTTTCATTTTCTTGAGCATCAAACGTGGCTGTTAAGGTAGCAAGTCTTAACCTGAGGCTCCCGAAGGTTGTGGGGTCGGTTGTGTGGTCTTTTTTCTGCCTTCAGGTTTTTTTTTCCCTGTTGGGCTTGTGGAGTGAGTGGAATGTGGTTTCTGTGTGTGCTATACTGGCTATATACACCTTGCTCTGAGCAAAGGGACAACTCGCCCGGCTCTTGAGGAAATCTTCTGTGGTCTGTGGGGACAGAACAAGGGGCAATGGCCTCAAGTTGGAGCACAGGGAGTTCCACAGCAACATGGGGAAGAACTTTTCCCCAGTGAGGGTAAGGGAGCCCTGGGACAGGCTGCCCAGGGGGTGTGGAGTCTCCTTCCCTGGAGATACTCAAGCCCCATCTGGATGCCTCCCTGTGTGACCTGTCCTAGGGACCCTGCTTTGGCAGGGGTGTTGGACTTGATAATCTCTGGAGGTCCCTTCCAACCCCTATGATTCTGTGAAATAGGGAGTGTGGTGGGAAAGTCCTTTCCCTGTGCTTTTCCAAAGCTTTCTGGGTGTCTAAAAAGCCCTGGAGAAAAAACGACTGTGACTGATTAGCAACCCCTCATTGGGTAAAAACTGGGAGTAGATCAGTACTGGGTGGCAAAAAAAAAAAAAAAGCAAGAGGTGGGGGGAGTATTTTATTTATTTTTAAAGAAAATCCACTTTATAGTAGCCTACTTCAATTTAATGGTGTTCCTTTGTTGGCTTTGTCTCACTCAAATATATACCTTTTTGAAAGCTGGTGTTTTGTTGAGACTGTAGTCAAATCACTGGGATCTTTGCACTGTGCCTTAGCTTCGTGGAGCTGCAGAGAGGAAATCCTGCAGCCGTTGTTGCAGTCCTGGGTTTGACCATTTGGTCAAATTGCTGTTGGTAGAGGTTTTTATCTGTTCTGTCCCAAGTAGGCTGTGACAGAGGACCTGCTGTGTCACGTTTCTCTGTTTCAACTCTTCCTTTGTGGGGTTTTTGGTGGTTTGTTTGTTTTAAAACAAAGCCTATCGAGCATCAAGCTGTGCCAGACCTATTCAGAATTCTCGAATTTTCCTTTGTGAAGGTGACCTTACAGGAAAATTGATGTAAGGAATATTCCCCCCCCCCCCCCCCCCCCCCCCCTCATCCCACGTCTTGGTGGACTTCTCTAAACTGCATGTCGGTGTTTCCCAGCTGCCTAGGTTTCTCATGCAGATGAGCCCTGCCAAACGGTTTCCTAATGCACCCTGTTAGGACAAAGGCTCAGTTGTTGTTTTCTGTTGATAAACTGGACATTTAACTGCTTCGTTTCCCCGCCCCCCCTTACTACAGTGGGATTAGTCGGTGGCTATTTGCTCAGGCCCCAATCCTTGGGCTTGCTTGGGACAATTGCTAGAGAGGTTCAGATTTAGAAACCAATGAATGTCAAGCTGAGCTTCTGAACTAAACTTTCTTTGAGATGAGCCAGAGTGACCTGCAGTGAGCTGTAAAGAAGAGTGCAATGACCCCCCACCCTCCCCTTCCCTTCACCGAAAGGAAAAATATTTCCCAGAGCACTGGGAACCCTCCTGACTTCCTCTCCTGTGAATTCTGGATTAGTGTGATTTGCATGCTTAAAGTTAATTCAGTAGTGAACTGGAGGAGGTGTCTGGGAGCTTGAATAGATTCAGCTCCTCGATGCTGAGTGCCAAGGGCCTCTGGTGCGGGCCACGTAGCGAGGGAAAGTGAGGACATGTAGGACAACTGCAGGGGCGAAGGGAGGGGAGGGAGGAGGGATTGTACCATTTGTACTGAAGTGTTTGCAATTCTGCCCTCCCACAGGCCATTGCAACTGGACTGAATGTAATCTGGCCCTTTTATTTTCTTGCTTTCATTCAAATGAGGCCATATAACAAGTGGGGAGCGAGAGGAAGGAGGGGAAATGCATGAAGCTATACATAATAAAGGTGATGCTGCTGAAAATGCTGTTTAAAAATGCAACTGAGCTCTGCGTGTGGATTGGGAATTTGAGTGTGCTTTGGGAGGCTTCTTCTGAAGCCATCTCTAAAAACAAAGCAAACAGCAAAAAGCCACGTCTGGTTATCCACAGGCCTTGCTCCCTGATAAGGGCCATCTATCATAACCAAATTAAAACATGGGCTCCCTCATCTCATAGCTAGGGCTTGATAAGATGCGCCCGCTTGCTGCGAAAGTTCCCTCTCCTGATTTCTTGGTGCTGGGAAAGCTGCTTTTAAATCTCAAAATAAAAAAAAAAAAAAAAGAAGATGGGGGGGGGAATGAAAAGTTTGAATCATTGCACAGAGTCACTGGCCCCGCTGAGGGGGCTTTCTCTCTCTCCCCTGAAGAACAGACCACGCACAAAGCCAGATGGTTCCCGTCTGCTGGCTTTATTCAATGCACTTCCTCCCACAGACGGGAGCCCTTTTGCCCTCCTTCCACCCCCCCCCTTTCAAGCATCCACCACTGGGCCTTTCTGTTCTGCGGCTGGAAATAATCTTTTATTGCCCAGTTGTTCGGAAGTGACCTTTTGCCCTTGATTAGATAGCACCAGGCTCTATCACCGGATTGCTTTTGAGCTGGCAGTTGCTTTTTTGTGTTTGCTGATCCGGTGTCAGGGAGAACAATGCAAGGCTTTGCAAAATTTCTAGTCCGGCTAAGGCCCCATGCGGGATGGCTGGGGGCAGGGAGGAGCAGTGTTGTATGGAGCAACCTTGTGGGCCGTGATTAATGGGAGGAAAACATTTCCTCTAATAAACTGCAAAAACAAATTGTGTTTTGGTTCAGTTTTTTTATATTCATCGTGCGCACTGAGGCAAGCTGCCGCGGGTTCCTTTCCAAGCCCTCAGCCACTCGCCCGTGGTGAGGAGCGGAACTGCTCCTCATTTCTCTTCTGCAGGCTTTTCATGCCTGGCTGTGCAGGCAGGTGAGCTCATACCTGCCCCAAAACTAGGAGGCCCAAACCCTCCAGCTTTGAATTGCTGTGTTTCACTGATAGGGCAGCCTGTAAGAGTTGTTTCTGGGGAGATGCTCTCAGGCTCAGAGGGCTGTTGTTTCTTCCTAAACCCATCAGAGCTGCTTTTTTTTTGAGGAAGAGGAACCTTTCCAGTTACCTGTAGGCAGAAGAGAGGTGATGCTTAAGGAAATACTGTAAAACATAGAGAAGAATAAGGGTTTCTACAGAAATGTTAAAACACAAAACCTAGAACTGCTTATGAGTTACACCTCACTTGGCACAGCGATTATACACTCTAATTTTCTATTAAACATAAAGTGTGCTGCAGCTCTTTGGGAGGGTAGGAATCTCTTTCCTAAACAAGCAGATAAACTCTCCTTGAGCTTTAGCCTAAAACCAAACCAAACAAACCCCAAACCCACCTTTCTACTCCAGCTCGATCTGGACTGACTGAGAACTAGCAGGAGAGGAGCTGTTTTCCTGTAGGTTATTCAGTGATTCGAAAGCTATAATCCAGAAAGCTCTGTTGGGGCTTTTATTTTTGTTTTTAAATTAGGTTTTCAATGTGTGTTCAAGCCTGCTTAGTCTTCAGCAGTCTGGCAAAATAAAAAAAAAAACCCAAAACATCTGGTTTCCAGCCTTGTGGAAGTTAAAGGAGAAAGGTGGCTGTTCTGCCAGGTTTTTATTGTTTGCTTTTGTGTTTGGGGTGTTTGCATTTTAAAAAACTTTTTTTAATTTTTTTTCTTTTACACACATTGGAGCTTTTCCTTTGGGTTGTGTCACTACCCAATTTTGTAGCAATTTTCTTCAGGGTAAAATTTGTTGGTTACCACAGTCCCTTTGTTACTGGTGTGCACCTCACTGCTCCCTTAAATAATAACAACCTTAAAAATATATTTATTTCTATACACATTAGCTCTCTTGAACTCACTGATTCATCAGCAGCTTTTTAAGTCTGTCAAGGCTGCTCCTTCCTCTGGGAAACAACACAAATGTCTGTTGTATGAGCTGGATGTGTTCTGCATCACGACAGCAGTTAGTGAGCTCTGTTTCCTGGCTGTCCAGCTTACAGCCATAAAGTCTTGCACCTGGGGAGGAACAACCGCATGTATCAGTACAGGCTGGGGGTGACCTGCTGGAGAAGAGCTCTGTGGAGAAGGACCTGGGGGTCCTGGTAGATGACAGGTTGGCCATGAGCCAGCAGTGTGCCCTGGGGGCTGAGAGAGACAATGGGATCCTGGGGGGCATCAGGAGGAGTGTGGGCAGCGGGTCACAGGAGGTGATCCTCCCCCTCTACTCTGCCCTGGTCAGGCCCCACCTGGAGTATTGTGTCCAGTTCTGGGCTCCCTGGTATAAAAAGGACAGGGATCTCCTGGAGAGAGTCCAGAGAAGGGCTACAAAGATGATGAAGGGCCTGGAGCATCTCCCCTATGAGGATAGGCTGAGTAAGTTGGGACTCTTCAGCCTTGAGAAAAGAAGACTGAAGGGGGACCTAATCAATGGTTATAAATATCTTAAAGTATGGGGTGCAGGGGGAATTGGCCAGCCCCTTTTCAGTGGTCAGTGGAGACAGGACAAGGGGCAATGGCTGCAAATTGGAGCACAGGAAGTTCCACACCAACATGGGGTGGAACTTTTCCCCAGTGAGGGTGAGGGAGCCCTGGGACAGGCTGCCCAGGGGGTGTGGAGTCTCCTTCTCTGGAGAGATTCAAGCCCCGTCTGGACGCCTATCTGAGTGATATGTCCTAGGGAGCTGCTTTGGCAGGGGGGTTGGACCCCATGATCTCTTGAGGTCCCTTCCAACCCCTACAACTCTGTGACTCTGTGAAACCTGGACCCGGTGAGGGACCCATCTGATGTGCTGCCATTGTAGGCACCTGGGCAGGTACCTGCACCTGGGGGCTGGGGCCTCCTCCTGGCTTACACAACTGGAATGCAGCCCAGCTTCTGTATAGAGAATGAATAGCATTTAATGGCATTGGGGTTGTTTTTGTTAGATCGAGCATTTGTGATTAAGTTTCTAATCCTGCACCATGCCACGTACGTTCTCTCCCCAATGCCTTCTCACCTTTTATTGTCTTTTAATAAAAGAAAATTGCATGCAGAAGTCTGCAGTAAAATAACATTGTTAAGGCTTTTTGGTTAGCAGGAATGATCAGAGGTAGGGCTTCCCATGCATGGTTTGTGGGCAGGTATGTGTGGTCATCAGTTACATTGCAGCACTATTTTTATTGAGAGACTTCAGCCTCAGCTGGCTGTGGCGAGTGGGTCTGCCCCAAGGCTCTCTCAGGCTGGGGGACGCTAAGCACAGCAGGTGGGTGCAGGAGGAGAAGGGACATGGGTCATTTCAAGTGAATGGTGGTTGCCCTGGACAGTTGCATGTGTTTTCTAACCTTGGCCTCTTAAATTTTCAATTTTGAGGTGTGTGTGTAAATAATTGTGGTGTTCAGTTCTTGTGGATGCCTGCCTTGGCACCCCAGGGGTCTGGCTTGCAGGGTTCCTAAGCCCGTCGATGTAGCTGCAGAACCTTTCCCTTTCCTACCATTTGCTACCTCCCAGGCACCTTAAACTGAGCCCCAAACCTGCTGGATGTGTGGGATATTGCTGCCTGCCTTTCCCACCTTGGTGTCCTTTGGGATAATCAGGATGCCCTCGGATCTGGTGCTTGGAGCAGTGATGATATTACGTTAAAACTCCATGAACATTAATACACAGAGGGTGAAGGAATGCTGGGCAAAGGAGAGAGATCTGGGTGTTTCTGTTAGGCTGCTTGCTGGTAGTCACAGGGGCAGCTGACTTCTGCCAGAGTTTTGCTGCCCAGAAGCCAATTAGCTTCATGCTCCATCTTTTAAAACAAGAAAGTTAACAGTACCTGTTTCACATGGGTGGCTAAGGCAGATCAGCAGGTGTGAAGCGAGTGGTTACGGGGGTGAACTTCACTGCAGGAGAACTGTTGAAGTAACTAATTGTTCTGACTGTGGAGAGGGGGTTCAGTGTGACATAGTAAGGCTTCCCACTAAATATAAATAAAGCAAGGTGGAGATGCTTTATGGGGAAGCTACGTGCTCACTGGTGAGGTCCAAGAGCTGCAGGGTGTGTGTGTGCCATGCGTGTTTTGTGTGCGATGCTGTCCAGTTCAAAACTGCAAGTGCTGATAGTCCTGCTGTTCCTGAACTTAGAAGCATTTCTCTGTATCTGCTGGTTTGCTTACATCTCACAGTGCTTACCTCTTTGAAGTCTATTAAACAATTACCTCCCAAGTGATACCAGTTGGTCTGGACAGGAAGGTTTTTGGTCCTCTTGCCTCTTCATAGAAGACCCAGGTATATGTTTTCATAGCCTTTCAAAGGGGCCCATTAAAAATGTTGCATTTTTGTATTCTACTCTTGGGGTGGGAAATTTTCAGTGCAAGGGTAAATCACTCAAGAATGAGGTATTAGTTAAGGTCTAACATGACCTCTGAAGCACTCTCTGTCAAGGCACCTGCATGACCAAGTATATTTGGAGCTTTGTGGGTCATGCCTAACTGTATTCCTGTTATCTAGCCTTGGACCCTCAATGTCAAAACACAAGGCAGCCCATGCTGATTTAGCAGGGAGGACCAGCTTTGTGAAGCAGGTTATTTGACAGAGAGTAGTTTTTGTTTAGTGATGTTGGCCGCAGAGATGATCAGAGGGCTGGAGCTCCTCTCCTGTGAAGACAGGCTGAGAGAGTTGGGCTTGTTCAGCTTGGAGAAGGCTCCAGAGAGACCTTATAGCTGCCTTCAGTACCTGCAAGGTACGTATAAGAAAAGTGGGGAAGAACTGTTCAGGAGGGCATGTAGCAATAGAGCAAGGGGTAACGATTTTAAACTTGAAAAGGGGATATTTAGGTTGGATATTAGGATAAAGCTCATCAATATGAGGGCGGTGGATCACTGGAACAGGTTTCCCTGAGGCATAGTGGAGGCCCCATACCTGTAGAAATTCGAGGTCAGTCTTGAGCAGGCTCTGAGCAACCTCATCTAATGAAGATGTCCCTGCTCACTGCAGGGGTGGTGGACTAGATGACCTCTAAAGGTCTCTTCTCACCTTACACATTCTATTTTTCTCTTCTCTGACTGTTCCCCAAGTAGAGCACGTAATTATCGGTACATTACTGGTGTTACCTTCCTGTTCTTCTCTTGTCTGATACAACAGATTGTGCATAACTTGTTGGTGAGCCTAAATTTGACTGACAGTGGCTAATATTATGTGTCTTGGGTAAAAATATATGTACAATGTATATACTGCAAATACAGGATCCAGTTCCAGATTTCTGCCTTTGTTGGCGTTCAGAGGCGTGAACTTTTGCTTTTGTTGCCTGTATGAGCTCTGAGCAACAGGGGGTTTTAATCTGGGTTTTGGGTTGAGGGCTTTTGTGTGGGTTGGTTGGGCTTTTTGCTGGCTTGGTACCTGGTAGAACCCTATGTTGGTTCATAGGTAGTTGGGTTGTTCTGCACACATGTATATTCATACACGTGCATCTGAGTGCACGCAAAATACGAATCATAGAATTGTAGGGGCTGGAAGGGACCTCAAGAGATCATGGGGTCCAACCCCCCTGCCAAAGCAGCTCCCCAGGACGTATCACTCAGATAGGCGTCCAGACGGGTCTTGA
The DNA here is from genome assembly GCA_022605575.1 of Laterallus jamaicensis coturniculus. Taxonomy (NCBI): domain Eukaryota; kingdom Metazoa; phylum Chordata; class Aves; order Gruiformes; family Rallidae; genus Laterallus; species Laterallus jamaicensis. The sequence goes on from JAKCOX010000005.1 coordinate 5,164,439, forward strand.
ATATCCCCAGAGAAGGAGACTCCACACCCCCTGGGCAGCCTGTCCCAGGGCTCCCTCACTGGGGAAAAGTTCCTCCCCATGTTGGTGCAGAACTTCCTGTGCTCCAATTTGCAGCCATTGCCCCTTGTCCTGTCTCCACAGACCACTGAAAAGGGGCTGGCCGGTTCCCTCTGCATCCCCTGCTTCAGATAATTATAGACTTTAATTAGGTCCCCCCTTAGTCTTCTCTTTTCAAGGCTGAAGAGTCCCAACTTACTCAGCCTATCCTCATAGGATAGATGTTCCAGGCCCCTAATCATCTTTGTAGCCCTTCTCTGGACTCTCTCCAGGAGATCCCTGTCCTTTTTATCCCAGGGAGCCCAGAACTGGACACAATACTCCAGGTGGGGCCTGACCAGGGCAGAGTAGAGGGGGAGGATCAGCTCCTGTGACCTGCTGGCCACACTTCTCCTGATGCACCCCAGGGTCCCATTGTCTCTCTCAGCCCCCAGGGCATACTGCTGGCTCATGGCCAACCTGTCATCTACCAGGACCCCCAGGTCCTTCTCCACAGAGCTCTTCTCCAGCAGGTCACCCCCAGCCTGTACTGATACATGTGGTTGTTCCTCCCCAGGTGCCAGACTCTCCACTTGCTTTTGTTGAACTTCACCCGGTTTCTCCCTGCCCAGCTCTCCAGCCTGGCCAGGTCTTGCTGGATGGCCATGCGGTTTCCTGCATGTGAGACACTCCTCCCAGCTCTGTATCATCGGGTCATGAGTCTGTTGGGGACTTGGCTACACTTATATATGTTCATATATAAATATCAGGACGTATTTTGCATTGGCTGAGGTCTTATGGGCCAATGGTAAGATTGGGTTAGTTGTTGTCTAGTTGTGTATGCCAGGCATATGTGACTAGAACCTGCTGAGCATTGATGTGAAAGCTGGTAGCTGATAGAAGGTTTCAGTGTATGTCTGAAAGCATCAAGTGTGTGTTTGTGGTTTTGGGTGACACAGGGTGAGCCACACTGTGGCAAAAGGGGAAGGGCTGTGTGCCCTGCATACTACAAGCTGGCAGCTCAAAGAGCAAGGGTGTTTTACTCTGGGTTTGGAGGAGGGTCAGTCCTGGCTTGGCTTTAATTGCTTAGGAGAAGCAAGAACAGACTTTGAAGCAGGTGTCTTGTCTTTTTCTGAGATGAGTGGGTAAAACACCTGCTACCTGCATGTCCAAGAGGACCATGCCTTCTCTGTGTCAGCCCTTCTCTGTCAGCCCACCTTAGTCCAAGGGTAGAAGAAGAAAAAAGCTGTCAGGGAGCTGCTTGAAAGAGGTCTTACTGGAGCAAGATAATAGGGATTGGAAATGACTTAGTAGTGTGCTTGCTTGCTGTCTGTAGTAATGTTTAGATCTTCTTCCTAAAAAGAGGCTTGAAAGTGGGAAGAAAAATGTTAGCAAGCTGTGGAAGTGACACTGAAAAAGGCAAGTGAAGAGGGGATGCTGGGGAAATGAGGGAAAAGCTGTAACTGAGCCTGTGAGTGCTAGCAGACCCTTGAAGTGGGCTTTTGGACAGCATGGTCTGGCGCAAACTGACGTGTTCATGTGTTTTGTAAGTGCAAGGAAATCGCAGGTGAGCAGTTCCTGCCCTCTTTGCCTCAAACACGTCTGTTTCTTCCAGAAGGATGTGTTAAAATGAGGATATAGCACCCGGTGTATGCATGAATGTTTTTTTTACCTCAGTTCTGTTGAAGTAACCAGGACTATTTGGAATTAAGCTAGAACCTACAGAAGGTCTACACTGTATGGCTGTATGACTACACGCAGATTTAAGCTCTTGGTGTGATTCTTTTGAACTCTGAAGTGTCTGGATGGTGCTAGTGTTTGGCATGTGATGCTGGGATGAAAATTCTGTAGGTAAGTTTCTGGAAGCAAGCCCTAAAACACCAGGATTAGAGCAATCTCCAACATAAGCCATTTGGTTTCACCACTGTTAGATGTCTTAGGACCTCTTCATGAAGAAGAGTTTTCCTATGATTCCTGATGAATTCTCTGTTTTTTCCCCTGCACATGCATTTTATGCATTAAAATCTTTTCTTGGGATGGTAAGAAACATTGGAATACTTGTATAGATTTAGTTGCACTGAGATGATTTGTCAGATGGTAGCTTGAGTGCAGCTAAGAAGCAGAGGTGTTATCAGCTGAAGCTCTGGAGGCTACAAGAAACTGTGTGATTAACACAGGCTGTAGAGCTTCCTTCATCCTGCATGTGATGCACCCATGTCCTTTGGTTGCAATCAGAGTAAGGACCACTGCTCTGTCTTTTCTCCTATGCCTAAATTTTTGCTGTTACAAGGAATTTATTTCTTCAAAATGTTTTAGAGTGGAAGGAATCTCAAAGCAGTTATTTCTAGTTATATAGCTGATGGTTTGTGCTAGCTGAGGATACTTTCTTTTGTAAAAAAGAAACAGGACAATCAATGAAGAACAGCCATAGGAAAATTCACGCTAGCACATTTCTTTTCATTCTTTCCACTTGTCAGATCTCTGATGTGGGTTCAGCGATGGCAGCGTGATAGTTGGGTTTGAAAGAAGTTGATAATGGCAGAAGAAACTTCAGAGTAACTCATGATCTTTTATCAAGTGGAAAAAAACCCCATAACCCAGTCTGAGGCAAGGGGGTGTATCTAGTTCTCATCGTCCTGCACAGGAACCCACATGTGTGAACGACAAGGCTATTTCCATTTACTGCTGTCTCCGCTGCTGTATAGCCAGTGAGATGCCCATGAGTGTTTGCAGTGTTGTTTGTTCAGCTGTCTGTGCGTGTTGTCAGATCTTTTTCCGCCGATAGTGACAGCTCTCTAACCACTGACTGTACCTCGTGGGCCGCCAGGCTGGGCTGCAGCCCGCGGCTCTCACGACGTGCCCACACGGCCAGGCTCTCTGTATGCCAGCGCTTCTGGCTGCAGTGCCGTGGTGCAGAAGCCAGCCACATCAGCAGCAGTGTGGGCTGCCGTGCCTGGCTTCTCCCCAGAGCGCCTGGGATAATGTGCTCGCAGAGGAAGCCATGCTCTAACCCGCATCAACAAGTGGTCACTTCAAGCCCTGAAGTAACGGCTGCATCCTTTCTTTTAACCTATAAATCAATGATTTTACCCTTAAGGCAATTTCTATTTTGCCAGAAGACGGTGCTTGCTCACACAGTCCCAGTTTGGGCACTGTACCTCACTGGGGCCAGTGGGTTTGTTTTTGGTTCAGTGTCAGTACGTGTTTCCTTGCCTGCCCCCAGTGCTGCAGCTGTACTGCAGGCCTTGCCATATCAAGCTGGCTGTTGAATTGCTTTCACTGTGTGCTGCCTGGCTCTGGAAAGCCTTGAGCTGCAGGTTTCTCTTGGACTGAGGCTTAGTCTTTTCCATCCTTTACTGGGGAGACCACCTGGTCAAGGTGGAGAGCAGCTCCTCCTTAGCTGGAGAGGGCACCTAGTCTTCGGCTCAGATGGAAATTGCTCTGGCTGGGCTGCTTATCCTTGGTTTGTCCCTACTAGGTCCAAGCCTGCTTTCAGCTTATGGCATGTTATCATTTGGGCACAGTGCTGATGCCACTGGTGTGCCACTGGTCAGGGCAGCTATATTGTTCTGTCCTGCCAGCTCTTGCCTGGCATGACCAACTGAAGTGATATGCCTGTGATTATCCTGCATGGAGGAAATGGGGATGGAGCTAACTGGGAAGCTTAAGGGAAGTACAGGATGGATTACAGAATGTTAGGAGTTGGAAGTGACCTCAAGAGATCATCTAGTCCAACCCCCCTGCCAGAGCAGGATCACCCGGACTAAATCACACAGGAACACATCCAGGCAGGGTCTGAATGTCTCCAGAGAAGGAAACTCCACAGCCTCTCTGAGCAGCCTGTCCCAGTGCTCTGTCACCCTCACAGTGACAAAGTTCCTCACATTCACATGGGACTTCCTCTGCTCCAGCTTGCACCCATTGCCCCTTGTCGTATCGCTGGCCATCCCTGAGCAGAGCCTGGCTCCATCCTCCTGACTCTCACTCTTTACATATTTATAAACATTAATGGGGTCACCCCTTGGTCTCCTCTTCTCCAGGCTAAAGAGGCCCAGCTCCTTCAGCCTCTCCTCATAAGGAAGGTGTTCCACTACATCTTGGTGACCCTGTGCTGGTCGCTTTCGAGGAGATCTGTGTCCTTCTTGACCTGAGGGGCCCAGAACTGGACACAATATTCCAGGACACAATTATCTAATTTCTACAGTGTTTGAATACAGTTTCCCTTGATGGTTTAATTTTTTTCTTTTAAAATGCTTCAAGGAGGCTGAATATCAGACCCTGTCCTTGATTGTTCACAATGTTTTACTTAAATAATCTCTTAAATTTTTTTGCCATATTAGATCCAGCCAAATAAATTCCCTTGGACAAGTAATAAAGCATTAAGATGCTGGGAAAAAGAGTTATATACAGGAGAAACTTTTGATACCTGTAGTAATTTCATGAGTTTCAGGCTATGTGTGTGCGTGGCAGGAGATGGGAAATGAGTTAATTTTCTATATTCCTGACTTGTTCCTTTCTTCTCCAGTACTGTTTGCCTGGGAAAACAATTATTCCCTTTCAGCCTTGTCTTCCCTTTCAAAGAACTAGGATTTACTCAATGAGACTATTTACATGCAAAATGTGAAGCATATGCATAAGTGCTTGCAGGACTGTGGCCTTTTATTGTTGCTATAGTATCACTGCTTTCCGGTTTCAGATGAACTTGTCATTTAAAAAGTCGTAATAAACCAAACTGAGACATTGTGGGCAGGTAATTAGCCTTCAGAAAAATAAACAAGCTTTAAGGCCTTCAATAAATGTTTCCCCTCACCCCCAGCTTGGGAAAATGAGGCACTGACCTTAAAAATAATGTTAAAGTGCAGCAATAAGCATCTTGAAATACAAGAGATGATGTCAGTAAAAAGGGGGGGTGGGGGTGGGGGTGGGGGGAGGGAATGTGCACTTACTTGCATTGACAGTAAAACTTTGAATATGACCTTGGACAGCGTTGGGTTTGTTTTTTTTCTCTACTTAGTTTATATTTAGCTTTGAGTTATTTTCCTGCCTCTTGCAGATGCTGCTGTGTCTTCTGAACAGCTTGCTGAGCAGTTTAGTCTGCCTTGTAAAATAACAAAAGCATGGTAACCAGAACATCCAACCCCTTTGCTGCTGTTCAGCCCAATTAGCTTTGATTTTCTTCTTTGGGTAGGTCAAACAAGGCGTTTATGCTCTAATTTGGTGACTAGAGAAGACGGGAAACTTGCTTATCAAGATACATCATAGAAATAGCCGTAACTGCAAGGCGATGTTGCAATGCCTGGAAGCCGCTAGGCATCACTGGGTGCTCTTCTTGAGGCTCCGTGAGGTAGGAGAGAGCTTTGTTGTAGCAGGGCTGTGTGATCTTCATGTTGCAGGTATCCTACTTGAATTGCACTGGGGTCAAATTCCCCAAATTCACGCTTTCCTTGGGTGCTCAGCCAGGGTTTTTACAGTCTGTAAAAATTAAAGCCTGAGGTAGGCCGTAAAAATTACTGGCTTCCTCGATGGAAAAGTAAGGGTCCTCTCAGGCTCTCCCTCTATCACTGATCCCCCTCTGCAGTAACCAAAATCACTCAAAATAAAGCCAAAAAACGACCAAGCTCCTTGCTATGAGCAAGGGCTCTACAGCCCCCTCCTTGGAGAGCGCTTTTTGAAAGCTAAACAAATACCGACTCTGATTGAAACAAGCCAATGTAAAATGGCAGCAAATAAGGGGAGCACAATAACAGCGTGTTCCTTTGCCTGACTGATGCTTGTATGTAGTCAGCCCTCAGTGCTATTGCCCTTATGAGATTTACATAAATTAGTCATCACATCTTAGCATTTTCCCTTTACATATGCATGGCTGTTACATGTGTGGGGAGGAGGAGGAGGGAAAAAAATATTATGCCATGAGTAGCAAAGGTCTATTTGCATTAGAATTTCCAGTGGAAATGTTAAGTATGACCTTTCCCTTGTCTGGGTGGCTAATCCCATTTGAAATTCCTGCCGTGCCCTGACAGAGGGTCACCCCGCGCTCGTGAATCGAAGCACTGCACCTGCTGCAGCCTCTGCTCCTCCTCTTCCTATATAAGCAGGAGGGGAATCAACTTTTTAAAAGGGTAGACAATGCCAGGACAAGGGGGAATGGATTAACAGTAAAGGAAGGAAGGTTTAGATTAGATATTAGGGGGAAGTTTTTTACAGAGAGAGTGGTGAGGTGCTGGAACAGGCTGCCCAGAGAGGTGGTGGATGCCCCGTCCCTGGAGGTGTTCAAGGCCAGGTTGGATGGGGCCCTGGGCAACCTTGTGTAGCTCCTTGTGAGGTTGGTGGCCCTGCCTGTGGCAGGGGGGTTGGAGCTTTATGATCCTTGGGGTCCCTTCCAACCTGGCTCAGTCTACGATTCCTTTCCCTGAGCTCAGATGCTGGAGTTGGCAGCCTGTGGACCTGGGTGGACGTTCTCTGCCTGGCTGTGGTTCACCACAATCTCTACTCCCCAGCTATGGGACTAAAATGCTTTGTTAGGGATTTTAGTGGGGTTTGGGGGTTTTTCCCCCCTTGGAATTTTGTTTTTGGAGACTTTAAAGAACATAAAGGAAAAGGCTCAACAGGCATATTATTAATGGTTACTTTTGAAATAGAGGGATAGTGATTAGGAAACTTTAGGGCAGAAAAATCAGACTTCCTCCTCTTGAAAGGAGATAAAAGCCAGAATGATGATGTGTGCTGGTTCATAATGCCTCCTGGGTTATCCTGAGATGCACCTTGTATGAGGGGTGACTTGGGGGTTTCCTATTGTGGCAAATCAATCTGGATGCTGTAAGCAGGTGTAAATATATTGGCAGGATATCCAAATGTTCCTTAAGGCTAAAATAAACCAACCCTGTTCTGCCATTACGTGGGTCTGTTGACAACTTCCCATTACAGGAAACGGTTTTTGCTATTAAAGAGGAAAACTGCTCTTAGATTATAATGTTTATTTCTCTCATAGTGTCTTTTTTTTTAATCCTGTGGGGCATTGAGGGGATTTTGAAATAAGATTTCCTGCAGCCTGTGAGAGAATAACTTTTATAACCTTGCTTATCTCTAATTACATTATATTATTTTTTAGATGTCGGCTTATTTAAATATTTACTTTGGGAAATAAACATCAGAGATTAAGTTCTTGGTTCCTGTAGTAATGTGGGCGTTATCAGTTTATGGCTCCTTTCTGAACCAGCCCTCAGTCAAATAATTTTCTCTCAGACTGGAGCTGTTTTGGCAAGAACAAGAGCCACTGGTGCCTTTGTAATCAGTTCCTGACATTAGAGATAGGACGGCCAGTTCCTGGGCCTCCCTGGTCTTATATAAAGTTTGATTAAAGCTCAAAGCCCAGATAATGGGAATGCCAAACTTGCTCCTAATCCTGGTTCCTGGGTGCTCCATGAGCTCTAGCAAATAATCCATTTGTATTCCTTAAACTTTTCTCCCACCTATGAATTCAGAATAACATCCCATACCAGGCAGAGGACGCTTGGTGTGTTAACTGGCCTTGCACGTGGATAAGGCTTGGACTCTGCAGCAACCTACATCTGCTCCTGACTTGGACCTCCAGGACAGGGTGGGGACTTAGTACCAGTGGGATGCTACCAGCAGGTTATGTCCACAGAGAGCTTCCCTCTTCCTGTAGCACACAGCAGCCTGGCACAGTGACTCATTAACAGCCCTCCATCCGTGTCTTAAGTTAGCTTATTAGTAAGCTTCAGCTGTATATTGCAGTGTGTAAAAAGCAGCCTGCTTAAATTAATGCACGACAGCAAGGTGTTAACTCAGTGTGACAAAACAGATTGCTATGCCAACTGAATGAGTCCCTTTCCTTTGCAGTCCAAGAGGACTGCCTCCCTGTAGCATCTGACTGCAATCAGTCCCAATGTCCTTCATTGTTCCCAGGGATACAGTGTAAGTGTATGTCCTACAGCAAATGTTTTGGTGGGTGATTACCATTCTCTGTTAGACCATGACCTTCAGCTCTCTTCCTGAGGAAATGAGCTGTGCTGACAAATGAAACATGTTTATCTGTTGTATGGGGGGGAGGGGAGAAAAAATACTTGTAAGAAATGTGTTTAACCAGGAGGTGACTCAGTATGTGACAGGTGGGATGCTGGTTACATATTTTCCTTAAGGAGAGGTAATAGATGACGCAATCAAATCTGTCATGTCCTCCCAGGGTGTGTATGTGGGTGATATGAATCAATATATTACAAACACAGAGAGTTTGGGGGGTAGCTTTTAATTCACTGCTGCTAAATCACGGGGCGGGGGCTAAAGATGAGGTCTTTAGGTCACCACCTGCCCTAATGCACTTTAATATAACCTGCCTTGGGTTTTAGTGATGTTACTTTGGCTGGTGCCAAAGCAATTGCAATCAAGATTGAGTCCACTGAGAGTGGTGTGGGGTTTCCTTTCTGAAAAATCCTTGTTTCATCAAACAGCCTGTTCCATGTGTGTGTATTTGAAAATGGCACATTTTCTGGAAATGACTAGCTAAGGCCTGCTAACGTTTTTACAGTAAAGAGCATTGCTTGCCTCTCCAGGCAGCAGTGGAGCCTGCTGCCAGCAGAGCACCTGGAGGGGCAGCCTGAGAAGAATTTGGACATAAAGATTCCCCTTCCATGTCTCTGAAAGTCTAGATGTGATATAATCTGCACTGTCAACTAGTCTGTTATCTCCCTGTGGCCTGACACCTGCACTGTGCACACTAGGCAGTCACAGGGTTGTTACAGATTTAGGATTTTTTTTTTTTATTTAATAGGGGTCTTGGGATGTCAGTCAGTCAGTTTGTCAGGCCTTCCTGTGGCTTTTTGTTACAGAGACAGGAACAGAAAAGGAAGCAACTCTTCAAGGCATCCAAGTAGGGCTTACCCCACAGCCAGTAGTGGCATTTTGTTCCCCATAGATTCTCTCTGACAACCACTTCTGGGCTACTCTGTTCCTGAGGTTGCTTTATCAGGGGGAATGTGATGCTGACAAAAAGACAGAGATTGCTGGACTGTCTTGAGCCCCTTGATGAACTCATCTTTTGGCTGTCTGGTCTTTCCTGTGAGCTTTTATGAGTATTCCCCTTGTCGGACAGTTCACAGAATCACAGACTTGTAAGGGTTGGAAGGGCCCTCTAGAGACCATTGAGTCCGCCCCTCCTGCCAAAGCAGTGTCCCTAGGACAGATCACACAGGGAGGTGTCCAGACAGGTCTTGAATATCCCCAGAGAAGGAGACTCCACATCCCCTGGGCAGCCTGTCCCAGGGCTCCCTCACCCTCACTGGGGAAAAAGTGCTTCCCCATGCTGGTGTGGAACTTCCTGTGCTCCAACTTGAGGCCATTGCCCCTTGTCCTGTCCCCACAGACACTGAGAAGAGACTGGCCATTTCCCCTTGTGTCTCCCACTTCAGATATTTATAACCATTGATTAGATCCCCTCTCAGTCTTCTTTTCTCAAGGCTGAACAGCCCCAGGTCATTCAGCCTTTCCTCATAGGGGAGATGCTCCAGGCCCTTCATCATCTCTGTAGCCTTCTCTGGACTCTCTCCAGGAGATCCCTGCCTTTTTATTCCGGGGAGCCCAGAACTGGACACAATACTGCAGGTGGGGCCTGACCAGGGCGGAGTGGAGGGGGAGGATCCCCTCCTGTGACCTGCTGGCCACACTCCTCCTGATGCCCCCCAGGATCCCATTGTCTCTCTCAGCCCCCAGAGCACACTGCTGGCTCATGGCCAACCTGTCATCCATCAGGACATCCAGGTCCTTCTCCACAGAGCTCTTCTCCAGCAGGTCACCCCCAGCCTGTCCTGATTCCAGCAGTTATTCCTTCCCAGGTGCACGACTCTACACTTGCTTTTGTTGAACCTCATCTGCTTTCAGCCTGCCCAGGCCTTGCTGGATGGCAGCGCAGTGTCCTGTGTGTCCAGCCAACTGATCTGGTGGGAAATGTTTTCATGTCATCACATCTTCCCATAAGCCTAACTTTTCCTCTAACACAGAGACTGTTTCCTTATATAGGAAGCACAACCTCTCCTCTGAAGGTTTAGGAGCCTTTCCAGGCTGTGTGCTGTATTTTTTTCCAGGCGCTGTGCTGATAGAAACAGGCTGGATTTCTGATTCTGTGGAAACCTTACAAGGTAGCAGCCAGGGCCACTGTAATAAAACCTTTCTGTTTATTAATAGCTTCCTGTAGCTTTCACAAGCTATGATGCAAGCTGGAAACAGCCGTTCTCCAAGAATGCCATTTCCAAAGCCTTCAACTACTCAGGTTAAAAATTCAAGCTGGATCAGAAATATGCCTTGGTGCTGTTAGGAATCATGGCTTTCAAAAAACTTCAATTAAATGATGTGTGCATGACAGGGAATATACTTAACGAGAGCAGAGGACAAACTACGATCATAGAATGGCAAGGGTTGGAAGGGACCCCAAGGATCATAGAGCTTCAAGCCCCCTGCCACAGGCAGGGACACCAACCTCAGGCCTGGAGCTACACAAGGTTGCCCAGAGCCCCATCCAACCTGGCCTTGAACACTTCCAGGGACGGGGCATCCACTCCCTCTCTGGGCAGCCTGTTCCAGCACCTCACAACTCTCTCTGTAAAAAACTTCCCCCTAATATCTAATCTAACCCTTCCTTCCTTTAGTTTTGATCCATTCCCCCTTGTCCTGCCATTATCTGCCCTTTTACAAAACCTGATTCCCCTCCTGCTTATAATCTCCCTTCAGGGTCTGGCAGGCTGCAATGAGGTCCCCCCACAGCCTTCTCTTCTCCAGGCTGAACAAGCCCAGCTCCCTCAGCCTCTCTTTGTAGGGCAGGTGCTCCAGCCCTCTGATCATCTTCGTGGCTCCTCTGAACCCTCTCCAGCAGTTCCACATCCCTCTTGTATTGGGAGCCCCATGTTGTAGTGTCTTCTGGGTCAATACGTTTTTGAAGATGTACAAGTTATTTTTTCACATGTTCAGCATCTAGGCCCAGAGCTGCCCCCAATGCACAGTATTTGCCAAATTCTGTTAGGTGCTAGATGGAATAACTACTAGGTTGGTTCACCAGTAGGGTTTTTAAGTTTCTATATTTTATAGTGATTTCAAATATGTGTGGTTATAAACTTACCAGATTTCTAAAAATGAACTTTCTATAAAAATCACTCTGGGCCCCTCAGCTGTGTTTTCCTCTATTATTATTTATAGGCAAATTGAAAACAAATGGGTCTTGTCTTTCAAAAAGACAAAAGCACAATGAAATGGAAACAGCTGTCAATGTGCCTTTCCTCCCAAAGTCATCTGCAATACAAAGTAAATCTGAGATGACTTCCTTTCATCTGAAGTACGTTGCAATTGAGTGGTGGTTTCAGTGGCAATTCAAGTGGGTGCTAAAGGGAACAGTGTCAAGACTGTTGCAATTGGATTTAAAGGGTGGTCTGTTTTAAGGAAAAAAAAAAGTCCAAATTAAGTGGCTTCTACAAAATGAAGAGGGAATTAATTATTTTCCCTTTTTGTTTGCATCTTTTTTTGCAGCTGGGTTTTGCTTCTGGGTAGCTGGAACTGTTGCTTTGGGTTTTGGGGCTGAGATGTTCAGCCCAGGGAGGTGTGTGGCAAATAATTTGTTGCCCAAACCCAGTTTGAGGTGACTGACTTCTTCCCTCCTTCCCTTCCTCTAAACCCCCTTCAGCACCACAGGATGCTAACACTTACTGACAGTGCCCTGGCACTTCTGCTTCCTCCTGTGACACACTCTGAGGAAGATGATGAGCCTGCTCCTGCGAATAACGCTTGCTGTGGGATCAGGCATAGTGTTAGTGCTCCTTGTGTTTCCCTGTCTTGCTATTATCTCTGTCTGTGGCAAAATTCATCATGTGAAAGCCCAAAGCCCCTTTCTTGGCCATGTCACCACCTGCATGGTATGGTACTGTTATGGGAGTGTGAAGAAGATTGCTTGGTCATTAGAAAGCAAGGCACACAAACCTAGGGGACCAATAGGTCTGTGGCAAGGTTCATGCCTGAACGAGTTAGTTGGAGTGAGGTTGCATTTTTCTAGTTCTTCATGTCACACTTTTAATAGGGATTGTGACTATTTAGTAGGGACTAATGATCATGGAGAAATGCTGAGCTTGTTCTCTACCTCTCTTTCTAAGAAAGAGGTTTCCTGCCTCTCTGGTGAGCATGGCTGCAGTCAGTCAGGAGTTACTCATCTCCTTCATGCTTGAACAAGGATACTTCAGATTCCTTCTTCCCTTGCTACTTACACTGAAATCCTTTAGCTGAGAGAAGGCAGAGGGCTGGCAGAAGCCCCCCAGGTTTCCCAAGGCAGTGCAAGAGCTCCTGCCACAGTAGGGAAGAGATGATTATCTGGTACCCATCCCTGTGCCTGTTCAAGGGCTGCAATTAAAGCAGGAGGTGCTGACGAGGTGCTAGATTGAGGCATTTCAGCCACCTCTCAGCCCCTGCCGAGGTGGTGGCTAGGCACCTCCTTCCTTTTCCGGTGCCCTCCTGCATTCCTTCACCAGTCTTTTGGTTTGTGCAGGTGAGGAACTGGGTGGTGCTGGCAAGAAGGCAGCATGGACAACGTTAGGACAGGCTGTGAAGGGTATACAAGTGGAAAAACAGCAGCAGAAAAGGAAGTGCTGTCCTGCAGTGGGATGTGGATAGCTTAAGGAGTTGGTCCTGTTCAAACCAAATGTGCCCTGCTGTACTTGTGTGAGGAATTACTCACCTAGGAGCAAAAAGTTGGGCAGAAGTTTTACCTCCTGCATGAGGTCTGCATCCCTTAAAACATACCTGGGAGAGGATTTGGAGCTCAGAGGGGACACAAGTCTTAGTGTGAACCCTGTTGCGTGAACAACACAATAGCAAGGCCAGCACAGGGGTACCGCACGCCCTCTGCCTACCTGTGCTTTGAGAGGATGCTAGGAGACCAAGGAGCACAGGGAACTTGAGAGCCATTTTAAAGGCTTCAGTTTTACATGGAGAGTTCAATCTGTTTAGCTTATGACAAAAAAAGATTGAGGTGTGATTTGATTGCATTGCTTAAGCACCTTTTTGGAGAGGGAAAGTATAGTAAAGGGTTCCAATCTAGCAGGATAAGTCAGGAGGCTGAACTTGAAACCAGAAAACCCAGAGTTAGGCATGTATCTTTTATCAGTGAGGTTTGATAACTGCTATAATCAAATTACCAAGCACAGTGATAGATTCTCCAGTTCATGATCTATTCCAGTTGGGACTGCAGGCTTACTTGAAAGATGATTAAACCAAACACAAGCTGTTGGGGATGGTCAGAGAGTCAACCGTCACCAGATGGCCTCGTGTACAGACTCTGGGCTTTTAGGTGATGCAGTAGTTCCACTTAGCTCTAAACTTCATGAATTTATGAAAAAAAGTGCTTCTCTTGCTGGAGTCATCTGTTCCAGTAACAAACAGCAGCTTGAACCTGCTGACTAGATCACCTCATGCACAGAACAGGTCCATAGAGCAAGCTGTGACATCACCCTTAGGAGTAATGACATGGCAATGGCAAGTGTTATATAACTCCTCGCTGTATCACACCACTGCTGTAATTCTTCCGGGTTCAGGTCCTGTTGGAAAGGATCCAGTCTGAGCTTTTACTCCTATCCTGACTCCAAACTCAGGTGTTCAAACTCCTGTTGGCAAACAAAGCCACCTTCTGTTTCTGTGCATGTGTAGAGAAGCCTATTATAGTTGTCTTTTAGGAAATAAGCGTAGAAACTTCTATCAAATAAGCATACACAGAAAATCTGTGGTACTAGATGAACTAATTTGCTTGAGTTTAACTGGAGTATCTACATGCCTCCAGCCCAGCCTTCCTTCCGTGAGCCTGCTAAAAGCAGTAACCATATGTAAGTTAGTAAAAGCTAGTCAAATAGCACTTACAATGGGAGGGGCAAGAAATCAAGATGATGAATGACTGCATGCTTTGATAGTGGAGAATGTCGTTGTATTTCTGAAAGCTGAAAGAAGGGCAACAGGGGGGAAAATAAAATCCACCCTGTAACCTTTGGTTTTTAAACTTAAGGGTGTATTGCTTGCAAGATGTCTCTATTTCTGAGTTACAGAGGCTTGAGGGAGAGCTGGTTGAAAGCCTTTTCCCAGTTCAATGATGTTTTGTGTGCTTCATGGTCTCCTCTGGTCACCATGCTTCTGCTTCTCTGGTGTCCAACTTTTCATCTTGTGTCCCAAGGGGTGCTCCACACTCACCACACTTAATATAAGGCCAGTAGCTTTATGTAGATCCATAGGAAGATCTCCAACATGCTTTTACACTGCTGTTAATGTAAAAAAATAAAAAACCCACAAAAAGTTATGTATCTTAGGTGGCCACAGACTTTTTGGCCACCTAAGGATACATAGAGAATCTGCAGCTGTCAATTGATCTAATCACTAGCCTGCCTCAGAACAGGGCATCCCTCAGTGGCATCAGCTCAGCTGCAGTTTGCCAGCGCCTTAGTGAAATGATGTGGTCTCCTGGTCCTTCCTCCTCTTCATGTGGTGCTAACTAGAACAAGATTGCAGGCTAAAAGCACAATCTCCAGCTATTAAATAATATACAATAGCTATATGATAACATATGACTTGATATTTTAAAGGCAGAAGAACTTGAGTAAGGGTGATGAAGGATCTTCCAACCAATTATTATATGTAATGATAGGCACAAGCTACTGAAGACCATTCACTATACTCTGAAATAGCATCCTGGGTTACTGCTAGGGTCAAGCTTATGGGCAAGAGGAACCACTGTTCTGAAAATGTATGGTAAACCCTATTCTCCTTACAGAAAAAGGAATCACAGAATCAAAGCTTGTAGGGGTTGGAAGGGACCTCGAGAGCTCATGGGGTCCAACCCCCCTGCCAAAGCAGCTCCCCAGCTCATACTGCACAGGTCGGTGTCCAGACGGGGCTGGAATCTCTCCAGAGAAGGAGACTCCACACCCCCCTGGGCAGCCTGTCCCAGGGCTCCCTCACCCTCACTGGGGAAAAGTTCCTCCCCATGTTGGTGCAGAACTTCCTGTGCTCCAACTTGCAGTCATTGCCCCTTGTCCTGTCTCCACAGACCAAAGAAAAGGGGCTGGCCAATTCCCCCTGCACCCCATACTTAAGATATTTATAAACATTGATTAGGTCCCCCCTCAGTCTTCTCCAGGCTGAACAGCCCCAGCTCTCTCAGCCTTTCCTCATAGGATAGATGCTCCAGGCCCTTCATCATCTTCGTAGCCCTTCTCTGGACTCTCTCCAGGAGATCCCTGTCCTTTTTATCCCAGGGAGCCCAGAACTGGACACAATCCTCCAGGTGGGGCCTGACCAGGGCAGAGAAGAGGGGGAGGATCAGCTCCTGTGACCTGCTGGCCACACTCCTCCTGATGCCCCCCAGGATCCCATTGTCTCTCTCAGCCCCCAGGGCACACTGCTGGCTCATGGCCACCCTGTCATCAACCAGGACCCCCAGGTCCTTCTCCACAGAGCTCTTCTCCAGCAGGTCACCCCCAGCCTGTACTGATACATGTGGTTGTTCCTCCCCAGGTGCCAGACTCTCCACTTGCTTTTGTTGAACCTCATCTGGTCTCTCCCTGCCCAGCTCTCCAGCCTGGCCAGGTCTCTGGATGGCAGCTCAGTGTCCTGCATGTCAGCCACCCCTCCCAGCTCTGGATCATCAGCACTTGCTGAGGGTGGGTGCTGTTCCCTCATCAAGGTGTCAGTGAAGGTATTAAACAGGACTGGACCCAACACTGAGCCCTGGGGGACGCTGCTGGTCACAGGCCTCCAGTCAGATTCTGCTCCACTGAGCAGAATCAAAATCAGGATCGGAGTCTTACAAATCCTCAAGCATGCATGGCCCTGCGTTTGTTTCCAAGCTTTTACTTATGGTGTATATGTGCATGCATCTGTGCTTTCAGTTACACAAACACTTATTTCCCTTCCTATTACCTGCTAAAATGATCAGGTTTGAAACCTTTGCACGGGGCTAAAAATCTCTGTACTTCTCTAGAAGAAAGATTGCATGTTTAATTGGCTTAGCTAAATACTCCTCAGCCTTTTTCTACTTTCCCTGCTCTTTAAACATCAGCGTTATTTTGCAGCCATCCTTGTGCATTGCATTGTGCAAAGCTGTTGCATTAGGAATTAGCACCTCTTAACTAGAGAAGGTGCTTTCTCACCCCTTCTATTTTGATTTTGAGTCTTGGCTAGCACAAACACATGGGTAGTAGCGATGACTGAAGAAAAATATCCATTAGAGCAGCGCTACTGTGTGGTATATGCTCTGTAGCCATTACTTTCAGAAATCACTTAGTTTAGGGCACTTCCTTGTGACTTTTCTCTCAAGCACACCCTATTAACAATGCACTTTGTCTCCAACTGTATTGCAGCTGATGATAAACAGATGGATCTTGGTCACTGAATGAATTTGAGAAAGCTGTTTGAGCATGGTATGGTTTGTATTCCCATCCAGCTGCCTTGGGCTTCTGTCCTCTTGAAACCCTGCTGAACAGTGAAGGCTGCTAATTAGGTTTGAGGGTGAGGGTCTCTTTCTGGCAATATATCACTTTCTTCTGCAGAGCTTCCAGTGAATTTGCAAGATGGAAAATGCAAGGCGCTGTCAAAACAGCATGTTTTTCAGAATGACCTGGAAAAAAGATGGGGTTTTGTGGGAAAGTTGGCCCTTTGGGAACAGGGGAGAAGGGAAAAGAGGGAAGGAAGTTGAGGAAAATTGCTGGCGTCTCCCATGAAACAGCTCCTGGCGTTCTGATGGGATTGAAATGATGGGAGTCTCTAGGGACAGAAACCAATGTAACAGACTGCAGCACAGTGTGGATGTGGGCAATATCACTTGTGCACCAGTAAGCAATGATCTCTGGGTGTTTATGTTTTCGGGGTTTTTTTTAAAGGGTTGTTTGCTTTCCTGTTCTGCACTGCCTAGGTGTGCCTAAGCGCCATCCGCCTCTTGGAGAGATGCTTTGTCCACAACCCTTAAAAAAGATAGTATTTGGTAATGAGATAATGGAAAATCAGGTCAGATGGCTGTGTTTTGGTGACCCAACTTGACGTATGAAAGGCAAACCCACTTGGATCTTACTGCCACAGGGCTGCCCCTGTGCACCACGCATGTGAATAGAGCTGGGGTGGCTCAGCACAGAGCAAGCCAGGCATGGTGATGTGTGTGGTGGCACTGAATGAATGACAGCCCAGGGCACCCTTTGCCCTCCAGCTGCTGAGCTGTGTGGAGGTGGCAGGTGGCTACAGCTGCTGAGGAGATGATGACTGTTGTGGGTACTGGTGGCCACAGCACTACTTACATCTCAGTGGGAGCCACTGGTTGACTTGCTGTTTTCCCCCTTGCCCCTACTGGAGTACAGAAAATGGTGGGGTCACTGGCAGCATCACCCCCTTTCTGCCTGTGAGGTCCCTCACAAGCCAGCTCAGCTTGAGCTACCCCAGTCAAGGCCAGATGATTGTTTAAAATTTATGGAAATAGGCTAGTCTCAGCAGCCTGCTCCCCTGTGGCTGCACTGGGAGGCAATTCAGGAGCCCCGAAAAGCCCCGTGTGCTTGGCCACAGCTCTGTCACTTGCACAATGGAGGCACATGATATTGGTGGTGTCCTGTGAAGGTGGCTGAAGGCCAGAGAAGGCCACAGCAACATGGAGATGTGGCACCCTGGGCCTTGCCTGTGGTTTTCCATCTCGGTGATGTTGCAGAGCACGGTGCACATTGCTTTGTGGCAAGTTAAGAAGGTTTTATACCTACCTTGTGATAGGAGAGACTGGCTGGGACTGCTGGAGCATTTCTTATGCTCACAAAGTCACCCTGCTGCTAGTTTGGGTTGTTTCTGCTCCCAGCCAAGTTCATAACCCTCACCTTCCCAACAGCAAATAAACCCACCATTTCCTGAGTGTTGGGGAGCATCCTGTGATTCAGCCTGAAAATGGGGTTGGTAAGCGACCTGTCTTCTAGCTGCTGTTGGCTGTGCTTAGCCATGAGGCAGCCAGGGATTGAGCCATGTCCCTCCCCAAGAAGTGTTGGTATGTGAAAAGATAATGGGAGTTTTACTGATGCTGCGTTTAGCAGAGGGATCTTATATCAAGGTTGATGGTGTTAGAAAACCAACTGGAGGCTGGGTTTTTCTGGGATACTAGAAGGTCACTGTAAAGTCACAGAACTTCGTTCTCAAACCTGTGCTTTTCCAGTGGCATTGCTCACTCTAGGGGCCATCACAGTTAAGATAAAGTGTTCAGAGGGATAT
This sequence comes from Laterallus jamaicensis coturniculus, assembly GCA_022605575.1. Classification (NCBI taxonomy): domain Eukaryota; kingdom Metazoa; phylum Chordata; class Aves; order Gruiformes; family Rallidae; genus Laterallus; species Laterallus jamaicensis. The sequence goes on from JAKCOX010000005.1 coordinate 5,182,736, forward strand.
TTAAAAAAAAATCGAAAAAGGATTCTGGGGGAGTTGCTGCTGGCTCATGTTCAGTTTCTCATCCACTATGACACCCAGGTCCTCACAGGGCTGCTCTCCAAGAGCTCTTCTCCCAGTCTGTATCTGTGTCTGGGATTCTTCCGGCCCAAGTGCCACCCCTGACACTTGGCATTGTTGAACCTCATTAGGTTCACCTGGGCCCATCTTTCCAGCCTGTCAAGATCCCTCTGGATGGATTCCTTTCCTTCTGTTGTGTCAACCACAGAAGGTTGAAAACAATCACCTGTACACGTGTCTCAGAATAACAAAACCTTTACGGTCCCGTGGCTATTTATCTCCAAGCATTGATGTGGATGGGGCTGCACAGAGCATTGCAAAGTGGGATGTCCTGTGGCAGTTCATCATAGCTAATGGCAGAGCACGGGAGGAAGGGGAAATGATTTTATGACTGTAAGTGGAAAAAAGGACAAATAAACAGGGCTGGGAAGAGGAGCTGTCATGTGTGGGGGGCCGAAGGCTGCTGGTGTGGTGGCAGGAAATGGGCCATATGCATCATGAGAGGCGCCCGTGAATGCACTCAGAAATGGCTTTCAGAAATGTTTTTAGGTCACTGATGGTTTGAAAGCTTTACACGTTTTGAGCCTAGAGGCTGTAACAAAGGCATGTAAACTCAGAGCGGAGGCTAGCATCCATCCGTGGCTGGCCTTATTGTATCCACCGGAATTCCAGATCGATTTCAGATGTTAGCAATTATGTGCTGAAATACCCAAGTACAATGGGGATGAGGTAAGGAGAGCGCTTCAGACTTGCATTTTAATTTCTTTTGGCTTTTGTCAGTTTGTGCCAGCACCCCTTGCGATACTTAGCCTGTCTCTGGGGCTGTCCCATATTGTTCAGTACAGGAAATTTGAGACACACAAGTTTGACAGCAAGCATCCAAGTTGCATGTGTGGATGTGACCTTTCTTCCCTCGTGCAGGCCGCTCGCTGCCTGGGGTGGTTTTGATGCTGGGCGTGTGAAGGTATTTTATGGATGTGATGCTGGCCTCTCTCTTTTGGCACGAAATCCCTTAAAGCAGGTATTGTCCTGGATTTTAAGGCTGAGAAGTAGTAACAGTCGTGTCCCTTGGCTTCCTGCAAAAGTCCAGCCCCCAGCAGTGTGCCATGAAGAAAGTCCTGTGTGCTGCCTCATGCTCTGCTTGTTCTCTGCAGTTCATTCCACTTGTAATTCCCAATGGGCTAAACCCAGGGCTATATGTCCGACCCCCTCTATCCAGGCCACTGGGCAGACTGAAGCAAGGAGGAGGAATTCCTCTGAAGCTGTGGAGCTGCTCCCCAGAAGCTGACCTGAGCCCAGGGGTGGGTGCATTGTGCTGGGGTTCCTCACAGTGCCTCCTGAAAGGGAGCTGATTACTCCTTCCCCGCACAGCCACCTTCTGTTGCAGAGCAGTGGGGTGAGCCTGGCTCTAAATGATCTCAGAATGACAGACACTTGCAGAAAATCCCATTACAAACTTCATCTCTTAAAAGCCAAAACACATGCCAGGAGAGCCCAGAGTCTGTGACTTCCAGTTAGGACAGTTCATCAAGACATTTGCCATGTATTGTGTGAGCTCTTTCACAGTTTGTGCATTTATCTTTTAAACATCTGTGGAACAGCATGGCTTGGATAGGTTTCTGTTACTACTCAGAGGCTTCATTGGCTCTAGAGAATGAGTGAAGAGGAGCCAGACTACATAAAGGGCAGACAATCAAAGCTTTTGACTCTCAGATCCTTGCAGATGGGCCTTCTGATGAAATGACTAACAACTGTTGCCAGATCAGCAAGTAGCAACCACCAGGCACCTGTATTTATTTAACTTTCATTTTGTCAAGATAACTTGCCTTTATGCTCTTGGAGTTTTAACTATGGATGATAAGTCACAAGGCTTCCTTCTGATCTCCCTAGCACAAGTGTAAAATGAGTCACTTGAGATTGGCTGTTGATAAGAGGAGTTCTGGTGTAAAAGCAGCAGAGCCAAAGGCGGGATCAGGCCGAGGTGCAGTTGATGAGTCCAGTGTCTGGTTGGTGTGAGGCATCTCTATTATCAGCCTCTGGGGTGAAGCTTTCTAAGGGCATGTACTAGAGGGAAGGAAAGGTTTTTAGCAGTTACTGCAGCCAGGGCCCCCCAGCTACTTGAGTCTGCCTTGGGTGAGCTGGAGGTGAGGGGCAGCCAGCTTTCCTGACCTCGCAAGCTGCCTGCCAAGGCCACGATGCTGCCAGATGCCTCAGGCCACAAACCTCGCACCTCAGAGCCCCTGTTCCAGGAATGGCTCGCAGGTGGCCTTGCCAGCAGCTCTGCAGGAGCTTCACTGCTCTGGCTGTTACAGAAAGGAACAAAGCCATGTATGTGGCTGTGTCCCAGGGTGACCTAGCGGTGTTGGCTTCTGTAGCTCCTGCTGTCTTGCCGCCTTTCATGGGTGCAGGCTCAGATTGCCTGGTTGCCCCTGTGCCAGTCTAGCCCTGCTGCCAGATGCGTCAGTGCAGTCCTGGCACACGCTGTGCCCCGCTTGCTCTTGGGCTGCAGGAGGCTCGCCTTGTTCATGCCCCTTCCCTTGCCCTCCTTGAAGGCAAACATCCAGCACGTGCAACACCGAGTGTTGGCTCCTCCCAGACCATGTTAGAATGTGCCCTGTATCTCTGATTCCTGCTGGGTTTGGGTGCTGCAAAGGGGCTGAAGGTGGGTACTTGGCTGTTCCTGGAAAGCGTCTGTGTTCCTGGAGCCAGACACCTGAACAACAGCAAGTGCCAAATCTGTAATTATTCCTGTATGTATCACACTCTGGGTTTATAGCTGATGCTTTGCTGTGTGCTTTTGGTCACTAGTGGCTTTTGTTCACTGAGTAACATCCTGTTTATATCTGTGATATGGCTTGTTGACAAAGGATAAAACAACAAGCGAACCTGCTTGAGTGAAGCAACATTGCTGTGCTACTAGGAGACTTGGCCCGTGTTCTTTAGCAATCTGTGTAGCTGTGCTCACAACTTCATGATTTAGGGATATGCTTTTGTGTCTAAACAAGTCAAGTGTACTATCTTTCTGATTGGGGAAACTAGTTATAATATTGGCTTCTGCTAGTTTTGATCTTCCTTCTTTTCTCTGTACATCTACAAGAAGATCAATGGTTTAAAAAGGATTTTATGCAACTTCTGCAGAGGATGGTTTTCTTCAGTCACTTCTCTCCAGCTCTCTTCTGGCTCTAAATATGGTGAAGAGGGGACATAACTGATTAGGTATTTCAAGCTGCTGAAATCAGACCAGATTGGTTAAGGGCATGTGTGGCAAGCACAGCACTTGAAAGTGTTAACCAGCTGTTTCCTCCTGAGAAATGTTCTTAGAGGGATATGAAATTCAGATTCATCTCAGGTTTTCACTGTCAAGATTGCTCAAACCTTTCACTCTGCCTTATTGCTAACTTTATGCTATAGGGGATGATCCACTGTCAAGCTAAGTAAGATTTTCTTTGGCAAGGAATTCTGCTGAAAGAAGTGAAACTGAAGTGAGCCAGGGGATGCTGATCCCATCTTTCCCTGGTTAAGTTGGTTTATCTGTGGCTGCTTTTCCTGGAGTCATCTCCTGCAGAGATCACCTTGAATCTGAATTGATGCAAATATAGGAGTGCTGAACAGCATCTTCTGTTGTCCAGAATTGTCATCATGAAACATTAAGTGCTGGTTTTGCTCACAGGTTAGAACTAAGGCTAACTGCGAATTTCCTGGCCTTTGTGAATTTTAAAAATCAAATTTTCTTGTTAGTTTATAAGATAATGAGACCAGAAACAGGTCTTAATTCTGATTAGATTTTACCAAAAATAAGTAAACAAACGAACTGGCTGTGTTCATCAGTTGTAAATCAATTAACACTTTCAGGAATATATATCCTTTTCCCTCTTCTAAAACTAAATGTCCAATGTTTTACCTCCATGGAGACATGTTGGCTTTTTCTAGAAATTATCAGTGACTGAAGAAAACCATCCTCTTCAAAAGTCCCATAAAATCCTTTTTAAACCATTCACCTTGCAGATGTCCTAACTAGTTTCCACTATCAGGAGGAGAATACACTTGCTCATTTAGACACAAAAGCATATCCCTAAATCATGAAGATACGTGGTCTCTCTTCAGTAAGTACAGTAAACATTTGTTGCTTCTGGAAGTAAATATTCTGTATGTTATGAGGAGGGATTGACAGAGGCATCTTTTGTTATACTATTGTTTATGATGCTTGAATCAGTGATGTTGATGAGGAGTCATAAGTGAATATACAGGTCTGAGCCTTCACGTGGTTCTGGATGTGGTTTTTGAGTGTATCAGTGAAGAATGGGGAAGGGCTAGGTTTAGGGGGAGGGTAAGGCTGCTGTAGTAAGTGTGTTTCAGTGGTGGCTGACGTGGGATTTGCTTACCCTCTGCACAGAGCTGGTTTGTCCAGCTTTATGGATAAATATACAACTTGCTTATCACACAAAAAAATGCACAAATGAGGTTGGCAAAGATTTTCTTTCCTGTGCAGTTCCTATACCTGTCAAATGGATTATAGGAGTGGGAGAACGAGGAGGATATGTGGTTCCTTAACGGTGACTGAAAGGAGATGGGTTTATAGGATGATTTTGACAGTAGGCTTGCTGCTGGAAAGGAATGCCTGGGAAATCCTGTTCAGTGTGCTGGGACTGTGGCAATTGCCCCAGTGCTCTTCCTCTTGCCAAACTACAGTAACTGGGACAGGGGACCAGAGCACACATCGCTCAGTGTGTAAGAAAGGTGGTGTAACCCTTTCTGCAACAGCTTCTCTAACTTGGTGGCCACGGGTGGTTTTGCTGACTCAGCAGCATTACAGGTTCCCTGACTGTGTGCAGGGCTCTGTTTATAGCTCGGGGTGGGCAGGGACAGGGCGCAGGAGAGCTGGCTGTCAGTGTAAGGAGCGGGACTGTTTATATTCAGCGCTCGCGCGGCGTGACGTGAACTTGCTGCCCCACTGCTGGTGCGGGTTACGTGGCGGTGTTTCCTTTGCTCTTGCCATTAGCTAATTCTACCTCTGACTGCCTGTTAATGAAATAATTCCCTGCACCTGCTTCCACTTTCCATGTCACGGGCAGCCCTGGCTTTACAAACTGTTTTCTGTTTGCCAAGCTGCTCTGCTGGCCTGGAAATGTTTTGCCTGCTCAAATTTTTCAGGCTCCTACCTCAAGGACTTGTTACTAGGTAACAGAGTCCCATTTGCCAATTGCCCACTATTTCCTTCTCTCCGTATAACAGGCCTGATTATTAACATTTAGTTCAGAGAAATTGCTGTCATTATGTGAAGTAACTTCCTTCAGAGGTTACTCATTAACCTTAGGTATTTTACTGCACGATTATAATTGTCAAATGCCATAGGCATGGAAAACCTTTGAACTCTGCAAGGTATTAGTGTATGGGAGAAATGGTATCAGCTGTGATTTTTTTTCTTTCTTTTTTGCTCTCTACATCCTCCCACCCCCAGTTATTTTCCCTTTTGCCTGTGTTCTTGTTCTGCTCCTCTTGGCGTGCTGAGTTGCACACACAGCTTGCCCAGCTGCTGGAGGGGAGGATGTTTCCTTCTGAGCGGGACTCAGTCTTTCCTGTTCCCCTTTATAGATCTGAGGTTAGCCCTAGCGAGCTCAGTGGCCTCACAGTACTCATTCCCCACCTCTACTCTGCCCTGGTCAGGCCCCACCTGGAGTATTGTGTCCAGTTCTGGGCTCCCTGGGATAAAAAAGACAGGGATCTCCTGGACAGAGTCCAGAGAAGGGCTACGAAGATGATGAAGGGCCTGGAGGATCTCCCCTATAAGGAAAGGCTGGGTGAGCTGGGACTGTTCAGTCTAGAGAAGACTGAGAGGGGGTCTGATCAATGGTTATAAGTATCTCAAGTGTGGGATGCAGGGGGAAATGGCCAGCCTCTTCTCAGTGGTCTGTGGGGACAAGACAAGGGGCAATGGCCTCAAGTTGGAGCACAGGAAGTTCCACACCAACATGGGGAGGAACTTTTCCCCAGTGAGGGTGAGGGAGCCCTGGGACAGGCTGCCCAGGGGGTGTGGAGTCTCCTTCTCTGGAGATACTCAAGACCCATCTGGATGTCTCCCTGTGTGACCTGTCCTAGGGAACCTGCTTTGGCAGGTTTGACTTGATCTCTGGAGGTCCCAACCCCTACGATTCTGTGATTGTCTGCTTACCAGTGCAGCTAAGACCAGAGTTTGATTTCTTGACCTCATGTGAACAGTGAAATAGTTGGGAAGGTAATGGTCTCATGTGTTGTGGTCCACGCTTTTACCATGTACAGTTGTCCAGCACTTTGGATGCGTCTTATGTGTTTGCTTTGGGAGGTTCTCAATCAGCTTTACTGCTATATATTGTCTTGGAGGAATAGAAATTTTCAGACAAAAACCTCACCATTTCCTTTTTCCCCCACTTTCATCTTCTATACGAACAGAATCAGCTGCGTGGTCAGGGCAACATGTGTTCTCTGGACAAATCTTACTGAACATATTTGCCTTTCTCCCTCAACCCACTCCTCCTTAGGAAGTCCATCGACATTCCTGGTAACTTGATTCCTCTGACAGGATAGAGCAAAGCTGTTGTAGCCACAGTGTGGCCTGTATTGCTGTGTGACTTCCATGTAGGACTACACATAATATTCAGGAAATTAGAGGACAAGTGAGATACACGTGTAGTGTTTAAACAAAATGGGGAGGGGGGGAAGGGAGGGGGGGGGGAAGAAATAGAAAAATTATACAGGCAATAGGCATATGTTTATGTGGAGCCAGACCTGGTTTTTATGGTAGGAAAAGAAATGTGGTGAGCAAGGAAAACTTAGTCTGGTAAATCTTCTAAAATACAGTAGTAGAATAATCAGTGTTGTAAATAAAAAGGAGGGGAAAGCTGAGGTGGTCTTAACCTCAAGTCTGAGCTGGGCAGGGGGGCAGACTATAACAAGATGATGACAGAACAGCTTCTATCAAGCTCTTGGTTTAATATCGCTTCCTTGCTCATCTGTGCCCTTTTAATCCGAGGGGTTTTTGTTAAAGGGGGAGAAATTGAGGGGAAAAATCCTTTGAAACCAGTTACGTTCTTGCATGCTGCATGTAGTACAGTCTCTGTGATGAAAGTGTAAAGTGGGCAACCCTGATGTTGTTACTAGTGGAAAAAAGCTTAGTACCACAGTTTCTGATAGTAGCCTCTTTGTTGGGTTTTTTTTTCTTTTAATGTTAACTTGTTTCTTCCTTCATCCCCTAGAACAAATCTTACTTCCAATTTCAGTGGATTGTCTCATTTGATGTGTCAGCTGTTAACTTATCAACTACTGTGCGTTGCAAGGAGCTAACCAGTGTTGACTTCTAATATCACTCTGTGGGATAAATGCCCCTTGTCCTGTCCCCACAGACACTGAGAAGAGGCTGGCCACTTCCCCCTGTGTCCCACACTTCAGTTATTTATAAATACTGATCAGATCCTCTCTCAGTTTTCTTTTCTCAAGGCTGAACAGCCCCAGGTCATTCAGCCTTTCCTCATAGGAGAGATGCTCTGGGCCTTTAATCATCTTCATAGCCTTAAGGGGAGGAGTGGTCATGGGGAGAAGTATGTATTGATTTAATCAGGGCAGAAGTTGCTGTCAGTTATGAGGGTGGGAGCGAAAAGACCAAGGTAGACATGACAGTGGACAAACTGAGCACATGGCAAACACTGTGAGGTTTCCTATGAGCCTTTTCTGGCCTTTTTTTTTTCCTCTCTTGAATTTCCAAAGGCAGACCAGGATTGGCTGGCTGCTTTTTCTTTCCTGGAGGGGAGGGGAAAAAGGAGCAATCTTGGTGTCTTTTTTTTTTTTTTTTCAAATCAAACTGGTTACACATGATTTGTAGGGCCAAGAAACATGGTCAGGTATGAGCAGTAACATCTACACCTGCTGCGTTGTGACTACAGCGTTGGATTTTTTTGCTTTGCCTTTTCCCCTTCCTCCTTCCAACACAAAGCTGGGATCTGTTGTTTCTGATTACATCTGTGGTGAGGCGTGTGCCTTCAGCAAATTCAAAATACTCCCTGCCCACGCCTCTGTTCCTCATGGTCTCTCTTGCCCAATGTGGAAGCTGTGGCTCTGTGGGGATTTACCATTTCCTCCTCGGATCACCTGTGCGGTGGCTTTAAATAAAAGCTTGTTTCTTCAGCTGTCTGCCTCCTGAGTTTATCTGCCTGGGGCTGACCCCTTAGATTTATAATGAGCCAGTTTGTTTGCTTGTGCAAATCGCGTTTTCTTAGGCAGAAATGTAAGAGACTGTGAAGAGGCCAATCTCTTGATCATCTCACCTCTGGAAGGGAGAAATCCGCGATGCCTTTCTGCACTCACTGGGGGCTCTTGGAGCTGTCAATAACCTGAAGTTACTATTCCCTACAGCACTTTGTTGTAGGAATTTTTGGGGTTTGTTGTGGGTTTTTTTTGCTTAATACCATGTTGCAAAAGCCTGGGATGTAGGAAAATGTCACTGCTTCTGCCTACGCTAAGAATATCAATAGAGTTTGGAGGCTAATTGTTTCCTGGGAATAGGAAAGTATGGAACCTTTGCTTAGCAACCAGTGTGACTGCTTCTAGTTCTTAAAAATATGTCCTTTCTGCACCTATAGGCATGCAAACAGGGAAGCACGCAGCGGAATGCTGGAAGAAAAGGAGTAAACACTGTGGGCAAACGGTGCCAGTTTTTCCTCGACGGGCCTGGATCCGCTAATACAGCCCAACAAAGCTGGGAGCGATGTGCCAAAATATCTTTTTAATAAACAGCATAGGCAGTAGGAAATAATACTGGTTGGGGCTTGTTTTTCTGGCTCGGGGCCTCATTCCAACCTGTTGCAACCAGCTATTGAACGTCTGCGGGGACACCCCTGTACGAGAGGCCCCACGGAGGAAAGGAACTTCTACATTTCTGTTTGACTGGGATCCTTGCCAGTGGCTAAGTTCAAAGTGCAGTTTCCAGTAATTTGCTGTTACTACTCTGCGTGTTTGATAGGCTAGGACAGAAGCATGCAACCCGAAGTAATATTTCCTGATTTCTGACATTTCTTAAGATATGAATGGAGGTTGCTAAAGAGCTACAAACCTCAGAAGGGGTTTTCCTGACTCCGACACCTTCCATGCTTTCCTTTCTCTCCCCTTGTGCAGCCCCCTCCGCTCCCCCGTCCCCTCCCTTGGGTTGCATCCCCTGCTGTTGCCAGTTCCGTATTTGGATGACATTCGTATTGATTGTTTCCCTGCGCAAACACTGTGTGGCTGTTCTTGTGCAACCAGAAAAACTCTATTGATTTACTGAGCATGAGGGTTGCCTGGATTGATATCCTTCTGTAGTGGCGATAGCTCTTTCATCTCCCTTAGAATTACAGTTAACCTTTTCTGTTTTGGGGAGGGGGATGTGAATTAGTTTCTTTAACCCTGTTAACCGTGCTAAGAGGGAGGTAAGCACAGGGAGAAACCTGTAGAACAGTAGCTGTCCTCTAACCTACACAGTTCTAGGCCATGTCTGCCAATGTGGCTATGGCAGGTTGGCCAGGTTGGATGAGGCCCTGGGCAACCTTGTGTAGCTCCAGGCCTGAGGTTGGTGTCCCTGACTGTGGCAGGGGGGTTGGAGCTCTGTGATCCTTGGGGTCCCTTCCAACCCTTGCCATTCTATGATTCACTCTATGGAAGAAGCATCCTCTATAATGAAGACTGCATGAGCATTCTTATCATAATCCTTTTGATTTTAGCTTTCCAAAACTCTCCTCTTTTGGGCTGATGTCTTCCTGGCTTTCTCTCTGTGGGGTCACAATTTATTTGCCAGACAGGGACACAAATGTTGGAGAGCTGAAGAATCCTTCTCTGAGATATTCAAGACTTGTCTGGATGCCTCCCTGTGTGACCTGTGCTAGGGAAGCTGCTTTGGCAGGGGGGTTGGACTCGATGACCTCTGGAGGTCCCTTTCAACCTCTACTGTTCTGTGATTCTGTGATATCTCTTCCCTGTTTGAAAGAAATTCCTTTTTTTTAATTATTTTTTAAATAGAGCCAAAATGAGCTTCAGGTAGAAAGATACCTGTCAAAGAGGGGAGAAGGCTTTTGCTGAACATGTGTTTTATTAACAAATAATCTACATTTGTGCAGATGGTAACACAGGTGTGCTGGGTAAGGGTGAAGCTGAGGTGGTGAGGGCAGCCTTGAAGGCTTCATTCGACTTTTTTTTAACCTTTTTTTTTTCCCCAGCTTGATTATACTGACTCCCTAGATACGCAGGGGCGTGGGGGGATTAGTACAGCTACCTACAAAAGCAGTGAGGAATTTAAAGGTGTAGTGCGGGGTTCTACCCGGACCCCCACAGGGAAGAGAACACTTGTAAGAACATCAGCTCTCTACAGAAACTCTGTGTGCTGATTTTTGCACCAGAGTTTCACTTATTTTTGAGGAAACCACCCTCTCCCTCTGTTTTGAAAACCAAGTAAAATTCCTCTGACTAATATGTAGCTAGAGTTTTCAAATAAATAAGCAAGCAAATACTACTTCTTCCAGAGGTTGACACGCTGACAGGTGTTCCCACAATCTGAGCGCTCCTGAGGCTTTAATCATTAAACTAAACAGTTCCTTGAAAGCAGAGGAATTTGGAGTCAATTCTGATCTCTCTGCTTGTGCTGATGGCTTCATATACACTACAGCGTGTCTGCTGCAGTGCCATATGAGGGGCTGCCTAACCAGCAAGCCGAAGGAAGCAGCAGGAGCATATTTTTGAGCTGAATGTTTCAAAGGCTGTAGTTGGAGCTGCATTATTCATGATTAGCGCCTTTTTTCCGATGTTTAGTCAAAAAACTCTCTAGGGTGATAGAGGGAGGAAGCATTGAGTAGCAAATAATCACAAGATCATCTCCAGTGGCAATTAATTTGCCCGTGAGTGTGGTGCATCACCACTTGTACCAGGGTGTTTGTCATGTGGGAGGCAGCTGCATTTCACTGCCGGATGCTCAGCCCCTCCCCTGTGACCAGCTGCAGTGTGTTGGCCTCCCTCTGTTTTGATTTTTGGCCCAGAAGGGTGAGTGTGGAGTGGAAGGGGAAAAACCTGCAACCTGGTTTGTGATTTATTTTTTTTTCTTAATTTTTAATTTTTTTTTTTTTTTAATTGTGTGTGAGAGTAATTCACCAAAATCTGGCTGCACCAAGTTGTGAAAACCACAGCCTCCCGCGGGTGGCAACAAACCCTCTGGCTATGTTACAAGCCCTGTGAAGTCATTGGAGTGTGTCAGGTTTCATCCTGAGACCAAACAGCAGGTAAACAAAAGGAGCATGCCGTTTTCCAATGAAATAACTCCTGGTAAAGATTGGGGATTGCAGCAAGCTTTATGCAGCTGTGTTACCACTGAGTAGCTTCCTGGCCGATAGAAGCACTAATGATGTCACACTGAGTATCTGTAAGGGGTAAGCCAGGCTGAAACTACAACCTCAACTCTCCTGAGGAGGGTGTAGGGCTCGCTACAGCACACAGGAAACTCTCAGTATAATCCTTTGCAACTACATGTAAAAGCAGAATAACACTCCAGAGGCTTTATTTGGTCTCCCTAGTATCTGCTCAGGTGTGTGTTGTACCGCAGGAGTTGGCTTTGAGATTGTATAGAAAGCAAGAAGGTGGGAAGGGAGGAGCGTGTCCTGTTGCTCTCTGTAACAGACGTTACAAATGATTCAGTAACTGCAAAATTCAGCATGAGCCTGACTCAGACAGCGACACGGAGCAACTGTCACACGAGATTAGATCAAAGATTACCCTGACGAGCAGGCTGTTTCCAGCAGGGGCTGGTGAGAGAGAAGGATGGGGAAGGAGCCTGAGAAAACAGGGGTGTGTGTGTGTGTATATATCTATATATATATAGATCTGAAATTATCTTTTCCCTGCTGTATCTCTTCAGCCTCTGACAGAGCTGCACAGCAGCACTTTGCATTCTGGCTGCTGTGCCTGACAGCTGCTGCTGGACACGCTCATCATTCGTCTCTCTGAACCTGTGCACGGTGCTGCCATGGCCAGCCCCTGTGGGCACCAAGTTCTACACTGCAGTGGTGTTATAAAAAAGGCCCCATCATTCCATTAATTATTTTCTAGATGTTGCTTTTGCCCTTTCTTAGCCAGTTGGAGTGTCCTGATTCATCTAGGTTCTTCTCCTCTACCTGTTCCTGTCCATGCTTCCTCTTTCTCTACTCTTTCCCAGTTCTGCCGCATCCTTTGGGAGATGCGTGGTGCAGAGGGGACTGCAGGGCTGTAAACCCAACGTGTAGCCCACAGTGTGTAACCCTGTAAGGCTGTTTGAACAAATGCCTGTGAACTTCAGCTAGAGATTGTATGGATTAACCTGAGCAGGCCATTGCTGTCAGGCTTTGTCTGGGTGGTGCTGGAACAAGGTAAAGCTGTACAAGTGCTCCTTATTATGTGTTCGAAGCTCCTCATCTCTGTTATGAAGTTACAGCTGTGATGCCAAAGCTTTGGGTGAACCTCACTTCAAGTGGGTGCCGATAGAAAAAGATGATACGAGCTCTCATGGGATGATGAGTCTGTGAGGTGCTGGGGGAGGAGGAGGGAAGAAGTTCCTAACTAGTTCAATGAAATGCTATTACACCCTCCCAAACCCTGAAATCTGCAAGTTGGGTAGTTTTTCAGGGTTTTTCATAATCCCTTTTGTCTGTTTGCACATGTGGATTTCTGCCTGAGAGTGCTGATGTGCTTTGCCCTTAAAGTGATTTTTGTAGGGGAAGATGGGGATGCATGTTTGAGACTCCTCTCCAAACTTGGCTTCACAGAGCCCCAGGTGCTTCAATTAGAGCCATTTGCACAAGCCTTATAACCAGCGAATGTTCAAGTGGTTCCTTTTGTGACAACCTTACAAGTCAATTATTTGAGCTCAGATTGTGTCCATGTCCAGCAAAGAGTGAGGATTACATCCTTCCTTCCCCTCGCTCTCCTGCTTAGAGAATCCAGACCTGTTCCCCACAGGGAACTGAGCAGGCGAAAGGAAGGGAGTGTCATCCTTTTGGGAGCTGTTACACCATCCACTTCCCCCCCCCAGGAAGGAGGAGGGAGGAATTCCGACAATTCCTTGCCAAGCTATTCCAAGGACAGAGCATTTACACCCCAAACAGCTAATCAGGGCTGTTCCTCAAGGCCTCATTTTAGCATCTGTACTTCAGTAACGTTTTTTTTTAAGCCTAGTTTTGTACTGAGGATTACTGTGAATTCAGATCCAAACCATTTCTTGAGTTGCATATCCAAAATAAGCATTGTTAACAAAAGCCAAATGCTAGTATTTCATGTACTGAAAGAGATGTAGCTGTAGTGTATGAGCTGATTGGGGAATTCTGAAGCAAATCCTGCTTGCCAAACTGTAATGCCCATGATTATACTAGCAGGCAATCAGTTTGATGCTGGTGAGATGTGGGTGCAGAAGGATACAGGACTGAGTCCTTACAGGAAGGCAAATGTATGCTTTGCTGTGTCTGTTGAATATTCTATTACTAGTTGTTTTGGTCTTTTTTGAAGTGCCCTTGCATGTGTCTGCCCACACTACCTTTTAAAAACTGTTTCCAGGTCTGCTACCATTCAAATGAACTGTATAGCAAAGCAAGAATTATCCTGCCTCCTCCTAAAAAGCATGTAGGCTTAAGGAGGAGACTTTGGTGCCTAAATCATTCTACCAGTTATGGTGTTATAAGGGTTTAAACAAAATTCTGTATCTTCTTTGGAGAAATGTATAGGGAAGGGAGGAGCATGGTAAGAAGAGGGGAGAGTACTTCTCTTTTCTCCTGCTGCATCAGTCCAGCCTGAGCATCTGAGCAATGGAGTTTTGAGCCTTTCACTTTGTAGGAATCCATGAACACAACAGGGTAGAACAAGCAGAGCTCAACTAGTCTGGAAGCTGAATTACTCTGTGTGCCACAGCAGTGTGTTTCTCCAGCTCCACTCGAGCACACTGACTTTGTGCAGCAGGTAGCTACGCAAGCAGAAGCAATGCTGCTTTTCCCTTGCATTGCTTTTGCTCTTTATGCTCTAGATTTTTATAATGAATGCATTTTTTTTTGGTGTGCTGAACCAAAAGATTCCCAAGTGACGGAGCAGAGGAGTAGTTCCACAAGGTGCACAGTAGTGGAGAGTGCAGAGTGATCAGTGTAGCTCATACACTAGCTACCAAGGCTGTGTGGTACCTGGGTGTAGTGAAAGCTTCAATTTGCCTGGTGGCTTTTTGGCAAATACAAGGGTACAGAAAGAAAAGGAACAGCTCTTCTCTTGGAAGACAAGGCCCAGATAAGAGTGCTATTCACCAGTAGGGAGAGCAATTAATGACCAGATGGAGAGCACCCAGCCCAGGTGTGGGATCCGAGTGCTCAAACAGCACTGACCTTGGGTGCTGTGAGGTGGCTTTGACAGTAGTTGATAAGAATGGAATATGCAGATAAATTAAAAGCAAACTTGGTGGTGGCTGGGTATGGCACCTTTGTCACCCCCCCCCCCCCCCCCCCCCCCCCCCCACACACATCCTCCCCTGTATTATCGAGTGCCCTTGTGAACATGTGGCCATCAAGCTGCAAGTGTGACAGGATTCTCAACTCTCTGGTTTGTCACTGCTCTTTGGGGAGAAATCAGCATTGATTGACCAAGGTTTAAATCTATAGATGAGTGAGAGAATTTGAGTATGTGTATAATGTGATAAATCATTATTACTTGAAAGGTAGAGAAATGGCTGTCAGGAGACTGTTGTCAAAGCTTTTAATTGTCATTTGGGATCCCAGGTGATTACGTTCTGTGGAGACTTTAATTAGATTTGCTGTCTCCCTCTCTCAATGCCCTGGGATAGTGGTTAATTCACGCTCCCAAGCTCTCTCTAATCATGGGATGAAAGTTGGATTCTCCTGCTAAACCCTTTTGCAGTAAAAGAACTGTTTTAGAGTTGCATTTGCATGGTAATGCACAGGCTTTGGCTGTTAAGGTAGGGTGGACAGAGGTTGCAGGGTTGCCTACAGACTCAGGGGCTGTGTTGGTTTACAGGATCTTCACATACAGACTGTTGGGCAGCGAGTTGCCCTTGGTTCTTTTGGAGTTGTTCTACTGTTCTTAAGTAATCAAGCACTTGAGAAGCTAAAGAGAGATAGTGGTGTCTAGGCTGGTGTCTGGAGAGGGACTCCAGCTCCTTGCTCCAAAGAACATTTGGGGTACAAATATTGCAATTCATCCTTCTTCTCCTGTCCTGTTGTTTATACTTCCCCAGCATCAGTCTTTTGGGATATGGAAACTGTATGAATACAGCTGGTGGTGGTGCTGGGGATACCTTCTCTACCTACCTGCCACCAAGATGTCTGTCTGGAAGTTGCCTGGGGATAGATCTTCTCTTGTGAACATAGTCAATATATTTTCTGGAGCAAGGCTTTAAAAGTGCAGTAGGCACTTGTAGAAGAAAAGTTAGCCTGAAAAATACTATCAGAAGGAAAAAGGAGCTGAGAAAATCGGTGCTTTGAGACTTAAATTCTGAATTTACCTGCTGATTAAAATCCAGAGGTGTGTAGGATTAGCTGAGTTGGGGCTTGAAGGCCGTTGGTGTTACCAGAGAGAGATGCCAAAATCCATCTTTTGGATTTAGCTTTGTGTATTAACTCCTAGAAAGATGTAATGTGCTAACCACACAGTTAAGCTCAGAGCATCCCTTTCCTATTTCCCTTGGCAGCCAGTTTGTTTAACTGTAGGTCATGCCAGGAAGGAAGAAAAAAACAAAAAAAACCAAAAATCCAAAACAAACCCCAACAAACCCCAAACCAAACAACCTGAATCAAATCAAAGCTCCTCTTCGTTTCCTAGCCTGACTTTCTCACCTGATACCTTGTGGTGCATCACTGTGGGAAGCTGCAGTTTTGCCATGTGCTGTGATACAGCCCAACCTGACTTGCCCAGACTGTGTCAGCTACAGGAAGCCTGAAAAATGTGGTTTCCTGAAAAAACAAGTGAAAGGAGAGGAAGTACGTAGTTTTTGTTTTGAAGGTGGCATTATTGGAAACTCCGTGAGCATTTATGTCAAAACAGCTATGAAGTAGCTATTTAGTCATAGGAATAGCTGCTGCTTGTTTACAAGGCATCTGTGTGTGAATTAGGAAAAATCCTTTAACACGTGTCAGACCTTGCAGGGATGAGTAATTCTGTGGAAATAGCATGCGTGTCAGACGTGACTTATCACTGTTACCCTGTACTCTGTCCTTTGGTTTTGAGTAAGGCTCAAATATATGTGCTAGCAATAATTAAGTATAACCCAGGCAGTGCCTGGTGTATTCTACTTCTCTTGCATTTCAGTAGGAGACACAGGGTTTTCTTGCTGAGAACCCATTTCCTTGACAAAATCGAATTCTGAGGCAGCTTGCCAGTTGGTGTTAGCTAGTAAGCGCTGGTTTGCATCAGATTTAGGACCTGATCTCTCTACTTCTAGGTTAATAACCACTATCCTAGAAATGTGTAAGTACTTGTTGGTGTCACCACCCTGTGCCATGCAGGGATGGTTGTGGCTGTTACCTTTCCTGAATATAAAATGTGTAGTGTCAGCACCTGTGGTCTAAGGTAGAGGTGGGATCTGTTATACGTGGCTCAAGTACAAGGCTTGGAACTGGAATCAAATGCAGTGCTCCATATGTTAGTTTTAATTGCTTTTTAAAGTGATTTCCTCATTTCATGGTTTTCCTGGTGCTTTAATACTGAATTTCTTATTTCCTGGACAAGTGCTTGAACAACCTGATCTAACTGGACCTGCTAGCTAGCTGGGAGCTGGACTAGAAGTGACCTCCATGGGTCCTTTGCAATGCAAACTATTCTATAGAAAATAAAAGATGCTTTTGGGGCTGATAGATGAGGGTTAGCAGGACAAGCCGTGGAGCTCAGAAGCTGCAAGCTTACCCAAAGATGAGAAGCTCTGTTGTTTTCTTGTATTTGCCATTTCCCCCTCTTTGTGGTAAATTTACTTACTGTTGTGCAGGACTTGTTCACAAGGACCCTGCTAAAATATTGGCTACAGAAGACTGAAGATAAAAATTGTGGTTGGCACCTTGTGTTAAGTCAGCCTTTCTTGACATCAGAATTGATCCAACTGCTCTATCTGAGGGCATGCAGCTTTAAATACAGGTGGAGAAGTAAATATATGGCATGCAAAGCAATGGATATCTGTAGAGAGCTTTAATGTGAAGTGATGCAGCTTCTGTGAGCAAAGGAACATCTGGAGATGCCAGTAAGTACAAACTGAGGCCTAGATGTTTGGTTTCCCTGGTAAGCAGACAGAAGGACCAGGGACAACCAATACATAAGGCACTTTGTCCCCATGGAAGATGGTGCCAGTCTGAGGGACTGCAGCAGACCCTGCCGTGCCCTGTATGGATTTCAATCCAGTCAGGGTAGCAGTAACCCTGTGTCGTGTGAAAGAAAGAAGACAGAGCACAGTCCTTTTTGTGGTGAGCTAATTTGACTTGGTCCTTTTCTGTCAGGATAGTTGCAGCCTACAGAGCAGTTGTGGGGCAGCTTGGTCCCCAGTTCTTCCCTGGAACTGCACTGCTGGGAGCTGTCAACCACTTGTAGAGAGAAAGTATTTCTCCCAGACCTCTATAAAATCTCTCTATTGAGCTCCTCCTGAACACAAGTGGTGAACATGGGTTGTTTTGATAAGCAAAAAAAGTCTCAGCTGTGCACCTTGAGCATGCACAGCTGTGTGTTAAACACAGACAAGATGAGCACCAGTGCCATAAAAGCTCTATTGGGAGTTTTGCGTTATAAGCCAAAACCTCCCCATCCTTTGGTGCCATTCTTATGCACATATGTACAGGGATGGTTTCTGTGCTTTGTGGAATATGGGTTGCAGACACCTGAAACAGTGGCTTTTTATAAAAATACATGCACAGCAAACTTAGTCATTCATCAGCCAAGGATTGTTGATGTAATATAAACACACTTTTATGCTCATGATGCTCCAGGCCTCACCTGGAGTATTGTGTCCAGTTCTGGGCTCCCTGGTATGAAAAGGACAGGAATGTCCTGGAGAGAGTCCAGAGAAGGGCTACAAAGATGATTAGGGCCATCTATCCTATGAGGAAAGGCTGACTAAGTTGGGACTCTTCAGCCTTGAGAAGAGAAGACTAAGGGGGGACCTAATTAAAGTCTATAATTATCTGAAGCAGGGGATGCAGGGGGAATCGGCCAGCCCCTTTTCAGTGGTCTGTGGGGACAGGACAAGGGGCAATGGCTGCAAGTTGGAGCACAGGGAGTTCCACACCAACATGGGGAGGAACTTTTCCCCAGTGAGGGTGAGGGAGCCTTGGGACAGGCTGCCCAGGGGGTGTGGAGTCTCCTTCTCTGGAGATATTCAAGCCCCATCTGGACGCCTCCCTGTGTGACCTGTCCTAGGGAGCCTGCTTTGGCAGGGGGGTTGGACCCAATGATCTCCTGAGGTCTCTTCCAACCCCTGTGATTCTATGATTCTTCTATGAATTTGCGGTTACAAGTGTGCCTGTGCCTAAAGAACAGATATGGTAAAAGATGTAGGGATCTGCTAGGATAGCTGTTGAATTCCTGGAACTAGTGTTTGTACTATCAATCTTCTAAAGTAAATGTATAGTGTCTGTTTGTTTCACAGTTCACTTGCAGCACAAATACCAAGATTGGTACTATGTCGTTCACCAAAACATCTGAATCCTATGTTGTACTTTGTGCAACATCCCTGCAGAAGCACAGCACTTCAGAGCTGTACCTGCTCAGAGCTCCCTGCTCAAGGCTTTGTCAATAGATGCACAAAGTGTGAGAATTGCTGCTGACAGTGAACACTTTATTATGGGGCAAAAGATCCTCTTAAGAATGTAAGGTCAGCAGTCTGCGAGCGAAGAATTTCTTATGCACATCAACAGGCAAAGGTTTGATGCCTAATCCTTTTAATATGATTTTTATGGATTGATTTCAACTGGAGTTCAAGGACGAATCTCCAGTGTAGCTGAGCAGCCTTCTAAGCTGGCTTTGTTGGAGTCTGTGCTCAGAAGCTACCTCACTTTAATTATCTTTTAATTTTGTGATTGCTACGTGCCAGTGGCCGAATCCTGTGGCTCATCCTGTAGTTTTTCCTACTCCTTACTGAAGCAAACCATTACCAATCTCTGGTTGTTTTGCTTAACTACTTCTGTTTCTAGAGGGGCTGAATGGTATTCAGTATTCTAATGGAGATGTATTTAACACTTCACTTAGGGCATTTTGCCTTGATACTTGCAAATTCATAAAACCATAGAATGGCCTGGGTTGGAAGGGACCCCAAGGATCATAGAGCTCCAACCCCCCACCACAGGCAGGAACACCGACCTCAGGCCTGGATCAACACAAGGGAAGTTACAGAAAGCTTTGTGGTAAAAGGTAGTGCTGCCTCTCCAAATGCTCCCTGGTTGTTGAATTGATGTGGTTATTGAATATCCTAGAGCATTTCTTCTAAGATAGGGGTTGCAAAGGTTGCACCAAAGAATAAAAGAAGATGGCAAAACTGTGCTGTCTGATTTAGCTTGTGTGGCTATGGGGGTATGAGTGTGTGAATGCTTTCCTATCTGTGTGCTGCAGTGGCGTAGAGTGGTTTGACATTGGAAGCACAATGTGCTGTTGTTTTGTGTTAATTTTATTGGTAAGTTCATGGAAAATTTCCAGCAGACATTTCTTAACATAAATGTATTTTGTTATCTGTGTGGTTTTAGTGTTAGAAGCAAAGCTAAGAAACGAAATAAGCTGAGCTTTCAAAGCAAAGAATGATAGCTTGGGGATGATCTTTCCTCAGATATTAGGTCTGTGTCTGGGAAGGCATATATTATCCATTTAATGAAATGGAATCCAAGACACTATAAGTTTATACACTATAACACAAGTTTTATAAACTGGGGGGGGGGGGGGGAAGATGCAGCCTTTGATGGTAGGTTAGTTTGTGATGCCTCCTTTGAGGAAGATGCTGCTGTAAATCTCCTTCAGGAACCACTCAGTGGAGTCTGCTTCATCTGGTATTGGTAGCCTGAGACTTGGGTATTGCTCGATGTGAGATCCCTATAATGCAATTAAGAGTTCTGCAGTAGATCTTCATTTCACCAAAAGACCCCTTCAGAAATGCAATTAGTAATCATAAAATAGAAAAAAATTGTAGCACATATTTGTGATCAAGCTACCAAGCCAAGCTAGGTTGGCAGTATTTGAGTAGCAGCCAAGGTCCTGTGTGTCATATGTGCAGTTCTGTTTGGTTTTGTTTTGGTTTTTTTGTTCTTTCCTGTGGCATGAATGATACTGAGATTGCAGTTACGCCCAGAAGAGCTTGGTTGTGTGATATCCTGGGACCCTGGTGTCTTAGGGCAGGCAACAACATGCGGATGGCAGTCATGCACATTAGTTTGAGCTGACAATGCTTCTTGGCTGTAGGATTTGTCAGTCTTGTGAAGCTGCTGCTGATTGAGAATGTAATTTCCATTGTCTGTGTTCCTAACAGCCTTGCCCCTCAGCTGGACTAGGTGAGTTCTCTTGCGTGGCAATGTGATTTGCTTTGAGAGTGAGCTATTTGTCCTTCAGTAATTTCTCTGGGAGAGTCTGTCCTGAATGTCTGTAGAGCTCTGGCTTGCATACTCCTGAGACTTGTGTACTCCTCCTTCCCTTCCAAAAATTACCTTTTAGGTATGTCTGTTCAAGTTTTTTTTTGGAGCTGTCAGTGCTGCTCTGTTCTGTGTTAAAATGAGGAACAGGAGAAGCATATTCTGTGTGGGACATAGCTCTCATCCTCCCAACCATCACTTAGTTGGTAGTGAGCTCAGGAAGAAGAGGCATCCGTAAGCTACTAAAACCATCATGAGTTTCAAAACCAGCTGTTATCAGAAATAAAGATACCTTTTGGTTTAAGTGATAGCTAAGCTTTTTCTAGCTGCTGCTCTTGTCAAAGAATTTTAATGTGGAAGGAAGTGAAGGCTTTCAGTGTACTGTTCCTCTACCTGAGGTACTGATACAGGTCATTGCACTCCAGATATTCACTAATCTCTCAGTGCAGAGGAGCTGGACACAGGTTTATTTTGTCTAGTGTGAGAGTTCTACCTGATCCACCTTGTTTACTGTGATTTCCTTGTTCAAGGACAATGAACCTCTTAAACTACACCTGTATTACTTGACCTGAGAGGTCTTCCCAGTTCCCAGGACTAGGTGTGTGTGGAAGACATACCCCAAAACTATATTAGGATGAGACTCTGGCTCAAACTGACTGTCACTTTCCCCTTGTTTCTCCTCCTTAGAGGCAATCCAGGTGAATAGAATGGATATGAGCTTTAACACACTCAGACAGGCTCCAGATCTGGATGGTTTGAGGGCAAAGAGGGAATGTCGAGGCTGGAAAGCATGCCAGGCTATCACCAGCAGGAATCGGAGGGAGACCTTAAAAGACCCATTACCTACAAGGTATCTGAAGAGATCTCATTTGTTTAATTTCTCAAGTTTGTTTTACTGCAAGCCTTCTGGTCATATAATGTTGCGTGGGTTATGCCATGGGTTGTCTGTCTCACCCCTGAAAGATGTGGGCAATTCCAAGGCGAGGAGAGATTTCGACAGATGGTTTTGGTACCTCAAAGTGAACTGAGTTTTCCTTACCTGGGGCCTTTCCACCACTGTAAATTCTGAACATTGCCAATCTTTCTGCTTATGCCTGGGGCTTTATGGTCGTTGCTGATCCTGCATTTCTGACCCTGTATTGACCTGAATACCTGCACCCAAAATAAGCATTCAGTTAGAGTTGTTTTTCTAGTGAATGTTTCTTACATTGGTTTACACTGCTGTCTGAAAACCTGAGACCTATATAACAATTACTCCAGATTCTTTTTCTTTCCTCCTGTAGTTGAGAATATGTAACAACATACGAAAAATGTAGAGAAAAAGCTTGTGGTTCGTTTGTGTGTGTTTAACTCGGGTTTTATTTTAACTGTGTGGACAGTCAGAAGAGAGAATAAAGAAGCACGAAGAAGTATATGCAGTGGCTATCAAGCTGGTGGCTTGAAGGGTCCATTTTAATCTCATCTCTTCTTAGATCTGTTTGTGTGACCTAGTAGGCTTGCGCTGAAAACGTGCTCTAATCCAGGGGCAGCAACAGATCCTTCAGGTAGGCTGCTTTAGCGGCTGCAGTAGAGGCATTCAGTGCCTTTCCTGCAAGGAAAGGGTTATCTACCCTCTCAAACAGGAGAGCACGCCCTGCTCTAGCCTGCAGGCACACAGATAATAATAGCATGGAAGGATGGCAGCCTGCGCTCTGGAACGGTTTATGAGGAGGAAGTCCGCAATTACATATTTCTGGGCAAACATTAACCAAGACTGAAGCCTAGCTTCGAAGAAAAACAACAGACTGGAACCTCCAGTAATATAGCTTGTTATGCGGACTGGAAGCAGCGGTCAAACATTCACGTAGTGTTAGGAGTGAAGTAAGAGCAGCCAGACAGCGAAGTAGGCCCTGTGATAACACCCCTGTATCCTGGGGAGCGAAGTAGGCCCCGTGATAATGCTCCCGTATCCTGGGGAGCGAAGCAGGCCCTGTGATAACGCTCCCTTTATCCTGGGGAGCGCTTGCAGGAAGTGTCTCCTTCCCCATTCAGCCCTCTAGTGATACTGGAAAGAGAGCAAGGGGGTTTTTTATAAGTACTTTCTGGCTTTGTGGAAACAGACCTAAGCCAAAAGTAATGGAAGTATTGTTTGCTGTGCTCACGGCCTAATCCATTTATGTCGGTGGTTTCAGAGCTTACCACCACACACTGAAGTTTCTCCTTTAGAAAACAAGTTACTTTGGGCGTCTCAATCGTTGCGGTTACCGTGCTAGAAACAATTGCTATTCTGTGCTGTGGTTTTGTAAAGTAGCAGTCTCATTTAGAGCTTTGTGTGCTAAACTGGGATGCAGCCCCGTTCTATTATAGACTCTGTGTACCTAAAAATGGAATTGTTACACTAAAATTAAGTAAGATGGCCAAATGATACATACTTCCTCTCCTTTGTTTTTCCTGACAGGCCACAATTACTGTGGGGAAGCTTGTCCGCTCGTTACTGGGAGCTCTGGGGAAAAGGAGGAGTGACGGAATGTAGACCAGTGTAGGGAGAGGAGCCTTAGTCTAAAGAAACACTTGCTGTGGCAAGCATGATATGTAAATTCCAAAGTTAAGCACTTTGGAAAAAGTCCAAAAGATAGAGATACAGCTACTAGGGTGAAGGAAGGGAATCTTAAATGCCTCTATAGAGAAGATTTGCTTGCCTTTTTTTTTTTCCTTTTCCTTTTTATTTTTAAAAGGCCAAGACCGCTGTAACTGAGCAACCTTACACTTGGATTAGACTATTGGAATCAGGTTTAGTGGTAAAGGTTAGTTTATTCTGGTTTTTGCTGGGCTGTAACAGACTAGGTAGTTCAGGAGATAAGCTTAGTGTTCTTACATCCTTTGCTTCTGGGGAAGATACCTACCTACTCCTGCTAGGGACCTGACATCGCTGACATCTGATGGCCTTTAGGAAAGATAAAATGGAGTTAATGGCTCAGCTGACTGCACAGTGGACAGATGTTCCTGCCCCAGACCCTGTCCTGAGTTAGTACTGCTTAACAGCCATGCTGCAACCAATACTCCGCAGCGAGACTGGAATGGGAAATGTGGTCTCTGGTTCTCTGTTCTGAGGTCCCTCACAACCACAAAATATCTTCAAAAAGCAGCTGATCCTGCTTTGCCTGATCTGCAGGCAAAGGATTCTTTATTCTGCTTTTCTCTTTCTCTCCTATGCCCAATATGGCACACTTTGTAATGCCAAAGCAGCTTTTTAAAAGCCCTCACCCAGAGTATTTTAGGAAATTAATCTCCTAAAAGTATTTTAACAAGACACAAAGTAAATGTCAATTTCTGTGTCAGAGAATGGTCTCTCCTTTGTTTATTTTTGTGTTCATTTTGAAAACCCAGACTATTGCTAGGCAAGCATAGGTAGGTTCTTCCAGGTACATCTGAAGAGATCCGTTCCTGACATTTTTGAGAAGGGCCCAGGTTCGGAGAGATATAAAGAACTTGACCCATTGTGGTTTTATTGTAATAAAGGAATAAAGAATACTGAATCCTAGACAGCTATCCCTTTAAATATCTTAATCTAGCTAAAATAAAAGTATGCCTGTGTTAAAATAGGGAAGGTGATTAATGGGAGAATGGGAGGGGACCTGGTTTCACCTCTTATTGTAAAAGCAATGCAAGTCAAAGCTTGACAAAAAGCTGCCTGTTTTTTATTTTGGAGATAGAATCACAGACTGGTCTGGGTTAGAAGGGACCCCAAGGATCATAGAGCTCCAACCCCTCTGCCACAGGCACGTCTGCCAACCTCCAGGCCTGGAGCTACACAAGGTTGCCCAGGACCCCATCCAACCTGGACTTGAACACCTCCAGGGTGGGGAAATCCACCTCCCTGGGCAGCCTGTTCCAGCACCTCATTACTCCCTCTGTAAAGAACTTCCCCCTAATACCTAATCTAAATCTCCCCTCCTTTAGCTTCAAACCATTCCCCCTTGTCCTGCCATTATCTGCCCTTTTAAAAAGCTGATTCCCCTCCTGTTTCTCTGCTCCCTTCAGGGACTGGCAGGCTGCAGTGAGGTCCCCCCGCAGCCTTCTCTTCTCTAGGCTGAACATGCCTAGATGGACAAATAATGAATAGCTTACCTGTAAGAGCTGTGTCCCTTTATAATTTACTGCATCTTTCAAATGATGCTCTTGAAGGCCCAACCTGGACTTAAGTTAATCTTTCAGTGTGTCTATATGAGCTTTTATAGGATGGTATTGATATTTGCTGGAGGGTAGCAAATGTGGTCCCTGCCAAAGAGACTGTCTTCTTCTAGTATGGCCTTCTTCTTCAGGAAACTTAGCACTATCTCAGCAAACCAGCAGAGATGTGAAGCTAAGCAGAATATTCAAGTCAGAATATTTTTGCCTGCTAAAAAAGTTAGTCATTGTGTTGTCATTCCTAATCATCTTCTCGTGTGACAGGATGGGCTTGTCAGATCCCAGAGAGATACAGCTGGATTTGTCAGCTCCTAGAGGGCCAAAGTAAGCACCCTTCTGACTAACAATCCTTCAGCACCATTGGGAGTGGTGTGAATTTGGAGTTACGTGCTGTTGAGTGGCACAGAAAGTATGGTTGTGTAAATGTGGTCAGTGGTTAATGACTTTCTCATTCTGTCCCTGCCTTCTCCGCTCCTTACTCTGTATGTGAGAGCAGGAAGGAGGATCTGGTTGGAGTAATACAACCTCTTTGTGTCTTCCAAACTGATTCAGTGTTGTTGTCTATTTCTAGAAGTAATTTCTGGCCTTCTCTAAAGGACCATCAAGTAATGAAATATCTTCCAATGCTGTAGTATGGAAGATGGGACTTTAACATTCTCCTGACCACTGGGAGCTCTGCCTGATGGCTCTCCTCCCATCTTTTCTTGCAACAAACATGAGATTGCTCAGGTGTTTTCCTGTATTAGCTGGTCCTCTGAAAGGTGAACTTCCCATAAATAATCTGTTTACAACCCAATAGTCCCTATACCCAGCTGACCCCACAAGCCAAAATGAAGTGCACAGATCTGATGAGATATTTGAGAAGGAGAAAGTGTGAGCCCTGGACTCTGCACCTAATTTGGAAGAGCACATCATCTTTAAACTGGTGTTCAGGGTTGACAATGAGGGTGAATTAAGCTGATCTTCAACAGGTGCAGTGGTTACCTTGCAAATGCAATGGAGAACTGACCATTGCATGAAACCTTACTGGTGCAGTGCGATAGGTTACACTGTCTGAGACTAATTTCGAATTGTTAATGCATTGCTTCAGCGCATGGGCCTCTGACATGGGGTGTGAGAGGCTGCCTTGTGCAGGCAGTGCAGCGTCGACAAGTGCCTTGTACCATCCGCCTCCTTCCTCCACAAATCCATCAGCATCCACGCAGCTTGTACTCGGTAAGAACACTGAAAGGAGATGTGATTTGGATTTAATCATTAGCAAATGTCCCTTGACTGTTTCTCAGTTGCCCATCTGAGTTTAATTCCAAGAGGAGGAAACTCTGATGTATTCCTGCCTTCAGGTATAATTACTTCAAGACAGATTGACCGTTTAAGCACACACGACACTGCTTAGCTTTAATTAGAGTAAATTGGCAGAATTTATATGACCGGTAGTTTTGGGGACTGTCAGATGCATGAAAGTATATTTTGCATATCATTTCCTGCTGAGGCTAAGACCAAGGTACTAGCTGAAAGGCTTGTAATTAGGGCAAAAACACTTTGTAAATTTAACCTTGTCTCCATTAGGAGTGGAATGGAACTGGGGGAGGGGGGTAAAAGGGCGGTGCTCTGGGGAGAGAAAAACATTTGGGTAAGAACATGAAGCACAAGTTGCTGGAGACTGTGCTGTAACACAGGGAAGTGTTATTGCCCAGCTGAAATCTGTGTAGTCAGGTGCAGGTGATTTGTGAGCCTGGAAGTGAGATTTTCCAAACCTAAAGCGTGGGGTTTGTTTGGTTTTTTAAAGGTTGTTCTGGTATATCATATAACCCTAGTGTTGATAACAACTTTTACTTGAGGAGATTAAGAGGAAAAGAAGCTTGGCCAGATGTCCTGTCACAACAGGTTCTAGTGCACTTATTTGGAGTGCCCTGGCATAATGTTACCCCTTGCCATATCTGTTCCCAACTTGACCCTGGCTGTGACTTGCCTGCCTGCTAACAGCAGCACAGTACACAAAAAGGTCCTCACTCCTTGAGGAAGAGTAAGAGAAGATCAGGAGTTCTACTGAGCCCTGAGGGACTTCTCTGAGAAACCCATAGGGAAGTCTCCCAATGCTGTGCCCTAGCCCTCATGGTTAGGGAAGCATTTCCCCAAACTAGGAACAGGGAGCTGCGTGGTGCTGAGCACCTGCTGATGGTTGGTGGGTGCTGTTTGGATGCAGTTTGCAGTCTGTCTCTGCATGGCTGCCAGTGAATCGTCATTAAAAAAGTTATGGAAGATGAACAGTCCTCAGTTTTCCCAAAGAAAGGGAGTAGCTGCCTAGAAGTTCAAATCCAATTAACTTACTGCCATTGGGCTTGCTAACAGTGTGTTTGATGTTGGGACCTCTTCCTGACAGCATTCCCTGAGCAGCTTGTGGATTAACAAGAGTTGCAGGCTGCAGAACTTTTTTTTTTGAATGGCCCAAAATATATTTGATCCCATTTAATTGCTTGGTGTACAAGAGGTGGCAATATCATCCTGCTTATTTAAAGTTTGGTGTAAAAAGCCTAGTGTGAAAGTAGCCTTGAACAAGTTCTATGATGGGGTCAGGATGCCCTATGAGTCTCTTCACCTGAAGATGCTGCATATACTGTGCGCCCAGTGTACTTTAACTATTCTGCTTTCTGTTTTCTTCATGATTTGTCCTCGGCCTGATATCTGTGAAGAAAGGGGAGAGGCTGTGGTCTTTGGTCTCTGGGATGCTCTGGTCCCAGTGCTGAAGCCACTGAACAGCTCAGTGCTTTTTTTTTTTTTCCTGAGATGAGAATTATTTCCGTGTCAACTGTACAGGCTTGGATACAACTTCCCTGCAACTTGTTCTGAGTGTGCCATTATCTAAACGTGGTATACCTGGATCTCATAGTCCCTTGAAACGGTGTTTTCTCTAGTCAAGGTGATGGAATCCATGTGTTGATAGAGGTGGATATACTCATGAGAGATGGTAGTCTGGCTCTTCCTTGATTCTTGCTTTCATGGGACGTTT
This sequence comes from Laterallus jamaicensis coturniculus, assembly GCA_022605575.1. Lineage (NCBI taxonomy): Eukaryota > Metazoa > Chordata > Aves > Gruiformes > Rallidae > Laterallus > Laterallus jamaicensis. The sequence goes on from JAKCOX010000005.1 coordinate 5,210,558, forward strand.
GGCTCTGTGACTTAGTTTGAATACAGTCAGCAACATCCACATCTGCTGACAAGTCAAGAGCTTGCTGTCAGCACCCATTCTTTCAGTACTTCAGACTTCAGTCATCCTAATCTCTCTGCTTTCCGAAATGGAGTCCAGCATCCCTGAAAACCAGACCTAGCTGAAATGCCTTTGTTCCTTTTTTCCCTGAGATCATGCATTAATAACACAGTGGCAGGACCATGGTAAGAAAGCTTGAGGAAAAAACTGTAGGAACCCCTCTCTGTTCATTGTTCTCCTGTCTTTTAATACAAACATAAGCATAGCAATTTGTGATAAGGAAGTTTTTTCCTGAAGTCATGTGTTCCAAGTGGCAGAAATAAGGGCTCAAGATGAGTAAAGAGTATTTACTGCAGTAGAGGAACGGTGGCCTTCTTGAAGGTTCAGCTGTGCATTTGTTTCTAAGCCCAGCACAGATATATATTTTATTTTTTTCCCTGCTGCTTTTATTTTTAGTGGGATGCTGGGGATGCAAAGCAAATATGAAACAGCAGTTTCGGACAGCAGTTTGTGCTGTGACTAATCTGTCTTCTGTGAAACTAATAATCCTCCCAAATGTTTTTCTGAGGGAAGCCATAGACTTGTATTTTTCACCACATGGCACATCACAAATGAGAAACGTGGTTAGTGGATGCTAATAACTCCCTGAATTCTCCTCTTCAGGGAGCCTGTCCTCAGGAGAGCCGTTACCCTTAATCTGGTTAAATCGGGATGCTTTTCCCTTCTCTCCTTGTTTGCTCTGCTTTGAGGTAGTTGCAGTCCATTTATGCGTAGGGAAGGGGCAAGTGGTGTTTGCCACGGTTGGCTTCGAGGGCTCACGGGTGCCCGTTTGCACAGGCCTCGCTACAAAGGCAGACCGCATCCTGGTGAGGACAAAGTGCTGTCTGATGCACAGCCTGCATACACCAGTGCCTCCCTGGAGGGGAGCCAGGATGTGGGCAGGCTTTGTAAGGAGGCACTGTTTTAGCCTGCGTGGAAGTTGAAGGAAGGGATAAACTAACTATATTAATCTTTCTTTCCGTTCTCTGGCAGAGCCTTTTCACCAGTCAAAATATGCATATGATTCACTACAGTCTAATTTTTTCCTGTGCTTTTTGTTTGCCGTCATCTAGGAGAAAAGCAGTGTGTCACTGGCTCAGCTGTGCTCTACTTAGAGCTGTAAATACTTGGAGAAGGCTGAAGACCCCAGCTTAGGTAGCTTCTTGCAAAGGTAGGCTTGCTCTGTGTCTTTGCAAGCAAGTGATAAATAAAACCTGTCCATCATCTCCCATCTAATATGTTTTTAAAAAATTCCTCAAACCCACACTATAAGAACTAGGATTTAAATGTCAAGCCTTTACAGAGATGGGTAGGCAGACATCTATATGCTTGTCACTTGTGCCTGTCTTACATAATACAGAACCTGAGCTTGTGGGGAAAAGGGTGAAGATGCTGATGCAGTACAAACATAAATCGTTATTGTCTGCCAGGTAAGGGCTTCCATATGAATCCATAAAATGTTCAGTAATTTGTCTGAGGTTATACTTGGTGGAAGAGTTGGAGATACTACCCCATACTTTCTGATATTAGATGTGTTAAAAGAATAAATAGAGAAACAGCTGTTGTACTTCTCACTTAAAGAGCACAATAACCAGGTGAAATGGTACATAAAGCTTTGGGTGATTTTTAAAAGGAGTGGGACTCCATAGGGGTGTTTAGTTTTGGGGTAAGTTTGGCTTTTTTTTTTTCCTTAAGTCTCTCATTGCATTTCTTAGTTGAGAGAATTATCATGTGGCTGCAGGGTTTTAATAAACCTTTCTGCAGCTAAAATAAACCGTTGAGGTTTGATGGGAAAGCAGACAGAAGTGGAACATCGGTTACATCAGTAAATGGGCCTTATTCTCAATTGGCAGTGGTGAGTGTGAGTCAGTATGTTTGTTTCAGCCTCTAAAAATACCATATGTCTTTATAATTCCAAACAAGTCCTTATGATGGACAGAAGCAGTGCTCTTTATTGCTTAAATATGGCCCGGTGTCCGTTGTGTATTGAGTATCTCTGAAAACAAACGAGCCCACATCCTCCATGACCACTGCTTTGCTACTGCATACCTCATCAAAAAAGAGTGAATTCACAAAGGTATCAAAGCTTCAGTTAGCTGTAGGGGAAAGCAGGTCTGCTGCTTTATGTTTGTAGATGCTGGAGACCAAAGTTAGTCCTGGCATAAACAGGTGAGTTTTCCATTCAAGCTGATGGGAGCTCTCCCAGTCTGTGCCAAGAATGAACTCTTTTAAAATGCACTTGTGGGTGAGCTCCTCACACATTTTGTTTATCCAGTTTTGGGGAAACATCCTAAAAATGATTGCATGGTGAGCCTAGCTTTGCCACATGTTTCAGTATCAAAAATATGCGAAATTAGCCATTTTCCTTTGGATCTCAGGGTTTTGACCTGAGAATAATTCTGAGGATTTTAGTTTACTTGAATGTCAAAGTTGAGCGAAAAATGGAGTGCACAATGATTTTGTTTAAATCAAAATGGTGCTTTGGGGAAAATACTTGTCTCTTAGAATAGCTGCCAGGGTCCCTGTTGGATTTAAGACATTTAAAAGCAGTAAAATAGACCGTATGGGACTCTCCTGTTCTTCACTGGCTTCACTCAAACTTGTTCCTGGGTAAGCTCTGAAAGGAGATAGAGTTTTCATTCTGTTGGGAACAGACCAGCCATTCATTGATGTCATTCAATTCCAGTTGTCTCAATCTTGGTGCCTGTTTTGCTTTGCTGGTATAGGTGCTGGTAGAAACTACCATAAATCATGGCAGACACTGGCTGTTTATTTGTCTGATTGACTCATCTGTAGGTGCCCTAAAGTTGGGAAACTTCCTTTACAGTGAGGAGGTTCTTTTTTCTCAATCTTAGAAGGAAAAAAACACCACAAAGCCCCAAAACACGCATCATCTGATCTACAGCTTAATTACTTTCTTCCTCATTCTGAAGCTGTTAGAGTAGGACACTACAAACTAGCAAGGTGTTTTTACAGTTTCTTATGTTTTTGGTTAAAAATCTATGAATAACTCCAGATTTCTGTATTCTAGTTGTAGTTTAAAAGCGGTTTGGTCTTTATTTTGTTTTCTGACCATGAAAAGATAACTAGAAATACTTGGTAAACCTGCAGAATTGCACAGAGTAAGTGTCAGAAGCATCATAGAGAGGATTCTTTATCCAGCTGTGGAGTGCCATGGAGTATTCCACCAGTTTTTGTCAGTAGTGTTGTGTATGAGCGTATAGCATGTTTTCAGACAAGTGCTGGTCTTTTAAATGAACCAAGCTAAAGATGAGTGTGGTTTCTGTGAGTAACAGCTGTGTAAGTTGATAGAATTTAGAGTTAATTTACAATACTTAAAATGTCCAACTTCTTTCTATGGTTGTTGCACTTTTTCCCTCCCAGGTAGTCCCAAGTCCTATTTACTTTGAGGTGTATGATGTGCATAAAATTTGACTTTACTTTTAAAAGGTAAACTTCCAGGGCAGTCTCTGAGAAATTTTTATTGAGGTTTGGAAACCTTACTGGAAACTGTTAATGGGTTTACTTTTGCCCTAACCACAAACCTGTTGTGGGTGACCTGTTCATCTTAGATGGTGAGTGTGGGAACATCTGGAAGAGAAAAATACAATTATTTTTTTTTCTCTTAGTATGTTATAACTTGATTATATTTCCACTCCTTCAGAATGCTTGTGTGGCACCACTTTTTCCCTGATGGTGTAACACCAGTAAGGACAGATGCCATGAAGAGGGTCATTGTGCTCTGTGTTGTTCTCTAATTGCACAGGGATTTTCTCCGATGTAGCATGCATTGCTTTTTTTTTTTTTCCAGTGTTGTACTTGACAATTTTACTGTGGTATCAGATGATTATCAGACACTTGAGATCAGATAAGTCTCAGGAGAGTGTTAGAGCAGAAAAACTAGCCTCTTCCTCCCCCCACCCTGTCTTGTAGCTTGGCCTTTCAGGATGGTATTGGCTTTTGTGGATGGGTTCTTTTGTTGTTGTGGGTTTTAAAAATTTTTATTTTAATTAGGAGCGTGGATATAGGAAGTACTAAAGCTTTACTAGAGTTGCATGTGAAGGAGCAAACTACTGTTACTTTGTGTGGGACGAGTCTGCTCTACAAGACAATATACAGGTTCCTATGTCAGCTGATAGTATCTTTGTTAAAGCCAATTAACTACAGGCCTGCCTTTCCTCCTGCTCCTGTCACTTGAAAAGCTCTAAAGCTGCTTCTCTGTTTATCTGGCTTTGGAGAGAATGGGAAGAGCTGTTTCAAATCCTCAGGAAACCCAATGACCAGAGGATATGGTTTGCTAGGTCAGGCCTTGCCTCCTAGCTGCTCTCAGCCTTTAGCCTTGAGCAGTGCTTCAGACAACAGCGGTATTTCTTGCCAGGTATCTATCCAGATGAGAGGCTACAATGAGGGGCTGTTTCATTCCTCTGCCCAAAAAGGACAGCTGTTTTTATACCTTGAAGCCTGACTAATTGGTTTGGTACCATCGGCTTTGTTAGTTCAATGGCAAACGTGGCTTGCACCTGAGGCTTTATTCCAAATGTTTGACTTGATATGCTGGCTGCCTAACAGCAAAAAGAGGACTAAAAATGTGACTCAAACAGATCTACCTTCCCTGAGGAAGTTGCAAGAAAAAAGTAACTGCTAACAGCACAGGATCAGCAGAGCTTGAAGCTACAGCTTACGCTCAGGAGCAGGAGGGAACGTGGAAGTCTTTGTGGGCTTGGTAGACTCAGTTCTCGGTGCTGGACATGTAGGATTTAATGTTTTGGGGTTGTTTTTTCCCCTAGCAGAATTTATCTTCTGTATTTGATTTAGATAGGAACAAAGTGACCCTGGGGAATTTTTCTATTCTGTTCTTCCTTTTCTGGAGAAGAGAGGATCATGGAATTGAGTGGACGACAGAAGATTTGAAAACCAAACTCAGAAAATCTTCTTGGAAAACTGAAGTGAAAAGCTTAGTTGTTTTTTTTTTTAAAAAAAAAAACCAGAACCCAGAACAAAACATGGGGTTTTGGTTAATGTTTCGTATTGCAAAATCCTTGTTTCAAATGTGACTGTTTTGTCTTAATATTTGCTACTCTAACGAATACACTGATGTGCTCAATCCATAAATCCTCCTTGTCCCAGACTGCCCTGGAAGACCACTGCAGGTCAGCTGTTCAATGTGTATAAAGCTAGTCTTGCCTTGCAGAAGAGATGTCTGATGTGAGTAGAGCTTAGCGCAGCGGTCTTCACCCTTGCCTTAGCAGCTCTGGGCAGAGCTATATTCATGGGAGTATAAGGGATCATGTACAAACCACACCTATTTATCTGAGCGTGTGTGACCCCTGTTAGCAGCACTGAGGGCTCCTGGAGAGAAAGGAACTGCTTCTATGCATAGGAGATGCCATTGGAGCACTTGTGAAAAACAAAGTAGTTGCTACAAATGGCATACTTACTGAGGGGGTGTGTGTGGGTAAACTAACCCACAGAAGATGAGAGATTTTATGATTTCTTTGGATTTTTCTGTTGTCTCCTTTGCTCCTTTTAGGAGAGATTCATGCTGGTGTGCCTTAGAATTGGCAGGCTCCTCATCACTTCTGTGGCAGAACCTAGTGTGTGTTGGTAAGATATGCTTGCAGGCATAAAGATTTCTATTTTTAGAGATGGAGAATTCCTAAGCAGTGGGTCTGCATGCAGAAGGCCTGTCTGTGGCTCTTGGAGGCATGGTTAGGGGGTGATGTTCCCACATTACATGCTGTAGGAATCCTTGCAGTGCTTAGGCTGGCTCAGGCAGGATTCCTTCCAGGAGTCTCTGGAGAGTGTAAATCAGCGACAGCGCTGACATACCTACCAAGAATGAAGTGTGTGCACTGGTGCAGAGCAAGGGTGAGATCATGACCTCTTCCTCGGTCCTTTTGCAGGCAGCAAGCAATTTCCCTGTCTCTTTTTAGGGCAAGAAACTGAAGATGCTAAGTGGTTTGCTAGGGTTACGTTCTGAGCACGTGCATGTGTGTGTTAGGAGAGTCTTTGTTAAGTGTCTGGCTTGTATTTTTTCTCTAGTACTCTAGTTGTTCTGGGACCTGGGTTATCCATTTCTGATTTACACGCAAAGTTGCACAATAGAGAGTGAATAAAATAGGGATATTAAGAATCTTTCAGTCCTTTTGTTGTCAAAAGACCGGGTTTCTGCTCAGAGACCTTTCACTTCTTTTTCTAAAGGGGCTTTTCATGTCTTCAAGTCCCCCCTTCTACACTTTATTTCCAATCTGTGAAACAGAGAAGAGTGATCCTTTGTGACACGAGGACTAGTTTAGGTGATACAGATATACTTCAGTCTCACCTCAGAAAAGCCTCCAGAGGGAAAGGTGCCTTGTTCAGGTACCAGGAGATGATCCACTGAACAGATACAGTGCTGACTAGCATCTAGGCTGAGTGCAGGTGGCAGAATTCCCTCCTGCACAAGGGGTCTGCATGGCTGCTTAGCTCTGCTTCGATCCCACTTCAAGGCTATTTTCAGTGTTTAAGTAGGACTTAAGTACTACAGTTCTTGCTGGTACAACAGTAAGGAGGGTTATGGATAAATCTCTCAGAAGTCCCAGGAGACAGTGACTTTGCTTCTGGTGGATTTATTTTTAGCCTTATGAGGTCTTCCTTGTTGTGGTGGAACTTTGGCTTTGATATTGTGGTAGTGTTTGAAGTGTTTCTATGCAGTCTCTTTTCTTTCTCTGGCTTCATTAAATGTGTCACCACAACCAAGTTTCTAATTAAAGGTAGTTATTTGATGGTTTCAATTGCTGGTTTCTCCTTCATGGATTTGGAGCTAAGCAAATAATTTCTCTGTAAGCCTCTGGTGCAGCTTGCAGCGTCACCTTTAAATAGGGGTGGACCTGCAAACTTTTGCTTGCTTTAAGATACCTTGGAGGCTGCATTTAGCTGCCTGGTTAAAAACCTTTGAAGCCTGAGTTGTTTTCAGGCTCCCAATTGCCATGTCCCCAGGAACTTGTGCATCTAGATGTACAGTTTTAGTCAGCCTTATCAAACTCTTTTGTTACTTGTTGATTCCATCTCGGTAGCCTGTGTGATAGTGGGGGGGTGGTAGTGGTGAAATCACGAGCTGTTAAGCATGCAGCCTTGCAAACTTGGGTTGTAGTTTTCTCCCTTCAGTAGCAGTAAAATGCCGCTGACTTGAATACCATGGATACCTGTCTATCCACTTAAAGCAACCAGATAGTGTGCTTTATGGGTCCAAGGGTCAACTGGACAGGTTCATGAAAGAGAAATTAATTGAGGGTGACTAAATAGATAAAAAGAAGTCTGGCACAGGAAGTATCTGATCCTCAAATGGGCTGGCTGTTGGGAGACTGCCAGGGAGGTATTGTGCAGGCTCACCCGGTTCTTCTGCTCTTTCTTAGATACCAGCTCTCCACTAGTGCTCGGGGTCAGGCTGTTGAGATAGATGTTTTGTTCTGAGACAGAATGGTAGCTCTTATGCTTTTATATGCATCCTCTTTCTCCAAAACAGAAAATATTACTGTATGATTGACTGCTTTAAACAGCTAAAACCTTATTCCATCCTTCAGATGCAAATCTGAAGGACCTGGTCCTGACATGTACTTTATATTTAAAGTCTGCTCTTGAGCTTTAAAAAAACCCAGAGCCTTCAGCTGCTTGTAGGGCTCCTGTTCTATCTGATATGGTCAGAAAGGTGAAGTGGTAACATTTGCATAGTTGTTTAGCTGGGAAGATGACTAGTTTAAGAACCCAAAATATTTGTCCTTAATTCCTTTTCCCATTCCTGGATTGGTCCTAGCCTGGTAGTTACAAGTCCTCGCTGGACAGAACCTGTGGGAAGCTGCTTGTGTCATTTTTTCCAGGAGGTTTGAATTCACATATCATAGAATGGTCTGGGTTAGAAGGGACCCCAAGGACCATAGAGCTCCAACCCCCCTACCACAGGCAGGGCCACCAACCTCCAAGCCTGGATCTACACAAGGTTGCCCAGGGCCCCAGCCAACCTGGCCTTGAACACCTCCAGGGACAGGGCACCCACCACCTCTCTGGGCAGCTCATTCTAGCAACTCACCGCTCTCTCTGTAAAAAAAACTTCCCCCTAATATCTATTTTAAGCCTTCCTTCCTTTAGCTGAATCCATTCCCCCATGTCCTGCCACTATCTACCCTTTTAAAAAGTTGTTTTCCCTCCTGTTTCTCTGCTCCCTTCAGGGACTGGCAGGCTGCAATGACGTCCCCCCGCAGCCTTCTCTCCAGGCTGAACAAGCCCAGCTCCCTCAGCCTGTCTTTGTAGGGGATGTGCTCCAGCCCTCTGATCATCTTCGTGGCCCTCCTCTGAACCTTAACATATGTTGAACCCTGTCTTCCTGTTCAATGAGTACGTGCAACTGAAAGCCAAGGAACTTGCACGGGTTTCCACAGCTGTCTGTAGGGGAACACTGTGGCCCTGGTGTCCTGGTTAAATGTTAACAGTCTGCTCCTAGCAATGTATATCCAGGGTAGTATGCAGTTACTAGTGACTGCAAGTTCAGCGTGCTACAACTGGCAATATTAATGTGCCTTGGCATGCTTTCAGAAGTCTGTTTCCCCCTCTTGCAGTCTGCATGTTCCCTGCATTTGTATAGTCTTACACAGATTGGAATTAACTTCACATCGGGTTAAATCTTTCACTGTGAACTTGTCTTTATGATGCTAAATTTTTTTGAAGCAGATATATTGTTTGCTTTTGTCCCTTAAAATTCAAACAATGTTGGACTCTGATCTTACACCAAAGGAACAGTTTGTCTTACTTGAGGCTTGCATTTTTGAGGCACTTATATCTGGTTTAATTACTCCTGTCACTTCGAGTCTGTTTGCTGTGACTCGGAAGTGGAAATGCCTGGTGAGCTCGTATTACCTTCTGAAATCCTCATGTGTTAATATACTACCCACTTAGGAGCTTAATTAACATAGTAACTAATTAACTGGGCTGCAAGGAAGTTGTGTCAGAGTTGACACAGCATCAGGCTTATGATGGGCAGTGTGAGGAGCTGCCCAAATAGCACTGAACACAGCATTTCTGACAGATGGTGGGTTTTCTGCCCGAGTTAATGAAGCCTGCCACGAAGTCAGCAAGTCTGGCTGCTGGGCTGGCAGCTCCCAGATAGCGAGTGGAGGTAGGAGCCAGAGCTATTCAACACATAAGTGATCACCCTGTCTACAGCCGCACCTGCCAACTGTGAGGCCTAGTGAGTGTGGGGCGACGCCTAGCAAGTGTGGGGCACGCACATGTGCTGTGCTAGTGCTGGGCTCTTTGCCTTGTTGGGCTCCGGGCCATGCTGCCATTGCCACTTCTGCTCAGTTCAGAGGCTCTGTCCCACCTTAGATCTGGGAATGTCCCTGTTGGTTTGGGCAATTGGGTTTAATGGGGTTGAACTTTTCTGTGAGAGTTGTCCTAATGGTCTGTGACTGCCCTACAGCAGGGGCTTCTTTTAGGGCCGAGGAGCCACAGGGCCTTGCATCGGTGCCCGGTGTCACAGTGGGCAGAATTTGTGTGCAAGACAGTGTCTATGTTTGAAGCTTCCTTGAAGGCTGTGGAAGCATTTTTTATCAGTAGTTTTCAACTAGACTGGGCACTATGTAAAGTCTTCATTTAGATATTTGAAAGGGTCAGGGTGTCAGAATTAAATTATCTTGAAGGAAACTTATCCAGCTGCAGTGCCTGCATACCCCTCAAATCCTGTTTTAATCCCTTAAATTCCTTTTCAATGCCTTGGCCTTGTTCTGGCCTTTGCCATAAAGAGGTGTTGGGGTTTAGCCACAGCTGGCAGCTCAGCACCTTGCTGCTGCTTGCTTGCCCCTGGTCCCCAGCGAGATGAGGAAGAGAATCAGAACAGTGAAAGAGAGAAAACTGGTGGCTTGCCATCAGTTTAATTGGTAAACAGTTTAACTGGTAAATCAAAAGCCATGCACGCAAGCAAAGCAAAGGCAGGAATTTGTTTCCTGCTTTCCATGGGCAGGTAGGTGTTCAGCCATCCCCAGGAAAGCAGGGCTCCATCACACCTAACAGTTACTTGGGAGGATGAATGCCATCACTGAATGTTATTCCCCCTTTCCTCCTCCTTCCCCCAGCTCTATATACTGAGCGTGATGCCACGTGGTACAGGATATCCCTTGGGTCAGTTGGGGTCAGCTGTCCCAGCTGCATCACCTCCCAGCAACTTGTGCATCCCCAGAATGCACTCTGGGATGGTGTGAGGAGCAGAAAAGGCCTTGGCTCTGCATAAGCACTGCTCAGCAGTAACAAAAACATCCCTGTGTCTTCAACATGGTTTCCAGTGTTGTTCCACAAATTCAAACTGCAGCCCTGTACTAGCTACTAGGAAGAAAATTAACTCTACCCCAGCCAAAACTATCACAGCACCCAGTGCAAATGGGTCTAGAAGAATGTGTGTGATTTTGTGGTGTAGGTAACACATAGGGGCGACTTAATCCCACACTGAAATTCAGCAACAGCAAACACCTTTTCACTTCCAAAAGGAAATGAAGAGGAATATCCAAATATCTACTTGAAGGCTGACAATGTACCTTAAACAAGTTATTTGTAATGACCAGAAGTGATATTTCAGCTGGGATGCTGGGGTTTAACAACCTAATGCTGCTTTCAAAACTGCCCCTGGATTTTTGGCAATCACAACTGGCCAAGGGCTGGTTTTAAAATGCTGTCTAAAAGCTCGTGCCCCAGATTTTGCTGTTATCCTAATACTAAGCCACACATAGTTAGAGGGAAGTTATTCTCATCTTTGCACGGGCGTAGTGGATAAACTAATTTGCCCTGGTGTCAGTGTGTGTTACAAGTGGAGTGGTGGAGTCTGTGGCACCATAAAGAAAGACCATTTGCTGTGTTTGCTTCTGTAACAGGGACGGCTCCTGTCTGAAACATGACCTCTCTCTGCAGCCTTGTGAAACCACTGGAGAGAAAACTCAGTAATATTATTTTGCAGGAGGAGTCTGTATATATTGTGTTTATAACATAGCCTGCTGCAAATATATTAGAAAACTTTGTATATAGGAAGATTGAGGTTGCCACAGAGTATTTAATTTTTTTTTCTATAAAAAAAAGCTACAAATGAGTTCTTGTATTAAAAAACCCTCCATAGCTAAATCAACATCTTAGTAAATATTGTAACCTCATAGGATTGTCTGTAGATTAGAGACAGACAGGGCCCTGGGCAGCCTTGTGTAGATCCAGGCCTGGAGGTTGGTGGCCCTGCCTGTGGCAGGTGGGTTGGAGCTCTGTGATCCTTGGGGTCCCTTCCAACCCAGACCAGTCTACAATTCTGTGTTTGGGACTTGGATTTGCTTTTCCTTTGGATTAATTAGTAAAATATGTTTTGCCAACGTATCACATATTAAAGTGTGAGTGATGTTGGATGGTGAGAGAAGTCAGTGTCACTTTAATAACTAAAGATGGCAAACCTACCATCATCATCCCTCTCCCAACCAACCCAAACCAGCAAAAATGTCCCAGAACAAAACCTGTCTGTGCTTTTTAATATTGCTTGTGTTGAGTAAATGCCTTCTTGGGCAGACTACTGATTGGAAAACTTGTTTAAGCCGAGACTCTCACAAAGGTGAAACTCAAGGTTATCTGCAACGTGCTGACTTTGAGGTGTCAACGTCAAATAAGAGCTCCTGAGATTAGGCTGTGTATGTTCTTGTAACACATCTTTCTTCTGTAAAGCTGTTACTGGTGTGAGGGGTGATGCCGGTCAGTGGTTTGTGCGTATGAAGTCATGTGCAAAGAAGAGTTGCAGAGTTTTATTGTACTGGGATGCAAAGCTTTTCTTTATAACACAAGAGGGGAGAAGTGGTGGACAGTTTGAGAGACATCTCCATGGTTGGTGCTTTTATTTCTTGCCTGTGAGATGCTAGAGATATTGCTGGGGGGTAGAAATTACTTGGGCTGTGGATTGCATTGCTTTTTCTGCTGCTATGGGGTAATGAGGTATTGTGGATGTACCACCTAGTCAACTGGTTTCCTCTTCTGCAGTAGGTGTGATATTTCTCTGGCGTGCGTGAGGAGCCCAGGATCGCTTCAAGATGGTAGAGTTGCTAAGAGGGAGAGAGTTAGTTACGTACCAATGTGTTTCCTGTTCCAATGTGTTTCCTCCTCTGGTACTGACTGACAAGGAGGAGGAAGGGAGTTTTTTATAAAGGGTGAAAATGAACCTCAGGCAGCTGCTTTCCAGATTTTAGAGAAAACAACTGATTTTTTTTTTCCCCTTCCTTTCCAGCCCCCTTGCTTCTCAGAAACATGTGTGTTTGCTCCCTGCCACTGTTGTTTTGCACTGTATAACAACTGAATGAGCCAGAGGCTTCTGAAAGGCGAGTGAAAAAAGTAACTTGGTGGTATGGAAACTGCCTCAACAGGAGCTGCTGCAATGAGCAAGGGTTAAAAATTGGCTGGGGAAAGCTGAAGGCAATGAGAATAAACTCATGTGGTTATGTCACAGGGAATCTACCAGGCCAGATGGTTGGACAGAAACAAAAAGCAAACCCCATTTTTGTCACTTTTCTCTCTGGCTCCCCGTGGGGGCTGTGGGAAGGCTGAATGAGGCAAGAGCCGACCTTGCTGTTAAGTATTGTGGCCCACTGGGTTGTGCCTTTAGCATAGTGTTGTATCATCATGTTTTGTTTTTCGGGGGGGGGGAGGGAGTTTGTTTTTTTGCTTACTTGCAAAGGCTGTGCCTTGAAAACAGCTGTCTGCTGGACAATGGAGTACTAAGCATGGCAAGCTTGGAAACAGAAAGGAGTCCTTTGAAAGGAAACGTGAAAACCCTGCCATCTATGCAAGTGAAGGGAAGAAAGAATGCCTTGTGGAAGCCCTAGCAGATGAAACTCTGGCGTGGTCCTGCCTCAACTTGTGCTTTCTTTTCCTATCCTTTTTTTTTAATTAAAAAACCCCTCCAAAGTCACTGTAATACTTGCTGCAGCGAGTTCTCTGTTGTGGCTTTGGTATTTTTATTTCATAAGCAGAACAAAAAGAGGTGAAAAGCATTAACAGCCTTGCAAGGTCACAGGGACCTGAGCAGAATTATTAACTGGTTTCTCTCTCTGTCAGGCACTCTGTATTCACTGTATCACAAGCTTGAAGCCAGACCTTATTTTACTAAGCAAAAAATGGTCCTTTTGTTGCTGGTTTTTTTCCCCCTAGTGTCATCTCTCATGGTTGCCAGGGAAACCAGTGTGTATCCTTTCAGCATAGGTTATTAGGCCTCAGGAAGGAAGTGCTCCAGTGCTGGCCTGCTATTTTTATAGAACCGTTACATAATACAATCTATTAAAGCTTCCTCTTGGTGTTTTATGGCACAAAGGGGAAATTAAGTTGGATGACTCCTCGATGTTTGATGGAGGATGTCAGGTGACTCCTGGATTGTTTGGCGCTCGCCGCATAGCAACAATATTTCTGTGCGCGATTCAAGAAGAGCAAATATACATTAGTGCCACTGGCAATATTTGCCTGCCTGCAGATCGCCAGAGGAAATTGAATTCTAAGCAGAGCAAGTACAAACACTGTAAAAGCACAGAGCCCTATCAGCTAGGGAGGATAAGATGGCAGAGCAGTTGATGTTTTGACGGTATAGGGACAGGAGGCTTAAAGGAAAACAGTACCTTTTTTTTTTTATCCTTTGCTTTATTCCCCTCTACTTGCACGAAAACTGGGAGGCACCATAATGCACTTGGAATCACCCTACACATCTGTAACACACACTGTAGTAGCTCTTTCCCTATGGAGCTGATTTCTCAGTGTGTAGTAGCATAGTGTGAGAGATTCTGGATTGCAGCTCTGGTGTCACAAGCCTTGATTATTTAAAGAAAAAACTGTAGAGGTATTTGTGTTGGCTATATGATGTACTTGAATGGCTCCCATATATATTCCTATCCTAGGCAGGCTGTTCTTTCACTTGTATACTGATGGCTAGAGATATTTCTAAATGAATAATTCTAGTTTTAATACCTGGACAGGTGGAAATATCTGCTCAGGGACTGAGGGTTCACAAATCCTTTGGTTACTCCTTGTCAAAGTCGGATCAACACTGTGTCTTGACTGATCAATAGCTACAAGTGTCAGGGCTTAGCACATAAACAGCTTGCTGTGGAGTAACAATAACATTGCTACACATGACTTGGTCCAAGGGAACTCTCCATGCACTTGCTCTTGTCTGACATAAAATAGGAGATACTTTGAGCCAGCTTAACCCTTAGTGTCTGTTCTTTGTCTAAGGCCACATAGCAATTGGGGATCTTCATAACTTCCTGGCTGCCAGTATGAAAACTGATTGGTGTTTCAGTCCAGATTTGATGTGGACCGAATACAGGTGACACATAAATGGGGATAGCTTTGTGCTGAGTCCTCCACGCTGTCCTTTGAAAGAAGGAAATAACAGAACTGCAAATGGTGTGGTTGCAAACTTTGGAAAGAGCAGGAAGGAAAGCATCCTTTTAAAAAACTGAAGTGTGGGTTCTAGACTGCCTTCTGATCTTTACTGCTCATGAAAAGTATCGTTTCCTCTTGTTAATGAAAGCTGCCAAGAAAAAACGATGTCATCTCTATGCAGGCAGAAATTCTACCAAAGCTGAGACTTGTGTTTGAACAGTTTCAATTCACAGAAGTAGTTTCAGTGATATTGTGCACTGGCAGAGGGGAGATTCATCCTTCTTTTCAGCTGTCTCTGCTTGTTTAGAAGATGGCACTGCTCTTCCGAAGTGGCAGGGAGCAAGTGAAGACTTTCTGGGTTGCTTGTAACCCTTTGCAAGTAGCAGGCAACCTTCTGTGCTTGTAAAGTCTTTGCCCCACCACTTGGGGAGAACATCTGAGATGAACCCTGTAGGGACAACAGTTTGGTATTACTAGGTGAAATGCAAAAGGGAAAGTCACAGAGACTCAGGCCTGGATGCTTTGCTAGCAGGAGTTTCATTCAAAAAAGAATACTGCATATTTGACCAGGAGTTTATAGAGGACCCAGGGGATGCAAGACTTTATGTGTCCCAAAGGAGGGGTGGAGGAGGAACCAGAGCTCAGTACAGTTTTACTAGGTTCCAGTCAGCGTGTGTGGAGCGAAGGGCTGTAAATTTGTGGCCATGACTTCACATGAAGGTTACAGCTTGCTAGGAATTTTCCAGGAGAACATTTTTCTTTTTTTCATCAGAACTTTTCATGGAAGCTTGTTGCTTTGGATGAAACTTTGTGAGGAAAAGTTTCTGTGATCTGGCACTGAGTTCCTGTGTGAAGCCAGAACAGAGCGCTCAGAATAGCCAATATCCCGGAGGGTAAAGCTTTTCCTGGGAATGCAGAAGACATCTGCCAAACATGAGGTCTTGATTCCCAGGTTCCTGTTCTTTCACTGTTACGAGCTATGACTACTGGGCTTTTGGCTGTCTTCTTTCCTGAAGCAGGCTGGGGCGGGTGGGGGTGGGGGGAAGGTGTCTCTCACTCTGTCTCCTCTTTTGTGTCCTGGTGCAGAAGAATTTGTTGTAATTCTAGAAAATTTAGCAGGATAGGAAACAAGCTTCCCACCCTGTTCTAATGATGCCTTTCCACATGTTCCCACCATATGGAGTCTCTATTTACTGTAGCATGTTTACAGTCTGTGGGTCAGGCTGATGGGCCCAGTCCTGATCACTCCAAGTGGTGACTTGGTTGGTGAAGTTGGGTGGTTGTCCTTCTGCATTGCTGCTTGGGTTTTGTTTGTGTTGGAGCCAGGCTGCCTCAGGAGGCTGTTGCAGAGTGCACAGAGCTTGCTTAGCTCTCTGATGTGGCGTTGGGATGTCCACTGCTGCTCAGAAAGAATTAACTCTGGCCCAAAAGAGCTAGCTGCTCCATTCCCTGAGGGAAATACTTGTCAGAGGGTGTGTCTTGCTATAAAAATGACCATTTTTACAACTTGGGTTATTTGGTGATTAAGAATGAAGGAGGGTAAAAGCAGCCATGTGCTTATTCCAGATTCTGCTAGCATCAGGACCAACCCAGGATCACAAGGGAGTTTGGAAACCTGGTCCTCTCTCTCCCTTCTTGTTTTTTTTGGGTTTGTTTTGTTGGCAAGCAGCTTGTTTGTCCATGAAAAATTTAAATCTGTAGTTTTACTTGACCTGGAAATGCTTGGATTAAGTTTTCAAGATAAATTTCCTTGGATGAAGAACGAAGGAAAGAAAATCTGGCAACTTTGAAACTACAGATTTTGACACTCCCCTCACCCATGTACTAGGCTCCTGTGTATCTTATTAATGAAGTTGGAAATGAGTTGAGTGCTATTTACATGAGAGAAGAAATGCTGGACCATTTCTTAGCTGGCTTCAGTTTGGAGCAGGCACTTCAAAAGTAGGTCTTCAGACATTGACTTGACCTCAGCCTCCAAAATTTTCCATTTTATTCTTTCTGCTGTAGTTTGTAAGTCATGTAAGCTGCTTAAAGCAGGTTTTGGAGACCTTGAGCTAGATGACTAGCTTATCTCTCTCAGGTGATATTCTATCTTGGCCCTCAATAACGTGTAATTTAAATGAATTGGAACAACTTTAGGAGGACATGCTCAGGCACCTACCTCGCTAGCTGAGCAGGTGTGACCTTTGTGCAGGTAGGAGACTAGTTTGAATCATCTCTGAATTGGATAGAGAGGAGGTAACAAACTTAATGAATCTTGGCTCCCACTCTTTCCCCTTCTGTCCCCCCCTTAGAGTCACATCTCTGATTTGAGACAACCTGTTAAAACCATGTCTGACTTGCAAAAACTTCTGGTATTGATGAAACTGGAGTTTCTGAAGGGAAACGAATGGACAAGCACATATATTTCTAAGGCTCCTGATTTTGTGTGGTACAGAGTTGAAAGCGCCCAGTGAAGAGAGCGTGAGGCAGCAGGCAAAGCAGAGGAAGGGATGCGTAGGAGACTGGAGAAGATACTTCCTGTGTTTGCTTTAAAAGCACCGATACATGCAAATCCCTGTTTGTTTTTAGAAGCAGTCTCTGGAGCCAAACAACTGTGGGCAGGAACGTGCAAAAGGCAGAGCTGGAATTATCTGACTTGGTCCCTTCGAATGTTAAGCCAAACAGGAAGGTTTCTTTTTCTCCCTTCTTTTTATTTTTTTTCCTTTTGGCAACTACTTCCCTGAGCTTCCTATGGGGTGGAAACGGGCAATAAATAGCAGGGTATCTAATGGCATCGTTCCAGGCCTCCCAGCTACTGGTGTTGGCAAGGAAATGGTTCTCCTTTTGCTTCCGTCTTATTTTTAGAGCCCTGAGTTTTCAGGGGGTGGAGGGAGGGTCGGCTATTATCAGTGAGAGTCAAACCACAGCGCCTGCCTTCCGCAGAGCTCTTCCCACCCTGCCAAACTGGAGGAAGCTGGAGCCCTATAATTCACACCACCAGTGGGTTTGACTTGTAAGAGAGACTTCCTTCAGATTTAAAATCCAGGCACGCAAAACCCAGCTCCCTCATTCCTATAGGATCCCTGTTTTAAATGTCTTCACGTTCTTGTCTTCTGGCCTCTCCTTCCCTTCCCCCCCCCCACCCTTCCTCCCCTCCTGCCACTTCTTCAAGTTTAAAAATGAGATGAACTGCAAACAGAACCAATGTTGCTCTTGGAAAAATCGCTCAAAGGATGAGCCCTGGGGAGCAGCAGTGTGGAAAAAAAGAAAAATCTTCCCTGTGATTTGATGACTTCCATATAAAAATTATCTCTTCCAAAACTCTATTTTGAGCTTGGTGTTTCTGAAGATTATTTTTTTGGTTGGTTTTTTTTTTTTTTAGACTTGTCAGTTGTGCAAACTGTAGAAAATCCTTTTGATTTTGCAAACTGTAGAAAATACAATTGAATTTTTGCAGAATCAAAGGGATTTTTTTTAGTTAGCAGGTGGTTTAGAAAAAATAAAATACCCAAACTAAAAACCCAAAGAGTATTTTTAGGTTTCAGAAGTAAAGTGGCCCTTTTTTTTTTCCTATGAAACTTTAAAAACTATTCTTAGCTTTTGCACAGGCGTGCTCGATTTTCATTGTAAATTTGTAAGCCAGCTCAAATAATTCAGGAATCATTCACACGCAATAGACTTATATTTCTATTTGGCTGCAGAGCTTTAAACCAGAGAATTTCAGCTTGGTTTTGATTTTGATATGAGCATTTCCAAAAAGCCCTATTTTAACCAGCTTAGTCCAGGAACATTTCTTTTTCTGTCTTTTGTTGCGTATCCTGGACCTAGACTACGGCTGGAAGCTTTGATCTCCAGCAAGTACCCTGGGGTGCTCCTTCCCCCAAAGCAGACTTGGCTATGCTATACTTTTTCTGACCAACACTTGACTTGTTCTGAAGAGGCTCCACGGGTGGAGACTATACATCCTCCTTGATGAAGCCCTATCTGGAGGCCTGTGTCCAGATCTGGGGCCCCCAATACAAGAGAGACGTTGAACTGTTGGAGAGAGTTCAGAAGAGCCACAAAGATGATCAGAGGGCTGGAGCACCTGCCCTACAAAGAGAGGCTGAGGGAGCTGGGCTTGTTCAGCCTGGAGAAGAGAAGGCTGCAGGGGGACCTCATTGCAGCCTTCCAGTACCAGAAGGGAGCAGAGAAACAGGAGGGGAATCATCCTTTTAAAAGGATAGACAATGGCAGGACAAGGGGGAATGGATTAAAAGTAAAGGAAGGAAGGTTTAGATTGGATATTAGGGGGAAGTTTTTTACAGAGAGAGTGGTGAGGTGCTGGAACAGGCTGCCCAGAGAGGTGGTGGATGCCCCGTGCTTGGGGGTGTTCAACACCAGGTTGGATGGGGCCCTGGTCAACCGTGTGTAGCTCCAGGCCTGAGGTTGGTGTCCCTGCCTGTGGCAGGGGGGTTGGAGCTCTCTGATCCTTGGGGTCCCTTCCAACCCTTGCCATTCTATGATTCTTGCTCAGTCAGTGTCTTCCTGTTGTTAACCAGCACTCACGTTCCTCCAACAAACAAATTCAAGCAAAGTCAGTGGTTTGAAAATGGGCAGTGGGAAAAGCCTGTGCATTCTATGCAATGGGAAATATTTTTTTTAACCAGAAAAAACCCCCACCCTCAGCTGTGAACAAGTAGGAATATTTCTACAAGATGTTAATTACTTTTATTTTGAAGCCAAAACTGAAAGTCTCTCTGGACAGATTAAAGAAAACTTGGTTAGCGTGTTTTTCCTGAGACCATTGAATATATGCCTGGAAAAATCTGCATTGTCAAAGTACCAACTTGATTACTTTGGAGAATGCAATCTAATTATTATTACATTAAAATACTCCTGTTAATGCTGTGTTCTCAGCTCATTTGAGTTCCAAGTGCACGTTCTCTCCAAGTAGAATTTGATGCTATGAGCCGGTAAACACAATCACAGAGTTGTAGGGGTTGGAGGGGACGTCAAGAGCTCATCGGGTCCAACCCCCCTGCCAAAGCAGCTCCCCCGCTCATATTGCACAGATAGGTGTCCAGACAGGGCTGGAATCTCTCCAGAGAAGGAGACTCCACACCCCCTGGGCAGCCTGTCCCAGGGCTCCCTCACCCGGGAAAAGTTCCTCCCCATGTTGGTGTGGAACTCCCTGTGCTCCAACTTCCAGCCATTGCCCCTTGTCCTGTCCCCACAGACCTCTGAAAAGGGGCTGGCCAGTTCCCCCTGCACCCCATACTTAAGATACTTATAGACATTAATAAGGTCCCCTCTCAGCCTTCTCCAGGCTGAACAGCCCCAGCTCTCTCAGCCTGTCCTCACAGGATAGATGTTCCAGGCCCTTCATCATCTTCGTAGCCCTTCTCTGGACTCTCTCCAGGAGATCCCTGTCCTTTTTACCCCAGGGAGCCCAGCACTGGGCACAACACTCCAGGTGGGGCCTGACCAGGGCAGAGTAGAGGGGGAGGATCACCTCCTGTGACCTGCTGGCCACACTCCTCCTGATGCCCCCAGGATCCCATTGTCTCTCTCAGCCCCCAGGGCACACTGTTGGCTCATGGCCAACCTGTCACCCACCAGGACCCCCAGGTCCTTCTCCACAGAGCTCTTCTCCAGTTATTGACCTTCTTGACACTTAACTTAAAGTTCTGCTTGTTACATTAAATACAGGATTTAATAGTATTCTGTGCTCTGTTAGCATTTGCTATCATCATGCCATGGTATATTAATTTTCTGGAAAGTATAAATTTCTTTTTATTTCTAGAGTGCTGAATCCATAGTGAAATAATCATCTAAATAATCATGTCAAAGCCTCACTTATGACTGCAAGTTTCTTATTGTAGTAAGATTTCTCTAACGTACTTTTAAGAGTTTAAGGGCTCTTCTTCCTGTACTCTTGCCCATGAGGGCCCTGGTTTACTGGGATAAGGCATGATGTTTCCTTGGTAGTAACATAGAACATAGTGCTTGGTGTGCTATGAATAGGAATTAATGATAGAACAGCCCTTTTTGAAGTGGCAAAGAAATCTCTTATCCTAAGCATGGGTGCTGAGCCTTGGACTAAACCATGTTTTGGGATAAGACATGTCTTGTGTATCCATGGATGCTGTGATACAGTGACATACTGAAACACAGTGCAGCCTGTTAAGTGATTACCTGGATAATTTTATGCCAAACAAACAGTGTATATTTTTTAGCAGAGGACCTTATTGATAAGACATGATGCCATATAGAAGCGTGTAGCTTTCAGTTGAACACTGTAGATACAAGGATAAAGTACAGTACTTGTGCCATAGCTATGGCTTTTGAAGTGAACAGTCTCTATATAATAAGCACTTTGATAGCTTTCAGGTTGAAAATATTTGCTCTTTAGGAAAAAAAAAGGAAAATAGTTATAATTTTTACCTTAGTGGGATGATCTGAGATTATTATAGAAATCAATGTTTTACAAAATGTATAACCTGGCATGCAAAGGTTAAATCTCTTGTAAATATAGCTTTGTTTCCCTCTATAAAAACTGAACACACTCTTTTATGTGTATCCATCACAGCCAATAGTTAAGTTAAATTATTTTTCTGTAGGTATCACTTGGTCCTCTAAGAGGCATAGAGAGACTGAGGAGCACCGTGGAAGGTGATCTATTTTCACACCATTTAACATCACAGTCCTGATTTTCCCCAAGTGGAACTTTTCTACTAAAAGGTGAGTTATAAGTATGGTTAAGGAAGCAGCAGAGGAAAGAATCTAAAAAAAAAAAAATTATATATATACATATTCCTTCCTTTGTTTTTGTTGGACTCTGGAAGCAAAAGAATTCTGCAGGGAAAAACACAGTATCATGTTCCATGGTGGATCCCCCAGGGTGACCTGTAAAAACTGGGAGAAACCATTGGCTGTGCTCACTAGGGGATTCCAGCTGCTAAGGTGTGGTGTGTGGGGATTATAGCATAGGAGGAACATGTGCTCTTGACATCTGACATCTCTGATAAAGTGGCTAAGAGCTGGGTAGATGGGGACTCCTCAAGCTGCAGTTTTGGTCTTCCTGCAGCTGGACTCGTGTGTGGCTCCACACCAGTGGCTCCAGCATTGCTGTTCCCATGATTCCTAGGCAGGTTGTTACGTAGCATGTAGATTGGAGTTACTGCTGCCACTGCAGCCGTTTTTTAGTCATCTTCATTTGTTTTAAGATGACCTGTCCAAAGGAGGCAGAGATAAGTCAGAAAGCAACCCTGGAAGGGGGAGGGGATGAGGTGGAAACTTGTTTTTCTAGGTCAAGTAATCAATGGTGTTGCTCCATTAGAGTTGGTAGCACTTGACCACTGAGAATTTGGTCCACTAAGTCCCAGCCCAATGTGTGTTGTGGTCTGAAGATCCCATTGTGTCATGAAGCTGTTGGGCCAGCATGTTTGGCTACCTCTAATGCTCTTGATTGCAGCTTGGGGTGGCTTGGTTAAATATGGAAGGAGAATGGGGATTCACAAAAACGGGCTGCGGTGTTGGGGAACAGAGAAAGCCTCTATCTGCACAGTTTCTTGCTCTGATTTTTATCTTCTCTTACCCCCTTTTTCAGTTTGGTAAGTTTGATGGAGGTTTGTAGGCCAGGGATTGCTAACAAAAATGGAGATCAAAACTAAACCGAGGTGATCAATGGCTTATGCTTTAAAATAGTAAAACTTGTAGATTCCAATTTAGCGCAGTCTTTTAACAGCTCTATTTGGAACCCAGTGGGTGCTAAAGGGCACCCCTCTCCCCTGAAGGAACACAAATACTGCTGTATCTCCTGATAGACAGGGAGCCTGTTTGGTGATTCCCATTTATATATGCGTGCTCTATGTATATTCACCTTCCGTAACAGCAGAGCTACTCCAAGGCTGGGAAGCTCCTGAATGCAGCACCTTTGTGCAGACTCTTTTTTTCTTTCCCTGGAATAAAAACAAAGATGACAGCCTTCAGGTGTGTCCAGAGAGCTCAGTGACCTGAAAACAGAACAGATTTATGCTGCTGTAATTTATTTGAAGCCTTGTCACCCGCCTTTACTTTCGCAGCGAGATGCTAATCTTCCCAGATTTTGTGCCCTGTTAGTACATGTAAAAAGCTGTCCAAAGCCTTGATATCAGCATTGTTTGATGACATTTACAATGAATGTTTCAAAACATATTTGCACTAGTTTAGAGTAGGCTTTACAAATTGATTTCAACCTTTGCAAATAATACTGGGGGAGAAGGGGGGAAGCCCAGGATAAACATTCGGGGGTTGGATTTTTGAATGTGGGCACTGCAGTGTGAACTGAGCATATAAGAAAGAAGGCAGAGGGTCCTGTGTGTTGGAAGAGGCTTTTCCTGTGAAGGCTGGTTGGTTAATTTGGTCAAAAGACTGTGGGATGGGAAAAAGAAACTTTCTGATGAAATGAAAAACTGAAATGGAAACTTTCCCCTCGGGTTGAATTTCTAGGCAGTCTTCAAAAAAACACTAAAACTTGCTGAACTGAGAAAAGGTTTTTAGTTGCCAAAACCAAACAAAATTTAACTCTGTATGTGAATGGGAAACTCCAATTACATTGGAAATTGCTCATTTTTCCTAAAAATGCTTTTGTGTGGGTTGGGAAGTGGGGGGGGGGGGGGGGGTATAATTTCCTGATCAGCTCTAACCCAGGCTTGCGGTGCTGCTGCTGCAGGCAGCCGGAACTGGTGACTAAGGTTTCGCTAATATTGCAGATTCTATGAGCTGGTTGTTTGTGAGCACGTAATTGACCTTTGCTGGCAAAGTGATGTGATGATAAGAAAAGGGAAAGGATAGATTTCAAGTCACTTATTTTGTCCTGCTTGGAGGGATTATATGCCAACGCTGCCTCTTGTTTTTGAAAGCCTTTTAAGTGCAGCTCGTAGTAGCAGTTCCGGTACCATGCGAGTCCAACAGTGCCTGCTTAATTGCACAGGTAGGCACCCCAAGTTATTCAGCAAACATCTTCAGTACTGAGAAGGCTCCTTATCAGCACTGATCTGATAGTAAACAATAGTCTTCTAATAGCAAACAGTGTCCCTAATCCCTTACCATCCATGGATTTAGAGGATGCTTGTCTTCGGCAGTCTCTGGGAGGTGAAGGAAAGACACGAATCAAAACCAGTTTCTCACTCCCTGCCACATTATTCGTGTTTTCTTTGCATCCAGAAACTATACATTTATCCATGACAAATGGGGACAAAAAGCCATGACAATTTTTTTTCAGTCAAATTAGGGGTATGTGTGCACGCAGCTTAGATTCTGTGCCTAAACTCTCAGATTTGGACCACCCTGAATTTGTTAGTATCCAATGAAAATTGTATTTTGCTGTGAAAATAGAGCCTACTTGAATGTTGGCCCTCAGCTGGCAATTTCCACGTGATTCCTGACTTTGTCCACTGCCTTGATGCAGCTGTGTGACACCACAAAGCTGCCAAGTACAGCACTTGCAACCGTGCTTTGAACTGATTCCCAGCCAGGTGGATGTCACCAGGAGTGAAGGAAATGCTGATGGGGAGGGGAAATAAGGGTTAGCCAGGGGAAGGGACCAAAGCTTCTGCTGTAGCCATTATTCATCTTCAATGCTCCAAATACTTTGCAGTTGTGGAGCAGCAAAAGATCCAATCCTGCCTTCCTGGAGGCTTCTTTCTGAATGCTCCATCCATAGCATTTTCCATGGTGGCTCTAGTGACTGAAGAACATAGGTGTGCGACTGCCACATGGCAGAGTCTGTGTTGTTTTATAACCCTCGCTGGTGTGACCATTTCACGCTCGGTTTTGCTGGTTTGGACTGGTTTGGCAATAGGTTCTGAAGGCAATGTGTCACATAAGTGCAGGATATGTTTTCCCTCCACAGTGAGAAGGATGGAAGCATCTCTGTATGCCTCCCTTCAGGGTGAGGAGAAGGAATGGCAGTTCTGAACTGCTGAATGCCCTTCGCCCATGTTGAAGTCAGCAGGGGCAACATCTTCCTCACGCTTGTGGTGCTGTACCCAGAAAGCATTTTCATTTCACCACCAGGAAGGTAGGATCTGAGAACAGACTGTTTCTTCTCATTGTGTTTTTTCAGCCGTGCCTTGTTGCTGGAGCCTGGGTTCAGGAGCAAGGTACCGCGCAGTCAGCTTCTCGACTTGCTGATGTTTGCACTCGCCTTCCCCCATGACTCATTCCAAACACATCTCGTTCATTCACGGGGGTAATTTTCTATTTCCACTTTGGTGCGCTTCTCTTCCTCCTCCTCCTCTGCCCCTGCCTTCCAGATCTAAAACGTCCTGTCAGCTGCTGTTTATCTGGTGGTTCAAATGTCCATGCTTGGTTTCTCTTTTCCCCGTCGCTACGGTTTCTCCTTCCGTTCCACAGGCAGTTTGAGTTGTCATTTCTGTTCCCCTGTCAGCAGCATTCTTCATCGTCTCTGGCTCGGGCAGTCTGTCTACATGGCTTTCTTTAGAGGTGTTTTTGTGCTAAATGAGTGCCTCCTAGGAAGCCCAGTGTAGCATAACATAATTAAGTGACAATATATGAGGTGCCAGTCCTTTACCAGGCAGTTAATGACTGGCTGGAAGATTTACAGGCATGAGGTAGTCTCAGAGGAAATTCAGCGCGTCAGCTTGCAGCTAAATGATAGGTAGAGGACGCTTGATCACTCCTGCATACCAAATAGATACTAGTTTAAGCTTAGCCAGTGGACAACCTGCCTGTTTCTGTATTAAATGGAATGTATGTTAAACTTGTCAAGGCTGGGAGATGCTCCATGATGCCATTTCCCTGGTGAATGGTATCCCTGGACTCTCCTCGTGAGGTGAAGGGTGGCAGCAGGCTTCCTCTTCAGTCTGTATCTTGCAGTATTTGCATGGTTACATCTGAGAAGATTTCACTTGGGGTTCTCATTGTTTTCCCTCGTTATCTTAATTGCAATGGAGCCTGTGCTCTGAATCTCCCCACAATGGCCTGTGTGTTCCTTATCCCTTATGCTCACATGCTTTGCTTTTGCAGTGTGCTCTGGAGGGTTGTGCCTTGTGCTTTGCAGTCTGTGTACCAGTGCCCTGGGCAGGGCAAGGAGATGCATTCCCCAGACCTGCAGGCAGGTTGCACATCATCTTCAGATTCCAGGTTTTTCTGGATCATCGAGCACTCTGGCTGCCTTTCACTGCTTGCAGAAGTGAAGTGCAGGGATATATAAACTCCAGTTTATGCTTTGTTGTTTTTAGGTGTCCAGATACATTGCAAATGGATATATATATATATATCCTGTTCCCCATTTGCCTGTTCTGCAGCCGACATGGCGAGAAATAGGAAGATTGTTTACCTTGGTTTGGAACTTAACTTCACATATTTGAAATGTTTCCAGTGGGTTCTATACTCTTAAACATACTGAACATGAGTTTTCAAGGCTGGGAGAGTTATGCTAGCAGGACTTGTGGAAAGATTGTGGATGTGGCACACACAATGTAAATTGAGCAATACCTATTCACAGTCATCTCTTAAAGGAAGCTAAAAACCAAATATCTTGGAAACGAGGTCTGCAGGTTTATTCCAGGGGCTACCAGATCCTTCTACTTCTGGCTTCCTCCCCACCCCCTAGTTTACTAATGTTTCCACTCTTTCCTTTTTTTCCTTTTTCCTTCCCTCTTTTTGGTAGCAAATTACTGTGGCCACTAAGAGGTACTGTTGATACAGCTCTAGTTACCACAATTTAGTTACTGAAATAGGGATCTTCTTGCGTGCTCTTTGCATATTCGAGCTGCTCTTTCATTGCATCCTCTTATTTGTTGCTGTTTTGCTTGTTTGTTTTAAATGAGTCGGCTGTTTACATTAGCTTAGGTACTCAGTTTAATGCTGCTCAGCTTCATGCATGTGCCTTGGAGCTATAATGCCCAGCCATAGAAGTCAGTGTTAGCAATGCAGTGAGTACCTGTGCTCAGTCCCCGGTTCCCTCCCAGATGCTGCTGCTGGAGGAGCCAGATGTTTGGAGGTGATGGAGGTGCCTGCTTGTTCATCTGGCCACGCTGAAAACAAGACGTGGTAGCTTTTATCATGCCAGAGGGTGATGTGCAGGCACTCTGCACCTGTTTGGAAGTGTATCTATGCCCCCATCAGCAGATCACCCCCTGCTCCAAAAAACTGCTGGAGCAGTAGTTCCTTCCCCCCCTGCCAGGCATTTAGCAAAGGAGCAATTTTCCCTAGCAAGTACACTAACGTCTGTCTTGGGGTGTGTGGTGTTTCTGTGGAGTTGGGTGGTTTGCTGTGCTGAGTGAGATGAAATTGCACCAAAGAAGGGAATATGGACCACCCCTGAAAGAAGGGTGCAGGCTTCTCTGGGGCTTTTCCTTTCAGGCTTTTGATGGCAGGGGCTGATGCTTCCAGGTGGTACCCAGCCTTCTAGAGTTGAAGCCAAGCAACTTCAACTACTTCCTTTGGCTGGCTACAACCTCCCCTGTGGTTACAGGACCAGGGACTTGCTGACCTGGTAAGCAAGCAGGTGGCTTTTTGTTTCCAAAGGGACATGTATTACAGTGAGTAGCTATTTCTGTGTGTCGCAGTCTTGCGCAGCTGGGTGCTGGGAGAGAACGGGGGCTGTGGAAAAGGGTTGTTGTGAGGAGCTGCTGGAATTCTCTGCAGCCCCAAAGTGTAAACATCAGGCAATTCAAGGCCAAAGTCCCTTCTGCCCAGGGCTGAGCCAATCAGCAATGGTCACAGCGCCTCTGGGAATCACATATAGGGAAAGAAAACGGAAGCAGCTCATTTTGTCAGCAGAGAAAGGAGTTGAGAAGATGTAACGAGCTGTGCAGACACTCGATGATCATCTTCTCCTTTGCTGTGGTTCCTTTCAGACAGGAGAATATGGATTTGGCTTTTGTTTTTTAAGTCTGTATACTGACATAGATACAGCCTGGGAGAAGAGCTTCTTGAGAGCTGCCCTGTGAGAAGGACCTGGGTGTCACAGTGGATGAGAAACTGAACATGAGGCAGCAGTGGCTCTTGCAGCTCACAAGGCCAATGGGATCCTGGGCTCCATCAGCAGAGGGGTGGCAGCAGGGACAGGGAGGGGATTGTCCCTCTCTGCTCTGCCCTCCTGGTGCCCCCAATACAAGAAAGATGTGGAACTGTTGGAGAGGGGTCAGAGGAGCCACGAAGATGATCAGAGGGCTGGAGCACCTGCCCTACAAAGAGAGGCTGAGGGAGCTGGGCTTGTTCAGCCTGGAGAAGAGAAGGCTGCGGGGGACCTCATTGCAGCCTGCCAGTCCCTGAAGGGAGCAGGGGAAAAAAGGGGGAATCAACTTTTTAAAAGGGCAGACAGTGGCAGGACAAGGGGGAATGGATTAAAACTAAAGGAAGGAAGGTGTAGATTGGATATTTGGGGGAAGCTCTTTACAGAGAGAGTGGTGAGGGGCTGGAACAGGCTGCTCAGAGAGGCGGTGGATGCCCCGTCCCTGGAAGTGTTCAAGGCCAGGTTGGATGGGGCCCTGGGCAACCTTGTGTAGCTCCAGGCCTGAGCCTGGTGTCCCTGCCTGTGGCAGGGAGGTTGGAGCTCTGTGATCCTTGGGGTCCCTTCCAACCCATGCCATTCTATGATTCTATTATTTCTAACTCTTGAGAGGAGCTCATCTAGACCACTGTCTTTGCATATGTGAATTAGGGGAGCAATTTAAAATTCTTTCATTTCATGTAATTTCTTTTGTGATGTTTTTTTATTCCTTGAAGCTGTTCTGGTTGTCTTAAGCCAGTTTCTCCATCTGAAGGATTCTGGATAATCAGGATAGGAGGAGTGCCAGGTGCTGTGCTGTGCAATCCTACTCTGCAGACATGGCATACCAAGCAGTACCATCTCTGTTAGGTGCTGGTTCTGACAGTTGCTCTCCTTATAAGTGTTCCATGTTGACCTGCCTGTCCCGGTGCTGTGCTGTGCCTGTCCCTGCCTCCTACGTGGCCCAGACAGCTTTGGTATGAGTTTCTCCTTGATGAAGGTTCAAGTGGCTTGTGCTGGGCTAGTGTTGCCCTTGTAGGTCACTCACCCCTGTGCTGTCCGTGCCCTGTTCCTTCCAGGGGGAACCAGGGCACTGCTCCAGTGTCTCTTTGTTACTCCTATTTTGAGAGACAGTTTTTGGAGGACTTCTCAGCTGTGTAGAACAGCTTTGTCTCAAGGGCCATGTTTGTACTAGTGGTGGGATGAGCACTGCTGTGTGCTGGTGAAGCTTCACCATTAAGATGTTTTCTGGGATATACTGGGCTTCTCAGTGTGCTTGTGAGGGTTCCCCTATAAAATGGCTGAATAGAGGTTTTCTTATCAGAGGAATGTTTGTGAATAGCTATTAATTAGCCTAAGGCACCTATTAATACCTTGATGCTTGGTGAACACATCAGAGATACATGGAGCCCATTTCCTTAGGTTGAGCTCATCTTTACTCCTTTCTTTTTGTCAAGTAGTCCACTTGAAATTGTCCTTGATAATTTCTGGTCTTTTATATTATGGAGTATTATTTTTTGTCTTGAAGCTTTCTCTCTGACCCCTGTATAAAAAGATAAAACCAGTCCTAATCCAAGTGAAAGTCTCTGGGAGTTAGTTTGCTATGGGAAGAAGTTGAAATACTTTCCTAAAGTGTAAGTGAAGATATTAATGAAAGTTTAGTAGACAAAGTCTTAGGAGCAAGTCTTTTTTCAAGTTTTCAAAGTGTCACAAACTTACAATTAAAACATGCTCCAAACTTGGATATATGCTGGTGTTCAGATGCCAAAGTCCTACTGAATCCAGTGATGAAATGGCTTGCAGGTTTTAGCTTTGGATACTTGAAGAACTTCCTTCATTTTCCCTTCTCCCATCCTGTGTTTGTAGGTGTCCATATTTACATAAAAAGTTGTGTTAACCAGAGGTTTAAGAAGTGACAATTGGATCTTTGCTTTCTTTTGAGCTGAATCTGTTTCTCCCACCAGCATATCCTGTACCTTTTACAATTGCTTTTCAACCCCAGGCATTTGATCCCTCTCATTTAGCTCCAGACTACCTATGTTCATTTGGAGTTGTCCTCAAGAGGCTGATGTATGCCAGAGTTGGATTTCCCTTTATTTAATTTCATGATCATAAGTGGCACGTGAACCTCCAGGAGAGTCATAGGCTCAAAGGAAACGTGTCCAAACTAAAGTCAATTTAATTGCTCTGCGTGTGCATGTGTGTGGCGCTGCCCTCTCCTGCATAGAATAGGTACTGCTCCAAGATGTGCCTCAGGCCATTTTATTGAGGAACTTGGAGATGTGTCGTCCTTTTTTCTGTATCACAGAACATCAGGAGTTGGAAGGGACCTTGAAAGCTCATCTAGTCCAACCTCCCTGCCAGAGCAGGAGCACCCAGACTAAATCACACAGGAACCCATCCAGGCAGGGTCTGAATGTCTCCAGAGAAGGAGACTCCACAGCCTCTCTGGTCAGCCTGTCCCAGTGCTCTGTCACCCTCACAGTGACAAAGTTCCTCCTGACATTCACATGGAACTTCTTCTGCTCCAGCTTGCACCCGTTGCCCCTTGTCCTGTCACTGCCATCAGTGAGAAGAGTCTGGCTCCAGCCTCCTGATTCTCACCCTTTACATATTTATAAACATGAATAAGGTCACCCCTCAGTCTCCTTTTCTCCAGGCTAAAGAGGCCCAGTTCCCTCAGCCTCTCCTCATAAGGAAGGTGCTCCACTCCATCCCCTTGGTGTCCCTGCGCTGGACTCTTTCAAGGAGTTCTGTGCCCTTCCTGACCTGAGGGGTCTAGAGCTGGACCCAATATTCCAGGTTGCAGTCTCACTAGAGCAGAGGGGGAGAAGGACCTCTCTTGTCCTACTAACCACTCCCCTTCTAGTACACCCCAGGATGCCATTGGCCTTCTTAGCCATGAGGGCACATTGCTGGCTCATGGTGTTCCTGCTGTCCCCCAAGTCCTTCTCACCCCCACTGCTCTCCAACAGCCAGTCCCCAACCTATGCTGGTACCTGGGGCTGTTCTTCCCCAGACACAAGACCCCACACTTGCCCTTGTTAAGCCTCCTTGAACTTCTCCCCACCCAGCTCTCCAGCCTGTCTCAGTCTCGCTGAATGGCAGCACAGCCCTCTGGGGTGTCAGCCACCCCTCCCAGTTCTGTGTCATCAGCAGACTTGCTGATGTACACTCTCTTCCATCATCCATGTCATCAGTGAGTATGTTGAATGGTACAGGTCCCAGTGCTGACCCATGAGGGACTCCACTAGATACAGGCCCCCAGCCAGACTCTGTCTCATTGATAAAAACTCACTGGCTTCTTCCCTTCAACCAGCTCTCAAATCCACCTCACCACTTGACCTTCCAGACCACATTCCCTCAATTTAGCCAGGAGGACACTGTGGGATGAAGGGAAAGGGCCTTGAGTTTTTGGTCTGGGAAATATTCTGCCTACTGTTCCTGTGAAGCTCAGAGTGACTCTGGTGAGCTGCAGTAGGATAATCCTCTGTGCCTTCAAAAAAGAAAGGGAGAAAAGAGGGGGAATACCTACCTGGCTCTTTCTCAAAGCAGATTAGAGCATAGCTATTAGGTTGGCATGGCTTTATTATCAAAAGCACTAGGAATTAAACAATGTTTCTTTATTGCTTTTCTTAATGAGGAGGGGACAGCATCCTTCTCTTACACAGGTGACCAACAGCGCTCCCTAATACTTGCATAACATGGAAAGGGCTGTTTGGGTGTTGGATGTGCACGGGCCCAACTGGCCCAGATAAGGTAAAGTGCAAAGCTGGGGTCTGAATCAGAAATTGCTCACAATTGCAGCTACTTGGATCTAGAATTTTGGAGAGGAACTTGAAATAGCATGACTAGATCCACATCCAGAGTTCAGTGCCCATTTCACCAAAATTAAGAGTCTTCTGAACACAGCTCATCTCTACAGAGAGCTGAACAGGGTAGGCAGAAATCTGATTGCTCTTTGTTACTTTCTGGAAGACTTCTGTTGCCATACATCTATAGGATATTGTTGAAACCAACTGAATCGTGGTGCCTGTAAATGTCAGGAGGCATAGCAACCAGCATCAGGGAGCTGGGAGAAATAACACAAGTAGAAATACCATTTACTTCCAGGACTGTGAATACAACAGCCGTGCAGGAGCCACTGGGCTCCAGGAAGAGGGCATGAGTGAGGGACCAGGTGGCTTGGGGGACTGGGAAGGTGTATGAAGTCATTTCATAGAATCACAGAATAGTCTGGGTTGGAAGGGACCCCAAGGATCACAGAGCTCCAACCCCCCTGCCACAGGCAGGGCCACCAACCTCAGACCTGGAGCTACACAAGGTTGCCCAGGGCCCCATCCAACCTGGCCTTGAACACCTCCAGGGATGGGGCATCCACCCCCTCTCTGGGCAGCCTGTTCCAGCCCCTCACCACTCTCTCTGTAAAGAACTTCCCCCTAATAGCTCATCTAATTTGCCTGTAGGTTATGAGTTCAGGTGTAGCCCAGGCTTTTATGCTGGCTATAAGTTATCTCTGGTGGTACTGTACTGGACTTTCAAGTGCTAGCACATAAAATTGAGAAGAAAGGGCTACCAATGAATGAAGAAGCAAAGGTCAGTGCTATAACTGATATGAAGGGCTCCATTTCCAAAAAGTGCCTTAGCCCATGTGGTATAGCGTTCGGCAAGTTGCCTGGCTTGCTTAGGGAGTGAAGCTCAGCTCCTTTTCCAAAGCAAACAGGAAAAAAAAGTGGGAAGGGGATGTCCTGATCTACCAGCATCTGATTCCTTTGTTTAAAACATCATTCAAGACTGAAACGTGTGATCTGAGACCAGCTTAGCACAGCATGCATTTTCTTCCCATCTTTTGTGTTAGGAAATAATCTTCTGAATTTCAGGCAAGCACTGGGTCCACTTATGCTAAGCAAAATTTTATTGTCTGGAGTCAAGACAGTGGTAGATCATAGAATCATAGGGGCTGTAAGGGACCTCAAGAGATCATTTGGTCCAACCACCCTGCCAAAGCAGCTCCCCAGCTCATACTGTACAGGTCGGTGTCCAGATGGGGCTGGAATCTCTCCAGAGAAGGAGACTCCACACCCCCTGGGCGGCCTGTCCCAGGGCTCCCTCACCCTCACTGGGGAAAGGTTCCTCCCCATGTTGGTGTGGAACTTCCTGTGCTCCAACTTGCAGCCATTGCCCCTTGTCCTGTTCCCACAGACACTGAAAAGGGGCTGGCTGATTCCCCCTGCACCCCATACTTAAGATATTTATAAACACTGATTAGGTCCCCCCTCAGTTGTCTTTTCTCTAGGCTGAAGAGTCCCAGCTCACCCAACCTTTCCAAATAGGGGAGATGCTCCAGGCCCTTCATCATCTTCGTCGCCCTTCTCTGGACTCTCTCCAGGAGATCCCTGTCCTTTTTTACACCAGGGAGCCCAGCACTGGACACAATACTCCAGGTGGGGCCTGACCAGGGCAGAGTAGAGGGGGTGGATCACCTCCTGTGACCTCGAGATACGATACCTCTTTCATTTAGAATGGGTAGATGCTAATAAATGAGGAGAGGCTTGAGGCTGGGGTACAGTTATGCTGTTAACAGTTGAATTTTCCTTGTAGGAGGTTGTTTCTCCAAAGGCTGCGTCCACAGAACAAGGAGTGAGAGAATAGTAATACTTACAGAGTGAGATGGAAAATATAACTTTGAATGCTTTATGGAGTGGATTCATGGAGGTTGGGGTTGTTGACACTATTTCTCCTGCTTCTCAACTGGGGTCTATGAGCTTCCCATTTTTCAGGTGCTGGGTGGTGCTAAGGTGTGTTGGAGGCACATGACCCTTTGGGAACGCTGTGCAGAGCTAAAAGCAACCACTAGGAAGGGTCAAATAGCATGTAGCCCATGGATGTTGGAAGGTCAATCTGCATGTTTGTGTTTGGGCTGTGGCTGCATGTGCAAAATACGTGAGACAAGCTTG
Source organism: Laterallus jamaicensis coturniculus (assembly GCA_022605575.1). Taxonomy (NCBI): domain Eukaryota; kingdom Metazoa; phylum Chordata; class Aves; order Gruiformes; family Rallidae; genus Laterallus; species Laterallus jamaicensis. The sequence continues at coordinate 5,243,972 of JAKCOX010000005.1, forward strand.
GCTATCATCTGTGATCTCTGGATTGAAAGTGGCCAAGGTATGGAGTGATTAGGAACTTGGGACGATGAGGGCATGTTTGGAGATAGTCTAATCCAGCAGGCCTTTGCCAAATGGCTTGTTCTGTTCAAGACTGATAGATAACAGTGGGAAGGGTGATGGTTTGAAATGGAAGGGTGACAAAAATGCAGCAGAATGAATGACTTGCATTATACACTTTTAACTACAAAAACAGTCTCTCCCCTGTGATTCTTGCAAACATCTGCCACCAAATTTACATCTTCTATGAGCCAGATGTTGAGGTTTATAATCACAAATAGTGAGATAAAGCTGCACAGCCTGTATCCCAAGGACTCTGCTAACCAAGAATGACTTCTATGTTCGTTAATTGCTCTTTTTTTCTTTTCTTGTCTTCTATTTTTATTCTATATTTGTGCTTTGGGCTTGTTTTCTACATTCCTGAGCTCAGTATGTCTCAAAGCAATAATTTATCCACCTACTGGAGCTTTGCAGCTAGAGATCTGTGGCAGCAATGGAGCACAAATGGAAGAAAAAATATAATTAGTCATTCAAGGAAAAAACCTACAAAACAATCAGGGATTCTTCTCAATGTTTAGCATGTTCCAAGCATTTCATTGTCTTGTTTTTCAGCTCAGACTTTTCAATTTATGGAGGAAGATGGACTTGAAATGTTCTTAGCTTTGACTCACAGATTAATCCAGGCATTTAAACAGTGCTTTTGTACATGCTGCTTATATGGTCAGCTAATGAAAGTGAAGCAGCTCAGATGAGTAAGTTATAATAGGTTGGATATGGTTATTAAGTGTGGCCAACTTGTAGCTGAATAAGGTGGCATCAAATCTGAAAAAACATTATATCTCAATATTTTGTGAAATTTCAATATGAAGCTATGTAAAACACAGTGGTTCTTTGTAATATCTGTCTACTAGGAGATTGCAGTTCTTTGGTATGCTTACCTTACAAATGGTATAGAATCATAGAATGGCAAGGGTTGGAAGGGACCCCAAGGATCACAGAACTTCAACCCCCCTGCCACTGGTAGGGCCACCAACCTCAAGCCTGGATCTACACAAGGTTGCCCAGGGCCCCATCCAACCTGGCCTTGAACACCCCCAGGGACAGGGCATCCACCACCTCTCTGGGCAGCCTGTTCCAGGACCTCACCACTCATTCTGTAAAAAACCTCCCCCTAATATCCAATCTAACCCTTCCCTCCTTTAGCTTTAATCCATCCCCCTTGTCCTGCCATTATCTGCCCTTTAAAAAGTTGATTCCCCTCCTGTTTCTCTGCTCCCTTCAGGGACTGGCAGGCTGCAATGAGGCCCCCCTGCAGCCTTCTCTTCTCCAGGCTGAACCAGCCCAGCTCCCTCAGCCTGTCTTTGTAGGGCAGGTGCTCCAGCCCTCTGATCATATAGAAAAATAACCTGTTTGATTGTTGTCCAACTCATCTTTTTGTTTTCTTGGCTACCGTGGGTAAAAGGCATTCTGGAAGGCGGGCAATTCTGCATTGAGGAGCTGATTCAGAGAATCTAGGTATGAAGAGCAAACTCTCAGGAGCTGCCTGATGAACTGTGAAGGGAGGAGGAGGGAAGCATTGAATGAGAGGGGAACAGAAATTAACAGATTTTCATGTCAGCTGACACAAGTTTCTGTGCTGATCAGAAAGCACAAAGCAGGAAAAAACACTTAGTTGGGAATAGAAGCTACATCATAGCCTTCTATGATGTCATCACTGGTTGGGTGGATGGAGGGAGAGCAGTTGATGTCATCTACCTTGACTTCAGCAAGGCTTTCCATACTGTCTCCCATGACATCCTGATAGCAAAGCTGAGAGAGCATGGGATGGATGAGTGGACAGTGAGGTGGGTCGAGAACTGGCTGTTGCACCGAGCTGAGAGGGTCGTGATCAGTGGAGCAGAGTCTGACTGGAGGCCTGTGACCAGTGGTGTCCCCAGGGCTGGGTGTTGGGTCCAGTCCTGTTCAATATCTTCATTGACACCTTGATGAGGGAACAGCACCCACCCTCAGCAAGTGCTGATGATCCAGAGCTGGGAGGGGTGGCTGACAGGCAGGACACTGCGCTGCCATCCAGAGACCTGGCCAGGCTGGAGAGCTGGGCAGGGAGACACCAGATGAAATTCAACAAAAGCAAGTGGAGAGTCTGGCACCTGGGGAGGAACAACCACATGTGTCAGTACAGGCTGGGGGTGACCTGCTGGAGAAGAGCTCTGTGGAGAAGGACCTGGGGGTCCTGGTTGATGACAGGTTGGCTATGAGCCAGCAGTGTGCCCTGGGGGCTGAGAGAGACAATGGGATCCTGGGGGGCATCAGGAGGAGTGTGGCCAGCAGGTCACAGGAGGTGATCCTCCCCCTCTGCTCTGCCCTGGTCAGGCCCCACCTGGAGTGTTGTGTCCAGTTCTGGGCTCCCTGTGATGAAAAGGACAGGGATCTCCTGGAGAGAGTCCAGAGAAGGGCTACGAAGATGATGAAGGGCCTGGAGCATCTATCCTGTGAGGAAAGGCTGAGAGAGCTGGGGCTGTTCAGCCTGGAGAAAAGAAGACTGAGGGGGGACCTGATCAATGTTTATAAATATGTTAGGCATGGGATGCAGGGGTAATTGGCCAGCCCCTTTTCTTTGGTCAGTGGAGACAGGACAAGGGGCAATGGCTGCAAATTGGAGCACAGGAAGTTCTGCATCTACATGTGGAGGAACTTTTCCCCAGTGAGGGTGAGGGAGCCCTGGGACAGGCTGCCCAGGGGGTGTGGAGTCTTTTCTGGAGATATTCAAGACCCATCTGGACGCCGACCTGTGCAGTATGAGCTGGGGAGCTGCTTTGGCAGGGGGGTTGGACCCCATGATCTCTCGAGGTCCCTTCCAACCCCTACAACTCTGTGATTCTGTGATATCTACTTCTTGTGTTGCTGCCCATTTCCTGCTGCTTACATGTGTGTGTTGGTGGCTATTTCCATGTATTCTGTTTTGTATTTTTAGGAACTAATTTTTTCAGTATTCTGTGTCTCTGGGCCTGTAGAAGTTAGTGATTTCTGAATTTAAGAAGGTGCATACAGTAAGGCTTGCATCACCAAGTGTCACTGCATTTATTTTTTTGCCTGGGAGGTTAATAACAACTTCCTTTCAAAGCTGAGGTTTCATTATCTTGACACATCAGTGAGCCACATCAAAAAATGTCTGACTTCAAATAAGTTGTAAGAGAACTGAATTCAGCATCTCAGGTTCTGAGTGTAGAAATAGCAGAGGCTTGGGCCTTTGGGAAAAAAAAAAACAAACCAAAAAACCATGCCAGAAATATTACCTGCCTTTGTTTTTTGGCATGGCTAATAAATTCTTCTAGTCAACTGGATGTTCCTTTGGAAGGTTACAGTAAATCATGGGCCTGGACATGAGCCAGCATTTCCTTCTGCCATGTAAGTCTTAAAAGCTGCAAAAAGGCTGTGTTGGGCTACTCTGGGATCCAGCTTCCTTGTGGACAGTCTGCTCACAAGTACTAGAACCGCAAGAGGGCAATGGATCTTTTATTTATATATATATTCTTATATATATATATCAAGCTGGGCATAGCAAATAAGAAAAATATAAAACATTTTCAAACAGTGAAGTCCTTCAGACAATGGCAGAAGGTAATTGAAAGGGAAACAGTTGGGTGGAAGTTGAGGAGAGTGATCCTGAAGAGCTCTGTTCAGGTCTGCAGGCCTGCTCACAAGACAGCCCTGCGTGGGTTTTGTTTGCTTAGTGGTTTTAGAAAAGTTGTATGTGCTTACAGTCCACTTCAGGGAAGAAGTCTTCCTCCTTGCATGCACTTCTGCTCCTGTGCTAGATTTATTATTGAGCTTACTGTGCAATTGGCATTTGGAGTGTATTTGCATGTACTCAGATCCAGATGAAAGCTACAGACTCTCTCTTCCTCAACTCCATTGCTATATCCTTCTTTTTTTCCCTCTTTCCCCCCTCCCCACCCTCCCCTTTCTTTTTCTTTACTTTAAAGGTAGAAGCCAAGTGTTTTGAAAAGGTCTGAAGAATAGATTCTGAAGTTTGACTTATCCAGGAAAAATTCTTCAGGCCCTGAAGAAGTGCACCATATTTCAAGGCACCCTATTAAAGAAATATTTTCCTGTTCTATAAATACTCACTGTATTAGATAATATTTTTAAAATGGGGGCTCATACAGGTCTGTTGAGGTGAGCAGTCGCCTTTGAAGAAGGAATATTGTAGTAGCCTTGTTATGCTGGAATTAAGATTGACCCACTAGGGTCAGTCACAGCTATTCACAGGTTGTGGGGGTTTTTCCAAGTAGCTGAAGGGAAGGATGTCTGAAAACAGTCACTGGAGGGGAACAGTTTATTTCTCCCTGTTTCATCGGGGGGATTTACACTGCTTGGGAAGAAGTGGTGCTACGCTGTCCTTCCCATGAGTGCTGTGGCAGATGGGCCAAGCACATCTTAGAGTGGATTTCCTTGACCAAGGAGAAGAGGTGGGCTCCAGAGCCCTGTGATCAAGAGGAAACTGTCTGGTTACAGCTGTGCTATGTGAATATCATGAAGTATTCATGCTCCACAGGCTGCAGATGGAGTCATGGGTAGAACAGGTTTTTTTATCATCATGAGTCCTTTTGTGTAAATGCATATACTTCTCTATTCTCAGAGTATACAAGTGTAAAATCATAGAATCATAGGGGTTGGAAGGGACCTTGAGAGCTCATGGGGTCCAACCCCCCTGCCAAAGCAGCTCCCCAGCTCATACTGCACAGGTCGGCGTCCAGATGGGTCTTGAATCTCTCCAGAGAAGGAGACTCCACACCCCCTGGGCAGCCTGTCCCAGGGCTCCCTCACCCTCACTGGGGAAAAGTTCTTCCCCATGTTGCTGTGGAACTTCCTGTGCTCCAGCTTCCAGCCATTGCCCCTTGTCCTGTCCCCACAGACCACTGAAAAGGGGCTGGCCAATTCCCCCTGCACCCCATACTTAAGATATTTATAAACATTGATTAGGTCCCCCCCTCAGTCTTCTTTTCTCCAGGCTGAACAGCCCCAGCTCTCTCAGCCTTTCCTCATAGGATAGATGTTCCAGGCTCTTGATCATCTTTCTAGCCCTTCTCTGGACTCTCTCCAGGAGATCCCTGTCCTTTTTATCCCAGGGAGCCCAGCACTGGACACAACACTCCAGGTGGGGCCTGACCAGGGCAGAGCAGAGGGGGAGGATCCCCTCCTGTGACCTGCTGCCCACACTCCTCCTGATGCCCCCCAGGATCCCATTGTCTCTCTCAGCCCCCAGGGCACACTGCTGGCTCATGGCCACCCTGTCATCCACCAGGACCCCCAGGTCCTTCTCTACAGAGCTCTTCTCCAGCAGGTCACCCCCAGCCTGTACTGATACATGTGGTTGTTCCTCCCCAGGTGCCAGACTCTCCACTTGCTATTGTTGAACCTCATCTGGTCTCTCCCTGCCCAGCTCTCCAGCCTGGCCAGGTCTCTGGATGGCAGCACAGTGTCCTGCCTGTCAGCCACCCCTCCCAGCTCTGTATCATTAGCACTTGCTGAGAGTGGATGCTGTTCCTACATCAAGGTGTCAATGAAGATATTGAACAGGACTGGACTCAGCACTGAGCGCTCTGCTTTGAGTAGTCAGGCAAGGAAAAAAATAACTAGCAGATATAAAATTAGCAGTGAAGTAGGAGACTGGGTCATCAAGACAAGTGGAAAGGATCACAGAATCACAAGGTTGGAAAAGACCTTTGAAGATCATTAAGTCCAACCAATCCCATCCTAAGCTAATCCATATCCCTGAGCTGCTCATCTACCCATCTTGTAAACACATCCAGGGAAGGTGACTCAACCCCCTCCCTGAAGCGAGACAGCCTGGTTTACCCAGCTTGCTTTCCAGAACAGACGATACAGTGGAGCCCTAGAAAAGAGCAGAGTACTTTCTCTCACGCAGCCATCATCCTGGTCAGCAGATGATGAGGTTTTACTCTCTCACTCAGCATAACTTCTGGAAGTAATTACTAGTAGATGAAACCAAAGTTCAGCTGAGCTGGTAAGTGCTGCACTGAAAGCATTCCAAAATTAGCAACTGTCATGAGTCTTGAAACTGATCAAGATTTTCTGAAGTCTGGGCTTCCACAACAGTGCTGCTCAGTTACAGTCATGCCAGCAAAGCACTAATGTGTTGCTACACTGCTGTTTCTGAAACATACCAAAAGAAGTGGGTGAGGATGTTCTCTTCTTTTTATATGTTGTACATATGTTCAGATGTGAAAATCAGTCACTGTGCTGTTACCAGCACTTAGAGGAAGAACAGAATAGTGCAGGATCACCAGGACTATCCCCCTGCTTACATCCTACTTTATGTTTTCTCTGCCTCCATCACTAGTACAAATAAGTTGTTCAATCTTTGTAGGCAATGGAAATTAATGCAATTTAGTCCAAGTCAAACTTCTCCTGTTGCCTAGTACTGTGACAAAGGGCAATGGCCTCAAGTTGGAGCACAGGAAGTTCTGCACCATCATGGGGAGGAACTTTTCCCCAGTGAGGGTGAGGGAGCCCTGGGACAGGCTGCCCAGGGGGTGTGGAGTCTCCTTCTCTGGAGAGATTCAAGACCCGTCTGGATGCCGCCCTGTGCAGTATGAGCTGGGGAGCTGCTTTGGCAGGGGGGTTGGACCTGATGATCTCTTGAGGTCCCTTCCAACCCCTACAACTCTGTGATTCTGTGATTGTGTTTCTGAAGCCTTCTTTCCACCAATATGCCTGGAAGGTCCTTGGCAGCATGACAGTGTTTTCTAGTCTTTTTCTTCTCCATTGCATGAACTTACCCGAGAAATCTTGTGAACTAACTGTGACTAGGAGATGGAGGAGGTAAAAACCCAACTCGCTCCTGGGGTGGTTCCCTTACTGCAGGTTCTTGGTGCAGGCACGTTGATTGGTTAGGTTTCATACTGACACACGTGTGTTGCTCCTTTGACACTAGCTTGTTAGTATGGTGAAGTCACTTGCCATGAGGGTGAATGCAGAACTTGACCCACTGGCTGGTCAAACTGAGTGTGCAAGAAGACTGAAGCCAGCACAAGAGCTGAATGTTTAGATGAGAACCTGGTTTTGATAGTGACATCCAAACTGGTTGGTGGGTCTCAAGCTTGTCCTGTTCACTAATGTATAGGAAAAAACCCATTAAAAAATGTGGAAGCGTGTCTAGGACTCTCTCAGTTATTGAGGTAGGAAGAAATATTTCTGTAGCTTTCAGTGACCTTGTGAGTCTCTAGTCTTACTCTGTTATTAACAGGAAAAAAAGTAGGAAGTGAGCTTTCCTGAATTTCAGGTTCTCTTTGAAATGAGTCAGCACAGTCTAATCTATACTATGATTAAGTGCCTCTAGCCAGGAGATTTAAAGAAGAAACAAACACAGTAGTCCCCTTCCTCCAGCCTCATGTTGTGCCTTTGCCATGCTTTTCCTTTTTTCCAGGCTTGGCAGGGGTGGATCCATATGGAGAAGCACACACACACACACGCATGCACGTGTCCTCCTGCACACCCCCCTCCCGCCCCGCGGTTACCGCGGCAGGGTGATGCACAGTCAGTCTGCTGCCTGGCCTTGTCAGAACTTGATAGCTCTCTACATACTGTATTCCTTGTTGCCATAACGCTGGGGGAAATAGCATGGGGTGCTGCATTATTCCCCAAGGCCTGGGCTATATTGATAGGAGCACTACTAAATGACTTGTCTATGGCTTTGACTATGTCGAAGAGCAGAATTCTTGTGAATAAATCAGAACATAATTACTGTTTTATGTATATATTTATATTTATATATATAAAGCGCCTATCACTGTATTAATAAACATTCTTTGGAACCACTATCAATATAGCCAAGGCCTTGGGGAATAGGAGCACTTCTAAATGACTTGTGTATGACTTTGACTATGTCAAAGAGCATAATTCTTGTGAATAAATGAGAACACAATTACTGTTTTATATATATTTATATCTATAAAGCGCCTATCACCATATTGATAAACATTCTTTGGAACCATTATCAATATAGCCAAGGCCTTGGGGAATAGGAGCACTTCTAAATGACTTGTCTGGGGCTTTGACTATGTCAAAGAGCATAATTCTTGTGAATAAATGAGAAAATAATTATTGGTATATATATTTATATTTATATATATATTTATGTATCTAAAGCACCTGTCACTGTATTGATAAACATTCTCTGGAACCACTATCAATATAGCCAAAGCCTTGGGGAATAGGAGTGCTTCTTAATGACTTGTCTATGACTTTGACTATGTCAAAAAGCATAATTCTTGTTAATAAATGAGAGCATAATTACTGAAGGCTAACTGGGTTTTTGCCTGCTGTGGCGCTCAACCTTGCTAGGCAATTATTATACTGAGGGATTATCTTTTAACAGAGTGCAGTTATCTTTTCTGTTTTGTTTTTCTTACTCTACTATTCACACAAGCCAAGGGAAATGAATAGTGTTCTGATCAGTCATGGAGCTTTTTACTGAATTAGCTTTGGCTTTATTTGGGAGGGTTTTATAAAGTACGTTTGGTTTACAACTGGAGAGAAGGCTAAGGGTGAGGAGAGAATTTGAGAGGTCTGTTTTACAATATCCACCTTGGTTAGGACATGAAATGGGGGGACAAACAGATAAATATCAGGTTAAACTGCATTATAAAAGAAATATAAACTTGACTGTGGGAACAAAACCATATTCTTCATTTATGGAGCTATGGCACATGAATTGAAATATATTATCCTGATGCAGTCTTTTTATTTGGACTTCAAATGGGGCTCTAAAGAAAGTAAATTAGGTAAAAGGTAAGACAAAACCAGATTTCTGGCTTTAGCAAGATGCACTAAACTGTCATTCCACACTTGAACAAAATCTTGCTTTGGTGTCTGTCCCTCTATGCCACTGTTCAATCCCCTTGCCTGATATTCCCTCTTCCTACTGAAGAACAGCAGCAGTGTAGCACAGTTTTTCACAGATGGGAAGTACACCACAGTCTTCTGAAGCTTTCTTGAGGTTGGACAATGCTATGCATTACTGGAAACTATATGTCTGGCTATAGGGTGGACAGCTCAGCTCTCAATGCACTCAACTGTGAGTCCACCCCAATTACCTCTCCTATAGTGTGACTGTCTTTTGGTGGTGGTGTTTCCATTGTTTAAATTTCCAAGATTCTTGGAAGGAAGTTAAATAAAAGAAACTAACACAAAGCTCTTGTTTTTCTAGCTTTAGTACATGCTTAGAGAGGAACTCAAGTAGTAAGGGTCAAAGGGACTGGGGCAAATAAATGAATGGATTTTGTTCTCCCTTTGCCTCATGTTTTATGGCAGTCCCACAAAGTGTGTGAAGGAAAGGGGGCTTGTGTTGTCTCCTTCTCTGGAGATATTCCAGACCCATCTGGATGCCTCTCTGTGCGACCTGTCTGAGGGAGCCTGCTTTGGCAGGGGGCTTGGACTTGATGATCTCTGGAGGTCCCTTCCAACCCCTACACTTCTGTGAATCTGTGAAATCATGCTTGCTCTCTTTCTACTGAAGGAAGGAGCATTAACCTTTTACCTCTGCCTCACCTGCCTCAGCTTGCAAATGCAACAGCTGCAAATAATGTTAAAGATAGCAACAGAGTAGTGATGTAGCAATTCAAAATAGAATCACAGAACTATAGGGGTTGGAAGGGATCTCGAGAGCTCATGGGGTCCAACCCCCCTGCCAAAGCAGCTCCCCAGCTCATACTGCACAGGTCGGCGTCCAGATGGGTCTTGAATCTCTCCAGAGAAGGAGACTCCACACCCCCTGGGCAGCCTGTCCCAGGGCTCCCTCACCCTCACTGGGGAAAAGTTGGACTATCTCCAGGAGATCCCTGTCCTTTTTACACCAGGGTTCCCAGAATACCACCTTGGCATGTTTACTGTCTTTAACAAGAAGTGTCTTTCGAAATGCTTTGCAAGAGTTCCATAACTTCCAGTGTAAATTCCATGGTTTAAATTCCAAAACAGTGGGGGGGAAAAAAGGAGATTGCATAGAGTGGAAGTCCAAGACTAATTACAGCTAGCAAGAGATCTTGAAAGGGGCAGGCAAGGGAAGAAATGATGTAGCTGAAAGATAAGCAGAGAGTGGTTAAGCAGAGGGAATTACAGGGAAGATAATTTTGTCTGTCAGTTGGGCAAAAAATAGACTGCTACCAAAAGAAAAGAGAAAAGATGCTTAGTCTGTGGTAGAAGATGCATGTGCACGAATGCTTTTAATCAATGAGGAAAAAGAGCTGGTAAAGAATGAGGTGGGCTGTATGGGGAATAAATTTTGTGTGCCTTGGAGCCTGCATGCCTATGGAAGTCTGGTTTTCATCCCACTTTGTGAGAGATGGAAGTGGCACATGTGGACAGTGGAAGAAAGATAGTCACAGAGATGATCTGTACAACTACCCTGTCATCTAACCTGGCTAAATCCAATTTTGATGACTTCCTAAGCTTCCATTTGAAATTTCATTTGGAAAGTAATACTCTTCACTTATTGTTCAAAACCCCAGAGGCAGTAATATTTAATGCAGGTGGAAAGAATCCCTGCTGAAGATTTTACTGTTTCTAGGTCTTGTGTCAGTTCTATTGGATAAGTATGAGTAATCATCAGCCAGGACCCATGCTGACTTTGATGCCATCCACTGGGGACTCTGGAGAGATAAGGGCTATTGCATGTGAAGCACTTCAGGATCAAGATACTGCTGAAAGGTGAAAAGTAGCAGGTCATGTAGATTCATAATCTGGCGTTTTAGGAAGATGTCCAGCCCAGCCTCATGCTAATTTGGTCTTGAAATCCTTTAAGGATTGAATTTCCACAGCCTCCCTGGGCAAACTATTTCAGTGTTTGACTGCTTTTTATAGTGATTTCCCCAACATGAATCTAGTTAGAAGGTGTTTGGGTATAGTCTCTTGTTCTGCTTTGCACTGCTTTAAGGATCCTGTCTCTTGTCTCTGATGCCTCTGCAATCTCCTCTTGCATACTGGCAAGCTGCTGGTAGGTTCCCTCAAAGCCTTCTCTTTTCCAAGCCAAACAAACCTATTTTCCTCAGGCTCTATATGGCTGTCCTGCTCTCCAGCCCCCTCAACCATCTTGGTGGCCCTCTGCTGAATTTGGTCAGGTTTATCAATATCACTTTAGCACTGGGATTAACCAAAACTGGATGCAATATTCCAGGTACAGTGTAATGAGTGCCAAGCAAAGGAGAATAATAAATACTCTGAAACTTCTGGAGGGTGATGTTTTGTCAAGGATAATGGATTAAGCCTTTTACAATGCCAGTGTGATGGACCAGGGATTTTTATTGAACCTGTACCTGGCTACCATCCTAGAAACAATCCTTCAGACAGTGCTGCTTCCCTGGAAATAGGTTAGTTAGAAGTTTGGAGCCTGTGGAACCATTAGGTGATATGTCCCATCTTGTAAAAATGAAAAAGGATCACAGGCTTGGTCTCTAGGTTTTCATCTTTGTATGTGCAAAATGATAGCAGAAGCTGTGAAGAAGCACAGTAGAAAGTCTGTAAGGACTGGTGATCTTATTTCTGCTACAAATGCCATAAGAGCTGTTCTGGAGCAGGAGGAATAGAATGATGTCTTGGCACCAAAACTTGGCTGGAAGAAATTTTTCTCCATACTTACTTTCTGGAAACATTAGGAGTTTTTCCTTGTAGTAACCTTTGCATTTGCATGTGAGAACCTGATGAATGAACAAAAAGAAAACTGGTTCCAAAGTGTATGATGGTCTAAACTCTAAGTCTAGAGAGAGGCTTTACACCCTTCAAGCTCTAGCTTTAATGCTATTTGATTGTTGAGGGATTACAGAACCAGACTATTGAAGTATTTTAATTTCAGGCCTTAAGTGTGTTATGGAAGAAACTAAGAAATTGTATAAAACTTTGCAGGGGAGTCTGAGTGCCATAGAATTTCTGTGGTGCTTCCAGCAAGAGACTGGAATGTGGCAACTGCAGCTGGGTTGTTGATACAGCGTCCTACTTCATGTCTTAGTAAGTCAGGTAGAACCCTCCCACCTTATCAGCTATCCTCAATCTCATTTGCAAGTGACATCTCTTTCCTGTTAAGGGAAGCTCAGCTGAAGGATTATTTTTTTTGAAGAATGATTTTTTTTTGACTCAAGAATTATTTAATTGAGGATAACTTGAAGACTTTTTTTTTTTGACTCAACATGCAGCTTTGCCTGGAAGGGAAGGCATTTTTTGTAGGCTGACCCCTGTGTTTCATAGTGAGGAGGCTTCTTGTGTCCAGTTCTGGGATCCTTGGTTTAAAAAAGACAGGGATCTCCTGGAGAGAGTCCAAAGAAGGGCTACAAAGATGATGAAGGGCCTGGAGCATCTATCCTATGAGGAAAGGCTGAGTAAGTTGGGACTCTTCAGCCTTGAGAATAGAAGACTAAGGGGGGACCTGATTAAAATCTATAATTATCTGAAGCAGGGGATGCAGGGGGAATCAGCCCGCCCCTTTTCTTTGGTCTGTGGGGACAGGACAAGGGGCAATGGCTGCAAATTGGAGCACTGAAAGTTCCACACCAGCATGGGGAGGAACTTTTCCCCAGTGAGGGTGAGGGAGCCCTGGGACAGGCTGCCCAGGGGGTGTGGAGTTGTCTTCTCTGGAGAGATTCAAGACCCATCTGGACGCCGACCTGTGCAGTATGAGCTGGGGAGCTGCTTTGGCAGGGGGGTTGGACCCCATGAGCTCTGGAGGTCCTTTCCAACCCCTACAACTGTGTGATTCTGGGGCTTGATCAGAAGTACATCTGGGAAAATAAAGCTGTTTTGTTAATCAGTAATTCTTACTACAGCTGATGGCAATTCTCCTCTCACATCTTTATACAGAGAAGAACATTGTGCTTCAAAATAAAGCAAATCTGGAAAGTCTGGAAAGCCAGCACTATTAGTGGGTTTAGTCCTGACTGTGAAGTGTCTTGTTTGAGGTTTATAGAAAGCAAAAAAGATGATTTTAATTCTTGCATTTCTGCCACAAGATCTTATGGGAGTTTATGATCTTAATGAAGCCCATCTAGTAAAGAGGTTGCATTAGTGTCAGTTATTACTTGGAGAACTATAACAGGAGAAGCAAAGCTGAGGCTTTTAGCAGGGTAGCATAAATACCTGCTCCAGGGCCACCTGGCTGCTGTGTTAGCAGGTGTGAGGAGATGGTCCTGCCTGCAGCATGAAGGGGAAGCAGGGAGCCATGCCAGCTTGTGATGGGCACTGCAAGAAGCTACTGGCTGGCAAAGTGTGGCAGTCAGCAGTGAGTCCTGCAAGCTCCAGATGCCAAATTGGAAGGAATTTGATGATCTTCCCTATCTCACCATTTATGAAGGAAATCAAAGCCTGCCAGTCCTTGAAGGCACGTTATTATGCCAGTTTGTTTCCTGTTGTGCTGTTGCCTTTTGTCATCAGGAAGAAGGGATGGCATTTCAGTAGCTGGTGTGCCCCATGAATGGCTGCACTGTGCTGTGTAGCCCTGACCTTTTTAATATTCTGTCATCTAAATGCCAGTTGCCTCTTCAGAACTTCTATAGCTTCTGGAAATTGTGAGGCTATGGGGGAATGTAGGCTGTGAGACAAGGCTAGAGTGAATCATTGTTCTACACCACAAAATACAAAGGCTTGTCACTCTGATGGGGCCAAGTGATTGCAATGAGAACGGGCTGAGGAAAGCTTGAGGGTGATCAGAGACCTTCTGCTCAGAGCAGCATGGTTAGCTAAAACAAGTAAGGAAATAGTGTTTGTGTGTGTGGGTGAGGCACTGCTCACCTTCAGCAGGAAAGGTAAGACTCTGATCTGCAGGTACTGTGAGCTGCTCTCAGAATGGATGATGTTCTGTGCCTCCCCTGTCTCTGGTCTGTTTGGATTGTAAGTTGAAGGGCTGCCTTGCTCGGTGCATCCCCAGTACAAGAGGCCCTCCTGGGTCTTTGGCTGTTACCACAATAAAGACAAATAGTTATTACACATGGAAAGCAGGTGGAGTTTGTTTGGTGGTAGTTTTTTTGTGGTCTGTTTGGTTTTTATTTGGGTTTTTTGTTTAATAATAATAATAATCACCCTATGGATTTTGCTTCTAAGTCTCTGTCAGTGATCTCTGAAGAAAGCCTGGAAGTCTTGTAGGAGAGAATTTAACTGAGTGCTGAGGTGCCTATCCAACACTTTGTCCTGTCTCCTCATCTGATGCTGTCTGCTGATTTCTGAAGTTGCTAGCATTCCCTTTGGCAGCCCTCGAGATATTCCTGACCTGTAAAGCTTATTGATGAGCACAGTGGATAAGTAAGTGGATAAATAACTATGTGGGGGTGGAAACTGGGATTTTTAACATTTAAGTGATAAATAAATGGCAAAGCAGTAAATCCCTTTAAGAATCCACTGTGTCAGGAGAAGTGGAATTTTTTTTTCCTCATGTTTATTTAGTTTCTCTGACCTTAGGCAAACTTACCTCCTCTCTATAGATCAGTTTTGCACTTTGATTTCTTTTGCATATGTATGATAGAAGTCATGTTCTAGTTTTGAATTATATTGGGAAGTGCCACAAGCCTGGGAATAAAGTGTCAGCATAGCACCAGTCTGGCTTTTCCTTCCCAGTCTCTGCTCTTGCTCACAAACAGGGTTGAGGAATATTTCAGTGTTTTGCTTTGCAACAAGTTACAAAATGCCCAAACTGTTTCCCTGTATTCTTTTTTTCCCTACAAATTCCATCATTCCTAGATCAAGAGCATCAGTGCTTGCTGAATTCTAGATTGTTTTCTATTCTTTTTTATTTTCTTTTTGGTGGAAAACATGGCCTGTGACTCATTTGCTGTGTAGCTTCATCAAACTCAACTTTGAATACCAACTTTTTTATTTTCTTCTCTTTTATTTCCCCCTCCCTGGTGCTTATCAATGCAGAAACTGTGTTTGAATTTTGTGGTAGCTCATGAACCTTGAAAAATGTTTCTGCTCCAAGTTAGTGTTTTCTGCAGAACAAAATTCTGAAGTTATATTTTGGAAGAGCTAGTGGAGATGTGTGCATGTATATGTTCTTTTGGAAGAATCACAGAATTGTAGGGGTTGGAAGGGACCTCAAGAGATCATAGAGAGCTAGTGGAGATGTGTGCATGCACATGCAAACGTCTTTGTGTGTGAATATAGGATAACTTAAAAATGTTTAGCTTTGCTTTTGATTTCAATTTACATTGCAAAGCCATACTATTTTTACTTTTCAAAGGTCAAACTACAGTAAGAGTCTAAATGTTTAGACATATTGTATTGAATATTGGAAATTTTACTTGGCATTTAATGTCCTTATTTGGTATTTTAAGAAAGGAGAGCAGAAAGATTTACATACAGTGTGCTGTAATATTAAGATCCTACCTCACCCAGTGAATTCAGGAACCTGCTAGGTGTGTAGACAGAGGACTTGAGGAATTTATCAGCTCACAGAGGAGGTTAACTCAGTTTATTTGGTTTCTGTCAAAAGGCTGGGAGAAGTTAATGGTACTGCAGTGTGTGTGCTTTCCATGGAAGCACGGTTTGCTGATGGAAACTTTTTGAACAGTTCGACTAATGATATGCACAGTCCCTTCTTCCCCACCCACCCCACCTCCAGTGATTCCTTCTGCTGAAGTCAAATATGTTGGCAGTTCAGTCTAAGATGCTGAAAGTAACTGTTTTGGAATAGTTTTGCAGGGTGGTGTGTGGCCTCCTCCTGTGCCTGCTGCCTCTGGAGTATGAGTGCATGCACACTGGATGCCTGTTCTGTGGTACCGAGTAATGTATGAATGAGGGATTCCATCTACAGTGGGAGCCAGCAAGGGGCTTGGCTTCTGCTCTGTGTAGTGCAAAGCAGCTGGGAAGCTGTCTTAATGAGAGAATCACAGAGTTGTAGGGGTTGGAGGGGACCTCGAGAGATCATGGGATCCAACCAAAGCAGCTCCCCAGCTCATACTGCACAGGTCGGCGTCCAGACGGGGCTGGAATCTCTCCAGAGAAGGAGACTCCACACCCCCTGGAGAGCCTGTCCCAGGGCTCCCTCACCCTCACTGGGGAAAAGTTCCTCCCCATGTTGGTGTGGAACTTCCTGTGCTCCAATTTGCAGCCATTGCCCCTTGTCCTGTCCCCACAGACCTCTGAAAATGGGCTGGCTGATTCCCCCTGCATCCCCTGCTTCAGATAATTATACACATTAATTAGGTCCCCCCTCAGTCGTCTTTTCTCCAGGCTGAACAGCCCCAGCTCTCTCAGCCTTTCCTCATAGGGGAGATGCTCCAGGACCTTCATCATCTTCATAGCCCTTCTCTGGACTCTCTCCAGGAGATCCCTGTCCTTTTTACCCCAGGGAGCCCAGAACTGGACACAATACTCCAGGTGGGGCCTGACCAGGGCAGAGTAGAGGGGGAGGATCACCTCCTGTGACCTGCTGGCCACACTCCTCCTGATGCACCCCAGGATCCCATTGTCTCTCTCAGCCCCCAGGGCACACTGCTGGCTCATGGCCAACCTATTGTCAACCAAGACCCCCAGGTCCTTTTCCACAGAGCTCTTCTCCAGCAGGTCACCCCCAGCCTGTACTGATACATGTGGTTGTTCCTCCCCAGGTGCCAGACTCTCCACTTGCTTTTGTTGAATCTCATCTGGTCTCTCCCTGCCCAGCTCTCCAGCCTGGCCAGGTCTCTGGATGGCAGCGCAGTGTCCTGCCTGTCAGCCACCCCTCCCAGCTCTGTATCATCAGCACTTGCTGAGGGTGGATGCTGTTCCCTCATCAAGGTGTCAGTGCAGATATTGAACAGGACTGGACCCAACACCCATCTCTGGGGACACCGCTGGTCACAGGCCTCCAGTCAGATTCTCCTCCCAGAAGGGAGGATTTATATCGGTTTAAAGGGAGCTTGGGATGTCTGCCCTTGCATGGCTGGAAGGAAGGAGGGTGGAAGCAGGAGCATTACATGCCTGTGTTATCCAGGGACCACCTTCACCTCTTACTTGGTCCAGACTAAGATGGCAGTAGAGAAAAGAATATTAGAAATCTGATTTGGGAATTGGGAACATTAGAAAGAATATTGGGAATATTAGAAACCTGATTGGGAATGCAGCCCATTGGGAATACTGGTGCTAATCTGGACGTTTCACCTTGAAGCTTGTGTTCATGTCTTTAAAGGAAAGCATGTCTGTAAAGGACTCTTGGGACATTGATGGCTTTAGTTGCTGGAAATCACAATGTCCTTTGGTTTTTTCTTCTCTCTTCATCTCCTTTTTTTGTCTTAATGTTAAGCCTTCTAACTACCTTTCAACCTTAGACTTGCTCCTGCCTACTTTTTACTGAGGAAAATCAGGAGAGGGAATGCTTTTCCTTGAAGTTATGTGAGCTTTTTGTATCTGTTTTCTCTTGTGCTGGTAGAATTTCTGTCCCCTCTCCCCATACTTCAAATCAGCAAACATTGTTCTGTCTCAAATCTAAAAGACTTTTCCAAAACAAGAACTCCCTCCTTCAAAACTACTGTGTTTTGGAACCTAATTCCTAGGAGATGATCTCAATATGAAAGCAGGCCTCATATTAAAAGCAACATTTGCAGCATTCAAATGGTGCAATTGTGGAGTTTCAGAAGTACAAAATATTCTTACAGAGGCTGTGACATGTTGGATTAATTTGGAAAAGCACATTTGAATAGGTACTAGCTCCAGTTGTAGGGAAGGACAAGCAATCTTTCAAAAAGGCAGGCATAAAGAAGACCTGCATATTTCATGATATGTCATGTGCTGCTCAGGTGCAGAGGCAAAAATTCAATACTTTACAAGTGTGTCTGTCCCAACTGGAGCAGAGGTAGCAATTTTGCATCCTGCCAGAGTGTGTTTGATCTTAGAAGTTATGGAATATTTGTTTTATGACTATGAGAGTGCCAAGAAATTCTTTGAAGCACAGTCTGTAACCTCTGAGGCTGAGATGGAATGGGATGAAACAGGCAAGTTAGTGGAAGATGACATTGTTAAAAACCCTCAAAAAAACCCCAAACCCAAACACAACCACCTTCCCCTCCAACTCCTTTTAAACCTGGCTCTTAATTATATTGCCTGTCATGACTCTAATTCTTCAAATTAATTATGATGACTGATACGGAGTCTGAAATACCTTTTCCAGTGCATGTGTGATATGATGGATTGTGATTAATTGAAATATAGAGGTCTGAAGCTCGATAGCTTGTGAGGTGGAGTTTTTATGATATAGTCTCAGCTTCCTTTTTTTTTTATTTTATTGAACTGTGTTTTTCTGAACTTCATTAGTCAGAGTATTACACCCAGAGGGAGACCATATAAATTACAGATCACTACTGAACAAAATTCCAACTTTTTTCCTTCCAGACTGAGGTAGCATATTGCACTATTACCCTGTTTTTCCAGGCTGGAAAAAAAAGTGACAAATTTTCATTTTAAAATCCAATCTGTACTTTCATAGTGAAGCTGTACTGGTCCTTTTGTGGAGTTGCTGGATAGCCCAGTATGTAAGTGCAGCTGGAATATGAATACATATGAACACGTACCGTGAAGGGCTTGTTTTGTCCTTTGCTTTTGGACATGAAGTTCATTCACCTGCAGTCAGTTGTGTGGCACCAAGCTGGAGATGTTCAGTAGAAGGAGTTGGCTGGTGAACAGAAATGACCAAACCTCAGTCTGGCCTAAATGATTCCCCTTCTCTGAACCAAACTTGTTCTTTCACCTCTTCTCTCCCAATAAAGTTGTCATGGGCAGCTATGTGAAAGACCTTGATAATTTGAACAACTTGAATAACTCTTCTTCCAAGTAATCCTACAGGGAGGGTTGCTGGGGGTTTGGTGCTGATTTTTATTTATATATTTTTTTAATTGCCTTAAAATAATCTGCAGGGGGAGGAGTATCTGTATTTGTGGCTTGTACAGAACCTAGAGAAGTCATTGTGACATCCTGAAGCTAACTTTAGTAGGTATAGAAATAAGATATTTAGGACTTGCAACTAATGCTGTGAAACTATCAGATTTTGCTGCTGCATTCTGAGGCTCTATTCCTGCTGTTGCAGTTGGGTGTTGCAGAGGTGTTACAGGTCTCTACCATGTAAGAAAATCCAATGGTGTGAAATTGTGGTGTTTTCTTGAAGAAACCAGTAGAAGCAGGAGATGTATTACCGAGACAGATTTAATAAATGTCTTTATCTTAATTTTCTGTACCACTATGGGTAGGTAGTGAGGTTCAGTTTGAATACTGGACATGACTGTGGCTCCTTTTAAAGATCAGGGGTGATGAAGGGGGCCAGGGGGTTGGGCTTTTCTAAAAGAAACTCCATGGGCAGATTAAGGGACTCGAGTAGAAGGCAGCTGGTATGTTGTTCAAGTAGCCACACTAAACAGCAGGAATGACTACAAAGCACAGTTGGTGGAGAGGCTTCTCTCAAAAGCTTTGAGTGATTACTGAACAAATACAGAGTGAGGAAAATGCAGTGGCCAAAGATGATAATCTGGGAAGAATGGAGCAGTGTAGCTCACCTACTGCTCTTGCAACTCTGTGGTTATGTAGATGGAAGGTTTAGATGAGATATTAGGGGGAAGTTCTCTACAGAGAGAGTGGTGAGGGGCTGGAACAGGCTGCCCAGAGGGGTGGTGGGTGCCCCATGGCAGGTTGGATGGGGCCCTGGGCAACCTTGTGTAGCTTCAGGCCTGAGGCTGGTGTCCCTGCCTGTGGCAGGGGGGTTGGAGCTCTGTGATCCTTGGGGTCCCTTCCAACCCATGCCATTCTATGGCAAATAAAGAGTACATAATGCTTCAGTTTGATCTCTAGCAACAGTCACTGGCAGTTGTTACTGCCATGGCACCTGGATGGTTTTCAGTTAATGTCAGGCAAAGGAGGCCAACCAAAGCACTGCTGTAGGATTCTGAAGAGTCATGACAGCTCAAAAAGCAAGTAAAGCTCTCCCAAGTGGGTTGAATACCTTCAAGCTGAAAAGCCAATATTTTGAGTTTGGGAGGTTAACTGAATGTTTGATAAAGAGGAGGCTGTGTTGTGGAACATCGCTGTCCTCACGTTGCTAATGAACACCCAGAGTTTTAAACCTAGAGAAAGCAATAGAAAAGTGCCAGGACTTGACAGAATCACAGAATCATTAAGGTTGGAAAAGACCTCCAAGATCATCTAGCCCAGCCATCCTCTCACCACCTATACCACTAACTAAACCACAGCCCTAAGTACTTCATCCAATCTTCCCTTGAACACCCTAAGGGACAGTGACTCCACCACCTCCCTGGGCATCCCATTCCAATGCTCAACCACTCTTTCTGAGAAGAAATTTCTCCTCATTTCTAACCTGAACCTTCCCTGGCACAACTTGCAGCCCCAGAAAACCCCTGATGCTAAAAGTAACGATACAAAAGTATTGATACCTGAGAAAGGCATGTAAAACCCAGTTACAGTGTGCAGGAACAGCCCATGGAACTGTGCCAGCTCTCATAACCTATGCACTATAAAGCCTGATGTTTGGAGAAACAGATAAGTGAACAGCAATTGATTGTATTATGTTGCAAGAATTTTGTAGAGCAGGTGTGACCTGAAGAAAAGAGGGTTGACCATCAAGCTGTTAGCCCCAAGGTATTCCTCATGGGGACACCACCATAGGAGAACATGAACAGTGCTGTACAGATTAAAAAAAAAGGACGTTTATTTTAAATTGAGGATGCTGACACTTAGGAGGATATGAACTGATGAGATGAGCTTTGAACAAAAGCAGTGGTCAGCTGGAATACTGATTAAAAACTTGTTCTCAGAGTTTCTGAAGTAATAGGGAACAGCATTCTACCTTGAAACATGAAAGCAGCATTCAGTCATCTTTGGGAGGAATTTTTCTCCACTGACTGAACAAGAAATGTAGAATTCCCAAGTAAAGATATAAAGTAGGTTGTCATACAATTATCTTGTAAGAGTCATCATTACCTATTTAATGACATTTTCAGGAGAGAAGTTCCCATGATAGGTTTTAAACCTACTAAACCCTTAAATTTATAAATAGGTGTACATAGAGATGGATTTGGGAAGATGACCTTCACATCCTCCCTTGAACAAAAGTCCCAACTCACTTGTACTTGACATAATTCAGATCTGGGCCCCAGATCTGGGGCCCCAATACAAGAAAGATGTAGAACTGTTGGAGAGGGGTCAGAGGAGCCACAAAGATGATTAGAGGGCTGGAGCAGCTGCCCTACAAAGAGAGGCTGAGGGAGCTGGGCTTGTTCAGCCTGGAGAAGAGAAGGCTGCAGGGGGACCCCATTGCAGCCTGCCAGTCCCTGAAGGGAGCAGAGAAACAGGAGGGGAATCAGCTTTTAAAAAGGGCAGATAATGGCAGGACAAGGGGGATGGATTAAAGCTAAAGGAGGGAAGGTTTAGATTGGATATTAGGGGGAAGTTTTTTACAGAAAGAGTGGTGAGGTCCTGGAACAGGCTGCCCAGAGAGGTGGTGGATGCCCCATCCCTGGGGGTGTTCAAGGCCAGGTTGGATGGGGCCCTGGGCAACCTTGTGTAGCTCCAGGCCTGAGGTTGGTGGCCCTGCCTGTGGCAGGGGGGTTGGAGCTCTGTGATCCTTGGGGTCCCTTCCAACCCTTGCCATTCTATGATTCTATAATTCAACTGTGCCCCAGTTTGTGATTCTGAGAAAGAGAATAGAAAATAAGAATTGTTCTCTCAAAGTCTGTTTTGTTCATCTGAAAACAAATAGAAGTACATGTTAGTCAATTTTAGAACAGAATTTCTACAAAATGCTTGTTGGTCTCAGTAAAATACTAAAAACTAAGATTGTTTTTGTGAACATCCCCCTCCCAGATAACTAAGTTAAGTGAATTACTTCTCAACAGTTACCATAAGAAAACTGCATGATTTATCTTTTCTATAACTGGGAGGTTCTGTCAGGTGGCTTAGAGACACATGGATGTATGGGGCTTGTCGGGGGTTTATTGAACATTTGCCATATTTAGTAAACAGAGGTATAAAAAACCAGAGGTATAAAAGCATTTCAAACTGTAGGCATTAATGTATTAGAGAAAGGAGCATGTGGGAAAATACACAGGAGATATTAAGTGTGAACCAAGTGGCATATGAAACATCCCCAGGTGCATTTATAACCCAGGCATTGAGTGAAGCACTGCAGCAGTGGCATAACGAGGTCAGTAATTTTGAAATCTGTCCTGTCATTTCGGTGTCTCTGCAGGCCCTGCAGATCTTTTCAGAGCTTCCTAATCCACCCTGCCAAAGAGGAGTTTCCTGTCTAATCCTATCCCTGCTGAAATTTGTACATAGGATCATTAGTAGGGTTAGCTCCAAGGTGTTTGTCTCATTAGTCTGTTGCTGCAAGAGCTGCCAGCTTACTCTATGTTAACACGTTATGCAAATTCCCCATCTCACTTGGGGAATTGGAGAGAAACACAGATGCTGTTTTATTAATCTCAACTCACTCTTGACTCGTTTTACTAGGCTTTGGGCTCGACAGGCCCAAATGTAATTAAATGCTTCCTTTGTGCTGTTTGGAAAATCCTTCATTAGCAGTGTTCTCTGCCTTCAAAATGAATGCTGTGCCTGCCCAAGTGACCTGCAGAGGAGTGGAATAGAAAAAGCACTCTTTAAAGCCATCAGGGATTGATAATTCTTCTGTTTCATAGTGCTGCCTTAAACTTAATATAGATTATATTTATACATCTCAATTTAATATAGATTATACTTATAAATAAGATTAGAGGGCTGGAGCACCTGCCCTACAAAGAGAGGCTGAGGGAGCTGGGCTGGTTCAGCCTGGAGAAGAGAAGGCTGTGGGGGGACCTCATTGCAGCCTGCCAGTCCCTGAAGGAAGCAGAGAAACAGAAGGGGAATCAACTTTTTAAGAGGATAGACAGTGGCAGGACAAGGGGGAATGGATTAAAGCTAAAGGAGGGAAGGTTTAGATTGGATATTAGGGGGAGGTTTTTTACAGAAAGAGTGGTGAGGGGCTGGAACAGGCTGCCCAGAGAGGTGGTAGATGCCCCATCCCTGGAAGTGTTCAAGGCCAGGTTGGATGGGGCCCTGGGCAACCTTGTGTAGCTCCAGGCCTGAGGTTGGTGTCCCTGCCTGTGGCAGGGGGGTTGGAGCTCTATGTTCCTTGGGGTCCCTTCCAACCCATGCCATTCTATGATTCTATGATCTCACCTATTAGAGAGGGGGCTGATCAAAGTTAGTCTGGGGTTTTCACTGATTTTCTTAAGAGGAAAGTTAAAGACATACTCTAAGTAGTCAGCAGGGTTGATAACAATTTAGCAAAGAGGAGGAAAATGATGGTGTGAGTATTTTCACAATGGTCCCCGCAACCAAGAAAATAATGATGATTTGAGCTGGCTTGCCTTTGGGTTTGAGGTTGTCTCCATTCCTAGATTGAAAGTGTGGCTCAGGAATGTTAACTTCTAATTGAGATGAAGTGTACCTGAGTTCTCTGACAGAAACATTTGTTACTTTTTTTAAAAAGAAAAAGAAGCCTGTTGGCTTAGTGGTATCATGATACCATTGATTAAGGGTATTTAAGTTTCTACCTTGGATTATTTTTAAATTACCATGACTAATACAGTATCCACATCCAACCAAACTGTTGTTATAATCAAGTCAGGTGGGCTGCTTGAGTGATCAAAATACTTCATTTCTAACCAGGCCCTGCTCCCCATCTCCATGCAACTATCTTCTCAAAAGTATTTTGTCACTAGTAATTACAGGATTCACATGCTGACTTGGTTATTGATCCTCTTTCCTTCTGTGACTGTTTGCTTTAGCCAAGAGGTGACTGTACTTTGACATGGAGTAGCTGGGAAAGGAAGACTAGTTAGACAAAAGATGTGGTTTGGAAATTCCTTGAAAAACCTCCTGAGATGCCTGGCTTTTAATGTAATGACTTCCTCTTGACCTTGTAACGGATTCTGAAACACAGCTGAACAAAAGAACTTTAGCAGATGCATTTTTAAAGACTTCATCCTTCAGGTCAGTGGGACTGCTTCTTAAGGGATAGTAGTGTGTTGAAATGTGATGTGCATGTCTGCTTTGCCTAACATTTAGAGATAATAACATTTTTTTGTCAACTAAATGTATACAGACAGTCTAGGAGCAAATACATACTGCTAGAGAATGCTTTGGGTTTGGAAATGCTTCCTGTTTACTGCATGGCAGAGTTAAGAAGGTCTTTTAGAGCCTGGTAGTTAGCCAACTTGCTTCACGTGTTTGGTAGGGCACCATAAAAGAGCTAGGCTGTTCCGTATGAGGCTGGGAGAAATGCACACTTCTATTTGAACAGTCATACTCTGAAACTCCAAGGAGGATGGGTGCAACCAGCACTGCAAGTGTGATGTCATATTGCTGAAATAAATGAATGTTTTCAAGAATCTTTGCAATAGTTGCATTTGATAGTGAGAGCTTTGCAGAATTTTAACACTCTAGGATGATTTCTTTAGTTTCCAGGCAAGCAATTTCCAAATCCAGTGCAGTGACTTAGCATTATTTTCCTGATTTTATTTTTTTTTTCCACTCATATGTCAACATGAAAAACTGATCATGTCAGTACTGGAGATGTGTTACTGCTGTCTGATGCCTGAGGAGTTTTGCTGTGGGCTTCTGTCAGGGAAGGCAGCAGGCCTGCTGGCAGCCTAGCTCTCTGCTCCCAAGATTTAGGCCCTGACAATATTCTTCTGTTCCCATGAGACAGGAAAAGTTCCTCATGCTGAGAAGATCTTAATCACATTCTCAAAACACAGCAGCCTTGTTGATAGGGGCACAGGCTGCCCTAAACCAAGAAGCAGTTATGGGAAGGTATTTGGGAGTAACAGAACATGTTAGGAACCAGCCATAACAAGAGGGTCAAACCAGCAGGTGTGCGGATGCTTTTAGGTATTAAAGGTAAACTAAGGATCACAGAATCACAGAATTGTAGGGGTTGGAAGGGACCTCAAGAGATCATCAGGTCCAACCCCCCTGCCAAAGCAGCTCCCCAGCTCATACTGCAAAGACAGGTGTCCAGATGGGTTTTGAATCTCTCCAGAGACTCCACCACCTCCCTGGGCAGCCTGTCCCAGGGCTCCCTCACCCTCACTGGGGAAAAGTTCCTCCCCATGTTGGTGTGGAACTTCCTGTGCTCCAACTTGCAGCCGTTGCCCCTTGTCCTGTCTCCACAGACCTCTGAAAAGGGGCTGGCTGATTCCCCCTGCACCCCATACTTAAGGTATTTATAAACATTGATTAGGTCCCCCCTCAGTCTTCTTTTCTCCAGGCCGAACAGCCCCAGCTCTCTCAGCCTTTCCTCATAGGATTGATGTTCCAGGCCCTTCATCATCTTGGTAGCCCTTCTCTGGACTGTTTAGCTGCAAGAGGTATCAAAGGCAAACTAAGGATGTTTAGCTATAAGATAGGTTTGTCAGAACTCATTATAGTTACTAACCAATCAACATGGTGTGAACAGTGTGTGTAACCAATGAGCAGTTTTTTAGCTTGCCACGTTTGCAGTAAGAAAGGTATAGAATCTGGGTCATTTCACCCAATAAAATGGCTTCATGGCTTCACATAAAATTCATATCGGATTGCGTGCTGCTCCGTGCTGGATGCCACAGGCTTCAGTCCTACCAGTTTGTCATTGACTAATGAATCTTTGAATGTCTTGGATTATAGGGCATAAATATGTTGAAATCATACTGGACAAAGTAGCAAGAATATTAACCTGAGTGAGAGAAAAGGCTAAAGGATATATTATGTTATTGAAAACGTGGGTGAGATTCTTGCCATTTAAACATTTCTCTCTCCTCTAATACGGTGACTATTGATGCCGAATTCTGAATCTGAAGTCTAACTCACTGCTGAGTCTAAAGCCTTGGCTCCACAGTTGCTACAGCACCTCATGTAAAGCTGCCATGGAAATATCTTCAGCAGTTGCATCTCTGGAGTCTGGTGTGCTTGGGGTGCATAGATATTAGTAGACTGGAATTTTGCTGGTTCTGAAAATGTTAAGGTGCAAACTCTAATAGTATGTGGTTTTAAATTATTGCCAGCTAATGGGTATGAATCATGCTTTACTTGAGGCAGAAATCATTATTTGACTTCAGTGCATCAGACAAAGAAGGCTATGTTTTAATCCTTTTGAACTGTCCTTGGTTTGATCCTTGATTGGGTTAAAATGCCATATAGGAAAACAGGGAGGATAATTTAGTGTTGTCATCCATCTAAGTAATGATGATGCACTTTAATTTATCAGTGTCTAAACTCAAAGGCTTGTGAATGTCTGAAGAGCAATAAATAACTAAAATCAAACTTATGGCAAACAAAAAGCATATTGATATATCCTATTGGTCTATTAATTAAAATAAGGCTAGACAAACCCTATTTTTTATTTCTGACAGAAGAGAAGGGAAATCATCCTTTGTTATTGCTCAAAGTCTTGAACAGTTAGTGTAAGTAGAAAATTGAATATTTACCTGTTTTTCTTCTGCAGTGACCAGTTGCATCCTAGTCAAAGCTTTATCTCTGAAGTGAGCAGAGAGGTTCTTCAGTTTGTCATGTTTTCCTTTGAGAATCATCACAGAATAGCAGGTTGGAAGGGACTTCAAAGATCATCAGGTCTACCCTTTCTTGGCAAAAGCATTCTAGACGAGATCACTCAGCAGCCTGTCCAGCTGAATCTTTAAAATGTACAGTGTTGGGGAACCCACTACTTCCCTGGAGAGATTATTCCAGTGGCTGATTGTTCACAGTGTGAAAACTTGTCATGTGTCCAGTCAGAATCTTCACAGGAGTAACTTGTACCCATTACCTCTTCGTCTTTCCTATGCCAATCCTCTATCTTCTTTCTAGCTACGGTTTAAGTACTGCACGTACTTAAGAAACACGGTGATAAGATCCTGAAAGGGCTGAGCAGAGTAGATTAACAATGACTTTATTTCTGCTGGTGATGCTGTTGTTGATGCAGCCTAGCATCCTGTTGGCTTTTTTTGTGCAACAGCAGGCTGTATGCTCATCCTGAGCTGTCTGTGCAGCAGGACCCACCGGTTCCTTTCCACAGAGCCAGGTAGATGCCAGTCTGTGCTGTACTCCTGGATTATGTTTTCACATCCCTGAGGATCATAGAACTCCAACCACCCTGCTACAGGCAGGGACACCAACCTCAGGCCTGGAGCTACACAAGGTTGCCCAGGGCCCCATCCAACCTGGCCTTGAACACTTCCAGGGACGGGGCATCCACTACTTCTCTGGGCAGCCTGTTCCAGCCCCTCACCACTCTTTCTGTAAGAAACATCCCCCTAATATCCAATCTAAAGCTTTAGCTTTAATCCATCCCCCTTGTCCTGCCATTATCTCTGCCCTTTTAAAAAGTTGATTCCCCTCCTGTTTATAATCTCCCTTCAGGGACTGGCAGGCTGCAATGAGGTCCCCCCGCAGCCTTCTCTTCTCCAGGCTGAACAAGCCCAGCTCCCTCAGCCTCTCTTTGTCTGAAGTATGACTACTAAGCATATCATTTCCTGGATTCTCCTTTAAGCCATTCTTGTAGATTGGGGTGACTTTTACCTTCTCAACTTCTGGGATGTCTCTCTGTCCACAACTTGTCAAAGTTTAGAGACCAGCCTTGCAATGATGTCAGACAGCTCAGAATGCATGTGGATAATCCCAGAAACATCTGATTGCCAACAGAGGCTGTGCAGCCTGCCACTGTTTTACCAGACCTCGCTAGGTAGCTTGTCTGTCTTGGCTTTGTAGCTTTGAAGCAGAGGAATGCAGTATTTCAAATGTTCCTAAAAACTCTAAGAAACTCCAGGCTTGGTAAAGCAATCATTTTCTCAGTGCAGTGGAATGTTGTTAACCTTTCTAAGCCTGCAAGCTGGAAGCCAATATTGTACATCCTCCATATTATATTCACAGAGCTCAAAGAGTATGTCATAGGCAGGGAAAGATGCAGTTTTGCTGGGCTCATTCAGCTCCAGTTCAGGCCAGAGTAAGCTTGAGCATGTGGTTAGGAGCTAAGGCAACTTGACACTGTTCGTAGCAGCATCCCTATTGTCTTGTTTCCTGGGAAGTCAATGCTCTTGGGTTATCCACCAGGACCCACTGAAGCCCAACTCCAGAACAGCTCAAGAGGTGTTGGCCAGTCATGCCTAGTGCAAGAACAAGTTCCAGTCTTGTGATGAAATAGCATCTTTCTTGGCTTCCACTGCAGTTTGGGTTCTGCAAATGAAGCAGAGAGGAGAGACCTGTGGAGAGAGAAGATTCCTGAGACCAAATGAAACTGATTGTCAGAGCAGGGTAGTATTGAGGAGTTTTTAAGTTTTAACCACCAAAGAAATGTTTTGCTAAGTTGTTTTGGTTGTTGCAGGATGCTTCAGCCCAGTAAACACCTATTTGCAAGACAAAATTTTTGGGGAAGGGGGGAGGAGGCAGAAATGGCAGTTTCAGAGTGAGATTTGATGGTTTTGCTGAGCTCTGCTGGAATATTTTGAGGTTAATTTGGCAAATAAAATTACCAACAACTTAATGCATGTTTTAATGGAATTTCTTTCTCTGCAAAATATGCTACACTTCCTATTTACTGTGAACCCTCTCCAAATTAATGCAACAGGTTCCTCAGCAGGTTGCTTTGGCTCTTTTTAGAATTTACTTTTGGTCTTTGTGTTTGGTCTAGGGGTGTCATTCTGCATTGTCTGAAAATGTGAAGAGCTGGAACTCTGCTGCTCTTCAACATTAACTAGCTTTTCTCTTTTTTACCCTAAGTCCAATTTGATATGGGATTTTGGGTTTTATTTATTGTCAGATCCAAAAGATGTTGCTGTATGGTGCCCACACCTTTAAATAATAAAACTCCTAGATTTGTTTGCAGATACTCTAATCTGTTGTTAATAAACTTGAAAGAATACAGTCCTGTCTAATAAACACATCAAACTAATGGGTACCAAAGCAGTTCAGAAGAGTGTTTGTTGTTTGGTGTTTAGATTTCAGTCAAAATTAATCAACAAAGGATGGGGCCTGCTGCATTTATTAGCAACACAAATCCCTGTGATTCAGTGCCAGGTCCCTTTGACTTGTTCCAGTGTATGCTGGCAGGGGTACAGGGCTGATAAATACTTACATCCTTGTGACTTTGAAAGAAGGAGGTGGGGGGGGGGGGGGGAAATACAGCGGAGAAAACAGACCTCACGGTTGGCATGAATTCCTTGAGAGCCATTTTGAATCTCTTTCTATACAGCTAGCCTGTAAAGGGGGAAGCCATTGATTCAGGAACAGTAGAGGCTTTTTTTCTTTGTGAAACCTTCAGCTTTGCAGATGGCTGGCTGCATAAGCCTGCCTGGTTTTGTTCTCGCTTCCCCTCCAGGATGCTCTCTCGCCACAACTTTAATTTTCATTCTCCTTTGCTTTTATTGAGTTTCCTAAAGAGCTTCTGTTATTGCCAGGAGAAATGCTGTTGCAGACATGCTCCTTCCTGGGAGCATCTGTAATGGTCTAAAACATCCTTTGTCAGACGAATGGAAAGGAAGGTGTTTGAATTCTTGATGTTCAATTTTAAGTTCCAGTTGTGAATTAAGGCAAGTTATGGCTCATTTTGTGGAGAGTGGAAGTGACTTACTAGCAACAGAAATGCTTCTGTCAAATTAAAATCTTTAATTATTTTCTCTGTGCCATACACTGAAACTGGAGATGCAGAGGTTCCACTTGTGGTGATTTTGTCTTTTGCAAAAATGGGAAAGGTTATTTACCCTGTAGATATCAAAACATTGTTATTTTCCTTCTGGAACACTAAATTCTGAGTCTAGCAAGTAAACATGCTCCAATTCCGGACAGAAGGATATTTAATTTCTTGTAAGAACTACTTAGTGATAAACTAATGCTACAAAACAAGTTGCAGCATGTTATTCATGCAGTGCAGGAATTTGAAAAATGTTATCTCTAAGAGTAACAGTTGCACTTAATACTGATAAATAAACCAGCCAGGTCACAATATCTGCTAACAAATTTTTGCTCTTGACATGACACTCACTGTTTTATGGCTTAACCTAATTTTCTTTTTCAAATGGGCAAATGACTCAAAGTTCAGGCCATTTCTTGAGGAAGAGGGGGCTTACAGCAGAAGGAACTTCTGAAATAATTGTTGGAACACAGTGAATTTAGTTGTTAACTGTAGGAGAAATAATGATGTGGAGAGAAAAAAACCCTGTGTGTCAGCCTATCTGTGCAGGCTTTGCTGCTATCCACTGTCCCGAACTTCAGAGTTTGCAGCCATTTGAAGATGTGGCCAAACCACAGTTAAAATTAAACAAATTTCCCCTTTGTAAGTATGAAGAGAACTTTGCATTAGTGACACAGGTGTAAGAGATATACTGGAATAAGGACAGCCAGGTAAGGTGGCATGGCAGTACACAGCTTGCAAACAGGGAAAGCTGCAAGAAGAATTCGTGTGAAGTTTGTTTCTATTAGCGCTGCTTTTTATAGTTTTAATCTTTCAGCTAAAAGCATCACATTTTCTTTTCAAAACTCAAAGATTTTTTTTTTTTTTTTTAAAGGGAATCCAAATACTTGTGCCCTTGAAACAAATGTTGAAGGTTTTGGACAGGGAGTCACAAGAGGAGTATCCTGTGCACTTGGTAGGAGTGTGGGGAACAACTACTTTGATTTAGGGAAGAACTAAACTCCTCTGTGGAGGTAAAAAGTTCTCTTTTTCAAAAAAATCTAGGAAGGAGAGGAGGAAGATCCAGGTTCTGTTTCACAAGTTATCCTGACATTTGTCGCTCTTGGACTGGGTATGAACATACAAGTTGCATTTTCACAGAAAAGATGGTGATAACTCCTTTTGGGTCTAGTTCTTAGTGCCATCGTTTTCACTTATATGCAAGAAAGGCAGGGGTGACTCTTACTGGTAGACAGAAGCAGCCTGTGGAGAAGTGGTTGCAGAAATATCAACCACCTTCTCAATGGGACTGTATGTGTGACTTTCTCACTAGCTTGCTGACAACAACTACTGTACATCAGAGGCTGTTCTTGTTATGGGTTTTCTTTCCTGAGAGAAAGCCTGTGCAAGTAAGGGAAGAAATGTTTTTGTCACTTGAGAGCTTCACCTGACAGTGATGGTGCTTTACATTTTCCATCTAAGAGTGTGAGAGGGAACACAGGCAGTTTGCTTCTGTTACTTACTCAAGTCTCAAGATCAGCCATTTAACGTCAGCTAATTGTAATGGTCTCTATCACTTAGGGCCATTGGTGGGGAGGGAAGGTATTTAAAAATGAGGAAGAATAGAGAAAGTGAGTTAGTGATTCCCCATGGAAATTGTCAGGGGAAGAGAATGACTCACCAAGTGTGAGCCTGTAGTAGGAGGTAGTAGCGTGGCTCACGCTGACGCCACAGCAGGCATGAATCTGCAGGCACTGAGGCAGATGCAGGCAGATTTTCCTCTTGAGTTACAGAAACTGCTGCATCAGGCCCCTCACTGGAGTAACTGCTTGAGTTTTTGCCAGTTTTGTGACTAATATTAAGCGCAGGACTGCATCCTTCTCTCTGATCACAGAGCAGTTGTCAGTGTGTAGGATCTGAGGCCTAGTGTCTGGGAGCATGTCGCGCAAAGCGAGAGCAGGGGATGGGCAGGAGATTGTTCCACAGATGTGAATGTGACTGATTTTCCTGGAAAACAATAGTTTTCAATTTCAATATGAGCAGAAATGATCTGGGGACAAGGTCCATAGAATCATAGAATCATAGAATTGTAGGGGTTGGAAGGGACCTTGAGTGATCATGGGGTCCAACCCCCCTGCCAAAGCAGCTCCCTAGGACATATCACTTAGGCGTCCAGACGGGTCCTGAATCTCTCCAGAGAAGGAGACTCCACACCCCCTGGGCAGCCTGTCCCAGGGCTCCCTCACCCTCACTGGGGAAAAGTTGGACTCTCTCCAGGAGATCCCTGTCCTTTTTACACCAGGGTTCCCAGAATACCACCTTGGCATGTTTACTGTCTTTAACAAGAAGTGTCCCAGGGCTCCCTCACCCTCACTGGGGAAAAGTTCTTCCCCATGTTGGTGTGGAACTTCCTGTGCTCCAACTTGCAGCCATTGCCCCTTGTCCTTCCCCACAGACCTCTGAAAAGGGGCTGGCTGATTCCCCCTGCATCCCCTGCTTCAGATAATTATAGACATTAATTAGGTACCCCCTCAGTCTTCTCAAGGCTGAAGAGTCCCAACTTAGCCTTTCCTCATAGGGGAGATGCTCCAGGCCCCTCATCATCTTCGTAGCCCTTCTCTGGACTCTCTCCAGGAAATCCCTGTCCTTTTTAAACCAAGGAGCCCAGAACTGGACACAAATGTAACAATGAATGCCTTAGCTAAAACACCATACTAACTTGAGTTTATGACAAACTAATCAGCCTAAGAAAAACTGAAATTTCTACCCTGTATTTTGGAGCTTTCTGTTACCTTTCCATCTAGGATCCCTCCAAGATCCATTGATGAAGAGATTTATCTATGTAGTATCATCTTTTCCTGGGCTTCAGGAAATACATTCTACCTGACTGGGCCCCATAAGGGTTGCAACTTTGGTGTAAGAGGGTTTTTTTCTTATTTTTAGGAAAATACAGAAATACCAAGGCTGCCTGTGAAGGAGTTCAGTGGGTAGAACTATTCACAGGCATAGTTCACTACCTTGCATAGTTGCCTTGGATATAATTTGGTGTTTTCTAGGTTGAGAATATTTATTAATACTGTTCCTTTCCCTCTTTTATTGTTCTAATTGGTGTTCTCTCAGGTATGGAGTTAAATGTTTGGTGAACAAAAACTTCAGGAGAGGAAGATTATGATTCACAATATGAGCTACATAATGAGTTGCAGTTCTCACACGTTTATTTTTCAAATTTATTTAGCAAGTGGTCTAGCAGAATCAGCATTATGTATTTTGTTCAAGAAAATGTCAGTGTCTTCTCAGGCTGAATGATGTGTGAGCTCCAAGCTTTGGAGGCTATGAAATTTATAGTTCTGCATCCTGTGGTATCATATCCATGTCCTGATTATCTGAGTGTAACTCAGTGATCAAAGTCCTGATTTTGAGGTGAGTGTTTAAACTTTGGCTAATAGGTAAAGATATTAATATAAAAGGCTCCTTTCCCAACACCATGCCTTGAAGTAAATCATTGGTTAAAGCATTTGTTGAAAGCTATTGTGCAGAGATGTTTTTGTCCTAGCCCCAAGCAGTCACTGTCTCTTTCCTTTTTCCCTTTTTTTCTTTCCTCACTGGTGCTTCTTTATAACAAAGTCCTATAGAATAACCATGTGGTTTCATTACACACACAGCCTTTATAAAGGTCTATGTTCCCAGTCTGGGCAGTAGCAAGGTTGCAAACAACTTGCCTCAGTAGGTCCAACTGTTGCTGACAGATGGTTTTACAACTTAGAAATACAATTTACAAGCTCCTTTTCACTGGTTTTCCCTTTTAGGATCACTTGGGATCTTGTTCTAATCCAAATGATCCCTTTTAGGATCACTTGGGGTCACTGAATTTGCAAATTCAGTTTGTAACTTTCTATTGAAGTGCTCTGAAAAAGAGGGGAGGGCTGAAGTGCCTTTTTATCATTAGGAAGAAAAAATTTGATATAGACACTGCAGAATAATTTTGAGATGTGGAATCTATACTTTGAGGTTTTTAGGCAGTAGGGAGGGAAAAAACCCCCATAACATGTTTTGAGTTAAACTTTTTTGACCCTAAAATGTCATCTTATGGATTATTTTTTTTCATTCCTAATCAGAATGAACCTGAACCTGAAGATCTTCAACAAAATAGATTTTTAATTTATTATATTTTTTTAACTTGGCAACTGTTGTTCTGAGCACTTCTGGTACTTTTCTGATGGGTAGACATGGTTTAATATTTGGCAGATATTTTGATGAGATGCAGCTGACCTCTGTGCAAGGATTTGGAATGTGGGGGCTTAATGTTTTTAGCTGTCACATTGACAAAGGTCTGTGTGAAGCAGGTGGTTGAATACTCTTGTGTCCCTCTTATCTGTAATGTGTATGCATACCAGGCTTCTCCTTCTCCCTTCCTCCCCACAAGTGCTTTGGACACTTGAAAGTGACATGAAGGACTGGATTCATAAGGGCTGGCATGACTGTGGAGGGATTTTGGGAGGTCCAGGTTTGACTCCTCCTCTGCCAGACTGGTGCATATTGGTACCCCCGTTTCTCCAAGAGAAATGTGCTCACTTATAAGTGTGCTCTTAATCTCTGCTCTTCTTTGATGAAGAAGGTCTCTCTCAGTTGGGATGCTGTCTGCTTAAACAAGGCCTGTGACACTGATATGTCATCCCTGGATAATTAACCAAAGCAGGAGTTAGAAAGCATTTGGACTCATTTTGCTGTGTTTCATCTTTGGAAAATACATCAGCTTCACTAAGATGGAGTGAAAGTATTTGTGGCCAGAAATGTATTCACTTAATTTAGGCTCCCTTGGGCAGAAGAAGGAAAGAAGGTTTTGTGAAACCCAAGTTCAAGTGAACAAAAGGGAAGGAGGGAGCAAGAATGGTTGTGTTAATCTTGCATTTTGTCCCCCCAAATAGCTGGAAGTATTTGATGAGTTCAGAAACAAGTTGGTCACATGGCTTTTGGATAGCCTGAGTTATTTTTGCCATTCTGGGGAAAATGAATGCTCTCTGGAAAAATAACTGAATAATTATCCAACTCTATTGATTATTACCAAGTGCACTGGCTGCCTTCCCTATTGCTCTGCCCCTTTTTTGTTATTGTTTTTATTTTCTGGCTTCCTTACCTAATTCCAATGAAGAATTTCTCTTTCCTGGAAGAAACCCTAGGAACTGTAGAAAGGGACAAAACATTTTTATTTGAGTCAGAACCCTCAAGGACTTTTCATTAGTAGAACTATACTTAACTCTTGTCAATAGTAAACTTCACCTACTCTTCCTACCTCTAGAAACCACAGTCAACCTTACATTGTTGTAGCCCTGGGCTATAATGCCTCAACTGCAGCCTTCCTCTGAAGGGGAGCAGAGAAACAGGAGGGGATTCAACTTTTAAAAAGGGTAGACAATGGCAAGACAAGGGGGAATGGATTTAAGCTAAAGGAAGGAAGGTTTAGATTAGATATTAGGGGGAAGTTTTTACAGAGAGAGTGGTGAGGGGCTGGAACAGGCTGCCCAGAGAGGGGGTGAATGCCCCGTCCCCAGGGCTGTTCAAGGCCAGGTTGGACGGGGCCCTGGGCAACCTTGTGTAGCTCCAGGCCTGAGGTTGGTGTCCCTGCCTGTGGCAGGGGGGTTGGAGTTTTGTGATCCTTGGGGTCCCTTCCAACCCTTGCCATTCTATGATTCTATGAACTGGTTTGATTCTCAAAGTAAGTATTTTCCTGTCCTGCTCATCGCACCTGACCTGAAGTATGTGCCAACTGAATCTAGCCAAAAAGTGCCCCCTATAGCTTAGAGGGAAAGTAGACACAAGTATAATGACACAGGGAAAACCAGGAACTTTATGAGATTGTCAAAGGCTGTATCAGCATATGTTGAGATGGTGTAATGTTTTGGCTCTTGCTTGTGATATATGGCTCTTCAGTGTTGCCAATGGAGCTAAGCCTATTCTCACCTTTAGCCCTGCTCATTTCTTCGGCTAATGACTGGGCATTGTAAAACTACAACTGTAAAATCAGGCCCGAGTGCCTACCTGGTCAGAAACAGAAGCAGAGAGGAGTTACTTTTGACTGAACAGTTAGTGCCCCACTTCATGAAACTTTTAAAGCAGAGCTAGAGAGACCAGGTGCCAAGCAATGCCCTGTGCCATCGACCTTGGCTGTGCTACATGTTGTAACATGTGTAACCTGAAATGGAACTTGGGCTGCAGACAGCTGCACAATCTGTGCATTGCAGGGAAGATCCTGCTGGACCAACCTCATGGCCTTCTATGATGTCATCACCAGCTGGGTGGATGGAGGGAGAGCAGTGGGTGTCATCTACCTTGACTGCAGCAAGGCTTTCCATACTGTCTCCCATGGCATCCTGATAGCAAAGCTGAGAGAGCATGGGATAGATGAGAGGACAGTGAGGTGGGTCGAGAACTGGCTGTCGGACCGAGCTCAGAGGGTCATGATCAGTGGAGCAGAGTCTGACTGGAGGCCTGTGACCAGCGGTGTTCCCCAGGGCTGGGTGTTGGGTTCAGTCCTGTTCAATATCTTCATTGACACCTTGATGAGGGAACAGCATCCACCCTCAGCAAGTGCTGATGATACAGAGCTGGGAGGGGTGGCTGACAGGCAGGACACTGTGCTGCCATCCAGAGACCTGGCCAGGCTGGAGAGCTGGGCAGGGAGAGACCAGATGAGGTTCAACAAAAGCAACTGGAGAGTCTGGCACCTGGGGAGGAACAACCACATGTATAAGTACAGGCTGGGGGTGACCTGCTGGAGAAGAGCTCTGTGGAGAAGGACCTGGGGGTGCTGATGGATGACAGGGTGGCCATGAGCCAGCAGTGTGCCCTGGGGGCTGAGAGAGACAATGGGATCCTGGGGGGCATCAGGAGGAGTGTGGGCAGTGGGTCACTGGAGGTGATCCTCCCCCTCTACTCTGCCCTGGTCAGGCCCCACCTGGAGTATTGTGTCCAGTTCTGGGCTCCCTGGGATAAAAAGGACAGGGATCTCCTGGAGAGAGTCCAGAGAAGGGCTATGAAGATGATGAAGGGCCTGGAGCATCTATCCTGTGAGGAAAGGCTGAGAGAGCTGGGGCTGTTCAGCCTGGAGAAAAGAAGACTGAGGGGGGACCTAATCAATGTTTATAAATATCTTAAGTATGGGGTGCAGGGGGAATCAGCCAGCCCCTTTTCAGTGGTCTGTGGGGAAGGACGAGGGGCAATTGCTGCAAATTGGAGCACAGGCAGTTCCACACCAACATGGGGAGGAACATTTCCCCAGTGAGGGTGAGGGTGCCCTGGGACAGGCTGCCCAGGGGGTGTGGAGTCTCCTTCTCTGGAGATACTCAAGACCCATCTGGACGCCGACCTGTGCAGTATGAGCTGGGGAGCTGCTTTGGCAGGGGGGTTGGACCCCATGAGCTCTCGAGGTCCCTTCCAACCCCTACAACTCTGTGATTCAGCTCGGATTAGCTCTAGTCCAGAGTGAGTACCCATTATTGGTAGTCTGTGTTAGGTGCTTCTCTGGAGTGCATGTTCCAGTTTGGTTTCATCTTCCTTGAATTTACTTCATGCAGTAGTCCTAGTCAGGTCTTATGAGATGAGTGTTCAGCAGCAACTGAAGCACATTAGGTACTTGGGTCATATTTCTCTCTCCTTTTGTCCTGCTTCTGGCTAGGCCAGAGTCAATCTCCCCAAGCAGCCACCCCAGGTGAGCTGAGTTAGCCTGGGCTGCTTCCACCCCACCTGACATCACTCCCCCATAAAGGGGCTGGTTTGGGAATGGTGCTCCTGGGTGTCTCTAGGACAGTTCAAGTGTGGCCAAGCATTGGGTCAGTTGGTCCTTGTCTTGTGCAGCTCTCTGCAAGCACCAGGTTGATAAGGCACTCTGTGTTATCACTGGGTGTAATTGGCTGTTACTGTTCCCCTTTCATGGTGCTTTTGTCTTCCAACAGAGGCTTGGTCTCTTTCTTGTCTGGAAGCAAGCGAGTGGCCTGTGGTGCTCAGCTACTGTTTGAGGCTGAACCACCACACCTTTCCACTAAAGGGAGACAGGGTCCATACTCTGAGATAGCCTTGCCATATAAACCAAAGTGCAGTTAAGGAAGGAAGATGGAAAGATTCACCTCAAAAGCCCCCTCCTGATCCTAAAACACTGTAAAATGCTCTCTTTCTTGGATTAACTGAATAGGGCTAGATATGTAGAGCGTTTCCCAGTTCAGCAGCAGGGACAGAGTAGCTTGTGGACCTCTTCCTTGCAAAGGACAGAACTTGCAGAAGCTGTGGCACTAGTGCCACTCCAGAAATGTGAATAATGTTAAGAATGTAAAAGACATGGACTGATG
The DNA here is from genome assembly GCA_022605575.1 of Laterallus jamaicensis coturniculus. NCBI lineage: Eukaryota > Metazoa > Chordata > Aves > Gruiformes > Rallidae > Laterallus > Laterallus jamaicensis. The sequence goes on from JAKCOX010000005.1 coordinate 5,282,003, forward strand.
AGTACAGGGAAGCAAGAGAGAAATCGTATCGCAAGGTGGCTGGAGGCAGGATGTGATGCGTGTGTCCAGTGTCTGAAACTTAGCTGTGGGGTGGGCACTGTGTGGGCACTGGGGAACAAATGCATTGTGCTACCCTACCAGTGTCGTGAGAGGCTGCAGCTAACAAGAATTCCATGTTGGAAGGCTGGCAGGTCCTCGACCTTTCTAGTAAAACTGCTGATGAGATGGCTGTTCATGCCAGCTAAAGTGGTGAGCGGTGATTTTTACTGTAGCTGTTTCCCACAGTGATAACAGCTGATCACTTAATTTTTGTACCAGTTTACCAAAGAACCAGTAGATGACTGTAACTTTTGATCTCCATCCAACCAGCTGTTGTCACAAGCTGACGTGAGACAGGCATGTGTCATATTCTCAGATGACTTCTTTTCTTGAGGCTCTGCCATTTTCCTCCAATGTTTGGTGAACCAAACACAACTCTTCCTTCCCTCCCTTCTTTTTTGAGTACTTCCTTGGAAAAAATGAAACAAATCCCAGTGTGGAAGTTCCCAATGGCACCTCTTTGCAAACAGGTCTGGCCAAAAGCCTGGCTTTACCAGTTGAAGTGTGTACTCCCCACCCTCTTGATTCTTCTGGAAATAAACATGAAGAGGAAAAATGTCATTTGGCTGGTAATATCTCCTGGAAGGGTCAACCCTGTGATACGTTGGGGGAGAGTGGGAGGAGTCTCTGATGTTAGTTTAGTGATTAAGTTACAGGAAGGAAGATCACAGAGTAGCTATGTGAATAAAGGAGGAAAATATCTTCAAGGAGGCCACCCACACCCTGCACAGGTCTTAGCTGCATTCTTTCCAAATGCCATTCAGAGAGTCCCCCTTTGCTAAACATAACCAGTACAACCCCCACATTAAACAATGTCAAAAGACATGGCAAGCCATTCTCTTTTTTCAAGTTTATTTTTATAATATTGTTTTGATTTCCTTTCAGCAAGCATAAAAGCTGCTTTTATTTTTTTTGTTTGGTGTTTTTGAAAGGAAGTTTTTGGGTTCCAACTATGTACCAGCTGCTGAAATAGCCCTTCTGCATTTATGGGACTGTAGTTAACAAAAAAGCCAGTAACAAACATTTGTTTCACCTACTGTCTTCCTGATCATCTTTTATGGTGATGGTCAATGGGTCTATGTCCAGGGGGAGGCCGGTGACAAGCAGTGTCCCCCAGGGCTCTGTCTGGGGACCAGTTCTCTTTAACATCTTTATCAATGACATGGGTGATGGGATTGAGTGCACCCTCAGCATGCTTGGGGATGACACCAAGCTGAGTGGTGTGGTCGACACCCTGGAAGGAAAGGAGCCATCCAGAGGGATCTTGACAGGCTGGAAAGATGGGACAGGGGGAACCTAATGAGGTTCAACACTGCCAAGGGTCAGGGGTGGCACTTGGGCTGGAAGAATCCCAGACACAGATACAGATTGGGAGAAGAACTCCTGGAGAGCAGCCCTGTGAGAAGGACCTGGGTGTCACAGTGGATGAGAAACTGAACATGAGCCAGCAGTGGCTCTTGCAGCTCGCAAGGCCAATGGGATCCTGGGCTCCATCAGCAGAGGGGTGGCAGCAGGGACAGGGAGGGGATTGTCCCTCTCTGCTCTGCCCTCCTGATGCCCCACCTGGAGTCCTGTGTCCAGATCTGGGGCCCCCAATACAAGAGAGATGTGGGACTGTTGGAGAGGGGTCAGAGGAGCCACAAGGATGATCAGAGGGCTGGAGCAGCTGCCCTACAAAGAGAGGCTGAGGGAGCTGGGCTTGTTCAGCCTGGAGAAGAGAAGGCTGGGGGGGGACCTCACTGCAGCCTGCCAGTACCTGAAGGGAGATTATAAACAGGAGGGGAATCAACTTTTTAAAAGGGCAGATGATGGCAGGACAAGGGGGAATGGATTAAAGCTGAAGGAGGGAAGGTTTAGATTGGATATTAGGGGGAAGTTCTTTACAGAGAGAGTGGCGAGGGGCTGGAACAGGCTGCCCAGAGAAGTAGTGGATGCCCCATCCCTGGAAGTGTTCAAGGCCAGGTTGGATGGGGCCCTGGTCAACCTTGTGTAGCTCCAGGCCTGAGGTTGGTGTCCCTGCCTGTGGCAGGGGTGTTGGAGCTCTATGATCCTTGGGGTCCCTTCCAACCCTTGCCATTCTATGATTTTACAGGACATCTCTTCTCTGCTGGAAAGGAAGAGGGAAGGGGGGTGGGGTGGGGAGAAGGCAGGAAGTAAATTAAGCTGTAGCAGAGGCAGTTGAGCAGCCCAAGTTTTGGGTGTCCTGCTACTCCATGAATCCACAGCTCTTATTCAGATATCCAGGCTTCTTATCTGCTCAAAGCTGGGATCTCAATTGATTCAGGCACAAATAAAATAACTCGCTGATAAATAAGGTAATAAAAGATGCTCAGGAAAAAGATATTGGATTAGGCCAAAGGGACAGAGAAAGGGAGAAGAACAGCACCATTAAAACATCAGTTGAATATTGATATATTTGTATAAAGCAGAATGATAATAGGAGGGAAATCGGATTTTTAGAGTTGGGCACATTCTAGAGATGTAGATTCAATTCCTGGCTCAGTAGAACTGGGCAGAAGGTGTGGGATCAAGCTTTTATTACTCTCCTGGGTAGCCAGCCCACTTGATCATATTTAACTCTCCTTGGGGAATGCAGTGTTTCTATGCTATATGGCATGTTAGCTGAGAGGAAGCCTATATGTATTCTAGACTTGCAGCTGCTAGAGTTGGCCTGAGAACCAGATTGACTGGGAAAGAGGAGGGTTCAAAAGCTTCTCAGTGAAAGAAAAAATAACCCTCTAGTTGTGCCAGAACCCCCTAGTAGTATGTGAAACAAGAGAGGCCCTTATGCTATATCAGATTTTCCAGTGAAGAAGATAACACAGCTACAGAAACAAAGCTTGATGGGAGAGCATTATTACATAGGAGGAAAGAGCAGTGTCTGTAGCAAGGGAATAATGCAAAGTATGTGGGGTAAGTGTTGGACTGGGCTATGCTGGCAAACTGGGTCTTTGCAATTAGTTAGGCTTTGTTATGTGTGCCTTCAGACTGCTCAGCTGGAAGGAGTCATGAAAGCAAGGTATGAGTCAAGGGTGGAACTAATGCCTATTTCCACACACAAATGGAGAAGAGGGGTTTTTCCCCTCACCAGTGGGAGGACTGGAGTACAAACATGGAGGTAAAAATGTATCTGACTCATGGCAAAGAAGTCATACATCAGTTTGATAGATTTTTGTCACGTTTCCTTTGTGAGTATTCAGTGCAAATAACCTGTGACCTGCCCACAGTAACTTCCAAGTCCAAAAGGTACTTTGACATGATACATACTGGGAGGTTGGAGCTCTATGATCCTTGGGGTCCCTTCCAACCCTTGCCGTTCTATGACTTTGAAACAAAAGTAAGGCTGTCATCATACCTTTTGGTCATAAAGGTATAACTGTTTCCAGAGTAACTGTCTTGCAAGAGGAAAGGTTTTGCTGTTGCTGTAAAGGTTCTAATGTTTGCATGTTTGTTTGGGTTTTTTTTTCTCTTTTAAACCATGCAAGTTCCTAAATATGCATGTGTCTAAACCACTTTAGTGAGGTGACATAAATCATGATTGTCAGTGACAGTAATTACTGGCTTTGAAAGGTGATGACTTCAAAATAAACTCTTATTTTTCCAGTCATTAGAACTTAAAATATGTGCATCTTTCCAGGCCAATAGGAAGCATGTCAGCACTGTGATTCATTTCCACCATACAGTCTTTGCCTCTTTGTATTTTGCATGTAAGAGTCGGTGGAAATAGGTAAGTCAGAATTTTCCATTCACCATGTGCTACTAGAACTTTTGTCTGAGTTTCCAATAGACCAGAAATATATATATATATATATATATATATATATATGAAAACAGATCCTAGATGCATTTTTTAAAAATTCCAGGTCTTTCCATTGGTATTCTTCTGGGTCATCCCTTTTTATAAGAATTAATGCCAACCCCCCCCATTATTAAAATAATGAAAGGGTTGGAGTGCTGGTCTATCATTAGGGTGTTTACTGGTTTTGTAGCTTGAACTGGGAGATGTATTGCAACTCAGAGGCTATAATGGCACCTGCACACACTACTAGTAGGTTACCATTGTTTTTTTCTTCTGCAGCAAAGATATGGTTCCTCATTACTTTTGTGTAGGTCTCTTTACCAGCACAGACCTGCTGGCTTCAGTTGAATGTGCTGTCTCCCATTTAAGTCCTTAAGTGCCTTGTGCCCCTGTCTTTTGGGGCATGGGGATGTTTTTATTCAGGCAGATGATAAGCAGCACAGAACTGCAGGCTCAGGCAGCAGCTGGAACATGCATTGTGGCAGTTAACTGGATAAGGCTGCTGAGAAGAGAACATAACTAAACAAAGCTATAGATTTAACTGAGTAAGGAAGTGTTTAACTTCCAGATGTTTAAACTTTTAATTCCTCTGGTGAAAAGTCTTAATCCTGCTGTGTTTGGAATAAATGGGTAAGCAACACGTGTCTGCCTGGTTGCTTCTGTGCCACTGCAAGAATGCCGAAGGTGCAGAGCTCTCTGCTACCTTGTGTGGTGTGGGAGGAGTAGTGAGTGATTGTGCTGTCCCTTTCTGAGGGGGCTCCAACCATTTCTTCTTATGAATGAGCAGTTACCTAATGAATGCCACAGCTGTCTCTTGGGTTTTGAATGAAAAAGTGTTGATGCTAAGTATTGCTGAGGGTAAAACTGAAAATATCTATCATGAATCCCTAAATCCCTGAGCCTGGTTCATCACTGAAATGTGTGTCTGCGAGGTTGCTGTAGCAACGAACAGCTAGGCAGAAATCTCTTCTCTGTCTAGGGAGGAATTCCCCCAGCATGGAAAATCCCTACATGTGGTAAAGGTCTGCTGCCAAATTTGAGAACTGTGCAAAAAATTGTTGGCATGGAAAACATCTTAGGGGTGGTTCAGGTAGCTGATGTGCTCTGATACAGCATGAGCTGGATAGTGGCATAACAGGGCTTGGTTCCTCCAGTAGCACTAAACCAGAACTGGAGGCAGACCTGGTTAAAGGTGCTTCTGCTGTAGGCATTAGCCTCTATCTTGATGCCTCCTGTGAGGACTTCTCCTTCTCCCACCAGCCTCTGCCTCCCCACGGTCCTGGCCATGGTACCCTGTCTCAGAGAAAGGGTGATACATGCTCTTGTTCTCTTTCCTGTTTTCTTAATCTCCAGATAACTCCAGTAACCTTTCCAGCTGCAGGTTGTCTTTTGCTTGTCTGGTGACAGGCAAGTGTTGTCCTTGCTGCTTTGTGTGATTGTCTAAGGATCTCATTCTGGTCTAGTCTTCAAAGTGTCCTGAGGTGCTTTGCTCCTTTGTAGCAGAGCCATTCCCTTTACTGCTTGTGCAGCTGCTGTTCCTTTGCCAAGTAGAGTGTGTAATCCTGTGGGGGAACAGTTGTAGTTTCCAACCTGCCATTCTTCTGGATTTTGTCTGGTTTTTCAGGGGATGTAATGGAATGGCCAAAAAAACCCAGGTGGGGATTTCCCCCTGTTCCCTCTTCAGTGGCCCCACCAGCAGCAAGATCACCTGTGCTTTAGGTAAGGTCAGAGGCTTCATAGAGTTTAGTTCGGATTTCAGCCTACATTTTCTGATCTTTTTTGCCCAGAGGACTTCTGGAGTCTCCTTCTCTAGAGATATTCAAGCCCTGAATGGACACCTCCCTGTGCGACCTGTCCTAGGGACCCTGCTTTGGCAGGGGGGTTGGACTTGATCTCTGGAGGTCCCTTCCAACCCCTATGATTCTGTGAATCTGTGATCTGCATAAGGCCTCTGGGGAACTTTTTATTTTCATTCTTATTTTGAAGGGATTCTGGTAATATCATAGAATGGCAAGGGTTGGAAGGGACCCCAAGGATCATAGAGGTCCAAACCCCCTGCCACAGGCAGGGACACCAACCTCAGGCCTGGAGCTACACAAGGTTGCCCAGGGCCCCATCCAACCTGGCCTTGAACACCCCCAGGGATGGGGCATCCACTACTTCTCTGGGCAGCCTTTTCCAGGACCTCACCACTCTCTCTGTAAAAAACGTCCCCCTAATATCCAATCTAAACCTTCCCTCCTTTAGCTTTAATCCATCTCCCTTGTCCTGCCATTGTCTACCCTGTTAAAAAGCTGATTCCCCTCCTGTTTGTATGCTCCCTTCAGGGACTGGCAGGCTGCAATGAGGTCCCCCTGCAGCCTTCTCTTCTCCAGGCTGAACAAGCCCAGCTCCCTCAGCCTCTCTTTGTAGGGGAACTGCTCCAGCCCTCTGATCATCTTTGTGGCTCCTCTGACCCCTCTCCAACAGTTCCACATCTCTCTTGTATTGGGGGCCCCAGCTCTGGACACAGGACTCCAGGTGGGGCCTCAGGAGGGCAGAGCAGAGAGGGACAATCCCCTTCCTGACCCTGCTGCCACCCCTCTGCTGATGGAGCCCAGGATATATCACAGCACTTGCAATATACAGATACACTATCTGTCTTTGATTTGTGCTGTTTGCTTACCACAAATGGGCAGCACTGCCACAGATAATTTTTTCCTCCTCTTTGGGGTTTTGAAAGACCTGACTACAAAATACATCAGGCCCAGCAGCAAATGTAGTGCAGTGACTTTCCATGGGACTTAGCTCATTTTAGCAGTGAGGAGAGAAGTGAGCCTTCTAGATTGTAATCTTTCACTTCCATATTTAAAGGCTCATCCTTCATTGTGCCTCAGAACTCTCCTTTCTCCAGGAACACCAAGTAGGAAAGGAAGAGAACATACAGACTGTTATTTTAGTAGGCAAATTTACCTAACTCCAGTCTAAGTGAGTATATAACTTGTGTCGTTTCTTGTCAAAATCCCACTAATTGGCAGGGAAATGACTGAAAAAAGGAGCAATTTCCTAGTTGTTTCCTGACTGCATGCCTAGAAAACTGGATGTTATAACTAAAAGATACTGAGAAGGTCCCAAGAAGATAGAAATCATCATACTTCATAGTAATAGAAGCAGCAATACATGATGACATTTTTTGGATGCCAAACAAAACCCTAAAGCCACATGTGCTCAGTAAGTTGTTTTCTTGCTACAGAACTCGTAGTTCAGGTAATTTTGGAAATTTCTTCCATATTATCATTTCATGGATTATGTAGACTTGCCTTCTAAATGTGGTCTGTGTACAGGCATTTATTTCCTACTCCTATGGTTGCACATTTTATTTTGGTATGAATGCAGTAGGGCAGGAAGGCACAAAGCTGTCAGTATTAGTTACCCTAATTCCATGACAATAAAAGGTTTTATGGTGAGACAATGCTGTTTGAAGGCTCAGGGATGGGCTTTTCAACAGGAAGAGCCAGTGGAGGACACCAAGCTGAGTGGTGTGGTCGACACCCTAGAAGGAAAGGAGCCATCCAAAGGGATCTTGACAGGCTGGAAAGATGGGCCTGGGGGAACCTAATGAGGTTCAACACTGCCAAGGGTCAGGGGTGGCACTTGGGCCGGAAGAATCCCAGACACAGATATAGACTGGGAGAAGAGCTTCTTGAGAGCAGCCCTGTGAGAAGGACCTGGGTGTCACCGTGGATGAGAAACTGAACATGAGGCAGCAGTGGCTCTTGCAGCTCGCAAGGCCAATGGGATCCTGGGCTCCATCAGCAGAGGGGTGGCAGCAGGGACAGGGAGGGGATTGTCCCTCTCTGCTCTGCCCTCCTGAGGCCCCACCTGGATCCTGTGTCCAGAGCTGGGGCCCCCAATACAAGAGAGATGTGGGACTGTTGGAGAGGGGTCAGAGGAGCCACAAAGATGATCAGAGGGCTGGAGCACCTGCCCTACAAAGAGAGGCTGAGGGAGCTGGGCTTGTTCAGCCTGGAGAAGAGAAGGCTGCGGGGGGACCTCATTGCAGCTTTCCAGTACCTGAAGGGAGCAGAGAAACAGGAGGGGAATCAACTTTTTCAAAGGGCAGATAATGGCAGGACAAGGGGGAATGGATTGAAGCTAAAGGAAGGAAAGTTTAGATTGGATATTAGGAGGAAGTTTTTTACAGAAAGAGTGGTGAGGTCCTGGAACAGGCTGCCCAGAGAGGTGGTGGATGCCCCAACCCCGGGGGTGTTCAGGGCCAGGTTGGATGGGGCCCTGGGCAACCTTGTGTAGCTCCAAGCCTGAGGTTGGTGTCCCTGCCTGTGGCAGGGGGGTTGGAGCTCTGTGATCCTTGGGGTCCCTTCCAACCCATGCCATTCCATGATTCTATGATTGTACTGAAAGCTGTCTGGAGGGATTTTTATGGGCCTTTGTGAACAAAGCAGTGACCTGGCACATGTTGTCTTAGCAAAACTGTGCAGCCATCCAGAAGATAGGTGCTACGTTAAGTACTTTATTTTACTCAACAAATAGACAGCCACCAAGATCCTTACCTGTCATGAGTTAACTTTCTTGATTAGCATGTGAGAGGCACATGAACTGGAGCCCAGCTTTGGGTCAGGTTGAAGAATTCAGCGTGCCATAAACCCCCAGAATTGTGGTCCTTGCTAGACTGGGCTCCAACCAGTTAAGCATCCTATCAATCAGGAGGACCCCTGCACAGTCTGGCATTAACTTCTACGATTCAGACTAGTGTGGAACTCTGCTATACTCAACCCATCAGTCAAGTGCTGTCTGCACAGTTCCTCCACAAGGGATACATCAACCTTTATAATGCTGGTCATTGACAAGCTGAGTTGTGATCAATCAGTCTGTCTCCTGTCATGCTGCATGATAACACAAGCTAGGCTGTCCCAGCAAAAAGCCCCACAGCTCCCCCCATGCCCCCAAACACCACAAAAAACCCCAAACAAAAAAATAAAATCATCTTTCAAAGAAAATCCACCTATTCTTTGCCTTTCACTCCCAACAACATCCTCCTCCGCTTTTCCTGTCAATTATTTTGCTTTCTTTTGTTTTTCTTTTCCAAACTCAGTTCTGGTGAATGTTTTTAATTATATGGTTTTTATGAAGTTTTATGTGTGTGCATGATTACCTAATTGTTTGGCACAAAGAACTGTCTCTGATCAGGCCCAGGCCTAGAATAACACAAGTATGGCAGGTCAGGGTGGAAGAAGGTGGATTGGCAGAGTGAGTGTGTTTACATCAGCCCTGGCTCTAGTTTGGTTTATCAGTAGATTTGGCCCTATTTACTGTTCCTTTACAGCTAATGATGGTGTAGATCATGTAAACCAAGAATGATTTACAGGTTAATAATTGTTTGGAAAAGCTAGTAGTGAAAGAAGCTGAGTTAGAGAGTGTGCATGCACTAATATATGCGGTGTGCCCCATGTGTGGGCAGTGGGTGTGGTGATAATTGGGCATTCAAATAGCTACTAATTTCTCCATTCCCCTTAGTTTTGGCAGAAATAACTAGATTTTATATATAAACACATATAAATTGTGGATATATAAACAATACATTTGTTTGCTGTGGTGTCTGTCTTCTCTGTCATTTGTATCAATGGCTTTCCAAGGGGGAGGGGGGGGTTGGCAACACTTTTGTATCTGGGAAATACTGTAATTATACTGTGAAGCAATCTCAGTTTTTAACAATTCTTAAGCATTTTGTAGAATTTTAGGGAAAAAAATAAATCTCCTGACTCCCCCAGACCTTGGTAAAAATGGTAGTATATGAAGTTATAATGTCTCTTTTCCATTGATGGGGCCAACAGTTTGCCAGTATTCTGGGAAGGTGTAAATTTTGGGCGAGCTTTAGAAAAATTCATAACAAAAAATTCAATATTATTGAACCTGTTTGTCTGCAGTTCACCAGGTATTAGGAATGTGTGTGTGTGTGGTGGGGTAGTGACATGAGGTACAGGCTCAGTTGTACAATGGTAACCTTAAAGTTAAGGGATTTGCTCTGAGGAGTGCAGGGGGAGTAGCATAGCTTCTTAGTTCAAAGGTGCTACTTTCTAGGGCATGGGCTGAAGTATCACAGAATAGTAGGGGTTGGAAGGGACCTCGAGAGCTCATGGGGTCCAACCCCCCTGCCAAAGCAGCTCCCCAGCTCATACTGCACAGGTTGGTGTCCAGACGGGGCTGGAATCTCTCCAGAGAAGGAGACTCCACACCCCCTGGGTAGCCTGTCCCAGGGCTCCTTCACCCTCACTGGGGAAAAGTTCCTCCCCTTGTTGGTGTGAAACTTCCTGTGCTCCAGTTTGCAGCCATTGCCCCTTGTCCTGTCCCCACAGACACTGAAAAGGGGCTGGCCAATTCCCCCTGCATCCCATGCTTAATATATTTATAAACATTGATTAGGTCCCCCCTCAGTCTTCTTTTCTCCAGGCTGAACAGCCCCAGCTCTCTCAGCCTTTCCTCACAGGGGAGATGCTCCAGGCCCTTCATCATCTCCGTAGCCCTTCTCTGGACTCTCTCCAGGAGATCCCTGTCCTTTTTATTCCAGGGAGCCCAGAACTGGACACAATACTCCAGGTGGGGCCTGACCAGGGCAGAGTAGAGGGGGAGGATCCCCTCCTGTGACCTGCTGGCCACACTCCTCCTGATGCCCCCAGGATCCCATTGTCTCTCTCAGCCCCCAGGGCACACTGCTGGCTCATGGCCACCCTGTCATCCACCAGGACCCCCAGGTCCTTCTCCACAGAGCTCTTCTCCAGCAGGTCACCCCCAGCCTGTACTGATACATGCAGTTGTTCCTCCCCAGGTGCCAGACTTTACACCGTGAGTAGCTGTGTGTTTATCACTTTGTTTATCACTTTGTAAGGCTTCTTTCTAGCAGGCAGTGGAGCCAATGCACTGTCAGCTGGCAACAGCCATGAAAATTATGTGCCAGCAGTCAGTGAAATGCTTGAAGTGAATTGAGAATGACCAAACCTTTCTCCTTACACCTCATCCCATAGTGATGCGAGTTAGGCAGCTATTTGGAAGAGGAGATCCTCTGTGGCTCTGGTCCCTCATCATCCAGATCAGGGTTAGAGAGAGGTGGGACACGTTCCTGGCCTGGATTGAGAATTTTCATTTCTGTTGCTGTCTCAGGCATTGTATGCCTGATGACCTTGGCCAAACAGCTCCATTTCTCCTGCCACCATGGAGATAGCAGTATTCTGAGATCTGCTAGTGAAAGGTAGTAGACAAAAACTGTGTAGATTTCATTGCCAATCTCTGTGTGTGTATATTTTTTGTAGTAAGTTTTGCAGCAGTCACAGGGTTTTTGCAAGACCTTGACTGCTTCATAGTTTCTAATGAAAGTAATTCCTGGTCCTACTTCCTTGTAGGAAACACTGGAAACTTTCATGTTTTGGGAAGAGATGAGGGAGAAGGAAATAGCTTGTGAACCCCAGTCCTACAAATACTTAACTACTGGTGAGGTAATTTGGTAATTTATAAGTCTGCATCTTACTTGGCAGGGGTGGAAAGCTCTGAAGTCTCTGTGCCAGGCAAGTAGTGCTAATGAGAAAAGGCAGGCAGGTTTGTGTGAGGCCTGGGGCATCCTAGGGCAGGGATGTAGTGGATTTCCAGATCTAAGTGTGATAGGGAAAGGGAATCACTGCTCAAATAAGCCATGGGGAGATGACTGAACCTAGAGAAGAATTAAACCTTACCTTAACCCACCTTCTATATAAAACATGGGCCCTTGTGTCAGCATGGGAAAAGGTCCAGGGAAAAAAAAGTTGTTGTAGTGGACTCACTGGCTCTTTTTCCCCTCCTCTGTATCCTGCCAAAAATGCTATTTTGCTTTAAGTTTGTTTTGTGTTGTTTTTCATGATGCTAAAGCATTGCTTGGACACAGCTGTAAGACATCAGTACAATACTGTAAGGCATGGACCACACAGACATGCAGCTCCTTTCAGAATGCAAACCAGAGGAAACAATCTGCCTTCAAAATTCAACTTCCTCATTAATTTCATTAAAAACGTGTGCAGCTTCTAGGGAATGGCAGAGGGTGACTTACAACATGGCATTATCCCTTGCAAGCTGGCAGGCAGTGAATGTGCTCTGGGGGGTGGGGGAATAAAAGGTGATCTGAATGAAAGGTTGGGGAAGGGAAGCGGATCTCCTGCAGTGGTTGCCATTTTTCTACTCCTGTCTGCTTTTGCTGGGCTCTGCAGACACACAATAATAACCCCAGTCGGCCCAGGGATCAAATGACGTGTTGCTGAAGGATTAGGAGCAATTCTATCCCCCTGGCATGGGCTTAGGAATTTTCATTAAAATGACCTTGGGTGTGGTGAGAGAGGAATTTGGGCTGCATGGATGGAGAGCTGAACATCCTACCTGGGGAACAACAAAAGGGCCTCTGCAAGGCTGGCCTCCCTGGGCCCCAAGCAGAGCTGTCACGCTTTTTGCACGCTCAGTGCAGTTGTTCATGGATTAGCTTGGAGATACACAGAGGGGCAGACTTAGAAAGCATCGATGCAGGGGATGGAGGGGGAAGGTGGGAGGATGGAGGGGAGGAACGGGCGAGACAGGCTCGGTTCCTGGAATTGCTTAAAAACAAATACTCAGAAACAAATATGGTTTTGGTAGAGTGGAGTTGTGTTTAATTAAGGGGGGGAGCATTGTGTGTATGTCCTGCAGCAGTGGAAAGTAGAAGATTATAGGTCGATGGCACAGCCCTGTCTTGTTCATCTGCACCAGCACCCTTTATGCAGTTTGAGTTTCTTGTGTGTGTGCTTGCTCAAGCCAAAATGTTTAATGCCTGCCTAGGAGACCAGGTAAATACCTTCTCAGAGTTTGACTGTATGTGTATTCAGGCAGGCAGCGTCTTGCACCTTACAGTTGTGCTTTTTTGATTCATGTTTGATTATGAGCCAGCAGTGTGCCCTGGGGGCCAAGAGAGCCAATGGGATCCTGGGGTACATCAGGAAGAGTGTGGCCAGCAGGTCGCAGGAGGTGATCCTCCCCCTCTACTCTGCCCTGGTCAGGCCCCACTTGGAGTGTTGTGTCCAATTCTGGGCTCCCTGGGATAAAAAGGACAGGGATCTCCTGGAGAGAGTCCAGAGAAGGGCTATGAAGATGATGAAAGGCCTGGAACATCTCCCCTATGAGGAAAGGCTGAGAGAGCTGGGGCTGTTCAGCCTGGAGAAAAGAAGACTAGAGGGGGGACCTAATTAGTGTCTATAATTATCTTAAGCATGGGATGCAGGGGGAATCAGCCAGCCCCTTCTCAGTGGTCAGTGGAGACAGGACAAGGGGCAATGGCTGCAAATTGGAGCACAGGAAGTTCCACACCAACATGGGGAGGAACTTTTCCCCAGTGAGGGTGAGGGAGCCCTGGGACAGGCTGCCCAGGGGGTGTGGAGTCTCCTTCTCTGGAGAGATTCCAGACCCTTCTGGACGCCTCCCTGTGCAATATGAGCTGGGGAGCTGCTTTGGCAGGGGGGTTGGACCTGATGATCTCTTGAGGTCCCTTCCAACCCCTATGATTCTGTGATTCTGTTGGCGAAATCCAGTTGGTTTTGAGGAAGCAGTTAACTGTAATGCTGTTACCTGTGGATTATCCCATAACAAATTCAATTAGTAGCAATATCCCAGAAGAAATGAGTTTGTCAGAAGAAAGCATGATGTTGTTAGCAACAGAGCAAAAGCAGTAAAGCAAGCAGAATATAAACACCTGTGCTTAAGTTTATAGGACACCTGGTTGAATGATTCTATGCTTGTATATGCAATCTTGACAAATTTCATCACCTGCTGAAATGTCTCTCCTTATCTTGCATTCAAAGTAAATGAAAAGAAATGGTGGGAGCAGGTGTCATTCTCTTAGGGCTGGCCTGTTGCCTTTGTCCTCAAACTACACTTTTGTGTCACTGTCTCATTTGAGCATCCTTCAGGCTTTGTATCTCAAGCTGTGAAACTGTCTAGACAGGGTCTTTAATGCACAAGGTGGTAACCAAGAGGCTTTTCTCAAAGTACTCATGGCAATGAAGGAAGAAGGGAACTGGGGAACCTTATCTGTCCAGGTGATGGGCTGTTGATTTAGTGTACCCATGTAGTGAGCACATAACACTGCAGCAGATATTCTTGGTGATAATGCTTATTCTGGAGCACCTGAGTGTAACAAAAGGCATTTAAAAGCAAGAACTGAAAAAGCTCTATTACCTGTAGTTCATCTTTTTTCACTGCTTTGAGATGTTTGTTTTGAGCTGGAGCTAGGATGTCACTTCAGAGATTCAAATTCAGTCTGGAAGATGTCAAGGAACTCTTGATGTCAAAAGATCAGGGTGGCCAACACCTGACGGGTGTACCTGTATCTAGCTGTGTCCCTTGTTGATCCTCATTGGGATCCCAAGCCTGACCTCAGACTTGATCTGTAATTTCACCTTTTTGCACAGTCACTGGCCTGTAGGTGGTTCTTCTTACTGTCACCTCCCAGGCCTTGCTCCTGCTGCCTCTAGAGAGTTAGTGTAGGAAAAGAGCAGGTTGTTGGTCAGTTTGCTTCAGTGGAGTTCCTGGGCACCTAGGCAGAGGGTCCCATGTGAGGCTAGTGAGGACTAATAATGACGGACTATTGGTGCCCTCAGGATGGGGGTCCCTGAAGATCTCTGACTTTATCAGGAGAGTTGGGCAGGGTGTGATTCAGGTCAGCGCAGGATTTTTGTGAGATACTGCACAGCTGCTCTGTTGGGTGAACAGGTATCTCCACTTTGCTACTGTCTTGAGAGAGAAAAGCCATTAAGATGGCTGTGCTGTCCTGTCAGTAGACTTGAGAAAAACTAGGTCAGAGCTGTGGGCCATGGTTATTGCAGCTGACCAAGACAGGAGGAAACTCCATTACTCTGGGAGCCATGAATACAACCTTGTTGAGCACAACGGACAGTCAAGAGTCCTTTAGTCATCCTTCCTTTGGTGGTCTTTCTCTAGAGAATCATAGAACGGCAAGGGTTGGAAGGGACCCCAAGGATCATAGAACTCCAACCCCCCTGCCACAGGCAGGGACACCAACCTCAGGCCTGGAGCTACACAAGGTTGCCCAGGGCCCCATCCAACCTGGCCTTGGACACTTCCAGGGATGGGGCATCCACTACTTCTCTGGACAGCCTGTTCCAGCCCCTCACCACTCTCTCTGTAAAAAACTTCCCCCTAATATCCAATCTAAACCTTCCCTCCTTTAGCTTTAATCCATTCCCCTTGTCCTGCCATTGTCTACCCTTTTAAAAAGCTGATTCCCCTCCTGTTTCCCTGCTCCCTTCAGGGACTGGCAGGCTGCAATGAGGTCCCCCCGCAGCCTTCTCTTCTCCAGGATGAACCAGCCCAGCTCCCTCAGCCTCTCTTTGTAGGGCAGGTGCTCCAGCCCTCTGATCATCTTTGTGGCTCCTCTGATCCCTCTCCAACAGTTCCACATCTCTCTTGTATTGGGGGCCCCAGCTCTGGACACAGGACTCCAGGTGGGGCCTCATGAGGCCAGAGTAGAGAGGGACAATCAGTGAGAGATCAGCTTGGGCTTGGCCTGGCCACGTGCTCTTTTCTGAGAGAAGATGCAGCCCAGGGATGAGCTTCTCTGGACCAGAAGCAAGGCTGAGCATTTTGCAGCAGCTGCTGTGAGGCTGACCACCCAGAGTTTGGAAACCAGAAGCTGATTGAGTACAAAGCCCTGTCATGTCCCTGAGGGTGACCTGGGTGGGATTGCCACGACTGCAACAAAAGATTATCTGTTCCAGGTCTCCTTCATGAGCCTGGGGAAACACAATCCGTTACTTCAGACAGAAAGAGTTTATTTCAGCCTGATTACATTACAAGAAGATCCTGGAGTGAGTTCAGGCTCAAACAGCAGAAACCTGTCACGTTTGAGACACTGTTTGTCAGTGTGATGGGCCTGTTCCCCTCAGCTCAGTACCTGCAGGCAGAAGGCACTGTGGTTAATGTGGGAGGGGGAGGCCTGGAAATATTAATCAAATGTGAAATCTCCTCCAAAGACACATGTAGGCACTGATGCTGAAGACCTTTATTCTAGAAACCTTGTTCTGATCTCTTGACTCTGCCTTAAGTGGCTCTGGAAGGAAAAGAGGAATGTAAATGTGACCAAGCTCCCTAAGTGGCTTTCATGATAGGCTAAGAGTAATTTTTCCTGTTGCAGGAGACTGATATAAACTGCATGGCTTTTCCCTAGATCTCTGGAGGCTGCTCTTCAAGAGATCAATGGGGCCTGGATTTGCAGAGCTGATGATACTAGGACCTGTGCTGCTTTTTCTTCATCCTCTACCAAGAGACAATTTTGGGCAAGTTAAGGGAGGGCAGTTTTCTTTTTGTACTGCATGGCAGATCTCTGCCTCCTTCCCCTTCCATCCAAAGGAGACTTCTCTGTGCCCAGGAAAAGATTTATAGCAAGGTGTTTTTAAGAAAACCTTCAGTCCACCCATCATGGGAATCCATGGAGTTACAAATCTGAAGCTTTCCTTCCAGGAACAGATCTGAGGTGCCTGAAAACAAAGGGAGACACTTCATTTCTGTTGGGGATCCTTGTCCTCTCTCTGCTTCATGAGGGTGAAGGACAATTGGAAACTGAAATATCTGTCATTCCCACTGAATGAGGAAAAGCAAGAAGTCTAATGCTTTATAGTGCCAATCTGTCAACAGTAGTTATTGCCTAAAGCTTTTGCATAAGGTATGCATGGTGGTATGCTTATTTCCATTTGCAGGAAGGGGGATTTGAAGCAGAGAGGTTAATCTCCTATTAGCCAAGTCATAGCAGCAGTGGTCAAAATGTTCAAAGAGCTTGTCAGCTCACTGTCACTACACATAGCTAGAAGTATTGGTGTGCTTAGATTCGGCCTGCCTACTATGGGTGATCTTGGGTGACCTGTCCAACTCATTGATAAGGCCCAGTGGTAGCACTGCTGTCACAAGGACATTGCCAGGGAAGGGGTCTCTAGCTGAGCTGTGACTCCTAAGTCTCTAGTAACATGCACAGCCTAGGTTCAGATGTGTTCAGTGTGGCCAGGGAGTAGAGCAGAGGCGGTCTAATAAGCAGGTTGGCTACCCATAATTTCTTGTGGGGGAGACCCAGTTTCTCTAGTATCTCTGGCCTCATGTTTTCCCTTGCCTCTAGTCCAAACCAGGTGACAGTGTTTGGTGGCTATTAGGTTTTTATTGTTTCCTTGGATCCCTGTATTTAGTTGTGTTATTTACTGTGTGGTGTTCTTGCAGATTTCCCTTGTGAGGAATGGAAAAGAATGTCCAGTAAATATTTACTGCCTGGGAAAAAATATACATGAGTGCCAGTAGAGTGTGAGTGGAGGGGTGTTTTCAAAAGGTACAGCACTCCTGGACAGGATTCCAGTAGTTTTGTAGGTATGACAATGTCCTGAGTCTGAAAAAGTTGTCTGCTGAATGTGAAGCAGGGAGGTTCTTGATCTTGAGACCTGATGATCTCTCGAGGTCCCTTCCAACCCCTACAACTCTGTGATTCTGTGATCATTCTTCCCCTCTGGTTCAGCCTGTGTGAAGACAACATTAGAAATCTTCTCATTCAGGATTTAGAAACCGAACTGGGCAGAGTCCTGTCAGGGTCTTCAACAGAACAGCTGAGATCTTGCCAGAGGATTTGGGAGAGGTTATGCAGATCTGCTGGGGATATTTTCCTTTTTTAACTCTGAGTTTTGTACATATGAAGGCTTTCATGTTGCATTAATGCATGGTGATGGAGTCTACTTTATATTTTTTATAGCTTTTGGCTATGCTTGTGATATTTCACCATACAGTCATAGAATCATAGAATGGCAAGGGTTGGAAGGGACCCCAAGGATCATAGAGCTCCAACCCCCCTGCCACAGTCAATGCAGTCTTGACATTTCTTTCCTTGAAACATGTGCAATGTGGCTAGCAGGTTAAAAAAACAAACAGAGCTTTGCTGAAGCAGCTTGACCAGAACAGTGAAAAGAAAAAAAAGGAAATAATTAAAAAACTTGAATCAGACCTTCAGTTGCTGCAGAGGTCTGTTGTCCCTGGAATACCTTTGCAGTGTGTGCTAAACAGTCACTTAAAGTCAGCATGAAAAAAACGATTTCTGAAGCTGTTGGACAAATAAGGAGACTCATTCTGAGCAGGGACTAAATTGGTTTGGAACATATGCTTGTGCTGAGCAGCCAAAGTACATAATCAGGTTTAGCAAAACAAAGCCCGATACCAAACTTGCCAGGAAAAATTGTTTTGTCATTTTGAAATTCACTTGGTTTTTAAGCAGACCTTCCCAGAACAGAAAACAATGTGTTTCATGCCCCACTTCATCTGCCATAGCTGTATTTTTCCTCTGAAGGTCTGAAGGAAGGGGAAGAATATATAATCCCTTTGTTAAGATACTTAATTTAGAAGCTCATTCGTGTTGAACTGCCCTTTCAGTGGGGATTAAGATTTGTTACCCAAGTATATATACCCTGTAAAACAACAACTAATCCAGACATTCATCACAGGAAATATTCTGGACCTTTTAAAAATAAACCATGACATTGTCTGAAGAATACATAATTGAGAATATCCTGGACAGGTTGAAAATTAGCCCAGCCGATGGGTTACATAACCATCAGCTGGTTAAGCCAAGGGGAAAGGAAAGAGCACATGGGGCAAACAATGCAGCAGCTCTCTGCTATTGTCTGCCTTTTCCTGTCCTCGAGTTCAGCTCGGTACAAACACTGGCATTCCAAACCAAATTATATTAGCAGGAGGTGTCTGTACCCCTGATCAACTTTGCTTCCCTGCTCTCTGGGTTTTTTTTCTGACCGTGGTTTGTATTGCCTCCCCCCACCCCACACCTCCCCCACTCTCTTCCATTTCCATCCAGTGTGTTTCCCAGCGCCTGACCTGTTGCCCAGAGCAACTTGTGCAGCAGTTGGGTTGTGACTGATCCCTTTCTTCAGGCAGTATCTGTCAATGTGTCCCCCCCTCCCTGCCAAAGGCCAGTTACTCATGTCAAGGTCAAACCGTGGACAGTCATTCTGTGTCTGCCCAAGTTAATCCAAACCAAACATACCATGTATAAGTAGCTTATCTCCCAAAATAAATAGATGATGATTAGCATAAGCCACCGCACCCACTCTTTTTCCATTCCTCTCTGAAAAACCCCTCCACCTGAGTAAATTGGGATGCTTTGTCTGACCCATTCTTATTATACTGAAAAGAATGCAAGAAAACTCTGGCTCCAAGTGGAATTGTATTTACTACCTGGCTTTCCCAGGCCAAGCCAGTCTCAGTGATGCAAGGAGAGATGCATGCAACTGTGCTTGTAAAGGAGATGAGACTATGCCAGGCATTCCTCAAAAAACTGTAGTTTGCAGCAGATCTAATTACCCCCCCCCCCCCCAACCCCCAGCTCTGGGTCTATCATCAGTTGATATTGCACTGGTAATCTAAGTGGGCATCACTCCTTGGGCACAAGGGTCCCATGACTCTTTTTTTTTTTTCAAAGGCAGAAGGCTAAAGCAGACCTAGCTGTTCAAGGAGACCTGAGGTACTTGGAGTTACAGGGCAGATGTGAGTTGGAGGGATATTAAAATTCTGTATTTTGTTTGTGGTGATTTCATTCAGGACCATCTCCTCACTGGCTTGCTAGTGGGCTGAGCCCCTGGGCTGTGGCATCATGGGACTCCATAGTGAAAGGAAAGTGTCCTTCCTGGTGCCATAGAAAACCAGGTAGCAATCTTCAGGGGACAGAGATAAGGGTGAACGCTGATGCTGTCAGGAAGATTAGTGAAGACATGTCATGTAGAAAGATGAGTGTGAACAGCCAAAGGTAAAGGTAGGGATGGGGCTGAACTGCTTTCCCTGCCCAAAGTAGGAAGTGGTGATTGATGATCAGTTGTTTGCCTGTGGAATCAATAGTGTATTAATAATAGGTGTAATAATAGTAATAAAAAAAGACTGTCAAAAATCCCAACTTTACTCTTAGAGAAGGAAACTGCTTGATGCTGGTTGCTGAAGCTGAGCTGGCAATGGAATTGGCAGTGGAATTGACTAAACTTTTGCTTTTGCTTTTAAATACTCTGTAAGATGAAAGAAAGAGAGAGGAAATAATCCCAGTGTTTGTGCTCAATGTTGTAGAGATCACATGTATAGCACTAGTTATTTAATAAATTACTAAAAACATGAGCAATTTCTGTTCACACAGTTTCCTCTCTCATTTAGGCTTTTGGCTCCTTTGACCCTCTTGGGATGTGATTTGTTCTGAGAGAGAGAGCATCTGTGCGAAGGGAGCTGAGCACCTGCACCTTGGCCATGGCTTTCATCATAGATGTAATTTCTGTTTAGATAATTCCCTTTTTAATCTGCGCTCATGCGTCTGCCACTCAATGCCTATGAAACATGAATACTGCTGGCTAATCATGGTCTGTAGGGTTCATGCAAGAGTTGGAGGATGTGTGGCAACCGGCAGACAGCAACACGCAATTTGATAGGAATTGTAGGTGAAGCCATTTATTAGGTTAAATCACCCAGATTCTATACCTTTTTTACTACCAACATGGCAAGCTAAAAAACTGCTAATTGGTTACACACACTGTTCACACCATATTGATTGGTTAGTAATTATAACGAGCTCTGATAAACCTATCTTATAGCTAAACATCCTTAGTTTACCTTTAATACCTAACAGCATCTGCACACCTGCTGGTTTTGACCCTCTTCTTATGGCTGGTTCCTAACATGTTCTGTTACTCCCAAATACCTTCCCATAACTGCTTCTTGGCTTAGGGCAGCCTGTACCCCTATCAGCAAGGCTGCTGTGTTTTGAGAATGTGATTATTAGGATTCTCTCAGCATGAGGAACTTTTCCTGTCTCATGGGACCAGAAGAATATTGTCAGGGCCTAAGTCTTGGGAGAAGAGAGCTAGGCCGCCGGCAGGCCTGCTGCCTTCCCCGACAATTCCCCCTTTTTGTATTTGTGTTACAAAAACTGCCTGTAGAGATTTCTGCAGAGGATGGAGCAATTTTGGGGTGGAGTCAGAAAATTGAAGGATTAGACCTAGGACACTCAGGCTGTGCTGTGGGTCCCCAGTCCTGGGGTTTCCGAAGGGAGAATTGAGGCACGAGGTAACATGCGTGCCCAAGACACAACTGCCTTACAATAGAGAGGTGTTTCTGCTTGACTGGTGCTCCTGTGCTTAATATCACAAAGCTCAGCTGGGTGAAGCTATTTGCTAGTAGAGAAGGACAAGCCTGGTTTGCACATGCCAAGGGCAAAAGTGGCCCAGAAGGCAGCTTTGAAAGCAGCATCCGTATGATCAGGGAAGCTGTGTGAGCTATAGCAGCCCAGGAGTACAGCCAAGGTCATGTGAAACCTCTTGGGGCTGTCTAGGTAAGTACTCTTGAGCTGGGGGAAGGGGAGGAAAGAGGTAATGGGGAGGTTTCACCTGGTTTAAAGTTTCAGGACAGAACTGTTGGATGAATAACAGTCTCAAGAGCCTTATGACACCATCCCAACCAGGATTCCAAAATTGTGGGTTGGGTTTCTATGCAAGGCAAAAGCCAGGCAGGATGGGATCTTAAGGCAGAATTGAAGCGTAGGAGAACATCCTTGTCACTGTATATGATGTGCTTACTGGAAGTCTGTGGGAAACATCGTTTTGTTAATCACCCAGCTTTGGCCTCCTTTTTCTTCTTATAGCAGTGAGAAGGAAGGCTTCTGAGGCAGAGGAGTCAAAGTTGTTTCCACCATGTTTTTGAGAAAAGGGAGATATCTGGCACGCTGCTTGCAGCCGGGCTCAGGGCCACCTTTCCCTGGCCTGCAGCTGGCTGCAGCTGGCTGCCAGCAGCCTGAGAACTGGCTGCTCCCCCAAGGTGGTCTAGGAGATGCTCAGGAGTGGTGGCGTGCTGCTGGCAAGCTACCTGCCAAATTCAGCTCTGCTGGCAGAGGGTTAACCTTGTACAGGAATTACATCGATCCTTGGGTGAAAAGTCATACATTAATTAAGTTGATGGCCTGTTTAGCTTGTAACCTCAGCAGCAGAGTCTCAACCTCTCTGTGGTCAAATAGATTTACCTAATGTAATGAAAGGCCATACCCTTTCCATTTCCTTCTTTCAAAGCCTTCTCACCACAAACTCTTCTGGTAAGGCCACTTATCAGTGACAGCACATTTTTCACTGCTAGCAGAGTGTGTTAAAATGAAATTTTGAAATACTTTTTCAGATGTCATACCAAGATTGCTGCATGTTGACTGGTTGGTAATCAATCCATCAATCAGTTATCTTTGGAGGATACTGGTTGGTTTTTATTTGTTTGTTTTTGCTGGAATCTGATAGAAAAAAATCTGATAGAAAAAAAAAAGCAGAGGACTGATTATATTTTTTGTCTCAAGTTGGAAACATTCATCTTGTCATTGGTCATTTAAAAAAAAATGCTTTGTAGATCAGAATGAATTGTTTCTGTTGTGCAGTTCTTCCTGAACTAAAAAAAAAGCTATAGATTTATTTACATTTATGTATATGACTTCTGTTCTTGTAATATAGTTATACGTGCTAGTACCATGAGACACTCTGATAGTGTCTTAATTTCATGTAGTCTGATAGTGTCTTAATTTCATGTGCTCACACACAAGCAGTGTGTGAGTTTAGCTCATGCACATGCAATGGTCCTGCAAAGCTCTCTGGTTATTCAGGTGATAATGCAGCTTCAAGTTAATGAGGAAACTTTTTATTTTGCATCTGTTGAAGATGTTGCTGTTTCAGAAAGGGTTAAACAAATAATTGCCAGAGTAGTTCAGACTCTGACTCAGGTCTTTGTAGCCCAGTATGCTGTTTCTAGTAATTGCCAATAGCGATATCTAGGAAAGACTATGACCAGGACAAAGATCTAGTGATACATCCTGGGATGGATTTTGTACTGTTGTGGTTAGTGATCCTGACTTAATTCTAGATTATTCTGTAAAATGACCATACTGGATTGATCTTAATAATTCTTGACAACTTTTCTAAGGCTAGATAGATCTCTGGGTCTTCACACAAGCTGAATTGTTCTCAGCTCTCTTAGTCCTTGCTTGGGCTTTAAGTCCTCCCAAGTCTGAGGAGTTTTTCTTAATTTTTAATCTTTCAGAGATTTGTAGCTTGGATTAATCTTTTGGTTTTGAAGAACAGTGTGTTAAACTGACACCAGAACTGCTGATCAGTGGAAGGACTTAATGCAAATGATGGACAAGAAAGCCAGCCACAGGATATACCAGCTGGAACTTCTCACTATCTACATAACTGGCAGATTCCTTGCCACATGAGAATTGCATAGATCATTGCTACTTTATAGGGGGTGAAAGGATAAAGCAAACTCAGATGGATAAAGCTCACTCACTTGCTGATGTCATCTGGACATTCAGCCTTCATGAAGAGTCAAATTGGGCCTGCAGACTCTGTGTTACTATGCTTCAGTGAAACCTTCAGCTTTCAGTAGAAGAGGGAAGTCACAGAAGCACTGATCTATCCAAAGAGGTCTCTTTTCTCACAGAGACATATGTATCAGGATAAAACTGAGGTTCATTTAAAAAAACTTTCTTGTTCTTCCTTCTGAGAAAAACCCAAACTTTGCTGAGTAGTCAGTCAGCCCTCTGCTTAGGGCACTATGCTGAGGGAGAGTCTGTCTTGAAATGATTCCTTTCCTAGTAGAGAATGTAGAGATGACATGTATCTTTGCCACCTCTGAAGCATGTGCTAGACACTGTGCTGAGGGTTTCCTAGGTTGCTACTCCTTCCTGCTGAAACACTCTATGCTGTGAAATAACTGTGCTGGGCATCTCTTTTAGTCCATCCCAAGTAAAGTTCTTTGTTGGAATTATTTCCTGAAAACACTGTGGCCAATTTCTGATAGAAAACCCATGTCACTGGAAATCCCCCATTACCTCTTTTGGGAAGACATGTGGGGTGGCCTAACCCTGCTGCTGCATTTGGGTTTGTCTCCTCTTGGAGCCACTTTGGTTCTCAGCTGTGTTTCACGTTGTCAGTGGGCTGGTATTTCTAATGCTTAACTCATACAACTACTGCTCTGTTTAAAAAATAAAGCATGCAGTGGAAGCTGAAGCTAGAGACTGGGGACTAAGAGTGAAACCAGCTGAGAGGGGAAGGGAAGGGAAGGCCAGCAGCAGGGCAGGCTCTGGTGCTCTGTGGTGCTGAGATGCAGAGCACTCCTCCCGTGTCATCGTTCGCTGGGAGCTAAGTAGTGGCAAAGACAATCCCTCATTTTTTAAGTTGTATCTTAACAATCTTCACAAGTGGAGACAAAGCAAAAGGATGGTAAACAATGCAGAATCTATTTCTGATTGCATTTTGACTGTTCCTGCTCTGGTACATGTTGAAAAGATCTGGAGCGGAGTGTCCTGTTGTTGCAAATTCTCTTTATTGTTGAAATACATCCTTCCAGAGTGATGTATTTCAACAAGATGCCAGGCAACTGTTTTATGTGTATTATCTGAATTTATACTTCAGCACAAGTAGGGGGTACAACACAGAAAAAAAGATGCTGAGAGGTTCAATGAAGTGGTCTTTGACACTTTGAGTTCTGAAATGGTGTGTTGTTAAGCAGGAAATGAAGGCAGAGCACCCAGGTAGAAAGGACAGCTGTAAAAATACAAATAAGTAAATGTATTTTCTTCCAGAGGGGAAAAGGAAACACTGGTTCACCTGATTATGCTGTGACTTTGGCTGTCTGGCTAAGGTGATGTCCATAAACCAAATATTATTATGTATTTTTTCCTCTTTAATGAGTACATTCAGAAGGTGTCCTGAAGGTACACCACAGGGTACCTTCTCTTTTGCTTGTGGCCTCTGCCATCAGCTGCAAAAGCTGTACATTCCTGTGTCTTGCTTCATCAAATGCAATGGGGCCATGGGGAAAACACATGCCATGTTGAGTGCTGATGGTGCTTGTGTTTGTGAGGGGAAATTCAGATACACTGTGTGTGGGAGCTTACTCTCAGTAGTCTGTAGACAGAGGCTGTCTCCATGTTAGAATCTTGGTAGTGGTAGACCTGGGAAGGGAAAAAAGTTCATACTGAGGACCTGACACTTCTGCTGTACCATATTTTACCTGGATCTGAGGACTGAGCACCTGCTAATGGGAGGAGTGCATTAGATGTATTTCTGGAGTGTGTTTTACTCTGTGCATTACACCCTATACCTTTGATACAGGCGACAAAGGTAATGTAGATGCAGTCAGAGTGAGTAGGTGGAAATGGGATAGATCCCTCATCTCAGAGGAGTTTCATGTTTGAAGTAGAATCATAATACCTGTAATGGCAAAAGTGTAGATGCAAGGAGTCACTGTACTGACAGCATTGTTCTTGCAGCCCTGAACAGATGAGCTCAGTCCTGCAGCTGCGAATCCTGCGCTCACCCCTTTGCCATTATGAAGAATTATATCCTATAGATGAAAAGATTTGGTTCAAACCATAGTTGGTGAATTTTTAAACTTGGCTGTACCAAGTCCTGAACACAGTGTTCTTCCCCTGGTCTCTAATGCAGTGCAAAAGCATTAAAAAACCCATGGAAATGTTGAAAGTGACTGTGCAGTATGTAAACCTGCAAAGCAACGTTCCAGTTCCTGAGAATCCAGTCTCAGGGTAGCTGTGGAAGCAGCAGCCAGGGATAGATGGGTTTTTATTCTTAATGTGAATGAAATGCATTTATATTCAAGGAATCAGAGTTATCCTAGAGAGGAGGATTTTCTGGAATCCATATATGCAGCAAAGGGGTTGCATTCCTGCTCTTTGTGAAAACCCCACTGTATTTCTTTAGCAATGGCCAGTACCTGAAAAATGAAAGAGAACCAGAATTGTTGACAGTATAAGGTCTCTCACATCTCTTATGTCAGCTTTATCATCCAGAGGCTGAGCAGTAGCAGATGTTCCAGGACATGCCAGCTGGTTTCCTGCTGGATGAGAAATCAGTGATGTGAAGTCTGGGTATGCTCTTCCTTATGAGTGCAGTCCCCAGTTGTGTGTCAGGGATGGTCAGAGAGCATACACAATGTACGCTCATGCTTGGTTTCTTTCCTAGATTGCTAGAACTGCAATGCCAACACAGCAGCTTTGTTTTGAGGATTAATTCCAGTTGGAGGTGCTAAAGCAGAGAACAAGTCACCTTGTTAACTGGTGACAGCTCCTGCAAGACAAACAGCAGCTAAAACCTAAAAATGTTAGCACTTCTTGAAAGATTGAACAGCACTTGCCAGCTAAATGAAGGAAGATATAAAACAAAGTACAGTGGCATCCTCTGACTCTCACCATAATGATACTGAAATTGAGGATGTAAATTACAGCATAGAGGATGCAAGACACAGCGTGCAGCGCAGGGGGGTATGGTGCCAAAACAGCTAATGAATTATAGTTCATCTGTTTTTAATGGTACAGTCACTCCTCCTTTTAATCAGCTCATCTCTTCTGAGTAATGACACAGTCCAGTAATTGTTCTAATGTAGGCAATAAGTGATCGTCAAAAACAACTTCTATTCCTGCTCTTTCTTTCCAAACATAGATTATCAACCCTAATTCATGATAAGTACATCCTAGAAAAAGTATGTCACCTATTTAATGGCTGTAGTTGTAAATATACATCTCACTTTGCCAAATTTGCAATCCTCTTACATAGAAGTCAATTAATTTGGGAACTTAACCCTGTAACACTTTGCATAAAAAACACTGTCATGTCAAAAGGAGAAGGCCAATTCACTCTAGAGCAAGAAATGATGTCTGTGCTTTTCTTTGTTGCATCCACAGCAAGTGTTATATTTCTAGGTGGTTGGTGGGTTTTGTTGGGCTTTTTTTTTTTCTTTTTTTGTTGGTTTCTTTGTGTGTGTTTGGATTTTTTTCTCTTTTTTTTCCTGTGGTTGAGAAAAGAAAGGTTCTAGTAACATTTTCCATTAAGGGAGGTTTTTTAGAGTGGAATAACATGATCTGGAAAAGTCCAGTTGCCTTCAGGAGAACCAGTTTTTCTCTCCAGTTTTCATTCAAACTGGGATCACGTGCCTCTTCCAAAGCCCAACTGCATCTTATGCTGGAAGCCCTATTTCTCTTTGCTCTGAGGGCAGCTTGGGGGGTCTTGTGCACGGTAGCTGGATCCTGGAAAGCTACAAACCTGCTGTGACGTTTAAACTTCCTGGGCTGTCTTGTGGAATTATTCTGTGTACTCTTCTGCTTGGTGCAGTGCATGTGTTGGTTAGCCTTCTGCCAGGAATACTGTGTGGAGCAGAGTTGGCTAACATGCAGCACCCTTCTGATGGACCCAAAATAAACACCTAGACTGTCTAGTATGTCAAGGTAGCTTATCATATAGGCTCCTAAGTGACAGCACATGTTCATGCAAACACAGGATGTGCTCAGTTAAAAGTTTTTTCAATTATGAAGAGGAGTAGTCCAGGAAAAAGTACTCTTGGTATTAAAATACAAGCAAACAAAAAACCCCTGGCATGTGAACAATGTCATAGCATAGTCATCTTTTTGGGAAGCTGGTGATGCAGAACAGCTGTGTTTCTCACAGGAGATCAGTTGGTAGCATGATGGTTTCTCATGTGTTGTAACATGGTGTCACGCTGCAGATGGCAAAAAGCAAGTTACTTATCTTTGATCTTAGCTCCTTATTTGTTGCAACTTTTACTTTATTTGTTTTCACTTTCTCTGGTGGTGTTTGGCTGTCTCTTCACTCTCCAAAGTGCGAAACCATAGCCAGAAGCTCTGATCAGAGTGATAGGGTATGTCAGCTCAACTTGCACGCACGCTCTTACCGGGAACGGCAGCTCTGGAGGTACTGAAAAACAGGCATGTAGTTAGGGAGAGAGAAAAGCCCCATTTCTGCAGAAGACTCAGTTTCTAATACTAACTCCTGCAAGAGTTGGACCTGAACACTGTGCCTAGATTTATACAGTGTTTTTGTAGTATGTATATTTTAAATGAAAAATAAAAATGATCAATTTTTTAGCTTCCCTGAATTTAGGTGAACTTCCCCCCCTCCCCCCTTCCTTGGTATGTTGTTCTACGTGTTTTCATGTTCCTCTTTGTTTTCTTTTACCCATTTCCCACAGAAACCACAGTATAAACTTACCTGTGTGGGTGGTAGATCCTAATGTGACAGATGATTTCCCCCATAAGGTTTGCTATACCCTGGACATTAGAAATTGCACATGACTGCTGAACATTAAAGACCTTTCTATTCTTTTGCAGCAAAACCAACTTTATGTCTATGTGTAGTGGTTGGCCCTGGCTAGACACTGAATGCCCATCAAGCTGCTTACTCCCCTTTTCAGCCAAAAATGGGAGAAAATATATATTGGGAGGCTTAGGATTCGAGATAAGGACAGAGGGATCGCTCTCCAATTAGTGCAATGGGCAAAACAGACTCAGCACAGAATAAATGAAAACTAATCTATTACTACTAAAACTCCACATCCAGTGAACCAGAGTCGGGCAATGAGAAGTGTGGCCAGGTCTTAAAGCACCTTCCCCCCACCCCTCCCTTCTTAGCAGACTTCATCATGATTTTGCTCCCTTCTTCCCCCCCAACATGGCGTGAGGAGGGGCAGGGAATGGGGAGTGGGATTCTGGTCAATTCCCCACAAGCTGCTTTCCTCCTCCAGATCTTAACACTTCTACTTCCCCCTACCCCTTCCTTCTTCACTGACTTTAATCATAGATTTGCTCCCTTCTTCCCCCCATCGCAGCGTGGGGAGGGGCAGGAAATGGGGAATGGGGGTTTTCAGTCCGTTCCTCCCGAGTTGTCTTCCGTTTTAGTTGAGGGGGGGCATTCCACACACAGACCCTTCCCCTGCAGTGCCGTGGGGTCCCACCCATGGGATACAGTCCTCCATGAACTTCTCCAGCGTGAGTCCTCTCCACTGGGGAGTCATCTCCTCACCACGGGCCTCAGCACGGCTCCTTCCATGGGGTGCTGACCTTCAGGCCCAAACTCCTCCGGCCTGGTGCCCCCACAGAGTGACAAGTCCCCCAGCAAACCTGCTGAGGCCTGGATCAACCTCTTCACAGGCCACAGGTGTCTCTGCTCCTTGTCTTTTCCATGGGCTGTGAGGGGACACCCACTCCACCATGGTCTTCTCCATGGGCTGCAAGGGAGTCTCTCTTTCTGGCACCTGGAGTGCCTCATTCTTCTCTGTCTCCCTGCCTCATCTTCAGGCCTGGCCTTGATGTCTGCACAGCTTGTTACATCATCTCACTCCCTTCTCCAGTGGCAAAATGCACCTGCCTGCAGGCTTTTTTCTCCTATATGTGATTCCCAGACGCCTGGATGGAAAGGGTAACAATAAGTATGTGAGGGGGACCAGTTTTGTCACTTCTTTTCCAGCATGTAATGTTTTTCTCATTTGGGTTGATTACTTTTTACCACTTAAGCAGATTTCCTGGTGTGTTGAGGTGTGTTTGTAGCTGGCCTGTGGTCTGGGGAAGTCTCTCTTCTTTCCAAAAGTGATACTGATGGAAACTTCAGCTTTGGTTTGAGCAGTCACAAAGCTGAGCCTTGCATCTCTGGCTATAGGCAAAAATTGCCTCTCTTCTTACAGAAATGAACCATCTGCTAAATCTGTGTTTTGCATAAGCATTCAGGAAGTTTTGGTTTTCTTCCTATGAAGACTGGTATCAGATGATAAAATCGCTGAAGCTGGTGCAAGATTGAGACTCCCAGTCATCTGTAATGAGGCTCTTAACTGTTGGTCCCCCAGCTCAGTGAAAGACCTGTGTATTGAATTAACAGCAGCTTTCTCCTATTATGTGCTTCCTACACTAGGGTAGTGTATCCAATTATCATCTGTTACCAAAAGCCAGGGAAACAGCAGGGTAGCATGGCAAAAAGGCTGTATCCACAAAACCATATTGATCCCTGAACAAATTTGTCTAGTCCTCAAATACACATACACACATGTGTGCGAGCACACACATAAATTCCTGTGGCTTTGCCACTGCCACTATTTATTTGGTGGCTTGGTCTGTGCCCCCTCAAAGCTTTGTGCCTTTGCTTAGTAGTGTTTTTTTTCCTGAAACTGTCAGTGCAGGTGTTCCAGAAAACACCTGCAATACATGAGTGGGGATTAGAAACTTGCTTCCTGATAGCTGTCCTTGACAGTTGATGGATGATTCTTTTATTACCAAAAGTTATAAAACCAAAAAGATCTTGCAGTGGGGTGGCTCAGAGTCGAAGCAAGCTAGGCAAAGCTGAAAATAGAGTGTATATAGTGCAGCGTGCTTATTTTGAAGGTTGAGGTTTCTGCTTCAACCTTTCATAAGGAAAAAGGCTACCTTTATTGACAGCACTCTCTTTTACCATTCTCTGAGATCTTTGGTTTGGGTTTTGTGTGTTTAATGGAAAAAAATAGTCAATACATTTGTTAACATGTTTCCCACTGGTGAACTGCTGAAGTTCCCTGAATAAAGTGCAGTGTTTCAATGAGGGGCACATTGTGAAAGGCATTTGTTTTCTGGCAGGCAATGTCCAGAAGTGGTCCCAGTTTTGAAGGGATCTGTGATACAAACTGGTTATTGAGTCCTTCATCCCACAGTGAGGAGAAACAAATCACAGTGAGAAAACGTGACAGCTTGAGTCACTCTACATTGGTAACTGGTCTTTAGACAGACTTGTAAGCTACTGGAATGCTTGCATGTGCTTTCACTTGGGTCCCTTGTATTTCTGTTCCTGGCTGAGGTAGGGAGCACAAAGGCCAGGAGAATTTCTGTGTTCTTCTCAAGTGCCTTTAAGCATGTTTGGTTAAGCAGGCAAGCATCCAACCATGACTGGACATCACACCTTTTGACACACTCCTGCTCTGGCTGCAGCAAAGGACCTGGTCTGCAGTAGCTCCCTAGTACAGGATGTCTCGGTTAGTTCATCCACCATTCTTTCTATTGTAACAAAAAGGAAGAAAATCAAATTTGGATGTGTTAATTGGGTAGTGCTGTCACCATGTGGTATGAAAAAAGCCAAGACTTTGGTCCTAAACTGTGTTGGTTTCAGGGTAATCCCCACACTTGTAAAGGTGTGACTGTGTAATTTAACTTAACAGCTATTTCCTGCAGAACAGCTCTGCTTAAGAAGTTGGTGTGGGTGTATCAGTGATAGTCAATGTCTAAAGGAGAGTTGGCAGGCTCTTCTGCCTCTCCTGGGTTCTGTAGTGGCAATGCAGTACTTGAGCTCCATAATTCTATATATGAAATCATAGAATTGTAGGGGTTGGAAGGGACCTCCAGAGATCATTGGGCCCAACCCCTCTGCCAAAGCAGATTCCCTAGGACAGGTCTCACAGGGAAGCATCCAGATGGGTCTTGAATCTCTCCAGAGAAGGAGATTCCACACCCCCTGGACAGCCTGTCCCAGGGCTCCCTCACCCTCACTGGGAAAAAGTTCTTCCCCATGTTGGTGAAGAAAATTATTTTAAACTCTCATAGGTACCTGGACACTTTGGTAGGAGGCAGCAGGAGGATGTATTTTTCTCTACTTTTTGCAGCATAGAGAAGTGTGTCCATCACTGAGTATAAAAAAAATATTTTAAGGCAATCTTAAAAGCAAGCACAAATCAGCAGAAGTAGGATCTATGCTATTATGAATGTCTAGATTTTTATATATTCAAAATAACATGCTGGCTATTGACAAGTCATAAAATAAAAAACACTCCTGTTTTTTCTCTTCTTGTCCCCGTTGAAAAAAAAATAAATCACATTTAAAATATGGACCTGGATCCATAACAAGTCATTTTGCACATGGCTGCTCACACAAAGCTATGTAACAGATCTGAAACAAAGGTGTAAAGCCAGGCTTTGCTATCACATCGCATTGCACGTAATTTTGGGGACAGAAAAGAGGATCTGAGTTCAGAGGAGTTGTATTTCCTAATGCAGTAGCTCTGTGGAATCATTTAATTTTGTATGATGTCTTTTGCAAAGAAGCTGCTATCTGGGCTGATGTGGTGGTTAGATTCTGGTGCAACTTGGAAAGGGAAACCAATCTGAGAGCTGTATCCTTCAGTTCCTCTTTCAAGTCCTTTTGTCACTTGTTTCCCTTTTCAAAACAGGAATTTGTGTTGACCTGATACAACTAAAATTTGGAGGGGGGAGGAATGGGGAGAGATGTATCACGGAGTAGAGGACTACTGCATCCTGTTGGCACTGATGCACATCCTTGGTTTGATTAATTCACAGTGTCAATTCTTTGGCTCGTGGTGGTTTTTGCCTTGCAAGGTTGTTGTGCAAAGCAAGTGGGAAATATAAGTGTCATACAACACAAATATGAAATAAAGCTGAACCTTTTAGACCTCACCTGTCACTCTTTCAGTAGATAGGTGAGTTTATTTGTGGGATATACCTGTTGTAGTGAATAATCAGTTATAGAAGGATGGAAATAGTTTGTTCAGTTATCGTAGACAACATTTTAAGATGAACTGTGTGCTCTTCTGAATGTAGCAGCTGGTCCTCTGTGGTTGCAGCCTGCTGCTTCTCACATCTAAACCTCCTCTTAGTTGGGATCTGGAGGCCTTGTGATGGTGGGGCTGAAAGCCCAAGGTTTGAACTCCATCTGCAGAGTTTATTGTCTGTACATGTAAACAGAGTACAACTTCTTTAGCTGGGAGCATAGTGGGATGGATATGCAAGCCTGGGGCTAGCTGTGCTCTCCAGTTCTCTGCTCCAGTATTTGGTTATGAATTTTTGTATTGGAGCTTGTAATTCCTTCCTAAAGCTCTTTTGCTGATTTAAATGTATTTTGACTTCTCTTTGATCATTACTTTTATTATTGTCTAGTAAAAACCTTGGAGTTGTCTCGTCATGCACAACTAAATACAGAGTTAACTGTGAGCTGGAGCAGTAGCAGCGAGCAGCCTTTCTGAGTGCTGGATGCAGTTGATTGTGTTTTGGAATCTGTGGTGACACATCTGTCCCAGGGGTTTAAGACTGTACAGAGACACTTTTTTATCTTTCTGTTTGGTCTGTTTGGTGTTGGGTGCAGTTTGTGGTTTGGTGAGGTTTGGTTCACAGAATCACAGAGTTGTAGGGGTTGGAAGGGACCTCGAGAGATCATCAGGTCCAACCCCCCTGCCAAAGCAGCTCCCCAGTTCATACTGCACAGGTCGGTGTCCAGATGGGTCTTGAATCTCTCCAGAGAAGGAGACTCCACACCCCCTGGGCAGCCTGTCCCAGGGCTCCCTCGCCCTCACTGGGGAAAGGTTCTTCCCCATGTTGGTGTGGAACTTCCTGTGCTCCAATTTGCAGCCATTGCCCCTTGTCCTGTCCCCACAGACACTGAAAAGGGGCTGGCCAATTCCCCCTGCACCCAATGCTTAAGATATTTATAAACATTGATTATTAGGTCCCCCCTTCAGTCTTCTTTTCCCCAGGCTGAACAGCCCCAGCTCTCTCAGCCTTTCCTCACAGGGGAGATGTTCCAGGCCCCTAATCATCTTCATAGCCCTTCTCTGGACTCTCTCCAGGAGATCCCTGTCCTTTTTATCCCAGGGAGCCCAGAACTGGACACAACACTCCAGGTGGGGCCTGACCAGGGCAGAGTAGAGGGGGAGGATCGCCTCCTGTGACCTGCTGGCCACACTCCTCGTTGTTGGGGTTTTTGTTTTAGTTTGGGTTGTGGTTTTTTTGTCTGCAAACTCATCAAACCAGAAGTATCTTCTTAGCTCCAAAATCCCTGTATGAAAGTGTTGGGAGTCTCCAGGGCTATGAGGTCTAGCTACAGGAACTAAAGGATTTTGCGAGGAGAATGCCACTGTTATTTGCCTGTTGTTGCATTGCAGTTCATATCCTGTTCGGCTGCATGCCAAGCCCACAAACTCCCTCTATCCCTGGTAACTGAGAAGATTACTTGCTTATAATGCTGTGAAATAAGTGCTGCACCATTGTGAGCGTACGTAAGGAGAGGCTTTACATTTGATACTCTTTATGTAGAGTGTCTGAACCTTCCCGCAACTGAACGAAGAGTCTTATTCCTCATATAGGATCTAATTTTAGAACCTGATAAAGTTTAAGAACTATTTGTTTTGCTATGTTTAATAGGTTAACTTATGTAGCAACCTTTTTTTTCCTTTTTTCTTTTTTTCTTTTTTCTTTTTTCTTTTTTTTCTTTTTTTCTTTTTTCTTTTTTCTTTTTTTTTCTTTTTTCCCTTTTTTCTTTTTTCCCCCTCTCCCTCTCCCTCTCCCTCTCCCTCTCCCTCTCCCTCTCCCTCTCCCTCTCCCTCTCCCTCTCCCTCTCCCTCTCCCTCTCCCTCTCCCTCTCCCTCTCCCTCTCCCTCTCCCTCTCCCTCTCCCTCTCCCTCTCCCTCTCCCTCTCCCTCTCCCTCTCCCTCTCCCTCTCCCTCTCCCTCTCCCTCTCCCTCTCCCTCTCCCTCTCCCTCTCCCTCTCCCTCTCCCTCTCCCTCTCCCATCCCTAATAAATTTGGAAGAGCTATTGTGTAAAGACTAATGCTGGGCTGTCTCTTGTTAAAGAGTAAATGCCTGAGGAAATGACAAAAACTTGTACTTTCTGCACCATTTATCACTACCAGTAAGGAAAGCACACCCCAGCACACCGACCGTGGATGCTGGTAGTACTGAACACGCTGACAGATCTTTCCAGCTTTAGTTCTTAGCTTTATTTAGCAGTTCTCCAAACTCATAGTTTTAGCAAGGTTTCCTGAGGCTGAGTCTAGTGACAGCCTGGCTGTCATTAAAATGAAACACCACCAAATGTAGGAAGTCAAAATGCAGTGTAGTTCATTTATTTTACCTGGTTGTAACTTTGCTGATCTTCATGAGATATCCTGGTTAGATCCAAAAAAGGATGAGCAGACAGAGATGTTGTTGTAAAGGTGGTATTTTGTTGGGGTTTTTTTGCATTGTTTTGTTTTGAATTTAAATTAAGAGGGAAGAGCAAAGTATATTAAAAGACTACTGTGAGCTTGCTCAAGAGGGAATTCCAGCCCAGAGTTGTGGACCCATGTTAGGTGAATAAACACTTGGATTAGAATCATAGAATCACAGAGTTGTAGGGGTTGGAAGGGACCTCGAGAGCTCATGGGGTCCAACCCCCCTGCCAAAGCAGCTCCCCAGCTCATACTGCACAGGTCGGCGTCCAGACGGGGCTGGAATCTCTCCAACAAAATCATGCCAACAATGATGACAGCCAAGAAAACTCTTTAGTTCCCAGAGAACTAACCTGAAGAGCTTGGTTGGTTCCTAATGTTGCTCTTAGGAGCTTGGTTGGTTCCCAATCTTGTTCTTAAGAGCTTGGTTGGTTCACCTGTGCGACCTGTCCTAGGGAACCTGCTTTGGCAGGGTTTGTTGAACTCAATTTCTGGAGGTCCCTTCCAACCCCTACAATTCTGTGAATCTGTAATTTGAGGGCTAGCTAGTGCAGACTGGTAAGATAGCCATGAAATGCACCCCAGCCTGATGGAGACTTGCATGTTGGGCTCACAGCTCTAGTTCCTGAGACAGGGGGCAGGACTAGATAATAGAGAAGATGAACAGGGATCACTATTTATGGTGTATTTGTAGGAGGACTGTGGCAAGATGAAAAGCTCCAAGTCAGTTTGGGAGGGGTGTGCTTTGTTAAAGCTTCTGTGGCTCCTGTGGATTATCACTTCGTGGTGCTCGGACAAACGTCAGTTAGTGTTCATCAAACATTTTCTTGTTTGTGTCTCCTGCAAATGGAAAGGGACCAAAAAACACACTCCAATTGAAAACAGCTCATATGCAGATTGCAACCAGACATCCAGGCAAACTTTGTGGACAGTGGGATGTTTGCCGATACAGATTTGTTGGAAATAGTATCTTTCTTTCTGAGACAGGAATGATTATAAAAGCAGATCTCAAGAGGGAAACTTACTGGAAACCTAAGCTGTGCTGAATAGTGAGTACTTTTACCTTAGGAAGCTTGCTTTTTGCAAACTGTGGGCAATTTTCAAACCTTGCTGCTGTGGTTATTTTGGGATGGCAGTGGATATTCTTTTGCAGCTATTGGGGATTTTTGTCTTTTCTAGGCTGCATGTTTTAAATATTCTTTGAATGAGCCTCCAGGAGCTTACATCTCCAGATCATAGAATCATAGCATTGTAGGAGTTGGAAGAGACCTCGAGAGCTCATCGGGTCCAATCCCCCTGCCAAAGCAGCTCCCCAGCTCATACTGCACTGATAGGCGTCCAGACAGGTCTTGAATCTCTCCAGAGAAGGAGACTCCACACCCCCTGGGCAGCCTGTCCCAGGGCTCCCTCACCCTCACTGGGGAAAAGTTCCTCCCCATGTTGGCGTGAAACTTCCTGTGCTCCAATTTGCAGCCATTGCCCCTTGTCCTGTCCCCACAGACCACTGAAAAGGGGCTGACTGATTCCCCCTGCATCCCCTGCTTATTATAGACATTAATTAGGTCCCCCCTCAGTTTTCTCTTCTCAAGGCTGAAGAGTCCCAACTAACACAGCTTTTCCTCACAGGGGAGATGCTCCAGGCCCTTCATCATCTTCGTAGCCCTTCTCTGGACTCTCTCCAGGAGATCCCTGTCTTTTTTATACCAGGGAGCCCAGCACTGGACACAATACTCCAGGTGGGGCCTGACCAGGGCAGAGTAGAGGGGGAGGATCCCCTCCTGTGACCTGCTGGCCACACTCCTCCTGATGCCCCCCAGGATCCCATTGTCTCTCTCAGCCCCCAGGGCACACTGCTGGCTCATGGCCAACCTGTCATCTACCAGGACCCCCAGGTCCTTCTCCACAGAGCTCTTCTCCAGCAGGTCACCCCCAGCCTGTACTGATACATGGGGTTGTTCCTCCCCAGGTGCCAGACTCTCCACTTGCTTTTGTTGAACCTCCTCTGGTGTCTCCCTGCCCAGCTCTCCAGCCTGGCCAGGTCTCTGGATGGCAGCGCAGTGTCCTGTGCAGTGTGCTGCGTTTATCGTCAGGAATGCGTGCAGTTCAGTGTTGTGCAACTTGTGTTCACTTTATATGTCTCCTCCTACTGAAACACAGTGGATCACATGAAGAGATTTGTCAAGTCAGGTGTTACAGCTAGCTCAGCTTGGCAAGAAGCTATGGATCATAGAATTGTCTTGGTTGGAAGGGACCCTTTAGATCATGCTATTGGTAGTCTTGCCCGGTTTTGAGAGTAAGCCAATTCAGCGAGGAAAGAACCTTTACTCAAATCTACCTCAGTCTTTACTCAAAAAACCTCACTTTTAAGTTGTACTGAATGGATGTGAGAATCTGTCCCTTTGGGAACCTTGTGTCAAGAGAGGCCGGGCTCTGAGTGAGGAGGTCCTGCGAAGCATTTGCTGCCTCTTGGCCTGGTCCCACTCTCTAATCTTACTTTTTCCATGCCACACAACAAGTAAGCTGAGAGATGGTTTTGGTAAGTGTGACCCATAGGACAACACTACACCTCTTGTAATGGTTTTATAGCAAGGATTGCCAAGCAAGACAAGAAAACAGGAACAACAAGACGAAGGACATATTTGAAAATATTTAGCTAATTCATCGTCACTAAGCCAAGTTTCCTTGTTCTTGGTCAGTCAGGTGAAGTGGAAGGAAGGAGACTTATGTTTGAGGACTTCACTCTGGTTAAGCGTGCCTAGTGGGAGAAATCATGTTGTGTGATGCTGGTTGTACTGCAGAAGTAAGCATGAAGGAAAGCATGCAGTGGAGTATGTCTGGTGCAGCGGGGGAACTGCTCACCCTTACTGCAGAGTGTCTGAGTGAGGCTGGCAGAGGACTTGTCTGGGGTTGATTCATCACTTGGTTTCAAACCCCTTGCTTTGCTTTGTCTAATCAGTGTGGGGAAATCAAGGGATTAATCCAAGGACAGAGTTCTTGGGTTGGGAGAAAGAAATAAAGGGAAGTGGGGGCCACCTGTGCTGGCAGGGTGCTCTCAGGGCTGCTCTCAGGTATGTTCCACCAGTACCTGATGGAACAAGATGATCTTTTCAAGTGGATGTCGGGATAAGCTGATGAGAAGCAGTACCTGTTGTGCTATGAGAAAACCTTAAGTATTTAAATGTTAGTCTCTAAGTCCTTTTTCCACAGACTTGCTGTCTTGCTAACGTATCATATGACAATATCACTTTTAGATACCAAATGAAAAGCATATGTAACAGAAAGCAGAAATGTTCTTCCACTCTGTGTAACCAAGGGTAACGTCCAATATGAAAAATGGATTTTCCTTAAGTGGAACACACTACTTTAATTACTACATGCAGTTTGGAATCGAGACTATTTATACAATTAGAAGCTTGGAAAGGTTTCCACAAATTCTTTCTACTTATGCATTAGAGAGATTTAATTTCTTTCTCTTTTTAAAAAATTTTTCCTATCTAAATGCAAACTAGAAGATGAATGAAGAGGAAAAACAAACCTTGGGAGTCATCATGGCAGAAGTAGTATCTTCAGTGTTGGTATTGCCTGAATTTCAGTATGCATTTTTAATCTGAGGATTCAGTACTCTCTAACTTCTAAAGTCTGTGTAAACCATTGCTGGAAGATAACCTTATTGAGAGGGGAATGGCTGCCATGCTCAGTGCACTTTTACAATTTACCTAGTGTTAAGGTTGAAACTGTATTTTTATATGGACTCTATAATTTTAAATCAACAGCTGTTTTCTGGTGAGGGGTTGGGTTTGGTTTTTTTGAGGGGGGGATTAAGTTGTCTTTATTATGTAATGGTATGGGAGAGGAATTCTGCTCTTTGTTGTTTGGAGGGTAGTGTGATCTACTATTTCATAATTTCTTGAGGGTGAATGCTGTGAAATTTTGCAATGTGAAACCAGCACTATGTCCTAATCTAAACAGTGGGCAAGATTCTGATCTTCTGGACAGCAGCGTAAATCTAGGTGTATTCCCCAGAGGCAAAGCTAAATACACAGACTTAGGGGGAACTACACTTCTACTGTTGCTTTGAAGTGATGAACCTGCCCTGGCAACATAATTGAAAGAGCCTCTGACCACACAAGAAATCCTCTGCTGTTGGATGAGGTTCTACAAGGAAAGTTCATCCTCATGAATTCCCTGTATTTTGAGTCCAATTTCTCTTTACCTGAATTGATTGAGCACTGTTGAAAAATCTTGAATCATAGAATGGTCTGGGTTGAAAGGGACCCCGAGGGTCGCAGAGTTCCAACCCCCTGCCACAGGCAGGGACACCAACCTCCAGGCCTGGAGCTACACAAGGTTGCCCAGGGCTCCGTCCAACCTGGCCTTGAACGCCTCCAGGGATGGGGCATCCACCACCTCTCTGGGCAGCCTGTTCCAGCCCCTCACCACTCTCTCTGTAAAAAACTTCCCCCTAATATCCAATCTAAACCTTCCCTCCTTTAGCTTTAATCCATCCCCCCTTGTCCTGCCATTGTCTATCCTTTAAAAAGTTGAATCCCCTCCTGTTTATAATCTCCCTTCAGGGACTGGCAGGCTGCAATGAGGTCCTACTCCTTAACCTTCTCTTCTCCAGGCTGAACAAGCCCAGAATTTGGAAGAAAGTCAGCTGTGACTGGGTGGGGAGCTGATAACTTTGTAAGGAAAACATTAGCATGTTTGTAGACGTCTCAAAAGAAGCTGCAATTTTCAAAAGAGATTGTTTTTGAACTTCGATAGTGTGTTCCGGATGGAGCTCTTCCTTTGCTTTAGGCTCTTAATGCTCTTTACTGGGGATTAGGAAGCTTGCATAAAAGCAAGGGCAGAAGGTAAGATCCCTCTAAAATCATGGTCAAAACTCTCAGCTAAGCAGAGTCAGGATTACAAGCCATGTCGAATGCAGTAGACAGACTAGTATTATCTGTGGTAAATTTGTCTATTAACAAGGTGTGGCTAGTTTTCCACACTGCAAAGAGAACTGTACTTAATTTGGTGTGCTGTCATTCCCTTCTTAAAAACAGCGTGGCACTACAATCTGCAGTAATGTCACCCACCATCACAGACTAGTGTTGCTGCAATGTTCTGGTTCATTCCTTAGACTGCTGTAATATTTCATGGGGATGGCATGTAAAGGGGTCCGTCTTGCTAAGGCAAAAATCTCTCTGCTTCCACATATTCCTAGGAAAACTGGGAAAAGCCAAGGGAGCTTCAGATGACTGGTGTTGTACCAGTTCTGCACACGTTTCTCGTTTTCTTTCTCATGTGGTAATGACTGGAAGATTTTTGTATCCACAGGCATAGCAAATGAACAATTAGTCTTTGGTTTTTAAGATGACATCAGCTCTGAAGCATTGCTGCTTCAGAGAACCAGATCCCTGGGGTTTGGTTCACAGAATCACAGAGTTGTAGGGGTTGGAAGGGACCTCGAGAGATCATCAGGTCCAACCTCCCTGCCAAAGCAGCTCCCCAGCTCATACTGCACAGATAGGTGTCCAGATGGGTCTTGAATCTCTCCAGAGAAGGAGACTCCACACCCCCTGGGCAGCCTGTCCCAGGGCTCCCTCACTGGGGAAAAGGTGGTGTGGAACTTCCTGTGCTCCAATTTGCAGCCAGTGCCCCTTGTCCTGTCCCCACAGACACTGAAAAGGGGCTGGCCAATTCCCCCTGCACCCCATACTTAAGATATTTATAAACATTGATTAGGTCCCCCCTCAGTCTTCTTTTCTCCAGGCTGAACAGCCCCAGCTCTCTCAGCCTTTCCTCACAGGGGAGATGCTCCAGGCCCTTCATCATCTTCGTAGCCCTTCTCTGCACTCTCTCCAGGAGATCCCTGTCCTTTTTATCCCAGAGAGCCCAGAACTGGACACAACACTCCAGGTGGGGCCTGACCAGGGCAGAGCAGAGGGGGAGGATCACCTCCTGTGACCTGCTGGCCACACTCCTCCTGATGCACCCCAGGATCCCATTGTCTCTCTTTTCATAGCAGTGGCAAAATACATTCTGTCCCTGCTGCTCCCTTTTCAGGTGTGTGTTGGACCTATTGATCACCAAATGGAGGGAATTCTTTTATTCAGGGACCTATGATTGTCATAGATTTTCCATGGGCTCAGAGCCACCCATTTTGAATTTTTTCCCGAGGGACTTCCCTCTGGTTGAGTGCTACAGACCCTTCAGCTTGATGATCTGGTCCCTTTTCTGTGCACAGTTAAAAAGAGCATCTGGGGATAAACTAAGAAATACTATGGGGTCTGTGGCTCCCTGGCTAAGCATTTGCTGGCAAAATCAATATGTAACATGAAATCATGTTGCTTTACAGTGCTCATCTGATGAAGTAGAAGCTAACAAACTTGCATAAGAGAGGAGATGACTTCTCTTTGTGTCCCCCCTCTGGACCAGATGTGCTAAGAAGGGCAGAGACAGCAGTGAAGGGGTTGTTGCCTGAGCAACTTCTCACACTAGTGTGCCAAGTGTCTGCTTTCCTGGCACCCTTCATTTCTGTTTGCTCTTACCTCTACCTGTACTGTGACACTGGTTTGTGAACCGATTTTGGGTGTGACTGGCTGCTGCCAAAGCCAATCTAAGTCATGTCTGAAGTGCAGTCTACAAGCCATCTCTGCTCAGTGTTCAGGTTACAGACTCTCACTTTAGAAACTAATTTGTAGTGATGTCTATGCTTCAAGAGAATATGGTACTGTATTATTTCTACTGTGCTTGGAGAGAGCAACCTCTCTGTGTTTTCTAGCCTTGAAAAGTCAAGGCTTCACATCTTGCACCTTTTGCAGGTCCAAGCTTCCATAGATGTGAACAGAATAAATCCGTAGATACTGGTTATAAGCCTCTAAATA
Source organism: Laterallus jamaicensis coturniculus (assembly GCA_022605575.1). Classification (NCBI taxonomy): domain Eukaryota; kingdom Metazoa; phylum Chordata; class Aves; order Gruiformes; family Rallidae; genus Laterallus; species Laterallus jamaicensis. The sequence goes on from JAKCOX010000005.1 coordinate 5,323,631, forward strand.
GGGGGATTGAAATGTCTTGCAGTTTCAAATACAACATTGTGTTTCAATGAGTGATGATTCCACTTTCCTCCAGTTAAAATGCATCTTGTGCAGATATATGTAAACAGATATTTTTTGGATATGTGGAAGGACAAAGCAGCTACAGCTTTCTAATTTAGAATCTGCATTCTGAAGTAGATAAACTTGATTTTTCTTATATATTTCTGCTTGAATCAGTTATTTCAATTGCCTTTACTTGAAAATGGCCATAAAATTGTTTTGCATCCTGTTCCCATAAAAATCTGGGACAAATTATAACCTCCCCAGTCCTCCTCTGTTTAGACAAATGGACAAAGTGTTCAATATATTTTGATTTTTACCAAAGACTGTTATCTCTTGTTATCAGTCTTTGGCTGTAAGTTTAGACTGTCCGTGCTTTTCAACTGCTTGCACAGAGCTGAGTGTGCCGTCTTTAATCTTTATAATTAACATACTTCCAATTTCCTAATTCCTCTTTTTTTGCAGCATCTTGGCTATGACAGTCCCACAGATACATAAGGGTCTGTTTTCAAGTTCCATAAGCAGTTCTTTCTGTGCTGCTTTTGGAAACAAAAGACCCCTTTCAGAATCTGGGACCAGCACTTGCTCCAAATCTCTCACCATCAGATGCTCTGTGTCCAGATATTGTTGGATCTGTTCTTTTACTTTATACTAGCAGTAATAACAATTTGTAGCAGCTATTAGGGCCCATAAAGCAGGCTCTTGCTCTTTTCAGCATTAAAAGATGGATGTACAGTATATGCAGGTGGCTTTGTGGCTGTGTGCAATATAATGAAGTTTATCTGTGCAATACTGAGGTTACTGTAAGAAGCGCCTCGTGCTGGGGGCTCTCTCACACTGTTTGAGTAATTAATGAACAGTCAAAGCTTGTGTTAGTCTGGGAGGTTAACTACAGACTGAAAAAACCTGTGAATAGTGGAGGTAGCCCTCCAAGGCAGTTGTTCTGATCCTTCCTTGCCTTCTATCATAGTAATTTGTGCACTTTGCAAAAGGAGTTTCCCACACCTGTTGCAGGCCTTGTAGCTGAGGACCAAATTGGAGAAGTCAAGACTGTGAAGACTTTGGAAACACAAGACTGCAAAGAGGATAAATATGCCAGCTGATGTTGGAACATTTTTGCTTAGTAATGTGAAAATAGGTGTGCAAGAGGCTGTGATCTCTTGCTTGAAAATAACGATGTGGGAGGGAGCTATGTTCTTCTGCAAGACCTAGTCTCTCACCTGTGTTCTGGTGAACAGGTAATGAGAATCCATGTGGGATTGCTTCCCACCTTGAGCATCCAGACACATCCAGCAGCAATCTAGTGCTTAGTTGCTTATGTCTTTGTTCCCTACCAATTTTATATATATATATATATATATATATATATATATATATATATAGGGAGTGATCTACTCAAATTCCTGTTTGGACTTTATGGAAATCCATCTTTCTTTTTCCTCCCCCTGTCATTGGTGTGTGTGTAGGTGTATGCACATCTGTGTTTTTGTGTGCTGGACATTACCCACGACACTCAGTCATAAAGAATGCATGACAGCCATGACCGTAAGGCTGTGATACGGCTGTGTTGTGTGTGAAATGGGGCTGGGAAGGGAGACCAATGGTACACATTGAATGTACAGTCATTCCCTCCTTTCCTTGTCTGAAAGGCTTCCAGATCTCATATATTCACAGGCAGGCCCCAGCCAAAGCCTGCAGCTGTCATGCATTTTCAACAGATTCCACAGGGCCTAGATGAGGTTTGAAGACATTCCTTTGCTCTTACACATTAGCTAAAAGGAATTACCGTAACATCTGATATTGTGGAAGTGGGAAATTTGCCATCCTGACCTTGCCCAAAGCATTCCGGAACTGGGGGTCCAAGGATTTATTATCTCAGATGGCCTCCAAAGGTCATCAAGGGCCCATCTAGCAGTGCCCCAGCACAACTCAGGCAGCCAATGTGCTATTCATTTGGAGGGACTGTGCTGTGGGGTTGGGTGGTTTTTTATTTTTCTTCTTCTTCCTTAATTTTATTTTTTTTTTTTGTATGGCTGAAATAATGGGCAGACACATGTTACTGCTGCTCTCTGGATCTTTGTCATAGGAAAAGCATGTTCCATTGGAGCAATTCCCAGCTGTCAGTAATGTGCTGAAACACCACAGCCAATCATCAGAGAACAGGCCAAATAAACAGGATGTTCACAATGTGAATGATTGCATGAGTGTGTAACAAACTTTCTGCACATTTCACAGTCTCATAATGAGATTGACATGCATTGCTTCATCTGCATCTGTCTGTTTGGGGAAGAAACACATAAACACCATGGAGACTATGTGCAAGGGAGCTCAGTTTCTTGGCTTGCATGGCTGTTGATACGATAGGACAAAATCTGGTACTGAGTTGGAAATGAGCAGTGCTTCAGAGCTATTCATTTAGCTGCTGGGAAGCGCCCAACAGTCAGCCAAGCAGAGTTTGGTGAGTGTTCATGTAATCAAAGTGGTTATTATAGCAACAGATGACAAAAGTGCCTGAGGATGATGCACAGAACTATTTTTTATAGGGAATATCTGAGGCGCCATTTGTTTTCTCTTTGTCTTCATTTCAGAATTTATTTTGATTGCTTTATGTATTTATAAAAAAAAACCCTCTGTGCACAGAGGAAACCAACAAAGGAAAGAATGTTTACAGCAATCTATCATTACCTAATGGAATAGCAAAAACCATTGTGTCTTTAATTTGAAATCAGGACAGCATAATTAGAATAGTAAATACAAAAAGGAAGTCAATGTCCTCACCCTCCAAAGCATGCATTTTTTCCAGTAATTAATGTTCTTATCCCCAAAAGCATGCATTTTTTGAGCAGAGTGAATGTTAATGCACTTTAACTATATAGCTGCACAGTTGCTGAGGTGCACAATACAGCTTATCCCACGGTTGGACAATGCCAACTTCTTCCTTAATCCCTCTTGCCCTGCTGCTAGGCCTTTTTGTGGTTCTTTGGTTAAAATGTCCTAAAACTCACATGCATTTTGTTCTCATGAGGTTTTTATGGGTATCATCTGATACCCATTACTTACCTGAGAAACAGATTTTAAAAATACCCCAAAAACCTAATGAAGAAATTGAAGTCTGATGATCTGTGTTACAGTAGCGACCTCAGATTTGTCAGAGGCCCTTCTAGAATCAGTGAAACTGTGTTTGATAAAGCTATCACTGCCCTATCATAGCACTAAGAACTGTTGATAGCTTTTCATTCCTGTGGGAGAGTGTGTAGGGTATGGGGTATGGTATGGTGGCTTAACCTTGGTTGGACACCAGGTGCCCACCAAGCTGCTCTCTCAATCCCCCCCTCAGCAGGACAGGGAAGGGAGAAAAATAAGATGGAAAACGGATGGTACAGAACATCTCTCTGGTCAGCTGGAGTCAGCTGTCCTGGCTGTATCCCCTCCCAAGATCCTGTCCACCCCCAGCCTACCAGTGGTGGAGGGAGAAATGTTGGAGGGACAGCTTTGATGTGTGCCAGCACTACTCAGTAACAGCCAAAACACCAGTGTGTTCATAGAATCATAGAATGGCAAGGGTTGGAAGGGACCCCAAGGATCATAGAGCTCCAACCCCCCTGCCACAGGCAGGGACACCAATCTCAGGCCTGGAGCTACACAAGGTTGCCCAGGGCCCCATCCAACCTGGCCTTGAACACTTCCAGGGACGGGGAATCCACCACCTCTCTGGGCAGCCTGTTCCAGCCCCTCACCACTCTTTCTGTAAAAAACTTCCCCCTAATATCAAATCTAACCCTTCCCTCCTTTAGCTTTAATCCATTCCCCCTTGTCCTGCCATTATCTGCCCTTTTGAAAAAGTTGATTCCCCTCCTGTTTGTATGCTCCCTTCAGGGACTGGCAGGCTGCAATGAGGTCCCCCTGCAGCCTTCTCTTCTCCAGGCTGAACAAGCCCAGCTCCCTCAGCCTCTCTTTGTAGGGCAGGTGCTCCAGCCCTCTGATCATCTTTGTGGCTCCTCTGAACCTTCTCCAACAGTTTCACATCTCTCTTGTATTGGGGGCCCCAGCTCTGGACACAGGACTCCAGCTGGGGCCTCAGGAGGGCAGAGCAGAGAGGGACAATCCCCTCCCTGTCCTGTTATGAACACCTTGCAGTACATGTGAACACCTTGCTGTTATGAACAAACTGCAGTACAGCTCTGTGAGAGCTGCTCTGGGGAAGTGAACTCATCTCAGGCAGGCTCAATACGTATGGTTATTATGAACACATCCACGTCAACTTCACAGGAACCCCTTTCTGGTATGAGCTCCAGGAGACAGCTAGTGCCCAAATGTCTTTGCAATGAGCTGATGCAGAAGACATTTCAAATGCTGCCAGTGTTAGGTGGTGATAGCAATGAGTTTATTGACTGTATCTGGATAGGCTGCAGCATAAAAATCAAGATATGCAGAGCATGTCCTGACTGACAACATCTAGTCAAGGTTTGGAAAACTGTCCACCTTGCATTGCATGAGACAGAGGAAAGAGATCAAGGAATTAAAAATTGCACTTTACAAAATGTAGAAAAAGGTGCCTTCTGCACAGTTTCTTAGGGTATGGCTATTCTGGAAATGTAAGTGCTATAGCAAAAATTCAGGCAATGTGAGTCAACAAATAATATGAAAAAGAACAGAAGAAAATCCATGATGTTTCTCTCAAGATGCCAAAATTTCAAATAAGCATGAAGTCAGAAATAATTCCCAGCTTGTGGGGTTGGAAGGCAGTCTAGGAAGAGGTGGGTTGCCAACTCATGAGTATGTTTGAAATAATCTGACATAGTTTAATTGAAGAAGGTGTTTTGTCTCAGTGGCTATCGTTTCCCAGCAGAATCTCTAGCCTTTGCAGGTTCTACAGGAGAAGGGAATTTGTTGGAATTCTTTGCTGTTGCTGGCTTGTTTGTAAAATGTGGGAAATGGGGGGAGCTGGTAAGATTTCAGGACAGGTCTTGTCGGATGTGTCAGCTACTGCTTGGAAATGGGAACTGAACAAACTGCACAGCAGTCGGTATCCCAAGGTGCTGGGCTTTAAACATACCCCAAACTGTTCTTTTTTTTAACTACCATGTTGGTTTCACTTGTGAACTTTATAACCTTTTCACATCTTTCATGTTGAGAATACTAGCCTAGCTCCCAAACACCAAGGATATTAATTTATCTCCATCTCTGGGGATATTCAAGACTTGTCTGGACACCGACCTGTGCAGTATGAGCTGGGAAGCTGCTTTGGCAGGGGGGTTGGACCTGATGAGCTCTTGAGGTCCCTTCCAACCCCTATGATTCTGTGATTCTGTTTGTACACTGCTCCATTATGTCCAGGTTTGGGTTTTTAATTTGATTTCTCCCTGTGAATGGCACTGAAGCTCCTGTGGAAGGAACGCAGCTAATGCTGTATTATCTCCACAGATGTGAGTTCAGCAGGCTAGAGGCAAAAGCGTGGCAGCAGGTACTGAATCTCACCTTTCAACAGGGTGAAGAGAGCACCTTGTCATAGCAGCTCTGTACCCTGGGAAATCAACCATATAAACTACAGCCCTGCTCCATGCCCTGCACACACACACACACGGGCACGTCCCTGATCCATTCCTCTTGTTTCCTCTTTTGCCAGTGGCTTCCCCCCCCTACAGTGTTCTCACCACAAAAGATTAAGCAACTTTCCCAGCCTTTAAACACTTACTGTCTAATTCCCTGCCGACTGAGAGAAGGCCACTGCTGGAATTATGTCTCTGTTGATGTACCCTGAGAAGGGCACTATTTAGAAACTGTGGTGGAACATGCTCCTAAGCCATATAATGAAAACTAATGAAGCATACAGGGTTTTGTTTGCCTAACGTGATTAAATTGTGAGATGCTAAATGAATGTGTGCTGGTACAGGCATAAATAAATCACTGTAAGTCCACTTCAGTGCTCTAAGTTTATATGCAGATTATAAAATTAAACCATTACAGTGCTTGCCACCCTGATTTATTTTATTTGACTGGGGATGTTTATTAGCCAGGACATTGTAGATCTCTTATGAAGCCATGCTCGTGAGGATGAAATGTTTCCACTAAGTTAAGCTACTTCAGTATTGATGTTCTTCCCTAGAGCTGTGGAAGAGCATGGCTAGGATATCTATATAAAAACCACTTCTTTCAGTAGGTATTTTTCTTTGTTTTCTTTATTGCCATTGCAAGCTAAATCAGACTTTGTTCTCTTTAGCTCCTGAAACTATATTTGGTTGCACTTCCCAAGAGCTTGCTCACCCATGCCAACACGTTATGGAATCAGTGGGGAACATGCAGAAGACAGGTAGGAAACCTATAAGTGTCTAATACAAATGTAGTTCTCTGATTTTATAATGGTTTGAGCAGATGTGATACTGTATCTTCATCTAGGTGCATACAGTTCCTAATATTTTAAGACATTTCCTGGCCAGAGCTAATCAGTAACCCTTTCTTGATTTCATGTCTTCAAAATGAGTGGTGGTTCTCATTCGTGTAATAAATGCCATGTTTCTCTTAGAAAATGAATTGGATTTTTTAAAAAAAGCCTTCTTAGCCCTTCTGTTTGACTGTGTAACCATGTGTATTTGGTTAGTCACCCATGATAAAGTTTTGGGAGTGAGTGCATTAATTTGCTTTAGTCTCAGACTGAAATAAGAATTATGACTTTAGGAGGTTTGTAAACCTGAAGTGATGTGTTTCCTGTTGCTTTTCCAGTTATGGGAAAGTGGAGCAGAGCTAAGTCTGGTTATTTGGTAGAGAGACAAGAAGAAGAGAGTGATTCCTGTAAAGAACACCACAAATGGGATCTGATTTTTCATTATCAGTCTGGTCCCTCTATACTTTTTGGCATTTCTTTCTTATAAGTGGAAGGTTGTACTCACCAACCTGTAAAGCCTTGGAAAAGGCCAGCAGAGATTGAGAAGGAATGGCAGACACTGGCCTCCACAGCATATGTTGTCTGAGAGGACAATTTGGGCACATCTAATCGATTCTCTGCCACTTCAGGCGCCTCAGGAAATGGTGGTGTATTGATGTCTCCCTGATTTAAGGCCCCTGATGCACTGTTTGGCCCCCAGAGAGCCTGATACAGGATTCTGAAGTGAAATTCAATGACAGGAACTCAGAGTAGATGATCTAATGGTAGAAGTCATCAATAGATGAACTTCCCAGGTTTAGGAAGCTATGAGTTTACCAGTGGGGCTATAACTGAACACTGTCATAATCATCATAATAACATCCCACACAAATTGACAGTAATGTTCTTTATTGTAAAAAATGATCCTGCAAAGCCCATTCCTGACTTCATCTATCTCTTCTGAAATGCATCTACTAAGGTCTTGTAAAACAACAGAAATTTAATATGGGGTTAAGATAAATAGTATTTCTTATGTATATCTAAATTAATTGTGAGCAATGTGGGAGAGGTGAGTTTTTAAGAAGGCATTAAATATCAGTAGGGGAAGAACCATGCATATCATAGAATCATAGAATGGCAAAGGTTGGAAGGGACTCCAAGGATCACAGAGCTCCAACCCCCCTGCCACAGGCAGGGACACCAACCTCAGGCCTGGAGCTACACAAGGTTGCCCGGGGCCCTATCCAACCTGGCCTTGAACACCTCCAGGGACGGGGCATCCAACACCTCTCTGGGCAGTCCCTTCCAGCCCCTCAACACTCTCTCTGTAAAAAATTTCTCCTAATATCCAGTCTAAACCTTCCCTCCTTTAGCTTTAATCCATCCCCCTTGTCCTGCCATTGTCTGCCCTTTTAAAAAGTTGATTCCCCTCCTGTTTCTCTGCTCCCTTCAGGGACTGGCAGGCTGCAATGAGGTCCCGCTGCAGCCTTCTCTTCTCCAGGCTGAACAAGCCCAGCTCCCTCAGCCTCTCCTTGTAGGGCAGCTGCTCCAGCCCTCTGATCATCTTTGTGGCTCCTCTGACCCCTCTCCAACAGTCCCACATCTCTCTTGTATTGGGGGCCCCAGCTCTGGACACAGGACTCCAGCTGGGGCCTCAGGAGGGCAGAGCAGAGAGGGACAATCCCCTCCCTGTCCCTGCTGCCACCCCTCTGCTGATGGAGCCCAGGATCCCATTGGCCTTGTGAGCTGCAAGAGCCACTGCTGGCTCATGTTCAGTTTCTCATCCACTGTGACACCCAGGTCCTTCTCACAGGGCTGCTCTCAAGAAGCTATGACTTCAGGAACTTGTTCTATCTGAGAAGATGCTTGAGAAGCAGATAATAGAGGTGATCTGTGAATGACTGACGTACCACTAGATGAGGTTGAACATTAACAAAGGTGGATGGTAACACAAAGCTTGTCAGAGAGAGATAAAGTCAAGGGATAGTAACATAGAACTTGGAAGCTGATGACAGGGAACTTGGAATTTACGCTTGCAACTGATTATTAGAAAAGGCTTTGAAAATGAAGAATTGATATGGTCAAACTGATGAGTCAGACAAAGTTTGCCTGTATTTTGCATATTGAGATAAAAGAAACCAGCAGTAGACAGGACAAGAATTTAGAAAAGGAGATAGAATACAAATACCAGGAGAAGGGAGGAAAAGTTTACATGGTCTCTGGTTGCATAGGCAAGGGTGAGGATAATGAAGGAGGCAAAGAGCAATCTCTAGGTTGTTACACATCACCAGTTTTCTGGATTTTATATTTGTAGACTGTATAGAGTAAGATGTTGCCTTAAGTGAAGGAAAGATGAGGAAAGTACAAGATAGGAAGCTATCTCCTTATTCCTGGACTTTTTTTATTTTTTTCTTTTTTTCTTTAGAAATGACAGCTGGTCACAGGTGAGACGTTATTCTCATGCACAGGAACGTTTGTCTGTCAGTATGAAGACTTGAGCTAGGTCAGTTTGGGAGAAATTTCAGTTAGTGGTATTTAGCAAAGGCTTCCCTTATGAAAAAATAAAATTTACCCTGTTAGTGCAGAGACTGGAAGGAAGGACCCAAAGGAAAAAAAAAAGAGAAAATGGTCAGCATTTGAAATGTTTTAGCCATGCTGAAAGCCCCTCAGAGGGTCATGGTGTAGCTTTACCATTTGAAGATGTTCTGCTAGTACTTATTCTTATCTTTTAGCTGTGTTTTTGCTGTGCCAGTTTGCTCACTTGCTTAATAAAATTAGCGGAGACCCTCAGACAAAAACTATTCTTTAAATTGCAAATGATCTTCTGCAGTTATTTTATTAGGGAGTTAGGAAACTCTATGAATAGAAGGGCCAGACAAACCACTGTAAAATTTCTATTCCATTACTTTGGAAACTCTTCCCCTTTGCCCTCCCTCTCCTAACCACAACCACACATAGATTTGCTATTTTGAGGAATGCCAACATTATTCTTGGTTGTATTTTTCCTTGCAGTTTTAGTGATTATAAATGGAATTCTTCATCCTCTGCTCTGGTTCATATTTTGTTAACCAAAATCAAACTCATATGTCAATCTCCAATTGACTAATGCATGCCCTATAAACTTAAGCAACAAGAGGGTGAGCTGCATACTGAGAATGACATAATATTTGATAAAATATCAAATATTTAGCAAGGTAAAGTCAGTGGCAGCAGCAGAACTGTGAAAGGCAGGAAACATCAGCTGACTTGGCTGATTTTGACAAGAAAATAACCTTTCTTTCTAAAAATCATAGGTCTTTAGTGCTGCAAATAGACAAAGTGTGTTATTTGTCAATACTGTGCTGTTAACGACAAGCAGGTCTAAACCTGCCTGTAATGATAAGCTGCTATAGCTCCACTGAAATTCCAATAGTTCCTCTGATGTTCATCAATTAAACCTCTGTCCCTAAATCTAATGAGCACTACTGTTTGGGTGAGCCAACTGAGTTTTTAAATCCGTGCAGACCCACAGAGTCTCCTCTTGCATCTCTGGCTGTTGTGACATACGCTACATTGGCATTCCAAAACAAGGCAGGACTCTTCCTGATGAATATGAAACCTATCTCCCAAACTCATCAATCAGCCTCCTTCTTTTCTGTGTCTCTGCTGGCTCCTCATCTGGTACTGCATCTGGGTTTAAACAGCTTGCCATCACTTTCACAGCCTTGTGTGTAGGAGTAGCTTGCCCTCCTTAGCTGTCCTCCCACTACAAACTTCCTGTTCCCAGTCCTTCCCATCTGCTCCTCCAATATTCCCAAATCCATCTGCTTTTCATATTATCACTGTTATGTGCCATGCTGTCCTTGCTGAACGGAGCAGCTTGCCCCATTTACTTTATAAGACTCTCATATATGCTCAAGCCTTTTCAAGGTTCCGGTTTCATCTGCGATTTGTACTTTAAAATAACCCTTTTTGTTATTCCATTTTGTCCATCTCCTCTGAGATGGATAGGTCCATAAGGCATGAACCTTCCTGAATCTCAAGAAGACATCTGTCACCTGATGATGATTAAAAAAAAAAATAAATCTTTATGATTCTTTATTTTCTGGAGGCCTGTGACCAGCGGTGTCCCCAGGGCTCAGTGTTGGCTCCAGTCCTGTTCAGTATCTTCATTGACACCTTGATGAGGGAACAGCACCCACCCTCAGCAAGTGCTGATGATCCAGAGCTGGGAGGGGTGGCTGACAGGCAGGACACTGCGCTGCCATCCAGAGACCTGGCCAGGCTGGAGAGCTGGGCAGGGAGACACCAAATGAGGTTCAACAAAAGCAAGTGGAGAGTCTGGCACCTGGGGAGGAACAACCGCATGTATCAATACAGGCTGGGGGTGACCTGCTAGAGAAGAGCTCTGTGGAAAAGGATCTGGGGGTCCTGGTAGATGACAGGGTGGCCAAGAGCCAGCAGTGTGCCCTGGGGGCTGAGAGAGACAGTGGGATCCTGAGGGGCATCAGGAGGAGTGTGGCCAGCAGGTCACAGGAGGTGATCCTCCCCCTCTACTCTGCCCTGGTCAGGCCCCACCTGGAGTATTGTGTCCAGTTCTGGGCTCCTTGGTTTAAAAAGGACAGGGATCTCCTGGAGAGAGTCCAGAGAAGGGCTACGGAGATGATGAAGGGCCTGAAACATCTATCCTATGAGGAAAGGCTGAGTGAGCTGGGGCTGCGCAGTCTGGAGAAGACTGTTCAGCGTGGAGAAGACTGAGGGGGGGACCTTATTGGTGTCTATAAATATCTTAAGTATGGGATGCAGGGGGAAATGGCCAGTCCCTTTTCAGTGTCTGTGGGGACAGGACAACGGGTGTTGGCCTCAAGTTGGAGCACAGGAAGTTCCGCACCAACATGTGGAAGAACTTTTCCCCAGTGAGGGTGAGGGAGCCCTGGGACAGGCTGCCCAGGGGGTGTGGAGTCTCCTCCTCTGGAGAGATTCAAGACTCATCTGGATGCCGACCTGTGCAGTATGAGCTGGGGAGCTGCTTTGGCAGGGGGGTTGGACCCCATGATCTCTCGAGGTCCCTTCCAACCCCTACAACTCTGTGATTCTATGTCTGAATAACCAAGCATGTCACTGCTACTAGTCCTGATTGCCGTGCAATGTGGTTTAGCCATGTAGGCTGGACCTTGTGCTAGTCATCTCAGCTTGCAGCAGGTGATTCTGGATGAACTCGTAGGTCTTGCTCTGAAAGTAGACATGCACAAAATGATCTCAAGATCTCTTCTGATCTCCTGTGTGCTTCTCAAAATTCTTTCTTCTGGAAGTAACTTATTTTTCTCATCACATTGTGATGAAGCACAAAGTAATGTGGCTGAAACCAAAGAACTGCTACTAATTTATGATGATTGTGTCAGGTTGTTTTTTCCCTCGCTGAATTAAAGCTTGTCCAGACCATTGGGGTGGTAATAGTTCTTGTTGAAAAGTAAACGCTTTTTTTGCAAACAGTTTAAATCAGTGTTAGGCTGGGACTGGTGGAAGTATGGATGTTGGTTTAGAGGGTACAATAAGGGGATCAAGACATTTCCAAAACTTAATTTTAAAAGGGTAATATTGTATCGCTTTCCATGAATTTCAAGAGGCAGAAAACACTGTTTTCAAGAGTGCTGTGTGCAGTAGCCCATGCTTTACATCTGGATTATTTTAACAGGGTTCTTTCCAGAGATGAATGCCTATCATGGCATTAAGTGAGTTGTATTATAAAAACTCTTGTTTGTATTGCCACTGCACATGTGTATATGGGTGACAGTAAATTCTTATGTCTTCACCTGCCTTCACCACTAATATGAGATGCACATAAATTATTGTTTGTAATAAAAATAAAACCCCCATTAGATAGCTTCCAGAGGATGTGCTGCTCAGTTACTGGCTTTGGTTAATGAAATAAAATTGATAAAGGAAAGCCCAGAAAAGATTTATTGTTGCATAAATCTTAGGTAAATTTTGTACATCCTTGGAACAACAGATCTTTAGACATTAGCTTTAAATAGATTTACAGCAGTCAAAGGTTATAGTTCCTGAAAACAGAGGAAACTATGCATAGAGATTGTATTTATTTTCAGTCTCTTAAAAAAATCAAATGAAACCATTCAGTGTATAAAGCAGAAGCACTTTGTTATGAGTACCAGAACCAAGGACTGTGGATATTTTCATCTCCCTGGTTACCATGTGTAACAAAACCAGATGTAGAGAAACGTGTGGCTTTAATGGATTTTTAATATTTCCCCCCCCCCCCCCCTGCATATTGCAATTTGTCTAAATAAATACAGTAACTCTCTGGGAACATCTGCCCACAGAGCATGTGCCAGAAAAACCTGCAGCAGATTGGAAGAGGAGGCAACATAGAATCATAGAATTGTAGGGGTTTTAAGAGACCTCAAGAGATCATGGGGTCCAACCCCCCTGCCAAAGCAGCTCCCCAGCTCATACTGCACAGGTTGGCGTCCAGACGGGGCTGGAATCTCTCCAGAGAAGGAGACTCCACACCCCCTGGGCAGCCTGTCCCAGGGCTCCCTCACCCTCACTGGGGAAAAGTTCCTCCCCATGTTGGTGCGGAACTTCCTGTGCTCCAATTTGCAGCCATTGCCCCTTGTCCTGTCTCCACTGACCAAAGAAAAGAGGCTGCCTGATTCCCCCTGCATCCCCTTCTTCAGATATTTATAAACATTGATTAGGTCCCCCCTCAGTCTTCTTTTCTCCAGGCTGAACAGCCCCAGCTCTCTCAGCCTTTCCTCATAGGATAGATGTTCCAGGCCCTTCATCATCTTCGTAGCCCTTCTCTGGACTCTCTCCAGGAGATCCCTGTCCTTTTTATACCTGGGAGCCCAGAACTGGACACAATACTCCAGGTGGGGCCTGACCAGGGCAGAGTAGAGGGGGAGGATCACCTCCTGTGACCTGCTGCCCACACACCTCCGGCTCTTGGTCAACCTGTCATCAACCAGGACCCCCAGGTCCTTCTCCACAGAGCTCTTCTCCAGCAGGTCACCCCCAGCCTGTACTGATTCCAGCAGTCATTCCTTCCCAGGTGCCAGACTCTCCACTTGCTATTTCATCTGGTCTCTCCCTGCCCAGCTCTGCAGCCTGGCCAGGTCTCTGGATGGCAGCGCAGTGTCCTGCCTGTCAGCCACCTCTCCCAGCTCTGTATCATCAGCACTTGCTGAGGGTGGGTGCTGTTCCCTCATCAAGGTGTCAATGAAGATATTGAACAGGACCGGACCCAACACCCAGCCCTGGGGACACTGCTGGTCACAGGCCTCCAGTCAGACTCTGCTCCACTGATCACGACCCTCTGAGCTCGGTCCCACAGCCAGTTCTCGACCCACCTCACTGTCCACTCATCTATCCCACACTCTCTCAGCTTTGCCATCAGGACGTCATGGGAGACAGTATGGAAATTTCTCCCACCAACCAGTTGCTTTTGGGAGCATATTGGCATATAACCTAACGTATTAATGTGTTTGTTTATTCGTGGGGCTCTTATCAGGATAAGGGCTAGGAGTTTATTTATACACTAAAGCTAAATTGCATCAAATCAGTTACCCTGGAGTTGCTGCTACTGCTCACCTCTGAGTGGAAGTATCCAGGTCCTCTGAATGCACTGACTCTAATGGACATAAAGGGGGCTGAAATACCTGGAGACTGTAACAGGCAGGGGAGAAAACACAGGCAGAATGAGTGAAAATAGAAAGGGAAGGAGGAACGATCAGCGTTCACAATTCCTGTTCCAATAATGTTAGGAACACACAAATCTTTCTGGCCTTAGATTGGGGATCACAGAAAGTGCATTAGTCAGAAGAGCCTTCTGAAAGGCTGATGCTTAGCATTTCTGCTGTGTGAGCATTTCTGCAGTGTGTGCGTTAGGGAACGCGCTGTGTTTGCCTTTCATGAACAGGGAGGTGATGGGACTCCTACCAAACAGACTGTGCTTACTACAGCTTCAAGGGCAGCGTTCACAGCTTCTTCGTATGGCCTAATTTTAGCCATCCAAGTCTGGTGCTGATTTGAGAACTTTATTTCCCAGGTTTCTTGTGTATCCAACAGAAGGAAAGAAAGGGTACCATCAGTAGCAAAAGCAGCCTGTGGTTTCCTATGCTTATATCTTTTGATTGCTTTGCTAGAGTTTGTCAGTGTGTCTCCTGTCAGCTTGATTTAGGAGAGTTTTAGTTATGTTTGAAGAGTATCTCAAATGTATAATGTGCAGTTGATACTTAGGGTTGGAAGCCTTCAGTGTAGTTAGGCTTTTGAAACAATGCATTCTAAAACATCTTGTCCTGAATTTTCCTTTCCTTTTACTCCCTCTGTCATAGTTTCAGAGTCCATTTATGAGAGGTCTGCCCCAAGAGCTGGCAGTAGCTGCCTTCTGGACTCAGAGTTTCCACACAGGCACAGGTCAGGCTTGTGCTTGTGTTTTGTAATGAAGCAAAACCTTTGCTTTTGTGATAGAACCAGTTCCCAGCTCTCACCTATTGCTAGGAAGGAGGTGTCTCAGTGCTGGAGCAAAGTGAGAGTAGGAGACAGACGTTGAGTGTTGTGGAGAGCATTTAAAGCACTGTATGAAGCCAGATTTAACTGCTCTCAGTCAGCCTAAGCTGACCCTATAGGTATACCCAGGGCACATTCATAAAGAACAAAAGGTCAAAGTGTCAAAGACTCAGAATAATCAGCCAACTTAAATGAATGGAAAAAAAAAATACTGGTTCCCTTTTTCCCCTTCACTTGGGGATTTGGATATTTGCCATCAAGCTTCAGACATAATTAAAGCAGGGACCTTGTTCACAGCAGGTACAGCAGAATACCAGCTTTCATAGCTGCTTGACTACAATAATGCTGTTTTTCTTGCATCAGAAGGATTGTTTTGTTCAAATACTTTTTTGGGGGCATAGCTCTTCCTACGCTGTGTAGGATTCCAATCCAGGTTGTCTTCCTTTCCCTTGATTCCAATCCAGGTTGTCTTCCTTTCCCTTTCCCACTGGGCAGTTAGTGGCAAGCCTTCCCTAATCAACAAGGAAGGTCTGGAAAGGCACAGCCAATGGCAAAGTAAATGGTAATGATGTAGAGGACTGAGTTAATCAGACTACAGCTTTAGTTATGGAAGACAGTGAAAAATCTGAGGTAGAGGGGGATGAAATCTTTACTGGTGTGTCCAAATGATTAAAATGATGAAGATACAGACAGGCATACCGAGTTCCTGTATATAGTTTAGCTATTGGACCACTCAAATATGCCTTGCAGGATACCTCCAAATATGGCTGAGTTATTTAATAAGTAAAATATGTAGACAGGTATAATAAAATCAGTTCATCTAAATGAATATAATAAATTGATATTTTCATTTTATAAAGATAATGAATATTTTTAGTTTCATAAAGAAATGAATTTTTTTTCCCTCTATTGCAGTTCATTGGTGTGTTAGGTTAGGAAGATGTGCTGTCCTGCAAAGGTCTTGTGGACTTTCTGCAAAGCTCTCAAAAAAACCTCTGCTTTCCTTTTACAGTTGTGAGTCAGGTAGTCAAGTCAGTCTGAGAGGATGGTGATGGAAAAATTCCATTTGTACTTACATTTTATGTACAGACTGTGGGTCCATTTCCCTAAAAGCTACCTTACAATGCTGCTATTTTGTGAATATCTCTGCTAAATTTGAGGAATCAACTCTGAACTGGTTCAGTTGAGCATGGTGGACTTTAAGAATATTTTACTGTTTATAAATCCAGCTGGTTTCCAAATGTTCTGGGGTCTAGTCTAGCCTTCTAATATAATTATGAAAAAAAGGTCAGGCTAAATGTCAGGTGTTGACAAAGTACTGATTGTTTCCACTTTGCAGGCTTCATAAATGTCAAGAGAAAAGAACTCTGCTGTCTTGCCTTATTAGAAAAGAATTCAGTGAATGTAATGCGTTGAAGAGTGTTAGTGTGGCAGCACAGCAAACAGTCTCAGTCTCCTTCCATATCAGGTAGCTCAGGGAGGAATGGATGTATATGCCCCTTCCTTCCTTTTGACTTCATGCTGTATATCCAGAGTCACTCAGAGAAGTTGGGGATGTAACTCAATCTTATGCCCTCATTTTCCATTTCAAGTCTTAGCCTTTCTGCAGATGCTACACTCTAGGCTGTGTTGGGTTTGTTTCCTTTGTTGTATGTTTTCCCTCTAATTTGCTTGAACTAGTACTCCTGGAAACATCATCTTGAGAAGTCCTTGCCAATATGGTGACAATCACCATCAGCCTGCACTCAACGTTTTCTGTTTCAACTCTTTAATGCTTACAGTGAGAAGATTCCCAGTATGAATATCCTGCAGTATTCTTGATCATCCTCCTCAGTCATTAGGTTGCATCTGTCAAGTAAAAACTTGGCATCTGATTCACACCTCTTGCTTGTCTGGTGGTCATTTACAGGTAGTAAGAGGGTTTGTGGAGAAAGGGAAATGGAGTAACTGTTCTGGAGAATTGCAGTATGTTGTCAGAGCACATCACTTTCTGTGTTAACCAAATAGGAGCATGATTTAGTCATTGGAAGCCTGAGGCATGGGAGTGTTTCTTTAGAACTCTGGTCCCGAGTTCTAGGTGACTTCCAAAATCTACAACAGTATCATTACAAACAAATACTGTCTTCTCAGTGCTTAAGAAGCTCCAGTGGTAAAAAGGGCAGTAAACCACAGCAGCATACAAATTGCCATAGTGACATATTTTGGTCTCTGTTCAGTGGCTGAATGGTGATGGTTTTTTATCCTTGATATCCTCTTGGGTTGGGATATCTGACATGGGCTCTATGGTCGGTCTGTGCTCTGAGGGAGAGAGAGAATTTGAAGCCAGGTGGGGATATCAAGTGGCTCTAAATGCTTATGTTTATACAACAGAATAGAGTCCATAAGGCCCTTCTAACTGCTTCCCCTGCCTCCTGTCTGATAGGCAACGACAGCCGTGCTGCCCTCCATGAGTCGCACCACAGCTTTGGTCATGGGGCCCTCTGGTTGAAAAACCTCACAGACTTTAGCCCCATTTCAGCTTCCTCCCTCCTCTTCCTTTCTAAATAGCTGGCTTTTGGTTCCAGGAACCTGATAAACCCCAAACAGCATTCCATTTTCCAGCCTCTTCCTTCCTGTATCCATAGGGAATCTTGCTTCCCATCTGCTGAAGCATCGTGGTGCATGTTTGGACCTAATAGGTCTGGATAAAAAAAATCTATATGTGTGGATGTGTGTATATGTTTCCCTATGAGTTCAAGAAGTGATAGCTGAGAATACAGAATACCTTTATTGAGAACTGTATCTGATGCCTTTGATAAAATTAATACCATGAGCAGGATTAGGCAAGGGGCTTTTTTGGGTTTGAGGGTATTAAGTAGTGACTCTGATTTGAAATCTTAGGTGAGGGCAAAACGTTCTCTTCTGCCAGAAAGATGTCTCTGCATTTTTATATACATAATACATCCTAGAAGGAAATAATACACCCTAGAAGGAAAGGAGCCATCCAGAGGGATCTTGACAGGCTGGAAAGATGGGACAGGGTGAACCTAATGAGGTTCAACACTGCCAAGTGTCAGGGGTGGCACTTGGGCCAGAAGAATCCCAGCCATAGATACAGACTGGGAGAAGAGCTCCTGGAGAGCAGCCCTGTGAGAAGGACCTGGGTGTCACAGTGGATGAGAAACTGAACATGAGCCAGCAGTGGCTCTTGCAGCTCACAAGGCCAATGGGATCCTGGGCTCCATCAGCAGAGGGGTGGCAGCAGGGACAGGGAGGGGATTGTCCCTCTCTGCTCTGCCCTCCTGAGGCCCCACCTGGAGTCCTGTGTCCAGAGCTGGGGCCCCCAATACAAGAGAGATGTGGGACTGTTGGAGAGGGTTCAGAGGAGCCACAAAGATGATCAGAGGGCTGGAGCAGCTGCCCTACAAGGAGAGGCTGAGGGAGCTGGGCTTGTTCAGCCTGGAGAAGAGAAGGCTGCAGGGGGACCTCATTGCAGCCTGCCAGTCCCTGAAGGGAGCAGAGAAACGGGAGGGGAATCAGCTTTTTAAAAGGGCAGATAATGGCAGGACAAGGGGGATGGATTAAAGCTAAAGGAGGGAAGGTTTAGATTGGATATTAGGGGGAAGTTTCTTACAGAGAGAGTGGTGAGGGGCTGGAACAGGCTGCCCAGAGAGGTGGTGGATGCCCCATCCCTGGGGGTGTTCAAGGCCAGGTTGGATGGGGCCCTGGGCAACTTTGTGTAGCTCCAGGCTTAAGGATGGTGGCCCTGCCTGTGTCAGGGGATTTGGAGCTCTATGATCCTTGGGGTCCCTTCCAACCCTTGCCATTCTATGATTGTATGATAATATCTATTGCTATTTCTATGTCTGCAACAGGTTGCCAGTCCTTGGGGTGACATCTTTGTCGCTGTGCACTATGGCTCAAAAAGGACTGGAAAACATTGATTGCTCTTGCTAGGTGGCTGCCTAGAATGCACTAGGGTTTTTTTTTCCCATGCCACTTGGGAGACTACAAAAGGCATTCATTTTAAAAGTAGACTAGGGTAATTACCACTACATTTATGTTAGAGGTTAACATTAGTGTTATTTCCTCTACTGCCTGGTTTTACAGAATGTTATGCCCCACTGCTTTTATTAGATCCAAGCAAGGGATGAAATAAGTGTTATTAACCCCTAACACTTGAAAAAATTAGTCTTAAGAAAAACAGAGACAAAGCTGGAAGGTTGGGGTTTTTCCCTGCTCATTGGGTGAGGTGCTGTAAAACTTTGCAAATTTAATAGTTACTTCATACCATATCTGTGGAAAAAAATAAATGATAAGATGGGAAAATAAGGAAAGCCAGTAAAATGCTTTCCAGCTTTTCTTATGTCATTGAAAATTTACATAAAGTAGAACAATAGGGTTTTTTTACTGAGTATGAGATCATTGGAATGAAAGAAACACTAATATGAGTCTTAAAATATTAACCAACTCTGTCACTGATATCACATTCAAGAGTTGAAAGCATTGTAGCTGCTTTACTTTGTGGTTGTACACAGGTCCCCAAACAGGGCTATGCTTAAACAGTCCCAAGATCTGTGTGTTTAGTGTTGTCAGTGAGGGGTTATAGTGTCACCAGAAGTAAGAGCTGCAGAGGTTCCCACACAGTACAAAAGAGTGCACATCCTGCCATCGACAGGGAAATCCCCAGAGGATGAAACTGGAAGAAGTGTGGCTGGATGTACTGGGACAAGGATTCCTCAGGTCACTTGATGGGCTGGTCACAAACAGAGAGTATTAATGACCATGGATGCCCAGCTCTCTCTTCCTGCTCCTGTAGAGTTCGAGTATGGTGTTTCTTACCATACTGTTCTGAGGTGAATATGATGAATGGTGGGAATTAGGGAAATTGAAAACTACCAGGGGTTGTAAAAGTACCTATGATCATGGGCTTTTCTGAGCCTCGTTGTCCTAAGGGTCAAGACACAGTATAAAATAATTAATACAGTGTTGGATGAGAAGTTTTTTCTGAATTTAAGCTTAGATCAAGCTCTTCAGATTTATTTTTAGCTGTGATTTAAAAGTAAACAAATCTTTTCTTTTTAATTACTCTTATTTCTGATTTGCCTTTGTCAATTTGCCAGCGCAGCCCTTTCTAACATCTACAAAGTGTTAGGTCCTCTCCATCGCTTCCCCTTCAAAATCAGCTCTGTAGGTTTGGATGTGGCTTGACAGTAAACTTCCAGCTAAATCCTGCTTTCTTCCAGCTGAGTTAAATGTGTACTGAAGTGCTCTTTTAAATACTGGTCGTTTTTTAATCAATATATTTCTTAATTTCTTAAGAATATTTTTTTATACAGTGACCTGGGCAACAGTGTGGGGGGAGTGAAAAAGGTTTTGAGAGGAGAAAACATGGTGATGTTTTAAAGCCACAAGCATTGTCAGGAAGTAGAAACAAGAGAACAGATGTACTGGAGCAGTTTAATTTATTAAACACACACATCCATACCAAACAGCTTCTAATTACCTGTGCTTTTTGAAAAGCTGATAGAATCTACCTTACAGAACTATCCCAGTACTCAACATTTATTCAAATGGAACTTGTAATCTCATTAGTCTTTCCTGTCTATAGTGATTATGAGGTTATATTTTAGTCCATATTGGAACTTTAAAAAAAGATTATAACTAATTTCTGGTCATAAAGGTTTGTGTCATTGCTTAAAATGAACTACCTGCTTTAGATCCATGTGGGAAAAAAAAAGAAGAAAAAAAAAAAAAGCCTTTAAGGTGACATTAAAGGATTCTATAAGACTCTTGTATAATCATGGTAGAGAGCACTCCCTTGGAACATGATTTCTGTAAACACACATTATTGCCCTTCTTTAATATTGCTGAAGTTCAGAAAGTAAATGCTGCCCTTTTCTAAACACCTAATCTATTCAGTGACCCAACTAATTTACTTTCAGAGTATTCCTGGGTTTTACCTACTTTGTTAACTATCTGTTCAATAGCTTAATTGAGCTTTTTTTTTTAAAGCCAATAAATTACCCTTCTACATTTCTCT
This sequence comes from Laterallus jamaicensis coturniculus, assembly GCA_022605575.1. NCBI lineage: Eukaryota > Metazoa > Chordata > Aves > Gruiformes > Rallidae > Laterallus > Laterallus jamaicensis. Next base: position 5,344,561 of record JAKCOX010000005.1, read on the forward strand.
CTGGAAGCTCAGTCAGTATCCAAAACAAGATTTGTCATTAATGAACACTTTCTGGGATAAAAGAAAGGAAGGCAGCGGATCTGAATTGTGGCCCTTGGTTTTGGTTCCCTTATTCTAAACACATTAGTACACTGTATTTCCCCACTTATATAGGCTTTTGTATGGTGAGCATGTGACTGTTTAAATGTCCCAGCAGGGCACCCAGGGACTGCAAAAAAAAAAAAAAAAAAGGAAAAAAAAAAAGGAAAAGGAAAAAAAAAAAGCCCAAAAATAAAAGGAAAAAAGAAAAAGAAAATTGTTTGGAACAATTTGCATTAGTTCAAGGGCAATGTTAAGGATTTTACAGCTGGTTTATTGCTATTCTTGCACTGTTTAAGCTGTCTTTCATGTCAAAAGTCCTTTCCTGCTTACAAATCATCGTGAAGAATTGCGGCCACCACGCTGTTCACCTAAGCTCCTCCGGGGGTTCTGGCCCTTTGATCACAGATATCGTTTGCAATCGAGTTAAAAATAGGGGGCTGCTGAGATAAGCCGAGGCTCTGACAGGAGAGCAGCTTTCCTTTCTCTTTCAGACTTTGTTTTCTCCTTCTGTAGCATGGGAACACGTCATCCTGGCACAGAAGGGGTAGTGTTATGGCTTTCGGGGATGCGTTTGAAGGAGTCGGAGAGGTCATTAAGGAGCTCAGCCCCTTGCGAGCCCAATGCAGCTTTGCAAGATGCCCGAGTTCAAAAGCAGGCTTGTAAACTAGGGCTGGAGTACATCAAATTAACGAATCTAAGCCTGCACCCATCTCTGAGGTAGAGTCAACCCAATGCTGAGATCATAGAATCACAGGATTGTAGGGGTTGGAAGGGACCTCGAGAGATCATGGGGTCCAACCCCCCTGCCAAAGCAGCTCCCTAGGACATATCACTCAGATAGGCGTCCAGATGGGGCTTGAATATCTCCAGAGAAGGAGACTCCACACCCCCTGGGCAGCCTGTCCCAGGGCTCCCTCACTGGGGAAAAGTTCCTCCCCATGTTGGTGTGGAACTTCCTGTGCTCCAATTTGCAGCCATTGCCCCTTGTCCTGTCCCACAGACACTGAAAAGGGGCTGGCTGAACCCCTGAAGAGCTAAGATTTTAGCACTTAGCTCTCTTTAATGAGGAGAAAACTGTTTGAGGTTGAACATCGCTTCTTCAGCAAGTCCATCCAAATTACAGAATCAGAGAATCACACAGAATCTTAGGGGTTGGAAGGGACCTCAAGAGATCTTCGGGTCCAACCCCCCTGCCAAAGCAGCTCCCTATCTCATATTACATAGATAGGCGTCCAGACGAGACTTGAATATCTCCAGAGAAGGAGACTCCACCACCTCCCTGGGCAGCCTATTCCACTGCTCCGTCACCCTCACTGGGAAAAAGTTCTTCCGCATGTTGGTGCGGAACTTCCTGAAATTGGCAAAGAACCCTTTGTCTTTAAACCAAAAGATTTCTGTCCTTAAAAAAAAAATCCAAAGAATGTAAGGTGTGTAGTCTACACAGACTGCACAGCACACCTACAGGCCACCTTTATTAATAGTATTTATTTGTTTGATATTGCTTAGGAACCTGGGTCATGAACCGGAGGCTTGTTGGGCTTGATGCAAAAGCAGAAAAGCAAATAATGACAAAACCCTTTCTGCTGGCTTTTTGTAGCAGACAACTGATGTACAGGGAGAGGCAGACCAGCTGTCACAGCACATCAGCAGCCTTTGTTTTTAGCAGTCCTCATGGCAAAAGAGTTGTTTCAGAAGGGATTTGGATGTGGCTGCAGAGGTAGCTTTGCAACCAGTTTTTGCAAGACATGCAGCTTAGGTTTCACTGGATAGGGGAGGAGACACAGGATATGTAGAAAAAGGCTATCGCTCTGATGTTTAAAGGATATTTGGGAGGAAAGATTAGAAGGGAGAAATAGATTTTATTAGTTTGGTAGATTTATTTTTTGGGGGGAAGAAAAACCCAAACCACCTCACAAGAACTTAAGGAAGACTTTTGTGCCTGGAATAGTTTTGGATTTTTTTTTTCCAACATAGCATGTGGTATAATAGATGATAAACTCTCCCTGTAAACACTTTCTGGTTTATAGAGGACTTATGTGGCCTATGCAATAGGCTACAGGTATGACCATGAAGATTTTGGGTTCACTTAGGCACTGATGGGTAATGAGAGGGAATCTCTCTGTTGCCTGACTAACACTAATCACTGTATGTTCTTGTCTTCCACAGTAAATCGGGGGTGGTGATAGTTGGATCTGTGGATTTAGCTGTAAGAAGCCACACAGGAGCTGTGATCTGACTTAATGAAGTAATTTCCTAAGAACACAGTATTATATGTAATCAGGGAAAGGTGGAGTCAGAGAGAAAAGTGAATCAGACCTGAACTTTATGTGCAGTTGTTCAGCTGTTACAGAGCTGCCTCAGTGTAGGGAAAATTAACAGGTCAGAACTTTTACTGCAGAGTTCTGCAGTTGGGAGTATTTTAGTCAAATGTTACTGGCAGTAAGAAAAAAAAGTCACTGGAAACTTTCTGAACAAAAGTTGGGGTTTAGTGGGTTTTTCGCCATCTTTTGCTGGTAACTGAGAAGGTGGGTTTGTTTGGGTTTGTGGGTATATATATATATATGGGTATATACCTTGACAGGAAAAAAAAATAAAAATCAAATGGCTCATTTAGTTTTGTGATGAAAAATACGTGGTTTTTTAACCATGAGTCCTAACCACTTGCCTAAAATTTTTTCCTATTATGTTTTGCCTTTCTAATTGATTGACTACAAAAGCACATCACAAGCCTGTCATCTCATACCTTCATGTATGCTGATAAAACCAGTCCTGTTCAATATCTTCACTGACACCTTGATGAGGGAACAGCATCCACCCTCAGCAAGTGCTGATGATCCAGAGCTGGGAGGGGTGGCTGACAGGCAGGACACTGCGCTGCCATCCAGAGACCTGGCCAGGCTGGAGAGCTGGGCAGGGAGAAACCAGATGAGGTTCAACAAAAGCAAGTGGAGAGTCTGGCACCTGGGGAGGAACAACCGCATGGATCAGTACAGGCTGGGGGTGACCTGCTGGAGAAGAGCTCTGTGGAGAAAGACCTGGGGGTGCTGATGGATGACAGGGTGGCCATGAGCCAGCAGTGTGCCCTGGGGGCTGGGAGAGCCAATGGGATCCTGGGGGGCATCAGGAGGAGTGTGGGCAGCGGGTCACAGGAGGTGATCCTCCCCCTCTACTCTGCCCTGGTCAGGCCCCACCTGGAGTATTGTGTCCAGTTCTGGGCTCCCTGGGATAAAAAAGACAGGGATCTCCTGGAGAGAGTCCAGAGAAGGGCTATGAAGATGAAGAAGGGCCTGGAGCATCTATCCTATGAGGAAAGGCTGAGAGAGCTGGGGCTGTTCAGCCTGGAGAAGACTGAGGGGGGACCTAATCAATGTTTATAAATATCTTAAGTCTGGGGTGCAGGGGGAATTGGCCAGCCCCTTTTCTTTGGTCTGTGGGGAAGGACAAGGGGCAATGGCTGCAAGTTGGAGCACAGGCAGTTCCACACCAACATGGGGAAGAACCTTTCCCCAGTGAGGGTGAGGGAGCCCTGGGACAGGCTGCCCAGGGGGTGTGGAGTCTCCTTCTCTGGGGAGATTCCAGCCCCGTCTCGACACCGACCTGTGAAGTATGAGCTGGGGAGCTGCTTTGGCAGGGGGGTTGGACCCCATGAGCTCTTGAGCTCCCTTCCAACCCCTACAACTCTGTGATTCTGTAATAGCACCTAAAAAGTGTTGGTACAAATAAATGGTGTATTTCCAAACAAAATTGCCCAAGGGAAAGACATGCTTTGACATAGGTGCGAACATCCCAACTTGTGAAACTCAGGAAATTAGTCTGAGACTCTCAAGACCAAAGATGAGGCAATCCCCGCTGTGAAGGTGACACCTGAATAAAGAGAATTGCTTTTCCATGAGCCAAGGTGTGAGATGTGACCAGGGAATCACAGAATCACTAGGTTTGAAAAGAACTTTGAGACCGAGTCCAACCATACCCATCCTCTACTAAACCATATCCCTGAGCTCCTCAAAGACCAAGCACAAGGGGTTTGGCATTGGAAGAAAAGCTCAAGGTGTAGTAATGTTTCTCTTGTGTGAAGAAAGCAAAGCATTTATTTTAAATATAAGTAAAAGGTATAATTAACGTGTATGGAAAAATATTTATTACTCTTCAATATAAAGCATAACATTGTAATTGTTCATAAAAAGCAACTGTACTTCTACATTGTTGGCAATGTCAGGGTGCTCGTCAGATTCAGTTATCACACGGTTGATGCTAGTTATACAGCTCATTTGCAAGCCCTTCTGTAACTTCTAAAAGTGAGGCTATTGCAGTTTGCATGAGGAAGCCACTTAGTTAAGTGTTTTTAAACAGTCCAGGTTGCTTGTTCTTGAGATAAATGTAACCAAAATAGCTATCCCCTTGAGGCACATTTGGGACTGTATTACGCTTGTGTCTGTATCTCCCTTCTGCTGTCCAGCAAGGGACAGAGTCTGCTAACTAGTTAGGAAGATGAGGATATTCTTAGAAATGAAGCTTGTGTGTGTATCTTCAAAAGAGATCATCTGTCACATGGCCTCAAATTGAAGGAATTTGTGGTTCTAAATGAAATTCTGTGACTGCAGAAGACGGTGTCCCCTGTAGCCTTTTAACTCCTAATTCATCAGCACAATTTTGCCTGGGCTGGACCCAATGATCTCTTGAGGTCCCTTACAACCCCCATGATTCTATGATTCTATGAATTTGCCATGTATGTAGGATTTTTGAAATGGGAAAAGTAACATGACTACAGAGATGTTAGGCAGGGATAGCTGTTTGAGAGATGTAGACTCTTACACTTGAGTCTTGGCTTCGAGTACAATAGTAGGGGGGGAAAAAATTAGAAAATGTGTTTTGTTGCTTGATAAAACCAGCTTTTCTCCTCCTAACCCTTTAAAAAGCCTTGCTTGAAGTTGGTCTGGTTTATAATTTACTGGTTAGAGCCAGCCCCTGCAGTGAAATGGCTTAGCATGAACGGGATGGAATACACCAATTCCTATCGCATTGCCTTTCCTGTCTGCTTTGTTGCCATGTTCACTGCTTTCTCCTCACTCAGTTCCTAGCATGTTGTATGGCTCTATGTAGTGACATCTGTGCCTGAAACTACATTCTCTCTGTGTAAGGGATAGCTTAAAAACAATATCCAGAACTGCCTTAACTTCCTTTCTGATGACCTGTGCCTCAGGGAGGGAAGACAGGGGAGGGATAAGAAAAAAACCTTTGATGAGAATGGAAAATCCATTTGTGCAGATGTCTGGAAAATCAGTTTCTTCCCAAGCTGTCTTAAGACTTTTGAAGAAATCATTATATTACCTTTAAATCCCCAAGTGCTAGCAGCTGCCTGTGTGACCAGACATTGCCAGCAATGGTCTGTGTGTCTGTCAGTCCTTCCTCAGTGTCCACACGTTAATTAGATTTGTTCCTGTGGAGAAGCACATTCATGTGTGCATAAACACATGCACTTCTTTCCTTGTCAAATTTTGATGGAGATTATGAATTGCAGGTATTAACAAGACCTGTCAAAACAGTATGGAACAGGATTTGCTTCCTTTTTGGCATCAAGTATATCCCATCCCTATAGCAAGGAAAGTACTACTGCAAAGCTTGTTGGTACCTGTGTAGCTTGTGATAGCACATTCACCAAGAAACTGGGATGCTCAGCCTTCTTTCCTCCCTTTTGCAGGACAGTATAAACTGAATATAATTCCAGTATTTGTAAAATATCTAGTTGCATGTTATTTCTTTCACATATCTATACCTGTATATATGTGCACATTAGAAATCTCTGGTTTCTATGTCTCTAATGTGCACATTAGAAATCTGCAGATTTACAATCTGCAGCATTACTCTTGCTTATGTCAAAGGTGCTATGCTGTATAGATAAATACCTGTTGCACGTGACATGGCTAGTATTTCTACACTCATGAATTCACAGTTGTCTCCTGGGAGAAAGAAACTGTGGAATGAAGTACTGGATAATTCATAGTGTTGGTGAGTGGAGGAGTGGGCTACAAGGGGGTCCTCTAGGTGCACAAGGAATAATCCTGTCTTTTGATGCATTTTGATGTGCTAAATGGCTGCCAGTCAAAGGATTGATAGATGATTTCATGTTCTGGATACTCCTACCAACTATCTACAACCAGATCTCTGTGCCTTATTTACTCAAGCAGCAGCACAGAAGTAGAGATGCTACTTAAATAATATTCAAAAAGAAAATTATTTCACCTTGTGTGAATGAATGACCATTAAACCAGTATAGTTATGAACGTAGAGGTAATATTATGCAGTTAATATAATATCCTGTGTAAACAATACTGCCTTTGTTGTCTTAATACTAAAAGCACAAATCCATGCAACTCTTTTAGTAGCAAGGCTTTCCTTTAATTGCTAACAAAATCTGGAAAAGTTCTTGTTGAGGATGTGCCTTCATATAAAATGTTTTATTGGGCACCCTTGGGTAGGAAGTGGTGAGCCAGACTGATTGCTTCAGCCTCAGCCCCTGAAATCGTTATTGTGTGTGGTGGTGACCCTGGGATTAGGATGAGAGAAAGAAAGTCCCTCTGTTTTTAGGGTCGTGTTGCCAGAAAGATTTGTTAGAGGAAACTGTTTTCCCATTGCAAGGATGGCATTTTAAATTATTATTATTATTTTTTTAATTTCCCCCACCTCCCCTTTTATTTTTCCCTTGTCTGATCCCTGTGTCAGAGTGATGGAGATGCAATCTGAGCTTTGCTTACCCTGCCACTGACAAGGATGATGTGCCCAAAGTCAACCGAGTAGCCTCTCAAAGCTACTTTACACGTGCATCATCTCAAAGATGTGAGCAGACACATGGTAATTGGCTTTCCCCTGGCAGTAAGTAGAGCTATGTTAAATGTGGGCCTGAGGGGAACCCCTGTTTTGGGCTGTAGTTTATTATTAGGTGAGGAAATTACTGGACACCTCCAGCTGCCATTAATCAGCCGTGGAGTCTGACTGGAGCCAAGAGAGAGGCCTGTGGGTGGATGCTGCTGACTGGCAGGGAAATACAACGAGACAGAGACAAATGTTTTCCAGCTTAGCAGCACTAAACTCTGCCCTTTCACAGTCCTTAACATGCGTGTTCAAATTGATTTAGTCTGTTTACCCCCTCAGCCTAACCATCTATTTCCATTGAAGACTGACAGTTTTATGTGTTGCTACCATGTTATTATGTGTTGCTGTGCTGCCAGTAGCTATAGTATTACAGAAGGGCTCGCTTCCAGACATAAAGGGAGAAGGGGGGGTGGAGGGGGGGGGTAGAGAGGGGGGAGCTTGAGTCACTTAATTCCTTTTTACAGGGTGCAAAACATGTTGAGCATGACACCAATTCTCTCCCTCTGTCTCGTTCTTTTCTTCCTTCCTTTCTTCCCCCCCTCCCCCTGTATTTACTTAGTCATTTATTTATTGGGCTTGGGTCAACACATGCCATGAAAAAGCCTTAAATGAACTTGTGTGCTCAAGAAACACATCTGCCAGGTGATGTAAGTGTCTGGCTTATTCCTCTTTGCTGGTTAGTTTACAAACATGCCTTTCCCTCTGGGTCAGGGAATGCTGACCTGGAGGCTGCCAGAGGTGGGTGCTGCTCAGGCAGGGAGGAGCACAGGTAGCATAAAGCACGAGCTTCAGCTCACTCCTCAGCATCCTTTAGGTCCCTTGCTGCTGGGAGGGTCAGCTTTGAGGTCAGCCTAGTTGAGGGTGCAAGAAAAGCTGAACTTGTTGGTTGTAGACATCCACAAAATGGACATGTGGGACAAGAGAAGGGTGGCCCTGGTTTTCCATTTTGCAGTTCTTGTGACAGAAAGCATCAGTTCATTACCTAAAACCCCTCATTTCAGACTTAGATTCCACTGATGCTTCTTCTGCCAGCTAATGGCTTGTTCCACAGTTTGAGGGCTGAGGGTCTAGTCAGCAGTGATGAAGGAATAGAGGGAGAGCCAGGGTGCAGCTCTTTCTCCCCACAGGATGACCTGCATTTTGCCAATTGTTTGGTATTGATTTTTTTAAAAAATTAAATAAAACCAAACAATGCTGCCTCTTTGAAATGCTGGAAACTATGAAACCTCTGAGAGAAAGCAGTGGCAGGCAGAAAGTGACTTTTGGGTTCTCCTCTGGGGCTTGCTTACATCTATCTTGCGAATTCTTGAGTTCAGAGCTTTGGTGTGCTTGGGTGGTTTTCTCTCTTCTAATTTCAAAGGTTTCTTTCTCTTTTTTCAACCTGTTTTCCTTCTACATGATGGCTGTTTATTTATGTTTTAATGTACATGTATATGTGTGTGTATATTTATATATAATATGATCACTGCATTGAGTAATTGCATCACAGTTATTCAGCAATAGTAACAACGTGCCCTGGCAGCAAACTGCCTGTCAATAAAGAAGATTGCCTGGGCATCCCCTTGTGTTGCCTGCCTTCATTCCTGTTGAATCATAACATGTTCAGAAACTGAAAACAAAGGCAGAAAGTGCTTATATATACAAAATGCTGATTTCTTAGCTGAGGCTGAATGGATTACAGCATGCCAGGCTCTGTGTGCCTGTTACGTGCTCTGCTTTGCATTGAATGTTCTGAAGAAATGCTGCAGTATCTTTGAGGGCATCTTGAATGATAAATAACTTAGTAAAATTGTTTGAGATAAATGATTAGTAAACTAATGCAGTAAGCAGAACAGTCATAATCCGTAGTGCTACAGCTACAGAGCAGACGTCCTTTGTAGTAGTTGAGAGAGGATGTCTTAGGATCTCCTCCAAAACTTGATTGACATAGATATTTGCTATCTTTAAGGGGCAATGCTACCCTGAGAGCCCATGCTGACATACAGGTAAAATTCAAATCTGGTCATATCATAGCACTGTCTAAACAAATCTTGCAACAATTGCCAGAAAATGAGGGTCTCAGAAAATAAAAGCATTGCTTGTGCATTATGTAGCATCAGCTGCCTGCTAAATTCATGCTATTTCTGTTTTAAATAAAAAGTTTAGGAGCTTGCAGCATTTCATAGCATCCTATATTCCAGGGATAACTATGTTAGAGGTCTTCTTTTCAATATAGCTAGAACTTTTTTCCAGCACTTTGCAGAAGGGCTACAAAGATGATGAAGGGCCTGAAACATCTATCCTATGAGGAAAGGCTGAGAGAGCTGGGGCTGTTCAGCCTGGAGAAAAGAAGACTGAGGGGGGACCTAATCAATGTTTATAAATATCTTAAGTATGGGATGCAGGGGGAATTGGCCAGCCCCTTTTCTTTGGTCAGTGGGGACAGGACAAGGGGCAATGGCTGCAAATTGGAGCACAGGGAGTTCCACACCAACATGGGGAGGAACTTTTCCCCAGTGAGGGTGAGGGAGCCCTGGGACAGGCTGCCCAGGGGGTGTGGAGTCCCCTTCTCTGGAGAGATTCAAGACCTGTCTGGACGCCTATCTGAGCGATATGTCCTAGGGAGCTGCTTTGGCAGGGGGGTTGGACCCCATGATCTCTCGAGGTCCCTTCCAACCCCTACAACTCTGTGATTCTGTGATTAGAAAAACTAACAACGTGACCAAGCTACCCAAAACCTTGTTTTCAAAACTTGATTGATTTTTAAAAACTCTGCAATTGTTCTTAAATGTCTGTGCTTTTGTTATTTGGCAGTTGTGGCACTAACATCAAACCACAACCATTTTATCTGCAGGGATCTCCTTTTTTTTGGGGGGGGGGGGGGAGGGGGAGGAGTAGGGGAGAAATGGAGGCAGGTGCTGAAGAGGCAGGTGTTACTAAAATATGCTTGTTTTTATACAGTCTCCACAGTGCTTTTCTGTACTCTGTTCGAAGTGACACTTTTACCCTGCTTGTTACTTGCATTTATGCTGGACTGTGGTTTAAATTGGGTTTTTCTGAATATCCTTTGCCTGCAGTCATATTCCAACCATGGATAATGGTGTCATTGCTTACAGACCCTGTCTGTGTGGGTCTGGGGAAGAACACTTGGGAAGAAGGTGATGTAGCTTGCAAAAAGTTCTATCAAGCCCCTCATGCCATACATGCTGATCAGGAAGAGATCAGAGCTCCAAGGGCTGCAGGTTCCTCTGCCTGTAGCGGAACCTCTGCCTTTGCAAATCCAGCTTTTCACTGTGTGCTCTGCCCAGCCTCTGGCATCCTCCTCCTCAATGGCCAGTCAGTGAGGTTTTCATGTGTGCCAGGATAGTCATCAGTGCCTAGGCCTGCCCTAAACTGGGCACAGTGCCCAGTCCCTTCCAGGGATCTTCTGGGTGTCTCAAATGAATCAGCTTCATTTTCTGTCTCCTTTTCCCTTGCTGTCCTTTTCAGCTGCTTCTTACTGATGGTTGTCATCTTTGATGCCGCTGGGTTTCTCAGAGTCCATGAGAGTTGTTCCTGGGTTGTGTCTCTGCTCAAATACTGTTTGGTTTTTATGTGCCAGTGTGAAAAAGATGAATACTGACAAATTTTATTTTTCATTTTGGGAACATTATGAGATGTAAACCACAATAGCTTTTCTTTTAAAAGTCTATCTGTTTGTCTTTTTTTCTATGACAGCTGTGTACAAAGTAACCCTGGAAAGCTGGCAGAAGGCTCCACAATATGTGTGGAATTTTAATTTTTTTTTAAATATTATTTTGCTTAAATGGGAATAGATTTGAACTTAAGAATTATGATGGCTGTGTTTATCGTTGCATGAGAGGCTCCGTTAGACAAGGAGGGGAAGAGAAAGTAAAAAGTCCCATACTTCTGGAATATTGCCTGTGACCAGCGGTGTTCCCCAGGGCTCAGTGTTGGGTCCAGTCCTGTTTAATATCTTCATTGACACCTTGATGAGGGAACAGCATCCACCCTCAGCAAGTGCTGATGATCCAGAGCTGGGAGGGGTGGCTGACAGGCAGGACACTGTGCTGCCATCCAGAGACCTGGCCAGGCTGGAGAGCTGGGCAGGGAGAGACCAGATGAGGTTCAACAAAAGCAAGTGGAGAGTCTGGCACCTGGGGAGGAACAACCCCATGGATCAGTACAGGCTGGGGGTGACCTGCTGGAGAAGAGCTCTGTGGAGAAGGACCTGGGGGTCCTGGTGGATGACAGGTTGGCCATGAGCCAGCAGTGTGCCCTGGGGGCTGAGAGAGACAATGGGATCCTGGGGACATCAGGAGGAGTGTGGCCAGCAGGTCACAGGAGGTGATCCTCCCCTCTGCTCTACCCTGGTCAGGCCCCACCTGGAGTATTGTGTCCAGTTCTGGGCTCCCTGGGATAAAAAGGATAGGGATCTCCTGGAGAGAGTCCAGAGAAGGGCTACAAAGATGATTAGGGGCCTGAAACATCTATCCTATGAGGATAGGCTGAGTAAGTTGGGACTGTTCTGTCTAGAGAGAAGAAGATTAAGAGGAGACCTATTTGTTGTTTACAGTTATCTTAAGCAGGGGATGCAGGGGGAATTGGCCAGCCCCTTTTCAGTGGTCTGTGGGGACAGGACAAGGGGCAATGGCTGCAATTTGGAGCACAGGAAGTTCTGCACCAACATGGGGAAACGCTTTTCCCCAGTGAGGGTGAGGGAGCCCTGGGACAGGCTGCCCAGGGGGTGTGGAGTCTCCTTCTCTGGAGAGATTCAAGACCCATCTGGACACCTATCTGTGCAGTATGAGCTGGGGAGCTGCTTTGGCAGGGGGGTTGGACCTGATGAGCTCTAGAGGTCCCTTCCAACCCCTGTGATTCTGTGATTCTTAATCCTCTTAAGTTTTAAAAATCAGGAAGGAAGATTCTATGGTTTTATTGATGAATGGGTTCTACTAGGTGTCAGTTTTCACACTGTATAGCTTGGGAGCTTCTGTGATTTGGTAAGAATCACAGGGAAATTCACAGGGAACTCCAGAAATCATGGGACAATTCATCCTTAATGCTTAATGATGTGCCAGTCTGACAACAAGATGACCTTTGGCAGGGAATCTGTATGTTTATTCTATGTTGGATGCTTTTTTTATTGGCCCTTGGCCTTGTGTAAAATATTTATAAATAAATATTTGGAGCTGTTATCATCATGATATTCTTCTTTGTAGTAACAGTCATCCTCAGACCTGCAACAAAACAAGGGTAAAGTTTCCATGGTTCTGTCAGTGACGTGGCATAGGGAACCTGTGCTGGTTTAGTGTTACCTATTTTATCTGTTTTCCAAATGCTTGATGAGGATGTGGGACGTGGTTTCTGGCTGGAGGGGTGTGAGTGAGCTGGTGTTGAAAATGGGGGAGCAGTAGTTGTGTGAATACAGAATCACAAGGTTGGAAAGACCTTTAAGATCATCGAGTCCAGCCGTTCCTGTCCTATGCTAAACCAGATCCCTGAGCACCTCATCTGCCCTTTTTTTCTTTAAACACATCCAATACCAAGTGGCTATCACTGTTGCTTGTTGAGTGGAACCTTTGTGGAGTCACTGTATGTGACAGGTGTGACAAAATAGTTTTCAGAAGTCCTCTGTGATGGCTTTGGTTCTAGTACAGAATCGATCTTTGGCTGTGGATGAGTCAATTATTGTGGGTAATTACTGTAATACTTAATATTTGAAAGTAAATATATGAAATTGTTGTGGCAACTTATCTGTGCTGGTGAGTGGCCTCTGGTGGGACATCATGCCACTGATCACAACACTTTGAGCCCAGCAGTGCAGCCACGTTTCAGTCCAACTGTGTGTAACTTATTGTTGTGGTTTATCCCTCAGCGGAAAGCTGAGGCCACAAAGGTCAGACAAGAAAGCCCCCTACCACTTTAAGAGGTGGAGGATGGGCGAACGGAGCTAAGAAAGGGGCTGCAGAGCCAGAGGAAAAAAAAACCAAGGCCTGCAAGGTTAGGATAAGGATAGTTTACTAAACAACAGGGAAAAGTATGAAAACAACTAACTACAGTGCTATTATTATATACAGTGTAAACCTCTCACCACACTATGCCATTTGAGCCGTGCCCGAACTGATTCAGATTCCCGAACGCAGCACTCCCCGAGCCCAGCACCCCCGAGCACCCCCCTCACCACCTCCTGCCACGCCGATCCCGAGAAAGAGAGAGAGAAGCCGGAACTCCCACACGCCTGCTCAGACCAGCACTTCCCGTGCCCGGAGCAGGTTTTGATAGGTCCGGAGTCTCCCCCGGAACTGGCACTGCGGCTGCCCAGACCGGGACTTCCCATGTCTGGGTCCGAAGTCGCCCCTGCAAGGGGGGGGGGCAGCCTGTCGGATCATGATGCAATTGGTATGGAATACTCTCAGGGCTAACACAGCCTGCTGCTGGGCTGAACCCAGGACATTATCCACCCCTTATTCCATACCATTTACATCATGAGCAGGACCAGCAACCTTCTTTGGGTCCAGGGAGTCTCTCGCATCCATACGCATGCATGTACACATGCACACACATGTATGTGCGTATAGATTCAGTCTGTGGATGTTTCCTCCGAGTCTGTCGGTTTCATTCAGTCCACGATTCTCAGGCTCACTGGTCCCTCTGTCACAACAGTCTCTCAGGGTATGAAGAGTCGTACGTGCCACTGGATCGTTGAATGCTGTATCTCGGGCTCTCGAACACTGCACCTGGCATGATCCATGCTCATAGTCCGTGGGACAGAGGTGTTTATTACACAAGAGAAAAGAAAGAGTTCTTGGGAGGCTGGTCTTCACTCAATCATCACGGCCCCGATGACCCTAGCTGTAATGTCATTAGTATAATATACAGTATCTATAACAACAATAAAACAGTAGTGAATTATTTAGCATGATATTGGCTATTCTCACCCAAAATCAAGTCCCCTTGAGGTACACATCGAGTTTCTCCATCCTTCTGCATTACCCACCAGGTACAACCAGGTCCTTGAGCAAAAACAATCCCAGATATGGGTTTACCTTTGCCTGTAGCAGGAATGACCCAAACTGTCTTTCCCAAAATACTCTTCATGTGCACTACTGGGACTCTGTCACCTTCTACAGTATGTGAGAATTCTGACTGGGCTGGACCAGCCCGATTGGTAGATCCCCTAGAGTTAACCAACCACGTAGCTTCTGCTAAATGTGTATCCCAATGTTTAAATGTTCCACCACCCATTGCTTTCAGTGTAGTCTTTAAAAGTCCATTATAGCGTTCAATTTTCCCAGAGGCAGGTGCATGATAAGGAATGTGGTACACCCATTCAATGCCATGCCCTTTGGCCCAAGTGTCTATGAGAGTATTTCGGAAATGAGTCCCATTGTCTGACTCAATTCTTTCTGGGGTGCCGTGTCGCCATAGGACTTGCCTTTCCAGGCCCAGAATTGTATTCCGGGCAGTGGCATGGGGTACAGGATATGTCTCCAACCAGCCAGTGGTTGCCTCAACCATTGTAAGTACATACCGTTTACCATGGCGAGTTTGTGGAAGAGTGATGTAATCAACCTGCCAAGCCTCCCCATATTTATATTTCATCCACCGTCCTCTATACCAGAGGGGCTTTAGCCGCTTAGCTTGCTTGATTGCGGCACATGTTTCACATTCATGGATAACTTGTGCAATAGCATCCATGGTTAAGTCCACCCCTCGATCTCGAGCCCATCTATATGTTGCATCTCTTCCTTGATGACCTGAAGTATCATGAGCCCATCGGGCTAGGAACAACTCACCCTTATGTTGCCAGTCCAAATCTACCTGGGCCACTTCAATCTTAGCAGCCTTATCGGCCTGCTGATTGTTTTCATGTTCCTCCATGGCCCGACTCCTAGGTACATGGGCGTTCACATGACGTACCTTTACAGTAAGTTTCTCCAACCGGGTAGCAATATCTTGCCATAAGTCAGCAGCCCATATGGGTTTGCCTCTACACTGCCAATTGTTCTTTTTCCACTGCTGCAACCACCCCCACAAGGCATTAGCCACCATCCATGAGTCAGTATAAAGATATAGCATAGGCCACTCCTCTCTCTCAGCAATGTCCAGGGCTAATTGGATAGCCTTTACCTCGGCAAATTGGCTTGATTCACCTTTTCCTTCAGTGGCTTCTGCTACTTGCCTCATGGGACTCCATACAGCAGCTTTCCATTTCCGATGCTTACCCACAATGCGACAAGATCCGTCAGTGAACAAGGCATATCGCTTTTCATTTTCTGGCAATTGGTTATATGGTGGAGCTTCTTCTGCGCGTGGGCTAACAACAGATGGTGGGACTGTGTTTCCACCCCTGGGGCAGACGATTCCATGTGTATTGGACACCTCTCCAAGTGAAAGCAAACTGTGGTCTGCACTCTGGTGCCAGTGGAATTGAGAAGAAAGCATTTGCAATGTCAATTGTGGCATACCACCTGGCTGCCTTTGATTCCAGTTCATACTGGAGCTCTAGCATGTCCGGCACAGCGGCACTCATGTTTGGAGTGACTTCATTTAGGCCACGATAATCTACTGTCAGCCTCCACTCTCCATCGGACTTCCGCACTGGCCATATGGGACTGTTAAATGGTGAGTGGGTTCGGCTGATCACTCCCTGACTCTCCAGTTGACGAATCAGTTTATGGATGGGGATCAAAGAATCCCGGTTTGTACGATACTGCCGCCTGTGCACTGTCGTGGTAGCAATTGGCACTCGCTGTTCTTCGACTTTCAACAACCCCACAACAGCTGGATCTTCCGAAAGTCCAGGCAAGGCACACAACTGTTCCGTTTCTTCAGTCTCCACAGCAGCTATTCCAAAAGCCCACCGGTATCCTTTTGGGTCTTTAAAATACCCTCTACGGAGATAGTCCATACCTAAAATGCACGGAGCTTCTGGGCCAGTCACAATGGGGTGTTTCTCCCAGTCCTTTCCAGTTAGGCTCACCTCAGCCTCTAGCACAGTCAACTGTTGGGAGCCCCCTGTGACTCCAGAAATGTAAACAGATTCTGTCCCTTCATAATTTGATGGTATTAGAGTACACTGGGCACCGGTATCCACTAGAGCCTCATACTCTTGTGGGTCTGATGTTCCAGGCCATCGGATCCACACAGTCCAATAAGTCCGATTATCCCTCTCCTCCACCTGGCTGGAGGCAGGGCTCCTCTATTGCTCCTGGATAGAAACTGGTGCAACATTCCTCTTGGCAGAACCTCGTGCATTTGTTCTACCCTGCAACTCCTTTACTCGTGCTTGAAGGGCTGAAGTGGGCTTCTTATCCCACTTTCTCATGTCCTCTCCATGGTTACGCAGGTAAAACCACAATTTGGCTCGGGGTGTGGCTCGTGGTGTGTCCCTGCTGTTTTCTCTCTCTTGGGACGGTGGATGACTTTTCCGGATAGCTGCAACATCGCTCTGTACAGGTTGGGAGTCGGCCATGTGTTCGTCAAGTTTAAGTTTAACCAGTTGCTCTACTGCTGCAATGACAGAGCGTGCAACGTTGTCTTGATAAGTCCGGAGTCGGCGGGTCACTTCATATACGGATGGTGGAAACATCTCCTCGTATTCCATCACTGCCAGTGAATTTGTGTGCCCTGGTGGTGCACTTCGTATCACCTTACGCCACATGTCTGGGGTGCATCGGACATCATCAGGATCATCAGGGAGCCTTCTGTTGTCCGACTCATAATAAATCAGCTCTCGTACAGCTAATTCTCTCAGGTACTGGATAACTGTCTCTATGCTGTCGCTCTTGGGTTTCAGACAGGTAATATATTCTTTCATGGGGTATCTTTCCCGCACACTTGACAGCAATCGCCTCCAAAGGCTGAGGATTTGTGACCCCTCCCCAAGTGCCTTATCAATACCTCCTTCTCTAGCCAGGGATCCCAACTGCCTGGCCTCCCTGCCGTCTAATTCCAGACTATTGGCCCCGCTATCCCAGCATCTGAGCAACCAAGTGATAATGTGTTCACCTGGGCGGCGGCCAAAATCTTTTCGCACCTCACGCAGTTCACTCAGGGTCAGGGATCGGGTAACAATCTCTGGTTCTCCTACATCCTGATCTGTTCGAGATGGCTTTGCCCCATTCTTACTTTTCTGAGATGGCCCTGCCCCATTCTGACTTTTCTGAGATGGCCCTGATTTTTCATCCTCATCCTCATCTGGCCATTCTTGAGATAATGGTTCCGGTTGTTCACCATCATCATCTGGCACTGCGCGAGCTAACTTCCTGGTGTATTTCCTCTTTTGAATGGGAGCCACAGACTTTGGTGTAGGTTGGCCAAGATCTATTGTAGAGGTTGCAGTATCTACAGTATGCACTAGTCTATTTCCTTTTCCTCCCTGACAGTGCCGACAGCACTGACAGTGCTGACACCTCTCTTGAATGGGAACAACAGACTTTGGTGTGGGTTGGTTCTCTGAATTATGGGCAAGGTCTATTGTAGACGTTGCAGCATCTGCAGTATGTACTAGTCTATTTCCTTTTCCTCCCTGACAGTGCCGACAGCACTGACAGTGCTGACACCTCTCTTGAATGGAAGCAACAGACATTGGTGTGGGCTGATTCTCTGAATTATGGGCAAGGTCTATTGTAGACGTTGCAGCATCTGCAGTATGTACTAGTCTATTTCCCCTTTCTCCCTGACAGCACTGACACCCCTTTTGAATGGGAGCAACAGACATTGGTGTGGGTTGACCAAGGTCTAATGTAGAGGTTGCAATATCTGCAGTATGTACTAGTCTATTTCCTCTTTCTCTCTTACAGCACTGACACCTCTCTTGAATGGGAGCAACAGACATTGGTGTGGGTTGACCAAGGTCTACTGTAGAGGTCGCAGCATCTGCAGTATTCACCGATCCATTTCCTCTTTCCCCCTGCCAGTACTGACGCTCTGAATTAGGGGCAAGGTCTACTGTAGAGGTCGCAGCATCTACAGTATTCGCCAATCCATTTCCTCTTTCCCCCTGACAGTACTGATGGTCTGGATTATGGTCAGTGTCTGCTGTAGGGGTTGCAGTAGCTGCAGTATTTGCCAATCCATTTCCTTGTTCCCCTTGGCAGTGCTGACAGTACTGACAGTGCTGCTTGCTATCAAGCAGTGTTTGGTAGATGGTAGCCAAGCCCCAGCACAGTGCAGTAGGGCGTATCTCTCTGGGGAGCCCACTACAGTTCTTTTTCAGATATGCAGTCACCTTATTAGGATCCTGTAGCTGTTCAGGAGTGAAGTTCCAAACCACTGGGGGTAAGAAAGTGCCTAGGTACCTGCTCATGTTTCGCCATTTGCCCTGCCACTCAAGCTTATCCAGCCTCAGGGAAAACTCTTGGGTGGTATTCATAAACCTGTGCCTAATATATATACATATATATATCGAAAGCAGAACCATTTGCACCAAAACCAACAGTAAGAAAATGCTAGTTAGAATTTCCCAGGGGTATTGGAAATTGTTAAACACTCTTACAAGGCCTGTTTTATCCCTCCTTGTACCGAACAGCAAAAGCTGATACAAGTACTCTTTTAAGTTCATGAACTTAAACGTTATCCAATCATAGGCTGTTATCACAACATACACCAAACACACGTACGGGATGGCAACGAATCCTGGCAGGATTAAATGCAGCATGCCACGAGTTGGCAACCATGGCAGCATCCTTAAAAGTAAATGCCACAACAATGTACATAGAAATTACTTCAATAACCGTACCTATCACAACTCTATCTTAACTGCAATTGAGTTAAGGTCAAATCTATCGTTATCCCAACCTTTTTGCCCCCCTTGGGGGTCCCCCGTCGAGCCCCACGTTGGGCGCCAAAAGTTGTTGTGGTTTATACCTCAACGGAAAGCTGAGGCCACAAAGGTCAGACCAAAAAGCCCCCCTACCTCTTTAAGAGGTGGAGGATGGGCGAACGAAGGAGCTAGCTGCAAAGCCAGGGGAAAAAAAAAAAAACCATAGGCTTGCAAGGTTAGGATAAGGATAGTTTACTAAACAACAGGGAAAAGTATGAAAACAACTAACTACAGTGCTATTATATACAGTGCAAACCTCTCACCACACTATGCCATTTGAGCCGTGCCCGAACTGATTCAGATTCCCGAACGCAGCACTCCCCGAGCCCAGCACCCCCGAGCACCCCCCTCACCACCTCCTGCCACGCCGATCCCGAAAAAGAGAGAGCAAGAACCCGGAACTCCCACACGCCTGCTCAGACCAGCCCTTCCTGAGCCCAGCAGTTTCCGATAGGTCTGGAGTCTCCCCCGGAACTGGCACTGCGGCTGCCCAGACCGGGACTTCCCGTGCCTGGGTCCGAAGTCGCCCCTGCAAAGGCGGGGGGGGGCAGCCCATCTGATCATGATGCAATTGGTATGGAATACTCTCAGGGCTAACACAGCCTGCTGCTGGGCTGAACCCAGGACACTTATCTAGGCTGTGCCTCATCCCTTGGTCAATGAGGACATTGTAAGAGCCCGTGGACTTGACTGTGTTGTAAGCACAAAGCTGGGAAACAGGGATCAATCACTGATTGGACACTGATTGTTATTCTTGTATTTTTAAATGAGTTTTTGATCAAACAGCTATGCCAAATCCAAGCAATTGCTTTGATTTGATGTCTACTGCAGATACAGTTCTCTTTGAACTAAGCTTGTCACAACATTTTCTCTTCCCACTTATGACTCCAGAGTCCTTGTTTCACTAGAAGTGAGTTGCAAGCTTTAGACTTTTCCCCCTGTACGTAGGGCTTGGCACAGTCGGTGTCCTGAAAAATACTGTTTCAAAGTACGAGTTGTCTGTGGGGACAGGACAAGGGGCAATGGCTGCAAATTGGAGCACAGGAAGTTCCACACCAACGTGGGGAAGGACTTTTCCCCAGTGAGGGTGAGGGAGCCCTAGGACAGGCTGCCCAGGGGGTGTGGAGTCTCCTTCTCTGGGGATATTCAAGACCCATCTGGACACCTATCTGTGCAATATGAGCTGGGGAGCTGCTTTGGCAGGGGGGTTGGACCCGATGAGCTCTTGAGGTCCCTTCCAACCCCTACGATTCTATGAATATAATGCTTAATATCCCAGCTTTTGATTCTTCAAAAAGCTTACTCACCTGCTGAGATTTAAGCCTATGAACTGAAGGGACAATGCTATAGAACCAGCTTCATTACATTTCATTTAAAAGCTACCTTTTCCAAAGTGGAAAAGCAAAGCATTTACAATGTTTCCCAGCATAACAGCAAAGGTAGGGAGTATCGCAGCCACTAATTCACATCATACTGCTAAATGCTCAGAACTGCCTATGTTTAATTCCGGGTCTTTCTTTAACTCTCCCTGCCTTCAGCATATTCCTGCAAACACACAGGTAACTGTGTGCTATAATGGAAGAAATAAGTATTGCTTTATGTGATGTAAATCTGATTTTTGTTGACTTCCCTGTAAAATAGCCTTACCTGGTGAATTTTTCTGTAGCTGGCCTATACATCCTTTTAGCTCAGCTGTTTCTCCTTCTGGACATACTTAAATAATATCTTGAGGGTGTTTCCTCTTAATGAGGTAATAATACCCATATCCTGGGCTAAATAAACTTGAGGCCAAAGGCCTAGGTGTTTATTAGCGGAGGATGTGGTTATTAAGAAATTTAACAGGAAGCACCCTTGGATTATTATTTTACTGACATTTCTAATGATTACGCATTTGAGAAATAATTGGTTGGAAAATCATGCTTATTCTTTTAAGAGGGCAAGTGAAGGGGAATAATTCACAGGTTGGCTCATGGCAAACAATGCTTTTATCAGTCCCATACCGTCTGAAGCCCTTAGGGATGCTAGGGGTAGGAGGATCAGGTCAATTCTTTCAACGGTTGTTGCCTTGGGCACTTCAAGTCAGCATGCCACTCTCCTTAATGCAAGAAAGCCCATGGAAATCTGATTTTCAATTCAAAGCACAGTTAGACCGTGCATCCTTTCAAGCCACTATGGCTATTTGTCAACAACAGAGGTAGCAAAAGCACATGAATTTGAGGAGTTTGCATGTTGTTAGCACTAAGTGACAATTGGCATCCTAATCCTCTTTAGTAAGGGAGTTTTGCCCCCAAAGGAGCAATAATAATGAGCTTAGCACTTAGAAAAACTGATCTCTAGATCTTAATTGCTATTGCAGAGACGGACAAGGAACCGAGACAAAGGGAACTTAAAGAGCATGCCAAGTTCCCGTCATAAGTAAACAGCGGTTTGGAGAAGGCTCTGGGCTCCAAGTCTGGTGTTCCAGTCATGTTGCTTCCTCTGCCTCGTTAATACCTCCGTCCTGCAAATATTTGTGCTGCATGGATAGGCTCCGAGGCCTTGGCTCCTCTTACCAGGCACCTACCGCTGTGGATAGAGTTTCATTTACCACACTTTTCGTTTTGTATGATGCAGAGGCTGGCAGAGTGCAAACACGCTCTTGAGAAACGTGCAAACTACTCACACACTCAAAGCTAAGCACGGGTGTTTGCAAGGCTGCAGTCTGAGAGAGATCAGATGATGCTGGTTCGGTTCACTCCTACCAAGCCAACAGCCATATAAAATCCCACCAGGTTCCCTCTGTAGCTACAGAACAGAAACTCACTGGATTTAAATGTGGCGTTCAGCAGAGAGCAACACGCAATTCGATATGAATCGTGGGTGAAGCCATTTCATTAGGTGAAATCACCCAGATTCTAGACCTTTTTTACTGCCAACGTGGCAAGCTAAAAACCTGCTAATTGGTTACACACACTGTTCACACCATATTGATTGGTCAGTAACTATAAGGAGTTCTGATAAACCTATCTTATAGCTAAATATTCTTAGTTTACCTTTAATACCTAAAAGCATCCGCACACCGGCTGTTTTTGACCCACTTGTTATAGTTGGTTCCTGACATGTTCTGTTATTCCCAAATCCCTTCCCATAACTGCTTCTTGGTTTAGGGCAGCCTGTACCCCTATCAGCAAGGCCGCTGTGTTTTGAGAATGTGATTATTAGGATCCTCTCAGCATGAGGAACTTTTCCTGTCTCATGGGAACAGAAGAATATTGTCAGGGCCTAAATCTTGAGAGAAGAGAGCTAGGCCACCAGCAGGCCTGCTGCCTTCCCCGACATTTAAACATATAAAAAGGAGGTGATTCAGTGACCTGACAAATCTCTGTTGTCCTTTGTTTGGGGCAGATTTTGTAGCAAAGTATTTTCAGGTTACCTAGCATCTGTGATCCGAATTTTTGCCAAGCTCAATACCCTCCCTTAAAAATCTGGCAGTGACTAATTGCTATGCCTACAGCTTGCTTAAGTTGAATCTAAGATGTGAAGTTCCTCACATTAGAACAAAAACCAAAAATACAATGGCTAATTATGTTTTGCCTACAATTAACAGAATAAACATCTTAATTGGGGGAGAGAGGACACAAACAGATGTTCGAGCTGCACATCTGTGAGAAACTGGGATTCCATTGTAACTTGACCTCTGTACCTCAGGAAGTTTCAGTCCCGTAGGATTTAAATGATTTATTGATCTGGATGCAATGAATATTGCAGAAACAAGCTGTATTTCTGAGAAGTTAAGTACATCCTCATTCTGTGTAGATCTAATCTCATGTTTGAAAGGAATCCATGCTCTGCTTTAGTCAGAGTGCAAGTATCAGTGTACTTCACCATACCCTTGAATAAAGGGTAGGGAAGATGAAATATGCAGAGGGTATGATATGGATATGGAGGATATGGAGTGACAGCATCGGTAGATAAAGGGAGGGCAACCGATGTCATCTACCTGGACTTGTGCAAGGCCTTGGACACAGTCCCCCACCACATCCTTATCTCTAAACTGGAGAGATGTGCATTTGATGGGTGGACCATCCAATGGATAAGAAACTGGTTAACAGACCGTAGCCAAAGGGTGGTGGTCAATGGGTCTGTGTCCAGGTGGAGACCGGTGACAAGCGGTGTCCCCCAGGGGTCTGTCTTGGGACCAGCTCTCTTTAACATCTTTATCAGTGACATGGGTGATGGGATTGAGTGTACCCTCAGCATGCTTGGGGATGACACCAAGCTGATTGGTATGGTCGACACCCTAGAAGGAAAGGAGCCATCCAGAGGGATCTTGACGGGCTGGAAAGATGGGCCTGGGAGGAGCCATCCAGAGGGATCTTGACAGGCTGGAAAGATGGGCCTGGGGGGAACCTAATGAGGTTCAACACTGCCAAGTGTCAGAGGTTGCATTTGGGCCAGAAGAATCCCAGACACAGATACAGACTGGGAGAAGAGCTTCTTGAGAGCAGCCCTGTGAGAAGGACCTGGGTGTCACAGTGGATGAGAAACTTAACATGAGGCAGCAGTGGCTCTTGCAGCTCGCAAGGCCAATGGGATCCTGGGCTCCATCAGCAGAGGCGTGGCAGCAGGGACAGGGAGGGGATTGTCCCTCTCTGCTCTGCCCTCGTGAGGCCCCACCTGGAGTCCTGTGTCCAGAGCTGGGGCCCCCAATACAAGAGAGATGTGGAACTGTTGGAGAGGGGTCAGAGGAGCCACAAAGATGATCAGAGGGCTGGAGCCACCTGCCCTACAAAGAGAGGCTGAGGGAGCTGGGCTTGTTCAGCCTGGAGAAGAGGAGGCTGCGGGGGGACCTCATTGCAGCCTGCCAGTCCCTGAAGGGAGCATATACACAGGAGGGGAATCAGCTTTTTAAAAGGATAGACAATGGCAGGACAAAGGGGATGGATTAAAGCTAAAGGAGGGAAGGTTTAGATTGGATATTAGGGGGAAGTTTCTTACAGAGAGAGTGGTGAGGGGCTGGAACAGGCTGCCCAGAGAAGTGGTGGATGCCCCGTCCCTGGAGGTGTTCAAGGCCAGGTTGGATGGGGCCCTGGGCAACCTTGTGTAGCTCCAGGCCTGAGGTTGGTGGTCCTGCCTGTGGCAGGGGTGTTGGAGCTCTGTGATCCTTGGGGTCTCTTCCAACCCTTGCCATTCTATGATCTTTCGAGGTGCCTTCCAACTCCTAACCTTCTGTGATTCTGTGAAATAAGATGTGGTTTCTAAATTTCTATCTTTTGTTAAGGCTGGTATGAGGGAGCATGCCCTAGGTGTTTTTAGTCCACTTTTTAGTGTACCCCAAACCCATTTTATACAGTATCTCCTGAGGAAATCGTCAGAGTGTTCATATATATGATTTTAATGGAACAATTTCCCTTTCTTTAGAGCTGATTTATACACATGTGTCAAACTTAAAATATATGACTCCCAAAAAGGCAGCCACAAAACACAAGACTGTGGTCATATAACACAACTCCAGTGTCAAAGAAAGGCTGTATTTTAGGGCTTTGACACCACTGTTGTGAAATATGACTTAACGTAAAACTACCCGAAAGTCAAATCGTATTTTGCAAGAGAAAGGGACAGAAACTTGCTGTTCTTAAAGTTCCTATGGTGATGGGGTTATATTACACCGAAACCTTGTGAGAAGGCACTGCTAAGACTAAAAAGTGGAAAGGAAGGCCTAAGAAAAAAGAGATCATGCAGATACTTGGTTCTGAGGCAAACTCAGCTGTGAGCTGGAAGCCTCTCAATCTGGAGAACCAAAGTCCTCCTGTCCTGCAGTGTATATGTAAGGAGAAGGGGACAACACACACGTTCCTCTCTCCTTTTCTGTCCCTGCAGCAAGCTCCCATGGCAGCAGGGTGGGCTGGGATCGGCTTTAATTTGTTCCCAGTGCACCAAGGCACATGTGCCCCTTGAGTTGCTCTGATTTCTGCGTTCAAAGAACAGATCAGTCTGGCATTTCCTTAAGCTGAGGCTCATCTGTGGGCAAAAGCCTTAGTACTAGTGAATCACTGTATATAATGCTGGACAAGGCAGACATACTAAACTTGTGGCTTTGGTAGTTTAAAAGCAAACTTGGTTTCAGCAGGAGCAGGTCCAGATTTACTCAAAATGGTTGTACTTTTCAGTGTGCAGGGGGCTACCGGGGCGACAGCTTTTTTTATGCTTTAATACAAGCAATAGAATGATCTTTTTGGCTGTAGCTGTGAAGGAAAACAGGTTATTCTGAGTTTGTGGGACAAAAATGATGCAGGTGCTGAGTTTCACCTCATGAGGATAGTATTAGGAGGTTGCTGTCATAGAATCACAGAATGGCAAGGGTTGGAAGGGACCCCAAGGATCATAGAGCTCCAACCCCCCTGCCACAGGCAGGGACACCAACCTCAGGCCTGGAGCTACACAAGGTTGCCCAGGGCCCCATCCAACCTGGCCTTGCACACTTCCAGGGATGGGACACCCACCACTTCTCTGGGCAGCCTGTTCCAGGACCTCACCACTCTCTCCGTAAAATTTTCCCCCTAATATCCAATCTAAACCTTCCTTCCTTCCTTCCTTTAGCTTTAATCCATTCCCCCTTGTCCTGCCATTGTCTACCCTTTTAAAAAGCTGATTCCCCTCCTGTTTCTCTGCTCCCTTCAGGGACTGGCAGGCTGCAATGAGGTCCCCCTGCAGCCTTCTCTTCTCCAGGCTGAACAAGCCCAGCTCCCTCAGCCTCTCTTTGTAGGGCAGCTGCTCCAGCCCTCTGGTCATCTTTGTGGCTCCTCTGACCCCTCTCCAACAGTCCCACATCTCTCTTGTATTGGGGGCCCCAGCTCTGGACACAGGACTCCAGGTGGGGCCTCAGGAGGGCAGAGCAGAGAGGGACAATCCCCTCCCTGTCCCTGCTGCCACCCCTGCACTGTCAACCCAGTGCAAATCATTTATCACTCTGTATTCTCTAAGATAATTTTTACAGTCTATCAAGAACCAGGATATTTACTGAAACTTGTGCAAATGAAATGATGGAGACTGGATGCAGTGAAAATCAAACCTCTTTATTACTGTGGTCAATGAGTGTCTGTAACCAGCTGCTACGTGACAATTCTTAAGCTCCTCAAAAGAAATAACAGTAGGGTTGATCTTGCAGCAAAAGATACAAGCCAGCATGCATGGACACTTTAAAAAAAACCCCCAAAATCCAAAAAAAAGAAAAAGCTTCGATTTATGTAGCCTGGAAAAGGCTCAGAGATAATGTCAACTTTAATTACTGTTTTCTTCTGAACACGGGGAATAGGCCAAAGGGCACGAATGGAAATTAAAGAAAAATAGAAAACAGATGGTAGGAAGCATGCTACAGGAACTGGAATACAGGCAGCACTGTATATAATTTACCAAAAAAGAAAAGGGTCCTTATGAGTTATTTTGTCCCATTTCAAACAACATCATCTTATGATCTGTTTCACAACAAGGTTATTACTAAATCAAGTCCCCGTCGATAGCAAGTGCTGTCTTGTTGCCAGAATTGAAAATTCTTCCTTCCCCAACTTTTGGAAGACATCTTTGAAATATAGGTCAAGCTAAATTGGATGCTGAAAGATAGCCACATAAATTAATAGCCTGACATTCAAAGTGCTGGTCACCAAAGCCACCATATATTTCAGGGGGTGCCAGTTGAATAGTTGCCATTTTTTGGAAAAGGTTGATGTTGATTTAAATGCTTCAGTGTGGGATTAGGAGCCTAATTTTAATAAGCATTTAAAAATAAATCATGTCAATATTTATGAGGATGTATTGCAAAGTGCTGTTGCTTTGTTTTAGAGGCTTTCATCTGGAAAGGAAATCATTTAGTCCTGGCAGAATTTCTTTCTCCTTACAGCAGATTTCTCCAAGTTAAAGGAGCTGATTTAGGGAATGGCCCTGGTGTGTGGTGGGGGGGGGTTCCAAGTTTGAAATCCGAAAGGCTTTAAGTCACATTAGGCTATAGGCCGGTGAAACACAAACCCCAAATGGTAGCCCCTGCAATTAATCCTAAAATTCATCCCTCTCTTTGGAATTGTTTTGTTTTCCCTCCTCTCCAAATCCTTCCCTATGAGGGGCAGGGTGACAAAGCAGGAAGGCAGCAGGGACAACCAACTCTCAGCATACTGCTGAGCACCCCATGGGCTGCCCCTGTGTCTGTGCTTGCTTCATCCTACTGATGTTTTGGCCCCCTTGTGCTGGTGGAGAGCAGGGGGAAGCCCTCGAACCATTTGGCTGCCAGGAGCTCACTGCTTTCCTGGCTACGTGGCTGCAAGCAGGTCTCCTTGGAGCTGGGGCAACATTCCCTTTGGTCAACTTCTTCCAGGTAGGGCTGTACCCTTGACTCCACACTGGGACCATCACTGATTCTCAGCAATGCTTTGCTGTCCATATAGGAGCTGAGGGGGTCTTACTGGACCAGCAACAAAACCTGCCTTGCTGTGGCTGCCTCCAGCAGCCAGCTGCTGTGTGAAAATTAGCAGTGTGGGTTCGATGAGCGTACGCAGCGGTGTGGGTGCTGCCTGTGGGTAGCCCTAGCGCCTGCGCCATGCTCCTGCTGGTTTGCAGTTCTGAACCAGGTTTTCTGTACTGTTGTGAGTTTGAAGCCAAGTCCTGCTTGGGTCAGCTGAACCACAGGCTCTGTCTTCCCCAACCTAACAGCATCAGCGCTGTCATTCACCATTACACAGGCCAGTAGGAGCTGGGGCAGCAGGCAGGTCTCCCCCAGCTACCTCACATAATGTTTATGGGGAGCCAGGTCTATGTTTTTCAATGAAAACTTCTAATCCTGTTGGCTTTTATCTAGAATGAAGCAGAATCATGTTCAAAACATCACGGCAGCTCTCTAACCAGCCTTCATCAGAGGAGCTGTTCCAAAGGGGAGATTAAAGAAAAGGCTGAATGGTGACTTGGAAACATGTTAACATCAGCTCGGTCATCCCTAGGCTTCCAGCACCATGATGGTAGAAGGTAATGAGGTCATGGGTTGTTTTTTTAGGTTCTGAAGACTGACTTTCAGACCTGAGGAAAAGTAAATAAAGGATTATTTATTAAATGAAGAAAGGATTATCCATTACAGGATAAATCCTGCTTGCTGTACGTGTACAAATAGTTCCCATTGACTATGAACAAGTCAAATACTTACATAAGGCATTTATAGCTTTTTATGTAACCTTATAAAACCACATATATGCTTCTATGTCCTGGGCTTAAGAAGCATGCAAAAGTTAGCCAGTTAGGTGTACAATGAAACAACGTAGCCTCATTTTTACTACAGGTATCTTCAAAGGCAGGTTAAAACAAGAAAACCAAATAGCTAGTTTTGCTGGAAAGTCTGAATTGCTGCAGGAACAGAGTGGCTGGGAAAAGGAAACCAGGACGATGCAAAGCATGAAAACTTTCAGAAGGTATTTGAATGGAAAGTTTCTCCTCCTGCTGCACATTCCTCAGAGTCTCTGGGAACATGAGGCAGGGCTAGCCTGGGGATGTTCCTTGCTGGGTAATGGTCATCTTTATCATAACAAGCTACAAATTCATTTTTGAATAATTTTCTTTCAGCCCACCAGCTGTAGTTATTCAAGGCAGATTAACCAGGACATGATTGGTTTCAGCCCCTGCTCAACAGCATAAGCTAAATACCACAATTATAGAGGATGCCAACAGAGATAATGCTAACTGTTAACTTAGTGATACTCCTAGCTAATCCCTGCTGTCCTGTCCCTGGGCTGAGTTTATTCGAGGTACAAGTGCAATGTCACTGAGGAACTGGGAGGACGGAGGTACTTCTGTCACCCCCCCACCCATGAGTGATGGATGGATGGATTCGTACCCCTGTGATACTCCACAGCATATGGCTGCCCCATGCCTTCTCTGTCAGCTGTACATGACACTTTTGTACTCAGTGACCGTTTGTGCCTCAAGTATGTCTGGTATTAAGTCACTTGGCATCTTGCACAGCTTTTAACTGAAGTTATCCTCCTTATGCTAGATACTAAAATTCTTCTCCTCATCTTTCATCCCTACTGATTCAGTTAGAAATCACCCTGCTTTATGTTTCCCATAGGTTATCTCAGGAATGTGTACATAATGGCCTTTCATTAAAAGAGAAGGAAACATTTAGCCTCCTATTTTCATTTTATTCATAGGAACAGCTGAATCCAAAAGGGAAGATATGGATGTTTTCCCCTCTTTCTTTGACAAGTCAGCTACAGAAATTGAGGAGAGCAGACTTGAATCACTGCTAGACAAGTGCATTCAGTGCTGCTCTGGACTAATTCACAGACATTCTTTTCCCTGTGGTGAAATGTTTTGAAATCCCTCATTTTTGTCTGAATGGCAAATACCAAAACTGTAGTGGGGTGGGTTGTTTTTTTTTTTGTGAGGAGGAATTCTTGTTTTCTGGCCAGCTCAGTTAGCTTCACAGCAAGAAGTGGGAAGTTAAGGTTGTAGCAGAGGGAGGATTTCCACATTCATGTAGAAGTAGATAGCAGCTGCTTTTTCAGTCCTTTGACCTCCTGTAGCACTGAGATATCGAGCATTAGAATCATAACACTGTACAGAAAGTTATTGGATCAAATAATTCCTCAGGGCTTTGACTTGTTATCTGTAATTTTTCTCTGAAGATGGTTTAGTTAAGCAGAAGCATTTCTCATGCAAATAAAGATCATGCCAGGAATATTTCACAGCAGCTCTCAAGTACTCCATCTTAACTTTTTCAGAAAAAGGAATAAAAATATAATAAAAAAGGTAAAATTTTGTGTTCTTCCAGTTCCATGCTGGAGTGTATTTCCTTTCTTGATCACCAGACATATTGCCACAGTCTAACTCATCACCTCTAGTCTGAGTTCAGTCTTCACCTAAGTTTGTGTTGTAACTTTCTCAGATTCAGTTTTACATGAACTCAGTGATCAGGCAGCTCTTTTATCCAGCTACAAGATTTGACTAGACTTTTCCGTGCACCTTTTCTATGACAACAGCAGTCCTCCCTTGTGCAGCTCCCCCAGTGAATGGGTGCCAAGATTACACTCCTGGAAGATAGTTTTGAGTATGTCCCCCATCCCTTCACTATCTGCTTCTCCTCGGTCTGAAGGCCTCTCTCTGCCCTTCTGCTAGTCACTGTCATGATGTCTCCATCCAGTAAATAACACTAGGCCCTACTGCTCACCTCTTGGTCATGTTTCTTTCTCACTGCTCTCCCAGCCCTCTCAAAAGGGAGAAAGGAGAATCCAGAGTTATGGCAGATCATAGCATTGTAGGGGTTGGAAGGGACCTCGAGAGCTCATGGGGTCCAACCCCCCTGCCAAAGCAGCTCCCCAGCTCATACTGCACAGGTCGGTGTCCAGACGGGGCTGGAATCTCTCCAGAGAAGGAGACTCCACACCCCCTGGGCAGCCTGTCCCAGGGCTCCCTCACCCTCACTGGGGAAAAGTTCCTCCTCATGTTGGTGTGGAACTTCCTGTGCTCCAATTTGCAGCCATTGCCCCTTGTCCTGTCCCCACAGACCACTGAAAAGGAGCTGGCTGATTCCCCCTGTATCCCCTGCTTCAGATAATTATATACTTTAATTAGGTCCCCCCCTTAGTCTTCTCTTCTCAAGGCTGAAGAGTCCCAACTTACTCAGCCTCTCCTCACAGGGGAGATGCTCCAGGCCCCTAATCATCTTCGCAGCCCTTCTCTGGACTCTCTCCAGGAGATCCCTGTCCTTTTTAAACCATGGAGCCCAGAACTGGACACAATACTCCAGGTGGGGCCTGACCAGGGCAGAGTAGAGGGGGAGGATCCCCTCCTGTGACCTGCTGGCTACACTCCTCCGGAGATGTTACATCGCTACTTCTAGTTCTGCCCATCTCTAGTAAGTACTTTCCATTGCTGTGGGGGGTTGAAGTCTGTTTGCTTTTAAAATTCATTACAAAAGGAATTAAGGGGTTTTACAGTGGCTTTGTGGTAATGCAGTCTTAAATAGAGATAGATCTGTGAGTCACCTCAATCTGGAATAAGGATGTTTCCTTGGAATAATCCCTGAATTTATCTTTGATGTTACTCTCTCCCTCCCCCAAATCAAACATTTTAATAGGTTACATCTGCATCTGATTTTCTTATTAGGTGGTTTTGCAGGTTAAATCTGCATTGACACCTGGCAGCTCCATGAACACAATATATACAATATTCTAGCATGAACAACAATCATGTAGTGTTAATAAAGTGTACGTTGACCTGCTGCATGGTGCATCGCCAATCAAAACTGTCTTCTGAGAGGAGGTGGAAAAAAAATCTCTGTGGTTTATTATACCCTATTAATCTTCCTAACCAGTTACAGCTACTAATTCTAAGGAATTTTAAAGCTGAAATTCACCTCAGTCAACCTAGTCTTTTTTTATTGTTATGGAGTATTGCTGCTGCTGTTACTGGACCCCACTTGTGACATGTCTGCCACTGGAGTCTGTAAATCTTCAGTGGGAACCTTAGAAGGGCAGAAACCTCCTAGTTTGATGGAGGCTCTCTGCTATTTTCCAAGCTAATGTGTTAGAAATGAATGATACAAACTGTTTGTCTTTAGAAAAATATGGATCTTTATAGAAATGGGAGGGTTTTGAAGCCACTGGGGAACAGGTGAGGAAAACACAGCGGTAGTGGCAAACTTGGAGATAAAGACCTGAAAAGAATCAGCAGCCTTCTGGAAAATCTTTTTGCTGGAAGTTTGAGCCATTTGTGATAGTGGCCAAGATGGATTGAAACTCTGGGAGGAATAAGCTGTTTACATGTGGTTCCATCCCAGGACTGACTTCCAGCATGGAGAACACTTGGCTAGGACACCTTCTTGATCAGCACTGAAGTCCAGGTATGGTTTTTACCTTCACAGATTTTAATGTTGTATAACAAAGTCTCATGCTCCAAGTCTATGCCCCCAGTTAAATGAAATTTGGGCTTTGGGGTTCAATCAGGTGCACCAGAATCTTTTCAGTGTAGACACAAAGCACCACACAGCACCGTGTAGAGGCTGGGAGCACGTTAAGCTCTTTGCCATATTCACACCAACAGAAAGTGGATTCAGCAACTGCTTGGTATTAGGTCTCTCTCCTCAAGATAGGAGCTTTCCTGGATTCAGCAACTGCTTGGTATTAGGTCTCTCTCCTCATGATAGGAGCTTTCCTGGAGTAATGAAATGCATTGTAGAAACAAACGAGTCCTGAGAAAAGTGTTGGGTTTTTTTTACTTTTGAACTCATTATAGACTGTAAGGGCTGGATATTCAGCTCAGTACCTCAGGCTACATGGATCTGGGTCTCAAGCAGTGTCATTTATTTGACAGAGTTTAAAGCCACAAGCCTAGCTGCAGTTCAGAACATGAGAAATAGTTTCCACTGGATACCCGTAGTTTTGACTTCATCGCTTGAGTTACAATGATTTCTTGTTGGGCCTGAGCAGAGTCCACAAACTCTGCAATTTACTGCTTCCTGCAACAGTCTGACACAGTCCCCTATGGGAGGAAAATAAGTTAAACAGAGAACTTTTTCCTCTTAAGGAATTATATTGATCTTGCAGATGCTGAGTCGACTCGATGTGTTTTTTCTTAGAGCACTTGGCTGCGGATTCACTTAATGGTAAATGTAAGAGCCCCATCATTTCATTTCCTCTTAAGCCTGAGCATTATAATCTCTGTCAGTCACTGACATGCATTTTTTTTTCCTTTTAAAGATGAGATTTAATAGTATGAAACAGCACTTCAGTGCTCATTAACTTCTGTGTCATTATTTCCCAGCTACAACTCTTTCATTTCTCTCTCAAAAAAAAAAACCAAACAGCTGTGGTTTATACGCAGCCTGAGTTTCAACTGCAATGTATAGAAAAATATAAATATTTAAATGTGAGATATGGTTTACACCGTTCTTTACTGGAGTGTCTCTTCTTGTTTCAAAAACCACAAGAGCGTAGCTTAAGTAGCCTACTCAAGAGAGCAAATTCATCATGTGTCTACTTCAAGACTGTCTTGTTGTTTAAGTGCTAGCTAGTAATCCACAGACCTTACCAGGAGGCAATGCTGACTCACATTCATTCCGGAAGACCACCAGCTTGCATCTTTTGGTATCCTCCTCCTCCTCCTCCTTCCTTTCTTTTGCCCCTTTTGCATCCTGTTTTCTCTGAGATGGGAATGAAGAGGTTCTTTCATCTCTGGAGACTGATGTTCTGTTTATTTGACACAGACCTTTATAGCTTTATTTCCAGCTTGACTGGTCTTCTCGAGGACAGTTTCTGTATTCTGCAGCTATTTATGTGCCTCCCTGCAGTTGGTAATCTCTGTCAGTCACCTTTACATCTTCATACACACAGAATCACACAACGTTAGGAGTTGGAAGGGACCTCAAAGGGTCATCTAGTCCAACCCCCCTGACAAAGCAGGATCACACAGGAACACATCCAGGCAGGGTTTGAATGTTTCCAGAGAAGGAGACTCCACAGCCTCTCTGGGCAGCCTGTCCCAGTGCTCCGTCACCCTCTCAGTGACAAAGTTTCTCCTTACACACTATGGGGAACCTCCTCATAGCCTCTCCTACCTTTGAAATTCATCTGACATTCAACCACAAGGATGTATATCCACATTAGGATATGCAGGCATTCAGATATATACATATCTATGTATGGAAATATACGTCAAGACTATACAAAGAGTATGTGACCATTATCATGCAGTGATTTTTCTGTCTTGAGGCAATCTTGTGGGCGCTGTGAGATGTGCAGTGGAAAGGGGAAGACCACCACATCAAAAGTGTGATGAGATTCTATTTTGATTTAACATTTGATAATTGACCTTTTGTGCTAGGCAACGTGAAGGTCAAATGAAAGGGGCGGGTTTGGTCCCGAAGACTGACTGCTTTAGTGTATGAACCCAACGTACTGTTCTCTTACCTGTTGTTGTTGAGTAGTCAGTGCATGTGAAACGTGTAACTCAATGGCAAAATGTGCCCCTGGGGCTCTTCCTTTAAAGCTCAGCGTGTCCGTCGCCAGTCCGGGTTGCTCTTGTACTCTTCCCCTTGCTTGCTTAGTTCCAAGCTGTTTGCATATCACAGAATCGTAGGGGTTGGAAGGGACCTCCAGAGATCATCGACTGCAACCCCCTTGCCAAAGCAGCTCCCCAGCTCATACTGCACAGGTCGGCGTCCAGATGGGGCTTGAATATCCCCAGAGAAGGAGACTCCACACCCCCTGGGCAGCCTGTCCTAGGGCTCCCTCACCCTCACTGGGGAGCAGTTCTTCCCCATGTTGGTGTGGAACTTCCTGTGCTCCAACTTGAGGCCATTGCCCCTTATCCTGTCACCACAGACACTGAGAAGAGGTTGGCCATTTCCCTGTGTCCCATACTTCAGATATTTATAACTATTGGTCAGATCCCCTCTCAGTCTTCTTTTCTCCAGGCTGAACAGCCCCAGTTCTTTCAGCCTATCTCCATAGGGGAGATGGTCCAGTCCTTTAATCATCTGTGTCCGGATCTGGGGCCCCCAATACAAGAAAGATGTGGGACTGTTGGAGAGGGGTCAGAGGAGCCACGAAGATGATTAGAGGGCTGGAGCCACCTGCCCTACAAGGAGAGGCTGAGGGAGCTGGGCTTGTTCAGCCTGGAGAAGAGAAGGCTGCGGGGGGACCTCATTGCAGCCTGACAGTCCCTGAAGGGAGCAGAGAAACAGGAGGGGAATCAGCTTTTTAAAAGGGCAGACACTGGCGGGACAAGGGGGAATGGTTTGAAGCTAAAGGAGGGAAGGTTTAGATTGGATATTAGGGGGAAGTTTTTTACAGAGAGAGTGGTGAGGTGCTGGAACAGGCTGCCCAGAGAGGTGGTGGATGCCCCATCCCTGGGGGTGTTCATGGCCAGGTTGAATGGGGCCCTGGGCAACCTTGTGTAGCTCCAGGCCTGAGGTTGGTGTCCCTGCCTGTGGCAGGGGGGTTGGAGCTCTATTATCCTTGGGGTTCCTTCCAAACCATGTCATTCTATGATTCTATGATCCTCTTACTATTCATATACCTAAAACCCACCGTTTTACTGTCCCTTTATGTCCCTTGCCAGTTTCATTTCCAGGTGGGCTTTAGCCTTCCTAGTCGCATCCCTACAGGCCCTGATAACATCCTTATATTCTTCCCAAGTGCTCCGAATCTCTTTCCACAATTCAGAGACCTTCTGCTTCCCTTTGAGCTTGTGCATGGCTACTAAGGTGATTTTATGCTATTGGCAGTTTTGCCATAATTCAGCAAGAGCACAAGTAACCTTTGCTTTAGCTCTGCAGAGTTCCTGTGGCTGACAGAAAGTGCCCCTGACTTGCAACTTGTATTTT
This sequence comes from Laterallus jamaicensis coturniculus, assembly GCA_022605575.1. Lineage (NCBI taxonomy): Eukaryota > Metazoa > Chordata > Aves > Gruiformes > Rallidae > Laterallus > Laterallus jamaicensis. The sequence continues at coordinate 5,379,660 of JAKCOX010000005.1, forward strand.
CCCAGTGAAAAGAGTCAATGTTTGGAGTGAAGGACTTTAGCTTCCCTTAATAAATAAAGCCAAGATATATTTTAATCTCTGATGCTGTTTTTTACAGGTAATTGATTTTAAAAAATGACTTTGCTTTCTCCTTTATGGCTAGGAAGCAATAAAACCACCACCCCAGTTCAATTCAGAAATTCACCACAGAGCTGTTGCGAGTTTGCCAGGAAAAGACAGAGTGTAAAATACTTCTTAAACCAGACACCACAGCTCTCTCTGATGGTGGATTACTGCCACCATTTTCTCTCCCTTCACCAGGGATATAATGCTCATGAGAGTTATGCCTCAGCCCTTCAAATGCTAATGACCTAATTTTATACAGTTTAATGAGAGATGATATTTGTTGGAACAAGCAAGTTGCAGGCAGCCACTGGGCATTACTGTGGAATGCAGGAGTAAAGGGGAGTTCTCCTTTGTATTTGGCTTAAAAAATTGGACAGCCTATGGGGTGTAATGTGCCTGGCTCGGGCTTTGGTGATGTGGAAGTTCATATAGCTGTCCTTCATCTTGTGCTGCCGTGTTGAGATGCAGACCTTGCCTTCTCCTGTCCCCTACTCTATTCTGGTATGGAGCCTTTCATGGCCCTTGAGAATTGCTGGGACAGCTGCAGTGGTATGAGGAAACAGATCTCCTGGAGCAGGAGAAAAACTGGGAAGAGGGAAAGGGATAAGACATTTCCAATTTAAGTAAAGATGCACCATCTAGTATTTAATGAAAAAATCTGGGATAGCACTTCTGAGCTTTTATTTCACTGCAGATGTGTGTTAGGGCTCAGTGACCATTCTCTGCTTTGGGATAGGCTGAATGCTGGTGCACAGAAAGTCACACGCTGGCTTGAGTCTAAGGGTCTGAGATGTGAGCTTAAGATCCACCAATGATTTTTGAAAAGAGGAAGGAGCATCTGAATACGTAGCTCATGAAGAAGGGTTCTCAAAACCAGTGTAGTAGGTTGATGCCATCTTGTGAAGAAGACTTGAGGCTTTTTTGCCTTTGAATCTATTGGAGTTATTCAGAGGTGAAGTGTCGTGTCAGGGTGGGGGGAGCGTATGGGTTGAAGAGGAGTCAGTGATACACATTTCCATCTCAAATTACAAAGAGAACATTTTGAAGAAATTTTATGAGCAGGAACAACTTACAGGACAGGGATCTAAGTCTATCCCATGCCTCTTGTGAATGCTATTCAAATTTATGGTGTGTTTTCCTATAGCTTCTAGTGGCTGCAGATAGCTAAGGGGCACTGTGACGTAACAAGTAATTGTAATTTCTTCATAAGACCTGGGCAGGAAGAAAGCATGTACTTGTACTTTGGCTGCCTCTACTCTTTCTGTTCATAGCCATGATGAACACTTTTAAATATTTAATTTTTTTTCCTTAATTTTACCTCTGCTGACTTCCTAAAAGAAAGTTGAATAGCAAAATGTTTCTGCTATGTGGGGAAGGTGCTTTTTGAGAAGATTGTCTTTTCATGCTTTCCACTGTTACTGTTATTTACCTTCTCAGTGACAAAGAGTAGTTAAGGTCCGTGGGGTTTTTCAGATTGTGCTCCTTTTAGGAAGAGTATTTTGTGGATTAGAAAAAAAAAAACAACTCTCTGGGCTTGTTTAGCATAGGTCTTGTGGTTTTCTCTTTGACACTTTATCCAAGTTGCTGTGACAACTGTGGCCTTAGAATTGTCTATTTTATGGATGGGCAAATAATGCGATCATTAAAGATGCGTGCTGAGGTCAGAGGTTGGCTGATGTTTGTTTAATGGAGTCCCATGGCAGAAGCTGGAAAATCCTCAGCAGGAAAGGTTGTTGTCCAGGGCACATGAGAATACTGAAGCAGGCCAAATAATTTGAGTCTGACCTTCTGTTGAGAAGACTTGAGTGTGAGTCCATCTGGTGGAGCTTTAGGGCTTGGTGCACAAGTGAATTTTAAACCACACTTGCAGTCTCCTGATCCTAAACACGTTAAGTCTGCTCCTGTGCAATACTGTAAGGCAAACTCAAGGTCTGAACGTGTGAGATAGCTACTGCTGGCTTTGATATTTATTGAATCATAAGAAGTTAGATTCTGCAGTGCTCTAGCATTTGACATCATGTCAGAAAGAAGAAGAAAAAGAAGGGAAAATGTGAGAGAGGACAAAGTGCCCCTAGTTAAAGTGAAAACACTTCTGTACCTGAACACAACCCCCAAACAGTGTGCAGTTGCTGCTGGTTTTGCAATGCAAGCTGGAAAGGAAACAGATACTCCTGGTTAGAGGCAGGAATTTCCTGTGCGCCCGGAGTGCCAGTGGGTGCCAGGAACAGCAGAAGATCTTTAATGCGCAGAAGGGGGTTAATGACTTAATGAACCTGCTGTACTGAATCAGTCAAAAACCAGCAAGTCGAGGCTTTAGAAAAACACGCTGACTTCTGGCAAGGTCTGCGTGTTTACCTGACTTCACATGTTTTATGGGCCAGGATAGATCGTTACTTTCAGATTATGTGTGAGGATGATTACTAGAATTTCAGTAAAGGAGCTGTTTTCTGTGAAAAGTTCATGTGTGTGTATATATATATATTAAAAATGCTCATTTATTCACTTAATTTGCTTCAAGAATACACAAAAGCCTAAGGATGTGTTACCAAATGTGTCTTCCCTCCTGAAATTTAGTTTTGCTAACGTATAGACATACTGTGGCTTTATACCATCCAGGAGAAGATTTATAACAATAACTGTGAGGGGGGAAAAAGAGTATTTTTTTGCACAGAGACTGTAGGGAGACAGTCAGTTTATTGACTAGAATGGAGACTTGGCATGCTTGGACTATCTTACTTTATGGCTACTCGTTGCTGTAAAGAAGTGTAAAATATAATTTTTATTTATCATGCATCATGTACACTAAGAACTATGCACTGAAAGAGATGTGAGGGTACTGGAGACTTGTAAAAACCTGGGGGTGGGTAATGGAAATGGTGGGCGTGCAAAATTAGGTGGTTTAGAGCATGCTTTATGCTGGCTTAGGTACTTAGGCTATCATGTTAGCCTGCAGTGTAAACAATATATTTAGAAGACAGTAATACGTAGCATTTGATACTCATAGCTGAGTGCTACGAGAACCTAACGTGCATTCCTTGTAGTTATCTCTGTGGTGAAGATTGAAACTAGAACTCTTATCCAAGTAAGAGAGAGTTATTTAAGTACATCATAAAGGTCAGATTCAACTAATCTCCAACAAATTCTTAGCATAAATCAGGCTGTATATAAAAACGGGTTTGAAATTTTGCACGTACAGTCACATCCTCCCCTCGTGTAAGGCGGAATACATTCCTTATGTTCAGTCGAGCTGGGGCAATCTATAGCATCTGGCAGCTCAGCTATATACATGTTTTAAGTACAGAGATTCAGAGGGGGGGGGTGTTATTTTAAAAACATGCAAACCAGTGTTTTCAGAGGAAAGGAAACAAAAGTTATGTATAACAAACAGAGCTTGGGCATGCCTTAGTTTCAGTTTTAGCATCAGCCTTAGAAACCTGGCCTATGTTCCTGAAGTGCTTTGCAACCACAGGCCAACTTTTAAGGGGAACACCCTACTCCCCATGGGAGAAAGATTTATGATTTTACTCAGGATATATGAAACGTGACGGTTTTGGCTGGATTTCAGGAAACAAAAGGCGGGGGAAGGGGAGGGGGGCTGCAGCGTCTACATTCATTTACACCCCTCTCAGTCTGCTTGTCGTCAGTGAAGTTTGAATGTCAATGAACAAAGGCAGAATGTGGGCTGTGGAATGGGAACCCCGTGCTTTGTAAGAATGGCCAAACCAAAACAAAACAAGAAAATTAGAAAAATTGCTGACCCCTCTGTGAGCAGAAGCTGCTGGCGCTGGCAGAGCTCTGAAAAAAAACAAGGCCGCGTCAGGAAACAACAGCAGGAGATTTGGAGACCTCCCATTGGGGACCTTTCTTCTGGATCCTGAATTCTTGTTCTCTCCAACCTACGGAAATGATCTGCTGTAATGCAGCGTGAACTCTTTCTTTGGAAAGAGGTGAAATCGGTTTGGTTTCCAAAATCCATGTATGTGCAGATAAGTACCTGTACTCCTGGAACATGCAGGAGGAACTTTGCATCCCCTGATCTGCATGAATGGACATCTGTGTAGTTTGAGGGAAACTGAATTTTTAAACCCAGTATTCAGTTAGCTGAAGGAAATGCTCTTTCTCACTGATAGTTTGTTATCTAACACGTGGTAATTTTCATTTCATGAAAGCTCTGTGTGTGTGGGGAGAACCACTATCTAAAATAAGCAGTTTCTGAGCCAGATGCCTGGCTTACATCCATTGCCTCCACACCACCGGAGCTCCTTGGTGGTACCAGGAGCTGGGCCCCCCAGCACCCTCTTGCTCTGCCTTTCACAGGGAGGAGTGTGCCTGGGACGTCGCTGAAGCCAGGCAGGATGGATACTTAAACCGCTTGTGAACTCTGGCAAGCCCCAACTGCTGAAACAGCCCTTGAGAGGAAGTTGGAGCTGAACGCAGGTTTGAGCAGTCTGCAGCAACTCTGTGCTGCTGAGTGAGGTCCCAGCAGGCCCCCACGTGGGATGGAGAGTTCTGAGACTCTTGGAGATTCTTCTTGCTGCACTCGGATCTTACTCCAGGAGGTTGTGACTGAGTATCTACACCCAAATACGTTATCAGTAGCGATGCCATGAAAAGTAGCTTCAAAAAAGAGAGGCAGGCTTTGCTGAATGGGAGGAAAGACCCCTGACTGTCACCTAAACATATCTGCATTTTGTAAGCAGAGCAAATAATAATATGCCAGAAGCAACAGGTATTGTCCAGGAGGCTGAAAGTGAGAACTGAACTAATGAGCTGTGTTCCACCTGGGATCTGCGAGTGCCTGGAGGTCACTGACAAAGATGTCTTGACTTGAAACTGTAAACTTTCTTTGGGATATGCTCTGCACTTGAATAATCAAGTATGGAGTGATTTATTGACATTTAATGCAGATAGAAGAATCGGACTAAAGGGAGACAAATACACTATTGAAATAGGTTTCTTTTTGATGGGAACAAAACAAGCTAGGCATTCATTTTTGTATCATGATGTAGCTTGCTTGTCCTTGGAGAGAGAGGGTTCATACCCACTGCAGATAATGTTAGCTATCATCAAATTTTTCATATAGTACCCAATGCATAAACATTGCGGACCTCATTGCTGCCCAACAAAAAGCTTGCCCAGCTTCAAACTAATTAAAACCCAGCAGCAATGCACCAGCAAGCCCACATGAAACCAGATAATCCCTGCTAGAAATGATAATCACAACAAATTGAAAGTCTAACAGTCTCACCGTCCTAAACTGCTCGTGCCTGTCTTCCTTCTCCAGTATTAATATTCCTAAATACATGGTAAAATATTAGAATGTAGTTATGCTGTAGCTACTTGACCAGAAAACTTTCTCTCACCTGTAATATACGTCTGGTTGCTTTGTTAATATTCCACTCGGGTACAATTTAAAACCAACAGAGAAAGTTATTCCAGAACCTGTGGAAGAAGGTCACAAACTCCCTTTGAAAGTTCCCTCTTACCTATCTGATTACAAATGACGAGATCCTACTGCTATTTGAGAACTTCTAGATTCTAATCAGTGCTTTGATGAATGTGCAGCACCGTAATGCAGGTGAGTGATGTCTCCCTTTATGCGTACAGCAGCATGTGTGGATGAAAATGCAGAGAAGCCCTTCAAAAGCACGGGGACCTCTGGGATTTAGGAGCTGCCACAGACACTCCATGGCACTAGCTGTGATCATATAGTCATACCTCCGGTGTAGTTTGTTTTCAGTGCCAGGACTAGAAAGCAAACTCTGTGCTTTTGTGAATTTAACCTATATCCCTTTAGTTTTCCAACCCATTCCTCCTGAGGGGGCATTTATAGGTTTACACAACTCGGTTTGTCTACGCTGTTTTACCTGGGAAGCCCATTAAACAAACCTTGATGCTTTTTCCCAGCTGCAATTATGTTCTCCTTGCTGGGTGCCACTTTTGATTATCACAGGGTGCTGTCTTTTCAACACTTGAGCATGTCACGTCACCACGTGATTAAACTTTAAAGCAGCAGTAGGCTGCTTGTAGCCAGGAAAGTCAGCACTGCTTATGCATTCAGTGCCCTTCTTGATTGTAATGGGGGAAGTCGCTATCCTCTAACGGCACAAATTTCTTTCAGATGAGCTTGAAATAAACATGGGTAGTAACACAGTATCAATTCACTTAAATCCTTCTCCTTCCATCATGTCTAATATATCTGTTGCGCTTCCAAAGATCCTGGGCATAAGATAAGCTGTTAGAAGTCTCTAGTTATTTCTGAAGAAGTGATCAAGGAGTCTGAAACATTGTAAGGAGTCACCTTGAATCTGTAGAAGTATGAAAATTGCTGGCGTGATGGCCCAGACAGTCTTTCTTTATAGTTTCTGTACCATAAAGAGGGGGCATTACAGTTGCATGGGAGGAAGTGGTTTTATGATCAAGAGCAGAAGGAAAGGTTTTAGTATTGTTAATATACTGCTTGAGTGCATAGCCATTTATATTTACAGTAATTGCTTCTGGAAGAAAAAAAAAAGAAGTCCTTTTCCTGCCAACATGCAGGAAAAATAAAGGCTGATTGAATTAAGCCTGGGAACCAGTTTGATTAGAAATTGAAACAAATCTCCTAGGGCTCTAGGAACCTGGTTCATTTGTGGCATCCATTCCATACTCTAATGGGCTCTAATGCTCGATACCAAATGATAAGGAACGCTCGTTTCTGAGAACAGCTGGTGTGGGTTTGGTACTTTGGAACCACATTTTGTGTGCTGAATGTAAACCATAAATATGTGGAAATGCAGGCAAGTCAGATTGTTCCTCCAGATAGGATTTGAACTGGTGGTTGTTATTTCAAGTAAGTTCGCAAAGCAAAAATGGTAGAATCATGTTTTTCACTTTGGGGAAGAGAAGCAAGACCAGCAGTGTTCCGGTGAGGGGTACTGTGTAGATTGTCTGTAACATGTAATGGTGTATGTACACCGTGTGGCTCTTAATAGGCACTTGGAGGTGCTACATATCAGCATTATGGTATTTTCTCAGTGTGTGGAAGTGCCGTTTTGCTGGGTTGGTGCTAGCACCAGTTCAGAATCTGGATTCCTTCCTACGCTGCTGTTAACATAACTCAGGACTTCAAATACCTGGAAGACCAGGAGCCTGCTTTCTAGCTCTTCCATCGCTTGTTAACACTTGTGAGGGATATGTGGCTATCAGTGCCTTGCAGTCCTTTGCCTTTAGCGTTGCTCTCAGTGCAAACTTGAAAATTAGCTTCTGGAGGCACTTAGTGGGCTGCAACTTGTGAGCTGGGAGCAACAAAATCCTTCAGTCACTAGACTAGCAGCCTGCTTCACTTCCAGGCTTTCTCTCTCCTGTTACTCCCACTTGTCACCGTTTAAATTAGGTCAGAACTCCTTGGGTGGTCCCTGGCATAACCTGTTTGAAGACTAGTGTGTCTCCATCCCAGAATGGAAGCTGTGGGGATGGGGGGTGGGGGGGATAAGTGTTTCCCAACCCACTGCACTATTTCTCCACCTGGGCGTCGTGATACCCTAGGCAGAGGCAGAAAATCTGCTCAGGGGACAGTAGGTCTAAATCGCTACGGAAGATTATGGGTTTCTGGTAGTTTTGCCTGTTTTGTGAGTCTCAGACAAAATCAAGAGAGTCATGCATGAAATCACTGCATTAAATGATAGTGGAAGTATACAAACAGTGTAACAAGAATATTTATGGTGCATTCTCAGCCCTGCTGAGAAGGACCTGGGTGTCACAGTGGATGAGAAACTTAACGTGAGGCAACAGTGGCTCTTGCAGCTCGCAAGGCCAATGGGATCCTGGGCTCCATCAGCAGAGGGGTGGCAGCAGGGACAGGGAGGGGATTGTCCCTCTCTGCTCTGCCCTCCTGAGGCCCCAGCTGGAGTCCTGTGTCCAGAGCTGGGGACCCCAATACAAGAGAGATGTGGGACTGTTGGAGAGGGCTCAGAGGAGCCACAAAGATGATTACAGGGCTGGAGCACCTGCCCTACAAAGAGAGGCTGAGGGAGCTGGGCTTGTTCAGCCTGGAGAAGAGAAGGCTGTGGAGGGACCTCATTGCAGCCTGTCAGTACCTGAAGGGAGCAGAGAAACAGGAGGGGATTCAGCTTTTTAAAAGGGCAGATAATGGCAGGACAAGGGGGATGGATTAAAGCTAAAGGAGGGAAGGTTTAGATTGGATATTAGGGGGAAGTTCTTTACAGAGAGAGTGGTGAGGTCCTGGAACAGGCTGCCCAGAGAGGTGGTGGATGCCCCGTCCCTGGAGGTGTTCAAGGCCAGGTTGGCTGGGGCCCTGGGCAACCTTGTGTAGCTCCAGGCCTGAGGTTGGTGTCCCTGCCTGTGGCAGGGGGGTTGGAGCTCTGTGATCCTTGGGGTCCCTTCCAATCCATGCCATTCTATGATTCTATGATTTATGAAATGCAGGCAAGGAAAAGCGTTTCTCCTCCTCCACTCTTGGAAACAACCTCTGTTTTCCACGTTTTTAAATAGGAAAATGAAAGTTTCCACGTATTGGTGGCTGGAGAGATGGTCTTAAAAAGAGATGTATAATTACAAATACATTTCACAGGTAGCTCTGTTTTTCAACTAGCTCTTTGAAAATGACAAAATAACAATGATTATAGCTTTATATAATGCATAACTCTCTATTACTTACAGAATGAGTGAATAGTGAAAGTCAAGGTCATGCCATAACATGCAGTATGTGAAGCATGAGAGAAGAGTACTTTTTAATGTGAGAGAATACTTTTTTAAGCATTTGGGGATTGTGGGTAAATATTTCTAAAAATACAGCCTTGATATAGGCATTATATTTCAATCTGAATTTCACAAAGCAGACAGCAAGACAACTAACTCGTATTCACTTAATTTAAAAAATCCTAAAATGCCAGGATTTACTTGGTATCAGGTAATGGGAGCAGAGTCTTGCTGAATGCAACATTACTGAATTATTTTGATGGCTTTCAACACAGCATAGAATACATTGCAGAACTGAACAGTGTAAATTAAGCCCATTTTTTTGGAAAACACATTTTCACTGGCTTTGGTGTTCAGTGGAATGATAGGTGATTATTTTGCAGCCATTGCAAAATGCAGTTACGAGAAAAACCATGTAAAGGATCTCATGTAGTGGCACTTTGAATACATAACTCTGTGCAGATGGAAATGAAAAAACCCCATGTGGAGTAACCTGGAAGTGTAATGCGTAGAAACTGTATGTCTAGTTCTGAAAAATCTTTTTATAACCTGCCTTCTTTAGAGCAAACTCACCCTGTTGCCCAGGGAGGTTGTGGGTGCTCCTTCCCTGGAGGTGTTCAAGGCTGGGTTGGATCAGGCCCTGAATAGCCTGAACTGGTGACAGGTGTCCCTGCCCATGGCAGGGGGGTTAGAACTTTATACTCTTTAAGGTCCCTTCCAAACCAGACCATTCTATGATTCTTTTATACTGGGATAACATACTGAAGACAGATCTGCTTTAACAGCACAGAACTTTTCCAGAAACGAGGTAATGTGAAGCATTTGAATGATAAATATTTATAAATCATTGAACTTAAAAATATTAATGCTTTTCAAGAAACAATTGCAATAAAATGCTGAGATAGCAGCTTCAGATGAAGGTTATATGACATTTACCAAATGTTTTTGTGACCCAAATCTCTGGACCAGATGAAGAGGATAGGGTGAAGATAGGGATGCAGAGCTGCTATCTCAGGACGTTCTTGTACATTCTTTCTGGTTTCTGTTTGATTTGGTGGTGTGTTTGATTAGATGTGCTGGGTGGCTCTATGCTGGCTTGAACACTGTGCCTGGTGTTTGATTAGTTGTGCTGGGTGGCTCTACGCTGGCTTGAACACTGTGCCTGATGTGTTCTTGCATTCACTTGATGATATTATGTCATTGGTTATAAAACCTGTAGAACACCACACACACACCTAGAAGAGCCAAAATAAGTTTAAAATGGTTTTGTGGACATGATTTCAGTCTCAGGCTTAGGAAAAGGAAAGGATTCATTTATCACCGGACACTGAGGAAGAAGGAAGGATGCTGGTAAAGGGAAGGACAAGGAGAGGCAGTGCATAGGTAGGAAAGGGAGCGTGAGAGAAAGCATCAGGTGTAGAGGTATGAAAGAATGAGGTGAGTGTAAATGAAGCAAAAAATGCAGTAAGACATGCTGGTTTTTTCCTTTAAATGCCTTGTAAGCAGAACAGTTAACAAGCAGACAGTTATGCTCCCAGGCACTTAGGATGCAAGGCAAACTTTGCTCTCCATGGTTTATGACATCATTTGAACGCCCTGAAAGGATAAGTGGTATAATTTGTGATGCAAGTCATACAGGAAAGCAGATAATCAGTGATATGCCATAATGCATGTGAGAAAAAGACAAAATAACAGTCAAGAGGCGGTAGACATGGCATTCCTTTTCATCTTCAGATATTGTTTATCATATTAGCATTACCATTATTATTTGTTAACGTTACTGTATCACCTACTGACAAAAATTCAAGGCTTGAAGTCTGGATCCTAGACAAAACAGCCTCCTGCTTATGGCAGTTTCTTCCTTTGTGGGTTAGTAAATAGTTTCTGTGAATGAAAATAACAACAATGACAAGGAGAAATGCATATCATACTGTGACCTGTTTACTTCCACACCACAAGTGATGCACGTGGCTGCCTTCCGCAGCTGTCATGATGCTCCCGGATGGAGGGAATCTGAATGTGGACCTTGAGAGTGTGGCTGGAGTGACCTCCAGACGTTAATGCAGAGCAGACAGATGCCTAATGTAGTTCTTCAGACTGTGTGGCTTCCTGCATCCTGATTAACAAAAATAGGAGAGGATGGGACTGGCAGGGCTGGTTGGCGTCCAGCCTGAGGTTCCGGTATTGATTTGCTGTGGGGATATCAGGTTTATGGCAGGGTGAAAAATGCCCTAGCTTACCACCTGCATATGTGTTTTTCTGCCTTTAGTCTTCCCGTGTCTTTATTTATCTAATTATACTAAGAGGCATCAGAGCAAACCCCTGATGGAAACCAAGTGCCTTGGTTCATCCAATAAATTAATAGTAATTTTGAAAAAGGCTGTCACCTGCAGTTCTATGCAGAGCCTTGAGCTATGCTGTGTATTGCATTTTTCTAAAACCCCCTTTTTTTTCTCTAAAACACCCTTTTTTTTCTTCTAAAACCCCCTTTTTTTCTCTAAAACCCCCTTTTTTTCCCCCTAAAACCCCCTTTTCATAAGGCTTTTGTAGGCAGGCTCGAGAGCTCCAAGAATTAGCTAATGTTACACCAGTAAAAGCATTTCTTGAAAAAGACAGGTATAAGGAACATTTCTATGGGGGATTGCACTTGGTCATATTTTCTCCATGAGGTCATGCTTCTGTGGAGTTTCTAGACTCCTATTGGAAGATCCTGCTGCTCTTGGACTGTGATGCAGGACGTCCCTTAGGTTCATTAGTAGCTGATATTGGAAGCAGAGAGCTTCTGAGCATTTCAGCTGTAATTCAGCAACGTTAGTCTCAGGCAGGAAGGTGAACATTTATTTACTGAAAGTAAAATATTTGTTTTGGCCAGAATGCAATTTTTGGCACTAGTACTGATGCCTTTGAGGTCAAATTTTGGTAGTAGGCTACTAAGCCTGTGATTACAAACACAGGCAAATTTAATAAACGCTCAGTCCAATCCCATTCCTCTTGGTGCAAATCCAGAGTAGTTTGCTGAAGTCTGTTGCCATCTGACTAAACTTTCTAGGGTCTGCCAGTGTACACAACATTTGGTGTCATCAGACCAGAGTTTGTATATATTTAGATTTTTCTAATATATCAGAGAAAGTAAGAAAAGATTGCCAACCCCTTTTTTGATTAACCATGACTGTAATGATAGCCTAGCAATCCTAGCAGGTGACACAAACTCCTGTTACTGATGTGACATTTATCTGGTTTAGCAAGACTGATTAACAGTAAGAATAATTACAATGCAAAAAGGACTTCCTGAGGAAGGTGAGCATCACTATCCCTTTCATGCAGACAAACTGAATCCAAGAGGTTAAACAGCCTGCCTAGCCTTCCACGTAAGATGAAAATGAGATGTGTGTAGAAAAATGATGAATTATGCCATATGCACAGTATTGTGGCTTTTAGATCAAAATTTGCCATACTTTAAAAGCTTGTGGAGGTAATCAAACCAAGACCTGGTACTCTACGTGCTATACAGGAGGTTATGTTAATAAAGAAACTTTGCTTTACTGCACTCAAACCCCCAAATATTGTCTGCTTGTATGCAATACGGTGTCTTTCTCCTTTGCTTTTCAGTTGGTCACCATCTTCATGCTTCCTTTTCCAAGAGGACAGCTGTAAGCAGGAGCCATGCAGTTCCCATAAAAGTTGTTTATACATCTGGCCTTTGACAGCTCAGAGAAGACAGCAGTTGTAAGTTTGGAGTTCCTAAGAGTTTCCTAAGAGTTCCTCCCTGTTTTCTGGGAGACTGTGTGGGCAGTAAATGCTGGTGCATCACACCGTGGTCACCTGCCAGAGAGGGGTGACTACTGTGCAGAGCTCTCTTTGCTCTGCAAAACTGCTGCTCTCAGCCATACAACTAACACAAATTCTACTCATTGCAGAGTTCCACCTCTCCTGCAAGTGTGCCAGCCCTTGGACCAGAATTCCCAATTTCAATTCCCTGCACTCAGACATTGGAAACAGGAGCTAGAGACTGACTAGAATAAACTTGCTGTGGAGGCTCTGAGCATGCTGCACTGATAACAGCAAGCTCCCCGGTGCAGGTGTTTCAAGCTCAATGGTAGGTATCTAGGTTTAGCAGCTAAGCCAAAGACTTGTGGTTTACACTCTAAGATCTGCTGTGCTTTTAGATGCCAGAAATTATTTAAGCAGCTATTAGGCCTGCAACAAATTGCAGTGGAAAGATCAACAGAGCATGGAGAAGCTCTGTTTACAGGGTCCCAGGGGCCACTTGCATAACAAACCTGTCAATGATTTATAAAGTGTACAGACACGGTACCAGGGAAAGTCTTACTCAAAGCACTTGGTTACTCATTGCCACATCGTTTCAGGGATGTTCTCATCCTACTGGATGTTCTGGACAGCAGGAAGGCCTGCCTATCTCTTTAGCACCTGATGATCCTTGTAAATTAATGCCAGCTTTCCTACAAATGATATGACTGCCTACTGAAGTACAACACCTGTTTTATTTGAACTTTTGCTGGGAAACAGTTTCATATCAAACAATTTCTGCACTGCAGTATTTATACCTCGTAGAGTTAGGTCAAGGGCTTTGGATCAAAGCCTAGCTGAGACTGCATACATCAGGGGGCCCAGGGAGAGAAGCATTAAATTTCTTGCTTAAAACTGGCTGTTAAATGCAAATGCATCATCCTTTGTGTTATATAAAATCCAAGTTGAATATTATTGAGGCAGCAAGCTGTTGAACAGACTCCCCTTCATTTCAAGGTCTCTTGATCAGGCTCTTGATGAATTCGTTAAACTATATATTCAATATAGGTGATGAAAAGTATATAACCTTTCCAGGAGGGAAGTGGTCTGCTCCATAAATAAAATTGTTTTAAAAATCTAACCCTGTAAAATAAAGATGTGAGAGAATGAAATACCTGGATCTGACAGTGCTGTAATGTGAGCGAGGCAAGTGTTTGTAATGGTAGCTTTGGGAAGGAGGCCACTCCCAATGGAGCATGTGAACCTGACCAAGTGCCCTGATGGCCTAGAAATTCAGGCTGTGCTGGATGGGGGGAAGGAGTAAATGCCAGAATCGAGTTCCCTCAGGACCAGCTCTGCCAGAGTTTTTCCTCTTGCCATATATTGAGCTCCTGTCTGAGCATGACCTCGGATCAAAAGCACTGTAGTAACAAAGAAGCCTAACAAGTAGGAAAGTTTTGGATTATATTCTGAGAGGCTGTCTCATACAATCTGTGGAATCAGAGGGCAGGTAGTTATAGAACACTCTCCCTAGTTACTTGGTCTATTTAATACTCTGCTTTCTCTGTTGTTTGCAGTTCCTCATGACTATGAAAACTGGGTCCAGCATTGAAAGCACTGTAGAGGTCTAAACAAGAGACAATGAGTTCCACATACCTGCGTTGGCCAGAAACATAGAGAAGCACATGGTCTTTCTCACTGTTCTTTTCCAGCCAACCACTACCAGGTGGCAACTAAATACTTAACCAGATCCATCTCCAGTAATGTCAGGTGAGAAACAGCAGGCGCATTCCTACGCAGGAAGGTCAGGTATAGTCTTTACTGTGTCTTGGTAGCGGCTGAGAGAGCTGGGGCTGTTCAGCCTGGAGAAAAGAAGACTGAGGGGGGACCTAATCAATGTTTATAGATATCTTAAGTATGGGGTGCAGGGGGAATTGGCCAGCCCCTTTTCTTTGGTCTGTGGGGACAGGACAAGGGGCAATGGCTGGAAGTTGGAGCACAGGAAGTTCCACACCAACATGGGGAGGAACTTTTCCCCAGTGAGGGTGAGGGAGCCCTGGGACAGGCTGCCCAGGGAGGTGGTGGAGTCTCCTTCTCTGGAGATATTCAAGACTCATCTGGACACCGACCTGTGCAGTATGAGCTGGGGAGCTGCTTTGGCAGGGGGTTGGACCCCATGATCTCTCGAGGTCCCTTCCAACCTCTACAACTCTGTGATTCTGTGATCCTGTGCTTTTCTTGATTTTTTGTGGGTTATACTTCATGTGTATCCTAAAAGCAAAACATCAGTCAGCCCCTAAATTATCCAGAGACATCAAAAAAAGCCCCAGTCCTCTACTTATATTATCAAGATTTCAATGCTTCCTCTTTTGTTTTGGTGTCATGCCCCTCCCCTTCCCCCTTCCCCTTTTCAAATGACCTGGGAAGCTTACATACTTTGGTACCATTTTCAGACCCTTTTTCTCATTGCAGCTTGCTCATGGTATCGTTGTCAAATTTGCTGGCACAGGGAATTGCCCACAATTGGTATCTGCAGCATCTGCTATAGCAGTTAGATACTGATGAAGAATGTTTCATAGCCATGGCAGTGTTACAGCGTCTTGCTGGTTTTTCTTAATGATTGGACACAGTCCAGTCAGAAACACATTGGGATACAAATACAACCTGTGTTTGTGGAAAAATAAATATCCTAGCTAAGACTTAAGTAAATCCTCCTCAGTACTCACTGTTAACCAAGGTGTGAGCCAAAGCAAGTATGGAGAAACAAACATTGTCCTCATATAATGGTTCATATGAAAGCTACACTGTGTTAAATCTCTAAGTGTTTTACATTCAAGTACCAATTCTTGACACAAACAACTTAAATTGAACTAATTGATACCTTAATTTTATTAAGTTTGGACTCTTCCCTCCGTGCCCTCTCCCAGCAATTGAATTTTGATCCCATGGAACCAATTCTGCTCTCAGTGAAGCTCTCAGGAGCCCTGTAAAGCTACTGTAGACAAAGGGACTCCAGTCAGTCACTTACCAGACACAATGTACTTTTTTTTTTTCTTTTTATGGTTTAAATAAAAGCCACACTTTTTAATTTTGGCATGACAAGTCACATGTACCCACAAATCATGCTGTTGTCACCAGGATCTTAAACAAACATACTTCTTGGATTAAAGGTGAGCTAATGCAGTTAAACAAAGTACATTACAGGAGAAGAAAACCTACAGAGGTAGAAGGGGAAATCAGTGCACTGTTTATTAGTACCTTTTAAAATCTCTTTTCTTTGCCTGAGAGATTCAATAGTGGGCAGGAAAAAATGCAGTCTTCCTGCAGGAAAGTATTGCTTCCTTCAGCATAAATATCAGTGTACAAAAATGTAGGTCTCTCAGTGCTGGAATTGTACTCTTCCTGTGGTACAAGCAAACGCTTCGTGCTGTTGAAAGAGTTCTCCTTAATAAAATACTGAGGCTAGAATAGTAAATCTTTTGAAGTTGCTCCTAAACATGTAATATTTAGCTTGAGAAGCAATAGTGAGGAAATGAACATGATAAGAGCTCATTGAGTAACAGCCCTAAATTGATTATTTCCTTCCTTATGTAAACGTATCAGTCAGCCCTTTGGGCTTACTTCCGAATACCAGCTCAGCACAAGAGCCTTATCACAAGGAAATGGAATGTAAAAGCCCTGACAGTTTTGATAAGGCATGTACTTTGGTTATGTTCCTCTCTCTCCCTTCCTCCCTTTTAAATAATTCATCTGCTAAAAGGGGAGATGCCCTCCCTCTAACTTTTGCACAAATGTGAGTTGATGTTGTTTTGCTCAGCATAAACCCTGGTTAATGAATTCTGCTGGTTTCTCAGAATATCCTTAGGTAAGGAGACTAGAAGGTACATTGACAGTTATAAGCACCTTTGGAATGCAGTGGCAGCAGGCTCTGAACACTTGATTTCTGAGGTTTGAGAGTCACTTGTACATGTTTTAGACACAATTTAAAGATTCTCAGTAAAGAGAGCACAGTAGGAAACTTAAAACTCTCTGGTTTTGTTTGCTACCTGTACCCCTCTAACCCCATCCGTGGTTCTGCGGGTCTCACATCTCCAGGTGATGACAGAAACCAGACTGAGTGAAGGATCCAACAGCTCTACCACAGTACGAAAACCAAACAGCCAAACCAAAAAACAGCCCTGCCATGGGAACACCAAACCACACACACAAGGGTACATACCGCAAAAGAAAACTGACAAGCGAGTTGTACCCGCCAGCCACCACAGCCTAAAACTCTGCAGTTCTAGCAGCCAGAAAAACAGCAGAGAAACCCAAAATACAACTTTAACTTCACTCACTTGTCCCAGTAAAGTAATAATTTAACAGGGTATATAACAAGGTTTGTGGTTCATCACACGCCAGGACAGCAAAGCTTGATAAAAGTGCTCAAATGACAGTACTGTTTTTGTTTGAGATGTGATGACATGCTCCTTAGGTAAATGTTACAGGCAGCAAATCCATGACCCAGTAAAACACACTCCAGACCATCAAAGCAGGTCTGTAGCTTGATGAAATCCACTCGTCTCTAGCAAGAATGACCTAAAACTCTTAGAGGAAAAAGAAGTGTGGTGGAATTCAGAAAGAATGTGTTTTAAGCAAACAGGGACATACCAAAGTGGAGTGTAACTTTTTTATTGAAACCTAAAACTAAGCCAAACTTATCTGATTTATTTTTTCCACAGAAACTCAAATTTTGAGTCACTTTATGCAAATTAGGGGAAAGTCGTGACTGAAGCTGGACTGGCATATGATTTTGGTTGGCTACTTAGCAAAATCTCCTCTGAGGAATATTCATCATCAAAACAACAGCACAAATCAAGATGGGGCTTAATTCGGACAGTGCTGAAAATACCATCGGCACAGATACCATTTCCTTTAATAAGGTTAGTATTTCTTGGAAATTTTCATGATGCTTTGCATGAGGATGCCCCTGGACTCCTTCACAAGACACCCTAGATGCTTATTATTGAAAGAAAAGATCTGTTGTGATGGCAAAGTACAGTTGGTGAAGCAGTGTGATTGTGAGAGAAACAAGACTGGAAGGTCACAGAGCAAATCAGGTCCAGATTAGATGTTATGAAAAGATTTTTTTACTGAAAGAGTTGTCAGGGCCAGAATAGGCTGCCCAGGGAGGGGGTTGAGTCACCATCCCTGGATGTGTTTAAAAGAGGGGTAGACGAGGTGCTCAGGGATATGGTTTAGCACAGGATGGGAATGGTTGGATTTGATGATTTTAAAGGTTTTTTCCAACCTTGTGATTCTGTGAAATCCAGTGTATCACAACCAGAGGAAAGAAAGGCTTTCTGATGGAAGACCTGGAGTCTTTGCTCTCTCTTTGTGTGCAATAACAATTTCCATGAGTTCTGTGCCCTCCTGACGCCACCACACCTGGGACAAATGGTATGGACCAGTAAGAAAACCTCATTAATGTTTTATAGAACCCAGAATTAAAAGGGGTAAGGAAAAGCTACAGGTAGCAAAATAAAACAGGGTGCAACTGCATCGCCTGTCATTTATGTTTTGGGGCCTACAGCAGCAAAGTCCTCAGCGAAAGGAATTACAGTTGGAGATGCTATCTTGTTTCAGTGCTGCATTTCCTATCTTAATAGCACGTAGGGTTGTTAGTATAATTGATATAATCATTCATGAATCTGTTTAGTTACACAAGGCAGTAAAGAGCACTTTGCTGCTCCGTGAAGCCTAGCTAGTTCTATGGAGTTTAAATTAAAGCCTTCAAGATAGCAGTAAGGTGGACAAATACTTATTGCTGAAACTCTCAATCCAACAGTTTAAAGCAGATGAAAGGGCTGGGACTTTGCACCCCTTTCTGTAACTGCTGATGTCTTTGTTTAATTCTACAGGGGAAAAACATTTAGTGACTTCAGCTACCCTAGAGCAACTGGCTGTAGCATGCCTGGGTTTTCCTTTGTGACACAGACTGCAGAAGTGCAAAGCAAATAATCAGAGAGTCTGTAACACAGCACATTGTCTGTTCATAATAGGCTTTATTGGTAGTGATAAAAATGAGGGTGGCGTTACGCTCATCAGTCACTGATTGCTTGAAGGCAGCGCCCAGGATAAATTTAGTGAGAGCTTTCTGAGGTAGTTCCCAGCAAACCTTAGTCATCCATCTGCCATAAGCATGGCTGAGCCGCTACAGCTTGGATTCTGCCACCTGCACTGCACGTGGTTAAGGAGGACATTGAGGTCCTGGACCGAGTCCAGAGAAGGGCAACCAGGCTTGGGAAGGGGCTGGAAAAGCCATATTATTATTATTTGTCTCTCTGCTGTCCCAGTAAACTGTCCTTATCCCAACCCATGAGGTTTGCCTTTGGTTTTTTTTTCCTTCCCCTTCCCCCCAGCCCGGAGCCAGCGGCTGTGTGGTGCTCAGCTCCCAGCTGGGGGCAGAACCACAGCACTTGTCCATCTCAGATAATATCGTGTGATAAGCCAAAGATATGATGTACAGTGGCTTCACAACCAAGCTGATGATAGGCATTAAATTGAACTTTGTCTTGTAGGGTTGTTCAGCGTGGTTGTTGTCATGACACTGCGAGTGGCATAACAATGAACACTGAACACCTGTCTGTGTAGTTGCTGTATTTTAAATGCATGTTAAATTCTCCACTCTATAGAAGCTGTACCATGGGGTGGACACCCTTCCTCTTTTGGAGAGTTAATCTCATGAATTACCATTCCAGCAAAGCCTGAAGAAGCTACCTCCCATTCCATTTCTTTTGTGGCAGATCAGTTATTCATGTTCTTGGTTTCTGGAACCAGCTTTTGTTTTGCAAAACCTTGTTCCACCCCTGCTGTCTGGTAGAAACCTGTTCCAAGCCGTGTTCCACCAGCTGGGAACACGCACAGGCAGCGGAAATGCTTTTCTTACAAAACAGTCTTTGCAAGTATTTTATCAGCTCCTTGCCCTGAAGAGCAGAGATTTTGCTGGGAACAAGTAGACCTGTGTGCATTTCCCTTGGGAAACTCTCCATAGCAGCTTCAAAAGCTGACACCGAAAGCCTGCATTGGAGGAAACGGCCTATACATCTAAACAGGCAGAGAGATTTCTCAACAAACATCTTCTGTCAGGTTCTGTGACACTTCTGAGCGTGGAACAGATTTCTGAAGGAATGTGCATTGTTCTGCTTGGAATGGTTCCAACATCTTGAGTCAGTTCTGTGAAGTACATTCTGTGTAATTACAGAATCACAGAGTCACCAAGTTGTAGGGGTTGGAAGGGTCCTTGAGAGCTCATGGGGTCCAACCCCCCTGCCAAAGCAGCTCCCCAGCTCATACTGCACAGGTCGGCGTCCAGATGGGGCTGGAATTTCTCCAGAGAAGGAGACTCCACACCCGCTGGGCAGCCTGTCCCAGGGCTCCCTCACCCTCACTGGGGAAAAGTTCCTCCCCATGTTGGTGTGGAACTTCCTGTGCTCCAATTTGCAGCCATTGCCCCTTGTCCTGTCCCCACAGACCAAAGAAAAGGGGCTGGCTGATTCCCCCTGCACCCCATACTTAAGATATTTATAAACATTGATTAGGTCCCCCCTCAGTCTTCTTTTCTCCAGGCTGAACAGCCCCAGCTCTCTCAGCCTTTCCTGATAGGATAGATGCTCCAGGCCCTTCATCATCTTGGTAGCCCATCTAATATTAGAGTTTCCATTCCTTCTGGTACTGGATTCCCTGCTAGTGAGGGAAATGGCAGTTTTCCTTTCACAACCAGTAATCCCAACAGCTGTAATCTTTATATTTTATGGTGCCATGGATTCTTGAGACTTCCATGTCCAAAGGTGACTCTGCTCTGCTGCCAATACATGGATGTCCCCAGGTTCTGCGTTGCCTTGTGCAAGCTTCAAGAGGAAAGCATACACTAACATGGGAGACAAGGAATATTCTAAATTGTTTTTATACAATTGGAAACAAGTCTCACCAAACCTCAGATGCTTTTTCTTTTTTAAATTAAATAGAAACAGATAAAAAAAAAGTTCAGAAGGAACTGACTGTGCATGAAATAGGATCCCAACTGATGGGGAAATTTGTTTAGTATAAAACCTTTTGCATGTTGAAGGCAGTAAAATGAATAGGTCTAAGATGAAACTAATAATTATTTTAAAAAGCCAGTAGCCTCTGTGTATCATCCTGATGCCACGCAGATGGCTTCTGCACTGCATCTGTTCTAGAGAAACTGAACATGTTTTTGAATTGTCTGAGGGCCTGTGGAGAAATTAGTTTGTTAGGGTTCCTGCAAATCAAAGAAGATCTCAGTAGTCAATTATTTCTTTGTCTAAAAGAGGTCATTAAATTTGATGATAGAAGCTGTCAATGTATAAAAATATACAACTGAATGGAAGGTGAGAACAAATGCTGACAAGTGTGGTGTATGGCCAGTGTTCTTGACAAGACACAGGGCTGAATTGAGCAAATGGCTCATAAAGCTGGTTTAGCAGGAGGACAGTAAAATCCTTCCTTTAAGGTGATTTAGCTTTTTAGTAAGCATTTATATGGAGACAGGGGTCTACCCTGGTAGATGGGGGTGCTTGCTTTTACTAGGTACTGCAGCCAGCACTGCAATATAACTTGGGTTTATTGCTGCACTAAAACGATTAAACTGTTGCAGTCTTTTATTTCACTTTAAGTGAGGGTTGTCTCTAACCAAAAGGGGATATAGCCTTTCTTTTCCTATGCTGCCTGGTGCTTTTGATGGACCATCATCTCTCTGCCATCTCTAAAAGCAGGAGTTCAGTTTGTGCTGAAGGGCTGCAAAGGGAAGTAATGTGGAGGTAATGACAGAGGTTGACCCATAACTTGCAACTACAGCGGCTCCACTTCACTTAAAAATGTTAAAATGGTTCCTCTGTCTTCTGTCTTACTGATTTCTCATCATACAGATGATAAAAATTAGTGATGGACAGCCCTGTGGGTGCCCCCCTCCCCAACTTCCTGGGGGGCAACACAAGAGCTGTGGTGGATGCAGAGAGCGTCCCAGTTGGGAGCACCCCATGAGGGCAGGGGTCCAACTGGTGCTCAAGTAGCAGATGGCCGTGGTGGCTGCTGCAGGGCATGCCCCAGGAGCCAAGTCTCTCGGTGGTAGATGTGGGTGTTGCTGATGTGCAATGCCCAGATCTCTCAGAGCCAATTCTCCAGTAAGGCAGCCGAGCATATGGGACTGAGAAGGTGGGGGGGGGGGGGGGGCGCTGTCTCAGCAGGAGGCCACCAGACTGCTCCTCAGAGGCAGCGGGTCCTCTGTCTGATGTGGATGCTTATTCTAGAGAGATGAACTGAAACTCTCATTTTGACGTGTAAAGATGTTTTCCAAAGTCACTCTGAGGTCAGAGTGCCCTGTGAGTCACCGAGGTCACTTAGACATAACCTAAGTGACTTTAGGAGTCCTTTGGAAATCACTGACAGTATTTTCTCTGACCAGGTCATTATTTGCTTACTGAAAAAGAGGATGTTTTGTAATATTCACTCACTTTCAGTCAAACCAAATGAGGTAAAGGTCTTGCAACATAAAAATCATCGTTTGGTCTGAAAAGTCACCTTTAAATTAATGAGTTAGGCTTCTCAGATATTTTTTTTTTTAAAATCTGAAAAATCAACAATTTCCAAACCATAGTTACAGTAGGTTTCAATCCCATGTAAGCTTTAGATCAATCCTTTATTGATTTTATTCATCTGTTGCTTCAGATAGAGTATTTAGATGAGATAAGATTTGTCTTCCTGTCACAATTGCAGTGTTGATTGAGACATGTGTTCTGTCATTAGCAACCTCTGCTAGAGAAGCTCTCACATGCCTACTTTGTTGGGGGAAAAGGAAAAAGAAAGGAAAAAGGAAAAGGATGGCTGCCATCACAGGCTAGTGCCAGTCCTAAATGGAGGTCAAGTGCTGTGGGTCTGGTTCAGCAAGAGGGAAATCCTAGTGCTGCAGAGCCTAACCCAGAGCAGGACCCTGCCTGTGCTGCTAGCCCCAGGTACGATGCTGACCAGCCGGCGTTGTACCCTGTGCCTGTGAGTCTCTCCTCAGCACAGTAGGTGCCCCATTCCCAGGAAGCACTCAGCTCTCATCCAACTGTTTTCATTTAGGCCAGGAACACCAAGAACCTGCAAACTAGAACACACACCTGTCTCACATGGGGGCCAACAATGAGCTTTAAGCTCTCTTAGAGATGTTTTCTGGATCTGTTTTTCACCTTCTGCTCTATCAGAAATTCCACTGTACTCAGAAGTAGCAGATTGATGCTGCTATCCACAAATCCCACCAAGTTGGGTATGTCTTCCACTGGATTTACTTCTCTCCAAGACAGACAGGAAAAACTGCAAACAGTCTCATGTATCCCCTGTTAGCAAGGTCAGAAACCATTGTTTGTGCCACACCTGACATTAGCCAGGTTGACCAGCAGGCTTGACTTTAAACCCATACCTAACCTTAACTCCAGCATGATGATTCTGGTCAGGTCAGACCTTTATGATTTCAGTCTCTTGTGATCCTTTGGAAGACTCTTACTAAACTACTACTTGGAGTCACTTCATGTCTTTCATAGCCATACAACTGAGTGTTACACAAAAAGCTGGAAATTTTATTAAAGCACTGGCTGTGTTTAATAGCAAACAAAACTAAACAACAAAGTAAGACCAGCAGGTGCCTTAGGAAAACACAGCAGCCTTGCACAGAATATAAGCTCTGCTTCTTAGGTGGATGAGGCAGACAATTGGTTTTTATATTTTGGGAGCATCTGGCACTAAGCCTGTTGTCCATCAGAATAACTTAAGTGAAAGTGGTGCCATGTTAAATAGGTTTGAGTGCAACAGAGGTGAACAAAACAGCCTCTGGGAAAGTTTTGTGACTTTCAAACTGGTCAGTGCTCTGGTGTTGCAGAGAGCTCAAGTCATTTATCAAGAGCTGAACAGTCAGGACAAATGACAATATGTGCTTTTACACTTGTTGCTGGCTTGCTTTGACTTTTGTTTCTGTGTTTTATTTTATTTCCTTGCAAAGAAGGTGGATTTCATACAGGTACACCAGTGTGCTTTCTCTCCTCTCACCTAAAAACAATCTCAGGTCAGCCCATCTGACAGATCCTACATCTTCTTTCAGATACACTCCTTTGCTCTCCCCTTTCCTGCTCTACATTATCTTATCTGAGACAAGCAAGATGCTTCTGGTTTCCTGAGTGTGTGGTAAATGATTTAAACTTTTACTAACCACTGTGATGTGTATCTACCTGCTTTTCAGAGGTGGCATTTTGGTAGATGATCTAAAATGGACCAATTTGCATGCTACGACTTCCAGGGTGTAATCCCCTTGCAATTTTGCTTGCGAAGGCTGCAAGACTTGTGTTTTGGTGGTTTTCTGCAACTAGAAGTCACCTTTCTAGCCATAGGCTCTTCTAGCCTAATATCCCTTCTTGGTTTCAGATGAAGATTGTCAAATTGTTTCTCAGTTCAGCCAGTTTACCAGACCAAACAATTTCCAGGAGTCCAAGGTGGAAATCCAGGACACTTATTTTCAGGTCAGTGATATGGTGGTGGAGAGTTTATAAGACATCTGCTTAGCCTCTGCTTTGATCCACTAGTATTCATAGATCTGAAGTGTGTCTCTACATTGCCATAAAGTTCTCTGTCTGTTGCAGCTACAAGCAATCTGGTGGAAGAAAAGCTTGTGTAAGCATTATCTTGTCAGTGGTCACTTGTGAGAGTTGCAGTTGTTGATAGGATATCACTTTGATAAATGATGCATTCCCACTAGAAATTACAGAATCCTCTAGAGTTTCCACATAGGAAATCTGGTGGATTCAATGTCTGATGTACAGTAACTTATTAGATAACAATTAAACCCAGTAGTTTCAGACAGTATTTCTGGAAATCATCCTTTGACATTTATTTAGAGTGTCTGTCAGCATATATGTTATTAATTTCATTGGACATCACTCAGCAGCTGCCATTCCACTGTCTGCAGAAGAAGGTAAAGAAACCTGCTAGGTTATCTGCAGTCCTGCTTCTTGAAAGATACCTGCTTTCTCCTGTCTATTTACTTTTTTTGGTTGTCTTGTCTCTGATGAAAGTGAAAACACACATTGCTGGATGCTTACCTTTGGAATTATTCTTTAAATATCGGGTAGTTATGATGAAATTGTTCCAGTCATCAAAGAAGTGAAAGAGATCTCTAGACAGGGAATGCATGCAAAGACTATTTTAGGCTGGAAAGGACCTGCAGAGGATGAGTGCAATCTCCCTGCTCAAACCAGGTCTGGATAGTTCGGGTTTCTCAGAGCTGCTTCAGTCAGGTTTTTAGGACCTTCAAGGATGGAGATTCCTCAATCTTTCTTGAAAATCTGTTCCAGTGTTTGATCATGCTTATGATTGAAAAGGTTTTCCTTCTATGTAGTCTGAACTTTTGGTGTACTGGCTTGTGTTTATCACGTTTCCATCTATCTTTGTGATAACCTCTGAGAAAAGCTTAGCTTGGCCTTTGTCGTCTCTGATCAGGTACTTGCAGATGGCGTTTGAGGACTCCTTTTAGACTTCTTTTTGTAAGGCTGAACAAAGCCATAGGCTCTCTTTCAGCCTGGGAAATACTCTAGCCTCAGAGACTGTAGGCAGGCTCTGCTGGACTCATTTCAATATGTCAATATCTCTCTAGTGTTGAGGGGGACCAAAACTGGACACAGAAGTCCAGGTAAGGCCTCACAAGGACCTGATAGATGGGAGCCCTCACTTTTCTCCATCTGTTGGCTGCTCTCTAATACAGCCCAGGGTGCTGTTGGCTTTCCTTGCTATGAAGGCACACTGCTGGCTCATGCTGCTGTTGTCAGGACCTCTAAATACTTTTCTGTGAAGCTATTTTCTGTCAGGTCAATACCCTGCCTGTACTGCAAAGTTCTTTTGTTCCAGATACAGGGCTCTGCTTTTGACTTTATTGAACTTCAGGAAATTTCTGTTAGTCCAGGAACTGTCAGGGGCCAGTCAAGGGCCCTCTGAGTAGTAGCCCAACCTTCCAACATGTCACCCGCTCCCTCTAGTACCATCTATATAGTCTACCAACTTGCTGAGAGTGAACTCTACCCTATCAGCCATGTCACTAATAAAGGCATTAAACTATACTGGCCCCAGTATCAATCCTTGAAAGATGTTGCTAGTAACCAACCTCAGCCTGGAAAGCCGGCTAATTTGCCAGCTACTTTATTACCAGCTTAATCAGTTCATATCTCAGCTTCAACTCCAGATCAGCCCTTTTTTCCAAGCTCCATCCATGCCTGCATGAGCAATGTCCCTACATTCCCCACCCCTCCCGGCTTCCTCCTTCTGTCTGCGTTTTGTGTTTGAACTCAGTCAGGAGTTCCCCACTCCCCCATGCTCACCTTGTGCTGTGCCTGCTCAACTTCTGCATCTCAGTTTGGTCAATTGTTTTGTGCCTTGAGGCACAATTCAACTAGTCTCCCATGGGATCCTGCACAGCAAATCTACACATCATGTGAAATCTACTCTGCTGAAGTCCAGGGCTGTGATTCTACTATTTGAGCAAGAGCTCACTTCTCTCAGGATTTTCAACTTCAGTTTCATGCTCACCACAGCTTACAGCTGCCCTTGACCTGCACATTTTTGAAGACTTCCTCTTTGTTTGTAGTGGGTCCAGCAGAATACATTCCCTAGTCAGATCACTGATTACCTGACATATCTACTTACTCCTCAAGCCTTTCTTAGAATCATAGAATGGCAAGGGTTGGAAGGGACCCCAAGGATCAGAGAGCTCCACCCCCCTGCCACAGGCAGGGACACCAACCTCAGGCCTGGAGCTACACAAGGTTGCCCAGGGCCCCATCCAACCTGGCCTTGAACACCCCCAGGGACGGGGCATCCACCACCCCTCTGGGCAGCCTGTTCCAGCACCTCACCACTCTCTCTGTAAAATACTTCCCCCTAATATCCAATCTAAACCTTCCCTCCTTTAGCTTTAATCCATCCCCCTTGCCCTGCCATTATCTGCCCTTTTTAAAAGCTGATTCCCCTCCTGTTTCTCTGCTCCCTTCAGGGACTGGCAGGCTGCAATGAGGTCCCCCCGCAGCCTTCTCTTCTCCAGGCTGAACGAGCCCAGCTCCCTCAGCCTCTCTTTGTAGGGCAGCTGCTCCAGCCCTCTGAGCATCTTTGTGGCTCCTCTGACCCCTCTCCAACAGTTCTACACCCTTCTTGTATTGGGGGCCCCAGCTCTGGACACAGGACTCCAGCTGGGGCCTCATGAGGGCAGAGTCCCTGTCCCTGCTGCCACCCCTCTTTTGATGGAGCCCAGCTTCTTCTACACCTGTGTCCCCAGACTTTATAGTCACTCTTGTACGCTCACCCCTGTCAGTGTCAGTGTGCTCACATAAATGAGCAGCAAACAATAATAGTCTAATGTCCAGATAAGTCTCATTAGTGTACCTGCAACACCCCAGAACAAACATCTATCGAGCAACAAACAGCCTGAGAAGAAAGACAGGTTGGCAGATTGGTTGATCCTTCACAAGATAGTCTCCAATGGCTGTCATCTGCCTCTTCTTTTTGATCCAGACTTTAGCTCTGATGCATCCTTTGATGGGTCTCATTCCTCTACAGTGGTTTCTGGGGCACCAAACGTGTTTTGCAATTCCAGATCTGCAGAGATACAAGGAACACTTCTTTTGTTGCCAAGAGTCTCAAGTTTGAAGTACGACTTGGGCCAACAGCTGAGTTAATTATTAAGTTTTTTAGCAGTTTTTGATAGCAGAGCAAAGCTGGTATGGGAGAGGTGAAAGAGGAGGATCATGTTGGGGGCATCAGACCTTGCAAGAGTTGTGATGTATGTCATTGGGCCAGAAAGATGATGTGTAGACAGCATATCTGGGGAACTACCAGGTGCACTCATTGAGTCCAGTGTGGCTGCTGAAAGAAAGAGATAAGTAAAAGAATCAGCTTTCAAGTGCTGAGGAAAATCAAAGTTAGGATGAGTGTCCTAGAATAAAATAATCTCCAAGCAATCATTTAAAGCTTTCCTTGCTTATCTCCACACCAGAGAGGGAAAAATCTCCAAACTTCCCAAATAACCAGGAATTCCACCAAAATAAAGTCTTTTTGGAGAGGCTGAGAAAGTATCATGTGTGCTGTTTCATTCTGATTTTGATTACTTTAGCATTTCCTGCTGTATGATAGGTGAACTTTGAACAAGGAAACTGAGGAACAAACCTTCCTTTCCCATGTCTTTGTAGATAAACAGCCAATTTCAAACTGAAACATAACAGGGAAGAGTCTGTATTATCTGTTGATGAATATCTGAGCAGTTGTACTTTAGAGTCTCCTTCTGAAAGAGAATGAGATACCTTTTTATTAGTTTATTATAATATTAAATGCTCAATCTTGAAATGGGTCTGTTCTGTTATGGCTGAAGCCTCCACAGGGCACAAAGACTCTTTGGCCCTTGGATGACTGTGCAGTTGAGGATGGAGAAGAGAGATATGACTGAAAATGTACTAAGAATCTGTCATGTATACCTTATGTGCATGTGCTTCATACGTAGCCACCGCCACTGCACAATGCTAGCTGCTCCTTGGTGTGGTGGTTTGGCCCTAGCCAGAGGCCAAATACCCACCAAGCTGCTCGCTCACTCCCCTCTTCAGCCGAAGAGGGGAGAAAATGGATATTAGGAGGCTTAGGAACTGAGATAAGGCCAGAGGGATCGCTCTCCAATTAGTGCAATGGGCAAAACAGACTCAGCACAGAATAAAGGAAAGAAAAGTGATTTATTACTACGACAACTAATACACCCAGTGAACCAGAACGAGGTAAGAAGCAGACAGGTCTTAAAGCACCTTACCCCCACCCCTCCACTCTTAGCAAACTTAAACCTCATCACGATTTTACTCCCTTCTTCCCCCCCCAACATGGTGTGGGGAGGGGCAGGGAATGGGCAGTGGGGTTCTGGCCATTCCTCACAAGCTGCTTTTCCTCCCCAGATCTCAACACTTCTCCTTCCCCCACCCCTCGCCTCTTCGCACTCCTGACTTTAATCACAGATCTGCTCCCTTCATCCCTCCCCTCGCAGCACAGGGAGGGGCAGGGAATGGGCAGTGGGGGTTTCAGTCCGTTCCTCCAGAGTTGTCTTCCGTCTCAGCTGGGGGGGCATTCCACACACACACACACACACTGCCCTGGCTGTGCCGTGGGGTCCCACCCACGCCAGAGTCGTGTCCACAACTTCTGCAGGGTGAGTCCTCTCGATCAGGGAGCCATCTCCTCACCACAGGCCTCCCAGCAGGGCTCCTCTCTATCGGGGAGCCATCTCCTCACCACAGGCCTCTCAGCAGGGCTCCTCTCTATCGGGGAGCCATCTCCTCACCACAGGCCTCTCAGCAGGACTCCCCTCCATGGGGTGCTGACATCCAGGTCCAGACCCCCGTCCTGGTCCCCTGCAAAGTCACAAGTCCCCTGGCAAACCTGCTGAGGCGTGGCTCAATCTTCACAGGGCATAGGTGTCTCTGCTCCCCGTCCTCATCCATGGGCTTCGGGGGGACACCTGCTTCACCATGGTCTCACCACGAGCTGCAGGGGAAACTCTCTTTTCGCATTCTTCACCCCCTCACATCAGGTCTGGCCTTGGTGTCTGTGCAGCTCGTTACATCTTCTCCCTCAGCTCCGGTGGCAAAGTGCCCATGCCAGCAGTTTTGTTTTCTCCTATATGTGATTCCCAGAGGCGCTGTGACCAGCTCTGATAGGCCCAGTCTCGAATTTGGCCTTGAGTTGACCATGTTTTCAAAATCTGGGGCTTGGAGAAAGCTGTAACTGCGGCTAACAAAAGCCTCTGAAGCAGCACAGCCACACAAAACTGCAACACTTGGTATGTTGTAAGGCAGTTTCTTAACCATGAGGTTTTTTGTGTGTTAGAAGCCAAAGCTTCCCAGAATTTTTATAAATTGTAAATTTTTCTTGCATTAAATCACTGAAGGTTAGAAAAGTGCCTGTGCCTAAAGCAGGATGCCACTTGGACACAGTAACTTGGATGATGGACTGAATTAATAAATTCAACTAGGAAAGCTCCTCACAGTGTTTATCTTAAAACGTTGTGTGCTTACAAATTTAAGCAATAAAACCTTGTAAGATTTCAGGCCCTGCTTCAGCAAAGTCCTTACTCTTAGGTTTTAAGTGTAGGTAAGGGACCTCACTGCTTGTAATGTATGTACTAATACAGTTTACTCTTTCCTAGGAATGTTTTCGAGCCCAGCTCTGGAGTCACTTTGAAGGTAAGGCCCTGTCAATACATAGCACTATGTTGCAAAGAAACTGCATTGCTGCAGCATGGTGGCAAAAAACCACCACAGTTGAGCCCCTGGTTCAACTGAACTTCTTTCAACTTTTCTTGGATGCTTTTCCCAGACAATGAGCCCATGAAAAAAACCTGTGTGGCATTAAAAAAACCCAACAACCCACCCAATAAAACCGTTACAACGCATTTATACCGCAAGGAAAGTTACAAACCCAAATCCACCTTAAGGGGAAATCAGAAACAAAACCAAGAAATCCAAGCCTGGGTCATAATGTTGCTTTTCTGTATCACACACTCATTACGAAGGTAGCTTTTACTTAACCTCTTAGTTCTCACATCACTCATGTTAATGGGCAAGTTTCTGATACCAGTGACATTTATCAACTGATCATCTGTGACTCCATGAGTCACTGTCTCCAGGCTTGACATAAACCACTCTGACGCTGTGCTAGGGTCACCTGGACTTTGTCACTACTTAACAATTGAAAAGGAGCAGTATTTTCTTAAAGCACAGGCCAGTCTCTCCAGTGATGTAAAGGGGCACAAGAGAAGCAAAGTCAATAGAGCGCTGACCTGACGTCTCCTTAACACACCACCTCGGCAGTTGAGCAAATGGTGAAGCTGTTTTGCCTCCTCACTTTCTTTTCTTTGGTGGTTTGTCCCTTTGCTCTCTTCACTTAAATCAAACATTCCTAGATACATGCAGTAGGTTGATAAGCAGCTGTCATCTTGTTGCATCTGAGTGCTAGGATGCACTGACTATATTAATAGTTGAAAAATTCGGGGTGTTCATCTTTTCCTCTGCATCTAATGTCGATCTCGATGTAATGATACGTTTGTTTTCCTGCTTTTAAAGAGAAGGCCTTCTGAATGTGGAGTTATGGCTATCTTGGTGCCTTTGTATGGCATATAGAATCACAGAGGTTCGAAGGGACCTCAAGAGATCATGGGGTCCAACCCCCCTGCCAAAGCAGCTCCCCAGCTCATACTGCACAGGTCGGCATCCAGATGGGGCTGGAATCTCTCCAGAGAAGGAGACTCCACACCCCCTGGGCAGCCTGTCCCAGGGCTCCCTCACCCTCACTGGGGAAAAGTTCTTCCCCATGTTGGTGTGGAACTTCCTGTGCTCCAATTTGCAGCCATTGCCCCTTGTCCTGTCCCCACAGACACTGAAAAGGGGCTGGCCAATTCCCCCTGCACCCCATACTTAAGATATTTATAGACATTAATCAGGTCCCCCCCCCCCTTAGTTGTCTTTTCTCTAGGCTGAACAGCCCCAGCTCTCTCAGCCTTTCCTCATAGGAGAGATGTTCCAGGCCCTTCTTCATATTTGTCGCCCTTCTCTGGACTCTCTCCAGGAGATCCCTGTCCTTTTTACACCAGGGAGCCCAGAACTGGACACAACACTCCAGGTGGGGCCTGACCAGGGCAGAGAGGGATAATCACCTCCTGTGACCCGCTGCCCACACTCCTCCTGATGCCCCCCAGGTTCCCATTGTCTCTCTCAGCCCCCAGGGCACACTGCTGGCTCATGGCCAACCTGTCATCCACCAGGACCCCCAGGTCCTTCTCCACAGAGCTCTTCTCCAGCAGGTCACCCCCAGCCTGTCCTGATTCCAGCAGTTATTTCTCCCCCGGTGCCAGACTCTCCACTTGCTTTTGTTGAACCTCATCTGGTCTCTCCCTGCCCAGCTCTCCAGCCTGGCCAGGTCTCTGGATGGCAGCACAGTGTCCTGCCTGTCAGCCACCCCTCCCAGCTCTGTATCATCAGCACTTGCTGAGGGTGGGTGGTGTTCCCTCATCAAGGTGGTCAAATCCTGCCCAAGCAGGAACTTTTATTTATCTGTTGTATTTTGGCCATGCAAGTGTTAAAATTCTGTGTAGGGGGGTTGAATTTTTAAGAGATGGAACATGAAAACTAGAGTCTTGGCTAATTCTTTTTCCAGTGCTCACATCTGTGAATAAAATTCTGTGGAAAGAGGGAGAAAGGAAAAGGTGCTGTCCCTTTAAAGATGATTCACATCTCACTCCTTGTGCAGTTTATAGTCTGCATCAAAGCTGGGACCTGCCAACTGCCGTGGTCCTCTTGCACAGGCTGCGATCTACTGCACTGCTTGCATCCAGCCAGTAAAGCTCAAGGTAGAAGAGGCCTCAAGCTAACCTGGAGGCTTAGGTTTATTGGGGAGCTAGAGCCATTGACAAAACTGTGTTGTAATTCAGTCCTGGTCTTGGCAGATAGAGAATACATACAGGATTTTTCCAGGTCAGCTGAGGCTCCAAGCCCTGGGAAGTTAAAAAAATGCATGCTTAGTCTATGTCTTGAAAATTGCAGTTCTTTTATTCTGGACCTGATAAGGAACAGCTATCCATGGAGTTCAGAAAGTCATAGTAGGCCAACCTGAATCTAGGAGCCTGATGTGTGTTCCTTGAATACGTGAAGTCTTAAAAACATTAGACTAAGTCAGGAGAATCAGACCACTGACTCAATGTGGAGAGTTTCTCCTTGTCAAAGCACTGTCTGAAACTTCCATGGGGAATTTAGTACTGCTGCTAGTGTGCAGCTGCTGGGTAATGAAAGGATGCACTTATCCACGTGTCTCTGCTACTCCAGGCCTGCTCTGAAACAACATGTCACAGGATCTATTTCTGGATCAATGGCAGAAGTCACCAAACAGGCCTTTCAAATTACTCTGTTGACCAAACGAAGGCTTAGCTCTCCTCTAAAGACAACAAGGCCAATGTGGTGTTGAATGCCTTAATTAGCTCCATATGTTTTGAGGCATTAGAGTAGAGTGAAATGACCAGAAGTATACTAATAAATAAAGACCATATCCTGGTATTGATCTGCATGTGGAACTCACCTCTGAAATCAATAGGGAGCACTGGAAAAAAAATCAATGGCAGGATATGACCCTCAGATAAGCTAGTTTCAAATCATTCTGGCTCTCCCTGCAAGAAGACAGGTTAGTTTGTGTTATCTAAGCCCTCAAACATCCTCAAGAATTTTGGGAAATAGAGAAAAGCCTCATGGAAGGGAACTGATATAGAAAGATTTACGTGACAAAGTACTTGTGTTTTGTAAGACCTCAGCTAGTCACTGCTTCTTAATATCAGCTCTCTGGATGAAACATTTAAACATTTCTTGTAATTGAGACTGGAAGTCTCCAAGAATACCTTGGGGAAGGGTGAGTGGTGTGTAGTAAAAGGAACCAGTGTTTATGTGCACTTCCTGCTGGCATTGTCGATAACCTTGCCCTGCATCATAACCTGGCGAAATCTCTACAGAAATTAGGCCTTGAGGCAATTGCTCTGCATGAGAAGTCAGCGGTGTGTTGAAGAGAAAAGGGAGCTGGGAAGCTTGAGGAACACAGCATACCTTCTTTTCTGAGATATGGTTTGGACAGATGGGCAGGGTTATAGTGTGGTTGTTTTCCCTCTGCTCCATATCCCAAAGTCCTTTTTTTTGCGAGACGTAAGTTATGTTTCTTGACTCTATTTGCTTATGTTAAACCAGGGATGTGTGGGATCTTCTGGAGCACGACACTGCAAGCAGGGGCCTAACTGAGGCATGTTACAGCTCCCTTCAGGCTCACAAACTTGATTTCTTTCCTTCAGAAACCAAAGTGAAGGGTTGGGCATAAGGGCGCCTGAATACCTGTCTAATAGAGCATCAAGATGCAGGTGAAACTTGCACCCAGACCTAAGTACACCAGTCCTGGCTAACTGACTTTGATTCTCCCATGACCTGAATCAACAAATGGCTTCAAGATAGCTGCATGGATACACCTCTCACTAACTGTTTTCTGCAGCTGTGAGTATTCAATTCTTTTTGCTTTCCTGGGAGAGAAAGTCTCAAGGAATTGTTTCTGTGAGTGAGAAAAACTATTTTTGATATCCCAGAGTTTTTATGTGGGCTTACTCTGATGAACATAGTCAAAGTCTAGCAATTTGGTACAAGACATACTTAATGTCAGCTAAAAAGAATCGTTATAATATGGGGAAAATGGTATATTTTAATCTGAAAGAAAAATTGAACCAGAGGCATTTACCCAAAGAGTTTCAATTTCCAGAATAACTTCCTTTACTTGCCTATGCTTGTCTTCTTTTTTATTTTTTAAATTGCCCATGCATTTAATGCACATGAAATGTTTCACATTGCCAGACATGGTATAAGCCACACTGAGAGCCTCGTGGACTTCTTGTTCCCAATACTGGAAGGTGTAATCTAGCCAAAATCCCCTCTAGATGGCTCTGATGCTTTCATTACATTGCCAGTTTTTGGTTAGATCCTTGTCTGACTCCTTTCCCTATCTGTAGCTTTGTTCTCATTTAGAATTGTAAGTTTGAGAGTTCTTATTTCATTTTATCCACGAAGGAGATAGATCTCAGTAATGCAAGCTTTTGCATGCTGCCCTATTAGTGTCTCATCTGAATCCATGCCTTGAGGGTCCAAATCTAGGGAGGAAAGAATAATTCAGTTTCCATATAGATCTTCTCAGACTGTGCCAACGAGTGTGCCAATTAAAACTGTGTTTTCATGACATTGCAAGCCAGCCCATTGCAAAGAATGTGGATGAATAAAATTTCTCAGTTAGGTGTCAGAAAAAGAAGGACTTTCCCTCCAAAATTAGTTGACTTTATTGTGTCATTGTTCACAATTTAGTCAGAACCTGGAATGCTACCTTCAGCTTATGGAAGCTGGCAAAATGCATAACCTGGCAACAGGGAAAATATTCACATTAACTCTCAGCAAGAAACCAAATCAAACCATTCTTTCTAATTGCAGGTGAGTAATAGCACTCTTACATTTCATACAAATAACATCAGCACTCTCCTGCTCTGTGATTGATGGGATGTTTTAAGTGGAGTGCTTTAATTCAGCACAGCTGGACATTTCTTGTTGGATTCCCCTCCTAGTCTAGGAAATTCTTGTGTTTAGATGTATTGGCAGCTACTTACCCTGTTAAGGCTGAAAGATATCCCTCAGGAGAATAGATGTTGAATTGTCAGCTCTTTGTTCAGTCAGTATCTCTGCTAGTGAAAACTGGGGATTGTTCTTCAGTTGTTTGTTTGGGTTTTTGGACCAGTTCACCTGGTCTTGAAGGTCTTGTTTGAGCTTTTGGATTGAATTGTCATGAGTAACGTGCCTGTGGCCTAAGTGCTTCCTCATAATACTTCCTAAAGGAGCTATTCCTTTGCCAGGACCTCTGCCATTTTGTTGCTTCCCTTGGCTAGGGTTAGGCCACTGGCTGCAGACATAGGAGACCTTAGGAAGAATCCCCCAGACTCTTTTAATCCACGTGCGTGGCAAGTGGCAGAGGAGGGCTCCTGTGGGGATCACAGGATAGCACTGGTAGGGAAAACCACACGTTTAGCTTGTGCAGATGCTTGAGAGCCTAGCTGAAGTCCAGTACAGATTTGAAGAGGAGGATTGTGCAGCACTAGCATAGGTGCTTTGCCAAGTCAACGAAGGGGAACTAGTGAGAGAAAACTGCTGGGTGTTTTGAGAACAAAGGGAGACCTTAAACCATTGCTATTAAGGTTCCAAAAGGGAAGGCTTTAACTGCAACTAGAGCAAAAGGCAGGATTCTTTGAGGATCTTACCAGGCTACCAACTATGGGAGCTCATTTAAAGTGGGCATATATCCGCTTAGTGTCTGGAATTCCCTAGCATCAGACTCACATGGATTTATTTACAGTCTCTGACTAGAATCAACGTGAGCTTTCAGAGCCCTGGAGTACATAATAACAGGAAAATTGTGGCTCTAGTTAAACACATCCCCAGGGAAAGCCTGGTAAATGTCCAGGGTAGTGATTAGGAAAGGTTAACTTATGATGTGACAAGGAAAGTAGTACAACTTAGATAACACTAATAAATGGTACTGGTGCTGAGAAATGATAGATTATTCTGATGTGATCTGTTAAAAAATGAAATAAATAGACCAAGTGGTTTTTAGAGGAATACTCTGAATCTATCTATGACTGTGTGCCATTGCTTACTACTCTAGCATATCAATTTGGATGTCACTGTGTGGAAAATGTATTACTGAAGGGATTATTTAATGTGTAAGGAATCATCTGGTGTGCTCTGTGCAGGGCAGGACATCATACAAACCTCCAGTCTGTGCAGCTGCCATGAGTGAGCACTCGCAATGCCATGGATATTGGAGGAAAATGCCAGCAATAGGATGACTGAAAACAAATTTGCAATGGTGAGACCATTTTCTCTTTGCCCTGCCTGGTTTTATGTTCCATACATTGTAATCCTTAAATTATGGAGTTAGTAAATTGAATTGTGGGGCCTTTTTACCTTAAACAAGCTAAACCCCTAAACTTCCAACATTAAGAAATCCCTCTTTTTCAAGGATTAGCTGATTTGTTGTTGATGACTTTCTTGTGTTAGATTTTGCAGCACAATCATCTTTCCTTCTGCTTTATTTACATGAGCTGTTGTTACTGTGTGTCTGGCAAAGATATATTTTTAGACTTTGTACCTTGCTATGGTGCAAGCTTTCAGACTTCTACAGGCCTTCAGATACGCTCCCCTTGTACAATGACCTGCAATGCAGATTTTGGTGGGAGAGCTTTTAATGAAAAAAATATATAAATTCAGAGGAACTTTAAAACTTGGGATGTAAATAGCTCTGTCTTGCTCAGCAGTTGAATGAATTGCTCAGTATTTGGGACTTTCTGTTACTCTGATGGACTCAGTGTGTCTACTCAGCACCAAGGCCTGTGGTGCACAGATATCTGGTCTGTTTTTGAGAAATCCTGGTCTGTCTGGCAAGTGCAGAGCTAGTCTCACAGCTTGAGCAGAGCCCTGTGCTGACACACTCCCACAGCATCCAGTTTGGCAATCGCTGCAGCTGCTGTTTATCTGGGTGTCACTGTATTACGCTCCATAGGCTGGGTCAACATACACTCAAGTTGTGTCTTTTAGAGGAGTTGATGGAGATGTGTCTTAGCACAATTTAAAACAGACTCCTTTACTGGTGCATTGAGATCCTGCAGGTATCTATAAAAGCCTCTCTTTCCTCAGGTCTGTTCTTGGAGCATGAAGCAGATGTTTTATTACACTTTCACTGACTCCAAGGGAAAAAAAAAATCATCTTTCCATTTCGTCAGGAAGATGAGGCCTGCTGACAGCAAAAGCCTTGTTCCAATATGATGTGTATTCTGAGGCACGTAAAGAAAACGTTATTCAAATTACTAACTAGGGAGATGCTTTCCCCACCTCTCTCATAACACATAAACAATATTTGCCTGGGTGATGCTGTTATTGTATAATAGAGGTATGATTTATAATACCAAAATGTTAAAACTTGATTGTTTATATCCTGAGTAAGCTTAACATTCAGGAAGGTCTAACATAGAAGATTTACACCATGGTCTCCAAGATTTCTGCCCTGGTCAGGCCCCACCTGGAGTATTGTGTCCAGTTCTGGGCTCCTTGGCTTAAAAAGGACAGGGATCTCCTGGAGAGAGTCCAGAGAAGGGCTACGAAGATGATTAGGGGCCTGGAGCATCTCCCCTGTGAGGATAGGCTGAGTAAGTTGGGACTCTTCGGCCTTGAGAAGAGAAGACTAAGGGGGGACCTAATTAAAGTCTATAATTATCTTAAGCAGAGGATGCAGGGGAATCAGCCAGCCCCTTTTCAGTGTCTGTGGGGACAGGACAAGGGGCAATGGCTGCAAGTTGGAGCACAGGGAGTTCCACACTAACATGGGGAGGAACTTTTCCCCAGTGAGGGTGAGGGAGCCCTGGGACAGGCTGCCCAGGGGGTGTGGAGTCTCCTTCTCTGGAGAGATTCCAGACCTGTCTGGGCACCGACCTGTGCAGTGTGAGCTGGGGAGCTGCTTTGGCAGGGGGGTTGGACCCCATGATCTCTCGAGGTCCCTTCCAACCCCTACAATTCTATGATTCTGTGACTCTGTGTCTCACTGAAGTGTAAGCAGCTGATCACACTGTATATCCCTGTCTCCTTTCCAGACTGAGGCACTAATTTTGGCAGATTGAAAGACCTCAACATCTCTGAACATCAGGCCAGTCCTTCAAGGCTTGTGCAGGCAAAAGAAGGTTTGTATCAGAAATAAGAAGCTGGCTATAGATGGCTATAGACCTGTTTAGGTCTCTGTGTTACGTTAACATAGGTATGTACCTGTGGTAGCTTTCCTTCCAGCACAGCTTCTTGTTGCTACTCTCATTCTGCTTCTGATGCAGCAGTAAGAATTCTGCACACTTGCCATGTTAAGGCATTCTCGGTATCACCCTGTGAAGCATGAGCAGGCACCTGGGACAGTCACAAGCCTTGCTGGGACCACAGTCGTTCGCAGAGGCACTGCCATAGAGGCCATGGAAACACCTACCATTGAAAGCTCCTGGGCAGCTCCTGTCTGAAGTGGCTCTTTGCACAAACCCCAACTCCCACCCAGCTTACGGGGACCACAGCCGGGCAGTGCCTGACTGGGGTGTGGGAAACAAGGGCTTTCCCTGTGGAGGTTTGTCCAAGAGAGCTCTCAAGGTATCCCCTCCTGCACACAGTGCTGCCATTTCTCTCTGCCTTGTGCTGTCTCGTCTGGACAGGTAAGCAGTTCAAAACGAATGGGCTTCTTTTCTGGCTCCAGGAGGCTGATGGTCTAAAATACAAAAATAAAGAGTTCACAGAATCACAGAGCATTAGGAGTTGGAAGAGACCTTGAAAGCTCATCTAGTCCAACCCCCCTGCCAGAGCAGGATCACCCAGACTAAAACACATCCAGGCAGGGTTTGAATGTCTCCAGAGAAGGAGACTCCACAGCCTCTCTGGGCAGCCTGTCTCAGGGCTCTGTCCCCCTCACAGTGACAAAGTTCCTCCTGACATTCACATGGAACTTCTGCTCCAGCTTGCATTGCCAAGTTCCTGGGGCAGAAACACAACCAAAAGCTGTCGATCTCTGGGGAAAGGGGAGCAGAACAGCCCCTTTCCACTTGTCTCCCATTCCTTCCCCACAGCTGATGACAAGCACGGAGCCTGATAGGACCCTGGAAGCTAAGCCAGATGTCTTAGACCTTCCCAGGCCATAGCTGGTGCTTTGTGTCTCTCCTGAGTGCTCTTCCTTGCAACCAGACCTGGCTTGACAGCCTCCTCTGCCAGTGCATGTTGCATCACAAGAGGAACACTGCACGTATCACAGAATCACAAGGTTAGGAAAGACCTTTAAGATCGAGTCCAATCTTTCCTGTCCTGTACTAAACCATATCCCTGAGCACCTGATCTACCCATCTTTTAAACACACCCAGGGATGGTGACTCAACCGCCCCTTGGGCAGCCTGTTCCAGGCCCTGACAGCTCTTTCAGCAAAGAGCTTTTTCCTAACATCTGACCTGACCCTGCCCTGGCACAGCTTTGTGCCATTTCCCCTTGTCCTATCTCCTGTTGCCTGGCTGAAGAGACCATCACCCACCTCTCTACACTCTCCTTTCAGGTAGTTGTAGGTGGAATTACCTAAGGCAACTGGCCATGCTCTGGGCCTGGCAGTAGTTTGTGTGAACCTGAATGTCAACCAGTTACACTGTTAAAAGACATGTTTTCAGCCCACTAAAAATGAACACTGAGACCAAACAAACCCCGTGGGTGGTTTTTTTTGTGTTTTATCAGCTTTGTTTGCAGGATACTTGGAGAGGCTTTGTTTACACAAAGGTGTGACATTGAGATGAAAAAACAATTCAATTTGGTATAAACTTGTCAGGAAAAAGAGTTAGGCTTTTGTTGCTTAAAGAGACAAACACTAAACAAGAGCAAAACACCCAAAGAGGATGTGTATCCCATCTGAGGAGAGTTACTGCCATGCCTTAGCTTTTCCTTTAATTCATTTAATTAAGAAAGAGTTCTGCAGTGTGTGATAGGAATTATTTATCTCAACTGGCTGCAGTCAAAGCTCTCTCTGCTCAGCAAACCCACGCTAGATTCCTATGCAGTGCAGCCAGTTAAAAATACTAAAACTACTTTCTTTCCTCCTGCCCTCTTCCAAGCTTTCTTCTTCACAGATGGCAGAGGACAATATGCTGGGTCTGCAATAACACTGACTCAAAATTCCTTGCTAATTGCAAGATAACTTCCTAAAGATTGCAAGCAAAAGGAAGTCGGAGAACAAAGCAATGTCAAGTATGCACATGTCACAACACAATGTGCTGATTCCAAGCCTTTGGAAACACGCTGAAAGACATGTCTGGAAAAAAAAAACCCACCCAACAACCCACCCAGGGAAGTGCTTCCACACAGTCTTTCAGCATGAAAACAACAGCTGAATGTGCCCATTCCCACCAGGAAAAAAATACCCTGAAATAACAAAAGGTGCTGGAAAGCTAGAAATGAAATCATGGGATGGCGGGGTACGCTCTTTTGTCTGTTCCTCAAATTATTTAGATAGGCTGTCCTTCCACTCCGCTGCAAATCAAGGGGTCAGCCTGGAGTAGTGTTTGACCACAAAGTGCCAAGAAGCCCAAGAGGGATGGAATGCATGAGTGGGCCTCTCGTACAAGGAAGGACACAGGGTAGAAGGAAAGAGAGGAAAAGCAAACAAAGCGCCCCACTTCCAGATAATGTATCTGCAGGAATGCGGAGCCTGTGCATTCCTCATCACCCCCCTGGGAGCCGAGGGCACGAGAGACGCGGGCTCAGGGAGAAGGTGAAACAGGGTCTGAGTGCGTTCCCTTCCTAACCGCAGGTAGATCTCCGCATCGCTGCTGTGCTCTAGAGATCATAGAATCATAGAATCACAGAATGGCAAGGGTTGGAAGGGACCCCAAGGATCATAAAGCTCCAACCCCCCTGCCACACGCAGGGACACCAACCTCAGGCCTGGAGCTACACAAGGTTGCCCAGGGCCCCATCCAACCTGGCCTTGAACACTTCCAGGGACGGGGCATCCACCACCTCTCCGGGCAGCCTGTTCCAGCCCCTCACCACTCTCTCTGTAAAAAACTTCCCTCTAACATTCAATCTAAACCTTCCTTCCTTCCTTCAGCTTTAATCCATTCCCCCTTGTCCTTCCATTATCTGCCCTTTTAAAAAGTTGATTCCCCTCCTGTTTGTATGCTCAAGTAAGTGATGTAAGTGCTTTCAATTAGGTCTGTCACCGTTGGCTTGCTTGAGTCCAATTTTCTGTCATCTTAAGAGCTGATGGTTGAGTAAATTCCGGGGGAGAAAATGATGGGATCCCTGTGAGGGATGACATGTGCAACACAAATGAAACCCTGCGCTCCTCTGACTTAACATGTTACAAAATATCACTTCCAAACCCAGATGGATATCATACATAAATGCAAATGAAGCAATGCTCAGTAATGAGTAATGATGTGACTAGGCATTTTTCTTTCAAAGCTGACAGAAGGAAATGAAATTATCCCTAGTTTCTGCAGGCAGAAACAAATACTGAGATGAAAAGCCAGTTGCCTAACATTGCATACCAGCTTGGGAACAAATTCCCCATCTTCAGATTCTCAAGTGACTTTATAAACCTCTTCCCTTCTATTAACTGCTGAGCCCCAAAGAGGGCTGAGAGGTGCACCTGAAAGGCTTGGTTTGCATTCAGTATCTCTAGTTATAAGACACACACCACAAAGCGACCTTAGAGTTTGTTCATGTTTCCTATTATGGGAATAATATGGTTGAAAATGAAAACCCAACCTTGCTTTAAGCTAAAGTTATTTAGCTGCATTTTACCAGAATTTTCCAGAGATAGGTTAAATTCTAGCATAAATGTTTCAGCCAAATATAGTGTTTCTGTGATTATAAAGGCTGAACGTGAAATAAGCTGGGGAAACTATTTCTCCTGGCTTAGATATTCCTTGACAAAGTACTTTTTGGGATTCAGGTATGTATTGCTGATTCTAATTTGGACTACTACTGCATGAAGCACCATTTAAATTTGGTGTTCAGCTGTCTTCCATAGATTTTCATGCAATTAATGCATTTCTCCTTCCCTCTTGGGCTAAACTGAGAATATCTAACTCTACCTCACTATAGCAAGTTCATGAAAAATGTGGTTTCTTTTGAGCTAATGCTTGTTTGTTTGTTTGTTTGCTTTTAAACAAGAATCTGACCAAACTGAGCCCTCTATTTTAAAAATTTGATTATTAGTCATGCAAGTTAGCAGCTTATTTTACTGAACTGTGGTCTGGGATACTTCCAGGAATTAAATTCTATATTGTGTCTATACAGGCAATAAAATTTGCCCCAAATTGCACCACTCCCCAGAAGGCTGGATGCACGTGTAGAGCTCCATGCTGGGGGAGTGGTGTATGTATTGAGGCTGTGACCCTAATGCCTACATGTGTGACTTCACCTTGCTATCAGGAGGCACAGGGTTTTGTGCCAGGAGTGCACTTGGGGGCACGCCATGAGATGCCAAGTATAGAAGCCAAGCAAATTTACACAAAAAAGAAGCCCTTTGCCACAGGAAGTTGCTACTGGAGATGCCCTTTGAGGCTGAGACTTGACTGTAACACAACTAAATGAGGGAGTGACATGTTCTGTCACTGCTATGTGCGGCCACATTGAATCTGGGAGCTGGCAGGAGCCAGCGGGTAATAAGGCATGTGAAACTGTTAGGCAGTGAAGGGAGAGAGAGATGGGGAATGCACCTTTTAAAAGAGTTGCTGCTGCTTTGCCCTTTTGCTGGGGCTACCAGAGGTTTTGAGATGCTGCAAAGGAAGAACCTGTTGTCCTGTGTATGATATTCTAGGCTTGTTCAGCCTGGAGAAGAGAAGGCTGCGGGGGGACCTCATTGCAGCCTGCCAGTCCCTGAAGGAAGCATACAAACAGGAGGGGAATCAGCTTTTTAAAAGGGCAGATAATGGCAGGACAAGGGGGAATGGACTGAAGCTAACGGAGGGAAGGTTTAGATTGGATATTAGGGGGAAGTTTTTTACAGAGAGAGTGGTGAGAGGCTGGAACAGGCTGCCCAGAGAGGTGATGGATGCCCCGTCCCTGGAAGTGTTGAAGGCCAGGTTGGATGGGGCCCTGGGCAACCTTGTGTAGCTCCAGGCCTGAGGTTGGTGTCCCTGCCTGTGGCAGGGGGGTTGGAGCTTTATGATCCTTGGGGTCCCTTCCAACCCACGCCATTTTATGATTCTAGCAAATTGCTTTTCCAGTACTGAAAAAAGTGTGTTTCATCATAATTCCTCCTCTTGGATAAATGAATTGAAAGCTAACCTTAATTAAAAAGGGGGGGGGGGGGGGAAAAGCACAGTGGTAAAACCCAAACACTATTACACTGTCAGAAAGCACTGAAGAGATGTAGCAGGTGGTCCAGTCCTACCACCTGTGCTTGTCTGCTTCCATTCCAAATAATCTCCTTATCGAATTCAGGGAGAAGCGGACACCCAGGAGAGTCCCACAGGAAGAGCAGTGACTGAAAAACAGTGACTCACCAGGGAGAGAGAGGAACCTGCAGCATAGGAAACACAAACCTCTGCAAAACAGAGGGAAAAACCACTGGAGACGGATCCTTGTCTCATGGCTTGTGTGTCTGCAGCGATGCTAGCCAGGGGCAGACCTTTGTGCTGGTTAAGGGATAGGGAGGTACAAGGTCCTGCAATTCAAATGTCTAAGCTACCCTCTTCTAATGGCTTTCAGAGAAAAAGGCCAACCAAGCAATGCTTTTATAATAGCACCTATTTTCTTTACTCCTCCTAAATTGCCACAGGAAATGCTTTAATTTAATAGAGCGGGCGGATGCATTGCGTGGATTCCAAATGGCATGCTGACAAGGGAGTGATCCCTGCCCTCCGCATTGCAGGCAGGGCTGTGGCTTGTGTCTCAGGGGGCTGCACCTACAATAGCTTTTTACGACCATCAGACTCTGACTAAAAGGAAACAAAGGGCTGGCTGAAAAAGAAATAACAACAAAGATCATTCCTGTCATGTATCTGAATATTCCCTTTCACTCATTCTTTTCTGTGCATGAAATTTCTTAGGTAAATATGGCTAGAAGGGGAAAGGCACCTCGCCGGAGCA
Organism: Laterallus jamaicensis coturniculus; assembly: GCA_022605575.1. Lineage (NCBI taxonomy): Eukaryota > Metazoa > Chordata > Aves > Gruiformes > Rallidae > Laterallus > Laterallus jamaicensis. The sequence continues at coordinate 5,423,519 of JAKCOX010000005.1, forward strand.
CACTGTCACCAGGATCTATCCTCACATTCAAGTGGAATCTTTTGAAGTGAAAATGTTCTCAAAGTCGAGGATTTGTGTGTCAAGCTGCCTGCTGGGCATGACACACACCCCGGAGCTGATGTCTCTGCCTCCTCACAAGCTCTTCTTTAGCAGATTTAAACTCTTGCTCCTCTCGTGGCAGCCAGTGTTTCCTTTTCAGCACTGCACTGACATGGCTCCTCAGGTGAGAACCAGCTCGGTACCATTCTGCCACCTTCCACTTTGCACCCAGAAGTGGTCCCCAAGTTCCTTGTAAATTTAACATCTAGGCCAAAAGGTTTCTAGGGCTTCCTGTCTGCCCCGTGCAGTGCAAAGTAACTCGTGATAGCCTCTTATGAGGTAGAGCAATATAATCCTCACTACTTTTCTTCCATCTGTTCCTCATTGATAGGACATTTTTCTGTCCTGTAAAGATCAGCTTGGTAACAGCCCTGACACTAGATTTGCTGTTCTGGGAGGTCCAGCTGTTAGTCCTGGACTTCTCTTAATCCCTTCTTGTCGGGGAAGGCAGCAGGCCTGCCGGCGGCCTAGCTCTCTTCTCCCAAGATTTAGACCCTGACAATATTCTTTGGTTCCCATAAGACGGGAAAAGTTCCTCATGCTGAAAGGATCCTAATAATCACATTCTCAAAACACAGCGGCCTTGCTGATAGGGGTACAGGCTGCCCTAAACCAAGAAGCAGTTATGGGAAGGTATTTGGGAGTAACAGAACATGTCAGGAACCAACCATAACAAGAGGGTCAAAACCAGCCGGTGTGTGGATGCTTTTAGGTATTAAAGGTAAACTAAGGATGTTTAGCTATAAGATAGGTTTATCAGAGCTCGTTATAGTCACTAACCAATCAATATGGTGTGAACAGTGTGTGTAACCAATGAGCAGTTTTTAGCTTGCCACGTTTGCAGTAAGAAAGGTATAGAATCTGTGGGATTTCACCTAATAAAATGGCTTCACCTAAAATTCGTATCAAATTGCATGTTGCTCTCTGCCGGTTGCCACACCTTCTCTCTTTTAGTAACACACAAGGATAAGGACAAAAGTGGGGCCTGTGGAAACCCATCAGAAAGGTTGACTGGCACCTTGGGTGTAAAGGTGAGAGACCCCAGGATTCACAGTTTTCCATCATTATAATTATCCATAAAAATCAGCACTGTAGAAGAGCTACTCCCAAAACATCCAGTGTGGTTTCTGCAAGCTTTAGTGGTTTGTCCTGTTTGTAGCATTGCTTTGTATTGGTTTTTTTTGGTTTGTATTTGACACTGCCATCTCAAAGCATTGTTCATCTTCATAGCTATTTGGCTGGTTCATTTTGAGCAACAGTTTTGAGATCCTTGAGTAAAATATTTAGAGTTATAACAGTACTGCAGTTTTCTTTCATGAATCAGGAATACTTCTTTCAGCTCTTGCACGAGGTTGTCATACTAGCAGTGTCCTAATTCCACCTGTACTGTTTGTTGCAGTGTTTTGCAGCACACAATGTTTTGGAGAACCACAGTGTTTTGGAGAAACTTTTATTATGGAAATATTTATAAACCTGAACATCCTTTTTTTTTTTTTTCCCTTTAATTTTTTTTTAAAAAGTATTCAAAAATCTTTGAGTAAATATTTATTCCTGGCTAGAAATTACTTAACCTCTAGAGCGAGAGGCATTTTTGTTCTGGTTGTTCATGACCCTCAGAATACACAGGCTTTGTGCTACCTTTTCGACCAAAGCTGCCACATATGCAGAAGAAGGTTCTAGAGGTGTAAAAACCAGGAAAAGTGATGACTCAATGCAACTGTGACACCTCAGAAATATGTTATATTTTCCCTCATTCTGTGGGATGATGACTTTATACCTTTGTATACTTATATAGCCTGGCCAATTTTATAGGGACTTCTTATTCATTGGTTTGGCACTTTTACAGTCTCATCTAGCTAGCATTGCACTTAACATGCTTTTTAAATACTTAATTTCCTTGGATATATCCATAAAACAAAGACAAGAGAGATTAAAATAACAGGAACTACATTCAGTTCAAAGTTTATGCTGGCTTCTGCTGTATACTTTCAGCAGAGAAGCAAGAAGGTTGTTGGTAAATGAAGTAGGAGAACTGCTTGTGCTCTCCCCCCTTGTGAAAGGGTCACATCAGAACAGGGCTGGCCTGGATGGAAGGACTTGGCCTGAAGAAATGGGAGCAATGTTGGTGGCAGCTTCTTCAGCCCTTTTCCTTCCTGGAAATGTGTAATCCTGTTGATCAGAAGGCTTTTGGTAGTAATACTTGTGGTTCCTGTTGCTATGAATCTTCCTTAGGGATTCTAAATAGGTTCTCAAGAGTGGGTAGCAAGAAACAATTCATATTGTTAGGAATCTAATTTAAGGACTTTGATAACTTGTGTAGTTAACAGAAGTAGCAAGATGTGTGTGAGAAGATTCAGAACTGGGCAGCAATGGTTATTTATTGATTTATTTATTTTCCAGGGTTGCCATTTCCACATTGATCACAACACAGGCCAGGAAATGGGGGAGAATAACCAACTTCATAGAAAAGCTTCTTCTGACTCCACTCCAGGGATGTAGTGATTCTTCCTACTTCAGGAAGCGCATCCCTTTCCAGAGGACTCCTATTAATCTTCTTTCTTCAGCTCAGGTAAATAGAAAGCTGTTTGCTCAGTAAGCACACTGGAGTTACTTTTTACCTAGATATAAAGGCTATCCAAAACTGTCACCTGCCAGAAATTCTGTGCTAAGGTTGCAAAGTCCAGAACTTAAATATTAGGAAACATCTTATAGCTGCCAACAGAACCTTAATTCAGCTCTTTTCTGCATTAAGATGTAGCCTTTAATTGCATAATCACATACTATTTTTTTCAGAGGACCTCTGTCTCACTGGGGGCACAGGACCTACAAGAGACCCGAGCAGAGGTTATGCAGGCATACATAAATCTGCCACTTCCTAATTTAGCTGTCCTTGACTTTCCAACCTAAATCATTTTGCTTTCAGGGAGATATATATACATATAGATAAAGATATATATATTTATATATATTCTTTTTTTTTAAATTATTTTTTTCTAAAATCATGCTGGAAGATCGTTCTGTAAATGGTTTCCTTTGATGGGGCTTCGGACATCGATTTCCAAAGGCTCCTAAAGGCGACATGGTTAAGAAGCAGATAATCCAGTGAAGGCAGCCTCCACGCATGTTAAACATGCATAGACTAACACTTCATTTGCTCTCAGTTTGGAGTGTCACATGGTGTTTCAAGTGCTAAAAGATTTACTATGGTTTATGGCTCAAATATTTCTAACTCAATTTGTCGTTTAGCACCAAACTCCCCTGTCCTGCAGCACACTCAGAGGCTAAAGGGCATTGAAGCATTCTCCTGCTTAACTGCCCATGGACTGGAATAGCTCTCACGACCTTTCTATTGCTCTTGGGATCTTTTATGAAATTAATTATTAAAATGCAAGGATTCAGGTCTATCTGTGACACAGTGCTTGGGGTTTTCAGCACAAAACCAGATTCCCTCAGTCACGGTATTTTTTTGTACATGAAACAGTTTCTGCTTGGAAAAAAGAGATCCTTCAGTATAATTTTGCTTTTTTAAAATCAAGCTTATTAGCCTTTTACTCTTCTGCAAAGCACTACTGAGGGAAGTTCCATTACATTTCAAAGTGTTTCTTAGTCTTTATGGCTGCTTGTTACTTTTAAAACATGCAAGTTCTGGCAGGTATGACCTCAGGTGCAAACATAACTTTCTTTGCTAAGAATAAGCTATTTAGCTATGTAGCTTTGATTATGATACCATAATTAAAGTGCCTGGACACTACTGCAGTGAATGGGATGAAGCTACATGTATAATAAGCAGGAGACAGAAACTCAGATTATATGAAGGAAGTTTGAGGAGTAGGTTGTCAGATCTAGTTCCACTAAACTCACAAATGGAAGAACATCTTCCCCAGTCAGTTTGAGTCAGCATTCAGAGAGGTAAGTGAGGAGGATGTTACCACAGTGGGAGAGCTGGGAAGAACAAGGTCAAAAGGGAGAATTTTGGGAAATGCCCAACCTTGACTTGCATTGAACACTAAGTGCAACTTCACCGTTACGGGAAAGAGTCCCTAGCCCAAGAGGACTGCATTAACAGTTGGCCAGCTCAGTGGGTTTGTGATTTCTAAGAAGAATTTGCTACAGAGTTGCCTATCAGTCTATCAGAACAGTAATTACTGAGTGGTAAATGCATTTTAAGGCCTTTCAGTGGCAACTCCGTAACTGACCTTGCAAACAGATCTGTCACCATCCAGGGTTTTCATGCCTTTAGCAAATGCTGGGTTTGAGTACAAATTCAGCTGTGGAACATTGAAAATCATAGAATCACAGAGTCATAGGGGTTGGAAGGGACCTCAAGAGATCATGGGGTGCAACCCCTCTGCCAAAGCAGCTCCCCAGCTCATGTTGCTCACAGAAGCGTCCAGATGGGTCATGAATATCTCCAGAGAAGGAGACTCCACACCCCCTGGGCAGCCTGTCCCAGGGCTCCCTCACCCTCACTGGGGAAAAGTTCCTCCCCATGTTGGTGTGGAACTTCCTGTGCTCCAACTTGCAGCCATTGCCCCTTGTCCTGTCTCCACTGACCAAAGAAAAGGGGCTGGCCAATTCCCCCTGCACCCCATACTTAAGATATTTATAAACATTAATAAGGTCCCCCCTCAGTCTTCTTTTCTCCAGGCTGAACAGCCCCAGCTCTCTCAGCCTTTCCTCACAGGATAGATGTTCCAGGCCCTTCATCATCTTTGTAGCCCTTCTCTGACTCTCTCCAGGAGATCCCTGTCTTTTCTATAGCAGGGAGCCCAGAAAAGCTTTAATACAGATACGTGTCTGGACTGTATAACAAATGAGCGATCAGAGGCAACACTGGATCCCTCGTTTTTCTCTTTCCAGTTTCTCCCCATCTGGGTTTACTAGATTACCCAACAAATATGAACTAATATTCTAGTCTGCAGAGAGCTGTCCTCAAGTTTGGAGGAACTAGGGATTTCATAACAGTTTTATGAGATGGGTTTAGAGCTACTTTTTGGAAATGTGTTTTGAAACAGGGGATGTGTTTTATCTCTCTTTAGAACCTATCTTCTTGATTTAACTGAAGGGAGGTTTGTATTTTTTTTAAATAATTTAAGCACTGCTGATCCAGGGCCCGAATTGTGTTGACCTTAAATATAATCCTGGCGAAGGGAATGTTGAAATAGCAAAGAGAAGTTCAGGTTTGTGCTGAAGAACAGTGTCAGTGAGAAATATTTCAGCTGTTAGGCTGTCCTGATTTAGAAGGCAAATGAAAGGCTTCTGTGCATCGTATTGACGTGATGTGACTGAATGAGTGCAGATGCATCATGATCTGAAGCCTGCTAAACTTGTGTTTGGAGGGGTGTGAATATATAAGAGGGCCTCTGTTCCTGGGAGAAGCCAACCCACTGGTTCTGGAAAGATCCCAGCAAATAACAGTGAAGTTATGCAACTAATCTTTATTGCTGGGATGAGGTACAAAATAAGATGATTTATCAGATTATTTGGAGTTTCTGAGTATGACAGGTCAGGAACAGGGCCTGGGAGCTGCCCTAAAGCCTCAGATGTGCATGCAATTTGTGGCCCATTGTGGGAGGAGCATTTTTCTATTATATTGAATGTTTGAATTTTCTGTCAGGCTGCTCCATATGCAGTGGACAATACAGGGAAGGATATGATCAAACCCAGGGCTAACAGGGAAGAATGACTACAGTATCTGTGACTGTATCTGAGACAGGAGATAGCTTCAGGAAAACTGACGTCCCAGGGAAAGCAGCATCTCAAGTCTGGTTTTCTGTTAATTCAACTGGGAAAACAGCAAGGTGGCAGCTCACCAGCTGTCTGGTTTTATTCCCTTCTGAGAGTGCCATTCATTTTCTCCATTCATTGCATGGGCACCTTGGGCTTTCACCCCTCTGTACCCTATGCCCAACAAAGGGGCACCTCAAAGATGAGGCATTATGTACACCTGTAGCCTCCTGAGTCCTTAAAAGGCTGTAGCCTTTATTGTAGGAGCTCTAGGAAATATAAGCATAGTATTGTCTCTCAGATAGTTCTATAATAGGTGGCCAGCTCTTGTGGTCCTACTGGTCAGAGCCTAAGCAACAAAACCAGGGTTTAAAGGCAAACTGCTGAGGGCAGATCTATGCCATGGAGCTCTGCATCACGCCGTACCCTGTCTAGGTGGTGTTTCTACATAGTCCAGACATTAACCCATGTGTGAGCATCGTTTTGTGCCTGGGGTAGCTAGCCTCACTCTGCTTAACCACTTGGTGTGAAAAATCTGTGGCACAAGTGTTGGTTTTTGGGGTCTTTTTAACTGGGTGGAGGGGGAAAGGAAGGCAGCGTGCTTTCCACCTGAAGCGTGTTATTCTCAAAATGATTTCTAGTTGTTTGAAAAATGATTTGACTTATATTTAGATAGCATTAGTCATCCCTTCCCATCAGTTATCAGTCACCTACATCAATCATATGCATCAATCCATTATGTTTCGAGCTGTTCCGCTGCTTGAAATAAAAACGGATGTAGAGAAATGCTGAGGGGTTTGAGGGAGATCTAAAGACAATGGAGGAGTCCTGAACAACCCCCCCAACACACACTATGGGATTTGTTTAGTTCCTTTAGAAACACAGCCTCTGCCTCCAGAGCTTTCTCAACGGTCTGTGTTTTTCCCAGTCACTAGCAAAACAAGGGTAAAGGCTTTCCCAAGGGAAAGCTGCTTAAGCCTGTTGCAACGGCCTGTGGGGAGTATGGGTGCTGGTGGAGAGTGATACAGGGAGGAACTGTGCTGTCAACAACAGGAAGCTGGTGAAAAACGAGCGGTGCCCCTGGGGAAGTGAATGCAGAGCAGATGGCTCTAATTGTGAGTCACACTGTGACAACTGACAAGAGAAATTCTGCACTCTTGACACTTTAAAGATACCAAAAATACCAGAGAGCACATTCCATGGCTTCTTGAAGACTTCCATATCGAGGTAGCTGGGGGGGGAGAGCTCCAACTCCTCCTGTTTCCATCACTAAACAGCCCATAAAATTTGCTGTTGATAAGCTGCCAAGCAGCCAAGCATTCTAATACTTAGATAAGTCACTAATGTTAATAAAAGCACTGAAGAAATAAGAAGGAAGAGGTGCAAAGGGGATTCATGTGCAGGGCAGCACCAGTTGCTTTAGATACTGATCCTTTCAATTAAGGGCACTTCTGGATAAGAAAGGGAAAAGTCACATCCTTGTTTATAAGCACTGATAGATTCGGAAATCTTTCCTTTTTTCCTCCCCCCCCTCCCAATATGTAATGACTGCAAGGGTTTTCTTCATGTAGTTCAATTATTGCCCAGAGACAGGGTTGTAGATTTATATTGTGCTTCTTTAGCAGACTTTTAAAAGTCAAGACCAGACACCATTTGTAGTTTGTTGCCAATTTTTTATTTTGGGATGGATGCCTGGCTTGGGTAGGTCTGCAGATGTCAACAGTGCTAGCCCAGAAATAGGGTTTATTTGCTGTTATTTCCTTGCTTGATGCAACTGCTTTAGTACCAGTAGTTTAATACCATACTCAGGTAGTTTGTCCTTTGAGCATAGCTTGGTTTCTCTGCATGCACCCTAATACCATAAATCAGCTCCTTCACTTGGAACTCTGTGACCATTAATATCCAGCTGAGGCATTGTTGTTATCCTTCTGGTACCATGCAGAAATGTTCCCTGGATATTTGGGGAAGGGGGAGGGGGGGAGGGTGGTGTGTGTGGAATTTCATAGTGTTAGAAATATTTTTGGGAGTGTCTCATTCTGCCTGGACTCAGATAGCTGATATTTTGGCATGCTCTCTGCTTTTGGAACTGTTGTTGTTGTTTGTGAAAATCACTGACAGTGGAAAAGTGCATCTAAGTCGCTTGGGAAGGCAGCTACACAGCCTGGCTCTTCCTCAGACAGCTGCTAAGCTGCTGCTCAGAGGTGCAGTTTGGAAGTCGTTGTGTGAGTAAGGGCTCAGGCACTGAGGTGGTGGGTCTGCTGGGGCAGGTGGCCCACTTGTGGGCTCAGTATTTGGGGGCTGGAGCTATCCTTGTTGTTTCATTATTTTGCCTTATGTCCTATCAGTTAGCTGGAATCTGCCATTTCTTTCTGTGCAGTGAATCTGCTACAGAGAGATACCGAAGGTGAACTGAGACTGGGTACCAGCAGTATCACAGAGTCACAGGGGTTGGAAGGGACCTCGAGAGCTCATGGGGTCCAACCCCCCTGCCAAAGCAGCTCCCCAGCTCATACTGCACAGGTCGGCGTCCAGATGGGGCTGGAATCTCTCCAGAGAAGGAGACTCCACACCCCCTGGGCAGCCTGTCCCAGGGCTCCCTCACCCTCACTGGGGAAAAGTTCCTCCCCATGTTGGTGTGGAACTTCCTGTGCTCCAATTTGCAGCCATTGCCCCTTGTCCTGTCCCCACAGACCACTGAAAAGGGGCAGGCCAATTCCCCCTGCACCCCACACTTCAGATATTTATAAACATTGATTAGGTCCCCCCTCAGTCTTCTTTTCTCCAGGCTGAACAGCCCCAGCTCTCTCAGCCTTTCCTCACAGGGGAGATGCTCCAGGCCCTTCATCATCTTCGTAGCCCTATCATCTTCGCACACAAGACACCAGCTACACACATCCTGAGAGTCTCACAAGACACCAGATACACACATGCCTCAGGATGATGCTTTTTGCATTAATTAAAATCACACCTTAGAATAGCTATTTTGTAATAATTGATTATCAGGATAAAGGTGACATAATGAGCTTGAGTTATGGAGGATTGTTTAAAAGAGAGCTACTAAAATGCTTTTCTTTCCCACCCCCCTCACATCTGCACCATATGAGCAGATACCTAATTTACTGGTACAATTAACTTTCTCCTTCTGTGCTCAAAATTTTTAAGACCAATATATAGAAAGGAAAATGGATAAGCACACTATAATGTCTCCCTCTAAAAATACTTTTTTATATATAAATAAAGAAACAGTCCAAAATGAACAATTTGAAAAGAAACTGTATTCAGCACTACAAAAAAATCAGGCCAACCCTTTCAGGATCCTATATTTAGGTTTAGCTTTGCATATTTTAAATTATTCACTTTATTTTTAATTACTGCTTTTCATTGCATTAATTGGGAGAAGTGCTAAAAAATCCAGCCACCTCAAATCATAGCACTTTTAACAAATATTCCCATGTGTTCACCTCCATCACTCTAAACCAAACAGAACCCAACACAGGCTATATATTATGTATTTTATTAAACATACTGTAATTCTTCATGTGAAAATAGACAAGTTATCCACTGAGCACAGGGCTACGAGGATGATGAAGGACCTGGAGCATCTCCCTTATGAGGAGAGGCTGAATAAGCTGGGACTGTTCAATCTAGAGAAAAGAAGATTAAGGGGAGACCTAATTGGTGTTTACAGTTATCTTAAGCATGGGGTGCATGGCAAGTTAGCCAGCCCCTTTTCAGTGGTCAGTGGAGACAGGACAAGGGGCAATGGCTGTAAGCTGGAGCACAGGGAGTTCCACACCAACATGGGGAGGAACTTTTCCCCAGTGAGGGTGAGGGAGCCCTGGGACAGGCTGCCCAGGGGGTGTGGAGTCTCCTTCTCTGGAGAGATTCCAGCCCCGTCTGGACGCTGACCTGTGCAGTATGAGCTGGGGAGCTGCTTTGGCAGGGGGGTTGGACCCCAGGAGCTCTCGAGGTCCCTTCCAACCCCTACAACTCTGTGATTCTGTGATCCTGTGAGTCTCCCAAGACACCAGCCATCGTTCTTGTGGTATCACTGCTGCCAGGAAAGCCTACTGCAATGGAGGACTGCCAACGAGCAGGTCTCAGGAAGCATCCTGCTCGCATGTTTGGTGTGAATTTCAAAGTTTGTCTCTTGTGGTGCTATTTTTTCCTGCTGATAGTAGTGGGGGATGGAAAGAGGAGCGAGCACCATGTGATCTTCTGTTCTGGAATCATTGGCAGGGATTTTGACACCACAGCCCTTCTCTCCTGGTAAAAGCTTTGACTTGGAGAAGTTGTAGGATGTGGTGGAATTTCTTTCTTCTTTCTATCTGTGTCGGCTAAAACAAAACAGAGGAGCTTGAAAAGGCTCGCCCTCCTCAAGGAACGCTATCTGATTCGTAAGCATTCCTAGAGGTTAAGGCTGGTGACTATCAAGAAAGCAAATACTTCACGCAAGGGTAAGTCCTCTAATTGTGTTTGTGTTGAATAGCTGCCAGATCCCCATGTCAGGATGTCTGCAGTCATGGCTCTGATCTCACCATTCCTTCCTCGGCTCTTGCACAATTGTTGTTGCATGTTTGTGGTAGGGGAGAAAGTTGGAGAGCTGGGCTATGAAACCATCTCAGGGAAGGAAGCCATGTTTTATTTTAGTTGCTTGGCTTGGATAAAAGCCTGAAGGAGGTTGAACAACATTTAGAAGCCCATAATACGGCCCATTCATGGAAACCAAACCTGGTCTTCTATACAGGTATGTGAAATAGGAGGTTTAGTAGCCAGGGTGGAAAAGGAAATGTCAACGAAAATATGTAGAAACCCTCATGTACATACACAGTAAGTCCTCAATCACTCTACCTGGATTCTCACCTGGGGTTGCAGGGCCTGTTGGACTTTGGCTTGTTGATGCAATGAGGGAGGTTTTAGGAAAAGTGGTTGTGAATCTGCTCCTCTGATGCATCACTTAAAGGGTCTTTTGTGGCAGACAAGTGAGACAAAACAGTGACAACAGGCTGTGAAAGAAGAAAGAAACCCAAAGAGGCTGCAGGCCATCAGCCTAGCAGAGGAGAGAGAAGGAAAAAGTAGTGTAACTCCTTCCAGCTGCAGCAGCTGCAGTGTTTTTTGGGGTCCCTCAGCACATGTAAGGATTGAAAGCCACACTGGTTACACAGACATTCAGCTCCTTAAAGAAGCTGCCTTTGCCACAGAAATCTCAGTTAAAAGTACTGTCCTGACTAGTCTCAGTACCATAAAAGTCTCAGTACCATAAATCTTTCTTAGATGATAAAGTTGGGCATTACTACTCCTTGGTTATAGCAAAGCGAATTTCACAGGAGCCTAATTTTACCACTGCAAAACAGCAAGGTTAATCTGGACCATCACATAGTGAAGTTTAGTGAGCTGGTGGTACTGCTCCAGGAAGGCATCAGTTCCACTTCCACCACATCAGGAAGTGGAGAATTATCCAGAGCAAGAAAGAGCTTGTACAAATAATACTGAGGAAATCAGAAGTTAATCTGAGTAACAGCTCAGTCAGCTAATCAGTATGAATAACTCCCTGCCAGCTGCTCCATTACCTGGAACAGGGGTCAAGTGATAAACATCAGTAAGTCCTCATTAAAAAAACCACCCCAAAACCCCCCCCACACCCACCCCCCAAAAAAACCCACAAGAAAACTAACTCTTCATCTCAGAATCTCAAATTCCATCGCTCCCGATAAGCGCTAACCAGTTCCTCATCTCTTGTTTGCAGTTCATATCCTGCACTACACAGATTCCCTGGTAGAGATAAGGATATGAGAAAGTAAAGTGATATGAATGTGCAGGTTGGGACCTGCCAGCCCCACTCACAGCTGCTGTGAACAGGGGTGGTCAGCGAGTCTGTGTGGGCACTCAGGATCCGGCCAGGCGCCCTTTGCTCAGCAGCCTTAGCCCGGGTGAGAGCGTTTGTGGGACACAGCAGGAACCTTTTGAACACAGAAGCAGACAACTGCAGGAAAGGAGCAAGCAAGAAAGGAGGAATCATAGAATTGTAGGGGTTGGAAGGGACCTCAAGAGATCATCAGGTCCTGGAACTGTTGAAATTAACCTGTTACCAGCACCGGATAAACGCCACCCAGATGCTGACTGTCCATGAACAAACAGTGTGCCAGAGAATATTAGCAAGCATTGCCAGCAAGGAGGAGGAACAGCCTTGCCTGGCATCTCCATGTTTTATTTCATTACATTAATTTCAAATTTGTCTTTGAGTGGGGATCAAGGTCTGCCTAACCAAAGCTTGTAGGGGTTGGAAGGGACCTCAAGAGATCATGGGGTCCAACCCCCCTGCCAAAGCAGCTCCCCAGCTCACACTGCACAGGTCGGTGCCCAGACAGGTCTGGAATCTCTCCAGAGAAGGAGACTCCACACCCCCTGGGCAACCTGTCCCAGGGCTCTGGCACCCTCACTGGGGAAAAGTTCTTCCCCATGTTGGTGTGGAACTTCCTGTGCTCCAACTTGAGGCCAACACCCCTCTTCCTATCCCCACAGACACTTAAAAGGGGCTGGCCATTTCCCCCTGCACCCCATACTTAAGATATTGATAAACATTGATTAGGTCCCCCCTCAGTCGTCTTTTCTCCAGGCTGTACAGGTCATCCCCCCAGCAAATCTCTTTATCCCTCTGCTCTAACAGAACCTTTACTCCCACCTACAGTCCCTGTTGCGTTTGTTTATCTGAAAATGGGCTGGAAAATGATGAGTTTATAAAAAAAGTAGCACTGTCTTTGATTAAAGCTAAAGGGTCTTCTAGTCACACATTCCCAAAGTTCAAATGCATAAGTGAATTGATGCACATGGATTGATTCTGTTAAAAGACAGCTCTTGGGAGGCTTTGTAATGACACACAAGTTGGGAATACTGTACAATTAAAGACTTGTCTAGCTTATTAATGGATAACTCTTGCTCATCTCTGGGCCTATTTCACACGTGGTGCTGAGCAAAAACACACACCAAATTAATTTAGTTAGATGATACCTCTAATCTTATTGTAAAGCCTTACGTTTTGTAAGGTCACTGTGGGAAGACAGTGCAAACTTGAAGTGCTTGTGGCTGATTCTAATATCTATAATAAGGGAGCTCCTTTTCTCCCCCTGTGTTCTACCCTTTGTAGACCATCATCTATCTTCATATTCAGTATTTTAAACTGTTTGGGAAAGTGCCTATGGACTCAGAATTGCGAAGTGCTTTCCTTGGCCTGTTTTGTTCTCTGTACAGCAGCCTGCTGCATGAAAACTCAGAGCAAGAACCATGTTATTCCTTTAGTTCCAGCGACTCACTTTAGTGAGGAACAAACTCTTTTGCCTTAGTTGTTAAGATAATATTGTGCACTGCACTCCAACATAACAATAATGGATTTTAAGTTGAAATTATAGGAAACAAAACCATTGACAATAACCTATAGGTGACTGAGAGAGCTCCATGTAGAATCATCCTCAGGTCTAGATTCATCTGTCTTGTCTTTTCTACAGATTGGGTGTGTGTGTTCTCTTTTTCTTTTTTAAAGACAGTTCTTAATGCTTGAACAAATCTCTTTTTCTTCCCCTCAGTAATGTGGTTAACTGTCTGGAATGTGAGCCACTGGAAATTCTTCCCCACAGAAGAATCTCCATTAAGCTTTCAAACAGAGTTACTTCATCCCCACAGCTGCATGGATAGAAGACTTTCTAGTGCCTAAATACTTACTGTATATGTCATCCCTAAATTTAATTTGTTTTTTTTTTTTTTTCCCAGCCAGAGCTTTAGGAGCAGGTGCTAGCCTTTTGCTTCCTTTCTGCTTCCTCTGTGGGGAACAGGCTGGAAAGAGCCAACTAATTAGAAAATTCTACAGGGAAATGAATTCTGCAAACAGCTGAGGAATGGCATCTCAGCATAATGCTCACTTTGTCCGTCAGCGGAGCGCGGGTTGGCTTGACAAGTGGCAGTTCTCCCAGATGTTCCATATGTTGTGATGAGACCAGAACTGCATCATATGTTTGCCAGTTCACTAAAAACCATGCTGGTCTGGAAGAGTATATACACTAAAGCTGACCTCTAGGACGTGCTACGTTGCTGTCACAAGGTGATGGTGTGGGGATTTTGACATGTGCTTGAAATGCAGCAATGAATGAAATGGTTTGTTGCAAGCTCAGTTCTGAACGTTGCCTTTGCTTTTGTGTAGGGCTAAGGCACAGGGTAGGAGGGTGGAAAAGAGACATACGAAACTGCTCAGTGTGAAAGGGCTGGGTTGTCAAAGTTAGGCTGGCATATTGTACACATCTAAAGTGCAGGAATGCTGCGCTGCCATCCAGAGACCTGGCCAGGCTGGAGAGCTGGGCAGGGAGAAACCAGATGAAATTCAACAAAAGCAAGTGGAGAGTCTGGCACCTGGGGAGGAACAGCCACATGTATCAGTACAGGCTGGGGGTGACCTGCTGGAGAAGAGCTCTGTGGAGAAGGACCTGGGGGTCCTGGTAGATGACAGGTTGGCCATGAGCCAGCAGTGTGCCCTGGGGGCTGAGAGAGACAATGGGATCCTGGGGGGCATCAGGAGGAGTGTGGCCAGCAGGTCACAGGAGGGGATCCTCCCCCTCTACTCTGCCCTGGTCAGGCCCCACCTGGAGTATTGTGCCCAGTTCTGGGCTCCCTGGGATAAAAAGGACAGGGATCTCCTGGAGGGAGTCCAGAGAAGGGCTACGAAGATGATGAAGGGCCTGGAGCATCTATCCTCTGAGGAAAGGCTGAGAGAGCTGGGGCTGTTCAGCCTGGAGAAAAGAAGACTGAGGGGGGACCTAATCAATGTTTATAAATATCTGAAGCATGGGGTGCAGGGCAAGTTAGCCAGCCCCTTTTCAGTGTCTGTGGGGACAGGACAAGGGGCAATGGCTGCAAATTGGAGCACAGGAAGTTCCACACCAACATGGGGAGGAACTTTTCCCCAGTGAGGGTGAGGGAGCCCTGGGACAGGCTGCCCAGGGGGTGTGGAGTCTCCTTCTCTGGAGAGATTCCAGCCCCATCTGGATGCCAACCTGTGCAGTATGAGCTGGGGAGCTGCTTTGGCAGGGGGGTTGGACTCGATGAGCTCTCGAGGTCCCTTCCAACCCCTACAAGCTTTGGTTAGGCAGATCTGTGAACGCAGGCTTCCCTGTCCAGAGACACTGGTGACTGAAAGCTGCAAAGTTTGGTCACTGTCAGAGAGCCTGCTGTGAGACACTGGTGGAAATAGCACTCTCTTAGTGAAGATGATGGCAGCCTCCTCATTTCTCAGAGATCTCATCACTGTCAGCTTTTGTCATCTCAGTATTATGGACCAAAACCCCATTTAGCAATTCACCCTCCCTTAAGTGACGTGCCAGGTCCTCAGCTCGTGTCTCCTGACAGACCTTTGTGAGCCACAAGCAGAGAACGGTGTAAAAAACCCCAGCCCTCCCACCCACATTCTTTCTCTGTCCCTTTCCCACCCTCCTGAATTTTTCCTCAAGCTAGTCATAGCACAAGGAAACCCTTAGGAGCTGGCTCCTCATGCCCATCATTCCCAGAGTGATTTGACATCCCTTGGTTCTGTCCTGCCAGGAGATGGCCCTGGGCTTCCCTGTTGTTCTCAGCTACGCAGAAGCGTCCCCCAGACTCCAGATGTCTGGGAATTAGCCCTGGATTTAACATGAAAAGAGAGACTTGTGAGTGCCCATTGAGCAGCACAGAGCTGTGTTTCTTATCTTTTTTGGTCCAAACATGCTGTGGAAGCTTGCAGTGCTATGAATACCTCTTTGTGTGGCAGCTGCCTCATTTTTTACATGTCCTATTCTCCTCTAGTGGGCCTGGGATTCCTGAGCTCTTTTCCGTACTCTTTATCGCTGCCATGAGCATCTCAATGCTTTTCCTTCCTCCATCTCCCAAGAACCAACTTGTCCTATCTAAGAATATAATAAAGGTAGTACACTTGTGTAAGTCTCATGGAGAAATGTTGCTTTTCTGCAGCTGAAGGTTTCCCTATCCATTTTCTTGCTTCTCATATTTGCTCTACTGTAACAGGACTTTACTTTTTTTTTATCTCTTTATTTTTTTGCCTTTTTATTTTTTTGCTTTTTTTTGGCCTTTTTTTTTGCCTTTTTATTTTTTTGCCTTTTTTTTTTTGCCTTTTTTTGGTCTTTTTTTGTCTTTTAAATTTTTTTCCCTTTTTAATTTCCCTTTTCCCTTTTTAATTTCCTTTTTTCCTTTTCCTGTTTCCCTTTTCCTTTTTTTTCTTCCCCTCCCTCTTTCCTCTTACTTCACAAATGCAGGAATATCCTATATTCTGCCTCAGCCAAAAACCTCCCCATTCCTTGTTTTCTTATCAGTCTGTTATCTCCACCATAATTACATTTCTTAATACACTGCACAGTGCTGGATTCAAGGACTGGTTTTGATGGTGAACAAGCTATATCTTATTACCCATTCAGTGTTACCATGCAGGTGTTACCTGAGAATTTCTTGGCTATGGCTCTTTTTTAATCACACAGTTCAGTCTTTTTTGCAGTGTGGTCATCTTCCAGCACTAAACTAAAGGGCTTTGACTTTTGGAAAGAGTCATTTTCAAAGAGGAAGATCGTGCTTGCTGAGGAAAATAACAGCGTTCCCTCCTTTGTCTTTAAGAAGAATCAAGCCAGTTTCTATACTTTCTAAACTCACTTTGCCTGACAGCAGTTATAGTTCTCCTGATGACATCTAATTGGTTAAGAAACCATTGAAATAATATGCAGCTAAATAGTAACAACTGCAAATTGGAGCACAGGGAGTTCCACACCAACATGGGGAAGAACTTTTCCCCAGTGAGGGTGAGGGAGCCCTGGGACAGGCTGCCCAGGGGGTGTGGAGTCTCCTTCTCTGGAGATGTTCAAGCCCCATCTGGATGCCTCCCTGTGTGATCTGTCCTAGGGAGCTGCTTTGGCAGGGGGGTTGGACCTGATGATCTCTGGAGGTCCCTTCCGACCCCTACAGTTCTTTGATTCTGTGATTCTGTGAACGTCCCCTTATTAATAATGAAAAAAACCCAGCTTTGCATGTTTTAATTAATTTCTATAGTTGCATACATTAACAAATCAAAAGGACAGAAAGACATCTGTCTCCAAAAGAGAAGTGCAGTCTTCCTGTTCTCAGAGAAGGAGTCTGGAATGCAAGTGACTTGATCCTCTTTGAGCAAGACAGGTCTGTCCCAATGTCCATGGGGAGAAGATTTATTCTACAGTCCCATTTTCTGAATTAATTGACTTTTTAATTTTGAAGTCCTAAATGCATCGCTGCTTGGCAGCTTTCCAAAGTGCATTTTGATGCCTCTCATGCATGTGTTTTGGAAATTAAATCTGAAGGCTTGTTTGCATTTAAAGCAAGTGCATAATTAAATTATTAAAGATTATTATCACATATTCTTCCCAGAATTACATCTTTTATCAGTGAGTGCTTGCTAATTACAGGAAAACTGTCAGCTGACATTTTTTAAGTGGTTGTCAAATGGGAAATAAACCTGTTTATTGCAGGTAAATGCCTAGCTAGGTTGCCTTTATATAGTACCTAAAATGAAAGTTCTTAATGCTTTAATTTCTGTATAATGGCATCCAGCTGTTCAAAGCACTTACCCAGGTGGCAAGAAAATTTCATTTTTTCCAAATTTTGATGGTGGATCAAATAATAAAAAAGAGCTGTGTTCCATCCATGGACATTCACTAGGAGGATTTGCACTAAACAGGGCTGGAAGAATCCCAGCCACAGATACAGCCTGGGAGAAGAGCTCCTGGAGAGCAGCCCTGTGAGAAGGACCTGGGTGTCACAGTGGATGAGAAACTGAACATGAGCCAGCAGTGGCTCTTGCAGCTCGCAAGGCCAATGGGATCCTGGGCTCCATCAGCAGAGGGGTGGCAGCAGGGACAGGGAGGGGATTGTCCCTCTCTGCTCTGCCCTCCTGAGGCCCCAGCTGGAGTCCTGTGTCCAGAGCTGGGGCCCCCAATACAAGAGAGATGTGGGACTGTTGGAGAGGGGTCAGAGGAGCCACAAAGATGATCAGAGGGCTGGAGCACCTGCCCTACAAGGAGAGGCTGAGGGAGCTGGGCTGGTTCAGCCTGGAGAAGAGAAGGCTGTGGGGGGACCTCATTGCAGCCTGCCAGTCCCTGAAGGGAGCAGAGAAACAGGAGGGGAATCAGCTTTTTAAAAGGGCAGATAATGGCAGGACAAGGGGGAATGGATTAAAGCTAAAGGAGGGAAGGTTTGCATGAGATATTAGGGGGAAGTTTTTTTACAGAAATAGGGGCTGGAACAGGCTGCCCAGAGAGGTGGTGGATGCCCCATCCCTGGGGGTGTTCAAGGCCAGGTTGGATGGGGCCCTGGGCAACCTTGTGTAGCTCCAGGCCTGAGGTTGGTGTCCCTGCCTGTGGCAGGGGGGATGGAGCTCTATGATCCTTGGGGTCCCTTCCAACCCTTCCCATTCTATGATTCCATGATTCTATGATTTTTGTATGGGATAATATTTTTCCCCAAAGTTTAACAAGAGTCAAGTTTATATCTGTATGTGTTTAGGAGCCAAAAAGCATAAGGAAAAAGACACATCTATCTCTGGAAGTTGCTGGAAAATTGCATGTTTGCTCTATTTCCTTAATATTATAGCTGATGAAGGTTTATGAGTTCTTGTTTAGAGTACAAAAGACTTAGAGCAGCATAGAATCATGGAATGTGTATGATCAGAAGGGACATTTAGAGGTCATCTAATCCAACCCCCCCTGCAGTAAGCAGGGACATCTTCACTAGATGAGGTTGCTCAGAGCCTGCTCAAGCCTGACATTAAACGTCTCCAGGGATGGTGCTTCCACTGCCTCTCTGGGCAGCCTGCTCCAGTGATCTAACACCCTCATATTGAAGATTTTTTTCCTAATATCCTACCAAAACCTCCCCTTTTCTAGTTTAAAACTGTTACCCCTTGTCCTACTGCTCTATGCCCTTGTGAACAGTTCTTCCCCAGCTTTCTTATAGGCATCTTTCAGGTACTGGAAGGCCACTCTAACATCTCCCCAGAGCCTTCTCCAGGCTGAACAAGCCCAACTCTCAGCCTGTCTTCACAGGAGAGATGCTCCAGCCCTTTCATCAATTTTGTGGGTGCCTCTGGACACACTCCAACAGGTCCACGTCCTTCTTGTGCTGAGGGCTCCAAAGCTGGACTCAGTATTCCAGGTGAGGTCTCACCAGAGCAGAGTAGAGGGGCAGAATCTCCTCTCTTGATCTGCTGACCACACTGCTTTTGATGCAGCCCAGGATGCTGTTGTCCTTCTGGGCTGCAGATGCACACTGGTGGCTCATGTCCAGCTTCTCCACCCACGAGTACTCCCAAGTCCTGTTCCTCAGGGCTGCTTTCCAGCACATCATCTCCTAACCTGTATGGATAACGGGGGTTGTCCCGACTCAGGTGCAAGACTCTGCACTTGGCTTTGTTGAACCTCCTGAGGTTCACCTGGGCCCACTTCTCCAGCCTGTCCAGATCCCTCTAAATGGCATCCCATCCCTCCAGCACATTAACTTCACCACTCAGCGTGGTGTCATCAGCAGATTTAATGAGGATGCACAGATAAGGATGTTTCGATGTGATGTGATGTGATGTGATGTGATGTGATGTGATGTGATGTGATGTGATGTGATGTGATGTGATGGTCATCAGAAAGACCAGGAAGGGTCAAGTGAGGAGGAAGAGATGCCCTTATTTTTGGGGGCATGGGAGTGTGAGGGTATATAAAGATAACAGGAAGGTCAGGTGAATTGGGTAGCAAATTAAAAAAAACCTTTTATTTAAAATGTTTTTGTTATATTCTAAATACAATTCTTGTTTCCTTTGGGGTAAAGAGAAATGTTTTCTTTTCTCTTTTTGTGTTCATGAGGACAGAATTTATATTTTTCGGTTTCAAGAGATCTACCCTTTTAAAATTCTAGCTTTTATTTCAAACTGGTAATGCTGATGGCAAAGTGTGCTGTTTATTGCAGGTAAATTACACTTTAAAGTGGAAAAGTGGTTCACTTTCTCCAGTTTTAGGGACAAAGCTACTCACTGAACCTGGTCTGAGTTTGCAGAGGGTCTTAGTATGTCCCAAACTCCACTTGTCAATTAATTTTGTATTCATCAAAGAATTGAATTCCTCTCTAACTCTAGTGTTTTGGTTTGCAACATTCTTTTTGTGGTATGTGTTTGCCACATGTAAGAGTTAATAAATAAACCGAATTTGATTTGTGACTTGTTTTGCTTGGATAAGCTTATGAATAGCAGTGCTGTGTGTGTTTTTAATGAAATTCTTTCTGTCCTTGGAGGATGTCACTTTCCAAAACAAATCCAGAGTTTTGTTTAGAAAGTTTACTCACACCTTCTATTATTATGTATACTTTTGAGACAAAATTGCATCTGGGGTAGGTATTTAGAAGAATGGTTTCCAAAGTTCAGTATGAAACTTCCGTGCTCTCCCTAAGGTTTAATATAAGCCTGGCTTAATAAGGCATTACAACATTGCACATAAATTCTTTATTTTACATAATAGACCCATCTCTGCAAAGTGTAGGCTTTTTCTTGATACATTTTTGCAACAGCTGCAGATAACATCCCTTATTGAGTTTCCTGATTGTTCAGTTGTGGCGTCCAGAAGAGAGCAACACAGAATCACAGAGTCACAGAGTTGCAGGGGTTGGAATGGACCTCGAGAGGTCATGGGGTCCAATCCCCCTGCCAAAGCAGCTCCCCAGCTCATACTGCACAGGTCGGCGTCCAGATGGGGCTGGAATCTCTCCAGAGAAGGAGACTCCACACCCACTGGGCAGCCTGTCCCAGGGCTCCCTCACCCTCACTGGGGAAAAGCTTTTCCACATCTTGGTGTGGAACTTCCTGTGTTCTCTCTTGCAGTCATTGCCCCTTGTCCTGTCCCCACTGACCAAAGAAAAGGGGCTGGCCAATTCCCCCTGCACCCCATACTTAAGATATTTATAAACATTGATTAGGTCCCCCCTCAGTCTTCTTTTCTTCAGGCTGAACAGTCCCAGCTCTCTCAGCCTTTCCTCATAGGATAGATGTTCCAGGCCCTTCATCATCTTTGTAGCCCTTCTCTGGACTCTCTCCAGGAGATCCCTGTCCTTTTTATCCCAAGGAGCCCAGAACTGGACACAATACTCCAGGTGTGGCCTGACCAGGGCAGAGTAGAGGGGGAGGATCCCCTCATGTGACCTGCTGGCCACACTCCTCCTGATGCCTCCAGGATCCCATTGTCTCTCTCAGCCCCCAGGGCACACTGCTGGCTCATAGCCAATACGCAACATGCAAGTCAATATATGAATTTTAGGTGAAGCCAGCCATTTTATGGGGTGAAATCACCCAGATTCTATACCTTTCTTACTGCAAACGTGGCAAGCTAAAAAACTGCTAATGGGTTACACACACTGTTCACACCATATTGATTGGTTAGTGACTATAACGAGTTCTGATAAACCTATCTTATAGCTAAACATCCTTAGTTTACCTTTAATACCTAAAAGCATCCACACACCTGCTGTTTTGACCCTCTTGTCGTGGTTGGTTCCTAACATGTTCTGTTTCTCCCAAATCCCTTCCCATAACTGCTTCTTGGTTTAGGGCAGCCTGTACCCCTATCAGCAAGGCTGCTGTGTTTTGAGAATGTGATTATTAGGATCCTCTCAGCATGAGGAACTTTTCCTGTCTCATGGGAACAGAAGAATATTGTCAGGGCCTAAATCTTGGGAGCAGAGAGCTAGGCCGCCGGCAGGCCTGCTGCCTTCCCCGACATTCAGTAAGGTCAACATTCATAAAGCATTTTATCTACTACACTTCAAACGCTTTCCTTTAGCCTCTCTAAAAATGCCAGTGCTGTTATTTTCTCTGAAATCCCATCAATTTGTTATTTGTAGGCAGAGCCTGGAAAGGAAGGGAAGGATAAGGAGGCAGTGGGAGTGAATCAATATTTTATTGTGGTGACACTTGTGTTGTTCCAGCTTTGTAACCTCCTGACTGCAGCACTACCCATCACAGATGCTGAAAAATGAAAAGTTGCCTCTTCTCTGCTGCTAGCTGATGTGATGTAGCACAGGTGAGAAAACAGGTAAATATTGAGGCCAGCTTTAGTCTTTGACTGGAGGCTTCTGCAATTTAACGCTGTGCCAGCTTTCCCAGGCAGGTTGAGGGGTAGACCTGTGATGAAGGCAAGACGTGTTAACCTCCTCCTTCCTCCTGCAGAAATACTGGCTGCCTCAGGCATAATGTCTTGGGGGCTCTGGGGACCTCAGGCCTTGGAAATGTTGTGGGTCTGCTGACCAGAGCTACTGAGGAGACTTTTGCACCTGCCTCACATCAGCTCATGGCAAGTATGCAGTGCTAATACCCATGCACCTTTGTTAGCCTTCAGAACTCTCTTTAGATGCAAGGTTTGGCACTTGCATTTATTAGAGATACATCTCTCAAAGTGAAGGTGAGCAGATGAATACTGAAATGGTCTCTGGCTGATCATTAGGTCACACAACTGGTCTTTATTAAAACAACATAGAAAAGCAAGAGGGTATTACAGAAGGTTGATTAACTTGCTTCCAAATTTTACTTCATTTTAATTAGTCATCTAATAATTTCATGGTATTTATCAACAGTGTCCAGACAGTAATTTAATTGTGCCAAGGATTAATATCTAAGGATGCATTTAAATATTTGCACGTTGCAGCCAGAAAACCATCTTACTAAACTCATCTGAGGGTCTGCTGATGCCCTAAGAGAAGTGTGTTGGGGTGTCTAAGGGTGCCAGGTCAGGTCCTAACTCATGGCATGTGGGTAAAAACCCAGAGATTTCCAGAAAATACTTTGATTCTTTTGCCATCAGTCAGTAAGAAGTTTTACTGTTGGCACCCACAGAAGCAAAGTTAGGCTGATACCACCTCCTTCTGCAATGCCACCCTTAATACCAGTCCTCTTAAATGTCAGCCTGCTTGTCCTCTTTGCAAATGTTGGGAAAAGGCCTTGAAATCCCCACCTCAGCCCCACTGAAATAAAAAAACAATAAATAAGAGGATATTTGGGGAAGGAGGGAGGTTTGTTTGGGTTTTTTGGTAGGCCATCTAGAAAAAAAAGAGTGGAGATCAGATGAACATAATATGATTTTTGACATGTTTGTCAAATGGTAGTGTTTTCAGCAGTTTGCTCACAAAAACTGTTGTGTAAGCATCCACTTGCTCAGCTTGAGTAAGAGAGTTTCTTGCCAGGAAGGGAGGGGAAAAAAAGATCACCAACTGGCAGTATTTATCCTTTCCACGCATAGTTACTGTGCCTCTGACACCCAAAATATTTGATGGGAATGGCAGCATTGCTTGTACTCTTCTAACTGAAGCACAGGAGATTTAAAGTGAAGATATGGCAACATGAATGCTTGAAAAAGTTACATTCCTGGGAAGGAGAGGCAAAGATGAGCTGAGCCAGGAGCCTAAATTTCACACTTCAGACTGCCCCTAATTTTCCTAACATGCTAGGAAAAGAGCAGGAATAATAATAATAATATAAAGTATTCATAGTTATATATCCTAACTACTGGCCCATATTTGGGAATGATCTATTTTTTTAATTATTTTTTTACACACATAGTCTGAGAAGCAATTTTTATGCTGAACTGGGTTTTTAACTGGGTTGTTGAAAAAATCTGCAAGAGTCACATCTTGCTTTACAAAGCCAATCTTTCAATGACTGACACTTACTTCTTCTGTTCCATTCACAAGGTTATGCCTACAGTCATGTAGCATGTGTCCAGAAGCTGGCATGGTCTTTCATTGTTAAAATCTTTGGCTTGGAATGGAATGGAACAAAGTAAAATAGAGGAAGGAAATTATTAGGGGAACTGTATGAATTTAAGGCCTCACCTATCATAGAACCATAGACTGGTCTGGGTTGGAAGGGACCCCGAGGATCATAAAGCTCCAACCCCCCTGCCACAGGCAGGGACACCAGCCTCAGGCCTGGAGCTACACAAGGTTGCCCAGGCCCCATCCAACCTGGCTCTGAACACTGCCAGGGGACAGGGCATCCACCACTTCTCTAGACAGCCTGTTCCAGCCCCTCACCACTCTTTCTGTAAAATCTTCCCCCTAATATCCAATCTAAACCTTCCCTCCTTTAGCTTTAATCCATCCCCCTTTGTCCTGCCATTATCTGCCCTTTTAAAAAGCTGATTCCCCTCCTGATTCTCTGCTCCCTTCAGGGACTGGCAGGCTGCAATGAGGTCCCCCCGCAACCTTCTCTCCTCCAGGCTGAACCAGCCCAGCTCCCTCAGCCTCTCTTTGTAGGGCAGGTGCTCCAGCCCTCTGATCATCTTTGTGGCTCCTCTGACCCCTCTCCAACAGTCCCACATCTCTCTTGTATTGGGGGTCCCAGCTCTGGACACAGGACTCCAGCTGGGGCCTCAGGAGGGCAGAGCAGAGAGGGACAATCCCCTCCCTGTCCCTGCTGCCACCCCTCTGCTGATGGAGCCCAGGATCCCATTGGCCTTGCGAGCTGCAAGAGCCACTGCTGGCTCATGTTCAGTTTCTCATCCACTGTGACACCCAGGTCCTTCTCACAGGGCTGCTCTCCAGGAGCTCTTCTCCCAGTCTGTATCTGTGTCTGGGATTCTTCCAGCCCAAGTGCCACCCCTGACACTTGGCAGTGTTGAACCTCATGAGGTTCCCCCAGGCCCATCTTTCCAGCCTGGCAAGATCCCTCTGGATGGCTCCTTTCCTTCTAGGGTGTCAAACACACCACTCAGCTTAGTGTCATCCGCAAACCTGCTGACACAACATCATCAGACACAAGGAAAAAATGTCCTCCTTTTATTGGAAGGCATGCAATTAACAATCAGACAAAAACTGCCAAGAAATATTTCCAGAAGGTCCCTGGCTTCTGAGAGCTCATTCTGCCATCAGAGTACTTGCCTGACATAAGCCAAGCATTGCATTGGGATATTTCCTCTTACATGAGGAGAAGTTATATGTGGGTGAAGAGTAAAATTTTGGAGTTCATGCTGTTTCAAGGCACCCTTTAAACTCTCAAAAGCTCCTTTATTAACAGAAAAATAAACTCCAAAGAATGTTGGTAAGCTAATTCTTTTTTTTTTTTCTTTTCATTTAGGTGGGTAAGATTATGATGGATACACTTGATTCCATTATCAGAGCCTAGGAATTTCAAGATAAACTCGGGGTCCTGAAAAATTCAAGCTATTCACAAGTCAAAATAATTTTCACATCCATCCTGTGAAGGACAAAGAGAGCTGCACATGATGCTCAGGCAAAGAATTTTCCTTGTTAGTTGGAGACATTTAAGTGTGGCACTGATTACATGTGCTTAACCTTGTTAAGATAACAGTGTTGCTTTTAGCTGTAAATGATAAAGTCATGCATAGAACATTTGCATACCTAAAACATGTTCATAAACTAGAATTTAATGAAGTCAGTTTCAAAATGTTATTGTCATGTTTATTCTAAATTAAGATGATATACTCTACACAAGATGGGGGTTGAACCTGATGATCTCTTGAGGTCCTTTCCAACTCCTACAATCCTGAGATTCTACAATTTGGTGATTCTGCAGTTCTGGGACTCTACAATTCTGTGGTTATCAACATAGCACCAGTATTATTCTGCCAGTGTGACAGCACAACATCATGTAAGTAAAAATATAGAATATTTACTGCACAAAAGGAAGAAAAATGTGTTGGGGGTGGAAAATAGTTATTCAGAAAATGTTTGCATGGGGCAAACTAAGACACATTGAGCATCTCAGCTATTCTTAACTCTAATTTCAGTGGAAGCAGCCTTTTTTTCTGAATAGAGCTGGTGGTTATTTGTACTTGTATCTTCAGATCTTAAAATGGCCTTAAAGAATGTTAAGTGAAAGCTAATTCTAATTAACTACTATTTAATCAGTTAATATTTAAAGGGATCAGCTTTGCTTTGCATGGAAGAAGTACAGGACTAAATCTGCAAGGAATACAATGCTGGCTAGTGCAACACCTAACTTTAAGGCATCCTGCCATCTAGCAGGAGTTTTTGCTCCAAGATTAGGCACATCACTTCCTTAATAAATAGAGGAGAAGAGCTAAGTCAGCCCAGAGTAATGTCACTGGAGACCAGCAAGCTGAACTCTTCCAGAGAAAAACAGCAAGATGTCAGCTGTATCCCTTAGAGTATGACATTAAACTCTACTTAGGTTTCTCCACTCTGAATCTGATCTCTGAATTAAACATCTCCAAACTGCCCAAAGGAAATCCCATCCCAATATTTACAGCATCCACCTAAGTGGGAACCTGTTTCCAAAAATCTCTTCTGCTTTAGAGATATTCTGTGGCTCCCAGGTGCTTTTTTATTGGGGTTTTTTTTGCTTAGCATATATGAGGGATGGGGAAGAAAGTGCAGTCGATCAATCAACTTGATAGTTATGTATTCCTTGGCAGAGGAGAGAATGGTATTCAGGTTCCTGGTGCAATCAACATTTCTTTGTGCAGAGAAAGGCTTCAGCAGGAGAGGCTGGTACCTAATAATCATACACTGCCAGGATTACTGAGGGATGGCTGTGGTAATCAAGTAAATCAGTGCAATCTGGATTCAAACACAGAGTCATATTATAAATATATATATATTATTATACATATATATATATGGAGACAGGATATAAAGCCAGAGACCTATCAATAACATCTTCTTTCATGTACACCACAAAGAAAACCATCTCAGTATGGTATAAGACATACTCAGTATAGGACAAAGTAACAGTGCGTACTTCTGCACCTGAAAGCTAATTCTAGTTAGGTACTATTTAATCAGTTAATATTCAAAGGGATCAGCTTTACTTTGCATGGAAGAAGTACAGGACTAAATCTGCAAGGAATACAATGCTGGCTAGTGCAACTTTTGTTGTTAAATTCTGAAAAATCATAGAGGCAGCCGATGTCTGATGAGAAAAACGATATTAATTAATATTAAGATGAATAATAGGGGGGGAAAAGGTAAACCCAGAAAAATCCTTTACATACTTCTTGAGGAAAACATAGAGAAAGCCACATGTGCAAAATGGTGGTGTTCCCCAGGGCTGGGTGTTGGGTCCAGTCCTGTTTAATATCTTCACTGACACCTTGATGAGGGAACAGCACCCACCCTCAGCAAGTGCTGATGATCCAGAGCTGGGAGGGGTGGCTGACAGGCAGGAGACTGTGCTGCCATCCAGAGACCTGGCCAGGCTGGAGAGCTGGGCAGGGAGACACCAGATGAGGTTCAACAAAAGCAAGTGGAGAGTCTGGCACCTGGGGAGGAATAACTGCTGGAATCAGGACAGGCTGGGGGTGACCTGCTGGAGAAGAGCTCTGTGGAGAAGGACCTGGGGGTCCTGATGGATGACAGGTTGGCCATGAGCCAGCAGTGTGCCCTGGGGGCCATCAGGAGGAGTGTGGCCAGCAGGTCACAGGAGGGGATCCTCCCCCTCTGCTCTGCCCTGGTCAGGCCCCACCTGGAGTGTTGTGTCCAGTTCTGGGCTCCCTGGGATAAAAAGGACAAGGATCTCCTGTAGAGAGTCCAGAGAAGGGCTACGGAGATGATTAGGGGCCTGGAGCATCTGTCCTCTGAGGAAAGGCTGAGAGAGCTGGGGCTGTTCAGCCTGGAGAAAAGAAGACTGAGGGGAGACCTAATCAATGTTTATAAATATCTTAAGTATGGGGTGCAGGGGGAATTGGCCAGCCCCTTTTCTTTGGTCACTGGAGACAGGACAAGGGGCAATGCCTGCAAGTTGGAGCACAGGAAGTTCCACACCAACATGGGGAGGAACTTTTCCCCAGTGAGGGTGAGGGAGCCCTGGGACAGGCTGCCCAGGGGGTGTGGAGTCTCCTTCTCTGGAGAGATTCCAGCCCCATCTGGACGCCGACCTGTGCAGTATGAGCTGGGGAGCTGCTTTGGCAGGGGGTTGGACCCCATGATCTCTCGAGGTCCCTTCCAACCCCTACAATTCTGTGATCCTCTTTTCTCTCTCTCCACGGTGAGTTGAACTGTATCCACCCAGCAGTGATGCAGTGCTGCTGAGCCAAAGGCTTATCACACAGAGAGGCAGCACTCTGCTGCTACTTCATGACAGAGTAAATAGTTGGCATGAACGTGTGGCTGGAGGGGCACCGTGTTTACAACAGGCTGAGGGTGTCTGTGGACCATTGCCCTCAATGGGTTGGCAGTTATGTCCAAAAGAAAACCCAAATGCTAAGCAAGTCTATTTTCTTCTGTCGTGGAAGGCAGCAGGCCTGCCGGCGGCCTAGCTCTCTGCTCCCAAGATTGAGGCCCTGACAATATTCTTCTGTTCCCATGAGACAGGAAAAGTTACTCACGCTGAGAGGATCCTAATAATCACATTCTCAAAACACAGCGGCCTTGCTGATAGGGGTACAGGCTGCCCTAAACCAAGCAGCAGTTATGGGAAGGGATTTGGGAGTAACAGAACATGTCAGGAACCAGCCATAACAAGAGGGTCAAAACAGCAGGTGTGCGGATGCTGTTAGATATTAAAGGCAAACTAAGGATGTTTAGCTATAAGATAGGTTTATCAGAACTCGTTATAGTCACTAACCAATCAATATGGTGTGAACAGTGTGTGTAACAAATTAGCAGTTTTTTAGCTTGCCACGTTTGCAGTAAGAAAGGTCTAGAATCTGGGTGATTTCACCTCATAAAATGGCTGGATGGCTTCCTGGCTTCACCTAAAATTCATATATTGAACTGCATGTTGCTCTCTACTGGACGCCACATTCTTCCAGAGCTGAACTATTGGCCTCTTCAGTTTTAGGTTTGGATTGGTAGAAGAATCTTCATTTTACCCAGTTTAATGCTGTTAGGACAATGATCACACAGCAGCAGCTTTTCAGCCCCTTTGATAAAGACTGGAAGTGACTGGGAAGGTCATACAGATCTGTTTCCCTAACAGCACACAGAGACTGCTCATTAAATCTGCTTGGTCATGGCACTGATGCATCAAACTTTAAAAAAAAAATCAAAACCAAAAAAAGAGAAGGAAACCAACCCCCCAAAAGCAAAGTTTCCTCCCGCTCAGAGGATGTTCAAGTGAGTCATTCCAACTCCATCTTTCTCCCGCAGACCCTCTATGGGAGGAAATATTTATGGAGGAAACCAACCAAAAAAGATCACAAAGATCCTGTCACATAGGTTTCCTGGTGTTATTCTATAGAGAAAGAGGCAAAAGTTCTTTCCTCAAATTCCTTTCCCCATGTAAGCAGGGGGGGAGGAATATTTTCTTTTGTCAATGTTTTGTTTTTCTCATTTGCTGTTATCTTCAAAACATGTTCTCTGGAGATGCAATTTATTAATTGTGACTGTGTTGCCCTCTGTAACAAAAAGGATCCATATGGGGCCATATTTGCAGTATGCACTGAAATGTCTTGTTTGCTAAGCAGCCTTGCCTGTAATTCAGGGAGTCTTTGGGTTCTTTGGAAACCATTTGGCAAACTCTGTGCAAGGAAGCAATTTAGTTATCTGGCTGCATTAAGGATGAAATCAATTTAAGATGAATTAGGACTTCTAGAAAAGCAATATGAAAAAAAAACCCAACCTAAGTTCTTGGCTTTAGAAGATGCAATTAGGTGGTACTACAAAAGTCCTGGTAAAATGGAATCCTTTAGTGATTCTAGAGAAGCAGTTTAAGAATGTCCCCAGCTTTCCATTCCTACCTCTTGGCTGCTTGTTACTTTCTCAAGCATTTAGGTGGGGTGTGTACCAAAAAAAAAAAGCTCATTTCAGTGACAGAACAGATTAATTTAAATCACTGTTTTAGATTATTCAGGGTGCAGAGAACAAATCACTCTCAAATGATGTGAAACTTATTTCAGTTTGAGTCTCTGTCTCCTCCTCCTGCTGCTCCATGGCCATAAAAATGTTGTAGAGGGGATGTTGCAACCCAAGAACCCAAGTGAAGGCGAAGCTCCAGCTGAGATGACTTCAGTTCCAGAACTTTTAGGTTCATAGCATGAAATTGGAGACTGGATACTGAGGATACAGTGCTAAGTCTTTGCTAAGGGGAGATGCAGTTCAACAGCATTTATTTCAAGTCATTTGCAATATAGTGATAAATCTGTGCAATTTTATTTCCAGCTCAACAGGACACTGGATGTTGCTAAGCTGTTTAATGTATGTCAGGTCATACTCTATGGCAAAGATGATCCGCTGGTGAGCTGACTGACAAAAAAGGTATGTCTAAAAAAATCTGTAAGGATAGGCCTAGTTCATTTGTGTTTATTTTAATGGTATCTAAATAGTGTTCTAACTAAAGATGCTGATAATTATGATGAGCAATACAACTTTAGAAACAGTTAAACTTTCTGGTAGGCTTTATTCTGCCACAGTGTTCTGTTTGACAAAATTCCATAATCTCTTCCCTTCAAGAAATGTCAATTAATGTTGGTTTATGTTTTTAAATTCTTAAGAGTCCTAGCTGTGAAGAGAGACAGAGCATGTAATTTCTTAGGGATATAGCACGTTTTGCATTGCTGGTGGGTTTCGTTAGGCTGACTGAAAGGCCAGAGAAGATACTGCAGGAAGATCTTCAAGGAACTGTAAATATGGGGTTTGTTTCTAACTCAATGTTTTGAAATGCTTTGAAAGCTTGAATCAAACACCATTTCTGTGATCAACTCTAGTAGAGGAATAAGAGGAGTATTTCTACAATCAGTATTTTATTTTTGATGGTGCTTCTTCAGAAAACCACCAGTGGGGGAGTGGGAGGAGTTCACAGAATCACAAGGTTGGAAAAGACCTTTGAAGATCATCAGGTCCAACCAATCCCATCCTAAGCTAAACCATATCCCTCAGTACCTCATCTGCCCTTTTTTTGAACACATCCAGGGATGGTGACTCAACCCCCCTCTCTGGGCAGCCTGTTCCATGCCCTGACAACTCTTTCAGGGAAGAACTTTTTCCTGACATCTAATCTGACCCTGCCCTGGCGCAGCTTTGTGCCATTTCCCCTTGTCCTGTCTCCTGTCACCTGGCTGAAGAGACCATTGCCCACCTCTCTACACCCTCCTTTCAGGTAGTTGTAGGCAGTGATAAGGTCTCCCCCTCAGCCTCCTCTTCTCCAAGCTAAACACCCCCAGCTCCTCTTCTCCAAGCTAAACAGCCTATGTTGATGCCAACATAGATTTAAAAGTATGCTGTGAGCTTACCTAATGGCAGACGATGGCCGGCCAGTTGAGAACTGCTGCAGCCAGATGAAAAACCTCCATTGCTCTTACTTCAAAGCTTGAGCAATTCATGTAAAGGTCTGTGTGATACAGTGGTATGTGGCACAAGGGAACAGCCTCAAAGGCCTTAAGTCCTTTCCTCTGGGATGTCCTTTAGAAGGCAGAATAATGTGTTAAAACATCATTTTTGTGGTAGCTCCATATCATCTACAGGTGCCCCTCTACCCACAACCAACTGGGTTTCTCTTCTCCGTGGCTGATTTGAGAGCATGGGACTGGTCTTCTATTGATGTGGTAACAGAGACACTTTTGCAGGCCAGGTGGTTTGTAAATGTTATAAAACAATTGCATCATAATGGCCTAATCTGGCTCTATTCAGAAAACCCAAAGACTCTGAAACTTCTCTGGGGCTGAATGCGAGTCACAGAAAGGACTGAGTGTGGTCATTGCCTGCATCCTACCTCCCCTTGGCATGGGACAAGCAGAAAAAGACAAATCAGGAGCTTTCCTTTCTGTGGGTACTTACACTGTTACTGACACAGAAGCTCTAGATACAGATTTGGTCTTGGAAACCTGTGTATTTTGGAGTGTAGAAAAGATGGAGGTGCCCCTAAATAATCCCTTTCCCTACACATCTTGGAAAACAAGAAAATAAAAATGTGACTTTTTTTTCAACAAGCATGAACTGGAATCCACACAGATAATGAGTGGCAAATGGAGCTCATTGTGATGAGTGAAACTGGCCTAAAGACAAAGCTGAAAGACAAAGCTGCCCTTGAGTGTCTTGCTCCTAAGGTCAAGGCTGAGAGAAATAAGTGAAACTAATAAACTTAATCCTCAACCCATCTTTAACAGTATTTCCAAAGCCTGTCTCAGAAAACATAAACACATCAAATAACAGCCAGAAACCTAATCTGCTCAACAATCACAAATTTCCCTGTTGTGTGTTGAAGACACAGCAACCTAAATTACCCTTGAAATGACTCTATTTCGAGACATACCCTCTCCCCAAGCTGTATTTTTAGAAGGCTTCATACTAGCAGTACAAGAACTTCTTCCAGACAAGGACTCAGCTTGGCTTTAGGTTAGCATATAATTTGTAAAAGTTTGTAATAACCATGCCTCACTGAGACTGGCAGAAATTATGGGAAGGAAAACACCGCTGCTAACTTTGGGCTACTTGCTTTGATGCAGGCTCATTGTGTGGTGTTTGTTATGGGAGCTTCAGAACAGCAAAGAAGTGATGAATCGTTGTGTAACTAAGACCAGGATTTCCAAAGCAGCCTCTTCCTTTTTGAACCTCTCTTTGGATTAAGGATTTTTGCCTTCCAATATAAATATTCACTAGAGGCCTGAAGCTTTGGTCAGGAAGGATACTAACAAGCTTTCATTCAGATAGCTGCATCATTCAAGACCTTAGGCCTGGCATCCTGTTACACGCCCACTGAAGTCGCTGGGATTTCAGGGTGTACAGGAAGTGCCAAGTGAAGCCTTGCAAATAAACACTTAGTGAATATTTATAAATATGGTAAACAGAAAAGGCAAATACCAGTCTGCATGCTGGTGGTCAGTCTGAAATGACTACTCTTCTGAGGCCAGTTTTTTTGCATCCTTTAGGATAATAGGCTCGTCGTTATTTTTCCAATGCTTTTCCAAGTCGTGGTAAGAGAGAGTTTCCCCTCTGTTAGTCACACAAACTAAAAGCAGGCCTGTCATCTCAGTTTGGAAACTAATCCTGTTGGTAAATGATGAAAGGAAACCAGGCAGGAACCTATTTACCCAGTTTCTCTGTTGAAGTATTTAGTTTTTCCAAGGTTGCTCTTCTCTCCACACTGACCAGCTTCTCTGCACCAGATAAAGCTTTGGAATCCTTCAAAATAGCAGTTTATTGTTGGTAGAATTCAGAACATTTAAAAGAAAATAATTTAAAGCCTGCATCAATGTGTTTGAAAGCATGTTTTTTAATGTTTTTAATTTTTCCTGTTTTATTCTTTAAAACATGTTTTTGATCAAAATTGCCTATGACATTATTTGAGCCCCTGAGAAAGCTCATAATGGCAGACTTCATTGCTCTGGAGGGCCAATGTTTTAGATCATTTAAAACTATGATTCTTGTTCTTCCAAAATTAAACTTAATCTATTACTTAACTCTCCAGGAAGCTACTGTTCAAAGGTGATGGAAAACCTTGAATTAAGTGGGGGGAAAAAAAAGTTGTTGGTATAAATTAAATATTCTTTTAGTTATTCAAAATGGTGGCATTTTAACCATAAGTGAGAAGCCTTGTGTTTAGAGACTTCTCATAAAATAGAGTGGCCAATGGGATCCTGGGCTCCATCAGCAGAGGGGTGGCAGCAGGGACAGGGAGGGGATTGTCCCTCTCTGCTCTGCCCTCCTGAGGCCCCACCTGGAGTCCTGTGTCCAGAGCTGGGGCCCCCAATACAAGAAAGATGTGGAACTGTTGGAGAGGGGTCAGAGGAGCCACAAAGATGATCAGAGGGCTGGAGCACCTGCCCTACAAAGAGAGGCTGAGGGAGCTGGGCTTGTTCAGCCTGGAGAAGAGAAGGCTGCAGGGGGACCTCATTGCAGCCTGCCAGTCCCTGAAGGGAGCAGAGAAACAGGAGGGGAATCAGCTTTTTAACAGGGCAGACAATGGCAGGACAAGGGGGAATGGATTAAAGTTAAAGGAGGGAAGGGTTAGATTGGGTATTAGCATCACCCAGGCTGTCAGGAAAGAACTTCTGTCCTCACAAATCCCAAATCAAGTTCAGATGAATTTCCCACTCTTCCAAAACAGCCTTCCCACCAGGCAGAAGAGATCACAAAATTAAACAGCGCCCCCCTCCTTCTCACATCTCTGCAGTTTCTAAGCGCTGTGCCACTCATAATGCTCCCAGGAGGTTTCCTTAACTGGAGTGTCTCATCTCTGGAAGCAGCTGCTTCCTTTTTGCACAAGAGTTCTTGGAGACATGCTGCACTTAGCAAAACTAAACCACTGAAAAGCTGGTGAAGAGCTAAGTTCTGTTGGGAAGATGAAGTCCCGCTTCAGCTGGAGAGCTTCACTGAACCTATAAAGTCAGGCTGGAATAGGATTTGCTTTGGCAAAATCCTGAAGTGTAACAAAGGTTGATTGTTCTTGGCTTCTCCTGATGTGCTCGCTTTGGGGTTATAGCTGGCCCTCAGTATGCACACGTTAGTGTGTTTAGCAGGAGTTAAATACACACATGCATCTGAGAGAGGCTTGACCATCTACTGTCAGTGTTCCAAGGTCAGCTGAAGTCTGGACCTTTTACTTTCTCTACGCTCCACTAATTGAGAACAAAGCTTATGCAAGACTTCCTCAGGGAATACAGGGCCAGAGGTTTTTACAGTCCACAAGGCTGACATTCAAATATGAACCACAGCTGTTTGGACAGGAGTCTTGGACCTCTCTGTTTTGAACTACAGTGACCTGCTGCTCAGCCTTACCAACTCCTGAAGCCGAAATCCCCGCACGGCTAATGTGAAAACTGCCTGGCACATGGACCTGGGTGAAGTGACCAATCTGTAGTGCTCTGGGATTTGCAGGTCGAAGGGCTGTTCTTTCTCTTCCTCCCTCTGGTCCCACCAATAGGATGCAGATGATTTCAAGCATATACACATACACAGATCTGAATCCATGTTCAGCATCCAACTAGCTGTTCCAGTGTTCTTGTTGCCCGTGGTGAAGTTCCTCCTTTCTGCCCAGTACAGGTGTTTTTATGAGTCCCTGGTAAAGGGTAAAACACGAAGGGAAGCAGAGTGTGGGGTAAACTAGTCATTCAATTTAGGCAGGGATAGACTGCCGGTGCCCTAACACTTCTAAACACAACCTATACACCTGTGGTACTGCACGTGTTTTGAAGTATATAATACATATAAAGCTGCCAGTTAAACCTTCCCTTTGGTTCAGCTGCAATTACACAGCTATTTAGAATATCAGCAGTGAGTAATTTTGCAGATATGACCAGCATATCTTGGGTTACCAGTGTAACCTGTTTAAATGGACTGGCAATCCACTTTCTGGTGGCCGTTGTGGCTTGTGTGGGGTCTCAGTGGAGGCTGCTTGGCTGACGGTGCTGTTCTCCAAGCCCACCATAGATTGTCTCATACAGCTTCACATTCAGAACCCGTTCCCTTCTGTGCCAAACCTCTCTGTATTTATGCCTGGTTGCAGCAGCACAAAGCAGATCTTGATCTGTATTGAGTGTCAGACCTCTCACGTTCGTGCTGCTGTTGCAAAGTGCATTAAATAATATAGGGGGAGGGAGGGGGGGGAAAGCAAATTTTTATCTAGTGATATAATGAATATATCTCTCTGCCTCCAAGATAATAGGAATTCCAGCATCCATGCCTGCTATAGAACATCACAAGCAAATGCTAAGTGAATTCTGTTTGTTTTAATGCAGAAATAATTTTGACTGCATCTTTGGCTTTGTGTGACATGGAAACTGGTGCTTGTTTATGCTTTGCTACTTTTTTTGGTCTGCATCAAAGTCCCACATGAGAAACACATTTTTCTCTAGGAACAAAATGTTACTTTTTTCAGGACTGAGTTCTAATGAGCTGGGCAGTAAGTGTGTTTCTTTTTGGTTGGGGAAAACGCAATGCATATAAAATCCTGATGGATAGCACATGAGGCTGGAACCAGCCCCAGCCAATCAGCCACCTCACTTCACAGAAGCACAGTCACAGAATTGTAAGAGTTGGAAGGGACCTCGAGAGATCATGGGGTCCAACCCCCCTGCCAAAGCAGCTCCCCAGCTCATACTGCACAGGTCGATGTCCAGATGGGTCTTGGATATCTCCAGAGAAGGAGACTCCACACCCCCTGGGCAGCCTGTCCCAGGGCTCCCTCACCCTCACTGGGGAAAAGTTCCTCCCCATGTTGGTGTGGAACTTCCTGTGCTCCAATTTGCAGCCATTGCCCCTTGTCCTGTCCCCATAGACCAAAGAAAAGGGGCTGGCTACTTCCCCCTGTACCCCATACTTAAGGTATTTATAAACATTGATTAGGTCTCCCCTCAGTCTTCTTTTCTCCAGGCTGAACAGCCCCAGCTCTTGATAAAAAGAAAGCTCTAAGAAGTTAAGTAAAAAACTAAACTCAACAAGATAGGAAGAGCAACAAACTGGCTGCAATGTGGGATTTCATCATGGCTCTAAGGCAGCTGGTTGGCCTCCCCTCACCGTATTGAAAGCTAACCTGCAGTTGTATTTAATTTAAACTTGTGCAGGATTTGTGATGAACACCCTAAATACAGATGGTGGGAGGCATGTGGTAAGCAGGATGGGGAGGAAACTCATTGCCAGGGCTACAGCTTTAGGGCAACAGGCTTCTTGAAGGAACTTGGCTGAGAGCAAGGTAAAAGAAATCCACCCCAGCAGGAACTGTAATTTCACAGACCAGCTCTTTTTGTATGGATTTTGTCTGTGACTGAGACAAAAGGCACCTCTTTCAGGGAGCAGTTATGGCAATTACAGCCTCACTGAGTGCAAAAGCTCCTGAGCATCCAGGGCTTTCACCATATTTGAGAGGTAAGATTTTCAGAGAGGTCTAAGTCAGGCTGGGAAGAAACCTGCAGGAGAGGCAGGCAGGCCCTGTGGAGGGATGGAGCAGCATCTGGAATCCCTACGGACAACTGCAGGAATGTTTCTTATTCTTTTGTTTGTTATTTTGAGTGTGTGCTCTCTCTCTCCCTCTTCCTCTCTTTGTCTCCCTTTGTTATTTGTGTAATAAAATTCCTCTAGGCATATAAAGTAAGTCATCTGGAATTGTGCAACTCCTTCTGCCAGGAAGCTGGAAAAGCCCCTCTCCTATGCAGAAAGAAAAATACAGGCTCATCTCAGCTGCTGAGAAATTACAGAGATGCAACATTTGTCTTTGGGTTATGTTTATAGGGCAAAGAGCCATGGCAAATAATTATGCTTCTTGCTATTAAGAAAAAAATAATCATAGAATCATAGAATTGTAGGGGTTGGAAGGGACCTTGAGAGATCATCAGGTCCAACCCCCCTGCCAAAGCAGCTCCCCAGGACATATCACTCAGATAGGCGTCCAGACAGGTGTTGAATATCTCCAGAGAAGGAGACTCCACCACCTCCCTGGGCAGCCTATTCCAGTGCTCTGTCACCCTTACTGTGAAAATATATATATATTTAAAAAAAAAATCTGCTTTTATCCTGTCCAAGCTGTTAATTTATTTAAAGCTTGAGAAATAAGTTCTGCATTTTAAAATAAAGCATGCAAAAAGCATTAAAAAGGCTTGGGTGTCGCTGTTTGGGGTTGTTTTTTTTCCTGCCAGTGGGTGTAGAGAAGGGAAAAAAGGAAATTAGTAAGGAGAGAGGAGAGTCTTTACAGCCACATGGCTAGCAAAATGTTTCTATTTATTCTTTGGGGAAAAAGCAAAGTAGCTGCAGAGCTGCTGGTTGGATAGGTGCCGGTAGTGTTTTTATTGGCAGGCAGCTCTGAGTGGCTGAAAGGTGGTCATTAACACCCTGACACAGAGTGCTGACAGGGCGATTATAAGATTAACACCCGGTGTTATATTAACAGTGTCAAAACCCTCCCCTCACCTGTCAGTGAGAAATCATGGCACGAAGGAAAACATTATAGACATACTGAGAGTTTAGCATTAAAATGTCACACAGCTACCAGGGTTTTTTCAAATGTGTCTAAATACCCAGATGACCTACTAATGGCCAATGAAATGGAAGAACATATTTTAAACTGTAGCTTTGCTGAATTAAAAAGAAAAGGAAGGCAAAAGCTAAGCCACCAGGTTTGCCTCCTGTCTTACAGGCTGCCTAGGGAAGTGGTGGTGTTGCCATCCTTCGAGGTATTTAAAAGGAGAGTAGATGACTTGGGGACATGATCTAGAGGTGGACAAGGCAGGGTTAGGCTGTGTTTGGACTCAATGATCTTGATGGTCTCTTCCAACCTAGGTGATTCTATGATTCTGTGATGGATTTTC
This sequence comes from Laterallus jamaicensis coturniculus, assembly GCA_022605575.1. Lineage (NCBI taxonomy): Eukaryota > Metazoa > Chordata > Aves > Gruiformes > Rallidae > Laterallus > Laterallus jamaicensis. The sequence continues at coordinate 5,461,576 of JAKCOX010000005.1, forward strand.
AGAAGTAATCTCCCTAGAAGTGGGTCTTTTGTAACTGGTGCCACTAGACTTCTGGTTTGATATGAACAGCACCCACAAGTGCCGATGATACAGAGCTGGGAGGGGTGGCTGCCAGGCAGGACACTGCGCTGCCATCCAGAGACCTGGCCAGGCTGGAGAGCTGGGCAGGGAGAGACCAGATGGGGTTCAACAAAAGCAAGTGGAGAGTCTGGTACCTGGGGAGGAATGACTGCTGGAATCAGTACAGGCTGGGGGTGACCTGCTGGAGAAGGGCTCTGTGGAGAAGGACCTGGGGGTCCTGGTGGGTGACAGGTTGGCCATGAGCCAGCAGTGTGCCCTGGGGGCTGAGAGAGACAATGGGATCCTGGGGGGCATCAGGAGGAGTGTGGCCAGCAGGTCACAGGAGGGGATCCTCCCCCTCTACTCTGCTCTGGTCAGGCCCCACCTGGAGTATTGTGTCCAGTTCTGGGCTCCCTGGGATAAAAAGGACAGGGATCTCCTGGAGAGAGTCCAGAGAAGGGCTACAAAGATGATTAGGGGCCTGGAGCATCTATCCTGTGAGGATAGGCTGAGTAAGTTGGGACTGTTCAGCCTGGAGAAGAGAAGACTGAGGGGGGACCTAATCAATGTTTATAAATATCTTAAGTATGGGGTGCAGGGGGAATCAGCCAGCCCCTTTTAAGTGTCTGTGGGGACAGGACAAGGGGAGTTGGCCTCAAATTGGAGCACAGGAAGTTCCACACCAACATGGGGAAGAACCTTTCCCCAGTGAGGGTGAGGGAGCCCTGGGACAGGCTGCCCAGGGGGTGTGGAGTCTCCTTCTCTGGAGAGATTCCAGCCCCGTCTGGACACCGACCTGTGCAGTATGAGCTGGGGAGCTGCTTTGGCAGGGGGGTTGGACCCCATGATCTCTCGAGGTCCTTTCCAACCCCTACAGGTCTATGATATCTTGGACACTCAGGAGTCTCTCTTGGGACTTGATCCATTTGACCAAAAACCCAGAACTCTTCTGAAGAATCTTACTGCCAGCCAAAATTGACTCTAGAATCATCCTACAAGCTCACAGGTTACCCCAGGGAGTGCTCAAACCAAGTTTTATCAATGAGACCCTTGAGACCCAAAGGACCCCTCCAAATTGGTAAGTGTTTCTGTGCTCTCTTTGAGGACCAGGAAGGGAAAACTCTCTAGTATAGCTTCAGGAACCTAGTTTACATTGCCCAGTCTTCTGCTAGTTTGATTAAATAAAATAAGCTAAGGCAGAAAGTTCCTCCTGCAGCACCAGACCTGCACCTTCATTGGTAAAAAAAAAAAAATTAGTTCCCCAACTGTATTATTGGTTTAGTTTTTAAGAACTAAACTGGCATTGTGTTTCCCTACTTGGGGAGAGGAAGGGGCAAAAAAAGGAGAATTAAAAAAATAATAGAGGAGCTCCAACTTCCAACAAAGCCCCTCCTCCAGCTGCAGCATGCTGGAGGAGGGCCCCGCATCCCTTTCAGCCCTGTGTAGGCAATGCCTTCCCTGCAGCAGTGTCCAGCTGCTCTGGGGCACAGCTGCGGATGGGAGGGGGGGAACCCTTCTGGAGGCTGTGCCCGCAGGGGCCCCCCAGCAGGTTTTGGGGTCCCCGAGCTCTGCTGAAATTCCCTGTGCCTGCCCAAATACGCTCTGCCACTTGCCTGGCCAGTTTATTCCCAGATTGTTCCCTCTAAGTGCAAGCACTCTGTAACACCAGTGGTGCTCCAGATGATTTCTTTGCCCTCAGGTCACTGACCTCCAGATCCCCCACGTTTCACCAGCTTGAGCATTCTTTCTTTGCAGTTTTTCTAGTTACATTTCATATTGTATAAGATGATACTATATTTCATATGCTATATATTTTTTGTCAGTGAGTTCTATAGGATGCATAATACACAATCTTTTTAGATAGATAGATACACACACACACACACACACACGCCCCTCCCCTCAGTTTCTAAACAAGATCAAGATACAGTCAAAGCACTCAAAATGCCAGCAAGTATTTATGTTTTTCCCTATGGAAAGTTTGGTAGTTCCAAGTCAGATTTGTTTTGGGATGTTCACAGAGTCTCAATGCCATCATATCATCACAGCACAAAGCCTACTGAAACCCCTGAACCAAGTGCATGTAGTTAACTCAGGACTTGTTACAAATTTCTCATATGCCACCTGAAAAGCTCAAATGTCTTGGAGACAGATCCAACAGCAACATTTAATAACTCAACAAGGACATGGGATGGATTTATGGTTTGGGGACTGTTGGAAGACAATGTGAAAAAGAAAAATATTCACAAACGCTTCCAGAGCTTCTGTTAACTGAACACTGTGGTGTATTTATTATAGCAACTGATGAGAATTGCCAAAGGTAGGGAGTTTCCAATTAATAGGATTCTAGTTCAGGGAACAACCTGTTAAAAGTATTTGTGTGTGTGTGTAATTTTATTGCAGCATCTGCTTTGGCTGAAACCAAGGTCTCCAGGGCAATTCTGAACTTTCAAGTCAGCTACAGAAGTGAACGTTTTCATCTACCAAGATTTTTTTGCTTCAGAAAAAAAAAAATTACATAGAGAAGATGATGTTTAATCATGTTTTATTAATTATATTCATGCAGTTTTTCTCCATGCTGACGTGAGTCTGGGAATATTTTCCCCAGTGTCAGAAATGCCTGCAGAGATTCATGGCATTTCAAAGAAATCTGTAGTGTTGGGTTTTTTCCCCAAAGGCAGAGGGAGTCAATAAATACTATCGACATAGCTGAATGCCAGTGATCTAGTTTATGTTATGTGGTGTCTGGCAGAGAGCAACACGCAGTTCGATATGAATTTTAGGTGAAGCCATTTTATGAGGTGAAATCACCCAGATTCTAGACCTTTCTTGCTGCAAACGTGGCAAGCTAAAAAACTGCTAATTGGTTACACACACTGTTCACACCATATTGATTGGTTAGTAGTTATAACAAGTTCTGCTAAACCTATCTTATAGCTAAACATCCTTAGTTTACCTTTGATGCCTAAAAGCATCCGCACACCGGCTGTTGTGACTCTCTTGTCATGGTTGGTTTCTAACATGTTCCGTTACTCCCAAATCCCTTCCCATAACTGCTTCTTGGTTTAGGGCAGCCTGTACCCCTATCAGCAAGGCCGCTGTGTTTTGAGAATGTGATTATTAGGATCCTCTCAGCATGAGGAACTTTTCATGTCTCATGGGAACAGAAGAATATTGTCAGGGCCTAAATCTTGGGAGCAGAGAGCTAGGCCACTAGCAGGCCTGCTGTCTTCCCCGACAATGTTAAAATCAGGTGGCCACTGAAAAGGCCTTCAAGGCCTTGCATCCCAGTTTTCTGGGAACTTAAGTCACATACAAAAGGGCTTTGTTTGCCAAACGAATGGCATTGAGTCACTCTCCAGTGACTTTAGCTGTAACATGCGTAATGCCACTGTTGTAGCCGCTCAGCAAAGGTGTATCTCACTCTGCTTTATTCCACTTTTATTAAGAGCCACAAGTTATGCTGTGGGACAACTCTGCCCGGGTTATGCATCTCTGACAGTTAAGCACACTCAGAGCCATCAGCTGTTGTCCTGTTTCCTAGGAGCAGGAAGATTGAGCAGTACTCCTGGCCCAAGGTCACCTCTCCCTGCTGGGTGGGACAGAGACAAGCCCTCCGAGCCTTGCTTCTGCTGAAACAGCATATTAAGAGGCGATTATGGGCTTGGTAAAGCTAAAATCAGTGATCAGTACCCACCACAGATTTGCTGTCTCTGAGCTCTGAATGGGAGCGGAGCAACAGGCTGTATCTGCTCATCCTGACCCCTTTCTTTCTGCACATCATCTGTGTGGCAAAGGAGAGATCATGGGTCACATTGGGCCCCAGCCCCATCTGGGCTTTCACAGTTGCAAATCAAGACATGCTTTGGCAAAGTCAGGGTGGAAGCCAGCAAGAAAAAAACCCCACCAAATAGTTAATAAACTATGAAATCATGTGTAGACATGAGTGAGAGGAAAACTACTTAAGACCTTATTTTCAAAGGAGTAAAGAGACATAAAAGATGACCTTCTGTGACCATTAAAGAGAGAACTTCATCAGGAGACAACTGTGCCAGAGTATGAACAGACTCTCACATGTCAATCATGCTGAAGTGCCAGAAGCTTTACTGGAGGAAAGCAAGGGGTTTTGAATGAGCAAGGTGGGTTTGGGTGTGGGGGGGTTTCTTTGTTTTTCACATGTTTTTCTGACTAAACACCCAAATCCTTGACCAGCAACAGTTCTAGGAGAAAACGAGGGGCAAATACTGCTGTAGGTGTGGGAAAAGAAGTAGAAATCATGTACCCTGTGTAGCTAGGATCCATGCATTAGTCTTGATGCAGGTATCAGCTAGTTACATGCTATCTGGTATTTAATTATTTCTGACTTAGTTATTTTTAGAAAGCTAGTAAAACTGTAAAACTTTGTCCTAGAAATGTTGGACTAGGTTGTGCATGATCACGTAGGTGCATTAAGAAAGCAGGGGGAGAAGACGAGCAGAGCTCACAGGTAAGACACATTTTTAACACAGAGACTGACCTTCGTTTCTTCTTGCCTGTATAGCTTTGCCTTCCTTAACATATGGCTAGGGAAAGATGGATTTTTAAAGCTATTATAGCATGCTATATTGAAGAATGCACCCCTTCTTCTTCATCTCTTTCAAAAATACTTCAGTGGACTTAAAATTTTCAGAGATTCTTTGTCATATAATTGCTTTAGGTGATCAATGTAGATCAATTTTGTTTTCCCTCTTAACTTTCTAAGGCTATTTTAACCACAAAAACAGACCACTCCTGCTGTCCTATTTATATTTTTTTAAAAAACCCAACCAAAGCCACAAAAAACCCCAACCAACACCCTTACAGATATCAGTGACATCATGAATTTCAATAGCAACTGGAAAGCAAAAGAATTCCTGCTTAGACTATTGCTGTTTGGAGATGAGTCAAATCTGGACAAAGCATTGAATGGTAACTACTGTCATCAGCTGGCTTTTGCCAAAAGCAAACAACCTTCACAGATCCAGCCTGGCAAGTTTACAGCATCAAAACCATCCCACAGGCATCGAGGGATGAAATTCAAGCGCTGGACCTAGGATGCTTCCATCCCCTCTCGGCAAGTTCAAGGTCAGGCTGTATAGAGGGCAAAACCCTTCCCTACTTGAGGAATAAAGTGGCTGTGGTGGCTCCCTGGGCTCCGTTGCTATTGTTGCTATTTGTTTATTATCATTTATCAAGATTGATGGCTGTTTAGAACGAAACAAGCGGCGGTTTGGAATGGTTGCTTAATGAAAGGAAACAAGTTTCGACTTCATTCCCTGCTTCCATGCAATCAGAGGTTATGTTTATTTAGAAAGCTAACATTTAGACAGATTATGCACTCTCGGTGGTTCCATGCCAAAAAACACACGGCTGAAACAGGTCTTTCCATCACTCTCTCTCCGTTTTGACCTGTGATTGTTTTTACAGGAACTGGATCTTTCAGGCAACAGGCGCTGGCAGAGGAAGGGGGAAGCACGGCACCTCGTGCAATGATTTGCAAACGGTGGCTTGAGCAAAAGGATATGCAAAAAGCATCTGAATCACTCAACTGTCCAGACTACCCCCAATACTATTTGACTAGGATCATTGCCAAGGAGAGTGGGAAGGGTCATCTAGCAAAGCTGGATGATGGGGAGGGGTGGGGGAAGGTCACCAGTTTAAAGAAGTCACATTTTTACTCAATGATGTGAGGCTTTTTGATTGATTAAACCATTCAACAAGCTTTTCAAAGCATTAAAAACAGGGAAATAAGAATTATTAGAGATGGCAACCTGACCTGGAAAAGTCAGCGGATAATTATCAGAGTAGTAAATTTGCTTGTCTTGTATGTGCTCCTCATTCTCCTGCTCTGGAAAACGTTTGGAATTTCACTGTTTTGTCCAGGGTCCTACAAAGTAAGTGTTTGCATGGAAGTGCCTAGTTAAAACTGGGTTTTTTTAAAAAATTGCCTCATGGCAAAAATGCTCAGAAGGATCTACCCAGCCACCGACTTTCCACTGACAGCTTATCTTTAAGTGTAAATACCCATCCTGACCCAGTTTATCAGTTAGTCAGTAGAAATGATATAGACTCAAGTGACTGGAGAGAGCCTGAAAAGCTCTGGGGGTTTTTTTCTACGACCAACATCCTTCCTAGGAGACAATGGTTTTCCTATGGAACCATTCTACGTTAAGAAAAAGAGAGATGTCTTTCAGCTCTCCAATATTTTTCCAGCTGAAAAACAGTGACAAAGCTTAAGGATGTGATTTTTTTTTTTTAAATTTCTTTCTCTTATTCTTCACCCCACCCCCCAACAACCCCCGACATTCTCACACTTTCTAAATGTTTTCCAACTGGCAAAACAGTCAGCGTTACTTTGTGTTCTTTCCTGCCTTTAGAAAGAAAGTTTAAAGTACAGGAAAGCCCTGCCTGAAAAACAGTGCTGGTAATCCTCTGTTTTTGAACTATTTTTGGAGAAAAGGGTAGAATTGAGTTAGTTTTCATAACTACAAAATGAAGAAAAAAAAAAAACCCAAAATAAATGCAGAAAAACATTCTCCTTTGGAACATCTTCCCAAGCTGAGCAGAAGCATATTGGACTTGATGATCTCAAAGGTCTTTTCCAGCCTTGTGATTCATGTTTTGAACCCGTGGCCATTTCTCCCTCACCTTCGTGGCAGTCCTTATTTTAGCCAAGTATTTCTTACACAGCCACGGTCTCTCAGCAGACTTTTCAGCATTTTCCTTTAAAGCAGAGATCTGGGGAGGCTGCTTTGCATGAGCAAAGCGTTCATTAAAAAGGCTTAAGCAGCCTTAAGGGACGCGGCCCCACGAAAGCAAGGGAGGCTAAAAGCAAGGGAGGCTAAACACCACGCACCTCCTCTCCTTCGGAAGTGACAACCCCAGCGTCCCAGCTTGGGGGCTTCCTCCTCCCCTCGCCCCGTATCACAGAATCATCGAATCATAGAATGGCAAGGGTTGGAAGGGACCCCAAGGGTCACAGAGCTCCAACCCCCCTGCCACAGGCAGGGACACCAACCTCAGGCCTGGAGCTACACAAGGTTGCCCAGGGCCTCATCCAACCTGGCCTTGAACACCCCCAGGGATGGGGCATCCACCACCTCTCTGGGCAGCCTGTTCCAGCACCTCACCACTCTCTCTGTAAAAAAAACTTCCCCCTAATATCCAATCTAACCCTTCCCTCCTTTAGCTTTAATCCATCCCCCTTGTCCTGCCATTATCTGCCCTTTTAAAAAGCTGATTCCCCTCCTGTTTCTCTGCTCCCTTCAGGGACTGGCAGGCTGCAATGAGGTCCCCCCACAGCCTTCTCTTCTCCAGGCTGAACAAGCCCAGCTCCCTCATCAGGGAGCCCAGCTCCCGTACATCAGGAAACCTAAAACTTTCATGATATGGCACAAATCGCCGCTTCAGCAGGTAAATAATCAGTTGACTTCTTCACTGCACAACATTTATCTCAGGGTTGTGTGTTGGTGGCACAAAATGTGCTATAACTGGGGTGGATGGGGGGGTTGGGGGGGGTGGCAGCTGGTTTTTCCTCCCAATCAGCCATTCCAGTCGAGAATTAAGTGCCTAACTGGCCCTGTCTCATCCCTTGATGGATGGGTGCCTATGTTGTGGACCCACAGCTTCTTTCAGTGGCTGCAGGTCTGCTGGAGGATGTAGATGTACCTCAACTTGGGGAGTCTCACAGAGTGGGAAGCACCTTCAGACCCAAGCAGTGGCAGCATCTAGGTGTTTTTTTTCCCCGGGAAGACAGCAGGGGTTCCTTGTTTTTCATCCCTTTCAAACGTGCACAACTCCCTCAACGTGAGGAAAAACGCTGTGACTTAGGCTTATTTGCTGAGCTGCCCCATCTCATGCACAGGGTCGCCCCTCTCTGCTCCCTCATGTAAATGCTGCAATTAACCGGGGTGATGAGCTTCTGTAAAGGACGATTTCTCTTCAAAGAAAGGAGAGGAGGGTTCTGGCTTTCAATATATTTCTGATCAACCACAATCCTACAAAGTTTAGTGAAGTGGTTGTAGGGTTTAGCAGCCTTTCATCCTGTAATTACATGTGGTGTCTGGAGAATCACATTAAGGCTGGGGATTGAAGCTTCTCAGGAGACTTAGCAAATAACTGAAATGTGTAAGACTCTCTTTATTCAGAAAATCTGCCTGGAAAGCTCATAAGAAAAGGCTTTCCTGCAAGATTTTCTATACTTCCTACTCGAAGACAGGCTGGAAATCTGAGAAGAGTCTTTCTGTTCCAGTTAAAGTGGGTAGGTGCCAGGCTTTTAGGAGGCTGAGGGAGAGGCAAGGGGAGGGAAAGGGAGCTACACATTTTCTTCAGAAATTCAGGTTCATCTCGAGCCTTTGGTAGAAGTTGGGATTCATTTTTGTTTTGTCTGAACAGATTTCTTCACTTTTATTTTGTCTAAACCCTCTGGCTGAAGTACAGCGTGGGCTTGGCTTGCCTGAGAAGTCGCATTGAATTAACAGGCCTATTCACAAAGTCTAAGCTGAATCCTGTTGTAAATCTCAGCAGGAGCCAGGATCTGCTCCACACACGTCTTGCCTGGCTCACAGGAGCCTCTTCTGCACTGCAGGAGAGACCAGCTCGGCCCACCTTATCTGAGATGGGCTTGCACTGGGCTTAACTCAAGCCCAAAGCAGAGCTGTACTTCCAGGATGGTCTTTGGTCCAGGAGCATCAACTGTTATGAAGTTATTATTTTGATGTGATGTGCTACCACTTTCCAAAAGAACAGACTTCATTTCTCCCTGCTTGTGTTAAGAGTACTGCAGTTTGTTTTTTAAGGTACTGAGACAGCCTGTATAACCCATAACCACTTAACAGCTTGGAAACAGTGATCTGAAACTGGCTAGTTCTTGAATGGAAGATCACCTGAGAATCTTCAGCAGAAATTATGGTGTGAAAGGGGAAGCGCCTGGCAGATCCTTTACCCAGTTTTCTCCTCTGAAGAAGAAGAGGAATATGCACACACATGTAGAGAGTGGGCTTAGGTACATGTGATACAGTGTAAGGCTCCACCAGAGGAGTCAATGTGAAATCTGAGCAAACAAATGAACAGAACACATGAGCATGTAATGTCCCAGTCACAAGCAAACCACACTGTTTCATAGATAGTGGCCAAAGGTATTTTCAAGCACAAAATTTAAGCAGCCAAGAAAGAAAATGGGGACTGAATTTCAGGCAATTCCTAAATCAGATGGTTTTTTTTCCCCAACCAAACATTTGGAGCTAACTTTCCAATAGCAAGAAATGTAACTTGAGGATACGTGCATCAGGGGTGCATCAGGAGGAGTGTGGCCAGCAGGTCACAGGAGGTGATCCTCCCCCTCCGCTCTGCCCTGGTCAGGCCCCACCTGGAGTATTGTGTCCAGTTCTGGGCTCCCTGGGATAAAAAGGACAGGGACCTCCTGGAGAGAGTCCAGAGAAGGGCTACAAAGATGATGAAGGGCCTGGAACATCTATCCTATGAGGAAAGGCTGAGAGAGCTGGGACTCTTCAGCCTTGAGAACAGAAGACTGAGGGGGGACCTAATTAAAGTCTATAATTATCTGAAGCAGGGGATGCAGGGGGAATTGGCCTGCCCCTTTTCAGTGGTCTGTGGAGACAGGACAAGGGGCAATGGCTGCAAGTTGGAGCACAGGAAGTTCCACACCAACATGGGGAGGAACTTTTCCCCAGTGAGGGTGAGGGAGCCCTGGGACAGGCTGCCCAGGGGGTGTGGAGTCTCCCTCTCTGGAGATATTCCAGTCCCGTCTGGACACCGACCTGTGCAGTATGAGCTGGGGAGCTGCTTTGGCAGGGGGGTTGGACCCCATGATCTCTTGAGGTCCCTTCCAACCCCTGTGATTCTGTGCTTCTGTGATGCAGATGAGCTCAGAACATTTGTCCCACTGTCAATGCAAGGGAAGTGTGAGCTATCAGCGCATCTCCCCGAAGCTCTGGCTCATGTTGCTTTAGAACTTCCAGACCAAGAAGCCATAGGGACCAACCACACTCCCTTAGAGGTACACAGTGGTTCAAATGCCAGCCATGCAAATGAAAACACCGGCCTGCCCTCACCCCAAAAGTAAGATAGCAGCAGCAACATCACTGCTAAGGCAAAAAGGCACAAGCTGGCAGATTTTTAGTTAGGCTGCAGTGTGACTGTGGTGTAAACGACACACAAAATGAGTTCTGCCAGCGATTCACAACCACCCTTCTCCAAAACAGTAATGGGTGCTGCATTTTGCAGGTGACTGGCTTGAAATAAACCAGATTTGTTTGTTTGTTTGCTTTCAAACACCTAACCTTAGTTCCCTGCTAAGGTGTCTCAGGTCCGATGGCCGTGGCCAAGGCTCTTTCAGTAGAGCAGCTCTGTCCTATACTGTGCTACCAAGAATATACACTGTGTGAGCATAAGTGCCAAAAGAGGAAAAAAAATAAATAAAATCCCTCCCTTTCATTTTTTTTCTTTCCTTGCAAGGCCAAACATGCTGTCTTTGGCCAGATTTCAATCCTGCTTTAATTCATTAAAAAAGTGAAACAAAATCACCATTTACATCCTTGACAGCTGGCAGGTTTTATGTGTTCTTACTGCTCCTGCCAAGTCCAAAAAAAAAGAAAAAAGAAAAAGGAAAAAAAAAAGTTTTCATTCAGCTCTGTCATGCATCTTTGGAGTGCTGGAAGTGTGAGAGATGTCAAAATGTACTCATAACAATGACATCCAGTACCTGAAGGCAGAAACGTATTATGCTAATGTGCTGGTGTAAAGGAAGTTAAAATTCACCTTTTTGCTTATAAAAGAAAAAAGAACACCCCCACCACCACCACCAACATCAGAAAACATACCAGTCCTGAACGAGGGAGTATTTTGCTTTCTACAAAGCCATCTGACATGTTCCAAGAGCTTTCGGTTCATCAGATTGCATTCCAGCATACATAGTTGAGAAAAAATGAAAAAAGAAAATAAAAAAAAGAAAAAAAAAAGGCAAAGATCTGGTGTTTTATTAGTGTTTCTGGATTCCTATTGCTTCTGGGAGATGAGATGAGAATGGTCGTGCAGTTCAGGTGCTGGGAAGTGCCGCCAAAGCCCCACGGGCCGATGCCGTGGGTGCCGCAGAGCTGACCATGCTCCTTCCCACTGGCAGCAGTACCCTGGGTGGGAACAGTGCTGAACAGCACCTTTGGTACCTCCCAGCTGCTGCAGGAGAAATAAGGGACAGAAACGGTCTCCAACTTACATTTTCTGCAGGACTCCTGTGGCACCAGTAAGACCAGAAAACCCTTTCCAAGTAGAAAAGCAAGCACTCTTGTAGCATAGCCAAGGCAACTCCCACCCCCACAATATGCCACAACGCACACAGCCCACAGCCCACATCACATTGCACAGCATATAGAACTTGCATGCTTACGATCCAGTCCCATGCATCTGAGCTGTATTCAGCCAACGTGCTGCTTTGCCAGGAAGGGGTTGGACAGAAAAGCTTGGCAGCTGCTTGGATTCTGTGGTGTTAGGTTGAAGTTATCTAGATTCCAGTTCAACAAAACCTTGGTTGCCACTTGAATTTTTGATGGGGACAAAGATCAATCGGAAATTGGACTTGCTGTGATTGCACATCGCCTTGTCTCACTGCCTGCCCCAAGGAAATGCAGAGAGACTTTAAAGCCACATGGGCAGCGGTGTAAGAGGTGAAACTTTGTGTTTCCACCCTGCACAGCTGTTTCCATTACAGAGAAACACTTTGGGGGAAAAAAAAGAAGGGAAAAAAAGAGGAAAAAAAAAAGAAGAAAAAAACGAGGGGGAAAAAAAGAGGGGGAAAAAAGAGGGGGAAAAAAGAGGAAAAAAAAAGAGGGGGGAAAAGGAAAAAAAGAGGGGAAAAAAGAGGAAAAAAGAGAGGGAAAAAAGAAGAAAAAAAGGGGAAAAAAGAGGGGAATTAAAGGGGGAAAAAAGGGGGGAGGAAGCAGGGAAAAAAAGCAGGAAAAAAAAAGAAGAAAAAATAAAGAAAGAGAAGAACCCCATGATATAATTACAACCCATGAGCGCACAAGCTGCTGTCATTTCCAGAGGCGTTTGGGAGGGAGCTGCTGCAGCTTTCAGAGCTGAAGCCTCAATCAGGAAGGACAGATGCCAGATCATTATTCTTGGCTTTAAGATAGAAAATAGCTTATGGGCACAAGGTGCTATTTACTGCCTACAGTACATTTCAAAGAACAGCTATCTTGTCAATCACACGCTCTTTGTATTGCTCGACTAGGGCATTTTAATTTTGCTTGCGGTTGGTTATTTTAAAATCAGTGTTCCTCTATGATCGGCTACCCCTTATCTACAGCGGTAAGAATAGCTTGGGGTTGCGACTTAAAGACCACAAATATGACTAGTCTTGGCTCTGAAACTCTGAGACCCATAGGCACAGTCTTTTCTTAACAAAATGCAATCATTATGGCATGCATACATAGCCCTGAGCCATTTCACTGCTCAAGCCAACAACTGCTTAAAATGGCAAGCTCCTCTTGGAGAAATCAACTTGCTGCTTTTTGCCTGTACAAGATCCCTTTTGATACACATACATTTTTAGGAAAAAAAAAAAAAAAAAAAAAAAATCTAAGCCTAGGGCCATTGTCTGCCTCTGAGATGCAGTTCCAAGCAGGATAACAAGCAGACTCACAGTTACATTTCTGTGCTCTTCTCTACCTGCAGTGTTGAGGACGCAACAGGCAGAAGCGGTTTGTTACCTGTGAGAGCTCCTTAAAAAAAAAAACCCCACGCTGGTGGAAGCGTGGCTTTGTGTGCCTATCATGAGGGAGATGAAGTAAGCTACTTGCCTGAAGGAGAACCAGGCCTGGGAAGTTGGAAAATCCAGATGTCTAGGATGGAGGCACGTTAAACCTCATCATCTTCTGTTCGCTCCTTTTCAGGCGTGAGTACAGCGCCCCAGCACTCAGTTCACGATGCTCCTTGGAAAGTCCTCACACAGGTGTCTGTGACTGTGTTGGGAAACTGAGGGCAGTAGCAAAAGGAATGGATTAAGCTGGAAAAGCAGGGAACTGCTGAAATTTGTTTCTCCTTTTGTTTTCCTTTTCCACTTGTGAAAGGAGAAATCCTGGCTGTGAATACAAAACTCCTCAGCAAAGGGAAATCTGAAGGATCACTGCACGTCACACACGTTCTTGGTAAAATCGGGCCTACACCAAGCCAAGGCTCAGCAAAGGCCTTACAACTACACCATCATGACTGAGCAGACACTATCTACTCTTTGGGTAAGGAGGATAAAGAATCGCTGGTCTCCTTCAACACAGTTGTGAAGGTGTCATTTCAAAGAGGTGGAAAAACAGGGTGGCACTGTGTCATGATGTTGTTCCAGGATGTTGGCCTCAGGACTGTGATCCAAGGCAGCGGCAGGCAACCTCCCCATTTCTTTTTGTGCATAAAAAAAAAAAAGGTACCTTTGGAATCATCATATATATTTTGGATGTCTCACAAGGAAGTGAGTCTTAAAATATTTCTTCAGCTTTCTTTTGATTGCTTTTAGATTAAGTAACAGGTTAGAGATTTCTGCAGCCCCACCAGGTTATGATGACAAAAGGGAATGGACTGAAGCTAAAGGAGGGAAGGTTTAGATGAGGGGGGAGTTCAGAGAGAGTGGTGAGGGGCTGGAACAGGCTGCCCAGAGAGGTGGTGGATGCCCCGTCCCTGGCAGTGTTCAAGGCCAGGTTGGATGGGGCCCTGGGCAACCTTATGTAGCGCCAGGCCTGGAGGCTGGAGGCCCTGCCTGTGGGCAGCGGAGTTGGAACTCTGTGACCCTTGGGGACCCTTCCAACCTGCACCATTCTATGATAGTCTATATATATACACACATACACCATCATGATTCTATGATGAGATATGGTGTATGTGTATGGTACATACAAATGAACACCCAAAGAGCTTTTGAGTTGAGACAATCCTCTGAATGCTTTTCAGCCAACACAAGTTCCACATGTTGCTACACCAGTGGTTCTGGTTGTATCAGCACATTGTTTCTGAGACGCCGCACCAATGATGGTCATGCTTTTACTACGCTGAAATGGGCTTTTGTATGCTGAAGGGCACTGCCCTTCCTCAGCAGGTTGCAGTGCATGTCATGCCAAAGGCTGGCTGTCCTCCACGCAGGGAGGAGCACCTTTCAGCAGGCCCTGATGTATGGCTGGACGTCTGCAAAGTGCTGGCAGCGGTCGGGGGCTCTGGAAGCCTTCAAGATAAAAGGCAGTTTCTCAAAGTAGAATTACTTTTATTACTGAGATGATGTGAAACTGTTTATTTTATTAGGTATCTTTTCAAATAATTTAATTACCATATTAATTGTTTTCATAGCTTACATTCTAAGGGTGCAATTGTGTGACTGGATGAAAGATTGCCTCCTGCCAATTTCATTGTACAAACAGCCTGGAGCTCTCTCTCTGCCTGGAGATATGTACCCAGAAGTGGGCTGAATGTGTGTGGGAAGTGGAGAGACACTTTGGAAACAAAAGGAGACCTTATCCAAGTTCTCCTCTTAAGACTTTTGTTTGCACATGGGCATTTTCTAAACTAGCTAATGATCCTTTGAAGACTGTAAAAAAAAAGTTCTGTGCTCTGCTCAGCACTGATCAAATGACTTCACAGTTGTTTATAATCAATAAGATTTTACTCTGGCTGTATCATGTCAAAAAACCCCACACACACACATCTGGGAAAGTTACACTTTTCTGCATGAAATATAAAGCAACCATGGGTACCAGGACTGCCAAAAAGCAGTCTCCACACCATATAAATGGTACAGTTGCAAAAATTATTACCCTATGGAACTGAAAGCCAGCAGGGTTGTAGAAAAATTATAAGGGGATATGAAGAAATTAGGTAATAGATGTGTTATCAAGCATGATTGCTTGGTCTTGGGGTGGGGTGTGTTTTTTTTTCTTTTCCAAAGTTATTCTCTTTTTGGATTGGGGAGTTAAAAAAATGGAATGGCATAAGAATTCCAAAGTATTTCTGGAAAGGTAAAAAGCAACCTTTAGATGATGCAATCCATCATATGCAGTCTGACCTCACCCCTTAGGAAAGGTTAGTGAAATACTCAGTACTGCTCAGGTAGCTTGGGATAGCAACCACCTCACAGTTTGTTGGTGGGTTTTCCCTTGCAATATCCAACTGAAACACACCTGCTGAAAAGCCTGATCCTACACTAGGACTGCCCACAAACTGTTCTGGTGTGGCTAGAAGGATATGTTCTCAGGGCTCATCCTCTCGTCTGTAGCATTCTCTTCTTCCTCTTGTTTTGTACCAGAGTACTGACTTCCCCAGAATAATATGGCTGAGCTCATCTGCAACTGAGTCATGGTCAGTTGTGTCCCTGTTTGCCTGAGATTCACCCCTTCCAGTCCATCTCTGAGGGTTATACCCCACGCAGTTGTCTGGATGGTCATATCAAATATCATTTCAGAACAGGCAATGCTTATTATTCCAGGATGATTTCTTAAGTGCATCGTGTGTTTTCACATTCAATCAGATGTACCACAGCAGTTGTTGGGTGCCTGAAGTTGATGCTGAGATGGCTCCTGTGCTGGGCTGAAACCACCCCTGCAAAGGGGAAGCAGTCCAGTGAAGGGCCGGGCCAGGTCTCCACCTACCCAAGCTGAAAGGTTCAGGAGCACTGCTGAAGGGAAAGCCTTTAGTAGTTACAAAAATCAACTGCTAACTCTTTGCAGTTTAATTGTTTTGCTCTTGTGCTTTCCTGTGGCTTCTGCAACCAGGAGTGGAGAAGCCAAAAATGGCTGCAGAAGACAACTGGAGAGAGGTGGGTACAGGCTGCAAACGCCATGTCCTATAACACAGCAAGCAAAGGGCTCCTCCATGCACCTGCATGGGAAAGGACTGAAATGCAAAGGCAGAAGCTTTTGTGGTAGGCCAAGAAAATTTCCCTAAATAAGTGGGGAGCAGAGAGGAAAGGAATTTTTTTCCCTGGATGAGGTATTATACATATATATATATATACACACATATATACCGCACGCTTCTGCCTGAATGACAGAAATGACTGAGAGGAAAACCTGTCGGGAAGACGGAAGGCCTGCCGGTGGCCTAACCCTCTGCTCCCAAGATTTAGGCCCTGACAATATTCTTCTGTTCCCATGAGACAGGAAAAGTTCCTCACGCTGAGAGGATCCTAATAATCACATTCTCAAAACACAGCGGCCTTGCTGATAGGGGTACAGGCTGCCCTAAACCAAGAAGCAGTTATGGGAAGGGATTTGGGAGTAACAGAACATGTTAGGAGCCAACCATAACAAGAGGGTCAAAACAGCAGGTGTGTGGATACTTTTAGGCATCAAAGGTAAACTAAGGATGTTTAGCTATAAGATCATCAGATTTATCAGAACTTGTTATAATTACTAACCAATCAACATGGTGTGAACAGTGTGTGTAACCAATTAGCAGTTTTTTAGCTTGCCACGTTTGCAGTAAGAAAGGTATAGAATCTGGGTGATTTCACCTAATAAAATGGCTGGCTTCCTGGCTTCATGGCTTCACCTAAAATTCATATATTGAATTGCGTGTTGCTCCCTGCCGATCGCCACAAAAACCGAAGAGATTCAAAACACAAAATCAAAATGCTGATGATCCCAAACAGAGTGCAAAGGGTTTTTTGTCAGTGTGAGGCCAAGGTTACACATGACCATGTGCAGGTCAAAGCAGGCAAAGCCTCAGATAAAATCCTTTGTGAGAAACGGGACCTTAAGTACATTTTTTAAATGATGGTGGTTCCTGACACAACAGTTTTCAAGTGACGCTGCTCTGAGCACAGGCCGCTGCCTCTAAAACCCCAAAGCTCCAAATGGGAATGCCAGAGCTGGCTAAAAGGGAAGAATGTTTCCCTTCCTCAGTTTCCCTCTGTGGAAAAGGTCTGCTAACGATGAGGCAACAGCGTGCAAAAAATGCAAAGTCAGGCTTACCCGTGGCGCACCTTTACAGCAATCTTGTTTACCCATCAACACCTCAGGAACAAGTTCTTCTTCATTCACATTCCTCAACAGCACCCTTCATTATATGGTGTACCACATCCTAACATTAATTAGCACTTCAGTGGCAGGCTAAAGTATCATTTTTCAAAAGGGCTGCAATTAACAAAATAAAACAAATCCCTTTTCAGTTGGAGCAGCATTGCTTCACTCCCTCCCTTCAAAGCCATGGTGTCAAATTGTTGCTTTCCTCTCCCAGCTTGCTGTAAACCAGCAACAATGGAAATATTTTTCCAGCACACCACGCTTTTCCCTTGCTTACCACCTTTCACCTGAGTGCTTTAAAACGCTTGGCAAAAGCAAAGGGTGGGGAAGGGTATTGATTTTCTTTGATTTTTTTTTTTAGTTTCTCTTCAGTTTATAAGGGGAATTGCAGGCAAAGAGGTGGAGAGTAACTTGCCTTGGGTTACAGAATGACTCATCAGCAGAGTCAATAATGAAGCCTGCTCTTCTGGACTCTCCGATTATCCTCTTCACAAGATAATCCAATAAATGCAATGATTTCACCTCAAGCTGAAAGTTGGTAATATGTCCTTCTTGGAAAAAAAAACCCCAAAACTCTGTTCTCTTTGTGCTGGGGAGACATCCTGGTGTATTCATTTCATCAGAAACAGCGTGGCCAGCAGGTCCAGGGAGGTGATTGTGTCCCTGTGCTCGGCATTGGTGAGGCTGCACCTCGAGTGCTGGGTCGTTCTGGGCCCCTCACTACAAGAAGGACATCGAGGTCCTTCCCTCCTGGCTGGGGAAGGGGCTGGAGGGAAAATCCTATGAGGAGCAGCTGAGGGAGCTGGGGGTGTTCAGCCTGGAGAAGAGGAGGCTGAGGGGAGACCTTATCACCACCTACAACTACCTGAAGGGAGGTTGTGGAGAGGTGGGTGATGGTCTCTTCAGCCAGGTGACAGGAGACAGGACAAGAGGAAATGGCACAAAGCTGTGCCAGGGCAGGGGCAGATTAGATGTTTGGAAAAAAATTTTCCCTGAAAGAGTTGTCAGGGCCTGGAACAGGCTGCCCAGGGAGGGGGCTGAGTCACCATCCCTGGATGTGTTTAAAAGATGGGTAGATGAATTGCTCAGGGATATGGTTTAGCGTAGGATAGGAACGGTTGGACTTGATGATCTTAAAGGTCTCTTCTAACCCTTATGATTCTGTGTGGATATGATAAATCACCAGCCTGTCCAGCCTTTGAGACCAACACCAAGGCCAGTCTGAGTGCAGAGCCTGTGAATGTCATGCAGACATCAGCAAAATCACAAATGTGAAAGTGTAATACTACAGCTGTATTAGTCTGCAACAGCAGGGAAACCACAGAGGTCTTAATGGCATTGATCAGAGTATAATCAGTCAAAATACTCTGGTATTTCCTTGGTGGTTTGCAACATGATCTTCTCCCTGTGGGGAATAGATGGGGCTTGAAGATTTATCTCCCTATTTTTGGAAACAAATTTGGAAACAGTTTTTTACTTCAAGTTTTATCTATAACACCAGGTTAGATGTGTCATCAAAATGTCATAGCTGGAAAGCGCTAACAAAACAGGAACAGTGGTAACCCACCCACCCACCCACCCCTCAAAGGCAGCCTGAGATCCCCATGGTGCCTTAACCATGGGGATGGGTTAAGGCAGGGTTTTCTGGCTGGATTGGCGCTTCTGTGGATGACAGCTTTCCCTCACAGAAAGGCTCAGAAAGGGCCATGGAGGCCTGAGGTCCTCCTGCCGAGATCCCACAAAGCCCCGTGGCAGATTTGCTGGTGCTTTTTGATTTGGCTCAGTGGGCCTTTCAGTTGCTGCTATACTTGGGAGGTGTGGGAGAAGGCAAGCTGGGAAAAACACAGCATTGTCTCTGGAAATGTCTCTTTTAGGGAAAACTGCTTAACTCAAAGAAAAAAAAGGAAAAAGAAGAAATGAGAAAAAAAAAAAAAAAGGAAAAAAAAGAAGGCCTCTCCTCCTTCCCAAGTGTTTCTACAGTACCAGCCCCTTCCTCCCAGGCCAGGGTGGGGGGTGCAACAAGGCAGCTCCTTCAATGTCTCGCTCTCCCCAGCCTGTTAAAGGCCTTAAAAGAGACTTCCAAACTCACCCTAAATAACCTCAGAAAGAAGAGGTAATTTGCTACATTCAGTTCAGCCCTGTTTTGAGTGAAACATGACAAAGCTCTCTGGCAGGTGATCCCTCAGAGCCCAACCTCCCAAAGCCAGCAACATCTGTGCTTGGCCAGGAACGTTCAGGGCTGCCAGTGGGGAAGGGTGCTGTGGAGGAGGACCCTCCCCTCCCCGTTAAATACTCCAGTGATGTGAAAAATTAGGAGTCCCAGTGTTTTTTGAGGACCTGGTAAGAAGGGTGACATTACATCTCTCTAGAAGATGACACTAGCCTCTTGGGCAGACCCTGGAACCTGTGTGGATTTTTTGGGGGGACCCAGGCTTGTGTGGCACAGCTGGGATTTTACCAGCCCTATCACACAAATCTCTCAGCCGTCTTTGTAGACACCCCCCTACTCACCTCCCCCCCCCCAAAATAAATAAAGGGGGTCTGTGAGAGCCATCACAAAGGGACTAAGAGCTATACTGGAGGTATCTCCCCTGCAGGCATTATTCCTCTGAATAGGCCAGAGTTTAGGGCAGGTCAAAAGAGAGCTGCTGATCTGGAAATAATGGAGCATGCCGGAAAGGCCCCGCCGCTGCGCCCGGCCCCCAGCTGCGTGCCCCCTCCAGCCAACACCACAAAAGGAAACACAAACAAAGATTAACTGCAAAATTATTATTATAGCTCCTTGGACGTCTTCTCATCATTATTCTTTTGATTGCTGTTATTGTGCTCAGGTCATTAGAGACGGCGGGGTTTGTGTCAGAGTGGTGAAGCGGGGTGCTTGTGGGAAGGGCAGGCCCATGCTGCCTCAAACCTCTCAGTGTTGGGCTGTTTTCCACACGGTCTTACTGTAACACAGCCTCTGATAATGCATTCTAACTATGTTTGTTTGCTGCTTCTGGCTGGGGTAGAGTTAATTTTATTCCTAGTAGCTAGTACGGGGCTGCAAGTTTGGGTTTGTGCTGGAAACAGCAGTGATGACACATGGATGTTTTCACTCTCGCTAAGCAGTATCTCACACCACCCCAGCCAGTGAGTAAGCTGAGGGTGCACGAGCAGTTGGGAGGGGACACAGCTGGGCCTGCCACAATTATGGCTGGTTCCCCCTATGGATAAAAATGAATGAGTCTTTTTGCTCATAAAGCCATTGTCACTTTGGAAAAGTGACTGAAGAGTCTGCTCATAACGTGGATCACGTATAAAACAGATGTATCTCTTTCACATGGAAAACCATCGCGGTTAATGTGAACGTTATGGCATGTGCTGCCTTCTCAGATCCTGGGAGGAGTCTGCCAGGATGCCTACAGATGTTTGGCAAAGATTTTGGCTGGTAAAGCCACATGGAGTGACTGCAGGTACACAAGCTAGAGGCATTCACTGCTTTTCTATACACCCTGCAAAGGACAACCAGGCTTCAACCATCCGGAGAAGGTTTCTCCAGACTGAACATGAGGGTACACAGTAGGGCAGTCATGACCATAGCAAAAGGTCTGTATTTCCATGACAAACAAGCTTCCTGCAGTACCGCTTGCCTTTCAAACCTATTTGAAAAAAACAGGCACTAGAACGGCGTGTCCCTGTTTGCTTTTCATGCTGACAATTACCAGAGCTCAGGTTACAAGTACATCAAGTCTCTTATAAGAATGCCAAAGACTAAAAATGTATTGCTTCCAAGTGAACGTGAACTTCTAAAAAAAACCCCACCAACTATTCCTAGCCTGCGCTGTGTTGCCCCATGCGAGGTATTCTCCCTTCCACAAAACACTGTATTCTCTCAAGGGATGAAAGACAGGGGTGATGTGGACATACTCAGGCAACCCTCTGCGTCGCTGAGGGTTTCAGTGCACTGAGTCTGTGGGGCTCAGTGCCTAGGGAACATCTTGGTTTTGGTGGGAAATTTGCCTGTCCTGGATTCTGGCCAGGCCAGGGTTGACATCCCCAAAAAGCCAACACAGGTCAGCTGAGTCAGCCCAGGTGAGCTGAGTTAGCTGGACCTGTTTTCCACACCACTTGCCCATAAAAGCAGCCTGTTGGGGAAGGGTAGGGTCTTTTTTTTTTTTGCCTCTAGGACAGTTGGAGTGTGGCTGGGATGTTTGGTTGGTTGATTCTTGCTGTTGGGCAGCCCTCTGCAATCATCAGGTCAGTAAGATAACTGTGTGTTAGCACTGGATGTTCGTATAACCAGCCATTTTTGTTCTGTATTCACTTTGATATTTAGCAGTAAACTGTCCTTATCCCAACCCACGGTGGCTTTGCCTGGTTCCCCTCTGGGAGTCAGTGAGCGCTTGGTGGGCATTTGGCCTCTACCCAGGGCCCAAACCACTACAGTCCTTTTTGGCACCCAATGTGGGGCTTGAGGAGTTTGAGATAAGGACATAAATTGGATGAGGGAATAGGGAGAACAGACTGAGCATAGCTGGGTGGTAGAGTAATTGTAGAGAATTTCTGTTGGGATGAGGATTTTAAGGATGATTCACAAAGGTGAGGGGTGGAATGTTGCAGTTTTGTGCAGCTATGCTGCTTTGGTGGCTTTTGTAAGCCACAGTCACAGCTTTCTCCAAGCCCCCTATTTTGAAAACATTGGTCAGTTCAAGGCCAAATTTGAGACTGAGCCTATCAGAGCTGGTCACAGCACCTCTGGGAATCACATACAGGGGAAAAATACCTGCTGGCAGGGGCACTTTGCCACCAGAGCTGAGGGAGAAGATGTAACAAGCTGCACTGACACCAAGGCCAGGCCTGATAGAGGAGGGTGGGAAGACCGCAGAAAGCGAGTTTCCCCTGCAGCTCGTGGTGAAGATCACAGTGAAATGGGTGTCCCCTCAAAGCCCATGGATGAGGACGGGAAGCAGAGACACCTATGCCCTGTGAAGATTGAGCCACGCCTCAGCAGGTTTGCTGGGGGACTTGTGACTTTGCGGGGGACCAGACTGGGGGGTCTGGATCCAAATGTCAGCACCCCATGGAGAGGAGCCCTGCTGGTGAGGAGATGGCTCCCCAATACAGAGGACTCACCCTGCAGAAGTTTGTGGACTCTCATGTGGGTGGGACCCCACGGTGCTGCAGGGGAAGGGGGGGTGTGTGTGGAATGCCCACCCCCCAGCTGAGACCCTGCCCCATTCCCTGCCCCTCCCTGTGCTGCGAGGGGAGGGAAGAAGGGAGCAGATCTGTGATTAAAGTCAGGAGTGCGAAGAGGCGAGGGGTGGGGGGAAGGAGAAGGGTTAAGATCTTGGGAAGAGAAGCAGCTTGTGAGGAATCACCAGAACCCCACTGCCCATTCCCTGCCCCTCCTCACACCATGTTGGGGGGAGGGGGGGGGGAGAAGGGAGTAAAATCCTGATGAGTTTTAAGTGTGCTAAGAAGGGAGGGGTGGGGGGGAAGGTGCTTTAAGACCTGGCTGCTGCTTACCTCATTCCAGTTCACTGGGTGTATTAGTTGTAGTAGTAATAAATCACTTTCCTTTATTCTGTGCTGAGTCTGTTTTGCCCATTGCACTAATTGGAGAGCGATCCCTCTGTCCTTATCTCAGTTCCAAAGCCTCCTAATATCTATTTTCTCCCCTTTTTGCTAGAAGGGGGGAGTGAGTGGCTTGGTGGGTATCTGACCTCTAGCTAGGGCCAAAACCACCACACTGCCTAAAGCCATTCCTGGCAACTACTGGATTTCTGCTCTGGTTGCCTTTCCAAAGTAGCTTGCTGTGGCTTTCAAAGCAACCCAAGGCATATCGACCTCAAGAACAGCACCACCTGCATTCCTGTATTCTGCACCAATATGCAGAAGAACTTTTTCCTGGTGAGGGTGAGGGAGCCCTGGGACAGGCTGCCCAGGGGGTGTGGAGTCTCCTTCTCTGGAGATAATCAAAACCTATCTGGATGCCTACCTGTGCAACCTGTCCTAGGGAACCTGCTTTGGCATGGAGGGTTGGACTCTATGGTCTCTGGAGGTCCCTTCCAACCCCTACAGTTCTGTGAATCTGTGAATTTTGTGTATGTTTAACTTGGTGTGATGTTGGAAAAGACACCAGCTCAAATGCCAAATTAATTTGTTGAACATTAACATTGGGTAATCCCAGTAATTCCTGTCAAACCTAACATGTTAATAAGGATACAGCTGCACATACTCATGGTCTATACCATTTTGAGTTGATTAGAGCAGAAGTCTTAAGAGCTAGTGACACACCATGCTCTACAGCTGTCTCAGTAAAGCCAACAAAACACCTACTTTAAAGTCATGGAGCCATGCCATTGCCAGCAGATGAGACAGGAATGTAAAAGATGACCCTGTAACAGTTACACTTCCTCTTAATATATCCACCCCTTGACATTAGTTTCTTTGATTACTGAAGCTCAGTTAGTTCTTCCCCCACCTGGGTTTGTTGGGGTTTTTCCCCTTTATGAAGCTGAGAGAGCTTTAATCACAGTTTCCTTTGTACCACCAATTAGTCACAACCTCTGCTTGTGTGGAGATTTCTTGTGACTATGAGAAACCTAGGAAAATATGAATGCAAAACCACCAAAAAGCATCAGGCATCACCAAGGCCAGGTGCAGGCTCTGCAACTGTATGGGACTTAGTTCCATAAACTTGTGGTTAATATTATCACTGTTGTGTTGTCAAGCTCCTTATGCTCTGAACCCTGGCTGTTGTTTCTTTTAAGGTACATCCTAAGAGATTCACTTTCCAGCTACCAAAAATATTCAGAAGCAGACATCCAGCTGTGAAAACTCATTGGGAAATGGAGCACTGGGTATGAATACTTAGAATGTGGATGTTTGAAATTAGGTCTTGAGTTCTTCAAGGAGAATCCAAGGAACTGCATTATTCACTGTGGTTATCGGTGCACAGTTACCCTCACCATGTCCTCATTATGCTGCAGTAAAAGTGGATGATTTGCAGGTTTTACCCTTCTCCCTTTCTGTGATCCTTTTCCTCACCAGAGCACACTACTCACCCCTCTCCTCTGGCTGACCTTCCTCACAGGGTGTGTGCTATTTCCTACCAGCCTTTTTCTCCCCCATCCTTACTCTCTAACATGTGAATTCATCCTGCCTGAAGGCACCACAATGAGGACTATTCCAGACAGGGTTCCTTCCCCTGCTAGCTCATGTCTGGGATGGGATTTGGTGCCCTTTTTGAACCTGAGGGGTAGATTTGTTCCCAGCCACCTGCAGCAGTTGTCAGCAGTGATCCACAGCCCCTTCTTGCTCTCTCCCTCTCTTTTTGGCTCAGCTGCTGGACTTACTACCTCCATTTCCCCCCACCTGCACTCAGGCATGCAGGGCCACAGCTGTTTGCTCAGGTCATGGTCCCATTCTCTCACAGGGCTGCCTCTGCAGAGCCAGTGGTAACCAGCATGACAAGCTGCTGGTGGAGAGGTGAGATTTTCCTTTTGTTTCTTTTCCACCACCTGGGGACCCCCCCTGCCCTGCTCATCTGGGGGTACAGTGGCTATCAAAGCTGTGTTGTGTGGTGGCTGCTGGATGGCTGGCAAGGCACACACCAACTAAAATCAATATATCCCAGCTTAGGACAAAGCGACCATGAAATGGTCGAGTTCAAGATCCTGAGTGGAAGAGGCAAGCCAGAAAGTAGGATAGCTACCCTGAATTTTGGAAGAGCTAACTTTGATCTCCTCTGAAATCAAATAGGGGCTATCCCATGGGCTGCTCTGTTTGAAGGAATGGGAGCCTGCGAGTGCTGGCTAACACTCAAACAGCACTTCTTCCAAGCACAGAATAGGTGCATCCCTTTGAGTAAGAAATCGGGAAAGAGAGGCAGAAGACCTGCGTGGATAAGCAGGGAACTTATGAGTAAACTCAAAGGGAAGCAGAAAACCTATAAACTGTGGAAACAGGGTCTGAGATCATGGGATGAATATAAAGATGTGGTCAGGGCCTGTAGGGATGCAACTAGGAGGGCTAAGGCCTGCTTAGAAATTAAGCTGGCAAGGGACATAAAGGACAACAAAAAGAGCTTTTTCAGGTATGTGAATAGTAAAAGGATGACCAGGGATAATGTAGGTCCCTTGTTGAATGAGGCGGGTGTCTTGGTGACGGGAGATGATGAGAAGGTGGAGATACTTAATGCCTTCTTTGCCTCGGTCTTTACTCCGAAGGCCTCTCGAGACCCACTGATCCCAGATGAACGTAGGAGTGGTTGGGGAACGAATGGCTCCCCTCTAGTAGAGGTAGGGGTGGTCCAGGAGCGACTCAAAGGAATGGATGCACACAAATCCATGGGCCCGGATGGGATACACCCACGTGTGTTGAGAGAGCTGGCAGAGGTGATTGCGGAGCCGCTCTCTATCATCTTTGACAGATCCTGGACTACAGGAGAAGTGCCTGAAGATTGGAGGATAGCCAATGTCACTCCAGTCTTTTAAAAAGGCAAGAAGGAGGATCCCAGTAACTATAGGCCAGTCAGCCTCACTTCTGTCCCTGGAAAGGTGATGGAACAGCTTGTTTTGGACGCCATCTCCAAACAACTGGAAGAGAAGAAGGTCATGAGGAATAGTCAGCATGGATTCACCAAGGGGAGATTGTGCTCGACCAATCTCATAGCCTTCTATGATGTCATTACCAACTGGGTGAATGGAGGGAGAGCAGTGGATGTCATCTACCCTGACTTCAGCAAGGCTTTCGATACTGTCTCCCACAACATCCTGATAGAGAAGCTGAGGAAACAAGGGATAGACGAGTGGACAGTGAGGTGGGTTGAGAACTGGCTGTCAGACCGGGCTCAGAGGGTCGTGATCAGTGGAGTAGAATCTGACTGGAGGCCTGTGACTAGTGGTGTTCCCCAGGGCTGGGTGTTGGGTCCAGTCCTGTTTAATATCTTCATTGACGACCTTGATGAGGGAACAGCACCCACCCTCAGCAAGTGCTGAAGATACAGAGCTGGGAGGGGTGGCTGACAGGCAGGACACTGCACTGCCATCCAGAGACCTGGCCAGGCTGGAGAGCTGGGCAGGGAGAGACCGGATGAAATTCAACAAGTGCAAGTGTAAAGTCTTGCACCTGGGGAGGAATAACCAACTGTATCAGTACAGGCTGGGGGATGACCTGTTGGAAAAGAGCTCTGTGGAGAAGGACCTGGGGGTCCTGGTTGATGACAGGGTGGCCATGAGCCAGCAGTGTGCCCTGGGGCTGAGAGAGACAATGGGATCCTGGGGTGCATCAGGAAGAGTGTGTCCAGCAGGTCAAAGGAAGTGATCCTCCCCCTCTACTCTGTGTTGGTCAGGCCCCACCTGGAATACTGTGTCCAGTTCTGGGCTCCCTGGGATAAAAAAGAGAGGAACCTTCTGGAGAGAGTCCAGAGAAGGGCGACAAAGTTGATTAGGAGTCTGGAACATCTCCCCTGTGAGGAAAGGCTGAGAGAGCTGGGTCTGTTCAGCCTGGAGAAAAGAAGACTGAGGGGGGACCTAATTAGTGTTTATAAATATCTTAGACATGGGTTGCAGGGGGAATTGGCCAGCCCCTTTTCAGTGTCTGTGGGGACAGGACAACGGGTGTTGGCCTCAAGTTGGAGCACAGGAAGTTCCACACCAACATGGGGAGGAACTTTTCCCCAGTGAGGGTGAGGGAGCCCTGGGACAGGCTGCCCAGGGGGTGTGGAGTCTCCTTCTCTGGAGAGATTCCAGCCCCGTCTGGATACCTATCTATGTAATATGAGCTAGGGAGCCTGCTTTGGCAGGGGGGTTGGACCAGATGATCTCTTGAGGCCCCTTCCAACCCCTAAGATTCTGTGATTCTGTGATCCTGTACTCCTTTCCCACTTATTGCCCCCTCCCATTTACCCCTGCAGGCATTCAGAAGGAAGAGCAGGCAAGCAAGACCGCAGAGCCCTGGTCACACTACTGCTCCTTCAATCACACAGTGAATTACAAAAGCAGATCACTTTGATTTAGTGTGAGGTACCAGAAGACTTTTGGATGGCTGCTGCTGTATGATCTCATGCAGACAAACCACCTGCTAGTGGGATTCAGCAGCCTCAGATTGGTCCTGGGGATGCTTGGATGAAAACTTTTCTTGGTTATCCCAGAGGAGCTGACTTATCTGTATAAAATATCTGCTTCATCTGAAGGAACTGCCATTAAACTATTAGCTTAGCAATATTTTCCACTACTAATTCCTGAGCTTTCCATGCTCCCATGTACATGCAGATGTAGGTATCCACATGTATGCACACTGCAGACCCTTGGAAGAAGCGCAGCTGTGTGTAACAAATGCAACTGTTAAGGTTTGGTGATCATAAAAGGCAGAAAATGTATTCTTATTTAAGAAAACCCACCCCTCAATCAGCACCAGGAACAGCTAGCAAGGAGGTTGTGCTTGTCTATAATTCCAGTGTGATTCTTTTTTTCCCCCCAATTGGATTACATAACTTTTGTCATCTCCCAGCTTCCAGAGTTCTGACTTAAGAGATGCCTTTAATAAAGTTATTAGCAGATTCTATAGGTGATCAACATTCTTATTTTTTAAAGCAGAAAAAAATGGATGTTGCCATCATTTTTTCCTGCTTAATTTTAATTCCTTATGAAACATTTCCAGGGAAGAAATATTGATGGTTTAACTTCTCTCCCCCTTTCTCCTTTTTTCTTCTCTTTGACATCACCTGTAATAGAAAATCTGGTAGACTTGTACCAACTCTTTCCTCTTCCTCATTCTGTATGCTCTCTTTCTTCAGGTTTTGAAAAGCCATAGGGTGAAGAAAAATGGTATTTTTCAAAGTTAACAAGATGCAGAATGGCCCAAGATAAAATAAAAGCAGCACCCCACACTGGCTGGCTTTTTTAATTCATAGTGGTGAGGAGCAAAGAGGATTGAAGACAAGTAGTAAAGATAATGCTGCTGCTGAAGTCATTCCCTTTTGAATATCACCAAATGAAAATAACTGCAGTGGCTCAGAGCGTAGAATTAAAATCTGGATTTTGCAAAACATGTGTGTTTCATGGGAAACAATGATCTGAACACTCACACCATATGGTACCTTTACAGAAACACCAGCCAAGAGCCATGCCAGACTGAACGGGAGCCCAAAGCATCTCACAGCTTTCAGAAAGGTCTGGTACTCTTGGAGCATACCAGTGATGGATATGGAGAATATATACCTGACCCTTTTCTACCTACACCAACGACCTGGTGGTTTTTACAACTTCATAGAGTGGGAAAAAGGTGCATAAATGTGTTCCAGCAAGAGAAAGGGAGCGAGAGGAATGGGGCTTCCTGCGCTGCTGAAACATCTCCATTTCAGTCCTCAAAATCAGGAGCCTTTCATTGCCCTCCACCTCAAACCAAGCAGCAAACCTCTCCCTCAGACCCAGGTCTCGTGCCAGTTTCAAGATAGATATTCCATTTTGTGTTGGTTTTGGATGTGAAGCCAATATCGGCCTAACCATGGAAACTGAGCTGCAGCTTTAAATTTGGAGAGGTAACCGGTTCTCCTGAATGCTTTTAAACAGTTTCAGCCCTTTGGATGAAAAATGCTCGCTCCTGTTCTGCCATTAGTCACTTGGAGGACTTAGAGGAGACCTCTCATCTGATAAATTTGGTGTTTTGAACCATCCAGGAGTGATTTCTGTGTTAGCTCTTAAGATTTTCTGGCTTCAGAAGCTTGTTTGCCTAATGTACAGTAAGAGCAAGCTGACTGAGATGAGCATACAGGAGAAATTGTCATTGATCAGGTGATGCAGGACAGAAAAATTACAAGGAGGTGAATGAAGCAGGGAAATGATGGAGCTGGAAACAAATGGTCCTATGTGCCAAAGTGCCCACATCCCTTAAGACTGCAGCTGAGACTCATAACCCTGGGAAGGTCTCACAGCAGAAGGCATCAGCATTTCAGGAAACTATTACCTTTTATTATTTCTAATAAATAATATTTATTAGAAAGGACCTCCAAAGGACCTGCTAGATAGACAGCTGCTTCTTGAACATCCCTTGCGTTACCATCAAGTATCTAAAGAAAAGGTCATGTGCCAGGTGGTGTTTTCTTTCACTCCAAACAAAGGGGCAAGGTTTATATAGGTAAAATGCATAGCTCTGCGTGCCATACATTTCCCATCACATTTTCAGGCAATATAACATGCTGGGTGCCAAGACTACAAGTTGTTCAACAGAAAATTCAGCCATCATTATTAATGCAGGTATCCATCCTCCAGTGGAAAGAGTCTCCACCAACAGCAGCCAGTCATGGCTTTTAATATAATTCAGTGGCAGATAATACAAAGCAGTACTTTCACAACTGGAGCGTGGATAAAAAAATGACAGAGTCCAGGAACATGACAAGTAACAGGCCTGCAGGGTGAAGTTCTGACTGGCTTTAACTGGAAAGCTTGTTTTCTCTTGAGCACACATGTTGGCCAACTTCAAATGGCACTTGCTATTTTTGGTAAAGTTGTTGCAAGCCCTCACACATGCTTCATCCAGAACCAGTTCAATAGTATATGATAATCATTTGGTATTAAATGCTGGCAACAGAGCCAGAAGGTTTCCTTCATGCATCCTCCTACCACTGCCAAGGCAATCAAATTAATTCTGTTAACAGCCTGCCAAGTCAACTAGCCCACTAAACTGTCCTGTCTTAAAAATGAAACCGAGCCATTCATACCAAACCCTGCCGTTTCCCCACTGAGTGTGACGGCTGGAGCCCGGCCAGCAGAACGACTGCTATCATCATACCATGCCATGCCATGGCTCTAACGAGCTGACATTTCCTCTTGCTAAATTGCCACATCTGAAAGCCAAACCAAACAGTGCTCAACCTCTTTAGAAACCAGACACGATGGTTTCTGACTTTTCCTCCTGCCGTCTGTTTCCTCACTTTCGATGCTTCTCCATCCAAACCTCCCTAGATAAAGAAGGCTGAAGCAAAAAAAAAACCTGCTCCTGCACCATATGGAATGTATAAAACCAAGCTGTCTCATGTTGGTTCCTCAGCCTTCGCAGCCTGCTCTGCAAACTAAACCATTCCTACATCAATTGAAGCAGGGGCTGCCAGGAGCCAGCACTGTGAGCACAGGTTGCCAGCACCGGCCTAGCAGTACGGTTTTGCCCTGGGTCCATATGGTTTCCTTCCATACATTTCACTCTCTTCTGTTGCTGCTTATTTCAGCAACAACCAAAAGCAACAGCAGAAGGGAGATTTCAAATAGCCTTTCTGGGATCTGTGGGGAATTGGTGCAGAGCATTCAAGCTGTGTTCACTATTATTTGAGGTTATTATTTGAGGTTAGTGGCCCTGCCTGTGGCAGGAGGGTTGGAGCTTTATGATCCTTGGGGTCCCTTCCAACCCTTGCCATTCTATGATTCTATGATAATGTCTTTGGAGTCTCTCATAATCACCATTTGGTGCAATAACATGCTAACACTTCTCTTCAGAATAATTGCCTCAAGATTTTCACCTTACCTTTGTCACCTAAAGGTGACACCATTTCAGGGGGTCAAATCACCAGTGTGTGTTGAAACCACTGTGGCCTGAAGTCCAGTAGTGCTCGCTTGATGTAGACACTTCTGATGCAGGGGCACAAAAGGTACACCCCAGGAATATTGATGGGAAGAGAAATGACAGGCTTGGGCCTCCCATGGCAATAGCCAGTAAACCTCCATGATTCTTAACACAACACTCCTCAGCATAGTTAATAAGCTATCAGACAAAGGGAGCTGAACAAGCCAGAGAGAGATGTTTTGCTAGGAAGAGGATGGAAAATGGGCAGAATGGCAGATAGAGAACTTGGTTTTTCACCTTCAAAGTGAAGACCACTAGGTACAAGGTGACATGATTTTTCCATGCTGTTATTTGCTAGGGTAGGATAGAGTTGGAGAGGGGATTTTATCTACCTGCACCAGGCTGCTCTATTAAGGCTGGGAACTAAGTAGGGGCCTGTTTAGCCAGCAGCATCATTTCCTTCATAACTCTCCAAATAGCATATGAATTTCATATTCCTCAAGCTGTACTTGTAGGCTTTTCCCTATTCCACTGCATTGGTAGTTTTGGCTATCCTCCACCAACTTAACTATCAAGTCTCAAAGTCTGTTATACATTTATAGGCTTGGGGGGAAGCTCATTCTGCTGTCATGGAGGCTACTCGCAAAGGGCTGACACCCATCAGTTCTCCCTTCATGTTAGCAGCACTAATAAACAGCTGAAGATTATTCCACCTATTTCTTTGGATTATGTTGAATTTAAGGAATGAAAACTACCACAGGGAAGTGTTTCCTCTGGCAGAATTGTGGCTTATACAGCAGTGACACTAAAAAAATCGACAGTGCTGGTAAGAACTCAGAGTGTCTTTATAATTCCCAATTTTCATAGAATCATAGAATGGCAAGGGTTGGAAGGGACCCCAAGGATCATAGAGCTCCAACCCCCCTGCCACAGGCAGGGACACCAACCTCAGGCCTGGAGCTACACAAGGTTGCCCAGGACCCCATCCAACCTGGCCCTGAACACTTCCAGGGATGGAGTATCCACTACTTCTCTGGGCAGCCTGTTCCAGCCCCTATTTCTGTAAAAAACTTCCCCCTAATATCCAATCTAAACCTTCCCTCCTTTAGCTTTAATCCATTCCCCCTTGTCCTGCCATTATCTGCCCTTTTAAAAAGTTGATTCCCCTCCTGTTTCCCTGCTCCCTTCAGGTCCTGTCAGGCTGCAATGAGGTCCCCCACAGCCTTCTCTTCTCCAGGCTGAACAAGCCCAGCTCCCTCAGCCTCTCCTTGTAGGGCAGGTGCTCCAGCCCTCTCATCATCTTCATGGCTCCTCTGAGCCCTCTCCAACAGTCCCACATCTCTCTTGTATTGGGGGCCCCAGCTCTGGACACAGGACTCCAGCTGGGGCCTCAGGAGGGCAGAGTAGAGAGGGACAATCCCCTCCCTGTCCCTGCTGCCACCCCAGTTTTCTGTGGCTTGAACGGAAGTTAAGTCTCTTTTTGAAGGGATGCCTTAGGTGACAAGAAAAGACCATAAAAAACATGAACCCTAGGAATGAGAACTCTTCAGATTTTGGTTATTTAAGAGGTTTTTCAAGAGAAGCCTTTTTCACAGAAGGAAAAAAAAATAAGAAGAAAAAGAAAAAGATGGTAATGCCTCAATAGAGTTTTACCCAAGACACATCCCATAAAATAAGCTATTGCTTCCCTGGAAAGTCAGTGCACTGTGATCAGTGTAGTACCTATGTACAGCACACATTCCTTAGGATTTGGAAAGCATCCACTTCATCCCTTTCTATATGAATATGGCAGAGATTTCAAAGGAGGCTTAAAGCAGAGAGAGAATTAACTAAGACCTTAGGTACCTGACAGAGCTCTGTAGAACTATGTGTTATGTCAGACAATCAGAAGGTCAAGAATATTCATATACAAGTGTCACTCCTTCAGTCTTTTCTTTAGAAAGTTTTGTGTAGCAAAAAACACCCCAAGATAACCAGCACATACATATAATAGTGTCCCAGGTATGCAAGGTAAATAAATCATGTCATGTGGCAGAAGAACTGCCCCAAATCTCAACAGGGAAGTGCAAACCAGTTCAAGGTGAGTGTGCTCAACTTACCCAGTCCTGAGAGAAGGTTTGGATCCTGTCAGCATAAAGGTGCACGTGAAATCCCCAACACTCAGATTTATAACAGCTTGGAACCATAGCAAGGATGCAGCATTATGTATGGATGTTAACTCGATGGTTAGCATTTCTGCCTCAAAACCCAAGTAGGAAAGGGCTTCAACCTTACATGAAAAATTAGGAAGCACTAATTCAACCTGTCAAACTTACTTTGTTCATGTTTAGTTCAAGCTCCAGATGAAAACTGGCTAGAGTGCTACTGTGAGTACTGAAACTGAGCCATCTGAAGGTGGTATGGGCCACAAATGGTACTCAGCATCTTGAGAAACACAGTTGCTCTGTTAGATGCCAATATTTGAGCTCCTATCCTAAAAGTAGGTACCCAACTGAAAGCTACTGACAAACACTAGAAACACTAGAGCCTGAGAGACACAAACAAGCAAAAAAAACCTGGTGGGCTTTTCCATACAGAAGCTTTTTCTGGGCTCTTAAAGTACAGGTATGTCCTGGTTCTGGCCAGGCCAGGGTTGACCTCCCCAATCTCCAACACAGGTCAGCTGAGTCAGCCCAGGTGAGCTGAGTTAGCTGGAGCTGTTTTCCACACCACTTGCCCATAAAAGCAGCTGGTTGGGGAAGGGGAGGGGTTTTTTTTTTGCGTCTAGGACGGTTGGAGTGTGGCTGGGATGTTGGGTTGGTTGATTCTTGCTGTTGGGCAGCCCTCTGCAATTGTCAGGTCAATAAGGTAACTGTGTGTTAGCACTGGATGTTTGTATAACCAGCCATTTTTGTTCTGTATTCACTTTGATATTTGGCAGTAAATTGTCCTTATCCCAACCCACGGTGGCTCTGCCTGGTTCCCCTCTGGGAGTAAATGAGCGCTTGGTGGGCATTTGGCCTCTACCCAGGGCCCAAACCACTACAGTCCTTTTTGGCACCCAATGTGGGGCTTGATGAGCTTGAGATAAGGACATTAGTTGGATGAGGGAATGGGCAGAACAGACTTAGCATAGCTGGGTGGCAGAGTAATGGTAGAGAATTTCTGTTGGGATGAGGATTTTAAGGCTGATTCTCATATATGTGACTTGCAAAGGTGAGGGGTGGAATGTTGCAGTTTTGTGTGGCTGTGCTGCCTCAGAGGCTTTTGTAAGCCACAGTCACAGCTTTCTCCAAGCCCCAGATTTTGAAAACACTGGTCAATTCAAGCCCAAATTTGAGACTGGGCCTATCAGACCTGGTCACAGCACCTCTGGGAATCACATATAGGAGAGAAACAACTGCTGGCAGGGGCACTTTGCTACCGGAGCTGAGGGAGAAGATGTAACGAGCTGCACAGACACCAAGGCCAGGCCTGATGGAGGAGGGTGGGGGCCTCTCCCTGGCTCTCCTCTGGGAGTGAGCAAGCAGCTTGGTGGGCATTTGGCCTCTACTCAGGGCCAAACCACCGCAACGTATAAGAGTGATTTCCAATTTAAAGACCTTCTTAAGAGTGTGTATACATGTGTCCTTTTCTATCTGCTTAGTAGATTGTCCTCCCAGTTTAGAATGAATCTACCACATTCCTATCACAGCAAAGGTTCAAGGCTTTATTCTATATGAGATGCTGGCATTAGAAATGTTCTATCTTTGAAGAGACTGTGCCAAACTATCTGGCACCCGTAGCGTGAGACACTGTAACAACTGGTGGTAAGTGGCAAAGGACACTTAGCAGTTACCTCCAGTGTTGAAATAAGCTTTGTTTAAGGGCAGTACCCCTTGAAATCCAAAAGGCAATATTTAAAATATAGGAGCAATTCTTTAGAGCTATTATGCTAATACAGGCAATGTGTTTTTATGATATATGTTGTATTCTGTTGAAACTTTGTTTTCTGGTGCAACAGATGGTTTCATATGAATTGCATATAACCATGAGAGGTGACCTTTCATATTACTCTTTCTCAGAGAAGTCCCAGAGAAGAAAGTGCTAAACAAATGCCCCCAGGATCTGCTCTGCTCTCTTTTGACCAAGAAAAATGCAGGAAGAAAAATCCAAGTGACTTTCCATTCCTACTTGCATGTTATTTGCTTCTGTTAACAGGCACATGTAGGCTGGAAGGGCAAGCACACAGAAGTAAGAACAAGAAAAGGAAGGTTACATCCTGAGATTATGATGTATGTTAATTGATTAAGAGAATGTTATGTCATTTCTGAATAGGCTTAGTGTCAAACTCATGCTTCTCTCAAACTCTGGCAGCATTAACAGCATGCTGTTGATAAAATAACTTGAGGTCTTGCTGACTTTGACAGCTCTGCAATGGTATTTTGGAAGGATTTAGTGGTTTTGAATAGCTCATTTCACTAACCCATAAAGGAACACTTTCCTTCAACACAAGTACAAGTGGTTATTTTCTATACTTAATAAAGCCAAGGTAAAGAAAACCCAACTGCATATTTTTAAATATTTTATCTTTACACAAGCCTGGGTTATGCAGAGCACAGAGCCATATACATGCTCCCACCAAGAAGGGAATTATAGCTGACAAAATCACAACAACTGCCTAACTCACACGTCAGATTTTTTCAGGCAGGAGTACAAAGTTAAATGGAAATCACCCCAACAGAAGTGGTATTAAGAACAGGAACCTCCCCACCCGATAAGAAGCTGTATCCCTGCTCATCTCTAGGGATAGAGAAGCAACAGAAGGTCAACAACTCCTGTGCATTTCCTACACTACTGCAGCATCATATGAAACAACTGGTTTTTTTCTGTGAAAATCTGAATCTCTGCCTGTAAATGGTCCTGTAACCACATGCAGGGCCTATCTATTTATCCTAGTGCTTTCCTAACTTATGGGGTGAGAGTGTGGGAAGAATGGAGAGGGAGCTGTGGGAGTGAGGGAATTCTAACTTTTCCCAGTACTCTTGGTATGTTTTTAGGTGCCTGTGGTAGGTATCTGACAAGGTACTGAAGTCTCTTTCTAAACATTACCAAAAATCCCATGCAAACAGTGTGGAAAAGTTAGGTTTCATTTATTTTCTACTATCATTAATACTACTACACACAAAAGAGTTTCAAAATCCCTCAGTGTTTCACATAACCTTTCTCACATGACATGAGAAGCTCTAGCAGGATAAAGGCTATTATGAAATATGCTACTACAGAACAGAATTAATATCTAACATCTCTAGCTCATCTACATCAACAGTCTGGGAGAAGAAACAGTAAAAAACCCAGAAATAATAAAAACCAATCATCATCTACCTCCTTGTGGGTCCTTGTTTTGCTAGTCGCTGAGTTTTAGTGTTGTTCTTTTTTCATCTTGTTTAGATTAAGGGTTCCAGTGATGTCCTGTCATTGTCACAGTATTGTGTGTATGTGCCCCAGCAACTCATATGTAGGAAATTGATTAAAAATACACTCACTGCTAGCTTTGGATCTCTTCAAAAGGGACCCTCATCTCCATAAGAGCCTGTAAACACTTTCTGATTGGCAGCCAAGGCCTTATTTTGTCAGGTTGGCAGAGATGGTTGTGTCCCCCTTTGACTGGGGGTAACAGTGGTTTCAGATGTTACCTTCTTCATATCCTGTCCCAGTAGATCTGGGATCCATTTGGAGGCCTGCACTTAGTCATCACATTAGTCATAGATGACAAAAACATTCTGTTCCTGTTCACTGTCCAAACACTAAACCCCTGCCCTGGAGGAGATGCAATAAATACAAGGCTATTGTGCGCCGAGAAAGCACGTCTCGACTGGGTAACGCAGGGAGCACGTTGTGTGATGAATAAATACATGTTAAACATGTAAATAAATACACATAAAATGTCTTTATCAATGACATTGATGATGGGATTGAGTGCACCCTCAGCAAGTTTGCAGATGACACCAAGCTGAGTGGTGTGGTTGACACAACAGAAGGAAAGGAGCCAGCCAGAGGGATCTTGACAGGCTGGAAAAATGGGCCTGGGGGAACCTCATGAGGTTCAACACTGCCAAGTGTCAGGGGTGGCACTTGGGCCAGAAGAATCCCAGACACAGATACAGACTGGGAGAAGAGCTCCTGGAGAGCAGCCCTGCTGAGAAGGACCTGGGTGTCACAGGAGATGAGAAACTGAACATGAGGCAGCAGTGGCTCTTGCAGCTCGCAAGGCCAATGGGATCCTGGGCTCCATCAGCAGAGGGGTGGCAGCAGGGACAGGGAGGGGATTGTCCCTCTCTGCTCTGCCCTCCTGAGGCCCCACCTGGAGTCCTGTGTCCAGAGCTGGGGCCCCAATACAAGAGAGATGTGGAACTGTTGGAGAGGGATCAGAGGAGCCACAAAGATGATCAGAGGGCTGGAGCACCTGCCCTACAAAGAGAGGCTGAGGGAGCTGGGCTTGTTCAGCCTGGAGAAGAGAAGGCTGCGGGGGGACCTCATTGCAGCCTGCCAGGACCTGAAGGGAGCAGAGAAACAGGAGGGGAATCAGCTTTTTAAAAGGGCAGATAATGGCAGGACAAGGGGGATGGATTAAAGCTGAAGGAGGGAAGGTTTAGATTGAATATTAGGGGGAAGTTCTTTACAGAAAGAGTGGTGAGGGGCTGGAACAGGCTGCCCAGAGAGGTGGTGGATGCCCCATCCCTGGAAGTGTTCAAGGCCAGGTTGGATGGGGCCCTGGGCAACCTTGTGTAGCTCCAGGCTTGAGGTTGGTGTCCCTGCCTGTGGCAGGGAGGTTGGAGCTCTATGATTCTCAGGGTCCCTTCCAACCCTTGCCATTCTATGATTCTATGAAATGCTGTTTAATGGTAAACTTTTGAAGCAGCACAACCTATATGAATGCCCCTGGTATTTAAGTGTGACCTTCAGGGGTGTTAGAAGAGAGGATGTAGACACACCGAACTGGTACCAAAAAGTGGTGCGTGGCTCATACCACATTCAGCTGTGTCGACATTTATACTAGACAAACGTGGTAACAGGGAAAAAAAGAAAAGAAAACCCATCATAAAACACACTCTATTTTAATCCCCATGCTTTACAGAAAAAGACTGCAAGCAGACTGAGCCAAGATGCAGTCTCCATAGCTCTGACCGAGCACAAACACTGAGTTGACTTCTCAGGTCTAGGATTTTCTGTAGGCTTGAACAAGTATCCTTGCTCATTTTTTGAGAATAAAGGATAAGCCTTGTGGTAAGACCTGTGAAGAGTAATCAAATTACATGCCATCCATACCAACCTGAGAAAAGCCTGGAAAGTAAACAATGCCTCCATCAGAGAATTGATACAACACCACGCTGTTACAATTGATTATAACATTATTAAACCTTCCTCAGCAAAAGCCTATAGCTTAAGTTATATAAATTTTGAAGTTGTTGATGCTGTGATGAGTCAGTGGATAAGACAGTTGGGCTTTTGTTCAACTACAAGTAAAATTTAACCTGATTTAATTTCATAAGTGACATCTGATTAAGCGTGCCCAATATCTCATATGTCAGGGAACAGCCACCCCGATACAAGAGATGAACTGACTGAGAAAAATGACTGGAGAGGGCCACAATAACAGCCACAATAATTCATCCTTCTATTTCAGTTCAAAAAGGAGGTCACTATTCCTGGCTTGCAGAGACTTGAAGGAAGTGACTTTCCCAAGGTCACCCAACAGTACATGAACTAGAGTCCACATTGCTCTCCTTACCCAAGACTCTCCCTGCTGGGTTACAGCAGAGATGCTTCAACACTCTCATGATTTCCAGTAACGAATGCACCCTATACCTTCTTGCTCTAAAGCAGTGTGCTTACTGTTTGCATTATTAAACCCTGGAGCACCTTGTTCCTCTCCCAACATCACCTACTGTCAGAGTTTACATCCACACATCAGGGAACAGGTAGTTCAGCAAGTATTGTCATTCAGGTTCTCTCTCTTTGCACCTATAATTCACAGAATCACAGAACTGTGGGAGTTGGAAGGGACCTCCAGAGATCAAGTCCAACCCCCCTGCCAAAGCAGGTTCCCTAGGAAATGTCACAGCACTGATTGAATTAGCAGTTTCCAAGCATTCACAAAAGGGTGTGTTTCACTACTTAAGTTACTCCAATAACAGTAGCAACCCTATTGTTATGTTCCCTGTGGAGCCCATCAAGCCCCTGGTATCTGGAGTGTGGTACATTTGCATTATGCTGTGCCTTTTGCGGCCTGGCACTGGGCTGGTGTCTGCCCCTGACATGAAACCTCCTCTAACCCAGCCACAAGTCCACTCCCCTGTTTCTAGAGCCATTCAGGGATTAAAATGTTAAGGCTGGGGGGTTCTACAAACCCTGGCAAGGAAGGTGTCTTTGACTTTTGATAACAATTCCCATTATCACAGAATCATAGAATTGTAGGGGGTTGGAAGGGACCTCGAGAGCTCATGGGGTCCAACCCCCCTGCCAAAGCAGCTCCCCAGCTCATACTGCACAGGTCGGCGTCCAGACGGGGCTGGAATCTCTCCAGAGAAGGAGACTCCACACCCCCTGGGCAGCCTGTCCCAGGGCTCCCTCACCCTCACTGGGGAAAAGTTCCTCCCCATGTTGGTGCGGAACTTCCTGTGCTCCAACTTGCAGCCATTGCCCCTTGTCCTGTCCCCACTGACCACTGAAAAGGGGCTGGCCAATTCCCCCTGCATCCCCTGCTTCAGATAATTATAGACATTAATTAGGTCCCCCCTTAGTCTTCTCATGACTGAAGAGTCCCAACTTACTCAGCCTGTCCTCATAGGGGATCATTATAATGATCTTTGTGACCTCCTAAGGGGAAACTGACCCAAGTCAGTGTAGAAAATTGAGGAATAAACAGCTTCAGAAGGCTGTG
The DNA here is from genome assembly GCA_022605575.1 of Laterallus jamaicensis coturniculus. Classification (NCBI taxonomy): domain Eukaryota; kingdom Metazoa; phylum Chordata; class Aves; order Gruiformes; family Rallidae; genus Laterallus; species Laterallus jamaicensis. The sequence continues at coordinate 5,501,107 of JAKCOX010000005.1, forward strand.
AAAGCAAGCACAGATCATGTCTTCGCTGTAGTATCAGTAATGCTGTACTCTGCTCCCCTGCTTCACTGCCTGGAATGACAGCAGAGAGAGCTGAGAAGTTACCATGGTGGTTGCAAAAACCAATTGCTTTTCTCTGCCTAGGAGCCATCTGATCTGTTTTGCATTCAAAATCGGTGCTGGAAGGAGTTGTGGCTCTGTGAGTATTGCACATTTGTTCCTAGTTGCACATTTATTAGATAAAAAGTATTTTCACTTAAAATTTCTTCAATCCATTATAGAGCACTTGAACAATTTCATATGCTTTAGCCAGACCTGTTCTTTGCCTTGGTGACTGTGCCTCCCACTATCCCTTTCCTTCTCCCAGATAAAAGAAAATGATGACTTAATCTAGGAGATAAATGCTGAGGGCATCAGCAGATGTGGCTATGTTTCTCCACACTGACTCAGGGTCTTCTCCAAATCCTCAGACGAAGTCAACACAGCTGACTTCATTGCTTCCAAAGGGGTTTGAGTAAGGCTTTTTTCATGATCCTGGGGAAGTCACTTTTGTGAAACAGGGATGGTAGAAGCTACCTGTCTTCAAAGTGTTAGCCTGGGAGCTGTTGTGATGATGACGGATAAGGAAATGGTTAACGGTCCAGCTACTATTGCTACAGGTTGGAAAGAAGTGTTTTTTGATTACATTGTATTGTTGTTTAAAGTACTCAAAATAAAAAGGAAACATCTCACAATAAATGATGTATTTCTATCAGCTTATCATAGAATGGCATGGGTTGGAAGGGACCCCAAGGATCATAAAGCTCCAACCCCCCTGCCACAGGCAGGGACACCAACCTCAGGCCTGGAGCTACACAAGGTTACCCAGGGCCCCATCCAACCTGGCCTTGAACACTTCCAGGGACGGGACATCCACCCCCTCTCTGGGCAGCCTGTTCCAGCCCCTCACCACTCTCTCTGTAAAAAACTTCCCCCTAATATCCAATCTAAACCTTCCCTCCTTTAGCTTTAATCCATTCCCCCTTGTCCTGCCATTGTTGGGACAATTGTCAATGTCAATGTCAGCCTATAAATATCTTAAGTATGGGGTGCAGGGGGAAATGGCCAGCCCCTTTTCAGTGGTCTGTGGGGACAGGACAAGGGGCAATGGCTGCAAGTTAGACTATAGGAAGTTCTGCACCAACATGGGGAAGAACTTTTCCCCAGTGAGGGTGAGGGAGCCCTGGGACAGGCTGCCCAGGGGGTGTGGAGTCTCCTCTGGAGAGATTCAAGACCTGTCTGGATGCTGACCTGTGTGACCTGTCCTAGGGACCCTGCTTTGGCAGGGTGGTTGGACCCGATGATCTCTCAAGGTCCCTTCCAACCCCTGTGATTCTGTGATTCTTCCCACACACATTTTCCTGTGATGAAGAAATACTTCCTCAGCACAGCGTGAAGAGGAAGGCATCAGACAACCAAACACAAGAGTCTCTGTCACACAGCAGCTGAGTTTTGCGATGTTTGGAGCCATTTCTCAGGCCCCATGACAGCTGCTGCAAACGCACCTGGCACTGGGAGTGCTGGTGGCCGCTGTGTGTGGGGCTGGGCGTATTGCAAGACCCCGTGGACATTCCCCACTGGTCCCAGAGCAGGGCCGAAGCCATGCCGGCTGCGCCGGGGCCTAGCGGTGGCCAGCACAGGGAGCCTGGTGGCTGGCTGCCCTGCTCAGAGGTGCTTTGCTGCTGGGGGATTCCTGGTCCTTCCCCACCCTGCTCCTCCGCATGCCTCTGCCTGCTCGCTGTGCTTGCTGAGTCCTCTGGCTTCATTGATTTCTTTCTTTCTTCACGCAGAGCTCTCCAAGCTCAGCCCTGAGCCATGGCAGGCTCTGGGAGAGGCGGCAGAGGAAGGCAAGCTCTTAAAAGTGAAGCTCTCCAGCCGTCGCAGAGGCAGCTGTGCCAAAATGTGAAACGCTTGCCTATCCCCACTTTTGCAAGGTTTTACAGCTCCGTTCACACTTCCATCTGTCTCCCCCTCTCCTCCCCCTCCCTTCTCCTCTCTCTTTTTCTGTCGGATGCTTCAAGGACAAGAAAATTTATGGAAGGGGCTCCAATAGCTGTTTTCTCTGCCTCGGTGCTAGTCGGTGCATGCTCCTGGCTGGCTCAGCCCTCCCTTCTCCCTGCCCAGCTCCAAAACTCCTTCACCTCACACAAAAGATAGATCATGTTACCATTCATTAGCTGCCTCCCGGGCCCCAGCCCCCAGTGCTGGTGAGTGCATCCTTAAAAAGTGCCAGGTACCTGCAGCTCCTTCCCCCCCTGAACTTCTTTTGTAGGATAAAATTCCCTTTCCAGGTTCCACCCTGGGAAAAGGGTGAATTTCAAGTCTTTTCTGAAACAAAAAAGGAAGCAACGCTAACTTCCTGCAGAGAGACAGGTGATTGGAAAAACAGGTTGTCTTCATTTCATGTTTAATCAACAGATTGCTTAAAAACCTTTACCCTAATAATTCAGAGCAGTTATACCAGCCTGAGTGGCACTGTGCCTGTCCTGCATCCCCCAGGGTCAGCTTCAGGTGTGGTCCAGCCCCTTTTCCTGCCTCAGGCTGCCACAAAAACCTCAGACCTGTTCTAGGCAGCAAAATTAATTTTGCCAGGACTTCTGAACTTGCTCTGGTCATCCAAGCCCAAGTAGCAACACCAAAGGCAGCTCCTCTGCCCTCCTCACCCTGTTCCCTCTCCCTATTCTCTTTTATGTTCACCTCCTTCATTTTCTTCCATTTTAACTCGCCCCAGGGCTCTATCTCTACCAGTTACAAGACTGCAAAGCACAAACCTTGAACACCCCGATTCAGTCCCAGCTCACCCAGCCTTTCCTCACAGGGGAGATGCTCCAGGCCCTTCATCATCTTCGCAGCCCTTCTCTGGACTCTCTCCAGGAGATCCCTGTCCTTTTTATGCCAGGGAGCCCAGAACTGGACACAACACTCCAGGTGGGGCCTGACCAGGGCAGAGTAGAGGGGGAGGATCACCTCCTGTGACCTACTGGCCACACTCCTCCTGATGCCCCCCAGGATCCCATTGTCTCTCTCAGCCCCCAGGGCACACTGCTGGCTCATGGCCAACCTGTCATCTACCAGGACCCCCAGGTCCTTCTCCACAGAGCTCTTCTCCAGCAGGTCACCCCCAGCCTGTACTGATTCCAGCAGTTATTCCTCCCCAGGTGCCAGACTCTCCACTTGCTTTTGTTGAATCCCATCTGGTGTCTCCCTGCCCAGCTCTCCAGCCTGTCCAGGTCTCTGGATGGCAGCGCAGTGTCCTGCCTGTCAGCCACCCCTCCCAGCTCTGGATCATCAGCACTTGCTGAGGGTGGATGCTGTTCCCTCATCAAGGTCATCAAATAGCCTGGTCTGAATTAACAGCATCCCATACAATATTTCAAGTATCAAATTCAAAAAACACACTCAGAGAATGTGCTTATCTGACTAAGGATGGTATAAAAACAAGGAGGTCAGAAAACAAGTCCTTGTATGGCAGGAGTCAGTTGAGAGTGATTTTCTGGAGGTGAATGGGAAACTTAAAACTGGAGTAACAATGCTGACAGGCCTGAACCTAGTGACAGTCGTGGTGCTGTTATAAAGACTGTCAGGCTGAGAGATACAGCAGAACTATAAAAACAAGTCCGTTTTTAAGGTTGGTTTCTTGGCCTTCCCTCTGCAATGATGTCTCATCTACAATATAGCCAGTGACTCATCCTTCAATTATTGCTGCTGTCATTCTGGTCCAAATTGCTGGGAGGAAGGGAAGTACTGATAGAGACACTTCAGGAGATTAAAATAACCGAGTCTGCTGTGCTTTATAACAGCTTTGCTGTAAGGAAGCCGCTTCCTCCATGATTACTTTGTTATGAATTCACTTGTGCAACACGTTCTTGGAACAGCACAGTTTGTTTCTGGAAACAGGAATTAGTGACAGGAGATTCATTATAGACAGGGAATATTTTTCCTTAAAGAAAAGCTGTCAGGTCAAGTCAGGCTTTTCTATTAATGTTTGTAAAACAAGGTGTTTACATACCTGTAAACCTGCCATATATTTTTTTCTTTTTCCTTTTTTTTTCTTTTCCCCCTGATGAAAGTCACCTTTAGAAAAGTAGGTGGAAACAGTTCTTTGGCTCTGGAGGCAGAAAGAGAGCAGAAAGGGCTGAGACACTGCACTTAGAATTGTAGGGGTTGGAAGGGACCTCGAGAGCTCATGGGGTCCAACCCCCCTGCCAAAGCAGCTCCCCAGCTCATACTGCACAGGTCGGTGTCCAGACAGGTCTTGAATCTCTCCAGAGAAGGAGACTCCACACCCCCTGGGCAGCCTGTCCCAGGGCTCCCTCACCCTCACTGGGGAAAAGTTCCTCCCCATGTTGGTGTGGAACTCCCTGTGCTCCAATTTGCAGCCATTGCCCCTTGTCCTGTCTCCACAGACCACTGAAAAGGGGCAGGCCAATTCCCCCTGCATCCCCTGCTTCAGATAATTATAGACTTTAATTAGGTCCCCCCTCAGTCTTCTGTTCTCAAGGCTGAAGAGTCCCAACTTACTCAGCCTTTCCTCATAGGGGAGATGCTCCAGGCCCCTAATCATCTTCGTAGCCCTTGCCTGCACTTTCCACCCTTCACAAGGTGACAGCTCCTGGGGCAAGACGCCCCGAGCATCAGAGCACCCCAGAAGCTCCAGCAAACCCTGCAAGCAAGAGGGATGCACTGTCAGTAGCACCCTGGGCTCTGCTCACGCTGCAAGGCTGCCCACAGGGACCGTGCAGGCTCCTGCCTGCAGGCAGCTCCCTGCCAATCACTACATCTCCCTGGGGGAGTCTTTGTTGTAATGCTAAGAATTTCTTAAGACACCCTAGATGATAAATAAAAGTGCTAGGAAATCACTATGCTGTGTGCTCCTCCTCTGTAGGCAGCTAGTCAACTGCTTTGTCTAGGTTATCATCTCTGAAGGCAAGTATAATTTGGCATGCCTGGTCAAAGTGTTTAGACAATTCAGTCAATGGAAACCCCTGAGGAAATAAGAACACTGAAATAAAAGCAGAGGGATGCAAGGGGAGTGCAAAACCCATTCGATAAACCGTGTGTCTTTAAACAAACCCCAGCCTCTTTTGCCCGGGGTGAACTCATAAGGACTGTTACTCTCTTGGCATAAGAGTGTTTTGCATCCCAAAGGTGAAGGAAAGCAGAAATACAGAAATTAAATGCTCACATCAGACACAGGAAAACTAGAAACCCACACAGGCTCTCTGCACGTCTGCTTTCCTTACTCCAGGGCTGGTAGGGTTGGCCTTGGAGTTTTTTATTTGGGAGTGAATGCTCATGCACCCTAATTTACCCTGCTATTCGCTCACTCCCAGGGAAACAAAATTTGCCTTCAGATAAACACAGACCCACTCACAAGCCTACACAGACAATTTAATGAATAGTTTCCGAGTGGAAACCACACATCACTTCCCCAAATTAAGGGCTGCTTGATAGGAACCCTCCGTTCTGCTCTGGAATAAACAGAAATCAGGAGGCGAGGGGCCAGGTCACCTCCTTAACTCCCATCCCCTTGCAAGCATCAACCATTAGACTGTGCAAAGCCAGGCCTGCATCTCTGCAGGGAAAGATAAAGCCAGCCCTGCTTGCTGCTGGCCTGGCTCCGGTGAGGGTGGAGCTGGCTTTGGAGGCATGGGGCTGGAAATGCCTGTCTCCTCTGCGGTGAAAAAAACCTGGAGAGCAGCCAGGCTCCACTGGTCTGACTGCTGGGGGAGGAAGGAGCTGTAAGCCAGCAATTAGTAATCCCACTACTAACAGGAAAGATTGCTGGGAAGTATAAATAGGGTCACTGTTTATATGTGAGTTAGCGTAGGAAGTCGTGTTGATGGTGGTTGGGGTGGTTGGGGTTTTGTTTTTGGGTTGGGTTGGGGTTGGCTTTTCTTTTTTGGGAAAGCTGCCTTGCGTAGGGAAGGCTGCCTTGCATAGGGAAGGCTGCCATCCGTAGGGAAGGCTGCCTTGCGTAGGGAAGGCTGCCATCCGTAGGGAAAGCTGCCTTGTGTAGGGAAGGCTGCCTTGCGTAGGGAAGGCTGCCTTGCATAGGGAAAGCTGCCTTGCGTAGGGAAGGCTGCCATCCGTAGGGAAAGCTGCCTTGCGTAGGGAAGGCTGCCTTGCGTAGGGAAAGCTGCCTTGCGTAGGGAAGGCTGCCTTGCGTAGGGAAGGCTGCCTTGCGTAGGGAAGGCTGCCTTGCGTAGGGAAGGCTGCCTTGCGTAGGGAAGGCTGCCTTGCGTTGGGAAGGCTGCCTTGCGTAGGGAAGGCTGCCTTGTGTAGGGAAGGCTGCCTTCTCTAGGGAAGGCTGCCTTCCATAGGGAAAGCAGCCTTGCGTAGGGAAGCCTGCCTTGCGTAGGGAAGGCTGCCTTGCGTTGGGAAGGCTGCCTTGCGTTGGGAAGGCTGCCTTGTGTAGGGAAGGCTGCCTTGCGTTGGGAAGGCTGCCTTGCGTAGGGAAAGCTGCCTTGCGTAGGGAAAGCTGCCTTGTGTAGGGAAGGCTGCCTTGTGTAGGGAAGGCTGCCTTCTCTAGGGAAGGCAGCCTTCCATAGGGAAAGCAGCCTTGCGTAGGGAAGGCTGTGGTTTGTGGGAATCGCAGCACCTGGGTGGGGAAGAACTTCATGCACGGAGGGTTGGGGCTGGTTTTAGGGATTTACCTCACTGATCTTATGCATACATAATCCTGCATTAATGAGCTGCACAGCATAAGACATAACGTGTAAGCCTTTGGCATGTCCTGAGCTTTATGCTCACGTTGTGGTGTGCTGGGGGAGAGTCTCGGACTGTCAGAGTGATTTTTTAAAAATTCTTCCTTCTCATTTTAGCAGCATTAGAATGTTATCATGTACACACAGGTCATCCACAGAGACCCTTGTAGTTTTTGAAGGGATAGGAACTTTTCCAAGCAGCCAGACAGCTTGCATCAGTATAGGCTGGGGGATGACCTGCTGGAGAAGAGCTCTGTGGAGAAGAGCTCTGTGGAGAAGGACCTGGGGGTCCTGGTTGATGACAGGTTGGCCATGAGCCAGCAGTGTGCCCTGGGGGCTGAGAGAGACAGTGGGATCCTGGGGGGCATCAGGAGGAGTGTGGCCAGCAGGTCACAGGAGGGGATCCTCCCCCTCTACTCTGCCCTGGTCAGGCCCCACCTGGAGTATTGTGTCCAGTTCTGGGCTCCCTGGGGTAAAAAGGACAGGGATCTCCTGGAGAGAGTCCAGAGAAGGGCTACGAAGATGATGAAGGGCCTGGAGCATCTCCCCTGTGAGGAAAGGCTGAGAGAGCTGGGGCTGTTCAGCCTGGAGAAAAGAAGACTGAGGGGGGACCTAATCAATGTTTATAAATATCTGAAGTATGGGGTGCAGGGGGAATTGGCCAGCCCCTTTTCAGTGTCTGTGGGGACAGGACAAGGGGCAATGGCTGCAAATTGGAGCACAGGAAGTTCCACACCAACATGGGGAGGAACTTTTCCCCAGTGAGGGTGAGGGAGCCCTGGGACAGGCTGCCCAGGGGGTGTGGAGTCTCCTTCTCTGGAGAGATTCAAGACCCATCTGGACACCAACCTGTGTGACCTGTCCTAGGGAGCTGCTTTGGCAGGGGGGTTGGACCCCATGATCTCTCAAGGTCCCTTCCAGCCCCTACAACTCTGTGATTCTGTGATTATTCATAATAAGCACAGAATTAAGAAAAGGCCAGACAGTGGAGGCTTTAGAAAGGAGATTAGTTTGTTTGTGTAAACTGTACAGCAAGGAAATGCAACCCCAGAAGAACTGTTGACATCGCCCAAGGATCCAAGGGGCCTGAGATGAAGAGAAAACAAAGTCCTAGAAAGTAAGCACACTTCTTATTTTCATCAAGCACATAGGTAGGTCTCTGTTGTCATCAGTCTCCTTCCTCTTCAGCTCCTCTGAAAACGGAAGGGCTGTGCTGCTAGTGCAGAAGAGTAGAGGTGCAAGGGCCCCCTCTTTAGGATATGCACAGAAGCCGAGGGTAACGGCATATAAAGCTGTTGACTAGGTGTTTTTGGTGTTTGTAAGAAGGTAAACTCTAAAATACAGAAAGCAGAAATGGGGGAAATCCTGAACTTTCCTGTCTGTCTATCCATGCATCCATCCGTCCATCTACACATCCATTCCCAGGAAAGAGCCTGGATTTCTCCAGGGGCACACTAGAAAAGGAGCCATCATAGCACAATTACAAGTTTCCCTGAGTTCTTACAGATTAAGAATTTTCATTTATTAATAATACTAAAAATTAACTACATTAGGCTAGAGGACAATGACAAACCATATCTCTTGGACCACCAACTTCTATAGAATTCACAGAATCACTAGATTCGAAAAGACCTTTGAGGTCATCGAATCCAACCGTACCCATCCTCTACTAAACCATGTCCCTGAGCACATCATCTACCTGTCTTTTAAATACGTCCAGCGTTAGTGACTCAACACCCTCCCTGGGCAGCCTGTTCCAGGCCCTGACAACTCTTTCAGGGAAGAACTTTTTCCTAACATCTAATCTGCCCCTGCCCTGGCACAGCTTTGTGCCATTTCCCCTTGTCCTATCTCCTGTCACCTGGCTTAAGAGACCATCACCCACCTCTCTACAACCTACAGTGAGGTAGGTGTAGGCAGTGATAAGGCCTCCCCTCAGCCTCCTCTTCTCCAGGCTGAACACCCCCAGCTCCCTCAGCTGCTCCTCATAGGATTTGCCCTCCAGCCCCTTCCCCAGCCTGGTTGCCCTTCTCTGGACTCACTCCAGGACCTCAATGTCCTTCTGATGGTGAGGAGCCCAGAACTGGACCCAGCACTCGAGGTGCAGCCTCACCAGTGCTGAGTACAGGGGCACAGTCACTGCCCTGGACCAGCTGGCCACGCTGTTTCTGACACGTAAAAGCTGCATTTGACCTTTTTGGCCACCTGGGCAAAGAAGATTTAGATTTACATTTACATTTCATTGCAAATCTAAATTTGAAACCAGTCTCAAATATACCAACCACGTCCCCACTGGAACTCACAGCCACACATAGTTTGGCTGGTCCATCTAACCACTGAATTAAAGAGACATACAGTGGGGTGCAGGAATTACTAGTGATGACATGTATCACATTTGCAGCAACGGGGCAGAATGACAACATAACACAAAGAGGAAATTCTCTCTGACATGCCCTACACTCTCTTAAATGGTGTATCATTTCTGGTCCAAACTATGTAAGGAGCTCAAGTGCTATCTGAGAGTACCTGGAGGAGACTGCCTTCAAAAAACTGCCATTTATGTCTTAGATAGATACTATTTCTTCAGTGTTCCCTGTGCTTCCTTGTACTTGCTTTAGAGAGTGCTCCTAATCTGAGGCAGTGATATTTAGTGTTCTAAAGAAATTCTAAAGAATCACTGCATGTTTTTGCACTCAAGTGATAAATCTGGATGTGGGTTCCTGGCATTGCCAGCAGGAACATGGATGTGTGGTGCAGAAGACAGGTTTACAGCATTAAAACCTGGGAGAAATAAATTAAGTGAGCCTTTTTGGATGAAATCATAATTAAACCTTGAAAGTTTGGATTTACAATGCGTTTCATTCACCATTTTTCATTTTCATGAACCTCTGGCAGTTTCTGCTCCTAGCTGGGACAAGAAGCAGAGTGGCTAAAAGCACTGTGAAGAAAAATTGTGACAAACCTTCATCTACTTTCAGGAGGGCAATAGGAAGTCTTGGGAGAAACTGTTCTTTTGAGACACAGAGCTCCATCATATTTCTGAGACTGAAGAGCATGAAGTAAAAATCAAGGTTCTGAGATACTTTGGGGGTTTGTTCAAAGTGAAACCCTTTTCCATGCAAGGGAAAGAAAACCAGAGAACCACAGCAGGTTAGGAGGTGGAAGGGACCTTGAAAGCTCATCTAGTCCAACCCCCCTGCCAGAGCAGGATCACCCACACTAAATCACACAGGAACACATCCAGGCAGGGTTTGAATATCTCCAGAGAAGGACACTCCACGACCTCTCTGGGCAGCCTGTCCCAGGGCTCTGTCACCCTCACAGTGACAAAGTTCCTCCTGACATTCACATGGAACTTCCTCTGCTCCAGTTTGCACCCATTGCCCCTTGTCCTGTCACTGGCCACCACTGAGCAGAGCCTGGCTCCAGCCTCCTGACTCTCACCCTTTATGTATTTATAAACACTAATGAGGTCACCCCTCAGCCTCCTCCAGGCTAAAGAGCTCCAGCTCCCTCAGCCTCTCCTCATGAGGAAGGTGTTCCACTCCATCATCTTGCCTGAGATGAATCTGTGATTCCCCTGAGGAACCTTTGCCTTGAGGCAGGGCAGAGCAGAAGATATAAAACTCTCATCCCAGGCAAGGATAAGAGAAAAAGGATGATGGTTCCCTCAAAGTGGCAGAGTAATGCACTGCCCTGGACCTTTGGGAACAGTCCCATGCACCAATATCATGTTCTGCAGTTTCTGTGCACTATGCAAGCAGGAAGAGCAAGTTGGAGGCAATAGGAAGGACTTCACTGATAGCATTGCTTATAAAATCATATTTCAAACCACACTGAAAAAAGTTAACTTGATATACTAAGTATTTTGCAATATTATTCCTTGGATTGTTAGAGTATGCTACTATCAATACCAAACCCTGGCATTTTAAAGGCCCTAGATAGATGTCATTCCAGGTAACTCAGTCCAAAGAGCTGTAAGAACTGAACCATGGGCTCTTCCAAAGGAGAGGTGCATGGAGGACCAGGGAAGAGACCATGAAAACACGTGTTGCACTGTTAGACACATGTTCTGAGCCTGTGTGCTCACTGCAGCCACAAAATAACTTCAGACTCCTGCATCAGAACTTCACACCTGCGTCCCACCCAGTCCTCTAGGAAAGCTGATCCTGCTCACTGTAACCTTCTTGCTTTTTCATGTAGAGGTAGAGACTCCAAGGTTAGGCTTGCAACAGTGTGACTGTGCACTTAGTTGAGATTTTTGGCCAATATGTTCATAAATAACCTGAATGTCAAAGAATGCAAAATACTGCAGCAGCAACACCCATTACCTGCAGAACTAGCAAGGATTATATTCTATAAACACCTATGTAATACAAAAAATCCATTAATTTAGATAATAAAGATTAATACACTAATCTTAAATCACACACTCCTGAAGAGAGCTTGAATAGTTTTACATTAGAACCTTGGGGGGGAAAAAAAAACCAACCAAAAAAGGAAACCCAACCCAAAAACCCCAGGCAACTTCTGGTTTCAGATGCCTCAAGTAGAGATTTACTTTTTGGGTCATTTTAAGTATGGAAGTTGGATTGCAGCTGCCTTCATGCCTCTTGCATAGCATTCCTAAAATGAGCCTGTCATCTCCAGAGGTTATTGGGACAGACAAAAAAAGAACAGGCTTTCTGGTAAGAGAAACAGCAAAGAAGTGGTGGAGATGGAGGCCCCAAGTCAGGGGAGTGTGTAAACACCTCGCTGATGGTGGACCTTTGAGCTTGGAGAGCACTTTCTGCTTTCCTGAGACAAAGCTTGAGAGATGCTAACTGTCCTCTGCTCCCTCATCATCCTCTGCTCCCCACAGAGAAGCTGCTCTTGCAGCTCGCAAGGCCAATGGGATCCTGGGCTCCATCAGCAGAGGGGTGGCAGCAGGGACAGGGAGGGGATTGTCTCTCTCTGCTCTGCCCTCGTGAGGCCCCAGCTGGAGTCCTGTGTCCAGAGCTGGGGCCCCCAATACAAGAGAGATGTGGGACTGTTGGAGAGGGGTCAGAGGAGCCACAAAGATGCTCAGAGGGCTGGAGCACCTGCCCTACAAGGAGAGGCTGAGGGAGCTGGGCTGGTTCAGCCTGGAGAAGAGAAGGCTGCGGGGGGACCTCATTGCATCCTGACAGTCCCTGAAGGGAGCAGAGAAACAGGAGGGGAATCAGCTTTTTAAAAGGGCAGATAATGGCAGGACAAGGGGGATGGATTAAAGCTAAAGGAGGGAAGGTTTAGACTGGATATTAGTGGAAAGTGTTTTACAGAGAGAGTGGTGAGGTCCTGGAACAGGCTGCCCAGAGAAGTAGTGGGTGCCCCATCCCTGAGGGTGTTCAAGGCCAGGTTGGATGGGGCCCTGGGCAACCTTGTGTAGCTCCAGGCCTGAGGTTGGTGTCCCTGCCTGTGGCAGGGGGGTTGGAGCTCTATGATCCTTGGGGTCCCTTCCAACCCTTGCCATTCTATGGTTCTATGATAAGACAGGTGAGGGGGACGTACCTGGCCTGTCTATTCAGGCAGGGGACAATTGGGAGAAAAATTAAATCACAGAGATCAGTGAAACTACTGGATAATAACATGGCAAATACTCTCCTAAGATTAAGGATACAACAGATGCTTCAGAAGGATAAATACCATCTCCCAGGATTATAGCCACTGTGGTAAAATTACAAGGACATGCCAATGTTTGCTTTTTGATGGTACCATCTGGGCTCAGGAGGAATTCCCACCCACAGGAGCAAACTCAGCTCCCCCTAAAGACAATGGCTGGTCCACCCAGGCTGTCTTTCTCCCACACACTGTGACAATCTCCTTACAGTTAAGGAGAAGAGAGTGTGATGAGATAAAACATCCTTGGTCACGCTCACAGGAGAGCATCCCTGTCAATTCAGCTGCCAAATCTCTCATTTCCAGACAACACAAGGTTGCATGCAAATCAAGGAAGAGAAAAGAGGTGCAGGAGGATACAAGTAGCTCTGTGGATGGGTATCAAGGACTCAGCCTTCAAAATGAGGTCTGCCATGAGCTTCTGTCTCACCCACAATGCACATACAGTTCATCTACAATATTTCCCAGTTTGGTTCAACAGTTACTCATCAGGTTGCTAACTTTAAGTACACGTGCAATGACATGCTGCAGACTTCTGGTCTTGGGACTAGGCACAAGCCTCACTGCCTTCCAGAATAAGATTTAAAAGCAGATTTTAAGACCTAACATCCATGCAATATAGAAAAGGTGTAGAATTAGGCTTCAAGTTCAAATGTGTCAGTAATTGAAGCAATGTCCAAGCCCTCCATCTGGTTTGGGTTATCTGGGAGTAGTCCAGTGTGCTAGATTATCCAGATAGACAGTGAGTTATACATGTTAACGAGGAATTTAAGTAATACAATTTATAAATGGCAAGTAGACACTTCTCTAGTTTTCCAGCTAAATCCCAGGAATGCATTGCTTGGAATTTCACAGAGCAATCATAACACACACACCACCCTCCCCAGCACACTCCTTGTATTCCTTCTTAGGGAAATAAGGAACTGAAGATCATTCATTATAATGCCCTTTTCAAAACTGATTCTGCCATTTAGGTCTAATTCATTAGAAAGCATCATGCTGCATTGCAAAAGCATACTTTCATCACAGCCTTTGCCCTTCATTTGTCTTTCTCATTCTCACACATCCTGCAAACAGCACAGCACAAATGAAGCCTGAAGACAACCAGCACTGGAGTAACAGCTTGTCAAAGACAGATTAATACTAATTTTCCTAATAAAACCCCAAACCATTCAGTTTCAGGCTGAGTCCAACCATAAGCCTTGAAACCTTACACGGTGATGGCAGCGTTGGCTGCTTTCTCTTCAAAACTAACCCCTGGAGATACAGTACCTAAATTAGATTGTCTCTAGCTGGGTATTGCATGGCACCAGAGAGGACTGGAAATGGCCTGCCTGCAAGGCTAATGAAAAGCACACTTGTGTCAGGGAAGGCAGCAGGCCTGCCGGCGGCCTAGCTCTCTGCTCCCAAGATTTAGGCCCTGACAATATTCTTCTGTTCCCATGAGACAGGAAAAGTTCCTCATGCTGACAGGATCCTAATAATCACATTCTCAAAACACAGTGGCCTTGCTGATAGGGGTACAGGCTGCCCTAAACCAAGAAGCAGTTATGGGAAGGGATTTGGGAGTAACAGAACATGTTAGGAACCAGCCATAACAAGAGGGTCAAAACAGCAGGTGTGTGGATGCTTTTAGGTATTAAAGGTAAACTAAGGATGTTTAGCTATAAGATAGGGTTATCAGAACTTGTTATAATTACTAACCAATCAATATGGTGTGAACAGTGTGTGTAACCCATTAGCAGTTTTTTAGCTTGCCACGTTTGCAGTAAGAAAGGTATAGAATCTGGGTGATTTCACCTCATAAAATGGCTGGCTGGTTGGCTGGATGGCTTCCTGGCTTCACCTAAAATTCATATATTGAATTGCATGTTGCTCCCTGCTGGACGCCACACACTTGTAAACCTTTGCTGAAACTGTATGCATTTCCTTACTCTTCTATTATCAAAACCAAGTTCACAGGAATTTTGTTTCGGAGCGTATTGGTTATCTCTGCTTGTAACATTAGCAACTGCTACTAAAGATAATAGGCAAGGGGCAAGTGGTCATAGGGGGAAGGTGATAGCTCTGACTGACATCTTTACTGGCATGGGATGATGGAGGAGTTTATGAAGCTTTTTCTACCAAGACTGTCTCCATGCTGTCATGCCAAGAATGCTATAATCTCACTCTGCAGCCTCTTCAGCGGGAGCCAGTGACACGAGAGCTTCTCAGGAGGTGGCACCATTGCATCAGCAAACGCGTGCAGACATGTAAGGTGTGAGATGTGCATATAATCATAGACTGGTCTGGGTTGGAAGGGACCCCAAGGATCACAGAGCTCCAACCCCCCTGCCACAGGCAGGGTCACCAACCTCAGGCCTGGAGCTACACAAGGTTGCCCAGGGCCCCATCCAACCTGGCCTTGAACACTTCCAGGGACGGGGCATCCACCACCTCTCTGGGCAGCCTGTTCCAGCCCCTCACCACTCTTTCTGTAAATAACTTCCCCCTAATATCCAGTCTAAACCTTCACTCCTTTAGCTTCAATGCATTCCCCCTTGTCCTACAGTGTCTCCCCTGAAACACAAGCTCTCTCTCTGGGGGTAAAGGAGCATTTGGGGGAGGTTTAACGTGGGGGCCAAAGGGTCTGTTTCTTTTTGAGGTGATTGGTATGGGTGCATCAGCAAGGAACCACTCCGGTGTCCCAAGGACTGTTCTGGAACATCTTATCCTGTTAAAATGACTACACTTGTCTGAGGCTGGAGTTAGTGTTCATTCAAAGGGGCAGGGATGGGCTCTGCTTTTCTGGTGGTTCTCTCCATGCTCTCTCTCTCCATGGACATATTGTTTGCATTTTCTGCAACTTTGGAGCGATAAAAGGAGTATAATAATCTGTGTGTTGTCTCCCAGCCAAACTGTCAGCTCAGCTGGTCCAGCAAACCAGCAGCCTGAGAGATTTTTCTAAAACAACTTCCAAGCCATACATACAAGATACAGGGCACTTTATAAAGCAAAACCAGATCATTTCTCAGTCTGAAGCCACCCGTGAAGTGTCAGTCTATGGGAACCAATTCACACATGTTTTAATCAACTTGTAAGTTACACTGGATATATGGGACTAGTTAAATTTATAGAACTTGGAGTCTGGCCCATTAAATTCTGTCTATACAGTTTTAACACTTCTGCAAGCCTACATTCAGATTTGCCTTCAGGTCATGATTGAAATAAATACTCCTGGTGCCAGTGAAATACCCAGCACGGATCTGTCAGTGTGTCCTGCAGACAGAACAACACCTTCCCCGTGCCACCCACCAGGACTGCGGGGCCAGGGGGACACACCAGGGCAGCAGTGCTGTGCAGGGATGTCTGACTGCTGAGGGAAACAAACCTCAACAGAAATGTGCCTTGCTGCCATCAGCTGATGTGAGACCCAGGTGTTTGCTGAAGTGATCTTGGCTACCAGCTGCTTATCTGATAGCAAAGAGAGCATGGGATAGATGAGTAGACAGTGAGGTGGGTTGAGAGCTGGCTGTCAGGCTGAGTGAGCTCAGAGGGTGCTGATCAGTGGAGCAGAGTCTGACTGGAGGCCTGTGACCAGCGGTGTCCCCAGGGCTGGGTGTTGGGTCCAGTCCTGTTCAATATCTTCACTGACACCTTGATGAGGGAACAGCATCCACCCTCAGCAAGTGCTGATGATCCAGAGCTGGGAGGGGTGGCTGACAGGCAGGACACTGCGCTGCCATCCAGAGACCTGGCCAGGCTGGAGAGCTGGGCAGGGAGAGACCAGATGAGGTTCAACAAAAGCAAGTGGAGAGTCTGGCACCTGGGGAGGAACAACCACATCTATCAGCACAGGCTGGGGGTGACCTGCTGGAGAAGAGCTCTGTGGAGAAGGACCTGGGGGTCCTGGTGGATGACAGGGTGGCCATGAGCCAGCAGTGTGCCCTGGGGGCTGAGAGAGCCAATGGGATCCTGGGGGGCATGAGGAGCAGTGTGGCCAGCAGGTCACAGGAGGGGATCCTCCCCCTCTACTCTGCCCTGGTCAGGCCCCACCTGGAGTGTTGTGTCCAGTTCTGGGCTCCCTGGGATAAAAAGGACAGGGATCTCCTGGAGAGAGTCCAGAGAAGGGCTACAAAGATGATTAAGGGCCTAGGAGGAAAGGCTGATTGACCTGAAGAAAAGAAGACTAAGGGGGGACCTTATTAATGTCTATAAATATCTTAAGTATTGGATGCAGGGGGAATTGGCCAGCCCCTTTTCAGTGTCTGTGGAGACAGGACAAGGGGCAATGGCTGCAAGTTGGAGCACAGGAAGTTCCACACCAACATGGGGAGGAACTTTTCCCCAGTGAGGGTGAGGGAGCCCTGGGACAGGCTGCCCAGGGGGTGTGGAGTCTCCTTCTCTGGAGAGATTCCAGCCCCGTCTGGACGCCGACCTGTGCAGTATGAGCTGGGGAGCTGCTTTGGCAGGGGGGTTGGACCCCATGAGCTCTTGAGGTCCCTTCCAACCCCTGTGATTCTATGATCTGGACATTTTCAGAGTGCCTGCAGGTTCGCTGCCATGGGCACAAAATGAGTTTTCTCTGGGAGCAGATTTGGGCTGGCAGCAGCAGTAACAGCCCTGCCTGTGCAGGTACCGTGGAAACCAGAGACAAGGGGCTTTGCCAGTCAGGACAGGAATGTTTATTTAAATGTAAGGAGAGAACACCAGCTCTGCAGCTGCTATACCTGTCACGAGTCTCAAAGGGGTACCAAGGCCAAAACTGGCTGACTTGGAGGAAAAGCACTGTGCCCTGTGAAACAGATAAAAAACCCCAAAACAACCAGCCACCAGAATCTCTTGGGAGGCTATGTACTCCCTGTGCTGAGAAGACATTTTTGGTTTCCAGAAGAGACAGCTCCAGCATGCATGCCTCAGGTTGCCCAAGCCAGGCAGGCTTACGTGCTGAATATCAATAGGAGAATTTGCAAAGGTAATTACTTCAATTATCTTGTTACCTTGGCAACCGCATAACATGAACTCAGGCTTCAGTGAGAACCGACCAGGGTTCCCAAGCAGCTCCCTGCTCCTATGCAGGCCAGGAGCCACCTCCTGGAGCCCTATAGCTCCTTGGGGAGCTCCAGTTCTGCTGGCCGAGCTGGGGGCAGGAGGGGGGGGGGAGAGGCACCTGAGGAGCTGCAGCAACACAGGTCATCTCACCTCCTTCATCTCACAGGCACAGCAGTGGTGTTTGGCTCAGGGTGATGAAGACACTGATTTTCTGCCTTGGTCATGCACCTTTTCAAATGGCATGGCACAGCCTTAATAGCTTACATATGTTAACACAAGTATGCAAAACATATATGGCCTCAAGTTGGAGCACAGGAAGTTCCACACCAACATGGGGAAGAACATTTTCCTGGTGAGGGTGAGGGAGCCCTGGGACAGGCTGCCCAGGGGGTGTGGAATCTCCTTCTCTGGGGATATTCCAGCCCCATCTGGATGCTTCCCTGTGTGACTTGTCCTAGGGACCCTGCTTTGGCAGGGGGGTCGGACTCGATGATCTCTGGAGGTCCCTTTCAACCCCTACAAGCCTGTGGTTCTGTGATACAGCTTTAACATCTCATTCTGTAATGTCTGGGCACATACATCTATGTATCTAGACACAAAATATTTTGGATAGGTTGACTTTGATTGTCTCATTTTTGTTAACCTTCTTGTGACCAGCAGGTTGAGGGAGGTGATTCTCCCCCTCTCCTCCGCTCTCATGAGATACTCCACACACCCTCCTGCCCACAGCACTGCATCCAGCTTTGGGATCCCTTGTGCAAGACAGACATGCTGTTCTTGGAGCAAGTCCAGAGGAGGCCACAGAGGTGCAGATAGCAGGAGTTCATCTTCCAGTGAAAACAGGCTGGGATAGCTGGGCTTGTTCAGACAGAAGAGGCTCGAGGAGTACCTTAGAGCAGCCTTCCAGTACCTGGAGAACTACAGGAAAGCTAGACAGGGACTGATTACAAGGGCAGGGAGTGATAGGACAAAGGATGATGGCTTTAAGATGAAAGAGGGGAGATTTAGCCTAGATATCAGGAAGAAACTCTTCACTGTGAGGATGGTGAGACATTGGCACAGGTTGCCCAAGTTATGGCTACCCCTGGATCCCTGGCAGTGTTCAAAGCCAGATTGGATGGGGTTTTGGGCAACCTGGGCTAGTGAAGGGTATCCCTGCCCATGGCAGGAGGTTGGGACCAGGTAGGCTTTGAGTCCCTTCCAACCCAAACCAGGCTGTGATTCCGTGATCTTAGTTACACAGCAACTACAAATATCCAGAAAGAGCAAGAAAAATTATTGAAGTTCCTGGGAAAGTTGTATTAAGATGACAAGTAAGAAAAATGTATGCATTTGGTGAAGGAACTGAGTAGTAGGGAACAATAGAACATATAAAAGGCTCATGATAATAAAATTATAATGAACCTGGGGCTCTTATTCATCTCTTTGTGCAGTTTGACAAGAAGATGATGTGAAAATAAAAGGGAACACACACACATATACATTTTTTGTGTGTAATCCCTTGCCACATATCAGCCTTGAATGTATTGCTGCTGAACACGGTGTTTTAGAAACACCACATCGTTACTACACTTGCTGAATGAAAAGTTTGCATGGGAAACAGCTCACATACACAGACTGATCATGTGGGAAAGGTCAGGAAGGAGCCTCACTTCACATCAAGTAAATACCTCTCCAGCTATGTTTTTATGAAATAGTGATTTAAAACTCAACAAAACCCACTTCTGTTACAAGGAGGGAAAAGCAACTCAGTAAGAAAAGAGTTTTGAGTCCCAAGTTTTGGAGCCTGTAAATATTTTGTTTCTCAAAACTTGGACTTATTTTTGTTTTACCACTGTGCCAGTTCCATCATAGGCACCAACCATGCCTACAAACTGCTGATTTTTCCAGGGAAAGGCTATTTTGCAGACAAATGACACCAAAACATTTGTTTGGTTAGTCAGAGGTGACAAATTCAGCCTGATATACAAACTCTACATCTAGTCTTCATCCTACTCAGGAATACATGCTACCTTCATTCTTTTCTTATTGTTCCCTACCTTGCTTGCTTTTATTCTCCAGTTGCAGAAAAAAATCAGAAAAGCCATTGAATAACTTTGCAAGTAAACTGGAATAATTTTGACTACCATGTTATTAATACTGCAAGCCTAAACTGGGCAAGTTGTTACCCATATTGATGCTACCTATGTTCCCCATGAAGCTGGAAGCAGAGAAAGGGAGCTAGGATGTTGTTGCATGGGTGTTAAACAGACAGAATTCTTGACAACCAACTGCATCATGGCAGCAGCTATAGGGTACAGAAGTAACAATGTTTTCCCATGTAATCACAACAGTTTATGTTTAATCACAGACAGGTAGGATTCATAATTGGTTTTCTAAAGTCAATCACAGAATCACAGAGTTGTAGGGGTTGGAAGGGACCTCGAGAGCTCATGGGGTCCAACCCCCCTGCCAAAGCAGCTCCCCAGCTCATACTGCACAGGTCGGCGTCCAGATGAGTCTTGAATCTCTCCAGAGAAGGAGACTCCACACCCCCTGGGCAGCCTGTCCCAGGGCTCCCTCACCCTCACTGAGGAAAAGTTCCTCCTCATGTTGGTGTGGAACTTCCTGTGCTCCAACTTGCAGCCATTGCCCCTTGTCCTGTCCCCACAGACAACTGAAAAGGGGCTGGCCAATTCCCCCTGCATCCCACACTTCAGCTAATTATAACCATTGATCAGATCCCTTCTCAGCCTTCTTTTCTCCAGGCTGCACAGCCCCAGCTCTGTCAGCCTTTCCTCATAGGATAGATGCTCCAGGCCCTTCATCATCTTCGTAGCCCTTCTCTGGACACTCCCCAGGAGATCCCTGTCCTTTTTACACCATGGAGCCCAGAACTGGACACAATACTCCAGGTGGGGCCTGACCAGGGCAGAGTAGAGGGGGAGGATCCCCTCCTGTGACCTGCTGGCCACACTCCTCCTGATGCCCCCCAGGATCCCATTGTCTCTCTCAGCCCCCAGGGCACACTGTTGGCTCATGGCCAACCTGTCATCCACCAGGACCCCCAGGTCCTTCTCCACAGAGCTCTTCTCCAGCAGGTCACCCCCAGCCTGTACTGATACATGCAGTTGTTCCTCCCCAGGTGCCAGACTCTCAACCTCATCTGGTCTCTCCCTGCCCAGCTCTCCAGCCTGGCCAGGTCTCTGGATGGCAGCGCAGTGTCCTGCCTGTCAGCC
Source organism: Laterallus jamaicensis coturniculus (assembly GCA_022605575.1). NCBI lineage: Eukaryota > Metazoa > Chordata > Aves > Gruiformes > Rallidae > Laterallus > Laterallus jamaicensis. The sequence continues at coordinate 5,521,736 of JAKCOX010000005.1, forward strand.
ACCCCTCCCAGCTCTGTATCATCAGCACCTGCTGAAGGTGGATGCTGTTCCCTCATCAGGGTCATCAATGAAGATATTAAACTCTCTAACGAGAGCCCCAGCAACTCCCAGTTGAAGAATTACTTCAGGAGCAAGGGAATATCTATAGGTGTCTCTATATATTTATTAATATATATGTGTGTATGTACATATATAAATATATATATATAAAATATAAAGTGCCTATCATTGTATTGATAAACATTCTTTGCAACACACAAGCCAGCGGAGATACCCAGAAGGAAATCAGGTCACAGATCAGCAGGCAGCTGCATTTACCAGTTTAAACAAGGCTTACTGGTTGAAAAACTACATCTTAAAGGCCAAATCAGCAACTTACAGATCAACATGGATCTTCAACTCCAGCATTATTTCCATCTGAACATAGGGATATGAAACCTGGATGTACTCCAGAGGCACACTAGGCAGGCAACTTAAAGCACGTGAAAGAAAATGCCTCAGAAATGCTAAACAGAATGAAAAATGTGAAGTAGAATGGGTGAGGAGCTATCCGGGAGCTTGGTAGCTCCATACCTCTGGCAAATGAAATGGGTGCATTTGGGATGCATGTCAAGAATGAAGCCAAACATCCACCCCATTAGGAATGCCAGACGGTAACCAGAGGAGCGCACACGCGACCCTGACTGCCTGACTCCATCTAACAGGCACGAGGATGGCCATGCATGACAGCACTGCCTGCAGCACCTGAAACTTGCTGGCACAGAGCAGGGTCTGTCAGTGTTACACCACAAATCAGTTAATCAACCTATCTACCCAGCTATCTCCTGCCCTGCCTTAATATAAGGCTTATCTACTATTTGCATATTATTACACTAATTTCAAGCCTTGCAGGTATGGCATAAACAATCAACAGTTTTGTCCCCCCACCAAGGACATTTTAGTTCAGCTGTGTGAAGATTTTTTGGGATAGCACTTGAGCCTGCAGGTCCCTAGAAATATTAACACTGTATTGGACTGATATCACAACTCCTGAGCTTATAATTGATTATAGCTTGAAGGGAAAGATAATTATTATTTCTGAGTTGGTTTTCCTTAAACCTGGGAATGTATTTTTAAGATCTTCAGACTTCTAAGAAAACTTCTGCCTTGTAAGCTACAGGTACTAAACCCACAGACAGCGTGATGTCAGTGAAACTAGCCCTGGCTATTTAAAAAAATATGTGAGGAACAATTGATTTTGTGCTCATAAACACCTCCAGCAACTGAGGTTGGGAAATCACTCTGGCAATTTCGATGTGAATTTAGAGAGTGTCACAAACTCCAGCAATGCACCTTTCCCAGAGGAGCCAAAGCCAGTGCTGCTGCTGACTGGGACCCCAGAAGCAGCTTTGCATCAAGCTCCAAGCCCTGCCCAAAGCAGTCTCCAGCCTGCTCTCCATGCAGACTTATGCATCCAGCCCCCCTGGATTAGAAGCATCTACAACATGGGCAATTCTATGTCGGGGAAGACAGCAGGAAAGCCTTTAGTAGTTACAAAAATCAACTGCTTACTCTTTGCAGTTTAATTGTTTTGCTCTTGTGCTTTCCTGTGGCTTCTGCAACCAGGAGTGGAGAAGCCAAAAATGGCTGCAGAAGACAACTGGAGAGGGGTGGGTACAGGCTGCAAACGCCATGTCCTATAACACAGCAAGCAAAGGGCTCCTCCATGCACCTGCATGGGAAAGGACTGAAATGCAAAGGCAGAAGCTTTTGTGGTAGGCCAAGAAAATTTCCCTAAATAAGTGGGGAGCAGAGAGGAAAGGAATTTTTCTCCATGGATGGGGTATTATACATATATATGTATATATACACACATATATACCGCACGCTTCTGCCTGAATGACAGAAATGACTGAGAAAACCTGTCGGGGAAGACGGAAGGCCTGCCAGCGGCCTAGCTCTCTGCTCCCAAGATTTAGGCCCTGACAGTATTCTGTTCCCATAAGAAAGGAAAAGTTCCTCATGCTGAGAGGATCCTAATAATCACATTCTCAAAACACAGCAGCCTTGCTGATAGGGGTACAGGCTGCCCTAAACCAAGAAGCAGTTATGGGAAGGGATTTGGGAGTAACAGAACATGTTAGGAACCAACCATAACAAGAGGGTCACAACAGCCGGTGTGCGGATGCTTTTAAGTATTAAAGTTAAACTAAGGATGTTTAGCTATAAGATAGGTTTATCAAAACTCCTTATAATTACTAACCAATCAACATGGTGTGAACAGTGTGTGTAACCAATTAGCAGTTTTTTAGCTTGCCACGTTTGCAGTAAGAAAGGTATAGAATCTGGGTGATTTCACCTAATAAAATGGCTGGCTGGCTTCACCTAAAATTCATATACTGAATTGCGTGTTGCTCCCTGCTGGACACCACAATTCTACTGCCTTCCAAAGGTGATGGGTAGGATCTTGATAGATTTTAGCTGTCATTATCAATCACAACTAGTGAAAAGTCTGCTTTCCAGGTGGCACAAACAAGCTGTCTTAGGAACTCCTTTCCAAGCACCACCAAGATTCTTATGATCAGAGGAAAATATTTTGTTCCTTTTCCAATCTTGATGCGAGGGTATTTCAGATGCTGGGAGCATCTACTGCCACATTGGAGTAGATGCACAAACAGCAGGAGTTAGCTCATATTCAAAGGAGAACAAGACAGAAAATAATGAATTACTGCTGGCCACTTCAGTAAGAACACCAGTCATCTAATGAAAATATTGACATTTATGGGAATCCGCAGAGAGAGTTAGACATACTTGTGGTCTCTACCACTGTATCACGTTTCATAATGTTTTATTTCTGTTTACCTTCCAAAACAAACTACTGTAACTAATATGTTTATAATAATTAAGGAGGAGGAGACAGCCAAGTTTGAGAAAAGACTGGCCTCTGAAATTGATGCTTTTCTCAGCTGGAATGTTTAGCTGGCCTGGGCACTGCTTTTCTCTCCCTAATCAGAGAGGAAAGCTGGGAGAAAGGAACAGGGCCCTTAATTACCTCTGGTATAACTTCCACAGAAAGCAACGTGCATGCACAAGGGATTAATTTAATGTGTTATCGCTCAATAGTCATACAGTTGGCAGCTAAATAACCAGGACTAATATATGTGCATATGGGTGCTTGTGTGTATATTCATACATCAGAATGTCATGTATATAAGACACATATAGGAGGTTGTGCATGCTTCTCTGAATCAGTGTGATAATCAGTATCCCAGAGACCTTCCTCCCCCTCTACTCTGCCTCGGTCAGGCCCCACCTGGAGTATTGTGTCCAGTTCTGGGCTCCCTGGGATAAAAAGGACAGGGATCTCCTGGAGAGAGTCCAGAGAAGGGCTACGAAGATGATGAAGGGCCTGGAGCATCTCCACTATGAGGAAAGGCTGAGAGAGCTGGGGCTGTTCAGCCTGGAGAAAAGAAGAATGAGGGGGGACCTAATCAATGTTTATAAATATCTTAGGTATGGGGTGCAGGGGGTGATTCTATGATTCCAAAAAGTATTGGTTTTGTTTCCAAACAAGTGACCAAGTAAGTTAATTGTACCAGTCAAACCTAAAAAACAGTAAGGAGGATTTCCTTAACTGAAGACTGAAGGGCCTAAAGTGAGGCCTGACACTCACCTTAATCTCTTCTAGCAAAGCAAAGTGTTTAACAGATGTTAAATGATACCACATTGATATCAGAATCAGTTTCTCTTTCTATAACTAGGCAAGCACTGTGTGGCAGCTGAAGGTTTATACATCATAGAATGGGTTGGGTTGGAAGGGACCCCATGGATGATAGAGCTCCAACCACCCTGCCATAGGCAGGGACACCAACCTCAGGCCTGGAGCTACACAAGGTTGCCCAGGGCCCCATCCAACCTGGCCTTGAACACTTCCAGGGATGGGACATCCACCACCCCCTCACCACTCTCTCTGTAAAAAACTTCCCCCTAATATCCAATCTAAACCTTCCCTCCTTTAGCTTTAATCCATCCCCCTTGTCCTGCCATTATCTGCCCTTTTAAAAAGCTGATTCCCCTCCTGTTTCTCTGCTCCCTTCAGGGACTGGCAGGCTGCAATGAGGTCCCTCCACAGCCTTCTCTTCTCCCGGCTGAACCAGCCCAGCTCCCTCAGCCTCTCTTTGTAGGGCAGGTGCTCCAGCCCTCTGAGCATCTTTGTGGCCCACCATTCTGAAGTAGGCTGAGCACACTTAGATTTTTGGAAAGGATTAAACTGATTTGGAATATTTAATTTTCAGAAAGGACTGTAGAAAAGATGAGTTTTTCCCATTTATCAGATCTGAGAGTGAAAATCTGGTTTATATAGCTTCAGAAGTTACGTAGCAGTGATGCTGGAGAAGTAGAAGATACCTGTGATACCACAGCTTTAGAAGAAATCATGATAGAGCTTTAAATCAAAGATTTTATAGCATCCAACAATTAAAGGTGGAACATGATGGAATATGGTGATAGGAGGATTCTATAACTGGCAAGGGATTCAAAGAAAATATTCATAAACCAAATACATTGCTGTACATTCTCCTAATCTGCACTGGATTTGCATTTGTGCAGCTAATGCTGTGAAAAGTTAGTGGCTGGAAATGCTAGAACTCATTTAGGTGTCCTCTGCTGAGGGCAGGAGCCTCTGAATCTGGAAAGCATTTAGGTTTCACAAAAGGATATGAGAAAACATTCCTGCCAAAGCCTCTGCGCTCCTACTTGATTTGAATTCTTGGATTGCCTGTTGCAAGCTGCTGAGCTCTCTGAGCAAGACTTTGAAGGACTCGGACACACTCTGCTTCCCAGCTCTCTCTGTTTGTTGGTAGGCAATGGGATTCTCCAGCATTCCACTGAGGGCACAGCAGCAGGGAGCCTGGCCACCTCATGGGAACCCCTGCACCATTTCTTACTTGAAAAAATCCCTAGCAGACAAATATTAGGAGGACCTGTTTCTTAAATCTGTTTTTGAAACTTCCTGTACTTTTTTCTTCCCCCCCCTTCTTCTTCCCAGGGTTTATCCCATGACCAATTCTGGATGCTAATGCTTTGCATTTTCAAAAATGCTCTTGCTGGTTATTTATGCCCCATCTCTCTATTTCAGTGATGCATTCAGCAGCTGGAGGCCATCTGGAAATGTTAGTCATTTTAAGAGAGTGAAGACCTTTGCAGATAAGGGATAGGAAATACAATCTTTTTTTTTCCTATTTGGTCCCTAATCATATGCCATTAAAGAGAAGTATGTATGGAACAGGATATTTTTCCTAATATTACAATTTACTGTATCAGTTTCAACCAGTGGCTTGGGCCCTGGTGCAGGAAGCAAAGAAAGAAATGTTTTATTTTAGAGTTGTGAGCAGGAATCCATGGGACTAAATGATGCACTACCAGCTTGAAGGAGCTCAGTCACAAGCAAGACCTCCTTTCTGTAGGACCCATCATCTTTTTCACTTTCCTATGCCTGTCACAAACATTCCTGCCTGGGAACCACCTCATAAAAAGCCCTGCCACCTCCAGGAGTCATACTGGTTTGCTACTACACACTAAGGTTATAAATACCAAAGCAAAGATATGCTGGCCACATCATTTGGGTGGTACAACCCAAAGCACCTTACAGAGATCCAGAGGACTTATCTACTTTCCCCACAAGCATCCCACTGCCTGCACAGTGGCTCCTGCTCAGCCCTGCTCTCTCCAGCCATGGAGAAGGTAAGGCGGTGGCACTGACCCTGACTCTGACTATTTGTAAGGCTCCCAAAAGTATGTGAGGTCTCTTACAAAAACCAGGGAAATTGTAACTTAATGTTGTCCTGGAAGGCTAATAATCCTTGGAAAGACACAACAAGAGATAGGGTGAAAGATGGCAGATAAAGTGAGAGACAGGGAGAAGGTCCCTGAGGTGACTGAATGAACACATCCCTGACAGGACGGGAGGAAATGTGTATATTCAATCAGGCTAACATCCCTTCGGTGCAAGGGGCCAGCAGAGCTGGGGCTGTTCAGCCTGGAGAAAAGACGACTGAGGGGGGATCTAATAATCAATGTTTATAAATATCTTAAGCATGGGGTGCAGGGGGAATCAGCCAGCCATAGAATCATATGAATCATAGAATCATAGAATGGCAAGGGTTGGATGGGGCCCTGGGCAACCTTGTGTAGCTCCAGGCCTGAGGTTGGTGGCCCTGCCTGTGGCAGGGGGGTTGGAGCTTTATGATCCTTGGGGTCCCTTCCAACCCATGCCATTTTATGATTCTATGGGTCTGGAGGGCACCTTTGGGGTGCTTCATGGGGTAACATGGCCACCACCACGACACCATGCTGAAGGTGTGACTGACATCAGATGACAGCTCTGGTTTTGCTTGCAGCAAGCCCAGTTTTTAGTGGATTTCTTCAAGTATCACTATTGGGATGGTATCAGCTCCAGTCAATATTCTCACACCTAGGAGAACTGACTTCATCACTGTAGAATTTAGAAACCAAAGCCTGTGAGAGAGCCCAGGGGGTGGTGTAAATACAATCCCTCTTCCCCTGCCCTAAGAGTTCAGGACAAGTAACACTGCCACTACTACAGGCAGCTTACTGGAGCAGGATGCTTTCTTTCACAAGAGCAAACTACCTGACATGCAGTGTTTTAATTATGTGCCTCTCTACAAGAACATATACTTTTTCAACTAGCTGCTGAGACTTTTGTGGGTCACTATAAAATCTGAGTCTTCCATAAATACAGATATGAGAGAATATAATTGCTGGAAGTATGTGGGCCTTGGTATTACTCATTTTTAAGAGGGAGAACCAAGTCTGGATATGAATAAATGCAAATACTGCCTCATAGTGAAATATTTTGCTTATCCAGAGGACACAAGGTGTTTGCACAGCCTCAGGCTATGCCAGGGTGGAAGCATTCCCTGCTGTGTGGTTTCAAATGTTTTGTCCAACTGATTCATAAGGGGCCTGAAGTGGCAGCATTTGCTACTCACTCTCCTTAACATGCTGCTCAGCAGCTCAGGAACATTCTTACTGCTTGAAAGCCAATTCCCTGAAGCCAAGCCACACACCACCTCATTTAGTTCTTCACAACAGATCCACAGATTTAGGAGGAGAAATCCCAAGTCCTGATCTAAACTTAACATCAGCAGAAAATTTGTGAACACAGTAGGGAAGGAAAGGAATCCACTTCAGCCATGGTTATGTTGCCCTATCCATCCTCATTCTGGCACTCTTTTCCAAGAGTGATACAAGCCCTGTGATACCAGCCACCAGGATTTAAGAACTTGACAGTCTTGTACCTTTCCCAATTAAAAACCAAAAATATAATCCTCTCTCCTCCCCAAGTTTTATCATCAGAAAAGCTTCCTGTTTTTCAGACCTTTCTACAGATACCAACCACCTGCTTTTCACCTGCATGTTCACATCAGCTCAGCTGACAGTTCTGTCCCAAACACAGACACTTTGACCACACTTTCCTGAGAGGGAAAGGATGGTGTTCATGCTGACTTTCACTTTGGTCACCTGGGACACATGTGACACAAACAAGCAGAACAGCAAAGTGATCACACATGACATCCAGCAGAGCTCAACTTGTTCTCTTGCTTAGCTGTGAGCACCTCTGTGTGTTGCTTTGAGTCTACTTGATCTTGACAGGCTGGAAAGATGGGGCTGGGGGAACCTCATGAGGTTCAACACTGCCAAGGGTCAGGGGTGGCACTTGGGCCAGAAGAATCCCAGACACAGATACAGCCTGGGAGAAGAGCTCCTGGAGAGCAGCCCTGTGAGAAGGACCTGGGTGTCACAGTGGATGAGTAACTGAACATGAGCCAGCTGTGGCTCTTGCAGCTCGCAAGGCCAATGGGATCCTGGGCTCCATCAGCAGAGGGGTGGCAGCAGGGACAGGGAGGGGATTGTCCCTCTCTGCTCTGCCCTCCTGAGGCCCCACCTGGAGTCCTGTGTCCAGAGCTGGGGCCCCCAATACAAGAGAGATGTGGAACTGTTGGAGAGGGTTCAGAGGAGCCACAAAGATGATCAGAGGGCTGGAGCAACTGCCCTACAAAGAGAGGCTGAGGGAGCTGGGCTTGTTCAGCCTGGAGAAGAGAAGGCTGCAGGGGGACCTCATTGCAGCCTGCCAGTCCCTGAAGGGAGCAGAGAAACAGGAGGGGAATCAGCTTTTTAAAAGGGCAGATAATGTCAGGACAAGGGGGAATGGATTAAAGCTAAAGTAGGGAAGGGTTAGATTGGATATTAGGGGGAAGTTTTTTTACAGAAAGTGTGGTGAAGGGCTGGAACAGGCTGCCCAGAGAGGTGGTGGATGCCCCGTCCCTGGGGGTGTTCAAGGCCAGGTTGGATGGGGCCCTGGGCAACCTTGTGTAGCTCCAGGCCTGAGGTTGGTGTCCCTGCCTGTGGCAGGGGGGTTGGAGCTCTATGATCCTTGGGGTCCCTTCCTAACCCTTGCCATTCTATTATTCTACTGATTCATTTAGGAGGGCAGTACTGCTGTGCTATGCCTTTGAGAGAATGGAGTGCAAGCTAGTAAAAGGAGTTGCCTCCCCTGCTGCTTGTGAGCACCTCTATGGCTCAGACTTACAGAGGAAGCACCTTCACCTTGTCTGATTCTTCTGCTTCATCTCCTTCACTCGTAGTCCCCAGATCTACAACAGCTCAACAAAGCCAGAGCACAAACATAAGGGATGAGTAGAGAGCTCCTAGCAAAGCATTCATTCAGCAGATGATTTTAGTCTGGTTGCCTGACTATCCTTGTTTCTGGTCTACTGGAGGAACTGGTTGGCTGAGCTGGGAACACAGCACTCCTTCCAGGCTCCTGCCACAGATCCATCGCAGTGATTTGTGCTGCAGTGATGCAGCAAGGTGTGATGCAGAGCTTCAAGAAGATGCCTACAGAGCCTGCCAAGGAACAGGACCTTCCCCCCACCCCCCTGCCTGCCAGCTCAGAGTCCACAGAGGAAATCATTCAGCTGAAGCCAAACATTCCTATTGCAAAAACAAGGGACCTGGTAGGCCAAGACAACCACCAGACAGATAGCACAGCTTAAATACTTCTGTTCCACAGTTGATAAATACTCTAATAAATTATTAAAATGGCAATTTATACCAGGCTGATGGTCATTACCCTTGAGCACAGCTGCCTAGCTAGCACTCTCCATGTACTTTAAGACAAGATAGAAGTGGATGCCTAATGGGAGTGTAAGGAAAGGCTGGGTTTCCTCTTGGCCAGGGTGTGGCCAAGTCCATCACCTAAGGCCAAGGTTTTTTGAAGCCAGAGAAGCAGATGACATCCTGAACATCCAGTGTAGGTGTTTTCCTAAAGTCATCACTGCTGAGCACCTTGTGGCTGCAGCCAGCATCCCAACATCCCATCAGGAAACCAGGAATCATAGAATTGTAGGGGTTGGAAGGGACCTCCAGAGCTCATGGGGTCCAACCCCCCTGCCAAAGCAGCTCCCCAGCTCACACTGCACAGGTCGGCATCCAGATGAGTCTTGAATCTCTCCAGAGAAGGAGACTCCACACCCCCTGGGCAGCCTGTCCCAGGGCTCCCTCACCCTCACTGGGGAAAAGTTCCTCCCCATGTTGGTGTGGAACTTCCTGTGCTCCAATTTGCAGCCATTGCCCCTTGTCCTGTCCCCACAGACCACTGAAAAGGGGCTGGCTGATTCCCCCTGCATCCCCTGCTTCAGATAATTATAGACATTAAATTAGGTCCCCCCTTAGTCTTCTCTTCTCAAGACTGAAGAGTCCCAACTTACTCAGCCTTTCCTCATAGGGGAGATGTTCCAGGCCCCTAATCATCTTTGTAGCCCTAAATGATGTCTCAAGGCCCTAGAGAACAAGAGGAAAGGTAAGTACAGGCTGTAATCTGACAGTTCAGGTAGGTTTGCTCAAAGTTCTTTTCCTCTCAAAGCTGAGCTGATGTGTCAGGAAGCTGGCAGTGTGCAAAGACAGCACTCAGAAGCAGCTGGCAGCTAGCTGCACCGCTGGACCATGGCTCCTCTTCAAGGCTTCCTATGCCACCACTACATTCTAGAGTAGAGAAACAGGATGGGCAACCTAGGTGCTTAACACAGAAGTGTCTCATTTTATAATCCCTTTAACTTTGTTGGCTCCAGGGTGAAAGGGAATGATTCACAGAGGAATTGTGTAAGTGCTGTCTTTGTCAAACATGTGCAAAATGAGAAATAAACCTTTAAAACAGCTGAAGGGCAAAGAAGGCACTGCCAGAAAACCTTGTTGGAAAGGAGAAAATTAAATTTAAACCAAGTGCTACTTGTATTGCAAAAGAACAAGAAACAGAACCTTCTTCTACACACACAGGAGCCACAAAAAGCAAAACCTGGGAGGGAGGGGAAGGAAGGGGAGGGAAGGTGCCAGGCACCAGCAAGGGGAGCAGCACTGGCAGGGCTGCCGCAGGAGCGAGCACGCTGCAAGCCAAACGCAAGCCGGGGCTGACTTGGGCAACCTCCACAACAACCTCTCTTCCTACAGCCATACCTCTGCCTGCCAGTGGTGAGACCAGCCCTGATCCCATCCCCTGGATGGGAGGCACCTGCTCTTGCAATGACTTGCTTGGGCAGCCCCTCACACCCTGTTTGCCAGCATCCCTCCTGCTGTCCTACCTCATGTGCCTCCTAAATCCCACGCAACACTGTGCTCTGCTTTGCAACTATGGAATGGCCAGCTGTAGGGTGCACCAGGCCAAAAGCATTCCCTCTGTGCTTTCCAGCAGGTTTTGGAGCCCCAGTTGGAACACCCAGTAGTGTGTGGTACAAGCAGTAAGACCATGAAGCAACTGCAGCACAGCTTATTTCTTCTACAGCTCCCTGCATGCTTGGCTACATTTTAAATAGCATGTTTTGGGGGTGCCCCAATCCTTCTGCAGGCTATAGAACTGCTAGTCTGTATCTTGAGATTTTGGTTGAAGGGAACCAGCCCCTGCACTTCCACAGGGTGGATGAGTTTCTATGCTTGAACAACAGGCTGACAAGCCGCTGCAAACCATGTTTAACCAAGTACCCTGCTTGTGGAGGGCTACCAAAAAAGCACCTGTGCTTCAGGAAAGCCTGTTCTGTACCATGCCTGTAAATCATGCCTTCCTGCACAGTTTCACAGGACTACCAGGTTGGAAAAGACCTCTGAGATAGAGTCCAACCATGTTGTACTACAGGTTTGACTGAAAAATGGATTATAAAGAAGCTGAAAGTTAAGGAAACAAAGGGATTGGCTCCTTAGAGCACAGAAGGTAGCTCTGGACAATCCTTAGCCTGGGATGCTGAGGAGCAGGACCCTTTTCCCTCTTTGTAGAGCTGTTGCAGCTCAATGGTAAATGGCATTCAGCCACCAGCTGGAAGAGCTCCTCTGTCAGGAGCAGATATCTGCACCTGCCTTACAGCCTAAAAACTGCTCACCCCATCTGAGTTTTGTCTTTCCATACTACTTACAGGGATAAGGAACAGCCAAGACTTAGTTTGGCCACACTACTGTCTTTTTGTTATGTTTACAAAGTAGCAACTCATCTTGGTCAGCTGAAGGAACAAGGTGTTTAAATCCTCTCTATTAAATGACTAAATATTAAATGAATAATCTTAAATTATTAAGCAGGGTGTTTCTCTTCAATGGGTCCAGTCCTGTTCAATATCTTCATTGACACCTTGATGAGGGGGCAGCACCCACCCTCAGCAAGTGCTGATGATACAGAGCTGGGAGGGGTGGCTGACAGGCAGGACACTGCGCTGCCATCCAGAGACCTGGCCAGGCTGGAGAGCTGGGCAGGGAGAGACCAGATGAGGTTCAACAAGTGCAAGTGTAAAGTCTGGCACCTGGGGAGGAACAACCACATATATCAGTACAGGCTGGGGGTGACCTGCTGGAGAAGAGCTCTGTGGAGAAGGACCTGGGGGTCCTGGTGGGTGACAGGTTGGCCATGAGCCAGCAGTGTGCCCTGGGGGCTGAGAGAGACAATGGGATCCTGGGGGGCATCAGGAGGAGTGTGGCCAGCAGGTCACAGGAGGGGATCCTCCCCCTCTACTCTGCCCTGGTCAGGCCCCACCTGGAGTGTTGTGTCCAGTTCTGGGCTCCCTGGGATAAAAAGGACAGGGATCTCCTGGAGAGAGTCCAGAGAAGGGCTACGAAGATGATGAAGGGCCTGGAGCATCTCTCCTGTGAGGAAAGGCTGAGAGAGCTGGGGCTGTTCAGCCTGGAGAAAAGAAGACTGAGGGGGGACCTAATCAATGTTTATAAATATTTAAAGTATGGGGTGCAGGGGGAATTGGCCAGCCCCTTTTTAGTGTCTGTGGGGACAGGACAAGGGGCAATGGCTGCAAATTGGAGCACAGGAAGTTCCACACCAACATGGGGAGGAACTTTTCCCCAGTGAGGGTGAGGGAGCCCTGGGACAGGCTGCCCAGGGGGTGTGGAGTCTCCTTCTCTGGAGAGATTCAAGACTCATCTGGATGCCCGAGTGACCTGTCCTAGGGACCCTGCTTTGGCAGGGGGCTTGGAACCAATGATCTCTTGAGGTCCCTTCCAACCCCTACAACTCTGTGATTCTGTGGGTCTCAGCAATTGACATTTGGATGTAGACCCCATGTTGAGCATTTTCAAAGCTTTGGGTTGATGAGAGGGGGGCTTGCAGCTCAGGCCTCTCCTCACTCTTCACTGCCAGTCCCGTTTGCAGAGGAACAGAGATGTAAAAAATCCATGTTTAAGACTCACAATGAGAGACTGGGATGTGGCATCTCCAAACATCCACCTAAGTTTGAGAGTGGATTTCAGGTTCTATGTGCAAACCCTTTTGTACAAGTACCTGACAAGGGATGCTCTGTTTATTAAAAGACTTGGGCTGGAGGGGGGGGGGGGGGGGGGGGGGGAAGAATTAGGAACTCACAAACCCCAGTAACTGTCAACTGCAAAACAGACATAAGCTTTTAAGGGACAAAGTTATTTCACTTGCACTGTGAGAGGCCTCTTAAGTTTTTAGCTGAAGATAAGAACCAGACTGTACCAGGCCACCAACTGCAGTTTCAAACATTTGCACTAATAAATATAGATACATCTCAACCTCACTGTATGACAAACTGGAGATGTGAGATGTTCAGGAGAATATTAGGGCAGGAGGTGGCAACAGGCTGGCCTTAGGAGACCCTCTCCCTTCACAGCTTTAATTTTGGGAACAGCCCTTTAAACCCTGCGTGCAACTGTAAACTGAGCTACATCCAAGTTTTGCCCCTTCCCTTACATATGTCATCTAAGCAGGAAACAGGTTATACAATCTGCCTCTGGCTTCTGTAGCTAAGCAAAACACTGCCCTGGCTTACTGCAACAAACTGAAGGATTCCTTAGTAACCTGGAATGCAAATTAAGCAAGGCTGCTTCCCCTTCCTGATGACAGATGCTTCACATGAAAAAAACCCCCAACCCTAACACTGGAGTATGCAACTGTGTGAGAATTCCTCACCAAGCCATACTTGGGGCATTTTAAGATGGTTCCAATATCCCATGCAGACACTTAAAGCCAAAGTATAAGCTCAGAATTGTTTTGCCCTTCTCCCTGCCCCTCCCCCCCAGTGGATATATTACTATCTAGAGACATGTAAACCTGTACAAGTTTATGGCTATGTTCTAACCCAGTTTATTTGTTGATTTATCCACTTCACCTCTTTAAAGAAAATAAGAGCTAAAAAAAAACCTCTTCAAAAACTCTGCTTGAGCCAGAGAACCACAGCAATGGATTCAAGCCATACACCTGGTGTTCAGCTCTCTGGGCTTTGGACACACGAGGCCAGAGTCTCTTCTTTTAAAGCTCATGGCCAAAAACAGGTCAGTCCTGCCTAATGCCAGCAGCACAGCAGACCAGCACATTTTGCCTCCAGAAGCAGAATGGGTCTCTCTTACTTCACCTTCCATGCTCCATAACTTTATTTCAGAGCATGCCAGTGAAAGAGGAGGTGGGCAGCATGCATGATTTTTGGGCACCCTGGCTTCTGCAGGATGTGATGCTGCTGCTGCTCCCTTCCCACTCTGAGTACCTCTTGCAGTCTTTGGATCTTTGGGAGAGGCCTTCCTTGTCTGCTCTCACCAGTGTCCACTGGGGGAGGGGAGTGGTTAGGGGGTGTCAGGCAACAGGGTATGATTTCAGCTGCCTCCTTCCTTCCCTCTCTGCAGCGACCCAGAACCTGATGTAAGCCCACTGACGTCAAGAGGAGTCCAATCAAAGGGGCCTGGATTAGACCCCAAGGGCATTGCCTCCCAGAACTATTCATGGCAAATTGATGTGACTTCAAGGAAGTGCCCTGGACTTCCAACATAATCTAATTTTAAGTATCAGGTGGAGCAGTCTTCCCTCTAGGTCCCAATCCAGGAAACCACTGAGTACTTATTTACCCTTCAGCATCTCATTACCTTCCCTCGCTGTCCAGCAGGAGAGCAGAACACCAGCTCGCAGGTCTCTGGTTTAAGTAGATAATTAAAGGCAAGCACGTAGCTCAGTGCTGTGCTGAGCAGGAGGTGAAACTGCTCGATGCCATGCTGAACCCCAGAAACAGTGCTGCTGGCTGAGAGCCGAGCAGGCAGGGAGCCCACACAGACCCATGGGCAAAGAAGTGGATGAGCCACCAAGCCAAGCCCGAGGAGTGGCCACTTCTTGGGGAAGCCAGTAGGATTTTGGGAGACCTACTGCAGCAAATAGCAGCAGGAACAGCCGGGACCGCATGCCTCAGGCCGAGCAGCTTCCACACACCCTGCTTTGGGTTTTTCCCTCTGGGCCTGTCACCTCTCCAGCGGTCCCAGGGGGATGCTGTGAAGAGCCAGGCCAAGCTAACAGCAGCTGGAACCGCGCAGGGCCAGGAGATGATGGGAGAGCACCTGGAACTCTTCTCTCTCGGGGAGCATTAGATGCTTCACTGCTGCCCAGCGCACCCAAACGCGGGTCACGGGCGAGCCCCCGGCCCCAAGGCGCCCCGAAAGTGACGTGCGGAGCAGCTGGGTGACGCCAGGAGCGCCCTGAGCCGGGGAGCAGCTGGGTGACGCCAGGAGCGCCCTGAGCCGGGGAGCAGCTGGGTGACGCCAGGAGCGCCCCGAGCCGGGGAGCCGCCGTGCGGGGACCGGCCGTTCCTGGAGCGCGGGTGCCACCTGCTGACAGGCCTACGGAGGGCTCCGCTACCGGGGGGGCCGGGAAAGCCCCTCTACAAACGAAACATTCACTGCTCCCCCCCACCCCGAGCTCCAGCTTTCTCCCCTGTTTGAAAGTCTTTGGGAGCAGAAGCATCCCTTCGGCGCTTCCACTGGTCTCCCCAAACAAGGATGCTCAAACGCAGGGCTTCTCACTGCCGTGGGCTGGATGCCACAGCTAGTGCCTCCTGCACCTTCCTTTAACCCCCAAACCTGCCAAGCTTTGCAGAAGCAAGCCTGTGCTCACACAGGGGTGAAGAATCCAGCTACGCAGCCCCTCACATCTCTGCGGAGGGTGCAAGAGCTGGCTCACACTGCAAACTGCATCCTCTGATGCTTTCTTCATCAGGGAGCATAAAAAGTTGATGCCCTTCCTGTATATAAAAGGGGCAGACACTGGCAGGACAAGGGGGAATGGATTGAAGCTAAAGGAGGGAAGGTTAAGATTGGGTATTAGGGGGAAGATTTTACAGAGAGAGTGGTGAGGGGCTGGAACAGGCTGCCCAGAGAGGTGGTGGATGCCCCATCCCTGGGGGTGTTCAAGGCCAGGTTGGATGGGGCCCTGGGCAACCTTGTGTAGCTCCAGGCCTGAGGCTGGTGGCCCTGCGTGTGGTGTGGGGGTGGAACTCTGATCCTTGGGGTCCCTTCCAACCCAGACCAGCCTGTGATTAAGCAGTAAGCCCTGCACTGGGGTCTCTAGGTGTGCAGGAACAAGTTCTTGGAGTCACTTGCCACAGCACGTTGCCACACATCACACAGGCAGAATTTGGTCACCTCCACAGAGAGTGACACAACAGCAAGAGGAGGGACACAGATTAACACACTAGAACTAGAGTAAAAATACTGCAGTTTGGACAGCACATGATGCCCAGAGCAAAACCTCCATTCATTTAAATCACTGTAACAAGGTGGCTTTCAGTTCCAGTGACTTGCACAAGATCTACAGCACTGCTGTCTTTGTGGCACAGCAGTGGCACGCAGCCATGGGCTTGTGCAAGGAGTTGAGAGGGGTGCCACCCAAAAAATCCTCCTCTGCAGGACCTCCTTCCAGGAGTGCAGCTTCCCCTCAGCCAGGCTAGAGCAGGGATAGCCTTCCTGACCACCCTGACAAGGAAACCCAGGGGTTCCTTCCATGGGTTTTAAACTCTAAGAAAAACATGACAGCTTTTTCTACTTTTACTCCTGCAAAACATTTGCCAGTTGATACTCATCTCACCACTCTGCATCCTTCCCTGGAACAATCTGCTATTCCCTTTACATACTCAAAGTAGGTGGTATTTAGGGGCATGTAGCGCCCACCACCCCACAGGGCAGGCTGAGGGAACAGAGCCAAACCTGCCTGGCTCACCCCCTCAACTCGAGACAGCAGCTCCCAGGGCCCTCACCCCAAAAGATGGGCAAGGAAGGAAGAGAGGAGAACACCACACTGCTGCATATTACACTGTGTCAACGAGCACTAGACACTCAGACAGGCTTTTTGAAAAAAAAGCCCATTTAAAGCAGACCATCACACACATACCAACAGGACTACACACACAGAATGCCCATTCCCAGCCTGACACCCAGCTTAGTGTCCAGAGCCACTTCCCTTCAAACACTGTGCACTCAGATGTGTGGGGGCAGCTGTACAGCCCGATACCTCCCTGTGTTTCACCAGTTTGATTAATTCAGCTGGCACTTCTGATCTCTCTTCCCCCACTGACATTTCCTCTTGAATGGGATGACTTCCCTAGTCTCACCATTCATGTGTTTGAGTCAGATTTCACATCAAAGATGCCCTGGGTTTTATACTGTCAGAAGCGATTTTGTCCCAGAAGAATGAAGATCGTGGTTATCCCAGGAGGAAAGCTGTCAACTCAGCGCTGCGTAGAAAAACTCTTGTCTACAGAAGCTTATACCAGACACCCCTTGGCAGACTGCCCTCCTAAAAAAAGTCCACTGTTACCTACATGAAAGGCTTTTTCTAAGAGCATTTGTGTGTTTGCTTGATGCAGTTTGTACAGCAAATTCAAGTGAGAAGAGAGAGAATGTGTACTTCTCTTTCACAAGCACTCCGTTTTCAAGGCAACGTATAGAGAAGTGGTAAAGGGGAGCACAGGACAGACATGTCTTGACACCAAGTTTCAGTCCAGGCTCTCCACAGACCTCCACAACTGCTCCAGAAACAGGGAATCTCCCAGCTCTTGCTCATTTGGGCAGGTTTTGCCCAAGACACCACACCATGCTCTGCCCCTGTAGGTATCTGCACTTCAGAGGTGGGACACGACGGTGGTAGATCCCTGTGAGACAGCTACATCAGGCTACCTGTGGTCCTGGATCACACAATGAAGTCTCACCCTTAGGCAGGGCCAGCTGCAAGCTGGTTAAAAGCCAACACACACCATATTTTACACAAAGAGCTGTCGTGCTACAATCCCAGCAGCATTTCTGCTGTGGTGCAGGGCAAGAACATCACACAGCAGCTGCTTTTCACATAGGAGCACGGGACACTTCCCTGCCCTATACATCAGCTTCGTTCCCTCAGCTGAGCCAGCATGGTCATCAGGCAACCTGAGCACCAGTGACACTGGTCCAAGGATCCTTTTTCTTTTGACTGGTTTTGTAAAGGTACCCCAGAGGATGATGCTGCAACGAGCAAACTCATCTTCCCAGTGTTGATCTGGGAGTTGAACCAGGCACTAGGAACTCTCCCATCCCCAAAGTATGACTGAAAACCAAAAGATTTTGGTTATGGTTTGATGAAGTGCTGGAGCAAGACCTTAATACCCACTGATTTCAAGAGGAGAAGCTTACAGCTGGATACATGTTTAAGTGTTTCACCCATTCCAGGCTTAATTACACACAGCAACAGGTAAGGGGAGAGGAAAAGAGAGAGAAAAAAACCTTTAAAAGTCATAAAAAAGAAGAAACCCAAGTGCCAAAGTGCAAAGGTAAAGCAGGTGAGACAGAAAATAGCTGTTCTGAAAATTCCATGCTGTGAAATATACACACAGTCACAGTGTTCAGAAATACAGGTTTCTCCCCTGAACCACCTGCCTCCCAGGCTTAACCTGATGTGGTGGTGGTGGTTTTGTGTAACTTCCCAAAAAGTCTGCTTTTTAAAAGAAAAAAAAAAATGACAGGATGGGGTACATTTCTATTCCTGGCAATGGAATTTTCAGCACCAAGTTTATCTTGTCAGTTTAGCTCAGGAGTGATGCGAGCTTTGCAGGGGGGTGAAGCAGACCCCTCACTGCCAGAAAGCGTGACCATCAACTGATAAGCAGGGGAGCTACAAGTCTTTGGATGGGAATTGTTTCAGTCAAGCAGGGGCTGTTCCAACAGGTACTACTTCTCCACCAACTGGCTTCTCCTCACAGCTCAGAGGGGATTGCCTGGCTTTTGTTCTCTGATCCCCAAAAAAGGAGCACACCGAGGGCTGTTTGGGCCAAATCAGAGACAGGTACGTACCTGCACACCTCCCTGCCAGTGCCAGCTCCACCCTGCAAGACTTGCAGAGCTCTGTTTATGCTACATTCTTCCATGGCTCCAGACAGCCACAATTTTAATTGGCCTGGCTGATTGTTGTTTTAACCCTTTTTTAATTTATTTGATTTCATTTTACGATGCTAATCTTGGCACTGAAGAGCTCCTGCAATTCAAATTAGGGTATCAAAGTACACATCAGCTAATAGAACAAATGGCCATTCACCTAAAATTAGGCAACCTACCCATAAACAATCAACCAAATTAAACCCACGCTGCTCCTCTCTTCCTTTTGGCCTGAGTTGTTCCCCAAACATCTAAGAAAGAGAGTCCTCGTGTGGGGAAGGTTAACAGATGCAGGGAGGTGAGAGAGGGAAGTACCAACCCTTAACCCCCTCCTTAACCCTCCCCATCCCACCCCCCCGGGGGGTTTTAAACCTGGCGATGCATTTTCCTCCCGGCAAAGGATGTGCAACAGAGAATTAAGTAAAAGCCCAACATTTGGCCAGCTGTGAAAAAAGAAATCCGAAGAGTTGGGGGGGGGGGGGTTAATCGGAGACAAGTTTTTCCCTTCTGAAGATCTGTCACCACTGGCAGGAAGAAAATAGGAGCAGAAAGGGACCGGCGGCTGCTTTCTTTGGTGCTTTGTTCTGTTTATGACTCTGCTCCCTGAGCTTCCTCCACACCCTCCTAGTCCTCAGCTATTAGAAACAGCAACAGTAAATGAATATAGAATTTCAGGAGCACATAAAAGCTCCAATTCCCTCCCCTCAGACTAATTAACAGGCACAATTTCAGCAACTGCACCAAAAAAATGGATTTATGTCTTTTTCCTCCTTCCTCCCCCACCACTTTTCCTGTATCTCTTGACAAGAAGCAACTTAAGCTGGATCCCATGAGCAACACTGAGCTGGCAATGTGGTTATGGGGGGTGGTTGGGAGGGGGTGAGTCAGTGGCAGCATTCACACATGCAGATCAGAGGCTCTGAAATGGTAGGTCTTTACAGCCTCAGGCCCTCTGGAGAGAAGCTGGGTCTTAAACTTGCTCTGGAAAGCACCTCCAAGGCTTGAGCTGGACTATCCACAGGCAGGTTTGAGCCCAGGCACATATCAGCAGTGACAGCAGGCAAGGTAGAGAGAATCAGAGAACAGCAAGGGTTGGAAGGGACCCCAAGGATCACAGAGCTCCAACCCCCCTGCCACAGGCAGGGACACCAACCTCAGGCCTGGAGCTACACAAGGTTGCCCAGGGCCCCATCCAACCTGGCCTTGAACACTGCCAGGGATGGGGCATCCACTACTTCTCCGGGCAGCCTGTTCCAGCACCTCACCACTCTCTCTGTAAAAAGCTTCTTCCCCCTAATATCCAATCTAAACCTTCCCTCCTTTAGCTTTGAGGGGAGGGTGAGCTGACACATGCATTATGTATCTTTCCTCCAGGTTTAGGCAAAGGTTTCCCTCATTCCTATTTGCTCAGGAGGTTATTTATGTATGAGTGAGCTAGTTTTATGGCACACAGCATCTCATAAATTCCCCCCCCAGATCCCACCGGACCACTCCATAAAATACTTACATATGCTACCGACTGTCAGAGTAAGAAACAGATTCCCAAACAGCCTGCACACTGGCTATCACTAAAACAGCCCGAAGCACCTTCTGTGGAGGTTGGGCTGTTCCCTCAGCAGCAAAGCTTAACTGCTGCAGTGTAAGAGATACCAAGCACTGCCTTTCCCACTGAGGCTACAGCTCTGCACGGCTTACAGTCTGAAGGAAGAGCACAAAGTAACACGCCAGACAGAACTTTAAAAGCTTTTTTTTTGTTTAAGGTAATTATCATCTCTATTTATGCCTATTAAATTACAAAGATTAATATTAAAGAGCACACAAAAACAGCCAGAAGGCAACACCTGAACTGCCTGTGATTAACACCCCGTGCTGTTTCTAAAGTAACTGCTCACTCATCTCCTCAAAGCTGCCTAGATAATTGCAACTCTCTCTTTTTTTGGTCTAGAGTTCATTTGAAATGGAAGAAAGCAGGGATTTCCTACTCCCTAGCCTGGGAATATTTGGTGGGCTTTGATCCATTGTTTACATACTGGATCTTTGATAAGGCCTTCCAGTACCCTGAGATGTTGCTCACCTAAGGGCAGTGGGATCATCGAATCATAGAATGGCAAGGGTTGGAAGGGACCCCGAGGATCATAAAGCTCCAACCCCCCTGCCACAGGCAGGGACACCAACCTCAGGCCTGGAGCTACACAAGGTTGCCCAGGGCCCCATCCAACCTGGTCTTGAACACCCCCAGGGACGGGGCATCCACCACCTCTCTGGGCAGCCTGTTCCAGCCCCTCACCACTCTTTCTGTAAAACACTTCCCCCTAATATCCAATCTAAACCTTCCCTCCTTCAGCTTTAATCCATTCCCCCTTGTCCTGCCATTATCTGCCCTTTTAAAAAGCTGATTCCCCTCCTGTTTCTCTGCTCCCTTCAGGGACTGGCAGGCTGCAATGAGGTCCCCCCGCAGCCTTCTCTTCTCCAGGCTGAACCAGCCCAGCTCCCTCAGCCTCTCCTTGTAGGGCAGGTGCTCCTGCACCTGCTTAACATCCAGGGATGTTAAGCTTGTGGCTACCACTGCACCAGCTGTCCCTGTTCACATCTGGCATGTACACAATCATCAGGGCATTCAAGTCACAAAATCATAGGTAAATAAAAAATTATATTTTAATATTTATATTGCTGGGCTGTAGATGTGCTATATAGCTCCTTGGGGCAGCAGTAACTCTGGACTTCGAGCTTTTTCACATTTCTTCAGAGGTTCACAGGCAGTTTCAGCTCAAACAATGCTGTATCAAAGACACATACATACAGCCCAAGCGTTATACAGGCTAAAAACCCAAATCATCTTATCCTCAGGTTGCAAGGAAACACTAGAAAAAAAAATCAGTAAGAGAACAGTGAAACCAACCTAGATAGACCTTTGCTGGCTTATGCTGAATTAAGACACAGGTTGAAGAAGCAGCAAGACACCCAGATATTCTGGATTACCAAAAGAATCTTTTATAGAAGACATCTCTTCTGAAAAAGCTCATATTGGATATTATGGATTACCAAAAGGATCTCCTATAAAACACACCTCTTCTGGAAGAGCTCATATTGGCCAATACAAAACCTATCTATAGCAGATGAGGATGACAAACACCTTACAACAAGAGCCCACCATGCTATTAGAACATTAACCCCTCCCCTTTTTTTGAGTCCTTGAAAATCAAAAGGACTTGTGTAAACACCTTTGTTTACACAGGGTCACCAGCATAAGCTTTTGGAGAAGTAATACTGATTTTTTTTGAGTGCTACTAACAGCTTCAAGCCAAAGTTAGAAGAAAAAAAAAAAGAAGAAACCTAGCATCTTCCATCCCTCTGCTTGACCTGGAAGCCTCAGGTATGAAAACAGGATGGAAAAAAAAACAGCTCTGTCCAAGTCTCATGTGGACTAGTATGATTAAAAGGATAGCAGCACATCACTCAGCATGTTCCTTTGGCTCTTTCTTAACCAAAAGTAACTACACATTCATCACCACTGGTGCAGTGTTTCATTAAATGCCAGCACCTGATTTTCTGCTCACAACTATTGATTGAACCTGCCCACAGCATTCACCTGTGCGGAGCTACTCACATTTTACATCACAGGTACAACAGCTGGATTCTCCCCACATTTCTGTAGGTGATGATAAAGCCTAGCCTGTCTGGTATTTGCTATAAAACTGTAGCTTAGGTTCTAGGGTTCAACTTTATTCTCTGGCCCCAAACACTGCTCTATCAATGCTTTTACAGGCTGCAGGAGTGAGCTCTAGCAGCATGCCACAAGTGCTGCCAAACTCAGACATGAGCTCAGAAGCCTCTGCCTAAGTGCTGTGAATGATTAGATGTGGCACTTCTGCCTCTTATTTTTTAAATGAACTGAAGGAGCACCTACATAAAAAAAAGCAGTTCATAGCATGAGGTGTGCCTGTGAAGGAATACCATGTTTAGTCTCCCCAGCAGGATCTTATTCTTTTTCTGGAACTTGCCCTTGAATGACAGTGGTGGCCAAACTGATGCAGTGCCAGCATGCAACACAAGGATGAAGTGAAGTCATGTGAAGGTTGGAATTAGATGGACCAGGGGTTAAGGGCACTAAGTTGGGGTTTCCCCTTGCAATACAAGCTCTGTAGCCTTCATTATTCAAACAATGAAGCTAGTATTAGACTCATCTTTAACAGAGTTTTCAGAAGACCAGAGTGTCCCTCACAGAGGGGACCCTCCAAAAGGGTAAGTGTAGAGTAGGCCCTGCTTGAAGGTTCTGCAGCTGTGACCTTGGAGGCATTCCAGGGTGTCCTCAGACTTGGCTGAGAGGGCCAGCCCTTGCATACAGGCTGTGCAAGAACAAACATGGACATGGTTCAGATCTTGCCTGGAAGAAGTTACATGTCACCTGATAAACAGGCATGTCTTGTGTCCTTTGACTTGCTGCCTTGGGGAATGGCTTCCAATCTTGACATTCATTAAGCACAGCACACAAACACAGGAGTCCTACCTCTAGCTACCACCATTTTTTACTACAAAAAGCCCATAGACAATGCCAAAGGGGTCAGGGCAAAGACCCCCATCACACAAGAAGACAAGGTCAGGTACAGGCTGAGCCTTGACATGGCACAGTTATCCAAAGGGTTTTTCCCAGGCATGTTGCCCAAGGATGGTGGCCAGGTTCATGCTCAGAGGCACCAAGATGTGATGTAGCAGAGAGTAGCTGGGCAGTCTTAGGGCATTCCCAAGGACTTTCTGTGGAGGAGTGAGCAGGGCCCCTTATTGGAGACTGCCCTGGGGAGCAACCTGACAGAGCAACACTTACACAGCCATTGAGTTCCCACCCAAATGCCTTTGCTAAGCCCATAAACTTTTCAAATGAGCCATCAGGAGGAAGAAAATAAATTACCTATTTTCAAGTTTATGTAAAAAAACAAAGGCTCCTACACAGTTTGTATTATGAAGAGCCCTCTTCCCATAACATTTCAATCAATGCTTTGCCAGCAACTGCTCCTTCCTCATACCCTCCCCTTTTCTTATGATGTCTACCTGCAGGTAGAAAAAAGAAAGCTCTTCAATTGCTTCTTTCAAGGCTGTCATCAGTTAGCAGTTTTTCTTCCTACCAGATGACCAGGCAAGGTAGAAATTATAGAGCTCCTATGGAAGATTATACGTTTAGCCTTTCAGAGAGGGGAGGTATGCAACCTTTCTTTCAGGCATCCTTCTGTCACCTTCCCGCCCTCTCCCTGAGGCTCATTCCAGCTTGTTCGCAAATCAGAGGTAACTGACAGCAGCAAATCAGATCCCATAAATCACTCCCTAGCAGGCAAAGCAGGGAAGGCCAGGGTGCACCACTGCTGTGTGAATCAGAGGTCACTGCCATGCTCCTCACCACACTGTAAGTAGGCCTGGCCGGCCCACACGGCTTCCCCACACACACACACTGCCCTGGCATAAGACATAACAAATTGTGGTATGACTTTGCTTTAAGAAGCCACATTCCATTTCCAAAAGATCCTTAACCGCTGGCTCTGGGAAGTGTTCTGGTGGATTCACAGAATCACAGAGTTGTAGGGGTTGGAATTGCTCATGGGGTCCAACCCCCCTGCCAAAGCAGCTCCCCAGCTCACACTGCACAGGTCGGCGTCCAGATGGGGCTTGAATCTCTCCAGAGAAGGAGACTCCACACCCCCTGGGCAGCCTGTCCCAGGGCTCCCTCACTCTCACTGGGGAAAAGTTCCTCCCCATGTTGGGGTGGAACTTCCTGTGCTCCAATTTGCAGCCATTGCCCCTTGTCCTGTCCCCACTGACCAAAGAAAAGGGGCTGGCCAATTCCCCCTGCACCCCATACTTAAGATATTTATAAACATTGATTAGGTCCCCCCTCAGTCTTCTTTTCTCCAGGCTGAACAGCCCCAGCTCTCTCAGCCTTTCCTCACAGGGGAGATGCTCCAGGCCCTTCATCACCTTCGTAGCCCTTCTCTGGACTCTCTCCAGGAGATCCCTGTCCTTTTTATCCCAGTGAGCCCAGAACTGGACACAACACTCCAGGTGGAGCCTGACCAGGGCAGAGCAGAGGGGGAGGATCACCTCCTGTGACCTGCTGGCCACACTCCTCCTGAGGCCCCCCAGGATCCCATTGTCTCTCTCAGCCCCCAGGGCACACTGCTGGCTCATGGCCAACCTGTCATCAACCAGGACCCCCAGGTCCTTCTCCACAGAGCTCTTCTCCAGCAGGTCACCCCCAGCCTGTGCTGATACATGTGGTTGTTCCTCCCCAGGTGCCAGACTCTCCACTTGCTTTTGTTGAACCTCATCTGGTCTCTCCCTGCCCAGGTCTCTGGATGGCAGTGCAGTGTCCTGCCTGTCAGCCACCCCTCCCAGCTCTGTATCACCAGCACTTGCTGAGGGTGGATGCTGTTCCCTCATCAAGGAGTCAATGAAGATATTGAACAGGACTGGACCCAACACCCAGCCCCGGGAACACCGCTAGTCACAGGCCTCCAGTCAGACTCTGCTCCACCGATCACAACTCTGAGCTCGGTCTGACAGCCAGTTCTCAACCCACCTCACCATCAAATAAGTTACATGACAAAACCAGCTCGTCTTATCAACTTGATTTTACAGGTGCAACCTACTAATTTGCATATGGGACTAACACAGCATTATTTCACCTGAAGGTACTTCACAAACTCCCACCCCATAAACTCACATCATTGATGAGCATAGCACATTCGTTTCCCCTTCAAGAGTTCTCTCTCTCATTAACAGGACCAGGAGCAAAGACTAATCAACTTCCCAGGGATTAAGCAAAGGCACAGACACACTAGATAGAGGCCATTTCTCTTCCAACAGTGTCAGGATGATTTCATCCTGCATTGACCCCGTGGATGTTTGAGCCCAGTGCCCCCTCAATGTAAGGGATTCACCCAGGATGAGGTTAATGTTGTTCCTAATGCTGTGGCAAAGCAAATATTTCCTTTTTCATTATTTTTCTTTCTGGTTTAGGTCAAGACCAGATGTCAAAGTGCTACACTACTAAGAGAATGGCTCTTCTACTATACCTAGAGCAGCTAAAGCAAAGGAGTAAGTGAAATCTTATCCCTTACTATATTTATAACATTTTATATTATTAAAAAATATTGGGAAATCCAATATTTTTTAAAAAAATATGAGGAACCACATTAGTAAACACTAAGTCCCATTCTTAACTGTTGCTAATACATACACATTTACCATAGTCACATAAGGCCTATAGCGGAATACTAGAAGTCATGAAAGAAGGCTCCATTCTTTCTGAAGCAAAGGCAAAAAGAGAATGAAGTTTTGGAGTCTGGTGAAAGAAAAGCTCTAGGAAGCTCAGTAGACATACTATATAGTTATTTTTAGTCCCTGCATTTCACTAGTTCCTTCCTGATCCCCTCCTGTCCTCACACCTATGCAGAGGAGACTGTATCCTATGTCCTGAAGCAACTTTTGTAGTGTGTAAGGATTTAATAGTTCTCAGGTAGAACTATGCTTTCCTACAAGAAAATAGAATTTGGATCTGTGCTCAGTCATAGAATGGCAAGGGTTAGAAGGGATCTCAAGGATCATAAAGCTCCAACCCCCCTGCCACAGGCAGGGACACCAACCTCAGGCCTGGAGCTACACAAGGTTGCCCAGGGCCCCATCCAACCTGGCCTTGAACACCTCCAGGGATGGGGCATCCACCCCCTCTCTGGGCAGCCTGTTCCAGCCCCTATTTCTGTAAAAAACTTCCCCCTAATATCCAATCTAAACCTTCCTTCCTTTAGCTTTAATCCATTCCCCCTTGTCCTGCCATTTTCTGCCCTTTTCAAAAGCTGATTCCCCTCCTGTTTCTCTGCTCCCTTCAGGGACTGGCAGGCTGCAATGAGGTCCCCCCGCAGCCTTCTCTTCTCCAGGCTGAACCAGCCCAGCTCCCTCAGCCTCTCCTTGTAGGGCAGGTGCTCCAGCCCTCTGAGCATCTTTGTGTCTCCTCTGACCCCTCTCCAACAGTCCCACATCTCTCTTGTACTGGGGCCCCAGCTCTGGACACAGGACTCCAGGTGGGGCCTCAGGAGGGCAGAGTAGAGAGGGACAATCCCCTCCCTGTCCCTGCTGCCACCCCTCTGCTGATGGAGCCCAGGATCCCATTGGCCTTGCGAGCTGCAAGAGCCACTGCTGGCTCATGTTCAGTTTCTCATCCACTGTGACACCCAGGTCCTTCTCACAGGGCTGCTCTCCAGGAGCTCTTCTCCCAGTCTGTATCTGTGTCTGGGAGAGATCAGAGAAATCCTGGTGTCAGTGCTGAGATACACCTAGGGCAGCATTTTCATGAAGAAAATCCCCCTCCACTCTTGCAGTTCAGCAGTCCCAACCTGGATGTGTGGTTGTCAGATGTGCGGACCACAAGGTACCTTCTGGGGATGTATTCATGTGAAGCACAGCCCCTTGGCAAGAGGACTAGTGTTCTTCAACATCAGAAGCTGGTTGGCATTATCTAGGGGACTCTGGTACCTGCCTAGTCCAACTGTTTTCTAGATAGAGAGTGAAAAAGAAAACCATTCCCATCTATTAAATCTTTAGAACAGTCCTACTGTTGAAGCCACTATGCAGTACTGTTGTACCACAGTATTTTCTCAGGTTTCTCCCTCTAATTGTCATTGCCATAGCCCAATCACAAACACTTGTTTCATCCACATGCCTTCTCGTGGCTCTTTTCCCTGGTCAGACATCTCACTGACTAAACCCTGCATCACAGGTCTCAAGCAAGCCTGAAAGACCTTACACCTGCTCCTACCTCCTTATATAGCCATCAATTCCATTAGTCTCCAAAGGTGACTTCAGGGAGATATTAAGCTGTCTCAAAGAAGTGAAAACTAGGTAGATTTCAGTCTTTTAGAGTTAAGAGAATCTCAGTTTCTAATCAGAGTATAACATTGGCTGGAAACCCCTTTCTAGCCTTATTCTGGCACCACCAGAACAATACAGAATCCTAGAATGCCATGGGTTGGAAGGAACCCCTTAGAGCTCCAACCTCCCTGCCACAGGCAGGGCCACCAAAATATTTCCCTTATGTTGGAAACTTGCTTGATATGTTATTTTGTTTGCTGGTATCTACAGCAGTGCTCAACTTTCTGCTAAATATTTCCAAGTGGTTAAAAGACAAACAAAAGGAGAGGAAGGAAAGAAGAACTTGCCAGGAGCAAGCTGTGGAAGACACCCACCCCTTCACCTAAACAGGGTTGTGAACAATCCACCTCCTCGGCTGCTGGTCAGCCTGGCTTTCCATCATACTTTCTATCTTGGAGGAATTTTTGACAGGTTTATGTATGACACTAGGTTGCCCTGCAAAGTGGAAAGCCTGTAATTAGATGCTGTGCAGTCAGCTACCTCCCACTGGCAACCAGTCTGCCTTAAATCTGCCATGGGGCTTAATGGGGAAAGTGTCTCCAGGGAGCACAGCACCTCCACAAGCCACTAACCTGTCACCTGTGGGACTCAGCTCATCCTGCTGCCTCTGAGGGACCTGCCCTGAGATTCATGGCATGGACAGGGGCACACAGGCATCCTCAAGCACTGCAGCTCTGCTGAGCTTGGGAAAAGCTTTCATCCATCAGCAAAGCGCGAGCAGGGCCTCAACTTGCTGCCACTGCAGCCATCAGCAGGACCCCTCCTGCACTGCATGGGGACCGGCTACATGTAAAAGTGCTATAGGATGGTTCTGCCCAGAGAGGGGGTGGATGCCCCATCCCTGGGGGTGTTCAAGGCCAGGTTGGATGGGGCCCTGGGCAACCTTGTGTAGCTCCAGGCCTGAGGTTGGTGGCCCTGCCTGTGGCAGGGGGGTTGGAGCTCTCTGATCCTTGGGGTCCCTTGCAACCCTTGCCATTCTATGATGGCTTCAAAATGTTTAGTCGAATCACAGAGTCACCAGGTTGGAAAAGACCTTTCAGATCATGGAGTCCAACCATTCCTGTCCTGTGCTAAACCATATCCCTGAGCACCTCATCTACCCATCTGTTAAACACATCCAGGGTCAGTGACTCAACCCCCTCCCTGGGCAGCCTGCTCCGCATCTCAACAACTCTTTCCTAACATCTAATCTGAATGTGAAATCTGTGTTATGTGAACAAAGCATTCCTAACCTGCTCACCCAACAGCTGCCAGTTTCCATATAAAGATGACAAAACTTGTTTAGTTTCATCTATTTCCAATAGTACCTGAAGAACAGGCATCACAATAAAACACGATAAAGCTTAAGGAACACACAGCAGGATGGGCTGTGCTGAAGAAAGGAGTTGAAAGAATTTTCCTGCATAAAGCCATTACATTATTTATGATTTAGTTATTAAATGTCACCTACAAAAAAATTAAAAAAAAGAGATGGATTATATAACAGAGAGAGATATTGCTAAATACCCAAACACATGCACAAGCCACATGAGCAATGTAAAACTTCAAAGGTGGCTGCCTAATTAAAACACGGCAATGGTTTTTATAATGTATTTCTTGGAACTGGTCTTAATGTGCCCAGATATTCTTAGATGCTTACTTCTCAGATAACAATGTGCAAGAAGAGAAAACAGGTCTGCTCCATGAGCATGGCATGCACATCACCTTGAGACAAGAGCCAGCAAGGAGAAAACACGTTCAGAGGGAGGAAGGAGCTGTACTTGTAGATCCCCAATTAAAGGTGGGGCAACATAGCTGTCCTGAGTTTCTTGGATGGGTATCAAGGCTTTTGGGAAGGGGAAGAGAGCTGAAACCCTAACCTCCCTTGTTGTAGTCAAAACTG
Organism: Laterallus jamaicensis coturniculus; assembly: GCA_022605575.1. Lineage (NCBI taxonomy): Eukaryota > Metazoa > Chordata > Aves > Gruiformes > Rallidae > Laterallus > Laterallus jamaicensis. Next base: position 5,551,248 of record JAKCOX010000005.1, read on the forward strand.
AAATTTGGATCCAGTTCACAGTCTGCAGGGGGGTTGGACTAGATGAGCTTTCTAGGTCCTTTCCAACTCCTAACCTTCTGTGATTCTGTGTCCCCCATGATGCATAGAACCATAGAATGGCATGGGTTGGAAGGGACCCCAAGGATCACAGAGCATGGCACAAAGGATTGGCTTCCCACCACAGACAGGGGCTGACAACATGACTGTTCACTTGGCATGGCATCACACCACAGAGGAAGCATTAACAAGTCCCCGCTGCGAGCCTGACACAGCAAGGAGTAAAGGTGGAACAGAGGTGAGTGTTACTCCATTGTCACTTTAGTGCTGCTTTCTTCTTCTGTTGCTCTAGATCAGCAGAGCTATTCAAGCCTCCAGAAATTAAGCATAGAATGGCATGAGTTGGAAGGGACCCTATGGATCATAGAGCTCCAACCCCCTGCCACAGGCAGGACCACCAACCTCAGGCCTGGAGCTACACAAGGTTGCCCAGGGCCCCATCCAACCTGGCCTTGAACATCCCCAGGGACGGGGCATCCACCACCTCTCTGGGCAGCCTGTTCCAGCCCCTCACCACTCTCTCTGTAAAAAGCTTCCCCCTAATATCCAATCTAAACCTTCCTTCCTTTAGCTTTAATCCATCCCCCTTGTCCTGCCATTATCTGCCCTTTTAAAAAGCTGATTCCCCTCCTGTTTCTCTGCTCCCTTCAGGGACTGGCAGGCTGCAATGAGGTCCCCCTGCAGCCTTCTCTTCTCCAGGCTGAACCAGCCCAGCTCCCTCAGCCTCTCTTTGTAGGGCAGGTGCTCCAGCCCTCTGATCATCTTCGTGGCTCCTCTGACCCCTCTCCAACAGTTCCACATCTCTCTTGTATTGGGGGCCCCAGCTCTGGACACAGGACTCCAGATGGGGCCTCACGGGGGCAGAGCAGAGAGGGACAATCCCCTCCCTGTCCCTGCTGCCACCCCTTTTCTGCATCTCTCTGCATCCTCAGGGCCACTTCACTGAAGCATTGCCTCTGTGGCTAGAATAAATTTTCTTAATCATCATAGATGCCTCCTTAATCCTAAGGGACACCAACTAGTTGGTGCTGCTTTGCAGCCCTGGTTTGGGTTTGAACATGCAGCTACACTTCATTTTACAGTATTCAGAGAGCACAGCTCTGTTTCTGAACTGCTGTAACTCACACATTACCACCTTGCAAAGGTATAGAAACTGCTTTACAGAACACTAAAATCCTTGCAAACACAGATTGACCATAAAAGTCTTACTAAAATATATTTTATAGAGAAAACACAGCATATTTTAAGAAACAAGCACCCCAACTCTTTGGAGAAGAAGAATATCCAATGCACAGAGGAAATTAAAATGGTGACTTAGTTTATAGATGACTATAGACAGCCACTGAGATCAAGAGACATCCCTGCCTAGGTTTACAACTGTCACTTCCTTGCTCAAACATCTTTTGATCTAAAAAAGTATAAATAAAGAAAAAGTCACTAGTTTCAGTCTAATCTATGAAGGCTCCTTTGTCATGTTTACACCAGGGGTCAACGTGGACAACTTCTATTCTCCCCCAGCAATAAAACAAGGAGAGAATTGGGTTACCAAGATCAGCCAAGTAGTTTTGCCAAAGTGTGAGGACCAACACAAATAATTGCTAATTAGCAACCTTGTGTGGCACTTGGCAGCCAGAACCCCCCCCACACACACACCTCCACTGAGCAAAAAGCTCAAGCCACAGGAGAGTAAATTCTGAAACCATGAACATTTTGGTATGGGGAAGTCTGGGACAGAGACATTCAAGAGCAGAGTGAAATGAGAAAATCAATTGAATGCTTTGTCTGTCACAGGAAACTCTAACCCAAAGTCTAGAATGGCCAGTCACTTGATGAAGAGCTTTGGGAACTTGGCAGAGCTGGCTGAAGCTTCTTGTCATCCAATAAAAAACTCCTGGTCTGAGCTGAGCATGGGATCTGAAAGCTGCTCCCCCTTTTAAACCAAACACCCCCACAACTCAGATTTTTGAGGTTAGCAGTCTGCAATGAACAGCTTGATAAAACCAGACTTTAAAAAATAATGGGAAAACCCCCCAAGTGTTGCAGTGCTGAGGAACTTGATGGCTTTTATTTTTTCCTATCCAGCTGCAGAGGAAAAACTGATCCCAGCACTGTGCCCATACATCTCCCTAAGAACATCCCTGGTCTTTAGCTCAACCAGCACTAATGCATTTCACTGCAGTGTAAAGCCTGGAGTAGGACACAAAGGAGCAAGCCAAAGCTAATCTGCAGGTAACTGAGGAGAAGTTTGCACTGTTGCAAGGAGATACTGATGTAGGTCATCTATGAAAATTCACACAGTCCTCCCTTAACCAGGGAGATGGCTCCACACCTTGCTCCCTCATCTCTGTCCCATGTTTCATCCTGGGAGGCTTTCTTTGGCCTTTGGGCAGGGCTGTTCTCTGGGTTCACTTGTCAGAAGATGCTTACAGCACGTGGCTTTTATTCAGCCACCTCCTGATTAAGTTTCTGAACTCATGACATTTGAGGGGAAAAGCCCCAAAACCACCCCAAAACAAAGCAAAAGGACAACACAGGGAAAAGCCAACGTTGCCAGGCTGTTTTTCTGCTCAACTCCTCAAATTTCATCCTATGGATGTCTCAGGAGTTTTTGGGATCCCACTTGCTTAAGGATCACAAAGCCAGTGTTTGACCAAGGCTTTCACCCAGTGAAACTCACCGATGGCTTTGTCCTCGCTCCTGGTATGAAAAGCGGTGCCCGCTGTGCCCAACGAGCTGAGAAGGCAGCTGGCACCGGGTATCCTTAATAACGACCAGTTTCTCCCTTCTGTGAGGGCAACTTGGGATAACTTTGAGCAGCAAGGCTGTTAGCCAAAACAGTACTTCTGTGCCATCTAGTGGCATCATAGAATCACAGGGGTTGGAAGGGACCTTGAGAGCTCATGGGGTCCAACCCCCCTGCCAAAGCAGCTCCCCAGCTCATACTGCACAGGTCGGCGTTCAGATGGGGCTGGAATCTCTCCAGAGAAGGAGACTCCACACCCCCTGGGCAGCCTGTCCCAGGGCTCCCTCACCCTCACTGGGGAAAAGTTCCTCCCCATGTTGGTGTGGAACTTCCTGTGCTCCAGCTTACAGCCATTGCCCCTTGTCCTGTCTCCACAGACCAAAGAAAAGGGGCTGGCCAATTCCCCCTGCACCCCATACTTAAGATATTGATAAACATTGATCAGGTCCCCCCTCAGTCTTCTTTTCTCCAGACTGAACAGCCCCAGCTCTCTCAGCCTTTCCTCACAGGATAGATGCTCCAGGCCCTTCATCATCTTCGTAGCCCTTCTCTGGACTCTCTCCAGGAGATCCCTGTCCTTTTTATCCCAGGGAGCCCAGAACTGGACACAATACTCCCGGTGGGGCCTGACCAGGGCAGAGTAGAGGGGGAGGATCACTTCCTGGGACCTGCTGGCCACACTCCTCCTGATGCCCCCCAGGATCCCATTGTCTCTCTCAGCCCCCAGGGCACACTGCTGGCTCATGGCCACCCTGTCACCCACCAGCACCCCCAGGTCCTTCTCCACAGAAGGTAAAGAAACCAGTCCAAATCCTACTGAATTTTGGCAAGAGCCCCCCAAGAATGCAGCTAGGTCATTGTTTGGTTGGTTGTTTTTCCAATGTGTAGCATGAAAGATTACCTTGAATGAATAAATGGCATTATTTAATGTGAAACCAGCAATAGGCCTTTTTCAGTGAGACCAGCAAACTGCCTTACATGCCAGCATTTACTGGTACCTGTGAAATGCCTGCCAGGCACCCTCTGATAGTTTAACCTTGCCTTCCCAAGTACTATAGCAACCTCCAACAGCATTGCAATGCCCTGGGTCGCTTCACCAACATCGTGTGCTCAAGAGGAAACCCAGTGCCTCTACATCAGATGGCACCTGGGGGAGCCAAAGTAAAAATAAGCTAATGAAGGGTCCAGGAGGAGTCAAAACCTCCTCAGACGTGCACCTCCTTAAAACGTGCAGCTCCTGTCCCCGTTCCCAGTGACCAGACCCCACTAGATGGCACCCACGCCTTGGCTCTGTCCCTGTCACCTCCTCTGCTGCACTGGGAGATGGGGCCCTGGGCTGGTTTGAAAAATTAAAAGGCCTAAGAAGCATCCCAGGATCTTTGTATAAGTGACCTCCCTCTTTTTTAAAATCTCTCACAATCACAAGGTTGGAAAAGACCTTTAAGATCATCAAGTCCAACCAATCCCATCCTAAGCTAAACCATATCCCTGAGCACCTCATCTACCCTTTCTTTAAACACATGCAGGGATGGTGACTCAACCCCCTCCTTGGGCAGCCTGTTCCAGCCCTTGATGACTCTTTCCCTCCCCAACAACTCTCCTTTCCCTCCTTATGGCTTAGGGCTTTTAAAGTATGCAGTAACAAGTTTTTCTATTTTTTAAAATGAACAGTTCTTTTTTTGTAGTTTAATGCTTATGGAGAAGTCCAACTCTTCCAGCACAATAGACATCATTTTACAGAACAAATAAAAACCTGGATATTCTGAATCCAGACTGTGGTGGTGCATGCATTTTGCAATTTATGGTCTTTAACAACTCCAAGAAGAGAGTTTGCTTCAAGCTTGGTGAAGGGTGAACTAGCCAAACATTAATAATCCCATCATGGAAAGGTAAGTTGGACCTTTTCATCACCAGGCTTGGTCACTGTCTGCTAAAACAAGAATAGAAGCTTTATTCACCCTCCTCTGCCACCATCCCAAAATGCTGTTAGATGAGCACCTAAAACAAAGGGCTCATATTTCTTATGGAAAAGTCCTAAACTTTTGTTGTGCAGCAGAGAAGTCATTTGTGTTTACAAAGCTTCAGGAACCTCACGATCCTTCTGTATCAAAGCTGGGAAGGAATTGTGTCCAGCTGGTCCCACAGTTCAAGGTGTAGCTGAACAACAGCCTGGTTTTACTTTGAGGATTTGACCATACAGCATTCTGCAGCCACCATTAAACATGAGTTGCCACAAATTCCTGAGGAGCACCTTGTCCAGCTGTTTGTTCACAAAAGGTTTTAAAAGCTACAATACAACAAGCTGCTTATGTAAGCAGAGAGAGAAATTCAGGGGGGTTTTATATTCAAATATCATGCAAATCTTTTAAACTGCAGACTGGGCAGTTTATATTCTATTTATTTTCTATAAAGCCTTGTGTCCGGAAGCTCCCTGGACAGTTCTATCCCACTGCTCAGTCCAGCATTTTAATCCCTCACAAGTTCCCCTTCAGACTTGTTCTGTCATCTTCCCAGCATCTCCCTCACCTAGGGCACCCTTCCTAAAGGCAGCCACACAAACCCACCTCCTTTCTCATCCCTGCACAGAGAGGTTTTCAACTCAGCCCCTTTAACACCTCTGCAATCCTCCCTTGTCAGGGAAGGCAGCAGGCCTGCCAGCGGCCTAGCTCTCTGCTCCCAAGATTTAGGCCCTGACAAGATTCTTCTGTTCCCATGAGACAGGAAAAGTTCCTCACGCTGAGAGGATCCTAATAATCACATTCTCAAAACACAGCGGCCTTGCTGATAGGGGTACAGGCTGCCCTAAGCCAAGAAGCAGTTATGGGAAGGGATTTGGGAGTAACAGAACATGTTAGGAACCAACCATAACAAGAGGGTCACAACAGCCGGTGTGTGGATGCTTTTAGGTATTAAAGGTAAACTAAGGATGTTTAGCTATAAGATAGGTTTATCAGAACTCATTGTAGCTACTAACCAATCAATATGGTGTGAACAGTGTGTGTAACCAATTAACAGCTTTTTAGCTGACCACATTTGCAGTAAGAAAGGTCTAGAATCTGGGTGATTTCACCTCATAAAATGGCTTCACCTAAAATTCATATTGGATTGCATGCTGCTCCGTGCCAGACACCACACTCCCTCACCTTTACCTCCTCTGACTTTCCACCCTCAGGTTTCTTTCCCAAGGTGGTGGGTAAGAACTGATTAGCTGGAAGGAGAAAGCTAAGACAGACTCAACAACCATCCCATGTTTGTTTTGGAGATGCTAAACATGATAAAGAAGAAACAACTTGTGATAACCAAAGAACAGCTCAAAAAGATGGCATGTTTGACAGGGTCAGTTCACCAATGTTTCTTCAAAGCTGTTTCTGCAATCACAACCCTAGAGCTTCAGGACTGAAAGCAAAAGCAAGATGTTCCCAAGATTTCCAGTTGTGTTAAGGTCAAAACAAAAGCTAATACAGACACAATACCATGGACTGAAGCTGTATTTAGTGATAAAGAAAAAAATTATGCTCTGCAGCTTTCATCTTTCAGTTGCACTTCTCAACTGGTATTAGCACAGGGGTGGGAAAGACATCCAGACTGCTCAAAGGCTGAAGTTTTCCCACTGAAGAGGAAGTTGTGTCTTTAAAAAATTAGCAAAAATTTAATCTAACCCACCATTTAACAAGTCTGTATTATGCCCAGCATCAGAAGGAAGCAAGATTTAGAATGAAGAGGTGGGAAGCCTCATGCCCTTTTTCCCAGAGCAGAAGTAACCTACAGCACAAGCCAGTACTGGAAGTAAGAGAGGGTCTGATCCCTTTAAGATGGTCTCACAAACCAATCATAAAACCAAAGGTGGGTTTCCAGTATTGCACCAGCTGCAAGCAGGCCTTCAACTCATGGGAAGTCAGCCTGATAAAGCCCCAAGAACATTACAGCGTGAACAGCAAAGACTTCAGCACCATCCTCTCACCCCACAAATCTCTTACTCAGGGTCTGGGCTCAGGGCTAACATTGCCATAGCCTAAAAAACAGCAGAAGACTTTAGGCCACAGCAGACATCAGGGACCCCAGTGCAGGTGCCCTGAGCCAGCACTGCTTTCTGAGGGTGGGTTATTTTTAGCTCAGAGCAGCAACAATCCATCATGGTGACCCAATTCCTAAATTGAAACCTTCCTCAGATCATCTGCCTGCTCTACTTCCAGGCCAGAACAGAGACCAAGCTCCCTTTTGGCAGCTTCAGCAGAAAGGCTTAACACAGACAGGGGAAGGCAGAGTCAGCAGAAGTGCCTGGGAAAGCCAACAGTTTCCACCAAGGGAAAGTATGGACAGGAGAAAGTGAAGATGGGAAAGCAGTGAATGGTAGGGAAGGTGTTAACAGCAGTGACAAGGACTGGCAAGAGCACTGTAGAGGTGGAAGTTTGTGTCACTTGTTTATATACATTTACTGTGTTTTGCTGGCAGAGCTGGAACACAAATGAGGACAACTTGCAGCAACAACATTCAGAAGACCATACTCTGATTCAGGTTGGTGACAAAAAGCTCTGTAGGTTACACCCTCACTCCCTTCCATCGCACCAAAAACCCACTGTCACCTGCCTGACGGGCTCCACTGCAAATCCCAACGCCAGATCACAGAATCACAAGGCTGGAAAAGACCTTTAAGATCATCAAGTCCACCCATTCCTGTCCTGTGTGAAACCTTATCCCTGAGCACCTCATCTACCTGTCAAACACATCCAGGGATGGTGACTCAGCCCCTCCCTGGGCAGCCTGTTCCAGGACACGACAACTCTTTCAGTTAAGAACTTTTTCCTAACATCTAATCTGACCCTGCCCTGGCACAGCTTGAGGACATTCCCCCTTGTCCTGTCACCTGGCTGAAGAGACCATCTCCCACATCTCTAAAATCCCCTTTATGGTGTCCTCATAGGTCTGGTTTGTATAGCTGGGGGTGTGCTGGGGCTGCAGCAGCACGCAGAGCCCAGCAAGTTCAGCTTGTCCTGATTTGGGAACAGTTTTGTGCAGCTCTGGCCAAAGCCTAAAGCCAGCACTGTGAGCCATGCTTCTTCTAAGCAGGTCACAGGAGGTGATCCTCCCCCTCTACTCTGCCCTGGTCAGGCCCCACCTGGAGTGTTGTGTCCAGTTCTGGGCTCCCTGGGATAAAAAGGACAGGGATCTCCTGGAGAGAGTCCAGAGAAGGGCTACGAAGATGATGAAGGGCCTGGAACATCTATCCTGTGAGGAAAGGCTGAGAGAGCTGGGGCTTTTCAGCCTTGAGAAGAGAAGACTGAGGGGGGACCTAATCAATGTTTATAAATACCTTAAGTATGGGGTGCAGGGGGAATCAGTCAGCCCCTTTTCAGTGTCTGTGGGGACAGGACAAGGGGCAATGGCTGCAAATTGGAGCACAGGAAGTTCCACACCAACATGGGGAGGAACTTTTCCCCAGTGAGGGTGAGGGAGCCCTGGGACAGGCTGCCCAGGGGGTGTGGAGTCTCCTTCTCTGGAGAGATTCAAGACCCGTCTGGACGCCGACCTGTGCAGTATGAGCTGGGGAGCTGCTTTGGCAGGGGGGTTGGACCCCATGAGCTCTTGAGGTCCCTTCCAACCCCTATGATTCTATAATCCAGCCCATGAGACAAGTTGTGTTTGAACAAAACCAAGCAGATACAGTTAACTGGCTTCCTACTTCCTAAAAGCAAAGTTTGCTCTAATTTCATTAAAAATAGCTCCCCCCCTAGCCCCAAGCTGTACAAACAAACATCTGGAACTGCTGTGTTTCAGGCTTTGTTTATGTAATGCTTTAGTGGATGGCCAGAGGGTTAGAAGCTGCCAAATCATTCTAGTCTTAGGAGTTTACATTAACTAATTTCCGTGGGATTCAAGATTCCCTTGCCAAGTTCCAGGGACAAGCAAGGCTTCTGTGGTTGGGTTGAAACTCCTGGAAAGAACAGTCAACAAATGGAAACACTGGAAAAATGAATCCCTAATTCATCCTCATCCCCAAGTATTATTGTGCTAAGGGAAGCCACAACATTTACCCCTGCATGAATTATACTGAATGTATATATACACACACTGAAAAACAGCCCTGGTTGGTTCTTAGAGTTGGAAGGTATGGAAGTGACCCTAAAATGGTTTTCTTTGGCAACTAATTCTACAGATAACCAAGCTTCCATTGGAGCTTTTACAGGAACAGCTCCTGCCACACCATCACTGCCAAAAGCCTGTTTACTTGGTCAGATCTTTAAAACTCTCCACCTCTAAAGAGATGGACTTCCAAACCTGTATCTGAGCAACAAGGCAGCCAAGCATTCTAAAGAAATACTGCAAGTCTCCAACTGCTTGTGGAATCAAACCTTTGTCAGCCACAATGCTGCCCATGTGTTGGGAATGGAAGTGCTTCTTTGAATAGAACATTAAAGAGTTAATGATCTCTTGTTCTAGATACCACAGGATGTTAGCCTTGGGGGGGAGAAGTAAGTCAGTGTGAGGGGAAAAAACCCTCTAAAAAGATGACAGGTTGACCCAATTTCTGAGCAGTATACCTACATACATTATTTGCTGTATAGAAAGCCCATAAAATAAATTACTTAATGCAAATTAATTGGCTGTGCTTGTGTGCCTGCTTACACATTTGTGTACATAGACACACAGACCACAAGCATACAACCATCACCTCATTCTGCAGAGAGAAGAAACACTGCATTATGTTTATAGGAAAAATTATTGGTAAAGACATGAATTTTTTTCCTATAATGATGAAAAAAATATATCTTGGTGTTACCTACCCTAGGGATACCTCAGTTTTCCCCTCCTTAGAGCTACCCATAACTGGGATTTTAAGGCATGGGATTTACCAAGGCTTCCTGTGTTGATTGTTTCTATCCCACAGGCCTTGAAACTACATGTTGCTGTTGTAAACAAGCAACTTACAACATCAGCTGCTGCTTCCCATTCCTCCTCTTCCCCAGCCCTCCTTCTCTGGGGCCAGGAGGAAGAATATGAACCAGCAAACTCCCTGTGGTGAGCCCAGTGTTACTTATGTATTTTTGTTCCATTTGGGAGCTGTACTAAAACCTCAGAGAATTTCAGTTCCCAGATGCACACTTTCAGTCTCGCCTGTCTGTTTGCACAGCTCCCACAAGTGTTCATCCCACAGAGCCACAAGGTTGGAAAAGACCTTTACAATCATTGAGTCCAAGTGTTCCCATCCTATGCTAAACCATATCCCTGAGCACCTCACCTACCCATCTTTTAAACACACCCAGGGATGACAACTCAACTGTGGCAAACCCACAGCAGCAGAGATGCTCGAGCCTCACTGAGAACTTCCTTTCCTTGCACAGAATCCATTCATGTGGGCAGGTTTTCTTTCATACACATTTTTGCTTCTGATCTTGAAGATGGCAGATTTAAATCCTCAAGGAGGAAAAAAAAAGCATCTCACCTCTAGGTGGAAAAGCATCTGAAGCTTCTCTGTGTTCTCCCTCTCCCTATTATTACAGCGCTGGCTTTTCCCAGGCATCCAGTAATTTCAGGTATCTGAAGCACACTGCACATCACAATGGCATTAAGGGCTGCAAGGTGTGTGTGGGGAGGTTAATTATTTAATTAAAGTTAGCTTTGGTGCACACAAATCATGCAAGACTGTGATAGAGGTACAGCAGTAGTTCCAAAGGAAACATCAGCGTTCAGAGGTTCCTGTGTGCATTTAAATGGTTGATTTTTGATTGATTTAATTTTCCAAATTTGGCATAAATCAAGAATTTCTCTTCCCCCCCCAAAATGATGCACTCTGAGGAACAGAGGAGCATGCAGTTTCCTTTCAGCTGCCTCTTGTTTAGGAACAGACAAGCTTGCCAGACCAGCAATGAGCATGAATTCTCTCCTTTCTCACTCTTGTATTCATTTACAAGTATCAACTCCATGATATAACTAGACAAGAACATATTGTCACAGGTTCACAATTCAGTGAACTTGTACACACCCCCCCCAAAAAAAATGCATTAATTCTGTATGTAACCCTTCCTGGTTAAGTGCCACATATAGACCCCTACCTGCATTTTCAACCACAGCTTGCCAACTCACTGGATTTCTGCAGAACTGTTTAAAAAAATAGCCTTGGGATGCTTATTAGAATCATAGAATGGCAAGGGTTGGAAGGGACCCCAAGGATCATAGAGCGCCAACCCCCCTGCCTGGCAGGGCCACCAACCTCAGGCCTGGAGCTACACAAGGTTGCCCAGGGCCCCATCCAACCTGGCCTTGAACACCCCCAGAGATGGGGCATCTACCACCTCTCTGGGCAGCCTGTTCCAGCCCCTCACCACTCTCTCTGTAAAAAACTTCCCCCTAATACCCAATCTAAACCTTCCCTCCTTTAGCTTCAATCCATCCCCCTTGTCCTGCCATTGTCTATCCTTTTAAAAAGTTGATTTCTCTCCTGCTTATAAGCTCCCTTTAGGTCCTGGTAGACCACAATGAGGTCCCCCCTCAGCCTTCTCTTCTCCAGGCTGAACAAGCCCAGCTCCCTCAGCCTCTCCTTGTAGGGCAGGTGCTCCAGCCCTCTGATCATCTTTGTGGCTCCTCTGACCCCTCTCCAACAGTTCCACATCTCTCTTGTATTGGGGGCCCCAGCTCTGGACACAGGACTCCAGCTGGGGCCTCAGGAGGGCAGAGCAGAGAGGGACAATCCCCTCCCTGTCCCTGCTGCCACCCCTCTGCTGATGGAGCCCAGGATCCCATTGGCCTTGCGAGCTGCAAGAGCCACTGCTGGCTCACATTAAGCTTCTCATCCACTGTGACACCCACGTCCTTCTCAGCAGGAGAGAAGGCCTTCAGCCTGGTTTCTGGAAGTACACTGAGAAGAATAAAAACAGCTCTGAGTCTCTTTTGTGGCACAGTAGAGTATTGGAAGGGAAGTAAGAGAAGAAAATGATACCATTAATGCCTTTAATAGATTCCTGTCCTTTACAACTTACAGGAAGTGCCCAAGCTTGCATTATTAATGTGCTGACATCTTTTATGCATAACACCACCAGAAAGGATTTGCAGTAAAGTTTGCAAGGTAAAACAAAGAAAATTAAACTGGGGCAAACTGGCTGGTTTAGTGCATTTTTGGAAAGTTAAGCCTTTAAAGGAGGTGGGTAGGGGGGAAAAGCTTGTTCACTACAGATCCTCAACTAAGTCAAGCAGAAAATTTTAATCAGAAGAAAAACAGCTTTTAAAAAGAAAGCCCAGGCTGGCAGCATTTCTCTTACAATTACCCAAAGATTTTTGCATCTCTCAGCAGTTCAACACCATTGAACAGAAAGTGTAGGCTTCGTATAGATATATAAATCAAGCATTGATTTCTCAACCCAAGATTTGAGAGCCTAAAGTTCCAGAAAAAAGAAAAAAAATCAGAATATGGTAGGGGTTTTTTAGCATTACTCCCTCCACTCCCCCTCTTCCCCCCCTTATTTTAGTTTTTTGTTGCTTGATCTTTCACTGGTGAGCTGATTTCAGCTATAAAAATCCCCACTTTCCAAGTATAATTCCAGTGCTATTTGTGTGCAGGAGAGAGGAGAACACAGAGGAGACAGCATTTCTAAAAGCAGTGGCCTAGCCAGCCCCCCAAAACATTAGGATCGGTTACAAAGTCTAAGGCATCAGTGTCCAGATGTAAAGCCCTGCAGAAGTGCTTGGTTTAAAAAGCCTCTGTACCATGGAATAGATTCCTTTCCCTTCAGCAGGGCCTACCGATTGCTCAACAGTCCCAAGGACAGCCCTGCTCTTTCTGCCTGTGCACAGGTCGTCCCTCCAGACCCTCTCTTGTGACTAACTGTGAAGCTGCCACATGAGACCAAAGTTTTCTCAGTGTTGCCCTCATGACAATCACAGAATCACAGACTGGTCAGGGTTGGAAGGGACCCCAAGGATCACAGATCTCCAACCCCCCTGCCACAGGCAGGGCCACCAACCTCAGGCCTGGAGCTACACAAGGTTGCCCAGGGCCCCAGCCTACCTGGCCTTGAACACCCCCAGGGATGGGGCATCCACCACCTCTAGAACATCTTCAAGGAAGCAGTGTATTCACAAGGAGAGATGATACTTCCCACAAACCAAGGCACCACCTTCTGAGAAGTATACTTCAGTACCATGGATTTGTTTCAGAGAATGACAAATGCTACACTACCCTGCATGGTCTTGTTTTACACCACCTGCAGTAGTCCCAAGGCACTTGATCCCCATCAACTGTGCAACTTCCATATAGACACTTCCACCTCACTTTTTTTCATGCAAAGACTTAAAGAATCACAGAATGTAGGGGTTGGAAGGGACCTCGAGAGCTCATGGGGTCCAACCCCCCTGCCAAAGCAGCTCCCCAGCTCATACTGCACAGGGCGGCGTCCAGATGGGGCTGGAATCTCTCCAGAGAAGGAGACTCCACACCCCCTGGGCAGCCTGTCCCAGGGCTCCCTCACCCTCACTGGGGAAAAGTTCCTCCCCATGTTGGTGTGGAACTTCCTGTGCTCCAATTTGCAGCCATTGCCCCTTGTCCTGTCCCCACAGACACTGAAAAGGGGCTGGCCAATTCCCCCTGCACCCCATACTTAAGATATTTATAGACATTGATTAGGTCCCCCCTCAGTCTTCTTTTCTCCAGGCTGAACAGCCCCAGCTCTCTCAGCCTTTCCTCATAGGATAGATGTTCCAGGCCCCTGATCATCTTCGTAGCCCTTCTCTGGACTCTCTCCAGGAGATCCCTGTCCTTTTTAAACCAAGGAGCCCAGAACTGGACACAACACTCCAGGTGGGGCCTGACCAGGGCAGAGCAGAGGGGGAGGATCCCCTCCTGTGACCCGCTGCCCACACTCCTCCTGATGCCCCCCAGGATCCCATTGTCTCTCTCAGCCCCCAGGGCACACTGCTGGCTCATGGCCACCCTATCATCCACCAGGAGCCCCAGGTCCTTCTCCACAGAGCTCTTCTCCAGCAGGTCACCCCCAGCCTGTACTGATACATGTGGCTGTTCCTCCCCAGGTGCCAGACTCTCCACTTGCTTTTGTTGAACCTCATCTGGTGTCTCCCTGCCCAGCTCTCCAGCCTGGCCAGGTCTCTGGATGGCAGCGCAGTGTCCTGCCTGTCAGCCACCCCTCCCAGCTCTGTATCATCAGCACTTGCTGAGGGTGGGTGCTGTTCCCTCATCAAGGTGTCAATGAAGATACTGAACAGGACTGGACCCAACACTGAGCCCTGTGGAAAAGAACAACCAGCACAACTCAAGACTGTTGCTTCCTTGACTCAGCCCCCCTACAATAAGCAGCCCACTTGCTTAGCCTTTATCTCCTTCCACTGCTTGTGTAACAGCCATGTCTTTCCTTAGTTATCGCTCTGCTAAACCATAATAATCTGCCTTGATAAGTCTTTCCAGTTTTTCCCATGATTCCCACTGCTTTCTTCCAAGTTCCAGTCAGGTTATTCAGACTTTTGAGTTCAAAAAATGTGTTCCCCCAAGGTTCATTTGCAATGCTATTTGAAGATGTTTTGGAAAACTTTCCAATTGTTTCTTGGGTAAGCACCAGCCTGCTTTCCCATTCCTCATTTCAGGAAAGAGGTCTGTCAGAAGTACTCCTCTTAGAACACTTCACAGAACCACAGGGTTGGAAAAGACCTTTCAAGATCATCAAGTCCAACCAATCCCATCCTAAGCTAAACCATATCCCTGAGCACCTCATCTACCCATCTTTTAAACACATCCAGGGATGGTGACTCAACCCCCTCCCTGGGCAGCCTGTTCCAGCCCTGACAACTCTTTCAGGGAAGGACTTTTCCCAGACATCTAATCTGACCCTGCCTTGGCACAGCTTTGTGCCATTTCCCCTTATCCCATCTCCTGTCACCTGGCTGAAGAGGCCACCTCTCCACAACCTCCCTTCAGGTAGATGTAGGCAGTGATAAGGTCTCCCCTCAGCCTCCTCTTCATCTACCAGGACCCCCAGGTCCTTCTCCACAGAGCTCTTCTCCAGCAGGTCACCCCCAGCCTGTACTGATACATGTGGTTGTTCCTCCCCAGGTGCCAGACTCTCCACTTGCTTTTGTTCAATTTCACCTGGTGTCTCCCTGCCCAGCTCTCCAGCCTGGCCAGGTCACCTCCACTTTGTTTGGATCTGTTGTGCTAAACCTCCCCCCAGCCCCCTTACATTCCCTGAGGTACTGGAGGAAAAGCACTAAGAGTATTTCTTATTTACAACCATCACACAAACTCCTGAGAAGATTTTTGACTCCTGACATCCAGAAAAGGCACAGCTTTCACTAGCTGCAGCAGGCAGGCAAAGCCAATAGGATTTAAAATGTTTTGTTTGGGAGAGGCAGCAGATTCCATATGGCACATCCCTAGACTGAACAGTATGGTCGGCACCATGCAGAAGAAAGAGGCTTTACCCCATGCCAGCGCATGGCTGGACTGCCTATTCAGGAGAGCTTTAAACATCAATTAAGCCACAGAGTTTCCAGGCAGGCATGGATTTCATCCCAAGCAAATGCATTAAGAAAGTAGGACACAAATGTCTCTGAAAGGTGCCTATGAAATTTGCTCCAGTAAACAAGAGCCAACTGCAGAGGCACAAGCAGCACAAAGAATGTTACAACAAAAATATACTGTCTTAAATACCAGAAAGGAAAAAAAAAGGCACTTTCTGATCCTGGAAAGCATGAAAACTAGTGACTGGGAATTAAACAGATAAAAACATATGTATTTGAGACATTGCCAGTTCAGCATCTGTCTCACACTGCAGCAAGAAACACAGCAACAATAAAAAAGCAAATCCAAACAGTATTTCCCAATTGAGCTTCATTGAACAACACAGGATGGACGGGGCCCTACACACATTTCCAGTTTCCCTAGATGCTGCTGAGAAACATCTTGCTTCCCTTGGAGCTTGAAGCCATCACACAAACTGGGCTCAGGACATAAGGTGATCCAGCACCCTTTGGTCAAAGCCCCTGTACTGCACTGCTTGTGTCCTGACTGCAGCAGGGCTGTGCAAGCCCAGCTTTGGGTTTTTTCTCTAAAAAGATGCCAGCACACTCAACAAATAGAGGGACTCCCAGTCAACGGGGCCATGCACACTATATGTATAATATAGAGAGTATTTTCTGTTTTCCCCCAAGACCACAGCTGCCCCACAGTTGCCTTCCCCACTGCTGACACTGAGTTTTATAGGGGCATCAACAAGAAGTGCCCTTATCCCAGCCTCTGGCCAGGAAAATCCTGAAGATGAGATTATCCTGAGATAACCTCCTGAAACGTTTCTCAGGCCACCTTGCAACTCTGTTTTCTTCTGTTGCTGTAGGACAGCAACCTCAACAACATGAAATTCCTTCTGTTATTATTTTTGTGTCTTTTTGAACATCCTTTAGAGCAGTTGATATTTCCAGGGCAGAGTGCAGGCTCACCACTGCCACCATCCCTTCTCATCTCACTGGTTTAGATGGGTTGACAGTTTCTATATTTAATGTCTGTCAACCATTTCCAGGGTGGTTTGGGGTCGTTTCCCCCCTCCCCCACGTCCCCCCCCCATTAATTCTTCAATGCTTATACACATTTGTCAGGGGAAGCCAGTAAATACCACCCCAGGCAGGGTTTTTACTGTAATTCCTTAATTTGCTAAAAGTCCACAGTTATCTGGACATACAAAGGGAATTATTTTCTATCCACCAATTAGCCAACCAGGAGTTCAAAAGCCCCTGCATCTGCATTAATACCAAGAATTCCTTAATCCATAAAAATTAATGGAGATTATGTTAAAGAGACTTAAACATTTAAATCCTTTGCCACATCAGTCGCTCTCTTTTATGTGCAGGTAACTCCAGCCCAAGTCCTCAGGAGCCCAGCACGTGTGGCTGAGCAAACTAATCCCTCCAAATGAGAAACGTGAGCTTTTGACCAGCTCTCCCCAGACAGAAGGTGGCTGCTTTCTCCACAGCTTTTGAGGTCTGGCTTTCCCCTGTCACCAAAGCCCTTACCATGGGACTTTATGAAGCCTTAACAGGCTCCTAAAAGCCCTACATGGAACCATTTCTTCTTGTGGGTGGTTGTCCTGGCTCCAGAAAAGCTACAGTGTGCGATTAAGTACACCGACTCTGCAGCACTGCCTGGCTGCCAGGCAGAGGTTCTGAACCTTCAGTTCTGCTTGGATCTGAAATTTGGCTTCACCACCACCTTACACCAGTCCCTGGATAATACCAGCCCAGAGTGCCCATGCTGTACCCAGATACTTCATACCCCTCTTTTTATTATGACTACATAGATTTTTCACACACCCCTATTAATTGGAGTTACATGAAAAGGTTTTGAACTAACCTCTTCCTCTCAGCAGCCTGACTTTAAACAGACATGTCCTCAGAAACAGGAAATTTTTTAGACCAGAGAATAATTATCTTGAAGATAAAAAGTCGCATTTCAAAGATTTGCTAGAGGGTGTTTACTGAACTGTACCTGCCAAAGAGAAAAAGTTACAGAAGTGGGATTATTTCAATCCCCCTTCATTTCTTCCTAGCCCCTAAGTGCATCTCAGAATATTTAGTTTCTCTTGAAGCTGCAGAGGCTCTTTGTGCAAGCAACGAAGGGGCAGATTTCCTACCACTTGCTTATTTCCTATATTTGCTTATTGTAAGAGCCACATTTACTCAGGCTGGTTCATACCCAAATTCACAGCTTAATTTGGGATTTCTTTGAGCAGCTCTGATGCTACCAGCAGCAACCTGTCTCCAAAAGCTTCCATTGCTTCAAGAGACAGCACTCGCTTTGTGTGGGTGCTCCCCTCTTTGCACAAAGCCCCTTTGAGGCCATGGATCACAGACCATTAGGAGTTGGAAGGGACCTCGAAAGCTCATCTAGTCCAACCCCCCTGCCAGAGCAGGATCACCCAGACTAAATCACACAGGAACACATCCAAGCAGGGTTTGAATGTCTCCAGAGAAGGAAACTCCACAGCCTCTCTGGGCAGCCTGTCCCAGGGCTCTGTCACCCTCACAGCAACAAAGTTCCTCCTGACATTCCCATGGAACTTCCTCTGCTCCAGCTTGCACCCATTGCCCCTTGTCCTATCACTGGCCATCACTGAGCAGAGCCTGGGTATGTCCTCCTGACTCTCACCCTTTACATATTTATAAACATTAATGAGGTCACCCCTCAGTCTCCTCCAGGCTAAAGAGGCCCAGCTCCCTCAGCCTCTCCTCATAAGGAAGGTGTTCCACTCCCTTCATCCCCTTGGTGTCCCTGTGCTGGGCTCTTTCAAGGAGTTCTGGGTCCTTCCTGACCTGAGGGGCCCAGAACTGGACACAAAATTCCAGGTGGGGTCAAGATGCAGGACGCAGGGATGCCGCCTTTTCCTCCTCACACCCTTCCCAGGGGCACGACTGCACCAGCCACACGCCTGCAGCAGCGACCAAGAGCCGGGTCATTTATACTACACCAATTACACGTGTAATTAATTGGGTGCGTGACACGCATCACGCCCGTCACACACACACACACGACGGTTTGCTTCCCTCTCGCAGGGGCTGGCAGGGCAAAACGCACGCCAGGAAGAGACGGAGCTGCCCCCCCATCCCCGATCCCTCGGGAAACCCCCCCACGGGCTCGGCCCGGCCTCACGGCTGCCACTAGGGGTCAGGCCGAGCCCGGGAAAGGCCCCCGGCATGCCGGGCCCTCCAGGCGCGGGGCTCGGGGAGGGGGGGCGGCTCTGCCCCCTCGGGTAGCGTCAGGCCAGGCAGATGTCGGAGCGAGCGGTCGAAAGCGCTTGTCACCTTCAAAGGGCAAGTGCCGGTGAGCCTGCGAGGAGGGAGCGCGGTACGGTGCGGGGCACACCGGCCCGTTTGGGTCAGAGGGGCTTGTCCTGCAGCTGCAGGGGGTGAGCCCAGAGTCCAGACTCACAGCATTGTAGACGTTGGAGGGAACCTCCAGAGATCATGGGGTCCAACCCCCCTGCCAAAGCAGCTCCCTAGGACAGGGCGCACAGGTCGGTGTCCAGACGGGGCTGGAATCTCACAGAATCACAGAGTTGTAGGGGGTGGAAGGGACCTCCAGAGCTCATGGGGTCCAACCCCCCTGCCAAAGCAGCTCCCCAGCTCATACTGCACAGGTTGGCATCCAGACGGGTCTGGAATCTCTCCAGAGAAGGAGACTCCACACCCCCTGGGCAGCCTGTCCCAGGGCTCCCTCACCCTCACTGGGGAAAAGTTCTTCCCCATGTTGGTGTGGAGCTTCCTGTACTCCAACTTGAGGCCAACACCCCTTGTCCTGTCCCTACAGGCACAGAGAAGAGGTTGTCACCAAGTGCTGCCCAAGTCCAAACAACATGAACTGACGGGCTGAAGTCCTAAAGGCTTGATACCTACCCTAAAACACTGACAAATATCTATTTCAGGACAGAAGGCAAATGCAAACATCTTGGGAAGCAAATCACACTCCCACAGGGGAGCCTGGCTACCTTGTAAGAAATCCGAGTGTAGCTGCTTTGTTAGCAGACCCAGTGATGTGGTAGTGAAGTATTTAAAACAACGTAAGAAAGCAGACTTTAGCCTCTGACATACCATCAAAATGGACATTGCACAGTAAATCTACAGCATGCAAGGCTTGTGGGAAAGTTCACCAAGACAATTTTTGGAGCATTTTCTTCAAGCTAAGCTTTTTCCTAGTAATTTGTTGCTTAGAGAATGATGTTCCTTTGGTGAAAGTCATGTGCAGACCCTGGGATGATATAATTTTGGAGGTGTTTCATTCCTCTCATACAGCTCAGTTAAGCTCTTAATTTTTTTTAATTCTCTTTTCCATCCTTTTGGCAAGGATTATCCCAGAAATGACTAAGTTGCATGAAAATTAGCATTGTTTTGTATTGGATTTTGCTAGAAGCCTTGCAGGCAAAGTCACACAGCGTGCTGAGAACAGCATCTAATTCTTGCTAAGTGAGGAACAGCAGCGATACATAACCAGGGTGTACCTCAGTACCCCATCTGATGCCTTTTAGGAGAGCTAGCCTTCAGCCCCAGGAAGCCTCAAGCTGGCATTTTGCTTGCCTCTCAGAAAAAACAAGTGAGTCTTCTACTAGAAATATCAGGCAGCTTCCTGGCTTTTTCAGAATTAGACCAGAAAACAGCAGAAATTCAGATAAGGAGATGAACATCTGACTAGGGGGTCACCTGCAATTTTCTATTTCGTGCCAAACAACCACCCCCCACACACACACCCGAGGTTAAATTGTGAATGCTTTAAGGGAAATAAACCAAACATGTATGGCAAACCAATGATAAAAGCAGCCTTTTAGCTCCAGTGATCACAAAGTATGTGAACATACACAGCACAGCCTGGTTTCTGGAAAGCAAGTAGCCTATTAGTGGTGCCTGCCTTGCAATTACTAGTAAAGCAGTAAGCTACTTAGCAGAGTAAACCAAAATTGAGGGACAGAGCAGCAGGGGCATGGTTCTCCATCTAATCAAATGCTTTGCTGCCTGTCAGATGGGCACAAAAGCAGGAGAGCTGGGATTGGGAATTGACAGGAGTGGGGACTGCATTGATCCACTGATTCAAAATTGAGCAGTCCATGAATGGCCTTAAGGACAGCTCCAGAGGCATGGGGGGGGAGGGGGGCTCAGGCAAAAATGTAATCAGGGGGATCTAATGAGTTATGTGGCAGATGGCTTGCCTGCAAGGCACGCATCTTCCCCTGTGCACCAAGACCTCAAGTTAGCCAGTCTCAAACCAAATGAAGGTACTTGATTCTCTAGTCCCACGCTTGTAGAACTGGGCAGAGACAAAGGCTCCAGTAGGACAAGCCACTGCCTCTGCCTTTTGTAAAGCAAAAGTCTCTATTGTAGTTCATTAAGATCCATAATAGCTCTACAAGCTTGTATACACTAGGCATTTGATGAATAACAAGATGTTGGCAGCTGACCAATCATCTGAATATTTCAAGGCTTGGCAATATTTCAGCACAGTCTCCATAGCAAAGGAGGTCATTCTCTCTCTATTCCCCAAAGTGGCAGCTTACAGCTCAGTCAAATTCCTTCAACTGACCTTTCTGTGTATTTAAAATATTTATCTTTTAAGAAACTTCTCATTCCATTCCAGTTTGCCACAGTGGTTATGGAAGAAAGCCCCAAACTTAGGATAAGGTTCTGGTTACAGCTCATACCATTACTGAGCCCTCCCCCAGCAGAAACTGATTAGAAATGACTAATTAACAGTCCTCCAGTCTTTGGAATAGGCCTAATTAGCCAGACTGAGGTGTGCTTAGGAAACTAATGACATTTCCCTCTTCTTTTTATGGAAGAGCACACCCAGTCAGCATAACTTGACACCAGGAGCCAAAAGACTCAAGGGGCTGTTAAAAAACAAGATGACTACTCAGAGGGTGGAGTGGAAAAGGACCTTCAAGACGAGAAATTGTCCCAGTATAGGGCAGCATCTCACTTGGCAGGAGTAATCTAGCATGGCTTTGTGCAGCATAAAAACAGTCAGGCAATTGAAATAAAACTGGAGAAACTGTTGGATTGCCACATAACAGCTTAGCCTGGTAGCTGTGGACACGGGCAATGTATATTGAAGAATAAGACCCAGCACTAACTGCAGCTAAACTTAGCATGACAAGGTGATCCTCCCCCTCTGCTCTGCCCTGGTCAGGCCCCACCTGGAGTGTTGTGTCCAGTTCTGGGCTCCCTGGTGTAAAAAGGACAGGGATCTCCTGGAGAGAGTCCAGAGAAGGGCTAGGAAGATATTAAGGGCCTGGAGCAGCTCCCCTGTTCAGTCTAGAGAAAAGACGACTGAGGGGAGACCTAATTGGTGTTTATAACTATCTTAAGCAGGGGATGCAGGGGGAATTGGCCAGCCCCTTTTCTTTGGTCAGTGGAGACAGGACAAGGGGCAATGGCTGCAAATTGGAGCACAGGAAGTTCCACACCAACATGGGGAGGAACTTTTTCCCAGTGAGGGTGAGGGAGCCCTGGGACAGGCTGCCCAGGGGGTGTGGAGTCTCCATCTCTGGAGAGATTCCAGCCCCGTCTGGACACCGACCTGTGCAGTATGAGCTGGGGAGCTGCTTTGGCAGGGGGGTTGGACCCCATGAGCTCTGGAGGTCCCTTCCAACCCCTACAATTCTGTGATTCTCGGTGAGGCAGGACAATCCACACAAGGCAGGTCATCTCACACCTTCATAAGCACTATCTTCTCCTCCTGGGAAACCAAAAGCCTTGCAGAGGCTAAGTGGATATGGCCAGACCCCTATAGTTGTCTAGTTAGTCTGTTTCACTCCTGCCTTTGGTGGCTACTCCATGCTTCATGGCTCCACGGCAGAGCTTTCTTCAGCTCTGTCTCAAGAGGCGCTCTGCAAACCCTTCAGAAGAGAAAACTCACAGCCCACAGAGCTCAGAGAAGATCAGTCTATCCTTTGAGTCAATGATGCTGAAACGATGGGATACAATTCAAACAATTCCCAGATGAGAGGCCTGGGGCTTCCAGAAGGACAATAAGGTCAAGAAAAGGAAGTATTGGGGGCAAACATTTTGGCTGGGTGTGAGGACCCCTACTATGTGTGATTTGTTTCCCTCCCCCAAGTCCAGTTTGGCTAAACAGGATCAGGCTGCTTTCCACTTGAATGAACAAGCAGTTGCATAACAAGAAACAGCCCTTTGCAGTTCCTATGAAACTGTAGGACCCACCAAAATCACTTCACTATTGTGCAAACTACTAAAATCAGAGTTCTGACTGGGTTTGCTGACTTTAGGAAAGGTCATTTTTCCTTTTTAAACACAGTCATGAGAGAAACTTCAGTCATTTAAAGACTGGAACTGAACATCCACAGCTGCAACACTGAAAAACAGAGGAAAAAACCCCTTTTCCATGTCATGCCTGGTGCAAAACTGAACATCCACAGTTGCAACACTGTAAAACAGAGAAAAACCCCTTTTCCATGTCATGCCTGGTGCAAAAAATATTTAACAATTAACAGTCTCAAGTTTCATGTGCATTTCTCTAAATATTGCAGTTGTTTTGCAAAGACCACTGCGAGCACAGCTGTGCCAACCCAACAAACAGTCAGGGCCATTGTTGGTATTTTGGCAAAACTATCTTCCAGAAAAAAGCCAGCTGGGTTGGAAGAAAAAAAAAAAAGAGCAGATTCAAACTTTAAAGCTTTGAGGAATGGAGCATGTAAAAAAATAAAATTAAAAAGGCTTTATTCTGCCATATTTGCCCATGCCAGTAACAGCCCTTTGGGAACCACTCTCAGCAGGGGATATACCCCAGCTGCAGGGCAGATAGACTCCCAAGGCAGTGAAAATACAGCCAACACATGTTGAGGAGACAGCCCAACAGCACTGGAAGGCAAACTGGGGATACAGCAAGCTCCCAAGTTTTAGACACATCCATTAATCCAAGTAAGTCCATCAGTCAAGTAAAGGGATGCTCGACATCTATACAAGTGACAAGAGCCTGGCATGGAAAAGTGTTGTTCTCCCTGTACCACCACTCCACAAATAGGCCACTGGTTTCAGTGGCTGTTTCCTGGAGCTTTATCTACAGAGTCAAATACCCTCTGTAGGTAAACTGATCCAAACGAGGCCTGCCAGGTGCATGGAGCATTTCAACTGGCTTTAAGTATACCTCATGTATTAGGGCACAGCATATGGAAGCAGACTTGCCAACGTTTGAAGCACCTGGAAGAGGAGGATTCAGAGCACGCTCTGTGGAAATAGCCACAGTGAGCAGTGCTTTATGAGGAGTCCCACAGACGAGGCCACCAGCAGGTCTACCCGGTGATGGGACAGAAGCAGAATGGTACAGGGAGATCTGTAGCCTATATAATGCCTAAACCAGACATGATGCCATGGTAGCATGACAGGGAAGACAGCAGGCCTGCTGGCGGCCTAGCCCTCTTCACCCAAGACATAGGCCCTGACAATAATCTCCTATTCCCATGAGAAAAGTTCCTCATGCTGAGAGGATCCTAATAATCACATTCTCAAAACACAGCGGCCTTGCTGATAGGGGTACAGGCTGCCCTAAACCAAGAAGCAGTTATAGGAAGGGATTTGGGAGTAATGGAACGTGTTAGGAACCAGCCATGACAAGAGGGTCAAAACAGCAGGTGTGTGGATGCTTTTAGGTATTAAAGTTAAACTAAGGATGTTTAGCTATAAGATAGGGTTATCAGAACTCGTTATAATCACTAACCAATCAATATGGTGTGAACAGTGTGTGTAACCAGTTAGCAGTTTTTTAGCTTGCCACGTTTGCAGTAAGAAAGGTCTAGAATCTGGGTGATTTCACCTCATAAAATGGCTGGATGGCTTCATGGCTTCACCTAAAATTCATATGTTGAATTGCGTGTTGCTCCCTGCTGGACGCCACAGTAGCAGAGGCTGTGGTTGGTTGGTTAGCATTTCTGTCAGCAGCATCAGTGGGGACAGCAGAGATTCCCCCCTCCCACCGGAAAGCAGTTACTTGCCATGAGATAAGGAGTTCTACACACACTTGTGTCTGCTGCCAAGACTCACCACAGTGTTTCTGGCAGCTGCCTCTCCCTGCACCCTCAGCTGCTGACAGGAGCACAGCTCGCCATGCAAAGCCTGCGGTGAGTTTGATGACACCAGCCTGAGACACATGCAGAGCCAGCAGATTACAGGCATTGCCAACAGTCCTTGTGGCTGTCAGAGATGTTGCAGTTTTGCTCACTGCAGAAAACACAGCTCACCAGCTAGACCTACTAAAAGGCAGTCCTCATCATAGAATGGCAAGGGTTGGAAGGGACCCCAAGGATCACAGAGCTCCAACCCCCCTGCCACAGGCAGGGCCACCAGCCTCAGGCCTGGAGCTACACAAGGTTGCCCAGGGCCCCATCCAACCTGGCCCTGAACACTTCCAGGGATGGGGCATCCACCACCTCTCTGGGCATCTCATCACACTCTCTGTAAAGAGCTTCCCCCTAATATCCAATATAACCCTTCCCTCCTTTAGCTTTAATCCATCCCCCTTGTCCTGCCATTATCTGCCCTTTTAAAAAGCTGATTCCCCTCCTGTTTCTCTGCTCCCTTCAGGTACTGTCAGGCTGCAATGAGGTCCCCC
The DNA here is from genome assembly GCA_022605575.1 of Laterallus jamaicensis coturniculus. NCBI lineage: Eukaryota > Metazoa > Chordata > Aves > Gruiformes > Rallidae > Laterallus > Laterallus jamaicensis. The sequence continues at coordinate 5,576,147 of JAKCOX010000005.1, forward strand.
CACAGCCTTCTCTTCTCCAGGCTGAACCAGCCCAGCTCCCTCAGCCTCTCCTTGTAGGGCAGGTGCTCCAGCCCTCTGATCATCTCTGTGAGCAAAGCTCATGAGCAAAGCTATTACCGTGCCAGCATTCAGAGTGCTAGGGAGCAGACACTTGCCTTTTTTTTCTTTCCCCAAATGATGAAGGCCAAGAAAACATGATACAATTTGTGTTTGGGGAAGCTGATATTCTGCTGTGATGTTTGATCTGGCAAGAAACCACGGTTCCTTCCTGCAAGCTGGCAAAACACTAAACATGGGGAATGCCACGCACAGACAGTCTCAATTAAGCTATCTTTTCCAAGCTGTAAAACAGCACTAGGCACATAAAACAGCAGAAAACACATTTGTTTCCTCTCCATCTGCACCAGCATGTATAGTGATCCAGGCTCTACCCAATTTACAAGACAAGAGGAAGAACAAACACACATTTAATCTTTGTTTAGGACCACCTTACCCTGTATTGGCTACCGGTGGATTTCAGTTTATAAAACAGTTGGTAGCTCCAACCTGAGCATCCTGCCTTTAAGAGGAACATAAAGCTGGAGAGAACAAGTTCTTTAATCTTGGACTGCACTATCCTAAATAGAACCCAAATAAAGCATGGGTGCAACTGGGTGTTAGGCCATTAGATTAAAAAAATTAAGTTACATATCTACTGCTTTAGTTCCTAGTCATGAAATTATGTTCATAGAATGGCATGGGTTGGAAGGGACCCCAAGGATCACAGAGTTCCAACCCCCCTGCCACAGGCAGGGACACCAACCTCAGGCCTGGAGCTACACAAGGTTGCCCAGGGCCCCATCCAACCTGGCCTTGAACACCTCCAGGGATGGGGCATCCACCACCTCTCTGGGCAGCCTGTTCCAGGATCTCACCACTCTCTGTAAAAAGCTTCTTCCCAATACCAAATCTAAACCTTCCCTCCTTTAGCTTTAATCCATTCCCCCTTGTCCTGCCATCCATTCCCCCTTGTCCTGCCATCCATTCCCCCTTGTCCTGCCATCCATTCCCCCTTGTCCTGCCATCCATTCCCCCTTGTCCTGCCATCCATTCCCCCTTGTCCTGCCATCCATTCCCCCTTGTCCTGCCATCCATTCCCCCTTGTCCTGCCATCCATTCCCCCTTGTCCTGCCATCCATTCCCCCTTGTCCTGCCATCCATTCCCCCTTGTCCTGCCATCCATTCCCCCTTGTCCTGCCATCCATTCCCCCTTGTCCTGCCATCCATTCCCCCTTGTCCTGCCATCCATTCCCCCTTGTCCTGCCATCCATTCCCCCTTGTCCTGCCATCCATTCCCCCTTGTCCTGCCATCCATTCCCCCTTGTCCTGCCATCCATTCCCCCTTGTCCTGCCATCCATTCCCCCTTGTCCTGCCATCCATTCCCCCTTGTCCTGCCATCCATTCCCCCTTGTCCTGCCATCCATTCCCCCTTGTCCTGCCATCCATTCCCCCTTGTCCTGCCATCCATTCCCCCTTGTCCTGCCATCCATTCCCCCTTGTCCTGCCATCCATTCCCCCTTGTCCTGCCATCCATTCCCCCTTGTCCTGCCATCCATTCCCCCTTGTCCTGCCATCCATTCCCCCTTGTCCTGCCATCCATTCCCCCTTGTCCTGCCATCCATTCCCCCTTGTCCTGCCATCCATTCCCCCTTGTCCTGCCATCCATTCCCCCTTGTCCTGCCATCCATTCCCCCTTGTCCTGCCATCCATTCCCCCTTGTCCTGCCATCCATTCCCCCTTGTCCTGCCATCCATTCCCCCTTGTCCTGCCATCCATTCCCCCTTGTCCTGCCATCCATTCCCCCTTGTCCTGCCATCCATTCCCCCTTGTCCTGCCATCCATTCCCCCTTGTCCTGCCATCCATTCCCCCTTGTCCTGCCATCCATTCCCCCTTGTCCTGCCATCCATTCCCCCTTGTCCTGCCATCCATTCCCCCTTGTCCTGCCATCCATTCCCCCTTGTCCTGCCATCCATTCCCCCTTGTCCTGCCATCCATTCCCCCTTGTCCTGCCATCCATTCCCCCTTGTCCTGCCATCCATTCCCCCTTGTCCTGCCATCCATTCCCCCTTGTCCTGCCATCCATTCCCCCTTGTCCTGCCATCCATTCCCCCTTGTCCTGCCATCCATTCCCCCTTGTCCTGCCATCCATTCCCCCTTGTCCTGCCATTGCTAGGCAATGCATTTTTGGAGCTGAACTAACAGCTCTTAAATCCTTTAAAAAAAAAAAAAAAGACATTATCTTCCAGGCCAGGAGATAAATTAGCAATAGGTTACTTGAAATTATAGCAGGTCATGACATGTTAAATTATTCTACACCACTTCTGCAGTCTGATGAAGCTGATTGCGCCAAAAGCCTAGAAAATAGTTGATAACACATGGAAAAATCTCAGGCCACTGCAGGACTGAGAAAAGTGTAAGCTATTTCACCCACTGCCACAGGAAAAAATATTCCATGTTTTCTGGCCATTCCACATATGGATATTTCCATAAGTGTTTCCATGTTTATGGGCTAAAAATCCTAGTGATTGTTGTTGACATTCAAGGACACAGGGCCATTGCCTAGCAAAACTGAGGAGAGCAGTATGAATCGTGCCAGTTCATTCACCACTGCTACAGGCAGTTACAGTTGTCAGACCAGATTTAGAGCACAGGGGAGAACGGCAAAGGAGTAGCAGTGCGAGGAGGAGGTGAAGAAATAGCAGGTGCTCTGTGCAGGGAGGTGCAGAGCAGTGCCTAAACATCTTTGTCTAGTAGTAAGTTTGAAGTCTTCTCAGCTTGTTTGTGGGTTCTCTAAACCACTGGCCTCCAGCAGGCCACGTGGGGAGCCTGAGGTTTGCTGGCTGAGGAAGGAGCACAGGAAAACACGAGATGAGGAGCATCGTGGCCAGCTCCTTCCACTGCACAATCTTATCACAGAACCACAGAGTTGTAGGGGTTGGAAGGGACCTCAAGAGATCATGGGGTCCAACCCCCTGCCAAAGCAGCTCCCCAGCTCATACTGCACAGGTCGACGTCCAGACGGGTCTTAAATCAGAGAAGGAGACTCCACACCCCCTGGGCAGCCTGTCCCAGGGCTCCCTCACCCTCACTGGGGAAAAGTTCCTCCCCATGTTGGTGCAGAACTTCCTGTGCTCCAATTTGCAGCCATTGCCCCTTGTCCTGTCCCCACTGACCACAGAAAAGGGGCTGGCCAGTTCCCCCTGCACCCCATACATAAGTCATTTATAAACATTGATTAGGTCCCCCCTCAGTCTTCTTTTCTCCAGGGTGAACAGCCCCAGCTCTCTCAGCCTTTCCTCATAGGATAGATGCTCCAGGCCCTTCATCATCTTTCTAGCCCTTCTCTGGGCTCTCTCCAGGAGATCCCTGTCTTTTTTATACTGATATGTAGTCACCAGAAAGCAAAATGAAGCCCAGATAATTTTACAATCCAATGCAAGTCATTATCTACTAAGAAGAAATTTATGTCGTTTCTCCCCCCCCACCCCAACCCCCTCCCAATAACTGCAGGCTACATGTTTAGTACCACCCAATCATAAAAGGAAAGTAAGCATATTCGAATTTGGCCTTTGATCAGCAGCATTTTTCCTCTACATGAGAAAAGATCAGCCTGGGTTTGGCTAGTGCTTTTGAGATAAACAGACAATTACCCTGCAATTTTTTCTGGCAAGCGTGTGGGGAACCAAGCCAATACTCCATCTAAAATTAAATTTAGAATTAAGATGTGGTTGCTTCAGCATTTGTCCTCCTCTGGTTTTTAAGCAGTAAAACCAGGATTCCAAATCTCATATTTCACAATAAGGAACAACCTTGTATTTCCAGGAATCTAATCCTCAAAAAAAAGGGACTACTTTGGGTTCATCTGCATTAATGTGAACCCAAGGTACCGGGTACTTTCCCAGTGTGGGCATCCCATCTGCTCTACATCCACAGTATAGGTCCCTTGGTGTCTCTTGCCTGGCCTAGATGCAGCTACAGTGGGTGCTACCTGGGACAAGTCCAAGTACCTTATTTATTCCATGAGCTTTCTGACATCCTTGGTACCTCTTGCTGGAACAGGCTGCCCAGAGATGGGGTGGATGCCCCATCCCTGGAGGTGTTCAAGGCCAGGTTGGATGGGGCCCTGAGCAACCTTGTGTAGCTCCAGGCCTGAGGTTGGTGGCCCTGCCTGTGGCACAGGGGTTGGGAGCTCTATGATCCTTGGGGTCCCTTCCAACCCAGACCATTCTATGATTCTCTCTACAGCACTCACATCTGCTTTGCTGTACAGGTAAGCATGCAAAACTACGTGACCTTCCATGAAAAGCAAGGCATGACCTCATTTATCCAAAAGTGACCTTTGGCAAAGAAGATTCCTAGGCCATAAATTAGTCTTTGAGGACTTTCATGTATCTCCTTGTCTGCCTGTATGTGGTAGCACAGTATACAGATAAACATCAGTCAACCCAACTCCCCCATGCTGAGGCTACCTAAGAACCTCTGCTGGACAGGACACATTCCCTCCCTATACTCTGGGGCTATGAGATGCATGGGGAAATGACAGAAGGCATCCTACCACCCTGACTCCAAAGGGAATTGCCTGAATTGCTTCTCCTTTGGAAGGAACTTGCCAGCCCCAGCTTTGGGATCACCAGCCTTGCTAATATTCAGAAGGAAAGCAGATGCTCAGAGTAAGGCATGCTTTACAGGCTTCCATGTAACGTGGGCAAGAGGGCAAGCAAAACCTGCAGTGCTTCTCCAAGGCAGCAAGTCAGGGGGCAACACACACGTGACACCTTGAGAGCAGAGGACATGCCAAAAATCAAGGAGTGCAGGAGAAAGTGTGGACCTTCACACCCAGCCCTCAACAGCCAGAGCAGAACTGCCAACAGAAGCTATTGCAAAGCTGCCTGTGCACTGACTCAGTACCTAACACTGTCCTACCAGAGAAGATGCATGTCTGCCTCAGAAGCCACATGGACCCTCTATCAACTGTTTCTATGTCTAAGCCTGCTAACGAACTGCACAGCATTAAACAAGGTTTGTCATCTTGCTTATGGCAGGATTAGCATTTCGTGCCCTCAGGCAGAAACCCAGGGCTCAAAGCTCCTCCCAAAGACCCAGCTGGTTTCAGATTAGGAAGCTTTAGGTGATCTGCAGTAGGATCTAGTGGCAGTCTACTGAGAAGCTCGAGCCTCACAAAATGCTGGCCTGATGAGATAGAGAAATCCCATTTTAAAAATTGGCACAAACTATTTGGACACTGAAGGACACAACTTCTTTATCTACTAACCCAAGAAATAGATTCTTCTGAAGGCACCTGACAAATGCTGTTAGAAAACCTGAGGGAAGGTTTTCACTGAAAATAACTTACCCAATCTAAGATGGTTTGGTACTGAATGAGGAATTAATTAGCACAGAAAGAGCAGAAGCCCGAGTCCAAGATGCAGTCAGAGGCAGCATCTGAGCAACATTATCTACATCTGAAGACAGCTGACAGAGATAAAACTGAAAGCAATTGTGATATACAGCTGACAAGCTCAAGCAGATGTCTTCAAGAGCAGATAAAAACATTAAGATGACAGTCTACATGAACACTAGTATGTCTTACTAGATCATAAAGACAGAAAGGATACATCTGTCTGGGGAAAAAGCCTACAGTGCAGTGACCAGATTCTTTCCTTTTGGCTAATTTACCTAAGCTGGATGGCAGGGGGAAACCTCAATTTTACAATCAAGCCTGTAGTGTGGACACACTATAGAAAAGCACTTTTTCCACTTAGTTCAGTGTAGAATCAATCAGAAAATAAACACAGCTTAGCAAAAGGCATTTACCACAAGACACAGAACATTAATGACTTTCAGTCAAGAAATCCCAGGCAGTCAGGGTATGCATATATGAAGACAAGTCCCAGTGCAGTGGTATGAATTATGTATTACTCCATATATTATAAAATAACAGTTTTAGAAACATGAGGCCTTTCACATTCCTCTTCCACAGAGTGACACCCGAAACCAATCAAGTCACTTCTGAACACACATAACTAGGAACAACATGCAAAGAGCTGAGCAGATGATTCAGCTTCCCAGTATTCCCAGCTGTTCAGTGACAGCAAGCAAGCCATCAGTAACATTCCATATTTTGGCAAGGATATCAGAACAGAGAACCTTTTTTTCCTTTGATAAAGAGCACCAGCATTCCTCTCTGATATGCACAAAGTTGTAATGTGACATGGCAATGATACCTGCCTTCTAGCAATCACAGCAACAGGCAGGAGAACCCTTTCTTAAGGAAAAAGGTCTTCCCTGCCCCAAGGGAGAGGTGTCCTGAAAAGAGAGAAGTGCTGAATGAGCCTTTGGGATTCACGGTTGCTTTTCACTAAGGACAACCTGGAGAATGCCTGCCTCAGTCATTCATTTCTCTGGAGTTTGGCAGCAGAGGACTCATGACATTCAATCCAGGTGCCTGTAGCAGACAGCCCCAGCGCATCCCTCAATCCCTTTTCATTATATACAGCTAAGACAGGCCAAATTCTCTATTCTCATCCCAAGACTACCTGTACATGCTGAGCAGTAGCACACTGTTCTCTCAAACCCATTTTGAAACTTTCCCTTTTCAGGCTAAGGAAGAACCAAGCAATTATAACATTTCTAAGGAGAAGCTGTTGAAATTCCTCTCAGCCCCAGGCACATTCCTTACAGCAAGGACACACCAGCATAGAGGAAGACAGCAGAAATCCTGTCCTTGCATTCCTGGTACAAAATGGCTTTTCTTTGGAGCATCTGGCAGCAGTCAGATGCCTAGTGCAGAACCACAACAAACACACACTGTTTTGTCCTCCTTAGAGGCTTAACTGTCTTCTACTAGCCCAGTGCTTGAATTCATTATGGTGGTCAGTGCACCTCTAGCACAAATAGTGACATTTCTGCTCTCAGTACCTCTGGACATGGGTAAATCACCTTTGGAAAGGGGAATGGAGAGGGTTAATGACACTACCATACTGGTATAAAAAGCCTACAGGGAGAAGCTAATTGAGTCCAGAGTCCCAATCTAACACCCTAAGCCTCAGACAGGCTTTCCCCTTCATACACAGAACATACTCCACATGCAGGATAGCATTTGTCCTCCTGTATTGGATTTTATGTGCTATTAATATACTGGTGCAACGACAAGGAGCTTCTTTCTTTTTACAATGCTGAATCCTCAGCTGAATACAAATGAATTTTTTCAGTCTCCTTCGTTTTTATGGCCATCATGGGTATTTGGTGACTCTTGGAATAAGGTTATTTCCATCAGTCCATCCCTTGCTCTCTCCCCCCCCACACCCTTTCCTCTCAGGTATTTATTAGAGCATCAATCACAGCAGTATCTAGGCACAAGCTGTCCCCTGACTAATGGTCTGTGCCTTTCAGATACCATAGCAACTTAACGACACACATCAGCATATACCTCTGTCACCAGAGTGATGCAGCCTTCTTGAAATATGGCACCCATGCTACATGCCCACACCACTTCTTGCACAAGGTCAAAGCAATCTGTGCCAGACCTCCTGCTCCCTGTGCCTGAGAGTGCCTCGGAGTAAAGCCACATCTTCACAAGGTACAAATAAATTACTGGAGGCAAGAAAAGCCTTGAAAGAGGAAGGGGTAGCCAGCACACAGAGTAGGTATGTGGTGCCTGCGTCAGCATCACCTGCATTTACTTGAGCTATGCATCCTCCTCCTGCTAAGCGAGGGTGTGCTCAGGACACCGGGGGGGGCGCTCAGGACCCCTTGATGCTCTCCACATACAACCTGACTCATTCACTAATGTAAAGACAAAACTCTTAGAGCATCCTCCTCGAAATGCTCGCTGCCTTGCAGAGACTGCACCTGCCCGTCCTCCCCCTCCTCCACCTTCCTAGCCAGGAGGTTATTTGGTATTCAGTCCCTTCGTCTCCTTGCTCCGGTCGACTCACATAATTGATAGTTGAGCAATTTTCCAACTTAAACTCCGTCCATTAACATACAAAAAGCAGAACACATTTGGAGTGCTTTGCTGCTGGAGGGAAGGAAACATTAGTTCCAGGAAGATTTAACAAGGAGGGAAGAAAGTGAGTGGCTTTGGACTGAATCAAGGCATTTCTGTCTATTTTTTTCCTCCTTTTATTGTAGGACTAACCCACCCCCTGCCAAAAAAACCCACCAAACAAAAAACCCCACGGGCACCCCTTAGAGAAGACCTAAAACACCCTCTTGAGTTTCATTGTATCTTTGAGCCTTCAGCTGGCTACAGATAGATGTGCACTGAAATACCGAAGCATGGTAATCACAGTATAATCAGTATTCTCATCTGCATTAAAAGCTGATCTCGCATTCATCAGATCAAACCAATGCTCAGCCTGAGAGTTTATTCAGCACTATAATATATTCCACTTCTCTTGATCCATCTGTCAGCACATTTCTGTTATGTAGAGAGTACGGGTGGCTATACAAGGCTCTTAACAGAGGGGCTGTATTTCTTCTCAATCCTCATGGGGAATCATAGGAAACAAAGTTTGCTTTACTTTCGAGCTTTCCTTCCCACCTGCCTTGGCAGAAGGTCTCAATATGACATACAAGTCCCTGCAGCCTCAGCAGTGCTCTTTGATTTTTATCAAGATGTTTGTCTCAGTGACTTCTTACATTTACAACCCATCAACTGGGCACTATAGTGCAGTAGTAACCTTCCCTTGGTCCTTTTGAAATAAGCTCGTTCCAGTTAAAGACATCCTCCATAAGACTGGTTTATCACCACTGTCAATCTTGCCCCATTCTCCGCCTCTCCATCAGATTTTTAACTTTAAGTCGTAATAGTTTTACACCTTTTGAGCCTCCTTATGCTTTGTCAGTTCTAGGGTGCATAGTGGAGGGCCATCTCTTTTCACACAAGAAAACATCAAACTTATGAATAAAAGACAGTAAGAAGCATTCTGCAGTTTCAGCATCTCCCTGTGCCATCCCCATGTCCTTCCCCTACCTCCCCCTGGCCTTCTGCAGGCATTTAATTACAGAGGCAAGGCCTTTCACAGAGCTGTGGCTTTCCTTCGAGTGCCTCATACACTGCTGCACACAAGACAGGATCTAGTCAGCTTCGTATCACCTCTGCACCACCACATACAGAATCACAGAGTGACTAGGTTGGAAGAGACAATTAAGCTAGAGTCCAACCGTTCCTGTCCTATGCTAAACTATATCCCTGAGCACCTCATCTACCCATCTTTTAAACACATCCAAGGATAGCGACTCAACCCCCTCCCTGGGCAGCCTGTTCCAGGCCCTGACAACTCTTTCAGGGAAGAGCTTTTTCCTAACATCTAATCTGCCCCTGCCCTGGCACAGCTTTGTGCCATTTCCCCTTGTCCTGTCTCCTGTCACCTGGCTGAAGAGACCATCATCCACCTCTCTGCACCCTCCCTCCAGGTAGTTGTAGGCAGTGATAAGGTCTCCCCTCAGCCTCCTCTTCTCCAGGCTGAGCACCCCCAGCTCCCTCAGCCGCTCCTCACAGGCCTGATTAACCATATGATGATACATTCATCATTAACCGTATGACGATACGGTCAGGTTCCCACTCACAGCACCACTTCCCAAGGAAACAATCCCCACTTTCTGAACGGGACTTGCTAGCAGGAAAACCAGAAACAGCTCCTCACTTCCAACACTCACCAGAGACCTGTTGATCCCAAGATAACCCCAGCTGTACTTCCAGGGGAGCTGAAGTGGCCTTTACCCCACCGCCGCTTCCTTCCCTGGCAGGCCTGCCACCGCCGCGGCCCTGAGCGCAGTGCTTCCAGGCCAAGCTGTAATGGGGCAAGTGGGAGGCGGCCCGGACACAGCTCGGAGCAAGCTGCTCAGGAGGCTTGCGTCACAATGGCTTGGACTTGGAGGCCAGCCGGCTAGCGACCTGCGCAGCCCGCAGGTGGAAGGAGGCGGTGGTTTGTGCTTTTCCACCCCTCTGCAAGGCTTCAGCTTGCGTTGGAACAGAGCGGGTGGCAGCAGGCTGCCTTTACGGCTCTGTCTGAGGACAGACGGCATAGAAAAGCAGCCCTTACACCTGGGCACACAGGGCTTCCCTCCCTCTGCTCCCAAGCCCCCAGCTCTCTCTCCCCAGGCCAGTGCAGGTGCAGGCCATCAGTGGCCAGCAGCAGCAAGGCCCACGCTGGCTGGCAGGGAGCGCTGCAACAACCTGTGCAAACAGGAGCCACCCCTCCTCCACATCACCCCCACCTAGCAACGTGCTGCGCAGGGTGTCAGCGCTTCTCCCAGGTAACCTTGTAGAAGTCTTAGATGGACAGTTTTAGAAGCAGTGACAGGCTTCGGAGCTGACTGATAAAATTCCTTTTATCGATTCAGGAATTCCATACCTATCCATCCTTTTTTTTAAATCAAGCCCATCCCACCCAGGCACATCAGGCAGGATGCTGCGTGGGCTGAGACATGCATTCCAAGAGCAGCTAGACATAGGCTTTAGATGGAAGCAAAGCTATGGCTTTAACCATGGAAGAACTACAGAGCAAGCAATAGCTTTCCCATCTATAAAAATAGGATTTACACAGGGAAGTGTTGAGCTGTTTTCAAAGTGGCTGGAAGATACCTTGAAAGGCATCAAGTTGGGTTGGTTGGGTTTGTTTTTAACTTTCATGTTTTAAGAAGTCTTCAACTCTCTAAAGGAGACCTTATTTATCACTCCTCAGTCCCTTCACACAGCCTGCCTCAATCCTTTTCAAGCCACTACATTTGTTGCATAAAGAAAACTAGAAAGTTACAGAAAACAAAACATTCACCAAACACTCCAGAAGGAGGAATACATTTACCAGGTAAACATAAATCCCAGCTGTCAGACCAGGACCTGAAGACCAATCACATTCACTGCAACCTGAGAATAAAGCATTCTCCAAATTCACTGCTACTGTTTTTATCACTAGCTGCTGCTATTTTTGCTTTACTCAAGCCTTCCTTGAGCTACACTTCTCACCAACAAGCTCACAAACCTCTCCCTAACCAGTCTCAAAGAAGAAAGTTAATAGCATTCCTCCATTAGCAAGGTTAGGAGCAGTAAAAAGTTTGCCATGCAACCAAACTCACGTGCCGATGTTCCATCCGACAGCCTGAGAGGCTCCCCTCTCCTCAGGAGAAGTTGAGACATGAGCCCCAACCAGCAGACTAACCTGCCCTCCCTCCAACATCCCCCTTATATCCCCTCAGCCTCTCTGTATGACCTCACTCCCACATTATTACATCATTGAAATCAGCTGAGGTCAGCATGGGACTCAACAGTGTGAGCCCATGAGGAGACAGACTCGCTCCAAAGTGGGCTTTGAAGCATTACCTTCTTTTTCCCACTTCTGAGGACAAAACGTATATAGAGGAATACAGTGCATGGTCCTTGCAATAAGCTCATGAAGGGCTGTTTTCCATGGGGATTGTTTCTTTTGCTTCTGAGATGTCAGTGCTTGACTGGCCTGAGGTACCAGCTCTGTAATGACAGCCAGTGGTGTTATCACAGAATTGTAGGGGTTGGAAGGGACTTCCAGAGACCATTGAGTCCAACCCCCCTACCAAAGCAGCTCCCTAGGACAGGAAACCCATTGGGCCTTAGCAGAATGAGTAACTCTGCTAAGGTGTTATTCCTGTTGATACTACCTTTGATCCTTTTCTTGTGTCAACATTACTCTACTCTGCCCTCCTGAGGCCCCAGCTGGAGTCCTGTGTCCAGATCTGGGGCCCCCAATACAGGAAAGATGTGGAACTGTTTGAGAGGGGTCAGAGGAGCCACAAAGATGATCAGAGGGCTGGAGCACCTGCCCTACAAGGGGAGAGGCTGAGGGAGCTGGGCTTGTTCAGCCTGGAGAAGAGAAGGCTGAGGGGGGACTTCATTACAGCCTGCCAGTACCTGAAGGGAGCAGAGAAACAGGAGGGGAATCAGCTTTTTAAAAGGGCAGATAATGGCAGGACAAGGGGGAATGGACTAAAGCTAATGGAGGGAAGGTTTAGATTGAATATTAGGGGGAAGTTTTTTACAGAAAGAGTGGTGAGGTGCTGGAACAGGCTGCCCAGAGAAGTGGTGGATGCCCCATCCCTGGAAGTGTTCAAGGCCAGGTTGGATGGGGCCCTGGGCAACCTTGTGTAGCTCCAGGCCTGAGGTTGGTGTCCCTGCGTGTGGCAGGGATGTTGGAGCTCTATGATCCTTGGGGTCCCTTCCAACCCTTGCCATTCTATGATTCTATGATCACGCTGGGTGCTTCTAATCACCCAGCTAGTCAATCAGTACACCCAAACACACAGGATGTGTTGGTCACTTCACACTGATGAGCTTCTGAAACCTGTTTGAGCTGACCAATATCAAACCATTCCATTATAGGGCAAATGGAAACTTTCACTTTTGTTATATTTTGACTTTTTACTTTCTTAAATATAAATTGACAGGAACAAAATATAACACATAACATAATCATGTATTTCAAGACAATATTCTGGAATCTATATTGCTACGGAGTTTTATAGCTTTCTGTTTTCTTTATGCAGGCATTTTATCTTGAAATTGTGCTTTAAAAAAAACCCAACAAAAAAGTCCTGATAGTTTTCTTAGTATTGATATAATTAAATTGAGTTTTGCTGCCCAGGTGTTTTCACTGACCTGTGCCCTTGCTTTCTCAGTTTTTCTGCCTAAAATCCCAAACCTGTTATAATTTAATTCAATTTAATTTAGACAGAACAACACATGGTGGCTGGATCCAATGTTACTTCCAACAGTGACTACTCAATTGTTTTTCACTGACCTCATTCAATTCCCTACCCAGACTAGATAATCACGTATGATTAGGCATCGCCTCCATGATTACAGCTTTCATAAATACCTTGTCTTGCAAGAGGCTGTTCTCTGACAGTCCCACCATCTTAGCAAACAATTCTTCTGATGGAAAATGAATTTCAGCCTTTTTACTAACTTATTCTACCACTCCACTGGGAATCAAATGCCAGCAATTTCTTTTGTCCATTGGCTTGTTTTATTATTGCTCACATGCACATATATATCTTTTACCTTGTGAAACAAACAGTCTGATCAGCATAGCACCACCCTTTCAGGAAAGATTTCTGTAATGTGTTTCAGCTCTGTGTTGGTTCTGAAGTTGCCTGTCCATGTGTTTGAGGGAATTAATGGGAATGCTTGCCCTATGTATTTGTGTCTCGTGGGGTGACTTTGAGGTCTACAAAAACATAGCCTGGGATTGTGAGGTCTCTCTATATAGGCCTGAATTTACACCAAAGTAGACTTCTCTTTATAACATCTTGACTTACTTTCACAAAGCATATAGGAACATTATCAGTCTTTGGAGCTCTACCTCTGACAGCTGTAGACAGCATCTGCCAATGGACACGTAATCTAATAGGGTCTGGGAACAACATGTAAAGTAAGTAGACATTGTCTTTACATGAAGTTTATTTCCACAGGAAAAGAAACAAAAAAACCCCAAACCAGTACCATGTAGAATATTTTAATATAAGGTGCTTTTACGAGGTCCCCCTGGAATCTAGTCTATATTATAATCACAGCGAGATGGATCAGTGTACAGCATTACATCCCTTACAGTTATTAAAAATCAGGGGTGAAGGAAAAGGCAAATATGGAGGATAGCTAATGGAGGCTTTCCATGGTGGTGGGGTAGGGATTTGCATTACAGTGACTGTGGTTTCTACTTGTCATTTTGTTTGCGCTGTTCACTTAGAACATACTCACCAAGTACTCCCTGATGGCTTTTCTATACAGTGTGCATTTCCCACTCTGGCAGCATCCAGCTGCTAGACACATGTGGGAGCTGGCACAAGGGCTGTTAAAATCTACTTTGCATGCGTGAAGGCAGAATTATGCCACTTAAGCTTGTTTTCAGCTGGGCCCTACGTTTGGACGTGCACGTGAGAGTGACCTCGTCAAGTGCTGCGTATTCCCAGGCCAACAGACTGCCCCACTCCCTGCTTTTTCCTCCACCCCCCTCATGTTGCAAAGAGCTCAGAATATAGGCAGTGCTACTCATTATGTGGGGCACTAATGAAGGGTAATGGTACGCACTGTGGAGTACACAAGTATAAACAAGCCCAGCTGACTTATCTTCCGAGCGAGGCAAGAGCATGTGAGGCATCAGGATGTGTACCCAGGCATCAAAATGAGGAAGTGGAGTGTGGCGACTGGCAGAGAGCAACACGCAATTCGATATGAATTTTAGGTGAAGCCATTTTATGAGGTGAAATCACCCAGATTCTAGACCTTTCTTGCTGCAAACGTGGCAAGCTAAAAAACTGCTAATTGGTTACACACACTGTTCACACCATACTGATTGGTTAGTAGTTATAACAAGCTCTGATAAACCTATCTTATAGCTAAACATCCTTAGTTTACCTTTAATGCCTAAAAGCATCCGCACACCTGCTGTTTTGACCCTCTTGTCATGGTTGGTTCCTAACATGTTCTGTTACTCCCAAATCCCTTCCCATAACTGCTTCTTGGTTTAGGGCAGCCTGTACCCCTATCAGCAAGGCCTCTGTGTTTTGAGAATGTGATTATTAGGATCCTCTCAGCATGAGGAACTTTTCCTGTCTCATGGGAACAGAAGAATATTGTCAGGGCCTAAATCTTGGGAGAAGAGAGCTAGGCCGCCGGCAGGCCTGCTGCCTTCCCCAACAGTGGAGGGAAAAATAAAAAGCAAAACAAGTAATCAAGTATCTGTTTAATGAACTACCAAAACCAATCTTCACTCTATTAGCACAACTTTTCTTTCCAAAGTTGGACCTATGCCAGGTATTTCTTCTTTCCCTACAGCGGAGAAGATTTCATTCAGTGCTCAAGCAATTCAATATCATACAATACACTAAGAAGGCATCTTCAAGCCTCGTCTCCCACACAGGATTGTTCTGTTCTTGCAGAAGTTTCAGTTCCATTTTGCTGGAGAAGACCTGTGAGGAGGATTGGCTAGAGATTGACAGGTGCTGTTCCTGAGCTCACTGCATTCCCAGCTGGACATCTATTGCTGCCATTTCAATCATTTTAGATTCAAAGAGAAGCTGGAGTTCACTAGGGGTATTCAAATTCTTAACTCTCTCATGTGAAGTAGAACATAGTGTTTTTTACCACTGGGAAGGCTGGTGAATACAACAGAATTTTCTTTTTTTTTCCTTTTATTTTACTATATAATTCTTTCTTTTTTTGGAACTTCTTTTCTTTTGTTTTCCCTGGTGCAAAAAAGACAGGAATCTCTTGGAAAGAGTCCAGTGGAGGTCTACAAAGATGATTAAGGGCCTGGAGCATCTCCCCTATGAGGAAAGGCTGAGTGACCTGGGGCTGTTCAGCCTTGAGAAGAGAAGACTGAGAGGGGATCTGATCAATGCTTATAAATATCTGAAGTGGCCAGCCTCTTCTCAGTGTCTGCGGGGACAGGACAAGGGGCGATGGCCTCAAGTTGGAGCACAGGCAGTTCCACACCAACATGGGGAGGAACTTTTTCCCAGTGAGGGTGAGGGAGCCCTGGGACAGGCTGCCCAGGGAGTGTGGAGTCTCCTTCTCTGGAGATACTCAAGCCCCGTCCGGACGCCGACCTGTGTGACCTGTCCTAAGGACCCTGCTTTGGCAGGGGGTTGGACCTGATGATCCTTGGAGGTCCCTTCCCACCCCTACCATTCTGTAGTTTTGTGAATATATGTTTGAATTTTAGGCAATTTGAAAAAAAAAAGGCTTTTCCTTTAAAATCAAATTTAGGCAATTTGAAAAAAAAAAGGCTTTTCCTTTAAAATCAAATGAAAGACTCTATCTTGGTTGTCCACAGGGTCAGCAGCAAGGGGAGACAAGAAACCTCGGCAGACCCTCCTGAGCAGAGGGCTTTGTGTGTCAGGAAAAGTGAGCTTTGTAGAGAGCTTTCCCCACTGTAATACTCAGTAAACATCAGCAAGGGCTGTGCCAAACAGAACCGACAGCTTAGCAGCTGGAAGCAGGACATCGGGACAAATCCTCCGAGCCTGGGAGATAAAAAGACAGCTGCTCCAACCCTGTGCAAGCTGTGAAGCTCAGACCTCTTCCTCACTTCCCAAATCCTGGGAAAGACGGAGGGGGAATGAAGAACGAGGGGGAAAAGGGGACCCCAGAGGAGGAAGCGTATTAGCGAGGGGACACGAACATCTGTTGCTTGTTCCCAGGGTCCTTCACACATGCAGATTGTGGAAGCTGGTGTGTGCATGGGGTGGGTGTGGGAGGGCAGAGGATGTGCATTAAGGGAGGTGCATAGCAGGAGCCTTCTGGCAGGACAGGCTGCTTGTGGCTGCTGTTGCCAGAGGCTGCGTGGGGTTAGCGCCATGATAACCCAGCAGTCCGTCTGGGTGCAATTCTGCTTGGGAGAGCAGAAGCCTAGCTCCTGCGGACAGAACAGGCATCCCATTGCTCTCTCTCTCAATTAACCAATTTGTTTCCTTTCATGTTAGGTCAATGAGTTACAGTGTATTATGGCTTTAGTGGATACAAACTAATTAAGGGTGAACGCACTAGCAGACGTTCATCTAAGTTTGAATTCCTGGTATGTATTTTTGGTATCACATATGTGGGGCCCCATTCCAGGAGCACTGAACCTTTCCCTGGTCAAGAAATGTCATAAACAGCATCTGTGCACTGTATGTCACTCCTCCTAAATGAACCAAGTATGCCGATGATACAAAGCTGGGAGGAGTGGCTCACATGCAGGAACACTGTGCTGCCATCCAGAGACCTGGCCAGGCTGGAGAGCTGGGCAGGGAGAGACCAGATGAGGTTCAACAAAAGCAAGTGGAGAGTCTGGCACCTGGGGAGGAACAACCACATGTATCAGTACAGGCTGGGGGTGACCTGCTGGAGAAGAGCTCTCTGGAGAAGGACCCGGGGGTCCTGGTGGATGACAGGGTGGCCATGAGCCAGCAGTGTGCCCTGGGGGCTGAGAGAGCCAATGGGATCCTGGGGTGCATCCGGAGGAGTGTGGGCAGCAGGTCACAGGAGGGGATCCTCCCCCTCTACTCTGCCCTGGTCAGGTCCCACCTGGAGCATTGTGTCCAGTTCTGGGCTCCCTGGGATAAAAAGGACAGGGATCTCCTGGAGAGAGTCCAGAGAAGGGCTACGAAGATGATGAAGGACCTGGAGCATCTATCCTATGAGGAAAGGCTGAGAGAGCTGGGGCTGTTCAGCCTGGAGAAAAGAAGACTGAGGGGGGACCTAATCAATGTTTATAAATATCTTAAGTATGGGGTGCAGGGGGAATTGGCCTGCCCCTTTTCTTTGGTCTTTTTCGGTTAAAAAGACCTGAGTACTGGTTGTGTTAAAAATAGGTGGTTTTCTTCTCAGATTTTACCTACAGCCTGAGGAGCAGGGGGCAAGCTGAGAGACTTAAATCCTAGGACTGCAAACGGGTGAGTGGACATGATGTGTCCACACTTCCACATCATTGGCTTTATCTCACTGCCATACAGCAGCAAAAATGGTGAACAGCTGACACTCTGCAAGCTACAAAATCTTACTGACTTCGAAGCAAAAAGAGAGGACTTTCTAAGAAAGCTTCTATACTCCTGTGGCCAACCTGTCTTCTCACTACTGATGGTGCCACTTCACCCCAAAAGCGGGATGAATGCATCTGGTGCGTGCCTGTGGCTGTCAAGGGCCAGCCATATTTGGGTAGGAACATGCATGGGCTTGTGCTAAGATTATGTGGATCCCATTGAGTTTTCTTCCATAAAAAAGGGTAGATGAGGTACTTAGGGATATGGTTTAGCATAGGACAGGAATGGTTGGACTTGATGATCTTGAAGGTCTTTTCCAACCTTGTAATTCTGTGATTCTGTGTGATTCTGTGATTCTCCTCCCAGTTTTCCTTCAAACTTGTTTAAAGCCTCTTCGTGGGGCAAAGTGGTTTAGCTTGTCAATAGTGTGGGTGTCAGGGAAAATGCAGGCTGCTACTCAGCTGGTTGGACCAAATAGCATTAGCATTATTCTTAGGACTCAGTCCTAGCATGTCGAAGGGTAAATACTCAAGTGAGCTCAACTGCAACATTAGAAGATGCTATTATTAAATGATTTGTATTTATTTGTTTGCTTAGGAGATCTCAACATTTTCGAGGGGCAATTGCTCTGAAGTCAACATCTCATGCAATACATTTGTGAGATTCTGGGAGGCTGTGGAATTATTTCCTATTTCTGGAATTACAGCTTATTTCAGTTGAGGGCACAGTCACATTACCACAAAAAAGGAATGTGATTGCTTCACACACACCCCCCATTTTTGCAGCCTGTAAAGTTAACAGTCAGTTTTCATGCCGCCTCTGCCACACAGCACAGATGTTGTTGCTCTCAACATTGTCTTCACTATTGGAGCACAGCTGAGGAATAATTTTAGTCTTCTATTTTACATACTCTCTTTCATGTGGTATTGCTGCAGCCATCAGCCAGACAAGACATTTGACTAAGCAAACTGTCAGTGCATTTCACACATCCATGGGAAACGAGTACAATCGGACTCCAAGTTTATGTATGAGATGTCTCCAGTTTGCTGTTTGATGCCAGACTTGCTTTCCTCATTAGTTTCCCTTTTGTTACAGCTGGGAGATTTTTGACAACATTAACTTTTAGGCTGAACAGCCTGAAATCATTCTCCAAAATGGAAATATTTCATGCAAACACCTCATGTTTTATCACTTCCATGGGTTTCACAGAATCACAAGGTCGGAAAAGACCTTCAACATCAAGTCCAACCAATCCCATCCTAAGCTAAACCATATCCCTAAGCACCTCATCTACCCATCTTTTAAACACATCCAGGGAAGGTGACTCAACCCCCTCCCTGGGCAGCCTGTGCCAGGCCATGACAACTCTTTCAGGGAAGAACTTTTTCCTAACATCTAATCTGACCCTGCCCTGGCACAGCTCTGTGCCATTTCCCCTTGTCCTGTCTCCTGTCACTGGGCTAAAGAGACCATCACCCACCTCTCTACAACCTCCCTTCAGGTAGTTGTAGGCAGTGATAAGGTCTCCCCTCAGCCTCCTCTTCTCCAGACTGAACACCCCCAGCTCCCTCAGCCACTCCTCAGAGGATTTGCCCTCCAGCCCCTTCCCCAGCCTGGTTGCCCTTCTCTGGACTCGCTCCAGGACCTCCATGTCCTTCTTATGGTGAGGAGCCCAGAACTGGACCCAGCACTTGAGGTGCAGCCTCACCAATGCTGAGTACAGGGGCACTATTACTTCCCCAGACCTGCTGGTCACACTGTTTTTGATACAAGCTAGGATGCCATTGGCTTTCCTGGCCAGCTGGGCACACTGCTGACTCATATTCAGTCAGCAGTCAACCAACACCCCCAGGTCCTTCTCTGCCTGACAGCTCTCCAGCCAGTCTCCCCCAGGCCAGTAGCGCTGCAGGGAGTTGTTATGTCCCATGTGCAGCACTCTGCACTTGTCCTAGTTAAACCTCATCCCATTGGTCTCAGCCCATTGGCTTCTTGATTTCCCCTCTTGAAACACCATGGTCCAAGGTACCTCAGCAGTGTGCCTGTATCACCCCTAAGATGCAAGTACATGTGTCTATCATACATCTTCACCCTGCTTGTTTACACCCATACACGCGGAAAAAATGTTGGGAAAAGACAAGCTAGAGAGCTAACTGTTAAGTTCTCACCTGGCATTTGAGGCAGTGTTGGGATTTTCCTGAGGTCCTGCCCTTAAGGAGTGGGGACTTTGCTGTGCTATATGAATATGTAGCATTGCCCTTGCAGTGTAACTGGATGAGCTGAGGGCTGAATCTGCCCTTCCTGAAGAGCAGCTTGCCCCAATCAGACCAACATCCTCAAGGTAAAGGCTTTCTCTACGCCCTGACCAAGAATGGTTAGCTTAAAAGACAGGAAATCCTAAACACTGAAGATTTTTTCTGCCTGAGTGAAAACCAACTGTGAACTGGAATCTCTGGAAGCCACTCAACAGGCTGGGATTTGTTTGAGAAACAATCTATCTGAGAGATTTCCTGCATGCAGTTCCCCCAGCAAATAGTGCCAAAGGAAGGCACTTAGGGCATTGCAGCATCTTGCCTTCCCTTTGAAACCAGTGAGTATGGGAGTATGGAAAGGGAAGCTGATGCTGCAAAAAATGATCTCTGAATGCTTCTGAAGCTTCAGAGCGATGGCTGTTCATACATTCATGGGGAGAGGAGAGGGAAATCCTGTCTCTGGCTTAAGTCCTGTGTACCAAAACGATCTAGATACAAAAATGAAGGAGGACATACAAAGAAAGAGTTTTCTC
Organism: Laterallus jamaicensis coturniculus; assembly: GCA_022605575.1. Lineage (NCBI taxonomy): Eukaryota > Metazoa > Chordata > Aves > Gruiformes > Rallidae > Laterallus > Laterallus jamaicensis. Next base: position 5,596,469 of record JAKCOX010000005.1, read on the forward strand.
CTCCCATTCCAAGGGGCTGAAAGACAGGGAATATGGTAGCTTACAGCTTCTTGCTTCCTGGCACCCAAACTCACAACTATGACAATGATGCTGTAAGGATAATCAGTCCAATTTATGTTCCAAGTGTGAAATGTCCAAATCCCACACAACAGGGAGCCTTTCATCATTCCATCTGCGTGCAACGAATGCAAGGAATAATTAGCAAAATGAATGAAAAGGCTTTGGGCCCAATTTTAATCCACCTCTACCCAATAACACCCCAATTCATTAAGCATCAGGTGCACATTAGTGAAACACAGTGGCAACTTAATTCAGCTGGGAATGGCATACCCTTAGGGAGAGCTGAAGCAGGCAAGCCCATCATTTCTCCATAGTTGGTTAAGTTCAGTTAAACTTCTCAAACCACAAATTTGTACCCACCTTGAAAGAAAACATGAGAGAACAACTACTTAAAGCACCTTCCAGTTGTATTTTGAGATGGTTTCCTCATCCTGAGCAAGTTGAAACAGTAGGAGCAGTGGAAATTTTGATGGAAGGTTGTTCAAGGTCTGGAACAACATATTCAGAGGACCTGTGCAATAGTCAGAGCAGAATTTGTAATATCCTTAGGGAATATCTTTATTAAATTTCCCAGTGTCGTTTATTCCTCTGGATCATTCTACTCTTGCCCTTGTCACTTCTGATCAAGCACTCCTTTGTGTGTTTGCTTTCTCATTTATTAGAGGCCAAGCAGTGTTCTGATTACCCAGTTCTGTGGGAAAACATGGAGCGACAGCTTGCTGTGGACCTTGGGACTCAATGCTGCACCCTGAAGTTTCCTTTCCTTGCAAGCCCTTCTATTAAAGCAATAATTGAGAAGGGTTGGGCGATTTTCCTGGTCCCTTAATTTCCCCCTAAAGGTTTGCTTAGTGTCTCTAGCTTAGACAAAATCTAGATGGAAAACACTCGTGTGCTCTGGTTCTTGTTTTCTTGGTAAAATACCTTGGAACTTGGCAAGAGCAGGGGCTAAGGGGAGAAGTTAATTTAACTGATATCCTGCTCAGTTGGAATCCTCTTGTCTTCTGAGGTCTCAGTTTGTAATTCTAGTACTGTGAAAATCAGCCATTACAGAAATTGCTTATTAATTTTCCCAGGGTTTCACGTTGCACCCCCTGACTTCTTCAAAATTATTCAGGATACTATGTAAGGAAACTAGGATGCAATACTCCCAGGGTCTGCCCTGGACTTGAACACTGGCTAAGTCCTCTGTTCTTTGAGAGACAAACCTCCTTCTCTGCCTTGACTGTAGCATGCAGAATTGAGGACACAGAGGAACTGTTGTCCCCAGAATGGTACAGGCACCCTATGGCTGTTGCAAGGAGGGAAATCTGTGCTTGAATAGCTATACTCACATCCTGCTTGTTTCTATACAAAAGACGTTTGTGACTCAACGGCGGGCATAACAGATGTGTGTCACTGCTGGGCTTTAGTTCCAGGGAAAGCTGTCCTTCTCTATCAGTCCAGAAGGCAGAGAGCTTGGAAGCCCACTGCCTCTTGCTCCACTGAAAGCTGGATCAACTGGGCAGGCAGCCAATTCCAGCGCCCCGATGCAGGGATTGATCTTAATAATATATAAGCTTAATAAGATCTTAATAAGCATTTGAGTGTCCTGTTCTGCCACACCCAGCCATGTCAGTTCCATACATTATCAACCCAGTAGACCTGGCCTGAGCAGTCCTCTGTGGTCTCCTTGCAAAATAAGAGAGTCTGCGGAGAGAAACACACCCCAGCCCTGTGCTGAGGGAGCAGTGCTAGTTCCTAGCTCAAAGAGGAAGCAAAGTGCTGCCTGCTTCCTCTCTAAAGCTGACAATGTCCATGTAATGAGAGAATAAATTTCCTTAGGTGAAGAAAATTGGGCATGCCCAGGACAACCCACAGTACCGACACTTCATCTGACAACCCTAACAGCAAAAATCAGAATCACAGAGTTGTAGGGGTTGGAAGGGACCTCGAGAGCTCATGGGGTCCAACCCCCCTGCCAAAGCAGCTCCCCAGCTCATACTGCACAGATATGTGTCCAGACGGGGCTGGAATCTCTCCAGAGAAGGAGACTCCACACCCCCTGGGCAGCCTGTCCCAGGGCTCCCTCACCCTCACTGGGGAAAAGTTCCTCCCCATGTTGGTGTGGAACTTCCTGTGCTCCAATTTGCAGCCATTGCCCCTTGTCCTGTCTCCACAGACACTGAAAAGGGGCTGGCCAATTCCCCCTGCATCCTATGCTTAAGATATTTATAAACATTGATTAGGTCCCCCCTCAGTCTTCTTTTCTCCAGGCTGAACAGCCCCAGCTCTCTCAGCCTTTCCTCATAGGATAGATGTTCCAGGCCCTTCATCATCTTCGTAGCCCTTCTCTGGACTCTCTCCAGGAGATCCCTGTCTTTTTTATACCAGGAAGCCCAGAACTGGAGACAACACTCCAGGTGGGGCCTGACCAGGGCAGAGTAGAGGGGGAGGATCCCCTCCTGTGACCTGCTGGCCACACTCCTCCTGATGCCCCCCAGGATCCCATTGTCTCTCTCAGCCCCCAGGGCACACTGCTGGCTCATGGCCAACCTGTCATCTACCAGGACCACAGAGCTCTTCTCCAGCAGGTCACCCCCAGCCTGTACTGATACATGTGGTTGTTCCTCCCCAGGTGCCAGACTCTCCACTTTTGTTGAACCTCATCTGGTCTCTCCCTGCCCAGCTCTCCAGCCTGGCCAGATCTCGCTGGATGGCAGCGCTGTGTTCCTGCGTGTCAGCCACCCCTCCCAGCTTTGTACCATGCCAGTTTGCCCCAAGATCTATCATCTTGCTTAACCAACTTGGGAGAGGCTGAGGAATTTTCTGTATCACTCACCAAAACCAGCCATTGGGCTGCATTTTGATTCCCAGGTTACTCAGTTAGTGTCGATATGCCATAACTAACGTGAAGGAAGACACGGAAGCAGAGTCCATAATGCATCATCAGTCTGGGAAGAGATGTCCTTCCTCCATCATGCTCCTTGCACGACTCTGTGCCATCAGAGAGACCTTTCCACCACCACTCCTCTGACGCAGAGGGCACATCAGGCACACTTGGAAGATACCAGCCACCTTCTCCAGAGCGACCAGCCAGGTCCTTCTGTAGGAGTTGTTCCTGAGAAAAGAGTGGAGAGGGGTGAATCTCAGGGAAATGGAAATGCTGGTGCTCTGGGTCTGTGACCAGATGCACAGGGTGTTTCTCCACCAATATCTTCTTGGTGATAGATATTTCTGACACTCATAATTAATCTTCTTACTCTGATTCTGGCCAGGTCACTGCCACTTCTCCTTACAGCTTTTCCAACCTGTCATGCAGCTCATGGACATGACAAGAAGCGCAAACTGCAGATGCTCTGGCCGGCTTGGCTTCAAATTGTTTGATACCAGCAAGTTTGCACCGCTGAGGTTTTACAAAGGTTAAGCCCTGTGACTGCAGAGGGGATGAATAGCTGCTCGGTGTGGAAGGCACTCAGGTGATTTTCAGGGGCTTTTTAAATTCCTCCCTGCTTTTTAACATTTCACACCCCGCAGGGGAGAGCCTTGAATTCAGTGTGATACTGAGTCAGTGGCAGCGTGGGCTGTTTGCAAACACACCACAGGGGAAAGGTGGTTTAGGGGACAATAACGCTTCGAGCCTCAGGATTTGTCTTTTGTAGCTGCCATTCTGGGCAAGACCCCATGGGTAACTAATAAATTAAACCCAGGAGCTGTTTTTGCCCTTACAGCCCAGGCAGGGGGCTGGCAAACCCTCTTTCTCTTCCTCAGAAGGCTCTCTGCCTGCAAGGGCGGAAAGCTCGCAGATTCCTTTCCCCTCTGTGGGTTGGAGGCCCAGCCTTCCTTCCTCACCTCCTCCCCGCTGCCCCGCTCCCTCTGCAGATCCTGGGGCAAGGACTGGAAACCACAGAAGAACGAAGCAGGCTTCCCTTCCCAGCATGAACAGGAAAAGGCCCCTCTGAAACATCAGAATATGGGTGGGCTTGAACTGTGGGACAGCGGGACTTCCAGGCCGCAGGGCTGCAGAGAGTAGAGGGAGCAGTGGGGCCAGAGCACTGCGGGGGCTTCTCAGTGCCCTGCGCTCAGCTCAGGGCAGAAGGAAAAAGGGGCCTTTTTACGAGACCCACGTAGCATCTTAGAGATCCTATTATTAGTAAGCACTATTTAGCCTCCCGAAGCGTCCTTCAACCCAAAGCATCACAAAAACACTCCCCCAGCTGTTATATTACATGGATAATTATAGTCTGCAGATGCTAATGTAAGGAATGGATGTCACTTACGATACATCACACTAAAGGATGAAAGGGGTTTTTTTAAGGCTTCAAAGCAGCAAATTGTTAGTCTTGCTTTCCCCATTGGTTTTTATCCTGCCAAGGTAGCAACCTAACCCCATTCACCAGTTTGAACCAAATTAATTTTTAAAGAGGGATGGTGCTCAGAGGCTGCTTGAGGACAGACAAACACTTTGCATGTGGCCATTGTGAGAGCGGGCAGTCAAAGAAGAAATCACCCAAGTCAACTGTAACATGGTCTTTCAGGGTCGCTACTCAGCTTTGCTGCCTTTTGTGGATGAGGCAGCAGGCTCAGGCTAGGTCAGGCTGCAGCGGCTCAGAAATTCCCCAGTGGAAACCTTGGCAGCTACCTCTTGGTTCCATAGTTTCCCCCTCTCAGTCCAGTTTCTTACCTCTTTGCTTGACTGTGTCCAAGGAAAGCTGAAAATATCTGGAAATCTCACCCACCCATGGGATTTTAATGGATACATTTTCTGAATATCATATCCCATGGATATGTACGATCTCCTTTTTCCACTTGTGCTATGACCACAAGAAGAGTCGGTGCCCCTGTGATTATAGGCTTGAACTCAGCTTGGCCTAAAATAATTTGGAGAGTACGGATTAGAGGGCTAGCCACCCCACAGCATTTTAAACTGCCCAGACTATTTACAAACATGTCTCCGAATCAGAGAGCGTTCAGCCGGCTTTATTTTACATCAAGATATGTTTCTCCAACCAATAGCCTCCCAAACACTGAAGGCAGGAGAGGCAGGCAGGCACATTTTAAAGACGTGCTCTTCTGCGTCATTTCCGAAATGAGGGCTATTAATTTTACATTTGCACATTAATTTTTTACAAGGTTTTATTTGAAGCATCAGGCTATAATTTTGGCTCAGGTTTCTGGTGGCTTGAGGGTTCCTTTTGTTTATAACACCACAGAAAGCCTTGATGGAACTCTCTCTCTCTGTAACTCATGCTGCTTTGCTATTTATTGTCCCTCTCTGGTATATGGGAAGCCTCCATAAAAGTCACAGAGGCAATTGCACTATTGGATTTGTATCGTGTGATTAAATGTGTGTGATTAAACGAGCCTATATGAAATTGGTCAGGGGAAGAAAAACCCAGTAAGCCTATACCTTCGGAAGAAAAGCCCTGCATATATAAAGTGAGTGGATATACTTCTGACGCTGACATTTCGAACAATCACAGTTCAAGGTTGAACTGAATCAGTAATAGGTCGTCTATTAATTCACTCACCATTTTTCTTGCCTGTCTGTCTCTTACCCTGCCCAGACACTGCATAGGAACTGGCACTGGGGAGATACAGGCAGTCTATAGATGACAGAGCATAAAGCAACCATCATTTTAACATGGTAGAGAGGGAAGGGGTGTGTAGAAAAGACTTACTGCATCCATTTAATTTTTTTTTTTAAACATTTATCAACAAAATAGCTGCTGTAGTACCTGACACATCCCACCCACCTGTGCAGTGTGAAAAGCAGGGCCTAATCCTGAAGAGAATTTTGGGACATTTGCTGTCACTCATGAGAGCGGCTTTTGTTCAGAGATGAACTGATGTTAACCCAAATAGCAGTAGTTGCCAGCCTGTATTTAAGGCTTTCCACACACATGAAAGGAACATCCTAGGGACCCTGCTTTGGCAGGGGGGTTGGACCTGATGATCTCTTGAGGTCCCTTCCAACCCCTATGATTCTATAGTTCTGTGTATGCCCTTCTCAGCCTGTAGATGAAGTTTAGGGGACATGCAGTCCATACCTACTAAAAATCCTACAAGTACCCCCACTCTCAGGAATTTGCTGATTCACAGGATGTTCTTCTTGATGAATCCACTTGCTACTTTTCACACAAGAAGCCTCTTTCACAGATCCAGTTCTCCTGGCTATTGACAACTCTCCTGTCATTCTTTTACACCTGATCTTCAGTTGCCCATCACTTAGAACCAGATTTAATGACTTTCTGCCCTTTCCTGGCTATCACCAGTAGCTGCTGTCCCTGTTAGACAGGACAACTCCCTGTTGTGAGGCATACATATGGAAAAGTTTATGTTGAATGTATATAAGTCTTGATAAGCATGGGGGTTTAATGATTTTTTTTTTAATGGGTAAAGGCAGGCAGGAAAGGTGAAAAGAGTAGAACACGTCAGAGAGAAAGCAATACAGCTACTGCCTTTGGTCTGAAGATTAATTAAATCCATTTGAAAATGAATTAAATAGAGCACAATAGCTTTGTGTTGGTTGTCTTTTTGCTCCTTAAACAATGGAAATACTAAGAGGCCCTGGGAAAAAAAGAAAAAAGCTCACTGACCTCCACACTTCAAATATACTCCATATATTAATTAACAGCTGTCGTATCTCATCCTTGGTGCCCCAAGATGCGTACATTCATGTTTATGCTGGAAATACAGCTACCTTTAATCTTGTGGGAGGCAACCTGCAGGATTTAGGGTACAACTTTGCTGAACTCCAAGCATTTGTAATCATTTCTTTTTTTTCCCAGGTTGCCTTTGAAAAAAGGAACCTGCAAGCAGGCGTTACACACCTTGGTAGCACCACCACTCTCCCCCTCGCCCCCCAATGGGATGGTGTCAGATGCATTTAGGAGGAACGAGGCTTATTCCTCCTATTCTCCTAAGCCTGTTTGCAGAAGAAATCTTGGCTGAATGTTTGCCATGCAAAGATGGACGATACCTGATGAATACCCAGAATAAATAAATAAAATAACCCCCCAAATCTGATGAATACTGTGGCCAGGCTGGCTCTCAGAGGGCTGTTCTAGCACAGCAGAAGGCAATGGGGCAGAGGTAATTTATATTCTCAAGCTATGGTCTTGAGTACCACGAGCAGGGAAAGGAGATGGCTCTTACCTTTGTGTGTCATCCCCGCCCCTGGTTCAGATTAAATGTCAGGAAAAAGTTGTTCCCTGAAAGAGTTGTCAGGGCCTGGAACAGGCTGCCCAGGGAGGGGGTTGAGTCACCATCCCTGGATGTGTTTAAAAGATGGGTAGATGAGGTACTTAGGGATATAGTTTAGCATAGGACAGGTACAGTTGGACTCGATGATGTTAAAGGTCTTTTCCAACCTTGTGATTCTGTGAACCTGTGATCCTGTTCTGGGAGTGGAGCGTGCCAATGATTGCAGGCAGGCTGAGGTCAGGAAACAGGCTCGCGTCTTCTGCTCTGGGGCTCGAATCTCACCTGCCTCTAGCTCCAAGGATCCTTTGTACACAGATGCAAAAGTCAAATTCCTTCACAAGGACGTAGCGTTGCTTAAGATAAGCTGCATGTGCTCGTACCTACATGCTCTCAGAAGGCTTCCTGTCATTTACTGTTTTCAAATAGATTTGTTCAGGTCCGTGTACATGCAGTGCTGGGTTTGTCTGCAGCTAGGAGGCTTTTGCCCTGTTTTTCAAAGGTCACAGCAACTCACACGGGTGGTGTTTACTCCTGAAATTGTTGCTTCCCTGTTAAACATCCTCCTTCCTTCCTCGTTCTCAGCCGAAACACAGCAAGTAGAAAGAGATGCTGATGATGCACACAACAGACAGAACACACAATGGGAAGGACGTGACATGACTTGTCCCTGTGGATCTGTGCAAGTCCCTTCATCCCACTGTCTCAGGTTAAACGCACCCTCCGACCCTGCAGATGAGTACTTCCCAAAACCTGCCTTGTATGACACTTGCTGGCAAACTGTGGCTGTAAAGGGGTGGGGTAGGCTGTCTTTGAAAATGCAGACAGACAAACGATGCGCTCTGTTGTATCTGAAATTCCCAGGCAGGAAAGCTATGTGATGTCAGGGAAGCAGTGTGATAAATTTAGCAAGCGATAATATAAACAGCATGGAAAAAATGTGTGCTGTAGAGCAGGGCACAGGCACATGTGCAGCTGGGACATGGCTGACCATTTGGAAACAAGATTGCAGTACCTTTAAATCTGATCCAAGGATTTGCCTGTGTCCTGTTTTATGCTCTACAGGTTGTCCCACTGGAGTCAGCGAAACTGCAGAGTGTGCAGTTAGATGCTATAGAATTACTTATTTTGCTAAGTCCTTGGCTTCACCTCCCAAATAGACCAGTAATGTCAATAGGCAGTTACTCTTCATATTGTCAGTGATGGAAGTGGTCACAGCACCGAGCTTGACCAAGCTCAAGAAGCATCTGGACAATGCCCTCAGTCCCATGCTCTGACTTGGCTGGGGCTGTGTGTAGCCAGGAGTTGGACTTGATGATCCTTATGGGTCCCTTCCAACTCAGGAGATTCTAGGATTCTTTTAATCTGCCTAAGGAGAGCCCTTACATTCTCTGGTTAGCTTTACTATTTTTTTGTTGGAATTTGGTAGACTTGACACTTTGCTTGAGACAGTGAAAACACAGACTTGTCAGAATCCAGAGAACAGTCTCACTCCTTTCAGTTTCCTTTTTTTTTTTTTTCAGTAGGAATCCACTTAGAAGTCTAAAGATTCAGGCTCATAGCAAGTATCCTTTCCTGCAGCTGCATTCATATCCCTATCCATAGGGATATGCATTCACTCAGTGCAAGTGAATTTCTCAGAGAGAGGACATTTGAAATGTCACAGAGAGTTAGCCAGATTGCTAAACTGCAGGCATTAACAACCAACAATTACATAAACTCTCAAGCTGTAGCCAACCCTGCCTGTAGCAATTTGTTCAAATGCCTTTCTTTCTGTGTCTCTTGCTTCCCTAATTGCCTTTAACTGGTAGCTTTATAAAAGTCACCAAATATCTTCATTGCATCCTTATATTACACTCTAAACATGAGTGAGACTGTTAATTCACAGATGTAGGTTTCCTTCCCAAGTTACCAGCATCTCTTTCTTGCCATTGTTTCCCCACAATGACCTTCAGCACCATTTGATTTTGATGAGTAAAGAGTGATATGGTTTCCTCTTTTAACAAGCCATTGTTTGGATCTGAAATGGGAAACATCTATGCAGGCAAATCCAGTGAGCGGAGCGGACTGTGGATGTACCACTTGCTTCATCAAATTAAGCCCCCATTAGAGCTCGTGTTCTTAAAGAAAGCAAGGTAGTCACCCTGCACATACACATGTGTGTGCAAGGACCTTTGTATGCATGTGGATGTGCACACTTGTGCACACACACACTCACACAAATCCAATTTGTATTTATAATACTTCAAGTCTGAAGTGTGGGACACAGGAGGAAATGGCCAGCCTCTTCTCAGTGTCTGTGGGGACAGGACAAGGGGTGATGGCCTCAAGTTGGAGCACAGGGAGTTCCACACCAACATGGGGAAGAACTTTTTCCCAGTGAGGATAAGGGAGCCCTGGGACAGGCTGCCCATGGGGTGTGGAGTCTCCTTCTCTGGAGATATTCAACACCCATCTGGACACCTCCCTGTATGACCTGTCTTAGGGACCCTGCTTTGGCAAGGGTTTGGACTGGATGATCTCTGAAGGTGCCTTCCAACCCCTAAAATTCTGTGAATGTGAGTTCCCTCCTGGACATTTTTTGTTCTTTGTGACAAAAAAGGCTGAGATGGGGAAGCAAAAGGATGCAACAAGTGAAGTCAAGATGGAGAAGCATTCCAGAAACCTTAAAAGTCCCAAGGGCTTGACCTACTTTGAGATCTAGAATTGCACAAAACAAGGATACAGAAAAAATTGTGAAGTAAATATATCTTTTCTCACCTCCATCCCAAAAGAAGCATTATTTCTCAGTGCCTTGATGAAAGTTAAGCCATGGTGTGATCCATCTAGAACCAATGGCAAGCTTTGCAAGGATCTCAGCAGATGATGGGGTAAGCCAGAGGTGCATAAATATCTAGCACATGCCATTTTGGAAATTGTTCCCCCTGTTTTAAGGGCACAGGAGCATACTTCAGTTTCATGTACAGATTGAGTGAGGAGAGAGCAGGCTTTTACTGTAAGAAAGAAATTGACTGACTTGGTTTTCCTTTCTTGGTTCACCCATCTAGTCTCACCAGCGAATGCCAGCAAAATGCACACACCTTCTTCCCCTGTGTGATAAATAACAAATTTCTTCAGAAAACAAGTTCCTTGATTATTTCTTCTGTTAGGTAGCGCCATTGCTAATTGTGTTAATCATTTCAAACCCAACTTGCTCTCTTTCAATGAGACAAAATCCAACACAAAATGATCCTGTGAAACCCAATGTGGTGTCCAGCAGGGAGCAACACGCAATTCAATATATGAATTTTAGGTGAAGCCATGAAGCCAGGAAGCCAGCCATTTTATTAGGTGAAATCCCACAGATTCTAGACCTTTCTTACTGCAAACATGGCAAGCTAAAAAACTGCTAATTGGTTACACACACTGTTCACACCCTATTGATTGGTTAGTGATTATAACGAGTTCTGATAACCCTATCTTATAGCTAAACATCCTTAGTTTACCTTTAATACCTAAAAGCATCTGCACACCGGCTGTTTTGACCCTCTTGTTATGGTTGGTTCCTAACATGTTCTGTTACTCCCAAATCCCTTCCCATAACTGCTTCTTGGTTTAGGGCAGCCTGTACCCCTATCAGCAAGGCCGCTGTGTTTTGAGAATGTGATTATTAGGATCCTCTCAGCATGAGTAACTTTTCTCATGGGCATAGGAGAATATTGTCAGAACCATGTCTTGGGTGAAGAGAGCTAGGCTGCTAGCAGGCCTGCTGTCTCCCCCGACAACCCAACACACCATAATCCTCAACAGTTAATTCCAGGCTGTGTGTTAGCCTCAGAAAGCAATTAGCTACTTTGAGTTGAGACAGATCGGTAGAGTCGCAATCAATCTGCTGCAGAGGGGAACCCAGTGAACTGAAGAGAATCTTCCCAGTCAGACTGCAGTAAACATGTAGTAAATCAGCTCTTGATAATTCAGGATGCTCAGAGACAAAAAAAAATACCAAAGAATCCCAAGAGGGAGTTTGTTTAAGCATTGGTCCCAGCAAAGGAGGGTGTAGGAAAGGGGAAGGCTGGCTTGTTGAGAAAGCAGAATGAGGGATGAGTGGTTTTTTTTCTGTCAAAATCATTGTAAAGAATATGTCAGCGATGTCATTAGGAGAAAGGTGGTTCTGTTACACACTGAACAGTGAGTGTTGCAGCAAAGCTCAGCCTGGCAGTGGAGAGGCTGTAATTGGTGTGAAAGGCTAGGCTGAGAAGAAGACAAACTGCTAACAACGTGACACTCACTCTTGTTCAATGGTATTTTAATAACAGGAAAGGGCTCAATGCAACTGGCAAGAGGCACAGAGCAGAAATTGCCTTATAAAAAGATCATCTGCCTCAGTATCTGCTGCTGATGAGCAGGAAGAATACAATAGCAGGGGTAGAGATCAGGATGCCCTTACTGTTTTTAAGAGAGTGGTATGAATGCCCGGATCCACAGGGATGTGGTTAAGGCAACAGACTGCCTGATCTCAGCATCTGTTTTTGTCACAGATTCTGGATAAAAGATACTGAGGTTGCCCAGAAACTGAGGTTAGCAGTGGCAAATCCAGCAGCAGTCAGGAGCTTGCCTCTGATCCAGTTTCAAATGATTACACTGCACTAGCTTTCTTTTCCTGGAGGTCCAAGCCATGCCTTTCTGCTTTCAGAGGCTGAAGTTCTCTAGCAATTGGCTATAAAAATAAATAGAATAGGACAGAGTAGAGGGGCAGAAGGACCTCTCTTGAGGTCCTGTTTCTTGGAAGATTGGCAGAAAAACGTGGCACTAATGGGATTACTCATGGGGTAGAGTTAACCTTTTCTATAGATCTTTGCAAAAGTGGGGTGCTAATTACCAGCTCACATACCAGAACCCAAATAATGAACCCTAATCGTATATACATTTTCCCTGTAGTTTTCTGGGTTCCTCTTAGTCAGACCACTGGTGACACAGGAAGGGCTCTGCAGGAGCCCAAGCTCCTTTCACTGCCACTGATGTGTATAATTAGGGGGGTTATTTTTTTTTAACACAAGCACAACACTGAGCATATCAAATGTGGAGACCTTAAAAGTCACGTCGCGCTGAAACATATTAATGGTGTATGGCAGTTTTTCCTGTCAGAAATCTGCATCAAGATTTCAATTCAAATGAGCATTCTGAGGTGAAAAAAACCCCATGCTAGTCATTATTATTAAAAAGAAAAAAAAACCAAACCCCAAGCCCAAAACAACAGCTTAGAAGGTTGTTTCAGTCTGGAAATGAAGAAAACGTCAAGTTTCCGCTTCAGGTTTCCTTCCTCCACACTCTCTGCTCTCTCCACCTCCCTCCTCTAGAAGGCAAAGGGAGGAAGCATGTTGGGACATACTTTAATATCCTTTCCCTTGGACAGGTATAAACTTTGCTGAGTTGAAATTTCTTCCCAAAGGACTGTTTTTATGAAGCATGCTTTTGAGCCTGTCTCTTGTGCTACGTCCTCTGGAGTTAGGTTCCCTCTCATCATCTCAAGGCAAACTGTTCCCCTCAATGTTATCTGTTTTGTTCCTTCTGAGGAGAGCCAGATAGGTGAACTTTGCATTGTGCAGATAAGGGAGGCAGGCTGTGGCACTGGCAAGGTTTTTAACAATTATGAATAGTTTCATTCTGTGATTAGCCTATTGCTCCCACATCATAGAATCATAGAATAGAATCATAGGGGTTGGAAGGGACCTGGAGAGATCATCAGGTCCAACCCCCCTGCCAAAGCAGCTCCCCAGCTCATACTGCACAGATAGGCGTCCAGACGGGTCTTGAATCTCTCCAGAGAAGGAGACTCCACACCCCCTGGGCAGCCTGTCTCAGGGCTCCCTCACCCTCACTGGGGAAAAGTTCCTCCCCATGTTGGTGTGGAACTTCCTGTGCTCCAATTTGCAGCCATTGCCCCTTGTCCTGTCTCCACTGACACTGAAAAGGGGCTGGCCAATTCCCCCTGCACCCCATGTTTAAGATATTTATAGACATTAATAAGGTCCCCCCTCAGTCTTCCTTTCTCCAGGCTGAAGAGCCCCAGCTCACTCAGCCTTTGCTCACAGGGGAGATGTCCCAGGTGCTTAATCATCTTTGTAGCCCTTCTCTGGACTCTCTCCAGGAGATCCCTGGCCTTTTACACCAGGAAGCCCAGAACTGGGCACAATACTCCAGGTGGGGCCTGACCAGGGCAGAGTAGAGGGGGAGGATCCCCTCCTGTGACCTGCTGGCCACACTCCTCCTGATCCCATTGTCTCTCTCAGCCCCCAGGGGTCACTGCTGGCTCATGGCCAGCCTGTCATCAACCAGGACCCCCAAGTCCTTCTCCACAGAGCTCTTCTCCAGCAGGTCACCCCCAGCCTGTACTGATTCCAGCAGTTGTTCCTCCCCAGGTGCCAGACTCTCCACTTGCTTTTGCTGAATTTCATCTGGTCTCTCCCTGCCCAGCTCTCCAGCCTGGCCAGGTCTCTGGATGGCAGCGCAGTGTCCTGCCTGTCAGCCACCCCTCCCAGCTCTGTATCATCAGCACTTGCTGAGGGTGGGTGCTGTTACCTCATCAAGGTCGTCAGTGAAGCTATTGAACAGGACTGGACCCAATACCCAGCCCTGGGGAACATCATCCTCCCTCCTTTCACTTCTGGACCAAGAGATGCCTTTGAAAAAAAAACTACAGTGATCTATTAGTTGGGTTCAAAATGCCCAACACTTAACTACTTGCACACCACTTGCAATCTGCTTGAGGGTAGGGAGGCTCTTCAAAGAGACCTGAACAGACTGGACCAATGGGCTGAGACCAATGGGATGAGGTTTAACAAGGCCAAGTGCAGAGTCCTGCCTCTTGGACATAACAACCCCATGCAGTGCTACAGGCTGGGGGAGACTGGCTGGAGAGCTGTCAGGCAGAAAAGGACCTGGGGGTGCTGGTTGACTGCTGACTGAATATGAGTCAGCAGTGTGCCCAGGTGGCCAGGAAGGCCAATGGCATCCTGGCTTGTATCAAAAACAGTGTGGCCAGCAGGTCTGGGGAAGTGATAGTACCCCTGAACTCAGCATTAGTGAGGCTGCACCTCGAGTGCTGGGTCCAGTTCTGGGCTTCTCACCATAACAAGGACATTGAGGTCCTGCAGCAAATGCAGAGAAGGGCAACCAGGCTGGGGAAGGGGGTGGAGGGCAAATCCTATGAGGAGAAGCTGAGGGAGCTGGGGGTGTTCAGCCTGGAGAAGAGGAGGCTGAGGGGAGACCTTATCACTGCCTACAGCTACCTGAAAGGAGGTTGTAGAGAGGTGGGTGATGGTCTCTTCAGCCAGGTGACAGGAGATGGGACAAGGGGAAATGGCACAAAGCTGTGCCAGGGCAGGGTCAGATTAGATGTTTAAAGGATGGGTAGATGAGGTACTTAGGGATATGGTTTAGCATAGTACAAGACAGTTGGACTCAATGATCCTAAATGTCTTTTCCAACCTAGAGTTTCTGTGATCAGCACTGGGCAAAACCAAGGAAATGCTCACATTGCCTAACACAATGTGGAAATGAAGTTGTCACAGCCAGGCACAATGTACACCTGCAACTGCAAAATATGTTATGAGAGAAAGGAAAACTCTAGCAACAACTTATGTGAATAGTCTGTACAGGAGATAGGGAAATAACTAAACCCACATCATTTGCAGGCTCCTAACAGATTCCTGAGGGAATCATTCACTGTGTAAAATACAGAAGATTACTTCCAGGTCTTTTTCTCTATTATATCACTCTTGCCATTGTCTTGTTAATTAACATGCTGCTCACCCTTTCTTCCTGTTTTTTTTTTCCTTCAAATTTTTTCCAACTAAGAATAAATGAAAACTACAGCCTGAACTAAACTGTGTGCCAGTTCCAATCAATAGGATGCAGAGAAGGGATAGCCAGAGCAATCCCTCTCTGTGCACTAAGAACCAATTATAACCACCACAGGTACTCGATTGATCATTGCCCTCAGCTCTTCCAAAAGGATAAGGGGATTGAGGAGGACTGTGTGAATCCTTAGAACACAGGGCACAGCTCTGCATGCCTGAAAAGAGTCTCAGCACGTTTTGCCAAGCCTGTTCCATCTTTTGCAGATGAACTTCCTAAATGACCATGGAGAAAGTACCTGAGTAGTAAATTTCCTGCTCAAACCCAGCAGTGAAGAAGAAACCCACCAACAAAGCTCTCCCTAGGCTCTGTTTGTGCATGATTTTTAAAATCTGATAGGCAAATATTGTCAGAAATGACGTTTTAAAGCTATAAGATGAGATGCACTTCCTTCTGTGGTGCTGATTGACTAGCTATTCATTGTCACGTAGCTAATTGCTTGCCAGCTGCTAATCAATGAGATCTGAAATACCATGTGTGAACATGGGTTAGTCCCAAAGTGAAAAGGGGAAAAAAAAGCAACATAGAAAACATCCAATATCACTGTGGTGTTCATCCTCCAAGAGGTATCCTGTGTAAGGTACTCAGATGGTATGTGAGTCCTCTCTGGAGGATGTCAGAAAGACAGGAGTGGCCAGTATGCTTTATATTAAATCTCTACGTTTTTCCTTAACTAGTCAACTCTTGAAGCTGCTCTCTGCCAGGCATTGCAGAGGCAGGAAAAAGGGCAGCTGGATCCCTCAGTGATGGTATAGCTTTGGTGCAGCTTGAGCTGTACAGCAGGCCTCCAGTTTCCACAAGAAAAGCCCCTCCGAATGACCGCTGCCCCGCGACCTTAACAGATCTGTCAGACAGTGGGGCCCATTTGTTCTTCTTGTGCTCTGACGATCCCAGAGTATCTGGGTACAGACTGAAATCTTTCTGACTGGGCTGCAAATGGCTCTCAGAGCAATGTCAAGCTGAAATTATCCAGACATTTATCCAGACATTCTCAGGACTGCATCAGCCAAATGGCTATCTCCCAGCGCAGAATTGAAAGCCTGATACTGAACAGATTATGTTTGGAAGAGTCAAAGGGAGATAGAGCGTGTTCTTCTGTAAAACTGGAATGTAACTCTGACTTGTGGGGCACAGTAAAAATAAATCACTGCATTTGTCAGATATTTTGGAAAAACATCTTTTCCTGTGCAATCCGACGGGTGTGCGGTATTGCGGGAACACAGCGGTGCGGGTCCGTGCAGGAGCAACAGCTGGAGTTGCCATGCTGAAACAGAGAGCTGGCCTGTCCTCATCACAGAGTCACAGAATTCTGAGGGTTGGGAGGGACCTCCAGAGATCATGGGGTCCAACCCCCCCCTGCCAAAGCAGGCTCCCTAGGACAGGTCACATAGGGAGGGCTGTGACATACCCGCAGCCTGTTTGCACAGCACGCAATTCCACAACACGTATGTTCAGGCTGAGCAGCACACCTCCCAGATCTTCAGCACAAGTTGATGAAATGTATGAAATTAAATAACTAGCTGACCTGAATGCTTTCTCTCTCTTCCTCTATACTTTTTTTTTGGGGGGGGGGGGGTGGTGGTAGGAGGGGCATGACATGCATAGCTCTATGCTGCATCCGCTCACGGTATGATTCTTGGGTACAACTATGGGTTCACTGTGTTTAGGCTTTTCAAACACAAGTGTTGGACTGCCCAGAGAGATGGTGGGTGCCCCATCCCTGGAAGTGTTCAAGGCCAGGTTGGATGGGGCCCTGGGCAACCTTGTGTAGCTCCAGGCCTGAGGCTGGTGGCCCTGCCTGTGGCAGGGGGGTTGGAGCTCTATGATCCCTTTCCAACCCAGACAATTCTATGATTCTATGAAGGAGGAGGCACAGGGCATCTTGCAGCCACTGAGAGAGACTGTTCCTTTGGTGGCCTGATGTATACATGCCCCTTTCACAACTGCCACGCTTGAGCAGGGACTGGCTGGTAGGACCCACCCAAGGAAAAGAATTGCTTCACGTTTTGCATCTGAGATTCCTGGGAAATGCAACAACTTTCCTCTCTGGTGTTTTCCTGCTGTGCTTAGGATTCAACGGTCTTTAAAGCATTGGATAAGCACTAAGAAGGAAATTAAATGATTCCTTGGGGGCTGTAACCTTCACTTTCTCCTACCTCCTGTTAGCATTGAGACAACGGTGGGCAGTAACAGCTCTGGAGCCTCCAAACAGACGCTGCATCTGACCCCTCTGTCCCATCTCCTTCAGTGGGGAAGGTACAACAGTGGTTAGAAAAAAACAGACGAGTTGTGCTGAGGTGTTTTTAAATGGACTAGAGACAATTGCAGCTTGTGAGGAAAGAGTTGCATTTCTTCAGAATAACCAATAGCAACATTTCTTGCCAAAGATAATGAAAAAGGGGATTGCTCAGCCAAGGCCGTTGGCTCCATTGACATGCATTCTCTCTCTCCCCCAAGGATGAACCTGTACCCACTGGCCCTGCTCTTTGCTCCCCTCCTGCTCTGAATGACAAGCCACAAGGACACAGGTGCGCAGCGGTATTAAAAATAGACACCGCTCTTCAAAACAGCCCCTAGAAGAGTCTTATTACTGGAACGAGCCTCCTCCTGTGTTAGCCCATCCATTACATGCTCTGGCTTTCAGCAATGAAACCAGGCTTTTAGAAATCACAGAATCACACAGAATCACAGAGTTGTAAGGGCTGGAAGGGACCTCGAGAGCTCATCGAGTCCACCCCCCTGCCAAAGCAGCTCCCCAGCTCATACTGCACAGGTCGGCGTCCAGATGGGTCTTGAATCTCTCCAGAGAAGGAGACTCCACACCCCCTGGGCAGCCTGTCCCAGGGCTCCCTCACACTCACTGGGGAAAAGTTCCTCCCCATGTTGGTGCAGAACTTCCTGTGCTCCAACTTGAGGCCATTGCCCCTTGTCCTGTCCCCACAGACACTGAAAAGGGGCTGGCCAATTCCCCCTGCACCCCATACTTAAGATATTTATAAACATTGATTAGGTCCCCCCTCAGTCTTCTTTTCTCCAGGCTGAACAGCCCCAGCTCTCTCAGCCTTTCCTCACAGGATAGATGCTCCAGGCCCTTCATCATCTTTGTAGCCCTTCTCTGGACTCTCTCCAGGAGATCCCTGTCCTTTTTACACCAGGGAGCCCAGCACTGGACACAACACTCCAGGTGGAGCCTGACCAGGGCAGAGTAGAGGGGGAGGATCCCCTCCTGTGACCTGCTGGCCACACTCCTCCTGAGGCCCCCCAGGAACCCATTGGCTCTCTCAGCCCCCAGGGCACACTGCTGGCTCATGGCCAACCTGTCATCTACCAGGACCCCCAGGTCCTTCTCCACAGAGCTCTTCTCCAGCAGGTCACCCCCAGCCTGTACTGATTCCAGCAGTTGTTCCTCCCCAGGTGCCAGACTCTCCACTTGCTTTTGTTGAACCTCATCTGGTCTCTCCCTGCCCAGCTCTCCAGCCTGGCCAGGTCTCTGGATGGCAGCGCAGTGTCCTGCCTGTC
Source organism: Laterallus jamaicensis coturniculus (assembly GCA_022605575.1). Lineage (NCBI taxonomy): Eukaryota > Metazoa > Chordata > Aves > Gruiformes > Rallidae > Laterallus > Laterallus jamaicensis. The sequence goes on from JAKCOX010000005.1 coordinate 5,615,123, forward strand.
AGCCACCCCTCCCAGCTCTGGATCATCAGCACTTGCTGAGGATGGATGCTGTTCCCTCATCAAGGTGTCAGTGAAGATATTGAACAGGACTGGACCCAACACTGAGCCCTGGGGACACCGCTGGTCACAGGCCTCCAGTCAGACTCTGCTCCACCGATCATGACCTCTGAGCTCTGCCCAACAGCCAGTTCTCGACCCACCTCACTGTCCACTCATCTATCCCATGCTCTCTCAGCTTTGCTATCAGGGTGTTATGGGAGACAGTATGGAAAGCCTTGCTGAAGTCAAGGTAGATGACATCCACTGCTCTCCCTCCATCTACCCAGCCGGTGATGAGATCATAGAAGGCCATGAGGTTGGTGGAGCACGATCTCCCCTTGCTGACTACTCCTCATGACCTTCTTCAAAATGCAGCTGCCCCCAAGCTAACATGGCCCCCACATTGAGAGCAAGGGATGCCACCTCCTCCTTCCTTCCTTCTTTCTTTCCTTCCTTCTCTCCTTCCCAAAATAAAAGCATTGTGATAACTTGAAAGAGACAAAACTGTAAACACAGCTTTTGATAACATATATAAAGGAAAGCAAATATACCAAGATTAATAGAAGATTAAGAAGCCCAGCCACCTGACATAATGTTTTGATGACACCCTTTGGTGGCTTAGACGAGAGTAGGAACCTGGCACATTTCATAGCTCCTATTTCAGAGAAAAACAGCTCAGAGATTTATGTTTAACTACTAAAGAACAGCATTTAGAAAGCTGTAGCCTGGAAATGGGTCTTTTGTAAAATTGCAGCAAGGACAGAGTGGGAGGATTGCACGTAGGAACCAGAAAGTGATGGTCAAAGGGGAAACGAGCAGACTCCTGTACTCAGAGCAGGAAGTGGCAGGGGGTGGGGAGGATGTGGGTTCATTTTCTCTCTCTTTTTATTTTTGGAGCAAATTGCTTAGAAATATTAATATCTAAGAAAAACAGTAAAGGAAGAAGACAGATAGCATCACACAACTGAAGTATAAGATATCAGATAGCTGCAGTTGCAGCTGGTGGAGATTATGTGTAACATACAACCTGTTGCCAATCCTTTGATGAAGCCAGTGCTCCCTTTATGCTACCCTTGCAAATAAATGAGGTGGTGACCAGTTACCATTAATCTTCCTTAAAAAAAAAAAAATCATAAATGAAGAGCAATGGTTTTCTGTCAGCCTCCTTGGGAAAATATGGTGGAGGTAAGATCAAAGCTCTGGGGCTGCAGCAGGAATGGCTGATCTAGAGCCACAGGCAAATGAGGGATGGACAGAGGACTGGGTTTAAACAGGTATGTCAGCCTGGCATAGGTGGCACACCCAGGGCTCAGTGTGAATTTCCTCCAGCTCCTGAGAAGATGCATCCCCTTCTCCAAAAACCACCTCCTATCCCCTCCTTCCTATCCCTCTTCTCACCAAGTCCAACACGAGGGGTGGGATGGGTGATCCACAAAGGTTTCAAAGCCTGCCCTTCCCTGTAGACCTAAGGGCTATGAGCAAAACCCTTCATGTCTCTCCTAGCTTTGGTAATGACTTTGCTACAAACTCCTCATGCCTAAACATTAACAACATCAATATCTAAATCCTTCTGCTGCTCATAGAGCATATTCCCACAATGCTGGGAGAAAAACATAAGCAGAGAGACAAACTCCTGTCTACCACCAGCACCACAACAATCTCTGCAAACTATCAAGCAGAGTATGATCACAGGATCACAGAATCATAGGGGTTGGAACCTCAAGAGATCATCGGGTCCAAATCCCCTGCCAAAGCAGGGTCCCTAGGACAGGTCACACAGGGAGGCATCCAGATGGGTCTTGAATATCTCCAGGAAGGAGACTCCACACCCCCTGGGCAGCCTGTCCCAGGGCTCCCTCACTCTCACTAGGAAAGAGTTCTTCCCCATGTTGGTGTGGAATTCCCTGTGCTCCAACTTGAGGCCATTGCCCCTTGTCCTGTCCCCACAGACACTGAGAAGAGACTGGCCATTTCCTCCTGCATCCCACACTTCAGCTAATTATAACCATTGGTCAGATCCCTTCTCAGTCTTCTTTTCTCCAGGCTGAACAGCCCCAGCTCACCTAGCCTTTCCTCCTAGGGGAGATGCTTCAGTCCCTGATATGAAACCCTCCTTTACAATACAAGTATGGTGAGCATAACCTCTAACATGGGAGGAAAAAGTCCAAAGGACCAAGCAGAGCTATAAATGACTGGAAAAACAAGGTGCCCACCACCAAAAAAATTTCTTTTTTTGTCTTTCCCATTTCTGCTTCCCCCTTCTTCCTCTGGGACTGATTCCTCTCTGGGCCAGGTTAAGTCTCTCTCCAGGTGAGACAGGATTTTACCTTTGAGAGAGAAAAACCCCTGCCATCAGCGCAGAGACATCAAAGCTCAAAGTTGCTCACACCCACTCCCACAGACCCAGAGTCCAGGGAAAGACTTGTGGGTGCTGTCTGGAAGAGATGAGGGACAGCAGGCAGATTTTATCCTCTTGTTTGGCTGCTGCTGCTTATGGGAAACAGGAATTTGTGCATGCCTGCTAAGCAAGCAAGCTGCTGTGAAGAAACACCACAGTCATCAGCCAACTCCACTCTCCCTGGCCCCCAATTGGGACAGCTTACTAGACTTTGAAGTTTTGCTAGCCAATGAGTATTAGCGTGCTGTGACAGCTGGCAATGCATTCCAGTGGGTAAGTGATGGACTGGCTCTGGAGAGAGTAAAATAAATTCTGAAGTGGGTGAAATTTCAACCCTCCAAATAACAGTCCAGTGATTTCATTGGAATGGCTCTTGTCTGGCAATATATTCAAACACATACAGCTGAGCAGAACACCCCAACGTGCCTACACGAAACAGCCACATGCATGGGAAGAGAGGGACTTCTGGTTACATCAGTGGGCCAGGTCAGGAGACAGCAAGGCATTTTCAGAACACATGAGCACAAGAGCCAGCCACCTATGGTCCTGTGTAACTGTAAACATTGGAGCCAGGGATGAGTGTGTTAGATAGCCCGCTCAAAACCAACATCTTCAGGATTCTTCAGATGTCCTGCTTAGCCTAGGGAATGTCATTTGCTGGCTGCATTGCCAAAGCACCAAAAGGCTCAATTTTTATCTCAATAAGCACAATTTACATGGGTGGTTTTGCACCTGGAAACATGAATAGGCAATGCAAATAAGAGCCCATGACTGAACTATCTCCGGAAAGTAAAATGAAAGTCGGGTACCTAACAAACCGTTTGGAATAACTAGGTTTAGAGAGCACCTCCTTGCCAGGTGCCTCTCAAAATCCTGCTTGTCAAAACGCTGTGCCTGTCAGCAGAAAGTGAACACAGAGATAAGTGCCTTCTTTTGGACCTTCTTTTGGACCTGAGCAACGCGCTTAGGCTGCCTGGCAGAGGTGGAGAGAGCAGGTTTTTGGGACAGGAGGTTTTCCTCTTTGTACCTGTATCCCATTCCACGAAGTTCTATATTCTCATCAGCCAACAATGAGCAAGTAGCCTGTTTAGCTAATATTTGGGTTTGCATAGGATCTTATTTTCTCTTTCTGTCAAACATAGTCAGCAAAACTTATGTTGACCAGGGTAGGACTGCAGAGCTTAGTTCTCCAGAATACAGAAACCTTTCTCAGCCTCTGGATGGGATCCACACAAGTGTAAAACACCAAGATATATATCATTGGAGGTGTGTTTGCTTCCCTCTCTTATCTACTGCCATTTGAACAACCCAGCAGAAGTAACTAAAACCCGTAAAAGTCTGAATCATAGAATCATAGAATGGCATGGGTTGGAAGGGACCCCAAGGATCACAGAGCTCTTGCCTTCGGAATACCTACAGGTCTGTAAACATGTTCTGCTTGGAAATCATCTCCCTGATACTTCTGCTACTAGATATCTACTAAACTGAAAATCAAACTAAATCACAATAGATTTCTTGTTAGCCCATTAAGCAACTCAAAGTATATATAGTTTTGCTGAATCCTTGAGGACTCTAACAATATAAAATCCCTTCTGTGCCATCAAATTTCCAACCTTAAAGTCTGAACAAATGTTTTGGTTACTCTTAATTGGTTCTTAATACTTGAGAAGGAATGGCTTGCAAAGAAGACAATATTGAGATTTTAAAAAAAAGACACATATTACAACCCTTTTCTTTCTTTCAGAATTAAACATGAGGAATGAACAGCAGAGGAGGGAAGCTAGAACTTGCAGTGAAAGAATGGATGAGGCAGAGTTTTCTTTGCTATTTCTTTGCCATTTCTCTCCAATCTACATTCTTCTTTCCAATGTTTTCAGCTAAGCTATCAAAGTGAAAATTATTGGTGAATTCTGCCTTTTTTTTTTTTCCATGGGATCCTTTATGCTGCAAATTTCACAGAATGACAGAAAGTTAGCAGTTGGAAGGAACCTTGAAAGCTCATCTAGTCCAACCCCCCTAAATCACCCAGACTATATCACACAGGAACACATCCAGGCAGGGTTTGAATGTCTCCAGAGAAGGAGACTCCACAACCTCTCTGGGCAGCCTGTCCCAGTACTCTGTCACCCTCACAGTGACAAAGTTCCTCCTGACATCCACATGGAACTTCCTCTGCTCCAGCTTGCACCCGTTGTCCCTTGTCCTATTGCTGCCATCCCTGAGCAGAGCCTGGCTCCATCCTCCTGACTCTCACCCTTTACCCCCAGCTCTCCAGCTTGCCTCAGTCTCGCTGAATGGCAGCACAGCCCTCTGGGGTGTCAGCCACCCCTCCCAGTTCTGTGTCATCAGCAGACTTGCTGATGTACACTCTCTTCCCTCATCCAGGTCATCAGTGAATACACTGAATGGTAAATAAACACATTAAACAGTATTCCTTTGCCATATTGTGTGTTTAAGTTTCTCTTCACTCCCTTGAACACCTCTCTCCATCTAGGAAGCCCAGAGATCATGAACTAACACAAATGATTCAACACTCAGGAGCACTGAGAGCGGCACTTCTATTTATTTAAATAGAACATATAATTATTATCTTTGGTGTAGTTGCAAGGAGAAAAAAAGAGGATTAAGGTACTATTGGACACCATCCCAGCCCCACTGGAATCCTTGGTGGTTTTTTAGGGTTTAAAATTACCAGGATGTTAATTTTCCCTGAGAGCAGTTGGCTAGCTCTGGATAAGGGGATACATCTGTATGTTCTATTTCAAGTGAGCAAATCACTAGAAACATTCTGACGGGCCATTGCTGACCCTCAGACATGTGAAATAACAATGGGACAGTCACATTTGTTTCACTCCCCACCAGCTCTTTTCTGCCACGTGCTGCTCAGTTAAGATCTATTCATCACTGTGTTATTTTTAGCCCGGTTTCCTAAGGAAACAAGGTGTATGAGGCAGAGTTGTCTGTCTGTCTGTCTGCTTATCACTGCCTCCAAAATAACGCGTTATCATAGAATCACTGACTGGTCTGGGTTGGAAGGGACCCCAAGGATCATAGAGCTCCAACCCCCCTGCCACAGGCAGGGACACCAACCTCAGGCCTGGAGCTACACAAGGTTGCCCAGGGCCCCATCCAACCTGGCCTTGAACACTTCCAGGGACGGGGCATCCACCCCCTCTCTGGGCAGCCTGTTCCAGCCCCTCACCACTCTCTGTAAAAAACTTCCCCCTAATATCTCATGCAAACCTTCCCTCCTTTAGCTTTAATCCATTCCCCTTGTCCTGCCATTATCTGCCCTTTTAAAAAGCTGAATCCCCTCCTGTTTCTCTGCTCCCTTCAGGGACTGGCAGGCTGCAATGAGGTCCCCCCGCAGCCTTCTCTTCTCCAGGCTGAACAAGCCCAGCTCACTCAGCCTCTCCTTGTAGGGCAGGTGCTCCAGCCCTCTGATCATCTTTGTGGCTCCTCTGAACCCTCTCCAACAGATCCACATCTCTCTTGTATTGGGGACCCCAGCTCTGGACACAGGACTCCAGCTGGGGCCTCAGGAGGGCAGAGCAGAGAGGGACAATCCCCTCCCTGTCCCTGCTGCCACCCCTCTGCTGATGGAGCCCAGGATCCCATTGGCCTTGCGAGCTGCAAGAGCCACTGCTGCCTCATGTTCAGTTTCTCATCCACCAGAATCCCCAAGACCTTCTCAGCTCTCTAGGAGCTCTTCTCCCAGGCTGTATCTAAGTCTGGGATTATTGGCCAGTTTCAACCAGGCTTGACAGCAGGATAAAAGTCTGCAGGCCGCAAAGCAGCTGCCAGGTTCCCCAAAGCGGGTGGCACAGTGAGGGACCGCAGTGGCAGCCAAGCAGCTGCCTGCTTTCTGGGGCTGGCCAGCACCTCAACACGGCTGGCACACATGCTTGCCACAGCACCCATCACCCCAATGCCAAAATTGTGAGGGGATGTGTGGAAGGGATGGGCCATCAATAGCCATCAGGAGCTCGTTCTTCCCTACTGGGCTTCCCTCTCTGGAGTTTCTCCTTGACTTTTATATCAGTGCACCTTCCTGCTGTTACACTGCTTCAGCTGGTGGTAACTTTTCATCTTCCTGCATAATACCATTTAGTTTATGCTGCACATTTCCACACTGTGGCAAGCACATACTTTATTGTGCTTGTTCTTATGTTTGCCTCCAAGTCCAACTTCAGTTAGCCCTTTTTTTTAAGGCACATGTTAAGAAAGACATACGTTACAGAACAACTTCCCCAAATGACACCTCTATCAGGAAAAATTACAAATATGACCCCCAGTCCTACTCTACTTCTGGCATTTAATTAGGTGAAACATAACAATGGAGAGAAAAGAAATCAAATTTCCACCAACATCACCTGTTACAGTCACAGAGGGTACAGACCAGCCAGCAGAAAAGGCAGTGTCTTCATCAACTGGCCAGAAATTAAGTTAATGGGGTAACTAACACCAGGTCAAGACTGCTGGGGACCCCATCCTCTCCACTGTCTTGCATAGTGGAGCAGAGACACTATGCTTGATAGGCAACTCAGGAACCCCCAAAACTCCTGCTGCCATGTTGGGCCATGTCCAAGTCCTGTCAGCCGCTCTCCATCACCAGGGAGGTGTGGTGGGAGCAAAGCTGATATTTGGACAGAATTATCTTAAGCAGGGGATGCAGGGCAAGTTATCCAGCCCCTTTTCAGTGGTCAGTGGAGACAGGACAAGGGGCAATGGCTGCAAATTGGAGCACAGGAAGTTCCGCACCAACATTGGGAGGAACTTTTCCCCAGTGAGGGTGAGGGAGCCCTGGGACAGGCTGCCCAGGGGGTGTGGAGTCTCCTTCTCTGGAGAGATTCAAGCCCCATCTGGACGCCTATCTGTGTAATATGAGCCGAGGAGCTGCTTTGGCAGGGGGGTTGGACCTGATGATTTCTTGAGGTCCCTTCCAAGCCCTACGATTCTGTGATTCTGTGATTAGCTCTGCTTGCCAATGAAGGATCAGCAGGCTGCTTCATAGCGCTGTCATTGTCAGAAAGACCAAAATGTTTCAGTAGCAGTTCACCTCCCCATCCCACTTTTCCTCTCAGAAGAAATATCTGATGCTCAACAGCCTTATTGTCTCCATACCTCACTGTCACAAAGGCAGGAAGTTTGGTTTGGCTGACCCAAAACTGGTGGAGAAGAGGAAAACCTCTGAGGAACAGCCAGCTGTCAAGGAGATTGGCACCCCAGGAGAGTAGTAGTATGGACATCAGAGGGGTGCCCAATTTGAATCATCCCCTGGCCTGAAATCAGGGCTCCCACTCTGACCCAGCACAAGAGTTAACATCACCATGAGAAGCTATTTGTGGTCTCTATAGTTTAAATACTACCAGGCTGGATAAAACATCTGGAACAGGTTGTCTGGAGAGGTTGTGGATGCCCCATCGCTGGAGGTGTTCAAGGCCAGGTTGGATGGGGCTTTGGGCAACCTGGTCTAGTGAGGGTGTCCCTGCTTGTGACAGAGGGTAGGAACTAGATGATCGTTGAGGACCCTTCCAACCCAAAGCATTCTGTGATTCTATGATCAGTTTTGGCCAACACAAACAGACCTGGGAGCCTGCCTGCTTTGGGGCCGTTGGTGTCTGCTTATTTATTTATCCTTTGCTGTTTAATTCCAATCCAAAGCTTCACGTATAGAAACAGAAACTAAACCTATATTTAAACCTTTAAAGCAAGCCTGTGGCTCTCATGAAGAACCAACTCATGTCTCCTCATTTCCAAGTGCAGCTTGGCATCCCTGGAATTAAAGCGCTGGGAGAAAAGCTTCGCTGCTCAGCTCACTCCTCAAGACCTGAAAGAGCCTGCAGAATACAGAGCCAGGGGAGGGGGGTGAGAGGGGGAACTTTGTTTTTCTTTTGTAGCAGCCTATTTTGTGTCACCATAACAGAATGTTGTCAAGTACCCAGCCTGTTAGGTTCAGTGACCGCTTTGCAAAACACAGCGGTTATTTGCCAAAATATTTATCTTTTCAGCTGAAAATGCCGGTGCTTGATCTCTGACTGGAGCTAGGCTCTTGGAAGCAAAAGCAAAGTACTTTCAGCTGTTTGAAATAACCTTGGAAATGACTGGAGAAGGAAAGCCATCCAGACCTGTGTTTATTTCGCAACGCCAAAAGGAAAAAGAAAAGAAAGAAAGAAAAAAAAAATGGAATTAGGTTTGACAACTGGCTTGGGTGATGCTTTCATGTAGATCACAGAATCACAAGGTTAGAAAAGACCTTTGAAGATCATCAAGTCCAACCATTCTCATCCAAAAACCATATCCCTGAGCACCTCATCTACCTGTCTTTTAAACACATCCAGGGAAGGTGACTCAACCCCCTCCCTGGGCAGCCTGTTCCAAGCCCTTGACAACTCTTTCAGGGAAGAACATTTTCCTAACATCTAATCTGACCCTGCCCTGGCACAGCTTTGTGCCATTTCCCCTTGTCCTGTCACCTGGCTGAAGAGACCATCACCCATGTCTCTACACCCTCCTTTCAGGCTTTGATAAGGTCTCCCCTCAGCCTCCTCCAGGCTAAACATCCCCAGCTCCCTCAGCTGCTTCTCATGGGGTTTGCCCTCCAGTCCCTTCCCCAGCCTGGTTGCCCTTCTGTGGACACACTCCAGGCCCTCAGTGTCCTTCTGATGGTGAGGAGCCCAAAACTGGACCCAGCACTCGAGGTGCAGCCTCACCAATGCCCAGTACAGGGGCACAATCACCTCCTCAAACCTGCTGGCCACACTGTTTTTGATACAAGCCAGGATGCCATTGGCCTTCCTGGGCACACTGCTGGCTCATATTTAGTCTGTAAGTCAACCAACACCCCCAGGTCCTTCTCTCCCTGACAGAGAAGAGGTGTTGCCTAAATTAGCTTCCAAGCTAAACTTAGAAACACACTGTTCACAACCTCAGTACCGTACACCAGATAACCAGCAGCTATCAGTACATGCTGCTCTCTGTATTTTGCACCACTGGAGCAGAGGTGTGTTGGTTAACAAAAGCCTAGTATTTTTGGAGGTGGGGTGGAGCGAGGAAGAGAACAAACAAAGGAAACCTGAGTCCTGAGAACAGCAATAGTGCAGTTTAAAAAAAAAAAAAAAGACACTCTAAAAAAAGAGAGATGCTGGAATACACTGGAAAGCAGTGATTGTCTTTAAAACCCTCTCTGCCATATCTGGAATGTTCACTGGGAAATTAATGCTGAAGTGACTCCAGTGAATTACTGAAATCACATAAAATCTGCACTCGGGGCCCGGGATCTTGCACTTGTGCTCATTATATCATGCAGTGATGTGAAAAACTTCTGGCCTTTTAATTTATGCACTTGTGCCAAGAAGTTTTTGTGAAACAATCATTGGGTGACTTTTTTCCACTTTGTTCTCTCCAGATTTAAAAGGAGAGAAAATCTGTGCTGGTTGCGTTTGGATCATCATCCAGTTCCTGAAAGAGAGACTGGGATACGTGAGATGACCCCTTTCTTTCCACCTAGGGAAGAAATGATGCATGAAACCCCTTGCCAGGGGACATTATGGAGACCACTTGAGTCTCTTGGGGGACAGGCGTGGGGGTGCATCCCATACAGGGTGGCTCAGGGAGGCCCTGCACGGCTGCTTGCCAAGAGCAGGGAAGGATCACACCCTACGTGTATAACTTGCGTAGAAGCATCCCCAGGCCTGCTGGGATCTGAGCCTGCCCAACGGCTCAGCACTGTGCTTCTAGCCTGGCTTGGTCCCTGCATTCATAAGGTTCCAGGCCAGGCCAGATCATACCTGGCTGCAGGCGTGCTGAGGAGGCATCTCCAGCATCATGAGTTTGACAAAACACGACCACCGGCGCAAGGCAGTTTCCTCCTCCAAAATGTAACTAGCCAAGAGCACCCCCCTTCACATTCTCCACAGGACTTCTCTCTCAAAGGCCATGGAAAAGCGCTACAGCACGTTGGAGTCCCCAGGGAAAACACCTGCTGTTGTGTTTTCCTTCTGCACTAGTGAACCTGCCCCAACCCGGCCTGGTGGCAACGCTGTGCCCTTGCCTTGTACCCAGCTCCAGTCCAGCACAGCTGACACCTGTGGTGCAAGGAAGTGGGCAGAGCATCTGCTCTCTTTTTCCTGTTATAGCACAATTTTTAAAATTGATTTTATTTTTCTTTCCTGAAGGTCTGCTGCCATTTCTAAGTCATACTTGTCTTAGTAAAACGGAAGAGCCTGAGAGAGGATTTCGCCTTGGGCTGGAGGTGGGGTACAATTTCTGACTTCTATTGCAGGAAAAGTTGTTATTCTCATTAAATCATCCTCTCTGCGATATCATGCAGTGTTTGCAGACTGCTGCCCCTGTTTCTTTGGCAAATGCTCAAATTATTACAAGCAATTGTATTGTTCTAAGGTCATCCAGGAAACCAACAGCCTCCTTTTCCTCCTGACCCTCTCAGCAGCTTCCTGCTTTTCCCCTGCTCTTCCTAACACACTCAGCTGATTTCAGTGCAGCACCACCACAGGGATGTTAGCTGCTCAGAGAATCCCTAAGAAAGAAAAGGTTCTTCTCAGAGCTTCCTCCCAGCCCCTGGAATACAGGGTCTTTCCTCAACACGGCCAAACTCCTCCTTTGCTCAGGGCCATGAACATCTTGCTTGCTACTGATGGGACAGCTGCACTCCCAGGGATTTGCAGAGCAGTTTGATCCAGAGAAAGCTTTTTTTAAACCTTCTTTTTTTTTTGATACACCCACCTTGGAGTACAGGGAAGAAGAGGGGTAAGCAGGGGTTTTGCTGAGGGCAGTGTACTGTCCAACAGCAGGGAGCGATCACAGAATCACAGAGTTGTAGGGGTTGGAAGGGACCTCAAGAGATCATGGGGTCCAACCCCCCTGCCAAAGCATCTCCCCAGCTCATACTGCACAGATAGACATCCAGACAGGTCTTGAATCTCTCCAGAGAAGGAGACTCCACACCCCCTGGGCAGCCTGTCCCAGGGCTCCCTCACCCTCACTGGGGAAAAACTTTTCCCCATGTTGGTGCAGAACTTCCTGTGCTCCAACTTTATTACCCATGCTGCCTGCCTTTGTATATAGGCACTTTGGGGGGGGGGGGGAGCAGGTGCAGGTATCCTCAACAGGTCACAGGAAGATTTCCAACAGGGGATGGGCAATCATGCCTCCACTGAGGAGTCCTCAGGGCAATCCACAGAATTTTCCCTACTATCACCAGGAACAACATCCCCAGGCGATCTATGCCCTTCATGATCTGCTACCACCTGCCTTTCCAAACATGTGTCATGAGTCTTCTCTGCACAAAGGGAAAAGAGGAAGATTGGAGGGACACAGATTGATGACAGTTCACCAGGATCTCATGGCTAACCTCTCCAAGAGACAAAGCAAACCCTGCTATGAACAACAAAAAATAGGGCACTGCACATAGGTTGCAGAGTATAGTTGCCCTCTTGAAGGCTGACACCTGCCCTGTGAGACAGAAAGGTGTGAAATGGGGACAGCTGGTGATGGGGCAAAATACAGCCTGATCTATCAGAGAAAGCAACCAGTGCTGTGTGTGGGGAACCTAGACCTGTGGCTGGCCTTTGAGTGGGACCTGGCAAACATTTGGAAGGGTGATGATATTTGTGTTGTGCCAGGGGCAGGATGACGATGAGCCAAGCCCTGAGACTGGCAGCGTGTTCACCTTGTTGTGTTGACCGAGACACAAGTAATTGTGTTGACTAAACAAACACCCTGACAGAGCTGAGAAGAGCAGAGCAGCTGTAGGCATGTGGAGTGCCTGTGCCGATGGGAGCAGCTCCAGAGAGCAAACAGGGGAGAGGAGAGCCGCTGGCATGCAGAGGGCTTGCTAGGAATGAGCCCACGGACATGAAACCGCAGCGAAAGGGGAGGCACAGCCAGGCGAAGGGAGGGGGGAATTTCCACTGAGCACTTGAAGATCTTATAAAACTTTCATTAAATTAGGTTTCCAGCAATTGTCAGCACTTGAATTATAAGGGCCAAATGCAATTGAAAAACTACCTTTTGCTTTCATGTGAAATGGTAACTGCACATCAAACGTTTTAATCTTCTCCAGTGACTAAATATGTGGAAATCTGTAGGTCTATTTATATAAAAACTTCCAAAGGATATGTTATCTCTGTGATTTACCCCCACTCCTTCCCCAAGGGATTTTTCTTTCATGTCTTCTTGCACTGTCTACATTTATTTACCAGTGAATATCACTTCAAATAAATTTAGAAACAGGGAAGTTTATAGAAATAGCACATTTTCAATGACTTGTGGAGAATACTTACAAAGTGAATGTTGTAAAACACAAGTGTGTTTACATTAGAAAACCAATAACAGACTGGTTAACAGCTAGCCAAGGCATGGAAGACAGTAAGAGACCTGTTCATCCACTCTGAAGCAACCTACAGTCTTGAATATCTAAGTGTGCTCTGGTGGATTTAGCTCTTTTGTGACAAACCTGCTTCCAAGTAAGCTTTAGACCAAGATATTTTTTTTTAATGAAGCTTTTTAGAGAATCACTTGAACAATAATTTGAATAGTCATTTGAAAATACATTATCCTGGATAGAACAAAATCAGGCAAACCTTCTCCAATAAGCAATTTGCAGCAAATTATTCAATCACCTCTAATCAAAGGTTCATAGCTTGAAGGAGAGTAAAGAAAAATATCTCAAAACAGCAATTAATCTGTTATATTAATGAAAGGAACGGCATGTGACAAGTGTACAAAATGATCTTTCCTGGAAACCCTTTGTATGTTCTTGTTCAGCTTTGGAGAACAATGATTTAGATATTTATTTCTTTGACAAGGAGCATTTGCTTTCAGGTCATCCAGGGGCTTGGTGGTTAGAAAATCAGGGTGATTTGACAAAAGAAGGGACAACCTCGTGGCCTCCTTCTGTAAGTGGAATCTAATTTGACCGTGGAGGCCTACATGCCTTCCTGCCCTCTGGAAGCCCTCTGCCATCTGGCTTTCAAGGTTAAACAACATATCTGGCACCCAGAGTTCAAATAACTCTTTATGCTAGGTGAATGGGATGGAGAAAAGGACAGCAGTGAAGGGGTTTAAACTCCTGGCAACAGGCAGCATTCATGACCCTCTTTTGGCCTTGCTCTCTTGCCTCAGTGATGACACCTCTGTAACACCTACAAGAGCACGTGGACCTCTTCAGGACCTCCTGCCCTTCCTTCCTCACAGGAATGTCTGGTCTCTATGCAGAAATGGCTGCAGGATGGCTGAGGCTCTACTTTTTGGCATGTGTGCTATTGTGGGAAGTATTTCCCCGAGCTTTCAGATGCTGAGCAATTAGATGACTTTTCTAGTCCCTCTGTGACTCTGAATTGAAAGCAAAGAAAAACCCAAAAGAACCCACTGACACTCCTTCTGTTCTTTTCTTGGTGTACCTGGGAAGGAAACATGGAGACATCAGGTTCCACCAGATATTCAGAGTCTTTATCAATGTTTTTTTGCAATGCTGTAGCCTTTTCTTATTTTCCTCTGGTTTTAAAGCATAATCCACTAGGACCGTATTTATATGCGTGTAGAAGACTGCTGCATTGGGGGCCAATTCCACCTCTGAAGAAGATCTACAGTACCAAGAATCACTTTTACTTGAAATACACATACCCCTGCATGCTTAGAGACAGAGAGAACCATTTCACTTTGAGCTGTGAGAAATCTGACATCCGAATTGAGGCAAACTGAAAAGCTGACTAAAGGAAAAGTTGCCACAGATGCAAATAAATGTCACTGAATCACAGGGTTGGAAAAGACCTATGAAGATCATCAAGTCCAACCAATCCCACCCTAAGCTAAACCATATCCCTAAGTACCTCATCTACCCTTTTTTTAAGTACATCCACGGAAGGTGACTCAACCACATCCCTGGGCAGCCTGTTCAACAGCTCTGGAAACACTTTACTGGAAGTAAAGTCCTTATGCTGAGAGGAAGAAGTGGTCTAAAATGTACTGGAATTCAGGAATTATACTAAAGCCACCAAATGGGAGTATTTCCAGTAAGGCACAGAACAGTATGGGTTGATCAGCAGATGAACTCCCCACAAAATGTATACCATTAGCCAGGCAGCGCATGTAGATGGAAAAGGTTGATATATTTTCAAGACAAGTAAGATGCTCCTTCCTTTCTGTTCACCCTGCTGTCTGGAAAACTAACTTGCACTCCTTGCCTTGACTTAAATTCCACCCAGCCAAAATGGAATCACAACTCAATCCAGGAAGATACAGCAAGCAGAACAAAGAGGTACATAGTGGTAAACGTGGTCTCAGGTTACCCAAGTACCCGGGGCAGAACCAAAAACCCAGGTCAGAATTAACACAAGGATGTGGAAAGTCTGCATTTCCACACAAGAAACTGGAAAACAATCAATGCATTCCTCTCTCTAATTCATCAAAACAGAGCAGCTACTACAACACTGAAGGGGCCCCCAGTACAAGAGAGATGTGGAACTATTGGAGAGGGTTCAGAGGAGGCCACGAAGATGATCAGAGGGCTGGAGCAGCTGCCCTACAAAGAGAGGCTGAGGGAGCTGGGCTGGTTCAGCCTGGAGAAGAGAAGGCTGCGGGGGGACCTCATTGCAGTCTGCCAGTACCTGAAGGGAGATTATAAGCAGGAGGGGATTCAACTTTTTAAAAGGGCAGATAATGGCAGGACAAGGGGGAATGGATTAAAACTAAACGAAGGAAGGTTTAGATTGGATATTAGAAGGAAGTTTTATACAGAAAGAGTGGTGAGGGGCTGGAACAGGCTGCCCAGAGACGGGGTGGATGCCCTGTCCCTGGGGGTGTTCAAGGCCAGGTTGGATGGGGCCCTGGGCAACCTTGTGTAGCCTGAGGTTGGTGGCCCTGCCTGTGGCAGGGGGTTGGAGCTCTATGATCCTTGGGGTCCCTTCCAACCCTTGCCATTCTATGATTCTATGATTGCCTCACGCTTATCAGGGGTGTTTTACAGAAACACCCAGTGAGGCACCAGGCACAGCGGGGCTGGTGTCAGGACAACTCTTAAGTGGGGAAAAGCAGGGAAGTCAAACCAAACACACTGAAGAGGTGATTTTTTTCAAGCACGTTCAACCCCTGATTAAAAGGTACCATTCAGAAATACAGCAGCATTTCTTACTTAAGAAGTCGTTCTGTGAAGGCTTAACAAAACTTTGCAGTCACCCCAGCACCGTGCCAATTTTCAGCAAGGCCATGGAGGCAAAGACCCGTCCCGACGTCATCCCACCCAGGGTGGAGAGCTGCTCTGAGTAACACCTTGACAAGAAGGAAGTTGTCACCCAGAGATCAACTTGTTAAACAGTTGCCTAGGAAATATCACTTAAGACCCTAAAGTGATGTTGTCTAACGACTGCATGTGGAGGAACACGGCCACCACCACCAATACTGCAACCGCTCCAAAAGCAACAAACTTGAAAAACACAAGTCCTGGCATCCAGCCAAATTCCAGGTGAAAATTCTCCTTCCAGAAGTGGCAGAGACAGCTTGAGAATGTCTAGAAGGAGTTGCTGAACTGGTGGTTTCACTGGTGTAGAAACTTCCCTCCAGTTCTCACACTGGTACACCACCCCAACCCAAAGTAGGCATTGACCTACAAAAGAACCCTCTGGATCCCTGACATTCCCTTTTCTAAACCTACACCAGACAGTCATGTAATGTTCCAGCCCAGCTTCCAAAATGAATAATTACTTTCTTCAGAGCTTTGCTATATAATTATGGACACCTTTAGGGAAACCAGATATCCTTGTAGGTTTGGATTAAACTACTTGCAGAATGTTTACACAGAGCACAGTTATCTCCTCCTGTCGTTAAACCCAAATGAAGTAGACATATCTCAGATAAAAAGAAGAAAAACCCTCCTCTTTTTTCAAGGGCAATTCACGTGGGGATGTTCAAGGGGTCTAAAAATCCAAAAGAAATAAAGACATTTCAAAGAGTAGAATTAAGAAGCGAAAACAGTGTTGCTGAAAGGATCCCCATTTCACTGACACACTGCATGCAAATGAGAACACTGCATCCTTGTTTCTTGGAGGCAAAAAACCCCTTCATGCTAGATGAAAGGAGTTTCTAAATTATAGCTCTAAGTTTTTTAACAAGAGTTCACAAGGTTTCCTTCCTTATGTGCTGTTTAGATAAGGAACTTTAAAACAGAAATTCACCCTTTCTCAGGTTCAAACAAGACCCTAGTTTTCTGTCATTCCGAATTCCTCTGTAGCTCCATCAAACCGCCACCGCGGCGAGGGTTCACCCACCACCAACTAACAACCCAGACAGCGTCTCACACCCAGGAGAGGCTCATCAGGATGCTTCACACTGAGATGTAGCATTGCCTCGGATGGGAAGACAGGAAGAGTTAAGTATAAGGAAAATAGGGGGAACAAGGTGTGTGCAAGGTCGTCTGGGTAGTGAGCGGTGGTTTCCCTAAAAACTGCTGCTGTACCCCTACACTTGAAAACCAAACCCATCTGCCAGAAATTAGCTGCCACTCAGCATGACTAGTTTCCCTGAATTACCTCTGTATGGGGCCAGGATAGAAATCTGTGGCAGTGTCAGCAAGGCCTCGCGTCGTGCCTTGACGAGAAGAGCTGTAGAAGACTGTACAGCTCCCTCTCCATCCCTCTCCATCCCATCTCATCCATGAAGTGAGGGAATGATGGGGCGTCGAGGCCTTCAGGAGTAAGAGTTGGGGAGGTGGGGGGGTGAGGTTTACTGGAAAGCTGCTCACATTACATTCAAGTAATCCTGTCTGCTTCCAAGCAGATTTCAGAAAAATATCAGTGTTCTGCTGAATGGCTTTAATGGGATTACCTTTAAGGCTTCCCTAATAAGTGGTGTTATTAAGTTGTCTGGCTCATATGGAGACTTATGCATAACCACCAGCACTCTCCCTTTTTCCTGGTTTTGCAACAAATTGGAATTAGTGTCTACTTGGTGTTGGGTTTCAGGTTTTAAAGAGGATTGGGTTAGGGTGAAATCTTTTGGGTAAAGCTGTTTTAAACATTTTTGCCCATGTTAAAAAAATAAAATAATAAAATATCCCTTTCTTTCAGCCTATGTAACTTACCCTAAAGGGGATTAGAGATGCTGTTCAGTACAAATCTGCCTGGAAGTCGAAATTGAGCTTTCACAGATCCAACACCAGTACAAACGATTGCAAAGGCCTGAAATTTTGCAGGAAAAATAAATTTATCGCAAATTTCTGAAGTTAGCCTGAAAGTCCAGTAGAGACTAAAAAGAGTGGGCAGAGTTTGAAATGATGTAATTCTTTCAGCCTTTCAAGGTGAGTCATTAAAAAAAATGTTTGTATTTGAATCACTGTATTTTTTTTTTAAGAGTGAATGTACTCAGAGAGTGTTGACTAGAATGCTTTGTATTTGATGGAAAGTGTCTCTAAAAGTGAGCCCAAAAAAAAGGGCTATTAGATTCAAGGCATTCTTGATCTGATCCCTTCAAAATAATTTTTTTTTAAAAAAAACCCGCATGTATTATGCTAAGACCAGAACACATTATGATAACACTAATGAAGAATTGTTAAAACACAGGAAAGATTCACTCCCATGAAGACAACCCCTGGAAATGACATAAAACCCCAGAGCTACAGTATCCAGATAAAGTTTTACTGAAGGAAATTCCCCAGGCTATTAGGTTTAAAGGGCCTATGCTCTTGTGGGAAGTTCTGCAGTAGTAATGGTGAAGAACAGGAGGGTTACAGCTGTGTGGGTAGTGCTGACACCTTCAGCATCAGTCTCATTTAACTGTGACAGGAGGCAAAGGGGCCCTGCCTCCAGCACAGTGGCTGCCAACAAGTTTTAGCACAAGACAGTTTGGTTTCCCTCTTCTATGGCTTGATCCTCCTCCAACTCTGTTGGCAGAAGAACCTTTTGTTGGCTGTAAAAGGTGTCTACTTTGAATAGTTTCATGTGGCATTGTTGAAGGAGGCAGAGCTGCTTCAGAAGCTTTGTTTAGTTTGGTTTCAATTGCAAGGCTTACAGGAGATGTTCTTTATCTACATAGTTACTGTCACAGTTAAAGCTTTGGTAGGAATTTAGATGTGGAAACTAAAACCCTTAGGCAAAGTTGTTTGGGTTTTTTTTAAAAGGTTATTAACTACCTTATAAAACCAAAGAATACTGATTTTTCTTTGGGGTCTCCATCTCAATATGTGGGACCTCATATAAAGCTGGAAGCTCAAGTGGAAGAATGCTAACACAGCACAAGAAACCTGCGTGGCTTTTGTTTTTCACATGGGAAATAGCACAGATGAGTTTTAAAACGGCAATAAAAGTAATTGAGCAATTGCCAAGACTTGTAGGCACGATCCCAGGATTTCACTCACAGAGCAAAAATATCCTTGAAACTCCCATTATGGTTTGTGAATCAGACACTGTCTTTCTTAGAGATATCATCACTACAAATAAAAACGTTGAATCGCTGGGGAGATCAGAAGATTTTGGTCTGTGTTCTCAGGGACTTTTATTTTCTGGGGTGTGCTGTGGGGTTCCTGCTGTACTTCTTGGAAAAGCAAAAAGGCCTCAGGGATGGCCCTCAGTCTGGCCCCAGGCCAGACTGGGAGAAGTGCTTCTTGAGAGTAGCCCTGCTGAGAAGGACCTGAGTGTCACAGTGGATGAGAAACTGAACATGAGGCAGCAGTGGCTCTTGCAGCTCGCAAGGCCAATGGGATCCTGGGCTCCATCAGCAGAGGGGTGGCAGCAGGGACAGGGAGGGGATTGTCCCTCTCTGCTCTGCCCTTGTGAGACCCCACCTGGAGTCCTGTGTCCAGAGCTGGGACCCCCAATACAAGAAAGATGTAGAACTGTTGGAGAGGGGTCAGAGGAGCCACAAAGATGATTAGAGGGCTGGAGCAGCTGCCCTACAAAGAGAGGCTGAGGGAGCTGGGCTGGTTCAGCCTGGAGAAGAGAAGGCTGCGGGGGGACCTCATTGCAGCCTGCCAGTACCTGAAGGGAGCAGAGGAACAGGAGGGGAATCAGCTTTTGAAAAGGGCAGATAATAGCAGGACAAGGGGGAATGGATTAAAGCTAAAGGAGGGAAGGGTTAGATTGGCTATTAGGGGGAAGTTTTTTACAGAGAGAGTGGTGAGGTGCTGGAACAGGCTGCCCAGAGAGGTGGTGGATGCCCCATCCCTGGAAGTGTTCAAGGCCAGGTTGGATGGGGCCCTGGGCAATCTTGTGTAGCTCCAGGCCTGAGGTTAGTGTCCCTGCCTGTGGCAGGGGGGTTGGAGCTCTATGATCCTTGGGGTCCCTTCCAACCCTTGCCATTCTATGATTCTATGATTTGCTACGCTGACCAGTCCATTTTACTCAATACACACCTGACCTTTCCTAACTCCCTAGTAGAAGGAGGAGTTCAAAACACAAGTAACCACACTCTGGCAACCCTACACACCTTCTGCTTAACGAAATTTCAAGGAGAAATTTTGCTGCTGTCAGTGGGACACCTCATGCAGAAAGGTGTTTTCAAGTATGTGTAGTGCCATCAAAATCTCACCCTACATATACCTATGTTGTATGAAATACTCTGTGTATTATCAGTTCAGCTCAAAGATGCCAATAGCAAAGGAAAATGTATTCCAAAGCCATATGACTGAGACTTCAGGACACATTTGCAATACTTCACCTCTTTCAACAGCATGAGGTGAAATCATTCTTTTTTCCATTTGCATTGGAAAATCTATTCCTGCCCAGGTTTTTCTGTGTTTTTCTAGTGACTCCCAATGGACATTACCAATCCAGTATCAACGCTGAATTTCCAGGCCCTCAGGTACAAGAGAGCTGCTTGAGAGAATGAGTGCTTTTTCTGGGGGGGGGGGGGGGAATGAATCCTTTCAAAACAGCATTATTGCTGTATTTGAAAGATCAAAGAACTATTACTCGTGATTCATTTCTCACAGGCTTCTCAATATTTAAACAGTGCAAAAGCATGAAAAATAGAAAAATATCAACTAAAACGTTCATCTGCACCAAAAGAACTTGTGTCCTAAGGAACCACACTGCTTTCAACATGATTTAGGCATAATAAGCAAAGTAAAGCCCATCTTCAATGCTTGTATGATCCTGATTCAAACAAATTTTCATCAGTTGACCTGATCTAAATGGATGGGTAAAAAAAGGGGTAGATGAGGTACTTAGGGATATGGCTTAGCATAGGACAGGAGCATTTGGACTTGATGATCTTAAAGGACTTTTTCCAACCTAGTGATTCTGTACAAGCACCAGTCATTTCTGAAAACAGTTCAGCTCTTTCACTCAACGGTCTAAATATTTTGCAGACAGAAAGTTGTATATATTTCTCTGGTATTTAAGCACATTTATTGCCCATATTGCCATAGACAGCATGCTACAGTTGTTCACTTTTCTGGGCATGTTAGGAGCATCATGTCAGGAAGAAGTTTATAGCGACTTGTAGAAGAACACGGAGAACTTTTTATATTAGGTGATACTTTCTCCCAAGGGGAAGAAGCTGTCTATGATCAAGAATATCTGGGGACAGCCACTAGCTGTGATAAATGAATCTACAGAGGTGGAAAAGGAAGGGCTTGTTGCTAAAAATTCTTTAATTCAGTGTTGAGAATAACTCAGCAGGACCATTCCAATATCTGATCAAGTTTAGGATGCTCTGATGACCTCTCTCATTCTTTTTTTTTGTGTGAGAAGAATGGAAAAATCACAAGTATGAGTAATAGAAATGTCTTTCACTGAAAGGACTCTAAGTCTAATCCTTTTTTAGACATGCTAAAAATTTCCCTCTCTGTTCCTCACAACCCGTTTACATTCCTAATCTTCATGTGTTGCCTATTAACGGAGCATAAATATGGAATGTTAAATCTCTGTGTATTCCAAGTTATCTACAGCCCTGAAGGATTCAGGAAAAATTAAACAAGAAGGTAGGCAGACTTCCAGAAATAACACAGCTTTAACAAACACATGGGATATTTATAGAACATGTAAAGAACAAAGGAAATGCAGCGTTTCCTTCACGTACAATTTTATCAGTACTTCAGGAATATTAGTCCCTTCCATGTTAATACTCCAAGGAGAAGTACCACAGATAATATAGCTAATAAACTTTCCTGGATTAACCTGATTTTGTCATGAGCAGACATTATAGCGATGTATCAACTGCAACCTATAATTGCTCTGTTACTTTAGCTGAGTTTTTTAAAAAGGACCCTTGCAGTTCTGTCTGCAGGCTTGCTGGTAGCAAAACCTCCAGTAGTGAAGTAATTACGTATCTTGTTTTGTAGCCCCATTAACATTAACTGGCTATGCAGAGTGTCTGCTGCTCTAACAGCAAATACTGGGGTAGTGTTACCTATAGGAAAAAAATATAAAAACCAGGTTACATGGATGACCTGTGTCTCATTCAGATACCTCGGGCCATGCAGGATTGCCATAATGAATGGATGCTAAAATATCACAGAATCACAAGGTTGGAAAAGACCTTGAAGATCATCAAGTCCAACCATTCCCATCCTATGCTAAACCATATCCCTGATCTACCATTAGAACCTCATCTACCATCTGTTAAACACATCCAGGGATGACGACTCGACCCACTCCCTGGGCAACCTGGAGGACATTCTGGCATCGAATCAGTAGATTGGTCTAGCCTATCATGGTGTGGGTACCGTTGCTGAGTTCATTTTAAATGGGATGTTACAAAGTACCAGGTGTTTCAGTGAAGTTTTAGGAGTAGGGTCGCAGGACAAGAAGGATGGTTATGTGAAGCGTCCAGTAGAGAGCAACATGCAATTCAATATATGAATTTTAGGGGAAGCCAGGAAACCAGCCATCTTCCTAGGTGAAATCACCCAGATTCTATAACTTTCTTACTGCAAACGTGGCAAGCTAAAAAACTGCTAATTGGTTACACACACTGTTCATACCATATTGATTGGTTAGTAACTATAGTGAATTCTGATAACCCTATCTTATAGCTAAACACCCTTAGTTTACCTTTAATACCTAAAAGCATCCACACACCGGCTGTTGTGACCCTCTTGTTATGGTTGGCTCCTAACATGTTCTGTTACTCCCAAATCCCTTCCCATAACTGCTTCTTGGGTTAGGGCAGCCTGTACCCCTATCAGCAAGGCTGCTGTGTTTTGAGAATGTGATTATTAGGATCCTCTCAGCATGAGGAACTTTTCCTGTCTCATGGGAACAGAAGAATATTGTCAGAGCCTATGTCTTGGGTGAAGAGAGCTAGGCTGCTAGCAGGCCTGCTGTCTTCCCCGACAGTTATGGGTCCAAGGACTTGGCCTGGTTGGCATTCCCATTGTCAAAAATCTACCAGTCTCCACAATGATACTGAATATTTCTGTCAATGCCAAGGTTTCCAGATTTATTTCTATTTAGTTCTGAGAACATACTTAATAATTAAGCTTTTGTACTTCAAGATTCAAGTCATGATCTATTAGAGATGCAGATAAGGCCAACTGTGGAAAGTAAATGACTGTGCCTCTGCAACACAGCAGGATTCTTGCCCGGCCACCACTAGTGCTTGTGGTGGGATGAGGAGTACCAAAGCAAAGCTGCCTCAGTTTGAATTTTTTTTTACATTTTAATTTTCTTTTTAAGGAAAAAAAAAATGCACACCACCAAAGGAAACACCCTGGCCTCTACAAATGTTTACTCTCCTGATAAAGACAAAAACTGAAGGCAGAAAGGCTCTTCTTTTCCAAATAACAACACAGGATGATCAACAAGTCATAGAAAAAGGGGACTCTGAGATTCGATTTGTGAACCAGAGACTCTTGTAGGAGGAGGTTGGAGTTAGTGAGCTTATTCCAGTGCTCTTTGCTGAGCTGGTGGTTTGAGCTGAGCCATCTGCAAATCCATGTATAGCTGTGGCTGGTCAACGTTTAAGCCTTGCACCAGAACTTTCTCAAAATTCCTCATCTCAAAAACAGCCAAAAAAAGGAATAAAGGGAGACAACTGGAGCCAAAAGCTGACCTGCCCTGAAAAGTTTGAGCTTCTTTTTAATGTATCTAAAAATGAGTATGGAAAGAGTTACAACGAATACCTATTTGATTTTTCACATAAGTCAAACATTACATACTCACACACTTACAAATCTCCCTTGTCTGGGCTAATGGAAATCTTTAGGCAACTTTAATTTAGCTGCTGTTAACATGCCTGCTACAATAGAGTCAAGTGCAAAGTGCACTGTAAATACTAGAGCTGTTTATAACCTGAAGGGCAAATTCAAATCCTGTTTAATTTCCTTACCGTTGTGCATAAAACAGTCATCTCAAGAATAGAAGCATGATGTGCAAACATAGCAAATCTCCCTCTTTTATCATCACATCAGGACAAACCAGCCCTCTTTTCCAGTTTCACTACCATTTTTGGAAGTGAGAGAAAGTTTTCTTCCCAGTGATGGAGGGGGACTCCTGACAACCCAGAGCTTCCTGGGCAACAACAATGACAACCACAACAACAACCAGGACAACCACAACATCTCTTTCAGATTTCACAGATGATTTGTTTTAGTATTTCTTGGCACTGAAAACCAGGAGAGGTTGCTCATCACCCACATCAAGTGTCCCTGGCTAATTGGAAAGGCACCAGAGCAGCATTGTGGCAGGTGGCACCAACCGTTTGCTGGCACTTGAGAGCAGGAGAACACAAGGGACCCAGCAGAGAAGTCAACACTTGCATGACAAGGGGCTTGCTAAAAATAAGTGGTTGTACACATTCACAGAGATTCAGGCCTAGTTGTGAATGATTCATGCACAGGGAAAGGAGCCAGGTTGCCTGATGCATTAGGTCGTTGCAATTAGCTCATGAGCTGCACACTCCTCCTGCTGAGTGGTGCAAACATGTTCTGGAAAATGGAGATTATGGGTGGAAATAAATCGATGCCATTTTTACTCTGCAAGACCATGGGACGTTTAGGATGTTTGGTAATAGTACTGATCTGCTGGGGGATTTATAGACAGTCTTAACACAAATCTAGAACCCAGGACTAAAGAAGAAGATCAGACAGAAGATGACCTTTCATTACTAAGTATATATTTATGTTATATCCTGAAAACAAACTTCAGGCAAAACATGAACATCTATTATTAAAAAATCAGCAAACACCTTGAGCCAAAGTGGGACTATGGATGCTCCATATGTCTAAATCCATATATCCATAAATCCACGTGGATGCTCTATGTCTAAACTAATTCCACGAACTCCTCTCACTGGCACTCTGATTCTGAAAAGTTCTTAAAATACAACTTTTATCAGTCATCATTTTGACAGCTAAACTTGTAACTTTTATTCTAGCTCAAGGAACTCAAATTGGAGGTATTGTTGGACCACCCGATCGGTGATGAGATCTGTAACCAGAGCCTTTTAGCTGTGTCAAGGGAAGAGAAACATTAAAATAATCATGAAAGTTTAGTTAAAGGCGATGAAGTTGATTTGAAAGCCTGTCACTCTCTAGGTAAACTTTCAGAAGTACTTCTAAGGGAGGATCATTCTGTTATCCCTTTGTTATGATCTGCTTTTGCAGCAATACTTCAGCAGAAATGAACTGGATTAAGAACAGATTTCCAGCTTTTTAGAAGGCCTTAGCTGTTTGCCATGCTGGAAAGAAAATAATCTATAGCAGATAAAATATCATTTAGAGCTCTGGTTTTCCATGCTGCCTGTGATTATATTTAGGTGAGAATAGGGCCTTTTGTATCCAGTTCTCATCTGTCCTTCTTTGTGATGTCCCTGCGAGGTCACAGCCTTATCGTTATGATGACACTCTCTGTTGCCAAGGCAACTGGTCTGCATTCCCTGAGCAGGCGCCAAGCTCAGAATGGGGCTGCTTGAGGGCAGTTTGGTTGTGAGGGTTATTTAGTCACCGATGGCACTTGGAAAATAGCAAAGAAAAGTGACCCATGAAAATAAATTGGGATTATCCGCAGAAGTATGTACTTCAGAGTTTACCCCAACAGAAAAGGCCCTCTCTAATTTCTATTAATAGGGCTTTTGCATGTAGTTCATGCTTTTAAAGGGAGAGAAAAAAAATCCATCTCTTCCTTGGAAACATACATTTCATTTCTAAAGCTTCAAACTCTTTGAACCGCCTGGACAAGAGCAGATATCGAGATGGAAACTCCTTTGAGGTGCTCTGCTCTCATCCCTTCCTGGAGCCTGGACCTGGAAAGCAAAGCCAGGAAAAGCAAACCTGCAGTTCTGCCAAACCAGGCTGCCATGTGACAGTTTGGGTGATATAGGTGTAGTAACTCCCACTGTGAGTCAGACCCCCTTGCAAGTAGGGTTTGTAAGAAGGGTGATGCCTGCTCCGAGTGCACTGGGAGGGGGATGCAATAGAGCAGCTGTCTGCACCTTGCTGATAGGCACTGGACCTAAAATGTGGTACACCTCCTGGAAAAGGACCAACTAAGGTGTATTACAGAATCACAAGGTTGGGAAAGACCTTGAAGATCATCAAGTCCAACCGTTCCTGTGCTAAACCATATCCTTAAGTACCTCATCTACCTGTCTGTTAAACAGATCCAGGGATGGTGGCTCAACCCCATCCCTGGGCAGCCTGTGCCAGGCCATGACAACTCTTTCAGTAATTATTTTTTTCCTAACATCTAATCTGCCCCTGCCCTGGCACAGCTTTGTGCCATTTCCCCTTGTCCCGTCTCCTGTCCACTGGCTGAAGAGACCATCACCCACCTCTTTACAACCTCCCTTCAGATAGTTGTAGGTGGTGATAAGGTCTCCCCTCAGCCTCCTCTTCTCCAGGCTGAACACCCCCAGCTCCCTCAGCCGCTCTTCATAGGATTTGCCCTCCAGCCCCTTCCCCAGCCTGGCTGCCCTTCTCTGGACATGCTCCAGGACCTCAATGTCCGTCTGATGGTGAGGAGCCCAGAACTGGACCCAGAACTCGAGGTGCAGCCTCACCAATGCTGAGTTCAGCTGCACAATCACCTCCCTAGACCTACTGGCCACAATTAATGCCACACAGAGCCTTAGATGTATGTCATCAGACAGTGGGAGCCAACATAATGCTATTGTTGCACTCTCTCCTTCCTAAATCACACACACACAGAGCCTTGTTCTCCCTCAGGAGGAACCATAAATACAATAGCATAAAAAGATGATAGCACATATGTTGGTTTGTTCCTGTCAACTGAAAGTTGATTAGCACTAAAAAGTTTATTAGTCCCCTGTCAACTAAAAGGTTGATTAGCACATACGTTGGTTTGAGCCTGTGTAATGGCACCTCTGATTTTAAAAACCAGGAATGAAAACAAAACATGACTGACCACGAATGACAGTTACATTTCCTATATCACATACACGATGCATTTTTTCCCTGTATAATGATCTGCAGATGTCTGCTTATAATCACAGAATCACAGAATCGTAGGGGTTGGAAGGGACCTCAAGAGATCATCGGGTCCAACCTCCCTGCCAAAGCAGCTCCCCAGCTCATACTGCACAGGTCGGCGTCCAGACGAGGCTTGTATATCCCCTGAGAAGGAGACTCCACACCCCCTGGGCAGCCTGTCCCAGGGCGCCCTCATCCTCACTGGGGAAAAGTTCCTCCCCATGTTGGTGTGGAACTTCCTGTGCTCCAATTTGCAGCTATTGCCCCTTGTCCTGTCTCCACTGACCAAAGAAAAGGGGCTGGCCAATTCCCCCTGCATCCCCTGCTCCAGATATTTATAAACATTAATTAGGTCCCCCCTCAGTCTTCTTTTCTCCAGGCTGAACAGCCCCAGCTCTCTCAGCCTTTCCTCATAGGATAGATGTTCCAGGCCTTTCATCATCTTCGTAGCCCTTAATGCAGGTTAAGTACAAATTAGGAACCTCTTAACTGTTTGCTGCTCATGATGTGTAAGTGATATGAAGTGCGAGTATGCTGGGTAAGATCCTGACCCCTGCTGAAGTCAGCCCAAGCGTTGCTGATGAGCCTCAACAAGGCCAGCATCACCCACACAGTTAACTCCTCAAAACAGCCTGCAGCCTATCTGAATTGAACCCCAGGCTCTGCAGAGACATCTATACTGCCTCTGCTGATGTGAGAAAAAGGGCAGGATTAGTAATAGAAGACCCAAACACCACGCACCTGGTTTATGACAGGTACTCTGTCAGCCCCGATCACACATGCAGCATGGGTTCAGGCAGTATTTCAAACAAATACTGTTTGAAAGCCACAGCTCCTTTCTGCCCCGATCCATCAGGGGAAGAGATGGTGCCTCCAGACACCGAAAGCGCGGTAGCAGCCTGTGACCCGCTATCACCGAACACGCCCAATGCCAGCATGGGCAGAAGCAGCAGCATCTTTGCTTCGTGGGATGGTAACGCTGAGGACAGGATGCTGCCTGCCTTTTTCATACATGCAGATTCGTTCAAGGCTATTAAACAGCTGCTCCAAGGCCTAAGGTACCTGCAGCTGAGCGGGATATTTCAAACCAGAGTGGAAGGATCACATCACTGAGTTAGCAGAATGGCTCAAAGTCTTGAAACGAGCTATGCTGGAGAAACCAGGAATACAGCTGGAAGAATGTTTTATACCAGACTCATTTTTATGATCCCTGCGTAGCATATTGGAAGCAGCTGCAACATTTTGAACATGGGGGGAAAACGTGATGGACCTATTTATTAAAGAGGGTTAAGAGCCCCAGGTGGTCTGGAGATTTAAGCACCAGGAAATACCAGAGACAAACGAGAAAACAGGATGATCTAAGCCCTACCAGTTGAAATAGATTTTGATGATAAGGCACACATACATCTTACGATCTAAGGTGTCATGGTAGGGACAGTATTGCTGAACAGTATTAAAGGTGGTAATTACATAGCCTTCCTTCCAGAGATTACGTGCCCTCTCCACATACATTCACACTGCACAATGCTGGAAAACCTGCCATTTTCCTAAAAGCACAGAAATACCTGGAAGTTTTATATCCCACGGTTACAGAGTTGTAATAATTCATAGACTTCATGCCAGCGTGTCTCCTTGCCTTGATGCCGAACCCCGAGGAGTCTCAGCCCATTGAGATCACCACAAAAACATGAGGCTGGGTTCTGCCTTTGCATAATACACAGACATACATTGCTGCTTAGCACCAAAAATCAGGCTGTACTCTTTCCATCAATCATGAAAGAGTTTGAGTCCATTGTGCATCTGTAATTCATCTTCCTCTGGGAAAAAAACCTACATGTTTTGCCACGTCACTGGGCTTATTCCAGCCTGACAGCAGAATTCTATCATTTATACTTACAGCTCAGGGAAACTGCTAAAGCAAGACAATTGTGACTGCCTCCACAGAACTTACAGACCATCACACCCCTGAACTGAAACAATTCTAGGTGAAAACCATCACAAAGCTCAGGCTTTATATACAAATACAAATTTGTATATAAATACAAACCTTATGTGCTCCAAGGGATTTAATTTGGTAGGGCCACAGCACTGTGCAGGATTTTATGCCCTTCAGTGTCTCTGTCAAGTGTTCTGGGTAAACACCAACTTCAAAAGGGCTGGTATCTGGCCGAACCTAAGGCAGTGTGGAAGCTGCCACCTGCTTCAACGAGGCCATGATACCACCCCAAATACCTTAGCTGCCTACACACACGTAAGGATGTCTTGGGAATCTCTACCTAGGCTCTGCCTCACAGGTATATCTGCTGCTGGGCTCTTTGTTTGTTTGCAAACAGACCCAGAGCAGCATCACCTACACAAGTTTTCACTAAGCAACCAAGTGCTATCCCTCCCATGCATGATAGGTATCAGGGTAAAACCACGTACTCAGAAGGTCCAGCTGGTTAACTTGTTTTCATACTCTCTGGAAACAGCAATACCTGGTTTGTAGTCAATAAATAAAACCCGTTTACAGTGGAGTGAGACTGCTCAAAATAGAGAATCTCTGGGCAGGGGGATCTGTGGGTTTCAGCTCCTAGGCAGGGTGAGAAGCAGAGTCCCTGAAATTGGTTGTGGAGGAAGAAACCTGTAAAAAAAAACCACCCCACATTAACTACCAAAGCATGTAACCATGTGAATATAGTGGGGCTACCCCCAAAGCATGAACCTGGCAGTTCTAGGGACATCTCCCTAGAAAGCGATGTGCTTTCCCTTTTTCCCCTATACTCAGCATTGGTGAGGCTGCACCTCGAGTGCTGGGTCCAGTTCTGGGCTCCTCACCATAAGAAGGACATTGAGGTCCTGGAGTGAGTCCAGAGAAGGGCAACCAGGCTGGGGAAGGGGCTGGAGGGCGAATCCTATGAGGAGCAGCTGAGGGAGCTGGGGGTGCTCAGCCTGGAGAAGAGGAGGCTGAGGGGAGACCTTATCACTGCCTACAACTACCTGAAGGGAGATTGTAGAGAGGTGGGTGATGGTCTCTTCAGCCAGGTGACAGGAGATGGGACAAGGGGAAATGGCACAAAGCTGTGCCAGGGCAGGGGCAGATTAGATGCTAGGAAAAAAAAAAATTACTGAAAGAGTCATCAGGGCCTGGAACAGGCTGCCCAGGGAGGGGGCTGAGCCACCATCCCTGGATCTGTTTAAAAAAGGGTAGATGAGGTGCTCAGGGATATGGTTTAGCATAGGACAGGAGCGGTTGGACTCAATGATCCTAAAGGTCTCTTCCAACCTTGTGATTCTGTGATCTCCTGCTGGAACTAGCCTGAAATGTAGTCCCTGGAAGCCTAGGACACGGGTTAGCCCAGCAGGTACAATGCCACCAGAGGCCACCCCAGGCACTTGCCTTTTGAACCCAGGTAGCCTTTCAATGGAAATTCATGCTTTGACCAGAAATCACTTTTGTTCTGAGTAGATCCAAGAAGAAATTAATTTTGCATATCTATATGGCACAAAGTTGTTTCTTTCAAGGAAAAAAAACCCCAAAGGTCTTGGAATGGTAATTTCATCAAAAAGTCCTCACACCCTGGCTTTACACCTCTGAGAAATGCACAGTTAAATCCCTTTTAGAAATTACTGCTATTTAGTAATTGCTTGCTGAGATAATCCAAGGTGGGTTTTTTTCCTTCCTTCCAGACATTTTATACCAGGTGCTCAGCTATTGCAATTTCATACTAGAGCAGTCTGAGCAAGGTTCTAAGAAATAGACTGATGTTCCAGGTGACAAAAAAGGCTTCTTGGTAATCTCTCTATCAAGACTACCTTGTTCACAGCAGACAAAAATAAATCCTTTGCCCATTTAGTACTGGGAACTTGCTAGGAGTTTAACCCTCTCCCTGTCAGGAAGAATTACTACATTAATCACAATGGTTTTTCCAGCAAGTGCTTCCTGACAATAATTAGGCAAGACATTGGGGCTAAAACACTGCAGGTTTTATAAAGCTTTCTGTAAAACTGGGCAAGAAAATGGAAGCATGATAAAAAATAAATGGCAAGAAGCAATGCAAACAGTTCAGGTAACGAGTGTGTTTTGCTCCTCAGCACGTTCATCTTTAAAGTCCATAATAGCATGTTTTTAATATAAAATGGGGTAAAAGTGAGTGTCCTGAGTAATTTGATAAGGCTGGCTTCTGAGAAAGAGAAACCTTCCCAAACTGAGATTTGCAGGTTTAGGTAGCAGGGGTTTGGATCCCCCCCCTTACCCCAATAACTCCATTTACAACAGCGGTATTGCTGAAATGGGCACCCACAGGGTGCAGGGGTAGAGAAATCAGGTTGGCTGTGCAGCATCTGTGGCTGGTGATTCTGTTAACCAAATACATATCAATACCATTTTATACAAATTAAATTTAATAGATCCTAATCATATTTCAATAAAGTCTTTCAAGGAAGCTATAAAGATTGTGGAAAATATCAGTAGAGAATACCCCTTTTGCCAAAAGGAAACCAAACTTGTTGCTATCTAGTTTTACCAGGTTTTGTTTAATCTTATTTACATTTTAACCAGAACCTTAATTCCTGCCGTGATGCCAGATGGCCTACTCATTCTAAATACCTCAAATGCACGTAGCAAAATTTACCATTTAAATGAAGAGAGGAAAACACATTAAAATGAAGCACTATTACCAGCTTGTTACCAAAGAGGACAGATGATGCCTCTGAGAAGCAAAATGTACACACCTAACCCAGCTTTCCATAATCCCCAGTCAACTGGAGAGGCCTTTCTAGGAACACAGGCTGGGAAAGAAGGAATTAGATGCCTTTCTTCTGGAAATCGGTAAGCATTGGGTGATTAACCCTTTCCTTCCCAACAGCGTGTAGAGCAGGAAGGGATGTCTGTCTCAGCTACCCACAGATGGGGTCAAATTTGAAGCACTGAGACTCTCTGACCAAATGCAAAGCAGTCACCTCAATCTCAGCCCTGCTATTGCTTCGCTAGGAGCTGATGGGACTGATGAAGAACAGCCTTGGCTTCTAGTGCAGCAGTCATTTACGCTGCCACTATCATTACATGCGGTCAGCTAAACTGTGGTCTGACAGCCACAGGTTAAGGCCATTGCTGATTGCTAGTTGTCTCTGTGATCACCAGCTAATGATACGGAATTTCACCCTCACAGTAACAATTTCATAGCTCAGGCTACAATTTATTCATTTTTACATGCCCAGTTCTGAATTACAGAAGACAAAGACAGATAAAGTCAGAAGGAGTTAACCTTTCCATATTAGATATCCTCAAGTTTCTCCATCTTATAATAATTGCTTCCTCATTTTCAATATAGTTTTGACATTTACATCACCAAAAGCAGGAGGACAGTGGTGCTGAAACTGAGCTTAGTGTCCTAGCTAATAAAGGATACCCACAAGTAACATGAAAGTACCCCCTCTTTCCAAGGGACTGTGTAGACATGATTTGGAAGAGATGTTTCTTTCAAGACTTCCTCTGCTCTCCTGAACCACAACAAAACTTGCAAGACTCTTCAAACATAGAACAAGCTTATTAAAGGCAACGTCCAATCATCCTGCTAAGGACAGCTGAAAGTCTGTTGAAAAAGTAAATAAAGCTTTAACATACTTTAATAACAAGAGATTATGGAAAGAAGATCTTTAATCCTCAGAGAAGACACTTACAAGCAACCAAAAGTAGTGAAAATTCTTCTTTTCCCTGAATTATTTTTCAATGGCTCAGCAGCATGCAGCAAGGAAACAGAAAAAAAAGGCTTTAATTCATAAGGATTCTTCTGTAAGGTATCACCCAGGAAGTGGAAGCAAAGACAGTGAAGAATTTCACTTCCTAAATCACCTGTGGCCTATCTTTATGGCTTTGAGGAGCAATAAAAAGTTGTCCAAAAGGAGCAGAACAGGAAGAAACTTCTTTTATTCCACTATTTCCCAATTCCTCCTCATGCATTATCACTCCAACGTGTCTAGAGAGCAAATTAACACCCTTCCTAGGTACTCCTCTTCCCTGGCTAATGCATAGCTAAGAGATCAGAATGGCATGCTGAAGGGTCAGTAATAATAAAATGATTTAAACAATATATTATGATTCTGGACATCATTCCTTTGGGATATGTACTACTGGCTGATTCACAGAAGCACAGAATTGTAGGGGTTGGAAGGGACCTCGAGAGCTCATGGGGTCCAACCCCCCTGCCAAAGCAGCTCCCCAGCTCATACTGCACAGGTCGGCGTCCAGACGGGTCTTGAGTATCTCCAGAGAAGGAGACTCCACACCCCCTGGGCAGCCTGTCCCAGGGCTCCCTCACCCTCACTGGGGAAAAGTTCCTCCCCATGTTGGTGTGGAACTTCCTGTGCTCCAACTTGCAGCCATTGCTCCTTGTCCTGTCTCCACTGACCAAAGAAAAGGGGCTGGCTAACTTGCCCTGCATCCCATGCTTAAGATTATTGTAAACACCAATTAGGTCTATCCTTAATCTTCTTTTCTCTACACTGAACAGTCCCAGTTTATTCAGCCTCTCCCCACAGGGGAGATGTTCCAGGCCCTTCATCATCTTCGCAGCCCTTCTCTGGACTCTCTCCAGGAGATCCCTGTCTTTTTTATCCCAGGGAGCCCAGAACTGGACACAACACTCCAGGTGGGGCCTGACCAGGGCAGAGTAAAGGGGGAGGATCCCCTCCTGTGACCTGCTGCCCACACTCCTCCTGATGCCCCCCAGGATCCCATTGTCTCTCTCAGCCCCCAGGGCACATTGTTGAATCATGGCCAACCTGTCATCCACCAGGACCCCCAGGTCCTTCTCCACAGAGCTCTTCTCCAGTAGGACTTCCCCCAGCCTGTACTGAAACGAACAGTTGTTCCTCCCCAGGTGCCAGACTCTCCACTTGCTTTTGTTCATTTTCATCTGGTTTCTCCCTGCCCAGCTCTCCAGCCTGGCCAGGTCTCTGGATGGCAGCACAGTCTGATTGCAGCTGGATGCTGCCCCTTCGAAATACCCATGCACTTTGAACCCGTAAAATTGCAATCACCTAGTGTCTCTTATATGATATTGGGAATGTAAGCCATGACCTAGGTTTCCAGGACAACACAACCAAATATACCATTTATCAATTGCAGAAGAAAATTTTAAGCGTCCCTATTTGCTTAACTTTATTTGCCTTTAAGGGTTAGGCATATAAATGGGATTAAACAAAAAAAAAATAACAGGATAGTTTCTACAAACTATGAAGCAATGCTTTCTGTGAGGTTTTCTGCAGTTCAGTAAGGGTATGAGGAGAGTGGGCCCTTTGCTCACGCATAACAATCTGCATCAGGTGTTGACCAATTCAGCTGCAGTGTGCAAATAAAATGCAGCAAAACAGGGAGCAAAAGTTTTCATCTGCTTTGAAATACCCACCCTGGATGCACGGTCTCAGACAGGCTATCAGTTAGAAATGCAGGTCTCACGACTGTTCATTCCCTCTGATTTTCAGTTGAAAGTAAACAACCCCTCTGTATGCCTCTAGAACAAGTTTGTAGTGCAAAAATCTCATGCCCCCTTACATATATAAATATCTATGTCCCCAAAACCTAATGAATATACAGAATCACAGAACTGTAGGGGGTGGAAAGGACCTCAAGAGATCATCGAGTCCAACCCCCACCCCCACTCCGCCAAAGCAGGGTCTCTAGGACAGGTCGCACAGGTTGGCATCCAGATGGCTCTTGAATCTCTCCAGAGAAGGAGACTTCACACCCCCTGGGCAGCCTGTCCCAGGGCTCCCTCACCCTCACTGGGGAAAAGTTCTTCTGTGTATTGGTGTGCAACTTCCTGTGCTCCGACTTGAGGCCATCACCCCTTGTCCTGTCCCCACAGACACTGAGAAGAGGCTGGCCATTTCCCCCTGTGTCCCACACTTCAGATATTTATAACTGCTGATCAGATCCCCTCTCAGTCTTCTTTTCTCTAGACTGAACAGCCCCAGGTCACTCAGCCTTTCCTCATAGGGGACATGCTCTGGGCATTTAATCATCTTTGCGGTCCTCTGCTGGATTCTCTCCAGGAGATCCCTGAGTTTTCTATATCAAGGAGCCCAGAAGAAAAATTATGACTTCCTCTGACCTCTGAGGTTGTGGAACAGGCCACATCCCTAGCCTGGGATCTGTTTGTCCGTAAATACTTGCACACCTCAGCAGCTCACAAGGCAGAAAACACATTTAAGAAGCTCCCACTTCAGGGCCCAACAGTGTAAAAATACTCAGACTCTAATTTTGTGACCATCACGTTATTGGTAACTGTAAAGGATTCATATCCATTATAGCTCTTCTTTACAATAGTAGTGTATTGTCCTCCCCTTACAATCTGATAATTTATAGTACAATTGCAATAGTTAGTAAGGCGGTGTCTTTGCGAGCAGTTTAACACCTGACAAAACAGCCCCAAACGCTGCTTTGGATGTAAATCCAATGAAAACAACACAGGCTGCCATTTAATGCTTAGAAACATTTACACCACAAACATTAACAATGAACTCCTTTCACTCTCCTTTGGACACTGCTTAAAAACCCGTGCTGGTTTTGATGTTCCTGAAAGTGAGAGAAATAATACCCAGTTTCAGACACCCATTCAAGATAGGGGCTTTTGGAGGGGTCCATTTTCATGATTACCATTTTCTTTTGGAAGTGCCATTTGGAATATTAGATTTTGATCATCTTTCATTTACACCTTTACTAAAAGTTACTTCTCCCGGTGTATCCAAAAGAACGTGGCCAGTAGGTCTGGGGAGGTGATTGTGCCCCTCTGCTCAGCACTGGGGAGGCTGCACCTTGAGTACTGGGTCCAGTTCTGGGCTCTTCACCATAAGGAGGACATTGAGGTCCTGAAGCGAGTCCAGAGGAGGGCAACCAGGCTGGGGAAGGGGCTGGAGGGCAAATCCTATGAGGAGCGGCTGAGGGAGCTGGGGATGTTTAGCCTGGAGAAGGCTGAGGGGAGACCTTATCACCACCTCCACTGACCTGCCAGGAGGGTGCAGAGAGGTG
Source organism: Laterallus jamaicensis coturniculus (assembly GCA_022605575.1). NCBI lineage: Eukaryota > Metazoa > Chordata > Aves > Gruiformes > Rallidae > Laterallus > Laterallus jamaicensis. Next base: position 5,650,952 of record JAKCOX010000005.1, read on the forward strand.
GGTGTTGGTCTCTTCACCCAAGTCACAGGTGACAGGACAAGGGGGAATGGCCTCAAGCTGTGCCAGGGCAGGGTCAGATTAGACATTAGGAAAAAAAGTTCTTCAACAAAAGAGTTGTCAGGGCCTGGAACAGGCTGCCCAGGGAGGGGCTTGAGTCACTGACCCTGGATATGTTTAACAGGTGGGTAGATGAGGTACTTAGGGATATGGTTTAGTAGAGGACGGTTACAGTTGGACTCGATCTCAAAGGTCTTTTCCAATCTAGTAATTCAGTGAAATATCTAGAAATCTGTTACAAGTAGGTGAAAAATGCAAAATCATTTGTATTGTAATCTTACTTTGTCTCCACTCTTTCTGTTTCGGTATCACAAGCCAATAGAGTCTGAATTGCCAATTCTTAGAAATATCTTCCAAATATTCTCAATACTTAGTTTTTGATCCAGAGTTCCTTTGTGAATAGATCATTGCCCCTGCTCAAGTCTCTGAAATGTAACTTTTACTGGGTGAGGGGGGCTGTCCTTTGCTGACTGTATCACTTCCAAATAGTTTTCTTGATTCGGGCAATTACTATGAACTCAAACGTTCTTTCCCATGATTATTCTGCAATATTTGCTTTAAACTCCAGCCATTGCTCTCCTTAAACTGAGGGGCTGAGGAGAGGGATTCCCCCAGGAAAGGGATTCAGGCATAGCTAGAGTCGACTAATCTAAAAGCCAAGCACAAGAAGTTTCATTCAGGTCTGACTTTGATGCTTTCAAAGCTATTTAATTGTGGAAGTTGTTCAACCACTGAATTACCAACCGATCTGGAAGTTCACTACCTGCCAGGTTACCACTGAATGGAGGCTGGTAGAGAAGGCATCACGAGTTAAAAGCACTTAACCAACAGAAAAGCAAATAATAACCAGAAGATTTTATTTCTATAAATACAGCTTAGTGCCAACTGGTGACCTCATGTCTATGGAAAAGTTTAAATATTCTCATCTAAATTAAGCCTTGGAGATTTTATTTGAAGTGATGTTTTCTAAAACATTTAGTAGGGCAACCGGAGTTGTGCCATGGATGGGGTAAGAAAGTCCTGAGGAGAAGCACAGGGAGAAGGCCAACCCTCCTGGAAGCCAGGCAAGTGCTGGCAATAGGGAGGTTTGTGGTTGAATGCTGAGACACACCCCTTCAGACACCACTGCTACAGCAGCTGCACCAGGCATAAGGAGAGATGTTTGAAGACCAAATTTCCCTATCAGCTATGGCCCTTGCTTTTCTGCTCAGGAAGAGGAAATCATGCTGGGACACAGAGCCAAGATGTTTCCCTGGAGAGGCAGAGGTCAGGCTAGGATTTCTAAGCCTCAAGGGGATTGCACTCCCCATGCAGGGAGCCTGGCCTCCTGCCCAGGCTGAGGAGCTGCAGAGCGTGCGCCGCTGCTGCAGCCTGGAGACTTCCAGTTTGGGTTCCCTCTCTGGAGGGCTTGCCTTTCCTCCTCACTGGGAAGTTACACCTTCACTCTCGCTCAGAAGAAACCTTGCGGCTCCCAGTTCAGCCTCGCACCGCTTTACTGGATTAATTAGCAACTTACTGAACTCACAAGTGTCCCAGGGTGGGGAACTCAGAGAACTTCAGCTAAATTGCCTGAACCCCCCCCCACCACCACCATCTGCACTGCAATCCCATGTCCAGGCATCCATTCAGAGCCGGAGACTTGTTTTGATAGCTTATCTATCAGTCTGACCCTGGTGGAGATGCTCTCACTGTCATGAAACTCCTGCTAAACTGGAAATTAGAGGTCCGCTGGAACCCTGCCTGGCTCCCTGCCTACCTTGTACACCCTGGGTGAGCCCCAGCACGTTGCATCGCTCTGCGGCAGCCCTGGCTCACAGCTGCCTGGAGGAGGGCAGCCAAGGGAATGTTAACCCTGCTTTCCAGGAGCCCACAGACACAGGCTGAGGAGAGCCCACCACGCAGCCTCCTCCTCTGGGAAGACCCAGAGCTCTAGGACAGCTGGCAACCCTCCCTTTCCCTAAGGAGTTGCTCCCTTTCACGGAGAATTCAGAAATGTTTGGGTTTAGGTTGGGATTGGAGTGGCACCAAAATGATCAGAGGCAAAAAAAAAAGCCCTGAAAGAGAATTGCATTTCTTTGTCCTGTCCAAGATCAACAGCTGGGAGTCAGCCACAGCTGCCTCTGCTGTCTGCTGGGGGATTCGCCTGGACCAGCAGCTCTGCCAGGAGCTGTTTCTGAGGAACAGCCCTAGGAAAGATGGGGCAGCTCAGGAAGGAAGAGCTGCCAGGAGTGGAGGTGTGTGGAGGAGGCTTTTTTTTTTCCTTTTATTTTTAATAGATAAATTACTCTTCCCAGTAAGAAAAAGAGCAAAACGGCTCCGTATCAGCTACTGAGTCTCCTCCGCAAACGCACCCAGAGTGCTCCTTCCCCTACACCCTCCCCCAGAACATCCTCCCCCAAATCTGAATGCATTCAAACTAGGAATGCAATTTGAGCAAAATATAACTTCTTGGTATCTGTTCCACTCTCAGTAAGAGAGGTTAATCCTCCTTTCCCCCAAGCTATTTTCTCCTCTAAGCTTCTTATCACCTTCTACACCATCCACAATATGAAGTCACAGTTTCCGTGCATCTCTGAAGTTTGCCACTGCCAATGCTGCCAGGAGATTGCATTATTTTAGGAGTGCAATTTGTTCCCAAATCCTAAAGAAGGAATTGCTGAAATAATACAGAAAAAGATGCTGAAGTCATAGCTACCATCCTCTATTTTCAAAGTTTTATAGAAAAATAAAGGCAGTAAATTAAAAGACATCTATACACAACTCATGGCAGTTGTTCTCATCAGAAGAAAAAAAAGAAAGCAGAACCCAAGAGACAGCTCTGACTTCACTGTGTGCAGATTTAAATATAAAATTAATTCCTTTTAGTTATTTTTTTCTCATTACAGTATCTTCTCTTTAGCATCTGAGAAGCAAAAAAAACCCCTTTTAAATTAGTCAGAGCTACAGTTCCTGGTGTGTGGCAAGGAAGGAAGTAAGTTTTTTGGGGGGTTGGGTTCATTTCTTAAAAAGAAATGACAAAATGGAGATGAGAAATACCTGGAGGCACGCAAGGAATACAAGACAGCACATGCCCATCCACGACAGCCACAGATTCCTTACACAGATACGCACCAACAAAGCGAAAACACCAACGACACAACAGCTTTCCTTGCACCTAAGGAGTGGGTCTTACTCTCTTTTTAGAAATCTCAAGCTCACAGGTGGGTTAATGAGATCTACGGCCCTTTATGTCAGGAGCAACAGGAAGAAGGGTAGAGCCACACCAGCTTAAATGGTAGAGGCAGCATCAGCGCCTTCAAGGTTCTCCTTCAAACCAAAAGGGGTGGGATTTTACATTGTACTCTGCTTTGTCAGTGAAAACAGAACCTGAAAAAAATCCTCAGCCCCATCTTTAAAACCCAAATGGATGGGAATGATGTTCAGGGGCATCCTTTCATGTTCAAAAGCACTGCCAGCCTCTGCTAGGAAAGAAACCATCTTACCTTTGCAACCTACACCCGCCACCCGATCCTTGGCTATGATGAATGAAAACATGACCTGTTTAATTTGTTTATCATATGAGACAGAGCAGCTGTCTTACAGTTTTAGGACATGTTTATATTATCTAAATTAATCTAAATCTAATTAAAAGTACTTTGGGTTGGGGGGTGGAGGGGGGGTGGAGGGGGGGAGGAGTTACAACAGAAATTAAAGCTGTCAGATGTAGGTATAATGTTCTGGCAAGGTGAAAATACATTATCCCTATGATTTATACAGGATTGGAGGAGGTGGTGGGGAGCGATAACAGAAAATTCTTGTCCAGCAGGACAAATATTCCTGCAAAAAAAGAAGGTCACAGCAGTTTCTCCAAGTGATGGTGCTATTTAGATAACTTCCCAGCTTTACTTCTGTAGTAGAAGAATTGCCTGACATAGATTGTATCAACAGTCAAGGCAGGTTTCATGATAAGGATAGTTTTCAGAAGTTATCTTTTCTACTCAACAAAGCAGCAGACGGGCTAGGTTCCTTCTGAAGCCAGAACAAACAACAAATCGAGCTCCCAGAGCCTGAGAAAATTAATTACCCCTTCTCCAAGGTGGAATGGCTTTTGCTACACAGACAGCAAGCCTTGTGCATAATTAAAAGGCAGTTTTACTGGGGAAAGGGGAAATCAAGGAAGAGATGGGAAATTCGCTTGGGAATTAGCAGTAAAGCCAATAGCCAGAGTCTCACAGATTCACAGAATCATAGGGGTTGGAAGGGACCTGGAGAGATCATCAGGTCCAACCCCCCTGCCAAAGCAGCTCCCCAGCTCATACTGCACAGGTCGGTGTCCAGACGGGTCTTGAATCTCTCCAGAGAAGGAGACTCCACACCCCCTGGGCAGCCTGTCCCAGGGCTCCCTTACCCTCACTGGGGAAAAGTTCTTCCCCAGATTGGTGCAGAACTTCCTGTGCTCCAAATTGCAGCCATTGCCCCTTGTCCTGTCCCCACAGACCACTGAAAAGGGGATGACCCATTTCCCCCTATGTCCCACACTTCAGATATTTATAAACATTAATAAGATCCCCAAAGATCACTACTCACAAAAAGAAAAAAAAAACCCAAGGTCTCCTATATCTGAGTAACCCCAGGTATTAAATGGCACTGTGTCTAATTCGGCTTTCAGATGTGAAAACAGCAGGCATTTCCCCTAGTAAAGTAGGATGATTTCTTAGGTCTTAACCCATACATGAACATCACAAAGGTAGAATGTCTGGTGGATATAATTTGGTAAGGGTTAGGAGGTATGAAGATGTTTTCTGAGCTGCAGGGTGGATGCTTGCAGCGTTTGTCTTTCTGATGTTTTAGCATCTGAAAGAAATTAACATCGCTGTAGCATTAGAATCATTCCCTGATTAATCATTTGGCAACCTTCCCTCTTCAAAAAACAAGGGACTCACTTGCTTCCTTCAATCATTATATACAAGATGTAAGAGAGGGTGTTAAAGCATCACCACTTACACGCCAGCTGGTGCATTCTGACTGGGGTGTGTGACAGAGCAGTGTGCCCATGCTCATGGCTATCGATCCTTTACTACCTGTGCTTGGCTCTGCCAGCCTTCTACAAGCAGCGGTATACCAAAACACAGATAGCAAGGGCATTGATGCAAAACAACAACAGACTCACCGAATCAGACTCACAGAATCACAAGGTTGGAAAAGACTTTTGAGATCAAGTCCAACCGTACCCATCCTCTACTAAACCATGTCCCTGAGCACCTCATCTTCCCATCTTTTAAATACATCCAGGGATGGTGACTCAACCCCCTCCCTGGGCAGCCTGTTCCAGGCCCTGACAACTCTTTCAGTGAGGAACTTTTTCCTAACATCTAATCTGACCCTGCCCTGGCACAGCTTGAGGCCATTCTCCCTTGTCCTATCTCCTGTCACATGGCTGAAGAGACCATCGCCCGCCTCTCTACAGCCTCCTATCAGGTAGCTGTAGGCCGTGATAAGGTCTCCCCTCAGCCTCCTCTTATCCAGGCTGAACACCCCCATCTCCCTCAGACGCTCCTCATAGGATTTGCCCTCCAGCCCCTTCCTCAGCCTGCTTGCCCTTCTCTGGACATGCTCCAGGACCTTGATGTCTTTCTTATAGTGATGGGCCCAAAACTGAACATAATAAAAGGTTTCTTTATTTCTACTAAGGAATAACAATTAATAAATAATTGATGTATTTGCCACAAATGAAAAATGATTGGAAGGATTTATAGTTGTATTTTGTAGAGACCATTAACATGTGCTTTTTCAATCTAGGAAAATGAGAAGTGAAGAACCAAGCCCAGGTAATTAAAAACATTAGAAGTCTGAAAACTTACGCATAAATTATTCTCTCTCTCTCTCTCTGCCTAATGTGGTCAGGGTTTGCTTATTTGTTTTTACTAACAGGCAACAGAAACCACAGAAGTGTCAGACTTGTCAGCCCAGTTCTTCCATTCAGAAAGGTTTCTTCTGCCTTTCTACCTTGTCTCATGGAAGGCACGCCTCAAAAACTGCAGCAAAGGGGGAAAGCCACTTTGTGAAACCCACCAGAGCCCACACGTTACAAAGGAAAAACAGTGATTGAATTCAACATGCTTCCTGCCAGTCCCAAAGAAGTGATGTTGCTAAAGCTGGGGAACAATTAAGAAACAGAATTATAACTAAGACTTAAAAAAAACAACTTAACCAATTGTCCATGTTTAGATTTATTTTTTATGAAAATATGGTGGATTTTTATAAAATTTTAAAAAATATGGTTTGTCCAGTCCTCAAAATGTGATGTTTGCTTCCTGTTGCTTTGATAATTTCCAGATTAGTCTGCAAACCTTTGAATTCTGGGAGAATAATGTGCAAAATTAAAAGCCTAGCTGCAGAGCAGGCCAAATTCACATTGCTCTGCTGTGAATCAGGAAAGGCTGAGGGAGCTGGGGCTGTTCAGCCTGGAGAAAAGAAGACTGAGGGGGGACCTAATCAATGTTTATCAATATCTTAAGTATGGGGTGCAGGGGGAATTGGCCAGCCCCTTTTCAGTGGTCTGTGGGGACAGGACAAGGGGCAATGGCTGCAAGTCAGAGCACAGGAAGTTCCACACCAACATGGGGAAGAACCTTTCCCCAGTGAGGGTGCCAGAACCCTGGGACAGGCTGCCCAGGGGGTGTGGAGTCTCCTTCTCTGGAGAGATTCCAGCCCCGTCTGGACGCTTATCTGTGCAGTATGAGCTGGGGAGCTGCTTTGGCAGGGGGTTGGACCCCATGATCTATCGAGGTCCCTTCCAACCCCTACAACTCTGTGATTCTGTATCCACATTAACTGTATTAAGACTATAGATGGTAATCACAGAACATTAGGGGTTGGAAGGGACCTTCAAGGATCATCTAGTTCAATCCCCCTGCCAGAGCAGGATCACCCAGACTAAATCACACAGGAACATACAGTTATGAAGATTTTTTGGGTGGGGAAAAAACACCAACCCACACAGTCATTTGACTTCCAGGACTGTATGCTAAGACACACAGCATTAAAACATATTAACTGGTGTAACTAAGTGTGGTAGGAATGAGGGTCACTCTCAAAAGGGTCAATAATTGTTAAACAGTGCAATGAAAAGGACCCAAAACCTTGGCCAGTTAATGTAATTAACACATGGTCCTGCAGCTGGAGCCAATTCTCAATGGCAGCACAGATTCACTGTGAAGTGTTCATATTCTAATACAGCCCCACGTCACTGCTGCTCTGTTTGGAAACCAGCCACTGAAAAGACTTTTTATTTCCACCACCATAAGCCCTCTCCCAGGTCTGCTGGAATTCCATCACATTAACACCTTTAAAATCACAGGTCAAAAAAAGCTCGTTTTGTGTTGGGAAGTCTGATCTCAAACCCCCCACCAGCTCAGGTTTTTCGGTGCAGCCTGGATCTTCTGAGCAGATGTGGGTGTGGAGTCACCCATGCACTGAGACGTCAGGCAACCAGCAGTCCTGTTGCCTCAGTACTGCTTAGTTGACAAAATGCACGTATATCTAGAGGAGAACTTCCTAACAGCAGCTTTAATTCACAGAATCATAGGGGTTGGAAGGGAGCTCCAGAGATCATCAGGTCCAACCCCCCTGCCAAAGCAGGGTCCCTAGGACAGGTCACACAGGGAGGCGTCTAGATGGGTCTTGAATCTCTCCATAGAAGGAGACTCCACACCCCCTGGGCAGCCTGTCCCAGGGCTCTCTCACCCTCACTGGGAAAAAGTTCTTCCCCATGTTGGTGTGGAACTCCCTGTGCTCCAGCTTGAGGCCATTGCCCTTTGTCCTGTCCCCACAGACACGGAGAAGAAGCTGGCCATTTCCCCCTGTGTCCCACACTTGGGATATTTGTAACCATTGATCAGATCCCCTCTTCTCAATTCCAACAGACTGGCATAACACAGTGTTTTCAGACAGTTGATGGACAGGACAGCTTTCTCCAGACTGGCAAACAACTCCAGACATGTATCTTCCTGAACTTCAATCATCTTACACCACCACATCCCAGTTATAACAACTACAGTATAAGTAGGCTACATATGTTGATTATCACTCCGCTGTGGATCTGCAAAGGATCTGCTAGTCCTTTGTAGGGAAGCAGAACTGTTGGTTAATTTATTACATATAAATATCTGAAATGCGTACCCTGTTTCTGCATTGGAAAGTAATTTTAGGCTGCTGAGATGAGAGAAAAATCTGTTTGTTATTTGTAAATCCTTGCTGAATAGCATAGGAAAACATTTTTTCCGTGTATAATCAGTTCCCAAGCTGTTTTGGCCAAATCTTCTCCCTCTGTGCCACGTGGACACTTTGGTTACACAGTATTTTTGTGCTTCCTGGTTGAATGCATGGCAATAGCTCGACAAATGTGTCCAGTTCTGGGCTCCCTGGGATAAAAAGGACAGGGATCTCCTGGAGAGAGTCCAGACAAGGGCTACGAAGGTGATGAAGGGCCTGGAACATCTATCCTATGAGGAAAGGCTGAGAGAGCTGGGGCTGTTCAGCCTGGAGAAAAGAAGACTGAGGGGGGACCTAATCAGTGTTTATAAATATCTGAAGTATGGGGTGCAGGGGGAATTGGCCAGCCCCTTTTCTTTGGTCAGTGGGGACAGGACAAGGGGCAATGGCTGCAAGTTGGAGCACAGGAAGTTCCACACCAACATGGGGAGGAACTTTTCCCCAGTGAGGGTGAGGGAGCCCTGGGACAGGCTGCCCAGGGGGTGTGGAGTCTCCTTCTCTGGAGAGATTCAAGACCCGTCTGGACGCCGACCTGTGCAGTATGAGCTGGGGAGCTGCTTTGGCAGGGGGGTTGGACCCCATGATCTCTCGAGGTCCCTTCCAACCCCTACAACTCTGTGATTCTGCGAAATGGCAATTTGTTTTTCTTCCAATAATCTAATGGTGTAGGCATTCCTCACTGAAGAGCAGGCATGTGAAGGAGCTGGGCCACTGCTCAAGGCTGAGATGAGGGTTCAGAAATGCTCTTTTAGAAGTAGAGGGTCAGTTCTGAGCTGTCAGTTCTATGTACGTTGCAAGGCAGAAGTGATAGCTGAGGGTTGCTGATAGTCATAGCTCACCCCACTATTTTTGTTTCACTTCTAGTGCCTTCCTTCTGTCCCAAACTGATTTTCAGCCACCTCTTTACAGTGGGAGTTTCTGATTTCCCTGAAGAACTGGAGGTCAGACCGATTGTGTTCCTGTTACATCAGCAGACAGAGAAGAGGTTGCTGTGTGTCTCTTCCGCTCTCCTCTCCTCCAGGAGCTCCAACACAGTCTGTGCCTGCTGACATTGCCTTTTAAAGATAGTCTTGCCTGTCCTTGCTGATGACAACACACAAAATTAAACTTTGCCCTCAGAAAGACAGCTTAAAGAGGTTGGGACAGGTGGAAGCGGAGCTGCATCACTTTATTGCCAAGCTGAATGTGTGTCATTATAGCTTTATCCAAGCAGTGTAGTGCTCAGGGCCAGATGGCTTCACTACCTTGTCATGTGGTGGCTCCCTTTTTACTCCCCGGCACTGTGCTGCTTTAGCTCCCACATGGAAAGATCTAGACACGCCAGGCAGACAAACATACAAAGACATCTGTCCTTAACCCTTCTCCAGTTAGCCTGGGACCAGTCCTTGCTCTTGGGAAAGCCCACAGGCCTGTACTTGGCATTGGTGAGGCTGCACCTCGAGTGCTGGGTCCAGTTCTGGGCTCCTCACCATAAGAAGGACACTGAGGCCCTGGAGCGAGTCCAGAGAAGGGCAACCAGGCTGGTGAAGGGGCTGGAGGACAAATCTTATGAGGAGTGGGTGAGGGAGCTGGGGATGTTTAGCCTGGAGAAGAGGAGAAGGGAAGACCTTAATGTCACCTACAAGTAACCCAAAAAGGAGGTTGTAGAGAGGTGGGCGTTCATCTCTTCACCCAAGCAACAGGTGTCAGGATGAGGGGAAATGGCCTCAAGCTGTGCCAGGGCAGGGTCAGATTAGATGTTAGGAAAAAGTTCTTCACTGAAAGAGTTGTTGGGCACTGGAACAGGCTGCCCAGGGAGGGGGTTGAGTCACCATCCCTGGATGTGTTTTAAAGGTGGGTAGATGAGGTGCTCAGAGATACAGTCTAGTACGGTTGGGCTTGATGATCTCAAGGGTCTTTTCCAGTCTAGTGATTCTGTGATCGTTGCTTCTCTCCTCCTTTCTTGCCTAAACTGTATTTACAGATGGTTTGAACATGCAGTCATTGTAAATTGTTGATTACAAACATTTTCCTGACATTTAGCATTTGTCCTTCCCAGGAGGGTTCTGGAGCCAAAAATGCTTTCAAGAAACCAAATGCATTATCTGTTTTATTTCCACCCTTCCGCAGAGCGCCGACACCTCTCTAAGAAGCGAGCAGCCTACTGGGATCACTGACATTGAAGAAGCATTAGGCTGCCTAGCTCAAGCAAAAGCAGACAGGCCTTTAATTTTTCCTCCCTGGAAGACGGACCAGTGAGAGAAGAAACCCACAGGAGGCAAAGCTGTGTGCATCAGGCACGCTGAGAGGGTTTAGCTGGGGTGACATGACTGCCTTTCTTTAGATCTTGCTGGCTATCCCTGAAAGCCAGCTCAGATACAGAGCTCGAGGGGCACTGAAAATACAGCACAGTAATCATACAATCATAGAATGGCATGGGTTGGAAGGGACCCCAAGGATCAGAGAGCTCCAACCCCCCTGCCACAGGCAGGGACACCAACCTCAGGCCTGGAGCTACACAAGGTTGCCCAGGGCCCCAGCCAACCTGGCTTTGAACACCTCCAGGGATGGGGCATCCACCACCTCTCTGGGCAGCCTGTTCCAGCCCCTCACCACTCTCTCTGTAAAAAACTTCCCCCTAATATCTCATGCAAACCTTCCCTCCTTTAGCTTTAATCCATTCCCCCTTGTCCTGCCATTATCTGCCCTTTTAAAAAGTTGAATCCCCTCCTGCTTATAAGCTCCCTTCAGGGACTGGCAGGCTGCAATGAGGTCCCCCCGCAGCCTTCTCTTCTCCAGGCTGAACAAGCCCAGCTCCCTCAGCCTCTCTTTGTAGGGCAGGTGCTCCAGCCCTCTGATCATCTTTGTGGCTCCTCTGAACCCTCTCCAACAGTCCCACATCTCTCTTGTATTGGGAGCCCCAAATCTGGACACAGGACTCCAGCTGGGGCCTCAGGAGGGCAGAGCAGAGAGGGACAATCCCCTCCCTGTCCCTGCTGCCACCCCTCTGCTGATGGAGCCCAGGATCCCATTGGCCTTGCGAGCTGCAAGAGCCACTGCTGGCTCATGTTCAGTTTCTCATCCACCAATCTCATAGTTCATTATGTGGGAAGATAGGGATGAGCAATGGCATTCCTGGGAGATGGATGGGAGGCTTTAAAATCGACTTCTGCAAGGCACGCAGCGGAGCTCAAGAGTTCAGTGTAGCCATAATGGGGCACAGCAGAGAAAGCATGCTCAGAGCAGCGGTGGGAGTTGGAGGAGAATTCAAGATTAAACTTTTGCCAAAAGCAGCAATTAATACACCATCATTAATTTTCCCCTAAGCACGGCCCCGAGCCACCCTCACCTGTCTCCTCAGTGAGGTGCTGCCCTAGAAGTGAAGTGCAGCATTTGTAATCACAGCCTGCGAGGCTGCACAGGCACCCTGACCTCCCACGGATGCTGCAAATCACCTCCTGCTCACCGCCCCAGCTACTCCAGCTGAAAAAGTGCAGATAAAGTCTCTGGTCTCTAACTCAGGCACATTTTCAAGCCACTGCCAAAATTTACCTGTGAGCACTGGACACTTATTTTTAAATTACTTTTAGGGCAATCCTGTCCCCTGCTTTCTTGCCAGTTTCCCTTTCCTTGAAGCATGTAAACTTCCAGCTGCCATGAGCTATTTGGTCCATCCCCACCCCTTGCTGAACCTGATATAAAACTCAGCAAAACTCCAAGGTACCCTTGTATAGAGCTGGTCTCTCCCTTGGTACAACCCAACTGCGTGAGGAAGCTGCCAAGAGGTATATCCAGAAAAATGATTTCAATTTAAAAGGGAAAAAGAAACCACACAGAAAAAAGAAAAAAAGAAACAAAAAACAACAACAAAAAAACTCCACCACTTTAGACCTCCTTTAGGATCCCATTGAAGTTCAGAAAAACAGGATCACAGGTTCACAAGGTTGGAAAAGACCTTTAAGATCATCGAGTCCAACTGTTCCTGTCCTATGCTAAACCATATCCCTGAGCACCTCATCTACCTGTCCTTTAAACACATCCAGGGAAGGTGACTCAACCCCCTCCCTGGGCAGCCTGTGCCAGGCCCTGACAACTCATCAGTGAAGAACTTTTTCCTAACATCTAATCTGACCCTGCCCTGGTGCAGCTTGAGGACATTATCCCTTGTCCAGTCACCTGGCTGAAGGAGATAACATCTAATTTTCCCAGTGAGGGTGAGGGAGCCCTGGGACAGGCTGCCCAGGGGGTGTGGAGTCTCCTTCTCTGGAGAGATTCCAGCCCCATCTGGACACCGACCTGTGCAGTATGAGCTGGGGAGCTGCTTTGGCAGGGGGGTTGGACCCCATGAGCTCTCGAGGTCCCTTCCAACCCCTACAATTCTGTGATTCTGTGATCTGGCTGCCTGCTCTAGGCAGACAACTGTAGGACCTTCTCTGCCCAAGTGATCAGGGTCAGGCCTAGAATAAAACTGGAACTTTAACCTAATAAACTGCTTTCCGTTCCTGCTCTGTATGTCCATGTAGGAGCTTATTTACAACCACTGAGGCAAAGACTATTTGCATTACATTTTGAGATTGCTTGGTCTAGACACAATGTTCCTGTTACCCCTGCCCTCTGTAACTTCTGATAAGAGCAAAGATGACATAAATTCACACTTCCCAGAGCACATGCTCAGCAATTAAATAGTCTGCTTAGGTTTTCCCAGTGTGTATTTTTGTACTTTAATACCAAAAAGAAAAAGCTGAGGTTTCCAAACCTAGTTATTTAATAATCCTTGCTATCAGATAAAAACGTTTCACGTGAGCCCGTATCCCTTCATAAAGAAAAGAGTTTCTCACTTTCTAAAGTTTCTCACCTTGTGACCTCAGAAAAAAGAAAATAATTCAGTTTCTCTGACAGGAACTCTTAAACCATAACAGCATATTTCCACAGCGTAACACAGCTCTCACTACTGGGCTCCCTCAATATTTCCTGACCAGTACGGATTACGCAGCAAGGAAACAGAACTATTTTTACAGGTTTGGTTGGCTGGCACAGGGGCTATTTACTTTAGCTGGCAATTTAGGAGAAAGGAGTCTCCCTCCTCTTGCACCACCCTGAACAACGTTGCTCCCACCATCCCACACCGCTAAAGTTACATGTGTTTACAGGGCAAGAGAACTGTGCTAGTTTAAACACCGGGTAATACCTATATCATAATGTAACAGCAACAAACCAAAGGAAAGGTCCTGAGGAACCCACTTCCAGCCCCTCAGGCTATTGGAAATTCAGCAGTTGCCACCAGGAAGAACCTCACCCTTCCAGCCTGATGTGATCACCACAGCTTTCCCCTCCTGGAAAGTCCACAAACTTTGATCTACATCAGGAAGACATCACCACCTGAGGAAGCAAACACTGCCTCTTGTAAACTCTTACCAAAGCTGAACTGTGGGTGAGAAGCATCAACAGAGAGGGATGGAAGCTCTCAAGGTCTTTCCATCCCACTCTGAGTTCTGGAGGGGCAGGATGGTTTTATTTTTGTTTTGTTTCTGCAGGAACAGGCTGCAATATCCATGGAGATGACACCAGTACGCCAGGAAGCCCTAACAAAGATGACTGTTATGGCTTGATCTGAAAAAAAGCAGATGTTTACTAAAACATCAGCCAAATGACTTATGTGTCACTGACTCTGAGGAGAGCACAGCCCTCTTGCAAGGTTTAAAAAGCAGTAATACTGAAAACTGGTCACTCACTGCTACTGAAGGATAACTGGAATCCTTACCAAAAAGGTCGCTGTTGTTCAGGTCTAAACGGTGGGGAGTTGGTTGGCATCTCATTGGCTCAGGACTCCTATTTATTTCCAGTATTTAGATCCATAGGTCAAACTGGTTATTGGGAAGGGACTGAAATTGATACAGGCTACTTTATAGTTCTGACATTTCTATTTCCCCGATGGATTGCATTAAAGGTTATTGACCTGTTTAGGGCTGAGCAAGCCTGTAGAGAACGTGCTCTGGGAGAGAGACTTTGGCACCAAAGGCTGTAACATTTCAGCACTTCACTAACATTTATCAGATCATTCCAATTACTGGTTGCTTTTGCAGTTTCATAGGGAGGGAGAAAGGGATTTACATTTACAATCGATTCCCAGCATGCCTTACAATTTATGCACTGCCTCTATTATTTATTATGTGCACTCCATTCTCTGCCCCCATCAGATTGACATTCTTTGATCCAACACAGTTTTGCAGCCCAACTCCATAAATTTCAGCTGCTCTGGCTTTGTCCACATGTCACAGGGGAGCTGGGAGCGCTTCCTGAGCTGTCATGAATCGATCTTTAAGCCACAGCTTGGTGTGATGATGCATTCAGTAAACATGACTAAAGTAGATGACACCAGTAAACTCAGTCGCCCAGTTCCAAGAGCCACAAGGACTCGGCTTCACCAATCCTCTTCTGTGGATGAAGCGCATTATGGCCCAGAGGACAAACAGGAAGATGACATACAGAAGTAGCTTTCTCTCTGGTAAGAAGGGAGTAGAGGCAGCAGCCAGGGAGTCCCCTGCCACAAGGACCCACAGAGGGAGGACACCTCGTCACAGAATCACAGAGCTGTAGGGGTTGGAAGGAACCTCGAGAGCTCATTGGGTCCAACCCCCCTGCCAAAGCAGCTCCCCAGCTCATACTGCACAGGGCGGCGTCCAGATGGATCTTGGATATCTCCAGAGAAGGAGACTCCACACCCCCTGGGCAGCCTGTCCCAGGGCTCCCTCACCCTCACTGGGGAGAAGTTCTTCCCCATGTTGGGGGAGAACTTCCTGTGCTCCAAGTTCCAGCCATTGCCCCTTGTCCTGTCCCCACTGACACTGAAAAGGGGCTGGCCAATTCCCCCTGCACCCCATACTTAAGATATTTATAAACATTGATTAGGTCCCCCCTCAGTCTTCTTTTCTCCAGGCTGAACAGCCCCAGCTCTCTCAGCCGTTCCTCATAGGATAGTTGTTCCAAGCCCTTCATCATCATCGTAGCCCTTCTCTGGACTCTCTCCAGGAGATCCCTGTCCTTTTTATCCCAGGGAGCCCAGAACTGGACACAATACTCCAGGTGGGGCCTGACCAGGGCAGAGTAAAGGGGGAGGATCGCCTCCTGTGACCTGCTGGCCACACTCCTCCTGATGCCCCCCAGGATCCCATTGTCTCTCTCAGCCCCCAGGGCACACTGCTGGCTCATGGCCAACCTGTCACCCACCAGGACCCCCAGGTCCTTCTCCACAGAGCTCTTCTCCAGCAGGTCAACCCCAGCCTGTACTGATACATGCAGTTGTTCCTCCCCAGAAACACCTCTCGTCAGAGAGGTGTCACAGCTTACAAAATGCTTTTAAACTCCGTAATTTTGAACCAAAGCTATTGGATTTCCAACAGGGCATGGGCTGCTAATTCCAGGTGGTTTCTCTGAATGTTCCTCATGTTTCACAGAAATACATTCGTAATGATGCAAGTTCCACATGTAAATTATCTGGAAACTGATACCCCCTGTTGAGTAAGTTAATACTCCTATTATTAACTGAAACAACAATATAACAATCTGAAAGTGTTCTTGAGAGATTCCTGCAGTGGACCGGCTGCTCCATTAATCCTTCCACAGACACAGCAATTTGGAAGATCTGTAAATTAAGTGTGGCTCTTCATGGGAAATTAAGTTTATAGTTGGGTATCTTACTCTCATGCCTCAATGGTTTGGATTTTCTATATGTTAGAAACCCCAATAAACAAGAGCGCATCAAATACTGTTTTATACTTGGGTGAAAGGCATCAGCTGTCACTGAAATGTAAATACATCCAGATGTGTTTATCAGCCATTCCTTCGAGTATTTGAGCATAAATATCTAATTTGCTTGAAGTTCCCTTTCTGGCTTTTGCCAGGAACCATGCTGGCAAGCTGAGGAAGTGTAACAGCTTTGGAATGGACATGGGAGATTGCTTTTGCCCATGTGGAATATCCAAATGAGTACACAAAATTGGGCTTTACTTTGCTTTTTGTATTCTTAGGGATCAGCATCTAGACCCAAGAGAGAACCCTACTGAGCATCTCTAACAGCATCCAGGATAGGTTGTGCAACACCAGGTATGCCTCTAGAAAAAGGCACTGTGGCATTTGCAACATAATTAGCTGACACTGGAATCCACAAGCTGGTCAGTGAAATTGCACACGTGATTCAATAGGATTAATTCCAACCCATTCACCCCTTTCTAGTAACAAACTCTTCCTTTCCTATAATCAAGTGACTGACAACTACATTGTCCCCAGGATTTCACAACAGAGAGAGTTAAAATTTCTGGTTTACTATGTTTGAACAGATGAAAATGACTTTTATGAGACATTCACATCTGCTGAGCTTGTTTCTGAAGCTCAGCCTGACTATTAAAAATACTAGCTAGTGTCTTCACAAATAAACACAAACGAAACTGTCCAAGCAACGTCTTCCTTCTCCTCCTCCTCCCCTGCCCAATAAAATGGAAAGCTGTGTTCTCAAGGGGGTTTTGTTCAGTCAGAAACAGCACAGATCCCAACAGAAAGGCTGAATCCTTGATGTTTTCCTAGACAACAGCCCTCATTTTGCAATGGGTTATAGTAATGTAGATACGCAGTAACGTGACTACTTTTGATGCTCAACCTTTGGCGGAGGAAAATCCAACTCTGCCAATCTGTGTGCTTCAGGTATGCTCAAAAACATAGTTATCCTGACTTTAAAGTTATTAAACAAATCATAATTAAACAGAGAAAAAAGACACTAAGCCAGGATTTACGCTGAATATTGAGAGTCTCGCAAATGTAACAAGTAAGAACCTGCTAGATCCCTGTGCTTACAAACAATCCTGAGTGCAACTCTTACTGTATGAGTGGCTTTTCCTTGGGTAGATGTTTGACTGTCTTAAGATGCCACCTAGGAGGGTATTTTAAGGTGCTAAGTAGGTGTCATGAGGGCAAACAGGGAGCAGACTCCAGAGCAAGACCTGCAATTCACATTTCTGTCTGGAAGAAATCTTACTGAATGAGTTCTTGAACCTATTTCTGGAATCACTAGGTTTGAAAAGACCTTTGAGATCGAGTCCAACCCTACCTGTCCTCTACTAAACCATATCCCCAGGAACCTCATCTACTCGTCTGTTAAACACATCCAGGGTCAGTGACTCAACCCCCTCCCTGGGCAGCCTGTTCCATATCCCGACAACCCTTTTGGTGAAGAATTTTTTTCCTAATGTCTAATCAGACCCTGCCCTGGTGCAGGTGGAGGGCATTTCCCCTTCTATCTCCTGTCACCTGGCTGAAGAGACCATCACCCACCTCTCTACAACCTCCCTTCAGGTAGTTGTAGGCAGTGATAAGGTCTCCCCTCAGCCTCCTCTTCTCCAGGCTGAACACCCCCAGCTCCCTCAGTCGCTCCTCATAGGATTTGCCCTCCAGCCCCTTCCCCAGCCTGGTTGCCCTTCTCTGGACTCGCTCCAGGACCTTGATGTCTTTCTTGTAGTGAGGGGCCCAGACCTGGACCCAGCACTCAAGGTGCAGCCTCACCAATGCCCAGTACAGGGCCACAGTCACTGCCCTGGACCTGCTGGCCATGCTGTTTCTGATACATAAGATATCATCGGCCTTCTTGTCCACCTGGGCACACTGCTGGCTCATACTCAGTCTGCAGTTAACCAACACCCCGAGGTCCTTCTCTGCCAGCTTGTAGCCACTCTTCCCCAAGGCTGTGTCACTGCACGGGGTTGTTATGTCCCATGTGCAGGACTCTGAACTTGGTTTGTTGAACCTCATCCCATTGATCCAGCCTGTCCAGATCCTTCTGAAGAGCTTCCCTACCCTCAGGCAGATCGACACTTCCTCCCAGCTTATTATCATCAGCAAACTTACCACAATAAGCTGGGAGAATGGAGTACAAGAACAGAGAGAGCATCATATCTCTTGGGAAATGGGCTCA
Source organism: Laterallus jamaicensis coturniculus (assembly GCA_022605575.1). NCBI lineage: Eukaryota > Metazoa > Chordata > Aves > Gruiformes > Rallidae > Laterallus > Laterallus jamaicensis. The sequence continues at coordinate 5,669,202 of JAKCOX010000005.1, forward strand.
TGTCCAATAAACAAGGAGAGATTTATCCAGGATCTGTCACAACCCTGGAGAGCGCCCACCCTGCTGAACAGGGTGTACCTCTCACCTGCTATTTTGATGTGGATTTTGAGAAAGACCATCTCAGTTGCACTGATTAACTCCAGAGAAGTGTTTACAGCTGAAATGTCATTTTGGGGTTAAATGCACCTCTCTCTAGATTGGAATTAGGTTTCCAAGTCTTTCAAAGATGGACTGCAAGCAGTCCTCTTGGCCTTTCCTGCTACTACTTAAGAGACTTAATACACAGTCTTCTCTCAATTGACTTCTCAGGTATCTAAGTCCACCCATCCATCACAGGCCATACACAGGAACCTGCCTAGTTCTGGAGCCCCAAGTTACTGCTGCTAGTGTAAGGTGTGCTGCACCCCTGACCCTACAGCCTGACTTACAAACCATGCAAATTTAATGACTTCTCTTTGTGTGGGTTGAATTCATTTAGGCCAAAGTTTCTTAGTAAAACAACTGGCATAAAATATTGGGCAAATCTGGGCTCACAGTGTGACTGCTTGAAGCTTCTGTGTTTTAGTTGAGTCATTAAGCTCTTGATGTTCTTCAAGGGAATCGAGGCACTATTCCTGTAAGATGTGTGGTTCTCCTCTGAAAAAACAGTCAGCATGAGCTCCCTCAGAAATCATAGAATCAAAAATCATAGGGGTTGGAAGGGACCTCAATAGATCGTTGGGTCCAACCCCCCTGCCAAAGCAGCTCCCCAGCTCATACTGCACAAGGAGGCGTCCAGACAGGGCTGGAGTATCACCAGAGAAGGAGACTCCACACCCCCTGGGCAGCCTGTCCCAGGGCTCCCTCACCCTCACTGGGAAAAAGTTCCTTCGCATGTTGGTGTGGAACTTCCTGTGCTCCAATTTGCAGCCATTGCCCCTTGTCCTGTCTCTACAAACCATTAAAAAGGGGCTGGCCAATTCCCCCTGCATCTCATGCTTAAGATATTTATAAACATTGATAAGGTCCCCCCTCAGTCTTCTTTTCTCCAGGCTGAAGAGTCCCAGCTCACCCAACCTTTCCGAATAGGGGAGATGCTCCAGGCCCTTCAGCATCTTTGTAGCCCTTCTCTGGACTCTCTCCAGGAGATCCCTGTCCTTTTTATCCCAGGGAGCCCAGAACTGGACACAATACTCCAGGTGGGGCCTGACCAGGGCAGAGTAGAGGGGGAGGATCACCTCCTTCAACCTGCTGGCCACACTCCTCCTTTTGCCCCCCAGGATCCCATTGTCTCTCTCAGCCCCCAGGGCACACTGCTGGCTCATGGCCAACCTGTCATCCACCAGAACCCCCAGGTCCTTCTCCACAGAGCTCTTCTCCAGTAGGTCAACCCCAGCCTGTACTGATACACGAGGTTATTCCTTCCCTGATGCAATCAACAGAAACTTTTCAAGTAGGATGGACAACACCTACTCAGCTAATCTTGTTTTAATCTCTTTAACTGAACTACCGCTCCTCCGTGCCTCCATTTCCCCTGAATCCAGCACATCTGATTCACTCCTGAACTCCTATGTCAGCCATAGAATATGGATGAGTAAAACCTAAACATAATTTTTTTAAAACCCCATTTTATGTTCACATAAATATGCAAAAAAGCTTTTGCATAGAAACATCTGTCTTTGAAAGAGTCAATTTCAATCCTCCTTGTTACCTTGTGAGATTTAAAAGCCTAAGAAAAATATGTAAAAAGGTCTATTTCTAACAAAAGAAGAGTACTTGCCTATTCAAATCTCCACATATGCCTCTCATCTATAATGAAATCACATTAGTCTGGAAAGAGAATCACACCTCCAAAACCTACATTTAAAAGAGAGTTTATGGTGTTTAGATTGAAATTTGCTATCGAGCTCAGCTGCGATGCTTTTCATATCCCAGATCTAAAAAAAAACCACCCTCAAACCACCACCACAAAAAAACACAACATAAATGTATTTAATGTCTAAAAGCTCTGATTCAGTAAGAAGTTGCATGGTAATGTCACTGGAGGTGAGAGATGAAGTTTCCTGGGTTCAGCAAGAGTTCACTTTGGTGATGCACTTTGATTCAGACCCCCAGGGCGCTGTCTTGGGACCGGTTCTCTTTAACATCTTTATCAATGACATGGATGATGGGATTGAGTGCACCCTCAGCAAGTTTGGGGATGACACCAAGCTGAGTGGTGTGGTCGACACCCTAGAAGGAAAGGAGCCATCCAGAGGGATCTTGCCAGGCTGGAAAGATGGGGCTGGGGGAACCTAATGAGGTTCAACACTGCCAAGTGTCAGGGGTGGCACTTGGGCTGGAAGAATCCCAGACACAGATACAGACTGGGAGAAGAGCTCCTGGAGAGCAGCCCTGTGAGAAGGACCTGGGTGTCACAGTGGACGAGAAACTGAACATGAGCCAGCAGTGGCTCTTGCAGCTCGCAAGGCCAATGGGATCCTGGGCTCCATCAGCAGAGGGGTGGCAGCAGGGACAGGGAGGGGATTGTCCCTCTCTGCTCTGCCCTCCTGAGGCCCCACCTGGAGTCCTGTGTCCAGAGCTGGGGCCCCAATACAAAAGAGATGTGGGACTGTTGGAGAGGGGTCAGAGGAGCCACAAAGATGATCAGAGGGCTGGAGCACCTGCCCTACAAAGAGAGGCTGAGGGAGCTGGGCTTGTTCAGCCTGGAGAAGAGAAGGCTGTGGGGGGACCTCATTGCTGCCTTCCAGAACCTGAAGGGAGATTATAAAAAGGAGGGGAATCAACTTTTTAAAAGGGCAGATAATGGCAGGACAAGTGGAATGGATTAAAGCTAAAGGAGGGAAGGTTTAGATTGGGTATTAGGGGGAAGGTTTTTACAGAGAGAGTGGTGAGGGGCTGGAACAGGCTGCCCAGAGAGGGGGTGGATGCCCCATCCCTGGAGGTGTTCAAGGCCAGGTTGGATGGGGCCCTGGGCAACCTTGTGTAGATCCAGGCCTGAAGTTGGTGTAGCTGCCTGTGGCAGGGGGGTTGGAGTTCTCTGATCCCTGGGGTCCCTTCCAACCCTTGCCATTCTATGATTCTATGATTCCTTTCCCATTTGCCCTTGACACCTAACATCCAATATCTGCAAAGGTTTCTCCAGAGAGGAAAACTACAAGCATAACATTTATATAAATATTCAGTCTTAAGAACAATTGCTTTTCATGAAATATTCCTTTATAAGTAAGAGTTTCGCATTAGGAAAAACCCTTCAATACCAATGACGTACGCTTTCCATTTCAGCAGGCTGGCCTATGGGTTTCAGTTTGATTCAGAGTAACTTTGCAATCCCCCCCAAATAATAATGCAAAGAAGATTTTTTCAGACTGTTCCCTGGCCTTTAAGATTGCTAAATGTCACACAGTGCTCTTAGAACTGCTCTGTGCAACGTGATGCCAGCAAAAACAATAGCTGTATTTATGCAATACATTATTGTAGCTTCCAGCTCACAATTCAGAGGCTTCATGGCTGGAATCTAAATTATGTGCCAGCACGCTTTCAGTTGTTATTAATCCACAGTTTGGAAATGCAAGCCTGGTTTTAGTATGATATACACTTCTTTGTGAACTGCTGAACTATTTTTGCAGATACAAATTCATAGAATCATAGAATGGCAAGGGTTGGAAGGGACCCCAAGGATCAGAGAGCTCCAACCCCCCTGCCACAGGCAGGGACAGCAACCTCAGGCCTGGAGCTACACAAGGTTGCCCAGGGCCCCATCCAACCTGGCCTTGAACACTTCCAGGGACGGGGCATCCACCACCTCTCTGGGCAGCCTGTTCCAGCCCCTCACCACTCTCTCTGTAAAAACCTTCCCCCTAATACCCAATCTAAACCTTCCCTCCTTTAGCTTTAATCCATTCCACTTGTCCTGCCATTATCTGCCCTTTTAAAAAGTTGATTCCCCTCCTTTTTATAATCTCCCTTCAGGTTCTGGAAGGCAGCAATGAGGTCCCCCCACAGCCTTCTCTTCTCCAGGCTGAACAAGCCCAGCTCCCTCAGCCTCTCTTTGTAGGGCAGGTGCTCCAGCCCTCTGATCATCTTTGTGGCTCCTCTGAACCCTCTCCAACAGTTCCACATCTCTCTTGTATTGAGGACCCCAGCTCTGGACACAGGACTCCAGGTGGGGCCTCACGGGGGCAGAGCAGAGTGGGACAATCACCTCCCTGTCCCTACTGACCACCCCTCTGCTGATGGAGCCCAGGATCCCATTACCCTAATAATTTACCAGTTCACCATTTTCCTTTCTTCAGTGATCATTTCCTTAGTCTTAGCGCTTATATAGAGGTTGCTTCAGGTAAATATTTACCAGCACGTGTGTATACAGGTCTCAGAATTCCTTTTTCTTTTCCCACACCCCTGTCTAATAATTAATCTCTGAGTGATGTGTTGTATTCCAAAATTTCTTGACACTTACTAGAAAATGATGCTCAGCCTGTCTTACAGGCTACAACATTTCATTCGCTCCCACACATATTGCACCAGGTTTTTTATGTATATATATATATATATATAATTACATTGTATCCTTTATATATACAGTGCTCAGTAAGCCATCGTTCTTCTGGGGAATGACAGCTTTCTGGCACAAGCTCGTATCATTCAGAAAGCAACACCTGCTCACTTAGAGCAGTGCTGACTGAACTCCGTAGCATGGACCAGGCAAAGAGGTCATACAGGAATGAGAGGGTGGATATGAAGTCCCACCTCCAAGCAGTCCTTCAGTGGGTCCAGGTCTTACAGAAATAACATGGAATAATTTAGACTGGAAGGGACCTCCTGGGCTGGGCATCTGGTCAACCCTTCCTCTCTCACAACCACACAGCCACAAAGCCCAAGCCTAGGAGCATGACATGGTGGTGCTGGCAGAGGTTCTCTCCTTTGAAACGCTGGCTCCTGAGATGTGCTTCTCACGTGTCCCACCTGAGATATCTCAGAAGGAGCAGCTTGAGGACACTCCAGCTTCAGCAGAGAAAAACAAGACTTGATGACACAGACCTGTTATCCCTCTGCTGTCAATAAACCAAGGCACCCTGGGTCTTCTCTGACAGTAAGGCTATCAAATCCAGGAAGGCTGCTGACCTCTTCCAAGACCCTGGACCCTTCCTCTATGGGAGCCATCGAAATTAAGTGATTCTTTCCAGCCCAGTAACTGTACACAACTTAGGGGATGCAAGGATGCTGATTTCTCAAGTCTGCAAAACCATTTCAGTAGTAGCATCAACATACTTTGATGCCACTAGAAGATGACCATCATTAGACTCTTTGCTACAAGGAGGACTGTCAAAGAAAAAGCCACTAAGTACTTCTGCCTCTCAGATCTTCCATGCTAGTGGTTCACATCAAGAAAACGAAATTCCCTAAGCCTTGCTAATGACTGCTTTCTTTTTCCATCTCCTTATTATTATAGTAGGAGTCTCTGTAAGAAAGCCTCAGGCTTGGTGAACGGCAAACTTAATTGGATATGCCCTGCTCAATATTTCTATTTTTTGATTGTCTAATTAGAGTGGGTAAAAGACAGTCTTTTTTATATTCAGATGGTTTTATGCACTGTGGTGTTTTTTTCTTTCATTTCTCAAAATCCTGTGTGTCTGCTTTAAGCTCTTCTCCCTAAAATATTCCATCCTGGAATCTGACATAAGCTTCCTGAAGAAAATACGTAACTGGTAATTGGAGAATTTAGGTCATTTATAATCAACAATTCAAAGCAAGACACAGGAGACAGCTGAAACAATAGGAGAAGTTATGGAGGAGAAGGGCAGGAAAGGGTATGCCTGCTCAGATTTCAATGGAGCAACGCAATGATACTTCTGCATTCAAGGTGGGCGTCCATAAATAGTCAGTGTGCAGGAAGCCTCTTTCTCCCTGACCCAAAATACACACTCAGTAGTCTCTTTTGCCACCTGAGACCCCAAGAGATATTTCTGATGAATCTGAGCATGAGGATAGCATCAGAGAACTCTTGCTCCACTCTCCCTGATCTGGGGCAGAAAGAGACCACTTCCCTATGTCAATGACATCTTCACCCCGCTATACATAAACTTACTGTGGGCAATGAGCAGCTGCTGCCCTGCAATTTCTTGAGGTTTTATCAGCCCATCACAACTGTTACACTGTCAACTCCTTCAGTCTGGGGATGTGTGCCAGGTTTTACCCAGGTAGGGCAGAAACGTGTGGTGGAGCTATTTTTGCTTCTTTTGACTGGGCTATAGCTTTAAAAGTAAGGGGGTGTATTGTGAAAAAAGGAATCTAAGCCTGAAATTAATTTGCAATGGACTGTCAAAGAGTAAAATTTAAAATGGTTTATCCCAAAGAAGAAAAGATATAGAGTCTATATGGGTTTGGTTTTTTCAAGGACTCCTATCTCCTACAGAGCAACAAAGATACAGATAGGCTTTGGAGTTTCTTTTACAGTGGATAACTAACTTAAACCACAAATTTAAAAAAAAAAAACCCACAAAAACATTTGGAATTCTGTCCAAATCACCACTGAGCCCTCTTGCTGGTATCTGGCCAGCACCAATATACATCCTTTACGGCACTGCTCTTGCCTTCCCACCTTCACTTGGTGACCAAGAAGAGCTGGGAGGGAAGGGGTCGTTTGTGTTGGGCACAGGCAGCTATGCCTCACGTGGCTGGTGGTCCTTGGAGAGGACAGACTCCCATGTGCAGCTCCTGATGGAATACAAGGACAGAGGAAGGATTTGGGGAAGTACGGCTTAGAGGAACATTATCACCCTACCAAGACCTCACATCCCTGCTGGCACCAGGACCTGAGCACAAAATACCACATTTCTCCTGAAAAAGTATGGTGATGTCTCAAACACAGAGAGCAAGGGTTGGATCTTTGTGTATTCCTGCACCCTGTGCCTCCAGCTGCTGTGGGAGGAGCCGAGGGTGAAGGATTTGGGAACAGGCTTTGCCTTCCTCTCAAGGGTGTTGGTACTTGGATAAAACTGACACCTCTTCAGATCCAATTTGAAGTTACTTGCCTATAGAGTGAGTTAATTTAATAGACAATTAATGCTGGAGAATATGCATTTGTTAATTATTTTCTTATTTTGTGAAGCCTTTGGTCTCTGAAAAGCATTTTTGTATTTGAGTATTGATGCTGAGAAAATAAAAAGAATAAGAAAACTAATTGGTCGTGTTCAATGAACCCCAAACTATTTTACACCAGCAAAAGCATAAATTTGAGATGTTGCTAAGAAAAATACTATCCCCATCTGCTTCATAACGCTTAGGCTTCCTTTAAAATATTTTGGGTGAAATTCTGTATTATCACACCCAGAGTGAGCCTGGAGAAAGACCAGGAATTTTTAAAAGGCTGTAATAAAATGTGATAGTATTCTTGGATGGGAAACATTAGACAGATGGAAGGAATCCTACTAATGCCCAACAACGCGACAAGCAATGTAACTGCATGCTGGAGCCAGGATCCAGTTACTAGTGCTTTGCAAGGCATAAAGGTACATGGAATCAACTATTTTTGCAGCTGTCGTAAAGTTGCCTTCTTATTAATATTCCTGTACCTCTCTCAAGATGCTCCAGGCATGGCAGTCAGTAAGAATTCTAGGTACCAGCAAAGAAAAGAAAGCAATCAAAAGCAAGAACAGGACAAAGTTTGTTTTAAGCCCAACAGCCAGCAACGTACCAGTGTGGAGTGGCACTTACAGAACAACACCCCCCCCAAACTAACCAATAAACTCTGCTCACCGACTTAGAACCAAGTTCTGAGACGTTTAAGGTTAAACCAGGCCCAGCTTAAAAACCAGAGGCAGTCTTTTCCCAGGAAGTGAACACAGCGCCGGGAGGAATCCACGGTTACCGCTGTACACGCGCATCCCTGAGCCCTGCCAGCCTGGCGCAGCAAAGACCATGTGGGTCTCGCTGACACATGGCAAGCCCAGACTGAGTCAGCCGTTTAGAGAGAGAGTATCTGATGGCAATAATACTTGATGTACGCAGCCAGGAAAATTGGAACCAGACTCAGAGCTTGTGTGCTGGAAAAATAACCACGATTGTGGAAAAAAATACTCTTCCAGGCTCTGTGGCTGACTCCAGACCCAGGGGCACGGCTTTGCTGGGCGCAGAACGCCAGCGCTGCGACTGCTGGGCTATGAAAGGGAGCTGTGTGGCTGGCATTCTAACTAGTTGCACCTCCATATGCAAATGCAGGCTTACCACATCTGCATCTGTTTTGCAAAGTGTATCGAATCGGAATTATTCGGCTTTTCTCATCTTTTTATCTAATATGTATATATAAATAATACTGGGAACCTGCTTTGGCAGAGGGGTTGGACTCCATCTCTGGAGATCCCTTCCAACCCTTACAATTCTGCGACCCTAATATATTTTACATTAGGAATAATGCTTTCTTTTGTAGCTCTCTTTTGCTTAGTATTTTAACTTCATTAATTCACTTAGCAAAAAGATCTGCTTTAGAACTGAGGAAGTCAAGGGAGAGATTGGAAGCTAAGGCTCAATACTCTTCATTGCCCACAGTTGCATTATTTTCCAGAAGATTTTACATTCTTCTCTTAATAGTTTTTCCATGAATTTCAATCTCACTACACCTGTTATAAACTAGGACTCACCAGAGTCATGGTTACTTCATATCGGAAGTATGTAACAATTTGTTATAATAATATAAAATAATTAATCTAGCAAATCATTACATGTAAAACACACTATCAGCTTCTTAAAATCAGTGTCACCTTCCCGGGCTCTTCTAATTCAGTTCATAGTGATATAAACAGTACTGACAAGCGAGTGTTGCTGACAAGGTCACAGAACCTGCTCAGATAGGTTTTCTTGGCCACATTAATGGCATTGTGCTCCAGCTTATTTACACCTGGGTTTTCCTGATGTCGGGGAAGGCAGCAGGCCTGCCGGCAGCCTCGCTCTCTTCTCCCAAGACATAGGCCCTGACAATATTCTTCTGTTCCCATGAGACAGGAAAAGTTCCTCATGCTGAGAGGATCCTAATAATCACATTCTCAAAACACAGCAGCCTTGCTGATAGAGGTACAGGCTGCCCTAACCCAAGAAGCAGTTATGGGAAGGGATTTGGGAGTAACAGAACATGTTAGGAACCAATCATGACAAGAGGGTCACAACAGCAGGTGTGCGGATGCTTTTAGGTATTAAAGGTAAACTAAGGATGTTTAGCTATAAGATAGGGTTATCAGAGCTCATTATAATCCCTAACCAATCAATATGGTGTGAACAGTGTGTGTAACCAATGAGCAGTTTTTTAGCTTGCCACGTTTGCAGTAAGAAAGGTCTAGAATCTGGGTGATTTCACCTAATAAAATGGCAGGATGGCTTCACCTAGAATTCATATATTGAATTGCGTGTTGCTCCCTGCTGGACACCACATCCTGAGGCATGTTTTGCCTAGTGGCATTGCTGGAGTTCTCATTTCAAGCAAGTTAAACAATAGAGTTGGCACAACTACACCGGGACATGGAAAAAGAAGTATCTGAACCCTTCAGGCTTCTGCTTGCACTGAACTCTAGCAGTAGTTTTATTATAATTTTCTAATCAAATCCATGCAGCACTTGGTCCCTTTTAAGAGAAGGGAAGATGTCAGCTCATCGTATACTTCATACCAGGATGGAAGTGATTAGATAATTACGTATTTCCAACAGCAGAGCCTTCTAGAGGAATTGTTTCTGCAGGGTTACTTTATCTGTTGTCCCCTTTCTTTTCAGAGATTTTTGCCTAGTAGAAATATGTCTTCGGGCTTTCCACTAACAGGCTGACTGAATACTGCTATTGGAGAGTTGTGTTCCACACGAACCAAGGAGAAATCAAATATCAACAGAAACACTAGGAAAAAAATTACCCAAAAAGAGCGCATACGGTGATAAAGTGGTAAGTGCTTTTGCATATATAGTACAAAACACACCACACAGAAATGCAAATGCCAAAAAGAGCAATTTCTATGATCCTTCAGGCATATTCATCACAGATTTAATTTTTTTTTTATTTAGAATTAACTTGGATAGTTATAGATACCTGAGGTTTTTACGTTGATGAGGGAACAGCATCCACCCTCAGCAAGTGCTGATGATACAGAGCTGGGAGGGGTGGCTGACAGGCAGGACACTGCGCTGCCATCCAGAGACCTGGCCAGGCTGGAGAGCTGGGCAGGGAGAGACCAGATGAAATTCAACAAAAGTAAGTGGAGAGTCTGGCACCTGGGGAGAAATAACTGCTGGAATCAGGACAGGCTGGGGGTGACCTGCTGGAGAAGAGCTCTGTGGAGAAGGACCTGGGGGTGCTGGTAGGTGACAGGGTGGCCATGAGTCTGCAGGGTGCCCTGGGGGCTGAGAGAGACAATGGGATCCTGGGGGGCATCAGGAGGAGTGTGGGCAGCAGGTCTAAGGAGGGGATCCTCCCCCTCTGCTCTGCCCTGGTCAGGCCCCACCTGGAGTATTGTGTCCAGTTCTGGGCTCCCTGGGATAAAAAAGACAGGGATCTCCTGGAGAGAGTCCAGAGAAGGGCTATGAAGATGATGAAGGGCCTGGAGCATCTCCCTTATGAGGAAAGGCTGAGAGAGCTGGGGCTGTTCAGCCTGGAGAAAAGAAGACTGAGGGGGGACCTAATCAATGTTTATAAATATCTTAAGTATGGGATGCAGGGGGAATTGGCCAGCCCCTTTTCATTGGTCAGTGGGGACAGGACAAGGGGCAATGGCTGCAAATTGGAGCACAGGAAGTTCCACACCAACATGGGGAGGAACTTTTCCCCAGTGAGGGTGAGGGAGCCCTGGGACAGGCTGCCCAGGGGGTGTGGAGTCTCCTTCTCTGGAGAGATTCAAGACCCGTCTGGACGCCGCCCTGTGCAGTATGAGCTGGGGAGCTGCTTTGGCAGGGGGGTTGGACCCCATGATCTCTTGAAGTCCCTTCCAACCCCTACAACTCCGTGACTCTGTGATTCTGTGATTTCATTTGCAGAGATTAAAGCCAAAAATTAAATGAATAGCAGCCGCTGCTGAAACTGAAGGTAGGACATCAACACTGTCACTCCTGCAAACTTTTTCATGGCTATAAATCTCCCCACGTTATGCTTAAAGATTTCTTTTCAAGGGGTTGATGAAAGGTAGCAGTGCTTTGCCGATCTTCTAAGGTGCATAAAATGATTGTTAGCCTCTCCTGCCATCCTCCCCTCTTTGAATGTCATCTAAAAATCCATTAAATTCAATTAAAAAAACCCACCAAACCACCACATATATCATAACTGCTGTACCTAATTTTCTTCAAGACTTTGCTTTCACATCTAAACCCCCTTGTTTTCTCTTTTCCCTATGCAACAGCTCAGAGCAGGTTGGCATGAACTATTACATCTATGTGAAAAGTAGCCAGTGTGATGTCAAAGCTTTTTTTCCCCTCTGCTAAACCAAGTCACAAGCAATTTAGTGCAATACAACCGGGAGTTCATAATCCAGCATGCTGTAAGCATTAAGATACCGACCAGCAGTCTCTTCAGAGAGATCCAACTCCTATAATCCTGAAGATAGCTGAAGCTTGAAAGGCTTTCAACCTGTTTCCTCACAGACCAGAAATCCCCCTTCCTTTTTTCACCTGGTAATCTGGATCACGTTTTTGAACCTTACAAATGAAAATGCTTTCCCAAATGCATGTGTCTTTGCACAAGCAGGTACTTCCATTGCAAGGAGTTTGGGACAGAGCATGTGACATTAACTCTTTTCCTTTCCCATCCAAGGAACACTGCATGCACCACAGCAGAAAGAGAGACTGCAATGTTGTTACCTGGATATTGCCTTCCACGCCACAAGTCTCACATCTTTCCTTGTTCTACACCCAGAAACCTTCCTGGCAACAATAAATGTCATCCAGTTTATTAGACTGCTATGAAATCTCTTGCCATCTGTCAGAATTCCTGCTAATCCTCACTGATATAACAAGTCCATGGACGCAAAACAGACAGAGATCACACTGTGAAGCCTCAAAAATTCATTGAATCAACCGGTATCATCAAATCAACTGGTATCATTGAATCAACTGGTATCTTTTCTTTCGTATTGACTCGGGGAGAACTCGGATGTTTGTGCTTACCTTAGCATCTAGACAGGATGACTTCAGCAGCACCGTCATTGCAGCCACGTACCCAAAGCTTCATCACTGCTGGGCTTTACATCCTTGAACTGGTACTGGTGAGCGAAGGGAGTCGGGACTGGGGCATAGGAGACTTGGTGCCAGCTCCTGGGTGTCCCTATGGTTGCTGAGGCAACCTCAGGTTGTTCACCTCCTCCTCCATGCTTTAATTTTCCTCCCTGTAAAACAAGAATCATAGTACTGACCTCTCCTGTGGCTTGTGTGGCACTTACTGCTACTCTCAGAAGCTCTTTAAAGCTGAAACCGTTTCCTAATTTAGTTCATTTTAAAAAGATTGCTTTAAATAGGAGACTCTCCTATTTATTTTTTTTTAATGGCCCATTTAAATTCAAATGTTAAGAGTTCCTGCAGCTTAAGTTGTCAGAGATACAGCCTCTCTTTCTTAGCTATTCTTGAAGTGGTAAAGATACTGGTTAAGTATTACAAAGTAACTAATTATGTCTTCAATTAGGACTAAAACTGTTTGTCAAACAGCTATCTACTGAAAAGAGAACCTTTTGATGCTACAGCAGGGCACGAAGTTTCTCCCTGTTTAAAACACAGGATCAGGTTGCTCTTACACTAAACGGCTCTATTTATATACAAACTATTCCTATCTGAACACTACAAAGGAGCTTGTCTCATCACAAGCTGCCATTTAAGAAATAATCAAAAGACTTTCTGCCTTCAAAATGAATTTCCAGCCTTAGCTATAATCAAAACACTTCCCAACTTTGTTTTCATTGGGCTCGCAAAGACTTGTTAAGAAGTCACCTTCAGGAAAGCATCAGCAGAATACCTCGCTTACACTTAAAAGGCAGGTTATTTTCCCAAGGAAAAGGCTCCACACTTCCTTTCATTTGCTCAAGGCACCAGCTAGAACACTGTTACTTCTCTGGGAGATGTCCTAATTAAATACATCCTCTCAAAACAACTTAACGAGGAGGAGGTCTCTCCCATTCTTTAAAAAGATGCTGCTGGTGGTTGATTGCTGCTTCTCTTTTCTCTCCCCCCCCCTTCTCTGAACCATATGGCTGCCTTAATTACAGTCTGCAGTGGCTTCTTCCCCAAATTAGAGGTTATTGTTGAACGCTGTCCCCACAAGACAATGCTAAAGCAAACTGAAAGATGTAAAAATACATCCCAGAGTTTACGAAGTTGAGACCTGGAGGCAACAGGCCTTAGTTTTATGGTGTGTGTGTGGGGGGGAAAGCGTCATTCTCATTAACAGCCATTGTGCCTGCTGCTCTCTGAATGGAGCCAGTAATTGCACAGGAGTCTACATAGTTAGCTTTTTAACACTTTCTTTAATAAACCAAGCAATCCGAGGAGAAGGATGTGAGCTATCATCTCCTGTAGGCCTCGGGCACGAAAGGAGCCTCTGAATACCCTACAGCAGAAAGAAGGACGTGACATGTTTGTGTCCTTAACTGAAATGCCCATAATAGAGAATACCAGCATCATTAGCAACCAGCTTTACATTGCTGGTGAAATTTTGGTCAAAAAGCTGGTGGTGAGCAGTCTGCTGTGTGCAGAGAAGAATTCCCCATCTGTCTGGGGAGACCCCCAAGAAGAAGCATCACTGTCTCACCGAGGCTCAGGTGCCTTTGGCTGCAGCACTAGATGTATTTTGAAGGACTCCCATCCAGGCCCAGATCAGGTGTGACTCAGTTTAACTGGTTAAACCTGACCCACAGCAATAGGTGATGTGACTTAAGGCAGAGGGGCAGCTGGAAGTAAAAGAGAAAAAAATATGGTCTCCAGAGAGACTGGAGTCTGGAGAGAGTCCAGAGAAGGGCGACGAAGATGATGAAGGGCCTGGAACATATCCCCTATGAGGAAAGGCTGAGAGAGCTGGGGCTGTTCAGCCTGGAGAAAAGAAGACTGAGGGGGGACCTAATCAATGTTTATAAATATCTTAAGTATGGGGTGCAGGGGGAATTGGCCAGTCCCTTTTCAGTGGTCAGTGGGGACAGGACAAGGGGCAATGGCTGCAAATTGGAGCACAGGAAGTTCCACACCGACATGGGGAGGAACTTTTTCCCAGTGAGGGTGAGGGAGCCCTGGGACAGGCTGCCCAGGGGGTGTGGAGTCTCCTTCTCTGGAGAGATTCCAGCCCCATCTGGATGCCGACCTGTGCAGTATGAGCTGGGGAGCTGCTTTGGCAGGGGGGTTGGACCCCATGAGCTCTCGAGGTCCCTTCCAACCCCTACAGCTCTGTGATTCTGTGAAATCAAGAAAAAAAACAAGCACGTAACAGGAGGAAATAAGTTTCCTCTCCCAGGTTCTTTATCCCTTTGGTCCTGTCCCACTTGTTTCTTAAGCCTCAGCACCACTCCCCATAAAGCCAAGTTGTGCCTGTGCATCTTTACCCCTCTGTTGTGGGCACCAGCCAAGGGAATGTCCAAGCACGGAGCAAAGAGAGGCTGGAGTACATTTGTCTGTGCTTCTCACCAGTCTGGACAAAAAAAAAATAGCAAGCTGGAAGGAGTTAAAACCTACAATGGAAAACCTGGCACACCACAGATTTAGGAATTCCATATGGCAAAAAGACAGAAAAATTGAAGTTGGGTGCAGATTAAGTTTTCAGTCTTTGAAGACTTTGGGATTAACATCCAAAAGCTACCCTGACCCAGAAATCTAAGGAGTAAGGGAACTGTACCCATCAGCTAAAACATTCTGGCTGCTCATCTTAAGCTCTCAATTTTTATGCCTGTCTTTTATCCCTGTTTTTACTCTAAGTTTTACTTTAAAAAACCAAAATGAAGTAACAAAACAACCAAAGAAATGCTCCAATGGTTTCAAGCTCTGCAGAAATTTAAAATAGGAGATCTCGCTGAGCCCATGCTTTCTGCTGAACAGTATCAATTTAGATGAGCTGCCACTTCCAGGAGAATCATGTAAACAAACCAGACCTTCCCAGTGTTTTCCTGGAACCCCAGCACTTCCAGCAGCAAACCCTCTCTGAGATACTCAGCTCTCCCAGGACTTTCTGACTGGACTTGGGGCTCAGGATAGGGTTAGAGGAGCTAATCGCTTTCACCCTGAGGCACCTTTTTAATTGTCAGCACAGCACCCTGTTACCATGCTGTAGCCTGTCACTAGTCATCCTATTATCAGACTGGGAGGATAAAGGATGCTCATCTTTGCTGACCCCAAACAGCTGTCAGAGCAGTTAAAAAGGAAAGGTTTCCTGGTTTGGATCGATTCAGCGATACATAACAATACCAGAGACATTGATCTTCAATATAAGGTAAAGGTAAAGCGATGAAAGCTTCACCAAGCCTCACATGGTACTGTGTAGTGCAGCCAGCACGGCAGGGGTGAGGATGGGTCTGTACTGCACAGCATGCCAGCCACTGCGCTGGATGCACACAGAGCCAATGGGGAAGCGTGTTCAGGAGCCAGCTTGCACCACAGCAAAGGAATCAACTGCAGCTTGTTGGCATGAGTCTGAAAACAGTTTCTCTGGGTCTGTGTTGACAGTGGTTGTATTTGGCTTTGGGTCTCATCAGCATTTATGGTTCTCCAAGTACTGTAAATCGAGCGTTATTTCATCGGGCCAAGCTGACACTAGAGTTAAGGTTCAGGGAAAACATAATAAAGAAAAAAAAAAAGAGAGTGTTTGTCTTTGAAACAGCAGTAGCAATTTGCCAGAGCAGTCTCCCACACTGTGTGGTTCTGAAAGCTAGTGCAGCAAAACCAGTATAAATCTGGGATGGAGCGCAGGCTTGGGCATTCGTTCCATAATCATGCCTCAGGAGGCAGCCTTCCAGTCCCTGAAGGGAGCATACAGACAGGAGGGGAATCAACTTTTTAAAAGGATAGACAATGGCAGGATAAGGGGGAATGGATTGAAGCTGAAAGAGGGAAGGGTTAGATTGGATATTAGGGGGAAGTTTTTTAGAGAGAGAGTGGTGAGTTGCTGGAACAGGCTGCCCAGAGAGGTGGTGGGTGCCCCATCCCTGGGGGTGTTCAAGGCCAGGTTGGATGGGGCCCTGGGCAACCTTGTGTAGCTCCAGGCCTGAGGTTGGTGTCCCTGCCTGTGGCAGGGGGGTTGGAGCTCTATGATCCTTGGGGTCCCTTCCAACCCAGGCCATTTTCTGATTCTGTGATTGGGATACACCACGAATTTAGCACAGTGCCACAGGCTGGACATATTTAATCTGTTCTACAAAAGCACCTTTTCTTCTCCTTAAACTCAGCTTGAGTGCAGGAAGGGCCAAGCAGCATGAAAGGGTGGCAGCAAGAGCCTGCAATCAGCTCTTCATCCCTCCCTTAGGGTGAAAGAGGAATATGTGAGTCATTTTCTTGTACAATGGAGCAGCCCAAACCCCTCTGCATCTGGTTAATACCAAGGACTGTCCAAACAGTTCTTCCATTGTAATCTGTCACCAACTGAAATGGGATTGTAAACGCTGCTCGGAGTATATTTTTCCATGGGTTTTGAACTTAGCAATGGAACACTGCTCTTCTGGTGGAATTTCAGGCACCAAACACCTATACTGATGCCCAGTAATAAAGCAATTCCATCGATCGGTGATAAATTATTGTCATTACTGCTGTGCCTATACATTAAAACAACAGAATGCTGAAGGGTGTTGACAGAGCTGCTCACGTCAGCTTGTGTTTATGGTTTTCTTGCCTCTCCAAAGACTCAGGGTCTGAGCCTCCTTCTGCCAATGCTGCAGGAGCTGCTATTGCAGCAATAAAAACAAAGCTAAGGAGAACATTCAGGAGTTGCCCTTATACTGGGCATTGGTGAGGCTGGACCTTGAGTGCTGGGTCCAGTTCTGGGCTCCTCACCATAAGAAGGACATTGAGGCCCTGGAGCATGTCCAGAGAAGGGCAACCAGGCTGGGGAAGGGGCTGGAGGGCAAATCCTATGAGGAGTGGCTGAGGGAGCTGGGGATGTTTATCCTGGAAGAGGTTGAAGGAAGAACTTATCACCACCTACCTGAAGGGAGGGTGTAGAGAGGTGGGAGATGGTCTCTTCAGCCAGGTGACAGGAGATGGAACAAGGGGAAATGGCACAAAGCTGTGCCAGGGCAGGGGCAGATCAGAAATTAGGAAAAAGCTTTTCACTGAGAGTTGTCTGGGCCTGGAACAGGCTGCCCAGGGAGGGGGTTGAGTCACCATCCCTAGATGTGTTTAAAAGATGGGTAGATGAGGTACTTAGGGATATGGTTTAGCATAGGACAGGCACAGTTGGACTTGATGATCTTCAAAGTCTTTTCCAACCTTGTGATTCCTTACAAATGATGCTGCATTGTTCTTTCTGAGATGCACACAGCCCAGCAGAGCAGGAGGAAAGTGGCTTGGGATTTGCTTATTTTCCTTCTTTGGGGTTATTTTGTTTGTTTTTTTAAACCAGTGTGGAGATTCTTGCTGGCTGAAGAAGCTTTCTGTTGGAGTCAGCCTGTTCCACGCTCGGAAAGGTCTTTCGCCCTGCCAGCGATGACCAGCCGATGCGGTGGCGGTTGGCTAAGCAGTGCTCACTGGCGCTCCACTTGCCCTGCTTTGAAGTGAACTGATTCTCGCTTTACAGCAAGCTTGAGTCGGAGCAGATGTCTGGGGATTAAAGTGGTGTGGGAGAGGAGCAGATGCATTGTTCTGGTTTCTCCTAAACAAGTTCCCTAATAATAGAAGGGACGTTCTGCCCAAAGCAGCAGGTGATTGCCACCTTGAAAAGACAGCAGAGATGGGCACTGTGATGCACCTCCAATCACAGCATGCACCTCCCACTGGAAACGAATTTTGCTTGTGAACTACAAGAACCTGGATGAAATTGAGACAAAAAGACCCAGGGCAAAGCCTCTGTGAGATGGAAGCAGAGGGTCTTCACTCTGCGTCAGGCCACTGCAGTCCAAGAGGGGCTCATGGGCCATGCTGGATACCCCGTGCTGCTCCACCACCCTGAGATCAATGGAGCCAAGGCTCACTGCTTGAACTTGGTGACGAACTGGGCTGGGAGGTGCACAGGTGCCGTGGATGTGACAGGGCATGTTGGTCCAGGCAAGGAGCTGCACCAGCAGGTCTCCAGCTTGGGAGCGTCGCCCGGTGGCATCCAACAGTGATTTCCCATTTTCAGGAGGAGTGCAAGGCAGTGGCATATAGAGAAACACAGGAGGCCCCACGGGATCACTAGCCCTGGTGAGGTGCTGGCACCATAGTGCTGCCTCCTGATGTGCTCCAACCAGCACTTGTGCGAGCTTCTTGGTTCTGCTGCAAGAACCCACAAAAGCCATTCAGGCAAGCCAGCACGAAGGCCTCCAAATGCCTTTGCATGGCAGTGACGCTGAGCTGGAGCAGAGGCCCTGCGGATGGGCTGAGACACTTGGGTGTCTTCACCTGGTCCTCTCTCTGAGGACATTGTGGGAGTTGAGGAGCAGCTCTGGCCTCTGCTGCCTGCTCCTGCCTGCTTGGTGCCTGCATTGTTCACTTGCAGGAGCCCACACAAGTCAGAAAAAGCCAGAGTTGCCTTGGGGCTAATAAACTTACGTACATCCCATACGTGGCTGTCGGTGCGCTGCGTTCCCACGCACGTCCCGCAGCACTAACGTTAGAGGGAGTGTGCCTGGGGAGTCCCAGTGTTCATTCACCTCAACTTACAGAGAATGAACCGTGTCATAAGCTGGCTGTCTTTCCAAGCTCTTCAAATCACCCTGATGGCTCTTACCTGCAGAGAGCCAGCCCTCCCTGTAGCCTGCAGCGCAGGAGGTGGCCTGGGAGTGACTTGCAGGAAGGATTGTCCCCGCTGTGCAGCACACAACAAGCTACTGCTGGTCTTAATTGCACAACTGACTTAGGCAAACATCCCTGAAATAGAAGAAACTGACTTAAATACCCTTATGCAATTTCAGACTAATGAAGGCATGGATTAAAGTCCACATCCTAAGGGAGCAGTTGCAACGTGCTCGCCTGCTTTCTACCTTAATGCTACAGCAGCACTCTGATATCCAAACCATGTCCTCAGACCAGTCAATGCCAAACAGAATCACAGAACATTAGGAGTTGGAAGGGACCTCGAAAGCTCATCTAGTCCAACCCCCTGCCAGAGCAGGATCACCCAGACTAAAGCACACAGGAACACTTCCAGGCAGGGTTTGAATGTCTCCAGAGAAGGAGACTCCACAACCTCTCTGAGCAGCCTGTCCCAGGGCTCTGTCACCCTCACAGTGACAAAGTTCCTCCTTACATTCACATGGAACTTCCTCTGCTACAGTTTGCACCCGTTGTCCCTTGTCCTGTCACTGGCTATCACTGAGCAGAGCCTGGCACCATCCTCCTGACCCTCACCCTTACATATTTATAAACATGAATAAGGTCACCCCTCAGCCTCCTCTCCTCCAGGCTAAAGAGACCCATCTCCTTCAGCCTCTCCTCATGAGGAAGGTGTTCCACCTCCTTCACCATCTGGGTAGCCCTGCGCTGGACTCTTTCAAAGAGTTCTATGTCCTTCTTGAACTGAGGGGCCCAGAACTGGACCTGGACCCAATATTCCAGGTGTGGTCTCAGTAGGGCAGAGTAGAGGGGAAGAAAGACTTGTCTTGACCTACTAAGCACCCCCCTTTTAATACACCCCAGGATGCCATTGGCCTTCTTAGCCAGGAGGGCACATTGCTGGCTCATGGTCATCCTGCTGTCCGCCAGGACCCCCAGGTCCAGCTCACCTATGCTGCTCTCCAAAAGGCCAGTCCCCAGACTATACTGGTACCCCAGGTTGTTCTTCCTTAGATGCAAGACCCTACACTTACATCCCTTACACTTACACAGGAGACAGCCCAGACTACATTAGCATCAAGGTGTACACGCATCCTGCCACTACCCTGGTCTTCAACTCAAACCTTTCCCTTCAGACCAACCTCTTCTGTCAGTCTCGGCAGTCTCTGGGATACAGGAACGCTTGTCTCTTCTCACAGGGTAAAAGTCCCCTACCTCACATCTTGGGCCAAATCCATGCTGAGTCAATGTTCAAAGCCAGATTTTCTAGGAAGCCTCTTGCTACATCACCTTTCCCTGAATTGGCACCCCCCTCCTCTTCCACATTAAAAGCCAGCCGCTTACGTTGGGTTTTGAGGACTCTGATTCCTACTCTCATCTCTCAGTTGTTATGAGAAGGTCAGCTCTTACCCTGGGCAGCCCCTGCTGCCCACTGCTGCAGCCCACTGTGGAGCTGGCTGTTCCAACATCACGCCTTTCCTCCTGGGCTACCTGGGGCAGCAATAAACATCCATGTAGAGACCAAACCTCTCTCTTAAAAATCTTTTGGACCTTGAGATATTCAGAACCTCATAAAGCATCAGCTGTCAAATAAAGACTGTAACCAATTCTGCCACCTCACTCCTGCCTTGCCTGTGAGCTGCCCACGTGTCCCTTGAGGCTGGTACGTACCGCTGCAGCGAGGGACAGCGTGGTGTTCTGCTTGTCCATCCAGCTCCACCCTCAGCAGCACTTTGGCCCCCAGTTAAGGTGCCTAAGTGAAAAAAAGAGGAGGTTTAATTGAGGGCATGGTTTTGGGATGTGAGGGGCTGTGCCTGCTACCCAGCAATCCTGCTGCAACAGGAAACCTGGGCAAGCCAAGGAATACTTTGACCACGGTGTTACCTAAGGTGTGGAAACTTGTATTTCTAAAGGAGAGATTGGGAGAGAGAGGAATATCACGTTTGGGTCAGTTTGGCACTAACTGGCAACATCTAGCTATTGCTTGTGGGTCTTTTTCTCTCCTCACTGTGATTCCCAGAGGCGCTGTGACCATCACTGATGGGCTCGGCCTTGGTCAGAAACAACTCCGGCCTTGAGCCGGCTGGTGTTTGCTTGGTGGGGCCTGCAGAGAGCTGCTAGCTGCTTCTTGTAGCAGCCACCCCTGCCGCCCCCCTTCTCCACCAGAACCCAGCCACACAGAGCTACGACACCATGCGATCTATGAAAATCACTGAGTCAAAGGGAAACAGGAAAGAGGGAGCTGATCTGTTAGATTTGATTCCCTTTTCACACAGTTCCTGTTGTGCTGCACTCCTGTGCACCTGTCTTCCCCACTGTGCCCACTTTTAATTTTGAAAACACTCATTTTTGAGGGTTCACATTCCTTACTACTGACTTCTGATGGCCTTGACTCACAGGTGAAAAGGCGGTGAATCAATATTCAAGTTGGCTCATGTTAGCTGCTAATGAGGAAACAATAACTCTGACGTTCTCCCTCTTGTGATCACCTTGTCTCTAGGCAAGGAGCCCTACTAAGCTTCCCTACAAGGGCCTGGGGTAATGCAGTGTTTTTTCTTGCTTGTTGCAAAACAGGTTTTTTTAGCAGACATGAGGAAGCTCTTCAGCTCCCAGTAATACCTTTCCTTTCTCTCCCACATAATGGTAATATGGGGTGCTCCGCATCTAGTCCATGCCAACATTTTTTAATTAATTTTTTTCCAGCTCTGGTATAGAAATCTACTTAGGGATTAAAAGTTTATATTCTGTAGCTGATTGCTCAGTGGTCTTACCCTTAAAGAACAGGTATTAATTATTTTTTTTTTTAAGTTACAATGTTGTGTTGTGGTTTTTTCATCTCAGTCACTCGTTCCTGGCTGATTTGGTTAATCTCCACCAATGTATAAAATATTAAAGACAAAGACACTGTCTCTGGGTTTGGAAATCCTTGAACCACAAATTGCCAGGGGACAATTAAGAGGAAAAAAAAATCATTAAAAGTTTACCCTGTTCTTACACTCTTCTATTAAAATGTGGTATTGGTCATTGCTTACGACACATTGCTGGGCTGGGTCAGTTCAGGATGAGCGTGTCCTGAAATGACTGCTCTTAAATTCATTGCCCCACCTTGGCAAAGGAGAAAGACTTACCCTCAATAAAAGCAATAATCACAGAATCATGGAATGGTCTGCGTTGGAAGGGACCCAAGGATCACACAGTTCCAACCCCCCTGCTACAGGCAGGGCCACCAGCCTCCAGGCCTGGTTAAATATAAAAGTCAATGAGCCAGCAGTATGCTCCAAAAAAGCACAGTAATACCAGTTTATACAAGTGCAGATTCTGTCACCTTCCCTTCAAGTGCAGGGAGCCACGCTCTCAAAGTGCCAGGGTAGAAACTGGTGTAACTGCTTGAGGAGGGAGGCTCTGCCCATGGAAATATAACAATGTCCCTGAATAGTTCTGTTCATTTATTTTATGCATTAAAAAATTAATTAGCAAAACAGCTTCAGAGACAGCAACATCCAGTCCTCTTTGTGGGAAATCTCAACAGAAGGCAAGGAGACTGAATTAACTGAGGTGTTACTTGGCCAAACCTGGTGACAGAGCCAGAGCAAAGGCGCTTCTGCCTTGTCCCAGGCCTGCAATGAGCACATCCTGCAGGCAAACGGTGACTCTAGCTCTTAATTACGCACCTGCTAATGAATTCAAGAGGTTTGTTCTAGTAATGAAGCTTTTTAGATGGGACAATTAGTGAATCGTGTTTTGAAGACTTCTGAGATGACCTGAGCCTCTGTGTGTGTGACCCCACATTTTCTCTTGCACAATTAAACCTCATACGTCAATAGTTGTTGTGCTTTTTGCTCCTACCCTTCTGAAGAGCTTAACTGGGAGGATACAAAGGCAGCTCAGGCCTATTCCAGCTTCTGGAAAAGGTTTATATGCGTTGAACACCATGCCTGTCAAAGATCCTGTCTCTCAATGGCGTCGACATGAGAACACGAGGTATTACAATGCCTCGTCTCTCTTCTTCTCTCAAGGGAGACTCTCGAAAGACCTGATTGCCAGAGCAAAACCATGAGCATTGTAACACATGCAGCTTGACTTGCAGTCATGGAGCTGCAGCGAGGGAGTCCTCTGCCCAGCCCAACACAGCTCTGCCAGCTGAGAGGGCTCTGCATCGGGGCCGGCTCACCTCCAGTGTAGCTCAAACGCCTGGCCGCAGCTCCTGAGGCCGGCTACACCCATCTGCATGGATTGCCTCTGGCGAGTTACACTGTCAAGGCAGAGAAAACAACTGAAGAAAGCAAATGAATCAATGCCAAAGAAAAGGTTCTTCAAGGTGGCAGAAGAGCCTGGTGCTGCCACAGGCCCAAGGCTTTTCCTGACTTGGGTTTTGACCCCATTTCAGTGATTGAGAGGGCAAGCATTTCTTCATCTCAACACTCCCCTTGTCTTTATTCTGTAGAGTGTTTTGGGATTTAACAGTAACACCTTCTAGAAGAGCAATATGGAATACAGCAGTGTAATTATTACATCATCATCTGCATCATTATTATTGGTAAACCCATCTCAAGCACTCCAGCACTGCCTTTTGTCCAGATAAACTGCTGAATTGGACTGGATTGTTTTGTACTTGGGGGAAAAATACAATGGTGAAGTGAATAGCCAGTATGATGGAAGAAGACAGAAGAAAAAAATCGTAGTAAGGGGCTACTATTAGACATCTGTGAATAAAGATTTGAATTTTAAACAGCCTCCCTATGAGGTTGCTTGATGCTTGCCAAGACACAGCAAGTACACAACAGCTATGGTCACAGCCTTAACTCATAAGGGAAAGAAGAGAATTTTATTACTCACCTGAGTTGTTGGGTTTTTTTTAAAAATCTTTTTCTCCTAGGAGATGTAGACTGAAAACAAGTTACACCACAGAAGTTAAAGGACAAAAAAAACACAACCAGGAGCCTGATAGCTTATTGTGGTGTGCTCCCCAGACTCTCATCCCTGCAATCTTGGTATTTTCAACGTTATCAACTTCACCAAGAAATCTGTAACATCATCGGGAACCGGGAGGTTCCTTTGCTGGGAAGCTCCTTTAAAAAAGCACCAAGCATCTTGTGAATTATTCTTTCCAAGCTTCATGCCCTCCCCAGCTGTTCTGAACTGAACACAGTGCCTTTCTCAGTATTATCTACACCATTCCAGCTGTAGAAAACGGAAAGGCTTTGACAGGGCCAAATAAAACATGGTGAAAATGCCCACTTGAACTTACTGTGGTTTGACCTTTCCATTACACCCCTCACTTGCTCACCTGACACTTCTCTGCATACTTTCTTTCGTTGGGAATACAAGATTTGGATGCAGGGAAATGAGAAACATCAGCCTACGTAGAGGTGCTGTTCCCCAGCAGGAGGTGTTTATGATTTGCTTTAGGTCTGTAACTAACATAATTAGAAAAGCAACCCTATCTTTGAATCAAATCATAGCCCAACTGCCTGGGACAGCAGCTTGCAGGCTTTCTGCATTTTTATTTGCTCCCAAACCAAGTTGTGAAGCAAAAATTGCAAGCCTTAAACCCCCTGGCCTATTCAGCTGAAACTTTCAGAGTTGTGGTTTTCAGGCTTTTTTGATTTGCAAGTGCCAAAGATTTTGGGAAGGAGGGGCGTAATTCCCCCTTACGAATTCAAGTCATCCTGATAATAGGTTTTGGGTTGGTGTTTTTTTAATTACCTTTTTATGAAGCACTTAAAATTCATTCAGGAATCATGATGGTTTTGCAGATGACCACAGTTGGAGAACCACTGTTTAAGGGGCAGCAGCCTGCCCACATCTCACCTGAACTCTGCAAACTACCATGGTTTAAAAGACATAATAATAATAATAATAATAAAGATGTAGGAACAGCTAACAGGCAGGACCAAGGGTTTCTGCACTTGGCTAACAGCAAGTAGGATCAACTAACGAGCAACAAGAACAATTGTGAATGTGGTGTTTTGTTCTGAAGTCAAGTCAGCAAAGACCAACTCTCACTCGAATTGGGCACCTACCCGATACACCCAGTGGCAGCAGGTTGCCTGCTAGAGACTGAACCCCCTTCTGCAGTGGGCTGGTGGCAATTGAGACACAAAGCCTCAATGGAAAGAAACAGCTAAACCAGAGGTAACTTTACTTGACCCTCTCCTGATTCGAAGTAGCAGCAATTACTTTACTAATCAGCTCTATTTAGCATCACCCTGCCCCATCTCCTGCTTTTTCAAGGGCATACAAGGGCAATGGCTGAAAATGACCGTAGCTCTGGCTGTCACAAAAGCAGGAACAAGGCCCAAAAGACAACTATGGAACAGGCTGGGGAGTCTGAGATGAGCTAATGAAGCACAGAGATGAATAAAGGTCCCAAAGCGAACCACGAAATCCTTCACTGCATTCTTAATCCATCAGAAATGGTTACAGGACACAAGCCAAATCCTCGAAGACACAAGATTTTACCACAGGTGTCCATCAGACACTTCTTTTCTCTAGAATCATAGAATGGTCTGGGTTGGAAGGGACCCCAAGGATCATAGAGCTCCAACCCCCCTGCCACAGGCAGGGCCACCAACCTCAGGCCTGGAGCTACACAAGGTTGCCCAGGGCCCCATTCAACCTGGCCTTGAACACTTCCAGGGATGGGGAAGCTTAAAACCTACCTGCAATCATAGTTCTGCAATCTGGCTGGTCTAATACAAACTCAGAAGAACAAACATGAGAACAGTAAGTTTTTCTGGGACACTGACAAATCAGATTTTCGTTCTAAAGAACAATTTGTTTAAATTACCTACACATAAATTTGGAGACTTCTTCAGTGAAACGATTTGCCAGATAGACTTCTCAGTCCCACACCCTGTATTTCTGTGATTCTCTGTAGCATAAAATGATTGGGATTTAGATCAGTGCCAAATTCTCACCGCTGTCTCTCAAAAGAGCCCCCAACCGAAAAGCTTTAGTTCACTGTGCCAAACAGCCCCAGCTTTCCTTTGCAAAATACATGGAATACACATGCCAAACGGTTGGAAAGACCTTACAGGCCATGGGAAACATTATTCATTTGTGATTGCTTATATTCTACAGAATGGGAGATTAAAACCAGGCCTTGAGTAATTTTTATTTAAATATTATTACAGTGATTATCTGAAGAAAATGCATGTGTCTGGGATGTCATGTAACTTGCTCAGATTAATTCAGGGAAAATTACTCTTTGCCTCAATGAAAAATAGCCCATGAACTAAAGCATCTTAGGCTTTGTCATACCAGACATAACGAGCTTAACAAGAGGGTCAGTAATCATTGTGAGAAGCCACCGGATACCCAGGAAAACAAGTCAGCAGTTACTGATGATTTTCCTTGTCATTCTCCTCACCTTAGAAAGCTTTTGACCCACAAGCACTGGCAGCTGGAAAGCTGCACAGACCAGAAGACACAGAGGTAAATCCAAACCACCACGTGCAGAAGACACAGCCAAACTTCCTTCACACTCAACAACTCTCTGCAGAGAAGCCACGCCAGGTATACAATATAATCTTTAAAGCAGAGCCCAGACAAGATCACAGGGGCAAATGGGATTATTGCAATGGCTGGGGAACTTCTCCCTCCTACTTTTTTTAATAACAAGTTCGAGAGAAATGAGGAGCCACCAGCAGTTAATCGACCTTTTACTTAAGCTGAAAATGCCATAGAGAAATGCTGATCAAAGAAATAATTAACAAATAACATTTGAAGCAGCGAAGAACTTAAATAGGGAACTTACTTCCCCCCATACCCCCCACCCCCAGCATATACAGCACACAGCAGTCATTTTAAACAAGACAACATGCAGCAAACTTTCTCCTGCAAGTGCTCAGGGTTGATGCAGATCAATATGAAAATGGCCAGCTGAGTGATAAGTGGGGTCATGGGCATTAACCTTGGGGGCTGAGTTCCACCAGCATTAACCTTGGGGGCTGAGTTCCACCAGCCTAGGCTGCCTATGGGACACACACACACACACACCCGTTACATTAGGTGCTCCACAAATGTTACTCAAGCTTCATAACCTTTTCCCAAGCCGCCCCAGAAAACGAAACAGTAAAATTAAAACAGTTAAATGTCTGCTGAAAAGCAAATATATTTATTATGCACTTTCATATACACAGGGATTTTTGCTTAATATAATACAAGGAATAAAATAAAAATTTTACAATGTGAAATTCATTCAATGTACATTAAAGGCTATTTACATCCCACTCCAGGAAAAAGAGTCTATCTGCAAACCGAGTTAACTGAGGAGTTCAGATGGGGAATATTAAGCATAACAGACATTTGCATAGCAGAGTAACTGATGAGGGGGGAAAATTACTGCTTTAGTTTTAAATAAATGGTAAAGTTTTCAATACTGATCAAGGAGAAGACGAAAATGCATCAACTGTGCCTTTGTATCTCTTAATGCATTTCTCTTCCCAAGAGCTTTTCCACATGCATACAGTATTGAGATCAGCATCCACAAAACAGGCCTTTCCCAGCGCTCCCATCAAGAGTTTTAGATGCCTTGTGGAGGTGAGCTGGGAAGGACCAGCGGGTCCTTCGGGGTGAAGAGAAAGAGGATTCATGTTTAATTCGGGGGGTTTTAGGTTGGGAAGCGTTGCGCTGCCTGCCAGAAGAAACCGTGCCAAGCCACAGCCACCCAACTCCGTTCACCTCCACCGACTGTACAGGTGTGAGCGGAGCCGAACAGAGCAACAACAGGGCAAACAACGGGGCGGAGGGAGGGGGGGTGTAGGGGGTTGGAACAGCAACTTTTATTTGCACGCAAAACCCTCACGAACGGTGGTATTAAAAACCTCGCAGGCAACAGCCATGTGGAAGGACACAGACCTTCTGAGAAAGTAGCTGTTTTAAAGCAACACATGCTCTGTTCCAAAGCGACAGTCAAAATCCCCTAAGAACTGTCATTCTGAAAACAGGTTTTTGCCACGGGTGTACTTTCTGCTGATCTGGATGTAAGGTTTCCCCAGCAACTGTTTCATCTGCAAAATATTATTCACACAAAACCCACCAGGCTATCTATAACTTGTGGCCCCTTGTGAAACCGGCCATATTCTTAACGTCCTCTGCCCACAAGGTGCAATTAACAACAACACAATAAAATTAAATAAATATAATCCCAATGACAGTCAGGGTCAGTAGAAAAGCGTCGGCATTCAGGGATCCCTTTCTACAGAACAAAACTTACATCTAATAAACTAAGAGAAAGTTGTATTCTTGCACAGTACTGCAAGTGAGCTGTACTTGAGGTTCGGAGCAAGTTTGCTGAGAACATTTTGGTACTCTCTCTACCAAGCCACTAACCCTCTTTAAGGCCATTCTGCCAGCCTCCTGTTATGTTTATTTTATAATTGTCCCACGGGGACAAGAAATTCAATACATGAAACATTGAGAATAATCAATATTGCCGTGTGTCAAGTTTAACATCTAGTTTTACTATATGCTGAATGCTCAACTATAAAAGATTCTTTTTTTACATTTAGTAACAAGCAAATAAGAGTGGAGGTGCAAGATATAAAAAAAAAAAAGATGTTCTGATGATTATTAATTATAACAAGACACAGAGCCCTTTAGTGCCTCAGAATATGCACTACACATACATCCAGGGGCCATTCATCAGTGTTTAAGGATAGCCATACATCTAACTAATCCACTATGAAAAATAACCTCAGCTTTCTATCATCTTTATTTGTGGAATGATGAGAATTAGAGTATGAAAAAGATGAATCCCAAAGCCTTTAGAAGAAATACGTACAAAAATAGGCTTATTTTCTAAAGAGCAAGGCTGTGTAATGGTGAATAGCAGAATATAGCTTGCATTTTTTTTAGGAGAAAATAACCCATTTGTTTCATTTTACCACTCAGAGAGCTGTGCAAGGAAGATGTGCACATTCAAAGGAAAAAAAGCCATACTGCCACTGTGACAACAATAGCCTTGATTTCGCTCCCTTTCATATAAGTAGAAACTCTTCTGCTATCGGGGTGGGGAATCAGCTTTCCACCGTCCGTCGGTGGATGCTCCAGGCGGCGATTAACTGTGTTCCAGGTACAGAGCGCTGGCTCGACCTGGTCCATCCGAAGCAGTAACCACATTCATCCATCCAAGTTTGTGCTTTAAAGAGCAGTTGTCTCAGGACAGGGCTAACTCAGTCATCTCCGTACTCCCCAGACAACAGTGTTGGCTAACCATTTGCTTTCCCACTGGGCTCTCACTGTACATTCTCTCAGCCTGGCTAACAAAGCGTCTGTCTGGCTTTCCCATGGTTTGTTTTACTGACATTCTCAATACAGTCTTTTTTTACCTTGTTAAAAAAAAAAAAAGAGAGCTGTTTCTAACGTATGAAGACATACATGAAAGCAGGATCAGACCTTTTAGCACCTAAAACACACCCATATTCTGTTACCTCATTACCATGACAATAACAGAGGTTATTTGATATGAGGTATCCAAGGCCAAATTTGCCTACTGCTTTGAGTGGTCACAGGCTGCCATCCAGATTGGGTGCTGCAGTACCACACAGTGGGTTTTGTCTCTGAAAAACCCCAAAGATACTGCAGATGGTCACACTCCAGCTCCTTCGCTACCACCGAACAGCTGTTACACAGACAGAACAGGCCAGTACAGTATTTATAAAATACTGTGACTTGTATTTCTGGAGAGATTTTTTTGAAGTACACAGGAGGGGGAAAACTGACCATACGTTACAACAATGCAAATGTGACAAGCTGTTTGCTTATTTTCTTTTAGCCACAGGGAAATAAAAACACAAAAAGCACTGCCTTTCCACACACAGTTCGCTGTGGCACATGCACCTCCAGCCAAGCGCTCTGGAGTAAGAAATCAAGAATTGATGGTTCTTACCATTACCAGGTGTGGTTAGGGAAAAGGCAGCTTCTATCTTTCTGCAGTTACAAAAAGTGCTCGTTCTGGGTATTAAATACAGAGTACACAAAATAAAATTTCTGAAGCACAGAGGGGTTATACTGAGAAGGCAGCCTGAAAATGTAGGCACGTTACAGTAATTAAGGTAACTGTACTGTAGTAATCACATTCTTGAATTTTTCTAGGTGGACTAAACAAGCATCGTACGCTTCCATCCCAGCCAGCTGATGAATCCTTCGGAGCAGAAGCGCTTCTGTTCCCAGCGTTGTGGAATTGGCCTAAAAGTACAAGACAGAAACTGTAAGTTTTGAAATGCTCCGTGACAAGAACAGTGTTGCCAGAAAAACAGCCACACCATTTCACATGAAATTGAAAGCATACGATAACACACCAAGAATTAAAAGCATTTCCCAGCCTAACTCCAATCCCATGTGAGAGCACAGGAAGTTCCGCACCAACATGGGGAAGAACTTTTCCCCAGTGAGGGTGAGGGAGCCCTGGGACAGGCTGCCCAGGGAGGTGTGGAGTCTCCTTCTCTGGAGATATTCAAGACCTGTCTGGACACCTCTCTGTGCAGTATGAGCTGGGGAGCTGCTTTGGCAGGGGGGTTGGACCCAATGAGCTCTCGAGGCCCCTTCCGACCCCTATGATTCTCTGATTCTCTGATCCATTCCCATCCAAAGCAGCCACAATGCCCTCAACTGCAGGAGAGTCTCCTGAATAGAGCTCAGGGAAGGAAAGCCGTTCCATAGGTGCTCCGGTGCAGTATTGCTGATGTGATTCTCCATAGGTGACTAATTTATTCACTGGCCTGGGAAATTACTGGTTTTGTGCTTGAGCCTTGGCAAAAGAGGAGGGAAATTACAGCCTGTGCCAAGCAACTCACAATCCACACCAAATTGGTTGAATCTCCTGTATTTAAAAATGAAGCTATGAAAAACTGTTAGAGAAAAAGGGAACTATTTAGTTATCCATCACCTCACATGCTTAGCCACTTGCACAGACAAGCCCTTCCCAGGCAAAGGGACTGTATCAGTGCCAGATAAAGCTAAGTGTGGGTTGAGTTTCAAAACTGTAGATGGAATGTTTACAAACAAACAAAAAAATAAACATCAAAGACATCAAAACGAGCCTTTTGATGACAGGTCAGGTCAAACCAATACATCCCGCATCTGAACCATACAATTTG
Organism: Laterallus jamaicensis coturniculus; assembly: GCA_022605575.1. Taxonomy (NCBI): domain Eukaryota; kingdom Metazoa; phylum Chordata; class Aves; order Gruiformes; family Rallidae; genus Laterallus; species Laterallus jamaicensis. The sequence goes on from JAKCOX010000005.1 coordinate 5,700,175, forward strand.
TTTACAATAAGGTGTAAGGTGAAAGCAAGCCCTGACTATCAGGCTTAGGTACAGAGGAGTTAGGAAATATGATTCTTAATTATACATTTCAATAAGTTTCATGGGAGCAGGAAAAAATACAGAATCATAGAATGGTCTGGGTTGGAAGGGACCCCAAGGATCAGAGAGCTCCAACCCCCCTGCCACAGGCAGGGACAACAACCTCAGGCCTGGAGCTACACAAGGTTGCCCAGGGCCCCATCCAACCTGGCCTTGAACACTTCCAGGGACGGGGCATCCACTACTTCTCTGGGCAGCCCCTTCCAGCACTTCACCACTCTCTCTGTAAAAAACTTCCCCCTAATATCCAATCTAACCCTTCCCTCCTTTAGCTTTAATCCATTTCCCCTTGTCCTGCTATTATCTACCTTTTTAAAAAGTTGATTCCCCTCCTGCTTATTATCTCCCTTCAGGTACTGTCAGGCTGCAATGAGGTCCCCCTGCAGCCTTCTCTTCTCCAGGCTACAAACATTTAAATCCTGTATGGGCACAACGTAGAACTGTGGGAATTTAAAGTCCTTTTGACTTTTATAAGGAGTTAGGGCCCATCCTCTCTCACCTACTTGGTCCTCTCTATTCCAGCTCCTGCCATCCTGCCTCTCTGCTTCCACAGCTCACCTGACACTTTGCTAATATTTGGGATTTTACAAACGTGCAGGCCTGAGTACACAGCTTTTTGAAACACAGTACTGTTTCAAACACTTTAATTCAACCAGAATGCCAATCCCAAGGAAACAACCTGGGAGTCCTGCACCATATTCTAACGCCCTGAGATTCACAAGGGATCTCAGCTACATCTACAGAGATGCTTTCCATTAAAGGGAAATGCATTTCCAGGATATTTTGGGAACAGCCCTGTCTGTATGCTTCTGACAGCTGAAAGCCTCCCATTTGTGAATTCTGTACCACCTGCAATTGTCCTAGAAACCTGCAGTCCTGGATGACATGCAGCAGAACTGACTCAGCCAGCAAGAACATCCTTGTTCTAAGGAGCAGCAGTCTGATCTGTCAAAAACACAGCATTTACACAAACAAAAAACTGCAAATCAGCAGTAAGGAGGTGAGTGCATTTCATAAAGACACTGATTCTTTGAAATGCAGATAGAAAAGACATTAATTATTAACACATCCACAATGTTCTAATAAAAAGATAAACCTGATGAGGAAGAGAGAAAGAGTTCTATTTTAGCTGACATGTTGACAACTCAGGTCTAAAAAAGTTATGTAAAATTTCTTCTTCAGCTTAAAGTTCAGTATGGGAGAGAAAGTGAGAGTTCTAAATGAACTCTGCTCATTAAGAGCTACATAATGGTCAGAAAATTGGTGCCATAACGTAGATGCTAATCTTACTCTGAGGAATGCCACCTCTTTTATTGCAAGGTTACCATCACAGTAAGAGAAAAGGAAAGCTCTAATGTAGCACTTAAACTTCTCAATTTGCAAATAATCACACTACTGAGATTGCACATTTAAAATCCAAATTCACAAAAGCAAAGTGCTTGCCTGTAGCTTGGAAGAATCTTCGCAAGCGTTTTTGTAAATAAAGAAATAATTACTGCGTATCAAAATGTCACCTATTAAAATTCCCAGCTGTCCTTATGTTTGAAAAGAAAATTCCCAATTAATGCACCACGCTACTTGCTGCTTTATTCAGTCACAGAATCACAAGGTTGGAAACGACCTTTAAGATCATCAAGTCCACCCATTCCTGTCCTGTGCTAAACCATAGAATCATAGCATGGCAAGGGTTGGAAGGGACCCCAAGGATCATAGAGCTCCAACCCCTCTGCCACAGGCAGGGACACCAACCTCAGGCCTGGAGCTACACAAGGTTGCCCAGGGCCCCAGCCAACCTGGCCTTGAACACTTCCAGGGATGGGGCATCCACCACCTCTCTGGGCAGCCTGTTCCAGCACCTCACCACTCTCTCTGTAAAAAACTTCCCCCTAATATCCAATCTAAACCTTCCTTCCTTTACTGTTAATCCATTCCCCCTTGTCCTGCCATATCCCTGAGCACCTCATCTACCTGTCTGTTAAACACATCCAGGGATGGTGACTCAACCCCCTCCCTGGGCAGCCTGTTCCAGGCCCTGACAACTCTTTCAGGGAAGAACTTTTCCCTAACATCCAATCTGACCCTGCCCTGGCACAGCTTTGTGCCATTTCCCCTTGTCCCATCTCCTGTCACCTGGCTGAAGAGACAGTCACCCATCTCTCTACAATCTCCCTTCAGGTAGCTGTAGGCAGTGATAAGGTCTCCCCTCAGCCTCCTCTTCTCCAGGATAAACACCCCCAGCTCCCTCAGCCGCTCCTCATGTGATTTGCCCTCCAGCCCCTTCCCCAGCCTGGCTGCCCTTCTCTGGACTCGCTCCAGGACCTCAATGTCCTTCTTGTAGTGAGGGACCAAGAAGTGGACCCAGCACTTGAGTTGCAACCTCACCAATGCCGAGTACAGTGGCACAATCACCTCCCTGGACCTCCTGGCCACACTATTTTTGAAACAGGCCAGGATGCTGTTGGCCTTCCTGACTGCTTGGGCACACTACTGGCTCATGTTCAGCCTGCAGTCAATCAACACCCTCATGTCTTTCTCTGCCTGTCAGCTCTCCAGCCAGTCTCCCCCAAGCCTGTCGTGCTGCATGGGGATGTTAATCAAACAGTCACATATCAAAGGGTATGGTTTGAGCAATCCAGATTCACCAGAAAATAGGATGTTGATCCAATTCCTGGTTGATGCTTTTAAATGACAGCAAAAGCAATACTTGCCAAGTTAAGAATTTAAGTGGTTTTTGATTAAGAAAGCAGTTATGATTATAAATGACAATCTAATGTACTTTTAGCATATTTAATACATGCATTTGCTTCCTTTCTGATGGGATAGGTTACCTTTTATAATGGTGTTTCCTTCTTGTAGTTGAAACTTGGGTCGCTACTTTCTATCTGAAGTTTTAAGGCTTGCTTAAGGCTGAGTTCTGTCTCTGCATGAGGATAGCCTTCCAGCACTTCCTGATGCCCTCTATCCTGCACTGTTCGTGGGACAGAAACCCTCCCGAGAAAAACCTGATTGCTCTGAAGATGGTAATTGGGATTCGTCATGATTCCATTCCTCTTCTTCTGCTCTCCGCTCTGTTGGTGAATTAGGAACTGCTGCTGAGATCGGCCAACTTCCTGCTGAGCTGGTGGGACTAAAATTTTGCACTGTGGCTCTGTGGGCATCGATTTAAGGGGCACGTTCGTCCCAGATTTGGCAACCGGCACTCGTTTATCGAACTGAGTCATTTCATACTCTAACACTTTGGGTTGGGAGGCACCGCTCTGCTTAATTTTTTTCCCAGCTGACCCAGATTTGCTGGAGCTGTCTGTTTTGCCCCCTTTGTTTGATTTTGTTGATTTCAAACTGGGCTTTACCTGGCTCCACTCAAATTCACTACTCGGCGAGTTATGGTTCTGACTGAGGGAATGAGTGGTGGAGGAAGGAGAGACGATAGACTGCCTGCTTCTGCTGCGCGGCAGGGAATGCTGCTGTATTTGCTCCGTGAAGGACAGGCTGTGGAAACTGTCGATGGGCACTGTCTGAGCAGTTGCAGTCGACGACGTGGTGCGGAGAGACGAGTTTTTGGAGCTTTTCAGGGAATTATTTGATAGAGATGACTTCTGACGGTCAACCGTAGAGTCGGGCGACTCTGAGGGCGAACTGAAGGCATGAGCAGGCCCGTTAGATAAGCCACGCATACTAGGCTGCATATCTCCCCCAGTACTCCCCGAACTATTTGACTTCATTGTTAATGACTGCATTTTAGAGGAGACCGATTGTAAGGGCTTCTGCTCCATTGTGTGGACCGGAGATGGAGTGCAACCATTCAGAGTAGACGCACCGTATTTTTCCAGTAATTTAATGATCTGAGAGTGTCCGTTTTTGGCTGCAACGCGCATAGCGGTGCGCCCAAATTGGTCGGCGTGATTCGGATCAGCACCATGCTCCAGTAATATCTGGACAACATCAATGTGCCCTTCTTGGGCTGCGATGCAGAGTCCAGTAGCACCTTGATTACATGTATGGTCAACCAGAGCTCCATGCTCAATGAGAAGCTGCACTACCTTCACGTGACCTTGCCATGCAGCAGACTGCAAAGCAGATCTCTTCTCATTGTCTGCAGCATTCACATCAGCATGGTACGTAATCAGCACCTGTACCATCTCCAAGTGGCCCTGCCAGCAGGAAACATGGAGTGCTGTTCTTCCTTCGGCATCACTTGCTTCTACGTTTGCACCATTTTCTAAAAAATACTCAGCCATCGTGAGCTGGTTTTCTAATGCTAAGATATAAAGTGTTGGCCGGCCATCAGCATCTTTGTAGTTCACATCTGCTCCATGGCTGAGCAGGAGTTCAACTATATCTCTGTGGCCTTCTAAAGCAGCAACCCGGAGAGCATTTCTCCCATCATAGCCTCTCTGATCAATGTTGGATTTATTTTCCAGTAATATCTGCACACAATCATAGTGACCTTCTTGCGCAGCTAGTATGAAAGGTATACGTCCATCGTTATCAATTTCATTTGTTCTAGCACCTTGTTCTATAAGAGCTTCACATATCAACCTGTGACCTTCAAAAGCTGCCATATGCAAAGGCGTCCAGCCTGCATCATCTCTGTGATTTTCATCTAGCCCCCTGTCCAGCAGAGTCCGTACTACTTCGACATTGCCTTGTGCGGAGGCTATGCTCAGAACTGTTCTCCCTTCGCTGTCAATGCTATCAACAGCTGCACCCCAAAATAACAGCGTATTTACAACTGACGCGTGGCCCATGGAGGCCGCTGCCAGAAGCGGTGTACGACCGTTGTTGTCTGTGTGATCAACATCAGCTCCCCCTTCTAGGAGTAGATCAACAACATCTACGTGTCCTTCATAAGCAGCTACCAGCAGCGGAGTCATGCCATCTTTATCACAGTGGTCAACTTCAGCACCACGGTCAATCAGAAGACTAACCACAGAGGCGTGCCCCTTACTGGCTGGTACACAGAGGGCAGCAACAGACAGCGCAGTCCTTCCATCCACGTCCTCATGGTTTACCTCTGCACCGTGATCCAGCAGGTGCTCCACAATCTCTTTATGCCCCATGTACGCGGCTGCAATCAAAGCTGTTCTGCCCTCATTATCAGCCTTGTTAACTTCAGCACCATGCTGGAGCAGGTTCAGCACAATATCTTCATGCCCTCCCCACGCTGCTGCTCTCAGCGCCGTTCGACTATCAGCATCTGCACAGTCCACTTTGACTCCAGCATAAAGGAGCGCAGAAACCACCTCTGTGTGCCCACCCCACGCTGCCGACCGCAACGCTGTCCAGCCATCATGATCGGTGTGGTTAACGTTTGCCCCACACCCAATCAAGCAATTGACGACCTTGGTATGTCCCTGCCGAGCAGCTAAGGTAAGTGCTGTTTGCCCATGTGTATCTTCTATCTCTAAGTCCGCTCCCCTTGAAACCAGTAAGTTAACGACGTCGAGGTTGCCGCTGTACGCTGCGTTGGCCAAGAGCGTCCTCCCATTGGAATCGCACTGGTTTACTGATGCTCCGTTGTCTAACAAGGTGCGGATGGAATCCTCTCGCTCCAGAGCCTGACGAACGATGCAAGACGTGCGGTCATCTTCACTGTTGACATGAGCACCAGCTTTTACCAGCAGCTGTAATACTTCTTGTTCCTTGGGAATTAAGGTCGACAGGGAGTCTTTGACAGGTGTGCCATTCCATATCATCCACAAAGCCAGCTCTGAAGTCTCCAACTGTAAATTTGAATTAATTAGATGCAACGCAAACTCTTGAGCTTCTAAGGGCGTTAAATCCTTCGCTCGGCACGTGTAGCTCATCGCCAGCATCCTGTGCCCCTCTGCCGCGTTACACAAGTACTTCTGCGTGCAGTGCTTTACGTCCAGCAGCCACTCTGCAAAACTGTAATGAAACAAGATCTTTGTATTTCCCAGCCCATCCATAAGGACTTTTGACAGGACATCCAGCTTGCGCTGGAAGTCCTCCATCGTCAGCGTCATGTTTTTGGTCCACACGGCGTGATAGAGTTCCGTCGTGGTTAACGGCCGACAGGCTGCGAGAATCACGTTCAGAATGGGCTGGACTTTAGCAAATTGTTTTCTCACAAAAAGCCTCTGGCAGAGCCAGAGGTACAGGCCATTCAGCGTTCCCGGGATGTCACGGATCTCCCGTAACATAATAAAATTCTCCACGACTCCATCCAGGACACGTTCCAGATACAAAAAGCAACCGCTGCTTTTGATGTGGAGCTGGTTCAGCATTTCAGCAGTTTCTTTTGTGAGGTGTTGTCTCAGGGCTTCTTCCTGATCCAACCGATGCAGAATATACTGCTGCACATCTTTCACAATGTAAGCCTTTCGTAGATCATCCAGACTGATTTTTCTAAAACCTATTAAAAGAACAGAAAGCTATTATTATTTCTGATCTAGTTTTGCTTAACTCAGTGTTAATTAAAAAAAAACAAAACCAACCCAAACCCAACCCAAAACCAGAAGACATTTCAGGGTAGGGAACGCCCACAGTAATACATTTTGGGTGTACACATAGTGAATGGAAATTAATAACAACAGTAGAGAACATTGAAAATGAACACATTTTTATCATCATCTACAACAGGAAGAAATATGTGCTACTAACAATGAAAATTTTGAAAATCCCTTTGAATCTGGCATTGCATGTCTATGCTGGGCAATTTTAAACACCTTAACTAAAACCACAAGAACTGCAACCAAAATAAGGTTATTAAGTATTATTATATTATTAAAGGAATAATCCCTTCTCCAATGTGGTTTAAAATGGAATTCCAAATAATTTTCAGCTATTTAGAGTAAGACAGCCATTATATATTAATATAATTATAGAAGAGGTTATTCACACCTGGTGAATGTGAGTGATGTACATAAACCACTGATTTGACCACCTTAGTTTCTTTCAGAAGCTTTTAAAATATAGCAGAGAGACTCAAAAATAGTTTAATATCTTTCTACCTCTATACACTGAAAATTTACCTACATTTTTCAAGTGAGGACTGAGTTTTAGAAAAACTCCCCAGTTCTTTGGTGGATAACTGACTCACTGCATAAGGAAACAGGTTCTCTAACACAGCCATATGACTTCATTGTTTTTTCCAACCTGTTTACTCTTTAAGAGGAAAAAGGGAAATTACTTCATAGATGCATACTGTCTCTCAACATGCTCACCCCTCACCCAAAGCAAAGAAAGCTATTTTCAGTGCAAAGTAGTCCCCGGGGCAGCCTCAGTGGCTGCAGCTCTCAAGAATGATGGGGAACAAAGACACAGATGCACGGGCTACGTGGCTATCTCTCTCACCTAAAACATTTCGTTTCAGTAGTGCCAAGTGAAGTGTCTGAGGAAGACCTACCCTGTCTGATTAATGGCACATTACCTTGTTTGACCGATACTTCTCTGGAAGCTACAGGAAAACCGCAAAGGTCAGGCACAGCAGCTTCAACTGTTGTGTTTTAAGGCCAAAACTGTACCTCGCCTCTCCAGGGACGATGGGCTGTAATCTCTTCCTCCAGAGTAGCAGATTGCACATATTCCCTTACAGTCAGCTTAACTACCTATAAAACCCCCCATCCAACTTTGCTTTTCAAACCAAAGCAGTTACTAAACTCCCAATTACACAGAAAGAAAAGCAACCGCAGAGCAGCACGTTCAATATGATTTCAGCCCCAACCTCCACAGAATAAAGAATTTTAAGAAAGTCTCTGAAGAATGTGACTCTCTGATTTGTGTTTTTCAGTGCATTTAAACATTCTGTGGATCAAACTGCTCAGCCTGTGAGCTTGTTCTGACTGAAAGTTCAGCCCAACAACACAGCTGTGGTTTCTTGTTCCCCAGTGTCTTCAGCAGAGGTTCTGAATTGTCTGTCACACTAGGCTCACTCTGTTAATTGTTTCATCTGCATGATGAAACACTGAAAACACAGAATCACAGAATTGTGATTGGAAGGGACCTCCAGAGACCATCCAGTCCAACCCCTCTGCCAAAGCAGGGTCCCTAGGACAGGTCACACAGGGAGGCATCCAGACAGGTCTTGAGTATCTCCAGAGAAGGAGACTCCACACACCCTGGGCAGCCATTGATCAGATACCCTCTCAGCCTTCTTTTCTCCAGGCTGAACAGCCCCAGGTCACTCAGCCTTTCTTCATAGGGGAGATGCTCCAGGCCCTTAATCATCTTCATAGCCCTGCTCTGGGCTCTCTCCAGGAGATCCCTGTCTTTTCTATACCAGGGAGCCCAGAACTGGACACAATACTCCAGGTGGGGCATGACCAGGGCAGAGTAGAGAGGGAAAACACAGTAGATTAGAACTGAGATGCAAACTATGGCAGCGTTACTAAAATATTTCTGCTTCTTTTATCAGTTAGAGTAGCATTACAAATCTAACTGGACACACCTAAAACAAAATCAAGGTATTCCCCAAAATAAAACTACTGGAGAGGCCACTTTGGCACAGAATCATCTTTATCCACCATAATTTGCCACAACTTCAAGTAATATCCTAACCTGACCCGCAGAATGCAATTACTCATCAATTTACTATGTGTTTCATTCAAGTAGCCTGAATGTAACTCTGTAAAGCTCTTAGTTCTTGTTCACAAGCCAAATGAGGAATTGTGCTGAGTAAGGACAGACCGTGCCCTGCAATTCTGCCGATCCCAAGCTTCCACTTCAAGAGAAAGGCTGTTACTAGGTTATAATCCTTCAGAAGATACAGAAGTGGAAGCTGTAGTTAGGCAGAAGCGTCCCTTTGTTCATCCTGCGTGTGCAGGGATCAGCTCCAGATCACTCGATTCAGAGCAACTGCACTCACTCACCTTCCTGTTCTTGGAGCACCCTGCTCTTCCTAGTACAGACTGATGCCTGTCACCTGGCATACTGAGAGGAGGAACGGAGCTCTGCGAACTCCTCCTCAGTGTGTTCGGCCATACGGGGCTGCTCACGACATCCCCAATGGCTGACATTAATCCCATGCCCACACACTTCTTGCCAATACGTATCTGTGTATGTAAGTTACTTTCAGATTAGTCCAGTGTTGTTTCAGTAGTTGACTTCATTTCCCCCCCCAACAAGAAACCCCCTGATTGACTCACACAGCAGTCCATGTTCACTCCTGGCTAATGACTACAGTTCACCTCCCCTGACTCCCGGCCTTCACCTGAAATATTACAGGGACTGAGATGCTTGAACAGTTATCTGTCTGTTTCCTTGAAAAGCAAGAGACTTTTGCTTATCAACTTGCAGTGTTCTCTATCAATTTTAATTCTGCTTCGCAAAATGGCTATGTAAGCAAACAAAACCATTCTGCATATCACAAGAAAACTTGTGATATGCCCGGGTGAACCTCATGAGGTTCAACACTGCCAAGTGTCAGGGGTGGCACTTGGGCCAGAAGAATCCCAGACACAGATACAGCCTGGGAGAAGAGCTTCTTGAGAGCAGCCCTGTGAGAAGGACCTGGGTGTCACAGTGGATGAGAAACTGAACATGAGCCAGCAGTGGCTCTTGCAGCTCGCAAGGCCAATGGGATCCTGGGCTCCATCAGCAGAGGGGTGGCAGCAGGGACAGGGAGGGGATTGTCCCTCTCTGCTCTGCCCTCCTGAGGCCCCACCTGGAGTCCTGTGTCCAGAGTTGGGGCCCCCAATACAAGAGAGATGTGGGACTGTTGGAGAGGGTTCAGAGGAGCCACAAAGATGATCAGAGGGCTGGAGCACCTGCCCTACAAAGAGAGGCTGAGGGAGCTGGGCTTGTTCAGCCTGGAGAAGAGAAGGCTGCGGGGGGACCTCATTGCAGCCTGCCAGTCCCTGAAGGGAGATTATAAGCAGGAGGGGAATCAACTTTTTAAAAGGGCAGATAATGGCAGGACAAGGGGGATGGATTGAAGCTAAAGGAGGGAAGGTTTAGATTGGATATTAGGGGGGAGTTTTTTACAGAGAGAGTGGTGAGGTGCTGGAACAGGTTGCCCAGAGAAGTAGTGGGTGCCCCATCCCTGGAGGTTGGATGGGGCCCTGGGCAACCTTGTGTAGCTCCAGGCCTGAGGTTGATGTCCCTGCCTGTGGCAGGGGGGTTGGAGCTCTTTGATCCTTGGAGTCCCTTCCAACCCTTGCCATTCTATGATTCAAGCCCTCCAAGAACAGTAAAAAAGGAAGGCTTTGTGGGCTTGGTTTTCACTTTCACAGACTCACAGAATTGTAGGGGTTGGAAGGGACCTCAAGAGATCATTGAGTCCAACCCCTGGCCAAAGTGACTTTAAATGCGACCGCACCACCGCTCTGTTCCAGATGAGGTTAAAAAACCTATTGCCCTACTCTGTACTTACCTGAGACATACCAAATGCCCAAGCACTTCAGTCAAGCAAATAAATTGCAGAGACTTCAGAGCAGTGAGTATTCCAGAAGCCAGTAATTAAAACAATTTGGAAAGGAACTAAAAAAGAAATCGATTCTTTTCTTTTGTAATACTTTCAATTACTCCTCCTTAGTGAGGTCTTACATACCCTATCAGACAAGTTTGTATAGCAAGGAGCACACCACCCTCATACCACCACTTCATGTATCCCAGGCACAATATGCTCTTGGAAAGGCCAGGATTAACAAACTTCCATTGTATCAGGGATCTGAACAGGTTGGTAATTTTAAGCACTGCACCTTGTCATACTATAGTAAGAAAAAAATGTCAAAAATGGCCTTATAGATAGAATTATTTTTTAAGTCTCAAATTCTTCTTGTTAGCTTGAAAGAGAACAACAAGGCCCCATTTTATTTGTCCCCAAAAAACATCTAAATGAGGTCATTTTGCATTTCCTGCAAACTTGCTCTCCAACCTTACCAGATACAATAGGTCACTTTCATGGACAAAAAGGACCTAAACATTATGAGAAAGCTCATTTTGTTTTAGATGCATTCCCATGAAGGACTTCAAGCTCAGCAGAAGAGGAGTACAGCAGACAGAACTTGCAGTCCCACGACCCTGCTTTATGCATTGTTAAAATTTTTCTTACAACACATCGGTTTCAACCCAGTGGGAGCTCTGATATGGATTTTCCTGATTTATTAAATTCCTGGCAGTTCTGTAAACAGATCAGTTCCAAATATGTGTCTTGGCAAGACCTAGGGTCATTCAAGGGAAAAGAAAAAAAAAGTATCTTGACTATATAAATACTTCTACAGTATGTCAACCTTTTCAAACTTTAATAAGAAGAAAAAAAGCTATTAACTAGCAGGTTCCAGTAAACACTTAAAAACAGCCTCCTATGTTCATAGCTTTAAATACATTTATGTAAGAAAAGGTTTTAAATATATACAGAATCATAGAATGGCATGGGTTGGAAGGGACCCCAAGGATCACAGAGCTCCAACCCCCCTGCCACAGGCAGGGCCACCAACCTCAGGTCTGGAGCTACACAAGGTTGCCCAGAGCCCCATCCAAGATTTCTGATCCAGAGGAGGTTTGGATAAATATCAGGTCTTAATAATATCCTGGCTGGCTGGAACTGAATGACAGATAAAAGAAAGAATGAAAAAATAAGTGACAGATTGTGTGCTTTTGCCTATGAATAAGTGGGTGAATGGAGCTTAAGCTGCCTCCGAGACTAAACTGAAGCCTTTCACACCCACTTGTGACTCTCTTTGTTGTAGATTCCAGTGTCTTTCCGGTGTCTAACACTAATTTTATGGAAACTATGCCTCCCTGAGATGTGGCATCTGCATGGGTGGGATCACACTGGTGCACTCATGCCCTTCCCTGTGCGTAAGAAAGGGTTCTTTGGATGGAGAATGCCAGTGTTTGGCTGAGGGGGGTTAATCAAGCCAGATGTCAGAGACATTTGTGTGCATAGCAAAGAAAGAAGAAATTGAGTAAATGCCTATTAAAAAGCCTCTTTAAACCCATAATTAGAGCATTTGCACCACAGGCACTTGTGCCTATTTTAACTCTATTCAGTTAATGAGAAAGTATCTGCTTTTTACTCAAATTAATCTAAATAAAAATTGATGGATGTTAAAAAACATCCATCAAATGGTTTTTAAACTTATGTGGTGGGGATCTTTTAAAAAGGGAATTTTGTTTTGTAATAACTGGCATGCTTTCAAGATTCAGCCTCATTTCAGAAGCATTTTTTATTAGCTAATTCTATAATAAACAATAATTAAAACCTAAATGTTAATTAATAATTTAAAAAAATCCTACATTCTATGCCACTCTAGATGGCTTTTTCTGTTATTTAGAAATACAAGAGAACTTTTTTTACCTAACTTTATACTACAAGGATCAGAAAGATGTAGCTGCCTGGCCACCCAGACTTGCAGCCAAATGATAGCAAACGATGATGTGGGAGGTGCTTGTGGATAATTATGGGCACGAGAGAGAGAATTGTTAAATTAAGGGAAAAACAAAGGCATGATGCAGCAGTTGGTGCCTGGATACAGGCAAGAGAAAGCAGGAGGACACGTGGTCCCTGCTCCCCTCCTTTTCCACTCAACTGGCTGGCTTTTGCTCACTGTGGAGGGTGACCACAGGCTCACACAGGCATCACTTTACATTTGGTTCAGATATTTTGAGGTTGGCTCTGCAGCCACAAGAGGCAAATCCCCCCCTCCCCCCCCTTTTTTTTTTTTTAAATTAAGGAAAGCTGAGAATCTGAGCAAAGGGGGTTAAAAAAAAAAGCCTGTAGCACATTGTGCTGCTACTAGAGAATCTGGGAATGTAGAAAAGCCCAGAACACAAGCTGCAGCAGATGCAGGCACAACTATTCAACTTTCATAATAAAAGTGATGGAACAAAGAGGACCAGAATAAACACCCCTTCTCCTTTTCTCATTCTTAGGGCAATAGGCATGATGTATTCACCACTGGCAGCAGCAAGATGACAGTGGATGAGAAAGACTGGACTCCTTCTTCCACATTATCACTATTTTTGGCTAGGGAGACGCCTGTGTAACTTTCATCTGTACTGGACACCTAAATAAAAGCACTGTCAGAACCAGGACACTGCAGGAATCCTGCTCCCACTCACTGATAACACTTTCTGACAAATAGGTTTAGCTCTCAGTTCAGCAGGTATCTGGAGGAAGGTTTTACCACATCAAAGTTTTAAATGAAAACTGATACAAAAGTGATTGTGAACATATTTGTATTGATTATTATCTTCCATATTGTACCTGCAGAAAAAACTACAGGTGGGACACATTTTAACAAAAGAATTCAAATCTATCTTACTAAGTTACAGTGAAACTGATTTTTTTTTTCTTGTCCCAACTTACAGTAACACATTTAAAGAAAATGCACAGTGATTATATTATTGTTATGGTCACAAGCATTTATTTGCTGGGAAAATGGAAGTATTAGAAATTCAGTATGATGGTGTCCCAAAGTGCAGCACACATTATACATGATTTATTTCTTTAGTGAGAAAAATACTTATTGTTGATCTTGAATTCTGCCTGCTCACTAAATAGGTTTATAAATCAGCTCAGCTAGAAGTAAATATTCTAATAGCACAGAAGAGTTTGGCCCAGCAGAAGTGTTAATGACAGTCTCTCCTTTCCAGAAGAACAAAAGAAATCACATTACCTCAAGTTTTACAAGACAGAGTTGCTATGTATCTGAAGTTAACAGAAGCTTCAGCCATGCTCCTCACACCCCTGCTATACCCTCCAAAAGCGTGAATATCAGCTGTAAAAAGGAAAAATCACCCAGCAGTGTATTAAGTGGGAAGGCATCACACTGGCTGTAATGTCACAGTTCCCTTCTGCAGTGGGAAAAGTCCACCACTTCCTCTGATCAGACCCTAAAATTCCTTCTCAATTGGTGTCTTATTATTTTGGGATTCATTCTTTCTTTGCTGTACCTTTTCCAAAGTGGAGATGAGATTATATAATCACAAGCCAACTTCCTTTATGCTATTCATCAAGTCATTCTCTGTGGAAATGAGAAATTAAGTAATTTAACTTCAATTCATTTTAAAGGCATATCCATTAGTTCTGCTGATTTTTTTTTTTTCCCTGTCAGGAATTCCATCTGGAAACATACTTAGAAGAAAACAGCAGTTCTTCAGGACTAGTTTGAAACACTATATGACTCAATGGAAAGGAAATAAAACCGCTCTGAAGAAAGTTTTGTCTCTTTTTTTGGCAATGACAACGTATCTAATCAGCCAAGCTTTGACAAAACTATTCCCAGATGAACGTCCAAAGGAGCCCTGCAAAGCTACCCCAAGAGTTTCCTTTGGTTCTCACATACTCCCAAATACCAATGTTCGTGTCTGCCACTGATTAATACAGTCCTTCTTTCCAAAATGCAATTATCCCATTGACCTTTTGCCACTGTGGGAGCAAGCAAGCCTATGGGTCTATGTTCTATAATCACATTTTTGTCCTAATTGTTGCCTTAATACACACAGGCTTTATACATCGGCCTGGAATCCAGTCTAGATATTGCCCTTTATTAAATTTCAGAGAACTTGCAGTAACAATGTCATTACAGTGAAGAAATGTTCTCATGACACAGTAAAGCCTGGACAAGGAAGCTGTAAAGAATTTTTCTTTTTACTGTGCAACCTTTGCCAAAAGTATGCTTCAAGAATCCACATCTACATTGTTCTATTCTCAAGTTCCACCTTTAAAGGTTATTATACCCTGCTTTCTGAAAGGAAGGGGGAGAGATTTTAATGGGAGATGAAAAAAAAAATTTAAAAAATTTTAAAAAGAAAATTAAAAAAAAATTTTTAAAAATGTTTTAAAAAATTTTTAAAAAATTAAAAAAGAAAAACCAAACCTTGTGAGGTTGTAAGGGCTGGGTGTATGCAGCTGACATACTCATGTACTCACACATCACCTACACAGTTTCAAAGCTTTGGAAAACTAGGAAAGCAAAAGGAAAACTCAAAGCAGTCATATAATTTGCAAATGTATTGCAAAACATGTAATTTACCTCTCAATTAGTTGGACTATTTAAGCTTTCTATAGCCTCCTCAGTAAACTGGAATCTGGGTTTTTCAGAATCACCATTGTTGCTATTGACCTTATTTTTCCCCCCCCAGAACTAAAGCAACCCATCAGCACTTCCAACCATCGCTGAAGGCCTGGTAAACACCAGGCCCAAGCCCCCCACACAGGTAGGGAACACTCCCAACGCTCTGTACTCACCTGTAAACATTTTGGTAACAGCTTTACTCTGCTTGCGGGCAGAACAGAGGAGGAGCAGCCAGGGAGGGAAGAACTCGAAGTGGCCAGCTAACAGCTCCGCTATCGTCCCAGAAAAACTGGTGGAAGTCTGTTCACCCTCGGAAACGTTACAGCCCTCGTCAACCGAATCGACCAGCAGGAAGAGGCTCTGCTGGGGGGGCTTCATTCCCAGGAGAGGGAGCAGAATGCACCTGTGAGGAACAGGAAATAAAAGCACTACTTTAAAGACACCATCACACAGGCATTCAGGTTGAAGCTATGAGCAACTTTAAAAAGCAGATTTATTTTTTAAACAGCCTCAGTTTGGGGTTTTTTTTGATATAGTTACCACAGAAGATACAGAGGTAGACTGACTGAACGAACAGAAACAGCTTGAACCTGCTTTGGCAGGGTGGTTGGACTTGATCTCTTGAGGTCCCTTCCAACCCCCACAATTCTGTGAACAGTCAGTGATGTCATTCATGCTCTGACAATATTACTTTTCAATGAACTTATATCGTTTTAAAGTATTGTTATAAATTGTAATGCTATTCAAGGCTGATTAGGAGACTTGGAAAAATGTTGCTCTAGCCAAGAAGAAAGTTACTTGGCCTAAAGTTTAAGAACTTGATTACTGTTGTGTCTGCAAAAGCTGCTGTTATTGCTTATCAGAAACTAATAGCAAACAATAGTTGGTCAGGAAACAAAGTCTAAATAAAACACACGTGAAATAACAAAGCTCAAAGAATTCAAGTCTGAATGAATAACCCTTTTAGAAAGAACAGGATTTCTGCCATACCTGTGCAAATGAAATGCAAATTAATTTAGTAGCAGACTGAAGTGTTTGATAGTGACTTTGATGTGTTAGTTTCTATTTATGTTGAAGTTGCCAAGTTCCTATTGCTGGAAAAGGATTACCTGCATCATCAGGATGCTTGCATCTATACTAATGCATCTGAAAATCTCAAATTTGACTGTATTTTTGCCACCCTTAACAGTCTTCCTTAAAACTATACCTAAACTCTGCAGTTAATCTTTAAATAGCTACTACCTAACTGCTGTGCCTCTATCCAGTATTTCCACACTACGCTGTTACTTTTTGGGAAACTTCACAATGATTCAGGCCCATAAATTTTATGGACTCATATTTAAACATACGTTACATTAAACTTTGACTTTGTAGTAAAAAGATCAGAAAATGAAATGAGGTGAGAAAGATATGTACAGAACCACAGACTAGTTTGGGTTGGAAGGGACCTCAAAGCCCATCTAGTCCCAACCCCCTGTCATTGGCAGGGACACCCTCCACTAGCCCAGGCTGCCCAAAGCCCCATTCAATCCAGCCTTGAACACTGCCAGGGATATCCAAGGGCAGCTGCAGCTTCTCTGGGCAGCCTGTGCCAGGGCCTCACCACCTCACAGTGAAGAGTTTCTTCCAGATACCTAGTCTAAACCTCCCCTCTTTCAGCTTAAGGTCACCACCCTTGTCCTACCACTCCCTGCCCTTGTAACCAGCCCCTCTCCAGCTTTCCTGCAGAACCTTCAGGTACTAGAAGGGGGTCTAAGGTCTAACACTTTAGACTTGCCACTTCTAGAAGTAGGCCCTGGCAGAGCCTGGCAGTGAGGTAGGCATCTGCTCGGCCTGCTCTGCTCTTGTGTTTAGGAATGCCCCTGCAACCCCAAACAGATCTTTTGCAGATCTGTTATTTGCACATGAGCAGAAGGCATGCCTATTTAAGCATTTTTTGTTTTATTGAAAACCATAACATTCCTTCATTTGTTTTATCTTCAGAAGATTTTGGTCAATAATGTTATTAACTAGTAAGCATCCTAAGTGGAATACAGGCAAATCTTGTGTTAATGGAAGAATGCAACCTGCCTCCGAAATTATTATTACCAGGAGTTTGTTATTTTCTGGTTTTCTGACTGAGAACAATGCAAAGTGGAAAGAGGGGCATCTTGCATGTTCAACAGCAACAGCAGAATCTAGCAGAGCAGTTTAGGTGATCTATTACTCTTGAAGAAATTTGCCCAAAGGTATAAAAAGGAAGCAAAACATGCTTGTGTTCTGAAAAGACTTGGTATTAGATGGATTTTAAATCCAGAACGCTGCCTTCCTCCCCAACCCCTCCTTTTTCTTTTTTGTTCAGATGCACAAGGCTACAGAGAATTGTTTGGCACTTCCACAGCTAGTTACTCTTTCAGAAGATGCCTGAAGTACAACTAAAATCACTGATCACTACACTGAGAAGTTAAGCAGCGACCAATTTACAAAACAGGAAATTGAAGTAGCCATACAGTTAAATTTACTTTCCTAAGAGCTGCCAATCCCACAATGAAAGGAGGCAGTAGGAAATGACCACATTTTCCACCCTTTCCCCCCTCAGAATGCTGCCTTGCCCCCTATGCTTCTTATGTTGAAGCACTTTCCCTGCAACATTTCTTTTACTATCAAACCCAGTTTTCTTTTCCCATAGTTCTCTACATGAAATTGCTTTTCAAGAATGAATAAGAGACACATAGAAATGGTGATGGTATCTTAAATTTAAATCTCACTTAAAGTCTGTGTGACCCTAATGAAATGCCTACAAAGTATCTTGGGAGCATCCAACGATGTTCTGGTGCTGGCATTTGTCTGTTGGGAATACCCCCAAGAAAAACCATCATGTCTGGGAAAGAGTCCCAAGCTGTTCTGCTCGCTTCCTGCAGTACATACCAGTTGGCTGTAGCAGGCCAAATCTGAAGGTTCACCCTGCCTCCAAAGTGGGTTGAAAGCAAATGTCTGAGGAATAATGTAAGCACTGGGCAAGGACTAAACCACATTTTCCCAGAACTCTCAGGGACCACAGCAAATGGTGCTTCCAAGGATCTCCTGAACCAAAGGTTCAGCCTTCACATTTAACATCCCTTAACTGACCACACTTCCACAGGTTTGTTCAACTCTTCTATGAACCCACTTAAGCCTCCGGCATCCGCAACATCCCACGACAAGGCCCTCTGCAGCCAAGTACTCACTGAGTGAGGAAACCTTCCTTTCACAGAGTAAAATCCAAAGTGTTCTTGCTTCATATGATACCTCTTCAGCTTCTGTACTGGAATGGAGAGCGAGCAATCATGTCATGTGCACCTTCTCTGTGCCATCTGTGATCTCCGACTTGTACCATGGCCTCTCCGAGCCATTTCCCTCCAGGCAGAAGCCCTAGCATAGCATATTGATGGTGCTTCACAAGAAGCTATTCCACAGACCCTCATCTCCCCACGCTCTGCTTTCTTCCACTTTGCAATACTTGCATATCTGAATCTTAACAGAACTAATTCTACCAGGAAAAACATACACACACACACGTGTATATAATATATAGAGATGAAACTAGGCCCAATGACTTCTCCCAGTTTATAGCAGTACTATTAAAAGCATGGCATTGATAAGACTTCCTGTTAAAGTGTCCTAAGAAACCATCTGATAAACTTCAGTTCTTCCTAGACCTTTTATATCTCGAGTTCAGAGCAGAGGCCAAGTAACGTAATAGTGAAACTCTTCAAAGGCTCTAAGTGCTGTGCTAACTCTGCCAGAAGTCACATCATGTTTACCTCCATAATGTAGCTTCATAATTCCACTCCCCTATGAGTTCCTGCTTGCATAGGAAAATTACATAAATCAACGTGGAATTAACATCTTAAAAGTATTTCCACAAAAGGTGATTCACCTACAGATTGCTTCATTTGCAGAGCGCCTCTCAAAAGATTAGAAGTTGATTTTCTTTTACCTTCTGAAAGGATAACAGCTTTGCAACTTTTATATTCAGTGCAGATAAAAGCTGTAGTGGTTACAGAAAACCTCTGAAATAGAAATCGTGACTTAAAACAACAAAATTAATTAGTCAGCAGAAATACAGAATCTCTAGCCAAAACAGGACAATAAGGTATTTTAAAAGACAGAATGAATTTTAACAGCAATGTAACATAATGAGTTATTAATGCACAGAAAAGATGTTTTACATGCTCTCCAGCAAATATGAAGTGCTCAGAACAATAAGCCATCCCACAGAATTCCTCAGGATTGCTACTGAGTTGACTGAATCCACGCAAACATGATTTTCCACATATGGAAGGCATATATACAGGCTATGCTGAACTTCTGCTTATGATTACCCTTGAGATTTTTAGATTGGATTCACAAAAATACCAAGACACAACAGAACAAAAGTACAGAGACAGCGTTGTCTGCAAAGGCTGGATGGAGTCAGTGGAATCACAGAATCACAGAGTTGTAGGGGTTGGAAGGGACCTTGAGATATCATCGGGTCCAACCCCCCTGCCAAAGCAGCTCCCCAGCTCATACTGCACAGAACAGAATCACAGAATGCATGTACATCACAGGTACATGCATGTACCTGCTAAAAAATAAAAGGCAAAAAACCAGAGATGCCAAATAATAATTGAGGGGTCTAGGAGCAAAATAAGTTATTAAGCCTCCTTTCTTATAAATGTGCTCCTCATATATGATTGTCTCTGCTGTGTAGGTTATTCAGTTATGTCCCCACTTAAATTTTCTGATGCCTGTTACAGCATGAACGTAGATTACCCATGATAGAAATGACTGATTTGGAAATCTATTTAACTACTGCTACAGTTTCTTTCTTCTACATAAATATGACAATTCTTTAATGAATTTCCTTCTGAGCCACCTTCTCGGCAATAGCCTATTGTTTTGCATCTGCTTTTCACTTGCAGCCACTGATGCCAGGAAGAACCATCCCAGAGGTCTGCATCAGGAATTTACAAACTATGCTTGTCAAAGCAAGCTTGTAAAACAGCAGACAATATCATTTTCCCACACTTAGCTGCCTTTGCTTTCTCTTCCTGCTTTTTTGCAAACGGTTCTACATCAGAATCCTCAAGCAAATTCATCAGTTCTTAGTCATGTTCCTAATCCCCACATATTAAATTAGCCTCTGCCCTCTCCTTCCTTCCTGAATTATTGAGGAGTTAACATTTTCTTCTCATTTTAAACTGTTAGATGCCTCCAAGCATTTTTATTCATAAGAAGCCATCACTGTAAGCTACAGCTTCAGGATTAACTCTGAAATTGGGCACGCACCCTGCACTCTTGCAAAGGTGAAGCTCATTTTTTATCTGCAGACCAAAACCCTACTATTCACACTAGTTCCATGGAGTGAAGCCTACTGACATCTTCCAAACTTTGCAGCTACTTTTGCCAAGCCTCTGAAACAGCATAAATGCTATCAGAGTGGTACAGTACTCCAAGCAGCCCCTGCCAAGGGCCCCCAGCCCAGCAGAGCACAGACCAGGCCAACCCTACCCAACAGGTCAGGGATACACTTCTGCCCACACACAAATTGCTTTGGGCTGCCTGGCAAGAAAGGTCCTGTATTAACCCCAAGCACACAAGGCACACATTTCAAATGCAGTTAATCTATGCTCAGACTTTGCATGCGCCATCCTCTACTCCTACTCTTCTTGCATAAGTTTTTCTGATGTACCAAGAGAACCATGCTGTGTCCCTGTTCTGGTTTGAGCCACATGCAAGGTTATCACTTTAAACATGGCTGGAGCCACTGTTTGGGTTGTATTTTTACTGTTGCACTGTCAGGTTGGAAGGAACAATCTCTCACTGGCAGCGCTGCAAGTTAAAAAGGACACGAGCACAAGGGAAGTAAGGAAAACATCCCAAATGGATTTTTAAATGCAGTTCTAAATGCTCTGAGTGATGTTTATAGCTGCCAGCTAAGGTTGCCCTTATGCTCTACTTCAGCTTATGTGCATTCCTTCCCTCTGTTTCTGGGAGTTTTAAAATGTTATGAAGTTGGCATTGTCCTGCTTGAGCTCACCAGCACCTCCCTGCCAAGATGCCTGCAGAACATCTTTCCTAAAGACTAACTGCATTTCAAACAGGAAAGTAATAGTCATTGTCAGTGAGACAGTTAATATGTGATATTTACGATTAAATTAATGTTAATGCCACTATTCTGAGTCACAAGAAACAGTAATGCCAGTTAGGCAATCACAGAGAATAACAGAAAATAGCTGCAAACTCCATGGGGATGGCAATTCCTTGGGATTGGAGCAACTCCTTGAGGATTGTAATCATAATGAAAAAATGTGCTCATACCAATTTGGATTAACAGGTTTAGCAATTACTAGCAACATGATGGAGCTGATCAACCAGTATCAGCAATCGAGGGCACACTGAATTTTACCTGAATATCAGCAGTACAACACAGTGCTATCCTCTGTATGAGATGTGAACACCTTCTTGACTTTACAAGGAAATTGCTCATTTGCACATGTATCTAAGGAATTATTGAAGGTTAAAGCAATGGAGGAATACACCTGTATGTGTGGATATATGTACATGATTGATAAAGGGTTTAACAGTGCCTAGTATATAAAAACACAGAATTTTTCAAACACTAGTCTCAATCTTTGGAAAAGCAGATAAGCAACATCCTTCTTATGGGTGGTTTACAGCATGACCTCTCCCAGCAGTTTACTCTGTAGGTTTTTTTAAGACACTCATTTCCATTTATGTTGTATCAGAAAATGAAGTACACAGCAAAACTGTAAATATGCCAACTATATTTACATCACCTTCTGGTAATTTCTGCCAGCAGCTTAAGTAGTAGCTGGATTTTTGCCCACTAAGAAAAATAAAAAAATATCACACAGAGGCCTAGAAAAAAAATTCTACCCAGTAAGTGTAAACCTGCTGCTGCCTTTGCCAGCTCTGAATCGAGTGTAGCAGAAGCTCCAGGTTCCCCAGCCCACTGCTGGGGGACACACAGGGAAGGAGAAGGCTCTCGAGGGCCTTCAGGAGCCGGTGGTGTTGCAGGATAGACAGCAAAAGGGGAAGGAATTGTGTTATACAGCAATTAGAGAGGGGAGCCCAGGCCACTGCAAGATATCTAAGAGCACAAATCTACATGCAATGGGGTTCTCACTACTTCCACTGTTCATGGAATAAACATAAAGCCTTGAGAAATGTATAAGAATAAAAAATTCAAAACTCTACATTTTCAATCATCTGTACTTAAAAAAACTGTCACAAGTGACAGCAAAGACCTCACCTTGCTCTCTACTACCTCACAAGTTTACAGACACACATTCATTTGTTTATTATAACAATACAGGGCTTGGTTAGCAAGGATGTTAAGGATGTGTGAGTCTCTCCCCTCCCCTCAGTTTCCAAAGTGCATTTGTAAGAATGAAGCCAGTGAATATAAAGCTGTTGAAGATTGTTAGAAGCTTCAGCACAGGCTGGCAGGGGTATACCAGAAGCTGTATTTTATTTTCCAAACTCCCCATGGGGCATGCAATAAATTTTTAAAAAAAAGGTAAATTTCACTTATCAAAGTTGACAAATCCCACTCCTCTTTTCCAGAGGACCTTCAGCAGCTGTATTCACACAGAAAGAAAACACAGAGCATCTCTACAAGTTACTTGCTGTGTCATCTATAGATTAGCAAGTTTTATTTGCTTTGTGCTATGAGGAGGCATTTCTGTCTTATAGATGAGTGACAGTAAAGTTTATTTACCTGCTTTGTAACACATTATGACTAATGATTAAAAAGGAAATTCTAATTGTCAGGTTCAGTAGCTGCTTTCTGTGTAATACCACCCCAAATCTTGGCACTACATACAGGTGCAGTACAGGCCTTTGCTTCTTACTAATCACCCAGCTGCTCATACTGGTAATGCCATCCTGAAAAAAACACAGACACACAGGACCCTTAACAGTGGGAATATTTGACAAATACAAGGGCTGTGAAGCACAGAACACTGACACTTAAAAAGCTGTAGAATAAAAAAAACCCCACACCCCTATGGCTAAGTATGGCAAGAGTCAACCAACCCAGGCTGGTGTGTGCACACCTGTGTACATACCAACGGATTTGATCTGGTTACTGAGGTGCCTGTTCTGTAAATTTTCACCATGATAAAGCATACTGCAACTGATTATGACTTTCTGACGAAGGGCGATACTGGAATTATACCCACTGGTGGACTACAGTGCAGTTATTGTTTCTAGTAAATTATTTATTTACAGGAAGACAAACCATCTCTAGCAGTTCTACTCAACTGTAGTCTGATGAAGAGGCAAGAAAGCAGAAAAAGAGGGGAAAAAAAAACCCCAAACCCTGAGAATCAGCTATTGGGAAAGCTCTAGGCCCAGCACAGGGATGTAAATCTAGGCCTGGTCCTTTCAGCAGCAGTGAACTACAAACAGCAGCAGGCCTTGCGCAATTCAGCACCTGGTTTTACAATGTCTTGGAGCAACCTGGATTTTATCTGTCATTGTAAAGCGGTCCTACAAGGAGAGCACAAGAGCTAACTCCAGGGCACTGAGCCAGGGAACAGCAGTTCATTGTAGAACCAGCACCACCCATCACACACACGCAGCATACTGAACCCCTGAGTATCGATTAGAGACCTTCTACTGTCTCATACAAACACATAGGTGATTTCTGTCCATAAAACATTGCCAGTGGATCTACAGGTAGATTTACTTGAAATCCCAGAAAATAGAAACCTTAAGCACAAATATTTTGGTGCAATAGTTGACTGCCTGGAACAGTTTGCAAACAACTCAGCTATTATAAAGGACAGACAACTGTAGCTGAAAACCATTCACACCTGCTACCATGAGCAGGTTGACTCAATAGATATATTTTTAAATGGAATATATTTGCCATCTGTGCTAACATATACAATATGTTCTAAACTACTCAGTCAGACATCACTATCAAAGGCAAAGAGGAAGAGAGTACAGGAAACAATGCAAACACTGGCTGAGGGGAGACCTCATCATGGTCTGTGGCTTCCTGATGAGGAGGAACAACGGGGCAGGTGCTGATCTCCTCTCTTTGGAAACCAGCAACAGAACTCAAGAGAACAGCCTGAAGCTGTGACAGGGGAAGGTTAGGTTGGGTGTTAGGAAGAGGTTCTGTACAGAGAGGGGGGTCAGGCACTGGCACAGGCTCCCCAGGGAAGTGGTCACAGCACCGAGCTTGAATAAGGTCAAGAAGCATCTGGATGATGTGCTCAGTCCCATGCTCTGACTTGGCTGGCCCTGTGTGGAGCCAGGATCTGGACTCGACCATCCTTATTGGACCCCTTCCAACTCAGGACAGTCTATGATTTTCCTGAACATAGTAACTGATACTACACAAACTGTCCCAGTTCTATTTTTTAGTCATGGAGAGGTCATCTAGTCCACTTCCCAGTCTACAGCCAGATCAGCTCTACATCTGTCAGCCCTGAGAAATACTAGCCTTGGCATTCCTGAAGACTTCTGCTCATCAATACTTTGTCTCCCCAAGCTATCTATTCCAGTGCTTCAATATTCTTGGAACTGGGAAGCTTGCCCCTTCCCCCTGGGTGTGTCTAACCTTCATTTGTTTTCCTGCAAGTTAAACCTTGTACCTCTCACCCTGTTACTTGCATCCCACAGGTAATACAAGGGTCCATACAAAGAAGCCAGCAGTAGCCAAAAAATTCATAACCGTTCCCCTCTACTCAGCCAGACCAATAAGGAACACACTGAAGAGACACAGGACAGACCTCATTAGAGCCAAACACAGTTTGAAAATGAACTACTGATAATTAATCTCCAAGTGCAGTTACTCAAATCTTTTTACACACAAATATAATTCTGCCTTGCACACAGCCTGTTTGTACAAGCCTCATGTAGGCATCAAAGCCTTCCTGGGGTCATAAGGACATTAACAACTGTCCCTTATCCACAAGTATTACTACTTGTCTCTTACAAAAATAAGTTAGACTAGATTTGTCAAAACCTAACCATGCCATACCATGTTAGCTGCTTATCTTCCAGCTGCCTGCATATAGTTTGTTTGATTATTTGTTCTGGTATTTTTTTATTTCAATTGCCACACTTTTTGTCCCTTTTTTAAAGCAAGTCACTAAATACACCCCCTTGTCTTTCAAGGATGAATTTTCAGGCAGCCTGTCAAAGTTAACCTGTCCTTTGAAGATAACAACAGTTCACAGGCTGAGCAGATTGAAAATATCCCACCTATTCTGTGGGGGTTTTTTTATCCAGGCTTTTCTGTAATCTTTTTTTGTTACATTTTTTACATTAGCTGATTGCAAAATATTTCTCAGAAAGGGCAATATATGCAAGCATTGGACATTTTATCTTTCCCAGTGCTAGCAGTTTTTCCTCCCTAGTGAACAGCAGACCTACACTTGGTGGATGTTGTCTTCATTCTGGTAACATACATGTGAAGTTATTTCTTACCAAAGAAAATATGCTTTGCAGGAAACACAAACAATGCACTTTGAACTTTCAGGATTGCCCTCATTTTCACATTGCTTTTACTTTCGTATTCAGTAGGTGATCTACTTTGTTGCTGCAGCCTTCCTTCTGGCATTTAACACAGGAATGATGAGGAGCTCAGTTTCACTAAACTGGACGTTTAATATACTGCTTCGAGACCTCTCACTGTTCAGCCCAGCTAATTCCTTCCTTTCATATACCCATCCTCATGAGATTGTGCACACAAAAGATCTAAGGTCTGGCACCTG
This sequence comes from Laterallus jamaicensis coturniculus, assembly GCA_022605575.1. Taxonomy (NCBI): domain Eukaryota; kingdom Metazoa; phylum Chordata; class Aves; order Gruiformes; family Rallidae; genus Laterallus; species Laterallus jamaicensis. Next base: position 5,726,018 of record JAKCOX010000005.1, read on the forward strand.
GGGAGGAATAACTGCATGTATCAGTACAGGCTGGGGTTGACCTGCTGGAGAAGAGCTCTGTGGAGAAGGACCTGGGGGTCCTGGTTGAGGACAGGTTGGCCATGAGCCATCAGCGTGCCCTGAGGGCTGAGAGAGACAATGGGATCCTGGGGGGCATGAGGAGGAGTGTGGCCAGCAGTCACAGGTCACTGGTCAGGCCCCACCTGGAGTGTTGTGTCCAGTTCTGGGCTCCCTGGTATCAAAAAGGACAGGGATCTCCTGGAAAGAGTCCAAAGAAGGGCTACAAAGATGATGAAGGGCCTGGAACATCTCCCCTGTGAGGAAAGGCTGAGAGAGCTGGGGCTGTTCAGCCTGGAGAAAAGAAGACTGAGGGGGGACCTAATCAATGTCTATAAATATCTTAAGTATGGGGTGCAGGGGGAATCAGCCAGCCCCTTTTCTTTGGTCTGTGGAGACAGGACAAGGGGCAATGGCTGCAAATTGGAGCACAGGAAGTTCCACACCAACATGAGGAGGAACTCAGTGAGGGTGAGGGAGCCCTGGGACAGGCTGCCCAGGGGGTGTGGAGTCTCCTTCTCTGGAGATATTCAAGACCCATCTGGACACCAACCTGTGCAGTATGAGCTGGGGAGCTGCTTTGGCAGGGGGGTTGGACCCCATGAGCTCTCGAGGTCCCTTCCAACCCCTACAACTCTGTGATTCTGTGAAGGTCACCAATATCTCCAAGTCCACTGCTTTTGGTTTGTCCTTCTTTCTTCTCTTCTAAGCATCATCCGTTTAAGATAAATTCATTGCCACTGTCTCCAAAAGCTGTCTTTCATTTCCTCAGCTCGTTCTTTCCAACCCGATTAAAGCAAATCTTTGTCCTCCCACCAGCTATTTTCTCCTCTTTGACATCAGAAATATGGTCACTAACAGACTCCTGCTGACAGCATGCTTTCCCAGCTGATGTCTATCTCCTAATGTATTTTGTTATTCAAATATTCCAACTATAGAGACATTATCATCCCAATTCTGTCCCTCGGATAATTCCATTTGGTATCTTAAGCTCTGATTACTTGATCTTGCTGGTTTGGTAGAGTAAAACATTTCTATTTTAGGAAACACATGGTGTACATGTGTGGCAATCTCTCTTAGCTACTGACAACTACAATACTTTACCAAAGTAGGTAAGCTTTCACATATATAAGATGGTCTAACAGGGTGCTTGGTAGGTAGTTTCATTTACAGTCCATAAAGGTAAGACTTTTACCAAGAAACCTTTAAGTAGATCTCAACATGAAAAGCTATCACCATGCACAGCATATCTTTTATGCACAGATCATTCAGTGGCTCCAACTTCTCCAGTTTACTCTGGTCTACAAGCAAGCATGCCACATACAAAGCAACTCCTTAACAAGCTACTGTTTTTAACATACCAGTTATACAAGTTCTTTGAGAACATTTAATAAATTTTGACTCTGTACTAATATTTCCAGTTCTGCTTGTTTACCCCATACCATTTTTCCATTAGTATAAAGACACCTGAAGGCACCTGATTACAACCTCACTTATCTTCTTTGTCCATCCCATGACCCTATATGAATAACACTATTTCCTGTCATCCTCCACCCCCAGTTTTTGAGCTGTTGTCTGTTTATTGTTTATATTTACCCCAGGGATTTGTCATCCATCAGGTATTTAAGAGTTAAAAAACAGAAAAAAATCCACTTTTTCTTTCTATTAAGCATCAGTTAAATTCTCATTGTTTGTTTCCACAATTCAATCTCTCTCTAAAAAAAGGTAGGGGTTGTTAAAGTCCATTTTGCATCAAATGTACAACATGAAAGCATCAACATCAGACTCACTGAAAACTATTATTAGTTGAAATGAGAGAATTACCTATACTGGTCCTTCTTTTGCATACCTGTAAAGTTTGGATAACAACTTACTCTAACAAGTTTATATATGCAACAGAATAAGTTTTCTTATTGTACCAACTCCTACATGTTGCAGTTCAACCACAGACTTCTGAATATTTATAAAAGTACAGAGTTAGTTTAAAATCATTTATGAAGCCAAAGGTACAGCAAAGTGAAATACATAGTTAATAGATTTCCTTATTAACTACCTGGCCCCTTAACCATTTAAAACACTAGCAAAAATGTATCATCTTCTATGACCAGTGTTATATGAACAGTATACAACAGAACTGGAATTCTTGTAGCTTCGCAGGCATTTTGTCAGTATTATTCTACAATCTGGATAGACAAAACCCATTTCTTTCTGCTCTCTGGATTTGTGCAGAGCATAAACACATCTGAAGAAACAGACACTGCTTCCCACACACAGGAGGGTATTTGTTATGCAAGAGAAATGCTAGCCACAGAAATGAAACAAGGAGCCGCAGGTATGACAGGTAGAAAACTGCTCTATGCATTAAATTGTGTGGCTTTTGTCAGGCTATACTGTAAGCTTAGTGTCCAGCCAGCCCCACATTCCATTGTTCCATGACCACATAACAAGAGACAGCATTAACTCACAATGCCAAAACCAGTCACTGTTACTTCAGAATCACAAGACTGGGAAAGACCTTCAAGATCATCAAGTCCAACCGTTCCTGTCCTGTGCTAAATCATATCCCTGAGCACCTCATCTACCCATCTGTTAAATACATCCAGGGAAGGTGGCTCAACCCCCTCCCTGGGCAGACTGTTCCAGGCCCTGACAACTCTTTTAGTGAAGAACTTTTTCCTGACATCTAATCTGCCCCTGCCCTGGCACAGCTTTGTGCCATTTCCCCTTGTCCCATCTCCTGTCACCTGGCTGAAGAGACCATCATCCACCTCCCCACAACCTCCCTTGAGGCTATTGCAGGCAGTGATAAGGTCTCCCCTCAGCCTCCTCTTCTCCAGGATAAACATCCCTCATCTGCTCCTCATAGGATTTGCCCTCCAGCCCCTTCCCCAGCCTGGTTCCTGCAGTTCAGTCTGACAATCACCTAAATAATGCACTTTTTCCCATGCATATGATTCTGAAAGAAAGAAAACCCAACTCATTACTGATGGGGAAGCACAAAGAAGATGTACTGCAGCAGCTATTTCAGCAGTAAGTTCTCTCTTCAGAGCAGGGGTTCCTGAATTACCTACCTGGGGAAACCAGGATAAACAGCAATACGTGTTTTGAAACACTGATGGTTCCCCTAATCGAGTTGCTCTATACCTGCCTTTCTCATTTCCTGCACATCATCATGAAACACCCCATGCTGCAACTGTTGCCCTGACTGCAGGATTATACTGTCCAGTCTCATTTACAGAAAATCCTCTGCACAAATACCAGATGAAAAGCTGTTAAGATTTTTACCTTAGCAGTCTTAAGTGCTTGACTGCTTTCTTCCTAGGTTTGCATTAGCATGTATCTTTTTCCATCTTATTTTCTCAAGTCAAGGGGGCTACCCTAACCTGTAGCTGCTCTCTCTTAGTTGAAGAGGCAACAGACAGAGCAGCTTTCACATGTCCCATCCAAAAGCATTCTCCCATACTCCCCAAGTAGAATCCAAAGCATATGTTTCTCCAGCATCATTCTGGGTCTGTATTCGTTACGCTGTGGTTTCTTGATTATTTTTATTTCCCTCCCCCAACACCAGGCAGACATAGTTTCTCTTAATTTGAGTAATTCTCCTATTGATCCTTTCTGTATCTTCTCTGTAATTTGCTTTAAAAAAACCTCGTTAGGTTAGCACAACCTGATTCTATTATCTTACAGCAATGATGCAATTAGCTTTGGAACTGGTTCTATGGCTTTGTATTTGGTATGATCTATTTTTAGCCTTAACTATAATAGGACAAGTGACAGAAACTACATTCTCTCCTCTTCCCACCCCAGCTCTCATCAATTTCTCTACTAAATGTTTACTGTGGATAGTAACTTTGTCATTTTAAATAGGAGGTATACCTGAAATCATTAAAATTTATGTCAATGTGCCACAAACTGCCTTGGGAGAAAAAAACTAACAGTACTTTCTCTTAAAAATTGATTAAAAAAAGGTAAGTGGAATGAAGCTGAAACACAGGAAGTGGCCACACTCTACAACACAGAATAAAGCAACCAAAACAAAACTGATGCACACATTTGTCACTGGATTGTAGCCAAGGTTTGGAAAGCTTACCTAAGTGTTTACAGACTTGCCAAAATTCATGTGTGGCAGTACCACTGCCATCACTTACACCAGTGCACCAGCAAGGATACTTAACAAGAGCTGGTAACAATCTGTTTTATTCTTTGTGTTGTTTACTAAAGTTTCCATCTGGTAGAGAAGGCAGACTTGATACTTCTCTGGCAATTCAGAGGAACTTAACAAGCACATAGGAAGCAAACCCTGTATTTGCAGATCAGCTGTGCTTTCCCTAGACCAGCTTTTTTTTCCCCAATGTCCTGCTGAACACTACCTCATGAAAGCGTAGTAAAAATGATGGACAGCTCAGTGACTGTATCATGCTCACCGTGACTGCACAAGAGCTAATGTAATTAAACCAAGGCTAGTTAATTAACTGCTTTAAAATTAAAATTACACTGCAATGCCATTCTTAACAGTTTTTCTCTATGAGGTTCATTCCTACCTACCCATTAGTGTCATCTCTGTACTGCTGGTATTTTCCTTAACCAGCCTAGAGCTTCTGAACAGTTTTCTGTTTCTTCCAGGAAAACTCCACAATTCTTCAAATAAGCTTAAGATGCTGCCATGCTCCCTTCCTCTCACCTCTTTCATCTGAGGTATCATTATCTTAAGCACACAAGCTTGTGTCTGTGCAGCCAGATGCTCACCTCCCCTGCTTTGCACCCACCTTGGTATTACCAACTCGTACTGCATGACAAAGGTTAAAACAGAAAAAAAGGAAGAGACCATTCATAGGCCATGGACCTAAAGTCCATTCACATATGATCCTTTGTTCCCATTCTTCCTCCCAATCCTGTCAATTTAAACAAGAGCATCCAAAACCTCTTCAAGGAGTTCAATCACCTTCTATCAACAACAAAGACTTTTCCCTCCTTGCTCTGTGCGAAGGTATCTGCAAACACCCAGCACAGGGAGGACTCTGACTGCCATTGTTTTGCCCCCTTTTCTTTCATCAGCTATGTAAATTTCCTCATTTGCCTTCTTTCCTTGATCTCATTTTCAGTTCTTTCATAGAATCACAGAATGGCAAGGGTTGGAAGGGACCTCAAGGAACACAGAGCTCCAACCCCCCTGCCACAGGCAGGGACACCGACCTCAGGCCTGGAGCTACACAAGGTTGCCCAGGGCCCCATCCAACCTGGCCTTGAACACCTCCAGCTATGGGGCATCCACCACCTCTCTGGGCAGCCTGTTCCAGCCCCTCACCACTCTTTCTGTAAAAAACTTCCCCCTAATATCCCATCTAAACCTTCCCTCCTTCAGCTTTAATCCATTCCCCCTTGTCCTGCCATTATCTGCCCTACTAAAAAGTTGATTCCCCTCCTGTTTATAATCTCCCTTTAGGTACTGTCAGGCTGCAATGAGGTCCCCCTGCAGCCTTCTCTTCTCTAGGCTGAACCAGCCCAGCTCCCTCAGCCTCTCATGTTCAGTTTCTCATCCACTTTCATGCTATCCCATCGCATTTTGATGCCATCATGTGTACTAGGAACCCACTCACCTACACTCTTCACAGCACCTCCTCTGCCATACCTTTGAACACCTACAACTCAAACCTTCTTTCGACATAACTATTGTCTTATTTGTCTCCTCCCATTTGCTGATTTTCCTGATTATTTCTTTCTTAGTAGAACTCTTCAATCATTAATTGTTTCTGCATTAGCTATTCGAAACACTCCCGCTCCTAGACAAGGACAGACTTCTTGCCATTCCCAGTACTTGGTACACATCATCCCATGGAAGAAACAGAAACCTCCTCAATGCATTGCTTCACTAACACTTTCAGGAGGCACTATTTCAGTATTATCTTTTCCCAGGATACTGGACACACTAAGTCCTTTCTACTTCACAATCCACCAAATCCTTTTCATTTTTTCATTTAAAAAAAGGAAGAAAAGAAACTTAAACCCTTACACAAGCTATGAACTGGAGGCAAGGGAAATAATTAGCAAGTGAGAATTGCTATGAAGGCCCATCTAACTAAACAGCTTATAGGCAAACCTGTAAGGTTTAAGACTGAGCCACACAGATTAAAGGCAAAATGTTAATGCCTATAGAAGACAAAAAGGTCTATGTAAGTTGTCATTATTAAAATGCCTCAGGGAAACTTTCTTATGGTAATTTAAACTGAAAAGGTTAAAACCTTAAAAGGTATTATGTTCAGCCTGTATGCAGTGCTTCCATACAATGAAAGAAGAACATACAACTTGCCCTTGCAGAAACACTAACTGTTGCTATGTGACTCCTTAACTGCACAGATTTAAGGGAAAAGCCTAAAGAGAAACATGCCACAAAGTACTTAAGCTTCAGCCTAAGAGTCTAGAGTGCCAGAACCAGTTTTTTTCCATGAAACCTAGCATCAGTTTCAAGTCTAAAGCATCAGTTGTGCATTACACATACATGCTAGGAACCAGAAGCTCCAGAATCAACATCCTCTCAACAGAAGAGTGAGTTTATGAAATACCAATTTACCTTGTCCAACCTCACTTTCATTGTGCTGGAAATACCAGCTGAGGTGGTAGATTCTTTTTAACCTCTTGTGCATGCTCTTACAAAAGAGTTTCTCATCTCACCCATGAATTGGTACGATTTTCAGTCAGTGTCCTGTCTGTCATTTTTAGGATAAATCCTGTAACTGAATAATTAAAACGTAAACAACTTATGTATTGACCACAAGTCTTTCTAATATACATGACAAGTACAGAAATACTTATAAATTAACAGACTTATGCCACACAAAAGCAAATGTCAGCACAGAAACTCTATTCTTAATTACTTGGACTGCTGTAACTAGTAAGCTACGTCCAAGACAAGTATTATTCAGTATTTAGCATCAACACACTGTAGTAGTTCACATCTTTACAGAGCATCACTACACATAACACAGTATTAAGGTTCAGTGCAAGGCATTTTTTGCTACTGTTCCTTATTTCTTTCAGGCAGACTGTCTTGTTCACCATTTTTCTTCATTAGATCTCACAAGATCTTTTGATCTTGCAAATCCCAGCTTACATGCAACTACTTCCTATAAAGAGTCATGAAAGGATTTGTGCTATGAAGTCTATCTACAATTTTAAATTTTTTATGTCTTTCACTTACACAATCATAGAATGGCATGGGTTGGAAGAGACACCAAGGATCATAGAGCTCCAACCCCCCTGCCACAGGCAGGGACAACAACCTCAGGCCTGGAGCTACACACAAGGTTGCCCAGGGCCCCGTCCAACCTGGCCTTGAACACCTCCAGGGATGGGGCATCCACTGCTTCTCAGGGCAGCCTGTTCCAGCCCTTCACCACTCTCTCTGTAAAAAGCTTCCCCCTAATATCCAATCTAAACCTTCCTTCCTTTAACGTAAATCCATTCCCCCTTGTCCTGCCATTATCTGCCCTTCTAAAAAGCTGATTCCCTTCAGGGACTGACAGGCTGCAATGAGGTCCCCCCGCAGCCTTCTCTTCTCCAGGCTGAACCAGCCCAGCTCCCTCAGCCTCTCTTTGTAGGGCAGGTGCTCCAGCCCTCTGATCATCTTTGTGGCTCCTCTGACCCCTCTCCAACAGTTCCACATCTCTCTTGTATTGGGGGCCCCAGCTCTGGACACAGGACTCCAGCTGGGGCCTCAGGAGGGCAGAGCAGAGAGGGACAATCCCCTCCCTGTCCCTGCTGCCACCCCTCTGCTGATGGAGCCCAGGATCCCATTGGCCTTGCGAGCTGCAAGAGCCACTGCTGGCTCATGTGCAGTTTCTCATCCACTGTGACACCCAGGTCCTTCTCATAGGGCTGCTCTCCAGGAGCTCTTCTCCCAGTCTGTATCTATGGCTGGGATTCTTCTGGCCCAAGTGCCACCCCTGACACTTGGCAGTGTTGAACCTCATGAGGTTCACCCAGGCCCATCTTTCCAGCCTGGCAAGATCCCTCTGGATGGCTCCTTTCCTTCTAGGGTGACAATCACTAAGTGTAAGCCTCCACAGTACATAGACCAATCTGCTAGGCAGCAAAAGCCTGCAAAAACTGTCCAGTCCAACTGACGCAATGCATAGGAGTAAACTTTTTAATTTAAAAAAAGTACCACAGCCACTTGATGCTGAAAGTACATCTTTTTGACACAAGCTTTCTTCAACAGAAATAAGATACTGAAATCAAATGGTAATTATTCCATTACGATTAAGAACACAGCACTGTCAGTGATAAAGAGAGGCATGTATGCTTTGGCTTGACTGCTTGACAGCCTGAAGCTTCTCAAGAAGCGGAGTCGCTTACATCCCTTCATGAATCCAGCCTTAAATCACACAGAGCTGAGAGCTTGTCATTCCAACACCAACTTCCATGGAATCTCAAACTGAGACTTGAAACAGGCAGCAGATCACAAGGGAGAGGTGACCGAGAAACTCCCTCACTCTTCTCCTTTGGCATGCTGGAGGTGCCAAGATGCTGAACATCAGTACACCACAGGAAGGCTACAAATAGGTCCCAAACACAAATCAACTTGATTTTAAGTGAAATGAACTTGATTTTAACAGAACATAGTTTTAGCTCCAACTAAAAGCAGAATTTTATCTCATACCAAGTCAAGCTTCTCTAGATTAGGATCCAACTAGCTTCAGGATTCTAATCAAATGTAAATGAAAGATGTAGGAATGGACAAGATTCTGGGAAAGTACAGAAGAAGTCACATATTAGAGTCACACACCTAAAAAGTTGCTAAAAAATTTACCTTTAGATACTGAAAATTTTATTTAGCTAAGGGATTTTTTTTAATGGTGTATTCTTAGGTGTGACCTCTGAGGAAAGACTAACAAATTGGAATTACTTAATTTAATGATGAGTTGAAAGCAAATAAAGCAGTATTCGAATATGTAAAATGCTGTCCCAAAAAGGAAAGAAAACCTCTGTTTTTCATGGCTCTTGAGAACCCTGTAATTCATAAAAAGCTTAGATCATAGCAAGAAAAAAACCCCTCAGGTCAGACATGTGGAAATTTTTTCCTGATAAGAATTGTGAAGCAAAACAGCAGGTGAAGCAATCATCTCAGAAACAGACTGGGTTTCTTCTGCCTGGGGAAGAAGATGGTGGACTTAATTTTGAGGTGCCCTACCAACCTTCCCTCTCACAGCTGAAATCAGTCACTTGCACATTTGAAACTTACATGTGGTAAATGAACAAACACACTGGAAGATTTAACAAGCTTTTTTAAAGGGTCTTGTAAATTAATTCATTATGCATTCATATCTTTCCTCACATGAAACAGGATACAGTTAGTCCTTGGCTTTGTTTCTGCCATTTAGAGTTCTATGAAATTAGGAGTCCGACAATATCTGTGCTCACACCCTCCTTTTGTAACCATTGTCAAGCTACAGTGAGCAAGACAGTTCTGGAGCTGCAGAAGCAGAGGGTGTAGCAGCCCTTTCCAAGAAGAAAGGAAAAGATTGGAGAAAAAAAAAACCACGTAGATCACTTTCAGGTCAAAGTATCAACCCCATGAAAGTCAGGATGCTCCACTTCATCTCTGGTCTCAGCTATTGAAGTAGATTTCTGATAGCTAAAGACAAGGAGACACTAAAGAGCTAAGAGGGAAAAAAAAAAAGGATAAAGAAAGGAAAGAAGGAGAGGAGCTGGTCTTCCACTCCACAGATTTACTCTGAAAACCACTTCAGCTTTTGCAATGAAGAATAAGCTACTCCAAAACAGTGAAAAGCTCACTAATTAATAGTTCAACGAAGCAGACACAATCCATGATAACTTTAATTATATTACTGGCTTCAAAGATCGTACAAGGAGTTCCAAAAAGAACAGCTTCTTCACACTTCATCTGTCATCCCATCATACAGCTCAATTTCTAAACCTGTTCCTCCCTCTACGCTAAACAAATGGCAGGAAAAATAGCATTTGGGTACTGTAGATTTCAAGTCCCCAGACAACAGTCACAGAACATTTGCTGAACAAACATGTGGTTTTCTACACTGTCAGACAAACAACCCAGAATTTGAAATAAAACATGTTTCCCCTTATTATCTAGATAAGGGTAAAAAGCATTCTCAGTCACCTCCAGCTCACAACTTTCTGATGATGCCTGACGACTCCTGAGGGAAACAGGAAAGAACAAAAATGAATGAGTAGCATGGAAGGCCGATGCAGATGAAGGGCTGAGGAGGAGGGAATGCTCGCTAGCCTTGGTTGCCAATCCCAGTTTTACTCTGAATTCTGTTTCTGAGGTTTGCCAAACATGGCCACACCACAGACTCGACCCTTGGGAGTTTTCCTCTGAGCAGGTAGAAGCAGTTTTACATAGATAAGTTACTGGCACCAGATTTGTTGTACTTCTCATGCTGCCCAAAGGAATGACTCACACAAGGAGGCTTTCCATTTTACTCAACATAAACCCCTGCTTCCAACCTGCAGTCAGCTTAAAGCCTGACATGACTTCTCATGCTTTTTACAATCAAGTCTACAGATAGTTACATACACTAGAGAACAACTGCTTTACTTTTTATTTCACTTTTTGGTCATGTCCCATAACAATAAAAATCTATTGTGCATGCAAACACACAAACTATACCACAGGAAGTTAGTACAGCAACCACAACACCCAACAACACCCTTACTGCCACTGTTTTAGCTGGTGCATGGATGCCTCTTGCTACCTGTCCAGCTTAGTCAATTCTCTACTGTTTCACACAGAATCACAGAGTTGTAGGGGTTGGAAGGGACCTCAAGAGATCATCGGGTCCAACCCCCCTGCCAAAGCAGCTCCCTAGCTCATTTCAAATACAGGTAGAGGAGATTGGGAGTCAGAAATGGGGAAAAAAGCTGTGATTGTCTGGGAACCTGCACAAGAAACCATGACACATCAATCATCTGGCTCCTTCCTGAAAAAAGGATACTTAAATTCTGGGGCACACTTTCTACTGTATCCATTTTTTGGTAAAAAAAACACCCAAACATGTAAAATTAGCCTAAGAAAACCTCTATGAAGTTATTTAACAATCACAAATCTGTTCAGCAACTTTTTTTTTTTCCCCTTTCTTCTTTTAAATGGTTCTTTTCTTGTGTTCCTACCAACCAGGGCCAGCTATTTGCATGGGAACACAATTTTGGCAGTGCAAATAAGTGGAGTAATTGTATTAGGAATACTTCAGTAATACAGTTTTAGGACGCTTCGCAACTAAACAAACACTTGAACATCACTGACCCGAATTCACTGTCTGAGAAATAAGTATGTGAGAAGTCTCACATGATTTGAAGTTTCTTGAAAAGACTCCCAGAAGGCAGCAAGAAATTTCACCTGTGAGTGATAGCAAGGCAGCTCCACCTGCACTAACCTGCTAAGAGACAGAAAAAGTCACCTTTTAAAAAAAATTTTATTAATTTCAGCAATTCACCAAAGCAAAATCTGGTTTTGCTCTAATTTATCCTAGACCAACACATACTAAAGGTAAGCATAAAAGCATTATGTTATTTGCCAGCTATGCTCTACCTCTAAATTCTGTGATGCTGACTCAGGAGCACTGGTCACAGATGTCTTTCAAACGCAGGCATCAGCTGCAGAAGAAAGCAATCCTGCAGGGTAAAATCCGTCTGAGCTTCTAGTAACATCCACTTTCTGGGCTGTGAGTTAACCAAACTCTGCTTTCCACTGCTAATCCTAACTGTACCACACCACCTGGGGAATTCTGTGCTTTCTCCTACTGTCTGAAGGCGTTTAATGTCATCTCATTTGCATGAAGAACACAAACCAGGACAGTAAGAGTAGATGGCTTTTTACAGCTGGGCTGAACTAATGTCAGTATTATCCATGGTTTAGATCAGAGTTCCTCTACGTCCTCATAGCCTGGGATAACTGACAGCTGCCTACACTCCCATGAACTGCTGGAAGGTCAGAACTTCTCTTGCTGCAGCAAACCTGAAAGCAACCCCCATGCACAACCCTAGAGATAGCATCAAGGAATCCGGGCTGTTCTGATTTTGACTTTTCCCTTTAAAAGGGCAGACAATGGCAGGACAAGGGGGAATGGATTAAAGCTAAAGGAGGGAAGGTTTAGATTGGATATTAGGGGGAAGTTTTTTACAGAGAGAGTAGTGAGGTGCTGGAACAGGCTGCCCAGAGAGGTGGTGGATGCCCCATTCCTGGAAGTGTTCAAGGCCAGGTTGGATGGGGCCCTGGGCAACCTTGTGTAGCTCCAGGCCTGAGGTTGTTAACAAATGCTTGTTAAATACATTTGTATAGATCAGCCCTTCGAGCTCCTCAGACCTGCAAATCTGTCCCTAAAAGAATCTTTAAGGACACATTAAGATCACAAATATGTGAGAAACTTTTAAGAGAAAACACACAAAGAGGAGGAGGAAAGTCTTAACTCTATAGGTCATCACTTGCAGGTGGATGACTATGACCATCAAGGTTACTGAAAACCTACTTAAAAACCATTCTTCCAACGACGATTCACTATTTTAAATGACCTTTACACTGCTTATCAACTAAGGCGTTACAAGGCACCAGAAAGCTTTTCTTTCTTGCTATTTCTAGAATTAGTAGAAAATAGAAGAGTATAATCTTGTTTAGCACTTGAGAAGTCTCTGCCTCTTTGGCAACAAACACATCAGAGTCCCGAGCAGCTCTGCAAAGCTGAGTCAGAATTTCACAGTATCTTTAGAATCATAGAATGGCCTGGGTTGGTAGGGACCCCAAGGATCATAGAGCTCCAACCCCCCTGCCACAGGCAGGACACCAACCTCAGGCCTGGAGCTACACAAGGTTGCCCAGGGCCCCATCCAACCTGGCCTTGAACACTTCCAGGGATGGGGCATCCACCACCTCTCTGGGCAGCCTGTTCCAGCCTCTCACCACTCTCCCTGTAAAGAAATTCCCCCTAATATCTCATCCAAACCTTCCTTCCCTTAGCTTCAATCCATTACCCCCTTGTCCTGCCATTGTCTATCCTCCTATAAAGTTGATCCCCTCCTGTTTCTCTGCTACCTTTAGGTACTGGCAGGCTGCAATGAGGTCCCCCTTCTCCAGGCTGAACAAGCCCAGCTCCCTCAGCCTCCCTTCATAGTGGTGGTGCTCCAGCCCTCTGGTCATCTTTGTGGCCCAAAATGAATGTTGCTGAAGAGCTGTTTCAAAGCCATCACCACGCCTGTTCTCCTGGTCCCCAGTACACTCCTGCTCCAAAGCAAATGCCACTGAAATCCAAACTACTTTGGAAAAGCCTGTCTGTGAACTTAGGGGAACTTTAGCCAATTGGTGTGAAAGAGGGTATTTCTGGAAGCTGTTACTGGTATTGTTGCTGCTCTCTGTTGCACTGGTGTACTGCATGCACCCACTACTTCTCTGGGCAGCCTATTCCTGCCCCTCACCACTCTTTCTGTAAAAAACTTCCACCTCATATCTAACCTAAACCTTCCTTCCTTTAGTTTTAATCCATTTCCCTTTTAAAGGAAGATGTTTTCCATCTTCTATTGAGTAAGAAACTTCAGGTAAAACTCAACGGAGTATTGAGGCCAGAGCTTTATGCTGTTCCAGTATCTTCACATAATGGGAAAGGCAATGGGCTGATGTAAGCCCTCCTGGAACTCATTTCACATTAACACGTCCACTAAGCAGAAAGCACAACTAAACATACCCCAACACCGAAGTGCTCAGTGAGAAGTCTTAGAAACCACAAAAAAAACCCCGTGTTTTGGTTATACACTGCTTTACATAGTAGTAAAAGTGCAATTAACAACTGATTAAGGTGTTTGATGGTGGGGAGGGGGCTGCCCAGTACCTCTCGAGCAGAATAAGCTCGTGTTACTGCTGGCTGTGGCCTTCTCCTGGTCCCCTGCAACAGTGCTGAAAACTTAATTCCTAGGGCAGCACCTTGGCTCTAACAACTCACCCCCATTAAATCTAAGACAATGAAGAGAGCAGATCATCAGGGCAGGTGGGTAGTAAGGGAGCATGTGAAGGGCCAAAACCAAACCAACCCACCCCCAAAAAAACCCCCATATAAAAGCCATCCTCCCTGACTGATGCTGTTGTCCCACAACATAACTATTTTTAGCATAATAATAAGCGTTCACTATCACCACTGCAAAATTTGAGAAGGGAAAGATGAGTACCAGATGTTGTGCCATATTTTATTTTTCCAGTATAAAGCCAAGAACCCTGCATACTGACCTAAATACTCCAACAGCCCATCATTAAACCCTGTGCCCATAAAAAGCAGGCCCACCTAAAAAAGCTGAGTGAATCACAAGTATCTTTTATATTCCCAATCTCCATTTTTGTCTAAAGACATTTACCTGACTCTGGTTCTTTACAGCAATGCAATCATAGAATGGCAAGGGTTGGAAGGGACCCCAAGGATCAGAGAGCTCCAACCCCCCTGCCACAGGCAGGGACACCAACCTCCATGCTTAGAACAGTGATTGGGGGGGTATATAAGGGAACATAAGAAATCACATTTATAACTACTAACACATAAATAAGAGTAAATTCAATTACTAACTACTCCAAGATGCTTGGGGGGAAAGTCCATAAGGGGAACAAAGTAAATGACAGCAAGGTTGTGACTCGTGACCCAAGCATCCTAAGGAAGGTGGTGCCTGTGACTGGTAAGGAGGAAGCATCCCAAGGAAGGGGGCACCTGGAGGATAATCCTGCCCAGCTGGAAGGATCACAACTAGGCATGTGCCAGGGGAGAAGGTGAAAGGTCCCATCTGATGAAGACTCTGACCCTTCATCCTGAGACCCCCAGGACCTGACCACCAGCAGGAGACAGCGCACAGGCACAACTGGGAGGAGTCTGTGGAGATGAGTTCATGGGCCTACGAAGCAGGGACAGGCTATGCACATGCACAGGTGTGCTGCAAAATGCCATGAATAGGTAACATTCTGCTGCATATAACTAAGGTGAACTGCCACGTTTGGCATGCACACCCGTGGTGGAGCGACCCCCTGTGCAGCTACACATAACAAACATACCTACTGTCCAGCCTGCTGGGCTGCAGAGTGTATTTCCACAAACGAACAGGAAGGATTCCACATCTTAGAAAGAACTTCCCTGTACTAAACTAGTAAGATTTTCTTATTATAAACTTTTAAACACAAATGGGCTTTTACCCAGCAGATTAATCCATTTCTATGAATTTAAAAGACTGCTAGATGGCCAGTCTGCTATTCCATTCACAGACCCTTAATTCCACCCGGATTTTATTCATCAGAAATTGAGAGAGGGCTTAATACTTCTGAAATTAGGATCTTAATAGCTGCCAGAAGTTGCATCTTCCCTTAGCAACAAGCAAAAATCCAGAATTAGTCTTGGTTTGGACTATTTGTGTTAGGACACTATAGTGAGAACAATGTAGACGTGCATCCTGTTTATTCAGCAGTGGGCAAGGACGCAACAGCTATCAGAACTGGAAGGTTCTTTTACACCACCATGACAATACAAGCAAGCACCATGGTTCAACCTCTGTGCTTGTTTACCCAGTTTTAGTACTCAGGAAAAAAAACAACAAAACCACCAGACTTTTTATATATATATACATATACAGACTGCAAACATCATCCAGTAAACTCTTAAGTACCACAAAAAAAGGTATGTCATTTCACACTGCTAAAGAACTTCAGCTTAACTAGTATTTCAGGGAAGTTTTGTACTGGCAACACAACCAATGGAACTTCTGTTGCTGGAGACAAGACTTACCCCTTCCTGAAATCTCCTTCATTGTAACCCAAGGGAATGAAGAGCAATAGGCACGTGCTTGTGAAGGCTGTGCTCAAGACAGCACATTGTTCTAAGTGATCTATGGATATAGGCTCTTACATACACACACAATAGTATCCTTAAAGAAACATAGCTCTGAGACCGACTGAAGAGACTTTGGTTTGTCACAGAACACTAGGTAAAGAAATAAAAGTGTTTTCATTCAGCTTAGGCATCCAACAAACCTTCAAAGGGGCTGGGTGAGCTCTCTGGGTAAATTTCTTATCCACTTAACACTCTGGAGTACCTACACACAGCAATAAAGATTTGACACAGCCTATGCATACTGTGACAAGTAACAGGAGGAGTTAATTAACGTTTTCCTACCACATATTTATAGATAAACATGAAACCAATGCACTGGCTCAGACCCAGAGATCCATTAGTCCACTTTTCTCTTCGAGCATGACACTGGAAGCATTTGCAAGAATCCTATAAGGCCAGTTTCAGGTCTGTGAAGGACAATTGCCCTATGTTTATGGTACATGAAGGCCACTGACTAGGCACCTTCCACTCTTAAGTCAATGACTTTAACTTCTTTCAAAAACATCAGCTACAATTGAGTGTAGCAATATACAAGTGTAAATAAATTCACTATTAATAATAAGTCCTGTTTAAAAATTCAACATCTAGCTATAAGGACAAACTCAGATTTTTCCATGGTGGGTCTGCAAGCTCTGACAGAGAAAACAAGCCACAAAACCTATTTTAAACTGTCCCCTTGGTATACTCTTTGGAAGGAAGACCTAAAGAGAAGCCAGCACATTTATATTCAGATTCTCAATACTTTTGAGGTTTTAAAATTTGTTTTTACCTTTTAAATGCTTCAGCAGGGTTCCTCTCACATTCCCCAGGTTGCAAGAGGCTCTGAATAGCAGGATCTCTTAGTTTATCCTCGTATCCCTGGATCAGTCCACTACGGCAGATCTGTGTAACTAGACCTCTAATAAACCCTCCAACACAGAGCGTGTCAGAGTCCTGGGCCCTGCAGAAATGGAAGGCTAGTGCCTGACGATGTAAGCCTCTTTGCAGGTTTGCAGGTGAGCTTGGCCACAGTAACTCAGTACAGAGGGCAGTCTTCCCGCTTCCAGGCCCTCCTACCAACAAGACACCCCAGGCAGCTCCTTTCCCTGATGCAACGCCGGTATTATTCCCAGAATTCGCTACAAGACATGGTTTGTTGGCAGCACTACCACTGCAGTTAGCTTTCTCCTGGAGGCAGTGCTGAAGCTTGTGGAAAACCCACTCCCTACAGTAAAACTGCTTTCCCTGCAGCAAGCTGGTTTGAGCCATTTTATGAAGCTTCTTCTCTTGGATTTGTCATAAGCAGCAGTACACCTTCAGCATCTCCAGGTCGGGAGATAGGCATTCATCTTGTGCAGAAGAATGCTCTGCCCAGAACTCGACAGAGGTTACAGCAATCAGTTAACCTTTCCCATAAAACTTATCAGCCTCTTCTCAGGAAGGGTGTCACTCCATTTGTATGCTTTATTATGACTAGCACAACACAGTCATAGCTCAGCTGACATCAAGAAGCGGTGTCTGATACCAGCACTCAACAATACTTCTCATATGGCTCAGAAGTTCATACAGCTCCATAGCTGCATCTGTAGTTTATGCAGTTGTGTGCGTTCCCAGCATACAGGGGACAATACATCTGGAAAAACTGAGGGAAAGCCAACTTCTCAGTGTATACTAAATTCCTTTCAACCCTAGGCATTAATCTCCCTGGATATACATCCAGGAAAAGCTGTCCATAACAAAATGTTCCTTCTGGGAATTTTGAGAAGAGAGAGTGATTTTTTCTTCAGAGTACTATATACACACCACAAACGTGGGTGAGTACCACTTACTAAGCAAGGGTCAGTTTGGACAGCGAGCTCCGCAGACTCTGTACAGCTGGGTGAGCGCCTGAGAAGTGCTTCAGATGACGGTTCCTTATGTGGACGAGGGGATAAAAAAAAATAAAAATAGTAATAGACGTTTACAGCTTCTTATTCCAATCCATCCGCAAGCATCTTCTTGAGGAACCTGGATTCTTACGGAACCTGTTCTCAGGTATCTCAGTCGCAAGATGTCAGAAGAGACAACATCTTCCCCTAGAGCTCTGAAATAAAGAGGACAGCACTTTTAACCCTCCGTGCAAGCCGTAGTCTGGCAAACTGCACACGCAGGCAAACAAAGAGTAAAGTCAAGGGCTCTCACTCTCTATTTTTTCCCCCCCTCACGCTACTAAAGCCATTTAACCTTAAAAAAAGCTGTTTTTAAGAAATCTGTTGTTACAAGGTGCCACGTATAGAACAAGCCCGTAGCGAAACACAATAACCAGACATGACAGCGGCCTTAAAACCCACGGGAGCAGCAAGCCCTCTGCTTCCTCCCGCGGGGGGCCGGACACAACCCTTTCATCCGAGGAGCGTTCTCCCTAACGAGGCTCCGCCACCGAATTCTTCCCCCTCACCCGGTTTGTCTCTCGCTCGGGCGGTTTTCGGGCGGGGTTTAAGTTTATTTCACCGGGGAGAGCCGCCGAGGGCTGCTCGCACGCTTCTTTGTTCGCGGCTCGCCGGCAGCGGGGCGCCCGGCGGGCGGCCGGGTCACGGCTTAACACCCCACCGCCGGCACCTCAGCCCCCAGCCTGCCACCCCCCCCGCCGCCCTTGCCACCGCTCCGCTCCCCTCGGCCAAGCGCCGTCCCCACCGCGACACCCCTTCCTCCCCCCCCCCCCCCACCATCCTCCCGAAACCCTTTACCCCGGGGCTCCCACTGTCTTCAGCCGAGGCGCTGACACCCGCCCGGCTCAGAAGTCACTTCGGCAGCGCCCCGGCAGCCCGGCCATCCCCCTTCGGGAAAAGAAACCGAGTCAAGGAGCAGCTGGGAATCTCCCTCCTCCCCTCCCGCCCCTCCGCCCTTCACCCGCTTCCCCTACCCCCGGCGCGGAGCACGCACGCCCTGTCCCCCGCTCCCCTCCCCCTGCACACACACACCCGGCTCCGCACAAAGATCCCGGGCACCGCACCGCGCCCCCACCCCGCCGAGGCGGCAGCCCGACGGCAGACAGCCTCCCCTCCCCGCACCACGGCCCCGCACACGGGTGTCAGCCCCCTGCCCGCCTCAGGCAGCGGGTACAGCCCGCCCCGCCGCCCGCCGCCCCCGCCAAGGGACGCGCCGCCGCCACCACCTCCCCCGCGGCCGGGCGAGGGGCCTCCCTCCCTCCCTCCCTCCCTCGCTCCCCGCCGCCGCTCGCTCACCTCCGCCGTCGCCCCAGCGGCGGCAGCAGCTGCCGCTGCTGCTCCTCCGGGCTCTGCCCGCAGCGGCGCGGCGCGCCCCTCCTCTTCCTCCAGGCTCCCGCCCCCAGGCGCCGCCGTGCCAGGCCCGCGGCCAGCCCGGTCCGCAGCCGCCTCAGCCCGCTTGATACTCTGCTCGGTGCCTCCTTGACCCACCCTCCTCCGCCCGGACCCGCCCCGCCGCCCGCGGCCCCGCCCTGCCCCGCCCCCTCCGGCGGCAGCCCCGCCCCCTTCCTCTCCAGCGCGTGCGGCGGCAGAGGCGGGGGCAGATGCCGACCGACATCTGGGGCGAAGTAGTCCGAGGCGGAGGGAGACGGGCGGCGCGTCCCTATGGCGCCCCCCCCCCCCTCCTCTTCCCCCTCCTCCATCGCCCCTCTGCCCGCCCCGGGCTTTGTCCCGGCCTTCGCCAGCTGCCTGCCTCTCCTCAGCGCCCGCGGCGGCGGGACCCTTCCCGGCGCGGCCCTGCAGGGGGCGGCAACGCGGTTCCCTCCGCAGGCGCCCGCGGGCACGGCCGCCCCGACCGCCCCGGGCGGGGGAAGGTGGGGAGCGGCGAACCCGCGTCCCCGGGGCCGTCTCCTGCGGGGGTGGATGGGGGCCGCCCTCGGGCCAGCCCCTTCCAGCCCGCTGCAGAGCGGCAAAACGTGATGGATACAAAGGTTCTGGTTGGGAGCGGCCGGTACATCGGCCCCCGGGACGGGACGCTTCAGGCGCCGCGATCTGTGGTGCGGAGGCCGTGCTGGGCCTCGCTCCCCTCGCTCCGCACCCCAGCGCCGGCCCAGCAGCTCCCCGCACTCCTGCCCTGTGTGATTACCCTCGCCGTGTGTTCCCAGCGTTCCCGCTCACTTCTGGGGACGCAAGCAGAAGGCCTTTCCCCAAAGCTGCCGAGGGCACAGGGGCTTAGCTACTCCCCGGCCCCAGCCCGAGGGAGCGGGAGGAGCCCGCACCCAGGCTACATTAACACAGCCACCCTTGAGGTTTACGGTTCATGCGCCCCTACGAACCGTTGGCCGACTTTAAAACGGAAGGAAAAACGGGGAGAACTTGCTCCCGGACACCTTCAGGAGGCCCTTGTGAAGCCAGCCCCCCCCCCCCCCCTTCCACCCATGGCAAGGAACGGGAGAGCTCCCCTTTATTTTGGCCGCGGGACAGCCAGCGAGGGAAGGATCCTCCTTAAAACCTGCTGCCCGCGGAGCTGAGCAGGCTGTTGGTGAGGAGGCGCTTTCCCATTAGCTCTGGGATCACAAGGCCTTTGCGATTACTAAACAGCGCCTTGGCTTTAGCGCCGCTCCGAAGGGTTACCCGTCCCAGGGTAATTAAGGTGTTGTGGAGTTTCACACCCCTGTGATACAACAGAGTGATTCCAGGCGCTTCGAGGAGCGTGTCCCGAGGTTCTTTGTAGGAGCAGAATGAAAAATTAAATAAATGCAGTCGGTATAACTGAGGAGCTTAGGGAAACGAGTCCGCCCGCTTCTAAAAACCAGTAGAACGAGTTTGAGGAACCTTTGGAAGCAGTGAATTACCAATTTGCAAAGCAATTGGGAGTGGGGGAGAAGCAGCAATAAGATTAGCAGTAAGGAAAAAGTTGGGTGGTTGTTTGGGTTTTGGGTGGGTTTTTAACCTTCAGGCAAATGGCCTTCTCTAAGCTTGGGTTTGGGGTTTTTTTTCTCCCCTCTAGCAGCACCACCCTTCAGTTTTGAAATGCTGGGGAAACTCAGGACTTCAAAAATTGACGCTAATGTAAGTTTCCAAGAGACTTCAAACTGTAAAATACTTTCCTTTTTTCTTCTTTTAACAGTGAAAGAGTAGAGTTAGATAACATGGAGGTGGGGGGAGAAGGTGGGGAATTACAGTTCTGGTCAGCTAAGCTGGAGGAGAAATAAATTGTCAAGAACCTGCAAGAAACAATTGCAGATTAAACACCGTCCGGCAGATCTTAGGCACAAGTGTTAGACTCCATGAGAGGGGGGAAAAAAACCCCAAACAAACCCACAAATAGGAAATCAGACAGTGGTGAGACCCAGGGGAAAGCGTATTGCTGCTTCTCTGATGACCAAGACACAAATGAAACCCCAATTCATCACATGCAAAGGTGCTGTCAGAATCCACACAACCCAATACCAACATACGGCAGCAGGAGGAATAACAGCATTGCTTGCTAAAATCAAAGACACTACAATGTAACCACAGTGAAGCTCCTGAAAATAGTCATACAAGTACTCACCTTTCCACACTAATACGTAAATCCTACAACCAGCTGACATTAGGTTGATTTTAGCATGAGACAGAGAACACAAAAGTAACTCCCCCTGCAAAACTAACCTTGTGGGCACTGCATCTGTCAGCATATCACTTCTACAGCTAACATGAGGAGCGTGAGCTACTTGTGGGAATGACAAGGGGAAGGGGTAGAGGGGAAGGAACAGGGGAAAAGAAGTAGGATAAAAAAAACCCTTAGGATTTTTAGTCTTTATTCAAAAGATGACAAACTATTGCAAGATCCAAAGTATTACCTGCATACTTCTTTCCAAAAGGATGTATGCGTGACCTAAAGGTGAAGGCTTTCTATTGACACACCCCCTGCCCCACCAAATTAATATTAGGAAGCAAAAGCATACAAACCAATTTGATAAATCCTTTTAAAAAAGAAAAAAAATCCTAAAAAAAAATAATTCAACAGGTTAAAAAAATAAAAAAGATTGTCATGAATCACTTTGTCCGGGGTCTTTCATCTGTCCATGGAAAACTGAGACCCTGAAGTCAACTTCCAAGAGCAAGGAAGGCATTTTGTTATCAAGTTTATTTGCATAGTACCTCCTATACATAATGTGAGAGCTTAGATGACATCATCCTAGTGAATTATTATAGCTGAGAGTCAGATATTACTGATACAATTGTGCAATGTTGTAGTTAATGAGACTGTATCAGGATAAGAACCAAACCTTATTTTGTGGTTTTGTATAACTTAGTTTGACATAGATAGCAAACCAAGCGTGATATAATTGGATGCAACCTGGCAGGCTACAAGACTGACAGGTAAGACCTAAAAGAGACAAAAAGATGAAACATCAAAATTTCCTATCTGGAAAAAAAAAACCAAACCAAAACAAACAACCCTAACCAAACCTCTCCCCTCTTTTAGTGGTCTGAAGCTGTAGCAACCTTCCCCCTTAACCTGAGCCACAACGCAGCACAGAATCACAGGGGTTGGAAGGGACCTGCAGAGACCATCCAGTCCAACCCCCCTGCCAAAGCAGGGTCCCCAGGACAGGTCACACAGGGAGGTGTCCAGACAGGGCTGGAATATCTCCAGAAAAGGAGACTCCACACCCCCTGGGCAGCCTGTCCCAGGGCTCTGTCACCTTCACTGGGAGAAAGTTCTAAATATTGGTGCGGAACTTCTGTGCTCCTACTTGAGGCCATTGCCCCTTGTCCTGTCCCCACAGACACTGAGAATAGGCTGGCCATTTCCCCCTGCATCCCATACTTAAGATATTTATAATCATTGATCAGATCCCCTCTCAGTCTTCTCCAGGCTGAACAGTCCCAGCTCACCCAGCCTTTCCTCACAGGAGAGATGCTCCAGACCCTCAATCATCTCCGTAGCCTCCTCTGGACTCTCCAGGAGATCCCTGTCTTTTCTATACCAGGGAGCCCAGAACCGGCCACAATACTGCAGCACCTGGTTTTAAAACACGAGGGAAGGTTTGTGTCACACATGCTTGGCTCTAGGTACAGTTTTATACTCAATTCCATACTAGTTAAGACTAGGTAAATAAAGTTTTAGCCAAAAGATTGCACAAAAAGTTGTAACATTATGAAGTCTGTACCAACACAGAAAAAGCTCGGGTTAAATACTAAGGGATCTGCCACATCATTTTCAGACTATTAGAAAATATCTTGCAGCACGCAATTCAATATATGAATTTTAGGTGAAGCCATGAAGCCAGGAAGCCAGCCATTTTATTAGGTGAAATCACCCAGAATCTATACCTTTCTTACTGCAAACATGGCAAGCTAAAAAACTTCTCATTGGTTACACACACTGTTCACACCATATGGATTGGTTAGTAACTATAACGAGTTCTGATAACCCTATCTTATAGCTAAACATCCTTAGTTTACCTTTAATACCTAAAAGCATCCACACACCTGCTGTTTTGACCATCTTGTCATGGTTGGTTCCTAACATGTTCTGTTACTCCCAAATCCCTTCCCATAACTGCTTCTTGGTTTAGGGCAGCCTGTACCCCTATCAGCAAGGCCGCTGTGTTTTGAGAATGTGATTATTAGGATCCTGTCAGCATGAGGAACTTTTCCTGTCTCATGGGAACAGAAGAATATTGTCAGGGCCTAAATCTTGGGAGCAGAGAGCTAGGCCGCTGGCAGGCCTGCTGCCTTCCCCAACACCTTTATGTGTTTTTCCCCAATTAATTTGTTAAATTAGGACCAATTGTAACCCTGTTGTTACTTGGGTATAAAAGTAGTCATTCCTGACGGGTGAGAGAGCAGAAGTGATTGGAGTGAGAAAGGCAGCACGGGGCTGATCCTTTATCAGAACCTGAGCCACACTGTACCTGTGCAAACCTCTGCTCACCCTGCATGTAACTTGCAGTGCTGTCATCCAGCTGTCTCTTTCTGGTTTGTGCATGACTCAGGCCTGACACAGGTCCCAGCGTCCAGGTACATGTGTGGTCCAGCCAGCTGGGAGCCAGCTCTGCACACGAAGGGAGCGGAGCTGCTAAATCCTTGCAACCTTGTAAGGTCTCTGGTAAAGCTATTGGCAGGCAGTGATTCACGTACACCCAAAAATAAATGTTTTGCAAGGGTGGGCCTGAGGTGTGATTATCTACTTAAAAATGTAGTAGTCATTTTAGCTACTTAGCTAAGTTACTGGCTTTCATGCATAATTATGTGTTAATGCAGAAACTTCCATTCTCTGACAGGTAAAATTAGAGAAGTTAATGGTAAATTAGGATAACGTGCACAGCATAACATAAGAACATCCACACAAACTTTCTCTACTTTCCTACACAAATAGTAGAAGTCTTACCATGTCAAGTATTTAGGCAAAGGCATTTCTCTGATAGTGATGTCTCAGGCCCAGATGTCTAGGCTGAGATGCATTTTCATCTTGGGTCCCTCGGTATGAGATGCCTCCAGAAAATTAACTGTGGACAGCCCACATTTGGCCTGGCACCCACTGCAACGCTTGTGGGTCCCATTCAGCTGGGCTGCCACTCCACTGGTTGCTCCTCAGCCTGGGGAGATGCCTGGGGGTGCCCTGTCCCAAGCAGAACTCTGCATCTCCCCATATTGAGCTTCAAGAAGTTGCTGCTGGTCCAGTTTTGAAATCCCACAAGCTCCCTCTGGAACGAAGCTTGCCACTTCTCCTGTGTAGCATGACACCCTCCACAAGCAGCACTCTGTGTCACCATCCAGGCCAGCAGTGAGAATATCGCTGCTGGTAAAGCAGTATCCCAGACTATTTTCTCACATTACTTGGGAGCAGACTCCAGGAGGCTGTGCTTCATGAGCTCCTGGGAAACCAAGGTGAAGTTGACCATCGAGTTCCCTGCATCCTCCTCCTGGCCTTTTCTAAAGAACTACTTTGTGTTTTGGTTTTGTGTGTTTGGTTTTTTTACCCCCTAGTTATCAGAGGCTTCCTTTCATCCTTCTGATTTTCAATAGAAGGTGGCAACAGTGTTCTTTTACATAAGAATATGGCTGATAAGTATAATAGCTCTTTTCAGCTCCTTCCTCAAGCCTTCCTCATTACCCAGTAATTTGGGTAGCAGTACCATCTATCCCATTTATTGAAACTGGGTCTCTATGAACAAAGGACATAATGATGGAGCTGAAGTAAAATTAAACAAAAGATCCAGGATAGAATAATGTTGTGGCTGGAATGCTTGACCAGGAGAGGAGGGAGCTGTATTCTCCTTCACCCTGAAACAGAACTTGTTCCCACTTCCCCTCTGACAGCATTAATTTCTAGATCATTACAGAACCACCACCACAATGTATTCTAGTTGCACTTTGGTAGAGGAATGGCTGCTGTGCTTTGGATTAGAAGAGGAAATTACCTGCTCCTTGATAAACAGGGGCCAGGATCTGTGCTGTCTTTCAAGTAACAGCCACAGAAGAGGGAAAGGAAGATGCTTGCATCTGTGCATCCTCACCCTTTGTGGATACACACGTGCACATTGAACACCCCAGCATCGGTGGATGGTCATTCTGCAGCTTAAAAATAGAATTGAGACAAACTCCAAAGACCTGGTGAAAGATTGTATGTGGGAAGAGCAGGCAGGCAGAGTGAGGCACCCAGCTTTGGGCATTTAGCAGCTGACAGCTTGCCCTCCACCACAGAGAGACAGGGCATGTAGTCCTGCCCCAGACAGCACACCAGCAAGTAGTAATACATAAAAGTACAGCCAAGCTGAGCTGCCAAAAAAAGAGCAAAACCCAGCAGTGGCATTGCAGAAACCATCATGACATGACTGCCCAGTAGCTTGAGTACCTATTTGATCACATGTAGTTATAACTGTGTTTACATCCACTGCTACATGATACTGTCATCCTCATTGTACAATTGCTCATCGCCGCTATGCTGTCAAGAAAAACACTTCTCCCGATGGCTATTCAAAGTAAGAGCCCAGTTTAAACGCTCCAAATTGCTTCTGGAGTAGCCTTTTTCTTCCTCTCTTGACATGCACACACCATCCTCCCACTGTAGGCACTGGGATTGCACACTAAATTTAGCCAGCAGGCTGGGAGACATTTTTATGCCTCCTGGACAAAACCCCAGGCATTGGCTTTCAAGATTTGCTGCAGCATTTTTAATTTATTTTTAATATAGACACCAATATGCATCTGCACAGAAGTAGGAAGAGACGAATCTTCTCTTTAATAATTGATGGTCAACCTCTGATGTCTACCAGGCACGGGTTTAGCTGGAAAACACATTGCAATTTTTAAGTAGCTACACAAAAAAAATAAAAAGATCAAAATAAAAAGATCCAAATCAACTGCTTTTAGCATCTCAGACATGGGTGTGGATGCAGTGCTCTGGTCCAGCCTGTGCCATTCTAACCTTCAGTAGTGCTGGGTATAGAGGAACGTGACTCTACTTCAGCTTCCACCTGCCTCAAAGTAGTATGTTACCATATATCCATGCAATAAGAATTACAGTATAGCATTAGCATTCCATTTAATAATAATTTACAGAGCAAAAAGGCCAGGAAAAAATCAATAATAAAGTATAATATTCTGAAAAACAGGTGCTGCAGGTGATAACTGATTCCGTTGGATGAAAACATATGGGGGAATGGGAAGAATGTAAATGTTGGCATTAAAATGTCTACAGAATGAAAAAAAAATCAAAAGAGAAGACTAAATCAAAAAAATTGACTTTGAGTCAGACCAGAAATATATTCAGTATCATTCACAGGCCAGGTATGAAAAAGATAAACTGCCCAAGAATACAACACTTAGATGAATAATCAGAATTTCTACAGTAACAGAAGACTTTCTACCAGCACAAGGTTTGGTATAAGCTTAGTGAAATCTAGCAAAATATTTATGTGAGAAATGAACAAGCTGTAAACTTCAGGAAACCTTGTGTACAAGCAACCTAAGTACATGCAATATATTCCTCATGTAATCTCAGTGTTTTCTCCAGTTTGCGTTACAAGCAGCAGCTGAATGCTTGCCCTGACCTGCTCTGTGATCTTGAGTAACGTATGTCACCTTACCTGCTTCTCTTTCCCCACCAGTGCAATAGAAACAGTCAGTCTTTCCCCATCTCCTTTCTTATCCCTGGTCAGACGTTGAGCTAAAGCAAGATTCACCAAAATGCTTTCTACCTCTTCAGGAACACTGGGTAGCCATAAGCTTGCGCCAACGGGCTGAGATTGACTGATGCTCCGCTGAGCTGGCAAAAGCTGTGAGCTAAACCATGAGTAGCAAATAAGCAAAACTCTTTTTGCTGTATGTGCTCTTGCAAATTTCTGCCCTAAGCCTGGAGTAGCTCAGGAAGTTCTGAGGTGAGAAGTCCCATCCTTTTAAGTAGAATTCACCTGCACAGGGGGCAGCCGGCTCCACCTGAAGCCAGGTAGGCACGAGCTGCGACATCTATCAAATGCAAATTTACTTTTATCTATAAGCTCAGCTTCCAGAGTTATCAGCATTCTGGAAAATCATATGGAATGCAATCATGCCAGTCTTTATGCCTTAGCATAAGGCGTGCTTAAAATAGCAAATGCAGAGCCTCCTGTGTTAGGAGGAGACTCAAGCAGTGCAAAGCCCCTACAGCAGCTCAGTGGGAGCACTGGAGGAGCCAGGAGCAGGGGAGGGTAAACTCAGAGCCCTCTCAGTGGCCCTTACTGCCAGCTCCAGCCTTTGTCCTGTCGGGGCTAAGGCAGGGAGGGAGGGGGTAAAACACTGCTTCAGCATCTTTTGTGTCCAGGTCTGGGCTCCTTGGTTTAAAAAGCACAAGGATCTCCTGGAGAGAGTCCAGAGAAGGGCTACAGAGATGATTAGGGGCCTGGAGCATCTCCCCTATGAGGATAGGCTGAGTAAGTTGGGACTCTTCAGCCTTGAGAAGAGAAGACTAAGGGGGGACCTAATTAAAGTCTATAATTATCTGAAGCAGGGGATACAGGGGGAATCAGCCAGCCCCTTTTCTGTGGTCTGTGGAGACAGGACAAGGGGCAATGGCTGCAAATTGGAGCACAGGAAGTTCCACACCAACATGGGGAGGAACTTTTCCCCAGTGAGGGTGAGGGAGCCCTGGGACAGGCTGCCCAGGGGGTGTGGAGTCTCCTTCTCTGGAGAGATTCAAGACCCATCTGGACGCCGACCTGTGCAGTATGAGCTGGGGGGCTGCTTTGGCAGGGGGGTTGGACCCCATGAGCTCTCGAGGTCCCTTCCAACCCCTACAATTCTGTGATTCTATGATCTTCCACTGCTGCACTGATGTCCAGTTGAAAAGTCGTACATGTTGTTTGTAGAATTGTATTTGTATTTACCAATAAATAATTATCATAGTTCTAAAAACACAAGCTGTATTTTTTTTTAAAGGCTGGGGCCACTACAACCTTACAGAGAGAAAATTATTCCTGGCAAATTTTAATCAACAGGGATAAAGATACAAGAGATTTTTTTAAAAATCTGTTTCACTGCATCTGTGAAATCACTTGATTAGTCCTTTCCTAACACATTTCTAGACACAGAAAATACAGCAAGATGATGAATTTTTAGAGTGCATTTCAGATCTAAGTTTGCTTAGATTAATTACAGATATTCTGCATCTAGAAGAGGAAGCTAAAATATATTCCTAGAAGTGTGCTATTAGACCTTGAAAATAAAATGAGGCAAATTAATGTTGATGGGGGGAAAAAAAAGCATTTGCATTTTGCGTGGAAGTGAATTTAGTCTGATCATTTAGTGTCCTCTAACAAACAGAATTTCATTCACTCCCACTAAATAAGAAACTTGCTCTATCTTCCAGACCATTTATTCTAATAGATTTTAAAAATCCCAAAGAACTCCTTTTAGAAAGGGAATAAAAAAGAATCAGATTATGCTTCCTCATGGAAGTTAACTCCAAACTTCAGATGGGTACTGGAAGAAGTATATCAGAGCAGCTAACCTGTGTATTTGCTATTTTCCAGCACCACAAAGCTTAGTTCAGCCCATCATAAGAGTAAAATTTGGTTTTTCTGCACCTGCCAAGCACAGGAGTCACAGGCTTTACTTGTACTTTGCAAGCTGCAAGTTACAGGGCAGTGCCTGCGGATGCAGAGATGGTATTAGTGAAGGTACACCTGGAGCTGCATTAAGCACTGCAGGATAGAACAGAAATTGTGTTTCACAGAAGCCACAGTCAGAGCAGGGGAAGACTGTTTTCTGTACTGGTGAAGCATGCAGTACACCAGTGCAACAGAGAGCAGCAGCAATACCAGTAACAGCTCCCAGAAATACCCTCTTTCACACCAATTGGCTAAAGTTCCCCTAAGTTCACAGGCAGGCTTTTCCAAAGTAGTTTGGATTTCAGTGGCGTTTGCTTTGGAGCAGGAGTGTACTGGGAACCTGGAGAACAGGCGTGGTGATGGCTTTGAAACAGCTCTTCAGCAACATTCATTTTGGGCCACAAAGATGATCAGAGGGCTGGAGCACCACCAGTATGAAGGGAGAGAAGGCTGCAGGGGGACCTCATTGCAGCCTACCAGTACCTGAAAGGAGAAGAGAAACTGGAGGGGATTCAACTTTTTAGAAGGATAGACAATGGCAGCAGAAGGGAGAATGGATTGAAGCTAAAGGAGGGAAGGTTTAGATGAGATATTAGGGGAAGTTTTTTACAGAAAGAGTGGTGAGGGGCTGGAACAGGCTGCCCAGAGAGGTGGTGGATGCACCATCCCTGGGGGGGTTCAAGGCCAGGTTGGATGGGGCCCTGGGCAACCTTGTGTAGCTCCAGGCCTGAGGTTGGTGTCCCTGCCTGTGGCAGGGGGGTTGGAGCTCTGTGATCCTTGGGGTCCCTTCCAACCCTTGCCATTCTGTGATTCTGTGAATCAGTGTGATGATACAGCACTGAATAACTTACCTTTCACTTTTGATTATCTCCTACTGTTAAACTTGCATTACCAGATGTCCCACCTTTTCTGCATTGCATTTTCACTCCCTGGAAATCCACACTGAAGTCAAAAATCCAGGCCACACCTTTAAACCTCAGAGGGTTTGGGTGCAGGTTGTTTCCATGAGTGCCTCACCTTCATAAAATCCTGTTAGCACCCTTACAAAGCAGACAGTGACACTGAAACCTGTGAGAAAAGATAAAGATCTTATTTATGCAGAAGTTGTTTTGTGACTGTGGAACACATGGCCCAAAGGGATTAAAGGATATTTAGATGTTGAACAAGACTTGCCCCTTTATTTTTGTTTTCTCTTGAAAGCAGGTCTGGTAAAAAAAGTTGAGGTTGAAAGAAGAAAGCATTAATTTGGCAATACAACAAATTAATACAAGTCTGGGTTGAAAATAGCATATTAAACTACACAGATTACCAGTCTCATCTATTTACCTCCTTAAAGTGAATTACTGTGGTCCTGAACCTGCAGCAAAAAGTCTGTTTTGTTAAGTAGTCAGAAGCAGCAAAGGGCAAGTGATAAATTGTCTTTGCTGGTTCTACTGAGTATTAGCAAGAATGCTCTGGCACCTTAGGGCCAGACACTCAGACACATCAAGAGGTAGCATATAGGGCCGTGAACCCATGGATTTAGCAGAAAGAAAAAATAGGGGAACGTAAGTGTATTATATGGGAAAGGGGACTCAGGCAGAACAAGGTGGAGATAGTGTTACCTGTCTAGTAAGTAAAAGGGGGAGATGATAGATCCAAAGAACCGTAGGGGGTTGGAAGAGACCTCAAGAGATCATCAGGTCCACCCCCCACCAAAGCAGGTTCCCCTAGGACAGGTCACACAGAAAGGCATCCAGACAGGGCTTGAGTATCTCCAGAGAAGGAGACTCCACACCCCCTGGGCAGCCTGTCCCAGGGCTCCCTCACCCTCACTGGGGAAAAGTTCTTCCCCATGTTGGTGTGGAACTTCCTGTGTTCCAACTTGCAGCCATTGCCCCTTGTCCTGTCCCCACAGACACTGAAAAGGGGCTGGCCATTTCCTTCTGTGTCCTACACTTGAGATATTTATAAACATTGATCAAATCCCCTCTCAGTCTTTTCTCCAGGCTGAACAGCCCCATGTCTCTCAGTCTTTCCTCACAGGGGAGATCCAGGCCCTCAATCATATCCGTAGCCCTTCTCTGGACACTCTCCGGAAGATCCCTGGCTTTTTTGTACCAGGGAGCCCAGAACTGGATACAGTGATAGAGTCCTGAAGCCTCCACAGATAAAATTATGTAGGTGGGAGGCAGGTGTGAATTAGCAGGGAAGTGCAGGAACTAAAGGGAATACATATTGGCTGGTGTATGGTAAATTCCTCTTCAGGTGATACAGTCACAATGGTGGAAGGGCTTCAAGCAGTGTTTACCCATACACATATGTAAGGATGGGAGAAGAGAAGGGACTGTAGAAAAATCAAACAAGACATTTATAGGGAAAGTCAGTATGGCAAAGACAACCTTACTGTAGTGGAGAGGGAGGGGAGTGATCTGAAGACAACAGAGGATGCTGTCTGTACAGCAGACAGACACACTGCAAACATTGCAACAAAAGCAAGTGGAGAGTCTGGCACCTGGGGAGGAATAACTGCATGTATCAGTACAGGCTGGGGGTGACCTGCTGGAGAAGAGCTCTGTGGAGCTCTGTGGACCTGGGGGTCCTGGTAGATGACAGGGTGGCCAAGAGCCAGCAGTGTGCCCTGGGGGCTGAGAGAGACAATGGGATCCTGGGGGGCATCAGGAGGAGTGTGGGCAGCAGGTCACAGGAGGTGATCCTCCCCCTCTGCTCTGCCCTGGTCAGGCCCCACCTGGAGTATTGTCTCCAGTTCTGGGCTCCCTGGTATAAAAAGGACAGGGATCGCCTGGAGAGAGTCCAGAGAAGGGCTACAAAGATGATGAAGGGTCTGGAGCATCTATCCTGTGAGGAAAGGCTGAGAGAGCTGGGGCTGTTCAGCCTGGAGAAAAGACGACTGAGGGGGGACCTAATCAATGTTTATAACTGGAATAGGCTGCCCAGGGAGGTGGACTCTCCTTCTCTGGAGAGATTCCAGTCCCGTCTGGACACCGCCCTGTGCAGTATGAGCTGGGGAGCTGCTTTGGCAGGGGGGTTGGACCCCATGAGCTCTCGAGGTGCCTTCCAACCCCTACAACTCTGTGATTCTGTGATTGCTAGAAATTGATTACACATGGCATCAACAGGTTTTTAATCTCATTGCTGAGTCTCATTTAAATACTTTTGTAGCTGTTTTCAGGTCAATCTGTGTTTAGGTTTGGTGGCTGTGCCTTCACATCTACCAAGCTTTGCTCCAGTTTTTTTGCATGTATTTATTTTCTTCCCCTGTGACTGCTAATCAAGAGAGTAATCACTATTACCCTTGCAGTAAATCAAAGCGAACAGATTAAAGCCAGGCTTATCAGAACTTCTGTCAAGTTTTGTCAGAAAAATAGGAAATACATTCATTGACTTTCTAATTAAGAATGATAAATTATGTCCCTATATTAACTCCTCATGTTAAGCCACTAATTAATGTCATTGCCATAACAGGAAAACAATAATTGCTCCCCTCCTCTGACAAGTGTTCTATCAGTGATTTCTGAGATGTGGAAAGTCAGGCAGACACTTTCTGCACCACAGTGGCTTTTGAGGAAGGTGAGGAGAAGCAGCTGTTTTCATGGAGTTTTAGACTCTCCTGTGCTTTCTCTTGCACTGCATCCAACAGCATTAAATCCAGTGGAAGAGGATTAAGTGTTTTACTACTAATTCAGAGTCTCATTACTGGAGGTAATAGCATTTGCGTGCATCAACTGCTTGATAATCCTGTCAACATAAACCAGAGTCAGATGTAAATAGTGTAAGAGTGAGTGCTGTGGTGACCACAGCAACTGTCCCATCTTTATCACCTGACAACACTATCCTCTCACTTAGCTACTTCATCCTTAAGTCTTCTGTTCAAGCCACATACCTTAACCATGTTCATGGGCTGGTTATGTTCTTTAGCAGGCTTTCTTTTAGCTGCATTCTCAGAGGTTACAACTGCTAAATCCCCTACTAGCTTGTTAAGTAGCTAGCTTGAGTTTTTTTTCTATAAATGCTCCTTGAGATCCACCCACACCATGAAGAGTAATTCCCTCCAAATGAAATCAAATTATGTCTAATGGGGAAATTTAATTATGCCATGGCAATAGGTATTTTCTGAACGCCATAGATTAGCTGGATTAATCAGATGCTCAGGAGGTAGGCGGTTGGTACTGAAAAGGCAGAATTTGTTTGCACTCCAAGTACAGACAATTCTGAAGCTGCCAGCCAAATCAGGAAAGAAGGATTTGCACTGGTGCTCATAATGAGAAGCAGATTAGTAGAAGCTGTGCAGTTAAACCAAAACTAAAACAATCACCTTTTTAGACCAAGCTGAAGAGTGCAAAAGCACCATAACTTTTTAATCAGCACAGCAGCAGTGGATGCTGACTGACAGCTTCACTGTCATATCATTATAAATGTATAGTAATTAGTTGGGTAATTCAACTTTCAGAGAAACATTATTAACCATATTAGAATTGCAATCAACCCTGTAAATCAGATCCCCAAACATGCCAAAGCCAGTGCCTGTTTTTCTATGCAGTATCTGGGAGGGAGAAGGGATAACTAGCACCAGCAGAGATCAGACAGCACAGTGCAAGTATTTTAGGAACCTAGACCCAGATGTACCTTCTTATGTTTGAATGGGAGTAGTTTCCAGCTCCCCAGTGGGGCAAGACCCCCATATAAAAGCAGTCCCTACCCTAGAAGGGCCACGCAGCCAAGGTAGGGAGATGGTCTGAGGTGCCGCAGGGAAGGTCCAGCATCAGACCTCATGGGGGCAGAGGAGAAAGTGTGTATGCACGTATAAGGACATTTACATCCTGATTCTATAGCCAGACCACTCAAGCACATGATGCTGCTGTTCCTAGGAGCATAGAAAATTTGGACCACACCAGTCCCCACACACAGAAAGGCGACTGTCATCTCCCTGGTTTGTAAGCAAGGCACATTGTCACCTTCATGAAAATCTACCTCATTAAGAGCAACATCGATGTGACATTTTCATTTAATCCTAATGACTGCATAATTATTAATTACAGTAGCTACAGACATGAAGTCCCAGGGAAGCTGGGATCTCAGTCATTCTTCACCATTGCCAGGTGCTTTCAGGTTATTTTACCCAGGAAAAAGAACCAACCCACTTAGCCATTATTTTTCAGTAACATCATAAATATAGACATACTGCCACAGTCACTGAAGATTCTTTTGTGTCAGGCTTAAAAAAAAAAAAAGAAACAGTAAACAGGGTTTATTTTAAAGAGATGTTATGATAACTGAGCTCATTCAAATTCAGACCTTGAAGCTGTCAACATATTGAACATACACATCAAATACTGTTCAGCAGTGGACTACAACCTGCTGAGTTAATAAGCAAGCATGATTCTCATTGTTAGTGAGTTGCAGAATTATGTTCTGCTGCTAATAGCATCTACAGTCACTCAAACCTGCTTTCTCCTATTTAAGGTTTTGGCATTTCAAAGGTTTCATCCAGGTGAGCAAAATACAACTGGGGTTTTTTTTGTTTGTTTGTTTTAATCAGTTTTAAATTATATAAGCTGTTAGCATTGCAATTAGAAAAGGTCCCTTCCAGCAAGTTGGGGGAGAGAAATTTAAATTATCAAGTACACACTATAGGGGGTTTTTTTAATAGTTCAGGTTTATAGTGGACAGAAGAAGGGTTTCTAATGCATTTCAAGTTTGTCAGTATTTACATCCATTACTGGTTTTGTTCTTTTTACTGCACTAAGCAGATTACATGGTTGGAGTAGAAGTCGAGGCAGAAGGGATAGTGTAACTCCAAGTATTGATGTAACGAGCCAGATTATAGAAGACAAGACACAAGTGGATGAAAAATGGATTAAGCTACACTAATTGTACTCATTGTGGTCTGAAGATATAAAGAAATGCCATAAATGCCTTTTTTTACAAATGGTTTCAGGCTAAAATTGGCATTTGATGACCTCTTCACAGAGCCAATTCTGAAGAGTGGCAGCATTAGCCTGGAGTAACCATCAGCTATGCAACTAGAAAGGTTTGTACCTATTCAATATATTTGTACATAAAGCACTAGTAGTCTTCATTGAAGTTTAGAGCCCTTCAAAAAACTTCACTTGATACCAGATTTGTTGTGCCATGGTCTGTTTACAATACAATATAGGAAAGTTCTACAAACTGCTTAGTTAATTAACAAGATGATTAGCCAGAAAGACTTCCCTTGCATGCACCTTACCATGCCCACATGAACATTGCAAAATTGAGAAACATTTATGAACCAGTGCATTGTAAACACTCAGAGTCCTTTATTAGATGCTGATAACTGCATTTATCTGCCAAAAATACTAAGTGTGTACACTGCACCAAGGCAAGATGGAGCACAAAGGACCATGAAGAACAAGGACTTCTTTAAGAGACATGGGACTAGAAAGGCTATGACTACTGTTAGGGTGTAGGCAAGCATTTTGATGACTTGGAGAAGTGAAAAGAGTATCAGGAAAGGTGGTTTTTATGGTGACAAAGTGACAAGGGGTCATGCTACAAGACCACCTGGGCAAGAGCAGGGTACCAGGGCTATTGATGTACCAAAGGTCTTTGGAGCCAGAAAATTCAGAGGGGAGAGAAGTTAGAAAGCCTTCATTGGGGAAATGTGAAGTCCAGACTAAAGGACATGAATGGATTTGCAAAGCTTTGTTCTAAAGGTGAAAATACATGGTTAATAGTAAGAAACAAGATCCTGGAGTGGAGAAATTTAATTACAGCACTAATTATACACTCTATAAAGAGTTCTGGGACATGGAAGACAGCGTAGTGAAAAAGAGGACAGTGTAGGCTTTAATTAAACACAGAACTGGCCCTCTAAATCAATCATTATTTCTAGGAGGCAAGGATGAGTGCAGAGCTATATGAACGTGTGAACAGAATTTTGGGTAACAGCCCTGCAGTCTTCTCTGAAGAAAACACTTTAACAGATGCCGAGTGGGACTACTACTCCTTGTGCTGAACCCAAGGGCAACAAGGAAATTAAAATTACTTCATGGTAGCCAAGAAAAATCTAAAAGATCTCTGGATGTGTAAGGCTTGGAGTTTATTTATTTCCCCACTCCTGGAGTGAGGTATTGGAAAGAAAACAGAGACCAAGTGCTGGAGTGCTGGGCAGGGAGAGACCAGATGAGGTTCAACAAAAGCAAGTGTAAAGTCTGGCACCTGGGGAGGAACAACCACATGTATCAGTACAGGCTGGGGGTGACCTGCTGGAGAAGAGCTCTGTGGAGAAGGACCTGGGGGTCCTGGTGGGTGACAGGGTGGCCATGAGCCAGCACTGTGCCCTGGGGGCTGAGAGAGACAATGGGATCCTGGGGGCATCAGGAGGAGTGTGGGCAGCAGGTCACAGGAGGGGATCCTCCCCCTCTACTCTGCCCTGGTCAGGCCCCACCTGGAGTATTGCGTCCAGTTCTGGGCTCACTGGGATAAAAAGGACAGGGATCTCCTGGAGAGAGTCCAGAGGAGGCTACAAAGATGATGATGAAGGGCCTCTGAAGAGAGGCTGAATAAGCTGGGTCTGTTCAGTCTAGAGAAAAGAAGACTAAGGGGAGACCTAATTGGTGTCTATAATTATCTTAAGTATGAGATGCAGGGGGAAATGGCCAGCTCCTTTTCTGTGGTCAGTGGAGACAGGACAAGGGGCAATGGCCTCAAGTTGGAGCACAGGAAGTTCCACACCAACATGGGGAGGAACTTTTCCCCAGTGAGGGTGAGGGAGCCCTGGGACAGGCTGCCCAGGGGGTGTGGAGTCTCCTTCTCTGGAGAGATTCAAGACCCATCTGGACACCGACCTGTGCAGTATGAGCTGGGGAGCTGCTTTGGCAAGGGGGTTGGACCCCATGATCTCTTGAGGACCCTTCCAACCCCTAAAATTCTGTGATTTAGACAGAACTCTGACACTACTTTTGGTAAATCAGAACTGTTTTCTTATGCAGGGACTAATTCTCCCGCTCTTGTAACATCCTTGACTACAATTAAACCATTGATCCAACTCTTCACACAGTTTGAATGTGTCTACATCCACAAATACAAGCAGGACCAGACTGACTTCACTTTAGCCAAGGATGGTAGCCCACTGCCCTTAGTGGTAACTGCTCTGAAGCAACAGTCTGCCAGAAGATCAGGCAGCACACTTTATGTAAAAATCATCTCTGAACAGAGTCCAGTGATAAACCCTCACAGCCTTTTCAGGTGAGCTGGCAAAAGTGTTTATTTTTAAACTATGAAAGAAGAGGTTCTTGGTGATGGCTTTAGGAAATACCTGCCACTTAGTCAACACTTCACATCTCATTTTCTTGGAGTAATATTTCTGTTCACTACTTTTCATGACCCTTGTCCTAATAAAACACAACACCACAATCACAAACTGTCAGTGGTCACCAACCACAACAACAGCCTTTGGATGACAAAGACATGAAAAAATAGTTCTGGTGATGACAGCAGGTGACTGGACAGACCCCATGAGATAACCATGTAACTCTCTTTATTATGTGTGTAAGGCTGTAATAATAGGAGAGCAGCTGTCAGTGAATGCAACAGAACTAGGACAAGATGTCCAGGGCAACAAAGATGATCAGAAGGCTGGAGCACCTCACCTACAAAGAGAGGCTGAGGGAGCTGGGCTTCTTCAGCCTGAAGAAGAGAAGGCTGTGGGGGGACCTCATTGCAGCCTGACAGTACCTGAAGGGAGCATACAAACAGGAGGGGAATCAGCTTTTGAAAAGGGCAGATAATGGGGGGATGGATTAAAGCTGAAGGAGGGAAGGTTTAGATTGGGTATTAGGGGGAAGTTTTTTACAGAAAGAGTGGTGAGGGGCTGGAACAGGCTGCCCAGAGAGGGGGTGGATGCCCCATCCCTGGAAGTGTTCAAGGCCAGGTTGGATGGGGCCCTGGGCAACCTTGTGTAGATCCAGCCTGAGGTTGGTGTCCCTGCCTGTGGCAGGGGGGTTGGAGCTCTATGATCCTTGGGGTTCCTTCCAACCCAGACCAGTCTATGATTCTATGATTTTAAGTCCACTGTGACTGCAGGACATTAATCTTTATACCTCTTTTAGTCTGCTCTGGAGCAAGCCCACCCTTAGATGGTGTCAGTGGTATGGCTGGTTGTGACCATGCTGGTGAAAGCACCATTTCACCTCTGTACACACATCCAGCTTCAGTTCTCAAACAGCTATATTCACATCTCTAGAACACAATGGAAGTTGTTTGGCATTTTCTGAATAGATTTTAGGGCACCTGGAGAATAAAGCCATTATTTACCCACACATATTTCAGCCTGGAGAGGTTATCAAAATGTTTACATTTATAACCTTGCTAGCCCTGCATGAATTTGTGGTCATTCATGAAATATTTTAAGCATGTAAAGTGCTTGGTCACATTCTTAAAAAGTTTGGCTCTCTGTAGTAAAATGAACCTTCTGTTTCTCACTGACATGAATCCCATCACACACACATGTCCAGGAAGAAAAATAAATCAACATTTCTATACCTGTACTTAAGAAGGTGACCTCTCTATGTAAAGTTCTTATATAGTACCTAATACCAGATAGTGGAATGGCAATATTTGCTCACAATTTCTTTGTTGACTCATGTGTCTTGTTCATTGCTCAGTGTTGATGTGTACATTTAATTTTTGGGAAGAAGGAATTATTTGACTGGAGATGGATTTAGGGTTAGGAGACTCCACATTTTCCCAAGAAAAGCATTATTTATCCCATTTAATTGCAAGAAAAATATAAATGAGGAAACCAGTCGAGTACTTCTGGGACATGCTAAAGTCTTCTTTTAAAGCTTGCTAGGTATTGCCAAGTGGTATGAGAAAA
Organism: Laterallus jamaicensis coturniculus; assembly: GCA_022605575.1. NCBI lineage: Eukaryota > Metazoa > Chordata > Aves > Gruiformes > Rallidae > Laterallus > Laterallus jamaicensis. The sequence goes on from JAKCOX010000005.1 coordinate 5,764,803, forward strand.
GGCTTTGAATCAGACATCTAGAAGCAATTCAGTCAAGATTCCCCCAGCCTCTGAAGCTAAAGGCATAGTCAGGGGGGAAAGTGGGAGGGAAAAAAATGAAACCTCAGAGTGAGCTACCCTCTTCCAGCCATCAGAAACTCATAGACTTAATTTGTCCCAGTGTTGCTGGGCTGCAGTGAGAGTAAGCCACACAGAGAAATCCCCCATAACTGACCACTACAGGTAACCATAGACACTCTGACACATCTTTGAGATCTCTCTTCCTACATCTGATAGCACATACTCTCTTGTACCTGCTTGTATCTTCCACAACCATTTCCCATTCTCTTTAAAGAAGCCTTTTCAAAACTTTTTACACCTCAGGGTATGGAGCTGAAAGGGAAAGCTCTCACCTCTGGTCAGAGCAACAGCTAGCATGCACCACATCAAACCAGAGTGGCAGAGACCTACACAGTCCAGCAAATGTGGAGTTTAGTACTTTAACCAGGTTACTAACAGCACATATGTTAAAGCAGCAGAAGGAGAATACATGGCTTCCTGTGGCCTTGCTCTCTATTAAAATGCAATAATCACAGGCTTCCATCAGCTGGTCATTAGTGTTTCTCCCATGTGAGCTACCTGGAGTTCAGTTCCTACCATAGCCCTTCAGCACAGACACTAATATTTTGCTATTTCCACAGAACCCACAAGAATTTAGCATTTCTAGCCCTATTATTCTTCCATCCCATCTGTGAACCTGTTTGCCCCATTATAACAAGTGATGAATTAGGACAGGCATACATACTTGCAGATTACCTGGCTGTGTGATAAATGCTTGTCTTGGGGAAGCCTCGTTAGGAAGAGGGTACACACTTCCATAAATATAGTTCCTCTTTTCCAGGCAAGTAGCAAACATACTCCCCAGTTCGAATGCAAATAAAGTATCTGAAGATAATGCTGGAGGAACATGTAATTACATCACATAGAACAGCCATCCAGAGATGTCTAATCCACAGCCATGGACAGAAGACTGAGAGAAACATTTAAAAGAACATTAATTTAAGAATTTCTTCATTTTCTCCATTTGAGAATTCAGATGTAAGATAACTCATTTGCTCTGAAATAATATTTAGTGTGACTTACTGGCTTGTCAAGATTTCCTAAGATAGATAACCTTAGATCTTTTCAACCCCAGGATTTGAAGATCACACTACAATCTCATGATTATTTTTTCCCCTGAAGAATTGAATCCACTTGCTATTGTGCAGCATGTGAATTAAGCCTCTATTATTACTATTAGATTTCTAACACCATCATTAGACATGCCAGCTTGCTTTGAAGTAGTAACCAAACTTTAATTCTTAATAAGTGTATCATATAATGACATTATGTGCAATTACAAGCTTGCTAAATCATTTTAAACATGTTAGCTGTCATAGGTCAGGCTCTACTAGTACAGTTATACTCAGTGGTTTTTAAGGGGTAGAGGATAGCTAAAGACTACATTCTGGCACGGAAAGCCTCTTTATTCCTTAGGCAAACCCCTGTACAGCTAAATGAGTTGGAATTCATAGAAATAATTACATTTTTCTGCCTTGACCCTCTGTGTAATGTGGGACAAAGTACTTCAGACACCGTGTTTTTCCACAAATTTGTTAATTTAACAAAATAACTTTAAAATAAATCTTTTCCTTCCATTTATTTTAAGGTCTTCCATGTCAATGGCTAAAAACATGGCTTTCTGAGCTCACATGCAGGGACAGGTGATTTAACACTGTTATATGGTGCAAATCCCTTTTCCAGGATGAAAAGGATCCTCAGGGAATAATGTAAAATTCCCTTTCTTCTTTCCATTTGTCCTGTCTGATTCCTGCAGCAATATAAAGTTTCACTTTTCAAAAGTATGTCTGAAACCCTGTGATCACATAAGAAATTAATAAAGATTGCATGCTCATATATGCATTATTTCTTCCTGGGGCATGTTAAAAAGCCCACTGAAAAAGTAATCCAGAAGTGTTTTGAGGTTCTAAAAAGCCTTGTCCTGGAGAATGGATTTTCTTCTCCATCTACAGAAGCAAGTCTTGAACATGACTAAGGCATTTAAAGTTTGATTTTAATAACCCTTCTGGCTATAAATTTCATTATATTCTATAGGTGGTTCCACTGGAGTAAAGTGTTCTTTATATACAGTCCTAAGAACAGGCTGCAAGTTCGGCCCTACGGCCACCCCCACGTTAGGCCCTACGGCCACCCCCACGTTAGGCCCTACGGCCACCCCCACGTTAGGCCCTACGGCCACCCCCACGTTAGGCCCTACGGCCACCCCCACGTTAGGCCCTACGGCCACCCCCACGTTAGGCCCTACGGCCACCCCCACGTTAGGCCCTACGGCCACCCCCACGTTAGGCCCTACGGCCACCCCCACGTTTTGAGTAACTTAAGAGGAAATTAAGCACAAGAACTTGAAAAGTCACAAGAGAATGGAAGTTAATCAGTTTGCCTTTTCCCTTTGCAGCATAAATAATTAGTGTAACAGACTTTTCAGATCCACCCTTCTAAATAGTTTCCAACTTCAGATATCATAGTGAATGGCTCATGAAGTTAAGCACCTATTACAATATAATCCCCATTTTTGGTCAGTCAGTATGTCAAACAAAATACTGTTCAGGTTTCTAAACCTGAGATTAAAAAATGTACTTCTATTTCAAGTTGGAATTTTGCCATGGGTAATAAATTAAGAGCCACAGACTGTTTCAGGGAGCATTGCAGTCATTTGCAGGAGCATATTAAAAGCAATGAAGACTCTCGAATGTCCCTTTTTGAACAAGAGTTAAAAAAAAAAGGGCATTTACAAAGTATAAAGTCAAATATTTCTCAAAAGATTTAAATGGATTGCACGTCTGCATCCCAAGTAGAACCTGCATAACAAATCACATTCTCCATCCATTTTCAGACAGTCACTAGAAGGGTTAACTCATGAAAGTCAAATCCTGTACATGATGTAAACCAGATGCAAGTGTATTACTGACTTATTTCAAAAGAACTGGGTTTTTCATATAGCCTAAACTTCTCCTAAAATTATGTAGAATTTAAAAGATACAAGTGTACTCAAAGTGGGACTGGTAAAAGTTCTTTTCCTTGTTAGTTGCCTGCTTGCTCTGGAATTTATGTGAATCCTATTAGACACTTGTTTAAAGTCCCATGTTCCCAAGTGCTCTTGCAAATGTGGTCTTTCATTTTCAGAAATGCTTGGCTGAAATATGATTAGGCCAGTTTTGAAGTGAACATTTGCTCTTTAACAAAGTCACAGTATTCAGAAGGCATTAAGTATTTCTCACTGTGAAATTACTACCTTTTGGTTCCAAAAAAAATTGCTGCTGTGCCTCAAAAAGGACAATCACACATCAAGAACAGTCACATTAGTTTTTCAAATGTCCTATCTGGCAGGTTGAAGAGTACAGATTATGTGTCACATGGCATTACTTCTGATTCTTTGGCTGCTTGCATCTATCCTGTGAAACCAGAAAATTAGCAAGAATTACTTTAATTACATCTCAAGAGGACAGCATGATGTGCTGCTTCTCTGACCCTACTTGCAGGCCTGAAGCAGAAACGAGAGGAATACATGAGCAGGAGGCAAAGCTCTCCTTTGAACCTCTTGCACCCACTTGCAGATTTTGGGAAGGACAAGCCCTTGGATGGCTGTAGCTCTGCATGCTTAAACCAGAGTCAGCCCTTCCCCAGCAGTCACCAAAACCATCAGGTCATCTCTTTCCCAATAGAAATACTCCAGCCAGGGAGAGACGCAATTAGTTGAAGACAGGCTGGTTCGGTAGGTCCCCCAGGTTCAGATAGCAAAGATAAGCGTCTTTGTGCTCATTCCTGGGCTCGACTGCTGTAGCCTCCCCCAGCTCCTGGTTTTCCCCTTGCCCTGGCTGCCTTGCAGAATTTTTTGGTGATGGCATGGCTGGTAGTTTTCCAGGCTTTTTGTGGAGGGGTGGCACTCAGGAGGGGCTGGGTGCTGTGCTCCATATCTGCACCTACATTGCAGAAGGCACCAGCCACTACTCTGCTGGCTCCCAGCTTCCTTCCTCAAACTCAAATTAGAAGCAGCTTTCAATATGCTGACAAGCCACATGGGCAGCAAGAGCTTCCAGGGGAAGGACTGGTGGCAAAGACAAAGTGCAATGGTACTACTCAAAACATGTGAGGAATGAGGCAATATGGGCTATTCCTCCCACTCCTCACCTACATTCATCAGAACTGCAGCCAGCCAAAGGCTCTGAACTCAGGCTGCAGTTTCCTTGGAATGTAGTCCAAAGAGTGGGGAATTCATTCACAGAGGAACCAAAGCCTGTTTCAAACCTTAGTACTCTCAAAGCCAAACACTTTTTTCTGACAGCCTTTGCTTCCTAGAGCCATACAAACAAAATAAGCTCAGATATTTTCCCCCAAGAAACACAGAGGGAGGAATTAGAGATGGTATCATGTAACATTGCCATCCATTGAGATGGAATAACTTGTGTACAAGAAAAGGAATAAAATTGATGTCCACTAGTTAGCTCCTAATGACCAAGGCAAGGGCCAATCCCTGACTAAATGCCTACAGGACACAGGACTCCAGGTGGGGCATCAGGAGGGCAGAGCAGAGAGGGACAATCCCCTCCCTGTCCCTGCTGCCACCCCTCTGCTGATGGAGCCCAGGATCCCATTGGCCTTGCGAGCTGCAAGAGCCACTGCTGGCTCATGTTCAGTTTCTCATCCACTGTGACACCCAGGTCCTTCTCACAGGGCTGCTCTCCAAGAGCTCTTCTCCCAGTCTGTATCTGTGTCTGGGATTCTTCTCGCCCGAGTGCCACCCCTGACACTTGGCAGTGTTGAACCTCATGAGGTTCCCCCAGGCCCATCTTTCCAGCCTGTCAAGATCCCTCTGGATGGCTCCTTTCCTTCTAGGGTGTCGACCACACCATTCAGCTTGGTGTCACCTGCAAACTTGCTGAGGGTATTCTGCATTCACAATTTAGATATTTTATCTCCTGACTTCTTTTACCATGCCTTACAGTTCATTCAGATGAGCAAATGATGACATTGACCTCTGAATCTCAGTTCTTTTCTGTAAGACCTAGCAAACCATTATACCTACATAAGGTTTTAAGTAATTCCTGGTATGATTCACCAGTTCATGACATCTATAGATCATGCCTCCTTAAAAGCAGTTTAAGGCAATAAGATCATTTCGTTCTACATTAATGAATGAGAGTCAAAGGAAAGCAAAACACAACACACACAGAATGAAAGAGATCTTAAAGCTACATGTTTTCCAGACAGAAATTTGGAAGATCTCCAGTGGAATCTTGATTTAATTCAAGTACTGGAGACTGCACAACTTGGGTTGCTATTTCTTCCTTTCATACAAAGCAAAGCCTTCAGCCTGACCTTGGAAAAAAAAATATCTAAAGATGCTTTTGTCCTTTAGAATACAAACAAACAAGACTTTCTAAGTTGTGATTACTTTTCTCATTAGTCAGTCTTGCATTTAAAAATAATCAACAAAGCCATAACTTTCCCTTTGATGCTTTGGAGTGAGAAGAGTAATGGTATCAACAATAACTTGATCTTGTACTTGTCAACATTTGTCTTTATGTGGTTTGAATTTGCCTTCAGCACACTCCAAGATAAGATCCAGAGAGTCACTACTAAGAGCTGTAGAATTCAAACAACACATGGATTCCAGAAAGCTCTCCCTTTTGCTAGTCACCATACATTTTTTCCAAAGAAGCAAATGGCATATACCCATTCACCTGGAAGATCTAGCAGGTTTCAAGGGGAAAAATTGGATTGTAGGCTTTATCACCTTGAACATCAGGAAAACCTTGCTCAGGTAAGAGCTTGTTTACAGGTCTGCCTTAAGGAACCATCCTAATTTAGGAAGTCAGAGGTTTCAGGGGGAGGGGAGACTTGGTTGGGTTGCCCCCCACCTCAAATAAGCTTCAGAAAATAAGTTGTGATAGCACCTTTCAAGCTGAAAGTGCCTATAGTATAAACAAAGCCGTAGTAAAATAACATTCAAAGACACTACATACTGTCAGCATGAGTGATTCCTCCACCATCTAGTTAGCATTTAGTTTTACTGTATCCTCAATCACCCTCCCTGAAATCCTTAACCTCTGAAGCCCTGCAAGCCACTTTTATGCAAACATGAGAAATTTAAAGAAACACTGGGTGCAAATGATGTTTTGCCCCTCTAAGCCTGAGAGATCCCACAGAATCACACTAGGATTACATCAGGACCTCAAGCTTGCCATTTGCTTTAAAAGCATAGCAGATCTTCAATCCAAATGTGAAGTACCATCAGATCCTCCACCAGCCTCAATTGCTGGGACTTACCCACACCAGGGACAGCAACCACAGCAAGCTCCTTGTTTCTTGAAGTTGCTAAGAAAAGATGCACCACCTTGACACCCAGAGGGCAAACTGAGGAGCTCCCAGAGACAAAATACTCAACATACCACCCCAGGCACTGCAAACAAAGCCTTGGAAAGAGCACTGGGAGCAGGGACTGCTCAAAACAGAGATGCAGTTAGGGCTAGGCTGAAATACCCCCAGAGGCGGGGGTGGGGGGAGGAGGGTGGGAATCCCAGGTGGGGCTGCTCAGGCAGTTAAGGCCTGTTAATGACCTCAGCACACTAGTACTTGGTGTGAGAGCTTCTGAGGAAGATGGTCCTTTAATTATATGAACTGTATAAACTTTAGGAAGTGATCTGGGGTTTTTTGGGAGGTTCGTTTTTTCTTTTAAGTTTTGGACCGTTCTTCACAGTGCTGTGGCATTTCCTGTGTCCCACAGGTCTGCTCAGACACATATAGTGTGCAATCACAAGAAATAAGCCAATCACAAGAGATGAAACATATTTCCACTGACTTGAAATCAGCCTTAAGTGCATAGAATCACAGAATCACAGAATCATAGGGGTTGGAAGGGACCTCGAGAGCTCATGGGGTCCAACCCCCCTGCCAAAGCAGCTCCCCAGCTCATACTGCACAGGTCAGTGTCCAGACGGGGCTGGAATCTCTCCAGAGAAGGAGACTCCACACCCCCTGGGCAGCCTGTCCCAGGGCTCCCTCACCCTCACTGGGGAAAAATTCCTCCCCATGTTGGTGTGGAACTTCCTGTGCTCCAACTTGCAGCCATTGCCCTTGTCCTGTCTGCACTGACCAAAGAAAAGGGGCTGGCCAGTTCCCCCTGCACCCCATACTTAAGACATTTATAAACATTGATTAGGTCCCCCCTCAGTCTTCTCCAGGCTGAACAGCCCCAGCTCTCTCAGCCTTTCCTCATAGGATAGATGCTCCAGCCCCTTCATCATCTTTGTAGCCTCCTCTGGACTCTCTCCAGGAGATCCCTGTCCTTTTTATACCAGGAAGCCCAGAACTGGACACAATACTCCAGGTGGGGCCTGACCACAGAAAGGAGAGTAACACACAAACTGCACCTGTAACTTGAATTTGGTGTCCCAACCCTTGTTCTGCCAAGCAAGCAGTGGCTCTCTGACACAATCCCATGCATTTGTTTGGGCCCCTTCTAAAAAAACTCTGGCCTTCTCTGATCATTCTCTTCTGGAGAGTAGTTTGACCCATAGATAGCAAAGCCATTATGTGGCCTCGAGAGGTGTAAGGCAGTTTGGAATGGGAGATATTATTTATAGTTACGTATTTATTTGTCATTACTCTTCAGGAAAACCTCTTTGTGCTCCCATGGATTAAATAAAGGCATGTTTTGCTTTTGGCAAAAAGTGTAAGGAAATTCCCTTCCAAACTTTCCACAGGTCTAAATATCCCTCTTAAAACTGTCAGTACTTGAATTTTATTGCACAACAGAAATGCCCTTAATCTTTCTCTATTTACTCTATTGTAATTCAACTTCATGAAAGACCCCCCAAAAAATGGCTAATTCGAACAGCTGAAATTTAAGTGGAATAAATGATGGATGTACTCACAGAAAAAAAAACCTCTAAATTTCAAAGTTTTCTTAAACAAGATGCTTACAGTCTCTATAACCTTTGGGGGGTTTTGGCTTCTCGTTTTGGTAGTGGCTGTTTATGTAGCAGTGTTAACTGAGACTTGATCATTCTTCTGATTTTAATTACTCTTGACATATTTTGTTTAAAATTCCACACTGCTGTTGTAAGACACTTTTACTGTAGACACTGCTTAGTGATATTTTTCCCTGATGAAAACATCACAGTTAGGGGTCTATTAAGGTCAAATATTTCCTGCTGCAGTTCTGGAAGTTCAGGAACTTCCCACCACATTTATTAGTATTTTGTTTTCAGATAGGATTCCCACAGAAAAAAAAAACCCAAAACTCAACAGACCTCAAAAATTAACTCCTGATATGTCATCAAACAAATCTTAAGGGGTAATTTAATGAGGAAAATTGGCAGTTTCACTTTTCTTACTTGTTAGCAGAGCGCATGATCTTTTTTTCGGTTGATTTATTTCTGTACTTCAGTTTCCTCTCCAGCTTCAGAGGGCCCTAGAACAAAATACCCTGCAGCTGGCAAAGGTGATGTGAGTTATTGAATCAAGCATCATATTACAAGTAATTCCATCATGCATCTTCCATCCACTTTAACGTGGTGGGGTGTGTTTGTGTGCAGAGGCAGAAGCGCACAGCGGGGCAGTTTTGTGGAGGCTCCACAGTATGAGATCTTTCCAGTTTTCTTAGTATCTTTTAAGGACACCTGGCACTATCCAGTTCACATCAAGGTCCTATGAGGATATTTCTATTTATAATACAGAAAGAACTTTTACTTTTGTTAAAGTGGCTCATTGCTTCTGCTTTCCAAAGCAAATCTGTTTCCTTTTCACTGATCACTCCGCATTATATATAGACAATGGCAGGACAAGGGGGAATGGATTAAAACCAAAGGAGGGAAGGTTTAGATTAGGTATTAGGGGGAGGTTTTTTACAGAGAGAGAGTGGTGAGGGGCTGGAACAGGCTGCCCAGAGAGGTGGTGGATGCCCCATCCCTGGAAGTGTTCAAGGCCAGGTTGGCTGGGGCCCTGGGCAACCTTGTGTAGCTCCAGGCCTGAGGCTGGTGGCCCTGCCTGTGGCAGGGGGTTGGAACTCTGTGATCCTTGGGGTCCCTTCCAACCCATGCCATTCTATGATTCTATGATATATATCTCACAACAGCCATGAAAGACATTACCATAGCACCTTGACAATGTTCCAATTTAGTTTTCCCATGCAAAATACAAAAAGTAGGTTGAAAGGAAATACAGGAGTTTTTAAGCAGTGTGTGTCTATGTTATTCTATTCTACCCCTTCAGATGCACATCTGTACTGCTTGCTCACTGATGTTAAGAATCTCAAGTGAACAGTAGGAAAGACTGAAGACGGATGAATAATTAGACACATTGAAAAATGCTGAACTTCTGCCATACACAGAGGGCTTTCTTACATATTGTATCTCTTTTTATTTATTACTTAGCCAATTTGTGCCAAAATGTTTCATGTGGTCATGTTGGGCTTGCTATATTGTTTGGTTTTCTTTTTATTCTGTCTGTTCTTGCAGTTGGTTGAAGAGACTCACAAGTGTGCCACTCCAATTCTATGTGCATAAATGGTTTTTGCCATTAGCTTTCCTCTGGACAAATTATCAGTTAAGTGGATACAGTTATTATTACCAGAAAAAGTAATTTTTATTACTAAAAAAATAATGTCAAATTCTTTCTAATTGACCATGAAATCTCGAGCAGTTTGTGGGTATTTTTGTAAGCTTTTCCAAAGAACCATTCATGTTTTTCATATGTAAGGAATTTAACAAGCCTTAGCTTTGGCATGATAAATACCTCTGCTCTTATTCCGGTTAAAAGGTAAGTTCATGGTGCTTTTCCTTCTGTTTAGTTTTGGGAAGCAGAAACAGTGCCCCAGCAGGAAGAACTTAAAACTCTGGCTTCTACGTTACCTGACTTCTCTGAAGACAGCCCAAAAATACATGCTAGCTCAAATCATGATTCACTCAAAATATATGTGCTAGGTCCGTGTTGTTTCCTGGGGAGTTTATAGACTGAATGGAAGAATTCTTGTTTTAATCCTCTTCTGTCTTCCTTCATTAGGCACACTGTAAAATAGTTTAGCCATGTAAACAGATTTTATAGTGTTGCAGTTCTGTGTGGCTGTGCTGCTTCGGAGGCTTTTGTAAGCCCCAGTTACAGCTTTCTGCAAGCCCCAGATTTTGAAAACATGGTCAGTTCAAGGCCAAATTTGAGACCGGGCCTATCAGACCTGGTCACAGCGCCTCTGGGAATCACATATAGGAGGAAAAAAACCTACTGGCAGGGGCACTTTGCCACCAGAGCTGAAGGAGATGTAACGAGCTGCACAGACACCAAGGCCAGGCCCGGTGGAGGAGGGTGGGGGGGAAGAATGCGAAAAGAGAGTTTCCCCTGCAGCTCGTGGTGAAGCCCATGGTGAAACTGGTGTCCCCTTGAAGCCCATGGATGAGGACGGGGAGCAGAGACACCTATGCCCTGTGAAGATTGAGCCATGCCTCAGCAGGTTTGCTGGGGGACTTGTGACTTTGCAGGGGACCAGGATGGGGGGTCTGGACCTGGATGTCAGCACCCTGTGGAGGGGAGTCCTGCTGAGAGGCCTGTGGCGAGGAGATGGCTCCCCGACAGAGAGGACTCACTCTGCAGACGTTCATGGACACGACTCTGGCGTGGGTGGGACCCCACGGTGCTGCAGGGGAAGGGTGTGTGTGTGTGGAATGGCCCCCCCAGCTGAGATGAGGAGGAACAGACTGAAAACCCCCACTGCCCATTCCCTGCCCCTCCCTGTGCTGTGAGGGGAGAGATGAAGGGAGCAGATCTGTGATTAAAGTCAGGAGTGCGAAGAGGACAGGGGTGGGGGGAAGGAGAAGGGTTAAGATCTTGGGAAGAGAAGCAGCTTGTGAGGAATGGCCAGAACCCCACTGCCTGTTCCCTGCCCCTCCCCATGCCATGTTGGGGGGTGGGGGGGAAGAAGGGAGTAAAATCGTGATGAGTTTTAATTGTGCTAAGAACGGAGGGGTTTGGGGGGAAGGTGCTTTAAGATCTGGCTGCTTCTTATCTCGTTCCAGTTCACTGGGTGTAGTAGTTGTAGTAGTAATAAATCACTTTCCTTTATTCTGTGCTGAGTCTGTTTTGCCCATTGCACTAACTGGAGAGCGAGCCCTCTGTCCTTATCTGAAGCCCTAAGCCTCCTAATAGCTATTTTCTCCCCTTTTCGGCTGAAGGGGGGAGTGAGCGAGCGGCTTGGTGGGTATTTGACCTCTAACCAGGGCCAAAACCACCACATATAGGATGGTGTCTTAAACCCTCGTTAAATCAGCAGAAGTCCTTCCATGGGTTTCAGTGGGTTTGGGATCAGGCTGTGGTAGAGAGACCTCCGATCCATTGAGGTTTATTTCTTCCATGTTTATTTCTTGTACTGTGTGACACAATCCTCTGGGCTGTAATCCATGCTTGCACCTACCATCTGAGCTAGCTTTGTAACTTCAAATTTCTTTACTGTGGAATTGTGCAGAATGGAAGTAGCTTCCCTCTGTGGCCTGTAACAACAGTATCTATTTTATCCTCCAGCTGTATCATGAATTTGTTTTGTATATTCATGTATTGGAACAAAGGATGTGTGGAATCAAGTGTATTTTACACCCCATATTAATTTAGGCACAGGACTGCTTGGAGCCAAGTGCAGGATAAAAGCATCTACACTTCAAGTTCACTTCCTTTGGAAGCAGGAAAGACTGAACTTCCTCATCCTCATTCCTTAACAGCTACTGCAGTACCCAGATTGAAGGTCACAGCTCTGCACTGTATCTGATAACTGGAAAAAATAAATGTTTATTACATATGCTACTAGCCCTATGATTTAGGACTAAATAACTGCTTACCTTTAAAAAATCATATATATATATATATATATATATATATGTACCTTGCTCCAAAAATAAAGAAAATCAACCAAAAAATTTTTTTTTTAGAATTTATTTTGTCTTTTCCATTGTTTTTCTGCTTTTATGTGCATGCAGGTGTGCCTGGAATGTTACACTGCTTTGGCAGGTAGTTTTACAAGTAGCTAACCAGGCATGCCTTTCAGTATTTTTTCATACTTACATAGTGTCTGCCATCCCAAAAGCTCCCAGACCTGGTCTGCAAACAGCCAAAGTGAACTGCAGCTGCCGTGGTGTCAAACTGGCAGATGAAAAGTACAACGTGTAGTGCACAGCTCAGGAGGGCAGGAGCAATTTATACCATTTAGAAACAATTCATACCATTTATAAAAACACTGAGTCTTACAAACGTTCTGCTGGACTGGGGATGTTCTGCTGGTGGCCAAAAAGCAGCAAAACCAGCTGTCAGTTCCAGCCTTGGGTTACTTAATAAAATACTTTGCTAGTCTTAAAAGTGGGTCTGAATATCCACTGGGGACTTGGGGACTTGGGGATGGCGATGGGGAGCCTTGCTGTGGGGGGTATGTTGGGTCACCGGGTCCTGGGTTCAGGACACAGAGTGAGATGCCAGATCTCTGTGTAACAACACACATTTGTGACTAGTTGTGAAGTTTGGGAATTTGCTGGCTTCACAGCTGGAGGCACCTCTGGGCTCTGGAACAGATCCCTGTTTCCTTTGGAAATGCTATGGTGAGGTGGGATCCACCTCCCACCCCACAGGAGAGGGCCAGAGTCACTGTGGTACAGATAGCTTAGACTGTCCTACAGGAGATGGGGAGTGTTCATTCTTCAGCTTGGAGGTAGCTTGGGATTTGTGGGGAGGAAGATGAGGGGAGCCATGGGTGAAGGCATACGGCTGGAGGAAGAAAAGGACAGAGTCTGGTCTCTGCACTGAGATCATAGAATCATAGAATGACAAGGGTTGGAAGGGACCCAAAGGATCATAAAGCTCCAACCCCCCTGCCACAGGCAGGGACACCAACTTCAGGCCTGGAGCTACACAAGATTGCCCAGGGCCCCATCCAACCTGGCCTTGAACACTTCCAGGGATGGGGCATCCACCCCCTCTCTGAGCAGCCTGTTCCAGCCCCTCACCACTCTTTCTGTAAAAAACTTCCCCCTAATATCCAATCTAAACCTTCCTTCCTTTAGCTTCAATCCATTCCCCCTTGTCCTGCCATTGTCTGCCCTTTTAACAAGCTGATTCCCCTCCTGTTTATAATCTCCCTTCAGGTACTGGCAGGCTGCAATGAGGTCCCCCCACAGCCTTCTCTTCTCCAGGCTGAACAAGCCCAGCTCCCTCAGCCTCTCTTTGTAGGGTAGGTCCTCCAGCCCTCTAATCATCTTCATGGCTCCTCTGAACCCTCTGTTTGTATACCTTTTACACAAATTAAAAAGAGAAACCTCCGAACTTTAGGGATTCATAGTTCTGAATAGATAGACAGATAGATCCTATCTTGCAGATATTTCACTTGTACAGCCTGTCACTGAGAATGATGTTCTTTCCCCTGTACCTTCATCCACTTGAAAGGCACATCCCTCGGCCCAGCCAGTCATTTTGGATCTGTCTGAAGCTGAGCTCCCTCAGTAAAGGAAAATGCCCAGGAGAGATGCATTTCACTTAGCTCAGGCAATTATCTTTGAATAGGAAATAAAGTCCTTTGGAGGCACTTCTCTGTGTGCCCTTCATTTGGCACAGAGAAAGCGATTTGTCTGGTAGGACCCCTGCTCCATCTGATGGGTCCCATCTCTGGAGACCGGTGGAATCTCAGCTATTTCTCAGCACTTCCTTTTTACAACTTGTGGGTTGTTTTCTTATTTTTTTATTTTTCTGCCTTTCAGAGTACATTTCAAAGCAATTTCCTAGCAGCATGACATCTTTGTGGAACGTACGGTGATCTTCAGCAGTTTCCTTCTACGTTCAGAAGCAGCTGGCATATCTCAGCTGGATTTGAAACTAGGCTTAGGTAATGATATTCTATATCAAAATGTGGTTTCTTGAGGTTCATTTGTCTGTTCACAGTTGGGAAAGCAAGTTTTATTTTCAGATGAGGTTATGCAAAAATACTGTGATGAGAAATGCAGTTTATGAACAGTCTTCATGCCAGCAGCATGAAGTCCACTTTGAATGTTATTTGTCCTAAGTATACTCAGGTGATTTGAATCATTACAAATTTTACCACAACTTAAACTTTCTACATACAAAAATCCTTGAGGAAATTAAATCAATCCAATTAGTGAACAGAAACACTATTCTGTAAGTGACCTCACTCATCTGATGGTGAAAATTATAATTTTGAATAAAAATCATAGAATCATAGAATGGCAAGGGTTGGAAGGGAACCCAAGGATCACAGAGTTCCAACCCTCCTGCCACAGGCAGGGACACCAACCTCAGGCCTGGAGCTACACAAGGTTGCCCAGGGCCCCATCCAACCTGGCCTTGAACACCCCCAGGGATGGGGCATCCACCACCTCTCTGGGCAGCCTGTTCCAGCCCCTCACCACTCTTTCTGTAAAAAACTTCCCCCTAATATCCAATCTAAACCTTCCTTCCTTTAGCTTTAATCCATTCCCCCTTGTCCTGCCATTGTCTATCCTTTTAAAAAGCTGATTTCCCTCCTGTTTCTCTGCCCCCTTCAGGTTCTGGCAGGCTGCAATGAGGTCCCCCTGCAGCCTTCTCCAGGCTGAACAAGCCCAGCCTCCCCAGCCTCTCTTCATAGGGGATAGTAACCTATTATTTAAAAAATTTAAATGCATCCTTTGGATATTCATTGGCCAATATTAGAATCGCAGCGTTTTGCTGAAACAAAAATGTTCATTTTGTCAGAACCTTGGGCAACTTGACAGGAAATAATGGGCTGAAAGGAGAATGAGTCGCAGACAGCAGCCAGGGAAGCTTATCAGTTGTAGATCTGGGAAACACTGAGCTTAATCATTCTTCCTTACTGTCAGGGCAGACAGCAGGCCTGCTAGCAGCCTAGCTCTCTTCACCCAAGACATAGGCCCTGACAATATTCTCCTATTTCCATGAGAAAAGTTCCTCATGCTGAGAGGATCCTAATAATCATATTCTCAAAACACAGTGGCCTTCCTGATAGGGGTACAGGCTGCCCTAAACCAAGAAGCAGTTATGGGAAGGGATTTGGGAGTAACAGAACATGTCAGGAACCAACCATAACAAGAGGGTCACAACAGCAGGTGTGTGGATGCTTTTAGGTATTAAAGGTAAACTGAGGATGTTTAGCTATAAGATAGGGTTATCAGAACTCGTTATAGTTACTAACTAATCAATATGGTGTGAACAGTGTGTGTAACCAATTAGCAGTTTTTAGCTTGCCACGTTTGCAGTAAGAAAGGTATAGAATCTGGGTGATTTCACCTAATAAAATGGCTGGCTTCCTGGCTTCATGGCTTCACCTAAAATTGATATATTGAATTGCGTGTTGCTCCCTGCTGGACACCACACCTTACATGGACAAGGTGGCCTTTGCAATGTCTTTCACTCTCAGGATGGGGTAGTACAGGAGTCCATCATGCACAGTCACTTAAAGATGGCCAGATACCACATCAGGTATCAACTCTGATAAAGACAGGATTCTCCATGTTGCAGACTGAGTTTAAATGGCCCTGAATTGGCCTGCCCATCAGCAGGCTTAGTTTCTGTATTAAAAAACTGTGTATTAAGCTGGCTGAAATTGGCTTGGATTAGAGGTTCTCTGCTTTACTCGCTATAACAAACTGATCAAAGGTACATATTGCTTTGAATTGTACTCATGAAATATGAGTCCCCATCTGGAAAGCTTAGAGTAAGCCAAAATGTGCGTGGTCACATGCACCTTTGACTTCAGTTCAAAGCAAGAAAGGCAAGGAGAGGCCGAGTGATTTCTGACATGAATTGGTGAGCTCCAGCTACAAAACACTCTGTAAAGAACTCTAGGTCTCGAACCCATCATCCAACCAGTAATCCCACTGGACAGAGCAAGAGTGATTGCAGAGAGGAAGGGTGGCAGAATCAGCTCCCTTACTTCTCTTTTTGCATTTCCTTCTTGGGTCGCAAAAACACGGTGCATACATGTGACTAATGAATCTGAACTAATTAACAAGTGCCTTAAATATTCATCCAGGCATTGTGTCCATGTGTCTGTTCCAGAGAGACACCCAATCCAACTAGCCAACTTTGAGCTTGCTAAAACTCCCTACCCATCAGAGAATAAGATTTGGGGTTGTTGTTTTTTTTTTTAATGGGTGAATTGTGTGAAGGCTATGGCAGAGGCAATTATTACCATAAGCCATTGGTTAATTATCCTTCAAAGGAGAGTGGTAACTCTTCCAAGTAAGATGAGCAGAATGGTGGACTGCTGAGGAAGCAGCCACCATCCCCTGGCTGCATGGGTTTATCCTAACAACCATGATTCAAGCACATCAGCCTGAGTTACCTGCAGGCGGTCTGCCAACCCACCCCAAATTGCTCACCAGGCTCCTTGACCTATAGGCACCTCTCCTAATTGTACTTTTGATAACAAGCTGTAGGTGCAATTAGAAGCATTAGCACAGCATAAAGAGGGAGCAGGCTTGTTTCACACCCTCTTATGAAGGGGAAAAGTTAAGTTCCTGGGTGCTGTCACATATCACACTGCATTGCTGGTTTTGGAAGTGCTGCTTTATAGGTAAGGTGGATTCTCTGACTGACTCTGGAAAATCATGTTCAGTCCCCAGGCTTTGGAAACATGATTTCCAAAACCCATCCCAAGGAGGGGGTTGAGTCACCATCCTGGGATGTGTTTAAAAGATGGGTAGATGAGGTACTTAGGGATATGGTTTAGCATAGGACAGGAAGGGTTGGACTCAGTGATCTTAAAGGTCTTTCCCAACCTTGTGATTCTGTGATTTCCTTCTTTATATGGGAAATTTTAGCAATAACTATGAGGAATTTTTTACCTGTATGAGGAATTACAGCATTTTTACTTGGGGGGAGAAATATGAGTGCTTCAGCATATCAGAGGAAAAAAACCAACAGGCTACAAAGAATGTGAGTGGCTTTAAT
Organism: Laterallus jamaicensis coturniculus; assembly: GCA_022605575.1. Taxonomy (NCBI): domain Eukaryota; kingdom Metazoa; phylum Chordata; class Aves; order Gruiformes; family Rallidae; genus Laterallus; species Laterallus jamaicensis. The sequence goes on from JAKCOX010000005.1 coordinate 5,781,828, forward strand.
CTCTCAGACACTGTGAAAAGGGAAGTCTAATCAATGAATATTTATTGTGGTTCAAACAACTCTGCAGCTTAGAGTCTTGTTACTGAGATGTATAGAGTGGGCGTGAGCTGCCATTTCTCCCAAGAAAAGGAGAGTGGTGAGAGATATTGCAGGGTTTTTTTAATAATTTGATATTTTTTTTACAAAGCTGGCAGCTGGAGTGCTGCTGCTGCTGTCTTCAGAGATCATTTTGTCTCCTTGGTCAGAACTGGGCTGACTGTGAAAATACCTGTGAAATTGCTCCCTGAAATTTGGAGGTAATGGCAGTTTGCAGAGTAAGGCCTGGGAGGGGTCCAGTCATGGAGAAAAAAATGCAAAGGAAAATCCTGCACTCTGATATTATAAAAAATAACTAAAAAAAAAAAATACTAAAGCCAAACAGATAGCTCTTAACACCCTGCTCTAAAGTCAGAGTCACTTGTCTGGGGACTGTGACCATTTGCAGAGTTAGAGTAGCCAGTCCCTGATCAGCTGAATTATACTGACAAAAAACTGCCCAGATACCCATACGTAATAATCCTTTTCAGCATGGAGATTTAACCAGGAATGACAGCTTTCAAATGCTCATAGCATCATTATCTGTGCCCAGGAATAATCCTGGGGAAAAAAAAAACCCAACCCACAAATCTCTACCAAAGGGAATCAGGAGCAAAAGGAATTGAAAAGAAATCCTGTGTTGCTGAATTCTGCAGGGGAAAAAAAAATGCTTTCCCATATATCCTGCAACTATGTTTGACCTGCTGAAGTTGTATGTGAAGTAGATACACTGGCCACAAGCAAATCTCTTCATGATCATGCCTCCTGCTCTATCAGTAAAAAGATGGGAAGAACAGACAGGCTGCTATAAACAAGCATTCTCCCGGGGAGCATAAGAATGAGTTATCTGAAGGAAAATTACCATAGGATCTGCCATCTAATATAAATTATGACCCAAATATATTTGTTTGTCTTGTTTAGGTCATATAGCCCTGTCTCATTTTCATATGTTTTGCTAGTCACTGAGTGTCACTAGCAGAATGGGATGGCATGGCGCAATAAAATGAAGGCCAGCAAATCTGCTGTGCCTCATCGTGCCTTATGTATGGCATTAAGGAAGCCATCCACCTCAGAAATGAATAATTCATGATCCTTCATACTTCCTCTCTTTGTCACTGTGTTCAAAAAGGATTCATGAACCAGACAGATGTGTCAGGATGCCTTCATTGCTCTTGGTGCTGAACAGGAATAAACCCCATCCGTCAGAAAGCTTTCACGGGGTACTAGTCCTCTCTTCATGCCCTGCAAAGCAGTCCATAACACACATTAGCAGCTATCTGTGTCATTTTTGTATGATAAATTAGTTTATCAGGCCCTGTTGCCTCACTATACCTTCAGAAATGGTGATTTTATGCCTGCATTTGCTACCTGAGATGCTTCTCTATGTGCCAGAAGGTATTTCTGATGTAGCCAGAAAGTTGGAAAAGCCATAGAGCAGGGAGCCGGTCAGAAAGAGAGGAGAAAAAGAGTTCCTGAGGGAGAAAGGTACACATGGTAAAACTATTGACCCTTCAGCTCTGTACCTTCTTCTTCTTGAACTGTCCCACCACACTAGGAGTTTATACTGCAGCGTCCCTTCATCATGGTAAGACAGCCCAGGCGGTTCATCTGCAAGACCTCTGTATCAGGGCAAGACTCAATAGCTGGGGATGATGATCTGGTACCAAGGCACCTGGCAGAGAGTGATCCACTTTATCCACACAGAAATCGTGGGTTTTGGTCTGGAAGGAGGGGCTTTGGGCTGGTTTTAATTGGGATAAGGCCACGGTGTAGCAAGGAGTGGGTGAAGCAGGGGACCTGTGCATGGGGTAACAAGTTCCTCAGGGGCAGGCTGCAGCCCTGGCTAGGTGTGTGGGACCTGCTTTGGGTACAGGGGTTTCTGTAGTTGGCCCCAGGGCTCTGTGGTATTCAGCAACACTGACTTTCTAGTCTAGCACTGTTGGCACAAACATACCAGCAAATTTTTGCACATGCAAAATTGCTTATACATCCATTGGAGCTTTCTGTGACCATACAGGAATGGAGCTGGTTGTGGTGGCAGTATTGATGCCAGTGGGGCAGTGGGAGCTTGAAACAGGGGAGAATCTCCAAGAACACTCCAGAATCAATAACCATGCCTTAGCTCTTCTGGGTTTGTTTTCAGCTTGCATGGTCTTGCAATTTCTTATTTTCTTAGGACATCCATGCTATTACTCTATCTCCAGAGAGGGGGCTGGCTAGCAAACTTATACAATTTAAACCTTGCACTTAGCAATTCTATAAGATCATTTTTATGGTGAAATATGAACACAGGTTCCCTTTTATTTTTGTGTTACTGGCTTCTGTGGAAATGCATAGCATTTTATTAAGGAGATTAATGCCTCGGGACACTGTGTATAAGAACTGGAGCTGGCAGATATTTAAATAAGTTAACAGAAAAATAGGTTCAAAAATCCTGCCAGGCACAGACTTTGTGCTATAATACCCCTGCATTGCATATATTATTTTTATTATATTGGACTTTTTCTGGCCTGAATTCTCCAAAGAACTCTGGTTCTCAAGTTACATTGGCTCTACACGCTGTTCCATGCTGTGGACTGTCCTGGTTTGGGCTGAGAGTGAGCTAATGTTCTTTCTAGCAGCTGGTATAGTGCTGTGGTTTGGGTTAGGAGTGAGAATAATGTTGGTAACACACTGATGTTTTCAGTTGTTGTGAGGTAGCTGTAGCACGTACACCAAGGCAAGGACTTTTCAGCTTCTCAGTTGCACAAGCAGCTGGGAGAGCACAGCCAGGACAGCTGACCCAAAGACTGGCCAAAGGGATATTCCATACCATATATCATCATGCTCCATATAGACCTGGGCAAGCTAGCTGGGAGGTGGGATCACTGCTTGGAAACAGGCTGGGCATCAAATTATTTTCTTTTCCTTTCACATGTGGTGAGGAAATGTGTTTGTGCATCACTTTTTTTTTTTAAAATTGTTGATGTTATTCTTTTCCTTTGTTACTCTATTAAACTGTCTTTATCTCAACTCAAGAGGTTGTTTCCCACTCTCCTGCCCATCCCCAAAGAAGTGAGCGAGCGGCCGCATGGTGCTCAGTTACCAGTGGGGGTTAAACCACAACATGGACCTCCACCTGTACCTTCCCATCCACAGGTCTTTTGTGATGGTGATCCAAAGAGCAATCAATGAAACAGTGATTTGATGAGATCACCTGTGGCGTCCAGCAGGGAGCAATATGCAATTCAATATATGAATTTTAGGTGAAGCCATTTATTAGGTGAAATCACCCAGATTCTAGACCATTTTTACTACCAACGTGGCAAGCTAAAAACTGCTCATTGGTTACACACACTGTTCACACCATATTGATTGGTTAGTGATTATAATGAGCTCTGATAAACCTGTCTTATAGCTAAACATCCTTAGTTTACCTTTAATACCTAAAAGCATCCGCACACCACCTGTTGTGACCCTCTTGTTATGGCTGGTTCCTAACATGTTCTGTTACTCCCAAATCCCTTCCCATAACTGCTTCTTGGGTTAGGGCAGCCTGTACCCCTATCAGCAAGGCTGCTGTGTTTTGAGAATGTGATTATTAGGATCCTCTCAGCATGAGGAACTTTTCCTGCCTCATGGGAACAGAAGAATATTGTCAGGGCCTAAATCTTGGGAGAAGAGAGCTAGGCCTCCGGCAGGCCTGCTGCCTTCCCCGACAATCACCCTTCACAGATCTAAAAATCCTAACAGACCAGCTTTCATGCAAGAAAACCAAACCAGCAGTATATCCTGCTCTCCCTAAGAATTACATTATGCATTTCTGGATGCCTTCCACAAACATGTCACGTTGGCTCCTGATTTCCAGTCTTATTCTTACCTGGCATAAATGCCCATAACCAAATAATATACATATTCATGAAAGCATCTTTATCAAGATTAAGGAGCTGGTTGAGTATGGTAGAAGATGCCTCACCAACTCCCTTGAGTAAAGCTGATGTCATTTTATTCTAATAGTTGGACTGAAATTTGACACGTAGTGTCTTGTAAGAGAAGATTTTTGTTTTCATTCACTGGTGGCAAGAGGGAATTTTCAAACAGAGAGATTGCCATATCTAACTACAGATAGAGAGTTAGGGTATCTAACTACAGATAGAGAGTTGGGGTATCTAACTACAGTCAGGTACATGAGAACATGTAGAAAATATCTCAGAGGGATTATGAGTGCCTGAGAGGCTCTCATCTTAGTTATTCTGCTCCTTGGAGATTGCCATAATACCTGGGGTTTTTTTAAAAAAAAAATCTCTGCTGCCAAAATTTCCAGTATTCATTTAATCTGTGTCACTATCAATCCACCTTGCCAGGTTCAACTTTCCAATATACTCCTTTATGCAATTTGATTTAAATGCGTTCCATCTTCATAAATTGTCCTAGCTTTGAATAATCAATGGGGAAAAAAACCCTCAGAAGTAGATGTTTCTCATATACTTCTTTTCCTATGACCCCTTAATTCAAATATTTGCATGATTGTGTCCAGCATTGTTAAACATCTGAAAGGAAAACAGTCCCAAAGACTTTAAGGTCATTCTAAACAAGAGGTTTTTCCATGCTGCCTATCATTCTTCCTGTATTCAGGATTTTACATATTCAATCTGCAAGATGTTTTCTAAAATGACCATTTTCTTTTTTTTTTTCTTTTTTTTTTCTTTTTTTTTAACCTGAAGCTTTACCCTGAACCATCATCTCATTATTTTTCCCCATATACTTCATAAGATGACCCACTTTTAAAATTATTTCACTTTTGAATGGGTATGTGGGTGTTTATGAAGAACAGGATGCTTACACATCATTAACCACGGTGTTAATGGTCCTTTCTTACATTTTCAGGTCCCTCTTTTAACCTGAACCCTTCAGTCTGAGGCAAGTCAACATTTCCCTCCAGCACTGCACTTCGTTAGCTTATTTGTAAGGACATGAAGCATTTAATCTAACTCAGAGCCTTGCTGTACTTATAAGAAGTAAAGTTAAAACACTGCTCAATTTCCTACCAGGTTTCTGATTGACCACAATGCTTTTAATGGGATAAACACTTCAGGACAGGAGTTTTTGGTAAAACTGAGCAGATTGTGCCAGGACAGTTATTCTTCTACGAATTCCTTGATTTTTCCAGTTTGGAGCTTCTGATATCATAGAATCATAGAATGGCATGGGTTGGAAGAGACCCCAAGGATCATAGAGCTCCAACCCCCCTGCCACAGGCAGGGACACCAACCTCAGGCCTGGAGCTACACAAGGTTGCCCAGGGCCCCATCCAACCTGGCCTTGAACACTTCCAGGGATGGGGCACCCACTACTTCTCCGGGCAGCCTGTTCCAGCATAAAATATAAACAAATATAAAGTGAGATGCTTTTTTTTCCCCTGCAAAGACCATTGGTTTAACTCACTTCTGCTACAACACCAGACAATTTGTTGTTCTGTTTATAAGTAACATGTGAACCAGATTTTCAGAGGTGTGGATGGAAGTGCTACACACACTAAGGCTTTTGATTACTTCTGAATTAATTTTTTAAAGCATTATCTGTCCACTAGCCCTCTGAAACAGTAGTTGCTTTTAATGAAAGATTGCATATCTTTGCAAGCAGCTCATCATCTTTATTTCTGAACTCCTTCAGAACTCATAAATCTATAACATCTGGATAGCCAAAGTGATAGCAGAAGACAGCTTGAAAAAATAAAAATGAGCCTTGTCTGTAAATCAGTCTGGCAGAGTGCCACCACATCAGTAGTTCCAGAAAGCCAGGCTTTTGGAAACCTCCTAGATCAAATTTTTCATACCCCAGCGTGGGCCAGGCAGTCATAGCCATTAAACTCAGCTTTATCCTAACCCATAATCTGATTATATGCATATTACATAATGTAATTTTTATATATGGTTAGGTCTTTGTATAGATAGATATATGAAGGGGTTTCCTGAGCAGATTTTGACACTCTCAGGGGACTCAGGAGCCCAGAAGACCTGAGAGTGGGTGTTCAGAGGCCAAGCCTATGGATTGTCTAGGTACTGGCATTACTTATTTAAAAATAAATAAAAAATTAAGAAGCATAACACGTGCATGGCAAAAATGGTGAGAAGTTATTTGAGGATGTAAAAGTGTGTGTAGATACACTCTGTGCAAGGCAGGTCAAAAATCAGAAGCAGCACCCAAATTAGTGGACCACAATTTTCTGTCAGAATATTTTTTTCCCCAGAGGAAAAAAAGGTGTTTGCACTAGAAATTTCCATTATTTGCATTAAACTACAATTTTCTTCTCAAAAATACTGCCAGGGAAGGTCTAGACACTCACTTTGAGCAGCACCACCATTAAACAGGAGAGGAGAGGTCGTTGTTTTAGCTGCCTCCTGCTCTGGAACCAACAAAATATGAGAATATTAGAATTTCCTGAGGCTCATGAGTTTTAATTTCACTCCTTTCTACAGGAAGCAGCTATATGCAGTCAACCAGATGTCTGCAGGCATGCATGGTATGATCATGTTGTGATTAGAAGGTCACATTTTTCTCATGTTTCCAGGGCAGAACTTCCAAGCCCTTCATACATCTGCCCTGCTCCGAGAGCTCCCAGTTTAACCTGTGCAGATGATTTTGTGGTTGCCATTCCATTTGGAAGAAGAGATAATTCATTGTCCTGCTTATTTGGGAATGAACTTTTGGCCAAGTGCCTGTGCTTGAGCAGGAAGGCATCTTTTGCTGCGAGTATCTTGGGGGTGGGGGTGGGGGATGCATTCGGGGATGCGTGTGGAAAGGCACAACACAAGCACACAACGAAGAGCAGACTTCAGCCTCAGGCTTTGGTGCCAGAAAAAATTACAGTTTTTACAACAAGGTCAGTTCAAGGCTGAATTTAAGTACTCTCTAAACTCAGATAATTTAAACAAAGCTGCTACAAAGCCCCGCATTGCAGAACAGAAACCAAAAGCTCATGGATGGAGACCATGAGGTTTTTAACGCTTTGCAGTAAAGCTTGTGGACTGTTTAGAGTGTCTTCCCCCAAGTTTAAGAGACCAAGTTAAATTGAAATGGACAGGGAGGGGTGGCCAGCAGGGACAGGGAGGGGATTGTCCCTCTCTGCTCTGCCCTCCTGAGGCCCCAGCTGGAGTCCTGTGTGCAGATCTGGGACCCCCAATACAAGAAAGATGTAGAACTGTTGGAGAGGGGTCAGAGGAGCCACAGAGATGATCAGAGGGCTGGAGCACCTGCCCTACAAAGAGAGGCTGAGGGAGCTGGGCTTGTTCAGCCTGGAGAAGAGAAGGCTGTGGGGGGACCTCATTGCAGCCTGCCAGTCCCTGGAGAGAGATTATAAGCAGGAGGGGATTCAACTTTTTAAAAGGATAGACAATGGCAGGACAAGGGGGAATGGATTGAAGCTAAAGGAAGGAAGGTTTAGATTGGATATTAGGGGGAAGTTTTTACAAAAAGAGTGGTGAGGGGCTGGAACAGGCTGCCCAGAGAAGTAGTGGATGCCCCATCCCTGGAGGTGTTCAAGGCCAGGTTGGATGGGGCCCTGGGCAACCATATGTAGCTCCAGGCCTGAGGTTGGTGTCCCTGCCTGTGGCAGGGGGGTTGGAGCTCTATGATCCTTGGGGTCCCTTCCAACCCAGGCCATTCTATGATTCTATGGTACGCTGTCTCTACTTCCACTGAATTAGAACTAATCTTAATTATTGCAATAAATTACCCCCAAGTAAAAGGGTTTATTTCTGCTAAAGTTTGAACTGTTTAAGTAATAAGTTGCGCCCGCCCACCCCACCCCCCCCCCCGAAATGCCAGACTCTTCTTGAGCAACCACAGAGCTTTGCAATCAGAATGGCAGGTCGAAGGACAAAATCGTTGGATGAGCTACTTCCAATGCAGCCCCAAAGCCTGTGATGGAAATGTTAAAGATCTTCAGAGAAATGCCATTTGTTTTACACAGTGGCGTACGAGGCCAAGGCTTAGCCCGGAGCTGCTAAGCCAGCAGCTGCCCAAGCATCTAGTGGCAGAGCACTTCTTCCTAGCTCTGGCGATGCTGCGTGACACTGACTGTGAGAGGCAGGACCTGATTCCCACCCTGCCAAAACTCTGCAGTGAGCAGAGTATTGATTGTTGGGGAAGGCAGCAGGCCTGCTGGAGGCCTAGCTCTCTTCTCCCAAGATTTAGGCCCTGACAATATTCTTCTGTTCCCATGAGACAGGAAAAGTTCCTCATGCTGAGAGGATCCTAATAATCACATTCTCCAAACACAGCGGCCTTGCTGATAGGGGTACAGGCTGCCCTAAACCAAGAAGCAGTTATGGGAAGGGATTTGGGAGTAACAGAACATGTTAGGAACCAACCATGACACCTGTCAAAACAGCCGGTGTGTGGATGCTTTTAGGTATTAAAGGTAAACTAAGGATGTTTAGCTATAAGATAGGGTTATCAGAACTTGTTATAATTACTAACCAATCCATATGGTGTGAACAGTGTGTGTAACCAATTAGCAGTTTTTTAGCTTGCCATGTTTGTAGTAAGAAAGGTATAGAATCTGGGTGATTTCACCTAATAAAATGGCTTCACCTAAAATTCATATCAAATTGTGTGTTGCTCTCTGCCAGATGCCAAAATTAATGATACCTTGTTGTCCTGCATCTGCCTCCCTAACCAGCACCACACACAGGGGTTGATACAGGGACCATGCTTCAAGGGGGTCAGGACTAAAGGGCTGCTTTTCCTTTTTGTGAGCCCCAACTAGTGAAGATCAGGCTGAGACAATGTTTTGCTTTCCCCAAGTCCTTTCACATCTGTCAAACTGCAGCATATTTCATCTCACCGGATTTCAGTTCTAATGAAGCGTGCCAAAGCCCATCAGTGCTTTTCAAAGGGCTTCTTGTGGTGTCCTGGAGGAGAACGTGGCAGAAATGTGAGTGCTGAAGTAACTGCTGATCTGCTGTTGGGGGAAAATGTGTTCTCTGGGGCTCTGTTCGCTCGGGTGGGATGAGTCAATGGTGCCCAACATTCTGCTCTGCCTGCAGCTTGAGCCATGGCCCCAGCACCAAGGGAAGGGAATCTGATAAAAGCCACAGTACCATGGCAAGAAATAAAGTCTTCTGAGGTGTTCCAGTTGTGTTCCTTATGCCAGCTATCTCATACCCAAATTGGACACAGGTGTACAGCATTTTTCAACATAAAGGGCTGAAAAAGATGCATCTCAAAGCAGATGACACTGATACTCGTACTTTAGTAACATTGAACACCCCTCAGATGTGCAATGGCCAGGGCAGGTTCAGATTGGATGTTAGGAAAAAATTATTCCCTGAAAGATCTGTCAGGGCCTGGAACAGGCTGCCCAGGGAGGGGTTGGGTCACCATCCCTGCATGTGTTTAAAAAAGGGTAGATGAGGTGCTCAGGGATATGGTTTAGCATAGGACAGGAATGGTTGGACTCAATGATCTTAAAGGTCTTTTCCAACCTTGTGATTCTGTGATGTGGGATTTGAGACCTTGATATCAAGCACTAAACACAAATATGCTAAAAGGATTTGCAGCTAAGCAGAGAGAAATAGATGTGGAAGAAAGATAAAAGACGGGGAGAAGAATATGAGCTTTCTCTCAATATAGATAGGCAATTGAGCCCCAGCAAGATCAGCCTAGACTTTCAGAAGACATGTGGGAATGTGAGGAGGAGACCTGGGACAGAGAGACCTTATTTTGGAGGTGCTGGTTCTCAGTGGTTCCCAGAAAATCAATGTCCATTAAATTGTCTCCAGTTGAGCAACCTCATCTAGAGGACACTGAAATTCTTCACGGCTTTTGACAGCCTTGCCTGAAGTAATTTGCTCATGGAAATACAAAATTCCTTGCAAAAAGACAGGGATCTCTTGGAGAGAGTCCAGAGGAGGCTACGAAGACGATGAAGGGCCTGGAGCATCTATCCTATGAGGAAAGGCTGGGTGAACTGGAACTGTTCAGCCTGGAGAAAAGAAGACTAAGGGGGGACCTAATTAATGGTTATAAATATCTTAAGTATGGGGTGCGGGGGGAAATGGGACACAGCGTCTTCTCAGTGGTCTGTGGAGACAGGACGAGGGGCAATGGCTGCAAATTGGAGCACAGGAAGTTCCGCACCAACATGTGGAAGAATTTTACACAGTGAGGGTGACAGAGCCCTGGGACAGGCTGCCCAGGGGGTGTGGAGTCTCCTTCTCTGGAGAGATTCAAGACCTGTCTGGACATCTATCTGTGCAATATGAGCTGGGGAGCTGCTTTGTCAGGGGGGTTGGACCCCATGATCTCTCGAGGTCCCTTCCAACCCCTACAACTCTGTGATTCTGTAATATTCAGGAACCAACCCTTCATCCTCTCTAAGTGTGCAACCAGTTTCTTAACCACGGGCCATCCTTCATCTGTGTCATAAAGCAGTCTGCTGCAGGAAATCAAACAAAGCCCTGTTAAATTTTTTCCACCCTTTAATTTCAGAGTGCCCAAAGTGTTGCTAAACAGCTGCACAAAACTAAAATCTGATCTTTGCCTGCCTTTTTCCTGTAGCCACAGAGCCACATAATTGAAGACTTGCTCCTGAACTCAGCCACAACATAGCTAGCTACCAAGGGAAACTAAAGAGTGAGCAAATATAACAGCACTTTAAATAGATCACGCGTGTATTTTTAGGTCTGGCGCTCCATAACTCTCCTGGTAAGAGCTAATACAGTCTCAGAGCTCTGCTGCTTTCTGTTTGCCTTGTCTATGATGCCCTGAAGCCACCTGCAAAGTTTCAGTTTTGAAATTAAATGGTGCTTAAAGTGAATTGAAAAGAGATGAGTTTTAGAAGATGGATGAGTGTGTAAGAAAAAGAGTCATTCCGGGGTGCTTAACCGTTTCTGTCGATTGCTTCCTTGGCATCCAGTGCACTGGGAAGTTCTGCTAGGGGAAGCTGACAGAAAAATCTGTTCATGACTTTTGCAACAAAGCTGTAAAACCAAACTGTCAAAACAAGTCACAGGGAAGGAGATCAGAACCCCCCTGTGCAGCAAAGTGACAGTCTTACTCCACATGTCACATCTCCTCAACATTACTCCATTGCCACCGTTGAAGAGCGAGTAAGGAGATGTGGAAGCATCCTGGCTGTAGGATCTCTAGGATCTCATCCCCTGGCTGTAGGATGTCATTACCTGGCACAGGCTGCCCAGGGAGGGGGTTGAGTCACCATCCCTGGATGTGTTTTAAAAAAGGGTAAATGAGGTGCTCAGGGATATGGTTTAGCACAGGACAGGAATGGCTGGACTCGATCTTAAAGTTCTTTTCCAACCTTGTGATTCTGTGATCCATCTAGCTTAGCCTAGAAAATTACAAAGGTGGTTTTATTTGGGGTTTTTTTGACATCATCCTTGATTTTCGCCAAGCTATGGATAGAAGCCTGGATTATGCTGGATGTTGTTGTTGTGAGGGCTGTTGGCTTTTTGTTTCCATGCTTTTTCAGCATAGGTTGCAGCCCTCAGCAGTTAACAAGTCTATCAATCAGAGGTGCCTCAGAGAAAGCAATCACCAGACTTTTCTATGGGGTTATGAATGCACTCAGTGTCTGACCACGCTCTTTGGCTTCTACATATTAAACCTGAAGGAAAATAAAAGCTCTGTGTTACTATAGTAACCCACATCGATAGACACTGGGCAGATAGTTTTCTTTATGAATGACAGATGCTGGACACCAGCAGCTCAGCGCTCGTTACACTGCCTGATTGTGCAAGTGCCACACTGGGTGTTTCTGTCAGCAGTACTTCATGCTTTAAAAAAAAAAAATCAGTGTTTTAGTGCAATGTGGCTGGTTCCTGCTTTTCTGTCAAGCTCACATAACTCAAAGCAATGTTTAGGAAAAAAGAAAGCCAAATAGAGTTTAGACTTACCCATGGTAACTACAGCTGGCATAAATATATGTCTATTTTTAAACCATAATACTAAGCAGCTCTGTGACATCTGCTTATCTGGTTAGACTCAGTAATAACCATCCATGCATTGCAACTGGCCTTTCAGTCCTCCTTAGCCAGATAATATATAAGGGGGCATAAAGTTTGCCTGTGTGTCTGGGAAAGTGAAGGGGACCTCAGGAGTGGGAGCTGGACCAACTCCAGGGATGCTCAGGTCCTCCAGTGTTTGGTGAAGAGCTTTGGGGGGCTGAGCAGCTGCCCTGCCACCAGCTTTGGTGATGCTTTTGGACCACGGGTCTGAGTGCTGAGCTGCCACCTCTTCAGCTCAGGAGCCCACAGAGGGATTGCAACCTGCTGCTTGTCAGCATCAGACTTGCAGTGCTACGATTGAGGTGGCTGCTGCTTTCAGGGTGTTTTGTCCCTCTGTGTGTCTGTCCATCCATCTCAAGTGTTGACTCAAGGAAACACATGCAAATCTAAGTACAGAAGACATCAAAATGTCAAATAAAAGTATTGAAAAGTATTTGAAGTGGTTCATTTCATTGACATGAAATGAAACACAGGAGAGCAAAGATGCTCTGAGTTCTGGTTCTTCAGTACCCTTAGTACTTTGAGCAGTTTCCCAAAGCCAGTGCTTAATTTCTTTGCTGTTTTTTGGCTGACATGCTCCATCCAATAACTAGGACACCATCAAGCTCCTAGAAATAAAACCATCCTTAAAACTACACCAATATCTGAGTTTGGGAGGGGTTTTTTGCATGGGGGGGAGGGATAAAGGAAAAAGAAGAGCACATTTAAGCTTGTTCCTCTGGAGGATTTGTCTTCACAGAATTGTAGGGGTTGTAAGGGACCTCCAACGGGAGTCTCCAGGACACTCCTGGAGTTTTTTGATTCACCTTTCCTCAAAACCAGTGAGAAAGTTGCAGGTAAAGCTAAAAGCTTGCCTTGGCATCAGTCAGCAGTCACTGTAACAAGTGCTGTGCAAAACACACGTTTAACTACAAGCGCCTCCAACTGTGGAAGGAGCCAAGGGCGAAGTGAGGGTCTCCAGAAGCACTGCAGTGTGTGTGCGAGGAAGCCCAGTGATTTAACTTGCTTAATTAGTGCTGCGAATTATGTCAAAATACCCAGCAGGAATTAGCAGAGGTTACAGTGTTCTGCAGTGTTTGGTGGTGTCTGTTGATTCTAGTTAATCTCCACCTCACAGAACCAGAGTTGCAGGGGTTGGAAGGGACCTCGAGAGCTCATGGGGTCCAACCCCCCTGCCAAAGCAGCTCCCCAGCTCATACTGCACAGGTCGGCATCCAGATGGGGCTGGAATCTCTCCAGAGAAGGAGACTCCACACCCCCTGGGCAGCCTGTCCCAGGGCTCCCTCACCCTCACTGGGGAAAAATCTCATGGCATTGCTGCCTGCTGTCACAGCATCCTTCTTCCCTGTAAGGGTGCTGAGCCAGGACTGAATACCGCTCCTGATATTAAGCAGACAGCAGTGGTACTCTGTGTTTTCAAATTATGGTCATGGGTAAACTGTGCTTCACTTCTGTCCTTGGTGGCCTTTTTTTTAAAGTGTCAAAACTTGACAAGGGAAAAAAAAGGGAATTCAGAGAGAAAACCACAAAAGAAGGAAAAGTTAAATAAATAAAAGCCCTGCTTAATTTAAGGCCCTGACTTTGTAATATCATGACATAACTTACCTCAGTATCCCACATCAGAGAAACTTTCCTAGCTATCTTTTTGGGGTAGCTGTTCCAACTGATAAAACATGCAGCCAAGGTAAGGTTTTAAAAAGGATTTATTACATTTGTTCTAGTTTTATATTGGTTTTTTGTTTTATTTTAATATAGTTCTCCTATTTAGATTTTTTCTGTTTTGTCCATCCAGCAAGACCTGGCCTGGCTGGAGAGCTGGGCAGGGAGAAACCAGACAAAATTCAACAAAAGCAAGTAGAGAGTCTGGCACCTGGGGAGGAACAACCACTTGTATCAGTACAGGCTGGGGGTGACCTGCTGGAGAAGAGCTCTGTGGAGAAGGACCTGGGGGTCCTGGTGGATGACAGGGTGGCCATGAGCCAGCAGTGTGCCCTGGGGGGGAGAGAGACAATGGGATCCTGGGGGGCATCAGGAGTAGTGTGACCAGCAGGTCACAGGAGGTGATCCTCCCTCTCTACTCTGCCCTGGTTAGGCCCCAGCTGGAGTGTTGTGTCCAGTTATGGGCTCCCTGGGATAAAAAGGACAGGGATCTCCTGGAGAGAGTCCAGAGAAGGGCTACGAAGATGATGAAGGGCCTGGAACATCTCCCCTGTGAGGAAAGGCTGAGAGAGCTGGGGCTGTTCAGTCTGGAGAGAAGAAGACTGAGGGGGGACCTAATCAATGTTTATAAATATCTTAAGTATGGGGTGCAGGGGGAATCAGCCAGCCCCTTTTCAGTGTCTGTGGGGACAGGACAAGGGGCAATGGCTGCAAACTGGAGCATAGGAAGTTCCACACCAACATGGGGAAGAACTTTTCCCCAGTGAGGGTGAGGGAGCCCTGGGACAGGCTGCCCAGGGGGTGTGGAGTCTCCTTCTCTGGAGAGATTCAAGACCCATCTGGACACCGACCTGTGCAGTATGAGCTGGGGAGCTGCTTTGGCAGGGGGGTTGGACCTGATGATCTCTTGAGGTCCCTTCCAACCCCTATGATTCTGTGATTCCTTGTCACAGTAAAGACATTGCATATATTTGCTTTCCTAAGCATAAAAAAAAGAAACACATGTAGAATCAAGTCATAATCAAACAACATCCTCTCTAACCAGTGTGTTAGGTCATAATACAGATATTATTCTAAGTAATTAAAATTCCTGCCATTTACAGTGTCAGATTCAATTAAACTGACAGGAAAGCACAAAGTACAAGTTTGTTATGCTATAGTGTAGACATTTGCATGACAAATTTTGCTTTATAGTTAAGCACACATGATGAAAACTATTACTGTTGTTCATGTATGCTATGAAAAACAGTAATCCTCCCTTTCAAACACTTCTGAATTGTTTCTCCCCCTTAAAGGAACACAATGAAGTGCTTAGTGCTCTGTACCTAGGAAAGCCCAGGCAAAAATACAGCTTCGTTCTTACAAACACATGAATGTTTAACTTCATGCAAATGAACGTGCCCACAGGGTCTTAAGAAAGTACTCATGAATGTAAAACTAACCATGGATTGATGCATTTATAGCACAGGTCCTTGCCACTAAGATAAATGAAGTCATAAAAAAGATCGGTCAAAAAGTTCTCATTAAAATCCCCTCGATCTGAGCAAGAAAAGCAATAATGAAATTAAAAATAGATTATATTTTTGAAGAATAAAGAATTTGTTGTTGTACTCATGAAAATATGTATTTGGGGCACATATGTGTGTATATATTTTAAAAATATATAAAATATATATTGCAGATCTGTTCAATATTTATAAATAACTGAAGTGAGACACAGGGGGAAATGGCCAGCCTCTTCTCAGTGTCTGTGGGGACAGGACAAGGGGTGATGGCCTCAAGTTAGAGCACAGGAAGTTCCACACCAACATGCAGAAGAACCTTTTCCCAGTGAGGGTGACAGAGCCCTGGGACAGGCTGCCCAGGGGGTGTGGAGTCTCCTTCTCTGGAGAAATTCAAACCCTGTCTGGATGCCAACCTGTGTGACCTGTCCTATGGACCCTGCTTTGGCAAGGGGGGTTGGACTCGATCTCTGGAGGTCCCTCCCAACCCCTACAATTCTGTGAAGCCTCCATAATGTCATTAATTTCTCAAAAAGATAAAAGCAATAACAAGCATACCCCGGGCACTACAAATGGCCTAAGAAATTAGTGGAGAAAAAACTATTATGTGGGGGTTTTTTATTATAGAAGCCAAAACCCCCCTTGACTGTAAAACCAAACAGGCATCGGTATTGTAGGAGCCTGTGGAGCAGAGGTCTGAAGACACAAAAGTTTTGACTGACCAGTTGTTGTACTAAACTTTGTTTATTGTGTTTTCAATCAGAGTTTTAAAACTAGCTGGCAATGCCTGCCATTCACTGCATGAAGCATGTGACATCGATCGCTCAGGGTCAAGAGATAATCCTTTGGCTCCCATGTCCAGCTTGGATCTCTCATCAGCAATAAAAAAATCATTTCAGAAAACACTCTCAGAAAAATAGGCTTTCCAGTCCACCTAAGCAGAGAGGAAAGGAAAACATGGCTTGTTTGTTACGAATTGTGCCTCTCCATGTCCACATGGATGTTTGCTGAATACAGGGAACTGTGTAAAATGGTGTCTCATAGCAAAACAATTAATTTGGTAGCATTAATTGTCTCCCTGTCTGTTGGCTTGCTGTACAGCACTGTCTAAATATAAAAAAAGAAATGTTCTGTATTCCCAAGGTGTTTACACTTTAAAACCAGCAAAACTTGCCTCTCACACAGCACAAGGGCTAGAAATCTGAATGGGCATTGCACTAATACAACATCCTAGAGCAAAAATGTCATTTCTTTCCTGCCTTACTCATGTGGGATTAATTATGGACCCAACTGTCTGTCTACAAATCATTTCTACTTCCTCGAACCCAAGCAGTGTACAAGTAGTCTAACTGAGGGGGGAGAGTAAATCCATTTTGTAATTGTTCCATTTCATTTTGTTCTTGCATTGGTAGCATGTCCTGTCACTTCAGTGTCACTTATTCAGGCACCAGTGAGAATGGCTGAAAGGGACAGATATGAAATCATAGGTAGTTGAACACAGATGCTCTTTATGGCCATGCTGTGAGTGCAGAATACAATGTCATAGTGTGGGAAAGGGGCTTGTAAAATCAGTTACTGGTTTCAGTTGCTGATGCTCATTCCCAGCTGAATTTTTTGGTGTGTTTCAGCCTCTTCCACATCCCCACTCCTGAAGAAAGTAAAGCTTCATTTCTGCCTCCTCTTTTCCCTGCTTTCAAATCCATTAGCTCTATTTCTGCATCACCCAAGCCTGTACTGCCCACATGGGCTGCTCTCTACTCACCCATCAACTGCCGCCTCCTCCTCTCATCCTGTGTTTTTACGAGCAGTTTTGTAGGCTTTTGTTGACCAGAAATTACAACCTGCAGGTAAAAAAGGGAGAAAAAAAGAGTGAGAGTCCGACTGACTGTCAATGCAGGCTGCAGCTGAGAGAGAAATGGGTGAAAGTATGATTGATTGGTGTAGGGGAAGAGGTGGCTGTAGGGGTTAGAATGAAAAAAGTTAGTATTTGCGAGATGCTTTTGAATGTTGTCACAGCCAAGTACAGCCCAGGATCCTTTTCACAGTTCATTCTGTGATCCCTGGGATATTTTAGGTCACTTAGGGAGACATTCATAAGCTTAAATGTAGATCCTAGGTATACAAGGCTGGCAACTATAGCCATCAAGCCAGAATATAAGCCCAGGAAACCCCAGACTCCTGAAGCATCACTCAAAATCTAAAATAGTACCAGATGCCCCTGTTTAGGCAACCAAACCACCCTTGTTGCCTCAATCATTCCACGTATAAACCAGGAACAACAGTCTTTCTCTGTGTGGTGGTTTGGCCCTGGCTGGAGGCCAAATGCCCACCAAGCTGCTCACTCACTCCAGAGGAGAAACAGGCAGAGCCACCATGGGTTGGGATAAGGACAACTTACCACCAAATATCAAAGTGTATGCAGAACAATAATGGCTGGTTACACAAACACCCAGTGCTAACACAGAGTTACCTTACTGACCTGACAATTGCAGAGGGCTGCTCAACGGTAAGAGCCAGCCAGCCAGCCAACCAAGCAACCTGACATCCCAGCCACACTCCAACCATCCTCAAGGCAAAAAACAGCCCCCACCCTTCACCAAGCAGCTGCTTTTATGGGCAAGTGGTGTGGAAAACAGCTCCTGCTAAGTCAGCTCACCTGGGCTGACTCAGCTGACCTGTGTTGGCTGACTGGGGAGGTCAACCTTGGCCTGGCCAGAATCCAGGACACTCAATCACCAAAAAAAAATTATATATATATATATATATCACAAGGTCACTCAAATATTTTATGTGGGATATTCAAATTATTTTACCCATTAAATATTCTGGTCCTTCTGTGATGAAGCTGACCCAAAAAAAATCTGCTCATTTCTCTGCAGTCTGTGACTGTGTCATAACCTCTTTTAGCCTCAAATGGGCATTTTGTCATCAATGCTGTGCAGGGGCTGTTGTTGGCAAGAGGCAAGGTGTCTCTAAATCATGCTGTCAGGTGTCTCTCCTATTCCATGAGAATCATCATATCAGCAAATCTCTGTGTTTTCAGTCCATAATTTCTGCAAGCAGGAGGGGAAGGATTTAGGTCTGAACTCACTGAGTAGCCCATGTTCAAGGCCTAGCTGAAGCCTGGGTGGGAGGCACCGGGCTGGATTTCCAGTCTCAGACATGTGGATCTTCCACCAAAAAGCTGTGAAATCTTTAATGAGGCAGTCTCCTTCTCTGTGCTTGTGTTTCTCACTGAGAAGATACATTTTGTTTGACTTGTTTAAAGAGGTGGTAAATGCTGCATGGCAGGAGCTGTCTCTTGCTATGCTTTGATTTATCTCAGCACAGTGAGACCGAAATCCCATTTGTTGGGATATTGCTTTGCTATTGTATAACATAAACACAATTCACATCCCCAGAAATAGTGGCAATGTTTGATTTAACTGAAAGATGGTAGCTGCTGCCTACTGCATTGAATTTTGCTCCTGTGACAACAAGTGTCCAACAAGACAACCCTGCTAAATTCTGCCACTTCACATGCTTTGTAGTACCATAGATTTGACTATATGTTAAAGCACAGACCATCCTTATTTACAATTCTTCAGTCATTCTCAAGTTGAGGTCATGCAGAGTCTAAAAGATAATTAAAATCTTGATATACAACCCCAGAAATATTAGCTCATTATTGGCATTAACATATGAATTAACACTTTAGGTTAAAGAGTCAAAGAAAGCATCAATGCCCCTTGAAATAGAACTTACAGGCCTCCAACCTATAATAAAATAACTCTCATAACACGGATTTTCATCAGGTTTCTAAATGGCAGCATAGGAGAACTGCAAGTGTGTGGTGTCCAGCAGAGAGCAACACGCAATTCGATATGGATTTTAGGTGAAGCCATTTTATTAGGTGAAATCACCCAGATTCTAGACCTTTCTTACTGCAAACGTGGCAAGCTAAAAAACTGCTCATTGGTTACACACACTGTTCACACCATATTGATTGGTTAGTGACTACAGTGAATTCTGATAAACCTATCTTATAGTTAATCATCCTTAGTTTAGCTTTAATGCCTAAAAGCATCTGCACACTGGCTGTTTTGACCATCTTGTTTTGGCTGGTTCCTAACATGTTCTGTTTCTCCCAAATACCTTCCCATAACTGCTTCTTGGTTTAGGGCAGCCTGTACCCCTATCAGCAAGGCCGCTGTGTTTTGAGAATGTGATTATTTGGATCCTCTCAGCATGAGGAACTTTGCCTGTCTCATGGGAACAGAAGAATATTGTCAGGGCCTAAATCTTAGGAGAAGAGAGCTAGGCCGCTAGCAGGCCTGCTGCCTTCCCCAGCACAAGGGAGTGAAAATTTCCAAGGTGGTGGTGCCACTGAGCTAACATCTGTCTTTTTAAAGCCTACTGTGAAACAACTTGGCTGCCCATGAGCCTATACAGGACCCCAATTCAACGACACGGATGGCGCACAGTCCTTTGACTCCCCATTCACGCACACCCCAGTGCTCAGGAAGTGGGGGGAAATTCACCTGCAGTAGGGTAAAGATAATAATAGCAATGTGGTGACCAGATACCCTGTGTGCTGGCACCAGACTTCCTCAGCTTTAAGATCTCATAGCTAAAACAAAGGGAGACAAAAAGGGTCTGAGTAAGTTAGGCTGACTGGTCTGTAATTTGTTGGCCAAACACAACAGTAGCCTGAAATGAAGACAGTCCTTCCTGACATGGTGGATCCTGTTTGCATCAAGAAAGTGAATACAAGATTATCTTTCTGCCAGTGATAATCTTGCTTGAACATTTGTCCATCCCAGAGGATTGTAAAGTGTCAGGTCTTACCTCTTCCAAATGAAGACGGACAAGGTCAGGCAAGTCGCTGCCACGGTTCTCAGTGACCCCCACGAGGGTTTATAACCATTCCCATGGTTGCGACAGTGACTGTGCAGCCCCATCTCTAATGACAAAAGATAAGCCATCTATTCTTCAGTTGGGGATAAAAGACATGTTCATTTTAAATATCTGCATTTAAAACAAGGACTGTGGCTGGCATCAAATCAGAGTGAGTGGTGCCTGTAAAACAGCTTTCTCCCATTGATGGACAGCTGATAAACCTGCCTCAACCAATCCTTAAGTAAGTTGTTGCTCAGCGTGATGCTCTGATGAGTTCTTAATGTAGCAGCCAGCAATTCAGAAAAATAATGTTCAGAAAAATAATTCACAGTAAAACCTGTTTAATCATAAGCTTTTGTAAAGACCCAGAGGCAAAGGTCTTTGGTGGAACAGCTGTTGCTCTTTCAGTATATTGGAACAGTACCTTTAGAAGCCACTGGTGTATACAGTCTTTGTGAAAGGTGCCAGGCTGATACAACTCAGTCTCCAGGCCTTTCTTAAAAAAAATTAGGGCAGATTGAGCAATTACTTCAGCAGTGTGTCACATCCCTGAACCAAACAGTCATCTTCAGGGTGAGAGAACAGGTTAGTGCCAGCCCTTTGTTTCTCCTCTGGAAGAGTTCATTACCAACTTTTTCCAATTTCTGGATGGATTCTTTTTTATGATGCTATTTTGGGTGTATAGGGACACCTTTTCTGGATGTGTAACAACAGTCAACTAAGCCAAATGGGATATATGAGAGCAGAATGTCATTACACATGATAAAGCAGTGGCACATAGCCACTTTGCAGACAGCATTAAAATTCCAGTCATGTTCTGGGACTGAAAAAAGAGAAAAGAATTTTAAAAAGATCCAGAAATAAGCATGATTAAAGACACAGGGGTCTCCTATGTTAGAAGTAATTTTAAATATTAATACTAATTACATTTGGAGAGGAGGAGAAGTATAAATGAAAGGACCGTATAAGAAAATGTGTCTCATGAACTCCTATTTTGCTTAATAGGAAATTATTAAATCTAAGCAATTAATTTAGAAGATACATGGAAAATAATCCATTATACAGCACATGACACTACAATGTGTCACTCTAATGTATGTAAACCAGGCAAATATCTTAGCAGAGCTAAATGAATTATCATTGATTTGATTAGGAATGAATGTTGATTTTACATGAGCTGGGTTAAAACAATATTACCCCAGCCACCAATCACCATATTTCACACATAGACATTGTTTTCAAAAGTAAAAAAAAACCCAAAAACCTAAAAAATTTTTGAAAATCCACAATAAAGCTCCAAAGCCAACAAAAATTTAAAAATGCCTCTCTCCTCACCAGGTTCCTCTGGTTTTGTAACTTTGGGTAACACTGAGGAGTTGGCATCCCATGCACCTTCATAGAATCATAGAATCACAGAGTTGTAGGGGTTGGAAGGGACCTCGAGAGATCATGGGGTCCAACCCCCCTGCCAAAGCAGCTCCCCAGCTCATACTGCACAGGTCGGCGTCCAGATGGGGCTGGAATCTCTCCAGAGAAGGAGACTCCACACCCCCTGGGCAGCCTGTCCCAGGGCTCCCTCACCCTCACTGGGGAAAAGTTCCTCCCCATGTTGGTGTGGAACTTCCTGTGCTCCAATTTGCAGCCATTGCCCCTTGTCCTGTCCCCACAGACACTGAAAAGGGGCTGGCCAATTCCTCCTGCACCCCATACTAAAGGTATTTATAAACATTGATTAGGTCCCCCCTCAGTCTTCTCTTCTCCAGGCTGAAGAGTCCCAACTTACTCAGCCTATCCTCATAGGATAGATGCTCCAGGCCCCAAATCATCTTTGTAGCCCTTCTTTAGACTCTCTCCAGGAGATCCCTGTCCTTTTTATCCCAGGGAGCCCAGAACTGGACACAATACTCCAGGTGGGGCCTGACCAGGGCAGAGCAGAGGGGGAGGATCACCTCCTTAGACCTGCTGGCCACACTCCTCCTGATGCCCCCCAGGATCCCATTGTCTCTCTCAGCCCCCAGGGCACACTGCTGGCTCATGGCCAACCTGTCGTCAACCAGGACCCCCAGGTCCTTCTGCACAGAGCTCTTCTCCAGCAGGTCACCCCCAGCCTGTACTGAAACCAACAGTTGTTCCTCCCCAGGTGCCAGACTCTCCACTTGCTTTTGTTGAATTTCATCTGGTTTCTCCCTGCCCAGCTCTCCAGCCTGGCCAGGTCTCTGGATGGCAGCGCAGTGTCCTGCGTGTTCATACTGCAGAAGGATGAGAAAACAGATTGTGTTCATATTAGCATTTTAACCTTGCTGTGAAACCTATATCCTAGCGAACCAAGTCTGGCCAGGCTGATGTAACCAAGAATTTTACCTTTCCTTAAGGGAGAGGGAGTAGGATCCAGTTGGGAATGAGTAGAGACTGCAGAGTAATCACCGTGCTCTCCCTCTTGTTGGCAGCTGCAAGCTACGGGTTGAGGGGAAAGCATGAGAAGGTGAATGGGTGATGCTGACAGGTGGTTTCTTTTCCAGTCAGTTGGACAGTTGAGTCAGAAAAGAAGCTGACATGTCATTTGTAGGAATCTAGTTCAGTAACACGTGCCCAACATTTTCTTTCTCTTGGACTGAAAATCAAACACAGAGACTGAAGGTCATTTGCCCAAATGTCCCCAAGGAATCTCTTCATAACTGTACCTAAGCCATGCAAGGCTTAAGAGCAATGCAGGAGAATGTATTTATGGGTAACTGTAGTGGGTTTGCAGAGTGAATTTCACTAAAAAAGTGTGCCAAAATAAGCATTTCCTAGTGGGAAACTTTAACTGACTTGTGAGAGAAGTGTCCAAAGTCCTTGTGCACAGGGGCACAAAGTGGGAAAAAAAGCACTAACAAAACAACAGGCACATCTTCCCTTGCTGAGACATGGAGTAGATGACCTGAGCAGTCCTGTTGTGCCTCTCACTGCTGTGATTTGTGGCTTTGCACTGCCAACGATTGTGGTGAGATTCATTTTCATAATCTCTGTCAGTAATTTTTTACTACATTCTACAATGACCTGGTTTGCAGTGGAAGAACTATTGAGGGAGGGGGGCATTTAGGTTGCCTTTTTTTAGGGGGATATTAGTGTCTAGCCCAGCTTCATGGCATTTTGAATCTACCGACTTGCTTATCAGTCTGAATTCTCTCCTTATCTCTTGACATCTTCAACTCTTGTTCATTTTGGCATCTTTTATGACCTCATTACTATTTATATTTCAAAGTGTATTAAATCTGGCTTCCACATAGGGGAAAAAAATAGAAAAGACAATCCATTCTAAAGTCTATATGTATGAAGAAATTCACAGAAACTAATACTACCTGAGGATAATTTGTTACTTAGATATCAGTGCCCTATCTTTATTGATTTCTTTGATGCTGTTTATAGCCTGGTTATGAACCAGGGTTTTAAATAAAAATGCAGTTATGGTTTATTTTCATCTTCACTTTAGTGTCTTTTGTCTACATGATTGTTACTTAGAATAATTACATAGGAATAATTAATCTCCATGTGAGATTTAACAAGCACGAGTGAAAAGGAAAAGGTGTCTGACTCCTACCCTTTTTCTTCTCTCATCTTAGGAGTATCTGGAGTGTAGGGTGGCCTCTAGAATAATGATCCACCTCCTTGGAGCTGTTGTAAATTGGACTTACCTGCTTGCACCTTCAGGGCTTGTGCACACAGTGAGAGGCCATAAGGGACAAAGAGAGGTTGAGCTATAACCCCTGCTGTCTGGCTGCCAGCCTCTGCTAGATACAAGCCATGATGATGCATGTGGGTCTCATCTGTCCAGGTAATTCCCCCACGTTGGGTGGATCCTTAGAAAATCGGAGCTTACTGGAGTTTCAGGGTCTACAGAGCTAAGGAAAGGCTATTCCATAATAAGGGTAATAAATGTTTTGAGGTATAAGCAACAATGAAAGTGGTTTCATTAGGCCATGGATAAAATTTGTGGAGCACGCTGTGATACACTGCAGTGCTGAACAGTAGCCAAAGTGAGCAGGGAGGACCACCCAGTCAGAGATGGAAGAGCTCAGTTCATCCCTGCCTTGCCCAAGCACCTCTGTTTGTTCACCAGAAGTTGTTGTAATGGGAAGATCTGTGGTAGGGTTAAGGTAAAGCTCCTGGAATATTTAGAAATCTGGGGGATGTAACCCAAGGTTTTCTGCTGATGTTGTTTTCATAACTCCTGCTTCTTCTTCATGACTTTTCCTCTTGAAGTAAAAAAAAAAAATAAATTAAAAAATCAGCTTTTGAAGTCTGAACATATTTTGGCTCAAAAATAATAACTCTTCTCTGCAAAAATACATTTAGGAAGTTTTCTTTCCTTTTGGAATCTAAATTAGAAAGTTCTTTCAAAGTATGTAGGATCCTGCTCTCCAGGAGACTGAGGTGGGATGCCATCACCCAGGAGAAATGAAGATAATCCTTAAAATCCATGTTGAAAGCAACTACTGTTTGTTTGTCTTGTCGGGTAAATTTTAATCCAGATCAGTTTTCTGATCCAATTGAGAGGCCATGTCAAATACTCGTGCTAATAGATGCTAATTCCTTTCAAAAGTGAGAGCCTGGGGGAGGGACAACTTCATTCAGAAGCAGTTGTTTTCTAATTAGTGTAAAAGAGCTGTATGTATTATGTGCTACAATCCTCACGCCACACTGAGTACACCATCAGTATTCTTAGGGTAGAGTTGCCTGGAGTTTCCAACTTGCCTGCTAAACTGTTTTGATAGGCAGTAAGCATGCAGATTGCTAGAGATGAGCAAATCATCCAGGAGAGAAACATTTTTAATTAGTCTTGCCTTTTTGGTCACTGATAGCCTGTAAACTATTATTCACAGTTGACAATCACCATCTTTCAATCAATAGATCGTTCGTGGACAAATCTACTGTGAATATTTGCTTCTTTACGGCTGAACTACTACTCGAGCTAGGTAATTGAGATTATTGAGATTATTGGGTAGGATACTAGAGCTATGTAATTGAGATTATTGGGTAGAGTCCAGAGAAGAGCTACGAAGATGATGAAGGGCCTGGAGCATCTCCCCTATGAGGACAGGCTGAGAGAGCTGGGGCTGTTCAGCCTGGAGAAAAGAAGACTCAGTGGGGACCTTATTAATGTCTATAAATATCGTAAGTATGGGGTGCAGGGGGAATCAGCCAGCCCCTTTTCAGTGTCTGTGGGGACAGGACAAGGGGTGATGGCCTCAAGTTGGAGCACTGGAAGTTCCACACCAATATGGAGAAGAACTTTTTCCCAGTGAGGGTGAGGGAGCCCTGGGACAGGCTGCCCAGGGGGTGTGGAGTCTCCTTCTCTGGAGATGTTCCAGCCCCATCTGGACACCGACCTGTGCGACCTGTCCTAGGGACTCTGCTTTGGCAGGGGAGTTGGACCCAATGATCTCTCGAGGTCCCTTCCAACCCCTATGATTCTATGATACTGTGTTTTTCCTGTTCTCTCATGATATTAATTCAATTAACTGTCAGAAGAGATTGGGAGGAAAAAGCATCCAGAGGGTAATCTCTCAGGAAAAGCAGCAGGAAAGAAAGGAGTATCAGATGCTTCTGCTATCAAAAGTTGTTTTATGATAGATACATAGATAGATAGATAGATAGATAGATAGATAGATAGATAGATAGATAGATAGATAGATAGATAGACAGATAGATAGATAGATGAATAGATGAACAGATGAATAGGTGAATAGATGAATAGATAGATAAATAGACTGATGAATAGATCAATTGATTGATGTCAGAGAAATGCACAGCTTCTAGCAGAGGTCCAGCTCTTTTGGGAAAATGCTTACACCACCTGTAAAGCCTGTTTCCTTGTGGAGTCTGCTTTATTTTAGACATTTCAACAAGAAGCTGTTGAATTACATTACAGCAAGTCCACAGAGCAGGAAAGGTGACACCATTTGCTTGTTAACTTTCCTTGGTAACGCCAGACCCCACTTGGTAGAATTTCCAGGGAGATCTTGGGCTTTTGAAGTATTTTCAGATTACACCAACCTAGTTACACTCACAGGAAGCAAACATCTGCAGGTGGTTTTGATGCCATTTATTCAAATTAGCATCTGAATTTTTGAACAAGCTCTTTATCAGAGCTCAGGTAAGAGCTTATGGGAATCATGTTCTCTCTCTGTTCTTTGCAGTCAAACATTTCAGAAAGCATCTTTGATACTGCAAGTTACCATCCCAATCATTGGCATAAAGTAAATGAGTGTGGCTTTGTGATCCAAGCTGAGAAATGTATGCTTGGCAGCTTGTCTTAGTAAAACCCCTATTCTTCTTAGAAACATTGATACTTTAATACACCTTTAAAGACTGAAACATGTAGTAAAGGGAATATCTGTTGGTTTTTATTAAGTCAAGATTTTGTTTAGGAATCTCACAAGACTAACTTTATTTATTTACTTTATTTTGCAATTGATGCTGTGGTTGTCATTAAGATGAGTGTTCTTGCCTTCATTTTGTTATTCTTGATATGACACATCTCATTAGCTACTATTTTGCTGGCATTAATGAGAACACTCCACTCAGTTCCGAAGCTGCTCCCTTTTCTCACCGTTTCTCTTGTAATATTAATAGCAGTTAAAAAGAACTAGTTCTGTATTATCTCTTTCCTCTGCATCACCTCCTCTGCATTCTGGCTGCGTTTTTATTTGTGTCTGTGGCAGGCTGTAGAGGTTTCCTACAGTGGGGGATTCACCAACTGAATATTCTGCTCTTTCAAGTGAAACCCTTGGCTGTTGGCTGCCGAGTGTGTGATGGAGATTTTTCTTTCATTATTTATGAAAACAATCATGGGGATGTCTTCCAGTCTCTTCCCTCTGGTAAAAGAGTAATTTTATTTTTACAGGCCCAGAATAAGCTTTAGTAAAACTGAGGTTTGGTTTAAGTAGAACCGAGTTGTCTCCTAATATTTGCTTTGTTGGGACATGAGGGCAGTGGAGCATTCAGCACTAAGGTCACCAGAGAGCAACGCCCCCGACTGTCTACACAAAATGTTTCTAGATC
Source organism: Laterallus jamaicensis coturniculus (assembly GCA_022605575.1). Classification (NCBI taxonomy): domain Eukaryota; kingdom Metazoa; phylum Chordata; class Aves; order Gruiformes; family Rallidae; genus Laterallus; species Laterallus jamaicensis. The sequence goes on from JAKCOX010000005.1 coordinate 5,808,994, forward strand.
TCAGACTGGATGCTGGATGTGTCAGAAATGTTTGTGCTCCCGTCGAGCCTGGGATCAGGATCAGCTGTCACCTCCTGTCATGGGTCAGGAACCTCGTGAAATTTCACAGCCGGGAGCATCTCCTGAGCAGTCAGTTCAGCTGAGGTTGGCAGAGACAAGTGTTTCTAGGTATTACCTTCAGAAACACTTCCCTGAGTGCCAGGGTGCCATTTAGTGACATAAATAAACTGAAAGCAAGGCTGTCTCTGTCTCCCAAATCTTACAGTTCACCAGCAGCCAACAGGAAGGATGTATGAAATGAAATGAAATTAAATTAAATCCATGCAAATGAATGATTTTTTTTTTTTAAAGGTAATTTTGAGACTGCATTTCTGCAAGCAGAATTGACATAGAATCATACAATGGCATGGGTTGGGAGGGATCCCAAGGATCACAGAGTTCCAACTCCTCTGCCACAGGCAGGGACACCAGCCTCAGGCCTGGAGCTACACAAGGTTGCCCAGGGCCCCAGCCAACCTGGCATTGAACACTTCCAGGGACGGGGCATCCACCACCTCTCTGGGCAGCCTGTTCCAGCACCTCACCACTCTTTCTGTAACAAACTTCCCCCTAATGTCTAATCTAACCCTTCCCTCCTTTAGCTTTAATCCATTCCCCCTTGTCCTGCCATTATCTGCCCTTTTAAAAAGCTGATTCCCCTCCTGTTTCTCTGCTCCCTTCAGGGACTGGAAGGCTGCAATGAGGTCCCCCCGCAGCCTTCTCTTCTCCAGGCTGAACCAGCCCAGCTCCCTCAGCCTCTCTTTGTAGGGCAGCTGCTCCAGCCCTCTGATCATCTTTGTGGCTCCTCTGAACCCTCTCCAATAGTTCCACAACATTTATTTTACAGGGTGAAATTGATGTTGCAAGCCCAGCTCTGATTCGAGTCTCTGTGATTACTGCAGGACATATACTGTCTGGAGCAGAGGTGTGCTGGGGCAGAACCGTCGTGGTTTGATCGGCTCCCTGCTCACCAGGGCTCCTTTAAGCAGAGCAGCTCAGATGATAAACAGGGTGCAGGATGCTGAATTGCACAATACCCCTAAAGTCTTTCTTATTTCAAAAGCCTCATGATTATTCTGAGGGAATGCATTGCCGTTGACAAAGAGTATGTTTAGAAGCAAGGTCTGCTTTGCTGCTTCAGCCACAAACACGCCGGATGGCCTTGGCGTGCATCCCTAATCTACAGTGGTAGATGTCTGCAAAATTACTTGAATATTTCATTTTGCTGTTTCAGATGAAAGCCTAAAGTCATATATCCCCCTCTTGCATCTTTCTTTTCCTCCCTCAGAATACCCTTCTTATAATTTTTCTGGAACAGAGGAGGTTTTTTAATTGATCTGCTGGTGTTATTGCATCTCGCTGCAGCAAAGGGAACCCTTAGCAGCATAGGCAGTTCATTAAGCCCTTTGATTCTGCCTGCTATCGTGCTGCACGCAGCTTCACGTTGCCATTTGTGGAATAATCAGCACAGAAGCAAACTGAAAGAGGAGGGGGAAGGGTGAGCTCAAGTCTGACACCGGTGACAGGAGACAAGATCAAATATAAATAGACGTGAATCACCGCGGTGGCATCACTATCGCAGAAGCGTGGCAGTTCTTCCTTGCAGAAGACACTGCAGCTGCACACAGGGGGTGAATTCACTCTCTTCTTGGACCAAAAAAAACAGAAAAAAAAGGAAAAAGAGAGAGGGAAAAAAAAAAAAAAAGATTGTTTCTCTGTTGCCCAAGTGTGGTCTTCATATTATTTATAAATAATGAGAGCATTACGTACGTACATATGTATACATGAATGCAAATATATATAAACTCATATAATGCACACACACATAGATATAAACCTTTTAATATATATATATATATATATAAACCCCTCAATGCCATGCACTGCAAAAAATTTTGGTCAGTTGGGGGAAGAAAGCATCAAAACCATTTTGGTGACAGAGAGTACAGCTGAAAAAGAGCATCCTGCCATTAAAGCGGGGGTGGTCTCAGAGAGGAGGATTGCATTCCACAGGGGCTGAGGGTAGAAACGTCAGGCAGAGACAGGGAAAAGATGCTCTGCATGCTGAAGTGGCTCAAGTTTATGGGAGAATTTTTAATTAGAGAGCAAATTCAATGTTTCAATAGGCAGCAATTGCAGTTTTAGAATTTTCTTGCTTCAGCAATTCCAAATATAGCCCTCAAGACATCCAGTTCCCCTATAATAAGCCCATGTTGAAAGTTAATGACGAGTAGATAGAGTAAAGCCACAGAGCATCTAGGAATGGAGCCTAATAGTCAGCATTTCCCCAAGTCACTCCAAATCCTTCTCTCATTCCCTTCAGCTTTCTCTGTCTCTGAGGGATAGCTGGGAGTGTCTGGGTGGAGGGGAGAGTCTTGGTGATGGTAAAGTGGGTGGGTGGGGTGCTATTGGAGGCACAGCAAGGCAAGGGAGTGTGTGTAGCTGGTTTTGCTGTGGTGAGGAAGCAGACAAGCAGTTACCTTGATGGTGATGCTACGGAGCTGCTGAAAGTTCCCATCATGTTGTGTGTAACAGAGCTGAGAGTCCTTTACTAAGGGCAGCTCTACTCTGAGTGTGTTAACATAGATGTTTTAATGCACTGGGTATAAATCCTTTCGTGCCTAGAACTTCAGAAGAGTTCTTGTTACCATGCACTTAAAATAAAACCCAAGCATTCGCATAGTCACCAAATGATTTTGCTAATAAATCCAAATGTTTGGGTCTGCAGGAGCACACACCCAGCTTGATACACAGCTCCATTAAGTGGGAAGTTCTCTACAGGGAGAGTGGTGATGTGCTGGAACAGGCTGCCCAGAGAGGTGGTGGATGCCCCATCCCTGGAAGTGTTCGAGGGCAGGTTGGATGGGGCCCTGGGCAACCTTGTGTAGCTCCAGGCCTGAGTTGGTGTCCCTGCCTGTGGCAGGGGGGTTGGAGCTCTATGATCCCTGGGGTCCCTTCCAACCCATGCCATTCTATGATTCCATTAAGCCGGCTGTGCACAGTTCAGCAGCACTGAGCCCTGTGGGAGCTCTCCTGGGGCCAGCTGAGTCTCCCCCTTAGGCAAGGCGATGAATCCAGGGAGGCTCTGAGCCAACCTCTGCATCAGTCCTCCCCCTCACAGTAAAAGAGACGTAGATGAAACTTCAGTGCAGCACTGTAAGCCCCAGTCATAATTTTTTTACTCTGGGGACTGGTGTTTTTGACATGATTTAAGGCAGCCTCACCATAGTCTAGAGGCCAGCAAAGCTTGAAGCTAGCTTACAGCCTGCTCCCATCTCTACATCCTGCGTGGGCACTGACATATTGGTGCCAAGGGAGGCCGGGTAACAGGGCAATGGGGAATGTTTTCATTCCCAGTTTTCCCAAAATTCTGGTCAGAAAACCCCAGTGTGTTTACCATAAGATGGATTCTGCAGAATTAGGAGCACGTTTTTCACTTTGCTCAGCGAAGTTGCTACCAGGAAAGCAAATGTAATTAATGTCTCATTTTCATAAGAGGTAATTTGCAGCAGAGAGACAACGTTATTTCAGAGTTCTCTAAGATTTCACTTCTCTGCCTCTCTAAAAGAGCACACTCATATCTGATGAAACCCCTTCTCAAAAGCAGGTGACAAACAAGCACTTGATTTTGCAGCCAAGCTTGTGTTTAAATGCAGGGGTTGTTTTTTGTCATAGCAAACATCACTCCTTCAGTCTGGGTTTCCTGTGGATGGGAGCTCATAGTCTGGCTCCTTGGATGCACAGGGAGAAGCCACTCCTGATTGTTTGGTGGCAGACTGGGCATGACGGCTCCCGTGCCGTGGCTGGCATGGTGAGCTGGACTAGACAGCAACAAGGGTGAGAGGAAAAGAAGAAGGAAGAGGGGATAGCCTGTTCCCTCCTGTCTGCTGTAAGCACACAATTTGGGCATGCGTTTTTCCTCCTGCTGTGATGCACATATGCAAGATGTACAGGCATGGACACGCTCTGGGACTCTCCTAAATTTCAAGTTTGGCAGACTTTAAAGTTCTCTTCTGCAGGCTGCTCTATATTTAGAAGCTCTGCCTCCCATAGCAACTCCTTTCCCTTCTATTCCCTGCTTTTATGACTTTTGAGATGTATTTATACTTCGGTCTGTACTACCTATTGACTAAACACGTGGAGGTATACTGCTTTCATGGCATTTCTTTATAGCAAACTACATCTTCAGATATGAAGCTACAACTGTTGCCATAATAGCTGCCATAAACGTATCACTGAGAAGTTCTCTTGGTGCTTGGGCCATTAATCTACTGCAAAGACCAAAAGGTCTTTGAAACAACAGCTCTTGACTTTGAATTTCCAGCCTGTGCAGCTTAGTTAGGACACCTCTGCTTGTCCAGGTTGTTTTTCTCAGTACTGCTCCTCAGGTACTAATGGCAGAAAAGGTTTCACAGCCAGCTGAAGTCCATCCCTGATGCCTTCCCTGAGCACCGCAGCTCTTTACTTGACTCAGTTGCAAAAGGAAGTGTTCAGGCCACTGAGGGTGAAGGGAGCATCTTCAAGCCATTTCCCAGGACAGATTCTGGTGCTCCTGGGTGCAGGTCCACTCCTCTCACATCACACTTCTCCCTTCCCAGGGACATGAGCTGTTTACTCTGCTCAGATGTGAAAGTACTGATGCATTGACAGGTTTTGACTAGAAATGTTTCTGTTTAGAGATATATTTTGCAGGACTATTTAAAACAGAGTTTAGTTTCATTCTTTTAACTGAGTTGGAGGGCAACCTTTACATCTTTAACCTCATTTAAAGGCTGTCAGGGAAACTTGGCACACACACTCCTAGAGCACCCTGCAGCTCCTTACAGCATCTGTTTTTCTTAGGAAGACAGGTAACATCTGCTGGGAAAGTCTGTGCATGCCAGAGGAGAGCACTGGGCATGTTTCTGAGGAGCCCCTACCCCGCAGGCTGGGAATGGCACGTATGGTGTCCACCATCTCCCAGGCCCCCTCTGGAAACCAGTGTGACACAGGAGCCTTCACAGCCAGAGTCTTTTAAGTTCAAAGAGACTGAGCTGTGGAAGTTCTGCAGGGAAGCATCTGTCTGCTGTGGCCAAGAAACTCTCCTTTCCTCTTCTCTCTGGGATTATCTCATTAGGTGATAATAAAGAGGAGGGTGCCAGCAGGCTGTTGTTACATGGTTTGGGCACGTTGCTCAGCCTTGTGCCTCAGGTACCTGTGAAAGGTGCCAAACCCTTCCTAATGTTCCTCTCAGATTAGGTACTGGTAGCATGAAATAGCTGATTAAAGTTATACCTCATTCTTTTCTCATTCAACATTTCCTTCCCTGAGGAAAGAAGCCTGTATTGACATATGACTCGATGGCAAAAGCTGCTCCTCTTTCCTCAGATATCTTAAAATATTGACTTCATTTTCCTTCTCTCCTTTTTCTTTGCCTTCAAACTCCCAGGGCTGCATGGAGCCCCACAGTATGTGTAGCTCTTATCTGCTTCCACTGGGATCCAGATACCCTTTAAATAGCCTTTGGGGTAGATCGAGCTGGAAAGCTGTGCAAACCCAGCTTGTCAGCATGCTACAGGCTGGGGGAGACTGGCTGGAGAGCTGTCAGGCAGAGAAGGACCTGGGGGTGTTGATTGACTGCAGGTTGAATATGAGCCAGCGGTGTGCCTAGGCAGCCAGGAAGGCCAATGGCATCTTAGCTTGTGACAGAAACAGTGTGGCCAGTAGGTCCAGGGCAGTGACTGTGCCCCTGTACTGGGCATTGGTGAGGCTGCACCTCGAGTGCTGGGTCCAGTTCTGGGCTCCTCACCATCAGAAGGACATTGAGGCCCTCGAGCGAGTCCAGAGAAGGGCAACCAGGCTGGGGAAGGGGCTGGAGGGCAAATCCTATGAGGAGCGGCTGAGGGAGCTGGGGGTGTTCAGCCTGGAGAAGAGGAGGCTGAGGGGAGACCTTATCACCACCTACAGCTACCTGAAGGGAGGTTGTAGAGAGGTGGGTGATGGTCTCTTCAGCCAGTGGACAGGAGATGGGACAAGGGGAAATGGCACAAAGCTGCACCAGGGCAGGGTCAGATTAGATGTTAGGGAAAAGTTCTTCCCTGAAAGAGTTGTCAGGGCCTGGCACAGGCTGCCCAGGGAGGGGTTGAGTCACTTTCCCCGGATGTGTTCAAAAAAAGGGTAGATGAGGTACTTAGGGATATGGTTTAGTTTAGGATGAGAATGATTGGACTTGATGATCTTCAAAGGTCTTTTCCAGCATTGTGATTCTGTGATTCTTCTGCCACTCGTCCATCTCTCTGCCTTCCCTTGCCTTGCTCACAAAAAGATGACCATGTGTGAGGTGCCTGTGTCGGATGGTGATACAGAAAAGTTCTGGAGGACAAATACCTGGTGCAGACACAATCTTAAAGCCTTCTTTTTTGAAATTGAAGCAAAGCCCTCGTCCTTCACACAGGAGAAACAGCACCCATAGGGTTTGTCAGAGGAGGTTTTCCCTTCCCAGTGACACCGCTGCAGAAGTGGGTGCTACTGCCTCTGGGTTGGCATTTTCTCCTACCCAGAAGAGCCAAGAGGTCCCAGCTGGTCCTGGTCCCTGTCCCTCTGCACGGCCTGGGAAACACAAAAAGACCCCCTGTGTTTTCAGGCTGGGTTACAGTGGGAACTGTCCTTGCTGACATGGGAAATGGAACTTCTGCCTTTCTCATGCAATGTACAATGTCCTTGTACAAGGAGGACAGGCTTGCAAGGAAGGCTGGTCACAGAAATGCTGTCTGAGCTTGCTTTGAGAGAAAGAGGTGAGACCACCTCCCACTGTGTGTCTCAGCTCTCCCATTAGCACTGCTGAGGCAGGTAGTGGTGAGGTCCAGGAGGCTTCTCAGCTCCCCCCCAGTCCAACCAGCACCAGAAAATTCCTTCAGATGCCACTGTCTTTGAGTAGATGACCTTGATGAGACAGAGGAAGTGGAGGCTCCATGCTTGCTACTGAAAAGCTCTGGCTGAGGGTGGTCCAGAGGGCACACTGCACGTGTTCCAGGGAGAGAGTGAAGGATTTATTTTCTTCTGTCTCTAGCCCAGAAATTTCACAACTAATAAATTAAATGAATACTTCCAAAAATGAAAAATAAATAAAGATCTCTGGCCCACAGTGCTCTGAAAAAGAATCACATAATCTTTCAAAATACTTTCTTTTTTTCTTTTTTTTTTTTTCATAGTCATTTCTTCAGATAGCACTCAATAAAAATGCAAAGCTGGATTGTTTTGAGTGGTGGGAAAAGTTTTAGCTTGGAATAACATTAAACAATCAAAACACAGTAAAAGATAAATACCTGGAGTGCAATTACATTTTGCCAAATGCAGACATGGTTGGGTTGGGTTTTTTTTAATATATATATATATATGTATATGACACTTATGGCAGTTTGGAACTGTATGATCCTGTAATATTTCCCACTGTAATATTTTCACAGCTAAGACCTGTGAAATACACAGTGACCTGAGCCCAACTGCTGCTCATGTGCTCCTGGATGCTGGGTGCTTTTTCATGGTTAATGCATAATCAACCAACTTAACTTGGCACTGAAGTGGTCATCTTTAACATTGCTTCTCCTTAAAATAAAGGGGCTAAGGAAAAGGAAAATAGGTAAGAGAGTTTGCACCTTTCAGATTTGCTTTCCCAGGTGTCTTCAAATTCAGAAGGGGGAAGAAAAAAAAACCAAAACCCTGCAGGGGTCTTTCAGTTCTTCAAAGACCTAAGTCCTGATACTACAAAACACATAGAAACTGAACATGAAATGAAATGAGGGTCTCTACATCCTGCCTAGGCCCAGAACCTGAAATTCAGAAAACTTTATCATCTGGGAAGGAGAATCCCTCTGCTTAGAGGATAGCTTACTCATTCCATGCCTAGCACCCACTCCATCTGAATTGCCCTTTGAGTGAGGGCTCCATTTCGGGTATTCCTGTTTTCTCCCCTAGGTAAGAGATCTAACAACATAACCACAGAGTCATGCTTACTCTGGGAAGAATGAGGAGCAAAACCAACAAGCGATGTGCTTAAATTATAGCCAGGGAGATTAAATATTAGCAAACCCTTTTAAAAGATAAGGCTGGTGAAGCTCTGGAAGAGATTACCTCAGGAAGCTGAGAAGCCTCCAATGAGAGCAATCTTTTAGAGCAACTGCTGGAAACACTGTTGGCATATTGGCTTCTGCCCCAGGATGGGCCACCAGAAGGTGTGGAGAAGGGTAACAGTGGACTGTGCTTTCAGATTCTGCTGTAAAATTGTTCCTCCGCTCCTAAGTGTTGTCTTAGTATGTTTATATTTGTGTGCTATCTACCAGCAGATTGCACCTCTAAACACACTCAAATGTTATTCCTGAAATGTAATTCATTTCCCCAGGAAGTGATTGTCACCAAAGGTGCCATTTTTTACAATGATTTCCACAAAGTGGCTATTTTCCATACAGAAACTTGATGCAAGCTGCTACCTGGGGTGGCACAGGCTGTCAAATTACTACCAAGTGTTTGGTTACTACTGAACTGGGCTGAATTAGATGCTGTGGGCTAGAGGTAAAAGCTCTCTTTCCAATCAGCCCTCTGTACTCCAGAGGACAGGCAAAAAGCACAAGAGTTGCTTCAGAGTGGGCCAGCAGATTTTTCTGTTAAAAAGTCTTTCTCAGGAAATATGGAAATGACACCCCCATTTTTGGAAGAATACCTCTTACCCTGTGAGAACTCATCCAGACATTTCCTAAAACTTTTCCATAAAGTTCCCATTAGGAAAGTGAAGATGAATGAAAGGGAGGAGTAAGTAAGGAACCTGTTGACAGACGAAAGCATTAACTACATAGCAAAGCTACACAGGCTTTTCTGTGTTGGCCCATGGAAAGGGAAGGGATGTGTCTCTTTTCTTTTTAGCCAGTAGACATTTACCACCCTTCGGTCAGATTTCAATACTCCACCTTACAAGGGTGGAACTTCATTGGCTTCAGTTAAATTATTACTGGTTTAGACATCGTTATGCTTTTGGTGACCCTCCAAATTCAGTTTAAACCACTGAGTTTTACATGGCTTCTGCTCAAACCCATTAATTGGCATCTATTCAGTTGAAACTTGGTCAGAGCTTGACATCAGTTTAGCACGTGTTTGTGAATTTGCAAAGCAGGAGTGTTGGGTGATACATGCCCTCATCGTTTCCACTGCTTCCATGACGGTTGGTTGTTGGGGAAGGCAGCAGGCCTGCTGGCGGCCTAGCACTCTGCTCCCAAGATTTAGGCCCTGACAATATTCTTCTGTTCCCATGAGACAGGCAAAGTTCCTCATACTGAGAGGATCCTAATAATCACATTTTCCCCCACTTCCTGAGCACTGGGGTGTGCGTAATTGGGGAGTCAAAGGACTGTGCGTCATCCGTGTCGTTGAATTGGGGTCCTGTATAGGCTCATGGGCAGCCAATTTATTTCACAACAAGCTTTAAAAAGCCAGATGTTAGCTCAGTGGCACCACCACCTTGGAAATTTTCACTCCCTTGTGCTGGGGAAGGCAGCAGGCCTGCTAGCGGCCTAGCTCTCTTCTCCCAAGATTTAGGCCCTGACAATATTCTTCTGTTCCCATGAGAAAGGAAAACTTCCTCATGCTGAGAGGATCCTAATAATCACATTCTCAAAACACAGCGGCCTTGCTGATAGGGGCACAGGCTGCCCTAAACCAAGAAGCAGTTATGGGAAGGGATTTGGGAGTAACAGAACATGTTAGGAACCAACCATAACAAGAGGGTCAAAACAGCCAGTGTGCAGATGCTTTTAGGTATTAAAGGTAAACTAAGGATGTTTAGCTATAAGATAGGGTTATCAGAACTTGTTATAGTTACTAACCAATCCATACGGTGTGGACAGTGTGTGTAACCAATTAGCAGTTTTTTAGCTTGCCACGTTTGCAGTAAGAAAGGTCTAGAATCTGGGTGATTTCACCTAATAAAATGGCTGGCTTCCTGGCTTCATGGCTTCACCTAAAATTCATATATTGAATTGCGTGTTGCTCCCTGCTGGATGCCACAGTTGGTGTGTAACAAGCCAAATCTTCCCTATGTCAGTTGAAATAAATGTATTACATCAATTATATTTGATGCTATACCCATATATTTTTTCAGAATATGCTGTTGGTCTGCATGCATTTTAAAGCTCAGGAGCATTGAGCATTGTGCATGTGTCCTGAGAGTGCCTGCTGACCAAGTACAGGTCAGCAGATGCTTAGCAAGGAGCTTTTTTCTTTTGTAGTATTTCTCCAGTGAGCAATGTTCAGTTACCTAGAGTTTTCCCAAAGTAATAACACTAAACTATATCTATTTGAGACTTCAGAGCTTTGTGGGAGGAAATCATTTCACAAAAGAAGAGCTCTATCCATTTAAAAAATGGGAGTGAGGAAGCTGAAATGTGCTTGAGGAGCTCCCCTTCCTGATTTCTCTTTGCCTATTTATGCTAACATCAAAGATCATGCCCATCATGAAATGAATAACATAAAAAAATGCAATAGCAGAACAACAACCCTGGATATCTGGAGGATTACACCTTATTGATTAGTCAGTATTTCACAACTCTTTGCTTTCCAGAATGACTTGGAAATCTTTATGGAGAGTTCATTACAGAATCACAGAGTTGTAGGGGTTGGAAGGGACCTCAAAAGCTCATGGGTTCCAACCCCCCTGCCAAAGCAGCTCCCCAGCTCATATTGCACAGATAGGCGTCATAGTTTCATGGATTTATAACCCTTTATCTGAGATTCCATGATAGGTGTAGGAATATGGGAATAACAGAATTACAATCCTAGGAGCATAAATGTTTCTATGTTCAGCCATTATGAAATGAGTGAGTTTCTACAGTATCATGTGATATAGAAAACATAATATTGCAGATTAAGAAAAATGGCATCTATCAACTGCACTTCTGCTTTGGTTGATCGTGACCAACAACCTGCTCCCACTTGGATAAAAAGCAAAAATTGTACCTCTATGAATATTTTTGGCTTATTTCTGTGCAAAATGACTTGGCTGCATACTAGTGAGCTCCCTGCCTATATATTCACTGAGCTGTAGGAGTTGGAAGGGACCTCCAGAGATCATAGAGTCCAGCCTCCCAGCCAAAGCAAGTAAATGTGCTATCTGTTGAACATACAGACCATTTCCCTTCTTGTGACACAGTATCTGCAGTGGAATTGATATAATTTATAATATATTCTAAATTATATATTTTAATATATTATATAATATATTCTAAATTATATCGATTCTAATATAATTTATATAATCTAATTTGTATCTAATAAGATATACTATAATATTATATTATATATCTCAATTACAATATAATTGATAATATATTTTTATATATCAATTTATATATATAAATTATAATATAGTTGATATATATCAGAGGCATAAATTGGTCCTGAAGAGTTCAGGGAAAAGGGATGATGTCCTCTTCTCTGGCAGTTTTTTAGACCCAGCACCATCATGCAAACAAACTTGAGGCCATGCTGGGTTTAGCATTCCCACCTTTTCCATGGAGGCATCCCCACTGGGAGTATTGTGGCTGGAGGATAGAGCTCTCTTGTTGCTGACAGCTCAACAGAGATTCCCAAGCAAAGGTTTGAGAGGGAGCTATACACAAGCAGGAAGGAGGTGGAAGAGAAGGACAGCGAGGCTGCACATGAGAAGGAAATGCAAATGAAGTCCAGATATATGACTCAGGTGAAGCAGATGTGGAGGAGAAGTTCTAATAAAGAGAAAAAAAAGTAGGTAAGAAAAGGCTGGGGAGCCCAGAATGAGAGCACAGGATCTGGAACAGTCATCCCAGTGACAGGGCTGCCTCACAGCTTTTGGGGGTAAGTTCAGGACCTTCTGTCACTGCAAACTGTAGAAGTTTTCTCTTTTAGTGCCTGGCTACTTCTTTATTTCTCCTGCTGTGTGACTGCTGATTTAGATTATTTTTTTTTTCTGCAGTCTGGTTTGAAAAGCTATGGAATACATCAGTCTTGTTTGAAGAGGAAGATTATCACAAGGATTTCCCCGAAGCTCTCCAGTTCTCCACGTGGTGCCAATAATCCTTCCACAAGATGCAACCTTGCAAAGTATTTCAGAAGTGTGTATCATTAATACAGCAAAGTTAACAAATCTACAAAGAACACAAATCTCTTTTCCTTTCCCCTAGTCTTTTCTTCCCAACTCTAGCTTCAAAGATAGGTCAAAAATTTTGCAGGTGGGTTATAAACTTAATGTGAGGCTTTAATCTAGAGTATAATCTATGGAAATATGGTTTTAATATGTATGTGTGGAGATTATTTTTATCAGAGGAAGTATTCTTCTGCCCTGGGGTTTTTGTTTGTTGCTACAAGTGAAGAAAATGAGACAGCAAATCCTGAAAGCTTTAAATGGTGGCCTAGGCCAAGCCTAACTTGATGAGGCAAACCCTTGTGCTGCTGCTGTTTCCCCCACATAATTTGGTAATACAAATAATTACAGGAATAACACAAAATGCAAGCAAACGGCAGCACCTTTGTCAGCTGTTTTTATGAAGGAGCCAGAAAGCTTTGAAAGGAGAACAGCAGAGGCAGGAACACTGGGAGGTGGCTCTGCTCTGTACAAGGCAAGGGGTTTAACCCTTGCTTTGAAGCAGTTCATACCAGCAGATAGTTTTGTCTCTAAAAGCAAAAAAAACCCAAACTGTTGGTGTCATGCACCTAATTTCTAGCTACTTGGAGTCTTCAGTGGGAGCCTTGTCCCTTTCATGGAAGGTATGGTGCTTCGTAACATGCAACTTAGCCATGTCTAAAGCTACTTTGCTGTTATGTTAAACTGAAGTGTTCCAGGCCAGATTGGGTGGGGCCCTGGGTAACCTTGTGTAGCTCCAGGCCTGAGGCTGGTGTCCCTGCCTGTGGCAGGTTGGAGTTCTACGATCCTTGGGGTCCCTTCCAACCCAGGCCATTCTGTGATTCTATGATTCTAAAGTGACTGGTTTAACACTCATTTTTCCTTCTACTTAGTGGTTGGGAGCCAATATTGAGACCCCCACACACACACCATTAGTTTTACAGGAGTGCATTTCCCTGCACTCATGAAGAACCGCATGGCTTGTGCACACTGCTTCCCTAACAGGCTGCAGGCAATGTGGACATTTTACTCATCTTATACTAAGTTCAAATCCACTGCTTCTTCTCCCATGCTTAGCTGAGTTTATGGCTGTGTCAAAGCTTGGCTTGCAGGATGAAGAGTATGTGCCTGGCATGCTAGGGAGTTCTTGGGGAAGTGGAAGGGGGACAGCTGAGCAACATAAATCTTCAAAATACCTTTTTACTTTCCTTATCCTCAAGGATTGCAGGGGCTGTACGTTTAAAGCACACACACACACACCCACCCCAGGGCTTCTTTAAATTGCATCCAGCTGCAGTGGCCTCTAATGGGAATAGTCCATCACAGCGGTCAGCAACATCAACACCGCCCCCAGCCGCAGTTCCAACACACGTGGGCTGTTGGCTGGATTATGGCCATCCCCAGTGGCTATAGGTATTATTATTTCTCCAAACATATAGCTGCATGTTGTGCTAGCATAATAAAAATGTAAAAAGGGAGTAACTTGGGCACCCTGCCTTAGTTAACCCTGCAGGGTGACACAGAATAACAAACTAGACCATAATCGCAATGCTGCACAGAGACCTCACTTCATAAATCACAGAATCACAGAATCATAGGGGTTGGAAGGGACCTCGAGAGCTCATGGGGTCCAACCCCCCTGCCAAAGCAGCTCCCCAGCTCATATTGCACAGACAGGCATCCAGATGGGTCTTGAATATCTCCAGAGAAGGAGACTCCACACCCCCTGGGCAGCCTGTCCCAGGGCTCCCTCACCCTCACTGGGGAAAAGTTCCTCCCCATGTTGGTGTGGAACTTCCTGTGCTCCAATTTGCAGCCCTTGCCCCTTGTCCTGTCCCCACTGACCACTGAGAAGATGCTGTGTCCCATTTCCCCCTGCACCCCATACTTAAGATATTTATAACCATTAATTAGGTCCCCCCTCAGAATTCTTTTCTCCAGGCTGAACAGCCCCAGCTCTATCAGCCTTTCCTCACAGGGGAGATGTTCCAGGCCCTTCATCATCTCCGTAGCCCTTCTCTGGACTCTCTCCAGGAGATCCCTGTCCTTTTTATCCCAGGGAGCCCAGAACTGGACACAACACTCCAGGTGGGGCGTGACCAGGGCAAAGTAGAGGGGGAGGATCCCCTCCTGTGACCTGCTGCCCCCACTCCTCCTGATGCCCCCCAGGATCCCATTGTCTCTCTCAGCCCCCAGGGCACACTGCTGGCTCATGGCCAACCTGTCATCCATCAGCACCCCCAGGTCCTTCTCCACAGAGCTCCTCTCCAGCAGGTCACCCCCCAGCCTGTACTGATACAAGCAGTTATTCCTTCCCAGATGGGAAGGGACTCTGACAGTGTTTACAGAATATATTCTTGATGGGATTAAGGTCAGTCAAGTGATATGTGTTTGACAGAAAGCAGCAAGCAAATCTATTGCATGGTGTGTCGATAACAATTAAATAACATAGGGCTTATCTAATAATTTTCCAGAACAAGCCAACAATTGGAGCAGTCACTCATTAAGCCACTTACAGACTGGCAAGCACAGGTTCTTAGCCTTCTGTAAACCTGGATTTTTTTAGTTATTTTTCTTTCCTAAACTGTTCTAAAACATGACTGGTAACAGAGGCATTATATGATAACTCAGGGAAGACATAAGAAATGCTAATTTAACCTGAAAAGGAAAAAATTGAAAAGGCTTGTGTTTTTGAATCACCATCACCTAAATCCAGCATGGGGTCTGCATTAGAGATGTTACAGCATGAAAGGTTGGAGTCATCCAACAGCTTCTCAAAAACCTTGCTCTTCATGGAGTTTGAATTCTCATATGGGAGCTCGGATCCTCTTTCCATCTCTGTCACCTCTTCCCCCAAACCTTAGGAATATTAAGAAATAGACAAGCCAAATGACCAATGCAGAAAGATGAATGAAGCTGTTATAAAGAGATGATGGTCTGCAGATGGGGAACAGTCATCCTTACTGTTGCTTCTCCCTCCCTGTAAAATCTAGGAATTAAATCATGTTCCCATTAAAGTCAAAGTTAATGTAGCCAAAGAAATGATGGGTCAGGTTTTTCACCACTGACCTCTATATGCCAAAACTTGAGAATCTCTCTTGACAAATCCAAACAAGTCTACATGCTTTTGTTATTCCAGAGCTTGCAGAGGTTCCCTTAACTCATACATTTCTCTTCACTGCCCACATCTTCAAAGGCATTTGCTCACAACAGACTCCAAGCCTTCCTCTGTAATCCCATTTCCTGCTTGTGTGACTGGCCACCTGCCTTCCACACAGTACCCATTGAAGGGCACAGCATACCCTGAAGTAACAAGGCTTGGTTAAGTCCCCAGCCTTTTCTCACCTTGCTTCCCTCAAAACCAGTCTAATTTTAACCTCTTCCTCCCCCAGAATTCATTACTCATCCCACCAGATCTCTGATTCACACGACATTTTCTGCCACCCAAGTCTTGGCTGGAGGCTATATCCAAAGGCATATGGGCTAGTAAAAGGACAATTAAGAATTCATCTCTGTAATAGATTATTTCACATTGGTAGGCTTGACAGATACACTTTTGCTGAATACAGCTGAGCTGAAATTAATTTGAAAAGAACTTTTGATCATCAAATTTGCAAGTGATTAAAAGAAAATAACAACACACTGATTTATATACAGAACAACTGAAGCAGAAATACAGTAATATAATCAATGTTCCCTAAGGTAACACAAACTAATCCTGAATGAGTGTTGTCTATAAATACCACACATAGCCCTTTCACAGGTTTCAGGATGCAGGGAGAAACTCTGAGGCTGCAATATAGTCAGACTCCATGATAGTTCTTCTGCAGAAAGCAGCTGATTCCATACTGGAGCCTTGCAACCACAAGCTGGTTTTACCTGTGGTCTCACATCTGTCTGGGCAGCTGTGGGACGGATCTAACAGGCATTGGTCCCTCACTGCACCGTGAGATGTCACAGGGTTTCTGCATATTCAATGCATTTCATGTGGATTATACCAAGCTCTGTGCTGCTGCCAAAGCTTTCCAGGATTGTGCAGTAACTCACCTGTCTTAAGCCAGGTCTTTTTAAATACAGCAGCCTGGCCTCATGCCTCATGGATACCAGGGGGAGATAATTGCATCAGCTGTAGTAGGGAGAACAAGCACTGGTGTTGCTTGTACATTGCGGTGGTTTGACCCTGTCTGGAGGCCAGACACCCACCAAAGTCAATCTATCACTCCCCTTTTCAGATGGACAGGGGAGAATATATACATGGAGAGCATCACTCCCCCCTCCCCATCCTCCTTCTTCACTGGCCTTGGAGCCTGCACAGTTTCTTACATCTTCTCACTCACTTCTTTAGGGGCAAAAAATGTCTGCTTGCAGGTTTTTTTCTCCTCACTGTGATTCCCAGAGGCGCTGTAACCATCACTGATGGGCTCGGCCTTGGTCAGAAACAACTCCGGCCTTGAACCGGCTGGTGTTTGCTCGGTGGGGCCTGCACAGAGCTTCTGGCTGCTTCTTGCTTAGAAGCACCTCCTGCAGCTCCCCCTTCTCCACCAGAACCCAGCCATGCAAAACTACACTATACATAAACAACACCATTATTAATTGCCTATAAAATATCTATGTTTCTGGAATGAAATACTCGCTGCTGCTTCTGAGGAAGAATCACCAGGCCCTGCGAAGAGTTAAATCCCTTTTTCCTTACCCTAGTAGGGCTCTGCTGAAACAGAACATCACGGGCTTGTAAAAGCAGTGGGAAAAGAGGCACAGAAATGCTCAGCTCATTGGAAAGAAAATCTAATAAGCAACCTCTGCAAGACATCCCTGATGCCCCCAGATAGTTTCCCATCCATGTCGTTGCCTGATTTGGCTGGTGGACTTGAAATTGGGCCCCCTGTATCTTAAATAATTGCCTGGCTTAATCACCAGGGAACTTGCTTACTGGCTTTCCAGCTCTCCTTTTGCCTCTCATATTTTTTCATGAGATGCTTTTGGAAGGTAAAATAAAACAACGTGACATTATGAGGAGGAAAAAAATAGTTTCCCGCCCAATATTCAGGGATGAGAGCATGCAGCTGATGGGAAGAAGCTGAATCTTCTTTGATCTGCATATTTCTCTGCCCTTTCTGTGTTTGTGCTTCTTCAGCAAATGGGCTTGGAAACACTCTGAATGCTTTAATTATTTTTTTTTAATATTTACACAGCAAACACAACATGAAAGCATTTTGTTTGAGACTACAGTCATTCCAGGAATACCAAATTCATCCTGGTTTACCTAAATTGTAGGCTTTAAGCCCAATGGGTGAGACCAGCTCAGCTTTGCATCTCCAGAGTATTCTTCCATGATAAATTGAAGTGAGAGCAGATTTTCAACTGTGTTTGTTTGGGCTTTTTTTTTTTTAATTTAAATTTGCTTATGATTTCAAAAACTCGCAAAGCAGCAGTGCAAAGTTTTGCTTTTCACTGTGATGAGCCTCATTTTGTGGAATTTTCCATAAAATGAGGTGAAATTAGACAAAATACAATCTTCAGTGGTTCAGCTCACAGTATCAGAAGTCAGTGATTGTCTGATGAAAGGTTAGTTATGTGGCTTTCTCTTCTTTTCTTGGTTTCTAACTTACCTTGTTTAAAACTTCAGTCTAGACAATGCAAGGCTTTGCAGGATGTGGTTTCCTGTATCTCTTCTTGACAGCGTTTCAGCGCTCAGGTCTGACCAGTCGTTCCACTTCTTTGAGTTGCTCTGGCATCACGCTCAATGCCACTGCACCCTAAAATAGTGACTGTGCCTGGCAAGTCACTCAGACTTGTGCCTTTTGAAACACCTCCTTGTGCCAAAGCAAGGGACTGCCCAATTTATGGAGGACCCAGACTTTTCACTGGAGTTAAAGAGCTGAGGAGCTGTCTCCCCAAAACATGAACTGCTGCCAGAGCTCAGGTTGGGACTTGCAGGCATTTGCATATTTTCACCCAGCTATGGGATTTCTTAATTGAAATACTGAAGAGTGGGAAGTCACGCTGATGCTACAGGTGAAAGAACCAAGGCAGACTGATAAATGAGGGTGGTTACTGAAGGGAGCTGAGGGAGACATACAGTCTGTCCACATTGAGGCAATGTTCCTGTTTAAAACCCAAGGTAAAGTTACTCTTGAGGATAAAGCAGTAAAGATGAAGACCAGGAGTGAGACTCTGAGGACCTCTGTGGTGGGTGTGAAGGGCACGGTACTTGGAGGCGATTGCAGAGATGAAAAGTCAGAGAAGGACCAGAGTTTGGAGTCAGTCCAGAAAAGAGATACTAGTCTCAGAAAGGATGCTCAAAAAAAAAAAAGGGAAAGTTATTATTTAACACACTCAGAGATCAGAATAAGGGAAAAGGGAAGTTGTGTGTTCCCTGAAATGCAAAGCAAGCCACTGGCTGCCTCAAAGAGGCTTTGAAGAGGGCAGAAGGTGGAGGAAATTAAAGGGGAAATGCTATTTTAATGTCCCCCAGTCCATTTTTTATATGCAGTACAAGAATCAGTTGCTCACATTGCATTGTTAAATGCACTGAAAGTTCAAGTTCCAGCTCCTTTTTCTGCAAAACAGGTGATTCATTGAGTTCTGCAGTGCTGAGACAAACTCCTTTATTCTCCTCCATTGAGCATTTCACTTTTCCTGCAGTGTCCGTGGCAGGAAACCAGAGAATTATTGTGGCTGCCAGGACTTCTCTGTTAGGATCGATCAATCTCTATTACTTCTTTCTGTAAACTTTAATTGTTATTCCCTTTTCTGTGTTACTTGAATAACACAAGCTATAGAACAGAGAGCACAACACTATGATGGGAAAGGGAAAACCGATTTCCCACATAACCCATAGGAAATACCAGCCACTGTAGCTCTCAGTTACTGAGAGGCACATAGTGTTCTCCTGACTGCAGCATTGGCCCATGTTAGAGAGATCCACAAAAAGGAGAAAACACCTCTTCCTGATGGTAGGCAACCAAATGGAAGCAATCCATCCTGTCTTATTTACTGCAGTGTGTAAGGAAATCCACACGTGGTGAAACAAGAATAATAGTACATGGCATCAAACAGGGAAATGTCTTTCCAATAAGTTTATTTTAACTGGTATTTAGTCACTTCAGAGATCACCCATTAGGAGTTAATTCAGAAATTGTGTTTTCTTGGCAAGGGAGTGATAAATTGATCTGTAGCTCTCTGAATCCAACCAGTTCCCCTGCAGTGGCTGTAGGAAGAATGGATGACTCGAGGTGTGAGAAGTCTGGCACCTGGGGAGGAACAACTGCATGTATCAGTACAGGCTGGGGGTGACCTGCTGGAGAAGAGCTCTGTGGAGAAGGACCTGGGGGTGCTGGTGGATGACAGGGTGGCCATGAGCCAGCAGTGTGCCCTGGGGGCTAAAAGAGCCAATGGGATCCTGGGGGGCATCAGGAGGAGTGTGGCCAGCAGGTCACAGGAGGTGATCCTCCCCCTCTACTTTGCCCTGGTCACGCCCCACCTGGAGTGTTGTGTCCAGTTCTGGGCTCCCTGGGATAAAAAGGACAGGGATCTCCTGGAGAGAGTCCAGAGAAGGGCTACGAAGATGATGAAGGGCCTGGAACATCTATCCTCTGAGGAAAGGCTGAGAGAGCTGGGGCTGTGCAGCCTGGAGAAAACTGAGGGGGGACCTAATCAATGTTTATAAATATCTTAAGCATGGGGTGCAGGGGGAATTGGCCAGCCCCTTTTCAGTGGTCAGTGGAGACAGGACAAGGGACAATGGCTGCAAATTGGAGCACAGGAAGTTCCACACCAACATGGGGAGGAACTTTTCCCCAGTGAGGGTGAGGGAGCCCTGGGACAGGCTGCCCAGGGGGTGTGGAGTCTCCTTCTCTGGAGAGATTCAAGACCCGTCTGGACGCCGACCTGTGCAGTATGAGCTGGGGAGCTGCTTTGGCAGGGGGGTTGGACCCCATGAGCTCTCAAGGTCCCTTCCAACCCCTACAACTCCGTGATTCTGTGATTCTGTGAAATGTGTTTTCAAATTAAAATATTTCCAGTGTTTCTGCAGGAAGTTGAATTTCACCTTAAGAGTGTCAGCTAAGTTTTCTGAACCAGGAGAAATTTTTTTCTTCATCAGGTTAGGGGTGTAACACAGAGAGGGTGAAGTGGTGTGAAGTATAGTAATAAACAGGCTACTTCACAGAGCAATGTGGCGTGCCAGCATCATCATCCACAAATGCATAGCTAGCTATTTCCTGAGGATTATAAACCCAGACTACTGTTTAACTAATGTCTTGTTTTCCATGAAAAAAAAAAAAAAGCCACAGAAATAATGAAATTTATCTCTCCTAGTCAAGTAAGACAAATGTTCTCTAGAGAAGGACTGAGCTTTCTGAAGACGTGTTCTCGTGGGTGTATGTATGTCTGTGTGCCTGTCTGTGGTGCCCCGGTTTAGATTACCTCCTACAGAACCGGTCATGCAAGGGGATAAAAAAGACTGATATGAAATAATGCTGAGGTTGTATTTTACTTCAGTAGTAGAAATAAGAACATTTTGTTTAATGGATTGTGGATCCTCATACCCAGATCGTTGCCTCTTACAGTCCAAGCTAGGATCAAGCTCTGTTTTAGGAGTGATTAGATACTCCCTGGGTTAGAAAGAATTAATTCCTTTCTGCCATACCATATGAGAGTCCTAATTGCTGGCCCTTGGGGCCAGTGCCTTGCTTTTCATCTCTGCCTCTTGTTGGAGCTCTTCCACTTTGCAAGAATGGATAAATATTCAATAGGTGAAAAAGAGACAGCCCATAGCCTGACCAGCAAGGTCGTCACCTCAGAGCTGCACAAGGGATCAGGATGCAGAGTGAGGGGGAATAGTAGAAACATGAAATTTGACAGATGACTATGTCCAACCCTGGGCAATACTCTTCTCGAGTCATCCCAGAACCACCACCCCCACCACCCCCCCCAATCTCACCACCAGTCAAGCGAGTGTCCAAGGCACTGCCTGCTCCCTGCCTAGTTCTGCTGTTCCCTTTCAATGGAAATTCCCCAATGGACCTGAGAAATCTGTCATAAAATGTCTGTTTCTGCATAATTAATTGAAATTGCTGTTCACTGCCTTCTATGATGATGTACAGAATAACTTCAGTTAATCTTTATAAATTCTTGACTGCTGTTCTGTTTTAACATAAATATAGGGGTCAGGTAGCACTGGACTTCTGTTGTTTTAAGAAAAATATGCTGCCATTTTTCAGGCTTATAAAGATCTATATATTGGCATACAGCTACTCATGGCATTTTTGCAGGTCCTTCTCCACATTATATTTTGTTCCAGACTACAGACCGCTATCTAGTGTCTCCAAGCAAATAATTTGTAATAATCAACACTCTGCCATCTATTTATAATAGATGCTAGGAACAAGCTGGCTTGCAAATCCTGTGCTAAAAGCCTTAGTTGTTTTGCTCAGGATTTCACTCTCAGCAGTGGCTCCCACGATTTGTGCTCGTATCTCAGCTGCTCTCAGAGCACTACTGAACACTCTATTTGTTTGTCCTAATCAGACTCGTACGTATTTAAACTTTCTTCTACAGGATTTTCTATGCTTATATTAGATAGAAGTACCATCATCAGGTGTGAGTTACATTGCAAAAAAAGAAGAGTAATTTCACAGAATCACAAGGTTGGAAATGACCTTTAAGATCATCGAGTCCAACCGTTCCTGTCCTGTGCTAAACCAGATCCCTAAGTACCTCATCTGCCCATCTGTTAAACACATCCAGGGATGGTGACTCAACCCCCTCCCTGGGCAGCCTGTTCCAGGCCCTGACAACTCTTTCAGTGAAAAATACTTTGCAGACATCTGATCTGACCCTGCCCTGGCACAGCTTTGTGCCATTTCCCCTTGTCCCATCTCCTGTCCCCTGGCTGAAGAGACTATCACCCACCTCTCTACAACCTCCTTTATTCCTGGAGCCCCAAATATGTATTTTTGCCATGTGGTAGGTCACTAAAGCACAATGTTTAAAGGCAGGTTCATCCAGCATGGGTCTCCTGTACATCCATGGTCTAAGACTAAAGCCTTTGTGGACCATACTGATGAGGTATGAATTCTGGGAGCCTGAAGTTCCCTGTGTCCCAATTCTGGGGAAATGAACCCACAGACCAGTGCTTAGTGGGAAGCAGCAGTGTGTCTCAGCTGGGGTGTCACTAGTTTGCAGTACAAGCAACTACATCAGTCACAGATCTCTCACAGTTCACCACTATGATGAACTTTAGTTCCCTTTCCTTGTTCCTGGAAGCAGGAATGCTGGGGACATCAGCTGTTTTGCTGGGCTCTCCCTGTCCCACCTCTACTTGGGTTTGTACCAGCTTAGTTAGTATAACTCAATTATTTATAAAATCAGTCTAAGTTTTCTCACATTATTTGCTCACATTGGTGGTCGTGGTTTTTTCCTCACAAACCATAGAATCACTTCTGATGGCTGTGATTGTGCACTGAAGAGCAGGCTTATTTTTTCCTGAGAGGGATTTTAGGTACCAAACTCAACCCACATGGCAACCTTCTCTTTTGAGGGATGCTGACTGGACACAACTGGCTGCTTTCTTTCTAAGGGCTTCAAGCAGAACCTTCCTGAGGCATGAAAAGAAGAAAAATACTTGATAGAAGCGCCTACCTGTAAGTAAGTATAAAATCATAGAAAAAAATTAGGTTGGAAGGCAACTCTGGAGGTCATCTAGCCTGGCCAAACATTCAAAGCAGGACCAACTTCAAAGCTGCATCACATAGAAAAGTTTCCATTTCTAAATGTTCATCTAATTAGACATAAATTAAAGGGCACAGCCTTTGAGTGGATGTGTTCTGTTTCATCTTCCATCAAAGGTTTATCCACATCATCTCCTAGTCCTCTGCTGGAGGGCAAGTCGAGTGTTCCAGCGTGGATGAGCTGTGTTCTGCACCCCCCTTGCTCTCGGGGCTGTTAGCCCTTTCTCTGGCACTACATTGGCATCTGCACTGCGTTCAACTTAGAAGTAATAAGTGTTCCGTTTATTTTCAGGATAAAAGGCACTTCATCTTCTGCAACAACCCTGTTCTGTGCACCTATAAGAAATTCACATGATGGTGCTGCTATGTCCTCCTTGTCCAGCACGCCTTTCCTGGTGGTTCCAAACTGTTAAAGAGTGTATTAGTCTCGCTTCTCACAGCTTAAATTAATTTTTGCAATAAATGAGGACCATTGTCCAGCTTCTGGGAGGCTCCAGGCTGAGTTCCATGTGACCTAGATCTCCTGATCTGAGAAAGATCTCTGGATTTTCCCTTGCAGGTCCAGGAACCTGCAGCTGTAGAATGAATTTTTAGGAGTGATTTATTTCAAATCCCCTGCTGGGTAATGCCATTTTGGTACCCATAGCAAACTACTGGAGATGTTGCCAAATAGATCTGGTTTGTGTCGGGTCAACCAAGGAACTGCCATGGAGTTTTGGCCTCTTTCCTTGCCAGAAGACTGCTGCTTCCACTAATGTTTTGCTTATTTTACCACTGGCATCTACTTTGAAACCCATCTGCGGGAGCAATAGTGGAGGAAAATCAGGATTCCTGAGTCTGTGTTTAGGTTTTCAGATTAGCAAGCATTTAAACTGGCAGTGTTTAATGAGGGACAGCACTTATAATTAGCGTTTCGCTCCATAAGAAGTGATGAGCTACGTGCCTGATACTCAACAGAGTTCAGAGGAACTTTTAAGTTCCAGCCTGGCACATCGATATCTCCAGCTGATTAAGTAGAGAGTGGCAGTTGGCAGTTAGGGCATCGAGCCCCGGTCACAGCAACATCTGCTCTCCTTTTTCTGTGCTTCAGCTCTCAAGTAATCATGCGTGGCTTTCTCTCAGTTCAGAAATCATTCAAGTGCATAATAAATAGGTAATCAGTGTATTGGAACTTCCTGCCCAGGCTGATATCTTGTCAAGAAGTTGTTGAGTCACTTAAGTCACTGAAGGTTTCTTTCCTGGCAGTGCTCCTGACGATGACTAAACCCCACAGCATCTCTGCAGTTGTGTGTCCTTAGCAGTGACATGTGGAACAAAAAGTGAGCCGCGGCGAGGGAAGCGTGTGCTGCTTCTGCTCTTCACTGCTTCACGCACCCTGCTGCTATTTTTGTTGTCAGTATGAGTGAACAGATGTTGTTGCTGGATTTGGGTTTGGTTTGGGGTTATTTTTGCTTTGTTTGTCTGGGTTTTAAATCTGTTCACTGCTGCACCTCACTCTTCTTACACCAGGTGTAATGTTTAGAAGAAAACAGTACCTTAGGTGCTGTAGGCATGGAAAAAAATTGCAGATTATTAAAACATTGATACTCTTTTATTTCAAATACTATTATCCAAAGAGGTGATAAATCTAAGGGAAAAAAAAAAAGCTTTTTTTTCAGTGAAAAATAGGAAAGAAAAAATTGTTGCCAAATTCTAGAGCAAAACTGCAGTGCAGCATGTCTGACACTGTGCAGACTTGCGTGCTAGCTCTGTTTTCCTCCTGTTGAGGACATTTATTCCCTGTGGAAAACACCTTCAGAAATACAAGTCGTAAAGGGGGTAAGGGCATTTAGCCAGTTCTTTATCAGGATGTTTGAAAACCCAGACCATGGAAGTATGTAATGTAACTACTGACTTTGTATCCTTTGTAGCCCACATCTGCATGGGTGATAACACATGGCAACATATTTCCCCCTCCACTAAACCTTGTAAGAACTGTCTGAAGAGCTTGCTCTATGGGCAAAATGAAACATCATTTTTTTGGTAAGTGGTTCATCTAGATTCAATTTTTTTTTTCAGGTTTCTTCTTGGCCTGAAAAAAAATGAATTTGTTTTTCCTCTACTTAAAAAAAACCCACAACCCAAAATTATAATAAATTATGATCTTAAGTTTCTACTAATACAGTAAGGAAGAAATGTATCAATATTCAAATTGGTGGATAATAACATTTTACTTCCAATCTGTAAAAGTTTCATCCCTTGACTTAAATCCCTTGCTGCTTAAATAATGTCACCTGACTTATTGAGAAAGCAGAGTCTGAACTTCCTCACTCCAGGAAACTCAAGACTTCATAGACTGCAGAAAAAAACATTGCTTTTGTAGCAATTTCCTAGGCAAGCCTTGAGGAACTGGTTCAATCCTATTTTTGACCACATCAATCTACCACTGGTTGTCCCATCTCTCCCACCACAGATATTCTCAAACTACTTTGCTTCTTTCTGATTTATTTTCTTTTCAATAGTGTCATTATTAGTGTGGGAATCAGCTAAAATGAGTGAGAGGAAACAGGCTGCTCTGTTTTCCCACATGCCACACAGCCGCCCTTCTTCTGGGAAGGAATGAGAAGGCTTATCGTGAGAAACTGGTTAAAAAGAGAGCAAATCCAACCTAAAACCTTTAAAGAAAATTTTTGATTCATTATTATCATTTTATACAGACAGCAATTATGATTGTTCATCATTTACACAGTCCTTGTGAAATCACTCCTAATGATTTGAGGTAGCGCGTAGACCAAGCATAAGCTGTGGGATAAGGATAAGGATAACAGTGGAATTTCAGGGAAGATTTAAACAAATCCTCCAAGTGGGCTTACAGTTTTGTGACCCTTGACGAACTGTACCTTCTGCTGACCTTAAACACATCGTTCTTAAAGGGATAACTGCAGAAACATCAGGACAGTGGCAAAGCTGGTGGCATCGGACTTTCACATGTAGAGTCACTGCTAGTCGCTGAGGAGTTAAGTGACTCAGTCAACTCACTCAACCTTGTCCTTGATTTCCATTTGTAATAAATTGGGGCTTTATGGCAATAAAGCCCCAATTTGTTCTCTGACAAAACAAAAAAGTTTAAGCTGGCATTAAGGTCTTTGGGCAACATAGAGAAAACAGGAAGAAGACACAATCCTTGGAACTGTAATGGTTTAACATACCTCTAAACCAAAATGCAATGAAACAAATGTTAAATAATTCTGGCTGGAGGATGCATCTGGAGAAGAATTTTAGATTTTAGCATTTTTCTTTGAAAAAACCCCACCAAAACACCCCCAAAAACAAAACTAGAGAGAGGCAATACATTCCTATGTATGTGACTGCTGTGGTCAGCTCCAAGGGAAGCCAGTCTGAACAGTATTTCAGTTGAAGACAGCTGGAAACAAGAGTTTCACTTGCACATTTCCACTTGTGCTTGTCTGTAGGTAGCAACCGAGACATGGGAAGTGATATTACTTTGTCCTGGGGCTAACACAGTGGGCTGTGCAACCTCACTAACATCGTCTGAAGTAGCTAGCAGCCTGGCCCAGGCTGCTCAGCACATACGTGAACATCCGTCTGTAGAGCTATATAGCGTGTTACAGTGTATTATCCTTTCTTTCACCATGAAGCAGCCCGGAGTGCATGCTGCGAGAAAAATAGTGCACACCCACTGTGATATAGATGAAAGACTAGATTTAGATGGAGAAAAAACTCACTGCTGGCAAGCTAAGACAGCAAATGGAATTAGAAACACTGATATGTCACACACATACATCTCTCCTTGGACTGTTGTTCTAATGATAGAAACTGATTGTATTTGGGTTTGGGTGTGGCTAAAGCTAAAACTGCGTTCAAAAAGATGCCCTTCATGTGTTTGTTTCCTTTTCCTCTGGAAAGGGAAAATATGGCTTCTCCAGAGGCATTACCTCAACTAAAATGCGATACGCTAATGAGTCACGTATGGTAACCTTTCCCCAGGCAGCCGTGTAGACATTAAACAGGCACCTCTTGGGTCTATTAGCTTTGTTTCCCTGATTAGCCCAGGGTGCATGAACGTATCAGAGGTCTGAGCCATAGCCAAAATGCGTTAGTCAACGAGTGTCTAGCTTTTAAAGCCCTCCTCCAAAACCACACTGGTGTAGTACATGGGCATGGCACATACAGGTTCTGCAAATGCTTCGCTTCTTATCAAAGCAGAGAAGCTGCAGAGGAATGGTAAATGTAAATGCATTCATACCCTTTTGTGGCCAGCATCCCTTCACAAGGGCAAGCCTTACAGAGCAGTGCAAGGATGGTTTCTGCATTCAGACACTGTTCTTTGGTTGCATGGGCCACCAAACCCACCTACGCTGATCATCGGGGTGATAACCTGTATTAGAATCCTGCTCTGGTGTTCCTTCTCCTGAGCCAGCCGTGTGAAGAGATATTCAGCTTTACTTTTCATCTGCCCACTTGAGGTTAAGAGTCTAAGAAAGACATCTAAGGAAGTGTCTGTGGCTTCTGACAGTGTTGCGAAACTTGTGTACCAGACTTGAAGTGTGAAGTGTATGTGTTATGATCCTTGACTTTGTCTTTCGTATGTCTTCACTTTCCAAGACACAAACCCAGTGTATAGACATTTTAACAAAACTGTTAAAAAATGGGTGTGATTGAAGAGCTGAGCATGTGTTATATTGTAGAATGCTATGCTATTTCTCTTTCTTTTGTTTTTTTTTTTTTTAAGACCATATGACACGCCTGAAAAAACTGTAAGGTTTTTCCTCATCCTGTAGATAGAAATTGTCTCAGATTTGTCATTACAAAATCTGAAGGCTGTGCACTGGAGAGTATTTTTGCAGATTATTTTTTTTTCTTTTTTCCAGTAGGGAGGGACCACCTTGGGCCATGGACTAAAGATACTGAACAAAATACCTGGCTGAAAACCGTAGACTCTTCACTTTTTGAAGAGAAGGCATAAACAACCAGTGATGCAACTATTTGATACCAAATCCATCTTCTAGAATAGCTCTGGAAGCACAAAACTACATCAGAAGCAGGAAAAAGCATGTTCCATATGCGTGTCCCAGAATTAAGTTACTAAATTAAATAGAAATAGCATCAAACAAGTAGAAAAATGCTAGGAATGCCTTTAGTGCTCATACTGTCTTCACGATGGCAGAATTCTCATTAATTCTCATTATGTGGGGTGAGTTAATGTAATTAACAGTAACATTGTTGTGTCGTGATACCCTACGGATATATTGTGGCAGTTTTAAAGGAGAGGTAAGAGAGTATTTTGAGTGAAGCAATACAGCTGCAAAAAAACCAGACAAGCTCTTTGGCATAGTAACCCTTCCTCAGGCCTAAAGAGAAACATCAACAAAATTGGGCCATTTTTTCCAATCTCTAGGAAAGTTCCTGTGCCCGGGAGTTCATCTGGTTTTTTCAACTCATTTTAGCTGGCCTAATGCAAGTTGCTACCTCTCCCCACAAGCTTTGCCAGGCTTTCTGCACTTAGGCAAGGAAAACGGATATTGCTGATACCAACCATGAGAAGGAAAAAAAAACAATAATAAATCATAGCTCCTTCCCTGAAATCCCTGTTCTTATATCTTCACTGTCAGGTATGGACTGCATCAGAACTCCCACTTCATTAATGAGAAGGAATCATAGGAAAGAGATAATGGAAGTGGGTTTTCTAGCTGCAAAGGCCCACTCACTCTGATGATACTGTACCAGAGGTAAGAAAATACTTCACAGTAAAAATATTTCCAAACAGTAGATTATCTTTTCTGGCTGGCCATCCTTATGGATGTGCGTTGCTTATCACCTGCACAGCTGAGAGTGCCTGCTGTGAAAAACAGTTTATACATTATTCAGGCTTAGTCGACTGATAGAGTAGATTGACCTTGTCTCCTGTGAAAAGAAGCAACTTTTTCTTTCTGGTGGCTTGCAGAAGAATAATGGCTGTGGTGATAATGAATAGCTTATTCATATTTCAGATGTGAAATACCCACAGCATGCTAATTAGAGAAGGTCAGAGCACATGGGAATACAACGTGAACCTCTTAACCTTGAGGAACGATTAAGGAACTTTTATCTTTTGTTAAGAAATTCTAATCAGTCTTGGAATGGGCTGCTTGATGTCCTCCTCCACACACCATCCCCCAAAACCTTTTCGAGGTCACAGCTACTTCCTTGCCTTGCTGCATTCTTGCTGGACCCAAGGGCCACATGTACTCTCAGGTGGCCTGAGAGCCCCTCAGACAGCTTAAATATTTGTGGAAATGAACCACAATGGAGAAGGAATATCTCGGTGCCCTAGGAAGAGGGAGAATAAAAAGACCAAAGAAAGGAGTTACAATCCTGGCATGCTGGGCATTCACTCTGCCATTCCCAGCATTGTCTTTGTCCTGTATGGGGCAGAGCAGTTTGTGTGGGGAAGCCCAGCCCAGAGCTGGAGCCCCTTCCTGGCCCTGCCACTAAATCATGTGTGTGGCAGGGGTGGGGGGTGGTAGTGGGTGGGTTATGGTGGGAGTGAGAACCAGTTAATTCTGTCAATAAGTGAAATAAGTTACCTGTTGCTTGCAGAAAGTGCAGAGGTTAATTAAAATTGTAATTGCCATAGCCTTAGCAAACAGGTCACAGCTTTCAATCAAGCTTATGGCCACGGACTGGCTGTTTATGTCCCTGCTATTGGCTTGTGTGAACAGCGTACAGAAATGCCTGACCCCTGGGTCCCATCTCGTAGTCTCCTCTACAGAGACAAGCTGACTGCTGAAAGCCAGAACTGAGGAAAATTGATTTCTGACCCACTGTACAAGAGTTATCATAAAGGGAATAGAGGGGAGTCAGGTCAGCTGGCAACT
This sequence comes from Laterallus jamaicensis coturniculus, assembly GCA_022605575.1. NCBI lineage: Eukaryota > Metazoa > Chordata > Aves > Gruiformes > Rallidae > Laterallus > Laterallus jamaicensis. The sequence continues at coordinate 5,838,744 of JAKCOX010000005.1, forward strand.
GTGGTCTTTGCATCCAGCTTTTCGCTCTAGTCCGTATGAAATTGTTTCTCCTTTCTCTAAAGATTGATCCTGGCCAGAGGGAAGGAGTGGGTCAAGAGGGAAAGGTGAGGACGGCAGAAGTAGTGCTCCCTAGCTCTTTCTTCCTTGACTGGGAGATTCTTGAGACTTATAGCTGTCAATGAGTTCTTGGTGCCTTAAATGGACTTCATTTTCACAGGATGCATTGCTTCCCACACTTACAATGCTGCAATTGAAAATCCTGGCTCATGGGTGCAGATCCACGTGACCCTGGTCGCCATCTCAGCCTTGAGCTTGCTTTTAAGGGCTGTGAAAGTCATCACTGCCACGGCACTGTTGGAGATGTGATGATGGGAAAGGTGTTGAGAAATCTCAGGTCACTCCTGGGTAACACATGGGGAATATTTCACTATACAAAACCACGAGCTCTTCTTTCCTCTCACCTCCTACACAACCTGCTGTCCTTACCACCTGGATCCTGGCTAGATTAGCCTGATCTGAGGTCTGACCTTCTCAGAAAAGAGAACGGTTATGGTAAGCCAACAGATTTCACTGCCACTGAGATTATTTATCCATATCAGAAGTATTTGTGGCAGAGTTGAGTGAAGAAGTTCAGGTTTTTCCTTTCAGCAGATAGGAGGGAAAAAAAAAAGTTAAAATGTTGAGAGCCATTCAGGAAGGACAAAAGGCCATTTAAGAAACCCAGGGAGCTTTTGAACTGTGTTTTCAATGTGGCCTGAGCCAGGCAGAGAGGCTTCTCGAGTTTTGGTGGACAGAAAAAAACCCCAGGAGGATCCACGTACACAGCACTGATTTTCACTTGAAGGCTACATGATAGTGCACAAAGGGTTTGGTCAAAAAAGGAAAACTCTATCATTTAGGTGCACAAAGAATAGCAGCCAACCATGGCATTTGCATGTGAGGATGGAGGTACAGAGAAGTGAAGGAAATATTTTGAAGTTTGAAGGCATGTGGGGAAACATATATTAACCTGTGGGATGAGTGTGGTTTGGATTAAATTCTGGTGTACATTAAAAAGTAAATTACTCTGCCAGTGCTAAAAAACAAAAGACATCCAGTAAAATTGTATTTATTATTTATTACTTCTCCATAAAAATAACTGGGTTTAAGTGGTGAAATTTGATAACAACTTCAACGTTTGTTACCAGCATACTGCAATTATATTCTTGTTATAATTCATTTACTGACTAGCTGGTGATGAAAGATGTTATTTCCAGCAAAATGAAAAGCCCCTTGATTGAACAGAACGGTTTGGAGTTAAATGTTCCTCCCGCAATAGGTTGTGAACCTTTCCAAGGGTCAAGGTCTAATTGCAGCAAACGGTTGCTTAGACACCCAAGGGCGTAAAGTATAGTCATGGGACCCAGTCTCTCCTTGTGACAGATCCTTGGTCTCTATAGCATCCTCAGGAGGGAATTAAAAAAAAAAAAAGATAATGTCCTGGTTTTGGCCAGGATAGAGTTAATTTCTTTCTAGCAGTGGGTGGAATGTTGTGTTTGGGAGTTAGGATGAGAGCAATGCTGATAACACATGGATGTTCCTAGTTATTGCCAAGCAATCAGACTTTTCAGTTGTTCATATTTCCCTGCTAAGGAGGAGGGAGGGGACACAGCCAGGGCAGGTGACCTGAATTGGCCAAAGAGCGTATTCCATGCCAATTACAACATGCTCAGAATAAAGGGGGGCTGGCAGGGGGAGGAGCAGGCAGCTCCAGGGCATGCAGTTTTGGGTACCATCTGGTTTCAGGACAGCTCTGAGCTGTACAGCCTGAGTTTGTGCAGTTCAGTGAGAAACTGCATTGTGCATCACCAGTTTCATATATTTTGCAATAAAGTCCTGTTATTATATCTATCTTTCTGCTATCCCAGGAAACTATCCTTATCCCAACCCATGAGGTTTTGGTTCCTTGGGTTTTCTCCTCCCTTCCTTCCCCCCGGCCCCCCTTCCACTCTCTCTTAAAGAATAAGCAGCTGTGTGATGCCCAGGTCTCAGATGGGGTAAAACCATAACAGGTACACGCAGCCCATGTTTGCCATGAAGATGTTACAATACCAACAACGGGTCATTTACAGCCCCACAGTGAATGTCAAAGCTTTTGTTTGCATGCAGCCAGGGCTCGACATCAGCAGAGCTGCCAAAAGCAATCTGCGAGGAGCTGGGAACGTCGCTGACACCCAGGGAACACCAACACCGTGATCAATACTCGTGCAGCGGCTTCTGTGGCTCCGTGCTTGCATTAGAGCCTCCTCCTGTGACTTTCCTTTCCTGTAAACAAGGGTAGAGAAAAGCATTCATTCTTTTTTTTTTTTTTTGCAAGTCATGTCACAAAACCTTTCTCCTTGGAGCAACAGAATGAGTCAATCAATACACTGCTTCTCCCTTGGCTGGGGAATGCTTGCTCTTCAATATTTAATAGGCTGCTGACAGTTGTGCATCTGGTGTCCTCAGCCAGGAGACTGTGACCACCAGGCTCCTTTCCCCTCCCAACATCTCTTGTGTCATGGAACAACATCCACCAGCAGGCAGGCAGGCAATTCCCTTCTGGAAAACCTCATTCGCTGCCTGCTTTGGGTTCACACGTGCCACTCGCCTCCCTAAACCCCTGGCAGCTGCCAGCTGAGAGGGACCGGGTTGTTCAGGGGCAACCACGTTGTGTGGAGGTTTCAGTGCCCGAAGCTCCAGCTGTGGCTGTCCTGTGCCAGCAGCCAAACCCCCTCCAGAGGTAACTGCTCCCAAGCCACAATGTTATTTGCCTGTAACGGTTTGGGATCATGAGCTGAGGCATGAAGATGGGAACAAATAGAAAGAAAGAAGGGGTTTGGATGAAGAGGTTCTTGAGCCAGTTTTAACCACTGAGGCCAGTGTCTCACACAACTCCTGAACTAGTACAGTCAGGGGAAAACACCCTATGGACGTAACTGGCTATGGATCAGGTCTTACGTGTTTGAAGGAAACGAAATACATTTTATGTGCTCTCAGTAAATTCCTCAAGTACCTGAGCTGAGGTTGTTCCTGTAATATTTTACTAATAAAACCTCTGTACATATTTCCCCGAAAAAAAATTCTCATTGGCACATATACCAATTAGCTGTGGAGTTTGTTCACCATACATACGTACTTATGAGAAGGATTTATGACATGCTTAGGAATTCCCTTAAAGAAATTATGTGCAAAAACCCCATGCTACCCTCAAGTGAAAAGTATAAAGGCTATAACACTCCAGACGTGTTTAATTTTACTGAAATCAATGGAGTAACTGTGGATTTGCAGCAGTGTAACTGAAAAAAATATAAAATATCAGTGAATGTAGCTTATACGGTCTGCGGTAAAATTTTCTGGAATGCTTCAGAGCAGGAGATGTTGCGTTACCTCCACTACATGGCAAATGTGTGCTTGAAAAACTGCTTTTCTGGAGAGCCACTAACGGAGAAAACAAACTACCTGTCTGCTTGGAACTGGATGCTAACCTGAGAGCCATCAGTTATCATAATCCTTTCCTCGGCGACAAGATTGGATGGGTACAAGGATGGATTTATTGCCACTGATGAGATCTCAGCCAGAGCATCGTCAGAGTTCAGGCAACAGATGGTTCTCAAAGGAGCTTTCCCTAAGAAAGCAGTATATAGAAGTAAACAGTGCCTATGTGTCTATATATGTTTATTCACACACACACATATATATACATATATCTCATTTAGCATTGCTCTTTTTTGTCACTTAGGAGTCTCTGAATTTTAAATAAATTTCAATGTTAAATAAAGCATGGACTACCAGTTTGATAAATAAAACATAGAATAAATTGATGAATAAAACATACCTATGCAATCTCAATACAATTTTGCCTTTCCCTTGTACCCAAGGTGGTGTCATGCAGCAACTTTTTTCACAGGTTTTCCCCTCATTTGACTACCTTTCACAGAATCACAGAGTTGTAGGGGTTGGAAGGGACCTCGAGAGCTCATGGGGTCCAACCCCCTGCCAAAGCAGCTCCCCAGCTCATACTGCACAGGTCGGCGTCCAGACGAGTCTTGAATCTCTCCAGAGAAGGAGACTCCACACCCCCTGGGCAGCCTGTCCCAGGGCTCCCACACCCTCACTGGGAAAAAGTTCCTCCCCATGTTGGTGTGGAACTTCCTGTGCTCCAATTTGCAGCCATTGCCCCTTGTCCTGTCTCCACTGACCACAGAAAAGGGGCTGGCCAATTCCCCCTGCACTCCATACTTAAGATTTTTATAAACATTATTAGGTCCTCCCTCAGTCTTCTTTTCTCCAGGCTGAACAGCCCCAGCTCTCTCAGCCTTTCCTCATAGGATAGATGTTCCAGGCCCTTCATCATCTTCGATATGACCTTAATCATCTTTCAATATTTAATTGAAGAGGGAAACTGCTTTGGACCTGTATAACTCTGTATGTCTTTTCTGTCTGGCCTGCTGGTCACATGAGGTTGACCACACACCTCTGATGTGATACCTAGCTGATAGCTATGCCATACTCCCACACTGATGTGCTTAGGTTTCTCCATGCCTGTTTTTCTCTAACCTCAGTGACAACAACCTCTGTTGCTCTCTGCCACTCCTGATGGGGATAATTCTCCCAGAAATGCTCCAAATCTGAAGCGTTGACGTGCAACAACTCCTACCTCTATCCTCTGTTACATTATCTGTAACTCCATTTGTCCTGAATTATTGCTTCCTTGTGTCTCATGCAACTACCAAGGTTATTTCCTCCATAGCTTATAAAAGCAGTTATAGAATCATAGAATAGAATCATAGAATGTGTAAGGTTGGAAGGGATCTTTAGAGGCCATGTAGTCCACCCCCCCCTGCAGTAAGCAGGGACACCTTCACTAGATGAGGTTGCTCAGAGCCTGCTCAAGCCTGACATTGAACGTCTCCAGGGATAGGGCCTCCACTGCCTCTCTGGGCAACCTGCTCCAGTGATCCACCGCCCTCATATTGAAGATTTTTTTCCTAATATCCAACCAAAATCTCCCCTTTTTGAATTTAAAACTGTTACCCCTTGTCCTACTGCTCTATGCCCTTGTGAACAGTTCTTCCCCAGCTTTCCTATAGGCACCTTTCAGGTACTGGAAGGCCACTCTAAGGTCTCCCCAGAGCCTTCTCTTCTCCAGGCTGAACAAGCCCAACTCTCAGCCTGTCTTCATAGGAGAGGTGCTCCAGCCCTTTGATCATCCTTGTGGTCCTCCTCTGGAGATGCTCCAACAGGTCCACGTCCTCCTTGTGCTGAGGGCTCCAAAGCTGGACTCAGTATTCCAGGTGAGGTCTCACCAGAGCAGAGTAGAGGGGCAGAATCCCCTCTCTCGATCTGCTGGCCACACTTCTTTTGATGCTTGAGCATGTGCCCATACTGTGCTGATTTTTATCTGTGCATATAAGCTCTATTTTCAAGCCAATGTCTTTTAATGCCATCAAAATGGTATCAAAATGGCATTAAAATGGCCTTAATTCCACATACTGGCTCTTTGGCTCTTCGAACTTTGATTAAATATATCCATTTATTTCAGATATATTTGCTTAAATGACATCTCAGTACAGAGGAGATAAGAAAACTTTGTATTTGTTGGTACCTTGCCCATGTTGGAAGAGGGAGTATGAGGTGTGATGTGGTATCTGAGTTTGTTTTCCAGTCAACAGGAATTACATCCACAGGTTTGCAGATAGCACTCTGGAAAAAATATTTCTGGGGAATTCTTGCAGAATATTGCACCAGTCAGCTGGAACTTTTAAAGGGAAAAAATAATGTTGTGTTGTATTATCATTAGGTGGCAGAGAAAAGTAAAAGAAAAAGAGGCTATTTGTGTCTCTCAAACTGTTGCAGAAGTAGCACTGCATTTTCTTTTCCCATCTATTACTGTCTGCACCATTCCAACCTTTTGATAGATCAAAACCAAAGCCTGATCCTATGAAAAAAGGATGGAGTGGATATAAGGTGAGGGGGGGGGGGGGGGGGGGGGAAGGCTTTCCCCTCCTGTCCCTGTGATTGAGTGTGGTCAGAGTGTTCCTCAGTGACAGGGTGGACCTGCTGACATCCAGACAGCCCTCATAGTCACCTTCCTGGGTTGGCCAAGAGACGGTCACGGGAGTGTCTCGGCATGAGACCTGGGGGAATATCCTCTGTTCTCGCCGGTCCTGACTCACCTGCGATCAGGCCGGGCTGGTTCTCAGCTGCAGAGAACTCTCCCCGTGGGACCAGACAAGCAACTTTGTATTCATTTAATTTTGGCCGTAACTCAGACCTCTGGGCTGTTTGCATTATCTCTCCACGCTGTCAAAACTCAATGAATCTTTTCCCAAAAGTCTCAAGGCTATATTTTTCAATCTCTTTCCAAGCCTACTTGTACTGTCAGCTCTATTTATTCTCCTTTAAAAACTAATGATCTATATGCAAAGAAAGAGTTGAGCAACCATTCTCACGCACAGCGATCACCTCTTGCTTTTATCTGCTATCGCAGCTAGGACTGGTCGTAGCTCTCAACAGAGGTGGGAGTAAGATCAGGCAGGTGAGCTCCTGCCATTCCTCTGCTCAGCACGGTGCGCATAAGACTGCATCATGTACAGTAGGACATCCCAAATGGGAAATGCATCTCTTCTCAGCATGCCTGGGGGTCCTGGTTGACGATAGGTTGGCTATGAGCCAGCAGTGTGCCCTGGTAGCTGAGAGAGCCAATGGGATCCTGGGGGGCATCAGGAGGAGCGTGGCCAGCAGGTCCAAGGAGGTGATCCTCCCCTACTGCTCTGCCCTGGTCAGGCCCCACCTGGAGTATTGTGTCCAGTTCTGGGCTCCCTGGGATAAAAAAGACAGGGATCTCCTGGAGAGAGTCCAGAGAAGGGCTACGAAGATGATGAAGGGCCTGGAACATCTATCCTCTGAGGAAAGGCTGAGAGAGCTGGGGCTGTGCAGCCTGGAGAAAAGAAGACTGAGGGGGGACCTAATCAATGTTTATAAATATCTTAAGTATGGGGTGCAGGGGGAATCAGCCAGCCCCTTTTCTTTGGTCAGTGGGGACAGGACAAGGGGCAATGGCTGCAAATTGGAGCACAGGAAGTTCCACACCAACATGCAGAGGAACTTTTCCCCAGTGAGGGTGAGGGAGCCCTGGGACAGGCTGCCCAGGGAGGTGGTGGAGTCTCCTTCTCTGGAGAGATTCCAGCCCCATCTGGACGCCTATCTGTGCAGTATGAGCTGGGGAGCTGCTTTGGCAGGGGGGTTGGACCCCATGATCTCTGGAGGTCCCTTCCAACCCCTACAGCTCTGTGATTCTGTGATTCTGTGATTCTGTGATTCTGTGATAAGGTAGGTAGCATAGGTAGTAGGACGGAGCTTCTTTAAAACAGGGAATTTTCCAGAGCAGGCACTTCCTGATCGCCTTGGGGCTGTCACACGGGAGATACAGTTGCCAGTTTGCAACTGTCTTTATTATATTATTATTTATAGAACCCAATTACTTTGGCTCTCTGGCACTTTCTTGACAGTTTGGAAGGAATATCCCACTGTGCAACAAGAGGCTTCTCAGAAGTGCTGACACACCGCGAGTAGCTTTTGTTATCTGGTACCAACAAATCACTCAGGGTTTTTGGTGCTGAGACCACGACAACTGGGAAACATAGAACTGGGTTCATAATTAAAAATCCCTTTTTGTTTCCAAACAGCACCACACATCAAGCACTGAATAATTGCTACAGTACCAGTGATTTTTTTTTTTTTTTGAGACATTGTTTGTATTGGAAATAAAATTTCTCCTGGGTAATCAGCACTCTGCTCTCACCTCTTTCTTCCTGTGATACCATGAACCCACGTTTGTGTTCCTGATGTCACTCCAGCAGGAACAAATGGTGAGAGCCAAATAACTGAACGTTTCCCTCAGCTGTTACAAAGAGAGAGAGTATCCCACCCTTACTAATCTGTGTCAAGCCATCAGCGGGCTAAGGAAAGACGTTCAGAACCCGTATCGGAAGGGAAAAGAGCATTCAGTACAGAGAGTTTTACATTTAATATATTATCACTTGCTCCAGTTGAAGTAAAGATTTCTGTAACCTCAGATAAAAATTAATTCTGCCCTCTGCTATGCTGTGGTCTTCTTGCACCACTAAGAAACTCTTCCTGCAGCATTTTATCTTCTGGCTTAGATAATTTTCCCATAAGATAGACATATAAATTCTACCCTGAACACATGAATAACAATGTGACCAGCATTCTTGCAAGTCCATCCAAGAGCTGCTCTCCGCCTGGCAAAATATCCTCAAAAGCTCTGAGTGCTTATTGACTTGGAGGGAAAGGATTTGGCCCTGAGGTGACCCTTGAGTGGACATTTTCTGTCCACGTGGCAAAGCATTGTAGTGCTTTTGATGGGTTAGAAGAGAGATTTCCCACAGCGTGGATATTGCAAGGTTTGCCACTCTTGGCAAACAAAGTATTTATTAACAAAATACCACTTCTTGGGATAATATCCAGCACTCTGACCTTTCCCCTCTCTTTCTTATACAGTCATTTTTCATCTCCTTTTCTTCTTGCCAAGTCGAAGACACTCTCATGGATTTTCTAACGCCGTGTAACAACTGACCCGTGCGACAGAAATTGTAGTCGATACAGTTCGGGCCTTTGGGAACATAAAGGCATCTTCTGGCAAAATAAACCAAAAATAAGAGACAACTAGCAAGAAAGCTCTGGAGGAATCTAAAACTGGAGAGAAATGCGGAGGGGAGGGGCCGGGGCCGGACGCTATGAAAATATCCAGGAGCTTTTTTTATTCATACCACTCCTGTGTCTGATGTGAACTTCTCACAGATATGTGATAAGCTGCCACAGAGGACAATTTTCTCTATAAAGCAGAAACCCAGTGATTTTCACGTGTCACTGACTAAATTGTGCCCACAGAGTGAAGTGGCAGACTAGATTTCTTGTTTGGTTTTGTCTCCCCCCAGCCCCGGCCTCTCTCTCCCACGCGTACACACGTGCATGCTGACAGCCCAGCCCTGGCTCAGAGACCGACTAGGCCCAGCTGCTCTTGGACACAGGCGCATCTCACAGCTTGGGATCCAGGCTTTGCTCCTGCCAAGAATTCCTTGGGGCTGGCCATAAGCATTGCTGACCCAAGTGGCACAGAAACCCCAGAAATGTCTGGGGGCACATTAATCTTTTGCCAGGAGGGACAAGGACGCCCTGCCAAGTGCCTATTGAGTTACAGGACATGTGCCATCTTCTGTTGCGGTCCCACTGCTGTGGAGCAGGCAGGACAAAGCTGGACCCGAAGAGGCAGTTGTCGTGGAGTTGGGCTGCAGATGCTTGGGTGGAGATAGCTGTGATGACAGATGGAAGAGGGGGAAGCATGTTTTCCAGATATATTCCTGCCTTTCTGCATCTTTGCTTTTCCGATTTCTGAGCACTACCCATTTATTTTCCAGCTCACATGAGCCTAGAATTAGCAGAAGATAAGAAACCCCTTCCGTTAGAATTGCTCCAGAATCAGAGCAGAGCCTGGCTCCGTCCTCCTGACTCTCGCCCTTTACATATTTATGAACATTAATGAGGTCATCCCTCAGTCTCCTCCAGGCTAAAGAGGCCCAGCTTCCCGCCTCGCGCCGCCGCCTCACACCGCCTCGCGCCGCAGCCGCCGCTTCCCGCCCCGCAGCCGCTTCCCGCCCCGCAGCCGCCTCTGCCTCACAAAGCCTTGGCGCTCCTCGCCACCCTGGCCCTGCTGGCAGCCTGCCGGCCGGCCAACGCCACCTCGCCTAACGCCACCGAGCCCGAGGGGCGCGGGAGCCCCGGCACTGGTCGGTCCCGGTCCCAGCTGGCGGGAGCCCGAGCCCTGCGAGGGGGAGAGTCAACTTTATCATATAGGGACCAAAAGACTCTGTTTCCTTTCTCCTGTGTTTCCCACAGCAGAGACTGATTTATATGGAGAAAGCCGCAGAGCAGGCACAAACCTGCTTCTTTTCACACACACTTATGTCGTCATAACAAGCATCATTGCTACATTTCGGTGTAGCAACCTGAGTCTCACACCACATAACCTGAGAAGGTGAGGGACAGAATTTGGCAAACATAGGCGGTGGCAGAACGAACGCTGAGCACTGCTAACCCTATTTTATGTTCCTTTGGGAGCTGCAGTGCCATTTTCCTTTGCTGTTTGTATCCAGTACGTGGCACTTCACAGTCCTGATATGAAGCAATGCATTGTTAACATAGATACAAAGGCCACTTCTGTGTCAGTGTAGCTCTGGGATGAGCTGCGTGCATGGAAACTCAGGAGATCTCTGGATAAAATGGAAATTAAAACTTCACCAGTATACCAACACATCTATGCCAATATCTACGCCAGCGATACCATCATGATTGTACTTAAAATGAGGGTTTGAAAACAGCACCTAGAAATGGGGAAGGGGTCCTTGGCAAAGAAAGGGAGCAGAACAGTGTAGTTAAGTCACCCAAGGTGGGCTGTATTAGCAATTAATATATGTTTTTTTAATGTTAATACTTGTCTACATGCCAAAAACTATCAGTTGGAAGCAGAACTATCAGCTGGAAGCTATCAGCTATCAGTTGGAAGGTGAACTGTATGAGCACCAGGTTAGGCTCCTGAGAAGCCAACATGGTCCTGATGTGCCTGGGCAGTGGACATGCATCGACACCCTTCTTTGGCAAGCTATTTAATTTCTCCCAGCAAAGCAGCGGTTGATGTGGCATTAGGAAAGACTTTCCAAGTGTTCTGGTGTCACCCTTTCTAAGGGTCCTGCGTGTTGGCTGGGCTCCCAGTGAATGCTGCAAAACGAGATGCTTTGCCAGCCTTAAGATGAATGTTTCAAAAGCACCTGATCTCCCAAAATATTGCACAGGTGAAGGGTGAGACTCATTTACACTGGCAGGATGGCTTATCCCTGCATGGGGATAAGCAGTTCCCAAAGGAGCAGGAGTGCAAGATGAAGCCCTGGGTGGCACAGCTGCAGTTTGCCAGCCTGCAGCCTTCTTCCTACTGGGACTCAGAGGCTTTCCTACCATCTACAGAGGAACTGGCCGCCCTCAGTGTTGCACAGGCAGCACCTCAGAGTTTTCTAGCATCCAAACTGCGTGGTGTTCACAAGGTGCTGAGCTGCCAGCTGTCATCGAGCCGCGTGAGGGGACCTGATCCTGAAGATTTATGATGCATCTTTTGGTCTCTCTCTGGTCCATTTCCTTAATCACGATGCCGATTACTAGGGCGATTGTTTTCGGTTCTTGTTTCACTTCATTTTACTTTCCTTGGAAACCATAATGAATCTTTTTTTTTTCTCCTTTCTTCCCCTCCACTGCTTGTATCAGCTGCTCTTCTCGCAGGCAGCTGCAGGCACAGAGAACACCTTGCAGGCGCTGTTGTGGTAAAGGCACCCGAGCGTGAAGCAAAATAATTAAATGACATGGCTTTCAGAGGGGTTTGTTGATCTATCCATGACAATTAGACGGCCTCCAAGCATTGCCCAGCCACTTGCAAGCGGGGAGAGAGCATTCAGAGGTAGGCTTTAGAGTATTAACTGTCAGAAGACTGATTTTCCTTCCAAGTAATTTTTTTTTCATGACTCAGGAGCTCACTCCCAATTATTTATTTCTGCTTTCCCATTCCAGCTTGAGCTTTTCTATGGCTAATGGGTATTTTTCAGGCCACATAAACATTTGGGGTGCACCCACCATGCCAGAGAGATGTCAGGGCAATGGCAACAGAGCAGGTCAGGGCTGCTGCCAGGAGAACCCATGGCCAAGATGCTGGAGAGGGTCTTAGGGCAGGCAACTGGAGAATGACAGCCAGCTCCACCTGGGGAATGACAGCCAGCTCCACCTGCCCCAGCCCCCACAGGTTTCTCCTCTCGGCATCTCCCTGCCATCTTCATCACCCACAAGGTCTGGCTCAAGCTGGCCAGCACGTTCCTGCCATGACTAATGCCAACATGTGTCTTCACCAGATGTCCAAGTACCCCAAGCCTCCCGAGCACTGGGGATCCTGCAGAAGGGACACTGGCCACGCCAGCCAGGGAGATGTGGTCATCTTACCTGGGGTGCACGTGGCCCATTCCCTGTGCCTGCATACCTCCAGCGTGTCACAGCTAATGGCTGCTTTGCTAGGACCCTGAACTGAAACATAAACACAGTCCTCTTGACTCGGCAGGGCTGAAGCACCTCAGGCTGCCAGACGTAGCTGCAGTCTCGCTGATCAGGACAAGGTGACAATTAACCTGCAGCTAATTTTGCAGCAAGACTTTCATTTCATCCCCTTGCTCCCCAAAATCAAGTTACTCTTGTATGTAGCTAATGAAAGACAGTGGAAGAAAAGGCTGCTAATAGGGCTAATTAACAAGTGGGGCTGAAAAAGGATGTCATGTGCTATAAATCAAATGCAATACAGCTTTTAAGCAGCGGCCATTAATTACATGCTTGAATTGAATTGTGTATGTTACTCATCTGTGGGGCAAGTACGATTGCCCATCAGACTCTCAGTGAATACAAACACAAGCGAAATTTGACCTCAGGAATAAAAATAGGGTTTTGTGAAATGCCTGGTACAATGAGTCGAGTGCCAGCATCCAAAAAAGGGACAAAGCACCTGCAATGTCCATTGGGCCGAATGTGAACTCTTTAAGTTTTAAATCAAGAGGCCTGTGTATGCAGATGAGGATGGGTTAGATTTACAGGGAGAAAGCAGTCATACACTCGTAGTTCTATCTAAATCATAATGCAAATGCACATATATATATACATAAATATAAATATATTAATTTCTATTGCACTACAGTCAAAACAGCAGTGAATTCACTGGTGCAGCCTTGGTGTGAGTCTCCTGCCCCCACACCAGAGCCCCTCATTTCAGTGGGCAGGCAGAGCACACCCATGCAGTGGGGCCAGCCCGGGAGGTCAGTGTGGCTTCATTTGGTGATTAATGCAGTCATGCTGGCCCTGGTATAGGTGGGTGGGTGTCCAGTGCCTCCCTGTACCAGGTGCTGGTGCAGGGGGTTGGAGCGGATACCTCCCCCCCAGGTTGCTCCCAGCCATGAGTTATCCTCGGGTAGCACATTCAGGGGAGAAACATTGCCCTGGCACAGAGCTAAGAGAGGTTTATGATAAAGCACTCCCTTACTGGTGGCCCTTAGCTGCAGGATTTGCTTTTTTCCCTTTTTTCCTCTTCCCTTCTGAGCCTGTGCAGGAAATCCAGGGAGAGTGGGTAGCAGCTTGGTTGAGTGATTAATAAAACTTTTCCGTATAGTCCCTGATAAAATGAGGTCTTGTTGAATCGAGGATTTCTGTGAGATAAATGTTGACTTCGCTTTGCTCAACTTGAGCTGACTGTGGTCTCTGCACCTCACCAGACATTCCCTCACTGTGCAAGAGGAGGAAAACCCTCTTCTGAGGTTTCCAAGCTTTGGAGTTCCCATTGTTGTCCACCATTTGCCGACAGCTGAGGAAAAAGAGACAGCACAGATTTCTTTCCCTTCATCCTATCCTTGGGAGCTGCTGGGTAATTTTTGACTTGGCATGAACAGTTGCCAAAAGATTTTATGCTGATGCTTCGTACCTCCAAATGACATGGACCTAAAATCTCATACCTTTAGCTTCTTCTCTTTCCAAGAGGTAGTCTTTCAAAGAGATATCCTTCCTCTTTTTTGCCCCCCCTTCATCTGATCCATTTAAGAAGATAAAACCCCAAAGAAAACCAAGGAATAAAACTTGACCTATCGGCACAGCAAATTCTCTGGGGAGGTGCTGCTGAATTTGATGAGTAGATGGGAGTGAGGAATTTTAAAGGGTACCCAGAGGGCTCGTTCTGGTCCTACACAGCTATATTTGGCACCCCTGCATTTCTGCTGATAGCAGTAAAATGACTGCTGGTTTACACTGGTTCGATTTGCCTTGTGACTAAATGATGACAGAGCCATCCAGTGGGCCATAATGGAATACTTCTTACAGCTGGATCAGATTTAAAAAAAACGCATGGAAAACCTTGTGGGATTGCATATCTCTTTAGCTGCACCCAAACTTTTGTCAAAATCCTTCCCAGGTATCCCAGACCATGCCTTGGTGCGTTGCTCCTCTTCCTTGGACTTTCTGAAACTCCACAGCTTGGAAGGGCCGGATCGTTTGGGCCAGGAAATGTCAGGTTCTAACAATCTAGGAAAATTAAAACTGAAATGCTGCTTTTTGTTTGAGGGATTCCTTCTTGCTGCATGTGGAGGAGGTGCTCCAAACACCACAATTTAGCCAGAGTTAAACCACTTTCAGTTTCTGATGGGTAGCCTTCAAACAGCAGCGCAGTGTTGGAAGAGGTCTCTGGTATATTTGGCAGGCACTAAGCAGGTCATGTTTTTTCAACTGGAAGTTAATGATACACATACTATTAGTTCTTCTGCCGGTGTTCTCATCAGATTCTCGATGTATCACCCTGTAAATGTTTTCTCATTTGGTCCTGTGAAGGTAATGCTGTTAATTCAAGGGCTGAGGAACTTAACTAAATGTTATTCCATTACATTTGCAAGCTATAATGATACACTGATAGATAAGGGAACACAGAATTCTGAGAAAGGAGAATGCAGGGGTTGGTGCACCATCTTCCTCCTGTTCCCTCTGTTTCATGGCACCTCCCCTCAAAGGAGGGGAAAGTCCAGAGATTAAATAAGCCTCGGCTGAGTGTGAACTCTTTCTTCCCGGAGCTCTTCAGATGAGGCTTGGGGCATCTCCCTGAGAGGGGAGAACATGCTTCTGGGAGATGTTACCAATGACACATCACATTTAGAAATGCTTCTGTGAGCAGGAGCTGTGAATGAAGATCACAGATTCACAGAGTTGTAGGGGTTTGAAAGGACCTTCAGAGAGCATTGAATCCAACCCCCCTGACACAGCAGGGTCCCTAGGACAGGTCGCACAGATAGGTGTCCAGATGGGTCTTGAATATCTCCAGAGAAGGAGACTTCACACCCCCCTGGGCAGCCTGTCCCAGGGCTCCCTCACCCTCAGCCTGTGAGATCTACTGCCACTTGCTTTGTCATGAGAGCCAAACTGCCTTTATCATTTATGGCACAGCTGCAAAATGCACACATAATCCTATAGATGTTCCACTGAAGTTAATCAGGAACAGGGCATAACAGTAAATGATGACTGTAGTCAAGTTTCTTTGTTATTGGGTCTTTTCTAATGCAATTAATCACCTTGTGTGGCTTTGTGATAGAGTTTTATTTCTGGGCATGTGGTGTACATGCACCCAGAAGTCTGCATTCTGATGAAATAATTTTGGGAGACTCTTGCTGGAATGTGTGGATATATTTTGCTCAAATGCTATATTGCTCAAATACCATACTCCTTACAGGATGGATGAAACTTCAAACATTAATTTACATGCTGAACCAAACTGCAGATCAGAATGAACGACTGATCCTGTACGTATTTACCCAGCTATTTATTCCTCCATCAGAACTGTGGTATCCAAAATTAACTGTGCCACTGTAATCTCAGGATCACTCGATAAGACAGTAGGAGTCCTGAGAGTTATTTCTCTTGCTGAATCACACAGAGAACTCCCACCTTCCACAAATGTATGCTGCTATGGGTCTGTTTTGGCTGTAGTTTAACAGGCATGGTGAACCACACTTCATATTAAAACCCCGACACAAAGGAAAACTAGTGACCGTGTTCAAAATGAGCACTTGCTGATCTGTTGTCCCTGAACCAGCCCAGAGATAATGGAAACCTACCAGATATCATAAGGAATGTGAAACCTTTGCCATGGTAAAGGCTTTCTGCAGTTGGATGATTTAGGAATACATCTGAAGCCCAGACAAGGAAAAAAGTCATCATTTGCTTGACTCCAGAGAGGCTCAGATTAAGACCTGGGAGAGGGAATGGCAGCCTTAAGCAGATATTGGAGAGATATATGGGATTTCTTCTTGGCCTTGAGTTACAGACATCTTCATATGGACACTACTGATTCTCTATGCTCTTACGCTGGCGGTATGCCCGGTGATAAGCAAGCCAAGGACAGAGGAACTACAGTGTCTCCATGCTTCATGCACGTTTCAGAGATGCTGGAATATTTATGTTCCCTATTAGGGATGTGTGTTACATTTTGTGGAGAAGCAAGCATGAACTGTGGGGACCATTATACGTTGTTATTATTTTATAAAACACAATGGCTAATGACTTCCCATGAGAAAGCCCGACAGCTTCTTTATCTTCTGGGCTGTGTTGCAGGTAATTTTCCTGCACTTTGTTCTTTCACCACTCCACTAGCTTGCTTGGTAATCAGTGCCTGCTCCTCCGAGGTGCTGGGCAACCCCCGATCCCATTTTCTTCCATGAAAGTTCAGGGCATTGAGCGCAGCACCACACCGTATGCCTGCTGCGACAGCTATGCCCCACTGGCACGGAGTGCTGCTTTCTGGGCAAAGCAAACAAATGGCAGTACAATAAATCATTGATAATCCACAACTGTTCTTGTATTTATGGCATCAAAGCCCATTCAGAGAGGAGGGGGTCTGAATTTTCCAGCAGGGTCGTCAGCCAGGACGCCCTGAGCAGCTCTTTGCAGCAGGGTGCTGGGTACCCCCAGCCGGCGGGTCACCCTGCTCTGTTAAACATCCCCACGGAGCTGAGATCCGTGATGCTGTCATCTCCCAGTTCAGAAAGGGGATCTGGTACTGGGTCTGTGGCTTGCTGAGATCCGTAATGCTGCCGTCTCCCAGCTCAGAAAGGGGCTCTGGTACTGGGTCTGTGGCTTGCTCAGCCCACTACACAAGGGTAGCTGGCAGGAATGGGTGGAGAGGAAGCCTTGGGGCAGCTGTGCAAAGCTGCTGGCGAGCACATTAGCAAGCCAGGAGGTATCTGCACGCATACATTTCTCCTTGTTCTCAGACAGCGGGGTAATTGTCTTCCACTTAATTGTGCGACACACATGGCTAACAAGCAATACTCTATTTAAAGAAACGGGCAATCCTCCTTCTCAGAAGCTGTTGTAACACTGTGAACAAATATCCAGGGGGAGAAAGTCTTTTTATTCTTTCTTCCCCTTTCCTTTTCATTTGAGGCTAATCAGAAGTGCTGCAGATTGAGCTGTCTATAAAAGCATGCCTCCAAAAGGAAATTTGATTTATTTTTGGGGGGGGAAATGAATGCACAGCTTTTATTATGCGTGGCAGGTATGGTTGGAATCAGAGTATGAAAATTGTATTTTGCACTGTAGACCCTTGGGTAATTAATTAAACGGCAACACAAACATCTCTACTACTGGAAAACACCACAATGCACAGGGCCTATTCAAAAAAAGCTAGGTAATCAAAAAAGCTACATAAACAAACTGCAGGAGAGGAGCAGATAAGTTTTTTATTCCTGTTTGGGTCTCTCTTATTCGGTGCTATTTACATGCCTTTTCTCAATCGGGAAGGACATGCTGCATTAGAATAGCAGCTAAGTTCTGCTCTGTCTCATCTGCGCAGCATCTTTGAGCTCTGCTCCTTTGTCCAGCTCCAGCATGTCTGGGCTACATCACAGAAACCAGAGCGTGGAAAGGGCAAAGACACCATCATGGACTCATTCTGGGGTAGAGTCAGGGTGAAAGGAGGGTATCTAGACCATGAAATCAAAATATAGAAAGGCTTTCTGAGTGGTTCTACATCTGTCTTGTCCTGTGTGTTGGTTTGGAGCTTTTTTTCGTTCTTGCATGGAGAAGTTGTTATTTTTAAGATGTTTTAGGGTGCTCCAAAAAAGGAACCTTGCTTTCGACAGATGAGTGACCGGCACACAGGACACAAAATACACTTCCAAAGCCTGCCACTGCTTAGTC
Source organism: Laterallus jamaicensis coturniculus (assembly GCA_022605575.1). Taxonomy (NCBI): domain Eukaryota; kingdom Metazoa; phylum Chordata; class Aves; order Gruiformes; family Rallidae; genus Laterallus; species Laterallus jamaicensis. Next base: position 5,856,591 of record JAKCOX010000005.1, read on the forward strand.
CTCTGACACTGTAGAAGCAGGAAATCATCACATCTGAAGCAACCTAATGGTACATGTCAGTGACGAGCCTGGCTGAGCACACATGCCTTCCCATTTCCAAATGTCTGTAAGCTCACAACAATGATTTGCATTTCTGAGGGTGGCTTTTTTCGTTGGTGAATTTTAAAAAAATCTGCAGCCTGGAGCAGACCAGGCTTACCTCCAATCTGATGCTGCTGGCGGGTCAGAACCTTACCCTGACATGCCTCTCACCCCGTAACCTTTGGTGTCTAGTCCCTGGGGTGGAATACCAGAGGGCTCTGCTTTGAATAAAGCATCCTCACAGTGGTTGAGGTAGGATTGACAGTCTTCCTTGCATCCACCTCCCAAAGGAAAACTGTCCTCCTCACTGTCTTAGCTATAGGCTGGCTGCAGGGTTATTACAGAATATATTCCTATAGCCTTCAATTTGTGTATTGTCTGCAGCAGCCTGAGCTGGCTCTATTCTTTGCTCTTAATCGCTACCATCCTTCTGCAGAAAAGCAGCATTCTAGCACTAAGGTCATAGAATAAGATGTTTAATCGGTGCTTTCAGGTTGGTAGATCTTTGTTTCACATCCCAACACTGGAGACAGTGAAGAGGGAAAGAGGCAAATTGAATTGTGCTTTCAAAGCTGTGTCTCTCCACATGAATATGCCAGCTAGGAATTGAATAAATAAAGAGCAGGTAAGGGATGAGTGGGAGCTGAGACAGCACTGTGAGATACTAGACTCAAGACTTGCTGTGTAAATTAGAAAATTACCAGCTGAATCCTCCACTTCCCCCCTTGTTTTCCCCGTAATCTCCACTCTCAGGCTGCTCCTGAGGAGAGAGGAACGAGCTGAGGTTTCCCATCGTAACTGCTTGCCCCTTTCTAGCCTCTTATTCCGCAAGGAGCTCTGAAATAAATCTTAGCTTGGGTTTATAAAAACTTCTGGACATCTTACCTTCCCCCAACAAGCAGTGTGTCTTCTTGGCTGTACCTCGGTGGGAGCTTCTGGTTGCTCTCTTAATAAAAAGCAGCACTGGGCTTTCCAACCATTACCTACCCTTACATGAGTATTAAGAATACATCACAAACCTAACACTTAGTAACCTTTCATCCAGGAAGCTCAAAGAGATTTTCTTTTTTATTTCTTCTTTTTTTCTTTTTAATGTCAGGAAATTGGGTAGATTAGCCAGCATGGAGCTTCACACTGTAACGACTCAGACATTTCCAACACCACCCCCCCACCAAAAGCAGAGGTGAGTACAGGTCTTCGCTGCTGTGTTTTCAAAACCTCGCTGGTGTTTTCTATCTGAGGATAAACCCCTGGCATAAACACCGAGCTGCTAGAGCATGTGCTGGTCAGGGCAAGGGGCTCTCAGGATGCTCTGGTGTCCCAGACCCTCACATTAACCCAAGCACTTGTAAAGCAAACCCTCCAAAACACATATTAATGTAAAATGTGTATTTCACATTACACATTTCCTATGGGTGAGCATGTAAAGACCGATTTCCTTGCACAGACAGAATAGCTCCCTGATTGTAGCTGTTGGGCTAGTTGGGCTTTTGGTTTTTAATTTTGAAACAGCAAGTACATCATATTTTCTGCCAGGTAATCTTACTTTGACTCCAAAGCAGACATGGTTCTGACTTTCAGGCATGTCTTCATTATGTTTTTTACTGTTAGCATCAGTCTCATTTATATTTATGCCCAAATCCAAAGGATAATTATAATTACATATTGCAATAAGTGAGAATAAGGGGTTTTAAGAAAATAAAATGATCTTTAACATTAGCTGAAAGGACATTGTCAAATGTTCATCATGATTGGAAACTCAGAATTTTGATCTTTTTAATTCTCTCTTTTCAGTTTTCTCTGAAAGGGATCACAGAACTTTTGGCACTATTTTAAAGTAATTTTTTCTTTCTCCTTTCCAAGGCAAAAAACTACACTTCACTAATTCTTTTTCTTATGTTTTACCAATTACAACAAAATATTGCACAATATCTAATCAGAAGCAGAGAAAGAGACGTTTTTTAAAAGAAATATTTAACTTCTCCAAAACCCAAATACTTTCAATTACCCAAAAAATTGATTCAGAAAACTATAGCAGTATTTTAAGGAAAATGAAGAACAAGACTCTAGTAATATTTTTTTAATTGTTTTTGTTTAAATCCTGGATTTATGCCTGGATTCCGTTTCCTGTGAAGCATCCTCATCTGCCCTCTCATTTGGAAGACCAGTTCAACACAGAAGAGGTGATGTGGCACAGGGATCTCAACACAAATAGCACTAGAAAGCTGTGGTGGCATCTCTGCATCCAAGTTTTGTGCGTTTGCAAGTGTGTGTCTAAGACTGTGGGAGGGAAAAAGAAAGGGGAGTGTTTGTTTTAAGCAAGAAAAGAAAAAGAATCCTTCTGTGGAAAGCATTCTCATGGAAATGTTAATTTTGTCAAGTCACCAGTTTTCTGTCAAAGCCATTTGGATGCGATGTCTTTGATTAGCCCTGCTGCTAATGAAAGTCCAGCTGTGTAATTGGTGTGACGTGAGATGGAACAGAGCACAATCTGAGCCCTAGCTTGAGCTTCCAGTGCTGAGGGGACAGGGTTTCATTTTCTCAATTCATAACCTGAGTTCAATAAAACTATTGACACAAAGGAGGCTGATAAGTGCTTGCAGAGTGAAGCTTTAATTTAGAAATGGAACCATTTTGATCTGGAAGTCATTTAGAATCAATAAGGTGCTATTTTTACAACCATTTTCTACAAGTGGTCAAGCCTTGACGTTCAGAACTTCTTTTAATGTTCTCTCATGGCCACCCCGAAGCGATGACTTGGGTTACGGTGCTTGGGGAGTGATTTCTCCAAAACTGCAGGTCTGAGCTTGAACCAGAGGTATTGCAACTGGAGGACCAGCTAGCACTGCCATTCTCCATAGGCGGATTCCTTAGGACAGTATTTGCTAAGGCCTAAGGAGACTGTTGCCTGGTAGCACCAACAGACCCCCTAGCAGATCTCTGCAGAAAGCTTCTTCCCTCACATGTCAGCATGCGTAATATGGAGAAGCCAAGAGGCACCCAAGAACTAACAGTCATCCTGGCTGCACATATTACCTGAGCAGAGCAGAGTAAGAAGCAGTTTGATAGTTTTATCAACAGTTTTTCTTCAGCTTCTTGCTTTCAGGTGTCTCCTGGGAGCTCTGCTCCTCACCACCATCACCCCAGCTCCAGCAGTTGTGCTGCCTTCTATGGTCCCTCATTCTCCTGCTGTTCCTCCTGTACCTGGGCAGTTTCAGACCAATAGCTCTGTGTAGGGAGCACAGAAGTGACATGACCATGACCTCTCATGGTCTGTGTGAGGCACTACCTCTCCTTGGTCTGACCTCCACTCATTTCCACCTCCCCAGGACACCCCACTGGACTCCATTTGCCTAAGCCAAGGTGCAAAGAAGCTCTCTGGGTAGAGAGGTGGGATCTTCCCACAATGGCAAGGGTGTTCAGCAGAAGTCCAGCCCCTAGCCCTGTGTCATCTAGTAAACTGCATGTGTCATCTTTTCTGTTGATCATCTTCATTTCATCTGTCCCTTCATTTCTTTTCATGGGAGCTTTCTATGGAAATTCCCACCTGCTTGTAAGTCAGCTAGGGTTTTTTTTGTTCCTTCTAAGTTTGGAGAAAAATTATACTTCCATAATAATTTCTTCAGGTTTGGGGCTTCAGGGTTTTTGGGTTCCCCCACTCCCCCACACCCCATATCTTCTAATCACTGTTGATTTTTCCCAGTGTCTCTTTGTTGTCCCGCTGTTCTTTCCACTGCTCCCACTGCAATATGCTCATGGCAAGTACACAGGAGAAAAGATCCCATAGAAACAGATTTCCTTAGGAAAACAAAAAAATAGCAGCTAATCCATTTTAGTCATCTGCTGGCTCAAGGTGGCTGCCTGTGAGTAACACACCACTGAGTCTCATAAGCTGTTCGCCTCGTGCCTGCTCCCCATATTAAGCCCTGATGTATCGCTCATTAATGAGTTATCTTCTCATCTGGGAGGCAAGAAAGCATGTCGTTTCCTTCACTAACAACACTGGTCAAGATGTATCACAGCTGAAGTCATGTTGCTGGATTCATCCTGTATTTTAAATCCCTGCTTTCAGAGCTTGCCATTAGGCTCTGCTAATATTTGTTCTGCACAGTGCTCAGAGCCGGGGGGGGGGGGGGATTGAGGGCACAGAGAGGAAAAATACAGGGCAACCTGTCTTTTTTCGGTGTTGCTGCAACAGCTTGACAAAAGGTTTTGTAGATAAGCTAAAAATGCAAAATGAGGTGCTTTTTTCCTCCACTTTGGTCAAAACCTGCCCCCACCCCTCCCCACACACACAATTTCTGTCAATCCCAGTTTTATATGTCCCCAGCTCGTCTGACCAAAGGCTGAGGTACCTTTGGTTTCTCCCTTGTTCCCTTTGCCCTATGTTTGAATGGGGGGATGGGGGGGCGGGGGGAGGGCGGTGCCTCTGTGACCTCCCCCTGTTTTGGGAGGGCTCTGCTGGGTGAGTGTCCCACCACATCATCTCCCTGACCCAGGGGCTCTGAGCTTCTGCAAGAGTTGGCATTCACCTCAGGGAGGGGATGGTAGAGGGTGGCATTCAAAATCCACGCACCTGGAGGTGTTTTACCTCGCTCTGATGATGTGTGACAAGTTATGTCAGTGACTCTGGGGGTCTGGTCAAAAACCCACCTGAAATTATGTCATCACTTACATGAGTTTCTCCTTTTCTCCCTCCTAAAATCCAAGCTTTCTCAGAAGTAAGAGCCTGGTTTTGGAGGCAAGGGATGCTCTCTTTGGGAGTCTGCATCGTGTCCAAGGAGCTGCTTGATGATTTAGCTTGTAACCATGCAGCAAGTGGGGAAACTCTAACACTGAGTAAATCATTGTTATCTGATTACCTTCATTGCTTATTTGTGTGATAATTCAGAAATCATTTAGGCATCACAGTCATTTAATCAATGGTCACATATAACACAAATATGTTTTCTAATTTTATTTTCATGTACAACTCAGGTGCAAGGCCTCTGATGAATGTGATGATTAATTATTCGTTAATTATTGGCTATTTACAGCAAAGGTCATCAAATTAGTTTCCATTACCTCATCACCATGTTACATGCAATCTAATTAATTAATATAAGGGTTGATTCAAACACCTATTATAATTTTAAAGCCATAGATTCTCCATGCAGGCACATCTGGCATTTTCTATGCTTGCTACTCTAGGAAATAGAAGGAGACAGATTAAGTGCCCTGACTCAAAAACACCCCACGCTGTTCTCTGTAGGGTGTGTTGAGGTTTAACCCATCAGGCAGCTAAAACAACCACACAGCTGCTGGCTCACTCTCCTCCCTCCCTCCCTCCCCAGTGGGATGGGGGAGAAGGTTGCAAAGAATAAAAGGTAGAACTCTTGGGTTGAGGTAAAGACAGGTTAACAGGGCAAAAAAGGAAGAGAACAGTAATAATAGCAACAATAAAAGAAGAAAAAAGACAAGCACAAAACCATCCAAAATCAATGTTCAGCTAGTTCCTGAGCCACGCTGTTTCCCATCCCACCCCACCCCCAGTTATATACTGACCATGCCATCATATGGTATGGGTCAGCTGCCCAGGCCCTGTCCCCTCCCAGCTCCTTGGGCACCCCCAGCCTACTCGTTGGCAGGGCAGTAAGAGAAGCTGGAAAGTCCTTGACTGCTTGCCAACAAACAAAACATCAGTTATTATTAGAAATGCAGGAAAACATAATACAAGAAAATAAGCAGCCAGCATTTTACATGAACGGTGACATTATACAATCTATGTATCTGATTGTGTCTTTCTTGGGTGTTTGAGCTTTTTACCTTAGCCCTTTTTCCCCTGCAGTTGTTAATATCTTTTTCAATTCTGATGTGAGTAGTGGTGGCTGTTTTTTAGGCCCCAGCAGAAGTGTATTGACTCAAGAAGAATAAGGAGTATTGGCACATGAGTGGAATGACACAATAGCTATAAGAACAGGACACAAAGCTATTGCAGAGGCCTCTGCTTTACAGTGTTTACTTAAAAAACCAAAATGGTACTATTTCTACTGAACAGAAACGACTGTGATCTTAGCCTCTGAGAGATGGATTTGGAGGATGTACTTCAAATCCCTTGGGAAGACTCCAATTTCTTTCCATAAGCACGTATCTTTAATTCTATCTTCCTCTCTTATCTTGTCTTCCATGTCTAACTTACTGTTTGCACAGAAATGTGGTTACTGAGAGCAGGAGACAGAAGATTATGAAGTCTGTGCGAGGAAACACATAAACTATTAGAAAGGAGAGGACCATTCCCCTTGTAGGCTTGCTCTGGAAAATTCCAGGTCATTTGCTTTGCTTGTATTGCACAACTGTTCTGGCTTTTTTTTTAAGAAAAAAAACAGTGTCAAGACAGCAGTTATAGGAGGTACAGCAGATCAATTTAGTAATAGTAAATGTCTTGAAACTCGAGTTCATCTTTGAGTGCTCAGGTCATGCATAAAATATGTCTGCCACTCAAAACTAGTGTGTTCCCCAAAATAAATCCACAAGAAAGGGGTAGTCTTACCTACATTAGCCCTCTTATTTATATCAGATGAAGGTTAATCTGAGTGAAAATATGTCTACCCAGGTTAAACTGTGCTGAACCCCAGGTGGACAATTTCATTTAGAATTCAACTAAGTTTCTTTCTTTCTTCAAAGTTAGCTCCTCTCGGTACAAAAACAAGCCAAAGAGTTTTTTGGCAAGGATGACTGGCACTGCTGTATCATGAGCCTCTGCACCTCACCAAACCCTGCTACCATATTTTAAACGTGCACCTTCAGTCTGCTCAGAAGAATTTAGCCTGAGCCTGGACCAGTTTTGCATTTTCTGCCTATTGTTTCCAGACACAAAGGGGTCAGGCCTTGTTGCATGAACGGGGCAAGGCCTAGAACTCCGGAGGGCTGAGCCCTTGATACCTGCATGACTCCCAGGGGCTGGTAGTACAACACTGCCTACAAAACTCATGCATTTCCTTCCCTGCAGACGTTGGAGGCTTTTGCCTGATGACTCCCACTCTGACTCCCACTCCATCTGCAGGAAGAGGCCTTCGTGCACGCAGTCTGTGGTGCCATTCTACACTGAGCCAAGAAGTCCTTGGAAGCAAAGACATTTTTCACCAAAAGCTGCAGTTTATTTTCTCCCTCAAACTATTCCTAGGCTTAAGCTGAATGCTCTTAACAATTGCAGCTGGAAATACTTTTGGCCAAGAATAATTGAGGCTGTGATCCACCAAAGGACACAATAGCAAGGGCAGGCTTTTACCCCACAGTCCAGTGACTCACGACTCAGTGCAGCTGCAGGAGACCAGGCCGCAACTTCTCTCCGTGCATAAAGGGAGATGAAACCTCTTCTCCTTTAAAGAAATATATCTGAACTGCTGGTTATGAAAAGTCATAGAATCATAGAATCATAGAATGGCATGGGTTGGAAGGGACCCCAAGGATCATAGAGCTCCAACCCCCCTGCCACAGGCAGGGACACCAACCTCAGGCCTGGAGCTACACAAGGTTGCCCAGGGCCCCATCCAACCTGGCCTTGAACACTTCCAGGGATGGGGCATCCACTACTTCTCTAGGCAGCCTGTTCCAGCACCTCACCACTCTTTCTGTAAAAAACTTCCCCCTAATACCCAATCTAAACCTTCCTTCCTTTAGCTTCAATCCATTCCCCCTTGTCCTGCCATTATCTGCCCTTTTAAAAAGCTGATTCCCCTCCTGTTTATAATCTCCCTTCAGGGACTGGCAGGCTGCAATGAGGTCCCCCTGCAGCCTTCTCTTCTCCAGGCTGAACAAGCCCAGCTCCCTCAGCCTCTCTTTGTAGGGCAGGTGCTCCAGCCCTCTAATCATCTTTGTGGCTCCTCTGAACCCTCTCCAACAGTTCTACATCTTTCTTGTATTGGGGGCCCCAGATCTGGGGAGGAGTCCTCTTGATTCCCTGTCTTTGAAGCCTGCCTGTCTTTAGAAGCACTAAAATACTTGGTGAGGGAGGACCCTTGAAGAGGCATGGCTCCAGGCAAGGATGGGGGAATGCATTGCTGGCGCTCCTCTGGCAGAAGTCACCAGAAGCCTTTGACACTCTTCCAGACAAACCCAGACCCAGAATGGCAGAAATGCTGTTGTTTAGATCTTAGGCATATTAATAGATACATGTAAAGGAGCTTGGAATATCCTTCATGACTGTCATGCACTCACGTTTATAGGCAGCATAGGGAAGTTCATGCTTGCCCATACTTGTCTCAAGTGACCACGAGACCTACAGATCTGGAGTCTTGTCTTTGCCAACAGACCTCTACTGAAATGATTAGAGTTTTGCAAGCAAATAATGCATCTCTTGCCATTGACTCCTATGTTTTATTCTAGTGCTAGCTGATGAAAATTGGTTGTAAGAATATGATTGCCCCAAAAGAGAGAAACCCCTGCCATGTGTTGACTCGTCCCCCTCCCTCCAAATGAGTGTGTTGACACTCTGGGATGTTTAGCTTGTACGTGCCCAAAAGGTAACAGGAGAATTTGGTTAAGCAGTTCATCTGCTCAGCTCAGTTGCAGCAACAGCATGCAACTGCTAAGGAAGGGAACGACACAGCAATAGCATGCAACTTGCAGAAGAGTGCTGGTGAAGAGACACTGTTGAAGAGGAGAGAGGGTAACTTCCAAACAAACAAAGTAAATAACACCCAGTAGAGTAATAACACCTTGGCTCAATCTGAAAGGAATCTGCAACGGCTGCGTCGCACAAATTGTTTTGGCACCAGTACCAGAGCAGGTGGGGGGGTTCTTCTTCATTTTATGTTCTTCCTCCTGGCTTGTCTTCAGGAGTCATTTCTTTATCATTTTCAGAAAGACAGAAATCTTAACAAAGTGCTTGGAAAAGAAACTGTAAGAAACAGAGCAAGGCTGAAAATCTGGATGGCTGGAGAACTTTTTTACATCCCACCTCCTTACTTATCTGCATTCAGCGTATTAACATATTAATAGATGGCAATGCATATTAATAGCACTCTGCTTATCTGCCAGGAGGAAAAAGCAAATGAATGCAGCATATAACGAGCAGCACTAGGTGCAGAATTCAAACCTGGGTGCTAAGGAAGGGAACAACACAGCCTATATCAGTTAGAGTTGTCATATCAGTGAAAGGAAAATTTAGCCCTTGGAGCAAACCACAGACCTATCTTGGAAGGAGCCTATGCTAAGTAGGAAGAAGGTAGTAAAAAAGTTGTGCAAAACTATATGTTGTTTGGCACTCTCATGCTCATAAGTTTGAATTCTTTAATTAAGATTTTTGGGCTTTACTGACTGATTATATATATATTTATTTTTTTTTAGAAAACTCTTCTTCACAGATAAATTAATGCACCCCTGAAATATTTGCTCTCTATACAAAAAATACCTTTCTGAAAAAAAATCTCACTAATTTGTCAATACTCTTAATGGCTTGCATGAAAAAAATAAAGGCGATAACCTCACAGGAAGAGAAACTCTCCAACTCTCCATTCTGAAGATAAAAGAAACACTCAAGTATGCTGATGTAGTGCTGTTTCACTGCAGATCAATACACTGATCACAGCAACAATGGTAATTGCAGCCTGCCTTCTGGGAGCTAGGCATCCTCACTTGCCATGAAATCAGCAGAAGTCAAAAGCATTTGACATCTTCCATCATCGGGAGATTGTAAAAAGAGGAAGAAACAGAGAAAACCAAGCAAGAAAGTCAGCAAAGGCACAAGATCTGGCTGCCATTTCATAGAGGGACACCCAACTTCCCCTGTTTCCACCTTGGCTAGAGCTGAAGTGCAGCATCATGGATACGGTCTCCTTCTCTGAAGGTCTTCAATGCAGAGAAAATTTTAAAAAATTAAGGGGGAGGGGGTATTTTTTTCATCTGAAGTCACTTGAAGTCCCTGTGTTGTGCTTTTTGATAGAGTGGGTAAATAGCCCCACTTGCTGATCTTTTTTGCCCCTTTTTTTAAATGTTACAAGAAGCCACATTTTTCTTAAAATCCTGGAGCTTTGATCTTTAGGAGGCATTTGGCCTTAGATGAAAACCCTAAGTGTCGTTTTCATTTTAGTCTTCTACATTTAAAGACAGATAAACATTTGCACTATAAAGAAAACACTGACCATCCAGGTGGCCCAGGTTGGAAAAGACCTTTAACATCCTCAAGTCCAACCATACCCATCCTTCACTAAACCATATCTCTAAGCACTCCATCTACCTGTCTTTTAAACACACCCAGGGATGGTGACTCAACCCCTGATGTTGCAGTAAAGTCTGGTTTTCCAAGGTGGTTTTTCTTAATCGTGGCTCAGAGCATTTTGAGTTGCTTGGGGTTCTTCATTGTGGTTAAGTACTGTCCGTATTTGACACCAGCTCTATCACAAAAGAGATCCTTCCACATGGCACATTTCCCTCCCACACCTTGAGGGGCCACTGACTGGCCTGTGGGACTTTCCATCCACAGTGGCAACCCATTTTCTTTTGATCTTCCATGGTTTACACTGCAGGCTCTTTGAAGCAGGGGCTCTAATGAAGAGTTTGTGCTGAGAAGCAGCTATGATGGCTTTTAAAGCCACAGGAATAAATGTGATGAGGTGCTCTCTTAACAGCTTGCAACCCCATCTATTTATTTGAATGAAGCTGGAGTGACTTTCTTCTGTGGGGAGAGGAGGAGGGGTGAAGGAGGGGGGTGGTGAAGAGTTAAACTGGGAGCTGTTGCAAGCAGTGAAGTGGTCTGATATGCAGTGCCAGTAGTTAAAGGAAAGCTATTGTGCAGGATTTATTTGTCATGGTTTTTGATCAGAAGAAGAAAGTGTGGCTGGACTGATATTTTCAAATATTTTCAGAAACCTAATTAATTGTTTTTGATGTGGAGCAACAAATGGGAATTAAAGATGCAGTATCTCATTTTATACAAAGATTTATTTTTTTTTCCCCCAAAATTATCAGGGGACAAATCTGAAATGTCTGAGATGTTTAGTTTTCTATAAGCTCCTAGAAATATCCCATATTAATCACAAGTCCCTTAAACCTGGTTACTTAGGACTAGGACTGCATGTTCCAGACCTTGTCTTCCTCATGAGTCTGAGCAGAAATGAACACCCAAAGGATGGATCATACAGAGGCATACTGAGGGGTTTTTGTCTAAAAAAAAATAAGGGAAGGAGACACTGAACTGTGTGATAAAATTAAGAAATTGTCTTGAGCTGCTTCTTGATGCTTCTCTCTGTCCCTGGTCCCCAATCATCTGGATCACAGACATGGACACAGTGTTCCTCTGGTCAGTGGAAACCAGGATTTGGACAGAAGAGACCAGTGTACTCCTGCTCTGGTTCTGACACAGCATCAGGCTGTGACAGCACAGGCTCAGTGAGAGAACAGGGGTTATTCCCAGACTCATACACTTAGATGCAATCTGATTTATTTTACAGCTTTAAGAAGCTCTCATACTCAAAAAAAAAACCCTAGTTATGGATCTGATAGTTGTGCATCTCGGATCCCACATACACATTCACACAATCTGTGCAACACTTTGGGTGCTGGTCCCTTCCACATCCCTCCTGGCACTACTGCAGGTCGCCTCACCCCAGCAGGGACCAGGCACTTCTCTCTTGCTGCTCTCCCATAGGTTTTCTGCCAAGGAAAATCAACATTAGCCTCTTGCCAATGCTGTCATGAAGCTCAGCACTCAGCATGCATTTACTGTGTGACAAAAAAGCCAAGGACATCTTGTCTGGGGCAGCTTTCCTGCTCCTAGAAAGCCAGTTAGCTTTCACTTAACCTGGCCCAGATGCCTCCCCACTCTGAAGGAGTGTGCACAGCTATGAGGGGCTGCAAACAGCGTAAGAGACAGTCCTTAGGCTTTAGCTGCACAAGCACTGAGGCTTCCCCTTGCCCCCCATTCTGCAGAACGAAGGGCATCAATCCAGATTTGGCAAAGAACTTTCAAATTGCAGGTAAAAGGGGCTTTTAAAAATTCACAAGGTGTGGGAATTTTTAGTTCCAAATTCTGTTTATGTCGCAGTTTTGCCTGGCTGGGTTCTGCTGGAGAAGGGGGGTGCTGATGAGATGGCTTCTGCAAGAAGCAGCCAGAAGCTCTCTGCAGGCCCCACAAACACCAGCCGGCTCAAGGCCGGAATCGTTGCTGACCAAGGCCGAGCCCATCGGTGATGGTCACAGCGCCTCTGGGAAACACAATTAGGAGAAAAAAAACCTGCAAGCAGCTGCATTTTGTCCCCAGAGAAGGGATGGGGAAGATGTAAGAAACTGTGCAGACACCAAGGCCGGTGACAGGGGGGAGAAGGCGCCACAGGTGTCAGAGAGAACAATGACCCTGCAGCTCATGGAGAAATCCATGGTGGAATGGGTGTCGTCCCGCAGCTCATGGAAAAGGCCCAGACCCCACCTGCAGCCTGTGGAGAGGCCCCACACTGGAGCAGGTGGAGACATACAGGAGATGCTGTGACCCACGTTGGAGCAAGCCCCTGCCAGCACTTGCAGACCTTGGAGAGAGACAGGGATGCAGAGATGAGTGAGGGAGAGCCACATCGGAGCAGGTTTGATTGGGGGGGGGGGGCTTTCACAGGCTGAAAAAATGTTAGCCTAAGGAAGAATCAGGATTAGAGATTTAAGGTTGGAACAAGGTGTGCAGCTGCATGAAGAAGCGCTGCAGCTGGGGGTAGCAGATGTTGTCACTCCCTGGTGCCCATGTCACAGCTGGGGCACACCATCAACATCAGTCCCTTGCTTCACCCTCCATTTTCTTCCATGGATATGTTCTCCCAAAGGAGAAGGTTTGCAGTTCAGCAGGTAAAAACTGATTAATCAACACACCATGTGCAAATGGGTCATGGGCAAACCGTTGTTTGTGGTGTACTGGGAAGGTTTATTAAGGTTCCCACTGGACAGCAAAACAGCGTGAAGCAAGGGACTCTGCAAAGTAGGCCTCAAAAAAGGAATACTGAGCTGAAAAATGGGAAACAAACCCAGCACCAAGCTGAGGAACCCCAGAGACGGGTCAGTATCAATGTAAGGAAACGCAGCCCAAAGCTGTGGGTCTTTTCTGAGTGCTCCCTTTGTAATTACTGTCTTTAAAGCAGTATATTTCCTTCTTTTTTAAGAAAATAGTAAAGTTATAATTGTTTTTCTATCTTAGCAAAGCAAAACAGAGAGGATGGGAGAAGTTGACATAAATGTTCATCTTCCTGGTTGTGCTTTGTGGTTTCATCTTGCCCTCTTCCCATTTTTCTTCATGAAAAAAAGATGCATAAGGAAAAAAAATCCAGATCTGAGTGAGTAACCCTGTCTCTGCGCAGGTTACCCCATTCCCAGGAGCAGGCACAGAGCCTTTGGGCTGTGAGCCATGTTGCCTCAACTGCTCCTCAGTGCTGATGGACTCAATATGGTGCAACACCTCCAGCATGAAACTACATCTAGAAGTTGTGGGGTAAGAATGATTTGGACTATTAATAGATATTTAAAGTCTTTCTGAGAGCTCAGACCCATCACTCATTACTTCTTTTTAATGCTGTCTATGCTTAGGAGCACCACACCCTCTGGAAGTTTGGGGAGGGGAGGGCCTGTGTTTTGTGAGGAACTTTAAAAAGTCAATCATTCACTCTTTTTCAGAACAGCCTGAAAAGCATTTTGCCTCCTTAAGGAGACCTCCTTAAGGCAACCTCCTTAAGGCTATTACATGTATGTTATTAGTAGGGAAATGGTCAGGAACTCTTTTCACAGCATTCATCTACTGAATTACTGGCTTTCCTCTTCCCCATTAGGGTAGAAGGCCATTTTGGGCGAAATGAATAGCAAGGTTTAATAAGCATAGCTCTCCTCTGACTCTGCTTCACGCAAGCGAGCTGGCCAGAATTGAAGTCCTTAATGGATATTTAATGGTGGATGAAATGAGCTTTCTCCTTATTAGTGCAGTGGCTTATTAGAGCTAGTTGCCCTCTGTAAAGAGCTCACCTAACTCACCTCTCAAGCTGGGGATGAAAAACCCAGCTCCAAGGGCTAACCTCAGATCCCCTCATCCAGCACTCGTATGGCAGAGTGTCTGTCAGAAGAACCGCAGCGGTTGTCTTCCAGAGATTTGAGGTGTCACTTGTTATTTCATTGAGGTCATCACTGTTTCCCTTTGGTGCCTCTTTATAGGGAGTCTTTAATGCCCCTCTCTCACCTGGAACCAAAGGTTAAAAAAAGTCCTCAGGGCTGTTTGCATTTCCCTGCTCTGGCTTCAAGCCATACGTGTGGTGCTGAATGTCCAGGATGGGTTCCCCTCACCATTTCTCCTTCACCTGGCCTGAGTGTATCTGTCATCTTTTTGTCTCCCCCTCAGCTTGAGGCTGCAGGAAAGTAGATTGGGATGGGACATAAGGTTCTCCTAAATTTCTGTCTATATCAGTTGGGATTTCAGGGCTGCTGCTTTCTGCAAGAACCTGAAGCAGAGACTGATGCTCCTGAAAGGGAGGAAATATACTGCTTTAAAGACAGTAATTACAAAGGCAGCACTCAGAAAAGACCCACAGCTTTGGGCTGTGTTTCCTTACGTCAATACTGACCTGTCTCTGGGGTTCCTCAGCTTGGTGCTGGGTTTGTTTCCCCTTTTTCAGCTTGGTATTCCTTTTTTGAGGCCTACCTTGCAGAGTCCCTTGCTTCACGCTGATTTGCTGTCCAGTGAGAACCTTAATAAACCTTCCCAGGAACATCAGGTGTGGAAGGGAGGGTATCCACGAGGCTCTTGTGACACACAGGGGGAATGGGCTATTGCTGTGGGTCCCGAAAACTCATGCTCACCTTCTCAAAGCAGCAGACAGATGAGGCAGATGTGAGCAGGTAGAGAAGAGGTGTCTGGGCTGTGAAGTCAGTGGGACTCCACGGATCTGGGTCCTCTTTCCAGCTCTGCTCTGCGTTTTCTCTGCGTGTGCTCATTGTTGGACCAGGCACTCGACTTTCCATGGCTCACATCCGTCCTGGCCAAGTTCGTTTATCAGTTTTTACAAAGCTGCATCTAATCTGTGCTTAAATACTTGCAGGTTTCCTCTGTTACTTGACAGAGGTAAAATATTATGAACTGCAAGGGGTCTGGAAACTTTGGTGAAGAATGCCATAAAATATGAGAGTAGCAATTCACATTAAAAAAAAAAGATAGCTGGGGATTAATGTGTGTGGTTGCAGGAATATAATTGCAAGTCCTTATTTGAGGGTTTAAATGTGAGATGTGAAAAACCCTGTCTTTGCCAGCATGGAAAATACCTTCTTACACATGCAGCTTGTGGAAATCTGGGAGGAGATTTTTATCTCCACCTGCAGGAACTGGAATTTTAGCTGTGGATTTTGCTAGACCTAGATTTTTCCTCATCATTTTCACTGGAGACAAAGCAATAAGGTGCAGCTATGTACATAAAATTGGATGTCTAACTGACCAGAAATAGTTGTAGCTATGGCATAGCGTGGAGTTATAGCTTGCACTCAGTGAGAGGCACATCAAACAAACCAACAACTTTCAGCCTGTCACACTGACACTCGGAATTGAAATCCACAGCAGTCTGCTGTAGGAATTATTAAATGATGCCAACATAAAAATGTTTGTTAAACAAATTACCTGAGGAGAATATTGGCAGTCTTCTGTGTCTCTTATTTTTAAGTGACAATGCTGGCAGAGGTCCCCCAACAGCTCTTCTTTCCCTTTTAAAAAGGTAGCTTGGTTTATAAGGCTGGAAGTAGTAGATCTGCCTTAACACAGCCAAGCTTGAGGGTGTCTTAGGAAGGCGTGTGTTTGTCATTGCCACCCATGATAGCTCATTTGCACCCCCTGGTATACACACACGGGTGGAAAGACGTTGTTTCTGCAGCAAGACGCCCACTGCCTTGTGTTCCTTGTCCATCTCCCTCTCTCCTTACACTTACAGGGAAAGATCCTGTGCTTGGCCCTATCATCAGCATCACTGTCTTTAATCCTGGAGGAAGGGAAGGGGCTTACTGCTAGCGCTGCTCTCCCAAAGCAGAAAGGCTGTGGAAATGAGCAGGGGAGGCTGCAGAAGGCAGAGGCAAGGCCTGGCCACGCCACAGAGAGGACCTAACTTTTCCTTTAAGAGCCCAGAATTTAAGTTGGTTTTTCTCTATATCAAGAATTTAAGTGTTTTAACATCCTGGAACTGAAAGCAATTAGGGAGATGGTGTGCTGCTTGAAGCACAAAGGGATGGGACAGGCAGCAGAAGACAGCAGAAACAGAGCTAGTGGGATGTGTCTGCTGATGATTGACATGGGGTGTCAATCTGGTCATGGGGTTATGTGACCACCTCAGTGTGCAGGCAGGGGAACAGCAGGGTCTCCTACAAGAGAACCACGCGTCAGGAGTGAGGCCCTTCAAAGTGGACAGTGGCATTATCTGAGACCCTAGAAGAGCCAAATCACAGAATCACAGAATCACAGAGTTGTAGGGGTTGGAAGGGACCTCGAGAGATCATGGGGTCCAACCCCCCTGCCAAAGCAGCTCCCCAGCTCATACTGCACAGGGCGGCGTCCAGATGGGTCTTGAATCTCTCCAGAGAAGGAGACTCCACACCCCCTGGGCAGCCTGTCCCAGGGCTCCCTCACCCTCACTGGGGAAAAGTTCCTCCCCATGTTGGTGCAGAACTTCCTGTGCTCCAACTTGCAGCCATTGCCCCTTGTCCTGTCCCCACAGACCAAAGAAAAGGGGCTGGCCAATTCCCCCTGCACCCCATACTTAAGATATTTATAAACATTGATTAGGTCGACCCCTGTGTCCCACACTTGAGATGTTTATAAACATTAATAAGGTCCCCTCTTAGTCTTCTTTTCTCACCTATCCCTGCTCCTGTCCTGCCTCCTCCAGACCACTTCTAGCTAAGGAACCACCTGCTCCTGGAGGATCCCCCCCTCTACTTCCCTGCAGCAATGGAGCGCAGCTCCTGCCCTGTCACATCAAAGTCTGTTTGCTCATATCAAAAGGCTTTGGGGTCAATACAAAGCTACACAACACTTAGGTGTTGTCTGGCAACTTCCTCCCTTGTGGCCACCCGCCCCCACCCCACCCCCCACCGTGATGAGGGGGTGACAGTGGGTTTTGACTTTCATCTCTGGGTTTTCTTTTGTCTCCAGGATGAATTGCAACCTAACCTGAGCCACCAGGATAGCCTCCCTTAGGAGCCACACACCCAGGCGCTGCATTTCCATCCCTTCCACACTGCATTTCTGTGATGCAGTACTGCATGCATAACCTGCTAGGCTGTGTAACAGCCCTTTGCTGTGTTCCCAATATAAATTTTCCATTCCCATACTCTGTTAAGCTACCCTCTAATGAAGTTTTTGGTTGGTCGGTTGTTGGTTTTAGGGTGTTTTTTTAAAATATTGCTCAGCATTCCATTGTGAGGCTCTGAGAACAGGTTAAAAAAAGCCCTGAATCTCCAATATTGGGCCTCTCAATCAGGGTGTGTGAAAAGGGCATCCATCATGATTACTGAGCTTCATAAATTACCTCGTGAGACTGTGGGAGATAACTCACTGAAATTATATTAATTTCTCCTATGACACCGTTATTTTCTTCCATGTTGTATGAGAGATGATTAAATGATGGGGGAGATATCTGTTCAGAAGATCTGAACCCATTTCCACACACATGCTCTGCGAGCAGGGGTTATAAACATGACATCAATTTCAATTATGTGTACTGATGCCTCAGAGATAACGAGCTGATTTATGGGTGCCGGACGTTGCGCTGGAACACATTTATTAATCTGTGGATTTTGCAGGGAGATCAATGCCTCTGGTAGACTGTGGACTTCAAACATCTGTCATGTTCCAGGATAGAGGTGATAATACAGTCCTGCAATGTTAATGCCACGCATTTCCACTTCTGTGATGCCTTATTAATCCATAGAACTTTGAACAAGCACAAAAAGGAAGGAATAATGAGCAAATGTGCTTGTTTATGAGCAAGGCATCCACAGTTGAATAAGAATGCTCCTTGTGCTGCTTATTGCCTACTCTCAGGCGTGAAAACAGCAGAACTGAAGGAGTTCTGTGTTAGCAAAACCAGATTAGCTTTGAGGCCAGTGAAGAGCTGCCTGAATTTGCCTGAACCCTGACTTTTAGTTTCAATAAATCAGGATTTTTTTCTTCATTGATAATTCTGATATTAGACCTGGTTTTATACATATCCTTGGAAGAACAAGCAACAGCACTGTTCAAATAATCTTGTAGTTCATGGAGATCATCTTTCCACCTTATATTAATTGTCATAGCTACAGACTTCTATGCTATCGCAGTCCTGATATTTTATTAGTTCAAAACTAAGTTGAAGTCTTGTAATATATCTTCTTTTAAACCCTCTAGTATTTTTAATCTGGTCAAAATATGCAAGGCATCTTTTTGTAGACTTAAACCACTGTGGTTTTAAAATTAAAAAAAAAAAAAAGGATCAGGAATGAAGCAAGGAGGGGCAGGGATGGGAATAACAACATAATATTTAATCCCAAATTTCAGGGAAGCTTCGGGTCTTCATCTCAAAGTCAGTTTCTAAACGTGGTGTCTTTTGTTAAAGGACTACCCCAAGAGCTCTCTGCTGCTACTCTAAAGGCACTTTGTGAATTGAGACTGCTCCTGAACAGATAACCTGGCTGGTTGAAATCGAGGTGTTGATACTTACTCTGCTGGCTGTTATCTCATGTAGTGGTGCGGGGTGGGAGGGAGAGAAAACCCCTCTGCCCTCCTGTCAGCAACCCCCAAGCCACACAATGATAAAAAGAGAAGCAGTAGCAGTGGGTCCCTTAGTACTGAGGAGCCAGCGACTGCCAGCTTGTTAGACAGAGAGTATGGGAAGCACCAAAACCAACCTGAAGCACACTATGGTCAGAAGAAAGGCAGTTGCTTAACCAGCTGGATCGCTGAGACACCCTCTCTGTGTCCTTAAGTACTGGGAAAAACTGTTTCAGAGGTAGAGATGGACTAGCCCTTTAAAGGTGAATGACCAGTGCTCAAAAAAGCTGAAAGCCTGGGATGGCTGGATGGGGAAAGAAGAAAACAAAATTTAAAAAAAAAGCAAGAGAAATGAAAGCTTCAAATAGATAAATAAATAACTCCCATCCCAAATCCTGACAGATTTATCCTGCTGAGACACCATGTGTCATTTTTCCTGAACATTTCACCATTTGCCTCAGTAATTAACGTATTGCATTTACTATTTAAATCCCTTATTTTTACAATACAGAACCCCAGCAAATAATTGCCTGCTAGTTAGAGCAGTTGCCTACCCAGGAGTCCATAATTAGTCCCTTCCCTCAGCAACTGCTACCAGCTACTGTCAGCAAGAGGGTATGGGAGAAGGTGTTTCAAAGGCTTCTTCTTGCGCTGTATGGATTTTATAATAGATTTTTTTTTAAAGTAAAGTGATGATATTACAAATGCCATCACATCCCTGGAGGAAGGACTGAAAAGCTCTGTCACTGTTCCTCCTGTGCTGACAGCTCGCTTCAATCGGCCCTCGTAACTGTAAATCATGGTTAACAAAAATGACAGGAAGAATACCATGCCTGAGCTCTTCCATTTGAGAGGGCAAGTAATTGCACCCCAGCAGCCCTGTTTAGTGCCACAGAGGTGTTGGGCATGTGAGGAAAGCCATGAGAAGAAGCACCTTGAAGCCCCAGCAAGTGTACCTGACAAAGCCTACCCCCCATGACTCCCAGCAGGGCTCCTGCTGCCTCATCCAGCAGTGGGCTTGGCTGGCCAGTTTTCACACAGTGAAAGTCAGGAGCAATCATCACCCAGAAAGAAATAGTGATGTTGATTAATATAAAAAGGAACTGGAAATTCTTGCTTCGGTAATTTACTTGCAGAAGGATTTGAAGGTGAGGAGACCCTGCAGGAATGGGAAGAGCTGGCACCCCCTGCTCAGAGATCTGAAAGTGATGCTCACTGCCTCTCCTGGGTTGGTTTTTTTTTCCTGGCTTCATTGGTTTTCCCAAGTTCATCTACATTCAAAGCAATAGTCTGGGCGAACAACAGCGATAAAAGAGAGAACTGAGCTAGGAGAGATCATGCTGAGGCTCAGATTACTCACTTCTCTTACAGCAAGGATTTAATGCACACTTACAGCCCAAAACTGGGCTGTCCAGGAAAAAGCTATCATCGTTCCCGTGGATTTAGCGTGGATTTTGGCAGGATCTGTGGTAGAATGATGTTTAATGTTACTGTAAACCCCACACTGAATTGGTCATTACCCTTCTGCAGCATTCTTTCCCCTCTGAAACTGTTTACTAGTTGCACACACTCTTCCCATGGCTGCCACCAGTGCTGGGGTCCTGCTGCACAACAGGCGCCTGTCTCAGGAGACGCCGGTACTGCAGACTGTTCTGTCATTGCTGCTGACCCACCTACAGTGAAACAGCCTAACTGGGCAGTATCGATTCCACACGGTGACCTGGAATTCAGAGTAGGCTTCAAAATAGTTGGGCGATTTGCCTGCTTTGAAATCCCTGCTGCGTCGCTCTGCTACGGGACCCCAGGGAGCAAGCTTGAAGACAGCCTGGCAGCTCGACACAAGCAGAGTCACATCACCAGGCTTCAAAACACACCCGCTCTTCGTACAGCCTAGATACAACCAATTAGGTGGGAGGAAAACAAGAAAAATCTGAAAATTGGCTTTTTTTTTTGGCTTTCAGGTTGCAGCTGCTAAACAGTTCACAGGCAATTAAAACAAAAAACCCCAACCCAAACAAAATCTCACCAGAAAATCCTTCCAAGACAGAAATTATGTTCAGCCATGTGTCCTTGCTCCAATCAACCAAAACAACACAGTATTCCATCCCCAGCATGCTTAAGCTTTTGTTACGTTTCCTACTTCAAACCAGCATTGCTTCACCGAGGAGGAAATGCAGTGGGCTCACATGTGAGTTGACCCAGGGGAGGAGTGGATCTGCTGGGTCTTCCAGTCAAAATGTGGTGTACAGGCAACCCATAATTGTCCTTTCATTTATGACCTGAAGTCTGACTTTTCAAAGATGACCCAGAAGAGTGTGATCCCAATTGTTTTCCCCTCTGCTTTCTACCAGGCGAGTCTCAAGGCTATAGTGTTGGTCTGTAATTAGCAACCATGGGTCTGGCTTTGCCAAGTGGGAATGCTGGGATGGGAATGCATCCAGAGACATTGGTGCTGCTTGAGAAGGAAGGTTTGGAGATGTGCACTCACCCCCTCACCTTACCCTGGTCATCCCCTGTTTCCTGATTTGAGGGGAGGAAGAAGAAGACAACGGGAAGATGGGTTCTGCCAGGTCCCCACCCAGAAGAAACCCCCTGAGAGGCTCTGGGTGCTGTTAGGAGCTGGGCAGGGATGTGATTTGGGGCCCAACGGCTCCCTGACCCTTGCAGAGGGAAGGGGGGTGTCTAAGCCCAACCCTGGACGCTCCCTGCTCCAGATGTCCCAGGAACTCCTTTTACCCAGCATTTCTATTTAAAAGGCATTTGGAACAAGCTTAACATTGCCAAAATGAAACTAGTTACAGGATTTATCTCCACTTACGCCCACACGAAATCTTTTCATTCAGAGGTCATTGCAGTGATTTAATGGTGCTCAACAGGGTTGGTTTGTTGGGGGTTTTTTTTCTTTCACCAAATGTGGAACCAATCTGATCTCAGTGCTTACTTATGTGTTACTGGGACGCATCATCATGTGTTACTGGGACACATCATCATGTGGTACTGAGATAAGTTTGGCATTAGCAAAACCAGGGGATTTCTATTCTGTCAGAGAAACCATTCCCCCCTCTTCTTTTGTTTCCCATAAAATCCTGTTAGGGCAGAGTGCACAGTTCTTTCAGCAGGCTGCAAATTCACAGAATCAACAGTATTTGTGCCCAGCTCTCCTCTCCCTTACACTCCATTAGGAGGTGGAGCAGTCAGAGCAGAAAAGCTGGGCTGTGGCAAGAAAGCAGAGCAGTGAGACTTTTATGACCCAAACTGATCCGTAGACATTACTCCTGGTGATCTTTGAAATTTCCTGAACGGGAGGTTGTATTGAAGCTGACTCTAGAGCTGGTACCAAGGCAAAAGGATCGTTCTGCAAATGGTCTTGTGCTTGCACGACGTAATTCCCTTTTGTGCCTTTCATCCTAGCAGCAAATTGGCTATTAGCTATGAGAGAGAGAGCCACAAGACCTGCTTTGAAGGCTGAGTTGAATCACCGAGCTGATGTGTGACCTCCAATGATATTTTACCATCTCTACCTGCAAACCCAATCAAACTATCTGCCAAAAGGCGTGCCGTGGAGGTTCAGTTAATTTTGACAAAGAGCTTTTAATCACCAGAAAGAACTATTTCAGCAGATTCACCCTATAAATAGCATGGCCTTGTTCCACTGTAATACTTTTTCCATGCAACCATCTTTACAAGCAGCTTGGAGAAGAAAGAAAAAAAAATCATCTCCTGTTAGCTACCAATAAAAACCACCATCCGTTGCGATTTTGACTACGCAAGTAACGTCTGACTGCTCCATCTGCATCAAAGATGTTGTCCAGATCTCCTGATGATGTACAGAGCTTGCCCTGGTTCTAACAGCAAATCATTGGCCGTGTTAAGGGGGGGGGGGGAAATAATATATATATTTATTTTTTTTTAAGTTCCAGTTCTATGATTCCTCAGAAAACAGAGGAATTTGGATTTTGCTTTTTCACCTCTGCTCTTTGAGGTGTCCAGGCAGCCTCAGCAATGTACTGATTTCTGCTTGATTGTGGAAGCTCTACAGGAGCCTTTAGCTGGCAGGAAGGAGATAATTCCCAAAGATGTAGCATGGGTCTACATCTCCTGCTAGGGGAACCAGGGTGAACCTTGCCTCACCTTCAGATGTGCACACCTGACCTTCTCCTGAGGGCACCTGGCGAGGAGGCCCTGCGGGTGACCGTGGGCACACAGATCTCCACACGAAGTTCCAGTATTTTCCTTTTCCCCCTATCTTTACCATTTAATCTGATGGCACTGTTTCACAGGACAAACTAGAGAATTCTTACCAAGTTTACCACAGTTCCCCAGAGCTTTTAAAGAGGTGAAACACAGTTTATTGGCTGAATTATAGAAGTTACTTGTCACTGTTGTCCAACTATATCAATCACCTCCTTTCGATGGCCCTCAAGAGAAAAATTCCAGCTATCATCCCCATTAACGATGTAAATGCTCCTGGGGCAACTGATAGTTGAAATATGGTCTTTTATTTGTCCTGCCTCCTGCACACATTAAGATGTGTTTCACTATGCTGATGTGAATTGTAAATACAAGCAACCATATTGAAAGGCAACCTCATCCTATAACTTTTTATTACCAAACCTCTTAAAAACGAAAACTCTTCATTCTGAGGAGAGCTTTTAGTGGCTCTGGGGTCAATCTATCACAAAGAGAGCTTACTCAATCCACCACCTCTGAGCTGTCAACCGTTTTGAACAGCCCCATGTATGTGCCCTGGGATTTTATAAGAGAGAAAACTGATAATCAGAGTAGGTTTGTGAGCATGATGTAAGACTGTGTCTCCATTGTCTGCCTGTTTTTCATCCACTGTCTTTTTAACTTTTACCTAAAAACTGACTCACAATTGTACTTCTACACATTTTCTTTCCACAATAGCTTTCCTCTCCAGGAACACTTAATGCTTAGCCTTCCCTGCTAATTTATTTCATCCATATAAAATAATCACTTCTCTATAAAGGAAATATTTTAACCCTGCCAGCCAATCAACAGACCATGAAAAAACCTCCTTTCTCCCCATCTTCTATGGGAGAAAGAAGAGCCAGGCACTCTTTTGTCTGTTATAGAAACATTAAGGAATCCACTTTATACTGAAGTCGAAATGGAATATAGGGCAAGACCCCCATCCTGATAATGCCCTTGCTTTTGAGCAGGATAGATAGCCTGTCATGTGGCCTCTGGCTTGTGCTCTTGGTCCTGTGTTAGGTCAGGAACATATGTCCTACTGGATATATGTAGAAGCAGAGTCAATTACGTTTTAATACTTCCTTACAAAGACTTGCCTGAGCCCTTTTCCTGACATCACTACTTCCCACTCCCCTGCCACAATCTATTTATATATGTTTTATATATTCTAAATGCATTTGTTTTCCCTCCCAGTTTGTTTATGTGAGGATAGGACAAACTTGGGGGGATGCTGGGGACCCAAGGAAAGCAGAGCATAGGGTACCGAACTCACTGACGTTCACAGGTGCCAGGTTAGCACGGCTCATCTAAATGCACAAGTCTGGGGTA
This sequence comes from Laterallus jamaicensis coturniculus, assembly GCA_022605575.1. Lineage (NCBI taxonomy): Eukaryota > Metazoa > Chordata > Aves > Gruiformes > Rallidae > Laterallus > Laterallus jamaicensis. The sequence continues at coordinate 5,880,937 of JAKCOX010000005.1, forward strand.
TTTCCTCATAAGAATACCTGCATATATTTCATAAGGCTCGAGGTACAGCCATAATAAATCACAGAATCACAAGGCTGGAAAAAACCTTTGAGATCATCGAGTCCAACCATACCCATCCTCTACTAAACCATATCCCTGAGCACCTCATCCGCCCATCTTTTAAACACATCCAGGGATGGTGACTCAACCCCCTCCCTGGGCAGCCTGTGCCAGGCCCTGACAACTCTCTCAGTGAAGAACTTTTTCCTAGCATATAATCTGACCCTGCCCTGGCACAGCTTTGTGCCATTTCCCCTTGTCTCATCTCCTGTCACCTGGCTGAAGAGACCATCACCCACCTCTCTACAACCTCCCTTCAGGTAGTTGTAGGCAGTGATAAGGTCTCCCCTCAGCCTCCTCTTCTCCAGGCTGAACACCCCCAGCTCCCTCAGCCTCTCCTCAGAGGATATGCCCTCTAGCCCCTTCCCCAGCCTGGTTGCCCTTCTCTGGACTCACTCCAGGACCTCAATGTCCGTCTGATGGTGAGGAGCCCAGAACTGGACACAGTACTCAAGGTGCAGCCTCACCAATGCCCAGCACAGGGGCACAAATCACTGCCCTGGACCTCGGTGGCCACGCTGTGTCTGACACAAGTCAGGATGCCATTGGTCTTCCTGGGCACACTGCTGGCTCATATTCAGACGGCAGTCACTCAGCACCCCCAGGTCCTTCTCTGCCAGGCAGGATTCTATCCACTCTAAAATAGAAGTGTCAAGCAGAAATACCCCAAGTTTAACAATTTCAATCTACCTTTAATATAATAGAAAGGAGAAAAGAAGGGGAGAAAGGTAAACAGAGCACCTGTCCAGAGCATGTTCCCCAGTGTGAAGTATCCACCACCCAGCACCCCCATGAAAAGGGCTTTATCTCTGGCTAACACTACAGCAAAATCTGACCCTCAGCTCAACATTTAAAAAATAGCAGTGAACAAATCTCTCTGCCTCATGACTCACAGGCAATTTGAAAGGGAAATAGAATGATATGTTTGAAGTCTATATTATGCATTTAAATAGATTAAAGAGAGACTAAACAATTAGTGGTAATATGTGTGTGTGTGTGTGTGTTAATAGAGGAGAGAATCAAGTCTTTCAAGTCTTTTAAATTGCTGAGAGGCCTCCCTGGTTTAAAACTGGGAGGAGAGCTGGTGCACAAAGGGATTAAAATACATTATCCTACGGGGTAAATTCATTACTCTTAATGCACCCGGATATTTTTGATCCTCAGATGAAACTTTGTCAGGCTTACATTAGTAGATGGTTTGGGATCTCTGAGGAGTTAAAAAGCAGATTTTTTTTTTTTTTCTCTTGGAGAGAACAAAAAAAGGAAGTGCACACAGTTTGCTGAGGAACACCAAACATCTCAGCCCAACATCTGCTTGAGTTTGTGGGTTGTTTTTTTGGGGTGGTTTTTTTTTTTCCATCAGCATCTTTTGTGGAATAAACATGACCTAAACTTTGCTTTTGGAGATCCAGACCTGAGAAGGGTTGCACAGAGGGTCTCCTGGCTCCTGTGCTCAGGGGGAAGTGGCAACAGAGCTTTAAAATCAGGTGGCACCTCACTTGGGCACAGGCATTGGTGGTGGTATCAGAGATGGGGCAGGTGTTCTCTGAGGCACTGTATCCTCCCTGCAACAACCCCAAAGCATGCAACTGAGATGTGAGCAGTGGCCTCTTCCCATCCAGAAATACTGAAAGGAGTGGGCTCTGCCTGGCTTGCATCAGAGAAGCCCTGACTCAAGCAGTATGGTAATTATTTACTGTACGGAGCTTCTTAGCAAGTGTTTTGCTATAAATATTTAGTTGTAACACTGCAATTCTTTCCCTAGCTACAGTGCTTCAAGCTGTAGGTAATCTTCTGTTCTGTTATTTCTCCCCCTCTCTGAGAGCTGCCCAGAATAACTCAAACCAAACTCTTTTGTGAAGAAATGATTGTTTCACCACCCAAGAAGAATGCTGTAACTTCTATGCTGGGGGGTGGGGGGGGGGGGGGGGGGTGGGGGGGGAGAGGAGACAAGGAACACAGACACAGGAAAACACAGTTTTCAGCTTTGGGAAACAAGGAAACTAAATTTGCAAAGGCCTGATCCCTTCTCAACCTGCAAACAATATATTAAAAATCTGATCTGAGGCTTTGAACAGCACTGCCAGGTATTTAATCCAGGGTGACTTACAATTTGACACCAGCCTCCAACTAAAAGGCAGCAGGACTTTCAAACATGGCTGCGTCTGTTTGGGGGGGGAGAGGGAAGAAAAAGGTCCAAACATTTTCTTTAGGCAGCTCAACAGGACCTTCATGTTAAGAAGTATTATTATATAACTTCAGATTAAGATTTTTAAAAGTATCTTGGGGTCTGCACTCACACTTCAAAGAAATTGCTCTGTGGTGTGTGCCAGAGGCAGACTCCTGGGATGCAGTAAGAATTTAGCTGGAAGAAGTTGATGCTGGAAAACCTAGACTACCTTGGAGGGTGGCTAAACAAAGGCTTGGTTGCTTGAGGTGCCATAGCATGTGACAAGCGTATCTTCCTCCCAGAAGACTTTGAGGCAATGGAATCAATGGAACCATTTGAGGCTTACTAGTGACACACCCACACAGCTCTTGGTCTGGCAGGACCCTGACACAGTCCCTGTGAGTGCACTGAGGCCCTCCTCTCTGCCCACATGACTTCTCTTCTGTCACTGAGGGTATCAAAGCCTCCGGATGCCTGAGGCACCAGTAGCATTTCATAGAACTGCAGAATCATAGGGGTTGGAAGGGACCTCCAGAGCTCATGGGGTCCAACCCCCCTGCCAAAGCAGCTCCCCAGCTCATACTGCACAGGTCGGTGTCCAGACGGGGCTGGAATCTCTCCAGAGAAGGAGACTCCACACCCCCTGGGCAGCCTGTCCCAGGGTTCTGGCACCCTCACTGTGTAAAAGTTCTTCCCCATGTTGGTGTGGAACTTCCCGTGCTCCAATTTGCAGCCATTGCCCCTTGTCCTGTCCCCACAGACACTGAGAAGAGGCTGGCCATTTCCCCCTGCACCCCATACTTAAGATATTTATAAACCTTGATTAGGTCCCCCCTCAGTCTTCTTTTCTGGAGCCTTCAAAGTGCTGGCAGAAATGGGTGCTGTTGAACCAGGTGTGCTATGACATGAGAGAGCTGCCCTGGGTGCTGCTTGCAGATGGAGGATGTTGGCCTTTTGACGAACAGCTCCAGCATTCAGTCTGAAAAGCAGCACCCCTTTCTCCCTCCCTAACCCAGTGCTTGGCCTTACTTCTCACCCAACAAAATTGCACCCATACAACTGGCAAAAGGGCAAGAGCCTCCTGTGAAAAGAACCCTGATTTATGATTATGTTCACAAATTAAAATTGTGAGTGATGTGGGCGTGTTGCCATTTCCCTGTGAGGACTCTAATCATGAGGGGTTTGTGAAACCTGAATGTTTCACGGATTGCACGATGAGTTATTATCAGTCCAACAGTTTCTATCAGAAATTTATAATCAGAGGGTAATTTATAATCAGAGCTCCCATTCCTTCTTCAGGATCCTCAATCACCCAGGTGGAACAGAAACAATGCACCAGGTCAATGGCTAATCACGCAGCCACCTATGAGGCAATCCTTTATCACTTGAGCGCTATTCATCCACACTGCTCAAAGCATATTTATTAACAAATACCTGCTCATCAGCTCAACTAATGACTCACTTCCAATCCGGGTGATTTTCAGATGAAGGGGAAAGGACAGTGGAAGAATGGTAATTGCAGCATGATGAGTACTTCCCACCTTCCCCTCCCTCGCCACTACAGCAGCTCAAAGGGGTAACTGGATATTCATATAGGAATAGGCTGAGAAGCAAAATCAAGTCACAGGTCGGCCAAATGCTCCATCTTTTGTTCACAGCAAACTTCAAAGGCCAGGCAGTCATTTCCAAGGTGGCTTTTTTTTTTAAAAAGGCATCACAGTTTCCGAGAGGCTTCAGAAATATTGCAGATAAACATGAAGAGGAGGAATGTTTGGGGAGAAAAGGTTATCTGCAGAGGATGTATCCATGCAGGGGATATTTCTCCATACACAGTGTTAGGCAGGAAAAATTATGTGGTAGAAACAGGTGACAAGGAATAGATCATAGAATCATAGATTGGCATGGGTTGGAAGGGACCCCAAGGATCACAGAGTTCCAACTCCTCTGCCACAGGCAGGGACACCAACCTCAGGCCTGGAGCTACACAAGGTTGCCCAGGGCCCCAGCCAACCTGGCCTTGAACACTTCCTGGAATGGGGCATCCACCATCTCTCTGGGCAGCCTCACCACTCTTTCTGTAAAAAACTTCCCCCTAATATCCAATCTAAACCTTCCCTCCTTCAGCTTTAATCCATCCCCCTTGTCCTGCCATTATCTGCCCTTTTTAAAAGCTGATTCCCCTCCTGTTTCTCTGCTCCCTTCAGGTCCTGGCAGGCTGCAATGAGGTCCCCCCGCAGCCTTCTCTTCTCCAGGCTGAACAAGCCCAGCTTCCTCAGCCTCTCTTTGTAGGGCAGGTGCTCCAGCCCTGTAATCATCTTTGTGGCTCCTCTGACCCCTCTCCAACAGTTCCACATCTCTCTTGTATTGGGGGCCCCAGATCTGGACACAGGACTCCGGGTGGGGCCTCACAAATAGATGAACATTAAAGTTAGCTCCATGGGTGGTAACATTTGGCATTACCTTCAGCATGAACCATGCAGCCAGTCAGTTGCTGTGATAGGTTAATACGGGGGTGAGCAGCCGCTATCAAACATACAGCTGACTCAAAACACTGTACAATTACCTCAAAGATTTAGGTGGCTTTTGGAGGTCGCCTGTCAGCTCTCTGTTTGTGAATCTGGTTTTTATTTAAAAAGCTGTCAGTTTCCTTGGTACAATGTCAAAGGCTGGGTGAGCTTGGAGTGTTCAGCATTGAGAAAAGAAGACTGAAGGGGGACCTAATCAATGGTTATAAATATCTTAAGTATGGGGTGCAGGGGGAATTGGCCTGCCCCTTTTCTTTGGTCTGTGGAGACAGGACAAGGGGCAATGGCTGCAAATTGGAGCACAGGAAGTTCCACACCAACATGGGGAGGAACTTTTTCCCAGTGAGGGTGAGGGAGCCCTGGGACAGGCTGCCCAGGGGGTGTGGAGTCTCCTTCTCTGGAGATATTCAAGACCTGTCTGGACACCGACCTGTGCAGTATGAGCTGGGGAGCTGCTTTGGCAGGGGGGTTGGACCCCATGAGCTCTGGAGGTCCCTTCCAACCCCTGTGATTCTGTGGTTCTATGAAATGCTAAAGTGATGGCATGTCAGGAGTACTGCAAACATTTACTTCAGTGCTGAAATGATTTCCTGTATTTCCATTTGGATTCACTGGAAATACATTACAATTAGAATTTTACAAAAAAATAAGATCAAAACCCATGAGCTGATTTTTGTTGTCCCTATCTGCATTTCCTTGCTTCACATTACAGGTTTGGTGTTGTCGTTTCCTGAATCCCCTAACCTGGCTGTTTTTCCCTCTGTAAGGCCACTGTACCTCAGTGAGCTGAGCTGCATGACGATATTCCTGAATTTGGGATCTGATCAGTAACAGGAACAAGTTCTTTCCTGTGCCCAGTAATAGGGAGAAATCACTGATTGCCTGAGAGTGTATCCTGGAAAATTGGCTGAAGCAGTAGAGAGAAGAAACGGTACATGGGGCAAGCTGTTTGCGTCTCCTTCCTTTTTTTCATCTCTGATAACCCTGAAAAACTCTTTCTCCATCTAAGCACCATCCAGGGGAAACAAGGTGAAGTACACAGCACCTGGCAACATCTCTGAACCTCGAGCTGAGATGACAACTGCAATAGGACCCAAAAGAGAAGCACAACCTCTACACAAGAGTCCCTGTCATGTTAATTAATGCCTCCAGCATGCAGACCCTTGTCCCTATCACGCTGGGCAAGAAGCTGAAGCTGTCAGCTCATTTGGGGCGAGTCACCACGAAGGGTTATGAGGCTGTAACACCCCCTCCCCGCAGCTTTGTCATGTTGTTTGCAACCCAGGACAGGGCAGGCAGTGCAGGGAAACATTCAAGGAGGGAGGCCCAAAAAAACCCCACCAAAACCAAAAGAAATTAAAAAAAAAATAGAATAAAGTGTTGGAAAACAAGAGAATGCAAAAGCCAAATGGTGTAGCAGTGAGAGGTAACAAGAAACATGTGAAAACGAAAACTACCTCCATGTATGTCAATATTTGCCATCTCGAGCAGCACGACCTCCTGAACAAAGGCGACGGGCTCCCTGCTGCCTAGTGACAGAAAGGAAAACAAACATTTCCTACCACCCCAGCCTGGCTGCAGTGCTCGCGAGTAATCTCTTATTTATATATTCTGCTCAGAGGATAACCTTAGCTCCAGAAACGCCTGGCATTTCAGCAGAACAAGCCCCTCTTTGGGAGGCGCACAATAGCCGAGCAGCAGGCGCGGGGCTCCCCGCAGTGAGCTGCAGGAAGGGCTGTGATTTCCCTTCTTGGCTGCTCCGGCGCTGGCAGGGGCATTGCTCCTTATTCATGGGAACAAAAGAAAGTAGAGAGCGCCTATGTTCCCACCTTTGGCTCCCCTGCTTCAGCATATTTAGCAATTACCCGGAGATGCCACGCTGGGGAGGTGACTTCTCGCCTTCCTCCTCCTATCAAAAACTGCATCTGCAGGATCCTTCCCAGCAAATTACTCAGATCAATTACTCGGTTGTCATTGGTTTAAAGCTGAAGGAGGGAAGGTTTAGGTTGGATATTAGGGGGAAGTTTTTTACAGAAAGAGTGGTGAGGGGCTGGAACAGGCTGCCCAGAGAAGTAGTGGATGCCCCATCCCTGGAAGTGTTCAAGGCCAGGTTGGCTGGGGCCCTGGGCAACCTTGTGTAGCTCCAGGCCTGAGGTTGGTGTCCCTGCCTGTGGCAGGGGGGTTGGAGCTCTGTGATCCTTGGGGTCCCTTCCAACCCTTGCCATTCTATGATTTTATGATTAGCTGAGAATGCAACACAAATTCTCATTGCTTTTCACATCGGTCCCCCAGAAACCACAAATGCCTCATGAAAATGCGTTCGATGAAATAATACCTGAGGGTGAGGCCTGGGGGCATCTTGAACCAACCCCTCCCCCCACGGTCCCTTTCTCCACAGGTGCCCCTTCCCTCAGCAGCACTCACGCCACGGGCACCTCGGACACCAAACCTCTGTCTCTTCCTTCAGAAAAGCTTAGGTTCGGGCTAGTTTGGCTCCCTAACCTGCCTCAAACCTAGCTTGACTGGGAACCACTGCCCTCACACTCAACATGTCAGGCTCTCACTCCCTCACCTCTCCGGACATGGAGCCTCCCACTTCTTTTGCTGAGGCACCACATGCATGGATAAAGCCTTTAGAGACGTTTCCTGACTGCTTTTAAAGGCTGGGTATTAGAGTGTGGAATAAATAGCAATGCCATATTAAAAGTGGGTGGCAGAGTGAGAAATGAAAGAGAAATAACTCTTGCTTTCTTTCCCCCACGGCCTGAATCTCCAATTTCCAAGCAGCCCCGAGAGACAGTGCTCTGCAGCCTGGCCTCAGAGCGGTGGCAATGTGGAAGAGAGAGAGCTGGTCTCTGCCACCACCATGCTCTTGTCCCAGGTTGGTGAGGGACTTGGGCTAGCGGCTCCATTTGGGATGAGTTCAATCTGACATCAGCCCCATTGGTATTCTTGCTCCTGAGGCGTTCATTTTTCCAGCTCTCGGGGTGAGGGACACCTCGACAAGAGGCAGCTGTTGCCCTTGGAGGGTGGTACTGTTGGTCCTGTGGATGCTGCAGGCCCGGTCTGCCTCTGCTCTCTGTGCAGGGGCGATGTGGGAAGATGGATTCGTTTGCAAATGTAAATACCGGCTTTCAGAAAGGGCAAGGGATTAGCTTTACATATGAAGAGAGAGGTGGCACTGCATGCTGTCAGGCTCATTAGTGAAGCAGGGCCCGCTAGCTGGGCCCTTTGGTAATGATCTACCCACTCCATCCTTCCTTTGTTTCTCTAACAACCCTCTGGCTCCAGCCAGACTCCCTGGGCTTTGACGTTTTCCCTTCCAAAAAAAACCCCCACTAGCCCTGGTTCACGCTAAGCCAGGTCAAGAAATACACATGCAAAAAGCACCTGTCTGATACAAGATGTATTTGTTTTTATAAAAAACCTAGATGGAAAGGAAAATGCAACCGATGAGGGGGTTTTCCGTGCAAACACACACACAAGAGCCACTGCCCAGCATGGGGCAGTGTTTATAAATATCTTAGGCATGGGTTGCAGGGGGAATTGGCCTGCCCCTTTTCAGTGGTCAGTGGGGACAGGACAAGGGGCAATGGCTGTAAGTTGGAGCACAGGAAGTTCCACACCAACACGGGGAGGAACTTTTTCCCAGTGAGGGTGAGGGAGCCCTGGGACAGGCTGCCCAGGGGGTGTGGAGTCTCCTTCTCTGGAGAGATTCAAGACCCATCTGGACGCCTATCTATGTAATATGAGATAGGGAGCCTGCTTTGGCAGGGGGGTTGGACCCGATGATCTCTTGAGGTCCCTTCCAACCCCTAAGATTCTGTGATTCTGTGTGATTCTGTGATCCAGTGATTGCACTGACTGCACGGGGGATCTCTGCTACCATTTATTGTCTGGCACATCCCTCAGCCAAATCCACAGCCAGCAAGGTAAAATGTATGGAATCGAGCCTCTTCCTCATATCCCTTGCCTTGGGCCAAGCTCGTAGGAAAAATAACTCAGGTAGGAGGTAAGATGGTCCAGAAGGTGCAGTTTCATAGCTCAAGCAATGGAGTTGCTGCTGCTGATAGAGGCCCTCTCATGCTGCTCCTTCATCACCCTGGCCATGCCTATCCATCCCCAGCCTTGCACCAGCAGTCGCACTTGCATAGTCACCTGGCAAACCGGACCTGGTCCCAGAGCCAGCCAAAAATCAGAACCTGTAGGAGAACTTCAGCAGGACCTGTGGGCTGCTGCACAGCCCACGCCAAGCACTCAGTGTGAACATGCAGCCGGAGGTGGGAGAGCACAGGTGGGAAGGGATGGGGAGGTCGCAGTCAGCACCAGGTGACTGTATCCTGAGACACACAGCAAAAGCTAAGCTACCTTGACAGGAACTTGCTTTTTGCTACCCATTCTGGGCCCAGTGCATGCTGCAGGATTAAAGCTAAAGGAGGGAAGGGTTAGATTGGATATTAGGGGAAAGTTTTTTACAGAAAGAGTGGTGAAGGGCTGGAACAGGCTGCCCAGAGAGGTGGTGGATGCCCCATCCCTGGAAGTGTTCAAGGCCAGGTTGGATGGGGCCCTGGGCAACCTTGTGTAGCTCCAGGCCTGAGGTTGGTGTCCCTGCCTGTGGCAGGGGGGTTGGAGCTCTGTGACCCTTGGGGTCCCTTCCAACCCTTGCCATTCTATGATTCTATGCAGGGCAGAGCAGCTGTGACACAGAAACGCACCTGGGAATTTCACCATCTAACTCCTGACTCAAGCCCATAACATCAGCTACAAAACAATTCCTGCTTTGAAAAACATCAGTGTTCGGTGGCGCTAGAGCTGTGGGGTCCCCTACCATGCAGCTTCTTTCTCATTCAAATCCCTTACTTCTCCACAGGTATCGTAAAACCAAAGTACCCTTTAAGAGGTCTTCCCTAAAAACTAGCTGAAAATTGGTCAGAACTCAAACACTCTCCTATTGCACATGAGAGCACCCACCACCACCGTAGTTTTTGCAAGAGTTTTGTGATTTTTTTTTTTAACAACTGCACACTTGCTTGGAAATACCACAGCCAGGTGCAGTGTATAGCAGAATATAAATTTTCTATAATAAGTCATGCAAACAAGACATCATTCACATTAGAGCTCAGACAAGAATGCATTAAAATACATGCAAAACACCCAAATGAGCTATAGATTGCTATATTGATGGGTTGATTATCTTTATTATTCCTTCAGCTCTAGCTTTGAGCTAATAAAGCCTGATTATGCATCTCCCTGCACTGAGAAAGAAAATAATTCTATTTACAGGGAGAAAAGGATATTATATTACATCCCAGAACTCCTAAGACATTTTCCTGCTTCTGTGGGTTCTATAAATGGACTTTATATCACCTTGAAAACATGTTAATACACAAATGCATACAAATGATTCTTTTGCCTGCAGGAGACAAGTAGGCACAAAAAAAATTACACCTGAGTGGAATAGCTGTGCTCTCTCAAGGCTGCTAAGGGTCTGGATAGTGCCATTGCTTTTGTGAGAGGAGGCAAGCAATAAAAAGGCCAGAACTGTGTGAAAAGAAGAGCAGGAAATAAATGGAAAGCACAGCAGTTCAAGGTTTAATCTAATTTTCATTTGGTTTCTCCTAGAAATTGTAAAGAGCTTCTGAATGCAATGGGAAGTTTGCCCAAGAGTTGAATTTAGCTAATCTTTTAAAACATATGTTTAGCTTTTCTTAATTTGATGACTTTTCACTCTCCTACTCTACTGTTCTTCTGCTCCTTGGTGTTCAGGTTCCTCCATTACCGCGAGGAAATGCAGAAGCAGGAAATGTGAAGAACTTCATTAAATTGCAAATCTCCTTCAAAATCCATGCAATTTACTCCTGCAAGCCAAAAATCATTCAAGACCATGCTTCAGGATCCACATCCAAAATATGGATACGAACATTTTCTTCCATTTTATCATCTGATATGGTTCTTCTCCCCTTTTCAATCTTCCTTTCCTGGAAGAGGGGATAGGCTTTTCATACAGTGTATAGGCAGATGTTGTTTGGGCAGTAAAATGCAGCCAGGGTTTGGTTTCATTTTGGTTTCCCTGCAAAAACATTTGGTTTACTCAGTTGAAGAGAGAGATGGAGATTTTTTTTTTCCCCAGCATCCTGTCCCTTAAATTCAGGAGGTCTCCTAGAAATTCAGAACTGCAAAAAACTCAGCTAAGTGATACATTACTGTGTTTGATTTGTATCTGTGGGAAAATTAAGCAGCATTTTGGTTTGGGTTGGTTGAGTTTGTCCTTGTAAGTGGCATCTTTGCTGGGGTTTGTATTGTTTCAGTAAAAAAAACCCAAACAAACAAACTCATATTTTGGGAAAGTTCTCTTGTCCAGGGTTATGCTGGGGATCTCCAGCATGGGAGAGGAGGTTCAGAGGAGGGCCACAAAGATGATTAGTGGGCTGGAGCAGCTGCCCTACAAAGAGAGGCTGAGGGAGCTGGGCTTGTTCAGCCTGGAGAAGAGAAGGCTGTGGGGGGACCTCATTGCAGCCTGCCAGTCCCTGAAGGGAGCAGAGAAACATGAGGGGAATCAGCTTTTTAAAAGGGCAGATAATGGCAGGACAAGGGGGAATGGTTTAAAGCTAAAGGAGGGAAGGGTTAGATTGGATATTAGGGGGAAGTTTTTTACAGAAAGAGTGGTGAGGGGCTGGAACAGGCTGCCCAGAGAAGTAGTGGATGCCCCATCCCTGGAAGTGTTTAAGGCCAGGTTGGATGGGGCCCTGGGCGACCTTGTGTAGCTCCAGGCCTGAGGTTGGTGTCCCTGCCTGTGGCAGGGGGGTTGGAGCTCTATGATCCTTGGGGTCCCTTCCAACCCATGCCATTCTATGGTTCTATGATTCTATGATTCTATTATCTCTTGCCTGTGCCAACATGGTAATTGCCACCACTGGATTAAGCCATCCAAACAGTCTAAAGTTGTGTCAGGGAAAGTTTAGGTTAGATATCAGGAAAAATTTCTTCACTGAAAAGGTTGTTAGATATTGGAACAGGCTGTCCAGGGAGCTGGTTGAGTCACCATCTCTGAACGTGTTTAAAAGAAGAGTAGATGCTGTACTTGGTGACATGGTCTAGTGTTGGACCTAGTTGGGCTGGATAGATGGTTGGACATGATGATCCTGAAGGTCTTTTCCAACTATAACCATTCTGTCATTCTATGACTCCATGTTTCCATGTCCCACCTCCTGGGCTGCCTTGCTGACTCTCCTCTCACTGTTTTTTTGCAGACAGTCACTGCCCAAAGTTTATGGAAACCTCCTCCTCTTCACTAGCCACCACAGTGACAAAGGGAAGAACAGTGGATGCAGGAGCTCCTGCCCTCCAGCCACCTCCCCTGCTGCAACCAGTGCATCCCCATGCTGTACTGCCACTGTTTTGACTCTCCCTCCAGAGGTATGTGAAAGCAAGGCATAGCTTTCAAGCTTTTAAACTTTAATTAAATAGGTGTGGGCTACACAGTGCAAATATTACCTTTCACACTGGCCACAGGCTGGAAGAAAGTGAAAGGTGAGAAGCAGGTGTTACTTGTGCTCTCCTCCCTTGAGGGCTTTTCTACACAGCACCACTTCTCCTGTCTGGCTGCAGTTCAGTCATCCATTGCCATGGTTAAATGTAATTCTTCAAGGCTGAGGAGGAAGCCACTGGTGCTGGCAGACTCCATGCAAACCAAACTGATGTGGCAAAATTAACACTTCCTAAATACCCTATTCCTGGAAGGCTGCATGATCACAAAATGTTTATAAAAGCATCAATTGCTGTCAGTAAGGCAAAAATGTCTCTGGGGTGCTGCCTTTCTGTTGATAGGCATCCAAAGCCAAAAAAGATCAGATTTTGTCATGACCTGGCTCATCAGACTTACACTTCACATGGACAACCCTGAGGAAAATGAAGAGGTGGGTAAAGAGTCCAGCGCAGCGTCACCAAGAGTGGAGCACCTTCCTCATGAGGAGAGGCTGAGCGAGCTGGACCTCTTTAGTCTGGAGAAGAGGAGGCTGAGGGGTGACCTTATTAATGTTTACAAATATGTAAAGGGTGAGGGTCAGGAGGATGGAGCCAGGCTCTGCTCAGGGATGGCCAGCGACAGGACAAGGGGCAACGGGTGCAAGCTGGAGCAGAGGAAGTTCCATGTGAATGTCAGGAGGAACTTTGTCACTGTGAGGGTGACAGAGCCCTGGGACAGGCTGCCCAGAGAGGCTGTGGAGTCTCCTTCTCTGGAGACATTCAAACCCTGCCTGGATGTGTTCCTGTGTGATTTAGTCTGGGTGATCCTGCTCTGGCAGGGGGGTTGGACTAGATGAACTTTCGAGGTCCCTTCCAACTCCTAACAGTCTGTGGTTCTATAATTACTCCTGGCATCCTGGGTCAGTGCACTATATCCTGATCAAAACCACATTGTTCATATGTGACACTTCAGCTCACCCTGAGGCAAACAGACATCTTTACATGCTCCTGACCCTGCCTGGCATACCTGAGAAAAACCAGCCTGCAGATCTCTGCATCCCACTGCAACCAAACCCACCCAGGGCCAGATCCTCAAGAGAAACAGAGATTTCAGCAGGGATTTCAGTCTTTCTGCACTTCTTAAATGTGAACTTTATTCCTGTTCTTCTACCTGTGGCAGGGACAATGCTTTACAGTGTTGAACAGTAGCATCATTTCTATTCTTTGGTAAGCTGCAGTAAAGATAGGTATCAAAAAAGAACTGGCACTGTCTGCATTTGCTTATATATGAACTTTATCTCAGTCCACATCGAAAATATGCAGGTTCCATCAGACAAATGCCCGGTGAAAGAAACAGTAATCTACCTCTGCTTGACTTTATAGCAAAGAAGTTAGATAAGGCTGGGAGTCCAAGGCTATTTGAGGTTTCTCAAAACCCTCTGAACAGCCTCCTTTTTTTTTTTTTTTTTGTAATTTACCATCTCAAGCAACAAAGCTTGAGAGCAGCACACACACACACACCGTTTCTTTATGCCCTGGTTTTCAAAAGAAAATAACTTTAAACATATTCCCTGCTAAATAGAAGTTAATCCTACACAAAGAATAAAGACTTGGCTGTGAAAGTAGGGTTTTGCCCTGCTTATAAGGCTCCTGGGGGGAAAAAAATGTAATATAAATGCATCAAAAACCCAATGCAAGAGTCTGAGACTGCAAATACCTGCACCTGCACTTGTATGTGGAAAGTAAGATCCTGGCCCAACAGGAATCAGTGGGATTTCTGCCCTCAGCTCCAACAAGGTCACTGTTTCATCCCTGTGAACAGTCAGACTAAATGAGAAGGACTGTGCATAATCAGCTAGTCCACAAATGCAACTATTTGCAAGGGTTTGTGCCCAGGTTTTTCATTCCCTCCTAAATTAAAGATTTATTATTCTGCAATTTGTCTGTGCATGAATCCCTGTGCTGGCCAGGCACAGTAATAATGTAAGCACAGCTCACTTTAGAAAGGGGCTCTACCAAGCAAAGTGCTGAACATCCTTTGCAGAGATTAAGTTCTTTGAAAGGAGCAGAGGAGGCTCAGCAGCAGTTGGTGGGGCACTCAGCACTGAACCCCCAGCCATTCCCAACGCAGAGCTGTGTCAGCTGAGCTGAGCCAGCAGTCTGCTGGTGTGAAATTCTGAGCAAGTTTCTGGCTGGAACATTAAGGGTGGGAAAAAAAACCAACCCAAAGAAAAGCAAACATAAGGTTTTCCAGTTGACACTGAAAGGGAATTATGTTTTCTCTTCTAGCAAGCAGGTAATAAACAGTTTGCAGAGTCAGGAGGGAAAAATCACAAGCAGTCTGCTTTCGTTGCATGAAATTCAAGTTAGATCTCCCCACGCCCCCCCACCGCTCTGACTGTCACACTCTGTGTGAGGGAAAGAAATGGGTTCAGACTTCCTTCCAGCATGAGCAGCTTTAAAAGCCAGAACCAAAAGCCAGTGACATTCAGCCAGGCTCTGCTCTTTCCCAGATGGAAGCTGGTGGGGATGTCATGCTTTCAGCTTCAGGTGAGCTATGAAACATGGATCAAAACGGGCTTTGGGGAAACTAGCATCACTCTTGTTTGTGGCAGAAGCACTGAGCAACCTGGCAAAGTGGATCTTAATTTGGACAGAATAAATCCAACCTGGCTTTGAGATGGAGAAAAACTAACTTAATGACAGTTTATTTATTTTAAGCCATTGCCAGGCCACACATCTCAGGATTTTCCTTAAACCTTTCGTATGGAATGGCATGTCATGTTCTGCACTTCCCAAACAGCTGCAGCTTCCCTGTAAATATTTTATGTGACTTTGATCAAACATCTGTTTTGTTGGCATGCTGCAGCCCATGCTTGACCTTGACTCCCCTCAAAATAATGCATACCTCAGGGCATTTCAGTTTCTGGAGCCGTGATTATTTACGATTATTGAAGGTAGCGATTTATTTGAATAAATAAATAGTGATTTATTTGAATAAATCACTACCTTCAGAAATAGGGACAGTTCACCATTGGGTATGAAACTGAAATGAATCTTCTCCAGGAAGAGCAATCTGGTAGAGTAAGACTTCCCCTTACAAGTCCTCACATTTGGCTTCAACAAACACGTGCAACACATGTGATGGCAATATGCAGGAGCAGAAGGTGTCCATCTTCTTGGAGGGGCAAGGTCTGAATGAGAACTGGGTGGTGCAGGTTTGGTTTTTTTCCCCAAGAAATTCAAAACAAGCATTTAGAACTGTGGGAGCTTCAGAAATAGCATCTTTCTGCTGCTCGGTGGGGGAGGGATGTTTTTCACTGTCCCCATGAAAATTACCGTGTACTTTCCCAGTAAAGGTTTTCCTATCTTCCTTCCCAGGGGAAGGCAAGCTGGATTTTCCTCCCTGCCCCTGAGTTTGATTTCATACCAGACAAACTATGTAAAAGCAGTGACACTTGGCCTGTGCGTATCAAAATGTGAACAGAGAAAGAAGCTGAGAGCTCTGTCACACAAGGACAAGATTACAAGAGGAGAGTTGTGAAAACAAAGAGAAGGAAATGGGACTACCACAGACCTGGCTTGCCACACCACAAATCAAACTGCTGTTCTCTATCAATCGTTCAGCATTTATCAGCCTGAATTTTCCCAGGAACTCAAAGTAGACGGTCTGGATTCTTAATTCAGGATTCAACACCTCTAGAACTATCTGGAAAAAAACCCCAACTTAACTCCATTAGATCAGCAGA
This sequence comes from Laterallus jamaicensis coturniculus, assembly GCA_022605575.1. NCBI lineage: Eukaryota > Metazoa > Chordata > Aves > Gruiformes > Rallidae > Laterallus > Laterallus jamaicensis. The sequence continues at coordinate 5,896,944 of JAKCOX010000005.1, forward strand.
GAAGAGGGAAACTGTTCATCAAGGGTCAGAGTGGGCCCTGCACGTGTCTGATGGAGGAGATGCTTTTAAGGAGACCGTTTCACAGCAGGCACACCAAGTCAGCAGGCAAGGTACAGGGCATTAGGTGTCAAAAAACTGAAAATCTGTGAACTTCTGATGATAATCACATGCTTAACAGGAATCCTAAGCACGTTTTAAAATAGATGTTTCTCTGACCTCCAAGCTGCTGAGCCCCACGCCTGTTGCTCGGAGCCATCCCCACGCATTTCCAATCACTGTTTGCAGCAAGGCAAGCCCAAGCTCAGGCATTTTGTGGGAACCCCACGGAAGACCCTGTTCTTCTGATGATAATTAATGCTCATTAACTCCTGCTGATTGTGACAGAGAGCCAGCAGAAAACTTGCTTGATGGGGGGTGGGGAAATGATAAAGAAATAAAGAGTCACGCTTGGTAGTCTCTGATAATGAAACTTGGCAATTCGGCTTCAGGGACTTTGATGGAGGAGGAATTACTCTTACACAAAATCTTAAAGCCCTGCTAAGCTAAGCTGAAAAAGATGAAATTGAAAGGTACTTTGCTCCAGGTTGTAGCTCCCAACAGGCCTAATGTGTAGAATTACACCCGGTGCTGCCACGTAGCTGGCTTGCTTTGGCCACCTGTAAGGTGTAGGCCTCGCACCGCCCCGCATTGCCGTGCAGAGCCCTGGGTGCGAACCTGGCACCTGCTCAAAGGCTTTTGGGTTTGCACGTGGGGCGCATCCAGTAACACAGTTCTTGGCTGTGGTCTGGGAAAGCAATTACAGGTATTGCCTGACATCAGTAGGTAAGATTCCTGGTCATTAAAGTGTAATAATAAAGGCCAGGTTGTTCTAGGAGTGGATTTTACCTAAATTAATGCAGATGTTATTTGCGACCTCAGCTTCAACCTCACTGGAACCTGTTCCACCTATTTAAATCCAGGTGACATCACCTTCCTTATGAAAAGCTGCCAGAGGAAACTGAAATTGCTGGTTTCTAGGGTGCTGGGAAGCCTAAGCAGCCTCTTGGCTGTGCATATTCTTCCTCACAGTTTCCAAGTGCCAGACACTAGTGCTGCTGAGTGATGCTCCCCATGCCATGTTCCTCTCCCACAGGGGTTTTTTGAAGGGGGGGGACCATGCTTTTTTTTTTTTTTTTTTTTTTCTTCTTTTTCTTCTTCTTCTTCTTTTCCTTTTCCTTTTCCTTTTCCTTTTCCTTTTCCTTTTCCTTTTCCTTTTTCTTTTCCTTTTTCTTTTTCTTTTTTTTTTTCTTTTTCTTTTCCTTTTTCTTTTTCTTTTTTTTTTTCTTTTCCTGTTCCTTTTTATTCTTTTTTTTTCTTTTTCCTTTTCTTTTTCTTTTTCTTTCTCCCTTTAATTAAGGAAGAGAGTTTGTGCCTCCCAATCCTGGTCTGGTAATGGGTACAATCATCCTGTTTGGCAAGTCTCCCTACAGTCCTCAGGCAGTTGCAGGTCACATTCTTTGGCTATCACATAGCGGGGCTGAAACTTTCCAAGTGCCATCGGTCCTACCTGCCCTAATTTTGAAAGGTATAAGGTCCTGACTAGATGAACATTTCTATATCAAGCCCTCAGTGCTTGCTGCAGCTTCAAACCCCTGGGAGGGCAAAGCCCCCCGTGCCATAGCAGCGGCTCCATGAGCGAAACAGCTATGGGGGCTTCAGGTGATGAAAGGAGAGATGCGTGTGCTTGCCCCTCATGTTACACTGTTAGACACAGGATTGCTAAGAAAGTTAGCTCTGTGTTGGAGCTGTTAGCAGATTTATGGCTTGCTCTGCAATGCTGTAGGTTATTCAGGGAACGTCACGGGGGCTTCCTGTGCTGTTATTTTAAAGCAGGTTTTCTGTTACCATCGATCACAGAAGCCGTCTGTAAGCTGAGATCTTTCCAAGGCTTAAGCCCCGGTGTGAGGGCTCAGAGGGACCCCTGCATCCAAGGAAAGATACGTGCTCTGCTTTGGGGGGCAAAGAGGTGGGGGTAAAAATAAAGTCAACATAAGCTGTTTGTCCTTGAGCAACTTCAATGGTTTCAATTTCCTAGCAACAGAAAACTTTGCCCATGACAGAAATGACGATTGCCCTTCAATTCGGTAAGGAAATGGTTCCTCCATGCTCCAAATTAGATTTGTATGCCTGTGCCATACATTCCTACATGGTGCAATATATCACTTTAGGGATGCTCTTGCTAATCAGTGTGCAGCTGCAAGTAGAAGTGCTTTTGCCTCGTCTCTTGGAAAACATATTTTGTACATGAAATGTGTACTGAGTTTGTATCTGAGAAACACATCTCTGCTTTCAAATGTGTGTCTTAAAGGGAAAAGGGGGGGAAAAAAAAGAAAAAGAATGAGCATTAATATAAAACTTAGCTGAGTATTTTCAAGCCCTGTTAAAATGCCTTAGAAACACAGAGAAGATACACAGGGTCCGTGTGAACCTGTGTATCACTTTGTCCCTGTGGGCTTTTTCAGTGGTAAAAGCCAACAATTTTCACAGTAGGAAAGGAAGTCTTTCCTCATGGTCACCTGCTGAGTGAGGGCCCAGATACTTTTAAAACATCACTTGTAAGTTGGGGAGTCCAAAATCACTTCCTCCTAATCATCTGCCTCTGTCCTTTGCTTAACATTGTACAAACAGATGTTCCCAGTTCATACACATCAGATTCTATAAGGGATCATTATGAGCAAAGCTTATTAACCTTGTCAAGTTGTTCAGTATACTGTCTGAAGGATTATTTAACAGCAGGTTCTCTCTTTTTTTTCCACTCTCTTACCCATTTTGTACCTTTCCTGTTTCCCCAGCAGTTTGCAACCTTAGTCACAGCGCATTGCATCTCCCACAGAAATGACAGTGATTTCAGCAACCAGCATTTGACATGCAACACAGAGCAAATCTAGGGGGAGGCAGGGCTAACAGGCTGTCAGGGCAAGGACAGGGGCAGCTTTGCTTTCCTTCACATGCTGGAAGAGCGAACAGGGAATTTTAACTATCTAAAGCTTTTGCAAACAGGACTTGGATTAGTTTTGGTGGCAGTTTTAAGGTAAGCATTTTTCTTTATGGTCTGTACATGTGTATCTTTCTCTGGGTTTCTCTCCTTTTCCCAGCTTTTTGTGTGCCCTCTGCTTCTTGTGGTCTGCCTCACCAGAAATTTATCTTTCCTCTTTCAAAACCACCCTCTATCTGGGCCCTCTACCACACTATTTACAGCCTGTCATGGGAACTGCATCAGATAATTTCTCACCTTTAAAATGTGCTTGGTCTGGGAGGGGTGACTTCTCATACTCATGGTAAAGCTGACTTCAACAAGAAAAAAAGAGATTGCAGGTTCATAGATCCCAAAAGGAGATGACATCAGGTGTGCTAGAACTGAGATGTCAGAAAAATACACCCAACCTTGGAATCTCAGTTATGATGTATAAGGAGCTGAAGTATTTTTACCAGCAAGAAAAGATATGTCCTGTTAATGAGCTGCATCAAAGTTAGAAGTGGTTGAATGTTGGAGTGCGGTGTTAATTTTACTGCTTTATTAATTAAAGACTAACTGCTGTCACCCTGTGTTGAGGAAGATGCTTTGATCTCACTGTATGCCTGAGATCGGAAAGGTAAATGATAAATGACATTTAACATGTCTGGTAGGTATGTTTTACAGAGGAAAACTACAAAGTGATTATAGTAATAGTTTCTGTTTCTTTTCTGGTGCGTTCTGAAGTATCTTTTCTTGTGGGAGGTGTGCTGTAGTTGAGAAGCACTAAGGACTGCCATCAGTTGATCACAGTACCAGGTGTCATTCCCATCTGTCAATCACAAACCTTTGTTAAGAGAAGCACCTGGATTTCTATGCTCTGATCAAGCGATAGGTGTCCTAAGTAATAAATATAATTTTCATGAATCAATAATTAAGAAATTCTGGTGGCAACAAGGAAGAAAAGTTTTATGTGTTAAAGACTTTGTAACCTATAAATATCTGGGATGGTGTGGTTTTAGTTTCAAACTGAATTGTTTGAAATTCAGACTACAGGTTGGCTATGAGCCAGCAGTGTGCACTGGTGGCTAAGAGGGCCAATGGGATCCTGGAATGCATCAGGAGGAGTGTGGCCAGCAGGTCACAGGAGGGGATCCTCTCCCTCTACTCTGCCCTGGTCAGGACCCACCTGGAGTATTGTGTCCAGTTCTGGGCTCCTTGGTGTAAAAAAGACAGGGATCTCCTGGAGAGAGTGCAGAGAAGGGCTACGAAGATGATTAGGGGCCTGGAACATCTATCCTGTGAGGAAAGGCTGAGAGAGCTGGGGCTGTGCAGCCTGGAGAAAAGAAGGCTGAGGGGAGACCTAATCAATGTTTATAAATATCTTAAGTATGGGGTACATGGGGAATTGGCCTGCCCCTTTTCTTTGGTCAGTGGGGACAGGACAAGGGGCAATGGCTGCAAATTGGAGCACAGGAAGTTCCACACCAACATGCAGGAGAACTTTTTCACAGTGAGGGCGACAGACCCCTGGGACAGGCTGCCCAGGGGGTGTGGAGTCTCCTTCTCTGGAGAGATTCCAGCCCCATCTGGATACCTATCTGTGCAGTATGAGCTGGGGAGCTGCTTTGGCAGGGGGTTTGGACCCCATGATCTCTTGAAGTCCCTTCCAACCCCTACAACTCTGTGATTCTGAAAAGGAGCTGGTAACTGTGAAAACAACGGGACAAGAAATGAAGCTTTAAAACAGCACAGGTATCAGTGGTGAATTGCCTGATTCCATGCAAGATTGTGATTTGCTCATGCTGTAGAAATACAAAATGCATCCTGCAGAGCATCAAGGGTTGTCTCGCAGGTGGCGTGGTTGGGCAGGCCACAAGTCACCCCAAAACAGTTTCCATGATGTGTGTTTACTGGCCTATGTACATCTGCATGCAGTCCTGCCCTGACAGTTCTCTCTCTCTGAGAGGGCAGAGCCATCCCCAGCTCCTCCACGACTGCCCCGCTGCCTCCCAGCCAGAACAGCCCCAAGCTCCCCAAAATGCTGAACTGTCACAGAAAACATAATGCACCCCCCCATATTAACAAGGTGCTCTAAGCTGCGGGGGAGTTGGACTCAATGATCTCTTGAGGTCACTTCCAACCCCTACAATTTTGTGATCCTGTGTGATTCTGTGACTTAAGAGCAGTTTTTTCCTATATCTTCTTTATGGCAGGGAAAATAAACGAGGTTGCAGATTGTTTTGGCCTCAAGATATAAATCTGTATAGGTTTTCATGAGATCTCTTGCCGCTCTCTTATTGCCAGTCACCCTCTGTTTCTGCTTTCTCCAGCACGATGCGTACATTTTCCCCTTAAGATAGCCAGCTCTTTCTTCAGTGGAATTAAGGGGTCATAACTCTAGCTATATGGCAGAGAAGTGGACAAATATCTGAAGTCCTCTGATTAATACAAGTATATCACTGAGTTTCAGGCCAGAATGAGCGTTAATCAAAATTACAAGCCTCCAGCTTAAAGAATAGCTAATAGAAATGCTGACAGAAACCAAAGCTGCTCTAATAGCTGGAGAGTGCAAACAACTGAAAATTTGTGTGCCCTTGAACTATTAATTATTCTGCCTTGGAAGGATTAAAAAGGACTTCTGACTGACCCAAGTTCTGCTTTGAAAACAGAGCGAGAAATAACTGTATTCCCTGAGTCCCTGACTAGTTAAAGGACGTATTTGTTAAATTTAAGACCTGCCAAAACCCAGCTATTATTTTCTAGCTGTTTTGTACCCAGCAGCTTCTTATAAGAAGTGACTTATGGAACATTTCAGGGGTTTTATACCAGCAACAATAACCATCATAAAACTTGTGGAATATGATATTAGACAGAAATATCCGCAGCATATGTCCTGAGAACATTTTGTATAGCAGCAGAAGACCTATGAAGGGGTTTAATACAATTTAAAAATGCTTTTAAAAAAATCCCTGGAATAGCATTAAATTTGATAGACATGCTGTGAATAAAAATAATGTATGTTATCGTTGGCTTTCCTTATTAAAATCGAGTATTATTTTAAAAACATGGGTGGACTTCCCCCATAACACAGGAACTGGGTATAGTGAGTTCAGTGTCAGAGAAGTATTATGCTCCTTGTAATCTTTACACTAATTTAAATACTTAATTTGCTAACTCTTTTTGACTATGACAATTCCAGCTATTAACCTCAGCTCAGCTTTCATTTGGCTTTGAACAGACATTTAGCTATTACCACTTCTGATGATGATGATATTATACATTATTGTATATAATTGTAACTATTATTATTATTATTGTTATTACTATTTTTAAAGCCTGTTTAGGGGAGGGGTGTATGGGAACCACATCTGAATTCTGCAAGGGAAAAAGCCCCTCACTAACACTGCACGCCCACTGCAGCTATGGCCACAGCCCCATTTGTCATGATTTTGGGAAGATTTGGGCTGGCTGCAGGATGTGCTCTCTGAATCTCCCACCCATTCTCAGTTAAATTGAGGTAGGAAGAGACAAACTTTTTCTTGCAGAAGAAGTGAAGAGACCACCTTTGTAGCCCCAACAGAGAATTGCTATCGATCATGAATTAGAATTTGTCTGTCCCAAAAGGAATTAGCTGGTGTGCTTAAGCAGGGCTAAGACGGATAAGAAGGAAGATTTATACAGCTCATCTTTGGTATATGGAATTAAAACACAGCTAATGGGCAGAAACTGGTTTCCAAGACAGATGAGCAGCCTGGAACACTATGTAGATAAATCAGCATGTTCTTGATACGAATTGGTTCATTGGGGTAAGTAAAAATAGGTCCGATCTTCAGCCTTATGCAATCCCTCTTTTTGTTTGTTTTAATCCTGGACTTTTCTGAAAACTCATCTTTGGCCAGAAAACTAGAGATGATATCACAGTTGATAAGGGCTGCATTTTAATATTCTTTGGGTGTTTTTTTTCTTTCCCTTAGCATCTAGTAGTTCAGCACTTACTGAGAGAGGCCGGTAAAAAGAGTAGTGATGCTGAGGAGCATCTGCCCTCAAGGGTGTGATAGCCCTTTCCCAGGGCAGGAGCCAGGCGTGTGGGTGGGTGCTTGCCCACCCCCTGGCCATGCACAACCTCGGGCCAGCCCTAAGCCCTCCAAGTCCTCTATTCACAGGCGATTGCACAGATGCTCGGGCTGACACCACACTGATGACAGGGGTCCGACATTTTGCCAAACCACTGTAAAAAAATAGATGAGCTGTGTACTGCTTCACTAGGCCTGGCACTGCCTTGGTTGGCATCAGCACAGCTGGGGAAGGGAGGCCGTGGTTTTGCCTGCACCCCTATGGTGCAAGAACAGCACAGCTCTCAGGAAAATAAGGCAGGAATCCTTAGAGGGAAATAGTTTTTGAAAGGTGTGGCCCTCTTGAACCTCGCATTTACCACACGCCACTCTGGGCACCCTGTATCTGCTGTCCTCTTCCCGGGCAATGTGAAGCTGTTCTGAAAGAAAATGGCTTCCCCCTTCGCCCCCCTCCCAACTGCTCTGAAATTCTGGGAAGTGTGTTCTGTTTCAAAAAAACGATGGTTGGGTTTGTAAATGCAAATTGCTGCCGTACATTATCGTTTTCTTTCTATTGGCTCTGCTCTTCGTGGCTTGATTGTTTGTTTTTAAAGGGGCTGGAAGCAGCAGGGCTGAGGTACTGACAGGCCGACTCCTGTCCTTACCTCTGCTGTCAGAGTGGTTTCAAAGAATGTTTATCAGGACAGTGATAGGCACTTTTTATATATACATATATGTGTATATAAATGTAAATATATAAATATAAGTATAAATATGTATTAAAAAAGCAGAACCACAGAGCCCAGTAATGTATTTTATCCCTGTGAATGTGTCAAACATATAGCTCGTACAGTGAGCTAGCTGGGAGAAGAATTGAGACCTTCTATGTGTGCCATTGGTCACCAGGAGCGTGGACATGCAAAAGGAAAATGTTTTCAGGGGCTGAGCTGGATGACGAGCGATAGTAGAATGGGAAGAGGGAGAGGTTTACTTTCTATAGGGGCCATAAGCAGGGCTAACTGGTACGCTATAGTGTATATACCATGAATGAGAGAGAAATGGATGGTAAAAGCCCGGGTCTGCATGAGCTGCTTGGGAATACATTTAAAGCAAACACCAAGGAAAGACTCCAGCTCTGAAGAGTTTCACTCTGTGGGAGGTACTGCACCTAAACAAATTATTAGGGTGCTGGAGGAGGGGACATGCAGGGAGCTTGTCAGCCCTCAGCTGTGCCAAGAGTTAGTATAGACTGAGAGCCTTGGGGAGAGCTGTGAGGAAAGTGGTCCAAAGAACATGAAGGGCAAGAGGAGAGACCAATAACTTATCAGTCACCAGCACTAATAAAACCTGAAAGAACTCAAATGGGAAAGGGGCTTCTGGCCCAAGTCCATGCATCTCATGTCTTTATTTATGAGAGGTCGTTGCTAACTGACACTCACTATAAAACACCCCATGCCGTGGCCAAAAAGAGTCTAGCAAACTTCATTCCCTCCTCACAGCCTGCAGTACAGGGATAATCTCCCTACAGACACACTGCAGACACCCTGATCACACTCCCCTTTCCTTCAGGCTTTGTCTCTGTGGGTCTTAGCCTTTTGCAGGTAGATGTTCTGCGTGCCTTTCTTTCACATAGATGTGCTACCAGCAATTATTTGGGTATAATGGTAGTGTTCTGCTTTTTCTGTTTTAGATGCTTGGAAAGCCAGTCCTGCAAACCCCTTGAATGCATATAACTTGAGTGATCGATCCCTATCTGAGTCAGATAAGAAGGCTTTCATACAATCATCAGACAAAATCATGGGTGACCTAGCTTTAGTTAACAGAGCCTAGGCTGCAGAAGCACAGAGCTGCATATGATTAGAGTGCTTTGCCCTCTGCTTGACGTTTTGGTTTGTTAATTTTTGAACAGTGAAACCAGCTTTATAGGAACACAGTTCAATACAACTTATCAATAGCAGGAATTCAAAGGGTGGAAAGTAGCCAGTAGATTTATATGGGTTCACCCTATTTTTTGAGTGGAACAGCCCTTTTGTGGACTCTTCCCAGGCTACCTCTCCCTCACCACACAGGGGTGATGAACCTGCTGCGGATACCAGCGCCAGGTCGCACCCGTAAAGAGGTGCCAGGGAACCCAAAGAGGTGCCCCCTCCTCCCCAGCTTGGGGGTTTACCATCTCTGGTTGTTCTCTACCACCTGTCAGGAGTCAGGAAGATGAAGTTAAACCACTTTATGGCTATAGTTTAGTTTTTACCCTTAATTGGCATGTAAGGTTCTTCAATATATAGGAGTAACATCCATCCTAATCTGTGCACCCTAAACATCCCTGGGTATGGTTAAGGGGCAGTTCCCACACTCTGGAAACACTAAGGGTTTCCAGACATTATTCAGGTCACAGAAAGGCTTTTAAATTACAAGGACAGGAAATTGGATGGGGAGGGGAAGAGGTACTGTGACGCTTCTCCATCAAAACTAGGCAGAATTAAGCTGCTTGTTTTTTTCAAGTGGGCTGCAGTCATTGGTCTCATGTGATTTATCCCACGTAGGATGAGAGAACGGGTCGTATGAGGAACAGCTTTGAGTCAGGATCTCAGTGGAATTGGTTTTCTAACTCAGTTATCAAAGCATTTTATTCTCCTGGGCTTTCAAGCCTACCGTAGCTTGGAGTCCTCAATCACACTTGTGGTAAGCGCTTCTTTTGCATCTTTGTAGGTGAAACACTGAACTACAGTGGAGCTCTCACCCTGATTTTTTTTTTTAATCCCAGAATCTGCAGGGTGACAGGACCCAAGCATGGAGATTGAGGCTGTCCCATACCTAGTCTCACTGGCTGCAGGAATTTGAAATCTGCTGAGCAACGCGGAAGTTGTTATTTCTACAGCATTTTGCCATTCAGACCCACCACATGGCTCCAACATTTCAGGGCAAGACATAGCCAGAAGGCAGCCTTCCATGTAAAACCCTTGCCTACAGGCTGCTGCCCAGCAATCCTCCATGTCTGGAGAAGACCTGGCCAAGAGTGGTGCTGCCTGTGCATCACTCGGAAAGTTGATACCCCACGGGCTGGCTCGGTGGGTTTATTGCTACCCATCCTTCTTCCCAGGATCATCATTCTAATCTGTCCCAAAATGTCATTGCAACTAGACAGATAGAGGGAATGAAAGTAGAAGCAGAGCCATAAAACAACATAGTATGTGTCCTGGATTCTGGCCAGGCCAGGGTTGACCTCCCCAATCAGCCAACACAGGTCAGCTGAGTCAGCCCAGGTGAGCTGACTTAGCAGGAGCTGTTTTCCACACCACTTGCCCATAAAAGCAGCTGCTTGGAGAAGGGCAGGGGCTGTTTGTTGCCTCTAGGACAGTTGGAGTGTGGCTGGGATGTTGGGTTGGTTGATTCTTACTGTTGGGCAGCCCTCTGCAATCGTCAGATCAATAAGGTAACTGTGTGTTAGCACTGGGTGTTTGTGTAACCAGCCATTATTGTTCTGTATTCACTTTGATATTTGGCAGTAAATTGTCCTTATCCCAACCCATGGTGGCTCTGCCTGTTTCTCCTCTGGGAGTAAGTGAGCACTTGGTGGGCATTTGGCCTCCATCCAGGGCCAAAACACCACAGTATGGTATGTTTAAAAGCTATGGGTCTCATTCAGATTTCTGAGAATGTAAGTGAGAGTCCCTGTTTTGGCTGTTTGAGATGTTAAATGACTGGAATGCAATATCAAGCCTTATCCACTCCTATTTTGGATACATTTAAATAACCTTCTGTTGGTGCTTTACAGTTTAACAATTCTTAATGAGAAACCAAACTTCTGGTGTGGGGAGGATGTGCCAGTGGAGGAAGATATATGGGATTATGTAGCTCCAGCAAGTTAGATACCACACGGTCCTAGTTCTGGGCCCCTCACTGCAAGAAGGATGTCAAGGTCCTTCAGCATGTCCAGAGAAAGGCGACCAGGACATGCTCAAGGACCTTTTTTGGACCTTTTGGCTGGAGGACAAATCACATTAGGAGTGGCTGAGGGAGCTGGGGATGTTCAGCCTGGAGAAGAGGAGGTTGAGAGGAGACCTTATCACTGCCTACAACTACCTGAAGGGAGGTTGTAGAGAGGTGGGCTTCTTCAGGCAAGTGATTGGAGATGGGACAAGGGGAAATGGTACAAAGCTGTGCCAGGGCAGGGTCAGATTAGATGTTAGGAAAAAGTTCTTCACTGGAAGAGTTGTCAGGGCCTGGAACAGGCTGCCCAGGGAGGGGGTTGAGTCACCATCCCTGGATGTGTTTAAAGCAAGGGTAGATGTAGTACTTAATTATATGGTTTAGCACAAGGCAGGAGTGGTTGGACATGATGATCTCAAAGATCTTTTCCAACCTTGTATTTCTGTGAAAAGAGCAGCTGAAGCAAAGCAAGATATTTATACTTGCAAGGTAAAATCAGCCAGCTCTTTTTAAATGGCCCACACGTAAATATAGAAAGGTTTATTTTATTATATCTTTGAGGGTCATGACATCATGTTAGTATCAAATTAATTGGCTTGATGTTGATGAAGGAAAAGAGAAAAGTGAGATCTACAGTAATGTACCTGTTTATAGGTGTGCATATTATATATACCACTGTGCGTGCATTGGCATCTTTACAGCAGCAAGTACAAATTCACAGGCACAAAGAGAGTAGAGGTGATGGTGCTTCTATAGGGACAGACTGCAATTGAAGCAGAAGGAAGGTGACATCCTCAGCATCACTGCAGCTCAACTGGTATTAAGAAGTGTTGCTAAGCTCCCCTTGTACTTCCCCCTCTTGCATGTGGGGTGCTTTCTCTTGCCTTTTCTACAGACATGTGATTAATGAAGTGATACTGCAGCCCTGGCTTTATTAGCCTCTGCAGAGCATCTTTACAGGTACACAGCTTGGAGTACCTTTGTCCCTCCTCAGTTGGGAAGGATTGCTGGTTCTTATGGCAAGGGAGCAGACCTGTCACTCCTCCAGCCTCATTGAGACTGCAACAGCAGCAATCTTTGTAATAGTAATAATAATAAGAGCAACAGTAATATTGTTGTTCATAATATTTCAATCCTGTCAGGGTTTTGAATATCCCTTTTCAGTCTAAGCAGCACTTGTGATAAATTCAACTTATATACTCCGATAAATTTTATATATTTGATATATAAATTAGCTTTCCACTGAGGGAAGGCAGGATGTAACCCCGCTCCCCAGGAGACACTAAGCTAACTTCCATTAGAGGTGGATCTTGCCCTGCACAGCTATGTGCATGGTCCATCTAGTTACCCAGGAGGAACCACATAGCACAGTTCTATTGAGTTCTCCTAATGCTGTCAGAATAAACAGCAAAGTACAATTATTTATGATCCATGGTTCGTTTATTCACAATAATGTTTTGCATGACAAATAAATGAAAATTTTGAAGTCTGCTCGTGCATGGTTATGAAAAGTGGGGAGGTTCATCCAATAAATTATTTACTGAGAATTAAACATTCATCACCAGTGCTAGAAAAGCAATAAAAGTCGTTCATTGCAATCCCTTTTTTTATAATTTGTTTTTAATGATGGACCTAAGCCATAAGTGTACATATAGAACTTGAACATCTGTGAGGGATCACTTTCAGTCCTTGAATTTTCTTTCAATATACTGTAAAAATAGAAAATACTTTGTGAAGTATACACTTAAATATTCACAGTCTGGAGAGAGAGACTCAATGTTTCAGTGACTCAGATCCTGGATTCTGATTGAATTAATCAAGTCAGAGAAATGTTTATGGTGAGTGGGTATTGAATCTGTGTGAGTTGTGTCTAAAATGTAAACCAGTATGTTATTGTTATTATTATTTTCCCTTTTGGAAAATGGACCAAAAAACAAACCCAAGTATGCTCAAAATCACCAGTTCATTGCTACAGATTGTGAAAAGCCAAGCATCTTTTCAGGCTACTGCTGAATTTCACTTTGCTTTGTCTTCTAATTAGGAGGAGAAGCTCCTGAGCTGCACTGCTCCTGGGGGATAATGGATCATTTGCTGGAGGGAAAGAAGGTGCAGAAGAAAAAAGCTGTTCTGTGAGAGCCTGTGGGGACACCACCACCAAAAGCAAGGACCACCCCAAGCCTCTGCTCTGCCAAGCACAACTGCTGCATTTTTTACTTGCTGCCTTGTGTCAGCCAGATAACTGCATCTAAAAGCCTGGTGCTGCCAAAGCAAAGCATTCTCCTGTGGTCATGGTTCTTGTCTCAGGTGACAGAAGGGGTGACAGCAACCCCTCATCTGATGGTCGCTAATGATGTAGTTGCTGGAAGAGATGAGATCCCTCCATCCGAGAGGCAGGTAAGACTCGGGTTAGCCAGGAAACCCCAGAAATTCAGGATGGGGACTCCCTGAACGCCTCACAGCCTGAGCACGAAGTGGGCAGGCATGGGGCACTGCTGCAGGGCCAGGGCAGCCGTGCTTTCCAGTTGTGCAGGCATCTGTGCTGTCTTCACCAGCCAGGCAGTTTGCACTTTCAGTAGGAATCATCCTCATTTATCCAAGACAGAAAAATGCACCCAAAAATGACCTCCTGGCAGGCTTACTCAAAGCCTGAGATCTTAATTTTGCAACTTGCTGCAAGATTTCAGAAATTTTGCAGGAGACAGTATTTTAATTCAGGTTATATGGCTCTTGTTTTTATTTACTGCTATAAGGGAGCTTCTTTTTGAAGAGGAACACAGACTTTAAGGAATACTCAGTCCAGACAAACATTTGATTGCAATTACTAAGAAGAAAAATATTTTTCTCAGAAATAATTTTCCCCTCTCCAGGGGAGGAAACTGAAACATGAGACGACAGTGTCAAGGCTGAGACAGGGGAGGGTTAGGCTGGATGTTAGGAAGAGGCTCTTCACTGAGAGGGTGCTCAGGCACTGGAACAGGCTCCCCATGGGAAGTGGTCACAGCACCAGGTTTGGCTGAGGTCAAGAAGCATCTGGACAATGCGCTCAGTCCCATGGTCTGACTTGGCTGGCCCTGTGTGGAGCCAGGAGTTGGACTGAATGATCCTTATGGGTCCCTTTCAACTCGGGATATTCTATGGTTTTGTTTTGTAAAGCTATCAGCAGTGTGGATGTTTATTGCTTTTAGTGCTAGCATACCACTGTTCAGGTTTCAGCACACAAAGACTTACACAGCATGATATGAGTGTAACTTTATGTTATGTCCTACAGAATTCCCAAGAAAGAGGATGGCATGACTCTCATGAAGCACAGCCACACAGTCGGCTGGGAGAAGACAAGCTCTCCTACTTCTAAAGCATGGTGTGCTGTAATGCTGCTCCTTGTGACTACCAAAGAATGAAGCCTGTGAGATCTACAGTGGCTTTTGCTCCCCTCAAACCTCCTAGCTGGGTTGCAGCGAGGCATTAGGAGTTCAGTTGTTACGAAGTAGCTGCAACATGCGGCACTCTGGCTGTGGGATATCTGAGGAGGCCTACACAACCCTTGCAGCCTTCAATGCACACAGCAGGGATCAGCCATCAGCCCTGACCTCTCATCTCTGCAGAAACCAAAAGCCAAGCAAGAATTCTCATGTTCCGCAGGCAGCAGGTTATTTCTGGGCCAGCCATAACCTTCTCCTTCTTGTGATGTTGGCCACTCCATGGTCATGCCCAGCTGAAGAGGGCTCTTGCCTATTTTGCTTCAGTCTGCCACTGTATGAATGTGAAATGCAGGCTGCAGGCACAGCCCAAAAACGCATGTGCTGGTTGGTCTGGTGGAAATCAGGCCAGGTCTATTGCTGGCTTTGCTCTTGGCATTCTAGTATGAGAAGAGAATCTGGCTCGCTGAGGCTGATCTTCATAAAACATTGTTTTGATGATTTATATTCCTTCTTCAAGTATGAAAGGTCTGAGAGGGGCTTGGGCCATTGCATTAAATATACTAACGTGCAGTTTTCAGAGCAATTCTGGGCATGTACAGTAAACTTGAATTCCTTGTACTTGCAAAATTGCAAGTATAAATCAAACAACAACTGAAGCATTTCCTCAGACCAATGTTTTTAAGTGCTCTCAACAGCTGGAAAAAGTGCAGACTCTTTGCTATGCAAAATTGGCGTGTATAGATTTGGAGCCTAGACAGACCTTTGCTAAACTACAGCAATCCCTCATGTTTAAATGTGTTTGCTGTTAGCAGGGCACAAGCATGGTTTGATTATCGTGGTGTTTGGAAAGAAAAAGAAAGAATGAGGAAAAAAAAGAGGGGAAAAAAAAGGAAAAGGGAAAGAGAAAAGAAAGAAAAAAAAAAGGGAAAAAGGAAAAGAAGAAACCTATACACATTTTGAGAAAGTTGAGGGGGAAAAAGGCTTTGGGAACCCACTGAAGTAGGAAAGGGGAGTTATTGTCATCTCCATTACTTTCTTGTTTGACTTTTTAGAGCCTTTCTGGGGAGAGAAATGGACAAGAAATTAGCAACAAACTTAAAAATCCATGAAGGCACCTGACCTTCAGAGAGAAATTGAGGAGGGGAAGCTGAACTGCTGGGGGGGTGGGAAGGTGGTGTACAGCTCCCTGAATGGGGAAGAGGTGGAATAAAACAAGAAGTGCTGCTAACTCCAGTCCTACCTCAAGTTTCCATGGTGCCTTCTGTGGCTGTCTAGGTGTGAAATCCAGCTAGCTTGCAGAATGAATTGCACTAAGGCTCACTAATTTTATGGTGCAGTATGCACTCTGAGGTTCACTGTCCAGAACATCCAACTGCTTCAGCTTTATGAGTACCATTCACCTTCTATCAAGCAAGAAGTTTGGGCTTTTTCCACCAGAAGACTTCATAAAGATACATCACTCCAAAAAAACCCCCACTTTTGAGTTCAAATGAATAACCACAGCTTTGCAAGCACCTCCTCAGGTCACAGTGTGCGAGGAGAAGACCTGGGTGCCGTGTGGAGGAGACCTGGTCTAGGATCCTGTGGAAGCATTAACAATCATTTTGAAACCAGAGAAATCAGTGTGTGACCATCAGTAGAAGGACTCGAGGTGGATGCACACGGAGATGGATGTTTCCCAGGTTGCAAAGGGGGCAGTGAGTCCTGAGGAAGGAGCTGTGCTAGTAAATAGCAACAGGACACAACCAAAGGTGAGCGGGGAGAGGAGTGGGACGTGGGCACAGACTTTTAATGAGCTCTAGTATATGAAGGCTGCCTATTCTTTCTCTTGACAGGAAGCCAGAACATCCATCACCTTCCTCACAGAGATGCCCACAAGAGGGGCTGCGCATGGGACCAGCCGTCGCAAACCAAAAAGAAAGAAAAAAGGAGCTGGTAGGCATAATCCAAGTAATATCTTCATTTTCCACCATATTTTATTTCCTGTGAACATTGACACTCCTCTGGTTTCCTTTCCAAGCTGTAGCTGTAAGCCAGTTTATCAGATGCAAATCAAATTTTCTTAAATTCAGCAGAGGAGAATAATGAATTGGTTTTCCAGGCCTATAAACCAACCCAAGTCTGTGGGCATTTTGAACTAACAGTGCCAATTAGGATCTGTAATGTGTTCTGGGAGATATTGCAAGAAACGTGGCAGCAAAGCCATTTTTTTTCCCTTTCAAAATAATCACCTGCAATGTGCAATAACCCACTAGGATGTACTCATAAAAGAGCCATCTCTGTATCCTTCCTAATATATATGCAAATATTTCATCATTTTGAAACTTGGAGGCACACGAGGAAGCTGTTAGAAATTAACATCAGCTTCCAGTTGCCACATAAATCAAGGCAACAGCTCTTCCCTAAATAAAGTACCTGCTTAGGGAAGTGAGCTACTTTGATTAAATGCTGATGGGGATTGGCCCTGCTCCTTGCTGTTGACAAGCAGAGCCCAGCTCTCACCCTGCTTTGCAAGCATCATGATGCCTGCTTGTTCTCACCTCGGGACCATCGCCTTTGCAAGGTGAGGACTTTTGCAGCTTGAAGGACCTTATAGTTCTCTTGGGTCACTGCACCAAACTGTGGGAATCCCAGAAGTCAAGAGAGTGAAAATACCCTACCTAAAGCCCTTCTCTCTGGAAAGCTTCTCTGAAATCATCATGGTCAGTGGTGTGTTCCCTGCCCGTGGTACCAAGGAGTGCAACAATTCTGCAGGAGACTTGGCTGCAGCGGGAGGTAGCTGGATGCCTGCCCACATGAACATATTTCTGGAATAAACCAGCCTGAAAGGAGTAACCAACATGTTTCCAAAGCTTTTTTTAAGTTGGAAAAAAGTACATAGTGCTCTCTAGGACTGAATTGTCACAACAAAAATGATTACAGAGAAAATTGAGCGGACAGTTGGGAAGATCAAATTCCATCAGGGCCCATGCTGATGCTGCAATGGGCAGCAACCATTCAGGAGCAACAGTTGCTCAAATAGCAGCTTATTTTTTAAGGTCCATAAAGTATTTTTGCCCTTGGTGGATGGAGAAAAGGATCATTTAATCTCTTAAGGAAGACTACAAATGCGAAGTAATCTGTTCCCAGATGGGAAACACCAAGAAATGGAGCATTTAACAGGTGCCAAGAACCAAAAGATACAGATAATTCATCAGAATCATTTTCACTACTCCTGTTGTGTGTGAATACTTTTCTATGCAGAATCACCCTTTTTTATCCATCCCTGCCAGGTGAACATTGAAAACCCTATCTAGTTCTGTACAGAACACAGAAAGTCAGACCAGCAAACAAACCAAGTGACTTTACAGCCCACGGTTTGTCCTCCTGCCTGCAGCCTAGTGTTGCCCTGCCACCCTTTGTTCTTTAAAACAAACTACATGGCATCATGGGCAGAGAAATGGATGTTCTGCTGCAGCCCATCTGAGCTCCTGCCCTGCTAACGCAGATTGGTTCCCTAGTGAGAAGGAGGTGTGTTCTCCTTCCAGTCTAACTTCAAATGCTACAAGTAGTGAGGCTTTGGTGGAAGTTTATTTCACAGGGTAATTGGTTTCACTGTCAGAAGCAGCTGAGAAAATAACTCATGGCAAAAAATGGGTTTGATTAATAAAGTTTCTTCCTTTACCTGTGCTCATCCTGCAAGCAGATAGGGAGTCCGAGTACTGTATTCAGTCTCTGGAGAGTCCCATGCACTGGTTTGCCAACAGGCAGAGACACTTGTTGCAGGTGGATCCTTGCTTGGTTAAGATTCATAAAGTTTCCTTGCTGGACACAAAGCTCATGTTCAGCAAGAGTATCTGAGCAAACCACTGAGGCTCATGATCTCTCTGGAGAAGGAAAAAGAACAGGAGCAAAACACCAAAGGCAGGAAGACCTCCTTGTTGCTGAGGAGGACACGAGTGGGCCATGAGCTTGTTCTCCAACACCTCAACTCTATGTTCAACACCATGAAGGCAGGTGGTTTGCTGAGGCAGCCTTCTTGCCATCTGGCAATGTTTCTTCCTGCACCCCTGTTGCTGTCACCCTTCTGTTTGTGTGAGCGCTGTGGCACCCCAAAACTGATCAGTACTATTGCACATCCTTTTGGGACAGGGTCCCCAGTTAAGGGCAGAGCTGAGACCAGCCTCTGGATCTGGCTCTCAGCTCTTTTGGCCTGTCGTATTTCTGACAGATTCCAAAAGCATGTGTCAAGCATTAAGCAGCACAAGTTTCTGCAGGCTGTGGAACTTCAGAAGAGGAAACACTTTTGCAAAATGCATTGAGCATTTTAAAGCAAAACTCCAAGGAAAGTTCTACCACTTTAGCTGGAGGTTTACTCTGGATCTTAAAAAGAGATGAGAAGTCATAGTGCAACTCTCTTTACGGAGTATGTTTAAGTACTCCAAGAGTTATACAGCATAAAAAATGTTGCCTATTAAGCAGCTGTCACTGAAAGCTCCTGACTCCTCTCAAGAACTTGCCTTGCCTTGCTGGGGAAGGGTTTATGATGTGTTTTCCACACAAGTCATTGTGTTCCTGAGGGGAGGTGTCTTATTCTTGGGCCGATGCAAGGGAGAGCAGCAAGGTTGCCAGCAGTGAGGGGCAGTGCCTTTGGAGTTAGGTTGGTCTTATCAAAACCAAAACACACAGGAGAGGAAAGATGAAACTTGGCTGCAGCCAGATGAGCAAGATGTGGTTTATTAGCCAGTGTGGAGCTGCAGTGATGGGAAGGAATAGCCGCTTCTACCAGCAGCAGGCAAAGTCCAGCAGCATGGGAGCTCACATTAACTGGTTTTATATTCCTTCGTGGGAATGATGCCTCCGAAACAAACTCAGCCCTGCTGACTGCAAAAGACCAGGAATTTCATGCTTTGAAGAGCTATAATAATGCCTTTGTATGTACTTATACTATGGAAAAAAGGAGAAGCAAGGCCCTTGCTTTCATGTCAGAGTGCTGGGTAGAACTAGAAATGGGCTGGATGCTGTGGAAATAATTCAGGTAATATGTTTTGTTCCCATGAGGATGCCTTGTTTATAAATTACTTCTGGGTCCTGCACTCCTGTGGTGAATTATCTACTTTGCTTGGCCCCCAAAAGCATGACTGATTGGTAGGAGAAAGACATGCCATGGTCTCCAGCCTTCTGCTCCCCTTCCCACCTCCCGTGTCCACCTCTGGAGATATAGTCCTGCTGCTCAGGAAGGAAGTGCCAGGCACAGGCTCTGCTGGCTGGAAATGCTACCAGGGAGGCAGGACCCATGGAAGGGGCTTTTGGGGGTTGTTTAAGGGCTGAATTATTTTGGGGTATTTCTACAGAGTGGAAAAAGCTGGTGTCCCTCCCGCAAGAGGGAGTGGGTGCC
Organism: Laterallus jamaicensis coturniculus; assembly: GCA_022605575.1. Classification (NCBI taxonomy): domain Eukaryota; kingdom Metazoa; phylum Chordata; class Aves; order Gruiformes; family Rallidae; genus Laterallus; species Laterallus jamaicensis. Next base: position 5,916,717 of record JAKCOX010000005.1, read on the forward strand.
ACTAGCCCACCGATGGGCAGCAGCTGGCCTCTCTCTCCAGCATCTAGGGTCTCCAAATCAGTAGTGAAGTCACAGAAGGATTTGTTTCATTACATTCCCATTATTTATTACCTACAGTAGCACCCAATGTGCACATATCCCTCTTCCCAGGCAGTCCTTGCTGTGTGGAGCTCATAAGCAGACTGGAGACATCAATGTGCAAGCTCTGAGAAGAGAAACTATTAAAGGGTCCCAAGTGCAAGCTGGAGGAAGCTCTCTCCTGCCCAAGAACAGGGGAAGCACAGAAAGTGATGGTTCTCTGGACTGCTCAAGGAGACTCAAAGGAGACTTTAAGAACCAAAAGGACCACTGCATAGCAATGAATTTGAATTTTTCATCTTTTTGTTTGCTTACCTGGTATTAGAGGAACTTCAACCATTCAAAGAATGATTTCTTGAGTAGGCACAACTTTTTCTTTGCATTCCCACCAGGGCTTGTGTTGGCATGAGGTGTTAAGTGTACATGCAGATTATAGTTTCATGCACAGAGTCAAAGAAAGAAAGAAAAAAGCCCACAATATTTTCCCTATTCTAATGGTTCCCAGACCTTCATAATACTTTTTAGTGCCAGTAAGCAATAAAAGCCACCCATTTGGTTGACAAAATCAGAATGTACTCACTCCTTTCCCTGCACCTGAAGGCCACTGAGTCCTACATGGGTCAAAGTACTGAATCACAGCACAACATTATTGCCCTGCGTGGATGTTGGTAGGGTTTTACACAGGGGCTGGAGCTCAGGAGCAGTCCCTTAAGGATCCCTGGGTAAGGGCAGGCTCTTGTACCTGTACCCCTTTGCAACCTGTGCAGGTAAAACCCCACTTGTGCGATTCCTTTTAGAGAGCTGCCATTCAGAACTTCAGAGCTATGAATTTCAGTGAGAACATTGTCTTACGTGCTCAGCTGCCGACACCTCGCCCAGCTCTTCGGGGATAATTAAGCTGGTTAGCTTACCTAATGGGATGGCTGAACCCAGAGAGTGTAAAGGGTATGTTTGGATAAGCATATAAAGCTTACCCCAGCTCCTGAGCAAACAAGAAATCGCACTCACAGTCTGGCTAAAAGGATCATTTCTAGCTCCTGGGAGCTGGTCATGTTTTCTTCAGCAACATCCTATTTCGTCCAACTACCCTCTGAAAGAAATACAGCTGCAAATGTTTGCAGGAAGTCTTAACTCCAGCACATCTTTGAAAAATTGCTAGAGCTCTCATTTGGCCCCAACTATCTCTTTCACCACTAATCATTAACCTCTAACTAAATACAGAGAGCTCTTCAAGTGTTACCTGCTGTGCTTTCTGCCCCTGCCCTGCCTGGATGCTCGGATGTTATTTCCATTGTAGGGGATCAAAACAATCAAGGCAATCAGAAGAACTGGCTTATTAATGTGGTACCCCTGACATTAAAAATTAAAAAAAAAGGGCCTGAACAAAAAAATCAAAAGATGGAAGAAACTAACAATTATTGTTTTTATTGCAGGAAGCACATAGATGAGGGAGATAAACTCCAGAGGAAGCATAAAGACGTATCAATTTTAGAGAAAAAAGACATGCAATCTGCTACATGATTTGGGGCTTTTTGTTTGAATGGTGCTGAGCAACCCTTCTTTTTAGCTGATGCCTAGGAATACAAATTGTCTCCTAAATATCCGCAGCTGCAGTCTGCTCTGCTATTGAAGCGGCTGCAGGATGTCACTGCTGTTTGCTGTGCGGAGAGGAGCGAAGGGGGAAGGGTTCAGAGGGAGACAAAGACCCCAGTAGCGCTGCCAAGACCTGCGTGTTAAGCCTGTGGTTTTTAATGCTTCCCCTTTTGGTTTGCCCAGAGCCTCATGGCTTGTTCAGTAAGAGGGGGGGAAGCGGCGGCACAAGGATGACTGATCAGCCTGGGTTTGGTCAGCCCCACGTTCACTTTGAGATAATGATTATTTACTACTTGCAATATAGTAGGATCTAGAAGCTTGGTCATGGACCAAGACCTTCTTTTTATTATTATTTTTCCAAGGGGCAAATGCAGGCTAAGGCAATGCAACCTTTTTAAAGGACTGAAGATTTATTGATTTATTTTTCTTTTAAGAACGTCTGTAGTATGCAAAGCGTATTCTGTAATGCAGCAGATCACATGATGAATAACACACAAGTGGCACACTGGAAGCCAAGCAGAATGCAAAGCACAGCTTTACCCAAAGCTGGAAGAGTCATGGCATGCAAAGCTCATCATGCTGAGCCTCGGGATACGAAACTCGTATGACCCTCTGGGATTAGATATGACGTGCATCTTTCACCTTCAAGTACCAGTGATTAGTGAGGGGACAAAAGCAAGTCACAGAAAGGTTTTATATATATAAAACCTAAAAGCGATGGCTTCAAGCTGAAAGAGGGCAGGTTTAGGCTAGATCTTAGGAAGAAATTCTTTGAGGGTGGTGAGGTGTGGCATCGAACAGGGAGCAACACACAATTCGATATGAATTGTAGGTGAAGCCAGGAAGCCAGCCATTTTATTAGGTGAAATCACCCAGATTCTAGACCTTTTTTACTACCAACGTGGCAAGCTAAAAAACTGCTAATTGGTTACACACACTGTTCACACCATATTGATTGGTTAGTAATTATAACCAGTTCTGATAAACCTATCTTAGAGCTAAACATCCTTAGTTTACCTTTAATACCTCAAAGTATCCACACACCTGCTGTTCTGACCCTCTTGTTATGGTTGGTTCCTAACATGTTCTGTTACTCCCAAATCCCTTCCCATAACTGCTTCTTGGTTTAGGGCAGCCTGTACCCCTATCAGCAAGGCCGCTGTGTTTTGAGAATGTGATTATTAGGATCCTCTCAGCATGAGGAACTTTTCCTGTCTCATGGGAACAGAAGAATATTGTCAGGGCCTATGTCTTGGGAGAAGAGAGCTAGGCTGCTAGCAGGCCTGCTGCCTTACCCAACAGTGAGGCACTGCAACGGGTTGCCCAGAGAGGTTGTGGAAGTCCCATCCTTGGAGGCATTTAAGGTCAGGATGGATGGGGCTTTGGGCAGCCTGGTCTAGTGAGGGTGTCCCTGCCTATAGTAGGGGGTTAGACCTAGATGGTCTTTGAGGTCCCTTCCAACTCAAAACATTCTATGGTTCTATGATTCTGTGGTTCTGTGATTCTATGCCAGCACAGTGCTAAAGTCAACTTCCTTTGAGTCCATCTTACCTGTAATTCACAGCTGCTGGGAAACAAAAGTCACCTTTTTTTTTTTAAGCAGTGAATCAATTACAATTCAATGTTATACAACAGGGCAAAGATCAAACAGTCACATTTTTAACATTTTAATGTAGTAATTTAAAATACAACACCCATGTTGGGCTGCATAGAGGGGTACTATCTCTCGAGGTCCCTTCCAACCCCTACAATTCTGTGATTCTGTGATTCTGTACTTTTAGAATCAAGCATGCCACGTGTGTGTGGAAAAACTACACAGTGTTCTTCTTCAGCTCCAAATTCCTTCAGTTAATGCCAAATAATGAAATAATGTCACCACTGTTCAGTCACTAAGAGTGTGAATCCCACAGTCTTCCTGCTGCCTCCATGGGAGATAAGAGCTTTGTGCTCTCTGACGTTGAAGGCATAGGACCTAGCTGTCTGAGTAGATGGATACAGGTGAACTACTCTGGGAAATAAAGACAGAGAGTCATACAGTTATCATTTCAGCTACCTGTATTTATCAGAAAAAAAAAAATCTAAATAACAAACTTACCCAGCTTGAAGTTAACAAAAATCTCTCCAATTCAAGACGTTCCTTCATCACATTTTAAAATCCAGACACAAAGCTATCCAGACACACTTGGAATAACTTTTGTTGTGCTTTGAAGAGCTAATCAACTAAAAGATTATACCTGAGTCCTATAAATTAATCTTAGATTCATAACAAAATTACAACTTCAGTTGCATCATGCATGTGCAACACGTCAGGTTGGGGTTGTTATTATTATTAATAACAGATCAGAATGGTAATTTCCTTTATTTTTCATATTAAACATGTTATGGGAATATAATTAATCAAAGTTATGCTACATGTGTTAGCATGAGTAGAGACCTTTGTAATAAAAACCAACAGCTGAAGTGCTATTGAGAGATGGAAAAGTGCAGTTCCATGAAAACTCCTGCATGTTTCGGGCTCCTGTGTTCCACAGCAGGAGGGGAATAGAAGTGAAGAAGTAAAAGAGAGGAAAGAGTGGGAAGGATTAAATCAGAGGCAAAAAAGGCAGACCAAGACGCTGAAAGGCAGGTAAATATATTGAAAGAGAAATGCAATGGTTTGGGAAGCATTAGGCTAGTCTTAGTCTCCTGCCATTGGAGTAACACGTTGAAATTAATGGCTGTTTGCTGCAGTTTTCTCCTGTTTGGGTGAGTGGTCGTGGGTGTGTGAGTAGCTTGACTGGGTTGGGGTGGTATTGCAGCTGAGCATGAAGTGCAGCTGCCCATACCTGTGTTCATTTATACTGACGAGTTTCACCGTGTTTTTGCTCTATCAGTCAGGAGGAATCGTCTCCAGAGTCTCCTTCAACCAAAGTGCCTCCTGCTATTTTTTGCAATATGAATAGCATTTTACCTTCATTAGGGACCTTTCCTAAGTATCAGTGACCTGATTTCTGAGACCTGTTACAGAAACTGGATGAAATTTGGAGCTCTGTGACCATCTTCAAACATCCAAAACTCGCCTCTGTGAGTCCTCTCCATAGCCAAGTGAAAGCATCAGGCATCTCTAAGGGCCAGTGATGTCTACAAAATATACCCATAAATGATATATTGAGGGTGCAATAGACATGGCAGAGAGCCCAAGCAGGTGAGTTGGAAGAAATATTTAAATTTTCAGTGTTTTTTAGCATTAGAGGTCGGTGAGACGAGTCAGATCCTAGTTCACCTCACATTCCCTTGTTCTGAGGGTACAAAAAGGTGATCTGACCAGTATGATAGTTCTGTTTTCCAGAGATCTGTGCTTAAGCATGTATATTTAATTACTTTTAGTGCCTTATCTCCAATATAATCACTCATGGCTTATGTTGGTCAGGTGCTAATCATTTTACTAAACTGCTTGCAGAAAACAGCTGGAGAATGGGTAGAGGTGACAAGCTGAAACTTGGTTTATTTTCCTTTAGCTAAGGAAAAGCAAAAGCAATGACTGCTATAACCACTGAATGTTTGAGCATTGACATGTTCTTAAAAACATAGTGTATAGGGTTGCTACTTATCTCAGAAAGGCAATTCTCCTGGCCATCTGGCTATTAGGGGCTGCTGAAAAGAAATTAAAATCTGGGCTGAGCAGCATCGAAAGAAAATAATCTGAAGGGATTAATTGATTTTTGACTCTTCACTCAGCAGCTCTTTTCCTTTCACTTCTTTAAACTTCAGAGTGAGTGACAAGTGAAATGAACAGCTCACACAGAGGGCAGACTGTGGAGACCCCCCAACGCCAGCGATTAAACCTGCCTCTTGTTCTGCAGGGGTTTGTACCGGCTTCAGGGGTGCAGGGCCAGCGCCAGCATCTTTGGAGCAGCGAGGTGCTGATGATGCTGGGATGCCTGGTAAGATCTGGAGCTGCCCTGTCAGGGAAATAGCTCCTTTTTACTTTAAATAAACCCTGGGGTTACATTCTTTCATGGTTATAGGTTTTGGTTGAAGCGCGAGAGAACTTCCCATCTCCGTGCGTGCTGCCTGCGGTTGTGTTGTGACACAAGGTGTCCGTAATAACCTACACAAAGTGCCCTCTGACAGAACCTAGCCCCATCTAATCCGATGCATTTCTGTCTTTGCTTTGTCTAACAAGAGATTCTTGTTGTTTTACCCATCCTAAACCAGACATGTTCCACGTAGGAAATTTCAAATTACTCTAAACAGCAGCACATGATCTCTCAAGGTCCCTTCCAACCCCTACAATTCTGTGATTCTGTGATCCTTCTGTCACATGAAATACTCAGGTACCTTGTCCCCCAGTGACAGGTGGAACAGGCTCTGAGTTATGAAAAGTTGACATGAAATATTTGTTAAATATGACACTTGAGGGTTTTGCTCAAAGAAAACTGTAGTTTAAAATGAACAATGAATTCTCACCCATGTATTGCATTTACTTTTTCAACATTTTTTAGCAAGAAACCAAAAAAACCCTGAGTGTAACTGAATGACAAGAATTAAACCTGTGAGAAACTGGTCAGTCTGAATGTACAAACACCTTTGATGGTACTGGTAAATGTAGCAAAACTGCTTTTCAAAATAGCTTTATTCAAGGAGTAACTTTCCAAAAACATATACTTCTGGGGGGGGAAAAAAATTCGTATTCTGATAAACCCTCAAAACCCTTTTTGTTCACAGACTTTTCAACAGAGACACCGTGGGGCTGCTGCTGACCAGACCCCACTGCTGACCCCTCCACACACTCCCACTGCCGAGGTGTAAATCCATTGGTCCAATCTGCTTTTCAAAGCAGGGCTCCCTTCTCATCACCACTTTTCCAGCAGGTGTTTTTCCTGGGTGTTAGGAGAACTTCTGTTTATTTCCCTTCTGGATTTTAAACCAGCAGTTCGGAGCAGTAACCGTATTATTTGCTCCACCGATTGGCTGCACGAAGCTGTTACAGACATTTTATTCAGTCAAGGCAGCTGGCTAGGCACAGGCAACATTAACTACTATCATAGCTATAAAAATAAAACAGAGTTTAAGATCATAACTGTAGCAATAACCTTGCCCTAATAGTATAAAACAAAATAGGATCCATTATGGATTTATTTTTTGTTTTACTGCCATCTGTCACAATTTCCATTTCTGATGGCTCTGGAACAGTTTCATAGTCTCTTCACACTAAACAAGCTTGGAATAAAATGAGAGTCAGAAGGAAATGAGATAGTGTTAAATCAACTTGTCCTGGTAAGTGCAAACATTGGCATCATCATCCTGATTTATTTCTTCCTATCCTTTAGGACAACGGCATATGGTCTCCATTCCAGCAAGAACGTATGAGTTGGGAAGGAGGGAACAACACGGAGGCACAGAGCATTTCTGTTTGAGCAAATCTCCTTGAACCCACACTGACATAGAAAGGTTAGAGAAAATCAAGTGTCCTACCTCTTCCAGTGGGAAGTTCTGAAGAGTTTTGTGTTATCCTTCCTATTACCAGCTTGTCTCGTTTGCCCCATGTTTACTGATCACTGGAGAAGATCTCTCTGTAGAAAACCCTCCCTTCCTTCCCTCCTTCCTTCCCTCCATCCTTCCCTCCTTCCTTTCCTCCTTCCTTCTCTCCTTCCTTTCTTCCCTCCTTCCCTCTTGACTGCCTTTTCCAATCTTCCATAGCAACAAGGTCCATTAGATAGGAGGTCTCCACAACTCCTCAAAACTACTTTCAGTGTCACTGTGAAGGTCATAGCAGAGAACCTGAGATCTTTTATGGACAACTGGGGAAGGTGATGTAAGTGACTAGGATATGCAGATGTATCAAAACCTTTTATGCTAGAAGAGACTTTGTCTTCTAGAGATCTACACTTTATACAAGAGATAACTAGAAGGGATGTGACAGAAAGACCACATCACCATACCATGAGAAACATATTCTTTCCTTTTTAGCATGTCACTACTGTTGGTAAGAACTAGGTGCAAGCTACTAAAAGGATCATTACAAACAGGAGCAATAGACTGAGGGCTAAATGTGATTTTTTGGGGGGAAGGAGCCAGCCTGGCCTTTGCAAATGGTAAGAATGAGCCACATGTCTACCTGAGTTTTGAAAAGGGGGGTTTTCAAGGCAACTGAATATACTGACACAAATATATCCCAGCAGAGGAAGAGCAAAGGGACAGCTTCCACAACAGAAGAGGACCTCCTGGAGGAGATGCTTTGTCCTATCCCCATTGTGCATCCCACCTGGCCATCGCTCCAGCTGCACCGAAACGCCCCAGTCTGCATCTGCTCTGTGAAGCACTCCAGATCATACCAGCAACTGACCTGTCCTCTTCATTACCCACTGCTTCACCAGCAGGACCACATCCATTTCCAGGGCCACCTGGACACCAGGTTTGCCATGCTTTTCCTGTTTGCTGTCCAAGCCACTGTAAAGCAGCACACAGCCAAAATTCCCAGCTGTGCTCGGGCTGCCCACTGTAGACACCCACAAGAAATGTTTCTATCAGTGACAAGTCCTCGCTGGTAATATAAGAGCTATATCATGGCTATCAATACCAACACCACTTAAGCCAAGGTCACTGTATAAATTTCTGCCATCAAATCCATATCCATTAGGAGTATGCAAAGCTGGCATCAGTGATTTAGAGCTACAGATGCTGAAAAGCCTGGTGTAGATGCCATTATACTCTCTCTCTCTCTATATATATATATATATCTTCCAAAAGCGTGGTGAGCTAGACGTGAGGCGGGCACTGCCGCTCGATTAATCATTGAAGGGAAATAACAGCCAGATTTCACAGAATCACAGAATCACAGAGTTGTAGGGGTTGGAAGGGACCTCGAGAGCTCATGGGGTCCAACCCCCCTGCCAAAGCAGCTCCCCAGCTCATACTGCACAGAGAGGTGTCCAGATGGGTCTTGAATCTCTCCAGAGAAGGAGACTCCACACCCCCTGGGCAGCCTGTCCCAGGGCTCCCTCACCCTCACTGGGGAAAAGTTCCTCCCCATGTTGGTGTGGAACTTCCTGTGCTCCAATTTGCAGCCATTGCCCCTTGTCCTGTCTCCACTGACCACTGAAAAGGGGCAGGCCAATTCCCCCTGCAACCCATGCTTATGATAACTATAAATGCCAATTAGGTCCCCCCTTGGTCTTCTTCTCTCCAGGCTGCACAGCCTCAGCTCTCTCAGCCTTTCCTCATAGGATAGATGTTCCAGGCCCTTCATCATCTCTGTAGCCCTTCTCTGGACTCTCTCCAGGAGATCCCTGTCCTTTTTATCATAGGGAGCCCAGAACTGGACACAATACTCCAGGTGGGGCCTGACCAGGGCAGAGTAGATGGGGAGGATCCCCTCCTGTGACCTGCTGCCCACACTCCTCCTGATGCCCCCCAGGATCCCATTGTCTCTCTCAGCCCCCAGGGCACACTGCTGGCTCATGGCCAACCTGTCATCTACCAGGACCCCCAGGTCAGTCTCCACAGAGTTTCCCAACAAAAGGAATCCATATCCTCTACCTGTAGAGGATTTCCTCGACTTACCTTTTCCTTTTCTAACAAAATCGATATGGAATTAGAGCGTTTGCTTTCACTGGGACAAACTTCCAAGGACCACTAAATGTAGGAGTGAAACAGAGTGTTTGGGCAGATGTCCCTGAACCAAAGTAAAGCAGCTGCCGTCCTGTCAGTGTAGAACATCCTACAAACACATAAATGTGTGACATATGTTCTCTGGAACATTTTTTGACGTGATTTTGGCTCACTGTACTGTATCTATCTTCCCCTAAATGCTATATATAAACTCTTGTTTAATATTCACAGAACTGTGTACCGTTTCCCAAAAGCATAAATTAAAGAGACGACGTTTCTCTGTCCTTAAATGTTTATGTCCTAAAACAAAAAATCAAGGTTTAAACCATCTCCCAACTGCTGCACCAGAAAGAAAATGCCCCAGACACAAACACACGTGCATGTATATTTTAAAAGGCATTTGAATGCTGCATTTTACAGGGGGACAAGAGAATGAATCGCTTTTTTAGCAAGGGAGACAACTTGGTGCTCAGTTTTCCAGCAGCTGTCGAAGTTGAGGGAAACGTGTCTTGAATCTCTCCAGAGAAGGAGACTCCACACCCCCTGGGCAGCCTGGCCCAGGGCTCCCTCACCCTCACTGGGGAAAAGTTCCTCCCCATGTTGGTGTGGAACTTCCTGTGCTCCAACTTGCAGCTATTGCCCCTTGTCCTGTCCCCACAGACACTGAAAAGGGCTGGCTGATTCCCCCTGCACCCCATACTTAAGATATTTATAAACATTGATTAGGTCCCCCCTCAGTCTTCTTTTCTCCAGACTGAACAGCCCCAGCTCTCTCAGCCTTTCCTCATAGGATAGATGTTCCAGGCCCTTCATCATCTTCGTAGCCCTTCTCTGGACTCTCTCCAGGAGATCCCTGTCCTTTTTACACCAGGGAGCCCAGAACTGGACACAATACTCCGTTGGACCCGATGATCTCTTGAGGTCCCTTCCAACCCCTATAGTTCTGTGATTCTGTGAAGTCTGGCTGTTATTTCCCTTCAATGATTAATCGAGCGGCAGTGCCCGCCTCACGTCTAGCTCACCACGCTTTTGGAAGGAGTTTTGAAACTCGCCTCTTCCTGCAGCAAAGCTCTGTCATTGAATAATTTATGCCCTTCCCTCCAAGCTCTGGTTTGTCCATTCAAAGCAGAAAAACCCTCTCAGCAATGAGGCGCTTCCACCCAGCAATCTCCTTCTTCCAAAGACACTGAGTGAGGAACAGCTGGCCCCCAAAACCCCAGAGAAATCCCCAGAGCACAATGCAGCCTGCAAGTTGCCAGTACTCCAAGGGGCAGGGGAGGAGGAGGGAGCAAGGAGGGATAGAGGATGGGAATTTGGATGGGATCCTGATAGCTCGGAGCAGAGCATGCTAGCAAAGCTTTTCCAAGGCACTCCTCTCGTGCCTGGCAGATGGGCCAGCGCTGCTCATGTCCATCATGAAGAGAGTGCCCTGACTCACATTGTCACTTCGTGCTTGGCTTTGACCAGAGCTGAGTGTTATCACCTAAGCAGTGAGCAACTTCCTCTCACTGGTATTCACAGTGGGTTTCCTCGTGGGAGGTGGGGACCAAAGGTACTTGTTGGGAAGATGTGGGGTCCCGCTGGCTCCCTGCCCAACACTGGGGGATGCAGCCATAACCTTTATCTGATGGCTGTGCACAGCCAAGTCCTCAAAGCCATTGCTCTGAGACCTGCCAGCTACACTTACTGCTGGCTGGGACCTGGGGCTCCATCCATCCCATGCTGTGCTTCCCCTCTGGCTCGGGGATTTTGGGCTGCCCATCCATCGCTTGCCCCAGACAGGGCATAAATAATGCATTGTTTACACTGAGGAAAAACTGTTTGTGTGCTGCCCTGCCAGATTTTATTTGTTTACCTTTCCAGGCTCAAGCTGAGTTTTAGGACTCCATTTAATGCTGTGCTAGGAAGCTTTGTCAGAAAAGAAGCGAGATACATAGTGTGGGACTTCAGAGGAAAGAAATGTGAATTTTGCTTGGTGTTTTTTGAACATTCTGAAGATCTTGAGGTTTTACAGGAAGATAAATTGCATGCTATTAATTTTTACATGAATCATGCCTACCTATATCCAAAAAAACTATTTCCAATTCTACTTTTAATTATGTAGGATAAAGTTATTTCAGCTAGGGGCAAAGCTGCCACAGTAAACCATCATCATCAAAGGGCTGATGACCTGAATCAACAGGTTTCCCAACATGATTTCAGAACGTGTAGTTCCCATCATGATTTTTGTGGATGTTTTGGTATGAATCCCACTTCCAGGAACAGCAGCACAACCTGTGAGACCCAGAGGTGTGTCTGGATCCATGCTGTGGGTATGGTTTCCACGCTTACTCCCAAGCCACAGCATCCTGGAGCATCAGCACCTTCATTAACCTGAGCAAAAAGTATGGCCTTATCTGGGTGCAAACAAAGCAGTGAAACCCTCAGTCCAAATAATAACTTTTTCAATCAGGCCACACAATCCATGACATCCTGATAGCAAAGCTGAGAGAGCATGGGGTAGATGAGTGGACAGGGAGGTGGGTTGAGAGCTGGCTGTCGGACCGAGCTCAGAGGGTCGTGATCAGTGGAGCAGAGTCTGACTGGAGGCCTGGACCAGCAGTGTCCCCAGGGCTGGGTGTTGGGTCCAGTCCTGTTTAATATCTTCATTGACACCTTGATGAGGGAACAGCATCCATCCTCAGCAAGTGCTGGTGATACAGAGCTGGGAGGGGTGGCTGACAGGAAGGACACTGCGCTGCCATCCAGAGACCTGGCCTGGCTGGAGAGCTGGGCAGGGAGAGACCAGATGAGATTCAACAAAAGCAAGTGGAGAGTCTGGCACCTGGGGAGGAACAACCACATGTATCAGTACAGGCTGGGGGTGACCTGCTGGAGAAGAGCTCTGTGGAGAAGGACCTGGGGGTCCTGGTGGATGACAGGTTGGCCATGAGCCAGCAGTGTGCTCTGGGGGCTGAGAGAGACAATGGGATCCTGGGGGGCATCAGGAGGAGTGTGGCCAGCAGGTCACAGGAGGGGATCCTCCCCCTCTACTCTGCCCTGGTCAGGCCCCACCTGGAGTGTTGTGTCCAGTTCTGGGCTCCCTGGTGTAAAAAGGACAGGGATCTCCTGGAGAGAGTCCAGAGAAGGGCTACGAAGATGATGAAGGGCCTGGAGCATCTCCCCTCTGAGGAAAGGCTGAGAGAGCTGGGGCTGTTCAGCCTGGAGAAAAGAAGACTGAGGGGGGACCTAATCAATGTTTATCAATATCTTAAGTATGGGGTGCAGGGGGAATTGGCCAGCCCCTTTTCTTTGGTCTGTGGGGACAGGACAAGGGGCAATGGCTGCAAATTGGAGCACAGGAAGTTCCACACCAACATGGGGAGGAACTTTTCCCAGTGAGGGTGAGGGAGCCCTGGGACAGGCTGCCCAGGGGGTGTGGAGTCTCCTTCTCTGGAGAGATTCTAGACCCATCTGGACACCGACCTGTGCAGTATGAGCTGGGGAGCTGCTTTGGCAGGGGGGTTGGACCCCATGAGCTCTTGAGGTCCCTTCCAACCCCTACAACTCTGTGATTCTGTGATTCTGTTAGTCATTTCATTTGATACAGTTGCAAAGTTCTCCTGCTGTTGATTGGCTGTGGGACATTTGGAAATGTGCAGAATGAGAAAGATGCTGAGAACTGCTTACAGCCAGTAGAAATATGGTTCCATTCTGCGTTGCTCTAAGGTGCCATCCAGTGCCCATGGGAAATTTTGTCTTTTCCTTTTACAGTTATTGTTAAGATTAAGTCAGATGTCTTGTCTAAGAAAATAAAACAAAATGAACAAACAAAATTAAACCCTTTCAAAGCTCTCAGAAAATAAGAAAGCAACATTTCTTTGTAAGTCATCATCAACTGCTTTGGAAAGAACCAGATGAAAGGTGAAACCCTCTGCTGACTTCATCTGGTCAGCATTTATTTACCTTGACTTTTGCACCTCGACACTTACTTGGGAGCAGGATCTGAGCTGACTGGTAGCAGTTCTATATAGCAGCCTCAAGACAAACTGCACCCTCTCCTGTTCTCAGTGCAGTAGGAAGAGCTGGTGGCCACCTCTGCTCACTCAGAAAACACCATGGTTGAGAATTACCTTTTCATTTTCCTTAAGGATCTGAGAATTATATTTCCTTAAGAATAAGCTTCCTTCACAGCAGGGACTCTCCTATATGCTGGAAGCATCTGCAAATTAATGCATCGATTTCCATAATGGTGTACATATTATTCTATACTGTTGACATTAGCAAAAGGCAGCTAAAATCTCTTCGTGTGAGCAGAGGGCTAAAACTAGTAGGATCACAGAAATCCTGAACTCAGTTTTAAAGGAAAAAGAATTTTAAAAGCGTGCAGAGAGTGAAGGAAAGAGTGAAAAGATGCACAGTTCCTACCTTATTGCAAAAGGAGCAAGATATATTTGGGGTTTTTTGAGACTGCCTGAATCTCTGTGAAGGTTTCTCCATTCTTTTCTATGGTTTTCTCTTCTAGAAAAACTTCGTTTTAAGGTCAATTCATGTATGTTCCAGGGTGAAAGCAGATAGCCTGTGTTCACGTGCTGTGACCATCGTGGCCCTGGCTGCTCCTAAAATAAAGCTGCTAAATATCCTCAGCTTTAGCAAGCAGTTCATGAAGCTCTTTGACAGCCTCGTGCAGCAAGAGCTGTAATTAAGATTATCTGATATTATCATAACAGGGCTGGGCAATGATATGGCCACATCTACACTGAGAGGTGAGAGTGTGTATCACACAAATCAGCGTTAACAAGGGTCCTGGGGCTTCCTTTGCCCTTTGCTTTCTCAGTGCCCAGAATTTCTCCTTCTCATCTGAAAATCATCCCTTGAAAAATTCAAGGCCGAGGAAAACTATGTCCTAATTGAAAACAAAGCCCCATTGAGCAAGAGGATAAGTACATTTTACTCAGTTAGAGCCGGTGTTTGACACTGTGAGCCATCATTTATGGGGGGAGGAAATGTGCCTGTAGTTAAATAGCAGCCCTCCAAATTGACCTACATCCTTGGGGAATGAATTTTGTTCTGGCAGTCCTTTGAATCTGTATCTACTGAACCTTGCTGGCAGCACGAAGGAGAGGTTTGGGGGGGTTGCAGCTCTTTTCATTTCTCTGCCATGTTGTCTGCCATCAAGATGGTTGCCTGTGAGATGGCTGGGAGGCTGCTGACTGAGGAGGGGAGCGGATCACAATAGTGTAACTGTTAACCAGCCGGTTTCTCAGCCTCTGCAGGCAATAAGGTCAATTTAACAGGGAAAAAGGGGATCAGCAAAACATTCTGTAACACCTAAATATAGATTTGCTGTTCGAGTTTAGTTCTTTGTCAGAGCAGCACTTTGTTAAGTCACCACTTAAACCTTTGACTGATGGAGGTCTTCAGGACCTCTTCTGAAGTTACTGCTTTCTCTGCTCCCACTCTCTAAGGTATTTAACGCCCCTAAATCTCTACAGAGAATACTTAGGATATCTCTGCCGCTTTCCTAGCAGTATTCTGTCTCTGTGGTTGCTTGGAACCAGGCACTTTTGGGCATCTGACCTTTATAATGCCTGTTCTATCAGTCACAGAGGGACACTCGCACCTGAGGTTAGCTTGTTAGCTTACAGGTTCATGCAGCGATGCCTCTAGAAGATGAGCTGTCAAGCTCCTCAGTGCCTGGGGGACATCACCTATGCCACCAGTAAGTATCTGTGCCTCTTCTTAGCAGCTGGATTAAAGGCATTTCACCAGTTAACCTGCAACAGCAGCAACAATCTGTACAGATAATTTCATCCCCAAGACCCTGGCAGATGGCAGCACAAGTGTACATGGTTACTGGGGTGGGAGGTTATGAAGAGCTGCATTTTGGCTTCTTAAGAAAAACTGTGGCTTCAATACACTCATGAACAGTCACCTTTGCCAGTCTTTTGCTAATATAAAACAAGAACATGCATTTCCAATGTGGGAGGTGAACCATATCCTATCTGGTCACACCTACGGCACAAAGGCTTGCAAAGCCTTGCTTGGGTTTTCATCTGACATTCTTTGGTTCTGGGGTTTCTTTTTCCTCTAACTACTTTTTTTAGATGAGGGTGATACTTTGCCATTCAGCCTCCACATTGATCCCCTTGGTGTCCAGCTTCCTAGGAAGGGACAATGTGTTCAAGAGTTTGACATCTGAGCTAGCTGTTATTCACATATCCTTCCTGCCCACAGGCTGCCTCCACATCCATATATAACTTTCCTGTACCTTTTCCCCTCCCTTTTCCTTTCTCCACAGTTTTCCTGTTCAATTCCCTTTATTGCCCCACTCACCAGTCCTCCTAGGCTCACTTTCTGTAAGTGAATAGCAAAAAATACCCCTCCATCTGCTCCTCACACCTTCACAGAGCCCTTCACCGTTAGTGTCCTCTTGGTGGAAAAAGAGACTTTGAGTGCAAGAAGCTGTCCGAAGCAGCCCTCAGCCCACACAGCCACCGCCTTGTATTGAGCCAGATTCAGGCTTGTATTTTAATGAGGTACTTTGGAGGACTTGTAGTTGGCTTGGCTGGGAGTTCTGGGAGGACAAGGAGCTCTGGATAAGCAGGGAGGGTCTCACAAAGCATATTCACACAACTTCATGGTGCTCCTTGGCGCTGGCTACAGTAACTGGGAATTGTCTCCATGTGCTGTAGCTGCTATGACAGTCAGTTCTTCACTGAGTCACAGAGAATAGGCAGTTGTAATTTATACATCAGCAGATCTGAGGATTTAAGTCACAGAGCTTAGAACAAGGGGTGAATTGTTTGGGTCAAACATTTTTAGCAAAGAAGACATCTGTAGCCACAGGAAAATAAGTGACCTTGTACTTGATATATGTGCTTCTTCAAAAGGAAAGACAAGGGAAAAAAAAAGCCTTCAAAACTTGGGAAAAGTTGAACTTAAATATTTAGTATCACCACACATGTATGTCTTCACTATTTTAATGAGTAAATGTTGCAAAATGTCTTATGCTTCTTTTTAAAAGTCATCCTTTATGTGGCGTGCAGGGTGTGCTAGTACTGACAGCACTGGTAACAGGAACCACAAGCATGGCTTACTTGGAGGAAAAACAACACTTCATTCCTGTATTCCTTGAAGAGGTTACAGTGACCTCCAGCATCCCACTGCTGCTACCTTTGGAGGAAAGGATTTCTTGCCCCGTTCCATCAGGTACATCCATTACCAGGTACATCAGCTCTTGCTCCTTCTCCTGTGAACTCCTAGCATGAAGAGCATGTTGCTTCAAGACTTTCTGCCCAACTTCTACCTCCTTCTCCTGGGACACCCAACCACTTTGCTCTGAAATCTGTTTTGCACCAATAGAAGCAAAACTAGCTCACATCCAGCAAAGAGAAAGAAACCCTAGCAGGCACCCATGCCACCACAGGTACTCGCTGTGCTCCACCAGCCTATAGGTCCCTCCAGGGATTCAGTCACAAGAGGTGTGATGTATGTCCCTCTGATTCATGTTCATATGGAATAATGCTGGGGGTGCATAATGACAGACCCTTGTATGGTCACGGGCCTGGGAGGGGCAGTTGGAGATTTTGCATGGACTAAATGATACAAAGGACGTGCAAATCTTCGTGTGAAGGACCACAGTGTAGCACAGTGTGTGCATTGTGATACCTCTGGAGAAACAACCTGTCTCTGAAGAGGGTGCTCAAGAAGGAAGAAGAGGAAGGCCCTGAGTCTACAGAACCAGCTGCCTGGTCATTAGCAAGACAAAAGCTGCAGGATGTCTTGTGGGGGTTACCTGGCCGGCACTCCAGCATGTCAGTTTAAGGTGTACATGGTTATGGCTTGATGGGGTCGCCTGGCAGCACTCCAGCCTGTCAGTCTGAGTCGGTGGGCTGTGTTACCCCTGGAAGGTCTGTAAGCCAGGGACTGGAGCTGTTCGGAGTGCGTTGCTGAGCGTGCCCCCCCAGCACTGTTTGCTGCCTTTATTCCTTTCATAAATTATTCAATTTGGCTAAAATCTTGTTTGGGGCCAAGTCATTTGTAACAAGAGGCAAAAGCTCAAGGGTTGGTTTCTGTGCATCATTCAGGAAAATCAATTCAGGAAAATCATTCAGGACGCCTATCTGTGCAGTATGAGCTGGGGAGCTGCTTTGGCAGGGGGGTTGGACCCCATGATTTTTCGAGGTCCCTTCCAACCCCTACAACTCTGTGATTCTGTGAAAAGACCTGAAGCTCATAAACCTGCTGATAAAAATGAATTGTTCAAACATGCCTTGTTTTCTTCTCCTGCCCATGAGTCTGCTGTGGCCTGGTTGAAAAAGCTCTGGACACATGGTGCCCTGGAGAAGACCTGCTCCCTGTCAGGTTTTAGTGGGGTGATAGAGAATCTGAGCCCCCTGCTACACTGCCAGACAAAGGCTGCCCTTTGCGGCAGAGCGCCAGGAGAGATGCTCGCCGTGGGATGAGCAGGAGATCAATGTGCTCTGTCACTCCTTTGTGCTTATTGATCACGCTCTGATCGTGCTAGCTTGAAGGCAAATAGCCCCGAAATCAAAAGCAAGACCAATCTTTATCTGTCTCTGTATAGATGAAGTATAGATTTGGAAACATCATCTATATAATGAAAGCTTAACACAGGTCGGACAGTGTTATTCCCTGTCTCACAGATTGCTCCTGTGCTGTAAACAGCTGCCTCCCCTGCCACATCTCTGAGGGTAAATCACACCACACTCCAGATGATTTCATATTTCAACAATCCTCTTTTCCAGTTGTATGGCTGGGAGGGACTTCCTACATTTCATGTAATCAACATGCAAATTTGAGAGCTTCCCATAAAATCCTGCAGTAAAACAGGATGTGTTTGCTCTAAATAGATTTCACCCAGTAACAATTCACCATAAATTCAGCTAGCATCAACAAACTGTTATTTTCCCTCATGTTCCTCTAATGTCTTTTTTTTTCTTTTCCCTGTGTAGAACAACAAGAGAAAATTGCTGCTGTTTGTCCCCAGATTGAAGTATTTAAATGAAGCTAAAGACACTGCCTACCAATGAGGAGAGTACTCTGGGAGTCAACTGCATTCTTTGTCATTGCAAGTGTGAAGCAGCAAATGGAATTACAACTGGAATCAGTTGGATTCGGTAGGAGCAGCTCATAGGTATTGCAGAAAGCTGAAATGGGGATAGGTTATTAGAAGTTTACTGCTTGAGATAAAAAGCAGTTTCATGGAAGGTGTGTTTACCGAGGTGCACTAGCAGAGTATAAATAATACATGTTTTTAGCATGCTATTTAAATAATTGTCCTTAAAAAAAAAATAAAATCACCCTGCCACTGTGTTAGAAAGGAAAAATAAAGGGGAATTTCCAGTTTTACATATCCCATAATTCCTACCTGCTCATTTTCAGCGCTGAAGACGGGGATAATAACATGATAAGGAAGCCATAAAAACCATAAAAAATATCTTCACCCAACAGATTTACTGCTGTGTAAGGTTGGGTTATGGCAATGAGTCTCACCAGGCATTTACACAACACAGATTAAAAGATACACTGTCCTGATTCATAAACTGGGGGCTTTTTTTTGGGAGATAAATGCTTTCAGAAACGTGTTTTTCAGATTATAAATACTCTTACCAAGGTGGGGAAAGAACCAACAAAATAGATGCTCAAAGACAATTGTCAGCACTAAGTTGGGCACCAAGCTAGGGTGGCATTAAAATGGTTTGAGACTGGGATCAACAGTTGGCAGAGCAATAAGAGGGTAAGGAAACAGGGGGTCGATTTATTTTAAAGGGAACCTAAACATTGTGTTAATGTTGACAGCTGACAGTGAAAACACTGCTGAAAATTGAGTGTGAGGCAGAGGTTTTCTCCATAGCCACAGGATGTCCTTGGAACAGAGTCTGCATTTCAATGAGCTAGATGCCACTCGCAGCACATTAGAAAGAAATTAGTTAGGGTGGAACGTAATTACAATGTCAGGGTAGTCCCGAAATCCGTCCTTACGGTTGGGAAGCATGTCATACTGAGGGAAAAATTAGCTTGCTTACAAATGCACAGCAGATAATATCCAGACCAAACAGGATGCTTCTCTCCACCTTTCTTCTTCCTCCCACTGTTTCTTTTTGTTTAAAGCACGGCTATAAAGACTCACATCTCATCCCAGCTTCTTTTGTCAGAGCAGCTAATGAGCTGGGGAGGGATAGGGATAAAAAACATAGTGGAAATGGGGTCACAGAGAGGTTAAACTTCATGAATATATTCATTGGGATTCAGCTCACACCCTCCTGAAATGAGATGTCATCATTAAAATTGTGGATGACATTGTTGCACAATGATGCTTCCTGACAGGCTGTTAGAAAGACATGAAGGAAATAGTTTTCGTTTAGACTGTAATACATCACTGTGATAAGAAAACAAGCCCAAACTGAACAAACAATAGAAGAAAAGTCCTGAAAATAATCTATCTATGTAAGATGCTTTGAAGGGAGAAATGCTCCAATTTTATTTTAAAAAAAATAAAATCAAAAAACCCCAGGGATCTTGACATCATTTTCTTTTCTACTTCCCTGGAGTTGTCATTGTGAGACATGAATGACACGAGTAGCTTGGAAATTGTTTATTACATCCCAGGACTTCTGCCATAGCAGCAATTTTGGCTGGCTGGGTGGGGTTTTAACAGGAGCAAAGACCGTAATTGTTTGAAAAGCAGGAAAGGCAGAGCTGCATTCAACTGTGTTGGAGTCTGAAAGGCACAGACTAATCCGAGGTGTGACTAGCCCTTTTCAGTGCTCACAGGGGTGGTGGAAGGTGATGCAAAGGGACATCCTTTACCCTGACCCCAGAAATCAGCCATATCTAGTCAGTCCTAACAGGTGCTACTCTGGCTTCTTCATAAAGCCTTGTCATCTTCTCCCAAAAATCTGGTTTAGCACATTACTGGCTTCTAATACTAGATACCTTTCAGGAGGCTAAACAAAATCTTCCTTGCTGAGACCATTACTTTGCATCTTAGTCCTTTCTTCCTTGCCCTCTGTTGTGGCGACCAGCGGAGAGCAACACACAATTCAATATATGAATTACAGGTGAAGCCATGAATCCATTAAGCCATTTTATGAGGTGAAATCACCCAGATTCTATACCTTTCTTACTGCAAACGTGGCAAGCTAAAAAACTGCTCATTGGTTACACACACTGTTCACACCATATGGATTGGTTAGTGACTATAACGAGTTCTGATAACCCTATCTTATAGCTAAACATCCTTAGTTTACCTTTAATACCTAAAAGCATCCACACACCGGCTGGTTTGACCATCTTGTTATGGTTGGTTCCTGACATGTTCTGTTACTCCCAAATACCTTCCCATAACTGCTTCTTGGTTTAGGGCAGCCTGTACCCCTATCAGCAGGGCCGCTGTGTTTTGAGAATGTGATTATTTGGATCCTCTCAGCATGAGGAACTTTTCTCATGGGAATAGGAGAATATTGTCAGGGCCTATGTCTTGGGAGAAGAGAGCTAGGCTGCTAGCAGGCCTGCTGCCTTCCCCAACACTCTGTGTATGTAAAACCTGTCATCCCACCCTCAGTTTTCTGTCCCCTTAACTTGCAACTTGTCCCTCAGGCATGTTTCGGGGTCCACTCTGTCTCCTGTTCCCCTCAAAATTCCCCCAACTACCTCAGAGCCACCTCAGCAGGCAAAGTGGCTTCTAGCTGAGACCTCACCTGAGGAGAGGAAAGATTACCTGTCTCACTGCCTTTACCCATATTTATGCAACCCAGGACTGTGCTTGCACCTTGTGAAGCAGCACCCCATTCACCTTCTGGTTCACCACCCAGTTCTGCAGAGCGGCTGCCCACCAGCGTGTTCCTCTCTTGGCATTTGCACAGTTGGTTGATAGCTTGCCTAAGTGGGCTTACAACTACATGTCCCTGTCAAACATCCCCTCTTTTCTGGCTACCCACTTTGGGAAGAAGATTTTGAATTTGAATCCCATCATCTAAAATGCCTCCTGCCCTTTGGAGGTCTGCAAACCTGATAAGCCCGCTCTCAACTCATACATCCAGCTTATCCAACTGGATGTCTTGGTTATGAATGGTATATTTCCTTGAAGGCTCCTTTTTTTTTTTCTTTTTTTTTAAGGGAATTTATATGACTCTGAATCTGAGTTACCCACAGAAAGGTTGCTGGTTCATCAGTGAGATTTACAACCTACTAATAAGGTAAACACAGAACTGCTGGGCCATGTGAAACCACAGAAGAAAACTGACAGCAGCTTCTGCTCCTTATCCAAGCCCCTTTTCTCCTGCTGTGAAATAACCTCCCTCCCAAAAACATCACCAAAACAACTCCCTCTGGGATTAAAAGAGTCAAGTTCTAATTAAATGGAAACTTCCCATTTTCAGGTGAAGTTTAGACTTAGAGTGCTGTGCTTTAAACAGAGTTGGTGAGATTAAAGGAAGTCAGGTCTGAGTAAGTACTGAGGGATGCTAAACAGGATTTCTATCAAACAACAACAAAATGCCCTACAGAAGAAAGCCTGCTGACTGATTATTCTACAGTGCTGCATAATTGTCATCCATTTTATCATAACTCTTCCATATGGAACAGCCTTGATGTTACAACTGAGAAAACATGAAGGACACAGAACTCCTTGCAAGAGTCCAGCACATGGCCACCAAGGTGAAAGGAGTGGAACGCCTTCCTTATGAGGAGAGGCTGAGGGAGCTGGACTTCTTTAGTCTGGAGAAGAGGAGACTGAGGGATGACCTTATTCATGTTTACAAATATGTAAAGGGTGAGGGTCAGGAGGATGGAGCCAGGCTCTGTTCAGGGATGGCCAGCGACAGGACAAGGGGCAACGGGTGCAAGCTGGAGCAGAGGAAGTTCCATGTGAATGTGAGGAGGAACTTTGTTACTGTGAGGGGGACAGAGCCCTGGGACAGGCTGCCCAGAGAGGCTGTGGAGTCTCCTTCTCTGGAGACATTCAAACCCTGCCTGGATGTGTTCCTGTGTGATTTAGTCTGGGTGATCCTGCTCTGGCAGGGGGGTTGGGCTAGATGATCTTTCAAGGTCCCTTCCAACTCTTAATGCTCTGTGGTTCTGTGAAAACACATAGGAGAAGACAAAGTCCCATGAGATACTGGTATTATTGGCAGGGAAGGGAAGTGTGCCCATGTCCAGTGGATAAAATAAGATGTACATTAACTGTAATGGAATTGAGAGAGAGGTCCTAGGAAAAAAATTCTTATAGTTTTCTGCACTGTATTGGTGATGTTTCTGGTCCTGTTGCATTGCTCTGGCAGAGGTTGACTTTCTGGATAGCCTTTGTTGCATGTCATTGTGTCACTGCATTTTTGTAATCCTAAACTTTCAAAGACATTGCTGTATGCTTATTGCTGGGGCATTTCTTCTCTTCTAATCAGATACCCAGGGACAGCTATAGACTAAACAAATTCTTCTTTTCTCAGAGTCAAAACATTCATCTCTATACAATTAAAAAGGAAAAAAGTTCTATTTCTCTGTATTAGTTAATAAATTATTATGTATCTAAATACAAGAACATTTCTTTATCAGAGCCCACATTAGCAGAGCATCAACACTGGGAAGTACAAAGTACCTGAAGGACTACTCCTTCCTTTGGAAAAAGCACCTTACACATTGGAAAGAAGCTATTTTTCTCTCACCTCTGACTATATATATACTATATATTTACTAACTATAACCCCATAACCTTAGGTAAGAAAGACAGCCACAAAATGCAGAATACTCTTCAGAATACTATGTGAGCTGGGGTGGGTTTTTTTTTAGGCTCCTTGTAAACACATTTGGTGCAGAGAGGCAGAAGTAAAAACTGACCTAGAAAATATCACATAAATGGAACTGCAAACACTGATCTTAGTAAAAACCTGGAGGAAAATGCCAGCCAGAATTACATATTACCCTGAAAAAGAACAAAGAAAATGTGGGGGTTTTTTTCCTAGAGCTACCAAAGTATCTATTCTGAGTCCATAGGAATATGGTGTGGTTCATATTCCATGTGTCCTCAGTTCACTTGCATCACTCCTGCACTTTAAGACTTTGAATCTGCAATTTATTCCATACAGGTAGACAAGTGTGAGCAACAGGGTTATGCTGATTGTGAGAAATTAGTTCATTTGCTGGCAACTGCTGTCAAGCATTACTTGGAGGCTGAGGCAGTCAGACAGTGGAAAAGCAAAGATTTTTCTAAGCAAAGGGCAAAAACTTGCACATGTCAACATGCAAAAGCTCCATCACCAATGGGGAGTGGGTGACAAACTGCTCCCCAAAATGCTAAAAGGAGCTAGGGCAAGGAAAAGGCAGTGTGTTGAGGAAACTGATAGGGGAGGGGGGGAGTTCAGGCTGAGATTCTCCTGGAAGACCTAGTTCTGCCAAGGGCTCTGAAGTGGGCAGCTGGTACGTAGTGCTTGAGGAGAGGTGCAGAAATGCCATAAACCCACTATTTTTAATAATTGGGCTTTCCCCATAAAAATGACAATGTTTTTAATGCAAAGGGAGCTCCTACACACCAAACCAGAGCAAGCCAAAATCACCAAAAGACCATACACTGCTTCCTCTGAGAAGGGCAAAATACAGCTCCTCATAACCTTGTCTCCATCATCCCATCTCCCTGAAGGCATTGCTCATTCCTTTTGCACTGGAAACCCTGTTCTCCTCTGGGACACAGGCTGGGGGGACAGAAGGCAGGTAGCTGTGCTACGTGGCTGTGGTGTGATGCAAGGGTGCTGCTTTCTGTTCTGCTGCTTGCTTGCTTGGTGTCTTGCTGCTGCTGTACACTGATGCTAGGTACAGAACGTGTGCATCGATTGTTAAGCACTTCAGGCTGCCACCGCCATTCATTTCATGATGGAATGTATGGAATACATTCCATTCAGGATGGAAATTACATCTATGCTTAAACTCCTGACCCAAATCCTTAATCCTGATCTGAGTTTCCACCAAGAGGGAAAAAAAATATGTATGCTTGCATAATAAAGATCAGCCTGACCTCAGATCTTAATCTGGAGAGACAAGAATCAGAAGGCAGGGCTCTGGGATGACAAGAATTGGTTTATATTCTTATTTCTGGCAACAGCTTGCTCTGTGACCTGAGGGAGTCGTTTCATCCCTGGGTGCCTTTGCCTTCTCCATGCAAACAGAGGTAATAGTGCTTACCCTCACAAAGGTAATTTGAGGTCTATCACCACAGGCTGCAGTACACACCTATAGCTGCCTGGGAAAGCTCCTGATTCGTTTCTTAAGAGGATAATCATAGAATCATAGAATGGCATGGGTTGGAAGGGACCCCAAGGATCAGAGAGCTCCAACCCCCCTGCCACAGGCAGGGCCACCAACCTCAGGCCTGGAAATCAGGATATGCAGCTTCTGGACAGTTTTGAGGTGTTTATGTGTGGCTCTCCATTGCTAATACAAATTTCACAAGGTCTTTGGGAACCCCCACGTATTTGCTGTCCTTTGCCCTGCACTTTAATTAAGCTGCAAGTACAGGAAGAAGCCACTGTTCCTCTGTTAAAGTGAACTTCCACACCAGTTGCCCTATTTCAGTGTAACAGACATGCCAGGAGAGGAGAAGGAGGAGGAGGAAGAGAGGAGGGAAAGAGACACCTGAGTGAAGACACGATTATTTACAGCCCTGCAATGCCTGCCTGCCTGGGAAGTGGGCTCCTTGGCACAGACCCTCCCTTCCATGCCCATCTCTGCTAAAGGGAGCATTGAGATCCTCATGGGCACTGTGCTGCTTCTTTGTGGTGCCACCCAGGTACCCGCTACATGCTCATCAGCTCAGCCTTGCTCTCTAGTGCCTGAATCTGACCTTTTTACCTCAAAGAAAACCCCACACATTTTTACCCAGGGGATTATTATGCACCCAGCAGAACGGTGGGCTGACGTCTGTGGCAGCCAGCTGCTGGTGGCCATTCCTCTCTGGTACAGTGCTGGTACAGCTAGCTCCTTCTGAGTCACTAACCCCAGGCGGATAGGCAGGATGTGAGCCCTCATTACAGGAACTCTGTCAGCTGCATACGGGCTCTTTCTTCTTTCTCAGACTTTGAAGTGGTTTTACAATGGCACAGAAGCCCTTCAGTCAGCACAGCTTCCCTGCCAGGGACAGTAGTTCCTGGGATCAGGGGTGGAGTGTCAAGAAAGACAGAAATTGTGCTTTTACATCCATTTGGAAATGATGAAAAATTCACTTGGAGGAGCCACCACCTTCAGCTGTTCCCATCTTGGACTCTGCAGAGCCCGTGCCCACCACCCAAAGGCAGAGCCGAGTCAGGGGCAGCAGCTGGGGTCCTCCTGCCAGCACACACAGCAGAGGCTGCTCCCACCTTGCCAGCCCTCTTCTCTGCAGTAGAGAAGGTCCCGTGCTTGCATTTCCCAGGCCCTAGAACTGGTTCTGCCACTGGAAATCTGTGCAGTATGAGCTGGGGAGCTGCTTTGGCAGGGGGGTTGGACCTCATGATCTCTCGAGGTCCCTTCCAACCCCTACAATTCTGTGATTCTGTGACTCTGTGAAATCACTTAGTTCAAGTGTCACTAAATTACTGGCCCCAGTTTGAGAGCCATGTGAGAAGGCAAGCAAATAGGGCAGATGCTGCAAAGGCTTTTCTACACACATAGCATCCCATCAAAGCCACGAGGCATTTGCAGGTTAGGAAAATGTAACAAAGCCTGGTGGGGAAAGCTTCCAGAAGGTTTCTTGTCTTTTAGTTCATTTAGAGCTTTAAAACTTTAAGAGACTTTATTCTTTAGCATAAATGCATTCAAATCAGAGGAGCAGGAGTAATAACAATTACGCTACATGGCATAGGGAATGATATTGCAAAGAAGAGCTGTATCTCTGAGAGGATTTCTAAGATGAGGAAGAAGGCTTAAACTTTGGGAGTTGGCATGTGGTATCACTCCCCAGCTGTCCCACCACAGCTCTGCTCAAATATCACACGGGTATCGAATGGCACAGCAGCCCATCATACACCCAGCACTGGAACCTGGCTGTGGCTCCTATCTGCTTTGCAGCAGAGATTTTATTTAGAACTCTGTAGAAGAGAGCAGTGTGATCCAGGTGGCACTGGAGCCAGGGGAGGATGATGGATATGGGAGCAGAGTCCTCTCGGCTTGGACAGGGAGCAGGACCCTGCTCCATTCTTGTCCCACTCTCAGGACACGACACAATCAAGGACATACCCTTGCATGCCATGCAGCTTCACTCAGCATGGGGCTTAGTGCATCACAGGTGAGACACCAGGCCATCCCATTTCCCTTTAATTCATAATCAAGAGAAACTAAAAAGAAGAAAGAAAGAAAAGATCAACTCCCAGACACAGGTGACTGTTATTTGAAGCCTCGTCACCCTTCTGCTTATACTTGTCTGTCAGAAGTAGCAGGAAAAGCAGCTGCTCCCTGTTGTATTTCAGCCATCAACTAGGAGAACCTTGAGAGGATAGCATGTGTTGGGGCAGGACAAAGAGAGGAGGGAAAGGGTGAGGTTAATGAGCAGAGCAAGCAGAGAAAAGCCAAACCAAGAAGTTAATAAATGGTGTGTAAAAATCTGACTATCCTGAATATCAAGTGGATGGACTTCCTTGTTGGTGTGTACTTGTTGGACTGATGTGATCTTCTGGGGGTAAGTGAATCTAATCAAAGCTTTCAAATGTGTAGACTGCACAAAGGCAAAGTACAGCTTTATCATCCCTAAATCTACATCAAATCCCAGGTTATAAAGTGGCAGAAACACTGACTAAACAGCTCCAAAAGACAAGAGACTATTTATTGAGCATTTGAAACCAGAAAAAAGGGGTTAAAAGAGATTTAGATTGGAAATAGTCTTTGCATTTTGGCCTTTTTTCTTGGAGTCTTTGGGATCAGCTCTTTGCAGCAACAACCAGCTCTGCGGTTCTGCATGTGTTTGCTGAGGAGCTACAGAGCAGTTCTGGTCCATGAATCAATCATTAAGTAATACAATAACACATAAATAATAGTTTTATGGATATAGGTGGCACCTGATGTTTGCCTAAAGAGTCAGAAAATTGGAGCCATTCCTCATATGAAAAGCTCCTTCTCTCTCAGTGAGCAGTGCTTCCACTGGGCAGCTATATGGCTCTCCTCTTTTTTCCAGTGTGTGTCTTCTTGCCAGACTGGACTTCTCACAAACATTTACAAACCAGTGTTAGAGCTGGAGATCAGGACTTATGAAATGCACCGGGGAGAGTCCGGTGGAGGGCTACAAAGATGATTAAATGCCTGGAGCCTCTCCCCTATGAGGAAAGGCTGAGTGAGCTGGGGCTGTTCAGCCTGGAGAAAAGAAGACTGAGGGGGGACAGTGTTTATAAATATCTTAAGTATGGGGTGCAGGGGGAATCAGCCAGCCTCTTATCAGTGTCTGTGGGGACAGGACAAGGGGCAATGGCCTCAAGTTGGAGTATAGGAAGTTCTGCACCAACATGGGGAAGAACTTTTTCCCAGTGAGGGTGAGGGAGCCCTGGGACAGGCTGCCCAGGGGGTGTGGAGTCTCCTTCTCTGGAGAGATTCAAGACCCATCTGGACACTGACCTGTGTGACCTGTCCTAGGGAGCTGCTTTGGCAGGGGGGCTGGACTCGATAATCCTTGGAGGTCCCTTCCAACCCCTACAATACTGTGATGCTGTGTCCTTGCTACAGCCACCAGCCGCTCGCTGGGCACCCGCTGCCCCCACACGGCTGCAGGGACCGGCTTCTTGTAAAACCGCAGTTCGGAAATGCTCCGCATGCATTCTTTTCCAGCCAAGGAGACATCTCTAGATCCTTCAAACGGGGCTTTGAATTGTAAATAATGTCACTTGTCTTTATGCGTCAGAGATGACACTCAGTTAATAGGATGGCAAAGTTCATACGCTACCCTATAATTAAAAAACAAGGGGAAAGGCAGACCACTTAAAAGGGTTTCCTGCTGTGACAAATTCTGTGGATAATAACATTTTCGCACTGCTGTAAAAAGCTGCTGCGATGGCTGTAAATTCTCCAGCAAGGGTAATGAGTAGCATAGTTAGGGCTTTATTTGTCTTCTAGTCGGATGCCCAATCTCTTCTGAAAATAAAAGCACAACGCCTGCGCCGCTTGATCAATTGATCCCAAAATCTATCTTAAAGAAGCAGCTTTGCTTCCCCTCCAGTGCCTAATTTCAGTTGTCTAATTAAAGCATTTGCATTTCTGAGGTACATGACTTTTGGTCTGCACAAAGAAATCACAGAATCACAGAATCTTAGGGGTTGGAAGGGACCTCAAGAGATCATCGGGTCCAACCCCCCTGCCAAAGCAGGCTCCCTATCTCATATTACATAGATAGGCGTCCAGACGAGACTTGAATCTCTCCAGAGAAGGAGACTCCACACCCCCTGGGCAGCCTGTCCCAGGGCTCCCTCACCCTCACTGGGGAAAAGTTCTTCCGCATGTTGGTGTGGAACTTCCTGTGCTCCAGTTTACAGCCATTGCCCCTTGTCCTGTCCCCACAGACCACTGAAAAGGGGCTGGCCAATTCCCCCTGCACCCCATGCCTAAGATATTTATAAACACTAATTAGGTCCCCCCTAAGTCTTCTTTTCTCCAGGCTGAACAGACCCAGCTCACTCAGCCTTTCCTCATAGGGGAGATGTTCCAGACCCCTAATCAACTTTGTCACCCTAATAATAAATGCCACGTCCGTGATTTAATTCTAGCCTGCTTTTTCTCTAGTGGCCTTCTTTTCCTGTCCCTCAGTGCATTGCCTTCAATCTGTTTTACTTTTTAACTTTATTTTTCATCGAGTGTCTCAAACACTCCCATCCCCTCCTGCCACCTCCTGACCTGCCCGTCGTCTCTCAGCACAAAACCCGAGGTGAAGCCCACTTTGCAGTAGATATCAAATCTTGATGGGCTCAACCTTTCAATTTCCTTGGCACCTTTGTTAACCCCAGAATATAACAAGGTCACTGCTTTTTTTTGGTCTAAAGTGTAATGAAAGAGACGACCCCCCCCACCCCATCTACCCATTTCCTCCTGAGATTAATGGAAACGCAGCCCTCTAAACCTCCACTAATCTGTTTTGAAGCCAGCTATTTCCTCAAACAGTTGCAGAAGATGAAAGTTGTTGATAGGAGCTGCAAGATATTTTTTTTTCCCTGTTCCATGACTACATGCCACTTCAATCCCTGAATCCTTGGCTTTGCTTCTGTGTCACCTGACACACGTATCTGCCCTTGGTAGGCCCCACCTGGAGTCCTGTGTCCAGAGCTGGGGCCCCCAATACAAGAAAGATGTGGAACTGTTGGCGAGGGGTCAGAAAAGCCACAAAGATGATCAGAGGGCTGGAGCACCTGCCCTACAAAGAGAGGCTGAGGGAGCTGGGCTGGTTCAGCCTGGAGAAGAGAAGGCTGCGTGGGGACCTCATTGCAGCCTGCCAGTCCCTGAAGGGAGCAGAGAAACAGGAGGGGAATCAGCTTTTTAAAAGGGCAGATAATGGCAGGACAAGGGGGATGGATTAAAGCTGAAGGAGGGAAGGTTTAGATTGGATATTAGGGGGAAGTTTTTACAGAGAGAGTGGTGAGGGGCTGGAACAGGCTGCCCAGAGAGGGGGTGGATGCCCCATCCCTGGAGGTGTTCAAGGCCAGGTTGGATGGGGCCCTGGGCAACCTTGTGTAGCTCCAGGCCTGAGGCTGGTGTGCCTGCCTGTGGCAGGGGGGTTGGAGCTTTATGATCCTTGGGGTCCCTTCCAACCCTTGCCATTCTATGATTCTATGATACCACAGATAAAAACCACAAGGCTCAAATATATGTTCATTTGACCTGCATGAGGCTTGGTTTTGCTTCCTGCTGAAGAGTCCCATAACTGGCTGTGAACAGGAGAGCAAGGTTTTAGCTTTTAAGGTTATCCTTTCATATGCTACTTCAGGGGGTCAGTTTTTTCCACCCTTCCCCAGGCTGAACGTTTCCAAACCACACAGGTACTGAGCCAGCACAGGCGGAGGGGATGGAGGGCTCTCTGGTTCAACTTGCAAAGGTGCCCTCAATTCTGAGGTGTGTTTATTTGAACCTGGAATTCATTCATTTAATGGCAGGACAAGGGGGAATGGACTGAAGCTAAAGGAAGGAAGGGTTAGATTGGATATTAGGGGGAAGTTTTTTACAGAAAGAGTGGTGAGGGGCTGGAACAGGCTGCCCAGAGAGGTGGTGGATGCCCCATCCCTGGAAGTGTTCAAGGCCAGGTTGGATGGGGCCCTGGGCAACCTTGTGTAGCTCCAGGCCTGAGGTTGGTGTCCCTGCCTGTGGCAGGAAGGTTGGAACTCTGTGATCCTTGGGGTCCCTTCCAACCCAGACCAGTCTATGATTCTATGAAGGCAGCATAGGGACTAATTTTGCCAAGTCTTTGCTTAGAACTGGTCTTTAATATGAATTAATAAATAATAATATGAACTAATAAATAATATAGAACTAATAAAACCTATTTTCCTCCTGAAGGCCACACATGACTGCATTGTTCAGACAAAGCTCTTACTCCTTTTTTTGGTGGCTGTCGCTGCAGGTAGCTTGATTTCATCTGAGGCATTCTCATTCTTCATGTGTCATGCTCTGTGTATGCCCACTGCCAGATTTACATCCGAAGCTGGTTGTGTCTCAACCCTTTGTACGGTTTTTTTTCTTCCCCTATCTCAAATGTTGACATTCTCTTTCTGGGACTGAATCCCAGTTTCCTTCTCTTTGTCGTCATCCTTAGTTTTCCAGCTTGTTTGGGGCAGGGGCTTTCCACAGTCCAGTTGGCGCTGGGGGCGATTGATCCAGCACTTGACTGATGTACCATGTTTCTGTTTCATCAGCTTTCCACACTGCCGACCATAAAATTAAACCTACTTTTCTAAAGAGCTGTAAAAATTACCCATTATGTTCATTTGCTGTATGGAGGAGGTTGTTGGGTTTGGGGTTAAGGGGAACATAAGCAAGGAGACATGTAGCCACCAGACTCTGAGGGATGGGGGGGGGAGGTTGTCCTGCTTTTGTTTCCACTGGCATGGGCAGTGTTCCTAGCCCAATAGAGTCTGTAAGAAAATGTCTTCAAAGCCCAATTCTCTTGCTGCTTGACTGGCTTGTCTATGGGTTTTTTGGTTGTCACTGAAGCACTGACTTAAGAATCGCTGAAAACTGCCATCAATTTCTAATGAGTAAGACTTCACCAAGCAGATATTTAAACAAAGAACAACAAACGCCACTTTTCTCTCCACCCCAGCTGCTTTTGATCCCCTTGAATACCCTCAAATGGCTTACAGTCACGGGTGAAGTTTGTCACTTCTGAGTTGCTGGCAGTGCCTTCCCCAATGTACTACAGGCTATGAATTTTAAAAATATTTTATTGAAATAACCCTAAATGTATTGAAGTATTGCCATTTGTTCTGTGGCACAATTCTTCTCACTGGGAGCACCAAAGCAAAGGGGCTGCATTTTGCTGGTAGGAATCTTCTTTCTGGGAAATACAAGCATTTCAGCTGCTGAATCATAGAATGGCAAGGGTTGGAAGGGACCCCAAGGATCATAAAGCTCCAACCCCCCTGCCACAGGCAGGGACACCAACCTCAGGCCTGGAGCTACACAAGGTTGCCCAGGGCCCCATCCAACCTGGCCTTGAACATCCCCAGGGATGGGGCATCCACCACCTCTCTGGGCAGCCTGTTCCAGCCCCTCACCACTCTTTCTGTAAAAAACTTCCCCCTAATATCCAATCTAAACCTTCCCTCCTTTAGTTTTAATCCATTCCCCCTTGTCCTGCCATTGTCTATCCTTTTAAAAAGCTGATTCCCCTCCTGCTTATAAGCTCCCTTCAGGTACTGGCAGGCTGCAATGAGGTCCCCCCACAGCCTTCTCTTCTCCAGGCTGAACAAGCCCAGCTCCCTCAGCCTCTCTTTGTAGGGCAGGTGCTCCAGCCCTCTGATTATCTTTGTGGCTCCTCTGACCCCTCTCCAACAGTTCCACATCTTTCTTGTATTGGGGGCCCCAGATCTGGACACAAGACTCCACTGTACCATATTCAGCCCATCTATTCCCACACAAGTTTGAGCTCCTAGTTAAGGTTGGCTGTGCTTTTATGTACAAAGATATGAGAGGAATAAATTTTCTGTAGCCTCATGGTGACATAAAAGCTTCCTGGCAGACAAACCCAGCCTGCTGTCTTCCAGCTTTCTGAAGGACACTATTCATTGTAGGTGTGCTCCCTCCCTTCCTCAGAATCACACAGAATCACAGAATTGTCGGGGTTGGAAGGGACCTGGAGAGCTCATGGGGTCCAACCCCCCTGCCAAAGCAGCTTCCTAGCTCATACTGCACAGATAGGAGTCCCAATGGGTCTTGAATATCTCCAGGGAAGCAGCATGCTTTCTTCCATCCTGAAGCACCAGGCAGAGTGCCTGCTGCACATCAAGCACATCAGGGACCCATCCATGGGTTCCCACAACAGGAGGTACAATGTCTCAGCCATTCCTTCAGTATCCAAAGGAGTCCTTGGGATGCTCTTAGTGTTGTACAGAGGACTTTTTCCTAAGTGGCTTTTCCATAGAGGAGAATAATCAAGCAAACTTCTTCATTTCTTGGCAAGGGTCACGTGTGAGTATTAGAAGTGTCTTTATTTCTTACTGTCAATTACACTTACCATAAGATAACAACCCAAAGCCCCATAGCATCACGATTTCATCATATGTTTTAGATCATTTTTCCCAGAGCCATATGTAAGAAAATGTGCTCGTCAGGAATGGCGTCCCTGTGGGGAGATATTAAGTGAAATTATTTTCTGTTTTGTTTTTAACCTTCAAAACTACTACAAGATTAGGGCATCATATTAAGTGGTGAAATGGAGAAAGCCCTTTTTAATTTGCCTCTCTGCCTGATCCACACATTAGAAAGCAGAGTTATTTTCTTAGGAGACCAATCTTTCGATAAGATCTGTCTGTACCCAAGTATCTGATAAGCTGAGAACTAGAGATCCAATGTCACCTTTTATTTTATTCACTTATTTATCTGTCAGTGGTGCAGGGACCTGAGGGTACAGTAACTCCAAAGTTTTCAGACTATTTTCTTAGCTGTAATTTATAAATTAAGTCCCTTAATAATACTCTAAAATTGCAAATGAAATGTGGTTTTCTGAAAGGGAGGAAAAAACAAAGGATTCAAAAGGATTTAAAAGGTTTCAAAGATGTAAGTTGTATCTCCTAAAGATATCTCTTAGCATTTGTAGTTCAGATTATAAGGTTTTGCCGTTAGGATTTGGTGACCACTTAGAGTCATAGAGTGGCATGGGTTGGAAGGGACCCCAAAGATCATAGAGCTCCAGCCCCCCTGCCACAGGCAGGGACACCAACCTCAGGCCTGGAGCTACACACGGTTGACCAGGGCCCCATCCAACCTGGCCTTGAACACTTCCAGGGACGGGGCTTCCACTACTTCTCTGAGCAGCCTGTTCCAGCCCCTCACCACTCTTCCTGTAAAAAACTTCCCCCTAATATCCAATCTAAACCTTCCCTCCTTTAGCTTAATCCATTCCCCCTTGTCCTGCCATTGTCTATCCCTTTAAAAAGTTGAATCCCCTCCTGCCCTTGTATTGTAGTAGCCAAGTGTTTTGACTTGACGAGTAACAAACTGGTTAGCTTGTCAAAATATTAACCAGGCTAAAAAGCAGTTCTTACCTCTGCATAGAGGTACTTACTTTTTTGCTTGTAACCTCTGTGTAAAACACCTTGGACTAGTATTTTGAGACACACCTGTTCCCAGGCTTTGGTATTTTGCTCTGACCTCATCCGAAGGTTTGAATGCTCTGTTTTGAAAAGCATGCTTGCCACTTCAAAAGAAAATGGCCTGGAAAGATGATTTAAATAAATCATGGTCAGGCATTTGTTATTATTCAAAGGAGTCTGCAATGCAATGGATATTTTAACACCAATGGGGTTTGGGTAATGAAATTACTGTGCTAGTAATGTAATGATGACAAAACCACAGTTTGGGGCTATTTATTTATTTTTTGTTACTGTATAAAAAAGCCACACTGAGACTTCTTTATGCTCTGATCTGAGCCCATCTCGCTCTCCCTGATTTGCAGCTCTGCCTGCCAAACTCAAGCTTTAAGGTTACAGAATTGTCCCCTGGCATCTATGCGAGCATGCCCACTCCACGCCTCTTTATCAGACAAAACCATCTCGGAGAAGGAATCGCAGGAATCTCACTCTGGGCTCTGCTAGCCATTAAAGCTTGACCTGTGACTCTGGCATTCCTCACTGTCTCCTGTGCAGTCATTGCTGCTGCTGCAGAAACTCCTGGTTACTGCTGGTAGCCATGGCCAGCTACTTTGATCACCTGCCGGGCAAGGCACGCTTGCTAGAAAGGAAAATGATGTGCTCTGTGTTCTGGCACAGCTACAGAAGCTTCTTCCTGAGCCAATAGTCCCTAAAATAAAAATACTTAAAGCTTGACCTGTGACTCTGGCATTCCTCACTGTCTCCTGTGCAGTCATTGCTGCTGCTGCAGAAACTCCTGGTTACTGCTGGTAGCCATGGCCAGCTACTTTGATCACCTGCCGGGCAAGGCACGCTTGCTAGAAAGGAAAATGATGTGCTCTGTGTTCTGGCACAGCTACAGAAGCTTCTTCCTGAGCCAATAGTCCCTAAAATAAAAATACAAGGAGTTTAGGCATTATTTTGACTATAAATGCAAGGTGAGGAATCATAGAATCCTTGTCGGGGAAGGCAGCAGGCCTGCCGGCGGCCTAGCTCTCTTCTCCCAAGACATAGGCCCTGACAATATTCTTCTGTTCCCATGAGACAGGAAAAGTTACTCATGCTGAGAGGATCCTAATAATCACATTCTCAAAACACAGCGGCCTTGCTGATAGGGGTACAGGCTGCCCTAAACCAAGAAGCAGTTATGGGAAGGGATTTGGGAGTAACAGAACATGTTAGGAACCAACCATAACAAGTGGGTCAAACCAGCAGGTGTGTGGATGCTTTTAGGTATTAAAGGTAAACTAAGGATGTTTAGCTATAAGATAGGTTTATCAGAGCTCGTTATAGTCACTAACCAATCCATATGGTGTGAACAGTGTGTGTAACCAATGAGCAGTTTTTTAGCTTGCCACATTTGCAGTAAGAAAGGTCTAGAATCTGGGTGATTTCACCTAATAAATGGCTTCACCTAAAATTCATGTATTGAATTGCGTGTTGCTCTCTGCCGGTCGCCCCAAATCATAGGGGTTGGAAGGGACCTCAAGAGATCATTGGGTCCAACCCCAAAGAAGACGCTCAGCTGGTAGGAAAGCTTTGGAGGTACAATGACCATGAGCAAAGTGAGGATCTTCATCATCCCTTTGGGCTGGGGATCTCTTGTACCGTGTCACTGCTACAGGTTTAGTTGCTCATGGGAAAGGTGTCAATCACTTCTTTTGCCTTTAAACACAGAAAACAAAAACCTTTATTCCCATTCCTGAGCTATCATCTTCTAGTGAACACATCAACTGCAGTTCAAAGCTTATCTACAAGCTTTTTCCTTATCTCCTATTAGACTTTTCACATAACAGCACTTTACACTTTCATATCCTTCCTATAGCTGCACAGATATTTACATAGCCATATGAGAGTTTATTTTTTTTATGCACATTTTGTGGGGGTTTTTTGGTGGTTTGGTTGTTTGTGGTTTTTTTTAAAAGTTGCTCTGGTGCTTCATCTCCTGAGCACAATCTTATAAATGCTACTGAGAAACAAACCAAAACACACATTACATAAGGAACAGAGCCTTAATAGTGCCAAGATCTTTGCACAACAAAGTTTTTCTTGCTAATTAAGAACAAACACACACAGACAACTAGCTCCTGCAACATGAATTTCATTTCCTTGAAGCTAAATAAAGACCAAACAAAACCATTCTCATTACAATTCTCATCTTCAAAGGAGTTTGTTTATTTATTTCCATTTATAGGTCTGGATGGCCTTGAGCTCTCTGTGTTTAGATTAAATGAGCTCCAGAATCCTCCTGTCCCTCTTAGCTGTAGGCAATGCTGAAATGGGCATGATAGTTTGGGAATAAAGCTGAAATCATAGAATCATAGAATGGCATGGGTTGGAAGGGACCCCAAGGATCATAGAGCTCCAACCCCCCTGCCACAGGCAGGGACACCAACCTCAGGCCTGGAAATGAGTGGGTTTAAGTGGAAAGAGGTGGACAAGAAGCAGGAGCATCCCTGGCCCGGACTCCCAGGGTCTGGAGCCCCTACAGGTTTCCAGCACTGGGCAAACAGCTGGGAATCATGCCACAATTCCCTGTTTATCTGTTTGAAGGGGTATCTGTTTGAAACACTAACAAACTTGCATGTCGGTGAGTCCCCATGATCCCTTCAACAGCCTTCTTCATTTTCTTTGTCTTAAAACTGAGAGCTGCACTTCCAAACTGCAAAACTTAAGCCTCCTTCCCATCTGCAAAGGGTTTGCATCCCCTGTGTATTCCTAAAACACAAATCATGGCATCAACTCTAAATTTGACTAGCCACAATTTTTCCTTCTTTTTTCTTCACAGTGTTAAATTGAAATATTAATTGTTGGACCTGTAAGCTGACAGTAATGAAAGAAAATCTAGTCCCTTCCTTTCCCTAAAAGCTCAGGTTTGTTATGTTGATGGTGGAGCTATGATAGGGGAAGCAAAGCCAGCCCAGGAGTGATGAACACTGGGTGTCTGGAGGAGCTTGGCTTGGAGTGTTTCTGGTGCAAGGACCCTGGAGGCAGCACAGGGAGGGGGACTGCAGCCTAAGAGCTCACCCAGCGTGTATTGCTTGTTTGAGCATGGCAAAAACCTGTGCAGGATACTTTGGCATGCAGAAACCTTGCCTCTGATAGGTCAGGTGAGGACAGGCAGTTGTGTGAAGGCTAGAATGAAGGAGGAGGAGAAAATCTCTTTCCAAGTGTGGTATTTTCCTGGTGTCTGGATTAATTGTTTTCAATATGTATTTTTAAACAGCACAGTATGTGAAAAGTTCAGTATTTGTTGCAAGGTATAGTCTGCACAGAATGTACAGACAGAGGGTCCCTGTTCAAACAGAGGGTCCCTGAAACTCAATAGCCTTGCCCCTCCATCCTGTAGCTGCCAGCAAGCACCAGAGTTCTCATTCCTATCATAGAATGGCCTGGGTTGGAAGGGACCCCAAGGATCAGAGAGCTCCAACCCCCCTGCCACAGGCAGGGACACCAACCTCAGGCCTGGAGCTACACAAGGTTGCCCAGGGCCCCATCCAACCTGGCCTTGAACACTGCCAGGGACGGGGCATCCACCACCTATCTGGGCAACCTGTTCCAGCCCCTCACCACTCTTTCTGTAAAAAACTTCCCCCAAATATCTAATCTAAACCTTCCCTCCTTTAGCTTTAATCCATTCCCCCTTGTCCTGCCATTGTCTGCCCTTTTAAAAAGCTGATTCCCCTCCTGTTTGTATGCTCCCTTCAGGTACTGTCAGGCTGCAATGAGGTCCCCCCGCAGCCTTCTCTTCTCCAGGCTGAACAAGCCCAGCTCCCTCAGCCTCTCTTTGTAGGGCAGGTGTGCCAGCTCTCCTATCGCCACTAAAGGCTCTACTGTTCACCTAATGCAGGCCATCTGGCTAGACTGCTTGTAAACTCAATTTTCATGATTTGATAGAAAATGTTACTCAAAATAATGCTATTTAGAAAGCCCTTTATTACATTCTGGTTGTTTCTGGGCTGTCACTTGAGAGACCAGCTGAGATTGTCTTTGATGGATGAGCAGCAGTTTGTAATCCAGGGTCTAACTTCCCTCTCAGGTTTGAACATGCCAGGAGTGAAATCTCCCTGGAAGCCAATGGAGCCACCACAGATTAATATTAGAAAGGAAATTACAGTGTAATACCATATTTCAATATAATGCAATATTGCAATAACCCCACATTACTGCTGCTTATTCCTAGCATGTTCTCATTGCTGTTTCTTCTAGCAAGGAGCAATTGTGTGGACCAAGCTGCTGCCTTATTTCAGGTATAAAACACCCGCTGTGAGATCTCTCTTGCCTATTCCTAGAGGTTTCCAGCTATTTTCAATGAACAATTCTCCAGTAAAACTGAAATCATAGAATCACAGAGTTGTAGGAGTTGGAAGGGACCTCGAGAGCTCATGGGGCCCAACCCCCCTGCCAAAGCAGCTCCCCAACTCATACTGCACAGGTCGGCGTCCAGACGGGTCTTGAATCTCTCCAGTGAAGGAGACTCCACACTCCCTGGGCAGCCTGGCCCAGGGCTCCCTCACCCTCACTGGAAAAGTGTTCTTCCCCATGTTGGTGTGGAACTTCCTGTGCTCCAACTTGCAGCCATTGCCCCTTGTCCTGTCTCCACAGACACTGAAAAGGGGCTGGCCAATTCCCCCTGCACCCCATACTTAAGATATTTATAAACATTGATTAGGCCCCCCCTTCAGTCTTCTCTTCTCCAGGCTGAACAGCCCCAGCTCTCTCAGCCTTTCCTCATAGGATAGATGCTCCAGGCCCTTCATCATCTTCGTAGCCCTTCTCTGGACTCTCTCCAGGAGATCCCTGTCCTTTTTATACCAGGGAGCTCAGCACTGGACACAATACTCCAGGTGGGGCCTGACCAGGGCAGAGTAGAGGGGGAGGATCACCTCCTTAGACCTGCTTAGAAATGCTGCTCTGGGGGACCAAAGTAGGCCTCGCTGTCTGCACAGACCTGATGACAGCAGTTGGAGAAAAGGGCTGTTTGGGGGACTTGTGTCCTTGTCCTCCCCACGGCTGTGCTGGTTTCTGCAGGGAGATGCAGTGGCAGCCCACGTTGCCCCACCACGCAGCTCCCTACAAGGCAATAGACACATAAAGGGAAGTTTTTGGCCTTGGACATCCACATTCAGCTCCCTCTCCCAGGGACAGCGAGGAAGCTGGTCCCCACTGTTTCCTGCTTGAGGGGCAGGAGAGTTTGCTGGCATAAGTGTATGCAGCATTGATGTTAGGAAAACAATTTTGACTGAAAGAGAAATTATTGGTATTGTCACAAATAGACATGTTGATGTTAGATGCTAGGAAAAAATTCTTCACTGAAGGAGTTGTCAGGGCCTGGAACAGGCTGCCTAGGGAGGGGGTTGAGTCACCATCCCTGGGTGTGTTTAAAGCAAGGGTAGATGAGGTGCTCAGGGATATGGTTTAGCATAGGATGGGAATGGTTGAACTTGATGATCTTAAAGGTCTTTTCCAACCTTGTGATTCTGTGAGTAGCTAATCTTCTGTCGCACTGAAAAGCCTGTAAAGGCAAGTATGTCTACCAAGCTTGCCTCTAATTCCCCACATCATACTGTTTGCAGGCTGTCTGCCTCTTAATCTCTTCTTATAATTGCAAAAGTCATCATTCTTGCCCTCTTTTGCACAGTACTTTCAGATCCAGAGGTGAAAACATGACAAAAACATTAAGTGTTATCTTACCAGTGACGAATATATTAAGAATTACTTAAAATCTGGCATGGAGAATATGTAGCCAAACCCGAACATCATCTTTATTGCACCCTTTTCATATTACACAGGCAATAATGTATCCTTAATAAAGCTGAAATACATGAGGGTTTTTTTTTATTAGATGTAATTTTGCAATTAGTTCCACAGAACAGCTCAGGAGCCAAATGAGAACGATAAAAGTATTTAGCTCTTTCATCTTCAGAGAGCATGACGGTTCAAACATCGGGCTGCCACCTTCCCTGGAGAAGTCCTCCTCGGATTGCTCTGAGCTGGACATCCCTCCCCCACCCCCTGCATCCCCTCCCACCCTGCCCCTGTCTGAGGGCTGTGAAAGCCGTGTGTAACCTTCCAGTGAAATGAGCTGCTTGTTTTTCTACTGCTTGAAAAGCAGGAAAAGTCAGATGTGGACGGGAAACCTTTCTAAAAGACAAAGTTAGTCACAAGGAAGGTTTCAGTGTGATAACCCAGGGGAGGAAATCCTATCAGTGTGAGCAAGAGCTAGAATAAACAAGTCACTACAAATACTTCTTTCCCCTTTAATAAATATTTGACTGAGGTCATCAACCTTGACTGAACTGAACCCATATTTGATAATGCAGACCATTCCTCCTTCTTAGAGCTGAAAAGTGCTTCTGCTTGTTTTAGAAGTCAGAGCTTGCATCTGTTTGCACACAGGCTTTCCTGCCCTGAAAATCAGCAAGCAACCAAGAACTGTTCTTACTCAGGTATGTGATTGAAAGCTAGTGACATGGTCTCTATTCCTTTTAATGAAAGCTAGTTAGTGAATACTTTTTCTGTGTTTCTCTGTGCCAGGCAACTCTCTAGAATTGTTTCTGAGAAGTAATGCTGCCCACAGCACCCAGAGCCATACCCACAAGGGACAGACAAACCAAACTTGGACAGTTTACAGACACCCCACTGTGCCAC
Source organism: Laterallus jamaicensis coturniculus (assembly GCA_022605575.1). Lineage (NCBI taxonomy): Eukaryota > Metazoa > Chordata > Aves > Gruiformes > Rallidae > Laterallus > Laterallus jamaicensis. The sequence goes on from JAKCOX010000005.1 coordinate 5,957,411, forward strand.
GCTCCTCACTTAATGATTCAAGGGTTTAGGTGACACATCCCTCCACTTTCCTTGCCTCAAAGACACTGTTTGGTCAATAGGGAAGAAATAATCAAAGCATTCCTCTGGTCCAAGTTTCTCATGTTGTGTTTAGGCACATTCAGTTTTATTGTGCTTAGGTACACAGGATGAAGAATGGGAACAAACCTGAGCAGTGCTGCAGCTGGGTAACACCAGTTGCTATGTGTTCCCATTCACATTTGTTTTCTGAGCTTTCCACCTGTATTTAACTATATCTACCTGATATTGCAAAACCTCTGGGTTTTTTGGGATCTTTCAAACTTTGCTTGGCTTTAGAGTATTTTCACAGATATCAGTCTTTGGCATTTGCTGCAAGCTTATTTCCTTGCATGAAGGACCTGTAAGTATGTGGTTTCACTGTACAAACACACAAAAAAAGTCCCAAACAGCCAGCAGCCACCATCTCAAGTTTGAAGGAAGATCTGTTTGATTTCAGAAACAAGCATGGCAATACTTTCTCAGATCCTGCAAGCTGGCATCCTAATCTCACAGAACATGCTCCACAGGTTTATCACACAAAGGAGCTGATAGCTCAGCAAGGAAACAGCCTGGATTCCTGGTAACCAGAAACTACAGCAGCCTCATTTTTGCTGCATTGGTCCTGGTGGAGCACCAGCTTCTAAAACCAAAATAATGTACTGCTCCTATCTGTAATGCAGTGTTTCCTGTAGCCAAATATTTCACAGAAAATGCAGCAAAGCTGTTGTAAGCCTGTGTGAGAGATTTAGTAAAATATATCACCTCCTAAGAGCTAAAGAAAACATGGTACCAGTTGCCAAGCTGTCTGAGCGCCAACTCATTTTCTTATCTCAAACTGTCCCCTCTAAACTGGATATAAAAGGGACATCAGCTGAGTCTGTGGCTTTACTGTACCTGAGGAAAGGGTGTCACAGGCTGGTGCTTCATACAAATCCTGATGGGGGAAATTCTCATGCCCCAAAATGTGCTGACTGTCGCATCTTCTACCTTACCACATGGAGCAAATTCCCAAAGTCTCTGGCTTTGCTACGATTGTCAAGGTTCACAAATCTCTGTCTCCCCTGCACCAGTCACAGGCAAACTCCCCTTTCACAGGTGTGAAAAAATAAATACACAACTGCAAACTCTCACTAAGTCATGCATACCCCAAGCACTGACATTTTAACTGTAGGCTCTGGCCTCCTCCAAGCCAGGGTAGGATACCCACGATTGTGCTGATTTGCTACTTAGAATCATAGAATGGCCTGGGTTGGAAGGGACCCCAAGGATCATAAAGCTCCAACCCCCCTGTCACAGGCAGGGACACCAACCTCAGGCCTGGAGCTACACAAGGTTGCCCAGGGCCCCATCCAACCTGGCCTTGAACACCCCCAGAGATGGGGCATCCACCCCCTCTCTGGGCAGCCTGTTCCAGCCCCTCACCACTCTTTCTGTAAAAAGCTTCCCCCTAATATCCAATCTAAACCTTCCCTCCTTTAGCTTCAATCCATTCCCCCTTGTCCTGTCATTATCTGCCCTTTAAAAACTTGAATCCCCTCCTGTTTCTCTGCTCCCTTCAGGTCCTGACAGGCTGCAATGAGGTCCCCCCGCAGCCTTCTCTTCTCCAGGCTGAACCAGCCCAGCTCCCTCAGCCTCTCTTTGTAGGGCAGCTGCTCCAGCCCTCTGGTCATCTTTGTGGCTCCTCTGACCCCTCTCCAACAGTCCCCCATCTCTCTTGTATTGGGGGCCCCAGCTCTGGACACAGGACTCCAGCTGGGGCCTCAGGAGGGCAGAGCAGAGAGGGACAATCCCCTCCCTGTCCCTGCTGCCACCCCTCTGCTGATGGAGCCCAGGATCCCATTGGCCTTGCGAGCTGCAAGAGCCACTGCTGGCTCATGTTCAGTTTCTCATCCACTGTGACACCCAGGTCCTTCTCAGCAGGGCTGCTCTCAAGAAGCTCTTTTCCCAGTCTGTTTCTATGGCTGGGATTGAACCACCAGTAATAAAAACACTGAAAACAGAATGCCTGTATGTTCATATAGAGACACAGAGGTATGGACCTGACTTTCTTTTTATTAAACTCAAAATATACCCCGGGTTTGACTTCCACAGCCTGTGCCATATATATGTTTAAGAGGAACAAGCTTTCCCAAGTGTTTTTCCACTGCTACCTTCCTTCTAATATTACTTTAATCTGTTTCTCAGTGTGCTCCCAGTACACCCAAAGAACGAGAGCAAAGTCTTTCTGTGGCTAATCTAGTGAACATAAATTCTCAGACTGTAGTGAAAGCTTGTGTGACCTCATGGATAAAGTGTTGGCTTCATATTTTTAAGGTCATAAATTCAAGTCCTGTTAATAGTCTCCTTTTATTAAATGTCTCATAGCTTATTTTCAGCAGTGTAATTACATACTAGGTCAGTTAATTATTACTGAATTCCTCCAGCAACTACAAAAAGGGCAAACTACCCACGAAAGCAACTTAGGAAGTAATACTTAAAAAATAATTAGCAATTTAAACAGTCCAATTAAATGAGACAATTAAGGTTAAGTAGATTCCTCATTAGAGTAATTTTCTGTACTCATAACTGCACAAATTCTTATAAGGCTTTTTGGGAAAAAGGGAGCTCTATACATTTCCATGAATGTAAAGCAGGCCATGACTGGGGCTCATATGTGTATATCTGATGAAAGAATTTGGCTAGGGGAATTTATAAACACACATATGGGAGCTCTTGGTCAGAGAGAGAGAGATCTATTTTCTTTAATGGAATCTTGTTTAAATTGAATGACATACTATAGGCCATTCCTGAATTTATTGGGAAGAACAGTCCTATTTGGTATTATAAGAGTAAATGACACCTTGCTTTGAACTTGTGTTTCTTGGAGACACAAGAGCATAGTACAAATAAAACCAGCCTTTTTTTTTTTTTTTGGGGGGGGGGGGCTTTGTGATTGTACATCAAAATGAATGTGCTGATTTGTGAGGTGGTTGCAACATTCCACATGGAAACACCTTGCCTTTTCCTGACCTGGGAGAACATACGTTTGTTTCTCAGGGTTCAGTGACAATGCTTTTTATGGAATCATCAAGCAGTTTGGGTTGGAAAGGACCTCAAAGTCCATCTAGTCCCAACCCCCTGCCACAGGCAGGGACAACTGAAGCCTTGAATAGCTGGTAAGGTTCTTATGAGACATACACATATCTTTGCAGGTAGGTTGTCTTATAAATTAAAAATGAAACTATGAGAGCAGGTGGAAGTTATGAGTGGCAAGAGATAATGTTATTGAGTGCTCCACAGGTGAGGATTTACTTTCCCTATCTATATAATATTAAAATACTGAGTTATCTCCATCATGTGGAACATCTCAGGCAGGAAAAGATGTGCTATGAGGTAGCTTCATGTGAGCCCCCCTTCTCTGGGGCAAAAATGAATGGCTGTTATAACATAAATTTATCCTCCTGCATGGCTATGGCCAAAGGAACTAAATATTTCCTTTTTCCAGACTGCTGGCCAGTTTGGGAGTCCAGATTGACCTTATGCATACAACAGAGGATGAAATAACACTTGAAAAGTGTTCAGTGATGAAGAATTCATCATGCAGAGCTGTGCTACAGACACTGAGGTCTTGATTTGAGATCTAGAGATAATAGGAAAGAAATACCAATGAGCAGAGGATAGCAAATGACACCTCAGAGTGCTGTCTGGGAAGAGAAGAGCTATTTTCACACATTTCTCTACTGCCACACACAAATCTGCAATCAGCAAAGGTAACCTCAATGTTATATTTTCATTGCAAATTTAAAAACACCCATTACATCACAGGGGTATAGGGCACAGCCTGTATATTTGATGATTTACTTGGTTTGTGCAATAACATGCTTTGTGATATTTTCAACTTAATTGAAATGGGCTTTTATCAGGGACTACCTTATTCACAAAATCTACTGTCACAGATTTTAATTTGCAGCATGCTGCATATCAAACAATTTTTTCTTTGTTGCTTCCATGATTGAGTGCCAAGTGATGGTTCATTAGTTCCCAGAGGATTTTTTTTTGAATGGAAGAGATTAGAGGTGATAGCCAAATAGTTAAGCAGTGCTCATGAGTAACAAGAAACCAGAACTGTGCATCAGAATACAAGCTAGGAAAATTATTCATCTAGCTGTTTTAGTGGCCATTCAATTAAGAAAAATAGATTATTTTATTTTTTTTAAAATTTATTTCTCATTTCTTTTTTGGATCCCTAAACCATAATTTTAAAAAAGAAGAAAGTTCATTAAAATTGGTACATAGGCACATTATATGTATGGAAACATTTTGAAATTCCTCTGGGTTTCTTGAGTTTTGACTTGGATGATCTTGACTGGGGTTTCAGAATATATTAGCCACTGCCAAAAAAACCCAAACCCCTAAACACTGCAAACTGAGAAAATGGCATTCCACCCTTTTCCCAGCTCCAGAAATACCAGGTAATGACCTAAAGTAGCTTTATTGTCTGACAAAGCAGAAGTCTGAATATTGGTCCTATCAAAATGAATTATTATACTCGTCTGTCAAACTGTGGCCATGATTAGGGCTCCCTGAGAATAGATTTATTTGCAATTTTGCATAATCTGTGTTTATCCTTTAATTCAGTTTGAATTTGATGAATGGTTTCAAAGAAATGAAAAAAAAAAACCAAACAAATAAAAGTTAATTAGCTCAAGCAGTGGAGAAGAGCAATGGGTGCTGGGTAGCTCCTTGCAAAAAGACTGTGCCTCTTTGGAAAATACAGAAAATTAGAGGCAAACTGGGGGTTCTGGCATATTTACCCTGTAAGGAAAGTGAGCATGCATAAAAACATGCATGTTGCAATTCAGAGAACCAGTGCATTAGGCTTCCAAGCGGTGGCTCTTCTCTGCTGTAGGTGTTAATTACTCTGTATCCACTAGTGCGTTTGCCAGTGGTAGCAAGATGCAGAGCTCAAAGTTAGCAGGTTGAAGCGTGATGAACAGATGGAAGCAAAGAAAAACCATACAGAACAGGAGCTGTCGGCTCTGCTGCACCTGCGTGGATAGACGTACGCAAGTGCAGGCTTGGGCCTAGATACGTACGGTGCTTCAAAAGCCCTGAAGTGAATGTTGTTGGGTGACTGTCGACTGACTATGAGCCAGCAGTGAGCTCAGGTGGCCAGGAAGGCCAACAGCATCCTGTCTTGTATCAAAAATAGTGTGGCCAGTAGGTCTAGGGAGGTGATTGTGCCTCTGTACTCGGCATTGATGAGGCCGCACCTTGAGGCTGGGTCCAGTTCTGGGCTCCTCACCATAAGAAGGACATTGAGGTCCTCTGAGGAGCAGCTGAGGGAGCTGGGAGTGTTCAGCCTGGAGAAGAGGAGGCTGAGGGGAGACCTTATCACTGCCTACAGCTACCTGAAGGGAGGTTGTACAGAGGTGGGTGATGGTCTCTTCAGCCCCGTGACAGGAGTTAGGACAAGGGGAAATGGCACAAAGCTGTGCCAGGGCAGGGTCAGATTAGATGTCAGGAAAAGGTTCTTCCCTGAAAGAGTTGTCAGGGCCTGGAACAGGCTGCCCAGGGAAGGGGTTGAGTCACCATCCCTGGATGTGTTTAACAGATGGGTTGATGAGGTGCTCAGGGATATAGTTTAGCATAGGACAGAAATAGTTGGACTCAATGATCTTAAAGGTCTTTTCCAGCCTTGTGATTCTGTGAATGAATACAAGAAGCTCGTAATGCCAGTTTCAGGGCACTGATTAGAGGTTTGCTCAGGATAGAGAGTTCCGGTGTTTGAAAAGCCTCCCTGACGCCTGCCGTTGGTTTAAGGGTCTATCTTTAGCCAGTCCTTAATACCTTATGTATTTGAGCTGTTTATTTGTTTTCTGGTTTGTTTACACTCCCTGTTTTGCTACTGTGCTGTCCAACAGAAACCTCTCACCTGCCAACAACCCTGAAGAGCAAATAGCTCAGCAGAGTAAATATGTAGCAGGAGAGGAAAGACAGAAAGCTGGGAGAGGCTGCCAATGTGCTTGATGGGACAAAAAAAAAGGATCACAAGCTGAATTTCAGTTCAGCAAGAGTGCTGCTTTCCTGGTAATTACCCCTGTCCTACTGCATCGCATTTTCAGTCTAAAAGCTGCCACATTTTAGATAAAACAACCCAAAAATGTACTACTGAGTAATCATACGAGCCAGAAGTGTACTATATGAGACAAGTTAAGAGGTTTTTTTTCAAATAGCAAACAAAAAAGTAGGACTGTGGTGTGCAAAACAAGTGAGAGGCATGCAGAAATGGGAAAATCCAGTTGGTGTGTGTATTGGGTCAGGGCTGGACAGTGGACATTGAAAACTGCAGATGAAGGTTCCAGAAAGAGCCAGAGACATTTGGTGGGATTTGTACTGAGTCAGCTAAGGCTCCCTGCATGGATGCCTGCTCCCCAAACATCCCTGCTATCAAACCTCCCAACAGTTTCTTGTGATGTTTCCACAGTAAATTAAAACCAGGCTCAGCTGCTTCAGGACACCACAGTGGATGGTACTGAGCACAGGCTTTTTGCACACCTCAGGAGGCTAGGCAGAGAGAAGGCTGCCTTATGATAGATAGAAAAGCAGAAGAGGCAAAGCACTCACGTAAATGGACCCTAGGAATAGGATAAACCCCTGCTCATGCTGAGATCAATGGGCACAGGGCCACTGACCACACTTTGGACAGGGCTCTGCTACGAGGACAAGGGGCTTCAATCCTCTTATTGACATCAAGAAGTGTTTTCAATCAGATTGCTCTTCAAGGAACTATTACTAGAAATAAGGCATTTCAGATAGCTTTAATTAAAGTAATTCATAATCAGTGCCTTAAAGCTCCCCAGAAACTCCCGGTCCAGAACTATTTAAATCAACAGGAGTCTGTAATTGTAACAGAGTTCTCCACAGCTTCCAGGTAGGGAAGATGGAAGTACGCATCAGAAAACAGTATTGACATTTTGCAGTGGCTGCCTTAAAGCAGTCAGTAACAGGCAAATAACAGAAATTAGGGTAAACAAAAGAGTGTGCATTTGCAGAGGTAGGTACGACATGCCTCAGGGGTGCTGTGAGCACAGAAACAAAGTCCAAGTGACTCAGCATCCAAGACAAGCACATTTATCTTTGGGACTGCACACATGTTCATTGTTCTACCTGTGCAAGGACATATTATATTAAGAACAGAGTATTATGGCAGAAGTATTTACATGCTGTTAATGTATACAGCCCTTTTGTGTAGTAGAGCATTTCATGGTTTTCATGTCACGGCATATACAATTGCTCTGTTAGTATAGTTATTCCTCTCTGTGGTGATCTCTAATTCTGTCCAGAGTTTCTGCAGGAGTTTTATATACAGTGATTGCAGCCAGAAGTATAACCAGCTTCTTTATGACTCCTTCATTAACGTTTAACCTTCAGCTTCCTACTTCCTACACAACTGTCAAAATAAATACCGATTCCAGGGCTGCCTGTGTGCAATAATCCTTTGGTGTGTGCTACTGCAGGAAAAAGGAAATGGGGTTTTGACTCCTTGAGAACTGAATAAGAAACCAGCCTATCAAAGTGTAAACAGCAGTGAGGATAAAGGAAGAGCAAAAATGAAAAACAAGTTTGTGGAGACAGAGAAGTCAATACCGCAAAGCAATGAACCCACTCCAGAGATGAGAGGACCTAGGAAGACTCCTATGTCTGGAGGGGGCATTAAATCAACAGCAGGAACCCAGGCATAGAGAGAGAAAAAACAAAACATACCAATTAAACCCTGTATTTTATATTTTGACCTTCCTTTAATCCAGCAATGTGCCAATTATAGTCAACATTGTTTTTAGAAGACTTCTTTACTCAGGAAAACTTGAAAACCTGATGTGCTTTGATAAACAAAATTCTTTTAAAGAAAACATGAACTAACAGTTTAAGGCTAAATAACACAGAGGCCTGAATTAAAATTCCAGAAAGGTTGTAAACTAGGTTAACAAGCTTACTAGCATCTAGAAAAGAAGTGCTGCTTTCAGTTATCTGCCACAACAGAATAAGCATGACCACAGCTTATGACAGAACTTTCTCTTAAGGAAGTTGCAAATGAGTCTTCCAGTCCCTCCTCCACAAGCTGCAAGATGCTTTATTTAGTGATGATTCCTGGCAATGTACATTAAAGAAGGCACTTAAGAACAGATTTTTACCATCTAAGTACTAAGACCTAAACACTAACAAAGTGTTTTCACTAATTCACCTTTTAAGGACTTTAAGTCCCCTGGACTCCACACCCCCCTTCCCCCCCCCATCCCAGGTGAAGGGCATAAGTTCTGGAGTCACAGGGTGGGTGCTGTGATGTATAAATAATGCACCTGGGGCAAGTAGCTAGGACTTCTTTCTGAGGATGAGCTTTCAGGAGGGGTGAGTTGGTATGTGATGGTGGTTTGAGACTGGATGGGCATGGGTAACTTTATTTTGTTTTAGTAAAAGAGTAGATGATTGCATAGAATACTGGTAATTGCTTATTTGAAGCTGTTTTTTCTTGTGGGAGCAAGTTCTAGTACTAGAACAGGGATTTTTTGGGTTTTGTTTTTTAGGGCAGTACAGAAATTGGTGTTTAGTGTGACTGAAGGCTGTTTTATATATTGAGGGGTGCCTTTGTGATGGATTTTTGAGGGGGAAAAAAAAGAAGGTATAAGGAATAATGGCAGTAAATGGGTGAGGTGAGTAGTTATGCAACTTTCTAAGTGTTCTTGCAGCCTTTTGGTGAGAGGTAAGGGCGGCCAGATACAGGGCCTGAGGACTACATCCTGCAGACCCATTTGGTATTTGCTCAAGCCCCCAGTGACTCTTAGGCCATGCAATAACTTTTGAGGTTACAACCAGAATGTAGGCAGGTTAAATGCAGGATTTCACTGATACAGAGAAGGGTGTAGTACTTCTGCATTGTTTTGTAGTGGGTTCTGTTGACCCTTTGCAGTGGGTTCTATTGACCTTATGCTATTAAGCCACAGAATAATATCTCTAAACCAGGATATAGACTTAAAGAAATGCAACAAAGCCCTTAAAGTTAATGTGACTATCCAAAGCTTAGGTTCTGTGCATAATTTTTTTGTATGATCAAAAAGGTGCATAAAAATAAGATAGCTGTGAGAAGGGACCAGGCTATTAAAGCCATATTTCTGCAATAAAATATTTGCATAAGCATGCTGGAAACTCAGTGGAGTTCAAATACAGTATGGTCATGAACAGTGTAATTAAATTACAATTTAAAATATGTGAGCCATCTGCACTGCAATGTGAATCATAGTGCTACACTGGGAATATTGATGATGAGTTTTGTATTATGCAGTGAAACAAAATCTACCAAAGCTCTGCCTATCTTCTAGTCCCTTCAACATTTGCTATTAGCAGATCATTCCCCTTGGCCTTGTCTAACTTATTACTGAGTGTTACACTACTGTGACTCCATAATTGCTTCAAAGACCTTGCAGAAGCTGAATATAATGTGGTTTATCTTGTGTGTGCCTTCTCTAAGTTCATGGACGAACTAGGGGGAATAGGACAGACGCTGGAAGTGCTGGGGGAACTTAGTGGAGAAAAACATCAAGTGAAGAAATTCAAGTAGGCTGGAGAGTGTTCAAAAGAAGACCTGTTGCTGGTTTTGTTAGTTGCAAATATATGAAAGGGTAGCAATTTAGCTTAAGTTAGGAGTCTGTTGGAGACATGAGTTTGTTCTGATACTGTGACTTTTGATGTTTTTCAGGCCTTGAAAGCAAGCCATAGGACTCATACTGGGAAAAGATAGCTGACCTGCTAAGCCAGCAGGTATCTTTCAGCTAGGGAAAAGCACTGGTTTAATATAATTCTTTTTTAAAAGCGATGTTTGGGAGTATTTCTCTTGTCCCTACCATCAAGATTAAAAAGTCAGGAAAAACTAGAGGGAGTGTGAGTGGATGGTTGGAGGTTATGGTGTGGGTGCTGCAGACAGCCCTCCTCCTAGAGGCTGCTTTTCAGAAGTGGCCGGGAAGGACCACATCCTCCTGCTGTGTGTGAGCCTGAGCCCTTTGTCCTCAGCCTTTTCACACCTGCATCAAGCACTTCTCCAAGGGAGCAGGTGGCACTGAGGATCTGCTTGCCTCCAGCTCTTGCTGATGGGCTCCCAAACGTCAATACCAAGTAAAGGAGGCTTCTCTGATTTGCTGCTTTAGCTGAGAGCATGCTTCCCTTCCCAGTTTCACTTGGGTGCCAGGATAGAGGACTGAATTGGGGTGTAATGGGAGTCCAGCAGCAGGTTGCCAGGCAGTGCTCTATGCTAACCTCCTGCTACCACTTGATCCTGCCGCATTTCCCACTGCTTTCATTGGGATTTCAGGCCAATTTGAGGAGTCTGGGGGTAGAAAGGGGACAAACAAAAGGACCATTAGGACTTGTGGTAGGGAGCCTTCTCTGAAGGAAAAGACAAAGAAGTGGTGGGAAATGTCTTTTAAATATTTTGAGATGAAGTAAGAAGAGAAGTAATTAAGCAGACTGGGTTTATACAGTTGGATAACCTGTGAAATTGGAAGTGCAAAATAAAATGGTATTTTGCAGGGTAGTTGAATGCAGTTTCTGTTGTATGTTTTTCCCTTTAAAAACAACCATAGAAAGACTTTGCTTCATTACTGACCAAGGTAAATTGTTTTGTGTTGTATATATTTTGGTGAGATGGTGTTTCTTCTTGGACTGTGGTATGAACCCTTTGTCTATTTTAGTGCTCAGATTCCTGAAAATCTTGAGTAATTTTTGCTTGTGCTTGCAGGCTGAAACAAGGCAAGCATTAAAAGCTGCTAGGAGGGGGGTATGTGTTGGGGAAGGCAGCAGGCCTGCCGGCGGCCTAGCTCACTTCTCCCAAGATTTAGGCCCTGACAATATTCTTCTGTTCCCATGAGAGAGGAAAAGTTCCTCATGCTGAGAGGATCCTAATAATCACATTCTCAAAACACAGAGGCCTTGCTGATAGGGGTACAGGCTGCCCTAAGCCAAGAAGCAGTTATGGGAAGGGATTTGGGAGTAACAGAACATGTTAGGAACCAACCATAACAAGAGGGTCAAAACAGCAGGCGTGCGGATGCTTTTAGGTATTAAAGGTAAACTAAGGATGTTTAGCTAAAAGATAGGTTTATCAGAACTCATTATAATCACTAACCAATTAATATGGTGTGAACAGTGTGTGTAACCCATTAGCAGTTTTTTAGCTTGCCACGTTTGCAGTAAGAAAGGTATAGAATCTGGGTGATTTCACCTAATAAAATGGCTGGTTTCCTGGCTTCACCTAAAATTCATATATTGAATTGCGTGTTGCTCCCTGCTGGACGCCACAGGTATGGACAGATGGTTTTCAATGGGTTCCATAAAGGCGGGGGAGGGGAGGGGAAGCTTTTGCAAGAAAAAGCAAGGGTGAAGAGATGGCTTCACTTGGTTATTTGATGCCATCTAATTTGAAAAATTAAAAGGTGGTAAAAGGTCAGGACTGTAAAGAACCTTTCATGTCAAAGCACAATAGGGAAGTCAACTAGGCTTCCACAAGAGTGAGATTTTTGGTTTGTCTTCTACAGCATGCATGTGTTTGTAAGCTTGGCTTTTCAGGCCTAAGTTACCTTACAGTTGCAAGGGAAGTTTGAACCATGCTTTATGAACAGATCTTTTCAGTCACTCCTATTGAAAAGACATCAAATCTATCCTGAAGAGATCCTTTACTGCCATATCCAACAGGTCTCCTCTTCCTGATCCTTCTCAAAAGGGTTTTTACAGACAAGATCTAGGTAAAATTTTAAACAAAGTAAATTAACTTAAAAACCAAACCCAAACAAATCCCACAAAACATTGGACCTCATGCAGAACTGGGATTGCATCATGGTGGATGAGAAACTGAACATGAGCCAGCAGTGGCTCTTGCAGCTTGCAAGGCCAATGAGATCCTGGGCTCCATCAGCAGAGGGGTGGCAGCGTGGACAGGGAGGGGATTGTCCCTCTCTGCTCTGCCTTCTTGAGGCCCCATCTGGAGTCCTGTGTCCAGATCTGGGGCCCCCAATACAAGAGAGATGTGGGACTGTTGGAGAGGGGTCAGAGGAGCCACAAAGATGATCAGAGGGCTGGAGCACCTGCGCTACAAAGAGAGGCTGAGGGAGCTGGGCTTGTTCAGCCTGGAGAAGAGAAGGCTGCTTGGGGACGTCATTGCAGCCTGCCAGTCCCTGAAGGGAGCAGAGAAACTGGAGGGGAATCAACTTTTTAAAAGGATAGACAATGGCAGGACAAGGGGAAATGGATTAAAGCTAAAGGAGGGAAGGTTTAGATTGGATATTAGGGGGAAGTTTTTTACAGAGAGAGTGGTGAGGGGCTGGAACAGGCTGCCCAGAGAGGTGGTGGATGCCCCATCCCTGGAAGTGTTCAAGGCCAAGTTGGATGGGGCCCTGGTCAACCGTGTGTAGCTCCAGGCCTGAGGTTGGTGTCCCTGCCTGTGGCAGGGGGGTTGGAGCTCTATGATCCTTGGGGTCCCTTCCAACCCATGCCATTCTGTGATCATATGTCACCCTGTTATGTAATAACTCCTAAATCATGAAATGTAATACCAAAGCTGTGACGGTAGCCCCAGATGACAAATTCTTTCAGCTATGGAGACTGTGTCTGGACTGAAAACTTACTTTGTTTCAAAACCTATGCAAAAGGCAGGTGATGTGATATGCTAGCCAGCTTTTCTCCAGTAGGCTCTGAGTACATTGAGTCAAATCAGTCGTGAGCAGGATCGCACTGAAGCAAGAACACTGCTGTAAGACACTGCAGGCTTGTAAAATCTATTAACAGCAATGTGCTTCTGGTCTAGCTCCCACAGCATGTTATTGATAATTGGCAGGTCCTGTATTGCTCACTCTGAGGGTGGTCTGTTTATCTCTTTTAGCTGGGGCCTGTGTGGCTGGAGAGCTGTTGGTGCTCCTCAAGCTAAGGATGTTCATGAGGTTTTCTGTCTGGATTTGTAAAGCACTCATGTGCCTTGCAGAGTCTAAAATGCAGCTGTATTGAAAATCCCAGGTAGTAATTTCCTTTTTATACTCAAAACAAGAAATTACATGGACAGACATAAGTTGTTAAAAGGCATATAATAGTTATTGCTTCCTACTTCCTGTAGTGTGTTGGCGTGTGAGACTGTGGGTTTGGGAGTTGAGTTAGCTGCACCTGACTTTTCTAAATGCATTAAAAAAGGATGAAACATTTGCTAAGTGACAATTTCCTTATACCTAAGTGATCCTACTTAGGTTGAATAAATATTATTTCCTATGACTACAAGCGTGGAGGAATCCTGTTCATGCTGTTTCTTTTTCAACAACACACCTAAATCTGTTTTCTAACTTCTTAAATGTAAATCACAGGCTATATATTTTTCTTGAACATTAAGAAAACCCCTCTCCTCTAAATCTTTCTTCCTTTCACACAAAGAATATAAAAACTTGCTATCTTCAGTGTGAAATATGGAGAAATTACACTAATTTTTAATAAAATTTATTTTTCTGAAACAATTATATGCTCCATAGCTCAGTGAGGCTATCATGTTTGATTTGCATGTATGCATAAATAATGCATATTCCAACTAGCCTCTGTTGAAACACCCAGAACAAAGGCTGTGAACTCTCAAGGGACTGCTGGCAGGTAGAAATTTAACATAAGATATATATAAACATGTCTTAACTTTACCTCTTTAGACTAATTGGTGTACCTGAACAAGGTCCTCACGTTGTACTACTTCCTATTGTTCAGATCTTGCCTTTCAATAGCTCTCTGAGCTAAAGTAGCAATTCAACATAGCTTTGCTTGATAAAAAACATCTTTTAAAAGTCTGGTTTTACTCTACATAATATTCAGCAATGTATTAAATCATGTAATGATGTCATTCTCACTTTGGTAAAGATAAAAGTTGAGGAGAGGGGAAGAGAATTGGCATGGGATACTTACAGACTGAAAGCTGTGAGCTTTCATTTTTCATCCCTGGGATATGAACCTCCAAAAAACTGCATGGAGCAGGCAATTGTAACTATCTGGCCTCCTGGGTAAGTCTAAAAGTGTTTTCCATATCCTGAGTAGGTTTTCATGTGCATGCCCATGCCATGCCTTCCTGCAGAGCCCAATCAGAGCTGGAATGTTCAGTTATAATGTGGTGTGCCCATGCAATCTTTTTGACCGTGGCTGTTACTGCACCTGCATTGAGAGACTGTGACATCAAAGGCAACACATGAAAGGGGGGGAGGGGAGAAATGGTAAATTTAAGGGGTTTATTATATGTGTAAATCATCACAGATACAGCATCATTCTTTGATGTAGCCAGCACAGCGAAAGGTTGGAAGGTCATGATTAAATTTGAGCTGCTTTCCAGGTTCTGCATTGGTCCTCCTCCAGAACAAGGTTTTGGTATAATAGTTTTCCCCTTTTGTAGTTTCCCTACAGAGCATTTGCTTGTTTGTAACTTAGGCAGCTGCTGTGGAGAGCAGTACCCAAAGATGTTGATGTGTAGCCCAGTCTACATCTTGGTATACTGAGGTACTCCAACTAGCCCTCCAATTCTGGGTTATAAGAGGATATTTCCATGAAGTTGAACTCTGCCTGCTGGAATCATAGAATCATTGACTGGTCTGGGTTGGAAGGGACCCCAAGGATCACAGAATTCCAACCCCCCTGCCACAGGCTGGGACACCAACCTCCAGGCCTGGATAGACAGAAAGTTGCCCAGGGCCCCATCCAACCTGGCCTTGAACATCCCCAGGGACGGGGCATCCACTATTTCTCTGGGCAGCCTGTTCCAGCCCCTCACCACTCTCTCTGTAAAAAACCTTCCCCCTAATATCTAATCTAAACCTTCCTTCCTTAAAATCTCTTGGAACCTGGACTAGAAGCACTGAAATAAAATCAGGGTTTTTGCAAAAGCGGGGATGAAATTGCTGGGCTGTGCCAAAATCACACTGCCTGACTTAGCAAGCTTGGTGTAACTGTGTTTGTGAGCTGCAATGTTGCTTTTGGATGTCCCACAGGGCCTACAATCCACAAAGCAGGCTGGCTCTGGGAACCCTAGCAAGCAGTGAGGTCAGATTACATCTCAGACATACTCTGGACTTGCTCCTGTGAACTCTTGCTCATGAAAGAAAGGAAGCCAGGAGGAACAATTTAGTGGAACATAGGCTTTTAACATCAGATTTTCTAAAGTCTGATCCTCTTCTTGCATTTAAGTAATTTCTTTGCCACAAAGCATCAGTCTTCCAGTGCTTTTAACTAAAAAGCATCCTTCAAATAGAATTTCAAGGCCATTTCTCTCCCTAGTACAAGGAAAGGATTTTAGGGCTTTTTAACTTGAAGGACTAAAGATGTTCCTAAAGTTGAACTCTTTGGTCTCTTTGCTGTCATTATTTTTGTATAGGTATGGGTGAAGTCTCAATAATTGCTTTGGGGAAGCAGAGTGGCCAATTGCAAGTCCAGCTGTTCCTGTGAATTGGGCAGGCAATTGGAGAAATGCAGATGTACTGGCAAATTACCCACAGGATATCACAGTGATCTTATCCCAGGGGGCTGTTGAGTGGATTATTTAGTAATGCTTGGTGAAATAGTCACAATGTATTTTATTAGCTTGAATGTTTTTTTCCTTTTATTCCCACCCATGGAATTGCCTGTGAGAATCCTATGGATTCTTAAAAATGCATGTAATTGGGATAACAGTCCATCTGGATTTCAAATGCCTACCCAGCAAAGCAACCTTCTTGCCCGCTCTGTCAGAGACCATGTAAACTGCAGCCCAAAATGATGTTGAAAATGTATCTCCCTGTTTCTTTACCTGCCTTCTGAATCAGATAAGGGAGAAGCTGGTACGCTGATGATCCAGAGCTGGGAGGGGTGGCTGACAGGCAGGACACTGCGCTGCCATCCAGAGACCTGGCCAGGCTGGAGAGCTGGGCAGGGAGAGACCAGATGAGGTTCAACAAAAGCAAGTGGAGAGTCTGGCACCTGGGGAGGAACAACTGCAGGAATCAGGACAGGCTGGGGGTGACCTGCTGGAGAAGAGCTCTGTGGAGAAGGACCTGGGGGTCCTGGTGGATGACAGGTTGGCCATGAGCCAGCAGTGTGCCCTGGGGGCTGAGAGAGACAATGGGATCCTGGGGGGCATCAGGAGGAGTGTGGCCAGAAGGTCAAAGGAGGGGATCCTCCCCCTCTACTCTGCCCTGGTCAGGCCCCACCTGGAGTGTTGTGTCCAGTTCTGGGCTCCATGGTGTAAAAAGGACAGGGATCTCCTGGAGAGAGTCCAGAGAAGGGCTACGAAGATGATGAAGGGCCTGGAGCATCTCCCCTCTGAAGAGAGGCTGAGAGAGCTGGGGCTGTTCAGCCTGGAGAAAAGAAGACTGAGGGGGGACCTAATCAATGTTTATCAATATCTTAAGTATGGGCTGCAGGGGGAATTGGCCAGCCCCTTTTCAGTGTCTGTGGGGACAGGACAAGGGGCAATGGATGCAAGTTGGAGCACAGGAAGTTCCACACCAACATGGGGAGGAACTTTTCCCCAGTGAGGGTGAGGGAGCCCTGGGACAGGCTGCCCAGGGGGTGTGGAGTCTCCTTCTCTGGAGAGATTCCAGCCCCGTCTGGACACCTCTCTGTGCAGTATGAGCTGGGGAGCTGCTTTGGCAGGGGAGTTGGACCCCATGATCTCTTGAGGTCCCTTCCAACCCCTATGATTCTGTGATTCTGTGAAGCTAGACCTGTCTGAGGCTAAACATCTCCAGATCTGCCCAGCTCTAGGACATGCAGTGAGGATGGGTCTTGCTGTGAGAGGATGGTTGGTTGCTCACCCTGCAGAACTCTCTGTACAATACTCCAAAAAAATTTTGCCATGAGGCAACAGTGTCCTCTGCATCAGAGGCTGAACTTTGCCTGCAACATATCAGTGACAAGCTGCTGCAGGTGATGACCTACCAGCTTAACTCCATGAAGATGACCTGAAGGATAAAATACCAGTGGGTGATGACTTTAGGGAAGGGGGAAGCACATTGTTGGAGTAGTACTTGAGCCCATACTATTGAGGGAAACAGATGATCTTTTAGATCAGATTTGTAGCAGCTTAAAAATACTGTTATGTTTCAATCCAGAATTCCAGACAGCTCCAAGAGAGGAAACTGCCATTTCCTATCCCATAATAATGTGTTATTGCTTTAAAAATACTTCAAATGCATCCTGAGGCACAGAAAATGATCCTACATCTTGAATACAGATTATGCACGTGCTTTATAGAATAAAACAGGAGAAGTGTACTTTGAAAAGCACGTTTCATATACATTTATTTGGGGGAGGGGAAGGATTTTCTGCTCCTCTACATCAGTTTTAATTGTGCTGATCAGCATGGGCTGGAGCACATACAGGAGCCTCCAGTGAGGTGGGAAAAGAATGTAATATTTATGTGTCATTCTCAAGCACACAAATAAGAAAGCAATTACATCTACATCACATGGATGGATATTCCATATCCATAAATTGCACTTTAAGTCTCATGTGGTGGAGCAAGGGATTGAACAATATGCATGAAAGCAGAGCACTTGCTATCACTTCAGAGGCAACACCCCTTGATTTCAGGAGGAGCCAGGCTCTTTAACACCTCTAGGCAGTTGGTGTGTTGGGGAGGGGGATTAAAGTTCTCACCAGTCGATTGCTCAGGATTAGCTTTTAAATTCCTTGAAAATGACATCCAGGAAAAATGTGATGTGTTTGTTTATTTCTGGCATAAGCCATTTATTCTTGTGAACATCTCATTAAAGGGACGATCCAGGTGTAATTCCCAGAGGGCTGAAATGGAACCAGTGGCTGGTAAGCAGCCTCATGCACATGCTCATCCCCAGCCTGGGAAGCAGCAGTATGGCACGGAACATGCACAGTTGAAATCTTTCTTGCTTTTCACCGAAACCCATCTGATGATGGTGGCCAGCAGGGACAGGGAGGGGATTGTCCTTCTCTGCTCTGCCCTCCTGAGGCCCCAGCTGGAGTCCTGTGTCCAGAGCTGGGGCCCCCAATACAAGAGAGATGTGGGACTGTTGGAGAGGGGTCAGAGGAGCCACAAAGATGATTAGAGGACTGGAGCACCTGCCCTACAAAGAGAGGCTGAGGGAGCTGGGTTGGTTCAGCCTGGAGAAGAGAAGGCTGCAGGGGGACCTCATTGCAGCCTGCCAGTCCCTGAAGGGAGCAGAGAAACAGGAGGGGAATCAGCTTTTTTAAAGGACAGATAATGGCAGGACAAGGGGGATGGATTAAAACTAAAGGAAGGAAGGTTTAGATTGGATATTAGGGGGAAGTTTTTTACAGAAAGAGTGGTGAGGGGCTGGAACAGGCTGCCCAGAGAGGTGGTGGATGCCCCATCCCTGGAGGTGTTCAAGGCCAGGTTGGATGAGGCCCTGGGCAACCTTGTGTAGCTCCAGGCCTGAGGTTTTTTGTCCCTGCCTGTGGCAGGGGGGTTGGAGCTCTGTGATCCTTGGGGTCCCTTCCAACCCATGCCATTCTATGATTCATCATGGGATCAAGGCAGTGCATTAAGGAAGCCTAGCATGATACGAAAGTGATGAAGTCTCTTTGAACATCTGTATGCATAGTGAGAGTGTAATTTTTCAGTGGCAGTTGTGTAGAAGGGAAGGGGAGCTAACCTCTCTGTGACTGCAGCTGTGGCATGGCTTCCAGCATGGGTTTTGTGCTTCTGTGCAGGGATCCTTCATATCTCAGCTTGGTTTCAGTTAGCAGTGCGAATTGCAATGAGGTCTCCAAACCTTGGAGGGGGAGATGCTGCTCCAGCGGAGGGGTCTGAGTGCTCCTGGCTTTGCCGCTCTGCTGCTGCTCTGCTGCACACTGCTTACACTGATTAGTTTGGATGGATGAATTGCTTGGGAAATAGTATTATACATCAGTGTGCTCAAAGTGAGCCTTTCATTCCCTTAAGGACGTGATTATCCTCATCCTTGTTTTGTCAGAGAGGAGAAAGGTGGCTCGTGCAGAAGGGAGAAGCGGAGTGCTGAGCCAGTGTGAGCTGGCATGGTCAGGGTGGCTGCTGTTCACCATATTGTGTGGATCTGAGGGGGCTGGCAACATCAAGTAAGTAGTGCAAATTACATTAACAGTACTCCAGGTAGCAGCTTTTGAAATATCTGGTGACCTGATGCATATGAATGACTAAAACCATTAGCCTTTCCTACTAATATTTCCACTAATGAGTTCCAATTGGTTTCTCTAACGAGGAAAGCCACAAAAGGGGACTGAAAACAAACCCATTTGGTGTGTGCTAGGTAAAGCTCTTCAGCTGGAGAAAATGGCACAGCTTTAATAATTGGATCTCTTTGCTTTCTCTTCTCCCTTCCCCTGCCTTCCTGAAAGCACACAGGGAAATTGACAAAAGAACCCAACTAATAATTGCCTTTATGTCCATGTTTTGCATGGAGGGTCGAAGAGACACAATCCTTCTGGAAAGCCCGAAGGCAAGTTGCAGGGCTGCAGCACGGCCACTTTGTGTCTGCCCCTTCAACCCCTGGGCAGGCACAGCAGCTGTTACCTCTTGCAGCTCCCAAGAAGCCTTTTCCCAGCTAATTGTTTTGCCTAAACACAAAGGGTTTTCCCCCCCCCAACAAAGGCAGACTTTTAAAAGCTGGCAAGAAGCCTACCTCTCTGCTGAGAGCGGGGCTTTCTGTGGGACCCCTTTCTGCTCTGCTGTGGCTTTGCTTTCACAGCCCTAGCACCTTGCACCAGCTCTGTGTGGGGTCAGTTCGGTCAGGTAGCTCGGCTGGGCCATCTTTGTGTGTGGAACTCTGCCAGCTTCAGTGAAATGGCTTGATCCTAGGCAGGCCTGTAATGATGCAGCTAATGGCCAGAGTTTTAGCTGTCTGACAGCCCTTCCTCAAGCATCTTCCTCCCCCCCAATTTGGGTGAGCCCATGTGGTCTCCTCTGTTGTGGTGACTTCTAGGTACACAAACAGTTTCACAAGTACCAGTGGATGTAATTTTGTACAAAACTCTGTTCTTCCCAAGACTGCTTTGCATTTGTGCTTAGCAGTACCACAAACCAAGCCTTCTATTTATGCCTTGCATATATTTATGTACAATAAAGCTGCAGCCAATTCCTTTCTTCCTATGCATATAGAACAGAAAACTCAATTAGGATTTAATCTGCTTGGTGCAGTGCCTGCTTTCTGAGATAGTGGGCATCAAGTTGTTATTTTAAATGACTGCAATGTTCTCTTGAACCTGCACTTTTCTCTTGGAGAAACTGCTCTGGCTTGTCTGTGGTCTGTGCTGCTGCCTCAACTGTGGGCGCTGTCAGGTTGATTGGGTGCTCTTTCCAAGTGATGCTACTTGCTTGCACCTTTCCTCCCAGCTTGCTGCTTCCCCCAGCTTGCTGCTTCCCCCAGCTTTGCTAAAGGTTGCTTTGGGGGGGGGACACACAGCACTGAGGGTCTCCTGCAGACCACCTGCTGCTCAGGGGTACTCTCCTCAGAAATGCAAAAATAAAATGTACCTATGGCAGTTTTTTGAGCTCTCCATTCCAAAGAGGCCCAACCAAACAGGAAGTGGTGTTTGAGCACCTTATCCCTGTCAGAGCAGATGCTGAAACGCTGATGCTTTCAACAGAGTTGTGGTTTTGATCCTTCTGCCAGTTGTACAGCATTGGCTGTGTTGCCCCCTCTTTGAAATCAGTACACTGAAGTCTAAACTCTGTCTCTCTTTGTTCAGGCCCCACGTAATGTCAAGCCTTACAGGTTTGCTTCCCTGTGGCTCCAGTACAGGCAAGGGAGCCAACACAAAGCAACAACAAAGGTTCTTCTGTTTATGCTGTGAAGTGAGGGTGTTCAGCAACTAGATAAAGGGGTCTGGGGGAAGAAAGGTTGTAGTGGGTGGGCTAGAAGCAGTGTCCTGTTGGTAGTGGTCCCTGAGCATGACAAGCATGCAGGTTAGCAGGATGGGAGCACGGGTTTCCCATCTTGCTGAGGGCTTCTGGCTTTGCCTTTGCACAAGGTCATGATCAGGATGAGTGCTGCAGTTTCTTCAACTCAGCCAGAGGTGTGTGATGACCAATCTCTGGTGGTTTCAGTGCTCCCATGGGCCCCTTCCCAAAGTTATCCCATTTGGTAAGTCACAGTTTTGCTGAAGTCTGGGCTCTGGGCTGTCATTTGAACCTGGTAACACAGGAGTTTTTGGTATTGCTCTTGGGAGCAGGAGGTGGTTAGCCAAATGGGCTAAAGGCAGCCTAGCTTGAGAAGTCATGCCTGCCTATGTGTACATGAAGGGGTAGCTATGCATTTCTGCTGTTCCTAAAGGTGCTGTGCTCCTGGCTCAGGTCAGCTGCTTTGTTGGGGTTACTCAGGTACTCTACAGCTGGTGCTGCACTCATTTCAAGGAGGACAGTGCTGGACAACTGCAAAATTATTACTTGTGTGTCCATGTAGTGGGTTTACTTATTAGCATTTATCACTCCTCCCAGTTAGGAGGAGTTTGTTTTAAAGTTGCAGCTTATCAGAGTTGAAACTTGGGAAGGGAGATGACATGGATTCCACCCAAGAAGTGAAAGCTAGGGTGAGGTTGGAAACACTGAAGGCCAGACCCTGGGAGCACACAGCACTCCAGTCTCCCACTGGTGCCGTGTTGTGCCCTGGGATTGGGAGGTGGCACTGACCCTAGGTCCTGGTTGCTCCCCAGATCCAGCCCCTGCTGTACCTAACATCGGCCCCAGGGCTCCAGCTGGAGGGGACCACCGGTGCCCCCTGCCCCACTTGAGCAACTAGGTCCTGGCTCCCAGGGGCAGCCACCAACTTCTCAAGTTACCCTATTTCTGATCACATCTTGGAGATGTAATTTTAAAAAAAAAAAAAGCTTAAGTAGACATATCCAGTTAATCTGATAAAATGTCAAAATACAAGATAATCATCTGCAGGCTTCCTACGAGTGCTTGCAGAGAATAATGGGAGCCTTGTTCAGAGAAAATACCTGGATAAACCAGCACCTTTTGAGGCAGGTAATCATCAGTGAGATACTCTGATAAAACTACTGATGTATTAGAAATGAGCTCTTGCTGCTGAGGAACACAACACAAACAAATACTGGCAGGCCAGCTTCACCAAAAATTAAACTAACAACATCAAGCTCTTGTACACACAAACTGCTGCAGACCCTTTGCCTCCAGAGCAGCTATGTCTCCTTTCAGCAGATGTAATTGGACTCTGTGTCTTGAGAGGCAGTTTTAGGCAGGGCAAAGAAAAGCGATGGATGGCTGGGCCACCTCTTCTTACGTCTGCCAACAGCCTCTCTGCTTATGGTTTTAATTTCTTCAGAGAACATCCAACCTAAATACTGAGCTGAAATTCTCCCTGTTGGAGGTCAGCTTTCTGGTGGTTTTATTTACTCTTTGTGTCATTAGAAACAGTTTGGTAACTCCAAGCATGGCAAAATAGAGTATTTTAACTTATTAAATAATTCTGGCAATCTGCTTTAAAAAAAACATATCCCAGTAGGACTAACTGCTTCCAGTTGGAGGCAGAACATTTGTACTTGAGGAAGGGGGGAATCTCTGTATCATGAGAGCTTCCTGACATGGTAAACTTCTTTCTTTTGACATGACAACATCATTAGCATGATACTAATATTTTTTTTTCCTATAGGATTATTTAGAATAGTGCAATAAATAGTATTGCTTCATTTCCATTCAGGCTGTTGCTCTTCTCTCAGCCCCTTAAGGACAAAGAGGCACAAGGCAGCAGGGCATGTGAGAATTGTATATTGGAAGTGAATCCTTGCTGTAAGGCATAGCTTCAAACATGACTTCCACCATTCCAACCTCAGACTAGCTTTTCATCCTGCTTCTTCCCTATGCAAATTGTTAACACTGCAGAATAGTAAGGATGGGGGGGAAAAAAATAAAAAGACTTTCAAAAAGACACAAACATTTTGCTTCAGAAACTCCCTCTAAATCAGAGATAGCCTTGCAGGTGTCTCTTAATTGCCTGTTGTAGGTTTCCCTGCACCTCTTGTCTCCCACCAGAGACAGGGTATGATTGATCAAAACCAGGAGGATGATTGTGTTAACTTTATTTTTGAAGCTCATTTTGAGCTGGAAATGGAAAGTCGAGACAAGGCTCATGTTGTTGAGTGAGTAAGGAGAGCTGCTTTATAAAACTCTGAATTGAATTTAAACTCTGGTCTCTTTTAAATTGTCAGGGGTTTTTTTTCCCCACCATCTCCTCTTTTTTTTTTTTTTTTTTCAATGAACAAAAGCTTGTAAGGTGATAACTTTTAGTATACCATAATGATCCTGCTAGGAAGCCATGTCCAGTGTCAAATGTACCACTCAGAAGCAGAAAGTGTGCTCCAGTAAAGCAGCTTATTTTCAAATTCAAACCAAACCTTTCTCTAGGTGCCTGGGGAGTAACAATTCAATTCTCCACCCAGGAGAACAGCATCTATTTAGTGGTTTGGAGGTGCTTATTAGCAATAGATTATAAGCCTAAATCTTGTAGGATTCACACACCTGTGTCACTAAAGAGGAAATGCTGCAGACCAGAGGCAGCAAATTAAGACATTTTTAGATTTCATCTGCACTGGAAGTTTCAGATAGTCTGGCTTAGATGCAGTTTACCCTTTTTCTTTGCAAAAAGAGCTTTCAGCTTAAGGGTGAGAGGAAAAGCAAGCAAGCAAAACAAAGTTTTACATCTCTCCTATGCTGTTTTGGATTTTCTCTGTTTCCTTTTCATTACCACAGTCACCTAATCACTCTGTGTGCATGTGTGTTTCCTCTTCCACTCCCCACCCTCCCGCCCCCATCTCTGCTGCATCCTTTCTGGGTTTCCCCTTCCATTTGTTTTCTGCTTCAGCCCCACTTCTGGGCCTACTGATCCCTATGTCCTTGTCCTAATTTCTTTCCCAGACTGAACTCATTTCCTTTCTTGGCCATATTTCTCCTGACCCAGTCCAAGCTTCCTTTACACCTGCCCAGAGCTATTTTCCTGCCAAACCCAAAATACAGTAATTGTGGTATGAAAGTCCCTTTAAAAGGCCAAACACTGGAAGATGCAGAAAATGGTTGTGTTGCACACTGTGTTGCTCCACGATTCCACAGCTTCTGGTGAACTGAGCAGGGGTCCCAGTGAGGCTCTGTATCAGATGTTGGGTACCATCTATCACAAAAACGTTTCTGAGCATCAGAGGACAGATGCAAAATGTCAGTAAATTCATGCAGCTCAGTTGCAATAATAAAATGATATTTTACACCAGATGTGGTTTTGATCCCTGGAGAAGGAAGATACTAGAGATTATGAAATAAAGCACACTGGGCTTGCTGCTTTGTTTGTTTTCAAGTGCAATAAACTTCCAGAGCTTTGTTTTGCATTACAATGACAGTGCTGGCATGTCTGTACTTTATCCCACAGAAAAAAAATTATCCCAGCCTGTTCTGTTTTGTTCTGAGCAAGAACTTCTCCATTTATCCTGCCCTCTTCTATTTCCTGTCTCACGCTTGGAACTTTGGTTTCATTACTCATTTAATTTAAAAGTCCTCTTAAAGGCCAGTCTGGCACTCAGCATTAACCCTGTTGAGATCTAGTTTTGACCAGAACTTGCAAAGTTTCACTCCTCATAGCCTCCCTTGCTTCAAAATTAGCTAGTTGTGGTGTTTCCTGCATCAGCTCTGTGAAAAAAAGCATCGTAGGAAGCAAGTTACTATCGGAAGTTACTTCATGGTATTCAAGTTATGAAAGGAGTCTGTAGTTTAAAAGACCAGATTTGCTTTAAATCTGCCTGAACTAACAGGAAGGACGTACAGAAAGTGGCTCTCTGCACCCCCATGTGCTGTGTTTGTCATCTAAGGAGTGGTGATGGCTACAGATGGTAATGTATGTTGCAGCCATAGTGTCTCCGGCTGTGATCTTCCCACATCTTAAAGTGATGTAGCATTCAGGGTTGGTCTGCCTTTGGGAGACTCCCAAAGAAAACCTAAGTGTTATAATAGGTAATGTTGGTGATTTAAGAGGTGGCACTTTCTGTATTAAGCCAATGCCCAGCACGATGCTAAAGAGAATTACATTTCTAGAGGTGTTATGCTTTGAAGGAGATGCAGAATGGTGACCCATTGCTCATGTCTTTGCTCTCTGTTGTTCTGCAACACCTTGTAGGGAAGGTTTTTTCCCTTGGAGACAATTGTATTTCTACAATAATTTGGTTTAGGTCTTTGAAGTGCCTTAGCCCAATGTCATTTTCTTATGTGGGCTCTGGCTATTGCTTCTTGGTTATCTTTAATGAAATAGGGGGAAGGGAAACTGGGAGAAGAGCTTCTTGAAAGCAGCCCTGCTGAGAAGGACCTGGGTGTCACAGTGGATGAGAAACTGAACATGAGCCAGCAGTGGCTCTTGCAGCTCGCAAGGCCAGTGGGATCCTGGGCTCCATCAGCAGAGGGGTGGCAGCAGAGACAGGGAGGTGATTGTCCCTCTCTGCTCTGCCCTCATGAGGCCCCATCTGGAGTCCTGTGTCTAGAGCTGGGGCCCCCAATACAAGAAAGATGTGGAACTGTTGGAGAGGGGTCAGAGGAGCCACAAAGATGATCAGAGGGCTGGAGCAGCTGCCCTACAAAGAGAGGCTGAGGGAGCTGGGCTTGTTCAGTCTGGAGAAGAGAAGGCTGCGGGGGGACCTCATTGCAGCCTGCCAGTCCCTGAAGGGAGCAGAGAAACAGGAGGGGAATCAGCTTTTTAAAAGGGCAGATAATGGCAGGACAAGGGGGATGGATTAAAGCTAAAGGAGGGAAGGTTTAGATTGGATATTAGGGGGAAGTTTTTTACAGAGAGAGTGGTGAGGTGCTGGAACAGGCTGCCCAGAGAGGTGGTGGATGCCCCATCCCTGGGGTTGTTAAAGGCCAGGTTGGATGGGGCCCTGAGCAACCTTGTGTAGCTCCCGGCCTGAGGTTGGTGTCCCTGCCTGTGGCAGGGGGGTTGGAGCTTTATGATCCTTGGGGTCCCTTCCAACCCTTGCCATTCTATGATTCTACAAAACGTCCATAAGGCTAATCTGTAGAATGTGACTAGTATGTAACCAAAAGTTCTTGCTAACCCTACATTTTATACAGCAAGCTGAAGTTTCAAATCTTGGTTGTTGCATTGTTTTCTCCAAGCCATTCATCTGCAAACCACGCTTCTGAATGCAACTGGTTATTTTGGCTCCCCATGTATTTAAATAGTCTTTTTGCTCCACTGTTTCAAGATGCATCTGATGGCTCTATGTGGGAATGCATCCTGGCACATTGTGTGTATCCAGAGACAGATAATACATAGTTGGGAAAAGCACAGCCACTTGCCTAAGGAGTCTAATAACTTCTCCCCGTTGGTGGTATCTATAAGATACAGATGTGGGAAACAGCAAGAGGTCCTAACTGATTGTGGTAGAGGGATACTGACAATGAGAGGCATAAAGGGAGTTATAAACCAAATAGACTTTTTTCCCCCATCTGAAAGAACAGCTGTACTGCTGGAAAACACTAAATGGCAAAGTCAGGTAAACACTGATTTCACACTTATTTCCTGCTGTTACATAATATTGAGTGGGGTCATGTTTTCCCTATTCCCCTCCCCTCCCTGAAATGCACATTGAATTTGATAGACTATCTCCCAATGGACTGCGTGTTGTCCTGCATATTCCCTCCACCAGATCAGCACCTCTCCATGACAAAGATCAGCTGTACCATATCCCAGATGGTTATAGAGTAGCCAACATCTTGCTCAAAACTCATCTTTCTTCTTGGCGCTTGTATAGGTTGGGGGATGTTTTTGAAATCCCTTTCTCTCCCTCCAATTACAAATGACTAACTCTCTTCCAGCCCTTGGGAGTCACCAGTTCCTCTGGGCTGCAAGTCCAGAAAGCTTGTAGTGAAGGAAACCTTAAGGTACAGAACCTCTCTGGGACGGGGGATTTGTTTGCCTTGTACTGCAGACACCGCGCAGCACGAGGGTTTTCTCTGGGTTATGAGCTGTGAGCACAGAGTAGGGCAGGTCAGGATGAGGAGCACTTGCAGCAGCAGCAGCTGCAAGGGTTTTTCTTTACTCAAGCACTGCTTTTTTTTTTTAAAGATTAATCAATCAGCAGGCAGCAATCACAACTGTTATATATAAATGCAGTCTGTGTAAAACGGAGCCATGGCAATTAATTTTGCAACTCCTTGTTTTTTAATGGGGCTGGGAGAAGAGGTTTGAAATCGTGGTGTTCCAAAAAAAGCCCACCCTCCTTCTGTTTTTAACACATTTTCTTTCTGAAACCTTTACTACTTCTTCCAAAAAAAAAAAAAAAAGAATTTGCCTCCATATGTTGTAACCATTCCCATGGAAAGATGTCTGATAGTATTAAAACTCGTATGGGGAGTATTTGGACTGAGATACACATTTGAATATCACGTGGTTTAATGCCCCACAGTCACCTCTATTTTGAGGCTTGTATATGGCACCAGCTGTGGTTTTGCCAGAAACCTGAGGTGCAAACATCATTTTAGTACGCTGTCCCAGGAATAGAGGCCAAATCCTCACTTAAATTTCTTGGTAAAATGTGCTATGGTACAGTGACACAGGTCTGCTTTCTGGTGTGCTTGCCAGAGGGCTGTACAAGTCCTGCTGCAGCCCAGTATACTCCCCCATTTCCCCACTGTCCTTATGTCTCTTACAATGTAAGAGGGAAATACAAGGTAAAAAATCCAGTCTATGAAACTACTGTGATGGCAGATGGACAGGCCATGGTTAGACACTAAAAGTGATGTAGAGGGTGTTATACTTAATAACTAAAAATGCTATGGCACCTTTTTTTGCCTTGCCACTTCAATATTGTACTTCCCAAAAGCCCCTGCATAATGAACATGTCATTATGAGTCCCAACCAGATCAGATAGTAATATTATAAACCAAAATGTGATATGAAAAGGTTTTATTGCTTCCAAGATAATGTAGTAGCTATAGTTATAATAACAGAAAGAAAAATAAAAAAAAAAAGAAGGAAAAGAATCCTACTTATAAACAGATGGCTAAACTGAAGAAACAAATAATCTTGATTGCTGTTAAGGCAGTTCCAGATATTCACATGTCAACCTCCATTATCCTGTTTCGAAGGCTGTAGGAAATTCCACTTACATCATTGACTTCCTGCCGCTGTGGAAAATAGGTTTTAGGAATGGCTTTGAGTTAGAATTAGCCCTCGTCTGCCTTGTTCCCCACTTCTCAACCATGCCAGTTTAATTACCCAGAAATTATTAGTGCAGCCTTTTTCTTTTGCCTCCTTTCCTACCCCAACTTTTCTCCTCTATTAAACACCACCAGATTTTTACAAGCTGGAGCATGAGTAGGATTTAAAGGAGTTAATGCTGCTCAGAGCAAATAGCTCTTTCAGTGTAAGAGCTAGGCTGGACATGGGGAATTCCAAACCTGGAGGGGAAAATCATTGCTTTCTACTATCAAGGACAGCAGTGCTCATTTGCAGGGCTTAAAAGGCCAGTGATAACGCCTGCATTGCCTGAGCAGGAGGAAAGCTGCTGTTCCTCATGACTAAATTCAAAATGCAGCTGGGCAGCTGCTGCCTGTCAGAGGTGCTGGATAGTAGCTGCCCGCTCTGCCTGCTCCCTTCTGGCAGTTTCCAGAGGTTATCAGGTAGCTGACAGACCTGTGAGAAGTTTCTGCTGGTTAAGGACATGGCAATGACCTTCAGTGAGAACTAGCTGGGGAGGATTTTTACAGCTCGGAGGGCACATGGGGCTGTGGTGCTGGTGTGACTGAAGCAGAAGGAATCAATACCAGCAGTTTTAGGTCCTGTGCTTCATCCCTTCTCAGTGTCACTGTGCATGACAACATAGATTTGTTTTGTGTCTGGCAAGAGTAAGAACCAGAGAAAAGATCATCCTCCCCATGGTACTGGCAGCAGTTCGTGCTTTTCGCTTTATATATTTATAGCGTTATCAAGGATGGTATCTTAAAGCATCACAGCAGCAAGGGCAGCCAATCCTTCTGACTGCTGAGAGCAGACTCAGAGCCGAAAAATAAGAAGCATCTTTCTTCAGGAGTGATTCCTCTATAGGTTTAACATTCATGCACCTACTTGTGGCGTCCAGCAGAGAGCAACACGCAATTCAATATATGAATTTTAGGTGAAGCCAGGAAGCCAGCCATTTTATTAGGTGAAATCACCCAGATTCTAGACCTTTCTTACTGCAAACGTGGCAAGCTAAAAAACTGCTAATTGGTTACACACACTGTTCACACCATATTGATTGGTTAGTAATTATAAGGAGTTCTGATAAACCTATCTTATAGCTAAACATCCTTAGTTTACCTTTAATACCTAAAAGCATCTGCATGCCTGCTGTTTTGACCCTCTTGTTATGGTTGGTTCCTAACATGTTCCGTTGCTCCCAAATCCCTTCCCATAACTGCTTCTTGGTTTAGGGCAGCCTGTACCCCTATCAGCAAGGCCGCTGTGTTTTGAGAATGTGATTATTAGGATCCTCTCAGCATGAGGAACTTTTCTCATGGGAACAGAAGAATATTGTCAGGGCCTAAATCTTGGGTGAAGAGAGCTAGGCCGCTAGCAGGCCTGATGTCTTTCCCAACACCTACTGAGGTATTTCAGGGGGTGAGGCCTCCTTACTTTACCTATAGAATAAATATTTGTGGGGTTTTTAATGAGCATTTTGCAGCTCCTTCCCCATTCCCAAGTGAGGGCACTTCCACATGAGGAGGAGGGGTCACTCTCACCCATTGCCACCCCCGTCTTTGGGTTTGTTTTCCATCTGACGCCCCTGTTTGAAGCTCATTCCGAGACCAGAGATATCCAGCCCAGGGTATATTCTTGTTGATTCAGATTATTTTTCTGAGAGAAATGCCCTACTGTGCTATCAAATGAGAGGAAGATGAAGCGGGAGATTTGATTAATGAGCTACCTGTTGACAAGGGGGATGTACAGGCAGATTAGTCATGAGAGCAAAATTACCCAGCTAAGCTTCGGTGCTGAGAGGGCTGCTCAAAGCCTTAAGATGTTTGCATGTGCTTCATGCTCTAGCCTGGCATCTTAATTCAAGCTCTTGGATGCAGCTTATTAATAGTGAAACAGGGAGGCTTTGCCTTTTGTCAGCTTACATGGGTAGTAATTAGCCTTTAGAGTGCAGTCCTATTTTTTTGTAATTAACTTTGTGTCAAAATTTGTCTGTTAATTAGCCGTGGAAAACACTCACAAAACAATCAACATCCATTTGACTAGAAGTACTGTTGAATGAACTTGTTTTCTTCAATCTATTACCTTCTGATACTGCCACAAATCCCCCCTGTTGCATGCTATCTCCTTCACCTTATCGTGCTTTGGAGGGACTGAATGAGAACGGCATAAGTTTGAGGGCTTGCTTTTTTTATATATATAATTTCCAAGAACACCCCTGAATGCTCAGCAAGTCTCATTCAGCACCAGAAAACACTACATACCTTTAATACTCATGCTCATAGCCATACATAGGGGCTTAGCACGTTATCTATCTATACTTCATTACTATCAATGATGGCAAAGCAGGAGAAATTCTTTAAACTAGCTCCCTGGCTTAGCCCTACTCAGATCTAGTGGTAAGGTAAGGGGGAATGGATTAAAGCTAAAGGAGTGAGCCCCTTGTCACACCCTCTGGCATCATGTAGGTATTGCACACATTCAAGAATTCAGAAGACAACAAATCCTATGCCTCTCTCAGACATTGTTCTTCTCACTCCCTTCTTGCCAGCTGGAAATAAGTGGATCACTAGCTTTGATGTCTAGATGGTGGAAAAATACCCATCTGCAAACACAGGCAGGGATGGATCATCATTGCAGCAGACAGACAGTTGCCCCCCCCCTCCCCCTGCCAGGCCAACCAGACAGACCTGTCTTCTAAATGACCAGGGAAAGCCTAACTGACCTAATGGACATTGTTTCCTGCCAAATCCCAAGTGAGGTAAGAGGAATTGCATGTCAGCCTGCCTTGTCCCAGGGCTCCCCAACTCAAGTGTCCTCCCTATTAACCCACCTACAACAGAAAAGCAGAGAGTTTCCTCCAAAACCTTGCCCTGCCCAGGGTTCTTTCTCTCTCTGCCCTTCCCAGTCACTTGCCCAACCCAAATGTGGTCCCCAAACATCCACATAGGAAAGAAAGCTGCTGACAAGGAGACTTGGAGCTGCTGCTGGATTAAGTTCCCTGCAGACCATGGCTCAGCCTTGGACCCTCCTGGGTTTTCAGCTCTTTCCTCAGAGCATCTCACTTTCACTTCTCCCTTTTTTTCCTAAGAGCTTATTGAAAAAAGCAGAATATAAGGAATTTTTTTTTCCTTTTACATGCAAACATATCATCTCTTTATAAAATCAAAGCAGTTCTTTAATAGTTCTCATCTCCCTTCATTGAACAACAGGCAGTTCCCAGGTATGGCATTACTTCTGTCTGTGATTCTGAAAAAGCTGGCAGAGCATAACACAAATTGGCTCCCAGGAGCCACAGGGACTAAACCTAATGGTCCATCAACTCTAATTTTCTTTAAAAGTGGTTGGTATGAGCTGCATTAGAGGAGGGAGTTAAAAATCCTCCATCACACAGCTATCTGCTTGAACTGTTCTCCCAAAGGACAATTTTTTCCTAGGTTTACACTCTGAAATGCAACAGTTCCTTTCAGTACCTGTTATTCTCATGGGTAGGGTGATGTCTTCTTTAAAATTATTCTGATCTGTCTTTCAATACAAATAAATGCTAGTTTTTAAAGTCATGCTAAACTTCTCATCATGTCTTGGGATGAGTTCTGTCAGTCACTGAGTGAGCATGTATCTCTCTTAAAACACAGCAAACATTAAAACCCCCCATCTGCTGAATACCCCTCACCATTACTTCTGTGTGGCTAGGAACAGGCAAGCCTAGCTTTGCCTCCTTTATCTCCTTCTTTATTCTGCTCTGTGGTGCGTGTGTTCTTCTAGCTGTTCCTCCCTGAAGTAAGGAGGCCAACCTCCATCACAGCCACCCCTACTGGGGCCCCAATACAAGAGAGATGTGGAACTGTTGGAGAGGGTTCAGAGGAGCCACAAAGATGATCAGAGGGCTGGAGCACCTGCCCTACAAAGAGAGGCTGAGGGAGCTGGGCTTGTTCAGCCTGGAGAAGAGAAGGCTGCGGGGGGACCTCATTGCAGCCTGCCAGTCCCTGAAGGGAGCAGAGAAACAGGAGGGGAATCAGCTTTTTAAAAGGATAGACTATGGCAGGACAAGGGTGAATGGATTAAAACTAAAGGAAGGAAGGTTTAGATTAGATATTAGGGGGAAGTTTTTTACAGAGAGAGTGGTGAGGGGCTGGAACAGGCTGCCCAGAGAGGTAGTGGATGCCCCATCCCTGGAAGTGTTCAAGGCCAGGTTGGATGGGGCCCTGGGCAACCTTGTGTAGCTCCAGGCCTGAGGTTGGTGTCCCTGCCTGTGGCAGGGGGGTTGGAGCTCTGTGATCCTTGGGGTCCCTTCCAACCCTTGCCATTCTATGATTCTAACCCTGCACGCCCTCAAGGTGCACCCCTTTGCAGGCTGACCTGAAGGCACCCACCCCACTGTGAGACGCATTCCCCTCTTCTTACACCCCAAAACATACAGCAATCACTTTAATATAAGAATATTGGGTGCACCTGCTTCAAAGGAGCAGCATCTTGTTTTTCTGGGTTCTCACCCTGAGCTCCCAGCCAGCCAGGCATTTAAAAGACTCACTTTGCTTTAATTGTGCCTTTTTGAGGTGAATAACATACAGGCTATTTTATAAAATAGCACAGACCATAAAGCTTTAGGAAGAGAAAGAGTTCCCTGTTTATTGCAGAACACCTTGTTTTCCTGTCGGTGGGAAGACTGAAAGGCACAAAGCCCCTCTTTCCCTCTAATCAGGTTACAGCATCACAATATGGCTCTCTTTATAAGGGGTCATTAGATCTTTTCTTTGGGGAAGAGAGTTCTTTCCATAGCTTCGGTGAATTAACTCTTTTGTCTCTAACAGAAGGTGCTTCTCCCCCCCCCGCCCCCCCCCCCTTTCCCCCAGCAAGCTCTTTTAGGCTCTACAAAGCAATCTCTGCTGCCTGGAAGTTGGGTGTTTATTTTACTCCCTTTGTTTGCAGAAATACTTAACTTTCCGAAGGAAGCATTGCACAAACTCCACTGCTGCCTCGAGTGTCTTCCTTTAGGTGGCTGGCTGCTTGTTTGCATGTGGTTCTGCCTCTGAAGAAACTCGGAATGCCCACCACAAGGACTCAAAGAGCCTTAAGCTCTTCAGGAAGGCTGGCAGTGAAAATGCTCTGGTGCTCGTTGCCCAGCCTGAATTCTGGACAGGCAGCATCTTTGAATTTCCAGCCACCACTAAAGCACCACTTTTAAAGAGGAATGTTTTCCAGATTTAAAAAAAAAAAAAATCATCATCTTCCAGTGGAGAGGTGTGTGTATTGGGGAAGGTCATTGGGGGGCGTTTCTGATCTGCAACTTCTTTTCCCATCAGACTACTCACCACAGCCTTAGCTTCCACCTAAGGACAGAAGACCTTGCTGGCAGCAGGGGTTTAAAGTCCAAAGCAGATATACAGACAGACACAGATATAGATATTGACAGGTTAGAGAAGCCCCTGGCTACAGCTTTCCTTCAGGGAAACCAGTAGCAGAAAGTTACTGTCACCAGGCTCTTATTCACCAGCTTTTCATGTCTGAAGAACTCCTCTGCAAGAAGCATTGTTGCATGGAAAAACCCCAAATGTTCTTCTGAGTTGGGATTTGCATATCTGCTGCAATTAACAGCAGGAAAATATAAGCTTCTCCATGCTTTTTATCTTGGGCCTCATTCATTGCTGAACTGGTGCTTCCCTGTGAAGACAAGTGCCAAAACAAAGCAACTCCTTTTGGAAAGTGTGTGGAGGGAGGAAATGGGATGATTAAACAGTGGGGATGATTAAACTCACAGTTTGAGTGACCTTGGACTAGGCTGCAGTCTCCAGGAGGGAATCACCTTGCTAGCACGTGGTTCTGTGGTGACCAACAGATGTTACTATAGCCCCACATGTTATCTACAAGGAGAATGATATCTCAGTGCATGATCTCCATGGGATATAAAACTAGCTCATGCCATCCATGTATATTCACTGTAGCCAACGGGGAGATCCAAGCTGTTCACTCCTTTGCCTGTGCTCTGCTTGCTGCAGAACTCATGGGCAAACCTGGGCGCCTGCAAGCGCTGAGGCAAAGGGATGGCTGGTGGGATGCAGGTGAGGGAGATCACCCACATGGCCTCACATCTCCTCCCTCTGCAGCAATAGCCCCAGACATGCTTTTGGAGAGGAGGGTAGAAGGATCATTGATGGGGAATACCACTCTCTGCCATTCCCCACCTCCTTCCAGCTCGCTCTGGCAGGAATCCCTCCTGCTGTCAGTCCCTCCACGTAACATTTTAGCTGCTGGCTAAGGTATCACATGCTCTCCCTACTATGAAAGACCAGATCTGGATTGTAGACATCAGACAAAAATCTGCCAACTCCTCTCATACACATTAGTATTCTGTGGGCAGTAAAAAAGGGGTTAAATTTGTCCAAAAGAGGATTGGGAAAGAAAAATTGAAGAAACTACCTAATTTGGTATTATTTTTCAGCCAAAAAAAAAATCACAGTTATTAAATGTGCCCTACTAAGTATTTCCCACAAAGGCAGAACAAGAGGAGGGCATCTACACAGAGGCTGAAACAACCAGCATTTCTATCACAAAAATACACCATGAAATCCCCGATGATGCTGGGATCAGGACATCGATGATGGAATTGAGAGAATCAAGGTCAGGTTGGATGGGGCCCTGGGCAACCTTGTCTAGATTGTACCTGGAGGTTGGTGGCCCTGCCTGTGGCAGGGGGTTGGAACTGTATGATCCTTGTGGTCTCTTCCAACCAGACCAGTCTATGATTCTATGCCAGCACGCCTCCATGAGTGGGACCCCCATCGACCACAGCCCACACGTGATCTGGATGAGCCACCTGGAGGAAGACCTGAACCACCAGCACGGGCAGTTTACATCTTGGCAGCCCCCACTACTTTTTCAGGTAACTTGGAGTTTATCTGGCTTTGATGTTTTACTTTCACATGGGTGTTTTTTTCTCTTTTTAGGTGTGGTTTTAGGAGTCAGGCACCATTCCACACCCATATCAAAATGATTTTGGAAACAATGACTATTAGAATCTACAGTGCCCTCTACTTTTGCTAGCAGTGCTTGGCACAAGTGAAATCTGCCCTTTCTTTCCCTCCCTCTTACTCCTTTTTTTCATATACAGATCTACCACTTCATAGTGTTTTTTTAAAATTTGCAATTTTAAGAACACTGTAAAATAAAACAATAGTACAAATAATATGCTGCTTGAAAAATATTCCTGAGACATGGTGAAATTCCAAAAATGTTTTAACCTTTTGGGAAAGTATTGGCTGCTACTCAGGATTCTGTTCGACTTTGTTATCACAAGAGGAAATGCATGATTTCTCTTCCTTGAAGTCACTCTAATTCTCCCTGCACATTATAAGGTCTCCTTCCTCCAGGAAATTAATCTTTGATGCACTTGGGAAGGAAAATTTTTGCCTTTCTAGATTAGACTGAAAATTTTTAGTGGCTTCTAGAGAATTTACGGCTCCAGTTGCTGCACAGTAACCCCAGCAATTCTAGCAATTCTATCAACCTTTTTTCTTTTTAAAGGCTATAATGGCTTTCCTGTTGTTGATGTTCCCCTGTTCAAATCTTAAAAACATTTTTTTAAAGGATTTGGAAGAGCCTTTTTGTTCTTTCTCTTTACCTTTAACTTCAGTACAGGTCTTCCTATTTCCTCTGCTTTTCCAGATTGGTGAGCTGCTTCATCCTCAATCATCTTGTGTTCCATTTGACTTATTTCCCACATGGCTGAGTTTGCTAAATAGCCTGCAAAACCTTGTCTTAATTAGCAGCTTGTGGGCCAAGCAGTCCTATAATTTGTTTTATTATTCCTAATACTTCAGGACTTCTATTGCTACCTTTGCATGACATCTTGTTGGGAAAGACAGCAGGCCTGCTGGCGGCCTAGCTCTCTTCACCCAAGACATAGGCCCTGACAATATTCTCCTATTCCCATGAGAAAAGTTCCTCATGCTGAGAGGATCCTAATAATCACATTCTCAAAACACAGTGGCCTTGCTGATAGGGGTACAGGCTGCCCTAACTCAAGAAGCAGTTATGGGAAGGGATTTGGGAGTAACAGAACATGTTAAGAACCAACCATAACAAGAGGGTCAAAACAGCCGGTGTGTGGATGCTTTTAGGTATTAAAGGTAAACTAAGGATGTTTAGCTATAAGATAGGGTTATCAGAACTTGTTATAATTACTAACCAATCCATATGGTGTGAACAGTGTGTGTAACCAATTAGCAGTTTTTTAGCTTGCCACGTTTGCAGTGAGAAAGGTCTAGAATCTGGGTGATTTCACCTAATAAAATGGCTGGCTTCCTGGCTTCACCTAAAATTGATATATTGAATTGCGTGTTGCTCCCTGCTGGACGCCACAACATGTGAGCTGTGTAACT
This sequence comes from Laterallus jamaicensis coturniculus, assembly GCA_022605575.1. Taxonomy (NCBI): domain Eukaryota; kingdom Metazoa; phylum Chordata; class Aves; order Gruiformes; family Rallidae; genus Laterallus; species Laterallus jamaicensis. Next base: position 5,994,039 of record JAKCOX010000005.1, read on the forward strand.
CTGCTGCCCACCTTTAAAATTAGGACAGGGATGCTGTCAGGCTTGCATTAAGAGATGAAACACCAGTAACAGTCAGAAACTCCAGCTGAAGCTGGGACCTGTCGCAGGTGCTCAGCATCTCCGAGATGTCTCCCACGAAAAGTCAAGCAGACAAATCGATGAGGAAACAGCAGTAAAAAGAGGGGATGTCATCAGGCTTGATTACCCTTCCTGTGAGGAAGAAGATGCTCTTCTCCAGGCTCCTGATTTTGTACCACGCTTTTGAACACGCTTCCTCCCGATAATGTGCTTCGCTAGCAAACAATATTAATTATCATGTCATAAGCTGGACGACCCAAAGCAAACAGACTGAATCCAGCCTGGCAGCAGCAAACAAACAAGAAAGCCATGGCAACACAACTGAAGAAGTATTGGGCTGCTCTTTCAAAAGCCTTTTCAAAACTGATACTACCAAGTTGTGCTCGTACAGTAACCTTTAGAGGAACAGTCCTCTTTTGCCAAATATTATTTTGGCAGGAAAACTTAGGCAATAGGTTAATAAATCTAGCAACATCTAAGGGCCTTTTGAAGAGTATTTGCTTCCACTCATGTTTCCTCCCGTACCCTGCTCTCTCAGTTTACACTCCTTTTTTGTTTGTTTCACATAATAAATAATAGGGTTAATGGGTAGCATGCTAGTTGTCAGAACCTGATACAGCACCAGGCTCACGTGAGATGTTGACTTCAACCTCTGTTGGATGGAGAATGACCTGCTTGGTTTCTGGAAGCCCATCCAAGCCTGCGTGGCACATTCCCTCTGGGGTGCAGGTGTGGCAGCCGATGGAAGGCCCTGCAGCACATGCAGTGCAAAAAACCAAAACCACATGCTGGTCTGTGCTCCCCCTTTCAGCATGATTACTACTGTTGTGGCTTTTCATCCATGAAGATATGCATGTATCATTTATTTCTGGCATGTTTGATCCACTGAAGTACATCAGACCCAAGCCACTGCATTTGGAGTCATCCAAGGACTTGAACTTGGGTGTGTAACTGAGCATGAAACAAATCAGCCGAGCCAGAGAAAAGGCATGAGCACCAGCACAGGGACAGTGAGGACCCTTCCAGGTTCTGAATGAAGTCAAGACCAATACGTTTTCCATTCACAGAATCACAGAGCTGTAGGGGATGGAAGGGACCTCCAGAGATCATTGAGTCCAACCCCCCCAGACAGATTGCACAGGATGGTGTTCAGACAGGTCTTGAATTATCCCCAGAGAAGGGGACTCCACACCCCCTTGGGCAGCCTGTCCCAGGGCTCTGTCACCCTCACTGGGAAAAAGTTCTTCATATTCAAAGATCACAAACCTGCTGATCTTCATGATGCTTAAAAATGCAGCTGTGGAGACTAAAACGTAGCACTACCCCTTGTGAAGTGTGCATAGACAAATAACTGAGTAACTGTTTCCCCCACATGGAACTGCTACAAGAAAACTCCATTTTAAAGCTGTCTTCTAGATGTTTGGCCTGTGTTTGCACTGATGTCAGTGAAAATACCCATGAGCAAGGCCTGTTAGTGATAGCCATGGTGTGTATTCTCTGGGGTAATAGCCAGCTACATAAGCAGGAATGTGGGTGGATATTTCTAGTTCAGAGCCTGATGAGAAGACAAGGAGAAAACGTCTGCCCGACTCATCCTGGGTGTCTTTTTAACACCAGCTTTATGGAACAGCACCAAGCTGAACAGAAATGCTCCCACCTTGGTTCTGGGTGATGGTCATAATTTTTTATGGCCTGAAAGTTCATGCTGCAGTAATATGAAGACAGAAATTATTTCAAGATTAATAGGTCTTCTTTCAGCGTTCCTAATTCTTCTTGAATCTTGTTTGAAAAAAAGCCACAGAAAAAGGAGTGTATTCTACTTCTTAACCAGGGGGGAAAAATCAATTCAAACTAAAGGGAAAGGAATACTTCTTCCTTCACAGCTGCTGCCCTCTTTCTCAGTGAGACAGCGTTACTGTTCCAGTCTGCTGGGTTTATTGTATTTACTTTTTACCTTGGACTCATTCATTGTCACAGGTAACCTCAGACTTACCTCTCCACGATCACAAAACCAACTACCAGAATACCTGGGGCAAATGAAGGCTTCTGGTGAAAACACTGCTGGTGGTGTCTTTACCTGCTCTTTGGGGAGGGGATTTGTGGGGGGGGGGAGTTAGTTAAAGCTAACCACTCATGCAAATCTCTATTTATCTATCCACCATTTGAGCTGCAGCAGTAAAAATAATATGATAATAGCATTTAATGGTGCTGAAGCAACCCTTTAGCTGATGTGAATAGTCACTTAGCTTTGGCTGTCTCCTTCTAAAACAACGAATGCACACCTTGAAGGGTGGGGTCCATCACTTGGGAGGTCACATTTTTGTGCTGACTTAGTATCTCCTGTCCTACCCTCGACCTCAGTTAAAACACCTAGGCAGAAGGAAATTCATCCCCATCACATCAAGACTTGTGGCTCTGTGATACATGCTATCAGTATTTATTTTTCTATGCTACTCATCTCTATGCATCAGGCTTACTCTTCCCCACATCCCCCCCCCCCTTTCTTCTGTATGAGTCTAGAAGCAAACACTTCTTTCTCCAGCCTAGAACAGTTAATTTTCCTTTTCTGGGGCAAGTATGGAAGTTAGTGACCTAGAATTGCAACAGAATAGCTGTAGCTACAAAAATGGCAATTTCCAATAATGGCTTCTTCATTTTCTTGTCTTTTGCAGCATGAATACACGATCCATAGCTTCTGTTCTAGGAAGAGACATGTTTGCTGATAGTTAAACACAAAAATACCCTTAGTCTGGATACTAGCAATTCAGCAGTACTGACAACAGACAAATAATGGATGCTTTGTCTATGACTTGCAAAACAAAGCAGTTGTATTAAAATAAGACCTCTATTCAGATACTTTGGGGTTTCTTACACATCCCTTCTAATTTTTGGAGCCAGGTATTTGAAAAAAAACCAAAAAAAACCCCAGAAAACTGTAAGCTTGCCAACAGCCTCCCAGGCCTCAACTTTAAAATATTCTCTCTGCAACTAGGTAACAAATAATTTATTGTCTCACTAGATTATGCAGATGTTGAAAATATCACAAGGTTTTTCTTGGTTCCATTGAGGCCTGCTAGGCTGCTTGGGATCATCTCTTCAGTACTGGGATTTGGCCAGCCTGGCTATCTCGGACTCTTTGATGTTCATATGCTCTGTTGGGCTTCCTGGGATTTGCTTCTTCCTGATTAGAGGGGGAAAAAAAAAAAAGTACTTTCCCAAGCCCATCAATTCCTGGCACTTCTCTGAGTCGTGAGTCACAGGAGGCTAATTGAATCAGTGGTGCTCAGTTCCCTCCATCCTGAGACCTGCCCCCAGCCTCCTGCAGCCGGCACTAATGTCAGGGAATCGTGGCTGGGAGCTGCTGATATGCCAGATACATATAGGGGGGAAAAAAAGGAGGAAAGCAGAAGGGTTCTGTGTAAGGAGGAGTGAAACTGTGACAGTGAAGTGGCACCTGAGTAAACGCTTTCTGCAGAGGAGGGAATACTGCACATCCATTAGTGCTACTTCCTGGGATTTTTTCTCCCAGACTAAACCATATTTAAGCCTCCCTGTTTATATATTCTTTGCCATCTGTGCCTGAGCAAGCCGTGTCTCCCATACCTTGCCCTGTCACCCCTGGTTTTGAACTAGAGAGGCAGGTTCAGCCATGCCCCAGAAGAACAAGTCCAGCCAGGACAGCCTTGGATGCACAGCCAGAGGAGAAAGCTGCAGAGATGCTCAGGGCTTCAAGAGGCAGGCCAGGTAGTGCTCCCAGAAAAAAGACTCCTCGGCAGCTTCCCATGCAAGCCAATTCCCACAGCTCCTGTGGCAGCTCTTGCACTTCTCCAAAGAGAATCAAAAATGCCTGGGTCTGGAGACTGAGCCATGTGGAGCCTGAGAGAGGAGATCAGGCCCACAAGTCTCCACCTGCCAGGCCGCGCCGCAGCCATGAGGGCAGGCAGTCATGTTCCTTCTTGCAAGCTCGGAGTAAAGAGGGGAAGTACAGGCAGATTTTGCAACACCTTTGATTGCAGTTTCTAAAGTTTACAGAGGAGCCAAAACACACAAATGATACCAAGCAGTGAGAGAAGCTGGGTCTTGATGTTCAGCATGAGGTTTGCGCTGCAGTCGTGTGTCTGGAAGACAAACTAGACCTTCTGGAGGGTTTTTGCCAGGACATGTCCTCTTTTTCCTAGAAGGCCAGATTGGACCCACTTGCTGGTTCTCTGGTAGTGCTGAGTTTTCTTTACGTGGAAAAGCTTAGAAGAGAAAGATTACACCAGCTGTGACGGTCTGGAGAAAATCCCTATTGATTTACATGGAAATGCAGCTGGTGCCTGCCAGTAAAGCAAAGGCAATGGGACGCGGTCCTAAAACACTGCAGGGTGCTTCCACTCTACGTGCTTGCAGAGCAAAGCTCCTCGCTCTGCTGCTATCTGAAGAAGAACCCGGGTGGCGATGAACGTGGAGGAACGCCAGCCAGTGCACAGCCCCGTCCTTCCAGCTTAATGCACTGCTGGTGAGAGGCACGAGCAAAACCCACCCGCTCTGGACCATTTGGGGTGTCCATGTGTTTGCAGGGAATGGGGGGGACTTGCCTGCAAGGGAGAGCGGGGCCGGGGGGGGGTGGGAAGTTGGGCTGCGCGGCAGGAGCCACAGCTGCTGTCCTTACTGGCTCCTTCTCCCAGTGTCATATGTCAGTGCTTGCATGCATAAAGCTCTATTGTTGGCAGCCAAAAAATTGCCAGGAGAGCACTGGGCAGCATCGCTGCCTCACGGCATCAGAGACCCAATGTCTTCCCTCTCCCACCCACACCGGCACACAAGCAAACATGTCATCCCAAGTGTCCTGCTGACAGGGGTACAAAAAGCACTGCTGGCTCCAGGCTGTCCCTTAGTGAGCTCCTGGGGACTGCTTGGCTCTCCAAGGGGTGGGAAGCAATGGATTTCCCCACTGGGTGGGCATTTAGGTACTCCAGCTGGTACATGTGAGCTCAGCAGTGGCCATGAAGAAAACCTGTGTAGGAGCTGAGTGAGTAGCTGGTATTACGCTGCTGAGCTAATTCATTAAGTATTTTGGGTCCCACTTGGGATGGAATATTTGGTTTCTACATGGGATTCTGGGGGGTTTTCGAGCCCTCTGAAGCACTTCTGGGTGTAGATTGACATGTACCAACGATAAAAGGGAATACTTCCCCAGTGCTAGTTTTTAACTCTGCATATAACAAACACTTCTTTCTTTAGTCTTTCTTTCAACTCCGTTTTTGAAGTTGATTTATATCTGCCTCCTGTTTTGCTCCAGTTTCAATCTTCTGGCAGCATTCCTCACCAAGCCAGCCGAATGCCCACATGAGCCCCATTAAGCTGCATGCTTCTATATAGGCAGAAGTACATGTTTTTTCTGGGACGAGCGTCGTTTGCCAAATCTGGGCCTGTTTTCACAGATAATGACTTCCTTTTTTTTGTCTCTTTCTCTGTCTGTGTGCTTTTTATATTTTGTTCCCCCACACGGGGTCTTTTCAAAATGTAACATGACCCTCATACATCATTTTTATCAGCATTAGAAACCCAGCACAGTGTGGCATGTGATGTATGTAAATCCATGCACCTAAAGGCAGCAAGGGAAAAAAAAGTCTTTTAGCTCGCTGTCAGGAATAGAAGATACCTCTGTGTCATTCAGAGTCAAGGTGTTTTTTTCTCTCTGAAACTGTTAGCTGGAACAGCCCCATATTTCAGGTGAAAAATAGAAACACCTTCTTTTCCAGATGTGGTAAGTAATTTCTGTGGGTTTTCAAATGGTTAGATTCTGATGTTCTCTTTCAAAAGTCACTTTTCATTTTGATAGGTATTTCCATGCAGCACCACAAACCCCTTTGCATCAAAGTCTTTGTATCAGAAACAGCGTGGCCAGTAGGTCTGGGGAGGTGATTGTGCCCGTTACTCAGCCTTGGTGAGGCTGCACCTTGAGTACTGGCTCCAGTTCTGGGCCCTTCACTACAAGAAAGACATTGAGATCCTGGAGTGAGTCCAGAGAAGGGCAACCAGGCTGGGGAAGGGGCTGGAGGGCAAATCACATGAGGAGCAGCTGAGGGAGCTGGGGGTGTTCAGCCTGGAGAAGAAGAGGCTGAGGGGAGACCTTATCACTGCCTACAGCTACCTGAAGGGAGGGTGTGAAGAGGTGGGTGATGGTCTCTTCAGCCAGGTGACAGGAGATAGGACAAGGGGAAATGGCACAAAGCTGTGCCAGGGCAGGGTCAGATTAGAAGTTAGGGAAAAGTTCTTCACTGAAAGAGTTGTCAGGGCCTGGAACAGGCTGCCCAGGGAGGGGGTTGAGTCACCATCCCTGGATGTGTTTAAAAGCTGGGTTGATGAGGTACTTAATGACATGGTTTAGCATAGGACAGGAATGGTTGGACTTGATGATCTTAAAGGTCTTTTCCAACCTTGTGATTCTGTAAACAGTGACTGACTAAATAATATTTTGCAGTTTTATTTGACAAACTACCTGGAAGAATAACAAAATATTCTAGAGAAATGCAAAAATATACTTTTGGAGTATATATACTTATTCATCATGGTTGTATTTGTAGACTCTCACCTGTGTGGTAGATAATGCATTGTTACAAATGAGGTATGGGTGAACAGCCACAGAATGGTGTGGGTTGGAAGGGACCCTAAAAATCACCTAGTCCCAACCCCAAAGTGCTCAGCCAGCCACAGTTTAAAGTTGGAAACTGATTTTGTGAGCTCATTTAGCTGTGGGCACCCTGAGAAGGACTCAGTCTGTGAGACAGCCCCCACTGGTCACCAGCCCCGCTGCAGAGCAAGCTGTAGGACCTTGCACGCTCCTGAAGGATCCCCTGTTGCTGCAGTGCTGGGCGGAGGGAGCTGCAGGCCTCGGTGTTCCAAAAGCACAGGGGGCTATGAGGTTTCAGTTTGTTACCTTATATCGTTATGTTATACCCCAGTCTATTGATGCTCACTGATAGCATCTGGGATTGCTGAGCACTACAGGGACTCTTGTAAATGAAGTCACCTAAATGATGTTTGTCCTAGACTGAATACGTTGAGGCAGGCAACTGATAAGGGACCTACAAGCTTGACATCAATACACAGTTGCCCGGTGGTAACAATGCAACCTCAGCCTCTGGCTTCCAGCTTCTCAGAAATGAGGAATGCTCATTAAGGGGGAAGGTAATTGCGAGCTGTTTCCTCGAAAGGAAAGCCTCTCCAGGCAGCTGCAGCACAGAGGGCAGGCCTTCACAATGGGGGCATTGTTTAGGAGCCATGGACCTCTGCAAACAAAGATCTACTGACTGGGTGCTAGGCTCCAAAATATGGTGAATCTGTTACCCTTCTGCTCCAGAGCTGTGAGAGATTCAGGAGAGCTGCCCACAGCTGTAGATAAACCCCAGGGAGATGTTTCTGAAGGTTTTCATATGGATGCCACAGGTTTCCTTCAAGATGTTTTCTCCTCCTCCAAGTAGATGTGTGACTAGGCTATCTTGGCAAGCATCAGAACTCAGGTAGGCCCAGAGATGGAGACATCTTTTTTCAGCAGTGAGTGTCAGGCAGAATGCTGTAGTGTCTTTTCATGTGAAAATATTTGTGTCTAGGTGTGGCGTCCAGCAGGGAGCAACACGCAATTCAATATATGAATTTTAGGCGAAGCCATGAAGCCAAGAAGCCATTTTATGAGGTAAAATCACCCAGATTCTAGACCTTTCTTAATGCAAACGTGGCAAGCTAAAAAACTGCTAATTGGTTACACACACTGTTCACACCATATTGATTGGTTAGTAGTTATAATGAGTTCTGATAAACCTATCTTATAGCTAAACATCCTTAGTTTACCTTTAATGCCTAACAGCATCCGCACACCTGCTGTTGTGACCCTCTTGTCATGGTTGGTACTGTTACTCCCAAATCCCTTCCCATAACTGCTTCTTGGTTTAGGGCAGCCTGTACCCCTATCAGCAAGGCCGCTGTGTTTTGAGAATGTGATTATTAGGATCCTCTCAGCGTGAGTAACCTTTCTCATGGGAACAGAAGAATATTGTCAGGGCCTAAATCTTGTGTGAAGAGAGCTAGGCCGCTGGCAGGCCATGCTCTCTGCCCCGACATCTAGGTTTAAATGAAAACATTTCTTTGAAATCTCCTAATCATCATCTGTCTCTCAAGTTCTTCAGCTTTTACAGGCACAGGATGAAGCCATTTTTTAAAAGAAGATCTACCCAGCACTGCATAAGGAGTGTGTAACGTACCAAGTGCCTCTAATACACAGATGCAGAGCCAGGTCATCTTTACCCTAGGGCTCGTTACTTTAACTCCACAAAGCAGAGTCTGAAACACTTTAAAGCCACCAAAAAAATCTCAGGTCCATCAGTTTCATCAATAGTTATTCTTTCCAGTGCTACAGTGGAGACTACAACCACAGTCTTTGGGCCATATCCTGCATCTTGCCTAATGTTGTTGATGACTTTTACACCACCCAGTACTTTAGATCCTTCATTATGTGGAAGGTAGAGAACAGTTTCTCTTGGGTTATTAGAAGCTTTACAGGCTGGATGTGTGACAGACAGAACCTGTCCTACACTGTGACAGGCTGGATGAATCCAGGGGAGCTGCAGGGGCCATGGGGGAGGGAGGGGAAGGGAGGGGAGGGGAGGGGAGGGGAGGGGAGAGGAGAAGGTGTGAGTGTGAATGTGCACGTGTATGCATAGGAAACCTCTGCTTGTTTCAAATTGCAAAGTGAAGACAATACAGAGCCTTTGTGGACCCAACATCTTTTCAGTTTTAAAATGATGAGATTTGCCAGTATGCACGTTTCCTCATCAGCAGGAATAAATAAGTAGCTGGAAAAAAAACCCCTTGATAGCCAGCAATTGCACATCAGTATCTCTAGCATGCTTAACACTTGATGAACAGAGAAGTAGCAGTGGCTTTGTGGTGTTTTGTTTTTGTGACACATAACCATGATTATAAGAAGAAAATGTATTATGATATTTAGATTATTTTCTGTCCCTGAGGGATTTCTAAATGGTTGTTTCTGAAATAAAAAAACCAAACAATCCAAACAAACAAACAAAATCCAAAGGAAATCCTTTAATCCCAACCTTTACTTTTAATCCAATCTGTGTGACACAGAATAAAGTATTTAAAGAGGAAGTTTGTAACTCAGGTGGCACTTTTCAGCTCTTGGATGGAGTGCTGTGCTGCCTGTGCTGACCAGGGGGATGTTTTCCTCTGCAGTTATGGAGAGTGTGCCATGTCACAGCCTCACAAAGCCAGCCAGAACAGTCAAACTAAATTCAGGGATGGTGAAACCTGTGCCTGGAAAAATCACTTTTTAACATATATATATTTTTAATTCTTTCAGTTTCTATTTGATTTAATTATGGAGTTTCATGGGCTGCTGTAGACAAAATATGCTTCCTTTTATGAAAATTTAGTTTATCTTCTCTTTTTCCTTCCTGGGGAATGTTTATGGGTACAGAGTGGAAGGACTGCTGGTAGGGAACACCACACTGGGAAGCCCTCAGAGCCTAAGTTTCTGAGCCAATCTGGATATTAAAGCAGCCCTTATCTCCTGGTGTTTCAATCCTGCTGGATTTATAGCACGCTCCTCAGCCCACCATACATTATTGAAGAGTTCTCTGGGTAAACACAGGCTACTGCAGTCTCCAGCTGTACAAGGCACATTATGGAGCTGAAACTGCTGTGACAGCAGCCAACTCCTTTCAATTCCATTTCCGACTCCTGCCTGAATCCAAAGGAAGGGCCTTTGCCATCACTGCTGCAGTCACAGAGAAAGCACCCTGCAGACTTCAAGGGGCTTTTATCAGGGGTCCAGCAGAGTAACCCATGCCAGGTTCCCCACCTATGATGATGGCTTTTTACATATCTTTACTGGCCATAAATCAATTTAAGCTTGACATTACAATACTCTTGCGCTCTTAAACAAGAACAGGGACATTCCTAAATCACCTCCTAGTCATAAAACATAAAATAATATGAGGATGTGAAGCCCAGGAACTCACACAGCACCTGTGACTGATGGACAAGGATGATAGGAGAGGCTATGCACACTTCAGGTAGCTCACTCTCCAGGCCCAAAGCGTGGCTCAAGGATTGAACATAACCACTGCATTCTGTTTGGCTTTTGAAGAAGCAGTTGGCATTTTGTTGCTGGTGAAATCAGTGTACCCAAGCACCCGTCAGAGAATGAAGCCACCACATCTGAACTGTGAAGGTAAAAGTGCAGGTAGATGTAGCTGGCTGCTGGGTGGGAACCAGGAGGGGAAGTGAATAAGAGTATTGGGACAAGTAAGCATGTGTTAGCCTCTGTCTGCAAGACTGATAAGACTGACTTAATTTTATCATTGTCTACTGCTAACTGGTCATGGACATGGGGAAAATCACCCCAGAACGGACATGAATGAAGGTGTCAGATGAGCTGCACAGCTCAGAGGATCAGGGCCAGTCTAATTACAAGTGTTTGATCTCATCCAAAGATAATTCTTTCTTTTGCCCTGCCCTGCTCAGGAGGTGGAGCAATACACACTCCAGGCCACATCTCTCTTCTCCCTATGGCATATGAGCTAAGGTGTGGCCAAGTTTTGTCCAGTATTAGTACCAAACACAAGCATGCTGCTTGCTTGTTAATTAGCATATAAATGTCATACTGACCAATTAACTAGCTTGCAAATATATTTGGGCAATTAAGAGCACCTTCTGGATACACCCACAAGATGAAAATTCCTGTGAATTTTCCCCTTTCATAGAATCACAGAATCATAGGGGTTGGAAGGGACCTCAAAAGATCATCAGGTCCAACCCCCCCTGCCAAAGCAGGCCATGTAGAATATGTATTACATATAAATCTTTGAGGTCTAAAGAGGTATCTGCTTGGAATTCAATGTATCATATATAAGGAGAGATCAAATTGAGATATTTATTTGTCCCAGGAAAGGTACTTGTCTTTTGATGTAGGTCTGAACTTGTTTTAAAGTGGGATGTACCTGGATCTATTGTTTTGATTGTCTTTTCTATTCCTCAGTCTGAAGCATGCTTGTGTAAGATATGGTTTATGCTCTCTTATCTCTATGTATAATCTTCCTTGGAAACAATAATTTGAAAAGGTACCTTCACCTCTCATAATAAAAGTCATCTAAAACAACTGTATGAGGCAGCCTGCTTCTGCTATCTGCTTTTAAAAGTTACAAAGGCATCAAATCTTCAATTTCACAGAATCACAGAATCACAGAGTTGTAGGGGTTGGAAGGGACCTCGAGAGCTCATGGGGTCCAACCCCCCTGCCAAAGCAGCTCCCCAGCTCATACTGCACAGGTCGGCGTCTGGATGTGGCTGGAATCTCTCCAGAGAAGGAGACTCCACACCCCCTGGGCAGCCTGTCCCAGGGCTCCCTCACCCTCACTGGGAAAAAGTTCCTCCCCATGTTGGTGTGGAACTTCTGTGCTCCAATTTGCAGCCACTGCCCCTTGTCCTGTCTCCACTGACCAAAGAAAAGGGGCAGGCCAATTTTCCCTGCACCCCATACTTAAGATATTGATAAACATTGATTAGGTTCCACCTCAGTCATCTTTTCTCCAGGCTGAACAGCCCCAGCTCTCTCAGCCTTTCCTCATAGCATAGATGCTCCAGGCCCTTCATCATCTTCGTAGCCCTTCTCTGGACTCTCTCCAGGAGATCCCTGTCCTTTTTATCCCAGGGAGCCCAGAACTGGACACAGTACTCCAGGTGGGGCCTGACCAGGGCAGAGTAGAGGGGGAGGATCACCTCCTGTGACCAGCTGGCCACACTCCTCCTGATGCCCCCAGGATCCCATTGGCTCTCTCAGCCCCCAGTGCACCCTGCTGGCTCACAGCCACCCTGTCATCTACCAGGAGCCCCAGGTCCTTCTCCACAGAGCTCTTCTCCAGCAGGTCACCCCCAGCCTGTACTTATACATGTGGTTGTTCCTCCCCAGGTGCCAGACTCTCCACTTGCTTTTGTTGAACCTCATCTGGTCTCTCCCTGCCCAGCTCTCCAGCCTGGCCAGGTCTCTGGATGGCAGCGCAGTGTCCTGCCTGTCAGCCACCCCTCCCAGCTCTGTATCATCAGCACTTGCTGAGGGTGGGTGCTGTTCCCTCATCAAGGTGTCAGTGAAGATATTGAACAGGACTGGACCCAACACCGAGCCCTGGGGACACCACTGGTCACAGGCCTCCAGTCAGAATCTGCTCCACTGATCACGACCCTCTGAGCTCGGTCTGACAGCCAGTTCTCGACCCACCATCAGCTCTCCTGCCTATGTTCTTACTAAGATTAAGTGGGAAATGAACTGCTTTCCCACTTTCATAATTATGCAAAATGATCAAGACACAGTCTGTTTTAGCAGGAGTTAAAGCCAAGGTTGACCTCAGTTCAGTAGTAGGAAGATAATAAACGTGTTAACTTCTTGGGCATTTCTCAGTATTTCAAAACCTTTCCTCTTAGGTGTACTATTTCACACATGAATACACACAGCATTTTATAATAAGCTCTTGGTTTGCTTAATCTTATCTATATTTTTAATGTACAGTAACCAGACATATGGAAATGCTTGGAAACAGTGGAATTTTCATAAAGTCAGTGTTGTTCCCATTTTTCTTCACTTAAGAAACCATAGTAAATATGCCACTGAAATTCATGCTCAAATAATCTCTGGTATTCTGCTATGTTGAAAAGACAGATGCAGTGCTCCCAATCCTTTCTGTTCACTGTACAGACATGGGGTCCACGTTATCCTCACAGCCTTTGCCACCGAGTATAATTTATGTTCCAGATTCTGATGCCAGATGCTATTGGCTTGGAAAGCACTTGATATTTTGATAACAGCCCATCCAATAAAATGTTCCATGGGTTCCCCTGTTCCTGTGCAGCTCTGATAAGGCCTTAATTAGGAAAATCAGGTTTGCCCAAGGAGGGAGAAAAGGTCATCCATATTAATAGCGGCAAGATCTTTCTCTCATCACCTGAATCACACATTTAATGATAAGAATCACCAAATTATGGTCTTTGGAGGATAGAAGAAAAAAAAATCTGTTTTGCCAGGCACCTGTTGAACAAGGATGCAGAGGTGCTCTGCAGACTGTGATGAGCAAAGGATCTCCTGGAGAGAGTCCAGAGAAGGGCTACGAAGATGATGAAGGGCCTGGAACATCTATCCTATGAGGAGAGGCTGAGAGAGCTGGGGCTGTTCAGCCTGGAGAAAAGAAGACTGAGGGGGGACCTAATAATCAATGTTTATAAATATCTTAAGTATGGGGTGCAGGGGGAATTGGCCAGCCCCTTTTCTGTGGTCAGTGGGGACAGGACAAGGGGCAATGGCTGACAAGGACAAGGGGCAATATGGTTACTTGGAAAACAGAAAGGAGTCAAGATGTGCTCAGGGTACCTAGTGCTGCCTTCACAAATGTTGCAGGGAATGAGTGAACTGTGCAGCCTATAAGCAGGAGGAAGTGTAGTGGAAGCAGTTCATACTGCATTTCCTCAGCAGCACAAACAGATTTTGGAATTGATGTTGATAACAGAGCGAGGATCTGTGTTGGTTTTCACCTTGAGAGTTCTTTGTTTGGGAACAAAGAGATGTGAGACCAGCTGGGCAGCACGAGGGTCCCAGTGGTACCTCCTTCAGGCACAGAGTGGGGAGAGCCTCTGCAGCCTTCCTGAAACTACAGACACCTGCTTCAATGCAGGCGGTGGCACGCCCACCCAGTGCAAGTAAATCTACCTGCAGCAACCTCTGCTGAGGGAAAAAATAAACACCCTTTCACTTGATGCTGCAAATTCATCTCACGACGGGAAACGCACGCGGAGCAACGCGGCGGTTCCTGGTGAAGAAAGGAGCCAGTTTGCTCTCTATAAAAGATGACAGGAGGATCCTAAGCTATCATTCTGGTAGGCAGCTGTGAATTATTGTTTTTCTCCATTCAGCCATCGTTCTGTATCTCTTACCTTTCCTCCACAGCATCCCATTTGATGGTGGCAAGAAAGCCAGTGTGCGTGGCTGTTGCTTGCTGCAGGATTTAATTGTGCCTTGTGGGGATTCCCTTCTGCCCATGAATAGTTGGATATCAATCCCCATACCTGGAGGACCCTTTTTTTTTTTTTTTTAGAAAAATAAATGATCTATAAAGAGACATTTGAAAGAAAACACACCATGCAAGGAGGAGGGCTTTCATCTTTCAAAATTCTGCCAGGAAAAAGAAAAGCCCAGAAAGAATCTGTAGCTATCTTGGACCACATCCTTTCCTGGTGAAGAAAACCTTGTTTTGGGGAGCAAACCAGAGTCAGTGTCATCATTTTGGGTTTTTTTTGGTTATTATTTTGTAGGACATCCTGTTATTTTTGTGGTGCACAACAGGTGCAGGGAAGCTTATTCAGTTGAGGGCAGAAAAGACCTAATCACGGGCCTGCTGTTTAGATGTTAACCACCTTGATTATCCAAATGTCACGGGGACACTGAATATGTTTGCATAATTAAGGCCGCAGCTAATGGTAGTGCTTTTAAGTGTAATTAATAGCTTTCTGGGGATACAATTATTTTGAAAAACAAGGGGATTGTGGTAATTGAGGTTTGGATAGCTGTGTGGAACTAACAAGAGCTAGCATGAAATGGGTGAAGAATTACGCGAAATGCTAATTAATGAAGAAATATGAAGTTACTGATAATTTTTGAGGACACTGTTGAAACATAGTTCCCATGACTTTTGGTCACAATATGTATTGCATTTCACAGAAAGCATGAAAGCGAAATACCATTTAAAAACATTTTTTAAAAAAAATGTTAGTTTTAGAAAGGCAACTGACAAGTTCATTTAATCATTTAATTAACAGTTTTCCTTTCTGTCTTATCTGAGAGCTGGCCATTGTCACTTTGTTCAATCATAGAATCATAGAATGGCATGGGTTGGAAGGGACCCCAAGGATCACAGAGCTCCAACCCCCCTGCCACAGGCAGAGCCGCCAACCTCAGGCCTGGAGCTACACAAGGTTGCCCAGGGCCCCATCCAACCTGGCCTTGAACCACTTCCAGGGACGGGGCATCCACTACTTCTCTGGGCATCCTGTTCCAGCACCTCACCACTCTCTCTGTAAAAAACTTCCCCCTGATATCCAATCTAAACCTTCCCTCCTTTAGCTTTAATCCATCCCCCTTGTCCTGCCATTGTCTATCCTTTTCTGATTCCCCTCCTGTTTCTCTGCTCCCTTCAGGGACTGGCAGGCTGCAATGAGGTCCCCCCGCAGCCTTCTCTTCTCCAGGCTGAACAAGCCCAGCTCCCCCAGCCTCTCTTTGTAGGGCAGGTGCTCCAGCTCTGTAATCATCTTTGTGGCTCCTCTGACCCCTCTCCAACAGTCCCACATCTCTCTTGTATTGGGGGCCCCAGCTCTGGACACAGGATCCAGCTGGGGCCTCGCGAGGGCAGAGCAGAGAGGGACAATCCCCTCCCTGTCCCATGTCTAGCAGGATTAAGATACTTTCTTCCAGGAATTTTCAATTTTTAAAAACCGATGTGCGTGATTGAAGTGAGTCTGCATGGCTTTTTAATGAGACACAAGTCGAGGAAAGTTGAGAAGGATATGCCAAGACCATGCAAATAGGCAAAACATATCCACTTCTTGAAAAGCAAGGCTACAGCTGCACCCAAGGCAAAGCATCGAAGCAGTTTGGGTTTTAGGTGCTTTTTTCTGGCTGGGTCTCCTGCATCACTGGATGGAGAAAGGTAGCTAAGGGTGGTCCCCAGCATAATGTCTGGGACTCGCTGCCTGAACCAGGGGGCTGCAGGGGGGAGAGGAGAGGAGAGGAGAGGAGAGGAGAGGAGAGGAGAGGAGAGGAGAGGAGAGGAGAGGAGAGGAGAGGAGAGGAGAGGAGAGGAGAGGAGAGGAGAGGAGAGGAGAGGAGAGGAGAGGAGAGGAGAGGAGAGGAGAGGAGAGGAGAGGAGAGGAGAGGAGAGGAGAGGAGAGGAGAGGAGAGGAGAGGAGAGGAGAGGAGAGGAGAGGAGAGGAGAGGAGAGGAGAGGAGAGGAGAGGAGAAGGGGACACAACACTTAGAAGGATGGCTTTGTGTCCAGTGCCCTTTGGAAATATAGTCCATCTTTTCATGCACTCAGATCCAGGCAAAGGCAGTGAAAAGGGATTTAGGTAGATGCTCCAATAAATTACTAAGGGTATTACTTTTTCCAAAATCTTTAACATTTTTCACCACCACCCCCCTTTTAAAAAATAACAGAGGGCTACTGTACCCTGCTGAGACCAACATCTGTGCAGACAATTAAACCCTTTTAGACTCTGAGGGAGGAACTGGCCCTTTTCTACTACATCCTCTGAAGGATTAAAGATAAATAAGAGATTTTGCAAGCAACTAGGCACATGCATAATTACAAAGAGGTCCCACTGATTTGCTTTTAAATAAATTTGGTTAACAATGTAGTTTTATTTACTGAAAAATACTGAGTGATATTGGCACTGGGATCTGAAGTGCAGCACTAACATCTTCCTGGTGCACCCCCTTTGGAAGGAAGCCAGGTCTAAGAAAACAGAATGAGCAGCTTGGGTTTTATTCTTCAAATTTCACAGGAAATTCTTTATCAAAACTTGATTCTCAATGATACAACACCAAAGGATCATTATACAGCATTCTAGTTTTCTTCTTTAACTGCCTTTTATTCTCCTTAACTTGTCATTTGGATAGGGTTGGGCAGAAGGTATTTCTGCATGGCATTTTCTCTGATTGGAGCTTACATCTGGGATTATAGTTAGGAAAGGGACCCTGAACAAGGAGGGATGCCACTGGGGAATGGGTGGTTTAAATACGGAGCGAGTTTGGTCCCTGCTCTGCAAGGCCCAAAGTCCCTGTGAACAAGGTGAGTGGTAAGAGAGGGAACTGAAACCAGGACTTCTGCAGAAGGATGAATGAAAAAGGCAGCATTGTGGATATAAGTTATCCTATAGCCTCCTAACATAGGTTATCCTGTACTAGAGAAGAAGCTTCACGACAGCATGTATTCCGGTGCCACAGGAGCATCATTGACATGATGATCTTAAATGTCTTTTCCAACCTTGTAATTCTGTGAATCTGTGATGCTGAGCAAACAGCTCTCGACCACACAATGCTTGGGACTTGGCCACCCTCCTAAGGAAAGGTTTCTTGCCTTCATGAGGAAGCTAACCTTGAAAGCGTGACTGCAAAGGGTGTCGTGCAGCTCTTCCTCAGGAAACCCACCGCTATTGCCTCAGGGATGTGAAGTGTCCTGGCACCCCCAGCACACCAGGGACGCAGGCAGCATCACCCATGACTCCCTCCCAGGCCTGCATTGCAGTCCTGGTTGTGGGGACTCAAAATCCTGGGGTGCCAAGATGTCAGGAAAGACAGCAGGCCTGCTAGCGGCCTAGCTCTCTTCACCCAAGACATAGGCCCTGACAATATTCTCCTATTCCCATGAGAAAAGTTACTCACGCTGAGAGGATCCTAATAATCACATTCTCAAAACACAGCGGCCTTGCTGATAGGGGTACAGGCTGCCCTAAGCCAAGAAGCAGTTATGGGAAGGTATTTGGGAGTAACAGAACATGTCAGGAACCAACCATAACAAGAGGGTCAAAACAGCAGGCGTGCGGATGCTTTTAGGTATTAAAGGTAAACTAAGGATGTTTAGCTAAAAGATAGGTTTATCAGAACTCATTATAATCACTAACCAATCAATATGGTGTGAACAGTGTGTGTAACTAATGAGCAGTTTTTTAGCTTGCCACGTTTGCAGTAAGAAAGGTATAGAATCTGGGTGATTTCACCTAATAAAATGGCTTCCTGGCTTCATGGCTTCACCTAAAATTCATATATTGAATTGTATGTTGCTCCCTGCTGGACGCCACACCAAGAGGCACTACAGCTGCTCCTTCAGCAATCAGTGATTCATTTATTGTAGCCCAGTGTGAGTTCCAGCTTCCACTTAGATATCCTGTTCCGCACCCAACTCGTTATACTTTTCCTCAGAGAAAGGTGGGCACTTTTTAGGATGATGTTAAGTAGCAATACAAAGTGACTATGCCTCACAGAATCATAGAATCACAGAATGGGCTGTGTTGGAAGGGACCCCAAGGATCATAAAGCTCCAACCCCCCTGCCACAGGCAGGGCCACCAACCTCAGGCCTGGAGCTACACAAGGTTGCCCAGGGCCCCATCTAACCTGGCCTTGAACCCCCCCAGGGATGGTGCATCCACCACCTCTCTGGGCAGCCTGTTCCAGCACCTCACCACTCTCTCTGTAAAGAACTTCCCCCTAATATCTAATCTAAACCTAAATCTTTAACCCTGAATCTTTAGCCCTAACTCTGTAACCCTAAACCGTAGGCCTCCTTCATTCATCACATGTTAGAATTCTAGTATTACTGGCAGTTTTTGTAAAAATGAATTTCTACCGTCGTTACTTCATCTGTCCTTTTTTGTGAAGGAATAACTGTTTGTATCAGTACAGGCCGGGGGTGACCTGCTGGAGAAGAGCTCTGTGGAGAAGGATCTGGGGGCCCTGGTTGATGACAGGTTGGCCATGAGCCAGCAGTGTGCCCTGGGGGCTGAGAGAGCTAATGGGATCCTGGGGGGCATCAGGAGGAGTGTGGCCAGCAGGTCACAGGAGGGGATCCTCCCCCTCTGCTCTGCCCTGGTCAGGCCCCTCCTGGAGTATTGTGTCCAGTTCTGGGCTCCCTGGGATAAAAAGGACAGGGATCTCCTGGAGAGAGTGCAGAGAAGGGCTACGAAGATGATGAAGGGCCTGGATTATCTATCCTGTGAGGAAAGGCTGAGAGAGCTGGGGCTGTTCAGCCTGGAGAAAAGACAACTAAGGAGGGGACCTTATTAATGTTTATAAATATCTTAAGTATGGGATGCAGGGGGAATTGGCCAGCCCCTTTTCTTTGGTCAGTGGAGACAGGACAAGGGGCAATGGCTGCAAATTGGAGCACAGGAAGTTCCACACCAACATGCGGCAGAACTTTTCCCCAGTGAGGGTGAGGGAGCCCTGGGACAGGCTGCCCAGGGGGTGTGGAGTCTCCTTCTCTGGAGAGATTCAAGACCCATCTGGATGCTTTCCTGTGCAGTATGAGCTGGGGAGCTGCTTTGGCTGCTTTTGGTCCCTTCCAACCCCTACAATTCTGTGATTCTATGATTTACTTATGAAGTGCTTCTGTAACGTAAAACACGATGTATTTTACCCACTGTACAGCCTGAAGGCTCCAAGGTTTTTCCTTTTCATGTCAAAAAGCCTTCACAGTAAATCACTGTACAAGACTAGAAGACAGAAAAGTTTTGCCCTGCCTCATTCCGAGCCTGACTTAATTCGGAGATCTCAATTTATTTATCTATCGATTTATTTATTTATTTCTATCTAATGTGAAATACAATAATTTGCTTTTAATGCAACACAGGGTAAGGCCCACACACCACTTACATCTCCCACAACCCAGCACAGAGCCCAGATGCTCTTTGCACTCAAACGTTTCACAGTTTGTCCTAAGGAATTTTTATTTTAAAAGAACTGAGGGAAGTAGGTTGGGTTTTGGTTTTTTTTTTTTTCCCCTATAGAGTCTGAGCATTTCAGAATGTTACCTTATGCAGATACTGTCTCTTATTTACATTTATTTCCCACTGTCCCTTTGCAGATTATTACCTATTAGCAACTTGGGTAACAACAAAGTCTCCCAATGATGAGTCTGAGGAGATAATCAGCAGGGGCTGAGCCTTGTTAGCTGTCAGCTTATCAGCAGCTCAACATGAGCTCATTTATTTGGGTTTGTGCATAAAGGCCTGGGGAAAGGGTTGAGGGAGAGTCTTGGGTTGGACTCCTTTTTTGGCTCTATCTAGCTGGAGGGCTGCAGGATGCTGGAAAGGAGGACCTCCTTTGGGGTGATGCTTTCAGCTCTGTGCATCAGCAGTGGAGGCAGCCCTTGGAAACATGTAAGTTATGGTTAATATACAGCAAAGGTCACTCTAACCTGATTTTTTTTTCCCCTAGGCTTTTTTATTTTTGCTTTACCTTCCAGTTGCATCCATGCTGATATAGCTGCTATTGTGGGCCACATGTATCAAAATTTTACTCTTCTGAGCTCCAAAATATTTTGATATTAATGGCTTTCCTGCTTCAAATGTTCCACTTGAAGTGCTACAGGTGCTTTATTTGTCTTTGACCATATGGTATCATGGCAAGAGTCAGTAAAGCACTGATTAGCATTGGGAAGGCCGTCAGTAAAGCTGTTGGACTCTGAGGAGCAGTTTTAACTTTCAGATTTGTGGATTTGCAGAGCTGTTTCACTTGAAAATAGGCTGTTTTTCTGATTTAAAAAAAAAAAAAAAGCTCTGTGTGTGTTAATGAAGACTGAGTAAAAGCTCAGCAGCTTCACGGTAACTGATGCTGTTAGAGAATTACAGGGTTTGGGGTGAAGAGTCTGTTTTCTCGCTGTCAGTAGTTGCAGCCCCACTGCTGAGCACATCAGGTGACAGAGTGCCATCTGAAGAGCCTGGAGTGCAGGTGCTTGAAGGAGTAACGAGAGATGCAGGCATTGGCTCTTCTTCCCAGAAGAGAGCAAAGGCTGAGCAAGCAGTGAAAAGCCTTCCAAATGTTTGCACAAATTTGGGGGAGGGGGGGGAGAGGGGGAGGTTGAAATTGAGCTTCTGGGAAATTAGCAACATGAATGAATTAATAATTACATGCCGTACGGTCGCAGTTCAGGCAATAGTAACTCGGCGTGGGCTCTGCCACTTCTCAGCTGAACGATACCATCTTGTGGGGTCCCAGGAAATTACACTTTCGGCATCAAAATCCTCCTGGGGAAGTGTGTCAGCCTGAGCCAGCTGACAGCACGGCCGCTTTTCATGGCTGTGTGGCATCCTGCCAACAGAACGCTATTACAGCTTCTCTTGCCCCTTTCCACTTCCCCACCCGCCCAAGCCACAGCATATATACATCCTACTTTTATCCCAGCATTTCCTAGCTCTGTTACAAGCTTCTCACTTGACCCGTGGAAGTTTTACGGTGCAAATAGAAAAGGGAATGATGCAAACCTTCTCCTGTTGCAGTTATAGGCCTTAAATCTGGCAAAGGGTGTGTGTGTGTGTGTGAAATGGGAACACCAAAACCTAAAAAACAAGTGAGTTTAAAAGAAGCATTGGCATGTTTGCATCACTTTGGCCAGGAAGAAGGAAAGGGTTCTTGTTTAAAGTGTCCCAAGCGCTAGAGATCCAGAGCAGTTTTCTCTGTGAGCTGGAGGATTTCTACTTGGTTAAGGTGTGTGTGGGGGTTGTGTGGTGTCTTCTGCCCAGGGAGGGGGTTGAGTCACCATCCCTGGATATCTTTAACAGATGGGTAGATGAGGCGCTCAGGGATATGGTTTAGCATAGGATGGGAATGGTTGGACTCGATGATCTTAAAGGTCTTTTCCAACCTTGTGATTCTGTGAGTTTGTATCTCCTCAAAAGTGATGGGGATCTGATGGGAATAATCTGATTATTTGATGGGGATTCTGACATTGTGTGGGCTAATGCTGAATTTAGCAATTCAGTTGTGGAGAATATGCTTAAAAACCTTTAAAAATGGGGTGGCTGCTGACTCTAGCAGGGTTTCTACCAATGGCCAGGCCATGAGCTATTAAAAAATGAACAAACCAAACACCCCAAAAATCCCCAAACCAAAGTTAACCCCCTTAATCTACACCCAAAAATGCCACTGCCACAGTAGGCAGTGAAGAGCAGCATCAAAAACACTCCAGCTGTTGAAGGGAAATGAAAACACATTGTTGCAGGTGGGGCTTGAAAAATGGCATTCCAACATTCAGAGCAGCATATTCTGGGGTTATGGAACATGGCAGAAAAAACATTTTAATGTTGTGGGTTGGGTTGGTTTTTTCCTTCCTCCCCAAAGCACAGCAAGTCTATCGATGCTGAATACTAAAAGACCAGTTCAGCTCTCATTTGTGTGACTGGGAAAGGGACTGAAAATTGGGTCAGAGGTGAAAGAGCTGGTGCTGCTGTGCCTACATGGGATGATGGGATCTCCAGTCACATGTTGCCACTATCCCAGCCTAAATTCTTTAGTGTCAGAATGAGTAAAGCTTGAGTGCTACAAGCCCCATACCCATAACATATACATGATTGTCAGGGAAGGCAGCAGGCCTGCTGGCGGCCTAGCTCTCTTCTCCCAAGATTTAGGCCCTGACAATATTCTTCTGTTCCCATGAGACAGGAAAAGTTCCTCATGCTGAGAGGATCCTAATAATCACATTCTCAAAACACAGAGGCCTTGCTGATAGGGGTACAGGCTGCCCTAACCCAAGAAGCAGTTATGGGAAGGGATTTGGGAGTAACAGAACATGTTAGGAACCAACCATGACAAGAGGGTCAAAAACAGCAGGTGTGCGGATGCTTTTAGATATTAAAGGTAAACTAAGGATGTTTAGCTATAAGATAGGTTTATCAGAACTCATTATAATCACTAACCAATCAATATGGTGTGAACAGTGTGTGTAACCAATGAGCAGTTTTTAGCTTGCCACATTTGCAGTAAGAAAGGTATAGAATCTGGGTGATTGCACCTAATAAATGGCTTCACCTACAACTCATATCGAATTGTGTGTTGCTCTCTGCTGGTCACCATACATGATGTCACATGTTTTGTTCATTGATGCTCTGTGCCTACAGTGATGCATGGGCCATTGCAAGCTGGGGAGGAGAGGAGTGTGCAGCCAGAGCAAGGGAGGGAAGAGATAGCCAATTCGGTTGGTAACCAGTGAAATGCGGTTGTGCATGTTGAGACTAATGCTGCCCATGCCTGCAGAGAGGATTCCCCAAATTATACCAATTTCCAGAAAGACTTTCTGCATGAGGGTTGTAGCTCTGAGCCCCATGCCAGTGTTTACAAAGAGGTCCTGGGCAGGGCTGACAATGACAATGTGCCCTGGGAGCCAACTCTCCCTCTCTTTTCCAGGAATAGCAGCAATTGCCTATCTTCTTGTTTACAGATTTTAAAATTTCTTTCAGCTGATGACCTGTGGCCCTCAGGACATCCATGACTGACTCCTGGAAGTCCCTGTGACAGGTAATTGTTGAAAAGCAGCCCTTTCATCAGGAGGTCTAAATGATCTGCATCTGTAGAAGAACTTTTCCCCAGTGAGGGTGGGGGAGCCCTGGGACAGGCTGCCCAGGGGGTGTGGAGTCTCCTTCTCTGGAGATATTCCTGACCCATTTAGACACCTCCCTGTGTGGCCTGTCCTAGGGACCTTGCTTTGGCAGGGGGGTTGGACCTGATGATCTCTGGAGGTCCCTTCCAAGCCCTGTGAATTTCCATCATCACCTTGCTTGATCTTGGCTAGAGGCTGGCTTGTGCTATTTCTGTCTCACCTGGTAACTTACAGCAGGCCACCAGTACTCAGACCTCTTGCTCCTATGCACCATCATCATGGAAAAAGTTGGGTTCAATACCTATTGATTTAAATTGATGTTTTTCTGCATTGGTGATGGCCAAGGTGCATCCTGAGAAAAATATAATAAATCTTTCATTCCTAGAACATCAAAACCAGAGCAATGGAGCAAAGGGGTTTTCCACTGTATTTCCCCCTAACTGAAATGCAAAGTGGGGTTACAAATTTGGAGGTGGCTAGTAAGAGGAACCAACAGAGAGAAGGCTTGGTGGAAGAACCAGAGGGGACTAGGTTTAGTTGTTAATCAAATGGATGCTGTATCCTCTGAAAGAAATTCCTCAGATGGGGCAGATGAATAAGAGGAATCCATTTTCAGATAAAAAGGTAGGAAAATTGTTTAAGAAATCAAGAAACTGAATCAGAGGCTGGTAAGAAAGCATGGGAAACTCTGACCCTTTGAGAGAGCACGCAATTGATGAAGCCTGGAGTTGCCATCAAGTTCCTTACTGGGAAATTCACAGTTTTATTATAAGACCTAGAGTTTCTGATTTTTGTGCTAGTCTGGGGTCTGAAATTACACTTTGGGGGGAAGCAGATCCCAAAATGTGCCTGTGATAAATGCAGTCTGGAGCCTAATCTCTTGGGCTGCTTTGAAGATGTTCACAATTCTCAAGCAATTCAGTTGTCATAGCACCTCTAATAAAATCCTGCAGGACCTTAAGGGAGATCACCTCGGAAGGCTTTATAGGCCAATAAAACAAGCTGGTTTGGACTGGCATCAGGTCATGGAATACAGGCTTTAATGACAACAACAAATGAGGAATTATCAAATGCCATTTTATGTGGGTAGTGACAAGGCTGATCTTGTGGTAAAAACTCACACTGGACCACTGATGAGGAAAATGTTTTTGTTCAAGCACACAGAGAGAGAAATATATATATGTGGTGTCCAGCAGGGAGCAACATGCAATTCAATATATGAATTGTAGGTGAATCCATGAAGCCAGCCACTTTATTAGGTGAAATCACCCAGATTCTATACCTTTCTCACTGCAAACGTGGCAAGCTAAAAAACTGCTAATTGTTTACACACACTGTTCACACCATATTGATTGGTTAGTAATTATAAGGAGTTCTGATAAGCCAATCTTATAGCTAAACATCCTTAGTTTACCTTTAATGACTAAAAGCATCCACACACCTGCTGTTTTGACCCTCTTGTCATGGTTGGTTCCTAACATGTTCTGTTACTCCCAAATCCCTTCCCATAACTGCTTCTTGGTACCCCTATCAGCAAGGCTGCTGTGTTTTGAGAATATGATTATTGGGATCCTCTCAGCATGAGGAACTTTTCTCATGGGAATAGGAGAACATTGTCAGGGCCTATGACTTGGGAGAAGAGAGCTAGGCCGCTAGCAGGCCTGCTGTCTTCCCCAACATATCTATAATAAAAAGCAATATTTACTCTGCTAGTCAAGGATCAAGGCTTTCACCTTGGCTGCTCTAAAGCGATACAGCTTTGCAAAACACACAAGAACAGGAAATCTACCCCCTCCTGCCTGAAATCATCCCCTTCCCAAAACTGACATGTAAAACTTAATTCCTCCAAGTAAAAGGGCCACAGATGACTGACTTCAAACATGGATGCCTACGAATGCAGCTTAAATCCTAACCCCAGTATCAAGTTTAGTTTAGATGCCTATGTTGTATTTGGGAGATCATAAAACCTTACTGACTTAATATTGAGGCTGCATAGCTCAAAGGCATGACTGATATACAATGATAGAAGCATGTGCCTTAGAATTTGACTGAGGTATAATTCTTACAGGAAAACAAATATACTTTTTGTTAACTGCTTCCAGTGCCCTGAACAATCCCCTCCACTCCTGGCAGCTGCTCTGGGCCCATGGGATGATTTGTCTCTTTTCCTGGAATCTCATGGCTGGGTACAATGGTGTCAGCACAGAGGCTGCTCTGCATCCTGGGCATTTTAAAAGAATAAAACCAGAAGAACAGTTGTTAGAATAATCCCTGGCTCCCAGGTCTCGGGATACTAGTTTTAAATCCTTGACTATATCAATGCAATACTAAAAGATGGTCAAATATTAATATAGTGGACCTACAGAGACTGGAGAGTACAAGCTGGTTAGCCTGCTGTCTGCGATAGAGTCACAGAAGGCTCCGGCAGTGTGCCAGTGCAGCAATAAAGCAGTGAGTGCCAGGCTGGTGTGTAATGTGTTGCAAAATGGGGTTTCCATGACAAACAGAAGTAGTAGAATTGAGTTTGATACGGGTGGTGTGAGTAGTGATGCTAGGGTTTGGGTTTTTTTTTTAATAGTATTTAACCTAATCCCATACGAATCCTAATAAAATATCCCTGCTGTGAGCGTGGTCTGTGTTCAGCACTTCAACACAAGTGGAGTGAAAGAGTTGTCAGGGCCTGGCACAGGCTGCCCAGGGAGGGGATTGAGTCACCATTCCTGGATGTGTTTAACAGGCGGGTAGATGAGGTACTTAGGGATATGGTTTAGCACAGGAGGGGAACAGTTGGATTTGATCTTAAAGGTCTTTTCCACAGTCATTCTGTGTTTCTGTGACTAATATACCTTAAGAAATGAGTTAATGAGCTATCCTCCATCGTTAAGGTGTTTTTAGTGGCTCTGACCAATTTGGCTTGGTCAAATACCATTCCGGATCTTGATCAATGGCCTAGAAGGCAATAAAATTGATCCTGGCAAAAGCATCAGCTGACA
Source organism: Laterallus jamaicensis coturniculus (assembly GCA_022605575.1). Taxonomy (NCBI): domain Eukaryota; kingdom Metazoa; phylum Chordata; class Aves; order Gruiformes; family Rallidae; genus Laterallus; species Laterallus jamaicensis. The sequence continues at coordinate 6,020,301 of JAKCOX010000005.1, forward strand.
GCAAAGCGTGTGGCATGGCAAAACAGCCAGTCGGTTGTTCAGAGCAATCTGGGATGCTTTTTGGCTGAGATATGACACCTGCTGTATGAAAACCTAAAAACAAGTGGTGGTGTCCCAAGGCAGGCTGCATTTTTGGTTATCTTAACCCACTGAGAAACTGAACTTGCACGATGATATATTTTAATACAGCACCAAGTTGCATAGGTAGGAACAAGGAGTGTGGCTCACACCAAGGGGGAAGATTTTGGAGGACCTCTGTGATGTACTGGGAGGTTTTTAAAAGATACCTGCTGAACTTCCTGACTACCAATTTCCACAGCACAGCACTGATGAGGAGAGGTTCGTGTTGGGTTATACCTACCACAGCTGCTTCAGTTTCAATGGATTATTTCTTTTCTTAGCCACGAAAATATCCTTTAACAAAAGGAATTAAGTGAAAACTATTCTTCTCAAAGTTTCTCCTAACTTTGGCTACGTTTGAAATAGATGCTCACATTAAAAACATAGTACAGTTGCAGTGAGGATGTTATTAAAAAATATTTTGCCCAGAATTGTTTTGGCAACTAAATATTGGCTGTAAAAATTTATATCATGTTCTGTAAACATTTTGACTGGGAAAAGACACCCCACTTCCTAAATCCTATGAAATAAAACTTTAATATACCAAAACACTTCAGGAATTTAAGGGTTTGGTTGAGGTGTTTTTCTTGTGTGGGTGTCTTGTATGTAGGAACACATCAGTGATGGCTTTGCATCCGTGGATAAGGAAGGCTTAAGCGAGTTCTGCCCCTGAAACAACTTGTTGATTGTGGCGTCCAGCAGAGAGCAACACACAATTCAGTATGAATTTTAGGTGAAGCCATTTTATTAGGTGAAATCACACGGATTCTATACCTTTCTTACTGCAAACGTGGCAAGCTAAAAAACTGCTAATTGGTTACACACTGTTCACACCATATTGATTGGTTAGTAACTATAAGGAGTTCTGATAAACCTATCTTATAGCTAAACATCCTTAGTTTACCTTTGATGCCTAAAAGCATCCACACAAATGCTGTTTTGACCCTCTTGTCGTGGTTGGTTCCTAACATGTTCTGTTTCTCCCAAATACCTTCCCATAACTGCTTCTTGGTTTAGGGCAGCCTGTACCCCTATCAGCAAGGCCACTGTGTTTTGAGAATGTGATTATTAGGATCCTCTCAGCATGAGGAACTTTTCCTGTCTCATGGGAACAGAAGAATATTGTCAGGGCCTAAATCTTGGGAGAAGAGAGCTAGGCCGCTAGCAGGCCTGCTGCCTTCCCTGACAGTTGATATTTGCATTCATCGCAGTAGATCAGCGATACAATTCCAAATACTAAATTGCAGGGTCTGTAAACCAACATGTAGGTCTCGTTCACTCTGCTACTGTACCTGAGCTGTGAAGTTTTGCCACGTTGTTGTTTGCATTTCTATAGCACAAGGGGCACATGTCACAGTTCAGGTGTCTGATATGGATGGGTATTATTTGCAAGCTTCTGGAAGAGCATAAACTTGCTGCTTTGAAACCTATTTATAGATGCTTTCCTGTTTTCTAGGTACTCTCCAGAACTGCATGCAGTTTGCTTACCTCCAATGTACAGTGTTTAAGAGGCTGGTGTTGAGGGTTTGTGCATTTGGATTCACGTACTTTTGCGACAGCATGTTTAATTTTGACATTTTGGGGGTTGGATGCGATGATCTCTTGAGGTCCCTTCCAGCCCCTACAATTCTGTGTGTAATCCTGTGATTTGAGAGAAGAGCCTGGAGGAAAGCATGAAGTGCAGGCACAGAAAAGCCTGAACAACACTGGAACAAGATGTGCATCTGTTCCACGTGTAAAACACTTGGCTAATGATTCTGATTGATTAGTGAATGGACTGTGGAGGCCAGCAGAGAGCAACACCCAATTCAATATGAATTGTAGGTGAAGCCATGAAGCCAGGAAGTCAGCCATTTTTATTAGCTGAAATCACCCAGATTCTAGACCTTTCTTACTGCAAATGTGGCAAGCTAAAAAACTGCTAATTGGTTACACACACTGTTCACACCATATGGATTAGTTAGTAACTATAGTGAATTCTGATAAACCTATCTTATAGCTAAACATCCTTAGTTTACCTTTAATACCTAAAAGCATCCGCACACCGACTGTTTTGACCCTCTTGTTATGGCTGGTTCCTAACATGTTCTGTTACTCCCAAATACCTTCCCATAACTGCTTCTTGGTTTAGGGCAGCCTGTACCCCTATCAGCAAGGCCGCTGTGTTTTGAGAATGTGATTATTAGGATCCTGTCAGTGTGAGTAACTTTTCTCATGGGAATAGGAGAATATTGTCAGGGCCTATGTCTTGGGTGAAGAGAGCTAGGCCGCCGGCAGGCCTGCTGTCTTCCCTGACAATGGACCGAAGTGTTTCCATGGTGCTCTGGTTTTGACTTGGAGCTCAAATTCAGCTGGCAGATGTGATAAATCCCAGGTAGCAAGAAAAGCCCCTGGTGACTGAGCCGTGGAGGATGCCTGAAGAGCTTTTCTCGCTGAGGCTGATGTTAACTGCTGTTGGGAACCCTCCTCCTCTGTAATCTTTTCTCCTCGACAATCCAGTACAGCTTCTGTGTGCCGCTGACGCTAAACACTATTTCGACTGGGGGCGTTTTTAGTAACTCGGTTAAAGAAGCCACCCAGATGTGCGCAGCTGCCTTTGGGGGGGAGCGGCTGAACTGCTCGCTGCAGGCAAGGCTCGGTACATGCCTGTAGAGGGAGTTAGATATCAAGGAACCAGAGCAGGCCTTACAGCTAAGCGATCCAGGCGCTCAGCTGGGACCCACCAAACCTCTTCAGTTGACCCACTGGTTTCCTGTCCGGCTCCTCGCCCTGAGAAGGGTTTGAAGATAAATTCGCTACCTCCTACAGAACTGACGAGGGCGGATGGAAAAAAGCAGAGTGCTTTCAGGCACAATGGCCTTCTCCAGGTCCCTGTCTACAGGATGGGGACAGCTGGCTGGAGAGGAAAGCTTCCCCTGCAATGACAGCGCTAGCATGGGGTGGCCACGCAAGGAACAGCAGTGCCAGGGACCTGGCTCCCCAACTACACCAGCCCTCCCAGCTGGCTGCTGTGCCCATGGTATCCGCCTGGCCATGGGCGTGAAGATCCATTGCCTAAAGGAAACAGGGACCTGCGGGAGTTAACAGGCTGAAGCATCTCCTTGCTTCAGATGACAACATCAGGAATTGCAGCTCCTTCTGGACTAACCACTTCCAGTCCAGACTCCTGCTGATGTTTATTTGATCATAGAATCGCAGAATGGTCTGGGTTGGAAGGGACCCCAAGGATCACAGAGTTCCAAAACCCTGCCACAGGCAGGGCCACCAACCTCCAGGCATGATCTGGATGAGGTTGCCCAGGGCCCCATCCAACCTGGCCTTGAACACCCTCAGGGATGGGGCATCCACCACCTCTCTGGGCAGCCTGTTCCAGCCCCTCACCACTCTCTGTAAAGAACTTCCCCCTAATATCCAATCTAAACCTTCCCTCCTTAGGGAGGGAAACCTCTTCTCAGTGGTCTGTGGAGACAGGACAAGGGGCAGTGGCTGCAAATTGGAGCACAGGAAGTTCCACACCAACATGGGGAGGAACTTTTCCCCAGTGAGGGTGAGGGAGCCCTGGGACAGGCTGCCCAGGGGGTGTGGAGTCTCCTTCTCTGGAGATATTCAAGACCCATCTGGATGCCGACCTGTGCAGTATGAGCTGGGGAGCTGCTTTGGCAGGGGGGTTGGACCCAATGAGCTCTCAAGGTCCCTTCCAACCCCTACAACTCTGTGATTCTGTGATTTTCTCGCTTTCTAGTACTGGAAAAATGACTGCCGGGCTCATCACCGACCTCACGAAGGCCCCACATAGTGTATTTGCTGACTCTGGCTGTACCTTGCCGGCTCAATCACTGCCGGCAGGTGGGGGTATCGCCACGCTTCCGTGCATTCATCAGTGCTCCCGCAGGCGGGTGGGACGGGGCTTCCCGCATCCCTTCAAGGTGCCGCTTTCCCGGGACCGAGGGAGTGGGGTGCGGGGCGGAGGAGCAGCCGTGCGGTGCTGCCCGGGGCAGCAGGCGGGGGGCAGCGGGGCAGCGCGGCAGCGCGACGGGAGGGAGCTCGAGGAGCCGCCGGATGCCGGGACGCGCGGCGGCACCGGGGCAGCAGGGGGCGCTCCCGGCCCACGCGTGGCGGGTCCCGGCGGAGCGGGGGGAGCTCAGCACCGCTAACAGGGCTTGGGAAGTTTGTGGCCGTACGGCGGGGCGCCTACCCGGCGATAACGCGCTCCGGTCGCCGCGCAGCTCTTCAGTTCCTACGCGGGCGGCTTTGAAAATAAGGCGCCGCGCCCGCTGCCACGTCCCTCGGCATGCGGGGCAAGCGCCCCAACCCCGAACGAGGGATCCCCGCCGCCCTGGTACCCTCCTCCGCCCCTTTCGGCGGTCGGCGAAGCACCCCGCACCCCCGGCGCGGCGGGCCGGGCCGCAGTCCCCACACCTTCCGCCGTGGCGGGGGCCGGAGCGGGGTACCCCCAGGTGAGCGGCGCGGCGGGGGTACCCCCGCGGAGCCGGGGCGGGGCGAGGCGGGGCGGCGGGCGGGGCGGCGGCGGGCGAGGCGGCCAATGGGAGGCCGAGGGGGGAGCCGGCCCCGGGAGTCAAGAGGGAAGGGATCAATGAGAGCCGAGCAAAGTTGGGCTGGGCGGCGGCGAGCTCCGCGGCCGTGGATTACAAACTCGGCGGCGCTCCGCATCGCTGCTGAGCGCCCGGGCATGTTGGTGGGCCGGCGGCCGCTGAGGAGCGGCGGAGCGCGGGGCCCCCGGCGGTAGCGGCGACGGCGGCTGCCGAGCGGCGATGCGGCGCAGCGCCCCCGGCCGCCCCCCAGCCCCGGAGCGGCGGCGGAAGGCGGAGCGGTGGCTACAGCAGCAGCGGGAGCAGCGGCGGCGGAGCGCCCCGTGAGCGCGGCGCGCCGGCGGGTCTGCTCCGGTCCGCGGCGGGGCAGGGCGAGCGGAGCCTCCGCGGGTGAGGAGAGGGGGAGTGGGAGTGGTCGGGGCGGCCTCGGGAAGGGAGGCGGGGGGAGGGGGTGGGGGGGCGAGCGGCGAGGCGGACCCCCGGGAGGGCGGGGGGCCACCGCTGGGAGAGCGGTAGAGGCTGCCCCCCGGTTCAGTGCGCTGCGTGTTCCACTCTGCCTGGGGGCGCCATGGGCCGCCCCCTCGCCGCCCGCGGGGCCCCGCCGCCGCCGCTGCTGCTGCTGTCGCTGCTGCTGCCGCTGGGCGCCGCCGCGGAGCCCCGCCAGGTCTTCCAGGTGCTGGAGGAGCAGCCGCCCGGCACCTGGGTGGGCACCATCGCTACCCGCCCCGGCTTCACCTACCGCCTGAGCGAGCACCACGCGCTCTTCGCCATCAACGCCACCTCGGGCGCCCTGCACACCCGCGCCACCATTGACCGCGAGAGCCTGGCCAGCGACGTGGTGGACCTGGTGGTGCTCTCCAGCCAGCCCACCTACCCCAGCGAGGTGCGGGTCCTGGTGCTCGACCTCAACGACAACGCGCCTGTCTTCCCGGACCCCTCCATCGTGGTGACTTTCAAGGAGGACACAGGCAGCGGGCGCCAGCTTATCCTGGACACGGCCACCGATGCTGACAGCGGCACTAACGGCGTAGACCACGGCTCCTATCGCATTGTGGCTGGCAATGAGGAGGGGCGATTCCGCCTCAACATCACTCTCAACCCCAGCGGTGAAGGAGCTTTCTTGCACCTGGTTTCCCGGGGTGGGCTGGACCGGGAAGCCACCCCTGCCTACCAGCTGTTGGTGCAGGTGGAGGACAAGGGTGAGCCCCGTCGGCAGGGGTACCTTCAAGTCAACGTCACCGTCCAGGATATCAACGACAATCCGCCTGTCTTCAGCCAGACTCTTTATGAGGCACGAGTGCCTGAGGATGCGCCTGTTGGGGCCAGCGTTCTCCAGGTGGCTGCAGCTGATGCTGATGAAGGCACTAATGCCGACATCCGTTACCGCCTGGAAGGAGGTGATGCTGGTGGCGGTGGGGAGGGGACTGGCAGACTCCCGTTTGAGGTGGACCCTGAAAGCGGGGTGATCCGCATCCGGGAGAGCTTGGACTATGAGATGCGACAGCAGTACTCGCTGACGGTGCAGGCCATGGACCGAGGGGTGCCAGCGCTGAGCGGCCGTGCCGAGGCCCTCATCCGCCTGCTCGACGTCAACGACAACGAGCCCCGGGTGAAGTTTCGCTATTTCCCAGCCACCTCCCGCTTTGCCTCTGTGGACGAGAACGCAGCCCCCGGCACGGTGGTGGCTCTGCTGACAGTGAGCGATGCCGACTCGCCTGCCGCCAATGGGAACATCTCTGTGTCGATCCTGGCAGGAAACGAGCAGCGGCACTTTGAGGTGCACAGCAGTAAGGTACCCAACCTCAGCCTTATAAAGGTAGCGGCAGCGCTGGACCGGGAGCGCATCCCAGCCTATAACCTTACAGTGGCGGTGGCTGATAACTATGGGGCTGTGCCGCCACCCACGGGCTCACCCACTTCTTCCCTCTCCCCTGATGGGGTGTTGGCGGCTCCCGTGAGCCGCTCATCAGTAGCCAGCCTGGTGATATTTGTGAACGACATTAACGACCACCCCCCCGTCTTTGGGCAGTCGGTCTACAGGGTGAACATCAGCGAGGAGGTGCCCCTGGGCAGCTACGTGCGGGGCCTGAGTGCCACGGACCGTGACTCAGGCCTCAATGCCAACCTCAAATACAGCATCGTCTCGGGCAATGAGCTTGGCTGGTTCCGCATCAGCGAGCACAGTGGGCTGGTCACCACGGCCGGCCCTGAGGCTGGCACTGCTGGTCATGCTGCGGGCACGTCCATCTCCAGCAGGCTGGACCGGGAGACTGCCTCTCAGGTAGTGCTCAACATCAGCGCCCGCGACCAGGGGGTGCAGCCCAAGTTCTCCTATGCACAGCTGGTGGTGACCATCCTGGATGTCAATGACAACAAACCTCGCTTCAGCCAACCTGAGGGCTACCAGGTGTCCCTGGCTGAAAACTCCCCGTCAGGAACTGAGCTGCTGGTCCTGAGCGCCACGGATGGGGACCTGGGGGATAATGGGACTGTCCGCTTCTCCCTGCAGGAAGCTGAGCCTGTGCTGGCAGCGGTCGGCCCCTCCTCGGTGACCCCTCGCCGGATCTTCCGCTTGGATCCTGTGTCAGGCAAGCTCAGCACCATCTCACAGCTGGACCGGGAGGATCAGGCTCACTTCTCCTTGCAGGTCCTGGCCACGGATTTAGGCTCTCCTCCCCTTTCTTCAATAGCCCGAGTTAATGTGAGTCTTCTGGATGTGAATGACAACAGCCCAGTGTTTTACCCTGTTCAGTATTTTGCCCACATCCAAGAAAACGAGCCAGCCGGAACCTATGTGACTACAGTGTCTGCCACGGACCCTGATCTGGGACCCAATGGGACCGTCAAGTACAGCATCTCAGCTGGGGACACCTCCAGATTTCAGGTCCATGGTCAGACAGGGGTCATTACAACCAAAATAGCCCTTGACCGGGAGGAGAAAACTGCTTACCAGTTACAGATTGTGGCCACTGATGGCGGTCACCTTCAGTCGCAGAACCAAGCCATTGTCACCATCACTGTTTTGGACACCCAAGACAATCCACCTGTTTTCAGCCAAGGTGTGTACAGTTTTGTCGTCTTCGAAAATGTTGCCCTAGGTTACCATGTAGGCACTGTTTTTGCTTCCACCATGGACCTCAACACCAACATTAGCTACCTTATTACGACAGGCGACCAGAGGGGCATGTTTTCCATCAACAGGGTGACAGGGCAGATCACTACAGCCAGCGTTATTGACAGGGAGGAGCAAGCCTTTTACCAGCTGAAGGTGGTTGCTAGCGGTGGGGCGATAACTGGGGATGCTGTGGTCAATATAACGGTCAAAGACTTGAATGACAACTCCCCGCACTTCATTCACGCGGTGGAAAGTGTCAATGTGGTGGAAAACTGGAAAGCTGGGCATACCATATATCAGGCCAAAGCTCTCGATCCCGATGAAGGCGTTAATGGTGCAGTCCTCTACAGCCTTAAGCAAAACCCCAAGGGCTTGTTCTCAATCGATGAACAGACAGGTGCCATAAGCTTAACAGGGCCACTTGACATAAATGCTGGGTCTTACCAGGTTGAAATCCTGGCCTCGGATATGGGGGTGCCGCAGCTGTCCTCTAACTTTATCCTGACTGTCTCTGTCCACGATGTAAATGATAACCCACCAGTGTTCGACCAGCTGTCCTATGAAATTACTATCTTGGAATCGGAGCCTGTGAATTCCAGGTTCTTTAAGGTGCAGGCATCCGATAAAGACTCTGGAGTGAACGGTGAAATAGCTTATAGTATAATTGAAGGGAACACTGGGGATGCCTTTGGCATATTCCCGGATGGTCAGCTGTACATAAAAAGCGAACTGGACCGGGAACTTCAGGAAAGATACGTTTTACTGGTGGTTGCCTCTGATAGAGCAGTAGAACCTCTCAATGCTACCGTGAATGTTACTGTAATTCTGGAGGATGTGAATGACAACAGGCCCCTGTTCAACAGTACCAACTACGTCTTTTATTTTGAAGAGGAGCAGAGAGGTGGATCATATGTAGGCAAAATAAGTGCTGTAGATAAAGACTTTGGGCTGAACGGTGAAGTCAGGTATTCATTTGAGCATCTGCAGCCAGATTTTGAGCTGAACACGGTGACGGGGGAGATACGGAGTACTCACCAGTTTGACAGAGAAGCCCTTATGAGACAGAGGGGAGCTGCAGTGTTTAGCCTTACGGTGATAGCAACGGATCAGGGGTTGCCAAAGCCTCTAAAGGATCAGGCAACCGTACAGATCTACATGAAGGACATCAATGATAACGCCCCCAAATTTCTGAAAGATCTCTACCAAGCTACTATATCTGAATCAGCGGCAAATCTGACGCAGGTTCTGAGGGTTTCTGCCTCAGATGTTGATGAAGGGGTTAATGGATTGATTCACTACTCTGTGATCAAGGGAAACGAAGAAAAGCAGTTTGCTATAGACAGTAGCACGGGCCAAGTGACTTTAGTTGGCAAGCTAGATCATGAAGCTACTGCGTTGTATTCGCTTGTCATCCAAGCTGTAGATTCTGGAGCAGTTTCCCTAAGCTCCACTTGCATGCTGAGCATTGATGTATTGGATGAAAATGACAACAGTCCTTCCTTCCCAAAATCAACCTTGTTAGTGGATGTCCTGGAAAATATGCGGGTCGGTGAACTGGTGTCGTCTATCACTGCCACCGATTCTGATTCGGGTGACAATGCTGACCTCCACTACAGCATTACAGGGACCAACAATCACGGGACCTTTAGCATCAGTCCCAACACTGGTAGTATTTTTCTTGCAAAGAAACTGGACTTTGAGACTCAATCCCTGTACAAGCTAAACATAACAGCGAAAGACCAAGGAAGGCCGCCGCGGTCGTCTACCATGTCAGTGGTAATACACGTCAGGGATTTTAATGATAACCCTCCTAATTTTCCTCCTGGGGACATCTTTAAGTCTATTGTTGAGAACGTTCCCATCGGTAGCTCTGTCATTTCCGTGACCGCTCATGATCCGGATGCGGATATTAATGGCCAGCTAACGTATGCCATCATTCAACAGATGCCAAGGGGTAACCATTTCCGTATAGATGAAGTGAGAGGGACCATATTTACCAATGCTGAAATAGACCGTGAGTTTGCTAATCTCTTTGAGTTAACAGTCAAAGCCACCGATCAGGCTGTTCCCGTGGAGTCCAGGCGATTTGCTCTGAAGAACGTGACCGTCTTGGTGACAGACCAAAACGACAACGTTCCCGTGTTCTTGTCGCAGAACGCTCTCGCAGCTGACCCCTCGGTTTTGATCGGTTCGGTCCTGACAACCATTGTCGCTGCGGATCCTGATGAAGGCGCCAATGGAGAAGTGGAATATGAGATAATCAACGGAGACACCGAAACCTTCATTGTGGATCGTTACAGCGGAGATCTAAGGGTAGCGTCAGCTTTGGTGCCTTCTCAGCTCATATACAATCTAATCGTCTCTGCCACGGATCTTGGTCCCGAAAGGAGAAAATCCACCACTGAGATGACTATAATTCTGCAAGGGGTTGACGGGCCTGTCTTCACTCAGCCAAAATACATCACCATCTTGAAAGAAGGCGAGCCTATCGGGACAAACGTTATATCTATCGAAGCGGCGAGCCCGCGGGGCTCCGAAGCTCAGGTGGAATATTACATCGTGTCTGTCCGGTGCGAAGATAAGCATCTCGGGCGCCTCTTCACCATCGGGCGCCATACTGGTGTCATCCAGACTGCTGCCATTTTGGACAGGGAGCAAGGAGCGCGTCTCTACCTGGTGGATGTTTACGCCATTGAGAAGTCATCTGTTTTGCCTCGGACACAGAGAGCAGAGGTAAAGCTTTTATTCAGTAATTTATTTATGGTTTTTTACTCGTTTGCATTCTAAATGAGTCATTCTGTGTGTTTGCTGTTTTTCTGCACAGCAGAGTTGAGGGCTACATCTGCTCTTCTGTTAGCTAAAGAGAACCTTTCAGTTAGCATACCTTAAATCTGCTGCTAGCAATTTGAGAGGGGCTTAGGTGTAGCCCTAAAGTTTGGTTACTGTAGGCATGGTGTTTGTTGAATGAATTTGAGGTACTGAATACTTCAGGAGCTAAAGGCTTTAATCACAAGGGGTTCTGAGTTTTGTGTGCCTTCCTGTTTTAGTGGTTGTTAATTATTTCAGGTCTTTCTATTCCTGTGTGAACTAAAGCTGAAGTTCTTTCATCACGGTGAAACGTGTCAGTGTTTGTCTGAGGACTGGCTGGGAGAGGATTGCTATCTGAACAGCTCCTCTGGCCTTTCGAGCCTTGGATTTGCTTGGCATCCCTGCCTGGTTAAGTACCTCAGATAGGTCTCTTTATGCATCTTCAACTTGGGTTCCTTCTTCACCCTCACTGAGTATGAAAATGGCCTTGTTACTGTTTTTTTTGATGTGGCAGATGGTAAAGGCGTAATGCTGTAGCTGGCAGTTTTCCTTACCACAAAGCTGTTTGCCTTGGGGTTGACTTGAAGGGTCTTGAAACACTGTGTGCCTGAGGAGCTTGAGGAGCAAAAGTTGGAAAACACAGCAACTGAGAAGCACGAGTGTTTCATGTGCTCTGCATGGTAATTGAGCCTCAGAGCCAATTGCTGATTCCATCCTTGCTGTTGTCTTTGGGAAGCCTGGTGGGAAAGGGTGCTTTGAGTTTGCTTTAAGTTACACTGTCTTCTGGTACTGCCTTCTGCGCTTTGCTGTGAGCCTTTGAACTCTCAGTTCCTGGTAGCTTGGGGCTGGCACCGCTGAGTGGGACACCTAGCAGAGGATGCTGGTAGCATGTAGTGGTTCAACCATTTCCCTCACCGGCTAAGCATATTACCTCAGTGTTGTGCGGCTGTTACACATTCCAGGGGTCATCCCCAGCTATTCCCTCTTGGGAATCACATCTTTTGATCCACCAAGGATCCTGTGTTAGTTTGGGTTGGGTTGGTGGGTTTTTTTTTCTTTCTGATTTTAGCAGATGTGGTATCTATCTTGGCAGCTGTAGCTTTTTTTACTTCATAGTCACTTTTTAGCTCTTTTACTGGAGTTTAAGTATGATGTGTCTAGGTATGTAACCTTACCTTCCCATACTGGCAGTGACTGATGCTCTGCGAAGTAACTCTTAGGGAGTTTAAGCACTGTTTGTGTTTTGAAGAACAGTAGTTTATTGGGAAATAACCCAGTCTAGTAGTGCTATTGGTTTAAATAACGCTGGTTTTGTGAGACGATTCCTGTTACGTAGGTCTTTGTTACCCCTGCTTGTTATTGGTAAAAGATTAAAGCTTTATAACTTATTTTCTGTCCTGTTTTGTGTTGATGGGCAATTGTTCTGAGGGTTAAGCCTTTTGTTAGTGAGTGTGCAGATCACAGTCCTGCAACTTTGAGGCTGCTTGCGTGACCGAAGAGTCTCTTGAGCGGCAGGCTCGTAGGAGACCCTATGGTTGTAATAGGCTCATAGGCTGTAAAAGTATTTAATATGGCTATTTGCTGAGTGGGGAAGAGAACAGCCGTTGAGACTTTAAAAGAAATTTTACAGTGTTGAACACAAACCGCTCCTGAAATGAAAAGCAAATGTTTTCTTCTGTGAAGAGCACTGAAAGCAGTAGTCGGGAGCTGGGATTTCCTATTACTGGCTGCATCGTTACAGCTTCTAAAATGCTTCTTCTCCCAAACATAATTAGCTTACTGTGCTGCCCTAGAAATACATTGTATGTTATAATCAGCTATCAACTTTAAAAAACATAACCATATGCGGTCTCTCTCTCTCTCTCTCTCTCTCTCTCCTGATTTAATTTCTCTGGCATGGTTCTTGCTGTCCCTCACTTGAGCAAGAACTACTACAGTAAGGTTCTTTGTGCGAGCTGACGGTCAGCTCTGAATAAGCAGCGCAGCTTTTAGTCAGGGTGTTCACTTCTCTTGCTCACAAGGGTAGAGGTTTGATGTACCAAAGGCACGCCTTCTGCTGGTCTTTCCTATAAAACAAAGCAGCTGGCACCCAAGTTATCTGACTGTTACCTCTTATCTTTGGAAAACTACCTTAAAACACAGATGAAGGCTTTAGTATCCATATCGAACGTGTAATTCAGGAGCTGTAGTGTCTTCAGTCCTGGTTTTCAGGGTGATGGTTTCAGTGTTGGTATAACCAGACAATGAAACGTGGCCTGAACTTGTAGAAAACAAAAGCCACAAAACTTCAGTGTTCTTTTGCACATAATGTATTCATCTTTTTAATATACACATGGCATGATGAAGACTTGAATGGTTTTTAGATTACCCTGTGAGATGTAAAGTGTTGATGCAGGCATGCAGACAAAACCCTAATAGGTCTGGTACTGCTTATACCTGAGAGCTTTCTGACCAAACAAGCCATATGGATATAAGTATTTTTATTTGTTTTCTGGGTTCTTTGGGGGGGGGGGGGGAAAAGCTTGTGCATTGTGTATTTTATTTTATTTTACTTTTTTTCTCCTTATGAAGCATATGCTGGGGTTTGTTTCTGGGTCTGGTTAAAGAAAGGGGGAAGGGGGGAAAAAATAATGGAGTATGTATAACAATTTCCCCATTCTTCTTCATTGTCTGTGAAGGCTTCTGCCCTGATGCCAGGCATCATCTTAATTGTGCTGTGGCGTGCGAGTGAACCACCCAGTACTCAGAGCCACCCCGTGTTAAACTTGCTGGCACAAACTGACAGAGGGGAGCAGTGGTAGCCAGAAAGTCAATAATCTTCTGCCTAATGTAGGAATGGTTTTGGATTGCAGATACCTGGTTTGAAACAGGTATATTTACACTTTGAAATGGTGGCTTGGCTTTGTTGAGCCAGTAAAAAAGAAGAAACCACCTACTCTGGAGGTGCATCACTCTGTTCCTGGGAAATGGCATGGTGGATTTGCTGGGGGCCAGTGGTGCCAAGGTGTACATCACATCTATATATGACATGAGAGGGGTAATGGTTTGGGAGGTGAGCTGCTCGTTCAGTTAAACATCTTCCATATTCTTTCAAGGGATTTATCCTTTCCAAGGAAGGGAGAAGAGGGTCCGTACAAGGAAAGTTTGTAAACTTTAACTGGAAGATTTTGTGAGGGTGTTGGCCTGAAAATGGAAGTACATGGAGGGGCAGATCAGCAATCTGAGTAGCACTTCTTGCCCATGAATGCTAATGTGCTCTCGAAGAAGGGGTGGTTGGCTTCGCTTTTGGAAGGGGAAACTGAGTTTCCTTTTGTCTTTGTGCATTCACACTGGCTGCCTGTGCTGTGTTTAATGACTGGCACTATTGGGAAGCTTCAGCTTCCAAACTAGGGAGGTGCTTATCTCCCAAATCCAAAGAAAAGCAGTCTTTTGTTAGGCTAGATATGGGGATTTTAGACAATGTTTGCTGTTGGTATGGTAAAGATCTTCATGAAGGAAGACAGGCAGAATGAGTGGTCCTGTCCTTATGAAGAGAGAATCATAGGGTGCTTTACCTTGAGTCAGTGTGAAGTGCAGCTGTGGCTGTTAAACTCTGGTCGCGTGGTGTAACTAGTTTATGCGGGGCTTTTTGACTCAGCCCATCCTAGGTCCTGGGGCTTAGCTTGCTCTGTGTCACTCCTGCACCCCATGGGTCCTCGCTGGACCTAAGAGTGAAGGTGAAGGTTCTCCAAACCTTTCTCCACCATTGTGTGTACCTAGGAGTGAAGGTGAAGGTTCTCTGTCGGGGAAGACAGCAGGCCTGCCGGCGGCCTAGCTCCCTTCTCCCAAGACATAGGCCCTGACAATATTCTTCTGTTCCCATGAGAAAGGAAAAGTTCCTCATGCTGAGAGGATCCTAATAATCACATTCTCAAAACACAGCGGCCTTGCTGGTAGGGGTACAGGCTGCCCTAACCCAAGAAGCAGTTATGGGAAGGGATTTGGGAGTAACAGAACATGTTAGGAGCCAACCATAACAAGAGGGTCAAACCAGCCGGTGTGTGGATGCTTTTAGGCATCAAAGGTAAACTAAGGATGTTTAGCTATAAGATAGGTTTATCAGAGCTCGTTATAGTTACTGACCAATCAATGTGGTGTGAACAGTGTGTGTATCCAATGAGCAGTTTTTAGCTTGCCACGTTTGCAGTAAGAAAGGTCTAGAATCTGGGTGATTTCACCTAATAAAATGGCTTCACCTACCATTCATATCGAATTGCGTGTTGCTCTCTGCCGATCGCCACAGTTCTCCAAACCTTTCTCCACCATGGTGTGTACCTAAGAGTGGGGTGGAGGTTCTCAAAACCTGTCTCCACCATTGCACATGCCTGCTGCAGAGCTCCAGAAGCCCAGGCTTAGAAAGGAAAGATGCTGCAAAGCAGGAATGATGGAGCCACAGGAGAGCAGTGCATCCCTTAGGCTGCGTAGTGCTAGGTGTGGGGCTAGACCTGATGTCCCCTTGGGAGAGAGGAAGGGGCAAAGCATTGCAGGTGTCACTTTTCTGACCGAGCTGGCAAACAGTGCAGAGATTTAAATTTAGTAAGAGGATCTGAAACCTGCTTCAGCAAAGTCTTATCTGGCATGCCTGGTATTTACCAGTACAAATAAGAACAATGGGGTACTCCTTGTATTCATCCTATTTATAAATTGTTTTATTCTTTAATGATACATGGCTTGACAAAGGAAACTGCTTATGAAACGCTTGAGTAAACAATGAAAATCTGTTACTTTGTCCCAGCTCCAAAGCCTTTTTCCCCCCTTTTTTTCCCCCTTCCCAGTGCTGATATTACTGATTCTGAGAGGTGTGTAATAATTTAAGTTACTGCTGTCGCTCACACTGATCTGAAAAAGGATCTTTAAGCTCTTGAACTAGAGAGGGAGATGAATGTGCCTCATGTCAAAAACTGTTCTGATTCACTTTGTGGGTTTCAGTTGGAAGCTGTCCCTTTTTTTCTTCTATCCTCTTTTATTTCTTTAATGATTCTGCCCTGCTACATTTTCTTAATAGCTAGAATTTCCCATTTCTTTCCCTTTTTGGCAGCCTCTGGGCATTTTTGTATGTAGGCTCACTTCACAGTTTTTATGTTCAAATCACTAGACTTTTAAAAACAACATTCTTTATGATGGGAAATAATATTGTTCATGCATCTCTAATGCAAACACTAGAAATAATAGCCAGAAAAAAACCCAGAGCAAAATTTTCATGTGCTTGTTTTTGCTAAGTGTTAAATTCTTTATACATATCTCTCAATGATTCTTGGAATGTACTGATATCAATAAAGTCCTTTTCCATGTAAAATGATATGCACCCCCCTGGCTCCATGCTGCTGGAGTACATGTTTCTTTCCCTGTGTTGGAGTTAAGTGAAGGAATCGGTGACTGTTTGTTTAGGAGAATGGCAGAAGTGGGTCACTGACACTTGCCCATCCTTTTGGTGTCTCCAGGTCTCCCCACTGGCTTTACAGGGGGCAGACTATGTTGTCGTTGGCTCCTGAAATCTTGGCTATTGTTTTCTTGTTTCCTGTGTGTGTCGTGAACCTTGTGACTGCATCTCAGCAGAGGATGTTCGTACACCTTCTGACCAATGTAAGGATGCTCCAGATGCTTCCATGGTCTCTTCTGAGGCCTTTCCAGTGGTTGGATATTGTTGAACCGCCGCTTCTAAGGGCTGCTTTCCATCCCACATTGAAGCAACCCCTGAGCGTTCTATGGTTATACTGGTGCTGTTTCTTTAACCATGTCTAGACTAGGGAGTAGCATTACAGCTGAGTCAGGTGGGCTTCTTACCTGTGTCATTCTGCCTGTGCAAAACCCATGTGTAGACTTGGGGCCCCCAGTACAAGAAAGGTATAGAACTGTTGGAGAGGGGTCAGAGGAGCCACAAAGATGCTCAGAGGGCTGGAGCACCTGCCCTACAAAGAGAGGCTGAGGGAGCTGGGCTTGTTCAGCCTGGAGAAGAGAAGGCTGTGGGGGGACCTCATTACAGCCTGCCAGTCCCTGAAGGGAGCAGAGAAACAGGAAGGGAGTCAGCCTTATAAAAGGGCAGACTCTGGCAGGACAAGGGGAAATGGACTGAAGCTAAAGGAGGGAAGGTTTAGATGAGATATTAGGGGGAAGTTTTTTACAGAGAGAGTGGTGAGGGGCTGGAACAGGCTGCCCAGAGAGGTGGTGGATGCCCCATCCCTGGGGGTGTCCAAGGCCAGGTTGGATGGGGCCCTGGGCAACCTTGTGTAGCTCCAGGCCTAAGGTTGGTGTCCCTGCCTGTGGCAGGGAGTTGGAGCTCTGTGATCCTTGGAGTCCCTTCCAACCCATGCCATTCTATGAAGAGTTTTCCTGGCATATTCCCATAGCTAGGGAAAGCAGTGCCAGGTCAGTGTGGTCCATCAGTGCCATACCGGTTCGTTTTGGTAAGTTTACAGCCTTACTTCACTCGGCCAAGAGTAACACCAGATACGTTGGGGAAACTGTGTCTTTGTTTCGTTATGATGTTTCTCTCTATTCTAATATATCTTATTTTTAATCAGAGTCTAGACTGTCACCCAGGTTTGTTTTCATAGCCATCTATTTTTGTTTACTTCCGCGGTGCGGTGACAGACGGAAAGGACAGCAGAGCAGATGGAAACCGATAGCGACGACCGCACCGCAAAGTGCGTATCGCCGCCTTCGTTACTGCACAAAGGATTTCAAAGGGCCCATTATGAAGTGGTAATTTATGTGCCAACAGCTATGTGGAAAGTAATGAAAACAAGCGTTTGCCTCGGCGTTTCATGTCCTGCCGGCTTTGCACATGCACACTGTTAATAGACTGGTGCTTGTATCAACATGGTGATCACAGAATCACAGAGTTGTAGGGGTTGGAAGGGACCTTGAGAGCTCCTGGGGTCCAACCCCCCTGCCAAAGCAGCTCCCCAGCTCATACTGCACAGGTCGGCGTCCAGATGGGTCTTTAATCTCTCCAGAGAAGGAGACTCCACACCCCCTGGGCAGCCTGTCCCAGGGCTCCCTCACCCTCGCTGGGGAAAAGTTCTTCTCCATGTTGGTGTGGAACTTCCTGTGCTCCAATTTGCAGCCATTGCCCCTTGTCCTGTCCCCACAGACTCTGAAAAGGGGCTGGCCAATTCCCCCTGCACCCCATACTTCAGATATTTATAAACATTGATTAGTTCCCCCCTTAGGCTTCTTTTCTCCAGGCTGAACAGCCCCAGCTCCCTCAGCCTTTCCTCATAGGATAGATGTTCCAGGCCCTAATCTTCAATTAAGGTATAAGGGTTCTATTATATTTAGCGCAGATATCCCTCTCTACTGATAGAAGGGAGCACTGGTGGTGGAAATCACTCAGTGGCCTCTGAGGCTCCAAGCAGACAGCAGGAGGGTTGGGGGCTCCTCCTTTTGGGGAAGAACACTTTCTTCCAGTACCTCTTTCTTTGCCCTGCTGCCTGGAGGTGGTATCCCTTGTCCAAGTTTAGAAGGCTAAGAGGGGATCTTATTTATGGTTATAAATATTTGGAGCGTGGGACAAAAGGGGAAATGGCCAGCCTCTCTTCAGTGGTCTGTGGGGACAGGACAAGGGGCCTCGGGTTGGAGCAGAGGAAGTTCTGCACCAATCTGGGGAAGAACTTTTCCCCAGTGAGGGTGACAGAGCCCTGGGACAGGCTGCCCACGGGGTGTGGAGTCTCCTTCTCTGGAGATATTCAGCCCTGTCTGGACGCCTCCCAGTGTGACCTGTCCTAGGGAGCTTCTTTGGCAGGGGGGTTGGACTTGATGATCTCTGGAGGTCCCTTCCGACCCCTATGGTCCCTGATTTCCTGTAGTGAGGGAAGCTGACTCCTAGGAGCCCTGCAAAGTTGATCTGGGACCTCTACTAGAGCTGAAACATGGAGGAAGGGCCTTTCTCACATGGGAATAGTTTTGAGATGTGCCACATGGTTAGTAAGTGAAGTATCATCAGTGTTAAGGCAAAATCATAACTTGCTTGATTTCATATTTCTGCCTTTTCCACCCCTGTTGCTCTCTGTGTTCTTCCTAATATGCATGTACACACCAAAGTAATTATCTCTTCAGACACTTGGCTGGGTGCATTTGGAAAATCACCAAACTGGGTCAAGCAACGTTGTAGTTTTCTCTTGTAGGATCTGTCTGTACTGTTCTGGCTCTGATCAGGTATCTGTCTGCACTCCTCCTGACTGGGAGTCCAACCCCAGCTTACTGTTGTGAGCAAAAAAGTGTCTAGAAGGCAAGGGGAGGATGGCAGTGTGACTCATGGGGATTGTTTTTAGGAGGTTCAGAAGGGAAATAAGGAGGATGCACTTGTTCTCCCATAATACCTGTGATGTGAGGTGGGTGATGAAGCTGTTGTGCATTGTTTGGTGTGACCTGAATGCTGACGGTCTGGTTGGAGGCAGGCTGTTTGGCTTTATTTTTTATAAGTGAACATTAGGGAGCATCATATCTGCTGTACTGTGGAGCCCAGCCTGCCTGCTTAATATCTTTATTAATGATATTGACAGTGGGATTGAGTGCACCCTCAGCAAATTCGCTGGTGACACTGAGCTGAGTGGTGAGGTTAATGTGCTGGAGGGATGGGATGCCATTTAGAGGGATCTGGACAGGCTGGAGAAGTGGGCCCAGGTGAACCTCAGGAGGTTCAACAAAGGCAAGTGCAGGGTCTTGCACCTGAGTCGGGACAACCCCCGTTATCCATACAGGTTAGGAGATGATGTGCTGGAAAGCAGCCCTGAGGAACAGGACTTGGGAGTACTTGTGGGTGGAGAAGCTGGACATGAGCCACCAATGTGCATCTGCAGCCCAGAAGGACAACAGCATCCTGGGCTGCATCAAAAGAAAAGTGGCCGGCAGATCAAGAGAGGGGATTTTGCCCCTCTAATCTACTCCAGGTGATGTCTCACCAGAGCACTGCATCTGGCTCTGGACCACTCAACACAAGAAGGACGTGGACCTGCTGGAGCATGTCCAGAGGAGGCCACAAAATTGATCCGAGGGCTGGAGCACCTCTCCTACAAAGATAGGTTGAGAGAGCTGGGGTTGTTCAGATTGGAGAAGAGAAGGCTCTGGGGAGACCTTCCAGTACCTGAAAGGTGCCTACAAGAAAGCCAGGGAAGAACTATTCAGGATGCCATGTAGCAATAGGATGAGATGGGTTTAAACTCAGAAAGGGGAGATTCGGGTTGGATATTGGGAAAAGAATCTTCAATACGAGGGTGATGGATTGCTGGCACAGGTTGCCCAGAGAGGTAGTGGAGGCCCCATCCCTGGAAATATTCAAGTTCAGGCTTGATGGAGCTCTGAGTGACCTGATCTAGTGAAGATGTCCCTGCTCACTGAAGGGGGGTTGGACTAGATGGCCCCTAAAGGTTTCTTCCAACCTCACAAATTCTATGATTCTCTGCCCTGTGTCTGTGTGGAGGATGTGTCATCTACTAGTTATTTAATTCTGTCTTAACATAGCTGATAAAACTGCTGAGCTGGAGACCTTGGTGCCTTACAAGTTACTTTTGACTCCTTCCCAAGCCCTTAGTTGGGAATCTGTTCCCAATCTGTTATTGAGCAGCTTATGGTACAGACCGTAACGGTCACTGTTGCTGACAGGAGAACATAGAGTAGGCTTACATGCTGTTCTATGAGAGTGACTGCTGTGGGAGGTCTCCCCATAGCTTTGGGGTTGATTCCTGTCCTGTCTCATGGAGAGCTGGGCCGGACCAGCGCTGCAGTGCCCGTGCGTGCCTCCCGTCGTTGGGCGCAGGTCCCACTGGTGGCTTGCTGCCAGGTGGCTGCTGTGGAGCTGCTCAGAGCTGGTTCACAGCTCTGCTCTGTGATGCTGCTGCTGCTGATGGGAGTTTAACAGCTAACACAAAGCAAACCATGAACAAAGGGCGACTTTGGAGGGAGAGCAGTGGATGTCATCTTCCTTGACTTCAGCAAGGCTTTTGATACTGTCTCACATAACACCCTGATAGCAAAGCTGAGAGAGCATGGGATAGATGAGTGGACAGTGAGGTGGGTCGAGAACTGGCTGTCGGACCGAGGTCAGAGGGTCGTGATCGGTGGTGCAGAGTCTGACTGGAGGCCTGTGACCAGCGGTGTCCCCAGGGCTCAGCACTGGGTCCAGTCCTGTTCAATATCTTCATTGACACCTTGATGAGGGAACAGCACCCACCCTCAGCAAGTGCTGATGATCCAGAGCTGGGAGGGGTGGCTGACAGGCAGGACACTGCGCTGCCATCCAGAGACCTGGCCAGGCTGGAGAGCTGGGCAGGGAGAGACCAGATGAGGTTCAACAAAAGCAAGTGGAGAGTCTGGCACCTGGGGAGGAACAACCACATGTATCAGTACAGGCTGGGGGTGACCTGCTGGAGAAGAGCTCTGTGGAGAAGGACCTGGGGGTCCTGGTGGATGACAGGTTGGCCATGAGCCAGCAGTGTGCCCTGAGGGCTGAGAGAGACAATGGGATCCTGGGGGGCATCAGGAGGAGTGTGGCCAGCAGGTCACAGGAGGGGATCCTCCCCCTCTGCTCTGCCCTGGTCAGGCCCCACCTGGAGTATTGTGTCCAGTTCTGGGCTCCCTGGGATAAAAAGGACAGGGATCTCCTGGAGAGAGTCTAGAGAAGGGCCATGAAGATGATGAAGGGCCTGGAGCATCTCCCCTCTGAAGAGAGGCTGGGTGAGCTGGGACCGTTCAGTGTAGAGAAAAGATTAAGGGGAGACCTAATTGGTGTTTACAATTATATTAAGTATGGGATGCAGGGCAAGTTAGCCAGCCCCTTTTCAGTGTTCAGTGGGGACAGGACAAGGGGCAATGGCTGCAGATTGGAGCACAGGAAATTCCGCACCAACATGTGGAAGAACTCTTTCCCAGTGAGGGTGAGGGAGCCCTGGGACAGGCTGCCCAGGGGGTGTGGAGTCTCCTTCTCTGGAGAGCTTCAAGCCCCATCTGGACGCCGACCTGTGCAGTATGAGCTGGGGAGCTGCTTTGGCAGGGAGGTTGGACCCCATGAGCTCTCGAGGTCCCTTCCAACCCCTACAATTCTGTGATTCTGTGACTTTTCACCCAATGGGTTGTGCTGCTGAGTGTCAGCTTCAGTTATAAAACCACTGGAGTATTTTTTCTTAAGGACTCCTTTGGAGGTACATTCGATTCTAATGGTTTCAAAGCCTTTTCAAGTTCTAGGTGGGTTTTTCTTGTCCAGAGCATGAATGAATAAAATATTAACTTACAATTTTAAGCAAGTGCTTCATATCTAGCCCTCTTCAGGATTTTTAGGCAAGTTGTGTTTCCTGAAATACAACCCAGGAGAAGGCTATTAATTCTGAGAGAGTGTGAGGGATGTTTCACTGACTAAAATTGGTAGTTGTCTCTTTAAGCTTCAGTATTTATATCCTGTGTGGCCCAAATTAAATTAAATAGCACCTAACACTAGGTAGTGCTGAAATAAATTCAGCAATAGCCTATCAAATCAAGGATTTAATGTCTGGGGAGGGGAAAAAACCACCCCAAGTTCACATGATGGGCATATGCTATGTATATTAAGGTAGAAGATGCACTGCTTCAGACTTGAAGCTAGAGGTGTGGGGTTTGCTGTAGGAGCTATGTGTGGGGAAATAGGTGGTTATGTTTCCCTTATGGTGTCCTGGGAGAGAAACCCTTGCTTGGAGAAAGGAGGAGAGAGACAGAAGGCTGAGTTGAGGGCTTCTCACGTCAACTCCTCTCTGGATCACTTCTGATAAATGAAGAGAATTCTACTGAAATAGCTCAACTGTGGTATGAGTCTGTAGTTTATGTGCCTAAAGCTTGGCTTTTCCATAGGGATTTTCTTTTGTAACAGGATGCTTTGGGTTCCCTGGTGCTTTTCTCCATTTCACATTCTTTATTCTTCTCAGTACAAGTCTCTAATCCATCAAAGTGCCATAAGTTTATAACATATTGCAGTTCCAAGTCTGTTTAAGGAATGGAAGGTGAACTCAGTCAGGTTTTGTGCTCTTACTCTTTTTGCTTGCATGTATTTCAGTGGTGTTTTGCCAAGCACAATTCCTTTCCCTTCAAAAGTTGCCTAATAAAGTCTTTATGCCAGTCTGCTCTAAGAAGAGGTTTTGAAACTTTATGATTTCAGTGGGGGGAGGGGAAAAAAAATTAATGAAAATCCAGATTTTTAACCCCAAGAAGGTTGTGCCAGATTGTCTGGAAACTAATTTATGGTGGTGGTATTTTTAGGTGAAGAAGAGGGTTTTGTTCTGTGTTTGTCTTTCTCCAACAGCACTCTACGCCTGTGCCTCAAAACAAGCTGACACCTCAAAAGTTAGCTTTATTTTTATGTATAAATGTCCTCACTCCAAATAACTCCTGTGGTTGGCACTGAAAGGCTGGGCAGCTCCTGTCATCTGCTTATTTCTCAGTCTGTGTTTATCAAAGGGGAATGCAGCTACTCAGAGTAAGGTGAAGCGATCGTGTTGAGACCGTATTTAATTAAACACGAGCGCCTGTACCTTGTTATTTCCAGTCCTGTGATTGTCAAGACTGAGCAGGGCGCTTGGCCCAGGGGCTGGTGGAGAGGGGAGGAAGTGGGAGTGGACGTTTTCTTGCCGGGCTGGGTGATGCTGGGTAGGAGCGAGCTGTGCACATGCCTGCCAAAACACTTGGATCAGACTAAAGGAACACAGATGGCTGAGGCTGATAAAGGTGTCTCTTATTGTTGTTGTGTTGGGGTTTTTTTCTGCCCGGTACTGTTTTGAGTTTGTGTGTGAGAGGGGTAAAAGGGGAGGAAGACAACTACATGAATGTTTATTTTAATAGGCTTTTACTGCCTAGGAAGAAGTTGTTATAAATTCAATACTCCTGCGTGTCTGTGCTCTGTAGGATGCCGAAGGCTGGAGCTGAGCCCTCCTTTCAGGTTTCTGTAACAAATGAACAATACCATGTCCTAGGGGATTTATGTTGGGCTGTCTGGCCTTCACTCCTTATCTGCTAACAGAAAAATCCTGCTGCAGTGCTGTACATAGTTCTGAAAAATTGGACTGAGGAGCCTTAAAAGCACATGGCTGCCTCTGCTTATCACCAGCCATGGTGCTAGCTCTCCTCTTCATGGCCCCTTTGCTTCGCTGCGCTCCTCAGGCTGTTGCTTGTCATGAGTGCTGTGGGATGTGTGTGTGTATCTAAACATGTATACATGTGTATATACACACACACATGTATAAATAATGTCTTGTACTGGGTGAGGTAGTGCCCAAGTCCTTCTGCTGTTTGCTTGGCAGAAGAGGAAGCCAAGCCACCGCAGGGCAGGCGTGTCTAAGGGAAGAGCGCATCCCGTGTGCTCTTCATCTGAGCAAAGCCCAGTTCTTCTTAAGCCTTTGTTATTTATTGTTGTAGGAATTAACTGGACATCCCTATCTAAAAATGGTATGTCTGAACTTTTAAAGTTCCCCACAGAAATAAATCAGACGGAGTGGTGGTTCCAAGTCTGTTGGATCTGTTACACCCATGAGCAGCACCATCCGTCACAGCAGGGCTGAGGAGAAGGGAGTAGAAGTGAGACCTTTTCCTTTAGTTGTCCCTTGTCCTGAACAGGCCATGTCATTAGCTGACCTTGTGGGAGCTTCTAGTTCTGGCAGTAATGTTCTCCTGCTCAAGACAGGCTGACAGCCTGGGTGAACCTAATGAGGTTCAACACTGCCAACTGTCAGGGGTGGCACTTGGGCCGGAGGAATCCCAGACACAGATACAGACTGGGAGAAGAGCTCCTGGAGAGCAGCCCTGCTGAGAAGGACCTGGGGATTCTGGTGGATGAGAAACTGAACATGAGCCAGCAGTGTGCCCTGGGGGCTGAGAGAGCCAATGGGATCCTGGGGGGCATCAGGAGGAGTGTGGCCAGCAGGTCACAGGAGGTGATCCTCCCCCTCTGCTCTGTCCTGGTCAGGCCCCACCTGGAGTCCTGTGTCCAGATTTGGGGCCCCCAATACAAGAAAGATGTAGAACTGTTGGAGAGGATTCAGAGGAGCCATGAAGATGATCAGAGGGCTGGAGCACCTGCCCTACAAGGAGAGGCTGAGGGAGCTGGGCTTGTTCAGCCTGGAGAAGAGAAGGCTGTGGGGGGACCTCATTGCAGCCTGCCAGTCCCTGAAGGGAGCAGAGAAACAGGAGGGGAATCAGCTTTTTAAAAGGGCAGATAATGGCAGGACAAGGGGGAATGGATTAAAGCTAAAGGAGAGAAGGTTTAGGTTGGATATTAGGGGGAAGTTTTTTACAGAGAGAGTGGTGAGGTGCTGGAACAGGCTGCCCAGAGAGGGGGTGGATGCCCCATCCCTGGAAGTATTCAAGGCCAGGTTGGATGGGGCCCTGGGCAGCCTTGTGTAGCTCCAGGCCTGAGGTTGGTGGCCCTGCCTGTGGCAGGGGGGCTGGAGCTCTGTGATCCTTGGGGTCCCTTCCAACCCTTGCCATTCTGTGATTCTGTGAAGACAGCTGAAGTCCACAGGATGCTCTTGCTGATGAGCATGAAAGATGGTACTGGAGGCTTCATGCCAGGGCACACAAAGTTCATTTTGAGCATCTCTTTCCAGCTGCAGTCATTAAGTTGTGACACCGTGGTCGTTTGTAGAAACTAGTTTATTCGAAATCCTAGTTGCAAAGCCATACTCCCAATGGTATATTGTAAATAGCTAAGACTGAACCTCACCCAAACCTGCACTATTTTGGTTTATTGCCTTCTAAATGTTCTTTCTCTCCTTCCTTGGTCACCCCATACATAATATGTTTTTAAAACAGTCACTGAAATACTTTTTTTTTTTTTTGGAGGGGGTGCAGCAGTAAAGTTGCCCAGAACTGATGGAGGGAGACAGTGTTTTGTTCTGAGATTCAGCACTACCAAAATGAATCTGAATTTCTTTGATGCCTTGAAGCACGTGCCAACAGTCCCTTCTCTAAATACAGCACACTATTATGAATATTAATTGTGGCTACTGCTATACAAATAGAAAAATAAATGCAGCCTAGCTACATTCCCTCTGGAAAAGGGGAGGGGGGGGGGGGAATCAAAGCCCTTTGTGTAAGAAGGAAAAATCTACTTTTTTTTTATTCTGTGGAAATGTATCATTGTTGTTATTACTGCTTTGGCTCCATAAAGGATATGTGAGCATGAGAATCTGGAGTTTATAAAAGAAATTATTGCCAACAGTGGACTGGCTTGTCTTTGAGTTATGCTAATTTTCCATTGTTGCAACTATATTTTATTTAATTAAATTACTCCTCATTTACATTGGTATAACCAAGCAGAAAATGAGGCCCTGGGTAAATGAGAGAGACCTTCTATTTGTGTGAATTAAAATCTATATTGAAAGTGACACAGGGTAAAGACTAAACATCTAACAAAAATCTTGCCTTTGCCAAGGAAATAAGGAAATCAAGACGCTCTGCAGCCTCTAATTAAAGCACTTTACATGAATGCAGCTCAGTTAAGAGGGATATAAGACAATGGTAGCAGCACAGTACTCCAATGAAAAGAGCTCGTGGTAGATTATAGTGAAAAGTGGGCTATGGGGCAACTTAATGGAGAATGGTTTTCTAAGAGCCTTGTCCAAGAAGTCAATTAAACTCTAGAAATTCAGTTGTAAACATACATGTTACAGTTCTCAACTTAAAGGGGAAGGTTATCGAGTATTAATTAACAGAGCCTTCTCCTGGGGCTTAGCTCTAAAAGGCAATTTTGCTCCTTTATCAGAGCTAAGTCAGGGAGTAGGTACTTGATGTTTACATCAGCTGGTAAAAAGAATGGAGAAGTAGATTGGTGTGGGCAGCATAAATATGGTAGATGTACCACGTGTACACCAGATAGCAATAGCCACTTGCACTTTGAAAAAGCAAAGGATGGGGTGGGAAGCAGCACTTTAGAAGGGTTGTGTTGATATACTCACTTATGTAATGTTACTGGTTTTATCCTAATCAAAGTATTGTTTAAAGTGATATTTCTTGGGAATAAGGACAGAGGTTTTGATAGAAAGAAGATGTAGGGTTAGAGTGTAGTTGAGAAACTCCAGTGTGCGCACATATGAAAACCCAACTACAGAATCCTGTTGTCTTTCATAGAATCATAGAATGGCCTGGGTTGGAAGGGACCCCAAGGATCATAAAGCTCCAACCCCCCTGCCACAGGCAGGGACACCAACCTCAGGCCTGGAGCTACACAAGGTTGCCCAGGGCCCCATCCAACCTGGCCTTGAACACTGCCAGGGACGGGGCATCCACCCCCTCTCTGGACAGCCTGTTCCAGCACCTCACCACTCTTTCTGTAAAAAACCTCCCCCTAATATCCAATCTAAACCTTCCCTCCTTTAGCTTTAATCCATCCCCCTTGTCCTGCCATTATCTGCCCTTTTAAATAGCTGATTCCCCTCCTGTTTCTTTGCTCCCTTCAGGGACTGGCAGGCTGCAATGAGGTCCCCCCGCAGCCTTCTCTTCTCCAGGCTGAACCAGCCCAGCTCCCTCAGCCTCTCCTTGTAGGGCAGCTGCTCCAGCCCTCTGATCATCTTTGTGTCTCCTCTGAACCCTCTCCAACAGTCCCACATCTCTCTTGTATTGGGGGCCCCAGCTCTGGACACAGGACTCCAGGTGGGGCCTCACGAGGGCAGAGCAGAGAGGGACAATCCCCTTCCTGTCCCTGCTGCCACCCCTCTGCTGATGGAGCCCAGGATCCCATTGGCCTTGCGAGCTGCAAGAGCCACTGCTTGGCTAATCCATCAGTTTCTCATCCACCAGAATCCCCAGGTCCTTCTCAGCAGGGCTGCTCTCCAGGAGCTCTTCTCCCAGTCTGTATCTGTGTCTGGGATTCCTCCAGCCCAAGTGCAACCCCTGATCCTTGGCAGTGTTGAACCTCATTAGGTTCACTCAGGCCCATCTTTCCAGTCTTTGCTCCTCTGGCTAGTTAGCTGGAGACCAGAAGGATCACTGTGTGAAGCCAGCAGAATCTGACCTTCTGACAGCACTAAGACTTCTTGGAGGCCACCTCCTGATTTACAGGTAAACAAAATATTTCCTATGTAAAACTGAGAAATGTTGATGTGTGCTGTGGGGAAGTACTTCACTGAAGGTGGTTTGAGTGGAGCTGTTTTTCCTCTCTTACTGTTGTCTGGACCTGTAGTCCCTCCAGCTGAAGTGGTGGTGAGTTTTGGAGTTACCTGGAAGCTCTCATCCCCTGAGACTTTTCTCTCTCAGTATTAGCTTAATGTGGGGGACTACATCATTGTGATTGAAGTAGTTCTTCTTTTGGCTCTTCTGATGAATCAAACTTCAGCTTTGTAAGACCAATAAGCAGGTTGTTGAGGCTTCCAGTATCTCCTCAGGGAAGGGCAGTAGATCCCTGAGAGACTGTCTCTCAGTGGCAATCAAGAAAAGGATGCTGCCCATCTGTCATGGGGTGAGAGACGTCCTGCCAAATTGCCCACACTGGGACCTGTGCACCTTACTCCAAGGGACCCATGGTGTTTGAAATCTGGCCAATTAGGGGTAGTGAATTCCACAACAGATGTAGGTTTATGTTTACTTCAGGAATAGAGACCATCAAATGCTTATGATATGCTTCAGAGTAGGTTGGTGCTGACAGGTCTACCTTCCTATGGCCCCTACGTTGACCAGCAGGTGAAAGGCTGTGGAACAGGCTGCGTATTCAGTGGCCCATAAATGTTTAACCAAGTCTAGGTGGCAGTCAGTCTCCTCCTTACGACAGGTACAGGTGGACTGCATCTTAAACATCTCTTCCAACCTAGTCATTCTGTGATTAGAAAAAAAAATCAGTTTATCACCAGCTTTGAAAAATCCTCATTCAGGAAAGTTATCTTGAAAAGAAAAAAAACAACCCAATTGCTCCTGGTGGGCTGAAAGCTGCTGCCTTTCACCAGAACTTAAAAATATATTTGAATATGATTATAATAAATACTGAGCTGTCTCTATATTTCTTTATTTAAAAACCAGAAGTCTGGTGTTTAGAGTAAAGGATTCTGAAACAGAAATAGTGCATTAGAGTTCCTCTGAGCCTCCCACAGACATTGATTAATTGGGACAGTCAGCATGGCTTGCTCGTAGTTAATCATTGGGCTCTTTTCTTTCTAAGTTCTCTTTCACCCCCACCCACTGAGCATATAAAAGGCTTATAAAAGAATGCAGAAATTGGGCACTTGGAATTGTTGTTGTTGTGCACAATAGAAACACAGCTGAATATTTCTCAATGTGCTGTGTATAGCCAGAAACATTAATTTCCATGCGATAGCTGTCAAGACCTGAATGTAGTAATGGATGCTCCAAGTCACCCCATGGTTTTTGGAGAGAAAAGCTGTTGTTCTCTCTGGGTTGTAAATAAAGTCACACCTATATCCAATGATTTACCAGCAGGGTTGTGTTTTTTTTTAATGTGTGTTGCAACACTGGAATTGAAAACCAGGCATTTGATAAGGTACCATCAGGGATGCTCCTCTGGCTTTGTGTTTCTATATGCCTAGTAAAAAGTAATGAGGACCAACATGTGTCCTGTGTGACTGTGAATTTTTATTTTGCTGTTGTCTGGGGAAATAAGAAACTTGCCCTATAAACAAGGGAATGGTAAGGTACCTGGTCTAACGCAGTTGGCAATGGCTGCTGTATTCCAGTTGTAATTCCATGTTGTTGGTGGCTGCCAACAATGCACCACACTGAAACGTGTAATTAAGCATCCCTTGAATGAAGCCTCCATAATATTCAGGATCAAATTCAGCTCGGTTGAAATGATGTTTTCAAACCAGTGTAACACAAAATTTGGGCATATGCTTTTGGGAGATGTGTTCTTGGCATCTGTTGTATCAAAATGTTCAGCTCAGTTATCTCTCTAAAACAGGATTTCATTTTTATCTAATGGGATAGTGGAGCAGCAGTGAGTTGCTTTTGTGCTTTAGGAAGTCACTTGCTCTTACATCACACATCTTATTTATTTAAGAGTGCCCCCTTCATATATGGGAGCCTGCAGAGGCAGGAACAGGAGAGAAAGGGAGTTGATCCAACTTGTATGAGTTGGGTTCAACAGGAACAGCTCTATGTGTGTCATAGGTGCAAACTTTTTTGAGGTGCCTTTGTGGGGCATCACAGTTTTTGCTCCTGTTTAGCGACACCAGTTTCATTTCTCCATTTCCAACCTCTCTTAAGACCCCTTGTTTATTTTCTGGACACTTTCTTTTTTAGGGAAGAGTTTTCTTTGTACTAGCTGACAGCACTTTGTAAACTGCTGTGACTCTCCTTCAGTCATGTGAAGAAGGATAGTAGGATGTACCTATATGATTCACACCAACTTGTAAAATACCAAAGTTTATGGAACGCTGTGGTAATACTGAATTTGTTTAACAGATGTTTGCAGGGACTTGATGATCTTAAAGGTCTTTTCCAACCTTGTGATTCTGATGTGAAAGCTACAGCAGGGTAGCTTCAATGTGGTGACCTTGTATGTTTTGAAAGATGTACCCTTTGTAGAACTACTCTACAAATGTGGCATTGTGGGTTCGCACAGTCCATACCTGTCAATAGCTTCCAGCTCATTGTTCTTGTCAGATCTTGTCTTGGGATCTGATCAATGGTTATAAATATCTGAAGTGTGGGACAAAAGGGGAAAATGGCCAGCCTCTTCTCAGTGTCTGTGGGGACAGGACAAGGGGCAATGGCTGCAAATTGGAGCACAGGGAGTTCCACACCAACATGGGGAGGAACTTTTCCCCAGTGAGGGTGAGGGAGCCCTGGGACAGGCTGCCCAGGGGGTGTGGAGTCTCCTTCTCTGGAGAGATTTCAGCCCTGTCTGGATGCCTCTCTGTGCGACCTGTCCTAGGGACCCTGCTTTGGCAGGGGGGTTGGACTCGATCTCTTGAGGTCCCTTCCAACCCCTACAGTTCTGTGAATCTGTGAGTCTCCTAACAGTTGTCTTCCATCTAAGTTGTTACACTCAACGGATGCTGGTAAAAACCAGACTGTGCCCACTTAAGCATTTTAAATTTAGTCTAAATGCTGGAATTAGGTCTCACAGCATGTGAACAGTGACATCAGAAAAATTTACAGCTTCAAATCTAAGCTTAAGTACACTTCTGAGGAGTGTTTGTGTTACAGGCTGAAAACCTGTGTTACAGGTTTTGTCTGGCTCCCTCGGCTTTCTAAAACACTGGTGGGATGATGGCACTGTGCTGTGATGGGCTGGTGGCCTCTCATCTTGAGGATTTACTTTCTTTCAGGGAACATAGTTCTACTCCAAGCTGACTTCTGTGAAGTTTTGTCATGACAGGGGCTTTATTTTCTCACAGGGGCTGCCATGGGACATTAGTATCGAAGTTTTCAATTGGAGCATCTGGGCAGCTCCTAGGACTTGCTTCCTTTCTTGCATGCCTGTTTTGGATGGGAAGGGGAACCTCTGTAAGGCTGGACTTTTGCACTCAATGGGAAGGGCTGCTATACTGTATCTTTGGCACAACCTGAGCCACAGAATCACCCCTTTTTTATTTGGAATCCTCTCTGTACTGAGCCTTCATGTATTTTAGTTTTCTATAACATTCCATTATCGGTTCTTATATCTGTTTTTACTAGAGGCTTATGTTTTTCTTTATTGAAGTGAAAACCCTCTTCTTCACTTTTGTGTTTAACAGTGATTCTTTTGAAGCCAGAAATGCTGTAGAAGTCAGACTTTAACAGTGTCTTGCAACAAGCCTGCCAAAAAACAACCACGCTATCTAGTGCTTCAGTTAGTGGTGCAGCTGCTGGCTCCTTCATTTCAAAGGGAGACCTGCTTGGGTGGATAATGGGATCCTGGAATGAGTGGAATGAAGGAATGCAGCTGGATCCCAGGGTTCTAGGAAAAGCCAAGGCTGGAGCTAAGGCTGTCCATAGCCAGGGCTTCAGTGGCTACTAAGGATAAGCACTTGTCCAGTTGCAAGGTCTTTTATTTTCTTTTTGCCCCAGGCACAGAGAGCTCCTGGCTATTGAGTGCCTTGCTAGGGGAGGTGGTTAGAAAGTGGGGTGATATATCATGTCACCTTCCCCATGGAAGGAGGTGGAGTGGAAACCCTGATCCAACTAGCCATCATTGCTTGCTCTTTTCTTTCCCCCCTTCTTTGTCCTGGCTCTGAATCCTATAGCCCACATCTCCAAAGCATCATCTTGGCAGGAGAGCCAGGCAGGTCATGAACTCACATGATGTGCTGTGATGCTAGTAGGGAGTGTAGGAGGCTTGCTCCAAGGGCTCCCACCAGTGCCTACCTCTCTCTTGGCTTGGTCAACCGCTTACTAGAGTGGTCACAGAATCATAGGGGTTGGAAGGGACCTCCAGAGATCACCAAGTCCAACCCCCTGCCAAAGCAGGTTCCCTAGGACAGATCACATAGGGAGGCATCCAGGAGGGTCTTGAGTATCTCCAGAGAAGGAGACTCCACACCCCCTGGGCAGCCTGTCCCAGGGCTTCCTCACCCTCACTGGGGAAAAGTGAAATCCCAAAGTGAAGTCACTGCAAGGCAAATCCTTGTGTAAGAGCTCAGGCCTTGACTTGAGAAGATCACCCAAACAGTAACATAACAAACCCCTACTTTATAATACAGGTACTGTTTTCTCTTGCTGTGGCACTCTTGTTGGTGCTACCTGTGGGTACTTCACTCTTGTATTAATTTGCAAGTGTTAATTGTCTATGTATGTGTGTGTTTATTTTAGTGTGTAGTCATTCGTATTTATTGTTTTTATTCAACATTTCTTCCTGCTCTGTTACTGGCAGCAGCATTTGATTTATTTCTGTGATTAATTCTTATCCCTTTGAAATCCATGGAGCCTTCGAAAAAAGAAGAAAGAAATCCTAACAATAATAGTAGCATTCAAGCTCCTTTATCTTCATTTTGTTCCAGTGCAGTGGTGGATATTCCAAATTCTCCATGGTAATAGAGAAGTATTTCAGGAGTGAATATCTTGCCAGATCTTTGCATTTTCATTCCAATTATTGCTAAGGAGAAAGAGTACTTTATCAGCCCATAGGCTTTGTAGCACCAGAACATGGATGTTTAAAGCTGATGCAAATGAGTGCTCTCTTTCCATTGTGAGCTTTACTGCTGAAGTAGTGCAATTTTTTTAAGAACCAAAGGTCTTTTCTTAGAAAAACTTCCCTGGCATCTCTTTGGTAAGCAAGCGGCGCAATGCATCCCTGGGGTTTCTTACAGGCAGAACAGAAAGATCGCCTTTGCTCGGCCTATTTTGTTACTCATGGATTATGTGCATTAGCTGTTATCCCATTATATGGTACGCTCATAAGTGTTCTGTTCGAGGTCTGAAGTAACCGGGTTGGGACTGCGTATAGTCACGTTGACATGAAAAGAACACAGACCAAAAAAATGACCTGAGGGTTTGGCTACTGACAAGTAATTGCCCCAAGAGTTTTAGTTATTTAAATCAGTTGGCCATCTCTTTCTCCTTGTATGTTTACCTGTGGGCATCTCCCCTCTTTGGCCTTAGCCACAAAGAGGGAAATAATTTGCTGCTCCTGAAGGCTGTGTCTGGTCCTCCGGTGGCACAGGTAAGGGTTTGTCCCTGTGCCATACAAACCTTGCAAAAACAAGGGTTGGAAAATGCAGAGCTGCTCCCATGTTAATCAAAACCACAGGCTAGTGGCAGTAACAAGTACACTGATTTTCCTACAATAAGGTTATGGGTTTGTTTTGTTTCCTTAATTTAATCCCATAACCAAGTTCCTGCTTTGGACTGAATTTAGAATTAGCACTTGTAGCCTTAAACCATTTTTAATACCTGGGTTTTTTCTACTTAAAGACATTTATGGGACAAATCTGCTACTCTCCAAAAGAAATAATAGTGTGTTTTTATCCAAGCTTGCTTAGGCCAAAACCAGTTTGTGCTGAGTAAAGGATAACACTGAATGCAGCGCTGTCCTTGAGTAATTACTGAAGAATTTAAGGATATCCATCAAGTAAATGTACAAAACTTGTCATCCTATTAAAAAAAATTATATCTATATATATGCTGTTCAAGGAGCTTTCATCTTCAGTAAGAGGTGTACTTCCAGGAGTCAGTTGAAAAACACTCACCTTTGTTCACTGACATTTAAGAAATTCAGCGGCTCTGAGCTATTTATCATGTTGCAGTTACTTAATACTTGGTTAACTACAGATTGATGCATCTATAATACAGAGGATGAATTCTGGATAAATTGGTGTATTGTAGCTAATTCTGTATTTAAAACTTCCTTAATTGCTGTACTAAATTATTAACAGTGAAACTTAAATTATAAAACCAGTAAGCATAGTGAAAACATTCCCTTTACAAATATGGAATAAACTTCTTAGAATTTATTGAAAATCTGTGCACCTAAAAGGTTTTGCTTGTGGGGCAACAGAGGTTTGTGAAACTTGGGCATAACGTAGGACCCAGCTGCTCAGTTACAGCTGGGACAAATGTGATGATGCAGGGCAGAGCGCATGGAACTGTCTGCCTTTGGATTGATTTAAGTGCTGCCTCTTTATTAGACTGTGCTCTTCCTGGTGTGTGTTCCTGGCATCGTGAGAATATGTGTGTTGGTGGGAAGAAGGAAATAATAAGCTGTGCCTGCACCAATATGCAGAAGAACTTTTTCCCAGTGAGGGTGACAGAGCCCTGGGACAGGATGCCAGGGGGCTGTGGAGTCTCCTTCTCTGGAGATATTCAAGCTTTGTCTGAATGCCTCCCTGTGTGCCCTGTCCTAGGGACGCTGCTTTGGCAGGGGGGTTGGACTCTGTGATCTCTGGCGGTCCCTTCTAACAACCCCTACGATTCTGTGATTCTACATCATGCAATGTCAGGAGTGGTTTCTAGATGAGAATGCTGCTGACAGGTCTGTTGTGTACATGTGTCCTGGTATCTGCTAAATACATGGAATAATATGTAAGTAAAGGAAAATGCGTTGTTTCTCCCCTGGAAGGCTTCATACACTTAATGAGTTTTCATATTGATGGTTTATTTTCTGAGGCATCCTTTTTATATATATGTACCTGAGGGGAGCACACAAACAGGAGGGGAATCAACTTTTTAAAAGGGCAGATAATGGCAGGACAAGGGGGAATGGTTTAAAGCTGAAGGAGGGAAGGTTTAGATTGGATATTAGGGGGAAGTTTTTTACGGAAAGAGTGGTGAGGGGCTGGAACAGGCTGCCCAGAGAGGTGGTGGATGCCCCATCCCTGGAAGTGTTCAAGGCCAGGTTGGATGGGGCCCTGGGCAACCTTGTGTAGCTCCAGGCCTGAGGTTGGTGTCCCTGCCTGTGGCAGGGGGGTCGGAGCTTTATGATCCTTGGGGTCCCTTCCAACCCTTGCCATTCTATGATTCTATGATATAGACAAAGGTTTCAATCCAAATCATACTATCAGCTGTGGAAGATCTTAGACATAGCGGCATGCGTTATGGATTGCGTAGCGGGCAGCCAACAAATGGATGTAATCATTCTATCACTGCCTTTAAGAGATTTGTATGGCTCTGGGACTGGAGCTTATGGAGTTACTAAGCTCCTGAAGAGGATGACATCTCTTTCTATGGGTAATATACTGAGAAGTCTCACAGGTCTTTCTAATCCTTATAATGTTACCCCATAGCTCTCTGTCATAGCCCAGGAACATTAACAAAGCAGCAGTAAAAGGCTGCCATGAGGAAGGATAAACTTCTGGTTAAGGTCTACAATACTGGGCATCAATCCCAACCCAGACGTGAAGGAGATTACTCAGTCTGTGCCATGACAGCTCGCCCCAAATCTGTTGGAAACGTTAGTCACCTGTTAGTTAAGGTTAAGGAACTTTAAAAATCTGTGCTTGGCAGCTTTGGGTAGACATTGCTGATATTTTCTCTGTAGTTTGAGAGTCACATAGAAGCAGGGCCCGTGGGGCTGTTATCTATACCAATACTTGCAACCTCTGTATCTGTTAGCTGGGGCCTGCTCACTGAAGGTCAAAAACCCCCCAGGTGGTGTGCATGGTCATATCTG
This sequence comes from Laterallus jamaicensis coturniculus, assembly GCA_022605575.1. Classification (NCBI taxonomy): domain Eukaryota; kingdom Metazoa; phylum Chordata; class Aves; order Gruiformes; family Rallidae; genus Laterallus; species Laterallus jamaicensis. The sequence goes on from JAKCOX010000005.1 coordinate 6,055,921, forward strand.
AAAGCAGGTTGGTTTTTTTTTCTCCTCTGACTCTTCAATTGCTTTTCCCCGGTCCTTTATAATGCTTGAGCCTACCCTTTTATTTTCCCAAATCCTGCCTTGCTGGTTCCATGCTTTATTCATGGGTTCTCTCAGCAGTAGGAAAAATGATGTCAGAGAAACTGCTTCAGCTTCTGATCATGATCTATCAGCAATCCTGGCAGACTGGGGAAGTTCCACTCGACTGGAGGCTGGCAGATGTTGCACCCATACATAAGATGGGTTGGAAGGAGGATCTGGGGAACTACAGGCCTGTCAGACTGACCTCAGTCCTGAGAAGATCATGGAGAGGGTCATCTTGGGAGCTATCATGCAGCACATGTGTGATGGCCAGGGGATCAGGCCTAGCCAACATGGGTTTACAAAAGGTAGACCCTGTCAAATTAACCTGGTCGCCTTCTATGACAAGATGACCCACTTAATGGTCCCTTTTTACTCTGCCCTCCTTAGGCCACGTCTGGAGTCCTGTGTCCAGATCTGAGGCCCCAAAACAAGAGAGATGTGGAACTGTTGGAGAAGGGTCAGAGGAGGCCGCAAAGATGACAAAGAGAGGCTGGGGGAGCTGGGCTTGTTCAGCCTGGAGAAGAGAAGGCTGCGGGGGGACCTCATTGCAGCCTGCCAGTACCTGAAGGGAGCAGAGAAACAGGAGGGGAATCAACTTTTTAAAAGGGCAGATAATGGCAGGACAAGGGGGAATGGTTTAAAGCTAAAGGAGGGAAGGTTTAGATTGGACATTAGGGGGAAGTTTTTTACAGAGAGAGTGGTGAGAGGCTGGAAGAAGCTGCCCAGAGAGGTGGTGGATGCCCCATCCCTGGAGGTGTTCAAGGCCAGGTTGGGTGGGACCCTGGGCAACTTTCTGTCTATCCAGGCCTGGAGGTTGGTGGCCCTGCCTGTGGCGGACAGGTTGGAGCTCTGTGATCCTTGGAGTGCCTTCCAACCCAGACCAGTCTATAATTCTATGAATGGACTAGGGGAAGGCTGTGGATGTGGTCTACCTGGACTTCAGTAAAGCCTGTGATACGGTTTCTCACAGAAGTCTGAGAAACTGGCTGCCATGGGCCTGGACAGGTGGACCTTCAGCTGGGTTACAAACTGGCTGGATGGCCGGGCCCAAAGGGTGGTGGTAAATGGAACAAAATCCAGCTGGAGGCCAGTCACGAGTGGCATCCCCCAGGGCTCAGTCCTGGATCCAGTTTTGTTCAACATCTTTATCAATGACCTTGATGAAAGGATTGAATGCTCCCTCAGTAAGTTTGCAGATGACACTAAGCTGGGAGGAATTTGCCTGAGGGTAGCGAGGCTCTTCAGAAGGATCTGAACAGACTGGACTGATGGGCTGAGCCCAATGGGATGAGGTTTAACATGGCCAAGTGCAGAGTGCTGCACATGGGACATTACAACCCCCTGCAGCGCTACTGGCCTGGGGGAGACTGGCTGGAGAGCTGTCAGGCAGAGAAGGACCAGGGGGTGTTGGTTGACTGCTGACTGAATATGAGTCAGCAGTGTGCCCAGGTGGCCAGGAAAGCCAATGGTATCCTGGCTTGTATCAAAAACAGTGTGGCCAGCAGGTCTGGGGAGGTGATTTTGCCCCTGTACTCGGCATTGGTGAGGCCGCACCTCAAGTACTGTGTCCAGTTCTGGGCTCCTCACTAAAAGAAAGACACTGAGGTCCTCAAGTCCAGAGAAGAGCAACCAGGGCAGCCAGGCTGGTGAAGAAGCTGGAGGGCAAATCATATGAGGAGCAGCTGAGGGAGCTGGGGGTGTACAGCCTGGAGAAGAGGAGGCTGAGGGGAGACCTTATCATGGTCTACAACTACCTGAAGGGAGGTTGTAGAGAGGTGGGCAATGATCTCTTCAGCCAGGTGACAGGAGATAGGACAAGGGGAAATGGCACAAAGCTCTGCCAGGGCAGGGTCAGATGAGATGTTAGGAAAAAAAAAATTACTGAAAGAGTTGTTAAAGCCTGGAACAGGCTGCCCAGGGAGGGGGTTGAGTCACCATCCCTGGATGTGTTTAAAAGAGGGGTAGATGAGGTACTTAGGGATATGGTTTAGCATAGGACAGGAATGGTTGGATTTGATCTTAAATGTCTTTTCCAGCCTTGTGATTCTGTGATTGTAGTGCTGGTGCTGCCTCAGGTAAATGAATATATCTAGATAACCTTCTGATTAATGACAGAAGACATCACGGGGATGTAACTTATTTTCAGTGGTTGGTCAGTGTCTGCCTGTGCCCTGGTGCTTTGGATAAACAGCATTTCTTAATGAAACCTGCTGGGTGTTTGTCCCCATTTCATCACATGTAGGGGTTAACTTCAAATTAATATCTCATTTATAGTTCATTGTAAACAGTCACAAATGGAAGCAAGTACTTGGTTGTCCTCATAGTATGATCTTTTAAAGTTTTGGAGGGTTTTTTGCCTTGCACTACGTGAGCTGTATCTTCCTGTTGTCAGAGACGTGGTTCAGTTGTGCTCTTGGGAGCTGCATGGGATTACTCTTTTATAAGAAAAAACTTGATTGCCTCTTTAACTTGCTGTTGACAAGTGGGTTTGATTTTGTTTTAAAGTAATGCTCTTAGAAGCTTACTTGACTTTTGAGGGTTATTCACTTTGTGAGACCAAACACTAAAACCTTGTGTCCTTGGGCTCTGATTAGTGACACTTTAATAAAGTCATTTCAAGTTCAGTAGACTGAATTTTCCACCTTTTCTAATGTTTCTATGGTCACAGGGAAGCGACCTGTATTCAATCTTTTAAATGCAAATCTTTTAAAAGTTACTTTGTGATTTTTGTGTACCAGGCTTCTTCATGGGTTCCAAAAAGTGCCTTTTTTTTTTTTTTAAACAGCTACAGCAGTGTCTTTTCTCTTCCTTTTCTGCTTCCCTCCTCTCTTTCTAGTGATGTGACAGCAATTGACTGAACTTGGGTCTTTTGGGATAACAAAAGATTGAGAGAAACCGTAAAGGTTTTTATTGCTTCACATTTTTTGGAGGGGTTTTGGCTGGGCCAAGGCAGACAAAGGCCTTTCCACTTGATTAGATAATAAGGCTAACGTGGGCTTTGAGAAATGTCTTTGCATTCTGCTCTTCTCTTTCCTCCAACCAAAAATAAGAAGGGGGAGGGGGGGGAAGGGAAGAGAGAAAACTATGCCTAATCAGCCACAATTAAATCTTTCATGGTGAACTCACTTTGGAGGAATTAATGCGTTTTGTATTGCCTAACAACTCGAGTGAACATTAACAACACGTGAGAACTGAGGGGAAGAAAAATTATGGCTGTCTTTTTGTTGGTTCTCAAGGACCAGGGAAGGGGCAGGTCATTGACTTGATTTTCATGGGAAGATTGACTCCGGAGCACTCGCATATCCAGGAGCAGAGCGAAGGGGGTATTGACAGCTGGGGCTTGGGGAGGGGAGCGTGCGAGAGCGGTGATTGCACTATGGCTTGTTGGGGAAAAACAAGGGAAGATGGAAAACAAAGCCCAGAGAGGGAACAGTAGCTGCAGTGTCCCAGGACTGAGGGGGCTGCTTCTCCTCAGTTGTGGGTACATGTTGCACTTGGACACAAGCATTTGGTGGTAAAGAAATTGTGGTATAATGGAAGGGATTGCCCTTAAGTGAGAAACAGCCCGCTCTGACTGAAGCTGAAGAGGTTGGACCACGCTCCTCAATGCATGCTAGGAAAGGGGGCAGGAGATGCTCTTTCAGCCCTTTTGTCCTCCTCACTGCTGGAAAACGGCTCATGCAAAGGAATTTGGGAATCCAGATGTGTTTTCCCAAGAGAGCCTCTAGTAATTATTAGGAAATGAGCAATAACTAAAGGTGGTTTTAACTATTAAAGGTTTCTTTCTTCTGACACCAGTTTTTGTTCATGCTCTGCTAAGAAGTAATCTGGATGCAGAGATGTGCTCACATGGGTACATCAGTCCACTTATTTCCCCTCCACCTGCATGGGCGTAGGGCTTGGTCTGATGGAGGCATATGGACAGACCTTACACATGCCTGGGAATGCAGATATTCCATACCGTCTTCTGACTGTTCTTGTGCCTGGGAAATGCCTGCGCCCCATCCTCTGCTCATCGTGCAAGCCTCCTGTCTCTGCCACTCACGCACCTCAGGCCCTTTCCCTTCTCCCCTTCCCATTCAGGCGTGCCCACTCCCGAAACTGTCACAGCCCTGCCCACAGGACCTTGGATCATCATTTGTCATCTTTTACCCAATTAATTGCTTGTCCTTTCTCATCCCTCTGCCATCATTTCCCGATCTCACTCGATGCCGGCAGCTCTATCCCCAGCCCAGCTTCTTTCTGATGCAGTGACTTCTCCAGGAAGGTTTTAATCCTTTTTGAGCATCATATGCAGGATATAGAAGCCTGTTAGTCAAAGTAAATACTTCTTTTTGCCTTTGAGAAGCCCACACTTAAAGCCAGGTTGCAATAAGACTAATCTTGTGAGCCATTAAAATAACTTAAACCAAACAGGAATGCAAATTGTATGTGGTTTTTCAGGTAAAGGGAACACAGCAAGAGCCAAAACAAACACGTTTGGCCCTTAAGTGCTGCCTGAGAGAAGGCTCTTAGCCAGTCCTTAAGGCTTCTATACCTTGGCCTCACAGCTCTCACCTGGGCTCCAAAAGGTGGACAACCCCATAGCAGCCAAGCTGACCCCCATTCTTCTTCAGTGTCCCATGCCTGGGTGCGTAGCCTTGTCCTGAAGGTTTTGCCACTGCATAAAGAGAAATATTATCAAAAAGTTCAAAAGCAATTTATACTCCCCCCTCCCTTCCCTCAAGTACTTAGTCAGGTTTTGGCAGCAAAAGCCTTGTGTGCTCCATCAGAGATTTCTTCAGTTTGTTCAACAAATTCAGGTTGTTTAGAACTGTGAAACTGATTGAGAGGTGGAAGAATATGGAGAAAGCAAACTTTCCTTATCCAAAAATAATGACAGACCTGTGAGAGAATGAGATACACTAATTGTGGGCTCCTGGTGAGCAGGGTGATGAGGTGACTGCTGGCTTCTTCCTTACAGCCTCTGAGGAGGAGAGGTAACAAGGAAGCTAGCTCACCACTCTCTGAGACAAGCTTTTGTCTGACTAGCAAACAAGGAGCTGGATTTAAAATAAAAAAATAAGAAATTCTTTGTATTTACCAGACCCTTTCTTAGCGTGCGGTGCAGGATTACCACAGCTTGAGCGGCTGCGACTTGAGAGATAATGCCAAAATTAAGCATGTCTTCGCAGCCTCATCTTACAGCCAAATTTCTGTTCATTGTTTTGAACTGCCTGTAGTGGGCTTGGAAATGCACATGCCAAGATAGGCAGACTTACTGAAAGCTGTTTGCTTTTGTTTAGGCATACGTACACTGTTCCTATGTGTCGGGGAAGGCAGCAGGCCTGCCGGCGGCCTAGCTCTCCTCGCCCAAGACATAGGCCCTGACAATATTCTTCTGTTCCCATGAGAACGGAAAAGTTCTTCATGCTGAGAGGATCCTAATAATCACATTCTCAAAACACAGTGGCCTTGCTGATAGGGGTACAGGCTGCCCTAAACCAAGAGGAAGTTATGGGAAGGGATTTGGGAGTAACAGAACATGTTAGGAACCAACCATAACAAGAGGGTCAAAACAGCAGGCGTGCGGATGCTTTTAGGTATTAAAGGTAAACTAAGGATGTTTAGCTATAAGATAGGTTTATCAGAACTCGTTATAGTTACTAACCAATCCATATGATGTGGACAGTGTGTGTAACCAATTAGCAGTTTTTTAGCTTGCCATGTTTGCAGTGAGAAATGTATAGAATCTGGGTGATTTCACCTAATAAAATGGCTTCCTGGCTTCACCTAAAATTCATATATTGAATTGCGTGTTGCTCCCTGCTGGATGCCACACCTATGGGATGTGCTACCTTGGTTTTTCCTTTCGGTGCAATGCTTATCTCTTTTGGCTTGCTGTGTTTTTTGAGGACTTCCTTAGCTGGTCCTGTATAAGTACTCTTCTTTAAAAAAGAAATAATAATTTAAAACTCTTCTGAAATTCATCAGCTGATTTTTCCTCCTTTAAAAGGCCGGAACTATTGTCCTCGTGGGTTGCTTTTAAACCATTTACTCAGTTGCTCTGAACTCGAACTGTTCCCTGTGATGGTACAGAAGGGCTATTCAAAGCCGAATACGCAGTCCTTGATGACTGAAAGCAAACCCTGCACTCCCCAGCATCCAAAAAACCCTGGGGTTACTGCTGCACAAAGATCACTGTAGGAAGTGGCTAAGCTTTTTTTGGGGGGGGGGTTGTTGTTTTGTGTGTGTGTGTGTGGTGGGTTTTTTTTTTTTCTACCACTGGCTTTTATCTGAATCCCTGCTTTGCCTGAGCTTTAGAAGTCAAATGAGCAGAAGAAATGCAGTAGATGATTTGAGATGCGTGTGGGAAGAATGGAAGCTGAAAGATTGGCTTTCTCAAGGCTTCGCTCAGTTCCTGCCTTCCCCAAAGAGACCGCAGGGTAGTTATTCTTCCTGACTGCATCTCTGCGGCAAAATAATCGCTTTGAGGAGGGAACTGCGGAAAAAGGCAAACCCAACAAACTTATTTCAGATTCTCTTTGGTTTAATGGAGGGAGAAAAGGGAGAGGGGAAAAAAAAAGTAGAGGTAGGGAATAATTTTTGGATAAATTTTAAGGCTTTCTGGATAATATAGTAATCGTGAATGGCATCATTAAAATCGAACAGAAATGCGGGATGCTAAACACAGCGGCTTTAACTAGCATGCCTTATGTCACCAGGCAGGAGTTGTGAGCACTGGAACACAGCTGTGCTTTGCAAACTCCTCTGTCCAGGTGGAAACAGGCATCTGTCTGTCTCCTTTTATGCAGTGGGGGTGAAATGATGCAAAGGATGGACAAAGATGAGGTATTAGGAGATCCTGGTGCACTGGAAGCTCAAGGCAACCAGGCAAGCACTGCAGAAACAGGACTTGAATGCAGGGTTTGGCAGCAAATGATATCTGCCTGCCTGAGATACCTCTTACTGGGTATCTTCCAGGGCTCTGCTTGAAGCCCCAGGAGTGAGCCTGGGTGCCAAAGAGGCATGTTGCACTCTCCCTAGCACCCACTGATCAAACACTATCCACTGCTTAGACCTGCAGTGCCCTAATCTGTTAGTACTGGGAATCACTGCCAACTGTAATTGGTCTGATCTGTAATCTTCTCACCTCAGTCAGCAGATTATCCATTTTTAGCTGATTTTTAGGCCAGCAACCTGGATGTCCCAGCAAGTCGATGCTGTCAGGTCACTCCTGCTTGCAGCATTGCTGTAGCTGTCTCTTTCTCTCCTTTCTGGCAGTTAAGTGCCCTTCTAAGCAGGGGGGGAGAGGGTAAGAATTGCCTGAAAAAAGAGCATCAGGTCAGGAGAAGATGATGTTTGAGTGTCCAGGGGAAACTCTGTGTTATTGCTGCTCGTTCAGGCAAAAAGAAAAAATAACTCTGCTTTTATTGAGTTCCAAGCTAGCGTATGAAGCTGCCACATCGTGGGGCCACGTGTGGCAGAGAAACCAAGGTAAAGTAGTGACCTTGCATTAAATACCATGATATCTGGAAAGAACTCGAAGGCACAAAAAGTGGCAAGTTTATTTTTGCTAATTAATATTTCCCCAGGCAACTGTTGCCTTAATTCTGGAGCTGTTTCACAGCAGCATGGCTGCTATCCAGTGGATTATTTTTTTTTAAGTTGTAGCCTTTTTGTCTGAAGTTAAGTGAAAAATTTCAGATCTGACCCATCGTGCACATTTGATGAAATCACTCCAGTGGGAGAGTAGGGTGGAACATCATTCCTAGACATGTGTCTTAATTTGTCAGGATGCCAACATGACTTGCAATTACTTGCCACACCTCCATTTCTGCCCCTATACAAAAAGTGAGAGTGAAGATACCTGCCAAGTTCTTTACAGAAAGAGTGGTGAGGGGCTGGAACACGCTGCCCAGAGAAGTGGTGGATGCCCCATCCCTAGGGGTGTTCAGGGCCAGGTTGGATGGGGCCCTGGGCAACCTTGTGTACAGATCCAGGCCTGGAGGTTGGTGGCCCTGCCTGTGGCAGGGGGGTTGGAACTCTGTGATCCTTGGGATCCCTTCCAACCCATGCCATTCTATGATTGCCAGCCCCCAGGCTCTAGACCTTGCTGCACCCCTGCACCTTCCAAGTCTTTGGAAAGCCTGAGGATTTTTGTATTTCTACACCTTTCTACACTCCTAAGCACTGAAAGGGTGGAATTTCTGCTTTATCACTTCCATTCTTTGTGCTAATCCAAGCCTTGAGGTGATCTGCTGGCATTACTGATAATTTTCCCAAGTTGCTTGGCATGCTCTTTTTCAGTTATGTGGTTGGATATTACAGAAATGCAATGTGATTTATCTCAGGGTTTTCTGAAGTTGATAAAAAAATCCCATTGCTGCTGGTTGCAGGAGGATTTTGTGATCTCGACGAGTGAGCTGCTGCTTCTCTCTGTAGTTTCCCAACTTTGTGCATTATTAGAATAAAGGCATGTGTCTCTACTCGTTGTTTTGGATAGGCAGCTTAGGTTATGCAGTTCTTGTATGTTAGACAGCTTTTGTGTAAAATGCATGTAACTGATTAAGCTGCTTGGCAGCCAGTCAGAATGATTGCCTAAGTCCTGCAACTTCACAGTAAGTTTAAAATGGAAAACCAGCCAGTAATTCAGTGATATCATTGAGAAACATACCATTCTTTTGAAGCAAGCGAAGGCGTTTTACACAAGGGATGGAGATCATCCCTGCTTTTGGGCCACTGCTGGCTCATACATTCCTGTGTGCTGCTTTGTTCCCTGTTAAGCAAAAATGAATGTTGAGTATTTTCTGTAATCTAGCACAAATTTTCCATTTGCTAAAGACATACGAGACATCGGGGCGCATCCATCATCGAGTTACAAGCTCTTGCTTTGTGCTGTATCAATCAGATTAAGTTGTTGCTGAGAAGAGAGAGGCTTGCTCTGGCAATGATAGTGTGGGACAGCTTGTTTGTGTAGGGTGTTGTAGTCCTTGAGAAGCTAACTGGCTGTGATGGCTTGCTATAATGGAAAGGTCCATCTTTCTACCTACAGAAAATAGTGGAGGCTGTGACCCAGGAGAACCGAAAGACCACTTATAAGACGAGCAGTAGCATGGGGAAGATAAGGGGACAGAGATGTGAGTCTTCTGACTCTCACTCCAATGCTGTGCCCCTCCATTTCTATGGCTTTTCACCTCTGTTAATTACTTTACTGAAGGCACTGTGTGGACTGGTGGAGTGTGGTCCCATATGGACTGGAGAATTCCTCTTCGAGCTGGCAAAGCCACCGTGTAGTTTTACAGCGTTGCTCTAACTGCCTGCTGTTCATTTTCAGGGCCAAAATGAATCACTGTCAGGCTCGCGCATCGTTCCATGTTTGGTCCTAACGCCACGGTCACAGAGCTTGCCTGGGAAAACCCAACGTGCATATATCCTGGGAAACGTATTTTCTTATGAAAGAACAATGGGAAGCTGACAAATCCTGTCACATTCCACTTTTCTTTGCAGAATGGCTTAGTTGTGTGAATCGCCTCTTGGAAGCTGCAGTCCAGAGGCACTCAAGTGCCGTGCGCTTCAGAGAGGATTGCTATGTGCCTAGCAGCCACTGTGCTAAAGGTGCTTGGGGTGGCTGGCCTGGTCGTGCTTTGGGAATGGCGGCATGCTGCCACTTTCCTTATGAATCAGAGCGTCTTTTAGGGCTTGCCCAGCAGAGCTCTTGTGTCTCTCCTTTCCCGTGAAGGTAAACCTATCTAAAATTGGCACGAGCGAGCAGGCGGGCGTCGGGCTGCTTTGTCAGAGGGCTGCCTGCGTCGCAGCTGCATCCTGCGATTGATGTGGCCGTATCCGGAGAGGAGCAGTCCTGCTGTTTGGATTGTGGGGAGGTTTCTGTCTGTGGTTTGTCTTGAACGCTCTCCTCGTTGCACGCTGCAGACCCTAGGTTGATAAAGGACCCTCTTGTTGCCATCTCTGAATAATTACTTGGGATGCATGGCCATCTTGTTTCCGTGCCCTCTCTGCCGCAGTGCAGTGGTGCCCATCCCTAGCTCACCTCTCCACTGGCCACTTGATCCAGCAAGGACTGGAAGTACCAGTAACTGAATAATTCTGCTTCACCTGAGGGAATAACAGATGAGAGTTGCCTTATGTTTAGCATGCCACAGCTTTAGGGGAGGGAATGCCGATAGAGAGGTGATCCTTTTAATGTGGCTTCAGACTGTGCCTGCTTTTGGCTTGGGGCTTTTGCTTTCTCTGCATGGCTTACAGCTCCATTCTTGATGGAGATTTCGGGGAGGTAACCCTCACCCTCCCTGCCCAGTGGCCCTGGAGGTGCCCACTGGTGGGGCTTGCCCCATCCCCGAGGCAGCAGCCACCCTGGGAGCCGTGTGCCAAGGGTGGAGAGGAGAGACCTTCCCCAAGGGGTTGGTAAAATCCCACTCAGGAATTCCCACAAGTCAAGCGTGGTCTGGAGAGCAGGAGTCAGCCTAAAGACATGAGCAAGCCTGGGTTTTAAGAAGCTGCCTGGGGCATAATCCAACCCTCAAGCTTTCCTGAGGTAGGAGAGATTTGTGCTTCCTTAAATTGTATGTATCACAGGTATTAAGATAACTTTTTCCCCTCTCCCTGTAAATGAAGCTGTTTCCTGAGAGGGTGCCAAAAAAAATTCTCATTTTGTTTGCTAGGAAGTGTTTGTGATGTTAGAGAAATTGCAGCTTTCAGCATTCAATGCCTGTCAAGAACCATTAGCTCTTGAGGGGATTTCTTTATCGGATAAACTGCTAAGGCGCACGAATGCCCTTGCTAATGACAAATTAGGAAGAATTCCCAAATCATATAGCTAGAACATGATTTAGGAATCTCTTTCTTAAGCCCAGTTCCTCCAGCTAATGATTTGCCTGCAGTCAGGGGTATCAGGCAACTGCTACCAGGTGGCAGCATCCCGAGACCTAAAGCTCTAAGGGAGGCTTTTGCTGCAGCATGGCCTGTCATATGTGCAGACCGTGTTGCTTACGTATCAGTGGTCAACTGAGCTGCCAGGTAGTTTGTTCAGAAGGAAAATCTACAGTGCAACTGAGATAGAAATGGGGAGGGAAAAGCCAGTTCAACGAACAGCTTTTCATCATCTGTCTCACAGGTCAAAAGTACTAACAGAATAATTGACCAAGTATGGACCAAAAAAGATCTTTTGTAGTCACTTAGATTGTAGAGAAGTCATGGGATCATACTGTCTTTTTATTAATTTGCTTTCTTAAAGGAAAAACAAACAACCCACAACTTTCTTCTAATCCTGGGCAGCGCTGCCCCACTACTGTCATCCATTAGCAAAAGGAGATCTTTAGGCCCTTTCCCCCATCTAATGTTATTCCTTGTGGCAACCGGCAGAGAGCAACACGCAATTCAATACATGAATTGTAGGTGAAGCCATTTATTAGGTGAAATCACTCAGATTCTATACCTTTCTTACTGCAAACGTGGCAAGCTAAAAAACTGCTAATTGGTTACACACACTGTTCACACCATATTGATGGGTTAGTAACTATAATGAGTTCTGATAACCCTATCTTATAGCTAAACATCCTTAGTTTACCTTTAATGCCTAAAAGCATCCACACACCTGCTGTTTTTGACCATCTTGTCATGGTTGGTTCCTAACATGTTCCATTACTCCTAAACACCTTCCCATAACTGCTTCTTGGTTTAGGGCAGCCTGTACCCCTATCAGCAAGGCCGCTGTGTTTTGAGAATGTGATTATTAAGATCCTCTCAGCATGAGGAACTTTTCCTGTCTCATGGGAACAGAAGAATATTGTCAGGGCCTATGTCTTGGGCGAGGAGAGCTAGGCCGCCAGCAGGCCTGCTGTCTTCCCTGACAATTCCTCACCTGTCGACATTCAAAAACCCATTGACAAGCTGCAAACGATGTGTGAAGCAAACTCCAGGATTAAGTTTATAACCTTTCCCCAGGGTGGGGAGGCAGGAATGAACAAAATGGGTACAACTGAGATGGATCAGGAAGAAGCACATTTATGTTTATCTAAATGAAAAATACCAGCCAATCCTAGTTTATGTGGCATCCTGGGGGTTTTCCATACAGGTATGTAGATTGTTATTTTATGGCTCCTTCTCACAGGTGTTACAGCTCTCACTATTGAGAACCTACATCTCTTGTGCTCTTCAATTTTGCAGCTGGGATTTGAAAGAGCAATAAATAAAATATGACCAGTAGAAGGCGGAGGACTTATGCCCTGTGGATATGTTTGCATCTTGGGGTTGGGAAGGTATGGACCTTCCTCCTGGGGGGGCAGGTGTGTGTCATTTATTACTGAGCTTGTTGTGAGGTGAGTGAGAATAGGCTTTGGGGGCCTTTGGATGCTGTTAAATAGTGGATTTTAATGCAGTGATGGGGCTAGGGACCTCCTTCCCCACCGTAATCAAAGAAACAGCTAGTTCCTTCACATATCTGTAAGATTATTTCCTTTCATCTGTTAGCATTAGCTTCTTTTGAAGTCATGTAAGCTTTGCTCCATATAAATTGAGAGAAGTTATTTTAAGCAGCTCAGCGGGCAAAAAGGGAGTCTTGTGACCCCTGGCATTCACAAAAAGAGGTCTGACCACAGGAGTTAACCCCTGTCACCCTGGCATCTGCCGCTCACTGAGAATGCTTCTACTTAGGCCCTGATGTCAGCTGGATGCCAGCATGAGCTGTGCCCAGACAGAAGCTGTGCTTTCCTGGAAATAGTTAGTTGATTAGAACCACTATGTAAAGGAGTTCAGAGCTTGCCAGTAATGCCACTTCTTTAAAAATAAATAGATATAATAAACACCTTCATAATTTGTGTTATAAATTCAATAACAGGCATAAATGTGCTCTCACATTCCTAGGAGAGCTCTGAAATAAAGTAAACCTGGTGGGGTTAAGATGGGGTCCAGCTGTGCCCGTAAAGCGAGCCATGCACTTCAGTCATAGAATCAGAGAATTGCAGAATCATTTGGGTTGGAAGGGACCTTTACAGGTCATCTAGGCCAACCTCCTCTGCCGTGAGCATAGACATCTTCAACTGGATCATGTTGCTCAGAGCCCCATCCAACCTGACCTTGAACATTCCTAGGGATGGGGCATCTACACCTCTCTGGGCAGCCTGTGGCAGTTTTTCACCACCCTCATCATAAAAAAAACCCCTCTTCCTTACCCCTAGTCTGAATGTGCCCTCCTGCAGTTCAAAACCATGACCTCTATTGCTACCGTCCCTCCTAAAAAGTCTCTCCCCATCTTTCTTATAATCCCCCTTTAAGTACTGAAAGGCCACACCTAAGGAGCGGTGGTTTGACCAGAACCATCTTCCCAGCGCTTATGTCACTCAACAAAGTTTGACACTGGGGCATTTGGCTTGTTTTTCATTTCCTGACAGCGTCCTTATGGAAATGAAAATCTACGATGACATGCAAATAGCTGCCAAAAATGTTGAGAGCTCCCATGTAAAGGTGAGCTCTGGCAGCAGGACAATACAATGGGACAAATTCCTCTTGCCAAATTAGTATATATGCTTGGAATGAGAGGTTGGGGCTCTGCATTGTTACTCTGCTGGTGCTATGTTGTCACCCATATGATAAATCACTGTCCTCTTCATGGCTTGGTGTGGAAGTAGTAATATTCTTCCCTCTAGATTTCAGAGCTGTGGATCATGGTTTGTGTGCCTTCATTATTAAGGGAAATATCTCCTTTTTATCTCTTTGGGTTGCTGTATGCTTTTGGCACTGCTGCTCCTTCTGCACGAGCTGTTTTTTTTTAAGGGGGGGATATAGTTTGGAAAGACTAGAAATATGCTCTTTCAGGAATTCAAGACAGAAAGTCTTGAAACCTTGCCAAAGGTTTTTGTTGGATAGCCTTTGGAAATATGCTAATTCAAAAGTAAGTATTAAGAAATAAATCTAGGATAAGGAGGAAAAAACCTTTAGTAGTATCCAGGTTTTTGTACATAAGGACAAAGCTCTTGGTATCATCTATCTTTTTAATGGCAAAGCATGAGTTCATGCTTGTGTTTCGACCCTTTCTCTTGACTCTGAGCTCTCACAGCCTGGATCACAAGTGTTCCTTACGTATTCTCATCAGGGATGGTGGGAGGAGGCAACAAATGGTCTACAGAAATGAGCCAACTGAATTACTGGAAATATGCAAACACGTGTTGTCACTGCCCCTTGGGGAAACATGAGGCCTTGTTGGTGACCGACTGAGGTGTTATGATGTGAGGCCTTGGGATGATGCTTTACAATCTTTCCCTGTAAGGGCTGTGTAAACAGTTTGAGTTGCTGTGTTTCAGAGAAAGGAGACTATATTTGAGTAAGGACATCCTGAAAAGAAACTGAGTTACTGCAGAGCCTGATGGGTTTTTTCCTCCCAAAAGGACTGAATGAAGTAGCACTACCTCTTTTTCTTGAGATGCTCTTAAAGTAAGTCCAGATATACATGTGTAATCTTTGGACACTTTATTATCTTTGAAAATATGCTTTTCATAGAATCACAGAACAGTTTGGGTTGAAAGGGACCTTAAAGTCCATCTAGTCCCAACCCCCTTGCCATGGAAAGGGACACTCTCCACTAGCCCAGGTTGCCCAAAGCCACATCCAACCTGGCCTTGAACACTGCCAGGGAGGGGGCAGCCACAGCTTCTCTGGATTTTGTTCCTCTTTTAGAAAAACACTTGTGTGTCACCATGCTTTGTAAGCATTATTTATGGCTAGAGTTTATTTTGTAAAATATTAAAATGTCTTCAGCAGTTGCTGGTAATTCATCATCTCCCAGTCCTTGACCATTGCATGCTCTGGACTACCACCATCCCTGGGTGGCTGAGGGTGCTGGTTTCCAGGGACCTGATATATCTGGCTGGTATCTTTAAGTCATAACCTGAAGGTGAAAGGCTGTGGGCTCCATCCTGGCTACCTATTCTTTTCCAGTCCTCTGGCAGGGGTGCTGCTGAGGAGAAAAAGCAGTGGCATCAGGCGATATTTTACAGAGCTAAAGTAAAACTGGGGGGAGTGACCTCAAAGTCAAACACACAAAAGTGGGAAGACAACTGAAGATGTTGTATTTGTTTAGCAGTCTGGAACAGCCTGGTCCTACAACCTAAATATTTTCCATTTAGTCAATATCAAGCCCTGAATATGGTGATTTTGGCCATGTTTACCCGGCACCACTGTCAAAAAGTCTAACTTCTGTTGGTAACACCTTTTGTTTCTATGTATTGCTGTGTTGGAAGGTTGCGTGTTGTCTTGCAGCTTTGACCTGTGATATCCATCAAGTGCTTCCTTCTTATTGCTGAAACCCTTAGAACAGAAAACGTGCATTCCTTAGCCTGTTTCATTTGGGTTTTGGTGTTGTTGCACCTGTTGCTATTGTCCAAGCCAGAAGATGGAGATGATGGTAAAAGCAGATGGAAGTCGCAGCCATCCGGAGATGGGCAGTGGCCAGCTGTGAGATTCCCTCAAGCTTGGCCAAGAAGCTTATGCTGGATGTCAGGCAGTCCTGTTTTCAAACAGGCTTTGGGGTTTTTTTTGTGTGTGTGTTGGTTTTGGTTTTTTTTAAAGTCCTGTTTTATTGTAGAAATCAAGAGCAGATTACTGTTCTTCGTCAGGAGAAAGGAAGAGGAGATCCTTGCATGCTTTTCTTTGGAGGTTATCTCAGATGGTTTTCAGATGATGGCAGAAGGAGGAGTAAGCCAAAAAGTTGAATCATTGCTCCATGTGTCATACCAGAGGCTTGAGTTTTCCAGAATACTTTTGTTTCATGCGTAGTGCCCGCATCTTGGATGCTGAGCTCTGCAATGTTTCCTTGGTGATCCTGCGGTGCTTTGATGAGAAAAAGTCTTTTTTTTTTTTTTTTTCAATTGCAGGGATTGGTTAGCTGCCTTTTAGAAAAATAAATCCCAAGTGGTCTTTGTTAACCACAGAATGATAGGTTTTTGTAGCATAAAATAGAAGTTCACTTAGCCTGCACATTTTTTGTTCTGAAAGCGGCGGGAGGAGGAAATGCTGATATGGGTGTATGCATGGGAGGAAGATTTATCAAAGAAGCATACATTCACACACCCTCTCTTTTTTAAAGTTATGGTCAGTAAATTATAGGCTTCCTTCCCTTGTTTTTTGAATGCCAAATAGATTTCTAAAGGAATTATTTATATACGCATCGCTTTTAAAAATACAAGGCATGGCTGGGTCAGTGCAAGGCCTCAGCATCCATTTGGAAGTGGGAGATTAGGAAACTTCAGGCACAACCTCCAGCCTGTACTGTCAGCATGGTATCTCTCAGGAAGGGAAGATGGATAATGTGAATTGAACATGTTATTGATAGTTTTCTTGCTGCTTATTGTAATGTGCATCGATTGCAACAGGCACTCTTTTGGTTGCCTGGCTTAAATCTGGAGTAACTTTCAGCGCTCTTATGGCTGATTTTGGTCACTTTGGTGTGGAATGTGGCTTATGGCATCCATGTCTGTAGAGTTGGATGTGTATGAGTGCGGTGGTGAGGCTGGTGCCCCAGCAGGTCAGCGCTGGCAGAGGGAGCAGGCGCCGTGGCACCAGCTGGTACCCGCTCCCTTGCAGCGTGAGCAGGTCTTCTCCATCACCACAGCACCTTGTGAAGCACCTTTAGAGTTACTTTTTAAAAAAAACCAAAACAGCTAAACACAGAAAAAAGGAAAATTGTCTACCCTGCAATCCTAAAACACTAGATGCTGAGGGAAGTATGTTCCCCAGGCTAAGCAAAAATGCATATATAGAAAGTTGGAGCTTCACTGCTAGCCCTACTAGGTGTATTCTATTTATATTGCTGAGATAGTCAGGATGTAGGTTTCAAGGCAAATGAATGCGTCTGAGTGCTTGCATAGCCTTCCTTCTTCAGGGACGTTCTTCCTGTTTCCTTTTAAGTGATTCTCCTAAAATTAGGGTGGGGGTTTTTTCCTTACAAGTAAGCACAATTGGGTACATTTTGTCTAACAATATTATAAGTCAAGGAGAAAAACGTTACACTGGTTTTAATAGTCTTCTTGTGGGTCTGAGTGATGCCAGTAGCGATTAATTAGTACTGTTTGCTTTTCTTGGTGCAGTTTAAGCTGTAGAAACTGAGGACATGCTTAAACCAAACCATCTCCTGAAAGGCTTTGTTTGTAGCTGGGTTGAATGGTCTGTAACTCTGCAGAAACTTTTCTTGATTTAAATTTTGCTACCAATCTTTGCATTTTAATGGACCAGTAGAATTACCTTTACAGTTACCGTTTGTCTAAAGATTTAAAGCCTCTTCTTTCCCCCCCCTTCCACCCTTAACATGCAGTGACCCTGCAGGGAAACTGTCCTCACCAAAGGCAGAAAGCTGGGCTCGCTGTTGCATTAAAAATGTGCTGGGTGCTGCAGGGTGACCAGGCGGTGTTTGCAAGTGCAGATCCCTTGTCCATTCTCCGACAAGCTCCACGTCTTTCCTCGTGAGGGGCCATCTCAAGCCCCGGTGCCTGTCACCCATGCAGCTGAGGGGTCCTGGGAGGACTTTGGGTTCCTGGGATGCTTAGAATCCCACTTGGAGCTGTCATCTCAGCAAGGACTTTGTTTAAAATCCTTCACGCTTGAGTCCTTCACTGCTCTGTTTTAAAATCTCGCCTTCTCTGACAAAAAGGGCAGAAGAAACAGTGAAATCGAGCCAAGCGATGGGCAGAAAACACGGCGATCTTTAGGTTTGATCAGGCTGTGTTTTGCTGTACTGCAGCGGGAGCAGCAGAGGGAGCACAAGTTAACACATCATTCTTTTACCTAGAGCTGTACTCCCATCTCTGATGACATTTTGCTCTATGGGTGAAGATCGAGAATGAAAAAACCTGCCCCCAGCCTAGAGAGAGTGTCATAGGACAGGAGGATAACGTCCTCTATATTAAATATGGAGGAGTAGCAAGTGCAAATGTATTGTATTACGGCTTCCACTTTAAACAGATTGTGCTCTCCGTGCAGCTCTAGGTTGCGTGATGTCAGAATAGCTTCATGCTGGGCTTCGTTGATGCCGTGGAGGTTTGGAGGGCTGTGGTGCTGCCATCTTGCCTCACTGTATTCTAATAGACCCAGAGTAGCAGATTAGTAACTGTAGGTATCAAAAGGGGGAAATGATGATGGCAAACAACTGGCTGAATTATCTTTGGTTGGGGACAGCAAAATCATGAGCTGGGCAGGCTCTTGCTGTGCACAGCAGCCTTATCTGCCCTCAAGTATTTCACAGAATCACAGAGCATTAGGAGTTGGAAGGGACCTCAAAAGATCATTTAGTCCAACCCCCCTGCCAGAGCAGGAGCACCCAGACTAAATCACACAGGAACACATCCAGGCAGGGTTTGAATGTCTCCAGAGAAGGAGACTCCACAGCCTCTCTGGGCAGCTCCCAGGGCTCTGTCACCCTCACAGTGACAAAATTCCTCCTGACATTCACATGGAACTTCCTCTGCTCCAGCTTACACCCGTTGCCCCTTGTCCTATTGCTGCCATCCCTGAGCAGAGCCTGGCTCCATCCTCCTGACTCTCACCCTTTACATATTTATAAACATGAATGAGGTCCCCCCTCAGTCTCCTCCAGGCTAAAGAGGCTCAGCACCCTCAGCCTCTCCTCATAAGGAAGGTGTTCCACTCCCTTCATCATCTTGGTGGCCCTGTGCTGGACTCTTTCAAGGAGTTCTGGGTCCTTGAACTGAGGGGCCCAGAACTGGATCCAATATTCCAGGTGTGGTCTCACCAGGGCAGAGGAGAGGAGAAGGAAGGCAGAGGAGGAAAAGGACCTCTCTTGACCTATTAACCACCCTCCTTCTAGTACACCCCAGGATGCCATTGGCCTTCTTAGCTACAAGGGCACATTGCTGGCTCATGGTCATCCTGCTGTCCACCAGGACCCCCAGGTCCTTCTCACCTATGCTACTCTCCAACAGGCCAGTCCCCAAACTAGACTGGTACCTGGGGCTGTTCTTCATTTAAAGCAGAGTTTCATTTCCCTTGAGTTCATGGTCATGTGAAAGAAAAGAAGAAAAAAAAAAAGGATTTTGGTTTGATTTTTTTTCTTTTCCTTGATGTCCATGGTGTCCTTTCAGAGCTGGGCAGTGTGGGCTTTCTTCATTGGCACAACCCTTGCCCACCCTGCCAGGGCAGGCACGTGGGCTTTCAGAGCAGATTGCCATCACCACTGTCACTGAACAATATTTGTCACTGTCATCTGAACTTTCAGGCCTGCAGTTTTTTTCTGCTGTTTTTCCCCATAGCCAGGACTTTGGGCAGGACTGGATTTCCTACTGTCAGTCCCCACAGCAATGCCCCAAAGAGGGTCAAAGAACGGAGAAATCTCTTTTTTTCCCCTTTCTTTTCTTTTCCCTTGGGGAGCTTTGATAAACAAAATGCAAGCTTTAAGGTTTCTTTTCCTTCAGATTAGAGATTGCCAATAGCAAAGCTTTGCTGTGTTGAATTATTAAGCAGAAGTAAAGGTTATTGAAATGTGCAGGGGTAGTAGATGCCTGGAGACCCAGAGCGATAGCTTTAAAAAGCCCTGACAGTCCTAGGGGGGCAGGAACCATATTTTATCTCAGAGAACAGAAAGAGAAGACTTTTAAAGAGTAAGCATTTCTTTGTGTGGAGAAAAAATAAGCCACCAAATAAGTACTCTTCACAAATTCACCCTTTCCATCTCGACGGCTCATTCAGCGGCCTACTCTGTTTCCCAGTCTGCTGCTGCCTGTGTCCTGCAGAGACAGGCGCAGCGGCCTACTCTGTTTCCCAGTCTGCCTCTGCCTGCATCCTGCAGAGACAGGCAGGGACTGCTGTGGAACCAGAGGTTATCTGAGCGGGTCAGGCAGCAAGTTCATTGTTTTCCAGGAACCCTTGTTCAACACCCAGTTGTGTAACACTCGGAGCCACGGCACACAAGTTGGATGCACAGGTGCTGGCCTTTATTATTCATTACCTATAAACTTAATTACCAACTCCATAGATTTTTAATGTAATTTGCTTGATGGCTGCTTTTAAATACCTTCTGGGAGTGGCTAATTATTCTCCTAAGTATTGATTTTCATGTTCTGGAGAAGCTTCCCTGGTGTACCTTATCCACAGCTCTCCTTTGAATCCCCTCAAAGACCAGATGGACTCTGAGCATGTAAGCTGCCCTTCCCAAACCTCTGTAGGGTTTTCTGGGCATTGGGGAACTGGTCTGCTGCTGCCCAGGAGCCCATCTCCTGTGGCTGTCAAGATGGGATTAGTTCATGAGTAGCTTTAGGCTTCAAGACTAGGCACCACTGTGACATTCAGGCTGATTCCCAGCTTTCACAAGGCTCCTCCATTTATTAAAATGCATCTCAAAGATATCTAACCCTTTCTACAAGGCTCTGTAGCTCCAGCACATAAAACTTGCCCATTTTTACTCATTTCAGTGCTGGTTGGTTTTCATATGGGCCCATGTTCATAGCCTAGAACATGGTGAGATGCAGTTACTGATTCATTTGTGTGAAGGATCTGCTTATAAAAACATTTAGTGTCCAAGGCAAGATTGCTGGCATTGAGTATCTGATGCAAAACACAGTTGCCTGGTGTAGATCTCTCTTAATTACTCCCTTTCCTTTACCAGAAGCGCAGAACTAGAGATGAGAAGCCACAAGTAGGTTGTCACTATGGACACCCCTGTTACCAACAGTGGATGGAAAGGTGGCTTTATCCAGTGTTGTTACTTTACCCATCCAATACTCTTTAAATGCTGTAGTTTTAAGGAGAACCTCTGGATGCTAATATGGGAGAGGTAGATTTTTTTTGATCCTTTTTTACAGCTTTGGCTATGTTTCTGCCATGAATACGAACATAATTTATCACGTCATGGTGTAGCTTCAGCCAGCTGTTCTTTATTGAAGAGCTGATCTTGTTTCAGCAGCAGGAGAGCTCAGAAGTGATAGAAGTAGCACCCAAAGCACAAAATACAAAGCCTTGCATCACCTGTAAACTTCCAGTGCTGGCTGGTTTTGCTTCTAAACCATCACGTTTGTATGATATAAAAGTTGATCTGTGGCATTTTGGGGTAAGTGAGCTGTGCAGGTAGTTGTCTTTGTGTGTGCCTCTGTCTTACTAACATCCTGTGTAGGGAATGAAAAATGTATGCTTTCAACAGAAAACCAAAATCACTGTAACTTGTGGTGAAGTTATTTTTTGAGGTAGACAGCACAGAAAGCAATGGATGAGCATATCCACCTGGGCAGATGCTTTGGGACTGGATTTGTACATCCATTTTTGCAATGGAAAGACCTCTCTGCGAATGATGAGGCAAAGATAGTTGGGTTTGTCACTTCTCATTTCTATGCATTCTTCTTTATTCTTCCCCCAAGGAGCAGGGTTTGGCCTTCAGAGCTCTGCTTATGGTCAGTGCTTAGCGACATTACCTCTGTGCTGCTTCACCGGTGGTAGGTGCTGGTAGATTTGTGGCTCTGTCAAAGTCCTAGGCAGGATGCAGGTACTCAGCTAGTGCCAGAAATGGAAAAATGAATGTTTACACACCTGGTAGACCTTTTTGTTTTCTTTAGTTTGCTTTTCCCTAATCCATTGTTCAGTTAGTAATTCTGTCGAGGCGTGAACCCCGTTTCTGAAATAGTTTTCCTGACTCTTGAGGGACAGGCCATCAAGATGAGTGTGGGACTCTATGGTCTATCAGAGTGGTGCTTGCAACAACACCCTTCATCTTGGTTTGAAGAAAAAAAAAGTGGTTTAAGAAGCTAGCACCTTGTTTGATCTCCAAAACTTGGAGGGAAGTGTTGATCTGCTGGAGGGTAGGAAGGCCCTCCAGAGGCACCTGGACAGGTTGAATCAATGGGCAGAGGCCAACGGGGATGCAGGTCAACATGACAAGTGTTGGGTCCTGCACTTTGGTGATAACAACCCTGGGTAATGCTACAGGCTTGGGGCAGGGTGGCTGGAAAGCTGGACAGAGGAAAAGGATCTGGGGGTTGGTTGACGTGTGCCTGAACATGAGCTGGCAGTGTGCCCAGGTGGCCAAAGCCCATGGCATCCTGGCTTGCAGCAGGAATAGTGCAGTCAGCAGGAACAGGGAGGTGATCATCCCCCTGTACTCAATTCAGGTGAGGCGACATCTTGAATATTGTGTTCAGTTTTGGGCCCCTCACTACAAGTGAGTAGTAGTGAGTTGCTCCTTTTCTGGAGCATGTCCAGAAAAGGGCAACAAAGCTGGTGAAGGGTCTGGAACACAAGTCTTATGAGGAGCAGCTGAGAGAATTTGGGACTATTTAGCCTGAAAAAGAGGAGGCTCGAGGAGACCTTACTGCTCTCTACAACTACCTGAATGGAGGTTGTGCTGAGCTGGGGTGTGGGGGCAGCCTCTTCTCACAGATAACTAGGAATAGGAAAAGAGGGAATGGCTGCAAGTTGTGCCAGGGGGAGGTTCAGGTTAGAAATTAGGAGAAATTTCTTCTCAGAAAGAGTGGTTGGGCATTGGAACGGGTTGGTCAGGGAGATGGTGGAGTCACCGTCCCTTGGGGTGTTCAAGGAAAGGTTGGGTGAGGTACTTAGGGACGTGGTTTAGTTAATAATATAGGTGGTATGGGGATGGTTGGACTAGATGATCTTAGAGGTGTTTTCCAACCATAATGGTTCTGTAAAAAGAGATGTAAGAAGGTGGTTCTCTGCATAATTGATGGAGTTGCACTATAGGGCTTGTAAAAAACACTGCGCGCACCAACAGTTTTAAGATTGCTTCAGGGGAAGGTTGGACCACAGATAAAAGCCACATCTTGCTTGAGAATCCTTGAACTGGAAGTGGCTGGAAGCTGAGGGAAGTGTGTGTGGAATAACCTTTATTATGCATCCCTGTGCTTTTTTTATTTCCATGGGTTTGGGCTTGATTTTTCAGCTCCCACGCTGGGGGGTGTGTGGGAGGTAGAGAACAGAACAGGCACAAAATCCCAGCAATAAAACATTTTATTTAAGAAAATTTTCATAAAAATTCCATAAAGCACACCTTTCACAAATAACTGTATGGAACTGAAGTTGGGCTTTTGCTTTTGCTTGTGGCAGCGTTGAAGGCCTGAGTGGGCTAACCTTTTGTCTGACCCAGTAAGGCCATTCTTATGCCGTTACACAGGAGTATAGACAGCTAAAAGGCAAGAAGGCACTGGGAGAGGTACAACCCAACGACATTCAAAACAGCATTACTTTGAGAGCACATAGTGAGTAAACAAAAATGCCAGTGCTCTGCAGTCAGGATGTTCAACTAATTGTTGTTGGACTGTTTGCATTGAAACAGAAATTATTTTCACACCTGGTTTTGGAGGAAAACCATTTCAGGGCCCATCACCTAAAGGCCAGCAGACAAGAGAAGAGAGGGGAAGTGGTAGGCCTGAAACAACATGTGTGGCTCCTGCAGTTCCATCTCTCTGTTGGATGACAAAAAAGGCTGGTTTTGGCTTGCTGCATCAAGGGGGAGGGCTTGCTTAGTCACTTGGAGAGCTATTTAATAGCAAAGTTAGTAATGCCTTGTAAGGACATGTCCAGAGAGTTTTTAAAACAATTTTTAGTATATATTTTTTTAGAGTGGTTACAGAAGTGCCTGTCTGGGATACCACAGGTACAGTTGATCCTCTCTTTGGGTATGGGGATGAACCAAAAAGTTGACTTCTAGATTTTTCCAGCCTTATTTTTTGTTGTGTTTCTAATGCAGGACAGAAGAACTTGGCACTGTTTTTAGGACTGCTAATCCTACCAGGGTTGAATAACTCAGACGTACCCAAATTTTAGGCCAAGCTGAAATATAGTGCACTTACTAAATGGCAATTCAAGCTGCAGTCCCCCAAAATAGGAACCAAATGTATTCTGAGCTGGAAAATTAAGGCACTTACGAATTAATTGTTGTCAATCTTAGGAATTTTTTTCTATGGTGGCTTCCTACTAATAACTATTGATCCTATAAACATTCTAGTTAGGTTTAAACAAAAAATGTTCCACTTTCTTCTTCTTCTTTGGACAAGAAGGAAGGTCCATTTCCAGCCATTTCTCTAAAAAATGCCAACCTGAGATGTTCTGGTGGTCTGTTAAGGCACGTGCTTTCTCTGCAGCCTAGGACATTGCATTGTTCTGGTGAGAACAAGAAGAGCTAACAAAACCAATACTGACCTGAGATTTCAGATTCAGTTCTTACCCACCATTGCCACCTTGATGCACATCCCTTTTTCCAGTTAGGAGGATGTGTTTTGTGGTGTCAGGAAAGGCAGTGCTTTTCCAGCCCCTCTGTTTATTTCTGCATCTTCTTTGGTAATAATTTCTGTTAATAATTAATGCTTCACACAAATATATATATATAAATACATTAAAATATATTGATTTATAATATATAAAGTTATTTATATTTTATATATAAACAGCCTATATCTTTATAATATATAGATAGATTTTTATAATACATAATATATAATTATATTTATTTATATAATATATTTATATAAATAGGGTTTTCATTTACAATTCTTAGGATGCTGTGTACATGGAAGAAAGTACTGGACAACACGACAGAAATGCATTGTTTCAAAAACATGGGCAGAAGCCAGTTAACTGGCTGCCTTTCTCAGAGCATCGTATATGTAAAAGACTCCAAGGGTTGCTAAAATATTGATGTACCACTGTATCTCTAGGGAGGAGGATACATCACCCAAAGAGGTCAGAGTGGGGATTAATAAATAAATGCACCTTCAGAAGCCGTTGTTGGAAAGAGAAGGCTGAGTGAGCCACGGGTTTTATTCTGCTCGTCTGAAGTTTCTTGGAAAATCTGTGACGTCTGAGGTGGGAGATCTTTGATCTTTTGCTGTCAGGTTTGGTCAGTGTTGTATAGGGCTGTTAGGCCAATGTGCAGGTGACAACTTTAACTCTGTAGTGTCTGTATTTGCCTTTAAAACGTGTGGGTTTTGAAAAACATACGCGGGTATGTATGCATGCATTAGGTGGAGAGAGAGCAAATAGATTTAGACCCCACAGGGATCAATCCAGCAGTGAAACCCTGAGAAGGCATTTAATTTTTCTTTAGTTGTAGTCAAGTCTCTGTTTCTCTGATTAAAAGTTGAAGAGGCTATTTTGTGTCAAGTACTCTTATCACTTAAAATCATAGAATGGCCTGGATTGGAAGGGACCCCAAGGATCAGAGTTCCAGCCCCCCTGCCACAGGCAGGGACACCAACCTCCAGGCACGATCTAGACAAAGTTACCCAGGACCCCATCCAACCTGGCTTTGAACACCCCCAGGGATGGGGCACCCACCACCTCTCTGGGCAGCCTGCTAATGCTGTTAATAGTTTCAATCTTGCATTAAGTAATGGTTTGAAAGATTTGCATTTTTGTGACTGTTTTGTCATGTATGTAGCTGAAGTTTGAAATCCTCATGTCCTTTACAGGTGGTATGCCAAAATAGATGAGCGCTGTTCTCCAAACTTTACATGTGATAATCTGTCTACTGGGGACAGATTTCATTAGGAAAGCGGTGGGGGTAATTGGAATGAAGGACAGGCTTACAGAAATGGGAGACATTTGTTACTAAGAGCCCTGTAAAAGGATTTCCTTCTGTAAACACAGCTGCTGTATGAAATGTTGTTTTAAAATATATTGTAAGTGTCATATAAATGTCTAATTGACAGCTGAGCTATTGCAGAACGTAATCTGTGTGTACGGGTCGGGGACAGAAAGTGATGATTCAGTGACGAGACTGGTTTTTGACACAGTAGTCGCAAATTGGAGCTTTATGTCTGTGTCTCCTTTACAGATTCAGATCACAGGTACCTTCCCTAACAGGCCTGAAATCTTCCAGGACATTCCCTCTCCCCGAAACACTGGTTTTAGTTTCATTGAGAGCCTGTTTAAAACACTACCCCAGTTGTTTGCGGAGGGGAGTGGAGCAGTGTATGTCCCTGTGTTTTCATGTCCAGGCCTGGCATAAGAGGCTTCGGTTGGCCATGTGTAGATGGCAGCATTTACCTACTGTACTTTCTTCTTAAATGACTTCGGGCAATGGGGATGATTATTTCTCAGTGCTGGGATAAATCATCTTTGAAAAAACCCCAAACAAACCAGTAAGGAGAAAGACTAGTCTTTGTCCCAGCTCTGGTTTTTTAAAGTCAGCAATAAGGACTGAAATAAATGGGGTGGGTGAGTGGGGAAAGATCCCTACGTGCTGCCAACAGACTTTTTCTTCCCTGTTCTCCAGTAAGACAGCAGTCCTGTGACAGGGATTGTGTTTACTCTATGGAGGAATTTAAAGCACTGTCCAGCCTTTGAGGGTTTGGCTATTTGGGCTGAAAAGGGCAGCGAGAGTGGGTAGTGTTGGGCCCCAATGAGACGTGCTGCCTTCCAGAGGTTGCTTGCCTCTCAGCCATAGTGCCTGCCACGGTGGCTTGTCTTTCCCAGAAACAGCGTTGCTGTTGGTTTGGGTTTCATCCGTGTCTCTGCCAATCTTCAGTGGGAAGAGTCCATATGAGTGCTCTCCAAGCTGTTTCCAGGCATTTGAGGTTTGAGTTTTCTCACTGAATGGCTTATTTCCCATTGTTTGAGTTTAACTTGTATAATATATGAGCAATACAGGCATTCTTAGCGAGCTCTCTGTAGGGTTTTTCTTATTTATTTAAAAGCAGTTTAAGTAATTGTTTGCAGAAGGATTAGGACACCTCCTCCCCCTCCCCAAAAAAATAAATCTTGCCACAAAGTCCAGCTTTTGGGCCAGTGAGATGCAGTTTTTGGAAAATAAACAACATATGGTACAGGATTTGAATGGCTGGCAAGCGCCCTGCAACCCTCTTCATTTTGTAGCACCGGGAAGGCTTTTAAAGGAAGATTTTCAAATCGCATCACTTACTTGCTTTTGACCTAGTTTACTCCTTTATCATGCTTCTAATCTGTTAGGCTATTGTTATTGTTACTCCCACATCCTTCACGCTAAGCAATCCACTGCGGGTGCCTGGTGAGCAGCAGGCCATGAGGCAGGAAGTGTTCTGTAGGGGCTGCAGGGCCTGTTTTTACTCTGGCAGGCTGTAGGGTCGGCCTTAGGGCAATGCTTCGGTCAAAGGATGAAGCTGTGTCTGCTAGCAAGGACTGCGACGCAGTGTTCTACCGACAGGTTGGCTATGAGCCAGCAGTGTGCACTGGGGACTAAGAGACCCAATGGGATCCTGGGGGGCATCAGGAGGAGTGTGGCCAGCAGATCACAGGAGGGGATCCTCCCCCTCTGCTCTGCCCTGGTCAGGCTCCACCTGGAGGATTGTGTCCAGTTCTGGGCTCCCTGGTATAAAAAGGACAGGGATCTCTTGGAGAGAGTCCAGAGAAGGGCTACGAAGATGATGAAGGGCCTGGAGCATCTATCCTGTGAGGAAAGGCTGAGAGAGCTGGGGCTGTTCAGTCTGGAGAAAAGAAGACTGAAGGGGGACCTAATCAATGTTTATAAATATCTTAAGCATGGGGTGCAGGGGGAATTGGCCTGCCCCTTTTCTTTGGTCTGTGGAGACAGGACAAGGGGCAATGGCTGCAAATTGGAGCACATGAAGTTCCACACCAACATGGGGAGGAACTTTTCCCCAGTGAGGGTGAGGGAAGGGAGCCCTGGGACAGGCTGCCCAGGGGGTGTGGAGTCTCCTTCTCTGGGGATATTCAAGACTCATCTGGATGCTGACCTGTGCAGTATGAGCTGGGGAGCTGCTTTGGCAGGGGGGTTGGACCCCATGAGCTCTTGAGGTCCCTTCCAACCCCTACAACTCTGTGATTCTGTGATTCTTTTTGTAAGCTCAGATTGAGAACATACAGTGCAGGCTGCCTCTGCCCCAAGGAGTTGGCAGGATAAATAAACTGGTGGGAGCAGAGCATACTGGGAAAGCAAAGAGGAAATACCTAAGGCTGGGGGGGGAGCAACCCACCCAACAAAAAAAACCCTCTCTGCATTATTGTTGACTCATATTTCTGGCTATTATATTAAATACAAAATGAGCACAAAAACAATACCTGGAAACCTCACGGTGTCCAAAAGAAGGAGGAATCTCACTGTGCAAGGTTTTAGCGTTATAAGGTTTTTATAAGAGTCCATGACTTTGCAAGTTCTGTTGCCATAAGGATTGGCAGTGAAGCATAGTAAAGTAATAAAAGGGCAAGGCATGGAGCCAAATACTTCTGTTTGTAATTGTGGTGGTGATGTGCAGAGCAGCAGGAAGAGCAAATTAAATGCAGATGTGCTTTGTATGAAGTCTCGACTTCTCTTGGTGATAGTGCTCAAGGTGGTGTTGACACTGAAATATCCCTGAATAAAGCTTTGTGTTACCCTGTGTTTAAAGGGGATATGGACGAGCATCCTGCATGTCGTGGGTGGTGCCATGCTTCAGGCTGATGCTTCATTTTGGTTGCTCTCTTGAGTTTTCTCACTGAGGTCTCTACCCAGCTTGGTGGTACCGGTTCCTGGTAGTAACTGCTCAACCGTGCTGTTCCTTGAACAATGGTGTTGCAGAAGAGAGGGTCAGGAGGAACCTGTGTGTTTCCCAGCACAGAGGCAGGACCTGGTGTGCCGTCGTTCTTCCTGGCAGTGGCTTCTGCTCCTTCCCAGACTCTCCTCCCTTCCAGCACTGCAGCATTTCCTTCTGTTGCTGGCCTAGGTTGCTTTTATTACTTTTTAAGTCCTCTGGTGGTGAGGCATGCAGAATGATTTATTCTCTTTCTCCTCAAGCTTTAATGCTATTTCCATATAGTTTTTCACAGTCGTCTTTTTTCTAGGCTGAAGCTCGGGTCTGTCAGTGTTTTTCAGTTGGTGGGTCGTGTTTAGTGACCATGGTTGTCATTGTTCCTCTTTTCTGAGCTGTTCCCTTTGGATCCAGACTGTTACTGGATTCCTGTGCAGCGGTCTCGTCTGGGTGCTGTAGCTAAGGTGAGCCGATGAGTAGCGGAACAGAAGGATTATTTCTCATGCCATATGCGTGGCACTCCTGGTTTGATGCCCTAGCATGTGGCATGCTTTTCTTACAGCTGGGCCATGTTACTGGCTTGTGTTCAGCTGGGAGGTTCCCCTCTAACAGAAAGATGTGACATCTGTGGCTTTCTCCCTGTACTCACGCTCTGTTGCTCCATCACCAAAGGAAATTGGGTCTTTTTTACGCTGTTTTTAATCTCCTCATTGTCTTTTAAGTGCCAGTGAACCCTTTCTTTGGCTGCCTAGGTGGCATCTCGGTCTTTTTGCATCCTTCTAGAAAAAAAGTCTACTTGCAGTCTCATGCCAAGGACTGGGATGAGGAGATGATCTTTCCTCTTCCCTTTGATTCCATTTGGTGGACAGCAGGATCACCACAAGCCAACAATGTGCCCTCGTGGCTAAGAAGGCCAGTGGCATCCTGGAGTGTATTAGAAGGGGTGTGGTTAGTAGGACAAGAGAGGTCCTTCTCCCCCTCTACTCTGTCCTGCTGAGACCACACCTGGAATATTGGGTCCAGTTCTGGGCCCCTTAGGTCAGGAAGGACATAGAACTCCTTGAAAGAGTCCAGCACAGGGCCACCAAGGTGATGGAGGGAGTGGAACACCTTCCTTATGAGGAGAGGCTGAGGGAGCTGGACCTCTTTAGCCTGGAGGAGACTGAGGGGTGACCTCATTAATGTTTATAAATATGTAAAGGGTGAGAGTCAAGAGGACATACCCAGGCTCTGCTCAGGGATGGCCAGTGATAGGACAAGGGGCAATGGGTGCAAGCTGGAGCAGAGGAAGTTCCATGTGAATGTCAGGAGGAATTTTGTCACTGTGAGGGTGACAGAGCCCTGGGACAGGCTGCCCAGAGAGGCTGTGGAGTCTCTTTCTCTGGAGATATTCAAGACCCGTCTGGACACCGACCTGTGCAGTATGAGCTGGGGAGCTGCTTTGGCAGGGGGGTTGGACCCCATGATCTTTTGAGGTCCCTTCCAACCCCTACAACTCTGTGATTCTGTGACTGAGACTGAGCTAAAAGCCCTGAAATCATCTCACTTGCCAGCCCCAAGAGGCAGTGGGCACGCAGAGGGCGAGCAGTCATTCCCGCAGGATGCTGCCCTGTGTGGAGGTGGCAGCCAGGAATGAACAGGCAGTTTAAATACTTAAATACTGAGTATGCTTTTACCTGATGCTTGGAATCATCTTCCTGAGTCTTTATGTAGGCTTTGAGGATATGTGGCAGCTTTCAGCTTTGTGGTATGCCCCATTTCAAACGGCTGCTGAAATGACTCTGTAATCCATCCCTCTTTCCGGGATCCTCCTGCAGCTGATCCAGGTTCACTCTGAACCAAGTGTTCTTTTGATACCTTTGGAAGCCTTCTTCCAGAAATACCAAGGAGGGTTTAAAATACTGTGCTTTGCTTTTCCTGACCATATAGTTCTTGAGGAGACTTCTGACCGAACCCTTTGTAACACACCATTGCTAGCTGGTGAATGCTTACAATGAAGCTCTCCCGTGGAGATCTTCCTTCCTCCAATACATTCGTGGAAGGTCGCTCTCCCAGTTTCACACAGACCCTTCTGCATCTGAAAAGCATAAAGCCCAGTCCTGCTGCACACACCTCTCTCTAAACTGAGCTGGTGCCTCCGTGGATCGTTAGCTTTGTTCCAACAGAGGGTTCACTAATACCTTTTAATACATTTTTTCATACCTTTTTAAATACATCTTTTTCATGTGGCTCAAAGAAATTGGGAGATGACTTCTGGTTGTGTTTTTAAGGTGGTTGTTGACAGGGCTGAGCAGGTGTGAAGGCTTAAGAGCAGGTGCCATAATCACAGAATTACAGATGGACTGATTTATTCTTGCTTTTAAGGTGCCCACTGCTTCATTTAAATTCACCTCTTTGTTTTCTTTGGGTTTAAACTATACCTTGTAAGAGCGGGTGTATTTTCCTAACTAAACTATACCTTGTAAGTGCAGGTGCATTTCCTGAGCCATCCTCTTGGATGAAGAGGGTGGCTCAGCACACAGCACTGCCCTTTAAGGCTGTGTCTGGTGGCGACCAGCTTTTCTCCTCCTTTCGATCAGCTCTGCAAACCTTACACAGGTCACTGGAGCCTTTGGCACTTGGCATGAGTTACCAGTCCCTGTGCCAAATCAGAGGAGCAACTTTTGTTGCTGCGGTGGGTAAGTTGTACAAATAAGATGATTTTTGGGGTGTGGTTTTTTTTTTACACCTACAGGGGAAATAAAACCCCTCCTCAATTGAAATTCTTAGCCACCTTTTTCCTTAGTTACATTTTAGAGAAACAAGATGGTATCGCAGCCATTATCCAGAGTTACACAACCCCACAGGGCATGTGGTGGGAGGGAAATAAATCTTTTTAATCAGTCTTCCTCCCTTACGTGATCTGTTTGCTGTTGTGTAGCAGATGACTAACGCAACGGACCACTTCTGGCATAGTCACCCATGTCAATAAGATTTACAGCAGCAGAAATTTGGATGTAATTTAATTA
Source organism: Laterallus jamaicensis coturniculus (assembly GCA_022605575.1). Classification (NCBI taxonomy): domain Eukaryota; kingdom Metazoa; phylum Chordata; class Aves; order Gruiformes; family Rallidae; genus Laterallus; species Laterallus jamaicensis. The sequence continues at coordinate 6,087,476 of JAKCOX010000005.1, forward strand.
TAATTTCAATACCAGGAAATAAGCTCAAGTTTGGAAGAAAAAAAAAAAATAAAGGGTTGCTTTGTTTCTCTGTAGTCTGATGATATTATTCATCAAGCTGATTATTGAATTTGTGGTGTTAATAGAGTTCCTCTTTGTAAGAAGCATACATAAATGTACCAAAAAATCAGAACAGCTGAGTTGTCTCAGTATGTAAATTAGCAAATTTGATAAGCTGGTGTGATATAAAGTAAGTGTGGTACAGAGAGCTTAATTAGGAAGGCCTGGTGAGGTCAATGACTGTGCACTATAACAATTAGTTCAGGCTGCTACTGAAATACAGGGAATAAATACGATTTTGAAGCTACTTGCATATTCTTAATGATCTTTTATGCAAGGTAAGCTGTGATAATGTGCTTCATATGCCTGTGCTGCTTTACCTGGGACTGCTGGAAACACAGGAAAAGACATTGTGTGACATTAATGGAAAAAGGATGTCTTTATATGTGTCAAGATACTTTAGGCAATTATATGTCAGTAGAAAATGATTTTAGGATTCCTATTTGCATTTCTGCAAAGCATGTGTTAATCAGCCTGAAAAATGAAGAGAAGGAGCTGTGGCAGCAGGTATGGATTATTTACCAGAGGACATTCAGCCTGGAGAAGAGAAGGCTGCAGGGGGACCTCATTGCAGCCTGCCAGTGCCTGAAGGGAGCAGAGAAACAGGAGGGGAATCAGCTTTTTAAAAGGGTAGATAATGGCAGGACAAGGGGGATGGATTAAAGCTAAAGGAGGGAAGGTTTAGATTGGATATTAGGGGGAAGTTTTTTACAGAGAGAGTGGTGAGGGGCTGGAACAGGCTGCCCAGAGAGGTGGTGGATGCCCCATCCCTGGAGGTGTTCAAGGCCAGGTTGGATGGGGCCCTGGGCAACCTTGTGTAGCTCCAGGCCTGAGGTTGGTGTCCCTGCCTGTGGCAGGGGGGTTGGAGCTCTGTGATCCTTGGGGTCCCTTCCAACCCTTGCCATTCTATGATTCGTGCCCCAGGTGGGTCAGTTCTTCTGTCCTTGGTGTGTGGGAACAGCCAGGCTGCCCAAGACTCCGAAACACTGTCTGGAGGGGTGTCAGAGCAGTTGGGCTTCTCTGGTGAGTTCGGTGGTCACCTGTGCTTGGCTGTACCCCACTGTGTGCCCTGCCATTGGTGTGAGCTTGAAAAGTCCTCTTGGGAAACTCACTTTGCTTTGTAAGGTTTTTTCCTCTGTAAGGTATTGGGTTTTTTCCTGCTTGTTTGGGTTTTTTCCCCCTCTGAGGGCTAGGATGGGAAAAGTTTAAAACCAAAATAAGGTATAACTGTCATAGGCCTCCATGGTGGCTTTGCTGCTGTCTTACAGGACAGGTGTTGCTGTCTGAAGTCTGCAGGTTGGGGAGAAATGAGAGGAGTTTGCTTTGCCTGCTTCCCTCCAGCCACAAGTCAGACCTGGCTTGGGCAGGATGGAGCTGTGAGGGGAGAAGCAGCCTCACAGCTCTGTCCCTGGCTGAGGAGGCAGTGTTAAAGGTTCCTTCCCTGGTGGGAGGGGGGAGGGGAATGCAGCAAGATATGTGTTTCTCAACTTGTGAAGCATACATGATTATCTGTTTACTAAATATTTCCTGAGGATGAGGGTGTTCTGTAAGCTTCTGGTCTGGATTGTACTTCTTGTAGTCCATTGAGTCCATTGCCTACTTTCTTCTGAAGGTCATCTTTTCTTTAAGAGGCCAGAAAGTGGGTCCTCCAAGGCTAAAAGTCATTTTCTCAGAGGAAAGACCTTGACTTAAATGTACAACTTCCCTCCCTCATTTGATGGTTTCCTGTTCTGTTTCATCCCTGGGCCTCTGGGACTCTGGAAAGGGCTGTTAGATCTGAGAGCTGAGCAAGGAAGGTGGCTGAGGAGCACACACTCCAAGGAGAAAGTCTGGCTGCATTGACCACTGGGTGCAGGCACATCCTATTGAATACCAGCTTACCTTGCATGTTGAAAATGGAGAGATAGATGTCACTGGAGACAGGAGAGGTGGTAAAATGTTTCCAGTTTGCTGGTAATGGAAGGGACCTTGAAGCTTACCTAGTCACAGCCCCCTGCCATGGGCAGGGATACCCTCCCCCAGAACTTGTTTCCTAAAGCCCCATCCAACCTGGCCTTAAACAGTTCCAGGAAGAGGGCATCCACAGCTTCTCTGGGCAAAAATCTGATTAGTAATGAATTAATTAACAGGTCAGACTGAATTCCTAGGGAATTTAAACTCTCACTGTCTGAAGGAGACACCATGCTATGTCAGCACTCTAAATATGAAGTAGATAAATGTTGGTCTGTGTTGTGCAAGATGGTGGTTCTCAGTTCCATTCACCTAATTGTTTTCAATATACAAAAAGCAGGTTATAATGTGTTGCAGAAAGGGTTGGTGCAGTACTGCAGCTGGATTGTCTCTCAGAACATTAGGAAGTTACACCTGGCTTGTAGTAGTGGAGAAGACTGGCAGAGCAGTTAACTTTTCCTGGAAGGTTTCCATTCATGCTGAAGCATGCCTCTTCCTCAGCCTTGCTTTTAACGGTAAATGCCAGAGAAGAGCATCAGATGATTTCAATAGATGTAAATGAATAAATTTGAATATAGCATGGCTGGGATCTTTTTCTGGTTCTGAAATTTCTAGACTCTCAAAATACACAACAGCACAGAAAATCAAGATAAAGCGACATCTAAGTCGAGCTTTTGCTTTGAACCAGTGCACAGTGAGATGTCTCATTGCCTACCCAAGAGTTGTATCTGAGGATGCTCACTGATGCTGCAGTAAACTAAAGGTGTAGGGATTCGGGGTGGGTATGATGCTGTGAGACAAGTTCTGGAAACACTGTCCCAGCCGCCTCTTTCCTTCCTTCATATCAGCCTTATCTCCCAGCAGAGAGAAAGGACAGGAAGCAAGGGGATCAATGCAGCTGCAGTCAACTCAGGTGGACTTGAATTGTGTATGCTAATGGGTGTTTTGTATCTGCTCAGAGGTTCAAAGACAAACTGGTCTCTGGAGGCATTCCAAATACCTTTAGGGCACATGGGGGAGACCTTGGGACTGATGGCCGAAAGGGCCCTAGCCAGAACCAAGCTCTGCCTGACTTGATGGTGACTTCAAATTAGCACATTGCTCCCTTCCTATGAGAACTTTTTTTTCCATGGATGCATTGTTTTGAAATGAACATCCACAACTGTTTTCTAGCAATTAGAAAGCTTTGGCTGAATGAAGTTACCCAGCTTCTCAGGCTTATAGAATGGCAAGGGTTGGAAGAGACCCCAAGGATCACAGAGCTCCACCCCCCCTGCCACAGGCAGGGACACTAACCCCAGACCTGGAGCTACACAAGGTTGCCCAGGGCCCCATCCAACCTGGCCTTGAACACTTCCAGGGATGGGGCATCCACCACCTCTCTGGGCAGCCTGTTCCAGCACCTCACCACTCTCTCTGTAAAAAACTTCCCCCTAATATCCAGTCTAAACCTTCCCTCTTTTAGCTTTAATCCATCCCCCTTGTCCTGCTATTATCTGCCCTTTTAAAAAGCTGATTCCCCTCCTGTTTCTCTGCTCCCTTCAGGCACTGGCAGGCTGCAATGAGGTCCCCCCGCAGCCTTCTCTTCTCCAGGCTGAACAAGCCCAGCTCCCTCAGCCTCTCTTTGTAGGGCAGGTGCTCCAGCCCTCTCATCATCTTTGTGGCTCCTCTGACCCCTCTCCAACAGCCCCACATCTCTCTTGTATTGGGGGCCCCAGCTCTGGACACAGGACTCCAGGTGGGGCCTCACAAGGGCTTGCCTTGACTTTCTGCTGAACGCAAGCACCAAGCTCTGCGCTTGCTTGCCTGGTAGCAGCCTGGACCCCAGTTTGAATGCTCATTACTTTTTTGGTATGTGTTTCTGTGGGTGGTTGTTGTTAACAACTTTGGAGTTTTCACTGTGGTCTGATGGATGTGACTTAGCAAGGATGATTATAACAGTGGTGGATTCTGTTGCTCAGTGAAGTCCTCTCTGTTGCATTTAAAAAAGGCGTAACAGACTGTGAAATATAAATACCACAGCTGGAAGAATAGATTTGCTGTAGCATTTACTGACCTGTAGCGTACTGTAGGTTCTGGTGGCCTGGACAGGGGAACTGTGATGTTTCTCCTGGCCTTTCTCATTAATTTTGACAGATTTGAGCCGCTTGCATTTGTGCACAAAGAGGTTTCAATTAACCCTTTTAACTTTCCCATATCACACGCTCATTTTAATTCATCCAGTGGTCTTAGGCTGTGCAACACGTGCAGAGAAAGGCATTAACCTTGCTTGAGTCTCTCAGGGTTGAGTTGCTTTGGATTTTTATTTTTTGGGTAACTGAAAACAGAATGTGAATCCAGTCATCAATTAGCATTGCTTCAAATACTTCCCCTTCCTTTGGTTTTTAACTGTTGTTATTTTAACCTGAATTACTGTAATCATAACCTGTAACTTTCTCCCTGAAGCATAATGCACACCCTTATAGCATTTTGTATACCATCTCATATTAGGGAATTGCCACAGCCTGGTTGGGGAGTGTATGTTGATTACTTGCTTCAAGAAGGAAGAAGGCTGTTCTGTGGTGTTTGGTGATGGCTGTGTAAGAAAAGTGGTTGGAGAAAAAAGCACCTGTGGTAGCTAATCAGGGAGATACTCAATTGATAATTCATCATTTGAAGAAAGATCTTCTTTTGAGACTGAATATTACATGTTAGCAAAAGGCGTGCAGCAGGGTATATGTCACTGATGTGTAAAGGAAAGGTAAAGATGCCTTTAAAGAGGCATTGAAATACTGTATTGACAGCTCTGGGAGTAGGCAGATAGAAAACACAAAGCAGAGTCATGTACCTGAAGCTGTGAGAAATCACATTATCCTTAATATTTGTAAGTCAGGATGGGAACATATATCCATTTTTAAAGTTTAATGTGCCATACTCAGCAGATACTCAAAAACAACCTCCAGTGTTCATTTCTGTAGAAGAAAATAATTTCCTGGCTAATTTTAATTTCTGTGCCATTAAGTCTCATTATAACAAGTTTCTGGTCATTTGCACAGTTAGCCCATCCAATAGTTAATGGTGAGAGGGCTGAGGACTGGGCTACATATGACAAATTTATCTCATTTGTTCGAGTTTCAAAGCTCCCCCTGCCTGCTGATGATACAGAGCTGGGAGGGGTGGCTGACAGGCAGGACACTGCGCTGCCATCCAGAGACCTGGACAGGCTGGAGAGCTGGGCAGGGAGAAACCAGATGAAATTCAACAAAAGCAAGTGGAGAGTCTGGCACCTGGGGAGGAACAACTGCATGTATCAGTACAGGCTGGGGGTGACCTGCTGGAGAAGAGCTCTGTGGAGAAGGACCTGGGGGTCCTGGTTGGCAATAGGTTGGCTATGAGTCAGCAGTGTGCCCTGGGGGCTGAGAGAGACAATGGGATCCTGGGGGGCATCAGGAGGTGATCCTCCATCCAACCTGGAGGGCCCCATCCAACCTGGCCTTGAACACTTCCAGGGATGGGACACCCACCACCTCTCTGGGCAGCCTGTTCCAGCCCCTCACCACTCTTTCTGTAAAAAACTTCCCCCTAATATCTAATCTAAACCTTCCCTAGATGTATAAGGGTGATTAAGAACAAACCCGGTGACAGGGGAAAACTGGCATCAACTTTTGCAAACTACAACTTTATAAGCACCTGTTCACAATGAGACACCCCAGAGCAGCCTGGCACAAGCCTCCTGAGGATTTTTATAGGGATGGGTGGTTGGTATTGGCTGAAGTTAGAACAGAGCAAGGCAAATTAGACTTCACAGTGTTTTCTTTCAGTTTGGCTTCTTAAAACCAAGCTGCATCTTATTTTAGATGCTCAGGGAGAGTTTTGACAAGTAGCAGCAGTCTCACCGAGCTTTTAAAGGCATTTTGTTTGCTGTGCCTCAGAAACAGGCCATTCCCAGATTCAATCCCAGACTCACCACCATTTCCATTTGAGATAGGGTCAGTTTTGAGGTATCCTAATTTGCTCCAACCTAACGAACACAATGGAAGTCCTAAGTTGTAAATCATTGAATCACTAGTTTGGAAAAGACCTTTAAGATCACTGAGTCCAACCATACCTGCTACTAAACCATATCCCTGAGCACCTCATCTACCTGCCTTTCAAGTACATCCAGGGTTGCTGACTCAACCCCCTCCCTGGGCAGCCTGTTCCAATGCCTGACAACCCTTTCAGTGAAGAACTTTTTCCTATACCATCTAGTTTGAACCTGCCCTAGCACAGCTTGAGGCCATTTCCCCTTGTCCTCTCAATGTCTCCACAAATACAGCGTGGCAAAAGGTAAGCACCCACCAAGCTGGTAAAAACCTGTCCCTCACCATCACTATACCTGACATTATAGTTGCATCCCTAACTCTTAATGCTTCATCTTCCAGGTCAACTTAATTGAAAATGACCTTCCCCAGGGGACGTTTGGTAGCTACAGATAATGAAGTTGAGAAGTGTTGCTCTTTCTATGGTACTGTAGAAACATACTCATCTGTTACCCCTTGTAGCCAGAAACAACATGAACTGATCATGGAACAGAATCACAGAGTTGTAGGGGTTGGAAGGGACCTCGAGAGCTCATGGGGTCCAACCCCCCTGCCAAAGCAGCTCCCCAGCTCATACTGCACAGGTCGGTGTCCAGATGTGTGTTGAGTCTCTCCAGAGAAGGAGACTCCACACCCCCTGGGCAGCCTGTCCCAGGGCTCCCTCAACCTCACTGAGGAAAAGTTCTTACCCAGGTTGGTGTGGAACTTCCTGTGCTCCAATTTGCAGCCATTGCCCCTTGTCCTGTCTCCACAGACACTGAAAAGGGGCTGGCCAATTCCCCCTGCACCCCATACTTAAGATATTTATAGACATTGATTAGGTCCCCCCCTCAGTCGTCTTTTCTCCAGGCTGAACAGTCCCAGCTCTCTCAGCCTTTCCTCACAGGATAGATGTTCCAGGCCCTTCATCATCTTCGTAGCCCTTCTCTGGACTCTCTCCAGGAGATCCCTGTCCTTCTTATACCATGGAGCCCAGAACTGGACACAATATTCCAGGTGGGGCCTGACCAGGGCAGAGCAGAGGGGGAGGATCCCCTCCTGTGACTTGCTGGCCACACTCCTCCTGATGTCCCCAGGATCCCATTGTGGACCCAACACTGAGCCCTGGGGACACTGCTGGTCACAGGCCTCCAGTCAGACTCTGCTCCACTGATCACGACCCTCTGAGCTCGGTCCCACAGCCAGTTCTCGACCCACCTCACTGTCCACTCATCTATCCCATGCTCTCTCAGCTTTGCTATCAGGATGTCATGGGAGACAGTATGGAAAGCCTTGCTGAAGTCAAGGTAGGCCTAGGTCTGTTACTGTAATTTTCTTAGGACGAGTCAGTATGTAACAATTTTTGCATGCCCTCTGTTTCTGTTCTCTGACCCTTTAATATAAGATAACCATTTCACTGTAAGCTATTCCATTTCTGTCCTCTAAATGCTTCTTTCTTCATTGTTTCTCAGACTGATGAAATGCTTCAGATGGGATCACACAGTGAGTGATCGTGCTCTGATGTGTGCCACACGGGCAGTGGGCCAGCCTGTACATCCAGTACATGGAACTTCTTGATTCACTTGAAACTAGTGAGACTGGTGCTGTTGCAGTTTAACCTATGAGATCACTTGAAAAAAAGCTTATTTTGCTTTAAAACTGTGTGCCATAGCATGTACACCCTATTGAAGATGTGATGTATGCTATCACCTATGAGGAACAGAAGCAAAAGATAATGACAAGAAATTTAGCTTCTGCTTAGTCTTCCAAAGAAAGAATTATGTCTAAGTCATATATTTAAGGTCTTCCAAAGAAAGAATTGTATCTTTCAGTCATACTTAAGCTCTGTGAAGAATTTCTGAATCTTTTATAGTTACATTTGAACATTCATCCTCTTTTTGTTTTTTGGTCTTTTCCCCTCCCCAAGTATGTTCCTCAGAAGGGAATTTCTGATTCTTTTGTCTTTTCCCCTCCCCAAGTATATTCCTCAGAAGGGAATTTCTGATTCTTCTGTTTTTTCCCCTCCCCAAGTATGTTCCTCAGAAGGAAATTTCTGATTCTTTTGTCTTTTCCCCTCCCCAAGTATATTCCTCAGAAGGAAATTGCTGATTCTTTTGTCTTTTCCCCTCCCCAAGTATGTTCCTCAGAAGGAAATTTCTGATTCTTCTGTCTTTTCCCCTCCCCAAGTATGTTCCTCAGAAGGAAATTTCTGATTCTTTTGTCTTTTCCCCTCCCCAAGTATATTCCTCAGAAGGAAATTGCTGATTCTTTTGTCTTTTCCCCTCCCCAAGTATGTTCCTCAGAAGGAAATTTCTGATTCTTTTGTCTTTTCCCCTCCCCAAGTATATTCCTCAGAAGGGAATTTCTGATTCTCAGCATTGCTAAAATTCTTCCCACATGTTTTAGAAAATCCAGAGGCTTGTAGTAATGACTGGTGGTGGTGAACTTTCAAAGGATCAAAGATTTGGCATGATCAAGATAATAACTGAAAAACCCAACTGCTATAATGCAATGAATGGTTGGGTCCCTTTAGCCAGGGCATCAGACGGGGACCCAAGCAAGAAAAGTTTCTTTGGTTTCACTTGTGCTGAAAATACCATGAGAACTGTTCTCTTGTGGTATTTCTGCTTCCTGCCACACTAAAATTAAGATATGCAGAAATGCCAGTATATATTTTTTCCCCCTTTAAAGTATACTAAGATTATCAAAACTCAAAGTTAGTTTTGACTTGATTGAAGGGAGGCTTTGCTTTGTCTAGAGTAGCCCAAATGACCTTTCTAACAGCTGCATTTGACCACTGCTGGTCATATTTCTGACTCAGTAATGAGGGCTTGCATAAGACTATCCACCATAAAGCCACAATGTTCTAATGTTCTTTGGGACCAGCTGTCTCCTGGTCAGTCACTCCTGGAGTGTCCCATAAAAAGGCTGCAGGACCGTGTGTGTCATCAGGTGTGAACTCCTGTCCTCACCTCCCAGGCAGCTAGAAGTGTACTACACTAAAGCTAGGAGGAAAAGGAGTCAACCTGTTAAAATAAGAAGCTGTTAAATAACTTTGCTCATGCCTACAGTCTCTCTTTGCTCTTTCCTTAAGGTGTTATCTTTGAAGACATTGAAGTCAATGAGAGATTGGCTGTGGTGCAGAGTCATTGGCGCTGGGGGAGAGAGCTGTAATACAGCACTTGGGTATCAGTACAGGATTTGGACTATTAAAAGTTCTTGTTACTGACTGTAGTGGCCATAGAGTGTAACTTTGTAGGTTGATGTAGGTTCTACACGTAAGGAAAGATGTAGCAGATCTTTAGGAACCAATAAAAATCCAATATCTGAATTTATGCTCAAATAAAACACTTCATATGCTTTATTTGAAGGAGCTGGGCTTGTTCAGCCTGGAGTAGAGAAGGCTGCAGGGGGACCTCATTGCAGCCTGCCAGGACCTGAAGGGAGCACACAAACAGGAGGGGAATCAGCTTTTTAAAAGGGCAGATAATAGCAGGACAATGGGGAATGGATTAAAGGGAAGGTTTAGATTGGATATTAGGGGGAAGTTTTTTACAGAGAGAGTGGTGAGGGGCTGGAACAGGCTGCCCAGAGGGGTGGTGGATACCCCGTCCCTGGAGGTGTTCAAGGCCAAGTTGGATGGGGCCCTGGGCAACCTTGTGTAGCTCCAGGCCTGAGGTTGGTGTCCCTGCCTGTGGCAGGGGGGTTGGAGCTCTATGATCCTTGGGGTCCCTTCCAACCCATGCCATTCTGTGATTCTATGATTAAGGAAGATGACTGTAAGAATCCCACATGAGCACACTGTTCTAGCTATCCTAGCTATTTCTGTGAATGCCTGTTTTCTTTCACTTTACTTTTTTTCACTGCACAAGGTCTGTAATGCTTGGCTTTCTGAATTATTCTAGGTCAAATCCAAAGTCCAAGAGCTGAGTAAGAGCATTCAAAAGTTCTATGTGGGAATCTAAAATTGTGGTTGGCTGACATGAAAAAGTTTATAAACTGCGTTTTGGAGACCTTTTTTCCATGTTCCTGTGGAAAAAGAAAGTGTTACTTGGCTATCCAGAATGTTTCTGGAGAACAAAGTTTGTAGTCAAATGTAAATTTCAGTCTTTCCAGTTTGGTGAAGGTCTTTATTCAGCTTCAAGAGGAGTCTTACTGCAAAACCTCATTGTTAGAAACAGCATTTGTCAGGGGAGAGTTAATGTAGATCTGTTGAAAGTTGTTGGGCAGGAAAGTTAAGTTTGAAGGTAGGTGGGACTTTCTTTTTTGTCCAATTATATGAGTTGGTCTGATATACAGCAAGAAGGACTTATTTTGGTAATGCTCATAGAGGTGGCATAGTCATGATTGACCAAAAAGGTCACTGGGGTAAGATTTTGAATGAAGATAGAGCTGACTAAGCAAAGATTCTGATATGGGAGGAGAGTTGGTGTGCCTGGAAAAATGAAGTTCTTGACTGTTTTGCTCAGTTTTGATGAGGTCTGCAGGCAAAGCAGCATAACCATATATTTTGAAGATCCAGATTTGTGAAGAAGAGGCAGACTGAAGGATCTACTTCTCCAAAGATAAGTTCTCCAAACCTGCAGCCCTACAGGCTTGACCTTTTTCATGATTGGCAAGAACCTTGATGAGCCTGGAAGGCCTTTGAGGTGGAAGCCCAGGAATAGCAGTGGAGTCCAGGGGCTTCATGGACACTCATCCCACTAATGGACATTTTGATGTCCTTTTCCCAAGCAGACAGTACCCATGGGGCTGTTGTTTCCTTCAGGAGAAGGAAAGGGACCTTTCCAGCCAGATCTCAGCTGCCTGACCCCTTGGTGGAGCAATGCCCCTGGTGACTCAGGGGACACAGGTCAGTCCCACTGAGCTGGGGGCCCTGGTTGAACGCACGTGTTCCTGTTTCAGAAAAGCTGATCAGCTCTGGTTTAATTGCTGTCGCAGCCATTGTAAAGCTTCACCCACCACAGACATTTGGAGGCTATTGTGTGGGTGCCACAGATGAGAAATCCCCACATCTTTCTAAATGTCCCCTAGTCTGATCATGCTGAAGTCCTGTCCCTCCCTTTGGCAAATTTCCTTGAGACCAAGGATGAAGCTGTATGAATCCAAGTTGAATCTGTTTAAGCCTTCCCAGTACTAGTCTTTGCTGCCCTAGATGTTCCAGAGAATGTACAATATTTTTTAAGCCCTATGTGACCTACATTTGAGGAGATCTGCAGTGGCTTTTGGAGAGGAAAGGCAGGGGAGTTCACATCTGTAGTCCATAGCCAGGTGGTGTGGATATGCAGGCCCTAAGCAAACTCATCGTAACAAACCTCTTTCCAACCCTCTGAGCACCCAAAAACTTGCCCTGCTGGCAGAGGAGACATGGCCACTACAATCTTGATGGTCATCTGAGTCCACTGAGGTCAGCCACAATGAGAAGCTCCATCTCTGGCCACATAAAAAAGCCTTTCTGGCCATAAGTGGCTTGTGGCCACCGGAAGGGAGCCCTCCCAGGACGCTGCAGGCGAGCAGATGCTGAACCTGCTTTGGAGGACTGCAGTCTGCAAATGAGGAGTGAGATGAGGAGGGCATTTCCCCTGAAATTTGGAGGAGGATGAGAAAAATATTTGGAGTTTCTAGCCCTGCAGATCCCTGCTTAGCAGGCTATTGATTCAGGGGTGGGGGGAAGGTTTTTTTTAGGCATTTCTAGAAAATGGCTCTGTTCTTCTAAGTGTGAAAGTAGAAAGTAACCCTTGTGTGTTTTATTTACTAAAATCTATTTAGACTCATATAGGGTTTCTTCTCAGAAAGTTGCTACGATAAACCCCTTGTAACACTGCAAAACTTCAGTCTGTGTTCAGTCCTGGATCTTCAGGTGCCTTCCACTCATAGAGAAAATCCTGGGGTTTCTCAAGGGACTACAGCAACGCTTGTCCTACCACAGCTCTGGGTGAAGAGCTTTTAGTCTGCTGTTTGGGCAGCCTTCAGTGATGGGACTGGATTTATCCTACTGTCCTGATGATTGACCGTGTCTTAAATGTCTCACCTGTAAGGTTAATTAGGTGATTTGTTTAATTTAGAGTTGGGCCATTCCCATACATGAACTTTCTGCTTTCTGTCTTCATCCTTTTTTTTTCTTCCTGATATAGACAGAAATGTTCTTACCAATTCAATCCAGTTCTTATTACATGGCAGTAGACGTCATTTAATTAAATGCTAAGTTATAAACTGAATGGTTCCCAAATGTATAATGTTTTGAGTATTTAACAAAAAAACCTCCAAAACCCTAAACCAAGAAAACCCAGACCTCCCTAGCAAGTGTTTGCCAAGTGTTTGTATTGATTTGGCAGGTATTTTTGGAATAGGTTTTGTGACTGAAGGTGCTGATAGATACAGAAGAACTAATGTATTTATGAGAAAGTCACCTCCCCTTTATCTGGGGAAGTGATATGGGACCACATGCGTGTGTGTGTGTCCCACCACTCTCAGTAGGCAGTGAATGGATGGGTGGAGGAAGTCACTCAGGTGGCTGCTGAGGTGCAAACCCCCAGGGCCCTCCCCAGGTCAATGCATTTTCATGTTGGGATTATGAGTTGGGGCACGTTACACACTCAAGGCCTTCTGGGCTAAGGAAATGCATCACGGCCTGCCCTCTAAAGCTTGTGCTGCAAACCTCCTGGAGATGTTGCTTCAGCACAGAGTGGAAAACTGACACTCTCTTAGTTGTGGGAAGAGTTGTGATTGATGTCATCTTCTCCTGGGAAGCTGCGCTCATGCTCGCCGGCCCCAGCCTCCTGGGCTGTGCCGTCAGGACCAGTTCAGTGGGAGAGGAGATGTGCAGCAGCTCTGCCGTGCCTCTCCCTCTGCCTGCTCTGAGCAAGTGGGCTGGGCAGCCAGGTCTTTATTATAGGTGTGTATGCATACACGTGGGTACCATGTGCATTTAGACCAGCTGATGGTCCTTAGTGTCACCCCAGCTACACATTGGTCCCACTGGCTTGCCACTTCTAGGCAGCCCTGGGAGACATCCTAGTGTGTCAGTTGGTCCTGTTGAAACAGAGTTCAGAATAACTTAAACAATCAACGTTTCTTTCAAGCTGTATTAACATTTACTGAGCTGCACGTGTTCCTCATTTACTGGTACTGACAAAATAACCTGTTTCATTACAGTGCTGGTGGTAAAGGGGGGAAAAACGTGACTGCTTGTGGCATTTCTTACCACTTTATCCCTTGCACCACTTTGATGTTTATCTCTCCTTTATTGTGAAGTCGGATTATTTCAGGTTTTTATGTCTGTATGTTTTTAAAATCAGCATGCTGTCACTTGCTTGAATTAGCCAAGGTCTGACTAGTGTGTTCCTTAACCCAGGCTGAATTCCCTAGGTGGCAGACCATGCCTCTTTAGAGAGCAGCAAAAGATGTAGCACTTAAAGATCTGTTGAAAAATGATTTCAGGAAGAGGGACAACTGCAACGTGGCTTGCTTTGCCTTTGGAGAAGCATTTTTTTACCTGTTTTGGCTTTTCAATTAGTGAGTTGGCCCATAAAACTCCACCCATTGTTTTTGTGCCCCATCCTCAGCAAGCCTTTGCTGGTGTTTTGGGACGGGCAGCGGAGGTACCAATGTCCTGTTCTGGCTAGCGGCCTTCTGCTGGCTTGGCAGAAGTAGTAACCTTTGCTGGAGGAATGTCTCCAGTCATGTCTACTTGTGTGTAACGTGGCTGAGCAATAAGTAGTAAATAATTAAAATATATCCTGATTTCTTTGCTTTGCTTTCTTAACATTTGAATATCTGACCCTTTCGGTCCCTCTGCCCTGGGGTGCGTAACTCGGAGCTTTGCCTGGAGGGACCTTTCAGGGTATCTGAACGTGTCGATAGTTCCATGGAAGCAAGAGGGGTGTCAGGCCAGGGAGCACAGAGAACACCTCTGCTTCTGACTTCGGATGAGGGAGCTGCTGAGCAGCAGTGGCGAGCACCCTGGTCCAGCGCTTAGCTTGTTACTTGGCTGCACCAGGATACTTTCTGTGTCCTCTTCTGTGATGGCATGCTAGGAGCAAGTGCTCCAGATAAGAGTTTCTGACATTGATTCAGTATGCTCCGCTGGTGTTTGTTCATCTGCTTCCCCGGGCGCATAAGAAGGGGCACTTTATCAGCCACACGTGTTTGCTCCTGGCTTATAGCGCTGTTTCCCTGCCACTGGTTTTAATGAATATTCTGGGCTGTTACTGATGGACCCTTAGAATGAATGCATAAATCATAGTGCATGCCTGCTGATAGTGGTGTTTGCAGGCGAGCTGTTTCTTTTCAGTGGCAGTATCACCCGGGCTCTGCCGAAGAGCTTGATGTAACCACAGCAGGTAACGCATCTCCAGACAAAGCCTTATTGTCTGCACAGGCGAGCCAGGCTGGACGTGGAGCCCTTGCATACCTACTTAGAGTCGAGATTAAATTACCAACTCTTTTGGCATATTTATGTAAAACGTTCTTTATTATGGGCTTCTCATAGCTAAAGCATGAGTCACTTACGAGCCATAATAGATTTTGGCTATGCTGCGTGATGAAGTGTTCTGGATGCAGTGAAACATTTAATCAAGACTCCAGGCAGTGCAACTCCCAGTGGGCACCTTAACAACACCACCAAAAAAAAAAAACCCAGAAGAAACAAATTATAGCACTTTTTCTTTGCAGCACTGAGATGAGTATTTGTTAAGGACAACACAAGAAGGTGTCATCTTTTTAATTTTTAAATAGCAGTGAAAAGAGCAGATGTGTGCCTGATTCAGGCTAGGTATAACGAAGGGATTTTTCACATTGAGGGTGGCCAAACAGTGGCACAAGTTGCCCAGAGAGGTGGTAGGTGCCCTGTGCCTGGGAAACATTCAAGGCCAAGTTGGTCAGAGCACAGAGCTACCTGATAGGACAGCTCTACCTCCCCTACCTGGGGATATGACAAGTGGCAATGGCTGCAAGTTGGAGCACAGGAAGTTCCACACCAACATGCGGAGGAACTTTTTCCCAGTGAGGGTGACAGAGCCCTGGGACAGGCTGCCCAGGGAGGTGGTGGCGTCTCCTTCTCTGGAGAGATTCAAGACCCGTCTGGACGCCTATCTGAGTGGTATGTCCTAGGGAGCTGCTTTGGCAGGGGGGTTGGACCCCATGATCTCTCAAGGTCCCTTCCAACCCCTACAACTCTGTGATTCTATGATTCTATGATCCGGGTTAAAGATGTGGTGGGGAGGTTGTACTAGATGACCTTCAAAGGTCCCTTCCAACCCCAAACCATTCTATGATTCTGTGAGGTTTTTTTTCTGATGGTGTCAGTTAAATCACTGAGTTTTTGAAAGCATTCTGACCTCCCAGCATTTATTTATTTATTTTTAGAAAATAGCGATGCTTTGTAGCAGTGAGTTGGTTGCAAAACATCAAATCTCACCCTATTAAACTGAACTTTCTTGGAGCTAAAATAATGTTGGAAAGTTACGCAGTGTTAATATACCAGAATTAAAGTCTGTGGATTAAAACAACCTAGGCTGCTCCAGCATTGCATGTAGATCTCCTTAATCATGTTTCCATGCACATGTGGTTAATGGGGAAATTGAAACGTTGACAAAATGCATTGTGCCCTAAAGTTACAGAGAATTTCAAGGGTGGGAACCATAGAATCATAGGGGTTGGAATGGACCTCAAGAGATCATCCGGTCTAACCCCCCTGTCAAAGCAGCTCCCCAGCTCATATTGCACAGAATCAGTAGTAATTCCTGGTTTTGTGAGGGGGGGGGAAAGGAAATATTCCTATAATCACCTGCTCTAGGTGGGCTCGAACTGTTGTCTTTTGCTGGGTTGGTATTTGGTCTGCATTGGGATGATTGGAGCAAGTGGTTGTGTAGCCCAGGACAGCTTTCATGTCCTCTCAGGTACTTTTGAGCTCAGACATGAGATCTAAGTCTTATGCCCTAACCTAACTGTCTGAGGTCTAAGTGTATGGCTGACATATCCATTTGTTGCCTACACGCTTCTCACTGTCATGTAAAATTAGGAGCTTTGCCTGAAATGCACTAGAAGGAATTCAGATTATATCCAGTACACTGATTTTTTTAAATTTTTTTTTTAAAGGTGTTACCCCAAAACTCAAAGATCAAGTGACTGTGTCTGCCCCTGGATATTCAAACTTACCATATTTTTTTTTTCCAAACAGTCCATTTTTAGAGGGTTTGGGGTTTCTTTTTCCACATTTTCTCCCCAGCTGCAATCTTCCTGCTGTTAATAGTGGGATTCTTAACAACTTAGTATTTCTATTTAACAGGTTTGCTGGCCTGCAGCACAATAGCCTAATGTGATTTTTATTGTACTAGCATGCACTGGGATTGTTTGACTCCTGGAAAATGGGATATTCAGATGCCTCATTCGGTCTCTGTCTAAGCAAAAGCTATTACCTTGTCCCAAGACAATTTCTTTATAAATGGGCTTTCCGTCTTCCAGAAATGGTAAATATGCATGGTCTACAGGTCAGCTTTTTTACCTTCCTGAGCCCTCTTACTATTGGTTATTCAATTAATTTTAAAACACAAGTGTTTATTTTTTGCCCCCAAGCTTGCTGCTTCCTAGTATTTTAGTAAGAGCAAGGTGGGAAACTGGTTCAGGATAGCCTGCAGGTTTTTATCACTATGGGAAATGTTATTTTAGATATCTTCTAGGAATTTCTATCCATTTACCTTAACAAATGGAAAACTTTTCTTCTTTCTGGTAATGTATTTTTGCTGCCTTGTAGGCTCAGTCTTTTTGTTCCCTTGCCATCTCAGTTTGGAGGAAGCACACACGAAGGCTTAATGTAACCATAACTTCAGTGATGTGGGTAGCCAACATGATTACTCACATCAGTAAGAAAAGGGATCTACACATACATGTGTGTGTTTTGGGATTAGCAAAGCACTGTTTGCTGGGTGAAGAAAAGAATAAGGCTGATGTGATGGAGGCAGGAGAAGAATGACTAGTGTTGGCCAGGCTCTTCAGTTAGTTACAGGGTTGTGATAAATTAGTAGTTGATTGTTTCTTTTTTTATCATTGTTAATGATATTATTTGGAATGTTAACCAACAGATGGGGAATAGAATCCTTTCATTTTTATTCTTTTAAATTTGATAACGTGTTGCCCTGGCCTTCAGCAAAGACCAACTTTTTTTTTAATGGGAAGGATCCTATAATGGTTTAAACATAAATAAAAGGCATGGGGGTGATGTGTGCCAATGCTGCCTGTAGGTTATTAGATCATATCTCTTAAGAGAGGCAGCGAACATCACGGCAGCAAGCAAAGGGAAGAAGAATGACTCAACAGCATGTAAGTTGAAAGAGAAGCTGTTGCCTTTCCACTCTGTTTGATCCTTAATCAAATAGCGTTTGAAGAATATCGAACGCGTGAGACATCTGGGAGTTCCTTTCTTCTTAGCTCGTGTTCTATCTGTAGATCTCTGATGGAGTGTGTAACATGGATAGGGTAGCTGCAAGCAAGAAATAGTGCATGTGTTCTGGGGCCCCCCGTGAAACTTGTTGCTGCCACATGAGCTCATTCAGGTTTCCCGTAGCATCTTTTTTTCCTCCCTCGTTTTCATTCGATAGATGGAAGAACCTTAGAAAAGTGTTCTGTCTATAAACCTTCCTCACCTTGAAATAAAAGAAAAATAAATGTTAATAAGTGTAATAAAACAGAGGGGATAGGTTCTGGCCAAATGAGCCCATTGGTTTGTAGAAGGTGTTACGATTGGTTAGAATTTGGCACCTTGCCTTCCAGTGCGGTGTTTTATTTTACATACCTTTGTAGCTCATAAACCAGGGAAGTTTGATCACTGAAATAATTTCTTGTGCCAGAATAAAACTCTCGTGTTAAGCTTTTGATGTTGAACATGGAATTTGTCTAGCCTGTTCAGAAATAATTGCCTGAGGTCCAAGTATTTTTGAAGTGGATCGGTTGTTTTGCTCTAGAAATGAAACTTCGTGTATTAGAAACCATTTCTTATTCAATAAATTACTTTGAATAGGTATAAGAAGAAATTATGCAGATGCAAACTCACATTCTTTTTGGTTAAAGAAATTTTTTTCTGGGTTTCCACCATAATTAAGTTTCTACTTGCCTTCCCAGAATAAATTGTTTTCAGAACTGTACAAAGTACGAAGCTATCCAAGATGCTGCATTGCAGCAGCACTCTTTGTAAAGAGTCTCTTTCCCACAGACTTAGAAAATACCCTTTCTGAATTAACTCCTGGCATTTATATTTCTTCAAAGTAAGGGCAACGTTTTGAAACAACAACTTGTTCCTCAATGACTTCTTGTGTTCAGGCCCATGACCTGAATGCTTACATAGGTACAGTGTGCGTTATGAAGTGAGGTCCTGGTATGGTTCCTTCTGTTATGACCAGAGGTTGGTTTGAATGGAGAATTCTTCATTGTCTGATGTCTGTGTTAGAAGTAAATTGAGGGGAAAAAGCTGTTTGAGGTGAGCGCTGCCCTGCCTCAATCGGTTCTGAGCTTCTTCATGCTGAAAAAACACAAGAGAGTAATTTGAGCAGCAAATAAGGATCTTAACAAGATCAAGGCAATTAATGCTGCTGCTTCTTTGAAAAGGTCCGTGACAGCCGGCTGGGTGCAGCAATCAGACTGTCACAGATGAGGTTGGGTTGTCCATCTGTAAGAGAGGCAGGGGCATGGCATGGTTGTGAGAGTGTCACCGCGCCGTCAGCGTGAGTGATTTGCTTCAGACGCGGGTAAGTTGGCGGTACTGCTTGACTTGCCACCTTGGCTAATCTCAGTGATTTGCTCTGTGTTTTGTAATTTCACACTTTTAGTTTAATATAGGCTCAATCAGACAGAAAGCACACGAAAAAAACAAAGGAAGAAACCCATCCAAAGATATTTTTGATAGAAATTGATGCATAAAATGATTGTGTTTATTTTACAAGTCGAGGCAAATAAACAACAACCCGTATTTTTCTGCAGAATGAACTGTGAATCAGAGCTTTAATTTTCAGTCTTTCCTCTTCTAGAGGCATTAAACATGTCAGGGGAAAAAGCATTCTGCTGGAATTTGTAATGCTGCCATGGCCAAGACCTTGTCTTGCTTTCATTAAGTCTGAGGCAGAATAGCTCGCAGTTATTAATCAGTAGCATATGATATTAATCAAACCGTGTAGGTCAAGAATCCGAGTAATGCATATTGATATCTTTATGCAAATGTAATTTGTGATTAGAAAGAAAGAGGCAGTTGGCTGGGGAGAGGTTGAGTTTGGATGTTGGATTAAAGCTTTATGGGTGTTTTTGGGTGGTTTTTTTTTTCTTTTTCCTCACCAGTAATGATGTGACAAGACATGCTGAGATCTTCCAGTGTCCCGTGGCCACAGAAGACTTTGTAGCTGTCCTGTGAGCTTGGGGTCAGAAATTCTGAAATAATTTCAAAGTTAAATTGATTTCTGAACTCCTCAATAGAAGACTGGACATCTAGTTTAGACCTGAACTGGTTCAGGATGTGTACTTTCTTAAATGACACCTCTGGGATAAAACTTAACAGGCTCTCTTGTTTTGGGGAAAGGGGGAAGATTTTTCTCAGGTCTCTCTCAGAGGTTTTACTTGAGTAAAATTTCTGCAAACAGGCACATTCCAGGACCTTGATCCCAAGGTTTGGAGTACCGTGTGTAAGCTGTGGTGATGAGTTATAGCATAAGTAAAAGCTTTACACAGGGAGACTAATTAGACTTAGCCAACAGTGAATTATGAAGCAACATGCATTATCTAAGCCCTGTGGATAAATAGTAAATCATGGTGTAAATGCTCTCTTTAAAATGTTGTGGTTTCTTTCAAATAAGGAAGAAAATTTTCTAAAGAAAGTCTTATATTTCTTTTTTTCCACCATCTAAAGCAAGGCTTCAGTATAAAATACAGGATCTTTGTTTACCTGTGAGCTGATTTTTCAGGATTAAATTACTTCCTCTATTACTCTTCTCCTACTTATTTTTTTTTTCTCTTCAGTTCTCCAGAATCTGGCTTCATAATTAATATTTTTTTTCCCCCACAACACTTAGCCATCTGCGTTCTTGGATTCTGACTACTTTACATTCTGCAGGCTGTGGGCAGTGCACAGCTCCTAGCCCAAAACCCCCGAAGCTGTCGTATGTTTTTCATACAGCTTTTACAAAGGGCAATCTCTCATAGTGGAAATGGGTTCTGGTGAGGAGACGTCACCTGCAGCTGAAACATTAGCTGTGCGTGACATGCGGTGTGAATAAATAAATGGCAGAGCAGTGCAGCTGCTTTACCTTGAAACCGGATCTGGGGAAACGCCGTGTGGCGAGCAGGAGAGCTTATCATAGAAACACAGAATGGTCTGGGTTGGAAGGGACCCCAAGGATCACAGAGCTCCAACCCCCCTGCCACAGGCAGGGACACCAACCTCAGGCCTGGGTCTACACAAGGTTGCCCAGGGCCCCATCCAACCTGGCCTTGAACACTTCCAGGGACGGGGCATCCACCACCCCTCTGGGCAGCCTGTTCCAGCCCCTCACCACTCTCTCTGTAAAAAACTTCTCCCTAATATCCAATCTAACCCTTCCCTCCTTTAGCTTTAATCCATTCCCCCTTGTCCTGCCATTATCTGCCCTTTTCAAAAGTTGATTCCCTCCTGTTTCTCTGCTCCCTTCAGGGACTGGCAGGCTGCAATGAGGTCCCCCCACAGCCTTCTCTTCTCCAGGCTGAAAAAGCCGAGCTCCCTCAGCGTCTCTTCATAGTCAAGGTGCTCCAGCCCTCTCATCATCTTCATGGTCTCCTCTGAACCCTCTCCAAAGGGGGAATATTTTTCTCAGGTCTCTCTCAGATATTTTCCTTTGACTAGAAATAGAAGAAATTGTAGGCTTCAGATCACCAGAAATTGAATTGAGCATCCTGACCCATGTGTTTTCAACTAAGCACAGTGAGATCCCTTGTGGATGCTGGCATGGCATGTGGTATAGGTAACATTTTGTCTGCCAATCTAGATACCTTCTTTAACTCATCCATACCTTTGCCTGCCCGGTTGCCAGTGCAACAGCCTTACCTTCCTTTCTCTATTCCTTGATGAGCACTAACACTCAGCTCCTCAGTTGTCTTGTTAGTGCATCTTCAGAGTTTGCTGGCCATTTCATATGTGGGGTCCAAAACAAGCCTTTTTCTTTTTATCCCCCACAATAAATGTAGAACAGCTGTGGCCCTTTTTTTTTCTTTTTTATTCTTTTTTTTTAAACAATACACTCCATACCTGGCAACAAGGGAAAACAGAGCTCAGCAGCCTTTTGAATTAGCATCAGCAAGTCAGCAATCTTGTTTACAGAAAAACTATGAACGCATAACACGCAACATCCTTTCAGGAGCTGTGATTAGTGCTTGGAAGAGTGTACAAATATCACAGGGGGGGAAAAGAACAGCTGCTTAGATGTGCACATAATCAAGGAGTATAGATAGCAGCAGCCCTTCTTTAGGTCTGCAATTAAAGAGAGCTTTGAGAGAGAGAAAAACAGATTATTTAAAAAAAAAAAAAGAAAAGAAAATGCAAGGGTGTTTTTTCCTCCCTCAGAAAGAAGAGTTGCCAATATATAAACATTTCAGAGAGAATTTTACACCACCTCATCTTTATGTCAGGCAGCATTTAATGGTTGAGTGATCTCCTGCCCTGGGACTTGGCAGCTATCCTCCAGGGACCGACGTTGAGGATTACAATGGCAGTCTATCAGTGGATCTTTTCCAATATAAACTAGACTAGGACCATTTAAAATCAGTTGCTATCAACAAGTCAAATTAACTTTATTTATGTTAGAGGCTTTCCTATGAGTATTTTATAACTATGTGGAATTTTAATATCCAGAGGGGCTCTTCCTGCTGTTGGTGTGATTTGGGAACATTCTAATTCATGTGATTAAGAATAATTTACCTGTTTTCTTTCGAAATTAGGTGATTTGTAACATTCAGGTCCAATCAGCATCTTAACTCCTAGCACTCACACAACCTTTCCTGCTTCTTACAGGTGGAAATAACACTTCAGGATATCAATGACAACCCACCAGTATTCCCCACAGATATGCTTGATCTGACAGTAGAAGAGAATATAGGAGATGGGTCTAAGATACTGCAGCTGACGGCCATGGATGCTGATGAGGTAGGAGCATGGTTTTGTAGTGGAATATCTGTACTAAAAATGCTTTTCTGGGTATCCAGAAAATCTGTTTTTACCTGTTCTTTTCATGAGAGCTTGGCCTTGGGAGTCTTTGGGATCATGCTTCAAACTGTGTTTGGCCCGTTCACCAAACTGTGCCTGGTATCGTGGAGCCGCACAGACAAACACACACAAGCAAGTGAGACAAATGCTCTGTGACTTGAAGGCAGCTCGCTGGTTTCACTGCGACAAGTTCGTGTTTTCCTAACGTGAGTTCATAGAACCACAGAATCACAGGGGTTGGAAGGGACCTCAAGAGATCATGGGGTCCAACCCCCCTGCCAAAGCAGCTCCCCAGTTCATATTGCAGAGGGAGGCATCCAGACGGGTCTTGAATCTCTCCAGAGAAGGAGACTCCACACCCCCTGGGCAGCCTGTCCCAGGGCTCCCTCACCCTCACTGGGGAAAAGTTCCTCCCCATGTTGGTGTGGAACTTCCTGTGCTCCAATTTGCAGCCATTGCCCCTTGTCCTGTCTCCACAGACCACTGAAAAGGGGCTGGCCAATTCCCCCTGCACCCCATATGTAAGATACTTAGTCTTGAGGTCCCCTCCAACCCCTACATCTATGATTCTATGATGCTGTGACTAAGGGGTTATTAAGCAATTAGCAAAAACCTTTGAGCAACTGATGTTAAACAGTCAGCTGCTTGGCGTAGTGAGGGATATTGCAGTCTTCTCGTACACATCAGGCAAATATATCCACCTATGATCTGATATCTTCATTGCTCTTGGAAAGTGAGCTACAGGGATGTTAATCATAGTGTTTTGTTCACTTGAACCAATTCTTTCCACTGGGGAAAGGCCTAATAAGTCAATATAACCATGCAAAGTGGTTTGTGTTGTCATTAAAATCTAGGGTTACACCGGACAATAATGAGAATTCTTGCATTCAAATAATAAGGTAATTCAGTCCCCTCAAGAGAATTTTATTTCTGGCCTTTTTTTGTGTTAGCTTGGTTGGTTGTCCTGTGGTTATTAATTGATGTACTTAATCCTGCTGCTACATGGGAGACCAACTGGAACACCCTCAGGAATGGTGCAAATGTGATTATGAACTTTTTTGGTTCTTTATTTTCTGATAGCAGCCTGACATACAAACCCCCCAAAAAAGGGATTTTGGAAAGGTGTGTATCCATAACAGAAATTACGGCTCTTTGGTTTAAGAATAAGTAAATATTGAGCTACCATGCTCTGCTGTGATATGGCAGACAGATAGCAAAGATTTTAGCAATATGTTATACTCCAGCCTCTTTCACAGAATCACACAGAATCACAGAGTTGTAGGAGTTGGAAGGGACCTCGAGAGCTCATTGGGTCCAGCCCCCCTGCCAAAGCAGCTCCCCAGCTCATACTGCACAGGTCGGCGTCCAGATGAGTGTCGAATATCTCCAGAGAAGGAGACTCCACACCCCCTGGGCAGCCTGTCCCAGGGCTCCCTCACCCTCACTGGGGAAAAGTTCCTCCACATGTTGGTGTGGAACTTCCTGTGCTCCAATTTGCAGCCATTGCCCCTTGTCCTGTCTCCACAAACCACTGAAAAGAGGCTGGCTAATATATAAATTATAAATTATAAACATTGATTAGGTCCCCCCTCAGTCGTCTTTTCTCCAGGGTGAACAGCCCCAGCTCTCTCAGCCTTTCCTCACAGGATAGATGTTCCAGGCCCTTCATCATCTTCGTAGCCCTTCTCTGGACTCTCTCCAGGAGATCCCTGTCCTTTTTACACCAGGGAGCCCAGAACTGGACACAATACTCCAGGTGGGGCCTGACCAGGGCAGAGTAGAGGGGGAGGATCCCCTCCTGTGACCTGCTGGCCACACTCCTCCTGATGCCCCCCAGGATCCCATTGTCTCTCTCAGCCCCCAGGGCACACTGCTGACTCATAGCCAACCTGTCCTCAACCAGGACCCCCAGGTCCTTCTCCACAGAGCTCTTCTCCAGCAGGTCACCCCCAGCCTGTACTGATACATGTGGTTGTTCCTCCCCAGGTGCCAGACTCTCCACTTGCTTTTGTTGAACCTCATCTGGTCTCTCCCTGCCCAGCTCTCCAGCCTGGCCAGGTCTCTGGATGGCAGCACAGTGTCCTGCCTGTCAGCCACCCCTCCTAGCTCTGTATCATCAGCAGTTGCTCTTTTTGACCATTCCTAGACTGTCATCCATTCTGTAGCACTCCATCCAGTGGGAAGGGACTTGTCACCTTAGACCAAAATCAGTCAGTCTTCTTACAAGTGGGGTGATTTCAGTTTCCCTACCAGAACATCCATAACACAGACACTTTATGAAGTCCAAGGGTTTTTTTTAATCATAGCACAGTTTGGGACAAGCATATTTGCCTTCTCCCTCCCTCTTTGAAGGTGAGGGCACAGTGAGCGGTCCCTCCGTCACATATTCCTGTGATGTTGGGGCTCTCCTTGCTTCTTTGCACATGCAGCCCACATGTACAGCTCAATAAAAAAGGCATGCTGCCTCCCCTTCAAGCACAGGTGCTTTCAGAAGCAGGGGGTTGGATTCAGAAAGGTGACAGAACCCTTAAGCCTCACAGCTGAGCTGTGTACGAGAACCCCTCTTGCAAATATTTGAAATGGTAACATGAAGGCATCAAACTTCAAACCCTTGTCAGCTTATAATAAGGGCATTGCAGAGATCTGAGAAAAGGTGTTAAAGACATTCTCTAGGTACTAAGTTGTACCAAAGGCTCTAAAAATTATGGCAGCTTCTAGCACTTCTCACCTTTCTAAAGTCAGCTGTTGATGGGAAATTTCTCTATAGCTTTTGAACAGGCTTTGCATATATCTGTGTTTCCATTTGCTTCTCACCTAACTCACAGAAAGTTACTGATTCGATTAAACCAGCATCACATATGGCTGCAGTTTTTGCTGCGCTCTCTTAGGAGGATGCTGGCCAGTCAGACAAGCAGGGAAGAGTGTGATGAGCTCTGAAAATTGAAATTCTCTGAATTTGAATTGAAATTCTCTGAAATTGAAATTCTCATCAGAAGTTTCTGCTAAGCTGCACGATTCAGGTTCAGATGGGACGTTAGGAAAAAATCTTTCATTGAAAGAGTCGTCAGGGCCTGGCACAGGCTGCCCAGGGAGGGGGTTGAGTCACCTTCCCTGGATGTGTTTAACAGATGGGTAGATGAGGTACTAGGGGATATGGTTTAGCATAGGACAGGAATGGTTGGACTTGATGAGTCTTTCCAACCTTGTAATTGCAGGGGAGCATGTTGCATCCCCCATGTACACCTACCTCAGCACACAAATGCTGAGTACCTCGAAGCACTGCATGCAACACTTGGGGGCTGGGCATCCATACAAGCTTCTTTGCTTTCTAAATCAGTTGGCTCAGTCCAACTTTTTGAAACAGCACTCCAGGGAAGAAGCTTGGCCTGAGGCACTCTTGGAAGGTCAGGTAACCATCACTTGTCTCTAGTCTCACAAACAGGGGTGGGTGTTTATCTCTGTTAGCTTGCTGGTTTAGCTACCAGCGAGCATTTGAAACGGCTGTAGAATGATCCCTTTGATGTGTTCCTTGCTGCAGAAGTGCACCCCACGTGCAGGGGCCAGGCTTCAGCTGTGAGACCCAGGCTCTGGCCTGGCACCAGGGGAGGGCACCCTAAATATTTGCTTGCCCATCGGGACGTGCTGCCGGGCATCGTCAGCACTGGGGTATATGTACATTTGTCCGATGGTGGGTGTTACCAAACCCTCAGGGCCCTTTGGCCTGTCTTGGATAAAAGGAGGACATTGTCCCAGGACCTTAGGTCTCTCTCTGTTTTCCCTTGAAGACCAATGTCAGGCTGCCAAGAAGCAAAATTTATAGCTGAGTACTGGATTTTTGGGGGAAAATGTCACCCATGCTGGTGCTGGGTGCCCTAGTCGGCTGCTTGTATCCCCTTGGGCTATGCTCTGGCTGTTGCATCACACTGCACAACCCATCCCAGGAGGTGGATGAAAGCAAAGCTCAGGCAGCATCCCTTTTTCTAGGAAGCCTCAGCACTCCTCAGAGCTGTAAGGCAGATGGATTTTGTTGCTGATAATCAGTGATACAGAGTAGATGCAGGTGACTTTGCAGTGTTTGTGATGGGGTAACACAGAGGCAAAATGGACTGTGTCAGTGTTTCTTGAATAGAAGTGTCCATATTTTTTCCTAAGTTTTAATTTCAGCCTTTAAGGGGGGAAGGGGGGGAGGATGATAATTTTTCTATGTAAAATTTCTTTTCCTTCATTTTCCTTTTAACCAAAATGCTCAGGGTCCACACAAATCCTTCTTTCCCCAAGAACAAATAAGATATTTTGTTTGACCCAAAAGCAAGTGCTTTTGACGTCCATCACAGCCCGAGAGATCATTGGAACTGTGATTTTAATGACATGTGATTTGTCGCTTTGGGGCTGTTTATTTGCAAGGATAAATGTATTTCCATGCAGAAACTGGCCTCCAAGGGACTGCTCCAACCATGGCTCCTGGGAGTTTCTCCTGACCGGGAGCTGCAGCTCTTGTTATGCTTGCTGGCTTGTGGAGCTGCAGCACTCCTGGTCCTCCCTGCTTGCATTCCTAGCTCTCCTACTCCCTCCATCCCACCTCCAGAGAGCAAAAAGGGCAGAGCTGATTCCACTGGCAGGGATTTATATAACCTTTGAACATAAAACTAGGAGAGTAAACACTGATTCCCTGTTAAATAGGAAGATGTTACACTGCTCAGTGAATGCTGGCTTGAAATGAAAACTGGTATCAGAGCTTTATGGTATTGACTGGATGCGATCCTTTGATGAAAACTGGAGCAAAAATGTGTCTGGGTAACTCCTCATTTCACATGTTGTAACTAAAAACTCTGTGTGTATGTGTCATTGTGGAGGGACTGGGGCAGGAAGGCTGTTTATGAAAGGAAACTGTTCTGAAAAATACCCGCCAAGTGCAGTTACTGGAATGAGTCTTGTTTTACTGAAAATTATGATGTGGTTTTCCTGGCAAATACCTTAATTTGACCACTTCTGTTTGTCCTTAGGGAGCCAATGCTCTGGTCACATACACGATTATCAGCGGTGCGGATGATAGCTTCCACATTGACCCCCAGTCGGGAGACCTGATAGCCACCAAGCGCCTGGACCGCGAGCGCCGCTCCAAGTACTCCTTGCTGGTTCGAGCTGATGACGGCCTGCAGTCCTCAGACATGAGAATAAACATCACTGTGAGCGATGTTAATGACCACATCCCCAAATTCTCCAAGCCAGTATATTCCTTCGACATCCCAGAGGATGCCACTCCAGGTAAATAGGAAATGGACCTAAAATCGACTGGTTTTTTCTTTCTTTTCACCCATCCATGGGGACTTGAGGGTGAGGGGGTAGGAGACCTGTCAGACTTGGCCAGGAGACAGCAGATGCTGAAGGCCTCTGTCGGACAGGGCAGAGAAACAGAGGGAATCACATCGTGTTGAAAGTCTGCTTATTTAGGAAATCTCAGTCGTTACTGAGGTCAAACTTATTTGAAGGGAAACAGAGAAATGGTTACCACCCCAATAAATCCTAGGTGCAGAATAGGGTGCCTGTATCCCAGTGCAAGCCTCTGAGTGTGACTACTTAAAAAACAGCAAGCAGAAAAGGAGCAAATTACAGGATACAAACAGTATAACCTCTCATAAAGATACCACGGTGATGCTAGTATTGATTTACTGAGCTATCTTCAGTGAATATAACTTAATAGTGTTTCATTCATCAAGTGTAGGATCATGAAATGGGTGATTCCCTAGTAACATGCCCTACGTGCTCTCAGTTACTATAACCCTAACATCATATCTCCTTGATCATAGCTTTAACTCCTGGTTTTGACAAGGTTTTTATAGAATAATCTAGCCTTTAGATAATGAATTCTGGTTCCTAAATGTGATTATCGACCTCTTAAGTTGTTTGTTTCTTTCTTCTTCTTTCAAAGCTTGCTTCATACACAAAAGTGTTTGGATGTTTTCATTTCATCATATGCTAGAAACTACTCAGACCAAAAAGAGCTTTCAAACGCTGTGCAAGATTATATGTATAACCTATACATATATATAACATGACATTGTCAGTCTCCAGATGAAAAATTAGTATTTCTTGCAGCAAATAGTATCTGGTATTTTAGACAGAGTATTGTATATTGCACCTCGAGTGCTGGGTCCAGTTCTGGGCTCCTCACCATAAGGAGGACATTGAGGTCCTGGAGCGAGTCCAGAGAAGGGCAACCAGGCTGGGGAAGGGGCTGGAGGGCAAATCCTATGAGGAGCAGCTGAGGGAGCTGGGAGTGTTCAGCCTGGAGAAGAGGAGGCTGAGGGGAGACCGTATCACCACCTACAACTACCTGAAGGGTGGTTGTACAGAGGTGGGTGGTGGTCTCTTCAGCCAGGTGACAGGAGATAGGACAAGGGGAAATGGCACAAAGCTGTGCCAGGGCAGGGTCTGATTAGATGTTAGGAAAAAATTCTTCACTGAAAGAGTTGTCAGGGCCTGGGACAGGCTGCCCAGGGAGGGGGTTGAGTCACCTTCCCTGGATGTGTTTGAAAGATGGGTAGATGAGGTGCTCAGGGATATGGTTTAGCATAGGACAGGAACGGTTGGACTTGGTGATCTTCAAGGTCCTTTCCAACCTCGTGATTCTGTTATTCTGTGATAAGAATTTTAGACAGAATATTTTTTACTGAGTGCTACTCTAATAGCAGTGCCTACTGGTATTTGCAACTGAAGCATCTTAAAAACTTGTTCTAAAACATGAATTAGCAAAGGAGATGCAAATGATGTGGTGATAGCTCTTATGCTTTTCTTAATGCTTTGACTTACAAGCCTGGGAGGCTGAGCTTGGGACAGCCAGGATGACCCTGATGCCTCTGACTTGCACACTGTCCCAAAATCGGACCCAAAATTCAGCAGTGTTTTGAATTAAAGGATTACAGTGCAATCAGCTGTGCCTCAGGAATCTGAGCTGGAACCGATTGAGACATCTGTGTGGCATGGGGCAGTTTGGTTGCTGATCCTCAGCTATGCTCTTCTCTCCTGTCTCTCGGAGCCCTGAGATTCGGGCTGTTTTAGCAGCAGTAACCCTGGAAATAGTGAGCAGAATCCCCTTCACAGTAAGATGAGGCTTCTCTCTGTGATCACAGATGGGGTGTACGTCTGTGCCTTTTTCCCAGCTTAGCAGTGGTGGATGCTGAAGGAAAACAGGCTGGTTTTGTACCCAAAGGGCCACAGTTTCTCCTGTTCCATTCTCTGGTGGTCCTGAAGCAGCTGGCAGGCCTGTGTGTGTGTGTGTGTGTGTGTGGGGGGGGGGGTGTCCGAACTCTGTCCCAGAGAGTAATCCCATTCCCCTTGCAGTCTGGCAGCTGGGATGGGGAACTATACCTTCCCAGGGCCTCAGCAAGGCTCTCTCCCCAGCTTCCTGACCCTGCCGTGCTGCATACTCACTGGAGGGCTTGATAATCCCATCCAGCTTCTTCAACAATTCTTAGCACGCAATCAGGAATGTTAAAGCGTGAGGCAATTAAACAGATTTAGAAGATACCAGCATATTCAGCTGGGTTAGAGGCAGTTGTAGCCCTGGTCTTGGTTCTGGTGATAAGCCATCTCCATTGTTGTGTGGCACAGACATAGTTAACTGTGCTGCGACGCATGAGAGTCATCTGGCTCCGTGGAAAATAAATTAAACTTATTTATTTTCTTGGAAACAAGCTGATCTTAATTAGAATTAGTGTGTGAAACGCTAAAAAGTGACACTTAATTTCCAAACTTTAGTGAGATAGGTCAGCCATGCGAACACAGCTATGCAGAAATGAAAACAATGGCACTGATTCACAAGGGGTTGAATTTCAGAAAGCAGAGAGGAATGGTCCCCTCTAAGGTTTCTGGTTTTTTAACCACAGTTCCCCAGCAAAGGCCCTTTTTCCAAAAGGAGAGCAGGGATACTTGGCGTGTACTGACGTGCTTTCTGCTTTTCAAAAGAAATGTCTAGAAGGTTTCAGAACTCATATTTTAATGTGGGGAGGAAAGGGTCCTGTGAGTCATAGAAAGAAGATACCTAGCAGGGGAAAATGGTATTTCTGCCAGTTGGTATCTAATCTGGACCTGCTTCTGTTTAAAGATTTTTAAAAAAAAATACTCCTGGCCATTTGTTGAGGGTTTGGGGTTTTTTTAGTAACCCTTTAAAATAAACATCATACTGAATATTTGTTCCTTTCAGCTTTGAAAAACCTTTCATAGTAGTTGGCCATACAATATTCAGGCTTGAATTTCTACTGGGGAATACCTCTCATTCTGCAGAGCTGCTTGATGATGGGCTGGCTCTGACCATGGTAGAGAGCCTCCTTTTGCAAGTGCCTGATCGCGCTGTCCTGTCGTGCTGTGCAGGTTCCTTAGTGGCAGCCATCCTGGCCACTGATGACGACTCTGGTATCAATGGGGAAATCACGTACACTGTAAGTGAAGATGATGAAGAGGGTATCTTCTTCCTGAACCCCGTTACTGGAGTTTTCAACCTGACCCGTGCCCTGGACTACGAAGCACAGCAGTATTACATCCTTACTGTCCGCGCGGAAGACGGGGGAGGCCAAAGTACTACCATCAGAGTGTACTTCAATATACTGGACATCAACGATAACCCACCGGTGTTCAGCACCACCTCGTACAGCACGTCTCTGATGGAGAACCTGTCTCTGGGCTCTGCTATTCTCAACTTCAGTGTCACTGATGCGGATGATGGTAGGCATTTCCTCATATTCTGTATCTCTGATGATAAATACCTGTTTCACCTTAGCAAAGTATTAGAAAACCTAGTGGAAAGGACAACTTAGGGCTATCCTTAGGATGCTGTCACAGGCTTAAATTCACCACATGCTGTGTAGATAGAAGTTATTCTTCTCATATTTCACATACAGGTTTAAGCATGTGGCTTCTTATTTTTATTTGTGATAAAAATAAGAAGCCAGATATTCCTTTAGCCGCTGTTGCAGAAATGAGCTGCAGAGCTGTATTTTCCCTACAGCTTCTTACAGCACTGGAACACTGTGATTTCTCTCCTGGTGCAAGGGTTCCACGTTTAAATTAGACCAAAGTGTTCTTTCAGATTGTTGTTAGTTTTGCTTATTTTCTCAAAGCTTGTAATATATTCTAAATAAGGATCTGGCCAGATGTCTTCTGCAATCACCTTAAATGTACTGGAACTTTTAAGTATATCATGAAGAGATTTGTGATCAAGAGGTTATTGGCAACAGAGCTTAAAATACTGATTAAAAGAGATCATGGGATAATTTATCCTTAAAATAAGGTTTAATCTCTGGATTATGTGCGGTATCTAGAAGGTGTTAATGTGTTGGAGTATAAAAGGTGAAGGCTTCATAGCTTGCTTAAGCAGTTTGTCATACAGTTTATATCCAGTCAAGAATAATTATACAATGTGATCACAAAATACATAAAAAACATTCCATAGTGTGCTGCGTTTTCTTAAGTGTCCATAGACATTAGTCAGGGTGACTTAATATAAAGTTATTTGTAGCTCTCATACAGACATTACAGGTGAAGGTTATTTTTGTGACATGTTAAGCAGCCTTGTCTCCTCTCAACTTGACTCTGGCTCAGCAAAGCCTGCAGAAATGTCTCGGACTGAAATGTGTGCTGCAAGCACGAAGCACCTACATGCTTCAAGGAGTCCCAGTTTATACACAAGAAACGAGTGAGCTGATCAAAGTTATTCCCTAAAAGCTTTTTCTCAGGAAATGTGGGGTTGTTGGACTCAAAGTGTTTTTGGGAGAACATAAATTTTGTGAACTCTCCGTGGTAGAAATGATACGGCGAGTTTTGAGATCAATGAGCAAGAAGGATTCCATAAAATACACTAACAGGTTAGAAATTACAGCTTGGTGATGCTGGCTGTTCTTGCATGGATCTCTCTGTCGCAGCTCTTGTTAAGGCCTTTATTGTGTGTAAACTAACTGTAAGTCGGCAGAGGAATTTGGGCCTGGGAACATCTGTCCTCTGAGGAAAGGCTGAGAGAGCTGGGGCTGTTCAGCCTGGAGAAAAGAAGACTGAGGGGGGACCTAATCAATGTTTATAAATATCTTAAGTATGGGGTGCAGGGGGAATTGGCCAGCCCCTTTTCTTTGGTCTGTGGAGACAGGACAAGGGGCAATGGCTGCAAGTTGGAGCACAGGAAGTTCCACACCAACATGGGGAGGAACTTTTCCCCAGTGAGGGTGAGGGAGCCCTGGGACAGGCTGCCCAGGGGGTGTGGAGTCTCCTTCTCTGGAGAGATTCCAGCCCCGTCTGGACACCTATCTGTGCAGTATGAGCTGGGGAGCTGCTTTGGCAGGGGGGTTGGACCCCATGATCTCTCGAGGTCCCTTCCAACCCCTACAATTCTATGATTCTGTGATCATGCATGTCCCTCAGACCTGTCAGTAAAGGGGGTTGAGTCTAATCTGTCTCCTCTTTCATTTCTTTGCTTTCTGTTAGGAGTACAATGCTTGGTTTCAAATCTTTTTGGAAGTTAATTTCACTTAGCCATTATGGGTCTGTTTTCTTTTCCTCTTGCACCTCATACATTAATTTCCATCTGCGTGCAGTGGACGTGAACTCCAGCATAGCGCTGACATACCAATTTACATGCATCGAGCACTCAGTTATTGAAGAAAGCAAATGAGTGTTCGAGGAGCAAACGCAATGAGAACTCAGATAGCTTGTGTTTTATATTTTTCTGGCACACTTGCTTTCCTAACAGGTTGGTTTTAAAATCAACAGGGCAGAAATTCCGTTTCAAGAGCGTGCCAGGTTGAGTTCTTCCCCCATGGGACTGTAATTTCAGCAAATGCTGTGATCTCTTGGCGCTTCTGTTTCAAGCACAAACTTGTCATCCTGTGTTGTCTTGTTTATCTAGAGCCCAGCAATAGCTAGTACTGCACTCCTCTGCATGTGGCACACAGATAATGCAGTCGA
Source organism: Laterallus jamaicensis coturniculus (assembly GCA_022605575.1). Classification (NCBI taxonomy): domain Eukaryota; kingdom Metazoa; phylum Chordata; class Aves; order Gruiformes; family Rallidae; genus Laterallus; species Laterallus jamaicensis. The sequence continues at coordinate 6,120,728 of JAKCOX010000005.1, forward strand.
AGCACACAAATACCATTTCCTTGACTATTTATGTTGTGTGATCCCATAGTTAGAAGGAGCTCTGAAAAGGCATTGTTTTATAATGAGGTATGCCTGTTGTTTTAGGATAAACACTGATAAAAGACAAAAGCACAGCGATAGCAAAACTGCTCCCTTTTTGGTTTTCTTGTCTAACACACCCCTTGGGAAATACTGAGTTGTTTATCTCAGCTTGAATAGTTTCATGTATGGTTGCATAGTAAATAAAAACTACAGCTCTTGGTTATTTACAGAGCAATAAAGAACTCAGCTTCCTTAAACACATTCATTTTGAGATTCAAATTTGAATTTTTTCCACTTAACAGGGAAAAAATCTCAGGGCAAAGCACTTGTTTATCTATTTATTAAAAACTATAGCAAGATATACCTCCAGGCAAAAACTAGAAGCAATACCCCTAAAATAGCATCAGCGTGAAATCGGTGGCGCCACACCTGAGCTCTGTTTTATCAGAATAACCCTCAGAGTAAGTAAACCCAAAGCTGAGCCATGAGGATGCCACTACTTTCTCCCTAAGAAAAACCCAGCTCCAAACTAGGAGAGAGGGGATGGATGAGGCACGCAATGCCAGCTTGGCACGCTGTGATTAAAAGAAGAATAGTTCATTAAGTGGCCGTCCTGTCTCCACTGATATTTAGGTAACTCTCCTTCTGCTAAGCATTAGCAGCAAGAACAAGCAGTTAAGTTTTATAACAAATACCAGTATAAAAAGGGTGGATTTTGGAAGGCAAATCCTATGAGAAGCAGCTGAGGGAGCTGGGGGTGTTCAGCCTGGAGAAGAGGAGGCTGAGGGGAGACCTTATCACCACCTATAACTATCTGAAGGGAGAGTGTAGAGAGATGGGTGATGGTCTCTTCAGCTAGGTGACAGGAGACAGGACAAGGGGAAATGGCACAAAGCTGCACCAGGGCAGGGTCAGATTAGATGTTCAGAAAAAATTCTTTGCTGAAAGAGTTGTCAGGGCCTGGCACAGGCTGCCCAGGGAGGGGGTTGAGTCACTGACCCTGGATGTGTTTAAAAGACGGGTAGATGAGGTGCTCAGGGATATGGTTTAGCACAGGACAGGAATGGTTGGACTTGGTGATCTTCAAGGTCTTTTCCAACCTTGTAATTCTGTGATTCTGTGAAAAAAAAAACCACTAGGAGAAAAGGGAGTATTTTTTAAAAAGTAATTTTCTTTTGTAAGACCTAATTCTCACCCGTCTCTTAAGGCCAATTGACAAAAATCTTGAATTGCCAGAAAGCACTTCACTGAAATCAGAAGACTTTCATCCATGTAATTAGTCATTTGAAAATACAGCTGAACAAAAAATAAGCTATCATTAAACTTTCACAGTGCCTCGCTTGATCAAAGTAATGCAGGAACACTAATATCTGGCATATAAATGTATTAATTTCCTTAATTGCATTGCAATATTTTGTCTTTCATGTTTGATTCTCTTTATTTTATAATTAAGTTCCTACAAGAGAAGAAGAGAGAGGGAAAACAAGAGAACTTAAGAGAGAAAGATGCCAATTAGAGTAGCCGCCGGGGAAAAGACAAGTAAGGGTAGAGCTCCCAATTCTGAGTGTAATCAACAGCAGAGATTAATAAAGCTAATGCAGGAATAATTTTGTTATCAAAGCAGATCAGTCGGAGGGAAAACAGCTTCTGAGTTAAAATTACAAAATCGAGATGAAAGTAATCAGCTACTTAAGCACACAGCTTGGTTTCTTTGCGTGAAAAAGCAAGTTTGAGGCGTAAATTAGTAGCAAACCATCTGTTAATTTGCTAATCCTAAACCCCTGTCTTTATGACTTAAAACAAAACTTTTAAAATTATTTAAAATAGGAGTAGTGTGTATATATACACACACACACCCCTACATATGTATGAGAGAAGACTCATTTCAATTAGGTGTTCCCAAAAATTATTTTTTTAGACCAAACTCTGAAGTTGAACTGGTAACATACTTCTCCCCCCTCTACACCATGTGGCATATTTAAAGTCATTTCACAGCCTTGTCAAGATTCAGAATGCATTTCCCTTACCAGAATTATAAATCTCTCCCTTGACCATAATTGCTAGCTATGTTTCGATCACAAGATGAGGGCTGTTCATCTGATATTTTGGAATACCATACTGTATATGGGAAGCATACCTCTCCCCAGTATTCACTCTTGGCTTGCTCCAGCTTGGCTTGAGGGTTTCTGGTTGTGGCTTTTTTTAATTGGGTGGAAGAATTCATGAAATAATTGCATTAATAATAATGTTGCTTAGTTGAACTAGGAGAGTGGAGGAAACCAGCTGTTTGACGAGTAGCAGATCTATTGAGTCTTGGTTTCTGAAGGAAAACCCTTGCAATCCTTTATCCCATCCCATTGTAGATGGGGGAAAAAGTTCACATGTTGCCACCATGCCGCTCCAGCTGAAAGACATAAAGAGGCAAGCTCTGCCAGCTCTTCCCTCTGTGGCCACTCCAGTTAACATCCTTCCCTCTCTCTCTTATACTCTTGTCAAAAAATGATTATTTCAAAGGCTTCTGCACCACTGCAGAACTTGGCTGAAAATAGCTAATGTGTTCAAAAATGGTGATGAGGAGGCTGAACGGGCAGCACTCTCATACTGTCCTTGTTTCCATAGGAAATGAGGCCAGAAACATTTATATCTAGGTCTTTGGCATGAAGTCACGTTTACTACCTTTCTTCTCCCTGCCCCACCAGGCCCCAACTCGCAGCTGTCCTTCAGCATCGCATCCGGGGATGGCGCAGGCCAGTTCGGCATTGACAACAACGGGGTGCTGAGCATCAGGCAGCCTCTGGACCGGGAAAGCCAGTCTTTCTACAGCCTCGTCGTGCAAGTCCATGACATGGCCCCTCTCCCTGCCTCCAGGTACACGAGCACAGCCCAAGTTTCCATTATTCTGCTGGATGTGAATGACAGCCCGCCAAGCTTTATCTCCCCAAAGCTGACCTATGTCCCAGAAAACACACCGATAGATACGATTGTGTTCAAAGCACAGGCGACTGACCCTGACAGTGGTCCGAACAGCTACATCGAATACAGTCTGCTCCGGTCTCTGGGAGACAAATTCAGCATTGGAACTATTGATGGTGAAGTGAGGCTTACCGGGGAGCTTGACAGAGAAACCGTGTCCAACTACACCTTGACTGTGGTAGCCACAGACAAGGGCCAGCCATCCCTTTCTTCATCTATGGATGTGGTGGTTATCGTCCTGGACATCAATGACAACAACCCGCTTTTTGCCCAGAAGCTTTATAAAGTAGAAGTGGGGGAGAATACTTTGACAGGCACGGATTTAATCCAGGTGTCTGCCATGGATGGAGATGAAGGGACAAATGGCCAGGTCCGCTATGCCATCGTGAGCGGAGATGCCAATAACGAGTTTCGGATCGATTCTGTAACAGGGGTGATAACCGTTGCCAAGCCTTTGGACAGAGAGAAGAAGCCTTCGTATACACTGACTGTTCAGTCAGCCGACCGTGGGAGCAGCCCAAGGACCGATACCACGACCGTCAGTATTGTCCTGAAGGATGTCAACGATTATATTCCCACGTTTGAACTTTCACCCTACTCTGTGAATGTCCCTGAGAATTTAGAGATGCTCCCGAAAGATATTCTTCAGGTGAGCACATACACCAAGTAAATGTGTATCTCCTGCAGTTATTAGCATGCCTCAATTCATGGGATTAATGTGTAGCCTCTTTCCTCCAGAATTAAAAAAGGCAATTTAAAAGCTGATTTAAAAGTTGCCTCTTGGCTCTCATCTAACCTGCAGTGGCTTATTCTCCTTCTTGTTTGTTTCAGTGGAGGTTTTTTTGCTTGCATTTTAACCCAGAGTTTTTATAATGCTTGGGGGTTTTGTCCATGTTTTCCCAACCCAATTTCCCACCTACACTGGGACTTAAAGGTTTGCTCTCTCATATCAATCTCAGCTTTTATGCAACCAGTCTCTCAATCGATCATTGCCTACATGGGATGAGGCGCTGTGCCAGACACTGAAAGAGCCCTAACAGCACTCAGCCAGCAGGATATGCAATGTTTGCTTTGATAAGGAGCTCAGCCTATCACCTAGCCTATCATATCAGATCATTCGTGGTTTTCACTGAGCCCAAACACAATCTTTACTGTATGCCTGAGAAAAACAAGCAGTCAGCTATTGAATGTTTTCAAACTATGCTTTTAAGTCCATCACCACCATGTTAAGTAATTTGTACAACTGCCACTAATTCATTCTAGCCCTTAAGGCATTTGGATTGATTCAATCTGTTAATCTGGATTATTGTCATAGAGGGTATTTCCTCTGTGCCAATAAAATTTCACAGACCCCACACTCATCAGTTCCTGCTATTTCTTCCCATGTGTTTGCGTTGCTTTTGCAGGTTGTAGCGAGGGACGATGATCAAGGCCTGAACAGCAAGCTCACTTACGTTCTGGTGGCTGGAAATGAAGAAGGAGCCTTTACTCTCTCGCCTAGCGGAGAACTGCGCTTGGTGCGGAGCCTGGACCGGGAGGCGAAGGAGCAGTACGTACTACTGATCACAGCTGCCGATGCAGGTAAAGCCAGCGGACGGTCTCCTCAGGTCAAAACTGGTGAAAACTCATTGTCACATGAAAATACTGCATTCTGGATAGAAAAATACGTATTTTTATGATGGTCTTAAAACTTTAATGAATGGAGATCAGTACCCTAAGTCTCAGTTTAAGATCTCTCTGGGGAGAGCTGGGATTACCTGATATCAAAAGGAGCTCAGATTTTATCCTTATGTCTAGTTGTCAGGTGTTAGTGCTCACTACAGATTTAGGTAGGTTGGTTTTTGCCCTGCAGTAATAAGTGGTCCTGTGGTCATGAGAGCTTCATGCACGGCAATGAAAAAACAATATAAATGGCAATAAAACCCAATATGATTTTGCCATCAGTAATGTGCAGACAAGTCAGATCAATGGCCAGAAAACAGTTATGGGCTACTCAGTTAATCTTACCAAAATCTTAGCTCTGAAAAGGAATAGCAACTTAAATTTTGGCGTTTTAATTTCCAACTTTTCTCAGTGTCCAGTCATACGTTTGCTCCAGCATCCCAGATGTAATCCAAATGTATTCTGAGTTCCCTCAGTTTAAAGTAGGATGTGAATTCTTTTAATGAAAATGAATTGCACTTTCACTTGAAGTGTCCAAGTACAAAATTTTGGGTTCAGATTTTGGTATCCATATTAGTAACAAAGGCATCCTGCATCATATTCTGGACTGATTTCAGGTCCCCCGGGGTCTGGTGGCTTTAATTTACTGCAGAATTGTTCCTACGTACTAAAAATAAAAATAGAAGCATACCCAACTTGTTGACAAGTGGATACAGTTTTGGTTTGTGCCATGTTGTGTGCAGTATCTCGTGTCAGTGACGATATTGATGACTTCTATTTTCCTATTGCGGCAGCGCTCAGGTATTTCACAACCCAAACCCAACCCAAGCTGCGAAATGCCATTATAGGACTTGATGTATCATTTGTCTTCTGCTTTGGCTAGACATACTCTATGGTTTGCAATTTTTTGCACTGGCTTTCCGTTACTTTATAGCCACAAACTGCTCACTTGTGACTTGGACTTGCTTGGGCTTGAACATCCCTCTGTTCCTTCAGAAGCTGAGGCCGGGATATATAAGGGAAAGCAGATCCTTGATGTCTGTTTACTTTCCTTGTCCAAGTTGGCAGGAGTCGGCTAGGACTGTACAAAAACTATTAGCTCTATGTACAAAATACCCAAAGGCTGAGCTGATAAGGGGTGTCATACAGCCAGCAATTACTGCCCTCCTTGGAAAAAGAGAGGAGCAAGAAATTTGTTGTACCCCATGCCTAGCACAGTGGGTAGGCCAAAAGCATAATGAGAGCACAATCTTTTCCTAGACTCTGGTTCATAAAAAAACCAATGTGAAAACTAGGAGATTTACCCAACCATTCCAAGTGAAAATATTTATTTGTGTTGGGAAGTATCTGAGTTTCAGATTATCCAGGGGAGATTTTGAAACTTGAAGTGTGCACGGGGACTGTGCAAAGGGTGTTTGTAAGGGGCTGACAAAACCAGCACCGTGTTTCATTGCTTCCCATACCTAACCACTTAGACAATGTGCTGATTAAACACTGAAGCTGGTTTGTTTGTGGAGTTTTCTTAATTCACTATATTCTCATGCAGGTAACTTGCAAGTTGTTATTCCCCCCATCAGTGTTACAAGGTCCTAGCAAAAGCGTTAAGAAGCAGACATTTGGCTGTAACTTGAAGCTAAATTTAACTGTCCTTACTGTGTTTAAGTTTACAACTGACTAAAGGGAGGTTAGTGTGATGTGGTATAGTTTTCAACCAGCTTTGTGAATAACATTAGATAATATCTTCTGATTAGGTTGGAGACTTACTCTAAATTCATGCCATCAAAGAATACATTTTAAACTGTTAGTAATGATTTATCCAAACTAAAACATCACAGGAACACATCGAGCTTCTGTAGAAGTCAATGCCAAAACTTTACTTGATTTTCTGGAAGCAGGAGGTGGACTGTGGTCATAATAGAGACTTAGTAGCATATTTAAAGTGGTGTTTTTTCTAGGGGATCCCTGTTATGTTTGAATTAGTCATTCTGAGTTCAAGCAGTCTAGATGGTAAAGAGTACTCCAGCAGCAAATTCCATTGGAGACCTCTTAAAAAGCCATGTTTTATCACGATGATGTGCAACAGACGGACCAAGCTACAGGCTCTGGGACTTCTGTCCAGCTACATCTCAAATTTTGTATTACTGTAAATTACATTACCATGCCTGGAATGCGTGTGCTTCTCAAGACATTTGGCAGCCGAGTTAGAAAAACAGTACTTGGGAGGAAGCCTTTCTAAAAGAGTTGCAGCTTTTCAGATGGGGAACATTATTCCTTGAAGCTACACAAAGGAGTACACAAGCTGCCAGTCTGAGTACATGGTGGTGAAGCACTCCAATCTGAGTACGTGGTGGGTACCAGGTGGAAATAGGCTGACCTCTGGTAGTTCCCTGCTTCACTAAATCAGATAGTTCTGGCTGTACTAGCAGAAAGATGGTGATGGCACAATCTTGAAACAGGTAAAAGAAGCTTTTTGAGTATTATGCTCCTGAGCAGCTGCTAAAGGTTTATAAAAGAAACTCTCATTGACATGTCCAGCGCTTTGCCTAATAATGTAACTGTTCCTTTGGAGTGTCTTTGTTTTATAATGCTTGGAAAGAAGGATCTTTGCATAGAAACCATTCAACCAGAAGCACGGATGCAAACAGGTAGTGCTCCACTCTAGGAAAGCATTGCCTGCCAAAAAGTGGAAGAAAGCTTGCCCTAAAATAATCCACATCTGTATTGTCTTTGAAAGTAAATCAAGGGAGAGGTAATACATGTTGCACTTGGAGTTTGGCATTTACTGGCTGTAATAAACAGTCTTTTGGATTGTTTTTAGCAGCCCTGGCAACAGTCTTACCATATATGGTGCATCTTATTTAGGGTTGGGTTTGGTTGGGGTTTTTTACAGTTAAAAATTGTGGTAGACATTCAAGTGCTTTGAATCCCAACTCTAGAAATGTCCAGGTAGCACATGAAGGGCAAAATTCTGTCTATCCAACCCACCTCCTATTTTTCTTGTAGGCTACACTCTTGTTTAAAACATTAAAGGACAATACCCTGCTCCCATTGAAGTCAATGCCAACTCTTCTGTCAAGGAAGCAGACACAATACATACTTAGAAGCATCTTTAGACATGAGAACTTTTGGATTCTCTACTTGGTTTTGGCTGCCTTCCCAATCTCCCTATCATAATCAAGGATTTCTTACTTTTTCTAGCTTTATTATCACTTCTTCAACTTCTGCCTGTGGTTCTTGTAGGGTTACCCTAGCCTGTGTATGGGGAATTGATGGAATAAGGATGATTTTTAATTTTTCATTATTTTTATCATTCAGTCCAACATACTGGAAACAATCTGTGACCCCAGAAGGGGCAGACACTTTGGTAATGGTTGTTATATCATCCTCATGGGTTCTATAGAATGTATTGATAGCACTCAGTCTGTTGGTAGCAGGTGAAGGATTAGGATATTGCGAAGCAGCAGCCCATGTACGTGAAGCACTGAGCCAGCAAGGCTGCATGGGATGTCATGCCAGTGCTGCCTCAGAAGTCTCCGTGCTCCATCAGGCCATTCAGATGTGCTCTTCCCTAACCCAGGTCTCTGTCTCAGGCACATGAGAAGAGTTGCTGAGCTACTAAGAGTTGAGCTGCTCATAAACATGCTGGGTGGGTCAGAGGTGGACTGCTGGTCGGACCACGCGCACCAGTGATGGGAATTCGGGCAGTTGTTGAAAAAAATGCTTTCCCAAGCAAGGGCTTCAAGCCTCAAGCCTGAAGAAATCACTCATGATAGATGCATCATCCTGGCTCTGGCCCAGCTATTCCTTGGCCTTGCCTGATAGTCCTCTACCAGGTCCTCAGGGTAGATCTCGGGTTGGCAAAAAGTCTTCCCTCCACTCTGGGGGAGGGAAAAAGACTGATGAAATGTTTCCTGGTGCTTGGCTCAGTGATTTGTGGCCAGGCAGCCTGGTGCATGCCCAGTTTCCACAAGGCAATTTGCACAAAGGTTCTTGATTTCAACCTTGTATCATCACTCTTCCCTTGCTTCTGCATTTCCACCCCACTCCAGCTTTGGGTCTCAGACACTCATCTGCCACTCTGGGCATTGGTGGGGTTCCAAAGACATGCAAAGCATCCATCACCTTTAATGTTCAGCATCTTCAGAGCAGTACACCTGTGACTTTGAGAAATAAAACTTAATTCATCTCCAGAGTTTGCCCATCAGGATTTAGAGCCTCTCTTGCAGTGTGAGCTGTAAGACCAGAGCGTGCGAATTATAAATACGATGACAGGCAAAATGATGGACTGTGGAATAACACCATAGTGTTTAGATTGCAGATGCACCCCCAAAATGTCTGCTGACATAAATGCCAAGAAACCTGCATGCAGCTATTTAAATGTGTCTTTGTGGGTCTGTTTTTACCACATAAATCATTTGTTTTCCTTCTCTATACCCTTCTGCGTGGCAAAATGGGGAGGGGAAAGAGGCTTTGTCATTTATTTCTTCTCACCCCATCTGGTGGGGACGTGGTGCTGGTAAACATTCAGTTCTGGCACCATGACAAGAACCGGTGCAGCTGCTTTTATCATCCCCATCTTTAACTCTTGGAGCAATTTTCTGGAGCAAATGTTAGCATTCCAACAGTCCTCCTCCTTTTATTTATTGGTTGCAGGGATGTGGAGCAGCACATCTGGAAACCTGCTAGCTTCCCAGGACTACTGTTTAAATAAACTGCAACCACCATCTCTTCACTTGGTTGGTCGGAATGGTGCATCACCACAATCAAAACAAAATCAAAATGTGGTCTTTCTAATTAGCTGCTGTGATCATCCTGGGAGCTTTTTTAATGGGTTGGGGGGTTTTTATAAATAATCTATTTACTAATTTAGATAAATAGCTCTGAAAGAAATGAGTCAGAGGACTGTTACTGTATTAGTTAGTTTAGTTAGCTGCTCTTTGTGTACATCCCCTGTATGAAAAACAAGCATGTGTTTTTAACTTTAGAAAATGCTGGCCCCCGACTTATACATTCTTTTCTTCAAGAATGCAGGACAGCAACCAAGCAGAGAGGTTATATCCTCCCCAGGAATTCTCTTTTGAGATAGGCTTTTGTTTCTCTTCAGTCCTTAAATCAAATGAAATCTGACGATGTAGTCGTCTTGTTTTTTAACGTGTTTTGAGATACTTCCCAGTTTGGGTTGACAAGTAAAGGATGACTGTATTGTCTAGCGATGGTAAAGAAGAGTCTCGAGGGTTAACATCATGTGAGATTTATGTGACTAGGCTTAAAGACATTTATACATGTCCTGTTTTCTTAGCATTTACCCTGCATTTCTACTTAACAGGCAGCCTACAGTGTGAAGAGATGTTGCCTGAGAAGAGTGAGTTGTGCTTTTCACACAAGCTCAGCTATTTTAAAGTCTTGTTCTGTCATAACCAACAGGCAACTACACAAGTTTCCGTCGGGAATCTCTTGTTTTCCATGCTTTCTAAACATGCACATTGCTTCAGGTTTTGGTGAGCTTAATGAAGGTGATGTATACTTGCATTGGTGCAGAGCAGTTTACATTGTGATTGCTCCCTTCTGGGATCTTGGTTTATGCCACAGCTGTTTCAAAATTAACGCTGGTTTCTGTCCCAGCTCCATTTATTTCCTTACCTTTGCCAAAGCTCTTTCTTGCATCGATGCTCTCTACATTAGTCTACTGCTACTGGCTTGCTCTTTTACTAGCCTTACTATTTTTCCTCTTTTAAAACTGGTGTGAAAATTATCATTCTAGTAGTTTTGTGTGTTATTTTAAATTTATTTCTAAATCTCACAGTGGCAGAACTGAGATGGTGACAGACCCAGTGAGTTCATAGAGTTCATTTTTGTCTTGCCATTGTCTAAAACCAGGAGAGGACTGAGAGGGGGATTTTTTCTAGCTGTGGGAAGCTAACTGTGGGGTTTTACCCTTTCACAGGGCCTAGAAACTGTTAGCACTTTTTAATTTCTCTCTGGGAGACAGAAGCTGAAAAAGCTATTTAGGAAGCGGGTTTATGGCAAAGTCAGTGTGATGTCCCCTGGAGAGTAATTGTCAAAGCAGAGAGCGTATCCATGTCGATACGATGTGACACGTTTACTCCCCAAAGGACATGAGGGCTTTAGCCCACCCCTTCAGAAGACTGCTCCATGAGATGCACAGTCCAGCCCCAGAATACCATTTCAGGGATTCAGTCTTGTATTTGGAGTTAAACCTTCATTATTAGATCACTATGTTCAGAATAGTTCAGGGAGAGCCTTTGGGCTAAATCCAAGTGTCTGTGTTCTCTGGGGTGCGGTGCTGGAGAGACGTATATTCGGGTTGGCAAAGGGCTCGGGCTGGCGAGTGCAAGCTGAAGTGTCTGTGAAAGCAGTGAAACTTTCTCACTCAGGTTAAAATCATGGACAGAGCTGTGGTTTTGAAATCAACTCAAGGTGATCAAGGGCCTGGGGCATGTCTCCTGTGAAGATGTGCTGTAAGAGTGGGGCTTGTTCAGCCTGGAGAAGGGAGGGTTCCAGGGAGACCTAACTATGGTTTGCCAATACTTAAAGGGGTCCTACAGGAAAGTGGGAGAGGGACTATTCATCAGGGAGTGTAGTGATAGGAGAAGGGGTGATGCCTTCAAGCTGAAAGAGGGCAGGGTTAGGTTAGATATTAGGAAGAAATTCTTTACTATGAGGGTGGAACAGGTTGCCCAGAGAGGCTGTGGCTGCCCCCTCCCTGGCAGCGTTCAAGGCCGGGTTGGATGGGGCTTTGGGCAACCCGGTCTAGTGAGGGTGTCCCTGCCCATGGCAGAGGGGTTCGGACTAGGTGATCTTTGAGGTCCCTTCCAACCCAAACCATTCTATGGTGCTGTGATGGTGGATTTTATCTGGATAAGGCAAGCAGACTTTGAAATACATGTTGAAGCTGCTCACTCTCTATAGTTCAGATGTACTTGTAGATTTTTAGCAAAGTCCTGAATCTAAGTGCACATTGCTCCATTCAAATGTTCCTTACATGTGCAATTCCCTTTCTACTCTTTGTTGGGATCATGAAGAATCCAGCAAGTAACTGATGGGAGGTTACTTAGGATGGGATAAACTGCTTCTGGCTGAGGTTTGTTGGGTGAGCTGTTCTCCATTTCACTGCGTTCAACAAAAGAAACAGAAGGGAAATTATTCAAAATAATCTAAGATCTTCTAATTTCTGGCTATTAATGCATACAAACCAAATCATCCTATTAGTAACCTATGGCCTTTAGAATATTATTCTTTAAAAACAGGTCTTCAGAGGTTTTGCAAAGCAAAAAGGTTCAAAAATTAGAGGGCTGGGGAGAGACCAAGCTATGACAGAGACATGGAAGCGGGCATCAAGCACGGTGTGTGTATGTTTGTGCTTTGCAGTAGAAAAACCTGCAGACTCTCCAGACAAAAATATAATAATGTGACTCAGGCCCAAGTGGTGTTGAGGAGAACTCTCTAGGTTCTACCCCAATACAGATGCAAGTCCTGTATTCCTTCTATTGGCATTTGGGTTCTTTTTTCACTAGACAAGCAGAATCCTAATGAGGTTAATCTACTTCTGGAGTCTAGGAAAGCATGAGATAAGATGTAATAACACAGCCAAAAGTTTAATCTGTCTACAGACATTCTTGGAATTATAGTTGAAAACATCATTTTGTTAGGAAACTGAATCTTTTGCCTCTTTGCATCCCTCATAAATAGAAGGAATTTGGCTATTGGTAGAAACACCATTATTTATTAAGAAATTGTGGTTATTCATAAGCATTGGTCAGAATGGTTGTCTTTTTTGAGGAACATAAAATTATGCCACCTACAGGAACTGAATGTAGGTGATGGTCTTACTTATTTAGTCATATTACCTCATTGCTAATGAGGTAAAAAGGAATTACCAGTAATTCTGTGTTGTTTCTCATCATCCAGAGTTGATTACAAGAACCTTGTAAAAATAACAAAGGAACAAAATAGAGATAAAGGGCAGCAAACACCAGCTTTGCCAGGGAAGCATGTGCTGTGGACTGTCAAAGGTGGTTTCTGCTCCTCCTGAAGGGTTAATCTAAGAAAAAGCATCATCTGTGACTAGAATTATCTGATTAGTTTGAAATATTTTCAGTCATAAATGACACAAGTATTGATCTATGGTAAGCTGAGACTTCAGCTGTGAACTCTACTGCGTACTGTACTGTATGGAGGACACTGTAGTTCAAGGAAGTTCTTATCACTGTTTTTCAAGTAGCTTATCTGCTTGGGAGGGATATTTTTTTTCCTCCTTTTTTCCATCCACACAGGGATGGAAGTTTCCATCACACAGTTGGGAAAAATTCCTTTCTTGCCTTGGTTTGCAATACCTGTGTTTTCTTAAGTTGTGTGATCATATCTTGTGTTAATCTCTGGCATGGCACCCCCCTGTTCTCAAGAGACTCCTGAGCACTTAATATGTAGCAGATATGAATGGGATACAGTGAATTTTAGGGGGCTGCTTAGATCACTGCTCAAGTTCATTAAATGAGCCAGTTTTTGTCTTGATCCTCAGTCTCATCTCACGTGCAGGGTCTGAAGTGAAAATTGAATGTATGAAACATGTCAGGGCAGTTCAGTTTTCATTGAGTTTTGCCATGGTACAGAAAAATATTGTGCAGTGCTGATCCAGATAAATGAAAATGTGACTGCCAGACCTTTAAGCTATCTTCACTGTTGTCCAGGGTTGGTTTTGGGGTGGGGTTTTTTTGCTTTACTGTTACTAGTACCAAGTAGTTAAGAAACTAGTACTTGGTACCTAGTACTTGTTAATAGGTTGAGGTGAAAAATGCTGGTATACAGAATCACAGAATCAGAATCTCAAGGTTGGAAAAGACCTTTTAGATCATCAAGTCCAACCGTTCCTGTCCTACACTGAAACATATCCTTAAGTACCTCATCTACCCCTCTTTTAAGCACATCCAGGGATGGTGACTCAACCCCCTCCCTGGGCAGCCTGTTCCAGCCCTGACAACTCTTTCAGTGAAGAATTTTTTCCTAACATCCAATCTGCCCCTGCCCTGGCACAGCTTTGTGCCATTTCCCCTTGTCCTATCTCCAGTCACCTGGCTGAATAGATCATCTCCCACCTTTCTACACCCTCCCTTCAGGTAGTTGTAGGTGGTGATAAGGTCTCCCCTCAGCCTCCTCTTCTCCAGGCTAAAAATCCTCAGCTCCCTCAGCTGCTCCTCATAGGATTTGCCCTCCAGCCCCTTCCTCAGCCTGGTTGCCCTTCTCTGGACTCGCTCCAGGACCTCAATGTCCTTCTGATGGTGAGGAGCCCAGAACTGGACCCAGCACTCGAGGTGCAGCCTCACCAATGCCAAACACAGGGGCACAATCACTTCCCTAGACCTACTGGCCATGCTGTTTCTGATACAAGCCAAGATGCTTTTGACTTTCCTGGCCACATGGGCACACTGCTGGCTCATATTCAGTCAGCAGTCAACCAAGTATAACTCTTAGGAAAAAAAAGAATCAGGTAAATGGATTTAAACTGGAAAGCAAGCTAGAATATAGTGCTTAATATATACGATTTAGTAGATAATTAAAAAAATCAAGGCAGAAAAACATGTCAATTTGTAAATTTTCAGGCTGTTAACACTTCCTTTCTTATCTCTTCATTCATCCATCTTGCTGTGATTAGTTTGGCAGTTCTAAATGAAAATGGATTTAAACTATTGTCCTTCTGCTTACATCGCTCTTGTATGAGTTTCTGCTTCAAATGTGCTAATGAGTTCGAAGAATGTAATCTGGTTTGCAGGAGAAGATAACTAGGATAGTCACTGTGCTGAGCAATTTCTCAGCCTTTAAGAAGTGCTAAGATTTTTCCAGTCTTTGTGGTCTTAAACCCTTTTTTAAATTAAAAGTTACACCTTGTAAATTGGAAGCCTGCTAGCTCATTCTTCAAATACAAAGCTATGATTTTAGGAAGCCTTTGCTCACAAGGAGAATGCAAGTGAAACACACCCATTTGGCCTGAATGCTTATCCTGTTGGTTAATCCTCACTATTTATACAGAGTGTTTTTAAAGCATAATTCAAAATCATGCATTACAGGAATTGCACTGTGGGATATTCAGGAGTCACAAGCAGTCAAAAGTTGCCCTTGTCAGCAGTCTCTGCAGGAGCCAGCGTCTCTGTGTTTTTCTGTTTATGGCAATAACTTATAACAAGGAGAAGCAATTTGGTGGGTTTAAGGAAAAATATAGATATTTATTATTTTTTTTTAAGGTCTCTGCCTTTCTTTTAAGTTGCAGCTCCACACTTTTAGTATCTTTGGCCAGCAGTGCCCATGATGGCCATGGCATCATGCCTGCCCTCCCAGCACCGCCCGCGATGTGAACACAGGAGATGCACCCTTACGACCAGTCCTCTGCTGGGCTTTGTTATGAGAAGTATCTTCAGCGGTGAAAAACATTACTTAAAGATTTGTTTTCTGAACCGTGTGTGGAAGAGCGTGGCTTCTCACACTGAGATGGAGTGTAGTCTGACTAAGTCACCTGCGTCTCTCCCAAGCACTTTCTCCAGTGACCTCTACCTCTCTCTGTGGAGAAGGACCTGGGGGTCCTGGTTGATGACAGGTTGGCCATGAGTCAGCAGTGTGCCCTGGGGGCTGAGAGAGCCAGTGGGATCCTGGGGGGCATCAGGAGGAGTGTGGCCAGCAGGTCACAGGAGGTGATCCTCCCCCTCTACTCTGCCCTGGTCAGGCCCCACCTGGAGTGTTGTGTCCAGTTCTGGGCTCCCTGGGATAAAAGGACAGGGATCTCCTGGAGAGAGTCCAGAGAAGGGCTACGGAGATGATGAAGGGCCTGGAACATCTATCCTCTGGGGAAAGGCTGAGAGAGCTGGGGCTGTTCAGCCTGGAGAAAAGAAGACTGCGGGGGGACCTAATCAATGTTTATAAATACCTTAAGTATGGGGTACAGGGGGAACTGGCCAGCTCCTTTTCTTTGGTCAGTGGAGACAGGACAAGGGGCAATGGCTGCAAATTGGAGCACAGGAAGTTCCACACCAACATGGGGAGGAACTTTTCCCCAGTGAGGGTGAGGGAGCCCTGGGACAGGCTGCCCAGGGGGTGTGGAGTCTCCTTCTCTGGAGAGATTCAAGACTCATCTGGACGCCGACCTGTGCAGTATGAGCTGGGGAGCTGCTTTGGCAGGGGGGTTGGACCCCATGATCTCTTGAGGTCCCTTCCAACCCCTACAACTCTGTGATTCCATGTTAACAGATGACAAGTGCATGTCAAGGGCTTTATGGCATATCTGATTAATGCTTGTGCCTTTCGTGGAAGGAGAAGGAAATCTGACAGCTCTGAGTTGCTAACTCGCATCTGCTTATGTCAGCAACCCCGTATCTGTCTTATGCTGTGGGTGGTGGAGCAGAACTTGCTCAGCCCATTCCTTCATGCATTCCTCCACTTCGCTGAACAAAAGCAACAATGGGGGAAAATGCTAAATTGGGGGAATATGTCCTCTGCCAGTTTTCAGATGCGTGTGGTAAGTTTATGTTATTGCAAATGCTGAACAAGATCGTTATGTGGAACAGCTTGAAGCTGTGCTAAATCAATATAGAATCACAAGGTTGGAAAAGACCTTTAAGATCATTGAGTCCAACTGTGCCTGTCCTATGCTAAACCATATCCCTGAGCACCTCATCTACCCATCTGTTAAACACATTCAGGGAAGGTGACTCAACCCCCTCCCTGGGCAGCCTGTTCCAGGCCCTGACAACTCTTTCAGTGAAGAACTTTTCCTAACATCTAATGTGACCCTACCTGGGCACAGCTTGGTGTCATTTCCCCTTGTCCTATCTCCTGTCACCTGGCTGAAGAGATCATCTCCCACCTCTCTAAAACCTACTTTCAGGTAGTTATAGGTGGTGATAAGGTCTCCCCTCAGGCTCCTCTTCTCTAGGCTGAACACCCCCAGCTCCCTCAGCTGTTCCTCATATGATTTGCCCTCCAGCCCCTTCCCCAGCCTGGTTGCCTTCATGCTGTGCATTTGTTTTAATTGCACGTGCTTTGTTCTCAGTCTGTATCTCTGTTCCAGGGGTGTCCAGCCCTGTAATAGTGCAACAGCTTTTTTCTCCTCTCCGGGTAAACAACTGCAGGTTCCTTGCTCTGATGAGCAGATCGCAGGAAAAGAAGAGGAACCGGGAAATGTGTATGTGCCAGAGAACTTAAAGCTGTCATTGCATGTGCAAGTTCTACCCTTGTACGTGTATTGCAGTGTGATGATGCTCCTGGTGTGAAACTGCAAAGCTTACTGAGTTCACAGGAATTTAGATAGGGAACTGTCCCAGTTTAAAAATCACATGGATGAAACCAGGCATGAGAGCCAATCATAGAATCATAGAATTGTAGGGGTTGGAAGGGACCTCGAGAGATCATGGGGTCCAACCCCCCTGCCAAAGCAGCTCCCCAGCTCATACTGCACAGATAGGTGTCCAGATGGGTCTTGAATCTCTCCAGAGAAGGAGACTCCACACCCCCTGGGCAGCCTGTCCCAGGGCTCCCTCACCCTCACTGGGGAAAAGTTCCTCCCCATGTTGGTGTGGAACTTCCTGTGCTCCAACTTGCAACCATTGCCCCTTGTCCTGTCTCCACAGACACTGAAAAGGGGCTGGCTGATTCCCCCTGCACCCCATACTTAAGATAATTATAGACATTAATTAGGTCCCCCCTTAGTCTTCTCAAGGCTGAAGAGTCCCAACTTACTCAGCCTTTCCTCATAGGGGAGATGCCCCAGGCCCCTAATCATCTTTGTAGCCCATCTTGCATTACTATTTGGGACATGGATTTCTTTTGCGCTATCAAAACATTTGTGTGTGTGAGTGTGTGTCTGGGCATGTCATTGCTTGAACAAGTTTGGCCTCTTGTCTAGTGATTTTTATATATATATATATTTTTTTTTTATTTTTTTTTTACTTTTGATGGCTCATGTTTCCAAATTCAGGTCTGTTCCCTCTCAGCTTCTTTAGGCTGGTAGATGAGGAAGGATATCAAGTTTTCTAATAGCCTTTTTCCTTATCAGACGATCCTTGCACAAGCACACATCCATCCCAACAGTTCCCTTTGGGTTTTTTGAAGTGCGTGTTCTGTTAAACCAGCTTTGGGAACAACTGCTACTTTGTACCTAACTATGAGAAGACCTGAGATTTGTCACACTCAGATATTTAGAAAATCTGGGCTCCTGCATGGTCTCATTCTCCAGCTACCTGCTGAACTCGAATGAGAGTAGGGCTAGCTTCTAAGCTCTTTATTGTGAGTGTTTATTAACTACTTATTTCAGCTTTTTGTCTCAAAATACACTAGGTTCACCAGTTTCTTAAGACTTTGTATGGAAGTATGTAGGGGAAAAAAATGAGTGAAAGGAAAACAAAACACAATCAACAGATCCAGACAGGACAAATATTTGTGGTTGTAAAAAAATTAAAAAGAGCCACTTATTTTTCTTATTTCACATACGCACTTTCTTTTGTGCTCCTGGCAAATAAGTTAATTTAAGGTCATCTATGTTTCAAGCCAAGCTTCCTTTACTCCAGAAATCCAAAGCATAATGCAAGCTAAGTTGCATTTTAACTTAACTCTAGCTCCATACTTATTTTAAAAGTCAGCAGTTGTGTGAGGCTCAGCACGCTTGGTCTGCATTTAAACGCCTTTGGAAAGATGGGCCGCTTTGTGGTGAGAAAAGCTTTGTTTACTTGAATGAAAAAAAGAAAGAAGTTCATGCTCTGTAATAACACACACACAACTTCTAGTCCCAGGACTCCTTCACTGAGTGTTTGACTGGAGCAGTGAAATCTGCTTTGTTGCAAAGCAACGCGCTTCGGCGAAGCAAAAATGCCGTTTCTGTTAAATCGCTTTCTGATCTTCAGGATAATGATGTGTTTAATTTACCACAAAAGATGGTAAACTGCCTGCAAGATGAGCTTCGATTAGTCACTTGGATTCATTTTATTTACATTTAATCCTTTTTTTTTTTTTAATTTATTTTTAATTTAGTGAAATGTATCTGTGGGGTTTTTGCTTAGGTTTATTGTAAGTTTTCTAGCACTTCATTTTGATACTTCAATGCTGGCAAAACCTGTGAGTGCCTAGTTCCTGAAAGGAATGATAAGTTTTCCTATATACTGTGCTAACCATGGCCCAGAAGCTGTTAAAGCTTCAAACAAGATGTGTATAATGTGCCAGACACATTCTCCTATTTCTGATTTTTACTGTGAGCTATACAGCACCACGCAGCCCAAATAATTTCCAATTATTCAGCTCATGGATAAGAATATGAATAACATCATCTTTTCCTGAGCTTTCTCAAAGAACATGAATAACTTTCCAAGTTTCCTTCAGTAGCTTTCTCTTACTACTCCGGTCCACTAAGTACTCTTATCATCCCTCACTCGTCCTGGTGTCCAGCTATGGTGTGGAGAGGTGAATGTACGCTGGAGCGGATGGTGCTCTGTGCTGGGGATTGAGGGGAGCTGAGATGGCTTACCCTCCCCCATTTCCCTTGACAAGGGAGGAAGAAGATAGCAGATGTCACTCCTTTCCTCTGAGGATGCATGAGTAGACCAAGGTAAAAGTGAAAGCAGTCTTTAGGTGAATCTCTTCTGGATGCCTCTGTGGCCCATAAGCATTAGCACAGATTAGGAGAATGAGTGGCATTGTATGAGTTCACCCAGAAATGTGAATTGTCCTCTTATTGCTGGTTATCCTGCATTTGGGAAGTCGAAATTGTCAGGTTAAATGAGATCTCTCCCCACTGTCACCTTCCTGCATTTAGTTTCTTTCTTTCTATTTGTATTGTTGTCTGTAGCCAATATTTTTCTTCCCCCTCCTCTTGGCTGGAGGGAGAAAAAAGTTGAGAGGACTCATTAAACTCCTACTTTTCCTCCTATTGTGATCATTCTTGTGGTGATCAGCTGTAGGCAAGTGTTGGTGAATGGGCTGGAAGACCAGCTTGTAGGTCCTTGCCTTGCTGAGAGGAGAGAGGTCCTCCCCGTGTGCTGCTCCTTGCCCACCCCATGGTCCCTGCAGCCATTTCTTCCCATCACCTCCTCAGTGTCCCACGTGAGAGAGGAACCCCAGCCCTGCGCTGACCAAGCCCGAGGTGGGCTCTTGTACCCTCCCCCTGTAAGTTGACCTTCACCACCAGCATCCAAGGAGCAGGCTCTTAAGGTCTGCTCCTTCTCTTCATCCCCAGACACATGTTTACTTGCAGATGTAAGCAAAAAGCTTACATTTTTGGAAGAACATCCGTGGGAAGCAATTTTCTTCCTGAACTCAGAGTTACTATTTTGACACTATCCCAGGTTAATCTTTATTTCAGCAGGGACGTGCAGACATTTGTGGGACCGTCTGCTTAATGTATATGTACAGCTGTCACCTAGAAAATAAACCATCCACTCTGTAGAAGCAGACCACAGCACACAGAGATGGGAAGTTCAAAAAATAATAAGAGTAGGAGAATATTAATGTAATAATCTTTAAAATGTAAAATATTTGATATTCACCGAATGGTCAATCCAACATCTCCCGTTTAGTTTGCATAGTTGACTTTATGTTCTCCAGTTATTAATAATTTGATGGTTCTCTCATTCCTCTGCCTTTCTAGAAGTTTTTTTCAGCATGGATGTCCTAAGCCTCCATGACACATGGGATTTTGGGAGCTGGGGGGGAAAAAAAAAGCCAAACACAGTAGTAGTATAGAATCACAGAATCATAGAATGGCAAGGGTTGGAAAGGACCCCGAGGATCATAAAGCTCCAACCCCCCTGCCACAGGCAGGGCCACCAACCTCAGGCCTGGAGCTACACAAGGTTGCCCAGGGCCCCATCCAACCTGGCCTTGAACACTTCCAGGGATGGGGCATCCACCACCTCTCTGGGCAGCCTGTTCCAGCCCCTCACCACTCTTTCCGTAAAGAACTTCCCCCTAATATCCAATCTAACCCTTCCCTCCTTTAGTTTCAATCCATTCCCCCTTGTCCTGCCATTATCTGCCCTTTTAAAAAGTTGATTCCCCTCCTGTTTCTCTGCTCCCTTCAGGTCCTGGCAGGCTGCAATGAGGTCCCCCCGCAGCCTTCTCCAGGCTGAACAAGCCCAGTATAGCACTAGAGAAATGCTCTTAATTAAGAGGTGTCTGTGAAAGAAATAGGTGCTACTTCTACTCTTAAATAGTGCAGACTATTATGAAAAATTGGTAGAAATTTTAGTGTAAGCCCATTAAGGGAAAACTGCATGTTCCTTTGTGGCTTCAGCCCTCAGGGCTGTTTGTAGGAGTGCTGAGAGGCATGCTTGGCCACTCACAGCAATTTTATATATATATATATATATATTTATATATATATATAGGTTGTAACGTGCCTGGTTTATTAAAAACAGTTTTGGGGCGTCTTGTGCATTTGGCTGATACTGCAGAATTTACACAAAATTTACTACACTGCTTTATACAAAACATTGTGTTTGGAGATAAAAGAGAGGTAATGCTGGAGCCTAAGAAGAATAACCAACTCGGGGAAGATTTGCTATCGAAGCAAAACTAAGAAATCTGGGAACTCAGCCTGGCCATGGAAACTGCTTCTCTCACCACAAATATGACATGTACACTTCATGAAACCTACTTATTACCAGGGGCCAAATTCTGTGGTCCTTATGCAAGCACAACTTTCACTTGAAAGTTCACTGAGGACGGGAGAATTTGGCCCCAAGTTATTTCTTTTCCATAGAAAATTACTTCATTTGTAATTTCCTCTTCTTATATTTCTCTGTAACTGCAGAAATGTGAGCTGGGCATGTAATTTCAAGTGGATAAAAGCTTTGAGGGCTCTCTGTGAAATTGCAACTTTATCTTTTGGGGTAATAGAATAAGGGAGTAAATTTGTGGACGTGATGCTTTACTTAGAGGAAAAAAGCATATTTGTGTAACTGTATAGATGGGAAACCAATGTAGTAAATACATGAGGTTTTTACATCTGAGTAAAATGAGAAAGACTTGGGGGTTTGAGCTGAAGAGCAGTGACAAGCATCTGAAGTAGTATTGGATTTCTGGGACATTCCTGTGAGCACAAGGCAGTCACGAGGTAGCGCTGAGTGACATCTGGGGTACTTGCATTAATAATAATAATTTTATTAGTATGGTGCTCAACCTTGGCGGGTATATTCACTTATGTGAGGTTAATGCCAATATGTCCATATCATGCTGGGCAGTGCCTTATAGCCATGTCCCATGGGATCAGAGAATGATGGCGTGGAATATATAGGGGGCTGAGGAGAGAGGCTGGGATTTGACCCTTGGAGCGTGCGTTTGGTACCCCACAACCTGGATTCCTTGGAGAGGAAAAGGGGCTGGGGCTGGTGCTGCCTGGAGTCAAGCAGCTGAGCTTAGAAACTGCTGGTATCAAGGTAATCCTGAGCAGGAGAATACCCATGGCACGCAAGCAGCTATTACATCTGGCATCCCTTGTGTCCATTTCTGTTACATGACCAAAGGTGTAATAGCTAATGCTGCTAGCGTGTGCCCGCGTGATGCTTTACAGCAGGTGTGAACGTGTTCTTCACGTTCCACTCTCTTCAGCAGCGCTGTAAGCATACATGCATATAAGCATCTATGCTCCATCTCATCACCCCAACACTGGGTTACCTCTAAAGGCAAGGTTAGGAGGAGCTCTCACTTGCTGCAGTTCAGTTTCATGAATAAACCGATAGCGTGAATTTTCCAGCGTCGGCTCTTTCTCTAAGCAAATAAATCTAAAACAATGAGTTTCAGGTTTTAGCTGTGATTTTAGCTTTCCTTTTCCAGACTGAGTTGCATGGCTGATGTTCTTTGAATGTGACTTACCCAAGATTAATTTCTGAATTATGTATAAATTGTTTAATCACCCGTGAAACCTAACAACTTTCAACTTTTCATTTCATTAGCTGCTGGGTGAATGCTGATTAAATGTGTTCAGGAGGGCAGAGCTTGATGACACGTGCAGCAAACACCATTGAGGACTCTGTTTCGTTTAATGCAGTAATAATAAACACTCCACAGGCAATATTTCAGCAATCAAGAACACTTTTGCAGTCTTTTCTATCTATAAGTGTTTGGCTAAATGACAAAATGGGGAGGGAAGGGAGGATAAAAAATGAGTCAGACTTATTGCCTTAATGTAACCTTCCTGGCTCAAAGTATATTAATTGGCAAAATGAATTACCTCAGACTAGAGCAGAGAAAAGCCTCCATTGTGCAAGGCTGTGGCATGAAACCTATACTCTTTGGCTTGTATGTTCTTTCCTCAGCGGCATGATCCAGCCCATCCGATCAGCAGGCTCCAAAGTCAGCCTTGAGAGATTTATAGTGCCTTTCAGTGGGGAGCTCTCTTCCTTTGGTTGGTTGGCACACTAAGCCAAGTTGCTTTGAAGTATTTAACAGTGAAGAACCTCCTTCCCATGCAGAAGCTGCTCCCAGCTTCTTGCTGTGGTGGTACTTCAACCGTCAAGGGTTAACCATGTGGGGAAAATGGGTCATAATTCTTCTTCTATGCCAAAACTTGATGTCTGGAGCCCTTGTCAGGGCCACATCAGACCCAAGAACAGAGCCTGCCCCCTTCCCAGCCCTAAGGTTGAGGTCCACTGATAACCTTGGTTAGCAGGGACCTGATTGCCTGCTGGGCTGGAAGGACTAGGGCGGTCATGCAAGGGGGGTGCTGCTCGCGTTTCATCAAATGACAGCTCCATGCAATGTTCCTTCCTTGTGGCAAGGACTCGAACCACTCTCTGGTCCAAAGCATTTCATTACTGTCACTTTTCCCCCAGTCTGTGTTGAATAGTTCCATTTCTTTGGGAATGAAGGGCAAAGTGATGCAATCCTGGGTAGAACAGGCATGGCTGTCGTCTGTCTTTTAAGTAGAAGGGACCATAAATCGCATATTTTATGCTTCACTGTTACTTTCTCATTATTATTTTCTTAACATACTCAAAGAATGGAATGATACCAGGTTTTTCAGTGAAGAATTTGGTTAGCAGAAGATATCTTCATGATTCTTGGCTAGAAATAAGTGTAATAGACTGGCAAAACTAACACGAAGCTGTAAAACTCTCTAAAACTCTTTGTTGTCTTTTTTTTTTTTTGTCTTTTTTTCTTATTTAACAAAGGAAAAGCTTAAGAGAAGGAATACAGAGAGATTGCATGTGAATATACACACTATTTCTCACTTGTTTCCACTCATCAGCATTAATTATTGAAATAACAAGGGGGACAAAAGCCACAGGTTAGATAAGCTCAGTCCGATTGCCATCCAAGCTGTTATTTACTGCTATAGATGGTGGCTTCTATGGAGAAACCAAGTCTGAACGGGGCTGCAGACTCCATAACCTTCTCACCCGTTCTAAGGAGGTCTCTCCAGGTCAAGGGTGTGACCTACAGTGGAAAAGTCCTGTGGAAAGCTGGGGTTTGCCACAGTTTCCACTCTTATTTGTTCTGCGGGTAAATAAATGGAGGGCTGGAAGTGGTCAGGACTGTCAATGCGCCACCTTTAAACATCCTCACTTAGAGAAACAGTCAACCACATGTTCAAATTGGTCCTAATTGTTACAGGAAGGCTACTGAGCAGTTCCAAGACCATCTTTTCCACTGCGTTTTGTATTACAAACTATTTCTGGAGTTAGATGGAGCAAGAAGAATAACTTTGTTTTGTTTTTTCTTTCACAACTCGTACTTTATGTCAGCGATGCCTTTGAAACAAATCTGACCCTGTCCTGTATGTGGAATTGGCTTTCTTGCTCTGTGAACTGTGACATGCTGAAGTGCTAGGCTCTAAATCGGGGATGGCAGACCTTGGATTAGCGTGGTGATATTTGTAACCTCTAGCGTTTTGTATCCCGCTTTCCCGCAGGGTCTCCTGCCCTCACTGGCACTGGAACCATCGCTGTCACGGTGGATGATGTCAATGACAATGTCCCCACGTTCGCCTTTAATGTGTATTCTGCCACTGTTCCAGAGGATGCTCCTACAGGGACAGATATCTTGCTTGTGAACTCCTCAGATGCTGATGCTTCTACAAATGCTGTTATTAGGTAGGTCGTTTACTGTTCCTGTAACGTAATACTGCCTCACACCTTGCCTGAAGATAACTTTTCCACACTGATGTTCATCACCAACTGTGCTGTAAAGCTGTAAGACACAAAAGGACAGCTCTACGTGTGCATCTGAATTGTATCAGCAAATCTGGCTGCTTCTTGTTGTTGTTGCTTGTAAGCTTTTAAAATTATGCTAAGGATGAGAACAAGTAGAGCTGCAGCGTTTGTTTAGGTTTCCACTAAGTGAAAAGCAGGCAAGTTTACCTTGCACCTGAGTATCATTCTTTGTAGGCTAGGTTTATAGTTCTCAGTAAGTGTAGAGGTAGGTGAATTAAAATAAGAAACAGAGAAACCCTGAGACTCCACATCTCTTCATGCAGTAAGTAAGCAACTTGTGCTGAAAACCAGCAGGTTCCACAGGTGAATTGATGGTCAGTTCCCACCTTTATTTTAGAATGAAAATTACACAAGGTGAAGCGTAAAGTTTATCCCATTGGGCAAAACAGTGAAAGAAGTTGGAATTTGACATTTTTCCTTTAAATGCCAAATGGTTTGCAGAGCTCAGGTGATGCAACTTCATTGGGCGCTGGGCTGAACACTGGCTGCTCCCAGTTTCATAGGCAAGAGTAACGAAGATGATGAGTGGCAGTGGCAGGCTGAAGATTATCCACTGAGGGATGGTTTATTGTGAATGGAGTACAAAGCAGCTTCCTATTAGTTATTAATTGGAAATTAACAGGAAATCTCACCGCATTTAACTGTTTGACTGCAAGTGCCTCTGTCTCTGTTTCCAAACTTACAAAACAGAATATAAAAGTAGATCTATTTGCTTTTGTTAGTTCACCTCAGTCCATTCTTCATAAGAATATCTCTGTGGTTGTCTTTTTTTTTTTTTTTTAAAGTAAGTCAAATAAACCAGAACTACATTATGGCAAAGCAAGTGTGTATAAAAACCTGTAATATTTTCTTTCCAGCTAGCCACAAGCCAAAAATAGAAACTTGATGTTTTGGCATCTTTAAATATTTGAAGAGCATCCAGAATTGCCATTTATTAAATTGTGAAACAATGAAGCTTTTAATTCTATTCATTCTTACTCTAAAAAACTATTTCTGGCTAGAAGAAAGAATTCCATACAGAGCATGAATGATTGTAATGATTCCATCCCATAATCAGAAATTATCAGGGTGCTCTGAGATTTCTTTATTGTGGTTGAATTGCTTTAATATCTCTGCCATTAGTCTCTGTCATTCACTCAGTACCTCGTAATAGAATAGTTGATAAAAATATTTTTTTTCTTCCTAAGTAGCTATTTAAAAATTGTTTTCAGGTTTTGTTTTACACATTTTAGACTGGGGAACATACTTTATTTTTCTTGGACAGAATTTGTCCAGATTCAGCATTTAGAGTAGTGCAGATCTTAAAATATGACTGGTATTGTGAAACTGGTAAAATCCAGAGGGACCAGAACATGTAAGGTCTCTTGTCAGAGGTGTTGAGCACTCAGAACTCCTTTTCAGTAGAGCCTGTTTCAAAATCAGACCTTTGGTTTCTAATGGTGGTATGTAAAATATGCTGCTAAATTTTTAAAGCCCAAAAAATGGGCTGTGCTATACAAGAAGTAGATAATCTGCAAAGCTGCCTCATGTCTGTACATACCAACTCTTTCTCTTAGCTTTGGTGATAACCTGTGAAGTCATTAAACAAGGCTGATGGGGTTGTTAATGGCAGGGCATATTTGAGCAGTCCTGTTAAAGGTAGTATAGATGACAAGAGTCAGCACAGATTAGTCAGAAGGCCAGATTTTAAGTGCTTCAGTCAAATCCCTTTTAAACCAGTTGTCATTGTTAAAGCAAATTTTGGGGGTGGGGTGTTTTGCCTTGAGGTTGGAATTCTGTGGCAGCTATGCTGAGACACACTTACATTGCCCAGTAGGTTTGCATGCAGTTGTATGCAGGTATAACACAGAATATCCTGTGGGAAAATGTATATGGTCTTGATTCTCTCTCTTTCTAAGAAAAATTTAAAAAACACATTAAAAAGACGTTTTCACAGCATCTTTCTGATGCTAAAGCTTGAGCCATTCTATATATGTGGAAACACAGAAGAGAAAGTCTCTGTCTCTTGCAGCACCTCACGCAGGGTTGCAGCATTAAATCACCGATCAAATTTGCCCGTGCTGCTGGTATTTAGGGAGGTTGAAGTGGTGCACTAGGCTTTGTGCTCATTCTTTCCACCCTAGATGCACATTGCTGGAGAATAATTACATATGACCATCATATTATACCATAATTGAGCAATTAAAGGATGCTCGTGGCAGTCTGAAGAGATTAATGACTGAACAGGAGAAGTTGCCACAGCTTATTACGCAGCCTGGCTATCAGTGCCCTAGGTAAAGCTTCTGGCCTGTGTTATCATTTCTGTCGTAACCTGTTCTGACTTTAAAAAGGTGAAGATGGGAATGTTGCTCTTTTTCATAAAAGCTATTTTCTTTTGTGGAATCACATGACTCAAAAAAGCTGCCACTGTGCTGCAGCGGGCTTCCCTGAGGAATCACAGAATCACAAGGTTGGAAAAGAACTTTAAGATCATCAAGTCCAACAATTCATAGAATCATCATAGAATCACAGAATGGCATGGGTTGGAAGGGACCCCAAGGATCAGAGAGCTCCAACCCCCCTGCCACAGGCAGGGACACCAACCTTCAGTTACACAAGGTTGCCCAGGGCCCCATCCAACCTGGCCCTGAACACTTCCAGGGATGGGGCATCCACCACCTCTCTGGGCAGCCTGTTCCAGCCCCTCACCACTCTTTCTGTAAAAAACTTCTCCCTAATATCCAATCTAAACCTTCCTTCCTTTAGCTTCAATCCATTCCCCCTTGTCCTGCCATTATCTGCCCTTTTAAAAAGTTGATTCCCCTCCTGTTTATAATCTCCCTTCAGGCACTGGCAGGCTGCAATGAGGTCCCCCTGCAGCCTTCTCTTCTCCAGGCTGAACCAGCCCAGCTCCCTCAGCCTCTCTTTGTAGGGCAGGTGCTTCAGCCCTCTAATCATCCTTGTGGCTCCTCTGAACCCTCTCCAACAGTTCCACATCTTTCTTGTATTGGGTCCTGTCCTATGCTAAACCATATCCCTAAGTACCTCATCTACCCATCTGTTAAACACATCCAGGGTCGGTGACTCAACCCCCTCCCTGGGCAGCAACACTAATCACAACTGATGGGTTTTGTCAGGCTTGTAGTACAGGAATTTTAGCCAGTTTTTGTTAACTTTGCTTTGTAGAAAACCCATTTTCTGAAGTAGTAAAAGGCATAATAACCAATTACCTTTAAAAATATAGCCCAGTGCTCTTTGGGAGTCATTCCATAGAAACAGAAGCTGGGTAAGCATTCAAAGGGAAAGGAGAAATTCACTCCTCTGCTAAGCTAGAGGTAGCCTGTGCTGCAGTAAGCACGCTGTTGGTTCTCATCATGTTTTTGCACACATGCATGAATGTGTCACAGTGAGGGTGAGGGAGCCCTGGGACAGGCTGCCCAGGGCGGTGTGGAGTCTCCTTCTCTGGAGATATTCCAGACCCATCTGGACACCTACCTGTGTGACCTGTCCTAGGGAACCTGCTTTGGCAGAGGGGTTGGACCCGATGATCTTTCGAGGTCCCTTCCTACCACGATGATTCTATGATTCTATGTGTGCATGTACCTATATGAGGGTAAGATTTAGCTCCAATTGGTCTCTGTTAACATAGCTCCATGGTTACTAATTTGCTATGAATTATTATGAATTAACATTGAAAATCTTGAGTGGCAAAACTTAGCTCAGTATAGGGAAACCAGGTGAATTATAAACCCTCGTATTATCTTGTAAAATTGTCATCACTTTGTTGTAGAAAATAGCAGGTTTTCTAATTATATCCTGTGGATTCATTTAAGAGCTATGTCAACCTTTTGGAATAATGCTTAATGCATCAGCCCAGGGAAATCAGTGCTAGAGGATGCCTCTGGTAGGCAGTTTAGAGAGCGTGTCTGACTTTATCTCCAAGTGTGCAAAGGCTCAGTCTGCTCCTCATTTATTAGCAATTTATCTGCATTAAACAACTCTGCCTGGAAATCCCCAGAAATGTCATTTATGACAGGTCTTGAAATATGGAAGAGGGAAAAAAAGAAGAGACAGATGGGCAGTAAGAACTAAAAACTGGGTGTTGATACCCATCAGCATGGTGGTCTGAAGAGTATGGAAAATTGCTCTTCTCTCAAGGCAGCAGGCTGCCTATGAAACACTAATCAAATTTTCCTTGTTTCTTTTCTCTCCACCAGCTATAGCCTGACTGGTGGCAATTCACAGTTCACAATCAACCCATCAACAGGACAAATCATCACCAGCGCTCTCCTTGATCGAGAGGCAAGGGAGAACTACACTTTAGTGGTGGTGGCCAGTGATGGGGGCTTCCCCAAGGCTCTCTCCAGTTCCACCAGCGTGCTTGTCTCTGTCGCCGATGTGAACGACAACCCACCCAAATTCCAACACCACCCCTACGTCACCCACGTCCCATCGCCTACAACTTCAGGTAACACAGTCAGTGGCTGGGTCTGGGATGCTTCGGATTGCACAGATGTCTTACCAAATGGAAAGCTGTGCCACAAGGAGTGTGCCTGAGGTGCTCCTCTGCAGCTCTTTCCCAGGTTTTGTTACCTTTGTGCTGCACAGGAGTGGATAGTGATGGCAAGCCTGAGTGTATCACCTGGGATTCAGCAATTATTTGGGTTTTTTTAGTTTGTTCCTTCCATCAGGATTCAATTCTTTTCCTGCAGTTACATAGAGAAGACATAGTGTAAATGAGCACCCACTCAAACCAGTGCTTTGAGGGTTGGGAAGGCAATAGCCTCTTTTTTCCTCTGGAAGTCTTCTCCTGCACATAGATGTTCCTTTTCCACTCTGAGCAATTCTTAAAGAGGATCTTACTGACCTCTTCCAAAAAGGCTCTATCTGTATCATATGTTAATTATCTTGCCTTGCCTTGGGCCAAATGGGGAAGTAAAAGAAAAGTAAAGCCAAGCAGTAGCCTTCCTTTTGTGTAACCAACTGAAGAGACCACACTCAGTGCAGGAGTTGACTACTGATTCAACTTAGGTTTAAACAAACAAATATGTTAGAAATAGGTAAGTCCAAAGTACTAATGTTTTCTGTTTGCAGAACTGCTGTTGTCAAGGGAAAGAAAGGAGAATATGTTTATTTGCTTGGGGATGGGGAGAATTTATTGAAAGATTCTGTTATTCTGAGATAATTTTTTTCCCCTCCAAGATATAAAATGGGCTAATACTGGGAGCTCTACTACCTCAAAGCAGTAAAAAAAATAATAGTTATTATAATATGATCACTCTGTTACCGCAGATTCACCAAACTGCCCTTAGAACAGTTGGCTTTGGAAGTCAGCAATGCTGGTTGTTTTCACATGCATACACATACATGGATATGTGATGCCTGCAGAGAGGATTCCAAGGCAAATGGTTTACAAAACAAACTTTCCTTTAAAAGAACAAAACAAAAGGGGGCTTATTTTCATGTCTTGGGCTTTCTCTCTAAATATTAATTGCAAATGCTTCTCCTTTTTATGGAAGAACGAATTTGTTTACATTTCTTCCCTGCTTCTCAAAAGCAGCATTATGAAATGATTGTATTATGGCATTGGTGAATCTTTGTGTATTCTGACTAGGGCACAGTGCTTTGGTGGGGTTCTTTTTTGGGTGTTTCTTTAAATGAGCTTGAGGAGTGCACATAGGTTTAGCTGTTGTTTAGGGGCAGTATCTTTTTGGATGCTTTTCATATGTAACCTGTTTTAACTAGAAACATCTAGAAAGCCTAAGCTGTGCTTTCTCAGTAAAAACCCAGGAAGGCCAGCACTTTTTTATTTGCAACTTCCTCAGCTGATAGTTCATTTCCATTTAAAAGGAAATTTCATGTGCTTTGGAAAGGCTGCTGACAATGGTGGTACTGGCAGGCATGGCATCCCTTAGGAAAAAAACCCAAACCAACAATTTTACTGCAATCCAGTATAGTGTCTGAAATAGCTTTTCCAACAAAAAGCACCAAGAATTTTTACTTTCATTCCAATCACACTATATCTAGTGTGCAGTTTGAAAGAATGTCCTTGGTATTTTTAAAGAAAGTTTAAAAGGGGGAACCTGGTAATAATAATAATATAATTTGCTTAACTGAAGCAAAAAAATGTTAGTTTTTTTCCTCTCCCATTTCCCTATGAGGAGAGGCTGAATAAGCTGGGACTGTTCAGTCTGGAGAAAAGAAGATTAAGGAGAGACCTAATTGGTGTTTACAATTATCTTAAGCATGGGATGCAGGACAAGTTAGCCAGCCCCTTTTCAGTGGTTACTGGAGACAGGACAAGGGGCAATGGCTGCAAGTTGGAGCACAGGAAGTTCCACACCAACATGTGGAAGAACTTTTTCCCAGTGAGGGTGTCAGAGCACTGGGACAGGCTGCCCAGGGAGGTGGTGGAGTCTCCTTCTCTGGAGAGATTCAAGACCCATCTGGACGCCTATCTGTGCAGTATGAGCTGGGGAGCTGCTTTGGCAGGGAGGTTGGACCCCATGAGCTCTCAAGGTCCCTTCCAACCCCTACAACTCTGTGATTCTGTGATTCTCTACAAGAGCTCGGATACTGTTTTTGTCTATAGGTTCATCCCTCGAGTACAAATCAGTGCACATGACAAATAGTGACATGACTTGTAGTTTTCAGGGGGTGCTGTCAAAGTCATTCCTGCCTGTGAGTGGTTTTGCCTCCAGAGGTGGAAAGCAGCACAATTTTTATACAGAAAGTGGTTTTTTTTCTAAATTTTGGTACCAGTGAAACATCACCAAGTGTTCTGCGAATTGGTTGGACAGTGTCAAATTGGAAAGACGTGCCCTGTGTTAGATCTGTAAACTCCAGTGCAAAAGCACAGCCTGGATTCTCCTTGCAGACAGGCAAATGCAGAGTTTGATGACAATAGTGCCCATATAAACGAACTCATTGTGAGGCATAAATTAAAAAGACCTGAAACATAAGGCATTTGTGGTATTACACTTGTGTGCAGTAGATTTTTATGTGATTTTACCCCTATCTCAGAGGACTGTCATGCTTTTAAAAACACAATCCTGTTCATTACTGTCCTGGAGATGCCCTTACAAAGTCAGAAGCAAGAGGCTGATGGGGTTTGAGCTAGTCAAGAGGAGGCCTCAAAGATGTTTGGAGGTCTGGAGCCCCTCTCCTGTGAAGACAGGCTGGGAGAGTTGGGCTTGTTCAGGCTGGAGAAGAGAAGGCTCCAGGGGAGACCTTAGAGCAGCCTCCCAGTATCTGAAGGGGCTGCAGGAAAGCTGGAGAGGGGCTGCTTACAAGGGCAGGAAGTGGTAGGACAAGGAGTGATGGCCTTAAGATGAAGGAGGGGAGATTTAGATTAGGTATTAGGAAAAAAATCACATATGCTTATGTTAGGGTAGTGAGGCCCTGGCACAGGCTGTCCAGAGAAGCTGTGGCTGCCCCATCCCTGGCAGTGTTCAAGGCCAGCTTGGATGGGACTTTGGGCAACCTGGGCTAGTGGAGGGTGTCCCTGCCTGTGGCAGAGGGATTGCAATTAGATGGGCTTTGAGGTCCCTTCCAATCCAAACCACTCTGTCATTCTCTGACATGATTCTGTGATGATGAAGGAGCAGCATCTGGGGAATAGGAAGAAAAGGGGCTGCAAGAGAAGGTGGGTGTGTAGGATAAATGTCCATGGGTGCTGCCTGTTCACTTATGCAGCCCTAACAGTCATCAAAGACCATGTAAATAATCTATTGGTAATTAAAAAAAACAACAGAGAAACAAAACACCATTCAATCTCACTTGATTTATGTCTTTCATGATGTGACTGTTCTGGAATTGGGATGTTATGACTTCCAAAGAACTGCAGATCCATTCTCCAGGGCAGATGTATGTGCAGCCACTGATATCTATATGTGCATCTCTCTGAATTCAGTGGCTTGCTCTTCAAATCCATATTTTTTGGCAGCGTTCACCTCGCAGGCTCACAAACTCACAGAATCACAGAATAGGGGTTGAATAGGACCTCTGGAGGTCATCTAGTCCAACCTTCTGCCAGAGCAGGATCATCTAGAGCAAGTTGCAGAGGACAGTGACCAGGTGGGTTTTTAACATCTCCAGAGAGGGAGACTCCACAACCTCTCTGGGCAGCTGACCGTGTTTCATATTCAGAGCAGCCTAAGGAAGAGCAGGACATGCTTCTGAGTGAAAAATTGTCATCACGTTTCCTGCAATCAGTGCATTCATTAAAGAACTGCCCTAACTTTGTTCCAGGCTCCTTTGTGTTTGCTGTGACCGTCACCGATGCAGATGCTGGCTCCAATGCCGAGCTCCATTATTCCCTCCTGGGGAAAAACTCAGAGAAATTCCACATCGACCCAGCAAGGGGGGCGATACTGGCTGCGAACCCGCTGGTGGGAGAGTCTGAAGTCACCATTTCAGTTCACGTGAGAGACGGTGGCCGGTACCCAAAGACGGACTCTACAACCGTCACTGTGAGGTTTGTGAACAGAGCTGAATTTCCTCGTGTTCAGGCAGATCAGGAGACCTTCACGTTTCCCGAAAACCAAGCGGTTGGCACGCTTGTCACCACCGTCTCTGGGGCTTCAGCCAGAGGAGGCTCCTTGTCTTACTACATCGCCAGTGGTAACCTGGGCAGCACCTTCCTGGTCGACCAGGTGACCGGGCAGCTTTCTCTTGGACGGGCTTTTGATTTCGAAGCCATACAGAAATACGTGGTTTGGATCGAGGCAAGAGATACAGGCTTTCCTCCCTTTTCCTCGTATAAGAAACTGGAAGTAACAGTGATAGATGTCAATGATAACGCCCCGGAGTTTGAACAAGATCCCTTCATTGCAGAAATAGTGGAGAACCTGTCCCCACGGAAGATACTGACGGTGGCTGCTGTCGACAGGGACAGTGGTCTAAACGGACAGCTAAATTATGAAATAACAGAGGGCAATAAGGAAAACAGTTTCAGCATCAATCGGGCCACTGGTGAGATTAGAAGTGTCAGGCCCCTGGACAGGGAAAAATTGTCCCAATACACACTGACCATAAAAGCTTCAGATAAAGGCACCCCGCTCCAGAGCACAACTGTGAAAGTTATCATCAATATTTTAGATGAGAATGACAATGCTCCAAGATTTTCACAGATATTCAGTGCGTCTGTGCCTGAAAACGCACCTCTGGGTTTTACGGTAACCCGAGTCACGACATCAGATGAAGACATTGGTGTCAACGCGGTCAGCAGATACTCCATAAGGGATACGAGCCTCCCATTTACCATAAATCCCAGCAGCGGGGACATCACCATCAGCAGGCCACTGAATAGGGAGGATACAGACCGCTACAGAATCAGGGTCTCCGCGCATGACTCCGGGTGGACAGTGAGCACAGATGTCACCATATTTGTCACGGATGTCAATGACAACGCCCCACGATTTACAAAGCCATCCTATTACCTAGAGTGTCCTGAGCTTCCTGGGATTGGGTTGAAGGTCACCCAGGTTTCAGCCACTGATCCCGATGAAGGTTCAAACGGCCAAGTCTTCTATTTCATAAAATCCCAGTCCGAGTTCTTCCGAATTAATGCAACCACGGGGGAAATTTTCAACAAGCAGTATTTAAGGTACCAAAACTCCAGTGGTTCAAGCAACGTCAACATTAATAGGCACAGCTTCCTTGTTACTTCTTCAGACCGAGGCAGTCCTCCGCTGATGAGCGAGACAACCGTCACCATTAACATAGTAGACAGCAATGACAACGCACCGGTGTTCCTCGCTCGCAGATACTTTACTCCTGTTACTAAGAACGTGAGAGTTGGCACAAACTTAATTAAAGTTACTGCGGTGGATGACAAAGATTTTGGCTTGAATTCTGAAGTGGAGTACTTTATCTCTGATGAAAGCAAGACTAATAAATTCAGGCTGGACAGGAGTACAGGCTGGATTTCTGTGTCATCTTCGCTAATGCCTGATCTGAACAAAAGCTTCCTGTTTAGAGTGAAAGCAAAAGATAAAGGTAATCCACCACTCTCATCTGAGGTAGCTGTTGAAATAGTAGTAACAGAGGAAAATTACCACACACCCGAGTTTTCTCAAAGCCGCATGAGTGTTACCATCCCAGAGAGTCACTCTGTTGGATCAGTGGTCAGGACGGTTTCAGCCCGAGACAGAGATGCTGCAATGAACGGAATAATCAGATACAATATTTCCTCTGGAAATGAGGCAGGCATCTTTGCTATTAATACGACCACCGGTACTCTGACACTCGCAAAACCGCTTGATTTCGAGTTACAGCAGAAGCACGAGCTAGTTGTTGCTGCCACGGATGGAGGATGGGTGTCCAGAACAGGCTACTGCAGTGTCACTGTTAATGTCATCGATGTGAATGACAACTCTCCGGCATTCAGCCCTGAGGACTACTTTCCCAATGTGTTAGAAAATGCCCCTAGTGGAACAACCGTTATTCGTCTAAACGCCACCGATGCTGACTCTGGACCTAACGCTGTGATTGCATATGCTATTCAGTCCTCAGATAGCGACCTCTTTGTCATTGACCCCAATACAGGAACGATCACCACCCAGGGATTTCTAGATTATGAAACAAAGCAAAGTTACCATTTAACAGTAAAGGCTTTTAACGTCCCAGATGAAGAAAGGTGCAGCTTTGCTAGCGTCAACATCCAGTTAGAAGGGACAAATGAGTATGTGCCTCGTTTTGTGTCCAAGCTGTATTATTTTGAGGTTTCAGAGGCAGCCCTCAAAGGTACTGTTGTAGGTGAAGTTTTTGCAAGCGATCGTGATATGGGAATGGATGGGGAAGTCCACTACCTTATCTTTGGCAACAGCAGGAAAAAAGGTTTCCAGATAGATGAGAAAAGTGGCCAGATCTATGTTTCAGGACCTCTCGACAGAGAAAAAGAAGAACGAATCTCTTTGAAGGTCCTTGCAAAAAATTCTGGGAGCATTCGTGGTGCAGACATAGATGAAGTAACTGTTAATATCACTATACTAGATGCCAACGATCCTCCCATTTTTACCTTAGGGACCTACAATATACGAATCAGCGAGGGTGTTCCTCCAGGCACCCACGTCACATTTGTGAGTGCTTTTGATTCGGATTCTGTCCCTAGCTGGAGCAGGTTTTCCTATTTCATTGGGTCTGGTAACCACAATAGCGCCTTTTCCATCAACCCCCAGACGGGACAGGTGACAGTCACTGCAGAGCTGGATCGAGAAACGTTGCCTGTGTACAACCTGTCTATGCTGGCCATCGATTCGGGAACACCATCTGCTACAGGGAGTGCCTCTTTATTGGTAACTTTGGAAGATATCAATGACAACGGCCCTACCTTGTCCACCAGCCAAGGAGAAGTGATGGAGAATAACCGTGCAGGAACTCCTGTGATGACGCTTCAGTCATCAGATCCCGACCTCCCTCCAAACCAAGGTCCCTTTACATATTACTTGCTCAGCACTGGCCCCGCAACCAGCTACTTCAGCCTTAGCACTGCTGGCGTGCTGACAACGACAAGAGAGATTGACAGGGAGCAAATCAGCGATTTCTACCTGTCAGTGATTACGAGAGACTCTGGCGTTCCTCAGATGTCTTCCACAGGAACTGTGCAGATCAAGGTAATAGACCAAAACGACAACCCATCTCAGCCCAGAACAGTGGAAATCTTTGTTCACTATTATGGCAACCTCTTCCCAGGTGGTGTTTTGGGCAGCGTAAAGCCACAGGATCCAGATGAGCTAGATAGCTTCCAGTGTTCCCTCACCTCAGGAGTCACCAGCCTCTTCAGCATTCCCGGGGGCACCTGCGAGCTGCATTCACAGGCGAGGTCCACGGATGGCACGTTTGACCTTGCCGTCCTCAGCAACGATGGGCTGCATGGTGCCGTCACCAGCAGCGTCCGGATTTTCTTCTCGGGCTTTGGCAACGCCACCATTGACAACAGCATCCTCCTCCGCCTGAGCACCCACAGCGTGTGGGACTTCCTGACAAATCACTATCTCCACTTCTTGCGCATTGCCAGCTCCCAGCTGACAGGTCTGGGCACCGCCGTCCAGCTCTACGGGCTGTATGAGGAGAGCAACCACACCTTCCTAATGGCGGCCATAAAACGCGGCAACAACCAGTACGTGAATCCCAGCGGTGTGGCCACCTTCTTTGAGAGCATCAAAGATGTCCTCTTCCGCCAGAGCGGGGTGCGGATCGAGGCTGTGGACCATGACTGGTGCCTGCAGAGCCCCTGCCAGAATGGAGGGAGCTGCCTGAGGAGGTTGGCGGTGAGCCCAGCTCTGAAGAGCCACGAGAGCGTCCCTGTCATCATCGTGGCCAACGAGCCCCTCCGTCCCTTCGTGTGTAGGTGCATGCCAGGGTACGACGGGAGTCTGTGTGAGATGGACATTGATGAATGCCTCCCTTCCCCCTGCCACAACGATGGGACTTGCCACAATTTGGTGGGGGGCTTCTCATGCAGTTGCCCAGAGGGCTTCACTGGCATGGCCTGCGAGAGGGACATCAACGAGTGCCTTTCCAACCCATGCAAGAATGGTGCTGCCTGCCAGAACTTCCCAGGAAGCTTCAACTGCGTTTGTAAAACTGGGTATACAGGTACGCTTTTACTTGTCTTTATCTCATGGTCCCATAGAGATGGGAAGAGGGTGGAAAAAGGCCTTTTTAGCACAAGGCTGTCAATAGAATCATCCCCAATGGGTGAAGAGGTCATGCAAAATGAGGGGTTTTTGTACTAATGAAAATCCAGAAGACCAGGTGCCCATGGTATTCTTTTATTTTAGCTCTGTCCTCAGGCAAACCTCCCTTACCCGCCTTGCATTAGAATGGACAGATTTTTTACAAGAGCTCTTTTAATTTATTAAATATGTAGAAACCGTTTCCAGCACTGGCGTATGATTTTTCTGTTCTTGTTATTGTTATGCATACTGTGGTAGCATTTCAAGTCTGCTAGGAGCGTGCCAAGCAAGAGCATCGGCCTCTGCCCCAAATTGCTTACAGTCATAGGAGACAGAAAACAGATGAAGGATATGGGGGGATGGGGGGAAAGCAGAATTTGGTCAAAACACTGAAGCACGGCTGTTCTGTGTTTTGTCCCTTTTTCATTTATTTTTTTAGTTAACAACAGAAATGGCTGCCACATTCCTACCTATTCTGACTATTTTCTTTCTAATATTTATTACATGTTTGAACATAGCAGCATTTTATCCCACAGAAAAGCTGGCTGATGTTTGCTTCTGCTATGAGTATGATATTTAAAGGAAGGTCTGATCAACTTTAGGTTAAAGTGGCTTGTTGTCACTTTTTACAGGCAGCACAAAAAAATCTAACCACGGAAGATTAGATGAGCCTTTTGTTATCTCTCCTAAGGAGCATTTCTGTATCACAGGAGGTGTGGGGCAGCCCAGGTTGACACAGCCGTGATCACTGTGGTGTGGGTATTTGGGCTTCCCACCGAAATTCATTTGCAACCAGTGGAGTAATTGGGTTTTTGTGGGGTTTTGGAGGATGTTTTTTTCCTTAACTTGATTATTACAAAATCATTAAGGTTGGAAAAGACCTCCAAGATCATCTAGCCTAACTGTCCCCCTACCACCTATACCACTAACTAAACCATGTCCCTAAGTACCTCATCCAGCCTTTCCTGGAACACCCCGAGGGATGGTGACTCTACCACTTCCCCTTACCATGCCTAAGGTACAAGACATGCAACACACTTCATTCTGAAGGAGAAGGCTAATCAAATTCAAAATCAAGGTTTAACCTTGATTTAAAGCACAGCTCCAGGAGTGGTTGGACTTGATGGTCTGAAGGGTCTCTTCCAACCCAGGTGATTCTATGCTTCTGTGGTTGCAATTTCAGTGTGAGGGCATTGATGCAATCTTCTCTGACACTTACAAACGTGTACCGTTGAGCCTTAAATCAGGAGCAATTACTCTTAATTGACAAGCAGTTCTAATTAAGTTACCAACCCGGGATTTTATTTCATGTTGTATTAGTGCATCAAATTATTTTGCCAGGAGCGGGGCAGAATAATGTTAGGGCACCTATGCCCTGGAACTCTTTAGGTCATTAGCACCAGATATTACACAGGTATGTTTGCTGCTGCAGTGAAGCAAACACTTCATTAACTCTAGCAGCGTACTATAACATATGCCTCTAGCTTAGAACTTGAAGCATTAAAGAAACATCCAGCTAATTTTTTTGTCTGGTATTAAAGCTCCTATCTTAGTGTTCAACCAGTATGTCAGCTAAAAATAAAGCTCTAGATGTGACAGGCTCAAAAAACCAAAACGTTTGAACTAAGAAAATGTGATGAGAGACTCTTGCAGTTTGAAGTGTTGGTGTTCTTTCACATCATGAATTAAGTGTGGCATCTGATACAAGCTTTCTTAAACTCCTTGTCAACACAAATAACTTTAGAACTGACTACCACCAAAGCAGACGTTTCTGTTTGGGAGTCAGATCTTTTTTTTCAAGTTGGATGGCCACTGTGATTAAATAATGAAGAATTATTTAAGTGCCTGGAGATTAATTGGTCAAGACAGAGAACAAATGGCACCAAAGCATGTAATTAAAAACCAAAATATCTCCAGGGTTTGAATATAAGCAGATCTTAATAGATAAGATAAAAGTGAATGTTCAGTGCTTTCAGACATTTTATGTCTCAAAAAGTGTATTTGAATTTCTGCAGATTTAGTATTCAATGGGTTCTGCAAACAAATGTCAGAATACAGATTCTGTTTGAGAATGCTTGACAACATAGAGACTATTATGTCATTATTATACTGCCAACAGAAAGGGAACACAGCTGCTCAATCGTTTAATCCCAATTCACATATGATTAAAGATAGCCATAAGTGAAGGTAAAAATCAAGCCCGAAACGGTTTCATTAGAAGTATAACCCTTGAGCGCCTCAGCAAAGAAAGAAAAACAAGAGACAGCCCAAGTAGTGGGTTTCTAGCTCAGTTTGCCATGTACGTGGCTTTGCTGCTTCTCTTGCAATGAAAATATAGCCTCATAATTGAATTTGCATGCTTGGTAAAAAAATAAGCTTTACGTGGTACTGCATGCAAGTAAAAATCAGTGTTTTCTGAGACAGAGTCCCTGTTCCTGTAAATTAGAGTGCATGAGCTGTAGACCTCTATAATGGCCTACCTGAAAACCAAGTCTTACTTTTCCTTGATTTATGATGTTTTGTCAGCTGCGTTTCACTTCATCATCCTGCAAAGGTAACGTCGTTCTTTTCACTGAATAGGATTATCAAGACTGATTACCTCAGAGCAACATCGTTAAGCATGAAACAATCTGTTCTAATTACATCTCCTAATGATGATCAGGTTTTGTTTTTAAAATAATCCCTTTCTGGAGGGGGAAATATACCTTGTGATTTACAGTAGTTGCCTGCCCTTGCTTTGAACCCTTCGTTTCCTGTTTTCCAGGACTCATTAAGATGAAGGAATGTAGGTTTGTGAAATTGTTTCAAATGTGAGATTAAAATATTAGAACAACCACTTTAAAAGATGGAAACAGGGAGCCACAAAAAAAAGTAAGACTCTCAAATCAGCTGAAATCTAACCCAAATGCATTCAGCTGGTATCCGTTCCTGTTACATTTTTCAATTAAAAAATAATAATAATAATTCTTAGGAAGTTAGATTTTGCATAAGCCCCTGCATGTGATATCATCAGCTCGCAGTGATGAATGATAAATGCTGAATGCCATCTGTTATCAATTATCCAATGTAATCCTCATTTTCATGGTCCTCAGGAAAAGATCTTTCAGACACAAAAATGAATACCCCAAATCTTTTGGTATTTCAGCTGAGAAGAGATCTAAGCTCAACTATCTGCAGCATTCACCTCAACTGTAGTGTTACCAGGGAAAGATCTGGTTTGGAGTCTTCTTGGTTCTCAAAACATTGGCCGAGGCGCTTCCTTCCTCTCACTGCATTTGGTACCCAGACACCCTAATCAAACATATGATTAGCCTAATTCTTTATGCTGTTCAAACAAAATAATTCCCCATCTGAGAAGGGCACAGAAGTCCAAATGTGTGAAACCTTGAAAATTGACTTGCTTGTGCTGTGAAAACATATTAATATTATGATGTTTTGAGATACATTACTTGGGATAAAGCTCTGTCAGAACATCCCCCTTAAATTTATGTTTTAACCTCCAGTCAGCAGACCATTGTGGAAAATGACCTCTGAAAACCAAAACTAGTCTAGTTTTGTGAGGTTAAAACTGCTGGCATTAGCCTTCTGGCTGGGTTCTGGTGAGGATGACTTTATGTGTACTGGCAGTTTCTTATCCTCTTCAATCCAGTCAATTTCTTTAAGTGACTTATCTGGGAAAGAACGAATCTCAAAATAGCCAGTACTTGTGTAAATCCTCTACTCAAGAAAATCAGTCCCCTCTCTAACTCCTTTTTTTTCTTTGATTTTCTCTTCACAAAAAAAAAAACCCAATCTAAATATAAGCATGGTCTCTTAGTCAGAGCAGTAAAACCAACAGGTTTGCAAGCTACACTTCGCTTTTCCAAATCTAAATCTTCAGTACACACCTTAGTGTGTCTGTAGCCCATCAGGGTGGACTGGAACAAGTACACTCTTTCACTGAAGTACTGGAAAGTTAACGTGCTGCAAGGGGCATAATTGAAAGTGGTGGGACAACCTGCTGCTATCTTGGAAAGGTCTGCTTTCCAGAAGAATAAGGTGTTAAAAAAAAGAAGCTGAAGTTTAGCTTGTTACAGTTTCAGAGACAATTTAACTGGTATCTCAGCAACTTAACTGGAGGATTCCCCACTAAAGTCCTGAGCAACCTCATCTAACTTTGAAGGTTGCCTTGCTTTGAACCAGGTTAGGCTTTGTGACCTAACTTTTTCCATCCACTTCTGCCAGTCAAGTCTCGTTCATAAGAACAGAGGGAAACAGGAGCACAGGAAGAGCATGGTTTAGATGGAAAAGGAGGAGCTAGAAGGTGCAGTTTGAAGACCGGTGGACCATCTAAAAAACAGGATTTAATAGAAACTCTCCCAATCTTGGCAGAATAACCAAAGCGGGCTGCCAATAATAGCTTGAAATATGGACACTTTTCCTTAGAGGATGGACAAGGAATCCAAGAATGCACGGGAGTTTCTGTCTCAGGGGAGTC
Source organism: Laterallus jamaicensis coturniculus (assembly GCA_022605575.1). NCBI lineage: Eukaryota > Metazoa > Chordata > Aves > Gruiformes > Rallidae > Laterallus > Laterallus jamaicensis. The sequence continues at coordinate 6,162,742 of JAKCOX010000005.1, forward strand.
TAATAAGAGACTGACCAATGCTCTGAAGGTAGCAAGAAATCTGAATGAATCAATGAAGGTCAGGATTCTGCAGAAAAGAGGGAGTGAAGCCTCCTAGCAGCAACTGTCTCCAGCAGAAGCTGATGTGAGGTAATTGGTACGTAAGGTTGCCTGGAGGGGCAACCTGTTGGAGGGGGTTCAGAGGAGGGACACAAAGATGATTAGGGGGCTGGAGCAGCTGCCCTACAAAGAGAGGCTGAGGGAGCTGGGCTTGTTCAGCCTGGAGAAGAGAAGGCTGCGGGGGGACCTCATTGCAGCCTGCCAGTCCCTGAAGGGAGCCGGGAAACAGGAGAGGAATCAACTTTTTAAAAGGATAGACAATGGCAGGACAAGGGGGAACGGATTAAAGCTAAAGGAAGGAAGGTTTAGATTGGATATTAGGGGGAAGTATTTTACAGAGAGAGTGGTGAGGTCCTGGAACAGGCTGCCCAGAGAAGTAGTGGATGCCCCATCCCTGGAAGTGTTCAAGGCCAGGTTGGATGGGACTCTGGGCAACCTTGTGTAGCTCCAGGCCTGAGGTTGTGGTCCCTGCCTGTGGCAGGGGGGATTGGAGCTCTGTGATCTTTGGGGTTCCTTCCAACCCTTGATTCTATGATTCATTCTATGAGGGGTACACGTAAGAAATTCAGGAGAGTTGGAATCTTTTAGAAGGATGAAAATCTGTAACTAAAAAGCATCTTAAAGCAAGAAAAAAAGATGGATGTCTTTAGGAGTCATACCAGGATTTTTTTTTTTAAACTGAAAATTAGTTATATACTAGATCTTTTTTTTTTAACTGAAAATTAGTTATATACTAGATAAAAATAGGTTTCTTTTGGTAGGCACATGACATCCTATTACACTGTTTTCCTGCTTGTTTATTTGTCGGTTTCTAGTTTATGATCTTGCTTTATTTTGAGGTCTTATGCAGAACAACCATAGAGATAAACTAAAATACTATTCTCAGGTTATACTTTTGTCCTGCTGATCTCTGGCTTTCAAGGATATGCATGCTTAACATGTGGTTAAAGAGGAGAAATACACTTTATAGATACCTTTTTTTGGATCATTATTCCAAATGTAAATAGATACATTTTCCCCAGGTCTTTAGCACTTCAGTAAATGGCAAAGAATAGCCAAAGTTTCTTCTTCATTTTAAATAAATATTAGTTTTAATAGCTCTGATGAATTGTCAAATCAGAGTATTCATCTTCTCCTGTGTCAAAATAGTCAGAATAAATGCAAACACACTTTTATTAGTTTCATGAATTATTCAAACAATTGCTAAATATGAAGATGATGTTGTTATTCGCTAGTTAAAGTATGTGCAGCTAAAATAAACATCCATATTCTGTTGCTGACTCAGCAAATAGGCCAGCTTTAATGTTAACTGAGAGTGTTTGGTTAGATTGAATTGCAAAGAAAAAAACCAAGCCCAAGTAAACCTTATTAGCTACACTTGAGTTTTGTGAAGACTAAGAAACATCATTGTTTCTTAAAATTGCTATTTTCAGCATCTCTGCCTCACTCTTGCTCCCTGCTCTCCATGGCAAGTCAAAGGTCTGTATTATGTACCCCGATTTTTAGCATAAAGCAACCAGCAAAATCTCACATCGAGTTAGCTCATCCTTCAGTCATGCCCATTAGAGAATAAAATATAAATAAATAACCCCAAAGCATAATTAGATTCAGACACTGGACATTTTTCCTGGATTTATGGTGAATCTACAAGTTACGTATTAACCACAGGAATCCTCCAGCGCTCTGTTTCCATCCCGCTCGCAGTTGCACGTGGAGGGCTGCTGCTCACACAGAAGAACTGCTTGTGAAATTCTTTAGGTTAAACAGAAAAGTAGAGGCTGGGGTAGGGGGGAAGAAGTTTTCTTAATAAGGTGACTTAAGTTGTGAAATTCTGAAAAATCTAGAAGAGTTAATCCAGTCCAGTCCTGATTTTCTACAGTCTTAGGGACCAGCAGTCCCTAAGGACTGTGTATTGTGCATTGCTGTCATGTGAGATGTAAGACTTATAAGAGAACATGTGACATGTGATATATATTATATATATGTGTGTGGTGTGAGGAAGAAAATAATTCATTGTCTACGCAACAAGAAGCATTAAGGCAGTCTTAGCCTTTGCTACATTTATATATCCTTGTGTAGGTGGAGTTCAAAGAGAGATCTGGAAGAATTTGGCTGATTTTGCCAGTTTTTGCAGAGAAACATGAGGGAGAAGTGTGACAGTTCTTTCAAGTCTCTGCTGAGCAGACAGTGAAGGCTGGCACTGCCGGTGGGAGGAAGGCAGGTACCAAGAGTGGTATATAGTGGAAGTGGGTAAAAGCTAAGCAATGAAAAACTCAGAAGTGAAGACCAATACTTTTGTGAGAAATCTTTCCATACAAAGAAAGGTTTTGTGTTGTACAAAGAATCCCCTTGTCAGTATTCAGCATCTGCTAAAATCTTAACGTTTTCTTCTGGTTCCCTTCCTTGTTGAAATGAATTATGTGATTTCAGTTTATTCTCTGGTGAATAATATTTACCACATGTGACAGCCTCTGCTTAGAAAAGGACTGTATTCAGGGTAACTTGTTTTAGCTCGGAGGGACCGGGGTGCCTCTAAGTCAGGAAGGAGGTTGTAATTAATGAGGAGAAAGGAGAAGAACCATGTAATGTACAATACCAGCCTGTGTTCAGCATGCTGTGTTCATACAGGGCCCAGCAAGTGCTGTCTGTATCTCCTTCACACTAATGTGTACATTGCATTTAATAGGGGGAAAAATAAATACTTTGGGGTTTTTTGGGTTTAGTTCATCATCTCCTTTCATTTCATGATCTCTCTTTTGCAGACACCAATTAATTAAAGAAAACCAACCACCAAACAACAACAAAGCCACAAAAAGCTACATGAGATTGTAGCTGTATGAGATTATTACAATGTGAGACACTTATAAAGTGAAGTTAATTCCTCTGGGCTGTGTAGTGTGTAGCATGGGACCGGCCGAGCATCATGTGTTTGTTTCCTCTCCCCATCCTGCAGCTGTGGCCAGTCAGTCCCTGCTGGCACCCTCCCTCCTGGCTGTGCCTTCAGCATTGGTTCATAAGCCCCCCACCGAAATACCAGCCTGACTTTCTTACTGATCTGAATACTCTGACCTGGAAATTGCTTTTATTCCCTAATGGCAGGGAAAACATGTGACTCCACTGTCAACTACTGCGAGTGCAACCCCTGTTTCAATGGTGGATCCTGCCAAAGTGGGATGGAGGGGTATTACTGCCATTGCCCCTTCGGTGAGTATGTCTCTCCTCCCCTCCGCTTGGCCTTCCTGTTCCCTACTACTTTATTTTTACTATATAAAACTGATGGGTCTGTTTATGGATCCCAGTTCACAGGCAGGAGTTGGTCATCTCCTGGCCTCGTCCTCTCCATTTCTCCCCAGCTGCAAGAGGGCGAAGCCAAAATTTTGACTAGCAAGGCAGGAGATAGAATCATAGAATTGTAGGGGTTGGAAGGGACCTCGAGAGATCATGGGGTCCAACCCCCCTGCCAAAGCAGCTCCCTAGGGCATATCACTCAGATAGGCGTCCAGACGGGTCTTGAATCTCTCCAGAGAAGGAAACTCCACACCCCCTGGGCAGCCTGTCCCAGGGCTCCCTCACCCTCACTGGGGAAAAGTTCCTCCCCATGTTGGTGTGAAACTTCCTGTGCTCCAACTTGCAGCCATTGCCCCTTGTCCTGTCCCCACAGACACTGAAAAGGGGCTGGCTGATTCCCCCTGCATCCCCTGCTTCAGCTAATTATAGACTTTAATTAGGTCCCCCCTTAGTCTTCTCTTCTCTAGGCTGAAGAGTCCCAACTTACTCAGCCTTTCCTCATAGGGGAGATGCTCCAGGCCCCTAATCATCAGAAGCGTGTGGCAGTGTGGGGACACACGCCGAGGGCTCAGAGCTGTGTTCTCCTGCCTGATCACAGACACTTTGAGGAGGGCTAAAGAGTAAGAGTAAACTACGTCAGTGTTCTTGCATCCTAATGACTTGCAAAGTGCAAGGAAGTCATCCTAATGTTCAACTAGAAAAAGGGACTTTGGGATGATAGTGGTTGCAGAGGGCTTGGTTTTCTTTCAAGCTATTTGCATAATTTTTGTGTAAGTGTGGAGCACAGCATGAGATATTGTTACTTCTGTATTTAATAGATTTGATAAGGAGAACCTGACTGAATCCAAACAGCTTTCTTAGCCCACACCAGTACATGCCCGTTCAATTTAATGTACAATAATAAAGTTCTGAGTTCCAAAATCAGAGTACTATTCCGAGAATCAGAGAGGCATATAGTACTGCCAAAATAGTTTAACAATTGTTAGAATTTAATTACCACAAATTTGGTTTGTGGAATCAACCAAATAAAGACATAAGACAACACAGATATTTTAAGGTATCGTGATGGAATTGCAGCAAGTTCGGTTCTGAATGCAGATTAATCCAGAATAGTAATTGTTTATACAGGAAAGTCTGTAAGTAAATGCAAAAGATTAAACAAAAAACAGGTAAACCTGAGAAATCATCTAGGATGTGTTATGGCTGCTGAAAGCCTGCTGGATTGATGGGCAGAGGCTAGCTTTATGGGGTTCAACAAGGCCAAGCGCTGGGTCTTGCCCTTTGGTCACAACAACCCCAGGCAGTGTTACAGGCTTGGGACAGTGGCTGGAGAGCTGCCTGGCAGAGAAGGACGTGGAGGTGTTAGTGGACAGCCAGCTGAACGTGAACCAGCAGTGTGCCCAGGTGGCCAAGAAGGCCAACAGCGTCCGGGCTTGTATCAGTAATAGTGTAACCAGCAGGAGCAGGGAAGTGGTAGTTCTGTACTCCACTCTGGTGAGGCTGCACCTTGAGTACTGTGTCCTGTTTGGGCCCCTCTCTACAGAAGGATGTTGAGATGCACATCCAGAGGAGGGCAATGAAGCTGGTGAAGGGTCTGGAGCACAAGTCCTGTGGGGAATGGCTGAGGCACCTGAGGCTTTTTAGTCTTGAGAAAAGGAGGCTGAGGGGAGACCTCACTGCTCTCTGCAACTACCTGCAAGGCGGTGGCAGAGATGTCAGAGTGACAAGCCATAGGGAATGGCTTGAAATTGCGCCAAGGGAGATTTAGGTTAGATATCAGGAAGAATTTCTTTACTGAAAGGGTTGTCAGGCATTGGAATAGGTTAACCTGGGAACATGGGTGGACTAGTCAGGGTTAGACTGTGGTTAGACTAGGTGATCTTAAAGGTCTCTTCCAACCTACATGATTCTATGATTCTGTGAAACCCTCACTCAAAATACAGCTTTCAATACATGCTCCTAACTACCTCTGAGTGCAATTTTCTACTAATATGTGGATTAATGTCTTACTCTGGTTTATTTCCTTTGTTTTATGTTTCCTCAGAGTTTATTAATTTTTCCTATAAAATCATGGCCCATTGTAAACTGAACTAACAGTCATAAACTAAGTAAGTTTTTTCCTCATTGTCGCTGCAATAAAAAAAACCCCAAAACCCAACAAGGGAAATTATGTGACAGATCTGAAAAGAAATCTGTAGAATGGACCAAAATATTCAGATCAGTTCTTACCTTTATGTACTTCTGCTTCCACCTGTGGGTAACAGGATTCTTCTGTTCAAGTTGCATGTTCTTACGTGTCATACATGAGAGGACTCTTAAAGAGTCCCTGTGTCATAGCTGCATCTAGAGCACATCAGTACTTTGTTTCTGGGAGAATGCACAGTGAGGGGGAAAACCTGCCTGATCCTGGGTTGTACTTTTTGTTTTGCAGGTGTTTTTGGGAATCACTGTGAACTGAACAGTTACGGGTTTGAAGAGTTGTCGTACATGGAGTTTCCCAGCATGGATCCAAACAATAACTACATCTATATAAAGTTTGCCACTATAAAAAGTAATGCCTTAATGTTGTATAACTACGATAACCAAACCGGAGAGCGGGCAGAATTTCTGGCCCTGGAAATAGCAGAAGAGAGGTTGAGGTTCTCCTACAACCTTGGCAGTGGCACATACAAGCTTACCACAGCTAAGAAGGTGTCTGATGGACAGTTTCACACAGTCATTGCCCGGAGGGCTGGAATGGTAAGAAATACTAAAATGAGAATGTAAGGCAAGTTAAGATAAGTTGAGCCAAGTCACTTTGGCTTCCATGTGAACTCAAAGGAACATAAAATTAGTAATCTTGCATTTGCTAGCAGAACCTCCAACTTTGGAAAAAAAACCCCCCTCATTTCTGTCTTAGTCCAAGCGACTCAAAGACCTATAATGGTTTGTTTAGTAGGATGATGATAAAGAGTAATTTAAAAAACATGTGCAGTGCCCTGTACTCTAAATGTGAAAAATGAGAACCAGGAATAATTAATGTAATAAATTACTACACATGAGGCTAATTAACTGATGCAGATTACAGGGATGCTTATCAGGGAAGGCTAATTAACCATAGTAACTACAAAAAGCCTCAAAATTATTTTTCTCAACGTTTGGAAAATAGAAGCAGACAAACTTAAAATTCCAGGCGTCCCTGATCTCCTTGAGCTGGCTCAGAGATTTTACCAGTCTCATTAGACTGCAAGCCTGTTTTTCCTCTGTAGCGTACATGTAAAAAGTTCAAAGGTGCTACACTGAGAGGGCTTTTTTGGGAGAAGGAGGGAAGTTTCTTCTCTTCCTGTCCCCCAGAAAACATGTGAAGGGAGGAATCCTGCCAAAAACCAGACTGGGACAACTGATTGCCATATGCCTGGTACTCTGACCCCTCTCCCGCCTTCAGTTTCTTCCCAGTAAATGTATTCTATTCGTCCTCTCTCATTTTTTAATAATATTTCCAAAGCAGAACATAAACCAAATGCTCTTTGAGTTCAAGCCAAGCTTTTTGAGTCCACAGTGTTTGAGTTAGAGATGAAACCAAATCTATTTGCCATCCATAATCAGTAACTATTGCCCTTCTCAGGCAGAACCGGCCAGCAGACATGGAATCCCATATTCTTCCCGTGTTTGAAATTGTAGTCATATAAGAATAATATATGGTTGGGGCTCCACATTTTTGTTTTATATATTTCAAGCCAGAAATGATGTAGGGAATAACAGAATAAACTGTTCCACCCAGCGTGGCTCCCCCTGAGGCCGTGTAGAGATTTCCCATCGCGAGGTGCTGCAGAACGCAGTGCTGCTGAGATATGGCCCTTTCATCTTTTGAAACTCCTCTGTTCAAGAGCACCCTGCTTTGGATCAGGGGTGAGATGTCCACGGACACAAATATCCCAAGGGCAGCAAAGAGATGTGTGACCTTCTGGTCTGTTGGGGGTCTTGTGGGTCCAGGGTTGTCTTGTGCCCTTATTTAAACGGTGCTTTTTTCTTCTCTCACTGAGAGAATGAACCTGAAACTGCATTTCGATTGCATAGTGCAAGACCTGATTTCTCCACTTACTGAAGGGAGGGGATGGTTTCCAGTTCAGCTGGATTTGCAAATCCAGTTTGTGTATGTTTGTAGGAGTTCTGTGCCCAAAATAAGATTAAGGATGATTGTGACATTGAGTAACAACTTTGTTTCACTTGCCTAAATATCGGATCCTTAAGAATTTGCATCCTGGCTTCCAAATGGTAAAGCCCAAAGCTGCACCTAAATCTTGACAGGCAAAAGGTCCTATTTTAGCAGCTAACTGAGTGTGCTTTTTCTATTGGTAAGATTTAAAGTGGCTAAGTTTAGGAGCACACACATTAAAAATGGCAATAAATAAATGAAACACACTTAAGAAAAAGATAGGCAAACAGTCATGCCATTCGAGATATGCCAGAAGGCTAGACAGTAGAAGAGATTCCATAAAAAAGGTCTATTTACAGAAAATTTTGGTTATGAAGGCTTCAGGCCAAGAGCAAACATTTAAGACAGCCTATACCTTTGTGTAAGGGTTGGTTTTATTAACGCGTAAACCTGCTCAGTAATGTCAGTTGTTTACAAACACAGTCATTTGAAAAGAATCGCCTTTGTCTTAGATAGTTCTGCTGCAGGAAAAATGTCTCCCAGGTGTCCTGAGCTGTATAAAACAGCCCCCCTTCAGGATTCCAAATCTGTCATTTCCTACCGCACAGTGGGATTTTATCGGAAACTGGTAAAATCATTAAGTTGTCAGTCCTGAGCTATTGCGGAGTGACAGGGTCTCCTAACGCAGCAAGGTAACTGTAGAGTAATGCTTAAGTAACAAGCAGGAACATTTGACTAAGGTTAGAAAATAAATTGTATGAACTCTGGTCCAAGTCAAATATATTCTCAAATATCCAGCCCTTCGGCTGGGGCTGTCGCTTGGCTTTCACAGCGCATAGCGATGGAAGTTAGGGAGATTACGCTGATTGAGCTAAGAACAACAACAAAAACCTCATTTCAATTCTTTGTTGTTGATGTTCTGAAGGGAAACATGTATGCCTGTGGTGGCGTACAGACCAGCCAGCTTGTTGTTCTTTGTATGAATTATTTCACTTCATGCAGGGCTGTGACCTGCTTTGGCGTGGCAGGCTGAAGTTTCTCAGGAAAAGCGGTTTGCTCGTTACGTACAGAAAGAAATTCAAGATAAACTTTTGTTAAAAACAGCAAATTGAACAATTTTAGGTGTTCTGCTATGGCATGATGTAGGACTAGGAGCTATGGATTTATTTGGTGTGGCCAGTAGGTCTAGGGACTAATTGTGCCTCTGTATTCGGCATTGGTGAGGCCGCACCTTGAGTACCGTGTCCAGTTCTGGGCTCCTCACCATAAGAATCATAGAATGGGAAGGGTTGGAAGGGACCCCAAGGATCATAGAGCTCCAACCCCCCTGCCACAGGCAGGGCCACCAACCTCAGGCCTGGATCTACACAAGGTTGCCCAGGGCCCCATCCAACCTGGCCCTGAAGAAGAAGGACATTGAGATCCTGGAGCGAGTCCACAGAAGGGAAACCAGGCTGGGGAAGGGGCTGGAGGGTGAATCCTATGAGAAGCAGGTGAGGGAGCCAGGGATGTTTAGCTTGGAGAAGAGGAGGCTGAGGGGAGACCTTATCACTGCCTACAACTACCTGAAGGGAGGGTGTAGAGAGGTGGGAGATGGTCTCTTCAGCCAGGTGACAGGAGATGGGACAAGGGGAAATGGCACTAAGCTGTGCCAGGGCAGGGTCAGATTGGACATCAGAAAAAAATTTTTCACTGAAAGAGTTGTCATGGCCTGGAACAGGCTGCCCAGGGAGGGGGTTGAGTCACCTTTCCTGGATGTGTTTGAAAAAAGAGCAGATGAGGTACTTAGGGATATGGTTTAGCTTAGGGTGGGATTGGTTAGACTTGATGATCTTCAAATGTCTTTTCCAACCCTGTGATTCTGTGATTTGGTCAGTACAACGTGTCAGTTCCCGGTGTGTGTTTGGCAACAGCATGGGCAGCCTGTGGGGATTTCAACAGGACGTTGTTAGTGAGAAGAGAAAAATCCCAAACCTATTGCAAGTGTAATGACATACTGATAGCTATTGCTGTTTGCTCAGCTCCTGTAGAGGAATCTAAATCAAAATATGAACCAAGGCTCTTCTAAAAGCAACGTTTGATTTAAATTTGCTGTAAAACTGTGCCACTCATCTAGTTGTAACACGAGAAGCCGGTATGTACAATTTGGAAACGTTGTTTGTTTTTCTGAAAATTTGTTTTAAGGAGTAACTGCCCTTCAGGGTTGGTTGGGTTGGGGTTTTTTTTGCAGCGCATCTGTTAGTAATAAATCACTGTGGAGAAAATTCTTTGTTAAATAAGGAATAGAATAAAAACTCCTTTTTAAATGAGCAGGAATTATCTCATGGTTTTAGTGAAACCCTTGGTTAGACTTTTCGAGATCACAGCTATGGGTGCCTTGATTTGCTTTGGGTAAATGAGATGGGTAAATGAGGCAACCCCCTTGTCTGGGGCTTGGTGGCCTAGAGGTAATAACAAAGAGGGAAGACTGCACTAAGTGTTGGTGATGCCAGATACTTCTCTGAACATCAGCTTGGTCCCAATGTAGGTATCCCTGTGTTTCACCATTATCAACATGGGGAGGAACAACCGCAAGTATCAGTACAGGCTGGGGGTGACCTGCTGGAGAAGAGCTCTGTGGAGAAGGACCTGGGGGTCCTGGTTGACCACAGGTTGGCTATGAGTTAGCAGTGTGCCCTGGTGGCTAAGAGGGCCAATGGGATCCTGGGTGCATCAGGAGGAGTGTGGCCAGCAGGTCGAAGGAGGTGATCCTCCCCCTCTACTCTGCCCTGCTCTGGCCCCACCTGGAGTATTGTGTCCAGCACTGGAATAGGCTGCCCAGGGAGGTGGTGGAGTCTCCTTCTCTGGAGATACTCAAGACTCATCTGGACACCTATCTGTGCAGTATGAGCTGGGGATCTGCTTTGGCAGGGGGTTGGACCCCATGATCTCTCGAGGTCCCTTCCAACCCCTACAACTCTGTGATTCTGTGAAAACATCCCTTGTGATGTATCAGCCTAAGGATTTCCTTAATTGAGTCCACTGGCTTACTTTGAGTAATATTGAGTGGTTGGTTATTATTTTTAACAATCATTTCAGTATTTGCACTCCCAGCTTTGGTAACATGCATTTTATCAAGTCCGAGCAGTGTCAAGACCCTTTGTGTTTGGAGGGAGCAGCACTCTGTTCACATCAAGGATACGCTGTGAGCCAAAAGAACTTCAGTTTCAAGGAGTAAAGCAAACAAATGTGAAAGAAAGCCTACTCAAATCTGAAAACTTTGTGTTTAACTGCTTCTTTACATGAAGCACTCTATTACCTCATTCTCTGTTAGTACCCACATCTTGGTATGTGGTATGTTAGTGTGGAATGTAGTTTATCAGTGCTTCCAAAGCACCCTGAGTGACATAGTAATATATATACAAGTGCTCTATTGTAGCCAAGCCCTTAGTAAAATATATTTGATCATAAATGTTCCATGTGGCTGGAGACTACAGCCAGCCTCTTAACATTCAGCATATTTGTGTGTGTGTGTCTCTTGCAGGCAGCATCACTGACGGTGGATTCCTGCTCTGAGGATCAGGAGCCAGGCTACTGCACTGTCAGCAATGTTGCTGTTTCTACTGACTGGTAAATCTTCATTTTGAGGGGAGGTTAACTCAGACTGCTACGTTTGTGCTTGGGAGTTTACTCATGACAAAGAGATTACACAGAAATCCCTGGTTCTTTACTCCACCTCTGCCCCCAGGCTCTGGTGGCATACTAGAAATGTATGGCCAGGGCTTGTGGTATAAACAGGGATAAAACACTGCCTAATGCTGTGACATCTGTCACTATCCACAACCTGGACAAGACTTAATTTAAACCCCTTTGTGTTCCAACCGAACGAACGAGGTTTGGTTAGGTGAGAGGAAGAAGGGGAGTATGGTTCTGTTGGTGATTAAGGCATATTTCCAGTACCTTACAGACATCTCACATCATTATCTAGAAAGAGCGAAGAAATCAGGGTATCAGACACTCATAATTATTGACAACTTGTAAATCGTAGTTAGACAGTAAAGCACAAATTGTTATAATCAGCTCTTAAATATAGAGCACTAGTCTTTGAGAGTTGGAAGTTCTACAATATTTAGTGCTACAAATCTTTAGCAAAGCCTCCTCTGCTTTCACAGGTTGAATTGTGTCCATCTTGCCAAAAACCAGGCTCAAAGTGCTATTAGTCTAGCAGCAGCTGTATTTCACTCCACTGCTCAGTTTGGGGCTTTGATCTGGGTCTTTTATTTAAATATGATTATTAATTTCTGTATTGAAACTACACTTTTGAAGGTGTAAGAAATAATGTCGCCTGATTACTGACTTCTTTTTATAAAAAAATATTAAGAGTAATTACTTTGACCTTGATTTCAGTAATTTCCAGAGGTCACCTTTTACATTTTTTGTTATTAAACACTGGCAATTAAAGAGAACAAACCCTATTACTTGTGTTTACTGAAACTGACTCAGAAGCCTTTCTGTCACATCTTTGGATCCTCTTTGGAGATAACTACTTTAGTCCCCATCATTTTGACTAGTTTCTTACAATAATCACAACCATATTTCCTGTCACATGTGGTTTTCCCACTAGCAAAGCTACTTACATCTTTGTAAAATGATGAATCCATCTTCTAGCTATTTAAATATCATCTGCAATTTAAATGATAATTGAGTAAAAAAAAATTACCTTATTCATTATGGTTTCAAGGATACTGCTCAAATTTTGACATGCAATAACTGAGTGTGAATTTGGAGTCATACCCATTCTAACTGTGAGTTCAGGAACTACTGACCTCTCTGTCTCCCCTTCTAAATGTAAATATGAGCTTTGAAGAGGAGTTTTAGCCACTCACAGTAGTTGATGGTTACAGTTCCTGTGTTGTCATTGCTATCTTAATGTCTGATGCTGATAAATTCTTTTTCTAACTTTTATAGGACGCTGGATGTACAACCAAATCGAGTTACTGTTGGTGGCATCCGGTCCGTAGAGCCCATCCTTCAAAGGAGAGGACAGGTGGAAAGTCATGATTTTGTGGGCTGTATAATGGAGTTTGCAGTCAACGGACGTCCCCTGGAGCCTAGCCAGGCTTTGGCAGCTCAAGGAATCTTAGATCAGTACGTCTGCTATATGTGGTATCGAATGGACCGTGTTTACAGGAACGGAAGCCGTGGCCAAAGTCAGGCGCTGTTCCATGCAGACACTGTCAGATATTTCTTGTAACAAAGTAGGCTGTAGAATTTATTGTGAAGTGTGAAAACTGGAGGAAGAAAGCTAATTTGGAGGAAAGGTTCACAAAAAGATTACAGAGGCTTCAAAAAAGCAACAGCACTACATTTCTATTGCCAGTTACTATTAATGTTGCTCTGTGGGCTGAAATAGAGTAGCCCCATTACTGGGTTGCTTTATAAATTCCACCTGGGTCTGACCGTACTCGTACTGTTCGCTAACCCTCTACTCCCTCATTTCCTTTTAATCCACAATGTCTGTTCTATCACTTTACTTCTCAAGTATCACTGAATTTCCCCCATATCCTCTGAGTAGGCTTTCAGAAATGATGAACTGATTCTGTTGGGTTTTTTCCATCTTGGTATTTGAAGTCATAGCTGTAGCAATAATGTCAGTCTTTCTGTCCAAATTTGCTAGCTCACTCTTCCTCTTTCGACCCCCAAGTTTGGGGGTAATACAGTGTGCATTGTAGTACGAAGCCTCTGGAGGTCTGCAGTGTAAAAAGCACCTAAAAGAGTTTCTTCTTCTCTTGCGTAACTGGTAATAGGAGTTTTGCTGTCTCTGAATTCTTTTCCCTTTCGTAAGACTGTTGTGATTTGATACTGAAAATTTGGATCTGTTTAGAAACATGAGCTGGCTATGGAGATGAGCCTCTCCATTCGTGCATCCCTGGGGGAAGGTGGTATCATTCAAACGCAGGACACTTCCCAGCACGTTTTCTCTGTGTATGTGTGCACACGCGTTCTTCAGAATCTACTTGTCTGGTTTGTTTCAGGTGTCCCAGACTAGAAGGTGCCTGCACCACCAGCCCCTGTCAGCACGGTGGCACCTGTGTTGATCACTGGTCATGGCAGCAGTGTCACTGCAAGGACGGACTGACAGGAAAGCACTGTGAAAAATGTACGGGGCGGGGGGGGTGTGTTACTGTCTTCCTCTTTAACATACACCCAACTACAGTTTAACCAAATGCCATTAAGAGTTCCTTTCCAGGGCCACAGGACAATGACTTTTGTAAAATAATGAAAACAAGCAGCATGCCTGCCTCTTAAATAATTTTGAAGGCAAAGTTCCCCAATGGGCTATTGTCCTTTCACGAGCTAAAAATAGCAACGAGTTAAATATATTACATTTTCTGATCTCCATGTGTCACATTTCAGGTAACCCACACTCCTTTAAAACTACTGTTACCCAATAATGTATAAACTGGTAATTAAAATAAAGTTATCCCATAGGAGGGATTTGTCTGCTACGGGGCGGGGGGAAAGAGGGTAAGAAAAAGCCCTCTTCCATTCACATAAATGCTGGGTGGATGTGCTTACGGCTTCTCCAAACTGTAGGCCTTTCTAACAAATGATCATAGGCAAGCAAATATGGTAAATGTAAATGAAAGCAAGCCATTTACACCCCAGGGTTATTAACTCACATATGGATAGCTCTGTAAATCAAAACGGGATCGTCTAGGAGAGCAAAGTGATTTATTTCTGTGTAGTTGTAGTATAATGACCAAGCTTTGTTTTCTTACATGTCCCATTATTGTTTAGCTGATTTATATGCTTTTATTGCACCGATTCACAAAAGAATTTAGCCATAATTTTAACAGCATTTGGTAGTCAATGCTCTGCTGTTTTTTTATTCTTCTTTTTTTTTTTAATGCCGTAACAAATAGAAAGTCATTATCTCTGCCCTCAAGAGCTTAGAGTTCAATATATCATGAAGCCCTGCTTGCAGTAATGGAAACAGTAACATCCCTGGGAAGGAATTACTGTTCCAAGAGCCAAATTTTTTTCCCTACTCCCTCACTTGTTCCCTAGCGAGTTTTAATTTACTATTGACTGATAGCGGCAGTAAATTACTAGCACACTCCCACTCTCAAACACACATTCTGGTTGAAGCCAAAGAATAGGGGGCAAGGGGTGTGTGTGGGGAAGTTGAAATTGCCATTCATTCCTGCTCCCCCCCCCCCGACCAGCTCTGAACTTGATCTGTGCTCTGAAAGAAAGTGGTCATCCTGAGGCAGATGATCGCTATAGCCGTTAACGAGCTGCATACTCAGTACTTCCCCATCCTTGTCCCAGATATTACTGCCGACACTGCCTTATCCCTGGAAGGCAAAGGACGACTGGACTACCACATGAGTGCAAACAAGAAGCGAGAATACATGATGAGACACGGCACTCGAGGCCCCGGCCCGGGACCCCCGGACGCAGACCGCTTGGAAGTGAAGTTCAGGACAAGAAGTGAGAACGGCATTTTACTTCACGTCCAGGAAAGCAGCAACTTCACTACCGTGAAGGTAAGATTACAGCTAATGCTGGGTTTGATTTGATTGGACTGCCTTGTGCGTGGTGATCAAAATCACATTTTTCCATTACTCTTGCTGTTTCCTTTATAAAATATTAGGTCTTTAACTGAGGCTAGGCACTGCTCCAGTATCATCCATCTTCTCAACAATTCCCTTGCTATTTGCCAAGGTATCAGAAGATCTTGATGGTTTTGTATCTAATCAGTTTTGTCTAGACTCCAAATAGTGACTGTTTTAAGGCCACAGGAACACAACTCGTTGCCATATTTGTCATCATCATTAAGTTGCACTCTACAGAACAGATCATTTCATTATTGGCCTTTTATCTTCTGATTTTTTTCAGTCCATGAACCTGTACCTTCCTTTAAGCTAGCAAACAACTGCCAAGAAGTTTAATTAATTCCTACTAGCATGGCTCATGCTTATCAAGGTAGGAAGTGAGGGGTAACTTGAATTCGTGAGGTTACCCATAGACCAGTGTCAATATCAAATTATCTCGAGATACGTAGCTAAATTAATGCTTCAAATGCCACACAGCTTTGGAGATGGTTTGTTGGGGGGTTTTTTTCCTCCAAAAAAAAGTTTACTGCTGCAGAAGTTACCTTTCTCAAGAGAAAGCAATAGTTTAGTTCCTGGCTATGACTCAGTCCATTTACTCATAACTCTAAATGAGTACAGCAGTGATGTTGGCAAGCCCCCTTTATTGGGGTGGTGTAAGCTCCAAGTTTCCTTGACTGCTCTAAGGCTTTCCAAGTTGGGTTTTTTTTTGTTTTTTTTTTTTTTCTCCCCCTGACTTTTAAAGAAACTCATACAGAAATTCACACTTTCTAAGCTTCAGCCCCATGGATATTCCTCCACCTGCCTGGTCAGAGGTATAGTGCTTTCCTGACACACTGGCTGTGTTTAAGAAGCAAGCCTACATTCCTTCTGTGGCCTTATGCTTTTACCACATCGTTTGATAGGAAGTCCCTGCCTCAATCGTGCTAGCAGATAATATCTCATTATTTTGAATTCTGGAGAGGGGGAAAAAAACCCCAACATAGAATACCTTCTGCACCCTAGTAGAATTTGCTAGGTCAGCTCCACGAGCATTATTAGAAAAGAGAGCTGCCTTTCCTGGCTGCAAGCACTAGTGGTATGTTTATGCAAACACTTTTATTATTGCTAATACTGGTGAAGTTATACAAGCAAGCAGAGGGTGTTGAGTCCCTGAGCCAGCTGCACAAGGGCAAAGAGCAGAGGTTTGCCTAGTAACAGACACAGCAGTTTGAGGAAGGAGAGGTGACATCTCTCTGTGCCGATTATTGCCCCAGATTTTCTGTGTGATGCAAGGAAATAAAACTGTAGTAATTTAACTGTAGTCAGTGGAGTGTGGCTGCTCAACGCTGCTCATACCTGGAGTAGGTATCACAATGAGCACTTCCCTCAGCGGTGGCCCACGATGACAGTGAAGCCAACCCATGCGTAGGTCTCCCTGGCATCTCAGTCTGCTCCCAGTGCAGGAGATGAGGTTTAGGGACTTCTGTTTACAACCCTCTTCAAAACAGACAATTTTATAACTCTATTTTCAGGGTCTTTTAATATGCTTCTTATCCAAAATGTAGGCATTCAGAGAAAACCTGCTTTTTAAACTGTGCTAGGGAAAAGCTACAAGTCCTGTGGGTACATCTGTGCCTCCACATTTTTCCTCTTCTAGTTAACTGGTCTTGATGTAGCTGGGGTTGGGGTAAAATTAGACAAATGGTAACAAACAGACCTGCTGAGATGACAAGCAGCTGATTCACTGAATGGTGGATGTAAACTCCTCCAAAGAATCAAAGAAAGGCCTTTTTGATACAAAGGGATCCTTAGTCCAGGAAAGATACAAAACCTAGAAGATAAATTAACCAGTGGTCAAATTTAGATGTAAAATGCTCCTTCCCCCCCCCCCCCCCAAAAAAAAAAAACCAACACAAAAAAACCAACACAAAAAGGAAGTGGGTTAAGGATTCCTGATTACTGAAGCTCTTTGTCAGAGCTTGTTTTCCTACTAATAATTCACATTGCAGCTAATTAAATCAGAAGTAATGGGATAAATGCAGCAGGTTAAAGGTGAAATTGCTTGCCTTCTTTTAGCTGAAAGTCTCATCAGAAATCAGGTTAAATTAGCATCATTGTAGCTCTCAGATCTATGAATTGTACAGGTAGAGAAGGTGAATTACATGTAACCTATGAGTTAACATATGCTTGTGTTAGGGTGGCGAGGCCCAGGCATAGAGTGTCCAGAGAAGCTGTGGCTGCCCCCTCCCTGGCAGTGTTCAAGGCCAGGTTGGGTGAGCCTTTGGGTAACCTGGGCTAGTGGAGAGTGTCCCTGCCCATGGCAGGGGGTTAGGACTAGAAGGGCTTTGAGGTCCCTTCCAACACAAACCAATCTGGGATTCTGTGCACATGTTGAATTGCAGGAATAAATCAGTGCTAAACTCATTAAAACGATATCCAGTGGGCTGTAAACCCACAAACGCTAGTGCTCAGATTTAAGACAAATAAGAAACAATTTGTTCAGTAAAGTAGACTCAGAATATTAGTAAAGTTGAATCATCATAGTACTTAGGAATATGTTTGCTTTAGTGGTTCATTCTTTTGATTATAGTCTATTTTTCAGTTGCTCTGCCATTTAAATAAAACCAAGAGATGGGTGTTGCTCGATATTGTCAGCATCAGCATTTGTTTCAAATTTATAAATACCTTTTGCTTCAAGGAACCAAGAAGAACATTCCTTCTTTTTTGCTGGTTGAAGAAATCGTGGGCTGGTCTTGTCTCTGGAAATTTTATTTTCCAAATGCCACTAGTATATTATTTATGAGTCTGGTAGCTTTAGTCACATGCAATTTTAAAGCAACAGAAATAGAGCTAAAGAGTAGTAAATCAGTGTGGAAAATACCAGTTGCTGACAGGTAAATAATGTTACAATTCTTCTCTAATGTGGTATTCAATTTATGATTCTGTGCTTAGTCTCCTCATAAGCTTAGAGGGTATTGTCTGATATGGTATATTTCTTTTCATTGACATGAAGACTGAAATACAAGGCAGTGTTTTCACGGAGCATAAAAGATAAAATAAGACTCACAAACCAATTACAGGTTGCAGTCACAAATATATGTGTATCTTTGGCCCAGTTAATCTTTTGATTGTGGCAAATAGTGTTTAATATGTTACGATAGTCTGTGTGACTGCATTTCCAAGGGAGGGATTTTCTTTAGAGCTGTCAGAGTTACGCCACCTGTGTTTGCCAGTGATAAAAACACCCTATCTCTGAGGGGCAGCTTTATCAGAGTCCCTCAGACAATACATTTTCCAACAGTCCAAATGATTATATTTATAAATGAAGTACGTGCACAGATTTAACTATTGTATTTCTTGATCCAAATGGAATACGTGCTAGATGCATTCAGTTCAAGGCCGCTGCCAAGACATGAGCGTGGTCTTACAGCCATATTATATGAACCAAGTCCTCAGCTTGCATCACGAAAGAAGTAAATCCAGAGCATTTAACAGTTTCTGGAAACTAGAGCAGCATTCCTGTAGCTGGTGTGTCACCTCACAGTTCTTCCCAGGTGAACGTTATTTTTCCTGGAACAAAGTGTGTGAGGCTTAGAGAGCTTTCAACAAACTTGGGGCTTGGGCCTTTCCTGGACCATGAGTGTGCACGTTCTGCACGCTCGTGTTGCAGATCATGGACCGACCAAGTTGCAACGAGGAACGTGGGAAGGAAGATAGTTGTCTTGTTTAACATGTATAACCAAATGTGGAGAGTATGGAAGGAAACTTGCAATGAGTTGCAGAGCCACCCTGTATGAGCTGTACACAAGGCTGCACATCCTTAGGTCAGCTGATCTACCCAACTCCAACACAATATTTAAGAAGCTGTCAAGTTTGGATGTTGGGGTGGGTTTTTTTTTAAACTCCTACATCTTAACATCTTAAAATTTTCACAAATCTCATTTTGGGGTCATTTAAGATGGAGCTAGTAAGAAGTTGAACTCCAGCATCTCATAATTCAGTAGAACTGCAAGGCATCATTCCTAAAGGAAGAGCCATTCAGTAGAACGGCAAGGCATCATTCCTAAAGGAAGAGCCATTCAGTAGAACGGCAAGGCATCATTCCTAAAGGAAGAGCCAAAAAAACTTGTCATGGAATTTAATAGTAGCCTTTTATTTTTTCTAACAGCTCACAAGTTTGCCTCAAGTAAGCAGAGAATTCACACAGAATAGTACACTTTGCAACTCTTCAGAAAGGTTTCTAAAATACGACTGCCTTTCAACAAGATGTAAATCAGCAGCAGAACCAGACAGGAAACGGGACCCTTGTTCGAGTCCTGCCGTGCCTTGTATATTCCTACTCTGTCATCATAAAAACAAGATACAAATTTTGGGGGTGGGGATGACACCTGTTGTTTACTCTGCAAAGCAGTTTTCCACAATTGCATTTGGAGGAGGGAGAATTACTGTTTTATTGCTAAAAATGTTTCTTCACGTGCACGCCCCGTTGCTGGCCATTCAAGAGGTGTTTTGCTTATGAGATTAGCCCAGGCAGTGAGTGGATGGCAGCTCTAAGTTTGCTACAGATTCGGTGATGTATTTAACTGCAGCCACGTTTTTAGGACTGAATAATTAATGTATATTTTTTTTACTATGAAACAATTATTTGGGAGTTAAAAAAAAATAACATCCAGGCTTCCTGTTGCAACCAAAGCCATGTGCTATTGTAGCTGCACTGAACAGACGTCGTGTTGGTGGTGTGCGTACAGGGGTGGTTGTGTGTCCATCACTTGAAAATGATGTGTTTCACCATTTTCTGATCAGATAAAAGGTGGGAGAGTGCATTACGTATCTGATGCTGGAATTGCTGGGAAAGTGGAAAGAAATATCCCAGAAGTGTACGCTGCAGATGGCCAGTGGCATACGGTACTCATCGAGAAGAACAGGTCTGCTACTATCCTCTCGGTCGACAGGACTCATAGCCGAGACATTCTCCACGCCACGCAAGACTTTGGTGGGCTCAATGTTCTTACACTTTCCTTGGGAGGAATCCCATCAAGCCAACATTTCAAGAGCACCTTTTCAGGTAATTTTTTATTAAGCTTGTTGGGTCTTTTAAAATTTTAATACTGTGCACATAAGCACATTTGAACAAACTGAGGATCTCTGTCTGCTTCAAGGTCTCAGAAAGTCCAGAAATTCTTCATCAGTAATCAGTATGCTTCCATCCTTTGCCAGAAAAATGGGAATTCCAATCTGTAAGGATTGTGGACTTTGTTCCTTCATTGCATGTTGAAACCTCATTGTTTCCAAAAGCAGGCACTCCATCCGCGGGGCTTTTTGGAGGTGGGGTTGTGGGTTTGCTTGCTTGGCTGTCAATCAGTCATTATAATTTTGTTATGCTAATGGAGAAGAAAGGATCTATTCTCCACCTGGGTCAGCATCTGGGAAATCAAGGCAAACCTTTTACTTGGGCAAAAGTGCTAAATGAGAACTTTCTCTCTGTAGGAGTTTGGTAAGTACTGCAGGATTTAGCCTGTTCTTAATATGATTAAAATAGTTTCTGAGACTGCAACTTCCTCCTGCTTTATCCTGCTGTCAAACAGAGAATAGGACTTCTTTCTGAGCAACAGAAACCAAGGACAATAAGGAACCACCCTCTAACCAAAATCTAGCTGTCAAGAAGTAAATCAATCTCCTTCAAAAGTTAAAGCAACTATCTTAGACCCTGGCAGAAGTAGATAACATATATTTGATATCATTCCCCCAGTGACAAGTAAAGATGGAAGTGATTTTTAGGCACAAACTCTGAGATACTCCAGGGGCTGCAGATGTAGGTTTTACATGGAAAAATCTTCCTGACTTCAGGCATTGTGACCAGATAAACAATCTTTGAGCAGAGCGATTTCACACTTCACATTTTTCTGTCCTAGGGAACCTGCTTTGGTAGGGGGATTGGACTCAATGATCTCTGGAGGTCCCTTCCAACCCCTAGAAGTCTGAGACTGTGTGTCGCACGCTGCATGAAACGCGGTGTGAAACCACGTGAATGCCAGGCTGACCATTGCCATTTCTACACGGGTGCCTGGAAAAGCCAGAGGCTCTTAGGAAAGCTGAAACAAAGAAAATCGAGGATGCTAAAAATCTCACTGCTGCCTGATGCTGTGGCAGACAAATTAGGAATGTCTGGCTTCCATTAGGGATACACAATCCAAAAAATCTCTTATTCATATGATTTTATTTTGTTTTAATATTGGATTACATTGTGTACAGCATACCACGGATTTACAAGGGGGAGGTATAAAACTCTGCGTGAACTCAGGCACTCAGAAGTATCTGCTGCATTGTTAAAGGCAGACAAGAACATACCAGGGTGACAATTCCAGGGCTGTGAAACTGGTACAGCCAGCAACAGTTTCAAACCTGGGTAGACCTGCCAAAATCCCAATCGCTGTTTATCGCATCACTGCTGCAAGGGACCACCAAGTGCACGGCAAGGTAATTGTCCCTTTTGCTTGGGCTCCCACCTGAATCTAAATCCTCAATTTCCTCTTTATTTGGGAGTGTAAAAGCAGGAGGAAACAAAAATATCAGTAATGCTGAAAGAAAATGTGTCTCTCTTGGAATGGAAAGTGTATGGAAAGAGCATGCTTGCAAAACATAGAGGGATGTGAAAGACCCTTCTACACTACATGGCTTGCATCTCTCCATGAAACATATCTGATGTTGATACCCACTTGTATTTCCTTTTGGACATCAGAGGATGGTCAAATTTTAAAACAACATACTTTGAAGAGTATAAATCTGTAACCTCACCTCATGCAACCTTAACATATTTGCTATTTTATGACAGAGTAAGCATTCAGAACGTTCATCTGTGCCCTACCCATTTTTACAGAGATTTCCACAGCTCTTCACACAGTTAACCATTCACACTGGCTCTTTATCTGTTCCAGCTATACGTTTGTAGGCATGAACCTTTCTCCAATGCCATTAATGTGTGGAAAGATCGCTCCTATTTATTCTTTCACCTGAATGTGATGCTTCAGAGCTTAGCAGTACACTTTGCTGCTCTTTGTTGATTATTTTTAATTAATAATAGCTGGTCTGGAATAATGTCCTCTGGTAAACCCAGCACCGTGCACAGTGTCCCAAGGGCAATCCATCAGAAATTAAGGATAAGTAAACATGCCCCTTAGAGCAACCCAGCGTGGGGACGCTGTGAGCATGACTTACAAACACCTCTCTGTATAACATGTTGCCACAGCTCAGAATAGAGGTCAACATATGGTGGTAGTACCCGAAAACCCTTGCAGAAAGGGTTAAGTCTGGGGAACATGGAGAATTATTAGGCTGGCAAAAGGCTGGTTTTTCCTGTGACTTTACACACAACCACTGTGTGAGCTGGGGATGATCCCAACCCTGGGTGCTCTCACCATTGGCAGGGTAGCGCTACACCCAAGCTCTGGGAAGTTTGGGAAAAGGCCAGTTGAGACAGGCCTGGAAGCATCACCACAACTTCAGGAGACAGTATGACAGGCTGCTTAGCCAAAGCATGATGGGCAAATTCAGCTGAGAACTTGGAGAGCAGGGAAGCACAAGACCAAAGGGGGATGGGAGCTAATTTCTGCTAGCACAACCTACATGTGGTGTTCTCTATGTGGATGATAAGTTTAGAAATATGGGAAAACCGGGAAACAAAAACCTTCAGGTGTATTGAATGAGCTCCTTAGAAGGAACATTTATTCAAATTCATTAGAATAGATGTTTCCCTACTTTCAGTATTTGAGTTCCTGGTTTATTTGCTGAACAATGAAGCCTTTCAGTGAAATGGGTCTATTGATTGAAAATTTGAGTCAGTTTAAGAATGTACTTTTAGGAAACACAGTGTTTCTGCAAAATCCAACCATATGCTCATTGCTTAGTAGTTTGGCAAAGTAATTTCGCTTCAAGGGGAAACTACACTAGAATGAAGATCTGAGGTACAGCCCTCAGATTTCCTTCACTGAGTCTTATCTGTGAGATAAGCACAATAGAATCCCAAAAGCATTCATTGGCATCGCAGACCTCAGAGCTAATCTGCTCAGTGAGCAACAGACTTGAGCCTGAATGCGAGCAACCTGATGTTACCCAAAACACATGTTATGTTTTATTTTATATTAGGGTTTTTTTCCCTGGATTGAGCTTTATTCTGTCTCCAAGCTTGAGGTAGCTGCTTCCTAATCAGACAGTAGTTCCTTCCCCTGCACAGCCTGTGGGATTCTTAAAAGCCAGATCAACGTTTCAAATTAGATTCAGGCTTCTGCTTACAACTGCTTGTGGGTTTTTTTTTATCAGATTTAATCAAAGCAATGGGAGCACAAAATGTCATACAGGCTTCTAGACAATGTGATATGCTAATTTCAGTGTCTTAATTGCAGGTGTCGGTACATTGTATTCACTTACCTAAGAATAATTTTGTTGCTTTGAAATCTTAGTGCTGAAGTCAAAAACCCTGGTCCATTTCTGAATTCCTATTTATCAGACTTAAAAAACCAAAATATCTTGGTATCATTTTATGATATGCCATGCATATTCCTTCAGAAATTACCTCACTGCTTTTTTTATCTCTTCATTTTTATGCACAGCTTAGATGTGAAAATAGTTTGCTTTAAAAGGTGCAGGTATAGAAGCTGTGTCAGAAGCTCCAGGCACAACCTTGCTCTGTTTAAAAGTAATTTCAGTTTCTATCTAAGAAGAGCCCCCCCCCCCCCCTAAAAAAAAGTAATCAGAAGTTTATGAACAAAATGGTCATTACAACATAGGAAGAAGTATTTAATAGGAGCGATGAAATGTTACTTACCCCTGAGCCTACAAGATTCAGCAGAGTTTGTCAGATACTGAAACACCTGTCAATGGGCTGTCCTAGCAAAATACGTGTTTACCTAAATATCATCCAGGCTGGACAGGGCTTTGGGCACACTGGTCTAGTGAAGGTGTCCCTGGCTATGGCAGGGGGTTGGAACGAGATGATCTTTGAGGTCCCTTCCAACCCAAAGCGTTCTGTGATTCTGTGATCACACCACTGTGGAGCAGCAATCGTAAGCTCAGATATGTGTTAAGATTCTCTTGTGGAAATATAAAAGCTTCGTGTGCCCAACTAACATTGTGATTTTCCCTGCGTGTCGCTTGAAACCACATCCTGAAATACAACTGTCACTGCCATCGTGACTTTGGGCTTTCTGTTTTGTTGCTTTTCTGTTTGTGTTTCCCCTTTTCTTTCAGGAGGCACACTGCAGATCTTGGCATCTGCTGAACAAGAGGTTTCCCCTTTGGTGTGATACTGATGCTCAGAGTATCTTTGGCCTCTGGTGACAATGCATACTGGCTCTGCAGGTCCTCACATGACTTTTGCTTTTCCTCCTAGGCTTCAACGGCTGCGTTTCCTACGTCAGATATGGCGGGGAGACCCTTCCCTTTGCTGGCAAGCACCACCTCGCCACTCTCTCCAAAACAGACCCCTCGGTGAAGATCGGCTGCCGCGGCCCCAACGTCTGTGCCAGCAGTCCCTGCTGGGGCGAGCTGATGTGCATCAACCAGTGGTATGCCTACCAGTGTGTCCCGCCAGGCGCCTGTGCCTCCAACCCCTGCCAAAACGGGGGCAGCTGTGAGCCTGGAGCACATGCCGGCTTCACCTGCAGCTGCCCAGAGGCGTATGCAGGACGGACGTGCGAGGCAGTGGTGGCGTGCCTGGGGGTCTTGTGTGCCCCGGGCCACGAGTGTAGAGCGGGGATCAGTGGTGGCCACGTCTGCCTCCCATCCATACACCCCGCCGAGCTGTCCCTGCCCCTCTGGGCCGTGCCAGCTATCGTGGGCAGCTGCGCGACGGTCCTGGCGCTGTTGGTCCTCAGCCTCATCCTCTGCAATCAGTGCAGAGGAAAGAAGTCAAAAGCCCCAAAAGAGGAGAAGAAAACAAAGGAGAAGAAGAAAAAAGGGAGTGAGAACGTGGCATTCGATGACCCTGACAACATCCCACCCTATGGCGATGACATGACCGTCAGGAAGCAGCCCGAAGGGAACCCAAAACCTGATATCATCGAGAGAGAAAACCCATATCTTATCTATGATGAAACCGACATCCCACATGCCACAGAGACAATCCCCAGCGCCCCGCTGGCCTCCCCAGAGCCTGAGATTGAGCACTATGACATTGACAATGCCAGCAGCATCGCCCCCTCAGATGCTGACATCATCCAGCACTACAAGCAGTTTCGGAGCCACGCTCCCAAGTTCTCCATCCAGAGACACAGCCCACTGGGCTTCGCACGGCAGTCCCCCATGCCCCTGGGCACCAGCAGCTTGACCTACCAGCCCGCCTACGGGCAAGGCTTGAGAACGACATCTTTAAGCCACTCAGCATGCCCTACTCCCAACCCCCTGTCTCGGCACAGCCCTGCACCCTTCTCCAAATCATCAACTTTCTACAGGCACAGTCCAGCGAGAGAGCTGCACCTCGCCATAAGAGAAGGGAGCCCGCTGGAGATGCACAATGATGTCTGCCAGCCTGGCATTTTTAACTATGCCACTCGGCTGGGGAGGAGAAGTAAGAGTCCACAGACCATGGCGAGCCACAGTTCCCGACCGGGAAGCCGCCTGAAGCAGCCCATCGGGCAGATCCCTCTGGAGACTGCTCCTCCGGTGGGCCTGTCCATCGAAGAGGTGGAGAGACTGAACACCCCTCGCCCCAGAAACCCCAGCATCTGCAGCGCAGACCATGGCCGGTCCTCTTCTGAGGAGGACTGCAGAAGGCCTCTGTCCCGGACGAGGAACCCAGCCGATGGTATTCCTGCACCCGAGTCCTCCTCCGACAGCGACTCCCACGAGTCCTTCACCTGCTCGGAAATGGAGTACGACAGGGATAAGCCCATAGCCTACACCTCCAGGATGCCCAAGTTATCCCAGGTCAATGAGTCCGATGCAGATGATGAGGACAACTACGGCACCAGGCTGAAGCCCCGGCGGTACCCTGGCCGTCGAGGCGAGGGGGGACCAGTGGGGGCACAGGCGACCACCACCAGCGTGGGGGAGAGCTCCGTGCCCGTGAAGTTGGGGCAGCAGGCGGGAAGCTTCAACTGGGACAACCTCTTGAACTGGGGCCCAGGCTTTGGGCATTATGTAGATGTTTTCAAAGATTTGGCATCACTTCCTGAAAAAGCAGCAGCAGCAGCAGCGGGCGAAGACAGCAAAGGTGGTACAACGAAGGCGGCTTCCAAGGATGGGGAAGCAGAACAGTATGTATAGGCTTTATCTCCTGGTATTGCCACAGTGCAAAGCCACGGGGACCTGTCAAACCATTATATGGTTCTAGAAAAGCAAAGGTCAGCATTTGAACCCCAGGCCAGTTTGGTTGGAGGAGACTTTAAAAATAATAACCATTATGCTGCTGAAAGAGACTTCAAAAATTTTTAATTTAATTATGCTCAGATGAGTTGGTTTCTCCTGCATGCATTGTATTTGAAAACAAGATATTCAGCATGCAGCCTTTGGAAAGGGTTTTCCTATTTCCCATTGTTTGGTTTGTGATTCTTAAATTAATAATGCTTTGTTCTGAAAACGAACTAATTTTTAAAATTTTTTTTTAATTGTGAAGGATGTGCATATTGTCTCCAGTTACTAACACATTTTTGCGATGCAATAGTATTGAGGATTTAATTTTCCTTAAGAAGTGCATGGAAGAAGGATGGCTAATGAAGGAATTACACTAGTAAGGTGTCTCAGAAGACATAGTTACCATATCCTGCAGTTGCTCACATGTAACTTTACAGATGAAATCAGCTTGATGAATTGCTGGCAGCAGTGCTGTAAGTCTTATTCCATATAAGAGGTGCTAGAAGCAGCTCAAGCCAGTCAGCACTTTAGGAATTTTATTTCTTTTCAGCTTGTCTGTTTGGGGATTTTTTGGGGAGGGAAGCATGTTCTCTTTTTTTTTTTTCCCCCCTCTTTTTAAAATTTTTTTTTTCCTATTTGGTTTTTTTTTGACAAAGTTGTGTGAGAGCTTCTGAATCTCTATGAAATACTTTGGGATGCTTAATCCCAGTCCCTACCTACACGCCTCAGTGCTTCCAGTAGGATAGGAGCTATTGGTGTTTGTCAGCCTGGCACGTGAGGGGAAAACCCCCCTCGGTTTCCACATCACTCAGCCCCTCATCTCAGCTGTGCTGCTGCCGCAGTCCCTGCCTTTCCTAACATTTCACTTTCCCATCTGTACTATGGCAAGGTAGGAAGAACTCTTACCTACCTCCCAAGGGTGTTGTAAGGACTAATTAGTTAACTTGTCTGAAGTGCTTAGACATTATAAAGCACTATAATAAGTATTATCGTAATTATTATTAAAGCACTGCCTAGCCTTTGTGACCTTGGAGTGGCATTTTCTGCATTATATGATTTTCTATGTTGGAAACTTTGAAGAATTATTTATTGTATAGGAAATTACTGCACTCTAGCATTTCGGAGTGGATATGAGGGAAAACTACTTGTAGATTCATTAATGTAGCTTACTGTTTGCCCCAAATTCCGTAAAGTTTTAGGTAAAGTAGAATCTCACAAAGTCCTTACATCTTCATGCAGATCTGATGAACCTATTGTACTGTGTAAAAACTTCAATTTTTATTTTTTTTTAATTTTTTTTTTTTTTACCTAAGCTGTGTTTTTTATACCAATATTTTCCTATGCTGAATAGTTTTCTTACTTTCGGGGAAGGTAAGAAAAATACTTTTTTTACATTTGTTACTTATGTAACATCCATATTTTTCACATTTTGATAAAATTGTAACATACTGTATGCTTTCTACCTGTAAATGCCAATAATAGAATTAAAATATTTATTTAAAAATCTTTAGTGTCTCTTATTGGAAACCTTTCCTCTTTTCTCTCTCTCCCCTGATTTCCACTCCTGGATCTTTGCTTTAGATGGCTTTTTTTTTATCCAGCAAACAGGCTTTGAGAAGGGAGGTGGTGATGTGCAGTTGTGCTCTTGGAGTCCATTTGCAGCAAAGGCAGCGCTAGTATCGCTGTGCGAGCGAAATCCATCTCTCTGCAGAGGGGCAGCACAATCCCAGTGCGCTTCTCCAAGTGCCTCTGAGTCCCTTACAACAGGATGAATTTCACCACTGGTGAGAGAAGCATTCCAGCCATTATCCCTCTTGCACTTTGGGAGTGACCTGGATGCGACCAGAAACAGGCAGGCTTCGCCTTGCTGGGGAAGGTGGAGAAGAGATGGTGTTGTGAGGGTGTTGAGCCTAAGATAAGGTCCAAAAGTACCAAATCTGCTTTCAGGTTTCTAAGAACATAATGAAAACTCTGTTTTAGCCCGCAGGGGTTTAGTAATAGCAACCAGTTTTATGTTTGTTAACTGTGTGTTCCACCCCTGCTCAAAGCCACAGCTTCCCGGCACGTCGTTTGGAGAGTGATGACCAGAGCTTTCTTTAATAACGCAGCAGTTGAGCAAGAAAGAACCCCGTTCTTGTCTATTTATAAGAGAGGAAACCAAGCTTAAGACAACTTGCTGGAGAACGCAGTGAGTGAGAAAACAAAGACTTGCAAGCAAGAGGTGAATTCTGAGGTCAGGCTTTGAATCAGTAGTATTTTGTTTAAAGGACTTAGAATAGCAAGCCAAGGGTGTTGGGTTTTTATCAGTTAACTTGTTTGTTTTGAGGTTTTTTGGTCAGTTTGTCACAGAAGCAGCAGTGAGAAACCATCTCCCTTTGGCTAAAAATGCTGCCAAATTCATCTTGCGCCACGCTAGTGGAAAGGTGACGGGCCAGAGTAGCCCCCATTTGTAAGTAAGTAGTTTCATATGAAATAACAAGAGATGCACAGATTGTGTTGGCACTTGAGACGCTGCTGTAATTAAACATCTGTTAAAAAGCTGTATGTTTAGTTTGAATATTAGCCTTTAATGCAGACTGTACCACATCCAAGCGGTGATTTTAATAGCACGTTGAAAACTTTAACAAATGAAATCTTTTCAACGTAATGCCGACCACATTGAGAGCCCTGTTTGGCCAGTTTGAGTGGCCTGAGATTATCAGAAAGCTTTGTTAAAGGGAAAAAATACACACTGTGAAGTTACACAGAATTTGTGTCATAGCTTCAGCACAGGTTACGGTTTAGCAGTGCATTCCTCTGAATTTTGACGCATTCTGTGATAGACAAAAATGTACTTTAATGGTTCCCCTGTTTCCTTGTTTCTTTCATGATGAGGATCAGGAAAGGGCTCCAAGAGAATCATGTGAAACAATTACCCAAAGTTATTAAAGTCGTGAGGAGTGAGCTGCGGGACTGCCCTGGTTCATCATCCAAACTGCACAGTCCTGCTGCAGGATCTGGGGTGTGTGGTAAGTCACAGAATCACAGAGTTGTAGGGGTTGGAAGGGACCTCAAGAGATCATGGGGTCCAACCCCCCTGCCAAAGCTGCTCCCCAGCTCATACTGCACAGATAGGCATCCAGATGGGTCTTGAATCTCTCCAAAGAAGGAGACTCCACACCCCCTGGGCAGCCTGTCCCAGGGCTCCCTCACTCTCGGTGGGGAAAAGCTTTTCCACATGTTGGTGCGGAACTTCCTGTGCTCCAATTTGCAGCCATTGCCCCTTGTCCTGTCTCCACTGACCACAGAAAAGGGGCTGGCCAATTCCCCCTGCACCCCATACTTAAGATATTGATAAACATTGATTAGGTCCCCCCTCAGTCTTCTTTTCTCCAGGCTGAACAGCCCCAGCTCTCTCAGCCTTTCTTCATAGGGGAGATGTTCCAGGCCCTTCATCATCTTCGTAGCCCTTCTCTGGACACAAGTATGCGGACACAGGAAGACAGTCTGCATTGCTCGCTTCAGTGCACAAAACCCTCCAAACACATCTCACGTCAGCGAATCTGACTTGGTGACCTCTCTTTCTGCTTGCAGAGAGAGCCTCCTGCTTCTTTCCCATGGGATGAGTGAGGGAACTGTGCAGCTGTCTGCCCCCTTCTTCTAGTGGGCTCCAGCTGACCTGTCACTGCCATCTCAGATGGGGATGTTTTCTCCAGATGACTAATCAGACGAAAATGGACAGGGCAGATTTACTGGACATTTTCTTGTATACCTGTGAGAAGGAAAATGCAGCAGTTTTGAGATAACTGCAATGTCTGGTACAGTGATAAATTATTAAATGAAGTTAAATCTAGGTTTGTCTGATTTGAGGTGAGTATTTTTCATCAAAGTTATATAATATAAACCCCACAGAACTAATAGACATGCTACATTAAAAAGTAACAAAGTCCTATGTTCTGGTGAAAACATCCTCCATCAGCAAGCAGACTGTGAGCCTACGCTCAGACCAAAACCTGTTTCAAAGAGTAGTGGTTAGCAATTCAAAATCCGTCTGGAGCCACACTATTCCAGTCGAAATGAGGAGGCTTGGGATGGGAAGGGGGTACAGGACCTTGTTGATGCCTTCAAAAACAGAAGACTGAGCCAGACTACACTCCTAAGAGGTGCAAAGGAGAAGGACTAGAGGTGCCAGTGGTCGTCAGGCAAAATCCCATCCAGTGTAGTGGAAGCTGTTCTGGCAGTGGGAGCAGTTAGATGCTGGAAGAGGTTGCCCAGCACTGTTGTGGCATCCCTGTCCCTGGAAATCCTCAAAACTTGCTTGGACAACATACCGTTGAATCTCATCTGACTTCATTGCTGGCAGTGCTTTGAGCAGGGCGTTGGACCATGCGATCTCCCAACCTGAACGAAGCTGTGACTCCAGGTATGTTCAGCACCCTCTATTTCCCTTCCTGTGATAGAAAGAAATGGTTGAGATGTGCTGACCTGCAGCACTGCTCCTCCAGTACCAACAGACTTGAAGGTATTTCCATCAGATTCTCAAATGTAGGGAGCAAAGAGCACCTTGAGCTCTTTACCTTGATATCAGGAGATTATCTAGCTTCACTACAGTAATTTACTGCACGTATAGATGATAAACTTAAGTGCCCTGAGAAGATGCATTGTATGTTTTTAGTGATCTCCTTCTGTGCCACTGTGAGAATACTGTCTCTTCTATTCCATTGTAGGTTACATTTTTGAAGCTTGCACCTCAAATGATAATATTACCCTTTAGTGTTAGTATTTAATTTCAAAATCATAGAATCATA
This sequence comes from Laterallus jamaicensis coturniculus, assembly GCA_022605575.1. Classification (NCBI taxonomy): domain Eukaryota; kingdom Metazoa; phylum Chordata; class Aves; order Gruiformes; family Rallidae; genus Laterallus; species Laterallus jamaicensis. The sequence goes on from JAKCOX010000005.1 coordinate 6,193,977, forward strand.
GAATGTGTAAGGTTGAAAGGGACCTTTGGAGAGGTCACCTAGACCAACCCTCCCTGCAGTGAGCAGGGACATCTTCACTGGATCAGGTGTCTCAGAGCCCCATTAAGCCTGACCTTGAATATCTCCAGGGATGGGGCCTCCACTACATCTCTGGGCAACCTGTGCCAGTGATCCACCGCCCTCATATTGAGGAACTTTTCCATAATATCCAACCTAAATCTTCCCTTGTCTAGTTCAAAACTCATACCCCTCTCCCCTTTTCTAGTTAAAAACTGTTACCCCTCATCCTATTGCTGCATACCCTTGTGAATAGTTCTTCCCCAGCTTTATAGCCACCTGTCAGGTATTGGAAGGTACCCCCGGAGCCTTCTCTTCTCCAGGCTGAACAATCCCAACTCTCTCAGCCTATTGCCATGTAAAGGGCACTTTCTTAAATGAAATCCATGAGACACCTAATGAATGTTTTCTGTTGTGCATATTCTTCTGAAATTTGGGAAGGGGAATAAGGAGGAAAAGGTGATTAAGAAACAGAGGTGGCTGTTTTATGAAGTAGGACTGAGGGAGGAAGAAAGTGAAAAGGCTGATCTCTGCTTTCTCGAGCTTGTGTTTTACTGTTTGCCCTTTCATCCATGTCCATCTACGTACTCATTCAACAGTCTTTGCTCTGTGCAGTTGGTGCTTTGATCATTCCAGTGTGCTCACTTCAATTTTCCATAAAAAGCACCTAATGAGGATGACTGACAGCATGTGTTCAGGTTGCATTGCAACCTGTCCCCCTTTTTTTTTTTGGCCTTAATTGGCCTTTCCTGTGTTTTGCAGGAATCTCACCTTTCGTTCAGCCAAGCCTTACAAAAGCTTTTTCCAGCAAACAATTCCAATTAGATTCTTAGTCTTTTTAGTTTTCCAGTAACTTCCAGGTTTCAGCATCCTGCTGATGACAATCAACAGTGGATGGAGTGCTTCTAAGCTGGATTTTGAGTTTAAAAGCACCTTTACCTCTGGCCTTCACCAAGTAAATTCTCAACAGAATTGCTCTTCAATTTTATGGCCACGTGTATTTCATTTAGGAGCATGTACCAAAAATAAAGGGGAAAAAAAATGGAGTTGTAACAGTAGAAGGCGAATTTCTCAACAACTTCTGAAAGTAAGGGGAAGAATCTACAAAAGCAGGGCCAGAAAGTTTGGCAACCTGCTAAAACAAAACTGCAGGGCACTTCAGTTGATTGTGTGCTCCGTTGGGGAAGAAAATAGTGACAAGTGTGTCTGCCACTAATGACAAAAGCTGCTTGGCATTTAAGCAGCCAACAATCAGGCTCCCTCAGTAGAGACAGTGTAGAAGCCATCTTGGGCGTGGCACCTGTCAGGCCTGGCCACCTTGCAGGCCTCAGCTGGGATCTGCTTCTGACAGCGCCTGAGGCCAGAAGGTCTTGCAGGGTGCTTTGATTTTTATTGTTTTGTTTGCCAAGAGCCTTAGCTGAGAGCAAGTTCAAAAGTTTTGCCTCAGACCAAAGTGAAGGGCTGGTTTCCCAGGGCCTCTCTGAAGTAATTCCACATGAATGACCGAATCTGTTCCTCTAATTTGCCACTTACTGGTGGGGAAGAAAAGGCTCTCAATCTGCGGTTCCAAGGAAGCATTTCGGTTTTTAGGGGGTGGATGCCATTTTCAAAAGTTTCCACCAACTTGGCTCCAGCTCCTCAAGCTCTTTTTCCAGCTGAGAATCCACAGAGGGCTGGTTATGGGAATACCCTTGTGCCTGTCAAACAGCGGCGTGTTCTGCCTGTTCTTTGCGGTTGTTATGGTTCATCCTGTGGTTGCTTACAGCTCTACATCATCCTGTATCTTACACAATCGTCCTGCTTCTCTGTTTTCAGTGTAGGGCAAAACAGGGGTCCAGCAAAGCCTTGCCTTGCCTTCCCTCCCCCTCCCTTACAATTGGAAAGAGCAACCAACAATAGGCAGAGAATGAGTAGAAATGGCTCATCCCAGTAAACAGGAATGCTGAAGTAAATGCATTTAACTTTAATGTAAATCCTTTTAGAGGGACCATTTTCTGGGAGTCATCAAACAGGGTCAGCTAGAAGAAAACAGAGGCAAAAGACCCACATCCAATAACTTGTTTCAGTTAGGACAAATCAACAGCATATTGATTAAAAGCTGAAATTGTCACAGACCTTTGCTTGGGCTCCCAGGACAATGTGTGGTATTTCAGGTAATGTGAAACTATTGTGTTAGAATTGTCAAAAGAGGAAAGTGAGGTAACTTGAGGTGGAAATCGTAAAGTAGTATGATTTCCACCTCAAGTCAATCTTTCCACATCAGGCCAATATGATTTCCACCTCAAGTCAATCTCAAGCAGTATGAGCTGCTCCAGATCAAGTCAGTCTTTCCACCTCAAGTCAAAATGATTTCCACCTCAAGTCAATCTTTCACCCTGAAGATCAGAAACTTCAGGGTGGAAAAGTGTGCCAGGCTGAAAAACCAGGAGTAAAAGAGGAAATGGGAGGGAGCAGCAGGACACAGAAGGCTGCGATGGAATGGGAATTTTATATATTTTTTTTCCCAAGGCTCTCCACCTTCATTGCTACAGCCAGCACACACAAGGGGACAGTTCAGGAGTGTGTGATATGCAACTGTTGTGTTGCATGGAAAGAACCCCATGTCGACAGGAACTCGCTTTACAAAGGAGGCTGGGTTTATACACGCACGCATAAGTTGATGCGTATGCACAGCAACATATGTGTGTAGACACTGGTGAACATGCTTTCCATAAGGCAGCTGAAAATTGCCTGGCAAGATTCCATGATGGGAAAACAGATTAGCAACCTTTCTCCCCCTGGAAATTAAAAAGCAAGCCACTGTTCTGTATAGTTCTGTGCGTTCTCCTAAAATACAGCGCCTCTTTGTGCAGCCCATCAGACAAGGGGAAGGGAAAATAAACAGGCCCCTGTCTTCCTGTTTGTTGGTTTATTTCCCCTGAGTCTTTTAAAAGCCAGAGTCTGATTTAGTAATTTGTGTTTGTTCTTGTATATCTCATGCAATTAGCTAAAACAGCAAATTAGGGAATAAGAAATAAACACTAATATAAAAATCAAACATTAGTATAAAAGAACGTATGCTGGATGGGGAATGGATATCGTTTCAGTACAGGCTGGGGGATGTCCTGCTGGAGAAGAGCACTGTGGAGAAGGACCTGGGGGTCCTGGTGCATGACAGGTTAGCTATGAGCCAGCAGTGTGCCCTGGGGGCTGAGAGAGACAATGGGATCCTGGGGGGCATCAGGAGGAGTGTGGCCAGCAGGTCACAGGAGGTGATCCTCCCCCTCTACTCTGCCCTGGTCAGGCCCCACCTGGAGTGTTGTGTCCAGTTCTGGGCTCCCTGGTGTAAAAAGGACAGGGATCTCCTGGAGAGAGTCCAGAGAAGGGCTACAAAGATGATGAAGGGCCTGGAGCATCTCCCCTATGAGGAGAGGCTGAATAAGCTGCAACTGTTCAGTCTAGAGAAAAGAAGGTTATGGGGAGACCTAATTGGTGTTTACAATTATCTTAAGCATGGGATGTGGGGGGAATTGGCCAGCCCCTTTTCAGTGGTCAGTGGAGACAGGGCAAGGGGCAATGGCTGCAAGTTAGAACACAGGAAGTTTCACACCAACATGTGGAAAAGCTTTTCCCCAGTGAGGGTGAGGGAGCCCTGGGACAGGCTGCCCAGGGGGTGTGGAGTCTCCTTCTCTGGAGAGATTCAAGACCCATCTGGACGCCGACCTGTGCAGTATGAGCTGGGGAGCTGCTTTGGCAGCGGGGTTGGACCCCATGATCTCTTGAGGTCCCTTCCAACCCCTATGATTCTGTGATTCTGTCATATTGTTGAGTTATTCAAAAGGCAGACTTTGGTGCTGTGATCTCAAATACTTCCAAAATAGGCATTGTAATTTCCTTGAAAATATAACTCCCTCTTAATAATGTAAGTCATTATTAAAACAGTTTGTTAAACCTTGGCAAAGATGCACTATGTGACAGCATCGTTTCCTATCAATTCCTCATTGTTTGTAGGAAGCTAAGCGAGAGCTGGAATGAGACTTGTCTCCCAAAACTACTGCTGGTCAGAGTATTAGGAAACAAAAGGGATTATTTATTTTTTTTTTTTACATTACTTTTTACACCTGTATAATTCACTGCAATCATCAAAGCAGGCTGAATTTTGTAGAACTGCATTAACACCACGTGGCAGAGCTCACCGGTTTTGTAATGATGCTGAGAGGAGGACAATGAACCCTCCCTGCTACAATTACAAAGGGTTTACAATTGACAAGAGACATAACGACTAGGAAGAAAGTCACTACACCACAGAGTCAGGGGCAAGATGCTGGTTTTGAGAAAGAACCAGAAAACCTACCCTCAGCTTCAGAACACTTGGACCAGGCTCGGGTTCCAAACGCAGCCATTGCTAGTGATATTACCAGGGTAGTGTTGGTAAGTGCCTCAGAATTTCTGCCTAAGTTTATGAGGGAGAAAATACTGTTGCAATGTGATCAGTCTAAACCTGTCTTTCACCAAGAAAAAGGATAGGCAAAAGCTTATCATCTTCTCAGCGTTCCTCTCACCTTTCTTGTTCATATTCTTTCAGAAGCTTTCTGGCTGAGGAGGTGAGAAGGTAATACTTTGAGAGGGGAGGAGAAAAGCGTGGTTTCTAATGATGGCTGCTGCAATGATGGCATTCCTTTTCTTCAGGAAACTCAACTTTAATGTCTTCTATAGGAGGTGAAGGAGGCTATCAGGACGATCCTCAAAGCCAAAGATGGTTCTCAGCTCTTCCCTTCTTCTGTGCCAGAATGGCACAACTTGAGGACATGTTCCCCTTCCCAGAGCCAAGACCATGTCAGGACACAACTATTCCTCCAGTTGTATACTAATTTTCCAGTGTGTGGGCTGAGAGGGAGTCACCGTGCCTGCTGGTTAGGTACTGACCTGCCTGACCCAACGCATGAGCAGAGTGCTGTGACAGCCCAGGCACTGCTACACTCAGAGATACCATCATATGCTTTGATCTGACTGCTGGTCTGGGTTTGAATTAGGATGTATACAGGGAGCATAGACAGAAAACTAGATTTTGAGATTTAATCAAAGCTGGAAGCACTTAGAGATAACAGCATGTAAGAATGCAATCCTTTAAAAGCCAAAAGATAATGTATCCAGCTACAGGAGCATCCCAACGTCTGAGCAATTGTACTGCAGAACTGCATAAAACTCTGTCTTCCCAGAAATGCCAGGGGAAAACCAAATAACCAGATGACTTTGGCCATATCCAATAAACTGATCTTAAAAGTACCTGCAGAATCCATAGCAGGCATCATCTCATCAACTGTGCACTGGCTGCACTGAGAGCACCACCCAGCCACTCCGAGGACAGTAAGTAGAAAACAGTTCCTGATGGAACCAGCAGGTCCCAGAGGATGACAGTTTCTCCCTACTTTTCCTGAAGGAGATCATTCCTGGTAAGCGCCACCAATGCTCAAAACTCGCAGCCCCAGTTCTAGATCGGGAATGACTTTTCAGCTGGGGCAAATCATGCGCTGTGGGTGTCGTTTGGGGCTTTTCTAATCCTGTTAGGTTTATGGGTTTGATCCTTAGTAGCTCGCAGCTAGAGCCGTGCAAAAGGGGTAAAAAAATATTCCTATTATTTCAACAGAACCGATTTTCATGGCTGAAGTTTTTTAATTGCAGCAAGGGGTAGTTTATTAGGTGGGAGATGACATTAAATCACACGCGCTTTGGCTTCTTTTCCTACTCTCAGCAGCGACTCGGTTGTTACTCGCTTTTCTGCATCCTGTTTGGTTTTTCTTGATACTCATTTTCTTCACCTGTTCTTAGCATCAAAGCCTGGCAGCATGATTTTTTTTTGATGCTAGAGCCATAGATAGCGACACTCCTAGATAGCGACCTTTCGATCCTGCTCAGCAGCTTTGCGGTGAAGGAGGCCCTGCTTTTCCACTGGTTTCAGTACACTTCCAGGATAATTGCATCTGACAAGGGGCTGAAGCTTTGTCAAAGTTTCCTCTGCCTTCTGATTTTCAGCTGCTTCTGTTTTGACTTTAAGATGTCCCTGGATGTTTGTCACGGGAAATGAACTCGTCTGTTTGTTTTGGTTTAAGTGGCAATTGATACTCTAAAGAAAGAAGTGGAGTATGAGGAGTCTGTACTTGTGTCAATTTTCTTTTTTCCACCCAAGAAATAGCCAGACATGTACCTATCTGACTGTTCTGCCCGTGCAGAACACGGTGTCCTGGATTTTTAATAGAGCTTCTCTGTAGCTGGTTTAGGAGTCTGGGATCATGGGGGAAGGAGGTGGGGGTGGGAGGTGTTACACTTGTAAATGAACTTTATGGCTTTTGTGGAGCACAGAGAGTTTTTAATCTGGCAAATATCAGTGAGAAGAGAAAAGCTATGGTATAACAGCGAAGAGAACCTTTTCCAATACGCCTCGTCAGCATTCCTCTGCCCTTTGACACGAGGCACAGAGCTGCAGAGCCCACAGCCCCTGCAAAACCAAGGCAGTAAGGAAGAGCTGTAGAGATGGTGCACAAGCAGCTGCAGGTTACGAAACTAAAACCTGCCCTTAGTAAACGTCTTATAAGATCAAATACTGCAGATTCCTGGCTTTAACCACCGGTGCTGGTGTTTGCTCTTGAAGGGTTGATAGCCCTGGTGCAGAACTGCCCCTCGTCACTGGAAACAGGGGCACTGTGCTGATCTGCAGCAGCTGAGGAGACAAGACTTTGCCATTAGTTAAGGACTGCACGGGTCCCCAAACATCAGTGAGTAGGTTTCTGTCCTCTCAGCAGGCATGTGTTGGAGTTCTGAACTGGTCTGGGTGTGAAGTGCGTTAGGCGAGTTAGATGCTCCTCCTATAGATACACATGGGCGAGTTAGATGCTCTTCCTATAGATCTACATGGGCAAGTTAGCTGCTCCACCCACAGATATATATGGCTGTGTTAGATGCTCCTCCTATAGATACACACTGGAGAGTTAGATGCTCTTCCTATAGCTCTACATGGGCAAGTTAGATGCTCCTCCTATAGATCTACATGGGCGAGTTAGATGCTCCTCCCACAGACATATATGGGTGTGTTAAATGCTCCTCCTATAGATACACATGGGCGAGTTAGATGTTCCTCCTATACATATACATGGGTGAGTTAGATGCTCTTCTTATAGATATATATGGGCTGGCTTCCCACCAATGCACTAAGATACTGGCTGCACCAAGCGTGGACTCAAATGCACAAACTTCCCACATTAGCAAAACTGACACGTGGCAGGTGTTTCCCTGCTAATTAACCCGCACCATGAACCAACACTTATTAACTGGCACCATTAGCAGCATGCACCTGATCTCCTTTGGCCGCAGGTTTTAGAGCATCACTGCATTAACCCCGATTTGTGCCCTCGCTGATGCTGGCAGCATGTGCAGGTCTCAGTGGCTACAGGCCGGCTGGGTTTCAGAATGAGCAGAGAATTGATGTGGTAAGGACTTGGCTGTGCTTCTGAAGGAACGAGTCAGGAAAGGTTTCGTCTGGCAGCTGGTGGGCTCCCAGGTAAGCGGGGAAACAACGTGCCATTGGTCATCTGCATTTCAAACCTCTGTACTGACACACACGGTAATTGCTGGTTGGACAAGATGCTCCAGCTCCTGAGAAAGGCAGCTGATTTACAAACAACAGTGGTCTGGAAACATTACCAGTTCTTTGCCAAGTGGCAAGGGATGGATGAAGAACTTGTCTGTTGCCTACCATGGCATGACAGTATCCTTTGAAGCAAACCAAGCTACCACCTGCCAATCTCTTTTGCTACCTTGAAATGATTTTGCTCCTCTAATAATAATTATTTAGCAGACTTCTTCCACATCTTTGGCTTAAAATTGTAACACGCAAGACATCAAGGGATGAGGTGGACAGTGTCTGAAGCAAACAGAGCCTCACCTCTGGGTGCAGTGTCCAGCTCATGTGATACTTGCTGTCTGATAACACTTCCATAGCTCCACTGAATTGCCTTCTTGGTTGCGTCAGTCTAAGGAAGAGATTAATCTTTCCCTGCCGCCCCCAGCCCGGCGTTGTATTTTATACACCTACAGCTGTAGGACATCTGCTGAGACAGAAGATTCTACATAAATAAGATGTTAATGTAAAAAATGTTATTTACATTATCTAAAATGAGAACTGTTAGGGAAACGTCCAAGAGGCTGTGTATCTTTCCTGTGATGGCTCAATGGAGGATCCTAAACAAAAAGCAGCAGGCAACCTAATGTTTTCAAGGGGTCCTTTACATTTTTGTAAACTCTAAGAGTTCAGTGGGAGAAAAAAAAAATCTTTTAAGGCTCCGTTTCCACAACTCTTTATGTTCTTATTTGCTCTATTGTCATTTTCTTTCTTCTGGTTCTAGCGGGTTCTTTCCCCTGCTTACTGAGGCTTGGAAGGGGCATGCACAACTTCTAGATGACCTTCCATACTGGATAAAACCCACATGGCAGAGAGAAACCCTTTTCTACCTTTAAAAGGCACCAGGATTCAGCTTCTAGCCTGAGCCTTTTCTCTAGCTTTTCTTTCTTCTAGACCCAATTTGAGGCCAAACCAGTCACCTGCCACACAGATCTATCTTTTGTTTAATCTTTTCACTTGATCCTGGGTAGAGTCTTGTTGTGATTGGCACTGTGCTGTCCACTGAGGGATCTGGGACCCCTATTTTCAGGAGATACAACTATTTTAACAAGGTTACATAGGTCCCACTGTGCCAGCAAGAGAATTTCAGCCAGCTTCCCCAGCTATGGGGCCATTAATGGCTTCTGACTTTCTGCAGCCAGCACTGAGTTGTGAGGGTGTGGAAGGCGAGCAGCTCCATATGGCTGCAGCTGCACCAAAGAGGCTGCACCGCTCCTTCGCTGCCGAGAGCCTTAAGAAAAGCAGCCTTGGGTTTTGGGGTCCCCTGTTCTTGATTGTACCAATCTCACACATAGGCAGGAGCGGCACACAAGGAGGTGCCTGCAGATGACAGTCACTCCTGTTATGGAGAAAGCAGTCTCTAAGTTCACCAGACTCGGGCGCTGATACAGCAAGCGCAGTCTGTGGGGGAAAACATGTCATGTCAGCAGTATGATATGAACAAATAAAACCATCAAATTATTTGTGGTTGGATGTCTATTTCATGACTCTTTTGTCACTCAGCCGCCCTTCTCTTCGTCGTGGCTTTTTTTCTTTCCTGCTAAACCACTTTGACACATTTTCCACTCTATACGTCACCAAAGACTGCTGCCCTGGGAGCAGCTGTGGTAGGACGCATTCCTTCCTCTTTATCCCTGATTTCTGACATCTATAGTGAGGGAATAGCCCTTCAGCGTGCGACTGGGTGCTCCTGGGGCTCAGGGATCATCTTGCTGCTCCCTAGGATCTCTTCTGTAAACTAGTGTTCCATATCTACTTGCTCATTGTGGAATTAAAGCAAAATAAAAAGATAAACACAAGCAAAGCTGCAAGGTCTCCTGCTGGTGGGGTGAAATGCGAGGGCTTGGTGAGGCCATGTTATCTTGTGAGGATGTTCTGTTGCACATATAAAGTCTGATCACTTCCAGATTACATTGATCCCAAAGGTCTAGATCTTTACACTTCCCTGAGGTATTCAGGTGGTTTAAGTTATTCTTGACACTTTGAGCCCAGCCACCAGTTACCCAGAGCCTCTGTGATGCTTTTCAGCCAATGCAGGACTTTTTTTAGGTTCGCGGCCCACCCGGAGCTGATTTACATTGCCCCTGGTAAGTAAGGTATCTCTGTTTCCCAGATGGCTTATCTTATCAAGCAGAAGAGAACACAAACCTGGCCTTTTGTACAACCCCAGGACCTGGCCTTTTGTACAATCCCAGGCGCCCAGTGTAGCTTGCTGGCTGGAACCAACAGTGCTCCTCGTGACTGCCAGTGCCCAGACCAGGACTGCCGAGGGCCATTTCCAGCAGCAAAGGGGCACCAGTTTGGTGAGAAGAGGCAGACTTTGTTAGCACGAGAGCCACAGCATAGCGGGGACTTCACTGCTGGTTACCTGAGTGACCAAAGTGGAACAAGAAAGGAAATACAGGTGAGGCTGCTGCGCGGTGAGGTGGTGAAACTCCCTGTCACAGGGGTTCCATGCACAGACTCCACTGTGGTCTTGCTGGGTCAAGATGCCAGCACCACGTTCTTGCTCTGAGAGTTTCCTGCTGTTGGCTTGGTGCCTGGGCCAAGAGCTGCTGCAGGCTAGGTCTGTCCTGCCTTGGCATAAGGGCATTGCTCTTACAGGCTAGTTTAGTCCCACAGTAACGAGTGGCCCTGCAAGGTAAATGGGAGAAAGCTTAGGAGCTCTGAAAGGGGCTTTTCATCCACTTCAGATCTGACAACGGGTGATACATGCTTTGGGACAGGTCTGTCTTTAAAATGCTATAAATGACAAGTAAATTTCTTCAGAGTCATTTTTGTATCTTAGCATTTGTTATTTACTTACCACGAGCAACTAGGAGGTATCTACTGCCATCACGTCACCTGGGAAAGACCGCCGGTGCTGGGCCTCTTTGCCTTGCAGTGAGAGGCTGCAAAGCACACTGCTTGTTGTCAGGTGCCTGAAGGAGTGCCTGGTGCTGGTAGGCACTTGATGGTGGTTTTGATGCTTCCCCCAGGCCCGTGCTGAAAGACACACCATGTTTGGCAAGCGTCTCTCTCGGACTCTCGGTCCTGTGGAGCAGGTGAATGCATTTCTTTGTGCACTGCTTTTCTTTTGGTGCTGTTTCTCAGTGGCTGTTGTAAAATGAGCTCTGTCAAATGCTGCACTCCAGGTTTGTAGCTGTAAGAAAACAAAACAGACCAAGGAGAACGGTTTGGTTTAGGGTGTGGAGGGTTTTTTTTAAAAAAAAATCAGATGCTGTTTATTTTTACCTCATGAAATGTATTCCACAAACCAACCTCTTCACCCCACCTGTACTCCTTAGGTCTACTCCTCTGGAATGTGGTGCAGTGTCTGGGGCTCGGGCAGCATGCAGCTCTTAGCAGTGTGCCGCAGCTCTAACCCACATCATGCACCCGAGCCCCAGGGCAAAGAAATCAAAGATGCATGCACAGGACAGTGGTTTATACCCAAATTTAGGAGCTGGGAGACCCTCCTCAGGATGACAGCATCCACAAAGTTTCATAGGGTGAAATGGAAGCATGTGAGAAAGTGTTACATGCAAGAAGGTCTAGAAAGATGATTAAGGGCCTGGAGCATGTCTCTTATAAGGAAAGGTTGAGTAACCTGGGGCTGTTCAGCCTTGAGAAAAGAAGCCTGAGAGGGGATCTGATCAATGTTTATAAATATCTGAAATGTGGGAGACAGGGGGAAATGGCCAGCCTCTTTTCAGTGGTCTGTGGGGTCAGGACAAGGGGCAATGGCCTCAAGTTGGAGCACAGGAAGTTCCACACCAATATGTGGAAGAACTTTTTCCCAGTGAGGGTGACAGAGCCCTGGGACAGGCTGCCCAGGGGGGTGTGGAGTCTCCTCTGGAGACTCAAGACCTGCCTGGATGCCTCTCTGTGTCCCTTCCAACCCCTACAATTCTGTGAATCTGTGATTCTGTGATACTGGGTGAAGTGGTCGGATGCAGCTCAAATCATCCAAACTTTCTTTTCCTCAAGTTATGTGCAAAATTAGAGTACTAGCCTTCATGGAGATTTCCAATGAGTTAGCTTTACCCTGGGACAGAGGTATTTGGGATGAAGAGTCGAGAACAAAGAGAAAAATACACATAAGCAACATTTTACACCATAATGCTCTGGTCACCCACTAACCAAAAATGCTGAAATAGCTAAGTAAATGAATTTGTCTGATGTGGAACCACATGAAAGCTTGTCTTTAGGAGCTCCCCACTGCAGACTTGCCACTCTCTGCTTTATTCCCTAAGGACACCAACTGTGGTTTATTCTCTCCTCCCCCTCCTTTCCACACTTAAAAAGTGCCTATGTTCTAGCTGAAATCTTCATTCCCAAAGCAAAGAGAATTGTGTAGTTACTGGCACATTAAAAGCCTACCAAATCTTCCTCATCTGAGCCTCATCTCAATAATACATCATGAGGATGTATGACCATTTTCCAGAGCGAGTCTCCCCTAAAAGAACTCCAGCCGTAGGGCCCTCTGGTCCCTCCTCAAACAGAGGATTATCCTCCAAATCCCAGGTATAAGCAGTGATATTTGGGCAGCATTTAGGCCCGCTTCCTAGATCCACAGCCTGCAAAGAAATGGGCAATTGATCTACATTTTGTTGTTCAGTCTTTCCTGTCTTTGGATGACTTTTTCCACTTGTTTATACAGCTCTTCTTTTAGCAGTGATCTCTGTATCTATCCAGCTGATCAATTATAGCTAGAAGCTGTAAATCTAGGAAAAACTCCAGAGGAAAATGTAGCACTTTGCTAAGTGCTGATGGAGGCACACCCAAACAGAAATGTAACCTTTACTTGTCCATAGAAGACCCACCTGTGTCTCAGCACTTCTTGACTGGGCAACCAGGAGAAGTTGTGCTGTGAAAGAACTGTGTTTCCCCTTGTTACCATTCCCTGCTCCCCCACCTTCCAAATTAAAGGCAGATTTATTCAGCCTCATTGATGCTAACAGGGGTTAGAGCTGCATGGGGGCACAGGAGTTTTGTGAGAGCTTTGTCACTTACTAAAGGACCGGTAGCAGAAGTGTTGCTTTGCCCACTTGTGCCAAGGCACCTTAGGCTTTGGGAAGAAACCTCCTATGTCTTTTGGGAATAACACTAGTCAGAATAACTCTTCAGCATTCCATACCATGTAGTACAATTACATGCTTCTGAGGTTCAATGCTGTTAATCACAAAATGTTCCACATCGCCCACGGTTTTGGTGGAGTTTAGCTGGAGGAACTGTTATATTTGGCTAAGGAAACCTCTGCCTTGCTTAGAGGGATTGTTCTTTAAACAGCAGACAGAAAGGGACCTTTAAAAAAGCAGCAGGTTTGACTGCACGCTCTGCCATGCTGAAAGAAAAAGTGCCCATGCTGGCCTCTTTGATTGCAGCCTGGTGTGAGGAGCTGTGATGGACCTCGGCTCTTCAGCAAGCCCAGGATCTACCTGCTCTCAAAACACTCATTTCAGCCTGCCAGTTTTATGCTCATTGGAGTCAGTCTCAGATCCCCAGTTTACTCAGATGTTCTGTGAGACTGCATGGCTAGGAGGAGGTAAGGATTGCTATCTTTCGGGCTGCCAAAGCAGCCCCAGGCTGGCCCTGTGGTTTGCCTGCACGGCCCCTTGCATAGCATTACATAAAGCAGGGCCCTTCTGCATCTTACCAGTTACATAGCTCCTTGGGCAGACTTTTTCTAGACAATCAAAAAGCTCAGCCAGCACCTAGGGATTCAAAAAATACGGAGTTATCGAGACCTAATTACATTTCATTTACTTTAATAATCACAGGAAGCATAGCAGAGTGTTGTCAAAGTGGCCTCTTTCTATAACTGCTGTTGGAAGAGTCTGCTGGCAGTCACATTGTGAATGAGTTCGTTGAAATAAAGACAGACTTATTATGGATTAACTGGGAACAAGCATTCGACCTTACAATAGCAAAAAAAAAATCTCAGTATTATTCTTGCTATCTGCACATTGCCTTTCCAAGCCCACTCTTCTTTGTGCTGCTGGGTGGTTCTTTTTTCTTTTTTTTTTTTTTTTTTTTTTTGAGAGGAAGGGTTGTTTTTAATACTAAATGATAAGAAGACCCTGAAAAAATAAATAAACTTGCTGGGATTGAGGCAGGGGTGGGGGATGGACAACACTGCTCTCGTAAACTATTGCGTTCCCAAAGCTTTATTCTTTCAACAGCCTGGTGCTGGAGTCATGACTCTGTATGTTTATTATTGTATTATCATTGTATATAGTAACAATCTGACCAGTAAAACAGCGCTAGCATCATTCCAAAAATGCCGAGAGAAAATAGTAATGGTCCATCCAAATCCCAAACGGTACTTCCTGAAGCTGTTTTCATCTGTCAAGGAATTAGCAAAGGGCAGTGAGTTTGTTCACATGGACATTTTCTTTCCCGTTTTCCCCCTTTGTTTTGTGATTTTTCTTCCCCTTTTTTTTTTTCACTTGTGTGGCATCCGTTGGCATCACACCAGGCCACAGAGTATTTGGTAGCATTTTTCAGGAGGGAGGGAGATAATTGAGCTAAAAACCTCATCCCAAATTCACCAACAGACTTGATAATGGGCTGAGCCGGTGGCAGGGATGGGAACAGAAACTTGAGAGCGATTGCTTTCAAATTCCTGGAACTAAATTATAGTCAGGCCACCTCTGAGACTGCATTAATTAGCTGCCCCAATTTAATCTTCCACAATAGCTTCAACATAATTTCTATATGGCCTGTCAGCCTTCAAAGAGGTGAGGCAACACCCGTTAGGTTCTGGGATGATGCTGCTTCAGCCAGCTGGAAGCCTTCAAGCCTTTCCTCTACCTCCTCACCACTCCTTCCTTACACCCTTGCTTTGTTTTCCGGGGAGAGGAAGAGCTCAGCCTGAGTCCCCCTTCCCATTACTTTGAAACTAGTTGAACCCGGTTGGCTTCGCGGGAGTTGTTTCTGGTTTACATGGAGATAACCCCGACCAGAATCAGATGCAAAGCCTACTGGAACTCTTTGTGATTACGGTTGTGTGGCTGCCCGGCGAAAGCAGCCCGGGTATCGCTGGGCTGGGCTGCCCCCGGCAGCGCCCTGCCCGCCGAGGAGGAGACGAGCGCCGCCATGTTTTGTCACCAGCCTCGTACCCAGCAGGACCCCGCCGAACAGCTGGGTATCGCCGCCAAGCAGAAGACAGAGCCTTCTTCACTGAGGTAAGGAAAACCCACTTGCAGAACCGATCTCTGCTTTGAGAGGTGACCTCTCCACAAGCGAGAAGGCTCATTCCGTTGAATACCGTTTGCTGAGAAGCAGTTTGGGATGTGGCACAGGCTGCCCAGGGAGGGGCTGGCGTCACCATCCCTGGGTGTGATTAGCAGACGGATAAATGAGGTACTTAGGGATATGGTTTAGCACAGGGATTCCATCATCTTAAAGGTCTTTTCCAACCCAGCCATGCTGTGCCGAAGGCCGGCGTTGCCGGGGTTGTTTGTACTGTGTTACTGCCCATCTGCTACGGACACACTGCCCCACCGGCCCGTCAGGCTTCGTGTCTCCAAATGAAACGTTCGCTCAGCAGCCCGGCTTGTTTCCATAATTAACCACATTTAAAGTGGCAGAGGCTCAGTTTCTCCAGACAACTTTCCGTAGTTCACGTAGTTTCTCCAGACAACTTTTCTTTCAATAGCATTATCTGTGCAGTATGAGCTGGGGAGCTGCTTTGGCAGGGGGGTTGGACCCCATGAGCTCTCGAGGTCCCTTCCAACCCCTACAACTCTCTGATTCTGTGATTCACACTGCAGGGATCCACCCATTTCTTTCCGTCTGTACCAGTTAAACGCAACCTGACCTCACTGAGCTTTGCTGTACCTTGATATTTTTCCCCCTAATGACTACGCTGATTGTGTTTTAATGGGGTAGGAAATCAGCATAGCCTGGAGGAGGCGGAACTGAAGCCTGAGAAAGCCAGTGTGTTACATACAGCAAGCCAGTGTGTTCCGTGGTGGCACCAGCATCTCTCTGCTGTCAGCTGAATTTTCATACTGTATGCTCTGTTTGCCCCACCTGGAGTATTGTGTCCAGTTCTGGGCTCCCTGGGATAAAAAAGACAGGGATCTCCTGGAGAGAGTCCAGAGAAGGGCTACGAAGATGATGAAGGGCCTGGAACATCTATCCTGTGAGGAAAGGCTGAGAGAGCTGGGGGACTGTTCAGCCTGGAGAAAAGAAGACTGAGGGGGGACCTAATCAATGTTTATAAATATCTTAAGTATGGGGTGCAGGGGGAATTGGCCAGCCCCTTTTCAGTGGTCTGTGGAGACAGGACAAGGAGCAATGGCTGCAAATTGGAGCACAGGAAGTTCCACACCAACATGGGGAGGAACTTTTCCCAGTGAGGGTGAGGGAGCCCTGGGACAGGCTGCCCAGGGGGTGTGGAGTCTCCTTCTCTGGAGAGATTCAAGACCCGTCTAGATGCCGACCTGTGCAGTATGAGCTGGGGAGCTGCTTTGGCAAGGGGGTTGGACCCCATGATCTCTCGAGGTCCCTTCCAACCCTTACAACTCTGTGATTCTGTGTGATTCTGTGATCTGGCTTTACATCTACGCTTCTGCAATTTTAAGCAGCTCGGGCTGTGCTATCTCACAGGCATGCGCTGAGGTAACCAGGAGCAGGCTCTGATTTGCAAATTAAACTTAGCAGCGAAGCCAAAATAATGACTCCATAGCGGAGGCACTAATGTCATTCAAACCCCTGAGGTATGCTCTGGGTAAAATTCAGGCCGTTCAGCATATCTGCTCATTCTATAATCTCAGGAGATACGAGCCAAGTGGAAGGAAATAAGAAATGATCTATTTTTTCAAAGCCAGAATCCCAGATTTCATTACTTTATTTTGAAAATCTGCTTGTTACTGAATAGGTGAGCATATTATAAAACCAAATACATAATAGGGGAGCATATTATAAAACCAAATAGCTGTACATTTACCTATTTGCATATATATTCTGTAGAGGTGTGGGCTTGCTTCTTGACCATTTGCAGTGGTTTAAGGTTCCGGCGGGGCAGCGTGACTGAATTCCAACGAGAAAAGCTGTGCTTCGGTAATGCCCAAAGCTATTGTACCTTTCCAAGCAGAACAAGGTCTTAAAATCACCAGAAAGTCCGCAAGAAGCATGCTCTAAAACTTCCTTTTTAAGGAAGTTTGTGGTGGTTCAGATCAGCCTTGAAAGAATTTCCCAACTTACCCATTTCTCTCTCAAGAAACTTAACACCTGAACTTCTGAGAAATCCCTCAAGGGTTTACCCACTGGGCACTGCCGTACATCCAGATGCAGTGCCAGTGCCCTCAGGAACCTGAGGCTGTGGGAGGGGGGGAAATGAAGGTGGGCTGCTGTGATTTCATAGTTACTCATTTCGGTGTATCTCGTTGTATTTTTACCGCAGTCTCTAACCACGCGGCTGTGATTCAGCTGGGAAAATAGAGAGGGCTTGTTTGCAGTGACATTTTTGGGTAGCCTTAAAGCTGTCTGCCTCCAGCCTGAGCTACATGAGCTCTTTTGCAGCCTGCCTCTGCATTTGTGATACAGCTGTTCCCCGTATGTGGCCTGATCTCACCCCCCACCCCCATTTCACTTAGTCCCACTCCTCTTTCCTTTTGGTTGATCAAAATTAGACACATGAAAATTAATCTAATGACGTTACAGCCTAATAAGAAGGGAAAAGGCAGGAAATCAGAGCTAGGGTTTGGCCAGGTTGTTCTCCTGGCACGGGGGGCTCTGGTTTGGTGGGGGTTACAGATGGAGCACAAGGTTAACAATGGTCTTAAAACTGATGCTTAATTTCAGTTCAGACTGGGGCTCATTAGTGACTAATTTGGGAAGGGAGGGGGGTTGTAATCGGTCTGAAGGTGATGAAACTCTTCATGATGGCCACGCTTACAAGATGCAATCATAAACCTGTAGCTCTGCAGTGCCAACCCTGCACCCCCGGCAGGTGTGTACCTGACTGATTCCAGCTCCAAAGGCAAAGCACTGAGCCACATCTTTACCTGGCTGCCATCTTCAGATGGCTCTGTTCTGCATTGCCTCCAGGATTACATCTTCATGCACAGGATGGTTTAGGCACTTTCCCAAACTTGGGACCATGCTCAAGCTACCTGTGTTGAAGGAGGGTGCATACTTCTGAGGAAGAAAAATTTTAACCCCGAGGAAAGCCTTTGCTTTGGACTATCGGAGAGGTTGTGTAATGCTGTGTTTGGTGGCCGTTTCACAAATACTAAAGTGGATTTCCTAGGAAAGGGATTTGCTAGGAAGGCAGATAGAATTCCTGCTAGTAGTGGCCAATAACACTTTCAGATGGGCACTCAGGAGTGGAGTTTTAAGGGGGTTTTCAGAGGACGGCCCAACCCGTTAACATTCATTCAGCTTTGATGGTGTGCAGAAGGAGCTTTAAAACAACAGACAAAGGGAGGAAGGAAGAGAGAAGAGACAAAAACTGTCACCAGTCCAAATGCTCCTAAGGCTTATGCAATGGGTATGGGACTAATTGCCTTTCTTGCTGCCAAGCCAGCTCATCATCATCTTCATTTGAGGTTTTCCTCAGATCAGTGTAAAACAATTTTCTGTAAATCCCAAACCTAACGAAAATAATCCCTTAATGTTTAGCAGTTAATTATGGGTCACCACATCCATTCTAAGCAGCAAAAAAAAAAAAAGGCTGTAACCTGTAGGGGAGAACAAAAGCACATCCTACAGCAAATCTAGTAAGAGTCGCTGAGGTCCATAGGTAGATCCTGGAACATACCTTTCTGGTAATTGAAAGTCAGTCTGGCAATCGTTGGATGAAAGTCTCTGTACTTGTCAAATTCAAAATGGACTTACATCACACTGAAGATGACTGCTTTCTGTTGAGTAAATTCAGAGTAGCTGGGTCCTGCCCTGAAAGACAAGGCATTATGGCAATACAGACAAAAAGAAAGGTGTTTCCCTCATTGGGGACATTCAACAAGTAACTAATTCATCATGTATTATTAAAATTTTGATATTTGAAGCCTGATTCCAGAAACCAGGTTGCTTCTGGATGTTTTGGGAACCTGGCAATTACAAAAAGTATGTTGCAAATTCTCTCCTGCTGTGACTCTGGCAAGCCTATTAATTCCAACAAAACCAGGCTGGCATATGCTATGTACAGCTATATCTATATGGGACCTCCTCAAACTATATGATGGGCTATTGTGGTGTCCAGTAGAGAGCAACATGCAATTCAATATATGAATTTTAGGTGAAGCCAGGAAGCCATTTTATTAGGTGAAATCACCCAGATTCTATACCTTTCTTACTGCAAACCTGGCAAGCTAAAAACCTGCTAATTGGTTACACACACTGTTCACACCATATTGATTGGTTAGTGATTATAAGGAGTTCTGATAAACCTATCTTATAGCTAAACATCCTTAGTTTACCTTTAATACCTAAAAGCATCCACACACCGGCTGGTTTGAACCTCTTGTCATGGTTGGTTCCTAACATGTTCTGTTACTCCCCAATACCTTCCCATAACTGCTTCTTGGTTTAGGGCAGCCTGTACCCCTATCAGCAAGGCCGCTGTGTTTTGAGAATGGGATTATTAGGATCCTCTCAGCATGAGGAACCTTTCCTGTCTCATGGGAACAGAAGAATTTTGTCAGGGCCTAAATCTTGGGAGAAGAGAGCTAGGCCGCTAGCAGGCCTGCTGCCTTCCCCGACAGGCTATCACAAGGCTGATACACTCTTACCCTTTTTTGAGCATGTCTAGCTTAATTTTAAAACCAGGGTGGGGGGGAAGAAGGGTGGGAGGGGGGCGTTAAGCACTATTGCTTTTTTACAGCAAGCAAATTTAATGTGAAAAGTGCTGGAACATGAAGTATGAACCTCTACGTGACCAGTCTGTCAGGCACTTCAGTAACAGCACAGCCACGCTCTGATATGGCTTAAATGTTCCTCGTTCATTTTTCTACTCTGATCTAATTCTCATTTTCCCCCTAATGGTCAAATAACATCGGTTTTAATTAATATCAGGCAAATATTTTGTGTCGTGTGTAATAGGTAGTATGAAGTCCATATGCAATGAGTTAAGGGAACATCTAAGCACTCTGGATAAAGAAGTTTTCATCTGGCATCAACTTCCCCGTAGACAGAGAGCAATGACTGTTGCCAGACCTGCCTGAGCACTCTGATAGATGCTGTGCAGGTAGAGCTGGGCTGTTCTAAGCACACAGCAAGATGGACTTTTGGTTTGGGTTTGGTTTTTTTGGAGGGTGGTTTGTTTTTTTTTTTTGGTAGCTTTCATTTGCATGGGGAAATTATCCTCAGTGGGAACAGGAGGAGGTAGAACAACAGAATTTTTTCATGATACTTCTGTGAGAGTGTCCCAATCTAATCTCCATCTGAGTATGTATGGTAGTTGGATTAGTATGAAACATTAGCAAATTGGGTCTCTGGCCTCACAAACCCAAACACAAATATTTAACCTGGCACAAGATTTTTCAGTAACAACCCCCCTAAAGTCTAAGAGAAAATAAGGTTTTAAATACTTTTAAAGTGATGAAATACTCATGTGCCAGGCTTGAGCCCCTGCTTAGGAATAATAGAGGGGAATTCTCTCCAGCCAGGGATATCTGTTCAGAGTGAGAGATCTAAGTGTTGTAGTCCTTGACCAATGCTGAAAAAGAGCCCACCTAAATTCCTACTTTTTCTCTTCAGAACTTGGGAGGTAAAAATGAAACACAGGTAATTTTTTAAATGGGCCAGAAGAATCCCAGACATAGATACAGCCTGGGAGAAGAGCTTCTTGAGAGCAGCCCTGTGAGAAGGACCTGGCTGTCACAGTGGATGAGAAACTGAACATGAGCCAGCAGTGGCTCTTGCAGCTCGCAAGGCCAATGGGATCCTGGGCTCCATCAGCAGAGGGGTGGCAGCAGGGACAGGGAGGGGATTGTCCCTCTCTGCTCTGCTCTCCTGAGGCCCCAGCTGGAGTCCTGTGTCCAGAGCTGGGGCCCCCAATACAAGAGAGATGTGGGACTGTTGGAGAGGGTTCAGAGGAACCATGAAGATGATCAGAGGGTGGGAGCACCTGCCCTACAAAGAGAGGCTGAGGGAGCTGGGCAGGTTCAGCCTGGAGAAGAGAAGGCTGCAGGGGGACCTCATTGCAGCCTGCCAGAACCTGAAGGGAGATTATAAGCAGGAGAGGAATCAGCTTTTTAAAAGGGCAGATAATGGCAGGACATGGGGGAATGTATTAAAGCTAAAGGAGGGAAGGTTTGACTGGATATTAGGGGGAAGTTTTTTATAGAGAGAGTGGTGAGGGGCTGGAACAGGCTGCCCAGAGAGGTGGTGGATGCCCCATCCCTGGAAGTGTTCAAGGCCAGGTTGGATGGGGCCCTGGGCAACCTTGTGTAGCTCCAGGCCTGAGGTTGGTGTGCCTGCCTGTGGCAGGGGGGTTGGAGCTCTATGATCCTTGGGGTCCCTTCCAACCCTTGCCATTCGATGATTCTATAAAGCTCTGACTATCCAGTGCACCTAAGTTCTAAACGTGCAGTGAGAGGAGATGGCTACATTAGTCAGCAGCCATCAACCAGAGGAATGGGTGAAGGGAGAAGCTCTTTTACTGCTGAAAAGACTGATACCAAGATTTCCATTCCCTTATGACTGTGTAAATTGCAACATAAAATTATAAATCCGTTCCCCTTCTCTTCCAAATTTATGTCTCAGTGGTGTTTTTCCTCCTCTGTTTTTAAATAGCTGCTGCTATTTCTAGTTGCCTTGGCTTGTTAAACAGAATCCTTTACAAAACACGGTGACAGCACATAGAAAACGCACCCAGAAAAGCATCTGCAGGTTGCAAGACAAATGTGAAACATTCTCTGAAGTTATTACTAATATAAAGGAGCTGACAGGAATTGAGGAAGTTCAGGCATGTCTGTAAATTCACATCTGCATTCTGCAGGATTGAAAAGTAGTGCAGGATTAAAAAGAGAAGAAGAATAGACATCCTCATGCTTTGTGGCATAAACCAACTGTTACTAACAGCACTTTCCTTGGGGACCTTTTTCTTCCCTGTGTGCATTCTGTTGTTGAGACCTCTCCCACTGGCTGTTATCTGAGAGAAAGGGTGAAGTGGATCTCTACTCTGAATCAATAGGGAAATTTCTGTGCTGGTGTTTAAGATGTTTCCTTGCTCTCCTGACTTGGATGAGGGTAGGAGAGCCCACATCAGGAATCAGCACTGGTAAAAGTTCCCAGAGTGGGGTCCCAGTCACTGCAATTCCTAAGGCTCTGGATTTTATATTAGGAATTGAAAACCACTGATTTG
Organism: Laterallus jamaicensis coturniculus; assembly: GCA_022605575.1. NCBI lineage: Eukaryota > Metazoa > Chordata > Aves > Gruiformes > Rallidae > Laterallus > Laterallus jamaicensis. Next base: position 6,215,987 of record JAKCOX010000005.1, read on the forward strand.
GTGCTAAGGGGAGGAACAGTTTCCTTAGATTTTTAATTATTTGGGGGGAGGGAGTGGTGTATATTTTAAAAACGTCAACAGCCAAGCTATTTAAATGAAACCTTAACTGCAATAATTTGTATAGACAGTATTTGGTGACTTCAAAGAGAATTGTGATTTTCTTTGATGGCATGATTTCTTCTCCCCTAAAGCTGTGGTCTGCACATGGATTCTCTTCTCAGTCACCTCCCACTCCTGCTTTGCTGGATAGGGAGGGATGAGGGTCCAGCAGTGCAGCACCATCCCCTCCAACACCTCCAACGGAGTGGGGACAGCCTCTCTGCAGTCTTCACTCCAGCCAGCTCTCACCACAGCAAGGACATGCAGTCAGGAGCACCTATAATTTGCACCAGCACAGCCAAGGAGACTGCTGGGTGCAAACAAGTTGTTTGCAAGGCCTTTGTTGTGAATTGCATCAGCCCTCTAATAAAAAACTTCAGGTTAAGCACATGCCGTAGATAACAGGTTGGCCATGAGCCAGCAGTGTGCCCTGGGGGCTGAGAGAGACAATGGGATCCTGGGGGGCATCAGGAGGAGTGTGGCCGGCAGGTCACAGGAGGTGATCCTCCCCCTCTGCTCTGCCCTGGTCAGGCCCCACCTAGAGTATTGTGTCCAGTGCTGGGCTCCCTGGTATAAAAAGGACAGGGATCTTCTGGAGAGAGTCCAGAGAAGGGCTACGAAGATGATGAAGGGCCTGGAACATCTATCCTGTGAGGAAAGGCTGAGAGAGCTGGGGCTGTTCAGCCTGGAGAGACTCAGACTGAGGGGGGACCTAATCAATGTTTATAAATATCTTAAGTATGGGGTGCAGGGGGAATTGGCCTGCCCCTTTTCAGTGTTTGTGGAGACAGGACAAGGGGCAATGGCTGCAAGTTGGAGCACAGGAAGTTCCACACCAACATGGGGAGGAACTTTTCCCCAGTGAGGGTGAGGGAGCCCTGGGACAGGCTGCCCAGGGGGTGTGGAGTCTCCTTCTCTGGAGATACTCAAGACCTGTCTGGACACTTCCCTGTGCAGTATGAGCTGGGGAGCTGCTTTGGCAGGAGGGTTGGACCTGATGATATCTGGAGGTCCCTTCCAACCCCTACATTCTGTGATTCTATGCCAAAGCAGCAGAGAAATACTGTTACCGAGAGTCCAGCGCTGTAAAGGCAAACAGAGACTCATAGAATCACCTGGGTTGGAAGAGACCTTTAAAATCACCAAGTCCAAGCACAGCCTAACCCTGCCCAGCCCACCTCTAGACCATGTCCCCAAGCACATCTACACACCTTTTAAATACCTCTGGGGATGGTTGACTCCACCAGTTCCCTGGGCAGCCTGTTCCAGTACTTGACAACCCTTTCAGTTAAGAAATGGTTCCTGATATGGAACTTAAATCTCCCCTGGTGCAATTTCTCTTTTCATTAAAACCTACAGACTTTTAACTTGCCCTGAACAGAGTTTTGAAAGTTTAGGTTGACTTGCAGGGACTGTAAATTGCATGAGTTTGTATTTAGCCAAGGCTTTAACCCTTAATTCCCAATATACCTGGCATCATGCTCACAAGCATGGCCAGCCACTCAAGCCCTGGAAAGACACCCTGATTTTTTTTTTTCTTAAGGCCAGTTGTGGAAAATGCTGGGGAATGTTGCTTTTGCTAACAGAAATGGATTTGTGGTATTTTCTATGCTGATTTGGGAAGTGGAGGACTCAGGCTCCCTCATCAGGAATCTGTTGTTGGGGATTTAGGAAGATAAAGGACAATTGTCAATCTGGATATGCAACAGATAGTATGTAAGATAACAGGGAACACTGCTAGTGATTGTAATTTGCATTATTGTAGTAAGTTTTGCTGTTGGTTGTGTTAAAGAATTATCTCAGATGAGAGCTCACTTAGAAACTGAGGAATCCATAGCTCTGCTAAAAGGTGCAGATGGAACTTACACCCATACAGTGGACAATGAGAACATATGAGTGGTTGAATTGTGACTCAGGTCATGGGGTGGAATGTAAGGAATCGTCTGGCTCAGAGTTCCACAAACAGGTTTCGGCAATGTCTAGCCCTTCAGATGACTCATGGGGGTTGTACAGTGACCCAGCCTTGGATTGCCTTGAGGCCCCATCTCAGCAGAGACAACCCACAGGGAGCTGTATAGATGGCTTGGACTTGAGTTGTCCTATAAAACGAGATGAATAAGGGCACTGCAACATAATTCAACAAACTGAAACCTGGGTTGAGCCTTTAATTCCTTCAACAAACAATATGCCCTGAGTCCCAATCAAGCCCCACTATTCAGCTGCCTAGCAGTAAGATAAAGGCAAGCATTTGGCTTCAGTGAGCTCAGACTATACAAAGATACGCAACAGTTAAGGCCTGTGTAAGATAAACAATAGTAATTTAGAAAGATCCTGCATTTTGCCCAGTAAGCTCATGAATATTGCCTCCTTCATCAATGGGAAGCAGGAACCTACTAGACATGCAATGTGTGTGTACTGTTGTGAAGAAGGCACCTCGGTTGAACCTGTAAACCTTGGAAATACCTAACCCATAGGTAAACAGGGGAGGGATTTCAGATGAGAATAGGGTATAAAGATGCTGAAAACTCTGATCACAGGCATGCCTACTTTGCTAGGTCACCCACTCTTGGAAGAATATATAAGTTGCTGCTCCACTAGTATGTCTTCTGCGAGTCCTTTGGCATTTCTAACGGAGTCAGGAATTGCTGTTTCACCTTTCCCTATCTCCTCAGCCTCCTACCCATCCACATGGTTGCTAATTGCACCTTTGTGGAATATCTGTTTCTTTTTACCTGGATTAATTGCACCATCACGGAACTGGAGTAAGAAGCTGAGTGCTCAGTAGCAAGCGTGTTTTCCCAGGAGGAAGGAATCAGTGAAGCCAAGGCCTGCTCCAGTGAATTTTGGATACTAAAAAAAACCCCAAACAATCACTGGATAAAGGGATAGAACGGCCCTCCAAGGCATGACACCTGCTTTATAGAGCTGCACTCCATCCTCCGGATGCACAAGTAATTCCATGGAAAGTGGAAGGGCCTTTTTCTATGCCAAATTCCAGTGGCTCAGTGTGAAAGCTCTGCTGTTTGATAAACTTGTGGTGCTAAGCTCAGAGGGCTTTGGGAAGAGTATTATGACAGGTGGTTTGTCGTGGCTGGTGATGTACATGTTCAGCTGAACCCTGAGAATCTTTCCTTGGTTGCACCATTGCTGCCGACCATGAAGGACCAGATTTGAAGGGCTGGGTGGGGACTTCCAACCCCATTTTACCAAAATTGGGGCGGGGAGGGGGTGTGTGTCCAGAAAGAAGGGTAATTCTATGTAGTGGTTTCTGGGAGCTTCTTGGTTAATGGGGCAAAGGGAAAGGAGGCACAGCTACCTTTTTTTTCTGAAAGGGAAAATACCACCTCGGCTTTCTTCACCCCTCTAGGAGCCAGCCTATGAGGTGTAACAGGATGGAGATATCTTTGCCCTTTAACAAAGAAAGGGTTTAGAGTACTGGACAGATATCAGGATGCACAAGTGTTGGTACGTGGTGTGGCCAGATTCAAAATCAGTCTGTGTGGTTAAGGTGCAGGCAGACACCGACCCTTCTGCTGACACCTCCAGCCAGCTGGACCCATGCCACCTCCTGCCCAAGCAGCACAGTGTTGTGTCAGGGCCACAGTGAGCCTGACTTGATGTCATAGAAGGAGACGTGTTATCCCCAGCACTGCACTCACACCTGGCTTTTAACATCTGAACTGGCCATGTGAAGCCAATTTCTGGCTCAAGCAGAGAAAGGTTGGCCTTGTGCAGATGAAGGCACCCTCCACAGCACATAGGCTCTCCCTACACACCGTACGGGCATAGCCTGGTGCTGGGGGCTCCTGGGGGTCCCGAGGGAGGTGCAAACTTAGCTGGTTAGCTTATTGCCCCTCAGGAAGCTTTGCAAGGTCTGTATCTGGTGAGGAGATACCAATCTGCCAAAGGAACACAGCTGTGGTGGTGCCAGGCAGGGAGTGCCTGAGAACGGTTTGCTGGCCCTGCCAGTGGTGTTGGCCCTGCCAGTGGTGAGGCACACACAGGACCTTTTCAGAACATCTACAGAAGAGATACCAGAGCTAGGTCGATGCTACATGCAAGCGAAGGCAGTTTTGCCATTTAAAGGCCTTGCTGCAAAGGAGAGCAGCATAAACACTGAATGGTAGCCTGCTTCCATCATCCCTTTTTGTGTCAACCAGGGATGCACGGCTTATATAAGGAATGGTGGGTCAGATTCCTTTACTATCAGGGTCTGGCAGGGACAGGGTTAAAAACCCAGGGAAACTCCCTCTACCGAACCTGTTTGCTGGAGGAGAGGAGTCATCTGCAGCCCATCACCTGGGGGGTTCATAAAGATCAGTGGCTCTTCTGGGCAGCTGGGAATACACATCTCTGGGGGGGTTGTAGAGCTGAGCCAGGAGAGCATTGGAAAGGTGATGTTCATGCTTAGGTATTTATAAGGAATGATGTGTTGTATTATAATAATTGCATCTTTTGCATTTTTTCCCACATTAGGAATTTTCTTGAACTCCAGCAGGTTTTTTTGCCTCATTTATTTCCCCTCTTTCAGAATTCCCTTTTGTTTCTTGTAACAGATTAAAAGGATTGTTACTGCTATAATTTGGGCAAGGGGTTACTTGAAAAGGGAGCATGACTGTGGGCTTGCATGGGGGTTGCCTTAAACTGAGCTTGTTTTTAATCTTAGATTGGTGTGTCTTTATCAGTCCAAACAAAAGGGCTGATAAAGTACTGTACTTAAATCACTAGGAAGGCAGTTTGCAAGTGTGTACCTTGCTTTGTGTTTCCTTCTGACAGCTGTAAATCTCAGGTAACCTGCTTCTTCCAGTTCAGCTGAGCTTTTGAAAGTCATGTGGATTTTCTGACTGACTCTGCATGTTGCAGCTCATCTCATTTTGTATCTTAGACTAAATCTAACGACTGACTTGAAGTGTCTCTGCTCTCAGGGAACTTGGCTGTCATTCAGAGTCGTAGATGGGGGTTGGACCTGGTTAAGCATCCCATAGTAATAGATTTTAGCAGCTGAACGATTCCTGTTTGACTCCAGCCCCATTCCTCCCTGCCGGGAAGGCAGGGTGTGGGTGGAAGGGCTGTGTATACCTGACCCATGCGGGTGGCAGCAGGGACAGGGAGGGGATTGTCCCTCTCTGCTCTGCCGTCCTGAGGTCCCACCTGGAGTCCTGTGTCCAGAGCTGGGGCCCCCAATACAAGAGAGATGTGGGACTGTTGGAGAGGGGTCAGACGAGCCACGAAGATGATCAGAGGGCTGGAGCACCTGCCCTACAAAGAGAGGCTGAGGGAGCTGGGCTTGTTCAGCCTGGAGAAGAGAAGGCTGGGGGGGGACCTCATTGCAGCCTGCCAGTCCCTGAAGGGAGCAGAGAAACAGGAGGGGAATCAGCTTTTTAAATGGGTAGACAATGGCAGGACAAGGGGGATGGATTGAAGCTGAAGAAGGGGAGGTTTAGATTGGATATTAGGGGGAAGTTCTTTGCAGAGATAGTGGTGAGGTGCTGGAACAGGCTGCCCAGAGAGGTGGTGGATGCCCCGTCCCTGGAAGTGTTCAAGGCCAGGTTGGATGGGGCCCTGGTCAACCTTGTGTAGCTCCAGGCCTGGAGGTTGGTTGGGGCCCCTTCCAACCTGGACCATTCTATGATTCTCTTGCATTTCTGCCAATCTAACTGTGTGCATTAGATGCATCAGACACTTGCTTCAAAGTCAGCACCTTGAACCGTGCCTGAGGAATATGGTTGTGGAGGCAGAAATGAGCAAGGTGTGCTTCGACTGCTGTTGTAGGGGTTGTACCACCTATCTCTAATCTGCAGTTAAGGGCTGTTGTAGCGGCAGTGGCCAGCACTGTTATTCCCTAGCTGGGAGCGAGCTGAACCATCCAAACAGTTTGGGAAGACAGAGGAGTAAGAAACGGAACCCAGGAAAATTTTGGCTGCCTTTCCTACTGCAAATAGCATTGTGAGTCTAAGATAGAGGGCTTCTCTAGCAGAAGGAAACTAAATGTTTACTGAGGCTGATTAGTTTCTGAAAAGACTTAAGAAATCTGTTTATACGTGGCCTGGTGGTGATAAAATTTTGTCTGATGTCTGGAAAGAGCAAAGACTTCTTTAGTTGGCTTATTCAGATGTTAAGGCCTGAGAGGTGAGCAGAGAAAGCTCCGCATTCACAAAGCAAGCACAGAGCCTAGATTCAGCAAGAACAGCTGACTTCAGGAGAGAGCAAAACCTTATCTGTGGCCCTGTTTTCAGGCAGGAGCCTTCAAGCAGACTGGTGTGATGTGCCTGCCTGGCAGAGCAAGGGAGTGGGGAGGTGTGCTCTGCAGCGCCTGGCATGCTGCTGTCTGTCTGCCTGCCTGCCTGCCTCCCACCCCTAATCAGCCAGGCTGCTGAGGAAGGGGGATTGAACCCAAACCAGCCCTTTACAGGGGGACAGCTGTTCTTCCCCAGGAGGCAGTGGCTGAGCTGGCAGAGCAGCTTGCTCAGGGACAGGGGGGTCCTGGGGTGTGCGAGGTGTGTGCCTCCTACCCAGACCCCCCTCAAACGCTCCTGGAAAGAGTGGCTGCCACGGGCAGGTGGTTTGTGGAGATAATCATGTCATTTTTTTAGAGCAGATACTACAATCTGGGGAAGGCATAAGGTTTGCATTTATAAAGAGTGTGAGCTGAAGTATGTGTTTTACCCAGGAGAGTGAAGGCAGGTATAAGAAGGGCCATGGGAGGTAAGGCTTAGCTCAAGCTGAGGTTACGATGAGCTCAGTACCAGGGCAGAGCAAGGGACCTCTTGCTTTCCTAATTTGAGAGCCAGACACACAGCTTGATACTGGGAGGGACAGGATTGCACTGGGCGTGCTGGGAAGCGATGGTCACAGAGTGGATGAGAAAATCCAGGGAGAAACAAGAATTTATGGATGTGGCAGACTGATAGTGAGATTTAAAAATTGACTTGTTAGAGGAATTTAGTATTTACAGATGCTGGGGGGGGGGGGGGGGGAGGGATTAGATGGTTCTTACGTGCTCAGAAGGTAGAGTAAATGTTTCAACACTCGAAGTGTCAGGCCAGTATGAAATACTAGCCAGCACTGATGCAATAAATCACTGATCAATAGAAACTGGAGAAGATCAAGAAGGTGCTTAAGAGTGCCAAGTACTGTCTTCTTTGAACACAAGTGGATGTTGTCTGTAGTATCTCTGTTATTACATGACCATGTAATTCTCTTTTATGTAGCATCCTGTTTGGCAGCTTTCCTTTATGAATGTCAGGTAAGCAATCGTGTGAAGGGAGCACAATAACCTGTCAGACCTGGAAATTGCAGCGTCAGTGTTTGGGAAATTTGAGATGCAAAGAATGGATTTGGAAGAGGAGGAAAAGGTGATCGAAGGAAGCTTAGGGCCTGAATGCTTTTAAAATGCTGGCTCAGTGTCTACTGCACTCTTAATTAAATCCTGATCCCTTCTAGCCCTGTGTATATGGTTAAGTGTCACTGAAGCCAGAGGGGTTTAAGAAGCCTGTTCAGCACATGACTTCCAGCCTTGCTCACATTGCTGCCCAAGCTGCTTAAGTTACATGCTGTAAGTAGGGATCTGAAGAATTGCCTGTTTCAACAGTTTAATTGTTTTATATGGTTCTGCAGTGTCATGATGAAATTTATATCCTGGGAGAGGGGGAAACACCTTATTCAAAGTGACACCTTCCATCTCTGGTGGAGGATAGAGAGGGGAGGGTGTGAAAGAATCAGAGAGGTTTTCGTTGTTGTTACAGAATCAAGAATGTACTGAGCACTTAAAGCAAAAGTCCAGTGCTAGCCTGCAGAAGGTAAACAGCCAACAGGAATTAGTGGTACCACAACATCATCAGTATTTTAATAGTCTACATTAATAATGGTGAGACTGATACAACTTTGAAACTGATGACTGATTTATGTAATGACCTATATTTCTATACTATCATTACTGTAGAGTTACTGAGTGTAGTCTTCATTTTGCTTCTCTCCCTCATTTACAGCTTTAGCATCCATTACTTAGCTTGTTTGTTGGAAGTGATCTGTGTGTTTTTAAGCCTGATACCTGTGTGTTTAATGTAGTGGGGAGATAAAATGCTGTATTTGGTCAATTGAGTCAGAGGCTGTGGCCAAATCACAGAGCAGAAATGAGTCCCCAGTTATTCATTCTGGGTATATGGACTCCTTCTGTTGTTACTACTTTATGTTCAGGTTTGAGTTACTATAAGAGTACCTACCTTTTCCTTCCTTCCAGCCTCCTCCTTCCTTGGGGGAAGCATGGCTGCTGTTACTTTACATCTTTCTTGGTGAGAGAGAAAGATTCAGGGGTCAAACAAAAAAGCTCATTGTATGAATGAAGAACCCTTCTGCTCTTGAGAACAGAGAGTGCTCTGAAGACAATGCTGTTTTCCCTGAACTGCATGTGGTATTTTACTGAGCACCTTTGCACACTACATGCTCCTGCCCAAGTGCTCTTCCAGATAATTTAAGCTGTCTGTGCAATAAATGTACAAGAAAATCATGGCTAATTTGAAGGAAGGATTCTTGGCTGACTTGAAGTTCAGTAACAACTTTGAGTGGTTCCCATGCAAGTAAGATTTCTGGTTCAGCTTGGTGGTGGTGGTGGTTTTTTCTTTGATTCTGTGTGTGGTTTTGCTTTGCCTGCATTTGCTTATTTGGATGAAACACTCCTGTGCATTGATGTCTATTCTTTTAAAAAGTTGAATCCCCTCCTGCTTGAGCTTATAAGCAGGAGGGGATTCAACTTTTTAAAAGGGCAGATAATGGCAGGACGAGGGGGAATGGATTAAAGCTAAAGGAAGGAAGGGTTAGATTAGATATTAGGGGGGAGTTTTTTACAGAGAGAGTGGTGAGGGGCTGGAACAGGCTGCCCAGAGAGTTGGTGGATGCCCCATCCCTGGGGGTGTTCAAGGCCAGGTTGGCTGGGGCCCTGGGCAACCTTGTGTAGCTCCAGGCCTGAGGTTGGTGTCCCTGCCTGTGGCAGGGGGGTTGGAGCTCTGTGATCCTTGGGGTCCCTTCCAACCCTTGCCATTCTATGATTCTATGATGTGAAGAACAGTAAGAGTGATATGCAGAGAGAATACCCTGCCGCTGGGATTTGGATGTTACTAGTTCTCTCTGGTTAGTTAGGTGAGCACGGACAATTTTCATCACTGTGTCCATCTTTCAGTGCTGCCTGATTTTTCACTCTTGGATGCTCTTTCTTCAGGCCATGGCTATTCTTGCTGTCAGCATGAGCTGGTTAACACTTCCAAGGCCTCTGTAATATAAATAACATTCCTGCCTGTCCCAGAGCCACGCAGACTTCACTGGATACCCATACAATTGCCAAGTTTGTTGTTCTAATAACAACCTAGTGGTTCCTTACCTCATGAAAGTAGGCATTCATGGTGATCTTTATTTTTAAAATATTTTACCAGACAAGTCTTTCAAGCCTGATCTTTTTATTATTTTTTTTTCTTAAAATGGTGTATTGGGAAAACAATGTTTTACAACCCTAGCATGTAATTTCCAAAACAGTATATTTGTAGGACAAATGCCAGTAAGCTAGAATGTTACACAAACAAGAATGCTATAAATTACGTGTGGGCTATTAACATAAAAACTTCAGTGTGAGAACTTCCACAATCATTCATTTTTAAGTATTTTGCAGTGTATTCAGTTGGAAAGAGGAAGGTAAGGGAGTGAAACCATTTCTTTTGTAAGTCGGAAGTTTGGAAAGGGAGAATTATCAGATGGCCAGTCAGATTTCATAGAGTCAGGAACAATAAACCCTGAAGTTACTACAGCTGTAGGTTTATTGACAGAAAAGACCATTCAGCTACCACAAGCCAGTAACACTAATTGTCTAGTTGTTGCTATACACAGGCTTTTATGCATTTAACTCCACTAATCAGAGGAAGTAATTTTGTAAGGTATCAGGTATTTCTTCTTAAACGTTAGTGGTGGTACCTGTGTCTGTTAGAAGGAAAGAAATCATATTCCCCCTCTCTGCTAATAATACACAACCAAATTTGGATCTCTGCTAGTCATGTTTCTCTCTCCTGGCAAAGCCAGAGAGCAAGGAAGAGGGTGTGAAGACTGTCCCCCTCGCTGCCTGCCTTGCTTGACAGTCAGAACCTCTCTGCCAGTCGCATAACATCTCTGCCAGCCTCTTTCATCACCATGGGCCTTTTGACAGGATCCTCTTTTTAAACGGATTCTTTCCTCTGCATCAGCTAAAGTGAAGACTTTAACAGAATTTATAATAATTATCATAGTTTTAAACAAAAATCTGAAGGGGCTAAAAGCACACATGGACAGGCCACAGGCTGAAGTTTAAATCTGTGTTTACCTCGTGAAATAGGACTGTTGCTTGATTTCAGTTCTGTTAGTGTCTGCCATGTCCTTCTACAGAAAGCATCTTGCTGAAACATGATATCACCTCTATGTACAAATTACAGATGCTTTTTGCTTCTCCTCTGCTGTTTTTTACTCCCCTGACATGGCAGATTTAAGCAGGTTATAATAAACCTGGCTGGAAAGATGAGTCCGGGTGAATCTACTGAGGTTCAACACTGCCAAGTGTCAGGGGTTGCACTTGGGGAATCCCAGAGGAATCCCAGACACAGATACAGACTGGGAGAAGAGCTTCTTGAGAGCAGCCCTGTGAGAAGGATGGGGGGGTTCTGGTGGATGAGAAACTGAACATGAGCCAGCAGTGGCTCTTGCAGCTCGCAAGGCCAATGGGATCCTGGGCTCCATCAGCAGAGGGGTGGCAGCAGGGACAGGGAGGGGATTGTCCCTCTCTGCTCTGCCCTCCTGAGGCCCCAGCTGGAGTCCTGTGTCCAGAGCTGGGGCCCCCAATACAAGAGAGATGTAGAACTGTTGGAGAGGGGTCAGAGGAGCCACGAAGATGATTAGAGGGCTGGAGCAGCTGCCCTACAAAGAGAGGCTGAGGGAGCTGGGCTTGTTCAGCCTGTAGAAGAGAAGGCTGCAGAGGGACCTCATTGCAGCCTGCCAGTCCCTGAAGGGAGCAGGGAAACAGGAGGGGAATCAACTTTTTAAAAGGATGGACAATGGCAGGACAAGGGGGATTGGTTTAAAGCTGAAGGAGGGAAGGTTTAGATTAGATATTAGGGGGAAGTTTTTTACAGAAAGAGTGGTGAGGTGCTGGAACAGGCTGCCCAGAGAAATAGTGGATACCCCATCCCTGGAAGTGTTCAAGGCCAGGTTGGATGGGGCCCTGGGCAACCTTGTGTAGCTCCAGGCCTGAGGTTGGTGTCCCTGCCTGTGGCAGGGGGTTGGAGCTCTATGATCCTTGGGGTCCCTTCCAACCCTTGCCATTCTATGATTCTGTGAAAACAAGTAGAGTTGGGACCTCCTTAAACCTGCTACACTAGGAGAGAGAAGAACACTGCTTCTTGTTGCAATACTTCATGATTAAAAGCTCAAAACTTGTGATCATCTGACAAGTTACAAAAGCCACTTTTCAACCAAGTGGACACAACCCAACAAATAGGGGAATCTAAATACTTGGTTCAGATATCTTCAAATGGAGGGAAATGCCATCTTTGTTCACAGAACAGTCTTTCTCTAGTCCTTCTGTCTTTTTCACCTACAAAAAAAAAAAACCCCCGCAGCTTTCTCTTCTCCAGGCTGAACAAGCCCAGCTCCCTCAGCCTCTCTTTGTAGGGCTCATTGAGTCCAACCCCCTGCCAAAGCAGGTTCCTTAGGACGGGTCAGGTTCCTTAGGACAGGTCACACAGGGAGGCGTCCAGACAGGTCTTGAATATCTCCAGAGAAGGAGACTCCATAACCCCCCTGCTCAGCCTGTCCCAGTGCTGGCGTTTTGTGCGTTAGGTGAGGATTTCTTCTCTGTGTGTATATATCAAAATGCATGTAGTGACAGCAAAACTAACCAACTCTTTTGAACATGTGACTCAGAAGCATGGCTGTATGTCTCCACACATCTGTCTTGATCCTGTGGGGGTTTATGTACCTCAGAATGACTGGAAAGCTCACGAGAGCCGTGAGCTGACTGCTGCTGAAGGCATCTGTAGCAAGGAAAGGCTTGCTGAACACAAAGATACACTTTTTTTGTTAAGTTAGGCAGAATTGATGGTCTAGTGATCCCTCATCACATATTTCTTCCAAAATGAATCCTGGTTTTGGCTGCTTTTTTGTAGCATGCCATCTTGATTTAATATACAAAGTGCTTGAGCTGTTGGATATGACCAGAAAGGGGTTTTACCTTAGTTTTAAGTTTTAAAATTTATCTCTGCAATAAGTACCTACATTTCCATATACAAGTGAATGAGGTTGCCTGACAGTAAATCATTGCAGTTGTTTTCACTTCCTTAGTGGGTGAGCAACCTTCAGTTTTTTCCACATGGTTCAAGTGCAGGGAGAGGATGAAAGAGAAAACAATTTACTTGTGTCTCAGATATAAATACAAAGTCATCCTCTTCAGGATAAACTTTAGTCAGGGTTAATCCAAATTTAAATTTAAGTCTGGCTTTGGCCAGCACTTCAATGTGGCTTTAAGTATAACAGCCATAAATAAAATTCCTGAAGAACAAATCACATTGAGTGACATCTCTCTTAGTTTGTTCCCTGGAGTTCATTATCCTGGCTCTGTTGAAGTGTAACCCCTTCGAAGTATGTTTATTTCAGAGCAGTGAACATACCCAGGTGCAGCTGGGTTTAGTTAGATCCCCGTTGGCACACCTTTCCATGCAACATCTGAACCCTGCCTCCGGTGAAGCCTTATCCATTCAGCAGTCTCAATGGAGCTCTGTCCCAAGAACTCTGGTGTGAGGACATCTATCCTTGATTTACCATATTCCCACATTTTCTTTTCCTTCTGAGCTTTGTGTTCTTTGTCCAAGATTTTTCAGTGGTTTATGGCTCTGTAAGTCTAATAAAAAAGACATTGCATCTTCTTACTAACAGTTCCTTTCCTATGACCTTAGACTGTTACAGATGCAACAATACTGCTGCTATTGAAATATTTGCATTAATCTCTGTTGTTGTTACTAGGGTTTTTTTTTCCTAGGAAAGCAATTGGAGTTTACTTGGGTAAATATTTGGGAAAGTAGTAATCCTGTAGATGAGGGGTAACTTAATTATTATCATTTTACTCACTTTTAACCTCTTTTTTTTTTTTACCTTTTTCTAGGAAAGGCTAATGAATTTCATACTCTTTTATGCAAGCAAAAGTAGCTCATCTCTTAGAAATGTTAATGAAAGAAACCACCTCTGGTTTAAATGATTTAATAATGCTTTTTAGTGTAAGATCCTATGAACCTGATAAATACAGCATGATACTAAATTACTTTACATCAAGAAGCATTCACACTTAGATTTTTGAAAGAGTGATTCTTTTGTCTGCATTAAAAAAGTATCAGTTCCATGAACTGGTTCCATGAATTGGTTTTCCCAGGCAAGTATCAGTTGCTATTTAAATGGCATTCACAGTAAAACCTTACCAGAAAGTTACCATGCTTTCCTAATGCTCACAGCATCCCTGTGCTAAGCAGGCAAAGACAGACAGATAAATGTCCCTCCTCTGCTACTTAGAAGTTGAACTAAGGGGTCACTGAAAGTGCCAGATTTTTGGCTGTAGCTTCTTTAGATACAGGGTCTTTTAGAGTGTCACCTACAGAGTGGATGCTAAATCCCAGAGCACCCAATACTGGAACTTTATCCTTGCTGTCTCCACGTAGCTATTAATAGTTTAGCTCCTTGTTGGTGTGTAGGTTTTATTTGCAGAGCTGCATCTCCTTCTGAGGTGGCTTTTTGTGTGTGTCTGCTTTTATTATTTAAACACTCTAATGCAAATGCTGTGCTAAATGCTGGGCTGTCTAAAGGGAACAACAGAAGCATGTGTCTGTATTCTTTCTCCTTCTCCATCAGATATCTGCATAGTCATTAGCAAACTGAATTTCTTAACATTGCTGTTAGACAATTCAAGTGAACTTGGTTGGAACACTCAAGGGATTAAATTTATGCAGCATTTTTATGTTCAAAGGTTTCCAATTCCAAAAGCAAAACCTCACCCTAAATAAATAACCCTAAAGCCAAAGGTCTTCCATGGGTATTGATCAAAGACAGTGTTTCTTTGACTTGACCAGCCTTGTGTTTTTCAGCAGTACAGGAGGGGGAAGTATGCCTAAAGTTAAGGGAAAAAACATAACAGTCCTGTCTCACTGAAATTCAGCACCCTCTCAAGATTTGTTATATCTGATGGATGAATTGTAATTGTGGAGAACTTTATTAATCACACAACTCCAACCAAAGCATGCTGAGTTAGACAGCAGTATTTACAAATTAAGAGAATAATATTTGCATACATTTTCATGCCATGGTTAGGCATTAAGCTATATGAAGCTTAACAATTTGACCTATCCTTTCAGCTTCCTCCTTTTTTGTCTTTTGAACCTTACTAATAGCCTCATCTCCTTCAGAAAGAAAATCTCTTTTCTCCCTTTCTGTTGGTCATGGACTATGAAATCAAAGTCCACTCAAAGTCAGAGGTCCTGGCAAAATAAAAGAGATGCTCAGAAACCCTTTAAAACAAATTCTAATTGTTAAATTCTATGAAGTTAAAGCTTGTAAGAGTTTACTCAGTGTTAAACAACTGGAACAGATACTGTCTCTTCTCCAAGCATCCTAAAGCTCTTCCAAGAAGGACCCAAAGCTGTAACCACCATTGAAAGTCAGAGCTTAGGTTTTTACAACGTGCCCTGTGGTCACTAGCAAAGATTCCAGATGTTGGTGTGTTTGGGGGCAGGAGGAGTCAGTTTAATCTAGGCTTTTGTTAGCAGACCTGCTTCCTCCCATCTCCTAGTGCCTAAACAAGTTCTGTTTGCCCAGATCTTGTGGTGGAATGGTTCAGCATGCTTGAATGATTTTCTGCTGCCACAAGGACATGAAATAAAATGGAGAAATCCAAGCACAAGAGCTGACACCCAATATACTGAGTGTGGGACATCACTATGACAAACAAACTTTGGGTAACACAAGGTTTCAAAGTACTTCCAAATGTGGATTGACTGAATTCTCTTATGTAATATAGAATATACCATCAACAGACTTTCTCTGTTTGGCTGTGGTTTCAGAGTAGCCAAACTTTGATGCATTCACCCTTAGAGGTTATACCTTTCCTTCTGGAAGGGCATGGGTTATGCTTTTGGATTATCAGCAGAAACCAGGTTAGATGGTAGGCTTTTTTCTGGCACAAAAAGAGAAACAGCAAGGAACTGTAAGATGGTCTTTCCTTACAACAGTTTGCAGGGAGAAAAGAATAGATTGATGTGTCAGGTTATTGTATATAGCTGTGGTGTGGGTGATGATAAGGGGATGTTGCTTCTTGTAAGGCTGTGTAGGCTTCCATGTCTACATGGAAGTAACACACAGCAAAAAATGGAGCCAGTTGCCTGGAATGTGGAGTATTAAAAAGAATCTTGAGCACAGGAAGTTCCACACCAACATGGGGAGGAACTTTTCCCCAGTGAGAGTGAGGGAGCCCTGGGACAGGCTGCCCAGGGGGTGTGGAGTCTCCTTCTCTGGAGAGATTCAAGACCCATCTGGACACCGACCTGTGCAGTATGAGCTGGGGAGCTGCTTTGGCAGGGGGGTTGGACCCCAGGAGCTCTTGAGGTCCCTTCCAACCCCTACAATTCTGTGATTCTGTGAATAATTAGCTTTTTTAAGAGAAGAGATAATGTTAAATGCAATTATCATTTTTCAGTGTAGGTTTTCAAGACCGTGCTGGTGGAGTCTGTCAGCCACTAATGGCATAGAAACTGTAGTCACAGAGTGACACAGAAGTGATCTTTAGTCAGGCAGGCTGAACCATACTTCAGTAGAGAGGAAAGCTTTGAATATGAAGCTCCTGTAATACATGGTTTTCAGTGGCTTGCCTTTGTGGCTTCCAAGCATTCTCTTTTTAGTTTCTTCCCTCTCCCTTGCTGGTCTCCTCATCAAAACCAATCGTTTAGATATTTTTCCACAGGTCCAAATAATGCAGGCAAATGTATGACTAAACACAGCTTAGGTCTCATCTTTAAAAATACACTGAGTTCAACATAACATTTTATTTTCTCCTCATGCTTGATCAGGCTTTAATTTTACTTTAGATGCCTGGTGTATTTATTCATTAATGATTTAATTAATTAATCTCTTAGCCACCCTGGTGGCTAAGAGAGCCAATGGGATCCTGGGGGGCATCAGGAGGAGTGTGGCCAGCAGGTCACAGGAGGTGATCCTCCCCCTCTGCTCTGCCCTGGTCAGGCCCCACCTGGAGTATTGTGTCCAGTTCTGGACTCCCTGGGATAAAAAGGACAGGGATCTCCTGGAGAGAGTCCAAAGAAGGGCCACGAAGATGATGAAGGGCCTGGAGCATCTCCCCTATGAGGAGAGGCGGAATAAGCTGGGGCTGTTCAGTCTAGAGAAGAGAAGATTAAGGGGAGACCTAATTGGTGTTTATAATTATCTGAAGCAGGGGATGCAGGGGGAATCAGCCAGCCCCTTTTCAGTGTCTGTGGGGACAGGACAAGGGGCAATGGCTGCAAGTTGGAGCACAGGAAGTTCCGCACCAACATGGGGAGGAACCTTTCCCCAGTGAGGGTGAGGGAGCCCTGGGACAGGCTGCCCAGGGGGTGTGGAGTCTCCTTCTCTGGAGAGATTCAAGACCCGTCTGGCTGCCGACCTGTGCAGTATGAGCTGGGGAGCTGCTTTGGCCGGGGGGTTGGACCCCATGAGCTCTGGAGGTCCCTTCCAATCCCTACAACTCTATGCTTCTATGATCTAACTCCATTTTGGTGTGAAACTCACTATGACCTCTGTAATATTGTCTATTGCTGATCCTAGTCACTGCTTATGATCCTTTCCAGTAAGCTCCTTGTCTGTCTCACTTGGAGAAAGTGACCATGTCTTCCTACCCACCTAGCATGACTGAAGGCAGCAGTCAAGAGGAACGTTGCTTTGAGCACATGAAACTCACAGCAATAGGGGGACCTAGACATCTCATTGCTGCTTCAGTTCACAGCTTGTGGTTACAGCCAATCGCTGTCACCTCCTGTGGGCTGACAGAGCACTGGAATAGGCTGTCCAGGGAGGTGGTGGAGTCTCCTTCTCTAGAGATATTCAAGACCCATCTGGGTGCCTATCTGTGCAGTATGAGCTGGGGAGCTGCTTTGGCAGGGGGGTTGGACCCCATGAGCTCTCAAGGTCCCTTCCAACCCCTACAATTCATTGATTCTGTGATTATCTTTGCTGATGGTATTCAACAAAACATGGCTTTTCTTCCTATTGCTCCTGCCAGCTCAAAGAAGGAAAGAGGTGTCCAGGAGAGGCAGCACTGAAGGATGCCTGTTGAGGCAAGAGGAAAGTCTCGTACAAGAGCTGTGTTTTGACTCTTAATCGTTATTCCCTAACTACTCTCCAGCAGCACAGAGGGAGGTGTGCTGCTTCGTGGGAATTCAGGCTGTGCCTACTCTAACTGGTAAGGCTGTGCCTGCTTCCTCAGACATCTGAGCAGGGGCTGTATGTGGCCCACCTCACACTTAGTGTGGGGTTGGTTCGCTGCAAAGGGCTGCATCTCATCCTGTGAGGCAGGTTCACCCCAGTAGATCCCAAAATGCTCTGGATTCTGTCCTTGCCCTTCACTAAGATGAAGCACTGGATTTCATTCCCATGTTGTTCATGCAACATGTTGCTTTCTCCTTTACTGCTCTTTCTCACATGGGTTGCTCTATTCATTTCGTGCAGATGCTGAATATAATCTTGGCAAAGGACCAGTGCCACTGTCACTTAGGCTATGAATCCTGGTGTTACCAAGTGAGCAGCACCTGGTGATCATATTTAACTGGTCACCTAGCTACCCAAAATCATTCCC
The DNA here is from genome assembly GCA_022605575.1 of Laterallus jamaicensis coturniculus. NCBI lineage: Eukaryota > Metazoa > Chordata > Aves > Gruiformes > Rallidae > Laterallus > Laterallus jamaicensis. The sequence continues at coordinate 6,233,973 of JAKCOX010000005.1, forward strand.
TGATGTAATTAATCTTTTAAATAGAAGACATAAAATGATGATTTGAAAATCCCAAGCAAGCTTCTAAACACGACATCACTGTGAGTGCATGCGTTTTGTGCAAGACTAACAGTATTCAGCTGTAACCTTTATGAATCTTTTTAATTAGCATCATGGGAAAAAATGCTGTAAATCTCACTGAGGAGAGGTGCCTCTATACATAAGTTATCACAAGTATTTTCTTTCTAACAGGGAAAATCTTAAGCTCAGAGTGTTACGAACAACCTAATTTGTCTGGGCATGTGATATTCATGAGGAACAGATAAAAGAGAAGATTTAATAGTTTCAGTCTTTGGCAGTATATTTTGTTCCAGTAACCACACAGAATTTAAGCTGTTTGTGTTAAACTTGAACAAAGCTAAACAGAAGAAAAGAGACATCATGCTGATTTTTGCAGCAAATCAGAAGAATCTTTTTGGACACTTACAAAAGGATGAAATATTCCCTTCCCTAGAACAAGTAAATTCCCATTTGTGGGGTTCCTCTGAGGATGTTCGCGACACGAGGGCATCTTTCTTCTAGGTCAGTTGAGTGGTTGCCAGGTACTGAGTGCCAGATACTCTAAAGCAAACAGGATGATGATGATGATTTGTTTATTTATTATTTATATTTATTTGGAATCATGCCTGAGGTTGTTATTTCTTCTAGCCATGAACATACAAAATGTTCTGCTATCTCTGGTATCTCCTCCAACTTGAGTTTCCCAGAAGTTGGATTGTAAACATTTTTCTACCATCTTTTGTGTGAGTATTAGAGGAATTCCCAAAGCTGGTGTTTCTGGTGCAGCAATCATGCTATGTGTTTTGCCAGGTTCTCTAATCAGACTGAGCACTAGTTTATCTGCTAGTGAAGCAGAGGGAGAACAATGATTTGTGATGGTATTGGCATCACTGGGCTGTAACCTAGAGGTTTTGTTAGGGCATATGGAAGTGCCCTGGCATATAGTAGAAGAAAATGAGAACACAATATTTTGGACAATCAGAAGAGAAGTAATAAGTTGAGCAGTAAGTTCATGCTGTCTTGAAACACCTTTACTTTGATAGCTGGATGTGGCCAACCACACAGGAAGAAGCAGTCTGAGCAGCTCTTTGCCTGACTCGCTTTGTCTGGCTTCCTTGGCTCTGCTTCTGTGTGTAACAGAATGGAGGGGTTTTGTGCAGAGAGGACTGGAGGAGTGTTCTTACAGTAACTGTGTGATTGACCTACCATGCAAACAGGGAGGGGAAAAAAAGAGCTGATTTTGTCTCAATCTTTCCCATTTTTCCTATTAGCAAGCCTACCCATTCTTCCTTATCAGAGCTGAAAAAGCCATGAACCATGGCAGAGATCCAGGCAGTGGATATCCAGCAAAGAAATGAGTGGACAAACACGATATTCAGTCAAGTGTTGGTAAAGAAACATTTTGAACGTTTGCTAAACTTCTCTTCAGCTCCTATGTGCTATTAAAGTCACTTGAAATGAATAACTTTTCAGTGCTGGCTGGCAGCTGAAGAACTTGTATAAAGATGAATTAACTAAGAAAGAGGGGAAAGCTCGCATCAGAACGTAATGGCCTTATAATTTGCACACGAACATTAGTCAGAGAGGAAATTATTACTAAATGCTACAAAAGAGTCCTATAACAAAGGAATCTTATGGGAGGAAATGTTGGGAGTTTTTTATGGTCTGTTCTCTATTTCAGTGCCTGATGTAACAGCTAGCTCTAATGTGCACAGTCAAGGTCGTTCAGTGGAACTGGAGCCAGCAGGCGTTTGTTCCAACAGTCCCTCTATTTCTTCTCAGGTCTTACCGAATTCCTAAAAGATTTTCTTCCCATTGTTTAACAGAGGCTGTGTGAGGTCTAGGAGTTGTCTCCTTCTCTCTCTCTTTTTTTTTTTTTTTCATTGCCTACTTTATAATTTCTTTTTCTCTCATTTCACTACCCCTACATATTTCATTTTCTCCTACAGATGCTGTATGCGAGTCCTCCACATCCCAAGAGGACGAAAGTTTTAGACAGAGATGCAAAAAAATGTTGTCTTTATTTTCACTGTCTTATGTATCTTCAAGATGAATTGCTTCTGTTTTAATTTCTCTAGTGTGGTTTTTGGGGGGGTGTTTCTTTTTTTTCTTTTTTCCCTCCAAAATCAGAGTAGCTTTCTGTAGCTGGGAAATTTTTTCAAGCCAAGAAAGCTGGCTAGAAGTTGTGATGCATTTTGCCTCCTGCTTGTGTGCCTCAACACTTGAGAGGTCTTAGTGTTTTGTGATTTGTGATAATTGGAGTGTAGCTTAGGATGATTCAGCAATGCCACCTTGGCTAGAAAGGCTGAACCTTCAGACTGCTTTCTCACACGTAAAGTGTGAGTCCTTGAGCTGTATATACATCAGTTGCATAAAACTTCCTCTTAGACATGTCACTGCCACTTACTGGAGGCATCAGAACACACCAAGATGTCATCTTGGAAGCCTGCCACAGATCTTAAAAACAGATCAGCAGTTGTAAATTCAATCTAGAGTTGGGCTCATCCTTCATCAGGACAAAGAGAGCGGGATGAGAGTTGAGCACCGCAGCCAGTCCTGCCCTGGGGAGATGGGGAATGTGACCCTTGGCTACGAGGCCGGTGAGGCAACAGCAGCGACTGCTTCCTGGCTGTGTCCATCAGCATCTGCAATGGCCAGGTAGTCTGAATCCCCCCACTGCTTGTGTAGGTGTACTCATTTAAAGAAGTAGCTCTAACTGGTTCAAGATATTTGGATTAAATGAATTAATCCAAATTCTTTCACTGAATGGACTGGGTTAGAATAGCACTGTTTGCTCAGCAAAACACCTATTTTCATCACCAGTTGCTACGCTATGTGTTGCCAGTGTTTTCCTGGTTATTTCCTGATTATATTATAGCTCTCTTTGAGGTAAATTAAAGTGTGATATTTTCAATATGCAGTTTGGAGTCCTGGCAGGAAAAATGATTAAAACTTTTCAGATTTAATCAGATCAGCCTGATCTTTAATCCAAAATTTTAAGCCAGATAATCCTCTGGTTTATTTCCACTTTCCCTCAGAAATGGTCGTGTAACTAAGGGACCTTTCAAGACCCAGGTATGGCAAGCAACTACACATGGAAAATAGGTAGTTTGTAAAAACTCTCTCTCCCATCTCCAAAAATTGCCTACACCTGTTCTTATTCAAGAAAATAAGTGCCATTAAATCATGAAATTGCTTATGATAAAACCAAAGAAAGTGTGAGTGAAAATGTAAACAAAACGAAGGCTTGGTGGTGCCAAAATTAAAGCTTATATTACACCAGCTGATAGCTAGCTGGAAGTCAGAAATAAGATACATTAAAATAAACACTTTGAGATTAATCTTTGGCTATCTGGCAGAGCTTGAATTAAGCAAATTTCAAATAATATCAACATCAGTTTAATTCTCCTTCCCTTACACCCTCTTCCATTCCCCAGCCTCTTCCATTCCCCAGCCTTATACACATGTTGTGAGTTGAATCCCAAAGTAGGGGGATGGACTTTCAGCTGCTAGCCAGTGGACCCACTTTCATGTGCCCAGGTGTCTGGGAGCACGGGATTTTAACAGGAAATTCTCCAGGTCATCTGGAAAAGGAGCAGGACTCTCCATCATTTGCCAGCCGGGCTGCTTTCAGATCACTGGAAGACCTGGGAGTTGTTGGGGTTTGTTACTTATCTCCACTTCTAGAAAAAAGCCACCCAATGTTTGAAGTTCAGGCTCTCATTACTGCGTGTTACCTACAAGAGAACTTTCTGGTTTGGTTGCAAGGAGCTCTGCATGCCAAGCAAAATTGAGCAGTGTTTGGATTTAATGCTGGAGTGAGGCAGATCATACAGAAAATAAAAACCACTCCCCTGTTGTGCAAGATATACTTATATGGCTCTGTTCACTTGAAAATCTGTTCTCGTTGATCTTAGTCTGACTCTCTGCAGGGTTTCCTTGGTCAAGGAGGCTAAAATTGATTCAAGGCCCAAAGCTCTTCAGCTCAGTGTTGACAAAACCTAGAATCCAACGTCCTTGTGTCAACACGCTCTGACTTTCTTGGATCTTCAAGCCACATTTTGCTCTATGACCAAAAATGGAAGGTGGATCACAATGAGAAACATATGGCTGGGAATGGAATTTCAAACTGGAGGAGAAGAAAAGAGGAGGATGGAGGTTGAGAGGAAAAGAGCAGAGGAAAGTAGAAAATGAAAAGAGAAATTCAATTTAAGCTCCTCTATTAGGAAGAAGAAAAACAACACACTAAACTCTTCTGGTGACCTTACATGGGAACCTCATAGAGCTTTGTTTTTATGACTTCTCCCTCTTGTATTTATTTCCTCTCACTGTTATTTCTATAATGTGCTAGACATTAGATTTGGGGATAAGCTGGAGAGCTACAAATTTTGAATTACTTACCTGCCTTCCAGGGTGTGCCAAAAGGGTGTGCGATACATTTGAGCAGAAAGGCAGGAGCAGCTTTTTAAATTAAGAAATTTGGCTCTGATTCTGTAGTTCAAGGCTCTTCAGAGAAATGTCTGAAACAAAAACTTCATCCAATTAGTTCATAATTAGAGCTGACTGAAGGCAACAACAATTACACGATGTGGCAACTTGTGAGGTCCAGAAATTTGGTTTTTTGCTCAAACATGGTTCTATCTACTGGGAATTTAGAAATGTCCACTTTTCATTCTGACATGGAACAAAGTTTGAGGCTTTTTGTTTGCTTTTGCAAAATACCAATGTATTTTTGCAAGGAAGGGAAATGGGCTTTCACCATGCTGGGCTTCATGAGGCTTAGTGACAGCTCCTGCCTAGATGTGCAAGGTGCTCCCAGCTCTCCCTGGAGACACTCTTGCTGGTGGCTGAAGAGGGCTTCCTCAAATAGATCCCATCAAATCCCCTGCCTGTTTGGCCTCGGTGAGTCTGCAGCGTGATCCAGGAGTCCTGCCAGACAGACAGGAGATGCTGAACACAGACAATCATATGTCAGATGGGGGAAGGAGAAAACATGCAGGCAGTGGAGCACAGTCTGACTGGAGGCCTGTGACCAGCGGTGTCTCCAGGGCTCAGTGTTGGGTCCAGTCCTGTTCAATATCTTCATTGACACCTTGATGAGGGAACAGCACCCACCCTCAGCAAGTGCTGATGATACAGAGCTGGGAGGGGTGGAGTATTTTGTCCAATTCTGGGCTCCCTGGTGTAAAAAGGACAGGGATCTCCTAGAGAGAGTCCAGAGAAGGGCTACAAAGATGATGAAGGGCCTGGAACATCTATCCTATGAGGAGAGGCTGAGAGAGCTGGGGCTGAAGCTGGGGCTGTGCAGCCTGGAGAAAAGAAAACTAAGGTGGGGACCTTATTAATGTCTGTAAATATCTTAAGTATGGGATGCAGGCGAAAATGGCCAGCCCCTTTTCTTTGGTCTGTGGAGACAGGACAAGGGGCAATGGCTGCAAATTGGAGCACAGGAAGTTCCACACCAACATGGGGAGGAACTTTTCCCCAGTGAGGGTGAGGGAGCCCTGGGACAGGCTGCCCAGGGGGTGTGGAGTCTCCTTCCCTGGAGATATTCAAGACCCGTCTGGATGCCGACCTGTGCAGTATGAGCTGGGGAGCTGCTTTGGCAGGGGGGTTGGACCCCATGAGCTCTCGAGGTCCCTTCCAACCCCTACAACTCTGTGATTCTGTGATTCTGCAAGCCACCCACCCTGCAAGGACCATATGGTCTGTTGGTCCCTCTTGGGAGAAACCAGCTCAGTGAAACTACTGTGGCTGCTGACAGAGGTAGAGTGGTTGCATGGGAACCAAGTGATGCCCTGTGTGGTCACACCAGTGAATTCCCACGTGGTCCTGGTGGCTGCAGATTGACTGGCACCCACTCCTTGGGAGGCTGTGAACAGGCTGGTCTTGGGGACACAATGGTGTGGGGGTCAAAAGACTTGTGGTGTCAGGAGGGCTGCCTGGCTTTGTAGGTGTGGGTTTCAGCTGAGGCTGTTGCTGCTCTCTGGGGATACCTCCAGGGCAGAGGCACTGATTTCAAAAACTGCTCTGCATTTTTGGTCATGTTGGAGGAGAGTTGTGTCTTACAGCATCTGAAGCAGCACAAGGCAAATAGATTGTCCCGTGCTGTCCATTGTCTTCTGTGTTACGGATACTGCCTATTCAGACCTGAGAAAGATCTCTCCTTATTACACATAGCTGCTCTGATGATGTGTTAAGAAGGCTTACATTTTTATATGGGTCACAGAAACCAGTACTTTACTGTCAGGATCGAGGCACCATGCATCTTGCTGGAGCATTCTGAGCTGCGTTGTGCAAAGAAAGGAGGGGAAAGCAATACCAAATAAGACAAGCATGTGACTTGAACTATACACCCTGGTTCTAAAAGTGAGGATGCAGTGGAGATGCTGTTGTTTTGCTTCAGAACTGGTAACACTTTGTAGCCAAAATCATGTCACCTTATTTTGGCAGCATTCCCTGTGAACATCCTGGCAATGCTGTCTCGGAGGTAACACTTTAAATACAGTGGCTGCTGCTGTGCTCTGCTTCTACCCCTCCCTGCTATACATCGACCCTGCTCTCATCTAAACTGCTAACAACATTCGCATTGGTGAGCTGATGACAAGTGATTCTTGGTACCTCAGCTGAGATTTTAGGGGTAGCACAGAAGAATGGGGTTACTACTGACAAGTGCCCCTTTGCACCATCTCAACGGTGCGAAGAGGTCTTTGTACAGATGAAGAGCGTGGTTAAACTCTAATGTAAATGTTAATCTGTGCTCAGATTTCTAATAGGGAACCAGATGATATCTTTAATGAGTAGCCATACTACATGCAATAAACACACTTCAGATGTTGGTTTATAAAACTACTTTGATATGACACTGGCCAAGGTTATGTGAATGTTAACTTTTTTACAAATGGGTATCTCCCAGCATTTTGAATTTGTTTGCTTTTTTAAAAAAAACACACACACCCCCTCATCTGTTTTGGACAGCCTATTAAATACTACACAGTACAGACTGCTTTAAAAATAGCATAAGCTAAACATTGATGGTTTTTAATAAACCAGATTTAAACACTGAGTAAGTTTAATAAAGCGGATACTTAAGACAAGCATAATGAAAGGTGAAGGTCTGTTTTCTTTTTATTCCATTTCTTAACCTCTACTCTTCGATCCTATGTTTGGTTTGGGGTTTAAAATAAATTATTCTCTTAAATGAAGTAATAAGAGAACTAGAGCGAGGAGCTGACCTGTGCAAAGAAATTTATTGCAGAGAAACTAGCAGGCAGGGGGAAAAAAAAGTTCCTATATTAACTACAAAACAGTAAGTGCTAAGACTTTAATAACTTTATTGCAATGAAAATGTTTTTCATAGAGTCAAAACAGATTAGTTGCAAGAAAAAAAAATTTAGTTCTTCTACTTGAAGCCAAACGGTGAGAATTTCAGTTAATCTAAATAGATTTATGGCTCTCATCATAGTCTGTTCCCTCTGATGATTTGGCACCTTTTTTTTCCTGAAACCAAACACTCTGAGTCTGTACTTGGACCAGGGGGAAAGAGCATCGCACGTGCCCTGCTGCCCTTTCATGGCCTCGTGTCCTTCATCTCCCTCTGGTTTCTTACCACAACTGCAATGCCCTCACACGTTCCTAAGCCCTGGTGCCTGTAAATTGCTGCCTCTTCTGCCCAACTTCTGCCACTTGAGGAGATGCTTGACTCTCAGTTTTATGATGCGCTGCCCCGTTCTGTGTTAGCAATTTTTGCAGCTGCTTGTGATTTCGATTCTGCCAGCACTACCAGGCCTCAGTAAAGGCAGAGAATTTCCCCCAGATCTTCTGTCCCTATTGGAAACAGCCTCTCGTGCTGAATTGCTTCTGCCAAAAAAAAGAGAGAGGAGTTTCAACATAAAGTAGAAAGGAATAACTTTTTAGTTTTCATTGACCATTCCCTGAAAGAAGCACAGAGAGAGACAGATGCATAGGAAATGTCGTTTAAACTCGTTTGTAGGTGAACAGTGGCAAAGGGTTTATTGGTCATACAGGATTGTTGAGGCAGTGTGTAAAGAAGCTTTTTCTTTGGACAAAAGGTATCACAAAGTCATGAAGGTTGTAAGTAATTTAAATTCGACAAGGAGACAATAATTTACATTTGATAAAGGAGAAGGCTTTCATTTGTGCACTTGTATACAGATGAGAACCCATTTAGGTCTATTTATCCATTTTATTAGGAGGGACTTCTGGATATCACAGTTCCACGACATATGATTTGTAACTATGAGTTGATAACACTGTAGTAGCACGTTACTTTAGCAGTATACTTCTTGTAAGTATTTTCTTGATTTCTCCAATTCACATTATACCTAAGGATAAATAATCCAAGTTTTCCTAATGATGGTGTTTAAAATAGAGCCACTGGTGTTCATGGAAGGAGCTGAGTTCAGTGGTTGATGATCCAAGAGTAAAGTCTAATTAAGCTTTTGAAAAGATACAGGCAACAATTTGAAAGCTCTTTGTTTTTATTTATGGTGGTGTCAGTATGGTATTTGACTGAACGTTGCATTTGAGCTGGGGATGTTCAACCTGGAGAAGAGGAGGCTGAGAGGAGACCTGATAGGAGGTTGTAGAGAGGTGGGTGATGGTCTCTTCAGCCAGGTGACAGGAGATGGGACAAGGGGAAATGGCACAAAGCTGTGCCAGGGCAGGGTCAGATCAGATGTTAGGGAAAAGTTCTTCACTGAAAGAGTTGTCAGGGCCTGGCACAGGCTGCCCAGGGAGGGGTTGAGTCACCATCCCTGGATGTGTTTAACAGACGGATAGATGAGGTGCTCAGGGATATGGTTTAGCATAGGACAGGAATGGTTGGACTTGATGATCTTCAAGGTCTTTTCCAGCTTTGTGATTCTGCGATTCTTTTTTCTCCTGTGAGTGGAAAACCATTTTTGTATGGTCCTACTGTTACTGATGTGCTCCAAGTCTCTCCACGATTTAGGTATGAACAAGTGTTGACCGAGCAACCGCATTGTCTTTCCTGAGACATTTCACGTGCTTGATACATTATTCTGAATTAATGAAAATGAGACTTAACAGTTGCTGTTTGCATGAAACAGAGTGAGGACCTCATTTGAAGGAAGATAAATGCGCCTGTCAGGTTGACACAGGTAGGAGAAGGGGCAGCTTGTGGCTTTCTGCTGGAGAAGTGAGGCAAGCAGAGATGGAGCATTCCCAGAAAACATAGCCCTGCTCTGAGCTGTGAACCAGAAACCAGCTGGCTGGATGGGAAAAGAAAAAATTCCATGTTCTTCCAGCCACAGTGTTGATAGAATCACAGAATCACAGAGTTGTAGGGCCTGGAACGGACCTTGAGAGCTCATGGGGTCCAACCCCCCTGCCAAAGCAGCTCCCCAGCTCATACTGCACAGATAGGTGTCCAGATGGGTCTGGAATCTCTCCAGAGAAGGAGACTCCACACCCCCTGGGCAGCCTGTCCCAGGGCTCCCTCACCCTCACTGGGGAAAAGTTCCTCCCCATGTTGGTGTGGAACTTCCTGTGCTCCAATTTGCAGCCATTGCCCCTTGTCCTGTCCCCACAGACCAAAGAAAAGGGGCTGGCTGATTCCCCCTGCACCCCATACTTAAGATATCTATAAACATTGATTAGGTCCCCCCTCAGTCTTCTTTTCTCCAGGCTGAACAGCCCCAGCTCTCTCAGCCTTTCCTCATAGAGGAGATGTTCCAGGCCCTTCATCATCTTCGTAGCCCTTCTCTGGACTCTCTCCAGGAGATCCCTGTCCTTTTTATCCCAGGGAGCTCAGAACTGGACACAATACTCCAGGTGGGGCGTGACCAGGGCAGAGTAGAGGGGGAGGATAGATAACTCTGGGAAACTCTGGTTCCAAGGCAGCAGCAGTTCAGGGAATTTTGTTTCTTTTTTTTTATTTTTTAAAATTTTATTAGTTCACTGTAACAACAGTCTGGATGCATCGGGGAGTGGGGTTTGTTGGAGAGGGGGACTTTTTGGAACTGTGAAAATGTGAAAGTCCTGTACAGTGTCACTGGATTGGTTCAGACACCGCTTCTGACAAGACTAACTGTGATAACATGCAGAGATGAATTTCAAGTGACTGTTTATGCAAGATAATCTCATCACAGAACACCAGAAGAACATGACCCCCTCCCCAGCCATGCGCACCTTCCCAGTGGGAGATCATATATAATTTCATGTAAGCTTTGCTCTCTGCTGGGTGGATCAGTTCTTTCTGCCACTTCAGCAGCGACTCCTCAGTTTGGCATGTGGCACATTAAATAACTCTGCTCATGATCCCAAAGTGGTTAGCATCTGAGAAGACCCCTTAGAAACTCTGAGAAACCAAAATACCATCCATTTAATGAGGTTTCCAACTTCTCTGCACATGTGGAATAGCTAAGATGCTTTGGACTGCATACCCATTGCATTTCTAACTCCTTGCTTGCTGTACCTGTGCTGCTCTCCCACACGCTCCCCATGTACCACGTGAGATGCCATGTCCAGAGCAGTATTGCATGGTATCCTTGAATGAACCTGACTGCTGATTTCTGTTCTCACATGTGCCATGTTCAGCTCTCATAACCCCTTCCTTTCATCTCAGCTGTCCCTCTTTTAGACCCCTACTCTGCAATTTCACAGTCTGTGCCTCCACGTTTGTTTGTCTCTTCAAGGACTGTCACTGCTCCAGGAGGAGCCTCCATAGGGGAGCTGGGAGATAAGCGTGAGTGACAACCATACTGTGCCACAGAAGCTGTACATCAGTTGCAGGAAGGATCCCGATCTTTCAGTTGTTTGAGAGGATGCAACTGGGTTGATCTCATTTAGGTATTTTAGATCTTTCTCTTGAGGCATTTTTATGTAGTCAAGACTGAGAAGCCGAGTTATTTTCTTCCTAGTAGTATAAGACACCTACAGTTTGCAGTAAAACCTATGTTCAGTTGTTTTTAACAACTTTTTAACAAAAACTGTGTCTTAATATTTAATGCCTTTGTACAGAACTTGGTCGTCCAATGGAAGGAGGTATTTCAAAATCAAACTATCCATACCTCTTACCAAATGCCTTCCACTTTTTGAAGGACTGCTCTGAGCTGCTCTGAGAACTCCTGGGAATGAAACAGGATGGCTGTTTGCTGCAGCCACACGTTTCCTTGCTTGTGATGCTGGGACACGAATTGTACAGCTGGACTGTAGAGCAGGAGGAGGTGGAGAGCACAGCTGTGCTGACTCAACACTGGCGCCGGAGCCCAGCTGTGATGGTTACACTTTGTTTGCAGTTTCCTCCCAGCTGATGGGGTGAGTTGTCACCTTGCAGGGTGATGTGGACACCTTCCCCTCCCTGTAGTGCCTGTCCTGGACAGAGGCAGAAGAAAGCCCCCAGAAAGTGCCAGGATTTTCTACTCTTTTTACACAGGAGGGTGGCAGTACCCTGTAACAGGGTGGGCAGGCTCCAGAGATGGGGGTTTTATCTGCCCCTGGGTAGCGATGCTCAGAGAGGAGGGAGGCAGCTCCAGAGGAGGTTGCATACAGATGCTACCTCAGGGCTGGAAAGCACTGGTATCCCGTAGGCACCATGCTGGGCTCAGGTGGGGCAGCCTGTGAGCTCAGCTGCACCATTTCTAGCTCACCTTTGGTTCTGCAGAAACACATTGCGTGCAGCATGCATACCCTTTGGTAGCACTATGTGTTTTATGCTCCAGCATTGATGAACTTGGCTCCCTGGCTCCTTTAGTTTTCTCCTCTCTGTCCACCTCCTTCCTTCAACCCTATGTTTTCTTTTCTCTCTCTTCCCCCCCCCCCCCCCCCCCAGGGTTAGGTTTGTGGCAGGCATAATGGAATGAGTTAAAAGGTGCCAAATTAAATTAGTTCACAAATTTTGGAAGAAAGCCAGTCAGGAAATAGCAGCTGCTTTTATAAGGAAGCATGAGAAGGGGGGAGAATCTGTGTGCATGTACAAATGGAAACCCTGTGCCCAAAACCAAAGTCGAATGCTTACAAAGGTCTCGGATCCACGCAATGCATTTGTAGTGATTCCTAATACTTCTTCCTGGAAAAAAACCCTTGTTTGTTCATAGAAACATCCCAGATGTACAGCACTCCTTGGGAACAGGATGAATGTATTGGTATTTTGTGTGCTTAGAGGTCACGTTGCTATGCTGATGAGTGAATGAGCTACCATCTATTCCTTACTAACTCGTCGCGAGTGTGCGCGATAGAGCGCAAGCGCGATGCATTCAGGCCACTGACTACACAGCTACACAGTAATGGTCTGCGGTGCTTTAGTTCTCCTCTGAGCTTAGTAATGCAGCAGCCATGAGGAAATCTTTCCAGCCTACAGCTTGCCTTTGCTTTACAAGTTGATCTCATTTCACTTGCTCATGTGACTTCCAGCAAAGTTAAATCTGTGGAGGCTTCCTCTCACTTCATTTCATCCTGAACTTAAAATAGTGAAAAAACCTTTTATATGGCTCGCAACAAAAAACAGCCCTGGTGGCTTTCTACCAATGACATCATGATTATGCAGTAATCTGTGTTTTCTCTGTGTTCAGAAATGGATTTCTTCTGCCACAAGTGCTTGTTACAGAGTAGATTTATAGAAGAAAAAGGAGCACACTTTCTGCTTTGTAAACTGAATATTTTATTATATTAGGGGCTTGCCAAAGTTCTCCTAATAGGTTTTGTGTCAGGCTGTTGTGGGAAATGGTGCAAAATGGAATACATTTCTTACTTTCTCATGATTACTAATCTGAGGAAAAGTATGGACTGTACTCCACCAGCTTGTTCTTGGTGCAACGCTGAACATCTAGATGAGAGCTGAATTCTTGGGTGGATTTACTGTATTCTCTCCATTCTCTATTACCAATGGCACACAATGTATTGAAATACTTTGCTTGAAATATTGAACTTGTAGTTGTTCAATGTGTTTTGAATTGTTTGCATGTACATATGTACCTCTACTGAAGGTCTTCAGAGTTCTTTGCAATGGCTACCTTGCACATTTATTTATTCTGCATTTATAAATTATATAACAGATGTCACGTGATATCGATTGGCTAGATTATCCAGTTATCCCCATCTGGAGTCCTGTGTCCAGATCTGGGGCCCCCAGTACAAGAAGGTTGTGGAACTGTTGGAGAAGGTTGAGAGGAGCTACAAAGATGATCAGAGGGGCTGGAGCATCTGCCCTACAAAGAGAGGCTGAGGAAGCTGGGCTTGTTCAGACTGGAGAAGAGAAGGCTGCGGGGGGACCTCATTGCAGCCTGCCAGTCCCTGAAGGGAGCAGAGAAACAGGAGGGGAATCAACTTTTTAAAAGGATGGACAATGGCAGGACAAGGGGGAATGGATTAAAACTGAAGGAGGGAAGGTTTAGATTGGATATTAGGGGGAAGTTTTTTACAGAGAGAGTAGTGAGGTCCTGGAACAGGCTGCCCAGAGAAGTAGTGGATGCGCCGTCCCTGGAAGTGTTCAGGGCCAGGTTGGTTGGGGCCCTGGGCAACCTTGTGTAGCTCCAAGCCTGAGGTTGGTGGCCCTGCCTGTGGCAGGGGGGGTTGGAGCTCTGTGATCCTTGGGGTCCCTTCCAACCCATGCCATACTATGGTTCTATGTTTATAGATCTTGCATCGGTATAAAGTACAGTATAAAGCTAGAAAACAGGAGAAACCAAGTAAACTGCTTGCCAAATCCAGAGAACAGCTGTGTGGCAATGTTAATGATGCAACACTAACAGTAAAAATCAAGAACTGTGATGCTGGGTCCTTTATTCTAACCATTAAGTAGTAGTTTTCAGTCCTACACTCGCATTTTATAAAGGCTTGCTGTTTTGGGGAGGGAATGCATAATGAAACTGTATTGAGGAGGTCTTCAGCTCCCCAAATCTGAAGTATTTTGGTTGAACCTACCACATGACCACCTTTAGAGACTTGATAATGTGGTAAAGCAAGGAAGTGATAGTTGGGAAAAGCCAGTATGTCTTTGCTGTGGAAATGAATGGTAGCCAGAACAGTAGTTGTCTTGCTTCTCTCTCCTTCCAGTGCTCTTTTCTGCCTTTCAGCATCCTAACAACACTGATCACTGACCATAGGAAAAAAAGAGAAAGTCACTTTCTTCACATGAAACTGAAAATGATGGTGAAGGCTGAGATGAAGGGGAAAGGAGAATTGACTATTCAGACTTTGCTTACAGGGTAGTAGATTAAGTGGAAATTTGAAGTATATTGACTTTTAATCTTGTAACTGGATGGTCTCTCAGTCCCAGAAACTGTCTTCTAGAATGGCTGAGCAGTGAAGAACAGATTGCTGAAAAGTTGCCGTGCTCTGAAAATCAAGAGGGCCCTGAACAAAATCTTGGCAATTGACTGGAAAGAGTCAATTTTGAAATCAGAGCATCTTTCAAAAGAGGAGTACTTCTGGGGTTTAGTATGGGACCTGACACCATTGGAATGAGATCTGGGCTTTCTGCTCGTGCTTCTCCTCATCTTCCTTCTCAGTCACTGTCTTTTTTTGTATGTGGAGATTGCTAATAGAACTGAAATCTTAATCATTCCATAAGCCACAGCTCTAGCTAAGCCTCTGGCCTAGCACATGTTTGCAGTGATTGCAGCTAAAATCCTTTCATGAACGACTCCAGAGCTGGTAGCTCCTGTACATAAACAGGAAAGGGCTGTAAAACAGACTGTGTTAAGATACCAAATGAGATCCCTTTGATGTGTTTGCTAACAGAGACTCCTTTCATCTACTTGGCTTTGAAACATCATTTACCTGTTTCGCACTGCTGAATGACCAAACTCTGGGCACTTGGAGATGCTTTCCTATTAACAGCACCTTCCCTCACTCAGATCTGATAAAAGTAATTAATCTCTCTTTGATCTCCTCCACAACCTATTAGGAGCTTTCAGTCAGCAGTGTGCCCTGGGGGCTGAGAGAGCCAATGGGATCCTGGGGGGCATCAGGAGGAATGTGGCCAGCAGGTCAAAGGAGGTGATCCTCCCCCTCTGCTCTGCCCTGGTCAGGCCCCACCTGGAGTATTGTGTCCAGTTCTGGGCTCCCTGGTGTAAAAAGGACAGGGATCTCCTGGAGAGAGTCCAGAGAAGGGCTACAAAGATGATGAAGGGCCTGGAACATCTATCCTCTGAGGAAAGGCTGAGAGAGCTGGGGCTGTTCAGCCTGGAGAAAAGACGACTGAGGGGGGACCTAATCAATGTTTATAAATATCTTAAGTATGGGGTGCAGGGGGAATCAGCCAGCCCCTTTTCTTTGGTCAGTGGAGACAGGACAAGGGGCAATGGCTGCAAATTGGAGCACAGGAAGTTCCACACCAACATGGGGAGGAACTTTTCCCCAGTGAGGGTGAGGGAGCCCTGGGACAGGCTGCCCAGGGGGTGTGGAGTCTCCTTCTCTGGAGAGATTCCAGCCCCATCTGGACGCCGACCTGTGCAGTATGAGCTGGGAAGCTGCTTTGGCAGGGGGGTTGGACCCCATGAGCTCTCGAGGTCCTTTCCAACTCCTACAACTCTGTGATTCTGTGTGATTCTGTCTTACATGGCATTGATAAGGGGGTTGTTTAGCCACAGCAAAGTAACACTTTGTGAACAGCATCTCGTGTTCCAGGATTCCTTTTCACCATGGTGCCATTGCTTCTATTTGGATACGCCTGTCCAGAGGTGCTGGCTGTTTTGCAGTCTGTATCACCAATCTCTCAAGTGTTCCTGAAGCAATAGAGAGGTGTATTAGAGCATCTTGTTTCAGGGAGATTCCTTGAAGATGTCCTAGCAGTGAATGAAAATCAAATGAAGAAGTGATATATCATGCACAGTATGTTTCTGAGAGGGAAACGAGCTGCTGAGTTTTTGAGACTAGGAGATAGATTGCCTTTCATTTAAATGACTGCCTTGCCTTGTTACTTTAATAGAGAATCTTGGGAAAACTGCATATTCTGAGCTTTATTTCAAGTTCAAGTTAATTATTCATGTGATTATTTTTCTTTCCTAGGTACCACCTTTCTCCATTCCATAGTCTGACAATAAGTAATATATCTAATATGCCTGTACTTTTGGACCAAGGAAAATAACTCTCAACAATGAATTTATTTTGTGTTTGGCAGTCAAAAGTTCAATAAATATTTAGAATTAATCTCTTTTTCATTTATGCAGGCAGAAAAATGTATTTAAGAAAATTCAGTTTCCTTTATATTTTACACTCTTTAAACTCCAACTTGGCTTTAGTGACTTTTTTTCCAACTTAAAACCATGTTTGCCAAGATTCAGACTGAGTGAATTTTTATTGCATGGTTATAAACCATTGAGGGGGGAGAATTATATAATGGAAAAACGTTGAAATAGCTTTGACTCGAAAAGCACAACTAGCATACAGCACCCATTAGACAGAAAGAAAGGCCATCACTTATATTTTCACCTAAATGCTTCTATAATGCTTTCAAATGCACCCAGGGTGCTTTTCCCAGGTGGAATCAGTGGAATATATTGAGGAGTAACGACCAATGGGGAGGGCATTTCCTGACACCTAATGACTAGTTGGGGTAAAAGATACCATGAAGCCACCAGCCCTGAGTTTCACAGGTCATTAGCTGCCAGGAAATGCCAGACTTGAAGGTCATCAGTGCAAATACAAGCTGTGCAAATCCAGAGATGTAAATGAAACTAAATAATTAATATTTTTATATATTGAAAACATAGCTGTGGAACTGTTCATTGCATCTGATGCTTGTTTCTGACAGGCCTTCTCCTTTTTGGCTGTGGATGGCTCAACCACTGGAGCTGAGTGAAAGGGAAGCATCGTGTTCGCTGCTCCATCCAGTGGACCTTGCAGCATGGGGAAAGCACAATGGGTGAGCTTGAGGCTTCGCTCATGGTCGTTGAGAAAGAAGACATACATCAGGTGAAGACAGGTAAACAAGTATGCTATGTTTATTATTAGGCTCAAGGTTAATTATAATCAGAAATATCATGTTAAAATATCTACTCTAAAGGTCAGCGTCCAGTCCTGAAGTCAAGCTCAAGTCTTATTTATCAGCAGCATGTTTATGCTTTCATGCAAGTAAAACTATTCTATGAATTTCCTGCGTGACCCTGCTTTTACCAGACTTAGCAAGTAGAGGGGATGGGTGCAAATAGAATAAGGATATTCTGGAGAAAAGAAAGGGGGATCCTGGAATTCTGATGATGCTGGACTTGTGCAAGGCCTTTGACACAGTGTCCGTCTCCGTTCCGTGTCCCCGTCCGTCGTGTCGTTCCCCCCTCCCGTCCCGTTCCCCCCCTGTCCCGTCCCCCCCGTCACATCCTAATCTCTAAACTGGAGAGATGTGGGTTTGATGGGTGGACCATCCAGTGGATAAGAAACTGGTTAACAGACCGTAGCCAGAGGGTGGTGATCAATGGGTCTATGTCCAGGTGGAGGCTGGTGACAAGCGGTGTCCCCCAGGGGTCTGTCTGGGGACCGGTTCTCTTTAACATCTTTATCAATGACATGGATGATGGGATTGAGTGCACCCTCAGCAAGTTTGCAGGTGACACCAAGCTGAGTGGTGTGGTTGACACAACAGAAGGAAAGGAGCCATCCAGAAGGATCTTGACAGGCTGGAAAGATGGGCCGGGGGGAGCCTCATGAGGTTCAACACTGCCAAGTGTCAGGGGTTGCACTTGGGCCAGAAGAATCCCAGACGCAGATACAGACTGGGAGAAGAGCTTCTTGAGAGCAGCCCTGCTGGGAAGGACCTGGGTGTCACAGTGGATGAGAAACTGAACATGAGCCAGCAGTGGCTCTGGCAGCTCGCAAGGCCAATGGGATCCTGGGCTCCATCAGCAGAGGGGTGACAGCAGGGACAGGGAGGGGATTGTCCCTCTCTCCTCTGCCCTCGTGAGGCCCCACCTGGAGTCCTGTGTCCAGAGCTGGGGCCCCCAATACAAGGGAGATGTGGGACTGTTGGAGAGGGGTCAGAGGAGCCACGAAGATGATCAGAGGGCTGGAGCAGCTGCCCTACAAAGAGAGGCTGAGGGAGCTGGGCTGGTTCAGCCTGGAGAAGAGAAGGCTGCGGGGGGACCTCATTGCAGCCTGGCAGGACCTGAAGGGAGCAGGGAAACAGGAGGGGAATCAACTTTTTAAAAGGGCAGATAATGGCAGGACAAGGGGGATGGATTAAAGCTAAAGGAGGGAAGGTTTAGATTGGATATTAGGGGGAAGTTTTTTACAGAGAGAGTGGTGAGGTGCTGGAACAGGCTGCCCAGAGAGGTGGTGGATGCCCTGTCCCTGGAGGTGTTCAAGGCCAGGTTGGATGGGGCCCTGGGCAACCTTGTGTAGCTCCAGGCCTGAGGTTGGTGGCCCTGCCTGTGACAGGGGGGTTGGAGCTCTATGATCCTTGGGGTCCCTTCCAACCCAGACCATTCTATGACTCAGGGTGGGATTCATTGATTCTGGTGGCTGGATGAGGGTCCTGATGCTCCTAGCTGGAAGAAAACGTAGAAATACCCATGGAGATGTCAGCTTTACAATAACCACTCAGGAAAGGCTGGAAAATGTTTTGTTTCTGTTAACAGTGGTTTGGGTATGCTTCCAAACTTTTCTTTTTGAACCTGGCAGCTGCCAAGACTTTCACCAGTTGCTTTTTTGCATGGTCAGTGATTATTTATCCCAGCAGAGCAGAGACACCGTTATTTTTCAGCATAACCTGTATGGTCAAATCTTTGGCTTCTTCAGTGATTCAAACTGAAATACCATCTGGCAGCAATATAAAGTCCAGCACAGTCTCTCACTGAGTCTGGTGAGAGGTAAAACAGGAGAGTAGGAAAGGATCAGTAAAAAGATATGACTGGAAAAAAAACCCAACCCTGTTCTGTATCAACAATAGTATCAGGTACTGCTGTTGTCCAAATACTGTCAGGGCTGGTTTAAGAAATCCTGCAGTATGTTGTCTTGTGTCAGGGTCAGTCAAAGAAATTCTGTGGTATGCCTTATTGGTATTGTCTTCTGGTTAATTTTAGGAGGGTACTGTTAATGAGAGAAAACGGATAGCTTTGGGGAGAAGAGCCAGGGTTCTCCTGTCATATGAAGCTGTTTTCCTTTGGTGGAAGATGACTATTGCATTCACAAATGTGCAATAACGAAGGGGAACAAATAGCATTTGTTATAATTCTCTTGAAGCAACAATCAGAGTCTGTTTAAAAGTCAAGTGTCTAGCAGCACATGAATTAACTTGACAGAATTAGGAAAATACTGTGGAAACTGGAAAGTGTACTACATAAAGCTGACTCTGTTTTCCCAATTCATACTCTGGTGCATTTGTATATTTTTTTATACATAAATGAAGCATTGTGTAATCTGTGTAAATCATTTATAAGTACTGGGAGCTATAGTATCTAGAGCATGAAGTGTATGGAGCCAGGGAAAAATATCTGAAGAAACAGTAATGTTGATGCGGTGACGGGGAAGTAACCACATCTCTTACCTGTCTGTAAAGTAGAAAAATGTTAACTGTTACACAAGAGGCATAATTACTCTCCTGCCTTACATTTCCACAGCCTTTGAGGGCAGCACACATACCTTTGTGATTTTTTTCTCATGTAAATTTGTGCATCAGTCTGTGTGGCATCCACCAGGGAGCAACATGCAATTCAATATATGAATTTTAGGTGAAACCATGAAGCCAGGAAGCCATTTTATTAGGTGAAATCACCCAGATTCTAGACCTTTCTTACTGCAAACGTGGCAAGCTAAAAACTGCTAATTGGTTACACACACTGTTCACACCATATTGATTGGTTAGTGACTATAACGAGTTTTGATAAACCTGTCTTATAGCTAAACATCCTTAGTTTACCTTTGATACCTAAAAGTATCCGCACACCGGCTGGTTTGAACCCTCTTGTTATGGTTGGTTCCTAACATGTTCTGTTACTCCCAAATCCCTTCCCATAACTGCTTCTTGGTTTAGGGCAGCCTGTACTCCTATCAGCAGGGCCGCTGTGTTTTGAGAATGTGATTATTAGGATCCTCTCAGCATGAGGAACTTTTCTTGTCTCATGGGAACAGGAGAATATTGTCAGGGCCTATGTCTTGGGAGAAGAGAGCTAGGCCGCTGGCAGGCCTGCTGTCTTCCCCTACAAGTCTGTGCACCAACTTGAGAGCAAACAAAACTTGTAACCTTTTTCTTTTAACATCACAGAATCACAGAGTTATAGGGGTTGGAAGGCACCTCGAGAGCTTATCAGGTCCAACCCCCCTGCCAAAGCAGCTCCCCAGCTCATACTGCACAGGTCGGCGTCCAGACAGGGCTGGAATCTCTCCAGAGAAGGAGACTCCACACCCCCTGGGCAGCCTGTCCCAGGGCTCCCTCACCCTCACTGGGGAAAAGTTCCTCCCCATGTTGGTGTGGAACTTCTTGTGCTCCAATTTGCAGCCATTGCCCCTTGTCCTGTCCCCACAGACCAAAGAAAAGGAGCAGGCCAATTCCCCCTGCACCCCATACTTAAGATATTGATAAACATTGATTAGGTCCCCCCTCAGTCTTCTTTTCTCCAGGCTGAACAGCCCCAGCTCTCTCAGCCTTTCCTCAGAGGACAGATGTTCCCAGGCCCAAATTCCTCTGCCGACTTACAGTTATTTTACACACAATAAAGGCCTTAACAAGAGCTGCGACAGAGAGATCCATGCAAGAACAGCCAGCATCACGAAGCTGTAATTTCTAACCTGTTAGTGTATTTTATGGAATCCTTCTTTCTCATTGATCTCAAAACTCGCCGTATCATTTCTACCATGGAGAGTTCACAAAATTTATGTTCTCCCAAAAACACTTTGAGTCCAACAACCCCACATTTCCTGAGAAAAAGCTTTTAGGGAATAACTTTGATCAGCTCACTCGTTTCTTGTGTATAAACTGGGACTCCTTGAAGCATGTAGGTGCTTCTTGTAGGTGATACTTAACTGACCTCCAAGACCTTCTTGCGAAAGCCACTACATCTGCTTTTACAACAGCTCTGGCAACAAGCCTGTGTATTATTGTAAGGCTGGTAGCACTGAGGTACTAGACTGTTTATTTCAACTCTAAATCAGAGTATTGCAACTACACATCCCTACAGACACTGGGCCTACTACAATTAACTCTTCTATTTCCCATTGGTCTTCTGTGGGAAAGTCTCAAGGCCAGCACTACAGAGCAATTTACCTGTTCTCTCTTGCTCCTGCGCCCAGTAACCCCTGTTCACTGCACATCAGCTTCCCACACCACACATGACCAGATTTGCAACATCTGTGTTTCTATTATTGTTCTATAAATGGGACAGCAAACCGTTCCCATCTGACATAGCTTCATCTGACTCTCTAGCATTTGCTCTTTACTTTGGTGGCACTCCATTTGAAAGACATCTTTCCTGTGAACGTAGCTCAAATTAGTTTCCTCACACTTCACAGGCATAATGTTTTAAATGATGAGTTTCCTAATGCTTGCTGTGTGCTGAAAGTAAGTGATCAGGACAATGGGAGCTTTAGGTCTCATTCTTTAAATGAAGAAACCCTGTAAGAGGCCTCAGCTGTTGAGCATGTTCAGTAAGCATATATCCGAAGGTTCCGTACTCAGACCCCTGGAAAAAAACTCATGGCAAACTCACTCCAGATACAAAGCACAAACTCCTTTCCTTATTCAAAAAACCCCTCCTAATTTTAAATGATGGGGTATTTAAATGCCTGTCATTGTCCTGTAATTCTGAATAACTCTGTCACAAACCTGATTTTTTTTTGCTGGGACATTCAAATCATACAAAAGTCAAAAAATCCAACTTTACATACAACTGTCCCACATAACAGGATGAATCCTCAGTTAGCTTCAACACCAGTATTTCAAGTTGCAGAATGAGTGAGACTGAAAGTTTGGAAAGAAACAGAAAAAAGATGAAATGGCTTTAAAAAGAGATGGGGAGGGGCAGGGTGGGCTCAACAGAAGAAAGAAGCAGCAATAGTTAGGGGAGAAGTTTGTACTGTTTCTATTAAAAGCCAACCGGAATGGAGAAGGAATAGTCAATTCATAAGGGTTACTAACCAATTAATCCTGCTCAAGGGTTTTCAGATGGTGCCAGGTAGTACCCCATTTCTTTCCTTTTCCTCAGATAACTGCGGTCCATGCTTCCTAGACTCCTCTTCCTTGTATCTGACATCCACATTATGAGCGGTGGTCCAGATCTCCAGCACAGAACAACAGAGCAGCTTGCACGGGTAAGTAAGTAGGGACACCTGAGCTGAGTTTCCTTTAAGTAAGCTGACTTGTGAATTTTGTTCTGGCAGTCTTACCATGCTTTAAGTCTTTAGTATGGGTCACCAAAAGGTTCTTTGTTGGGTTTCAAGAAGAAATTCATTCAAAAACCTCATCTGCCTGGATATCTTCATAGTACATGCAAGTCCAATCATTTTCCACAGCTTTTGGCAAAGTATGAAGTACCACTATTCTTTTCCTCCTGGCCAGGGATATTTGAAACTTGGTTGTTAACAGCCTAATAAAAAGCCTTCTCTTGAAAAATACAGGATATTGATCCAAATTGTAATTCATATTTGCCCATTAAGCATGATTCCAAGATCATCATTTCAGTGCTCTGTCATGACTGTAAAAAGCTGCCTCACTGTGATGAAACTCTTGCTAGATCTTTCTAGGGTGTAGATATGAACCTGGCTCTCTCACTTGCTCCTTTTTAAGAGCATAAGAAACAAGGGAACTAATTTCACTGACTGATTTAGAGCTGTGTTCTCTGCAGTAGACAGCTCCTGGAATAGCAACAACCCACCCATTTGCTGACACAGACATCAGATTAATCAGAGTTGTTGTTGGTTTTTTTTTCCCCCTGACATAAGCCTACAGAATCTCTTGACTCCAAAAGTTAGAAGGGTCAGAAAGGTTCTTATCTAGTTAAGCTTTTGGTTGGAAATGGGCTTGCTATAGGACAGGAGTGGTCCCACTGCAAGTAGGCAAAAACTTCAAAGGTAAACTTCTCATTAGAGGTTTGGCAAGCAAAACATGAGAAGCCTCTGCCAAGCGTCCCATGTCCAACAGTGCCTAGCATCCTACGCAGAACAAAGTCTAGTGAAACTTTTGGTACCTTAATGAGCTAAAGAGGCCATAAAAAAGGCAGTGTTTATAACATGTATGTTGTGCCAGAGACCAAAATGAATCCACTTGTTCTCTCCCTGTGTGAAGGACAAAGAGGGAATTCATGGCAGGGAAATAAAAGAAATTATGTCAGGCTTACAAGGTTGGGGTTTTTTTGTTGTTGTTTTAAACTATTTTTATATGCTTTATCAATTAATTACCATAAAGTAATGTTTATCTCTGTTGCATTTCAGTGGCAGCTCTGACTGCTTATGATTTGTTTCCAAAGTAAATGTTTGAGCCTTTTCGACTGACATGACAGAATATACCATTTCCATTAAAAAGCAAAGTCTTACAAGTCATGTAAACAGCTTTTACAGATTCTGTAGTCACCTATCTATGTTTCTGCCAGCAGACCAAAGGACACAGAGCTCTGCCAGAGCAAAAAAAATTAACAATTAGTTGGTGATTTCAGCTGGTTGACAGGCACTGTGTCCTGGCGTGTGCGGGCAGGCGCCTGTGCCGCCGCCACTGCTGTCAGAAGGGTGCCAGTGGCTGGGCAGCTAGGGTCCCAGCTCTTTCTTTCATCTTCTTTTTAATGTTAAAGGTACATTTCTATTACAGAGATACTATTTTATTACTTTAATGTGCTATTATTATTAAAAGGGCAGATAATGGCAGGACAAGGGGGAATGGTTTAAAGCTAAAGGAGTGAAGGTTTAGATTGAATATTAGGGGGAAGTTTTTTACAGAGAGAGTGGTGAGGTGCTGGAACAGGCTGCCCAGAGAGGTGGTGGATGCCCCATCCCTGGAAGTGTTCAAGGCCAGATTGGATGGGGCCCTGGGCAACCTTGTGTAGCTCCAGGCCTGAGGTTGGTGTGCCTGCCTGTGGCAGGGTGGGTTGGAGCTTTATGATCCTTGGGGTCCCTTCCAACCCTTGCCATTCTATGATTATTATGTATTTATTTATGCCTACGTCTATTACGGATCAGTATGTGTAAAAGCCCCTCGGAGACACAAATGTTATTCTTCAACAGCAATATATCCATAGGAATATAGCTTGTATATGTGATTTAATATGTTTACAGATATAGTTGTTATACCATCTAACCATTGTTTAGCTGTCATCCATAACGTCAGCAACAGGCTGGCTATGTCTTGAACTTCAGCCTCTAAAGCAGACGCTGAAAGCCGTGTGCTTACATAGAGGAGGAAGTTGCTATATTGTCGTGGAGTTTTGATTATGAGAGAGCATGGATTTAAAAATTCAGTCTGTTTTTTTGATTTACTGGCCTGAGACTAAGGTGTTCACAATGATTTTAAAGCTTTCTGTGGGAGAGTCTATCAGCTATCTGTAAAATACCAGTTCAGACAAATCACCGTTGCTGCTGTTAACCAGCACAGGTCTGGAAGGTAGCATGAAGCTTTCAAAACCAGGTGGTGGTTTAGAATCATAGAATGGCAAGGGTTGGAAGGGACCCAGGGACCCCAAGGATAGAGCTCCAACCCCCCTGCCACAGGCAGGGACACCAACCTCAGGCCTGGAGCTACACAAGGTTGCCCAGGGCCCCATCCAACCTGGCCTTGAACACTTCCAGGGATGGGGCATCCACCCCCTCTCTGGGCAGCCTGTTCCAGCCCCTCACCACTCTCTCTGTAAAAAACATCCCCCTAATATCTCATCTAAACCTTCCCTCCTTTAGCTTCAATCCATTCCCCCTTGTCCTGCCATTATCTGCCCTTTTAAAAAGCTGATTCCCCTCCTGTTTGTATGCTCCCTTCAGGTACTGGCAGGCTGCAATGAGGTCCCCCCGCAGCCTTCTCTCCTCCAGGCTGAACAAGCCCAGCTCCCTCAGCTTCTCTTTGTAGGGCAGGTGCTCCAGCCCTCTGATCATTTTTGTGGCCCTCCTCTGAACCCCCTCTAACAGTTCTACATCTCTCTTGTATTGGGGGCCCAACATTCTTCTACTGGCTCTCTTTTTTTGCACTAGGAGCTTTTGACAAAAGAGCCCAGTAGACAAAAAGTGTCCTCAGAAGTCACCTCAAAGTTAATCTCACATATTAGCTATCTCTCAGGATTCCTCTGCTTAGGATTGGTTTGCTTTGATGGAACTGTGCCTTGAAACATGCTGTATAAGCTATGCTCTAGTGGGAAACTCAAATATGTACTTAATAAAATGCCCTTGTGGTATTTTGAAGTGAAGTTGTAAGGACATATTAAATGGACTCGCCAGCTGTGTCCCATCTCTCCTTCCCCTTCTCTTCCCATTAATGCAATGCTAAAGGTCTGAAAACCTGAGCTTGTGACCTCCTTCAGGGGGATTAATTGTCCCACTGTAAGGGAAGTTGAAAAAAAAATAATAGCCTAAGCATGATCTTTTATTCCTGTTTTGCTCACTTGGTATTCCTTCAGTTGCAAAACTGATTCTGTGCTGCTGGGATGGAAGGTTTTCCCCTACTGAAATAATGCCTGCAAGGCCTTCCCCTTATTTTCCTCTCCCATTCACCCCTAGTGCCCAAGCAGTAGCTGTAGGAGAAAAGCTCCATTATTTTTGTTGTCCTTTTAGTTAAAGTTCTGCTGGGAAGAGCACAGATACTAAGGAATGAATTGTATGCATCTGTCTATACAGCCACTCACAAATGTTTCTTATGACATCAGAAAGTTATCAGGCCAGCTACTGAGCCACCCAGAAATTCATTCACTGACATAAGAAGGATCCTTGTGACATCAGATGTCACTCTCCTTGCTAAAGGTTCCTGTCACAAAGGGTTTTGCCAATGAATTTTGAGATTTAACAAGGGCGAGTGTAGGGTCTGGCATCTGGGGAAGAACAGCCCCAGGTACCAGTCTAGTCTGGGGACTGGCCTTTTGGAGAGCAGCGTGGGTGAGAGGGATCTGGGGGTCTTGGTGCACAGCAGGATGACCATGAGCCAGCAATGTGCCCTCTTGGCTAAGAAGGCCAATGGCATCCTGGGGTGTATTAGAAGGGGGGTGGTTAGTAGGTCAAGAGAGGTCCTCCTCCTCTGCCCTGCTGAGACCACGCCTGGAATATTGGATCTAGTTCCAGGCCCCTCAGTTCAACAAGGACATAGAACTCTGAAAGAGTCCAGCGCAGGGACACCAAGGTGATGAAGGGAGTGGAACGCCTTATGAGGAGAGGCTGAGGGAGCTGGGCCTCTCTAGCTTGGAGAAGAGGAGACTGAGAGGTGACCTCATTAATGTTTATAAATATGTAAGGGTGAGAGTCAGGAGGATGGAGCCAGGCTCTGCTCAGGGATGGCAGCAATAGGACAAGGGGCAACGGGTGCAGCTGGAGCAGAGGAAGTTCCATGTGAATGTCAGGAGGAACTTTGTCACTGTGAGGGTGACAGAGCCCTGGGACAGGCTGCCCAGAGAGGTTGTGGAGTCTCCTTTTCTGGAGACATTCAAACCCTGCCTGGATGTGTTCCTGTGTGATTTAGTCAGGGTGATCCTGCTCTGGCAGGGGGGTTGAAGTAGATGATCTTTCAAGGTCCCTTCCAACTCCTAATGGTCTGTGATTTTGTGATTCTCTGAGTTCCTCTGAGGAGTCACCAGTGCTGTGTAGACAACCATTTGCATGGGGCATGTGAATCACAGCACGAAAAAACTCTGGTGGTCTGAGTCTGTTTAAAGCCTTAGGTCAGAGTTTCCATCTATAAACATTCTCTTGTATGTTTATGGTTTTATACAGCTTGATTTATTGGAGGTGAAAAACACTGTATACTAACTTTTTAAAGCTAACTGATTAATTATTGTTGATAGTAGAATATGCTCATCAGTAATAACTCAGATGATCAGCACGTAGCACTATACTATCAAGCTCATCTGCATGATGAGCTGTTTGGTGAAATGTCAGGAAAATAGCCATGGATTTTTCTCACCTTGTGGAAAAAATATGTTTCATAATTGTAGTGTTGCCATGTTACACTGATCATCTTCAGAACAGATGAAATGTCTCAGTTTAATTTCAGTCTGGGGGAAGTAACAGAGCTCTCTGGTACACTCATGGATTGGCAGTGTGCAAAGCACTTTATTTTGGGAGCTGGGAGCCACTCCTGGCTCTTCCTCCAGACACAATCGACGTGCTTTGTGTGTAGGATAAGACATTTAAACTTCGGGCTGTAGTTACAATGTCAGTAAAACAAGGCTCTGCTTCTGCTTGTAAAGCACAGCAAAAGCTCCAGGCTTGTTGGTGAGTGAAATAAATTACTGAATGGTAAGATAGCTTTCACACACATTCACAGAATTTTAGGGGTTGGAAGGGATCTCCAGAGATCATTGAGTCCAACCCCCATGCAGTTAAGGTGTAGCTGTATAGCCAAGGCAGTTGGTGGGTATGCTACTGCTTGAACTGCTGTTGAGCGAGCTGTATGGTGTGGTCCCAGCTGAGCGCTTGGTTCCCAAAACAAAGGGGGTTTGTGCCACTGCTGGTCTAGCACCAAAGGTACCTGCAGATCTGCTTTATGCTTGCTGCAGGCCTCCTGTTCTTCTTCAGCTTCTCCTCCCCACAGGGTGAGGAAATGTGTTTGTGTGGCACTGAAGTCTGTCCACTGTGATCCTCTTGCAGGGCTGAAGTTTTCAGTGGTGGTGTTTTGGGAAAGGCAGTTCTAAAAGCACGTGTTTTTTCTTTTTATACCAGTTTTTGTGTGTTCTTGCCTCATTGCTGCCCAGAGAGGTGGTGGATGCCCCATCCCTGGAAGTGTTCAAGGTCAGGTTGGATAGGGCCCTGGGCAACCTTGTGTAGCTCCAGGCCTGAGGTTGGTGGCCCTGCCTGTGGCAGGGGGGTTGGAGCTCTGTGATCCTTGGGGTCCCTTCCAACCCTTGCCATTCTATGATTTTATGATTCATTGCTCACCACTAGAGCAGTATGAGCTTGTAGCCTTTCTGAGAGGCTCTTCTTTCATTTCTGTATCTCTAGCATCAACTGCTCATCTTCTTGCAAATAATTCAGTATGTACTTTTTTTTTTAATGTCTAACTTTCCTTTTTTTTCTCATCAGCCAGATTCAGTTCCCTCAAATGCCTAACTTCCTAACTTTGTTACTGACTTGAAATGTGGAGCAGAGAGTACCCTTGCTGCTCTTCTGTCCTGCACAGTTCGAGCTAAGCTCCAAGTGTAGCTTACAACCATAAATGTAACTGAGTGATAATACAGGGATGAAACAAAAAGATTTACTTGAGTGTATCTAGAAATGCAGGGCTTGCTAGTAAAAATAACACCAGCACAAAATGTTCCTTTGAAATCCAAAATCAGGAACTGTTTTTTTTTTTAATTATTAACCTCCTATAAAAAAAAAGAGTTGTTTTTTTTTAATTATCTATTTGTAGGCAGAAGTGTGTGTTAGTTATTTTATGATGTGTGATCCGATCACAGGGATGAACAGCTTATGGCAATGCAGTCAGACGTAGGAAGGATCCAACATCAGAAAAGCCAACAAGCCTCCCTGACTTTCACTGTGACACTGTTGGGAAGAAATTTAGTTCCTGGACCTGAAGTAGCAAGCAGGCATGAAACATGATATTGTTCAAGGGTGAATTTCAAATCTTTCACAGGGGGAATCCAAGAGAAAAATGACCTCTGAGCAGCCAGAAATCACTGCCTGCCAACTGCTGACATCTGTACTTCTGGTGATGCTCTGGAATTCCTGACATATGAGGTTGAGCAAACAGAGTAAATTAATAAACCAAACATAATAACTCTGGATTTCAGCTCAGTTTCTCTATATTAAAAAATAGTGAGCAGAAAAACCTCAGCAGGGCAACTGTTTCTGAAGAAAACACGTCTTGTTTTGACATCGCTCCGATTGCGATTCAGCTCTGTGTTTGAATCGATCCATACCTCCAGCTTTGACCTTACATGCTATGGCAAGGAAGTGTTCCCCTGCTGACCTGATCTCACATTCTTTCTGTGTGAGACTTTCTCAGTCTTGACATACTCTTTACAAGCAGCTCAGAAGTTCGGGGCTCGGATCAACACTTTGAGCACAGTCAATCCAGCTCCAAATGTTACAGTTCAATTTCTTCTGGTTCATGACTTCCATACCAATACTCAAACAGCTACAGGGAAATACAGTATATAACCATGATTTTCCACTTTCTGCTACAAAGTTTTTATCTATCTGCATTCGTTTTTATGGTAGGATAGTTTCTGGTTTGAATTGTGTCTAGCATAAAAACTGCCTAAAGGAGCAGACCTAGATACTATTCTGTTATTCTTTTCAGATTTTGGCTGAAACTGAAACATGGAGGAAAACCAATTGTCCTCCTTTTTCCTGCTCTAAAAGATAAGTGTGACATGAAGCACATGCCTCTCTTAAATGCTCTTGCATGTGCCTAGCATTTTAGGTCAATAAAACCAGCTCTGGAACAAGGGTGAGGCCAGCATTATGGATTAGGGATTTGTCACAAGGGCCAGTTTCCAGGCAGAGGTTTTCTTTGTTCCTCCAGAAGGGTTTATTCATACAGGTTATTCCTTTTGTTTACGACTCTGCTTTCCCATGCTTAGCCACTCATTGCAAAGAGGATGCATCCGTGCTTCCTCACCGTCCCCACGCCTTCCCCATGTGCTTCTTTCCCTGCAGTGCAAATGTTTGAAGGATGTAGACATGGATATCCATGTCGAGTCTCTCTTGGCAGACTGGAAGACATTGTCATCACTTCTGTGTTTCCAGGACTCCTGGGACAACCCAGAACTTACAATCATAGAATGGCATGAAGTGGAAGGGACCCCAAGGATCAGAGAGCTCCAACCCCCCTGCCACAGGCAGGGACACCAACCTCAGGCCTGGAGCTACACAAGGTTGCCCAGGGCCCCATCCAACCTGGCCTTGAACACTTCCAGGGACGGGGCATCCACCCCCTCTCTGGGCAGCCTGTTCCAGCCCGTCACCACTCTTTCTGTAAAAAACTTCCCCCTAATATCCAATCTAAACCTTCCCTCCTTTAGCTTCAATACATTCCCCCTTGTCCTGCCATTGTCTGCCCTTCTAAAAAGTTGATTCCCCTCCTATTTGTATGCTCCCTTCAGGTCCTGGCAGGCTGCAATGAGGTCCCTCTGCAGCCTTCTCTTCTCCAGGCTGAACCAGCCCAGCTCCCTCAGTCTCTCTTTGTAGGGCAGGTGCTCCAGCCCTCTGATCATCTTCGTGGCTCCTCTGACCACTCTCCAACAGTTCCACATCTCTTTTGTATTGGGGGCCCCAGCTCTGGACACAGGACTCCAGATGGGGCCTCAGGAGGGCAGAGCAGAGAGGGACAATCCCCTCCCTGTCCCTGCTGCCACCCCTCTGCTGATGGAGTTTCTCATCCACCAGAACCCCCAAGTCCTTCTCAGCAGGGCTGCTCTCAAGAAGCTCTTCTCCCAGTCTGTATCTGTGTCTGGGATTCTTCCGGCCCAAGTGCCCACACTTGGCACTGTTGAACCTCATTAGGTTCACCCGGGCCCATCTTTCCAGCCCGTAACTTGCAGCGTCATTGTCTTTTACACGTACATTGACTTCAGTGAGCGCCTGAGCTTTTAAACTCTCTAGAAGCCCTTCCCATCAGCGGAGGTGCTAAACGTGCTCTTGGTGACACGGCTTTGGCCTGTTTCTCAGCTTGGGCCCAATGCCAACCGTCTGTGTGACACCACATAGCGTCTCGTTACGGGCTGAATGGCAAGGCAGTTCTGCTGCTGCCCAGCTCACCGTGATGAGGCAGCAGCGAAGCACTGTACCCAGTGCAGTACAAAAGATACAGACCTCCATACCGGTGCCAGGTAGCTGCTACTTCATGTCCTGTAAGAAAGCTGTGCACCTGCTGAAAAGGCCCTTTCATACTTCATCCATGCTCTTCCCGTTCTAAACCTCCCTTGTTTTGTTATACCTCAGTGAAAACCTCTGTCTTCCAGGAGATGCTGAATAAAAATTTCTACTTGTTATGGCCTCTTGGAAAGCAGCCAGTTATTAGTTGAAGTGAATCTAAACAAAATCTCTCTGGATAGCATTTGCTGTTTTTTCCTCAGTTACCTGCCCAAGGATGCCAGAAATAGGTGCACCCAAACATTCATGTATTTTCATGCAAAACAGACCATGATTTCAGCAAGCCAAAGAAAATTAATATCAGGCAGATGAGACTTTTTATGTGGCTTTTGAATTACATCCACTTTCTGCCACTTCATTTTCAAGCACCCCATTCTCTATCTTCTTCTGACCCTGGAAGTGAAGTGGCCACAGCTGCACGAGCCATGCTCAGAAAGCACCAGGGAAGGAGAGCTGGGAATGCTTGGCTGAAGACAGGCTTGATTTTTGCCTTCCAGTGCCTCCACTCCCAGAGATTTACTGTAGCTAAATAATGGCCTTAATAAGATCTTAGTCTCCCATAAACATAATAAAATTAACGCTGTCGAAAGACTGTTTTCCTTTCTGACAGTAAGATGGGACATTAATGATCAATTGATTGCCTGTTCCTTTCTCTTACCCTGTTAAAAAAAATGTAATAAATACAGATTTAAGAGGATATGAAAGAGGTGAGAAAGGAAGATTATGGAAAGACTGGTGAGACGCCTTGTGAGACATCTGAGGAGTCTAGAGCACAGCCTGTGGTTCACCATCGGAAAAGCGGAGTGACAGTCAGAGCTGACTGCTCACACACTTCTCTAGAGCTTGGTTTAGCTCCTCTTCCCCCAAATTTTTTATTTTCCTCAGCCTTGACATCTACATTGTTTTTACTTGTCCCTTACTGACATCTGAGTCAAAAGTTTTCTTCTTGACTTCACACACCTCCCCCCCACCCCCCACCCCCACCCCCTCCTTGAACTGCTGGGAGGTGGTTGAGGATTAGTGCACTGGAGGCAAGGACTTGGACAGCCTTCTCCATGCAGAGAGCTTGGAGAGTAAATAGCCCTGGGCCAGCCAGACCTGGAGGGATTGAAAGGGAGAAATCTCTTCAGACAAGGAACCTGAAATAAAGTAATCTGAAAGCAAGTGTCTGGCTGAAACCTTGGGTGCCAGCTTCACACCTGGGCAACGAAATAAGTTTTCTAGCTATGGAGAAGATGTGTGCCTCCACGTAGAGCATGGCTAGCATGCTGACCTCGTTGTCTAAGGAGAAACAGCCCAGAAGGAGAGAGAACAGTGTAGTCCAGTAGATGTATGCCATTAGTGTTGGCGGCTGGCAGTGGTTGTATTTTGTATCAGTGGGACTAAACAGTGAAATTTGGGTTGCAACATGGATACCCTGGGAAATAAACTCAGCCTTATTTACAATATGTCACAGAAAGTGTCTTGGAGCAAAATGCCACACTTACTTTAAACACTCCTATTATAGGTGGTATTGCAGCTGGCCTGGAGATAAACTCACTGTCTGTCCATTTCTCTGCCCTGAACCATTCTCAGTGTGGGTTCTGAGCAGCTTTTTCCCCCCGCAGTGCTGCTGTGTGGTGAGCAAAGGAGGACTCAGTGCCATGATCAATGGAAAAGGGGAAACGTGCCAAATGGATACATCCTTCTGCATCCACTCACTTTTCCGATAATTAGTGTCACTAAAAGTGGGGACCCCCCCCAAAGAAATATTTAAGAACTCTTAATTTGTGATGTAGTTTTTCTAATTATCTGGAAAGAGAGTAAGGATATATGGCAGAACTTTTGCTCCCTAAGTAGGAAGGGTTGTTAGGAGACCTCTTGGCCCTAGGCTCTATGAAACTGAAGACCTAACCTCACAAAGGACTGAGGTATGGGGGGAGGGGGTGTGTGTGGTATCCCCAGCAGGCCTTTGGTAGGTCTTGGTAGCTAAACCTGAAATTCTAGCATTCAAAATGCAGACTTGACTGCTTAGCAGTCCTTTAAACCTCTGCACTCCAGATGCTCTTGGGCTTCGGGACCTCAAGTTCTTATTTCACCTTGCTAGCATTTGATCCCTGTGTTCTTTAAACCATCCTGCCTGGCCGAGTGTGCAAATACATACAGACATATATGGGTGTATCTGCCATCTCAGATTTCATGTTAAATATAGCAATGCTCATTGCTTTCTTATAAAACATATCCCAAAAAGAGGTGGAATCAATACTATACTACCACCTTTTACCTTGTGATGAAAGGTTCCCTGCTTCTACACTGTGGCTATGAAGTTGTATGTGAACGATGCTCTTGCACATAGTGAGCATCTGTGTAGAGGTTCAACATTCAAGCATGCACAGCAGGTGGAATTCAGAAATGGAAAGGAATCCTCTCTGATTTTTGAATACTACATGGGACCAGAAGTAAATGACCCAAGACAAATAGCCTGATGCAGAATAGTGAGGCAATGGAAAGCCCCACCAGAGCACAAGGTGGGTGAGCTAAAAGGATTCAGCTGTGCCTCACTATACCAGCAGGGTGAGAACAAACAGTTTCTTCATGATAGCATCTTCTGGAGCACCTGGATCAGACCTAGGCGTGTCCTACTCCTCCTTTGGTGGATAAAAAGGAGGAGATTAGCCCTCAGAACAGGGTTTGAGGCTGAGGCTAAGTTTCTGTGTGTCAGGTATTGTCCTACTATTGATGCAAGTTATTACTGTTACTTTGGGGTTTAAAAATGTCTTTCTATCTGACTACTAGAATAAGTAGAAGGAGATATGGTCCCTGTTGTGTGTGTTGCTGTGCTTTCTCAGGGGGGATTTCTGGTCAATAAATTATGAAAAGTAGTTAGGAGTATTGTGGGTGTCCACGTGCATGCATTAGCAAGCTGGAAAAACAAAGAGTTCTAGAGAGGACAGAGACCACCACCTTCCTTTTGTATGGAGCAAAACCTCTTTGTGTGTTCTCTTGGATGAGTTGTAACTTTTAGCAGATCAGGCTTGTGCTGCTGGGGGCCCTATTGCAGCTGAAGGCATTGCTGCTTCTTCTGTGTTTTGAGACCTGCAGGTCCTTGGGATGCAGGATATAAATCTCACTTGCATTCTCAGCATTTTGCACTTTAGATTATCTGGCTTTAAGAATTGCAACCTGAGGCAAGCTGCTCACAGGATATATGTATACATGCTTATGGTATACATAGGGGGCCGGTATGTATAAGTGTAGGCTGTGAATCTTCATGTGGTAGCCAGACAGCTGTAAGCTTAGTACAGTGCCAGCTCTGACAGCCAAAATCACTCTGTATGCCTAGATCCTGATTCTGCAACATCTGCCCTTTCTGCTTAGCTAGAAACCTTTCCCCCCATGGGGAGAACAGGATGAATTGCAGGGCTTTAGACAAGTAAGAAATAGGAGTTCTCTTTCGCCTTTTAAAAAAGAAAAAAAAATTAAATTATTTGGCCCTGAAGTCTCTTACGTGTTTACTTTGGCCCTGATGTAAAGGAGGCAAATGAAATTCATTTCTGAAATGAAATAATGTTACTTTTGCTTAGAAGTAAAGAAGTCACATACACTCCAAGAAGCTTTCTGGAAGCTAATTACCTCAGAAATAACAATATAGTCTTAATGGATAGGTCTTGCTTCTGGTCATTTAGGAGAAACCTTTTGTAATAATGTGCTTTGAAGAATTTTCTGTGTCATTTCCTTATCACTGTTGGGATTGCCTTACTGATTATTTTTAGCTGACTTTTGAAAAGGTCCAATCTCGCTCCCATGCCATTTCCTAGGGGTGGGGAATTGCCTCATGGAGTGATCATAGGAGTTCTGAGACTGGTTTAATAAATGATTACAGATGCTTGCAGGTACTTTTCCAAACCGTTCCCCATAGTATCTCCTGGGGGGGGGGGAGGGGGGGGAGAGAAATATATTTAGGGCTGGTTTTGATTTTTAACTTGCACCAATCATCTACCAGCATGTCTCTCAAAACCAATGAATTAATTTCTCCTTTGTAATCCAGAATAAAACCAGTAGTTTATTGCTTGCTGTTAATATTTCTGATAGGAAAGGTAGGCTCTTGAATGACACATGAAATCGATAGATTGCTGGAGTTACTGATGAAAACACATGGGTATGGAATCATTGTAAGTCACTTACAAAATTAATGGGAAAAAACTTAAGGTAAACTTCATTTAGCCTAATTAATAGATCCAGAATTTCTCTGTGACTAAAGCAAGACAGCAAGTATGGTATAGTTAATAGTTCCTCTGTTATTGCTGGCGTTTTCAGGTGGTTATTTCCTAGAAAGTTCATGTCGTCTTCCTGGTAACGTCTGGTTTGCCCCAAGGTACTGGCTCTTTTGGTTATTAAAGTGTAAGGTCTGGGGTTGTGCCAGAAGGTAGTGTTTGCCTGGGCAGCAGCTAGTTCTGCCTGTGAGCAGCCCTTTGCACGTCTCCGTTACCCTCTGAAACAGCAGGAATGGCAAAGGCCAGGAATAACTCTGTGTGTGCAGCTCTGAAGGCTGTACCAGCGCTCTGAAGAATGAGCAATTGTATTTGTTCCAGGTTTCCTTGAACTGCCCGAGCAAGCGGAAGGACCGAGTGGCACCGCGCTCCCACGTAAGTCAGCCTTGGGTGTAAGACCTGGGAATAAGGTGTGTTGCTTTGCTCTGTAGCAGTCTACTGAGCCTCAGATAAACACAGAGGAATAAATCACATATAAATAATTCAGAAATATCTAAGGGTTTCAGCTCCTTCAGTTCTCGTGGGGTGTTTTATTCTCCTTCTAGATTTTGAAATGCATACTGAAAACATAGATGTTTCTAACTAACTTGGGTCTGTGATAGCAAACTTGTGGCTGGCTTGTTGGCACTGTCACACAGCACTGTAGCATAGCAGCAAGCATGGTCCCCTCTGGTCCCTACCACTCTTACACATCATCGTGGCCCTGCAGCTGGGGATGATGAGCTGCCCCAGGGTTGTCATCTTGGTATGAAGTGACTGGTAGCAGCTCTGGTTTTGGCCATACAGGTAAAACCCATTAGAGGAAGTTCTCTTAGCTGGTGTTCCTCAAGAGGTGAGCCCCACTGTTTGCTGTCTCTCATGGTACAACAAGAAATACTTAAGCATATACTTCAGTTTAGAAGGACTTCCCAGAACAGCTTCCTTCTCAAGTAGATATTTCTGTAGATGATGTAGACCTGTCCTACTACTTTATCTATAGCTGAAAAGATGGCATTTTAAATTACTTGGTAGTGCCTAGGATAGGTGGTCATTTTATCTTGATTAAATCACATGCCAAGGAAAGTTTAAACCATTTGAGCAAAACCAGTGAATCAAAGTTCAGAGCTATTGTGAACTCCACTGATTTCAGCTGAGTTATGTAACTTTCACCAGGGCTGAGTTATTTGTGAAAGCAAACTCTTCAAGGTTGTTACTGTGGTAAAAGGAACAAAAATACCACGTTATAATTTATGTGATACATTATCTGGGGTGTGTTGTTTTGGTTTTTTTATACTTCAAGTCCTGTTCTTTACAAATGTCTTCAGCTTAATTGGCTTCAAATAAGAATTTGCCCACATTTAACTTATCAAAACTTGAAGCAGAGCAGATAGGAGTAAAGCCAATTATTACTTTATTTTTAGTGGACCAAAATTATGAGAATAGAGGCAAAAAGATTAACTCAAATTCTCTAACAATTTTAAGGCCTGAAAAAAAACCCAACAAGATTAGGGCTTTTGAAAAGCATCCAAGTAATACATCCACAGAACCAAACTCAATTTTAATAAGTTTATTACTAAGAAACACAAGAGCTGATGGGCTGTGTTGAAGAAAACACTTATGTGTTTGTGGACTTTGTGGCGTCCGACACGGAGCAGCACGCAATCTGATATGAATTCTAGGTGAAGCCATGAAGCCAGCCATTTTATTAGGTGAAATCACACAGATTCTATACCTTTCTTACTGCAAACGTGGCAAGCTAAAAAACTGCTAATTGGTTACACACACTGTTCACACCATATTGATTGGTTAGTGACTATAACAAGTTTTGATAACCCTATCTTATTGCTAAACATCCTTAGTTTACCTTTAATACCTAAAAGCATCCGCACACCTGCTGTTGTGACCCTCTTGTTATGGTTGGTTCCTAACATGTTCTGTTACTCCCAAATCCCTTCCCATAACTGCTTCTTGGTTTAGGGCAGCCTGTGCCCCTATCAGCAAGGCTGCTGTGTTTTGAGAATGTGATTATTAGGATCCTCTCAGCTTGAGGAATTTTTCCTGTCTCATGGGAACAGAAGAATACTGTCAGGGCCTAAATCTTGGGAGAAGAGAGCTAGGCCGCTGGCAGGCCTGCTGCCTTCCCCGACAGAAATAAGGCATAACTTCCCATAACTGCTTCTTGGTTTAGGGCAGCCTGTACCCCTATCAACAAGGCCGCTGTGTTTTGAGAATGTGATTATTAGGATCCTGTCAACATGAGTAACTTTTCCTGTCTCATGGGAACAGAAGAATACTGTCAGGGCCTAAATCTTGGGTGAAGAGAGCTAGGCCGCCGGCAGGCCTGCTGTCTTCCCTGACAGAAATAAGGCAGTCACATGTAATTAGCTGATGATGCGGTTTGATCCTCTGATGCCAAAGCCCAGTGTGCTGCTAGGGGAAGAAGGGTAAAAGCGGGATGGGAAGGAAAATGATCCCAGCCTCTTGACTGGCATCTGTGAGTAGTATGCAAAGCCCATTGTTTTCTGGGAGTATGTGGAGCAGGGGATGGAGAGGAGGTACTGGAGAGGTACCCTGCCAGTGAGGGGCTGTACCCTGCCAGTGAGGGGCTGTACCCTGCCAGTGAGGGGCTGTACCCTGCCAGTGAGGGGCTGTACCCTTGCTGACCCCACTCATGTAGTGGATGGAGCGTGCCTCAGTGACTCTCGAGCTGTGAATGTAAACATCTGGAACTCTAAGATCTGTTTCAGCAGGTATTGTTCAAAAACTGTAGCTGCTGGCTTTCTGGGGAAAGGGGTGTGACTTCTATTCCTATATAGTCTTGCAGATTTCGCTGTAAATTGAGGAAATTATTCTAATTCTTCTGAATACCATTAGAGCCATTTATAAATGTTGAATGAGCTATTCTTTTGCAAATCCACTGGAGATTTAATGCAGCCTGCGCTCGCTGGGGAAAATAAATTCAACTTTACTCCAAAATTTCTAGTTGCATCTCAGGACTGACAGAAAGTAATGCTCTGGAAATCAATTACCAATGGTAATGAATGGCAGATAAGAACCATTTTGAGCGCAGTGCTTGCTCCCAAGGCACCACACTTGCAGTCACTTTTCAGACTAGAATTATATTTTATATTTTTTCTTCTATTTTGTCTGGCCTGGATGTGGTGGATCTTTTGTTTTCCTGTTTTCCCTCAAGCCAAATGTCTCTACGCTCATTTCATGTAATGAAACAAAAGGAATGGGACCCCTTTCCTTCTCTTCCTTGCAGCCTTTTGTTGTGCTTACTACTTGCTGCCTCTAAGACTCGGAGTATGAGACTCATAGGTAAACAAAGGAGCTGTGTCCTTTTTCCTGTAGTTGAAAGGAACAAGCAACAAAGGATATTTCTTTTTATCCTTTTTCTTTCTTACTCCTCACATTTCTTCCTTTGTCATATTTATGTTTATTTGGGGAAGTAACTAGATGGAAGAGCTTAGAAATGAGGGAGCTATTCAGACCCAAGTGAGACATCACTGAACATGGCATCACATTTTCCTATAAATTTATATTTAGCCTCTTAGTACTTGAATATCCCACTTGAGTTACACGGGTAGCACAAACTGACAAACGTGTTAACTGATTGATTGGCGCAGCAGAATAACTTCTATTTCATCCACGTCCTCCACCAGCTCTACATTTTCCATGCAGCTGGGCTGCCAATTCTCACACCTAAGGGGTGAGCCCTTCTATTTTGTCTTGCTCGAGCAAAATTCCATCGGTGTTTCCAAACTGATGCTTGCACCCAGGCATTTCCTAGCTCGCTGGGCAAGGTACTGGAAGGTGAGGGAGATCCCGCGCAGCGGAATCTCACCAATTATTCTTGGAGATGCTTCTCACAGCCTTTCCAGGCACTCCCAGTCAGTCTCCATCTAGTTCCTATAGCTCTTACAGCAACTGCAGTGGCAAAGCAATGTAGATTCCCTCTTCTGAGATGTCTCCAGCCTCACTGGGATGTCCTGCATGGGATATTTCCAGGAGCTGCTGCCAGCAGAACATTTTGGGTAATATTTTCATGATCAGAATTATTCGATGCAAATCCTGGAGGCATCTGGTATTACCTGCACTCCGAGGTGCCATAAAGCTGACAGATGAAAATATAAATCCAGTACAGTGATGGAGCTGAGGAAAAGAATTGGCTTCAAAGGAAGTGGAGGATACTTGGTCTGCTCTGGTTTGTTTCTGCAGCGCTAAGCAGTATCATCTGGAGTAGGCACGGTTCTTTGCTGGTTGTCCATGGGTGATCACAGTTTATTAAGTTAGAATCTCTGGGGTTTGTAAAATTAATTTTCCACC
The DNA here is from genome assembly GCA_022605575.1 of Laterallus jamaicensis coturniculus. Taxonomy (NCBI): domain Eukaryota; kingdom Metazoa; phylum Chordata; class Aves; order Gruiformes; family Rallidae; genus Laterallus; species Laterallus jamaicensis. Next base: position 6,273,473 of record JAKCOX010000005.1, read on the forward strand.
CCAGCAGCTCCAGCCATTCTGGGACGTGTCTGTGTATCCCATCACAGCTTTGGGCTGCAGCAGATGCAGGGGAGGCATGCTGCAGGATCACCGCCACGCCATCTGCTCGGCTTCTGCTCATTGACTTGGTGAGAAGAAATGGGGCTGATCAGTCAGAGGAAGGATGCAGTGGGTCAGGGTGCTTGTAAATTTGTCTGCTCCAGTTGGACAGAGAAATTTGAGATACAAAATTGTAGGGTGCAAAGACTTTAAAAAAGTTTGGCAAAGTCTGGGGAAGACAGAAAGGCTGATAGGGCACTAGGCTGTAGCTTTAAGTGGTTTTTCAAGTTTAGCTGAAATTAAGGGGGTGAAACATGTTTCCAGGCTTTTTTAACATCTAAGAAACACAGGATGAGACTTCTACTTCTTGTATTCCAAATTTTAGTCTTTTGTCCTGTGCACTAAGAGTCAACTCTTACCTAAAATTACCTGCTCTGCACATGGTCTTCCCAAGTGTGAACTCCTATAGAGGCTATAACATTGTGCTATTTATACATGCAAAAAATAACTCCTAGGATGGATTTTCCAGGTGCAAATTCAATCATCTGTTTAGCCAGGTGTGAGAATCGATCAGCTGCATGCACAGGTGTCAAAGCTCAAACTGATCCAGCTCAGTCCTCCTAAGGAGTTGGCATGGGGGCCTGTGTCACTGATGCCTGTCTTAGGCCATGTTTTAAGGATTGAAGTGGAGCCTGAGTGGTGCTTTCTGTACCGTAGGGTGAAAGCCTCACAAAGTGTACACACAGATGGGCAAATTTGGCAGCCCATAAGTGAGGCTGGGCTGGAGGCCCAAATCGATACTCTTCCCCCAGATGTGTCTCCTCCTAAAATGTGTCTAGGTCTTGTCAGGCTCATTAGAGAGGGGTGGGTTTGGCTCATTTGCCTCTTTGTGTGTGTGAAAACATAGAATTTCTCAGCATATTATCAATGTTCCTGAGCTCAAATATTTAATAAACTCTGCTATCTAATACCTGACTTGGCTTTGCATTCGCAACAATTGCTTGCAAAGTGTCTATCTCCTGAGTGAGAATGATTAAAAGAAAATATAAAGTTCTTCTTGTACTATTTTTGGGCAACAAAACGACCTTGCTGCTATTTTAAATATTTCAGTATAATTTATATTAGCTATAATACCATCAATAAGGCTGCTTGAAAATGAAGTGTCATTCTTGGCTTGGGGCACTGGGTGTGTTGGGGGATTCAGTGCCATGTGCCAGAAAAAAAAATTAAAACCAAAACTGTGGTCAAGTAGCTAAATTTATGGAGAGAGTGAGCAACGTGGGCCTGAACAACAGCACAGCCCCTCCAGACAAACAGCAATGCCTCCACCTGGGGGAAACCTTGGGGTCCCCCCTCAACACCAGCAGCTGGGAAGCCGTGGTGGGGAGAACAGAGGCAGGGTGGCAAAGCTGTAGCTGGCAGGGATGCTGTCGGTCTCCAGTTAGGCAGAGCACAGGGTGCTGGAAAGCTCTGTGGAGTGGTTGCTGGTATTTACTCTCCCCTTTGAGGGGAAATGGTTGCTATATTTCAATTCTTGGGGGCACAAAGTGCTTGGCTCAGTCTTTTACTGATTTCCTTGGTGAAAGTCCCTCCTTTACCCAGGTAGTACTTGCCTCTACTTCTTCTGTGCAAGCCAACTTTCCTCCAGCATGGAAGACATTATGTATGCCATGCCAGACGAGGCCCCTCAGAGGCATTAATGCTTCCTTATCTCTGCTGGAAATCCCTCCCCTGTTACATCCCAGGAGAACATTTTCCCTTTTTCACAGCTGCATCACACTGATGGTTTCACGATCCTCCTGTGCTCTAAGATGATGTGAATATTGTGGGATTTGGCAGTGCTTCCCAGCTTCTGGGTCCAAGTGCAGGTCCTGGATGGATCCCAGCCCTGGGCTGGGATCTGGATGTGCGCTTGAGGCCTTCTCCTCCTACCTGTCCATACCATAGTTTCCACAGAACTAAATGCAGGAATGCTGGCCAAGGGAGAGCTTCATGCAGTACATTTTGGCCTGGTCTCCTGTCTAGATAATCAGTGAACAGGATCTTGGAAAACACTGCAGCTTATATCACATGTTTAGAAACCCTTTCTTTTTTTTGCCTCAGATGTTTAGAACATGCTCCATTCTTCTCAGCTGATCCTATTTGACATCTCCTTTTCTTTCTCACTACACCTGCATGACATAAGAATATTTTGCCATTCTCCTTTCTATAGAGCAGTAAAATCCTATCTTTCCCCCTCCCTCTATTTAATCTATTTATCTCCTGTGTATCTCCTACTCTTGACAGTTGTGACCCCCTCTTCTCTGGGACTTCCTGAAGAGCCCATCTGCTAAAATTACTCTTCATGCCTTCATGTAGCCAGGTTGCTCCACATTTTGAATAAATCTACTGGCTCTTTCTTCACACACTATCAAATTTCAGCTCCTTCTGTTGCTCAGTATGCAATTTGGACTGGTGATGTATAGCTGCCTGCCTGCCTTGTACAGTGTGGTAACCTCTCCATAATCCTCTGCAAGCGACTGTCTGCTTGAAATAATTTCTAAATACAGTTGGTTCACTGATTTCCCTTCTTTTTTTAAGAACATCAACAAAAAATCTTACTACTTTTGTAGCATCTTCACAACTGGAGGTGAGGAGGATGCCATGAAGTACAGTGGCGCCGCTAAAACAGTTGTGTTCTCAGTGAGCAAATTGATTTGCTCTTTGAGCTGATCAATTTACACACCTAAAGTGTCAAGTCTGAAATTAAGATATAAATCCTTTGAGAGAGATGTATTGCATCATATTTGGAAGAGAGGGTGGGTTTTTTTTTGGTTTCCAAAGGATCATTCTAAAAAGCATACCTAATCACTTATAAACGTCTGCTGCTAGTGACAGTTGTTTTCTTGCAGACTTATCCCATCAAGCCATAATTCTGTTGGCTTCCCTAACCCCCCACACCCCCCCCAAACCATCTCAGCAGCAATCTAGTTTTGTAGCTTTGCAGTTGTGTGTGTGTGTGTTTTGCTGAGTTGGTGAACCGCTTTTAACTTTTTAGTATGCACAAAAGACCCATGACACTGAGATTTATGGCACAAGCCAATAAAAAAATACCTCTGGTGGTATGTGAAATATTCAAAGGGGTTAGGAAAATAATAACCTCCATCTATATGTGGCAAACTTGCATTAATAAGTTAAAATTCCCTCAAAGCTTTAATTTAAAAAAAATAATGAATTTTACCTTCAGAAACAGTCTGAGAAATATTTTTCTCTTGTGTTCACTTTTTTTTTTTTGTCATAAAGAGTTGTGAAATGCTGCAGGAGAATTTTCAGGATGCTTCAGACATGTGGAAATAAAACAGTATGTAAAGTCTCATACAAAAGCTCTGGACACACAAGCATCACTACCCCAGTCTGACACTCAAGAGTTCTCAGCTGCACTGTTATGACATGATTCTCCCCCTCTACTCTGCCCTGGTCAGGCCCCACCTGGAGGATTGTGTCCAGTTCTGGGCTCCCTGGTGTAAAAAGGACAGGGATCTCCTGGAGAGAGTCCAGAGAAGGGCTACAAAGATGAAGGGCCTGGAATATCTGTCCTATGAGGAAAGGCTGAGAGAGCTGGGACTGTTCAGCCTGGAGAAAAGAAGACTGAGGGGGGACCTAATCAATGTTTATCAATATCTTAAGTATGGGGTGCAGGGGGAATCAGCCAGCCCCTTTTCTTTGGTCAGTGGAGAGATGACAAGGGGCAATGGCTGCAAATTGGAGCACAGGAAGTTCCACACCAACATGGGGAGGAACTTTTTCCCTGTGAGGGTGAGGGAGCCCTGGGACAGGCTGCCCAGGGGGTGTGGAGTCTCCTTCTCTGGAGAGATTCAAGACCCATCTGGACACTGACCTGTGCAGTATGAGCTGGGGAGCTGCTTTGGCAGGGGGGTTGGACCCCAGGAGCTCTCAAGGTCTCTTCCAACCCCTACAACTCTGTGATTCTGTGACATCACAGATATATATATATATTTTTCCCATTCACTCCAACCCCTGAAGACATTTTGCTTGTCTAAAACTTTCTTTCATGTCAGTGAATGTGCAGATTGCTAGTACCTTGGCAAAAAGGTCTTGTATCAGAACTCCTGTTAAAGTTGACAGGAGTCCTGTGGCTAACCTATCCATGTAATTCACATACAGTCTGGGGCTGAATGGCCAGCTGCTTAATAGTATATGTGTAGGTCTTTTTAAGAGCTTTTATTTTTAAAACAAAGGAACAAGATTTCTCTTGGAACATAAGAACTGCAACACACTAGGCTTTTTCTTTCTCTTTCAGTGATCCTGCCTGGATCAAGCAGGCAACACTAGAGGGGTCTCAAGCTCACACTGCTGGGAGGACTTAATTGCCCTAAGGGACAGAAAACAGAATCCAGCTACAAAGTTTTGGTCTCCATCCCAGATACTTAGTCTATTAAACGAGTCAGGAGGTTATGACTGAAAAGAAATAAGCCCCACAGCAGAAGTGCATTTTGCAATCTGCTCCCTTTGGAAAGGTGCTGATGCAGAGTCGGGCTGCCAGCGCCAGGCAAGGTACCGATCGCTATTGAACCAGACGAGTAGGGACCGTGGGGAAAGGAGTGGGGGGAAGCAGGTGTTTGCAGGCTTGTTGAAGAAGGTGAAAATCATGCTTTTCCAAACCTTTAGATACTTACTTTTCCCTTTCCAAAGTTAGTTTCCTAATGGCGTGGGCTATTGTGTGTGTGTGTGATGTGGCTGAGGAGTGTGGGAGGTCTAGTAGCTGGGAGCAGAGGTCTAGGAGCCACTCAGTTACTTTGTCACTTAGGGCAAGTTACTTGACCTTTTTGTATGGGCTTCAGCCCTGTCAGACAAAGAAAGTGGCTTGACACCAGAGTTTTATGCAATACTAGAAACCTAACCTGAAATAAACTTCCTTTAGTTCACTGAAGAGGTCATCTCTGTGACCATGAAATGTCATCCATGTCAGCTGGGTGGAAAGCTGAGAAAATCATCAGTCAGCCTTCCAAAGTCTGTCCTATCTCTACTTTTGCATAGAAACTTAAGTGTTTATAAGACACAAGCAGAGCTTGTGGACACAGAGTGGGTAAATGAATTGACTCTGCATTTGTAACTGCTCGAATTCTTGGTAGTTATAATCTGTAACTTAAAACTGTGTAAATTGAGAAATTAGGAGCAGTTTCTGAAAGCACAGGCATGTTTAGATTTTTCAGGTTAAATAATAGTTTGTGAGGTTGCAAGAAGTATGTCATTAAGAAATGTTCCCCTTGTAGTTCACTATTATTCTCAGACCGCATAAACAGGTAGCAAAACTACTCTGAAACAAAGCATTGGAGCATCTGGATAATTCATAAGCATAAAAATACTGCAGTTCTTATTTCTCTTCACTTGTTTAGATAGTAGAGAAAAATCATACCATCCTCAAGTGTGATTTCTGCCTTGCAGTGCTTTCCCTCCTCTCTGGATGAAAGGGTGGGTATTTACACACTGGAGCTTGTAGCTTAACCCTCTCACAGGAATCACACTGAAATTGTCTGAGGCCAAAAAATAGGTGGAAATAACTCCTTTAAATTCATGGACATCTTTGTGAAAAAGAATAGGACATTCAGGCTTTTCACCTTGAATTTCCAAGTTGCTAATTTAGGAGAAAAGTAAAAAAAAAAAAAAAAAAAAAAAGTGAAACAATTTCAAAGAGAGAAGGGGAAATTCATGAACTTCTTGGACTGGGGAAATGATGTCTGTTTCCAGAGGTAAACTGCCCACTTTAAAAGTCATTTTCTCTTTATGCAGAATACTGGTGTTCGCAGTGAGGAGCACAATTGAATGGTTGAGTTGATTAATGTACTTGCTGCACCCAAATCGCTTAAAATCAAAGCTCCTCATACTCAAATAAGTATAAAAAGCATACTATTTCAATGTTGGAAACTGGTTCCATATGAATATGCTCACATGCCAGTCCTTAAACCTGCAGTGCTTCTCCATTAGGGTCACAACTGGAACAGAGGTGCTCATGCAAAAATGCCTGTAGCCCAACCAAAACCCCTACATGTTTGGCTTTTGAAAAGCACAAGAAGAGGGTAAGGTGAAAATTTTGTATTAATTTTTAACTTTTAGAAATTAAAAAGTTAGTTGATGTGTTTTTTCCCCCCCCAGGTATTTACTTTAGGTCTCTTACTTATGTCAGTATCACCTCCTCTGTGTGTTTCATCCTAGTTGAAGGCACTGTAATCACGCTTCACAGCTGTAAGATGTGGAGCTGGCTTGACCCCTTTGATCACAGAATCTGTTCTGATGCCCACAAAAGGTTTTGCAGCTCTGTTCCTCCTGTCATCTGCTGCCCCTGGTTTGGTGGCTGCGCTTAGCAAACCCCAAAGTTAATGATGGGGCTATCTAATCAGCTCTGTGAGTTAAGGAATGTGAGAGATGTTCATGCAACTTTGCTTTAAATATATGGAGTTTTCCATGAGGCTGAATAGTTACTGTGCAGCTGAAGAACAGAGGTACTGTATGGCTTGCAGTTACATAAAGCACTGCCTGTTTTATTTTTCAGTAATGATCCCACACTTCTTTCTTGGGTTCAAACTCTTTGTAAGTATTGGAAAATGGTGTAGGTGATGTTTTCAAATTGCCTGAAGGCTCATAAAGCCTAAGTGCCTGGGGTATTTCTGCTCACAGTGCATAGGTCGCTAGAGGAGGCGTGTGGTGGGGAGTCAGTGGTTTTTTGGCCTTAATATTTGTTCCTTAGGCTGAGAAGAGATCACAAGATCAGCTAGCACAGACTTGTAAAACACACTGTTACAGGTCTGTCAAGCATTCTGTCTCAAAATCAGTCTTCAGTCAGTCTGTAATGAGTGCTCAAAAGCATAAAACATGACTCCATGTGCAAAGCCCTCACTGGGAGGATGACTGGATGGCTAGGTGGATCCCCTGGAGAGTTTCCTCCCGGCCTTGTGCTGTAGAGAAAGCTGAAAGCCAGAAATGTCTCCCCACCTCTGGCTGGTGGGAAAATACTCTTCTGCCCCCAAATAGGTAGAGCCCTGAGAACAATGTGCTCAGCAAACTGAGGGCATTTCTCTGTGCTGGCGCAGAGGCCTGTCCCCTGGGCTCAGCACCTTGTCTCCTGCTGCCTTCCCTCTCTGATGCTGGAAAAGGAAGAAACAAAACAGACTTAAGCAGAAATACTTATGCTTGACCTCTCTAGGGAGCCTTCAGGAACAGGTTTCAGTTGCACTTGTTGCACAAGTGTGTGGCTGTTACATGTGACAGCACTTTGCAAAGATATTTTTCAGGGGAAAGTGAACAAAGGTGATAAATAGAAGGGTCTTGACATGGTCTTAACACATGCATAGACTAGAGATTCTCCTGAAAACTGATCAAAGCACGCTTTAGAAAGTTAACTGATCCTATGCCAAAGCTCACCCATCTCCTTGGCAAGCGTTTCTGATGTTTAACCTTCACAGCTTTGAAGGTGTCTATTTCAAGGTTGCACTAGTCTAACTTTAGCTCCTGGCCACCACAGAGCTTTAATAGGGAAGTCCTAACAGCCAGGACAAGGTTAAACACCTGGATGAAATAGGGATGAGTCTTCTAAGAGCCCTTGGTTAACAGGAAGGTGGGGAAGAGGACTGTTTGTATGGGTATGTTCCTGAGCTGCCTTTGGATGCAATTCCTTTTGCCTATTGATAGTCAAAACTGAATCAAAAGTAGGAAAAAAGGATGTGCAAAGAGCTGTAGTCATTTCATCTTTTGTATGTGCAATGAGAAGAACGATCCTTTAGACTCCTAGTTTACCACCACCTTAAGAAGCCCTCCTTGTAAATGCTGACCAGTATAGGTACACTTCTTCAGCTCTTCAAGTGGGTAACTCTCAGGATCATTTATTTGCATACTCAGTCAAGGGCTTTCAAGTGTACAAAATTACTTCAAATGTAGCAAAACAAATTTAGCTGATCAGCTCCTGTGGTCAAAATCCAAAGTTCTGCATTTTCAGTTTTCCTTTTCAAAACCTGTGACAACTTCACTTTCTGTAGAATGAGAGGAGTTTGACATAACTGTACTCTTTTCCTGAAATAATGGAATGCAGAGCATGGAGAAAAAAAACCCAACTCAATCTGTTTCCCAGAATACAAAGTAAGATTTCTAGGAAGGGATTAAACAGAACAGTTAAATATTTTGTAGCCTTTGGTTTAATGAGTTGCAACTGGGTCACTATGGTAATGTGCTCCAAGTTCTGAGTATCTGCAGAGTTTGAGGTGATACATCTTGTATCACCTTACTGCTTGCTTCCTTTCCTTGTCATGACTTTGTGAAAATTAAAATGACTTTTTATACCCATTGTTAAGTAGGGAGTGCAGAGGGAGTTACCCAGCCCCTTTTCTTTGGTCAGTGGAGACAGGACAAGGGGCAATGGCTGCAAGTTGGAGCACAGGAAGTTCTGCACCAACATGGGGAGGAACTTTTCCCAGTGAGGGTGAGGGAGCCCTGGGACAGGCTGCCCAAGGGGTGTGGAGTCTCTTTCTTTGGAGATATTCAAGACTCATCTGGACACCGACCTGTGCAGTATGAGCTGGGGAGCTGCTTTGGCAGGGGGGTTGGACCTCATGATCTCTTGAGGTCCCTTCCACCCCCTACAACTCCGTGATTCTGTGATCCCTCATTGCTGTGCTTTGCCTGGGTGTGCTTGCCTGCCTTTTGCTGCTTGATACGGTGTGTGGCAGAAGGCAGTCCCAGCAGTGTCCCAGTTGGGCACGTGGGCAGCAGATTGACTGAGGCAATACAGTTTGTGGGGTCAGAAAAGCAGTAGAGGGGACCCAGGTGGCTCTGCGGCCAGGCGAGGGGCCGGCCAGGGCAGGACCCCCATGTCACTTAGAAATGAAGGGTGCAGGGCATCCTAAGGGGTGGCCACCATCAGCTCTGACCCCGGTACCGATGGCAGTCCCAGCTCAGGATCAGCAGCATGGCTGGAGGGTGCATCAGGGCAGCAAGGGAGACCAGGAATAGTGTTTCTGCTTGCAGCATCAAATTCAACACTTGGAAGATTCAGTGCCATTAGCTGACAGAAAATAGGGGCTGGAAAATACTTCTGCAGCCAGGCAAAGTGTCTAAATGCATGTTTGTCTCCAAGCTGGTGGTGAATGTAGTTTAAACGAGGGAAACTTTTGGGACTCCTGACTTTTTAGCTTGCTCTAAAAATGTCCAGTTTACTAGGCTTTCTAATGACTTTAATGCATTTTGACTGTAAGAATTGTAACTTATGTGGAGAGTGTAAGCTTGTTTCTGGTCTAACAAGCTTACTTTCTGTTCCATGGACATTACAAATAACAGTTTTTTTAAAAAAGGCGCTTTTTTTCCCCCTTCAGCTCACATTAGGAATGGAAGTAGAATTTATCAGCAGCTCTAACTCACCAGGAAAAGCATAACTAATTATCTGTTTCATGTGTTTTCTGGAAACCATGCAAGTACCACACATCAGTTGAAATTAGTCCCTTTAAAAGCACAATGTATCCAGTGAAATTTGTTGGATGCAGCAGCTTAGCAGTGAAGCACAGGAAAAGCCCACTGAAAGCAGTTGGGTATCCAGGCAGAACTGATGACTAACAGCTGTCAGGTGACCCTTTGGTGAAGGATTAATTTTCTGCCTTCGTTATCTGACTCCAAAAGCTCCTTCCTGGGTTCAAGCCCTTCCCAGAGACTCAGGGAAGGAGCCACAGAAGGGCAAGTGGTGGGGCAGAGTGGAACAGGAAAAGGGCAAAATAGAGCAGTCTAATATTGTACCTGGGGTCCTTGGGTGAGTCATATTTCAAGCCAGATATTATACAGAAGTCTTCTGCCCCAGAACAGTGCCTTGGTCAGCCAGGCAAAGCTGCCTGCCCACCACTTGTAGGGAGAGAGGTGCTTTCATTGTTCTCAGTGAGGTGGTTACAGAGGCTGAGAGTGAAAGGATTACATGGGGATGTGACTGGATATTGGAAACAAAGCAGAGGACAGGGTGCTTAATTTGTTTATAAACAAAAGCTCATATTCTGAGGGAATCTACAGCGCAATCTGTGTGAAGCCCTAATTCCCCAAATCCATCTGTGCTCCCCACCAGCACAGAGATTTACTGCCCCCAGCAGTGCCCCAGATGGCAGATAAGGATGGTTGCGTTTATTAACTCTAGCTACCCAGGGGGAGGGGGCTGAACCCACCATCGCAGATTGAGGACATAGAGAATCTACTCTGACAATTAAATCCAATTAAAATGTCTTCCAGGAGAAATCATGACAGAGTGATGCTTCTAAGGGAGGAAGGCTGTTTCTTTTGTGATATTATATTGGGAGCTAAAGGTTTCTGGAAAGGCTAATTTGATTGCCTGGTCTTTCTGTGTGGTTATTGGAGAGACAGATTTGTCATATGGACGTGGAGTATGACAGTTACATGATGTGGGCCATAATTTGTGGTCTTCACAGCAGGAAGTTTTGAGTGAGAAGATGTGGACACACCATGTCTGGGCTTGTTCAGCCTGGAGAAGGCTGTGGGGGGACCTCATTGCAGCCTGCCAGGACCTAAAGGGAATCGGCTTTTTAAAAGGATAGACAATGGCAGGACAAGGGGGAATGGATTGAAAGTGAAGGAGGGAAGGTTTAGATTGGATATTAGGGGGAAGTTTTTTACAGAGAGAGTGGTGGGGGGCTGGAACAGGCTGCCCAGAGAAGTAGTGGATGCCCTGTCCCTGGAAGTGTTCAAGGCCAGGTTGGATGGGGCCCTGGGCAACCTTGTGTAGCTCCAGGCCTGAGGTTGGTGGCCCTGCCTGTGGCAGGGGGGTTGGAACTCTGTGATCCTTGGGGTCCCTTCCAACCCAGACCATTCTGTGATTCTAAAGTTAGACACAAAGACTAGAAAATAAAACACTTTAAAAGAAATTTAAAAAAAAAAATAATGGTGGAATACTGTGAGAGAAAGTCTGCTGTTAAGCTGTGCTTCCCAGTTGATAGCCCCTGAAATGAACCCATGGTATTTCCACAGGGTGGTTTAAAATGAGCCAGGCTGTGTTTAGTTTACAGAATACATCAACACATAAAAAGGCACTTACAAAAACTACTGGGAGTGAATAGGGGAGTACTTGTTTATCCACCAGAGAGAAGAAAAGCATGTTAGAAATGCTAGCCACAAAGTCATTGAAATATCTGTCATTTATGAGGGGAAGTATGGGTGGTGGGATGGAGAATTGCAGTGAGACTGAATCTCACTGCTGCTGTCTTTGCAAAACAGCAGAAGTAATCTTCCTCTTACTGTGATTTTTTTTTTTTTTGCCTAGTGTCCTTGCTCTAGAACAGTGTACTTTAGGGATGAGTGACATCTGGTAGAAACCAGCACCCTGTATTAAGATTGATTTTGACTGGTGGAAAGAAGACAGATTGGACATACATTGTCTAATCTCTAATGATTACAAGTTCAGCTGATGCAGGATGGATGCCAAACGTTAGTATTGTGCTCAAAAACTTTCAGTGTAGCATTTGCCTGATGATCCCACAAAAAGGATGTGTGAAGCAAACAAGACTGATGCACTTTGGCCTCCCTTTACTTCCAGGGAAAATGGTTACTTTTGCAGGAAAGGTTTTATCTTAGTTTACTCTCTTAGCAGAAAACTGACTTTTTAAACTGAAGCTCTCCTTGCTTATTGAAAACAACTGTACTGAATTTGAGCAGGGAGTCAGAGTTTAACTCCCTCATGCTGTTTCATGCTTCTCTGTCTGCAGTCATACCTGTATGATCAACAGCTCTTTAGTTGAACTTGACAGCCCAGAATCATAGAATGATAGAATGGTCTGGGTTGGAAGGGACCCCAAGGATCACAGAGCTCCAACCCCCCTGCCACAAGCAGGGACACCAACCTCAGGCCTGGAGCTACACAAGGTTGCCCAGGGCCCCATCCAACCTGGCCTTAAAACACTTCCAGGGATGGGGCATCCACCACCTCTCTAGGCAGCCTCTTCCAGCACCTCACCACTCTTTCTGTAAAGAACTTCCCCCTAATATCCAATCTAAACCTTCCCTCCTTTAGCTTTAATCCATTCCCCCTTGTCCTGCCATTATCTGCCCTTTTAAAAAGTTGATTCCCCTCCTGTTTCTCTGCTCCCTTCAGGTCCTGGCAGGCTGCAATGAGGTCCCCCCGCAGCCTTCTCTTCTCCAGGCTGAACCAGCCCAGCTCCCTCAGCCTCTCTTTGTAGGGCAGGTGCTCCAGCCCTGTAATCATCTTTGTGGCTCCTCTGAACCCTCTCCAACAGTTCCACATCTCTCTTGTATTGGGGGCCCCAGCTCTGGGCACAGGACTCCAGGTGGGGCCTCAGGAGGGCGGAGCAGAGAGGGACAATCCCCTCCCTGTCCCTGCTGCCACCCCTCTGCTGATGGAGCCCAGGATCCCATTGGCCTTGCGAGCTGCAAGAGCCACTGCTGGCTCATGTTCAGTTTCTCATCCACTGTGACACCCAGGTCATTCTCACAGGGCTGCTCTCCAGGAGCTCTTCTCCCAGTCTGTATCTATGGCTGGGATTCTTCTGGCCCAAGTGCCACCCCTGACCCTTGGCAGTGTTGAACCTCATGAGGTTCTCCCAGGCCCATCTTTCCAGCCTGTCAAGATCCCTCTGGATGGCTCCTTTCCTTCTAGGGTGTCAATCACACCACTCAGCTTGGTGTCATTTGCAAACTTGCTGAAGGTGCACTCAATCCCATCATCCATGTCGTTGATAAAGATGTTAAAGAGACAGAAGAAGAGCAGACACGATGGAAATCACAGAAGGTGTGTTGAGATGGAGCTGCTCGCCAAGTTAGAGGCTTGCACACATTGTTTGGGATTTTGTGTGCATGTGTGTATGTACACATAGCTTTCATGTATGGAGCATGGAGGAGAAATAGACTCTAAGGTCTCCACAGTCAAGGACATAACATGAGTGTGGGTGGGGATCACAGCAGAAATTTTGGTAGGACCCCTTGAGACCAGGAAATGCATCTGTAGTGCTGCACCTGCAGAAATATCCCTACGTTGGGAAGGATTCAGTGGTTCAAGGGAAAAAATATTTTGAATGAAACAAGGAGTCAATTTTAGGCAGCTAAAAGGTGTGCCAGGCTTGCTTGCAGGAAGCAGTGTGCCCTTGCTAGTTGGTGATAACAGGGCGTGTTTTAAGTCTAATGCCATGAATATTGTATGCCAGCAGAATGTGGCATGCAGCCATTTGGTGGAAGTATTGCTGGGAACAGTCTGGGTTGGAAGTGACCCTTTAGATCATTGAATCCAACTACAGCCTACCCCTGCCTAGCCCACTTCTTGATTATATGCTTAAGCACAACATCCACATGGCTTTTAAACACCTCCAGGGATGGTGACCCCACCACCTCCCTGGGCAACCCATTCCAATGCCTGACAACCTTGTCAGTAAAGAAATTCTTCGTGATACCTAACCTAAATCTCCCCTGGTGCAATTTCAAGCCATTTCCTCTTGTCCTATCACTTGTCACCCAAGAAAAGAGACCAACCCTGACATCCCTGATTCTGTGATTATTTACTAATAGGTTGTACTCTGCCCTCATCAGGCCCCATCTGGAGTCCTGTGTCCAGAGCTGGGGCTCCCAATACAAGAGAGATGTGGAACTGTTGGAGAGGGGTCAGAGGAGCCACAAAGATGATCAGAGGGCTGGAGCAGCTGCCCTACAAAGAGAGGCTGAGGGAGCTGGGCTGGTTCAGCCTGGAGAAGAGAAGGCTGCGGGGGGACCTCACTGCAGCCTGCCAGTACCTGAAGGGAAATTATAAACAAGGAGGGGTTTAAAAGGGCAGATAATGGCAGGACAAGGGGGAATGGATTAAAGCTGAAGGAGGGAAGGTTTAGATTGGATATTAGGGGGAAGTTTTTTACAGAGAGAGTGGTGAGGGTCTGGAACAGGCTGCCCAGAGAGGGGGTGGATGCCCCGTCCCTGGGGGTGTTCAAGGCCAGGTTGGATGGGGCCCTGGGCAACCTTGTGTAGCTCCAGGCCTGAGGTTGGTGTCCCTGCCTGTGGCAGGGGGTTGGAGCTCTGTGATCCTTGGGGTCCCTTCCAACCCTTGCCATTCTATGATTCTGTGCAACTGCCTTGCAGGCAGTGGTAGAGTAGTAGGATGAAATTGAGCAACAGGGATATTCAGGCGAACAGAAGGAAAAAATACATCTGTTAAGTGAACTGTGAATAATTTGCTGAGGAATATATTGGGAATTTTATCCCTTGAGTCACTAGAACTAAATAAAGCTCTTGAACGTGTTTCTGGGGAAGCAACACCAAGCTGGCATGAAAATCACTTGCCAGTAATTTTCTGGTTGTAGTCTCCCTTCAGGTCAGAAAGGCTGTCTCTGTTCTAAACCTGGAAGCATATTTTTTCTCTCTTTTTTTTTAATTTAAAAAAAAATTTTTACTTGTCCACTCAGCTCAGTTTTGATATCTGGTTCTGATGTAGCTGCTGATATAAAGGGAGGTTGTTTTGGGGAGAGCATGCAGAGCCCTCCACAGGTTGAGAGAGCCAGAGATGGTGCTTGGGTTTGGCTGCTGGTGTGAGATGTGTCACCTGGCTTACTGAAACTGTGCGACTTCAGTTCTCCCAGAAGAAAACCCTGCTACGATTAGGTCTATAGGGTGTGCTTTCCATTGTGTCTGGGATGGCCAGAAAAATGTGCTTAAAAAGTGGTTTCCTTTTGTTGAGCAACCAGGGAGAGGGACAAGGTCCTTCTGGGGAAAGGGAGGGATGCTCTGTACGAGGATGGCAGGCGCAGAGGCCGCTCAGCAGCTGCTTTGGTGTAACAGTAGTGCTTCCAGCCATGCCAACAAGCCCAGTCCCTGGGCCATTGTGCTTTTGACCCAAATGACCCTTAAACCCAACTCAGTAATGACCAAGAGTCACATGACACAAATAGCATGATAGCATGCTAGCTGGTCAAAAAGCAACATCAGTTTTGATCCTGAATTACTTGCTAAGGTGACTTTGGGATTGCATTTGTAAACTTTGTAAGAAAATATTTACTGTTAGGACATAAAGGGGCTTGGTGTGTATCTTTCTGGGTGAAGAAGTTGGGAAGAAAACAAGCAAAAAGTGGGTCCTGGGAATTGGTGTTTAAACAACTTGAAATGTGAGCAGCTCATTCTGAGATGCAGAAGGGAAGGTAGAATTAATTATGGATGTGTGACTTGTAAACAATGCTCAAAGGAGAAGAACATGCAGGGAAAATAATTGCCTGTATGAGCACATTTGATGATTTGATACTTCCATCTCTTGACCATGACTGAAAACAGAGCTGACAGTGCTGACTGGTGAGTGCTGCTGCTGGGTGCTGATTAGCAGATCAGAGCCAAACAATGTATACATCAGTTTAGGAATGTATTTTCCCACATGAATTAGTTTATCTTTGTCTAGCATGATTAATTTCATTTTTAAAAAAACAAGGAAAAAGAGCACAGTTTTTTCCAAAATCCCCATGAGAGTATAGAAGGCAGCATGATATAGGTGATCAAATCTCCTCAGCCATGGGTACAAGAAATCTTGCAGCAGGCACTTAGGAAATCATAAACCAGGGTGGCAAACGTATTATTTAGCGTTTACAGCTGGTTCTTCTCCAAAGTACAGGGAGGACTTGTAGCTTTTTTAGGTTTGGGACATTTAAAAATTATTTTCATTACCCTTACCCAAACCCAGTGTAGTTATTCTTCTCATGCATGCCAGTGCCTGAGATAAATTTGCCCATCTCTCCATTCTGCAGTCGCGACTCTATTTGTGCACTCGTTGCTGTTGAATGACACCCCATGAAAGCTTCAGCTACAGGGAAATATCTTTCCAGTAAGTTTATTTTAACTGGTATTTAGTCACTACAGAGATCACCCATTAGGAGTTAATTCAGAAATTGTGTTGTCTTGGCAAGGGAGTGATAAATTGATCTGTGGCTCTCTAAATCCACCCAGTTCCCCTGCAGTGGCTGTAGGTAGAAGGGCTGACTCGGGGTGTGAGAAGTCTGGCACCTGGGGAGGAACAACTGCATGTATCAGTACAGACTGGGGGTTGTCCTGCTGGAGAAGAGCTCTGTGGAGAAGGACCTGGGGGTCCTGGTAGATGACAGGTTGGCCATGAGTCAGCAGTGTGCCCTGGGGGTGAGAGAGACAATGGGATCCTGGGGGGCATCAGGAGGAGTGTGGCCAGCAGGTCACAGGAGGTGATCCTCCCCCCCTGCTCTGCCCTGGTCAGGCCCCACCTGGAGTATTGTGTCCAGTTCTGGGCTCCCTGGTGTAAAAAGGCTAGGGATCTCCTGGAGAGAGTCCAGAGAAGGGCTACGAAGATGATGAAGGGCCTGGAACATCTACCCTATGAGGAGAGGCTGAGAGAGCTGGGGCTGTTCAGCCTGGAAAAAAGAAGACTGAGGGAGGACTTAATCAATGTTTATAAATATCTTAAGTATGGGGTGCAGGGGGAATTGGCCAGCCCCTTTTCTTTGGTCTGTGGGGACAGGACAAGGGGCAATGGCTGCAAATTGGAGCACAGGAAGTTCCGCACCAACATGTGGAAGAACTTTTCCCAGTGAGGGTGACAGAGCCCTGGGACAGGCTGCCCAGGGGGTGTGGAGTCTCCTTCTCTGGAGAGACTCAACACACATCTGGACACCGACCTGTGCAGTATGAGCTGGGGAGCTGCTTTGGCAGGGGGGTTGGACCCCATGATCTCTCGAGGTCCCTTCCAACCCCTACAACTCTGTGATTCTGTGAAATATGGGGATGTTAAGAACAGCACTATCGCTACTCCCCAAAAGTTAAACAAAGGGGAGCCACCTAGCTGAAAGCCTGCAGTCACCTAAGAAAGAACACAGACGGAGGCTGTACTTGCACAGCAAAGCTGTGCTGATAAAGCTACCTTTCAAAAACAGGCCTGGATATATATATATATATATATATGTTGTGTTTTTTTTTCTCCACCAGCAAAATCTCTGGAAAGCCCTAAATAATTGACTGTTCGGGAGCCAGCAACTGAAATAGAAGTTGGAAGCGCTGTTTGCACAGGTGGCTGGCCTACTGGGAGACTAAAATGCTTTACCCTCTTGCCCGTATCAATTATTCTGAGGCGCTCTCTGTTTAATGTCTGCCAGTTTTGATAACAACAAAATCCTTTTCAAAAAACTGCTGATGCAACGTTTATCGTGCTATCTTTATGGGATTGAATTTTCATTTTTTTTCCCTTCCTATTTTCCTTTTGTTTTGTTGGTTGTTGTTTTTTTTTCCAAGGATATAGCGAGCAAAGGAGCTGCCAGGATGGTAAAGTAACAAGCCAATTAAACAACTGCCCCAAATTTCCAGCAGTCTGAAAGTAAACAAGCAGAGAGACTCCCTGTGGATCTAGGTTGGTTTACTTTAAAAGTGCAATATGGGCTTCTGTACTGACAGTGAAATTCAACCATTCCTTCTTGCAGTTGCTGAGGGACTTACCTGTCTTTTTGAAAAAGCCAGGCTTTTATATGAAGCTCTGCTGCCTGGTCCTGACGCCACCGGTCTCATACCACACACCAAGATTTGCTTGAAACGAAAGCTGCAACTTTTATGAGCTCGTCCCTGTGCAAAGCAATGACTGGGATAAATCCTGTGGGATTTCCTCAAGTACCCAGATGCTGAGACCAGAGAGGCCCTTAAATGGAGGCAAATAGAATCACAGAATCATAGAATTGTAGGGGTTGGAAGGGACCTCGAGAGATCATCAGGTCCAACCCCCCTGCCATTGCAGCTCCCTAGGACGTATCACTCAGATAGTTGTCCAGACAGGTCTTGAATCTCTCCAGAGAAGGAGACTCCACACCCCCTGGGCAGCCTGTCCCAGGGCTCCCTCACCCTCACTGGGGAAAAGTTCTTCCCCATGTTGGTGTGGAACTTCCTGTGCTCCAATTTGCAGCCACTGCCCCTTGTCCTATCCCCACAGACCAAAGAAAAGGGGCTGGCTGATTCCCCCTGCATCCCCTGCTTCAGATAATTATAGACTTTAATTAGGTCCCCCCTTAGTCTTCTCAAGGCTGAAGAGTCCCAACTTACTCAGCCTATCCTCATAGGGGAGATGCTCCAGGCCCCTAACCATCTTCGTAGCCCTTCTCTGGACTCTCTCCAGGAGATCCCTGACCTTTTTACACCAGGGGCCCAGAACTGGACACAATACTCCAGGTGGGGCCTGACCAGGGCAGAGCAGAGTGGGAGGATCCCCTCCTTTGACCTCCTGGCTACACTCCTCTGGATGCCCCCCAGGATCCCATTGGCTCTCTCACCCCCAGGGCACACTGCTGGCTCATGGCCAACCTGTCATGCACCAGGACCCCCAGGTCCTTCTCCACAGAGCTCTTCTCCAGCAGGTCACCCCCAGCCTGTACTGATACAAACGGTTGTTCCTCCCCAGGTGCCAGACTTTACACTTGCTTTTGTTGAACTTCATCCGGTTAAATACCTCATCTTTCCACAGAGATCTGTCCACGTTGCGAGCGCAAAGTCCCCTTTAGAGCAGATTGAGGCTTCTGGTGGCATCGCACATCCCCTGCCCTGCGTGGTTCTCTTCAAGCCTTGACTTACTAAGTCAAATGCTTGTGAGAAAGCAGCTTCACTTAAGAAACAAAACCAAAATGCAGCAACAAATTGCTAGCTCTGCTGACTAAGGAGAAAAGCTAGAAAAAAAACCCCCAAACTCTAGTTTGTGTCCTCGGTGCCAAAAATGTACAGATTTTTGGTCCTAATTCCTGATTGCAAAACACTTGGATTGCCAGTTCTGTGCAATTGAGTGCTGCAATGGGGAATCAAGCAAATGCCACCCACCAAGTGTTTGGACTCAGCAGCAGCTCTGTTCCTCTTGTTACCTCAGTTAACCTAGACCTGCTCCCTACCCAAACTGTTTGCTTAACCTAAAGAATAATAACGATCCAGTGCCGCCAATTTGTCATGTGGGAAAACTTACTCAGTACCTTTTAAACAGCTTGTGGGCCAAAGCATAGGAGAAAGTGTGAAAGCAAGCAGTGAGAAACAGGAAAGCCTCAGTAAAGGAGAGATGGTGGCAGAAAACTACTATAAAAGTCTATGGACATCTCAAAAGAGAAACCTAAGTTGCTGTTTTAAGGTGTTCAAGTCTCACTGGTCTTCTTAGCCCTACTAGATGAGAGTATTTTGTGTAAGGAGTTGCATGCACTGGGGTTTGGGGTGGTGATTAACGCTGCTTGCCTCTGGAGGCACCTCTAGTGCTGGTTCATGGGTGAGGGACCTCAGAATTAGGGCTGCCTCGGGAGATGATGTTGCTTATTGGCGCCGCTTCACACTGAAGCTTGTACTGTTGTCATTGCCATGCGCTGGTTTCTCTTGCTCATTACCCTGATCCGCAATGCCTGTGTGCTTGGCTCTGGAGACTTGGAACTGCTCTGTTAGGGGATGGAGAAAATGTATGAGCAGAAGCAATAGGTGGAAAGCATGGGTGAGGAGCAGAGAAGCAGGACATAATGAAAAAAAAATAAAGGACTTAAAAGGAATTTGAGAGTGGTTACTTGCCTTAATCAGTGGCGCTGAAAAAGTGATGCTGGAAGGTTCTGAGGCTGTTGATGTGAACCCAGCGTATAGAGGTGACTAGTAACATGGAGGATAATTGTTATTTTTATTAGCCCCAGATCATATTATTGAAATGCAGTCAAAGTGGAAAAATCTGGGGACTGCAGTCAAGCCAGTTAATGTATTGGCAGGTTTTCTTCCCTGTTAAAGGGAAACCTAGAAAAGACTACCTTCCACAAATACATGGCACTTAGGAGTTCACAGTAATTTCACAGGCAGTTATTCTTTCCTCTTTGTTCAGATTCAATGTTAATGAGAGTTAGATGAGCCTGTTGCAAGATACAGAGTACTGGCAACATCATAAAACCCATAGTCGTGTACTAATGGCTGAAGAGGGGAACCCAACCTCCGCTGATGTGAATTCTGCATCCTGCCCAAGTATGTGGTCTTTGCTTTCAGAAGGAAGATATAAAGGAGCTCAAATGGTAATGTTTTCCCTATAATATTTTGTTTTCAGGCCAGCTCCCCTTTTTGCAGGGACCCTTCCTTAGCAGGCTGTCATCAGGCTCATGCAAGGTAACACTGAGAGCCCACCAACCTCGGTGACTAATCTCGTTCTTTTGGACAGGGCCGAGCCTGTGGTTTCCAGGTCAGGCAAAGTGTATCCCCCAAGGAGAACGATTCGACTTATGGATTTCCTGTACTTTCCTATTGTCTAGCAGTGTCTGGAGCTAACGTCAGTGCTGTGCCTAGTTACCATCAATCCTCAAATTACGTTTTTCTGAAGGCAAAAAAAGTCCTCTCAGAGAGCATTGCCTGGCTCAAATTTCTGCAGCAAACCTCGCTGGTCTGTGATCAGCTGGGCAGCAATGGCTTTTCTCTGTGTAGATCCCACTTTAAAGTTCCCCCTGTAATCAGACGAAATGAGAATAACATCCTTCAGTGTTTCTCTGCCTTAGTGGGTTTTATGTGGTTGGTGAGGACTCATTTCTTATCATTATCGCCCAATTGCTCTGCAAAAGAAAAGCACCTTCAGCAAGCAGGCAAAATGACCACGAACTTAAAGAGGAGTGCCAATTTTCTTTTCAAAGTCTGCTCTCTTGATAGGTTAATGGGGTAAGATGGCTTTAGCAATGCCTCGGGTGTTTTGGGGAGAAAATTGGTCCTGCTGCCTTGAGGGCCTGAGACAAAGAACCAAAAGGAGAATCTTACTTCCTGTTATGCTCATGGGCACTGATGCATAAATAGAAACTGGAAGAAACACACAAGGCCACAGACAATCTAGGGTAATGCTGCAAGATAACAATTAATTTATTGATGTCAGAACTGGATATGTATGGAAACAATGTCAGTACCTGTTTTATGCTTGATGAGTGGGATCCTGCAGAATGAAACAGAGAAAGGACAGGGTTCTCCTGTGTGTGTGTCTGTCTGTAAGTTTATAAACATGCATACACAGTACAAAATACTGGAAAAAACATAGCTGCATGTATGTATGTTATACATAGTGTGTCAGCATTTGCAACATGTGGTGTGATAGCGATGTTGGCAGGACAAATCACAGGGTCATTTGATAAACTGACCTGTCCTGTGCTAAAGGGCATTCACCTTTGACCTCTTCAACTCCACAACGTTTTTGTGCTAGGATGCTTCCTGGGGGATCAAAACTCATGAGCCTCTAACAACAGCTGCCTGTGAAAAAGAACCAAACCATGTGTATTACCCCCTCTCACACAGGGGCTTTATTTAAGATGTCACTCTAAATCACAGTCTGCTGCGATAGAATCATAGAATGGTCTGGGTTGGAAGTGACCTCAAGGATCCAGTGCCTCACCACACTCTCTGTGAAGAACTTCCCCCTAATATCTAATTTAACCCTTCTCTCCTTTATCTTCAATCCATTCCTCCTTGTTCTGCCATTGTCTACCATTTTAAACAGTTAGCCCTGAGTTTACTACAGGTTTCAGATCCAGCAAGACATTGCTTTCAGTGCTATGAATTTATTGTATCCTGATCTGGTTCTCATCCATATGGTTTGGGTGTCTACATGATCTTCCTTGCAATCTTGGTCAGTCGGTCTAAGGGTCTGTACAGTGATGGTCCTAATAACTAGAGAGGAGGCATTCATTCCTCAGCTGTATGTGTTTTTCTGATTCTGAAGTCTGTATGGTTTTGTGGTACCAGTCTTCACAAGAGAGGCATGGAGGACAAGAGCCTATAAGATATGAGATATGTCTTGCCCTCTCTAAAGAGCGTCCAAAACATGGCTTCTGTAAAACAAGTCAGGTGTACAGAAGGCAGAGGCATATCTGTCGGTGTTTGCTTTTGCTGGCAGTGTTTAGGTTGGCTCGTACAACTCCATTCTGGGTGTCTGCTCCTCAGAGTGACTTCCCTGCTTCTATCAGTAAGTGCTTCTGGGCTGTTCTTGCAGTCTGTGCTATGTAAAGCGCACCCATTTGTATCAGTATGGGTTTGAGGGTACAGTCCCTAGGCAGAAGCTTTCACCAGAATGCTTTATAGAAAATACAGCTACTGAAAAGTGATGGGTGATGGGCACAATAAAAATTCTCATTTACCAATGAGTTCCACAGGCTCACAGAATGTGCTGCAAGGAATTCAACAAAAGCAAGTGTAAAGTCTTCCACCTGGGGAGGAACAACCGCATGTATCAGTACAGGCTGGGGGTGACCTGCTGGAGAAGAGCTCAGTGGAGAAGGACCTGGGGGTCCTGGTGGGTGACAGGGTGGCCATGAGCCAGCAGTGTGCCGTGGGGGCTGAGAGCCAGTGGGATCCTGGGGTGCATCAGGAGGAGTGTGGCCAGCAGGTCACAGGAGGGGATCCTCCTCCCCTGCTCTGCCCTAGTCAGGCCCCACCTGGAGTATTGTGTCCAGTTCTGGGTTCCCTGGTGTAAAAAGGACAGGGATCTCCTGGAGAGAGTCCAGAGAAGGGCTACGAAGATGATGAAGGGCCTGGAGCATCTATCCTATGAGGAAAGGCTGAGAGAGCTGGGGCTGTTCAGCCTGGAGAAAAGAAGACTGAGGGGGGACCTAATCAATGTCTATAAATATCTAAAGTATGGGGTGCAGGGGGAATTGGCCAGCCCCTTTTCTTTGGTCTGTGGAGACAGGACAAGGGGCAATGGCTGCAAATTGGAGCACAGGAAGTTCTGCATCCACATGGGGAGGAACTTTTTCCCAGTGAGGGTGAGGGAGCCCTGGGACAGGCTGCCCAGGGGGTGTGGAGTCTCCTTCTCTGGAGAGATTCCAGCCCCGTCTGGATGCCGACCTGTGCAGTATGAGCTGGGGAGCTGCTTTGGCAGGGGGGTTGGACCCCATGATCTCTCGAGATCCCTTCCAACCCCTACAATTCTATGATTTCTATGATATTAGTTGTTCCTTAGTTAGATTTGATGAGTTATAGAAGTTGTGATTGAACTTTCACCTCCAAATGAACTATCAGGAAACTACCCACCCTGTTACTTGCAGAAATAAGCACTTCTCCTGTACCTTTTTTTTCTAGTTGACACTATTGTGGTCTGACTATGCTTTCCTTCTATTTCTTCCAGTTTTGGGTTATATATTACACATTCTCTAAACAGTGAATTAGTGAGAGCTGATCTTCCATGGTTTAATCATAAAACATTTACATTCAGCTTCTAAATCTTGGAATCAAAGAGAGTCTTTACTTGTGGTGTGCTTTAATGTAAGAGGTGTTCAGACTGGAGAGGATAACCAGTGCCCCATTCTCTCAGTTTTGCTTAGCTGTGCTACTGAGAAGGCTTCTGCAAGAAGCAGCCAGAAGCTCTCTGCAGGCCCCAGAAGGTAAACATAGGCCAAAGTTGCTGCTGACCTGGGCTGAGCCAATCGGTGATGGTCACAGCACCTCTGGGAATCACATATAGGAGAAACAAACCTGCAGGCAGAGGCATTTTGTCACTGGAAAAAGGAGTGAGAAGATGTAACAAGCTGCACAGACACCAAGGCCAGGCCTGAAGGTGAGGGGGGAAAGTAGAAGTGTTAAGATCTGGAAAGGGAAAGCAGCTTATGAGGAATTGACTGGAACCCCACTCCTTGCCCCCCTCCCCATGCCATGTTGGTGGGGGAAGAAGGGAGCAAAATCATGATGAAGTTTAAGTCTGCAAAGAAGGGAGGGGTGGGGGGAAGGTGTTTTAAGACCTGGCCACGCTTCTCATTACCGGACTCTGGTTCACTGGGTGTATTAGTTGTAGTAGTAACAAATCACTTTTCTTTCTTTGATTCTGTGCTGAGTCTGTATTGCCCATTGCATTAACTGGAGAGTGATCCCTCTGTCCTTATCTTGAATCCTAAGCCTCCCGATGTATATATTTTCTCCCTTTTTCAGCTGAAAAGGGGAGTGGGTGAGCAGCTTTGGTGGGCATTTGGCCTCTAGCCAGGGCCAAACCACCACACCCATCCACCTTTCCACATGTTTTAATGCTAGCTAGCAAGTGAGCTCCTTTCATGTTTTCTTACACAGCTTGGTGTCAACTTTTTTGTCACAAAGATGAAGGTTTAGTTTTTCTAATTCACAGAAGAACCTTTTTTTAATTAACTTGCCCGACATACCTTGCACAGGAGCAGCAGTTCCAGGTGCTAGTGAAGGAATGTCAGTGAAATTCATGATAATTGTTACTAAAATCAAGGCCAGCCCTACTGCCTCTGAAAAGAAATATTCAGTGACATTTTATGATGTCCTTTATGATTTAGGCATTCTTCATCTAGTGCAGATTCTGCTGGACCTACTGGAAGCTACCCGGGGCAGGCAGGAGAACCCAAATAGCCTTTCTTATAGCCTGAATCACCACTCTTCCAAAACTGAATTATATGGAGAAAAGTTTTGTCTTACTGGTGTGCACATCTAGCATAGCCAAAGCCCTTCCCTCTGTTCCCTAACCCTGGCAAACAAAGGCTTCATGGGGTAGGTGTTGGAACAATGAAACTTTGAAGATCTTTTCTTGTGTAGCACACTGACTCTGGCTGAGGTTGCCTGGAGTATCAGGAAAGTAATTAAGGACCGATTTTCCAAATGAGATGCATTGTGACAGTCGTGAAATGTTATCTCTCATCCTGACAGGAATACACAAACAGGGACTGTCCTTTTTCTTCTCCATCCATTATGTGCTTGGCTAACCTTGTTGCCACAGACATGGAGAAAATGAAGCAGCTGCCTACTCATTTATGCATCCCTTAATTGCTTAGGCAGCTGGAGTAGCTGTTGCCTAAAATTCAAAAAACTGGGTTCCCAGAGCATTTCTAGAAGAGCTTCTAATGAGCAACCCCGATGCTCATCACATAACCAGCACGAAGACAGAAGTGTGGCCACAACACTTGCACAAGCACATTTGGCTTGGACGCTTTTTAATTAGTGCCTGGGAGCAGGGCTTGCCAAATTCTGGGGGTCTGCCTGTGAAGCAGTGGTTTTGTTAAGGTCAGCATCCAGTCGTGTGTGCTGCTAAGCGCTTGCCGCTGCTTGATTACCTACTGAAAGCTTGCAAGCCTGCAGGTTTTCCTGGTCCACATGTAGTGTGTCTTGTCTGCAGCGGAGGAAAGCAACGGCAGCATGACAGAGTTTCCCACCCCTCCTGTCCTTCCATGAAAATGGTACCTTTTAACTTGGCAGGAGTCATGGCTGGTCTTCCACAGCGGTACATCAGCTAAAGCCCTTCTGATGTTTCAGCAAGTAAAACCGAGGTAGTGCTGCTTCCCTGTACTTCATTGGAACTCAGAAGGTCAACTATGCAGCTTGCATTCTAATGGGAATTATAGATAAAAGGAAGCCTATAGGGTAAATTAGTTTCTACATAGAATCACAGAATTGTAGGGGTTGGGAAGGGAGCTCCAGAGACCGTTGAGTCCAACCCCCCTGCTAAAGTAGGTTCCTTAGGACAGGTCGCACAGGTAACAGGCAGATATGTTATTTATAGCTTCTGGACTAATTTTCTGGTAGAAAGCTTAAGGAGGGGGAGTGAAGGGGCAGGTGTCAATCTCCTCCCTTTGGTGACCAGTGATACAACCTGAGGGAACGGTATAAAGCTACTAGAGGGGAGGTTCAGGCTGGGTGTTAGGAAGAGGTTCTGTACTGAGAGGGTGGTTGGGTACTGGAACAGGCTCCCCAGGGAAGTGGTCACAGCACTGAGCTTGGTGCTCAGGAAGCTTCTGGACGATGCACTCAGTCCCATGCTCTGACCTGGCTGTCCCTGTGTGGAACCAGGAGTTGGACTTGATGATCTGTATGGGTCCCTTCCAACTCAGGATGTTCTGTGATTCTGTGAAAGCATGTGCAGCATGTCCAGATTGCTTGCACTACAGCACTGTCTTTAGAAAAGAGCTTTGATGAAGAAAAGGGGGTCTGGTCTTCAAGTTTTATTATTTAAGAATGTGACAGGCAGTTGATAAATAAGCAGTGAAATGAAAAGACATTGAATCAGATGCTTTCTGAAGCTTTGCTTTTTCCAGCTCTTTTGACACGTCTTCTTGAGAGACTTTGAAGGACTTTGCAGTTGTCACGGTGATTTGTGGTGCCAAAAAAAATCAGGGTGGTAAAATCCTAGAACAAATGCTTTTATTTCCATGCTGTGATATGGTCAGCATAGGATAATTCCTGTTGGTGAGGCTCCTAAAGAACAGGGTATGCATTATGGGCTATACTCATGGAGTAGCTTGCTTTTACTCTGTTTCTTGGTGCCTATCAATAACTCACCCAGCTGAAGCGATAGAGCAAACGAGTCTGCTGGGAAACACCATGAAGCCAGGCTGTTGATACAAACAATTAGTGAAGAAAACTATGTAAAATAAATTTTTTGCCCTGCAATGAAGGAAATTGTACAAGAATTTGAAATTTGGAAACATCTGAATATGTCTTCATTTATTGCTTTTCTTGCAGGCCTGGGGGCATGAATACCAAACACAATGGGAAAAGTTCTGAAGTTTTTGTAACTAAAAGCTTCCAAAAAAAGTGTGTTGGAAACCAAACTGTATGCAATAGCTTCAGACAAACAAGAGTTGGCAGCATCCTGAGAGACCAAATGTCTCTTGGAAGATGTTTTGCAAGCATCTGAAATAGTTGGTCAGATAAAGGAGTTCAGGGAAATTGGAGCACATCCCTGAAGAGAACTTTGAGAAGTATGGAAAGTTTAAGGACTGGGCTGCTAGGTAGAAACTCTAGACGTGGTGCCTGATTTGGTGAACCTGAACAGGTTAGAGGAAGTGGTAAGCAATTGGGAAAGGGAAAAAAAAAATCCAGAAAAACCCATTAAGTCACTGCTCAGAACCCCCTGGGACCAGACTCCCAGCCTGGCAGCTTCCAGCCCTAACTTTCTTCTGGTTGGCATTTTCTTTTTGCAACGTTTCTATTATTGTGATTTATAAATAGAAACCAGACACACCCAAAGTGTTCTGCACAAAAGTTTCATAATTTTGATGCTTTGCATGTTACTTTCACAGAGGGAGACACTAGCAGAAGACACTCTTTTTTAAAAGCAAGGTGCACTTTCAATTCTATTTTCTGGTCTGTTTTTCATTCCTGTTTGGCCAAGGAGATGTCCTTCCTTTGTCAGCTAATGTGCCACAAAACCCCTCAAATCCATAAAATCTTGAGATTGATGGAGAAGAGAGTATTGCTGATGCACTGCAGACCTGGGTGTCTGGCTACCATCCCAGAATCACAGAGTTGTAGGGACTGGAAGGGACCTCGAGAGCTCATGGGGTCCAACCCCCCTGCCAAAGCAGCTCCCCAGCTCATACTGCACAGGTCGGCGTCCAGACAGGTCTTGAATCTCTCCAGAGAAGGAGACTCCACACCCCCTGGGCAGCCTGTCCCAGGGCTCCCTCACCCTCACTGGGGAAAAGTTCCTCCCCATGTTGGTGCAGAACTTCCTGTGCTCCAACTTGCAGCCATTGCCCCTTGTCCTGTCCCCACAGACACTGAAAAGGGGCTGGCTGATTCCCCCTGCATCCCCTGCTTCAGATAATTATAGACATTAATTAGGTCCCCCCCTTAGTCTTCTCTTCTCAAGGCTGAAGAGTCCCAACTTACTCAGTCTTTCCTCACAGGGGAGATGCTCCAAGCCCCTGATCATCTTTGTAGCCCTTCCCTGGACTCTCTCCAGGAGATTCCTGTCCTTTTTATATCAGGAAGCCCAGAACTGGACACAACACTCCAGGTGGGGCCTGACCAGGGCAGAGTAGAGGGGGAGGATCACCTCCTGTGACCTGCTGGCCACACTCCTTCTGATTCCCCCCAGGATCCCATTGGCTCTCTGAGCCCCCAGGGCACTGTATGTGTGTTGTTCTCTCTGCACCAACTACATCACAAGCCATGGCTCTGCTTGCCTTAGAAAAAACTGCAAAGCCCAGCGCTGATCTAGCACCTGCAACACTGTGGCCCTTAGAGAGCTGAGTGCATGGGTCTGTGCCACCCAAGCCTGGCATAATTTTGAAAGGCTCAGTGTTAAGCAGCCACTCTATAGGATCTTGCCTTCTTCAGTTCACCAGGAATTTTATAACAGAAAAAGCAACAACCTAATATAGGAGACACTTGGGTCAGAAACACTCCATCCTTTTACACAAAAAGTTTTTGTGTGAGCATAATCCCTTCCACTGCCTGTAATCTAACCACTGCTGTTTTATAATTAAACATTTGCCCCTTTTCTCCCCCTTGTGATGTGTTTTTGAGGGTTGGTGGGTTTTTTTCTTCTTCCTGCCCCCCCTTTAAAGGGACAGATGAGTTCATGAACTTCATTGATAAACAAGATTTCTCCTATTGACTTTTGTTTTCCTTTCAAGAGTTTTGCTGAGACATCTGTGGCTGAATCTTCGTTATTTTGGATGTATACTATTCAAACTATTCCCTTTTTTCTAGCTCCTAATATGGCAAAGCCATTCCTACTCAGTAATGCTCATAAACATTTGCATAAAGTGAATTGTGTACTTGAATTGGGGCCTCCAACATATCCTGTTTGATATACTAGACCTCATAAAAAGACAGGAAAGACAGATGCAATTTGTGCCTGTCTGGAATCGAAGCGCTTCTCTGCTTCCCTTGTACAAAGAGAGCAAAACATCTGGGTACTGCTTGGTTTTGAACCAGCCCCAACAGAGGGGGAATTCTTTTGCAATGCAACTAAGCAGTAAGTGTGAGAAAAACATATCTATGAAATATAAATATCTTCTGAACCATCCAAAGCCTTTCTGGCTCCTGTGCCAGTCAGAAAGCTGGTCAGGGAGCTTTTTGACTCTGTCTCCCTCTCTGCTTGCCAGCAAATGCTGAACCCTGCAAGGCATGAAACACAAAGGAGTGAGGGCAAGTGGCTGTTCAGCCCCATATCCTGCCCCCAGCGATGCTGATGCTGGGACCACAGGGAAGAGCGTAAGATGGAGTGATAGGTTACTGGTGTATGACATGCATGTGTGGTTTCTGAAATTTCTCTGCCTGTACTATCCAAGCTTCATCAAAAGGGTGAAGGATAACTAAGATGCTTTAACTTTTGCTTGGCTGATTAACAAGCAAGCAAGAAATGCCTGCAAAAAGGATGTAGAGAGTTATTTCCCCTGGTCTCACCCCAGCAAACATGGGTGTAGAAGCACTTAGGTTAGGTCAGTGTACTTTCCATTAAACTCCCTTCGGTTTAAGTGTAAACACTTCTTAGGATAAGAACTTCAATCCAATTTTTTAGTGTTAGGGAAAGCATCTGGAGGTCTGAGATGAGTTTGAACAGCATCAGATAGAGGATCTTCAATGTGCTGTGCAGTTACAGCCTTTGCTGTGAAATTAACCCACCTTCATCCAAAACTATCCTCTTATCTATTGCTGAAGTGGTCAACTAGGTTGTGAATCTTGGCCAGAAGTTAATATAATCCACTGGGCACATCCCTGCAGTCCAAAGATACCAGTACTGGGGGAAGCTGCTGTAAGACATGTGTCCTTGCTTATCAGATGTTTTTTGGCCAGCTGTCCGGGCTGGTTCCTGTGCATACCGCATCAAGTACCATCCTCTCCATCTTCTCATTGGTGAGTTATCAGTGCCAAGCTCCAGGTTTAACCAGCCTTTTTCCAGGGAACAGGGACAGAAACATCCAGGAAAGGCAAGCTGTGTGACTTAACTGAGAGAGTTTCACACAGAGAGCATGTTGGGGTGGAGAATTGAGCCTAGATTTCTGGAAACTGGATTATGTGACTGGATCATTCTGCTTTTATGTACACAGCCATAAAGGATGGTATTAAATAATAAAATTATTAGGCTCACACCAAAGGGAATAAGAAAAAATCTGACATTGTATTTCTTGTACAACATACAACAATAAACATGAGGGAATACTGACTTACCTTCCTTAAAGATTAAGCAGGTAAATATGATCTATCACAAAGATTCAGGGAAGACAGTAGTGCTTTATGAACCACACATAATTTAGGTCAAGGCTTGTTGGGTTGGGTTGGGGTTTTTTTTAACTGTTATTTTCTTAAAGGAGAAAAACAATAGCAAGGTAGCCAGCCAGAAAGCCTGGGGGAATCATTCACCTTCAAGGTGTTAGTATTAAAAGGCCCAATAGGAATCAGATGTGTAGAGAAATAAAACTGCAGGCAGGAAGAAGGAGTACCTCAGGCCATGGCTGTTCCTACTGTACTGGTTAATGAGACCTCCAGAAGGAATTATTGATTTAAATTACAGCTCACAAGCAATGTGTTAGCTTATCTTTTCTAAATGATGCGTTAGGATACTGCGTAGGAAATGTAGGCTTTTGCATGGCTCAGCGTGTGATGGTGAGGGTGCCTTTGATATAGAAGTAGTTCAGTCTACATATGGCATGCTGGCCAGTGTGCCACGTAATACAAAGTGTATTATCCTGGTATTATTTTGGCCTGGTGTTCACAAAGCAAGGAACTGGAAGACCTGCAAAAGGTTTTGTTTTGGTGACCCCCTTGCCATCACAAGGGGAGGGCTTATACCTTTTTATGAGAGCTTTGCTTGGTGCAAATACATAATATTGCTTTGGCTATGCCAAAATGAAGGAGGGAAGGTTTAGATGAGATATTAGGGGGAATTTCTTTACAGAGAGAGTGGTGAGGGGCTGGAACAGGCTGCCCAGAGAGGTGGTGGATGCCCCATCCCTGGAGGTGTTCAAGACCAGGTTGGATGGGGCCCTGAGCAACCTTGCCTAGATCCAGGTTGGTGGCCCTTCCTGTGGCAGGGAGGTTGGAACTCTGTGATCCTTGGGGTCCCTTCCAACCCTTGCCATTCTGTGATCTAGCTGAAGAAATGGGGTTTGGTAGGTCAGTGTTTGTCCCTAAGCTGCGTGTCAGGAGTGTGCTACGGAGTCACCCAAAGTCTTTCTTCCCAGCTGTCCAGAGAGGTGCAAAATGCTGTGCGGCAATGTGTTTTGTGGCATGACGTGCTCCTGGGACTGGGAGCACAAGGAGTGACTCCCCCAAAGTGAATATGGGCCCCAGTGCTTCCCCACAGCGCTGGTAGCTGCCGCAGACCCATGTGCAGCTTTGGCTGTAGTTGAGAGGCTTGCCCTGTGCTTCTAGGGTTACCTGATAGCGCTGAATTAGGGCTATCCTGATTAATGCATCTGTGTCTAAGCATTATAGCTAACATGGCAGATTCTAGATCAAGATATTCTGAAATTACTATCAGACTTGAGAAAATACTTTGAATGAGATTTTAGTTCACTTCCAAGCAGTTGCTGCTGAAATAGGACCAGATCCTGGATTTTTAGGCTGCAGAATGACAGTCCAGCTCGGATTTGTAAGAGGGTTGCTTTAGAGGCCATGTCTGTCTTCAGATGACTGTATATATATATATATACACACACACACAAACACACATATATATATATATACATGAAATATATATATATAAAATTTTGTTTTGCAAGGATATTATAGGAAATTTAACCCAGAGATTTTCCGTAGTGTCTTTCCCTCTCACTGACCTGATCCGAAAAAGGGGGAAGGTAGAAGAGGGGGGTAAAAAAGAAGCCTGTTGCTATTTAATGGTCTCCTGAATGCAAAGGATGCCTTTAGGAACATTAAAGAAAAATTATGTACAGCTCCTGTGTGTCAGAGCTCAAATTTTCCCCAAACGTTATTGTTTAACCGGATGTGTCAGAAAGTAAACTGGGTGCAATTTAATGCCAAGAAAACGATGGTAAAGAGTATCTAGTGCTATATATCACTGAGAAATCATTCCAGAGGGGATAAAGATATGCAACTATAGGAGGCAAAAAAGAAAAAAAAAAGAAGCAAAGTTTCACTATAAAATGGACTTTAGAAGCACTTTTCTGTTAATTTGTTTAAAATGCATTTTAGTAAAGAATTATGGGCGCTCAGTATGAGTAACTATCAGGAAGAAAAAGAGGTGCATTGGCTAGCTTATGATACCATGCAGTATGTTACACCTGTAGCATGCTGTTGACCCTGTCCTGGGGAAGCCACTCCTGACAGGTAAAAATACAGAACTACAGGTTTTTGTCCATTGAGGCCGGCCCACGTTGATGCACGTATGGGATTTCACACACCCCACACGTGCGGACAGGCTTTGGAGCACAGTTAAGAGATTTCCGTGTCAGGATTACTCTGACATTCGCTCCACATGAGGTGGAAAAGAGCCAAGCAGGAAAAGCTGGGGGCAAGAAACATCCTTCCCGGTGGGAGGCGCTTGGGGCATTATGGAGGCTTCCCTTCTAGTGTTTCACTTTGCTTCTTTAACATAGGCAGGAGTGGGGACAGCTCAGCCCCCCTATGGTGACCCCTATGCAGAGACCAACACGCAATTTGATATGAATTTTAGGTGAAGCCATTTTATGAGGTGAAATCACCCAGATTCTATACCTTTCTTACTGCAAATGTGGCAAGCTAAAAACCTGCTCATTGGTTACACACACTGTTCACACCATATTGATTGGTTAGTGACTATAACGAGTTCTGATAAACCTATCTTATAGCTAAACATCCTTAGTTTACCTTTAATACCTAAAAGCATCCGCACACCTGCTGGTTTGACCCACTTGTTATGGTTGGTTCCTAACATGTTCCGTTACTCCCAAATACCTTCCCATAACTGCTTCTTGGTTTAGGGCAGCCTGTGCTAGGCCGCTGTGTTTTGAGAATGTGATTATTAGGATCCTGTCAACATGAGTAACCTTTCCTGTCTCATGGGAACAGAAGAATATTGTCAGGGCCTATGTCTTGGGTGAAGAGAGCTAGGCAGCCAGCAGGCCTGCTGCCTTCCCCAACAACCCCCTTGTCCTATTTGTCACTCTATTTACATATTTGTTGCCTGGGTGCATGGTGCAACTCAAATAATCCCACGGGTGGCTTTATTGTGTGCGTGCTGGGCTGGGTGGGGGAGCTGGCTGCTCTCCTGCCCTCTTACACATTCCACAACCTCTACAAGGACGTTGTTTATATAATTCTATACATGCAATCTGGATTCAATTCTGGCACCAACAAACCAGATTTTAGTTTGTTGGCTGCCAGCTACTAATATTTGTGTGTGTGTAAACTTAAAAATATAAATATGTATTGGCGAGCTATGAAGCTGTGTAAGGTGATTGGAAAACTCCCTATTATCTCTGACTAACATATGGTGGGGTGCTTTAACCCCAGCCAAGCAGCTAAGTGCTGTGCCATACAGCCACTTGCTCACTCCCTGCTCCCGGTGGGATGGGGAGAGAATCAGAAAGGGTGAATGTGAGAAAACTGGTCGGTTGAGATAAAAACAGTTTTAAAATTTGAATATAATAATAAGAAGTAGTAATAAAAAGGAAAATAACAGAACCAGGAAAAAAAAAAACCAACAAAACCAATCAAAAACTAGAAAAGCAGGTGATAACAAATGAAAAGCAGTTGCTCGCCACCGGCTGACAGCCAGTCCCCAGGCAGTGACTGCTGATCCCTAGCCAATTCCCCCCTCATACCCAGCTTTATATGCTGAGCATGACATCATACAGTGTGGAATATCTCTTTGGCCAGCGTAGGTCAGCTGTGCACCCCTAGCCTACCACTGGCAGGGTATGAGAAGCTGAAAAGTCCTTCACTTGGTGTGAGCCTTACGTAGCAACAATGAAGCTACCAGTGCGTTATCAGTAAATATTATCCTAAATCTCAAATCACAGCATCATACCAACTGCTAGGAAGAAAATTAACTCTATCCTAGCCAAAACTGGGATAATGTAGGTGCTGAATTACAGAATCACAGAGTTGTAGGGGTTGGAAGGGACCTCAAGAGATCATGGGATCCAACTCCCCTGCCAAAGCAGCTCCCCAGCTCATACTGCACAGGTCGGCATCCAGACGAGTCTTGAATCTCTCCAGAGAAGGAGACTCCACACCCCCTGGGCAGCCTGTCCCAGGGCTCACTCACCCTCACTGGGAAAAAGTTCTTCCCCATGTTGGTGCGGAACTTCCTGTGCTCCAATTTGCAGCCATTGCCCCTTGTCCTGTCCCCACAGACACTGAAAAGGGGCTGGCCAATTCCCCCTGCACCCCATACTTCAGATATTTATAAACATCGATTAGGTCCCCCCTCAGTCTTCTTTTCTCCAGGCTGAACAGCCCCAGCTCTCTCAGCCTTTCCTCAGAGGATAGATGTATTGTTATCTTGCTGTCCTCTTGCTCTGTCTACAGACTGTATGTACAAAATGATACCAGTCCTTTTTGTCTTAAACATTCCTCCACTCCTCAGAGTTCATTATTATCCCTGCAATATACCAGACTAAGATACTAATGACAGTGTGTGGGCCAGTTCCACACTGGTTTGGAGAGAAGGGATGCATGCAGTGGAGAAACACATAGTCAGCGCAGTAAAGAATCACAGAATTACAGGGTTGGAAAAGACCTTTAATATCACTGAGTCCACTCATGGTTCTGCATTTAGTTTTCCCACTGTGCCCCAGCTTGGTCTGAACTTACCAAAATATCTTCTAGATAAGAGGCCGCAAATCTCAGTTGTGCAGGCTTTCTTGGATACATCTGCTAATTGTAATTCTGGCTAGGTCTAAAAAGTGACCAAGATTTTACTTTGGTTTTCTAGTAGTGGCTCACTAGTCCCTGATTTAAAAGGCACAAGTTAGAAAAGGTCTAGGGATTCCAGTCAAAGAGAGCCAAGATCCACAGCTACACCAGCCTGAATAGTGAAATAAGACATCGTGAACTGGAGTTCATATTTTGTTTGGAGGTCAGGAGCATGATTTTTTTTTCACTTGTTAATTAAGTCAATGTAGCTGCCTATATGTCTTGATTCTCACATAGGTCCTTTCATGCTGAGCCAGCCCCAGATACTTCCTCAGGAACAAAGAATAAATGCATGTAGAAAGGTAGCGGAGAGCTGTGACTGAACTGCATGCTTCATAGACCACAGTGTCATACTGGAGATAATTACCATTTTGGCTAACTACACCAGGAAAAAATCCTTTTCAGGGTTTGTTTTTTTGTTGTTGTTTTTAATTGTGTTTATTTAGCTGGGAAAGGATTCTAAGCACTGTTTCCATTGCCAAAAGTTAGACATAATAATCCATAAATAAGCATCTAGACAAACAGCCTAATTGTGTAAGTTTTCAAACATGAGTCAGTAAACCACCTCCTATGAATAGGTGACTAATTAGGAGCTGAATTAGGCCTGTGATGAGTATAACTTAGCCTTACAGATCCCTCCTGAGAACCAAAGTGAACTATAAAGGCCAAAGTTCCCGAGCTCCAGAAGCCAAACCAGCTGACGCTCTCTGTTGATGTTGTAATATAGAGTTCAGCTGGTGGCAGCAAGTGGGGTGACATGTATTTCTCCCTGTGCTTAAACTGACTAAACGAATTAGGGTTTAAACTGTATATTTGCTCTAGAATTTCATCTTAATTCCACTCTCATCACAGCACAACATTTCAACATAAAATAAAATAGTAAACTCAATCTTTCCAAGACTATAGCTTGTTGACATTGAACCTCACACAGTTCTTACACTGTCTGCTGGGGCCGACATGGCGCTGTTAGATCAACAATACCAGCTGGTTTTTTAATTCTCTTGGGAGCCAAAATTTAAATAAAGCTAAATATTAGGTCTGTGCTTAGATCTATTCTATAAATATTGTCAAAAATTTAGGAGACGTTTGGCTTGGGGTTTTTTTACATCTCATTTTTATTGTTGATCTTTGCAATCTTGTGTTTGTCATTGGTTTTTAAGGTACTCATAATAAGTGTTTTGTTTATAATACTTCTGTAGTGCAATTTTTCTACCATGATTAGCTGTCTCTAGCAGGCTTTGGGGTTTGTTTGCTTTGCTTCTGTAGTAATTCTAATTAGACATTCACATACTTTATGTTACTGAGCAAGGGGCTGAGACTTGGTAAGATTTGGAATTGCTTGCCCCCATCCAGGTGTCTTAGCGTGACAGCTTTTAACCCAAAAAAAGTCACTTACCTCTGTGATCTGAAATACTATGAGCTGTCAAACAGCCAGCAAAGTTACCAGGAACCTAAAGCAGTCTGTAGGTAAATGGGGTTTATGTATGAAGATGCTGTGGGGTTAATTAGCATTTACAGCTGAGTTATTTTCATAATAGACCTGATAAAGTATCGAGCAGTGTTTGTCCTTTAACACAGAGCTCACACATTGTATATGGCCACGCACACTCGCTGTATTTCTTTTGCAGCACTGTATTGGGTCACTCAGGTCCCAGAGAAACCATAGCAATGCCTTCCTGCCATTGTGCACCAGGAAGGGCTGGCCAAGCACTTGCAGCCCAGGGCCCACAGTTTCCCTCCTTCGGCCCTGGGATGTGTTATTTTTAAGTAGTTGGAGGTACAGAAACAGCCTGCACAGCATAGGAACAGCCGCTGAGCTACAGGGTCAGCTGGTCCCAGAATCCTTCCCCTGCTGCATCCCCCAGCTCACGGTGGGCTGGTACCCACATTCCCTTCAGTTAGGGATGGAGGAGAGGGACGCTATCAGCATCACTCAGTCTGACGTTCTGGGCTCCCTGGTATTAAAAAGACAGGGATCTCCTGGAGAGAGTCCAGAGAAGGGCTACGAAGGTGATGAAGGGCCTGGAACATCTATCCTATGAGGAAAGGCTGAGTAAGTTGGGACTCTTCAGCCTTGAGAAGAGAAGAGGGGGGACCTAATTAAAGCCTATAATTATCTGAAGCAGGGGATGCAGAGGGAATCAGCCAGCCCCTTTTCAGTGGTCTGTGGAGACAGGACAAGGGGCAATGGCTGCAAGTTGGAGCACAGGAAGTTCCGCACCAACATGTGGAGGAACTTTTCCCCAGTGAGGGTGAGGGAGCCCTGGGACAGGCTGCCCAGGGGGTGTGGAGTCTCCTTCTCTGGAGAGATTCAAGACCCATCTGGACACCTACCTGTGCAGTATGAGCTGGGGAGCTGCTTTGGCAGGGGGGTTGGACCCCATGAGCTCTCGAGGTCCCTTCCGACCCCTACAACTCTGTGGTTCTGTGATTTGGCAGCAGGGAGCTTTTGGTGGAAAAGGGAGACAGAAAGAACCTCCTCTCGCCTTGCTGTTGCGATATGTTCACCCACAGCCTGTACAGTAGCAGTGCTCGTGCTGAATACAAATTAAGGTGCTTGTTTGTTTAAAATGAAATAACTTTTAATGCTTACAACATTGTCTGAATGCTATTAAATATTATTCAATATACTTTTTTATTAAAAATAAAGTCCACCTTTATGATAGAGAGCTCTTCAAGAGTGAATACCTGATTCCAGTTGCATTAGGACCCTTCTGTGTGAATCCAGGTTAAAACAAATTCAAAAGAATTAATTATTCAGTCCTTCCATCCCCTCACGTATCCTTCCATCCAACTTCACATGCCACAGTGAGCTCCTATCCCCCAAAGCTCAAATACTGTCTGTCTGTGCTGTTTCCTGGAAGATTAAGTTGTTTGGAGGTGGAAGGTTATAATTTGCAGGACTTCAGCAGAGATAATGGGCTGTTGTTTGTTTCTAGAATGGGAACACAGATAAGATTTAACAGCAGAAAAAAACTTTATAATTTCCAAAGTTTTAAGGAGGATGAAAGACAGTAGCTTGAGAAGAGATGGTAATGTAACAGACTTGGTTCTCCCATCATGAATGCCAATGTAAGTTCATGGGAATTGAATTCGTATGGAGTCTCTAGCAAATGCAGAGGCACACCATCCTTAAAAAAAACCCCTATGAAACAGTGGGGGAAATGTCAGGACATGAAAAGGCCTCAAAAGACAGATGGAAATGGTTTTATATAGAAGAAAAAAGTCAAGAGAGAAAAACTGCTTGTTGGATGGTTTGAAATAGCAAATACCTCAGCTTGGATGTGTTGATTAGAAAGTAAAAGTACCCTTAGAATGCATCATATACCTGTGAGACTCATCTGTGTAGTATGAGCTAGGGAGCTGCTTTGGCAGGGTGGTTGGGCCCCATGAGCTCTCGAGGTCCCTTCCAACCCCTACAACTCTGTGATTCTGTGTGATCTTAGAATTAGTGATGCACTTCACTACATAAAGCATGTATGGGAAGAGATGGCTGCCAAGTAGTTCCTGAATTTAGGTGGCATTTCACAATCCAATTAGAGAAATGGGATTATCAAGTTCATTCTTGATTGTGCTATTAAAAATAGAGGAATTGGAAACAAATGGGTGTTTTATTATATTTTATTATTTATTACATAAAATCATGAATTAAATATCTGGAGGAGATCCTGAATATGTTATATTGCAGAAAAACATAATTGCCTACTGATGCCTAGCACCAGGCATTGACATTTTTTAGTGTTCATACTTTTTGATTCAATTTTTCATGACTGTTTAAATTATAAAAAGAGATAAAATAGTAACAGAACTGTTTTAACCAGACTTCTCCCTAGACCTATGTATTAGAAGGAAATTTTACCACCCCTCTCCACGCAGAGGATGGTGAAAGCCCCCTGGTCTCCGGACAAGCCGTAGCAGGTTCCTTCCTTGGAGGAAACATCTACAACACTGTGGAAAACAAATCTTGAATAATTGTTTTGTTACTTGGTCAGGCTCTTTGGGGTAAAAGCATTTCACATTATGAATCTTTTGGTCGCAGCCTATTGTATGTCACATTGGTAGAAAGTGGTTCCAAGCACTTTGGCAAAGGTTCCTAGAAAGACTTTTTCAGGTTTTCAAAAATCTTGTCTAGGAACACCATTGTTCTGCTGAACTGCCTAGAGCAGGGTTTTGAGGGCCCAGCATTACACATTCTTGGTTTTGTGATGCTTAAGTTTTGGAAAAAGAAACAGGAAAATATCTGCCTAATGAACAGAATCCAAGGTTTAAAGGCATCTCAGACTAGACACTGCAATTAAAGCCTTAGCCTGAAAAATCCATGCTAAGCCTCTGAGCAGTATCGTCAGCAACAGGAAAAGGTTTTTCCTCTGTTTACCTCCAGCACTTTAACTTGGAAAAGGCTTTTAACTGACAAAGCTGAAGCGGGATTAAACAGAATCACAGAGTTGTAGGGGTTGGAAGGGACCTTTAGAGATCATGGGGTCCAACCCCCCTGCCAAAGCAGCTCCCCAGCTCATACTGCACAGGTTGGCGTCCAGACGGGTCTTGAATCTCTGCAGAGAAGGAGACTCCACACCCCCTGGGCAGCCTGTCCCAGGGCTCCCTCACCCTCACTGGGGAAAAGTTCCTCCCCATGTTGGTGTGGAACT
Source organism: Laterallus jamaicensis coturniculus (assembly GCA_022605575.1). Classification (NCBI taxonomy): domain Eukaryota; kingdom Metazoa; phylum Chordata; class Aves; order Gruiformes; family Rallidae; genus Laterallus; species Laterallus jamaicensis. The sequence continues at coordinate 6,312,736 of JAKCOX010000005.1, forward strand.
TCCTGTGCTCCAATCTGCAGCCATTGCCCCTTGTCCTGTCTCCACTGACCACTGAAAAGGGGCTGGCCAATTCCCCCTGCTCCCCATACAACAAACACCACAGGCCAGAGCAAAAAGGGTGTCACCAAGGTAGGCTGATAAACCAGGAGATTTATCCCAGCTGAGGATTTGGCTCCTAAATACATTGTTAATTTGAGAGACACATTAAAATAATAAAAGACAGTGAATCAACAGCCTTCACAGTAGAACAAGTGGCTTTGGCTACAGAAATCTCAATCTCCATTAGAATTAATATTTTTTCCCCAAGCATTTGGACCTCAGCTCGGTCTGCTGTTTCCTTTTGAGTTTCCTCTTTCTAATTGTGAGCAAATGAGCGTGCTGAGCTGCTTCCATGTGTCAGAGCCAGCATCCAGGAGCAGCTACAATCAGAATACACCAGAGGCAAGCCCTGCTCTGTGGTACTGCTCTGTCAGATGCAGCAGGGAAGGAGCAGGATGATGTCAAGAGGATGCTATTTTCTGCCATGAGTTCCTAAAAAGGGCAATGCTTCCCTTCCTCTTACACCTCCTCCCCACCTCCTCCAGCCCCCCCCACCCCCAAAAGCATCACTTTGCTTAATAAGAGCCATTTCCTTTAGAAAATTGACTTCTTTTTATTGTAGGAGTAATCTGCAGGTCAATGGGGAGAACAAGGGGGTCTATCTGGCAGTAAACACTGGCAACATGAGCAGAGAGCTGCCCTGGGTACCTCAGTACACCCCCAGCCCCCCACTCACTCTCTCCCTGTCTGAAGGCTGCCTTCGAACTGAGGCTTCTCCTGGGTTAACCAAGGGGGTTGGGGGAAGAAGAGCATCTCTGATGTTTTTTAATGCTTAGATAATATAGGTATGTAGATTTTGGGGGAGAAGTTCTTCATTGGTATTTGGAAGTAATGGAAATTTACTGTTGGTGTATTGGGAAAGTAAGGGTATACGCTCATAACCAGAATTTTTCTCTCTTTATTTCCAATTTGTTGGCTTATATGTAGTGATTTGGTTCTGCTTTTGCAAGGAAGTAAATAGGTGTGGGTGAAATGAGTAATATTTTTGTAGGAGGAAAAAAAGACCCTGTTTCCAAACAGAAATCATCATTACCCCTGTGGTGGTTTTGGCCCTAGCCAGAGGCCAAATACCCACCAAGCCGCTCGCTCACTCCCCTCTTCAGCCGAAAAGGGGAGAAAATAGCTATTAGGAGGCTTAGGACCTGAGATAAGGACAGAGGGATCACACTGCAATTAGTGCAATGGGCAAAACAGACTCAGCACAGAATAAAGGAACGTGATTTATTACTACTATAACGAATACACCCGGTGAACCAGAACGAGATAAGAAGTGGCCAGGTCTTAAAGCACCTTCCCCCCACCCCTCCCTTCTTAGCAAACTTAAACCTCATCAGGATTTTTCTCCCTTCTTCCCCCCCCCCCCCAGCATGGCATGGGGAGGGGCAGGGAATGGGCAGTGGGGTTCTGGTGATTCCTCACAAGCTGCTTTTCCTCCCAGGATCTTAACCCTTCTTCTTCCCCCCACCCCTGTCCTCTTCGCACTCCTGACTTTAGTCACAGATCTGCTCCCTTCTTCCCTCCCCTCGCAGCACAGGGAGGGGCAGGGAATGGGCAGTGGGGGTTTCAGTCTGTTCCTCCAGAGTTGTCTTCCGTCTCAGCTGGGGGGGACATTCCACACACCACCCCCCCTTCCCCTGCAGCACCGTGGGGTCCCACCCATGCAAGAGTCCTGTCCACGAACTTCTGCAGGGTGAGTCCTCTCTATCGGGGATCCATCTCCTCACCACAGGCCTCTCAGCAGGACTCCCCTCCACAGGGTGCTGACATCCAGGTCCAGACCCCCCATCCTGGTCCCCCGCAAAGTCATAAGTCCCCTGGCAAACCTGCTGAGGCGTGGATCAGTCTTCACAGGGCATAGGTGTCTCTGCTCCCCATCCTCATCCATGGGCTTTGGGGGGACACCTGTTTCACCATGGGCTTCACCACCAGCTGCAGGGGAAACTATTTTTGCATTCTTCCCCCTCACCCTCCTCCATCGGGCCTGGCCTTGGTGTCTGTGCAGCTCGTTACATCTTCTCCCTCAGCTCCGGTGGCAAAGTGCCTGCCAGCAGGTTTTTCTCTCCTGTATGTGATTCCCAGAGACGCTATGACCAGCTCTGATAGGCCCAGTCTCAAATTTGGGCTTGAATTGACCAGTGTTTTCAAAATCTGGGGCTTGGAGAAAGCTGTAACTGCGGCTTACAAAAGCCAAGGAAGCAGCACAGCCACACAGAACTGCAACAACCCCCTTTCACTCTGTTATTTTCAGCACCTAATCAGTTTTACCAAGAACATCTTTGATGGGTAGGATAAAGCAGCTAGCAGCAAAAACTGGAGCTTGTTGACAACAAATGCATTGGTTGGGGAGCATCATCTGCTTTGTGACTCTTCAGTCAGTGACCACATATTTTGTGTTCCATCAGCTCTGGCAAAATTGCCAAGCTGTTCTGCTGAGTGCCTTGAGATCAGTCCATGAATGCTGCATGTGGAGATGTTTGTTTGTGTTAAGCAGAGGGAAACATTATGTTTGCTGTTGCTTTAACTTAAATCCATGTGTCCTGACCCACAGAAAGTAAATGTAAATATGGCCTGGATTTAAAACAGTGAAACTATGTGTGTTTATGTGTCCTTATGCATAGATTAGGGAAAATGTAGGGATTATGAATGCTAAACCCAGGTATTATCATGGCGTATGGGGCTGTAGTATTACATATTACATGCATTTAAGAGAGCCTGTGTGGGAATTGTTTTTATACACGTTTCTGAAGTCAACTAAAATAATTTTAATTGTAAAGATGGTGGATTTTCTCACAAAATGTGACTTACCATCCCCCTGAGATACTTGTTACCAAACAACATGGGAGCATTACATATACCATCTCCTGCCCACTCATGTTTCAGGTTTTTAATTATTCTTTTATTTTTCCCTTCATTTCCCCTCCCCCCCCTCAAAAAAAAAGACATTTTCTCTGAATTTATGTGAGCTATGAGTTTTAGTTATGGATACTGAATCAGAAGGGGCCAAAATGTTACTTTACCATCTTTTCTTCATGTATGAAAATTTTCAAAGAAAATTTTTTTAAAGCATTGGCTTGTTGGGTCCAGGTAATGAAGAAAAAAGTCAGTATCAGATTCTCCTGAAAATAGAAAGATTTGTTACAGCTATCCTTGCAGTTTAATGCCTTGCAGAGGAAAAAATATCTTAAATATGAAACAGTCTTTAAAAAATAAGTGAAATGTAGTTAAGCAGTATCCAATTTATTTATTTTTTTAAATTTGCATATATAAATAGAGGCTGGAGGATGCTTGGGCTTAACTGTGACTGCTGAAAATCCTTTTGTCTCACCTAAACGAAACTGCAGAGCACAGTGATCCAGGACACTGAGTTCTCATGATGTTATCTAATTTAAATTTAAGTCTTATTGGCAGAGGAATACCCAGGGAAGAGATGTTTAGAAAAGTCTGCCCTGTGTAGCACACAGCTTGCTGGTGTATCTTGCTCTTTGTGTAATGAAAAAGCTGGTAAGCCCTGTCAGAGATTGCTGTTTCTCCAACCCAGCCCTAAACCCTATACCCGCACAGGCCAGCGGCAACGGAGAGACCAGGCATCCCCACAGAATCCCTTGACCCACGTTATTAAACAGGGCTCTAATAGCCAAATAAACCTGCATTTGAGCGCCTGCCAGCTACATTAGAGACTGTCTGTGTGGTTTTATCAGTTCAGGAGTGGGGTTGCACATGCCAGGTGGGGTTGGAGCAGACAGCCAGGAGCAGGCGGGGAGGTGCGATGGCTGCCGTGGCTCTCCAGGGGACACTAGGCGTGTTCATTACGCGGCAGAGGCAGGGGACTAATCTTGGGATTTATTGTTTTTGCAGTGATGAGTGAATGCAGTAGGGAAATGAAGAGCAGGAAAAAAGCAGGGCAATTAAAGTCATGGGACTGCGAGCATGTGAAATATGGCTGCGACCGTCCAGCCTGCACCTATCCCCAAATAAGTATAACTGACTTCCAAGTAAGAGATGGGAGCCAAGAAGTTGTGGAGAGGGTAAAAAAAAAATCAACCCTCCCTTCCATCTGGGCACTGGATTTATATCCATAATCTCTTAGGAAAGCGAATAAAAGAAGGATGCATTTTTCATCTCCCTCTCCCAGCCTGTGAACTGCAATTATGGTAGAGGTTCATACCCACTTTCACGTGGGAACGGAGGGTGAGTTTCACCAAAGAGTGAGGAGCCTTGTCTTCAGTATCCTCTGGAGACAAGAAAAGATGGAACCAGTAAAGCCCCACCAGATTTCGTTATTTTTGTTGGAATGTGGGAACTGGAGCTTGTAGGTATTGTGAAATCTCAGCTCCTTCTACCCAATGAACTTAGAAGAATTTATTGCAAGAAGAGATGATATTGAGGTTCAGTTTTATTTGTAGTCAAAGATCTGGTTTTGAACTTGGCAGAACAAGTTTTTGCAGGGTTTGGCTGTTCTTGCAGAACCTAATCCAAAGCCCATTGAAGTCAGGACGAATCTCTCCCTAGACTCCAGTGAAATTTGGGTCAGACCCCGACAGTAACATTGATTCCGATGGTTGCAGAGGTTGAGATTTTATTACTGTAATCTACATAAAATATGCTTGGCTCTTATTTCAGACATTTCCCTCTTTCTTTTGCATAGAGTTTAAGAAATAATGAATTTTTCTCTGGGAAAAATATTTATTTGTTGCTGTACAGAATTAGGAAATGTATTGTAATTATCATGATGCAAAGTTACAGGGAATTCCACCCAAGATTCTACTCTCTGTCCATTTCTCTCATTTACTCTCCTCAAGTCTTTTGATGTTTATTACATTTTCACATTGTAAGACATGGAGCTTTTTAATTCCTTTTCCACATGAAGATTATCTCCTAAAATGGAAAATAGCATGAATAGAGTCTACAGCAGACTTCATCCAGGCTGGAGCCCTAGTTCCACATATGATACAGTTTTATTGACATTGACGTTGGTGCATGTAGCACTCAATGTGTGGCCATCATGCTGTTGTTGAATATAACATAAGGTCTGTCACGGCATTTTGGGGCCATTTTAGAGTCTGCACTGAATCAGAAAAGACCAGGGCAAAGACCACAAGCAGGTGGTCCTTCCTACCTAGGCAAAGTCATCCCCTTCTACAGCACTAACAGACTGCTTCTGCCCCATAGGAATTGCTGGCTATGGACACATTTGTTTGCACGGAGCTCTGTGCAGCACAAGCAGAGCTCAGTTATGGCAAACCAAACAACAGCTCAACAAGCCCAACTCCTTCCTCTAAGGAACTGACCCCAGCACTCTGCCTCCCAAGCTATTTTCTGCACCCAGTCACATCATTTTTTGATACAGATGAGCAGTGGGGTGCAAAGCCCTCAGAAAGCTGCAGCCTTTGAGTTGCAAGGTGTTTATGATCTAGGGTTTGATCTTGTGTGGGATGTAATCACTTATGTTCCCATGCTTTCATTTCTGTCACCTATCCTGCTCTTGTCCTCACACTGAGTACATTCATCCTTACCTACCAAGACCTGCATGTAATAGTCTTGATATATAATACTCAAATGTTCTTTTTCTCATCTCATTTTTAAAATTCAGTATGCTATAGGCAAACTAACAGAACAAACAATGCTTTTGTCTTTACATTAATATCATAACAACTTACAGCTCGACTTCTAGAAATCTTACTTAACCAAATCTCAAAAAAAATGGCATTTTGCCCTATTAGTCTTTTTCTTCTCTTTTTTTCCCCCTTTTTTTAAATTCCTGTGTTTGATAGTTAAATATCAAACTAGAACTCTGTGAAAAGACGTATTCCTTTTTAAAACTGGGGTGCAGACATCAGACGTTTGAGTTTTAAGTGTGCTTAGGCAAACATTGAAAGCCCCGTGCCTTCTACTCAGGTTAACTCCAGTAAGCACTGCTTTAATGCTTCTAGGTTTACAATTTTAAAACCAAACTCATTAAACAAAGAATTTTGGGGATGGGGGCAGGGGGGAGTGGGGGGATGTAGACGCTGCATGTGTTCTTTAGTGTTATAGTCTCAAAAATCTCTACACCACAAAAAATGGGTAGAAATATTCTGTGTCTGGAAATTGTACACTTCAGACAACCTGGTAGGACTAAATTTAGGTAGGTGAAATTGCCATGGTCCTAGTATTTTTGGTAATGAATGCAGGGTGATTTTATACCCACTACTTAATCCCCAGGGTTGCTTTCAGATGGAAGAGAAACAGAATTAGTGTTGTGCAGCTCAAGGAGTGATGGATGGTGCTGTTATAAATTCAAATCACCCAGCCCGTGATTTATTCAGGAATTTTCAAGCATATGGCAATATATATTTCTAATTTCCACCAAGGATGAATTTGGTGAAAGGAAAGAGAAATTATTTGCTAAAACATAAGCTGGAATCAGGTACTAGATGCCAATATTAACACTCTTAAAGAAGAGTTGTTTCCTGAATTAGACTACGGTGCAAGCGAGACTTTCGGCAGTGGATTGCCTGAGCTGCTGACAGACAGCCCCTTACAGGAGGACTGGTGTATGTGATTAAAACATGGTGATGAGAGCTTTCACTGCCAGTCCTGCCAGAGCCCCTGCACTCCCCACCCCCCCACAGCCTCCCCCTCACCTCTCCCACTGTCAGGCAGCAGCAGCCTCCCTCCCGGCCGAAGAGATGGCGACATCCATGGGCAAGGCAAAGGGGTTGCCAGGTATTCCTCTATCCCAATCATTTTCCCATAGGTTTAGGGCAAAGAAGTTATTAATTGCAGCTGCATCAATGTGAAAAATGGCAGTGGCTTTGAGGGGGAGGGGGGGGAGGAAGGTGTTCAATTAGCCCAGGGATTTACATTTCCAGCAAGGAAAGAAAGGCAGCTGAGTTACAGACAGCGCACGCAGCTGAATATCAACCATTATTCTCAGCTCTGAATATAATAATCTGAGCATGAATAGCACTTTTCATCTGAGAAGCTGGAGTGGCTTGCAGATATTAACAAATTACCTTCCTCACCGGTAGTGACAGGAAGCATGATCGTGGTGTTTGGGGTTTGGGGGAGATCGAGATACCGAGAAAGGAGTTTGTTCAAGATGGCGGGGGGAGGGGGAAATCAGTGGCAGAGAGGAATCAAAACTGAGAGGCCTGCCTCTGCGCCACCGAATCCTTGCTGCTTCTCTGAAAAGTGTTTTCAGAGAAAAGGTGTTCTTTTCCCATTCTTGAGTAAATAAAATAAATACTTTCTGAGGTGCCAGGCTGTAACAAGGGCTATGTGAGGTGTAGCACGGCCCTTGCTGGGCTGCTTTTTTTCCATGTATGACCCGGACTGTGCGTTACAGTCATTTACAGGTTTGTAAAGTGAGTACAAAATGAGCATAAGGGGCTCTGACAGCAGCATTTTCACTTCTTACTCAGTGAGGTGGAAGGCAAGGTCAAGCTCTTTTCGAATTGCAGCCGTCTTTTAGAAATTGTTTCATTTTTTATTGCTGCTGTGAGATATAGCAATAAAGCCAACCTGAGCACATAGGAATTTCAACTCTGTATCTACCCTAAAATCTTTAAATTTGCTTTAAACCCTCGTTCGTAAGGAACATAAAGCCTACACTGTGGTGAACTTTCTAGACAGTTGTAGGGGCTGTTACACTTCTCTCCAAAGCAGTCAGACAAGAGCCCTCTGAAATTAGCACTGGAATAGGCTGCCCAGGGAGGTGGTGGAGTCTCCTTCTCTGGAGATACTCAAGACTCGTCTGGACGCCTATCTGTGCAGTATGAGCTGGGGAGCTGCTTTGGCAGGGGGTTGGACCCCATGATCTCTGGAGGTCCCTTCCAACCCCTACAATTCTGTGATCCCTCGGTACATAAGAAAATAGCCAGTGCCAGGACTGGGTTCAGCCTGCCTTGGTTTTAGGGCAATGACTAGAAAAACAGAAAGCCAGGGAGGGAACAGGCTGTTGCCACCAGTCTAAATTGCAAAGGTTATGGCTAACCTCTCCGCCAGAGACTCAGGTCCACAGCTTGATGTTTCTTTTAAGACTTTCTAAACAGACAAGGGTAGTGCATTGGTCTAAATTTCTGTCTCCCCTCTAGCTTCTTAGAGCATCTGTCAGCGAATGTTAACTACCCTGTAGGTATATACATGTATATATATATGTGTGTGTGTGTGTGCACGTGTGTATGTAGACATATAAAAAAATAGACATAAGCACACAGATGGCTGTGTATAAGGATTTTCTGCAGTCTTCAAGCCCAAACTTAGTGTCTGTTGGCTATGCCTGCCCCAAGGTTTAATGAACAATAGGTCTGCGCTCTGCAAGAATGTTGCTTTCATAAAAGTTAGGTGTTAAATGAAATTTAGCTCGTTAATTTTATTTCCACTTATAGTGCAGAGAAAGGTGATGGCAAGCAGTGTTCTCTTGATGGAAAAAATCCAAGTAAGTTGGGAAAATACGCATTTCCAAACTTTGAGAATCTGTTTACAGACTGTGGGGAATATAAAATAGCATGCATTTATTTGAAAAGGTCTTGATGGAGGTTGTTTTTGAAAGCCTATGCCCAAAATAGTGCCTGCACTTAAGAACCAGAACACTTTGTGATTGGCTTCCCTGGGATGGAGCCTATCGTACCTTCCAACATCAACCTATTTTTGCAGAGGGAAAGGAACATCACGTGCCATGACTGCTAGACTGGGAACTTAGTTCAGCTAACATCAGGTTTACGAGCTAGAATGGAGGTAAATGGCCAAACCTGATCAACACCCCATTAATCTAAGGATGATCAAGTAACATTGTATTTGGCAAAGCCACAAATAACCATGTAATAACTTTGTAATTCTATGGTAATTTCTTACACATGGTTATTGATGCCCTGTAAAATACTGTGTTACCAATAATCCCATATTACCTCTCTGCTCTTAAATATGAGGTCACTGACAGACCATGACTGTTTTAATGTACTTTCAGTCTCAAGCAGAAATCTTATACAACAGTTATAAAAATGAACCTTTGCTCATCCTTTAATTATTTTTTTTCCTTCAGAACATATCATATACATCAGTGGGACTCTATGTGGGGTATTAGACTTCGTTTATATTTAACCCTTCTTTTCCACTTTTTACCTACCTACCATTAGGGCTTTCACCACAGGTTTGGATTTTGCAGGCTGTACCCACTTTGAAGGGCAGAGACTGAGAACCTTGTCAGGGAGGCAAGTGAATCCTGTACTAGGATTCAAACCACCCAAAACCCAAATACTGTGGTACTACGCCATGTGGCTTTGGTTTATTTGAGCCTCAGTCGCTAGTGAGTTGAAAAGAAAAACTGGATGATCCCATTCTGACCTCCTGTTGTAAAGACACCCAAAAAGCAGCTGAGTGTCAGAAAAGACATGTCAGAACAGGAGAAGCAGGTACAAAGACTTCCCTGTGAGTTAAACTAGCCTGCTGCTAAGTCGGTCTCTCAGCCCTGGACTTTATTGGATATAAAATAACCAATTTTTAATGTAAACCTTTCTCTTCTAACTGTGTGCAGAGGAACTTTTATTCCTCCATAAATTACTATCTTTCTATAGAAGAGTTTTTAGGTGTTTCTATGTGGTGGATCTCAGCCATACTCTATATTTTTTTCCTTGAAAGAAGAGATGAATTCTAACTTTCATCCTTAAATACTCTCAAAATTAGGAAGCATTTGGAAAGGAATTTACCCTGCATTTTAGGATTAACCCTCTTGTCTTGGTAAACCAGACATTGAAAAATGTGTATCTGGAGTCAAACTTTATTTTGGCAATTTATATTTTGCTCTAAATAGGTACATCAAATGAGCTGGCAATACGGTCACAGAAAGCTCAATCTTGCACTATTAAAAAGGATGTGGAGTTTTTCCATTGACTGCAAGGAGAGCAAGACAAGGAATGCAGACAAGAAACTTGCTCCTTCCCACAGCTGGGGCAGGTCTGACAGTCTGCTGGGCACCTCAGGGCTGCTCAGTATCCCCTAGAGTCCAACCTTTAACAGATCCAGGGGCTGGGGCAAGGCAGTGCTTGTACACTTGGAAATCTCATTTTCTTCTTTCACTTATGTATGGGCCTGAGATGGTGAAAGTTACTTTTCTGTCTGTAATTTGTCAGGGCTGGTATGGTTTGTAGTTCAGCAGGGCAGCAAAACTTCATCGCAGTTACTATTGTTCCTGTGCAGAGGAGATGTGTAACTGGGGTTTTCTAATGCTCTCCAAGAAGCTGTTGAGGACAAGACCAGGTCAGCCTTTTTAGAAAAGCAAATAATAAAAATGTGTTACAGGATGAAAGATGAATCCCCAGAACAGTAACCTACCTCTGAGCACAAACAAAAGCTCTTTGTTCCGCCAACGGGACCCTCATGTAAACACCACGAGCTGTCCCCACAGTGCAGCCCCACCGAGCTGAGAGCTCACGGGGTGAGGGATGACTAATTTGCAGGATTGGGCCCCCAGCAACTTCATATTCTCTTTGGCCTGGGTGGAATTAGCATATGACCAGGCTTCCTTTTGCCAGCTGTGATTGTCAGGTAAACAGTCCGAGGGGAAAGTAGAGCCATCTGTGTCTAGAAATAGCAGAGAGTTCCCCTGGCCTGTAAACCTGCTGGAAGCCACATATACTGGGCTGTGCTGGGTGCTAATGAATAAAAGCAATGCCTCAGTCTCTGGCTTGACACGATGTTCTTCAAAATACACTTCTGAATGTAATTAGTTTTTCACAGTCTGTTTATGTATTCTGTATACAGCTGCAGAGCACAAGGAATCATGTGGTTTCTGTGAACTTTTGTTGCTCCTTGCAGTGCTTTCTTTGATGGTGCCTTTTAGCCATTCCTTCCACCCCATCATGTTATCACGTGCATTGTTTGCATCTCTTAAAAGATGCAGTTTGGGGATGCAAACTTCATTTACATGTTTTAGAGGGTCTTCTGTATCTTCTGTACCCATAAGAAAAACATAAAACTACTTTCCAGTGTTGCTGACTGGGATGTAGCTGGTGTCCTCCATGGCATGGAAATCCCTGTTGACCCTCAGAGTTGTTGACAGCATTTGTTCTTTACACAGACCCTTCTTAAACTTGCCTTGGGCATTGGTAGACCAGAGGACACCACACAGTCTATAGACCCTGCTCCTAAAATACCCAACTGTGGTGACTAGATGAGGTGATGCCCTCAACCCTGCACCAGACCAGTCTGACTGTATGTTGCTGTTTGGAGCTACATGCTTAAAGCTTGCTGTGAGTGCTGATCCCTTGCAGTGTGAGAGGGGGCACATTTCTCATCTAAGGCTAAGTGTGTGAATGGCTGCTACTAGCAAGTGCCTACCTGGCCACCCCTGGCAAGAGGACCTGTATATCTGACATACTGCTGGGGGAAACCTAAGATAGCCACGTTAAAGGTCCTCCCAGAATCCACCAAACTCTCCCTAATAGTGGCCAACATCATTCCTTATGGAAAAGGTGTTAGAAATTACATGAATCTATTGTCACATTCCCCAGGGGATACCTCTGGCCAACCTGGACTGTGAGGCTCCACTCACTGGCAGCACTGCCCAGAAAACACTGCAAACACTTTTGCAGAAGGGATTGTTTGATTTTTACCTAAGTATTTTGATCCTTTTTATGTTCAGTAAAAGATGCAGCTGTGTAGTCCAGGTTCCTTTTCTCTGCACTTGAGTTCCCAGAATGCTGGTGAATTGTTACTTCCAATGGCTGTATCCACAGCCGTGGCACATGGTGCACACCCAAAAACTTCAAGAGGATGAACATTCTGGTTTTGTGATAAACCAAAACATGTTTCAGTTTCTTAAAAATACTTTGGGAAAGGCTTTGCAGTTCTTTGGTGCTCTAAATCCTGTAATTTTACATAACAATGACTGAGAAGTCCGGGATGTGGTGGTTTTGACCCTAGCCAGAGACCAAATACCCACCAAGTCACTCAGCTCACTCCCCTCTTCAGCCGAAGAGGGGAGAAAATAGATATTAGGAGGCTTAGGACCTGAGATAAGGACAGAGGGATCACTCTCCAATTAGTGCCATGGGCAAAACTGACTCAGCACAGAATAAAGGAAAGTGATTTATTACTACTACAACTAATACACCCGGTGAACCGGAACGAGATAAGAAGTGGCCAGGTCTTAAAGCACCTTCCCCCCCACCCCTCCCTTCTTAGCAAACTTAAACCTCATCAGGATTTTACTCCCTTCTTCCCCCCACCCCTCGCCTCTTTGCACTCTTGACTTTAATCACAGATCTGCTCCCTTCTTCCCTCCCCTCACAGCACAGGGAGGGGCAGGGAATGGGCAGTGGGGGTTTCAGTCCATTCCTCCCGAGTTGGCTTCCATCTCAGCTGGGGAGGGGCATTCCACACACACACCCCCTTCCCCTGCAGCACAGTGGGGTCCCACCCACGCCAGAGTCGTGTCCACGAACTTCTGCAGGGTGAGTCCTCTCTGTCGGGGAGCCATCTCCTCACCACAGGCCTCTCAGCAGGACTCCCCTCCACAGGGTGCTGACATCCAGGTCCAGACCCCCCGGCCTTGTCTCCCGCAAAGTCACAAGTCCCCCAGAAAACCTGCTGTGGTGTGGCTCAATCTTCACAGGGCATAGGTGTCTCTGCTCCCCGTTCTCATCCATGGGCTTTGGGGGGACACCCATTTCACCATGGGCTTCACCACGAGCTGCAGGGGAAACTCTCTTTCGCATTCTTCACCCCCCCACATCGGGCCTGGCCTTGGTGTCTGTGCAGCTTGTTACATCTTCTCCCTCAGCTCCGGTGGCAAAGTGCGTTGGCCTACAGTTTTGTTTTCTCCTATATGTGATTCCCAGAGGCGCTGTGACCAGCTCTGATAGGCCCGGCCTTGAATTTCGTCTTGAACTGACCATGTTTTCAAAATCTGGGACTTGGAGAAAGCTGTAACTGTGGCTTACAAAAGCCAAGGAAGCAGCACAGCCACACGAAACTGCAACACAGGACCAGAATCCTTCTGGTTATTCTCTTGCTTCATTCTTTTATCATCTCCAGACAAGAAATAGATATGGTATTAAGCCATATCTGACCAATATCTAGCTGCTAATACAAGGTGAATCAGGAATTTATCTAGCAAATCTTATACTTGAAGGAAAAAAGAAAAAAGCCACAGAACGTCTGAATAAATTCAGATGTTAGGGATGCAGAAGTGGTGACCATTGCCCTCCCTCCTAAGTCCCGTTCCAGGAATCCCAGGGTCCATGGTTCAGGTGGAAGTCTAAGGCTTAGGGTTCAGAATAGAGTTGCTGAGATCATTCTTCTGGGAAGAGACCAGAATACTGAAAGTGTAGTTGAGGGGCTCTTGGCCTGAAAAAAGAGGAGTGATAGAATGGGTTGCTAACATTTCTGTAGAACTACTTTGTTCATATTTCAATTTCTTCTGTTTGGTACTTACCTGACAAGGAACACATTTGACTCTGACTAAGGGTTCAAGCAGAACACTGTCACTAGGTAAGAAGGTGAAGAATGAAACTAAAGCTTTCTTTCAAGTGACGTGCCATATTCCAGAAACAAAGCCCTTATTAGAAAAAAAAAACCCAACCAACAAACCCACCCTGTACTAAATACAGACTCTTCCAGACTTTTGACTTTCATGTGTGTATGTTACAAACTCTAAGCGTTCTTCCTGTTATTCTGATGTTGTCTGTCTAGTTGGTGGTGACCCTGTGGCCTTTGTTCTTCATTTCAATATGGTTTACAAAGCAGCCTTTACTGGTAGTTGTTTAGTTTCCAGGGATGTCCTTGTATTAGAGATACCCTATACAGCCAGATATAATTGTGCCCTAAATTCAGAGGATGTTTGCAGGCTGGGTCAAAGAGAAGATCCCATTTACCTTCATTTACTGTTCTCAGGTTCACCCACTGGTAATGGAAACTATAGTAGAAATCAAGGGTGAACCTCAAGGCTGCTCCCATCTGCAATGAGGAGCACTAGAAAGCTGGTGTAAATTCTGGTTTCTTACAAGCATAGGTTCTTTCTTTGTTTAAAAGTGCTACATAAAACTAAGGTTCTTGTGACATTATTCATGATCTTTCTGTGCACAAAGTTGTCATTTCTCTAGCTTTTAAAAAATTATTATTACTGTTCCCTTTTTACTTAGCAGAGTATTTTAAAGTTACTTGCAATTTCTATTAAGGGATTAGATAACAAGGGGTTTTGTATGGCTTAAGATTACACGTCAGGCTTCTGAACGTGCAAAGAAGACACAATGATAAAAATCTACATTTCATGCTAATTCTCAGGCTTACAGCATCATTGGGATTTACTATGTCCATTTGCATGTCTGATAGTCAGTAGGATCATTCGCTGATATGATTACTACTGGCAGTATCACTCACTAGTTCTTTTCTGTAGCTTCCATCCCTCTTTCATAATAATCTCTAGCCCTGTCACTGAAAATTATCTTTCTCCCAAATTTCCTCACCTTTCATAAGATGTGTGATGCACATTCTGTTTGGTAATTAGTATTAAAAGTTGTAAAATACACACTTTAAAAGTGTATTTAATGAGTAGAGGAAATACAAAGATGTGTTGCTTATGTTTCTGAGCCACCTTAATACCATCAGGGGTATACCTGTGCATAAGGGTGTGGAAAAGGTTTGTAGCTCCATAGGATTAAAATTAGCTTCCAGCCACTTGCAAGCAGTGAAGTGCTAATTGAAAGCCTTTTGATGTGACACAGTTCCCTTCAATATGTGGAGGCAAACTCAGAAAGAGAAAGCACCAGCCCCCTTGGAAGGGACAGCGTTCCAGCACCAACAACGTCCTCGTTGTTCTCCTGCTTGGAGAGGCTGGCAGCAGTGGTGACCCCAAAGCAGTCCCTTTGGAAAAGGAAAACTACTTTGCAATAATAATTATTGCTTGAGTTCAAAAGACTAAGCTTTGCCCTGAAAGGAGTAAAATGATTACAAATCCACACAACAGCTGGTTGAAGCTGAATGAAGATGTCAATTATGCAGATAAGGAAGAAAGAAATGGTACCTTAACATGCTTCAAAGGAACAGCTATGTAGAAATGTGTTTGGGTTTTGTGAAAATAGATGTACAGTGCAATGATCGGCCCAATTCATCTTTATCTTTTGTACGCTGTTCCTTCCTTAAATGCTTTCAGTTACTTGAATAACCACAGATTTCTCTGAATGAATAAACCCTTCTGTTACCTTTTCAAAGTGTCTGAAAGCTTGATCTAAAACACTACTTGATCCTCTCCATCTTTCTCAGCCAAAACGGTTGTTCACAGACTGATCAGTGTGTCGTGCTTACTTTGTGAACAGCAAGAATGGGCTCATCCACCAACTTCCCTGAGGAGAAGGGACAACTTATTCAGCTATATAATAGACCTTCCCTCCTGTCACAGTTAAAGGGATGGTCTATGCTCCACTTGATACAAAACTTGGCTGAAAAACTCAGGGTACAACTGAAACTTGAAATGAAAGATAACTTTCTGACTGCAATAAAAAAAACCCCAAAGCTAAAAATAAAAAAGCAAAAGGCTGTTTGGGATTTTTACCCCTTTATAAGACTTGGAGATCTTTTCATCAATGGCTAGTGTGAAGGTACAAAGGGTATATTTCCAGTAAGAATTAAGACTGGCATTGAGTTTCTTAGCACTGCTCACACTTCTGAGCAGGGCAGTTACTGCACAGGATCCAGTGAATTGTCAGCGCTCGTGCACTGGGGGTAGAGCTCTGCATGGGAAAAGAGAAAAGTAACTTTGGAGGCTATTTAGACAGTGTCACACCTATTAATACTCTTTCCTTTATCTGAGTGGGCTTTGTCCATGTCACAGAATGGGGTAATAGCCGTCTCCTGCTAAGACCATGCAGTCTCTCAAGGGTGAACAACTTTGTATTAGGAAATTCCCAAGTGTAAAGCTCAGGGAAGTGTGAGCAGTGTATGATATCCAAAGGAAACCAAGTTCTCAGCGCTGCTACAAGGGTGACTTTTTGTGGAAGAGCACAGGCTTTGTGCAGTCTTGCATCTTCTGGGTCAGGTAAAGAGAAGGGCTGCTCATTGAATAAACACATGGACTAGCTGTAGCATTCTCTGCTGCCCTGACTTCTCAAATAAGAAACCAACCTGAAAATTGTGCACTCTCTTACCAGCTGGGGAAGGAGAAATGATGCTGTCATCAAATGGAATGCAGTTGTCACTCCATATCCCAGCAGATCAACATTTTCAATTTGTTCTTAATGCATTTTCATAGAAAAAGGATCTTGCCTACAAAGTTCCTTTCTAGAGGGAACCTATTTACCTTCTACTGGCTGCCCAGGGAGGGGGTTGAGTCACCATCCCTGGATGTGTTTAACAGACAGGTAGATGAGGTGCTCAGGGATATGGTTTAGCACAGGACAGGAATGGTTGGACTTGATGATCTTCAAATGTCTTTTCCAACCTTGTGATTCTGTGATTTCTGAAATGCTTCCTGCACTGATACTCAAGCAATTTTGTATGTGGATAGTCTTAAACTGATCAGACCAGCGTGAGTGGCAGAGCTGGGTGTATGGAAAAGGAATTCAGCTGGGACATGAAGAGACTAGAAGTTCCCTTTCATCTTTATTATCTCCTGGAAACACTATTAGAATACCTGATTTAGAATATCTAACTCTATTGCGTGCTGTTGTCCCAAGACAACTTAACACTCTGACTCAGAGTAGATGGGGGTGATGGAATAGTAAGTTTTGATTGGGTTTATGCTACTATTTGTAGCATACTATTTGTGCTACTATACATGATAACAGTTTTCTTTTTGTGTGCATGGCACATTCCTAAACTGCAACTCCTAGACATCCCAAGTTTCTCTGGCTGCCAAATTCCCCACTGTGACTCTAGCAGTGTTTTGCATTAGCTGTACTGAACAGGAAATATTTTAAAGAAAATATCCATCAGTAAGTATCCTGCTAATGCATTTAAACCACTAACCCCCTGAAATTACTCTGACCATTTGTGTATGGCCCCAGATTTCAAGGCCATTTACAAAATAAATCAATCTATCTTTTGTTGCTGTAGCCCCTAGTCTACCAGGCCCTACAAGCTCTGACAGCCTTTTTCTCTTCTCATACCATATCTGCAATATTTTAAATGTTTACATCTATCCTTTGTTAATTGTTTAGCACATTGAATATCAAAACTCTGCTTTAACATTGAAACTTCAAAAATACAATGCAAAAGAGGTGAAATGCTTCCTGCTGAATAAAATAAGAACAACAGGAATCTGTTGACACAGTCACACACTGCATAAAAGGAAGTTCAGCAAAATGAATAAGCACCAATGCTTGGCAACATCCCAAATTTTAAAATTAAATTAAAGAATGGAGAGATAAAGCTAGTTATTCTTCCTGCAGTTAGGAACACTGCACGCCTTATGTGCTCCTAAAACTTCTAAACCCCTATCATAGAATCACAGAATGGCAAGGGTTGGAAGGGACCCCAAGGATCATAGAGCTCCAACCCCCCTGCTACAGGCAGGGCCACCAACCTCAGGCCTGGAGCTACACAAGGTTGCCCAGGGCCCCATCCAACCTGGCCTTGAACACCCCCAGGGACGGGGCATCCACCACCTCTCTGGGCAGCCTGTTCCAGCCCCTCACCACTCTCTCTGTAAAAACTTCCCCCTAATATCCAATCTAAACCTTCCCTCCTTTAGTTTTAATCCATCCCCCTTGTCCTGCCATAATCTGCCCTTTTAAAAAGCTGATTCCCCTCCTGTTTCTCTGCTCCCTTCAGGGACTGGCAGGCTGCAATGAGGTCCCCCCGCAGCCTTCTCTTCTCCAGGCTGAACAAGCCCAGCTCCCTCAGCCTCTCCTTGTAGGGCAGGTGCTCCAGCCCTCTGATCATCTTCATGGCTCCTCTGAACCCTCTCCAACAGTCCCACATCTCTCTTGTATTGGGAGCCCCAGCTCTGGACACAGGACTCCAGCTGGGGCCTCAGGAGGGCAGAGCAGAGAGGGACAATCCCCTCCCTGTTCCTACTGCCACCCCTCTGCTGATGGAGCCCAGGATCCCATTGGCCTTGTGAGCTGCAAGAGCCACAGCTGGCTCATGTTCAGCTTCTCATCCACTGTGACACCCAGGTCCTTCTCACAGGGCTGCTCTCCAGAAGCTCTTCTCCCAGGCTGTATCTGTGACTGGGATTCTTCCGGCCCAAGTGCCACCCCTGACACTTGGCAGTGTTGAACCTCATGAGGTTCACCCGGGCCCATCTTTCCAGCCTATCAAGATCCCTTCTGAATGGGTCCTTTCCTTTCCTTCTTTTTAATTAAGAGATGGCATGTACAGTGCTAGTTTATTGGAGTGTTTCTCCTTTTAATTTTTTAGGGATGAGTGTAAAATGCTCAAATAAACTACAGTGGCCTGAATCACTGTCCAGGACTTGAAATAACAATACCTCAGGTGCAAATAAGGTTTAAAAATTACTATAAAGAAAACTGGTGCCTAGGAAGGCCTGAAATGTAGGATTTCTTCAGGATTCCTAATGAGGATAAGGTGACCTAGGACAGGTTTAAAGGCTACGATGCTGAACACCACAGGCCTCGTTGTAATCAGCTATGCAAAACTGAATAATGTTGTCTGAGAAAGTCATAGTGGGTGTTGGGGATTGATAAACTAATCTATAAGTGCCACGAAGGTGATTAGAGGGCTGGAGCACCTCCCCTATGAAGAGAGGCTGAGGGAGCTGGGCTGGTTCAGCCTGGAGAAGAGAAGACTGGGGGGACCTCATTGCAGCCTGCCAGTCCCTGAAGGGAGCAGAGAAACAGGAGGGGAATCAGCTTTTTAAAGGGGTAGACAATGGCAGGACAAGGGGAGTGGATTGAAGCTAAAGGAGAGAAGGTTTAGATTGGATATTAGGTGGAAGTTTTTTACAGAGAGAGTGGTGAGGTGCTGGAACAGGCTGCCCAGAGAGGTGGTGGATGCCCCGTCCCTGGAGGTGTTCAAGGCCAGGTTGGATGGGGCCCTGGGCAACCTTGTGTAGCTCCAGGCCTGAGGTTGGAGGCCCTGCCTGTGGCAGGGGGGTTGGAGCTCTGTGATCCTTGGGGTCCCCACCCAGACCATTCTATGATTCTATGTGTGTGAATAACAAAAGGGGGGTCGGTTAAGATCAGGCAACATGGTTCTTTGAAGTACAGACTGAATGTGCTTATGGAAAACGGCTTTTTTTCTGTGCTCTTTTAAATCAGCTCTTTGCAGAGATGAGGAAGTATTCTGTGGATATACAAAATGAGCTTGGAAAAACTCTTCTGGATTAAGAAGATTGATTTGGTAATGACAGAGCTTGCTGAGGATCTGGGAAGTGGGTTTAGGAATGAAGAGGGGTTTGGGGATTGGAGAAGGAATGCATATCAGGAAAGGTGTACTGAAAAGGGGGAAAAAATATAAAGAGAAGGATTAGACTGGCAGAATGGGATGAGGGCTCCCTGTGTGGGTATTATTAATGTTCTCAGTATATGTCCAGTGAAATACCCATCTGAGCATGCACAGCACTTTCCATTCTGTGGACTCCACCCTTACCAGTTATCTGCAGAGAACACGCTTGCTGTGAAAGCTTGCTGTTCAGAAAGGGTCTGTACTTCTTATACTTGAAACAGAAAGTCAGGTTGAAAAAGGCAGTTTGCCAAGAGCAAGAAAGGAAGGTCCTCCTAAGAACTGAGTCATAGAATCATAGAATTGTAGGGGTTGGAAGGGACCTCAAGAGATCGTCAGGTCCAACCCCCCTGCCAAAGCAGCTCCCTAGGACATATCACTCAGATAGGTGTCCAGACGGGTCTTGAATCTCTCCTGAGAAGGAGACTCCACACCCCCTGGGCAGCCTGTCCCAGGGCTCCCTCACCCTCACTGGGGAAAAGTTCTTCCCCATGTTGGTGTGGAACTTCCTGTGTTCCAACTTGCAGCCATTACGCCTTGTCCTGTCCCCACAGACACTGAAAAGGGGCTGGCTGATTCCTCCTGCATCCCCTGCTTCAGATAATGGAAGTTTTAATTCATCTTTTGGACCTTGTTGCGACAGGCAGAGGCCAACAGGGTTGGCTAAATCACTCAATCTCTTGTTTCTAAATCACTTCTAGAATGCAATTTTTGTCCCATTGCAAATAAAATTTTTAAAAAGCCAGCAAAACAACCTACAACTTTTCCCAGTTGACTGTGCTGTAGGAACATATGGAAGCCAGATCTTCCACTGCACAGAAAGCAGAAAGCAAGAAGAGTATTTGGAACAACAATTCTGAGCGAACACATAGTGAGGCAGAGCATCCATGATACTGCATACTTATTTGCCTTGACTGTGAATTTGTTCCTACCTTCTGAAGTTACATTTCTTTCCTGCTGGGTTGAAAAGGCAAGGAATGGAACTGAGCTTCATCAGCTCAAGTGAGAAATGGTTCACAGTTGAGCTGGGAATTGGCAATCGCCAGTTTAATGCTCTCTTTCAAGATGTACTAAGCTTAGGAGAGCTACTTGCTTCATATTTATGTAATGCCCTGCTAGCACTGCACTGTGTTTCAACAAATCAAGCCAGTAAAGTGGTCTGTTTGTAGGCTGCAGATGACAGGTTCCACAAAAGAATATATAAATAATTAGCATCATCCAGGCACAAAGAATTACAGTCGTGGCTCGCTCGCTCTCCCTGCTCTTTTATGTGAGCTCTATGTTGAACAAGTGGATCGTTTACCTCTAATGAAATGTTGTGCTGCCTCAGGCCAGTGCTGTGCCAAGTGGCTGTAGGCAAAGGGGATGGTGAAAATGCTGCACTTTGTCAGCACAAGCTCTCTCTCTCTCTTGCTCACTTCTGGAACATCTTTAATTTATCACCACTTTTCTGTGCTCTGGGAAAGCTCCTGTGAATGTGGGGGTGTCAATTTCCAGGTTTGGTTCCTGCTGTCCCTGGATGCTGGAAGGGAGTTTGCTTTATAAGGTGAGCTCAAGCACCACCATGAGGGTCTCGGGGCCTTTCCTCATCTGCCTGGGGGCGAGGGAAGTGTCAGTATAAGCTTTCCCCTGCTGTCTGTGTCTCAGATCCCCTTGTGTTACACGACGTACCACATCTCAGGGAGATCCTCTCCCAAAACTGTTGTCCATTTCTGCCAGCTATAGCACTGCTGTTTCCTGCAATCTACATAGGATTTCAGCTTGATTAATTAGTCTGTTAATTCTTTACCTGGAATGAATGGCAGGCTGGCAGCAAGACTTTATATTCCAGTATCTGCTGATAATGGTATAATGTTTGAAAAGAGAATGGCAAGGTTACATTTAAAGACTATAGAAGAGCCTGACTGAAATTTAAGCTTCTGAAACACATTACAAATATTTGTGGTTTGCAAAGTAGCAAGAAAAAGACAGAACTGCCATTTAAGAAAACATTTATAATGCAACTGGATGACTCTGTGACAGATTAGACATTTTCATTCTGGAAGAAAACATCACTAGCTGGCCAGAATTAAGTAAAGATGAGGAAATCTTTTCCATATACTCGAGTGTTTTGCTTTGTGTGAAGTTCAAGTGTTAACTCAGATATGATTTAAGGTGGCTCTGATTTCATGCAAATATCATGTCACAAGTGGCAGAGGAATTTTTAAAACTGTGAAGTTAAAATCATATGAATCTTTGTAAAATGAAAGGTTTATGTCTTTTTTTTTTTTCCCCCAAAACCTTACAGCTACACTAAAAACCACTTTTTGTTCTGAAAAAAAGCAGGTTTGCTTATTGCAAGATTTTAATATTTTGATTGCTTGGCTCGAGTGCTGAAGCTCATTTGACTTCATAAGTTTCTTTCCTGTGTAGTTAATGGTCATGAGCTCTTCACAACTCAGAACAGTACATCAAAATAATGAATGCAGCTAAATTACCTTACGGTATTAGCCAGCTAAGTCTGCCTTTTGCCATTATGCTCAGAGGGGCAGTAGTGCATGTGTGTGCAAACATCAGGGATGTCAGAGTCTGTAAAGGGAATGGAGCTGTGATAACCTGTTCCTGGAGATGGCAAAGTCAGAAACATAGTTTTGGAGTCCTGGAATGTGGTCCTTTTGCTTGATGTTCTGGCTTGTGATCTAAAATGACAATCACAAATAAGTTTGGGTCCTTTTTCATGGTTAATTTTCATGTTGAACCCCCATACTAAGGAGGTTGGTTAATGTGTGAGTTCATATGTATAGGTGACTATTTAAATACAGAGTTGGGAGAGTGAATATTCTGCCCGTATCCCCCCCTTTACCCCTGCACACAAAAGCAGTGTGCCCTTTATGCTCTGTTCCACTTCTTTACGTGTTCATTTTTCACCAGAAGCCTGATGGTTTCAGATTTGAGTAAAATCCTCAAACCAAGGGTAAGGTCCATCTCTGGAAAGCATGCGGAACTTCCTGTGCTCCAATTTGCAGCCATTGCCCCTTGTCCTGTCCCCACAGACCACTGATAAGAGGCTGGCTGATTCCCCCTGCACCCCGTACTTAAGATATTTATAAACATTGATTATTAGGTCCCCCGCTCAGTCTTCTTTTCTCCAGGCTGAACAGCCCCAGCTCTCTCAGCCTTTCCTCAGAGGATAGATGTTCCAGGCCCTTCATCATCTTTGTAGCCCTTCTCTGGACTCTCTCCAGGAGATCCCTGTCCTTTTTATACCAGGGAGCCCAGAACTGGACACAATACTCCAGGTGGGGCCTGACCAGGGCAGAGTAGAGGGGCAGGATCACCTCCTGTACCTGCTGGCCACACTCCTCCTGACGCCCCCCAGGATCCCATTGGCTCTCTCAGCCCCCAGGGCACACTGCTGGCTCATGGCCAACCTGTCATCAACCAGGGCCCCCAGATCCTTCTCCACTGAGCTCTTCTCCAGCAGGTCACCCCCAGCCTGTACTGATACATGCAGTTGTTCCTCCCCAGGTGCCAGACTCTCCACTTGCTTTTGTTGAATTTCATCTGGTCTCTCCCTGCCCAGCTCTCCAGCCTGGCCAGGTCTCTGGATGGCAGCGCAGTGTCCTGCCTGTCAGCCACCCCTCCCAGCTCTGGATCATCAGCACTTGCTGAGGGTGGATGCTGTTCTTTCATCAAGGTCGTCAATGAAGATATTAAACAGGACTGTAAACATTTCACATTCTTAGTGAAACTGGAAGCCTTTCCATAGTGTTTGGGGCTTTTTTCATGGCTCATTTGTACTCACTGGAATCCCACCCAGTTAAAAAAAAGAAGAGTTTCATTAATGAGTTTGATATGTGTTAGACATGCAACAGTTCTGAGTGCTGCAAGACTCATCTATTAGTGTGAATATCTTTGTGTTCCAGTTCTGCTGTGTATGACGGGAATGTTCCCAGTAGGATTGAATTTGCTTTTTGCCACCATGGCTTATAAAGATTTGCAATTATAACAAAGAGTTGCTTTCATAACAGATATTTTGGCTTGTACTCTGCATGATCTGTGAAACATCACTGCATAGTGATTTCCCTCAAGTCCACAGAGCAGAGCAATAAATAAGTTAAAAATCTCTTAAACTGTATGCAAAGACTGAACGTGCCCTATTTTTTTCCCCCTCAGATGTACACTTTAGTTTTAAGTCTTTAACTGAATAGGGAGTAGAACTTAATAAAGTCTTCAGATGTGATAAGCTGTATTACTATTGATTTCATTGAGTTCTGTTTTCCAGAGTTTGGCAGCTCGGAAGCAGTGGTGATAGTACAGAGGAGACTGATACATCTGCTCTCTTTTTGCTGTAAACTGTATTTGAAAGTTTTGTTAAATCTAGGGTCTTCTTTCATTTAAACCTGTGGTCTTTGTTTGTTTGCCCTTTGAAAAGCATGGGAGTACTTAACAGTTTGCCTATGATAGTAAACGTAGGATTTTTCAGCTTGACACATTATTTCAGCAATATCCAACAGTATTTCCTGCTTAGTAGAGAAGAGAGAGAGGGAAGGATCTCTGCTTTGACTCGCTGACTAATGTGAGCTTCTAAAGTTCTGACCTTTCTCTGATCCAAAACCCGCTGTCGTTACTGGTCTCTCTAGTCCAAAAAACTTTAAAGCCAATTTACTACTGTGTTTGAACAGTCATACGGAAGTGCCAACACAGTCTGAGTTACAATTTTGCTAAGAAGAAACACTGGCTAATCCCATTTACTTCAGCATGACTTTTTCCTCTCACACAGTAAATCTTGCCCTTCGTATCCCCAGACAGGATCAGGATATATGTGTTCCAAGTGTTTGTGAATGTTCCCATGGCAGCAGAAGAGATACGCTGCCCACTGCAGAAAGCTGCATGTGGTCCCAACGTTATCAGAGTCAGCCCTTCCTACATCCTCCCACATGCTGAAACGCTTCCTCTGCGTAGGGGTGGTAGGGGGGGAACACGTATATTTTTAGAGGTGATCATCTTCTTTCAAAGGGAATGAGCCTCTGAAGCTCATTGCTGTTCTGATGCCTAATTGGAAGTGATTTGGCCTTGCTAATTACTTGCTTGGGTGTTTCGTTTTCCGCTGTCTGTCCAGTGTTCAACTGTGCCCCATCGGGGCTTTGCTGTTAGACTTCCCTCACGTTCCCTCTCAAGTGACGTCTGAATATCAAACTCTTTTCCTTGCAGGCAGGTCTACAGAGATGTACTTGAATCATGGGAACCCCAACTAGTCAGCAAGGGAGAGAAAAAGGCCTCTCTATTGGCTCTGTCAGGGAAACTGCTCATAATTAAAACTCTGCCTAAGATTTATGAATCCAGTGCAGTGGGCTTGATTGAGCTGCTTATCAGTTCAGAGGAACCTCATTATTTTAATTTTCAAGTGAAATCTGTTTCAGAACAGAGACAACTCAGCAGGACCCTTTATTGAAATATTTGGTCTGCTTAATAACGGGTGGCTACTTGTTAATTATCAGGATGGGGAAGTGGGGCTCATTATCAGGATGAGTAGTCACGTCATCCCAATATTTTTCACATCAGTTCTTTTAAAAAGTCAAGTAAGACGTGAGAAATAATAGAAAACTTCATGCAAGCTCTGAACTTCCAAGCGAAATATGGGGGGGGGGGGGGTGTTCCCCTACAGAGGAATTGAGGGTTTAAGCTAAAAAAAAGAATAAAAATAGATGTTCTGTTTCCCTGTAATCCATATAAGGGCACTAAATACTCCTACCACCTATTGAAGCAATAAAAATTAAATAGTAATTGTTTTACATTTGGAATCAATCTATAAAAATTTTAAAAACCTATCTCTGGTTACTCATTAAGGCAAATACAAGCAAAAGTTTAGCCAATTTGAAAACACAATCAGATTTAGATGAAAAAAAAAAGGGAAAAGGAAACATCACCTGTCGGGGAAGGCAGCAGGCCTGCCGGCGGCCTAGCTGTCTTCTCCCAAGATTTAGGCCCTGACAGTATTCTGTTCCCATAAGAAAGGAAAAGTTCCTCATGCTGAGAGGATCCTAATAATCACATTCTCAAAACACAGCAGCCTTGCTGATAGGGGTACAGGCTGCCCTAAACCAAGAAGCAGTTATGGGAAGGTATTTGGGAGTAACAGAACATGTTGGGAACCAACCATAACACGGTGGTCAAAACAGCCGGTGTGCAGATGCTTTTAGGTATTAAAGGTAAACTAAGGATGTTTAGCTATAAGATAGGTTTATCAGAACTCATTATAATCACTAACCAATCAATATGATGTGAACAGTGTGTGTAACCAATTAGCAGTTTTTTAGCTTGCCACGTTTGCAGTAAGAAAGGTCTAGAATCTGGGTGATTTCACCTAATAAAATGGCTGGCTTCCTGGCTTCATGGCTTCACCTAAAATTCATATTGAACTGCATGTTGCTCCCTGCTGGTCGCCACAATCACCAGAGCAAATCCTGGGTGTTTTCTGAGAGTCTTTGTTAAGGTTTTAGAGGAATATTGAGGTGCTTTTTCTACCTCTAATGGAATTGTGGCAGCCTTTAGATAACTTCTTAAATCAGGTTCTTTCTTTTCATCCTCTTGTAACCATATTATCTAGTGGCCAGTCCTTGTTCAATTCAAAAGCAGAATTATTTCTTTGTAAAAAATAGAGCAGGCTTGTAATTTTTCTTCTTAGTTACACATTCCTCCACTCCACTGGAATGGACAGAATTGTTCAGTGCAGTAAGGTGGTGATCATTTCCTGAAGAATCTCTTCCACTTGTGAATATCAGTTTTATCCCTTCTCATACTTTTTAAAGGATGCATTTCCAGAGTGTGCCAGTTTCCCACAGACAGGTAAATCCAAATCTTTGCTGCTACCAACTCTACTATCAGAAGTCAAACACTGGAAGTGCTCCAGCTTTTTTTTTTTTTCAGGAATAAGTGAAATATAAACATTTCCTGTAAAAATACATATAATACGGATTTGTTTGCCAAGTGGTTTTCTTTTCCTCTTTGGCTGTGATTCTCAGAAAATGTTAAAACAGTAAAAATAAATGAATAAATTTTCTTCATTGCTGTTTTCTTTCCCTACAAGAGTATGCACCTCAGGGACACAAGGGTATAGAACAGATTCATAAGGAAATTTTAGTGGGAGCCCCTTGTTAAATATTGGCAGTACATCACTGTACTGGAGAAAAAAATGAAAGTTGGTGCCCATGGAGTTATGCCTGATAACTGATTGCAAGACGCCTTCAAGGCTGCAATTTATCTTCAAGAAATGCAATAATTAGATCTGTGTAAGCTTGGGCTGCCTCTGTTCTGCAAAGAGGCAGATATGATTTCATTATTCAATTCCTGTGAGGTCATTAGTGAACCTGGAAATCTGTTCAGGCTGTCTGGGTTAACTTGGCTTCCAAGAATGAGAAGGAATAATAAATACATTTTTACCAGTGTCAGAGAACTGAAGCCTTAGTCTTTATTTGAACACATTTAGGGGAAAAAAAAAAAAAAGGCAACATTCTTGATACTGCCATGTCATTGTGTATGTCAATGAAGTACCCACCAGAGTTCCTAAATCTGGACCCCTCTTCTACTTGCAAAAAGGATCTCACAGATCCTTGCAAGTCCAGTGATCATAGAATCATAGAATCATAGAATGGCAAGGGTTGGAAGGGACCACAAGGATCATAGAGCTCCAACCCCCTGCCACAGGCAGGGACACCAACCTCAGGCCTGGAGCCACACAAGGTTGCCCAGGGCCCCGTCCAACCTGGCCCTGAACACTTCCAGGGATGGGGCATCCACTACTTCTCTGGGCAGCCTGTTCCAGCACCTCACCACTGTCTCTGTAAAGAACTTCCCCCTAATATCCAATCTAAACCTTCCTTCCTTTAGTTTTAATCCATTCCCCCTTGTCCTGCCATTATCTGCCCTTTAAAAAATTGATTCCCCTCCTGTTTATGATCTCCCTTCAGGTACTGGCAGGCTGCAATGAGGTCCCCCCGCAGCCTTCTCTTCTCCAGGCTGAACCAGCCCAGCTCCCTCAGCCTCTCTTTGTAGGGCAGGTGCTCCAGCCCTGTAATCATCTTTGTGGCTTCTCTGAACCCTCTCCAACAGTTCCACATCTTTCTTGTATTGGGGGCCCCAGCTCTGGACACAGGACTCCAGCTGGGGCCTCACGAGGGCAGAGCAGAGAGGGACAATCCCCTCCCTGTCCCTGCTGCCACCCCTCTGCTGATGGAGCCCAGGATCCCATTGGCCTTGCGAGCTGCAAGAGCCACTGCTGGCTCATGTTCAGTTTCTCATCCACGGTGACACCCAGGTCCTTCTCACAGGGCTGCTCTCCAGCTCTTCTCCCAGTCTGTATCTGTGTCTGGGATTCTTCCGGCCCAAGTGCCACCCCTGACACTTGGCAGTGTTGAACCTCATGAGGTTCCCCCAGGCCCATCTTTCCAGCCTGGCAAGATCCCTCTGGATGGCTCCGCTCCTTCTAGGGTGTTGACCACACCACTCAGTTTGGTGTCACCTGCAAACTTGCTGAGGGTCTTAGCACATACCTCCAAACTCCTGAACACCCTCAACACTACACTGGCAAGGTATTTCTAAAGTATAAATGAGCAGCATCCCATCATTTTCCAACATAACCTTCACTGAGAAAAAACTCTTCCCATGGGGTGGAATTAAAAACGAACTGATTCAGGGGCATGTTAAGTATAAATTTACATGTAAAAGGTTATCATCTATCACCATCTCAAAGTGTTAGTTCCTGTTTCATTAAAACAAGGTGTTACATAAGGCTAAAATCACTGGCTGGCAGGGGAAAATTAATAAGTATGTGATCTATCCAAACTACTTCTCATTTGAGTGGCACCTAACAGCTTTGCCCAGCCACAAAGCAGCCAAGGAATGCTATGCACAATACCCAACAAGTGGTCTTATTTTTGTTACAATATTACCAGGCATTGGAGGAGTTAACAGAAATATCTGTTAACACATGATAACAGAAGGCAGGAGAATCATTAAGGCCTGAAACATCTTAGGTGGAATGAATTATTTACTTACAAGAACACCTGTATTTCAGGGAAACCAAACCCAGCCTCCCTGGTTTCAATTTGATAATGACAACAGAGAAAGGACAGTGTTTTCTTTGAAGGTGCCAGTAGGAGAAACAGAGGAGGAACAGATGAATGAGATCCAAACCAAGCACTGAAATGTCAGAGCAATGATAATGATAAAGCAGTTTACCAAAAAAAGAGGCAAAGCAGGAGGAAAGCACAAGAATCACATTGGAGTTATCATAGCAGAATGTGAAGTTTTGTCCCTTCTCTGTTTTTCCTGGAGGCGGCGCAGAGAGCGAATAGGTAAGTACACCATTGATCCCAGCTAAAAAATCCATTTGTCAGCTGTGAGCAGTAGGAATCCCTTCTATTGTTTTTTCAGCTTGAATTGTCAGAAGTGTTGAAATTCACTTTTAAGTACATCTCAAATTTCTCTTTTATCCCCTTTCTCCTCTACCTATAAGGTCCCAAGTCTTTTTTATATATATTTATTTGCATATGTAGTATATACAAATGGAATTGATAACTAAATGCCATTAGGTATTAATTACACTGTCAAAGGGAACCGGTTCCATTTATCATCTCCTTTTCTGTGTAAGTGAAGTGTTGTGCAGGCTTTTCTTGCCAGCTGCATCAGAAGTGGAAACAACTGAGAGGAACCATTTCTGTACCGTTAATAGGTTGTGAAATAAGTCTGCCAACTGTCTTGTTCTCTTAAAAAGGTCACTGTGGCACTGCTTATTGTAGTATTAATGGACAAGTGGGTTTGGGCATGCAGTTTGAACTGGTTCATGAGCGAGTGGAGGGCTGTGCAGGACACTGTGCTGGAGCAGTGTTGGCCGAGACTTCCTGTTCCCTGGGTTTGATTAGGCAGCATGCCTTGGGCTGAAGCTTGGCGACGTTGTCTATCTTTTACCTAGGAGCTTGCTCTTGCTTGAATGAATGTGCCAGCTTCCCAGACTCTCTTCTGGATGTTTATTTAAATCAGATGTCTGTTCTGTAGGTCTTGTGGCTTACTTCCACAGGGGGAGGGATGAACAAACAGCACAGGGAATACACGTACGGATACCAGCCTCAAAAAAGCAGTGGGTTTGGGAAGGAAGCAGGAGACAGCTAGAGAAAGGATTTTTACTTTTGGTTTGGGGAGGGTCCAGAGGGACGATCCTACTGCAGCAGATGAAGAGGCTCTTGCCTCCCCAGCCATCTCCCATGCCCCTTCACCTCTGCTGAGCTGGTGGTCAGAGGGTGTTGTGCTGCTGGTGATTGCAAGGCTGTGAACGCTGTGAGCCACAAAACTGCTCTGCTCTGCTCCAGCTTGTTTACAGGCACTGCATGTCTTTGATACCATATGCAGCTTGTTGAAAATGCTTGACGAATGCAAGACTGGCTTGTGCTCCACAGCCTGAAAGGTGCTCTCAGTTCACCCTATGCCTGTTTGCTGACTAGCCTGTGAGGGTCTCTGTGTATATCCAAGGAGAAAGCTTCAATTTCAAACAGTTCCCAAAAGGGATTCCCCAGGGTGTGCTTTAGGTGTGAAAGTCAGCAAATGCCACTCTCCCAGCCCCGATTAAAAACCAAAACCAACAAACAGTACAGTGCAGCTGTCTGTCAGCACAGGGAGTATAGCGGACAAGGGACAAGGCTCCCTGGCTAGGGGGAGCAGCCCCAGGCTTCAGGCATGTCCCTGGGGACAGGCTGAGGCCAGGATGTCAAGGGGCCAGGATCAGGGAACCAGGGCCAAGCATAGGCCTGGGGCTGCCCTGCCAGTTTGAGGCCCCTGCTGCAGCTGGCCCACAGTGCAGCAAGGCCTCCCTCAGCTGCACCAGCGCTGACCCAGTTCTTCCCCAGGACAGGGATGTGCTCTAGGCCCTGACAATAATAGACATTAGTTGCTCATGTAAACCTTTTTGATAAACTCTTTGTGTTTCCCTCAAGCACGTAAACTCTTCCCATGGAGAGAAGTGTACCATGCTGGTGGTGGAGGCAGGGCGAGGGTGGCTGGGAGGGGAGCTAAGGAAGGTGTAAAATGGCGCTGTCGGTCCGTGTCAAAGAGCTCGCTGCATCAACCCAGATGCTGGAGCGGATAGTAACCACACATGGGCTGAAGCACTGCGTTTCTGCACTCACCAGCAAATTTTCTGTTATGACTGGCCACCGAACAACAAAGTGATCCAACTGTACATTGCTCTTAATCATCACAAGTGCTTACTTTGTATTAAAATGAAATGCCTTCAGGGCTAGATCACAACAGAGAAATGATAAATCTTGTCAGAAATCCTGTTTGCCCTGGCAGCACGTGGGCTCTGTGGTTTTGGCTACAACGCATCCGCACTCTTCACTACTCTGAGGGCATCACACGAGCCCATTTAAGGTTCAGGTTTGGCACTCTCCCAGCTGTTTGGGAACTTGTTTAACTATCTCTTCAGAGACTGTAACGTGTGCCCTGCTTTATTTGAAGCTTATTTTCCAGGGACAAAACAGGGACCAAAGGACATCCTCTGGCAAGGTAGTATAATCCTCTGTTACTGTCAACTGTGAACATCTTTGAGAGGCTGGTGCCTGTCGCAGGGTATGTCCACCATAGTGTTCTGAGGTTCTGCCTGCTGCTGGAGGTCTGAACACAGAACTGAAGTTCCCTTCCACCCAGATGCCTGGGCTTTCTTCCTAGGTTAAGCAAGGCATAAACAAAGAAGAAATATAGGTGCACAAATTTCATCCCAATGTCAGTTTCAAGTCCACCTGGGCTGAGTGGAACTGCTTCCAGCCCCTGTGTTTTTGACATGGCCTGCATATGAATCTTACCAGCAAAGAAAATTTTCTAAGTGCCAAAAATGTTTCTGGGAAAATAAACTGTGTGGTATTCCTGATGTCTTCTAGTTTTTAGCTTTCTTTTTAGAGCAAAAATCTTCTTGGAGTCTTATGTCTCCTTTCTATTTTATCAGGGGATTTCATAGTGTCCTTCGAGTTATTTTGGTTTACGAGCTAGAGAACAATAGGGGAATGATAATATCAATTGCTTCCTCACATTGTTTTTATTTATTTTTTTCTCTTATGTTTTGGGAAATCGTTGAATTTTACATGAGGCAGCACACTGAATAGTCATCTGTTGTCCTGGGTCAGTTCATGTCAGACAAATTACTCTGGGAAACAATTCTCTTCTGACCTTCATTTTTATGTATACTTGTATTAGTCACTTATGTGGATTATGTGGAGTAGTTTCGTAAACATATTTCTACCCTGTGCTTTCCATCACATTTTTTTTTGAAGTGCAGTAAAAGGGCAGAGTGCCTTTGTGTGTTTTTTGTTTGCATGATGAACTGGTAATGAATGTAAAAGTTAGATTAAGATTGGATGTGAATGTACCACAGACTGCAATACAGCCTCTCTTTAAATGATATAATTTTCCCCAGATTTTCTTCTATTACTCTCAATATTTAACTGAGATTTTTCAGTGAATAGGAATGATAATTCCACAGCATTTAATAAAATTAGTTGTATTTCATTTATTGGTAAGAAATGCTGGCTACCACATTCCAGATGTTAAACCTTGCTAGAATAGAGAGAACTCCAAAAACACCCCTTCAGGGACTGGAATTTTTGGGGTTTTTTTTAAAGGAAAAGCTATTTACCATCTCATAAAGCTTGTGAACTCATTGTCTAGAAAATGACAATGGAAGGGTATGTATCAAAAGGCCAGGACTTCTGATATCCACTTATACCCGCTTCTCATTCTTTTTTTTTTCCCCTCAGTTTTTAAATCAGACAACAACAACAACAACAAAAAAAATCACTGCCTTTTGAAAGATTGTTAAACAATTGAACAAATGCTTTTTATTCATCAAGATTCACAGCTGAACCATGGTTAAATGGGTCTTTTCTTGTCTTAGGGAAACAACCTCAACAGATGTTTTTCATCACTGCTGCAGTACCAGGAATGTGACCAGGAAAGAAGGTAGTGTGGCCAGAGAATTTCCACTCCTCAGTCACCATGGTTGCTGCAGTGGCCCAGGGAATATATAGAGAAGCTCGCTGACAGTACATGAAGGGCTCCATGACTGGCACCAGAATTACAGAGGAATTTAAGTACCTTATCCTAATTTTGCACACCCTCTCTTGCACCGCTCTGTGAGCACAGAGACCAGAACAAACAATCTGGGCCATTGTGTTAGGAAAGTAAATCTCTTAGCAGGGATGTCCCTGGTTAGTCATTTTGTGGTTTGATAACTATTTTCTCCACTAATCCGTCTTCCCTAAATAAACTGAGCTGCTTTGTTGTTTGGATTGAGATAGCCCAGAATCACTGCAGGTCATTTATTTTTTTCAATTAAGATATCTTTATGATTTTCTACATTTGTTGACTGGGGTATGAAGGCAACTTCCCAGAGGGCCTTTTAGTTCGTGTGGGAGAGAAAGAGTTGATAGGGTGTTTCCTCAAGCATACTGGTTTTGTTGTGGTGGGGTTTTTTGGGTTTGGTTTGGGTGGTTTTGAAGTTTTGGTGGTTTTTTGTTGGGTTGTTTTTTTAGTTGTTTGGTTGGGTTGTTGTTGTTGGGTTTTTTTTGTAGTGGCATACTAGTCACCAAATGTGTTCCAAAAATTATCTTTGGCTTCAAATACCCTTTTCATCTTTTAAGCAGCAATAAGGCATGTCTTATCAGAGAACCAATATATAGTGCCTTTGGTATGCAGCTCTGATGCTCTTTGTGTTAGACAAGGAACCACATGTTGTGGGACAGGCCTCATTTCTGAAATGCTGCTCAAATTCTGCTTCTGTGGTGCACATGTGGGCTGTCACAGCCACTGCTGCTGCTTTCTGACCAGCCACATTTACTAGTGCTCATTACCTCAAAAAAATATGCAGTGAGCAGATGATGTTCTGAATGTCAATATTTTTAAAGTCAAATTAGGTAAAATTGGTTTAAGAAACAGACAAAAAGACAGGAACCAGGATGGGCATGTGTTTAAGGGATCAGACTGAGGCTCAGAAGATCTGGTTTCAGTTTTCAGACCTGTCAAAAGACTTTTTGTAAAATCTCCAACAAGTTGCTAAATCTTTTGGGGATCAGTTCTCCAGCTATAAAATGGGGGATAATATCATCTTGCCTTGAAGAATAATTGTGGGGTTGAAGTTGTTTGCTAGGGGGCTCTAAGGTAAGATGGCAAGGCCTATGGCTTGCAGCCTGATCTCACAGAAATTACCTCATTGCTTAGTGGTTTAGGTTCCAAATCTGTCAAGTGGGAACAATAACTTTGCTACCTCCTCAGGTCTGTTATGAAACTTACTTCAGTAATATCTGAAAAAAAACCCACTTGCCTTTCCATCCTCCCTTCTCTCAAGGGACTCCACAGTAAACCAGCAGCTTCCTCACACTCACCAGAGACTTCTATGCTAAGGGGCTTGGCTCAAATATCTAAGCCAGCTAAAGCTTTCCAATGTAAACCCTCAAAGAAGGGATCACGTAATGATTACCATCTTCATGTAGATTCCTCTCAGTCTCTTGCCTTGTATGTTGTAACTCTGGCTTGTAAGTTCCCCTTGCAATTTTCTCATGTTGAATTTGTTATTCCAAAAGCAGGAGGATTCATTAGTTAAACTCCTGTATAGCACAACGGATGAAGCCAACAACAACTGGTGGTTAGTGCTTTTCAAGACCACACTTATAATCTTTGTTGTCACTTGAGCACTAAATCACTTTAAAAGAATCAGAAAGCTGATTCCCAATTGAAGAAATTATAAATAAAAAAGGTGATGATATCTTGCCCATTTTCTTCCAGCTAGAAGCTCGAAAGCAGAGAGGGTCTGATAGGTGTGAAAGGTGCAAACAGCTGGCTGTGTGCACTCTAGGAATATTTCCTCTCCCAGTGCATAAATACACGTGTGTTTATAAACCCTCCCTCTTTCCTCACAAGTAACATTTTGTTGCATCTTTTGGATGCTGAACAGTTCTTCCAAAAACCTTCAACCAAAACATAGTCACCTGGAGTATAATTCACGTTTTATGGGGCAAGATAGTAATCCTCACTTTTTAGAGTCTCCTGAAATACTGAAGTCTGTTGTACTGTTACTGATGGCAATAGGGAAATGCAGCTTTGATAAAAAGCTATCTCTGTATAGAGAAGGTGGCATTTTTAACAAAAACCTATGGTCTTGATGGGTTTGGCTTTGTAACTGGAATATTGCTCACTGCATACTTGAGAGGCAAGCATGGAGCACTCTATTGGATACTTTGGAAAAGGAAAAAAAAAAGAGCTGTCTTGGTAGCAACAAACACATGCACTCTGTATTTTAGGTTAGTTCCTAGTTAGAAATTACCTATGCTAAGTTCAGCTAGAAAAATGCTGTGCATTGAGCCTTTGCATCCCCAGGTTGTGCCTAGTTGTGCTGTATCAACCTCCTCTTTCTCATCAAAACTCCTGTTATCCTAGAACAAGGGAGAGAATAATAGAACACACCTTTCTTTCCATTTTTTCCCCATATTTTCTAAGCTTTCTTTCATATTGGTACCTCTTTTGTTTTTTCCTATAGTGTTCAGTTTCTCCAATAAGTAAAGATCTGTCCGTTGCTGCTTTTAATCTGGTTCACTTGAGGGGTCTCCTAGACATGCAATTACTCTGCAGAGGAAGAGGTAGCAAATTTCGTAAGCTTTTTGGAATGTGAGGATGCCAGCCAAGTCACAGGGAGTTTGCTGGGGGTGAACATCAGCCCTACCTGCACTCTGTCTTTTAAAGAGATTTCCCTTCTTGGCACCTAAAGAGTTGCTTCTTAATTGGTCTTTCCTTCAGGACACATCAAGAAACCAGAAGAAAAAGGACGCCCATCTGCCGTCCCATCTCAAGGTTAAACTAGTGTTGCAAACAAATGCCAGTGGTCCACATGCTCATGTTGCTTCAAGAATGAATCATAGAATCATAGAATGGCAAGGGTTGGAAGGGACCCCAAGGATCATAGAGCTCCAACCCCCCTGCCACAGGCAGGGACACCAACCTCAGGCCTGGAGCTACACAAGATTGCCCAGGGCCCCATCCAACCTGGCCTTGAACATCTCCAGGGACGGGGCATCCACTACTTCTCTGGGCAGCCTGTTCCAGCACCTCACCACTCTCTCTGTAAAAAACTTCCCCCTAATATCCAATCTAAACCTTCCTTCCTTTAGTTTTAATCCATCCCCCTTGTCCTGCCATTGTCTATCTTTATAAAAAGCTGATTCCCCTACTGTTTATAATCTCCCTTTAGGTACTGGCAGGCTGCAATGAGGTCCCCCCGCAGCCAGGCTGAACCAGCCCAGCTCCCTCAGCCTCTCTTTGTAGGGCAGCTGCTCCAGCCCTCTAATCATCTTCGTGGCTCCTCTGAACCCTCTCCAACAGTTCCACATCTCTCTTGTATTGGGGGCCCCAGCTCTGGACACAGGACTCCAGGTGGGGCCTCAGGAGGGCAGAGCAGAGAGGGACAATCCCCTCCCTGTCCCTGCTGCCACCCCTCTGCTGATGGAGCCCAGGATCCCATTGGCCTTGCGAGCTGCAAGAGCCACTGCTGGCTCATGTTCAGTTTCTCATCCACTGTGACACCCAGGTCCTTCTCACAGGGCTGCTCTCAAGAAGCTCTTCTCCCAGTCTGTATCTATGGCTGAGATTCTTCTGGCCCAAAATGAAGAACTAGCACAAAAGAAACATCAGTATCTGAAGCAAGTTGTGACAGTCTTTCACGCCTTCAGGAGAAAGAGGTAAAATGACAACAAGACTGAAATGTCATTCGGTTTAATGTGAGAAGTGAGCAATGCTTTGTTGTCCAACCATATTTGAAAGGAGAAGGTATGGAAAAAGGAATCCCCCAAAAATATTGTTTTGTTTTTTTTTTTTTAATGATCATAACTTGTTGATTGAATGACATACTTGTTTCAGTGGTTTCTCTCTGCAGTTGACACCAGAAATTTTAGGAAGTGTCTTAAGATTCTCGTTTAGCAAAAACATTTACCTCCATTTGTAAGCTAAATTCAAGTACAGAAATAACCAGGCTTAAAAGTTAGCAGAAGTGTGGAAGTTACTGAGGTTTCCTTTGGGCTTCCCTTTTTAAAAAAAGCAGATAATTAGTGAAATTGCACACAACTGCTGAGAATTATAAAATGCTACCTCTAAAAAAAGCTTGTCTTGATTTTTTTTTTGTTGGTTTTTTTCCCCCCAAAAGACAAAAGCAGGCACAGAACAGTGTCAGGTTTTAAAAAATACTGGTCCCATTAATTTTTCTACTACTGAAAAAGCAATGAGGAAGGCTATATTTGTCAGTCTGTGTGACAAAAGACACAGAACATAATGTGATTTCTGTCAGAGATGCATATGGTTTTGGCAGATGAGTAGTCACGTATTAGACAAACCTCTCTGGCAAATAATGAGAAGTCCTCACATTGCATTTCAATTATTTCAGTTCTGTTTTACATGCCAAAAGTTTACACTGCATTTAGATGTTATTTCTTCCCTCTGTACTTCTGACCTCGTCACTCTGAAGAGCCAGAAAATTAACTTCCCTTTCCAGGATATAGCAATAATTCAGGTTGGAGTAGAAGGAGCTGTTTGAAATGACTGAGCCTCATTATTATCCAAAACTGACCTCACCTAGACTGGCCAGGATGAGTTATTTTAGTTATTCCTTCAAATATTAATTCATACTCCAGAGTTGTTACGACCCGAGTCCGTCGATGCCTTTAAGCCTATGTTGAGCAGGACTAGTGACTCCGCAGTGCAGCTGGCCCCCAGGGACCAGCTGGTGCATGACATAACTTGCTCTCTTCAGATTCTCCTGCTGCTCTTCCATGCCACGTGTCCTTGCTTGGAATGTTGTCTCACCACAGAGTTAGAAAGTGGTTGCTGAACACACCTTCAAGCAAGAGCTGAGAAATATTCTGGGGCCTACAGCGTTGTCACAGCCCCCAAGGGCTTCAGTGACAGGATCTTGCTGCAACAAAAATCCAGTGCCCTTCTTTGAAACCTCACTCCAAGCAAAAATAGTTGTTTGTGTAAATACTTTGCTTTTTCTCTCAGAAAATACTGTATTTCAATCCTTTCCAATTCTGCTACTATCACAGAATGGCAGAATTTTGACCTAGTTTTAGTTCTATTAATATTAATCAAAGGGGTGTGTCTCCCTATTTTTTTTCTTCTTAAAATAAGTTTTCCTTGTAAGAGCCAACACTCAACTTTATCCTAAATAAATCCTGTTCAAAATCATGCAGTATGAGGTATTTCACTATACCTTTTGAAGTAGTCTTTTAACCATAATGTCTCAGACTTTTTTTGTATGTAAGCAAGATACCAGTAATATGGAAACAGATCTTCTTTCTGAAGAATTTTGTGATATTTTGTTAACCAACCCATTCTCAAGACCAGCACTGCAACTTACAAGCAGAATATTGCCCTTGCTATTAAATAATTTCGCATGAGGCAAACCAAAATGTCTCTTTGCCCAGTCATCGCTTATACAAATGTAGCCTTCTTCCTCAGATTCTTGTCCATTCCCTGGAGCAATCGACTTTGATCTCCCCTCTTTCAGAAGCCCTGATAGTACTGAATGTCTTGTTAAGTCATATCCAGCTCACTCTAGTTACTTCTTGCTGTCTTGGAAATGTGTCAGGTAATACTATAATGGATTATGCAAGAGTTGCACTGTATGCTTTCCCTCCCTTCCTTATTTATATGTATGTCTTTCTATTCCTTACATATTCTTAGAAGTACTAAAAGCTCGTTTTGACGTTAACATTGCCCAGGCCTACTCTTACTCCAGTCGTGGAGGGCTGCAGATGGCTCTCTAGTTTAGCAGCTCACTTCTGTTTCTTTGATGTGCTTTAATATGCATGACTTCATAGAATCACAGAATCATAGAATGGCAAGGGTTGGAAGGGACCCCAAGGATCATAGAGCTCCAACCCCCCTGCCACAGGCAGGGACACCAACCTCAGGCCTGGAGCTACACAAGGTTGCCCAGGGCCCCATCCAACCTGGCCTTGAACACTTCCAGGGATGGGGCATCCACCACTTCTCTCGGCAGCCTGTTCCAGCCCCTCACCACTCTCTCTGTAAAAAACTTCCCCTAATATCTAATCTAAACCTTCCTTCCTTTAGCTTTAAACCATCCCCCCTTGTCCTGCCATTGTCTATCCTTATAAAAAGTTTAAAAAGAATCCCCTCCTGCTTATAAGCTCCCTTCAGGTCCTGGCAGGCTGCAATGAGGTCTTCTCTTCTCCAGGCTGAACAAGCCCAGCTCCCTCAGCCTCTCTTTGTAGGGCAGGTGCTCCAGCCCTCTGATCATCTTTGTGGCTCCTCTGAACCCTCTCCAACAGTTCCACATCTCTCTTGTATTGGGGGCCCCAGCTCTGGACACAGGACTCCAGGTGGGGCCTCAGGAGGGCAGAGCAGAGAGGGACAATCCCCTCCCTGTCCCTGCTGCCACCCCTCTGCTGATGGAGCCCAGGATCCCATTGGCCTTGCGAGCTGCAAGAGCCACTGCTGGCTCATGTTCAGTTTCTCATCCACTGTGACACCTAGGTCCTTCTCACAGGGCTGCTCTCAAGAAGCTCTTCTCCCAGGCTGTGTCTGGGATTCTTCTGGCCCAAGTGCCACCCCTGACACTTGGCAGTGTTGAACCTCATTAGGTTCACCCGGGCCCATCTTTCCAGCCTGGCAAGATCCCTCTGGAGGGATCTTGATTGAGTATACGTAACTACTTCTTTGAGTATACGTAGGGATAAGGCTTAAATAGCCTCTCCTATTTAAGCAATAGGTGGAGGAATTAAAAGAACAAGACAACTATGACTGATGGTCTGTTGAATTGCAATTCCATTCCTCGTGTTGAGGTTCTCGTACCTCAGTGGTTAGTTGTCGGCTTCCTTGAGGTGGAGGGTTAATATTTTGGGTTAATATTTAAGATACTGCAGTTAACTACATTGTAATTTTGATACAAAAGTCAAACCAGTCTAACTTCTAAGATCCTCTACCTGTTCTCTTTGGGGAGGAAGTATTTGAGTGAGGGGTTTTCTGACTTTGAGTGGTTTACAAAAGTTAACGTAGTGAACAGATCAGTTCCCCTTACAAAGTGTCTCCTCTAAATTCCATTGAAGTTAATTAGTAAAGAGAAGGGCATGTGTCTTCTGAGGATAGCAGCTGCTAGCTGCTAGCATTCTCTAGCTAGATACTAGGTTTAATGTCATGCCTGCTGGGTTTTAACCATCACTGCATATGCCCTGTGAAAAGCCTGGTGGCTTTTCTGCATAAAGCCCTACTTGGCCTCTGCCATTCGCTCTGAATTTCAATCCTGCAGTGCTGCAGATGTTAGGGCAAAATCCTTTTCCCTTCAAATTACTATGACTACAGGCTGAAATCTCTATCTCCTCATTTATCTCCACAGATTATCTATGCTAAATAATGCTCAAGTAAAATAGTCTAATTGATCACCTGATCAGTTTTTAAAGTTGGATCAATTTTTTAGGGAAAAGATACAGTGATTATGAGGTGAGAGGGGCACGTTCAACAGATTTTTTCATGCTAAGGTCACATGCTGAGGGTTTATACACAATGCAAATAGAAAGCCTGGGGACTTGCAAGAGCATGTACTATAGCATATGTGCTCAGCATTTCTTAAAATGAGAGTGTGCTTGCACACAAAAAATGGAACACATGGTCAGCAGCTGGAATTTATGAGGATCTTTAATAAAACAGTAGTAACCACTTTGTGCTGCTGCAACGTTCTTTCCTTGGTGACAAAATGGTGGCACACCAGAAAAGCTGTGGTCTTAAGTAGAGAAAACATTTCCCAAGGGTTAAGGGGTGGAAGGAGCAATGTAGTAGCAAAGGTCTTACTGTTTCCTGAAAGTGCTCTTTAAGTAGCTGTTTGCTTGCTTGCTTGTTCATTCGCTTTGCTGTTTGGTTTTTTAAAAAATCTTGTGGGTGATAGGTACTGGGCCCATGTGTGGCTGCTCAGATAGGCCTTGGACTCACCTTCCTCTGAGGTTTATAAGGCTTGATTGGACAAAATCATGACTGACTCAATTTAAGGTTGGCTTTAGTCCTATTTCAGAGAAGAGGTTGGAGTAGGTGATGGCCAGCAGGCTCTTCCAGCTAACCTTTCTATGATTCATTAATTCTG
Organism: Laterallus jamaicensis coturniculus; assembly: GCA_022605575.1. Taxonomy (NCBI): domain Eukaryota; kingdom Metazoa; phylum Chordata; class Aves; order Gruiformes; family Rallidae; genus Laterallus; species Laterallus jamaicensis. Next base: position 6,353,375 of record JAKCOX010000005.1, read on the forward strand.
TATTAAATTTGAAAATCTGTATTGAGTAGTAAGCAGTTTCTCCACACAAAAGTTGCAATCAGACCTCCTGCCACAGAAAAAAAACCCCACATATTCCTGGTTTCAAGTAAAACTAGCTAACCTGGTGTGCATTTTCCCAGCTGATGTTGAGGCTGCCTTCACAATCACTGTCTTTCTCAATTCATTTCTCTGTGGGAAACCATTTGTTTCAAATTCTACTCCAGCTTGCATCCAGTACCAACCAAACACATCCATTTGCAGCTGAAGATTTAGACCACTTAAAAATGAAGTAAGCAGTGCCAGCTTTTTTTGTGTGCAGCAGGCGTGTACAGGCAGTTTGAAAGACATTTGTCATTCTTTCAGTATTGGCCTCACACTAAAGGCCAATAAACTTTCAAAGTGATACAGTCATGTGAGCTGCATTGCTCAGAGAGACATCTTCTGATTGTGGTAGCAGAGAGGCAAAGAAGAGACTCCTCAAGTCTCTCACAAGTAGAAATTATTCATGTTTGAAATAACGCACAGATTTATGTTGGAACCTGAGAGAGAAGGTGATATTGAAAAATCCCCAGTGACCTAATCCAAATATTTTTCAGCATACCACATTTCATAGAATCATAGAATGGCATGGGTTGGAAGGGACCCCAAGGATCATAGAGTTCCAACCCCCCTGCCACAGGCAGGGCCACCAACCTCAGGCCTGGAGCTACACAAGGTTGCCTGGGGTTACACAAGGTTACCTGGGGGTCCTGGTTGATGACAGGTTGGCCATGAGCCAGCAGTGTGCCCTGGGGGCTGAGAGAGACAATGGGATCCTGGGGGGCATCAGGAGGAGTGTGGCCAGCAGGTCACAGGAGGTGATCCTCCCCCTCTACTCTGCCCTGGTCAGGCCCCACCTGGAGTATTGTGTCCAGTGCTGGGCTCCCTGGGATAAAAAGGACAGGGATCTCCTGGAGAGAGTCCAGAGAAGGGCTACGAAGATGTTTAGGGGCCTGGAGCATCTCCCCTGTGAGGAAAGGCTGAGAGAGCTGGGGCTGTTCAGTCTGGAGAAAAGAAGACTAAGGGGGGGGACCTAATTAATGTCTATAATTATCTGAAGCAGGGGATGCAGAGGGAATCAGCCAGCCCCTTTTCAGTGTCTGTGGAGACAGGACAAGGGGCAATGGCTGCAAATTGGAGCACAGGAAGTTCCACACCAACATGGGGAGGAACTTTTCCCCAGTGAGGGTGAGGGAGCCCTGGGACAGGCTGCCCAGGGGGTGTGGAGTCTCCTTCTCTGGAGAGATTCCAGACCCATCTGGACGCCGACCTGTGCAGTATGAGCTGGGGAGCTGCTTTGGCAGGGGGGTTGGACCCCATGATCTCTCGAGGTCCCTTCCAACCCCTACAACTCTGTGATTCTGTGATTCTATGATTGCCCAGGGCCCTATCCAACCTGGCCTTGAACACTTCCAGGGATGGGAAGTGTAGCCGTATGCTACATGATTATGTACAACAGAACAAACATTGTATAAGTTTATAAACAGTAACAGGAAAATATAATGCCAAGTTCTCAAAATACAAACATCAAAAACAGTGCAAGGGATCCAGGAAGAACGATAATAAAAGTGGCTGGGTAGGGGAGTAATTATATAGAGCCAGTTAGTCAATCTAAGAACACCTTTGGAAATTAAAGAAAAGATTCAAAGGTAGGTTTTAAAAGTTAGGAGGGAGTAAATTAAATAAGTTTTTAGGGGGAATTGTAGTGCCCCCTGTTGTTAAAAATACAGTCACCTGCCAATTCCAGAAGCCACACCAGATTATTGAAAGAGCGTGTATTGTGTTACCCTGCATCTAAAATTCAACCAGGCCCAACACCTTAAAGGCTTTCAAAACTAATAATCCCAATTCAGAGCCAAACAGCCACATTTTATCTTCAGATGATGGAAAGAACATAAGGGGCACGTGACATGATTACAATAGCTCAGAACAGTACTTGTCCACACCGGTTCCATTCTGGGCAAGCCTGAAGCACTGACACATCCCTACCAAAGACTTGGAAAGAGTAAACAAAAAAATCCTCAAAGAAAAGAGTCAGGAACAGTGGGAATCACCACGCTTTCCTCACTTTGTTTCTTCAAACTTCCCTGTGTGGAGGCTGTTGCTGGTGTATTTTGTTTTGAGTAGTATTTTCTCATTTATTGTTGCTCTTAGATAAGTCATGACAAATTTGTCTATTGGTGATGTAGACTGTGCCAGCTGATTGGTTACAGTTGGTTACTGGTTATAATCAGTGAGAACTGTTTATTTTAATGACATTAAGTGATATTTCTAATCTACACTGACCAGGACTTCTGTTGGGAACAGCTTTCACTGGAGAAACTTTATCCTACGACTCAAATATAGGGGAATCTCACAGTTAAGTTGGCTGACTAGAGGTATGGAAATACTGAAAAAAAAATGTTGCAATGTTTAGTCAACCTCTTCTATTGTGCTTGTTTCCCTTTTCATTCCTGTTTTCCATTAATACACTAAAGAGAATATTTAGAGACAGAAATGATCACGGAAACAATTTCACCAAATACTGAAGAATTCATATGAGATGCAATTTCTGCACTTGAAGAGTATATGTGACAGAACTGATGTCCAGTAATGCAGACAGCCCAGACAGATTTAAACTAGCTAGTTTTGAAGTTGTTTTGAAGCTAATTCTAGTAGAAAGAAACTACCCCAGGCTGCAACCAGACCTACTCTGTATCCTATGCCTATTTCTATAAAAATAGATCTATATGTATGCAGAGTGTGAATTGTATATATGCCTATAAATCTATGCATGCTCTGGAAGCAAAAGCAACTGTTTCATGAGATGAAAGCGAGCAGCAGCAGAATTCCCTGTGATGGTTATGTTTGCCAGGCCCATGAACTGTTTGACATTTCTCCAATGAAAAATGGTAACCACAGACACCACACCAACAGGGCACAGCATTAAAGGCCACCAGCAAGTCAATTGTCCAATATGCATTGCTTCTTTTCAGTAATATGTCACAGCTTGTGCATTCTGTTTAAGATTTAACTGGTGAGTTAAATGGAAATGGTATTAATTATATGCTAGAACTATGTCAACCTTCAAAACAGCTGTAGGCTTTTAGTCCAAGAGTAAAAAAACATGAAAGCATTGTAAGCTTTTTTTTTTTCCAAAGGGATGGGGTTAAGATATGACCACAAGACCTTGAGTTATCTCATGAGAAAAGCTTCCAAGGAGTCCATCTTCACCCCTTCTTTTCACCTCTCTTCTCTTAGGCCTCAGTTTTCCCCTCAAGAAGAGAAAACCACGCATGCTCGTGAATAAAAAGGAATATGTATGGGGTGAATTTGGGTGCAGATCATTTCCCCAGCCCACCCTTGGCCTTTTTTTTAACTTCTTTTATAGAAAGTCTGGCAAAAGCTGCCAAGTTTCTCATGGTCTTTTCTTAATTCTGGCTGTGTGCAGCTATATGAGCTTCACCTGCTGGTAAACTTGGCCGAAACATGCATACCCTGAATAAAAAGGACTCCGTATGGCCAATGTTTAGATTTTGTCTTCTCTCTGGGGTTATCCTTGTGATATAATGAGGCTCTTGAGGCCACTGGCACTGGCAGAATCCTGTTTTTCTAATAATCTTTCAACTGGGAAGGAAAGTGTTGACAGCCAGGGACACAACCACAAAGACACTGCGTTTGAGGAATGGAAAGGGCTTTTTTTTTTTTTCTCTCCTGTTCCCCTATTTTTTTTTTATATAGCTGGTGGGCTGCTTTTTCAAGCCAAGGCACATGTTTTGATGATGACTGTGTGATAATGAAAAACTTGTAACTATTTTACAGGCGACTGTGTTGCTTCAGAACAACACACTTGGTTTCTTGTCTGGTATTTTATTTTTTTGAAGTCAGCAGTATTTGTTCCGGCATTCAGATCTCACCCAGAGTTTAGTTCTGTCCTGACACAGTTTTGAGGAGACTTTTACTGGCATTTGGCCTCTTATTAACATGCCAGCCTCATCTTCATAACCGCATGTATCAGTACAGGCTGGAGGTGACCTGCTGGAGAAGAGCTCTGTGCAGAAGGACCTGGGGGTCCTGGTGGGTGACAGGGTGGCCATGAGCCAGCAGTGTACCCTGGGGGCTGAGAGAGACAATGGGATCCTGGGGGGCATCAGGAGGAGTGTGGCCAGCAGGTCACAGGAGGTGATCCTCCCCCTCTACTCTGCCCTGGTCAGGCCCCACCTGGAGTGTTGTGTCCAGTTCTGGGCTCCCTGGTGTAAAAAGGACAGGGATCTCCTGGAGAGAGTCCAGAGAAGGGCTACGAAGATGATGAAGGGCCTGGAACATCTATCCTATGAGGAAAGGCTGAGAGAGCTGGGGCTGTTCAGCCTGGAGAAAAGAAGACTGAGGGGGGGGACCTAATAATCAATATTTATAAATATCTTAAGTATGGGGTGCAGGGGGAATCAGCCAACCCCTTTTCAGTGTCTGTGGAGACAGGACATGGGGCAATGGCTGCAAATTGGAGCACAGGACGTTCCACACCAACATGGGGAGGAACTTTTCCCCAGTGAGGGTGAGGGAGCCCTGGGACAGGCTGCCCAGGGGGTGTGGAGTCTCCTTCTCTGGAGAGATTCAAGACCCATCTGGACGCCGACCTGTGCAGTATGAGCTGGGGAGCTGCTTTGGCAGGGGGGTTGGACCCCATGAGCTCTCGAGGTCCCTTCCAACCCCTACGATTCTGTGATTCTGTGAATCAAATTACACTTAGGAAAGAAGGTTTTTAACCACCAAAAAATGTTCATGTTATAAATGTGAGTTACTTACCTATGCAAAGCAAACACAAAACATTCTCCCTTCTGTGATACCAAGCTGGTATGGACTTTGAGGGCAGTAATTAAAGCCATGTCTTTTCTCTCTCACTGCACAGAAAGGCTTTATTAGGATAAACTGGTAAAGGCTCATTTAAAAGCAACACCACCTGACTAGGGTCTTGCCCAGATCTTCATGTTCAGAGAGGCTTCAAGCTTTTGTTTTTCTCTACCCTCCCTGAAGGTCTCATAGTATGTTATCTCTTGATAGGTAACCTGGGCTGGGGTCTCACAGCCAGCTCAAAGTAACCAACTGATTAATGCAGACAGATCTGTTAAACAAGTAAAATGTTGTTTGCCTTGTACATCTCAAGAATTATCAGCATCTGGAGATAGGTAGTATGTCTTGTATTTCCTGTTTTCTAAGCTTAAAACACTTCTACATAAACCACAATGATTTCATACTATCTGTGCATTCAATAATTTAAATTACTGTGCAGATTTAAAGCCAGAAATCTTGGAAAGAATGCATAGAGTCCATTGTACTTTCTCTGATCTGTCCTTTCTCATTGAAAAACTCCCAGGGGTGGTGACTTCTTTTGTCTCACTGTAATTCATAGATGTGGTTTGAAGCTGATGGCTTTTGATCATGTATGTTGGGGGTTTTTTTATAAAGGAAAGAGATAAAAAACATAAAACGAAAGAGTATTTTTCCCCATGGAGGATAAAATGCCATTAGAGGCTTTTACCACTAGTAATTATATCATGGTTGAGTTATGATATCCAATAATAGCTTTTTAGTGCTATGGAACTAATTATTCCTCTTTTCAAAGTTTCCCAAGTTGTGTTATTTTTTATGCTTTTGGATCATGAATTGATGACCGTGTCTCATTCGCCTTATCTTACAGAAGTTTGCAACAGACAAAAGCTGTGACAAAGATGACCATATTTGATCAATTGTTTGGGTTCTTTGCTGTTGGAGGGTTTTTTTTTTCTGATGCCTGGGAAAACCAGGATCAAAACTCAGTGGCCTTGGTGCCTGTGAAGCAGGGATCCTTGATTGCAGTGCTGGGCACACAGGGGATCGATCGCTCCTCCTGTGTGCCCCATTAGAGCCAAATTTCTCATACAAATTAATTATACATATTCATTATCATTTCCAAGAAAAGGCAGGGTTATGCAAATTATTTCCAGGAAGCCATTTACATTAACCCCACCCAGACAGAGCATGCTCAGTGACACTCAGGGGGGCTTCTGGTGGTCTTCAGGGATGAAGGCTGGGCATCTTCCTCGCTCTCAGCGCAGGCTCTTTACGGTTTTCTCCATGCTTATCTGGGCTCCCAACACCTTCACTGGCTAGTTAGCTTGGCACTGAAAACAAGATAGACTCTTAATTGGTGGTTAGTCTCATGATTTCTGACTCCTATCTCCTGCTTCCTCTAGGTTCAAGGCTGTGGCACTGTTATGGCTCAGTTTTGCAGCCACTTTCATGAAACAGCTGATGTGATCACAGCCAAATTCTGCTAAAATTCAAAACTAATCTATTCCTAAAAGCACACAGATTCTTACTTCTTTATCTTCAAGGCTGTGACTTGCACTGTTATGGCTGAGTTTTGCATCTGCTCTCACAAGCAGCTTACACAGTTACAGCTTGCTCTTAAACCAGTCTATTCTTCAAACTATGAAAATATTAAAGTTATATTAATTGTCTCTTAAGCTACACCTGTATCAATCAATCAGCATGATTACTTTTCACTGAATCATTTCCTTCTTCTGTCCTTTTCCTTTATTAGAGCTGGGGCCCCCAGTACAAGAGAGATGTAGAACTGTTGGAGAGGGGTCAGAGGAGCCACAAAGATGCTCAGAGGGCTGGAGCACCTGCCCTACAAAGAGAGGCTGAGGGAGCTGGGCTGGTTCAGCCTGGAGAAGAGAAGGCTGCGGGGGGACCTCACTGCAGCCTGCCAGTCCCTGAAGGGAGCAGAGAAACAGGAGGGGAATCAGCTTTTTAAAAGGGCAGATAATGGCAGGACAAGGGGAATGGATTAAAGCTAAAGGAGGGAAGGTTTAGATTAGATATTATGGGGAAGTTCTTTACAGAAAGAGTGGCGAGGTGCTGGAACAGGCTGCCCAGAGAGGTGGTGGATGCCCCATCCCTGGAGGTGTTCAAGGCCAGGTTGGATGGGGCCCTGGGCAACCTTGTGTGGCTCCAGGCCTGAGGTTGGTGGCCCTGCCTGTGGCAGGGGGGTTGGAGCTCTATGATGCTTGGGGTCCCTTCCAACCCTTGCCATTCTATGATTCTATGATAAGCTGAGCTGGAGAGATTAAGAAAAAAGAGTTGTAACCTGATGAGATACAGTTCAGGAGATTACTGTGGAGAAAATGATCTCTGACTTAGAGACTGTTTCTACCAAGGCAGGGAGATCTCATTCCTCTTCATCTTTTAAATACTGCATTAAAAAGCAACATAACCAATTCAAACAGGGCCAAGAATTCTGGAACATGCAATCTGACACCAAAAAAAAGTGGGGGGGAGGGATTTGGGGGGTTGTGGTTATTTGTTGGCTTGGGGGTTTATTTTTATTATTCAGTAGGGATACATATCATGTGTTTTACCTTTTTTAGATACGTGGCAGGAGTAAGTCAACTGGTTAAGATCAGAATCAACTTGAGCCTTTGTGTGCTTTATTGATAGACTGATTATCAGCAGCTGACAGATTAGTGGCTCTCTAAGAGTCGCAGCAGTAAAGATCTTCCATTTGAATTTGGGAAAAATGAATGTTTTTCATCTGTCTCTCTTTACAGCTGTATCCATAAAGAGGATGGAAAGGTCCTCTTTAACAAATTCCTGGTCTGGATGAAGCCAGAAAGTGCTCTCGTGCTGGAGCTGAAACTAGTTTGTTGTATTGGTAAAGTAGCTGTAAACTGATTTTTCCTGTGTAACAGGAATTATAATACTACAAACTATGGAGGAAATCTGCTAGCCATATGCCATTTACCTAAGTCTCCAGACAAACAGATCCATCTGAAAGACTGAAGAACTATTTCAAGCAGGGTAGGCAAATTTATATCTAAATGTTGCTCTGGTTATTGTAGCAGAAACAGTTGGCAAATGAATACACCCATTGTAACCAGCAAGTGCAACAACGAGAGAGGAAACTGGAGAATGGAGTATGGCTACATTTCTGTTTGAAGGTCAAGAGGCTGCTGTGCTCAGCTGAGCCTGCAGGTACTTAACATTCTCTCCCTTGTGCAAAATTGTGTTGATCTGCTATGGAGGAGGGAAAGAGAAAAAAAAAAATATGATTTTGTTCTCCAAACTATTTTGATGTGACAGAGCCCTGGGACAGGCTGCCCAGGGGGTGTGGAGTCTCTGGAGAGATTCAAGACCTGTCTGGCACGCCGACCTGTGTGACCTGTCCTAGGGAACCTGCTTTGGCAGGGGGGTTGGACCTGATGATCTCTGGAGGTCCCTTCCAACCCCTACAGTTCTGTGATTCTATGATTGATCTCAGTGATTTTGATCTCTCCTGGGAATTTGTTTTGTGACTCCTGAGTGCAACCATAGACAACTTCTATGTTTCCCCATTTTTCCATTTCAACACAGATCAGAAAGGAAAGGGATTGTCCCTCTCTGCTCTGCCCTTGTGAGGCCCCACCTGGAGTCCTGTGTCCAGAGCTGGGGCCCCCAATACAAGAGAGATGTGGGGCTGTTGGAGAGGGGTCAGAGGAGCCACGAAGATGATCAGAGGGCTGGAGCACCTGCCCTACAAAGAGAGGCTGAGGGAGCTGGACTGGTTCAGCCTGGAGAAGAGAAGGCTGCGGGGGGACCTCATTGCAGCCTGCCAGTCCCTGAAGGGAGCAGAGAAACAGGAGGGGAATCAGCTTTTTAAAAGGGCAGATAATGGCAGGACAAGGGGGATGGATTAAAGCTAAAGGAAGGAAGGTTTATATTGGATATTAGGGGGAAGTTTTTTACAGAGTGGTGAGGGGCTGGAACAGGCTGCCCAGAGAGGTGGTGGATGCCCTGTCCCTGGAGGTGTTCAAGGCCAGGTTGGATGGGGCCCTGGGCAACCTTATGTAGCTCCAGGCCTGAGGGGGTTGGAGCTCTGTGATCCTTGGGGTCTCTTCCAACCCTTGCCATTCTATAGTTCTATGATTCTAAGGGGGTGTGCTGGCTGTGGCTCCCTTTCATTTCATGATACTTGCAGTACTTAGGATATATGTACCTGGAGTGAAATCTGTATGGGAGGAACTGAGATATGATATATATGATATCAAATAATAACTGAAAGATCTCTCCCTTCAAGCAGAATGGTTTTCATTTCATTAAGTCCTGGAGAAGGTGACATTCCAAAACTGAAACCCACACCTGTGAACTGTTAGTTGCAGTAATGGAATTTGTTATTCCCACACATGAAAGGAAAAAAAAAGAAAAAGGTATCTTAGCTTCCATAGTTTGTCCTAACAGCAATTCAGTCACTAGAGATAGCAGAGCAAGTAACAGGAGCAAAGAACATGTCAAATGTTGATTTCTGCCTGATCACACAGTGGCTTGGTTGGTATCCTTCTGAGAGAGCATGGCCTTGCAAAGCATCCTGCCCATTTATGCAAGGGAGCTCAAGGCAATCTCTAAGTCAGTATTTCTTGGTTTCATTTAACATCTACCATCCCTGCAGTTTGGATTATACCTGTGTGAGACTACTGATCTCAGACAGGATATCCTAGGCAGAATGAAGCCTTCAAAGCCCTACAGGAGCCTTTGTCTGTCACCTGATCCTTAAAAGAAATCCCCAGAGCCAAATCTGTTTGGCTGCACCTGCAAAACAGGTGGAAACTGCATTGCAGCCCCAGTAGCATGGAGCGTGGGGCAAACAGCCACTCCAAGGTGGCACATGTTGCTGGTGTACATTTACAGGGTGTCACTGCTACATGGGCACTGACTTGGTGGTGGTACATAATTTGAATACAATATTTGAATACAAAATGAACACATGAATGTATGAGACAGATCTAGAATTGCTTGGATGGCACCTACCTGTAGGCAGGACCTCTTTTTAATGGTTGTTTGTGTGGCAGGGCTGCTTGGAGCAGGGCAGAAACCTGGGATCCTCAGCAACTTCCAGTGAAAGCTTGTTGGAAACAGAACCCAAGCCTTCTCACAACGCCAGGCTGGTACCTTTGCACTGATGAGTCTGAATTTCCTGAGTAAATTTATTCCAACAGTGAAAATAACCAATTAGCTCTACTTTTAGCTAATGAATGAATAGTTTTTCCCTTACCAGTGTATATTTTTCCCATTACCTGCTTTTCCTGTTACCTGAGCTGATAGTTGCCTCCTGGTGCAGTGGTAGAAAGCATCCCTTCAAGTGAAGACTAGATGTATCTCTGCTAAGGCCTTCTCACTTGCAAGAGTTCTTTGCATATCCTACACACTCAGCAGGGGATTTGTTGTTTTCCATGAAAACTTCACAACTTTTGCTTGGGTGATTCCCCAAAGTCACTGTTAGCATAAGGGGGGGAGGGCTGGGAGGAGCTCTTCACTGTTAGTTTGAAAATTGGGCACAGAGGGAATTGATTTCTTTTTCATTTAACTAGGACATCAAATACTGGAGGATAAGAAAAATACATATTGTATGTGGTGTACTAAAGCAACACTGGGGAGGAAAAAAATAAAGGGAATAAGCTATCTCAGTTAAATTAACCAAACTTCCTGCATGGGAATAAACTGTGTGGTTAAAAGAGTGACTGTAGTCACTGCCCTGGGACACCCACAGAAAGCTCAACAGGAGAATTAGAGGTAATTGTTTATTTCTTCAATTTATATTCCAAGCAACTATTAGTTAGCTATTCAGCCTTTCTAGGCAACTGCTGAAAACATCTTCCTTCATATCAAAAAATGAAAGGTCAGTAAAATTTTCCATAACTGATAATATATCTGAGCTGATGGTCTACAGAGAGAGTGAAGTGATGCTCATGTATGAAAAATGGGCAGAATTGTTGATGGAGATGAAGAGGAATATGCAAAAGCCTGACAAGATACAATATTGCTGTTTCTGTTTAGTCTGCAGGCTTAATGTTTGCTGGCTTCCACAAAACTGAACACATGTGGTGGAGGAGCTCCTCATTTCAGCCTCCTTTCATGGGGAAATGAAGCTTGAGGAATATCCTGTTTGTCTGCTTTGTCACTATCACCTAATTTTAGCCAAATGTGGTTAAATGTGACAGATAGTGCTCTCAAAGTTACTCTGTGCCTATAAATTTTACACTCATAGACAACCGAGGGTAAGAGATGGCTGTTTTACTGAGAGGATCTCCTCAGAGAGCAAGGATCCATGTGGGCAACCACACATTTGGTACCAGAGAATACATAGGGGGCTCACCCTCAAAATAGAAATCTCAAGCAGGCCAAGTTCTTGAGTGGCATGTTTCTGAGAAAACATGAGCTGGAGGTGAGCTCTGTGCAGAGGAACCTGGGGGTCCTGGTTGACAGGACAGGTTGGCCATGAGCCAGCAGTGTGCCCTGGGGTCTGAGAGAGACAATGGGATCCTTGGGGGCATCAGGAGGAGTGTGGCAAGCAGGTCACAGGAGGTGATCCTCCCCCTCTGCTCTGCCCTGGTCAGGCCCCACCTGGAGTATTGTGTCCAGTTCTGGGCTCCCTGGTATAAAAAGGACAGGGATCTCTTGGAGAGAGTCCAGAGAAGGGCTACGAAGATTATTAGGTGCCTGGAGCATCTCCCCTCTGAGGAAAGGCTGAGAGAGCTGGGGCTGTTCAGCCTGGAGAAAAGAAGACTGAGGGGGGACCTAATCAATGTTTATAAATATCTTAAGTATGGGGTGCAGGGGGAATTGGCCAGCCCCTTTTCAGTGGTCAGTGGAGATAGGACAAGGGGCAGTGGCTGCAAGTTGGAGCACAGGAAGTTCCACACCAACATGGGGAGGAACTTTTCCCCAGTGAGGGTGAGGGAGCCCTGGGACAGGCTGCCCAGGGGGTGTGGAGTCTCCTTCTCTGGAGAGATTCAAGACCCATCTGGACGCCTATCTGTGCAGTATGAGCTGGGGAGCTGCTTTGGCAGGGGGGTTGGACCCCATGAGCTCTCGAGGTCCCTTCCAACCTCTACAACTCTGTGATTCTGTGATAGGCAAAACATGTTGCTTGAGGTTTCAGCACAATATCAAGCATGTCTTTCCCACTTTTGATCAAACTATGCATGGTGGTGGAAGGGTGGCTGGGGGTGGGGGTGGGGGGTTGGCAGTTTTATATGCTGAGATACTGTTGGAATGGGCTTAAAATATCTGATATTTCCATACAGAAACAAGAGTTTTAGGGACAAGATCACTTCTACCCATGGTGAAGAAATGCAGAATGTAAAATACAGAGAGGAAGAAAAATCCAGGTTGCAGCAGTATCAGACTTGTTAAAGATTCCTTACCTTCATTCATGTGCGTGCTTCAATAGACATCAGTTGCTACTGGAACCCATACTGTCAAGCCTGGGCCCTTCCTTTGTGAAAAGCAAGTCTCCACAGCATTCTCCATGTAAAACATATGTTAGCATGTACAAAAATTGCTTAGGGGGATGCTCAGAAGTGTTTGGAAGCCTCCAGAAGTAAATGCACACATTTGTACTGTTCCTTGAGTGTGATCTGAAATCTGCAGTTGTTTCAAGGTCAGACTGTTTGGATTAAAGCTTTTAGACGTTTTCTAGACTATGCCAGAGGAGAAAGTGTTGTCATGTGCTAGCCTTCAGCATGTTCCTTTGCATGTTTATTTCCCACAGTCCACAGAGTTCAGAGAAATCAGTCCTTTGCTACATATCTCACATTGCCATGTGATGCTGTCGTTTGACCAACCTCCAGCAGACAAGTCAGCAAGATACCTTCTCACCCCTCCACCCTGCTGCAGGAAAGCATATGGTAGCTGCTGTGGTAAAGACTTCCTATAACCACCTTTGTGCTCATACACTGTCCTTCAGTTTGCTTCCTGGTCCAAGCACCGACAGGCAACAGAGATACAGTCTCTGTTGAGGCTTCTTTGCATACAGATTGATCCAAGGTACCCCACAGTAACCCAGCTGGAGGGTTATCAGCTGCTGGAGGATTTGTGGGCACAGACTGTAACCTGCAGTGTGATCTCTATCAGAGCCTTTCCTCTTCAGATGATTTCTGTTGGCATTGGAGAGAGCAGTAAAGAAATCACCATATCCTCTAACAGTGCCACTACTTATCAGGCAATGAAGTTAAATGGGTACTTTAACTTTTTTAGGAACATTTTGGGTAATTTTAAAAGAAAAATACATATATGTGAATATGTATTTCACCTGAACTACAAATTGACCATTAGCATTGTAGCTCCAGGCCTGAGGTTGGTGGCCCTGCCTGTGGCAGGGGGGTTGGAGCTTTATGATCCTTGGGGTCCCTTCCAACCCTTGCCATTCTATGATTCTGTGATTGTTTTCTACAGCAGTGCTCTGAGATACCTCACCTAGATAGAGTGGAGCAGCTGCCTGGTAATGCCAGGTATGCCTGGTATGCCAGGCAGAATTACATTTTTGACTGGAGCAGTTATCAGAATTAATGCCCCTTTTTGGGTATATTTTTATTTAGATGGACAACAGCACTTTCACTGTACATGCCACTGAAAATGAAAACTGTCCCCTTGTGGGTCCCTCAGATTATTTCACTTTCTTCTTTCTTTTTCATAATTTTTCCAGGTTCCTGTTACTGCTTTGCTCTCTCCAGGCTCTCCACAGTTCTTCATTCCTTGAGTAATGATCCCATTTTCCCTTTGTGATTTTGCTGTGGGTACATATTCTGTCTTTTTTGCCATCCTTTGGATTCTCTTTTTTTCTAATGTTATGCTTCAGAAACTCCTTCCTGTCCTAAGTGCCCAAGGACTACAGCTCCTTCAAAATTTAACTCTTCCTTTAATCTGCCCTATTCTGGAAACTCATTTGGTGTTTTCCAGTTACATATGTATTCACCCCTTAAACAAGGAATTTAATATGCAGGGAATGTGTCTTCTTGTACAGCTTCTACCATCCTTCATTGTGGGATAAACAAGCACATCTCAGCCTTGAAGAATTCTCCTTGTGCAGGGTGTCTGGATGTTTCAAATGAATAAATTACTATCAAACTTTGATATGAATAAATTACTATCAAAAAAGTAAGGTAATTTTTTATACATGGGTACATATTCATGACAGCTCTGCACAGCTGTAATAATTGTAACAAAAGATCCTTTCTATTCTCTCTCACTGCTGGGATAAAAGAAGGATAGCCAATATTTGATAATAAAATAGACAAAGACCCAAATTGCTAAGTATCATAGAATCATAGAATGGCAAGGGTTGGAAGGGACACCAAGCATCATAGAGCTCCAACCCCCCTGCCACAGGCAGGGCACCAGCCTCAGGCCTGGAGCTACACAAGGTTGCCCAGGGCCCCATCCAACCTGGCCTTGAACACCTCCAGGGACAGGGCATCCACTGCTTCTCTGGGCAGCCTGTTCCAGCCCCTCACCACTCTCTCTGTAAAAAACTTCCCCCTAATATCCAACCTAAACCTTCCCTCCTTTAGCTTTAATCCATTCCCCCTTGTCCTGCCATTGTCTGCCCCTTTATAAAGCTGATTCCCCTCCTGTTTCTCTGCTCCCTTCAGGTCCTGTCAGGCTGCAATGAGGTCCCCCCGCAGCCTTCTCTTCTCCAGGCTGAACCAGCCCAGCTCCCTCAGCCTCTCTTTGTAGGGCAGGTGCTCCAGCCCTCTGATCATCTTTGTGACTCCTCTGACCCCTCTCCAACAGTTCCACATCTCTCTTGTATTGGGGGCCCCAGCTCTGGACACAGGACTCCAGGTGGGGCCTCATGAGGGCAGAGCAGAGAGGGACAATCCCCTCCCTGTCTATTTTATGATTTTCTTTTATCACTGCCTTTTTAAAATATTTTCACTGAAATTCAGGGTGGGCTTTTAGCCAGGGGAATGGAATGAAAACACTTGGGTAATTTTTTCTAACTTGATTTTCAGTGGGATTTCCAAATTAGATCATAGGGGTGGGTGGTGAATGTGCTTGTCTCAGAAGCCTATCCTCTCTCTTGCCCACATCAGCCCAAGGCAGGTGTGGAGGACCAAGAAACTCTGTTACACAAATGATGGTTCTCAATGAAGTATTGATTGATTTGTATCTAGGAACAGAAATCAGGCACAACTACAATAGAGCCAACATGTATGACCTGTGTTTGGCCTGGAATATATTCACTGCGTGTTAGACCTTCCCAAAGACCTGGAAGATTCTTCACTAAGGGATACAGGATGACAAGTCTGTTTCTACTGAGCTGCCAGTCAATTGAAGACAGTGAACTCCAGAAGTAATTCATGAGTATTACAAGTTCCCTTGGATGTTTTTAGAGGAATTAATAATAATAATTTTTTTAAAAATTAAAGTATCAGCACCTGATACCTTAGAGCATTAATCCAATTGACAACAAATCATATGAACTTGTTTTAGTGGTTGGACTTGGCAGTGTTAGCTTAATGCTCAACTATCATAAAGATCTTTTCCAACCGACATGATTCTATGAATAGAAACATGGTAGAAATGTCTTTGAAACTCATGCAAAGTTCTTAATTGCTGACCTTGGTTTGCTTCATATTTTTAGCATATTAAAAGTAGTATTTTCTAAGTTTGAACATACTTTTCACCTACTATTGCCTTGCAGTATTTTTTCAAGTGTAAGATACTCTTTACAGATCACAGAACAGCAGAAAAATTCTAGGTTTGATGATGAATGGGAGTTTGCATAGGAAAAAGAGCTAGTGAGATGAGTGAATTAATAAGCAACTATAAAAGATGTGTTTAATGCATGCACAAGAAAATGCACTAAAGCCTGAAAGGAAAATATGTCTTGTGGGCTTGAGAAATTCTATTAAACTTCTGTACTTACATAGATGTACTAATCCTTTCTCCAAGAAAGTTTATGTCAACATTTCTGTTGACACCAGCAGGAAGCAATCAAAACAAATTGGTAAAGCTGATGATTTGTGTGTCTTTAAATTGGCAGACACATATCTTTACATTGGAATTGTTTAAGGGGTGAATACATATGTAACTGGAAAACACTAAATGAGTTTCCAGAATAGGTCGGTGAGGGCAGATTAAAGGAAGAGTTAAATCCTTACATTTTAAATCTTTAAATTTTAAAATATATGGGTTTTTATTATATAAGCTATTATATATTATATGTTATATATTATATAAGCTATTATATATTATATAAGCTATTATATATTATATAAGCTATTTTATATATTATATAAGCTATTATTAGCTTCCTTGGGTTTTTTTATGCATAATCGAATGAATACAAGCAACATCAAAAGGGGATTATATTTCAGTGATCAGCCTGTGAAGCTTTTAAATTTAACTCATGTGGCATTTATATTTTAAAGTGTTCAACCTTGTCCTCTGTTGAGGCGGTGTCCCTCTGCCCCTATGCCCCTCTTGTTGGGTCTGTGTCCATGTGGAGGCCGGTGACAAGCGGTGTCCCCCAGGGGTCTGTGTGGGGACCGGTTCTCTTTAACATCTTTATCAATGACATGGATGATGGGATCGAGTGCACCCTCAGCAAGTTTGCAGATGACACCAAGCTGAGTGGTGTGGTTGACACAACAGAAGGAAAGGAGCCATCCAGAGGGATCTTGCCAGGCTGGAAAGATGGGCCTGGGGGAACCTCATGAGGTTCAACACTGCCAAGGGTCAGGGGTGGCACTTGGGCCAGAAGAATCCCAGACACAGATACAGACTGGGAGAAGAGCTCCTGGAGAGCAGCCCTGCTGAGAAGGACCTGGGTGTCACAGTGGATGAGAAGCTGAACATGAGCCAGCTGTGGCTCTTGCAGCTCACAAGGCCAATGGGATCCTGAGCTCCATCAGCAGAGGGGTGGCAGCAGGGACAGGGAGGGGATTGTCCCTCTCTGCTCTGCCCTCGTGAGGCCCCACCTGGAGTCCTGTGTCCAGAGCTGGGGCCCCCAATACAAGAGAGATGTGGGACTGTTGGAGAGGGTTCAGAGGAGCCACAAGGATGATCAGAGGGCTGGAGCACCTGCCCTACAAAGAGAGGCTGAGGGAGCTGGGCTTGTTCAGCCTGGAGAAGAGAAGACCTCATTGCAGCCTGCCAGGACCTGAAGGGAGCATACAAACAGGAGGGGAATCAGCTTTTTAAAAGGACAGATAATGGCAGGCCAAGGGGGAATGGATTAAAGCTAAAGGAGGGAAGGTTTAGATTGGATATTAGGGGGAAGTTTTTTACAGAAAGCGTGGTGAGGGGCTGGAACAGGCTGCCCAGATGGGTGGTGGATGCCCCATCCCTGGGGGTGTTCAAGGCCAGGTTGGATGGGGCCCTGGGCAACCTTGTGTGGCTCCAGGCCTGAGGTTGGTGGCCCTGCCTGTGGCAGGGGTGTTGGAGCTCTATGATGCTTGGGGTCCCTTCCAACCCTTGCCATTCTATGATTCTATGATTCTATTTTACAATTTTCCACAGGAAGTTTCTTTTCAGACTTCAACTGCCATGAAGACTGCTCAGGGAAATGCTCGTTCTAAGGAGTTTATTTTAGAGTTTTTCTAGCATGGAATTACAGTAAACATCAAGCACTACAAATACATAGGTAAAACAGGAAACATTTCCATCTTCTAGGACAAGAACTGCGTGATCTTTCTGTTGACATGTGGATGTATCATTCCAAGTCTTGATAAATATATTTCAATCTCTAAACTATTTACCCTTCCAATGATTTGGAATTTAGTTTCTCTTCATCTGTATCTTTTCCTTGTACTTTATTCAGGTGTTGCTCAATTTTATCCTCTACCTTCCAAAACTCATATATAAATTTTTTCATTATGTGTCTGGCTGCACTATGAAATAGAAAAATTACTTTTAAAAATACAAACTAAAAATGGCCTGAGTTAAAATACATTTTCCTTTGAACAGCTTGGATATGGTCTGAGGTTCATAGAGGATATTTTGACTGGCACTCTGCATATAAGGCTGGTTATCACATTGACACTCTGATCCATGATTAGTAAGTCATGTATAAGTGTGTACTCCAACAAATATAGAGAGCATATAATGGACTCCACTGATTTAATTCCTAGGAAAATAAACCATTAGATCTTTGTTTTCATTTCTATGGTCTCTTTCGCCTGGTTCTTTATTCTCCTATGTAATCTCCCAAAACTCCATACATATGGAAGGAGTACAGCAGGGCTTCCCACAGGCATAAACAGCAGGAATGAGCCAAATTAAAAATGGACACATTGAAACACAGACCAAAGGGCGGTCAGCAAGGGGGCTGGGCAGGACCTGGCAAACTGGCTGCCTTGCAGGACACCTACCCAGATTACAGGTAGTCAGACTCAACCAAATTCAGCTCCTGGGGTTACTCCAGGTCATCAATCAGAAGTCAGGGTTACTATAGGTCAAACTCAGGAAAATTCAGCTCCTGGGTCCCTTTGACCTATAGTAACCCCGACTGCTGATTGATGACCTGGAGTAAACCCAGGAGCTGAATTTGGGCTGAGTTTGACCTATAGTAACCCCGACAGCTGATTGATGACCTGGAGAACCCCAGGAGCTGCATTTCGGATCCCTTTACCTATAGTAACCCCGACTGCTGATTGATGACCTGGAGTAACCCCAGGAACTGAATTTCGGGTCACTTGTCCTATACTAACCCTGACTGCTGATTGATGACCTGGAGTAACCCCAGGAACTGAATTTCGGGTCACTTGTCCTATAGTAAACCCAACTGCTGATTGATGACCTGGAGTAAGCCCAGGAGCTGAATTTGGGGTCCCTTGACCTATAGTAACCCCGACTGCTGATTGATGACCTGGAGTAACCCCAGGAGCTGAATTTGGGCTGAGTTTGACCTATAGTAACCCCGACTGCTGATTGATGACCTGGAGTAACCCCAGGAGCTGAATTTGAGCAGAGTTTGACCTATAGTAACCCCGACTGCTGATTGATGACCTGGAGTAACCCCAGGAGCTGAATTTGGGCTGAGTTTGACCTATAGTAACCCCGACTGCTGATTGATGACCTGGAGTAACCCCAGGAGCTGAATTTGGTGTCCCTTGACCTATAGTAACCCCGACTGCTGATTGATGACATGAAGTAACCCCAGGAGCAGAATTTGGGCTGCGTTTGACCTATAGTAACCCCGACTGCTGATTGATGACCTGGAGTAACCCCAGGAGCTGAATTTGGGGTCCTGTGACCTATAGTAACCCCAACTGCTGATTGATGACCTGGAGAAACCCAGGAGCTGGATTTGGGGTCCCTTGACCTATAGTAACCGCGACTGCTGATTGATGACCTGGAGTAACCCCAGGAGCTGAATTTGGGCTGAGTTTGACCTATAGTAACCCCGACTGCTGATTGATGACCTGGAGTAACCCCAGGAGCTGAATTTCGGGTCCCTTGACCTATAGTAACCCCAACTGCTGATTGATGACCTGGAGAAACCCGGGAGCTGGATTTGGGGTCCCTTGACCTATAGTAACCCCGACTGCTGATTGATGACCTGGAGTAACCCCAGGAGCTGAATTTGGGCTGAGTTTGACCTATAGTAACCCCGACTGCTGATTGATGACCTGGAGTAACCCCAGGAGCTGAATTTGGGCTGAGTTTGACCTATAGTAACCCCGACTGCTGATTGATGACCTAGAGTAACCCCAGGAGCTGAATTTGGGCTGAGTTTGACCTATAGTAACCCCGACTGCTGATTGATGACCTGGAGTAACCCCAGGAGCTGAATTTGGGCTGAGTTTGACCTATAGTAACCCCACCTGCTGATTGATGACCTGGAGTAACCTCAGGAGCTGAATTTGGGCTGAGTTTGACCTATACTAACCCCGACTGCTGATTGATGACCTGGAGTAACCCCAGGAACTGAATTTCGGGTCACTTGTCCTATAGTAAACCCAACTGCTGATTGATGACCTGGAGTAACCCCGGGAGCTGAATTTGGGGTCCCTTGACCTATAGTAACCCCGACTGCTGATTGATGACCTGGAGTAACCCCAGGAGCTGAATTTGGGCTGAGTTTGACCTATAGTAACCCCGACTGCTGATTGATGACCTGGAGTAACCCCAGGAGCTGAATTTGAGCAGAGTTTGACCTATAGTAACCCCGACTGCTGATTGATGACCTGGAGTAACCCCAGGAGCTGAATTTGGGCTGAGTTTGACCTATAGTAACCCCAACTGCTGATTGATGACCTGGAGTAACCCCAGGAGCTGAATTTGGTGTCCCTTGACCTATAGTAACCCCAACTGCTGATTGATGACATGAAGTAACCCCAGGAGCAGAATTTGGGCTGCGTTTGACCTATAGTAACCCCGACTGCTGATTGATGACCTGGAGTAACCCCAGGAGCTGAATTTGGGGTCCCGTGACCTATAGTAACCCCAACTGCTGATTGATGACCTGGAGAAACCCGGGAGCTGGAATTGGAGTCCCTTGATCTATAGTAACCCCGACTGCTGATTGATGACCTGGAGTAACCCCAGGAGCTGAATTTGGGCAGAGTTTGACCTATAGTAACCCCAACTGCTGATTGATGACCTAGAGTAACCCCAGGAGCTGAATTTGGGCTGAGTTTGACCTATAGTAACCCCAACTGCTGATTGATGACCTAGAGTAACCCCAGGAGCTGAATTTGGGCTGAGTTTGACCTATAGTAACCCTGACTGCTGATTGATGACCTGGAGTAATCCCAAGTACTGAATTTGGGCTGAGTTTGACCTATAGTATCCCCGACTGCTGACTGATGACCTGGAGTAACCCCAGGAGCTGAATTTGGGCTGAGTTTGACCTATACTAACCCCGACTGCAGATTGATGACCTGGAGTAACCCCAAGAGCTGAATTTGGGGTCCCTTGACCTATAGTAACCCCGACTGCTGATTGATGACCTGGAGTAACCCCAGGAGCAGAATTTGGGCTGAGTTTGACCTATAGTAACCCCGACTGCTGATTGATGACCTGGAGTAACCCCAGGAGCTGAATTTGGGCTGAGTTTGACCTATAGTAACCCCGACTGCTGATTGATGACCTGGAGTAACCCCAGGAGCTGAATTTCGGCTCCCTTGACCTATAGTAACCCCAACTGCTGATTGATGACCTGGAGTAACCCCAGGAGCTGAATTTCGGCTGAGTTTGACCTATAGTAACCCTGACTGCTGATTGATGACCTGGAGTAACCCCAGGAGCTGAATTTGGGCTGAGTTTGACCTATAGTAACCCCAACTGCTGATTGATGACCTGGAGAAACCCGGGAGCTGGATTTGGGGTCCCTTGACCTATAGTAACCCCGACTGCTGATTGATGACCTCGAGTAACCCAAGGAGCTGAATTTGGGCTGAGTTTGAACTATAGTTACCCCGACTGCTGATTGATGACCTGGAGTAACCCCAGGAGCAGAATTTGGCCTGAGTTTGACCTATAGTAACCCCGTCTGCTGATTGATGACCAGGAGTAACCCAAGGAGCGTAATTTGGGCTTAGTTTGACCTATAGTAACCCCGTCTGCTGAGAGATGAGCTGGAGTAACCTCAGGAGCTGAATTTGGGCTGAGTTTGACCTATAGTAACCCCCACAGCTGATTGATGACCTGGAGTAACCCCAGGAGCTGAATTTCGGCTCCCTTGACCTATAGTAACCCCGACTGCTGATTGATGACCTGGAGTAACCCCAGGAGCTGAATTTGGGCTGAGTTTGACCTATAGTTACCCCGACTGCTGATTGATGACCTGGAGTAACCCCAGGAGCTGAATTTCGGGTCCCTTGACCTATAGTAACCCCAACTGCTGATTGATGACCTGGAGTAACCCCAGGAGCTGGATTTGGCGTCCCTTGACCTATAGTAACCCCGACTGCTGATTGATGACCTGGAGTAACCCCAGGAGCTGAATTTGGGGTCCCTTGACCTATAGTAACCCCAACTGCTGATTGATGACCTGGAGAAACCCGGGAGCTGGATTTGGGGTCCCTTGACCTATAGTAACCCCGACTGCTGATTGATGACCTGGAGTAACCCCAGGAGCTGAATTTGGGCTGCGTTTGACCTATAGTAACCCCGACTGCTGATTGATGACCTGGAGTAACCCCAGGAGCTGAATTTGGGCTGAGTTTGACCTATAGTAACCCCAACTGCTGATTGATGACCTGGAGTAACCCCAGGAGCTGAATTTGGGCTGAGTTTGACCTATAGTAACCCCAACTGCTGATTGATGACCTAGAGTAACCCCAGGAGCTTAATTTGGGCTGAGTTTGATCTATAGTATCCCCGACTGCTGACTGATGACCTGGAGTAACCCCAGGAGCTGAATTTGGGCTGAGTTTGACCTATACTAACCCCGACTGCAGATTGATGACCTGGAGTAACCCCAAGAGCTGAATTTGGGGTCTCTTGACCTATAGTAACCCCGACTGCTGATTGATGACCTGGAGTAACCCCAGGAGCTGAATTTGGGCTGCGTTTGACCTATAGTAACCCCGACTGCTGATTGATGACCTGGAGTAACCCCGGGAGCTGAATTTGAGGTCCCTTTGACCTATAGTAACCCCAAGTGTTGATTGATGACCTGGAGTAACCCCGGGAGCTGAATTTCGGGTCTCTTGACCTACAGTAACCCCAACTGATGATTGATGACCTGGAGAAACCCGGGAAGTGAATTACGGGTCCCTTCACCTATAGTAACCCCGACTGCTGATTGATGACCTGGAGTAACCCCAGGAGCTAAATTTGGGCTGAGTTTGACCTATAGTAACCCCGACAGCTGATTGATGACCTGGAGTAACCCCAGGAGCTGAATTTCGGCTCTCTTGACCTGTAGTAACCCCGACTGCTGATTGATGACCTGGAGTAACCCCAGGAGCTGAATTTGGGCTGAGTTTGACCTATAGTAACCCCGACTGCTGATTGATGACCTGGAGTAACCCCAGGAGCTGAATTTAGGCTGAGTTTGACCTATAGTAACCCCGACTGCTGATTGATGACCTGGAGTAACCCCAGGAGCTGAATTTGGGCTGAGTTTGACCTATAGTAACCCCGACTGCTGATTGATGACCTGGAGTAACCCCAGGAGCTGAATTTCGGGTCCCTTGACCTATAGTAACCCCAACTGCTGATTGATGACCTGGAGTAACCCCAGGAGCTGGATTTGGCGTCCCTTGACCTATAGTAACCCCGACTGCTGATTGATGACCTGGAGTAACCCCAGGAGCTGAATTTGGGGTCCCTTGACCTATAGTAACCCCAACTGCTGATTGATGACCTGGAGAAACCCGGGAGCTGGATTTGGGGTCCCTTGACCTATAGTAACCCCGACTGCTGATTGATGACCTGGAGTAACCCCAGGAGCTGAATTTGGGCTGCGTTTGACCTATAGTAACCCCAACTGCTGATTGATGACCTGGAGTAACCCCAGGAGCTGAATTTGGGCTGAGTTTGACCTATAGTAACCCCAACTGCTGATTGATGACCTGGAGTAACCCCAGGAGCAGAATTTGGGCTGAGTTTGACCTATAGTAACCCCAACTGCTGATTGATGACCTAGAGTAACCCCAGGAGCTTAATTTGGGCTGAGTTTGACCTATAGTAACCCTGACTGCTGATTGATGACCTGGAGTAACCCCAGGAGCTGAATTTGGGCTGAGTTTGATCTATAGTATCCCCGACTGCTGACTGATGACCTGGAGTAACCCCAGGAGCTGAATTTGGGCTGAGTTTGATCTATACTAACCCCGACTGCAGATTGATGACCTGGAGTAACCCCAAGAGCTGAATTTGGGGTCTCTTGACCTATAGTAACCCCGACTGCTGATTGATGACCTGGGGTAACCCCAGGAGCAGAATTTGGGCTGCGTTTGACCTATAGTAACCCCGACTGCTGATTGATGACCTGGAGTAACCCCGGGAGCTGAATTTGAGGTCCCTTTGACCTATAGTAACCACAAGTGTTGATTGATGACCTGGAGTAACCCCGGGAGCTGAATTTCGGGTCTCTTGACCTACAGTAACCCCAACTGATGATTGATGACCTGGAGAAACCCCAGGAGCTGAATTACGGGTCCCTTCACCTATAGTAACCCCGACTGCTGATTGATGACCTGGAGTAACCCCAGGAGCTAAATTTGGGCTGAGTTTGACCTATAGTAACCCCGACTGCTGATTGATGACCTGGAGTAACCCCAGGAGCTGAATTTCGGCTCCCTTGACCTGTAGTAACCCCGACTGCTGATTGATGACCTGGAGTAACCCCAGGAGCTGAATTTGGGCTGAGTTTGACCTATAGTAACCCCGACTGCTGATTGATGACCTGGAGTAACCCCAGGAGCTGAATTTAGGCTGAGTTTGACCTATAGTAACCCCGACTGCTGATTGATGACCTGGAGTAACCCCAGGAGCTGAATTTGGGCTGAGTTTGACCTATAGTAACCCCGACTGCTGATTGATGACCTGGAGTAACCCCAGGAGCTGAATTTGGGCTGAGTTTGACCTATAGCAACCCCGTCTGATGAGAGATGACCTGGAGAAACCTCAGGAGCAGAATTTGGGCTCCCTTGACCTATAGTAACCCCAACTGCTGATTGATGACCTGGAGTAACCCCAGGAGCTGAATTTCGGCTCCCTTGACCTATAGTAACCCCGACTGCTGATTGATGACCTGGAGTAACCCCAGGAGCTGAATTTCTGCTCCCTTGACCTATAGTAACCCCGACTGCTGATTGATGACCTGGAGTAACCCTGGGAGCTGAATTTGGGCTGAGTTTGACCTATAGTTACCCCGACTGCTGATTGATGACCTGGAGTAACCCCAGGAGCTGAATTTCGGGTCCCTTGACCTATAGTAACCCCAACTGCTGATTGATGACCTGGAGTAACCCCAGGAGCTGGATTTGGGGTCTCTTGACCTATTGTAACCCCGACTGCTGATTGATGACCTGGAGTAACCCCAGGAGCTGAATTTGGGGGTCCCTTGACCTATAGTAACCCCAACTGCTGATTGATGACCTGGAGAAACCCGGGAGCTGGATTTGGGGTCCCTTGACCTATAGTAACCCCGACTGCTGATTGATGACCTGGAGTAACCCCAGGAGCTGAATTTGGGCTGCGTTTGACCTATAGTAACCCCGACTGCTGATTGATGACCTGGAGTAACCCCGGGAGCTGAATTTGAGGTCCCTTTGACCTATAGTAACCCCAAGTGTTGATTGATGACCTGGAGTAACCCCGGGAGCTGAATTTCGGGTCTCTTGACCTACAGTAACCCCAACTGATGATTGATGACCTGGAGAAACCCCAGGAGCTGAATTTGGGCTGAGTTTGACCTATAGTAACCCCGACTGCTGATTGATGACCTGGAGTAACCCCAGGAGCTGAATTTCGGCTCCCTTGACCTGTAGTAACCCCGACTGCTGATTGATGACCTGGAGTAACCCCAGGAGCTGAATTTGGGCTGAGTTTGACCTATAGTAACCCCGACTGCTGATTGATGACCTGGAGTAACCCCAGGAGCTGAATTTGGGCTGAGTTTGACCTATAGTAACCCCGACTGCTGATTGATGACCTGGAGTAACCCCAGGAGCAGAATTTCGGATCCCTTGACCTATAGTAACCCCGACTGCTGATTGATGACCTGGAGTAACCTCAGGAGCTGAATTTCGGCTCCCTTGACCTATAGTAACCCCGACTGCTGATTGATGACCTGGAGTAACCCCAGGAGCTGAATTTCTACTCCCTTGACCTATAGTAACCCCGACTGCTGATTGATGACCTGGAGTAACCCTGGGAGCTGAATTTGGGCTGAGTTTGACCTATAGTTACCCCGACTGCTGATTGATGACCTGGAGTAACCCCAGGAGCTGGATTTGGGGTCTCTTGACCTATTGTAACCCCGACTGCTGATTGATGACCTGGAGTAACCCCAGGAGCTGAATTTGGGGGTCCCTTGACCTATAGTAACCCCAACTGCTGATTGATGACCTGGAGAAACCCGGGAGCTGGATTTGGGGTCCCTTGACCTATAGTAACCCCGACTGCTGATTGATGACCTGGAGTAACCCCAGGAGCTGAATTTGGGCTGAGTTTGACCTATAGTAACCCCAACTGCTGATTGATGACCTAGAGTAACCCCAGGAGCTGAATTTGGGCTGAGTTTGACCTATAGTAACCCTGACTGCTGATTGATGACCTGGAGTAACCCCAGGAGCTGAATTTGGGCTGAGTTTGACCTATAGTAACCCCGACTGCTGATTGATGACCTGGAGTAACCCCAGGAGCTGAATTTGGGCTGAGTTTGACCTATAGTAACCCTGACTGCTGATTGATGACCTGGAGTAACCCCAGGAGCTGAATTTGGGCTGAGTTTGATCTATAGTAACCCCGACTGCTGACTGATGACCTGGAGTAACCCCAGGAGCTGAATTTGGGCTGAGTTTGACCTACAGTAACCCCGACTGCTGATTGATGACCTGGAGTAACCCCAAGAGCTGAATTTGGGGTCTCTTGACCTATAGTAACCCCGACTGCTGATTGATGACCTGGGGTAACCCCAGGAGCTGAATTTGGGCTGCGTTTGACCTATAGTAACCCCGACTGCTGATTGATGACCTGGAGTAACCCCGGGAGCTGAATTTGAGGTCCCTTTGACCTATAGTAACCCCAAGTGTTGATTGATGACCTGGAGTAACCCCGGGAGCTGAATTTCATGTCTCTTGACCTACAGTAACCCCAACTGATGATTGATGACCTGGAGAAACCCCAGGAGCTGAATTTGGGCTGAGTTTGACCTATAGTAACCCCGACTGCTGATTGATGACCTGGAGTAACCCCAGGAGCTGAATTTCGGCTCCCTTGACCTGTAGTAACCCCGACTGCTGATTGATGACCTGGAGTAACCCCAGGAGCTGAATTTGGGCTGAGTTTGACCTATAGTAACCCCGACTGCTGATTGATGACCTGGAGTAACCCCAGGAGCTGAATTTGGGCTGAGTTTGACCTATAGTAACCCCGACTGCTGATTGATGACCTGGAGTAACCCCAGGAGCTGAATTTGGGCTGAGTTTGACCTATAGTAACCCCGACTGCTGATTGATGACCTGGAGTAACCCCAGGAGCTGAATTTGGGCTGAGTTTGACCTATAGTAACCCCGACTGCTGATTGATGACCTGGAGTAACCCCAGGAGCTGAATTTGGGCTGAGTTTGACCTATAGTAACCCCGACTGCTGATTGATGACCTGGAGTAACCCCAGGAGCTGAATTTCGGATCCCTTGACCTATAGTAACCCCGACTGCTGATTGATGACCTGGAGTAACCTCAGGAGCTGAATTTCGGCTCCCTTGACCTATAGTAACCCCGACTGCTGATTGATGACCTGGAGTAACCCTGGGAGCTGAATTTGGGCTGAGTTTGACCTATAGTTACCCCGACTGCTGATTGATGACCTGGAGTAACCCCAGGAGCTGAATTTCGGGTCCCTTGACCTATAGTAACCCCAACTGCTGATTGATGACCTGGAGTAACCCCAGGAGCTGGATTTGGGGTCTCTTGACCTATTGTAACCCCGACTGCTGATTGATGACCTGGAGTAACCCCAGGAGCTGAATTTGGGGGTCCCTTGACCTATAGTAACCCCAAATGCTGATTGATGACCTGGAGAAACCCGGGAGCTGGATTTGGGGTCCCTTGACCTATAGTAACCCCGACTGCTGATTGATGACCTGGAGTAACCCCAGGAGCTGAATTTGGGCTGAGTTTGACCTATAGTAACCCCAACTGCTGATTGATGACCTAGAGTAACCCCAGGAGCTGAATTTGGGCTGAGTTTGACCTATAGTAACCCTGACTGCTGATTGATGACCTGGAGTAACCCCAGGAGCTGAATTTGGGCTGAGTTTGACCTATAGTAACCCCAACTGCTGATTGATGACCTAGAGTAACCCCAGGAGCTGAATTTGGGCTGCGTTTGACCTATAGTAACCCCGACTGCTGATTGATGACCTGGAGTAACCCCAGGAGCTGAATTTGGGCTGAGTTTGACCTATAGTAACCCCGACTGCTGACTGATGACCTGGAGTAACCCCAGGAGCTTAATTTGGGCTGAGTTTGACCTATACTAACCCCGATTGCAGATTGATGACCTGGAGTAACCCCAAGAGCTGAATTTGGGGTCTCTTGACCTATAGTAACCCCGACTGCTGATTGATGACCTGGGGTAACCCCAGGAGCTGAATTTGGGCTGCGTTTGACCTATAGTAACCCCGACTGCTGATTGATGACCTGGAGTAACCCCGGGAGCTGAATTTGAGGTCCCTTTGACCTATAGTAACCCCAAGTGTTGATTGATGACCTGGAGTAACCCCGGGAGCTGAATTTCGGGTCTCTTGACCTACAGTAACCCCAACTGATGATTGATGACCTGGAGAAACCCCAGGAGCTGAATTTGGGCTGAGTTTGACCTATAGTAACCCCGACTGCTGATTGATGACCTGGAGTAACCCCAGGAGCTGAATTTCGGCTCCCTTGACCTGTAGTAACCCCGACTGCTGATTGATGACCTGGAGTAACCCCAGGAGCTGAATTTGGGCTGAGTTTGACCTATAGTTACCCCGACTGCTGATTGATGACCTGGAGTAACCCCAGGAGCTGAATTTGGGCTGAGTTTGACCTATAGTAACCCCGACTGCTGATTGATGACCTGGAGTAACCCCAGGAGCAGAATTTGGGCTGAGTTTGACCTATAGTAACCCCGACTGCTGATTGATGACCTGGAGTAACCCCAGGAGCTGAATTTGGGCTGAGTTTGACCTATAGTAACCCCGACTGCTGATTGATGACCTGGAGTAACCCCAGGAGCTGAATTTGGGCTGAGTTTGACCTATAGTAACCCCGACTGCTGATTGATGACCTGGAGTAACCCCAGGAGCTGAATTTCGGATCCCTTGACCTATAGTAACCCCGACTGCTGATTGATGACCTGCAGTAACCTCAGGAGCTGAATTTGGGCAGAGTTTGACCTATAGTAACCCCGACTGCTGATTGATGACCTGGAGTAACCCCAAGTACTGAATTTGGGCTGAGTTTGAACTGTAGTAACCCCGACTGCTGATTGATGACCTGGAGTAACCCCAGGAGCTGAATTTGGGGTCCCTTGACCTATAGTAACCCCGACTGTTGATTGATGACCTGGAGTAACCCCGGGAGCTGAATTTCGGGTCTCTTGATCTACAGTAACCCCGACTGCTGATTGATGACCTGGAGATACCCGGGAGCTGAATTTGGGGTCCCTTCACCTATAGTAACCCCGACTGCTGATTGATGACCTGGAGTAACCCCAGGAGCTGAATTTGGGGTCCCTTGACCTATAGTAACCCAAATTTATAATTGATGACCTGGAGTAACCCCAGGAGCTGAATTTGGGCTGAGTTTGACCTATAGTAACCCCGACTGCTGATTGATGACCTGGAGTAACCCCAGGAGCTGAATTTTAGCAGAGTTTGACCTATAGTAACCCCACCTGCTGATTGATGACCTGGAGTAACCCCAGGAGCTGAATTTGGTGTCCCTTTAACTATAGTAACCCCAACTGCTGATTGATGACCTGGAGAAACCCGGGAGCTGGAATTGGAGTCCCTTGACCTATAGTAACCCCGACTGCTGATTGATGATCTGGAGGAACCCCAGGAGCTGAATTTGGGCTGAGTTTGACCTATAGTAACCCCACCTGCTGATTGATGACCTGGAGTAACCCCAGGAGCTGAATTTGGGCTGAGTTTGACCTATAGTAACCCCACCTGCTGATTGATGACCTGGAGTAACCCCAGGAGCTGAATTTGGGCAGAGTTTGAACTGTAGTAACCCCGACTGCTGATTGATGACCTGGAGTAACCCCAGGAGCTGAATTTGGGCTGAGTTTGACCTATAGTAACCCCATCTGTTGATTGATGACCTGGA
This sequence comes from Laterallus jamaicensis coturniculus, assembly GCA_022605575.1. Classification (NCBI taxonomy): domain Eukaryota; kingdom Metazoa; phylum Chordata; class Aves; order Gruiformes; family Rallidae; genus Laterallus; species Laterallus jamaicensis. Next base: position 6,383,195 of record JAKCOX010000005.1, read on the forward strand.
GTAACCCCGGGAGCTGAATTTCGGGTCTCTTGACCTACAGTAACCCCGACTGCTGATTGATGACCTGGAGAAACCCGGGAGCTGAATTTGGGGTCCCTTCACCTATAGTAACCCCGACTGCTGATTGATGACCTGGAGTAACCCCAGGAGCTGAATTTGGGCTGAGTTTGACCTATAGTAACCCCGACTGCTGATTGATGACCTGGAGTAACCCCAGGAGCTGAATTTCGGCTCCCTTGACCTGTAGTAACCCCGACTGCTGATTGATGACCTGGAGTAACCCCAGGAGCAGAATTTGGGCTGAGTTTGACCTATAGTAACCCCGACTGCTGATTGATGACCTGGAGTAACCCCAGGAGCTGAATTTGGGCTGAGTTTGACCTATAGTAACCCCGACTGCTGATTGATGACCTGGAGTAAACCCAGGAGCTGAATTTCGGCTCCCTTGACCTATAGTAACCCCGACTGCTGATTGATGACCTGGAGTAACCTCAGGAGCTGAATTTGGGCAGAGTTTGACCTATAGTAACCCCGACTGCTGATTGATGACCTGGAGTAACCCCAAGTACTGAATTTGGGCTGAGTTTGAACTGTAGTAACCCCGACTGCTGATTGATGACCTGGAGTAACCCCAGGAGCTGAATTTGGGGTCCCTTGACCTATAGTAACCCCGACTGTTGATTGATGACCTGGAGTAACCCCGGGAGCTGAATTTCGGGTCTCTTGACCTACAGTAACCCCGACTGCTGATTGATGACCTGGAGATACCCGGGAGCTGAATTTGGGGTCCCTTCACCTATAGTAACCCCGACTGCTGATTGATGACCTGGAGTAACCCCAGGAGCTGAATTTGGGGTCCCTTGACCTATAGTAACCCAAATTTCTAATTGATGACCTGGAGTAACCCCAGGAGCTGAATTTGAGCAGAGTTTGACCTATAGTAACCCCGACTGCTGATTGATGACCTGGAGTAACCCCAGGAGCTGAATTTGGTGTCCCTTTAACTATAGTAACCCCAACTGCTGATTGATGACCTGGAGAAACCCGGGAGCTGGAATTGGGGTCCCTTGATCTATAGTAACCCCGACTGCTGATTGATGACCTGGAGGAACCCCAGGAGCTGAATTTGGGCTGAGTTTGACCTATAGTAACCCCACCTGCTGATTGATGACCTGGAGTAACCCCAGGAGCTGAATTTGGGCTGAGTTTGACCTATAGTAACCCCACCTGCTGATTGATGACCTGGAGTAACCCCAGGAGCTGAATTTGGGCTGAGTTTGACCTATAGTAACCCCAACTGCTGATTGATGACCTGGAGTAAACCCAAGTACTTAATTTGGGCTGAGTTTGAACTGTAGTAACCCCGACTGCTGATTGATGACCTGGAGTAACCCCAGGAGCTGAATTTGGGCTGAGTTTGACCTATAGTAACCCCGACTGCTGATTGATGACCTGGAGTAACCCCGGGAGCTGAATTTCGGGTCTCTTGACCTACAGTAACCCCGACTGCTGATTGATGACCTGGAGAAACCCGGGAGCTGAATTTGGGGTCCCTTCACCTATAGTAACCCCGACTGCTGATTGATGACCTGGAGTAACCCCAGGAGCTGAATTTCGGCTCCCTTGACCTGTAGTAACCCCGACTGCTGATTGATGACCTGGAGTAACCCCAGGAGCTGAATTTGGGCTGAGTTTGACCTATAGTAACCCCGACTGCTGATTGATGACCTGGAGTAACCCCAGGAGCTGAATCTGGGCTGAGTTTGACCTATAGTAACCCCGACTGCTGATTGATGACCTGGAGTAACCCCAGGAGCAGAATTTGGGCTGAGTTTGACCTATAGTAACCCCGACTGCTGATTGATGACCTGGAGTAACCCCAGGAGCTGAATTTGGGCTGAGTTTGACCTATATTAACCCCGTCTGATGAGAGATGACCTGGAGTAACCTCAGGAGCAGAATTTGGGCTCCCTTGACCTATAGTAACCCCAACTGCTGATTGATGACCTGGAGTAACCCCAGGAGCTGAATTTGGGCTGAGTTTGACCTATAGTAACCCCGACTGCTGATTGATGACCTGGAGTAACCCCAGGAGCTGAATTTGGGCTGAGTTTGACCTATAGTAACCCCGACTGCTGATTGATGACCTGGAGTAACCTCAGGAGCTGAATTTGGGCAGATTTTGACCTATAGTAACCCCGACTGCTGATTGATGACCTGGAGTAACCCCAAGTACTGAATTTGGGCTGAGTTTGAACTGTAGTAACCCCGACTGCTGATTGATGACCTGGAGTAACCCCAGGAGCTGAATTTGGGGTCCCTTGACCTATAGTAACCCCGACTGTTGATTGATGACCTGGAGTAACCCCGGGAGCTGAATTTCGGGTCTCTTGACCTACAGTAACCCCGACTGCTGATTGATGACCTGGAGATACCCGGGAGCTGAATTTGGGGTCCCTTCACCTATAGTAACCCCGACTGCTGATTGATGACCTGGAGGAACCCCAGGAGCTGAATTTGGGCTTAGTTTGACCTATAGTAACCCCGACTGCTGATTGATGACCTGGAGTAACCCCAGGAGCTGAATTTGGGCTGAGTTTGACCTATAGTAACCCCACCTGCTGATTGATGACCTGGAGTAACCCCAGGAGCTGAATTTGGGCTGAGTTTGACCTATAGTAACCCCAACTGCTGATTGATGACCTGGAGTAAACCCAAGTACTTAATTTGGGCTGAGTTTGAACTGTAGTAACCCCGACTGCTGATTGATGACCTGGAGTAACCCCGGGAGCTGAATTTCGGGTCTCTTGACCTACAGTAACCCCGACTGCTGATTGATGACCTGGAGAAACCCGGGAGCTGAATTTGGGGTCCCTTCACCTATAGTAACCCCGACTGCTGATTGATGACCTGGAGTAACCCCAGGAGCTAAATTTGGGCTGAGTTTGACCTATAGTAACCCCGACTGCTGATTGATGACCTGGAGTAACCCCAGGAGCTGAATTTCGGCTCCCTTGACCTGTAGTAACCCCGACTGCTGATTGATGACCTGGAGTAACCCCAGGAGCTGAATTTGGGCTGAGTTTGACCTATAGTAACCCCGACTGCTGATTGATGACCTGGAGTAACCCCAGGAGCTGAATCTGGGCTGAGTTTGACCTATAGTAACCCCGACTGCTGATTGATGACCTGGAGTAACCCCAGGAGCAGAATTTGGGCTGAGTTTGACCTATAGTAACCCCGTCTGATGAGAGATGACCTGGAGTAACCTCAGGAGCAGAATTTGGGCTCCCTTGACCTATAGTAACCCCAACTGCTAATTGATGACCTGGAGTAACCCCAGGAGCTGAATTTGGGCTGAGTTTGACCTATAGTAACCCCGACTGCTGATTGATGACCTGGAGTAACCCCAGGAGCTGAATTTGGGCTGAGTTTGACCTATAGTAACCCCGACTGCTGATTGATGACCTGGAGTAACCTCAGGAGCTGAATTTGGGCAGATTTTGACCTATAGTAACCCCGACTGCTGATTGATGACCTGGAGTAACCCCAAGTACTGAATTTGGGCTGAGTTTGAACTGTAGTAACCCCGACTGCTGATTGATGACCTGGAGTAACCCCAGGAGCTGAATTTGGGGTCCCTTGACCTATAGTAACCCCGACTGTTGATTGATGACCTGGAGTAACCCCGGGAGCTGAATTTCGGGTCTCTTGACCTACAGTAACCCCGACTGCTGATTGATGACCTGGAGAATCCCGGGAGCTGAATTTGGGATCCCTTCACCTATAGTAACCCCGACTGCTGATTGATGACCTGGAGTAACCCCAGGAGCTGAATTTGGTGTCCCTTTAACTATAGTAACCCCAACTGCTGATTGATGACCTGGAGAAACCCGGGAGCTAGAATTGGGGTCCCTTGACCTATAGTAACCCCGACTGCTGATTGATGACCTGGAGTAACCGCAGGAGCTGAATTTGGGCTGAGTTTGACCTATAGTAACCCTGACTGCTGATTGATGACCTGGAGTAACCCCAGGAGCTGAATTTGGGCTGAGTTTGACCTATAGTAACCCCACCTGCTGATTGATGACCTGGAGTAACCCCAGGAGCTGAATTTGGGCAGAGTTTGACCTATAGTAACCCCGACTGCTGATTGATGACCTGGAGTAACCCCAGGAGCTGAATTTGGGCTGAGTTTGACCTATAGTAACCCCGTCTGATGAGAGATGACCTGGAGTAACCTCAGGAGCAGAATTTGGGCTCCCTTGACCTATAGTAACCCCAACTGCTAATTGATGACCTGGAGTAACCCCAGGAGCTGAATTTGGGCTGAGTTTGACCTATAGTAACCCCGACTGCTGATTGATGACCTGGAGTAACCTCAGGAGCTGAATTTGGGCAGATTTTGACCTATAGTAACCCCGACTGCTGATTGATGACCTGGAGTAACCCCAAGTACTGAATTTGGGCTGAGTTTGAACTGTAGTAACCCCGACTGCTGATTGATGACCTGGAGTAACCCCAGGAGCTGAATTTGGGGTCCCTTGACCTATAGTAACCCCGACTGTTGATTGATGACCTGGAGTAACCCCGGGAGCTGAATTTCGGGTCTCTTGACCTACAGTAACCCCGACTGCTGATTGATGACCTGGAGAATCCCGGGAGCTGAATTTGGGATCCCTTCACCTATAGTAACCCCGACTGCTGATTGATGACCTGGAGTAACCCCAGGAGCTGAATTTGGTGTCCCTTTAACTATAGTAACCCCAACTGCTGATTGATGACCTGGAGAAACCCGGGAGCTAGAATTTGGGCTGAGTTTGACCTATAGTAACCCCGACTGCTGATTGATGACCTGGAGTAACCCCAAGTACTGAATTTGGGCTGAGTTTGAACTGTAGTAACCCCGACTGCTGATTGATGACCTGGAGTAACCCCAGGAGCTGAATTTGGGGTCCCTTGACCTATAGTAACCCCGACTGTTGATTGATGACCTGGAGAAACCCGGGAGCTGGAATTGGGGTCCCTTGATCTATAGTAACCCCGACTGCTGATTGATGACCTGGAGGAACCCCAGGAGCTGAATTTGGGCTGAGTTTGACCTATAGTAACCCCACCTGCTGATTGATGACCTGGAGTAACCCCAGGAGCTGAATTTGGGCTGAGTTTGACCTATAGTAACCCCACCTGCTGATTGATGACCTGGAGTAACCCCAGGAGCTGAATTTGGGCAGAGTTTGACCTATAGTAACCCCAACTGCTGATTGATGACCTGGAGTAAACCCAAGTACTTAATTTGGGCTGAGTTTGAACTGTAGTAACCCCGACTGCTGATTGATGACCTGGAGTAACCCCAGGAGCTGAATTTGGGCTGAGTTTGACCTATAGTAACCCCGACTGCTGATTGATGACCTGGAGTAACCCCGGGAGCTGAATTTCGGGTCTCTTGACCTACAGTAACCCCGACTGCTGATTGATGACCTGGAGAAACCCGGGAGCTGAATTTGGGTTCCCTTCACCTATAGTAACCCCGACTGCTGATTGATGACCTGGAGTAACCCCAGGAGCAGAATTTGGGCTGAGTTTGAACTGTAGTAACCCCGACTGCTGATTGATGACCTGGAGTAACCCCAGGAGCTGAATTTCGGCTCCCTTGACCTGTAGTAACCCCGACTGCTGATTGATGACCTGGAGTAACCCCAGGAGCTGAATCTGGGCTGAGTTTGACCTATAGTAACCCCGACTGCTGATTGATGACCTGGAGTAACCCCAGGAGCAGAATTTGGGCTGAGTTTGACCTATAGTAACCCCGACTGCTGATTGATGACCTGGAGTAACCCCAGGAGCTGAATTTGGGCTGAGTTTGACCTATAGTAACCCCGTCTGATGAGAGATGACCTGGAGTAACCTCAGGAGCAGAATTTGGGCTCCCTTGACCTATAGTAACCCCAACTGCTGATTGATGACCTGGAGTAACCCCAGGAGCTGAATTTGGGCTGAGTTTGACCTATAGTAACCCCGACTGCTGATTGATGACCTGGAGTAACCCCAGGAGCTGAATTTGGGCTGAGTTTGACCTATAGTAACCCCGACTGCTGATTGATGACCTGGAGTAACCTCAGGAGCTGAATTGGGGCAGATTTTGACCTATAGTAACCCCGACTGCTGATTGATGACCTGGAGTAACCCCAAGTACTGAATTTGGGCTGAGTTTGAACTGTAGTAACCCCGACTGCTGATTGATGACCTGGAGTAACCCCAGGAGCTGAATTTGGGGTCCCTTGACCTATAGTAACCCCGACTGTTGATTGATGACCTGGAGTAACCCCGGGAGCTGAATTTCGGGTCTCTTGACCTACAGTAACCCCGACTGCTGATTGATGACCTGGAGATACCCGGGAGCTGAATTTGGGGTCCCTTCACCTATAGTAACCCCGACTGCTGATTGATGACCTGGAGTAACCCCAGGAGCTGAATTTAGGGTCCCTTGACCTATAGTAACCCAAATTTATAATTGATGACCTGGAGTAACCCCAGGAGCTGAATTTGGGCTGAGTTTGACCTATAGTAACCCCGACTGCTGATTGATGACCTGGAGTAACCCCAGGAGCTGAATTTGGTGTCCCTTTAACTATAGTAACCCCAACTGCTGATTGATGACCTGGAGAAACCCGGGAGCTGGAATTGGAGTCCCTTGATCTATAGTAACCCCGACTGCTGATTGATGACCTGGAGGAACCCCAGGAGCTGAATTTGGGCTTAGTTTGACCTATAGTAACCCCAACTGCTGATTGATGACCTGGAGTAACCCCAGGAGCTGAATTTGGGCTGAGTTTGACCTATAGTAACCCCACCTGCTGATTGATGACCTGGAGTAACCCCAGGAGCTGAATTTGGGCTGAGTTTGACCTATAGTAACCCCAACTGCTGATTGATGACCTGGAGTAAACCCAAGTACTTAATTTGGGCTGAGTTTGAACTGTAGTAACCCCGACTGCTGATTGATGACCTGGAGTAACCCCGGGAGCTGAATTTCGGGTCTCTTGACCTACAGTAACCCCGACTGCTGATTGATGACCTGGAGTAACCCCAGGAGCTGAATTTGGGCAGAGTTTGACCTATAGTAACCCCGACTGTTGATTGGTGACCTGGAGTAACCCCAGGAGCTGAATTTGGGGTCCCTTGACCTATAGTAACCCCGACTGCTGATTGATGACTTGGAGTAACCCCAGGAGCTGAATTTAGGCTGAGTTTGAACTATAGTAACCCCGACTGCTGATTGATGACCTGGAGTAATCGCAGGAGCTGAATTTGGGCTGAGTTTGACCTATAGTAACCCTGACTGCTGATTGATGACCTGGAGTAACCCCAGGAGCTGAATTTGGGCTGAGTTTGACCTATAGTAACCCCACCTGCTGATTGATGACCTGGAGTAACCCCAGGAGCTGAATTTGGGCAGAGTTTGACCTATAGTAACCCCAACTGCTGATTGATGACCTGGAGTAACCCCAAGTACTGAATTTGGGCTGAGTTTGAACTGTAGTAACCCCGACTGCTGATTGATGACCTGGAGTAACCCCAGGAGCTGAATTTGGGGTCCCTTGACCTATAGTAACCCCATCTGTTGATTGATGACCTGGAGTAACCCCAGGAGCTGAATTTCGGCTCCCTTGACCTATAGTAACCCCAACTGCTGATTGATGACCTGGAGTAGCCCCAGGAGCTGAATTTGGGCAGAGTTTGACCTATAGTAACCCCGACTGCTGATTGATGACCTGGAGTAACCCCGGGAGCTGAATTTGATGTCCCTTTGACCTATAGTAACCCCAACTGCTGATTGATGACCTGGAGTAACCCCGAGAGCTGAATTTCGGGTCTCTTGACCTATAGTAACCCCGACTGCTGATTGATGTCCTGGAGAAACCCGGGAGCTGAATTTGGGATCCCTTCACCTATAGTAACCCCGACTGCTGATTGATGACCTGGAGTAACCCCAGGAGCTGAATTTGGGCTGAGTTTGACCTATAGTAACCCCGACTGCTGATTGATGACCTGGAGTAACCCCAGGAGCTGAATTTGGGCTGAGTTTGACCTATAGTAACCCCGACTGCTGATTGATGACCTGGAGTAACCCCAGGAGCTGAATTTGGGCTGCGTTTGACCTATAGTAACCCCAACTGCTGATTGATGACCTGGAGTAACCCCAAGTACTGAATTTGGGCTGAGTTTGAACTGTAGTAACCCCGACTGCTGATTGATGACCTGGAGTAACCCCAGGAGCTGAATTTGGGGTCCCTTGACCTATAGTAACCCCATCAGTTGATTGATGACCTGGAGTTACCCCGGGAGCTGAATTTCGGGTCTCTTGACCTACAGTAACCCCGACTGCTGATTGATGACCTGGAGAAACCCGGGAGCTGAATTTTGGGTCCCTTCACCTATAGTAACCCCGACTGCTGATTGATGACCTGGAGTAACCCCGGGAGCTGAATTTGGGGTCCCTTGACCTATAGTAACCCAAATTGATAATTGATGACCTGAAGTAACCCCAGGAGCAGAATTTGGGCTGAGTTTGACCTATAGTAACCCTGACTGCTGATTGATGACCTGGAGTAACCCCAGGAGCTGAATTTCGGCTCCCTTGACCTATAGTAACCCCAACTGCTGATTGATGACCTGGAGTAGCCCCAGGAGCTGAATTTGGGCAGAGTTTGACCTATAGTAACCCCGACTGCTGATTGATGACCTGGAGTAACCCCAGGAGCTGAATTTGGGCTGAGTTTGACCTATAGTAACCCCGACTGCTGATTGATGACCTGGAGTAACCCCGGGAGCTGAATTTGAGGTCCCTTTGAATTATAGTAACCCCAACTGCTGATTGATGACCTGGAGTAACCCCGGGAGCTGAATTTCGGGTCTCTTGACCTACAGTAACCCCGACTGCTGATTGATGACCTGGAGAATCCCGGGAGCTGAATTTGGGATCCCTTCACCTATAGTAACCCCGACTGCTGATTGATGACCTGGAGTAACCCCAGGAGCTGAATTTGGGCTGAGTTTGACCTATAATAACCCCGACTGCTGATTGATGACCTGGAGTAACCCCCAGGAGCTGAATTTGGGCTGAGTTTGACCTATAGTAACCCCGACTGCTGATTGATGACCTGGAGTAACCCCGGGAGCTGAATTTCGGGTCTCTTGACCTATAGTAACCCCGACTGCTGATTGATGACCTGGAGTAACCTCAGGAACTGAATTTGGGCAGAGTTTGACCTATAGTAACCCCGACTGCTGATTGATGACCTGGAGTAACCCCAGGAGCTGAATTTGGGCAGAGTTTGACCTATAGTAACCCCGACTGTGATTGGTGACCTGGAGTAACCCCAGGAGCTGAATTTGGGGTCCCTTGACCTATAGTAACCCCGACTGCTGATTGATGACTTGGAGTAACCCCAGGAGCTGAATTTAGGCTGAGTTTGAACTATAGTAACCCCGACTGCTGATTGATGACCTGGAGTAACCCCAGGAGCTGAATTTGGTTTCCCTTGACCTATAGAAACCCGACTGCTGATTGATGACCTCGAGTAGCCCCAACTGCTGAATTTGGGCTGAGTTTGACCTATAGTAACCCCAACTGCTGACTGATGACCTGGAGTAACCCTAGGGGTTACTATAGGTCAATGGACCATAAATTCAGCTCCTGGGGTTACTTCTGGTCATCAATCTGCAGGTGGGGTTATTATAGGTCAAGAGACCCGAAATTCAGCTCCTGGTGTTACTCCAGGTCATCAATCAGCAGTCGGGGTTACTATAGGTCAAGGGAACCGAATTTCCTCTCCTGGGGTTACTCCAGGTCATCAATCAGCAGTTGGGGTTACTATAGGTCAAAGGGACCTCAAATTCAGCTCCTGGGGTTACTCCAGGTCATCAATCAGCAGTCGGGGTTACTATAGGTCAAACTCAGCCCAAATTCAGCTCCTGGGGTTACTCCAGGTCATCAATAAGCAGTCGGGGTTACTATAGGTCAAACTCAGCCTAAATTCAGCTCCTGGGGTTACTCCAGGTCATCAATCAGCAGTCGGGGTTACTATAGGTGAAGGGACACCAAATTCATCTCCCGGGTTTCTCCAGGTCATCAATCAGCAGTCGGGGTTACTGTAGGTCAAGAGACCCGAAATTCAACTCCCGGGGTTACTCTAGGTCATCAATCAGCAGTTGGGGTTACTATAGGTCAAATGGACCTCAAATTCAGCTCCTGGGGTTACACCAGGTCATCAATCAGCAGTCGGGGTTACTATAGGTAAAACTCTGCCCAAATTCAGTACTTGGGGTTACTCCAGGTCATCAATCAGCAGTCGGGGTTACTATAGGTCAAACTCAGCCCAAATTCAGCTCCTGGGGTTACTCCAGGTCATCAATCAGCAGTCGGGGTTACTATAGGTCAAACTCATCCGAAATTCTGCTCCTGGGGTTACTCTAGGTCATCAATCAGCAGTCGGGGTTACTAAAGGTCAAGGGACCCCAAATCCAGCTCCCGGGTTTCTCCAGGTCATCAATCAGCAGTTGGGGTTACTATAGGTCAAGGGACCCCACATTCAGCTCCTGGGGTTACTTCATGTCATCAATCAGCAGGTGGGATTATTATAGGTCAAGAGACCCTAAATTCAGCTCTCGGGGTTACTCCAGGTCATCAATCAGCAGTTGGGGTTACTATAGGTCAAACTCAGCCCAAATTCAGCTCCCGGGGTTACTCCAGTTCATCAATCAGCAGTCGGGGTTACTATAGGTCAAACTCAGCGCAAATTCAGTAGTTGGGGTTACTTCAGGTCATCAATCAGCAGTCGGGGTTACTATAGGTCAAACTCAGCCCAAATTCAGCTCCTGGGGTTACTCCAGGACATCAATCAGCAGTCAGGGTTACTATAGGTCAAGGAATCCCAAATTCAGCGCCTTGGGTTACTCCAGGTCATCAATCAGCAGTCGGGGTTACTATAGGTCAAACTCAGCCTAAATTCAACTCCTGGGGTTACTCCAGGTCATCAATCAGCAGTCGGGGTTACTATAGGTCAAAGGGACCTCAAATTCAGCTCCTGGGGTTACTTCAGGTCATCAATTATCAATTTGGGTTACTATAGGTCAAGGGACCCCACATTCATCTCCTGGTGTTACTTCAGGACATCAATCAGCAGGTGGGATTATTATAAGTCAAGAGTCCCGAAATTCAGCTCCCGTGGTTACTTCGGGTCATCAATCAGCAGTTTGGGTTACTATAGGTCAAACTCAGCCCAAATTCAGCTCCTGGGGTTACTCCAGGTCATCAATCAGCAGTCGGGGTTACTATAGGTCAAACTCAGCCCAAATTCAGCTCCTGGGGTTACTCCAGGTCATCAATCAGCAGTCAGGGTTACTATAGGTCAAGGGAGCCGAAATTCAGCTCCTGGGGTTTCTCCAGGTCATCAATCAGCAGTCGGGGTTACTATAGGTAAAACTCTGCCCAAATTCAGTACTTGGGGTTACTCCAGGTCATCAATCAGCAGTCGGGGTTACTATAGGTCAAACTCAGCCCAAATTCAGCTCCTGGGGTTACTCCAGGTCATCAATCAGTAGTCGGGGTTACTATAGGTCAAACTCAGCCTAAATTCAGCTCCTGGGGTTACTCCAGGTCATCAATCAGCAGTCGGGGTTACTATAAGTAAAACTCAGCCCAAATTCTGCTCCTGGGGTTACTCTAGGTCATCAATCAGCAGTCGGGGTTACTATAGGTCAAGGGACCCCAAATCCAGCTCCCGGGTTTCTCATGGTCATCAATCAGCAGTTGGGGTTACTATAGGTCAAGGGACCCCAAATTCAGCTCCTGGGTTTCTCCAGGTCATCAATCAGCAGTCGGGGTTACTATAGGTCAAAGGGACCTAAAATTTAGCTCCTGGGGTTACTCCAGGTCATCAATCAGCAGTCGGGGTTACTATAGGTCAAACTCAGCCTAAATTCAGCTCCTGGGGTTACTCCAGGTCATCAATCAGCAGTCGGGGTTACTATAGGTCAAACTCAGCCCAAATTCAGCTCCCGAGGTTACTCTAGGTCATCAATCAGCAGTCGGGGTTACTATAGGTCAAACTCAGCCAAATTCAGTAGTTGGGGTTACTTCAGGTCATCAATCAGTAGTCGGGGTTACTATAGGTCAAACTCAGCCCAAATTCAGCTCCTGGGGTTACTCCAGGTCATCAATCAGCAGTCAGGGTTACTATAGGTCAAGGGATCCCAAATTCAGCGCCTTGGGTTACTCCAGGTCATCAATCAGCAGTCAGGGTTACTATAGGTCAAACTCAGCCTAAATTCAGCTCCTGGGGTTACTCCAGGTCATCAATCAGCAGTCGGGGTTACTATAGGTCAAAGGGACCTAAAATTCAGCTCCTGGGGTTACTTCAGGTCATCAATTATCAATTTGGGTTACTATAGGTCAAGGGACCCCACATTCATCTCCTGGTGTTACTTCAGGACATCAATCAGCAGGTGGGATTATTATAGGTCAAGAGTCCCGAAATTCAGCTCCCGTGGTTACTTCGGGTCATCAATCAGCAGTTTGGGTTACTATAGGTCAAACTCAGCCCAAATTCAGCTCCTGGGGTTACTCCAGGTCATCAATCAGCAGTCGGGGGTTACTATAGGTCAAACTCAGCCCAAATTCAGCTCCTGGGGTTACTCCAGGTCATCAATCAGCAGTCAGGGTTACTATAGGTCAAGGGAGCCGAAATTCAGCTCCTGGGGTTTCTCCAGGTCATCAATCAGCAGTCGGGGTTACTATAGGTAAAACTCTGCCCAAATTCAGTACTTGGGGTTTCTCCAGGTCATCAATCAGCAGTCGGGGTTACTATAGGTCAAACTCAGCCTAAATTCAGCTCCTGGGGTTACTCCAGGTCATCAATCAGCAGTCGGGGTTACTATAGGTCAAACTCAGCCAAATTCAGTAGTTGGGGTTACTTCAGGTCATCAATCAGTAGTCGGGGTTACTATAGGTCAAGGGGACCCCAAATCCAGCTCCCGGGTTTCTCATGGTCATCAATCAGCAGTTGGGGTTACTATAGGTCAAGGGACCCCAAATTCAGCTCCTGGGTTTCTCCAGGTCATCAATCAGCAGTCGGGGGTTACTATAGGTCAAAGGGACCTAAAATTTAGCTCCTGGGGTTACTCCAGGTCATCAATCAGCAGTCGGGGTTACTATAGGTCAAACTCAGCCTATCAGCTCCTGGGGTTACTCCAGGTCATCAATCAGCAGTCGGGGTTACTATAGGTCAAACTCAGCCCAAATTCAGCTCCTGGGGTTACTCCAGGTCATCAATCAGCAGTCGGGGTTACTATAGGTCAAACTCAGCCAAATTCAGTAGTTGGGGTTACTTCAGGTCATCAATCAGTAGTCGGGGTTACTATAGGTCAAACTCAGCCCAAATTCAGCTCCTGGGGTTACTCCAGGTCATCAATCAGCAGTCAGGGTTACTATAGGTCAAGGGATCCCAAATTCAGCGCCTTGGGTTACTCCAGGTCATCAATCAGCAGTCGGGGTTACTATAGGTCAAACTCAGCCTAAATTCAGCTCCTGGGGTTACTCCAGGTCATCAATCAGCAGTCGGGGTTACTATAGGTCAAAGGGACCTAAAATTCAGCTCCTGGGGTTGCTTCAGGTCATCAATTATCAATTTGGGTTACTATAGGTCAAGGGACCCCACATTCATCTCCTGGTGTTACTTCAGGACATCAATCAGCAGGTGGGATTATTATAGGTCAAGAGTCCCGAAATTCAGCTCCCGGGGTTACTTCAGGTCATCAATCAGCAGTTGGGGTTACTATAGGTCAAACTCAGCCCAAATTCAGCTCCTGGGGTTACTCCAGGTCATCAATCAGCAGTCGGGGTTACTATAAGTCAAACTCATCCGAAATTCTGCTCCTGGGGTTACTCTAGGTCATCAATCAGCAGTCGGGGTTACTAAAGGTCAAGGGACCCCAAATCCAGCTCCCGGGTTTCTCCAGGTCATCAATCAGCAGTTGGGGTTACTATAGGTCAAGGGACCCCACATTCAGCTCCTGGGGTTACTTCATGTCATCAATCAGCAGGTGGGATTATTATAGGTCAAATGGACCTCAAATTCAGCTCCTGGGGTTACTCCAGGTCATCAATCAGCAGTCGGGGTTACTATAGGTCAAACTCTGCCCAAATTCAGTACTTGGGGTTACTCCAGGTCATCAATCAGCAGTCGGGGTTACTATAGGTCAAACTCAGCCTATATTCAGCTCCTGGGGTTACTCCAGGTCATCAATCAGCAGTCGGGGTTACTATAGGTCAAACTCAGCCCAAATTCAGCTCTTGGGGTTACTCCAGGTCATCAATCAGCAGTCGGGGTTACTATAAGTCAAACTCAGCCCAAATTCTGCTCCTGGGGTTACTCTAGGTCATCAATCAGCAGTCGGGGTTACTATAGGTCAAGGGACCCCAAATCCAGCTCCCGGGTTTCTCCAGGTCATCAATCAGCAGTTGGGGTTACTATAGGTCAAGGGACCCCAAATTCAGCTCCTGGGTTACTCCAGGTCATCAATCAGCAGTCGGGGTTACTATAGGTCAAAGGGACCTAAAATTTAGCTCCTGGGGTTACTCCAGGTCATCAATCAGCAGTCGGGGTTACTATAGGTCAAACTCAGCCTAAATTCAGCTCCTGGGGTTACTCCAGGTTATCAATCAGCAGTCGGGGTTACTATAGGTCAAACTCAGCCCAAATTCAGCTCCTGGGGTTACTCCAGGTCATCAATCAGCAGTCAAGGTTACTATAGGTCAAAGGGACCTAAAATTCAGCTCCTGGGGTTACTTCAGGTCATCAATTATCAATTTGGGTTACTATAGGTCAAACTCAGCCCAAATTCAGCTCCTGGGTTTACTTCAGATCATCAATTATCAATTTGGGTTAGTATAGGTCAAGGGACCCCAAATACAGCTCCTGGGGTTACTTCATGTCATCAATCAGCAGTCGGGGTTACTATAGGTCAAGAGACCCGAAATTCAGCTCCCGGGGTTACTCCAGGTCATCAATCAGCAGTCGGGGTTACTATAGGTCAAACTCAGCCCAAATTAAGCTCCTGGGGTTACTCCAGGTCATCAATCAGCAGTCGGGGTTACTATAGGTCAAACTCAGCCTAAATTCACCTCCTGGGGTTACTCCAGGTCATAAATCAGCAGTCGGGGTTACTATAGGTCAAAGGGACCTAAAATTTAGCTCCTGGGGTTACTCCAGGTCATCAATCAGCAGTCGGGGTTACTATAGGTCAAGAGACCCGAAATTCAGCTCCCGGGGTTACTCCAGGTCATCAATCAGCAGTCGGGGTTACTATACGTCAAACCCAGCCCAAATTCAGCTCCTGGGGTTACTCCAGGTCATCAATCAGCAGTCAAGGTTACTATAGGTCAAACTCAGCCTAAATTCACCTCCTGGGGTTACTCCAGGTCATAAATCAGCAGTCGGGGTTACTATAGGTCAAAGGGACCTAAAATTTAGCTCCTGGGGTTACTCCAGGTCATCAATCAGCAGTCGGGGTTACTATAGGTCAAACGCAGCCCAAATTCAGCTCCTGGGGTTACTCCAGGTCATCAATCAGCAGTCGGGGTTACTATAGGTCAAACTCAGCCCAAATTCAGCTCCTGGGGTTACTCCAGGTCATCAATCAGCTGTCGGGGTTACTATAGGTCAAAGGGACCTAAGATTCAGCTCCTGGGGTTACTTCAGGTCATCAAGTATCAATTTGGGTTACTATAGGTCAAACTCAGCCCAAATTCAGCTCCTGGGTTTACTTCAGATCATCAATTATCAATTTGGGTTAGTATAGGTCAAGGGACCCCAAATTCAGCTCCTGGGGTTACTTCATGTCATCAATCAGCAGTCGGGGTTACTATAGGTCAAACTCAGCCCAAATTCAGCCCTGGGGTTACTCCAGGTCATCAATCAGCAGTCGGGGTTACTATAGGTCAAAGGGACCTAAATTTTAGCTCCTGGGGTTACTCCAGGTCATCAATCAGCAGTCGGGGTTACTATAGGTCAAACTCAGCCCAAATTCAGCTCCTGGGGTTACTCCAGGTCATCAATCAGCAGTCGGGGTTACTATAGGTCAAACTCAGCCCAAATTCAGCTCCTGGGGTTACTCCAGGTCATCAATCAGCAGTCGGGGTTACTATAGGTCAAACTCAGCCCAAATTCAGCTCCTGGGGTTACTCCAGGTCATCAATCAGCAGTCGGGGTTACTATAGGTGAAGGGATCCCAAATTCAGCTCCCGGGTTTCTCCAGGTCATCAATCAGCAGTCGGGGTTACTGTAGGTCAAGAGACCCGAAATTCAGCTCCCGGGGTTACTCCAGGTCATCAATCAGCAGTCGGGGTTACTATAGGTCAAACTCAGCCCAAATTCAGCTCCTGGGGTTACTCCAGGTCATCAATCAGCAGTCGGGGTTACTATAGGTCAAACTCAGACAGAATTCAGCTCCTGGGGTTACTTCAGGTCATCAATTATCAAATTGGGTTACTATAGGTCAAACGCAGCCCAAATTCAGCTCCTGGGTTTACTTCAGATCATCAATTATCAATTTGGGTTAGTATAGGTCAAGGGACCCCAAATTCAGCTCCTGGGGTTACTTCATGTCATCAATCAGCAGTCGGGGTTACTATAGGTCAAGAGACCCGAAATTCAGCTCCCGGGGTTACTCCAGGTCATCAATCAGCAGTCGGGGTTACTATAGGTCAAACTCAGCCCAAATTCAGCTCCTGGGGTTACTCCAGGTCATCAATCAGCAGTTGGGGTTACTATAGCTCAAACTGAGCCCAAATTCAGCTCCCGGGGTTACTCCAGGTCATCAATCAGCAGTCGGGGTTACTATAGGTCAAACTCAGCCCAAATTCAGCTCCTGGGGTTACTCCAGGTCATCAATCAGCAGTCGGGGTTACTATAGGTCAAACTCAGCCCAAATTCAGCTCCTGGGGTTACTCCAGGTCATCAATCAGCAGTCGGGGTTACTATAGGTCAAAGGGACCTAAAATTTAGCTCCTGGGGTTACTCAAGGTCATCAATCAGCAGTCGGGGTTACTATAGGTCAAACTCAGCCTAAATTCAGCTCCTGGGGTTACTCCAGGTCATCAATCAGCAGTCGGGGTTACTATAGGTCAAACTCAGCCCAAATTCAGCTCCTGGGTTACTCCAGGTCATCAATCAGCAGTCGGGGTTACTATAGGTCAAACTCAGCCCAAATTCAGCTCCTGGGGTTACTCCAGGTCATCAATCAGCAGTCGGGGTTATTATAGGTGAAAGGACCCCAAATTCAGCTCCCGGGTTACTCCAGGTCATCAATCAGCAGTCGGGGTTACTATAGGTCAAACTCAGCCCAAATTCTGCTCCTGGGGTTACTCCAGGTCATCAATCAGCAGTCGGGGTTACTATCAGTCAAACTCAGACCAAATTCAGCTCCTGGTGTTACTCCAGGTCATCAATCAGCAGTCGGGGTTACTATAGGTCAAAGGGACCTCAAATTCAGCTCACGGGGTTACTCCAGGTCATCAATCAGCAGTTGGGGTTACTATAGGTCAAAGGGACCTCAAATTCAGCTCCCGGGGTTACTCCAGGTCATCAATCAGCAGTCGGGGTTACTATAGGTCAAACTCAGCCCAAATTCAGCTCCTGGGGTTACTCCAGGTCATCAATCAGCAGTCGGGGTTACTATAGGTCAAACTCAGACCAAATTCAGCTCCTGGGGTTACTCCAGGTCATCAATCAGCAGTCGGGGTTACTATAGGTCAAAGGGACCTCAAATTCAGCTCCCGGGGTTACTCCAGGTCATCAATCAGCAGTCGGGGTTACTATAGGTCAAACTCAGCCCAAATTCAGCTCCTGGGGTTACTCCAGGTCATCATTTAGCAGTCGGGGTTACTATAGGTCAAACTCAGCCCAAATTCAGCTCCTGGGGTTACTCCAGGTCATCAATCAGCAGTCGGGGTTACTATAGGTCAAACTCAGCCTAAATTCAGCTCCTGGGGTTACTCCAGGTCATCAATCAGCAGTCGGGGTTACTATAGGTCAAAGGGACCTAAAATTTAGCTCCTGGGGTTACTCCAGGTCATCAATCAGCAGTCGGGGTTACTATAGGTCAAACTCAGCCCTAATTCAGCTCCTGGGGTTACTCCAGGTCATCAATCAACAGTCGGGGTTACTATAGGTCAAACTCAGCCCAAATTCAGCTCCTGGGGTTACTCCAGGTCATCAATCAGCAGTCAGGGTTAGTATAGGTCAAGGGAGCCGAAATTCAGCTCCTGGGGTTACTCCAGGTCATCAATCAGCAGTCGGGGTTACTATAGGTGAAGGGACCCCAAATTCAGCTCCCGGGTTTCTCCAGGTCATCAATCAGCAGTCGGGGTTACTGTAGGTCAAGAGAACCGAAATTCAGCTCCCGAGGTTACTCTAGGTCATCAATCAGCAGTTGGGGTTACTATAGGTCAAATGGACCTCAAATTCAGCTCCTGGGGTTACTCCAGGTCATCAATCAGCAGTCGGGGTTACTATAGGTCAAACTCTGCCCAAATTCAGCTCCTGGGGTTACTCCAGGTCATCAATCAGCAGTCGGGGTTACTATAGGTCAAACTCAGCCTAAATTCAGCTCCTGGGGTTACTCCAGGTCATCAAACAGCAGTCGGGGTTACTATAGGTCAAGGGACCCCAAATCCAGCTCCCGGGTTTCTCCAGGTCATCAATCAGCAGTTGGGGTTACTATAGGTCAAGGGACCCCAAATTCAGCTCCTGGGTTTCTCCAGGTCATCAATCAGCAGTCGGGGTTACTATAGGTCAAACTCAGCCTAAATTCAGCTCCTGGGGTTACTCCAGGTCATCAATCAGCAGTCAGGGTTACTATAGGTCAAAGGGACCTAAAATTTAGCTCCTGGGGTTACTCCAGGTCATCAATCAGCAGTCGGGGTTACTATAGGTCAAACTCAGCCTAAATTCAGCTCCTGGGGTTACTCCAGGTCATCAATCAGCAGTCCGGGTTACTATAGGTCAAACTCAGCCCAAATTCAGCTCCTGGGGTTACTCCAGGTCATCAATCAGCAGTCGGGGTTACTATAGGTCAAAGGGAACTAAAATTCAGCTCCTGGGGTTACTTCAGTTCATCAATTATCAATTTGGGTTACTATAGGTCAAACTCAGCCCAAATTCAGCTCCTGGGTTTACTTCAGATCATCAATTATCAATTTGGGTTAGTATAGGTCAAGGGACCCCAAATTCAGCTCCTGGGGTTACTTCATGTCATCAATCAGCAGTCGGGGTTACTATAGGTCAAGAGACCCGAAATTCAGCTCCCGGGGTTACTCCAGGTCATCAATCAGCAGTCGGGGTTACTATAGGTCAAACTCAGCCCAAATTCAGCTCCTGGGGTTACTCCAGTTCATCAATCAGCAGTTGGGGTTACTATAGGTCAAACTCAGCCCAAATTCAGCTCCTGGGGTTACTCCAGGTCATCAATCAGCAGTCGGGGTTACTATAGGTCAAACTCAGCCCAAATTCAGCTCCTGGGGTTACTCCAGGTCATCAATCAGCAGTCGGGGTTACTATAGGTCAAACTCAGCCCAAATTCAGCTCCTGGGGTTACTTCAGGTCATCAATCATCAGGTGGGATTATTATAGGTCAAGAGACCCGAAATTCAGCTCCCGGGGTTACTCCAGGTCATCAATCAGCAGTTGGGGTTACTATAGGTCAAACTCAGCCCAAATTCAGCTCCTGGGGTTACTCCAGGTCATCAATCAGCAGTCGGGGTTACTATAGGTCAAACTCAGTCCAAATTCAGCTCCTGGGGTTACTCCAGGTCATCAATCAGCAGTCGGGGTTACTATAGGTCAAACTCAGCCCAAATTCAGCTCCTGGGGTTACTCCAGGTCATCAATCAGCAGTCGGGGTTACTACAGGTCAAAGGGACCACAAATTCAGCACCTGGGGTTACTTCAGGTCATCAATTATCAATTTGGGTTAGTATAGGTCAAGGGACCCCAAATTCAGCTCCTGGGGTTACTTCATGTCATCAATCTGCAGTCGGGGTTACTATAGGTCAAGAGACCCGAAATTCAGCTCCCGGGGTTACTCCAGGTCATCAATCAGCAGTCGGGGTTACTATAGGTCAAACTCAGCCCAAATTCAGCTCCTGGGGTTACTCCAGGTCATCAATCAGCAGTTGGGGTTACTATAGGTCAAACTCAGCCCAAATTCAGCTCCTGGGGTTACTCCAGGTCATCAATCAGCAGTCGGGGTTACTATAGGTCAAACTGAGCCCAAATTCTGCTCCTGGGGTTACTCCAGGTCATCAATCAGCAGTTGGGGTTACTATAGGTCAAACTCAGCCCAAATTCAGCTCCTGGGGTTACTCCAGGTCATCAATCAGCAGTCGGGGTTACTATAGGTCAAACTCAGCCCAAATTCGGCTCCTGGGGTTACTTCAGGTCATCAATCAGCAGGTGGGATTATTATAAGTCAAGAGACCCGAAATTCAGCTCCCGGGGTTACTCCAGGTCATCAATCAGCAGTTGGGGTTACTATAGGTCAAACTCAGCCAAAATTCAGCTCCTGGGGTTACTCCAGGTCATCAATCAGCAGTCGGGGTTACTATAGGTCAAACTCAGTCCAAATTCTGCTCGTGGGGTTACTCCAGGTCATCAATCAGCAGTCGGGGTTACTATAGGTCAAACTCCCCCCAAATTCAGCTCCTGGGGTTACTCCAGGTCATCAATCAGCAGTCGGGGTTACTATAGGTCAAACTCAGCCTAAATTCAGCTCCTGGGGTTACTCCAGGTCATCAATCAGCAGTCGGGGTTACTATAGGTCAAAGGGACCTAAAATTTAGCTCCTGGGGTTACTCCAGGTCATCAATCAGCAGTCGGGGTTACTATAGGTCAAACTCAGCCTAAATTCAGCTCCTGGGGTTACTCCAGGTCATCAATCAGCAGTCGGGGTTACTATAGGTCAAACTCAGCCCAAATTCAGCTCCTGGGGTTACTCCAGGTCATCAATCAGCAGTCGGGGTTACTATAGGTCAAAGGGACCTAAAATTCAGCTCCCGGGGTTACTCCAGGTCATCAATCAGCAGTGGGGGTTACTATAGGTCAAACTCAGCCCAAATTCTGCTCCTGGGGTTACTCCAGGTCATCAATCAGCAGTGGGGGTTCCTATAGGTGAAGGGACCCCAAATTCAGCTCCCGGGTTTCTCCAGGTCATCAATCAGCAGTCGGGGTTACTGTAGGTCAAGAGACCCGAAATTCAGCTCCCGGGGTTACTCCAGGTCATCAATCAGCAGTCGGGGTTACTATAGGTCAAACTCAGCCCAAATTCTGCTCCTGGGGTTACTCCAGGTCATCAATCAGCAGTCGGGGTTACTATAGGTCAAACTCAGACCAAATTCAGCTCCTGGGGTTACTCCAGGTCATCAATCAGCAGTCGGGGTTACTATAGGTCAAAGGGACCTCAAATTCAGCTCACGGGGTTACTCCAGGTCATCAATCAGCAGTCGGGGTTACTATAAGTCAAACTCAGACCAAATTCAGCTCCTGGGGTTACTCCAGGTCATCAATCAGCAGTCGGGGTTATTATAGGTCAAACTCAGCCTAAATTCAGCTCCTGGGGCTACTCCAGGTCATCAATCAGCAGTCGGGGTTACTATAGGTCAAAGGGACCTAAAATTCAGCTCCTGGGGTTACTTCAGGTCATCAATTATCAATTTGGGTTAGTATAGGTCAAGGGACCCCACATTCATCTCCTGGGGTTACTTTAGGTCATCAATCAGCAGGTGGGATTATTATAGGTCAAGAGACCCGAAATTCAGCTCCCGGGGTTACTCCAGGTCATCAATCAGCAGTTGGGGTTACTATAGGTCAAAGGGACCTCAAATTCAGCTCACGGGGTTACTCCAGGTCATCAATCAGCAGTCGGGGTTACTATAGGTCAAGAGACCCATAATTCAGCTCCCGGGGTTACTCCAGGTCATCAATCAGCAGTTGGGGTTACTATAGGTCAAACTCAGCCCAAATTCAGCTCCTGGGGTTACTCCAGGTCATCAATCAGCAGTCGGGGTTACTATAGGTCAAACTCAGCCCAAATTCTGCTCCTGGGGTTACTCCAAGTCATCAATCAGCAGTCGGGGTTACTATATGTCAAACTCAGCCCAAATTCAGCTCCTGGGGTTACTTCAGGTCATCAATCAGCAGTCGGGGTTACTATAGGTGAAGGGACCCCAAATTCAGCTCCCGGGTTTCTCCTGGTCATCAATCAGCAGTCGGGGTTACTATAGGTCAAGAGACCCGAAATTCAGCTCCCGGGGTTACTCCAGGTCATCAATCAGCAGTCGGGGTTACTATAGGTCAAAGGGACCTCAAATTCAGCTCCCGGGGTTACTCCAGGTCATCAATCAGCAGTCGGGGTTACTATAGGTCAAACTCAGCCCAAATTCAGCTCCTGGGGTTACTCCAGGTCATCAATCAGCAGTCGGGGTTACTATAGGTCAAACTCAGCCTAAATTCAGCTCCCGGGGTTACTCCAGGTCATCAATCAGCAGTCGGGGTTACTATAGGTCAAAGGGACCTAAAATTCAGCTCCTGGGGTTACTTCAGGTCATCAAGTATCAATTTGGGTTACTATAGGTCAAACTCAGCCCAAATTCAGCTCCTGGGTTTACTTCAGATCATCAATTATCAATTTGGGTTAGTATAGGTCAAGGGACCCCAAATTCAGCTCCTGGGGTTACTTCATGTCATCAATCAGCAGTCGGGGTTACTATAGGTCAAGAGACCCGAAATTCAGCTCCTGGGGTTACTATAGGTCATCAATCAGCAGTCGGGGTTACTATAGGTCAAACTCAGCCCAAATTCAGCTCCTGGGGTTACTCCAGGTCATCAATCAGCAGGTGGGGTTACTCTAGGTCAAACTCAGCCCAAATTCAGTAGTTGGGGTTACTCCAGGTCATCAATCAGCAGTCGGGGTTACTATAGGTCAAACTCAGCCCAAATTCTGCTCCTGGGGTTACTCCAGGTCATCAATCAGCAGTCGGGGTTACTATAGGTCAAACTCAGCCCAAATTCAGCTCCTGGGGTTACTTCAGGTCATCAATCATCAGGTGGGATTATTATAGGTCAAGAGACCCGAAATTCAGCTCCCGGGGTTACTCCAGGTCATCAATCAGCAGTTGGGGTTACTATAGGTCAAACTCAGCCCAAATTCAGCTCCTGGGGTTACTCCAGGTCATCAATCAGCAGTCGGGGTTACTATAGGTCAAACTCAGCCCAAATTCAGCTCCTGGGGTTACTCCAGGTCATCAATCAGCAGTCGGGGTAACTATAGGTTAAACTCAGCCCAAATTCAGCTCCTGGGGTTACTCCAGGTCATCAATCAGCAGTCGGGGTTACTACCGGTCAAAGGGACCACAAATTCAGCACCTGGGGTTACTTCAGGTTATCAATTATCAATTTGGGTTACTATAGGTCAAGGGACCCCACATTCATCTCCTGGGGTTACTTCAGGTCATCAATCAGCAGGTGGGATTATTATAGGTCAAGAGACCCGAAATTCAGCTCCCGGGGTTACTCCAGGTCATCAATCAGCAGTTGGGGTTACTATAGGTCAAACTCAGCCCAAATTCAGCTCCTGGGGTTACTCCAGGTCATCAAGCAGCAGTCGGGGTTACTATAGGTCAAACTCAGCCCAAATTCTGCTCCTGGGGTTACTCCAGGTCATCAATCAGCAGTCGGGGTTACTATAGGTCAAACTCAGCCCAAATTCAGCTCCTGGGGTTACTCCAGGTCATCAATCAGCAGTCGGGGTTACTATAGGTCAAACTCAGCCCAAATTCAGCTCCTGGGGTTACTTCAGGTCATCAATCATCAGGTGGGATTATTATAGGTCAAGAGACCCGAAATTCAGCTCCCGGGGTTACTCCAGGTCATCAATCAGCAGTTGGGGTTACTATAGGTCAAACTCAGCCCAAATTCAGCTCCTGGGGTTACTCCAGGTCATCAATCAGCAGTCGGGGTTACTATAGGTCAAACTCAGCCCAAATTCTGCTCCTGGGGTTACTCCAGGTCATCAATCAGCAGTCGGGGTTACTATAGGTCAAACTCAGCCCAAATTCAGCTCCTGGGGTTACTCCAGGTCATCAATCAGCAGTCGGGGTTACTACCGGTCAAAGGGACCACAAATTCAGCACCTGGGGTTACTTCAGGTTATCAGTTATCAATTTGGGTTACTATAGGTCAAGGGACCCCACATTCATCTCCTGGGGTTACTTCAGGTCATCAATCAGCAGGTGGGATTATTATAGGTCAAGAGACCCGAAATTCAGCTCCCGGGGTTACTCCAGGTCATCAATCAGCAGTTGGGGTTACTATAGGTCAAACTCAGCCCAAATTCAGCTCCTGGGGTTACTCCAGGTCATCAATCAGCAGTCGGGGTTACTATAGGTCAAACTCAGTCCAAATTCTGCTCCTGGGGTTACTCCAGGTCATCAATCAGCAGTCGGGGTTACTATAGGTCAAACTCAGCCCAAATTCAGCTCCTGGGGTTACTCCAGGTCATCAATCAGCAGTCGGGGTTACTATAGGTGAAGGGACCCCAAATTCATCTCCCGGGTTTCTCCAGGTCATCAATCAGCAGTCGGGGTTACTATAGGTCAAGAGACCCGAAATTCAGCTCACGGGGTTACTCCAGGTCATCAATCAGCAGTCGGGGTTACTATAAGTCAAACTCAGACCAAATTCAGCTCCTGGGGTTACTCCAGGTCATCAATCAGCAGTCGGGGTTACTATAGGTCAAACTCAGCCTAAATTCAGCTCCTGGGGCTACTCCAGGTCATCAATCAGCAGTCGGGGTTACTATAGGTCAAAGGGACCTAAAATTCAGCTCCTGGGGTTACTTCAGGTCATCAATTATCAATTTGGGTTAGTATAGGTCAAGGGACCCCACATTCATCTCCTGGGGTTACTTTAGGTCATCAATCAGCAGGTGGGATTATTATAGGTCAAGAGACCCGAAATTCAGCTCCCGGGGTTACTCCAGGTCATCAATCAGCAGTTGGGGTTACTATAGGTCAAAGGGACCTCAAATTCAGCTCCTGGGGTTACTCCAGGTCATCAATCAGCAGTCGGGGTTACTATAGGTCAAGAGACCCATAATTCAGCTCCCGGGGTTACTCCAGGTCATCAATCAGCAGTCGGGGTTACTATAGGTGAAGGGACCCCAAATTCAGCTCCCGGGTTTCTCCTGGTCATCAATCAGCAGTCGGGGTTACTATAGGTCATGAGACCCGAAATTCAGCTCCCGGGGTTACTCCAGGTCATCAATCAGCAGTCGGGGTTACTATAGGTCAAAGGGACCTCAAATTCAGCTCCCGGCGTTACTCCAGGTCATCAATCAGCAGTCGGGGTTACTATAGGTCAAACTCAGCCCAAATTCAGCTCCTGGGGTTACTCCAGGTCATCAATCAGCAGTCGGGGTTACTATAGGTCAAACTCAGCCTAAATTCAGCTCCCGGGGTTACTCCAGGTCATCAATCAGCAGTCGGGGTTACTATAGGTCAAAGGGACCTAAAATTCAGCTCCTGGGGTTACTTCAGGTCATCAAGTATCAATTTGGGTTACTATAGGTCAAACTCAGCCCAAATTCAGCTCCTGGGTTTACTTCAGATCATCAATTATCAATTTGGGTTAGTATAGGTCAAGGGACCCCAAATTCAGCTCCTGGGGTTACTTCATGTCATCAATCAGCAGTCGGGGTTACTATAGGTCAAGAGACCCGAAATTCAGCTCCTGGGGTTACTATAGGTCATCAATCAGCAGTCGGGGTTACTATAGGTCAAACTCAGCCCAAATTCAGCTCCTGGGGTTACTCTAGGTCATCAATCAGCAGGTGGGGTTACTATAGGTCAAACTCAGCCCAAATTCAGCTCCTGGGGTTACTCCAGGTCATCAATCAGCAGTCGGGGTTACTATAGGTCAAACTCAGCCCAAATTCTGCTCCTGGGGTTACTCCAGGTCATCAATCAGCAGTCGGGTTTACTATAGGTCAAACTCAGCCCAAATTCAGCTCCTGGGGTTACTCCAGGTCATCAATCAGCAGTCGGGGTTACTACCGGTCAAAGGGACCACAAATTCAGCACCTGGGGTTACTTCAGGTTATCAATTATCAATTTGGGTTACTATAGGTCAAGGGACCCCACATTCATCTCCTGGGGTTACTTCAGGTCATCAATCAGCAGGTGGGATTATTATAGGTCAAGAGACCCGAAATTCAGCTCCCGGGGTTACTCCAGGTCATCAATCAGCAGTTGGGGTTACTATAGGTCAAACTCAGCCCAAATTCAGCTCCTGGGGTTACTCCAGGTCATCAATCAGCAGTCGGGGTTACTATAGGTCAAACTCAGTCCAAATTCTGCTCCTGGGGTTACTCCAGGTCATCAATCAGCAGTCGGGGTTACTATAGGTCAAACTCAGCCCAAATTCAGCTCCTGGGGTTACTCCAGGTCATCAATCAGCAGTCGGGGTTACTATAGGTGAAGGGACCCCAAATTCATCTCCCGGGTTTCTCCAGGTCATCAATCAGCAGTCGGGGTTACTATAGGTCAAGAGACCCGAAATTCAGCTCACGGGGTTACTCCAGGTCATCAATCAGCAGTCGGGGTTACTATAAGTCAAACTCAGACCAAATTCAGCTCCTGGGGTTACTCCAGGTCATCAATCAGCAGTCGGGGTTACTACCGGTCAAAGGGACCACAAATTCAGCACCTGGGGTTACTTCAGGTTATCAATTATCAATTTGGGTTACTATAGGTCAAGGGACCCCACATTCATCTCCTGGGGTTACTTCAGGTCATCAATCAGCAGGTGGGATTATTATAGGTCAAGAGACCCGAAATTCAGCTCCCGGGGTTACTCCAGGTCATCAATCAGCAGTTGGGGTTACTATAGGTCAAACTCAGCCCAAATTCAGCTCCTGGGGTTACTCCAGGTCATCAATCAGCAGTCGGGGTTACTATAGGTCAAACTCAGTCCAAATTCTGCTCCTGGGGTTACTCCAGGTCATCAATCAGCAGTCGGGGTTACTATAGGTCAAACTCAGCCCAAATTCAGCTCCTGGGGTTACTCCAGGTCATCAATCAGCAGTCGGGGTTACTATAGGTGAAGGGACCCGAAATTCAGCTCCCGGGGTTACTCCAGGTCATCAATCAGCAGTCGGGGTTACTATAGTTCAAAGGGACCTCAAATTCAGCTCCCGGGGTTACTCCAGGTCATCAATCAGCAGTCGGGGTTACTATAAGTCAAACTCAGACCAAATTCAGCTCCTGGGGTTACTCCAGGTCATCAATCAGCAGTCGGGGTTACTATAGGTCAAACTCAGCCTAAATTCAGCTCCTGGGGCTACTCCAGGTCATCAATCAGCAGTCGGGGTTACTATAGGTCAAAGGGACCTAAAATTCAGCTCCTGGGGTTACTTCAGGTCATCAATTATCAATTTGGGTTAGTATAGGTCAAGGGACCCCACATTCATCTCCTGGGGTTACTTTAGGTCATCAATCAGCAGGTGGGATTATTATAGGTCAAGAGACCCGAAATTCAGCTCCCGGGGTTACTCCAGGTCATCAATCAGCAGTTGGGGTTACTATAGGTCAAAGGGACCTCAAATTCAGCTCACGGGGTTACTCCAGGTCATCAATCAGCAGTCGGGGTTACTATAGGTCAAGAGACCCATAATTCAGCTCCCGGGGTTACTCCAGGTCATCAATCAGCAGTCGGGGTTACTATAGGTGAAGGGACCCCAAATTCAGCTCCCGGGTTTCTCCTGGTCATCAATCAGCAGTCGGGGTTACTATAGGTCATGAGACCCGAAATTCAGCTCCCGGGGTTACTCCAGGTCATCAATCAGCAGTCGGGGTTACTATAGGTCAAAGGGACCTCAAATTCAGCTCCCGGGGTTACTCCAGGTCATCAATCAGCAGTCGGGGTTACTATAGGTCAAACTCAGCCCAAATTCAGCTCCTGGGGTTACTCCAGGTC
Source organism: Laterallus jamaicensis coturniculus (assembly GCA_022605575.1). Lineage (NCBI taxonomy): Eukaryota > Metazoa > Chordata > Aves > Gruiformes > Rallidae > Laterallus > Laterallus jamaicensis. Next base: position 6,411,286 of record JAKCOX010000005.1, read on the forward strand.
ATCAATCAGCAGTCGGGGTTACTATAGGTCAAACTCAGCCTAAATTCAGCTCCCGGGGTTACTCCAGGTCATCAATCAGCAGTCGGGGTTACTATAGGTCAAAGGGACCTAAAATTCAGCTCCTGGGGTTACTTCAGGTCATCAAGTATCAATTTGGGTTACTATAGGTCAAACTCAGCCCAAATTCAGCTCCTGGGTTTACTTCAGATCATCAATTATCAATTTGGGTTAGTATAGGTCAAGGGACCCCCAAATTCAGCTCCTGGGGTTACTTCATGTCATCAATCAGCAGTCGGGGTTACTATAGGTCAAGAGACCCGAAATTCAGCTCCTGGGGTTACTATAGGTCATCAATCAGCAGTCGGGGTTACTATAGGTCAAACTCAGCCCAAATTCAGCTCCTGGGGTTACTCTAGGTCATCAATCAGCAGGTGGGGTTACTATAGGTCAAACTCAGCCCAAATTCAGCTCCTGGGGTTACTCCAGGTCATCAATCAGCAGTCGGGGTTACTATAGGTCAAACTCAGCCCAAATTCTGCTCCTGGGGTTACTCCAGGTCATCAATCAGCAGTCGGGGTTACTATAGGTCAAACTCAGCCCAAATTCGGCTCCTGGGGTTACTTCAGGTCATCAATCATCAGGTGGGATTATTATAGGTCAAGAGACCCGAAATTCAGCTCCCGGGGTTACTCCAGGTCATCAATCAGCAGTTGGGGTTACTATAGGTCAAACTCAGCCCAAATTCAGCTCCTGGGGTTACTCCAGGTCATCAATCAGCAGTCGGGGTTACTATAGGTCAAACTCAGCCCAAATTCTGCTCCTGGGGTTACTCCAGGTCATCAATCAGCAGTCGGGGTTACTATAGGTCAAACTCAGCCCAAATTCAGTAGTTGGGGTTACTCCAGGTCATCAATCAGCAGTCGGGGTTACTACCGGTCAAAGGGACCACAAATTCAGCACCTGGGGTTACTTCAGGTTATCAATTATCAATTTGGGTTACTATAGGTCAAGGGACCCCACATTCATCTCCTGGGGTTACTTCAGGTCATCAATCAGCAGGTGGGATTATTATAGGTCAAGAGACCCGAAATTCAGCTCCCGGGGTTACTCCAGGTCATCAATCAGCAGTTGGGGTTACTATAGGTCAAACTCAGCCCAAATTCAGCTCCTGGGGTTACTCCAGGTCATCAATCAGCAGTCGGGGTTACTATAGGTCAAACTCAGTCCAAATTCTGCTCCTGGGGTTACTCCAGGTCATCAATCAGCAGTCGGGGTTACTATAGGTCAAACTCAGCCCAAATTCAGCTCCTGGGGTTACTCCAGGTCATCAATCAGCAGTCGGGGTTACTATAGGTCAAACTCAGCCCAAATTCAGCTCCTGGGGTTACTTCAGGTCATCAATCATCAGGTGGGACTATTATAGGTCAAGAGACCCGAAATTCAGCTCCCGGGGTTACTCCAGGTCATCAATCAGCAGTTGGGGTTACTATAGGTCAAACTCAGCCCAAATTCAGCTCCTGGGGTTACTCCAGGTCATCAATCAGCAGTCGGGGTTACTATAGGTCAAACTCAGCCCAAATTCTGCTCCTGGGGTTACTCCAGGTCATCAATCAGCAGTCGGGGTTACTATAGGTCAAACTCAGCCCAAATTCAGCTCCTGGGGTTACTCCAGGTCATCAATCAGCAGTCGGGGTTACTACCGGTCAAAGGGACCACAAATTCAGCACCTGGGGTTACTTCAGGTTATCAATTATCAATTTGGGTTACTATAGGTCAAGGGACCCCACATTCATCTCCTGGGGTTACTTCAGGTCATCAATCAGCAGGTGGGATTATTATAGGTCAAGAGACCCGAAATTCAGCTCCCGGGGTTACTCCAGGTCATCAATCAGCAGTTGGGGTTACTATAGGTCAAACTCAGCCCAAATTCAGCTCCTGGGGTTACTCCAGGTCATCAATCAGCAGTCGGGGTTACTATAGGTCAAACTCAGTCCAAATTCTGCTCCTGGGGTTACTCCAGGTCATCAATCAGCAGTCGGGGTTACTATAGGTCAAACTCAGCCCAAATTCAGCTCCTGGGGTTACTCCAGGTCATCAATCAGCAGTCGGGGTTACTATAGGTGAAGGGACCCCAAATTCACCTCCCGGGTTTCTCCAGGTCATCAATCAGCAGTCGGGGTTACTATAGGTCAAGAGACCCGAAATTCAGCTCCTGGGGTTACTCCAGGTCATCAATCAGCAGTTGGGGTTACTATAGTTCAAAGGGACCTCAAATTCAGCTCCCGGGGTTACTCCAGGTCATCAATCAGCAGTCGGGGTTACTATAGGTCAAACTCAGCCCAAATTCAGCTCCTGGGGTTACTCCAGGTCATCAATCAGCAGTCGGGGTTACTATAGGTCAAAGGGACCTAAAATTTAGCTCCTGGGGTTACTCCAGGTCATCAATCAGCAGTCGGGGTTACTATAGGTCAAACTCAGCCTAAATTCAGCTCCTGGGGTTACTCCAGGTCATCAATCAGCAGTCGGGGTTACTATAGGTCAAAGGGACCTAAAATTCAGCTCCTGGGGTTACTTCAGGTCATCAATTATCAAATTGGGTTACTATAGGTCAAACTCAGCCCAAATTCAGCTCCTGGGTTTACTTCAGATCATGAATTATAAATTTGGGTTAGTATAGGTCAAGGGACCCCAAATTCAGCTCCTGGGGTTACTCCAGGTCATCAATCAGCAGTCGGGGTTACTATAGGTCAAGAGACCCGAAATTCAGCTCCCGGGGTTACTCCAGGTCATCAATCTGCAGTCGGGGTTACTATAGGTCAAACTCAGCCCAAATTCAGCTCCTGGGGTAACTCCAGGTCATCAATCAGCAGTCGGGGTTACTATAGGTCAAACTCAGCCCAAATTCAGTAGTTGGGGTTACTCCAGGTCATCAATCAGCAGTTGGGGTTACTATAGGTCAAACTCAGTCCAAATTCAGCTCCTGGGGTTACTCCAGGTCATCAATCAGCAGTCGGGGTTACTATAGGTCAAACTCAGCCCAAATTCAGCTCCTGGGGTTACTCCAGGTCATCAATCAGCAGTCGGGGTTACTATAGGTCAAACTCAGCCCAAATTCAGCTCCTGGGGTTACTCCAGGTCATCAATCAGCAGTCGGGGTTACTATAGGTCAAACTCAGCCCAAATTCAGCTCCTGGGGTTACTTCAGGTCATCAATCATCAGGTGGGACTATTATAGGTCAAGAGACCCGAAATTCAGCTCCCGGGGTTACTCCAGGTCATCAATCAGCAGTTGGGGTTACTATAGGTCAAACTCAGCCCAAATTCAGCTCCTGGGGTTACTCCAGGTCATCAATCAGCAGTCGGGGTTACTATAGGTCAAACTCAGCCCAAATTCTGCTCCTGGGGTTACTCCAGGTCATCAATCAGCAGTCGGGGTTACTATAGGTCAAACTCAGCCCAAATTCAGCTCCTGGGGTTACTCCAGGTCATCAATCAGCAGTCGGGGTTACTACCGGTCAAAGGGACCACAAATTCAGCACCTGGGGTTACTTCAGGTTATCAATTATCAATTTGGGTTACTATAGGTCAAGGGACCCCACATTCATCTCCTGGGGTTACTTCAGGTCATCAATCAGCAGGTGGGATTATTATAGGTCAAGAGACCCGAAATTCAGCTCCCGGGGTTACTCCAGGTCATCAATCAGCAGTTGGGGTTACTATAGGTCAAACTCAGCCCAAATTCAGCTCCTGGGGTTACTCCAGGTCATCAATCAGCAGTCGGGGTTACTATAGGTCAAACTCAGTCCAAATTCTGCTCCTGGGGTTACTCCAGGTCATCAATCAGCAGTCGGGGTTACTATAGGTCAAACTCAGCCCAAATTCAGCTCCTGGGGTTACTCCAGGTCATCAATCAGCAGTCGGGGTTACTATAGGTGAAGGGACCCCAAATTCACCTCCCGGGTTTCTCCAGGTCATCAATCAGCAGTCGGGGTTACTATAGGTCAAGAGACCCGAAATTCAGCTCCTGGGGTTACTCCAGGTCATCAATCAGCAGTTGGGGTTACTATAGTTCAAAGGGACCTCAAATTCAGCTCCCGGGGTTACTCCAGGTCATCAATCAGCAGTCGGGGTTACTATAGGTCAAACTCAGCCCAAATTCAGCTCCTGGGGTTACTCCAGGTCATCAATCAGCAGTCGGGGTTACTATAGGTCAAAGGGACCTAAAATTTAGCTCCTGGGGTTACTCCAGGTCATCAATCAGCAGTCGGGGTTACTATAGGTCAAACTCAGCCTAAATTCAGCTCCTGGGGTTACTCCAGGTCATCAATCAGCAGTCGGGGTTACTATAGGTCAAAGGGACCTAAAATTCAGCTCCTGGGGTTACTTCAGGTCATCAATTATCAAATTGGGTTACTATAGGTCAAACTCAGCCCAAATTCAGCTCCTGGGTTTACTTCAGATCATGAATTATCAATTTGGGTTAGTATAGGTCAAGGGACCCCAAATTCAGCTCCTGGGGTTACTCCAGGTCATCAATCAGCAGTCGGGGTTACTATAGGTCAAGAGACCCGAAATTCAGCTCCCGGGGTTACTCCAGGTCATCAATCTGCAGTCGGGGTTACTATAGGTCAAACTCAGCCCAAATTCAGCTCCTGGGGTAACTCCAGGTCATCAATCAGCAGTCGGGGTTACTATAGGTCAAACTCAGCCCAAATTCAGTAGTTGGGGTTACTCCAGGTCATCAATCAGCAGTTGGGGTTACTATAGGTCAAACTCAGTCCAAATTCAGCTCCTGGGGTTACTCCAGGTCATCAATCAGCAGTCGGGGTTACTATAGGTCAAACTCAGCCCAAATTCAGCTCCTGGGGTTACTCCAGGTCATCAATCAGCAGTCGGGGTTACTATAGGTCAAACTCAGCCCAAATTCAGCTCCTGGGGTTACTCCAGGTCATCAATCAGCAGTCGGGGTTACTATAGGTCAAACTCAGCCCAAATTCAGCTCCTGGGGTTACTCCAGGTCATCAATCAGCAGTCGGGGTTACTACCGGTCAAAGGGACCACAAATTCAGCACCTGGGGTTACTTCAGGTTATCAATTATCAATTTGGGTTACTATAGGTCAAGGGACCCCACATTCATCTCCTGGGGTTACTTCAGGTCATCAATCAGCAGGTGGGATTATTATAGGTCAAGAGACCCGAAATTCAGCTCCCGGGGTTACTCCAGGTCATCAATCAGCAGTTGGGGTTACTATAGGTCAAACTCAGCCCAAATTCAGCTCCTGGGGTTACTCCAGGTCATCAATCAGCAGTCGGGGTTACTATAGGTCAAACTCAGTCCAAATTCTGCTCCTGGGGTTACTCCAGGTCATCAATCAGCAGTCGGGGTTACTATAGGTCAAACTCAGCCCAAATTCAGCTCCTGGGGTTACTCCAGGTCATCAATCAGCAGTCGGGGTTACTATAGGTGAAGGGACCCCAAATTCACCTCCCGGGTTTCTCCAGGTCATCAATCAGCAGTCGGGGTTACTATAGGTCAAGAGACCCGAAATTCAGCTCCCGGGGTTACTCCAGGTCATCAATCAGCAGTTGGGGTTACTATAGTTCAAAGGGACCTCAAATTCAGCTCCCGGGGTTACTCCAGGTCATCAATCAGCAGTCGGGGTTACTATAGGTCAAACTCAGCCCAAATTCAGCTCCTGGGGTTACTCCAGGTCATCAATCAGCAGTCGGGGTTACTATAGGTCAAAGGGACCTAAAATTTAGCTCCTGGGGTTACTCCAGGTCATCAATCAGCAGTCGGGGTTACTATAGGTCAAACTCAGCCTAAATTCAGCTCCTGGGGTTACTCCAGGTCATCAATCAGCAGTCGGGGTTACTATAGGTCAAAGGGACCTAAAATTCAGCTCCTGGGGTTACTTCAGGTCATCAATTATCAAATTGGGTTACTATAGGTCAAACTCAGCCCAAATTCAGCTCCTGGGTTTACTTCAGATCATCAATTATCAATTTGGGTTAGTATAGGTCAAGGGACCCCAAATTCAGCTCCTGGGGTTACTCCAGGTCATCAATCAGCAGTCGGGGTTACTATAGGTCAAGAGACCCGAAATTCAGCTCCCGGGGTTACTCCAGGTCATCAATCAGCAGTCGGGGTTACTATAGGTCAAACTCAGCCCAAATTCAGCTCCTGGGGTAACTCCAGGTCATCAATCAGCAGTCGGGGTTACTATAGGTCAAACTCAGCCCAAATTCAGTAGTTGGGGTTACTCCAGGTCATCAATCAGCAGTTGGGGTTACTATAGGTCAAACTCAGTCCAAATTCAGCTCCTGGGGTTACTCCAGGTCATCAATCAGCAGTCGGGGTTACTATAGGTCAAACTCAGCCCAAATTCAGCTCCTGGGGTTACTCCAGGTCATCAATCAGCAGTCGGGGTTACTATAGGTCAAACTCAGCCCAAATTCAGCTCCTGGGGTTACTCCAGGTCATCAATCAGCAGTCGGGGTTACTATAGGTCAAACTCAGCCCAAATTCAGCTCCTGGGGTTACTCCAGGTCATCAATCAGCAGTCGGGGTTACTATAGGTCAAACTCAGCCCAAATTCTGCTCCTGGGGTTACTCCAGGTCATCAATCAGCAGTCGGGTTACTATAGGTCAAAGGGACCTAAAATTCAGCTCCTGGGGTTACTCCAGGTCATCAATCAGCAGTCGGGGTTACTATAGGTCAAAGGGACCTAAAATTCAGCACCTGGGGTTACTCCAGGTCATCAATCAGCAGTCGGGGTTACTATAGGTCAAACTCAGCCCAAATTCAGCTCCTGGGGTTACTCCAGGTCATCATTCAGCAGTCGGGGTTACTATAGGTCAAGAGACCCGAAATTCAGCTCCTTGGGTTACTCCAGGTCATCAATCAGCAGTCGGGGTTACTATAGGTCAAGAGACCCGAAATTCAGCTCCTGGGGTTACTTCAGGTCATCAATTATCAAATTGGGTTACTATAGGTCAAACTCAGCCCAAATTCAGCTCCTGGGTTTACTTCAGATCATCAATTATCAATTTGGGTTAGTATAGGTCAAGGGACCCCAAATTCAGCTCCTGGGGTTACTCCAGGTCATCAATCAGCAGTCGGGGTTACTATAGGTCAAGAGACCCGAAATTCAGCTCCCGGGTTACTCCAGGTCATCAATCAGCAGTCGGGGTTACTATAGGTCAAACTCAGCCCAAATTCAGCTCCTGGGGTAACTCCAGGTCATCAATCAGCAGTCGGGGTTACTATAGGTCAAACTCAGCCCAAATTCAGTAGTTGGGGTTACTCCAGGTCATCAATCAGCAGTTGGGGTTACTATAGGTCAAACTCAGTCCAAATTCAGCTCCTGGGGTTACTCCAGGTCATCAATCAGCAGTCGGGGTTACTATAGGTCAAACTCAGCCCAAATTCAGCTCCTGGGGTTACTCCAGGTCATCAATCAGCAGTCGGGGTTACTATAGGTCAAACTCAGCCCAAATTCAGCTCCTGGGGTTACTCCAGGTCATCAATCAGCAGTCGGGGTTACTATAGGTCAAACTCAGCCCAAATTCAGCTCCTGGGGTTACTCCAGGTCATCAATCAGCAGTCGGGGTTACTATAGGTCAAACTCAGCCCAAATTCAGCTCCTGGGGTTACTCCAGGTCATCAATCAGCAGTCGGGGTTACTATAGGTCAAAGGGACCTAAAATTCAGCTCCTGGGGTTACTCCAGGTCATCAATCAGCAGTCGGGGTTACTATAGGTCAAACTCAGCCCAAATTCAGCTCCTGGGGTTACTCCAGGTCATCAATCAGCAGTCGGGGTTACTATAGGTCAAACTCAGCCCAAATTCAGCTCCTGGGGTTACTCCAGGTCATCAATCAGCAGTCGGGGTTACTATAGGTCAAGGGACCCCAAATTAAGCTCCTTGGGTTACTCCAGGTCATCAATCAGCAGTCGGGGTTACTCTAGGTCAAAGGGACCTCAAATTCAGCTCCCGGGGTTACTCCAGGTCATCAATCAGCAGTCGGGGTTACTATAGGTCAAAGGGACCTAAAATTCAGCTCCTGGGGTTACTTCAGGTCATCAATTATCAATTTGGGTTACTATAGGTCAAGGGACCCCCAAATTCAGCTCCTGGGGTTACTCCAGGTCATCAATCAGCAGTTGGGGTTACTCTAGGTCAAAGGGACCTCAAATTCAGCTCCTGGGGTTACTCCAGGTCATCAATCAGCAGTCGGGGTTACTATAGGTCAAACTCAGCCCAAATTCAGCTCTTGGGGTTACTCCAGGTCATCAATCAGCAGTCGGGGTTACTATAGGTCAAGGGACCCGAAATTCAGCTCCCGGGGTTACTCCAGGTCATCAATCAGCAGTCGGGGTTACTATAGGTCAAACTCAGCCCAAATTCAGCTCCTGGGGTTACTCCAGGTCATCAATCAGCAGTCGGGGTTACTATAGGTCAAACTCAGCCCAAATTCAGCTCCTGGGGTTACTCCAGGTCATCAATCAGCAGTCGGGGTTACTATAGGTCAAACGCAGTTTAAATTCAGCTCCTGGGGTTACTCCAGGTCATCAATCAGCAGTCGGGGTTACTATAGGTCAAGGGACCCGAAATTCAGCTCCTGGGGTTACTCCAGGTCATCAATCAGCAGTCGGGGTTACTATAGGTCAAACTCAGCCCAAATTCAGCTCCTGGGGTTACTCCAGGTCATCAATCAGCAGTCGGGGTTACTATAGGTCAAACTCAGCCCAAATTCAGCTCCTGGGGTTACTCCAGGTCATCAATCAGCAGTCGGGGTTACTATAGGTCAAACTCAGCCCAAATTCAGCTCCTGGGGTTACTTCAGGTCATCAATCAGCAGTCGGGGTTACTATAGGTCAAACTCAGTCCAAATTCAGCTCCTGGGGTTACTCCAGGTCATCAATCAGCAGTCGGGGTTACTATAGGTCAAGGGAGCCGAAATTCAGCTCCTGGGGTTACTCCAGGTCATCAATCAGCAGTCGGGGTTACTATAGGTCAAACTCAGCCCAAATTCAGCTCCTGGGGTTACTCCAGGTCATCAATCAGCAGTCGGGGTTACTATAGGTCAAACTCAGCCCAAATTCAGCTCCTGGGGTTACTCCAGGTCATCAATCAGCAGTTGGGGTTACTATAGGTCAAAGGGACCCCAAATTCAGCTCCTGGGGTTACTCCTGGTCATCAACGAGCAGTTGGGGTTACTATAGGTCAAACTCAGCCCAAATTCAGCTCCTGGGGTTACTCCAGGTCATCAATCAGCAGTTGGGGTTACTATAGGTCAAAGGGACCCCAAATTCAACTCCTGGGGTTACTCCTGGTCATCAACGAGCAGTTGGGGTTACTATAGTTTACACTGTCGTACATATTAATAATCCATTTCAGCCTGATTTTTTTACCATGCTGTGAGCTTACCCTTTGAATAATGAACCAATTTAGCTATGTAAGCCATCGAATTCTTCCAAACTTAACAATGAGCATAAAAATTCTTCCAGTACAGATTCTCGTGACTTGTATTTAATGATTCCCACCTCTGTTTAATGTTAGGCTTTCTGCTCTCTTCTTTTTTTCCTTTACTCCCGTCTTCTTCTCTTTTTCTGTTCCCCATGTGGTGTTAAGGCCAACTACCTCTTATTTTTCTTGATCTAATTTGATTAGCATGTAGAAAATTTAAATAATTACTTTTCTGCTGTCCTTAAATGATATAAAATGCTCCTAAAGCTGTAGGTTACTTAAGTTGACTTCCTTTCCCTCAAACTCTGACTGAAACAGAATACATTGATTATGATTATGACAAACTACTGACTTCTATTAAACACTCTCTCTTTTTCTGACTAGATGTATATCTATCAGAGCTGTGTCAAGTTTTGGCAGTTTCATTTTGCTGACATTTGTGTCAATATTTCCTTCAGTTTTAGTCCAGATGGGTTCACACCTCTCAATTTGACTCTGACTTTCAGGATTGAGCAAACTCAAGACTCTATACTGAAATGTAAAGAAAATGACCTGAACTTGAGAGACATATGAAACCACTTAAATCCCAAGCTGGAGTTGTCCCAGGTTTGTTTGAAATTTAGCTCAAAGTTATGTATGAAAGCCACAAAGCTTACCTGTCTTTTGTCAGATTGACCCAAGTTTCAACTAAAATTCAGATCCATTTTCTTTGTGAGTACTGAAAACGTTGCATATGGTAACAGAGCGTATCCCCAGTCTTTAGCACCATGATGGAGCAATTCAAATCCCTCATTTGCTGGATAGCCAAAGGAAAAATGTTGGGGGGAGGTTGCTTTTAGCTTCCTGTTACAAACTGTGAAATGAAAACCCAGCCCCAAGCAGAGAATTTTAACAGAAAAAAATACACTTAAGCCATGCTGAGAGAAAAAGAATAGTTTTTATTTCCCCCCCACCCCAGCTTGCTGTTTTAACTCTGAACAGTTAGTTGACACATTTGAAATGAAATGAGGATTAGGAAAATATATATTGAATTTTCATTGTGAGCAGATTTCATTACTAAGCACTTGTCCTGCAGTATCTCTTGCCTTTCCCAAGTCTGGCTGCAGGCAGATATACACACACACACTCTCAGTTCCTCCACTGTGAGTGAACAGGGGAAGGACTGGTCGGTACATCTGGCAGATGACACTTGAGAGTGTCATTCTTCAGTCAGTATTCATTCCCAGAGGAGGCTTGTGTTTTCTTGAGTAGATGTTGGATGACTTGTTTGGAGTGGATTCTGAGATTTGGGTTACTGGCTTTCTCGAGCAGAGAATTCACTAGTAGCATGTGTTCATCCTAAGAAAGAGGAGAGAGTTAGTCTTGAGAAGCTCTGACTAAATATCTCCAGGAAAGGATTAGCTAACTACCCATTTATCTTGCAGAAATCCCCAGAAGTGAATTGTCAGGCACTTTGAAGAATTACTTCATGAGAGGTGGGAACTTGCCCACTTTCCTCAAGATGTGGATCTTGACATAGCAAACTACTTAAAAAAATTAATTCTAGGTAAGAGCTGCTCCTTTCATTTCAGCAATTAATTCTCCTATCTCTTTCTCTCACTACTGGTACTTGGGAGCCCTCCAGAACAAGACCTTGTTCCCACCATTCCCAAGCCCTTGCATTATTGGCTTTCTTTAGGCTTCAGTTCTTAGCTACCAGCTTGGAAAATCCAAGCTTCCCAAATGTGCAGAGTGAGCAGCCAGAAAAATTAATAATCCTCTAGAGGAGTGGAGCCCTACGCACACACGTGTATCTTAGTGCATCCCCACACATGGAGGGAGAAGGTTGAACCAATGGGAGAAAAAAGAAACATCTCACTGCTCTCCTTGCTGATCCTATCACATGCACCAGAGGGGAGAAAGTGGGTTCCCCCCATCTCTAATTACCTTGTATATCCATCTCCCACCACACAGACTGCAGCCACTGGTCCTGTATGAATCCAAGAATATCTTGGGAAAATATATTCTGTCAATCAAATTAAGTCAAGGCTAGATGCCAGAAGAAATAGAATTTTCTGGTGGATGCCTGGATAATACTCAGGGGGTCAGCACATAAATTGAGCTTGAGACTTTGCAGGACTGACAGGTAAGGTACACTTACATTTTCTTGCGCAATCACAGAATCACAGAGCTGTAGGGGTTGGAAGGAACCTCCAGAGATCATTGAGTCCAACCCCCCTGCCAAAGCAGCTCCCTAGGACAGCCCAGTCAATGAGGCCTGCCAACTCTTGAGCTGGGATTCTTTTCCCTCTTGGAGACAGGTGACACCCATCCACAGCCAGCAGGTCAGGGGCTGAGTAAACCACTCCACAATCGAAAAACCCAAAGATCCTGAGGCAGCACCAGCCTAGCCTCATCCCTCCCCTCCCCTCCCCTCCCCTCCCCTCCCCACCCTTTCTCTTCCTTTCCCTCCCCTCCCCTTCCCTGTCTGTGTCAGGTGGGGAGTGAGGTGTCACTGCCCTCTCTGAAGCTTTTTCAAGGCGAAGGGCGGTGGTGTGGCCGCTGTTGCCTTGGCAAGGCCTACGCCCTCGTGAGAGAGCTGCCACATGCTGCCAGGCACACTGCTCTTAGGGGGCTCCCCTGGCAAGGAAACCACCTGAATTCCCCCCTCCCCCCACCTCTCCTGTACCTCAAGATCTGTCGCAGGGGCTCTGGCTGTGCTGGCTCTGAGCAGTCAACCTCATGGATGCCTTTGCATGGTTGTTTTGCTGTGCATCTGATTTCCCAGTTAACTGTGAAGTGGGGCATGGAGACCAAGGGCATGGTGAGAGTTAGTATTTGATTAATTGCCATTTAACAGCTACTCTAAGGAATGACTATAGTGAGCACTCAAGGAGGTTGATACGTTTATGCCCATGCTAAAGAACTGAAGGAACAAATAGATGATGAGGTTTTGCAGGTATCAAAGGACACCTGTGTTGTGTAACAGTCAGTTAGAAAACTCTGTGCTGATGGATGAGGCATGCCAGTGTTAAGAAAGGAAACTCTACAGGCTTCAGCACAAGGGAAAGTGACATTCCCTCACTTGTTCTTTCAGCTGCATTTGTGCAGGTACAGCATTGTCATTTTGGAGCACAGGAACATGGGGAAGAACTTTTCCCCAGTGAGGGTGAGGGAGCCCTGGGACAGGCTGCCCAGGGGGTGTGGAGTCTCCTTCTCTGGAGAGATTCAAGCCCCGTCTGGACGCCGACCTGTGCAGTATGAGCTGGGGAGCTGCTTTGGCAGGGGGGTTGGACCCCATGATCTCTCGAGGTCCCTTCCAACCCCTACAATTCAATGATTCTATGATCACATACAACTCTGTGGCAGAACAACCTCGTGTCCTGAGGCAGTGGGACCTCTGTGAAATCTGATGTCTAAGTAGTGTGATGTAATTTGTTTCATTTTTAGACTCCAGAGTGTTATGGAACTATAAAACCGCACTGACCATCGTGCTCAGCATTAGTTAACCTATTTTTCCCCACAGAGAGTATTCTCCCTAAGCTTCCAAAGGTAACAGTCTGTCATAGTGATGGTCAACAGAAAAGAAAAATCTAAATACTATAAACACACCTTTATTATCAGAGAGTGGGTTGAGTGCCTGCATGCTTAGTCAGGAACCAGTTCTTAATGGCTCCAAGGCTGAGCTAAAGTTTTTGTAGATACTTTTTGCAAATTTTGTAAAACCTCTGTAAAGTTGTGGGTTTTTTTCCAGTCTGAAAAAACCCATTGATTCAGTGAAAAGTAATCATGCTGATGGATTGATACAGGTGTAGCTTAAGAGACCATTAATACAACTTTAATATAAGAATTTTCATAGTTTTAAGAATAGACTGGTTTAAGAGCAAGCTGTAACTGTGTAAGCTGCTTGTGAGAGCAGATGCAAAACTCAGCCATAACAGTGCAACAGTCACAGCCTTGAAGATAAAGAAGTAAGAATCTGTGTGCTTTTAGGAATAGTTTTGAATTTTAGCAGAATTTGGCTGTGATCACATCAGCTGTTTCATGAAAGTGGCTGCAAAACTGAACCATAATAGTGCCACAGCCTTGAAACTAGAAGAAGTAGGAGATAGAGGAGTCAGAAATAAGGAGACTAACGACCAATTAAGAGACAGAGTCTATCTTGTTTTCAGTGCAAAGCTAACTAGTCAGTGCAGGTGTTTGGAGCCCAGAGAAGCATGGAGAAAACCGTAAAGAGCCTGCGCTGAGAGCGAGGAAGATGCCCAGCCTTCATCCCTGAAGACCACCAGAAGCCCCCCGAGTGTCACTGAGCATGCTCTGTCTGGGTGGGGTTAATGTAAATGGCTTCCTGGAAATAATTTGCATAACCCTGCCTTTTCTTAGAAATGATAATGAATATGTATAGTTAATCTGTATAAATATGAGAAATTTGGCTCTAATGGGGCACACAGGACGAGTGATAGATCCCCTGTGTGCCCAGCACTGCAATCAAGGATCCCTGCTTCACAGGCACCAAGGCCACTGAGTTTTGATTCTGGCTTTCCCAGGCATCACCATAAAATTCAGTGATATTCCTAAGTGAGTTACTTCTTAATCACCCCAATCCTCCTGCTCATTCATTAAGTACATTGTGAAATTCTCTCTTATTATTTTCCCTGAAAGATTAGGGAGTTCTTTGAATGGAAAAAAAAAAGGTTGGGAAAGGCTATTTTATGTAATAGCTGTGTAGTCACATTCTTATTAATGTTGAAGACACTTTTCCTCTGTATAATCCAAGAGGAACAAAATAATTTTACAGCTGCACACAACAAGAAATATGATGTAAAATACTTTTCTGGGTATTACAAGAACTTCTGGAGAAGTTAAAAAAGGACATGGAGAAATGTGTCTTAAGGGTCCTTCACATAAATATTTTGCCTTAAATTTCAGTCCCAAGATTAATTGTCTCCAGTCTCCAGCCTTGCTTCCAGCGCATCAGAGAACAGTCCAGAAGCAAACTCAGCATTTTTTTGCCTTCTTAGTGGAGCATTAATCTGTAATTTTTGTGATTTAATGACATACTTAGAGAAGTTTTCTTGGCTAAAATCTGATACATAGTGCTGGTGACCTCCAATGCCCTTCCTTTCTCTGAACCAAAGGCCTTAATTGTTCATCCTCTAATACGTACGGAGAGGCCACTCAAAAGGATGAAATCCAATATAAATAAATGACATTTGGTGATGAGGTCAACTTTCAATTTAAGATTTATTTTACCCAGATGCCTGAAATGAGTGGCTAGACTACATTTCAAGGTTCAGGGAAAACTTAGTAGATATTTATCAGTGAATTGAAGGAGTGACATGTTGCAAGCATCTGTACTGCATTACATTTTAGGGAGGCTACTCTATCTTCAAACTCTTTAGGCCTTATGATGTCTCCTTTCATGCTGAGAATTTCAAGCCTGAGAAAACTGGTCATCTGGTAACTGAAAATACAAAACCCCCCAGATTATGATAAACAAGATCCAAGCCATACATGTATATTCGGATTCTGAAAGACATGAGGCCTACCAGGTCACTTATCTGCTCCTAGTAGAGGAGATGTATGCTGGCAGTTTTGGGGGGAATGGATTGAGGTTTCCACTGAATCTACCCTCAAGGGAACCCATTTAACATGATCATGGTCGTTTTATGGTTTTAAACCGTCCTCCCTTACACCCTTGTACAATGTACAACAAAAGAAAATTGGTCCATAAAACCAACTGACCGTCCAGTTATTGAAAGTTAAATGCCAGTCAGCCTAGATTTATATAGTGACTGGGGGTTTTGTCTTCATTTTGTCATTAGTTTCTCTCATATTTCTGGTAAACATAAAAAGAGGGGAAAAAAATCCTTTCTTGTTCATGAACTGTATCAGAAATCCTATTAAAATCTAATTTACTTCATGCTACTTATGACATGTTTATTTTCTGTAATTCACTTGGCTTCAGTACTCAGGAAAGTACTCCAGTAGTTAATTTTGTTTATTTTCAGTCCTTGCTGTAGATATTTAATTCCAAAACCTCAGCGAAACAGTTATAGAAAATAATAAGAAACCCACCACCACAACCCAGTTTTCCATTTAAATGTTAAAAGAATCATAATGCATGTATCAAAATGGAGTGGATCATTATATGTACAGAGGTAATACCCCTTTATAAATCCATCTTTTCACTGTGGCCCTGCATTAGGATGTCCTTTTTTAAGGTGGCTGGGGATGCTGCATCTTCACAAATGGTGTATGTAAGCATTTGAATATGCTCAGGATGCTGCACTTACCCAGAACTGTCCTTCCCTGTCAGATAGAGCTGACTTCTGGGATCTCTCCTGTGGTAAATGGAACATTTTTGTTGCCATCTCCAGTCGTCTTGAGAAGGAACTGCCAATGCTCAGACATCTCAGTGGAGACAGGACAAGGGGCAATGGCTGCAAATTGGAGCACAGGAAGTTCCACACCAACATGGGGAGGAACGTTTCCCCAGTGAGGGTGAGGGAGCCCTGGGACAGGCTGCCCAGGGGGTGTGGAGTCTCCTCTGGAGAGATTCCAGCCCCGTCTGGACACCGACCTGTGCAGTATGAGCTGGGGAGCTGCTTTGGCAGGGGGGTTGGACCCCATGAGCTCTCGAGGTCCCTTCCAACCCCTACAACTCTGTGATTCTGTGATCTGTTGCATCTCCAGCAAATACCTTGTTTGATATTTATCAGGCAGAACATCTTAACAAAGAGATGACTAGATGAAATGCATTTCAGTTGTTAGAGAAGCACTCTAAAGAGCCAAAACATTTTCCACAAGAGGAAAAAATTAGTCGTGAGTTACTGAGAACTCTTGAGGGGTTTTTCTGTAATCCTAGTGCTTAATTATTCTTAAGAATTACTGTCTCTATAAGGACATATTTATAGGGTGGCTGGTGCTACAGATCCGTTGCACAAAACCTGCATTTATACCACTTCACTCAGAGGACAGGTTAAAGTTAATTAAGAATAACACAGAAGTTAATGAACTTTATCCTACTTTGACTAACTGGCCTCAAGTATAGTATTATTTCCACTGAGCTCAGGTATTTCCCAGCATATGACATTGGTGTATGCAGTATTAGGGGATGTGCACAGTGTTCACACCTGAAAGCACTGAAGCTTTCAAGTTGCGGGTGCTTCTTTCGCGATGTGATGTTGAGCTCTAATAATCCATTGTCTTGATAATTTGGACTAAGTATTTCAAAGCATAGGCCCTAAATTATTCCCTCTGATGTTCAGTGTGTCCAGCTTCTGAGAGCAGATTGAGAAGAATGGGTCTTGTGTGAATAAATACACTGTGAAGCAATGACTAGCACTGGGATATAAATTCTGAGGAAATAAAGAGTTCTCTTAGCTATACGTTTAAATCGTGTCAGGGATGGGGGTGGGGGCACATGTTAAAGTCCATGTGCTGAGATACTGAACAACTGCTTGCTAGTCTCCCAGAGTTCCTGAGATTCAGTGAGGATAAACAAAAAATAATCTGGTAACCAATACAACTACCAAAGCACACAAGGGGTCTGAAATTATACAGAGAATCTCCCTTCTGGCATTTCCCATATTCTCTGAGTGCTTGACTTAGCCTGCTATTGTTCTTCTAACTTTGTTTAAAAGAAGCAGTGTATCCACACGTCCTGTGTATAAAATATTACTACACACAGAGGGCTGGTTTAGCAGGGCTTTCTCGTGAGAACAACTCCTCTTATTGCCATATGGAGAACTAGATGAGAAATCCCAATGCTCTTAAAGTCATTTCAGGTTTGCTACTGATTTCTGTAGTGGATGAGAATTTCACCTCTAATATTGCTAAGGGTCAAAATACAACTGAAGGAAATGGAAGCAAATGGTAGTAAAACGTCAGCAGTAAACCTGTCCCACAAATTTCTCGTGGTTTTACAAGGATGTAGTTAATACATTAAGTTGTTGTTACCTAATTAGGTGACTTTTATTGTGTCATCAAACAGAAAACTGACACCAAATGGCATGTGCATATGAATGAATGAATGGGAGAAAGGAGACAATGTTAGAACAGACAATGTTAGAACCGAAAACAGCCACTGCCTGATGTGATTTCAGCATGGGAGAAGAGACTATCCGAAGGAGAATATATTGTATATGGATGAAATAATTAGTGAATAATAATTAGTATGATGGTTTTGTGGTTTTTTCTCTATAGAAACAGATTAAACTGATTGCAATCAAACTCATACTTGCAATACTGTTCTAAGTAATACCTGCATCGGTACTGTGGTTTATGCCTCCTCTTTCTCCAAGAGTTGAACCGAAAGCACCATGTACCATCCCTTGAGGATTCTGCACACTTTCATAGAGCATAAACTGGGTTGAGTCTCTTGGGGGATGATGTCTTGTCAATGTCCCTGTTTCCATTCCCATTGCAGTCACCAGGACTTCAGCGGAAGAGGGATTCGACACAGCAGGAAAGTAAAATATTAATCAGTTTAGTGAAGATGGTAGAATTGGGAGGTAGATGTTGAGCAGATCTTCAAAGTGGTAAATGCTATTATTAATACTCTCTGCTTTGCCACTAAAAGCTCTTACCTTCACTGAAAAATGTACAACTGTAGGCCCAAGCACTAGACTTAGTCTGTGACACGGACTTGGCAGAGACTTAGTCTGTGACAGTGTGGGAATATGTCAGACCAACTGTAAGGATGAGTGTCCACAACAAACCAAACAACTCACTCAGACAACAGATGCAAAGAGAGAGGTTCAGGAAGGATGGGGTACCAGCAACAACAAAGCAAAATGAGCAGTCCTGGACACCCGCTCAGCTTGCAGGAGCAGAGCTACGTTCCAGGTGTGGCAGCAGCAGCTGGGACCTCGAGGAGACTCAGGCTGTTGTGATTCCAGAAACTAAAGGGTAGATCTGGAAAAGCCATGGGTAGGGCTCCTATCAGCTTCATGAAGGCCACCTCAGTTCACGGGAAGCCAAGCTAGCACTCTGCTTGGGCATATCCCACTACCAAGGTTAGGACTGTGCTGAATGCTGTTGCTTTTAAAGTAATTCCATAGGGAAATATCAGCATTCTCTGTTCCCTCAACTGTCCTACCCAGGGGACTCATGGAGATGAACAGAGCTCAAGAGCCCAGCGCAGACACCGCTCACCCAGCGGCAGGCCCGCTGCTCTGCGCTTCATTGCCTGACGCTGCCTTTCACCCAGAACAGATGCCGGTTGAACCTTTAGGCGCCTAAACCCTTCTGTGTGCCCGTGTCCCCAGTCCTGAATCCTGCACTCCTCCACAGTAGCCCTGCTTCTGTACCAGCTGTACATTTCAGCGTGAAGGCTGCCCTCCATGAAACCAGAGACTCGCCATGACCTACGTGGCAGGCCGTTCATCACCGGCACGGCAGGACAGCCTGTTTATACGAGTGGGCTGTCACAGGAGTGGGCTGAAATTTCTGCCTCAGAAGATTAACTCTACTTATAGGTGGCTACAACAAATCATGGGAGGGGATTTTTAATGTCATAACAGACCTGGAAGTAGCAGCTATTTTCTCCTGGCAGCATGGCTATGTGGGATGGGGCAGGGAAAGCGCAGGCATCACTGGGGCAGGAGAGCACCCCGAGCAGGCATTTCCAAGCCTTTGGGGAAGCTCTCTTTAATTTGAATGATAATTCTGCAATATTGCTTGATTAATATTGATATTCACAAACAACCTAGAAATGCCACAGGCACTGTTGTAATGATTTGAACCACTTACTTGCACAGGGTGGGTTTTTTTCTTCATTTGGTGCAAAATAGAGCAAAACATGGCCACTTGATTTTTTTCTTCAGCAAAAATCAGTAAAAATATGAAAGGAAGTTTTCCATATGGAGGCTACTTAAAAGTTGCACCGAAAGTCTTCTCTCTGCATTGTAGATTGTAAGACTCAGATATAAACTCCTTATCCTGCAGTGATTTTTCTAGGAGACATTTACAAGAAGGAACAAAGCCAACACATTTTAAAAAAGGTTCTTAGAGCAATTTATCAATCTTTAATAGCTGCCCTGCTATTTAATATCATGTTCTAAGAGACTCACTATGGCTTTGTGGAAAAAACGTTTGTTAAACACAAGCTGCTGCTTCTCTCAAACAAACAGATTTCAAATGTACCCAGAGTATTTCAGTTTCCAAGAAACATTCCCATTTATTTTTAGAATGATTCACTTTATCTTATTTCTGCATGTTTTTACACAATACACATTGTGGGGGGGGGGGTTGGGGTTGGGTTTTTTTCTTTCTTCCTAATTATACAAAGTCATTACACAGAAGGGAACAGTGGTAACAACTTATCTCTGATTAGGGGACTTTACATGCGTAACCCCTTTCATCTTTTAATTTCTAATGACATAAATGAACCCTGAGCATTATGTCACACAAACAAGCAGAAGGGCCATAACAGCCAGTTAAAAGTTTGTGTGAACAGATTTTTAGTAACTTACTATTATTTATGGGCTCCTGTTTAAAACAAACCCAACCCAACAAAACAAACCACAACAAAAAACCTGGTACAAAGACAATAGCAGCAGTATATTGTAACCATGCTGTTCAGAAAAGTAGAGAGAAATTGGGAAAAAGAGGTCGCTGTTACTAAGTGAATGAACATATATTTAAAGTAAAAAGGACAAGCAATTTGGATGACTGATTTTTGTCTTGACATATGGAAATGTATTATCAATTTTATAAAAAAAAATATTATTTTAAAAAATCCTTTCATTGTAAGTGTCTTCAGGATCATGAAGATCCTTCACCCCTTGACTAAACCATAAATGTAATGCTGGATTTAATGGGAAGGAGTGACCAGTTGTGTTCTTGAAAAAGGCAGTAAGTGTTTATTTCTGAATTTCCTCGAGCACAGATGAAACTCCTACTCAAAGCGAAATGATCTGTAATTCCTATCGGGCATGGGATTTATGTTAGGGGCTACATAAAGGGCAAGTGCATTAGTTTGTAAATGTCACACCACAGCAGACTTGGAAAAAAAGAATTAAACTCTAAGAACAAAGCTTTCCTAATGCCACATGACACAAAGCTCTACAAAGAATATCTTGACAGGCAGGGGGTTGAGGAGGGAAAAAAAAAAATCCCATAGCCTGTCTATCTCAGCAGGCACACGTAAGTGATGCAGTGTGCAGCTTACAGGGGAAAACACTGAAAATCTGAAGAAATGTGCACTGCACAAACCAGACTGCTTTCTAACACACGCTGTTTGTGTTAATTCTGCAGCTCCTTTAGTACAGCATCTTTCACAAGTGATACCCTGAGAAATATTTTCTCGTTTACAATAGTATCTGACACGCAGAAGTGCTAGACTGCGTGAGGATAATTCAATCAGTCAGCAAATCCTGTTGTCTCTCAGTTTGTAAATTCAAGTGATAATTCTGCATTTGTTTAATGTCAATCCGTGGCAAAAGGCCCAAAATGAGGATTATAGAAGAGGAATTTTGTGTGTGAGAGGAGAGAAAAGGATCCTTGATTTGCCAAGCCTCCGCTCTGAGTTGTGTTTCAGGGGAAAAAAAGATGCATTAGCTTCCCTCTCATATTACTTTTAAAAATCTATTTTTAAAATTGGTTTAAAATAATATTAATGTAGAATTTGCATCAGTAGTTTTTTTACATAGTCTTTTTCTTCAGTCTTCTCAGACTGCACAAAGCTGTAGTGCTATAACCAAAGATTATCTATCCTCATTAGGTACTACCTACACCAACTGCTGACACATTCTGCCCTTCTCAGCTTAGTTATGTTGGAAAATTAGTTCTAAAATCATATGAGAGGCACACAGCACTTTCATTGGTGTGACTGAATCTGCTGAATTTCAAATATTCTAAGCACTAACATTAAAAAAACCTCAAAAAAGTTATGACTTTTGGGTTAGTTCAGATGGCAAAGGACTTCTTACACTTTTAACATCTGCCAGCATGTTTCTATGACTCTGCAGAAATACATATCCTTGCATTGTGAATATAAAATGCCACTGGTGTACTTCTTACAGTATCTTTTAAAAAAATTAAATGTCCATTGGCACGTTCAGGCTTTCAGTGCCAAAAGCTCACAGGTATGAGTTTTGTTTCTCCTCCTCTGTATTCCTCCTTGCACTCCATGACTAGAACCTGGAGCACTGGTCTCTGCCACAAACTAAGTATGGATCTTAAATTGGCAAGTGTAAATAAGTGTGGAACTGGAGAAAGTTTGGGAAAGTCAGTGCCTTGCTGTGCAGTCTATCATGAGCTTTGGTGACTAAGAGCTGGGAGAACCACAACGCTGTTCAGACGTTTTCACACTTACTGAGACAAACTGCTGGAAAACATGGTAATGAATGGATAATTAGCTGCAGAGCTTTTCAGCCCAGAACGTTCCCATTTTTGGAATTTTCCCTATTTCATGTCCTTGTAGAACAAGTTGAACTTCACTGTCTTAAAAGTATTTCTATTTGTTTGAGTAGTCTTAGTCTGAGCAGCAGGCAGTGTGATAGAAAAACAGGGTTATTACAAAGTGGTTTTGAGTCTCAGAGGAGCCATTCATGGCTTTCTAAACTTTCTGTGGACCTGTTGTCACACTGCAGAGAGTGGTGGCCAAGACAGCCCCACAGGTGGGGTCTGCCTCCCGCTAAACTGTCTGTTCAACTGCAATTCAGCCCTCATGTGAAGTCTAAGGGCAGTAGACACATCCTGCCACGTACATTCCCGACTCCTGGCATCTCAAGTGAAGCTTGTGGGAAACGGAGCACAGTCCAAATTAAATACATGCCAGGTATTTCCAGCCATATGGCCCTCATTTCGCACTGAGGCACTGGACCTCTGCCCTCCTGCATCTTGCCCAAGGGCAGGGACGAAGGCGATACTCATTCTTCTCCTAAGGCACCACCAAGCAGCCAGCCGACGAGATGTGCAAATGCCGAGGTGCAATGCACAGCCACAGACTTGCTTGCTTGCTTTTTGCATCAAAGAGGGGGTTGAGACATATGAGGCCCTTTTTTTTTTGTTTTAGTTTTTCCAGTAGGGATATTCTTAGGAAACAGAGAACAGTGTGCAGGGGAGTTTCTACTACAGCTACTTACAGAAAAATGTAGTTTGATTTAGGAATGATACAGATAGCTTCATGCTCTCGTCTCCATGAAAGAAATTATTGTTGTGTTATGCTACTCTAGGTAAGTGGTTCTCTGTAGTGCTGCTGTTTTGTAGGCAGTGGCACAGAAATAGTACATAAGTAGTGCAAGGGAAGATCAAATTTATCATGGTTTTCCCACAACTTTTGGTCATACTTACGCAGAACTGCCATTATTGGGTAAGAAGGGTTGTCACCGTACCATCTGCTTGAAAACCTTCCATGGCCCAGGACTGTAGAGCACTCACTCACACAGTAATTTGTCCTTGAAGCCTGGGTTTGGTGCACCTATAAAAGAGTACTTATTAATTTATGCCTTTTTCCTTAGAGAGACTTTTGTATGTATGTAAATTTTCTAACTGTCTTTTGGCAGATTCCGGAGCACATCATATGCAAATATAGGGGCCACTGTAGTGATTTATCTGAGAGTTGTTAGCAAGTGAGCTTATTCTGAACACAAGGGATCGTCATGGTCTTGATGCTTATAAACCAGGAGAAACATTGTTTGTTTCAAAACTGTTTGCGGTGAACTATCACCCATCTTTGCGTGTGTGCGTGCGTGCGTGCACACAGACTTAATTGGCTGTGATTGGATTAGCAGGTAATTCCAATTATCTGGTATCCAGGCAAGGACTGATGTGGTGCCCACATGTTATCAAAAGTTACTGTTGCAGCTATCTCAAGCCAACATATTTCCTGACAAAGCACTTCTGGGGAGTTCCTAGCAGGCTGAAGTAGTTTTCAAAATGCATCCGGCGTCATGAAATAAGGTCTGTTCAATGAGCTGTTTGGACCTTGATCTCTGGCTATGTTTTGCCAAGTTAGTTTATTCTGGTTCATACTCTAGTCTGGAATGGGTTCTTTTTTTTTTTGCCAGCTAAGTACCATTTCAGCATAAATAAAATGGCAGAATTAAACCCCAGAAATGAGTGATAATGTGTTTTTTTTAAGACTCAGTCCTCTGAACTTCTTTACTTGTGAGAGGGGGACATTAGCAAGGTAGTAAGATGAGTTGCCTCACCAGAGTTTCTTGAATCCACCACATCAAGCAAGGCAAGGATCTTGTAGATCCTCACAATGTCAGATCATATAACCTGGAGGTAAATGCACCCTAATTTAATGCCATGAACTGTAATTAACCCTAGTTGCATTTGTCACATTAAAGCCACAGACACTAACTTATTAAAATGTAAGTTGAGATTTTAAAAGAGCTCTATTGAAAGTAGTTAAGGAAAAATATGTTCTCCAAATGTGAAAAAATAATTAAAATCTTAGTCTGTTTCTTTGGCCAAAATGTATTTCTGGGTGGTAGGTAATTTTTGTTCCTTTTTATTTCCTTCACAGATTTTATTCAAATGCAAAGTGATCCATTAACCAGCAGAGAAGCCATATAATAGCTTTCTTCTCTCCTGCTCTTACAATGACTGACGCTGAGCTGAGCTCCTACATCCTTATTTGTGTTGTCAGTGGCACAGATCTGTCCTAACTCAGCCTATCAGTTTATCATTTGTCGTATTTTTAAAAATTGCTTATTTGTTATTGTAGTCTGCATGTTCTTAGATATCATAAAAAAAGAGGGACATTTGGTGATGTTTGGCTTAATTAGAAAACAGATATGATCTAAAATAACAGAACTGGTTTTAAGAGAAAAACAAGGCAAGAGTGAACAAAAGCAAACTGTTCACAAAGGAATGCATAACTCAGAGGACCATTTGGTGATCTTGGGCTTAGTTAGGAAATAGAGTGTTACAGTCTGTTTTGAACTCAACATCCAATGGCCACCACCTCTGTACAAAAGCAGAGTTATTATTGGATATTGACAGGAAAACATTGCTATTTATTTAGGTTTACTGGTTTTTATCTAGGTTTTAAGATACCCTTAGATTTGGAAGGCTGACTGAGGTGGCTTCTCAGAGAAAGCAAAGGCATGAAAAGCATATAGCTGAAGTCTTCTAACTAACTGCAGAGCGAGAGCCAAGGAATAATTACAAATTAGAAATACAAAACACATGCCATTAATATTCACTTGGGCCTAAAGAACGACTCTGATAATATCTGTACTCATTAAACTTTTCATTCCAAACACTATTTATCATACGGAGCTCTTGCATCATGAGATTGCTTGTTTCAGATGAACACACAGAAAACTTCCTTCTCCAAGGAACAACTCTCCAACTATTTATCTGTTTTTATCATACAGGGGGGAGGAAAAAACAAGATGTTCTACATGTTTAAAAGTAGTTTTTAACATGCCAGGATGCCAAAAGAAAACATACCTTCTTGAGTAAGTAACTGGTACAAAGTGCAATTGTCTGGACAATATGAGAAAAAGATCTTTTTTGTTTGTTTGTTTTCTGGCTCATGACTGATAGTAATAGGTTCTGTACTCAACTAATCTTTGCTGTATTACTTTAAAGCTCTAAACAAAGAAAAAACCAACCTCTTATGATTAATGAAATGCTTTTTTTTTACAGTAAACCTTTACTGTATTACCCTGTTTTTTCCCAGAAGCCAGTTGTAGTGAACAGATGGTGAGTCAGTCAATGATAAGGCTTTCATGACTATTGCATGAGTATTTTCTCTAATCCCTTAAAACAAATAAGCTCCAGTACAAATCCTTAAGGCAATGAATACATACATATACAAGCACACAGACACACATGCATACATATATAGATATAAATATCTATAAAAGCAGATACCCATTAGCAAGAAGACAGCTGTTATCACACACACATAAACATATGTGTGTGTATATATATATATATATATGTATATATAAAAGCAGATATCCATTATCAAGAAGTTTCTACAGAATGCAAGGAGGATGAAATCTGTAGAGTTATGGAGAAATCTTTGTAAACTATGTGAATGAATATTAATAATGGTAAATATTTTTTCTTTGTTTTTTTTTAAATAATTCTTAAGAATCTTACAATTAATAATCTTACATTCAATAATTTGCTACATTCCACATGAGGTTCAATAGAAGAATAGAAAAAAGTAATTTCTTCTTTATTTTTCAAAAATATTTTTTTAAAAAGGGTTGGCACTTACTTTCTCATCTAGATCTACTTTTTAATTCACCACTGCTGTGATATAAAGCACTTTTCTACTAGCATATCTAAAATTGGTATTAAAATGACTATTTAAATCTAGTCTGTGGCACTATTAAAGTCATAAATTTTAAGCAGCATAAGAGTTGAAACTGTCATGACCATAGTTGAGCAAAATAATTGGAAGTATTAGTCAGAAATTATTGTTTCAGTAACTTACTGAGTTGTTGTCACAGCCTTACTTGTAATCATCCATGCTGACTCAACTTGTTTACATGAATCCTGGGAAGTGACTACTTTCATTCATGTACATTTCAGTTGCAACTAAATTGATACCACACGGTTCTGGTATTTTCACAATTCCTTTTGGAGCTGCTGGTTCTCTGCTTGTACAGCTTCAGCTACCACAGTTGCACTCCAGGACCTGGGAAAACAATCATGAAATGTGAAGAATAAAGGAGGAAGGCCCATGAAAAAGCTCACACACATCCCAGTCCATCGCTGAAGCTCTGAGTTTCTCACCTCAATGCTTCATTAAGCATCTCCACCCAGAGCTGGATTGCCTGGTCAACACCTACTTGGAGATGGAACCGTCTTTGGACATTCACCTGGTTTGGACGTACCAGTGCTTATCAAACCTATATTCAGGTATTTATGGGTGAGGAGGTCCTTAGAGCGTCCTGGCAGACACAGACTCCTGCCTTTCCAGATGTGCAAATGCTAATAAATATTTCTGCTGCATTGCTCCATCTGCTTTGAACTGGCATGGCTAGTGTGATGGTTTTGAAATGGCATGTAGCCATCATCCTTTTTGGGGGATGGCTTTTTCAGAGCCACCTAATTTAATGAAATGAAGAGCTCTATCTTCATTTGCTGTTCTGTAGTAAGATGCTTATCAAAGGAAAGAGAAGAGCTGTACCAATTTCTACAAGCAAAAATGCAGCTTCAGAGTTCAGCAACGCTTCCCTGATGCCAAAAGACCTGCTTCTGCTTAACATGGGTTTAAAGCAACTCATATAAAATCACTGCTGTGAAACTTTTCCACTTTTTAAAGAATATCCTTTAAAACACAGTACTTGGTTTCTGTTTGGAAAACTGCATGGGATTTGCTTCAGGAAGCAGTTTTATAACTGAAACACAAGTGTTGTGCTGAGGATACAAGCAGGGATAGTTTTCAAACGATCTATCTTTAAAACAGCTCTACCATCTTTCTTTGCTATTAACCTTGTCACAGAAAAAGTTTGACTAAACCTGTCCTGCCCATGAATCTGTGTTACTGTTAACCTGAAAGTATTTCACTACTGTTTTTCTAAGAGCAAACATTATTAGTGTGAGCTCCTATGCCCTTAAACAGAAACGAAGGAAAGAAGCATGAGTCAAAAGCTACTAAAAAGCAACATTTAAATTGTTTGGGCATAAAAAAGTTAGAGGCTCCCTGTTTTATGGACTGGTATGTATTACAAGTACATACACATTGATACATTAAAACTGATCAGAGGCATTGCAGAAGTAGCTGTTGTTTATAGATTATTTTTTTCCCTTCTAACAAGGCCATTATTTTGTGTTTTACTGAAGATGCTTTAGTTCAAAATTGTCTTATAAAATTCTGTATTATAGACTCATAAAATAGTAAAAACATTCTTCTTGATGTAAGTTGATAAACTGTAAAATTTTTAACCTACGAGTAATTTTTAAGGTTTGGGGTGGGGGTCCTGGTAGAAAAAGAATTACAGACATCTCTTATTTATAGGATTCTACTCTGCATCCAGGACATAAGGTATCCAAAGCAATGCTGAAAATGTACTCTAATGGACTCTTCTATACACAGAAAGAGAACGTCTGGTCAACCTGATAGACTTTTAAATTTGGAATTTGAATTTTCTTTTACCTCTTTCTCTTGAAAGGGAGGTACAAAGCTCTCTGGTAAATTGTGGTTTCAGGAGTTTTCTTTTTTCATGCACATTTTGCTTGCAAACATGCAGACCAGAGGTGGGAGGGTGGCAAGTCTTTCCTTTATAATATGCGACTGGATATCAAGTTAGGAAAGTAGACAACAATCTGCTGGCATAAAGAGTATTATTGCACAAATACAGGGTACCAACAAATGCTCAGTTCAGTTTGTTTATTTTTCAAGATTTAAGCAATTTAATAGCTAAGGAACTGCTTTAGGTTGTAAAGAAATCTGTGAGTTATTATCTGACTTGCGTGGGTGACACGTTTTTTTTCAGCCTAAAAAGTAGGTTGTGAAGCTAGTTTTAGGCAATATGTCATTTAGGGTTCATTCCTGCTGGACTTAGTAGGACTCCTAGCAATTGGATATTGTGCAGAGCTAGAATTGTAAATACAAAATAATAATATGAAAATAGAAATGCCTGGCAAATGCATAACTATATACATACACAGGTATGTGTATGAATCGCTTTGGTGTGTGGCGATTTACCACAACCATACCAGAGTAAGAGCAAGATGCTGGTAGTCTGTCACTGTTAGATACTGGTTTTCTGTTGCAAACATTCAGACTAAATTACTTTTAAGGGTTTTTAAAAATTTTTTAAAAGATAATTCAATACAAGCTATAATTTAATATTCTCAAAGACATTCTTGATATCTTTTTTTCCTAGCTTATTACTTATTAGCATTTCACAAAATAAATTATACTCTACCTCTGCCCAGATTTGGGGTTGGGTCTTGACAGTATAATACCACCATTCCCTTACTTTTTAATTAAAAAAATAGTCTACAAAAACCCCCCCAACATGTTTTCCTTTGAATTCTTCCCTTTCCACATAAAGCCTTTTGTTACAGACGTGGGAATTATATGTTCACATCTGAATAGGGATGATACTAATAACAAGACTAATGAGAGAGAGAATCACTACTGAGGGAGTGTTTTATGGTTTGAAAATATTGCTCAGATACTAAACGAGTTTTATCTCTGGAATAACTTTTCCTCTTATGCTGTTATTACATCAGGGAACTTTATCCTCAGTGCAATCCTTTTATGTCTTAGTTAATAAAGCTTCACGACTATCCTTTATGTATCTATAGTAACTTCTTATACCCACAGACATAAATCATCTCCAATCTTATCTCCTCTTTTATTTATAACTCTAGGAACACTTGTTTTCCAATTTTGCAGTGTCACTCCAAATGCTCTATTGTAGCTTTAAAGGAGTGAGTAGCAACTAAACCCTTTATTTCTGAATATTAGTTATTAAATTGTTCACATAAAGAACTGCCTTTTAAATTTTTTCTTCCTTTGGTTCTCACATTTTTGGGAACAACTGATGGAGGGAAGAGAAGGGGACAGGTAAGGGAGTAGTGCCTGAGCAATTACAGCCTCTGAAAGGACCCTAGATTTGACAGACCCTTACTGAAAGCAATGCACCCTTGCTGCAAAGTCCGGTACCTCTCTGGGATGAACTGGGCAGAGGATTGCTGGAGTTGTGAACAGGTCAAGGGGCGGTTGAGCCTTCCCCTCTGCTCAGTCCTAGTGAGTTGCATTGGGAGCACTGGGTCCACAGCTGGCCGTGGCTCCCCAGTACAGGAGAAAAAAAGACATACCAGAGCAAGCCTCGTGCAATGCCACAGAGAAGTTGAAGGCACTGAAGACTGAAGCATCTTCCCCATGAGAGGATGAGAGAAGTGGGACTGATCTGCTTGGAAGAGGGAAGGCTTGGGCCACAAAACACTGCACAGGCCACAAATATTTTGCAGAGATGCCCCCCCACACCATTTGTCTTCATCAGTTCCTCACATCCCTGACAGGATGGGACCATCTCCAAGAGCAGGGGAAGGAAGTCTCTTTTCTTTCCTGATCATGGCTTCTTCAGCTGTTTTCCTTCGGAGATAACTAACCAAGGCCTTCATCCTGCAAGTACTTACATAAGCAATAAACTATCACAGGAGATATTCCACTAAAGCTGGTAACGTTACTGATGTGGTCAGAGCTCAAACACACACAAACATGAAAGAAAAGGCCTCTAAATAGCTATTTCTTTGAATTCTGTTGATGTTTTTGGTGGCAGGAATGTTTGAGCACCGGAATGCAGAAATTACCATCTCATTTCACTGTTCAGCATCCATCGGATGCTGATAAGGCTATCACTCTGGTGACTCCAAGACCATTTCAGCCTTCTGTAACTTCAGCTATTTGCAAGTCTTGAGTTTCACATCAGCTGTAAATCTCCAGTCGAACAATCACCATCAGGTGCTGAAGAAACAGGAGAAGGTTTCAAAGCCTCTCTGGTGCCAGGGCATCCGGCACAGCGAAAGGAAAGGAGTACATAGAAAAGCTCTGGACTTCCTGCCGTTAGTTAAAAAAGCCCTTCGACTGTCAAGCATGAAAGAAGTAAGCTATTGTAATGGCCAGCACCCTCACCTCCCAGGGGGACAAAATATTTCAGAGCTTCATTACATCTCAAGATACACAATTAGCTGAGCCCCCACTAAAATACCTGCCATTCTTAATTTAAGCCTTTGAAACAGTCAGAGTTGAAAATGATGCCAATGCCTCTTGGTAACAAAAAAATTAAATAAATAAATCTACACCCTCACATCTGTAAAATTGATTATTTCTTCCTGGTTATTTAAAAAAACAAAAAAGTAATCTTTATAAATCATTGTGACTTGAAGTGAAATATTTTTGGATAGTCATTATAAATTAATTTTCACAAGAGCACCTATGATCATAGGATCCCTATGCAGGGGCTGGAACTGGTTAACGTAGCTGACTCACTGTACTGTTGTTTCAGCACTGGCATGTGATTCAAATAGGAAACAAATCTGGTATTTCATGTACCTTATATATTCATATCTCAGTTACTAAGATATATGATAAAGGCAGTAAAATATAACTCAAGGAAACTCTACAGAATGGAATTTTGGGAACAAGAAGACATCTACAACAGTAGTTTGAACAGTAGTACGTCCTCTTAGATATTACTATGCTAATTACATCTCCTACAACAGTAGTTTGAACAGTAGTACG
The DNA here is from genome assembly GCA_022605575.1 of Laterallus jamaicensis coturniculus. Taxonomy (NCBI): domain Eukaryota; kingdom Metazoa; phylum Chordata; class Aves; order Gruiformes; family Rallidae; genus Laterallus; species Laterallus jamaicensis. Next base: position 6,441,926 of record JAKCOX010000005.1, read on the forward strand.
TCCTCTTAGATATTACTATGCTAATGGCTCTGGTAGCACGGAAAGCTAGACTCCAGGCTTTCCCAATACAGCATAAAAGCTGCTCTACTAAAAAAAAGCCAAGCTATTGAGCAATAGCCAAGATCACATCATTAATTATCAGCAAAACTAGATACAGTACCCAAATATGATGGAATTTATTTACTGGCTCAAAAAGAAGGGCTGGCTGGAGGCATGTATAGTTCCCCTTATCAGACGGCTCAGTATTTCTTGGTTGTGTGTGCCACTCTAAACATTTAGAAAGAATAAAGACAGTGAGGTCAATATCTAGCTCATTTAGCTTTTTATATAGATGTATATAAATATCTCATATTCTATGTCACTTTTTTTGGTTTCCACTGTTGACTGACTGCTGTACAACATGCGGAAGCTAAAGGAAAAGGATGAAAGTATTTTTTCCTCTTTTCATTAGCTTTTTTTAATGTAAAGATTTGTTCTTTATGGAAGATCACAGAATCATAGAATTGCCTAGGTTAGAAGAGACCCTTGAGATCATCAAGTCCAACCACAGCCTAACCCTGACTAGCCCACCTCTAGATCATGTCCTTAAGCACTTCATCCATAACACCTTTTAAACACCTCCAGGGATGGAGATTCCACCACCTCCCTGGGCAGCCTGTTCCAATGTCTGAAAACCCTTTCAGTAAAGAAATTCTTCCTGATATCTAACATAAATCTCCCCTGCTGCAATTTCAAGCCATTCCCTATAGCTTGTCACTCTGACATCTCTGCCACCGCCTTGCAGAGAGCAGTAAGATCTACCCTCAGCCTCCTTTTCTCAAGACTAAAAAGCCCCAGCTCCCTGAGCCACTCCTTACAGGACTTGTGCTCCAGACCCTTCACCAACCTCATCACCCTTCTCTGGACGCGCTCCAGCTTCTCAACATCCTTCCTGTGGTGCGGGGCCCAAAACTGGACACAGTACTCAAGATGCTACTGCGAATGACTAATGCCTAAGAAAAGCCCTGCCAATTGTCAACAGAAATGTGTCTTACAGAAGATTTCTTTTCCCTGTATGGCTGTGAGCTCTAGCTGAATTTCTCATATGAAAAATATGTGTCAGTTCAATTTCCATAGCAAGAGAAAAAACATAATCCTGACTAGGTCCATCTCATTCAGAGATCACTGGTCTCCTGTCAGAGAGACCCTCAGAAACAAACAAAAGCATGGGGCTATAATCAGGTAAGTAAAGGCTATCTGAATGCAAAGAAGTCATCAGCTGTTACCTGATGATTTAAATGATCAGCAGCTAAAGTTGCTTTATTTGCAGTTGTCCAGTTTTCCTTCAGCCACTTGACGCTAACGACCCTGTAAATGTTTGGCTTAGTTTGAAACAGTCTGTCAGGTTGTTGTTTTTTTTAATAAAGGAACCCTTCCACTGAAGTTTTGTTGTTTAATGACCCGTGGATTACTCACATGTTATATTGTGTCACCTATCCTCAGCTGCAAATCCTAAATTAATTGGGAAAACCCCGTAACAGTGCCTGATGCTCTGCTGTGCTGCTCAGCAGTGATGCTAGACTAATTCAAAAGCTCCATTAAAAGAATTGTGGCATGTTTCCAAGGGGGAAAAAAAAATGAGTAAAAGAAAAGCAGCCTGCTAGCTGTATGATATTAAGAGTCAAGCCATTGTTTAAGAGAATTAAAATCATGGACTCCAGCTTCATGGACAATCACGAGTTGTTCCACTTTAAACACGCCAGTAGTTCTGTTGACTTCAGTGAGCCTCCTCACACCGCCTAGAGGTGCTGAGATATTACATATGTGCCAGGGAGAAACTCTTACCAATCCTTTTCTTTAAGCACGGGTCCTCCCCTTTTCTACTGCCAAAAAAAATCTGGGCAATTAATGATGCTAAAAGTCCTCGCTGCCAGCTCTAAGCAGCGAACACGCACTCAAAAACTATCACAAGGAATTCTGGTGCAGTAGAGAGTAGCATCTGCTTTCAAAATGAGCTTTTTTCTACCCAGCAGGCTATAGGGCTGGGTAAAGAATATCCCAGGCTTTTTGTTCCACATACACTTTCTATTATTTATGATGCTAATTCACCCTGATGTTTCGTGTTAACGCAAGTGTAGTGCTTTCTCTGTGTATGATAGAATCATAAATACTTGTATACAAATTTATATTTATTAAATACATCTCGTAGGTAGAGGCATATATTTATGTCAAAATGGCACACATGCTATTTGGTGGGGGTTTTTTTGCCAAGGTAACATGGAAATATCAGGCAATTTAACTGATTGAAACAATTTGAGATCATGTCTGATTGAATGGCTGCCCACCTCTTCATGTGGAAATAAAAGCTTTTGTTCAAGTACAGATGAATTACTTCACTTAAACCCTGGGAAAAAAAAAATTGATTTTGGCTGTGCATGTGTTCATTAGATCCAGATATATGCTATTAACTGTCCAGAGCTGGTTTTACTAATAAATCACCCCTGAAGAGTTTTGTTTTGCAAGATGGCAAGAGAAGAATGCTCTTGTTTGTTTTGTTGTTGTTGTTGCTTTTATCAGTGTTATTTGTTTTGCTTTCTACTTAGGACCTCCTGGCAACAACAGAACAACGTTGGGATTTTTCAGAACAGGAATGTATGCTGTACTGGGAGTCCCAGCTACAACATCCACAGCTGACAGGAAAGCCACGCACAGACCTTACGGATGGGGAAACTGAAAATGGACAAAGATAGTTTCATAAACTGCTCGGCTGTTTTGCTAACACCTGCCCATCATCTGGAGAAAAAAAAATGTACAAAGCTGTAAATATGTTCTTTAATTTTCCAGCCAGCCTGCAACTGCATTTAGTAGAAGACCAAAATGCCATCATCTCCTCACTCCTATCTCCTATGCAACACGGGACAGGGCGAGCCTTTTCATATTATTTTTCCACTAGCTGGGTGATGTATAAAAGGAACTCATCTATCCTGCTGTCCCACATAAATCCCAAGCAGCGTTAGCTCTGCTGTCTGGCCCATCTGTCCATGGAAATACAGACTCATTTCTCTTTCTGCAGATGTGAAGGATGGAAGGAATGCTTATCTCATGCAGAATTCTTCAGCAACTATTTCAAGGAATTTGTAGTCCTAGTGATAGCAGTAAGAGAGAAAGCCCTAAAACATCTTGGCCTTTATGTCAGTCCATGCACATTAATTGTAACCTATATCTCATCTTTCCAACGATAAACTTTTTCAGAGGATGGAGTGAATTTCTTAGAGGATACTATACAAAACCCCCTTATGCTTACAGCATTTTATAAGGGTAGTAATATTACATAGGCATCATGTGGTTATATGCTTTTATTTATTAGCCCAATTTACTTAAATAAAACCTGCCAGTTGGGATGCTTAGAAGGTATTGGACAGAATTATTCCTACTTCGCAACAGACAACACTGTGATTTTTTTCCCCTAATATACACATTCTTTATGACAACCACCTGTGCTCTTACTGAATTATTTTCCAGAACTAAAGTCGTAATTTTAATGAAAGCCTCTCTTTCCCTAGAATCATACATTTTTGAACCTTTTGTGACATATTTACAGCTTTAGTGGTGCGTATTTCCCTCTTTGTTGACTGTACAAAGAGACTGTTAATTTTTCACTCTCTTGTTTCTCTTACAATGACACCAACAATTAACAGACACTCAAGGTATGTGGAAGATAATGACTAGGACAAGTATTTCTACTTCCCCTCCATTTCTAAGCTCCCAAGACCCAACCTGGACACATTCTGCCTAAAGGCTCTGGTAGTGTGAAAGTGGAATGTGAAAAAAGTGCTTTAGTTGCCATGTGCCTTTGTTGAAGGCTGTTACACTTGGACACAATTTATTCTATAGGATCAAAGTGATCCTTACCAGCAGCCTTTGGCTGGCAGAGGAAGCCGCATCTCTGTCATGTGAAGCTCTGCTTCTGGAGCTGAAATTTGTCCTCGTAGTTACGTGGAAAATCTAAGCTGCATCAGCTGAAGATCTGCTCATCCTGAGTAAGATCCTGAATGTCCTTTCTTGTTTCATCTACTAAAATCCAAAACAAAGCTATTCTTAAAACATGCAAATTCTGTCCATTCTCAAAACACACAAATTCTTTCTATTCGTAAAACATGCAAATTCTTACATTAAAGTTACAGTAATTGTCTCTTAAGCTACGACTACATCAATCTACTCAGCATTATTACATTTCATTGAATCATTTAGTGCTTCCTCCCACTGCTGTGCCATGCTTACACTGTAAAAAGCTGATGGCTGCTGTCATGTTGTTTCATGTATAGAATAGTTGAGGTTTTAATTTTGGTGAGAAAGACTAGTTTTTCAGTCATGATGGCTCATGTTTCATTCTTCTCTAATGAGAATCCGTACCAAAGAGGATGGAGCTGCTTTAGATGTAATTTAGAAGCTTTGGGGGTGGCATAAATTATGGCAAACACAAGGAGTCCAACAAGCAAAGTTTTATACAGAACTGCCAAAGGACCGTATACTCTGGCCTCACTCCTCTCCCTGCCGTTCCTGACAGTAGGACGATGCATATGCTAAAGAGAAAAGGCTCTCTTGAAAGCAGCCTTGCCAAGAGCCTCAAATCTCCTTCTCAGAGAGTCCTCTCATGACTTCTGCATTGTCTGTTTGTACAAAGCCCGTCATGCTGGGGATTAGCAGTAGATCAAGACTGCACACATTCAGCTGTGAGAGAAAGGGAGCTGAGCAGGTTGGGCTACGAGTAACAACGTGCAGAAAGTGAGCAGCGTGAACCCAGCCTGTCTTAAAAGGCAAAAAACCAAAACCAAACCCAAACAAAACAAAAACCCCACCCCAAAAAACCCTCCTTTACTGTAATCCAGGCTGTCCATGAAAAAAAAAAAAGATATATAGGAAATGAAACATGACACGAAGAATAGTCTGCTTTCTGTAAGTTGGCTAAGGCTAGAGATATTACTACAACGATATTTTTCTGATGGAAAATTGTCATATCTTTTCCTGAACTCATTGATTAAAACAGTAAAAAGACTTAAAAGCATGTTAATTTGCTAAGATCACTGGAGAAAAAATTATTTTTCCTGAGAACAATACCATACTTCTAGTATGCATTTGTATTTCAGGAATGCTTGACTGTCTTTCTGAAAAATAACAGGTATTGTTTTCTCCTGCAGCCCTTGTCAAATACTCAGTAGGTATAAGCTATTAACAGGTCCCCAGGCTGTTTAGGGAGCATGGTTGATCTCATCAGACTCTCAGAAACAAAAATATTAGGCAGGGTGAAAAAAAAGTAAGACTTGCTAGATACACTGTGTTTAATCTTTAATAATTTGCTGAAATCTTTAGCTCTACTGTCCACATACAGACAGTTGTGTTGGGCTGCCCTACTTCATGCCGTAGTTTGGCCCCAACCTTGATTTTCAAGGATTTTGACATGTCATGGTTTATCACCCTACTTTATGCAGCAGGGAAACATATTTACAGCCTCCTGACCCTCTGCATTGTGTCTCTAAGTACAACATATAAATTTACGTGCATACCAGGAATCCCTATGCATCTAGTGAAATCCACATGTAACTTTCTGTGCCCATATTCCATCATATTTTTACATGAACACATGGCTTTTATAACAGATCCTGCTCATAATTTGAGGCCCTCCTTTTTCTGTGATCCAGCCATGGGATGGATTTTTCATTAATAGGGCCCTAAGTCTTTACACTTGACTTTGGAAAAAGAGCAGGCAGTAGTGCCAAGTTTTGAACTTCTGCGCTCATTATAATGCAGTCTGTTGTGTCACACAGATTCAAAACTGTAATTCCAGGAGAAAACAGAGTCCAGATCCTCAAATGGGCCTTGTTGGGCAGAAGACTTTACTGCATGTGTGGCAGCAACAGTGCTGGGCACGTTGCTGAGGATGACTGGTGGCTCGGAGCTGATCAGTCAGTGTACAAGGAGTGGAACTTGGGGGGATTTCTTCACCCAAATAAGTAGCGTGCTTTGGTGTGTGCATGCTTTGGCAAAGTGCCTCAGTTTGAACCATTTAGCACAAAGGCCTTCCTCTTTGTGTCAGGTTTCATTCAGCTGTTTTCTAGTTCCCTTTTTTGTAACAGACTCCTACCCATCAATGCCCAGCCCCAGTAGAAATGCACATTCCTGAAACACGAGTGTCCTTTTTCATAGAATCATAGAATATGACAAGTTGGAAGGGACCCATGAGGACCATCGAGTCCAGCTTCTGGCTCCACACAGGGCCAGCCACATCAGACCATGGGACTGAGTGCATTGTCCAGACACTTCTTGACCTCATCCAAGTTTGGTGCTGTGATCACTTCCCTTAGGAGGCTGTTCCAGTGCCCAACCACCCTCTCAGTGAAGAACCTCTTCCTAATATCCAGCCTAAACCTCCCCTGTGGCAGCTTTATACTGTTCCCTCAGGTTCTATCTCTGGTCACCAAAGTAAGACTGGCACATGACTGTTCACTCCTCCTCCTAAGGAAGCCACAGACCATGATGAGGTCTCCCCTCAATCTCCTTTTCCCCAGGCTTAAAAAACCAAGAGACTTCAGCCTCTCCACGTAAGATTTCCCAAGTCTATTTGTTCCTAATATGCCTGTATGTGGTGCCATTCAGAGAAACCAGGAGAATGGGGAATACTTTTAAGTGACTATCACTAACACCTTGAATCGTCATTACATCTCTCATCACAGGATCTTTTCACCTCCAGAGAAATACTAAGATTGTGTTCAAGTGGATCATGTTTTCATGAAGCACCTGCATATGTCTTCAACATTAATTAAGCACTGATACGCCTTTGTGGGAACCCTGTCATCTATAGTTGTAGAGTAAGTGACAGATAAACTCTTCTTACAGGGGAGACTTGAAATATGGAGAGTTACAGGAAATCTTTTGGTACAGCCAAGATACTTCTTACCCAGGGCCACCTACGGTTACCCTGTGTTGCTGCTGGTTTAGATTCAACTGGTTTATATAACTGAATAGAGTTAAATACCTTTTTACTGCTGATCTTTGAGAATGGTCTGTGCAGTGCCTGAGACACGGGACATCATGCCATAAAGGCCTTGATGATAAATAGAAGGAAGGCCTGTATCTCCTTTTAGGTACCTAGTAAAGCTCTGCCTGGGTTTCGTGTTGGACCTGGCCATCCTTTGCCTATTATTTTGAGAGAAAACTGTTCAAAAAGCACTCCTTTACATTTTGGGAAAAGGGCTGAACCGACAGCTCCCAAAGTAGAAATAACTGGCAGGTCATAGAAAAGCTTGGGCATTACACATTAAGACTTTACCGCATCAACCGGTCAATGCTTTGAACGCTGCCCCAGAGGAACTGTTCCCAGAAGTGTATCAACATCTTGGATCTCCTTGGACATGGTAGAGTGCCAATCAGTGCTAATTGTGGTGATGGTTTATTTCACATACACTCCCTAACTGCCAGCCAGCAGCAAGGCCAAAAACTATAGACTTTTTAAATTCAACCTTTATTATCTGTTTATCATTATATGCATTTACAAGGTATGCATCATTGTAGCATCTGGACACACTTTGCAATTACATGCACCAGAACTGAATCCACTGGCACTGTTAATATTGTTAAGTATTTATTATATCCCAGCATCGTTTCTATTGTCTTGTACACAAGTCTGAAACTGCTGGAAAGACAGACTTTGTCCCAGGGAGCTTAAAGCATAGACAGGCAAATTTTTTCCAAATAGCAGAGCAATGGCATTATGGGGTTTGGCCCTGGCTTTTATTTCCTAACTTTCAGCATTAATGAAAACACAATTCAAACCAATGAATGTACTCTCTCAAGACCAAGGCCAAAAAAGACTCTGTATTTTCATAAGGCTGAGAATGGAACATCTCTTTTAATACTCAAGGTATCACTGGTTCCCCAAAGCAAGGCCATGTATCAGGCATCAGAAGTATTTCTCTGTAATGGGTATTATTTTAGAGAAGACAAACACTGATACATAAAACTAACAGATATGTCACTTTACCTCCAGGAATTGCTGTTTATGTTTCTCAGTACCTCCCGAGTTTGACGTATTCTGAGAACTGTGAAATTAGGATTTGAAGGCTGAAGTCAGGCAGCACTGAAGGTCTTTCTGAACATACTTTAAAACTTCTGTTGAAGTGAACAAACAAGCTTTATTAGATTTTATTGTTTCATGGTGTGTGATGTCACTAGAAATCTTGGATGGGAACATAAACTTGTTCCTTTAAATTCTGAGAATAATTTTTTCCTTATGCATTAGCCATTTTTAACTGGTTATCATCTTGGATTACATGCATTTGGACATGTAACTAATTTTACACCCTTATACTTACATACCAGTGAAGCACTTGTACACTGCAATTTTCCAGCCTCACATACAGCAGGATCTCACTGCTAAGGTTCACTTGCTGTCCTCAGAAAGTACTCAAATGTATTCTCCTTAAGTATATCAGTAGTTCTCACGATTCCCTTTAAGCCAAAACAAATAATATCTTTAGATTAAAAAGGAAAACAAAATTCAAACCTGCCATGGTTTTCATCAGCTTACAAGAACCTAAAAAAAGGATAGTGGATTTCAGCAAATTCATATGGTGTGCTTGCATCCTGTGAAATTTTAAATTAATATCATGAATTGCAAATGGGAACGTGATATTTGAGGCTGAAGCATGTTCTAATTTTATCTTGTAACATCCCAAAAGAGAACACTAGTCAGAAAGCAGAAAACACAACAGCATCTGCAAAAATGCTGGGTCTAGATTCCCAGGTCTCTGGAAACAGAAAGTCTGAAAGTGGAAGAATTGAACCAGCCAGACTGAGACCCTGTAGATAACCAGCAGGGCTGGTGCATCCACCGTAGGCTCCCTGTGCCCGAAGAGGAGTCGGCTACTCTGAGCCGCACATCCAGGCATCTCCTGTTGCCAGTAAAGATATTGCTTCAAAAAGGAGATCCAAAATAGGTGCCACTACTGGCCTTTTAAGCTCTGAAGTTGCATTTTTCCTGAGCCCAAACTACTAGCTCAGATACTATCAAAGCATAGGAGTAAATCTGCCATTCACTGTGCCCCAGATTTCCTTCATCCTTTGCCCCAGATTTTCTCTATCTTTTACACTGGCCTGCATTGTGAAAGCAAGTCTACAGTAGTGCAGCAAGTCGAAAATTCAGAGCCCCAGGGCTGCTTCTTTGTGGTAAGGTGCAGAAGAAGCTCCCATTGAAAACAAATTCCTTAGCATCTCTAGAAGTGTTTAAGACATAGATAATTTCTCTCACCTGCTGCAGGACTTGGTTGCTTCAGGGCTTGGGTTCTTGACTTGCTTCTAAAAACGGTAACAAATACTTGTGCTTTGCCTTATTTTCATTGTCACCTTAACCTCAGGAAGTAATTTGTAAAGAAGGTGAGAGAGTTGCTCCTGTCTGTATAGCTTTTTCTCAGGCCAAACATAGAGATGGCTGAATATCTTCAAACTCTGCTTAAAGAAACAAAACAAAAAGTTACATAAACTTGGTGTCCACAATAGAAAACCTCAGGCATGCTTATATCTGGGATAAATCTTGTTAGTATTGTCTACTTGAGAATAAGAAGAGAAAGGCGAAATGGAAGTCCAAGTGTTTTGTACAACATCCTGTGAATCCATAGACAGTCACAGGTACCCACCCACCAACACAGACATTTATAACAACATGAGCCTTTCAAAGTCACAGTTAAACAAGCACAATTCTGCATAACCTAGCAAAACTTCTGGACACACTCTGCTTTCCAGAAATCCAGCTGACTGTGGTATTTTTGTTAGTGGGAAGTGCCTGTGAGTAGGGGGATTTGAATAAATATTTATTTATGCACAATTATGTCATCTGCTGGATGCTCCATTATTTTTCTGGCACAAGGACTGATTAAGTGGAAAGGTAAAATGCATGAATGAATGTATGACCTGTCACTGTTTTGTTTTTGTTACGGTGAAACAAGGCAGGGGTGGCACAGAAACACTCACCCACATCATGTAAATGCCCCACAGGGCTTTGGACCTACCATTGCCAGCTGTATGTCTGCCATCCTATGGTTTGTTCCCTCAAAAATGGATTAAGCTGACATAGTTTAATTTTTATATATACATATATTTTTAATATTTTTTTTTTGTAATTGCAACCTTTTCTTATTAAATATACTCTAAGAATTAGGGAGAATGTGTTGTTTATTAAAGCCATATTTTGCTAATAACATTTTGCAAGAGTTCAGATTACACAGAGCACTATTCTTTAACTCTTTTTTAAGGAGGTGCTGTGATTTTGGAAAGCAACATGTGCCCCATTTGAAGCCTGGGTTGCTATGGCAAATTCACATTTCAATTCAATCATGTATAAATAATAACATTAAATTGCGTGCAAATGGCCAGGGTGAAGGTTAAATAAGCCTCCCAAGTACCTTTAACTTGGAGCAAGATGCTTTTTTCTGCCAAGCCTTACATTTCCTGCAACTGTTTCCCTTACAGCCTGTGTGTGTGTGTGTCACGTGCACTTTTAACTGCGTTTTTGTACCTTTGGTTGTTCTGAACTTCTTGGCTCTTGGACAGTTTCTGGGTATGCCTCAAAGGGAGATTCTTTGGCCTTGATAAAGATGAGTTTTATGAAAAGGTAGACCCCAGACAGCATTCAAACCAGCTGAATACTTGCAGTTGATACCTAATATCTCCATACATAGTCAAGGAAGTTCTCTCCTGATACATACTGCAGATGAGTGCTGCAGGGTAGCAGAAAACACTAGAGTCCTAACAAACTCCAGTAAAACCAGGGCTGCTGACACCACCACAGTCAGCCTGTTCCACCTCTTCACAAATTCACCGTTTGGGAAAATCACAGTTCACCTGGTTCTTCTATGTTGGTTCTTCTTCTCTAATGAAACACTGGAAGAGTCTTTGTCTTTCACAACTGCGAAGAAACTTGTGGTGTTTAAAAACAATTAGTAATAATAAAAAAGATCTCCAAGGACATTAGCTTATTTACTCTTCTTGCACCGTAGGTCTGCTTATTTTGGCATAAGTGGGGGTTTTTTGTTTCTTTGTCAATATTGAGCACGTATCAGAGATAACAATGATGGTTTGCACAGTGTTGTATTCCTAGAATAATGAAAAACTGTGTGTTATTGTACAGCAAATATAAATATACTCTGTAGAGGGAATGGATCATATCGGTCACTACTGCCCCTGCCTGCAAGACATCAAAGATGTGAAGGCAGAAATGTCAAAAAAATGGATAGAGGTTCTGGGTCTCTAGCATGTTCACCCCTGTTCATAAATGCTGTTATTTCATAGAATCACCTGAGTTGGAAGAGATCCTTTAGATCACCGAGTCCAACCATAACCTAACACTGGCTAGTCCACCTCTAAATCATGTCCTTAAGGACTTCATCCACACACCTTTTAAATAACTCCAGGTATGGTCACTCCGCCACCTCCCTAGGCAGCTTGTTCCATTGCCTGACAACCCTTTAGTAAAGAAATCCTTCCTAACCTAAATCTCCCCTAGTGCAATTTTAGGCCATTTCCTCTTGTCCTACTGCTTGTCACCTGAGACAAGGGACCAACCCCAACATCTCTGCAAACACCTTGCACGTAGCTGTAGAGAGTCATAAGGCATCCCCTCGGCCTCCTTTCCTCAAGAGTAAAAAGCCCCAGCATCCTCACCTGCTGCTCACAGGACTTGTGCTCCAGACCCTTCACCAGCTTCGTTGCCCTCCTCTGGACGAGCTCTAGCATCTCAACATCCTTCCTGTAGTGAGGGGCCCAAAACTGTATACTGACAGTTTAAAGGTAGAAATGTAGAACTGTTTTTTCTAAAACATTAAGGAATTAAGTTGCTGACAAATTATATGAATAAAACCAGTGAATCACACATCAGAAAAAACAATTCCAAGTTAGCAGAGAAATTAATTATCTAATTTATCGATTTCTAAGTCTGAGATCACCTCATACTCTTCTCAGCAGCCAAAGTGCCGAGACTGAAAGGCTCTTTTCAGGAGACGGTCACAGGAAACATTCTTTGCTCTTTCTGCATGTCTTTCTCTCTTTCTCTTTTACTTTTCTGTCTGGCTTTTGGGTTTCTACTCCCAAGAGGGACCCAGAACCGCAGGGGCTCTTTCCTTGGCTGCTGAGCATGACGGCTGCTGAGCACGAGAGCAGTTCCTCGGGGAGAGCAGCAGGGATGACCCAAGTGCAGAGCTTGACCTCCCACCTCCTCCTGCCTGGCCTTATCTAGGCTGCCCTGTGATCCTGCTCCTTCAGAGAGGCTTACCAGGATAAACAAATCATGCAGATACTGGCCACGGAGTCGCAGAGGTGGTGGCAGCCCAGAATGTCTGTCTCTTGGGAATGATGATATTTTGAGACTCGTGTTCGCGGTGCGCTGGAATGAAACCATTTATTTAACATCTACACAGGCTGCATCATGTTTTTGGAGCTGCATGCCTGGAAGAATAAAATTTTATAAGAAAATTAAACTATTGTTAAATTATCTTCCCACAGTTTTCATCTTCTTTCAGACTTTATTCTGCTGCTGCTATCCTGTTTTAGCAAAAGAAAAAAAATATAGAAAGATGTTTATTCAAGTAATCAGTAATTATTTTAATGGTTTAAATTAATTCAGATGATACATGATGTATCATGTGGCATGTGAGTTAAACACTCTAACTTTCCTTTTTTTTTAATTGAAGAGCAGTTACAATGCTACTTAACACAGACCGAGATTTGAGTTCGTAGAATCATAGAATGGCAAGGGTTGGAAGGGTCCCCAAGGATCAGAGAGCTCCAACCCCCCTGCCACAGGCAGGGACACCAACCTCAGGCCTGGAGCTACACAAGGTTGCCCAGGGCCCCATCCAACCTGGCCTTGAACACTTCCAGGGACGGGGCATCCACTTCTCTGGGCAGCCTGTTCCAGCCCCTCACCACTCTCTCTGTAAAAAACTTCCCCCTAATATCCAATCTAAACCTTCCCTCCTTCAGCTTTAATCCATTCCCCCTTGTCCTGCCATTGTCTATCCTTTTAAAAAGTTGATTCCCCTCCTGTTTATAATCTCCCTTCAGGTACTGGCAGGCTGTAATGAGGACCCCCCACAGCCCTTGGCATAGCAGTTTAAATATTAAGAAAACACATATAAATACAAAAGAATTCCAAAATTATGATAACCTATTGAATCTTCACAGTACAGATGGCTCTTCAATCTGATTTTTCCACCTGATTTTTTTCCTCAGAAACTTCTGCTGTCCTTTTGACGTTTGGTTTTCGGGAAACCAAATCCTTTCCAGTTACCAAACAATTACATGGCACCAGTTACACATGGGGTATTTCCCCATCAAAATCCCAAGCTACTTGTTTCCCCCCGTCCCTCCCGCCCCATACTTTTGACAACACTGATTTACGTAAGGGAGGAAAACTGCATCTGATCTGAGCATTGCCTCGAGAAAAGAGAATAAAATGTTGAGTCAGTGCCAGCTCTACTGTCTTGGAACAACCCCTGCTATGAAAGCTCACACCACTATTATTGCTATAAAAATTTCTCTTCTCAGTATTGGCAAGAGTTTTTCTCTAATCTTACCGATTTCAGGCCCACCGTCTTTTCTTTAGTAACAGTGTTTTTTAAAAATCTCTGCAGCTCTGACCACCTCCAGAAGCTGCTAGCTGTTGAAGCTGGGAAAAACAACAACAAGTAGACTTTATTTCCCATGATTTAACTCCAGAAATGTTGCACATGTGCTTAATTTGAAGTACGTGTGTATTCTCACTGGAGTCAGTGGGAATACACAGATGACTAAAGGTAAGCAGATGTGTAAGTCGCAGGATCCGGGCCTGAAATTAAGACAAGCTTCAGTAAGTGAAAACTGCAACAGAAGGGGAAATCAAAGATGACAGAAGCAATAAACAGTAATAATATTGTGGAGTCAACTTAAGACACATATATGTCATGACCATCATCACACCGTATTTCAAATTTTAAAAAAATAAATGTTAAAACGAATTCCCAATCACAAACAATTTTCTCTTCTTAAAGGGAGATACCTAGAGGCACAGGAGCTAAGTCCAGAGAATGGAACCAAAGGAAGAGACAGTAGGGTTTCAGGTTGTTGAAAGGCAGCATTTCAAATAACAGGCTCACTGTACAATACAGAAAAAACCCTCAGGCGTCTATCACCATGGCAAAAATGTTATAAAAGCAAGAAGCAATCAGTTAAGAGATGACCAAAACTAAAAAAAAAAAAAAAATCAAGAAAAGATGAATTTGAATTTGCCTTTTGAAATGAAGAAGCAAAGTCCTTCTGTGCTGGAAACAATGAGTCAGAACCTGTTTAAAGTGATTCTTTTTTTATTTCTGGCTTAGCACCTCTGCTCTTTGAATGATACTGAGAATGACATATGACCACTAAAGACCTTGAGGTGACTGGCTTGTGGGTGGCAACTGTGGGTGGTCTGGAAGGGGAAGGAGATAGGAGCACAGTAAAATTTATTTTTTTTTCAGATGAAAAAGACATAAAGATAAATTCTCAGCTCCAATTTATGATCTACGTTACCTGTGTCTTCAAAGTTTTATGCTGACAGGGTCGGGATGATTTCTCATGTCTAGCACTCAGTGTGAGCTCCCAGTACAACAAGGAATGGGGCTTTTGTCCTTACTATTCATTTTCATGTTCACTCCAGTGCAGGGATGGGGCTGAGTCACAGCTTTTGGAGTCATAGTCACATCAGAAAAATCCTGATGTTTGAGGGCACTTGGACTGATAGTTTTGGCTCAAATCATCTCTGATCTTCTGTAAACAATTTGGCATCCTTCCTATTTGTACGTACTCGGGGAATGATGTGAACCAGGAAAGAAAACAAGTACGCTCAAATAATCCTTTCCCCCCTGTTGTGCGTGTGAATGAAACTGAGTCCATCAGAAAGGAGGATATCTGCCAGTATCAGCAGGGAGGTTATTATCTTTGCATATGTTGCTTGCTAAGAAAATCCCTGTTAAGAACCGTTGTGGTGATACACAGGATTTGGGAAGGATGCATTTCCACTACACGCATTTGCATCAGTCTGGCTTTTTAATTTCCTGGGTCTCTCAAACCATCCAGGGTCAACAGCGTGCCACCCCTCAAGAAAATCGAACTGCGTTCAGCTTTGTCGGGATATGACAGTGCTCAACAATGCTGCCAAGCAGCTTCCAACATGATGCACTCACGGACAGGACCTATGTGGTGTGGTTGTTGCTGATACCGTAGCTCTGGATGGCTCAGTCCCCTTTTAATGTCCCCGTGCTGCACCTGTCTTTGCTTTCCACAACTCTCCCTCTGTAAAAAAAGAACAAGAAAAACCAAGGGGAGTCACGATCAGTGTGTTTTTTCAACTGCTCGATGACTTAAATTTAACAGAGCTTAGCAGGCGGCCAACAGGTGAGAAAGGAGGAGGAGGGAGGGATGAGAAGGCACGTATCCTTCCATGCGTGTTTGTTCCCATCTGTTCCCCAACTCCTGCTTTTGATTTCATACGAGCACAAACCACAAGCAACCGCTGAAGGCTAGAGGAGGAGCAGCACGAAATTAGTGCACGTGAAATCCAGATCAGTCATTAATATGGGACAGAGTATAAGGATTCACCAACTCCCAAGAAACAGCTTGTGAAGGAAGGGGGGGAGAAAAGTCAGCAATGGCAATGTTATTGGGGTTGTTTTTTTAAAGAAAGAGCAGGATCCCAAAATAAAAACTGCATCATTGGTGGTCACTAGTGCCGTGCTTAAGCTGTCATCTGTTGAATCTGGCAGTCCGCACATCATTCAACAGATAAATGCCTTTACCAGAACCCTCTGGACAAGGAGAATATACAGCGTGCACATTTAAACCAGACTGCTGGGGCTGGGGGAAAAAACTCTGTTGGTGGTCACAGACGCCACAGAATCAGGTATAGGAAACTCTGAGCAAAGCAGACGGACGCTCAGAGGAGAAAAAATAATGAGAAGCAAAAGGTTTTTCTTTTTTTTCCCCCCCTTCTTATCCAACACTTTGGTAATCCAGGCTAATTGCACAGTAATGCAGCTGCTCATAAATTTAAGAGTATACACAGATTCCATTTGTGTGGCTAAACTGGAAGTGATCTTTCCTTTCAGGTAGCCACAGAGACGTACAAGTTGTTTCAGGAAAGCGGGGTGTGTTTTATCTGCTCTCATCCCGGCCTGCCTAAAGGAACCACATGTGGCTAGAGGTACTCTGCCTACTCTGCAACCCATTAAACACGCCACAGCAAAGTCTTTTCAGCCGTGTGCCATGTGGTGAGTCTCAGCAGAGCAAGAGATGGTGGGATTTTTTGCAGATTGTTGCATGGGCTCAGAAATCCCGAGCCTGTGCAAACATTAAAAAAAAGAAAAACAAAACCCCTCAAAATATTTGAACTGGAAAACACACTCATCTGCTGTAATGCCTGTGGATTTCTTAAAAAAATACAGGACCTTCTTTTCCAGTCATCCCCTCAAATGTGAAGTGGGATAATGAAGAAGAATTCTAAACAACTTCATTGCAGCATGTTTTCATAGGCTATTTACAGCCGTTTCAGTTTATTCATTTATGTACATTATGTCTCAGTTTTCAGGCGAAAACAAACCTTTCCCGGGGGGTAGCTTCATCCAAGTTTTGTCTTCTGCTTCATTGTTCTTCAACGTACTCCATGGAAACAGGCATATTGCTGGAATAGCCTCCTTTCGCATCAATGCTGGCATGAGGTTTCAAGGACCAGAAATTATGCCTGGGGCTTTTAAGGGGTATTTCTGGGGCACAGCAGTCCCTGAAACTCCAGCATGAATGCTAAGTTTGGGAACAAACTGACCCAGTGTGTTATTTTTCAAAGACGCTTCGATGTGACCCAGCACAGTGTGAACACTCTCTCCCCCGTGCGGTTGTGCCATCGCTGTGCTAATGTTCTTTGAGTACATTATCCAGGTTTGTTACTTCAGTATCACTGTTTTTTCTTTCCCTCTCAACAGGCTATGACTAGGATTAGCATTTTCTATGTCATCTGCTGCATACATGTGTAAGGGGACAAGAAAATGAATCTTTTTACAGCCAAGGGCAGAGAATCATTGAATCACAGAACGTGTAAGGTTTGAAGGGACCTTTAGAGATCATCTAGTCCACTGCCCCCTCAGTAAGCAGGGACATCTTCACTAGTTCAGGTCGCTGAGAGGCCCACCAAGCCTGACCTTGAATACCTCCAGGGATGGGGCCTCCACCACGTCTCTGGGCAACCTGTGCCAATGATCCACCACACTCATATTGAAGAACTTTTTCCTAATATCCAACCTAAATCTCCCCTTTTCAAATTTAAAACCATTACGCCAACACGCCCTTGTGAACAGTTCTTCCCCAGCTTTCTTACAGGCACCTGAGTTGTTAAGAACCTCAGCCTTTTCCTCATCATTTGTTACCAGCTCTCATTGTTGCTCATTCTTTAACCTTCCTTTTCTTGTTCATGTACCGGTAGAAGCCCTTCTTGTTTTTCTTGGCATCCCTTGCCAAGTTCAGCTGAAATCACACCTTGGCCTTCCTGATGTCATCCCTACGCACCCAAGCAGCATCTCTGTACTTTTCCCAGGATACCTGTCGGGGCTTCCACTCCCTGTATTGTTCCATCTTGACTCCATAGACTACATCCTCCATAGACTGTTCCCTTTTCACAAGATATTTTCCAGCATATAAGGCAGAGGTGAAATTATTAAAATGTTACTTTCACAGAATTTTCCAGCTCCTTTTGTTTATTCCTAATCTACATCATCCGGGCCTCCTGTGCTTTTGGGTGAGCAGTCGGTTTGTAGTCCAACACATGAATTATTGTCGCATGCCAAAGAAAGCTTAGGAATTGCCCAGACTATTTCAAAAACTAGAAAAAGTAGGAGGTTGTATATGGCAGCAGCAACAAGCATTAAAACATTCTCAAAGAAAGCTTTGTTATCAAGAAGAGGCAACCCAGTTGGATCAAGGAGGACCAACATAAATCTTCATTCAGGGCTTTAAGCATACCAGGAAGCATTCTGAAATTAAAAAAGCTTTTTTTCTCTCTTCTTTTCCTTTTCCCCATGAAAGTGGGGGTTTTTTTGTGAACCTCCTAGGCCTCTCCTCTGCATTTCTAGGTTTTAGCCTCTTAGGAAATAAAAGATCTCTCTGATTATCCCTTGGACTGGATGTATCGAATACAGCAGAATCAAATGAAATCCTGTGTTAGCTACGCATGAGATTGTTCCTAAAAACACTGCATACTTCAAGAGTTACTTTGGGATGACTTTCCTGAAGCGCGGAGCCTCTACTCCCTTGCAGGCAACAGTGGAGGAACAATCTCTGCTCTCACTACACCAATTTACAGAACTCGAGCCTGTCGGCATTTCTCAGATTGCCTGCAGTACAGAGCCGAGCCCCCAGCCGCCTTCCCTCTGTCAAATGCCATGCACACAACTATAAACCACAAGAAGGAATTGCACCAGACCTGACTGGAACTTCTTTGAGATGTGAAAAGCCCTTGTGCAGTCATTCCCCTCGTTTTTCCACTTCTGTTTACATCCATTCTTTCCTTGCTGCACAGGAGGTTTGGATGCTGCATTGGAAAGCTTAGCCCTACTATGTATTTTTGAAAACTCCCTGGCTAGTTTTGTAAGAAACTGCCCATCATGAAGTGCTCCTCCCAGAGAGGAGAGATGCAGTGCTTTCAAAGAAAGCTCTTCATCCTGAAGGAGAAAACATAAACAATCCAGATGAACATGTCAGAAAGCTGCCAATTCTTCTGATCCAGCCTGGAATCCAGCAGTGTTTCGGTGGTGGTGGTGGTGCTGAGGTCCAGTTCTTAGAATTGTGTATGACATGGGAAATTCAATTTTCATTGGTTTATAAATAATTCACTTCTAACCCTTGGGACTACAGAGAAAAAGAAAAAAAAATTATAACATGGACTGGAACAGCATAACAGAGAGCCAAACAAAATCTCCCCCAAATTCTTCACAGTTGCATGACTTTTGAGCAGTGTAACTTGTTAAGGAGTTTCTGACTCATGATCTTGAGCTACTTAGTGGCAACAATGTGTATGCTACACCGATTCCCCCAAAGAAAGCCAGCGCCCTACAAGCGCTCAGCCAGCTTGGGGACAGCTAGACACCTTCCTGCAGCTGCATGCTGGGGTGGCAACTGCAGCTGGCTGACACCATGTGGCTGAGTAACCGACCCTGAGATGATGCACTGACACAGGGAAGCTGTGCTTAGGGAGGTAGGTTTGGGATGGTTTGGTTTTGTTTTGTTTCAGAAGCACAATTGGAATAGCAGCAGTACCCAAAAAACCCACCCACTAAATCCTCAGCCTCTTTTTGCAGCTCTATCAGTTTATCACAGAATGTGTGAGGTTGGAAGGCACCTTTAGAGGTCATCTAGTCCTACATCCCCTGCAGTAACCAAGGACACCTTTAACTAGATCTGGTTGTTCAGAGCTTCATCAAGCCTGACCTTCAGTGTCTCCAGGGATGGGGCCTCCACCACCTCTCTGTGCAATCCGTTCCAGTCAGACCAGTTTGGTCCAATGAAACCCAGCACTCCTCTGCGGAAGCCCTTAGTCTGTGTCAGCACAGCCACTCTACTGGCAACAGGCCAGGGATGGTGAGTAACGAATTCTCCTGCCCAAAGCATCATTCTGAAAGTATTTTGGGTAGTGATTTGCTGTTTTATTGGCTGCATGGAGAGGAAGGATGAGGTAGGGAAGAGAAGCATGAATTTGGAGGTGGAGCCTCCCATCGCTGAAGAATCTGCAATGTGTGGAATATTTGGAACCTCTGTGGTTGGGAGGCTCTGGAATGTGGTTAAAATAATGCACAAATTAAAAAACAATAATCCTACTGAAGCGTTTGACTGAATGTATCTTCACTGAGCTGGGGCCAGCTGGGAATTTCCTTAAGCCCTAGAATGAAGTGAGGTTTCTGATGCAGATAGCCCACAGTGGAGCAACAATGTTACATGGATTTTATGAGTTTCAGTAACTCTGCTTTAATCAGAAAATTAGAAGTAACCTAGAAACCCCCCTAAGGCCTGATTTGCTACTCTATTAAACCAGTATAGCACCAGAGTAATATCATGGTTTTCAATGGAGATATGCTGGCATCTAATTGATGTTGAGAGCGGGTGAATCAGGCCCCAAGACGGCTGCGAATTATTTTCTTTCTATCTGACATTCTACTGTTCAAGTGAAAAAACATGGTAGAGTTGGGAATGAATCCCAAAAGCAAGGCAACCTGAAAGGCGTGACAGAGAAAGATGTGGGTTTAGTGCTATTTTAATCATTCTAATACACAGAATAGAAATCTTCTTAACAGAAAGCACCACCTAATCAACCTGTCTGCCACAACTCTTAATAAATTAGCAACTTGCATTATGCACTGACATCAGTAAAACTTTGGAAAACAATGGAAAAAATCCAAATGTCAAATGTTTGGCTAAGATTTACTGATTGTTATTTCATTTTCCTGAACACAAAAGCTAAAATATTTACCCTCTGGTATCCGGAATAATTTTGTAAACTGCAATGTAAGCAAAGAACTTAGCGGTCTATTTTCTGTGTTACATATCTACAAGAAAATTGGTAATTGCATTAAATTGAAGAATGCTATGTTGATTAACAGCAAGAAAGAATAGCCTTTACAGTGCAATGAGAGTTTAACTGAAGCGAGCCAGTGCAGTTTTGTCCCATTTTGTCCCATCTCAGTATTGTAATGTTTACTAAATATTTGCAAAATCACATGAAATTGCTTAAAAATGGAAATCTGCTAAACAAGCAGAACGAAAACATCTGTAAGTAATATAGTATCTGAACATAAAAATATTAACCAGGAGGAAAATGCTGCCAAACAGATACATAATTATTGTGCTTCATTAGACCCGGCTCTGATGAACCACACTTAAACTTGCAAATACATTCAAGAGACAATCCGCTCTAGCACTACTTTTACATCCAGGGAATCCTTAATAGGATCCTTACCTGGAGGTCAGCAGAGACCTGCTGGTGGAAGAGAAGGCAGAAATCAGGCACTCGGCTTACAGCTTGTCAGGAGAGACATGACCACTTAGGATTTCACTACTTTAACTAGAACGAATCCAAAAACCCCAAAGTGCAAGTTTTACCGCCAGGAACTGTACAACTCAAGCATGCAAAATGAAGCAATCTGGTATTTTAATGCCAAAGTAAGTTCACTTAAAATTTCTGAAACAAACCCCAACTTTGCCAACTCGATGTCTGCTGCGTACAACCAGGCACTAATGAGGGATAAACACGGGAAGGTAAATGGCCAGCTTCCTGTACAAATACTTGACTTCATCTGAAATATTCAGCTGAAATCCCCTTACAGTCTTAATTCAAAACTGAATCTATAACTTTTTTTTTGCCCCATACTTACATGGGGCTTTAGCATTTGTGCAACACAGAGCATCAGAGAAGGAGCTGAAGCCAAAACTGTTCCACAGCGAACATCAACATGCCTTAGAGAAGTCCAAAACTGTAAAATTTATGTGATTTTTCTGTTCCATACCACTGTCAAAACAAAGCCCTTCTATTTAATTTAGGTTTGAGTACTTATTTAGAACCACATTCATCTACCAGTGTACCCTCTACAATACGTTTTTCCTAGACTAGTCCAAAAGCTTCCTGAGGTCCCAAACACCTACAATGTGTTTTTATTGTTTTAATCCCAACGATTAAAAACACGATCTCCGATCTTAACCTTGTTAACCCAAGTATTTCTATGGCACTCTCTCCCCCCACCCCCTTTTTCTCTGCCTCTCATCCCACCACACATACCAGCCCTGGAGAATCTGGTTCCTGGTCTAGAGCAGACCTTCAAGGCTCAAGAGAGACGAGTTCACCTCAAGAAGAAAAATCAATCCACTTGGTTTGTAACTATGCAGCACACTCACAAGAAGAGTTTCACGTGCTTGCAACTGAGCATCTCACAGACACACAATGCTCAGCGGTTTTCAAGATGGCACTGCCAGGAGATTGAGTCAGATGATTGCCTATTGCTGCTAGTAGTGCCAAGGGAAAAAAAAGCAAACAACTAAAACGTCCCCATGAAATGTCCAGCTAGAAAAGTCACATGCAGAAACAAATCAACAGGCTCTTACTTTATTAGACGTAACAACAGAAAGTGTGTAGCACCACTTGCGTGTAACTGACTCTTGACATAGGAGAAAAGGGAACCACTACTCTACCTTAAACATGTCACACAAATCACAGAAGCAAGTTTTGAGGTAATTTCCTGCAGCAATTCTGGCAACATATCACTGAGGGAAAAAAAAAAACGTGTTTCCCTCTCTTTTACAATATTTTTGCATAATGAGATCTAGAAGCAAGAACTTACAGGAAGGAAAACAAATCAAGGGCAAGATTAAGCTGCAATTTTCAACATTCTACAGTATTAGTTACTTGAAGACAAAGCAGTAAAGCCCAAGCACCAAAGTCACTTTATATATACATGCCTAACTTCTCTTTAGAGCTGAGCAATAAACCTCCTGGAAGAAATGAAGCAATAGAGGAACAGAATGATGACTCCACTGAACAGATTGTGCACTAGTCCATGCCTCAGAATTTCTTCTATTGATGTTTTTATGTGCAAGATATAGTCCAAGAAGGTAGAACTCAAAAGAGAGAGAAAGGCAACATTTCAGCTGTAATATTTCCACTATGTAGAAAGCAGACTATCATATCAAAAGATGATGGTAATTCTTTATAATCCACTGTTTTAAAAAACACTATGGCTGCCTTCTTACAATGGATATTTGACTACCAGACATCTGTAGTCCTTATTTTAAAAGTGTTGCTCGATTGAGATCTTTTTACTAAACCCCAAAAAAATCATAATAAATTGCTTTATCTTACTTCCATCAGCATAGACTAAGAATGAATGTTTCATTCTCTGACAAGCAATGTTTACAATCAACTGTACCATTTTCCCAACTGCAAGCCCAGTATCTTGTGGAAAAAGGCTTTTACAAGTTTTCTGTGCCAGAGGGAGCAATGTCTCCCCTTTATCTACTTGTTGCCAAGCAGATGGTTTTCAAAATGTCCATGTATATTTCTGTGACTTAGACAACCCACTGGTTAAATTCATTACTTCTCCAGTTACATAATGTGGGTGCATAATTGTAGAGAAAGTTACACTTGACTTTTTCACATCATCCTTTATGTCTTTTGTACAGGGCATCACAGATACTTGAACTTTCTTTTCCCTAATCACCTGCCAAACTCTACAGCTTTCATTTCTGCTCTCTATGCTATCTTGAAAAACAATATGATGAATGAACACATCGTATCTCTGTAGACACCTGCCCTGTATAGACAGGACGATGCTACCAGGTTTTGCTATGCCAAATTCACCATCAGCATTACTGGAACACAGAAAGCTGTTGGCTTGGTGAGCAGACCACCCTTTGCCTGGTTTTTCTGCTTTAGTGTCCAAAAAGGAAAGAAATGTTCCTTTTACAGCCTTATGAGCCACTAAACACATAAGCCTTGATTAATGTATATATGCTCAATGGTTCATGTTTTTGGAATGGATTGCGGAGAAGGCCAACTAATCCTGTCAAGCCAGATACCTCAGTCTGAAACAAAATCTCTTTTAACAATTTCAATCCACAGGTCTTTCATTACAAAAAGATTTTTCAATTTGTCCAGAAAACTCATGTTCAGTCTGCTGGAAACCATTTACCATGCTTCAGAATTGTTTACAGTAAATAAATCATATGATGGATTAGAAGAAAACCCATGTCAAGTTTTAGCTTGGGTCTTTGAGAGTTTACGAAGAGATTCAGCTCCCTTTCCCTTTCCCTTCATTGCTGTCCAAGACCAACTGAGAGAAATCAAGTCTCCAGTAAAGATGTGAAGGGTAATTTCATTTTGTCACATGAGGTATCCTCCCCAAAAGAGACTAGTTAACACTAGCAGATCACTTACTCCTTTACACAGGAGCCACAAGACCTCTGCTGTTTTGGTTTCTTTACTTCAGCTCTAATTCAGCAAGGGATATTTCTTATCCTCCTTATTTCAAGTGTCCTTGATATCATTTTCAGTGCTATTAATAGTATTACTACAATACTATATTGACAGAAACTCTTTTCTCAAAGTACCATATGATACATACACATGCTGAATGAAGTATTTTTTCTCAGTATCAACAGCCCTTCTCAAGAACCTTTATACCTTGTCCAGTAACAACACAAAGACATCTCATGATGAATACTTTTAGGAGTCTCCTGTGCCTAGAGTTTATTGAGCATAGTTTAGCCAAGCTGGCAGTAATAATTCATGAAAGCAATGTCCTTACAGCACGTGTAATTGTGATAACAATTATCCACCCCCTGATAGCAGTTTCTTCCAGTTTAGTAGCATCACTTGCTATGGGAATCTGACAGCTCATCATATCAGTTACTGAAGTTGCACACCTTTGCCACAGATTCATCTCCAGGTCAATGAGAAGAATACACTGGAAATGATATAAAATATGTGCTGACTCAAAAAAAAAAAGGAAACTATTTCATTTCACATAGAATCCACAATTTGTTGTTTGTTCAAAGGCTCTTTCAGTACTGAGGTCTTATTTGTCTCAGATATTATCTTGCTTCTTTGATTTTTTGAATCTTAAGTGCGACATACGACATCCTCCAATACAGTTAAGTATGTCTCAAATTTTCAATGAGGCATAGGTAGTTCTCTAACCTACTAGCTCAAACTCTAGTCCAGTGTTTTTCCTCTGATCTTTTTCCTTTTCTTGCTATTCTTTCTTCTTATTGTCTTTTTTAAATCTCAGGAAAACAAGCAGCACGTATTTACATAGAACTCGTACACCCCACATCTGAAAGTGCATCTGTAACCTCTAAGTCATTACTCTGTGTGTAAAAGCCAACTGATCATTACAACATAATTATTCACGTAAGCTCCTAATGACAAATCTGCATAAAGACATCCATGACTTAAGGAAGGAGAGTGTACATACTTCATTCAGAAAGGCTTTTGAGCATAACCTTTTGGGTCACACGACACTTGTGTCGTGGTCTCAACCCCTTGTGCTCACGTCTGCTCCTCTAACGTGTGTGTTGAGCACTCTCATGTCTCAGGAAATGGCAAGAGTGCTCAGGAGCACGTGAGGCTTTTCTGTCTTTTGTTCAATCTGGATTTGTAGTGAGACCTTTCTGTTTGCTTTCTTAGAAGACAGCAAACTGTCTTCTAAGTCCAAGTATGATTCTGGTTTAGGAGGCTGGAAAGCTAGGAAGGACATGCCCATTAATCACTTGGGAACACTAGGAAATGAGACACACTCGGCTATGACACACAGCATTCTGTTTTAATGATCTGCAGTTACTTGCTTGAAGACATCACTATCACCAGGGCACTTAAACAGTATCAAATAAAAAATTAAAAAAAAACCCCAACACCAACCAAACCAAACCAAAAAGCCACCCACAAACACAGGTGTTTGATTTGGGCTAAAGCCACCTGTCAGGGACAGGATGCAACTTCCTCTGATGTGAACATCCAAGCAATAAACTGGCATGTTTCAGCTGTGTACATGCAGCACGACCAGGTTTGTGGATCTGGCTGTGGCAGGCTCCTGGCTCTTTCAAAGGGTACAGAGCAGCGCAGAGGGGTGTGTGCCAGGATGCTGCGCTTCATTCTGTGGCAGAGTAAGGCAAAGGTCTGAAAACAACCAGAGACCGACACTTCCCAGAAGGCTTCTAAGGACTGTGTTGTAGCTAAACAGGGGAGGAAGGTGCTGAGTGTGAGAGCAGCAAACCAACAGGTAGGTTATTATCATTACTTCCTGATGCATTTTTGTGTGCAATGAGCTTCTCTAGTACACTAACAGATTAAGAAAGGATTTAAGTGCCCAAATGAGATTTGGCACCTAAGGTCAGTACTGAAATCATACAAAACCAGCTCAGCTGCTGCATGTGACTTCCCCAGCGCCTACTTTCTGAACATGAACTTCACTAGGTACCCAAGGGACATGGAGTTACATCTAGGTACATCCCTTTTTTGAGCTTTGATCCCTTTGATCATGCCTAAATTCAGTCCAGCAATGCAATTTTCTTAGTTATTTCCCTTGCAGGGTCTGATGTTGCAGAGAGCTTTTGCAGAGGAAAACTGGTGTAGTCCCTAAGAATTAGGGCACGTTTCCTTACAAAACACCTGACCCTTTAAAACCCAAACTGAGAAGGAACAGGCATTAGTTATTCTGTGCATGGCATAAGTTATCAAAGCACTCTCCACTACCTGGAAGACTGAGTTCCCCTTTGTTAACAGTTTAAGGAATTTCAGATCTATGTTGCTCATCTTCTTAGGAAGCAGGCCGTGTTTTTTTTACATTCACCTGATCAAGGTGATGTACCAGAGACAGGACAGAAAGACAGTGAGGTGATTTTCACAGAACACTGTCATAAGATGATCATTTAGAAGACAGCCTGGTTCTATTTCCTGAAAGAATTTTATTGGTTTTTTAATAGAGAAAGAGCAAGACACTTTCACCCAGGTGAAGCCACTGGACTGCAATTCCCTAGCAGAAATAAAGTGTTTTCCCATAGTGCAATGCACACATAATACAATGCACACATAGTGCAAGGCTCCTAACAGCTCCTTTATGTTCCCAAGGGTCACAACAAGTAACCCTTCACCCAGGCTCGAAGGTATCACTTAACTTTGTTAATTATGCCTGAAAGTGAAAATACAGGTATATAATGCAGAGTTGCCATTCTCAGGAGAAAGAAGAGTACCTAAAATTGCAACACTCATCATTCTGGTGGCCAAAGCCTTGCATTTAGAATCCCTGACTTACTATTCTTGTGTCCAAGGCAGTAAACACAGGCAAAAATCTATCATGTAAACTGACTTTGCTAATTAGGGCATGGCAACAGCAAGATATGCCCACTGTAGAAACTCTAATCTTGCCCTAAGACCCAGAGCAATGCTAAAGAGGTCAGCATAAACCTTTGCCTATCTCTACTTGTGCCTGGGCATCTGTATAACTCATTTCCCTGCGTTCTGTACACACTTAGAACAGAGAATATGTAACTTCGGGCAGGGATTAGATATTCATTTCAGTAGAGGGCAGCAGTATTCATTCACAAACCAAACAGAGCTGTGTACAGTATGTATAAATACCAGCACAGTTGTCAGAAAACTTAGGCAAAGGAGGTGAAGGAAAAATAGTTCCTTGGAAATGAATTGTATTATTAATACCTTGATCAGAGCACATAATGAACTCAAATCTCACTCTTTGCAGATAGTCAATCAGATCATGTCATCCCAATATTAAAATCGTCCTGCTTGTATTAAAATTAGTAACCTCTCAAGAAACCACTCCAAATATAAGAGCAAACAGAGACTGTAACCACTCCGGCTTCATGCAACAATATGTGGAATGTAAAGATCTGCAGTATTGAACTTGGGGCCATCCCTACCCCATTAAAAATAAAAGTCTCCTCCAAGCCAGTGGAAACTGGCAATCTCCACCGAGTAGCAACAGCTTACAGAAATATATCTCCATTTGTAATCATTTCAGTGTATGGATGATGACATTTGGAAACATCTGGATCTGATGATGTCCACGGGAGATTCCAAAATGGTAGTGTCTAAATGTGATGATACAATAAATACAAGATGTTTTATTTTAGATTGAAATAGCAGAATAAAGACAAGGGCAGATTTAGATAAAGCACTCAAGCATGGGACTTCAGGTGGCAGCGTGTATGCCTCTTAACTCTTGAAAACACCTCTAGCACCAGCCACCTTCTGTGATCTCAAAGAAGCCCTGCAGCTGCTCTCCAGCCAAAATTCTTAACAGGCTTGTAGGCTTGTGCTCACCAAACTATGTGGCTGTAATTCAAACCATTCACTGCTCAACATAATTAAGAACCAATCTCTGAGTCCAGAACAATAGTCTGCTCGAGCACTAGCACATGGGAGCAAAATGAGACTTTATGTCTTGGCTCACGTTTGCTTTCATCGTTTTTTTTCCCCCTCCCTCTTACAAAGAGAACCTTAGCTTCCCCTCTCCTCCCTGCAGCACACCCGAGGGCAGTTTTCAGATTACTGCAGGCTCCTTCAGGCCCTCTTCACGGCAGAAATGGACCCACAGAATTACCCCAAATGTACTGTTGCTAAAGCAATAAACTCAGGATCTCTGACTCGGAGATCTAACGACGAGACATCGACAACCATCAGAACATTACTTCCGGTCCACTCCAGCTACTTTTGGTGGGGAACGGGAGGGGAAATGGTGGGGTTTGCACAAACTTTGCTGTTGCTGAAACCCCTGATGACTCAAGAACTACTTCATGCCTCAGAGCCTTACCAAAGGCAGCCTCAGGGAAATCGCTGACAGCCAAGAATAGCTCGTATGGAGCAGCCCTCGGCGATTTCTGGTTTCCCACTACATTCCCTGCTCCACCACGCAAAGACTGAGACAGCAGAGAGAAATAAAACTGGGTTTATGACACAGTTTTCCTCTGTCAGGCAAATTTCCTGCTAGACTGGGCGGGCGCTGCTTGTCTCCACAGACGGGAGGTTTCCAGTGGCCAGAGGAAGGCTTGCTCTTCAGCAGGAGCAGTTCTGCCTTATCCCTGAGGTGTGTGACACCACTAATCACATCTGCACCAAGTCTTCTGCCATGGCCTCTGCTAACGAGTCACACCTTCAACATAAATTCCAGGTTCAAACAAAGAAATAGATGCAATATAGTTGCACACAAGGAGCTCTGCTGGAAAGGACCTGGGGGTCCTGGTGGATGAAAGGTTGGCCATGAGCCAGCAGTGTGCCCTGGGGGCTGAGAGAGACAATGGGATCCTGAGGGGCATCAGGAGGAGTGTGGCCAGCAGGCCAAAGGAGGTGATCCCCTCTACTCTGCCCCACCTGGAGTGTTGTGTCCAGTTCTGGGCTCCCTGGTATAAAAAAACCAGGGATCTCCAGGAGAGAGTGCAGAGGAGGGCTACAAAGATCATTAAAGGTCTGGAGCAATTCCCTTACAAGGAAAGGCTGAGTGAGCTGGGACTGCTCAGCCTGGAGAAAAGAAGACTGAGAGGGGATCTGATCAATGTTTATAAATATCTGAAGCAGGGGATGTAGGGGGAATCAGCCAGCCCCTTTTCTTTGGTCAGTGGGGACAGGACAAGGGGCAATGGCTGCAAATTGGAGCACAGGAAGTTCCGCACCAACATGCAGAAGAACTTTTTCCCAGTGAGGGTGAGGGAGCCCTGGGACAGGCTGCCCAGGGGGTGTGGAGTCTCCTTCTCTGGAGAGATTCAACACACATCTGGACGCCTCCCTGTGTGACCTGTCCTAGAGAACCTGCTTTGGCGAGGGGGTTGGACTCCATGATCTCTGGAGGTCCCTTCCAACCCCTACAGTTCTGTGATTCTGTGATATAGAAAGCAATTAACATGGACAAAAGTGTACGACTTTCTTGTCCCCAAGCAGAAAGAAGAGCCACTCTGTAGTGGAAGACAAGCAGAAAAGAGCTCCTCTTCCTATGAGCACCAGACTTTAAAAAAAAACCAAACCACCCCAAAACATCCCCCACTTCAAGCTACTGACAAATATATAAACCCAGGAAATATTTTCTGTTTTGCAAAACAAAGTCTTGCAAAGGAGGTCAGGGAAAGAAAATAAAATGTATTTTGAAGATCTGAAATCAAAACCATGTGGCGAGTTGGGTAAAAATACAGCAGACAGGGGTTAACAAAGAGGAAATCTCAGCAAGGCTTCGGTCATTCTTTTTCCCTATTTATTCCTTACAAAGGAAACAGTGTCCTTCCACACCTAAAGGCCACAGGTAGTCTCCAAAGGTCTGGAATGTGCAGAAATTAGAGGGACTGGCTGAAAAATCTAAAGAGCCAGTGATGGGACCCTTGCCACTTATGATAGCACCAGTTTCCCAAAAAATGTAGGGGATACAAAGCTCACCTGGAATCCTAAGGGACTGTCTCCTTAAAGGTGACTGCCCAGCTCAGTGATGGCTGAAATGCCTGAGGTTTCGGGGGTGGGAGGGGGAATTTTGCTCCACTGTTGGCTGCCTTGTTCTCTGGTATACTTCCCCTGTAAGGACCAAGGGACCATAAAACCACTCCAAACTCAGTGAAAGAAGGATATTGCTGCCAACTTGCTTAACCTCATGCATTTTTTGAGTGAGAAGGGAAGACCCACCAGAAGAGCTCCTCAGCATGCTCCAGCTGGGCATGCTGTGGGGACCACAATTTAGAGGAGCTAAAAAAGTTGTTTTTGCAGTTCCAAACCCTTTACCCTCACACCATGGGGCACTGCTCATGTTAGCTTTCTAACTCCAGCTGATTATAGAATTATTGAAATACAAAAGCATTAACTCTTGCTATCATTAAATTAGAAGCTTCTGAGATTACCTTTGTAAGATGCACCCACTGAAGTTAAACAGTACCCATGTCTGATAACTTAGCTATTTCAAAACAGGAATCATGCACAGCCTATGTCATCTTCACATGGATGGCTCAGAAGGAATTACAGCCATCCACTTATCAGTCCATGGCTCATTTTGACTAAGGAAGCAAGGACTTACTGTCAGGAGTGCTTTTAGGAGCTCAAACACTATTGTTGTTTCATTAAAATTGTTCCTAGACTTCCCAGCTGCTCTCTGGTGTATAATGGGATGCGTATGGTGCTCACTTCTGCATGTGGCCTGATGCTCCTGCATACGGCACGGCATGCGAAAGGAAGGAGAAAGTCACCACTGTTAACGTTAGTCTCACTTTGCTACTGGCACCAGAACTACCTCCCTTTAAAGTTAACATTTCTCTGCTGAAGGTATCCATACTACCTGCATGCCACAGTAAAGAATAGCACTTCAAAGCCCAGAGCCATCAGGCCAACCTTTTCTTCATTTCAGACCTTGAAATTAACGGGTCATAATTGCCTAATGCATCTGTGCATCTGAGCCAGAGGAATTACGCTCACATACTTCTTCGTATTTATCCCCTTAGCACAGGGATATTTGCTCACTGGTCCCCTTTCACTTTCAGACTATATCCCTTATAGAAATCTATCACACTCCCCCTTCTTTTGTTCAGATTCTTAATCTTAAACATCAAGTGTTTGCCCCAAATTCCACACTGTTATATATGTTTTCACACAGATGGTCTGAGTGACAAATCTAGTGCATGACATCACAGTTTACCCTACAACGATTCATCTTTCTGCATTAACTGTGTGATAAACTATGGAAGAAAGAGGGGCCTCCTTTCCAGTCCTCTTATCTAAGGACTGTCGTAAATATTATCAGGAAACTGGTGACCCACTTCCTTCAGTTTCCCATGATAACGTTATGTTACTGGATTTGTTTAAACAAACTCGTGTCCCAGTCCTCTGATACCCTAATGTATCTGTTGTAGAATCACTGCAGCTGTTGGTAAATCATATATTTTACAAGATGACCTCTATCAAACATTTTAAGGTCAGATTTGGCTCTGTGTCCCCATCAGATTGAGCAATGATCACATTGCCATGCTAATGAATACAGGCAAAATTCGGAGCAAGGAACGAAGGTCTTGAATAGAGATGAGAAAAGAAAGAAATGAGTTTCATTAAAACACACCTAAGTTTGGCCAGACCAAGATTATACTTGTTTTTAATCAATCTGCAAAGAAGCAGTCTGTTTTATCTTAAAGTATATATACACCCAGACCTCTTTTATTTCAGGTTTGTGCTCCTGCACTTTGATCCGGATTTGTACCCGCAGAGTCAGGAATTGCAGGCCAGCCAAGGACACTGCTGCGGGGCTCTGGAAAGGACAGACAGCAGCTTCGTGTGCTGGGCATGAGGTGCACCAAAAGCCTCCAATCCAGGATTGGGAGAGAGCCACTATCCCTTACTGGCCCCACTGGCATGCCTAGGAAGAGGGATTTCTGCTTTTCTCTTTTTCTGGTCCAATGTAATCTCAACATGTTGTTTTCTGAAGGTAAAAGTCACCAGCCCCTCCTTTCCCTTTTCCTCCCCAGACTCAGGAGACTATTTTTCCCTTGCTGCTCTTATCAGTTCCCAGGCTCCAGGATGCCGAGGCGGAGGAACACGTTTCTCAGAGGACCTTTTCAACAGGGTAATTCCCTTGCAGCTCCCCACGGCTTGCAGACTAATCCTCCGTGGTGCTTGCTGAGCCCTGGGGTCTGAGCAGAGGGTGATGGCAACATGTTTTTCCAGAGTGCAGCTCCTTCTACAGCCTGTGCTTTCCCTCCTCTGACACTGACCAGTCCTGCTTCAGTTACTTGTGTGACATTTCCCCAGAGAAAGTGGCCATGCCTCTGCCCTGTGTGATTTGCTAAATAGTATGAAATACATTAAAAAAAAGAGAAAATCCTGCAAATACCTGAAGAGCCTTTACTGGGGGACTCTTGACCTAACTTATTTAATTGGAAATGGATCATATTAATGAAGCAATAAATGGAAACTTAAAGAAAACAAGAAATTTGGACAAAGCAACCATTGAACATGAATTAGCTGGCAGTCAAGTAAATGCTCTAAGTTTCTTTTATACTTGTGGGCTGTTTTAATTCTAATTTTGTGCACCTAATCTAATGCTAAATCTAGGTACCCTGTCCATCTCCTTTGTTAAAATTCTGGGTAATCTGCAGTTTATGACTGAACTGCTCTAAGTTTCAGAGCCCTGGGACAGGCTGCCTAGGGAGACTGTGGAATCTCCTCTGGAGATACTCAAGACCGGACTGGACGCCTCCCTGTGCGACCTGCCCTAGGGAACCTGCTTTGGCAGGGGGGTGGACTCGATCTCTGGAGGTCCCTTCCAACCCCTACAATTCTGTGAACATTTTGTAAATAGTATATGCTGGCTGGTTTTTATAAAGTTGTCAAAAGCTAATGGCTGCATCTCTTTCGGTGGTCGGTGTGGAAATTGAGAGGGGGGAGGAGTAGCAAACTGAGTACAGAAAGTAACAGTTCACAAACACAACACCTTTCCTCTTAAGCCAGGAAACTCCAAGTGGAGAGCCCTTTTCTCACTATCTTAACTCGGGAGCCAGGACATATTCAGATGGCTGTGATTTTCCACAAAAAACTGAGCTCAGACCTTTCCCAAGGCGAGGCAGCTGCAGCCACAGCCTTGGCCTGTCAGAAAACCTCAGGGCCGATGAGCAGCAAGTGCAGAGATTTATTTCTCCGCTCACCTTTGGCTGGATGGTGCCAGAGATGAGGCTGTTGGTTTGACTCTCGTCGCCTCCCACACGCACAGAGATGCAGCACCTCCCTTCCCAGGACAGAAGGGAAAGGAGACAGGTGATAGGAGAAGGGATATTCTGCACTCCTCAGCTAAAACTGGGGTCACTTCATCCTATGTGAGTGAAGAGGGTACCTTGCCTAGCACTTGTTTAGAAAATACTCTCCCTGCCATCGCCACAAGCTACAAAGAATGGATAATGGCTGAAAGCTGTGAGGCTTTGATTTCTATTTTATTGGTTGTGTGTGCTGTACACCTGCAGCATCACAGAGCTTTTTACTGGAGATGGAATGCATCCATATGAATTCCCGCAAACAGAGTGGTGTGTAACAAAAAATAAAGACTCTCCTGGGCTTTTGCCAAAATAATTGGAAATCTCTATTTATGAAGAGTTTTAAAACCCAGTACCAGCTGGCAGCTACTGTTTTGTAGGGGGATTCGTTTTGGTTATGGTAGCAAGTAATTACATTTATTTTAAGGCAATAACAGACACTGCTTGCAAGCTGAAATCCAGTAAGTTCAACCACCAAAATACCAAAATACCTGTTGCACCAAAATACCTGTTGCTACAGTACCTTGTGAAGAAAGCTACCTGCTCCTGCACAGATGTTCCTGAGAAGACACCATGGAAGGGACTAACGGGACTGGAGTTTATGGCTTCTAATGTTAAATGTCATTAAGTACAGTTATCTTATAAACACAGCAGAGTGTTATGCCTGCTCCGTCAGAGCTGTATATTTAACATGAAACATTAACTCTTGTCTGTCATTGCCAACGGCACAGGTTAATATTCTGTACAGAAGGAAATTTGCATAAAGAAAATATTGTCCCAAGATTACTGGATATTCCTCTCCAGCTCCAGAAATAAAAGAGTGTGAAAGCATGAAATTAAGAACTAAGAGTATGGGATGTAGCATAAGATGCCATGTCAGCATTTCTCAGAGACTGCCCCTTACTCTCTGCCAGGCTGAACTCTCCTCTCTGCTGAGCGACTCACTTGGTCCTGATGCTCCCCAGCACTGAGAATATACGTGAGGAACTGGGGTATGGAGAAAAACCACAGCCTAGATGGCCAGCACAAAACCCTCATCTTTCACCCTTTTAGTCAGCGCCTTTGTACAGCCAGAACAAAGGTCCCTGAATCTGCCCAGAAGTAGCTTTGCATCAGCTGTACGGAATAACCTGGGAGATGTCTGAAATAATACCTAGTTAATAAAACTCCAGAGTCAGTGATGAGCAACAGAAGTGCCCGGAAGTGAACAAGAGGCAGGCATGCTCCACAGACCCAATGCACAAGCCATTTTTACCCAGATGGTGAAGTAAGCATCCAGCTTTGAACATTTGCACCATTTTTTTCCTGGGCTCGCTTTTTCATGTGTATGTCATTTGCTTGCATGTATGTGGAAGGTGTGGAAGAGCTCAGGAATGAATGCAGTACATGTAAAATCAGTTTGATGAAGGGGCTGAGGGAAAGAGAAGGAAAAAGACTTTTGTTACACTCAGGAAACCCAGCGGGTGTAAGAAGCAGAACTGTAGGATCAAGTTAGAAAGTTGACAATGGAGAGGAAGGATTCATACACATCCAGCATAAGTGCTGTTGTGGCTCTTCAGCTGTAGGCATTTCTGTCGAGTGCTATTTTTGCAACAGGGTAATATTTCAAAATTTGCCAGCTGAATACAGCAGCTTCGCTCTGCAAGAGATCCCAGTGTAACCTGTTTGATGTAAAAAAAGGAGACGCTTTGTTTTTCAAAGAAGTTTTCTAATTCCTCTAACCTACAAACCAACACAGGTTTTATAGGTTCACAGATAGAGCTGCAAATGATGGCCTGTACTCAGCTTCTTATTCTTGAGAATTTTGGAGTTAGAGGGCACTAGGGAGCCTGAATGAAGTAAAATATTGGCGTGCGTATCACCTGCCTTTCCTTATGAGGGCTGGACAGGAGCCTGATGAGAAAACAAGGGGAACAGCTCCAACCTACTAAGTATGGATGGCTGCAAAATATGTCAGTCCAAGAAACCAGAGGGGACTGAATACAAATGACACGAATTACATCATCTGAAAGAGTGTGGAAGAATGGAAGTAAAATACCATAGCTGCCTGTACTTCTGATTCAGGCTAAGAGATGAGAAGAGGAAGAGGAAAAGGATGTGGAAGGTACAGCTGTCAGAATAGCAGCTACTGGGTCAGCAAAATTGGGAGCTGTGAAGCTCTTCTGAGAGGAGCAACAGCTTGGGAGCACAGGGACAACCACCGGCTTGAGAGCTCCTCAGGTGGAAGGCAGCGGTCCAACACTGCACCGAAGCTCTGCCTCCTGGGTGAATGCACTAACCATTTGCTAAGCTATCCAGCACTGGGTTTGAGTTCCTATGAAGAAAGAGTCTATATGCTACAGAGGTTTGTTGCTTTTTTTTTAAAGGGAAGTTTAACATCAGGAAAGGTTTTTGGAATCCAGTACAGGGAACCTAGGTTCCAGAGAGGAATCATTATTTTAAAAGTATCACCCTTATTGGCATTTTATCCTATGCATCTGTAGGCAATCTCTTGCTGGCTGTGAAGGAGTTTTTGTGATCCCAGTTTAAATTGTCTCCTATGGTGGATTTCACGTGCTACTTTAGGGCCATAATGAATCACTTTCTTGGACCAAATTCTCCATGTTTTGCTAAATATATACCCCGGAACTTGGAAACAATCTCACTAACAACTTTGGGCACTGAGATAAATATTTCCTCAGTTACATCAAAGATTACAGACTTTGTCAAAGTATTTGCCTGTCTCTCTCATAAATCAAAATAGACACATTGCATAGGCACGTGTACCTCTGGATCAAACCCGAGTTTTAAAAGTTTGTAAGCATATATTCCAACTGTTGAAACTTCAAGGGACCTTACAGTCATCAAAAACCTCTTAACTTCACCTCTTTGCTGGTGGAGCAGGTATTTTCCATGTGAGAAAGGGTATGAGTCACTATAACGCCAAATAATATTGCTGATGCGGTAGGAAATCTGGGAAACTACTGGGAAACAGATAGTAAGGAGAACTATCACAAACTTGCACAGAAGAGGATGGAGTGCTCAGCTGAGTGCTGTCTCCTGAGATTCCACAATCGTATTATCAAACCTTTCACCTTTTGCTGCAGTAAAAGAGCTACACCTCCAGACAAAATAAGTCCTGACCAGGAGAAGAGATAATCAGGGGGAATGCATTTTTTTGTTGTCATTGATGTTTTAATAAAGCCATTTTTTTCCCTGCTTTACAAAGACCGTGTGTTGAAATACAGACAATACATCATGATAAGACCCTGCAAGCTATTGTTTATTATCTCTCCATACTACAACAAAGTTTTCAATGCTTCTCAAGCCATTTCTATCTTTTTCCTTGTTTGGCTTTGTTTTTTTGAGTGCCTTGCCTGAAACTTGCCTTTTCATTTTCCTCAGGGAAATAAATCTTACAGAGCAGAGCTTTCACAAAACTCTTGCAACCACAAACTCAAAACCTTCAACCAAGCACCTACATGAAATTTAAAACTAAAAGCAGGATATGGAGCTAATGTCCCTGGTAACATTTTATAAACCGCAAGAATCATACAATTGCTAAAAAA
Source organism: Laterallus jamaicensis coturniculus (assembly GCA_022605575.1). NCBI lineage: Eukaryota > Metazoa > Chordata > Aves > Gruiformes > Rallidae > Laterallus > Laterallus jamaicensis. Next base: position 6,478,813 of record JAKCOX010000005.1, read on the forward strand.
AAAAGAAAAAAAAAAGCCTGGCTCCAAGGATATCAGCAAACCTGAAAGAATTAACAGATCACTGCTGGTGGGTTACCACTGGGCAGAGCTTTATGCCCAAAAGAAGACAAGGAAACAGACAATGGAAGAGAAAGGAACCTCACCTCAGCAATGAAGACCCTTGACCCCCTTTCTTTTTCTCTGTATTTGCATTTACCCAAAGCTAATGTTATCATGGACATGTAATAATGTGTTCTTAGAAGAAAGACTCTGGGCTATGATCTCAGGTCTGTTCCCCATCCAGGGGCTGCACACATACTGCCATCACTGGAGTAACTTACTCCCAGAGAAGTGATCAACAAAATGACTGTTTTTCTTTCATTTCTCTGCTATTGTTTGAATTAGGAAACCATAAAAATTATTGTAATGAACTGGACATCTGAAAGATAAAGGTAAAATTAAATATGAACATTCTCAATACGAGCGCTTTGATGTGAGGTTTAGTTCAGCCCTGAGATGTAAGTGTAGAAACGAGGGGTAGGATGGCTTATGTCTGTCAAGACTCCTACCATAGCTGAAAGAAATGATCTGAACAGTCTGTTGTTAAAATGTCTGAGGCAGATGTTACTTTTACCACCACAGTCAAAGCAAGGGTCCTCAGTGTTTGACTTTCGAAATCCCTTGTAAGTTCCTTACAGAGACATAAAATGGTTTGTTTATTAATTCAGTAATTTTACAGAACTTGTGAGGTCCAGAATGAAACGTCTGATTCTCTGCAATCTCCAGTGGGCCGTACGTTTCCTTAATCTCTTTAAGAACAAACCTCCTTCAGTCCAACACCAACTGCTACATTTATAATCTCAGAAGACAGTAAAGATCCTTTTTCCTTTCATTATCACTTCTGCTACATTCATCTTAACTGGCTACCAATTTCACCATTTAATTCTTGTGAATATGTGGAATCAGCCATGAAAACTCCCATTTCTTGTCACATTTCTTTTCGAATGCCTGAATATATTCAGTTAGTTGCTCCCCTCTTTGCCTCAGAAGATTTCAAAGCTGTTTTCAAACCTCACTTACAAAAGACTCACTTTGCCAGCCACAAAAGACTGATCATCGCTCGGCAGCAGAACGCAGTAAAACTAAACACCGTGGAACAGTTTATGTCAAGAAACAAGTAGAGGCCTCCCTGAAATCCACGTTCAATTAGTAGGTTTCCTCAGCAGTTCCATCAGTCAATCACATCACTGCACACCAGAAACCAACACCGGACTAACAGCCCAGTGGCAACATCAGGAAATGTTGCTGATATATTTTTCTCTATCCAAATTTCTCAATGGCAAGGTAATAATCTTTAATTCACATCAAAACCTGAGCGGTAACATGCAGCCCGACACCATAGGGAAAGCAGCTTTGTCTGCAAAAGGGCACAGGATGAACATCCTAATGCGAAGCGGCATTTAGAAGTCATGGAGGAGACTCTGAACCCTCCAAGGCTGAATAGAGCTTTAGCTCTGAAAGTCAATGGTAAAATCTCAGCAAAGTGTAATTTGGTCCTAGGTATTTAAAAATACATTTTAAAGTGTGTTAATACCAGATTAAGTGGATTTGCTTCTGTTATGCTGTATCTGTATTTAATTCAGTGACCTTTATTTGAAAATTGGCATACTTTAATATAAAATAATGGGGGGAAAAAATCACGCTTTTAAAAAAAATTTGCTGCATCACATTCACCCACTGTTCCATGTTTAATATCAACCAGGAGTTTAAAGATGGGGGCATAGCAGCCCCACAAGACCCCAGCTCTCACCCAGGAGCTGCCCCTATCTCTGATACAGCAGTAATCATCAGCCAGCTCTGAATGTTTACAGCCATGGCGACTAATTGAGATTGGGACCTAAACTCTGAAGGGCCGACAGATGAGAAACCCATTATGACAGCATTAGCTCGCCACCATCAATCCACAAACACCGCCCTAATGTTACACACTGACTGCCCAAATCTGACACAGAACTGACATAAACCAAATTGCCTGCGGGCCGAACGCGCAGCAGTCCATGCTGTGATGCCAAGTAAGCCAAGAAGGGCAGGGGACAGGGGGATGCAAAGTAGGGATGCCTTGCCTAGTCAGGGCAGGTCTTGTGTTTTTCCCCAAAATGGGGAAACAGAAAACACAGTTACATGAAGCAAAGACCAGAACATGCAGAAAAGGGAGGAAGAACTTAAAAGTGTTTCTTACCTGAGACATTAAGTACAACTTCTTATAAATACGTGGAGCTTTCTCTGCTGTTAGTCCTGCAAAAAGGAAACAGTAAAGGACACCCCCTCAGGATGGGAATTTTGTTTCTTTAAAAGTACTATACACATTTTTTTACATGTCCTGGCAGAATTTGTACATAACTGTGCAAAGAAATCAGTACCTGTCTGCATGAGATAATGCTCTTTTACACATTTATACAGCAACAAGCAAATCTAGATAGATAAAAAGAGAAGATACAGTAGCTCCCCAATATCAAGGCTTCCCCAGAAATATTCTTGCACCACTGATGATTTGTCACATCATTTACATGCATAAAAACTAGGAATACCTGTTGTGCAGGGCACTGTCCATTCCTCACTTCCTAGAAGCTCAGACAGGAGGAAAGCTTCTCCAGTGATTCTGGGGTGGGGAGAGGAGAAAAAACTGTTAAAAAATCTTTAAGAGCAACAGAAATTCCACAGCAACATAAGTAAAAACTATGTTTAATGATGAAGACCAGTAATTCTGTGTATAAATACTGTGTAACTTTCATCTAGGTGAGGAAAAGGGTAAGAAAACATGGATTCTTCATTTGGTGCACCAATTGGGCATTAACACACCCTTGGGTGGCACAACCTGCTCCTGAAGGCCTCGAAGGACTGGATGCAATCCCTTGACTCAGTGTCCTGAAACCAGTGGCACTAGCTCTAGTCTCTATTGCCTCCAGTCACACCTCGTGGTCTGTGAGCAGAACAGAAAGCTGACTTGGATGCATGGCAGCCAAGCCAGAGAATCAAATACACATCTAAAATGATGTGAAGTGCCTCTTTGATGGATACCATTACTTTGTACTGAAGGAACTCTGTGGTTAGGCTTAAAATACTGCATGATTTTTTTAATTTGAACATATCTTTTCTCACTCCCTTCTAGGTTAGTTTGCCAATGTTCACCAAGTTTCAAAATTGAGATCTTGCTTCTGTGCTTTTCAATTTTGTTTTCTTAATTGTGCATTATTTTCAGAGAAAAGCACATTATGCCTGCTGCTTATTTTACGTGGATTGAAACAGTTGGAAACAGTCCGGGGCTGAAGTAACCAGTCAGGCCCATTTAAGCATAGTTGATGTAGGGACCAGCAGGGATAAGTGAGAAGCTTTGTAAACAATACAAACCAGCCACGCTGTGATTCCACCATGTCCTGGCACACAGTGAGTTTAGGAGGAGCAACCTGCAGCAGCATGTGGAGCTGGAGTCAATGGCTAGCTTCACAGCAAGGCACTGTAGATTTTCTGCCACTCCATCCACCCCTTTGGTTAACTAACAACAACAAAGATACAACAATAAACGCTTTTGTGAAACAATTCTCACAGCTTGCAGTCACATCAAAAGTATTAAATTTTCAAAAGCACATTAGGTGAACTCAGCTGGGGTTTCAGCAGGGTAACATGAAGTCCATTTGGAAGTCTTGTCCTGTGTAAGTACCAGCAGAAGCATGGAGACATTTTGCTGCTCGTTTCTCCTCTAATTTCATACCACCTTTCCTCTAGCTCTTCCTGCCTCTGCTTTCTGTTGGCCTCCTCCCAGTGCTGCTGTTGGGAGATCTTCTCCAAAAGGACGAAGCAGTGTGAGCAAGTGTGGAGGCACAAAGATCCTTGGGTGGTAGCACTAAGGTCATCATTTTGCCTGCTGCTGGGAACCACCCTGAGGGCTCTGATGAGTGGTCAGCATTGAGTTTATGTTGCTCAGCAAAACAAAGGAAGATTTCTGAAAATCTGCTCATAGGCATTACCAGGAGGTTATCTGTCTCTGTCAGTATTCCTGAAGAATATGAGTACTTGAAACCACTTGCCAATGTGTTGTCCGTATCTCTCTCTGGATGGTTCTTATTAACATCTGGTCAAAAAATGTTTTTACTTCCACCAGTCAATATTACCTCACTCTTCACAAAATGTATTTCTGTAGGGTCATATAGAAAGTCCAACTAGCCCTGACAGTACTCAACACCAAACTCTTTTAGAAAGAGCATCTGGACAAGTCGGGTATGTAGTGACAGTCCCTCAGAAAGCTGGTTCCACTTTCTGTCCCATAGCTCTTATATCTGCTGTATTCTATAGAGAGCAACATCACTGCTGGTGACAAGACATAATTCATAATGGTGACCCCACAACCTGCATCAAGACAGGGAGAAGACACTGGTAAAAGCCATTCTTTGAGACACTGCTTTAGTGCTCAGCGTTATGACATGCTGATTCACACCGTAGTGCTCATCCTCCCTTGCTGGCAGAACTTCAGTGGAGGCCTCATGTAGAGCAACCAACATGACGCAACCTCCAAAGCTGTATTCCTGTGCACCTCTTAAACAAAGCATCTGAAACCCAAAAGGAAACCTGGGGTTTGGAAAAAGAACATGACTTTATGGTAGTTGTGATCTCCATTGGTAGACTATAAGCAAAATATATTTTAATAATCTTTACGTTCAGGTCTAACCAGGACAATTTTGGATTCCATTCAAAATATCTTTTTCTTTTCTAGACATAAACCCCCCCCTGTTCTTTCTACTAAGTTCAGCAAGCAGAGGAGTTCAGAAAACACCACAGAGCAACCTACTGTTGACGGAATCACAGCAATTTTTATAGCTAAGCTTACATTTACAAGCAGGAGTATCAGCGAGGTCACAGCCCTGCTTCGTGTCATGTGGCAACTGAACAACGTTGGACACACACAGTCAGACATTTAGGTGGCCAGCTGGCATGGGAGGTAATATCATCTTGCCCACCCACATAGTGTTTTAAAACCAGTAGTTTTATAGAAAGGCCAGACCATAAAAAATTAATCCATCGGATAAATATGTTTACATCAGACAGAAAGGCAAAACTCACCAGCCAAACTTTACCTTGTATAAAGTTTTTTTTCCTGGAGCATGTGTTGTTGCCAAGTGTCATTAATACAAAAAAATAGAAGCCTGAAGTTACCCAAAACTTTTGGGGATTCATGCAACCAGCTACAACAGCAGAAGCCTTTCTCAGGAAACATGCTATGTTTTAATGTACAGCTAGCTTTGCCCCACGGAAACAACTATGAGATCTGTCTCACAGACAGTTTCCCTCAGGGCTCAATTCATTCTGCATTTTTCTCATTGATGTGATGATGAAAACAACCATATTAGCTAATACGAAAGCTGACTGTGTTAGAATGTTCACTTTGGCAACTATTTGAGCCTTTAAGGAAATTTAGAGGGGGTATTAGGTAGATACAAGAAAGCATGCTCTCCTGCCTTTTATTATCAGTAATTTATCTTTGTAACTGTATCAGTTGGAAAAAGCCATCTAAACCTTCAGGCTATTAAATTAAAACTATTTTAATTTTACACTTAAAACGTAATATACATTTATAATTTGCTTAAGCCTAAGTGTGAGCTAGGCAAGCACCCTGAGGAACACCAGAGCTCTAAGTCAAAAAGCAGTTGTTAAAAATTATATTGAAGGTGGGTTTTGTCACTGCCAAAGCAGAGTCCCTAGCTCATATTGCAAAGTCACTTTTCTTGAAAGAGAGAACAATTTCAATCATTTGAACTTTACACTGGGCACAGACGATGTCTCTCTTTCCCATGTAACTGCTACGTTTCATTGCAGAGGTAGATAAAGACAGTAAAGGTAAGGAACAGGCTCAAAAGAGCTGATCTTTCTCCTATGATGATCTGTTCCAAGATGTCACAGGAAAAAAGTTTAACTAAATTCTTCCCCATGAGCTGGAGGGAGGCAATCAAAGCTAATATACTGTTGCTCTTCTAATCCCTGTCCAGGGATGTTACGTGGCACACAAATCAAGTTACTGGGGCAGCGCTGGTCCCAGGAGGAGGCAAGGCAAAGAAACAAACTGGATTTAGAAATTAAAATATTGGCACCTACTGATAAATCATTTTGTTTTCTGTGCTTTGAAATAGATACATTAAAAATACGGTTCCCTGTATGGAATTTCCTAAGGAATTCCCCTATGTGCTTCCACAACTTTTGTCTTAGCTGGTTTCCTCCAAGTGGCAAAAGAGCAAAACCAACTAAAACCCCCAACAACAGTTTAAAAAATACATATTTTGGAGAGGAAATGTTCTTTTTCTGCCCTTATTATCTGTCTGTAGCTTTACAAACAAAAGTGGACACTTCTGAATGATACAGTGCATAACTAGCCTTTCTTTGCACCAAAGCTAAGAATTTATTAGCATTCAAGCAAAGACTGGACAGTGTAAGACTCTAAGAAGAGCGACCATCATATTAAATGGGGAAAACACATTTTGCTAGAGCTATAAAAGAAAACTGCAAGTCTCAGAACATGATCCGACCTGCACCACATTAGGGAATTAGGAAAATCTTAGTCTCACATAAGAGTTAGTAGTGAGTTTTACAGAATATTCCTTTACCCATTGACATAAGGGAATGGGCAGAATTCGATCCCAGCCAGATCGATGATCCACAGCTGATTGGAGTGTGAAACGGTGTGTGCTTTGTGTGTGCTGCAGAAGCCATGCTCGCTGAGCCTGCGGCGTGGCATTCTCTGCAGCAGCCTGGTAAATCCTGCTCATCAGATCTGCCACATTCTCAGCCAGATTCTCTGGGGATTTTGAAATAACTCTGCACCAGGAACTGAAGTTTGACTCTTCCGGTTCCCAGGAGGGGTCAGAGAGAATGCCAGTAACTTGTAATTTTGATTAGAAAGTAACAGAGCTAGCGAGAGGAGAGCCACACGCACCTCTGATTTTTGAGAGAGAACAAATACATTCTCAGGTTTTGTTTGAGGCTTAAAGCATGATTTCACATCAGTTCTTATTTCATCTTAGTTTTCACCTGGTTTTACTAGAATTCCTGAAGTTTTACTTCATCCATTCGCTCACTGACACTTTATCTCTTTCAGATCGCAGGTACGGTTTCATTCCTGGCGCGCTACGCACGGCTACCGAAGCGTGTTAGCAATTAGGGAAGCCCATGATTTTGGCTGCAAGAAACAAGAGTCACAGATCTCAATGTTTATAAATATCTTAAGTATGGGGTGCAGGGGGAATTGGCCAGCCCCTTTTCTTTGGTCTGTGGAGACAGGACGAGGGGCAATGGCTGCAAATTGGAGCACAGGAAGTTCCACACCAGCATGGGGAGGAACTTTTCCCCAGTGAGGGTGAGGGAGCCCTGGGACAGGCTGTCCAGGGGGTGTGGAGTCTCCTTCTCTGGAGAGATTCAAGACCTATCTGTGCAGTATGAGCTGGGGAGCTGCTTTGGCAGGGGGGGTTGGACCCAATGAACTCTCGAGGTCCCTTCCAACCCCTACCATTCTGTGATTCTGTGATTCTGTGATTCTGTGATCTTCACACTGGATGGAAACAGATCGCTATTGTAACCAATGCTTGGCTTTTCAGAAAACATTTTCTCACTGAGTATTTTTGTCATCCTGCACTGCTAAGGAAGAAAATCTCCTGCAGAAGCCCAAGGCTGTCACGGGGGGCAGTCATCAGTCCTTCATGAAAAATCACCGCGAACTTCAAAAAGGATTTTGAAGGGACACACATACCACTAATATTTTACTTTCCTTTCCTGAGCTCTCTCCTGGAACCCTTCCCTCACCTTTTTCCTCTCTTACTCCGTTCCTTGCTGAAGCCTCAACATTGGTCACTGCACCCCCTCTCCTATTTGAGTATAAAACCCTACAGTTCCACCTGCTTTACAGCTAGCGTACACAGTTCGTTCTCATTAGCACAGATCAGATATAATTAAAGGTTTTCAATGGTATGGGGAAAATAATGTGAATGGGATCCATATGTTCAAAATATGCCTCAGTGTTTTGTTTACATATTTCATGAATTAAGCCACTCTTTTTTTTCCCTTAGCTGCTGGTAGGGGTAGGTTATCTTGATAATCAGCATGCACAATAACCACTACTTGTTGCTATATAAAATCAAATTATCACATTTGTAATTAACTTGGAGGTTTCCCCTGCAAGAGATGCACGTTGCAGGAAAATACTATGCATTAAACAAATCTCTTTGCTTTTTCATGGAGCAAATAAAAGTACCTGGCAATAATTCTACCCGATCACTAAAGAATTCAGAATCAATAATGAAACATCTGACCCCTCTACAAGTGATTTTCAGAACCGAGTATCTTCACAGAAACATGGTAAGTTTAGTAACTTGAGAACACTATTAGGAATAGAAAAACACAAGAGACCTGATAAAGAGGGATGTTTAAAATTGATGTTTACAATCTGAGTAGGAATTTCACCAAATAGGACTAATTACTACTGTAACTGGGTATCCATTTTTATTCCTTGAATTTATTAGTTTTATGCTTAAAATAAATAGCTGTTTGTTACCTGCTCAATCTGAAGAACCAGAAAAGAACCATTAGATCACACAGTTCAACTAGCAGTGAAAATGATCATATTCTATTTTTATAGCTTGTTTTTGTTCTGATAGAGAAGTACATTTTGACGTAGTCATCTGGTATAAAGTAAAGGCTATTATACCACACACAGCTTAAGACATACTTGGTAGTAACATGTTTACCTGTGCAACCTTTCCTAGGGAACCTGCTTTGGGAGAGGGGTTGGACTCAGTGATCTCTGGAGGTTCCTTCCAACCCCTACAATTCTGTGATTCTGATTTCTATTTGAGTAGTTAAAATACACCTTTATATCTGAGTTGCCTTGCACTTTATGTCATACAAAATTATTTCACATTCAACACCTGCCTTGTTTGCAGTAATCCTTTTAACAGTCAGCATGGAGAGAGCCAACAGGTCACAAAAGTGACTTTCCCTTGTACTGCAAAACTTCACTTGGGTTTGAAAAAAGCTCTAAGCTCACGGGGCTGTGACCTCAGTCAGGAAGCCTGTCACTTCTACCGTTCATCAGCAGGAGGGCAACAAGCTTCTCTGTCTTGCAACTGACCTCAGGAACAGCCACATCCCTCTGAGGCTGGATTTTAGAAAGGGCAGCTTTGCAATTAGGATGGGTTAACATCTATATAAAAACTCTTCACAGCCAAATCCCTAATAGCAATGCATAGTGAGGCTGTTATATTTGCACACAGAACCATTTTGGTTACATCAACTTGCTTTTTTGTTAAGAAACAGGCACCTCTAAGTAGAAGATATTTCTGAATTTAGGATACACTGCCCTCTAAACTCCCCACCCCCTTTTTTTTTAAACCAGGTTAAATCTGCCTTTATATAATTTTAAACAGCGCTCTCCTTCTCTTAAAGCTCTCTCTCTGTAATACTGAAATAATAGCCCTGTATGTCATAAGGAGATAAGCACCTTAATATTCTCCAGGTACCTAGCTGGTACGTTGATGAATGTCCTCAATGAGACCAAAAGCAAATGTATAATTCCACATTGAATTCAAGCCTTAAAGCTGTGAAAGGGCTCTGCAGTGAATAATGAAAAGACCTAAGAAATTGTAGGAAACTGCCTAGAGTAAGTGAGAACGTGTAATTAAAGACTGCACGTTAATGCAAAAGGCAGATGAATTAGCACTGCAAATCCACTTACTGTTAGCACTCCCTACTTCAGAGCAGTTCACAGATTAATGGTCTTTTAATGTATTTCCAAGTAATGATGTACAAGCCTACATATATATATTAAAGTACTGAATGGGCAATGGATGAAGGCTTTGATTCAGAAGACATTTACTACGTAACAACGACAGGAAATAAAATCTGGGCAGGAAATTTCTACTGAAAATTCATTTTGAAACAGGCAAAAAGGAAAAAAAAAACCCAACAAAAGAAAATTGAGAGTGTGCACTCAAGCACAACTACAGTCTAGGTAGATATGACTCTTTTCCCCCAGAAGCCTCCTCAGATGCTACCCACTGTGCTCCTTCCCTCTCCTTACCAGAGCCTGCTACTTAACGGGATGCACATTAGAACTGCTCTTCAGCTGATGTTAATTCAGCTCCGTTAATTCAAAGCTCCAAGGAAGGGAAGGAACAAAGGGTAAAATAAATAAAAATAATGAACCAATTGCTCAGTTAGTGTAATTGCATAGGCTTCAATAGAACTACACTAATTTCCAGCAGCTGGAGTTCTGGCTCTTTGTTTTTATTTACTTTACCTCCTGCTCTTAATTTCCTACCATCCCATTTGTTTGTTATTTTCATGCTCTATGGTGGCTTCATTTGCAGTGTAGATTCCTTGATGAACCACTTTTTTTTTTCTAAACAACCACAGAAGTCTAGGACACAAAGTAACTGCATTTCACTATATGATAGGTAGAAGAGATGTGGTAAAGACAGTAGAGAACCAGAAAGTTAAAAATACTCAAATCCAGCTCCACATATATTTTCTACCTTAAAAAATCTTATTTCATATCTGTTCATTGTTCAATTTTATTTAGGAATTTCTTTTGGTGAGGTGTTTGTATAAACTAGCCTTCAAATTTTTCTGGGCACTCACTTGTGTCCCCTGAAAATGTGATAATAAACATGTTTCTTAATGACTATCACTTAAATTAACTGTACAACCCCCTCCCCACCACGTCTTTGAATAAGACTCGGGTGGACAACATGGGAAGAGCTATTTGGAAAGTATCACAGGATTCTCCACCAGTTAAGCTACGTCTGATACTTAAGAAAACAACATTTTTAATTACTTTTCCTCTTTCAGAGCTATTTTTTACTTCTCAAAATAGGGAGCTTTATGACAACTTACAGTTATTTTCTGGCTGGTGCATTTTTTTGGTGATCTTTCTTCTTGTGTTTGTAACCCCAGCAAAGCAACCAAAGGTCTAAATGAGCCAAGCAGTATGACTTGCTGAAAAACTTTACAGAGAACACCCTACTTTGAGCTCTCAAAAAGAGAGCTGAACCACAAAACAATCAAAATACATCAAGATTAATGCCACAAACAGATACGGAGATGCACTGAAATACAGTATAGTACACTCACTTCTGTAATAGCTCCCCAGAGGTCTCACTGCTTGTTGACAACCAAAAAAATATTATGGATTATTATGACCAACCTGTGATGAAGCTCCTCAAAACCAGTAAATTAACAAATTGACCTCTGCTTGAAAGCTCTTTCTGAACAGTCGAGGTGAGGTTGATAAAAATCCTTTTATGTGTATTCACACTTTTTCTCAGGAACTGCAATATGTAAGAATGAGAGAATTAGGTAAAACATGAAGTATCGTATAAAATATCATTGCAAATTACCAGCTTATTTAATAGACTTGCACAGAGAATTTAGTTTTATCATTTTGGGGGTGGGGAGTGGGGCAGGGGTTGGGAGGAAAAGTCAAGTATGTAAAGCAATAGCGAATCCTAGTTCTCTCAGCACTAGTTGCACAAAATGCTCAGAACTAGGAGTCAAAGGACATAAACCCTGCAATCTTGTAATGAAAATGTGATTAGACCTTAACTGTTCCCATGGGGAGGAAAGTCTTTTCTAAGGCAAAGCATGCTTGCAGCTGGCCAGCCAGGATGTGTGGAGCAGGGGGCAGGGATCTGGCATGCACTGTTGCTGTGCAGAAGTACGAGCTTTAAGTTTTCCCTCTAAACCCCTCTGAGTTATCTTTACGCAGACAGGTGACACAGGTAGAAGAGGCAGCTCTTGCTTTTAGCCCTCGTGCCCTCTGGCAATATGCAATTATATTTCTTAGGTCCATCTGTCAGCAGCTATTACTGAAATATGTTCATGTATAACAAAAAGCAGTGGTTTAATTTCCTATTACTTACCTTCTCTCTGTACAGGGTTTCCACAGCAAAGTAGTGTTTTAAGGTATTTTTGAGATAGAAGCTTCTACCTTGCACTTGTATTCTGTGGTAAAAATAATGATAAAATATTGTGTTTTCATTTTCTAACAATGGGTAGGGATGGTTTCTTGAGCCATGATACAGGTAAATGTGATCTCATGTTATGCTTTCTGCAGCAGGAGTCATAATCTTCTTCTCCAAGTCAAACTCATTATCAAAGTGGTGGTAGTCAGTACCATCATCAATGACATTTTCACTACAAATAACAAAAGATTTCTACGTTTGAATCTTAAGACCAGACTTATGCAAACCTACTCTTAACTTTCAGAATAACATATTTCCTGTTTAGGGAAATACCAACATATCCCTTTATAAAAAAAAGGAAACAAACAACAAATGGATTTAAATAGGCTCTAAATCATTGTCACCCACATTAAAAGGTTTTGCTTATAGCTAGTTTTGCAAACCATTTTAATATAAACATGCCATAAACATTTTCCCACTGGGTTTCCATTTCCTTCTAGGATGCAATTTACCAAATATTATCCCTACTAATTTAAATTGATGTGGCAGCGTAGGTGGAGGAAAGTGTTTTGGGGAGCAGATAGATTGCCAAGGAATCTATTGCTACAGAGTTTCAAAAGAGGACTTGTGTGTCAGAAGTTTGGTTATTTAAATGGTAGGTACGATTCCGATAGAAGTGTATTACTGTTATTTTCACATGAATCACTTGTTTCTAAGGTTTGGCTATAAAACTCACAGATGATGTAAAGAGCATAAAATAATGCAAAACTTGCCCCCATCTCCCACAAATCAAAATCCCCAGTATTCCCCCTGAAATTAAGCTAACGCTCATGTAAGGATTTAACAAGGACAGGGGGTCAAAGACTGAGCTGAAGACGGAAGTCAAAATGGAAGTTGTAAAATTTGGTCTGGGGACTATTACAGAGCCAGTAGCTAATGAGTTGAGTCCAGCAGTAAATCAGGAAGGGCCTAACAGCAAAGGGACTAAAGAGCTCAATGTTGTCTATAGTGTTGTTCTTGTATTTCAAGAGCTTTCACTCTCAAAGTCATTAGGGTAGATGAATTTGTACAAACAAAGCCTCAAGGGATTTGATCTTTTAATATCTAGACCGGAAGAAGAGTCTAATTTCTTCAAAAAGGACTTGATCCAGTTTATGATTCCTCTAAAATGTCTTTGCATGAAAATTTTTATACACATTTACTGTGAAAACCCTTTCTGTGAGAAAAGAAATAAACATCTTATACCAATAATTCATTAAAATTTGTAATAGCTTTACACTGTAAATATCTGTATTAAAACATTCCTTAAAATAACTGACTTTATTACTGACATAAAAATTACTATCAGTTTTTGAAATTTGTTTCTTTTATCTTGGTTATTTTGTGTTGGAGAGGTCTGCATTTGCTTCTAATGTTAGCACTCACTAAAGCATTAGTCTTTAAATCCACGGTGAGACAGACTGTTTTCCTGGGATGAACCTAGGAGTTTAAGGGCTTATTACGTTGGTTTTGCTTTTGTATTCTACTTTGGTACTAAACCTTTCCAAAATTGCATCTTATTGATTGCCATAAAAAACTCTGCCAGAAGATCATCTTGGTGCAACCTATGCAAGACCTCTAAATAAAGTTTATTGTAGGGAAAATACAAGTTTCATCGTTATTTCATACTTATTCTTAAGTTTTTAATCAGGCCAAATACAAACCATAAGGAAATCTAAAAAGCCTGTAAAACTGCAAAATATGCAGTGCTTTTTCTTCTTTTCAAATTAACAATTTGGCTTTTACATTGATAATAAACTGAACTGCATTGAACAACATTTATAGACGACTCTTCAGCTTAAGCACAGGTTATGAAATATTTATTCCATTTTTTAGTTGTAAAAACAACATTTAAATAATATATTTTAATATTCAGCCATCTGTACAGTTAAATTCAAAACCAGAACCCTTTAACTAGAGGCTAAAGAGTTTATTCATATGTTGTTAATCCCATTGTCAGCAACATTTTTCCTACAACATACTTATTTTTACTGTTCCTGTAATCTGTGAAGTAAAAACATAACAAAACCATAAAAACAATTCCCCCTAGATAATTTATCACGATATAAATTCATATTGCACACATAAAACCATGCAAGTATAATTTCCAATGTGTATTTCCCAGTTATTATTTGTCAGTGTCATTATTATTTTGTGCTGTCAAGCAAGAACTGAAGTTATCAATTATACTAAAATGAGAACTCATCCCATTTGACTCAATCTGGGCATATAATTCGCACTCATTTATAGACTCTTCCATTAATTGTGTCACTCCATTTACAGACTACTGTAGTGAGGAGAAATATATGTCCCAAATTCTTCCAAGCCTAAATAATGTACAAAATGCAATTCCAGGTATAGCAATAATGTCATTTATAGTGCTGTTCTGTGGGAGAAAAAAATATGCTATTTTTAATTATGCCATGTTATGTTTTTACTAACCTCTCTGCTGCAGCAAATATACTGATATGACTATGCATCTCTACCAGTCAACACGGGAGTCTCTGGATACTGAAGTTTTCCAGTTTTAGGGAAGAAAATTAATTATTTTCCTGTAATGATAAAATCGGGGAAACTTAGAGCATACCTTTATAATGAGTCAGCCATAAATCTATGATTACATTGCCTCCAGTGCCACAAAATCATAGAATCATAGAATTGTCTTGGTTGAAAGGGACCGCAAGGATCACAGAGTTCCAACTCCCTGCCACAGGCCCGGCCACGAACCTCTAGGCCTCGATCTACACAAGGTACACAAACTTCCCCCTAATATCTAATCTAAACCTTCCTTGTTTTAGTTTTAATCCATTTCCCCTTGTCCTGCCATTGTCTACCCTTATAAAAAGTTGATTCTCCTCCTGTTTCTCTGCTCCCTTCGGGTCCTGGAAGGCTGAAATGACGTCTCCCCGCAGCCTTCTCTTCTCTTTCTTAAGAAAATTATTTTCCTGTAATGATAAAATCGGGGAAACTCAGAGCATACCTTTATAATGAGTCAGCCACAAATCTATGATTACATTGCCTCCAGTGTCACAAAATCATAGAATCATAGAATTGTCTTGGTTGAAAGGGACCGCAAAGATCACAGAGTTCCAACTCCCTACCACAGGCCTGGCCACAAACCTCTAGGCCTCGATCTACTCAAGGTACACAAACTTCCCCCTAATATCTCATCTAAACCTTTCTTCTTTTAGCTTTAATCCATTCCCCATTGTCCTGCCATTGTCTACCCTTCTAAAAAGCTGATTCCCCTCCTGTTTCTCTGCTCCCTTCAGGGACTGGCAGGCTGCAATGAGGTCTTCTCTTCTCCAGGCTGAACAAGCCCAGCTCCCTCAGCCTCTCTTTGTAGGGCAGGTGCTCCAGCCCTCTAATCATCTTTGTGGCTCCTCTGACCCCTCTCCAACAGTCCCACATCTCTCTTGTACTGGGGGCCCCAGCTCTGGACACAGGACTCCAGCTGGGGCCTCATGAGGGCAGAGTAGAGAGGGACAATCCCCTCCCTGTCCCTGCTGCCACCCCTCTTCTGACGGAGCCCAGGATCCCATTGGCCTTGCGAGCTGCAAGAGCCACTGCTGCCTCATGGGAAGTTTCTCATCCACCCGAATCACCAAGTGCTTCTCACAGGGCTGCTCTCCCAGGCTGTATCTATGTCTGGGATTCTTCCGGCCCAAAGATGATAAACCCCAAGATGATAAACCTAAAAATTTTAGGTCGTCTTCTTTTTGCCTTTCCCAAAAAAAAAGCCATTTTTCCATGGCACATATTGTTTACTCAGCACCATGAATTCTGGCCCATTTTAAGGTCTGAGGAGTAAATAAATGTACAAAACCATTTGTCTTCAAATGTCCTTTGCCCAGACTGCATTATTTATAGCACAGAGTAATACCTGCAAGTCACCACTGTGCAACAACTATGGAAGAGAACTAGATTGCTGAACTTCAAGGGGCGCATGTTAACATTGCAAAGAAAAGATTTTAAAATATATTCTGCTAAAGGGATTCATCTGGAGAAATATTTTAAACTCAAAAATTCCAAAACTCAAGCCCATAATCTTTATGTTTATACACTAGAGATAACATTAGTTGCATTCTATCAGAAATCAATTTACTTTTGAAAAGGGATAAATGAAGCAATTTTTTAAAAAGAAGTTATTAATGAACTCTGAAACATTTTTTTTAAAGTTCAGAGTTTTAAATCTGAACTTTAAGACCATGCTACAATGTTAAAAAGCAAACAGGGAAACATCTGAAAATTTGCTTTTTTTCTTCTCTTTCAATGGTATGTAAAAACCCTTCAACAAATACGCTGCATTTGTACAACAGTTTCGAATTACAAACTGCATTCTATAACTCTTACAGAAAACCATTGTATTTGGTGGCAATATTAAAGTATTATTTTTTTATTGGTCTAGGATGTGTACTAGTCAAAGCAGAACTATTTGTTCAACCACACATACTGGACTGTTTACCCATGATTAACACAGCACATATTAATCATGCGTGAGCAGTACGTGTAGACAGATAAGGGGGTGATTGCAAGCCCCAAGTTTACTTCCACGATCTGCAAATTGTCTCCAGTCAACCACAGGAACATCTCCTCCAAGCACAGGGACATGGAAGGACAGATCGACTCTGGATACTTAACAGCTTGGTTTTTGAAAGAAGCTCCTCAGATTTGAAGCTTATTTTGCCACCTTCTCCTTCCCAGTTTCCACAGCTTTGTTGACTTTACCGTTGCCTGACCAGGCCAGAGGATGCACTTTTGTGTTCGTTTAGTGACTACATAAAGCAGAAGAAACTGCAGACTGTAATTTTCACCTACTTTGGAAACAGTACCAGCTAAATTTTATTCTAAAGACCTAACGTTTTACTCAACAGACTTTCAAAATTGTTGTTGAAAGCACATGAATAAAAACCCACTAAAAGAGAAAATACTTAGGAAATTGGAAAGAAAAAGGTGGCAAGAGGCATAATACACCCAAATAGCCCTTTTCACCTCCTGTTAGCATCTGCAGTTGAGTCAGGAGCTGGGCAGAAATGAGTGTACCGTGCTGAAGAAACCCTCCACTGACTGAAATAGCTGCTATAAGGTGGACAGGGACAAGATATGTGTGGACCTAAGAACACATCTCCACCTTGTTTTGCAGGAACCATCATTTTGTCACTGTTATTGTTCTCCATGGAAAAAGAATTTAAAGGCTTTCAATGTTTAACCTGCTCTTATACAAAATTTGTTAATATGTAAATGTTTGTCTTGGGGTTCTGTCAGCCAGTAAATCCTAAAAAGCCAAGGGTCATATTCAGAGATAAAATAACATAAATAGCAGCAGTGTTTATTCATTAAAAAAGAGTTTACGGCACCACAGTTCTTGCTGATTTCAA
This sequence comes from Laterallus jamaicensis coturniculus, assembly GCA_022605575.1. NCBI lineage: Eukaryota > Metazoa > Chordata > Aves > Gruiformes > Rallidae > Laterallus > Laterallus jamaicensis. The sequence goes on from JAKCOX010000005.1 coordinate 6,496,205, forward strand.
GATAAAACAGAATATCTGACTTGAGGCATTCTGACATTGGAATTTGGTGTAGTCCTAAAATAATGCAAAACAAGGGAAATACCGGATCAGCCATGTTATCTGACAGCAATTAAGCAATGTGTAAATGGCACATTTATCCTCAGTGGCCACCTCCCTTAAGGCTGCCTGGATCACCTTCAGTGTGTTGATCCTATGTGGAACCCCCAGTTTGTATTTTCCCACTTGAATATTCACTATACCTTAGGAAGCCATTTTTTGCTGTTCACCAACTTTGCTCCCGGTGGCAGATTGAAAGGGACAAATTTTTCTAGACCTGGTACTTTGAAATACCTTGAGGGGAAAAAAAAAAAAAAAAAAGCCATTTTATTTCAAATTCAAAATGTAAAAGCATTATATGCTTCCATTTCTCCAGCACCTGGGAAACTGTCCAAATAAAACCCAGGGTTGTACTATTCACATTTTGCAAACGTTTCCCAATGTTCTATACTTTTTTTCCACATGTGTTGTAGCCAAATAATTTCTCTCCAAATTAGCAACAGCCACTCATCCAGAAAAAAAAAAAAGAAAAAAAAAAAAGAGAAAAGGTTAACATTTGACATGTCCAAGTTTTGGGGCAGAAGAGGGTGAGGGAGAGCTTCCCACATGAGAAGATCATGCAGAAACACTGAATTCACTAGCTCACAGCTGAAGCTTCACTGTCACTGTGATGATAAAATCTTGTGCCTTTGTGCACCTTTAAGTAGGTGAGCCAATAAAGAGAAAAATATACCCCTTCCTTGTAAGTCATATGAAACTGTTCAACTATAAAACACCAGCATTCCCTCTCCTTAGCCCTAGACACAGTCCCTTCCTCTTTGGCGTGAAGCTTGGATTATTTCCTAATTTTTTTATCCCAGTTCCTTGTCTAACATACCACCCAGGCTTTTGGGTCAACCTGGTGTGCATGTTTGGGTCACGCAAACAGCATATCAGTCCCCCTGCTCTTCACATTGTTGAGAGTTTGAGGCTGCAGTGTATGCCGCTAATATTGACATTCCAGGACATCCAACTACAGCTCTCCTTGGAATTTTTCTTATTACTAGCCAGGGCAACTGGTATTTGGAGTTCTTCATGGACTTTAAAAAAGAATAATCACAGGCTTATTCCTGTTCCTATTTAAGCTAATAAAACTTTTTCCATGATTTCAGCAGAGACCCAGGTCCTTAAGGAGGACTTTTGCAACATCATCCAGCTTCAGCTTTTGAGGTTCCACATGGTTCAACTCAGAAGTTGAGTCACTTGGGACTTCTTTGCACACAAAAATTGACACACCAAAAATTGTAGAGGCCAGTTTAAAATAGAAATAATTTTACCAGACATGTCACCCTTCTCCCCCCATTTTTTTCCCCTAGTACATGCTATTTACTGTGACCTTGCAAGTCCATGTGTGATTTGCTACCATTTTAAGAGAATGCAGTCATGGGAAAAGCAAACCAACAATCATGTGCTCTGTGCCACTGAGCACCAGTTAATTTGTACAGATTTGCCTATCAAAAATACAGGAGCTAAGGGTGGCTTTTATCTACTTACAGTCTCGCTCTGCCCTGGCTGAAAATACTAGCTGATAGTGGACTCTGGAACAAAAGTCGTCATGTTTGGCTGTACCTTCTGTGCACATCACCTACCCACATGATGTATCCAGCTAGTTGAAAGCTCTACTATGTATGTAACCACCAAAATGTACCATCCATTGTTTCAGCTTCAGTTCAGAAACAGGATGATGTTCTCCCATGATGCCAAGGAAAACAGCATGGCTGCTGCGGCAAGGGTGAAACAGCTTTCACTGGGGAAGCTGACATGTTATTTCTTTTACAAAAACCTTCAGAACTCTCTGAAAAGGGATGCAATATTTGGTAAAGCATTAAGGACCTTTTGGAAAATGTGCCTTGCTTCCTAAGAAGTTACTCAGAATGTGGTTCAAAATGTGTTTTTCTAACTAAAGAGAAACGTGTGGTGCAAATGAAAAACTACAGAAAGCCATGAAAGATAGCTTTGTTAAATGTTGGTGATATGTGTCTGTTATTTTTCTGTCTTGCAAGCTAATAAACTTAAGACCAGTCACTTTACAGAAAGGGTAGTTATTAGCTCTCAGTAGAAAATAATGTACCACAGGGAATTTACAATATGAGAAAAATGCTCTTAAATATTTGGGGCCATCTGAGCCACCCAGGGTAAGTGTTTTCTGGCAGCAGAGGTGTTATTGTTGCCACAGCCCTGCCATATGATGTTATTCTCCTAAGTAAAATCTAGTTTTCCTATTAAGGAGCTCTGCTTAAGCCCAGCAGCAAGTAGCTGTGATTTCCTCCTCATACCTGGGATGGAAGAGATGGTTTTGAGGATGGTGCAGCAGTGGTAAAGGAAAAGAGCACAACTGCATCTGTGGCTTAAAGAAAGCAGGTGAACTGCAGCAGAAAGGCGTTTCGCTTCTGATTGTGCTCACAGGAAGAACAGTTGAAGGACTGTTTTACTGCTTACTGTAAAAGGTAAACCTGTTGCTTCTGCCTTCCAGAAAGAAGATTTCCAACCACAAAAATAAAGACACTGCAAAATCAAATCTACAAGGAGTTATCTTAATGGTTTCATTTTCACAGAACCTCCATTTCTGCTATTAGCTCTCTTCCAGTTTTTTCTTAATTGCAACTTGCTTCTAGTTTCTGTAGATCCAGACTGGCAATAAGAACAGCTACCGTTGAAAAACCAACAGCCAGACTATGTGGTGATTGTTGGGATTATCGACCACCTTCCAGACAGAAAAATAAACATAAAATTGTGTTTTCAAGCCCCCAAACAATGTCTGGCTATACACATTCTTGGCCTTAAACTCTGCTTTTAATAATGTAAATATAAAATGCTGCTGCACTAAAACTTGACAGAATTGCTTCATCCCTTAGTCCAGGGCACCCATATTGAAGTGTAGGTTTCACTAGTGTAAGTAGTTTAGGCCTGCAATGTTATTTTTAGCCATGTACTTATTCATGAGCAAAGGTCCTTTTAGATACAAACCAGGTGCAGACCAGCTGTTTTGTGTATCTGTGAAAGTGGCCCCAAACCAAACAAAAACATTGCAGATACCTATCTTTGAATAACAGCATTTGTGTGTTATACAATCCCTCTGTCTTATTCTTATGCAATATTTTTCCATAACTGATTGGTGGGCTCCTCAGCTAAGGTATCAGCCATGCAAAATGATCTACCTGAACACGTTTGAGAGTCTCCAAAGGGCACCTGTGTGGCCACACTGGGGTGGCGCTGGGTGCACCCTGTCCCTTCCCAGGTCCACAGACCAGACCAGCCCAGCGCCGCTGTGGACAACCGGAGAGCTGAGCACTGAGAGGGGGCGAGCAAGCCCCTCCTGCCTGTCCACTGCTTATTGCCACACTCACCCGCAGTCAGTACGTGCTGACAGAGCCATACAATAGTGGCACAGAGAGAAAAACAGCAAGTTGTGCCAAACAAAACAGGCTGTTTGAGAAAAGGACTGTAAATCCCAGCGGAGGTCAGTGTCTCTTTGAACGTAAACAAATAATAATGATTAATATCAACACATAAATCAGTGTATAGGGAAAGGAAGAGAAGAGATGCCTTAAGAACAGTGACAATACTTAATAATAACCAAGGCTTCATTTCACATACTTCACAGTGATTTGCAAGTGGCAGCTTCTGAGTAAAGGCTGGAAGCAATATTTGATTGGAAAATGATTATGCAGCCAGAAAGCAAGAGGAACAGAGAGAAAGGAGCCTACAGCACTTGATACTACAGGCTGAAAGCTTCATCTGATAGAAAAATGAATGCTGGTTGATCTGGGGAAAACATAATGCAAAACATGTTTGCTGAGTGAGAAAAATGTTGATTGGGCAATATGAAAAGCAGCTGTGGTGTGACCGTGGAAAAACAAATCAATGTGACATGGCAGCAAAACAGTACATGTGGATTGAGGTCTGTGACGTTGCTACAGGGGATGGTGATGTAAAAGTTACTTACTAAACTGTCATTGTGACAATAACATCAGTCACCTGCCAAGCTTAAGGTGGGAGGGTTGGAATATGCTTATTACTCGATGTTTCTACATATCTTACTTGTATAATTATGGTACATCTCTCAATTTTCAGTTGATCAGACACATCCCACGCTGTGGTGAAGATAAGTTACCAAGAAAAGCAGCCTTGCTCACCTAACAGTAACCCAATATTCTCCATTCCCTGGACTTCTCTTTGTATTTCTTCAATCAACAAACAAAGCAACCAACCAATCACATAACCCCCAAAAAATTACATGCAATGTGTTCTGCCAAACAAGAACAGTACTAGATTGACTGTGCTGTGACTTTCAACTCAATAAGAATATAAATAAAATATCTGTACATTTTTACTACTAAGAGCAGATCTTCTATAAGCTGTCATTCTTCTCCCTTGAAAGAATAAGCAATGTCTTGTAATGGGATGGGGTTCATTTTTCTTTCAAGCTCTTACTACAAGATACATCGTTGTTTTGGGCATAAAGACCAAACATGACACATTATATCACAGGCTGAATGGGAGAGATACACTGTTATCAATGTTTCATAAGGCTTGTGTACTTGGAAGTACTGGAAAGCCAAAATCCAAACACAAAGAGTGAGTGAGGTTGATGCCCTTCTCATTTTTGTGTATTCCATTTTTCTGTTTAATTGAATCAGTTAAAATGTTTTGCCAGTGAGTCACTGGCAAGAGACTGGATGAAAAGACTTTATCATAAAGAGATAACTTGACAAAACAGCGCAAGTTTATGTTCCAGACGATTATGCAGTGATTTCAACTTAGTACTAAGGCCTCTCATTTTCAGTGCATGCTTGTTCAGTCAAATGTGGGGGGTTTCAGGCCTGAGACAGCGACAACAGTTCCAATTCCTAAACATTTTGTAGAATGGGAGCAACTTTAACTCAAGCTTCCACAACACTCTCCCACCTTTTCCTTTAGGGACCACTTCAGGAGGAACGCATGGCTTAGTCTCCATGACCCACCCACTTGCTGGTGCCACTGTGACTGCCAGTAATTGGCTGAAATTAGCTCTAACTGCAATGCGAGCACTGGAAGTAGGTAAGACAGACACCAGTAATTCATCCATCACTTCATGTGTATTTCTGCTGCTGTTAATCTGCTTGAATCAGTCGCCTACAGCCAACAGGCTCAACAGGCTTTTTGCCTAAGTCTGATCAAGCTATTACTAACACAGCTGGGCAAAAGAGTATAAAAAATACTTTGAATTGGAATATGATTTTTTAATGACCTTCTCTAATCCTAACGCCTACAGCCCACTTGTTTCCAGGTCAGGTTAATGTCTAAAGCAATCATCCCAAGCAGCAATGGGTTATCTTTGGTGCCTACGATCCATTGCAGTTGGTGTGCTTTTCTCTTTTTTTTTTTTTCAACAGCAGCTGGGAAAGTAATTGCTGGTGGAAACACATGGACACAGTGAGCTTTAGCATCGCCAGGACTGCATTAGACCATGTGGCTAACTTGAACTGCATGTGTTTGGATTCCCAGTCTTAATCTTGAACCCACAACATAAGGGGAGCATACTTCCCTGCTCCCACATCATTAATTGCAATCACCGTTATCCAAATAATCTGGTTCCTAGATAAAGATTGTTTTAAATAAGGTTGGGAGAGAGAGACAATAGATGGGCTAATAATAGACCGGCTGATCGTTTAGGAAAACTAATAAAAAATTAGTGACATATTAATAAACCATTCCGACTCCTGGCTTGTCAAGTATTTGGACTATGAACTATTAACAAACCCAAAACCCAACCGCTCAATTCTACTGACACCAAGATCTACAGGAACTCTGATTCTTGTGCAGGGTGACAGGTCAGTTCAGTGAGTTCAGCCAAGCACTAAGACCTGAAATTTGGCTTTGGGAATTCTGACATGCCTCCACCTCCAAGCGATCGCACAGGCTTACTTCCCAAGCGCTGCGAAGAGCCCAAGCCTCCCAATGAGCAGGCGACGCAAGAAGAAGCCGTGTTAGGTTTTAGCCATAAAACCCCTGTTACCTTCTGCCTTACACAGCTTTCCTACGTGACAAACATAAGAATTAAACAGTTGCAATATTCAGCACATTTTTATCCAGATAAATATTGAAAACATATTTAATGCAATATAGAGGGGATTACAGAATTCAGAAAAGGGAAAGTCTGACTAATGCTGCAGCTGTGCAGCATTCCAGTGAGTCCAAGCCACTGCCAGCATTTATTAGCCAGTCAGCCTTTGACAATAAACAACCTTCAGCTCATGATCATATATCCAGACAGATAGATGCATGGCATTGCTTACAGGGATGCATTAACGCTGTCCTGCCTATGTGCCGGGACCGCTCTCAACCACGAGCCTTAATTCAGTGAGGCTGATAGAAAAGCTGGAGTTCAATTTTAATTTTATTTTCCTTAATGACTATAGACAATTACAGCGTAAGTAAGTTTTGCTGTGCATTTATTTTGTTTTCTGGAAGAATTGCTGCGAGCTGAAGTTTGTGAAGACTGTTTATTGCTGACATGACTTCAGCCATTTTACAGAATCAAATTGTCAAAATTTTAGGTTGGAAAAGATGGTTTTCCCCCACAACATTTGGTATCAGGCTACTTCAAGTTAAGAGAGTAATTGCAATAGAGAGCAGCTTTGTAGGAAGTATGCTTTGAAAAAGAAAACACCAGTGGAAATGGCTGGCATTTCATTTCTCCAGAGAAAGAGGTACAGTATTGGGAATGTCAAAGAAATTGTCACGCTACTACCCCCATTAAATCAGGTGAAGAAATAACTCAGGGATCTTTCCCAATCATTCTGTGGAAGAAGTAACACAAGTTTTGTGAAATCTTTTCTGTTTAAGCATGTCACACTCCAGTTGCCAGGCACATAGAGGATGGACTCAGAAAAGCTGCCTCTCTTATCTCCGGTCACCACCACATTATAAACTTCATTTAAGAGCCTTATTTATATTTGGTGTCTGGTGAAGGTTCAGAAGAGGAAGCAAAGAAAGAATTGTCATTAACTAAACAAAACTGCTCAGGATGAAAGAGTTCTGGTTTCTTGAAATACCTGGTTTGCCAAGGATGTGCTCACGGGTTTTTAACATACAAGACGCAGCGTTTGCTTTGGCCTACAGCATTAAGACTGGAATAATACCAGCCAAGATGAATCTCAGATCAACCATTCTGAGAAGGGTCTAAACAAGAGTGCTTGGTGAAAGGGGAAAGGGAAAAAAAAAAAGGGAAATGCTTCAGTGCTTCTCATAATACAAAACAGAAAGTCACACAAGAGACACTCTCATTTAAAAATAAATAATTCTTCAATATGCAAGATCAAGTAATTATTTGTCCCCCTTTATCTTCTATTTCTCTTAGCAAAGGAAGAATGGAACGTCACCAGTACTATACAGTTATATTCTGTGAAAGCTCAGCATATCAGAGAAAATCTCAAGTAATACTAAGAAAGAGATTATAGTCAGCTGGAGAGTGTTTTATTGTGGTACCTTGCTAAGATAGTTTTATAAATACAATCCAAGAAAAAGTGGAAAAAGCAACAGAATCCCTGTAATATATGGAAGGATTAGGGTAAGAATAATATATCTATTTCATTTTTACTCCAGCACTGGATGTTCCAACAATAAATACAATGGGAAACTATTTTAAAAGCATATTTCTTATAAATTTTCCCTGCAGCGCAACCATCTCTGGGACATCCATACTTCTACAATTTATGACTCTCAAAGTGGCCCTGGGTGAGAGGACAAGCTGCAACAGCAGGATCAAGTGCTCAAGAGGGGACCCAACTAACAACAACTCTGTCCTGACTCCACCACACAGGTTTCTATGCTGCCAGGCAGGAAGATTGTGGACTACTGCAGTTCAAAGTGCATTTTAAGACAAATATTTTGAGGTAAAGCAAACTGGACAATAGCACACCATAAAGAGCATGCTGTACCTTATGTGAGGAACAGATGAGCAGCTCAAGGAGGTATAACTCATGAGTAGGGCAGGCTGGTCTAGGTAATAACTTCAAGAGTCATCCCAAACTGCCTGTACTTGTTAGTCATCCCGTTTCAAAGCATCTCTCGAGGGGTGTTTTTGGTAAAAGATGGGCCGTTGGTCCTTAGGCTGCTAAGACAGCAGAGCAGAGATGTCAGAGAACAGCCTCAGGGAGGCGAGAGGCTTCTGTGATCACACCGGGCCATTGCTGAATTGTGCTCGAAGCTGGGCTGTGGATCAACGGGGTAAGCCTGGCATGAGATAATCAAACACTGGTGCAGTTACACTGTTCTCTGATATTTTACTGAAACAACCATTGCTAAGATACCACTTCAACCTGAACCAGCTCAGCAGCACAAAGCTGTCTGGTGGTCAAGCAAAAATGCTCAACATTATAATGCCATAACAAGTTGTGATGTTGAGAGCACTTTCAACATCTCTCATCAAGAACTGAAGAACGCAGGATATTCAGAAAACTGAAGATCAGCTTCAAAAGTCCTAGCACTGTTAACAACTCACATTTACCAGAATTTCAAATAGAATTCCACCCTGAAGAAGCAGGATATCACCCCTGAGTTCACACCAAGTTCAACCTGAAAAGCACCACAGTACAGTATGTGCTGCTGGATATAACAAAATAAAGAAAATTACTATAGCTAAACTGAGATTATCGAACCTGAGAGAGTTGCTGGAATCAATGATCTCCAACTGAAAGCCTACCACGGTGGTCTGATCCAGAGGACATTTATTACTGTATAAGGAGACTAGACAAAACTCAGTAAGTACATTTTTCATTTATGAGTGCAGTGATAACCTGGACAGTCAACTAAGACCCTTTAACAACACAAAAAAAATCATTCATTTCTTTGGCCTTTTGTTAAATCTTTTTGATGCTTCACAGAGGTTTAGGAGAAGCTGTGGTCAGGGATCAGGAGCTCAGATGCAACTGCCTGCAGGTGATAGTCATATAAAAGATAAAAGGGCTGTAATACCATATAGCATCCAAGCAATCAAAAAGAACGTTGGCAGAGAAGAAAAACAAGAAGGAAAAAAAAAAAAAAGCCTGAGGTACACAATTCAAATTGTATGTTCCTTTTAAAAGAGATACAGAATAAATCCTGCTTCTTTACCATTATAAATTACTCTTCTTTTTAAATAACATGTGAAACGATGACAATTAAGGTAACATCTAAAGGTCAAAGTGAAAAGCCACAGCTTCTAGCTTGTTCTTTCCAGAATAAAGGACAACATTTGCAACTAAGATTTTTAGTAGTATCTGCCTAAAACGTCACATCCTAAAGAAATGCTATTATTTCTCAAACATGCAACACTACTGAGTTCTTTCCACTCTTGAAACCAAGCCAAATATTTATGTATGTAATATAGTCTTACCACAGCCAATTTTAAAGAACAATTCTTTGAGTTAGGCCTTTCTTAATGAAATAGGGCTTAATCTTCGAATTATTTGGTTATGAACAGAGTTCATAGTGGTTCTGAGATCAATTTTGCTTTAAATTAAAGCTCAGTGAGATTATCAGGACAATCCTTAAAGTGCTGAAATGAAGAAACTGGAAGTAAGGTTGAAGTGGATTGCTGCAAGCAGCTGGTATTTTGTCAGATATCTTTAGGTAATTGTTCCAACTCTGTTTTGTACCTGCACGGTATCACACTGTGGCAATTCCATGAGGAGAGGTCTGTTGAGGATTCATGGCTACATTTCTGTACAATTTCAGGCAAGGTTTGCAGAGAATTTATCCCTCATTTCTCCCACCTCCATTTAGGCACCTGCATTGGAAGACAAGTCACTTTGTTAGGGCGACTCTGGCGACTTGAATTTCAAGGCATTTTAGAGACCACCCTCCTGCATCTTTCCACTTCCTAGACACCCAAGTGCTACACCTCAGGTGAATCTTCTGGATAAAATCAGATGGAATGAAACATGCCAGAGGGCAGACTCTGGACTGGACTTAAAAAAAAAAAAGTCTTGCATTTAACTTCAGAAGTAGCTTCCTATTAAGACTCTAGCTCTTTCTCGTTTCTTCCTGTTTCCTTTAGAGGAGCATAGTTCTTCTCCAGCTAGAAGTAATTCTTGGCATAACTTTTTAATGATTTAAACCCACATATTTCAGTAAGCAAGCAAACAGACAGGAGTATATCAGACACCTTATCAGTTGGGAGTTTTCTGTGAAATTCAGTTCATTGGGAAAAATGTCCTGTTTGAAGCCTGAGCACTTCAGGGAATTTGGAGCGAGTATGAAGATCAAAAGCAAGACACAACAGATTCATATGAATTTCTTATTTCATTAAAAATATTTTGCCCTGCTACTTTACTTTGTGTATATTCTGAATAGCAAAGTCTTCCTAGATTGGAGGAGGGAAAACCACCAAACCAAAACCCAAAAGGCCCAGACACAGAAGGTTGTTTCCTAACAGAGGAACATTAAGCACATATATGTGCATTTAAAGAACTGCTACTTAAAGATCATTCCTTTTTGCTTTGTTCTGCGTATCTCCTTACAGCTCTGATGGAGCTACAAGTACTATTATGGGTGAAATAAAATAGTATTATGTGCACAATTTAAAGCCTACAAAATGGATGTCAATTTGAAAGACTTCTTTATTTTTCTGATTTACCCATGAATTTCCTTAGAAACAAAAGCTAAGGAGGCCTCCCACTTTCACAGCCAAAAGTACATTTACTTGGGAAAAAACATTCCTAAAATTCCCTTTTGCTTGCAATGATGCAGACTGTTGAAGTGACTCTACCTGTTCTCACTCAGCTACCACAGCTAACATCTTTCCTTCACATTTGCCTTTGGCATTTCTATGGCAACTACTTGGGAAAGTAGCATTATTTAATGTTATTCTGTTCATATGCCCTTTAAGTGACTTAGCAATTGGCAATAAGAAGGAAAAATGGCATTACAGACAAGCACCTGGCTTCCTGTGAACCACTAAGACCTTCCGCGAGCGTGACCACAGTATCTTGACGGTCTACCCACTAGCTCACTAATCCCAGTCAGAAGCCCTGGGAAGCCCAGTTGGAGAAGGTATGTTAGCTGTGAGCAGACATACCACAAACGTTTTGGAGAGGGAGCCACATTCACAAGTCTGAAGACATAAACCCTTCTTAAACCCAGACACACTGCCTGCCCCGTGTGTTCAGTTGCTCTAGACAGTTTGTCCATGGGTGAACTGGCTCAGGCCCCAGGTAAGAACTCATCCCACCACAACATGGGAATCTCTGAATTGAATAATTTCTGTGGCATTCATTCATTAGCAAAAAAAAAACCAACCCTGCTTTGTCCACAAAGTGAAGCACTGAGCTGTGCTGAAGAGCTGCATCAAACACCAACAATTTGAAGGCTGCAGCAGACATTTTCAAAACCTCACAAGGACCACACATGACCTCCCCTCCCATTGTCACTGGTTATAAGGCATCCAGAGCCCAGGCCAGCTTTGAAAATTTCAGAGACAATGAGGGATCGAATCCATATTTCATGTTTGGAGGGTCTATTCTGCTACAGCTGAGTAAAACCAGATTTTGAGTTCACTTTGGTAGGGTTAGTCTCCTTCATGAGGGGGGCTAACTGGGATTCTTGTCTTTCTATTGTTCTCTGTACCTTTATCAAAAAGGGACGACCTTGGAGTACTGACACCTGATGTATTCAAAGCAGGGAGATGGATTGCACTGTTCTGACCTTGTCATATCCTGCAGAGAACCACGAGGTTAATCTGGGGTAAGTGAGACTCTGAAGTTTAGAGCCGGACTGGTGTACAGCAGAATATTCATCTCTAAAAGGGGATGGGAAGAAGTGTCCAGAAGCATTATTTATAAATGAAGATAAGTGCTGGCTAACTTTCCTGCCTTATGCTTATATCATCTAATTACTTTGGCATGGTGTTTCACTCTTTCATGTTCCAAGTCTGCTTTGTGCTCCAGCAATTCACATCACTCTCCTTCATATCTCTTGCATTTTCTTTCCCCTCCCTTTAGATACACCATTAACAATCCTAAATAAACTCAGCCTCAGGGGTTTAAATCTCCTTGGTGTTACATAATTTCTGCTCCCTGTTTCAAACCAACACTACTTATTTTTTGGCTGCAAGAATACACTAAAACGGGCTCACTTTTAATGGGATCTCCCAGAACCCCACGTCAACCTCTGAACTCCCCAAAAATAGTAAGAGGTATGATTCCCAATGGCTGGCTTCTGTAATTTGAGGACAAAAAAAGCCTAGAACAAGGACATTTTTTAAAAATAACAATGAAAATTGAGTGAGGTGAAAAAGATGTAAGATACAAAACTTACCTGGCTGTATTAATCACTGTTTTTATAAACGAGGGCCTTTCTGAAAACCAGCACTTGTTTTAGTTCAGGAACCTTTAGACTTCCCAGACTGTTTAACATCCTAAGCAGAGTGGCTTTCCTCCCTTCACCACCGGCTGTGGGATCCTTCCCGTGCCCATCACCACCACCCCAGAGGCTGCACCTTTCTTCAACAGCAGAAGAAACTTCTCCCAGCTTTGCATGCCCCATCACTCACTGGGAAGGGCCTGCCTTCCCATCTTCCTCCTGTTCTGGGAAGTTTTGTCAAGATGATGGGCTGCAGAGGAGACAAGAGCCAACCATTCTAGGGAACACAAAAAAGAAAGAAATAAAACAGGTACCATCCTGAACAGGCTGGGATATTATTTCCAAATTGCTATTCTCTGGCATTCCCTAGTACGTGAATTTGCTAGAAATTTTTCTTTCCAGCTCTAGCACAGAAAAAGACAGAGACAGCTCCAGGAAAAATATTGGTCTGGTGGGAGCAATTACAGTCTTGTGGGTACCTGCACCAAAGAGAAGCCTTTGTGGTGGGGGAAGATGAACATCTGGACTGAAAGGAGACCTAAACAAGGTGGAAGATGACCTTTGGCTTTGTACCTTGATGCAGGAATAGGATGCTGGGCCTGCACAGCAGGGTGCTCAGCACCAGTCGTGTCCCATCCGTCCCCACCTCCTGGCTTTTGCTGCTGGAGTAGGTGGCCTGACATGGTGTAACAGGGCAAAAGCAGCTCAGTCGCCACCAGTGAGGAGCCTTGGCCTCATCCAAACACACTGTCCACAGTCTTCCCTGGACACTGGGGGGCTTTCAGCTGGAGCAATATAAGTAACGCTTTTCCAGAGGAAGACGGCGTCTCCAGAAGTGGATATATGCATGTCTGAGTGTTACCTTCTACAGCACTACATCAAATATTCCAACTGCAACATGCTTTATGGCCTGTAGTACATGCTGGTGGAATGGTTTGTACCTGATACAACTCTCTCAGTCTCGACATCTGCAAATCCCTGAAGCCTAACAGGGTTTTGAAATGCTTCACCTGTCTGATCTTCCTAATGCTATCAGTTCTTGCGATCCCACCACCTGTATCTCCTCATCTGGAGTCAGCTGAGTTTTAATAGCTGAGTCAAGTTTCATAAAAGCATTTATATTAAGTACATTTCTTAATACCAAATTGAAGTAATGAGATAAAATTGTCTAATTACGGTGTACCAGAAAATGACAAATCTTTCTCTTCAGCAGTAAAAAAAAAACCCCAACAACCCAGCAGGTAGCTGGCAGAATAGATTATGTTTAATTATAAATATTTTCAATACACTGTTACTAACATGATTCAGGAACAAGATTTAAAATGTAATGTAAATCTTTTGTTGGCATCCACTTTTAAACAAGCCTTTAGTTCTTCTATACACAAACATGTATCCTGGTATCCTGCTCTCCCAGTAGTTGAAACTAGATCTGCACCAGGGGAATCTTTGATCTTCACAATTATCAATTAGAAAATTAAAATCAGAAGAGTGAAGATGCTTTGAACATTTATTAGCAACTTAATTTATTCTCAGTTATTATTTTTCATTGCATAAAATTGAAAAACATGAAACAACAAAGCGTGCATGCTGGCCCTGTAGTGGTCTTTGAACTAACAAGTCTCCTGTGAGTTTCAGGATGTATATTCTGGGTTATTTAATTATACAGTGTATGTATTCCTAAGAAAATATATGCAGAGTCTAAGAGGGACAGATATGCAGTTTGTATTGTAATAAATAACATACCTATATTTAAGGTTTGGTGAAAAGAACAGGTAAGTTTTCAAGTGTTCAATTACACGTTGGACTAGATAAACTTTTGAAGTCCTTTCCAACCCCTAACATTCTGTGATTCTGTGAATTTTCTCTTAAAATTTACTCTAAAAGTATCTTCACCCTGGAGAAAGAACAGAGCGGATGCTATCATTCCAGTTCAAGCCTTTCTTCTTCACTACTATCTACTACACTGACGGAAATTAAATGTAAAGCATCAGGCAAATCAGATCCTCTGATGATTACACACAACAGCCTGCTGCTTAAAATGAAATAATGGAACCTCATCCTTTCTTACAGAGATTAAAGAAAAGGTTTTAAGATTTATGCAGGCTATTTGTAGGACTAGCTACCAGCAAAAAGAAGAAACCCCCAAAATGTTCAGCTTACTTTGTGTGGCGTCCAGCAGAGAGCAACACACAATTCAATAGATGAATTTTAGGTGAAGTCATGAAGCCAGGAAGCCAAGAAGCCAGCCATTTTATTAGGTGAAATCACCCAGATTCTAGACCCTTCTTACTGCAAACGTGGCAAGCTAAAAAACTGCTCATTGGTTACACACACTGTTCACACCATATTGATTGGTTAGTGATTATAAGGAGTTCTGATAACCCTATCTTATAGCTAAACATCCTTAGTTTACCTGTAATACCTAAAAGCATCCGCACACCTGCTGTTTTGACCCTCTTGTTATGGTTGGTTCCTGACATGTTCTGTTACTCCCAAATCCCTTCCCATAACTGCTTCTTGGTTTAGGGCAGCCTGTACCCCTATCAGCAAGGCCGCTGTGTTTTGAGAATGTGATTATTAGGATCCTCTCAGCATGAGGAACTTTTCCTGTCTCATGGGAACAGAAGAATATTGTCAGGGCCTAAATCTTGGGCGAAGAGAGCTAGGCTGCTGATGTCTTCCCTGACAACTTTACACACTAAAGATACATGAAAGACATGAACACTATGAATAAGCCCACTGTTTTAGATTTTTGAGGATAAAGACAGCTTTTAAAAACACCATTTGCAAGTCTAAACAATAGAACAGGGTAGTGCATCTGTAGATTATAAACTTTAGAAGGAGTTAGTAAAATTTCAGTTCAGGGTTATTCTTCTGGGTTTTATAAGAAACCAAAGTATTTGAGGGAGTTTGGGGCGGGGGGGAAGCTTTTTTGAAAACTATTTCTTGATGAATTAGAAACATTGACAACTCTGGGGTCTTCTGTTACAAGGGCTTTGCAAACCCATGGTCCTTTCCACCATAACACTCTGAGGAAGTACTTGTGATCTCTATCAGGAAGGAGAGCATTTCATCAGCAAGCCTTCACCTGACACTACACAGAGTTTCATAATTTAAATGTCATCAAAAATTACCAGAATCATAGAATCATAGAATGGCAAGGGTTGGAAGGGACCCCAAGGATCATAGAGCTCCAACCCCCCTGCCACAGGCAGGGACACCAACCTCAGGCCTGGAGCTACACAAGGCTGCCCAGGGCCCCATCCAACCTGGCCTTGAACACTTCCAGGGATGGGGCATCCACCACCTCTCTGGGCAGCCTGTTCCAGCCCCTCACCACTCTTTCTGTAAAAAACTCCCCCCTAATATCCAATCTAGACCTTCCTTCCTTTAGTTTTAATCCATTCCCCCTTGTCCTGCCATTGTCTGCCCTTTCAAAAAGTTGATTCCTCTCCTGCTTATAAGCTCCCTTCAGGGACTGACAGGCTGCAATGAGGTCCCCCCGCAGCCTTCTCTTCTCCAGGCTGAACCAGCCCAGCTCCCTCAGCCTCTCTTTGTAGGGCAGCTGCTCCAGCCCTCTGATCATCTTCGTGTCTCCTCTGAACCCTCTCCAACAGTCCCACATCTCTCTTGTATTGGGGGCCCCAGCTCTGGACACAGGACTCCAGATGGGGCCTCACGAGGGCAGAGGAGAGAGGGACAATCCCCTCCCTGTCCCTGCTGCCACCCCTCTGCTGATGGAGCCCAGGATCCCATTGGCCTTGCAAGCTGCAAGAGCCACTGCTGGCTCATGTTCAGTTTCTCATCCACTGTGACACCCAGGTCCTTCTCAGCAGGGCTGCTCTCAAGAAGCTCTCTCCCAGGCTGTATCTGTGTCTGGGATTCTTCCGGCCCCAGAAAAAATGAAGCTATGCATCACAATAACACCATAAGTCTACTATCTTGAGGAAGGATTTACAGAGCTCTGTCATACAAGGCCTGTTTGTGAGCATGATTTTCAACGTTCATGTGAAGTATTCTGCTCATTCACATCATGGATGCAAACGAGGAGAGGGAATTTGTTGCTATTGTGTACTAAGAAAACAAGAAAAAAATAATGATGTTCCCTGTCAGTTAACAGCAGTTCAGAGAACAGTTCTGCCTGGCAGCCCACAGTCTTTTTCTAGACTTATAAAAGGCAGATAACTAAGGATTCAAATTGTATTGCAGATGAAATCCCAGAAGTCACTCTGTTTGGTCACACACATCTACAGTGATTTGCTTGAGGAATCAGGCTTTCCACCTCCACATCATACACGTGATAGTTCTGGTATTTCCTGTTTCAGTTAAGCAAGAAATCACAGAATCACAAGGTTGGAAAAGATCTTTGGGATCATTGAGTCCAACCATATCTGTCCTCTTCTAGATCACACTCCTGAGCACCTCATCTACTCATCTTTTAAACACATCCAGTGTTGGTTGACTCAACCACCTCCCTGGGCAGCCTGTTCCAGTGCCAAATAACAATTTTTTCCTACTACTTAAATCACAACAATGTCTGATCACAACAAGGCAGCTTTTCTTATGTATGTTTCTATGCATTTCTGTTGCCATTGTACCTGAAAAGGAAACCATGGCAGAGAAATGAAGCACGACAGGAGAGTAAGCATCTTCACATAAACAATGGTGAGTTACCTCTTCCATGCAGATGGGTATTTTGCTAAATGTTACTTTAACCAGAAAGGATCTGTGTGGCTTGAAGGTAAATGCAAAAACCTTGCCCAGTGAACTGTTATTGAGAACATGAAAGAGAAAGCATCAGCTAAGTCTGATGAAAACTACCTCTTTCTAACATCATGGAGCTGGGTAAAGACAGAGGTTACAACTTCTACTTGAAGCACTGTGGAATAGCACAATATTTGACATTTACCAAAAAAAAAAAAAAAGCCCCTCATATTTTACTAAGTTAACTAAATTTTTTTACTGCACAGTGGATTGCATACCATTCAGAGAGGTCAGATGCTATACCGAGCAAGCATCATTATAAGCCTAATCATCATCTCCCCTGATCCGTTTCAACAAGCCCTACACTGTCCCCTTTTCATTTTTCAGTTAGCATCCTGGAAGGATGCACACACACAAACACACACCCCTCCTTTCTTCCCTGGCCTTGGTGCCTGCACAGTTTCCTACATCTTCTCACTCCCTTCTCCGGTGGCAAATAACGTCTGCTTGTGGTTTTTGTCTCCTAAATGTGATTCCCAGAGGCGCTGTGACCACTGCTGATGGGCTTGGCCTTGGTCAGCAACAACTCTGGCCATGAATCATAGAATCATAGAATCGTAGGGGTTGGAAGGGACCTCGAGAGCTCATGGGGTCCAACCCCCCTGCCAAAGCAGCTCCCCAGCTCATACTGCACAGGTCGGCGTCCAGATGGGGCTGGAATCTCTCCAGAGAAGGAGACTCCACACCCCCTGGGCAGCCTGTCCCAGGGCTCCCTCACCCTCACTGGGGAAAAGTTCTTCCCCATGTTGGTGTGGAACTCCCTGTGCTCCAATTTGCAGCCATTGCCCCTTGTCCTGACTCCACAGACCACTGAAAGGGGGCTGGCTGATTCCCCCTGCATCCCCTGCTTCAGATAATTATAGACTTTAATTAGGTCCCCCCTTAGTCTTCTCAAGGCTGAAGAGTCCCAACTTACTCAGCCTATCCTCATAGGGGAGAGCTGGTGTTTGCTCTGTGGGGCCTGCAGAGAGCTTCTGGCTGCTTCTGCAGCACCCCTTCTCCACCAGAACCCTGCCATGCAAAACTACAACAGATGTGGATGCTGTTGTGTCCCTCCTCGGCTGCCACCTCTGCCCCTGTTCCATGGCGGGCCACCGGCTTGGCCACCACAGCAGACCAGGCACAATGGAGACCTTTGCCTCACATTTATGCACCACACAGTGTATTTCCCACGTTCCTTCTGGACAGTAACAGAGCCAGCAAGTTCTCAACAAACAAAGTTTTATGCTAAATGTAACATTACTGCTTTAAAGCTAAAGAAAATACTAGTTTTAATTCAATAAAGTGTTCGCTAGAGAACTCTGAAAATTCTCACTCCAACATAACTCTCCCTTTCAGAACATGGCCTGATTAATCAAAAATTGCTAGAAATACATGTCAAATTTGAACACAGTTACTCTGAGTTACTGGAAAGCAATTCAGGATACAAAGCAGCATTTCCAGTGATTTGTGCCATCCTGATAACTTTGGCTAGTCAGGAACTGAGTTCACAGCTGCTTTGCATTCCCAAAGTGACACAAAACAAATGGAGTGCACTAGGAAAATCATCCTTTAAGTTCTCTTCTCTTTTCTTTCACCAACATTGTATCAAATAAGTTATGCATTTAAAAAAAAAAGAAACAAAAATCTTCTACTGAAGAAATAACAAAGTCATACATATAAAATAGCAATATTGTTCCATTGGAAAACGTTCATACTCATTTTTTCTTTCTTCAGAAAATTCAGAATTCTTTCCAGGAATACACCCTGTATGCAGGCGGTTTTAGCAGTTAGGTAGGTGTATGGCATATTGAGGGACTGGCACTCTTCTGGTGCAAAAACATAACTAGGCAAGGAAAGAGGAGGCTGTAGTTTGTTCCACAGACTCCCCATGACAGGCAAACAATATCTTTTAGCCAAAACCAGCGTACGTGCTGCTCCTCTCCTCTGCCTCCCAAGTCCCCTGGGGCAGAGCGGTTTACCCAGAACATCCCATAAGCCAGAGCAGTCAAAATTGCCAGTGAGACTGCATATGTCCTATCCTAGCCATGAGGACGTGTTACAGACGTGTGTAGAGCTCATTCTTTGGGGGTGTGTGTGTGTGTGTGTGTGTGTGCATACGGGTTCCTTGTAGGACCAAGGAGAAAACTGCACTATCTCATACATATATCCACTTACATGGAAGCTCAGCAAAGAGGGTAGAGCTCAGAGTCCTAGGAGAGAAGATAGGAGTAATGGTTTCCTGAGGACTGCTAAGCCAACACACTGTGAAATGTACCATCTAACATTGTTCTGCTCCTCGACTCTTGCAGCTACCACATGTGATGGACAAAATCCAAGTTAAACACTCTCACCAGAGCATGCTCCAAGACAGACGATGGGCCTCGGGCTTCGCCAATACAATGCAGTTCTATTCTCTATTTATTTTTGTAGTTCAAAGACCTGGCAGTAGCCCATTTGATGCCTACCATAAGGACCAGTGCACTCCTGATTACTGCCATGAGATTTCCAAGCCCACAGACGGCATATATTCCAATGTATGCCAGTCACCAAAATAGCCTACGTACAAATAGCAGCAGGATTCTCTGAAAGAAAGAAAAAAGCCAGCTCCCCTTTCCACTTTGAACCCCCACAATGATACGCTGCCAACTTAAGGACCTTGCCTTAATCACAGCAACCACATGAAAGAGTTCATTCTGTTTATCTTAGTTCATTTAGGAAACCAGTGATAAGTCTGCCATGAAAAAAAAAATCCACCTTCTCCTGAAAGCTGGCATACTCGTCCTAAGATATGGGCTTTGATTTCATTTTAACTGCAGTTACTTACAATCATATCAGAGTGCATGAGTTTTCTCATCCTACCCGTTGACTTCTTTTCCCTAATAGGCAAGCTGTGAATACTGAATTCAAAATTCCTCTCAAGTACAACGGCACCTCTGAGCGGAAGCGGTGGGGAAAGGGCCGCAGCTCAAGTGTGCAGGCTCCATCCCTGACATGCAGGCCCAGCCAGGCCGCAAGCAGTGCTGCAGGAAGAGCTGCGGCCCACGCGTAGGAGGGGGCGAGGTGTGTGATGCGACTAACCTTTCCTTCTCCCACAAGGCTTTCTGAAGCCGACAGGACAAGTGCAATATTAAATGAAGATACGAGACCGGTGCCCAACTCCTGAATATGGAGATGGAGAATTACTTTGCCATGGGGCAGCAGTAACAGAAAAACAAAGGTGTCGGCTAAAAGAAGCCTTTTCCACATGAGCTACCTGTGGTCTTTATGGCTGTGGAGTACTGTAGGTAACAGAACACTCTTGTCCCTGTAAATCAGAGTGGTAGATACACTTTTTGAAACTTTCCTACCTTCTATAGACTGCTGGCTGTCCCCAGCACTGTTTGTCATTTAGCCAGACTCTGCAGTGCTGCTGCATGAGCTTTCTGGGCGTGATACAGTTTAAGCATCAGTGAACACAATTCAATTTTCTCTCTGCTAATGAGGGTCTTTGGAAGGCACAAAATGGTCAAGGGGTTCTTCTGAACCCAGTGGATGCAAGGGTAGTGGCTGTGGTCCTGATGGAGGACACACTAGAGATTATTAGGCACAGGTTGCTAAAGGACTTCAGAAGCAGATGGAAGCAGTCTGCCGTAACCAAGTGAAAGACATTTATGGACATATTTGGTTCCTGGAAGCTACATGAAGCCTCAACTTCTGGCAAAGATATAAATGTGAATGAAGAGGAAAACTCCTCTCATATTTGCAAAAAAAGATACATAATTTTAAAATTCTGAAGGATTACCATCTTCAGCACAACCATTTTTCCTCTTGAAATGTAGGTTATATTACCACATTTACGTCTGACTTCTCAGCCCTTGGCACCCATAATTCAATTTTCCCATTTAAAAAATTGCTGAGGTCTCTATGCTGATATCTCAGCAAACACCATCTTTCATCTCTAACTGTATCCTGTTTAGTCTGGATTTGTTCATGTTCACAAGCAGCCGATTTGAAATACAGCCTTGCAGAATAATCAGTAATAAACACACAAAAGTGACAGGCAATAATTTCATAGTTTTCATGGGAGATAAGATATTTTGCAAAGCTTTGCCATATCGTGTGCCTGTGCCAATTTACCTCTCACAGTAAGGCAGAGTTATTCGCAGGGCGAGATATTAGGAGATGCTACTATAAATCTTGCAGTATCTTACAAATGTGCAATTACTCTTCACAAGTGCCCAGATGGGGATTATATCTCATTATATCAAGTGCTATGCAAAAAACAAATGTCTGGCTGTAACTAATGGGGTTGGAAACTTCAAGAAGAACAGATCCGCTGATGAAAAAAACACAAATGGTTGGAGTTTCGGCTTGAATAACAGCTCAAGGGACTGGATGTTTATGTTAACCTTGTCCAAAGTATGTAATCATCCTGAGAATGCAAAACTGGACTGAATCACAAGAGTGACCTTCCTTGCAAGCTTTCCACCACGTCCTTTGTCTGTGTGTTTATGCATTAGAAACCTGTCCAAAATTTTTCCCCTTCTCATGCTACTGTAGCATTTAAATTTCTGACCTATTTTAGAAACAGAAATAACAGCTCCCTTAAAAAAAAACCCCACAACCTCCCCCCCCCCAAAAAAACCCTAGCTTTATACAGCAATAAGGTTAGCATTAATTAAGGTTAGAAGAAAGTCCATTTTGGTGGAAGCTGAAATGAGTGAACTAATTGACACAAACACCTATCCCAGTTGTTCACTCAATTTGGAATTGCCAAATTCCCAGTGACAAGCCCTAACCAAATATTCCAAGGCAAAACATTCCCATTCCCCCTGCCTGAAACCTTACAACATGTCACCAAATAATCAGTTCCTTTCATGTCCCACGCACGATAGTATTCTGCAAAAAGACATCATACCTGGTTTGAGGTGCTCACAAACTACTTGTGGCAAATCCACACACTTTACAGTATTTTGATTTCATTTGCCCAAACAAAAGATTTCCCCTCATGGAAAAAAAATCTTTGGATGATCTCAAGCGCATGCCAAAATAGCAGCTAAAAAGTCTTGGATTTTTCCCTGAAATTTTCTTTAACATTATTGACTAAACAGGCTCAGCTGAGTATATATTCAGGTACACTTCTATTAAAATTGACTTTTACCATCAGTCAGGAACAGACCTTCAAAATTCTAACAATTTTGCCCTTAGTGCCCATGTACTTGAAGAAAACCACGTCTGAATAAAGTTATTCTCAGTGTCTAATAGGCATTTTGATTAAACATACCAAATGCTGATCCAGGTCTGACATATTTTACAATGCTTTGGATGGGAGTTTTCGGTTTTGTCTAAACATTACATATTACATGTCTCAAAGCATGGGACAAGACAGGTAAGATATTTTTAAGGTGCAAAGTGAAATCAGCTGAAACTTTCATTCAAGAAAAAAAGACCTTTTACGAAAAGAAGGCATTCTATTGGAAAAGGAGCCAAAAAGAAGAGGTGGGTATATTCTACCTTTAATTTCGGCCTCAACAGTGTCATTTGTTAGAACTGCTGTCAGCTTTGCACAACTACTGAGTTCTTTTGCGGAATCCTGACAACCCTTACAAATGCTTAAGTCATAAAGCACGAAAGTACACATTCATTTTGAGTTCAGTTTGTAGAACAAATAATCGGGAAAACCACTGCCCTGCCTCCCCTCCCTCTAGCTCCCAAAACCTGTCTTGAAAATGTTTAATGGCCGTAACCCTGAGAAACCGCTGTGCAATGGATGCTGCTTCTTAAACAGGCTGTCATAAGCACATGAGGAACAAGGAGAGCTGTAATGGCTCTTTTTTAGATGGATGGCACCAGTTTCGGAGAAAACTTCTTTAAAAAAAAACCCCAGGCTTTTGGATCACCTTTCCTTGTGTGCAGCTACATCAACCCACCTCAGAAAATAAGTGATGCTCCCCCATCAGGCCAAACTTTCTGCTAGGAGAGGAAATAGCCTGTAGTCTCCGTGGACCAGAGCTGACACTGCAGACAAGAGTGTTCTGCTACCAACAGATCTCCACAGCCCTAAAGACCACAGCTAGCTCATGCGGAAAAGGCTTCTATGTCTTTCTCCGCAATTAGCCGGCACCTTTGTTTTTCTGTTACTGCTGCCCCATGGCAAAGTAATTCTCCATCTCCATATTCAGGAGTTGGGCACTGGTCTCGTATCTTTCTTTAATATTGCACTTGTCCTGTTGGCTTCAGAAAGCCTTGTGGGAGAAGGAAAGGTTAGTCGCATCACACACCTCGCCCCCTCCTACGCGTAGGCCGCAGCTCTTCCTGCAGCACTGCCTGCGGCCTGGCTGGGCCTGCATGACAGGGATGGAGCCTGCACACTCGAGCTGCGGCCCTTTCCCCACCGCTTCCGCTCAGAGGTGCCGTTGTACTTGAGAGGAATTTTGAATTCAGTATTCACAGCTTGCCTATTAGGGAAAAGAAGTCAACGGGTAGAATGAGACAACTCGTGCACTCTGATATGACTGTAAATAACAGTTAAAATGAAGCTGACACTGACAGAGCAATGACTTGGCTGACCATGGCAACCTGCAACCCACACATTTAATCTCCAGACTCACCAGCTTGCTCTTTCGCATTTCCTTGCAGTTTCTTCTCATCCAGTCCGTGTATAATCAGCCTCTCGTGCTAAATAGAGTTCAGGATGTTTCTCTTTGCTAGAATTCCTGCTTGCTTAGTCCCACTCTGGGAAATGGAAGAGCGGCCCTGGAAAGGAGACAGTTGGGCTTGTTGGAGAGAAACTGTGAAAAGCAAGAGGAAAAGCAGTAAACAGGGTCTAGAGATTTACATCTAGAGACTTAAATTTGCGCTTTGTTTAGCAGGGAGCTGAGCACGGTGTGCTTTGTCATGTTAAGGAAGGTGCAGACAGAGAAGCCTACACAGCGGGAGTCCCCTGGGGCGGGACAACCTTTTGTATAGGAATGTTGTGGTTCTTGTGTTACTGAAACCTGACTCGAAGCTGCTGCGCCAGCTATCGAGAGGGTATAAAAGGTTGTTCAGTTGTTATTTAAATTGTCCTCAATCCCACCACAATCGGAGTCCACGCCTTTCAATAGGCCACACCACTTGCAGTAATTTTGTACTTGCTATTTCACCTGCCAACATGCTCTTACTAGATAACTGAAACATGTGCGGTATTTGGCCCTAATTGTTGCCCTTGAAAGATTGCTGCTGTTTTATGTTTGGGAATACCAACTGTGACACGATATCCCAATGCTTAATTTGTACTTGAACCACGTAGTAGGTGAGTTGACTTTCATAGAATCACAGAATGCTTTGGGTTGGCAGGGACCTCAGAGATCATCTAGTTCCAAACCCCTGCCATGAGCAGAGACACCCTCACTAGACCAGGGTGCCCAAAGTCCCATCCAGGGGCCTTAAATACGTCCAGGGATGGGGCTTCCACAGCTTCTCTGGGCAACCTGTTCCAGTGCCTCACCACCCTCATAGTAAAGAATTTCGTCCTAACTTCTAATCTAATCCTGCCTTCGTTCAGCTTGAAGCCATCGCCCCTTGTCCTACTACTACACTCCCTGGTGACCAGTCTCTCTCCCACTTTGGTTTAGGACCCCTTTAAATATTGGTATGCCACAATTAGGTCACCCTGGAGCCTTCTCTTTGATCACCTTAACACTTAAAAAAAACCCCAAACCCTCATTAAAATCATATACCAAACAATGTAATAAATATGCTGTGGTTTCTCTGCAGCCTTGAACTCCCCTTTCTTGATCTATGCAACCGTGAACAGGGTAAGAGGCAGGCTGTTCAAGAGACCCTCCCTGCAGCTGGGGGGATGTGATGGGGTGTCTTTATGAAGAAATACACAGTACCAAAGTGGCACGCTGCATTTTTCATGGGTTGGGAGTTAACAAGACAGGGCTCTGCCTATAGATAAACTAGGAAAGCATTACCTGGATTTAATGATATGCTCTTGCTTTCAGTAAAATAGCGTAATGCAGACCAGAACAAAACTCTGGCTGTGTATCCACAAAATTAGAATTTTTTTCCACCAGAAACCAGAATAGTTTAATGTGTTGATTTTAACATCTTGCTACAGTTCTTTTAATAAAATCAGCCTGGAGTTTGGAGGGTTCAGCTATTGTATTAAAAGGCATTAGTATCCAGATTAGAAATGTGACCGTTTCTCCCTCTTTCCAGCCCTTACCAACAATATTACAACAGAAAAAAAAAAAAGAACCAAACTGTGCTTGTTAACATATTTGCCTAAATTTTCAACGTAAAATAATCATAGCTTTCTATGTTCTACTAATTATTCTAACAAAGCCAGCAGGATATACTTCTAGCAGTCGACTCAGGCTTCTAATCACCATAGCACTTAAATACATACTTAATCTACAGAGTTGATGCCTTGACATCAACTGAAATACCCCAGAGCAGAACTCGATAGAAATAGTCATACACCCTGCCTAAAAAGAACTCCCAAAAAAACCTTCAATGAAATTAATCCCCAATCTCTACTCCCAGAAACCCCTAAAAATATTTACTTTTTTCATAGAAATTAGAAACAAACAGAAAGCTCTGGCCTCCTGAATGCATGCCAGGAAAGCTCCTGTCATCTGCCAGAAAGGGAACTTACAGCAGGGAAAAAGGTGGCTTCAATAAGCCTAAGAAGGCAGCAGTAAAACCAACAAAAATATTAACAGCCTGGTAGGTAGTAATTATAGCCATAAACCCATTGCTATTTACTCTCTGGGGTTTTTTTCTAGCTATCATGGCAAAAGAAATGAGAAAAGGATGATGAGACTGTTTCAAGAAGTTTTAATCGTTTGAGCAGCCCATCAAGAAAGCTGTTAGGAATTAAAGCACCGATGGGCTCGCTGGGAGATTTGATAAGTGGGCAATCTGCTCTTTCTTTGAGGAAACCTGATAAAGGCAACTCTCTGTGCTCTCTGGGGAAGAAAGAAAAAGGTCACTAGAATTTTTTTTCAGTGATGAATTTAGAAATGTTTCTTGAATTAATAGGATCATCAATAACTATGGGAGAGTTACATAACTGAACTCAGGACCTGTATTAACACTTCAGACAGTGATGATCATTCTGCTGTAAGGAGCATAGAAAGCGTGTCTCCAAATGTATGACTGGAAGCTAACCATGCATTTTCTTTGTTCCTGTGTTACAGGAATTATAAAAGTGAAGATCAGAATTATAAATCTCAGTTTTGCAATCCAAGCAACGTCAGGAAGTCCCAACTGAAGAATGATTCTCTAACTCATACTTGGGAGATCAAAATCTCCATGGATCCTCTGAAAACCTTACTATTTCTAATGGTTTCATAAAAATGTAAAAGTGAAAACCTCAATATTTCTGTTTCATAAAAATGTAAAAAAGACTTGATGGGAATTTCATGCTCCAAGTAGCTCTCCTATTGCATAGAAAGTCATCAAAATTAAAACTTCTTCATAGAACAAATATTGTGAAAGCTTACATCAGAACAAATTAAACCTATCATTTTTGAAAAAATAAGGATGTATTTAAATACCATAGTTCAGAATGATTTATTCCTAAACCTAAAAGTAAAATGAAAATAGAATGAATAATTTCATATAATAAGAATTTTTTTATCATTGAAGTAAATCAAGAAAATCACAGAATCACAGAATTGTAGGGGTTGGAAGGGACCTCGAGAGATCATCGGGTCCAACCCCCAAATAAGTCATTAGAATTTTCTTCTATCAAAAATGTTAAAATTAATACCTTCCTGTGACACTTTTCAGTTTCTATGAGATTACTTATTCTGATAAAAATTTGTTCTAGAATTTTGTTTCATCTGCACCACAGTTTAATAGACGTTATAGAAAGAATGTTGTGGAACAGAAGCACCAAACAGAACAGGTAAAATACCCTTCTTACAGCAATGACCAGACATAATTTGAGTCAGGTGTCTTCTGAATATTAAAAATCCTGCACATATGCTAATTTCCCAGTTAGAGCTGGGATTTTCAGAGACTAATTTTCAGTATCAAATGGGTGTCTGGCTTTCTGAAATGAGTTTGTGAAAATTTCAACTGTGTAAGTAAGGAACCTTCTCTTCTGTGTAGTATGAGCTGGGGAGCTGCTTTGGCAGGGGGGTTGGACCCCATGATCTCTCGAGGTCCCTTCCAACCCCTACAACTCTGTGATTCTGTGAACTGTTTAAAGTTTTAATTATAAATTCTTGATGGAGATGAGACAACTAATTCACATACATATTACAGCACAGTGTGTCTAACATGTTATGGTTAGATATTTCAGTGGATTGATTAATCTTTCACTTCCACAGCTCAGTTTCAAATATGATTGGACCAAATGCAGTCACTGCTAGTAACTTTTCAGTGCCTACAGAAACCACTGTAAACTAATTTCTTGGAAATTAGAGCTAATTATTAATACCCTATTTAAAAAAAAAAAAATTCAACCAAAGGGCTGATTTTCCTTTGGCAAGATAAGGTGGTAATGCAGCAGGTCCTTTTTATTCAGTGTGGAAACTTACATTCCTTCCAGGTTTCAAAACCAAGAAGAACAATTAAAATAGAACTGTTGTCTGAAAGGGATGGCCCAAGATTTGCTCCAAAGCAA
This sequence comes from Laterallus jamaicensis coturniculus, assembly GCA_022605575.1. Classification (NCBI taxonomy): domain Eukaryota; kingdom Metazoa; phylum Chordata; class Aves; order Gruiformes; family Rallidae; genus Laterallus; species Laterallus jamaicensis. The sequence continues at coordinate 6,523,956 of JAKCOX010000005.1, forward strand.
TCTGCCCCCCCCTGAAATCTTTTGTTACAACATCTCAGTTTTTGTATGTTGACTTGTCTCCTCTGTCCACAGTACAGCCAGAGAAGCTACAAGAACTTAAATCTAAAGAGCCATTTGTACAATGTATTGCTCCATGAATCTTGACTTGTAACAATTCAGATGCATGACGGCCACCAAGAGCTTCCCAACACATGGAAGACCTGTGACCAAGCACCACTGCAAAAGCATTTTGTACGGTCACTTTACTCTCCTGCCTTCCAAGGCCAAATGCCAGAGGACTTCAAAGCTTCTGCTTTGCATTCCTCATTAGCTTGAGACACTTACATTGACTAAGATACCTTCTTTTCTTCTAAGTCACTATTTTCTTGTTTCACAAAGCCATTTTAAAGGACAACTCCTCTGGTTTTGCCCAGAAGTGCAGGGAAAAAGAAGGATTAATGTTTTCTAAAGGAAGGCGAAGTATATTTCAGCAGTATGTATATTTCACTAACATATTTTAGTGGAAATAGCACTCATTTGTGGTTGAAAAATTAAATGAAGTGTCAAGGTTTAAAAAAAAAGTAAAAAGGAAAAATACATACCTAACTATCTTGATTAGATACAAATGATCTATACATTCTTCCTCTCCTAATGTCATTTTAGAGTCCAATGTGATGACAGAAGATTTCATGTAACAGCTGTATCGATAGGCAGGAGCACTCCACACCGTAAGAGAAGGCTGGGCTGTGCCTGAATGCTTTGCTAGTGGGAGAAGAGACCAAGAGGAGATCAAGAAATAAGGTGCCTTCAAAGTCTATGAAGAAGAGTACTTTTAGTATTTTTCATACATTTTTTGCTTATCACCAGGTAGATAATGACAAGAGAAGCTATTCCTAATTAGTTTAATAGCTTCTCTTGTCATTATCTAATATTCCTAATTAGTTTAATTAGGAATTAGTCTAGAAACCAAAGCCAGTCTAGTTCAGTAATGACATTAATATCCAATAACTAGGTCACATTATCTGCAATTCCAATAGAGACTATATGGTTCCTTGTGGAGAACGACTTTTTATATTATCGCAGGACATCAATAAAATGTGGGATGTATCTCATTCCACAATGGATTCAGTCAAGCAGAAAATTAACCAACACACAGACTAGCAAGTAATCCAGTAACTCTAGAATTCATGCAATGTGCCAGGTAGCTGTTTCAATCAAACCAGTGTGGAGAAAATAGAGTTATCTTGCAGAGTGTTTGGAGAAAAGAGAACTTCACTGAGAAATTAAAGACTAGATTCAAGGCCAGATTGGATGGGACCCTGGGCAACCTTGTGTAGCTCCAGGCCTGAGGTTGGTGGCCCTGCCTGTGGCAGGGGGGTTGGAGCTCTATGATCCTTGGGGTCCCTTCCAACCCTTGCCATTCTATGATTCTATGATTTCGTCTACTAAGCGGGATATCAAGAGGGATGTCGGGGCACTCTCTCAGCTCCACTGACCCTTCAGGTCCTGCTGGGTTTGCTGTGTGTGCCTCATGGCCATTTGTTGGGCATATCCTCCAACATATTTCCTAAATCTGGGATGGGGAGTCTTGGCAATCAGTAGAGGAGCTCTTTCTGGCAATAAATCGTGCTAGGCAAATTAAGGAAAATCCAGATCATCCAAGTCCTTTGCATTTCAAAAGTCTTCCAGCTGTTTTCTGTCAATCACAGTATTTTAGTACACCATGAAAGCACCATGCTGCTCAGCACCTCTGATGCTGCAAAATATTTTCAGATGAGGAAGAACAAGAATCTATCAAAAAGGATAAACTCAGTGCCCCTAAGGAAAACTTGGAGTGAAGGCTATGCCTAATCTGTTTTATCTCCACAAAAAGAGTATTAAGGTCCTGACCTCACACACTGCCCACAGGCTCCAAGCCTACACAAACAGCTTTCAGGACTGTCATGCTTTGTGAGGAAACAATGCACGAGAATGGAAACAATACAAAGGAATGTGAGGAAACAGTACAAACCAACGTCAGTTTTCTTCCCCATTCATAGCTGTAAGTACCCAGAGTCGCACACAGGCCAGATATAGCTAAGGATGACTTATCTGAAATAAAGGTATAGACAGGTGATGTTCATCTAAGAAGCAGACACAGGAATCTCACAGGCACATCAGGTACCTTTAATTCCAGCAGTGTTTTATAGTGATCAACAGCACAAGAGACTGAAAGATATTTTTTTTCCCAGTTTTTCAATATTGTATCAATTTTTTTCTCACATGAAGAGAAATAAAATAAAAAAAAAACCCAAAAAATATCCAAAATCAGCCATCACTAAATGCAGACAAGGTAGCACACTTACTAACACTGATTTACCCAGTAGATAAGACACCAACTTTGCTCTTAGTGGGAGAGAATTGTTTGCTTTTTACATTAAATTAAGCTGTTATTCAGGCTTAAGAAATCCTATTTAAAAAACAAACAAACAAACAAAACCCCCAAAACCACAACACCCCCCCATAAATCTGAATCTTACTTCAACCTTTAAAAATAATTGTAACAAACAAAAAGAAAAAAAGACATAACTGAAATTGCTCACCTTTAACTGATTTGTTTCTTTTCGAGGCCTAGACTAGCTGTGTTGAAAGGCCTTACTATGATATATGCAAGCAGACATTGGCATGCCTGTTCAGTACTTTGGGGAGATTATGTGGTTATGCACTAGACAAATGTCAAGGTCCTCAAATTTCCACCCAGGAACGTTCCCCGCCGTTTCGTTGCAGAGGTTAAGATTTTAATTACCAGGCATAAACGTGGGATTTCAAGGTGGGATTATATATTTATAAAGTTTTTCATTGTGGTTTTCTTGCAATCAGTACTGTTAAGAGCTCTAGTGATGTGTCATTCATTAAAAATAGTCTTTGTCTATGAAAATGTTTCACAACTCTTCTGTTTCGTGGCTGTATCTATCCTCCATAAAGTGGTTGCAAGTTAAAATGACATGCATCAGCAGCCTTTAAGAATAAAAGTAAAGCTGTTTTCCAAACTGTTTCCCTCATCCTACAACATAGTTTGAGGGAAGTGTAGCTTTCAATCTGCATGGTAGACATGTAGAAAGCAACGGGAAGGCAATCGCTGCCAGGAACATTTGGTGTCAATTACAGCAGGGCTGGAGGAAAAAAAATAAAAAATTTAAAAATATATAATATATGTGTGTTTATATATATAAATGTTTTAGAGAAACCAGTGAAATCTCACGTTTTTCTTGGGTTTGCAGAAGTGAGGATTTCCGGCTTTTTCTGTCAAAAGGCAGTTTGTCCCAGCAGAATGTCAGGATGTCTTTATCTTAGTAACTGCCCCCACCTGCATTCTGCACAGACCTGAAACCTGGGCTATTTTCACAAGTAATAACCAGAACACTAGAATGCAGTTATTAAATGCAGACACCTGAGAGGCAGAAACTGTAAAAAGGGAGGACAATTTTCCACTTACACTTATTTAAATGGCTGCTGCTATTATTCCTGGAACTGCCCCACAAGGGCTGCTATTGGTGGCCGTGTAACTCTGAGCCCAGGACTGTCTTTATGCCATGAGTAACTTACCCCATGAGCAGTCATAGAATCATAGAATTGTAGGGGTTGGAAGGGACCTCGAGAGCTCATGGGGTCCAACCCCCCTGCCAAAGCAGCTCCCCAGCTCATACTGCACAGGTCGGTGTCCAGACGGGTCTTGAATCTCTCCAGAGAAGGAGACTCCACACCCCCTGGGCAGCCTGTCCCAGGGCTCCCTCACCCTCACTGGGGAAAAGTTCTTCCCCATGTTGGTGTGGAACTTCCTGTGCTCCAATTTAGAGCCATTGCCCCTTGTCCTGTCTCCACTGACCACTGAAAAGGGGCTGGCCAATTCCCCCTGCATCCCCTGCTTAAGATAATTATAGACATTAATTAGGTCCCCCCTTAGTCTTCTCTTCTCAAGGCTGAAGAGTCCCAACTTACTCAGCCTTTCCTCATACGGGAGATGCTCCAGGCCCTTCATCATCTTCGTAGCCCTTCTCTGGACTCTCTCCAGGAGATCCCTGTCCTTTTTACACCAGGGAGCCCAGAACTGGACACAACACTCCAGGTGGGGCCTGACCAGGGCAGAGCAGAGGGGGAGGATCACCTCCTTTGACCTACTGGCTACACTCCTCCTACACTCCTGCACCCCAGGATCCCATTGTCTCTCTCAGCCACCAGGGCACACTGCTGGCTCATGGCCAACCTTGTCATCAGCCAGGACCCCCAGGTCCTTCTCCACAGTGCTCTTCTCCAGCAGGTCACCCCCAGCCTGTACTGATAGATGCAGTTGTTCCTTCCCAGGTGCCAGACTTTACACTTGCTTTTGTTGAACTTTCTAACTGCCCAGCTCTCCAGCATGTCCAGGTCAGTCCTGCAGCTTTCATTCCTTACACCTCCATCACAGCTATGGGACAGAATCAGGCCCTTATGATCTAACAAAAAAAGCTCTCTCAGCGGATAAGTGGAGGTGCTGCACTTTTCTTAAAAGCATTTCTTAGGCTATAATAAAATATACATGGACTGTAGTTTTCAGTTCATAAAGAAAACTAGTGCTTTCTGGGATGAAAAAAAATGACCTCTGATGAATAATAACATCCTTGCTTGTGGCTTCAGAACTTAAACCCCATCGGTTTTCACCTTTTTCAGTCCCATAGAGCAATTTCTTTCCCCATAAACTAAAGCTCCAGCCCACATCACTTTTATTACATACCTTTAAAATGTCATTTTAGGCTAAAAACGTGCTAAATGAATGAAGTATGTTCTAGCAATCATAAAAAGAAACCTACATACAGACCGCCGCAGACAATGTAGAGCAGAGAAATTGTATGGTGTTGGGAAAGAAAACAGCCGTAGCTGGTGAACCAACAGTGAGTCCATCAAGCTATTCTTAGTTCCTCCAATGAAAACCAGGATTTTCCCTTTTGCTCCATCTTTGTGCCCCTTGCATGTGGAGGCTATGTTGCTGTGTGCATAGCCAAAATCATCACATTTCATTTCTGTGCAGGTCGGGTCACCCACTGTCCAACTGGACAGGCACCTCCTGGAGTGAACAGGGGGGTTAGAGGGCATCGCTGGGGGTTCCTAAGGGAGCAGAGTTTTCTCTGCAAATTATGAAGGTCTGTGGCCTGGCATTAACAAACTCCAAGCAGACAACTTCTTGTTGCACAAAGGGAGAGAGGGAGGGAAGGAGCAGCATTCTCTTAAGCTGGCACAGTCTCTTGTGTAAGTTTTGCAGTCTTGTATCTCACCAGAGCTATAAAAGTAGGCCCAGAACGTGATCTCATTTCCACCACATCTGGAATGATTCCACTGGAGTCACTAAAATCCCTCTCTCATGCCTCCAGAACAACAGGCTGCAATTACTTCAGAAACTATTAGCCACCAGAAAGGGTGGTAGGAATTCTCCTTTTCTAGGGGCACATTTGGCTAAAATGGGCAAACTCATGTCCCACACATCTGACTTCTACCTACTGAAGCAGGCCACCAGCTGTTGGAGTTGCTGTAAATCCCTGTTTGACTCCATTGACTGATTCAGACAGTTTTGGGTTTAGATGGCTCATGGGCTGTTTGCAGAGTACAAGGACGCTGAAGTTTTCAGCTCTTGCTTCTAGTTAAGAGGTGCTCAACACTAATGTGAAGCTTTACTACACAGGAAAACCTACTTCAAGTGACTTGCATCTTTTTCCTTTCCTCTCAGACAATACTTTTGGGTCCCACAGCGATCAGGATAACTTGAATTTCCAAGTGTAGTGTGACAAAAATTACTGTAAAGTGTATTTTTTTCAAAAGTCCCTATACTTTTCCTTCGAAGACACTGATGGGGGGTATATAAGGGGACATAAGAAATCACATTTATAACTACTAACACATAAATAAGAGTAAATTCAATTACTAACTACTCCAAGATGCTTGGGGGGAAAGTCCATAAGGGGAACAAAGTAAACGACAGCAAGGTTGTGACTTGTGACCCAAGCATCCTAAGGAAGGTGGTGCCTGTGACTGGTAAGGAGGAAGCATCCCAAGGAAGGGGGCACCTGGAGGATAATCCTGCCCAGCTGGAAGGATCACAACTATGCATGTGCCAGGGGAGAAGGTGAAAGGTCCCATCTGATGAAGACTCTGAGCCTTCATCCTGAGACTACCCCATGACCACCAGCAGGAGACAGCGCGCAGGCGCAACTGGGAGGAGTCTGTGGAGATGAGTTCATGGGCCTACGAAGCAGGGACAGGCTATGCACATGCACAGGTGTGCTGCAAAATGCCATGAATAGGTAACATTCTGCTGCATATAACTAAGGTGAACTGCCACGTTTGGCATGCACACCTGTGGTGGAGCGACCCCCTGTGCAGCTACACATAACAAACATACCCACTGTACAGCCTGCTGGGCTGCAGAGTGTATTTCCACAAGTTCAACAGACTGACTTTCTGTAATTCTGTGGTAACCCTGATGATTATCAGGATTTCCACTACTTCCAACGTACTTGCTGCTTCCATTTGGGAGGACAGCTGATGGAATACAATCTCTCACAATAAAATTATCCTTAAAATTAAACCAGCATTCCAGTCTGGTATCTTACTGGTACAAATCAAACACAACCAGTACAACCCCTCAGGCAGCCACCTCAAGCTCAAGGCCAGTAGTACATCACCATTTATTCATGCTTATTTATCAGTCTTACTAGAAAAACTCCACATATTTCTCCACACAGGAAACATTTCCTGGTCTAATTAACACACCTTTAATTTTTTCTATTCAGTATTTCATCAGAAGATGTGTGACAAAATTCTTGACTTTCATGCCTTAATGAAAATAAAGGTGTTCATTCCATTTATAGACAAGAATATGAGAACTGAAGGGAACCGACATGACAATTTCTCTGCTCACCCCTGCCAAGATTGTTTCTAATTTTACTTGGTGAAACCTGGGAAATATGTCTTTAGCACTTCTCTGTTTCTTTCTCCTACCACTGTTAGAGAATTGGTTTAGTGTAATTTTATTTATTTTATTCAAAGACCTTCTCACCTTCCCCCAGCTTATTTTTTTTTCCCCTTCTTTCTCCTCCCACTGACTCCCAGTCATAAAGCTTTCTGTAAATTATGGTAAGCTTCACAGCTCTGTGGGTTTAAAAAAAACCCTCATAAAATACCCCCTCCTTTTTTTTTTTTTCCCCTTAAAGCAGAACACATGCAGGGTGCTTAAGAGTGATGTGAAAATGCTCTCATTTGACTACCCTTATTTGAGGGCAAGTTTTGCAACAGATGAAATTCATAAAAAGCACAAGGAATAAATTAGCAGGTCATCAACAGCCACAGAACATAAGGAGAGTAACGATGAGGAACAGTTAGGTTAGGTGAATCAATGGATAAGTCATACATAGATATAAAAAAAGACCTGGTTCAGGTCACTGTTTGATCTCCCTGAAATTCTTTTTAATACATCTCCTAACTCTGAGCACCTTCACTGCTGAGTGCCTGGCACAGGTCTCCCCGAGCCTCTCTCTGAGCTGAATATTCCAAATAAAGTGCTAAAGCACAGCCTCACTGTCAGGCCTGATACACCTCGAATTGTCACCCAAAGGATGCCACCCAGTGTTAGTGGAAACATTTGGAAACAATGGTCTAGAGTTCAGCTCTCTGTGTGAAAGAGAAAGTAATATTAGGGTTTTACCTTGCAACGATTCTATGTGTAACATAACTATTTTACAAGCCTTGTTACATCAGATTACTTAAAAATGTGAGGGATTTGTCCTTTCTTTGAGTAGGAAGTAATGTTTCCTGCTTTCAGCTGTCTTATTGTTACCAGATCTCCTGTGGCTGCTGCAGAAACAAAGTGAATACAATCAACAAATCAACAAGGGAAGATTTATTTTTTCTTAATAAGTTAAATGAATAGAAAATGATCCATCTACAGTGGTTTCACGCCAAAACTAGGAGTTAAAAACAACTAAACAATAGGAATATAACACCTTGCTGCTGCAATTTAAGCACTCAGAAATTCACCATATGTTTGACATATGCTAAAGGTCACAGGCAGCCAATGGCAAAACATAAGAGAGCTTCTAACTGTTATAAATTATCATCTTCCAGCTAAAAAGGCACCGAACACTGCACATAATAGATTTTAACATTGGAAAGACCTGAGCTGTGACTATCTTCTAGTCTGATCTTCTGCAGTAAGTATTTGGACTGCTTGTAACTGATAAAAGATGAATTATCCTGTTTTCCATATATCACCCACCCCCCATCATATAGACCAGCAAGCCCTGAAAGAATAGCATGCAGATAACCCTGATAACGTACCAGTTAATGCATAAAGCATCTGGCTCCAGACAGTGGGCAAGAGCGACAGCAGATTCCCTCCCTCTCAGCCCTTTCCACAGGACCCACTTCTCCATCCCCCCACTCTCTCCCACACACTCTTCCCTCTGCCCTTCACTCCTGACACTTAGGGGCTGATAAATCAGTTCAGCTGAGAGAGCTGTGAAGGCAGGAGGGAAGCTGGGAGCACAGAAAGAGACAGGAGAGCTGTGGAGAGGATGGGGCAAGGCAGCACCAAACACCAACTGGGAGAGCAGGACATGGAAAGGGAAAAGGCCTGTCCTCAAAGAGCAATGTGTGGCATGCAGGGAAAAGAAAAAAGAATCACACTAACCTGTATTTTTTATGGCTTGACAGCTCCCTCTCCTTGCTGGGGTCAGGCTGGCATACGGAAGGAAACTCCAGAATTGTCTCCTCATTATTGTCGTGTACATAATAACCCATGCTGCAGAGTAATTCCCAAGTATGGTAAATACACAGGTATGTGTGACCAAAGTTAATTATATAAGTAAGCACTTATAAATATTGGAATTTCATGTAAAATGACACAAGTTCGCATTTCCATAATAAAGACAGCAATCCCAAAATGAGCCCCAATTAGTGTGCTTTGCTATGTAAGCCTTCAGCACCTGAGCCCATGTTCTTGCCCAGCTTGGTGTTTCCACGGTACTTCCAGTTTCCCCTCCTGCCATTTTCTACATTTTATCCTTCCCATACCCACAGATTGTTCACTTTATTAATTAAAAATTGGACCAGAGTTAATTTATACTAATCATCTCTGGCTAACAGGGCATTTAGATGGCTCATCCCAAGTCAGACATCATAGCTGCTGAGCTCAGACTTCAGCGAAGGGGAGAAGAAAAGGCAGGGGACACTAACTCGAACCTCTCTGCTTTGCCCATCTACCAATTTTTACCTACTTGGAAAAGGAATTTTTTTTTTTTTGAGAACTTTCTACCAGTTTAAAATGCTCTTTAAACTGCCAAAGGCATCATAGACAGATGGCACAGACATGGTGAAAATCAACTTTGCTTCCCCTAGCTCTTCAGTTTTGCCCCAATGCAAAGGTACTGTTTTGTTGGGGTTTTTTTTCTGGTTTGCTTTGGTTTTTGATCATTAAAAATTTTCTTGTTTGCTTGTTTTTTAAGCATTAAAACTCAGCCAGGTAAAAAACATTTTGGCACATGCTTTGCTCTTTATTTTGATTTAGCTCATCCTTATCTGATGCAGCACCAAAGTCTATTCCTGCAGTTACACTACAGCTGCCGGATAGAACTCCTTGTATGACTGAACCCCCAAGAAATGGGGCTAATTGCATTAGAAAAGGGTATGTATGCATACCATGACATATTTTTCTTCAGGCTACATTATGCTTTATAAAAGCAAGGGTTAGGAATAGATACAAAAATGTAGGTCATACTTTGGCAACTCAATCAGTAAACTAAAAGGTAGGAAGAGATATGGTAAAAGCTACAGCAGATTAGTTTAACACTGTAGGAGGAAAGAAATCTGCCTAGTCTTCGACCTGGAACAGGCTGCCCAGGAAGGGGGTTGAGTCACCACCCCTGGATGTGTTTAAAGGATGGGTAGATGAGGTACTTAGGGATCTGGTTTATTATAGGACAGGAACGGTTGGACTTGATGATCTTAAAGGTCTTTTCCAACCTTGCAGTTCTGTGATTCCAAGTCATTCTCTGTGTTGGTTCTAGCTTCTCAGTATACTGTCAGTAACACTACTCATCTTATTCATTAACAGATTATTGTTAGATTAGTACAGACCTGACCTCAGGCTGATGGAACAAGGCACAGTATTGCCTTGCTGGCAATCACTTGCTGCTTCTTAAGCCAATGGATTCCTCTTTGGCAGCAATGGCTATCAAGCAAATTGCAGCCTTCCAGTTGCAGCCTTCCTCATTGCAGCCTTCCAGTACCAGAAGGGAGCAAACAAACAGGAGGGGAATCAACTTTTTAAAAGGGCAGATAATGGCAGGACAAGGGGGAATGGATTAAAGCTGAAGGAGGGAAGGTTTAGATTGGATATTAGGGGGAAGTTTTTTACAGAGAGAGTGGTGAGGGGCTGGAACAGGCTGCCCAGAGAGGGGGTGGATGCCCCGTCCCTGGGGGTGTTCAAGGCCAGGTTGGATGGGGCCCTGGGCAACCTTGTGTAGCTCCAGGCCTGAGGTTGGTGTCCCTGCCTGTGGCAGGGGGGTTGGAGCTCTATGATCCTTGGGGTCCCTTCCAACCCTTGCCATTCTATGATTCTATGATTCTAAGCAAGTGATGACTGATGGCCTTTGTCAGTCACAGCCACAATATGGTTGGATGGAGGAGTGCATGCCAGGCTTTTCTACTGCTTTGAGAGAGAAAAAAAATTGTCCTAAATCCCTGACAAAGCATTTCTGATGAGGCAGCCTAAGTCCTCCACTTCCAGCACAGAAAAATACCACAACCCATTTCAGTTTGCAAAAGCAACATTCCCCAGCATTCTCCACATACCCAACCTCTACAGACTGACCTTTATCCAGTAGATAACCTGTATATACTAAAAATTCATTTTTCACATTATAATGACAGGATGCAACCATCTACAAATAACATTTCTTGCTGCTGCTGCTACACTGTGAGTGTTATGCTGTGCTCCAGGAAGGTGGATGTCTCAGCTCACCATTTCAGAATGACTGGAGGCTCGGGATAGAAAGGAGGGAGCGAGAGAGTGAGGGTGAAGGACACAGAGGGGAATCTCTGGGTACTCGTGCTGATGATTTACTCTGTTGTGGCAAAGCACTGAGAAAAGGAAAGCCCACAGTTGGGATGGGAAAACCTGGCATGGGAAAACCTGGCATCAACTCAAAGCCTAATTTTATATCCTATCTAAAACCAACTGGATGCTAAACTCAGAAATGGATTTCAGAACAAGAACAGAACATAACCTTCCCATCCCAGAATGGATGTAGGGTGCAGGCTGTGCTCCCTGATGAATATATGTGCACACACACCTTCTATGTTCAAATAAATAAAAAAGAGGACTAGCATGGAGTCCCCTCTCTTTGAAAATTAAATTATGGAATCCCAGACTGGTTTGGGCTGAAAGGAACCTCAGAGCCCATCCAGTCCCAGCTCCCAGCCATGGGCAGGGACACTCTCCACCAGACCAGGCTGCCCAAAGCCCCGTCCAACCTGACTGTGAACATTGCCAGGGAGGGGGCAGCTGCAGCTTCTCTGGGTACCCTGTGCCAGGGCCCCACCATAAAGAATTTCTTCACGATATTTACTCTGAATTTACCCTCTTTCAGACAGAACCATTAGCCCTCACTCTATCACTACCTGCTGCATTTGACAGAATTGTAACATTTGATGTAGTTGTAGGTGCCTGAAGCTTAAGGGAACTGAAAGACTTTCACATAGTCCAAGTATCAAAGAAGAAACCACAGGGATGCACGTCTAACCGCACAGGATCCCCCTAACTGGAGAGAGTGATACAGCCCTCGGGTCCCGGCATGCCTTCTCTAGGGCACACTCTCAGGCCCCTGCTCTGGTCAATCACTGCACTGAGAGCTCCCCCCAGCAACGCTGCACACCCGGCAGCTCCTTACAGAGCTAGGAAGTCCTTTGTCAGGGTTAGTTTTTAATTAACATGCTGGGGGGTCCCAGGCAGTTGCTTTGGCTGGTTAATAGGTGAAGTGGGCTTATGAATTCCCAGCCATCTCTGCTTTCTCTTCAGCTACTAACTCTGCCATTCGCCTGGGAAAGAGCGATACAGGGTACTCTCTGCCATCCTCTAAGATCCAAGCTACTTTTCACAACATAAACCCCTTCCTTCTAAGAACTCCTATGTTAGAGAGTTCCCCAGAATGTGCCAGAACTGCATTTCACATCACAGGTAAAATACCTCTAACTTCCTGCAGTAGTAGTGCATTTAGCTAGGTGCCCAAGAGAACCCATTCTCTCCTATACCCCCCTGGGACAGCTACTCAGATGTGGCTTTCTGATCATTTCAGAGGGGCACAAGCTTTTACAAGATTATGGTTTAGTCAGTAACCTTTTATCTTGTTTGATATTGTCACATCAACGTAACCAAGTTCTCAACATAACAAGCAGTAGCTATACAGACTTCTTGGCTGATTCTTTACCTATTTACTTTCGTGATCAGTATTATATTTGTTTTACCTTAAGTAAATATTCCCCTCTCCCCCCACCCCTTCTGATCTTACTTCTCAGAAGTAAATTAATTCTACATTTCCTGGTGGTCTTCCAGAAATTAGGCATCTTTTCATCATCCAAAACAAACCAGCTTGTTATTTTAATCATATTTTGAGTGTCTCCCCTTCCGATTTTTAGGTGGAGTTTTTATTGGCCCTCTTTTCTGCAAATTAGAGTAAGTGCTTTAGCAGCACAAACAGCTTCATGTGTTATGGAAAGTGGCCTGGAGTGCTGCCAGTTTGATACTTCATTATAAAAGAGAAAAAAAGAAAAAAAAAAGGAAGAAAAAGACTTGTACAAATACTTACTCCTCGTGAAATCTGCAAATTAAACCCAAATCAGCCTTTTTAATACTAAATCCTATTTGTTTTCTCAATGCAACTTGCTTAAGATGAATACAGGCTGTGCTTCAGCACTGTTTTTCTATTTTGTTTCATTTCATCTCGTTGCATATGTCACAATTAATCATCCAAAGCTATGAAATGGCCAAAGGCAGATTACCAAAGGTTTTTAAAACAGTGGCTTTTAATACTGAGACAAATCAAACTTCCTTGTAAAACACTACATTTGGTGAAGAATTGTGCAGGAGAAACTCCAGCTGTCAATAAACCATAAGGAAATTAAAATCTCCTGGAAATGCACCGCTCGCTTTTTTAATCTCATTTCTTAAATTCCTCTATTGTGCCCAGTACCTAGAACTCTGGTTACATGTAATTTATTCTTCTTAATATGTGAATTTACATTTTTTTAATGTTCAAAATGGTATAAGGCAAGTTCAAATTTGTATTGGATTTCGTGAAAGGAAATATGACACTGCCTCTGCTTTGCCCACCAAGGATGCTTGCTGTCCCACAAAGATCTTCCTAATTAACTCCCTTTTAGGCTGCCAATTACAGCATGGCTATTTCCTGAAGATAATTGATCAGAGCACAAAAATCTTCATTAAGCACCATAAGAGTTCTTCAGATTTGCATGGGAAGTGTCTGCCGGCTGCAAGGCTCAGGCAGTTGCGCTGTTACCTCCCAAAAGTAGACAAAGCACAGCTTTATTTTTCAGTTAAACCCACACTACCCTTACACTACCCTTTAAGAAAAAGCAAAACAAAACAAAGAGAACGCTGCATTCAGTCACACACATGCAGCACTCTCTATAGTGCTCTCTCCAGCAGTTCACTGAAGTACAAAGCATGGAGTAGAGTCTTAGTACTAAAAATAATACTGCCCGAGTCCTTTTGATAAAGTAAACTTACATATAAAACCTCAGATTATCATTCCCACTGCTCAACACTCATTATGTTGCAATCTATTCTCACCTTCACCATAATCAAAACTAATTTCTTACAAAAAGGCAGAGGCTACAGGTATTGCAAAGAGACTGGTCGGTATATGAGGTTGGTTGAGTTTTTTAAGTGGAAGATTCTTTTTTTTTGCATCTTGCATGTGTTCCAATAATTAATGTATGTTCAAAGACAGGAATTCAAATTTTTACTTGGTCTCCGCTGGTCTAAATCAGTGTTTTTATTTTCGAAAGCTGCTTACAAGTTTTTAAGCCTCAGAAATCCTCTTGACAGTCATGATGTGATGGAGACAACCATGAGGATATTTACTCTCTTCCACAAAGCAATTAGTTACTGAACTTGAAGGAATTTCTTATTCTATTTAAGAAGAAAGAAAACAGGAACCGAAAGCGATCAGTACACCATGGCCCAGCGGACTGGTGATGCTTACAGAGCTTAATAGAATTAAAATCCATAATGTATCAGTATCTCCTTTTTTTCTTCTACCCTGAGGTAACTCAGTTCCACTGAGGCTGGGGGAATCATCCTTGATGTGCAGAACTGTCACTGCAGCACTGCTCTAGCCCAGCGTTACACGCACGATTTATTAGCAATACAATTTTTTTTTCCTCGTCGTCTTCAAACACTCTGCAATCATTAAATCTGTTTCCTACTCAAATAACTCTCTCTAAGAAACTTTGCAAGTGCCAGGGGGTTAGATTTTCAGCTAGAATGAATGAAAGCAGATCTGCTGAAGCGTCAGGGAGCCACATCAACTTGCACAGCTGAAGATGTGCTTCCTCACGGCTCTGCTCATTTCCCCAACACGCTCTCTGTCAGTTGAACTGTGAAAGCATTTCAAGTCTCATAAGAAGATAGTGTGATTTTGCTTAGCACATTCAAATTATACTCAAGATCTAGCTCGATTACTACCTTGCCTTTAGACAACCTGGCCAGATGGACATTTTGGCAGATAATACAAAAGGCATTAGTTACCAGAAATCTGTGTGGCTTTTTGTTTCCTAAACTAGGTATTTATTATCTGTGCGCCGCTGACTCTGCATCATTAATTCATGCCCTAGTTCTTCCTTGCATTTGTTACTGTCATCTTTCTTACCCCTTCTTCCAATTCTGTATTTTTATTTGGGAAGACTACTAAACTAGTGATGTAATCCAGGTTTGGTTTAGTTCAATCTATACACCTTATTCTGCTGCTTAAATACAGAAACATTCATAGGATAAAAGTTGTAGGGGTGTTTTAATCCTTGCCATACCCAGTTTATCAAAACCAATGCTGGTTAATAACCAGTTCTACCAAAAATCAGTTCCCCTTTGCCCCACCACAACTATTAGGAAAAAAACCAACTTGCCACTTTCTGAATTCAGCTAAAGCTCCTTTCACTGATGAAAGGTGTAGAACGTTGACTCTTCTACAACGTGAATGGTGCTTCATGCTATTTAGCATTAAATATGGGGGTTATGTCACAGCAGATGCATGGGTTAAAAACTCAAGTACAAAGAACTCATCTGACAGGCAAGAAATCCTGGAAAGCATATGTTAAGGTGAAGGATGCTTGTTTCTAGTTGAGAACACTTCAGATTCCAAGTGATATTCTAACTTTTGCAAAGCTCTTCTTATCTTGTATTTACTATAAGCAGCGTGCTGTATATTCAAGGAATGTAAACTTTAAACAGCAGCTACAAATATTTACTATAGATTAGATATGTGAAGAGAATTATCTAGGCACTTTTTAAGAATAAATTCCCCCATTCCTAGAGCTGGTAATAGCACAGTGGGCACAAGCACATTTCCACTAGTGATGTCACAGCTGCTGTCACTGCTTCTTCCCTAC
Source organism: Laterallus jamaicensis coturniculus (assembly GCA_022605575.1). Lineage (NCBI taxonomy): Eukaryota > Metazoa > Chordata > Aves > Gruiformes > Rallidae > Laterallus > Laterallus jamaicensis. The sequence continues at coordinate 6,539,625 of JAKCOX010000005.1, forward strand.
TCTAACACAGTAGTTTCTTATTGATATAACATACCTGTATAGAACACCACCTAGCCAGGAGCTCTGCAGCGTGTCCTGACCATAAGGAACCTCTTTAGAGCAATGCTCAGGGCTGTTACTGCAAAAGGTACTACAATGGCCCCAGTAGTGGCATGCCCAAATATCCTACTGCTTGTAATACACCAAAGGAATTACTGAGAGCTCATTTACCCTGACTTTCATGACTTCCTACCTTTTCTGGCATCCTTTCTTTACACTGATAAGCTTCAGCTGCAGCGAGGTAAAAGCTTCAAGCGCAAGAAAAATGATGCTCTTCTTGCAAGCTCTACTGCCCAAGTATGAACTGTAGAAAAGCAGGAAAGGGGAAGACAGGAGCAGGAAAATTTATACAGTATTGTAGAAATTCTCATTTTAACAGGATTGTCTCTGGCAAATGACACCACGTTCCCCCCTTTGCAAAACCTGTTTACAGCCATTTCCAAAGCTTCTTAATGGATTTTTTTATCACGTCTACAATTACACTGCTCTAGCTAAATGGAAAGTTTGGTTTTAAACATCTCCTGCTTTCATTTACTGGAATGTCTCATTTGTATAATCCAACTGCTTCTGTTCCTTGGAAAGTATCCTGTTGTGTTATTTTTAATTTAATGTCTCTAGGTTTCACCAGATCTTAACCGGGACAAAAACTCGCAGCTGCATTTGAAAGAGAGAAAGTAAAAGCCAATATGTGCTGAAATAATTGTGGCACAGAGGTGTTTGGTGTTGCTCCTTGATTCTGCTCAAGACCTTGACACAAGGATTGCTCTATCATGACGCTGACCTACTCAGAAATTTTCTTCACTAGCAGCCAAAAATAACAAATAACGGACCACTCTGTGGCTTTCATTATGTCTGATCTCACACCCTGACAATTCAAATCAGACCAAAGATATACAAAAGGTTCATAAAGATTTATCCAGAGATAAAGACCTCATCGTGCAGATAAATAAGGTTTTGCTTCAGTTTTACCTTGTGCCATTCATTCTCATGCATGGGAGAAAGCCTAGAAATGAGTCCCCCTACCTCTGTGTTTAGCTTTCTGACTGCCCCTAAGCCTAGACTTTTTCATGGGTGACAATTTATCCCTTTCTAAAACGTTTTCTGAAGACAATGAGCCTCTAAAAAGGGGCTTTGATAAATACCTTAAACAAAATACTCCTGTTTAAGTGGTTAAAAATATGTGAAAGGCACCACAAGCTAAAACAATCCCACGGCTTTCTACTAGGATAGGATTCGCCCTTAGGAAGTAAATATAGCTCTTAAACCCCATCTATACAGCCTCAAGTTTGAGTATTTAGTAAGGGCTGCATTTCCTGGGTGGGATCTTTTTTCTTAGGCTACAACCTCACACCACGCCATTTCTTATATCTTGACATACAAGTAACTGCTTGATGAAGTTTCCTGGTAGAATTTATAGAACAGAGGGACACTTTGACATAAAATGTAAGGCTCCTTTTCCCAATGGAATAGCAACTATTCCATTAGCAATTTCAGCCCAATGGCAGTGCAACAGTTTTACTTCACAGCTGATCCAGCGGGACAAACTTCTTGAAAAACCCTAGTAAAGTTTTTTTTACCTTGTATTCTAAAAATACACTGACTGCTTTCATAGACCAGAAAACAAAAGTACTCCCTGCAAATTCCAACCACAATTTAGAAGGGTGCAAAAGAGCAATGGAGGCCCATTAAAAAAAAAACCAACCCAAAACACTTATCTTTGAAGTCTGTGAAGAATTTCCTTCTTTTCAGAGATTTTAAATGCAGTGCCAGCAGACATCCCTTGTGCAGCTACCTCTCTGAAGCAGCTCCAGTTCCAAGAGATGTAACTTCCTCCATATATCTTTGCCTGAGAGTTCTGATGAGGTCGTCACCAGAAAACCTCAGGAGGCAAGGGTACAGATCTTCAAACGTGGATCAGAGGGAGTAAGGCATCTTACTAGAAACTGGGTGCTTTCACAGACCTGTGACTAAATTGTTTATAATTTATAGGAACTGCTTCTTAAGAAAACATCAAAGAAACTGAAAAGGAAAACCATCGCACTGATTTGCAAAGTACTATTTGGAGTCACCTTTTACCACACTCAATGCTCATTTTAAACAAAAACCTTTGTGGAACATAACTAATATAGTCTATTAAATCAAGGTAGGTGATGTGCAACGTTTTTTAGCATGGACCCATTCATCAAATAAAGTTTTTGGGTTCAAATTCTTGTACACGAGCACAAGGCTAAATTTCTCAACTTTGGAAGCTGGTCACAGCACTAAGCATGTAGAAGACAGGTGGAGTCAATCCAGCCCAAGACTTAACACTCCCTGTACATAAATATGCCAAGAAGGGAGAGAGGACCTCAAGTGGAGTTGGAGAAGAGAAAATTCTGTCCCAGCTTGCTACCAGCACAGCTCCTGCTTATAGACACTGCACTGTTTCCTATGGGCAAGGTTCCATACGTAACTCCCCATCTTTTGGCATCTGGAGACCATGGTGGTTTTCAATCACCCCCACAGTTTTGGATTGAATTTTGGCACCTCTGGCAATGACAACAGTATTGGTTTCTAAAGAATTTTAATTCCACCAGGCTAGAGTACATGCTTCCAAAAACTGAGGAGCAGTCAGAAAAAGAAGAGAGCTGTGCTGGTGGCAGGCATGTTGCGTGCCATCCTTTCTTCCCAGATTATGGCAGAGGAGCATAAAAAAGACTACTACAGTCTGTCCCACTGTCTCAAGGGAACAAGCCTCTTCAGGAGGAGCTGCAACAGACCAAACAGCTACAGGGAAAGCCTCTAAAACACTCTCCCAACTCTCATCCTTTTTGAAGAGCTAAAAAGACAACTTCTATCTCCCACCTTTTTCATTTACAAGTTAAATTCGGGGGGAGGGAAGCGGCGGAGTGGGGGGAAGGACTCTGAAGGGTGTCCTTACCTGCCTTGTACAATTTAAGTTTCACTTCAGATGTAAAGGACCTATGGCCAAACTCCACTCTTGTTTACAGTGGTATATTCCCATGTTTACTCGGTTATAACGAATTCAAACTTCTCCACCACAGCATTCTGTTTACTCGACTCTCTTGGCTCCCTTTACTGTGCCTTTAGTGACACATCCAAATGTTTTGTGGTTGGTAGCTGTTGTCTCCTAATCTTTAGTGACAGCTCAGCTCAATCTCTGGTGTTTTCCAGGCTTGGCTAGAAGACAGAAAATAAAATAACTTTTTTTTTCATTTTCATTCATATTTTTCCACTCTTTTTTTCTTTTTTTTTTTCTGTCTTCCTCTTTATTTTTACTGAAGACTCTCTCCAACACAGGTTTTTCTGGTTTTCCCTTTTAATGGCTGAGCCTGAAGTTTAATTCCTCTTCTCTGTGGCCTGAGATACTTCTCACCATTTACATGTGCTTGGGGAAAAAGTTTTAACTATTATAAATTAATTCTAAAATAAATCATTAATTCATTTGATATCTAATGTAAAAAAAAAAATTGCTGTAAAAAGAAAGAAGTAATTCCCCTCCCCTCCTCATTTTGCCTCACCACCTTTGCTTGCCATTTCAGAAGGGAAAGATGGCTGGAGGTGAGGGAGCAAGATGGTCTGTGAGATGGACCCCCAGTAATTTTGAACAGCTCTGGTCACGTGTGCTCATACAACTGAGAAGAAAGGAAGGATTTATCAAGCTGATGCTAACCTCGCTCCGAGCGCTGAGACCTATCCATTTCTGTCTCCTGGCTAGTCTTTATAATAAATATAGGCTTGGTGTGTAATGAAAACCAGCTGAGTGTTTCTCAAGGTACAGATACTTTCTTTTCTTCTGATTCCAGCTAAGATTGTTCCTACTCTTCATAATCTCTCACAGCTGCCAAAAATCCATCTTATCGTTGCATGAGGTGAAGTTTCCATTAACAGTTATTATGGTAGCAGAGGTCAGGCGTCCACTGTCAAATGAGCTGCTAAAGAGAAACACTGTGCTAGGAAAAAAAAACCCAGAACAACTGAAAAACCTCAACTGAGGTGTGCTTTATTATTAATTTGAATAGCTTTATGTGCAGAAGTGGCTGGACTGTGCTGCTGACAGACTGGTTTCTGATGTCCCGGAAAAGAAGATGGAAATTTGGAGTGTAGAGGAAGTGGGAATATACATCCACTTGCCTGATTGAAGGGGGATTTTAATAGTTTTGATGATGCTCAGTTTTCACTATGTCAGTCAACCAGATTGGCTGCCCCTTCGGGTCGGAGGGCTCTAATGAAGGAAGCTCTGACTGTAAACACCACTTGCAATTTCAACACTCGCATCGCTGCAGATGAGGTTCCTGACTCCCAGTCATCACAAGGGAATAAAATCAAAGTGGTAAGTCTTTAGTTTCTAATAACTTAATGGAAAATCAATCAATCACAGATTTTAAAATTTTAAGAGATCTTCCTCCAGTAAAAGCATCCAGGTTGAACACATTCTTTGCTTTTTGCTTTTCCCCTGCTTTTCTATGCCCTTCTTTTTATATACACCTCTTTCAATACCCTTCTAGTATGATGATGGCATATTTTTCTTCTGGAATTACCAACCTGGAAGTACATATTACCTGGCAGGCATTTTGAGTGTCAAGCCTGTTGATGAGTCTTGATACCTGTCTATCTAGATGGTTTATGTACCCGAGCTATAATCACAGGGGTGATTATAATCACTGTGTGGGTGCCAAATGTCCACCACCAGTGTGCCATGCTCTGAACAAAGACAGAAGCAAGCAGATTAAAGAAAGCAAAAATAAATTTAGGACTTGCTTTACAAACCCCCTCAGTTTTCAAATAATGACATGCATACTTATTTTGAAAACCATTACAAAAAATTGATGATAACAACATGTTTTAAAAATTACTTTTGACATTTGAAAGCGGAGAAAAGAATGGCTATTTTTCAAAGTCTCACAACATTATCTGTTTACAACACAGATAATGTGTTGTATAACACAGATAATGTGTTGTATAACACAGATAATGTGCTGTAAACACATTTAATAGGAGTAGTGTAGGCCCTTGATGTGTTCTGGCATGCAAAGATTACTGTGAGTGCCTTATCATGCATACTCGAGGGCCTTAAATGTACAGCTACAGACAAAGCAGACCCTAAGTTGGCAAACTACCCACTGGATTATGGGACAGAGCACAGAGAAAGCTATGACTCGCCTTTAACTTCCTTCCCCGTTGTGTGGGTAGAGCACAATGTGGTGCAGGCACTTTGCTGAGAGTAATTCACTACAAGCATTCTGCGCGGGCTAGCGAATAAGGCTTGCAGCCTTCCAGTCCCTGAAAGGAGCTTATAAGCAGGAGGGGAATCAACTTTTTAAAAGGATAGACAATGGCAGGACAAGGGGGAATGGATTAAAGCTGAAGGAGGGAAGGTTTAGATTGGATATTAGGGGGAAGTTTTTTAGAGAGAGAGTGGTGAGGGGCTGGAACAGGCTGCCCAGAGAAGCAGTGGATGCCCCGTCCCTGGCAGTGTGTAAGGCCAGGTTGGATGGGGCCCTGGGCAACCTTGTGTAGCTCCGGGCCTGAGGTTGGTGTCCCTGCCTGTGGCAGGGGGGTTGGAGCTCTATGATCCTTGGGGTCCCTTCCAACCCACGCCATTCTATGATTCTATGTGTAGCACGTGGAGGAGGTACTTCCCCCCTGGACTGTATTTCCAAATACGCACTCTAGCAAACAATGCCAAAACTATCAGAAATCAGCAACACTATTAGCAACACCCTGCCAAGCCCAGAGCACCCTTGCTCTACCAGAAAGGCACCTTGCAAGCATACAGGTCAGGCTTGAGGGAGAACAGGACTTCTTTTGTCAGCTACAAGAATTTTTATGCATCATGGAAAACAATCTCCCATGCAGAGATGTGAAGAACCTGCACTGAATGTAATCCCATGTTTTGCATATTCAAACCCCCCCACCCTATTATATTTAGAGCATTCAACAGCTTTTACAAACATACAAATCAAATCCCATCTATACTGACTGCATCGGCACCTCTGGCACTAACCTGGAGCAAATCCAGTACCAGCACCCAACACTATACCACCCACTAGGACTTGGGGAGCACCTTATGCCAAGGAGCAAATACATAGGTGCTCTGTGGCGATGCCATCACCACAGCCACGCTGAGCCCAGGCTCCCACAGGCGCTGGCAGAGAGAGCAGCACAGGCACTGGAGGATAACTGGCAAGTGAAGGGCATATCTTAAACTTGGGGGAGAAGTTCAAGGAGGTTTAACAAGAGGGTCTGGCATCTGGGGAAGAACAACCCCAGGTAACAGCAAAGGTTGGGGACTGGCCTGTTGGAGAGCAGTGTGGGTGAGAGCAACCTGGGGGACAGCAGGATGGCCATGAGCCACCAATGTGCCCTCCTGGCTAAGAAGGCCAATGGCATCCTGGGGTGTATTAGAAGGGGGGTGCTTAGTTGGTCAAGACAGGTCCTTCTCCCCTCTACTCTGCCCTGCTGAGACCACACCTGGAATATTGGGTCTACTTCTGGGCCCCTCAGGACACTGAACTCCTTGAGAGAGTACAGCAAAGCGCCACCAAGATGATGGAGTGGAGCACCTTCCTTATGAGGAGAGGCTGAGGAAGCTGCACCCTTTTAGCCTGGAGAAGAGGAGACTGAGGGGTGACCTGATTAATGTTTATAAATATGTAAAGGGTGATCAGGAGGATGAAGCCAGGCTCTGCTGGCCAGTGATAGGACAAGGGGCAATGGGTGCAAGCTGGAGCAGAGGAAGTTCCATGTGAATGTAAGGAGGAACCTTGTCACTGTGAGGGTGACAGAGCCCTGGGACAGGCTGCCCAGAGAGGCTGTGGAGTCTCCTTCTCTGGAGACATTCAAACCCTGCCTGGATGTGTTCCTGTTATTTAGTCTGGGTGATCCTGCTCTGGCAGGGGGACTGAACTAGATGATCTTTTGAGGTCCCTTCCAACTCCGAACATTCTGTGATTCTGTGTGATCTGCAAAACCTTCCTGGAGCTCCACAAACCTAACTCTTAATTCTCTTCCTTCTACAAGGGAGAAACTCTGACATAATATAGGAGCAGAAGATCCAGTATTAAGCAGGTTTTTTCTACCCTCCTCCCACAGAGGATATGATGCTGTAAGCAGAGGTGGACATTTCAGTGATGGAGACAAATCACCTTTGAAGTCTGCAGCCACTCCTTAGTTAGCACAGAGATATACTGTCTTCTTCAGCGTTTAACTTTCAAGAAAGGCATTAAGTCATAGATCTGATTCAAAAGGTTGCTGATTAAAAAATCCACTATCTTTTAAATGGATTAATGAAAATGGTTTTCATTTGTCTCAACTACACAGACCCTTGTTTTATAGAATGCGTGGTTGACCTGTAGGCACCAAAGTGGTTTTTGTTTTTGCTTTTTTTCTTTTCCTAACTGGGAGAAGATTTACATATATGTCAGGATTTCTGGTGGAAATCTGGTCTCTTTCAAAGTACACTGATAATAGGAATACCAGATTAATGAGCATCTCAGCTGAATTAATGGAAACAAAGCATGAAAGTGAAAATGTACAGTACTGAACACAAGAAGAGGAGATATACTCTGCTTTTTAGAATTGCACTTAGAGCAACTGTGAGTGAGCAATAGATCACTAAGAACATTTCTCAAGATGTTTTTTACATTAAAACCAATCTCTTCTAACCTGTGTTCTGCTCCTTAATGATGGGGTCTTCCTTAAATGTAAGTCTGAGATTACACAAGGATAAAACATCAGCACTTCTACCGTCCTCTCAAAATTACAAGTGAAAAAGCAGCAAGCACACATGCATCTCTGACAAAATGATTTTTAAGGCTCCAGTAATTTAGCACATTTCTGTCTTCCAAGTAAAAATAGGACAAAGATGTATTTACCAGGGCTGGGTGAGGGAGACCGCCACAGCCTTTGCCAGCCAGTCACAACTTCTTCTTGTGCCCTTTTTGTCTCAAGGGGATGAAGAGTGCATTTGGCTGAGCTGCCCTCTCTTCACACCCTCTCACTCTCTTCTTCCTACAGAAGGGAAGATTGTATCATCCTCCTTGTAAACAAATGCAGAGAAAGATTTAGGAAATGGCACCCAGGTGGACAGGGCCCCTGAGAAACCATCATACAAGACATCAATGGATGACAGCAAATGGCAACGATACAAGTATGATCACCTTGGGACAGTAACTGCAGCAAAAATAAATAGGGAAAAACCAAACTAAAAATACTTCTGTGTATATCACATACCATGATATACATCAATACTTCTATGATCCTAAGCCAGGGATTGTGGGTTTGTGTCCCATCTGGGGTGACTTCTTTAACCTTGTGATACTGTGATCTCTTGAGGTCTCTTCCAACCCCCCTACAATCCTGTGATAAACACTCTGCTGTAGGAAGTAAAATGGTCATTAAGTAGGAGTTGTTTGGTGTAGTTTTAACTCCAACCTTTTGTGTTCTCCAGGAACACAGTATAGGATTTCAGTCAGATCAATTCTATTAATAATATTTAAATAAACACCCCTCTGTTCCCCTACTGAATTGCCCTGTGTTGAGAATGAGCTCCTCAAAGGGCTGTAAACAAATTAGCTAATGGCAGATTAGCTAATGGCAGGTTAACTCCCCTCATTTTCAACCTGTTACTACTGTACACAGGAACTAAAGCCTTGAAAAGCCAGAATCAAAACTCAGTAGCCTTGATGACTATTAAGCAGTGGCAGGAAAACCAATTGGTACAGAAACAGAGTGAAATCCCCTTGGCAGTTGCCATCCCTGCTGCATCCTAACACAGCTCATAAGGGGAGAGCAGGTATTAGAGACACCACAGCTGCTGTCAGGCAGAGGTGGGATGCCTGTCTTCCTCAGCAGAGGTTCCTACAAACACTCAGCTACAGCTTTCTATTCCTTCAGAGCCGACTGAGTGGTTTGATTTTTGCATCCCTAACATTTCAGTGTCCAGGATAGTCATCCCTGGTTATCAGAACACAAAACCCCTGGAGTGGATTGCTTGGGGAGCACGTGGGTCGATACCCTCTAGGCTCTAGTGACTGGTAGCAGCAGTCACACGCTGAATGGAAAGGCTTTGTACAGATACAAGCCCAGTATTTCAGCTCAGGTTTTGCTGTGGGCATCCTGCCTTGCCTCACAGCTAGGCCTTGAACAGCAAACATCACAACAATGAGGAACATGGCAGTAGTTTCCAACAGTATTTTTTCCTTTGCTGCTGGTTGTTGCTATTAAAAAAATGTATTGTCTATCAGGAGACTGTTAAACTTGGCTGCTTTTATTAAGGATTGGGATCCTTAAGGGTGACAGAGCACTGGAATAGGCTGCCCAGGGAGGTGGTGGAGTCTCCTTCCCTGGAGATATTCAAGACCCATCTGGAAGCCTATCTGTGCAGTATGAGCTGGGGAGCTGCTTTGGCAGGGGGATTGGACCCGATGATCTCTCGAGGTCCCTTCCAACCCCTATAATTCTGTGATCATCAAGATGTAATTATAGATATTAGTGCCAAGATGTGGAGATAAAAACTGAAAATAAAAAGTTACATAACATACATGAACATAAAAAACACAGAGTGGAAATTACTGCTTAAAATGTTTGACTCTTATACCTTATACGTAGCCCATGATCTATTACATAGCCCTTACTATTACATATGTCTCTGCAGAATACCAGCAAACACCAGCACCTGTAGATGACAACCCTTTGGGTCTGATCTGGGGTGGCAGCTCCTATTTTACCTCTCATTTCTCTCTTCCCCACAGTACAAACCCATCACATTCATATGCACCAGAGCAGGAAAAACTATCTCCAGTTAAAACTGTTATAGAAATTAAGTTCTGCTTTGTTGGTTATGATTATGTTCAGGACATTAATTTTTTTCTGATTTTTTTTTTTTAAATAAACGTAAGATGTTTCCATCTGTGTTTGTTAGCCAAACTTTTGATTTCATCAAAAATTAAAAGCATCAAATTTGTTGAAAACAATGTGAATTGAAAAAAAATTATTATTGCAATTGTGGTAGAGATGCCTTATCACCATATTACCCCCTCTACATTAAGGGCCCTTGGCTGTGCAATCTCTCTTTTGATGTGATACAACCCCTTCTCTTCTGGAGAGGTGGCAGGGCCCTGGCCTGCATGTGAACAGGGGTGTATGTAGCATCCCATGTGGGTTTCACTAATCATCACATCCACACTTTCAGACAGATTTTTCATTGGGGTGCCTTTGGGTTTCTTTCCACAGATAATTGAATTTCCAAGTAAAACATGAAATGCACGATTTTGCAGAAGAAAAACCCCTGCAACAACCCAAACCAGGTTTGATATATAATTTTCAACGTGTCCTACTCATTATTATGCGCTTAATATTTCCATGTGTGCTGAGGAGATGATGTTATACCGGAGTTAATCGTATATACACTGAAATACATATCTGCATCTTGAGCATCTGCAAGATAGTTCTGACAGGCCTGGCAAATAACCTGGGAGCTGTACCAGACCTCGTTTCCAAGTTTAGTAACTGGAAAATAAAAGCATCTGATGCATCAGGGCAGCAGAGCAAAACGGTATGTACTGACAGGGGCTGAGCCGGTTTTTATTCTTTATGTAAGTAGAAAGGTTGCATGGCTTATTTTTCTGTCAGGGAGCCAGAAGTTCATAGGCAGTGGGGCTAAGTCGATCCAGAGGTTACTGGAAAGGAGTTTCACTCAAGCCACAGCATGTCCTCTCAGCACAGCATTGACTTTCTTCTCCCCTCTACCTCCCTCTACCCTTTTCACCATTGTGGCTGCATTCAATAAAGGTAGCAAACATATGTGTTACTTCTTCCTGGTCCAGCAACAGTAAGTGTTAAGTAGAGGAGAGCTCCAAAACACAATGTGCATATTGTATTTTGTGACAAACACAACCTCCCAATCAGGGCATTTCGATCTGCCAGTTATAGCCAGGGACTTTTTTCAGGAAATGATCTTTTTACATGCTCTCATAAACCCTCCCAATGTCTGGTTTTGTTTCGCTCTCTCTGCTCAAGAATACCCATAGTTTCTCTTTGGTTTTCCAGTGGATGTTTATAGAGCTGATAAAGACCACAAGATGTATTGAAAGAAGCACTTGGTTTATTTTATTTCATTTTGGCAGTGATAAGAGAGTGGAATCCACTGTAAAACCAGGAGAAAAATAATTGCCATGTCCCAACTATGTTATATTTTATACATATGCATACATGAATGCATGCACATGCAGATTTTATATATATATATTTTAATATTTTTTTAACGGGTACCTTCCTGACGTGCAGCCAAAGCCATGTAAGTGCTGGCTGGCTTGTGTGTTTAATTGTATCAGCAGTTAATGACAGGCAGATTTTCTTCCCTTCTGTGCTGCAGCATGAGAGGAAGGTTCCATAGGAAACAGGAGAGCACGAGGTATGTGGAGCAGACCGCCTAGCTGACACTGTATGAGTGAGAGATTAAAATGCATCCACAAATAGATGCTACTCGGAAACAAAGCGTCACGGCCTCTGCATAATTTATAGGATACATGCCTGAACTAATAGTTAGTGGTGAGGGGAAGCCTTGCTTAAGTGCAGTGGTTACATGAAAATCAGCCTAGACCAGCTCATTTTCTGCTTTAGGTATGAAGGCAACAAAACAGAAGCTGCAGTTGAAAACTGGAAAAATCTGCCGAACTTCCAGCCCTCTTTGTGTCTCCATCTCCCTTTTCACACACAGAGAAATGATCACAAGCTCCTTGGTAAATTCCAACCAGGAAATAAAGAAAATTGCTTACAAAACCCCAGGTATTACTGTGGTGTTGTTACAGTTAGCATTCAGCAGAGTATGCAAAGCAATACATTCTACGCCTTTTCTGCTTCAAACTTGGGTTAAAGAAGGAAAAAGTCTGCGAGTTCTTTCTTTGAGTTGAAGGTGAGGTCACTGCTTGCCAGCAGGCTACGACTGACTCTGATTAAACATTTTTATACCACTCATCTGCTGCTGGGGAACATGTCATTAAAACTCAGGAAACATTAATCTACAGATTAATGCTATAAAAAGAAAACTTTTACACAATTTTTACTTGCAATTAGAAGAAGCTTACAAAATGTTAACCCTTAGAATTCCACCATGCCTCCACCTAATAAAAGTTCGAGGGGGATGTTTGCCTTCCTCTGCTCTCTGCCTAGTTCCTCATGTTGGCTCATGGGTTTTGTTCCACTGTGAGAGCCCTTACCTGAGTTACATTTACTCACAGCACATATACCGACCTGATGTTTTGCCTATGCAACCACAGACCTTAAATTAAGGAATTGGTGATGTGTACTTACTACATTTTGACTATTTGGAACAGATTTCAAACACTTCTCAGAAAAACGGTGGGTGATCTCTCCATAAATCCCTATGACTTAGGCTAGTCAAGAGCACAGCGTACACTGTTATTTATTCATTATTTATTTCTATCAACCACTGTGGTCCATCTTGAAGCAATTGCATTTTCTGTGTGAAGGCATCTTTATGCTAGCTCCATCTGCTTATAAGACCAAGTCATGTTTTGGACTGGGGTTTTGGGTAGGGGGGAAGAAACAAAGGGGGATTTATGGACGGACAAAGATTTCTCCACTCTTGCCTATCTCCCAGAAGCATGTAATCCGCTATTGGTTGGGAGGGGCTCTTCAGCCTCTCAGAGCTCCAGGTTTCTCACCAAATCCCTCAATTTATTCTCTTTGCTTTCTGTAAGGAGCTACGTTTAAGTTCAAACCCTCTAAAAAAGGGCTTTATAGCCTTTGAGATCAGCAACGCCAACTGAGGAGGCGTTACACTAGTAACATCCATTTTGTCTTATGTGCATGCAGTGTTTTTGTTAGCATGCCACTAAACGTGAGGAGTCATTTACAATTTTAGGGCATTTGCTTCCTGTTGGTATCTACATATGAATATATATATATATGAATATGCATAGAAGAAGAAAGAGAGTATTGCTACGTAACCCCATCTCAAGCGGCACATTTAGAAATCTAGCACAACGTTTCAACAGTAGCATAGTACCATCACTTATACTTTTCCATTTTTTTAAATAATAAAGTCTGTCATCCAAGGCTCAATGCCACACAAGCATTTAGTTAAACCAGTTAAACAAGATCAGATTGTTGCTGGAAGCACGTTGGAAATATTTACAGTAAAACTCACCTGGCTTTGAGTATTGTTCCAAAGCTGAAATTCAGCCCAGGCTTGAAAGTTCATAAAGGTTCATTAGCTTATTTGAGCAAAACCTAGGCTCGCTTTCAAGGAAACTTTGGATGATATTTAATTCTAGCTGAGGGGCACAGTGTGATAGTGGTATGGTTAAAATGTCTTGAATGCAAAACCTCTTCTCCCTTTTGTGAAGTGGAAGAGAAACATTACTCTTTCAGTCACCCATTCAACACTCGGAAAATTGGTTGCTCGCTTTCAGAGGGAAGTGTCCTGCGTATGCTCACAAATACCAGGCAGCCAAAGGATTTACAGAGTAAACAGAGACTATTTACAGAGTATTTACAGAGTAAATACAGAGTATTTAAGAAGAAAATACATAATATGGGCAAGTGAAAGCTTCACTGGTTACTTAAGGAGTTAAAATAACTCCTAAACTGGAACGAGCAAAGTAGAGTCTACCATAACAAGAGAAAAAACCCCAGGAAAACAGCATCCTCTAAATCCTTACAGACTTAAAAATCTATTCTGCATCATTACGGTCGCCTAATGGATTTCTAGATTAATAGTTTCTTATTGTCCATTAACCCAATGACCCAGATTTAACCACAGCTCAGATCTAAACAAGAATCTTTTTAATCATATGGGAATGGAAGACCCGTAATGAAGTTTACGGATAGACTGTAAACCTGGTTTGTTCTACCGTGCCAGATTGCATGTTACTAATCTGCAGAGAGTTGCAGCTAGTTTGTCAAGATTAAACAAGGGAGGAATGAGAAAGCATTATTACCTCCTCTGAGGCTCCACTTCAGTTTTCAGTCTGCTGCGATGACCCTGGCCACCTTCAAGATTCCCTGGAGAAAGGGAGGAAAGGAAATTAATAAATAGGGATTCATAAAGATGGCTGCGACTCTAAGCAGCATCCACTGCTCTCTTTTTTCATCCCTTAGTATATTGTGAAGAAAGAATGCCTCATCCATCTGAAAATATAATAAAATGCATATGTTACTTTTATGTATGGAAAAGGTATGTAATTAGTTTTAGTTTAAAATAGGGAAAAAAGATGACTGGATGAATGTAGGCTCATAATAAAAGAGAAAACAGCACTATTTTATTATTTCTTTTTTTTTTAGAAAGGTTCTTTGTCAAAAACCAGCAGATGGACTAATTTCATTCAAGCTAAAAATAGTACGCACCCAGAGAAAGCTGAACTTGAGTCTCACTTTGTAGGGAGTGTCAGCTATCCATTTAGAAGGGTCCACCTTTTCCTTGGCCACGTGGGATGGTGCATCGTGCCAGACGGATCGCTTCACACCACAGCAATGCACTTTTTCATCCCAGGCTCCTCTGGCATCTTTGCCTAGGAATCAAATGACTGCTTAAAAAATCATTACCCTTACCTTTACTGCTTAAGAAAAGAGAACCAGAAGTCTCATTTGAGTATTGAGCCTTCTGATTGTCCACATAACTTTCAGCTCACTCCCAGGCTCCACTGTGGACTCTCCCAGGCAGCTCTCCTCAAGGCAAACATGGAATAGAGGATTTTAACCCTAAAACAGTGTGGATGCAAGGAGTTGCTGCTCTATGACTCTGGGACTAGAAGTTCTGTCCTGGTTCGTGGTCAATGATACAAACACAACAGGATGGATTTTTCCAAGGCACACTAATGTTTTCAGGAGGCAAGAAAGGCTTTTTTAGGAAAAAGCCTTGTTCAGTGGCCTTTTGGGATGTCAGAAAACCTCATAGAAGTTTGTAAATTTAATTTTTTCATCTTTACATATGGCTGAGTCCCATTTCCATACATATTGCTTCTCTGTACTGCCTCTCTCTCTCTAACACGTGATGACATGTCAAGAAAATTTCACAGAAGTCCAGGTTTGATCACAGATACTGTTTGATGAACTGTAAAAATGACTGACCTTCCATTTAAAGCATAGATCTGCTCCACCTAAAAAGAACACTCATTCTTTGTTTCTCCTACTCAGCTATATGAAATTTTTCTACTTTAAGAAAGCATTTTGCTTTCTTTCAGCTCAATTTGCAAACTATCTTTCCTGATAGTTCACCAACTACAGCATTTTTAACGCATAGTTAAGGTGCAACTGAAGAATATACAACTTGGATTCCTGTAACACCACTTTGCAGATATAGTTGCAACATACCTGACTGGGGAAAAAAAAGTTCCATTACACATGTAAGATCAGAAAAAAAGCTACTCTGAATCACCTTAAAAAAACCCAAACAACCAAAACCAAACCAAAACACAAGAGCAATGTCCTCTCCTGCCTTTCCTCAGAGAAGATAATGCAAACCATCCATATTCAGTTTGCATGGCTGAGTTTTGGTAGTGGGGTCACTACAAGGGTGGCTTCTACAAGAAGGTGGCAGAAGCTCCATCCATGTCCAACAGAACCAACGTCAGTTGGCTCCAAGACAGACCTGTCTCTGGCAAAGGCTGAGCCCATCAGTGACGGTGGTGGAGGCACCTCTGGGAGAACAGGGTTAAGAAGGGGGGAAAAAGTACCCAAGAGCAACTGCAGCTGGAGAGAGGAGTGAGAAGATTGTAGAGGACTGTCTCCCACAGGAAGGACAGAGTGTAAGGAGTCCTCCCCCCTAAGGAGGAGGAAGGAGAGGCACACATGATGAACTAACCATTCACCATCCCTCTGTGCTGCTCAGGGGGAGAATGAGGGAAACAGGGAAAAAAATTGAGCTCCGCAAGAAGGAAAAGGTGGGGGGAGGGATTTTAAGATTTGGTTTTATTTCTCCTTACTCAACTGTGATTTGATTGGTAATAAATTAATTTTCCCAGGTTGATTCTGTTTTGCCCATGACAGCAATTGGTGAGTGATCTCTCACCCCACGAACCTTTCCTTGTATCTTCTCTCCCATGTCCAGCCACAGAGGGGAGTGATAAAATGGTTCTGGTGGGCACCTGGCCTCCAGCCAGGGTCAACCCACCACAACAACCTAACAACCAAAGTTACAGGGATAAGCTTAAAGAGGGAGGGGAAGGGAAAGGGGAAGGAGCAACGAAAGTTACAGGGATAAGCTTAAAGAGGGAGGGGAAGGGAAAAGGGGAGGAGCAACCAAAGTTACAGGGATAAGCTTAAAGAGGAAGGGGAAGGGAAAAGGGAAGGAGCAAAGAGAGGAAGGGTGAAGTGGCAAAGGAGACAGACCTTTTTGAGAGATGGTAAAATATGTTGTAGAATAATCTATATACTCATAAAAGATAAGCCAAAATTAACTCAAAAAACCCCAGATCTTTCATATTTGCACCAGGTTACCGTTTGGAATACAATTGCATGTAAAATCATGACAGTGCAGAATAAGTAGTACTAGGTAGTCTAATTTGTATTTATAATTTAAAGTACTGCTGAAGAACCACCCAGTGAAGGAGGAACATGAATTCAGAATACATGTTCAGCAACATTTGCTTAAGTGGAAAAAAAAAACCAAACCCAACTAAAAACTGGAGTTGCTACTGCTGCTCAATATTAAATCTGAGCAGCTGGGTCTGAATTATTTATGTGCTGAGTTATTAAAAGTAAATCAAATAAACACATGGGAACACTAGTCATTCCATTTGCTTTCATTAAATCCCCCTCAGGTTATTTCTTTTCTATATCAGCAATTTGACCAAGCAGACTGCAGGAATGCTCAAGTGTCATGCTAATATTTTGGCATGTCCAATACACAGCGGTAGAGGGGAAGACTTTTGTTGCCACTCCCATGAAGGGTTTTTGAAGTGTTTATCCACATAACGATGAAAAGTTGGATTAATTAATAGAGAAGGGCCTCTTCTTGTGTCAAAATTACACTCATCTCAGTGTCTTGAACATTTGCAGGAGACATTTCTGAGACGCTGTGAAATGTCTTTATATATATGAAACTTAAAATACACTTTCAGAGTTGCAATCATGTAGTCTTGCTGTATTTTTTGCTTCCAAGTTTCACAGTGATTAAATTTCAGAATCAGTTATCTTACTGAGACATAATCTCTCCAGATTATTTTAGTATAAAGCAAGGCAAACAAATCTTAAAATATATCTTCAATCCAAAATACTCACAGGCATTGTCTCCAGCTTTTTCCCAGTACAATTTCTTTTTACAGAATATGGCAAACCATACATAAATTCCATTCATTCTTTAAAGAGATCTTTTGGGTTATGTTCTGTTGTGCAAACTTTCCCCTACACACAGACACAAAAAAAAGAACTTAATTGTATTTTACTTCATACTACTGTCAGTTATGTTTCTCAGTATTCACAAAAGCTCAGTGCACTCATTCAAACTGTTGAGAGAGCAGACTATAGAGGACTACACCTTATTGGACCAGCACTTCTTTCAGGTTCATCTATGATGAAATAAATAGTTTGGGCTCAAGCTGTTTCTCAAGGAGGGTTACAGTGAATAAGTCCATAAGCCAGTGAAACAATTTCCCTTTCATACTCTTTCTTACCAGACAGCCAGCATGGAAACTTCATCATATTTGCTGAAGGTTTACAGGAAGAAAACATTGTTTTCATGTATGAGCATGCTCCTTAATTAACCAATTAACTAGTTCTCATGGCTATCATAGACACATATAAATACTCTATTGGTTTAAATCACTAGATATTTGTTACATTCTGTAAAATTAGTGCAGTTTCTGAATTGGGAATGTATCTGTGAAACTTGAGATTCTTTCAGAGAATCACAGACCATTAGGAGTTGGGAAGGACCTTGAAAGATCATCTAGTCCAACCCCCCTGCCAGAGCAGGATCACCCAGGCTAAATCACACAGGAACACATCCAGGCAGGGTTTGAATGTCTCCAGAGAAGGAGACTCCACAACCTCTCTGGGCAGCCTGTCCCAGGGCTCTGTCACCCTCACAGTGACAAAGTTCCTCCTGACATTCATATGGAACTTCCTCTGCCCCAGCTTGCACCCGTTGGTCCTTAGACTCCCACTCCTATCACCATTTCTCTTAATTCACAGCTAACCCCCATACTCCAACACAGGTTATGAAGTTGCATAGGACTTCTGAGGACTAACACTGCCAAGCATTTAGGATGTTTTCCCAGTATCTATGACTAAAACGATAAATTTCACATAAAAGACTATCAGCACTCAAGTGCTTTCTTCCCTCATAAAGTGTTGGCTTTCTGAAAAAAAAAATCCAAACCCCATGAATATCCCAACAAAATTTTCCTTCCAGAGAAGCTTTCCTGCAGAGCCATGTAAGCCAAGTTGGTTGGTTTGCATCCCTAAGGATTGGTTCTTACCTAGACCATAAAACCCAAGTTACCAGGAACGTTCATGAGGTACCACTGTTCTCCTGTGAAAGACAAAATATGGCAGATCACAATGGCAGTACATTTATTCCAGCATACAGAGCACAGACAATTCTCTTAAGGAATCCTCACATAAACTACAGCCAAGAGATTTCAGCCATTTTTTTTCCAATAATTGAATTCCTTCTATATCAACAGACAATATAGAGAAATAATTTCTTTTTTTTAAATTGGAAAATAATACCTATTTTTAAATAGCTTTCCTTTACCTATTAAACAGAATAGCACTGCCATAAAATAAATATTCACACTGAGCCTTCTGTAATGACTGAAGGGAAAGGGAAGGCAAACGAAGATGAGATTTCTCTCATTTATTCTTATTTCATTACATCAGACGAATAGTCTGCAGATATCAGCTACAGCTACATCTTGCAATTCAATTCATGCCAACTGCAGCCCAAGATCCCCTTTGAGTTTAAAATTCAGTCCTATCCATTCCAATTTTTTCAAGCCATCTTCAAATTCATAAGAAGAAATTTTAAAACCCTCAATTTTTTTTTTTTACTATTACAATGGTGAGCAACAAATAATCATTTACCAGTGATAGACCTCATTCCAGCAGTGGCATTCTGGAAAAGCTGACTTCAACCAGAGGCAACAGGAGCTTTTACAAAATCTGAGAAGTTGCCATGGGGCATCACAAATGGTGTATGGAAAATTCTGTAGGGTTTTTTTTATGTTTTAATATGAAATAAATGCTTTTTTGGCTCTGTAGTACAAAGTCTTTCCCCCTCCCTCTGGATCAGGAAAGGTTAAAGCTATGCTCTGAGCAACTTATTTTCAGGTCAGCAAAGCAAAAGCACCGCTAAAATGTGAGGAAATTTCAGCAGGAAACGTCTGCCTGGCACAAGATTTACTTTCACAGCACTCCTGAGTTTACAATAGCAATGCCTTACGCTCCCAGAAAAGTGAAGTATAGAAAATGTACTGCACCCAGAACTGTAAGAACAGCGCTGCCCATTTTTCACGTGAACAAGCAAAGGAAAAAGTCAAAGTCTCCCAGGCTGTTTCCATTATGAAGAGATGGTGGTGGGGGAGGTAGGTGCTCTCTGACACTGCCTTGTTTATTTGCAGAAGTTTGTAAGGTGCTGTTTTCCTGAGCACCAGTAAAATCAAGTGACAAGAGACACTTTCCTTGTTCACCTTTCCAAAGCCCTGCTAGCCGAAATGCTCTCCCACCAACAGTTTCCTCGGGGACACGCTCTCCACGTCACATTGCTAAGCTGCACCTCCTGTCCCCTTACCAGCTCCCACCCCCAATTCTTCCACCTCTTCCTCATCTCTCCCACAGACATAGAAGCCATCAGAAAACAGCAGCTGGGAGAACTGTTGTTGTTTCCAATTTCCTTGAGTGAGCCTTTACCGGTGTGCTGGGAAGAGTTCCTGGATTTTAGGTGGCAGCTACTAGAGTTTTACAACAGAATGTCACTTCCTTTAAAGCCCTAAAATGACTGTGGTTTGCTCTTTCCCTCAGGTTCTAGGGAAACTGTAGCTTCAGCTATGGAGGATTTAATTTATTTAACACTTCTATTATCTTTATTATATTTGGTTTCATCATGTATTTTAAAGCACTGATGACCAATCAGAAGAAGGCATTCCACAGAAAATAAGACTGCATTAAGTAAGCAAAACACTTAAGAAATTAAGATGAATATGAATTGCTTGCTAAGAAGAAGAAAAGAAGTAACTGTAAAGGAATGCTGTTATCTGAAAAATTCTGATTAACTAGGAAAAGCCAGGAACCTTTTCTGGGTCCCTAAGATGAATTGTAAATTAGTGAGGGTCTGCTACTTTATTAATCTTTTTAGTGGGTTTTCATGCTAGCAAACCTAACAGCATGAAAGGCAAAGCTCCCAATTTCATCATTCACCTCCACAGCATAAGCACAACTGATGTTTGTATGGTCCTGGTAAGAAAGCAAATAAATTCCAGGATGTGCCTGACCATCCATCTGCCTGCCAGGTTACATTTTGGCTGAAACAGCCAATTTATGCATGCAGGTTGGATACCTGTAAACGCAAACAATCCATGCCATTTCATCTTACCTTTTTTTTTCCTGCCATTTCAGAAGAACTGCACTACCAGTACATTTTACAAAGTATGACACGATCGCTGTTTGCCATACTTCAGGTTGCCCAGGGAGGTTTGTGGAGTCTCCTTCCCTGGAGATATCCAAGACCTGTCTGGATACCTCCCTGTGTGACCTGTCCTAGGGAACCTGCTTTGGCATGGGAGATGGACCTGATGATCTCTTGAGGTCCCTTCCAACCCCTACAATTCTGTGATCCCAATACTTCAGGATGACGCTGCTCTGAAAGGTTTGCCTGTAAAAAAAACTCTACTGAGACACCTTCCTGGAGAATGTTACTTCAGTCTTTCTGAGCCTTGAAAGCAGCCAGCAGCCTAAACTTTAGACCTGTATCTCTAAGTTACAGTAGTGAAAATACCACTGCTGAATTCCCACACAAAAGATGTGCTAGCTGAGGAGAAGCCCAGTCAGACTACCAGTTGTTTCAGGCTTGCTGCTGAATTTGAGTGTTAATGACTTCCAGCTAATTCTAAATCAGAGCTAAGAGCTAACAACAGAAACTGACCCTTGCTGTCCCAGAAGAATGACTAAAGCGACTGAAAAATATGCTACTAAGACCTTAACAGTAAAAATCCTGGTCAAACCTTAATGCCTTAACAACAGTAACCATGCATTCTTGATCAGGCTTGATGGGGCTCTGAGCAACTTGATCTAGTGAGTATGTCCCTGCTCACTGCAGGGGGTTGGACTAGCTAACCTCTAAAGGTCCCTTCCAACCTTACACATTCTATGATTATTTGGGGCTATTTGTTAGGTCTGAAATTAATGGATCAATAAATCAAACCACGAATGAAGCTGGTTTTGAAAGTAGGTGTGTGGATTCTAGTATACAATAGGTGTGAGGGAATGGTTTGGCTGAAGGAAATCAGCCAAATTCTATCCTGTAAATCCCCACAGAAGTGTGACATGTATTCTAACTTTATTATCAGGGCCAGAAGAATCTCAGCCATAGATACAGCCTGGGAGAAGAGCTTCTTGAGAGCAGCCCTGCTGAGAAGGACCTGGGTGTCAGTGGATGAGAAACTGAACATGAGCCAGCAGTGGCTCTTGCAGCTCACAAGGCCAATGGGATCTTGGGCTCCATCAGCAGAGGGGTGGCAGCAGGGACAGGGAGGGGATTGTCCCTCTCTGCTCTGCCCTCCTGAGGCCCCACCTGGAGTCCTGTGCCCAGAGCTGGGGCCCCCAATACAAGAAAGATGTGGAACTGTTGGTGAGGGTTCAGAGGAGCCACGAAGATGCTCAGAGGGCTGGAGCAGCTGCCCTACAAAGAGAGGCTGAGGGAGCTGGGCTTGTTGAGCCTGGAGAAGAGAAGGCTGCAGGGGGACCTCATTGCAGCCTGCCAGTCCCTGAAGGGAGATTATAAACAGGAGCGGATTCAGCTTTTGAAAAGGGCAGATAATGGCAGGACAAGGGGGAATGGATTAAAGCTAAAGGAGGGAAGGTTTAGATTGGATATTAGGGGGAAGTTTTTTATAGAGAGAGTGGTGAGGTGCTGGAACAGGCTGCCCAGAGAAGTAGTGAATGCCCTGTCCCTGGAAGTGTTCAAGGCCAGGTTGGATGGGGCCCTGGGCAACCTTGTGTAGCTCCAGGCCTGGACGTTGGTGTCCCTGCCTGTGGCAGGGGGGTTGGAGCTCTATGATGCTTGGGGTCCCTTCCAACCCTTGCCATTCTATGATTCTATGATCAGCATCTCTCCTTGTAAGCATTCAGTAAGAAACCCACGTGTGCTTACCCTGTGCAAAATGTGTCCACGTAACATGCATGTATTATTTGGTATGTTTTACTACTATTTACAGTAGTAACATATACATGTATGAGTGTTTATATAGGTAGATGGCTCAAGTGCTGTCAGGAGATGTCAAAACCAGCTAAGTACTCATGTTCAGGATATTTTCAGGTTTAAGATAGGAAAATGGATCACTGAGCTGCCATAGAATAAAAATAATGGGCAGGGCTAAAGGACAACAAGCTTGCTGAGAAAAAATAATACAAAGAGAAGCCCAAAAACCTTGTCTTTCCTGACTGGTGCATGGCAAAGTGTAACAGCACTCCAGAGACAACTGCTTCTTCTAAGTCACACACAGTTCACCAGCAGATGTATACAAAACTACCGCAGGAAATGCTGCAAAAGCCACACATGTTACCCCAAGATTCCTTCACTAACCATCTATCAATCAATCAGTCTTTATTAGAACAGTGCCTTGTAGAGGGCTATCAGAAAATCTGTCCTGGAGTCCTTTAAGATGTTTTTTTTCTAAAGTGACTGAAGTACTTAGACCTGCAGTTACCAAACAGTACAAACATAAAAACAGTATGCTAGACTGGTTTTTACAAGAATGATGGAAGCAGCAGAGAGCATAGGTTTGCTCTCTGACAACATACAATACTGAATTTATGCTAATATGAAAGGCTCTGCGTGCTGTGCTTTGCTGTAGTGTGCTGCAATGCTCAGTGTTCACTCAGCAGAATGACTGACACAGTAAAATCACACTTTTTCAAACCCTCACCTCCTTACAAGCTTATGCATTACAGTGGAATAAGGCCAGAGCCTATCATATCCAGCATTAAATAAACAAATGGAGAACAAGCAGGCAGCATGCAAAGTTAGCTTTTGCATCACAGATCTCTCAAGACAGAGTACATATGTACAGCTTCTTGCTCTGAGAAACGTTTTAACAAAGCAGTCTAGTATATGAGTCTTGAGGTAAAGCCAACTCCTAAACCATGTCCACTAGTGTCAGCACTACTGCACCATCCTCCATAAGGATTTGTTCCTGTTCATCCCAGACAGAAAACTTTTAAGCTAAAACCCAAATAGTGTTTTCCACACATTTTCCAGTCTCTGCCAGTCATTTTCTAAAATGCATTTAGTATAACCTCAGTGGAAGGAAACCTGCCCCAGCAATCTTTCTCAGTGTTCAGAAAATACTAATTTCAGAGGAACTGACAGCCTGTTAGTGTAAAAATTCACTATCATCCTAGACAACTACAGAAGTGGCTTAGGATCAGATAAAGACAGGTGCAAAATACTTAGCTAAGACCAGAAAAATTGTATGCACGCAGCCAGAATGAAGAATGGTTAAGCAGCAATCATTAAGAAGAGGTGAGGAGCACCATGGATCACAAGCTAAACACAAATCAAGAGTTTGTTCTGTGGAAAGAGGCAGGCATCACATCAGGATGTATTTTAATATATTGCCTGTGGAAAAACTGGGGAAAGAGTCCTTCCTGTGCCTCTGTCAGGAGGCATCTGCATGCCAGGAAACACCAAACAGGGAAAGAAGTTCACTATTTACAGGGAGTCTTGAAAGGGGCGACAGGAATGAGAATGGGTGAAAAATCAAGCAGTTGGGGACGAGGAGACAGGGGAAGAGAAAAGAAAGGATGAAACTGAAGCTACTTTATCAAGACAAGACAGGATGGAAGTGACCATGGCATTCACAAACTGGAAAGAGAACAGCTATTAAAGTATTTGGAGTTACAGCAGTAAACAGATGTAAAGCTGTGGGCTTACACATCAACAACAAAGATCACTTATACACTAGGGGAAAGCTAATAATGTTATCTGGTGGGGCCAGGGAGAGCATGGACCCTTCATCACTAGAAGCCCTTAAGAGAAATATGTTAAGAGATGCAGGCATACTTGATTCTCCCGCTGGGGCAGGAGAGATTTCAGGAGGCACTTTCCAGCCTTTAAATTAATTACCCTGTGAATTCTACAAAACTATTGCCATCATAGTATTATTCATCTCCTTAGAAGCTATGGAGTCATCACAGAAATAAAATAGAGGGAGAAGAGAGGTGATGAGTTTTTTAGTAAGTTTCTTGTGATTGATCTGAAATCATGTCCCTGCTGGGGTCCTGGGTGCTTATTATGGAAAGCTCCAACGGGATAAACTAGTATTTCCCATTTTGTCTTGTATTTACCTCACCACTATTCTTTAGATTCCATTTTGTTAGTATTAATCTTAGTGCATCGCATCCTCCACAGCAATTTTCAAATACATCCCCTCAGAATAGCCCAAGAGATCTCCTGTATGATAAAGAAGAGCCAGGAATCTTTTTCTTCTTTCTTTTTTCTTTTTTTTTTTAATGAACATGTTTTTGAGTTAATAATGTGCCGAGGGAGCAGCTGCACTCAGCAAAACTCCAGCTATAAAATCCCCAAAACCTTGTGTTTTTTTCACATCATACTGCAGCCAAGCCAGCTGAGTCTACATCTGTCTCAAATCACTGGCAGGTAAAGCTTGTGTCTCGCAACAGGGATGTAGTCCCAACTGGGTTATTTTATTTGTTTGAGGCACAGCAAACTGAAACATTTGGTTTAGCTTGAATTTGGGTTTCTCCCCAAAGTTCACATGAATTTCTACAGGATATTTTTGCATTATTTTGCTTCTATGCAGGGTTTTTTTGTTTGGTTTTTTTTTTTATTTTTACAGTGTTGGTTTTGGTTTGGGTTTTTTTACTGTATTTACTGTATACTTGCAGCATCAAACGAGCCACAAAACTGATAGAGGATTGCAATGGCCATTTATGCTGCCATGTGCAACCAGGGCTGTGATGGAGTAACACATGGCATTCATGTTTGTAAATTCTGCTCAGAAACTCAAGATGGGCAGGAGAAGGGATAAATGTCAGTTAACAAACTAGGTAAGACTGGCAGGATATTGATGCATATAATCACAATCAAAGCAGCTTTGCTTTTCATTTTATCTAGCCCCCAATCCTTTTAGGTTTTACCAGTTATGACCATTCAGGTCCACATTACCTGAATTGATTTCTGTTTCCAAAAATCCCTTCTGTCTTTACACCACTGCACTGAGTTTGTGCTTACAGACTGTCACTTGAAACGTATCATGTGAAAAACTGTTTGCCAATCTATTACACTATGCATGCACCCAGTGACTGATTTAGAGAGTACTGCTTGACCAAATTGTTTCATTCACAGCTAACAGTGCCCTATTTTATGACATTTCTACTTACCCTACAAGCCACCTTGCTCATCCGTTGCCGTCCTTCCTTGTCCCACGTCTCCCTTGCATCTGCTCCTTGTCACGACCCAGGCTTCTCAGTCACACGGGTCTGAAGGCCGCCTTGAATACATCGCTGCCAGAGACCACACTGGAATCTGTGCCTCCTGCTCTGCCTTCCCTAATGTCAATGCCTCTTCCTTCTCCCTTAAGAAACCTCAAATAAAAACATTTAAAGAATACTTTTATCTTCTTATTTACAGTTTTGAGATCATGCCTTGCCCTTAGCTTTCCACAGGACAGTACACGACATGATTCCAAAGTGCTTAAGTCAACATGTTTAGCCAGAGTAAACGGTTTAAAATACAGTATAACAATTATGCTAGAGCAATTAAACACCACTATGTACTCAGTTCAATTAAAAAAAAATTTCCAAAGCCATTGATGGCAAATATTTGGATGCTCCTTAGCTGTTTTGAGATGACAAAGAGGGAATTATTTGAGGAAAAGCTTGAAATTAATTAATTTCTTTCACTATATGAATCATCGAATGGCAAGGGCTGGAAGGGACCCCAAGGATCATAGAGCCCCAACCCCCCTGCCACAGGCAGGGACACCAACCTCAGGCCTGGAGCTACACAAGGTTGCCCAGGGCCCCATCCAACCTGGCCTTGAACACTTCCAGGGACGGGGCATCCACTACTTCTCTGGGCAGCCTGTTCCAGCCCCTCACCACTCTCTCTGTAAAGGACTTCCCCCTAATACCCAATCTAAACTTTTAGCTTTAATCCATTCCCCCTTGTCCTGCCATTGTTTGCCCTTTTAAAAAGTTGATTCCCCTCCTGTTTCTCTGCTCCCTTCAGGTCCTGGCAGGCTGCAATGAGGTCCCCCCGCAGCCTTCTCTTCTCCAGGCTGAACAAGCCCAGCTCCCTCAGCCTCTCCTTGTAGGGTAGGTGGCTCCAGCCCTCTGATCATCTTTGTGGCCCAAACAAGAAATTAGTGCCCAAGACCAGTGGAGAGAAACAAATAAACCACTCATGCAAGGAAAGAGAATTCATTTTGCTTGTGTTTATAAATAAGGCATGCAAAACAATCGGTAAGAGTACCAGGCCCACAACATCCACTCAAGACTTTAGACCTCAGTGAAAAGGCCAAGTCAGAAAGTGTGAATTAATGTCATCGCTCAACTCCCTAAATTCAAGACAATCTGACACGTTATCAAGAACGAGAGACTACACAGGAAAGCAACAGAGAATGGATTTTCTACTGGCTTTAAGGCGCAAGCATGATCTCAGTTTTCAAAGCAGATCTCCTGCAGCTTTTATTTGACTTTATGGAACAGTAGTTGATGGCCTGGGGATGAACCCCAGTTGCCTGCTCTACTCACAGCCAGCACGGTTACCTGTTGGCCAGCACACCTGCGAGCGCGCAGTCACGCAGGCGTAGAGATTACAGCTCAATCTGCATTCGCTGTAGACGGCAGCAGGAAAAGGAAACACCACAGGCACAGCACAAACTGAACAGAGAGTTTGGCAACCACAAGCAGGACGTTTGCAAGTGCCAAATGATCCTTCGCTGGATTCAGAGAGCCGCCAAGGCCTCATCCAGTCCTCTCCTTAGCTCAGAAATAACATGAGGTGTATCTGGGTCCATCCCTCACACACACCATCTCCCAGTGGGTGAAATCCTACAGTTTGTCCTCATGGCTTCTTCAAATGATACTTAGGTATATAGTGGTCTAAACTAATGATCTTCTTCTGCAGAGCACATGACCTCTTAACTGTGCTATTTCAAATGGATACAGAGCCCTTTATTGAGCTTTATGCTGTTGACGGCAAAACATTTCTCCAGTTCTGAAGTCCACTTTCATATTTAAACTGATTATTTTCTCCTAGCTATGAGTCTTACACACCTTTAAGGAGTATATTCTGTAAATTTTCCTCCAAGCTATAACCAGAAGGATTAAACTGTGCTAAGACTAGGAAAGCCTTTAGCAAAACCTTATTGACTTTTATATCAACATGGCCTTGGACTTACTGGAACTGGAGTCCAACTATGTTAAAGTTAACACAGACTGCCCTTTCTGTCATCTCCCTAATCTGGTTTTAGAAAATATGTTGCAGGATGGTACTAGATGCCTCTGAAATGAAGGCAAATTATATTTGTGGTTTCCCCCTCCAAATTTTATTTTTTTGGTGGGGGTGTGGGTGGGTGGTAAGTAGAAATCCAGGTGGTAGCTTAATTGCATCATATTATCATCATCTATGGCATGTGGGATCCCCTCTATTTCCAGAGGGTTCCAGAAGGTAGCACTAATAATCCAGAGTGCACTGCAAGCATTGATGGGTGATTTTCAATTCCTTTAAAGTACACTTGACTCAACAATTTTTTAACCTGACGTATTGATTCTGCCCCTCTTGTTCCTCATTAACATTATTGCCTTAACCATAGAGTCACAAGAAAAAAAATCCCTTATCACTCTACTCTGTATCCCATAGTATCTTCTTCAATAAGTATTAGACCTGTCCTTTTTTCTTTCATTTACATTGACAATCTTTAACTAACTTTTGATATATGTACAGAACCATTACTTAATGACTTTTATGTATGTGTTCCTGATTGACTTCTTATGTTAGGACCTCCGATTTTATTCTTGTAAGTTTGTGTTGTCTTTGCACATACTTTTATCACTATTCCTTTTGGATTATCAGGACGCTGATTTATTGACAGCTACTTGTTCTTCATGTCACTTTGGTGAGTCACCTTTGTTTGCCAGCACGTTTGTGTTCTCACATTTTCTTTCTTCCTTAGTTCCCCTCCACACACCCTAACTGAGCAACTCTGATTTTGCTGAAATACTTTCTTGACTGCCTGGTTCTGATGATTTATGGTTTTATGATGTGGATAAATACTTATCAAGGATGAGACTGGGAAATCACTGCATTCATTTTACAAAGAAAACATTTCCAATGTGACACCCATGTCTTTTCAAGTACAAACTGGTGACACGTGTATCTCAGCGCCCGGTCCCTTGAGTTTGTAAATCTCTCTTTTCTCATGTTTTAGCTCACGTGTTGACATGTAGGATTCCAAAAGTAAACCAAGCAAGCAAAGGCTGAGGATGCCTATGAGGCAGTTCTTAGAGATACAAAAGGAGAAAGGGCAAGGTAAATATTACTTAGCGAATCTTTCCCTGACTACCAGCGGATTCATACTGCGAATTATAGAGCATTTGCTGTAGTATGCTCCTTAACTTTCAAAGGAAGCTTCTTCTAATACCTTCAAACTGACTGTACAAAAGGTTTGCAGTATTTATTTGCCTTTGTACACTGAAAGAGCACAACAATCGCACAGAGGGGCAGTTTCATGTGGTTTTCATTAACTCTTTTCTTTTTTTTTTCTCTTTTTAAACACACCTTCTTTGCTCCAGCTAGTTTATGCTGGTTTTGTTTTACGACATGATGGTTTATAAAATTTCTGTCAAACTGTGTTACTGTTTGATCATTATAAGAACAATCAGAGTAAGTGTTGCCAGTTTCAGTTTCTCCTCCTGTCCAAGGCACAGTGTACATGTGGTACAAGACATAAAGCAACGTAAAGACTGATGAGCGTGCAAAGTGCAGCACAGTGGTCTTTACTATTCATCATTAATGTCACTGTGGATTTTAAGGAGCAAGAGGCTATTCCCATAGCCAAAGCAGTCTTGCACATAACCACAGGGAAGAAAAGCCAACCACAGATTATGCAACATGTGTGAGCACGGTCTTCAGCCATAACCTCCTTTTCTGAAACAGGAAGATTGTTCCTATCATGTTTTCCTGCTACCTCCTCCTAAAGGTTCAGGAAACATATGTCAGAACAGCTTTCCTTAAGATGGAGCAGTGAACTTTTCCATGCACTTCCTGGGAAAGCTTCGCTTCCCGAAAACCCTGTAGCACCAGCTCCAGAACACTTGAAGCCCTGTCCAAAGTTCACAACAAACAAAGTGAACAAGATCTCTGTCACATCTGGACTTGATCTTGACAGGCTGGAAAGATGGTCCCAGGTGAACCTCATGAGGTTCAACACTGCCAAGTGTCAGGGGTGGCACTTGGCCCGGAAGAATCCCAGACACAGATACAGACTGGGAGAAGAGCTTCTTGAGAGCAGTCCTGTGAGAAGGACCTGGGTGTCATAGTGGATGAGAAACTTGGATATTAGGGGGAAGTTTTTTACAGAAAGAGTGGTGAGGGGCTGGAACAGGCTGCCCAGAGAAGCAGTGGATGCCCTGTCCCTGGAGGTGTTCAAGGCCAGGTTGGATGGGGCTCTGGGCAACCTTGTGTAGCTCCAGGCCTGAGGTTGGTGTCCCTGCCTGTAGCAGGGGGGTTGGTGCTCTATGATCCCTGGGGTCCCTTCCAACCCATGCCATTCTATGATTCATGCAATAAAAGCACATGGGTATTAGGAAAAAAAATTAGGATCACAAACACACACAGCTAGCAAACCACCTTTCAGCAGATCCTAGAGACTTCCTGGTTCTGTTTTGTCTTCTGTGTCTTACAGCCAAATGTCCAAGGGTTCTTTCTGATTATGCTTCACCTTAAATCTAAATTCACACTCACCTCTACATACTAAAGACCAATCTTTGACAGCCACCGAGGAAATTCTATCAGTCCTTAACCTATTCTGCGTGTGCAAATATCAATGTGTTCAATGGCCTAAAAGGGACCTCTTCAGCATTAGCTTTCAGAAGGTGGATCCTCAGGAAAATGCTCACAGAAGAAACGATTTAAAATACTTTTCTCACTAGGTAAAAATCTCATTTCAAGCAGCCAACACATTCAAATGCTTGACAGGAATGAGCAACAATTTACAGCGTGTTGCCTACTTCATTGGTTAATGTAAGAAACCAATATTTATGAATGTCTCAATTCATACAGAGCAGTGTCACCAGAGGAATTGTTTGGGGAACACTTCAGCAGGCACAACTCCAGAGGTTTTAAATAGGGTGCATACAGCTCCCTTCCTGTGGGCAGCCTGGTGCTCTGAGATCGTTTGGGTCCCGCTCAAGAACACTTATAACTTTTGGGAGGAGGCAGAGAGAATTCATAGGCAAGGAATTAGTAAAGAAAGCTCTCAAATTACTTGTCTGTCAGGCAATGTTGTTGAAGAGCCTGATGAATCATAATCAAATATATGTGATTAACAGAAGGTGAATCCAAATACATGGAGACTAAATGAATATAGCTGCTTGTAGCCACGTCATTTTGTGTTATGAGCCAGTCAGACCTCCCAAGTTAAGCAGTGCTGAGCCAAGTCTGAAATTAAATAGGAGATCCTCCAAGGAAAACCGAGTGCATGTGCTGAAGGAAACAGTACTGGTAGCCCTTGTCTATCCGAGTTACTACCGAACTAAGGCGCTTGCACAATGCCAACAGCACAGGATTGAGACTGTAGAAGCACCTCAGATCTTTGAATCCTATTTCCTAGAGGTCACTACAAATCCTTCACCAGTTTTTGGAAATAATGATGTTCATCTAGCCAAATTTCATACTAGATAATTAGAATCCAACAAATATCCTGGCAGTTTGAAGCAGATAGAGAGGTTTCTTTCACTCCTTCCCATCAATTTTATGAAGAGCTATTGTAAGGAGCTGCAAAGCTCTACTCAAGAGGTGATTTCACTCATGTTCTAGTGTTAAATAAAGAGATTATAGCCTATTGTGCTGGAATCAAAAGCTAATTTTTTTTTTGCCCAGACCTTGAAGTGTTATTTGAATGAACTCAGAAAATCCTTGGGGAACACCTGCCAGACAGCGGCCACAGTTGACCACCGTGCCTATGAAAAAGTGACAACTGCCAATGTTTACTATTTCTTACGTTTTGTGCCATTGGGATCTGGTTCTGTTCTTCACTTCTGGTCTCCAGCTCAAAAAGGTAACCTGTAACTCATCAGCTTTGGGGAAAATATGTGTGATCTCATGAATCCTGGACCTTGTAAAATATGGAGTTTTGGTGAGGAGACAGAAGTCTGTACGTCATTAAGCTAGTAAAACTTGCAACTTTCCAAGGGTTTGCCAAGCAAGTCTTGAATGCTTCAAATCTTCCACAATCTGTTTGATATATCAGGAGGGAGATGCAGTAAACTATCCATGAGGGTAGCTAGCACAGATCATAGCATCAAATGCATGACATGTATACACTATAAACTTACTTTAAATTCCATGCTACAACAAGTACTGTAACATTAGAGAGGGCAAAGTTGGAGAATACTGATTGTGACCATGTGTAGAATGAGGATAATTTATTTTTAGCCTTGTATTTCTGTTCTAATGCAATCCTGCCACCCAACACACACACATATGGATGTCTAAAACATTATCTAATATTTTAAATAGCTGCCATAAGCAAGAGCCAGAAAAGGAATAGATGTATGTTTTACATCATGTTAGGAGTATAAAATGTATCGGGGGGTGGGGAAAACTTACATTCTCTTCATGGATTCACTGGATCAGGTTTTCCTCTCCACCCCAAGGTGCGATTCCAAAATTTATTTCAGAATACTAATGGGCCATCAATACCTCTGTCTCAATATTCCAGAAACTTTCAGCCTTGATGAAGTGACTGACAGTACTGTCAGAAGGCTTCTACTCCTCATCACTATGGCACTGAATGCACTGTAGAAAACAAAACTGCAACAGGATGGTGATGAGAAAGAAGGCCACTTTCCCTTTACCCTTAGGTTTAGGGATGGCCATGTATTACTTCACAGTTTAGCACCAATACCAAGGCTTTACGCAAGGGTTACGTGCTATACTTGTAAAAATACTTGAAAAGCGGCAGTAGGATGCTCATCTTTGAATTCCTATCTTCAGTGATACTGCTTGCATCTTTGCAAATTCCATTAAGAGGAGGGAGAGGAAACCCCACAATCATCATCTACTCAAACATTTATGGCAGAGTGCCATAGCCCTCCTCATCTGTCATCTTCAACTCTAAATAAAACCCCTGTCAGGACAACAGCAGCACGCTTTATCCAAATTGACTTTGTCTTGTTCTGCTTCTCCAATCTATATGCAATTATATCTTCTTTTCAGCTTACTGAGACCTTGGAGACCTTGCTATTTGGATAAGCTCAGCGAATCTTTCAGGCACACCTTCCCAACAGCAGCCACAGCTGACTTACACCAATAAAAAAGCGATGATTTATAACCTGTATAATGCCTGAAACATAACTCTGGTTGCACGTTCTCTCTCTGATCCTCCAAATAGCTATTTAAACAAAAAAAAAAAGTCTGAAGAGCTGAGAAGAGATGACTGCACACTGCAGTAGCTACCTACCTTGTGAAAACCCAGCTTCAACTGTCTTTTCTTGTATTTGTCTTTTGGGCTAGAGATTATGCTAAAACAGTGCCTCTTTTGCTTCCCATCAAAACCTGCAAAGGTCTTCATGACAGTCCTGGAAGAAAAAAAAAAATCCTTTTGCATAAGCCCCATCTTTTTTCTTTTATTCCCCCCCCAGCTCCCTCGAATTTCTGTTGTCAGGACATCAGGGAACACAGCATCTTTGCAGGATCGGCTCCAGCCACGCTGGAAAACTGCACAAAGAGGACTGTTAAAAAGGTGGAAGGAGAGACAGTTTTGGCCAACAGCATGTTCATCAAAATGCTGAACTTCTAGACTAAGAAAATACTGCATGATCTCTAGCTATGAGGCTGAGCAAAGATAATGTATGCCTGTCACCCTGTTTCCTTACCTTTTGAAGGAGGAAGGGCAGAGGCAGCGTTGCCAGAAAGTGGTCTTTGGGGCCAGATATTGTACATATTCTAAACTGGATGACTAAGACTCTGAATTATTCCCCCCAGGTTTTGATTTTTAAAAGGCCACGATGTTTTCTGCCAGCTGGTGTTGTCAGAAATGACAATATTGCTGTTAGTGTTTAACAGGTAATATGGCTCATTTCATGGGGTGGGTTTTGTTCCAGGTTGGGACTGAAGTTTATTTGCATTAATGATGGAACTTGTTGACAAATAAACATTTGAGAGGAAAGTGTATAACATAATCCTGGCAAACCAAACCGTGCCATTAGCTTTGCCTTTAAATTTCAATTCCACTATTTATTACATCACCCTTTGCCAGAATTGGGCAGTAAACTACTTTCATATTCAGAAGAATGTTTCCATTTAAAATTTACATTTAAGTTTGCAATGAGATGCTGGATCTCATTCCTTTTGAGGAAACTCTGTTGCATTGCATTAGCTACACTGCTAGAGAAACAGCACATTCTGCTTCCTGTATCGGTCCCAGTTCGCTTGGGTGCATCACTCACCCCTTTTATCATGGGATGCTAAAGCTAAAACCAGCATAATTCAAAGTGCCACAAACCCAGAGCTATGAAACAGATCGGTTAGCTGTTAATTACCTAAATACTGCATCCTGTGCATAATGAATTTCTTACCTACAGTCATGATATAGTATTGACAGTTTGGAAGACTAACTCTATTGCTGTCCAGCGTAATTCTGAAATATAATTTATAGTGGTTATTTGGAGAACTATATCGAGTACATTAAAGCCATATGGTACTGTGGTTTCATCCTCAAGAGATGCCTCATCAGCTAAGAGAAGCATTGTGATCAATATGTATATTACTCATTTTTAATAGAGTGTACTAAGCTGCAGAAGATTACTGCTCCTGCCAGTTACTTGAAAATATGAGGTGCAACAATTATTTTAAGGTTGTTGGAGAGTTACAGTACTCTCAAGATAAAGAAAATATGTCTTTGTTTTGTTATGCTTAAAGCCTGAAACATTCTCTAGCAGCTGGAATCTCCCAGAAAATAGTATGCCTGACTGGACAGGCTAAAACCTATAAAAGGTAAAACCTTATTTGCATTGTAACGCTCAGACAATTTGCTAAATAAGGCTCCTTGGAAGGGAAAAAACAGAGAGAAAAGGATGAGAACACCGTTTGTCATTTTTCTTGGCAAGAGGACATGGCATCAACCACAACTATGCCTATTTCCCTACTAAAAATAAGAAGTGGTAAAGCACTACAATGACTGTTGCAGCCCTGGCAATATAGGGGACGTTGGATTTTTAAAAGATTTGCATTATGTACACTCGTTCCTCAATACACTGAGAAAAATACCACATAAATACCCAGTGTTACATTAACCTCTGACCTGGTAAGAAACATTAGGGACTACAGACAGCAAAACTGCACTGCCTAACAAAGGATGCAAAAGCCACAGACACAAAAGATTAAAAAAAACCCAAAACCCCAACAATAACCCAAAACCCTAACAATAATTAAGAAATAGCAGAACAGCAAATGCTCCCGAGTTGGGTGAGAAGATGATGAAACAAAGCCACAACAGGGCTGGGGATGGGTGAAGAAGGAACGAGTGTGATCTGTGCACCAGTGATGACCCATGAAGATAAGCCCTCAGAGCATCGTATGCCACCAAAGTGTCCTTCCTACTCCTGGACCCAGGGCTGATTGACCAATACTGTGTATTATTCAACTGTGTATTATTGAAGCCCCTGTGTGAACCTTGGCCTTTCAGTCAGTCAAAAGCCTGCTCCTGCTGCATCCTCAGCACCTGCAGCCGGTGCTGGGCCTCATGTCCCCGTTCCTCTGGGGCTAGTGTGGAGGCCCACCATGTGCAAGGCTGCAGGAAGGGACAGTAAAGGGGTCCAGGGATCAGCTTTGCCAGGAGCAGCCCACCGGGACAGGCAGCATCACATCCCCCCCCCAGCAGTGATGCTGCCTGTCCACTCCCATGCAACCAGGATGAGCCCAGCTGCACCATGAATGTGCAGGAAGGCAATTCCTCTGAGCCTGAAGATGTAGGTAAGGGGAAGGATTAGGAGGATGTTACAGTTGGGACAGGGTGCTAAAGATGAGATGGAGACATCAGATTTATAACTGTGTCTAGAAAATCATCTGCACTGTGCTCCACCCAAACGAATAAATCCTTCAGAGGCAATTCAGGTCCAGCTTTTTGAATACTGTCTGGAGCTTTCACCCCCTTCTGCTTTAAATATCTGAGTCAATGAAAGATTTTTAACCTGAGTTACTTTACCTTGAAACAGGGAGGATTCAAGGCAGCTCAGCAGTCACTGGGGTATGCTTAATTGACTTTAAACTTCCTTTTCCAAAAGGGACCATTCCTTACAATTAGTTGTGACTGCGTTTTCATAGATCGAGCCATACGTTTTTCCAAGCAATCTTCAAAGCTTTTTTGAATGCTTGCTTTAACATTTTATAAAAACAAACTACTTGAATTCTGAAATACTACAGAAGCATAGTACCAAGATACTGGAAAAACACCATAGACGCATCATGCTAATAACTGTCATGTCCATCAACTGTCATTCCTCAAACTCCTCAGCTGGACTTCAGCTTCCATGACATGAGATGGCCCTCAGGTTTCTCCCTCTCCACGAACTTTAACAGAGCCAGAGGTCTGACATTTGTGAGCCACTCACCTGCCCTCTGATGATAAAGCTGCTCTGAGGATGCCAAGATTCCCTGGACAGCTCAGGAGATAGAAAGGAGAGGACATCCAGATTAGAAATATCACTGCACTTTGTGAGGATGGCTGCAGATTTTTTCGAGGTATTTCTTTTAGAAAACATTCTCCAAGCCATCTGACTCAGATGTACCAGAAACCCATTCAACAACTGGAAAACCACTCTCACAGACGGTGGGAGCTCAAGTTAAGCAGAGTTTCTAAGTGTGCACACATTTTTCTAACCAATTTATGTGCTCTCCCATAATCCTTGGGTTTATTTATTTCCAACCCTTCTCTCCCATCTGTTCCCTTCTGCATGATCTATATATTATCTTATGCTATCTATCCCTAACAGATTTTTGCTTCCTCTCTCTGTTCCAGCTAGATTAATGATGCTGATATTCTCTGCGTATTTCTAGTTCCCTTGTTTTCCTCATCACGCACCCTGCACTCGTACACTTTCAAATACTTATCCCTCCCTCTGACCCTTCCACAACAGTTCCAAGTTTTTATTCCTATTTCACAAATGTTCTCTCTTAATATTTTCCCTTCCTCCTCCTCCTTTAGACCCAGATTGCCAGTTTTAGTGCTGAAGCCCAGGGCTGCCAACC
The DNA here is from genome assembly GCA_022605575.1 of Laterallus jamaicensis coturniculus. Lineage (NCBI taxonomy): Eukaryota > Metazoa > Chordata > Aves > Gruiformes > Rallidae > Laterallus > Laterallus jamaicensis. The sequence goes on from JAKCOX010000005.1 coordinate 6,576,346, forward strand.
CTGTCAAACTCTTACTTTCTTTTACCTTCCCTCCTTGTTTTTGCCCTTTCAGGCTTTTACTTGGCTTTGCTCTTTCTTCTTCACCCTTTACTCCTGCACCTCAGCTACAGGCTACTGAAATCTCCTTCCTGAGACAGTTTGATGCACTAGCACCTCTTGTCTTTCACCAGTCTGAAAGATATTCAGGTTTTAATCCACTGTGTGTCCATGGTGCCAAATTTTGCTTGTGACACTACAAGTGTTCCTGCAAAAACTGCTTCTGTTGTCCTTTCTCAGCATTAATTCATGAGTACTGCTACATTTTGGTCTGGAAGAAGTCCAGTACTGTTATTCTTAATGATGGAGTACACTTTCTTCCTTTGGGAGATAAAATAGTCAAATGGTAACAAGCTGTTTTGCCTTGCTGCTTCAGGCTGCCTCTGGTCCAAAAGAAGAAATGATAACAAAGCAAATGCCTCATCTGATTAAATAATCAAGTGCATCGCTGCTTGGAGTGAGGAGTACAAAGCTTGCAGGGTTGAAGAATAAGAAAGAAGCTTGCAAAATTCAGCCTATGCACATATGGTAGTACGTCTACCTGAACTTTCCAGCTCTGTCTGAGACCATGATGAGTCAGTTCTACGGACAATCAAAACCTGATGTACCAAACGGGCCGCAGAGGCCCATCTGAGGAGATGCTTGGGAGGAAACACAGAACTGTTGTGAACAGACAAGCAAAACCACACAGAAATGTTTTACACAAGCTTTGGACTCTCACCATTTCAGGAATGATAATTTCCAAACAACCTCCTTTCCCTTCTTTGCAAATCTTTCAGTGGAGGTATCAATTGACTCTCTACACAGAGATGACCACAGGAAATATAGCTGACAGAACTTTATACGTTCTTTATACTGTTACACAGGAGAAAAAGGAAGAGATGGGATGGGCATGGTTGCTAGACAGTGCTAACAGCACAGCTTGACTGCAGTTTTGCTAACAGTGGACTATAATTGAGTATGAGACATTTTGATAAGTGCTCTGACTCCAGACAAAGTGTTGAAATACACAGATATTACACAAGATGAAGAAACCAAATAGCCTGGTATTTAATATGGGAAGGGCATGTCCCATCCACCTTCTGCAATTACTGGGATATCTCTACAGGCAAATTTCAAACTATAAATAAAACAGCTGTAGGAAGGAAAAAAAAACAACCCCACAAGATAATTTTGTTAGCAAATAAAAGTAATTTGGTACATTCTGCTAAAAATACAAGAAGAAACATCACTACAACTAAACAGATATGCTGTTTAGCAGCTAGGTAGAAGGCTAGTACTTCCACCTTTGGAGTAATTGCACCACAAGGGCATAGTGGAGTTACGGGCAGTACAGTGAAGAGCTACTGAAGTGAAGGAGGGAATGGAGCCTTATGAGACACTAAAATGACTACGTCTCAGTGTGGAGAGAAGTGGGCTGAAAGGGAACATGATCAACTTCCACAAGTTCATGAAGGATAAATTCAATTTAAAACTGGTACTAACCAAACTCTGCAGTCCCTGTAGCAGGCGGTCGCTTGCTGAAGCTTGCAAGAGGTCAGTTCACAGCTAAATGAAGAAAATAGTTCTCTGACAGAGTCAGTACTGAGTTTCTAGGATCTGTTGTCAAAGAAGTTTGTGAAGGTTAATAGTATCGGGAGGTTCAAAAGAGGAGTAGGCAAATGTAGGCAGAACAGGCCCCACCTGGACTACTGTGTCCAGTTCTGGGCTCCCTGGGATAAAAAGGACAGGAATCTCCTGGAGAGAGTCCAGAGAAGGGCTACGAAGATGATGAAGGGCCTGGAGCATCTCCCCTATGAGGAAAGGCTGAGAGAGCTGAGGCTGTTCAGCCTGGAGAAAAGAAGACTGAGGGGGGACCTAATCAATGTTTATAAATATCTTAAGGATGGGATGCAGGGGGAATTGGCCTGCCCCTTTTTTGTGGTCAGTGGGGACAGGACAAGGGGCAATGGCTGCAAATTGGAGCACAGGAAGTTCCACACCAACATGGAGAGGAACTTTTCCCCAGTGAGGGTGAGGGAGCCCTGGGACAGGCTGCCCAGGGGGTGTGGAGTCTCCTTCTCTGGAGAGATTCCAGCCCCGTCTGGACGCCGACCTGTGCAGTATGAGCTGGGGAGCTGCTTTGGCAGGGGGGTTGGACCCCATGAGCTCTGGAGGTCCCTTCCAACCCCTACAACTCTGTGACTCTATGATAAACAGGTATTAAGAAATAGGCATGGATATATCCCCTAGCCTCCCTAATCCAACACCTGTGAATGTTGATGGGAGAGGAACAGTCTGCAGAGAGAGGTCAGGCTCATGTGACTTTCCTAAGCATCTTCCTCCATTGTCAGAGCTCTAGATAGACCACTGATCAGATCCAATGAGACCTTCCTTATCCTTGTAAGTGTTACAAGAGAATTCAAATCAAATGAATACCCATAGAGATGAAACCGAATACATGAATAGTAGGTGCCACTGCTACAGTGATGGGGTTATGCTCAAAAAATTCCTCTTTATCAGCTGGTTTGAATTAGCAAGTCAAAAGAATTATAGCACAAGAGCAGGACAGGGGGCTAGCAGAGAACTGCTAAACAGGGCAAAGGCAAAGCCAGGCTTTGTGGGCCAAGAGCAATATCACAAGCCAGATGTTTGCATCTGAAGTCCCTGAAAGTGTAAGACTGCACCCAGAGTATGGGACCTGGCATCACTCACCATCTCACAGTCCCAGATGTATCCCAACCAGGCTGTGTCCAGGATCCATGTCAGGGTGAGAGTGGAGCATGTGCCACCTGCCTGTCAACATGAATTCCAAGGGAAAAATAAATAGCTCACCTTGTCTCAAGGCTTAATACAGATCACATTTGCCTCTCCACCAAGACAGAGCCTTTAAGCTGTAGCAGTTTGTTAAATACCACCTTCCTGTGACAGGCTGAACACCAGCAAGCAGCAAGGCAGCGTCCTGCAACAATAAAGGTTTTGTTAGAAGGGGGAAAAAATTGCCCCAAGTTGCAGTTTGAAGAAGGAACTGAGAAATCAGTTAGGTACAGACACGCCACTGAAGCAGCCCTCCTAGCAAAGAGCCAACTAATTAAACAAGTGTAGAGCCCTCTCCCTGCTATCACCCAGCACAGACAACTAGCACCCTCTCATTCACCCCAAGTGAGCCAGTATCTATGTCTTTTCTCCTGGCTGCAATGGAAAAAAGAGAGATCCTGACAGCCTCTAATGAACTATTTGATCTCAGTTACTCTCGCCTGAATCTGGAGTAAATTCAGGGAAGAAAGCGGAGATATTTCTGATTCCAAGCCATGGAACTGGGGTGAGGATCTGACCACCCAATATGCTTGCAGAGACGTGTTTATGCCCACTTAGGCTTGAGCTGCAGGCGTTTAAGCAGCCAGCTTGCACCTGGAGTGTCTACAATTACTACCACTTCCTTTTCTCCCCCTATCAAATCTTCCTCGCCTCCATAAATGCAGCACTTCACGGCGTTCTGAGGGATGGCAGAGAGCAGGTTAAATTCTTGTCCCAGCTTTGTATATAAAGTTGTTAAGCATCAGAAAGGAGTTGCCAAAAGAGCCCTGCATATCATTCTGCAGATCATTAACTGGTAATGTAATCTACCCTGCTCTAGGTGTCACATCCAAGAAAAGACCACAAAATTAGAAGCCTGGTGCTCTGAACAGGGGAGTGCTGGGTGTTCCTCTCCTTGCCCCGTGGTAAGCAGCCAAGCAGAAATCAGGCTTTTACGCAAAGCGCCTCAGAACCTGATAGCAAATCCAAACAGCCATTCAGCGTCACGCACTCTGATGTGGTGGTGTAATTTATATATTATGATAATCTGGTTTTCATCTAACCTACTAATTCAACCGTTGTTTCACTTAAATAACTGGCTATCTGACTCCCCACCCATGTCGAAGAATACGCACACCGCTCTATTGCAAGGATAACATGAACCTAGACAAAACCTAAGGAAAAAAGAAGAAAAAGAATTTTCCAAGGAGAAGAACAGTATTTACTTTCATGGGAACTTCTATTTTATTGTATTTTTTTTAAAACAGGAAAATTTTTTAACGTTTAGAAGGGAAAAAATTATTTCTAACACTGTTTGAAAGGATCACATCCAATACTCTATTTTTTTTTTTTAGGAAGTAAATTGTTTGGTGGTGGCTTTCTGGATTTTCTTTGCTTGTTTTTTTAGATATAGCTATGAACATCTCTCCCAAAAGTCTGTCTGTGGTTAGCAAACAGCTAGCAGGGGACTCTAAAACCAAGAGAGGTCAGTAAACATCACAAGGCCACATGACACTGCTGGAGACATTTCTTCTGACAAAAATTCCTTGACTTGGCTCTGTGAGGCTGTGTCCAGTCCAAGAAAGCACCTTTAAAGCAACAGAGCTATTATACTGACTTGTCTACTCTTGTCTTTAAGCACCACTTTTTGCGAGCAGCATTTGCTCATTTTAGCCTGTCTCTTGCAAAGTTGGGGAAAGGCTCCTGTGTCCCCAAACATTCCCTCGTGATGGAAAATGATGTTACAGGATGGAAGCAGCTAGTCCTTTCAGCCTGGATAGTTGTTATACCCAGGGAACACAGTGTTTTTACACAGCCAGCAAGCACAAGGCGGTGGAGAACCTCCCCCACAAAACACTGTTAAGCACGCTTATCTTAATTAGGAGGTTTGCTGGGGCGGGGTTTCAATCTGGTGCTTCAGCTTGGACTAGTCAGCCCTATCACAATGTTACAGGCAGCATAAGGAAGTCCCTGTTCCTTTCAACAGGTGAACTAGAGGGCACTGACCTGCAATCAGGAGGAGACATATCTAAACCATTCTCTGCTCCTCTCCATCTCCACCAGCGCACAGCAACGCATGGGTTGGTCATCACCATGGGATCCAGTGCTGCATGCTCTTGTCTAAGGGAACAACACAGGATGCAGTGCTGCGTGCTCTTGTCTAAGGGAACAACACAGACAACAGTCCTAATGCAACCAGCTGCAGAATTAGGTAGCACAACTTCACAATATGACAGCCGGTACCAAAGCCATAAGGAAGCTAAGTGTTTAAGTAACAGGTCTGTTGAAACAAATGGGTATTTACCATTCTCTCAAAGGAGCACAGGAATGAGAGCATGTAAAATCCAGGAGCAAAAGCTGCTTATAAAAAAATATAGGGAAAAATGGCCCGAAGAAGCAGTTGGGACCTTTAATACAAAGTACAAATGTATTTCCTATTCCAGTTAAATAGTTATCAGTACATAAACAGTAGGAAAATAGAAGAAGTTAGTAATGACAAGTGACATACTCAGAATTCTAGCAAGAATGTAAAAAATGCACGTGTTTCAGAGAATAATTCACCCAGTTAAACAGGCAAAGGCACTGACTATGATTTTTGTACCTCTTCTCTACACATTACTTAAGATTAAGAAAACCCCAAACTATGGAAGGCGAATGCAAGGAAAAGAGAAATAAATTGAGTCCTATTCTTGCAAAAAGCAGCCTGGATTTTCTATGTGTTTATTTAGCACAGTGCTGTTTTCACAGATCATTAAAAATTTTACAAATGGTCTTCTTCATTGCAATTTTTCAGGCTATTTCTGTTCAATGCAAGAACCAAAATGTTTCCATATACTCAACAATTTGAAAAAAAAGCTTTTTCTTTTTCTCAAAATTTTCTCCTTTCCTTCCCTTTGTTTCCTTTCCATCCCATACTATAAACCAATAGGTGGAAGTCCTACTCCTAAATAAATCATCTTTCCTATTGCATCCGACACCACATCAGTTTTCTATATAGTCAAGCTATTAACGTTTTCAAGAAAAACCTCTCAAAACCAGCTGAAATATTAACTTTTGTCAGCCTCCTCATCACTTTAGGCTTCCTCTCATGTCTTAGGCTCAGATCTAAATATGCTTATAAGCCAGTCTGACCCTTCAGAAACCTCTGAGTCGCTGTCCTAATACAAGCAGTGCAATGCATATGCCTGAGTTAAAAAAGACTGAAAACCACGTGGGACAAGAAGCTGAGTTTGGAACTGGTTTGAGGAGAACCTCAAACTGAAGAGTTTGTACAAGTACAATCTCCACCAGTATGGGAACTGAATAGCCTTCAGTAGTCAGCTATTGACACATTCTGCTCATGAAGTAGCCAGGCTGCTGTGCTTGGCTACAGGAGGGAATCCTTAATGTGCTTCCTTGCAAACGCATGGCAATGGTATCTGGGTGCAAGGAGCACAGATGATGCAATGAAAGCAACTCCATGGACCTGCCCTGACTGGCGGAGTTAGGTATAGAAAAATCAGACCCAAGGCAAAGATCCTTCCTTGAGGAATTTGCTGGAGCTTGGAGGCACCTGGACTGAGACTGACCTCAGGCTGTCATGGAAGGAACTATGACAAAACTCAAGTGCCAAAGCTCTAAGAACACCATGGGATCTCCTGGGCATAGCCTTGTGGGGTTTCACATAACCTCAGCGGTTAGTGGCTTGTTTTTAGCTGATGCTCCCTGACCATCCTGCAGCCTTTCCATAGGAACTTCAACTTCCAACACCCTAACGGTTTATCTTTCACTGATTTCAAGCCCTTGAAATTCACCAGATGTGAATACTGACAAACAAACCCATTTATCTTAGGAAAATGAACCAAAAGCACACATGAAAATAACCCTGCATACTGGGTAAAAGTCTCCTCTGAGATCTCTCTCTGGCAATATAAACACAAGACAGAATTGCTTCTTCCTTATTCTTGTCATCTAAGCTAATTTTTCTCAGTCATGTTTTTAAGGAGTTGAACTGCCTATCAACAGACAATAAGATGATCAACAGAATCACCTATCAATAGGGCTTAATAACCTTGTTCTCTCTGTTTCCTACTACAGCCATTAGAACGAAAAACTAGTTCATTCTTAGCATGGGGATTTGCCTACAGCTCTCTGTTTACTTCACCTTCTGCAACATAACAGCTCGTTGCTATGGTATAATGTCAAATCAGCAAAAAATGACTCCTTAGTCCCCTGATTTCCAAGCCCTCTGCATCCTCAGCCTGGGCTTGGTCCTGTACCACCACTGCCAATTTCTGCAGAGCTCACAACCAGCTGCTGCAAAGGCACTCATCTTGTTTGCTCAGCTTCTGCTCGCCCATTTCCTGAGCAAAAAGCCCTGCCAGAGGGCGTTAATCACTGATCTCTCTTCACTTGCAAGACGGGAAAAGAAAAAACATATGTAGTATTTGCTCTACCTTATGCTGGAAACTACACACTGCAGCGACATCATTAATAGGATTTGTTAATGTTGGAGAGAATAACTGAAGTAACCTCTAATTTCTCTGACAGCTCCAACTGAAGGGCAAATTTCTTCTGCCTGCTCTACCCTGTGGAGCTTTAATTGTGTATTCGAATCCCAGAGGGCCAAATTATACTCTCAGTTATTACCATGATATAATTAAACTTAATGGAGTTGCTCAAGTCTAATTTAGGGCACAGTTTATTGAAGCAAATGTTACAGTACAATAAATCATTGAGAAGGAATCCAACCATCAGCTTTATGTATCACTCAGTTTCCAGAAATCTGAATTAAAAGTCTTTAAATAAAGCTCCACTATAGCTGAGAATGGTTGTTCCCCCCAAAAACAATCAAGTAGCCAAACAGTAAGCAAATTAAGACATTTACCATTTCTATCAGCATCAACCCCTGTCCTGGCTTTTGTATATTGTTTGGGATTTTGTTCTTCTTTTAATAAAAACAAACCAAAACACTTGCAAAGTGAAAACTTTGGAATGTTAAACTGTCACATCAGTTCAGTCTGATTGCAAATCTGTATCCCCTTGTTCTCATGAAGAACCCTTACCACTATCACAGTTTCACAGTGCTCTGTCATCACTATACCTTCAATTTATTGGAGGCCCATTAAACTCAAATGTCCTTAAGATAGCAGTACAAAGAACAATAATAATACTGAGATTCGGTGCTTTAAATGTGTGGGTTTTTAAAATTATTATTTTAGCTTTGAATCTGCTCTATTCTTTAAAAGTAGCTGCTTACATTCTAGTAATTACAAAAGACTTGGAAGAGACAGCAGTATTTTTAGTGTTCATGTTATATAGTTAATGCCCAGGAAAGCTTCTCCCTTTGATTTAATTTTGCCTCACACTTCCTTTTGCTTCACTGTGCATTTTAACCCCTCCAGAGTATTTCATTTCCAGGTCTGAACTAGCTAGAAATATTTCTTGTCTTTTTTTTCCCTCTCTTGTGCAGCTGTATGATATCTTATTCTCTTTATGTGCCTCTGGTTTGCATGAGATGTTTCAGAAATGGCTGTTGTCAAAAACCATGCTCTCTCCTCTGGGCTTGCTACTGCCACAGGGAGTCTTATGAGCTGAAACCTTGTCCCCAGCTATCAAATAACTCTTCTTTCTTTAGTCCACCGTGTTTATTTGTGGTTCACAGAATCACAGAATCACTTAGGTTGAAGAGACCTTTAAGATCATTGAGTCCAACCCACAGCCGATCCATGACTAGTCCACCTCTAGACCATGTCCCCAAGCACAACATCTACATGCCTTTTAAATACCTCCAGGGATGGCGACTCCACCACTGCCCTGGACAACCTGTTGCAGTACTTGCCTACCCTTTCAATAAAGAACTTCTTCCTGATATCTAACCTAAATCTCTCCTGGTGCAATTTTAAGCCATTTCCTCTCGTCCTATGGCTTGTTACCCGAGAGGTGGATCCCCACCTCCCTACACCCTCCTTGCACGTAGTTGTAGGGAGCGATAAGGTCTCCCCTCAGCCTCCTTTTCTCAAGACTAAAAAGCCCCAGCTCCCTCAGTGGTTCCTCATAGGACTTGTGCTCCAGAACCTTTTCCAGTTTCATCGCCCTTCTCTGGACACACTCCAGCATCTCAACATCCTTCTTGCATTCTGTAAGCATTGCTCAAGCACACAGGAGTTTTTTACAACAAGGGTCTGAATGGATGGATTTGTTTCCTCTTTTTTTGGCGAGGACACACAGAATTTGCTTGTACAAGCGAAGCAAAGGATTATCTTCTCTGACTGGGAGTGATAATTGTGCCATTAACAGTGATTTGTCCCATGCTTACCCAGCGCCTAAGGGGCTCCAGATTCCAAAAGCACCAGCTCACTTGTACTCTTCCCTGTTACTGTGCGAAGACAGGAAACAGGCAGGTCGGGATGGAGACGGGCTGAACTGCTTCAAGCTCTATTTGGTCTTACTTGTGTGAAGAAAAGCAGGGGTGGGTCCCTTTCCACTTCTGAAAGGAGTAGTGAGGCAAAACTTTTACGGACTTTTTCACAAGGATCTGCCTTCAGGTATGCTGTTGGCCAACCAACTGGAAAACACATCACTGTCTATTTATTCCCTTTTGTTTTTCCACTGATATTTTGTACTGCCTGTAGCCTTTGAAGCTTTCTTATTTCAAGCACAGCCAGTAGCTGGAGGCCCCCTGTCAGGTTCTACCACCACTAAGCAATTACAAAGTCCTCAAAGCTACTTCAGATTAGTGTATGTCTCTCTATAAAAACAGATATATGTGTGTGTGTGTATGTATATACACATGTGTGTATGCATATGCATATATATACATACACACACACATACACAGAGAAAGAGATTAGAGGGATAACGTCTGCAAGCAAAAATCTGAGACATTATTTCCAGTTACTCCTTTTTTCCTGTCAGAGTTAATATTTTTCTACTTTAATTCCTTCTTCTTCCCCAGGTGTGCACTACTGTAGATTTATGTACCATTCACCTCCAAGCACTTTGGGCGTTGGGGTTTGTTCAGCCTTGCACACATCAGAGGTGGCTTCCCTGGACTTCCTGCTAGCTTCCTTTGGTTTTATGAAAAATTATTTGTGCAACCCCAGTTATGCCCTTGCAAGGTTAGAACAAAAAAGTCCAAGTTGATCATTTACAGGAAAGGATACTGATTTTTTTCTTCATGAGCTGAAGTATGCTACCATTCTGTTTGCTGCAGGTATCTATCAGGGTTCCTAACGAGTTACATCAGTTACATGGCAGCAGCCTACACCCTTGAACACCAAAGCACAGCCCTGCACAAATGGTTAAGCACCAGCTCAAGCTGATAGTTGGATCACATGGCCAGCCAGAAGGCTGCGCTGGCAAAAAGGACGAGGAATTCAAATGTCTGGCCATGGAAGGAAATGAGCCAGCAGCAGCTGCAACAGCCAAAATGAATGGGCTGCTTGGGGATCCAGCAACATGGCTGGCATGAGCTAGACCTGCTCCCCATAACTCAATGGGTCCTCTGGGAGCTGTTGTCAGCTACTGCCTGTGAATCGCTCCAGGACCTCCTGCTCCCCTCCGTAGGTGGCATGCCTCTTCTGTGGCTTTTGATCACATGAAGATTTTGGTATGTGACTCAGGAAAAAAGCTGTGCTAACATCCAGATGCTGTCACTCTCCTACAGACAGAAAGAAACTATTTACTTGAGCTGTTTTTTTTTTAAGTAACTGTCTATTCATCCAGGATTGTGTATCAGACCATCCCTGTAATGCTTAGCTGGGGACATTCTGTGTGACCCTGACATTTTTCTATAACCTGTGAACATCGGTGGCTTAAGAGAGCCAATGGGATCCTGGGGGGCATCAGGAGGAGTGTGGCCAGCAGGTCACAGGAGGGGATCCTCCCACTCCGTTCTGCCCTGGTCAGGCCCCACCTGGAGTGCTGTGTCCAGTTCTGGGCTCCCTGGGATAAAAAGGACAGGGATCTCCTGGAGAGAGTCCAGAGAAGGGCTACGGAGATGATGACGGGCCTGGAACATCTATCCTATGAGGAAAGGCTGAGAGAGCTGGGGCTCTTCAGCCTGGAGAAAAGAAGACTGAGGGGGGACCTAATCAATGTCTATCAATATCTTAAGGATGGGGTGCAGGGGGAATTGGCCAGCCCCTTTTCAATGGTCTGTGGGGACAGGACAAGGGGCAATGGCTGCAAATTGGAGCACAGGAAGTTCCACACCAACACAGGGAGGAACTTTTCCCCAGTGAGGGTGAGGGAGCCCTGGGACAGGCTGCCCAGGGGGTGTGGAGTCTCCTTCTCTGGAGAGATTCAAGACCCATCTGGACGCCTATCTGTGCGGTATGAGCCGGGGAGCTGCTTTGGCAGGGGGGTTGGACCCCATGAGCTCTGGAGGTCCCTTCCAACCCCTACAATTCTGAGATTGTGTCATTTCTGATCTTTTCATAGTCCCACAATCAGAAGAGCATTTAGTCTAAGAGTGCTTCAAAGGCCCACCATGGGAAAACTAGGTTCAATAATTGGCTTCTTGCATTGAGTACTTACTGTGGCACATATGCTGGTCATTCTTATTTTGACTGGCAACAAGTTCCATAGTCTTAGCCCTGCTCCTGTGAATGTTTCACTTCCTGTGGTTAGGAGTCTTTTCCTATGTTGTTGACAGCTTCATTTTTCCAGAGAAGCAAAGCTGTAGCAGGAGGTCATCTCGGTTCATTTGCTATCCCACAAAAAAGAAGGATGGGGAAGATCTACTGTACTGCAGAAAGAATTGCTGTATGTTAGGACACACTCAGATATATAGTATGCAATGTATTATATGTAAAAAAAGTATTTACTCATTTTTGGGGAGAAAAATTATAGCTCATTGATTTATAAATATAGAATACGTGCAAAATTATGTGATTAATGTAAAAGGATTAATTCTTTTGAATTTTATGCAACTTAACAGGCAGGAAAATCAGACTTTTTTTTTTTTTTAAATGAAAAGCCACAAAGTGTATTTACTGTAACACATTTCCAATCCCAATTCTAACACACTGTATCACGTATCTTAAAGCAACATCCCCTTCTAATTTTGTTTGCACAAGACCCGCCTTGTACAGGCAAATATCATCCAAGTTTCCAGCTAACGCTCTTAGCCACCACTGTGTTTGGAGAAATCATCGTTGTTGCCACTGTTACTATTGTTACTGGCAGTATAGAAGAGTTTCCCCCAAGCAGACCCTCCTTTCCTTTCCTTCCCTTCCCTTCCCACTGCCCATGAGCCTCACCTTGAGGGAGGTACACATATGGAGCAGGACAAAGGTGAGAGGCACAGGAAAGCATTCAGAAAGGGTTAGTCTGGGACAAATTCCTAAAATGATATCTGTGATATCTGTGGAGAATCTGTGCGAATTTTACCAGAAGCAGGCCAGGATTTCACCCTGTCAGTTTACCTAGCCACCTACAGAGCCTGTTTTAATGCAGCTCACATCGACTTCAAACACAACCGCTATAATTTTAGCATCCATTTCAAAGCCCCATCATCTGCCTCTTCATGAGTTAAAGGCTGAGCTCATTCTCGCTGACCTCCCTTCCCCATGGCGCACCACGCAAGCGGGAGGCAGAGGTTCTGTAGGGAGAGGGGGGACACTCATCCCACCACCACGGGGCTGTGGAGGGATGTTCCCAGCGGCCCAGCTGAGCTCCCTGAGTTCAAGCCGAGCAGCCAAAGTGAAGGCAGGTGAGATGGGCTTGTTCAGCCTGGAGAAGAGAAGGCTGCAGGGGGACCTCATTGCAGCCTGCCAGTACCTGAAGGGAGCTTATAAGCAGGAGGAGATTAAACTTTTTAAAAGGATAGATAATGGCAGAACAAGGGGGAATGGATTAAAACTAAAGGAAGGAAGGTTTAGATTGGATATTAGGGGTAAGTTTTTTACAGACAGAGTGGTAAGGGGCTGGAACAGGCTGCCCAGAAAGGTGGTGGATGCCCCATCCCTGGAGGTGTTCAAGGCCAGGTTGGATGGGGCCCTGGGCAACCTTGTGTAGCTCCAGGCCTGAGGTTGGTGTCCCTGCCTGTGGCAGGGGGGTTGGAGCTCTATGATGCTTGGAGTCCCTTCAAACCCATGCCATTCTACGATTCTATGAAGCTGCACTATTCATAGCGTACCAGGCTGCACAGTGCCCTTTCGGCTATCACTGCAATCCAAACAAACCCTTACAAAATGAGTAACTGCTTTGACTAGTTAAACTGTTAACCTTTTTTTAACACGGCTGTTTATAATTAGATTTCACAGCAAGCCAGGCTGGTGAGTTTCTCTGAGCCTGACATTTTTATCATGTGAAATATGTTGGATCAGGTAATCATAAGGGGCCTTAAGGTTAGGTAATATGACTGAATTGCTGTTAGTAATTAAATGTGCGATAAATAACTGTATCAGCTGTAACTAGAAAAGATCATGTAGGTAGCTTCATGTTCTGTTTTATAAATCATATTAAAAAAAGAGTGTATGGGTTGTTTTATATTAAACATGGTGGTTACATGTGCCAAAGATTTATTAGTCCAGTCTGTCTTATGGTGCGTGGCGTTAGTCCAGATTCATGTGGTAGAATAATAAAAAATTTTAAATGGCTGTAGAAGTTGATGGACCAAAATGGAGTTACTTACCTGATTGGCTGCCAGTGATGTCATAGCCATGGCTGCAGCTCCATATATGTTTATGAGAGGTTTATTCCCCTTAATTTCCACCTCTATCGTAATAGCAATCAGACACTCGAAGCAGCCTGTTTGTAAGAAATCACTGAACTTCCCAGGGGACTGGAGTCTCTCAGCTCCATCTACAACACCCTGAGCCCAGGACCTGCAACTGCACCCCCCTGAATCTCTGCATCTCTCAGGGCTGATGGGCCTTTGCCTAGGGGCTTTGCTGGGAAGGAAAGGCTGCATTTAGGGTTAGGTTTAGACAGGCTGTGGAAGAGCTTTCTGTTCCAAGCACTTAGCATGAGATCCTGTGAACACTTAAACACATACATAATTTCCCTTTTGCAAGTAGCCTCGCTCACTTCAATGTCACTATTATGTGAACAAAGTTACAGCCCAGCTTAAGAGTTTTCAAGAGACTTACTACAGATGTTTGCAGAGGCCAAGAATGCCGACGGCTCTTAAAGAAAATAAAATGAGAGATGCATGATTTGGACTATGTTCAGAATTTTCCCTAATTGCTTTAATCAAATTCCCACCAGACATTAAAAGTAAATTGCCTACGTTAGCTGAATTCCACTGGTCATTACTGGCTGGCAGTGGTTGAAGTATCAGGTTTTCTTTTCCTTGTTTCCCTTATGCATGGACATGTTACATGTAGGCATTACAGGGATGCCTGCTTGCCTCCCAGAGAACTTGCCTTAATTGAATGACAGGAGGGTTGTAAAAAATATGCTATCTGACATTTCAATATGGCTCCAAATTAAAATTGAGTCTACCTTTTAAGAGTATTTGCATCGTGCAACCTGTTGCATGGAATTTGAACAGTGCCTTGTATTTCTGACTACCACATCAGTGCCATACAGTACAAGGACACTGATTTTCAGGGATTTCATCATTAATAATTAAAGTCTGGGGCACAATAAGCAAAATACTACACTGAGGGACATACCAAGTTTCTTGGACTAAAAACCCTAGCTGCCAAAAAGGATGAGTCATTGATTGTTACAAAAATCAGTAAGATCACAAGGACAAAAATTGTTCATGTTTCTCCCCCCACCCTCCTACTTAAAACCCCTTCCAACTAGCATCAATTGTTATAAACAATACTTTAGGCATTCCTTTTAACAATCTATTTCTTAAAAACTTCTGAAGGGATTTTGGTGTGGTTGTTTTTCTGGTAGAAACTATTTCCAACCACAGTAACTGCAAAACAGTTTGATACCAGCATCCAAATAATAAAGAGCTCCTGTGTCAATACCACATCTTGGCATTCCCCGAGGAGCAGATGCGTTGTCCAAATTGAATTATAAATAATACTCTGATGCAGGAAGTAACAACCTAGTAGCAGTTTGTTCTTAATGCCATAGTTTTGTTTATTAGTTTTGGCTGTTTGATAGATAGATAGAGGTTTTAATTTAACATAATAGTTCTTTGCATAGATAGAGAGCCATTACTGGTGCAGCCAAGTAATATCCCTTCCCATGGGAGATCCTGTCAAAAAAGGAAACAATATCAATTTAATTATTTTGCTTTCTGACTACACTGCAGCTAAGGGCCTTGGGTATTGACTTAATGTTTTGCTTCAACAAATGTAGCATGTATTATGGTACCAAGTTTAATGAACCTTTACTTTTTTTTTAAGCAGAGAACTGAAGGATTCTTTATTAAACAGACATGGAAAGAACTGCATGAGCTTTCTTCTATACAGTTATGATTCCTCTTCCAGCTCTGCAATTTCTTTGTAAATTTAGAGTCATACTGTAGCAGAACTCCAGGGATTTCACATACAGGGGTGTTTAATGCTCAAAATGTCTTCAGTTGTACATTACTAATCACAGAGGATTTGGTTTTAAAGAATGTTCTTTTAAGCAGTAAAATATTGTTAGGAGTTACCAAATGAAAAAACTCAAAATCAAAAAAAAAACCCCACCCCAAATGGCTTGAAAAAAATTGCACTCTCCAAGAGAGATTTGAGAGGCCTAATTATCATGTATGAGCTCCTATTAGAAGGGTCAGTAATAGCAGGAGAAAATTACTCTTGGATTATTGCTTCCTGTGGAAGGGAGTGTAATTCAGAACATAATGGAGACAAATCCATTGCCTGGCGAGTGCTGAAATGTTTGTGACTGGAGAAGGCCAGGCGTTGGACGTTGACCCCACAGTCATTTAAAAGCCTCAATGAGGCCATGTGGTGGCTGAGCAGAACGTGTTTTCTGACAGCACTGAAGACATACTCTACAGAGCTGGTATGCCAAGTATCTTTAAGATTAATCTGTATTTACTTTCACAGGGATTTCACATTGCATTGATAAAGAGGACATGTGACAGCCTGCAATGATATGGTAATCTCTGTGATATAAGCACTTACAGTTTGGAAACATTTGTGTTTTAAGTGGTAGCTGTATCTAGAGTTACAGCTGCCAAAGAATTCTCTTTATCTGCTGCGTTTTCAGTTGCTCATGAGTTTTTCAAAAAGGATATTTTAGCCTGATATGTTCCATGCCAGTTATTTTGCTTAGATTCAGATGTACAGAATAGATATCTTGTCCGAAGTTATCCCTATCCTCTGCCCCAACTACTTTTTGAAGAAGTGCAGTACTATTACACTGCAAAGAAGAAATATAATTTATAGACCAAGATGAATAATGAATTCTTGAGGTTCCTGCCCAAAAATCCACCCAAATTTGAGTACATCACTTCAGGCTTAAGACGCGCTCAATAGAGCTTCTTAGGGGCTAGCTACTAGAAAGTTTTCATAGGCAACTTGTTGAGAACAAGCTGCTAGTTCCAGTAGTAACTGGAATGCCAAATCAATACAGGCTGCACTGGACAGCCTGTGAGAGTTGCATGAACAACGGTCTTCTAAGGTGCTACTTCTCACTCTCATCTCAGTGCATCAAACTGGGAGTAGAAGATGACCTCGCGCTGTAATCCAGCCATTTCTACTAATTATACTTTCAATACTATGGAAGGAGGACTCGTAAAAGATCTGGCAAGCATTTTTACTATGACTCTTACAATTATTATTTGCCTACAGTTCTGCAAGCCCAGAAAATCATGACTTTCCAGTTAGAAACACAAGGGAAAGGGTGTGGGATAGGGCACTCAAACAAAAAGATCAAACATTTTCACAGAAGGTAGACTTTCAGTGGAAAATTCATTCGGTCAAGAAAATCCATTTTCTCTCACAGAGTCATTATAAAGGAAGCAATTTCAATCAACTCCACTTACCCTCCTTTACTAGAAGCACATAAATAGCAGCCACCTAATTTTAGTAAAGAAGCAACTGAAAGATCGCATGGAGAAACTAGCAGGACTGTAAGCTGAATACGTTTCTAATATGGCCAGTGACTGCCATGCTTCTTTTCAGCACGGGTTCTCCTGAAAAGTTTGATGTACCATCTATAAAGATTGCTGTGCTTCTCTAGTCCCAGAATGGAAACCAGAATTTCCAGCTCCCAACACTTATTTGCTGCACAAAAGGGTCCACATTTTTGGACCACAACCTCTCCTCCACACTGGTTTAGACCAAGACTGTTGTACTTGCTGTGGAGGCCACAAGCAAATAATCTACAAAACAGAAGGGAATTTGCCATATTTTCAGGGAGGGGGTTATTTGTTGTTTGTTTGCTTATTAAGCAAACATTGTTTATTATTATTTGCTTAGTCCTAAAAGCTAGGAAGTTCAAAAAATCTTCAAAGGAAGTGTTACATTAGTAAAATCCAAACCTCAAAGCTTAAAAATGCTACAATTAACCTTTCCCTGCATCCACTGGGGAGATTCTGCAGAAAATAAGATCCACCTCAGCAAATTTTAGATGATCAAAAAGTAGGCATGAAGTCATCCAAGCTTGCAATTTGGTTTTGTGGACAGAGAACATGAAAGATGCAGGTGGGAGTAGATTAATTGCTCTCCAGTGGAGTACTCTTCTCTTACTGACACTGGCTGGAAACTTTAAAGCTAAAAATTGAAGTGAAATGATTCATACTTCCACAGTTTTGTAGGATTCCCCAATTATTCTGCAAGAGAAGGGAAGAAAAGGGAGGGGAAATGGAGAAAGATGTACAGCGAGATGTTTTGTTAAATTTTGTGAAGTAAGGGGAAATTCTAGCTATAGTCCTGCTCATCCTCAAGAGTCAGGCCTGCTTTGCTGGACTTCAGTGCCTGAGAGCAGTGCTGTTAGGGATGCTGACAGCACTCCATGCAAGAGCTCTGCTTTGCAGGTTCCCACGCTACCTCTACAGCTGTGTAGGCTGGTATACCTATGTTACCTGCCCAACTCTCAAAGACAGAATGGATCCCATCAGACCTTGCTGCTTGCTAAGCCAGCTCCTTTTACTGCTAGCTAGGTACCCCATGATATTCTGAATTAGATGCTTCCCTGATTTGATATGGTTACTCCTGCTTTTCCGCATGTACAACCTACTACTGAGAAAGCTATTGTCTTTCAGGAAGACAATAACTCTCCTCAGTCCCATCATCACAACTAGACACTGTAGATGTCAGATGAGGTGCAAGAACTCAAGAACATCACCCTTCACAAAGAGACACGGTGAGCTCCACTCTGAAGATCTCCTAAAGGAACTGATTGCCATACATCACCAGGAAAATTAACTGGAAACATCAATTCAGGTATAGGTGACAAATCATCACATGTTTTACAAACAACTACTAAAGTTACATTGTTCTAAACCCTTCTACAGATTTTAACACTTCTAGTAAGGTTTGGGAAAGAAAGGGTAAATGGCAGGCTGACCGATGCCACCACAGAATCACAGAGTTGTAGGGATTGGAAGGGACCTCGAGAGCTCATGGGGTCCAACCCCCCTGCCAAAGCAGCTCCCCAGCTCATACTGCACAGATAGGCATCCAGATGGGTCTTGAATGTCTCCAGGGAAGGAGACTCCACCACCTCCCTGGGCAGCCTATTCCAGTGCTTTGTCACCTATGTGCATCAATCAGGCTGTTGACCAGGTATATTGCCAAACCCTGCACCAAAACGTGGAGACAAGCTCTTTAAAAAGCATTATCAAAAGGACAAGTAAACACCAGCTGCGTTGTTTTACAAGTGAAATGGGTCATTTTAGAGTTTATAATGAAAAGAAAGTCCCAGACAGTTTTGAAATGTCATCACATTGCATCAGCTTGAACACTATGGAAGGGATAATGCCAATCTAGCAACCCATTCCGCCTATAAGCAATTAACTTTCATTTAAAATTACTTATGGGCTTTGCTTATACTGAAAAGTTTAGCAAAGTAACGGGTCAACCTAATGACCCATTCTTCACACACATGACCAACAGGGTGGCCTGCTGCAATAACATAATCAGTTTCCTCCCCAATTAATTCGGCTCTGAAGTCGAGATGATGAAGAGCACCGATTGTCCCTGCGTTACTGAAAAGGTTCCCGGGATAAGACTTGGCTCTCAGAGCACCTTTCTTGTTTCATAAAAGAGGCCCTTCCCTTGCAGCTGGTTTCTCATCTTACTGATTACCTGCTACATGAGAAATTTCAGTCTGGCTTCAGGCCTGGACCCAGCTCAGAGCTTTCTGTCAACAGGGTTTGTTATAATTTACTTATTGTAATTCAGAATCCCATTAAACCCGGTCTTTATCTGGCTTGCTGCATTGGAAGCATTTGGTACTGTTGGTCAGTGAATGTTGGACCACCTTCAACACCTTATGAAACTTTCAGCTTGGAAGTTAACATGAGGCAGGCCCTGCTTCTCAAAGATGTAAGCATACACTTAAGTCCTAATGTAATGAATGGGACTTAATACCTGCTAAAAGTTAAGCAAGTGCTTATGTATTTTTTTATATAGGGTAGAATTCCCCTGCAGCTACAGAAATGGAAGTGTTCAAATGTTTTGGAGCCTTGGAGCTTTATTTCTGAAAGAAAAGGGGGTTTTGTGACTTTTTTCAAAAAGCATTTTTCACACCCTGAGACAGAACAGATAAATTTTTCATGAAAGAATTGGATTACGATGTGTCAGGCTGAAGAGTTTTTTGAGGTTTAATTTTTTTATTTTTTAAATAGAACTGGGAAAAGTGCAAGTCAAATTGGATATTTTTTTTTTCTTTTCCCTCCCAAGCTTGGTTTTAGGGGCTAAAACCAAATCACTTCTGGGAACTTCCCAAAGATCCCATTCATCTATGAAGAGACACGAGTTCTCTAGGTTCATCCAGAATCCACTTGCATTTTTCACAGGTCCATAATTTGGGTTTTATTCCATAACTTATCCTAACTAAGGTACTTCAAGGATGAGATCAGGCTCTTGACCAGTGGAAAAATGATTCTTTTACTCCTCTGCTGACTACTCCGTCTCAACACATATAGTTCAAATATAAACAAAGGAAAATCCTTTTAACCTTTTTTCAGAAAATAAATGGTTGGAAATTATGTGCAACAATTTAGGATATACATGTTATAAGGAAACTGATAAAAAGTAGAAGCTAACTTCATCATCGCTGGTTCTAGGGACAACATATACAGCTTGATGTAATTTTCATATTCCTCATATAAAAGAGAAAATTACAAGGGATGTAATGAATGCCAATTAAAACCTGTGTTCCAGGTATCATCTCTTTTTGTAGAAAAATGAACCAACATACATTTTTGCCTGTTCACACTTCACCTATAGAACAAAAGAGCTGTCTTTCCTTCAACAACACATACCAGTAGGAACAAAGATCCCCCAAGCAGTGTGGAGAAACAAAACTGGAATATTACATTGCAGTATAGAAACCCAAAACAAAGCAGCTGAGAGATTAGAGGCAGTGCTTTATAAAATACAAGAGCCATAAACCACCTTTCCTAAGCCTCCTAAAGGATATATCAATATGTTGGCTAGTCTACTTTTCATTATCACTTCATGGTTTAGGAGTAGTTGTTTTCTCTCCGTAAGTCCCCTTCACCCCCCTTTTATTTTAAGACTTTTGGTCCAAAATCTGTTAATGCATATGCTTTAGGGACATATTCAAACAGTAACAACTTGTATGAGTGCTTTAAATTATCCTGAAGCATACAAGCACAATTTAAGATGCTTCTGGCCTAAACTGTTAATGAGGTTACACACCATTAATGGTGGAATTCGCCTGCAAAATTTACTCTAAAGAAGCATGGAAGACACATAAAAATGGATGCCCCACAAGTTTTGCTTCTCAGGGAAATGTCTGCAAGGCTGTAGCAAGCTCAACGCTTCTACAGCTTTAACAAAGATAGCATACCTAAAAGAAGAGTTAAAGCAGCTAACCCCAAAGAAATGGTTGAACATGGCCCTTGCTGTGTGACTGCTGTCAGGATTTATGACACTGTCACGCCCATGTTTAGATGCACATGGACAAAGCTCAGTGACACTGTGGGAATGAAGTTGCATTCAAGCGTAACAGTTTCTTTAGCTTTCTGATTACCCCCTCCCAACTCCTTACATCTAGTGCTTGTTAACTTTGAGTGCATTATTAACTATGCAGTATCACAGTGAGAAGAGGGACTAGATCTCCAGAAGTCCCTTCCAACCCTTACCATTCTGTGAGATGTAGCTCAGAAAACTTCTCAGATGTCATCTACCCCAACCACAGTAAAACACCTACAAAAACATTCACCATTTTCAGAAAGACAAATCAGACAGGCATTAGAAGGCAACATTGAGAACCTGGTCCTGTTAAGTATGCTGCCAGCACTTAGTAAATAAATCAAATAATGCTAATAATGAATAGCATCATTACTGTACTGTACTGTAGTACTATTACAGCAACCAAACATGACCTGTATAGAACACACACAACTGATTAGATGGAATTTGCCACATATAAATTTGTTATCATAAACTAAGCAATAGCTTATTCTTAAACATTCAGAACCAAGGGTATCCTGGGAAATTACTCATATACAATGCTGATGTGCCCTCATCCTTTCAGAACACCTTGCATTTGGATTAAGCTGCAGGCACAGGAATGTGCAGGGAAATAAGTCAGTGCTGCCATGTCAGAGTGATGGCCACAGCCTGCAAGCACTGAAAAATTCCAGGACAGGCAATAAACACCCTTCAAGTCCTTTAAAGACATTCCTCCACATCTACCATGCACAATATTCTCACATGCCTCAGCAAGAAGAGGAGGACAGAGCAGTTTTTCACTTACCATGACTTTTGGCTGTGACACATAAAGAGCAGGCGTGCGGTAGGTCTTGGGCAAACTACACATGCTGAGGCTCCCAACTCAGAGGCTATCTCCAGAATTACCTGAAACAGAGGAGACAGTAAGAGACAGCCTAGAAAAAAAGGAATCAATAATAGCAAAATTATGGATCCAGACAGTATTATGTTGAAAGTCCCTTAGGTACCTTAGGATTGTTGAACTTTAACCTGATGCTTAAATTGGTCTCACAAGTGGATTTCATAGCACATAATCCACCCATAAACAAGTAACAGAAAACACTGTCTATAGACTGCCTTTCATCTGGCAGTTGTAGAAGATCACCCCTCCTGTAGCACCCTGTCCTTTCATTCGAGTAGCTGTGAAAGCCCAGTGAGCAACAATCACAAAACCAACTTTCAGATTTTCATGCTAACATACAGAGGTTTATTATTTGGGGTTAAATTGCTCATTGTAAAAACAAACATTGATTTGCCTCTGGTAAAACTCAGCCGTGAACTGTGCACCACTTTTGACTTTACCTTTCATTACATAAATTGCCAATCAGTCCTTATGTTTTCCTTTTCTGTAATGGTCCAGACATTACTGAAGTACCTTCCACTATTAAAGCCCTAAATAGATTTGCCTCCTTAAAGACAGGGTAGAGGTCTAGGGGGTTTGGACTAATAGCTGTAACATGAGAATGTTAGAAAGTTGTTGAGCTGTCAAACTGTAAAGTACTCCAAATACTGAAGTGTGAGGGGTTTAGGTATTTGTTTCCATCGATATTAGGAAGAATTACATGGTCTAAATTCTCTTATTTCCTCTTGTAAGTGCTCACCTCACTGCTCATCAGAAACTGGAGATGGCTCAGGGAGAGATTTTGCACCCCAACTCTAACCAGCAATTTCAGTGACTCCAACAAAGGCATTCATGCACGAAAGTGCTCATCAGCGGGAATGTCTGGTTCAACCCGATCCTGAAAGCACTTTGGTGAGGGAGATACAAAAGCATTATTGTTCTCATTTTACAGTGCAAGAGAAGACTGAAGCAGAGAAAAAAAAACTCTTCTTGTGACAAGAATTTCTCAAGAACATAAATTAGCAGAATATCAAGACACTCCGGTGATGTGACTGCAATAGTGACAAACTGTGTGGAGCCCATTGTCATACCAATATGAGGAACGTAATCACACTGGTATCCTGTGACCTTTTTGGATACCCTCTGAGACCTCAACAGAACACAGATGCTTCAGTTCTTAAAATCCTTAACGTCTTGTAACATACACTATGCCAAGGCATATTTTGCTGAAGGCAGGAAGACACCGTCAATTACTTCATTAGTAAGCTGGGGCCCCAACCCAACTGCAGTTCAATTAATGGAGAGATATGACCCTGCCTTGAAGAAGTAAGTGAAATGAAGTTTTAATCATTTCACTGGGACTTGGACCAGGACTTTCAATCACAGAACTAAGGGAACTGCCAGAAAACATCTACACAGACTGCACCTGCAAATTATATTAATTTTAACTGTATGCATTCTTCTATGTGTCCACTGCTGTGAGCACTCACATACGATGGGCGTGATCCATGCATGTTCAGCTTCTTCAGCAGCTTCCTTCTCCCTTTATGTTCTAGCACAATAACAAGGAAGTTCCGGGTATGCCCAGGCTGCTTTTCAAGTACATAGATGGTTTCTTGCTTTTCGCCTGCTGACAAATGATCATAAACGGAAGTGACACTTTAACCTTAGTAAAGACCAGAAGGGCGGCTCCAAAAATAAAGTATATTTTTCCCTTACTGTGTAACTCATCTAACAAAAGGAAGTCAACAACAAAGATACTGAGGAAGAAAAAAACTATACAAAACCAGATTTAGTATGGATAGTTTAAAAGTCTTCTTGAGATGTCACTGTAAGACCTTGTTTTCACTAATTTGCAACCTTGCCAAGCTACAGGTACTCACCTGGAAACTTCCCATGTTGCCTACCTGCCCCAAACCCTGGGTTGTTTCAATAAGTGTATTTGCCACAGTGAATAATTAATACTAATTTCTTATTTCAAAATGATGGCAACTTTGTTATTTCAATCATTACTGTAACACTCATTTTCATATGGTTCTTTATTTAGACATCTCAGAGTATTTAAGAGTAACGTTGGCCTCCATATGCAGATGAAAAACCTACCATGCACTGACATTCCTCTGAGGTATTTTAATACTAGAACCAACATTAGATTTGGTAACTGTAACTAGATTGCTGGGACCAGAATTCCCTCATACAAGATAATACAAGCTTCCTCCCAGCATACAGCACTTCTAGCTGCTGTCTCTCTAAATCATGTATTCAAATTTCTCACTCTTCCATGGTTTCCCTTAAGCATATTGTTGCAGTTTTGTGTGGCTGTGCTGCTTCGGTGGCTTTTGTAAGCCGCAGTTACAGCTTTCTCCAAGCCCCAGATTTTGAAAACACAGGTCTACTCAAGGCCAAAAATGAGACTGGGCCTATCAGACCTGGTCATAGAGCCTCTGGGAATCGCATATAGGAGAAAAAAAACCTGCTGTCAGGCACACTTTGCCACCGGAGCTGAGGGAGAAGATGTAACGAGCTGCACAGACACCAAGGCCAGGCCCGATGTGGGGGGGTGAAGAATGCGAAAAGTGTTTCCCCTGCAGCTCGTGGTGAAGCCCATGGTGAAACGGGTGTCCCCTCAAAGCCCACAGATGAGGACAGGGAGCAGAGACACCTATGCCCTGTGAAGATTGAGCCACGCCTCAGCAAGTTTGCCAGGGAACTTGTGACTTTGCGGGGGACTAGGCCTGGAGGGAGGGGGGTCTGGACCCGGATGTCAGCACCCTGTGGAGGGGAGTCCTCCTGAGAGTCCTGTGATGAGGAGATGGCTCCCCGACAGAGAGGACTCACCCTGCAGCAGCTCCTGGACACGACTCTGGCGTGGGTGGGACTACACAGTGCTGCAGGGGAAGGGGGTGTGTGTGTGGAATGCCCCTCCCGCCCCCCAGCTGAGACAGAAGGCAACTCGGGAGGAACAGACTGAAAACCCCCACTGCCCATTCCCTGCCCCTCCCTGTGCTGTGAGGGGAGGGAAGAAGGGAGCAGATCTGTGATTAGAGTCAGGAGTGCGAAGAGGAGAGGGGTGGGGGGAAGAGAAGGGTTAAGATCTTGGGAGGAAAAGCAGCTTGTGAGGAATTGCCAGAACCCCACTGCCCATTCCCTGCCCCTCCCCGTGCCATGTAGGGGGGGAAAGAAGGGAGTGAAATCCTGATGAGGTTTGAGTTTGCTAAGAAGGGAGGGGTGGGGGGAAGGTTCTTTAAGACCTGGCCACTTCTTATCTCGTTCTGATTCACTGGGTGTATTAGTTGTAGTAGTAATAAAACCCTTTTCTTTCCTTTATTCTGTGCTGAGTCTATTTTGCCCATTGCACTAATTGGAGTGTGATCCCTCTGTCCTTATCTCAGTTCCTAAGCCTCCTAATATCTATTTTCTCCCCTTTTTGGCTGAAGGGGAGAGTGAGAGAGCGGCTTGGTGGGTATTTGGCCTCTAGCCAGGACCAAAACCACCACACATATTTACATCTTTTATCCCACCCCAGAATGTCCAATAATAGGACAAGGGGCAATGGGTGCAAGCTGGAGCAGAGGAAGTTCCATGAGAATGTCAGGAGGAACTTTGTCACTGTGACAGAGCACTGTGACAGGCTGCTCAGAGAGGTTATGGTGTCACCTTCTCTGGAGGCACTCAAACCCTGCCTGGATGTGTTCCTGTGTGATTTAGCCTGGGTGATCCTGCTCTGGCAGGGGGGTTGGACTAGATGATCTTTCGAGGTCCCTTCCAACCTCTAACATACTGTGATTCCTATCCCACTAAAAAATTCTAAGACTCTAGTATTAGTTTGACATCTCTATATTCCCCTTCTCTGAACATACTGTACCATGGCCCTGGCAGGGACTGAGCTCTGAGTCTGCAATCAGCCACTGCCTTGCACACACTGAACTGAAGTTCTTGGTAGATGTCTCTAGCATAGGGGCAGTTCAAAGAGCAATGCACTACTAGGATCTCCTCCTACCTGGCCAAAGTGATATCTAAAATGCAACAAAAATCCTAGGATCTATTTTTGACTACTGGCCAGATCTTCAGCTGCTGGTGATTCCTTTGATTCAGTACAATCCTGCAATTGGAAATCTGGCCTTAACTCCATGAAATTGCAGGAAGAAGCATTGGCTCTATCACAATGTTGCCATTGAACTACCTGTGAAACATTTTGGTAGCAAACACCAAGGGCCAAATACTTTCAAGTTCCAGTTCAGCCCATAGAAAAATAAACTTGTTTTCAATTAAATAAAATTAATGTGTGGCTGTCAGAGATTTTTCAAATTCAACTCCAACAGAAACACCAGTAAGTACTGTAATGTATATATCTGCATCTCGGAAAAAGTATAGGAGCTTTGGAAATATCCTGGTAGGCAAAACTCAACATACATTCAAAACCCTGTATTTCTCACTGCAAAAATTCCCAACAGCAATGAGTTCCACAGCAGCTGGCTCAATTTCAACACCAATGTAGTGAGAACTTCAGGGTCCAAGATGTTTTGCCCTATGTTTCTTGCAGCTCAGGGATGAAAATAATTTGTGACTATGTTTTTTCCTCCAAGGAGAGCCTAAAGAGTTTGTTCACTCTCTGAGTGATTTAGCCAAAGGCTTAATTTGTATCTGTGTCATTAAGACTGTGTGAGAGTCAGTTGAAAGAAATTAATATCCACACACATCTGCCCCATAGCATGATGTAGTGAGGATCGGGATATCCTGTAAATTGTTCCATAATGACTCATGGATTAGCTGGGACTGCTTCAAACAGAACGTTCCTGAGGGGTAAGGTAACTGTCTTTTACTGAGATTTATCTGAAAAAGGAGCATTTAACTGCCCACACGGTATTTCTAAGCTCCTCTTCATCATCTTGTTACACCAGATAATTGCAGTAATAGTGCTGTAAGCCACTTAAATAGAAAATGTGGTCAAAATATGTCCTTAAAGAGTATTAACTGATGGGTCAGTAAAATCTTGATAACAAAAGAACCATCTCTCCTTATCTTTTGAGATGCTGGGAGAAGTTAAGTGTTTGGTAAGACTCTTAAAGGAGTAAGGGCAAGAAGCTTTTTACATGCTGAATCCTGAAGGTCATTGTCTAGTATAAAGAAAAATTACAAGGATACTTAAAGATGAACAGAGAATTCAAGTATCATCTCAGAGTTACAAGCAATGATCCTCCTCTGATCAGAAGTCAAAGATAGATGTAAAGGAAACAAAACCCAGCAATATCTATTTTTTTTAAATACACAATGCTCAGGCAGCATCCTTTGAAAACACCCTTTTATCCAAGAAAAAAAGTTCTTGTATTTTTCCTGTCATCTTCTGAGCTTCAGTGGCATGTTAATAATTTAAATTGGCTCTTCAAGGAAAAAAAAAAAAAGTTCAGAAAAAAACCCCAGAAAATTATCATCTGGCTTTGCAGCATTGCTAATTCCATATCCCCAATGCCTGGATGAAGATCACAGGCTTGTGGCTACATTTCTCTGCCACTGATAGGGAAAAAAACCCCACGCAAGCAAACAAAAAAACCTTTTTAAAAACCTCCAATTCTAAAACTTTCTGCAGAAAGCAAGATAATAAGGTCAGGAAAGGTTATAAACTTTTGGATACTGCTGTATAATTTTCCATTGCCTTAAGCAAGAAGGCAAAGAAAACCTATCTATTTCAATGGAAGTAAATGGAGGGTTTATCTACATAGTGCCCAACAACTGAGAGAGAAATCAAGCACGGGAAACTATCTCCTGGGTTAAATTCAGATCCTTGTAATGCCAGGCACTACATTACATAACCCTTTCAAACCAGCACTAATTCCTTTCAATAAACTGAAGCACAGATATTCTGTCATCCAAACACACTGTTAGAGAATGCACTAACCCTTTTGCTCATTCACACAAGTGTAATGTCTGAACAGAATCGTGGGATCACAGAATTGCAAGGTTGGAAAAGTTCATCGAGTCCAACCGTTCCTGTCCTGTGCTAAACCATATCCCTAAGCATCTCATCTACCTGTCTTTTAAACACATCCAGGGATGGTGACTCAACCGCCTCCCTGGGCAGCCTGTTCCACATCCCAACTACTCTTCCAGTGAAGAACTTTTTCCTAACATCTAATCTGACCCTTAACTTTTCAGTTGCTGCTTAGTAGACACTTCAATGATGAATAGGAATCAAGCAATGCATTCCTATACAAGAAGTGCGTTGCATTACTTCAGTTTCAAGGTGACAAGGAAATTAATTGAAGTGATTAAGTTTGAATTATGGAAAAAAACCAAAGAATGTCACAAGCTCCTAGCCAGGTGGAAATGGTCCAGATCAGTATTCCAAAAACTAACTGGGGACCAACTAGCATCACAGCACCCGTGGATATACATTCAGTGGTTTAGATGCTTATTGTCAGCATATTTGTAGCTGCTGTCCAACACTTTGCCCAGACTAAGGCCTAAGCTGATTCTTCTTCACCTTCTTTTAATCCTACCTGTAGGAATTTCACATAACTATTCTGTCTAGATCAGGTAAAACCACTAAAAAGTACAATAAAGTAGCTCTATTGTGGAAGATTTCTTCAAGAAGGGGCTCTATACATTTCCAGTAAGAAGGGAGGCCATACATATTTTTCCAAAGATTTTTGGCACTGAAGTGGGATCCCTTTCAGACTTTCACAGCAGCAGTCTACTTCTTCAGAAACCTTTAATCATCTTTGCTCCTGGCAAGACATCTGTTGGAAGTTTTGGAAAACTGAGAATGAAAAAAGTTCATAACTCTACAGAATCCACTAATAGAAAGTGAGAAATAAAACCTACACAGTATTACTTGAAACTTCAAAATGTGCTGATAATAAATGGAATCTGGCTAGAAACATTTTGAAGCCCTGCAGTAAGCATGTCCAGAGCTAGGCAAATCAGTTCTCACAAGAATTTAGGAATCTACCTACGCTGCAACCTCTGTATGAACCCCCCAAAAAATCAGAAAGTTACTGTTTACTCATGTAAAGAGAACCTTCTGTCTTGTCCCAAACATATTCCTTCTCTCCTCTTGCCACAGTTCCTTATTTCCCAACATCTCCTCCTACTATGTAACACTGGTGAGCCTCCTGCCAGATGATGCTCAGTGTTCCCAGGAAATGCTATTTGAGAAGGGTAAGTTAAAAAACCCCACAGAATCCCAAAATATGATAATTGCAAAGTCAACAATAGCTAGGAACTTCACAGAAGTTCTTGTGCTCCTTCATCAGAAAGTATGAAGTATGCATGGTCCCTTGGAGCTGGAGATGTGCTGACAGCATCTGAAAAGGAAAGATCACGTCCAGGCTTGCTGAGGAGAGACTGTTTCAGTCCTCACACATATAAGAAAACTGATGTTAAAACCAAGATGATGTTCTAATCTTCATCCAAATGGAACATATTTAAAGACCTTTGTGAACTATTCCACATTTTAAGACTGTCCTCAGTCCTCTCACCACTGCTGCTCTTATGTTCTGTAACTATGGAAAACAATAGGTTTTGAAATGTTATCCGAGTTATGCTTGCAACTAACATCTTACATTATTAAACAACAAGAGTTAAACAGAATCATATTTTCTATACCAAAAAGAGCTTAAAATTCACAGAGACCTAGAAAATAAAATGCTATAGTTAAACAATTAACCTCCTGAGTTTTGGACACTGAATCAAATTTACACCCCACATATACTCTCCCCCCCACCCCCAAAAAAATTAGAAACTCTCCTATGTATGTAGCTGTCAAAAGAAATGGGTAAGGTCATGTCTTCCTCTGCCCAGAAAAATGAGGAAGAGTTTCCTATCCCTCTGGAAACAGCATGGACCAGCATAAGGGAGAATATTCCTACTTCTACAAATAGAAAAGCTGAAGAGGGCTTTGCTATTTCCTTATGTTATGCAAATCTAAACCCAAAAATCGGAATTTTTATTTTAGCAAAACACATTGAAAAAAGGATGTGTGGATAACAACTGTAGACTGCTGGGAGCATATTTAAAAAGGAATCTAAAGAAATGCGTACATTTCTTTGCTTAAAAATACAGAAAGTGCTACTTAGATGGCCTGTTGATGTATAAGCACAAATTTGTATTTATATTTTATATAAACACACACGTATGTATTAATACATACACAGATACACACTACAAATATATATATACACACCCAGGAGAGTGAAGTGTTTTTCATGCAGATGATAACCAGACTTGTCTTTATACCATGTGATTTATAGAAGCGGAGGAGTAAGAAGGCAAACCTGAAAAGTGGTTGTTACCTGCAGCAACACATGCAGAAGTGGATTTGTGTCACCTGACCTGCAGTATGCATTCACCATTACGCCTGTGATGACTCAGGAATGAAAAGGCAGATTCAGCTCTGTGAGCTTTCAGGATAAAGCTGAAGAAGTAATTTGCCTGCCCAAGGAAACTTCTAAACTTCTGAAGATTTACGTGGTACCAGGATGAAGACCCTCAATGTATCTCCCAGTAAAACAGCAGAGGGACAATGGTGGAGGGAAACCTTTCCATTATTGCTCTGCTCCACCCCTCAGAGAAGGGAGCTGAGTTTTGTCCACTGACACTGTACTGTGATCTATACAGTGTGCTGCAGAGCGTGCCTTTTCCAAAGCTACCAAATGACCTAGAGAGCAGATTAAACTGTAGCCTCTCTCCACTCCTTTTCACCTGGAAGAGCCAGAAAGTCCAGGTCCTTAGGTAAGTGTCTACCAAGCCTCAATTCTTTGACTTTGAAAGTGAAGGCGTTTAGTCACCGGTAAAGACTTGGTCATACTTTCCACCTCTGAGAAGTTTGAAGCTAACCATTACACCCTTGCTTATTTCTGCCCTGGGATGCCTCTTCTGATAACTCTCCCAACGATAATTCGTTATTGGTAACACCAGATGGCATAGCAGAAGGAACCTGGGCAACCATTTTTTTAACCCTTCCCCACCTCTGTGGTGAAAATTAATTGGTTCAGGTGCGAAAAAAGATGGGAAATAATTAGGATAAGTATAAGCAGGCAAATAACTAGGGCTTTACTCACTCTCCTTTGTGTGAGTATCATAGAATCATAGTATTGTAGAGGTTGGAAGGGACCTCGAGAGATCATGGGGTCCAACCCCCCTGCCAAAGCGGCTCCCTAGGACATATCACTCAGATAGACGTCCAGACGGGTCTTGAATCTCTCCAGAGAAGGAGACTCCACACCCCCTGGGCAGCCTGTCCCAGGGCTCCCTCACCCTCACTGGGGAAAAGTTCCTCCCCACATTAGTGCGGAACTTCCTGTGCTCCAACTTGTAGCCATTGCCCCTTGTCCTGTCTCCACTGACCACTGAAAAGGGGCTGGCTGATTCCCCCTGCATCCCCTGCTTCAGATAATTATAGAATTTAATTATGTCCCCCCTTAGTCTTCTCTTCTCAAGGCTGAAGAGTCCCAACTTACTCAGCCTATCCTCATAGGGGAGATGCTCCAGGCCTCTTATCATCTTCGTAGCCCTTCTCTGGACTCTCTCCAGGAGATCCCTGTCTTGTTATCCCAGGGAGCCCAGAACTGGACACAATACTCCAGGTGGGGCCTGACCAGGGCAGAGCAGAGGGGGAGGATCACCTCCTGTGACCTGGGCTACACTCCTCCTGATGCCCCCCAGGATCCCATTGTCTCTCTCAGCCCCCAGGGCACACTGCTGGCTCATGGCCAACCTGTTATCAACCAGGACCCCCAGGTCCTTCTCCACAGAGCTCCTCTCCAGCAGGTCACCCCCAGCCTGTACTGATCTATGCGGTTGTTCCTTCCCAGGTGCCAGACTCTCCACTTGCTTTTGTTGAACCTCATCTGGTGTCTCCCTGCCCAGCTCTCCAGCCTGGCCAGGTCTCTGGATGGCAGCGCAGTGTCCTGCCTGTCAGCCACCCCTCCCAGCTCTGTATCATCGGCGTACTAGCCGGTCGGAGTAGCCAGTTATGAAAGTAAAGGCTGTATCCACTCATAGGTAAGGACTCGGTTCCCCCTTGGTCCAGAAAAAACGTCCTCACTGCCACTGTTGACTGGCTAAAACACTATGATGTAACACCTAATGGGATCCCACTCTAAATGGAGTCTCCAAATTGACTTTTGTGTGCTGCTTAACAGGTAAATCGACCTTCAGTTGTGCATAAGCCACGGGGCACAAAAGCTCCGCGTGCAACTGCTATAAAAGAGCCCTTTACAATGTCAAATGAGACACTGGCAATCCTCTGTTAAATTTCATGGGATAATTTAAACCATATGCAAATAGATGAATGGTTTAAAATTCTTTTGGATTCTATTATAAAGACAGCGTGCCATCAGTTGCAGTAACTGCTTTAACATGCAGAAAATGACAATAGATTGGGATCCCTGAAGTATAACAGTGATGAAATATTCGGGGCAGGGGGAAGTATTTGGTTGTTCAAATTTGCTTCCCTCCTTGAATCTGTATCCCAGAGGCCACTGATGTTAAAATGGTGATCACACATGAGAGGCAGGTAATAAGCTGATAGAAAATAATACAAGAAATGTTCACGTGTTGCCTGGATTCCCAAGACAAATCCAGTATAGAACTGGCTTGAGCTATAAAGTCTAATGTAGTTATGGTGAACATTTCTGAGATAGGAACTGCATATACTATCCACTTATTTGATGCAGTAATCCCATATCAAAAAAACATTTTATAAATAGGAATATTCCAAGCACATACTACTTTTATGAGTTTGAAGGCTAAATAAATAAAACTCGTATATAAAACCCAAAGGGTACAACTTTACATTTCACATTCCTCATGTCTAAACCCAGACTCAAGTCACAAACACAAATTAGAAATGTAGAAGGTCCTACTCAGAAATGGAAGGGCAGACAGATACTCACAGGCAGCTACAGAAAGCAGCTATCTAGATCTGTGAAAGGTGACACAAATTACCAGCAAAATAAATTTCATTCATAACAGAAGTCCACAGGTGATAGCAGGAGTCAAGCAATAGTAGAAAGTGTGTTTGGGTATTTTAACACTGTGTCACTTAACATGAATGCCTGCAATGGCTCTATGCTACTACTTCATCCTTTCTACTGTAACTAATGTAGCTGCTTTGAGAATGAAACAGTTTTATTCTACTGACCTTGTAAAGCGGGCTAAAACTTTGGGGGGGGGGTGTGGAGGGGGAGAAGGGTAATGGCACATACTTATTTTAAATCAATAACATGTTTTAGAACTTTTTTTTTTTAAAAATCAAAATACAAATAGGTGCTTCTTGCAGAGCTAGCACATCAGGTGATGAAGTACACGACCTGAACAGCTAAGTTTTTATGTATTCATCTGAAAACCCTTGATCCAAAATGAACCCAGTCAGATGAAGACACATCAAGTGTATGATTAAGGATTTCTCCCTACCTCCTCTCTATATTGAAAAGCAAAATAATGCACCTCTGAAGGCAGAAACCTCTTCCAAGCTCCAGGGTGACATTCAGCTACAAAATGTGTGGAGCTTTCCCTTTCCATATCGTATAAAGAAAAGTCATCTTTCATAGCAACTCTCTTGTCATGTTGCATTAGATCAAACAAATGAAAACTCTATTTCCAGTAAGAAAAAACAGACAGCAACATTTCTGTGACCACAGAACCACCAAAGGATGTCCACATTAATCTACTGGAAATGACTGTTCATGCTTTCTTCTGAGTCAAAGC
Source organism: Laterallus jamaicensis coturniculus (assembly GCA_022605575.1). Taxonomy (NCBI): domain Eukaryota; kingdom Metazoa; phylum Chordata; class Aves; order Gruiformes; family Rallidae; genus Laterallus; species Laterallus jamaicensis. Next base: position 6,609,739 of record JAKCOX010000005.1, read on the forward strand.
AGAGTCCTCCTGAGACCCTCCATGTCTTTAGCAATAACAGTATTCCCACTTTTAAAACAGCCCCAACCTGAGAAAGCTCTTGTTAGTTTGGTAAGTGACTTGAAAAGGCAACAGCTAGCTCATAAGGGTGCCCTGTCTCTCCTTCATCCCTTGCTGTCTGCAGACCATGGGAAGGCTTCAGGACAAGACACTGGCAGAGTAACCCCCTATGCCACTATGTGGGTTTCACAGGGAGACCTTTAAAACAAAATAAAGACCACACAAGGAAAGAATGTGAAAACAAATTGTGCATGTTCAGTTTTACATATGGAGATGGTGTCTTTGGTTACACCCAGGCTACAACATCACAGCATAAAAGCACTGACTGTAAATGGCTAAAAGCAAACTTTGGGCTAATCGGTAACATCCATAAAAGGGGAAAGTTTCCTGTATCAGCCTGGGAAATTAAGAATATTAGAGGTCCATGGCCTGCATTTCATATGTAAATATTATGCTAAACATGCCAACATTTGCTTGGGTCCAAATTTTACAGTGTGTTCACCAGTACTCCTAGCACAAGGATAGCTATTTGTCCTGCTGTTTTGTTGGGGTTTTTTTAAGAATAAATGGAGAAAATCTCCCCAACAGACAAGACTTTGTGAGGGAGTTTATAATGTTGGTAAAAACCCCCTGATCTTTGACTGCAGCAGCTTCAGATAAAGACTGTTGCATTTTGTATCGCATCAAGGCACTCAGTAGACATACCTGACTTGGTTTCTACATACAAAAGACTGTCATATTCTCACACTCAGTATGTATACCTCACCCTGATGTAGCTACATGCTCAGCCAGAAACCATAAAAGAGTTTGGTGAGTAGCTGGAATCAGGAAGCATTTCTGAGGTTTGGCCATATCTGCAAAAATCATTTTTTCAGGCAACAGGCTGTAATTAGAAAAGAGATATTCTGGAGTGATTTCCAAGGAGCATTAATCTAGGTCACCATTAATCCAGCCTTAAGTGCAATTCAGCTTTTTTTCTGCAACTTTCTACCGAAATGCTCATTTTAACAAAGCTCTGAGAAACCCTTAAGTTGGCATAAATAAACTTTTCCAATTTGCAGAATGACATTTAGAAAGAGTTGCTGTCAGGAGGCTGCAACTTTTTTTTTCCTTCTGTACTTCACATAGGCAGAGACACTGAGGGTCATGAAACAGAAGAATACAGCTCAAATCTCTATAAGAAAGAAAAAAATCCTTTAAAGTTGTGTCAGACATTTTTCTTAGTATGGGATATTAAGACATCCGGGAAATAAAACATAGAAGACTACTCAAAAACCAGCACGTACTCTCCCTGTTTACACACTGGAAAAGATAACATATCAGCATTACTGTGTGCTTCATACAGAATCACAGAATTGTAGGGGTTGGAAGGGACCTCGAGAGCTCATGGGGTCCAACCCCCCTGCCAAAGCAGCTCCCCAGCTCATACTGCACAGGTCGGTGTCCAGACGGGTCTTGAATCTCTCCAGAGAAGGAGACTCCACACCCCCTGGGCAGCCTGTCCCAGGGCTCCCTCACCCTCACTGGGGAAAAGTTCCTCCCCATGTTGGTGTGGAACTTCCTGTGCTCCAATTTGCAGCCATTGCCCCTTGTCCTGTCCCCACTGACCAAAGAAAAGGGGCTGGCTGATTCCCCCTGCACCCCATACTTAAGATATTTATAAACATTGATTAGGTCTGACTTAAATCTACTCCAAAATATCAGCAATGACTTCCTGCTTTGCTAATTTAAAGAAAAGAAAGGTAAAACACAATGACAAATTTATGCCACAGATTTTTAGCAAGGCTTAATCTCACCTAATTTATGCCTTACTTACACAAGTAAATAATCTACAAGCTTGGGCAATCAGGCTTTCTCAGTGGCCTTCAATGAATTTAAATTCTTCCCATCAGGGAACAAATAGCCATGTTGCACTCCTATATGGAAGTACTATTAACTATCAGATGTTTCTAAGTGTGTATCACAAGGATCTCTCATCAATAAAGATGGGTTTGGTTTTTTGTTCTCCCTAGGAAAACATGCTTGGTATGTTTTAAATACCAATATTAGAAGTTTTCATTGAGAGAGATTTTAAAGCATTATTTTCAGTATCTATTATGGCACAGGTTCTCCTTAAAGAATAAAAAATGAAGGAGAAGGCTTATCTTTTCTGTCAGGTTGTTTGGATTGTGAAAGTCTCTTCTCCCTGGATGTATCCATGCCAGCCAAATATGTAGGCTCTGCTCTTCCTTTTGCCCCGCCCCCCCCCCCCCCCCCGAACTCTGACTTTATTCTAGCAAATTTCAAAAGAAATTTCTAGAATATGTTCACATGTTCTGGAAAGCTGCCACATTCAAGCAGCAGCACCCAAAAGGTCATAATGCTGAACTTATATGTGTATCATAAAATCATGTTTGAAGGGGTTTTGGAAGAAGAAATAAAAAAAATGCAATTTATGAGGCTCATCTCCATTCAAACTTCTGTGATCCAGACCATGACAAGTTGCCAATTTGCCAGCATAAATAGGAAAATGGTTATAATTATATTTCCCTGTGTTGCTGTCCTGGAAAGTTTTGAAAGTTTAGGGTGTTCCAGAGTCAGTGGTTATCCAAGAAGCACAAGTAAGGGATAGGCTACAGCAGGAAGGAATTGTGCGTCGCTAAGCACGAGGATGCCAGCCCACATTAGAGTACCAGCCCATTTACCAAGAACTTTGTAAGGGGAAAAGAAAATGCTGAGAGGTTTTAAAGAAGCCAACCTAACTGATGGCTTTTCTGTGACAGCCACATCCTATGGGAACAAGGCAGAAGCTGTGTGAAGACCTTCCAGAGAGATAGAGTTAGAATGATTATGTTAGTGAACAGTCTCATTCTTTCACCACAGATTTAATGAAAAGACTAGCTGGATTTGGGGGTTTTGTTGATTTCCACAGATGACTGTGGCATGAGCAGTATTTTTGAGAGGGTTCTTATGTTTTGGTTTGGGTTTTGTTTGGTTTTGAGATTTATTTTTTTTTAGTAAGAGTCTTAACACATCCTCTATATAGATATACATACAGGGAAAAAGGAAAAGAATTCATTCACTTCTACTGACTTGGGCATCTAACTTTCTGCACAGCACACAGGTTTTTTAAGAAGGAGGTCAGAACATAAATGTATTCTAAATCCCTAACATTAAGGGTTAATAATGCCTTTTTACATGCCATGCCTCCTTTAAGGTACACCCACATTAAAAAAAATCCACACAGCCCAAAAAAGGCCCTGATTATAGGGTTTGCTCCTGAAATTTGTGCTCAAAAGTGTATTATTTTGCTGAACACCATCTTTCTGTTAGGTGGCAATGGACTCTGTCTGTTTACATATTTCTGGTTTGCTGAATTAAAAATGAGAGACAAATTCTACAGGTCATTCAGGGATCAAAGAAAATGGACAGAGAGGGCTAATAACACTTACTTTGGTCTTAGATGAGCAGCGATAGTGAGGGAACTGCCAAGGTTTCTTTCCTATGCCAGAAACACAAGCCAGGTCCTATTCATAGGATAGGAAAAGTTAAGTCAGAGAAGCAAAGACGGCCAACTAGCTCACCTTGGGCAGGAGTGGATCTGGACTGCAGTTCTAATTTATTTGAGTTGGTATACAATACTTGACCTACCCCACTCATTTGTATTGCACAACTCGGGTCTTCGTAGGGACGTTATGTTTGATGGCATGGGCTGCAGGAGACTGAGCACCATTTAGAGCATTTTGCAGCAAAGACTGGGTTTACACATGCAGCTTCTACTCCACATCATCAAAACAGGTTTCTGAAGAGCTGTGTCAAAGTAATAAATGACTGGTTGAAAAATGCTACAGGCACTTGGCATTATCCACTATAAGAAGGCACCAAGGAAGCCTAGGTCATCACCTGCTGACATCTGTATTTAACTGAAAAGCGAGCAAATGAACGGCTGCAATGTTAGGAGCTGACATCAGAGGAACTAGGGATTTGCAGAAATGTAAAGAGATTAGGTAGGCCAGGAGAGATGAAAAAACAACCTGATCTGAGGCCTCAGGAGTTGCCATTACTTCAAAGCAAGACCTAACGGTTGATTTGATCTTGAAGGTCTTTTCCAACCTATATTGTTTTATGATTCCATTCTGTGATTCTATATTGACAAAGGCAACAGTACAGCAACCTGCAGCTGCAGCCCCGAAGCATGTCTGCTCTGTTCATGTGCCACTGCGTTTGAACCAAGAAGCTGGCAGCATATCTCCCATCTCCCAGAAGTGAGATGTGCACCAGCACGAAAACTGTCTCCTGATCTTATTCCAGGAGTCCTCCAAGAAGGAAGACACAGACCAAAGTGAGGTGCACACACAGACTGTACATCATCAGAAGGAACAGACGTCCTGCATCCCACCAAGAGCACCACTAGCTGCTCAGCACCCACCAACAGCTCTCAGGAGATGGATAAGGCTGGAACACAGTGTGAAACACCTCAGAGACCACTGAAGACACTTTCAAGAAGTGGAGATCTCTTTACCGTAGCACAAAGACAATGGGAAGCAGACGCCAAAGGCAGCAACTGAGTGTGGAGCACCTTGCCAGAGGCTTGTACCCACCTCCTCGCTGTGGGGATTTCCAGACCAGCTGGCTCAGGGCTGCTAGCAACACAAAGGTCTGTGTGGACCAACCCAGCCACTAAGGAGTCCACTCCCTACTGGATTTGGAGAGAGGAATACGTAATCACAGGACTCCACATAATCCCAAAAACCATTACCCACTGCATATGTAACTGATGATGCGAGAGCGTTGTCACTTCCCTCCAGACACATACCTCTGAAGTCACGATCTAACTGGCATTCAGCTTAGCACCAAGTTCCACTATCATGAGGCTCTTTAACAAGATACAAAACTAACCATATTGGGGGCAGGGGTTTGGGGCCATATTTTTACCCCACTACAATAATAAGCACTTTCCAGAAACGTACCTTATGTTCTTTGTGTTGCTTTTCTTCAAATTGTTTGCTGATTTTTCCCTAAAATCACTGACTTTGCTTATCTTTTGCACTAAATGCTTCTCTGAATGCATTTCAACTAAAAATTATTTCCATTTACTGACCCATGACAAAAAAATCTTTCCATAATTTAATCAGGGATAATAATTGTTCTAGAAGCTGTGCAATGCCTCAACTGCAATTTTCCATGTAATGAACAATAAACTTTTATATTCGTTAATAATGAAGTGTATATTCACTGAGGCATACACTCCTAACCACAGTTTTGAGAGGAATGACATTTTTAAAAGCAGTTGCAACTCCACACTAATTAATTTTGAGAACATAAACACTTTCCAAAGTCACAAAATTAGACAATTATACAATAATGCACTGGAATCATATACCAGTTCTTCAGCTCCGAAGATTTTTTGACTTACAAGTCTCACCACTACCAGGCTCTTGAAACACACAGATGAATACAAAGCCAATCAGCAATACAAAATGCACGCTTTACATTTTAGCTTAGCCTTCTGTTGTTTGCAGAGCAGCGTGTCAAACTGCTGTTCCCACAGCTGTAAAGCTTTAAGACTTGAGAGTGCTTTGAACCAGAGCCTGTCTTCACATAATTGGAGTGGTGCAAAGTTTTGTTCGGGGGGTGTGTGTGTGTGTGTGAATTTAAAACACAAAGCTCCATTTGACAAACCCCAGGTTATTCCCCACATGATAGAAGTGCAGGATTATTTGTTACCCTGTGGCTTATAATTAACATGATGATTGGCTCTATACACCTTACAGGCAATGAACACTTTTTCCCCCCTCCTCCTTTTTAACTACCACCATTTAAAGCTGCTAGGATTAAAAAAAAAAAAAAGGAAAAAAGAAGATGCAGCCACTGAGGGAATTTCCAAATGAAGAAGTTCATGAGATTCCAAAACAAGCCCAAAAAACATAACAGACACTCTTCATAAAACATTGACAATAGCTGAGGCTCGGCTTGCAGCTTTTAACCGCGGCAGCGCTCAGACTGCAGAGCAGGATGCTGTGAGGCCATACAAAGGGAACCCACGGCTACCGCGCATCACGGGCTAATGAAGCTTTTCCCATGACAGGTACAGACCTCGGGACTGGGGCAGGAGCCAGACTGTCAGAGGAAAAGCTCAGTGGATCTGCAGTGGCAAAGCCTCAGCGTGCAAGATCCTGCAACAGCCTGGAAGATTTACCTTCACATACGTTATACCAAATATTTGGTACATCTCTACCCATCACCATATGCTTCAGTCAAATCTGTGTGCTATCAAAAGCTCATGCAAAGCAAGACGCTGTCGATCTTTAGGAATACTTGTCTGCAGGAAGAAACGTACCAGAGCTGAGGAAACTCTGTTCTGACAAAACCTTTTTCAGTCTCTTAAGTAGGTTCGATACCTCAGGCATTTGAAGAGGGTGGAAAAAACTTTCTCCAACTCTTGTACTTTTCAGTCTCTACTTACTCACACATAGGGACTTCTGATTTCTCATATCCTTTTCACAAAAAAGCACTGAGCACGAGGCCTATCTAAATTTCTACCTTTTCTTCTGTTTCTTTGCTTGTTCCTGAAACCCAGAAGGATTTAAAAGCAGGATTCATCTCACCTCACTTCAAATGTCACTGTACCTATGTCTATGTATGAACCAGTCATCCGAACTACCAACAGAGGGAAGAAATGCTTGCAGATTACAAAGCATATATGAGATGAATTTCACCATGGCCAGCTTACCTTTTAAAAGAATAGGATCCCTACAGACATGTTTGTACAGAGTTGCTGTGTGGGTCTCTTCGTTGTGTCTTCCTTTCACAGTCTCATTAAGAAGTGGAGATTGGAATGAAATATTTTTTTAGCCAAACATGTCCTGAAAGAAATCACAGGCTTCAGTCAAGAAATTAAAAAAGTAAATCACAAAACAATGACGGTTTCTATTAATTTTTTTGGTCAGAAAATCTTTTCCTCTTTTTCTCTGAGGAAACATTTCCATTTTGATGTTTTTTCCTAATGAAACTTTTTGTATTCAAAGCCACGATTTTGAAATTTGCCTGTGTTTTAATCACAAAACAAATGCAATTGGAACGAGCCAACTGAAAAATCAACAGCTCTAATCATGACAGCATGTTCCACATTTAGGGTGCTGTCCTGCCACTGAACAGAATCGCCTTTGCAACTGTACCTTGCTCTTCTCCAGCACCTTACCTTGTGCAGCATAGCAGCTAGGCCCTGCAAAGGTGGAGCTTTTGGCATCACAATTTACCTTCTCCTTCAGAGATTTTTTGGCTCATCCCTAGGGGATATCTGATGGGCACTAATCCACCCTAATTAGCCTACTGGGAAAACAAGAGATAGCTTGCAAGCCTTGAAAGGCTTGTTCAGGGAAGTCGACATCTCTGACAAAGAGCTTACAGTGTGTCTCCAATCAAGACAAAGCAGAGATTGGATCACCATAATGAACTCTAATTTTGTATTGCTCTAGAAGGATAAAACAGGGTGAATTAAGGCTCCGAAATGTTTTAGCACAAGAGCAAATGAAAGCTTTAAATTATGCATTTTTTTCTGTCAACTGAATAAGCACGACTTTATAAGCGTGATTTAATCCAAAAAACAGATGCACTCTTCCCTTAAGACAGAAATCTACGCCAACTGGCTTGCATAAGCGTTCTCTGTGCGTGATTATTGGATGTGGCAGGTTGAAAGAACCAAGAAGCAGGATTTTGAGCCATGGCAGGAGATGCAAAGAACAGAGGTCCAAATCTTCACAGGAAATAAAAGAAGGCAAGAGAGAGAGAATAGTGGGGGGAAGACATTCAGCAGTGTTTAATCACAGAGTTCAGGAATCAGGCTATGAATGCAGTGATGACATGTATAAGTGGCGGTCCTCTTTGTGCGATTTTGCTGTGTGAGCAGCATTGCAAGTTGCCATGCATCATCCATAGCCATGGTTACAATTTTTACCTAGTAATGATTCCATTGTAATTAATAGATGTTCCCACTGCATCCGGCAGAATACTGATGAGGAACCTGAAGGACAGACAATCGTTTAACTATCTCTCATTAAAGCCTCACTTTACGTCGAGCAAGCTGCATTCAGCGCGTTGCCTATCTCTCTGCTTCCTTTTCTTCCTGGTTATCAATAAACTGAACTAACAGATTTCCACTCCAGTAGATCTCCCTTTATTTGGTTTTTCTGCACTGAGTCTCCCACCTTTTCAAGGCAGACCACAAAGAGAAGTAGAAGCCCAATATTCTTTTAGTCATCTTTGGTCTTCTAACAGGACGGATGCCTTTGGGCGTGCAATGCTGTAGCTGTGCCTCCAGCTTATTAACAAGTAATTAAAGAATATCCTGGATACAGCTGAAAACCATTAAGTTATATTTGATGCTAACACATCAGTGTATGCAAAATTGACTGCTGGTTGAACTTTTCAACCTATAAATGGCCTAAACAGGTCACTTTTTCTATAACCCTCATAACTCAGCTCTGGCTCAATACCATTTTCTCACTGATGAGAAGTTATTTTTTACAGTATCTACCAATTAGAGGAAAAATTTATAGCAGCAATAATCTCACCAGGAAATCACTGCCTGATTTTGAATCCTTCACTGGTATCAGCACCTGCTGTGGCACACAGGCCCTGCATTTTCTTTAGAAATTTGGCAATATTGTTCCCACTTCCTGTGGGAGAGTTAGTGGTAAAACCCTGCTGATTTCGATGGAGCAGGACCAGAGCTACTGGCTTCTAGCTGCCAACCTATATTATTACCATTTGACTGTCCATTATAGAATGAAACCATCAGTCTGCTTATTTTTGGAGTCAAGCTTCAGATGCTGAAAGGAAACAGAAGCCATAGTAGGTTTTAAATGAATGAATGTGCCTTCAGGGGAAAAAAAAAAAAACCAACAAAAACCAGCCAAGATTCTACTTAATTTGAATAGTTATCTTAAACCTCATGATAATGCTGAACGTTAACGAAGAAAGGATAACAATCACAACTACTTTTGGATTTTTGAAGATGTAAAACTGGTAGCTTGATAAGGCAGAGAGGCCAACACACCTTCTACACAAATGTCACTGATCCAGAAGGAATAGCTAAAGTTCTCCCTTTAGATCTCTTTTAACTGGTGTTATTTTTCATTTTTGGTATTTTCACATCACTTGATTTTGTCCTGATATTTCCAGCTGCTCTTGAGAACTTAATAACGTTTATGATTTTGGTATTCAGTTAAAAAAACTAAATGCATGTTGGTGTTTTCCCTCTATTCACTCCTGTGTCCCTTGCACCCAGTGAAAAGGAGAAAAGCCTGACAAGCAGCAGATGAAGCAGGACCACAAAAAACAGGAAGGCAAAAGCTGGCTGCCGCCAGCTCCCCACCAACACTCACTGTATGAGAACTGGAGCCTGTAATCCCCTATACGTGCACATGCATATGGATGACTGTAGTGCCACTGATGAATAGAAATGTTTGTCTCACTCATGTGAAAAGACATCAGCTGCTTTTGGCTTCAAAGTCAAGATGTCTGTTTTTAGCCTTTCTTCTGTCAGAGACACCTGACGGATCTGGACTGAATCCCACACTGATAGATCAGTAGCATTTAGCTGACTTTTCTGTAGAGTTAAGGAAAATGTTTAAAATATTTGTCAACCTTTTTGAAAGTTTTGTTGAAGCCTTTCTTTTTCCCTTTCTTAAGGAAGATACAGATATGCTGAGAGGTGGTAAGAGAGAATGGAAAAGCTCAAATCCAAGCTGTAGGACAGAGAAGATGGGCTAGATGCTAGACTCCTTTTTAACCCTGGCTTGATATTTACAGGTAATCAAATAAGAGACAAGTTCATATAAATACTAACTTAAACTTGAAAAAGAAAACCAGGTGCTAGGGTCTTTTTCCCCATCAAAACTTTTCAGCTGGAATTATCAGCTTTTCTGAATCAGCAAAGAAATGTAACTATCTCCAAAGATCTTTCAGTTATGATGGGCCACACAGTGATATACAAGATGAAGTCTGTCACTTCCCTCATCCCCCTTCTCATCTTGTACAGCTCAAAAGCTGTAACAAGCCCTTTTTAAAGGCAGACATTTGTTTGCCAGGAACACTGTTGAACAGAATCAAGAATAATTTTATTTTCCTTTTTCTTCCTGATCTCAAGGACTAAAATATATCAATGGTTTGATTTTTTTTTTAAAAAAAAAAACAAAACAACTTGACCAGGTCGTTAACTTTCTCCAAGTTTGGACAACTACTCTGAGATGGTGCTACATAGCTTCTTTGCAGCATAGTATATTGATGTGTCCCTTAAGAACTATTTTTCACCTGCATCCTGACCTACAGAGGAAAAAGAAGTTGGGTTTTCACTTGCAAATGTGATGAGCAGAAAAGGAGATTCTAATTGGATAATATTATTTGTTAGTCTTAAGCAAGTCATTTCGTACAATATTGAGAAAGCCCAAAAGAAATGACAGAAATCTGACCATATGAGCTATTTAAAACTCAACTAAGTAAAACATGAGAAATAGGCTATATGGAAAAAGTGTGCAGAGGTAATAGCAAAAGAACCAGATGTCTTCGTAGGGCCTTTCAGGCTTTAACTTTAGAATCAGCATGATAAAGAGCAATATAAAAACCAGCCACTGCTACGGCCAAGCAAGCATGCATACACTTTCAGCACAGCCAAGATATGACATTTTTAGGAACATGGAGTGCATCCATTTTGTTCTTGTGTTTGTACATTCTGTAAGCATAGCCAGGTTTTTGCAAGGCAGAACACAGAGAGAAAGACCAGGAGGCTGGATATGCTGAGTGTAGTCTAGCAGGATATATTGGACTATTGGTTTTCCTCCAGATGTTTTTTCAATGGAACCAGTGTTTCAATGGCCAAGTTTTGCTGAGCTCCATGATGTCAAACATAAGGTCCACTACCACATGACTTAAGAAATTAAGGATAAAAGCACTGTCTTAAGTGTGATTGTGAATCTGGACAAACTCCTGGTGTTAAATTCCTGTTACAGAATGCCTGTATTGACAAAAGACACACGGGGGAGGCTGAATGAACAATAAGTGAAATATTACAAAAGTGAAAAAAAAAATATGAATCTATGTTAAAAAAAAAGAAGATTGTAACAATTAGTATCATTAGGAATTTTTCTGCAGGCACTTGGAACTTCCACTTAAAGCAATAGACCAGTTAGGTACACATTCCTACTGGCAAACCTCATGAATTACATTAATGGCCACATTTAGGAGCCTAACTTTTTACATTATTTTTTGATAATAGGAACTATGAGATTGCCCTGTTCTGGTGACCAAAAAACTACTGTAACGTGTAAAAATCTCATGCCTCATAAAAAGAGAGAGAGAGAAACTGCTTGGTGTCACATTCTCCTCTTTTAAATTGCAAACAAGGCCTCTTACAGTGTCAGATTTTACACAGAATCTCTCCTCAGAAAGAAACTAAAAGTTCAGAAAGTTGAAACAGACACCCAGGCACTTCCTCTGCAACACACTCAAAGGCAGTGCATGGAAGGAAGGAAAGGATTCCTGTCCTACTGCAGCTCAGATTACTATTTATATCATAGAATCACAGAGTTATAGGGGTTGGAAGGGACCTCGAGGGATCATGGGGTCCAACCCCCCTGCCAAAGCAGCTCCCCAGCTCATACTGCACAGGTTGGTGTCCAGATGGGTCTTGAATCTCTCCAGAGAAGGAGACTCCACACCCCCTGGGCAGCCTGTCCCAGGGCTCCCTCATCCTCACTGGGGAAAAGTTCCTCCCCATGTTGGTGTGGAACTTCCTGTGCTCCAATTTGCAGCCATTGCCCCTTGTCCTGGCTCCACTGACCAAAGAAAAGGGGCTGGCTGATTCCCCCTGCATCCCCTGCTTCAGCTAATTATAGACTTTAATTAGGTCCCCCCTTAGTCTTCTCTTCTCAAGGCTGAAGAGTCCCAACTTACTCAGCCTATCCTCATAGGGGAGATGCTCCAGGCCCCTAATCATCTTTGTAGCCCTTCTCTGGACTCTCTCCTGGAGATCCCTGTCCTTTTTAAACCATGGAGCCCAGAATTGGGGCCTGACCAGGGCAGAGCAGAGGGGGAGGATCACCTCCTTTGACCTGCTGGCCACACTCCTCCTGATGCCCCCCAGGATCCCATTGTCTCTCTCAGCCCCCAGGACACACTGCTGGCTCATGGCCAACCTGTCATCTACCAGGACCCCCAGGTCCTTCTCCACAGAGCTCTTCTCCAGCACGTTATCCCCCAGCCTTCACTTAGTGAAGAATTTGTCATACTTGACATCAGTTGAGACCATATCAGATGGTGGGAATAACTGAAATACTATCTGCCTATTCATGAGTCAACCATGTATTTTTGTCTCTATAGGTTACAAAGGTTCTAAAAAGCAACCAATGACCAAGCAGAAAACCCCACTAAAAAAAAACACAAACCCAACCCAACCCCCAACAAGAACAACAACAACCAAAACAGGTGGCATTTTATGCAGAATTAATTTCCCAGAACAAAATCACAGAAATAGTTTCCATTAGAAAATCCCCCTTCTTGGCTTCTCCACACCTCAAAAACCTTTTCTCTCAGGGGGAAAAAAGAAAAAGTGGAATGGCAGGTGTATCCAAGGAAAAAAGCTTGACCTTCCACTCGTGTTCAAAACAGGAACTCTCTCAAAGCCACCACTAGCCCTGCATAAAGGGTATCTGGTTCTTTCTGCCACAGACCAGAGCTAAACAGAAAGACACAATTGTTGGAGCAAACTTTTTAAAAAATAATTTCCTTACCAGGTTTACAAATCTCAAGGTTCAAGAATTAGTTTTGTTTCAGTTCTCCAGAAAACTGTTTTCTGTAGGCTTCCTGATAAGCTCCCATTACTCTTGTATCTCACTGAGACAAGCTCAGCTCAAGGCCTTGCCACTGCCCCATCTATAATTCTACACATAGCCTCGTAGGAGTTCACAACTGTCTCTCATTATCTTCCATCACACAAAATCCTTGGGATGAATGTGCCATACTTACTTAATTCAGTGTTTTTTTCCACTTATGGAGAAATATAGAGCATCTACATACCAGGTTAAGATTCCATGGAATGTTTGAGAAGAAAGGGGATGCACATCTATAAATCATATGAAAATGTACATGCACAGATGGTTTTAATTGGCATAAGGACTTGATTCATAACAGAATATAAGGAAAAAAATATCTGGTGACTTGATTTTGGTTTACTGATTAACCCTCCTGCACAATCTCTGCATGCAAGCGGTGTTGGGACTTAGCCTTTTAGGCACCCTGCTGAGAAACTGTCTAGATTTAACAATGGTTGACACCTTCATATTAATATTTTCAAGGCAGAACCTAAAAAAAAAATAAAATTATAAATAATTAGCCTACTGGAATTCTATCTACCTGATTTCCAAGTTGAACCCAGAATTTTAAAAATGCTCAAGACAGTAAATTGCTTTGGGTAACACAATACTACTAAGCAAGACTTTGTAAGAATTGAAGCTCTGCTTAGTGTTAAAGCAGCTCAGTACTTCCTACAACAGTGCTGTTTCTCACATGACTCTGCCAAATGTGACTTTGGAGCTGAAGATTCCCAAAGTAGGGGGGCCTGCTTCGCAAGACTTCTTCTGGAACCTTCAGCCAAAAACATTTACCTGTTTCTAAGGAACAAACAGGAGAAAAACACAGGGTTTTTGCTCCTGCTGAAAAAATAATATATGAATAAGCTTCCCTTAATTAATTTGGTTGTGAAACAAAGCCTGGGATTAGGCAGGAAAGTTGTTCTGTGTCAAGGATAGTCTTTCAACTACACCTGTAAAAATCTGCTTATACTTGGCCCACCCAGACTCCTATCAAGAAAAAAAAAAGGCTATTTAAGCAAGCCCAGCACGAACTGGAAGTTGGAATTGAACTGCAAATTTCCCTGCAGACTCCTATTCTCAGCTCACTGTAACAAGCAGCAAAACATTTCCTGCAATTAAAGTATAAGAAGAGAACTTATAATGACGTTTTTTATCCTCCGTGACACTTTGGCTTAAATCTGAAGGAGGGAAGCTGTGACTGGGTACAGAGTCTGGAAGTGTGAGGACAGGGATCAGCTAGAGACTCAGAAGCAAAGACTTTTTCTAAGAGGAATCAGGAGCATAACTGGGCCTGCTTGGCCAACTACCAAGGATGGAAACAAATACAGCAGGCGGGGGAAATTGCCCAATGGAAACATGTGTGGGAGCAGAGAAAGGAAGGCAACAAAATGTTGATACATCCCTTCAGAGGCAAGAACAGAGCTTCAGACTGCCAAATCAGTTTGTCATTAGGAGCAAATTTACCACTTGACTTGCTTCATGACATGTGGAGGCATCTTCAGAGGTGTCTTTACCAACAACGGAAGCAAGGCAAACCACAAGGTTGTAGAAGGGACCCACCTTCCAGACAACAGGAACAGGTATGGCTACTGCCCATTGGCAAAGTTGGGCTCAGGCTACTGAATACTGGAAGATTCTGCAGCAGAGGTAGTGAGAAAATTGAATGTCACTGGGAAATGCACAAACCAGGAGAGGCTAATACTTCCTTCTAACCCAGCATCTGGTCTCCCCTTGTAGCCATGAGCAGATATCTAGGGAAGCATGAAGCAGCACTTCCCCCAGTACATTCTCACAATCTCCAGTGAGATGGGAAACAGGATCTTTCTGACCCAAATCCAGTGTCTCAATGCTGCCTTTCCTTTTTCTTCAACGAGTTTACTTGATTACTTTCAGAAGCCCAGTCATCCTTAAGCATCCACAGTAAACTGGCCAGAGTACTCCTTTATCTGAAGTTACTCCCTTTAGTTGGTTTAAAGCCTGCTGTGGGTCAGTTGCATTTAAAGCCCTAGTTCTCATATTAGGAAATGAGCAATCATCCCTTCTTCTGCTCCCTTCTCCATCCCATTTATCAGTTTACAGATCGTTGTCCTTTTATTTTCTGAATGATCTTCAGAGGTCTATCTATCTAATCATTCTTCATTAAAAAATAGCTCCTTACTGCTTTTCTTTCTTCCTCTTCCAGTCCTACGTCCTATTTAACAGAGCACTGATCAGCATTAAGAATATAAATACACATAAAATGCCCAAATATGAAAAGAAGATTTATATATTTCTGAGCAACTCTAAACAGGTAAGAATACGATGGCTGCTTGCAACTGTGCCCCAGAGTCAGTGCTTTCACACTGGTATTTCATAAAAGCTTTGAAGAAAATAATTTCTAAGGGGAGGGAAGATAAGTATCCTTCTGGAAAAGCTCAAGAAGATATTGAATGTATAGCCCAGGTTCATGTAGTGAGGGAGCAAGGGACGGTGGTTGCTCTAACAAGACAAACAAACAAACAGAGACTCCAAAACAAGAACAAGACATTTCAATTTGGTGCCAGATAGCTTACTGAGAGTATCGCTGAGAAAACAACTGTGATTACTCAAATATTAACTACTGTGTTCATTCTGGAGATCTGAAATGGAGTCAGCCATAGTCAGTTGGAGGGGGTTCAGAGGAGCCACAAAGATGATTAGAGGGCTGGAGCCACCTACCCTACAAGGAGAGGCTGAGGGAGCTGGGCTTGTTCAGCCTGGAGAAGAGAAGGCTGTGGGGGGACCTCATTGCAGCCTGCCAGTCCCTGAAGGGAGCAGAGAAACAGGAGGGGAATCAGCTTTTTAAAAGGGCAGATAATGGCAGGACAAGGGGGAATGGATTGAAGCTGAAGGAGGGAAGGGTTAGATTGGATATTAGGGGGAAGGTTTTTACAGAAAGAGTGGTGAGGTCTTGGAACAGGCTGCCCAGAGAGGTGGTGGATGCCCCGTCCCTGGAAGTGTTCAAGACCAGGTTGGATGGGGCCCTGGGCAACCTTGTGTAGCTCCAGGCCTGAGGTTGGTGTCCCTGCCTGTGGCAGGGGGGTTGGAGCTCTATGATCCTTGGGGTCCCTTCCAACCCTTGCCATTCTATGATTCTATGATAGTCAAGGGGCTAAAAGGACCAATAAATAAAAGCATGGATTGTAAAATAGCTTTGCTGGGTTTGAGGTTTTTTAGCACCAACATTAATGATAAAAAGCAGAATACAAGCTCCAAACATTTAAGATATTGGGATGTGCATGTCTGCTTCCTTCTCTTTCTCCAAGCATATTCAGTATCAATCAAGACCTCTGACAGAGCCTATTGGGTTGACCTTGCCAGTACCAAACTATTCAACAAACAGCACCACGAGATATCAAACAATAGGGAAGTTTTTCAGAAAACAGGGTGAAAAAGAGAGACAAGTCTTAGGCATGTTGAACCAAAACCTACTCTAACTCTTCTGCATTCCTGAGCATTAGCCCTTACAGGCCTTGCGATCATGCAGGACCATCATCTTAACAACTAAAACCTTGAACAAGTAGTGCTAAAAGCATTTGAATGGGCTCTAGAGAGCCAGTATAACAACTCTTAGAGAGAGCAGATCAAGCAAAACAAAAAGATTATTACAGATTCCCTAAACAGAAATTAAATGCTAGCAGAATACCTTACAACCCTGAAAAAATAATGATCTCCAAAACAGGCAGCTTTTCACCAAAGGGCCAGTTTAGATCTTCATCTGTTTTCAAGAGTTACGTACATTTTCCGTGGCTGACAATGAGCTCAGTCTTGGGTTCCAAGCATAGGTCCAGAAGCCATTATACCAAAGAACAAAAGCTGTCGGACACAAAGGACATTGCAATGTCTGTTCCAGGGGCCAAATTCAACATCTTCCATTTGGACAAAGTATTCTGGAATAGATTTCCAAGTTACCAGAAGTTGAATCATTTTTTTTTAAAGGATAGCAAACAAATACTGCATCTTTTCCAGTGTAAGTGTTTGCACAAACGATCCAAAAGTTCACAAAGTTCAACTTCAGGAAATTTCAATCCACTTACATTGCTGATCCAAAAATTAAAAAACTTATTTTAAACCTTTTAGAAAGGTTTGAAGAAAGTGGATGTAGCATTTCAGTGGGTGTTTTACTGTTACTGCAAAGGCCAGTGTTTGGGGAATGATTTGCAGAAGCTCAAGTGATGGCCAGTGATAGGACAAGGGGCAATGGGTGCAAACTGGAGCAGAGGAAGTTCCATGTGAACATAAGGAGGAACTTTGTCACTGTGAGGGTGATGGAGCACTGGGACAGGCTGCACAGAGAGGCTGTGGAGTCTCTTTCTCTGGAGATGTTCAAACCCTGCCTGGATCACAGAATCAGAGGGGTTGGAAGGGACCTCAAGAGATTCTGTGATTCAACACAGCGCTCAGTCATTGTTAAGACTCAGTAGAAGTTGACTACCCAGTTCCACTGTGCACTTTTTAGAAGTTCTCCAGATGTCTAGTAGCCTAGTGCTCCACACAGCAGCTCAAATAAAGACAAGAAGACCATGGGGTAAGTATTGTCAGGTGGGGAAGAAGCTGATTACTGCACAGTGAACTGCTGTGCTATCACTAACCTCTGCCAGAGGGAGCAGGATGTAAAAGCCAAAGGCAGTTCCTCTCCACGCAGGCAAACTGAATACTCATATGGAAAACTGTGGGCACACACTGAAGTGAAAAAATCATCATCCTTGGCACCTGACACTTATAAAACAAGCTCTGATAATACAGAAATATCAGGATGCTACTTGCCTTGCTGCACAGCTAGGTGTTTTAAAGAGCATGCCATCTCCCATTAAATCAGACCATACAATTTTGTATAAACCCCTGCACAAAAAAAGACATTAAATGTACTACAGATCATGTTTCATGAACTGTGTAACAGATGCTTTATTTTTTTTATTCTTGTATAAGGTTTTACTCATTCCTAATCAAATGTTTATATGACTAAAATTTGGGTTAACTTGAAATTATGTGTTTTATTTGAATTTTTGAAAGCATGAAATGCCCACAGTTGTCCTGGCATTATTTAAAAAACCCAGTCATTCAAATATTTTCCAGTCCAATGGGGAAGACAGCAAACTTGAATGTGCTATATGGCAACACTTTACTAGGGGATGTACTGTTGGATCCAGCAATTAAAATCCATTATATTCTCATGCCACCTAGGAAACAAAATTGATCCTTCAGGAAGGATTGTCTAATATAAATCAATATACACAAATAACATGTGTTATGAGAAAATAAAGTATATCAAGAACGTATCACAAAATACATCATATAGATCTGCATTTCTTTTTGGGAAGAAAATAAACTGATTAAACTCAAATTAAATCTATTTTACATTTTCTAGAAGTTAAAGCAAGGAAGTCTGCTAGCATGAGGTTTCTTAAATACAATTTAAATGAAAAGTACCAAATTATTTAAGGCATATATTGCACAAGGGAACCTTTTCTCAAGTCAATTTGTCTTGAAACTTTAGAGGCCAGTGCACTTTCATAAGTTCAAAATCACCAAAGTAGCATCTCCCAAGAAGTTCTGCAATGACCACTGGTACCTCACAGTGCAACACTAAGGAATTTCTTGCAGCCTCAGCTTTCACTTCAAGAACTCAGGCTTATCAGTAGGCTACCAGAGCAATATGTTGGCTAAGTGTCACTGAAATGACAAGCAGCCTTCAAGGAAATACAAGATATCACACAGCTGTGACATTGTCTTCTATGGTAGAGTCTAATGCTCCTTGTGAGGCTACAGCACCTGCAGCAAAGGGACCTGCACAGCAGGTGCTGTTTGAGTCATCTAATCCGATCACCTGCCATCCACTCATCTTTCTGTTATAGAGCTGTTGGGCCAGGTCCACCAGCCTGTATTATACATAGGTGTGGGAAGTCAATAATACTTAATATTGTTAATAATATTACAAATATGACAAATTTCAGAGAAAAGTGCCCAAGCAAGAGAGAAGAATCACTGCATGTGTCTGTCAGTATGCCTGGTCATCTGCCTTCCAACTGCTTGTAACCAGCATGCTCCAGAGGACCTGAGTTTGCACCTCAGCTTCAAGCCTCTGCTCCACTTACACCTCCTTGGACCACACCACTAAGCTCTTCCAGGTGATGTGCCTATCACAGTATTATCTAAAACAAGTTTATTTCAGTTGCAAACATAACCCACCTACAAATGACAATTGTTCAAGAGATTTCCCTCTCTAGATGTTGATGAAAGCTAGTAAAAGAAAGACAACATTGTAATGATATAAAAGCATCAGAGAGACCTACCTGTGCCATAGTCTTTCCAAGGAGGGTACAAATGCTTCAGTTATAACCCAGTTAAGTGCACTGTATCATTTCAGCAGATAGGAAACTGCATCCCATGCCAAAGTCCATAACCACGTGGCATTCATACAGCAACACACATGGTAATGCCTGCAATCCCATGAGCGCAGCAAAGAAAAAACCAGAAGCTCCCAAGCTGTAAAGTTCAAATCCAGACTTCCCCCAAATTTCAAGATAGCTGAAGCCAGATATTGTTTCGACACAATAGAAGGTTTGGAGCCAGCTGCAAATTTTGTCTACATAAATAACCATTTGTGAAATGCAAGTGTTCTCATGAACTAGGCTTTGGTTTGATACATGAGCAAGATATGGGCTAGCCACAAAAGTTCAGATACCCAAAGGCTGGGGCAAGACTTACTTGATCCAAAGTGTGCAAAAACTGACACTGATTTGCTCTGTGGTGCAGCTGACCCAAAGAGCAAAAAAAAACCCACTTAGGATGAATGTGAATATTTTCTCTCTTTGCTAAAGTTCCCACCTGTGATGTAAAAATTGGCCATGTGGCAGACTCCACAACAACCCTTAGAAAATTGTTCCAATAGGAATCCAAAAATGCACATTATTTCTAATCTAAACTTATTCAGGTCCCAACATGCAATTACTGGATCTTCTGACAGCTTTTTCTGCTAGACTGGTGATCCCAATTTACAAGTTTTGTTCACCTTATAAGCATGTACCAGCAATGACTGAAGTTCCCATTAAGGTTCCCATAGTCAGGATAAACAATAAGAACAGAAACCACAGAGGTGTCTGAATCCCTCCTTGACCCTGACATTTGTTTCCTGATCAACTTTTGACTATCCAATCAGAATTGTTGATGCCTGGGCACACTAAAGCCCACTGCATCAAGACCAAGGAAGATGTGCCATGAGATTCCTTTGCTTATTTTTTGTATGAACATCACATCACTCTGGCCATCACAGCAGCCCAGGAAGCAGTGATCAGTCGTTATCCATTTCGATTCCCAACTCCTGATTCACTCCTTCCAAGTCAAGAGACCCCTCTCCTGTAATTACAGCTGTCCCCTTGGCTAGTAGGTGTAGGAAGTATTTGGCCATATTCAGACATACTGTTTGTTGCATCCAGATGACCATATGATCTAGATTTTCCTTTCTCATTAATCACTCCACAGTCCTTATGCCACTATTATACCATCAATAAAGCTTTCACATTTTATTCCAGCACATTCATATGGAGAAATGGTAGACATAAATGTTAATGCCAATTAACTAGGATTAATAACTTTTGCAGATACTATCATGCTCATGGTTGTGGAGAAAGATGGTATTTTCACCAGAATGGGGACAACAACATGACCTCAGAAACTTTTCTAAAACTCTAAAACCCTCGAGCAATATAGTCTGCCAAGTTCTAAGGTCAGAATCTCCCAATTGAGGAGAAGATATGGAAGAAGACAAGCACTGTGAATTTTACAAAGTTCTCAGGTTACTTTGTCATTCTTCCAATTCTCCTTTTCCATCCCTCCATCCAACATTATGGGATGAAACCATCTGAAGGAATGAGCTGGAAAAGTCTGAAGGATAACTTGAAACTCTTCTTGGCCTCTGGAAAATTCTGAAATCCCTCCTATTTAATTACACCACAGCTTGTATAACACTTTGGCTGCATTTCCTCCTCTGCTTTGTTTTGTTTGTGTTACTAAGAATATTTGCATGAAAACAGGATATTTGTTTATTAAGAATTCATCATCTCCTGCTGTGTATTCCCCACTTTAAGTCATATTTCTTAACATTTATTAGCAGAAGGAGACCATAAATCCCATTTCCCCTAAATATGCCTTATAGTAAGATGAGCAAAGAAACTAAAGTGCACAAATTCAGGGAGAAAGAAGGAAAGAAAGAAAGAGTAAGTGAGAAGAGATGATATGTACTATATAACTTGTGTTTTCCAGAGGCAATGGCCTAAAATGCTCCCCATGCCACATGAGCTTTTTCTTCAGTATTTTTTATCCACCTGTTCATTCCCAAGCAGTCACTCCTCAAAATTGGGCAGACACCCATGGAAGTCCTGTCTTGCCATCAGAAAGCAAGTGAGTAACTCCCCCCCCCCCCCCCAGCTCCTTTTAGTTCTACTGATTTTCTCTAAAAATAATGCTAAGGAAGAGGAGGAAGATGCAACATGGGAAAGAACTATTCACATTGCCCACACTGTTGGCACCCTAGATATGGAGCAGCAGAAGAGTTAAGGGCTTGCCAAGAAAGGACTAAGCAAGCCTCAAGTAGGATCTTAGGTTTAAGCTTCATACTGTTGTCTCATTTATCATTTTCTTTCAAAATATGGTTTGCATTTCCAAGATGCACTAGATTGATAGATTCTCACACAACTGAACATGTTTACAATTTTGCAGCCTTTTTTTAGCTCTAAAATCTGCAAAGATCTACAAGTAGTTGGCTGCAGAAAATGAATGAGGACCTATTCTGAAGGGCTAAGAAATAGCCCAAAGTACAAACATACACATTACATACCCAAAGGATTTCTACTTACCCCTTTGCAGGATGAAAATGGAGATTACACACAGCCACTAACCATTTTCAGGGCTAGGCATTTATAAACCTGGGCACATTTTTCTTCCCAATAGCAATCTGGGCATAAGAGAAAGATGTAAGAAAAGGTCTGGGAATGATTCCACAACTCTGGCATACAGCACAATCGGCATCATGTGATCAGATGTTCAGAGATGTTAAGCAAACAAAACCATCAACAAATGGGACAAATCCTGCCTTCCTTAGGTGTTAAAACACAGCTATCTATGCTGGTCCCAGCTAGCATAAAGCCAAGGACTCACTCAATAGCATTTGAAGTGCTGCTCTTAAATTTTATCTCAGAATTAGTATTTTTTATTGGTTTCACAAGAAACTGGTCTGACAGTTGTACCCTTTTCTTTTTTTCTCTGCTTTCTTGAATCATTACTTGGTTTTGCCTGAAGTTAGAGTCAAGCTCATCTGCCCTTCTAGCCCCAAACCACATGTTTTCACTGATGTAGAGATGAATTCTGCAGCCATCCCAAACTTCTCCTCAACCTGTCAGAGTTTCACATACACAAAATGAGTCCTAAAATTCTACCATTTAAGACTCTGGCTGGTGCAGGAAGCTTGACAAGAGAAAACAAGAATCTAGGCAGTTACATATCAGTCCAAATATGTCAGTGAGGTAACTCTGCACCTGCTTTCAGGTGATGTTTGTTAGCTTCCTCAGGTCTCTCCAAAGTCTTATGATGGACCAAATTTCAAGCTGGGTTTCTCAACATTCCACCTCTCACAGTATGAAGTGCTAAATGCCAACATCCCTGTGTTTGAAAAATGTGAATTAACCCACTCCCTAGAAAGGTCAATTGCTAGAGATAGGCTTAAGGTCCAAACCGATGAGGCTTTCATCTTTTTGCCTCCCTACACAAAGAATCAACCACAATTCCCAAAAAAATGAGCAAGGTTGGGGTTTTTTTCTTTCTAATAATGCATCATTCTTTTGGTTTCTTATGTGTGAAATCAACACTTTCATAAGCCATAGTAGCTGATAGGGTTGGTGCAAAAAAATAAATCCCTTTCTTACTTGAAACTACACTAGGAAAAAACCCAGAACACAACAAAGCATAGGCTAAGCACCTATAAAACACCTGAAAACTAAGCATACATACAACTACAAACCATGGTCCATGAACATCGTTCTCCATAATTTGGTCCTGTAGTACCCGTTATTCAGCATCACGCCTACTTCTCCCATCATGTTCAGTTAATCAACTGGACACACTGGGACACAAATACCAAAGACTGTCTTTTGTTTGAAAGAGATGGTCTCCCACACAGGGAGACAGCACCTGGGATGGGCTCCCCTTGGGAGCAAACCCAGGTAAATAGACACAAAAGGTGTTGCAGTGAATTCCAGTAGCCACCCCAGCACAGAATGACACAGCAGGGTCACAAGACCATGCTCTTGCTTCACAGTTTAAAAAAGCCTGCAAAAACCTACCTCCTCCAGAGATGGAACTGTGGGATGCCTTCTCTTATTCCACTTCTTCCCTTCAGGAGGGATGAGGGCAAGACTGTACTGACAGTTTCTTACCTTTAGTGGTCTTACCACACTCACTAGGACATAGGCAAAGAGGTACAGGCTAAAACAACATGAATCGCTCAAATTTTAATCAGAGACTTGACTACCTGCCAAACCATCCCAGAATTGGTAAGGAATCAAAAGGTCTTAAATCACATTTTAAACACAGGCTTTAAATCATGTGGACTTTACATTTATAATAAACTACATGCCTTATATTTTTTTATATAAAACTCCATCAGTAACAACTCAAGCCAAACGCTGGCTAAAACCAAATTATTCCCATGACTAGAAGTGCAGGGTTTTTTTTAACTGTATTAGAACAGAATTTGAACAAAAGAAGTCACAGAGCTACTTCAAAATTGTACCTAGCAAATATTAAAGAGACAAAAAACTGTCAGTCTCAGATACCTGCCATGAGACTCCTAATTCCATATTACTATATTACATATTCCGTATTACTACTAAAATACAAGGCACTTACTCTGAGAAGCAATGAGACTGCACAAGTTCCTCTGGGGACAGAGGTCTAAAGAACTTGGATAATCCTTATTTAGGATAATCTCAGCTTTACAACTCTTGCTGTTTTCCATTGGAAGGATACAAAGTGCTAACTATTACGTCTGATGTGTCTTGTTGGGAATTGGGGACCTGCATGACATATGTTAAATATAAATATAATATTTGGATATTTCATGTTTTTCTTGGATTACCCTTTGCATTTGCCTTGATGCCAGAATGAGGAGAAAATTAAAAAATATATTAAGAGATCCTGGTTCTCAAACCATTTAAGTTACAGTCCTGAATGTTTTCTCATTCCTTGATCCAGCAAAAGGAGACCAACATGGTTCATGCGTGGAAGTAGGTGCCATATTTCATTTCAGAAAGATTAACAGCCACCATAACCTAAGAACACAGATTCCTTTGCACCGTGACATGAATGACAGAGATTACAGCTATGACACAGGCCAAGATACAAGGACACACATTTTTGCCTGGATGCTCACCCACAACCTCTGGAACAGCATCAAGCCATTGGTATATTAAACCCAGACCTTCCAGCAGGACCTGTTAGCGCAGACTCCTACTCCTGTGTGGCATCTCATTAAGTACAATGGGTCCACACATCAGATGAGAGCTCAGTGCAAGATCAGAGCTTTTGATTGCAAGCTCTTTGTGGCAACAAGGTTGTCTAATTCTACATTTTATAAAGTGCTGTGAACATCTATAAAGCTATATAAAAGCATAATAAATAAAGTGACAACAGAAGCAATAAAACAAACATTAAGGCTAGTGGATGCAAGCAGTCAGTAGAAAAACAGCAGTGTTGGATGCAGTACCCAACTACCATATAGGGAGAGAGCTACTGAAAACCATACAGATCACATCTGACAGCAAAAACACCTCTTCTGTACAGCATACTCATCCTAATATTTTGCCAGGTTTATGTTATTTTCCTATGCCATTAAACACTGTCTAATCTGTGTGCATAGTACATCCCAGTTTAATGCGTATCAGCCTGTTTTACCACCTAAAACATAATCCAAAGAGCCTGGTATCACCCAACCCAGGTAGGATTTCCTCCTCTACATACAATTCTCAAAGTGGCTGACAACATTTGACTGTAGAGATGGACAGTCAAAGAAACAGGGATGTTACTCATTGAACATCCATTTAGCCAAGGAAAATAGCTTCTCCTTGGTGGTTTTACTACCTCCATATTTGCACACAATGGAAGATTTAGCAGGGGGAACCAATCTCTTTGTTTATGATGACCAGGTAGAGAGATTCTACACCACTTCTGCCATGATCCAGTCACAACCTACCAACTTTTTTGTGAATATCCATCACTTGGCTCAGATTGAGATCCACTCCCCCAATACTTTTCACAATAACGTCAATCAAGTGCGTAAGGAGTCAACAGTAGAAGTTCAGAACTCAACAGTGATTTCTATGTACAATGAAACAAATGTGTGTCTCTTCACCTGAAGCAGTATTTCAGCCAGGAGCTCCTTGAAGCTGGCAGAGCTCCTTTAGCCAGTTGAGGAAACCTGAATTGGCCCATGTAAGAAGGGAATGTTTGTTTTGTTTATGTTAGATATGAGACCAAAGAGAGATTCTGATTTGTACTTAGAATTTCCCAATGTTTGGAAATGCTGTTCCAGAGTTTTTACCTCTGATCTGCATTGAATCAAGGCATATGTGTACACTTCAAATCAGATTCTACCAAAAACTCACTTAAATACTTAATGGAGAATAGAGTAACTTTAATTCTGTGGGTTTTTTATACCTTTCTTTCCTTTCTTACCAGTGGTAAAACAGAGACAGATAAACGGGAGGGATTTTCCTTAAGAAGGATTTTCTTCTTTAAGACAGCTTCAAGTTTTTTAACCTTTCAAAATCACATTAGAAAAAAAGGCAATATAGACCCCAAACTCTGGGTACAAATGTGTAATATCAGAAGTTGAAGCTAGAAGCTTCTAAAAAGCATAGCTACCAAGGATTAAGCATGCACAACTACATTAGCATGCACTACAGACCAACAGGAAGAGTTCTTAAGGGTGAAAATTTGCTGCTGATGACCTGAAGCCCACAAAAAGCATTTAAGGGGCAGGACTGTAGGGCTTTCTGATTTTTATTTGTTTGGCTGCTTGTTTGTTAAACTTTGGACCACTCAGATTCCATGGCCTGAAAGTCCTATAGCAGCTGGAGTATATTAGACACAATGATGTAGTGTGTCTTACAGCATAGTTTCATCTGAAAGGAATCCAATTCATCTGCTCCAAGATCACTTGCCAGTGCATATCAAAACAAGGTAAATGGGGATAACTGGGTGATTCTCTTGAAAAGAGTGCTCCAGAGCTGAACTAAAACA
The DNA here is from genome assembly GCA_022605575.1 of Laterallus jamaicensis coturniculus. Taxonomy (NCBI): domain Eukaryota; kingdom Metazoa; phylum Chordata; class Aves; order Gruiformes; family Rallidae; genus Laterallus; species Laterallus jamaicensis. The sequence goes on from JAKCOX010000005.1 coordinate 6,635,937, forward strand.
TGGAGGTAGATGCTTCCTGTCCAGAGTCTTTGGGAAAAACATTGCAATGTGGAGACTGTCAGGCCTCACTGACCCACAGAACCTTTTCTAGTGGTCTGTGGGATCAACACTATCATTTGTATGGCCTTCTTATTAAAAAAAACCACCCTGATAATGTATCAACTGGTCAAGCTTCACCAAAAGGACTGCTATGTAAATGCAAATGGAAACAAGAGACAGCTGAAGCAACTATGAAATGAATAAACTGGCCAGTTACATAATCCTTCTGCTAAATTATGATGACCTTATATAAAAATCTGAGAAATCTTACCCTAGGTGATTCCAATACCATTTCCTTTCAAGCCTCCTCACAAATGATGTGTGTTGGCTCCAGTGTTATGGCAGCAGACTGCAGGTTTACCTTGATTTACTTAGCCTAATCAGAAAGAAAAAATTTAAAAATGTTTATATTCAAGCAATCTGCCATAATGAAGTACATTGTATGTTAATGCCTGCAGGCATTCGTGTGTAAATCCAAAGGTAACAATGAGGGCTTGTTTTTTTTTAAAACTGAAGGAAAACTAAAAATTTCTTCATAAACCCTTTTCTGTAAAATCTAAACATCTGCTTAAGATCCCGATGCAGTAACACAATACGTCTGCAGCTCTCATAGTTATGAATAAATGCATCTTAAAACACAATATTGTAAAATCCACTCCTCCTCCTCCTCCTCCTCCGTTTGCCTGCCAAATTCAGAGTTGAAAAATCTCTGACCTGGGTCCTCTAATCAGTTTCTGGCCCTCTTGCCTCCAGCGGGAGCTGCAAAGGTGGAGGGAACTGGCAGCAGCCAGCGCTGCTCCCTCCTCTTGCTGCCGAGTCCTCGCTGGCACACGTGTGCCAGACCCAGAAACGTGTTGTGCTTCCCGCTGTCAGCCCTGACAAAGGAGGAGGTGTTGGAGGAAACGGGAGACACGGTAGGACTCTGGCCAAGGCAGCAGAGCTCAGGCAGGGGATCCACTTAGAGGATGGAAACAGATCTGTGCAGCTCAAACCTTCCATCATTTCTGTTTGGCAAGCAAGAATCACCAGCAGCAATGGCGCCTGGAGGCAAAATCTCTGCCACTGAGAAAGCGTTTCTGATTTGTCATGCTACAGGCAAAGATATTCCTCAAATATACCATCAGGGGGAGAGAACACAGAAATTATTTTCAGCATCATTCATTATATTAAAAGGAAGAGCTTATATTATATTAGATGTTATGTTAAAAAGAACAGGTGTGCCAACACAGCGCCTCCAATCCAATCAGACAAAACTAGTAGTTGCATTTGAGCATCTTTCTGCCCAGGTTGTGCTTTGTGAATGAAATGCCAAACTCCTCACAATGCTCTTCAAACGTGTTCTAAAGATACTCTACTCCCATCTCACAAATACATTGGTGAAGGGAAAACAATACTTTGGATTTTGTTTGTATGCAAGCAAGGAACAAAAAAGGAAGCTGAAAAAAACCTATTTTCCTTATTTGTGAGCTAGTCCCAGATTAAAAATAAATTTAATTCACTGTTCTTACAATCACAGAATCACAAGGTTGGAAAAGACCTTTAAGATCATCGAGTCCAACCATTCCTGTCCTAAGCTAAACCATATCCCTAAGTACCTCATCTACACATCTTTTCAACACATCCAGGGATGGTGACTCAGCCCCCTCCCTGGGCAGTCTGTTCCAGGCCCTGACAACTCTTTTAGTGAAGGTTTTTTTCCTAACATTAAATCTGACCCTGCCCTGGCACAGCTTTGTGCCATTTCCTCTTGCCCTATCTCCTGTCACCTGGCTGAAGAGACCATCACCCGCCTCTCTATACCCTCCTTTCAGGTAACTGTAGGTGGTGATAAGGTCTCCCCTCAGCCTCCCCTTCTTAAGGCTAATCCTCCCTCCCCCCAGTGAAACAAGAACTATGGTCCTTCTTACCTAGGACTGTGAAGCAAGTCTATGGAACTATTTTAAAACTCTAGAGTTATTTGTGGAAAGCCCAATTTAGAATAGGCTTAGTCAATAACATTTCTGTACATTATTTCATGGATCATAGCTGTGCACCCAGGCAAAAGAATGGAAAGATACTTTATTTGATGTTTAGTATCAACACACCTTGTGAATATCAGGGTATTCTGTTCTAACAAGAAACACCTTGAAGTCTGGAAGGCTTTTTAGCTGAATCCATTTCATTTATCTCTGATAAATTACTTCAAATTAGTTACTTAGTATGAATTGTAGAGTTATCAACTCTAAATGAAAGGGCACCACCCCCCTTCCCAACCTGGCATTTTTCAAGGGGTGGGGGGTATTTCTTTATTGTGATCTACTTCATTCTCTTTCATGTCCTTTTCTCCTGGTAGAAGATGCTGCCAAGTATTTCTTGGCAAGTAGTAAAATAATTTGGACAGAGTATACTGCAATTAGACTATTTGGCAGGTTTCATATTTTGGATGCTGATGAGAAGAGTATCAGTTTTAGTGTACTTGACCAGTTCATTATTTCAGATAATTTCCTGCCACACAGCACCATTACTTACAGATTGCTTGCTTGAAAAATCAGCAAGACAACACATCCTGATCTTGATGGCTTCTTAAGTGCAGATAACATTAAATTAATCAGTTTTTGTCCCATCTGCCACTCTTATTTCTCTCCTTAACCTTCTGTGTCACAAAACTGTTTCTTACTCTTCAGAATGCAGGATCATGTCACTTATTATGCAAGCAAAGGTTGCAAACCACACGGAGGAACACATTTGCATTGCTGTCATTAGAAGCCAAATTCAATCATTCCCTCTTTTGTTTGGCTTTGGCACCACAAAAATCCACATGCATCCCAGTAAGACACATTTTTTTTTGGTGGCAGAGGGGTGAGGTAGAGGGTTGTGACCTTATGCAGGTTTCTGCACTCCAGAAGCCGTACAACATTTTTATTGGATCCTGTTCTAAATTTGTGTCAGCACTTCTTTTATAAATTCTTATTTTGAAATGGATTATAAACTGCTCATAAAAAAAAATCCATCCTAGACTAAAGCTCTATTTTGTTGTGTTGGGAGCGTTAAGTACCAGACTTGATGATTTGGTCTTTCTAGATGTAAGATTACAAACAAAACCCACCTTGTGAGAGCTCAGAAACATTTTACCAGTCAGAGACTTGTTCTCTTTATTCTTTACAGTTTCAGGCTGTTTGCTGGAGTTTTTATTTCCCCTACATAGCTTTTCCAATAAAAACTTCCAATGAAACCATCAGCAACAGACCACAATGTGAGACATGCCATTATGCACATTTCTCCCCCTGCTAGGAAAAGTCATAATGGTTTCTGTTATTTCTTCCTCACAGAGTTATCACCATCTGAGAAAAAAAACCAACCCTCATAAAAGTAAATTAGGGTCAGAGACCACTGAGGTGAAAAAAGGGTCAAGATCTCCCTCCTCATGGTCAGGGAGAGGAGCTTTTCTTAAACTTTCTAAATTGTGTTACTTCCCAATAAAATAAAATTGCATCTTTACCTGCCAGCATAGACACCATTGTGCAGGAGTTGGCACCTGGCTTGCCAGCATCCTCGGTTCTCCGTGGCCGTCTCGAACACAGGCTATGACTCTTTCTGTGGGGAGAGCTGTATTGAACAGACCTTCATAATAAGGTTAGGAACTAGGAGACAGTTTTAAAAACGTAGCTTTTTACCCCTCCTTTCACAGAATCACAAGGTTGAAAAAGACCTTTAAGATCACCGAGTCCAGCCAATCCCATCCTATGCTAAACCATATCCCTGAGTATCTCGTCTACCCTTTCTTTAAACACATCCAGGGAAGGTGACTCAACCCCCTCCCTGGGCAGCCTGTTCCAGGCCCTGACAACTCTTTCAGTAAAAAATTTTTTTCTAATGTCTAATCTAAACCTGCCCTGGCACAGCTTTGTGCCATTTCCCCTTGTCCTATCTACTGTCACCTGGAAAACTTTGTTCTCCTGTCCTTAAAAGGGAAAACTTGGTCCAGTAGCCACTATACCCAGTGATTTCTCCACAACTGCCTCACTGCCAGTGATCTCACGTTGGAAAGCAACCTAAGGAAGCAAACTGGACTTTCTCAGTGGGCTTCTCCATCACTGAGGAGCTTCACTGTTTGCCTGTCAGTCCTCCACATGCTATTAAGCACCATCAGTATGTTTCCAGGAAAACACACATCGCTGTCACTGCGAGCTGCATGTTCCCTGCTCCCCCAAATGTGTCTGACTGACACCACCGCAGTACACAGGAGTCATCCGCAAAACCTCCAGGAATGACCAGCTGTCTCTGTGAGCCCTCAGAGAGAAGGAATACAAGCACATGCCAGCAATCTGAGGAGTTCAAGGCTTGTATTAACTTTAAGGACAAAAAACATTTAGAAGAACAAAAACCGGAATACACTACAGTAAGTGGGCAGCAATGAATACATACTTCTGTAAGAAACAAGAACCACCACCCCCACCCCCCAAGAATGCACAGTGCTGCTCACAGATTGGCTCTGAGCTTAGCTTTCTGGAAAGAGTAAAGTGGAGTCACGGGTCACAAGGGACAGCATCCGCACGGTCTCTGGCGGTGGCGCTTCCAGGACCATGGTAAATAACTGGATGTGAGTGTTCCTCGCAACGTTGGTGGCTGAGTGCTGCAGAAGCTGGGTAAGGCTCCGCTGATGACTTGCAGAAACCCTTGTATATTTATATCTCCAGCAGACCATCAAATCCAACACGCGCTTTGGTCAGTTTAACAATTACCCTGTGAAGTAAAGTAGTGCTGCTGTTATCAAGGATGCCTAATGACTTAAATTAGCTTTCATTCCCTGGGGTGACAGATGGGCCTGAACAGTATGCAGAATACATTACTTCCATAATGGGATCGTGACTCGTTATTGATCTCTATTGCTTTCATCACCACATTCACATCAGCTATTTATGTCAACCTTAATAACTGGTTACACGTACATCAGCAGCAGCTACATGAGGATTTTGGATTTCAAGAGAGCTTATGAATCTTGTTCACTGTATTCCATGCTTTGTTTCATCAACATTTTAATGGTATGTGCTTCTTAAAGTAAAGCAAAGAAACTTTTACTCTTGTTATTAAGTATTAACACCCCTCTTCATTAAAACTCACTGATTTTATTTGCCCACCTTTGCTAAGGGAGTGGTTTCCATTATTTGCTCACCTTTGGTAAGGGAATGGTTTCCATTAACAGCATTCAGAGCTCAGGGAGCTGGTGGGATCTTGGGATTTCAAATTAGCACCATCACATGCAACCACTAGGAGAAAATCCACACCTTTAAAGCAGATACATTCATAAGGGATAAGCCCTAAAATGCTAAATATGCACACACATACTTGTAACGTTTCCCACTGAAAACATGAATCCTGGCTAGACCCCAAGGAATGCAGACAAATTAAAAAAACAATACAAAAGAATGTAAAGTGAATTTTGTAGCTTTTTCATCCATGTCTTCAGCTTTATTGTTTAAATGAGGCTAAGCCAGGCTCTTCATGAAATTCATGAGATTTATCTCTCAAATACCTGCAAGGATTTGGGCCTCCATTCTCTGTACCATTTTAGCTCCTGATGTTTGACTTTTTTTTTCCTCCTGCAATATGTTCATAACCAGAGTAATAAATAGAGCTGGCACTGCAGCAGTTTTCAAGAGCTTTCCTTTTTTCTTCTCTTCTCCTTAAATCCAAGCACATAATTAAAAATAAACAATTGTATCACATATTCTGTATATTGTAAAAAAAGAAAAAAAAATGAATTCCTCACACATACAGATAGTCACTAATAGGACCTGGAAGCAAAAGTCACAAACAATGGCACATTCCCCAAGAAGACTAATTCTCCAGAAGACTGGAGATGGGAGTCAAAACTTCAGCTTCCTCCAGTGAATGAAGGAAAAGCATGCTTTTCCTCTGTTTTAGTTCATAAACACCTAAGCAACAGAGCTCATTTCTAGGGCTCTCTTCATGCTCCAAAGAAAGGAATTTTCTTCTGCACAAAAAAGCCCCCAGATCTAAATGACTGCAATTAGAAAATGAAAGTAAGTTTTAGAGACTGTTGCACAGCTGGGAGCACAAAATCCCTACTTACTGTTGGGAAATAAACAGAGCACATGAAGGCAGGCTATGCCTGAAAGCAAATTACCTATTTATGCACTTGAACAAACATGAAACAGGCATACACTAGGTGATCTCTGTAACTAGTACAAATACATAGTCAAGTTTAGATGCACTTTATATGACCCCAACGATCAGAGTTCCAACCCCCCTGCCACAGGCAGGGCCACCAAACTCCAGGCCTGGATCTACACAAGGTTGCCCAGGGCCCCATCCAACCTGGCCTTGAACACTTCTGGGGATGGGGCATCCACCACCTCTCTGGGCAGCCTGTTCCAGCCCCTCACCACTCTTTCTGTAAAAAACTTCCCCCTAAAATCCAATCTAAACCTTCCCTCCTTTAGCTTCAATCCATGCCCCCTTGTCCTGCCATTGGCTACCCTATAATAAAGTTGATTCCCATCCTGTTTCTCTGCTCCCTTCAGGTCCTGGAAGGCTGCAATGAGGTTCCCCACCCCCTCAGCCTTCTCTTCTCCAGGCTGAACAAGCCCAGCTCCCTCAGCCTTTTTATGTAGGAGAAGTGCTCCAGCCCTCTAATCAGCTTCTTGTTTGCTAAACGAAACACAAAAGATAGGATGTATCCTATTATCTTTCAGACATTAGTATCACAACACTGTTGTTACATTATGCCATGAGACATACACAAACTAGACATAAATTAACTAAATGCTGGTTCACTAAACTCAGTGGCATCAGCCAAACCCGGCATCAAACCCAGACTGGTTCAAAAGCAAACTTTCAAATTGAAGAGGGAGGATAGATGATTAGTCATCCTCCGTCTATGGAAATAGAGATGATAATGTAGTCTACTGTAGATGACCTTTGTTGAGTCACTGTAATTCTGAAATGCTGTGTCTAAAAAACCCACACATAATTCTGGCTATAAACCCATGTTCCTTGGGAATATTTTCATTTCTGTCCCAGCTGAGTATTTTTGGGTTCAGTGTTTTAATTTTGAAGGCTGACAGGAGTTAGCTCAACCTTGTCCTTGCTCTGTCCAGTGGACAACACATCTCTGCAGCTTTTATGGTAAGTATGAGGCACTTGAATGAACATAGACCACAACACAAAACATCTTCCTCCTGTCTCAAATCATGATCTGCCTCTCTTCTACTTTACAGCACCAGGATCCTATCTTAACCGTTCAAAAATTAACGTGACAGATTTCTCTCCCCTGCACTCAGGTTCACTACTTTATTTAGCTAGTCTGTCCATGACCAACATCACTGCCTCTTCCTATGTCAGTGCTGCAACAGTGTTACCACCCTCCCATACTCTATCCAGAGGTGAGATGCATGTTACAGAACGCTGAGGAAACACAGCACAGTACCCACAACGTGTTGAAACGTGCAATCTCCTTGTCTCCTAAGGGAGTCTAGCATGCAAGTACTTTTTTGTGCATTTTATAGAAGAGCAATGCCCCATTTCTCTGGTAGAGGGCCAAACATAGCTGTGTCTCATTCCAGACTCCTTGAAGACTGTGGTATCTAATCCACAGACAATGTTCAAAAGGGTACATGCTAAAATGTCCAGAGAGGAAAGTAAAACGCGTAGCCTCCACGAGCAATTCTGTTCCCCCAACAGCCAAGGATATAAATGTCTGGTTTCAAAGCAGTTGAAAAGAATGGCCCAGGATCAGGAACCTGAAGTCCCAATGCCTGCCATTCTCCCTGTAAGTCTTCAAAAAACAAGTCTCCCTCAACAGGGATTAACTGGAGGTTAGTCTTTCTGAACTGAGACAGAACTTCATACAAGTATCGACTGAATATCCCCTGTAGCTGCAACAGATTGATGTGAAATGGCAGGCCTTGGAGAGAAAATACTGGACTGGGGAGAAAAACTACTGAATGCTCTTCAGTAGATCTGTATGCCACAGGCTTTGCATCTAGCCAGGCTCTTCAAACAACAGACCCCATTCACTAACCACAGCAGGAGTCTGTAAAGGTGACAAGCGCACTCAAGACTGTCTCACGGTAAAGGGAGGTACCCTACTCTCTCCTTCAAGCAAACTACAAGATCCTCTTTGCAAAACACTGGATGGACTGAGTTCTGCTGAGCAGGAGATAAAGGAAGTATTTCTCTCTGTTCACATGCAGGTAGGAGGTTGAAGCAGTTCAGGTATTTTGCAGGCAGGGTTCATAAGCAAAAGGAAAAAAAAGGAAATCAGTATCTTTACCTCTCTGTGTGCCCTCAGTCTAACCCACTGCCATAGCATCAGCTTTTATATTAACTCCCCTCCCAGCTGGCTGAAGCTTCCTGGCAAGTGTGACATCAGAGCTGAAAGGACAAAGACTCTAATGAGGAGTTTCCCCCTCAAGCCATCCTGCAGAGGTACAAAGGTGCTAGAAACAGGGATGGGGGCATTGGCCTGGAGAGACATGGGAGGATAAGACACAGCTGCTTCACCCTACAAAGTGCTTTTCTGCAGTCATAACAGAGAGCCCTTCTGTGACTGATGCACAGAGCTGCTTGGGCCAGCCAACAACTCTGGAACTTGCCCCTTTTTCACAATTCTTACGGATTTTGGGTGCCAGGTTGACATCAGCTGCAGCCCACTGAAACAAACCAAGCAAAGAACTTCCTTCAGAAGGATGAAAAACGAGTAGCCTCGTGACACTGAGGTCTGGGGTCTGAAGTACTCTTCTGTAGCATCTCTGCTTCATCACAGCCCTGTCCTGACCAGAGCCCACGTTTAACTGCTGAGTGGAAAACTCCTTGCAATTGTAAGCCTGAGCAACAGATGAGTTTGTTCAACTCACACCATATGATAAAAAGACTCTGGGCCAGATTAGATAGCTTCGTTTACAAACAGTAAATGAGGTCATTTGACCCAGAAATCTTTGGTTAAAAGTTTGTCTAAGTAAAACATATGGAATATGAACATAGCTATATATCTAAAACATAAAAAATGCTTTCCCATGTGTTCTCAAAGGCGTTTCACAAATACACATATTTTCCTACAAATGCCATATTCATCTGATCTTGCATAAATAAAAATGATAAAATTCCTTGAAAGATACCTGCAGGTATCTGTGAGGATTGATAGCTCTTTTGTAATTTCCACAGGTGTTCTTTAAGCACAACTTTTTGCAAATCCTTTTAAGTTTGGGTGTATTTCTTTCCAATCAGGAAAACTCAGAGCAAGGAAGACAATGGAAGTGCTTTCCACATTTGGAGAAAATTATGGGTTTGGTTTGCCTTATGAGAAAACAGTCCATCTGAAATTTCTTTCAGGTGCTTCTATTTCCCAGCAAAAAAATATTCCCTGTCTTGTAACCTTCCTCAACAAGAGAGCATCCAGAATTACAGAGCAGTTCTCTTTTATATTTATGAATTATCTGAGAGCACACTGCAAGTTATTACAATTTTTTACTCTCTGAAATGATTTAACGGTCACCCACAAATTGTGCAACTGGTTACCTAATATCACAGAATCACAGAATCTTAGGGGTTGGAAGGGACCTCAAGAGATCTTCGGGTCCAACCCCCAAAATAATATACATCATGTGACTTTCTCTTCCTTGATTAGATTAAGCAAATCTGAGCCAGGGGCTCAAAATGTGCTTTTCATGAGTGTTCTTATGAACAAAAAGGTACTTTCACTAATATTCACAGAAGGAAAATAAAAGCCTCAGGTCAGGAAATCACTAAAGCATGTGTTTAATTCCACCCCTCCCTGAGCAAGGAGTTACGCATGCACTTAAGTCGCATTGCCTAACTGCTGCCTGAATGGGACTGCTTCTCTTAACCAGAACCAACAAGGAGGCAGCCACAGCTTAATCCTTTTTAAGCCCTAAAAATGGTTTAAAGAGAATGAAGACTTCTGATTTATTGTGCCCTTTTAAGAAAGTAACTAATTGTGCATCTTTCTAACCTCTGATAGCTTGAGTTCAGTTAACACTGGCTTTCGGCCCTCTGTTCTTAAAATCTTGTGCCCTTGTCTGTTCAAAATACACTTAATAGAATAGCCTCCATATGTCCCATTACACAAAATTCGTGTTTTAAAGCTAGATCCAAGAGTGATTGAAGTTAATGGAAAGATTTAATTGATTTCAATGAGAGTTGGATAAAGAACTGATATTTTAACTCTGGATGCTCTCTTCTGAACATTCTCACTAAGGTGCTGATCCAACTCCCAGTGAAGTCAATGGAAGGACTTGTGCTTGGGATTTGGATCATACCTCTTCTCTTCTTGGAGTCAATCCCCCTTGTCAATATGCACAAGCACAAATACACAGATCTAAATGAAAACAAATGTTTGGCAACTTGTGACAGAAAGTCCAAATCTGTATCTGTGTATTTGGGCCAAACCAAAATTGTTACGCTTGACAAAAACATCATTAGGCTGATCTGGTTTTGGTTTTTGCTTACTAGTAATTGTTTGGTGAATATAAATCTAACTTCTCACATTTTATTTTTCACATCAATGTATTCTACTGTTATTGCAGATAGTGAAATGAGAGATTTCTACACAAAACTCTTATGTTCAGACTTGTCGTAACTTTGACAAAAATAAAACCTTGCAGTCTAGAACTTTCCATGCTTGGTCTCCATCAAGAGCAATTCTGTTTTTGCCAAGTATGAAGAAATTTGCTTCGGCTCCTTCTTAGTTTCCAAAATACAAAAGGTTTCTCATTTAGGATCCATCTTACACTCAAAACAAAAGGGATGTGGGCTGGATTCCCAGAGGTGCAGTGATTTTACAGTTCTCATTGGCTTTAGCCTTTCTAAAACCAGCTTCTGTGTTTTTAAAACACGAATACTAAGGGGATGAGGGAATATGACTTGGACACAATGAGCTGAGCGGGGCCTTGGCTAGCATTGTTGCAGGGAGTAAAGATATTGCTGATTGCTTCATCTGCTGAAAGTGTGTGTTGTGTGCTATATATATACATGCTATGCTATGTGCTAACATAGCAGTTTTCATGGTAGCATACAAGGACAAGAACAAGGTAGACATTGGGGAGAGGATGAAGAGATTAAAAAGAACATAAATCTAGCAAGTCTTTGCAGATCTCTGCATTCAAAACAGCTGAAGCAGTCTTTTCTGCTATATGGACAAAAAAAAAATTCTAATTTACACAGCTAACAACTCACTGCAATCCATAAACCTAAACAGACTTCTTTTCAAGTCCCAGTGACAAAATAATGGGTTCAGCCCCTTGCATCTTTTGTACAGTGGTGCAGACACCCTTCCTTTTTAAGCTAAGATGATCCTTTCCATGTTGTGCTACCCCTCCAAGAACAAGCTCAGACTACTAATTACATGTTGAGGTAATTCTGATGTTACTTAGCCAGTGTCTTCACAGGAGAGGTGCTCCAGCCCTGTATCTTCAGGGCCGCCTCCGGACTTGCTCCGAAAGGTCCCTGTCTTTCCTGTGCTGCAGACCTCAGAGCCAGATGCAGTACTGCAGGTGGGGTCTCACAAGGGTAGAGCAGAAGGGGAAGATTAGCTCCCTGGACCTGTCTCTCACACTTCTTTTCATGCAGCCCAGGATACATTTTCTTGGGCTGCAAGCGTGCATTGCCCCTCATGTTGAGCTGCTCATACACCAACACCCCCATGTCCTTCTACTTAGGGCTGCTCTCCATCCATCCAACACACAACCTGTACTTGTGCTTGGGATTGCCCTGAGCCACGTGCAGGACCTTGCACTTGGCCTTACCAAACTATAAGCTTGCAATGAGAATTTGGTATTACATTAAAAGGTAACAGAATGACCAAAAGGCTGTTTCCTCAATGGATACTTCTTAAAATACAGCCAAGGTACACAAGTACTTTATCTATTGAAGAAACACAGCATTAACAGAGTAGCAAGGTAGAAGCAGTTAAGGCAAATGGGCAAAACCTATGAAGACACAAGTAAATGGGACTGGAATAATTGTAATTCCATACAGGTTCTCCTCTGACCTATACAATCCAATTAATTTCTGACTTACTTGAACTGCCCTATATATTGAGCATTGTCTTATCCTCTAATTTTTCTCTTTACCACAGCAGGATGTTATCCCAATTAGTGTTTCAAGACATTGTTATAGTAAGATGATAATGGTGATGGAAAGACTAAAGTGACTGACAGTCAAGCTATAACTTGTGAGTAAAACAATCAGAGCCAAGAGGAAGAATGCTACCACCTGGGACAAGTCATAGACTAGTTCCGTTAGAAGGGACCTCCAACAATCATCTACTTCAAGTGCATATGTTCCAGTGATCTGAATGGCATCTGCAGATAAAGAGAGAAAATAATATAGAGCATATCAAAATTCTGTAGCTTGAGTACCTACATACAACTTATGGAAGAAAGCTGGATCCCTACAACTGTTCACCAGCCTGCTGTGGTGTTTATCTAAGCTTTTGCTTGTTTTACAGCCTTGCTACTGCTTCTAAGCCCATAAAGTAAACCAATTAAAATATATTAAATGAGAATACATAACTTCCCCTAGCAATAAATAGAGTGTGAACTAGAGAACAGCAGTAGCTACTTTCAAATGGCTAGAACAACAAATGCAAACATGCTGTCACAGTCCCAGGGGATGGCAGATGCTGAATGAAATGCCCAGATGATCTGTTTATTCACCTCCAGACAGGTACTGGCAACAGCTCCTCTCTAAAGAGGAGGCTGCATATTCTAGTGACACCTTACTTAACATCCCCATCAGACAACTGTAACCCCAACGGGACACCTGTGCCACACAGATCTTAGTATCAAAACCAGAGAATGATTTTAAGGCATTTCTCAAATGCCCAACTTATGAAAGGCTTCATTCCCAAGGTTGTGCTCAGCTTTGTAGTTTTTCCAGACCAAAAAAAACCCATCACTGGGGGAAAACAAAAGGACAGCATTTTTTTTCTAGAAGCAGTTGTTCTGGAAAGGGTATGTTATCATGGTAAAGAGTATCTATGCTTTGTTTGTTAAAAAAATCTTGATTAACTCAATCGGCTTCTACTAAATCAACTATTCCTCTCCCAACATCAGGTCTCCAAAGACAGCACTGGAGGGGCCTGTCTTTGGGAGAACGAGATTAAGCACACAATAACCTGTCTGAGAAAGCTCAGATTGGTAAACTTGGCAGGACAAAAGGACAAGCCTTCAAACTGCTTTGCTTAGCAAGATTTGGAAGAAATGCACCGACTGTACATTCCCTACCCTCATTATACTCTTGGAGTTTTGACTTCCTCTGGTGCTCCCTAGCCACAGATAGGTATCTAAACACAGGGAAGGCAGACTGTTTTCACAGCTGCTCTTACTGTGTTATACCTATGTACTGCAGGCCACACAGGAGGAGCACGGTCACTCGACTATTAAAATAATAAGGTGTCCTTTAAATCAATGCGGTAAAGTTGTGCTCCTTTAACACACACACTTCTGTACCTAGAAATAAAAAGCTAAGAAAAGGAGAGTAAGTAGATTCTTCTGGGGGAGTCAGAGCAGAGAAAGGTGCAATCTTATGAAACCACCATCACTTTGCAGCTCTCTGTACTTGACAAGGCATATGTAGCTCTGCCATTCAGAACGTATCAATGCCTCCCAAAATCTAAGCACCTGCTAGGGTAAAACAGACCTTCAGGAATTACTTTTCCTCCCCCTCTTCTAAACAATTACTAAGATGATTGAGAAAAAATATGAGTCCAAAATCTAAGAATTCAATTTTTTTTCAAATAGGAGATCTCACACCCTTCTCATCTGAATACTGCATTTAAACCAGCTGTATTTCAACTGAGGCACAAACTACCTCTATACGTATGGGCTCAGTATATTTCTAGCATATCCAAAGTCTTTACTATCTTATTGTCCAATGGCCTAAAAAAAAAAAATAAATTTCCTTCCCTTTATTTATAGAGGGGCAGGTCAGTATCACAAACCCAACCCCATAATTTGCAACATTGGCAATGCCAGATGAGAAGTCAAAGATTCTGAAACATTTAAGAAGTAATTGTCCAAATCTGCAACTTCTGGAAATTCATGTAGGTCCATTACAATGAATGGAGCTTTGCCAGCAAGCCAACTGATGACCTGGCTGTTAAAACAAAAGAAACCCATTCTTGGTCATTCTTTCATTGTGCTGATTCTTTCTTCTGCAGATTTAGAAAATGTAAGACAACTGCTTAAAATAACCCCACCATTTATTATTCCAGGAGCAATGTTTTCTTAATAACACAGTCAAAATGTGCCTGGAATTTAGAAACACCACGTATTTTCCAGCAACACACCACCCAATCAAAAAAGCTACATTACATATCCAGGACAAAGAAAAAAAAAAGTGGGTGGTTGGAAAACAAGTAAATCATAAAAAAAGAAAATGCTGCTAAGGCTAAAAATCTATAAAGTAACACTGACCTTTTTATATACCTCATAAACAGCCCAGAGAAATTCCTGCTTCTGCCAAGCACTCCAGTTTGTAACAGCATTCCAAATGTTCATTAGCACGGTAACCATCCTGACTGATGGCCAGTGGCTCAAGCTGGCTCCTCAATATTGCCTCGGTGGGGGACAGGGAGGAGTAAACACCACCACCACAGGTTTGTTCTATATCATCATGACACCTCTAGGTAGTGAAACAGTTACAGCTGACACAGATGAGAGATGGGTCCAGACCTGAAGCCCGAGCTCTGACTCAGATTTTGGAAAAGACTGCCTGAGAAATAAGCCCTTTACCACAACTGAGTGTCCCAACAGTAGCTACTGACCTTCCAAACTGGACGGCACCTATAAGGCCATTAGTCACTTAATCCCACCATCTTTCCAGTCTTCAACAAATCCAGTAGCAAAACAAATACAGGCTCCTTTTTCTTTATTTCAAGGCAAATCTAGTGAAGAACAGCACAAGGATGGTTGGCTTTGCAACACAGTTCCTCCTTAGAAAGAACCAAAATTGGAAAGGCCTCTGGGGCTCCTGAATCCAGTCAGTTCTTATCACGTGCAGTAAAATGTCCTCTCATAACCTATTTCTAATCCATCTTAAAAACAAAAGGAGAATATTTAATTTTTACCATACCAATGATAATACTGAATGCCATGCTTCCCAGGGAGCACAGATGTTCCTCCAATGAAGATTTCTATGGCCAGACCCCTGTGGTAGGCCTCAAATTCATGGTCAGCAACCATAAAACACTTCACCTCCTCACTATTTTTTCTTACTGGTTATATGACACGAGCCTCTAGGTTTGGGTGTGTGGCAGTGTGTGTGTGTATCTTTCCCTCTAATTCTTACACTCTTTAGTTATATAGATGAATAGCATTAAGCAGTTTAGGCCCTGAACTGCCTCAGAAAAATAATAAACTATTACGTTTTGACCTGTTTAAGGTTTAACTTCAGAGCTGGTACCTCCTGTAGAATAGCACACACATGGGTGGGCAAACAAGGACTGTATATTTCAGAGCATTTTGAGAAGAACAAAGAATAAACGTGTGTGCGTGTGCCTGATCATTCTCAGAAGACTGCAGTGAAACATATGAAGGATTAAACTGTATGGTTGGGTTTTTTTACCCAGTTCAAATGCATTTAAACTTTTTTAACATGTCTACCATGACATGAAAACAAAATGCCATATAAAGTCTTTCAGTTTCTTAGTAATATACAAGAGGGATTTCTGAGGCAGCATAAGTGACAGATAAAAAGCACTGATTGTGTAAGACTCAGACTTCAATTCTGCTTCTACCAATCCCAAAATTCAAGATAATTTGATATAGGATTCTTAAACAATAAACAAATCTAGCTTCCAAATATCTACACTCTCGTTTTTGGAGATGATGGTAATGACATTATCTCATCAGACATTTTGCTATGTAGTAAGCTCCAGAGCAATGAAAGTAGCTGGTGGCTACCACTGAAGCTATTCCCTTTGGAATACAAAGAATGATACTAAAACAGAATTGGAATAATAAGACAGGATTCCTTAATTCTTTCTTGAATGTAAAAATACCCCAAAAGACCAAACCCAAACCAAACAAAAAACCAAACCCTGCAACATGGGAAAGAGGGATAGAGAGAGGGGAAATAAAACCCCTGTTAGTTCAGTGCTTTTCCAGTTCACTTCCCTGTAGTTATGTGTCGGGGAAGACAGCGGGCCTGCTGGCGGCCTAAGGATGTTTAGCTCTAAGATAGGTTTATCAGAACTCCTTATAAATACTAACCAAACAATATGGTGTGAACAGTGTGTGTAACCAATGAGCAGTTTTTTAGCTTGCCAAGTTTGTAGTAAGAAAGGTCTAGAATCTGGGTGATTTCACCTCATAAAATGGCTTCACCTACAATTCATATCGAATTGCGTGTTGCTCTCTGCCAGTTGCCAGAGTTATGTAGATGGAAAACAACATTGACTAAGGAGCCTTTGCCTTGGTGCGTGATACTTAGGTGTCACAATAAGTCTATTAAACTCTCACCAAATATTGTTTCAGCTGCTTAGGAGTACACTTTGCAGTCACATATTGTTGAGTGTACCTGATTCCTCATCAGGAATGTTCAACACCTCATGGGTCTGGGTCCTGTTACAAGAGAAACAGTTTAAAGGAACTGAAAGGGAAAATAATCTTTGTAGCAGATGATGTGGACAACACAAGCTCATTGTCAGAAAATACTGGAAATTAAAGAAAGGGAATCAAAATTGTTCCTTTGTATTAAGTGTGCTAAAGGACAGTAAGGATTATGTCACTAGGCAGAGAATGCCCCTTACAAAACAATGGAAAAAGGAACAACCCAACTTAATTGAAAGGTGTAGCTTTAAAGAAAGTAACTTCGTATATATGATTATTAAGAAAAAAAGCATGAAATCCATAATACCATAGAAATTTATGCTAATCAGCAATCTATTTTAGCAGTGCCATATGACTCAGGACTGGAATAATTCCTAAGATGTGGTTAAACATGCAAAACATTATTATTCTAATATTAAATACATTTATGATTACTTGTTTTCTCAGTTCTTTCTTTCATGAGGGCAGTCATAATCAATCAAGTCCCAAGTTTGGCATGTGTCTGCATGTGACTTTATTATTTAATTCCCCACTCATAAAATTCACAAAGAATAAACCTGATGAAGTACACATGCATTTTTATAAGTAAAAGGGACAAATGAATTCATTGTCTATTGAAGAAGTTTTATAATATCAAAACATATGCTGAACCAAGCTGCAAGCTATTAAAACAAATCACAGAGGCTTTAATTACAATCTAAATCTGCATTATTAAAGTAATAAAATGACCCTAAAATAAATATTATGGAAGTCATGTTGTCCCTACAAATGAACACAGCATGAGAGAGCGATACAATAAAACACCCTACCATTAGTATGCTGTATGTACCACTGTGGCGTCCCACAGAGCTAAAACAACAAGCCTTAACTCTCTTCTTCCATAGCTGTGGGCAAAATTCTCCTCTCCCTTAATTTGTCTTTGTTGGCCATGTTCACTAGGTCTGCAGAATTCCCACTAGCAGGAAGCAGCAGAGGGGTGCGACAAAACCATGTGATGAGTGAGGCAGTAGCACAGAGCATGGGGATGGTGGTACAGGGCTGCTCGGACTTCCATACACATTGGTCTACCTGTCCACGTGCATTCCCAGCTCTAAAAAACTGGGGTCAAAGTTCCAAGGAGGAGGAGGGAAGGGTTACATACCCCATTTACCTCAGGATGATGGACGCTTACACTCTGCCAGGTGTCAAACGCTTCCCACCTCCTGCTGCCCCCAATACAGACAGTGCCTATTGCAGCTGAGGTGACGGAGCTTGTGAGGGACCCTGTCAGGGAAGGCAGCAGGCCTGCCGGCGGCCTAGCTCTCTTCTCCCAAGATTTAGGCCCTGACAATATTCTTCTGTTCCCATGAGACAGGAAAAGTTCCTCATGCTGAGAGGATCCTAATAATCACATTCTCAAAACACAGCGGCCTTGCTGATAGGGGTACAGGCTGCCCTAAGCCAAGAAGAAGTTATGGGAAGGTATTTGGGAGTAACAGAACATGTTAGGAACCAACCATAACAAGAGGGTCAAAACAGCAGGTGTGCGGATGCTTTTAGGTATTAAAGGTAAACTAAGGATGTTTAGCTATAAGATAGGTTTATCAGAGCTCCTTATAATCACTAACCAATCCATATGGTGTGAACAGTGTGTGTAACCAATGAGCAGTTTTTTAGCTTGCCACATTTGCAGTAAGAAAGGTCTAGAATCTGGGTGATTTCACCTCATAAAATGGCTTCCTGGCTTCACCTAAAATTCATCTATTGAATTGTGTGTTGCTCCCTGCTGGATGCCACAAGACCCTGCTAGGCTCTGCCTCCTCCCAGGCCCTACACCCCCTGGGCAAGGCATATTTGCGGGGAGGTCTCCAGTTCTGGGGGACATCAAGGTGCAGTGATTTCAGGAGCCAGTTGCAGCCATACACAGTGGGACTAATTCAGCTTCACTGCAAAAATAAGTCCCAGTTTAGACAATAAATTTTGGCATTACTGTGTGGCAGCAAATGACAATGGAGGAGTCATTCTTGAGATTATCCATATGAAGAAGATTACTCATATGACATTCATATATGAGAATTTGTATGGTCAGACGTAAGTGTGGTTTTTTTCTTCTGGGCAAGCACAGATCTCCAAATACATGATCTGATGTTATTTCTTAAAATAATCTGCTATTTTAGAATACTTGATATGCATTCATGACATTTATGATCTGTTGCAGAGCCTATACTGAAGTCTAGAAATATTTCAACCACAGCATTTGCTGCCATTTCCTAAATCATCACATCCCACATTGATTCTGACAAGAGAAGAAAAGATGACACGGGCACTGAAATAGTTGAATTTGAACAGAAGGCCACAGTTCCTACTTAACCATGTGTTTTCCAGGGACTATGAGCTAGAACAGACACAGGCCTCCTTCCCCCTCCTCTGTGACCCAGACTGGGAGACATCCAAATCCTTCAGTCCAATTCAGACAGACAAGGACAACTCCTGAGCTGGGTCCCCTTACATATAAACACTCACAGGTCTCTCTACCTTCTGTCAAACCTCATGGGCCACCAGCTTGTTAGCGCAGTCTTTCCGAGGGCTGTTCCCAAGCACAATGTCACACAGATTGTTACCCGCTATTCATCTTTGTCACCAAGCACCACAGGATCTCTCCTGCCTTCCCAGTCTGACCCACCAAATCCAACCCTGAACATTACCTACCTTCTGAGCTGGCGCTTTCCCTGTTGCAGGACATTTGCCCTTATCTCTGAAGAGTTCCCGGTGCTTAGCAGGACATGCCACTGAGGTCCCTCACATCAGCTCCCATGCCTGCAGCCAGTCCCATTAATCATCTCCTACAGAGCTCTCCCAGCGTTTTGCCAAAGCCCCCTGCCTAACTGTCAGAGAAAAGCATCTATCACCAAGAAAAGTGCACACAGAGTTACAATTACCCTGCAAAATAAGCTCCAAAAGGCAGATTTCTGACTTTTCTGCAATCACCACCCCTAGGAGGATGAAAAAGCAGGTATGAAAATAAGCATGTATCCCCTCTAACATAAAAAGTAAATTGTAAGAAGACATTAGGCCCCTCAGCCTTGATGAACACGTAGCAGGGGTCACCAGGGTTTTCTGCCACTTTGTAGCACAGAAAAACCTTCAGACCCTAGTAAACCAGAAAGGTATTTCCCAGTTCCTGCATTAAGCATTGAAGCCTTAAATCTTGATTCTTTGAATCACAGAATCATAGAACTGCAGGGGTTGGAAGGGACCTCGAAAGATCAACAGGTCCAAGCCCCCTGCCAAAGCAGCTCCCTAGGACATATCACTCAGATAGGCGTCCAGACAAGTCTTGAATCTCTCCAGAGAAGGAGACTCCACACCCCCTGGGCAGCCTGTCCCAGGGCTCCCTCACCCGGGAAACGTTCCTCCCCATGTTGGTGTGGAACTTCCTGTGCTCCAATTTGCAGCCATTGCCCCTTGTCCTGTCTCCACTGACCAAAGAAAAGGGGCTGGCTGATTCCCCCTGCACCCCATACTTAAGATATTTATAAACATTGATTAGGTCCCCCCTCAGTCTTCTCTTCTCAAGGCTGAAGAGTCCCAATTTACTCAGCCTTTCCTCATAGGGGAGATGCTCCAGACCTTTAATCATCTTCGTAGCCCTTCTCTGGACTCTCCCCAGGAGATCCCTGTCCTTTTTATACCAGGGAGCCCAGAACTGGACACAATACTCTAGGTGGGGCCTGACCAGGGCAGAGTAGAGGGGGAGGATCACCTCCTTTGACCTGCTGGCCACACTCCTCCTGATGCCCCCCAGGATCCCATTGTCTCTCTCAGCCCCCAGGGCACACTGCTGGCTCATGGCCAACCTGTCATCAACCAGGACCCCCAGGTCCTTCTCCACAGAGCTCTTCTCCAGCAGGTCACCCCCAGCCTGTACTGATACATGCAGTTGTTCCTCCCCAGGTGCCAGACTCTCCACTTGCTTTTGTTGAATTTCATCTGGTCTCTCCCTGCCCAGCTCTCCAGCCTGGCCAGGTCTCTGGATGGCAGCGCAGTGTCCAGCCTGTCAGCCACCCCTCCCAGCTCTGTATCATCGACATCTGAGATACCACTGAGACAGACAGGACACTCTGCACCCATTGTGGACCATTATTGCTCAGATGGATCAATAAGAAACATATGAAACTGTGAGAAAATAAAGAGAAGGCAGGCAAGAGACTGTAAAGATGTGATTAGCTGACTAACAGGTGAGTGAACTGAACTGTCAGAGCAAAATTGAAAACTACTATATGGTGGCCCAAAACTGCACACCATAATTCAGTTCTAGCCAATATCTTCCTTGTAATTGCAGAATGGTGATTGGATACACAGATACCAGTGCTGTAGAAAGAAAAGCAGGTTGCCACCTACCTGCTCTAAAAGATGCCAACATTCTCTAGAAGCTTCACTGAAAGTACAACGACTGCACAGAAGGGGATAATTAAAAATTTTCATTTCTCACAGTAGCCTGCAACTCTTTAAAAGTCAAAATGTAACAAAGAGTGAATGCATAACAGATGGCTCTTATACTTACACTCATAAATAAATTAATAACTGAGCCCTAGATTTTTCTCAATGTGATTGGATAAAATTACTTTTTTTTTTCCCCTTTTGAAATTGCCATTTGGGGCATATCATGGTAAAATGTTGATTTTTTTTCCAGTTTCACACAGGGAAAACAAAATCATTCCGCAAGATCCAAATATTATATTTCAATATGCTTAAATTACCCTACTTGACTTCATAATGAACGTTAAGTGGAAGAGCTCACACACTTAACCATCTCAACTGCAGAGCACTGGCTTTCGAAAACACCTCTCAGCAAACTCTCAGTCCTTTTCTGTGTGAAGTTGAGATGGTTAGCTTAAACCACAGGTGACCACTTAGACATAAAAGGCAGCTTTATAAGTTATTGAGGACTTCATTTCTCTCAATTACCAACTCCTATGCCTGTGGTTTTTATATGTTTGCTATTTTTCTATCTACCACTATCTAACTTGAGGGACAGAGGAATTAAGTTCAGTAGGTATAGCCGGCTTTTCTCTAGCTTTGGGGGTGATAAGATTCCATGGGAGGCAGCCCTTGAGGGCAAAGGAGCCCAAGAGGGTTGGTTGTTCCTCAAGAAGGAAATCTTGGTGGCACAAGAACAGGCTGTCCCAGTCTGTTGGATGAGGAGCTGGTGAGGAAGGAAGCCAGCCTGGCTAAGTAGAGAGATCCAGGAAGATATTCAGGAAAAGAGGGGGAAAACATGAGCTTTGGAGGAAGGGGCAGGTGTCTTGGGACAACTGGAGGAGTGTAGTGAGATCATGTAGGGAGAAAGTCAGAAAGGCTAAAGCTGAACTGGAACTCAGACTGGCCAGTTCTGTAAGAGATAATAAAAAAGCCTTTCTATAGGTACATTAACAGCAAAAGGAGGGTCAAGGAGAATCACCAGCCCTTAATGGACGCAGGGGGAACATTAGGGACAAGGGATGAGGACAAGGCTGTGGTCCTTAATTCCTTCTTTACCTCAGTCTTTAATAGTAAAGATGGATATTCCCTGAGTACTCATCCTCAGGAACTGGCTGGCAGGAAGGGGAAGAATAACAAAGTTCCCATGGCTCAGGAAGAAATGATTAGTGACCTACCTGACCAGTTAGATACCCACAAGTCAATGGGGCCAGATGGGATTCACCCGAGTGTGCTGAGCGAGCTGGCAGATGTGCTTGCCAAACCCTTCTGCATCATCTATCAGCAATCCTGGCAGACTGGGAGAGTTCCACTCAACTGGAGGCTGGCAGATGTTACACCCATACATAAGATGGGTCGGAAGGAGGATCTGGGGAACTACAGGCCTGTCAGACTGACCTCAGTCTTGGGAAGATCATGGAGAGGGTCATCTTGGGAGCTATCATGCAGCACATGTGTGATGGCCAGGGGATCAGGCCCAGCCAACATGGGTTTACAAAAGGTAGATCCTGTCAAACTAACCTGGTCGCCTTCTATGACAAAGTGACCTGCTTAATAGACGAGGGGAATGCTGTGGATGTGGTCTACCTGGACCTCAGTAAAGCATTTGACAGGGTTTCTCACAGAAGTCTGAGAAACTGGCTGCCACTGGCCTGGACAGGTGGACCCTCAGCTGGGTTACAAACTGGCTGGAGGGCCAGGCCCAAAGGGTAAATGGAACAAAATCCAGCTGGAGGCCGGTCACGAGTGGCATCCCCCAGGACTCAGTCCTGGGTCAGTTTTGTTCAACATCTTTATCAATGACCTCGATGAAAGGATTGAATGCTCCCTCAGGAAATCTGCAGATGACACTAAGCTGGGAGGAATTTGCCTGAGGGTAGGGAGGCTCTTCAGAGGGATCTGAACAGACTGGACCGATGGGCTGAGACCAATGGGATGAAGTTTAACAAGGCCAAGTGCAGAGTGCTGCACATGGGACATAACAACCCCCTGCAGCGCTACTGGCCTGGGGGAGACTGGCTGGAGAGCTGTCAGGCAGAGAAGGACCAGGGGGTGTTGGTTGACTGCTGACTGAATATGAGTCAGCAGTGTGCCCAGGAAAGCCAATGGCACCCTGGTTTGTATCAAAACCAGCGTGGCCAGCAGGTCTGGGGAGGTGATTGTGCCCCTGTACTGGGCATTGGTGAGGCCACACCTCGAGTGCTGTGTACAGTTCTGGGCTCCTCACCATAAGAGGCCCTTGAGCAAGTCCAGAGAAGGGCAACCAGGCTGGGGAAGGGGCTGGAGGGCAAATCCTATGAGGAGCGGCTCAGGGAGCTGGGGATGTTTAGCTTGAAGAAGAGGAGGCTGAGGGGAGACCTTATCACTGCCTAAAACTACCTGAAGGGAGGGTGTGGAGAGGTAGGAGATGGTCTCTTCAGCCAGGTGACAGGACAAGGGGAAATGGCACAAAGCTGTGCCAGGGCAGGGTCAGATTAGACGTTAGGAAAAAAATTTTTTACTGAAAGAGTTGTCAGGGCCTGGAACAGGCTGCCCAGGGAGGGGGTTGAGTCACCATCCCTGGGTGTGTTTAAAAAAAGGGTAGATGAGATAGTTAGGTATATGGTTTAGCATAGGAGAGGAACGGTTGGACTCAGTGACCTTAAAGGTCTTTTCCAACCTTGTGATTCTGTGATGTAAGGGGCTGCAAAGTTGAGTATGCTGGTCAGAAAGTTACAGCTCAGGTGCAAAGGCTGCGTGTACATCAGAGGATGCAGTGGAAAGGCTTCTGTAAAAGGCACCTTACTGAAATTGAAACATGCAAATTGATTCCCATGCAGGAAGCTAGCAGGGAGTAGTAAGGGTACTGTAAATTCACCCTGCTGATCATTGCACATGAGGGTTCTTTTAGGTAGAAGAACCTAATTGAGCACCATCTCGTAACATGTATAACTGAATGGTTATAGCACCCTCCTAGACGGGGAGATACCAGATTTCAGCTGTGAACTGTAACATGGAGCTCCTCCTTCCATGTGACTGTACCAAAATATAAACTGTCTTCCTGTGAAATTGTCATGCTCTGGGAATGCCTGCCAGATAAAATCCTGAAGGTGAGGTGTGTGAGTACCAAAGCTGTACACAGAGAGTCCTGCACGACTTAGGCAGGAATTAGAGGCAGCTGCCTTCAACTGAGGTGGCTGTGTGCATATTCAGTAACAGAAACACTGCTGGGACTTTCCCAGAAAGCTTTGGTACCTAAAAGCATTATGTACCTCAGAGGGTAGGCAAACCCAAATTTTCATCAACACATACCACTGACGAACCTCTCACCCAACTTACCTTGCTTTAATTTGCTTTATTGGGGAAGGAAAACAGCATGGCTAGGCAAGGACCTGCTGGTCAAACACAGGGAAAAGAAAGGCAAGTACAAGCTCTGAAAGCAAGGGTGTGTAGCCTGGAAAGAATACAGGGATGCTGTTCGGACTTGCAGGGATGGGATCAGGAAAGCCAAGGTGCAGATGGAACTGAACTTGGCAAGGGATGTTGGAAACAACAAGAAGGGATTTTACAGGTACATTGGCCAGAAGAGACAGGCCAAAGACAGCATACCCCCCCTGGTAAATGAAAAATGAGAATTGGCTGCAACTGATGAGAAGGCTGAGGTACTGAATGAGTTCTTTGCCTCAGTCTTCTCTGGCAGCCAGGATTCTGATTCTCAAGTCCCAGAACCTTGCATCCCTGGACCTCTAGGTGGGAACTGGGGGAGTGAATTCCCCCACCCACTGTAAGAGCAGAGCAAGTCCAAGACCACCTCATGAGACTGAATGTCTACAAGTCTATGGGGCCGGATGACAAGCATCCCAGGGTCCTGAAGGAGCTGGCTGATGTGGTTGCTGAGCCGCTCTCCATCATATTTGAAAAGTCATGGCTGTCAGGAGAGGTCCCTGGGGACTGGAAAAAAGGTCACATCACTCCCATTTATAAGAAAGGGAGCAAGGAAGACCCAGGAAATTACAGGCCGGTGAGCCTCACCTCTGTGCCTGGGAAGATCATGGAACAGATCCTCCTGGATGACATGCTGGAGCACATGAGGAAAGAGCACGTGATCCGGGACAGCCAGCACAGCTTCACCAAGGGAAGGTCGTGCCTTACCAATCAGGTGACTTTCTATGATGGAGTAACAGCATCAGTAGATAAAGGGAAGGCGACTGATGTCATCTACCTGGACTTGTGCAAGGCCTTTGACACAGGCCCCCACCACATCCTGATCTCTAAACTGGAGAGATGTGGGTTTGATGGGTGGGCCATCCAGTGGATAAGAAACTGGTTAACATACCGTAGCCAAAGCGTGGTGATCAATGGGTCTGAGTCCAGGTGGAGGCTGGTGACAAGCGGTGTCCCCCAGGGGTCTGTCTGTCTGGGGACCGGTTCTCTTTAACATCTTTATCAATGACATGGATGATGGGATTGAGTGCACCCTCAGCAAGTTTGCAGGTGACACCAAGCTGAGTGGTGTGGTTGACACAACAGAAGGAAAGGAGCCATCCAGAGGGATCTTGACAGGCTGGAAAGATGGGCCTGGGTGAACCTAATGAGGTTCAACACTGCCAAGTGTCAGGGGTGGCACTTGGGCCAGAAGAATCCCAGACATAGATACAGCCTGGGAGAAGAGCTCCTGGAGAGCAGCCCTGTGAGAAGGACCTGGGTGTCACAGTGGATGAGAAACTGAAGATGAGCCAGCAGTGGCTCTTGCAGCTCGCAAGGCCAATGGGATCCTGGGCTCCATCAGCAGAGGGGTGGCAGCAGGGACAGGGAGGGGATTGTCCCTCTCTGCTCTGCCCTTGTGAGGCCCCAGCCGGAGTCCTGTGTCCAGATCTGGGGCCCCCAGTACAAGAAAGATGTGGAACTCTTGAAGAGGGGTCAGAGGAGCCACAAAGATGATTAGAGGGCTGCAGCATTAATTATCAGAATAAAAATCAGAGGGAGAAAAAAAATAAAAATCTCTTGTCAGGGAAGACAGCAGGTCTGCTGGCAGCCTAGCTCTTTTCTCCTACGATTCAGGCCCTGACAATATTCTTCTGTTCCCATGAGACAGGAAAAGTTACTCATGCTGAGAGCTGGGGCTGTTCAGCCTGGAGAAAAGACGACTGAGGGGGGACCTAATCAATGTTTATAAATATCTTAAGTATGGGGTGCTGGGGGAATTGGCCTGCCCCTTTTCTTTGGTCAGTGGAGACAGGACAAGGGGCAATGGCTGCAAATTGGAGCACAGGAAGTTCCACACCAACATGGGGAGGAACTTTTCCCCAGTGAGGGTGAGGGAGCCCTGGGACAGGCTGCCCAGGGGGTGTGGAGTCTCCTTCTCTGGAGAGATTCCAGACCCATCTGGACGCCGACCTGTGCAGTATGAGCTGGGGAGCTGCTTTGGCAGGGGGGTTGGACCCCATGAGCTCTCAAGGTCCCTTCCAACCCCTACAACTCTGTGATCCTAATAATCACATTCTCAAAACACAGCGGCCTTGCTGATAGGGGTACAGGCTGCCCTAAACCAAGAAGCAGTTATGGGAAGGGATTTGGGAGTAACAGAACATGTCAGGAACCAACCATAACAAGAGGGTCAAAACAGCCGGTGTGCAGATGCTTTTAGGCATTAAAGGTAAACTAAGGATGTTTAGCTATAAGATAGGGTTATCAGAACTCCTTATAATCACTAACCAATCAATATGGTGTGAACAATGTGTGTAACCAATGAGCAGTTTTTAGCTTGCCACATTTGCAGTAAGAAAGGTCTAGAATCTGGGTGATTGCACCTCATAAAATGGCTTCCTGGCTTCACCTAAAATTCATCTATTGAATTGTGTGTTGCTCCCTGCTGGATGCCACAATCTCTTGTCTCATTCTCCAAGAAACATGGGAGAAAGCAGCCTGATTTCAATGCAAAGGAAGGGGCAGAAGAGGAAAGTCATGCAGAACAGAGCGACTTCGGGAGCACAAGGTAAAGGAGAGAGCAGAGCCAGGTGTTGGGGACAGAATGGCAGAAATGGAAGGAAAGAAGAGCTGACACACAAGGAAGGATATCACAGGTCACAAACAAGAGGACAATTAATGGGAAGGAATAATAGAGGAATGGAAGAGACTCTTGAGAAGAGACACAGATGTGGAGGCAAGTTTGGGAGACCTCACAAACCTGGAAAAAAAGAGGGGGACAGAACCATGAGAGAACAGGCTCTTCCAAGACCCAAGCCTGTGCACTCAAGACATCACTTTTCTAAGGAGGAAGCAGCTGGGAAACCCAGGGGCAAAACGCGTGCTTCCATTCCCCTCTAGCGGCAGGTACACTTACAGAGAGACGCCTGTGGGATAGGACAGCCGGGCAGTGCTGTGCTGCTCAAGGTAACACAGCCACCTCAGGTTTCAAGTTTGGCAGTAGCTTAGGTAGGACATGCAGTGTTGTCTTTATCCCTTCTCCCCTGCCCCAGTTTCTAACATTTTATAAAACCCTGAAGCCACGATTTAAAAATGCACTCCCTATAGATGTTACATATGCAAAGTCAAGTACAGAGAAATGAAGAAATTAAGTTTGCATTGGAACACCTACCAAAGGGCACAGCTAGGACAATGCCCTTTTTTAGTAACATACATACATTTTCCAAACAACTGCCACCTACTTAGTTCCAGACCAGTTGGTTCTCACTGAAAGAGCAGATAATTAGTACCACTATCCTGTAAAATACACTGGGAAACTGCCACTTGGCATTCTGGCACTATCCCTTCTGTGCAAAAGTATCTTTAATTTGCATGTTAATAAATGTCAAAGTATGCCTTCTGCTCTGGTATGTTTTCAATTTTTTTGGAGGAACAAAATTATATGTATAGCCTGCATTATACCAACCTAATTATACAGCTGGAGAAGTCATTAAAAATTAAATCACATTTATTCTGTTTGTTTTATTACACCAATAGGGGCTCCACTATACACAGGGATTCCCATTATGGTAAGAATTAAACAAGCCTGTGACATGGAGCTTGGAGTCACAAGATATAGATACAGCCTGGGAGAAGACCTCCTTGAGAGTAGCCCTGCTGAGGAGGACCTGGGCGTCACAGTGGATGAGAGCTCCTTGAGAGCAGCCCCGCTGAGGAGGACCTGGGTGTCATAGAGGATGAGATACTGGACATGAGCCAGCAGTGGCTCTTGCAGCTCGCAAGGCCAATGGGATCCTGGGCTCCATCAGCAGAGGGGTGGCAGCAGGGACAGGGAGGGGATTGTCCCTCTCTGCTCTGCCCTCATGAGGCCCCACCTGGAGTCCTGTGTCCAGAGCTGGGGCCCCCAATACAAGAGAGATGTGGGACTGTTGGAGAGGGGTCAGAGGAGCCACAAAGATGATGAGAGGGCTGGAGCACCTGCCCTACAAAGAGAGGCTGAGGGAGCTGGGCTTGTTCAGCCTGGAGAAGAGAAGGCTGCGGGGGGACCTCATTGCAGCCTGCCAGGACCTGAAGGGAGATTATTAGCAGGAGGGAATTCAGCTTTTAAAAGGGCAGACAATGGCAGGACAAGGGGGAATGGATTAAAACTAAAGCAAGGATGGTTTAGATTGGATATTAGGGGGAAGTTTTTTATAGGAAGAGTGGTGAGGGGCTGGAACAGGCTGCCCAGAGAGGTGGTGGATGCCCCATCCCTGGAGGTGTTCAAGGCCAGGTTGGATGGGGCCCTGGGCAACCTTGTGTAGCTCCAGGCCTGAGGTTGGTGTCCCTGCCTGTGGCAGGGGGGTTGGAGCTCTATGATCCTTGGGGTCCCTTCCAACCCTTGCCATTCTATGGTTCCATGAAGCTGTTCTCTTGGATCGGTGTCTATAGCACAGGAAAAAACACCCTCAATAAGTACCTCAAAATGGTGGCCAGCTCAATGGGTAAGAGATGACCACGAAACTACAGGTCAGGCAAGATGAGTCATGTCCAGAAAGCCAACAATAACCCTGAGAAGAAAGCCCAGAAACAGCCTCAGTTCAGCAACCCATCCACATTCTCCTAAGGCACACCCTAAGGTCCTTCAGTAAGGATACAGCATTTTTAAAGCCCTTGAGCACTTATACTACAGCAAGGCACCCAGGAAAATCATCAAGAACATCACAAGTTGATTGACTGTAATGTAGAGAACAAAGAAAGTATGGAGTGATGAGACTAGTGCAATACAAAGATAGAAAATGCACATCACCTAGAAGTAAGAGGTAAGTCTAAATCAAAGCTAGTACACAGGGATGCAAAAAGAAAGGGAAAAAAAAAAAGGAAGAAAAAAGTGATCATTAGATCTCACAATTAAAGGATTACTACCCCTCATCTGGGTTCCAGTTGCTAAACAAAGGAAATGATCACATCACATACAAGACTGTTAACTATCCTGCCCATTCCAGACAACCATACCTCTTCAACATGTCTTCTTACTTTCTTACTGTTCCAAATTCTAACCCAGAAATATGATTGCTTAAGTGGAAACTGTAGTAAAAGAGGAGCTGTTCTGCTTAATACATGCTCATTTTTCTATGCTTTATGTTGACAACTTTATTGAGACTGGATGGAGCACTTCAAAGTTAATTAATTTTTGGTTTGGAGTTTTGTGTGTCTTCTAAATGGTAGTTCAAAATTCAAGTGAATGTAATTATTTGTCATCACTAAAAATTAGTATGTGTTGGCATTCTGCACATGACCTGATCTCAAATTTAGACCAGAGCAGTCATAATTCATAGGATTTATCAAGTGACCCAAAATACAAGCTCAGCCTAACAGCTTCAGTAGGAATCCTGACTTGATTTTTTCCTCCCTTATTTTTCACAGAAACCCACCAGAGGGATATATTCTGAAACTTAACAGATCTTAATAATTCTTTTCCCTCTAATTGTTCTTATCTTGACTTCATTGTAGATTTCCAGCAACCTTGCCTTTACATAGAGTAAAGTTTGCTCACGTTTGGAAACCTTTTTAAAAATAGTATTTTATACTTCAGAACACTAAGTTTTCTTATGGAAATGACTTATTTTTCACAAAAGCAGTGACAAAGGTTGCACCTGAAGTTGCAGCCTAGTCAGAAGGTCCAACTAAGCAGCCTGATTAGTTAAGTTCATGCTTTCAAGTCAACCAGAGGAGAAAGTTTCAAAGAAAAACGTGGTAAATGGTTTGGAAAGCATGAAACCACCAAATGTCATTTATTTTTTTAAGAAAAGTAAATATAGAGGAGGGTTATTTTTGCTGAGACTGCTATGGCTTATATTCATTTGCAATGCAGGGAAACTGTTCTCTGCTTTTTAATTGCCTGCTCATAAAGTTTTAATTAGCAAAGTTTCAAAAACATGACAATCACGCTGCTGAAAATCAGCCAGAGTTTTGATTTACAAGTCTGCAAAGCATTACTTGGTAGCAATCAGGATGGATTGCAGTGCTTAAGCCCAGAAAGCTCTAATATGTTATAAACACAAGCAAATGATGCAGTAATTGCCCTTGATTGCACTACTTAAAAGATTTTTAGGGGCAACCCAAAGAGAAGTTGACAGTACCTATCTGTCTATGGCAAACAGCTTGTGAGGACATCAATTTCCCCATTTACAGACTGGGAGAAAAGCTTCTTGAGAGCAGCCCTGTGAGAAGGACCTGGGTGTCATAGTGGATGAGAAACTGAACATGAGCCAGCAGTGGCTCTTGCAGCTCGCAAGGCCAGTGGGATCCTGGGCTCCATCAGCAGAGGGGTGGCAGCAGGGACAGGGAGGGGATTGTCCCTCTCTGCTCTGCCCTTATGAGGCCCCAGCTGGAGTCCTGTGTCCAGATCTGGGGTCCCCAATACAAGAGAGATGGGGAACTGTTGGAGAGGGGTCAGAGAAGCCACGAAGATGATGAGAGGGCTGGAGCACCTGCCCTACAAAGAGAGGCTGAGGGAGCTGGGCTGGTTCAGCCTGGAGAAGAGAAGGCTGCGGGGGGACCTCATTGCAGCCTGCCAGTCCCTGAAGGGAGCAGAGAAACAGGAGGGGAATCAGCTTTTTAAAAGGGCAGATAATGGCAAGACAAGGGGGAATGGATTAAAGCTAAAGGAGGGAAGGTTTAGATTGGGTATTAGGGGGAAGTTTTTTACAGAGAGAGTGGTGAGGGGCTGGAACAGGCTGCCCAGAGAAGTAGTGGATGCCCCATCCCTGGAAGTGTTCAAGGCCAGGTTGGATGGGGCCCTGGGCAACCTTGTGTAGCTCCAGGCCTGAGGTTGGTGTCCCTGCCTGTGGCAGGGGGGTTGGAGCTCTATGATCGTTGGGGTCCCTTCCAACCCTTGCCATTCTATGAAATTCTGAAGGACCATCTTCTTTTTCCTTAACACAGGTGCTGCTTAGGAGACCCGGAAAAGCCACCTCTAGGCTAGAACATCATTGGGTCTGAGGAGCCATGAATCCATCACCACCAAATTGACCAGTACACAGACAACAAGTGCTAGTTACCAGTCAGCCTGTCCACAAAAGCACTTGTCAGTTCACTATCAAAACCAGTAGAATCATCAATGCAGATACAGAATCACAGAAGAGTATTTTTCTTACCTCCCTTGTTTGTTTGATGCAAGGGAGATTATCTTAATGGCACAAAGCTGTGCCAGGGCAGGGTCAGATTAGATGTCAGGAAAAAGTTCTTCCCTGAAAGAGTTGTCACGGCCTGGAACAGGCTGCCCAGGGAGGGAGCTGAGTCACCATCCCTGGATGTGTTTAACAGACGGGAGGTGACGTACTCCGGGATATGGTTTAGCACAGGACAGGAACGGTTGGACTTGATGATCTTCAAGGTCTTTTCCAACCTTGTGATTCTGCGATCTAATCAACAGGAGAAAGGGAACAGATA
Source organism: Laterallus jamaicensis coturniculus (assembly GCA_022605575.1). NCBI lineage: Eukaryota > Metazoa > Chordata > Aves > Gruiformes > Rallidae > Laterallus > Laterallus jamaicensis. Next base: position 6,667,847 of record JAKCOX010000005.1, read on the forward strand.
GAAAAGAGGGATTTTGCATTGCAAAGTAGCTTTTGTAAAAGCAGTAAACAATCTAGTTAACCTCCCTGTTGTTTCTCCATCTGAAAAAAGCACAGTACTGATGATGCTCAAGATACATCTCTTCCTTCTAAAGACACACACTTATTAAAATGTCAAGGACTCACATAGTGTGGCCTATTCCAAATTTACAAAGATGAACTTCTGCAAGCACACACTGCATGAAGACGATTGCTAATTTAACTGTGTCAATTCCTTCATCAATTTTTTCCTACATGAAACAGAAACAGCTACTGCCTCCGCTCCCCCCAAAAAGCTGTGTGCAGATACAGCATTCAGTGGGTACAGTTTTAGAAAGGATTCTGTGCAAAATTCAGGAAATAAACCAACAAGAAAGTCCCAGGTATGAATAAACCCAAGAAAGGAACAGGGAAGCACCACAGAAGCCCTAGGCAGGTCTGTAGAAACAACCTGTGGGAAACCTCAAGTACAGAGATCAGTGGGGAGAAATATCTAGAGGCAGATGCAGACAAATAGAAACCTTTCTCCCCCTTGCCTCTCATAAAAATAGAATCTTTTATATTTGATGTAGTTGAAGGGTTCTGTAGTAAACAGTGGGTTTTTCTGATCACCACCCAAAGGGGCTCCTCACCATTGGCTAACCATGCAGGCCCAAAGGAAATGTAACATCATATGCTGATATCATGCTGAAGTTGAATAATCCTCCTCATTTTGTCTTGTCTTGGTCACCAAACACATAAGTAACTGCCCTGATGTACACACACGCGTACTTAATCATTGTCATCATGCCTGAGAGCTCAGACCTACTTGCTGTGTCAAATCAATAGTAAAACTATGTATTTCCATAAAACTCTGTCTCTGTGACAGTATCTTTGGTTGTTAACAACCCCTCTTGGTTATCAGCATGGGATAAAAGCCAAGGCTGTGGGGAATGAAATTACAACCTACAGGATCCCGGTGCTAACCTGACTCCTCACACAGCAAGGCACAGTGCTCTGGTGTTGTTTGCTGCTGCTGGAAACATTTCAACTCTTTTGACTTTGGGAAGAAGCATATTCCTAAACTGACAAGTTATGTTCTCCTTCAAGCAGCTTTAGGTTCCCAGCCCAGAGGTGGATTACACAGGTTCATAAGAAGAATTCAGAGCCAGCACAGCAAAGCAAATGCATTTGCAAGAATATATATTCATAATTTTCCCCATAATATATCCACAGAATTCCTCCCCCATGGGGCATCACAGACAAGCCAGCAATCCCTCCTGAGTAACCCCAAAAAAGAAAGAAAGGACAACAGGTAGGCACAGCCACAAGCTCTAAGAAAGTACAGCAATTCTGGAAGTGCCTAATACTGAGGCACACGTGGTAACTTTAGCAAAGAATTCTCATTCCATTACACAAATTCTAAACTGTTAGTAATTCAGATGGTTATGTTTGCAGATAGCTTGTATTTACAAATATTTCTAAAGAATTATTGCAATCACAAGAGAGTTACATCCTGGCAAACTCAAAGACCAAAGAACTCCCTGTGGCACTGCTTACAAGAATTTAAAAATCTCATCAGAAAGCATTTCCATGGCTCTCTGAGCTCTAAACCCAAATGGGAAGAGCTAGATCAAAGGAATGTGGATTCAACTATTTTTGTGTCATTCATTCTCTATTAGAGACATTCTACATTCACCTAAAAGAGATGAGGCTGATGAGTGAGCTCCTCAATTCTACAGCAGCAGTACCGCTCAGCTGGCTTATGCTTTAGCTCTTGGCTCATTTTACAGAAACCTACAGGGGTGTTTGGGTGTTTTTTTGAGAAATCACAATGAAATGTTATATATATATATATATCTCAGCATTTGAGATTCTGCTCAAAGCCTTCAAGAGAGCTCATATGCCTAGCTTCAAATTAAATGCAAGATTACACTTTCAAAAAAAAGACCTTGGTTTTGTATGGACAATATTTTGCTTCACAGTTAATAACCACAACAATCAACTAAAAATGAAACATACTCCAAGGATATTTATGTGTCCTCAGAATCTTACTTTAGAGAAGCACTTCACTATACATTTAAGAAATACACCACCTTTACTGCCTTCTGATGATATTTTTTCCCTTCTTTTGTTCACTGACATTAAGATACCATTGCAAGATTACAAATGTAGCACTCCCAGATTCCACTCGAGTCATATGTATACATAACACAAGCCAAATCCTGAGTAACCTTATTTAAGGCTAACTGGATACAGTCCCAGAAGGAAAACCAATTAATCAAATTGTAACTGAAGTCTTGTGATCTTGTTTATGATGACTATGACCTTGGACAAGTACCCTGGTGGTAGTGGACAAAAATGTCATAAATAGGTATATTGAAGTATTCACTCTGGCATTTATCTGGAAATACCATAAACTTGTAAAAAGATTTAGCCATGTTTATCCTTAACTCTTGTTTGATCTGTGTTACTGTACACACTGAGGCAAAGAAAGAGAGGGGCGTTCCGTATCATTCGTGACAGCATTATATTCCACTTAAGGAAGTGAGAAAATGATTGTAAGTTGACTTACAAAATTTCAAGAATCCCATCTTGGAGTTGAATAGGTAAGTGTTTATTTGCTCTAACGCAGAAATTTGTTGTTGCCATTGTACTTCCACATCTTATCAAAGAGCTATTCCTATCTGATTTAAAACACAACTAAGGTCTATTCCCAGTTTGAGAGAGTTCAAAGGAACCACCAGTTACCTCATCAAACATGGGTAAAAAAATATATTCATTGGACAGATTTGTATATTTTGAGGCCAGAAGTACCATTTTGATTATCTAGTCTGATTTCCTGTGTAACAGTTAATACATCACTTCCTGTACAGACCCTTACCAAGCCATTTCTTCATCAAGCCTTTAGGTCCCTTCCAACCCCTACAATTCTGTGATTCTGTCTATGAGGAAAGGCTGAGAGAGCTGGGGCTGTTCAGCCTGGAGAAAAGAAGACTGAGGGGGGAACCTAATCAATGTTTATCAATATCTGAAGTGTGGGGTGCAGGGGGAATTGGCCAGTCCCTTTTCTTTGGTCAGTGGAGCCAGGACAAGGGGCAATGGCTGCAAGTTGGAGCACAGGAAGTTCCGCACCAGCATGGGGAGGAACTTTTCCCCAGTGAGGGTGAGGGAGCCCTGGGACAGGCTGCCCAGGGGGTGTGGAGTCTCCTTCTCTGGAGAGATTCAGGCCCTGTCTGGACACCGACCTGTGCAGTATGAGCTGGGGAGCTGCTTTGGCAGGGGGGTTGGACCCCATGAGCTCTCGAGGTCCCTTCCAACCTCTACAACTCTGTGATTTTCTGATTCAGCCAGACCATATGGTTTATAAAGCAACCAACTTTAACTCATTCGATATTGAAATGCTTTCAATGTTAGCTGATGTAAAAAGGGACCAACTGACTTCTGCAAGTACCAGAGCGGAAACGAGATGGTCAGCACAAGTGACTAACAAATACACATTAGAGCTTTGCATTTCCCCATTTCTCAAACTGTCAACTCAGTTGATCTTCTCCCTCTAACTCTTTAAAGCCATCTTAGACCCTAGTCCTTTGATATTTATGACAGGTTTCCAGGTCCCCCTCAGAATAATTAACACCAGAGGTACACTCCTAGTTCAACAAGTCAGAAGAAGATTCAAAGAAATGATTTGCATTGTAACACTCCTCATTACAAAATCAAGCAGACAACATTTCCCTTGTCACTTGACAACGCAGTGAGCCACTCCACGCTTACAACTCTGCCCTGCCATGCCTTTGGCTGTCTAGAATCAGCACCATTCGAATCAGAGTGCTTACACTGAATCTACCCTCTGCTCACAAGATCATAGGGTCCAACAAGACTGAGGACATCCTGCCCCTGGAACTACTCCAAGAGCTGACCTGAAAACTGTGCCTGAATTTCCTGAGCTGTCCGTCCACAGAAAGGCGCTGCTGGTGACAACGCCACAGACTCCAATTCACCTACTCCTCCATTACAAAGGCATCCAAGCAGCTCTGACAGTGAACATCTGTCCTGATGCACAATTTGTCTGAAGGAAACACACAACCAACAGGACAACTGGCAGACATTTATTTTCCTCTTCAACATTAAAAACAGTTTATTCAGTTTCCTGGTGCCTAGAACTTCAGCAGAGCTGATTTATTATACTGCTACACACAAAACCAGATTGATACACCTAGTTCCACAACTGACCTCTGGTTCAGCAACATCTGGTCCAAAGACATGAAAAAGTTCTCTACATCTGTACATAGTAAATCAATTAGCCATAATGGAACTTGGCAAGCAGTGATAGAGAAGTATGGCACACAGACTAAGTAATGATGGCTTTTACTGAGTTTAAAGGTACCTTAGGACACATATGGTTCAAGGGTCTTCTTTCCTAGGGTGTCACCATCTGTGTAACATTAATGATGAAGACAGATCCTAGGTCCCACTTACACAAACAAAACACATTTTACTTTAGGAATCTGGTCCTTATGCTTTGATTATATCATCTTCTGTTGGCCCTCCAACAGTGGTGATAGCAAATCCTTCTACAACTACAGGCAACTCTGAAACTAACAGTTGGCAGTTTATAAACCATGGGTTGTAGAGTCAATACCTTCTTTCATCCCTTGGATGACACTCTTGTTTATTTTTGCTGTGTGTCCCTACAGAGCAGTTTTAACAGGGTAAGTTGAATTCACCACACATCTATGGCCTCATTTGACTTGATGGGTGGTATCCTACAACTCACCAAAGAGCAAGCAATACACAGAACATTGCTACCCTTTTCTACTTCACATGAAGTGAATACAGCTCGTGCCTCACACTATTGGGCTGCAGGCTTTTGGGAGCTTGTCCTCAGTAACCCATGCTACAGTCCTGCTGGAGGCAGGTTGAGTTTACTCATTAGACCTGAAAGCATCCAGAATGGATTCTGCGTTGTTTAATAGGCCATACCTGTCATGGAAAGGTTTTCTGTGGATTGCCTCTCTGTGTTCATTCCTTTACACTGATTCTTGAATCTCTAGATGAGCTATTCCTGAATTTTCCACTCAACAAGAGCATTAGTACAGTATCTCTGCTATATTGCATCCCAGCTGTATTTTGTTTGGGACAGAAATTACTCTAGATCCCTAATTCTCTGCTAAGCATCAGTAATCGACTGAAAAGTTGGGGAGGGAAGGAATTCTTACTTGTTTTAGTGGGAGACTTAGCAGCATACATTCAGTATGTTAAAAAAGCTATCCCAGCTTGACCTGCTTAGGAATCCAAGCTAAAAAGTAAGAACCCATGATAAAACATCCAACTCCTGAATCAGGTGTTAGGCAAGCAGGTGTTTCACAGGTGACAGTTCCTGATCTCAATTCCTACCTTCCACTGCAGAGTCACAAACAGCACACTGAGTGCTAAGATACACACCCACTGCTACTATTTAGTCCTGTCCATAAGTGAACCTTCAAATACACCTGGGTCACACCACTGGCTCTGTAACCTGGTCACATTTCCAGACTCCTTTTCCTCTGCCCTGACACCTCTTCTGTCACTGTTATTTAATGACTGTAGTTACTTTAACTTATTTTCATCTCCCATCGCTTCTCTCCTGCTTTTCAATCAGCACAGTGGGTTTTATTTCTCATTCAACATCTGGAGATAATTCTCCTTCTACCTTTCCCCCTCATCCTCTCACCCAAGCAGATTTGCTAAGTGCTTGTTTTGGGACAGCAAGGGGGTCAAGCACTGTTTCAGTTAGCATTTTGAAGATTTACTCTGTTTCCTCCTGCCTGAACACACTAGCAACACACAGTACTATCCAACCATGCTAAGCTCACTGTTGGGCTTACTTTTATTGTTGGAGACTAGAATTGAAAATTGGAGTTTTAAGAGTCCTGTCTCAATGAGTAACCAATGTATGTTTAGTTGAGCTAGCACAGTGTTCTTGCTTTCATGGTTCAGTTGTGTTTTCATAAGATTGGATGAAGGATCTAATTAATGCCCCTGATATCAGTTCCAGATGCAACACTTAGCATTTTCTATGTTATGGTCAGAAAAATAAATGATTATTTTAAAGAATGATTAGCTCTGAAGCATAAAGAAACATAAGAGAACAAAAAAAGTCTGCCACATTTAGTAATTTGATCAGAAAAAAAAGGAGAGGCTGGGGAATGTAAAATGCAAAGAGGAATGTTAGTTTTGCAGCATGAAAACTGGGAAATTTTTGAGATGGAACTCAAAACACAGTGAGTTACAGGAGGCTTCCCTAAAAGCTCAGAAAAACACACAGGTTTTATGCAAGCAGTACTTTAGTCACTTGCATTTAAGTTTGAATTATACCAACTGAAGAACTGCTCCAGTTGACCCAAGCATAAAACTAATCTATCTGGGGAGTTTCACAGTGTTTGCATTCGGAGGTGAAACTGGCAATGGCATCAGACATCTCTTTGATGCGATCCCACTTAAGCTACAAAAAACGTGCACAAAGTCCGGCCTTCCCCCAGCTCTGCGCAGATCCTTCAGGAAGAGATAGGGGGTGTTTGCTTATACTTCCAAGACTCATTCCATCAGATACCCTACCCCAAATGCTACCCTGCAACCTCACTGAATCTGGCCACCTCTCACACATGTGTTACTTTTTCTCTGAAGGGAGAAGCAAGCCCAAGCATTTCTTTGGCTTTCTTTCAACTGTGACAAGGGCCTCTCTGTGTACAGCTCTGCAGTTCTTCTTTCTGTGCTCAGTTTCTTGTGTATGAATGCTCCTCCACTAAAAATATCCCCTGAACACGTGCTCAGACCCCAGGGAAAACCTTGGGATCCAGCCCTGCCTGTGCCCTGGCACTCTGGGCATCTGCAGATTAGGCAGACGCTGCCTAAGCAGTAACAAGATGAACTGCTGCTGGCATTTTGCTGAACGACCTCTCATGGTCATTGGTTTCAATGGGATCTCCTCCAACTCCCAACACCCTAATAGGCAGATGCAGTTCTAACTAAGAGTGATATACACAAATCTTGCCATTTTTCACCTGTGTTACTGCAGATTTACCTGTATTACCTGTGCAACCTGTCCTAAGGAACCTGCTTTTGCAGGGGGGTTGGACTCGATCTCTGGAGGTCTCTTCCAACCCCTACAATTCTGTGAATTCTATGTCCCATTCCAAAGCTGAAGCAATTATAAATTCATTACTAAAATTAAATTACAAATTAAAATTTAAATAATTAATACAATTAATAAAAGCATCCTGCTTCCCTTTTAGTGATAATGCTGAAAAAGTGCTCTGACACTGCAATGAAGTGAATCCAATTCATAAATAAAACAAGGATCTCCACCAAGTTAAACAGAGGTTTTGAGACAGATTTTCTACTTTCCCATAGTAAGAGAGTGATTATTTTCCCTTGAAGACTGGAATCTTTGCAATCCAGTTCCATCACTGGATGGGAAATGGAGAGACAGTGCTTTAGGATAGAAGATGGTTTTCACCAGAGGACACTGATCCAGAAACTACTTTGCACTGGATAACAACAGTGAAAGAGAACCTGCATAACGGATGCACACTGCATGGCTCAGGGCTGGATCCTTTCAGGACCTGGACCAAAAATACACGTTTGGCTCAGTCAGGTGTTTCAGAGCAAAACTGAAACTTACCTGTACAGTTTCCACCACACAGGGCAGAGGAAAAAGAAACAGCTGCATGGTTGGATAGAGCACAACAGCAGAGACCTTCCCACCCTAGCAGACAGTGGGAACACAACCACTACCTGGTACAAACTAGGAGAGAAAGAAATGCACCCAGTAGTGGGAACACCAGCAGGAATGTGAAGCTGGAAATGTTCTGAATTTACATTAATTCAGCTGAGTTTCAGATGTCCTCTGTGTACTTCCCTGTTTTCCTGACAGTACCTTTTTCTCTTTGCCCACAGCTGCTGGACCAGCTGCAGCAATATAGATAACAGTACCTCTCACACCCCTCTCAGAAGATCATCAGAGACAAGGTGAGTGACAATTCCTTCTGTCACCCCACTCGACCCTTCCAGAAATTTCAGTCTTCCCACCTCTCTCCAGGTTTTCCCAGCTCCTTAGCTCCCCCATGGACATTTTACTCAGCCAAACCAGCCTGGTCTGTGCTAACACCCTGAGTTCTCATCAGGGGCTCCTCCTCTGTCCCTAACCATAACTCACTTGCACCTTCCCACAAGACTTCAGCAAACACTTGAGTTTCTACTTGCAGCTCCTACCATTTGTACTGAGATGGGCTTTAAAGCAGAGCAGCTGATTTAAAAGTACTTCCTTCTCACTGCTCATCCTCTGCCTTCTCAGTAATTTAGAAGCCCTGCCTTGCTAGACCTGCTGATTAGCTCCAGGCCTTGGCTATCATCTTATATTAGTATCAACAGTCTCTTCCACAGTGCCTAACGCATTTTTGTTCAGTGATGCTGTCATAGTCACTGCTTCCCTGCAACGTGCCTGTATTTGAGTTACACTCTGGTCCTGTGTCTCCTTCATCATTAAAGGCTCTCTCTGATGAGCAACCCAAGGAACATTTCAGCTTCTCACTTCTATTGTTCCAATTGATGGCAATTCTTCCTCACACTTTTACACTGAAACAAACACAGATGGTGAGCACAAAATATTCCAGCAGTGCAATGTTTGAGAGGAGAGCTGGCCAGCACATTACCAGAAAGCTAAAGACAGAAGTAGTAGTAGAAGTTGGTGTCAGTAAGGCCTCAAGGCAAACTTCAACACCTTTTGCTATTCAAAGCTACCTGAAATACCCAAAATCATGTTTCCTTTTTTGATACTTCCCCATACAGATTTTTTTTCCCAATTGAGAACTGAAAATATGCAATTCCTGCAGAATATATTATGCTTAAAAAACACCTCAGAAAAAGTAACCTATGTTTGAAGACATGAACTCTACTTCACAATTATTATTCTTTCTACATCATAAATTCACCTTCAACAAGCACTAATTAGACCAATATCCCACATTTGTACCTCTCTTCTTAGAGAGAAAAGAGCACCTGGAACCCAAAATTGAAAATACAGCATACAGAAGACCTGAGGAAAAAGGACATAAGTGGCAGCTAAGCTCTGCATGCATCTTCCCTGTCCAGAAAAGACTAGGAAAAAAAGCATGAATGTTCTTTGACTGGTGCTACATTTCTCAAGGGCAGGCACTTAGCTGGGATGAACTACCTGCCTTTCCTTCCCACAGCATGGACCTTGCCAGCCAGGCAAAGAGGGGCAGTGGCAGCACATGGATTTTCCCTGCAGAACCCAAGGGATCTCCTTGGACTTGGGACTCACCTGGTGCTGTGGTTTAACCCCAGCCAGTAACTAATCACCAGGCAGCTGCTCCTTCAGTCCTCCACCCATAAGGAGAGGGGAAGGAGAATAGAGAAAAAACAACCCTTATAGGCTGAGATAAAGAAAATTTAATGGATAACAATGGAAGAGAATAAGAATAATAAAGCAAGTGATGCACAAATGCAGACAAGCATATCATGCTCAGAAGGAAAAGAAACCCCAAGATGATGCCCAGACTGGTTTCCCAGCCAGTTTGCCCAGTTGCATTTGGAGCATGACATCACATGGCATGGAATATCCCTATGGCCACTCTGGTCAGCTGTCCTGGCTGTGCTCTCCCAGCTGCTTGTGCAACTGGCTGAGAAGTCCTTGCCTTGGTGTACGTGCTACAGCTACTTCACAACAACTAAAAGTATCAGCATGTTACCACCCAAACCACAGCACTATACCAGCTGCTAGAAAGGACATTAGGGCTCTCAGCCAGAATCAGGACACTTTGATAAGGAAGCCCTTTTGCATCACCTACAACTCTTCCAGGCAGTAAACTCTGCCAGAACATTCTATCAGAGGATCAGCAGATAGCAGGCTCTGTGGAACCACAGAGGAGGCAATCAAACCCCAAACTAGAATATTTGGGTGCTATTTCAAGAATACCACTGGGATGGCAGCTGCTTGCCTTAGGTTATACTACAGCACCACATGAACATTGCCTTCAGTCTATTTTAAACTCAATTCAGCTAAATAGCAAACTTTGCACATTTACACCCATTTCCAGAAAAACTAACAGAGCATTTACAAAAACAAGGTAATTTTAAATACCTCTCTGTTTGATCATTTGCTGACTTAGAATAATTTCCAAGGAGCTGCTCTGAAATCTATCCAATAGCTTTTGGCATTTAGGAGGGAGGCCATGCTCGCTAATATAGGTCAGCTCTGCCCTCAGATATATATGTCTTTCAACTTCAGCAAGACTCCTGCAATGTATGGCATCATCCAAAGCCAAAATTAAGCCCTTTGAGTCCAATTATTTGGCCTATTAATAATCTGCTGAATTGCTTATCTGCTTCCTAAAAACATCTTAGGTCTACACAGGAAATTAGGAGTAAGTTCACTGTCAGCTGCTTCTCTGAACAACAGAAAACTCACTCACAACCCCCCCGCCCCAAAAAAAAAAAATCAAAACCCAAAAACCCACCCCTCAAAAAAAGAAAAAAAGAGAAAAACTCTCCTCCCTTCATGCCATTATATTCCAGTGTAAATGAGAACTAAACCTGACCCTTACTGTTTGTGCACAGTTGTGCTTGTTATGATGAGAATAGCAGTCCTGTGATTGCCACTCTGAGTCTTATTTTGAAGAATTTTATTGGTGGTCTGGTTGTTGTCTATAAAGATGAGGCCACATCTGGCCAAGCGTGCAGGCAGTTGGTTCAGGACTTCCATTCCCAAATGAATTTTGCAATACTCAGACACTTTACTGACCAGTTTCTTTTTTTATAGACCCTGGATGTGCAGAATTAAATAGCATATACCTCCCAGAAGCTGTTCCCTTCTCAGACCATCTGGGTAATGACAGGATCATTTACACCACATAAAACTGTGACATCTGGAAAGGAAAAGCCAGCTTGATAAGATCACACATACAAACAGGACTAACCAGCTTTTAATCAGCCTTTCTAGGTTTGTAGGGTGACATTTGTGTGTGGGGGGGGTTTGGTTTGTTTTTAAATAGTGAAGTAAACAAGTGTTTTAAATGATAGTTGAAAAGTAGACCAACAAGAGATTTCCAACAAAGAAAAGCATCTTTGATTCAGGTTGCAACCATCTTAACTAACAATAAGAGTATGATGAACCACCACAGTCACAATTTCTTTAAAGAAAATCCCCAAAAAACACCCCAACCCTAAAGTAAGTAATAGAAGGCTAATCTTCATAAACATAGGGGAAAGAAGACCTGTGGTCTGACTGAAGAGCAAAAACCACAAGATATTTAATATGCCACATAGTTAATACTGAATATTTGAAACGTTTTACTTTTGCCTATCTAAAGCTTAAGTAGGCTCTAATTTGCAATAGATGCTCCTGGGCTTAAAGGAGAGTTTTCCTCACAACTGACCTAAGGTCAGGAGATACAAAACATGACTTTATAACAGTTCAGTGCACCTTCTGGCTTGGCACAACTCTGAGTTCTTGCGTTCACCTGTGGTTTTGTGCTCAACAGTGAGCTTCAGTAGCTGTTTGGTAAATAACCACCTCACTCCACATCCAAAAGGAATAAGCACCATTCCAAGTCACGTTATTGCCATTGTTTAGGCTCTTACTTTGAACATTCCTATGTTTCCTTAAGAAATGCAAGGTGAAACCTTAAAATAGTACCTTTTACTGACAGGATTAAATTATTTAAAATAAAGCAACCCAAAACAAAACCACAGAGTAAACTAAATTCTTAACCACACTCAGCTGCTTAAATGTATCAATCCAAGAGCTTGGTGATGACTCCTCTCAAGCACAACAGAATAGCTCACTGTGCCCACACCCTGCATCATCTTTCTGCAGTCAGACCAACCAGACAGTGCCACGGAAAACAAGCTGTGACACAGGTCTCCCAGGGAGCTGCATTAAGGGGACCAAGATCAACAGCCTGAGCATCACCAGAGGTTCCCACGATGGATAAAAGCTAAGCTCTTACCTACATTTAGTAGAGCTGTGCTGAATTCCTGAGTCTGTGTCGTTTCCTTCTGTGTAATCAAAGCACTTTCTCCAATATCAGCATTCCCTGGAAGGCTGAGTGAGTACATGGAGCGCAGCTGTCCTTGGCTGACGTATGGAATGAGGTTCCTTCCCTAGCCCAGATTAAACACAGCACTTAAGTACTTGACCTTTTATTATTTCCAGGCTCCTATTTTTCCAATAAAACGTGCTGCCATCCAGAGACCTGGCCAGGCTGGAGAGCTGGGCAGGGAGAGACCAGATGAAGTTCAACAAAAGCAAGTGGAGAGTCTGGCACCTGGGGAGGAACAACCGCATGTATCAGTACAGGCTGGGGGTGACCTGTTGGAGAGGAGCTCTGTGGAGAAGGACCTGGGGGTCCTGGTGGGTGACAGGGTGGCCATGAGCCAGCAGTGTGCCCTGGGGGCTGAGAGAGACAGGAGGGCTCCACCTAATCCAAAGCTGGGATTCCATTGCCTAAACAAAAGCACGCAGTACATCTGGGTTGCTGAAAGACATCTCAAATGGCCACACAGAACCTACGGAAGGCTCAAGGTCTCTTGGAACTCCAATTGGAGGCCCTGCAGAATACTCTAGAGTATCTCCAAGGGTAACAGGCATAGACAGATGAGTTTGATCTCCAATGAGTTTGCTGCTTGAGAAAGCTGTTACATTTTCGCCTCTCCAGACTGCCTCTTTTCTCATAAAACCAAGGATTTATTCTTATTCTCTATCATCTAGGAATAACAGGTTAAGTGCTACATAACTCTATTGTCCCTCTGATAGAACACAGTGAGGATTCCACATAGAAGCCGTAATCTCTCTTTCCCCCCTGTATATTTTTCTGGAATTGTCTTTCAAATATTAAAAATGGCCACTTAGGGATGCTAAACTTTTGTTCCCCCTTATCCAATGAAAAGCACTATACGAACCAACAACCTTACAGGAAATGCCACCACCTCTGTCACTTTGTTTCTTCTCCTGTTTGTTATCTGACTCAATTCAAAACATCATGAAATGCAGAATTCTGAATTAGATTTATTTCAAATCTGGTTAAGGCTTTCAATTATCAATACCCTTCTCTGCCCTCTTCTTCTTAAAATATCTAAAAGCATGGATAACCCCAGCAAACAGTCCTATTGACATCAGACACATGAATCCAGCTAAACACACCCTAAAACAAGATAGGCATTGAGGAACCTCAGTGGATATACCTCAGAAAACCCATACCTACTCCTTGAAGCACCCACATTCCTACCAATAAAGTCATACTGCAGCAGAAGTCCGCACCAGTCAGCAGTGAGTTACTTAGGACGCTCCAGCCAACTGCTCAGGGGTACCCAACACCTCCCACCAAAGGCAGCTACACACTCAACAGCCACAGCTCCAAGCTGGAAAAGCAACAGGAGATACACAGCAGACCTCAGCCAGAGCAGCAGCAGGCCCACCGTGAGGCGGGCTGCGTGTTTCTTTGGAGGCACTCAATTTTCTCTCTCTGTTTAGGTTGCCTATCTGTTCTATTAAACACAGAGGTTTAATGCTGACTCCTGTTTGCACACCGAGGGTTACAATTGGTCCACAATCACTTCTTAAACATCCTGTCCAAGATATCAGGTTTTATTAACAACGAAAACTCATTTCACTGACAGATCAAAGATGACTGTGGCTTCCTTGCAGCTGTTAAAATTGTTTAAAAGCAGGAATATTTCTTCCGGTTGGGAAAAGCAAGACTGAGCTGGACCTCGGTTTTCAAATATTTTCTTTAAATAAAAGCACAAATAAATTTTTCCTCTGAGAGTCTAGAATAACTATTTCAGAGAGTGAACCAATCATGCAACCGTTCTGAAAAGACCTGCTCCACGCTCATACCTAGCCCTGCCTGCATAGAAAGAATCAGCCTTTTAATCTAACTTGGTTGGTTTAATGTACATTCTTGAGTTATTCAAAATGACTTCTAGGTAACCTCCTTCCCTGCTCATGAAATCCCAGAGAGAAGTGTTTTTTCAACAGTTTCTGTTATTTGAACTTAAATGAACAGTATTTCTCACTCCAAATTCGTACTCTGAGTAGCACCGGCCAAGCTCCGTGCTGGGTTAGACAGGCTCTCCTACTCACTACCAATGCTACAGTAACACCTCACATCTAAAGACAGTCTGAGTCTGAGTGCTTCAGGGCGTGCTGTTTTATCTCCTGTCTTGGGTGGACCTTCAGCAAGGCTACCAATAGGTTGGATGAAGCCCCTCAGCTCCATAAAGCAGCTAAGCCTCTCAGCCCCTCGCAGCAGTCTGGGAAAGGGAACCAGCATATCAGGAGGTAGAGGGTGACTCTGCTGGGTCACAATGCTACCCACACAGTGCTTGAAGGGAGAAACTAGGTTCTTCATCAATAATAAATCTAACATTAAGGAAATAAAACTTATACTTGAATATTTGATGGCCCAGAAGCAAGGTGGCTGAACACAAGTATGGGATGCAACACTAATCTGTGTTGTCCTAGGTTATATTCCATGCAAAAAATTATTCCAGAAAAGCAAGAACAGCTAGGACATGGCAGACCCACACCAGGGTCACGGTGACTGCAATGACATTACTAGATCCAGGAGTAACTTCAGCTCCCGTTGCACATCATGGCAACACCCTAACTTTGTAACATGGAAGCAAGGAGCTGGGCTTGTTCAGCCTGGAGAAGAGAAGGCTATGGGGGGACCTCATTGCAGCCTGCCAGTCCCTGAAGGGAGCAGAGAAACAGGAGGGGAATCAGCTTTTTAAAAGGGCAGACAATGGCAGGACAAGGGGGAATGGATTAAAGCTAAAGGAGGGAAGGTTTAGATTGGATATTAGGGGGAAGTTTTTTACAGGAAGAGTGGTGAGGGGCTGGAACAGGCTGCCCAGAGAGGGGGTGGATGCCCCATCCCTGGGGGGTATTAAAGGCCATGTTGGATGGGGCCCTGGGCAACTTTGTCTAGATCATGCCGGAAAGGTGGTGGCCCTTCCTGTGGCAGGGGGGTTGGAACTCTGATCCTTGGGGTCCCTTCCAACCCAGACCATTCTACACTTCTATAAAGGCATCATTCCCCTTTCACCTCCTCCCACATCAAGGAAACCGAGGCACACAGTTTGAGCTTTTTGCTCTGCAAGAAAAGTTTACATCTCAGAAAATCACTAAATATGTACCAGATCTTGAACTTACGTGGAAAAACAGTTATCAGCTGCTAAGATCTTTACCAGAGCCAGCTAGTGACAAGAAGTACACTGTGCTTCAGGTAACTATGCGTTATGCAGCCAAACTATTGTCCTTTCAAACTGACAATGAGTTACACAATGTGCAAACACACTGGGTATTTTTGCTGAGCAAACAAACCACCCAACTAAAATCGAGGGAGATGCAGCTACAGGAGGTTTCATACCTTAAGCCACTCAGCTGAGAGATTTCAGTTTAATACCTTTCCTGTTATCTGTATTTTCTTATACACAGCTACTAGAAAAGTACAGAGCAAGTTGTGGTAAAGGATGCAGGGAAGAGAGGAGGACCCCAGGGAAGGGGCTGTGGTGGCAGCCAGGTGCTGTGACAGGTCCCTGGCTCGCAGCACACCCTTGTTGCAGTTTTGTGTAGCTGTGCTGCTTCAGTGGCTTTTTGTAAGCCGCAGTTACAGCTTTCTCCAAGCCCCAGATTTTGAAAACACTGGTCAATTCAAGGCCAAGCCAATCAGAGCTGCTCATTGTGCCTCTGGGAATCACATATAGGAGAAAAAAACCCTGCTGTCAGGCACACTTTGCCACCGGAGCTGAGGGAGAAGATGTAAGGAGCTGCACAGACACCAAGGCCAGGCCCAATGGAGGAGGAGTGGAAAAAGAAGGCAGAAAAAGAGTTTTCCTGCAGCTCGTGGTGAAGCCCATGGTGAAACGGGTGTCCCCTTGTAGCCCATGGATGATTGGAGAGTGATCCCTCTGTCCTTATCTCAAGTCCTAAGCCTCACAATATATATATTTTCTCCCCTTTTCAGCTGAGGGGGTGAGTGGGCAAGAGGCTTGGTGGGTCTTTGGCCTCTAGCCAGGGCCACCACAACCCTCACAGAAGTTTACTGCCTCCTCTCTCACCATCACCATCTACAAGCATGGAAAGAAAACAGCTTTGCCTGCATTACAGAGGAGCTTTGGGACTACAGCTTTCAGGACTACAGTGTGTGCTCCCTCCCTCCTCACCGAGAGTGCCTGCCCATGACCACTATGGCCTGAGAAGTTCTAACATCCAAGCAGCCCCTGCGCTAGAGAACCAGCAACAGCCTTTCCAAAAAACTTGCTTTTCTTCTAAAACTGAACTATGTAAACCAAGAATTTCTGCAGATACATTCCTGCCTTTTCTGCATCCACAGATTCAGAGAGTCATAAGGGTTGGAAGGGACCTCAAAAGACCACCAGGTCCAACCCCCCTGCCAAAGCAGGTTCCCTAGGACAGGTCCACAGGGAGGCTTCCAGATGGGGCTTGAGTATCACCAGAGGAGACTCCACACCCCCCTGGGCAGCCTATCCCTGGGCTCTGTCACCCTCACCAGTTGATTTCAACATGCTCCTGATTTATCTCTAACTCTTCTAGGCAGGATGTTTTGCACTGACCAAAATCTTCAGCAGTGTCCCTGCTTGGGAAATGAAAACTGCACTTCCAAACTAACTGCTCAGGGTAAGGATAGACTCAGCTTGTGAAAAAGGGGGAACACTCCCAAGTTGCCAGCTTTGGCTAAACACAGCCTAAGCGTGACTCCAGCGAACACAGAAAACCTCAAGGCCAAAGCTCTGACTAGGAAGGCAACGAACAGGATTCAGTCCCATTTGAGAAGGGAGACCAGGAATATACTCAAAATAGCTACATGCAAGTCAGAGAGAACACTCATTAAGTGTTAAGCTCTACATTTCAATAATTCCTTTGGATTTTATTGCTTCGTTTAAGATAGTTTGGGTTTGCTTTTTTTGAAGGTCTGTGAAATTTCCATTTGACTTCGGTGGGATTAACAGGTCCCTCACATTTCTAAAAACAAGCCCTCTCAGTGCCTCAAATGCTAGCCTTAGCACCCACATTTTTTTTAAACTATATAACAATCTACAGCTGAAGTGTTAGAGCTCTTAAGAAAGCAGAACTGGGCTTTTACTTTGGCATAGTCTCCCTCCAGAAAATCTTTTATTCACAGAATGTCAGGAAAAAGGAGCCATGAAGTTACCCACTGTCACCCCTTGTACGAGTGTTCCTGCACTAAGGTCAGTTTGCCTAATTCATGAGTTCTATGAGAAGCAGCTAAAAGGAACCCTGCAAATCCTTAAAGTGTTAAAATTTGGGGGCCTGGTCCAAAAAACGTTTTCTTAGTCCTTCACTGAAAACACCACGACCCAGTGAGGCTTCCCTTTTCCCCACCTCCCACTGGTTCGGCTGTAGCTTTCATTTCCAGTCACATTGTTTTTGCTGTCGCTTCTGAAGGCGCTTTGGGGACCCTCATGACATATCAATTGTCTCCATCTCAGAGAGCTGGAGTTCTCAAATCACCTACCTGCCCACCTTTAATTACTGAACTGTTTTAACTATTAAGTTAATAAGCAGGGGAACTTGTGGAGTCCAGAAGTTCCTAAAAAAGCTGCCTCTTCTGAATATAAGCAATAATCTAAGTGTCTCAGATGTAAAATGTCTCTTTTTAAAAAATAAAAATAATTTAATTAAAAAAACCCCAACTTTTACTCTGGCTTGCTTTCACTTGGTAACTTTACAGCCCGAGCCCAGACAATGCAGACATTGTTTGACCTTCAGCTGACAGCAGAAATATCTGGGATGTGCAGTAACATATGGAGCCGCCTGACAAGAGATCATCCAGGCAGCTGAACACATAGGCAACCAAAAGCAACCTCTGTGAGCCCAATCCTGCAAGGTGCCAAGAGCCTCCTCTCCTGCAGACTGCAATGGGAATTGAAGGCAGACAACAAGTTGCAGGAGATGATCGATATCTCTGAGACCCAGGCCCTTAAGGGGCTCCGATTTCAAATGCCTGGTTTTCACTGCAGATGTGCAACAGAAATAAAACTTCCTGCAGCTCAGAGGAACTGGAACAGAACATGGCCAAAGCTTAATGCTTAGAGGGACATTAGAACTTCCTAAAGGACAGGAGCCAGCAGAACCAATAAGCAAGTTTTAAAATCAGGTTGAAAGTGAAGTCCTTAAACATACTAGCCGAGAGTGACAGTTAATTTGCCTGCAGTTCAAATTACACAATCATCACCTCTTCTCAGAGCAGTAGTGGGGGAAAACACAGCCCCAAAACCCAGCAACTGGGAGGCAAACAACAAATAAAAGAAAAAAAGGCCAGCATGTCTGTCTGTCTAAGATCTCTATCCATGACATCAGAAGCACAGGTAGCAGACACAGTGTAAAGATAACTCACCTGTGACTCACAGGGGCTTCAACCAAACTGTGTGGCTCAGGGATGTTTCTGCTTGGCAATTGTAGGTGGCAGTGTCAGATGCTGCTCATAGGCTCTGCTCCTTCCCTCAGGGCCAGCCATGCCAGGGCCAGGACTCCCTATTCAGAAGGTTGCTGTAAGCCAGAGTGCATTTCATTTTTGTTCCCTTCCTTGGAACCCTTTTTGTCCCCTTCCTTCTGTTCTTGCACTATTCCTAGTTGCATGTGGCACTACTTCAAGAAGATTAATGCCTTCTCCATCTCAGCCCATTTACCACCATTTTATTACTAGTTCATCTGCATCTTCCCCCCCCTTCCCCTGCCTCAGCCAAGTGCTCTCTACCCAACAGGCTGGTATACCAGAGACTTACACAGTAATAATTTTCTTCTTAAAATTACTATGGCTGCCATGCCATTAGATAAACTCTGCACTTCTGCCTTCAGTCAGCTTTTTATTTGGCAGTTGATTATTTTTATTTTTAAATATTTGCACTGCTAAGTTTGTGTCTAGTCACACCAGTCAAGCATTTAGAAATGGTTTTATGTCTTTTGGTTTACTTACTGGTTTTGAAAAGGCTAACAGCTCTTAGGTATTACAGAAAGCTCACCATTAAAAAGCTGCATAAACTCTCAGTTGCTCACACCCACTACTTGACAGCAGGCCAAGGATCCACTTTACAAATTCATGACCTGATATATTTAAGGGAAAATAGGTAGCTAAGCAAGGTATATGAAAGAAGAAAAATGACATGAGAGACCCAATAAAAGAAGAGTCTTTCAACAAAAACCACGAAATATGTATGACTATTCCAGATGCTTCTTGAGATGAAACAAAACATGCAGCAATTGCTAACAGATTGATGATAGAGGATTAAAATAGCTGGAAAAAAATTCCAAGGTCCTGAATATATGTGACACCTGAAGGCTTCAAGGTTAGGCTGGGAGCCCAAGAGAATAGAGGTTCCAAGATGTCAATCATCCATCAGGTATCTGCACAAGACTAAAGGAAACCCACCAGTGGGGGAAAACATTAAGGAACATTCAAGAACAGGAGGGGAGTGAGTACGTCCAAACACATGGAAGAATTACTGCACTTTCTTCATGGATTTAATTTTACTTCCAAGAAGATAAAGAACAAGATCCCCAAGTATTTAAATGCACAGTGGCTTGGGATCCAAGGCTTTGGATTTGATTACAAGGCGCAGTAAGATTGCATTGTTCACCTCTGCAGTAATAGAAGCCTAAAGTTACATGTAGATGAATTGATCCTATAAGAGAATAAAACCGGCATGTGGCATTTTGATGTCTTTGTTTTAATCCTGCTGTTCCTGTTTGTAATGTTAAAATCCTCTAATATTTGTCTTTGTTCATTACTCTTGAAACTGTTTAGCTAGACAAGAAAAACCCCACACTTTGTAGAAGTCACCATCCTGCATTTCAACATCAGCTGTTCGTGTCTCTGAACAAAAGATTGTGCAAGCAGCCAGCTGAATGTGTGAATTTATGAATTACAATATGGAGAGTAGATGGCCAAGGAAAGGGACAGACTTCTACACCATCTCTTGTAACAACCGACAAGGCTTTTGATTACATCCACATTCACTACAGCACCTACACCAAGTCAGAAGAACTGCCAGTCATGCTATACCAGCTCACATCACCTAACAGTTTGACCTCACATGTCTGCGTGGTGGGGAAATAACCCATGTCCCTTCCTTGCTTCCTGAAAGGCAGTAACGTTTGCCACAAGTCCCCGAGGTGGGTACACATAGACTGGTCTGGGTTGGAAGGGACCCCATGGATCACAGAGTTCCAACCCCCACCACAGGCAGGGCTACCAACCTCCAGGCACTATCTAGACAGGTTGCCCAGGGCCCCATCCAACCTGGCCTTGAACAACGCCAGGGAGCATCAGTCCTTTCACTGGAAAGCCTTTGTTTTGTTTTCTAAAAACTGGCATCTTCGATTCTAGCCTTTGCTCACAATAAATGCAAGGTAGCAGTGGGTCTGGACTGGCACAGTGTATCCCTACAATGCTGCATGCATTCTCTTTTTAATGAGAAAACAAATTTTATGTCCTTTTGAGAAAGGTAATGGTAGTGGTAACAGCTGCCTTTCTTACAATTCTTGGCTAATCTCTTCCTAAACCAATGCTAAAATTAATGCCCCTAAAATTAGAATAGATGCTGCAGCATACAGGCAACCTGGAGCTGGGCTAAGGAATTCTCACTGCAGGGGGGGCTGTGCACAGTGGTGCTGCTCGCCCCCTTTGCTGGGGCTGGAGGCAGCCTGGTGCACAGAGAGCCAGTGAACTGCAATTCCTGAATCCCACCCAACTGCCCTCCTGCCGCCCTCCACGTTGATACCAAAATCTCTGTTGTTTAACTTCACTTCTTGCTCTGACTTTCCAGTCTGGGAGTTAAACAAATTCAGAATCTTTGTTATTTTCTCTGACTTTCATCCACTGACTACTATTTATTTTCAGTACTGGGGGAAAATCAGACCCCAGTAAAGATCAGCAGAGCTGTTAGATTCATCGAGACCACTGGCTTCTTGAGAGCAGCCCTGCTGAGAAGGACCTGGGTGTCACAGTGGATGAGAAACTGAACATGAGCCAGCAGTGGCTCTTGCAGCTCGCAAGGCCAATGGGATCCTGGGCTCCATCAGCAGAGGGGTGGCAGCAGGGACAGGGAGGGGATTGTCCCTCTCTGCTCTGCCCTCCTGAGGCCCCACCTGGAGTCCTGTGTCCAGAGCTGGGGCCCCCAATACAAGAGAGATGTGGAACTGTTGGAGAGGGGTCAGAGGAGCCACAAAGATGATGAGAGGGCTGGAGCACCTGCCCTACAAAGAGAGGCTGAGGGAGCTGGGCTGGTTCAGCCTGGAGAAGAGAAGGCTGCGGGGGGACCTCATTGCAGCCTGCCAGGACCTGAAGGGAGCACACAAACAGGAGGGGAATCAGCTTTTTAAAAGGGCAGATAATGGCAGGACAAGGGGAATGGATTAAAGCTAAAGGAGGGAAGGTTTATATTGGATATTAGGGGGAAGTTTTTTACAGAGAGAGTGAGGTGCTGGAACAGGCTGCCCAGAGAGGTGGTGGATGCCCCATCCCTGGAAGTGTTCAAGGCCAGGTTGGATGGGGCCCTGGGCAACCTTGTGTCGCTCCAGGGCTGATGTTGGTGTCCCTGCCTGTGGCAGGGGATTGGAGCTTTATGATCCTTGGGGTCCCTTCCACCCCATGCCATTCTATGATTTTCAACTAGTGCTGAAAGCCCTCAACCCCACAGAGATCTTCCAAGAGTCTTTTTTACCTGATTGCTCTAAGAGAAAGTGTTCCCGTAAGAGAAAGTCTCCTGGAAGAGAACTTCCATGTTTTACTCATTGCCAAATTACAAGTAATTATTATCTATCAGACACCCTCTGACATGGTATCTGAGTACTTCAACAGGGTAAGAACTGTGATTCTCATTTTCTAGGATTGTTTTATGAACTGTGATTATTTAGCACTGATTTTAAGGCAGTGCCTCAAGCACACTTAGAAAACAATTTATTAACAAGATAAGACGTAATGAGTGAGGTTGCTCAAAAGTATAAAGCCAAGAGAAGGGAAAGATACCCTCTTGAGGAATGAAAAACATGTGAGCAGATGTATGGAATTCTTTAACTACTTAACTCTTACAGGTTTACCCCTCTACCCCAGGCAGTGGAATGGGATTTCTTGACATTCTTGGCATAAATACCTTCCCTCAACCAGAAGCAGAAGCGAAATCTAACTTAAAACATCAAATGCTGACAAATTAATCAAACAAAAACTGAGTTAGGATTCCAAAGAAGTTTGTAACAGCCATATGTAACACCTTGATTGTTCCATGTGAAGGATACTGAAACAGGTATCATTGTTCTCCTCCCTTGCTCTGCTGAAGTCATGATGAGCATACCTCCTCCTGTGCTCTAACTCCTACAGCAAATTTGGTCTTTACTGGCTAAATAGTAATTTGGTATGTATTTCCATAGATAAAAACAGAAAAAACCCACATACAGTCCACAGCAGAGAGGAACTGAATGGCACAATGCTGCAAAGGATGTTCAAGGACAGCATTTAGTTTGACAGCTGAAGAGAATTTCATTTCAGAAGGTATCATTATGACAATTTACTCTGCCTAAATTTCACTCTATCAATCCTGGACCCCCAGTTCAATTTGCAATCTACTGAGTGACTTTGCCTCTCCACAGTCTCCGTAGTGGCAATGAATAGCATTTCTCTCCTGTGATCTGAGATCCCTTGATCTCAGAAAGCTGGATGCCTTCTTTAGTAACTTTGGGCTATTTGCCAGACAGTATCAAAACCAGCCCCCTTGCTGACAGTTCACATGGAACACAGCTGAGTGAACCAAGTGTGATTTTGTGGTAAATAAAAAATTATACCCTTCTTGGTTTTAATTATAATAATATACCCATCTCCTTTTATTTATCAGGTCTAAGTAAAAGCTAGCACATTTTGGTCTATGAAGAAACCTCAAAAGAAAAACTAAAATAAACCAAACAATTTTAAACAACTGTTTTAGTCCATGCATCCAAGTTACAGATATGACAAATGCTCTAAAAAGAGTTCCTAAGCAGGTCTTCAAAAAAGAAAACTTACCCTATATACCACAGGATCCTGAACCTTCAATTTTTCAGTCATTTTGTTAGTCTCTGTAACGTAAAGAACATTCCTTCCCATCCTAGTTACACTTTCTATTCTCTGCCCTTAACTCTCCTCACCTACATTTTTGATTCCTGCTAAATCAAAGCACAACACAAACATCTGAGGGCCCCCTCAGGCCCTGCCTCGGCCTCCCCCCCCCCTCAGGCCCTGCCTCGGCCTCCCCCCCCCCTCAGGCCCTGCCTCGGCCTCCCCCCCCCCCTCAGGCCCTGCCTCGGCCTCCCCCCCCCCTCAGGCCCTGCCTCGGCCTCCCCCCCACCTCAGGCCCTGCCTCGGCCTCCCCAGAAGAAAACATTTTTTGCTGTTAATTCTGTACTTCACCATCTCCCTGGAGGAGGAGTATGCTAGTTCAGTCAACATGCTGAAAAGCAGAGAACATACCTGCAGCCTATGTCGGCGTTTATTGCTCTAAAAGTCTGAGATGTGGGTGTCTCAGATACCTCTCTAGGTGAAATCCTCAGCAAACTTTTACCTTTTCTGGAAACTCTTTTGGAGTATCCAAAGAATAAACTTTCCCCAAAGAATCCACCCCAATTTTGCAGACACCAGTACACACAGGGACAGGGTTTTGAGCACCCTACTGTAATATGGATGCTGTTCTATTGCATCGTAGATATAAACAAATTAAATGGTAGTTTACAGCACGCTGTATCCCCACAGAGAAAGTTTGTCTATCTTGCTTATCAAATCAAGTTTTGCCCCTATGGATTCCAAGAGCTTTCAACAATCTGGCACTCTAAGTACAACACACAGATTCACCCCTTGGATACAACACTTAGGTATTCCATCCTGTCTCTCTCATGCCATTACCAATAAATTCAGGTTGGGACAGTGAAAAACATGCCTTTACAGAGGAGTTGAAAATACTGTTTGGTTAAAGAGTGTCTGAGATAGAATATAAAATCTTGTCTTGGCTTCCTTTTCCCCCTGGGCTGCAGCGTAGCTAAAGCTCCACTGATAGCTCTAAAGAAAGCTTCCCAAGGCAGCACCCTGCCTGTGCCCACCTTCCTTGCAAACCTTGGCCACTTGTCCATCTTTGCCAGCCACTTAGGCCTGTGGGGTTTTTCAAAGCCCAGAATCTAAAGTTGCACACATTTTGCTAGTTCAGAAACAACAGGACTGAATTCATGAGCTTTTGTGGACACTCAAGGATACCCTAAAACCATTTCTTATCTAATATTTGCCATGCAAATCAAAGTTCCTGATTCCCTCCAAAAGTTAGACAGGAATACTGCAGAAAGCTGAACTGTCTTTTTGAAAAAGAGCCTGTCTTACAGAACAGTGGCTTTACAAACTGAGGCTGTTAACCCTAAAAGCTTTCTTGGGGTTGATAAAGTGATACACCTATCAATTAAAGTAAGTTTAATGCCGAGTTGAAAATATGATCTTCAACAACAGGAAGAAAAAAGAACTTTTGATGGCTTGCTTGCTTGCTTTACATGATATTCCACAGAAATCATTGGTAACAGGAGTATCTTTATAAAGGTACTATAGTACAGCAAAAATCTACTAGTAGATATTTGATTTTACTTTTTTTTCCTGGGTGTGTGTGTGTGCGTGTGTGTGTGTGGTGTTATTGTGCTAAATTATTGGAGTTTCTGGCAGGACATAAGGCAATTAAGAACTATGGGATGTGTGTGTTTGCACATTTATTTATATTACCACAGCACTCACGGTTACAAAACCTGCCTTGTGATGTATCAACATCACTAGTAATCGCCACACCAACTATGAACTTTAGCCTGAATAGTGAGTAAAGTTCCAGATCTTCTGCAGAGGGTCTGGTCCCACGGGGCAGGGAGCCCTTGGACTCCTACTGCCTCCCTCTTGGCTGACCTCAGGAAACATGTTTAGCTCTTTATGCCTCAGTTCCTACCCCATCTCCTTCTCACAAAATATTTAGAATAAGATCCTATTCGCTTATTACTGCGTGAGGACACTGTGTATTTATGTTTGCCTCCAGAAATACCAAAGTATGTCTTTATTACCTAGGAATAATCTTCCCAGCAATAGAGAGGAAGGGATACTAGATCAGCAGCAATGAGAAGAGCTGTCTGTCAGGAGCCATCAGAGAAAATATTCAAGGTATTCCTGTACTTCTAAATACGCACTTCCACTTTCAAGTATCTCTGACAATTATGTTTTGGTAACAATTTAACAGATATTTCAGTGCCATAGGGGCAGCACTGCACTATAATGATACTATCAGCTGCACAGTCTAGAGGAGACCCTGCTCTGTTGGCACGAAGTTGGCTCTCCAGCTGAGAACCCTTTCCTTCTGTGCAGTATTTCTTTTCTCCTCAGGGCAGTATCACTTTCCTTCTCACACAGGCCACAACAGTCCCCAACAGTTCAGACAGTTATTATTAAAATACCAGATTATGAAACTTCACTAGTTCTTTGCTCTGCACATCCTCTCCCAGAGGAGGCAGGCATATCCAGGTGAAAGAAAATAAATACTAGAATCAGTGAATGCTAGAATATGTCAATTTAATTTAGCAACAAGAAGTGTTTAGAAGCTTTCTTTCCCACCCAATAGCCTAAAGATTCTTTCTTCATTTCCAACATGTTAAATTACTTTCAATCTCAAATTTAAATTAACCTCAACCTGACCTCTCTAGTTGATTTATTGGCACCTCTTACCATAACACATGAATACTTCACAATTTTCAATGTACTCTTCCTTCCCATTTTAATGAATTTATTCCTTTATCAGGCAGAGATAAAGGCATCTGGGAGATCTGCATTCCACCCCCATGGAGGGCTGCTCATGCATCCTCCACCAAGCCCCCACTGGAGAACACTTCTTCCAAGCCATTCTTAGTACAGAGATCCAATCCTACACTTTTTTTCCATTCCAGGTGAGCAAGTCCCTCTGGTCCAATAACTTAAATATGACAATGTCCAAGCTTCTACAGGAATGGGGAACAAACACTTCTGCACAGTGCAGCAGATCACAGTAAGGAGGAAGCGTGGGGGGAAAATCATAGAATGGCATGGGTTGGAAGGGACCCCAAGGATCACAGAGCTCCAACCCCACTGCCACAGGCAGGGCCACCAACCTCAGGCCTGGAGCTACACAAGGTTGCCAGGGCCCCATCCAACCTGGCCTTGAACACCTCCAGGGACAGGGCATCCACTACTTCTCTGGGCAGCCTGTTCCAGCCCCTCACCACTCTTTCTGTAAAAAACTTCCCCCTAACATCCAATCTAAACCTTCCCTCCTTTAGCTTTAATCCATTCCCCCTTCTCCTGCCATTATCTGCCCTTCTAAAAAGTTGATTCCCCTCCTGTTTCTCTGCTCCCTTCAGGGACTGGCAGGCTGCAATGAGGTCCCCCCGCAGCCTTCTCTTCTCCAGGCTGAACAAGCCCAGCTCCCTCAGCCTCTCTTTGTAGGGCAGATGCTCCAGCCCTCTGAGCATCTTTGTGGCCTTCCCCCTGTTTAGAAGGCAAATTTCTGGCAGATGTGGAAAGAGGGCAATACCCCACATGCTCTTTCCTGAAGGACAGCCACCAGCGTGTTTTCCCCCAGACGCACGGTGCCCAATTTGAAAGCACCCTGTCTGCCCACCATCCTGTCCACCCCAGGCAGCATGTACGGTGTCACGTAGATCATTCACCTGACTCCATGGGTACCAGAACCACTGGATTTCTCAGGATTTACCAAAAATTACATGTTCAGGGACATGCACAAGGGCACAGCTGGAATGATCATAGGGATTTTATCAGTTAAGGAAACATTTTGAGGACCCAAGTCTTACACCTCTACAAAGCTGCCTCACTTCACATTCAGACCCACCAGGACTGCTGCCTGTTTAACATGATCTTACTCAAAGTTCACAGCCCCTCTGAAAACCAGAATCTTTAGCCATTTGCAACCCATCAAGCTCTATTGGTATTCTCCTAAGTCCTAACACCTTCTGCAAAGGAGTGAGCGATGATCCCCCCAAACTATTGGCTTCCCAGTGCTCAAACCCAGCCAGTCAGCAGATGAAAACAACGGGCTGAGCTCCCAAGAACATTATTTCAAAATCCTGAGATATGATTAAAAACGTACAAACGATACGTATCCCCTGCTGCGAACCAGATTGACTGGCATCCCCTCTTTCCAAAGGGCCCAGGCTTTATCTGGCATGCTGGAAATCCTCTGACTTAGGCCAAGTGTAACACTTTCAGATGGTGTTAGAGCTCAAATACTGTGCACTCAAAATAGGTTACACACAGATACGTACAGAGAGCGAGCCAGAGGGAAGGAGAGAGATGGCTCATAAAACAGGCTCAAAGTACTTCATTTTGCTGCCTTAGATGTCTGGTTTAATATAACAGATTTTGATTACTTTGCCCCAAGAAAAAGCAAGGATTCTTCAAGAAGCCTGAGGAAGCCCTCCTAAGGAGTACCCATAACAACCAGCTGGCATCCACAGCACAATTCCCAGCCTAACCCATGCAGCAGACCAGCGGTGCCGACTCCTCCGAGGATGCCCTCTTCCTCACACACACCCTAGTCCTTTCCAGGCCCTTTCCCAGGCAGAGTGACTCCCTTGCAGTTCCCCAGCTGGAAAGCTTTCCCAGCTTCTCTGCCAAAAATCAAAATTGCCAGGACAGTCAGGGTGGTAACTGGTTTTCTTGCTCCCAACTAGTTCCACAGTCCATGGCTTGTGCCATTAAAAAAAAATAAGGAATTTTTGGGGCTTTACCAAGCTTCCCTTCTCATTGCCCATTTCTTTACCCCAGTGCACTGGAAAAAGTTCCTTGTCACACCCTGGCAGCTAAAAATAGTTTGATCCAACTCTTTTTTTTTTTTCCCCTCTCCCTGTACTAGTTCATGGGATTTAAATGAGTACAAAAAGGCAAATGACATATTAGAGGATATATTCAGCTTTTGGCAGGTTACCTAACAAGATGAGGGAATTTTTCAAGCACAGTTTACATCCTATCAGATCTTCTGCATAATTATTGAGTATTTCTGTAATAGTGATTATTCATTGGTTAAGATCTTTGCTTCCTTTTCCAAATTTCTTTCTCTTTTTACCTAAAAAGTACTCCTTTGGATGAAGTAAGATGAGCAGATGTCTCCCAACTCATCTGGAAAGCCCCAGTGACAGCAGCCAGCAGCAGTGGTCTTCTTGGAGACCATGCTAACTCCAAATCATGGCTCTATATATTGCATCTGATTCATTAGAGGCTTTGTGAACATTTCTAACCAAAGGTAGTAAATAATCACATCTGTTTCACTTGGGCCCCTTGCAATTAATTTTTATTTCTTCACTTTCAGTTTAACTTTAAACATGGTGTTAGTTACCATTGACTGTATCTCTCATTTAAAAAATAAAAAGAGAGCAAGAAATCTTACTCTAAGATTAATCCAGTACATTGTGTCCTGCAGCAAATATCCACACCTGTTTTCTCACACTCTTCACCTAAGTCTTTTTTTTGGCTACAGCTAATCCCATCCCAGCACAATCCCAGCACACTGTCTCAATAAAATAACCTACAGATTCTTGATTGCCAACCATGGTCTAAATAAAACAACAGATTTTGTTTTGACATGGGATTTTAGGCACCTTCACCTAGGGCACACATCCTGATTTCCAGATTGGCCATGGAACAGGAAAACAAAAGATCTTAGAAAGACAAATAGTCATAGTTGGTATCTGGTTTTGAAATATTTAGGTTCAGCAGAACAATTGCAACGACTCCCTTTTATTTCCCTCCATGCTTACAAAGGTAATGCTGCCATGTGCTCCACACACAGAGAAACACGTGCTTAGGCACTCGAAAAAGAATTCCTCAAATCCAAGTGCATCACTCAAAACTTCAAAAAGAAGTCAAACCTTGCCAAATATTGAATAAGTACAGAAAAAAACCATGTGGCATAAACCACAAACTATTGCCTTGGAGAAATGAGGGGTGTTTACTGAAAGGGAAGCAGACACTCCTCCCTTCCCTTGCTGCTGCTGGTGCTCCTCAGCTGGGACCATGGCAGGAGCACTTCCTCAGCCAGAAACCAAACCCAAGTACCAGCTGCCCAGAATTTTTCTGATAATTCTGCTTAATTATAATTTAAGAGTTGCCAACTTCAAAAGCTTGAACTGATGGGAGTGAGAAGACAGAAAAGAAAACTTTGGCATCTTCTGATAACCAGAAGTCACCATAGGGAACAACTGTTCACACTTAACTGATTCCTTTCATGGCTGTTTGGGAACACAGACCAGGGGTTCTTACCATACCCACAAAGTACTTTTAAAGGATTTGTGAAAGGTAAACAAAAAAAAGCAAGCAAGCAGTATGTGGCTTAAATTTTCTGTGAAAGGGTCCATAGCAGCACTGGGGAGTGCTTCCATCTGTATGGTCTCACTGACTTCCTAAGCTTGCTTACATTTCTGGTCAGGTAGGAACTCCTTTCCAATTCATTCTCAGTTAATTCTAATATTTCTCCATATTACTCCACAGAAGTAAATAAATTCTCTCTACTACAGAGAAGTTGGTGGGGGCAAGGCACCCTGACCTCTTGAAATCTCAAGATTTAAAGACATTCTACAAGTCAGGGGGAGTTAGAACAACGAGCTGTGAGGGAAGGTGATAGACAAGCTCAATCAGGGTGATGTTTAACAGGTGTCCATTATCTCACAAGAAGGTCTTTCCCATGGACCTAGCCACTCAAGAGAGAGGAAAAAAATAAAAATCAAATCCTGGTGAGGAAAATGGTGGCCATACTGACTGCTGAAGCCACCTCCCTGAAGGGCATCATGCAGTGTATCCGGACACCACCATCTGAATGTCTTTTGAAAACCTGGTCTGGCAAGTGTAAGAACTGCACTTGGGCCGGAAGAATCCCAGACATAGATACTGGGAGAAGAGCTTCTTGAGAGCAGCCCTGTGAGAAGGACCTGGGTGTCACAGTGGATGAGAAACTGAACATGAGCCAGCAGTGGCTCTTGCAGCTCACAAGGCCAATGGGATCCTGGGCTCCATCAGCAGAGGGGTGGCAGCAAGGACAGGGAGGGGATTGTCCCTCTCTGCTCTGCCCTCGTGAGGCCCCAGCTGGAGTCCTGTGTCCAGAGCTGGGGCCCCCAATACAAGAGAGATGTGGGACTGTGGGAGAGGGTTCAGAGGAGCCACAAAGATGCTCAGAAGGCTGGAGCAGCTGCCCTACAAAGAGAGGCTGAGGGAGCTGGGCTGGTTCAGCCTGGAGAAGAGAAGGCTGCGGGGGGACCTCATTGCAGCCTGCCAGGACCTGAAGGGAGCAGAGAAACAGGAGGGGAATCAGCTTTTTCAAAGGGCAGATAATGGCAGGACAAGGGGGAATGGATTAAAGCTAAAGGAGGGAAAGTTTAGATTGGATATTAGGGGGAAGTTTTTTACAGAAAGAGTGGTGAGGTACTGGAACAGGCTGCCCAGAGAGGTGGTGGATGCCCCGTTCCTGTCAGTGTTTAGGGCCAGGTTGGATGGGGCCCTGGGCAACCTTGTGTAGCTCCAGGCCTGAAGTTGGTGGCCCTGCCTGTGGCAAGGGGGTTGGAGCTTTATGATCCTTGGGGTCCCTTCCAACCCACGCCATTCTATGATTAACAGTGCACTGCTAAAGCTGCCTGAAGGGTTATCAATCTATCCATCTGTCTTTCATGGAAAATGGGGATTGAAAAGACTGCAGAGGCATTTAGTCTCCATCTTTGCCAATGCAAGACTGCTCCACACTCTGTTCCTAGAGGTTCGTTCAGCTTTTAATGATATGACTAAAGGAACTCCCACCATTTTCCTCCAGAGGCTATTCTCTATCATAAAAGATTTCACTGTAAAGAAACAATTCTTCACACTCAGACTAAAATATTCCCTTGCTGACTTTTCCATTCATCTCTATGATATATGTAAGATACAGCAAAAGCCAAACTGCTCCCAGTTACATCATACAGTCCTTTAAATGTTAGGCAAATTGCCTTACAGTAACACCAAAAACAATTTGTCTGCAACCCTTGTTCTTCAGAAAATCACGGTGGAGGCAGCAGTTTGATTTTCAAGACACACATTAAAAGAATAAAGGGTGTAAGCCAGCAGGAACCTCACATGAAACAAAAGTCTGCAATTCTGCATCAGCCAGGCCCTTTTTTTTGAAGTTGTGAAAGAAACAAAAGGCCACAGTCCCTTGGGATTTTGTAAATCAAAAGGTGCTGAGGAGTGTGTAGATAGCAGAACAGTATCATTTACCAGCAAACAATCTACAGAACAAGTGCAGCCTCTGCACATTTTCCTCCCTGCCAGAAGTCCATTCTTGCACAGAGCTGCTATGCCTTGGTGCTTCAATTCCATTAAAAGGTACCATAAACAATAACAGCAACAATAACTCATTGTTAACTTGCCCTTGGCTCCTAACAATAGTACTTATTCAGGGAGTGTTCTGAATTTACACATTCTTAAGTTATGAGCAGCCATCTCCAAGGACAAGGAACTGCTGCAACTCCATGCAACACATGGCCTAGGGATTCATACATACATAATTCTACATCACCAGTTGCAAATCAATATTGCTAATCTTTTCTTCCTAGAAAAAAAGATTAGTAAAACTGTTTTGCTAGATAGCCACTAAAAATATTCTTTTTAAGAACAGCCTATTCCTTTTAAAAGTCTAAGGTTCCTTCTAGAGCAGGAATTAGCAGTGCAATTTGCCTTTAAGTTTTAGCCTTGATGACTTTAATTATTGATCAGATTGCTTAATGCAACTTCATAAAACATTGTGCCATAGGTAGTGGTAGGAAGAGTGTACTTCAGAGTTTACACCTCTGTAGGCGAAATAAAAACTGACTTTGAGCCTTGGTAGATATTAAAACCAGATGAAATTCTTCTGACTTTCACTGACTAGTCCTTCAATTAGTTTGCTCTTTAGTTCTGCCAAAATTACTTGTGACATTTTATTCACTGGCACAATAACAACAGGTCATTTTCAATAACCCGTGGCTAGCCCCATAGAGCGAGATTAAGCAAATTCTCTTATTTCCCATGGGAAACTGGAAGGTCAGCATGAAGGCTGCCTAGAGAAGGAAGGGTTAAAATTCCACTGCCAGAGCCCCTCCAGTGACTACAAACCCAAAGCAAAAGAAAACCAATGTTAGTTACACCAGTCCCTCCAGAAGGGGAAAATAAAGCAATAGCTCACACAAGCAAGAAATATCTTTCTCTCTCTTTTAAAACACACACCACAAGTACTTCATTACCTTCTGCTTGCAGCTCCTGTGAGGAGGAAATGCTGCAGAGACCTCAAAACCAGAACATCTAATATGGGCAACCCTAAATACAGACCTAAATTTTAGTCATACTTACCTCCTGCCACATCTCTGGTCTTGAAGAAGAACACAACCATGGCTGAAGGTCTGGAAAGAACAACAGAAGCCCTCAAACCTCTCAGCGCTTACTAAATGCAGCAAGGAGAGCCACCGCCTTGCTCTCTGACCTCTCACGAATGGCTCTCACAGCTGGGACCAAGACCCAGCCCATCTCACTGATGCAGGTGTCACTAATTAAGGCTTTGGGATTTCACAAGAAATTGGGGCAATTTACAGACCAAGTAGCTGAGAGGCAGCACACCTGGTAGAGCCAGCGACCCCCAGCTGACCCATGTTACCCCCTTCTCACTGGTTAGCCCACCATTTAGACTCCAGGTTACACCAGCGCAGTAATTACAAACTGCATCTGCCTCACAGCCACGTCCCAGGGTGGAAAGCTTCAGGTATGAAGAATTCCATTTGCACATCTCCACACGTCTACAGCTCCCCTAAAGCAAAGCAGGCCAGCAGCCTGACAAAAAGCATGCTGCACCACCTCCCACACTTGGGTGGGTGTGCGGCACCACAAAGACCATGCATGCCCGAATCAGCACAGGTTTTCTCCCCCTCTTCCCCCCACCAAAATGATTTCCCTTATGGACCTAGTTTGTCCTTACGACCTGGGGAGTGTAGTGGTTCTGCAAAAACCAGCCCAGCAGCAGCTCTGTGAAAGGCTAAGTATGGCTCATTGAACCTAGCCAGCAGTTCCTCTGCTTATTTATTTAACTTTGCAAATGCATCCTAGCCCCTCAGAGCTTACCTGCAACAGGGGGAGGGGGATTTCTGTTGTTCCTGGTTGTGCTGGAGTTTTGTTTTGCTTTCCTAGGTTGAAAAGAAAGGTGATGGGTCAAATTAATCCCTTGGTAATAGCAATGCAACTCAATCTGCAGTTGATATTTAGATGTCGTTGGAACCAAAAGCAATGATAATATCCTAACTATCTTACCAGTTATTCCAACTCATTTCTTGGGGAATGAGAGTGGAATCTGAAAATCTCATTAACAAAGTCCTAGAGAAAGGTCTCTCTGATTCCTGTAAAACCAAACTGCTTTGCTCACAGGTAAGGTACAAGGTAGATAAAAAGAACTGGCCTGAAACAGTGAAAAGGGGAGAAACCCAGTCAAAGGTACCTAAACCAGAAATCTGGTATGAAATGACTTATTTATTAACTTCAAAAGACTTTAGTGTGCCTGTTTGAGACAAAACTGTTAGACAATTGAAGGCATTACCTGGAGGGAATCATCAGGCACAAGTGATTTGGAATTCTTAAAGTAAACTTGAAATGTAACTGCGAAACAGCTTTCTGTGCTCCTGTCGCTGTGGCTGTGTGCAAAAGAGAATGTGACAGTGGAACAATTCTCCTAAGTACCAAGACAGGTAGACTGGAGAGATGGAGTTTTACCAGTAAACCCACAAGTCTTCCACGTTCCTCCCCTCTCATCTGTGTCTGTGTAGTTAAGTCATTGCGGAAGGAATTGGACTATTGAAACAGTACAGAAAAGCCACCTCACTGTTCAAGGTTGGCTTTGTTAGGACTGTTACTCCTCCTGCTCTGTAAGAAAACCAGTAGGGACATATTTTGCAAAGCTAAAGGAGGGTCCAAGGCAAAATACCAGTCTATTCCCAGGAAACTGATATGTCTATTCATGTTGAAAGCTTCTAGCAAGAAACGCCAAAGTTTTGCAGCAATGTAAGAGAGTTCTTACTCCAGATTATGAGGGAAAACCAAATGGTTGAAGACCTACTCACTCACCAACTTGGAGTGCTGGCCAGGGACATGGATAACCAGCACTCAGATCCTTGCTCAGGCCTCACACATGGCAGAATTGCAGACCCCAAGCAACTCTTACCGTAAGGCGAAGGCGACTCCAGATCTGGCTGCTGAGGTGAAATATTTGCCCTAGTCCTCTGGAAACACTTTACATGAGATGACAAACGGTTGTTGTGGATCATTTAAGGTAGCAAGACTCTTCAAGGGGGTGCTCTCAAGCTAATGACTGCCTCAATCCCACAAAACTGGCATTAAACATGAAAACCTAAAACCTCCATTGGTGTGACAAATTACAGGATACACAGCAGTTAGGATGGGAAGTCTGCCATTCCAATGCAGAGGCCAAACTATCAGCAACAGGGACTAAAAAACCTTTTCATTTCAAAACCATAAGATCAGAACCTGTATTTGCTATGGTAAGTACAGGGGTTCATTTGTTTTCAGCTGAAGGTCATTGGTTTATATTCTTCTGATTCAGTTCCTACCAGGGCAGATGTTATCATCTGGCACCAAGGCTATAATTCAAGGCCACTTCCAAAGCCTTACAGAAATCACTAATTCATTTCAAAGACAGGAGAAAGTATTCTGGAAAACAGTCTGGCCAATTTTCTCATTTTTATAGGTCTTCCTCATAGCCTCCTTTCATTACTGTTTTATCTCATGGTAGAAAAAAGCTTGGTTTGCTAGCATTCATCTTGTACAGCCCAAACGTTTCAGGAAGCACGAGCAAAAGGATGTTGATTTTTCACCTTGGACTGTTTCAGCTGAGCTCAGCTTAGATTTATGCGCTGGCAAATGATACACACAACTCCCC
This sequence comes from Laterallus jamaicensis coturniculus, assembly GCA_022605575.1. NCBI lineage: Eukaryota > Metazoa > Chordata > Aves > Gruiformes > Rallidae > Laterallus > Laterallus jamaicensis. Next base: position 6,702,910 of record JAKCOX010000005.1, read on the forward strand.
CCTTACAAATTTTTGATGACATACCCAGAGTAAGTGATCTCTCAGGTAATTCCCTCCCAACTTGCATCATTTCATTATGATTGAATTCTTCAGTTTCAATTCTAAATTTGAATACAGTGTCATGCTCTGAGACCTTAGAATAGAGAATAGCAGGAATGACTCACTGTACCTGTGTTTCTCTCTCAAATTGCACAGATCAGTATTTCTAAGAGACCTTTTGTCATCCCAGTAGTAGCCCACAAAAATCACAGTAGCTGTGTGAAGGACTAAGGATGATTGTATCTACCTTCTCCTCCCTCAGATCTCCCACCCTGCAAAACTTGACTGCAGAAATGAAACGTACTCGGCTGGAAACTTGTGGGTGGCGATTCACTTACACAGCCTGTGAAAAAGAAAAGCAACACATATATTTTACATTAAGCTCAGTGAGGACTTCCTCAGTATCTCTGTCACTCTGCACTTGCACTTCCAGGAGGGGACATGCACCCTCAAGGGCTTCAAGGAATGATGAGAAGAGGTCACCCAGCCAGTACAGCTGAACAGTGCTCAGGCTGTGCCAGAGATTTTTCAGACATACGATATGACGTCGTGAGAGGCTGAGGGAGCTGGGCTGGTTCAGCCTGGAGAAGAGAAGGCTGTGGGGGGACCTCATTGCAGCCTGCCAGGACCTGAGGGGAGCAGAGAAACAGGAGGGGAATCAGCTTTTGAAAAAGGCAGATAATGGCAGGACAAGGGGGAATGGATTAAAACTAAAAGGAGGGAAGGTTTAGATTGGATATTAGGGGGAAGTTTTTTACAGGAAGAGTGGTGAGGGGCTGGAACAGGCCACCCAGAGGGGTGGTGGATGCCCCATCCCTGGAGGTGTTCAAGGCCAGGTTGGATGGGGCCCTGGGCAACCTTGTGTAGCTCCAGGCCTGAGGTTGGTGTCCCTGCCTGTGGCAGGGGGGTTGGAGCTCTATGATCCTTGGGGTCCCTTCCAACTCATGCCATTCTATGATTCTATGACATACGCACTGGGAACAAGTGGAATGATAACAAGAAACCAAGGGCAAAAAGCAATGGGGTAAGAAAATAACTTGACAGAAATAAAGCCCTGACAGTAGTTCAAGTTAAGCCATAGTCTCCTCCAGATTCCTAAACATCTGAATGCTGAAACCATATTTGTCTTTGGCATCTGGCAATGTCATTTAATACGTTCTTATGGCCCTGCATGCAGTTAAGCATGCACTGTATATTATTTTATGATGTTTGAATTGGAATCACACTTTCTGGGTGCAAGTATTCGTGTTTTTGCAGATTCTTGTGTAAAGCTGGGAGAAGCTGTTTCCAATTTCACGACCGTTTATCGCTAATCCAAAATGACTGCAGCATTACCTACAGACAGGAAGCTGGATGAGGGCTTGTGTGTTTTGGATGCATCACGCTCTTCCCAGGAAACTCTGTTAAACTAGTTTTATGCTTACATGAGAGGAAGACAGAAATTACTAATGGACATGACTGTGCCTAATCTATATATAGTTTAGGAAAATAAAGGTAAAATTGAGATGGGTCTTATAGCAGCTCTTCATCCATGTGAGCTCAAATAATCATTTCAGCATTCCATTCAGGTTTCTGCTTTTGCTTTCTCAAAACTCCAACTGCAGAAGAGAGCCCTGAGCTCACTAGTTCAGCCAACTTTCAGGAATTTTACAGGTTCTGGTCTCGAGGCCTAGCAGTTAACTTTTCCTGAAATAACCAAAATCTTAGTGCAAAACATTTCTTCCATATAGTTCACGCTATCATCTTGCAAGAGATTACACTGAACTGCAGTTGTATTACATGTCAAAGGAAACACAGAGTGGACTATTCCCTTGGGGAGCAAAAAACAATGCTGACGAGAGGAGGGATTAAGCTGTCCTCCAGAACAACCTAAGGAACAGCCTAAGAAATATGTACTTAACATTTTATGAACTTCTAAAATTTAGATGTTCATTTTGGCCAGCAGCTGATTTAGAGCTGTTCTAATAACTCTTGTGAGAAAAGGCTTTCTCCCAAGATTTATAGCAGTCCAGGATTTTGATGGATAGAAAGAGCCATAAGATTTTTATGTTTAATCATCATAATCAAACAGTAAAGGTGCACAGATTTTTCTGCTGTTAGAAAGTTAACCATTTCGTTGGAACTTTGCTGGAAAGTATTAGCATCTGGATTCCTTGAGAAGGATTTGCTCTGAATGGATTGTTTATTATTCTGTTTGAATGCATCGCTCACCATGTTGTCAAGGTTTTCAAGGAATATATAGTGTTTGCCACGGGTAGAAAAATGCCTGCAGGTTTAACTTCCAAAGAACTGAACCTGTAGTGAGTTAATGGCAAGTACAAAAAAATAGCAAGCAACCTTCCTCCTGGAAGTTGCATATTCATTTGATGCCATTTTATGATAAGCAGTATCTACATGACCCATCCAAAACTGCAGGGAGAAAAAAGAGAATACAAATTTAAAGATGACTGTTTACAACAGTGAGAAGACAGGAAAAAAGACAACTAAGACTCTGAGTGAAAACACGTTTTCAGAAAACATTTAAAGCTATTTGATCCAGTAGCATCACACATTTGTTTGGTCTTTTGTTGTCCTTTACTGGCTTCACTTTTAAGAACAAGCTTAAGTCTGTTATACCCATTTCAGCTGAGTCCAAACACCCATGTCTATCCCCTTTCCCCCTACCTAAATTGGATCACCTGAGAAGGTGCTATACTTACACTTGCTCCTTGCTCTTGGAAGAGAGTTAGAGAAAGAAAGCTTCTTTGTGGAGGATACTGCTTTCAGTGCTTCTGCATGTGATGGAGATCTCTGGAGATAGGTTTTTCTGATGCTTGCTTAGTCTGTAAGATATAATTTGGCGCTTTTTTTCTATTAATAAAAACAATACATGGTTATTTAACTAACATAGTTAGGAGTTACACCATGCTTTGGTCTTTCTTTAAATGATTTACATTTTTCTATATTACTTTATAAATGTCTTCAGGGTTTTTCCCATAATTTTATTACTGGATTTTATGTATTTAGTTACAGTAGATTATGATTTCCATGGCTAACTTTTTAGCTGTCAAACCATTTAATAGAATGGAAATTTAAAAATCAACAAAGAGTATCTGTCAAAGGACGTTCGCAATCAAGTTCACAATCCCTTGAAAGTAAATTGAATTTCTAAGAAACAAAGAACAAAGCCAGGTTTGTCCCTTGCCACTAAAGCTCTACAGTGTGAAACCCACCAGAGCCCAACAGCTGTGAAGCTACAGACACTGTTCAGTATCTGAAAGGAAAATAACCTGAGGCAGCTCTGCTAGCTCCTACTATACATCCAGTACAGCCTCCCATCACCTCTGAAATAGTCTGTGACTCAGCCCCAGTGTTTTTCAGGCAGAATCTGGGTGATTACATCTAAGGACAAGGTCTTCCTGACCAGAAGGTACTTACAGGAGCTAAATGTCTCAATAGGAAGAAACGCCCATCATCTTCCCTAAAGGAAAAAGTACTTTATTGTGAAAGGGAAGTAGAAAACAAGAACTGCCAGGAATGAGGGGGTACAGGACAAGGAGAATGAATTACCTTGACAAGCAAGGGAGGCAGGTGAGGATCCAGAAACAATGTGAATGGCAGCACCCGGATTTCAGTATGTCATAAAATGCTCCACCCCTCCTACCTTTCCTTACTGCAAAATAAGGGAAGTGACTGATGATCCCAACTGCCATCACACACCTAGAGCCGTGCAAAGGCTCAGTATATGGGAAAACACTGCAGTGTGAAATACGTGTAGTTCATGGCTAAAGCATCAAAAGGGGCCTGGTTCCATTTCAGCTGTCAGAACCTCTTTGTGTGACTTTAAACAAGCTGCTCAGCTTTCCTGTGCCCCAACATCCACAAGACATTTGCCCATGCCAAAACATTCTACAGCTTGTAGAGAAACAGGCTGAGCCCCTGACATTCAATGTTTCACATGGAATAATTAAATAGCAACCGGAGCTGAAAGCGTGAAATCATCAGGCAACTTCCCAGCACAAGGGAAAGCTGAGCTACAGTCCTCCTCCTAGACAGCATTTCAAACTGTTGGATGAAGCATTAATATGCAAGCTGTCTGTAGTGCACACTTTAACAGCATCCAAGGAATGAGCGGGAACGTCACCTGCCTTCTCCCACATCCTGGGTGTGAGGCATCCTTGCAGAAGTGCATCTTTGATTCACTTTAAGGAGAGGAAAGTAGCAAAATGCTGAGCAATGAGACAGATGACAGAATGGCAGCTGCCACAGCAGCACTGCCTCTGCCCAGAGGACCAGTCCTTTCTTCATATGAGGTGAACTCCACACACATGGCTGGAGCATGGTGTCTGACACGGCATCTGTCAGCAGGCACATGAGCATTTAACAATGCTACAGCCAAGGTGTTTCTGGGCACGGCGAGCCCTAACACTTCTGGCACCTGAGGACCTTTGGCACAGCGATCCAAGGCTGCTGGAAGCGCTGGTGCTGTACAGGGGCTGGACGTGACCTCTGAGGGGAGGAATTTGGGCATTAGATGCTTAGCACATGAATCACAGGATTAGGTGCTGGCACACCAAAGCAGGTTTGGCCCAAAATGGCCACAGAACTACAGCTGTACAGGGTTTTATTTTTTTTTATTTTAAACCAAAAAATATTTATCCTATAATGCAGATTTGCCAAACCCAAACCTTTTACAGGACTGCAATTTAAACTTCAAGAAAAGCGCTCCCAGTTCAAGACATGACTTCTGAATAAACCCCAATTCCTACCCCTCTCCCGTATCTGAAAGGACAGACATCAGGAGACTCATCTCAGGTACACAGATTGAAGTCTAAGTCCTGGTTTGACTCAGAGATAAGAGATCTTGAACCTCAGTCTGATGCAGATAAGCTGTAAGCTTAACCCAAGGACAGAAAGGGTCTTGTTCATGATTTTTTTTAACCTTAATTGCTATTTTCATCCAAATACAAAGCAGGAAAAGTTCTACATTCCATGCCCCCCCTCTTTTTTTCCCCCCTTATGGCCAGAAAATCTATTTCCTGTTCAGCTTTAGGCACAAATTACTCACCCCCACACTGTTTGGCCATGGTAGGATTTTCTGCTTTTCTCTCTAGTCCTGTCAAACCACCATCAGGGAATTAGTGCTCCAGGTTCATTTTTGAGCGACTTCCAAGAATAAAATATGTCCATCAGAGCAAGTGTACTGCTCCCAGTTACTTCTATCCTATCTCCGAAGGCAGAGCTTGGCCCGAGTGCTGCACATCAAGGAGCTGTTAGTTCTGAACTATGTTGGCTTCTCATCTCAGGATACAGCACAGCATTCTAGAGTAGTGTTACACACAGCAGCCTGCTCAAGGGGAGAAAAAAACCCCCAAAACCCAACAAAACCACCCCCCACGTTGGTTGCACCGAAAAGATGTAATACCAGATTCACCAATAAGTTCCTGCTTCTCTGCACTCCTCTGGCAACTCAAAACAGCTGGAAAGCTGCTTTATCTGGGTTTAGCCAAGCCTGTGGATACTTTGCATCATCAGAGGACAGAAGAGTCCAGCTGACAAACTACTACACTGCCACTACGTAAAGCACAGGGGGATATCACATGAACATACCTTCGGTCTGCTGTACGCTCTTGTTCTGGACTAAATCTTGCCACAGGTTCCACAGAAGGGGAAGGGGATCTCCCATTTCTTCTTATCGATTATAGATCTGAAAAAAACCCTCTGCACTTATGCTCCTTTAAAAATACTCAAGACAACACAGAACTACATTTGAAACGGCCCAAAAGTATCACTTTTTAATGACACTGCATATTTGAAATACTCTGAAAATTGGCAAAGTTGCCCCATTTCAAACATACAGCATTTTATACACTGGATATATATGTATATATATATATATATATTAAATACACATGCAATAAATTTTAAGCAAATATATTACAAATATCTAGAAGACCTGTATTTTTTCCACATGTGAAAGAAATGATCCCTGTTACAGCCCTTTTATTGCTCACTGCAGACAGTTATGTGAAGCAGACCATGGTCATTTTCTTTTTCTCCTACAAATCTGGAAAATTTTTGCAGCTCCCTCACATACAGTTAGCACGGTAACTGAACCCTGTTACAGACATTGTGTAGGTAGAATGTAAGAGCTATCTCTTGAGCTCTATTGACAGAGCTGCGTGTTTTAACATGAGCTCTTAAAAAAACTGGAAAGCAGATCAGTCCTACTTGGTCCTCTGAGATACAGGTCTTAGTTATACTCTTGACTTAACCACACTGCGCCTTAAAGACTTCTACTCACAGTTTCCTTTTGCTATTGGAAATATCTACATCAGAAGCAGAGGGCCAAAGTGACAACAACTTGGTGAGTAAACCAAGGATTACTTGAAAACCCCTCCTCCTAGTGTTAGTGGAGTCATTTCACTTCACAACCAATTTGTTGTTTCCAACCTTTCAAGTGTTTCGAGCGCCGAAAGCGCTGTCGCTCACGGCTTAGCACTTGAGATTATAGATTTTGCTCAGCTGTAAAACAGCTTATTTGTTAAAATGAAATTCTCAGCTGACAGAAAATTTATTCATAGAGTAAAACCGAACAACTGATACTCAGCTCTGGAAGGCAAAGTTCTTAGCCTTTCTACAACACTTCGGGTGTCCAGAGAACAAGAAATACAGAATCAGAAGGAAAAGCGATCTGTTCTCTAATCATGGAATCTTTTGATCCTACTTGTAAAGAAAATAATTGTCCAGGGGCAAATCCATTTTTAGAACTAGGCACTGGCTTCTTAAAAAGGTTTTTGACCATGTCATCTCATCCCACAGCTGCTATTTTATTTCAGCAGTCAGCTCTTTTAATACTCCTATTTCCATGTCACTGCAGAGTAGATCTGTCCTCCTTTGACAGATCCTAAATACAAGGGGGTGTACAGAACATGCAGTCATTTTACAGCTTTTTGGGATAATAAATTTTACTCTCCATACAAGGAATTGTTTAACTCATACCTTGCAACGCTTCAGACTCCCTGAGAAATCCTCTTTGAGACTTAGGTACTTCCCAGCCATGTGACCACATGGATCAACTGAAAACGAAGCAGCCCAGCATCTGAACAGACAAAAAAGTTTGTGTGGTACCATAAACAATCACACAGACACCCATGTGGCTTTGGAATCACCAGCTTAGCATGTAATGGGAGCAATGTAAGTGCTTACATGGCAAAATACCTCATTACTTAATCACAGAATGGTTGGGGTTGGAGGGGACCTCCAAAGATCATCTAGTCCAATCCCCTTCTCATTCATTCATTCATGCATTAGTGTCACAGTCACAGTACTTGCCCTCCAGCTCTCAAATGTGCTGCCTTCCAACAGAAATGTTGAAAGTTGGTATCTTCTCTTCCTTACTCTTATTTCAGTGGTATGAAGAAGGATTTTGGAAAATTCTGCAATGTCTTAAGATGTAATTAAAGACAGAGAAAGAAATTTAAATGGTGACTGTGGCACACATGATGGTAAGCATCCTAGCTGAACCTAATCCAGGTAACAAGAGCAGTGAATACACCACGTTGTGGGTTCTGCCCCGTGTCTGCGATCACAGGATGTAACTGCAGCCAGGCAGAGCTTTCCCTCCCTGGCTTTGATATACATGAGCTTCATGCTATCTCAGCTTCACTGCTGTTTTACCATGCTAAGTAGAATGAGTTAAGACAGGTACGCAAGCACATGCCAAATACCTCTGGTTTTATACATGGATTTAATCTTAAAATTGAAAGTCGTGCTGACTGTGGTGCTGGAAGCCAAGGCAGCCCAGTGGGCATGGGAACCTTTGGAAACATCTCCCAAAATGGGAAAGTTCTGTAAAGTTCATAGGTCTTTGTATATTTAAATGACAGGTAGGATACACAAAACCCCATGCATATTTATATGTATTTATATAGAGAGTGCATATCTGCAACTGTAGGCATACATGTTCGGTCATTATATAAATTTCAGACATCTGGTTTAGTCATACGATTGGATGCCATCATCATTAATAAGTAAATCATGTTGCAAAACTTACATTAATCTATATCAGCACTACATAAACGACCATAGATCACAGAGTTAAGGTCATGCATGGATTTCTTTTACTTTTTTTTTTAGCCAGATACTCTTAGGATAAAAGTTTATTTTTAAGGGGCAAATGATAGCAACAGCATCATCAACTTGGGCAGCTTTACCTAGGATTACATGATTCCTAAATTTCCCTGAATACAGTGAGACCAATTCCCACACTTCCTCAGCTGTTTCCAAAAACCAAGCCAGTTGTGGCTGTGTCTCTGAAAATTCTTCAGGACAACGCTTCAGGAATGAACGACCTTCTTATGCACTATAAATACACTGGGCCTAAAAATGGGTACCTGTCCGTCCTTCTGCTTACAATCTCCCCAGGGATGCAATTCGCAGAGGCCATCTCAGAGGCCGAGCTCAGGATGAAACGCCAAGGGAGACACATGATAGTATCAGTACTAAATAATCACACTTCATAAAACAATCCCAGAAAATGAGAATCACAGTTCTTACCCTGTTGAAGTGCTCAGATACCATGTCAGAGGGCGTCTGATAGATAATAATTACATGTAATTTGGCAATGAGTAAAACATGGAAGTTCTCTTCCAGGAGACTTTCTCTTATGAGAACACTTTCTCCTAGAGCAATCAGGTAAAAAAGACTCTTGGAAGATCTCTGTGGGGTTGAGGGCTTTCAGCACTAGTTGAAAATCATAGAATGGCATGGGGTGGAAGGGACCCCAAGGATCATAAAGCTCCAATCCCCTGCCACAGGCAGGGCCACCAACCTCAGGCCTGGAGCTACACAAGGTTGCCCAGGGCCCCATCCAACCTGGCCTTTAATACCCCCCAGGGATGGGGCATCCACCACCTCTCTGGGAAGCCTATTCCAGCCCCTCACCACTCTTTCTGTAAAAAACTTCCCCTAATATCCAATCTAAACTTTTCCTCCTTTAGCTTTAATCCATCCCCCTTGTCCTGCCATTATCTGTCCTTTACAAAAGTTGATTCCCCTCCTGTTTCTCTGCTCCCTTCAGGGACTGGCAGGCTGCAATGAGGTCCCCCCGCAGCCTTCTCTTCTCCAGGCTGAACCAGCCCAGCTCCCTCAGCCTCTCTTTGTAGGGCAGCTGCTCCAGCCCTCTAGTCATCTTTGTGGCTCCTCTGAACCCTCTCCAACAGTTCTCCATCTTTCTTGTATCAGAAGATACTGCCACGGAAGCGTATCCTCACCCATTCTGAAGAGAACAAGCACAAGCAAAATTTCACCTAGTCTTACACAGGGTTAAGCTAACTCTGACTCTTTCCTATCACTGCCCACAGCGAAAGCTCTCACAAACATCAGGGAGCATAATCCAAGCAACACTAAGCACTTTGGAAATTCCCCCCTGTATAATTAAGCAAGCAATAATTCTGGGGTGCTTTTTCTGGGAATATTTGTGTGAAGAAGCATTTTTGTGTACAGAGATGCTTGGGAGGGAGCATGTATCCCTCCGAACGCAGCACCTGAACAAACAGGTTTGCATATACGCCTGTAAGTATCTAGATTAACGTGGATCAGCAGTGGAACTGCTGCTTTGACCACCCTGTCTGTAAAGAAATGTCTTCAAGAAATGTGACCAGAAAGAAATGAAACGTAAAGCTTGTAGGTCAGCCAATAAATCTGGCTTGTGTCTTTCTCTCTTCCTCAGGCAGGAAGGAACCCAGCTATTTTTAAATCTAGCGTCCAGGTACACAGCCAAAACCAAACGCTGCTTCTGCTGGAGAAGATGACAGGAAAAGGTTTTATACTTTGTAAAGCTTTCCCAAGGCCTGCTAGTCTCCTCTCTCTTTGTCCTTGGGGTGTCACACACTCTCACCCTTGGATAATTTACTTTCCACTGCTTTTTCCAGCTAGGAAACAGCAATGTCACTGTGTTACTTAAGGTAGTTGTTCAAGTTTTTTGTTTGGTGGAGATCATAGAATCATAGAATTATAGAATTGCAAGGGTTGGAAGGGACCCCGAGGATCATAAAGCTCCAACCCCCCTGCTACAGGCAGGGCCACCAACCTCAGGCCTGGAGCTACACAAGGTTGCCCAGGGCCCCATGATGTTTTGGGTTGTTTTTTTTTAAAATACTACTTAATTCTGTATTTGCACAAGTCAAAGTTACAAAGTATGCTTAGCTTCAGACCGTTTACAAACAATCCAATAATCCAAGTCTAATTGAATTATTTCATGTAAAAATATCAAAGAGTGGATACTAGCATTAGTATTACATTTTTTTATGAAGAAGTCAAGAGGGGAAAGATCAATAAGCATTTTATTCCAATTATGTGGTTCAGGGCTTTCAGGTTTCTTTAGGTTTGAAAATTGTTTAGAAGAACAACTTGATTTCACCTTACTACTCTTAATAACGAAGCCTTACTATGTAATAGATCATTAGAAAAGCTTCTGGATATTCTCAGAGCCAATTCACTTGAAACTTCTAGACCTGTTGCAATTATTTTCCATAACCACACCGTTTACATTTTCTTGATAATCAAATCAAAAGCATCATAACTAGTCTTTGAAAGAACTACAAACTTTCTTCATCCCTGTTCTAACTTCTCTGCCTTTTATCATTTGGGGGTTTTGGGGGTTTTTTCCAAGGCCTCACAATGGTTCCTGCTATGACAGGAATAACTATCTTTCCTAAAGAACGTATGTGATTTATTCAACACTCTGTTTCTATAATAATTGTATGCAGTAAGTGGAGAACTAGTTGCAGTTATTCTTCTGAGAGTTTCCAATGGCAGACAGCTCCAAACACGGGCAGGTAGAGTCTCAAAGTGAGCGTATGCTGCCTGCAACAGAAATATCTCACATGCAGTCAGGAACTAATCCAGATCCAACTGATGCAACTCTTGAATCTCTTCCCACACAGTCAATTTGCCAATTTCAATAAATTTACAAGAAGTTATAGTTGCCAAAAGAGGTTTTGAAACATGAAACAATATAATTCTCTTTTATTCATGCAGAAAAAGGGCATGTGAACTCCAACATTTTTCTGATGGATATAGCTGTATCAGTGATAAGCACAGAGCAAAATACTGTCTGAACACATCTTTCAGGCCTATTGGGAGAAGGATTAAGTGACAGAATTCTGGGTACTCTACAACTTTGTGGATTCACTGAGCAAAATCTAAACAATACTTTACTCCAGACCCTTTCCTTTGAAAACTATAAATTTCCTAACCATGTCAGCAAAATTGTTGCATTCAAAATTCACCATGACAGCTCCAGGACCAGGTTTTCCCTAATTGTCACAATAAAATTTCAACTGCATCCCAAGGAACACAAGAAACAACAGAAGCAGCAGAGTGCTTCAGTTCTTGCTCAGTCTTGACGCTGAAGGTTATTTTCAGATTGTAAATGGAAACCACTATTCAGTTGCTGGGGTGTTAATTCACACAACAGGATTATTTAGCCACAGTCAGTCCACAGAGGCCACACTGCGCAGCCATCCTTGTGCGCTGCCACCGGGTGACAACAGGTCTGATGCCAGCAGGATGCTGTGCACCCAGCCCACTGACTGTAATGTAATTCCTCTGCCCAAAAGTGTCCCTTGGTCCCCCCAGGAGCAGAGCAGGGCAGTGAAAACGTGCCTTGACAACAATGGGGCAGGCAGATGCTTATTTTCTTTGCGGACGTCACTGATGTCAGCCGTGGCAGAGGTGCCAGAGGAGATGTGGGAATCTCCCACCCTTCATATTTTGGAGCTGTTCTCCTGGTGCTAAAGAAAAGGTCAGCACAGAGCCCCAAAAGGGATCATTTCTGGGCTTGAAAAGGCTGAAACTATTGTGCCAGAGGGAACAGTTAGCACAAGCCAGAAGGTGGGGCGCGGGGAGGTCTGCAAGAGGGCCAGACATTTATCAGTGGTCTGAACAGCCTATCGGGCAGGCTGGCAGGGAGAGGCTGAGGTGGTAGTGTTTGAAGGAGTTGAAAGAGCAGACCCAAACCCAAATAGATCATTTAAGATGTTTATAGGAAAAGGCTTTATGACCCTGTGTTCTCTAATAAACTTTTCTCATTATAAAAAGGTAATAAAAGGATTCAGTTTAATAAATCCTCTGGTATTTTATATAAAATAGAATATTAAATAATAACAAAAGAAATGTTCTGCTCTTTTTTTTTTTTTCCCTAAATGGATGGTTCCAGAAACCTACTGGCAGAAATGAGTTACAAACATTTCTTCTCTGCTTTTGTGGGGGAATAAAAAAACCAGCTAGTCTAAAACATTTCCTACTGTGGGCACAATGAACAGAAATCCGCAGAACCCATCCAGAGACACACACAGAAAATGCACAAACTGTCCTGGCAGAACAGTGTGGGAAAGTGCATTGCAGGCTTCCCTGTCATAACTTCACCTGGCCTGCAGGTAAGCAGAGAGATGTTCAGTTTGCAACAGTTTGAATCCTTCATTTCATCTGGGCTGGGCTCCATCAGCAGAGGGGTGGCAGCAGGGACAGGGAGGGGATTGTCCCTCTCTGCTCTGCCCTCCTGAGGCCCCACCGGGAGTCCTGTGTCCAGAGCTGGGGCCCCCAGTACAAGAGAGATGTGGAACTGTGGGAGAGGGGTCAGAGGAGCCACGAAGATGATGAGAGGGCTGGAGCACCTGCCCTACAAAGAGAGGCTGAGGGAGCTGGGCTGGTTCAGCCTGGAGAAGAGAAGGCTGCAGGGGGACCTCATTGCAGCCTGCCAGGACCTGAAGGGAGCAGAGACACAGGAGGAGAATCAACTTTTTCAAAGGGCAGACAATGGCAGGACAAGGGGGAATGGATTAAAGCTGAAGGAGGGAAGGTTTAGATTGGATATTAGGGGGAAGTTTTTTACAGAGAGAGTGGTGAGGGGCTGGAACAGGCTGCCCAGAGAGGGGGTGGGTGCCCCGTCCCTGGAAGTGTTCAAGGCCAGGTTGGATGGGGCCCTGGGCAACCTTGTGTAGCTCCAGGCCTGAGGTTGGTGTCCCTGCCTGTGGCAGGGGGGTTGGAGCTCTATGATCCTTGGGGTCCCTTCCAACCCTTGTCATTCTATGATTCTATGATTCATCACTATCACTTGAGAGCCTATCACCACGGCCTTTTTACAGGCTCAGTAGCAAGAACCAAGTGAAGAGAGGGAGGAGGAAAGGTAGAGATGGGGGCCAGTGACAGCAGAAAACTTTGCTAGCCTTTTGTGCATACCAGAAACATTTCTCAGTGATAAAATTTTGTAAATGCACAAAAAAGTAGTAGGGCCTGCTCTGAACTGCCTGTGCCACACAAAAGGAATGCAGGAGAAAAATCAGAATCCAAAAAGGAAAGATAAAACAATGCATTTCCCATCCATGCAGCACAATGAGAAACATAAAACATTTGACTCACACTTAGGATGCTCCAGGATGCAGTCGTAAAAAATAAAAGTACTCCAGGGGAGCAACGGCATTTTCAGGGCTAAGAAACCTACTGGGTTTATTCCAACAGATTCAAAGACAATGTGTTCTCTCATTGTCCTTTTCAACTCATAAGAAAATGCTTAGGCAGTGGTTCTACCATAGAATAAATCTACTTTTGGGTTCCAACTACCAAGATCCTACTGGCACGGATTGATTGCTTTCCATTCTTGTACTACTGACAGCTTTCCTTCCACTGTTAGCTCTCTTATGGCAAAGGTTGGTCCAATGAAGATTAAGATTATGGGATCACATGGTAATCCAGTTTGAAAGGAAGCCCAGGAGGTCACCTAGCTCAGTATCCTGCTCAAAGCACAGTTGTTTTGACAGGATAGGTAGGATTTGCATCCCCAGGTCAGGGTCGCCTCTTCCAGAAACAGAATCTGGAAGAAGCTGATTCCACAGGAAATCTGACTCTCATACCTGTATCTTTGGTAGCAGCTGAGCTGCTGGAGGCAGGAGCTACCTGCTCTTTGCTTGAAGGCAGCCCTCCACCTGCTTACACTTCAGCTGGAAAGCCAGAAGGACTCAGGGCTTTGGCTGAGTTACTGATTTTTCATTATTAGAGTGATACTCTCCAACCAAAGAGAGTACCAAAGTACTTCTCTCAGGTGGTTTTAGCACTGCACATTAGCCAGGTCAACTGCCTGATGTGTGTTTTCCTTCCTGAACTGTGGCAGCCTCACCTGTCCTGGGTGGCAAGTAAGCACTATATATGTGTGTGCATGTGTACATAGATATATATATATATATATATATGTAGTGTGTGTAGAATGTTAGAAATCCTCCTCCAGGTGATTAGTGATCCCCATGAGAACAAAGGTTTTGTCCAGAATTTGGGGCTGCCAAAGTGCTACAGCTCTCTGCCCCAGGACAAGGAGGCCAGGAGTCCTTCCACGGGAGCTGAATGAATAAAATGGCATTTTGATTCTCTAGTAGGCTTAAAATAAGGCAAAGAGAGAAAAAAAAAGGGCTGGACCTACAGCAAAACACTTCCTTCCATTTTCAAGCTTTTCAATATACCAAAAGGATGGGGATTTTCATCTTTTACATGTGAGAATTTAAATGCTTAATTAAAAAAAAAAAGGAGGGTCAAACTCCTGCAATCACAGCCAGCCTGGCACTTGGCAGAAAACAACTCATGTACATCTCAGGCCAAAATGCCTCACCCCTTGAGACATTATACATTACACCCACAGAATGCAAAGTGAGCTTAGGCTGCCTAACCGAAACTTAGCCATCCAGTTTAGGGCAGGTAAATCTCATCTTGCCTGAGATGATCTGTGTGTTTAAGTGCTGTGGTGGTTTAGCCCCAGCTGAGGGCTGAGCCCAACACAGTTGCTTGTTCTTTTAACAAAAAGAAGAGGGGGAGGGGGGGTAGTTAGGGGAGGGAGGGAAGGGAAGGGAAATGTAAAGAGGGAAAAAAAACCCAAACCAAAACCTAGGAAACCAAAACCCCATGGGTTGGGATAAGGATAGTTTACTAAAATAGCAGAAAAAGATAAAAAAAGAACAATGATAACACGACCTTAGAGCACAAGATACACGAAACTGGTGACACACAATGCAGTCTCTCACTGAACCACACAACTCTGGCCGTACAGCCCAGAGCCATCCTGGAACCCAACTGTCCCAAAGAAACCCCGCATCCTGGAGTGGGTTTTTTTACCTCCTCCCAGTTCCCCCTTTATACTAAGCATGATGTAATTGGCATGGAATATCCTCTTTGGCCAGTTCAGGTCACCTGTCCTGGCTGTGTCCCCTCCCTTCTCTTTAGTAGGGAAATATGAAGAACTGAAAAAGTCCTTGATCACTAAGCAACAACTAGAAACATCAGGGTGCTATCAGCACTGCTCTTGTCCTAACACCCAAACATGGCATTCCATCCTCTGCTGAAAAGTAAATGAACTCCACCTTAGCTGAAACCAGGACAAGCACCCATCTATTTCCTTCACACACAGACCACACCACACCACAACTGTGGAAATACAGGAAACACTATGCTACGACTGCTTTAGCCACAACCTTTACATAATCATTTGCTGTGCAGACATGATACGCTAGATCCCTTGATGCCAACAGCCTTTCACATCCCTCTCTTCAAGGCAACGTGCAGGTTATCCCTGGGATACAGTCTTCAGAACATTCACAGTCCATTCCTGTCTCTCATGTGACTTTGACAAAGGTGTTTCCATGGTGTAACTATATTTTCTTGTTAGCTCTTGGGCTTATTGTACTGGACATATGCAGAACCAGAGCAAAGAAGCATTTAACAACACTGCAATCAAGAGAGACCTTGGTATATTTGACTCTACTGCCTGGGTGAGCTGCATCTGGAACATTCTCTGAAATGCACCATAGGATTCAAATATATGTTGCATTGCCTAAGTTTTTTCTGTTTCTTACAGAAAGTATTTAAGCAAGCCCTGAAGCTCTGCATATTATTTCCACCACTGATTTACATTCTCTATTACAGCTGGAATGTTGTGGTTGCTCTGCTTTTTGATTAACCCATTTCTTCCTGCCTTTGAACAGCAAATCATCTGTCATGTTTTGGGCTGTTATTCCATGAGGAAAGCTACCTTTTAAACCACTAGATTCATCTGGACTAGTTTCTGGGGGAAGTTTTTGGTTTGGTCTGCCCCCAGCAGTAGACAAGCACGTAACCAGCTCCTGTTAGGCATCTGGAAACAAAAGCCCAAGCATACAGGTAAGCCCTTTGAACTCTGCTCATCATTCTTTGTCCACACACAACGTGGTGTAAATCCCTGTAACGGTACTGCAAGAGCACTGAACATCTACAAATGGTGAATTTCATGAGATGAAGGTCCTTCCTCCTGAGATTTTCTTAAGTATTTGAGTCCTCCCACCTTCTCCCACAAGTACATTTCCCATAATATTCTGCTGTATCCGTTTCACCACTCAACACACAGACACACACACAGAGAACTAGAGCAAAAACTGTTCTTTAACCACACTGGACTCAAACAGACATGGCTTGTCTGGCCCAAGAACCTGCCTTCCTATGGCTACGCTTAGATGAATCTTTGCAAGGTACAGATTTACTGCCTTGTTCAGTGAATCACACAGAATCGTAGGGGCTGGAAGGGACCTCCAGAGCTCATGGGGTCCAACCCCCCTGCCAAAGCAGCTCCCCAGCTCATACTGCACAGGACGGTGTCCAGATGGGGCTGGAATCTCTCCAGAGAAGGAGACTCCACACCCCCTGGGCAGCCTGTCCCAGGGCTCCCTCACCCTCACTGGGGAAAAGTTCCTCCCCATGTTGGTGTGGAACTTCCTGTGCTCCAATTTGCAGCCATTGCCCCTTGTCCTGTCTCCACTGACCAAAGAAAAGGGGCAGGGCAATTCCCCCTGCACCCCATACTTATGATATTTATAAACATTGATTAGGTCCCCCCTCAGTCTTCTCCAGGCTGAACCGCCCCAGCTCTCTCAGCCTTTCCTCATAGGATAGATGCTCCAGGCCCTTCATCATCTTCGTAGCCCTCCTCTGGACTCTCTCCAGGAGATCCCTGTCCTTTTTATACCAGGGAGCCCAGAACTGGACACAATACTCCAGGTGGGGCCTGACCAGGGCAGAGTAGAGGGGGAACAAGTACTTAGACTCAAAGAAATTTTCTTCTCAGTGAGTTTCTGAAAACATCTGTAACTTTTCCTGCCAATTCCTTCCTTCTAGCTTACACTCACCTGGAATTTTTGGGAAACCACAGAAGATTATCTGTCTTTTACTGTCCACTGTAGCAACGTTTTTTTCCAAATTCTTCCCTAAGACAGCCATCCCCACGCTCTTTTTTCATGCAGACATGTTTAAAGTTTAAGTTACAGACCTAACAGTCAAGAGCTGCTTTCAGTCGTATAGCTGAAAGGATCCAATTTGTCTTTCCAACAGGACCTTCTCCACAAGACCACTGAACATGACAGAGTTCTGCATCAAGGTTATCCATTCCATCTCAGTTACAGTGTTCTTCAGAAAGAGATCTGCTCCTGATTTAAAGGCTTCAAGTTACGTAGGAATCACTACAGCTTCACAGAAATTCTACTCCATCTAATTTTTAACACATTGTTTTAATATCTGCCCAATGCCCACACCCATAAAGTCATTACAGCTTCTACTGAACATGAACAGCATTAAACACCCAACTGCTAGAAGATTCCACAACATGCTATTGAACTTTACTGATAGCTCAAGATTCTCATCAGCAGTGTAAGCCCCATGCTTGCAGATGCTAATATGAGCTTACTCAAAGAACTCCCACTATTTGCTATCCACTCCCTCTTTGTAGAGAGACCCTGATATCCTTCATTTTTTCAAAATAGCTTACTGCCCTCACATGTGGAAGTGCATTCTTGCACTGCTAAGCTTTCTCCCTTCATGCTGTCATAAATTCAGCATTAAAAGGACATTTGAACGACCAAAGGACAACACCATCCCTGGAGAAATCAGATTCACATCCAGACACTTCCTCTATGAGCCACGTGTTCCAAAGACTGTATTCCTCACCTTACCCATCTGTCAGACAGCACCCTTATCGCACCCACAGCATAATCCACATGATTATTTACAAAGCATTTAGAGATCAAGCCCTCTGCCAGGTTGGCACTGAAGGATAACAGTTCTTCACGCTGCTACAGCCTTTCAGTGAGCCCTGCCTTCTTTGTGCCTCAATCCTTCAGCTTTAACATGGAAATTATTCCCTTTATCTATCCTAACAAGCAAGACACACAGTGATGAAGCAGTATCTCAGAGGCTACACAGAGAACATTTTCTACACCCTGAGAAAAGAAATGCAGCTTTGGGTTCTCATTAGCCCGATTCAGTACTCTGTCCTGATTTGGCTGAAGCACAAGCTTTGAGATTACCAATCAAGTGAATACTCCAAGGGCACCGCAGCATAAGAGGCAGCTGAGATTACTGTGTCCCCAGAGGACCTCCTGAAGACGCTGTGACCACTTCATGCAAACAAGAGCCCTCCTATCAACCTTTTAAAGGTGACCAATCTGAACCAAAGTCCCACTCTTCCAGTATCTCCTTGCAACCACCTGCATCCCAGTTCCTTTTTCTGACCCCAGCGGAAGAAATATACGAAGGCAGTGATCTCCAAATTCAACTTGCAATGTTTATGGCTGTGTTCATGCAAGTCATTTGTTTTCAGAAGTAAAACAGAAGTTTGTCCCCAGGCTCTCCTCACAGGTACAGACTGTTCACCTTGTGCCACTGTTTGCTGTACCCTGAATGGTGCCAATCACTGCATTTCTTTAATTAATGCAGATTGGAAATAAGCTGCCTGAAGTGAGATGAGATGCCTGTTTCCTCCCCTAAAGAGTTTACAAAGCCTGTGGCCCACTACATGACGTTCCTTATAAAGCTTTGTCAATTAAGAGTTCCAGTGCCACAGGCGTTTAGCATTATGGGCTGTTACAGTTCAGGCATGTAGTTCCTGCTCTGAGAATGGGAGTCAACTGGCTGAGCAATTTCAAGCCTACCCAAGAACTATGGCAAGGTCAGCCACAGTCTCTCAAGCCTCTTAAACTCTCTGTTTTAAGTGGACCTAGGCCTTACTGAGCATTTTCTTGTGGTGGCGTTTGGGCAATGTAGTATTTGTTACAGAAACTTGTGGATATTTCTTGCTGGCTTTGGCATATTTGCAGTTTCTGAGTTACAGGATGGCTTGTTGCAGCTCCATGTGGCAGAGTTCATAACTTCTCAGTCCCTAATAGCTCAAGCCATAAGAAACCCTGACGTGTCAGAGTTTTCTAGCTTTCCCCACAGCTGTTGATGGCCACGGTGAAAACTGGGAATGCTGAAAATCAGTTTGTGTGCGGAAGTCTGACCATAAAGACTGTGTGCTTGATCACAGAAGTCCTGGAGCCCATCTGCCACCTCACACTGACCCAGCAGTCCAGAAAGACCCCAGATGACTGATGGGAGCTCAGGGAGGCCATCAGTCACCCCTGGAGTCTCCCAGCCAGCTTCTCTAACTCTCCCAACCTCCCAAGTATCACGGGGTCTCTCTTGCTCCTTGGGTAATCAGGGTTTTACCACAGCTTTTTTTTTTCTTAAACTTTTTAACCTTACTGTGGAGAGCTAAATTCTTCTCCCATCTACACTCCCTCAAGTCACAGCCATCCTGGATCTGAATGGACAGCACATCCAAAGAGTATCTCCATTTGGGTTTTGGCAATGACAGTACAGAGAAGGGAGAATATTCAGGAATTCATCAGAAGCATAAGAGGTCTTCTTCATAGCTATTCAAAGGCTTACAGCCTCTGATCCACAATCATTTAGGTGACTACATTTCTGGTCCTCTTTGGTTGTCATTCATGTGTATACTTAACTCTAAGGATCTGTCCTATCATATATTACTCCTGGGTGAGATTATCTTTGTAAAGTAGAAACTTTTTTCTAGAGATAAGCAACCACTATGAGAAACCACTGTAGCGCCAGTGGTTTTGGTTTATCCCCTTGGGCATGATGAATACTGAAAATGTTTATTGCCACTACAGGTACTGTGTGGGAAAAAAAACAACCCCAAAGCAAAGAATGCAGAAGGAATTCTGTCTGTGACCCTGGGAACAAAGCCACCAGTCACGTGCTCTCCAATACGTAAAGTGAGGACATTCGGGAAGAATAATCAAATCCATTAATGTTCACACAGCAAACAGCTCCAACCAGAATTGCAGTCCTAAAAGGACAAGGCCTCAAGCACAGAGGCAGAAAAACCTCCAATTATTTGAGATTCAAGAACTCTTGAAAGCTGTAATAATTTCTCTGGCATCCTGAAGGTGGGAATATGCCTTCTGACTGTAACTCACTCTTCAAACAAAGGCTGTCTTCATGAGTATTTGTCCAGCACTACTGTGAGGCAGCTTACAACAGCACAAAGGACTGGTTCTCATGTACAAATTGCTCAAGACAAATCCAGATGGAGGGGATGTCAATGCAGCCTTGCAAGACACAGCTGCATCCCTTACCAACAGCAAGAAAAGTTGGGATTCACTGCCTCTTAAAAAGCTGTGGCTAACACTGCTGTTTTACTTTCTTTTTACGAGCAGAACAATGTGGGAGATGCTGCTGCTGCTGAAGGATCATGGTTAATCCCTTTTTTCATTAAGTCTTGCCTAACTGAGGCAAGACCAGCTGTTTTAGGGTAAACTGGGAGCAAACATAAGCTCATCTGAGGTTTTCTCTCTTATCCTGCAAAGGAGGGATAAACAGATATGGAAAACCCAGGCACCTGCCCTGTATGAATGGGAAAGCCCCAACATGCCCCACACTTATTACTTAAGTTTCAGAGATACTCTCCCGTTTTTATCTCCTCTGGTGTCCTAGAAATGTTTGGCTGGTGGTCTACCCCTTTCTGGATGGATCAGTTATGTCCTTGCACACTCCTCCAATCTTTTTTAGATTCAGGCAGCACCTACAAACTGCATGCAAAAGGAAGCCACCATGAGAAGCACCACGTGTAACGTTCACTTTTCCCCTCCTAAGGGAAACCTCTGCAAGCAATGAGGGTTCTTTACATATTCACAGTTTCTGGAGGTGTAATAGTTTGCCATGATTGGCTACCTCGATAGTTTTTATAGATGTTGACAGAAAGATTCTTCTCTTTGCAGTAATCTATGTAATTGAGTACTTCTGGATTAGGCTACAGAAAAATGGAGGGGTGCTGACACCCATTTTTCATGATTTGTCTGCACTCCAGAATGTGTCTGTGGCAGAGCCTGGCCCTATAGGATTGAACAAATATGATACTGGCCATTAGCCGGCACTTAGGGTAGATCAGGACAAATCACATGAAGCATCATGGGGCCCCACCTGGAG
This sequence comes from Laterallus jamaicensis coturniculus, assembly GCA_022605575.1. NCBI lineage: Eukaryota > Metazoa > Chordata > Aves > Gruiformes > Rallidae > Laterallus > Laterallus jamaicensis. The sequence goes on from JAKCOX010000005.1 coordinate 6,724,264, forward strand.
TCCTGTGTCCAGAGCTGGGGCCCCCAATACAAGAGAGATGTGGGACTGTTGGAGAGGGGTCAGAGGAGCCACAAAGATGATGAGAGGGCTGGAGCACCTGCCCTACAAAGAGAGGCTGAGGGAGCTGGGCTGGTTCAGCCTGGAGAAGAGAAGGCTGTGGGGGGACCTCATTGCAGCCTGACAGGACCCGAAGGGAGCAGAGAAACAGGAGGGGAATCAGCTTTTTAAAGGTGTAGACAATGGCAGGACGAGGGGGATGGATTAAAGCTAAAGGAGGGAAGGGTTAGATTGGATATTAGGGGGAAGTTTTTTACAGAGAGAGTGAGGTGCTGGAACAGGCTGCCCAGAGAAGCAGTGAATGCCCCATCCCTGGCAGTGTTCAAGGCCAGGTTGGATGGGGCCCTGGGCAACCTTGTGTAGCTCCAGGCCTGAGGTTGGTGGCCCTGCCTGTGGCATGGGGGTTGGAGCTCTCTGATCCTTGGGGTCCCTTCCAACTCATGCCATTCTATGATTCTATGATCTTGCTATTTCACTACAATTAAAAACATATTGGAACCAGAACCAGTGCTCTATTAAAGAATCCAAATCTTTACGACTGTGGTATTGGAACAGACAACTTCCAGAGGAGGAAATGGGAAGGCAGCCATCAACCTCAAGAAGACAGAGGAAGGAATCAGTTTTCTGGAGAATCCTAATGAGGACACTGAAATAGTGCCCTATCACAAGAAGACCTATGAACAGACAAAAAAAGGTGAGGGCAAGAGAAAAGGAGAAGGAAGTTTTGGGAGCCTTTCCACCAGATTTCTTAAACTAAGCAAAAGTGATGGGGTTTTTTTGCACAAGAAAACAATATTTTTCTTCCCCCACAAACAAATACTGTGGATCCCTGTTTAGTGACACTTCTTACTAATGCTCCTGTACAGATACTTTGAAAAGGGATATTGAGAAAAGAATGATACACACTGCAGACAGGAATAGCACCATGTGGTACAAATAGCTAAAAATCCAAAAACCATGAGACAGGATTAGCTGTAAGCAACCTAGCTGTTGAATTATGTAACTATTTAAAGTTATAAACAATTTAAATTGAAATTATGTTAAATTATAAACTATTTCAAGTCCCTGCCAAAACCAGGAGAGCAGTATCGTTCCTATGGCTAGAGCAACCACAATTATTTCTTTTAAAATCAGGAGGATGGGAAGAAGAGGAAGAGGAAAACTCACCAGGTACCTACAATGCACGACATGAGCAAACAACCCACTTTGCTACTGCCACACAAATATTAACTAGAAAACAACAGGTACCAAAACAAAAGGAAAAGGGACAACAGCTAATCCATACAGTCTGCTGGAAAAATCACAAGACCTCTGTGTTGGCAGGCTGTCAAGAGGAGAAGGGAGGAAGGGGAAGGGGCAAATTCCTGAGCTGAGAAGCTTTCTAATAGGAAAACCCTATAACCTCCCTTGGAAAGCTTCACCTCAGGAACAAACAGCCAGTTCCACATCCCACAGCCTAGTATGGGGTGAGAGGCTGTGTCTTAGATAACAGGTCCCAGACATGCTCAGATTTAAAGATAATCACCAACAGCTTGAGTTGCACCTGGATAAGAACAGGAAACTAGCACAGAAACATGAGCACAAGTGTTATCCTCTCTCAGAAGCTCACCTCACAGATGGGAGTGCTCTGTAATAGCTGTAAATTCCTCAAAGATTTGCTTTAATTAGAGCCTAACTTTGCCATGTGAGGGTTAGAGGGCCATTACACAACCCTGCAGGAGGGACCCCAGTCTCCTGCCTAGCTGGAGACACTGAGAGGCACTCAGACTTGCTGCTGCTACTCCAGATTGCAGGGGCAGCGACAGACTCGTGCAGTCTTGGCTTTCTTTAAACTTCATCATGGTGAGGAGAATGCTTACGACATAAGCAGCCTGAGAATTCCTACCATCAGCCTGAGCTAGCCTGCCCTAATTCCCTTCTGGCAAATCACCACAGGCATTTTAACTCCTCATTCATAGTCCCAGGACTTTATCATGCAATAGAAAGACTACAGTAACGCAAGAGCCACATCTTATGGACACTGAGGTTACGTCTGTACTGGACACACACACACACACCCCCCCCCCAGCAATAATTTCTGTTCCAGGTCCACACTCTAATTGCATCCCAGCTACACCAGGGCAGGTTCATCCATGCACCAGTCCCATCTTCTACACCTTGGTACCAAATCATGGGAACCTCAGGTGCCAAGCCCATAAAGGAGAGATAATGCCCCCCAGCAAGCACTCTGAATCACAGCCCTGGCAGCACCAGAAAGCATCCCCTAGCCTGGCTCAGCCTGTCAGTACGGACAGAGATGGTAATGCTGCCCTATTCCTCTCACACTTCCCCACAGCTAGAAGTTGTTCTATTATTACAGGGTGCATGAAGTGACTGCATTTTTGAAGTCTATGGAACACAACAGTAAGCTATTGAGGAATAAATCCCAAACTAAACACCAAATGGACAGGCTCTCTACTGTTCAACTTGGGACGTGCTAACCTGCACCCAGTCCTGTTCCCTCCAAGACACTACCTCAGCTCCCATCCCCAGCAGAGATGAATCATGCCCCAACCCCACACATTCTTCCAAATGTGTCTCCAAGCAAAAAAGCATCACCACTCCTTTATCCAAGTTGAATCAGTTGACAGTTCACTCTCAGCTAGATCGTATCTGGTCATAAAGTAATGTCCATATTCAACTCTGGACACATTAACTTGATTTAGTAGAACTGTGAGACTGTCATTTTAGTCAGGGAAAATACTAAGAGTGAAGATTTTCTCTGATGAGGGAAGATAAAAATAAAAATGTTAATTTAATGACATCACTGTTCTTAAAGTCTTCCTCAGAGTTTCCTGGAAAGTTCACAGGCAAATGAAACCGAAACAAAACACAACACTTTGGGAAGAGGAGGGGCATAAAAATCTGGAAAGGGGAATCTCTAAAATGCTGAGCAGTTGCTCAATTACAGCAAGGATTTTCAAATCAGAACCCTTTGCTTATTTGTCACACATACAGATTGTGTTTAAAAAATAAAGAGCAAGCTCCAGGTACCTTATGGAGTTAAACAGCCAACCTGGGGTGGAAGAACAATAAAACGAGAAGGGAAGTTTGTGACTGACTGTGGGTCTGATCCACAACTGATTCACCAACATGAAAGCTGCCACTAACTTACCATTAGTGGGGCTGGGACCACGTTTTTCTGATCTACAACACAAATACCATCAGGCAGTTTTGCTAGCTGTTCACATTAAGATGGTGCAGTGCAATAGCTGAGCCCCAGACATGTTTATCTCTGCATGAAGCAGACAGCTTTGGGGATAAGTTCTTAAATTTCTGCAGCCAGACTAGTCTGTGCTTTCACTCTGAATTACTCCAGCCTGTTTGGAAGAGAGACTCACTCTGGTTTCTCTGAGAAAGTCACCATTTGTTCTTTCTTCCTACTATCCTGCAGTAGAAGGGAACTTATTTTCTATTAAAGATGTACAAGAGTTGCTCCCTGTGCATGGGAAAGGCATTCCAACCCACCAGCTTCCACAGGAGGGAGAAGACAATTTTGCATTTAAGTTTACCACACTGTCAATAACCTGAAGAAAACACATGTATCCAAAATTCAAATGAAAGCACAAGTGCACCTCAGAGAAAACAGAGAAACAGACAAAACTCAGCATGCTCATCAGAGACAGATGCTTCAAGCACTCTGTTGAGGTTTCACCACAGCATTTCTCTGACAGCTGCCCTGCAAATCAAACTTTATCTGGAGCATTTGTGTGGTTCCTTCCTCTGCCCTGCAATTGCATCCTAGGGATCACAAGACCCGTGCCAGGAGCAAACGTTTGAGTTAATTAGGAAACACGCTGGAAAAATGAATGTTTTCTTGCATTATCCTACCTACACATTCCTGAACACAAGCCTCTGACAGGGGTAACTAGTGACTGCTCTCCAGTAAGAATGCATCCTCACTCTATAGTCAAAACTATTAAGGAAAACAACGCTACAAGGGCTTCAACTTAGAAATTAATAATTTTAAATGTGTGCACAGATCCATTTTCATTTCCTCATCCTTCCCAACTGCTGCGGCCAGGCAGCTTTGCTGTACGCCGCTGCCATCTAGCGGAACCGGCTCTGAGAACGGGCCCCAGCTCCAGCATCACACGGACAGCAATACCCTGGCAGGCAGCACGTTAAAAGGAGGATTTCAGTTCACAGCTCCTACTGTGCTGCACAGGTCTTCAAGGTAAAGAAGCCATTTCAGTTAATGTGGTAGTGTATGTGTGATCACAGTAATAGCATCAATGAGATTCTTTATTCACTCTCCATAACTGCTGTATCTATACATTACCCCTAGGAGAGCAAGAATGGCCTTTTATTTGACTTTTTTCCATGAAGGCAAAGCTATGAGCATTAGGAAAATCTGTGCTATTGTTAAAATAGAGTTAACAGTCACAGACTTCGTTACTGGCCTATGACACATGCATTCAATGGACTTCAACGACTTCTACAGAAGCACTCATTACAGTCACTGCTGTTTCCTTCAGCTGCTTATGATAAGCCTTCCATGAGGACTTGATTATGAAAAGCTTCTGACAATGACAGCGACTTAGGACATGCAAAGGCAAGATGTGCCACAGTATTAGTAAGAGAGGATATACCTGAGCTCCAGAGGAGAGGACACCTCCACTCCATGAAACACCATGGTGGCACCGTTAGCCTGTTCAGAGTTTCCCAGTTAACTCATGCCTCTCTGTCCCAGATGAGACAGCACAGCTCTGAATAAATCAGGATGTGAGAGAGACTGGTATTGCAGATGCAGCTATCCAAGTAAAAGGTAGAGCTGGGGAGAAGGAGCAGAATCTGAGAAGTAGGCTGGTAACATATAAGAGCAATAAATGTAATAGCCATAGCCTAATACCACAGCCCAGACTGTATCTTCATTTCTTTTATGCTCCAGGCTTCTGGGAGGTATTACACAGACCAGTCTATGGCTCAGAGTCATTTACAAGCGCATGGCAAGGGCCAAAATTGAGTAAACCTGTATCAGACAGACTGCTCCTAACAGGGAACCTCATAAAGGTATATTGGAAGAGGAAAAAAACCCACAACAAAACGTTGTTCAGCATATTACAAAGCCCATTCTCTGAGGAGGTCATTGAAGTCAAATAAATTTCATTGGTCTTTCCTATGCAATAATTTAGGTGCAGTTAAAATGCCCCAGAATACCAGTAACTGCTAGATGCAGAGGTCATTTATTAACATTTTATCAATAGGATCTTTATGAGATGCAGGCTCTTTCTTTGAGATCCACCCCATGCCAACAGCTCAGAACATCAATACTGTGTGGAAACCCAGCTCAGTGCAATCATCCATCTCAGGCACCAGAATGAACAGTATGAAGTTCCCAAATGTCCTTGGGAGATACTCAAGCTTCTGCCTCCATCTCAAGCCAAAACTAACTTCAGACTTGCTGGGAGAAGGGAAAGGCTGCCTCCCCCCATCCATGAGAGGTTTGCATATGAGGTATGATAGCATCATGTTTCGTCTGAACAGGAACTCAGTTCAGCTCAGTGCTTGTTTCTCCCTCACCTGGGGTTCATCGTTTCAGTAAAACAATGACAGGTTTTGTCCCACATATCCCTGGACCCAACAGAGCTTTCCAATACCTCACTGCACAGGATGCCAGCAGATCAAGAGTTAGTTTAACAAAACACATAACTGGTTAATTTACTATACCCCCTGTACATAACATGGACTAGACTGCTGTTTCAACCAGGGTGGCTTTTCAATGAGCTTGAGACAATATTGAGTACGCAGGAGAAAAAACATTGCCACACAGCTGAACAATGAAGTCAAGCTCACTTGCTGAAAAAGCTCCACTCAAGCCATTAAAGTCTGAAGGCCTCATACTATCACCTGGTGAGTGCTCCATTGCTCCAGGCTTAGAGAGATCAAGGAGATTTCCTTTAAGGTCCATCTACACAAAACAACATGCAGAGCAATCGTATCTGGGAGTGCTGCTGATCCACCAATGGCACAGATCATCATGGAGAATGCTATTTGAAGAGTCTGTAATGTGATCGACACAGTTGGATTAAAAAGTCTGAGAAAAAACAAACAAGATTCAGCCTGGAGATCTAAAGTGCCACTCTTTTACACTAACCATTTAGGGTTTCTCACTTTTCAATCCTAAGTGCTAAAACAGTTTTCTGGGGGTTCAGAAATCCTGCTTATAAATACATGAGGTTTTAAGTCATCTATTGCAGTTAAATGCAGCAGTCTGCTCATAAACATCACCTCCACCCTGTCCACCCAGCGATTTCCAGTGAGCTGCTGTATCTTGTTTCCTCCAAACTTACAATCACCATCCACCCCCGCCTACCACACATTAGGAGCCTGATACAGATATCAACTATGGGGCATAATGGGCATTAAATGAAGACCTCCCAGCTGTCTCCTGACAGCTTCATTACATAATGGTGACCTCTGCATGTTTTATGCACAACATTAAGAAAAAAAAAAAGGAAAGGAAAAAAAAAAAGGAAAGGAAAGAAAAAAGGAAAGAAAAAAGGAAAGGAAAGAAAAAAGGAAAGGAAAGAAAAAAGGAAAGGAAAGAAAAAAGGAAAGGAAAGAAAAAAGGAAAGGAAAGAAAAAAGGAAAGGAAAGAAAAAAGGGGAAAGAAAAAAAGAAAAAAGAAAGAAAAAAAAGGAAAGAAAAAAAGGAAAGAAAAAAGAGGGAAAAAAAGGAAAGAAAAAAGGAAAGAAAAAAGGAAAGAAAAAGGAAAGAAAAAGGAAAGAAAAAGGAAAGAAAAAAGGAAAGAAAGAAAGGAAAGAAAAAAGGAAAAAAGGAAAGAAAAAAAGGAAAGAAAAAAGAAAAAAGGAAAGAAAAAAGAAAAAAGGAAAGAAAGAAAAAAAAAGGAAAGAAAAAAAGGAAAGGAAAAAGGAAAGGAAAAAGGAAAGGAAAAAGGAAAGGAAAAAGGAAAGGAAAAAGGAAAGGAAAAAGGAAAGGAAAAAGGAAAGGAAAAAGGAAAGGAAAAAGGAAAGGAAAAAGGAAAGGAAAAAGGAAAGGAAAAAGGAAAGGAAAAAGGAAAGGAAAAAGGAAAGGGAAAAGGAAAGGGAAAAGGAAAGGGAAAAGGAAAGGGAAAAGGAAAGGGAAAAGGAAAGGGAAAAGGAAAGGGAAAAGGAAAGGAAAAAGGAAAGGGAAAAGGAAAGGGAAAAGGAAAGGGAAAAGGAAAGGGAAAAGGAAAGGGAAAAGGAAAGGGAAAAGGAAAGGGAAAAGGAAAGGGAAAAGGAAAGGAAAAAGGAAAGGAAAAAGGAAAGGAAAAGAGAAAAGAAAAAAAGAAAAAAGGAAAGAAAGAAAAAAAAGGAATGAAAAAAGGAAAGAAAAAAAGGAAAGAAAAAAAAGAAGAAAAGAAAAAACCCTATATAATTCCAGGCTTCAGATAAAAAAAATATTGAAAAAATCCTATGATATATTTAAGGGGCAGGGTGGGGTCTTCACTTATTTGCATATATGGATGGCCCTATTAGGATTGCATTGATGCTTCCTAAAGGCATAATATTTTACTTCTTAATAGTCATTCTTGCCTTCCTTCTTGCTGAAAAGTGATAGTTCACTTTGAAAGCAGAGATTTATACTGCAGGCTCTTCATTTAAACCTTATGTAAAGAAATAAAATCTTTATGTCCACACATATTTGAGCTCCTACCTTCATGCATTTATAGCGTGTTACACTTCCCAGCTTTCCCATATTTAACATGTTTTACAGCCTGTTCCCCAGATTCAGGTAGTAAAAGGCTTGAAGACCAGAAAGCAGGCAGAGCTCAGTATTTTAATTAGAAATGGACCAACACAGAAACCTCAAACAGTTCAGTTGTACAGAGGTACCAGCTAAACCTCCTGTTAGAAATAAGAGTGAGCTGATCTATGACTTCTACAAAAGTATTTGAGAGTTTAACATCCTTTAGATGAATCCTTGTTGGGCCAATGTGTTGTCTCATCAGTATTTTGAAATAACACCAGAGGGAGAAGAAAAAAAGAGAAGGAACCCTATGCTAAATAATAATACTAAAAAAAAGGCTCAGGGTAAGGAAAAATAACTATTCCTGCATTTTAAGGAGGCTTCGCTCCCATGCCCTCAGACCTGCATCTCCCAACCAAGATGGGTGACACTGTCTGTGGGTGGCAGCACAGTTGTATTGTTGTTTTAGCTTACACCTGACAAGTATTTGCCCATGCATTTGGAAAAATCATTTGTTCATAAGAGGGTGCTGTCAAAAAGAACTTAGCAATAATATTGCACAGCTTGTAAAGTCTGACCATCACTTTACATCCTTCTCCCTTTCACCATATGCTGTGTGCTCCACTCTTCCTCCCCAATATTCTTAAATGAATACATTATTCTGCTGTATTTCCTAAATGTTGAAACTGATGATAGGAAAATACTACTTTGTGATCTCAAGACAACCATCCTACACCTTTCCCTGATGGAGAACTACCACTCTGCAATACACTTCCACCGTTTGTCTAATCCAGAAGTGCCACCTGTCCCAAAGCAACCTGCAGGGTCTATCACACAGCCACCTGAGGGTAAAATCTGCTGGTACTTCCCACATTGTTGGGCAGACAGCAAGAATGTACTCCAAGGTAGACACATGCACCAAAAGACTGGTTTGCAGGTTCCCCAGCACCCCACAACACACACACTGAAGAAAAACTGGGAAAGTGGGCACCCAAAGTTGGGTCTCGTCCATGACTTAATGGCTCAGAAAGCGGGTAGGCAGGAGCTGACAGAAGCTGTATGAATGATTTTGGCAAGCTGCCTCTGGCCCACAGCCTGCAGGCTACTCCTTAAAATACTTTGCTGAAGTTTTCCTTTAGTTATTCCATGGAGATCAGGCCTTCCAAACCACTTATACCTGTCACTATCCTCACAGTTCTCCCTCTTATTCCTCTACTAACCTCTTTTCCTTGTTTTTCTCCTTTTTTACCTGTGTCATTAAAACAAGGTGCCACGGCAACCACTGTTCACAAATTACTCTTACAAATACTTCTCAGAACAAGGTTCCTCCTCTGAAACAGCATGACAATACTGACTGCCCCTCAGTCTGCAGTCCCTCCTGTTCCTAGAACTTCCTCTGCACTACTGCTCACCAAAACATTACTCATACTTGTGCATTAAGAAAGCCAAGCACAAAACTGGGGTGAAATCCCAGTCGAGATTCCAGGTGTGACTAGTACGAGTGGTGTCTCTTTGCAGCAGCTCTGCTGTTCTTCAGCACACACTGCTGTCCTAAGCTTTTGCTATCCCAGGCCGCAGGACTGATGGACAATGGGATACATCATTCCCCAACCCTGCATCTGAGGCTCATTTGCCCTGGCAATCAGGGGATACAGGCCCCCAGGAAAAGAGTCCCAAGATGCGATTAGATCTAGACCTGCTGTCCTCTGGGAAGTGCTCCATGGGCCTCCATTTTAGACAGCCCCAGCCAGGCTACTCATTAACACAATCAGTAGAATCATCCAGGGTTTCCAACTCAGCACACAGTAACTTGTATCAGCCAAAAGCACCTTGCCAAGTAACACAACCAATCAAAGCAGTTAACTGGAGTAATGATCAATGTAAGGAACCAACGCAGACCACAGCGCAGAGAACCCAAGCAGTGCTGCACGTTCAGGTCCATGCTGTGCTTCACAGCACGTTACCTGTGGGCACACTATGTTAAATTCATAACAAGACAGACAAAAACACCACCAAGATTACAGCTACAACAGAGGAAGTCTCATTTTTTTATACTCCACTTCCTAACTTCCTCTGCTCGCCCAGAGTTCCACTTGCCAGTCTGAAACCAGCTATTTCACAGGGGAACAGAAAGGCCAGTTCAAAACACAGGGGCAACCTATCCCACAAGGCTGGAAAGGACATGCTGTTGCAGGCACAAGTCAACTTCACTAGTTTAATGCAACTTCTTGGGCTAGGGAACAGGTTTATGAAGATCAGGTAACACCCTAAGAGTGAAAAAAAGATGCAAACAGTAAAGATGAATCACTGCTTTGAACCCTGCTACATGAAGTGGGAGACACGCAGGAACACTGCGCTGCCATTCAGCGAGACCTGGCCAGGCTGGAGAGCTGGGCAGGGAGAAATCTAATGAAATTCAACAAAAGCAAGTGTAAAGTCTTGCACCTGGGGAGGAATAACCACATGTATCAGTACAGGCTGGGGGATGACCTGTTGGAGAAGAGCTCTATGGAGAAGGACCTGGGGGTCCTGGTTGATGACAGGCTGGCCATGAGCCAGCAGTGTGCCCTGGGGGCTGAGAGAGACAATGGGATCCTGGGGGGCATCAGGAAGAGTGTGTCCAGCAGGTCGAAGGAGGTGATCCTCCCCCTCTACTCTGCATTGGTCAGGCCCCACCTGGAATACTGTGTCCAGTTCTGGGCTCCCTGGTATAGAAAAGACAGGGACCTTCTGGAGAGAGTCCAGAGAAGGGCGACAAAGATGATGAGGGGTCTGGAACATCTCCCCTCTGAGGAAAGGCTGAGAGAGCTGGGGCTGTTCAGCTTGGAAAAAAGAAGACTGAGGGGAGACCTAATTAGTGTTTACAAATATCTTAAGTATGGGTTGCAGGGGGAATTGGCCAGCCCCTTTTCAGTGGTCAGTGGGGACAGGACTAGGGGCAATGGCTGTAAGCTGGAGCACAGGAAGTTCCACACCAACATGGGGAGGAACTTTTTCCCAGTGAGGGTGACGGAGCAGTGGAATAGGCTGCCCAGGGAGGTGGTGGAGTCTCCTTCTCTAGAGATATTCAAGTCTCGTCTGGACGCCTATCTATGTAATATGAGATAGGGAGCTGCTTTGGCAGGGGGGTTGGACCCGATGATCTCTTGAGGTCCCTTCCAACCCCTAAGATTCTGTGATTCTGTGAATTCTACCCCTACATGCAGCCCTCTATACATAAAAAAAAATTAAAAATTAAAATCCCCTCCCAATATTTAATTAGCCTTTGCTACAGCAAGCTCTATTTTCTCCCCATTGTTTTGTTGCTATCCAGATGCAATTGCTTGCCCAGAGAACTAAGGGTAAAAGCACTCCACTTGCTCTCCCTGACTCTCTGATTGGTCCCACATAAAATAGAAACAGCATAAGCAAGTATAGTGGGTGAACTGAGCTACACAATGAGAAAGGTGGAGGGAAAAAGGCACAATAAAATGAAAGGATTATTAAAATGAAAAGGTTGTGGCCAAAGAAATCCTAATCTGACACCTGGCACCCCTCTAATTTTTAGCACAGAGTGAAGGTACAAAGATGAAATACTAAGAACCATGCACAGCTCAACACATGCCAAAGTCTGACTGAGGTCTTTGTTCAGGTACCTCTTGGCCTGAATGCTGCTCCTCGCTCGCTGAGCCTAGCCTCTGATAGACAGAATTATATCTTACTTCCAAATAGTTATTTTAGGAGGACAGATGGATTTACCCTGTATGGACTTACTCTAACATAAATCCTTGCCTCTGATGGCAATAAAAACTCTTTGTGATGACTTCTGACCAAGCAAACTCCTGAAAGAAGTCTTTCAGAATTACAAACCTCTTTTCCTATACTCTGCTTGGACAGAAGTGAATGGAGGAGAGCAGAACTGCTTCCGGTCCAGGCAAACTGCCTTTGCATACTCCATGTATTTTGGCTTTGGATTTCCTTGCAAAATTCAAAAAAATCAGTTTTCATGTAAGTGCTTATAGATTTGGAGGCAAAAATTTACCATGTGTGGCCTGAGGCAGGTCAGCTGTGGGTTTGAGCAGACAGAGCATGTAGCTGGGGCTACAACTAAAAAGTTTCCTCTAATTGGAGTTTGGATTGATTCCTGCACTGTGAAGAGATGCAAGAAGCCACTGAATCCAATGGAGATGCTGCCTAGGAAGAAGAGAGAGGAGATGGGTTCTGCTTTCGTTCACTAAAAGAATAAGCAAGCTGTGCTTTAGGGCTCCTTCCACACACACACACACCCCTGTCAGGCCAAGTGAAACCCTTCACTTCGAAGGCCTGGATGCTCCAGGGAGTCTGATGGAAAAACCTCTCCATCAGAGCAAACCCTGTGAGTTTCCAAGGAGTCCCAAACCCTGATGGTCTGTCAGAAATGATGCCTAGCAATTGCTAAGCTTTTCTAGAAAGATGCTGAGAGCCAGCTGTACGTCTTTGGCAGCAATCAGTGAACCACAGCAAAAGCTTGCCTTTTTTTATGGAGTATTTATATTAATATTGTCACCAATGTTCTCTTCCAAAAGTTCAATTTCCAATGGTGTCTCAATCTCAGCCTAAAATAAAAGTAACAAGAACACACAAATCCGTATCATGTGATACACTAACCCATCACATGAAACCTCTCTCCACATAACAGGCTGAGACATGCTGCTATATATACACAGTAAAATCTGGGGGAGAACTGGGATCCAGAGACGTGCTTATTTGGTTCACAAAGTTGGAAACAGTGGCTTCATTCAGCAGAGGTTTTACTCAGACTAACTGAATTCAACACACAGGCTGACACATTTCTACATCTAGGCTGCAATTACCATATGTAACTACACATGTTGGAACAACCAAAGCAAATTTTAGATGAAGCACAGCTACTGTGTGCCCAGTAAAACTAGATTCTCATAATCAAGAACCACCAGACCTGCAAAGCCAGAAAGGGAAATCATATTCACAAGCTATTAGGTCACAAATTTATGTAAAATGAAGGATGGAAAATTGCTGTTGTGCATCACCCACGGTGCTCAGCTCAGGAAGACAGAGCAATGGCTGCAGTAAACATGCTCCTGTGGCATCTGTGCACACACAGAACCACAGAATTGCAGGGGTTGGAAGGGACCTCGAGAGTTCCTGGGGTCCAACCCCCCTGCCAAAGCAGCTCCCCAGCTCATACTGCACAGGTCGGCGTCCAGATGGGGCTGGAATCTCTCCAGAGAAGGAGACTCCACACCCCCTGGGCAGCCTGTCCCAGGGCTCCCTCACCCTCACTGGGGAAAAGTTCCTCCCCATGTTGGTGTGGAACTTCCTGTGCTCCAATTTGCAGCCATTGCCCCTTGTCCTGTCTCCACTGACCAAAGAAAAGGGGCTGGCAGATTCCCCCTGCACCCCATACTTAAGATATTTATAAACATTGATTAGGTCCCCCCTTAGTCTTCTCCAGGCTGAACAGCCCCAGCTCTCTCAGCCTTTCCTCACAGGATAGATGTTCCAGGCCCTTCATCATCTTTGTAGCCCTTCTCTGGACTCTCTCCAGGAGATCCCTGTCCTTTTTAAACCATGGAGCCCAGAACTGGACACAACACTACAGGTGGGGTCTGACCAGGGCAGAGTAGAGGGGGAGGATCACCTCCTGTGACCTGCTGGCCACACTCCTCCTGACGCCCCCCAGGATCCCACACACACCTATCATGCACACCTGCACAAAGTGCCAGCCCTGTCCATAGAAATCAGAACACATTTGTCACACTGCAAGCCATCTGTAGGTATGAAAAGGCAGGGAACAGCAGCAGCACAAGTTGCCCAGAAATTCTAATTAAAAGTACTTTTTGACCAAAAACACACAAAAAAAATACATTAATTCCCAAAAGAAAACAAGCTTTCTATTCTCCTGTACCTTTTACCAGCAAGTATTTGATTTAGTAACATGCATTTATGTTCAGACCCTGCACTACTAAGGATGTTACCAAAACCTTTATAGTCTTAGTATCCTAACACTGCCTTAAAATCCCATTATATGTTACAGAAATCCACACAGTTACAATCTAAAGGTAATGGTTCTAAACCTGCTCTCACTGATTTTCAGGTTTCCTCACAGCAGCTATACCGACAAAACCACAGAGTTTATCACTGAGATGCCCACAGAACAGCAGCTATCCTGGACTAAGAAAATCCATATACAGGAGGACAGTGAGATCACTGAAATCAGCATCTTCCACTGAAATCAGTGTTTTCCTCTGATTTTTTGAGGAAAGCAGGCCTTCCAACTATGGCCTTTACATTGATATGGAAGTCTTTTAGAATTTCCTAAGTGAGAATAGAAGTCCTTTGAACTTCAGTAGGAACTAATCCTTAGGAATAGATAATTAATTAGAATTCTTAGGCAACTGCTACAATGATTTGTAGGATGAAAAACTGATCGCCAGTTCTCTCAAAACATTTCAATTGCTACACAGAATTGGAGCAGCAGCATCTTTTCTTGTTCATTTTTACAGGTTGGCTCATAATTCCTGCAGAAAGGTTATCATTTTCTATTAAACACCACAGCATTTTTTCATACAGGAGCCTTATTCTTTTCTCTCTGCTAATGTCTTAGTTGAGATGGGGAACTAGACTCCACAGCCAAGTCTCCATTATTTGCTTTGGACAGTCAGTTTTGCAGCTGAGCCCATAAGGTTTCACCATATAATTATAAAGCAGGTCTGAATATTTCAGCAGTGGGTGGACAATTACATATGTCAAAACCTTCCTTCCAGATAATAACAAAACTGCATGGATAGCAAACCTGTTATATGAACCTTCAAATTAAATACCCAACATCGTATCAATTCTTCATCTGAAATACCCAGCTGGGCAACACACATGGAAATTACCTTCTGTGAAAGAAAGAGCTATTCAGCAGGCCAAGTATTAATACTATCTGGCATAAAAATCTTGCATTGGCATAGGTTTTAGGTCAAGAAAGAATAAACAATGGCACAAGAAACCCTCCCAGCTGAATACATGAATGCTAGTTAAAGAGAGTAAAAGGTGAGAACTCCCTCCAAGACCTTTTATTCTTCAGAGAGCATATAAATTATCTGAACAAAATTCAATTTCAGCCATTAATTCAAAAGCATTATCTCAAGTGTCATTAAAAAAGCATCAACCCTGACTCAGAAAGTGTAATTTTCACTTCAATCACCTCGTGCACCTACATTAGCTTTGAAACCTCTGCTTCCCCCTTTCTCTGGTTTTATTACAATGCCACATATATTCACTTTCTGCCCATTTCTTTCATAGTGACTGTAGTTCCCCCCTCTGCTGCATATAAAGCAAAACTGATCATCACTGCAGAAGTCTGCTTTAAAAATGAACTTGCACAGGAGCCACAGGGAAAAGTTCAAACACCTACCAAGCTACAGCTTCCTAACAAACTGAAATGCTTGTGAGGTAGGATGTCTGATGCCCTCCACAATACCTTCCAGACAGCTCCTCCAAAACGTGATCTTTCTATTAAAGCTGTAGTAGGTCTGTAAACAAAAAAGGAGTTGCTGATTGTTTCTGTATGCATCAAGATGTGTTTGGCATCACGGTTTCCCAATGAGAATTTCCTGTTTACAAGCTCATATCCCTTCCCAAATCTGAAGCCTTGAACAAAACCCTTCTGCGTGACTCCTCATCTGACTGCGAGTGAGAACAGTATTTTGATGAGCATTTGTCCTTTAACAATACTATTGCAACAGTCTGACCCTTTCAATTCTTCAAAAATAAGAAGAAAAGAAAAAGTACTGAAAAATTAAAAACAAAATGTGGCTATTACAACATGTTATATGGATATAAACAACTGCAGAGATGAGAAGTCCCACTCAGTTCAGCGAGGCAACTCTACCACGTGCAAACACAGCAGACCCCAAAGCCTTTGTTTGTCAGGTTTTTCTCAACAGCTGTTCAACATCACTTGCATAAGTCTGACTTTTTGTTATATTTATAATAATCTATACATTATTTTAGACAAAAGAGTCATGGAATTATGCACAGACATTAATTTACCTTATTTTCCTGTTTCTAACGTATCCAAAAAACAGTCTTTTTTTTCCCCCCCTACTTTTACTTACCCATATGGTTATGGAAGAACATGCCTCATGTAATATTCTCACTATATAATCATGTAAGTTCAAACTTAAAATGCATTATGTTCATGAACTTATTTATTTCTGTAAAGGAAAGGTGCTAAAGTCACAAGGACAGAAATTAAGATAAGCAAATACACTGTGAGGAATATGTTTGTGTCACCTACGTACCACTTAAAGCACTGACCTGATGCTGTTCCTGAGAGCCACAGGAGAACTCAGTCCCCACATCAGTGATTTCCAGGCTTCTGAGTTGAAATGGCCCAAACAACTAGTTTATTTGCCTGAAACCAGTCTAACTCTGCTAGCTTTGATGTAATTATTTCTGTCTCGTGGCAGAACACAGCACTTATTATCAGGTTTGCAGTAACATATAGGATGCAAACTAGCCACAAGCAATCACATGTCCTTGGTCACTGGTAACCTCTGTTAATATCATGCTTGAGTCTAACATTGCTACATCTATTATTCAGGTCCAAAGTCAGCATATTCAGGAAAGTGCCATATTTACTGATATGGACATTATATCACCCAAAACAGCTACCAGGTATAAAGCCTGTCATTTCACCAGGTATGGATCTGTAGTCTTAGAAACCTGCTTCATAAAACTGTGAGAGATTACAGTGACATTTCTCAAATGATGGTAAGCTTGATAGAATGTTTATATTTAAAGAATA
Organism: Laterallus jamaicensis coturniculus; assembly: GCA_022605575.1. NCBI lineage: Eukaryota > Metazoa > Chordata > Aves > Gruiformes > Rallidae > Laterallus > Laterallus jamaicensis. Next base: position 6,740,831 of record JAKCOX010000005.1, read on the forward strand.
TAACAGCCCAGGCTCAGAGGTGTTCCAGAAAACAGCCACTGGGCTAAAGGCCCCTCTGTAATACAGAAGGGGTTTGGGACATACTTTCTGTACTGCTTCTTATAACAGACCTCTACTCAGAAAAGCAAATAGCTTTTATATTTGAAAACTAATTGCTTTACTGAGTATTTTTATATGAAATATATCTAGTTGTGTGTGTACTATGAGAGAAGTTACAGCCACTGAGCTGAAGGCTTTATTTGAATCCAGATCTGGTATATATTGTACTTCTGAATCTGCCTGTGGCAAGGCTGTGTAAGGAACAGTAAAGCTAATTAAAGCACAGTAAGGTAGTACAACTCAGGTCCATTAGGACTGGGTTGACTTGTCTCACTTCACACAGATAGACCTATTACTTTAAACCCAAGGTCTGTTGTCCCCTTGAACCTAAAGTACTCAGTTACAAAGCAGCTACTGCCAGTAGGCTTCAACTTGCTCCACTACAAAATACTTAAAGGTCTGAAAATTGAAAACTGATGAAAAATCCTGCAATGGTTGGCCTCTAGGTTGGACTAGTTGCTCAATACTTAGGGAGCATAATCTCTAATAAATTAAGTTAGGTATTCAACAACCACAAAGCTCCCTTAGATTAGCCACATCTCATTCTTTTATACCCTTAGATGGGATGTGCTGAGAGGAATCTGCTCTGGGAAGCACAGTTCAAATCCCATAGGGAAGCAAGTAGAGCCACACCCTGAGAAAGATAGGCAGCCCAGGCCTATTCAGCATCTTTTAAAATGCACACACACTTGGCAATCAGACTGCACATTTACATTTCCAGGTGCAACTTCTTTTGCTTTGCAAATACCTTGGTAACTGCAGTGAAACCTCAGGAGCTTTTTGGAATCCAGCGCAGGGGAGCACAGGAAGCAGAGCTGTGCCATCCCATCCTCCTGACCGAGCTCATCCTGCAGTAACTGCTCAGAGGACAGCAACAAGGGGAACCTCTGGCTGATGCTCTCAGCTGCTTTAATCACACTGACATCAACTGAAGATCTTCACCATGTAACTGCAAGATATGGTGCCTTCATTCCAGATGCTTTTACCTGGACTGAGCAGAGAGAAAGGATACTCTCGGCACAGTTCTTTTTCACTTGATAGGTGTTCACATTGCAAGGGGCTGGAGCAGTTGAAGATCATAGAATCATAGAATGGCATGGGTTGGAAGGGACCCCAAGGATCAGAGAGCTCCAACCCCCCTGCCACAGGCAGGGCCACCAACCTCAGGCCTGGATCTACACAAGGTTGCCAGGGCCCCATCCAACCTGGCCTTGAACACTTCTAGGGATGGGGCATCCACCACCTCTCTGAGCAGCCTGTTCCAGCCCCTCACCACTCTTTCTGTAAAAAACTTCCCCCTAATATCCAATCTAAACCTTCCCTCCTTCAGCTTTAATCCATTCCCCCTTGTCCTGCCATTATCTGCCCTTTTAAAAAGCTGATTCCCCTCATGGGGATGGATGGCAAACAAATGTTTGCTGCTGTCAACCAAGCTGTTCTTTTTCTGAGATGTGGTAGCTGACTCACACGAGTGCACTTGGCTCATTTCACAGGGCTGCAACACACTGCTTTAAACTACAGGGAAACAGTCTGGGCACTGGAGCCTTCCATGAAATCAGTCAGCATCTAGAAAATAAAAATGAAACTGTCAGCCCTCAAAAGAGTTGGATCTAACAGACAAACTTAACTTATAAATACATACATTCACATATCTATTCAAGAGGTTAAAGTTCCTTGCAGAACACAGATGTAACAACTGCTCTGTTTTAGACTAAACTCTTCTTTCATGCCAGACTCTAATTGTCTGAGCCTTTAAAACGTGGGAGTCATGAGTTGTTCTCTGCTACATCTGCCACCCCCCAGGTGAGTGATGTCACCACCAGACTCCAGAAAGGGCATTCTTCAGCCTTTTGGCTGAATCCCTGCCATGCTTCCCTGTAAAATGTGAGACTCACTTGTCCAGGAAAAAGCCTACTAGAGACCACGTTTCTAAAGTCTAGTAGTTATGTCACTTACTAAGGGACAGCCTCAGTTCTAGTTCCAGGACTTAGACTTTATTTCACATATTTACATAAAATATATATACACAACCAAATTCCTTCCACCCCTTTTCATTTGAAAGGAAAGAATGATCTCTGTGCAGTTCTTCAAGGGAAAAGGTCTTTTCAGGAATGCTTGCTGGGTGCACAGACACTCAAGTCACCGGGTTTCCTCCTGAGCCACGTGCCTTTCATCTCAGAGGGTGATTAGAGATGGACAGTCTCTTCTGTATTTTTGGCTTCAGCACCTTTTTATTAAGAATCTTGAAGTATCTCCTCACTCAACTTGTTGTCTTTCTCAAACACTTCCTTCACTGTATATCCCCCAGGACACCAAGGCATTTGGATTTCCCTTTGCAGCCAGAGACTCAAAGGTTCCAATCCTCACCCTCCATAGCAGATGTCTGCTAGCTAAAAAACTATTCTGCAATATCCAGAAAAGAAAAGAAATGTCCATTTTGGAGCAGCCAGGCTCCAGAAGCCTGCTTTCCTCTAGATTCACATCATCTGTCCTCTCCTCCTGCCTCTTGTTCCTTGCAGCTTCCCTCCTCTTTCCATCCGTACTCCCAGATATCAGATGGGAAAGCAGCAGCTGCTCACTGGTGCTGATCAGCAAGGCAGCAAGATATCATCGTTAAGACGGTTTCCACCAAGAAAAACAAGCTTTTGTGCCTTCTCTTGGTGGAAGCATTAATATGAAGCTCTCATCCTTACCAGCTATTATTTTTCACCATACATCCAGCAATTTAAGGCTTCTAAAAACCATTAACTGTTGCCAAATTCAGCTGAATTAATCAGCAGATTCCAAAGGTACTGGAAAGCAATGCATAAATCTACCTGTGGCAGAGACTTTAACTCCTAGAAAATCACGCTTGATGTTTAATAAGGAGGTCAGGCTGGAGTGGAGGAAGAGAGGAATATGAATTAAGCCAATACCTGGACGTTTCTAAAGACTAGATTTACCCAGCATTTACACAGTAACCCTCTTGGAGCACACGCTCAAGGAACCATCAACGCAACAGCCAGGTCTCCGCAGAGACAGAGACTGTGTCTGTGTTAGCAAACTAAACAGGGCCAGGGAAGCAAGCCCAAGTCCTGACATATCGTCCAGGCTGCTAAAATCTCAGCAGCGCTACGTGACACCACTTTGGCCTGAACACCCAGCACTCTGCAAGACAAGGCTCAGGCGTGAGCCTGAACAAGGAGCACGTTCCCAGAGGTACCCTGGATGCAGTTGCTCTTTTCTGTGAGGGTGACAAGCCAGGCTGGGCCATGACAAGTCAGGCCGGGCCAGTTGGCTTCAGGACCAGAAAACAATCCCTGAGGCTTTATATTTACTGTTTAGGAGTAGCCAGAGAAGGAAAGCAAAATGACATCATGTGTTAATGTTGGCCCAGCTTCTTGTTCATGCAGTGAGGAGGGACAAGTCGTAGGGAGAGCTCAGCTCTGTCCACCACTGGAGCTCTTTGGCCCTTCCCAAGCAAGCTGCTCTGAAGCCTGCATTACGGTGAGGACAGACAGTGTTCCAGTTCCAGGAACTCAGTGTTCCCACATCCTGAGCTGATGTGCTCACAGTAAAACGTGGATTCAAATATCACTCCTAGACAATGACCTAATGCTTTTCCATAATACAATGGCTGCTAAATTTCTTTTTTCCCCAATCCCTCTGTGAAAAAAGGGGGATTAAAAAAAAAAAAAATCAATATTGAAAGGCAACATTAACAGACAGAAACAGCAGTTTTGGTCACACACAGGAGTTAAAGTTCAATCAGTGCTCAGTGCCTTCAGTCATGAGCAGCACTAGCAACAGGAGTTAGTGATCCTTAGCCTTGGACTCAAACCTTTTTTTACCCCCCACATTTCATATACTGCACAGGGTTGGCAAGATACAGATACAGAAAGATGCATGCACCCACCTGTTTCCATAAATATCAATACACATGCATATACATGCATTAATGTGTCTATGCAACAGGGGGACTTGTATCTGCCTAATGTCTTAAACATGAGTATTTATTTAGGTTTGTTTAGACATATGCTCATATGCACACACACACTACAGATAAATTAAGGCTACAGATAAATTATGGATACGTTAAATACTGTCTGGGGAACAGTTCATGACACACAACCTGAAATACTTTGGCAAAGGTACTCTTAAGGATCAAACTGGAATAGTGATTTGCTAGAAACGTGTTTGGCCTGATTTTGTGGTTCCCTGTGCTAGCTTGTACTACACACACCTACAGACATACACAAAAGCCTCCCACAAAAGCCAACACAGGATTTGGACAAGCTTTGATACAGGAGCACCCCTTGATGAGCATTTCAGTGAAAATCAAGCAAGTTTTGGGTTATTTCTGTAAGTGGCAGAATAAGCACTCTAGCTAGCACCATGAATTCTATTTTAATTTCTCCTGGGTTTTTACAAAAAATACTTTCACACATTAAAGAGTAGAACATAGGGTCAGGTGATCACCTTCTCCAGCACTAAACCACGTGCTCAGAAATTAAAGGAATGCATCCTATTTCAAAATCCTAAATCTTCCAGTTTAGCTCAACCTAAGCTAATTTTTAAAACTGACCCATTATTTAGGCTTCAAGCTCCCATTCCCAATACACTTTGTATTTTATATGGATGGATTCAGGAGTGTATTTTGTTTCTGGAAGTCTCTACCTCTCCAGCCTGGTAACAGGTTGGAACTGGAAAGACTTCCCCTTTTCTTGATCACACAGAGTTATGTATTCTGGACCATACTTGCTGTAAGGACAGTAAGATCACTTCCCTTCAAGTGAATGTATATTTTTAAAATTTGGGTCCACTCATTCATAAGGTCTATTCTTTGCTCACACACCCTGGATGCCAATTGTCAAACACAGAGCAGTGGTGGTATTAAAAGTTCCAACATTAAAGCCAGTGATAGATTAACCATTAACATTAAGAACAACAGCTCTGACTTCATTCTTACCCGTCCCACCACACTGCAGCTTTATTAGCATGATTCCACTGGCTGTTACAGCCCAAAAGGGGCCCATTCCAAATGTCCTTTTATTTAATTGTCATGGACTGGTAACAGCAGATAGAGAACTACTCCTACAATTGCCTTCCCACATAACACAGCCCAGACGCTTTCTCAACAACTCAGGAGTGAAAATTTCCACAAGACAGATGAAACCTACTGTTTACAACCTTCTGAAATACACCCCAACTGCCCCTCTCCAGTCCCTGCAATAAGGCAATAAGCTAAACAGCAAAGTTCCTTAGGAAATCAAGTAGTTCACACGTATGGCACCGTGATCATGCCTATGCAACATACCAAAAATAGACGGGGCTGTCTTCCTGGTTAAAAATAAATAGATAACTGGGCATCAAACAAAACCTCACAAGCATTTTGAAATAAAACTGGAGATAGCTGAGTCCACAGAGTTTCATTTTCTAACCAGCAGAACAGTTTTATTTGAGACTCTTAATCAGAAAATTGTAAAGCTGGGGGAGAAGCAGCTGGGTATTTCAGAAAGGGAAGGAGTAGGCTTATAAATTAACCAGTTGGCACAGTCCTAACCATAGTATCACGAACAGTGCTGCTATAATATTATTGCTGTAGGTTAATGTGATCCTTTATACTGCCTTTTTTTTCCCTCCACAGTAGCCCATTTTCAAGAACTAAAATGGTATCATTTGAATTGCAAATCCCAACACATACATAGTTTTATTCTTTTGAGGCAGGATGAGTGACAGTGGTATATTAGAGTTAACAAACCTTACCCACTTTTAAATACATTTCTGGTATTGAAAGCTAACAGAGCTGAAAACTGAATGGGTAAAGGCTCTGCTCTGGCATTCATTCCTTTATTGGAGCCTTGAAAGGACCATATGGAGGGAACCTGATAGAAATTTCGTGTCGCTGCTAAACAGAGCTCAGTCCAAGGTAGAGAAATAAAAGGTTGGGTCTGCTGTCTTTTATAACATTTCATTCCTGGGGGCCAGTGCTTTCAAGACTAAAGCTAGGGGCCGTGCAGCCTGTTTGATTCAACTGGTCCCCCACTTTAATGGACTACAGGCCTCACAAAATTGCTGAACCAAACCTTTTGAAAGATTCTGTGCCTCCTGTACACAAACCCATTAGCGCGGGGGGCAGCAACAGAAGATTAAAAAAAGCTACAGCCAAACGTGCAGGGTGAAGTAGGTAACAGTCTCCTTCCAGCAGCCCAGCGCTTGCAAAGCCATTTTTAGGCCTAGCACAGAAGCTTAACCTACACGCTGCTGTAAGCAACAAGTGAGTTTTCTTAGCATCTTTGTATTCCCTTATTTCTCCCCTACCTACATTGAAACTATATATAAACTATAGGCAGAGTTTTAGGCACACTGGGAATACAGGAAGTGGCAGGGTTGCATGCTAGCAAGAAGAATCTTACTATCTTTTCCATATAAACAGCTTGGGTAGGGTGCAGTGGCTAGTTGCCCTAGTCAGTCAAGTATTGCGTGGACAACAAACCTAAGGGATACTGTAGGCATGCGGGCACAGAACAGACAAACCACACCAAAGCAACAGACAATGTCAGCTGAGGTGATTTGCCAGTTGTCACCTTAAAAAACCCCAAAACTTAGGAAAAGACTAGAGCCCAAGGAGACACGTGAGCACACTTGTGTAGGAGGGAGAAACCAAATGTATGGCATGTTCAAGAGGACAAATGGGACCTAGACCAAAGCTGTGCTCAGGTGCTATGTAAGAGGAAGAACTTTGCAATGCCTGTCCTGTACCAAGCAGGAATTAAAGGCAGTAAGTATCAGTAAGTTCAGTAAGTATCACCCTCAATGTGCTCCCAAAATTTAAGAAAACGTTAGCAGTAAGATAACTATACAAATTGCACAAATATCCCCAGTTTAAGTTCTACAATCAAGCTACCCACCTGTTAGAGGTACCGAGAAGGAGCGCACCCCATACCATGAGCACACCCTCCAACACAACAGGTCCCAACAACGGTGTTTCATGTTTTCACAGGTAACCTTCCACTCAGCTGTCTGCTCTTAAGTGCTCTGAAAACAAAAGTTACTTATACCCCCTTCAGGCTGCAGCAGCTGCAACGCTGAGGAGCGACACAAAGGGACTGCTCTACAGCCATGAGACAAGAGAAACCTGCACCTATTAGAGCCTGGTAACTCACTCTGCTGTTTGAGCACTGGGGTTTAACAGACAACAGATTTACAATCAAAAATGCCAGTCATACCAGTCAGAGACATACAAAAAAAGGAGTCACACACAGGAGCAGACGTTAAATTAAATATACTTTGACATCAGCTTAACTGAAGAGTGTCTGATCCCATGAAGTTCTGATATTCAGTAAGTTTTCAGGTCTTGATCATAAACAAAGAAGTATTTTATACTGATTCTTGTTCCTCTAAGAACACCATCTATACAATTCTTTGATTTTAGCCTTCACAGTCCATTTGAACTTGAATTCTGGACACAAACATAGAAGCTAGCATTTTTCATGCCCTCATCCACTCCCAGCTTGTCTAAATATGAGCCAAATACTTACCTTGCCGAAGTAGATCAGAAGACATCCTTAGTGCATTTACAAGGTAAATATATATTAGGTTATTAACTGGGCCGTTCTGCATTTATTATAGCAATCACTGTAATAATCACAGTCTTGGGAGCACCATCTCCCTACAAGAAGGCTAAGAATGCATCCCTTTTTGATGCTTCAGGAATGAATTCCCAAGATAAGGTGAAGACATGGGTGAAAGTTTATGCTTTATTACTACAGGCTTTCTAGCCTGACGTAGCACAGTGACTTTGTTTGCCTCATCAACCTTAGAAGCAGATGGAAAGCCAAGAAAAACATTGCTAGCTTGCTACTGGAAATCCTGCACGGACAATAGGTTTTTCATACACCACTCCTTTTTAAGCACTGCCTCCATTCTGTATTTCATGGGTTTCCAAGAGATGAATGACAGATGTAGCAAGTCGTTCTAGCTGCCAAAACAAATGTTGGTCACTCCATTCACTGTCCAAAATATTTGACTAAACAGATTTAGGATGTTAGTGCAAGGTGAAATTCCACTCTAGATAATATATTGTAGGTTTTACCATATCTGAAAAGAGACAATCTGAACATGAAAATTCCTTTTTAAAAAGCAATTCTGAATCCATCTCTCTGGCAGCACAGGTTGTAGAAGTGAAGAGACAGAAAAGGTCTTTCCAGAATTCCACTTTAATTGCTAGTGAAGATTATTCCTTCCAAACACACTTAGCCCTACTGTACTGTTGCACCCACCATATGTTTTTGGAACAATTTGGATAATCTTCACAGAAGGATCTGTGAGCAATTGGATCACACTTTTCCTCTTAGTCTCCCCAACCTTTCCCATTTTCATTATTCAACTCTTCTATAAAAGAACCTCAACGCAAGGGCTTTCATTTTATTAGTTGCTATTTCAGACTGAACATAGATCCACATGATTACGGAAACAAACATTATGGGACCACCTGTGTAAAGCCAGCCCTTTTTCATTTATACATTAATACATAGGCCCAGTTGGGGAGAAACCAGAAATAAACCCAAAAAGGTGGGGAAACAGGAAAGTACAAAATTCACTATGCCACTCACTAGCATTGATATGTGGGGGAAGAAAACACAAACCCACATCTGAGCCCAAACTCTAATGAGAATAAGGCTCTCAGAGTTTTCCTAGAGCTATGGAGGAAGAAACTACCAACCTCACAAAACTGGTAACTGGAAGAATAAAAAAGAAAATATATTCATATTGCAGAGGTGGCTGTGCAATGGATCTGGATTCTGAAAATAAAACTTGGGAAAAATGGGGAAAGTGGCTAACAAAGGAAAATCAAATTCTTTTCCTACATTCATTTATTTATTTACTAGGGACACGTACAAGGAGAAAATATCACCTTCCAAAGGATCTGATCACTTTCCACTTGCAGCACAATTCACCTCTGTGATGGGAAGACACTCAAGTGCAGGGTTTTAAAAATAATAATAATAATAATTTATTTTTGGACCACGAGCATACAACATGTCACTACTGCAGGTTTCGTGGATACAATGGGGAACTGCACTACTGCTGTTCAGAAGTAGGACTACACTTATGACAACCACAAGAGAGTCACAAAACATGCTACTGCCAACACAAGAGTCACAGAATTCAGTATTACCACCCGCAACAGTCAGATCACTCACTGTTACTGCCCACAGGCAGTTTACAAGGTTCAATATTACAACCACAGCAGATTCACAGAACACACTATCACAAGCACACTAAATACTACACGTGTGTTAGTTAGTTACCCAAGACTACAAACTTAAAACATCAACTATTCACCCATCTCTCTGGTAAGGGTTCTCAGGTGGTTACCTTAGACAGCATCCTGGCCAAGGGGCAAGAGTCTCCCCGCAGAGTAGGAAAAGCAGCTCTCCCATCTCAGACTGAATCCAAGGGGTGTGTATTTGATTTTTTGTCTGATGTATGTGACAGTAGGCAGGACTCTGTCCTAGTGGACAATGCCACCATCCATGTTTGTCATTAGAAACAATCCCGCTTATCTTATGCCCTGTCTGTTGCATATCTTTGCATTGTCTGGGCCCACTAAGGCCAAATGGAGACCCTCTGGATTGCCTTTATCTTACTGCTAGACAACTGAATAGTGGTTTCATTGGGACTATATTTGGAATATTGTTTGTTGAATGAATTCCAAGGCTAAACCAGGGGGGAATAGGCCTTCCCCTTTTCAGTGGTCTGTAGAGACAGGACAAGGTGCAATGGCTGCAAGTTGGAGCACAGGAAGTTCCACACCAACATGGGGAGGAACTTTTCCCCAGTGAGGGTGAGGGAGCCCTGGGACAGGCTGCCCAGGGGGTGTGGAGTCTCCTTCTCTGGAGATACACAAGACTCGTCTGGACGCCGACCTGTGCAGTATGAGCTGGGGAGCTGCTTTGGCAGGGGGGTTGGACCCCATGAGCTCTGGAGGTCCCTTCCAACCCCTACAACTCTGTGATTCTATGATCTACACAGCTCCCCATGGGCTGTCTCTGCTAAGATGGGGCCTCAAGGCAGTTCAAGGCTGAGTCGCTTCACAACCCCCCATGAGTGGCCTGATGGCCTAGGCATTGCCAAAACCTGTTTGCGGAACTCTGAGCCAGAGGATCCTTACAACCTCCAAGCATGCAAAAGCTCTTCATCACATAACCCTGGAAAAAACAAGTTATTTTTCACTATATATGAGATATTTTATACAATCTGGTGATAACTCAGGTTGTTCCATTAGGGCTGAAGAACATAGATAGTGGTACAACAGTAACAAAACCAGCTGGTATAGTGGAAGTAGTGTCAGTGGGATCTCCACTACAGGAAAGGTTTCTGACAGCAAGCAAAGCACCCAGCTCACTACTTGCATTCAATCTTACTACCTGCCAACAAATTTGCAGTGAAATCTGGAAAAATCAGGTTTTGAAGGCACGCTGTGAGCATTGCTTCCATCATGCAAGCCAGAACCCCAGGTATTCTTTTTCTGAGATGTTTCATATAAACAAATACTGTGGGAAACTGGAGATTTTTAACAAGTCTGCTTCAAAGTATTGAACAACTAGCCTCTCATTTTGCCTCCTCTAATTCCTAGTCTGACAAGTGTATCTGGTGAATTAATCCTGGAAATGTGAACAATAAACACTCTAGGCCTTTTCTGTTGCTTCAGTGATGCAAACCTTAATTAGATGGTTAACTAGGCATATGGCTACTTTGCATCACTGTAGGAGCAGAAAACATCTGACATGCACACCGCTCCTAGAAATTTAAAAGCAACAGAATTGTTGGGGCTTAATTTTCCTAGATGCCAAGAGCCAGTGGTTGGTGTTCCAGAAATGTGGAGAATACGACAGCTTTTTCATTATTATTCTTGTAAAGACTGAATATATATAGGGACTACTTGTTATTGCAGACCCATCAGTAAGTCAGACTCCAACAACAGAAATACACTGAGTGAAAAACAGCTGGTTGAGACCAGTACTCCAGTAGTTCTCGCTTTTTGCCAGCAAATTTCAACTTTGATAATGGATTTCAACCAGTGTAAATAATGCTGCAGTATCACTCAATCTAAAAAAATAAATAAACAAAGCCTGAAAGTTTCAAAACACATTTTTTTAAGCCTGAACACTGCTCATCTGCCTGATGAAAAACAATGTTTGTCACAGAATCACAGAGTTGTAGGGGTTGGAAGGGACCTCGAGAGCTCATGGGGTCCAACCCCCCTGCCAAAGCAGCTCCCCAGCTCATACTGCAAAATGTTGCTCATACTGTCAATGTTGAAATTTTCAGAAATTAATCACCAAGAGACTAACAAACCAGAGCAGTTCTCTAAGAAAGTAAAAACTGATCCTTATTATCACTTGAAGTTATAATCTAAAGGATCGTGAGCTGCTCTAATGTATTCATTATTTAAATTTATTCACCACATAGGTTTTACAAAAGATACTTGGGTCTACTGGCAATTTACAATCAAATCTCAGTGAATATTAAATATTCAGAACTGAAGCTCTTTTGAACACTGTACTTGTGTGCTTTGCTTCTGTTTTTTCTCTGAAGATAGATAATATTTAAAATTACATTTCCTGTTCCGATTCACTTGCCTACAAACTCAACATTCCTGTTTATTGCTCTTTTGGGCCAGCCTTTTTCAATTATCCTTATCATTGAATGTTCCAGCCTTCGTGTTTGTCTGCTAAGAAAGTCACAGGAATTGAAAACAAAGGAGAATATGAAAGCAGAGCTTAAAACACAAATGTATGTGTACCAAAAGTTGCCTAGTCACACATTTCTAACATTCTGGAAACAACAGGCACATCCAGAGAGCTGGAAAGCCACATTAAGACACATTATGAGCTGGGGAGCTGCTTTGGCAGGGGGATTGGACCTGATGATCTCTGGAGGTCCCTTCCAACCCCTACAACTCTGTGATTCTGTGATTAATGTGTCTAGGTATTGGTTGATGAGGGAGGGCCTGGATTCCACCTTTTTAACTGTAAGATTCAATCTCACTCGTGTCCCTTCCTTATTAACCTTTAATAACAAAAGTCAGGCTGTTGCCACTTAGCTACCTACACTAGTGCTTCCCCTGGAAGCTTCTATTTACCTAAGAATGTCATGAGATCAGGTTTCACAGGCTTTATAGCACAGAGTTTGTTTCTGCCAATTTAGCATGATTCCACAATTCAAACTATGCATAATCTCACTGATCAGACAATGAAGAGTCCCACACTGTATTTTACTGTCACAGGTATTTTGTGCTATTCATTGTGTTTCATCTGTTTTGGCTCAAGTCACTCATCAAAGCTGATACATACATTCCAAAGCAGAACAGAAGAGCCAAACACATCCATTTGGACAAGACTGTTCCTTCCCAATGGATTTCACTCATCACAGGACACGTTTTTCCTAAATCTCTGTTATTTTTATAAAGCATGAAATACTTTTTTCCCCACCAACAATGTAATTTGAAAATTAAAATAACCTGTTTGCTCTTTCAAGCTTTACAAACCTAGGTCATCCTTCAAGTACTGCTGTTAAAAATACATTTGACTCAAATGCTTGGGCTGCTGGTCCTCAAACAGATTTTCTTAAACATCAAGTCTCTCTAACAATATGAGCTCACTGCAAGAGAGAAACTCGATTGCTACCTCAACCACTATAATTTCTATACTCTGTATACTCACTTCCACATGCCACAGGCATTACAGAAATATTTGTTGTAAGTATTCATAGGTAAATAAATACCTGAAGAAAAATTGTTTCTTTTAAACCTTTGAAATGAGATCAGTCAATATCAAGAAACAACTAATGGTGGAATGTAAAATCATGCTAATAGGCATTCACTGTTTTATGAACTAGCTGTTAACTCCAGGGAATTCAAGTCCCTCTAACAACGAGGCTATTAGCAAGTAATTCAGCCCAACAGAAGATTCCTAGAATAAACAGTCGGTATTAAAATCTCACATATCAAAAATGAGCTGGTAAGATCTTTCTGGTGAGGGCCACAGACCTACAGATTCCAGTATGGTTAGTACTTCAGCATTTACCTGAAGGTATTTGCTTTCTATGGCATTAGAACTAAAGTTAAAACAATCCTTTTGCAGATACTACAGAGCATGCATTCCCTTTCAATGCCACTGCACAGTGTAACCACAAATTTAAAACCTTTTTTTTTCCTTTCAAAATTACACAGAGAACAATTGGCTTTAGCCAACTCTTGTCTTCATTATAAAGTGGCTGCTGCCACTTCCTCTCAGCAGGAAGTGATCCATGGGAGATGAAGGCTCCAATTCACCATTTTAAAATAACATTTCTCCCCTTTAATGTGAAGTGATCCTCAATCATTTCATGTAGATAAAAGAGGAAGTTGAAACTTATTCCAGCTTTTTATTCTCTTTCCTATAATTAACATTTACCTATCCCAGCTGACGTGTCCTACATGTAAAATTCAGAACAGTCCAACATTAATGAACAAGTCTACCTTATAAGAGAGCTATATGTAATATGTAAGAGACATGGTGCTAGCTTCCTCCCTGGAAAAGCAGAATCTGTAACACAGAGTAAGGAAAATTTTATTTCAGTGGAAACGAAAAGGAATAAATCTTACGTGGGAAAAGAGAGGATTTGTTCCTAAATTTAGAGAGTGAAGTATGAACAGCATAAGGCCACCCCTGCACTGAAAAATAATAAAAACTTCAAGAATTAAGGTGTCAAGTTAGAAATACCTACATCTAAATATCTTCCAAAGAAAAGTGCCAGTGTGAAGCAAGATTTGGATTCAGAAAAAGGACACTGTAAAATCAGTGCAGCAACGCACCCAGGCAAAGAAGAAGAAATCCACCCCTGCAGCAGAAGAGAGCAGGGAAAAGGTTAAGATTAAAACAAATAGAAGCAATTCCCCAAGGACACACCATGACCAAACACTCACAAGAGCCTTAAGAAGCAATTCACTGTCTCACAAAAAGCATGGTCTGTTCTGTTCTTCGTCAGTTCTCACTGCCAAGACCGAGAGACCATGGCCACCCACTCAGGACTCTGCCATTTCCAGTCTGAGCCCTCCATCAAACTCAGTCCAACTGTGAGAAGCAAGCCTTGCCTGGCATTCAGGACAAGGCCTGTACCTGCTGGCCAGCCCCTAGCCCAGGCCAGGCAGGCACCCCACCAGCAGCAACACTGGGGAAAAAAAATGGTGGATTTTAGGCTATTTCTAGTATTGGCATGCCTTCTGGTAGCAGGCCCCCCGTGCAGAACAGCACTACTTGGCATTGGGGAGGCTGCACCTCGAGTGCTGGGTCCAGTTCTGGGCCCCTCACTACAGGAAGTACATTAAGGCCCTCAAGCGACTCCAGAGAAGGGCAACCAGGCTGGGGAAGGGGCTGGAGGGTAAATCCTCTGAGATGCAGCTGAGGGAGCTGGGGGTGTTCAGCCTGGAGAAGAGGAGGCTGAGGGGAGACCTTATCACCACCTACAACTACCTGAAGGGAGGTTGTAGAGAGGTGGGAGATAATCTCTTCAGCCAGGTGACAGGAGATAGGACAAGGGGAAATGGCACAAAGCTGTGCCAGGGCAGAGTCAGATTAGATGTTAGGAAAAGGTTCTTCACTGAAAGAGTTGTCAGGGCCTGGAACAGTCTGCCCAGGGAGGGGGTTGAGTCACCATCCCTGGGTGTGTTTAACAGACAGGTAGATGAGGTGCTCAGGGCTATGGTTTAGCACAGGACAGGAACGGTTGGACTCGATGACCTCAAAGGTCTTTTCCAACCTTGTGATTCTGTGATTCTGCTGCGTGCTCAACATGGTAGGAAGACGGAAGCCTATATGGATGACAACACCGGAAGGGGCTTTTCTAAGTGATGTTGACATTTGAGGGCATATGAGACAACCATCACCATGGTCAGTAAAAGGGAAGACAGCAGAGTGTGCAGGTGAAGACACTGTGATGATGCTGTGTCCCACCACCCCGTGCTCTGCACTGCTTCCCTGGGATGCCGCTTCCTCCATTGCTGTCCTGGCAGGAGCAACTCTAGCTTTTCATATGGATCCTGAATTAGAAGCCATAGGGGTGGCTGCCTTGTAAGAGCAAAGGGTGTATTTGCCAAAAATACTCTTTGGAGTCAAGGGTAACTGTTCACAAATATGAGCTGAACTAAGCTAATGGTCTCAGACTTGAAAACCATGAATTAAAACCCCCAAAGTCTTTAATTTCCACATTTCCAAAATAAAATATTATTTTATATCAAAATGACATTTTCTTCAAAAGTGTAGCCAAAATCCCTTTTTATGTAAGAAACACCCCAAACCAAAAACTATCATCTTAAAACAACTATTTAATTTGATTTTAAACCATGTATCTTTTTTCTCTTTCACTGGGAGAAAAAAAATAAATTATTTTCCCCTGTTTTTTTCATTTAGCCATAAAATTGGAAATTTTTTTTTTTTAAAAAAAAAAGGCCTTACATTGCTAACAGCCTACTAATGAAAGGCATACACTGTCTCCTTCCAGACATGCACTAGCCTTTTGACTTTCCAACTGAAACACACTTGGTCCTAGAAATACTTAGTGCAGTAATGGACACATCATATTTAAAAACTGTAGAAATAGAAGCAAAGAACTGCAAGTGGTTAATCAACATAGCAGTGGGTTACAGATTGCCTCCCGGATCAATTAAAGCACAGCCTGACTTTTCACCATTGCAGCTCATCTAGAAATTGAAATTGGAGAGACCTGGAGAAAACTAACTTTTGACAGGTGACTGCAGGAGGCAAAAAAATCAATGCTTAGGACACTGGAAAAATTACCAAAACAAAGATATTGTGTTTAAAACCCACTGACCACAGGATATTAGCAATTGCCAAAAGGATAATGCCAAGCTTTAAATCATCAGGGCATAAAAAAAAAAAGCTTTCTGTTTGCCAACACTATCTCACTTTATCTACAACTCAGGAAAAACAAAAGCTGGTTTAAGTCATGAATTAAACTTATAGGTACAACTATACCTACTGCGTGAACGTACATACACACGCGTGCCTAATGACCAGAGTCCCACATACTTCCTCAGAAAACACACTTCCTATTTTTCACATTTTTAACAAAATTAACTTTTCATGTATGTATGCATGTGGTATTACGATGGTCTCCTCAGATTCTGGAGTGGGCTGAAAGTGCTCAAAAACCTCCTAGAAAAACATTTGCAAGGGCTGAGAAATAACCTCAGGAAGTTAGACTGACAATCCTGGAATGCAAAGATCAAGGGTTTATTTTCACTATTTTTATTATAAACAAAGAGCCCACTACAATTGCAGTGGCATCACTGGGGGAGGTAGAAGATGAGGAACAGTTGGAAAGCTGGAAAAAATACAGATAATTATTTGAAAGCCCTAAGTATATTTCTCCTGTGCTTCTCACATCACTATGGCAATGAGTATACCCCAGGCCTTTTCTCTCCAAGAGCTTCATTTCTATCTGAATTAAGTAATAACATTACAAATTTTGGAGGCTATTTAAAAAGCCTCTATGTGAATTAAAATGTGAACTTCTAAACATTTTCCTGCTTTAAAAAAACCACAACCCAAATACCAAAATACCAAGCAAAACAAGTAAAAAAAAAAAAACCAAACAAAAAAAACCCAAAAAGAAAAAAGAAATAAAATGAGCTGCTTCCTGCCCATGCAAACCATCAGGAACTGTTTCATCTTAAACATTAAAAGCCCCAGCTATTGCTAGCGTGTAGAGATAAGACATTTACACCTCCACATGAGAGCTTATACAAACTGTTTCTTGTTTATAACCCTATTAGGAGTTCACAGCAGTCACCGAGATTATTTCACTTGGTTTGATTCCTTCCCTGTTCTCTATGGCTCATTTACCAAGTCCTATACAAGGCTATTCAGGTCCCCTGAGAAAAGCCAAAGTTAGCATTTGTACTCAGAAAAGCTGCAGCCAGATAACACAAAGTGGAGACCCTGCCACCACAATGCCAGGTCTTTCACAGGACTTCACCAAAGCTCTCACCCAGGCCATCTTTTAACGCAAAGGGGTCAAACAATTTTCCATGCAGCTTCCATGTTACTGCTTTTCCCACCTCTCTCAATCTATCAAAGAGAAAATGGGATGTAGTGACAACATGCCAGGGACAAACCATTGTAAAGGTCAATGCCTTTGGTTCACACAGTGCTCATTGTTCCTGGGTTTCCTGATACAGCCTTTCTGTTGCAAACAGTACTAAGAGCAAGACTGCCTGAAGAAAGAAAGTACATCTGGGTAAAAACCAAAATACATCCCCAGCAATCTGCTGAAACACATTTTTTTCTCATGGACAAGAGCATGCAAAAACCATGTGTGACTGATGCTGCTGCTTTGCTTTTCAGTTATTGCTCAGTCAAGAGGCAATGAGGATCTCACTGTATTCCACAGGGAACCTATAAAAGCAGTTTCCTCAACTTCCACACAAAATAAGGAAGTAAAATTGCTGAGCTCCAGATAAAGGTTCTTTGCTAAAAGAAAATTAAAACTTGCCCATTATTTTGTGTGACTTCTGGTAAATGACTGTCGAACCATGTACTTACTGTAGAGTTTAATTGATACATGAATGAGCTATCCATTTCTGCTCCAAAACTTGATGAAGTAGAAAAAGCCAACAAAGAAGCAATAAAGAATGGCTTAGTTACTGTGTAACATTCACAGTTGTTCTGTATTAGGGTTTGTCATGGTTCCTGCAATAACGCCATTGTTCACTGCAGAGAACGGCACCAGAACTGCTGAAGCACCACAGCAGAATTACTTTCTGACACACCCAAGCCACCCTGTTTGGACAACCAACCCCTGTGGGTGAGGCTGGGCCAGGAGGCTGAGCTGCCTGTTCTCAGTGGCAGCCAGCTCTGCCAGCCGTTTCAAATGCCAGGGACCGCGCCGCGTGCTGTGACGAGAACCTTGTCCCTGCCTGGGTCAGGGTCCTGCTCCGCATCCCGCCTTCCCTTCCCTTGCAGAGCTGCCGCCTTCCAGCCACTCACACCAGCTATTCAGCACCAGCTCTTATCTCTGGTTATCACCCAGCTCTTCAGCAGCCTTCAGACGGCTGCACTTCCTACTCTGAATCCACACAGGCTCTCCAGCGTGCCCATCATTATGGCACTGCGGTGCCTGCTGCAAAAACCTGTGGAGACCAACAGCAAGTGTTACCTTCCCGTTCCCAAGGAAAAGGCATTATTTATTTGACTGATAAAGGGGCAGCTCGTAAGAAGTCAAGGAGAATAGAACAGCTAGCTGGTGGGAATTTACAGGGATGGGAAGCTAAAGCAGATACACTGTAACTGTCAAAACAAAACATTTCAGCCTACAGCACTTGAAAATTGACTATTATTTTGTTACCTACACAACCTGTCACTTAGAGTGCCCCAAAAAGGTGAAAACATTGGAGAGTATTTATTCCAAAGCAACTTTTTTAGTGGAGTTACAAAACAAAACCCATTTTTCCAGTTAAATAATACAAAACACCAAACTCCACAAAGGTATTCCCTACATCACAGTAACAACTGCTTCTTTTCATTCTACCTTTCAGACTTGCACTCACAGAATCACAGAGAATCGTAGGGGTTGGAAGGGACCTCGAGGGATCATGGGGTCCAACCCCCCTGCCAAAGCAGCTCCCCAGCTCATACTGCACAGGTCGGTGTCCAGATGGGGCTGGAATCTCTCCAGAGGAGACTCCACACCCCCTGGGCAGCCTGTCCCAGGGCTCCCTCACCCTCACTGGGGAAAAGTTCCTCCACATCTTGGTGTGGAACTTCCTGTGCTCCAATTTGCAGCCATTGCCCCTTGTCCTGTCCCCACAGACCACAGAAACGGGGCTGGCTGATTCCCCCTGCAACCCATGCTTAAGATATTTACAAACATTGATTAGGTCTCCCCTCAGTCTTCTTTTCTCCAGACTGAACAGCCCCAGCTCTCTCAGCCTTTCCTCATAGGAGAGATGTTCCAGGCCCTTCATCATCTTCGTAGCCCTTCTCTGGACTCTCTCCAGGAGATCCCTGTCCTTTTTATACCAGGGAGCCCAGAACTGGACACAACACTCCAGGTGGGGCCTGACCAGGGCAGGGTAGAGTGGGAGGATCCCCTCCTGTACCTGCTGGCCACACTCCTCCTGATGCCCCCCAGGATCCCATTGTCTCTCTCAGCCCCCAGGGCACACTGCTGGCTCATGGCCAACCTGTCATCTACCAGGACCCCCAGGTCCTTCTCCACAGAGCTCTTCTCCAGCAGGTCACCCCCAGCCTGTACTGATACATGTGGTTGTTCCTCCCCAGGGGCCAGACTCTCCACTTGCTTTTGTTGAACCTCATCTGGTCTCTCCCTGCCCAGCTCTCCAGCCTGGCCAGGTCTCTGGATGGCAGCGCAGTGTCCTGCCTGTCAGCCACCCCTCCCAGCTCTGGATCACCAGCACTTGCTGAGGGTGGGTGCTGTTCCCTCATCAAGGTGTCAATGAAGATATTGAACAGGACTGGACCCAACACCCAGCCCTGGGGACACCACTGGTCACAGGCCTCCAGTCAGACTCTGCTCCACCGATCACGACCCTCTGAGCTCGGTCCGACAGCCAACACTCATAACTGTCTGACATACCACCCTCCTGAGTGAGTGTTAAAACAGTTCAGTATTACTCTCTTAACTTCACCTGTAAAATATGAGATGAACTGGAACTGTAACACTGAACACTAAGCAACCCTCCAGAAAGCTGCTCAGCTTTTAATTTAAGCTCCGTGCAGTGGGATCTCTGCGCTCGTATCACATACTAAAATAGACAGTATCTGCCAAACTTACTAAAGAAAATTAAAGGCCCCCAAACTACAGCCAATAAAATATTCTTTCACATTTTTTTGGATGTGACCAAAGAACAGAGGCTTCTGGAACATCATCCAACAAAAAATTATAAAAATACGTATCTGAACTTGGTATGATTCATTTACATGTGTGATGAAATGTATGAAATGAAGTATAGTGTTCTGGAAGGAAACTAAAGACAGAGTGAGTCTAAAGAACTTCAAAATAGCAGGAAACAATAAATGATATTCAATCTAGACTAAGGCAAGTAAAC
Source organism: Laterallus jamaicensis coturniculus (assembly GCA_022605575.1). Lineage (NCBI taxonomy): Eukaryota > Metazoa > Chordata > Aves > Gruiformes > Rallidae > Laterallus > Laterallus jamaicensis. The sequence continues at coordinate 6,761,046 of JAKCOX010000005.1, forward strand.
ACAGTGGTAGAGAGTGCAGAAACATTGTCTCAAAGGCCAAGAGGCAGGTAGAAGCCAGAAGCCAGTAGTATTTAAAAGGACCACAGCTAAAGGCAAGGATGTTTCTCCTGTTTCAAGTCAGAACCAAGCCAATGGGGCCTGTTCTTTTTTTTTTTCTCCCTTCTCTTTCTGCTGGGGCAATTACTGGGCATTCATCAAGCTGTTGTGCTTGGGTCCCAGTGCCCTCTGCACTTAGGTTTCCTCCTTTGGTTTGCGTGACTTCCAGCATCATCTCCTTCCCCCACACTCTGGCAGAGTTGCCCGTGTCTTGTTTAGAAGTAGGACCTCACAGATCAGGTTTGCTGAACTCTCCAGAAAGTCTCACTAACTTAGAAACACTTGTAACACAATTTATTCCATGTCTGGGTGAAACTAGCTGACAGCTGAGCCGCTCTGGAAGTTCAGCACTTTTCTCCTTCTTTTCTCTTCCCTTGTACAAGCTACAAGGTTCAACTCCTCCCCTTGTCCTGGTAACTACAGCCCAGCATACCTCTGGTGAGCTGATTCACCCATCTGATGGGCAGAACACTAATCAAGGGAGTGACAGGACAAACAAACACTGCACAGAAACACTGCCAGTCAGCAACTTGAACCCTCTTAAGTTAGGGATCCAAATATTGCCAAAGGCAGTACAAGGCAAATAGCAGAAATACATGGGGAGAACAAGAAAAGTGCAATGCAGAACCTTCTCCTTTTACCACTTCAAGGGCCATATTGTATAACTGCACCCCAAAGAGCCTTCTGATTTATTGTTTACCTCTCTGAGGACATATGATACATAGGCTTGTAAGGGTTTTGAGTGCAATACAATGACTTCTTACTCTAAATAACACTAAACAGATTTTGATAAGGTCAGGGGATAACTGTGTGTCATTCTTGCCTGTTTTCCCTCATCACTCTGAGATCACTGTTTAAGGGAGTGTACATTTCCCGTGAACGTGTGCCTCTCCTTCTCTGCCTTTCTCTCTTTTCTTATACACAGACTTCTTGGCTAATTCTTCACTCAAGGATGTCCTGTAAGCTTGCAGAGCAGAGACATTTCCACCCCCTCTATCCTTTGTCTCTTCAGACTCCTGCTAGTCTCTCTCACTCCATGGCCAAGCTGATTTTCCACTTCTCTTTCCTTACTAGTATAACAAGGAAGGGACCCTTGTTTGTTCTACAGCTCCTTCCACATACTGGGTTACACATCTCAGATACTCCTGTCAGCCCAGCTGACTCACAACACTACTCCAAACTGCCACAGCATCCCTTATTACAGACACCTATACACTATCATTATATGGATGTTAACATGCACAGCTCTGGGCAAGTCCCCGATGGCCAGCAGTGATACCTGTAACCACTGTGGGTTGGGTTTTTTTGCTAAGCCCTACAATAGCTCTGCTTTGTTCCCAGATGCTCTACTAGTGAAAGGAAAAGAAAAATCTACACTATTACAGAGAATGGACCAAAACAACTGACTGGATCAAGAGGTCAGTCTAGAAAGACCAAACTAGAGGTGCAGAACTGTGAGCAGGTGGTCTGCACCTGAAAGTTGCAAACACATCAGTGGAGAGAACTTCCAAAACATTTAGTTGAGCCCTTTCCTCCTGTCAGAAAGCAGTTGGATGGATGCTTCCATTTCATCCAAGTGCAACAGCAAAGGTAAAACAAGGGTCTGATTTCTTATTCTGCAACTAACAGAGCATCTCTCCATCGAGAATCCAAAAGCAGTTTTTGAAAATACAGTGATGGGTATAGAGAATAGGGTGCCAGGGGAGTTTTCCTAGCTGGAACCCAGAAAGAAAACTAGACAGAAGCCTAAAGTAGACTTTGTGGGACAACTTCTTTCTCTTGTTTATATTTCACTGTCCTTGTCAGCAGAATGTAGCACAGAACTCCATTCCTCCCTCCCCTTTCCCTACTCTTCAACATTTTGATCTGTTGCAGACATTTCTCACAACCACATAATACGATTGTTTCATTTTATACTCAACATTTTTCTTCCATCTTTAGATGTCATGGTATATTCTGAAAGGAAAACCAGTCATCTACTGTAAATTATGGCAATGTTGAATTTAGTATGGTGCTTTGCCTGAGAACCACGGCTTCGTCAATTTTAGGGTGCCACAGCATAAATTCTCTTACAAATAGGTCTGTCCTAGATGAACAATTATGATAACTGAATTTTCTCTCTATTCGATCCTTTTTGTTACTCTTGAAATGAAAATCAACTTGTGATTTATTTTCCAAGCAAAAAGAAAATGATGCAAATAAAAAACCACAAGCAAAACGTGGGGGATAAATATAGAAATAAATATAGAATTGTAGGGGTTGGAAGGGACCTCGAGAGCTCATGGGGTCCAACCCCCCTGCCAAAGCAGCTCCCCAGCTCATACTGCACAGGTCAACATCCAGATGGGTCTTGAATCTCTCCAGAGAAGGAGACTCCACACCCCCTGGGCAGCCTGTCCCAGGGCTCCCTCACCCTCACTGGGGAAAAGTTCCTCCCCATGTTGGTGTGGAACTTCCTGTGCTCCAACTTGCAGCCATTGCCCCTTGTCCTGTCCCCACTGACCAAAGAAAAGGGGCAGGCCAATTCCCCCTGCACCCCATGCTTCAGATAATTATAGACTTCAGTTAGGTCCCCCCTCAGTCTTCTTTTCTCAAGGCTGAAGAGTCCCAGCTCTCTCAGCCTTTCCTCACAGGGGAGATGCTCCAGGCCCTTCATCATCTTCGTAGCCCTTCTCTGGACTCTCTCCAGGAGATCCCTGTCCTTTTTATCCCAGGGAGCCCAGAACTGGACACAATACTCCAGGTGGGGCCTCACCAGGGCAGAGTAGAGGGGGAGGATCACCTCCTTTGACCTGCTGGCCTCATTCCTCCTGATGCCCCCCAGGATCCCATTGGCTCTCTCAGCCCCCAGGGCACACTGCTGGCTCATGGCCACCCTGTCACCCACCAGGACCCCCAGGTCCTTCTCCACAGAGCTCTTCTCCAGCAGGTCACCCCCAGCCTGTACTGATACATGGGGTTGTTCCTTCCCAGATGCCAGACTTTACACTTGCTTTTGTTGAATTTCATCTGGTTTCTCCCTGCCCAGTTCTCCAGCCTGGCCAGGATAGAGAACATGAGATGATATGCAGGGAAAGAGATGATGAAAACTAATGAGAATTACGATGGACATTAAGAAATCAAGCACATGAGTTGTCCTACTGATTTCATCTCTGTTAAAGAGCAGCCTGAGGTATTCAGTTCAGGTACTCGTATTCAGAGTATTCCACTGGACTGCAACCTGATATCACCTGTTCTCTAAGTGCCAACTTCTGCCCCACTGTATAACCCCACGGTACTCTGTTTTCCAGATCAAATCTCCATGAATTGCTCTGGGTATTCTCCAATAGATGAACTACATTACAATCCAGCTTCTGATCCTCCCTTTCCCACTCAGAGCCACTATGAGAACGGAAAGCTTGCTTTCATCTTGCCCACTGGTCTCAGATGAGATTTCTCCTCCAGGAGATTTGGAAAAACCTCAGTTCATCCAAGGCTTTGCAACTCTTCCAAATGTAGGACCTTTCTGCTGAGTGATTCTGGCTCTTTGCACAAAGTTTGTTATCACAGTCAGCGCACGGCACTAGAAGGTCTGAAATCTATTTTTACTTTTGAAATGAAGCTTGCAATAGGTTTTCAGGAAAAAAGCAAAGGCCAATTTTTTAAAATATTATCTCTAATATTGGGTGCCTATATTTAGATGCACAGAGCCAGTCTTTCTGAAGCAACCGGAACACATTTAAGCACCTAAATAAAGGTCTGATTTCCAGCAATGATCTGCAGCTGGAATCTCTCAGCACACTCAACACGCTAAGCTCTTGGAAACCTAGACACCTAAACAAGAGCTGAGTTGTTCTAAAAATCTGGTCCCAATTTTGAATCCTAACATGGCCTGAGTATCTGCTCACTGAAGCTGACTACCTCCAGCTCCCACTGACTGTGAACCCTGATCTTCTCTGGAAACCAAAGGAGAGCCAAAATAACAAAACTCCCTTTTGAATTTTTTTTTAATTTGAAAATATTCATCTTTGTTGCAGCAGCACAGGACTTAATTTGCTAATGATGCTAAAAGGTAGAAAATAGAAAGGATGTAGTAAAGCTTACTAAGAAAGCTCTCCAAAAACAAGATATACTTTGCTCTTGCAGCTCGCAAGGCCAATGGGATCCTGGGCTCCATCAGCAGAGGGGTGGCAGCAGGGACAGGGAGGGGATTGTCCCTCTCTGCTCTGCCCTCCTGAGGCCCCAGCTGGAGTCCTGTGTCCAGAGCTGGGGCCCCCAATACAAGAGAGATGTGGGACTGTTGGAGAGGGGTCAGAGGAGCCACAAAGATGCTCAGAGGGCTGGAGCAGCTGCCCTACAAAGAGAGGCTGAGGAAGCTGGGCTTGTTCAGCCTGGAGAAGAGAAGGCTGCGGGGGGACCTCACTGCAGCCTGCCAGTCCCTGAAGGGAGATTATAAACAGGAGGGGAATAAACTATTTAAAAGGGCAGACAATGGCAGGACAAGGGGGAATGGATTAAAGCTGAAGGAGGGAAGGTTTAGATTGGATATTAGGGGGAAGTTTTTTACAGAAAGAGTGGTGAGGTGCTGGAACAGGCTGCCCAGAGAGGGGGTGGATGCCCCGTCCCTGGAAGTGTTCAAGGCCAGGTTGGATGGGGCCCTGGGCAACCTTGTGTAGCTCCAGGCCTGAGGTTGGTGTCCGTGCCTGTGGCAGGGGGGTTGGAGCTCCTTCCAGCCCATGCCATTCTATGATGATTCTATGATTTCAGGGCTCCTAATGGGTCCACTGAAGTTAAACCAATTCTTTTTAGTGAAAAATATGCCTATATCCTTGGGAAAGAAAGTGAAGGGGAGAGGTTCCTATAATGCAGATTTTCAGCTGGGTGTGATTATGGGTCCTTTTATACATACCATAAGCATTTCATGACTTAGAACCCCCCCGTTTTTTCAATTAAGATGTCAATTAAAATATATGCGATGGATCACACAGGGTAGATCTTAAAAAGCATGAACATCAACCTCAGCTCTGTGGTGACACTTTATAGCTTATTTTCCAAACACTGTAGTTCCCAGTCTCACAGAATTAACATTTTCTTCAATTGTCACTGCACCCCAATGATGATAGTACAAACCAAGGAGTTTTTCATCACTCATAAAACAGGAAGCTGCCCTCAATGTCGCCTGTGCTGTAACAACCCTAAATCTGAACGGGATGTTTTCTATCCACCCTACTCCTTTCATGCTCCAGCCCTGCAATGACTACTGTGGGAGTTTTGTACAATGGATTTTGAAAGCATTGTAGTGGTACAGGTTTAAATATATCATTTTCATTTCGTTGCAGTTTTGTGTGGCTGTGCTGCTTCGGTGGCTTTTGTAAGCCACAGTTACAGCTTTCTCCAAGAACCAGATTTTGAAAACACGGTCAGTTCAAGGTCAAATTTGAGACTGGGCCTATCAGAGCTGGTCACAGCGCCTCTGGGAATCACATATAGGGGAAAAAAACCTGCTGGCAGGCGTACAACCACCGGAGCTGAGGGACAAGATGTAACGAGCTGCACAGACACCAAGGCCAGGCCCGATGGGGGGGGGTGAAGAATGCGAAAAGAGAGTTTCCCCTGCAGCTCGTGGTGAAGCCCATGGTGAAACGGGTGTCCCCCCAAAGCCCATGGAGCAGACAGCAGACAGGGAGCAGAGACACCTATGCCCTGTGAAGACTGATCCACACCTCAGCAGGTTTGCCAGGGGACTTGTGACTTTGCAGGGGACCAGGCCGGGGGGTCTGGACCCAGATGTCAGCACCCTGTGGAGGGGAGTCCTGCTGAGAGTCCTGTGGTGAGGAGATGGCTCCCCGACAGAGAGGACTCACCCTGCAGAAGTTCGTGGACACGACTCTGGTGTGAGTGGGACCCCACGGTGCTGCAGGGGAAGGGGGGGTGTGTGTGGAATGCCCCTCCTGCCCCCCAGCTGAGAAGCCAACTCGGGAGGAACAGACTGAAAAGCCCCACTCCCCATTCCCTGCCCCTCCCTGTGCTGCGAGGGGAGGGATGAAGGGAGCAGATCTGTGATTAGAGTCAGGAGTGCGAAGAGGACAGGGGTGGGGGGAGGAGAAGGGTTAAGATCTTGGGAAGAGAAGCAGCTTGTGAGGAATGGCCAGAACCCCACTGCCCATTCCCTGCCCCTCCCCATGCCATGTTGGGGGGGGAAGAAGGGAGAAAAATCGTGATGAGGTTTAAGTTTGCTAAGAAGGGAGGGGTGGGGGGAAGGTGCTTTAAGACCTGGCCACTTCTTATCTCGTTCTGGTTCACTGGGTGTATTAGTTGTAGTAGCAATAAATCACTTTTCTTTATTCTGTGCTGAGTCTGTTTTGCCCATGGCACTAATTGGAGAGCGATCCCTCTGTCCTTATCTCAGGTCCTAAGCCTCCTAATAGCTATTTTCTCCCCTTTTCAGCTGAAAGGGGGAATGAGCGAGCGGCTTGGTGGGTATTTGGCCTCTGGCTAGGGCCAAAACCACCACACATATTTAAACATAATAAAAAAGAACCTCAGAGTTTCACACTGGAATGTGCTACTTCGATCTCCTCACAGCATTTTGCAACCAAAATTAATTATACATATATATATATATATTTTTTAACCCAGGAGAGGAAAAAGAAAATACACAACAATGAAAAGCTAATAGACTAATGAATCTCAGCCTGCATTTGGGTTTTTTTTTACTACACCAATTCAAAGCATTTAAAAAGAGCTGATAGTTGATGAAATTGTCTTGAAAATAACCCACCTGCAGGATAGAAGTATTACGCCAGTTGTAAATGGAATTATCATTGCAAATGCAGTAGGTGTTTGGACAAAGACAGCAGAACATTTCTGACTACAACAGCTATGGTGATGAAATAATAAAAGAAACAGGGAGGTTTTTATCAAGCCCCCTAGAAATATCAATATTGAGAAGTTTAAGCTAAGTTCCCCATGATTAATTTTTTTGCACATCAAAAAACATTTTAAAGACTGTCTTCATCCTTCTGAATGTGGTCATAATCCTGGGTATACATGCCAAAACTCTTGAAATAAACCTATTTTACATATTTAAGTCTTTTTTTTTCTTTGCATATAGCTACTATATTTCAGCCTGCAAAATCTGCTGTGATAACTATCCATCAAGCATATACAGATTTTTCCCTTCGTGATGGTAGGCAGTTTCCTTGGGAATGGTGCTGGGGTTACAGGTTTTAGGGGGGGGTGGTGGGAACAAATGAGCGCTGATTTCAGGAATACTAAAAGGAAAGTGAATCTGCATAAGAGCTGAACATCTTAATTCAGTCTCCCACTGCGACTGTATATCCTTGCGATACAAACCTGATGAACATTTCATCCTGGCAGAGTGGGGGTCTCTTTCAGTATAGCTGCAAATTTAAGGAGCCCAACTGACACCAAGACTTGTACTCACTAGGTTTTAAAACACTAAAGGGCCATGCTTTCTCATATTCTACAGAGCAGCAGAGAACACAGAACCTGAAGAGAAGGTGCCTCACTGTGGCAAATGAATACAGGAGACACCAAAGTGCTGACCTTTAGTTCCTGTTTCTTTTTCCAGTAGCCACAGGACTGTTTCATGGGCAAAGGGATTACAAACCATGGACACAAACTACTTTGCCCCTCTGCTTCCAGAACTGTTTGAGAACATAACTAAAAAAATTCTGGTACCATCCTACAGACTTGAGCAGCTACAGCATCAAATGAACAAGGTTTCCTCCTCTTTATCCTATGTCAGGAAACTGCCAGAACAACACAACACACACACACCAAAAAAACAAGAAAATAAACAAAACCATAAAAACAAACCAAACAAAAATCACCCAAAAACACCCGCAAAGTTTTTCCTAAATCTGGGACTGTAAATTTTAAAGCTGACACTTTATTTAGCTTTTTATTGAATTAAATGGGATTATACCAAGCTTTACTCTTGGGGTCATCCTAACATAGCACAGGTACATTTTAATAAAGCCAGAGAATTTCACAACGCAGGAAAAAAAAAGGTCTTTTGTGCTCAGCTCCACTTCACACCTTTTTTGTTGCCCCCTTCCCATTCTCTGCTGCTTGTTCTTCCTAATTAGTTCCTCTTTTCCTGGTGCATCCTACTCTTAACAAGGACTCCATTGTGCCTTTACTGGAACTTTCATATTCCTTCTTTTTCCACATCTCCTGAAGCATCTTACTTTTAAAACCAAGTCTAAAGTGATCATGCAGTAATGGTTGCCCTTATTTCATGATTTTGTTAAAATCCAATCATACAATGGCCTGGGTTGGAAGGGACTCCAAGGATCATAGAGCTCCAACCGCCCTGCCCCAGGCACGGACACCAACCTCAGGCCTGGAGCTACACAAGGTTGCCCAGGGCCCCATCCAACCTGGCCTTGAACACCCCCAGGGATGGGGCATCCACCACCTCTCTGGGCAGCCTGTTCCAGCCCCTCACCACTCTCTCTGTAAAAAACTACCCCCTAATATCCAATCTAAACCTTCCCTCCTTTAGTTTTAATCCATTCCCCCTTGTCCTGCCACTGTCTGCCCTTTTAAAAAGCTGATTCCCCTCCTGTGTGTATGCTCCCTTCAGGTCCTGGCAGGCTGCAGTGAGGTCCCCCCGCAGCCTTCTCTTCTCCAGGCTGAACCAGCCCAGCTCCCTCAGCCTCTCTTTGTAGGGCAGGTGCTCCAGCCCTCTCATCATCTCTGTGGCTCCTCTGACCCCTCTCCAACAGTTCCACATCTCTCTTGTACTGGGGGACACAGGACTCCAGGTGGGGCCTCAGGAGGGCAGAGCAGAGAGGGACAATCCCCTCCCTGTCCCTGCTGCCACCCCTCTGCTGATGGAGCCCAGGATCCCATTGGCCTTGCGAGCTGCAAGAGCACACTGCTACCCAGTCAATCTACCCAGCCATGTCTCTAGAAAGAACTACATTGATTTTATCTGAATGAAAACTGCAACAGCAACAGTGTAGTCAATTATATTACTCAAATTGAATCATGGCATACATGCTGTTCAAGTATTTTCAGATGTTTCTTCTTATTTAAAAAAAAAATTCCTAAGAATGGCAACTTGTGTTTTAAAGTTATGTATTATTTTTCTTCAGCCTTGTTCTCTTTAAGCTTGATCTTCAATCCTTTCCTTCCCTCAATGGTAGAGTGGAAAAATAAAAGAAAGGGAAGAAATGGAAGGAAAAAACCTAAGCAGGCACCAGCTAAACCAAAAGCTTTTGGGCAATTACAATATTTGTGGACAAAACACACCCCTTTTTATAATTTAATAATTTTAATACATATTCATAATGAATATGCAGCTTATTCTTTTTATAATTATCCATGAGAAACTCTATTTCTAGGTAACAACAAAACTTGGTTTTTTTCTTGGTCTCTGTCTCCAGCTCAATCTGTCAGGTATTTTCGACTACAACACAGAAGACTCAGGCTTTGGAGGTGAATGACAAACCCAAACCCACCACAACTGCCTAATGCTTTACAAACCCACAGCTTCAGCCACCATACATTAATGTGGGTGGTAAATGCCTCTTCCCATGGCACAGCTTTACCCCCAACATTGCATCTCTGTTGTCAGGTCACTTAATGCTACACCACCTATTTGGATAGCCTAAGATTACAGGCTCCCAGACTAATACCCATTGTCTAAATCTTCTGTTCACTCAGCAGTTAATACATACCCACGTGCTCCTGTTCAGTGTGTGCAGGTCTTGCTCTCTCACAATCTTTTGACAATATTTAGTTACCACTTTTTCAGAATGTTGAGTAATAGAAGAATCAAAGACAAAGATAAGATGCTTTGTTGGACTGTGGACCTATAAATTGACTGTGAGCAAATCTTTCACTTCTAGATGTGTGTTTCCCCTCTCAAGGCCTGTCTACTCTTCATTTACAAGAAAGTTGAGAGTAAAAAGGCTTAGCAAAACAGAATGAGAACAACAGAAGTTCAAGGAGGGAAAGATTTGCACTGAGTCGTTTAGAGTCTGCCCCTGCAGATGCAGGATTGCTCCCTACAGAGCATTTTTTTGTTAAAATGGAAAACTGTAACTTTCCAATTGAGTCCAAAAGGGAAACGTTTTGAGGGTTCTTACAAAGGAGCTTGAGCTGCTTTGGTTTCCAATGGACATTACTTTATGTTCCAGGGAGGGTTATAAATAAAAACAAACTGCATTGCAATCACTGGCGCAAAAAGAACAGGCCCATCGGGTGGAACAGCTGCAGTTGGGTAAGAGGGAGAGGAATGCTGAGCCAGCAGGGTGAATTTTAGGCTGCTGATGGCTAAGAAGGGAGCTCTGCATTGAAACCCCTTACCTGGCCCACAGAAGGGAGAATGGGAACGTGGCTCCAACTCGGACAACCCAAGGCAGGCAGCTCTGGCTGGGCAGGAGGGTAGCTTTCTCCTCAGTGAGGGGACTGAAGATTTCCTCCTCTTCCATTGTCCAAAGTTAAAAATCTAGAAAATGACAGTGAATGAAAAAACACTGTAAAAGGGAGGCACTGGCTTAGGTGAATAAAAATCCCATCAGCTCATTCTGAAAGGGGGTGCTTCCACTTTTGCACCTCTACCTCCATCACCATCAGTTTGCATGCCCAAAGGAAAACGTCATTTCAGTGACCTAGTCTTGATTATTTTGATTCAGAAACATTCACTGCCTGTCTGCAGAGAACTGTAGTTGGTTTTCCTGACTATTACCCTAAACAGGAAATAAAACTATACATTAAAAAATAATTTACTACAATAGTAAAATAAACTCTCCCCATTTAATGAAAGGAATGAACAATAGATTGTCGCTGTCAACCTCAGACCTCACCCATTTGAAAGGGGGGATACTACTTACTCAAACACACTCAACTACGCACACAGGCTGATGGAACCAAAAAGTCTTCAGAGTTTTGTTCCTCTGCTTCAGAGTCCACTGTACCAGATGAAATCCATCATGGTTATCATTGCATGCTGAACTGGTCTGATTTGAAAATAATTTGGAAGTCAAGGTCTTATGATACTTTATGACCTCCTTTTCTCTTTCTCGAAGATATTCTTGGATTGACTTGAAAGAGAACTACACATATGGTCTACTGGATTAAACAGGGAGGCAGGAAGGCCAGATTATTACCAAAATAATTTATATTTCCTTTTGCATTGGCTGTATACTGCACGAGTCGTAAGCAAATGAGGCTGTGCAAAATTTATAGTCAGCCATCCTTTGGATTAAAAAGCAGACTATGCAAAGAGATTTTAAACTAAGCAGAGGATAGAAGAGGGGTGGCCAGCAGGGACAGGGAGGGGATTGTCCCTCTCTGCTCTGCCCTCATGAGGCCCCAGCTGGAGTCCTGTGTCCAGAGCTGGGGCCCCCAATACAAGAAAGATGTGGAACTGTTAGAGAGGGGTCAGAGGAGCCACGAAGATGATCAGAGGGCTGGAGCACCTGCCCTACAAAGAGAGGCTGAGGGAGCTGGGCTGGTTCAGCCTGGAGAAGAGAAGGCTGCGGGGGGACCTCATTGCAGCCTGCCAGTCCCTGAAGGGAGCAGAGAAAAAGTTTAACAGTTTAAAAAAAACGTTTTAAAAGAATAGACAATGGTAGGACAAGGGGGAATGGACTAAAGCTAAAGGAGGGAAGGTTTAGATTGGATATTAGGGGGAAGTTTTTTAGATAAAGAGTGGTGAGGGGCTGGAACAGGCTGTCCAGAGAGGTGGTGGATGCCCCATCCCTGGAAGGGTTCAAGGCCAGGTTGGATGGGGCCCTGGGCAACCTTGTGTAGCTCCAGGCCTGAGGTTGGTGTCCCTGCCTGTGGCAGGGGGGTTGGAGCTCTCTGATCCTTGGGGTCCCTTCCAACCCTTGCCATTCTATGATTCTATGATAGAAAGTATGACCAGAAAACGGGAGATGAGGCAACAGAGATTAGAAAGATCTTAGTCAGAACTGGAATGCAATTCATCCCACAGCATGTAGTCACCTATTGTTCTTATTATTTAAGTTAGGATTTTGAACTCTGAAAATTTGAAATTTGTGATGGCATTGTCAGTAAAAATAAAGCTTTTTGTTTAGGCTCTCTCAGAATACATGGCTGTGAAGGTAACAACTCTGCACTCATTCCTCTCTACTCCTGCACTTGAAGGCTACTTAAAAAAAAAAAAAAAGTAGCACTGTTCACTTGATGATATCCTGAGACCTCTTCAAGAAGTTTCCTGCTCGAAAAGGAACAACTGCATGTATCAGTACAGGCTGGGGGTGACCTGCTGGAGAAGAGCTCTGTGGAGAAGGACCTGGGGGTCCTGGTTGATGACAGGTTGGCCACGAGCCAGCAGTGTGCCCTGGGGGCTGAGAGAGACAATGGGATCCTGGGGGGCATCAGGAGGAGAGTGGCCAGCAGGTCACAGGAGCTGATCCTCCCCCTCTACTCTGCCCTGGTCAGGCCCCACCTGGAGTATTGTGTCCAGTTCTGGGCTCCCTGGGATAAAAAGGACAGGGATCTCCTGGAGAGAGTCCAGAGAAGGGCTACGAAGATGATTAGGGGCCTGGAACATCTATCCTATGAGGAAAGGCTGAGAGAGCTGGGGCTGTTCAACGTGGAGAAGAGAAGACTGAGGGGGGACCTAATCAATGTTTATAAATATCCAGCCCCATCTGGATGCCTGTCTGTGCAGTATGAGCTGGGGAGCTGCTTTGGCAGGGGGGTTGGACCCCAGGAGCTCTGGAGGTCCCTTCCAACCCCTACAACTCTGTGATTCTGTTAAAGTTACTGGAATGATCCTGTTTCCCAGACCAGCCTATGATACATCCAAGCAGCAGAACAGCAGAACCTTTGTCTGTGTTCTGCAAGACTCCTAGGAAAACTGATCTTTCAGAAACAACCTATGGAGAATAAAGTGATCTTTACATATGATTTTTAAACACAACAAAACAAAATGGGACTTTCTATTCTTCTGTGTTCTTCCATCATCTCTGAGAAATCAGGATGAAGAAACAGCTACTCATACAGGTCATTCTATAATTACCTACTGAAAGGCTTCTTCCACCTCTGCTTTGCAATAGCCAGTCCTGGCTGGCTGGAGACAAGGTGCCAGTTTGACACAGTTATTCAGCTTCTGTGCTTTGAGAGATATTTAAAAGTTCATCCTAAGTAACCACCCTGATCAATGTGAAGAAAAGCAACTGAAATTGGTTCAGGGAAGATCTTTCTTCCCTCAGTATAAAGAAAATTTCAGGAAGTGCTTTTGTCAATCCCAGTAAGACTTTGACAGTAACATCTAACCTCCATCCTTGACCCAGCAAGTCTGAACTGCATTTAATTGGTCTGTCTGCAGAGCTATGAAAAATTTCTCTTTGTGTACTGTAAAATAAAATGTATATATTTCATACAGATGGGAAACAATATCTACTATTCAGAGCTGCTGGCAGCACAACAGAGCACTTGACTTGTTAAACTCTCTGAAACCATCCCTTTTTTTCCAGCCCTGCTTTTAGGTGCACTGAAGAAGCCAAAAAATATAAAAGTCAACAAGAGGAGCCCATAATCACTGGAAAAACTTAAAGGATATAAATCATTCTTAGTAGAAGCACAACATTTAGTAGAAATCCTGAGAACCTTTCAGGTTTGTTGGGTTGGTTTGTGAAGCTGGGGAAGGACCTATCAGGAAAAATACTACATAGCATCACTGAAAGGAAATTATCATGTATGTCCTGTCCTTTTTTAATTTTTTCCTTGACTTGCAGATCTTCTTCAGTATGCTCCCCATAAATCCACGACTCGCAGCACATGGGACTTTTATGAGATAAATCTCAGGGCTACTAAGAACCCCATTCAATTTTTAAAAACTAAGCTTTTCAATATATGATCAAATAAAGATTCAAAGATGAGGAATTTACACAGGAAGGAACGGAAGCTCTCTAATCTGTAACTCACAGGCCTGTCAGCGTGAGCACTCGTGACACTTTTAACGTGCTCTCAAAACGTGGCCACTGTTATTGCTGGAAAACAGAATGGGTTAAGGCATATCTACATTACAGACTAAGTCAGCCAACAAATCTATGCCAGGAGACTCCCTCTTTGAGAAGCAACATGCTGGAATAACTACACCAGCCACAAAAAGGCAGAAACAAAGGTAAGAGCAGGGCTTATTTCACCCCTGAGATGTAGCTGCCCAAGGCATGTTGCTGGCAACAAGATCTTAGTAACGGGGAGCAGGAAGGACAGGATCTTCCCAGTTCCCAGCTCATACAGTGAAAACAGGCAAAATTTATAGCAGAGGTTGAGCTTGAGCTGTGCAAAAATACAGTCACTGAAAACTTGGGCAAACATTCTCTGGTTAAAAGGTTATCTGAAGGATGCATGCACTGATAATGAATGTAGACTTTTCTTGGATCCACTATTGATCCGACAATAAAACATATGATATTGTGAACAACCACACCTTACAGGGCTGAGAGCATCAGCACTGATGTCTTGGCAGGTCTTCACCAATTGCCATCCATAGGTACAGCCCTACTGTCCCAAAGGCTCCCAATAAAACAAGCTTATACCACAGAGTGCGTCAGGCACAGCTTGCCCACCACTCTGTGGCACATGCAGCACTGCAACCTTCAGGGTTCCTACATTACACCAGTTGTAAATTAAATGTTTTCATTGTTCCAAATACCTTTAGATGCACAGACAGCTAACTGGGAAAGGTGAACTGAAAGCACATGTACTTTACAAGGTTGTATCAAGCACCTTGTTTCACGTGTTTTATCTTGCTTTTTCTGCTTTCCCTGTAAATCCTTCAAGGCAGCAGATCTTCCACTAGGTGCCTGGAATGACTCACAGACATTTGGGGAGCTGGTCTTTTGGTGCTATTGTAATGCAGAAACAATACAGTAGTATTAATAATATTGAAGTTTAAATGTGTCACAAGAACTCTTCACCTGTACTACAGTGATAAAATTTGTCAAATGCCTAAGGGGCTTGCATGTGGCTTGCAGAACCTATTCTGAAAGAGCCAAGAAGGTGACCAGCCAACTAAGATCAGTCCAGAGTGTAGTGCTGCCAAGACATGAGACCACTGTCAGGCATCAAAGTTGTTTGTAATTGTAAAGACACTGACTGAAGAAAGGTGGTGGGAGAGGGGGGAGTAAAAAAACCTCTTACTGCTCAGTGGCCTGGGCAACGTTCTGACACAGGTTGCCTTACTGCATTTAACTTTAAAGCATAAAAAGGAAATGGTAACTACTGATAACAACTGATACCATGCTCATTTTCCTTTAATCCTGAGTAGAAAAAGAACATTTCCATAAGTACTGTTTCAGTGGGCACTGAACAGGTGCTAAAATCACCCCTTCCCTTTCTCCAAGGATGATGTTTGGTGCTGCCCAGTGTTGGATGGCAAAGCACTAGGTATTTATAATTATACCCACAGGTGCTGGTGGGAAACTAAGCTTTTTTTCTTTCAGACTTCTGTAACTGTATGATAGCTGCACGAGGCAGAAACTCATGCTTCTGAATACTAATTAAAACCAAACCCTTAAAGTACAGATCCCATTTGCTTCGGAGCATCAATTATAAAAACAGATGTTAGAGCCAGATGTCAATGAATTATTTTTCATAAGCCACAGCTTTTAGCCATGTAGCCCCCATTTATCATCTCAGATGGGAGCACTTAATTTGACAGCAAACATTTTGGTTTCAACATTAGCACTTGTTTTAGAAATTTTAGGTAGAGAGATGCAATCAAACTGCCTGTAAGGAAAACTCTGTTGTTTCAATTCTGTACCTCCACATTTACAAATCATTTCTATCTCTGCCTAAGCTGCAAATGTTTTATACACATGGGAACGTCTGTAGGAGGATGTCTTACAGAAGCATACATCTTTATGCACACAAGTGTATATAAAATACATCTACAGACAGATAGAAGTTGCTGTCTAGAAGCAGTAGGCCTCTTTCAAGAAGTTTATCTTAAGATAACTGAAAATAAAAGGTCTTTGATCCCCTGTTTCTTGAACATTACAAATGCTTGTCCCTTTCAGCAGATAGCTTTGATAAAAGAACACTGGATCCTGCTACTTTAGCTATAAGGCTGAAATATGAAATTTACACCTAGAATCCTCCAGGCAGCCTATATTTAGCAACATTAATCCTGCCTTCATACATGCTTCTTGCATTTCTAGGTAAAATCTATGCCAGATCTTCAGCTGCTGTTAGGCTGGCACAGATCCATCGACTTCAGCACTGTATTCAAGTTTCTTTTACGTGTGACAGGAAAAAAATCTATCAGTTCTGGAGCCAGAAACAGCAAGGAAGGGATTGATGCTGGCATACCTTACAAATCTCCCAATAGATATCCATCTGCCCCCTTTTCAGCCCTGAAGGTGAACTGTCCCACTGCAAGGCTTCCTTCGAGAAGAACTGGATAATCTTATCACATTAGGTGACAAATCTGTGAAAAAACCAAATTCATTTTTGTTTCAAGTTAGGATTTGATCCTCCAGATAGTGAGAAGAGACAAGCACATTAATTTGACCATGACTTATCAGGTTTGAATTATTTTCTCCAGACAGCAAAACACATTTTTTGGCTGGGGATCACAGGTTTTCAAAGCCAGAGGTTAATTTTAGAATGAAATCCTTAAGAAGGAAAAAAAAAAAGCCAACCCAAACCCAAGATGTTAGCATAGCCCTATCACAAACACATTACCTCCTGCTGTCTATACTTGTGAAAAATTAAAGAACAGGCCTTCTGGTTGTTCCTACTCCCAAAGCAAGAATGTCACAAGCTAATATATAAAGGAACTGAAGAGGAACGTAGAGTTTCATGTATCAAGTGACTCCTACGAATGGGAAATGGAGATGAATCATAACACACCTGTAATTCTTCAGTGGGAGGCATGGCCAGATCACAGGCTGTAACTGCTAATAAGAAAACCAGAGTCTCTTAACTGCAGATTAACATAGGAATCATGGCCAACATCCTTCCTTTCATGCTGACACAGAAGTAAAGGACTTTGCTGCTAAAAAGGGCTTCAAAAGATTTCTAAAAGAGAGGAAGCACATCTGATATTTTTCATCCTAGCCTTACCTACAGTAAGCATTCACAGTTTCATTCTGAAACAAGTTCTGCACAGAAAAAATTTACTTTTTCTGAAACAAACCTAAATAAATAAATAAATGATCAGATAAATAAATTAATGGGGGGGGGCAGGGGGATGGGGAACCTGAGCCATTTGGTCTGCTTTCCTGCTAAGCTTCTTTCACATTCACATCATCACCACTTAGAGGACCTTGGAATCAAAGAACCCAGGGTTCTTGGGGTCCTTCACCTAGTACAGCTTTGTCATAATGACTGCCTTGACAGCAGTGGCATTAGGCCATAAAAAGTCACAGATTACTGTAGAGAGTCTAAAGGCCATAAGCATCCTGACAGGGGGGGATGAACATTTCTGTTCGCTCTTCCCCAAAGTTCAGAGGCAGAAATGCAGAAGAGCCTTGGAGGTGACCAGGCTCAAAAGAGCCTTACAGATTCTGGGCTGATGAATATGGGAGCATTAGGACTTCTGCTGGAAAATAAATGTTTTCATTGTTTTTATAATGGCTTCAGACTTCTTTTCCACATTTTTTTTTCCCCTCCCCTGTCTCAGAGACTGGAAATTCCACCTTTCAGAACTGGTGGAGCATCAGCCTTGCAAGTGCTGGGCAGTATGCAAGCAAAACAAAAAACTCAAACATGCTATTTGAGAAAGTCAGTAGATCAAAACTTACTCTTGACTTTTCTTTCCAGTTCTGGAAGGAAACCAATAGTGAAACATCAGAGTTATTCATACCCTGAAAATTCTGATTTTTCAATATCCTGTAGTAGTTAAGTCAGCACAAGGCTTTTAGGCAAGTCTCCTGTCTTGATTTTGAATGCCTGTATCCAAATACAACATAAAGAGCCTGAATTCAGCACTGAATTTTCAATATGCACAAAAGAAGGGTCTGAAACAGGAAAAAGCCTGTATACAGTAAATGTAACTTTTGGCTTCAGTTGTTAGGGTCTGGCAAAAGGCTTTCAGTGCTCTTATATCTGCTCATGTTATAGGAACAGGGCATTGCAATTTAATTAACATGTTAAAAAATGCAGACTGTATGTAGAGGCAATGAGAAAGTAGTATTTTACCTTCTCATGCAGACACACACACACACACACAGAGTACACGTTGAACAGCTCTAACAGTCAGATCATTAGGCACAAGAAGTTGTTTTTCCAGTCACTGACATCCATGTTTTTACTTCAGCAGCCATAACACTCCTAATGTCTAAATGAGTTTGCTTTCCCAGAGTGTCTGGGAAATGGTTTTGTTAATCTCAGTCTACAAACTCATTACGAAATGAATTCCAGCATCTTTTCTAGTGTCTAGCCAGAATATCAAGTTTCAGGCACCTTTCACTACTCCTTATTTATGTAATTCTTTATTAAACCTACATTTTACAGCCATTTTTTACAACTTGGGCATATTAAGTTACAAGGTTCTGGATAATTGGAAAAGATTCAGCAACAGTTCTGAAGGTACCAAAGAATTGGGATGGAAGTGTAAAATCATTTACAGAGCAGCAATACACACAATGCTGGCAGCAGAACAATTTGATGTTGATGCAATTCAGGAGGCTGCTTCTGTACATTTCCCATTTGACACAGGAAGGTATGTTACATTCCTTCTCATCTCATGTTAGTCTAGGAATTTATTTCTAAATAATAGCTGTTTCAAGAGTAGTATCAAATTACCACGGCAAGATGACCGACACAGCAGCTAAAAAAAAAATAATCTGTATTTCTGAACCACTGCAGATGTCTGAAACACTGTGCAGACACCAGCTCACTAACTCTTCCCCAGCCTTTCCAACACAGGCAGCAGCAGACAGGAATACAGTACAAATACAGGCGTGCTGTGGCAGCCAAAGGAGGGCATGAGGTACAAGAAAATGGAGAGACTCTTCTCAGAGGACAGGAAAGGACAAGGGGGTGACAGACCCCAGCTGTGAGAGGGCAAAGGGGAAACTACACCCTCCTGTCCTTAGAGAAAGGGTGTTCTCCCACTAGAACCAGCTGCTTTGCTAGGAAATCTCATCAGAGCTATTCAAGACTGACTTAAAAAAGGCCCCAGAAACCTCAACTGACTTCTAAGCAGCACTGAATCACAAGGTGAACTCTGCTTTGACTAGGCTTGGACCAGGCATCTTCCCATGGTTCCTTTCCCAGCCTAAATTATTCGATGAGTTGATCTGTCCATCCAGTATTCAGGATTCCACAATTCCACTGGGCCCCTCAGATCAAGAAGGACATAGAAATCCTCAAAAAAGTCCAGCACATGGCCACCAAGATGATGAAGGGAGTGGAACACCTTCCTTATGAGGAGAGGCTGAGGGAGCTGGACCTCTTTAGCCTGGAGGAGACTGAGGGGGGACCTCATTCATGTTTATAAATATGTAAAGGGTGAGAGTCAGGAGGACAGAGCCAGGCTCTGCTCAGGGATGGCCAGTGATAGGACAAGGGGCAACGGGTGCAAGCTGGAGCAGAGGAAGTTCCAGGTGAATGTCAGGAGGAACTTTGTCACTGTGAGGGTGACAGAGCCCTGGGACAGGCTGCCCAGAGAGGTTGTGGAGTCTCCTTCTCTGGAGACATTCAAACCCTGCCTGGATGTGTTCCTGTGTGATTTAGTCTGGGTGCTCCTGCTCTGGCAGGGGGGTTGGACTAGATGACCTTCTGAGGTCCCTTCCAACTCCTCACGCTCTGTGATTCTGTGAATCTGGAAATAGGTAAGGGAAGTCTCCACCGAGCCACCTGTTCTGTAGCAGGCAACTGGAGGCCAACAGGGCAGAAGCAATCTCAGCAGCACACAAAACACTTTTCCATGTTTGCTTTATCCTGTGCTGCCCTCAAGAAAGCACACACTAAAGTCACAGATATTGTTACTTTCATTGTGTCTCCTCAATGTCTTTTTCTGGAAAATGCTACAACATCCTGAGCTTTTAATGGCTGGAGGGATGCCCGACTCAGGGAGCCTGTCCTAGTCTACCCTGAGTTCATCACAGTGGATACAGTGTGAGAGAGAGTTGCTACCTTCTGAAAATGGACTTTTGCCAACAAAATGTTTGTCCTGCAAGCACCTTTTGGCTGGGGAGTTCTGAGCTTTGTTTTTCCTCCTTCAAAATCTCACTTTGATAACAAACTTTCAAATTACCAACTAACAGACTAAGATTGTGCAAGTATCCTGAAGACTAGGATCCTACAGCAGTGCAAATCACTTCAGTTGGAGGGCTGCACTAAAATTAACAATTCCAAACAAGCATTCCCTTTACAGTTCACAGGAAAGCTAAAACTGGATATAAACTGCAAAAAAGAAGTTTTAATCTTACTTACTAAACTTATATTACTAAACTAAGGAGTCATGGTTTCCTATCACACCAATGGCTATTGAAGAATTCCTAAGTATTTTGAAATAAACACATCCCTTTCTTTCATCCTTTTCAGCCACTAGAATAAATAGTACAATTAATTTCAAGATATTTCAGGTTGTTTCATTTAGGTTCTAGCAATGTTTCAGGAGTTATCTGTGTGTTTGTTCAAGACATAACTCACAGAAAGGAAAGAAAACTAAATTAAGTACAGTAATGCAAACTGATAAGCTGTAGAGTGGGGGGAAAAAACTAATTCCATAAATTCTCACTTACACACAGAGATGAAATTCAGAAAATAATTGCCACTTCCAATTATCATAACCAAACAGCTGGCATGTCAAGTTGCTAGAAAGTGACCAAAAGTACACACAGATTAGTTATTTGAGTTTATTTCAGCCTGGAAATAGGCTCTTGGAAGAAAGTGAGCATGTAACTAATTGATTTATACACTCTAATTTGTTTACTTCAGGAAGAACATACTCATTTCATGTGCTGCTGAAATACCTGGCAATGAAATTAAGTGTGAAATGCCTGAAGTTTCTTTCTTGAGTGTTTTATGATTGCTCTTTTTCTGGTTTTTTTTCCTAGTGAAATACAAAAAAGTTCCAGTTGCTGTAGTACAGATAAATAACCAGAAGAATGTGCCTTTTCCCTGACTCAATTGTGAAGGAAAATAAATCAACATTTCACCTATCTTCTGAGTTATACATGGCTCTGTATTTACATTTACTATATATGGAGAATTCAGATCAAGTAACATCCTGCTCATCCACTTTTCTCTCTGCCACACAGATTCCCTCTTATGTTCTCCTGCCACTTCCCAAGTTTTCTTGGCACCTGGAGCAGCAGCATCAAGGAGCTGGAGGAAGTTTCCCAACCTGAAACACTCTCTAGCACAAAAATTGGCACTGAACTGAAAACCACTTCATCAGAAATTACAAATTTTAAATAATCTGATTTCAAAAGCAATGGCACTTAGCAGACTACTTCACACTGGAGACTGGGTGAAATATGTATTCAAACCATGAGTACTTTAAAGACAAAGCCTAACAGTCGATGTATTTGTATACTGCACACATAATGCCAAAAACCCAAGCTCACTGATGATAATTTCCTCACCTTTTAAGTTGAATTAAAAAAAAGATATATTAAGAAATGCCTCCAATCTAGGAGGGCTCACTTTGTATTAACATAATCCTATTTAGTTACATTTTTACTGAATTTTTACCACCAAGATGCTCTTTTAAAAACACAAGAACTGTCAGTAATTCTCCTGTGCTGCATTTCTCTTCCACTGTGCAGTATAAAAGGGCATCTCTGAGACAGGCAATGTTTTCCAATGCAACACAAAGCCAGAGCCATCCTACGGAAGGCCAAGTGAAACCAGTGGAGTGATACAAAGGATGAGCAAGGTCTCACTGTGGCACCTACTCAGTCCCAAGCTCTTCCCTTCCACAGAGTTAACCCCAATTCACATCACATCAGGTACCAGCTTGACTGAGTTTCCCTGGCTCTACGACTCCACTGACCCTAATGCTGTTATTTCCTGAGATTTTCCAGACTGAAAGTATTTATGGATTAAATTCTACTCAAAACTCTACCACCTCTATCTGTTGATCACTATGCCACTGCTAACAAATTACCTGGAGATTACAAGGCTTTTTCTATCTTTTTATCTCCCTAAATGTAACTTTGCAAAATTCCACAGAATCAGAAGCAAAAGCCTTCAGATTATTTTTCTTTCATTCTTAACATTGTAGCTTTGGGTGAATAGAGAATCACAAGGTTGAAAGAGACCTTTGAGATCATCAAGTCCAACCGTTCCTGTCCTATGCTAAACCATAGCCCTAAGTACCTTATCTACCTGCTGTCTGTTAAACACATCCAGGGGTGGTGACTCAACCCCCTCCCTGGGCAGCCTGTTCCAGGCCCTGACAACTCTTCCAGTGAAGAACGTTTTCCTAACATCTAATCTGCCCCTGCCCTGGCACAGCTTTGTGCCATTTCCCCTTGTCCCATCTCCTGTCACCTGGTTGAAGAGACCATCACCCACCTCTCTACAACCTCCTTTCAGCTAGTTGTAGGTGGTAATAAGGTCTCCCCTCAGCCTCCTCTTCTCCAGGCTAAACACCCCCAGCTCCCTCAGACAGTGAGATTACCAATCTGCTTTGTATGTTATCCCAAGTGTACTTCAGTCCCATGGTCATTTTGCCAGCACTTGGGAAAACAAGCCCACTTTCAGAGGCTCATACAACAAAATGTGACGGTATGCCATCATCAGTCACAGCCTAACCCTGCTTCAAGGCTGACCTCCCTATCTGTCTGAAGCCTAGAGAGCAAACAAACACTGTAAATCTCAATCCAACTGTAAATACAAATCTTTCTTGGCACAGGCTGCCAGAGGTGGTGTTGCCCCACATGCATGTGTTCACTAGCAAACACAAAACTGGGAAGGAAAAGCACTAGGAACAACACTGGAAAGTTTCAACAAGCCCAGAGAGAATCACACAGTTTTAAAACATTTTTATTAATGTTTTCTAAGTTTAGAGGTCCTACAAAACTAGAAATAACCCCAATGGCTTTCTGCATAACCTGTGTTTCAGATTAATCTTCAAGTTAGGAGTCTAAATTAAAGCCTAATCATTAATCTGAAGAAATAGTTAGGTGACCTCAGGTTAGAAGATGGAGACCCTGGGATGAACTGCTCCAGCAGGTACCCCTATCCCTTTGTGGACTACTGTGCCTCGACACCGTATCTAAGGCAGATCACTCCAATGTCACAGGCCAGATGAGACAACCAAAGCATCTAGTCTAACCTCCTCACAGCCCTGGACCTGAATTTCACCCAGGTACACAAACACTGAATTTAGCATCTTGTTACCTTCACAATGAGGCACGTGACGCTGCCAGTAACCAGTGTTCTCCCAGCATCCAGCAACACCTTTCTCTGATAGCAGCCTTGCATTATACTGGCTCTGAGAAGACAGGTGATTAACCATGACCTTCTCCAGTATTTCAGAGCAAGCACAGAGAACCAGGCTAACTCCTCCTTCAGCACTGGGCTTTCATCATGTACCTGTGACCTGTTCTTGACTTCCCAGGAGTTCGGCTCTGCCTCCCTGTACATTAAGGGACCCAACACACCTTCAGTTGTGGTTGCATTTCAAATGCTGGCATGAAGAGCACGCTGGGAGCTGCTGGCTGAGAGGATGGAGAGCTGGAGGAAGCGGGTTGGGCTCACACATGACTTTTCCACACACTTTCATACAAGGTTTAGGTCAGCCCAGACAGTATGGGAACTCCCACATGACAGATGATCCGTTTTCATTAGCTTCACGTTTCCACTGCAAACAGAATTCATATTGGATTTGTTGAAAAAAAGAACCACACTCAAACCCAAACAAGATGTAGGACATTTCAGAATACTCCTCTTTTTTTTTTTTTTTTTTAAACAGCTCTACTGTTATTCTAGAAGGAATTAATATTAAAAGCAGCCAGGGTGACATCTGCATTAATATATACATGCAGCACCTATGGATTTACTCCTTAATTAAAGCAAGAACCTTTATGTCATTTGTACAGCGTGAGGTAAAGGACATTTTTCCTGCCTGTATAAGCTTTGGTACACCAGTTTCCTCCCTCAAGAGCACATAATAGCTACGTTTAAGTAAATCAGGTCAACATGTCCTCCTTTATTTTATGTTAAGGTAAACTAGCCTTCCTGTCCCACTGCAGTCTAATTTTTCTTTACAGCTATTTAAAACCTATTAAAGGTTAACATTAACATTCAGACTGCTTCCTGCACTGTCTGATTTTGCTAGATGATAAACTTAATAGCATTTAGTGACAGACAGCAACTGAGAAGTTGGGGGTGGGGAGGGGGAAAGGGAAATTTCATCTCCAACAGCAGTCTACAACATTTATAGGAGTTTAATAACAACATCAATAAAAATGCAGATCTACTGTAAAATGCCTGTGGTGGCAATTACTCTAGTTTGTTTACTTTGGCCACAGCCACCAGAGAGCAGGATCTATTCTGCTTACCAAGCACCACCTCTTCTTTTCCAGTTATTCATATCCTACGTTTGGATGGGGAGAGGAATAGCTGGGGGAGTTGGGGGGATCAGGAAGGTAGAGGGGACAGATACTGTACTGCACCTGGCACAGACCACATCTCAACACAGAGACATTCAGTCGACCACTGTGGCAAGATGTGTGTTAGCATTCAGTGATCTGCACACAAAGTACAACCTTGGAAAAGACATTACCTCATGGGAAAAAAATTCTGCACTGTATTCATTTCTCAAGATTGAATTAAGCCTGTTTTGGTTAAATGTATCTGTAGTTTTGAAACCAAGCCTGATGCATATGTCACCTTATATTGCCTCGGAGGTTCAGTCAGTGGATGTTCATAACCTTTCTGCTGGTAGCAGGTAGCAAAAGTCACTAGAGACACTTACAGTGACTTAGCAAGATGTTTCGGATTCCTCAAGTTGGTACATTTTATTTTCAGGAGTAATGTGGGCTTCCAGAGACAGCAACTCTGCAGTTGTGCTCTGGGTTGCTTTGGAAATATTTTCATTGCTCAGAAGCAAAATTTATATTATCAAAGACCACGTAAGCTACTTCTACAACCTTCAATTTCTAAAGACTCACACTTAGCTGATAGCTAACTCCACATTCCAGGAAACAAATCACAGAATCACGGTACTGTAGGGATTGGAAGGGACCTCCAGACATCAGGTCCAGGCCCCCTGTCAAAGCAGGGGCCCTAGGACAGGTCACACAGGGAGGCATCAAGACGGGTGTTGAATCTCTCCAGAGAAGGAGACTCCACACCCACTGGGCAGCCTGTCCCAGGGCTCCCTCACCCTCACTGGGGAAAAGATTCTTCACATACTGGTGTGGAACTCCCTGTGCTCCAACTTGAAGCCATTGCCCCTTGTCCTGTCTCCATAAATAACTGAAAAGAGGCTGGCCATTTCCCCCTGTGTCCCACCTCAGATATTTATAAGCATTGATTAGGTCCCCTCTCAGTCTTCCTTTCTCCAGGCTGAACAGCCCCAGCTCTCTCAGCCTTTCCTCATAGGATAGATGTTCCAGGCCCTTCATCATCTTTGTAGCCTCCTCTGGACTCTCTCCAGGAGATCCCTGTCCTTTTTATACCAGGGAGCCCAGAACTGGACACAATACTCCAGGTGGGAACTACACTACTTTGACGTCAACAGCACCTGTACAGGACAGATACTGTATTTAAGAAGGAATCCTTACATCATATGATATAGCAATGTTTAGAACTGTTGAAGTGATCTCTTCCTTATTAAAAATATTTTAGGTAGCAACTGCCAGAGTATTTCACACATATGAAGCTTTTGGTAAAACCCCACTTGTGTTCTACATGAGACACTGGCAAGTCCTATTTTGCTTGGAAGGCAAGGAGCAGGTTGAGGACTTTGCTGAGGATGGTGACAAGTAGTAAGTGAGCAAAACCTGACTATTTGAAAGATGGTGACAAGTAGTAAGTGAGCAAAACCTGACTATTTGAAAGATGGATAGATTTTTTTCTTCTATGTTTCTGCAAGTTACTGCTTTGGGAACAGATGATATAATATGGTACAAGTGAAGAATACTAATGGCACCAGGATGATTC
This sequence comes from Laterallus jamaicensis coturniculus, assembly GCA_022605575.1. Lineage (NCBI taxonomy): Eukaryota > Metazoa > Chordata > Aves > Gruiformes > Rallidae > Laterallus > Laterallus jamaicensis. Next base: position 6,787,212 of record JAKCOX010000005.1, read on the forward strand.
CAGGCTGGCTATGGGCCTTCCTGTCCCTGGGGTGGTACAGGATAAAATGCATGGAATAAAGTGAGGAACCTTCAACACTGAAAGAAATTACAGACTCTGGGTTTTGATCTGCCTGACAGTTTCCATATGGACATAGGAAAAACAGGGAAGTTCAAAAATGTCTATGAGCCTCCTTGGGCAGATATAGCTACTTTGCTTGCACACATATGGAGGTGTCACTGAGGACACTGCTATCTCCCTGGCCAAGTAATGAGACAGGTCTCAATCTGTTCTCACTAATGGGCAGCACAAATCAAGCCAGCCCTTTCATATTCGATCATCTTCCTCCTAATTCAAACAGCTACAAGTATAGGTCCAAGAAAAGGTCCTGGAACTATTTTAAAGTTTCAAAAAAAAAAATCTCCAGCAAAATAAATGTTCGTTACAATGCCAGAAATCTGTTTATCTTTGCCACAAAGGGAAGGGAAGATGCTGGACAGCCCTATGAAGGCAGAGATGTTAGAGTGTATGTCCAGCAGAGCACTTCTGAGCACAACGCTAGCTATACATCTACACCACATCTAGTTCACCTATGCCCCACAGCATAAGAACTAACTGCACACATAACTGCATGAAAGGAGGCAAGAGTCGAATGTGCAAGTTTCATTCTCAACATGTGAGACTCAAAAAGTCTAAATAAAGGGTTTATGAAGGACATCAGGGAATGCCAACAGCCTAACTGTCAAGAAAATGTATGTAACCAGCAAAGACAGGTACCATATATGCCCCTCCTGCTTCCCAACCTCAGTGCAGACATCAATCCTAGAGTACAGTGGCATCCCAAAAGGCTCCAGACAACTCAGGAGTACAGCTGGTCTCTCACACCTGAAAAAAGGTATGGCTTGCCATAAACTACAGAAAGCCTGGGAATCTCATCTAAATCAGGATCCCCAGCCAGCCCAAAAATACAGAGAGCGCAGATGTGCTGTAAAAGCACCTTTCCACTCCATCTCCCCTCAACTCAGCAAGAACTAAGTCTGAAACCTGACAACTGGAAGAAAATATGACTGGAGGAGGAAGACTTAAAGTCCCTTTAGAAGCCAACCCCTGAATGCTGAGCACAATACCTAAATTATGCATGCAGACAGCATGTATAGAAGCTATATACATGGCTACCAGGACACTACCTGCCAGCTAAAGTGAGATGGTTCAACACAGGGCGACAGATGCTTCTACTGACCAGGATGGGCAGCCAGCATCAGCCCAGTCTGGCAGGGGAAACGTGTGGAGGACGAGGTAAAGAAGGGAAAAGGGTCCTCTGCTTCTCGAAGTAAGCTGCTGTTTTCCAAGTTTCAGACTCCCTCTACCTAATTACATTTGAAGGGGGGAAATGAGGAGTAAGCAAAATTCTTGGACAAAGGACTCCGTTTGTCAGCTCTACGGGGACCGTTGGCAATGCATGAATGGCAGTGTCAGCTGCTAAAGCAAACCAGGGTGTACTTGAACACAAGAAAAGCATGAACAAGAGAAAAATATATCTATTTTAGGAATGCAATCGTTTTATAGAAAACATACCAACCCTGGTATTTTTCTAATCTTAATTCTTCAATACTCAGGGCGTGGTGCAATGCAAATTCCTCATCAAAGATTTCATCTGATAGCACAAATATTTGTCCCATACCATTTTCTAGAGTTCTTGGTGTTTATGTAAATACCACTTACTCAGCACCAGTCCTGAGAAGAATTAGGGAGCTGTGCCCTTAACTACCCTGTGCATCTCATCTGCAACACAGGTCCCAGCCCAGGGAAGCAGAGGAACTTCTGGAAGCCACTAGTTAAGTGCCACCTCCAAACCTTGGCAGTAGCCTTCCCAAGCTTCACCACAGAGACACTGGCCAACTGTTACCAGTTTTTAACAGAAAAAAACAATCCATCCACAGTGTAAAATAAGCAGCTCGTTTTACAAAACTCACACCCATCCAAGAAAAGACTGCTTGTACATCACCAGTTCCTCCAGGAAAATCTCTTAACTGACTGTTATTCTAGAAGATATTTAACAAATTGCAAGAGCCAAACCAGCATCTTCCTTCAGAAATAAGCTTACTAAAGCTCTATAGTGTATGCCATTCACATTAAACAGAGACAAAGAGATCTTTACTACAGCCTTGTCATGGTTTCTGGCAAGAATTAACACAAACCATTAAAGACTTTTCAAGTTTCCCCTCAAAACTTGTCTGAGATAATTCTGCTTATCTATACATCCATTAGACCACCCACTGCTCTGCTCAGGTGCCTTGTCCAGGCTGCAGAAACTTTTTACTGGCAAAAAGAACAGGAAGATGCCACGCTGGAATTTTTTCTGTGAATGGCTCGAATGACTTCCACCTATGATGTCAATGCCAAGCACAAACTGACCAATTCATCTCCCAGGAGGAGAGCTGAGAACTGCAGCCTGCATTTTAACAGCTGGAATGGAACGTGGAAAATAAGGAAGTGAAGTTGTGTCACCCTGAAGCTCTGACGTTTTGTTTGAGAAAACTAAGAGAGAGAGATGTACTTTGCAACCCATAACATCTGATGCACCAGCACACTCAGGACAGTGTCACACTGATACCTTAAACTATCTTTTGATTCTCTGCAGCAGATAACCTGCTCTGTCTCGTGAGAAACAAGTCTTAGAATCATAGAATGGCAAGGGTTGGAAGGGACCCCAAGGATCACAGAGCTCCAACACCCCTGCCACAGGCAGGGACACCAACCTCAGGCCTGGAGCTACACAAGGTTGCCCAGGGCCCCATCCAACCTGGCCTTGAACACTTCCAGGGATGGGGCATCCACCCCCTCTCTGGGCAGCCTGTTCCAGCCCCTCACCATTCTCTCTGGAAAAAACTTCCCCCTAACATCCAATCTAAACCTTCCCTCCTTCAGCTTTAATCCATTCCCCCTTGTCCTGCCATTATCTGTCCTTTTAACAAGCCGATTCCCCTCCTGTTTCTCTGCTCCCTTCAGGGACTGGCAGGCTGCAATGAGGTCCCCCGGAACCTTCTCCTCTCCAGGCTGAACAAGCCCAGCTCCCTCAGCCTCTCTTTGTAGGGCAGGTGCTCCAGCCCTCTGATCATCTTTGTGGCTCCTCTGACCCCTCTCCAATAGTTCTACATCTCTCTTGTATTGGGGGCCCCAGATCTGTAGGGATATATAGGATGTGTAAGTGTTTGTGTTGGAGTGGTTTGGGACTTCAGCTAAGTTAACTGTCTTTCAGCTGGTCATGTTTGAAGACCTGTTTGGTTTACAAGATGTTAGTGGTAAGGAGAGGTTTTGAGAAGTGAAGGGTCGCCTTGTACCAAATACCCAGTGATCCATGAATAACGTGAAGATAGTAGTTCCTCTGTTCTCTGAAGGAAGTTGGTCAACAGACCTGTGTAAGGTGATCACACTAAGTGGTAAAATTAGTGTCATTATTGACATTGTTATCTCCAACAGTTCCACATATCTCTTGTATTGGGGGCCCCAGCTCTGGACACAGGACTCCAGGTGGGGCCTCACGAGGGCAGAGTGAAGAGGTATGAGCTGAGGTATGAAGACTGACAGAAGTTTTCCCTACAGTATTACCAAATACTGCTTGTGTGTTCACTTTACCAGGTACAAATGCTGAACCCACCAAACACAGGTCACAAGTGAGCCAGGTCAGACATAACATATACCTTATTACTGAATATAATCACACATCATCTGGCAAAGTGTTTTCCAGTAACAAGCAAGATCTGCTGAAATGAATAAATACCTGTGGGCATCAACATAGTATTTTTTCAAACTTTTCAAGAAGTCATTAAGAAAAACACAAAGCAAGTAAAGAAAAAACCCCACACCCCCCACAAAAACCAAACACAAATCCTCCACAAATAAAAACCCCATCACCAAAAGCAAAGCACAGCCACACACAGCCCCATGCCCTCACCCCATGGGAGTTTTAGAAAAATTCTGGAGTATGCACTGCAAGAGTTTGATGAGAAACATGTGTAAAGGGCAAAGATACAATCTTTTCTTTGCCTCATACTGCCTTCTTCAACAGACCCTCATGACATACAAGGGTCATACTTGCCTGCTGAGATCGGCTGGCGTGGGCCACCACATGAAGTTGCTACTGTACAAAGTCTGTCAAAAGACCAGTGTTACACATCTGTGCATCTCATTTTTGCCATGGATTTTTGTGTACTGACTGTCCACTGATGATAAAAGACACACTGTCTTCTGGTACAAATGCCACTAGGCTTAATCTAAAATCATAAAACACATTACAGGAATTATTTCTGGGCTTGATTTCAGCTCTCTTCTAGGGAGAAGTGCCCTCCATCAGCTCTTTTACAGAATCACAGAGTTGTAGGGGTTGGAAGGGACCTCGAGAGCTCATGGGGTCCAACCCCCCTGCCAAAGCAGCTCCCCAGCTCATACTGCACAGGGCGGCGTCCAGATGGGTCTGGAATCTCTCCAGAGAAGGAGACTCCACACCCCCTGGGCAGCCTGTCCCAGGGCTCCCTCACCCTCACTGGGAAAAAGTTCCTCCCCATGTTGGTGTGGAACTTCCTGTGCTCCAATTTGCAGCCATTGCCCCTTGTCCTGTCCCCACTGACCAAAGAAAAGGGGCTGGCTGATTCCCCCTGCACCCCACACTTAAGATATTGATAAACATTGATTAGGTCCCCCCTCAGTCTTCTTTTCTCCAGGCTGAACAGCCCCAGCTCTCTCAGCCTTTCCTCACAGGATAGATGTTCCAGGCCCTTCATCATCTTCGTAGCCCTTCTCTGGACTCTCTCCAGGAGATCCCTGTCCTTTTTATACCAGGGAGCCCAGAACTGGACACAATACTCCAGGTGGGGCCTGACCAGGGCAGAGTAGAGGGGGAGGATCACCTCCTTAGACCTGCTGGCCACACTCCTCCTGATGCCCCCAGGATCCCATTGTCTCTCTCAGCCCCCAGGGCACACTGCTGGCTCATGGCCAACCTGTCATCTACCAGGACCCCCAGGTCCTTCTCCACAGAGCTCTTCTCCAGCAGGTGAACCCTGCATCAAATCCCAAGTAACACTGCCAACTTACAATATCCTTTCTTGGTACCAATTCATACTACACCAGGTACACAGCCATTACAGCACAATATGTAACACAAATCTCTAATCCATACCTGTTAAATACAGCCTAAGTGTGTGAGAGTCTCCTGCAACAAAGAATTCTCTGCTGAGTGCTCAAGCAAGCAACTCTTACACCTTCTCCACTTGCCAACTAGGTACAACAAGTTCTTAAATCTTCAGTACACAAGTGCCAGAGGAAAAGAGTGCATACAAATTACAAGAGTAGATGCCTGAGTTAAACAGCTCAAAAATACATTAATTATTGGCTGTGTCTTGATCATATATATAAAGTGATGACAAATCCAAGAAATAGGATTACTCACTGAAAGAAAATAGAAATGTCTTTCAAAGTAGTTTTAAAAAGCAACTGCTCTGCTTATCCACAAGATCAGCCCTTATACTTACTCACTGATAGCTCAAAAAACAATTAGCATGGTATTTGCAAGTATAAGAACAGCTATATGATGTCAGATGGAAGATCCCTCTCTAAACTCTCAGGGAGAGCAAGTACCTGGAGAAGAGAATGAGACAGAAGCAGAGTGGTACCCTCTCAATATCCTCCCAGCCCCAGCAGTGCCCAGTTCTCAGGCTTCCTGAACTTCATGTCATTCTGTTTTCAATAGCTCCAAGTGAGATTTTCTTTCATGGTTGCTTTATTGAAGCCATGTAAACCTCTGGCATCCATATCATCTTCTAACCATAAGTTGAGGAGTTTAAATTTCTCACTGTGTGGAGAAATACGTAATTCAGTTTGTTTTAAATCTGCTGCCTGTTAACTTCATTTGATCTTGTAAAAGCCTGCTTGGGGAGAACAACATCAATGGAAATTCTGCAGAAGAGATGTAAGAGTCAGAGGAGGTAACTGCACATTTTGGATTTTACAGGGGCTCCTGCAAATGAAACCCAAGTTCCTCAGGTTATTTAACTGCTAGAGGACTCTGCCTCAGCTGATAATAGTTTCAGAATTCTATTTTATAATGTCACTTAGTAGCCCATGTGAAAAAAACCCAAACACTTCTGTCCTTTTCCAAGTTTAAATTGTTAATCTACAGATTGCCACCTTCATTGACCACCACAACAGAAAAACCTACAGCTGCACAGATCTAGGGAAGCAGCTACCCTTTAAAATTCATCTATCAGAATCAACACGCAGCTTGGGCAAGTCACTGATAGGGACTTCAATAGTCCTCTGATAAGAGAAGGGAAAAACCTTAACATCTCACAGCTTAAATGAGCCAAACAGCTATATAGACAATAATAACTATGAAGACCTTGCTTGAAGAGCAAAAAACAACCCCCCAAAAATCAATATGCAACATCATATGTAGCAGTGCCATCTGGTGACCACTACTAATGAAGTGAACTTCCTCTTTAAAAGGTCAAACATTCTTCCCACTGCCATTTTTGGTTTCTCCAGCCCCAGTCACCTTAAGCAGTTTTCTTTCCCAACATGTAAACCCATCCAGAAGGGACCCACCACCGAAGCAGGAAAGGGAAATGACAACTACTGCAACTACAAGGGGGGTTTCTGTCCCCAGCCTTAGATTTCTAGGGGAGGAAAAGGTCACTCAAATGGCTCCAAGCACCAGGACACTCAGATTAAGCACAGCACTCTGGCTCTGCCTCCAGGGTCACAGTAAGAAAGCAGCAAAACATCATCCCAGCTATAATTTGCTCTTTTGTCAAGAGATACTACAGAAAACATGTAGAGTACACTTCAAAGTACAACGTAGATGAAAAATTACCCCTTTCTGGAGCACACTGAAGATACTATGATGATGAATTTCATACCATATCACTTCCTAGTCAAAACAAGAATTCATTGTCAAGATTCCTGCACAATTACTTTAGCTTACAAAATTCAGTATGCTGTATGCTTTCATATACCACCCCTGACAACAGCCAGATAATAAAAACCATGTTTCAATTTCCCAATGACTTTTTTTCCCCATGTGAACCATAAATAATAAACATTAAAGGGAAAAAAACTAACTGAAGATATTATAAACTTAGAGAAACCTGCAGGGTAATGGGGACAATACCTACTGTTTTGACTTCAAAATCTACTGAAATACATGCTGCATACAAACACAATCAGTCAATTAAAAAAAAAAAAAAAAGGATGATGTAAACTCTGTGTTGGTTTTCTTTTTCCAAAGAAAGTTTCACTTCACAGAACTGTGAGAGATGTGGGATTTCTCATCCATTTCATAGGGCTAGGTTTGAGCTCTTCTGTTCATTAGGCAGTTTCTTTGCTTTCTGTAACTCTTCTGTAACTTTCTCACCAAAAACCGACCTATAGTTGCCTGAAATAGTGACTTTAAACAAGTTTGCAGCCACTCCACACACTCCACAGAAGGCACAGACATGGCAGCATTGCCCAGGGCTCCCATTTCTGCACGCCTCGGGCCCAGTTCAGATAATCTGAGTTGAAGCACGACTCCAGAGTCATCAAATATCAAGTAACACAGTCACATAAGGTACATGGCTATTTTAAAAAAATCCTTAAGTAATTATGTGGAATATTCCTGATACATTCATTTGATCAGCTTCAACATAAGCAGCACCAGAATGTCAGCACACAGATTGCAGGCTGTAAAGTTTAACGCTGAAAGCAGTTCTGAAAAACATCTGAAATACTGAGAATTTTATGTCATTTTAAAATAGTTTCACCAAAATGTCTGTTACATCCAGACTGAACTGCTTAGCTAACCACACAGGGCAAAGGCACAAAGCAACAGAGAACTTTGATATCACCTATGGGCCCGAGAAGCAGAAATGCAGGACAGCATATGGAACGGTGGTGATCTTGAAACTATCTGAACCTAGGGTTTGGATAAACCCCTTATCACAGGCAAAGGCAGATGAAAATAGTGGATCTAAAACCAGTTCACATTCTGAAGTTTCAAAAATTGTGACATTCAAAGCTGTATCCCAGCCACATAGACTTGTTAAGTTCAATAACTGATGATAAAAAGATGACTTTTCACTAAGAACATCTACTCTTCAGGGAAAACCCACAAGTACTTCATTTTCTACATCTCAGACATGTACCACCATATTCTTTGGTGCCATGTTACCCACACTTTACCTCTCCTCATGCCTATCCCCAACCAGCTTCCACAAGCTTCCCTCCCATCATCTCCACCACTACACACACAGGCCGACCGCCCTGTTGTTCCCTAGTAGATATCTCTGTGTGCGGAGTTAAGCAGGATCAGGAGAGAGGCCAGCCCACATGGGCTGCTCCAACAGTGCTGGGGCTCGTTTCCTGTTTTCTCACTTCCCTGTGAAGTTTAATATGATGATGGTTTCCATTTTTAGAGAGCAATTTTCTGAACTGCTATTGGGATCTGAATCATCTGTAAATAAAGATGCCTTTTCACTTGGCATCAGCCATTTTCTCTGCAGTGCTACACTTTGTTCTTGCCCTAATGACTTCTCAGGCATAATTTTCCCCAGATTCTGATAATACTAAATTTAGATCACAACAGATATTTTTTATTATATTCTCTGGCATCTTTGCACCACAACCATTGCCTTATATTAGCTGCACCAAGTGCCATTCCTTTATTCCCATAGCTGTTTTGCCAACAGTGCTCTAACATCTAATTATGGGAGCTAACACACACCAACAAAGCTGTTTTTTCAGATGCTCAGATGTTTATACAGTCATATTGTTAAATAGATTTTTACCTCCTTCCATTCACAGATTTATTTTGAAAAGTAGCTGCAATCTGATCTTTTATTATTCCTTTTCACACAAGGTTTCAAAGTTACATACAACAGATCTCTGGTTTAGACTGGAAAAAACAGGGAAAAAAACCACCCCAAAATGATTTACAAGAATTTAAGCCAAAAGTCTGGAAATCTTAGGAACTTCAATAATGCACAGTCTTTCAAAAGAAATGCAAACAGATAGGAACAAAACATAGAACTGACCCAGTACTCTCTACCCACAGTGACTGCAGTGAGAATTTAAAAGTAGTCTGTCAGAAGTAGGCAGCAGTCTCAGAAGATGAGCAGACAAGCCCAAGCCTTTTTCACCCTGAAGAGCAGAGAAGTTGATGTAAAAGGTCCATCTTTTAAACATGGGAGAAAGGAGGGAATGTTCAGGTGTTGGCTAGGGTATGAAATCCCCACAAAGCTCATTACATGGCTTCCCAAAATTTGGTAAGCCTAAACCCATACATTATTTGCAAAACAAAATCAGCAATATTAGATCTGCCTCCAGCTGTTCTGCTACAAGGTGGGTTCTTTTTCTATTAGGCTCCTCAACAGATATAAGGTGGACACAAGATCCATCCCACAGGCACTGACATGAGGTTATGTGCCCTCTCCTGCTTCATAGCCTGGCTGGGCTTCTCTTGCACAGCAAGCTCCAAAACTACACAGCTTCAGAACCAGCCTTCACACACACTACAGAATGCACCTGCCCCACACATTAGACAAAGCTGAAATTGCATCAGTAGCATCTGGGCCTGTTTGTGTTTCAGTGATTTATATGTGTAATATTTTTGCAATGCTATTGCTAGATTTTCCACATGCTCTTTTATTAGCAACATCAAAGCTGATTTCCTATATGTTTCCTATAAATGCTTTGTATAGTTCCATGTTCTTGGCTTTTTTTCTTTCTGTTTGTCTTGTGTTGCTCTTCTGATAGTGAGGCAGAGCAAAACCATTTGAAGGGAGCAATAAACTTAGATTTCTTTATAGCCTGAGTATCTTGAAAATATGGAAATAGGATGACCTCAGAAAACAAAAGCATGCAAATGCAGTGACGCTCAAGAGTTCTGTCCCATGTTTTGCCCTGTATTAAAAGACAAAAACCTTGACCAAAATGTTATTTCTATCTTCTACAATGAGGACAAATGCAAGGAACACTCAAGTCAAGGGTTGGGTTTTTTTTAATATAACACAGACTTGTTTTAGTTTGTGTAGCTGGTACATTCAGGCTATTCAGCAATAACCATTACTGATAATGACAGCCATCCTTTCCTTCTTTTAGGAACAAATGATTTTTAGGCTTTCCCTCTTAGCTTCTTAGTACTATGCCCCCAGCCAATCCACTTGCCTTACCTCCTCACTGGCAATAATGACATAGATTTTACCACTCAGTGTGATCACCTTACACAGGTCTGTTGACCAACTTCCTTCAGAGAACAGATAAACTACTATCTTCAGATTATTCATGGATCACCAGGGATTTGGTACAAGGCGATCCTTCACTTCTCAAAACCTCTCCTTACCACTATCATCTTGTAAACCAAACAGGTCTTCAAACATGACCAGCTGAAAGACAGTTAACTTAGCTGAAGTCCCAAACCACTCCAATACAAACACTTACACATCCTATATATCCCTATAGATCTGGGGCCCCCAATACAAGAGAGATGTAGAACTATTGGAGAGGGTTCAGAGGAGCCACAAGGATGATTAGAGGGCTGGAGCACCTGCCCTACAAAGAGAGGCTGAGGGAGCTGGGCTGGTTCAGCCTGGAGAAGAGAAGGCTGCGGGGGGACCTCATTGCAGCCTGACAGGACCTGAAGGGAGCAGAGAAACAGGAGGGGAATCAGCTTTTTAAAAGGGCAGATAATGGCAGGAGAAGGGGGAATGGATTAAAGCTGAAGGAGGGAAGGGTTATATTGGATATTAGGGGGAAGTTCTTTACAGAGAGAGTGGTGAGGGGCTGGAACAGGCTGCCCAGAGAGGTGGTGGATGCCCCATCCCTGGAAGTGTTCAAGGCCAGGTTGGACGGGGCCCTGGGCAACCTTGTGTAGCTCCAGGCCTGAGGTTGGTGGCCCTGCCTGTGGCAGGGGGGTTGGAGCTCTGTGATCCTTGGGGTCCCTTCCAACCCTTGCCATTCTATGATTCTATGATACTATTCCAGTTCAATCTCTGAGAAAACTGGTTTTAGTAACAATGGACATCATTTTCAGTTCTCAAATAGGGAAAGTAGCTCAAGGTAATAAAAGAAACAATCCAACCAAGTGGGAGGAGAAGAAAAAAAGGCAGAGCCCTCTCAAATTTTGCAGTTATTAAATTCCATGACAAGAGTTCATTTCTATTTGTCTGCCCAGGGTGTTGGCATCTGGACAAACCTAGCTGTGTGGCAGGCCCTGCAGAGAGCAACAAAAGACCAGCACCTTCAGATAATGATTCTTTCCAACTCCATACATACCTGTTGAAAGGTTATATTCAGGTAAGATGCATCCTTCTCCTTGATGCGTTTTTGTAGTAGGCAGTCAATAATACCGTGCCTGGCACTGTAGAGTTATTCTTTGAAATACAGCCTGCAGTAGTAAAAGAAATCAATCATATGTCCCAGCCCAATAACCCATCCTTGCCTGGAAAATATTTCCCTTTCTCTACAACCATGCCATAAGCAGCATAATGGCTGCTTGTTCACTCTGTTTCTAAGTAAATGTTTTATTCCACTCATTCTCAGCCCATGGAAACACAAGTGATTCAGAGCACAACTCAGTGCTCGATAGACACAATAAATCTTCCCCTGTCTTTTCTTCTGCCAATATTCTCATCAGTGTGGTTTTGATCAGACCTAACTCACAGTATTTTTATGATTTTTTTTCCCAAACTCTTTTATTTCCTCTGTAATTAAGGTTTTTTTTTCCTCTCTGAGATTCTAAGACTCCCACCATTCAATAAAATTGATGGTATCCACGCTTCTTGAGACTAAAACTGATCTCAAGGACTTCCATTTATTTTCCAGATGCTTTTTACCAAATTGCTACCTAATCAGGCTATGTTTTTATGTCCAACTAAATATTCTCTTTAAAGGGAGCCACCAAAACTTCAACAAGAAGCATTACCAGGTACTTGACAATTGCTATTTTTATCTATAACCCGTGCTGTGTTAGTCAAAACAATAAAACAGTGACTCCCTTATAGCAGCAGACCTGAGGTGTGTAAAACACTGCACTACAGAAACATTCTCTTAAGAGTTTTCATTTCTTGGCAAGCAGTACATGTCACACTCTGGATCGGACTTACATGAGATGTCAAGACTCACTGGAATTTGCAGGAGAAGATTATCCTGTAATAGGTGTCCAAACAACATCCTCGAGATGCACACATAAAAATGAAGATAAAATACTGTATCTTGTCCCCTCCTCGAGGTCTGTGAGCCCCCTGTGCAGGGCTACAGTCATGGAGAAGCACAGAGAAGGAACATTTTAGGATACTGGTAAAGGGAGCAGTGATTTCCCTACATCTTATTCCACAAACTTCTACTGCAGAAGAGAATGACTAGTTCAAAGATCGTATCCCTTTGAACAGACTGATCACTATTAAAGGTTCTATCTGCTAGGCCTGCAGTATAGATGTAAGAGCAAAGGCAACTCCAAAAAGCTACTGCTGTGTTCTGCTTTCCCTCTCACTTCCCCAGAGCAATATTTACATCAAATTAAGTTTTCTTCAGACATTTTTTAAAAAAAAAAAGTTACCTGTTATTTAAATGAATGCCTAACCCATCACATCTTCCATCATTCGAGGTGTCTCCTTCAGACAGACGTGGTAGGGACCTCACTAGATCACAATACATATAAACCTGGTAGACAAAAACCACATGGTAAGGCTTTACTACATGATTTATAAGACTTCAGATCTCAAAGCCCGTTCTCTGCTGTGTTGAACAGCTGAAGTTCTGAACTGGTGGTATTACAGCTACCAAACCAGTATCGAACACAACCACCACTCCAGACAGCTGGCCAAAACTACATTTATTGGTGCACCTTGGTACTCTAATGTTCAAAGTGTGCTGCAATCACCACTTAGCAGTTTCTGAAATCAGGCAGCCACCAGCAGCTCAGCATTGCTAATTCTGCACCTGTATCCCTTCCTAAACATGCTACAGTAAAAGGAAATACTCTTCAGCTTAGTCCAGTTGGACTGTTTATCTCAGATTCAAACCTCAAACAATGATACCATTAAATTCTGTTAGGATAGGACTCTCAAGATCAAGCAAAGACTTCAGACTCACCAAGTCCTCCTGGGTCTTACTGGGGGCAATCACCACTGATAACCTGCAAGCCCCTACTTCGACAACATCGACCCCTCATTTTGTTGCTGCTATGGGGCTAAAACCTACTGGTTTAGACCCAAAGAAGTAATTGGCCTACAAGGACTGTTTAAGTTTAGCTTTGACTATAGAAGGATTACCACTCATCATCTGCAACTGCAGCATATTCTAGTTCAGCACAAACCCCAGGGGATGGGAGTTTGGCCTTAGATAGAATCTCTTCTCGAATTCCTGCCATGGCTGCCCACCCCAACCCTGGCTCTTACCCTGTTTCAGCTACTAAACCTGACTGCTACCCTCCCCCCCAAACCCTGCCACATTCCAGTATCATTTTGCCTTTGCAATTTTTTCCTTCAATACCTTCTGCCACATTGCCTTTAGCCACAGTTATGGCCTTCAGGGAGCCCTTCAGGTAGAACATAATTTACCAGTTCTCTGAATATTAACCAAGGAAACATTTGACCCTGGAATATCTGCACACAAAAGGACCTGTTCTATAGCATCAAGGTTTAATAGCTTTCTGCTGACCCCCTTAACAGTTCAAATTAAGATGGACAATATTACTTGTTATGAAACAACTAAATTTTTGCAATCTAGTATATTAACCATGGACATATATGGAAAAGAAACCTAAATTCCATTGTTATTCAAGTTACTTGCAATTATTAATTGCAGATCAGCTTCCAGGCCTTACCAAGAGCTACAGACGAGCCTTAATCTGAATCTGACTGAGCAGCAGAGAGTAGAGCTGGGTGGGAGGCAGCTACAATGGTTGCTGCCATCCTCAGCCTCAACTCCCCGCCTGACAAAACAGTATTCTGGGACTTCTCATGCTGAACAGCTTAAAATGTCTACCAAAAAGCTCAATTTAGTTGTACTTTTACTGTTACAAGACTGTTCTAGCAGATCAGTTAACATGGGAAGGTATGTTACAGCAGTATTTTCCTCAAGTATTTATTGTTTTATACCTGAGGCTGTATTTCTATATTCATTATTAAGAGCTATTACCCTTAAAAATTAAAAAGTAAAACCTTGTGTATCGATGTTAAAGTTGTTCCAAAGCTCAAACCACAAAGTTGAACTGAAAGACAAACATAATAGTAATAATGCTGCTTCACACAATGAAGCACAATCTATGGAGTAACGCGAATTAGTAGTGATTTGGTGTGTGGAAAGAGATCACAGAATCACAGAACTGTAGGGGTTGGAAGGGACCTCGAGAGCTCCTGGGGTCCAACCCCCCTGCCAAAGCAGCTCCCCAGCTCATACTGCACAGGTCGGCGTCCAGATGGGTCTTGAATCTCTCCAGAGAAGGAGACTCCACACCCCCTGGGCAGCCTGTCCCAGGGCTCCCTCACCCTCACTGGGGAAAAGTTCCTCCCCATGTTGGTGTGGAACTTCCTGTGCTCCAATTTGCAGCCATTGCCCCTTGTCCTGTCCCCACAGACCAAAGAAAAGGGGCTGGCTGATTCCCCCTGCACCCCATAGTTAAGATATTTATAAATATTAGTAAGGTTCCCCCTTACTCTGTGAACTCTGTTTACTCTGTGAACAGCCCCTGCTCTCTCAGCCTTTCCTCACAGGATAGATGTTCCAGGCCCTTCATCATCTTCGTAGCCCTTCTCTGGACTCTCTCCAGGAGATCCCTGTCCTTTTTATCCCAGGGAGCCCAGAACTGGACACATTACTCCAGGTGGGGCCTGACCAGGGCAGAGCAGAGGGGAAGGATCACCTCCTGTGACCTGCTGGCCACACTCCTCCTGATGCCCCCCAGGATCCCATTGTCTCTCTCAGCCCCCAGGGCACACTGCTGGCTCATGGCCAACCTGTCATCAACCAGGACCCCCAGGTCCTTCTCCACAGAGCTCTTCTCCAGCAGGTCACCCCCAGCCTGTACTGATACATGCAGTTGTTCCTCCCCAGGGGCCAGACTCTCCACTTGCTTTTGTTGAACCTCATCTGGTCTCTCCCTGCCCAGCTCTCCAGCCTGGCCAGGTCTCTGGATGGCAGCGCAGTGTCCTGCCTGTCAGCCACCCCTCCCAGCTCTGGATCACCAGCACTTGCTGAGGGTGGGTGCCGTTCCC
This sequence comes from Laterallus jamaicensis coturniculus, assembly GCA_022605575.1. NCBI lineage: Eukaryota > Metazoa > Chordata > Aves > Gruiformes > Rallidae > Laterallus > Laterallus jamaicensis. The sequence goes on from JAKCOX010000005.1 coordinate 6,802,439, forward strand.
TCATCAAGGTGTCAGTGAAGATATTGAACAGGACTGGACCCAACACGCAGCCCTGGGGACACCACTGGTCACAGGCCTCCAGTCAGACTCTGCTCCACTGATCACGACCCTCTGAGCTCGGTCCGACAGCCAGTTCTCGACCCACCTCACTGTCCACTCATCTATCCCATGCTCTCTCAGCTTTGCTATCAGGATGTCATGGGAGACAGTATCAAAGCCTTGCTGAAGTCAAGGTAGATGACATCCAGATGCCTTTTAAATGAATACTGTCTTCAATTTTCTACATCCAAATGGTGTGAAGAGGAAGCTGTTGTCTCGTTTGAATCACCATCAGAGACTTCAAACACTTTTCTAGTTTCCAGACCAAGCTCTTTCAGGTGTTACGCAACAACAGGACTTCCTACCTAGTCCAAGCATGCAGGACATGGGACCTGAGAGCACTGGCAGAGGGGCTGAGACCCCCACACAAGCTCTTAAGTTTTAAGAGTTAGCTCACTACAGGCCTATGTGCTTCTATAGCAATTTCTTCTCCAGCTGCACTTCCACTTTTACATACCTAAATAAAATGATTGGGAACTCAAACTGTGTCTACCAAATCCCAAAACTGGAGTGTAGCATCAGATTCTGGATTTGACCAGGAACCATACCCTGGAGCCAAGAAACTTTTCCAGCTCTAAGTTTTGTTGAAACTGGTACACTTCCATCAAAATGTTAAGTTTTGACAAATTGGCAGGTTTTGATATTAAAGTAGCTTTGTCAGAAAAATTCCCAATAAGCTTGAGATCTAATTCTGAATAATACAGCCAAGCTTTCCAAAAGACCACAAGGATTCTTCTGCTTATTCAACTACTAATTGCTGCTTAAAAGGAACAACACACATTTAAAATCATGAACTCAGTGGAAACACTGGAACAGCGTAGATGATGCTGACATGCCTCAAAATTGTGAGATCTTGGCAATGCTCTGAACAGAGGGATAAGAAAGACTGAATCAAATCACTTCAGACAAAACTGGGACAGAAAAATGGAAAGAAACATTTTTCAATGACAAACATCTGAATATATTCTAAGCATGCTAATGCTCTGTGCCTACAAAAAAAAAAATCATATATTGTTTTTTCAGTTTTCAGAGATGTCAAGGGGTTATGTGACAAAGATACAGCCTGAAATAAGAAGTTCTCATGGCCTAGAGACCCATAAAAGAGGGGCAAAAACTAGATAAGAATTTGGTTAAATGGAAGAGCTTGTTGTATTTTTATTTTTCTAATCATATGCTCGCTGATCTTTACTAAATTAAAAGAGATTAAAGGGGATAGCCTGTAAGATGCCTGTGCTAGACCATACATGACTGATCAGCAGATCCTTACAACAATGTTCAGGCACCCAACAGGGCTCTATTTTTATAGGTACTGCACACCTCGCATCAGTCACCCTGTGAGGTGCAGGCTCTTAGCTACGGTAAACCCCTGCTCATGATTTTACTTACTGTATTTCCCAGGATCAAAACCTCCTCTATGCAGACCTCGATATTCTCCCCCCACACTATGTCATCAAGAATGTGTTGTATTTTCCTCTGAAACACCTCAGGTGCCAAACACAACCGAAATGGCAGTTTGAAGAAACCGTCTCAGAGGGGATGTTGAATGTGTGCAAACACGTGCTCTGTTTTTGCAAGGGCACCAGCCAGATCCCTGCTGATGCATCAAGTGGAGGAAAGTATTTGGCACCAGCCCTGAGCCCCAGCATTTATCCCCTTGTAGGTAGTGGAAAAAATGTTCCATTTTTAGTTATTTGATTATGTTAGGGGTATACATAAATGAAGCATTCTGTCTGTCTTGTGCTAAGACCAGTAAGTCTACCCACTTGGCTGGTGCTTCTAGGCATGGTGAGGCCCAGAGGCCTGAACCTTTCTAACTGAGAGCTTAGCCCCTATTTAAAATGAGTGGCATTTGTCCATGAGAAGAAACCTCAGAGAGGGGAGGATGGGGTGGGGGAGGGTGTCATGGCTCTGCATTTCTAGTGCCAGCCCCGACCATTGCACTGCCAATAAACCCAGGCTGCTCCCTGCAGCTCCTGACCCAGGCCGCTCCCTGCAGCTCCTGACCCAGGCCGCTCCCTGCGGCTCCTGTCCAGCCCCGCACTGCTGCAGAGTGGTTGGACTGTCCAAGAGACCACACTGTAACCTAAGACTTCACTCTCATTTTGCACTTAAAAACTGTATCATTTTGGCAGCAAAGTTTCTGACAAAGGTCTAGTTAACTAGTTTAATGCACCAGAGGCCTTACTACTTAGAGAGGCGTTTTCACTTGGAACACTTGATGCTCACTGTCTGTCTCAAGGGGAAACCCAATGACAACAGGTGCTCTGGCTCCTGAGGCCCAAACAGCACAGACCATTTACTGGACTGTGCAGCAGCTCCTACAGTGGAAACTAAAACGTCTGAGGTGAATGCGTGCATTTTGGAGAGTAGAACTGTGGGAGCTGAGAAGCACACCAAGTTCCTTAACATAAAAGATGAGGAGAAAGAAGTTTTGTTCTAATTGATTTTGGGTGGGGGGTCTCCCCAGAAACATGCAATATTTTGAAGGATGAAGGAAATACAAAACCTGGATCAAAGACACCAGAGAGTACTGTGAGGGAAGGAACGAAGCCCTCAAGGCAGGGGAAAAAAAAGGACTGACTGAATGGGCTTCCAACAAGAGAGAGAGGCAGGAAGACAGTTCAGTCAAAACTAAGAGGAAAGACTAAGAGCACTCAGACAGGATTAAGAGCCAGAGAGGGTAAAGGAAGAAATGTGGCATGGCCAGACCTCACTGTTGAATTCCAGCTTTAACGCTCACACTGGTATCTTTGGCAGCACTGTCAATTATATTTTAGTCATGTCTGGAGGCCCCAACCATCCCCAAGTCCTTCTGCACTCATCTAATATGCTTTAGAAAAATGTTTATACATACATTTGTACTTTAAAACTTGAATCTAATTAGACTAAACATGTTTTATTTAACTAGTTTCCAGTAAAAAAACAAATATACGTCTCAATACATTGGGGTTTTTCCTAAGTGCTGAGAATCTTCTAGCAGTCAGACATCTCTATAATGAACTTGAATAAAAGATTAAAAGGCTACTTCATAAATGCTTGGAACAAATATAAGCAGAGGGAAGACAATTTCCTTTTTTTGTTTAAACAATGCAGCAAAGTGTGAGGCCTTCCAAATAATAAAAGGAAGTTTATAGACTTCCTTCTTCTTCCCACAACAATCTTGAGCTAAAGATTTTCTTAAGATCATCACAAGCACATTTCTCTTCAGCATCTCATGCAGAAGAGCCACAGAAACAGAGAAGTACTGTCTTGTGAGGGGCTTTCTGACAGAAAGGTTATTGTGTTGGGTAACAGGGAGAAGCAAGAACTGGGTTATCTAGAAATATAGTGGAATGTCAATAATAAAGTGCATGAGAATTAACAAACCAAAAATTAGATCTTGTTCAGCTCCCTCCAAATCACACTGAAGTTAGGATGAACGTTTTCACTTCCAGAGAGTGAGTTACAGATGCAACCCCTGAGCATGTTTCCATAAAAAAGGGCTTAATAGTAAGATGAAAAAACATGGAGAGTGGAAGTGTGTCCCCTCTTTCTAGACATCATCTAAATCTGCAGTGCACAGAGTGGCTTTCATGGGTTCTTAACACCAGAATACCAGAAAGCTCATGATTTAAAGAGGAAAACTGAAAGAAAACTTGCCTTCTCTTACCCACTGTAGAGCAAAGAGGATCACATGCCCGGCCTAGCTCTTCTCCATCTCCACAGTACAGTGCAGGTCATCTGCAGCACACAAAGAGAAACAAATCAATTATGATGAATTAGGCCAGATGATAACAAAAATACGCAAGAATTCAATGCCTCTGGTCATCAATCTTAAATCTTCCTAAAAATTGAGACACATTAATGAGCAGATCTTTATTTTGGCACAATTATTTAAAGCTGAGATCCCAAGGGTAACTCCTGCCATGCCTCAAGAACAGATTACAGTTTAAAGTTCGCAGTCAACTTTGTGGGCCTCACAACCTGTCTGCACTAGGAAGACTAGAGTAACTTGCCACTGCTGCTTAAGAACTCTTAAGCTTTGTAGTTTAACTCTGCCTGAAACTCTGCCATGCAGTGGCAAAATTATCTGCAATTAAAATCTATATTATGGTTTCTACTCCTGTGGCTCCCTCAGCATTACACTTCTGCTCACAGGATCTGATCTGCACGTTCATTTTCACTGACAGAAGAGAAGCTCTGACACTAAGACACCATGAATGAACTTCTCATGAAGACACGTTTTCCTAAGAAAATGCATGGATCTCTGGGGAAAAAAAAAAGTAGCTTTCCTTCACAGTGGTTAGTCAGCTGTACTGCAGTTTTGTTCATCTTTCTCTTGCTTCATGAAGCTTAAAAAACCCAGCTGCCAAACCAGGGCTTTTCTCACTTTCACCTTTGTGCAGAGGAGGTGTTGTATGTGTGTTCAAATGAAACTGTTTGGTAGGAGGCTGAGAAACAAGTCACAGCAGTGTTGTCCCCCTCCCTGTTTTCATCTGCTGTAGCCAGCAGCTTTATTAAGCAGCTTTTAATGTATTTCACAGATGAAAAAAATTCAAAACAAGATTATGAACATCAAGGAATGGAAATACAGTATGGATAAGGTTTGGCCTCTGTGATGTATTTCAGACTAAAGATCACCTCGCATATGTCATTTCAATGTGACTAGCACTCATTAGGTTGGAAAGAAGTTTCCCTAGGATTAGCCAATGGTAGAGGGGAAAAAATGAACCCTGGCCAACAGAAAAAAATTGGCTTCATTGAGAACTATTAATAAGAAATCCAATGAGAAGGGCATTTGTCTGCCCAACTGGGTAAATATGAAGTATTTCCACCATTAATTTTTTCAAACCAGTAAATCACTAAAACACAAACCAGTATCAGAAAAATACTCTGGAGCCAGCCATCTCTGGTCCAACATTAGTTGGTAAAAATAACTTAGCAAATATTACCTCTTACAAATATGCTTATTTTTAAAATGCTCCAGAAAGGCAAACAGCCATACAAACAGTTTGTTGCACAAAGTCCCAACTGAAACAACCACGTAATAACGTGAAATGACATTATCTGACACATTTCAAAAGCTTATTCAGGTGCTTGTTTAAGCTCATAAAACCTGTAGGGAAATAAAGACAGGATGACATTTCAGTCAGCTTACCATAACATTTTTCTAGCAAAATTGCATAGCAACATGTTAATGGTGAAAAAAAAAAAAAAAGTATCAGCAGTAAAAACAAATGCCAATAAGCTGAATGCTTCTGTGGAAACAATCCTCCCCCCCAGCTACTAATAAGGTAATATCAGCACATTACAAAGGCATGACAGTCTTAAAAGCAGCTTACAGCATCAACTACATGCAGTCAAAATATCATAAAGCATCTTAACTGCACTCTAAAATGAGAAAACAAGGCAGTTTATACCACATGCTGTGTCAACTCTGCATCTCAGATCGTTCTGCCAATACAGATCATTTAGAGGAAACCACCAAACTTTTCATTATTCTACGAACAAGCAGACAACAAGCATATCCCAGGGTCAGAGCTTTTCATAGATGATATAAATATTCCTCCACACATCAATTCACACACTGGAATCACAGAATCAGAGTTGTAGGAAGGGACCTCCAGAGATCATGGGGTCCAACCCCCCTGCCAAAGCAGCTCCCCAGCTCATACTGCACAGGTCGGCGTCCAGACGGGTCTTGAATATCTCCAGGGAAGGAGACTCCACACCCCCTGGGCAGCCTGTCCCAGGGCTCCCTCACCCTCACTGGGGAAAAGTTCCTCCCCATGTTCGTGCGGAACTTCTGTGCTCCAATTTGCAGCCATTGCCCCTTGTCCTGTCCCCATAGACCACTGAAAAGGGGCAGGCCAATTCCCCCTGCACCCCATACTTAAGATATTGATAAACATTGATTAGGTCCCCCCTCAGTCTTCTTTTCTCCAGGCTGAACAGCCCCAGCTCTCTCAGCCTTTCCTCATAGGATAGATGCTCCAGGCCCTTCATCATCTTCACAGCCCTTCTCTGGCCTCTCTCAATGAGACACACCATTCAGTCCAGCATGGTTTCTGGACTGAAAAACAAGCTGCAAAGCAAGAATTGTTTGCTAAAAAAGGTCTTGTTTGTACCTAACTGAAATTCTTTTGGTGACAGAAGTAGCATGACAAAGTATCCCTCACGCCTGACCCAATTGATCTGCAAGTTAATTCAGATCAGACTACACGCGGAAAGGGCTGCTTAAGGCAAGACCCAGATGGGTGATCAGCAAGAGAAGCCTGTAGGAGTACACTATGTGAATCTAAATTTTAAACATGTTATGATTCTTAATATCACAAGGGGAATAGAAAAGACAGTGCTATTCAAAAATGCATAAAGTACCAAACCATGAAGTTTTAGGCATCTGTTTTCCATAGCTTAGTAACAGTCATCTATATATTCTTTTCACACCCAAAAGTGCCACTGAAGTTACACCAAAAGGATTGTCAGATCAAGATCTAGATGCTAAATGATTCACAGTTGGAAAAATATGAGTAAAATAAGCACTTAACCATCTGAAAATTTATTCTTCAATGGTCTCTCAAATACACAACACACTTTTCCAAATCTACTTCCCAAGCCATTCTTTACCCATTATACTATTTCCCAGGAGAAGCATCTATTGCCTTGACTGAGGAAAGGGGGAGGGAGGGACAAAAAAAAAAAAAAGAACCTCAACAGACTGCAAAGAAGCCAAAAAGAGATGAAAGTTAACTGTCTTTGATGGTTACATCTCTAGACACATATAAATAATAACGTGATCTCCTCAATGCAGTTGTTCTCTCCACAGTGTTCATAGACACCTTTAGTTCATTTCTGTATCTCCCTTGTATTATGTTTCAGTAGTGTCTGCTTCTTAGACACAGCACAAAGGCATTAGCAGCACTTATGTGGATCTCACAGCAGTACTGATGTGTTAGGCTGCATGTTGCTTAACTTGAGGGGAAGTTCTTACCCTGAAATACATCATCACAATGTTTTAATCTAAGGAGAGAGGCATGTGATACAACCATACTAGCAAGAAATAATGTGATTTAAATCCTATTTATCAATTCTCACAGGCAGTTGAAGGACATCTATCCATGTTCCCACAAGCCTCAGCCCATCCAAACACTGACAAACAGAAGCTGAAGTCTATCTCTGCACGACCAAATCTTTGTCTGAGGGTGAGGGAGCCCTGGGACAGGCTGCCCAGGGGGTGTGGAGTCTCCTTCTCTGGAGAGATTCAAGACCCATCTGGACGCCGACCCGTGCAGTATGAGCTGGGGAGCTGCTTTGGCAGGGGGGTTGGACCCCATGAGCTCTCGAGGTCCCTTCCAACCCCTACAATTCTATGATTCTATGACCATGTTAATACATGGCAAGTGCTAATCGCTCTCTTCAAGTGGCACTGGTTGAATGGCTTGAAGAGAACAGCATTCAGCAGCAAACAAACAGCTAAGGCTTGAAGGCCCATGGGTCGGTCAGGCTGAATCCTAACTGGATCTAAACCTGTCCCCAAAGAAGGTGCTGGACAACAGTCTGAACCAAGAGTCCTCACATCAGAACAGAGCAGTTGGGGAGTCCCCAACCAATGCCATTGTCTCGCCTTGCCCAGTATACAGGTGAGATTATTTGAGATAAGAAATTAGAAGAACAGAGGAATATTTGAGGAAAAAAATGGGGGGGGAGGGGAAGAATTTCCTGCTCTGGCAAGATACTGAGAAGTGTTTGCCTTTAAACTGTGATGAGCAAATAAGTAACTGCAGCAGCTACACTATCCATCAAAATCAGGTACATCTTGTACAGATAGCAGAGCTAAGCCCCAAAAGTTCCACTTACAACACCACTAAGGGCCTAAAGTTCTTAATTACAATAGATCTGAAATGATGGGCAACCCCTAGAGAAAAACTCACACCTCTTAATGGAAAAAACCACTTTGCTTTCCACCAGCCCTCATGACATCAGTGCTGAAGTGAACAAGTACCAGCCTGTGCCACCGCTCCTTGGCAGCCATTTGTGTTCTCACACTCCCTCAGATAGAAGTGATGACATGAAGACTAAATCTGAGTTATGGGGCAATTCAGCAAGAATACCAGGTTCTTCAAAAAAGAGCATGTAATGTGGCAAGTAGAACCTGCATTTTTTTCACACACACACACACACACACACACCCCTCAAGCTCACTAGGCTTTGGTTAAGCTTAATTCCAATAAATAAAAACTTTGAAAATGGAGAAATCCAGTAAAGAGCTCCAAAGGATTCTCATTTAATATTATTTTTCTAAAGTGAACATTCAACATATCCTCAGAAGGAAAACAGAGGATTTAAATGCTATATAAAAATCATACGTTGTAAAAACATTTAATGCTCAATAGAGTGTTACTTACTCTTGTACCTTTCAAAAGACATCAATAATGAATGAATGTCATGATTCACCATCTCACAATGTGCTGTGACTACTAATAAATCTCTAACCAGCCATGAACATTCCCCTATTCAAGGGAACTTTAGCAAACAGTCTGCAGAATTCTATAAAAATTCAAATAAAACATTAATTGTAAATTTAAGAAGGTCCTCAGTTAAAAGAGAACAGATGTATAGCTAAATGGAACTGCAGATCAAGTACTGCCAAAAATTCCTTACCTCTCATCCACTTCTCTACCCCCATGAAAACCTATCTTGTTTGCAGAGGGGAAAAAAAGAATTACAGATAGTATCAGACATTTTGTTTGTTGGTTTGTGTGTTCTCCAACTTGGAAGGCAGGAGCACAAGCCTGCATCAATATGATTGTTTTGGCTTGCCAGTGTATCATGTTTTGCACGTGAATCCTCTCACCATCAACACTTGCACACTCTGGTTCATTTTTTAAGAGCACTTTTGGTGAGCTTGAGCTAGCTTCCCTTCAAAAGAAACCAAACTGGAAGCCCCAGTCTAGAGGCAGCACCGCCCACATGCCCAACACAACTAGGGACACGGGGGTACAACCGAATGACCTGTTCTTTGGGAAGCTTCACACCCAAGGGGGTTAAGAAAACATTTTCTCAGGGACAAAGCTAAACCACTAAAATCACCCATCAGGTAATTGTGGAGGCCTCAGCATCGATTCCCCCCAGGAATTAAAGGTCCCTCTTGGCCCAGATTATGTGCGATTGGAGACATGGCTGTCTCACACGTGCAGCACACCAGCCAGGGTATGAAGCTTCCCTACTGAAGCTTCACCAACAATAAAAGAGTTGTCAGATGGGTCTGTTTATCAGAGCTGTTAATGGCCTGTACCATTGCACAGAATGCATGATTACATGGTGCAAATTAACGTTCTGTTTCAGGGAAGCATCCAGTTTGGACACAGGAAGCATGAGGAAAAGCTTGATTCCCGTACGCCTACTGTTTCTCACAGCTTCTTTGGGATACTTTTTAGCATAGTTTATAGATTGACTAAATCCCCACTGGAGTAGTAAGGCCGTTTCAAGGTGCAAATAACATTTCTTTCCTAGCACAGTGAAAATAAAGTATGTACACATGCATTTAGCTGCCACGTTACTTGGCTGTCATAGGGCTTCACGACAGCTTCAGACCACATGAACCATGTCAAGTCTCAGCCCTCTGTGGAATATACAGCGATGAAAATGGAAACTTTTCTCCCCATAATATAGCCAGTATTTCTCTTCTTACAAAGGTAAACTTTTTAAATTGCTAAATACCATTTTCAAGAATAATTTCAGTACTTGAGAGCTTATGTGATAGCACTAATGACTTCAATTAGAATTTCCCACGAGTGATTCAAGCACAATTTACCCTCAGGAAACCAAAGGAGGAAAAACAGCAATTAAATGTCAAGCACCAGAAATAAATATTTGCTGAAGTCAAGGAAAAGCAATTCCATGGTAACAAAATTTATAAGTAGTCAATGAAGGCTTCAACAATACCCTTGTTTGAAAAACAAAACCAGAACACAACAACAAAACTTTCCTCCTGAAGTGAAGTCTCCAGATGAAGCAGAAATTTCTCAGAGTAATGCATTGATCAGACTACACCAGGATCAAAATCTGGTAAAAGTCACATGGAGAACTGCAGTAAGTCTTGGTCTCACACTGGGGACACATGAAGCAGACAGCTAATCACATGTCTTTTTCTCAGTGATTTCAGTTCTGCCCTTTCCCCAGAAGGAGCAGGATTCCAGACAGAAGCAGCATCTATAAGCAAGATCACGAGACTGTAGGTAAGAGCTGGAAATACAAACCTCATGGAAGTAATCTCCCTGAGGATCTCCAAAAGCACACACCCAGTATTTTAATCATAAGAAACAGTAAAAGACAAAACCTGACGTCTTCACTATCCTCTTATTCCCATAGCCTTGTCAGAGTATCCAAGCTGAACATGCCCACGTCAAGCTTTCAGCAATGGTGAAACTCCCAGTAAAACTCCTGTTGTTTTCCACAGCATACAAATATCCCACAGACTCCACTTCCTCCTTTAACACATGTATTTCCCTTTTACAGATATCAGGACTATCTGGAACGTGCTTAGTTATAGCATATACAACAGTAGAGAGATTAAAACCTTCAAAACTGAAGCCAAAAACCAAAGGGCAGAGAAACTTCAAGTGAAAACATTTACCCTGTGTCATAACCTGAAAAAAAACCTAGCACAGTGTACTCTTGGAAGCACTCTTTTAGATCAAACCCATGGTAAACTGGGACTTCAGGGTATTTGTTCATGCTTGTGTATATTGTCTTTACCTTATTTATTCCAGAACCTGGAACTTGCAGCAGAATACCTGCTTTTTCCAGCTGTGCTTTCTTTGGTTTTCTTCTCAAGGTCCTTGCTGCTCCGTATGTTTTTACTGTTACCTTTCAGACATGAGCACATTTATCACAATTTAAGGGTGATTCCCTCCCTCATTTTTTCCACCTACAACTTCAGGTTAAAAGTTTTCATAGCTCCACTCTCCACATTTACAGAGGCCCAGATGCTTTAAGGACAGACAGACCATTTTGTTCATCAGGATAAAAACATACAAACCCAAGGCCAGCCTTCCCGCTCTTCTGCGATGAGTATTCTAAAATCCAGTGTTTTTAACAACAAAATTTATCACTTCCCCAAAAAAAAAGAACCAACAAACCCCATGGAAAAATATCAGAGGCATTTAAATTCCAACGTTGCTATGCAGAGGAAATCTGCAGTGTTTTCCTATTATATTTCCAGTTACAGAAACCCTCCGTTTTAATTCCAAGCTAAGAACCCAAAACAAACTCAGACTGGTAATAAGCCTTTTTCTCTTAGCCAACAATATCTTAACCAAACTTTCCATTTCCTTTGTTTACAAAGTTCTTCCTAACTCCCATGTTACATTCAGCACAGGTTCTGAGAGCACTGTTCATCTAGGAAATTACAGTTCAATGGGGTAGAAAAAAGTTACAGTTAGGAACAGCACTGTCACTGACCACAGGTTCCTGGACTTTCTTCTACATTGTAGGCACAGAAGTGGCAGAACTGATGTTGAAGATATACAGGTCCACAAACCCACCTCATTTGGGCCTTTTCTCTGTTGTTTTTCTCCTCAAACACTTAAACTTTTTTCCTTCTTCAGGCACGATGGAAAATAGTCTTTAAAAACCTTAACACAAAATAACAAGTGTTTGTTTAAAGTGTCAGAACAGTGAAGATGCCAAAAGGCAATGCCAAAATGCCAAAAGACAACACGAGTTTGTTCTCAGAGAACATTCTGGAGTGAAGCCTCAACTGCCAATAAATCTCAGTCCTTATCCCAAGGAGCCACCATGGAGGCACAAGTGGATAGCTGTCTCCATGCCCATCCATTCCTAGAGTTTTTATAGATGTGTTGTTGGGTGTTTAATTCAGCTGTACAGCTCAGCTATGCAAAGCAGCAGAAGAATTCAACACACATTCCAGATAAACAGCACAAACTCAGAATCTAAATCCAAACCATCTTCTTTTTACAGAGTACAGGGTACATCTGGCATACTTTACCACTCCAAACAATAAACATGGCAAGATGCCTACCAGTGATCCCTGGATGCGCTGGGGAACATCCTGCTCTCTCCCTGCTACCCAGGGGAGGCCATTCAAGCTGTCTCAACCAAGCTCTAGGACAGTAACAGGGGGGTCAATCACGTAGCATGGATGTGCTAGCCATGGTTTTTACACAGATGTCAAATCTGCCTATTTGTAAAGGCCACAGGACATCAGAAAGTAAAATAAATTCCACAGAACTATTTGGCTGCAACAGACATAGCAAATTTCAAGTATAAAACTTGCTGTTGGGAAGATTTTTATAATTGCCCAAAGGCATCTGTTCAAGGTTCACTGAGAAAGATGGGAAGGCTGAATGCAACCAGCAGTACCAGTAGGAGAATCTGAACTGTACACCTCAGACCTTTCCAACCTGCCCTGGCTTTGGTCTCCTAGGCTGTATGGCCCAACAGTGGTGCCACGTTCAAAGACTCCTCACTGCAAGGAAGCACCATGTCTCATGTGGTCTACAGGGCATCTTGTATGCATGGAGCATACTGCAGGAAATTTCGGGAAAAAAAGGGGGGGGGGGGGGGAAGGGGGGGGGAAAAAGGGGGGGGAAAAAGGGGGGGGGGAAAAGGGGGGGGGGAAAAGGGGGGGGGAAAAGGGGGGGGGAAAAGGGGGGGGGAAAAGGGGGGGGGAAAGGGAGGGGGGGGAAAAGGAGGGGGGGAAAAGGAGGGGGGGGAAAAGGAGGGGGGGGAAAAGGAGGGGGGGGGAAAAGGAGGGGGGGGAAAAGGGGGGGGGGAAAGGGGGGGGGGAAAGGGGGGGGGGAAAGGGGGGGGGGGAAAGGGGGGGGGAAAAGGGGGGGGGGAAAGGGGGGGGGGAAAGGGGGGGGGGAAAGGGGGGGGGGAAAGGGGGGGGGAAAAAAGGGGGGGGGAAAAAAGGGGGGTGGGGGGAAAGGAAAAGGTCCTACATCTCTGGCCTGGTCACATAACTAGGAGTCCTAAAAGCTTTAACGAAAATCAAGGTCATGACTGTGACCCTTTTAAGAGTCTAGTGGCACAACATTTTTATGTCACCACCCACCTAAACTTAAAATACTCCAGTCAGCCATACAAAAAACAAGTTAAGTTAATCAACTTCACGTGAAAGAGAAACAGGAAATAAGTCGTGGGTGTCCTGGGCAGGCAGAGCTGCTTCAAGCTCTGGAACACTTCTCTGACGTGCTCTGACCCACAGTATCTTATTTTGGAGCTATGGCACAAGGTACAGCCTAACTCTGAGTGAGAGGAGGATAAATGTGGTTATAAAAAGCAGACAGGATGAGACCTAAACAAGGGGACAGAGTACGCCGCAGCTGAATAAAACTGAATTCTTGCACTTAGAATAGCTGAGGCTGGTAGATGTCAAAAAGGAGATAGCAAACTTGATGGAATTAGCCTGCCATCGTGGCAGCCCTGACTTTCTTCTATTTCTAAAAGGAAAGGCATGTTTTATTTCTTCCTATAAATCCTGAACGCTATTTCTAATATTAGGCCTTTCCCTGCAGATAAGGGAGTAAGTGTTAAAAAGCGTAGCTGTCTCTAAATAAAAAGTGAAAAATTGAAGGAAATATCTTTGCCAAAATATAACAGCAACCTCTGAATTCTTTCTTTAGTTTCATATCTGGCTTCTGTTTAATCAAAACAATCTCTTCCCCCCATTAAGAGCCACTTTGGCTTAGATCTCAAGCAAGGTCGGCGCTGGAGCCGTTACTTGAAAGAAGTGCCATTCCGTGGAACACAGGGGCTGCACTGTCACTGCAGTATGGCATTCCTCATATTCAATCTCATTAATCTGTGAGGTAATAAAACTCTACATGCTGCTCTTTGCTGAGGAACTACAAGTCTTCATGCCAAACCATACAGCTTTTTGTGGCTCTCACAAAGCAGCAACCCTGCGGCACGATCACCTCTTTGCTATAAGCAACAAACTGACAGAGTTTATGGCTCTAACTAGAGCCTGTTTTCAAAGTATCTTCCACAGAGGCATGGATTTCGGTAGAGGTAGTGGTGAGTGATGCTTGAAGGAGGATGAACAAGTAACTGCTCACTTACCAGAAGCAAAATGCAAAGTGTTATTTTAATTCCTTCCACATGGGTAATGCTTGCACCCAGAGCAAGAGGCTATGGTTGTGTCAAGGAGATCAGTTCCTCCCCACTTTTCACCAGTGCTTTGGTGGGCTGGAAGGGGAAACCTTTAAAGGGATCACAGGAAGAAAGAGTAAGGCGAAGGGGTGGGCACTGCCAACACCCAGAAACAATTAGGATTTCCTTAGCGTTGCTTGGCCTTCCTAAGACCTTAGGACTTCGGACCCGAGCTAATCTGAGTCTCGGAGTGCTCCAATTAAAGCCTAGGGGAAAGGAAAAGCATTACTACAGTACATACTTCTACCTTCAGAGAAATGCCACATCTTCAGATCACAGAATCACAGAGTTGTAGGGGTTGGAAGGAACCTCAAGAGATCATGGGGTCCAACCCCCCTGCCAAAGCAGCTCCCCAGCTCATACTGCACAGGTCGGCGTCCAGATGGGTCTGGAATCTCTCCAGAGAAGGAGACTCCACACCCCCTGGGCAGCCTGTCCCAGGGCTCCCTCACCCTCACTGGGGAAAAGTTCCTCCCCATGTTGGTGCAGAACTTCCTGTGCTCCAATTTGCAGCCATTGCCCCTTGTCCTGTCCCCACTGACCAAAGAAAAGGGGCTGGCCAATTCCCCCTGCACCCCATGCTTAAGATATTTATAAACATTGATTAGGTTCCCCCCTTAGTCTTCTCAAGGTTGAAGAGTCCCAACTTACTCAGCCTATCCTCATAGGACAGATGCTCCAGGCCCTTCATCATCTTCGTAGCCCTTCTCTGGACTCTCTCCAGGAGATCCCTGTCCTTTTTACCCCAGGGAGCCCAGAACTGGACACAACACTCCAGGTGGGGCCTGACCAGGGCAGAGTAGAGGGGGAGGATCACCTCCTGTGACCTGCTGGCCACACTCCTCCTGATGCCCCCCAGGATCCCATTGGCTCTCTCAGCCCCCAGGGCACACTGCTGACTCAGCCAACCCTCATATGTGATTTTCATGTAGAGTTTAGGGCTATGGGGAATAACCCTTTCTTTCTTTGGAGACATTCCACCCTGAACAAAGTTCCCCCTATTTTAAGTGATATCATTAAGAAATTCATCCTGGGATCTGCACCATGCAAGCACGGAGCCTCAACACAGCTTCACTACAGTTGAGAGGCTTTATTGAAGTTCCCTGAAGCAGCTGCAGCCCGCCCCTGGCTTTGTAAACTGAAAGACCGGTAATTTATATGCAAAACAGTTCAGTCCTTATGAGCGCACTCACTCTAGAATGTCAAAATACAACTTTTATAGTAAGAACTCCAGCAGTGGAGCACTCAGCTGAGTTACTCTGTGGCTTAAGGCTACAATAATCTTTTGCCTCAACAGGATCAGCAACCAAAACTAAATATTAAACACTGAGCATGAAAAATAAGGGTCCATTTCAGGAGAGGTTTTAGCAGCCCCAGGCAGTATTTCAACATATTTGTATTCTGCTCTAGAATTTCTTGTTCTGTTTCAGTTTTGCTTTCTTTTGTTCCACGAATGGAGCAAAATTCCATGTGGATGTACTCTGCTCCTCCTTGAGGGAAGCAAATACATTTTTAATTTAGCAAATTATAGGCATTGCTGAGGCAGAAATAACCTCTGTACTAATACCAAGTTCAGTAGCCCTTTCACGGCAGCTGTTAACACCTCCTCTCACTGCCAGAAACTTCCGGATGGCGACTTGGAACAGACTCTTTCCATTTTACAGCAAGATAAGCAGTTTTAATTCTTTCTCTGCTGGAGTAAGAAGACAGTATTTTAGCCTAAGGGGGTGTGGGGGGTGGGTGGGCAGCAGGCAACTATCAGAATTATGAAGTGAAAAACTCTTAACCAAAAAACCAATGCATTCCTTTGCTAAAACCAAGGAAGAAAATTAGGTGGAATGAGAGCCCACAGAATAAAAGATTTCAGATAAAACTATGGGAGAAAATCAGGGTGGAGAAGCAGCAAGAGCACGAGTAAGCACCGGGAGTTGGGGGAATCAATAAGAAGGAAATGATCCAGGGTGAAGAGATACAAGTCTACACAAATCACATCTCGTAATTCAACTGCAGCTCCAGATGGAGAGAAATGTAAGACAAGAAGATATCAAAGTGGAAAGAGTAGAGGGGGGAGAGAGATAGAGAAAACCACAGATATATATTTTTCTTTTTACTTTAAATGTTGTACAATTTATTAGAAAAACTTAAGTGACAGTCTGCAGCTAAAGACTTGTCAGCTGCAAAGTTCATCTGCTATGGCTCAGCTTTGCCCTTGTGTATTTTAGCATTTTTTAATTAAAATCTTACATAATTCTAAGTAATTTTTGCTAATATGTTTCTGCTCTAACTTCAGGCAATGAAACACAGTCTTAGTCAGCCTTCTAAAACACCCAGTAAGTTCCATCAAGCGTGTACTGTCAAAAGGCCAAAGCCATAAAACTCGTGATTCGCTTCTATGATGTGAACAGAGCCTTAGAAACTGTACTGCAGGGAATAATCCTGCACTGGCAAGGAGACAGACAAGATGACTTAACAGGCCCTTTCTATCAATTTCTGTGATGTTATCAGTGCAGCACTTGACCTCTTCTCATTAGTCACATCTGCTGCCACATGGGCAGTTTCGGGAGGTTTCGATGTTTCAAATATCCGAGGAGGCAAAAGATGGCTGTACCACTAGACCATCTGGCCTCACCCCTTGCTGCAGGACAAACAGGTTCTCCCTCCATTCCTTCATAGAATCGTAGAATGGCAAGGGTTGGAAGGGACCCCGAGGATCATAGAGCTCCAACCCCCCTGCCACAGGCAGGGCCACCAACCTCAGGCCTGGAGCTACACAAGGTTGCCCAGGGCCCCATCCAACCTGGCCTTGAACACTTCCAGGGATGGGGCATCCACCACCTCTCTGGGCAGCCTGTTCCAGCCCCTCACCACTCTTTCTGTAAAAAAACTTCCCCCTAATATCCAATCTAACCCTTCCCTCCTTTAGCTTTAATCCATCCCCCTTGTCCTGCCATTATCTGCCCTTTTCAAAAGTTGATTCCCCTCCTGTTTCTCTGCTCCCTTCAGGGACTGGCAGGCTGCAATGAGATCCCCCCACAGCCTTCTCTTCTCCAGGCTGAACAAGCCCAGCTCCCTCAACCTCTCCTTGTAGGGCAGGTGCTCCAGCCCTCTAATCATCCTTGTGGCTCCTCTGAACCCTCTCCAACAGTTCTACATCCTTCTTGTATTGGGGGCCCCAGATCTGGACACAGGACTCCAGGTGGGGCCTCACGAGGGCATGATTACAACATGAACATTTCAAATCAATTCGGGGATCATTTACATCTCCACACTCTAGCATATAGGACCAGACTCACCTCTGAAAAGGGCATCAAGAACCTGGCTCGAAGTCATTCCCCTGTCCCAGTCAGTATGGGATTCTTGAGCTGAGGAGCCACAGCAAACCAAGGTTGTTGATTCTGTGCCAAGGAAAAGAGAACACGTCAGTGGAGCACGGCACACGTTACAGGATGCCTCTCCTCTCCAGTCCATCGAATTACTGCACACACACAAGCCAGAAGGATAGCTTCTCAAGACCATTAGTCCTGTGCAGTCCTAACATCCACAGGCAATTTCTCTATGTTGAGACTTCTCCATGGCTGTGTACCTCTGCTGTTGCCTGAACACCTGCAGGAAGTGAAAGACCAAATGGTTACTCATGGGACAGTTCTCAAAAAGGCTCATCTGGATGTCTTGACTTCTCAGTTGCTTCTCTCACATCAAATCAGCAAAGAATGCAGCTTCCAATGGGCATGAACCACACACCAAAAATACCAAACAGTGAACAGCTGAACTGATTTGTTCCTGATAAAATTTGTTCAGGTGCAAGCATTTCCCTGCTGAGATCACATTCACCTGCCTGTAGAACATAAGCCCAACAGAATGAAACATCCCAGTCTGTTCCCTAGGATGGTACAATGAAACCAAGAATAACATTTGTCAAAGTATCATCTTTGATAGTTCACCTAGAGCCACAATGACTCACTTCTCCATTCTGTTTGGAATTGTCTGTGTCCATTAAGATAAATTTTCCCTGATAGCCTCTATCATGGAATTATTTTGCCCTCACACTCCATGATTTAACTCTCCCACATCCTGAAAGGAAAACAGCTGTCTACACCCAAGCTGCTTTACTGACCCAGCAGAACTACTGTAAGCAAGTCCGAAATTCTTGTTGCTGTTTTATTTGGAGACCTAGGGAAGATCATGGAGTAAAGCATCCTCAACTTGAGCCTCCAGGGACCCAATATTGATTCCTTCTAACCACAGCAATTTACAAAACATCTGACAAGTGCAGTTCTTGGTGGATCAGCTGCCTTGCCAAGTAAGCAAAGAGGAGATTAAATTAAATAATAGAACTCAAGCTATGAAATATCCTCCCCTGTTGCAGGATCTTTTGGCTCACTGGTTGCAAGTGAAGGCAGAAAGATGATTCCCTGACAGGCTGGGCATGCAGCTGGCAGGTACTCAAGCCTATATTTAAAAGCATAGTGAGGGTGGGAGACAACTGAGATGGGTGGGAAGAGAGGGTTTCTGAGAAGGATGGGCTACTTAGGGCAACAGAATTACTTTGTAATCTAGAGTGTTGGGGGGTTTTTTTTGTCCTGGGGAAATGGGATGTAAGGGGAAAAGGATCAAGGAAGGCAAAGGTTATACAATTCCTTCAATGTAGTTAAAACAATAAAAAACCCCAAAAAGACCCAAAACCTTAAAACATGAAATCTAAAGACAGGAAATCTTTTTCAAACCTAAGTTCTGATGGCTTGTCCCTCATCAGTGCATGGTCAAGCTCTGTTACTGCAAACATTAATGCAAAGGACAGGAGGAAAATGGTTTTCCCCCTTGGAAACTGTTTCTGCTTGGTACGCACCTGGGGCACGCCTACCCCAGATTTATCAAGGGTCTAAAAGTGGTCTAACAGTTAACTAATTAGAACAAAAATGATTCTATATAAAAGAGCATCCCTATCAGTCTTATAAGGCCTGATAATTAACATACTTGCTAGGGATTGAAGAGGGATGAGGCCAACTGAAAGTGAGTATAGGATTACACTTCTCAATATATTCCTAGCATAGGAATATTTTCCCTTTGTAACTGAAGTTCACTGTAGATGCCTTCTTACTTATGTGATATATTAAAAACCATATTTTATTTCCTGCCTTTATTAAAGATTACTCCTCTGACAATACCATTTTTTCACTTGTTTAACCTCCTTTTTGGAAAGTTACTTGAAGTGCATTTTAAGTTTATTTAAAATATGGTTCAGTAGATATGGCTCTCGTAACTGTTACTGTATTTCCCCAAGAGACAGAATAGGGGAATGTTAAACTTAATGTAGTATGTTGTATTGTAAAATGAGCAGCAAAATAATTAAGAAAGCCTTTACATTGTAAGAGAATCTCAAAATGGTCTCAAAAGCACTGGAAGTTTGCCAGAAACCCTTCTAGTGAACAAGGTCATCTTCAATAGAAAGTTGCCTAAAATTCGCCAAATTAGTCATAAGCCCAAACCCAAAATGCTTCTTTTAAGCCAAATGACAACTAAGAACTGGGAAGGAAAAATTCCATCTAGGAGCAAGGAATCAGAACAGCTTTTAAAGATGAGAAACACGTTGCAGTTACCTGATTGCCAGGCAGCTCCACATATACCAGCGGCCTTGACTCCCACCTGTACCGTCCCCTGGACCCACTTGCTTCCCTGCTCTTCCTCTGACTCTGCACCTGTAAATAACAGCACTGAATTATTTTACTTCCTTGACAGGGTGTTGTTAAGATTCATTAGTCAGTGTCTGGGAAGGATAGGAAAGATAAAAAGTATTATAACAGCACCAGCTGGCATCTGAGAAATGCAGGGATCCTTGTTATCAGGAAAGGTAAGAGGTCCTTGTTATCACCAGCCCAGGAGTCAGAACAGTAATACGATAAAAATCAAGTTGGAATGTCAAGGAAAAGAGTGAGCAAGACCAGAGGAGGGAAACCCTGCAACAGATCGATTTTTAGTTTACAGAGACTCTGGATATTGGCTTGCATTCTCATTAAATCTGGAAGAATCAGAAGTTCTGCCAGATACATAATACGCATTTTAAAATAGAAGTCTTCTCTTCCACAAAATGCATTTTCCAAACCCCTTATTGTGCTCTTCTCACTTACTCATTACAGCACTCTGCCTCGTTTGATTAGAAAAATGTACTCTCACTGGTTTTCTTTCTACCTATCTTAGTCTGGCCATCACAATTCATTCTCATCTATCTCTTGTATTGCTGTGTCCCATATCAAGATTAAATCCAGATGAGATTTCCTGCCAAAACAGAAAATAAATTCCTTTGCGGATTGGACCCGTCTGCCCAGAGATGTAATGGGATTGAAAACAATAATCCTGTAATTTCACTATTCCTTTAGAAAACACACTCCCTTCCCTTCAAGAAGTTTGCTTCCATCTTCAAACTGGAGTTCAAAGGATGGGAATTTCACACTCGATTCACCAGAACTCCAGCACTTGACAGGGGGATGATCTCAAAGACGACTGAGGGGCAGTTTCCCCGACAGTAAGCTCAACGCCAAGTTTTGGCTGTGAGACAGGGG
This sequence comes from Laterallus jamaicensis coturniculus, assembly GCA_022605575.1. Taxonomy (NCBI): domain Eukaryota; kingdom Metazoa; phylum Chordata; class Aves; order Gruiformes; family Rallidae; genus Laterallus; species Laterallus jamaicensis. Next base: position 6,823,252 of record JAKCOX010000005.1, read on the forward strand.
TGAGAAAAGGACTGCAACACCACAATAGTTCTCTTTCAGTGATCCTATAGCAGAGGAACTGGGACATCCACACAGGACAGCAAAGTCTACAAGTTCAGGGGCAGTCTTGCCTCAATTCTCCAACCTGCTGTTAAACCACCTCATTTTTATATCAACAAAATTTCTTGCTCGTGCCAATATGGTGAATGATTTTGAAGAGTGAATTCCAGCCAACCAAGAAGAGTACAGGAACTAAGTTTAGTATCTTTAATGCAGTGTTTTTCCTCATTATATAGCACTCAGATAGATAGGCATGTGCCCAAACCTGCACACAAACCAACCCATCCCACACAGGCAAAGGAAGAGTTTTTTCTTTCTTTCCCCACGTATGTCAGGATGAAAGAAGAGAACAGTGAAGAATCATCGTCATCATCATCCACTTTCTCACTGCAGCCTCAGTCTAATTGAATGAAACGCTCTCAGATTGCATATCCTCTTAGTAATTAGCAGGGAGAAGGATGCATTTCAGGATAATGAAGGAAAGGAGAGCTAGAAATCCCTCTTGTAAAAACCAGCCAGTGCATCTGGATGTTTTGCCACCTCATTGAGCAGGAAGGGTTATGGGTATTTTATGTAAATCAATGAAAAAGCTGTAGGAAAATTCTGAGAAACTTGTCCCAGAAATTCTCTTAACAGGGCTAATGCCATAAGAAGAAAACAGCTGGCCTTCATGTCTATGCATTCCAACTTCCATCAGCAAATGGGGACTGGTAAATAAAAAGCAACTTTTGCACAACTTGATGGTTAAGAACTTCCAAGGGCGACTCACTCATTTTTTCTACTAGTCTAAGAGTACATGGAAAAATAAAAGTGAGTGCTCCTGTTTGCATATAGATGTGAATTTTACTCAAGCACACTTTAAATACACTTAAAATATACATTTATTGTATACTGATTATTCATGAAAGAAAATGTGGTGCATTACTAAATACAGAAATTTATTAACATCTATATTATTATCATAGAATCATAGAAAGGCATGGGTTGGAAGGGACCCCAAGGATCAGAGAGCTCCACCCCCCCTGCCACAGGCAAGGACACCAACCTCAGGCCTGGAGCTACACAAGGTTGCCCAGGGCCCCATCCAACCTGGCCTTGAACACCTCCAGGGATGGGGCATCCACCACCTCTCTGGGCAGCCTGTTCCAGCCCCTCACCACTCTTTCTGTAAAAAAACTTCCCCCTAATATCCAATCTAAACCTTCCCTCCTTCAGCTTTAATCCATTCCCCCTTGTCCTGCCATTATCTGCCCTTTTAAAAAGCTGATTCCCCTCCTGTTTCTCTGCTCCCTTCAGGTACTGGCAGGCTGCAATGAGGTCCCCCCGCAGCCTTCTCTTCTCCAGGCTGAACAAGCCTAATTATTATTATAGGGTATGATTATAAATAGGATCAGAGGCTACATTGGTTGGGTTCAGTAAATTAATGCAGCTTATTTCCCAGCACAGCTCTTCTCATTCAGAAGAGCAATTCCACCTCCTAAGCAAACCAGTAGCACTCACTAGAAGTCCCTTCAGTGCCAGCTTTAAAGCAAATCAATGTACAGACAGTGCAGCACAAACCAACTTAACTCAGGGGAGAGACGGGCTCACTTGTACACTTAGATGTAGTAGATGCAGCTACAGGCATGTTCTGGTGCTTTCCCAACAGCATCGCTGCGGCAGAAGAGTGAGCTGTGATCTTCAAGAAGAAGACATGGCCAACATGACCAAGCGACAGCCCTCCAGCACCAGCTCTGGAGGCACAACTTCCCCCAGAGGAGCCAAAATCTGGAATTCATAAAAAGCATCGAGCTACCAAATATGCAACCACAGAAACTGCCAACACCAACTATCTGACCACAGAATCCAGGCTACTTTAACCACAGCCGTTCCCAATTTAAAGCCAGAAATATTAGTGTAATGCTTCTAAAATAGCCCCATATATCACATGGCAAATCCCAGCAAGGGAAGGACGGCCTCGCTCGCCTTCCCCCACCCGGGAGCGGGAGGGCTGGGTAAGGTGCTGGCTGCCAGCGCGTTCCCGGGCCTGGCAGCGCGGGATGTCTCGCCGGGGCTGAGCTCCGGCCAGCTGGCAGCAACTGCGGCCCACTTTCCGCTTCCCTCTCCTCTGAGTTCCTTTAGCTTTTTAGGAAATTATTCTGAAGCCCTTCCCTCCACAAAGATTAGTCCTTGGCAGTCAGGGAAAGGAAAAAAACCAACAAAAAAACAAAAAGGAGAAGCAAATAAAAATCAGGAGGAGTAGTCTTATGACACGGCATTTTTAAACGTTTACAGTAAGAGATTGAGCAATCTGCCTTCACTATCAGGCATCAGATAGCAAAATCCATTTCATGTAACGGTGGAGGTGGTGGCACAAACCTATTTCCTTTTAAAATCCATAAAGCAGCAGATTTAGGCCAGTTATCTCATTGTTCTTGTGCATAAATGCCATCTTTTAATAAAACAGAAACAAACCACCTTCACTGGGCCAATCCAGAAAAGCCTGAACACCTACTCATTCCCCCCTCCTCCACTGCTTTCCTCCCCTAGATATGCACCAGAGGCCAGAGTCAGGAGCACAACAGGTTAAATATGTGCAATAGAGACATTAAGGATAAAAAACAGTGAGGAACTGTGAGCATTCTATGTCTGGGCTACTCTGGGAATAAAATCCAGGTGTTTGGCTTCCAAAGGGCACTTGCTAGAGGTGCTCTGATGCATCTTACTGATGGGGGAATAACCCAAGAAGGAACTGCCACCAGGCTGTCAGGGCAGTCCCAGCACCCCTGCTGTCCCATGTTGGGAGAACGGCACTCCCAAACTTCCCTGCTGGGCTGCAGCATCAGAATACACTGGTGGAAGCAGATGAAACACACAGTGAGCACTACCAGCATGGCCCAGCTTCAATCCCAGGTTAGAATCCATTCATTCTGGTGTATGAACCTTTACACTTCACTCCAGGCACAACAGGTATTTTCATTTCAGCAAAGCAAGTCTTGCTGCACAGCAGCTGTAGATAAATTATTCAAGCAGATAAAGTCCAAGAGGCAAGAGATGAGCTTTACTGGTCACAGTTCAATACCTATGAATAATGCTAGCCTTGTCTCCAACCACCCTGTGGCAAGTTAATTTCCCCAAAATATCTATCTGCCCACGCCGTTTGACTGCATGTCTAAGGATGACTGCAGAACTAGCACCCAGCAACTTCTCAATGCACTGGGAGGAGCTGGCTTTGACATTCTGCTAATTTCCAGGTATGCAGCAAGCTAGCTGCCTTCATATTCCTGTCTTGAAGGGCAAAACATTAACAAACTAACACATTTAAGATGTGTTAGTTGAATTTAATTGATATAAGACATGTGAAACACACCATTAGGTGCTGGCACTCAAGTACCTCCCTTTACTGGCCACCACCATTAAAATGAACAAACAAGTACCTGGTTTTGAATGCAGTTCTGTGGAAAACTGGAAATTCAGAATCACTGTTGCTGGTGCTTTTTATGTTGCCTGCAGGGAGGAGGCGCACACTGATGCTTTAGCTGTGCATCAGTAGCGAATGAGTGGTCTACTCGTGTTTAGATGAGATATTAGGGGGAAGCTCTTTACAGAGAGAGTGGTGAGGGGCTGGGACAGGCTGCCCAGAGAGGTGGTGGATGCCCCATCCCTGGAGGTGTTCAAGGCCAGGTTGGATGGGGCTTGAGCAACCTTGTCTAGATCCAGGACTGGAGGTTGGTGGCCCTGCCTGTGGCAGGGGGGTTGGAATTCTATGATCCCTGGGGTCCCTTCTATGATTCTCTAAGGCAGTAACACAGAACTGTGTGCTGCCAGTGTAAGCCTGCAGAGACAAGCAGATAACAACTGGCTCTGGTAAAGAACCAGACACCACAACTGGGATCAAAACACTCCAGTACACCCTATCACACGACTCAGAGCTAACCCTTGACCATGGCATGTGGAATTTGCTGTGCAGAATAAGCTGGTTTCTGGAAGAGGGATGGTCCTCTGTCATTACAGATGTTATTAAAAATCCAAAATGCTGTAAGAAAGGCAAATGAGGTACAATGACACGCAGATTTCAAAGTCAGAATTACAAAAAACGTGCTGTAGCCAACTACCAACTGCAAAAGTGCTCAGAATTTGGGGAAAAAAAAGATGCCAAACCCTTGAAGAGCTTCACCATTTGGCTACAACTTTAGCAAGGGCCAGTTTAATGTGCACAGAGTTGACAAACGGGACAATAACCAGTGTGACCTGAAAACAATTATTCAGAGAAGATGGGATCTCAGAGAAAGATTAACAAACTATCAGTTAAAAAATGCAGGCCATTTTTCCTTTTTATATTGGAAACAAGTGTAGACAGTGTAAAAAATGATCTTTTTTCCTCTAAGAGACATCACAAGCATACAAGACGAATGGGTAAAAGCTTAGGACTTCAGTTAAGCAAGAGCATGTGTATCAGTCAACTAGAAACTGAAAGATGTAATGTGCAGCCATCTCAAAGACAGATGTAGCAATAGAAAAGTGCTACCTCTTATCAACAGGACAAACCTCCTGGAAAATAGGGAGAGCAAAGGAATCGAGGAAAAAGCTGGGTACTTTTGCAAGGACTTGGGGAATCCTTGGGAGTGATTCTGATCTTAAGAAAAAGGTAGGCACATTCTTCTGAGAATCACACAGGGAGAAGAAGTCCCAACACAATGGGCATATTTGCAGGTCATTGCTCACAGAAAAACAGGCATTTTGTTTCGAGAATGATACAGAAGAATCAAATAAAAAGGCACCAGCATCAACATTTCCTAACATGAAGCCACCTTCAAGATAAGGCTGATGCACAATTATTTTATAAAATTAACACATCTGCACGTTTTTATTGCAAAAATCTAAACTTTTCATGATACCCTCAGGAAAACCTCTTTTCCAGACTGCCACCTGGGATCTGTACAGCTTCCACAACAACAGTTACAAAGGGAAATTATCTCTACGCAGAACACATTTGTGATTATCCACCCCAGACAGTCAAGGAAGAGATATATACATTCCTTGAAGCAGCATAGGGACTCTTTTTTTCCCCTTCTCTAGCAAGAGTATGACTTGCACTTTGGAGGAAAGGCTGAGTCTTTGTAGACTCTACTAGTCACACAGCAACATCTTCTACAGCACAGATAAAGGTATCAGAGTTTGTCTTGAAATTCTGCTCTTTGTGGAGTACTCACAGCCAGAGAGCTGAGCATGCTTGTGCTTACGTACCAGAAAATAATATATAGCTCAGCTGTTGTAACAGAGGAGTTTAGAGGAGGTAGCATTCTGTGGTACCTCTGAAACACAGCAGTCCTTCTAACAAACAAAGGTTAATGAAAGCAAAATGCTTTCAAATATACAAGTTTCAGATGTATTGTCTCCGTGCTGTGTGCCAGCAACTTCACTGTGCAGTCCTGTATGTATAAAATAACAATTTGCAGTTGCACCTTCTCAGATGATGATGTAAAGGATCATGGCAAGGAACACAAGCAGCTCTGGCTGAAAACAGAGACTCCACTTAACTGGCACAGGATGAGCAAAACCTTTCTAACGGAGTCGTCTGAAACAAAAACTCTCAGCTTTTAAAACAATATGACAGTGGAACAGCTTTTCCTCTCACAGCATTCCTATTAATAAAAAACAAACCCTAAAACCAACAACCAAACAAAAAACTTGATTACTGTTACTGAATAATAATTAATCCCAGAATCCCAACTGATGAGAGTGCCAAGATTGCTTGAACTTTTCCTATCCAAAATTAACTGCGGAACGAGCAGTGCTCAAGTCCAGTTGTCCAGGTTTTGGGGTTATTTTTTTATTGTTAAAACATACTGAGAGTATTGTTTAATTCTCCCACTTTCTAAATAGCTGGCTAAAGCAATGGAAATCCCCTGTCATGTTTATCTGTTCCTGGATCCCTGCTATTAGTCCCTGTAAATGCAAACCAGCGTTATCACGTTCTAAACACCTAGGCAAGCCATCAGCATCCCAAGAAACCAACACATACACCACAGTCTGCTGTGGAAAAAAAAACTGTAATAGAAAAGGCATGTTCCTTTTTTATTACATTTTTTTTCCCAGCTATTCACTTTAACAAAGAGTCCTATGGAAAAGCCATTTTTGAATATCAACTTGGGGGGGGGGGGGGGGGGGGCGACATTGCTGAGCTGACATTTGGTGTCCACACAGTGAAGAGAAGCAGCATTCACCTGTGCACAGTGTCAAGAACTGAAGAGCATATGTGTTTCCCTATTTTTTATGTTCTGAAGGGGAGGTCAAGGAGAGGTGGGCTTAGAAAGAGAGTACATTTAAAGAACCAAAGCATGGAAGAGCAGTGGGTTTGGAATAGGAATATTTCTTTTAGAAGACAGAGACAATTCCCCATGACTGCATACTGCATGGACTGGGGCTAAGGAGTGGCTGCTGCAAGGTGTTAAAGTGGTTTGTTGGAACCAGTTAATCACATACTTAACTTTAACTACATCCACAGTCCTGGAGGACATCAATTAAGCTGATTTTAAAGGCTGCTTGAAAATGCTTCAAGTCAACACGCTTGGAACTCCTGTTGGATTGGAGGGAAGCAGCAGCCTTTCAAGTCTCCTGTTACTTGACAGGTAAAAGCAAAAGCTGTTAAGAGTTAGAGCTCAAGTTGACAGAAGTTTAATTTGAAATTGGCCTTCAACCACCAGGTTTCTAGAGAGTTTTGTATTTCACATTAAGATTAAAAATTCAAAAAACTTTAGTCCCCACTGTTCTCCTGCTATTAAGCACAACAGGAAAAAATAGTAGATCCCACTCACTCTTTCCCCCTCCGCTTCTCCCAGCCTCCCTTTCCCCCTCCACCCCACCCCACCCTTTTTTTTTTCCTTCTATAATTCTGAGTTTTATTCCTCAGGTTTGAAAAATTACAAAGCAGGAAGAAAAAGAAAAAGATGGGACAAAGCTCTGTTAATGCTGTCATAGGAAAGAGGAAAAAAATCAAAATCAAGGAAGGCATTAAAGTGTCTACACACAGTATTTAAAGGTCTGAAGTTGTAAAAAAATATAGGATCTGTAGCCTAAAATGAAATGGTTTTGCTTTAGGTGTGAGCATGAGAGAGATGGTAGTTTTCTGATTTTTGAAGCTGTCCTTGTAATCAAAGTTGTCACTAGTTTAAAATAAAACAACACTTTGAAATACCAAAGGTGGAGAATAAACATCAGTAGCACAAGAACCACAAAGACAAGTGCAATGAGGGAGCCAAGTTTACCTCTCAGCCCAAGCAATCCTGCTTCCTGCTAACCAGTGCTCCTTTCCCCTAACCCTGTGCTTTATATTGCCACGAGACAGCTGGCACAGAAACCATCCTCTAAAAGTCAACATCTTGGCTCTTCAACTGCTGCTGCTGCATCTGGATGGGGCTATCCATCCCACCACCCAGCTGGGGCACACCCCACATCAGCCAATCCTCTGGGGGGAAGAGTCCTCAGAGTCTCCTAAAGATGCTCCCCACAGGAACCAGGCCCAAAGGTCTGCTTTGGTCTGCTGCAGGAACCCCACAGCAGGTGAATTTTGAACCGTGTCATTAACCACTCAGACTCTAACAAAAGACAATGAGTCGAGTTGGAGCTCAGCTGGAGCTCAACAAAATTAAGGGCTTCACCTCTTGGAAGCAGAACAGGAGAAGAAAACTGTCTTTTTACCACATTCTATTTCTCAGTTTCCACTTCCAGGTACTTCTCTTCCCCAGGAGTTGTGGGCTAACACAGGGGGAACACTAGTTCCATGCTACACCCTGGAGAATGCTGCGTGGCTTTTGGCCCTGCAAGCAGAGTGATGAAGAGAAAACCATCGCCCCTCTGCAGAGAGTGAGGGCACTCACATCACAGGTGACTTCCTACACTACAATGGAAGTAGGAAATATAACTCCAGTGCTTCCACAGACACAGATTACTCCAGATGAACAAGTCTAGCAGAAGGAGGTGTGTGACATTACAACCCTGATGCACAGCAGCTCTGTTTTATCAAGGCAGATTCAACCTCCCCTGAGAAGCCCCAGAGCTTCTGATGTGGGACACAGAAGCCACCAGAATCACTTCCCATAACAGGGACCTGTCCTTCCTCCAACCCCTCCCAGTATTTTTGGCAGTATCAGCACTGCTTTGGAATTTTAGAAAGCCTCTGCACATCTCTGGTAAAAGCAGCATATATAAAAAAAAAGTACAAATTGGTCTGAACAGTATTACACAGCTCTGAAGCACAATGAAAAGCATGAAAAAGCAAGATGTCCTTTCAATGCAAACAGCCATAATTAACCCAAAGCTAAGTAACTTGAGCACAGCACCGAATAGCCTAGCTTTATACACTGGGGATGGTGGAATCTTTTTCACCTAGACTTGGCTTCTTGGCATATACAAGCAGAGGTTGCATACACTTTCCAGAAGAAACAGGAAAACTTGTAGTTGCTTCTTCCCAAGCTACCTATTTACAGGAGAAACTCTGGGTCAGAAGCAAGAGCTACAACAGTTTTAGGGGTCCTGTGTAAAGCAAAAACATTTTCTATCCCCTATCAGCATATTGTCTGCAAATGTTTTCCACTCAAGGCATTCTTTCAGGAAGCATTTTGAGTAGACAGACCCAGCCACGTAGTATGGCAGAAAGGGTTTAAAAATCAAAGATAAATTAAGTTTATGTACTTTCCACTTCTCTGAAACCCCTTTTTGAAGCCTATTTTTAATTTTAATTACCACTTTCTCATATTGCTGCCAAGTTTTGAGATGACAACCTCAAATGACTACAAACCTTTGCTTCAGTGTTTTGCACATCTTGTTAACATCAGCCCTAATGTGAAGTTCCTACCTGTTCTTACTATCTTAAGAACCAATTAGAAATCCAACCTTCCTAATCGTGGGTGAAAAATTAACAATGTAATATGATTGCCAACTAACTGTGTTAAATCACACTAGGGAAGACAAGGGAGACACAGAGACCCACTAGTAAGAGAAACAATCTAATTTTAAGGCAGCCCTCTGATTTCTGTGACAAAACCTTTTTAGGTTTTTTTTTTAAACTGCACAGATTGACAGCTCTGAGCTGTATCAATGGAGACATTACAAAAGGAGAAAGGTTCTAGCATTACATTTCCAGTCCTGCCAACCCTTTTTAAATCACTGATTACATAAACCCATTGATACTGGTGCAGTGTATCAAAGCACATGAGAACGCGACAATCACACTTCCTTGTATAATTTAAGCCTATCTCTGATTTTCTAGTAGCCAGCTATGAATTTTGATTGTTTCCTCCAGTCCCAAGTAACTTACTACTACGCTTGTTTCTTCACTTGGTTGGGTTTGGCTTTCCAAAATCTTCTGGATACTGATTTCAAAACAAGCAGCTGATGAAGAGCTAAGTTTCAGGGGCAAAAAAATGAGGATAACAACTAGCCTTGGCTATTTTTCACAACTGCTTTGTACATGAACTCCTGCCTCTGCACCTTACCACCTTATTTTCTGTTCAACTCCACTAACAAAACCCATTCTGTGTGCAATTAATGTAGCTGGAGTTTATTTCCAACAGAGGACAGTCACAGAGAAGCTGAAGGAGCGTGCTCTGGACTTTCAGTACTTGCCACCATCACTTGCAGATCTACACAGTCATGATGCATATGCACCTCAGCCACCACAGAAGTACTGAAGCTCTTCAAGAGTACTTTTCATCCATCCTTAAAGCCCCAGATGTTGTTATCTAAGTGACAAAACGTTGTGATTGCCATGGTAAAAGCAACAGTTGTCCTACTTATGACCGCATACACCTCAGCCACTTCACAGCAGAACAGCCAAAGATCAGTACAAAGATCTAGATTATTGTATTGCTTCATTTTTTGACACTCATTGAGGAACATCATCCCTTCCGTCACTGCTTGGTTGTTAATCAATGTTGAGAAATGGAAAAGCAAGGCTAGAGAAGAAAAGCAAGGGCTGAGAATGTTTTCTGGAATATTGCCCCTGTTTTGTTTTAATTATTTATATATTTTATCTCCATCTGTCTGGAAGAAAGAATTTATAGCTCTCAAACCATTAATACACTATGTCCCAGCCATGCTACCTGCTCATTAGCTCACTAAACCCAAGCTCCTCAACCTGGGGACCGTTCCCAGCACCAGACTGGCAGGGTTGGGAAGGAAAAAGACCTCTCACCTCCCAGCCTGTGGGCTGATGGCGATGCAGCAGCCGGCACCGAGGTCCCAATGGCTGCAGTCCCCACTGCTTCCCACCGCGAGAGTCGTGGAGCAGGCAGGAAACACCCAACCTCACGGGTTTGCTGGTGCAATCCTGCTCCTCCCTGCATGACACTACTCTGGCCCCCCTGGTTGTCTTGAACAACCATTGTGGGTAAGCCCCACAAACATGTATCAGTGCATGCAGAGGCTTACTGAACCTGTCTACCCATCAAGGAGCATCTCCTAACTAGCACTGTTTAAGACTGGCCACAGTCAACGTCTTTCAAGCCTCAGGAAGTACATTTATATGAACCCATACACAGAAGCAGCTTAAAAGGATATATCCTGCAGCAAAAAAGCAGCAACTGCTGGACTTGCCCCTCTGCTTTCCTATCAGACATGTATTAAACTATCCAGTATCTTCTTCCAAATACTGTGTCTCCACAAGAAACGTGAAGCTCACAGTCTTCCATCAAGCTCATCTTTGTTTCTTGAATGATCCACTTCCAACAACCAACCATATTTACAACTCATTCCCTGTATTCATTTCTTGTTCTGTCAGATCGTTTTACCAGCTGAGGGCTTGACTTGGTTAAGTGGTCCATACTTATTTAGGATGCAAAAGCCACTCCTCTACCATAAATTAAAACAGCTGCCAAGATTATTGCTGACACTATCAGCTCTTCATCAGAACGTTACGTGTCGCCCTGTTTAATTTCTCTCACTAGGAGAGTTTTGGTGACAGTGTGTTGAACAGTCAAATCTCCAGTCATAAGAGCTGCACCGAAGACATACCCATTCCCTTAACCCTTGCACAGGGAAGTCAGGCACAGCACCTCCAGAAAGCTCATTATCTAGGCTCAGGAGACCATCAGTTCCAAATCCCAGGCAACACGCTAATAAAATATGACCTATGCTGCAACAGCTTTCCAAGGGCTCTTAAATCCACCCTCTTCCCCACAGTGGCCTGAGAAAGGCTAGTGCACAGCACAAACAAACATCAGTCAACTCTGGAATGACTGCCACGGAGCGCTCTGCGTGGCAGGCATATTTTCTGTGTTGCTTGCAAAGCAGCAGGCATCTCCCTTTGTTGCCGAGGCAGATTGTTTCCAATCTCTCAGCGTGCCTCTCTCAGCCACTTGCTCCCCAAACTTAAAAGGGAAACAAGCCCGCCCTTGATTTGAAAAATGCTTTGCAGACTTTGCAGCAGAAGGGGTTGGGTAGGTTGGAGGGGGTAAAAGAAACTGCTCCGCGGTGTTATTGAGCCCATGTGTGACAGGCTAAACGAAACCTTCAGGCTGTGCTGTCACAAGTCATTTTCACTTCTTGCAATTTGCACAACCGAGTGGGTGGCCATACGTCTGCCCCTTCTCCTTGTTTTTCAACAAATGAAACGAGGAGAATTTTAATTTTTTGTAATAGTTTAGCTCATGGCAGTTATGCCTTCACTGTTTTCAGATTGACTCTGTGCAACTGAACAAGCTTCCTCATTAAACTGAAACGCAAAAGCAGATGATGATCATGCTGCTGCTGAGGCTCCTTGTAGCAGTGGATTGCTTCCACGGATCAGGCTATGTTTTTCTTTCCTTCTGCTAAGGAAAAGTTCATGCACTGTCTTACACTCTGGTTCACTCATGATACGTGTAAGTGCAGAGCCAGAACACCAGCCTTTGTCTAAGATACTCTAGCAAAAATAAACAGAATCTGAACTAACTTGACAGTAAAAATAATAAGCAAGTCTCATTCCTCTTTCCTTTCCACACTCAGGCAAAGGCCAAGAACGAGATAGACATAAATAGGGTTGTTCCCCACCCTGCCTCCCCCCCCCCCCCCCCATACTTGAAGCATAGTACAGGACAAGGTTACAGCTGTCCTCACAGTCTGCACAGACAAGGTAAAGACCCAACAACAGTCTCGGTCTTGATGGCATATGCAGTGATGAGACTGTACTCCAAGTAGGAGATCTGGGGGAAAAATGCCTCAGGGACACATAAAAGAGCTTCATGTCTCCAGGCTGTCTCAGTTCAATCTGTTAAAATGGGCTTTTCCTTCTTCCTGCTGATTAACATTATCTTCTTCATTTGTGAGCACATCCAAAGTGCAGAAGCAAGGATTCAGCTTGGCAATCAAGCTCTCACCAAGAAGCAAGAATGGACCTTTATAATATTATGATTTCGCTGCTTTTCTCATCTTCTCTGCTTTAAGCTACTCAGCATTTCTAAGTGAGTAGAGGACACCAATTCTTCCTCATTCCAAAGCAGCTAGCTTACACAAAAAAGCAGTTGTTTGAGAGTGAAGCAATAAATTCATATGCATTTTTTAATATCTGCTATAAAGCATTTCCAACAAAGGAAACTGGAGAGAGAGTTCTTTCAACCTGCTCAGCATATCTATGAGATATTAAATTGGAGTTCTGGTAAAACAATCACTTAGTCTATTCACCATTTAAGTAAAAGCTAGTCAAGCTGTACTTTGGGATAAGTACTGAGAATACCATTCTTCAGCAAGGGGTCAATTCATGCAACACAGCTCAGTCCCAGCATATTAGAAAGGTTTTGGATTGTAGTGTTGCTCCCAGGGAGACTGCCTTCTGGAAATTGATATTCCAGCATGGCAATTGTTCTACCTCAAAATGTGCAGAGTCTTTGCTGAGTGAGGAATAAATATATATACATATGTCAGGGAACAAAAAAGGAAGTTGGGTTGTTTGCTTCTCTTTGTCTATCCTGGTTCTACATTTTCCATCCATTTATCCAAATTTGAGGTTCTTTTCATGTTTCTCAGTCCCCATCTCCTTTCAAGGCTTCTTTTCTCTCCAGAATGCAACTCCCACTCCATGTACCCATCCTGCAGAGGATTTCTTTTTGTGCCCTAGTCTTGTTCCTTACCTTGTCATGGTGTCTTCCACCCCCCACACACCCTGCATGTAATGGTTATTTTCCCAATGCTAATCCATTCCACCATCTCTACCCCCAACTGAATTTCCTAAACCATTCCAAGACCAATAGCCAACTGCAGTTCCTAACGTACTGTGACCAACCTCTAACAGGGATTATTTTTTCCCAGCACAGACCTTGTTTTCCAAGATTTCCCACTATTTAAACTAAACCTTCAAGACCAAGTCCAAACATCAGCCCTACACCACCGTAGCCACTGAAAATGCACAGCTGTTCTCTGAAAGTCATTACCAGTTCACACCCCTTTAGCCTGCAATGCAGAAATCAAGTCACACCATTTACCCCCTTCTAGCTGCTATCACACTCTCCTAATTTGCCACCACCAATACACTTCAACATATGTTTGAACTAACACCGCTGCCTGCATCAGAGAGAAGAAAACCTGTTTGCATACAGGTGTATGCATATAATTATACACATGTAAGTGTTCAACAATATCACCTAAAAAACCAAACTCAATAATTCTTGTTGTTGTCAATAATTCTAACACTGAAGATGCCAAACATCAGATTGTCATTCACTTCCTAGCCAAACTCCTGATCCACAAGTTGGACTTGAAAGTTGCTCAAGTAGAACTGCTGAGACACAAGAGTCAGTTTCACTGTACATCCATGGATCAGAGAAAAGAAATTAATTCATTTTCATAACAGGCTATGAAAATGGGCATAATAGGCTATGAATAAGGCACCCTCATTTTTTCACCCACAAACCTCAAGTCCTTGGATAATCAGGTAGTCCTCTGTGTTCAGGAACTATAGCTGATTCTGTTCGAATTCCTAGCAACACCAAAGTTCAACAGCAGCACTTGGAGGAAACTCAAATCTGACGTGAAGGGAGCAGGACAGGGTGACCAAGACTACCAGGAGAACAGGGAACTGCTTCTTTATTCTTAAGATGCTGAGATAGCATTATGTATTAATACCATCACAGTGTAAATATCAACACAGGCAGAAAACTGCTGAAGCCAAACGTCAACGCTGATACAAAAGGAAATGCAGACAGGCCATGAACACATTTCATGGCTGGAAAGGAGATGACACCACTGAGAACAGCCTACTGATGGGGAACCCTGCCTGTTATGGGCTGCATCACCTCCCCAAGGGGAAAACCTCTTGCAGCCTGCTCCTCAGCCCTCAGCCCTCCTTCACCTACATAACCCCCAGCATGCATCCCTGCTCCTGTTCTGACAGTGCAATGCATTTTTCATCCAAATACAGAGAAGCACGTGGCAAGGTTTTGTCCCAGCCCACCCTCGGGGCATGCAGCGGCACCCAGACTACTGGACACATGCTGCTCACCCAGAGCCACCCACAGTCAGGACAACAGATGCACTCTGGAACTATCTGCAGGGATTTCCCAAAGGAAATCACACTTCTCATGCCATAGGGCTGGACCTGATGAGCCAAAAGGGTGTCTTCCCATCCACCAACTGCTCTGCATTTTGTCAAATATCTCCTTTATTTTACCTTTCCAATTAAAGTAAGAAAAAAATGCCAATATTCAGGAACATTCTCTGGTTGAAATACAACTTGGAAAAGCTCATGAAGGAGAAGGATTGATGTTTCTGAACAATCACCTTGAAATTTTACAAGCTCAGTAAGGATGTTAGTGAGACCAGGTGCCTTTCCTATTCTGAAATATTTTAACTGGTCAAGTTTTACTACTACCAATAAAGTTAGTTCTTAGCATTATCTTGATATGATTCTCTAATACTTCTGATTTCAAAAATGCCCTCAGAATTGTCCTGACTCCTTGGTATAGCTGGAACCTATTCAATTCTTTTAAACTTGAAACCTTAGTTGATCTTATTTTTCTGAAGACTTCAGAAGTTTGGTATTTGTGCTTAGTTTGTATTTGGTTATTACCAGTAACAAAATGAAGCAGTTGCTGACATCCTCTGAAGTATCACAGCTACCATTACTTTAAATTAGGAGTGTATTTTCAGAAGTCCATCTCTGTTACTTAGATGTATGAAGTATGCCTGTTTGGGGATAATAATTCTTTATGGAGTATAATTCTTCGAATAAAATTCGTACTTTACTGTTTCATTTATCATTTTAAAATTTGACCCTGCTTTCCAAGAGAGAGTTGCAAGAACAGGTAAGGACTACAGAGGATGGTAAGTTTATCAAAAATTTGCAGCTCTTGCATAAATTAATAGTGCTTGCTTATATAATAATAAATTGTGCCATTTCCAAAAACCTCACTCAAAAACTGCCCTAAATTACCTTTACCTACTACGTGTTAAAAATAACCAATGTACTGCTACTGCCTGATACTTGGAAGGAAGAATTATTCTAGATAGGTTGATTGGTTTTATGTTCTACCTATCTTCAACTCCAAGACAGTTCCCATTGTCCCAGGTCTCATTCAGCAGAGCCAACAGTACTTCTGCCAGTACAGCGTTCAGGAAGACCCACATTGAGCCAATAATGTTTCTACATAACCAGGTGATGTCTACTTAGCATGAAACAGTTACTATCCAAGATCTTTACATTCCAAGCAATTTCTTAGAATCATAAATTTTAAACCCATAGATTTTAAATGTTTGGAAGTCATCTGCTAGTATATATAGCAAGTTTACTACATTTGTATTTTACTACCTATGTAGAGCTAAGGAAAACCATTTACAAATGGTTCGTTTCTATAAGCTTGTTGGAAGTTAATATCCACCAAAACACCATCTCTGCTTCACTGGATCTTTACAGAATCACAGAGTTGTAGGGGTTGGAAGGGACCTTGAGAGATCATGGGGTCCAACCCCCCTGCCAAAGCAGCTCCGCAGCTCATACTGCACAGGTCGGTGTCCAGATGAGTCTTGAATCTCTCCAGGGAAGGAGACTCCACACCCCCTGGGCAGCCTGTCCCAGGGCTCCCTCACCCTCACTGGGGAAAAGTTCCTCCCCATGTTGGTGTGGAACTTCCTGTGCTCCAACTTGCAGCCATTGCCCTTTGTCCTGTCTCCACTGACCAAAGAAAAGGGGCTGGCCAATTCCCCCTGCACCCCATACTTAAGATATTTATGAACACTGATGAGGTCCCCCCTCAGTCTTCTTTTCTCCAGGCTGAACAGCCCCAGCTCTCTCAGCCTTTCCTCACAGGATAGATGTTCCAGGCCCTTCATCATCTTCGTAGCCCTTCTCTGCACTCCAGGCTTTTTAATAAAGAGATACCCTCTCTTACATCAGACTCAATCTTACTCCCTCTGAAACACATGCACAGGTCTGAGTCATAGCAAGAGATGTAAATAGAAATGAGATCGACAACAGTGAGAGATTTGCTTTGAGCAAGTCTCCAGTTTCCACTCTTTGGGTTCCTCACACCCTAAAACAGGTGCCCAAAAATGAGTGGAATGAGCTCCCCTATGGAAGCTCCCAACAAAAGGGACACACAGCTTAACTTTTCAATGAGTAAGGTAAATACAAAGTATTTCCTCCTCAGCGACAGTTCAAGTATATCATACATACTGTGCAGAGCATTCTATTAGAAAATGCATTGACGGAGTTGGATGCTACTCAAAGGAGGTGTACCTTGGAGATTATAATCTGACCTTTCCTTCTTTCTTCAATGGACTGTGAATGAATAAAACGATGACAGTCACATGCATAGAAATATATAAAGGTGGCAGCTTCTCTATAAACACACAGGCAGAAAGATACAGCTCAGGATTCATGGGAAGCCCACCTACCAGCAAATACACGCATATAAATGCACTTCATTCCCAAGATTCAGACTGTGTAGCGTGCCCTCAAGCCTACAGGAAACAAGCTGCATGGCATCTTGCCTGTAGTTTTGTCCAAAATCCATACCTTGTTCTGTATTTTATGTAAAACTGATTCCCCTGTCTGCCTTTTTCCCTCTACCTGGGGCAATCTCCTGCCTCTTCCCTTCCTTAGTAACTCCAGAATAACGTAGCGTAAGAGAAAGAAACCACTTCCTAAGGCAGACAGATCACAGACTAGTTACATGTCAATAAAATTTAATTCCTCCCAGGAAATTAATAGATGATGGCCATGAGGATCTGAGTAACACCATCACCTTCTCAAGAAGTATGTCCATGAAGCAAGCACATTGCTCATAACTTCCATTTGGCATTGACCTAGTAAACCAACCATTCCTGGCAAGGTGCAGGGAGAAGACCTAATTTAAATATTCCTATCCTTTGACATTTTACTTGATCATTACATCAGAACTGGCATTGCACTTTTGTTTCACTTTACCCCAGTGGAACACGGCACAAATCAAAATGAAGTTGATAGCATAAATAAATAGTATAAATTTAACTGCCAACAAATCAACGCTGTATTTCAACAAGAGATTTGGGAGTTTTCCTTCATCCTGAGCAGCTGTTACTATAAAAGAGCAGTGACACAACATTTATTAATAAAAACTCCTTAGAAACCTCTTCTTATGGATGGATCCAGCATCTGCAAGAGGCACCAATGACATCAACATTTTTTTGCCCTTCCCTTCCCAGTCACATTTCACATACACTGAAAATATGTTGCTGAAGAGGTGTAAATGCACCCGAGTCAAATACACATATCTGTATGTTATAAACAAACATAATATTTATATGTAGTATTAATATGGCATCAATACTACAGCAAAGAAATGCATTACATTATTTATCTCTCTCCTCTGGAGAGTTCAGCTTAAATCTAAGCTGGGAAACAAATAATTCAACCAAGACTTTGGTTGGGGACCTCATTGCAGCCTGCCAGTACCTGAAGGGAGCAGGGAAACAGGAGGGGAATCAACTTTTGAAAAGGGCAGATAATGGCAGGACAAGGGGGATGGATTAAAGCTCAAGGAGGGAAGGGTTAGATTGGATATTAGGGGGAAGTTTTTTATGGAAAGAGTGGTGAGGGGCTGGAACAGGCTGCCCAGAGAAGTAAATAGTGGATGCCCCATCCCTGGAAGTGTTCAAGGCCAGGTTGGATGGGGCCCTGGGCAACCTTGTGTAGCTCCAGACCTGAGGTTGGTGACCCTGCCTGTGGCAGGGGGGTTGGAGCTCTGTGATCCTTGGGGTCCCTTCCAACCCATGCCATTCTATGATTCTATGACTTTCAATGGCATTGTGAAGGCATTTCTCATTGTCCCACTGACACTATCTATGGCATGAAACCACAGTGGGTCGTCTTTAAGGACCTATTCACTGTAGCATATAAATCTAACCAGCAATTTACAATGGGCAACAACTCATCTGGCCAGTCTGCACTTCAAATATCTGTAAAATTGAGGCCATCCTAATACACAAAGGGGTGGTGAGAGAGCCAAAAGGAAAGACGTTCAAGAACATTAGGAAAGGACACAACTTTCCTCAGCCTGGCTAACCTAGATAACATCTTCCAGACGTTAGCAGAAAATTAAACAGAGAGAGGCTGAATTACTCCAAGCATACTGATACTGCCCTGGTGAAATGTGACAGGTGATCTACAACACAAAAAATGCACTTAACTGTAAAAACTAGAAAGAAAAGCTTCAAAAGGAGGAAAATAAAAGCTGTTCTTGGATAGGTAGTAAAAGGCATACTGACATAATAAATGGGAGGAGAAGGAACAGAAAAGCACCCACCTCATCCAAAGGCTGCACCATGAAGAAAGAAATCAACTTGTGTTTTTAAGGTGGGGGGGGGGGAGAGAAGACAACCTGCAAACATGAATAAATTCAGTAACATTCAAAGCAGTATTATATATTAGAAAATCATCTGTTGCAGTGCCTGAAGCAAAAGTTCTGCAGTTCATTCGATCACTTCTCCAAAGAGTCCTTCAGCTCCATCACTGCCAAAGTTTGCTGCCACAGGCAGCAGCACATCAAGCACTGTGGTGCTACTATCTGGTCTGCATAAGAAGAGAGCTTGAGATGATGGAAGAAATAGTTGCAGCAGTTGCTTGATGTTTGAGAAGGATGTTCTCAACTGCATGAGAGGCACAAACTTCATTCCAACAGGAGCAAAGGAGAACACATCAGAAATTAACTTCAATAGTAGGGGGTGAGAAGGAGGAATGTGAGGCTGTGTGCACATCGTGCTGCACCCCAGCAACAGCAACTACAGGGGTGGTTTAAAATCTATGTTCACTCTTTAACAGAGGATATGCACTGTACTTAGGGCTCTCAATGAATTCTGTGTCCAGAAGGGATGCATTAGATGATTAAAAATTTGGATTTTTTTCCTTCTCCTATCACAGCACCAGTAGGAGAAGTAAAAAAGGCAGCTCCCTAGCACCCAGGCCTTGCACAGAAGTGGGGTACACATGCAGTCAAACTTCAGTTATTTAATTCAGAGCCTGAGAGATGAAGCTAGGCTGCTTTTAATAAAACATGGAGAGATGTGAGCTCTTAACGTTAGTGCTGGACTCTTCCCCCTACTGAGCACACAGTCCAGACAACATGAACACCCTCCCTGATACAGACTTAAGACTCCACTCCACACCAAGAAGATGCAGTACCACCCACCCATCATATTTTGCATCAGGCCAGGAGGAATAAAAAGAAGTCAAACCTATGACATTGACAATTATAGGTAAAAACCACGTGTGTACGTAGGGAGAGCAGTTGGATTTTGTAACGTTGATCTCCATCTAGAAGTAAAAAAGAGGCTGGCTTAAGGTAAACAAGGGAAACAAAGAATATGCAGAAAAGAAACTGAGGCATCTGAAGCTGAATTTTCAACTGTTGCACACAATCACACCACTCAGTGACATGTTGCAGAGCAGCAGCCACGCACTGGAATGCCACTGAATACAAGCTGTCCAACATGGAACTGCCCAGCAGATCTGCTGCCACAGCCAATTACACTCCTACTCTTAGCCCAAAATACACCACAACTCCAAACAAACACCACTGCAAACCAGAAGGGCACTGACCTTCTCAGTTCTCAGACATAAGAGCTTATAGAGCCCTTCTCATTATTATTTTTGCTATTTTCACCACTACAGATGAAGCTTACTGTAGCAGCCACCCAGCAATCCAGGATTACTCCTGGATTAGCAATACAGAGTGCACTGTACTCGATAAGGTACCAACAGAGAACCAAAAATGACCATCTTTCTTCCTGAACAGGTAACAGACCAAAAAAATCTGTGAAAATACTTCTTTTAAATAAAAAAAAACGGTCTGAAACCTATTTAAGTAAATTTAAATATGCTGTCAAGTACTCCAAATGCACATCCAACATACTACAGTTTGGACTGATCTAGTGATCTAGTTTTACTACACGCTCCTTACCTTTCTACTCCTAACTGTGCTTAAACTGGAAAGAGAAAAAAAATAGAGTGCAAAAATAGGAATAAAGGAATAGCACTAGAACAGGGCAGAGAAAGACAACAGCATAAGCAAACCCAGTTCATCTGAGGACACAGGTGGTTTTTTTCCAAACTGTATGTGTTCATTGCTCTCTCAAATGGGCATGCCACTTTGGAAACAGAAGTCAGTCCACATAACCATTTTGCTTATAAAACCCCAAACTGAAAATCTGCTTTAGAGTAGATTTCATTCTTGGTTAAGGAGTCTTCACACTAACAAGAAAATAGTCCTGTGAAGTCCACACCAGAAATGATGAAGACAGCATAAATTGTTCCTAAGATCAATTTATCCCTAGAAACGTACACAGCCATGGAAAAGCCTGTCTGTGGGGAGGGTATTTAGAAAGATCAATTCAGGATACTACTCTCTGTGCTACTAATAAATTCAATTCTTCTGCCTCCTGAGAAAATCAAAAAGGAAATAAAAATCATGCAGGAAAAAGTAGTGTTTGATGTAATCTATCTACTCAGACACAATACAAATCTCTGATTTATTCTCTGTCTTAAGGAGAACGGATTGATTATTCTTCCACTCAAAGGCTATGGCATTAATCCTGTTGAGTTGAATCAGATACAATTCGAGCTTTCCATGAGTTCCAACTCCATTTATTTTTCTTGTAGTATTCTGTTTCAGGGACAAGTAAAAAGAAAGGTGTCAGACACATAAGCTCCTACACATGTTTTTAATTTGGCACAAAACGGTGTATTTCACCAAGAGAAAACGTCACTTCTACCTGTATGAACTGAATCCTCTTTCTTCAATGCACTGAAATCAAAGTCAGTAATTCTAACCTCTGTTACATGTGCTGGAACAGAGGCTCCTGCAGAGTGAAGTAATGGCACAACATGTCTGGTGCTCTACTCCACTTCTAAAGCTAGAATCCCACTGGAAGAAGTCCCAAGGAAATCAGAATCCTGAGCCTTTTTTATTAATCAAGAGGCTGTCCCGAAGAACCTTATAATGTCTACCAGATTGTCTCTAGACAATTATTTTGGAGAGACACCTAAAATACGGAAACTATATGACACCTAAGAAACACTTTCTCATGGAGATATGGAAGAAGACAACCCAGACAATGGAACTTGAAGCTGAAGCTATTGCTCACCTGCTTTAGAACCTGAATACATAATTCCTACATTCCTATCTTCCAGACTGTGTGAGCAAAAGGAAATCCCATCAGTGGCACAGCAAGTCAAAATGAGTTCCTGCACCCACTGGCTTTGCCAAGGGTCCTTCTCAAGACCAGAGACTGCCTGTGTCACACCTGTACAGAGCGATGCTCGGGCAGCTCTTGTGTATCTGAGCTGTAACAGTTTCTCCCAAAGATGATGCTTCTGTAGTCAACAAAGATGAGAAAGCCAGTTGTATATCTTTTTTGAAGAGAAATCCCTTTATCACTTGCCTCATATCAATGCCAAAGGGGATTTTCCTCCCTCAATGAGAACACTGAAAATTCTGCAATGCTAAAGTCTTTTGGACAGATTGAGTTCTGTTGAAAATGTATAGCTCTGAGAGCTTACCTCACAGCACCTGGAGGTGAAAAAAGAAAAATCAGTGGTGAGCATTGCTAGAGGTGAAGAAATAATTTACAATTAGATCAATTAAAACCCAGGGTAAGTACCTCCATGCAAAACCACTTTGCCTCATCTACCCTTCCTGAAAAGTAACAGTGATCTAGAGTTTGGAAATAACTGCATTGTTTTTAAAAAGATGTTTTTCAAAGTATACAGCATACATCTGTCAGTGAGTGCAGAACCAATACATAGAAAGTGCTCCTACATGGATGGATCTTTTGCAGAAGGAGCACTCTGGGAAACAGCTGGGAAAGACATATAGGAGTGATATGAAAGTATATTTCATTTACTTTATTTTTTCCAGATGACCCAGTAGCAGAACCTCAGCATGTACCAGTCTGAGAATTTTGGAATGGTTTAGATGGTAACAGATCAGGGAACACAGCTGACAGTAAATGTTTGGTGCTTTTGGTGCTATGTCTGGAAGAGGAAGGACTTCACACAGTAATAAAAGAAGAATGGGAATCTTAAATAATCAAAGGTACAGAAGAGGCTGACTTGGCTGTATGTTTCGTGGCAGCCCCTTTCTGAACTGTCTGAGCAAGCAGATTTTGAATGCTTACTATGTCACTCAAACAGCTGCTATCTCTTAGCACAACTCTATTAACCTTGGTTTGATGACAGTGATTGCAATGCTACAGTTAGGTCAATGAAATAAGCTTGGGAATTCCTCCTGCTTTACTACACAATTATCTCCTTTCATTCTTCTGCATCAGCAAACTTCAGCCTGCACATCTCTCAAGCCCAGTTTGTGTCCACCTGTCCCAGATGGAACATTTCCTCATGGTGGTCAGGACTGTCAATCCGACCTCAGACTGTGTTACACAACTACACACCCATCGAGGCTCCTTAAGTAATTTACCAAGTTATTCCCAATTGACGTGAACAGAAATGAAAACAGGATCAGCTCAAATATAAAAGTCTTCCCTTAAACAACAGTAATTGGAAAATGTAAATAAAACCATCAATTTAAAAAGGTGTTTCACTTCAAATCAAGATTAAACTCTTCTCCTATGGACATAAGCTCTTTTAGAGAAATAGAAGAAACACCCACCTTTACTATATCTAAATTAATCCCAGAACACTTGCAAATGCACTAGTGAACAGTACTACAGGAGCACAGGACCTACTCTATCCCTGCTCCTACTTGCTAGCAAGTCAAAATAATCTCAATTTAGGAATAACCACTTTTTGGTAAAAACATCCAAACTATGCCATGTCAGTTGGAAGATTCAAAAAAATACTATAAAGTACATCAGTGAAAACTTAGGACAGCATTTTAAAACTTGAATGCTTAGTATGAAGATACATGCTGAGACACCTAACAGCTAGAGGTGCTCCTATCTCTCCACGTTACTTCAACTGAAGAATCTGGGTCCTGTTTTTGCACACCAAGAGTGAAATTTTCATCACTGGTAACAAATATAACATTAATTTAGAAATATACTGCAGCTAGAGCACCTCCAAGATACTGAGGAGAAAAGGGAGCTTTCTTAGGCTCAAACAACACATTTTTTCAGTGCTGCAACAGCAAATGATCTTCTTGAGGCTTGATTTGCCACAGGGTATTTTCCCTTGAACGACTAACACACATATCTCCATTTCAAGACTTTATCACTATGGTTCTAAAGTTTCCTAAGTATTTTGCACGACTGAACCAGTGCCCCTCTCCATTCACCAAAATGCTACAAGGTCTCTATTACCCATACATACCTAGGGTCATCCCTTTATGTATGTGTGTAAATATATATATATATATCACATAGCATAATACAACTATGTGTAAATATATGTGTTTTGCTGAGGTTAGAGAAGGTAAGTCTGTCAACTGGGACCACACCTCAGCTGAAAGAGGCAGCAGGCACTATCTCATACAGTTGATATGCTAAGGTTTTTATCCCAAAATCCATCTCATCATCTCAATACCTCAATACTGATTAAAGGAAGACCTGGAGAAGCTCACCACTTCCTGTGGTCAAGATCTTTTTCTTGGAGTCACAGTAAGCATCAGTGACCTTCTGCCAATTTATTAATAGAGCCTCCAACAAAAGTGTTCCCTGTATGTCAGCAGCCCATGGGTACTTACGGGTTCAGGAGACTAAAAATCTGAAGATCATTTCTTTCCCACTTAGAACTATTTTCTCACAGGGGATAACAACAAATGTATGTGAAATAGAAGCTGAAAATGAAGCTCCTGGAGATCGCGCTTGCCTTACTCACACAGAGAAAGTGTGCTGCTTTAAAGCAGAGGTGTAAAAGCACAAATACTTCTTTGGGTTTAACAGCAGCTTGGCTTCCATTTGGAATAGGTTTTAGCTCAATCAAATCAAGGACGTGGACAAATGTACACTCAAGGCCCTAGTGTTATAAATTCTTCACTTCCAGCTCCTCGTTACCACCCTCTGCTGCACGTTGTCAGCCTCCTCCCTGTGACAGGAACCAACCCCACCGAGTTTTGGCGGGAAGAGAGGCAGAGTGGTTGTAACTGACAGGCGATAAAGCTGGCAAATTAACCCATTTCACTCTGCACTGAAGCAAACGAGGAACCTTCAGCCATGAAATTCCAGCATCTCCCCTGAGAAGATGATAAATCCCAGATGAGGTGCAATAATAAACAGCTGGATAGCATTTGAAAGTTAGATTGTCCTCACTCCACATCTTTACAGCGCTCACAGAAAAGTTTACATTTGATAAGCTAAATCACTTTAAACTTCAACGTATGTAAACTCAATGGGTTTAGGTTTTGGGATGGGGTTTTTTTTTTTCCACCCTTACTTAACCTATTTTAAGAGCAACATGCATAATGGCTGAATGTGATAGCCATTTTGTCTGGTATGGAAAAAGAGAAATACAAATAGATTTTTTTTCTTGACTACCTGAATAGATTTTTTCAACAAGGACAGGCTCCTGAAAGGCTTTCTTTCATGGACTGTTTTTATGGTACTTTCTGATATCTAACACAAATTTTGAAATCCATAAATAAAGAGAGTATTCATCCAAGCCTTAATGACAAGGTGTTTCTCCAGAAAGAGAAAACTAATTCTCTACAGAGAAATGACTCACTTCAAAACCGAAAATAGGAAAGGAAAAAGATGAAAAAAGGAAAAAGATGAGAAAAAGGAAAAAGATGAAAAAAAGGAAAAAGATGAAAAAAAGGAAAAAGATGAAAAAAAGGAAAGGAAAAAGATGAAAAAAAGGAAAGGAAAAAGATGAAAAAAAGGAAAGGAAAAAGATGAAAAAAAGGAAAGGAAAAAGATGAAAAAAAGGAAAAAAGATGAAAAAAAGGAAAAAAGATGAAAAAAGGAAAAAAGATGAAAAAAGGAAAAAAGATGAAAAAAAGGAAAAAGATGAAAAAAGGAAAAAAGGAAAAAAGAAAAGAAAAGAAAAAAAGAAAAAAGAAAAAAAAAGAAAAAAGAAAAAAGAAGAAAAAAAAAGAAAAAAGAAAAAAGAAAAGAAAAAAAGAAAAAAAAGAAAAAAAGGCAATTTCATTGTGTAACTAGGAGGGAAGGGGCTTTCAGGAGCCCCCTGTAACATGCCATGTAAAAATAACAGTGGAAGCCACTGCCTGCAAGACATCTTGAGAGCAAAAATCAATCATCTGCAGAGCACACACTTAGATGTTCTCTGGGTTTATTACTCTGACTTTGGCTGGAAGGTTGATAAAGATTCTGGAAACTGCAAAGGCAAATCTATTTTTTATTAAAGGTCTTGGCAGCAGGATGGGTGCGTGCTTTACAATACGAGAAGGGTGGGGGGAAAATAGTGCTGAAAAACCTCCACTCGCAGCAGAGAGAGTTCCAGCACATCTGCTGGAGCAGCGAACGCTGTGATTTCTGAGAGGCTTGTGGTTAACCTCATGGCACAGAATGAATTATTCCCCAATTCCATCCTTCATTAAACCACCCATTCTCTGAAATGTGTCGACGAAGCCGACACATGGCCAGCTACTAATCAGCAAGATGACGGTCCATCCCCAAGATGCTCGCTTCTTGGCCAGCACAAAACGGAGCTCTTCATCCCATATAATTTTAAGTTGTTTATACTGTGTCCTGCCCAGAGGTATGAACAACTATCAGGATTTAATTTAAACAGCCTGTATATACACATATTAATATTGGATGTCATGCAACATGCCTTGTAAATGCAAACAGTTTTCAGGCCCTCGCAACTGCAATAGCAAATATAAATCAGCTACAAAGACTGAAGATGCATTGTTTAAAATGTCCTACATTTTGAAGGGTAGGGAAAGCTCACAGTAAAATCTGCAAAATAAAACAGGCCTAACATGCCATCCAGGAACCTCACAAGAAATCTCTGTAGGACAGCCTTAGGACAGAAATGATTGGAAGGCTGAAATATTTAGATATAAAGGCTCTTATGCCTCCTGTGTGCCTCACTCCTGACTTTAAATCAAAAGTAACTGCTATTATATGACACTTAAAATGGTAGAAAAACAGAGAGAAAGAGAGAGAGAAAATAAACATCATGAGAATTTTGCTGAACTCAACTGAAAGAACAAAAATGGTACATGATGTTGGGCTACCACTTAAGCTAAGCTCTTCCCAGACGGTCAGTCATTAAACTCCTCTCACTTTGAGAGTGTTCACATTGAGATCTCTGATTCGCTGCAACATTGTGCTAATAACTGCAACAGGTATTAAAAGGAGGTGGGCTCTGAGCAAATAAACACAGTGCTATAAACCACTAAGCTCTGTGAGAAATCCAAATATAGGCAACTAACAAGGCACCTAAGTCAGCCACTTTGGGCACTAGAATTTCCATGCCTCCTTTCCCCAGAGGAGATAACATTATTGTGTTATCTCACAAGGAGAACAGAGTAGGACTAGAAACACCATGGTAATAAGGGAGCTGGAAAACCCCACAAGAAATCTGCTAAAACTATACTCAGAACAAGATTTGAAGGGTATAAAATAAATAAGGCATGTGAATTACAAGGAATAAAAATAAAGCATAAGTTTGGTTAGCAGCATATTCAGTGAGCAGAGAGTATCCTTGCAGTATATTTGGAAACTGAGCTAACACTTTAAAATCAAATAGGGTAACCCTATCACCAGTAGGCTGGCTGGAGGCTGCAGGCAATCACCGCATCCAGACCTATTTCAGCTCTGGTTTAAGTGTTTGATGAATGCAGCTAAGGGTTCTTTCCAGCCTCCTAGATCATAGTTTCATTCCCAAGCCTGAATGCAGTGTTGTGCTGATGGTGACTTAAGGAAAAGAATGACTATTGTCTGAAGGTGGGGGGTAACCTTCTCTGAGCATGGCAAACACAACAGTAAATTGGCAACAGAGAAGGGATTTTAAAAGAAAAAAAAGAGCAAAGATGTGGCAGAAGTTTCCAGTTCACAGACAGTGGAAGATTTTGCAAAATGCATTAAGACACTGGGTCAATAACTTTATACACAAGGCTGTTTCCCTCATATTGATGGCAGGGGGAAGCTGAACACATTTGCAGAACTGAAAGATTTATGAGATGAAATACAAAGGTATAATAGTTTCTAAAAAAAAAATAAAAATGTGCCTACCTCACATTTTTTAAACAGAGCAACAGGAGTTTCATTCATCTCAGAAGCCAACTAGAAAGTATCTCTGCACTTTTGGCAAGACCAACAAGCCACTACTTGCTGAGTTTGGAGTGGTGGGGTTTGTTAAGCAAGATATGAACTTTTTATTCTCCACACCTTTCCCCCAGTAAAACACCCAAGGCTTAGACATCAGCCCTTCAACGTTGTAGGCCACGAAGGAGTGACACTAGAGGGAGCTACTATGAGCTGGCAAAATTTAAACCTGAAACCAGTTTATTACAAAAGGAAGTTCCAAGCAAACTTTAAAATTCCATAAAAGCAACATTCAGGTCATCTGTCATAAGGAAGCGGGTGTTAGTCCTACAGCATGGCTTGGCCAAGCTCTCACTCGAGCATTCCCCTGGCCACCTCATCCTCTATGCCTTCTTCCCAGGCTTTTCACAAAGTGAGCCTAAATTACTGGAATATAACTAATGGGCTTGGTTTCCTCACTTTTTCCAGCGTTTGACCCAAAGCATTATAAATGAAGAGGTGTTTCAGAGGGACTAAACACCCCCGTTATGAATCTTTGGCCTCTTCAGCTATTTTTTTAAATTTCTTATCCAAAAGCAGCCCCCTAGATACATACACACACACACATATATATGTATATATCAGTGCTCACATTGAAAATTTTGTCCCACATACACGACTTCACCATTGTCCACTGCCATGGCTTTAAATGCCCCCTGGTGTCATTCCTCTCAGCCAATAAATGCAGTATTTTTCAGTGTCTGCCAGCCCAGCATTGCCTCCCTGCTCTATCTCAAATTTAAAGTTGCCAAAAAGCAGCAGTTTTCTTTCTCCTGCTTCACAAATACTATCCTCACTAGTCAAATCTCCTCTTTGCTTGCTTTACATTTATTACACACGTCACTGGGATAAAGGAGAGGCTGGTCAGGGAAAAAAAATAATGGGGCTGTGTTACATTTAAATAAAGCAGTAATAAAATCAAGACATGTGCCTAAATGAACCTGAACTTCATTATTATTGCAGCCCTGACCCTTTCCCCTCTCTTTCCTGCCCCCCACACATATACACAGATGCTCTTCCACTCATTCATTGACTCCTGTCCGAAATAAGATCTGCTCCCAAGGGCTGGGCTGTTTCTTTTAGATAGTCTGTAAAATGTTCAATGCAAGTACCATACAAGTCAAGAACAAGTCTAACTGACATTCAGATACCCAGATAAAATTGGTCTAATAACCAGTAGGCAGGTATGATCCTTATGGCCCTGTTCAGTGGACATGGCCAAAAACTTTGTCTTGCCCTATATTTTGAGATGATCTTTCAAATAGAGACAGAGGTAGAGGAAACAGCCTGAAGTGTTAATAAAATTGTAATATTGATTAGGCTTATTATATGTCCTTTTAAAAATGTACATAGTAGTAATTATAAATTATAATTCATAAGCTACAATATGTTAAAGCTTT
Organism: Laterallus jamaicensis coturniculus; assembly: GCA_022605575.1. Taxonomy (NCBI): domain Eukaryota; kingdom Metazoa; phylum Chordata; class Aves; order Gruiformes; family Rallidae; genus Laterallus; species Laterallus jamaicensis. Next base: position 6,852,342 of record JAKCOX010000005.1, read on the forward strand.
CACAAGCACTATAACACAAAGAAAATCTCTTCTTTATTTGACTGCTCTAAGACATGTCAAAATCATCCATGCTTTTTTAGACAAAAGAAAAATATTTAATACACAAACATGTCATTGCTGGCAGTCATTTCACAAAAAGAACAGAAAGTTCACTGAATCACAGAATGTTAGGAGTTGGAAGCGACCTTTAAAGACCATCTAGTCCAAACCCCTGCCAGAGCAGGATCACCCAGGCTAAATCACATAGGAACACATCCAGGTGAGGTTTGAATGTCTCCAGAGAAGGAGATTCCACAGCCCCTCTGGGCAGCCTGTCCCAGGGCTCTGTCACCCTCACAGTGACAAGGTTCCTCCTTACATTCACATGGAACTTCCTCTGCTCCACCTTGCACCCATTGCCCCTTGTCTTATCACTGCCCATCCCTGAGCAGAGCCTGGCCCCATCCTCCTGACTGACACCTGTCCTTTACATATTTATAAACATTAGTAAGTTGGTTCTTACCATCCAGTTGGCTTGATATAGTTAAAAGCTCAGTGAATTAACAAGTCCAAATAAAATTTAAAAAAAATGAACCCCAGAAGCCACACACAAGAATTTGTCTATTATGAAATACATCACCCTTATGCTCCTGTTGTTACTCAGAGCACAATACAGAACCACAGAGATGCCTTCACCAGGCATACATAAGCTACTGAACTAAACCAGACACTAAGTGACGTTGTTCCCCTAGAAAAAACTTTCAGAGGGGTTACTCAGTTTGAGAAGGGCTCTGTGTAGACACCCCTGTATCTGGTCCTCTGAAAACTAGTTCAGGTCTCCCTGAAAGCAATTGCCCTGCACCCAGTAAACACAGCTTGTTTTCCTCCCATTTCCTTAATTTTTCAGCAGTTATTTTTCTTTTTATCCTAAGCTGCATCACAAGAAACACTTCAGCTTCATAGAGTTTCTCTGGCAAAACCTTCTCAAAATGAAAACCTTCACACACATTTCGCTTCACAGCAGAATGACTTCAGGACCTGAAGCTTCTCCTGTGTTAACCTGGTATCGCTGAGTTTCCTTCAGCAGGACTGAACTGACTGGGATGAGAGAGGAGAAGAGTGCAGACAGAAAACAGTGGCCACAAAAGGATGATCTCAAATTGTCATCTTTGTACTTTTGCATTGCATTCAGTAAGCAAAAGACTGACTGCACTCAGCTAGAAATGCTGCCAACAGGGAAAGAGAAGAGTAAGTGTGGGGAGGAATCTATTACACAAGACTTTCCACTGTGCACAGAAATAGATGCTTTGGGCAAAAACTATAACACATTTCTCTGTTGTAGTGAGGGTTTCTTCGAGGAGATCTCACACCTGCTCACCACATCTCACCAAGGACTCAAACAATAAACTACACCTCTCTGTGGTGTCCATCATTCATGTATGAGTGCTGATGAAGCATCTGCACAACTGTGATAACTGCATAACTGTGATAACCCATCTCTTAGTTTGTATATTATGTGGCATAACTTACAGATACATCAGGGAAAAGATCACCTGTGGCAGCCTGGAACTCCCTCAGAGACAGGGGAGCATCTTCAGATGACAGATGCTTCCACAGGGTGAGATGAGGCAATAGCCTACAGCACATAGGTGGTGACTGCAGCACCTCTGCAGAGAGCAGGGAGTTGAAATCCAGGCCCTGGGAAAGAAAGAAATTCAAGCTTTTTTTCTTTAAATCTTAGAGGGGACTAATTAGAGTTCATTCTAACTCAGCCATGAAAAATTGCTGGACTGAGAGCAAGGATAAAACAAGTTGTCCTGCAAGGATACAGTGAGCAGGGAGATGCGTTTCCAGTCTTTATATTTTATTATCAATTTATCATATCTTTTATATTTAGTTATTTTATCCTTGTAGAAGCGAAGCTTTCAATTTATGAAGTTTGCTATTCTCAATTTCTAGAACTTAAGAGATTCCAATTCCAGCAGATAGATTTGTCTTTGGGAAAAAAGACCTTCAAATACCCGTCTCCTTCTACATAGTAACCTGCAGACCAACTGAGGAGCCAAGACACCACTTAGATATTCAGTCCAACCCAATCAGACATGGTAAGGCAGTCTTGAGCCGCTGCCACTGTCAAATTCAGCCTTGAGAAGTCTAAGGGGGGACCTAATTAAAGTCTATAATTATCTGAAGCAGGGAATGCAGAGGGAATCAGCCAGCCCCTTCTCAGTGGTCAGTGGAGACAGGACAAGGGGCAATGGCTGCAAATTGGAGCACAGGAAGTTCCACACCAACATGGGGAGGGACTTTTCCCCAGTGAGGGTGAAGGAGCCCTGGGACAGGCTGCCCAGGGGGTGTGGAGTCTCCTTCTCTGGAGAGATTCAAGACCCATCTGGACGCCTGAGTAATATGTCCTAGGGAGCTCCTTTGGCAGGGGGGTTGGACCCCATGATCTCTTGAGGTCCCTTCCAACCCCTACAATTTTAGGATTCTATGATACTATGAAATTCAGTAACTGTAAATGATCCCAAAGTTTGGGTATCTTTGGTCTCCAATATATAGTAAGATAATCAATCCCATAACAGACATCCAGACAAATAAACACGTAATATTGCTTTGAGTAAGAAAGTAAATATTTTGCAAGAAGACCAGCAACACAAGGGCTGGCTCTTCGTTAGCTTCATTTAAAACAAAACCAGAGATGACCTTTACCTTGAGTTCTGACTTTCAGATACATCTTTTACCACGAGGATCCACAAAACTGTGCCAAATGATGTGCCAACCTCACAGTATCTTCTGAGACCTCAGAAAAAGAAGTGGACTAAGTCGTGCCTGACCAACACACGTACTGTCTGTTTCGTAAAGAGAAAAAAAATTATATGTTTACACTTACATGTGTATTAAAATGTATAAAAAGCATCTCTTTTCAAGTGATAAATAGTTTCACTTCAGCGCTGACATGAAATGCTCCTACTTGTGGAGGGCCAAGACATACATCACCAGGAGAGCTGGGCTGCAACAGCAGAAGGAAAGTTAAGTACAAATGCAGGTGGCTACAACAAATGTACATTCATGGTCTGTAGGACACTCATGTAGCAACACTGGAGAGTACACCACAAAAGCTGGGCAGGATCAACACTGGTATCATCAGATGAAAACATGGAGACAGAACCAAAATACAGTTATTCTTCACAACACAGACAATTTCACAGATCAAATATCCTGGCACAGACCTTTACGGTACACAGAGTCTGGAGAAAGTCCAGTCTGAGGAGAGCTATTGCAACTTCTTTTCTATTTAAAGCAGTGTGCTAACAAACTTTAATAAACCCTAGAAAGGAGCTGTATCCAAACAGCCCATGTTTCCAGCAGCTTACATTCAGTCATCCCGAGTACATGCAGAAGCATGAAACCCCACCCAACTGTGTGGCACATCATACCTCATTCCCTGAAACATCAGCTTCAGACAAGGATAAATCTAGGTAGAAAAAGTAGTAGAAGCCAAAACCTTAAAAGAGGGGGGGGGAAAAAAATAAAAATTAAGTTTCTTTTTCAAGTAAGCATCTTCTAATCTGTCTTACACCTGCCAATTCACCCTTCAACTGACTGCCGCTCCTGCAGCATGACTGACCTCTCCTAACTACACCACTAGCAACACCTCTCAAAATGAGACTGCCAGTTTGGTGTCCCCTCGTGTTCTTAAGAGGCTGCTGAAAAATAAAATACTGAGGGGTTAAGGATATACCAGCAAGACATGCTATTTGGTCACTAGGGTGAAATGCCCATGGATGGAACTGTCCAAGTCTTTATGGATGTAGATGAAGTGGAAGAAGAAAACAAAGCCTAGAAAACATCTACTTAAAGCAAGAGCTTCTAGACATGGTATGGGTACCACGGAGTCTGCATGTAAATTTGTTGCCAGCAAAAGCAACATCTTCAAATGGGCAGAGAGAGTAAGCACACCAGCACTGTTTGCTTATTTCTACTTCTTTCTACTGTGGAAGCAAACACAGTGGGGTTAGGAGCAATTGCCATGCTCGATGATAGTTCCAAACCATTAGCCAGAGGGACAAAACTGTTGGCCAATACTGGGTTCAGAGAGGTGAAAAAAACCTACAAAGCTCTGCTCTGCAACAGGAAAAGGCTTTCCCAAAGGACTGACACAGTACAGAGAAAGCATTAAAAAAGGAGTCAGAAATAGCTGGACTCTCCTTGCTCCAACACGTAGCAGCCTCAGGACAAGGCTGGCCTAACAAAGAGGCTTGACCAAAGGTACTCTTGTTGTAGGAGTTCCACAACAGTTTCTGCCTAGAGTGACTTTAAAATCGTGAGTGTTTTGTACTTAAAGAAGGGGGGGGAAAAAGACAACCCAAAGCAGGCTGCAGTCACCTGATAACTACCTTGAGCATTCCTTGAGAGCAATTCTGCATTGCAGTGGAATAACTAACCAGTCCTGCAGCACACCTGTATCTTCAGGTAGGACACACATTACTGACACATTCAAGTATCCCCAGCCAGTCACACACCCCAGCTCTTTGTCTTCTCATTCCCACTGTGATTTTTGCCCCTATAGCTGCAGTAGAAAATATGTCAATGAGATTGCTGGAAGCGTATAAAAGAACAAGGGAAGAAACCAATTCTGGGACTGTTTTTACATGGGAGAAGTTCTTTCACCCTGCTCACAAAATAGTTGCACAGTTTTGCTTCCACAGCCGAGGAGAATGGGTGCTGCAAAGCAAAGGTAGCATAAAGATGCACTGAGCTAGTGCTGCCTCTGAATTTTACATAGAAATACATAGCCAACTGCAAAAGGTCAGTGAAATGGGAACACCAACGGGCAGTTCATAAATTCCATGGACTTCACCAAGCAGGGTGGGGAGTAGACAGAGTTTGGGTCTGCAGTGCCTTTCATAAGATTGTTTTTCTAATGTTTTTTGAGAACTCCTTGTTCAGTGGTGCCAGGATTTTCACCAGTGAGTGAAGAATTCATTTTTATCATCCTCTACCTAGCTAAGGATGGGCTAATTGCCAACTGATAGCAGTAAATGGTTTCCTTTGTACAGTATCCTTGTGGGTTTCTTTTCACTGCTGATGTAGAATTTGATAGACTTGGAGTGGAATTGAGGACTGATAGAATAAAGAACCTTGTCACAGTAGCAGGGAGTCAGAAGAAATTCAGACAATGGGTGTCAGAAGAAAGTACATACATTAAGCAGTTCCCAGCTAGCTCGCTCATATATATTTTACTCTATAGATGAACTCGAGGTAGGACACCTAAACCCTTAAAACAGTCCATAAACCCTGTCCACAGGGACAAAGGAGACATAAAGGTTGTGCTTGTCATCAGGCTAAAAGTGATTTTAACTGACCTTGGAGATTCGTTACCTGTCAGGCTTTGTTCTCATATATTCTTGTAGAAAAATGACAGGAACAAGCAATGATACCTTATACAGTCCAAGCAACAAGTGAGATGCTGCATCAAGAATCTTTTCACAGTTCTAGAATCAATTTTCACCAGATTTCAATTTTAAAAGCCCTCATTCTACTCTGGCTTGGGTGTCTCTCACTCATCTCTATGCGTGTGTGTGTGTCTCTCCATGGGGCTGCAAGTGCTGGCAGGGGCTTGCTCCAATGGGGGTAAGAGCATCTCCTGTATGTCTCCACCAGCTGCAGCATGGGGCCTCACCATGAGCTGCAGGTGGGGTCTCAGCCTTTTCCATGGGCTGAGGAGGGGCACCCACTCTACCACGGGTTTCTCCACAGGTTGCAGGGGCATCTTTCTCTCCAGCACCTGAGGCGCCTCCTCCCCACTCCTTCCCTGATCTTGGTGTCTGCAGAGTTTCTTACATCTTCCCCCTCCCTTCTCCGAGGGCAAAAATGCAGCTGCTTGGTTTTTTTTTTTCTCCACACTGTGATTCCCAGAGCTGCTGTGACCACTGCTGATGGGCTCGGCCTTGGTCAGCAACAACTCCAGCCTTGAGCCGTCTAGCATTTGTGGGGCCTGCAGAGAGCTTCTGGCTGCTTCTTTGCAGAAGCCACCCCTGCAGCTCCCCCTTTTCCACCAGAACCCAGCCGTGCAAAACTACAACAACTTTCCACTCTGAGGTACAAGAGACCACAAGGAAACAGCATCAGCCAATTGCTTTGTTAAGTAGAAACCTCTTTTCTAAAGTGAGAAGCTTAAATAAACAATAGCTTCCGCCTCACTTGCTAAGTTACAAATGCTGAGCAGCTACCTCTCTCTCTAAGGTGCTAACTGCCCCACATTTAGAAAAAAAGAAAAATACCCTTCATTCTCCAGTCCCCAGAAGGGCACCAAAATATGAGAAGGGCAATTCTAATGCAGACACTTGAGATTTTATCTAAAAGCAAGAAGAGCTAATTGCTTGTGGGGGTTACTGAAACCTACCTATATATTCAGTACCCCAAAGCGTGGGCAGACCCCACATTTGCTTTGGGGAGAACAGACTGGAGTGACTGGTCTTCTCATAGAGCAAGTTTGGGTTTATTTCCTTGCTAAGTTGCAATTTACTGAAGCAGCTACATCTAAGTGATGTTAAGTGTTGGTTTTGCTTTGTTTCTGCTTTTTTTTTTCCTGGGACAGGTCAAAGAATAGCTTGCCTGACCCAGAGAACCTTGGAGAGCTCCACACAGATTCCTCCTCCCCCCCCAAAAAAGTATTTTAGGGTACTCCTATCAGATGATCCAAAGGTACAGAAATATGCCAAAGGCTTGGGCTGGAGAACTTAAATCATTTTACTAGCCCCTGGTTCTGTGCAAAAACTGCAATTAAATGCAGAACACTGTCACAGTTTTAGTCTCACTTGTTTCGGGCATACTGTGGCTACTGGAATGCATTTGTATGTGTCTACACAGACTCCCACAATTATGGGTCTCCTATTTGCTTCTCAACTCAGAAGGCTGTGTCATTTGGATTCAACCTACAAACACCAAAGCAGAAGCAGAAACAGTGAAGTCTGCCACCACCTAATTCATTTTTATAGATTGTTATATGCATTATGTATACAGACGTGCTGAGTTCTGCCTAACCTCAATTCTTTAATCACTATATTCATGCAAAATAGTAGTGAGAGTTTCTGTAGTAACACTGAAGATAATACTACACTCTAAGTATGACTCTCATTTCTTTTCTTTCCAAATTGGAAATCCTATATAGAAACTGAAAAGGGAAGCATTCTGCGTTCCAACAGAAGATATAATTTCTCTTCTGCTTGAATTCCAATCTTTCTAGGCTGTGTCTTTAAATACCATGTTCTCATCAGCTGGCTACAGCCACTGTCTTCACATCATGTCTGGAAAAAGTAATTGAATGGGATTCTATTCTCTAAAGCTAGCCTTCTCTCTCTTGAAAGGCAAAAGTGCTTCAATAGGAACTCTAAACCTGACTTTTCTGTGAAATATGGAACCCAACCTGGTTACACACAGGCTAACCAACAGGTCATTCAAAGCAGAGTAACTTATGATGGAAGGGGCCATCTAGTCCAACCCCCAGCTCGATGCACAGCCAACACCAACGGTGCATCAGGTCACTTCAGATCTGCCACATACCCTGTAACAAGCTCAAAAATCAAGAGCTTCACTTCATCTAAGATGCTATTGCTGGGTAGGGAGCAGAAATACTTCAGAACCAAGAGTAAAAACAGACTAAGCACTTGTGTGCAGAGCTACCAATACATGAGTCAGCTTTGCCTATGCAATTGAGCATGCACCAACAGCTGAGGGAGAGTGATAATTTCACAGAGGACAATGAATGTTTAAGTAAGATTCATTTCAGAAACTAAAGCATCGACACTGAATCACATGATTTAATTCACAGCACAGCATCTGATTTTCACAGTTCAGTGAGCTGTGAACTTGAGCACAGCCCCATAAACATAACTGTTAGGAAGCCTACCATGCAGCAGCAGACAGAAACATAAACGATCCACATTATGTTCTTGGGAAAAGAAACAAATTCTGCCATTAGAATGCAGGAGAAGCAAGATCACTTAGCAATGCTTTATATAGATAATATCAACCTATACATCATGCTCTTGTTGAACTGTGCTTCCTCTGGGATTTGCCTTTTCAACTTGCTCACTGACTCAGCCCAGATCATAACTGCACCACTCCTTTCACCTGACTGCACCATATGTTTTTTTGTTTCCATACTTATACTTAACTCCACAAAAAGACACAAAAACTGGTTGTATGTCTAACAAAAATCTGAACCTTTAAGAAACAGATCACAGGGTACAGAGAATTCCCTTTCCTATTCCCCCCCCCCTTCTTTCTATTTAGCTGTTGCTAATACATCAGGACTGTATTACTCCTTCTAGCTACAAATAAGAGCAATCAAAACTCACACTTCCCTCAGAGGTTGGATTCATATTCCACTCCCTCCATTTCTGGTCTGCAGCAAAATATAAGTAAAAGTAGAGGATACTAACATGAAAGATTTCGATAAAGAAGAGAGATAAATACAGAAGAATCATCCATTTGGAAATAAAATACATTTCATGCTTAGAGTGAATCATCTTGTCTTTTAGATGATGTCAGACAGTAAAACTGAGCAGATGTTTATACAAGAATATCAAGTGGTACTCCCTTAAGCCAGGATAGCTTGAAATTTGTTTCATTTTTGGTTCTTCTTTTTTCCCCCACAGAGTTTTAGATTTAGTATTTTCTGTGTACATTCTTCAGGGTGGGGAGAAGGGAAGGATAAAGGAAAAAGATGTGTCTCTCTGTTTAGAGGAGATGGATCCAACTACTCATGCACTGTGAAGTCTTCCCTCTCCCTCAAACACAGCTCCTGCTGAACTATTAAATCAAGGTGTAGCAACAGTCACCATTCTCTCTGAATTAGGACATTTCCTGAAGGAAAATTACACCAGTAATTGTAATTTTCCAGTAACACACTGGAAATTAGGAGCTAAGATATGACATCAAGAGGAAAATATTAATTCAATTTACTTGAATCTGATCTAATTCAAGTAAGACAATCCAAAGCTCAAACTGAATCAGCACCCAACGTCTTTAGAAAGAGTCTATCAGTATTTGACAAAGTATTCACCACTTGATAGCACCTGACTCTACTGAAGCCTATATGCATACCTGCAAGTGAGACTGCCAAGAAAGCTCCCAGATAAAACAATGCTGATACAGAACTGACTTCATATTACAGGGTCCTTGTTTTCCTTCTATGTGGTCAAGACACCTTTCCAGTAATGAATGACTGCAATTACAATACTTCACATTAATTTTCTGGGGGAGTGGAAGCCTTAGCAAACATAAAAGACAACTGAAAAGAGTTCATGGAAGGCCCAAGGCTGACATAAGATCAAACCCTTCCATGACACTTGGTAAATGTGGGGCATTTTATTTACTGACACTACATAGGATGAGTAAGTATGTACGTGTGGGTGAATTTCCTGCATCTTTTTCCACATCTTTGGTGGGTGGGTTGTTTGGGTTTTTTTAAAGTGTGTGGGACCAATGAATCCCTTTCTTTGTAGTAGATGACTGTGGCACCACCTCATCTCTTCTGGATTACCTAATTTTCTCATTTGTTTTGTGGTGTGGACATGACATTACGTATCTATCATGTAGGGCATCTGACCCAGCCCTGTAGTTGTTCTGTTTCACTTAGGATCCTTTACTGCTCCTTATATCACTCCAGCCTTTGGAAGTACAGGATAACTGGGGCAAGGTAAGGTTTGTGAGGGTCATCTTCAGCCACCTAAGAAATTTTGTTAAGAAAAGACAGAAAATCACCTCTTCATGTGTGACAGGTTTAATTTCTATTTAGCATTATTACCCTATAAAATACTTCATAATAGCCCACAAATTTGTGTTTTGCTGGATAATTTCTGGGATGACTTTTACTTTTACCTCACCTGTAAATAATGAACAGAAACAAGCTGGAGTTCTCTCCACGTATACGTCTGCTTTAGTCATTCCCTTGGTGGCCGTTTTGCTTTGAGAAGACTGATGCTTATCTTCTCACATAATTTTTAGTGGATGAAATAAAAAGTTCCTTGAGAATAAGGAGTAGTTTCATTATAATAGGTTACCAGAGACCAGCTACCAACTTTGCATCATTTTTTCCAAATATTTCTAAAACACATTCTGAGAGAGAGAAAGACATCCTCTGGTATACTGTGACTTCTAGCAGATCATAGAATCATAGAGTTGTAGGGGTTGGATGGGACCTTGAGAGATCATGGGGTCCAACCCCCCTGCCAAAGCAGCTCCCTAGGGCATATCACTCAGATAGGCGTCCAGATGGGTGTTGAATCTCTCCAGAGAAGGAGACTCCACCACCTCCCTGGGCAGCCTGTCCCAGGGCTCCCTCACCCTCACTGTGAAAAAGTTCTTCCACATGTTGGTGTGGAACTTCCTGTGCTTTAATGGCCAAAACCAGATTAATAGATATTAAAGAACCAAAAAAACATTTTTGAAAAAGAGGGATATTAACTTCTGTCACTCTGACCTAATGCATGACACCACTCTAAACCTCTCTACAGTTTTAGCTCAACACAAACTACACTCCCAGACTTAAATTACTGCGCACACAGATATGGGTACTGCTTTTCAGCCAACAAAAATCCACAACTCTTCCACAGGCCAAGCTATCCTTCCAGTTACCAAACAAAATTTGCATAGTGCTTTGCCATGATAGCGTGCACTTGCGTGTATGCATTTATTTTAGATACCTAATGAAAGACAAATAAGGGTATTTTTAGAAGGGCCACTGTAGCATCATGTACGTATGCACCACGAATTTAGGTTGAGAGGCGTGCAGTCAATGCCGCGCGCTGCACACGGTTCCCATTCTGGTCCCTTCAATGCTTTTTGGAAATCAATTGAAGTCAAAACATCCTGGAAGAAAAGTTCACTTCTGGCACCCCTGGTTTCAATTATTTTTAAATCTGACGCACAAACACAGCTTTTTAAGATATGTGAGCAAAGTGCCAAAGAAGGATCTTTTGATTTTTATTTTTTTTTTTGAAATACATGTGGTTGAAATCTGAGACCTGCCTGCTGCCAAGCCACAGTATTTGGAACAGAGTACTGGCACAGGAGAATAAGCCATTGTTCAGAGTATAATTTTAAGAGGAACTATCCTGCAAAAAGGAAAACGTACATTCCCATACTTTAGCTCACAGTTATAGGACAATCCCATAATCCTTTGTTAAACACTTGAAAGCTGAAATATGGATTTTAGCAATGTTTATCCAGGCTCTCAAAACTAATCTTTTGATGTAAACTACATGAGAGCCTTCTTAAATTTTTCTACATTATAAAAAGAATAAAAATTGTGAGATGGCATAGACTGCTTCATCAACACTATTTCCAGTCCTGTGCTGTATGTGCTAACGTGGTACAGCTCCTGTGGTATTTTGGCCACTGAATGTAGCAGCAGAAATAACAACAGGCTCCTACCATGATAAAAGTACCTTGAGGGAAATACTGTATCATTAGGTAAGGTTGAGCAATTTCACATCCCTGAGTTCAGGTGCCAAAAGAGCACATTTACTGTATGTATAAACACTTACCTGCAGTCACTGTAAGGGAGCCCAACCTGCAGCCACCTCCATTCCCAGCTCTGACTGAGGTAAAAAAAGAAAGAATAAATAAAAATGTTTTCTATATTAGCAAGTGCTCAGAAACTGATTTTATTACACGTTGCTCCTCCTGGGACAATGGATGAGCAAGAGAGGCATGGACAAGATCAAGTATAAGAATAGAGAGAGAAAGCTGCTGTTTAGCTTTTGTGAAGGCTAAGATCACATCAGAGCACGCAGTTATGCACCGTGGATGTTCACATACAAAAAGGATCAGAGTTCAAGGATTAAATTAAAAAGACAAGGCTGTCCTCCTGAAGATAAAATAACTTATGCTAATCTCAGGGAGCAAAACAAAGGAAAAAATAGCCAAAAAAGGAAGCAAATAATGCTTTCGTTCATTAAACAGAGAAAAGTACCATAGGAGATTTGCTGACAAGGGGTTTCTTCTGAGAGAACTAATACTGTAAATGATAAAAAGTGTTAACATCTAGTGCCATCTCAGCTACTCTGGGGTTTTAACAATGCAGGTGCTCCTTCCAGCAATTGATGCCAGAATGATGCACCACGTCACAGTGTTTAAAATGGATTTAAAGAAAACAAACATTAGTTTTGATCTCCTACTCAAAACACTGAGCTCCAGTTTTCTCACTCTGGGTTTTTTTTTTTGTGAATACACACACTAGCCCAGTCTTTTCTATCAGTTTGCCACCCAGGTTCCATTATGAAGAGATTCAAATTACACACAGATCTACTTTTGATGATAAGCATCATTTTTAAGGCATCAGCAACGTTATTTCATTCAAACACGAGCAATAACACCACTGAATTTTAAGGTGTGTACATTAAGACAGTACACCTGCACAAACAACCCAAGACAGACAGCATCATCCCTTGGATGATTCTCTCAATTTAGGTACCTACTCTAGACCTCAGGAAACTGGTCACTAATTAACCACAGGGATGTTTCACTCTCACAGCTGTTACTGGCCAAAGGGACAAACTGGTGGCTTGACTGCAGATTAAAACACAAGCATCAGCCGAAGCATTAAGGAGTTACCCAGGCAGAATGCCTAGCTGAGCATCCACAAAAAGAAGTACAATAAAAGAGGGCTGTAAATAAAAAAGAAAATATTTTTTGGAGTTTGCCTTACAGTTCGGACACTGGCTCACAAACACCAACAGACCCCTCCCCATGCATGGCACAGGTTGATTTTGTTTTGCTTCACCAACTGTCTTAAGGCCTTTGCATAAATGGAAACTGCTCCGGCATCTCTGCGGGCCTCGAGAGGATTTCCTCAGATGACGTTTCATAAATAATCAACTAGTCCTTTTCCTGCTCGTCTTTTATTTGGATTAACATTCAGGATGCAATATGTCATGTTTAGAGTGATGTAGTGTCAGTATGTATTGACATAGTGTGGACAAAGCCCACCCCAGATCATCCTCAGTAAAATGGGGGGGGGGAGAGGGGGGGAGGTTATGCTTGCGTGTGCATGTGTGTGTGTTTGCACTGAAAAGAAACAGAGTTAAACTTAGGGTGATGCCTGTCATCTGGCTTCAAGCTTTTCTTATGTCAGTGTTCTGAAATAATCTCAACCAAAATATTTTCTTTTGATGCAACAGAAGCATTAATGTACGATAGATACATTTGGAAATTATTTACCACTCATTAAAGATTCTCTAAATAGAAGTGGTATGAAACACGGGCTACATATGCAAGGCCTACAAACTGACTTCCTTGGTCTCTGAGGTACTGAATCACAGAATCACAGAGTTGTAGGGGTTGGAAGGGACCTCGAGAGATCATGGGGTCCAACCCCCCTGCCAAAGCAGCTCCCCAGCTCATACTGCACAGATAGATACTGAAAAACCTCATGACATTCTCAGAGCAAACAATGGCCAAGAATTGGTCACTAAAAAGGTATAAAGATTATGCTCCGGTCCCCTTCACTCCTTGTGTCTGCTTGGTCTTTTAAGTAGAAGGAGCAGCTGGGTAAGATACAGCTGGGAAAGCCAAGGAGGGCACTAACACAAGCCACCAGGCAACTGGGCCAGCAAGCACATCAACAGAAAGGCAGACACACACAGCTGATGAGTGCTTCCACCATGCACCAAGCAATAACAAGAAAGGTACAGAGATCCTGTGTCATCTGGAGGGCTTCAATTCACCTCCTTTAATTAGCATCCTCGTTAAATTTCCTAAAATGTGTATAATAACATTTCAGGGTAGTCAATAAGCAAAGGGTTTAGAGCAGCTAAGCAGGCATCTGAGGCTGCTCGTAACAAGAAGTGATCTCTCTCTTCAACAGGTGCACAGTTCCTGTACACATGGCTTTTGTTCACTGGACCCATTTTATTAATAGAAACATGCAGATTTAGGTCAATCTGGGTTGGCCTTTTCAATTATGGCAAGTGTCAGTCATAGTGCAAAAGCAGCAAGTGGATCTGTGCTTAGCTTGCCCACCTTCACAGAGTCCATCTTGACACAACACTGCTACTGCCTGGTTCCTCAACATATTGCTCACGTAAAAGATTTAAATTCTTTGAGAACTTTTAAATCAAATTTCTCTTTCATGATGGATAAGCTCCACTGCAAACTCTAAGGAGAAAGGCTGTTCCTAGCAAGATTCCCACGAAAAACCTGGGAGTCAGTTTCCATTTCACATACTGTCACAGGGGTGCTCACAGGCTGGATTGTATGAGGTTAAGTAGATCTATTAGCATCAGTATGATTAAACATGAAGCTGAACACGATTCTGACGACAAACTCTATGGCCACTGACCAAATACAGTAACATTCTGACATCTCCTAAATAGAAAATCAAATTTAAAATAAATCCAGCTGGCAAAACATCCACTCTTCAAGATACAGTAGGTATGTGAGCAAAAACAGTACCCTCGTTGTACAGTTTTAAATGAAATTGCCATACCTCTTTTTTAGCTACAATTAAACCATCACCCACAAATTCAAGGGACAGTGCAATCACACTCAAGCCTGACGTGCTCAATGGTTCTGGTTTGCACTGCTAATAAACACATTTACAAAATAATGCTTTCCATCTCTCAACTGAGATGTTTTCCATGTGGTGAGAATGTTCAGGTCTGACTCTGAACTATAATGCTGTAATACAAGGAGAATTTAGAACAAGGCCATTGTGTGGATTAAAAAGTCAAGGATGACCTGTCAGTTCTGTTGACAAAGGATTTGCAGTTTCCTACAGAAATAAATGTGTATTCCTAGCTTGATAGGCAGCTACATCCCTGTGATACACACCCCTCCCAGTACTTCATCTGTTCTTTTCCTTTACTGAAGCCATCTACGCTGATACCGTGTTGTTACATTTAAATGTTGCTACTAGAATCAGATTAAATATACACTGGCTCAGGAAGGGCTGGCTACCTAGCAGGATCCAGTAACTAACACCACATACTTCTGAATAGCACTTGGTACTGAAGAGTTCCAAAGTAAATTGTAACTTGTGAGTAAAGCTTCACACTGTTCTACACATACAGAGTATCACCGTTTCCACATTACTGACTGAGAAAGTGGGACGTGCATCCTACATGGAACATCCAAAATCACAAAGCATGTTGGTGACAAAGCTGGGAAGAGTCCAGTGGAGGATCACAAAGATGATTAAGTGCCTGGCACATCTGCCCTACAAGGAAAGGCAGAGTAACCTGGGGCTGTTCAGCCTGGAGAAAAGAAGACTGAGAGGGGATCTGATCAATGCTTATAAATATCTGAAGTGTGGAACACAAGGGGAAATGGCCAGCCCCTTTTCAGTGTCTGTGGAGACAGGACAAGGGGCAATGGCTGCAAATTGGAGCACAGGAAGTTCCACACCAACATGGGGAGGAACTTTTCCCCAGTGAGGGTGAGGGAGCCCTGGGACAGGCTGCCCAGGGGGTGTGGAGTCTCCTTCTCTGGAGAGATTCCAGCCCCGTCTGGATACCTCCCTTTGCGACCTGTCCTAGGGACCCTGCTTTGGCAGGGGGGTTGGACTCGATCTCTGGAGGTCCCTTCCAACTCCTACAATTCTGTGATTGTGACTTTAAAGCGTTTAAGGTAGTAGATGAGGGAAATAGCTGGCCTGCACACACATAAATGGAGCTTTGCTGTTGATCTATTCAGCTATTTGGCAGTGAAAACACTTGCAAATTTAACAGCTACAGCCATAACTTCATTAAGTGAAACATTTCACAAGTATGACCATTTCTTCAGAAGGAAACCTACGCTTCTGGTAACCTGACCTGCTGCCCTGACACCAGTGATGTAACCCAGCGCAGCCGCTCAAGCAGCATCTGGTAAAACATGATGATTCAGGGGAATCTGGTAAAACAGGAACTGGAAGGGCCAAATATATTTTCGAAGGAATTCCACTGGAGCTTGAAGAGGAGGGAAGCCAGCACAAAGATGCCAACAAGATTACATCAGGGATTAATCCAGCCTGAGATCGACTTCACCTTTCCCTCTAACTGCTCCACTTAGATTCATTAACTGGCTCCACAGCACCATTCCTCTCAAATTAAACAGCCTCCCCAACTTGAAGGTTTTGCTCACCTCTGCTCTTGACAACTTCAATTCCCATGACTGTCTGGCTCGAATATTGCCCCAGGTCCCCTCCCCTCTGCTCCCTTCTCCCTCCCATACAGCTACAATTTCATAGTTGCAGGCCACAAGCCGCCTGCAGAGAGTTTACACGAAGGAGATGGCTGCTCTTTCTTCATGCTCAGCTTCCTCTTCCCACGCACAGGCTGTGCTAAGGAGCTCCGTAACCCCTCGCATCACACAGCACTCCCCAGGTAAGCCACTGCAAGAACCTATGCAAGTTCTGCCCAGTAACGCCTGCTCAGATCTCTTCTGGGCCTTAGTGTAGGGAGACAAACTGAGATTAACTCAAATTCTTTCCAGTTAAACTTCTCTATGGTTAAAAAAAATGAAATAGAAGGGAAAATCCTTCCATCTTCTGAGCAGTTTCACAGCCAGACTCTGCATTTCTTGATCAAAAAATATTCAAGCTTTTGCAGTGAGCTTTATCGTGGAAGGAGCTTTAGGGTTTCTTTTATTCCTAAAATGATTATGTTTATGCAAACATAATTAGGTTTGTGGGCTTGGAGGAGTTTTTTTGGGTTTGGGTTTGTTGTTTTTTAAAAGGCAAAATCCTAAAACTTCACTGGAAGAAGGAAAAAGATTCCAGCCTAGTTCTAATAAAAGGACACAGATTCCTTCCTCCCTCTGGCTTCCATCCTTCCCCTGCCAGCACACTGGGCAGAGCATTTGCTTGGAAGCCAGAAAACAATAAAAAAAAAGACAGACATTAAATGAATGAGCTAAGATCTTCCCAATGAAACTTCCAGATAAAAGAGTACAGAAGTCATTCAATACAAGAGTACAAATGAGAGTAACTGGTACGCTGGGCACTTGACGGAGCATGAGATACAATCTGCCTTTCCTTGCTTGGGGTTAACATCATCTTCATTTCTTCACTGCATGATCCAGAAGAGACTGAATGGATATTTGGGAGGGATAGTGAGATCAAACAATCATGTTAAACTGATATTTTGAGCTTGCAGTTCTAAAATATCCTGTACTTATGGTTTCAGAGAAAACCCTCAAAATTCCTTCCATTGAGTCTACAGACAGCCTGGAGCTACTAATCAAAGAGCAGAGTTACCTTCCCTTTCCCCTGTGGGACTTCAGTTAAAACCATTATCAAGCTTGGCAAAAAATTGTGCCAACAAAAAGTCTCAGAACTTTTGTACTGCTGTAAAGGAACTGGATTCTGTCATAGCCTGGACCATCTCTTTATTCAAGCTTGGGTCTTCATGCTTGTCTGACCTGTCAGTCAACATGATCTGATCTCATTCCCATGAAGCATAACGGACCGGAGAATTTAGGGAAAGCTCCTCCCATTCCTGGATAGTATTCCCTAAAGCTCTCAACCCAGCAGGAGATAAAGGAAGAGGACCACCTCTCAGAGACATGTTGCACCACAGTTCCCCCACCAGCCTCAGATGCTCACACACTTGCACACAAATACTTCCATTCCCCAAGACAAGCAGCAATTATAGCAATTGCTTGGAAAGTCAAGGGGGAAATGTTTATTTTTAGCAATCTTAAATGCAATTTAACAGCTGCAAACAAATACAGCCAGCAACATATAAGCAGCTTGCTGGAGACCATAGTCTGGGAACCTCTGAGCTACTGGATCACATCTAGCACACAGAGCCTGTGGCTGTGCTGCTATTCAGAGACAGCAGTCTCAGGGCAAAAGCAGGAAAGACACAGGAATAAAATAATACCAATGTACTAGCAAAAAAAAAAACCTAGAGACCTCTAGTATCAGGCAGAAAAATACAAAGATGATTGAAGAAACGGTGCTGCTGACCTGTAGACTTGTATGCCCTGCACCTGCCTGCTGCAGCAGCCCCTCTTTTCCCCTTTCTCATGTCCACATGTCCCCAACAGCCCCCCCAAGCTCCATCTGGATGCTGGGTCAAGACTCAGCACGTGCCTGGTTGCTTCTAAGGTGCCCTAACAGTGTGGCAAGGATTTGTCTTAGGAAGTGCAGAGAGAGCTACAAAGCTACCCAGGTAAAGCTTTGCGTGAGCCCAAAGAGGGGGGTCCCAGTCACGCTTTTGCACCTTGACCAAGCACTGGTTTCTGCAACACCAGGAGGAACTTCCTGCCCTTGACCTCCATCCTCATCTTTATCAACAGATTAAAAATACATTGGCAGAAAACTACTACATGAGCAGGCACAGCATGAACAGATCAACATCACTTCCTAGGAAAGACAGCTAAATCCAAGGAAGGTTCAGAAGAAAAGAGGGAAGAAGAAAACTTAGCAAAGGTAGAGTCAAGACACTAAGAAAGAGAGATAATATCTCAAGAGGCAGCCAAAGAAGAACACAGAATCACAGAACTGTAGGGGTTGGAAGGGACCTCCAGAGATCATGGGGTCCAACCCCCCTGCCAAAGCAGCTCCCCAGCTCATACTGCACAGGTCGGTGTCCAGATGGGTCTTGAATCTCTCCAGAGAAGGAGACTCCACCACCTCCCTGGGCAGCCTGTCCCAGGGCTCCCTCACCCTCACTGGGGAAAAGTTCCTCCCCATGTTGGTGTGGAACTTCCTGTGCTCCAATTTGCAGCCATTGCCCCTTGTCCTGTCCCCACTGACCACTGAAAAGGGGCTGGCCATTTCCCCCTGCACACCATACTTAAGATATTTATAAACATTGATTAGGTCCCCCCTCAGTCTTCTTTTCTCCAGGCTGAACAGCCCCAGCTCTCTCAGCCTTTCCTCATAGGGGAGATGCTCCAGGCCCTTCATCATCTTGGTAGTTCTTCTCTGGACTCTCTCCAGGAGATCCCTGTCCTTTTTATCCCAGGGAGCCCAGAACTGGACACAATACTCCAGGTGGGGCCTGACCAGGGCAGAGTAGAGGGGGAGGATCACCTCCTGTGACCTGCTGGCCACACTCCTCCGGATGCCCCCCAGGATCCCTTTGTCTCTCTCAGCCCCCAGGGCACACTGCTGGCTCATGGCCAACCTGTCACCCACCAGGACCCCCAGGTCCTTCTCCACAGAGCTCTTCTCCAGCAGGTCACCCCCAGCCTGTACTGATACATGTGGTTGTTCCTCCCCAGGTGCCAGACTTTACACTTGCTTTTGTTGAACCTCATCTGGTCTCTCCCTGCCCAGCTCTCCAGCCTGGCCAGGTCTCTGGATGGCAGAGCAGTGTCCTGCCTGTCAGCCACCCCTCCCAGCTCTGTATCATCAGCACTTGCTGAGGGTGGGTGCTGTTCCCTCATCAAGGTGTCAGTGAAGATATTGAACAGGACTGGACCCAACACCGAACCCTAGGGAACACCGCTGGTCACAGGTCTACCGGAGATGGCTTACCCTGCTACACTTTCTTTGTAATGAAGGCAATTATCTATTATCTTATATATATATATATACACACACACTAAGATCAATCTTAAAGTATCTCTTTGGAATCCCACAATTCACATAAATCTAAGGTCGAAAATCCAGAAGGAGCTAACACACTGATCACAATTTGCCTCTCAGAAGGAGGAAAACGTGTGTGTGTGTGTGTGTACGCACACAGGAACAGACCCTGAATGTCTCCAAGGTGTTACTGGTGCACCAGTGCTTTTCTCAAAGAGCTGCTACAGAAAACAACTGAAAAAAGCTGTTTGGCAAATAACCTCTGTGGTCAAGTAGAGCTAAACTCCCTCCTGGTACCAACTAGGTAAATTCCAGTGAACAAGGCTGCTTTCTTTTATACTGGTAGAAAACAAGTCAACTGCACCAGCAGAAACTGAGGCAGCCCATCACAGCATACATCAGAAAGGGTACTTCTGTAGAGTAAAGCAGTTTCCTTTACAAACATTGAAGTAAACACAATTCAGTTTTACACTGGGCTTACAGGTTTGATTTCCAAAAAAAGTTACCAGAATTTGCCTGTTCAGCATTAAAAACACAAACTTTTAATTTAATTTCTGAATGACAATGTGTTTCACCACTGCCAGATGCATCCAATTATGCTCACTCAGTGTCCTGCACTGAAAAGATTAGACATATTGGGTGTTTACTTTAACAGCACCACTACCTTTCAGCACGAGGGTCAGAAAGCAGTGAAGCACTGTGCTAGTGATGTGGCCAAGCTGACAAATTCTCAGCAAAATCACAAATTTAAGATTTTAATTTGTGCTGGTGACACCCTAAGTCCCTTTACTTATTACCACAGATCAAAGCATTAGCTGTATGAAGCAGTTAAGTAAGGACAGACATAACACCTACACCAACCCTGTCCTTACCTGTGGGGTTTATTCCACTGAAAAATTGTAGGAGACACTGACAAACACAGAAGTAATTCTTTGGGCATAATTTAGGAGCATTTGTTGGTGTAATACTGAAGCTCCTATTCCCCTACCCTCAGCAACTGAGGCAGATGCTGGCCATCCAGCAGGCAAGAAGAGACACATGTGAAACGGGCTTAGGGCATGGAGCTGCCACAGAGCTGGGAACACCTTGCTGCAACACCTCAGCTTCTTGGGCTGAAAACACCGTAACTGATGCTGTAGGTACGACAGGTACAAAAGTAACGACTTCGAGTGCTATGGCTCTTCCAGGGCTCTTGCAAGAGCATTCCTCAGGTTCAAAAAAACCACCAACCCCAAACCTAGTGGTTTGTCATTCCTCCAAATTGCCTTATTCATTCCTAATGATTTTAAAGTACTTTGCACTTTCTTTAACATGACATTTTCCGAATTAAGAACATTTGAAAACAGATGCTTGGGTTAAAAACACTTGATATTAAAAACATATTTATTTTTTTTTTCCTTCAGCACTAGACTGCTCACTTATGGGAAGCAAGTTTATATGTATCATCTGGTTGCAGAATGGTGCTTTAGGGCTGGAGCACTGGAAACATTTAGCAATTTGGGGGGGGGGGGGGGATGTGTTTGGGTCTCTGCACTAGAAAACCTCAAGAGAATTCCAAGACTTCAGAACTTGCTGGATGTCAGCAAAAGTTATCAGAAATATGCAATACGCAAAAGTCTATATTAAAAATACCCGAGCTATTTGTTGTAATGAAAACATCTTAATACAAATCTGTTCTGTAAAGTATATAGGTTATTCTGAACTGCCCATAAATACTGCTGCTCTTAGAACAGACCCTGACTGGACCTTCCTTTTACTGCCTTGCAGTATCCCAAATTGCCTTTTTGGTATTAGCTGCAAAATTGTTTTCCCCCTGTTACAGATTTTAGCTGTTGGCAGTTAGTCTATTGTGTTTTCCTTACAAAACAAACAAGGAAGTTTTGGCTTGTGTTTGTAAATAGTTGCATCTATGTATTTTAGGAGTCTCAACTTTTAGCTGACCTCTATCCCTCGCATTTCATAACAATGTAAGCAACAAAATTAATCCAGCTAATTAGCCATTAAATGCATCTGCATGCTTGAAAAATAAGGAGATGAAAAAATGAGACATCTGTGCTCCAGAAAACGTAATGTAACTGGAAATGTCAAGATTATTAGGGAACTAATGGAAGTACCAATAAAAACTTTCATAGGCCACAATACCATTATGCTAAACTTTAAAATCCAATGTCAAGAGGTCAATAATTCATATCTTTTTTTCCAGTATGATTACCTTTAAGTTAAACCACATTTTCTCGCCTGATTGGAAGCAGTGCCAGAGTCCATTCCTGTGAGCTGATCGCCAAAAATCCAGTTGGGGACTCATGCAGAGCACCTAGGTCTGCTGTTTGCAAAACGTGTCAGATCACTCCATAAAAAGAAACAGACTGAAGAGTTCTGGTAACTGCCTGACACGTTAATTTATAAGATTTATGACTTTTGTATAAAGGTAGGATTAACACAATGTATAAAAATTCCAATTGCTGACAGAACATTTACAAAAAGATAAAAAACACCCTAATGTTTTTGATAATTTGGAAAAGAATCGTAACATTTCCCCCACCCTAGGTATTTTTTCCCCTTGAAATGCTCCATTTCTTTCATCACAGCACCTTTACAAGCAAGAACTGTGCTCCTGTCCGTTACATGCCTTCACTCTCCAGAGAAATACTATTCCAGAACTGGGTCTCGTAACGAATGCGGTGCAAGTTCAAATGAGAAACCAAAAATCATGTTCTGATTTCCCAGCCTTCTGTTTACTTCCCTGTCCTTAGAATCATAGAATGACAAGGGTTGGAAGGGACCCCAAGGATCATAGAGCTCCAACCCCCCTGCCACAGGCAGGGACAACAACCTCAGGCCTGGAGCTACACAAGGTTGCCCAGGGCCCCATCCAACCTGGCCTTGAACACTTCCAGGGATGGGGCATCCACCACCTCTCTGGGCAGCCTGTTCCAGGACCTCACCACTCTCTCTGTAAAGAACTTCCCCCTAATATCCAATCTAAACCTTCCCTCCTTTAGCTTTAATCCATTCCCCCTTGGCCTGCCATTGTCTATCCTTTTCAACAGTTGATTCCCCTCCTGCTTATAATCTCCGTTCTGGTACTGGCAGGCTGCAATGAGGTCCCCCCGCAGCCTTCTCTTCTCCAGGCTGAACAAGCCCAGCTCCCTCAGCCTCTCTTTGTAGGGCAGCTGCTCCAGCCCTCTCATCATCTTTGCGGGTCCTCTGACCCCTCTCCAACAGTCCCACATCTCTCTTGTACTGGGGGCCCCAGCTCTGGACACAGGACTCCAGGTGGGGCCTCAGGAGGGCAGAGCAGAGAGGGACAATCCCCTCCCTGTCCCTGCTGCCACCCCTCTGCTGATGGAGCCCAGGATCCCATTGGCCTTGCGAGCTGCAAGAGCCACAGCTGGCTCATGTTCAGTTTCTCATCCACCAGAATCCCCAGGTCCTTCTCAGCAGGGCTGCTCTCAAGACACTTAGTCAACATCAGCTGTTTGCACTAATTGCAAAATACTTTCGCAAAGAAAAGGTTGGTAAGAAAGCAAACCTATTAATATAAATTAATTTGCTCTGATATACATGAACACAGATTAAATTCCAAACATCATATTCCCTCAGTGTTCCACTTACCAGTACTCCCCTTTCCAATTAGAAAGAGGTTCATGGTCTCAGATGCAGACCAAGCAAAGCCAACTCCTCCAGGCAGTCATACACCTAAAGACAAGAACATAGTTGCAGATTTAGGTGACTGTGGATTTCCTAAATCTACATTTCTTATTACTAAAGATCTACTAAAGCTTCATCAAAGGAAATCAAGTCCACTATGCCTTCACCCTAATACATGCCCTATATGAAATCCACAGCAACTCCTGGTAGCCATACAAAGCTCACTCAAACTTACAACTGGCCTATGATTCCCATGAAGAAATCTAAACTATAAAAAAATCACCAAAAATTAAATAATGTGAGTGAATACTGGACAAAATGTAAACTGAATATAACATTTGAGTGTGAAACAGATTTTCATTAGAATTAGCCATATTTTCATATGAATTTGCTGCTACTGGAAATTCATTAAACAACAACTTAATCGTAAATATGAACAGCAATTCTATTATATATAGTCAAAGCTATGTATAATTAAATTTTAAGAAGAGCTATCAAATTGCATATGTAATTGCAACGGACACTACTCCATTTTGCAGCGCAGCTTATCCGATCAAGAAATCAAAACAGTTCTGTGACTGCAGTGAACAAAGAACCATTTTCCATTGCTCCCCACTGCTGCAGCTCTAATCCAGGGCTATTACAATATTGGCAATTTTCACACAGAGAAAACCCTGGTATTTTAAGCACTTTCTTATTTAGATCTGCCCTGAACCATTAGCTGATATGACCATAAACAGAACAGGGGCGCTTAATAGTCTATCAGTGCCATGACATGGTATATTAAGGAAAAACACAACATTTAAACCAACCCCAAACTCACAGCTTCAAATGGGGTTAACAGAAGTGTTAAATTTACGCTAAAAACTCTACCATTGAGGAGTCCTCATACAGGAATTACAGAAACTGCCAAACGAGACATGGTTTGCTGAAGGGTTTTCACAGGTATTTTCATAACATCAAGGTATAAGAGATACCTTGGCCTCTGTCCAAAAGCCACAAAGTCCAGTGAAATTAGTTAAAACATTCATTACAAATTATCTTTGTTCTACTTCACCCAGCGTGACCAGCACTGCGAATCACGTTGGGAAGAAAGCAGATGGCTGTAATATTCTGAAAAGCTCAATTGATCCCCGGTCGCTTTCCATCATAGTCCGTTATTCCTTCTCAAGGTTACTCCTTACAGGCTAGAAAATCAACTGAAATTCAACACTGGGACGACTGCGGCCTACTCCGAGTAAGCGGAGACACGCTGCCAGCGGCGAAGGCGGCTGCAGAGGAGGCTGCGGGCAGGCGCCCAGTGTGCAGAGGACCACGGCCTCTCGCCACTCTGACCAAATTTCAGCAGAGCTAAATCCACTTGATCTCAATTTTCTTCCAGATACTTGAAAGTGTGGGTGGCTTCTATACTCACTTCTGAGCTGAAGGCAAGGATTCTAGACCACAGCATCTTCTTTAGGTGCAGGCAACTGCTTACAGCTGCAGGCTGTTCAGCAAAACTGCCTTGCAACAGTTCATCGGTGTTATTTGGGATTCAAGACTGACAGAGTATTTGCCACCACTAATGAAACCTGATGCACCTCCCACAGCAAGGGCAGCAAACAGAGACACAAAGAAAACTACTTTCAAACCTGAAGTACCATGTTTCCCTCTAGAAAGAATCCTAAGAAGTGTAATGGCCTCCAGTCATTATAATCTCAGAAGATGTTCCGTCTCTAAAACACTCTCAACTACAATTGCTACACAGGAACTTGGGAATGGGGGAATGAAAAGGGGTTCACAGATTTTTAGATACTATAAGAGCCCTGAAATCACCATGTCTGATCAAAAGCAGCACAACTGTCATGCATTAAATACATTTTTGGCTATGTAGCACTGAAAGTAGCTAGCTTTCCAGCCTTGGTTTGAAATCTTTGCTACCTCATGTTGAAGCAGCGTCCTCCAACTCCTAAGATTACAAGGGACCAATTTCTTTCTAGATGTAGTCTGCTGCCCTAACAGCATATTTCTGTGAGCTCACATCAATAGGAGAAGAAATGAAGCACATTCATTATTGGCACTGGGTTTGGGTGTTCTAGTTGGAAATGTTTTACTGTCTGCCACATACCATGACACAGAGGTCAAGGGCATGGAGAGGGACAACTTCTCCCTGCATTACTATTCTTATGGCAAAAAAGAAATGGAGGGATTGTTTTTTGTGTTTTTCTTTACAGCAAGTTAAAAAACATATTGAAAACCCATCACATTGAAAGCTGGGTTTGCTAATGAAAACACAGAAGAGCTCATCTGCCATCCAGACACCCAAGATGAGAAAGATCCTTACATTTTCTAATGTATGTTCTAGTGTAATGATGTGCATAAACTACCCAAGTGTTAGAAAACTTCAGCGTTAGGCACATTTGGAAAAATCTGACTGAGCAAGATTTCGAGGCACTTGTAGGATCTCCAAGAGGCCTTTTTTTTTAATTAGGAATTTTTACAGGAAATTAAATAAAAATGTGTTTTTCTAACTAACTGGATGTGCATAGCATAAAAAAAAAAACCAGATTCTATAATTTAACACTAACATATGCCTGCTGTCCTTATGTCCTACCAGTTCATAAAAATAAGAGCTGTTTTGCATTCAAAATGTGCTAACCAGCTATCCATACAGCTATATCATCTAGATGAAAAACAAACTTGGAACCTCAGTGCCACTCACACCAGCCACCACTCTTCTTTGAGTACTCTGGCAAAGATGCTATTGCCGCCACCAACCTGTCGCTCAGTCACCCCCTCACCACCCAAGAAGTCCAAGAGGCCTTTTCCCAAATCCTGCTTGAGACCTTAAAGTGTAGCATGAGATGTCAGGTAGCCAGTCCAAACTGAAGTGCAACATCTTGGGACTGTAGACTCCCTGGATAAGTATCAGAGCTACTCAGAAAAAACTCATGTCATCACTTCAGCAGCCCAGCTTAAGCTGAAGACTTGGCAAGGAACCAAGAGTTATGTCACTGGAGCAAAAGACATGTTTTGCAGATCTGGAAGAGCAAAGTGATGGACAAGGTGGTGAAGAAAGGGAGATTAAATCCACTGTTACCATATGCAAGGTTAAAGAGAAGATGGTGTTTGTGAACAGAAGGATGGTGAGGGAGAGAGGGGAATTCTCCTTATGATAAAGATGAATCCCAGCAATTGACAGGGTATCCTAAGGGTTATACAAACACAGACAGCAATCATAAATCTCTACAGCTGCACACCCTTGCACACAGAACAGATCTTCCCTGGTTTTAGCTGTGCACTACAAGATTGAGAGTTTAGACTGCAGCAGGCACACGGACCACAGACCCAGAAAGATGCTTAGTGGCCTTTGGCTTCAAAGGGAAAAGCAGACAACAGCGCATCAAAAATGTTTCCCAGGCAACGTTCACAAAGTCAGAAGGCAGAAAACAGGAAAGGAAAGTCAAGTCATAAGAGTTTCAATTTGAAAACCAGCAACTAATCGATTTTATAATCTCCTTTCAGAGAAACTTCATTCTAAACTGTGTGATTATTACCAAAATTTAGCTGGATGACAGTAAAAGGCAAGTTACAGGCATCTTGTTATATTTTGGTAATTGGCATGAACAAGCAATTCTGTAATTGACTTTGAAAAAGTATCTGTATTCTTTAAATACCATATAATTATTACAAACAAAGAGAGCTAATACATTTACTTCTACCCAATATTCCATGATTGAATCTAAAGAAATATGCTCACAATCAACTTTTGCATTTAGCATTGGGGAATTACATTAGCAGGTCTGAGTTAAATCCCTAGTTCTTCCATTCTTGTAAATGAAAGACAAAGTGTTATAACTATGAGCTCACATAATGAAATGCAGCAAATCTGTAAACTACATAACTACAAAGGATGACACTAAATCCAACATTATTTTTCTTCCATATTTTTGGCAAAAAACGCCTTCCACTGTCCTTCCCACTTCCCCACACACCCAGGCATACAGAAGGTAATTCATTTCTCATTTATACTTTACACGAGCCACAGCAACAGAGAAAATGACAACATTTTCCTTTCTTTTCTGTGGAGCTCAAATGTACCTATCCAAGAGGGCTGCCAGGAGCAAGAACGCAACCAGGAAGCCAGGCATTTCCAGAAGCCAGGTGCTCCTGGGACATCCCAGCCATCAACTGTCCACACACTCCAGGAGCATGGACAGAGTGCTCAGTGCTGGGAAGCATCAGCAGGAAGGAAATGCCACAAGAAAGCCTCCTCTGCATAAATTCCTCTTGTGAATAATTTTGCTTCAGCAGTTAAGGATGAATTACCACATTTAAAGATGACATCAGAAGGGAATGGAAAAGACTTGAAAAATACCATTTAATGGGCTTAACTTTTTGCACTTACAGCCAAGAAAAACTAACTTTACATGCTCATAGAAGAGCTTTGATCAGATGTTGGATTCCCAGGTGTTTCAGTGCTGTGCTCTATAGAGAGCAGTGAAACCCTCCCCACCCTCTCTTTTAATCCAGTCAAGAGGGAAAAAAATGCTTTTGCAAAGCATCATATACACATGCCTCTCAATTACCTTGCGAGTGACGTACTGGGCGGACTCTGCCCTGGTCAGGCTCCACTTGGAGTACTGTGTACAGTTCTGGGCTCCCTGGTATAAGACAGGGATCTCCTGGAGAGAGTCCAGAGGAGGCTGAAGAGATGATTAAGGGCCTGGAGTATCTCCCCTATGAGGAAAGGCTGAGTGAGCTGGGGCTGTTCAGCCTTGAGAAAAGAAGACTAAGAGGGGATCTTATTAATGTTTATAAAGATCTTATGTGTGAGACACAAGAGAAAATAGCCAGCCTCTTTTCAATGGTCTGTGGAGACAGGAGAAGAGGCAATAGCTTCAAGTTGGAGCACAGGAAGTTCTGCACCAATACGCGGAAGGACTTTTTCCTGGTGAGGGTGAGGGAGCCCTGGGACAGGCTGCCCAGGGTGTGGAGTCGCCTTCTCTGGAGATACTCAAGCCCTGTCTGGACACCTCCCTGTGCAGCCTGTCCTAGGGACCCTGCTTTGGCAGGGGGGGTGGACTTGGTGATCTCTGGAGGTCCCTTCCAACCCCTACAATTCTGTGAGTGGCTTTTGAAACAGGACCACAAAACTACACTACTCAGCAAAGCATCTGATTAATACTGTACTTGATCTTATTGTACCTGAGCCTGTTATGTCCTCTCCCACTATGGTAAGCATACTACATCCTAACGGCTAATTCCAGCCTCGGTTTTCCTTCAATATCTAAGTGACTTGATAGTTTCCTCCTATTACTTTTTAATTGTTGACATGCCAAATAATGCCATTGCAGTTTTTTACCACATTCATTCTGCTTAAGACAATGTATTAACTCATTAAGCAAAACACAGGAAGCCCAAATGAATATATAAATTTCTGTCAAATGCTATAGACAAGATTAATTGGAGAGATGGCTCTGAGACTCCAGAAAACAATATGATTAATACAACACAAACTCCTTAAAATGGGCCAGTGAAATGACTTATCAAGCACATTTTCAGGAAGCTGGGAGAAGCCCTTGCACCACAGATGTTATTATTTAAGATCCAAGTTTGTAAAGCACTCAGAGATAGCTGAAGCATGTGTGCAAGACCTTTGTCTAACTGGGGCCTAATTGAACAAAACCAGAATGACATCAAAATCTACGAATGTACATAAATAAAAACTCACCTCAACCTACAAAGGGTTCTAAGTGATACATTGCTCAGTATCACTTGCTAAGCCACCTGAACCCCCACATCCTTCAGGTAATATCCCCAACCACCAGGCACAGGCTAAGCTGGAATATAATTTCCCTCTGCATTGTAAATGTTTCACTTTGCATAGAGTATATGGGTCTAAGAAAAACTCATAAAGTAGCATGTGTAGCTATGAAGAGAGCAGGAGATTCGGCTTCAGCTGTCAGGGTACTCATCTCCTACTCTGTTCCCTCGCTGAAGTCAAAAGCCCTATGAAACACCCTAATACTGTGCTTTAGGGAGGAAAAAAAAAACCCAAACTCATCTATCTCCTTTACTGACACTAGCAGAGTAAAAAGTTGGCAAAGTAATCATCTACAGAAAAAGAAAATAACCGAACCAACCCCAACACCACATCAAATACACACGGCAAGGTAAAACACAAACCCAAATTACATTAATGACTATGGCAGAAAAGGAAATCATCATGACCTTAAAGGGCACAAGGAATTCAAAATTACTTCAGAGAGGACACAGAAGAAATCGACAAGTTTTTTGAATCCGAGTGGGAAAAGCGCAGGAGCTGTGTTAGGAAGTCAGACTAGTACCACTGGTGCAGCTTAAGATGGAAGACCTAGGCAAAACAGAGAAAAAGCAGAAATGGATTTTGGCAATCACACAGCATCATAAAAGTGGGATGAGATTTACTGGACAAGGACCTGAAGAGCTGAAACACGACAAAGTTGATTTCCTCACAACTGACTGCTGGGTAATAAATAGGAAGAAGAAAATGTCGGTGGAACTCTCCCTTCAAGACAACCACCCATCTTCAAACACATCAATTTATTTTGTGGCTTAGTTTCTTTCTCATGTCCAATATTAAAATGACAATGAAAAGTAAAATTCCTTATTTATTATCCAAATACAGTTTGAGAATTTAGTTGCCAACTCAGAAAGTGATTTCCTGATGTTACCTTCACCATTGTATGTACTTGAGAAAAATAGTCTCATTAATAGCATGGGCAATGCAGACAAAAATATCAGTATCATGTGGAATGGAAAACAAGATTAAAGACACAACGTTACTCTATTTTCCTTTGGAAATATCCACTTGAAATGAAAATACCTTAACCACTTAACTTCAATAATTTAGTTTCCATTAAAATATTTCATTATTATGTTAAGATCTCAAGGCCATTATTAGTGTGTTCTTTTCGTATCACAAAACCACAGATTTGTGCCCCACGGACGATGAAAACACTGCTAAGGACTGTCTGCTTGAATACAAATGATATCATGGGAACTACTAACTAACCAGAAAATAGGTTGTTAAATATTTCAACCTCTGAAAAAGAGCAATGTAAGTATTCCACAGTATTGCTAACAAGGACTTCAAGAGGTTTTCAACCAACAAGCTGTTCAGCCTGGAAAAAAGAAGACTTAGGGGGGACCAAATTAGTGTTTACAAATATCTTAGACATGGGTGGCAGGGGGAATTGGCCAGCCCCTTTTCAGTGGTCTGTGGGGACAGGACTAGGGGCAATGGCTGTAAGCTCAAGCATAGGAAGTTCCGCACCAACATACGGAAGAACTTTTTCCCAGTGAGGGTGACAGAGCACTGGGACAGGCTGCCCAGGGAGGTGGTGGAGTCTCCTTCTCTGGAGAGACTCAAGTCTCGTCTGGACGCCTATCTATGTAATATGAGATAGGGAGCCTGCTTTGGCAGGGGGGTTGGACACGATGATCTCTTGAGGTCCCTTCCAACCCCTAAGATTCTGTGATTCTGTGAAAATAAATCCAAGTCAGTGTAATTTAGTCAAAACTAACAAGATGCATGCAGCTTTGCATCAGAACTACAGCTTAATTGGAAACCTTAGATTTTCTCAAGCTTTTCTCTAAAAGAAAACCAACAACTTGAATCATCATCACGTTGTTTGTTTTAAATCTAAGCTAATCTCTTCCTTTTGTTTCTTAAGATAGCCTGAAGTTCATGAGCTGAGCCCTATCTGCATACAGCAGCGTCAAGATAAAGTTGTAATTAAAAATAACAAGGACAAAATAATCCCATCTCTACCACCTTCAGCTCTTGTCACAGCCCTGCCTCTTCGCCCTTCCAAGTTGTGGGACCAACAGGAGTTGAGGAAACCCTCACGCAGGGCTCATTGCCTACAGCCCTGCAAGGCTGCTGCACCACCAGAGCCTAGCCATGCCTGGCTCAACTGCACCCATAACAAGCTTTTAAGCATTGCCCACACCTTGCTATTGTCCCTGGTGATACTCACCACTGACAGCAGGAAAACAAACCCCTAACTTTAACTACCTGATTTAGCTGCCTTCCGCATGGGGAGAGCCGGGGTGAAGCCAGGAGTGACATATGTCCATCTGATTGGTGCTAACATGAAATAATGAGGGGGCCACATAGTGAGAGGCGATGTGTTTGTTCCCTTCTACGGCCGGGGGCAGCGCCAAGAGTTTCTGGCGGGAAAGAGGCAGGGTGGGGCGAGCAGTCCTGCACGTAGCCGCCTGCGGGAGGCGCATGCGCAGTCCCTGCTGCTAGCCGAACAGCGTTACCTGAAGACGCCTGTGAGGGGTGCGGGCGGGAGGGCACAGACCAACCACAGGAAGAAGTTTCTTCTTCCAAAAAGTATCTAAGAACTAAACTGAACTGCTCGGTGTGCATCTTGGCGAAGAGGAGACGCCCCGTGCACCCAGCGCTGTTCGCTTGCTTCCATCCGTTTAATAAATGGTTGAATTTGGTTATAAATGCTGTTTGGGAGCGAGCCCTTCGTGACACAGGGAAATGGGACTAGCTATGGAACACAGACCTATGTCTGCACTCTAAACAAATCCTTGTAACAAAAGAGGAAAAAAAAAAACCCCAAAAAATCAGAAAAATCAGAAAAAGTTGTCTCCAGAGATGTGTCACAAGTGCTTTTGTGCTCTTTGTGGAGAAGTCCAATTAGTTAAGAGGCATCAGAGATTGCTGGCAACAGGTTGTTCTCAAGATAACGAAGCCTCCCAGAAAAGGTTATCAACACTTTATATGTTTGCATTGTGTTTGTTCATTCATGCAAATTAAATAGCCAGCGTTTGCCTCCTTCTGTACTGCTATAAAGGCAGACCCCCTCCTTCGCCTTGCTATCACTGTACTGCATCAGCAGCTTACACTGAGAACCCCACAGTTGGGCCAGTTTTCCAATGTGAAACACAAAAGGTTACAGACCACCACCAGGAGCTTCTCCAGCTGCTTTTTTCAAAAAATACAAATAACTGCACTGTGGCGTAACATTTCTTTAATCAGATGGTAACCATTTATGAAGACCTCGTGCTTGTTAACACTTCGGATGTATAGCCATGTGAGGTTTTTCACATGCTTTTCCTAAAGCTCCTCTACGACTTAAATGTAAAAAGAATGAAAAAGGAGATCCAAAAGAGAAAGAAAATTGTCAGCTCTAACATTGTAATGGTGGGTTTGAATATTCCCATCAATTTATACTAAATGGTGAAACCGTCAAAGGGGAAGACTTGGTCTCAAAGGTCACGCTTCATTTCTGCTCTTAGGTTTTGTCCTCATGCTATCAAGAAATTGCTTAGCTTTAGCAAAAAAGAGTGGCCAAGTTAATGTAACAGCCATCTGGTACACTGTTAAAGAGGTTAGCCCAGCTTTCACAGATTCTTGAGTTCAGCTACAGCTTGCTTGCATCTGGTCTTTGTCTAGATTTATTAATAGCATGGCAAGAAATCGAAATTATGCAGCAGAGTCACAGGGATCACGCGGCACACACTCACTCCAAGCTCAAGTACAATATTCAGCTTAAACATTTTAACGGGCTTCTTTAAAATCAAACTGGACAGCGCACCCAAAAATACATTTGAGAACAATCCTGCTTTGAAAGGCTGATGAATTAGATGATCTAACCAATATTTTCCAGTTAGACTTTCCATGATCCGTCTCGCTTTCTGTTATCTCACTGTTCCAGTTCAGTATCCAGGCGCTACTTGGGAATTACCTTTTAGCCTCAGCAGCCCAGTGGTTTGACACGCTGGCTGCTGGTGGGTCAAGCAGCCATTTGGGAAACAAACAGCATCCCTCTCCTCACCTATCCCACCACTGCACCTGCCTGGCTCTCAGTGCTGAGCTGCAGGCTCTGCAGCAGCACTCCTCTGTCCCAGTACAGCCTAGCCCACAGACAGGTGCGGCTCCACAGGACTGCAGGATTTCCACCCTCCTTTTCCCTTTTTTCTCCAGGGCTTATGAGCAACAGAGATGATGGTTTCTTTCCTGAAGGGTTGGCAGCACAGTCTGTGATATGTAACATGGATGCAGGGCTGTCTCAGACCCAAAGGCTTGATGGCTCTCATGGTCCCTCAACACACACACACTCCTACCCTAGGGGAAACTGCCTCCTTGCTTCTCCAAAGATCAGCTGCACCATATCTACACATGTTTTAAATGCCTCCAGCGATGGTGCCTCAATCAGTTCCCTGGGCAATCTGCTCTCCAGTGCTTGACAACCTTTTCAGTGAAGAAGCGTACCCCAATACCCAACCAAAACCTCCCCTTGCAAAAGCCCGGCTGTAGCTCTACCTGAAACTGTGCTCCGAAAAAGGCAAATGTAGCCTACCTGCTGGTAGTCTGTACTGTAAGTGATTCATCCTTTTCTGATGATCCAGAGACTGGATCCATTTCAGTTTCTTTAAAACATTCAGCCTGAACCCAGAGCTGCAAACACACAAATAAGGAAGACGGAAAGTGAGTCTGCATTGAGGAACAGGCTTGGACTTGCATTTCACTGGCAGCAAAGACATTCTCTATTGCTCCAAGCAGTAGTAGCTAACAGACATTTGCACCAAAAGCTTCATTGCAGTTTTGGATTACATCAACTTTGCAGCATCACATCATCCAAAGGTAAAGCCCTGATAGCAAAATAAAGGAGAACAGCAACCTAAGATAAGCAGCCCATTTCTGAGCTTGTAAGAAGCAGAGGTGGCTTGTATGTTAGAGGCTAATATATTTATCTGCTTGGGTGCTTCAGACAAGATGCCTGGAAAGTACTTAAACTTCAAGTAAAAGGGATTCGGAATCTACATGCTACAACTATGGAGTGCTACCAGAACCATGGGCAGATACAGGCAGGCATACAGCAGCTCCAACAGGGAACTGTTGAGTATGCATGGGAACTTGTACTGCAGCACCTTACCCCTGACATCTTTTAATAAAGTCCTCATCCAGCCACAGAGAAGCCCCAGTGATTTCAACAACTATACAGCCAAACTCCTTGTAAGAAAAGAATAAATAAATAGAAATTCTAGGTCATTTATAACAGTGCTATCATGGAACAGCCATGAAAACACAACTTAGTGTCAAATACTATATTACTGTTTTTTTCCATGTGCATTAAACGTAGCTCTTGTATATAGGTTAAAATCAAGACTAAACAATCTGAATTTCACATTACTTGAATTCAAGATGAGAGAAAAACACAGCATTTTCCAAAGTTCTGTGAGGCAGAGAGGGGGATGCTTTTATGGGAGGAGGAAGGAGCACAGTCTTCTGGGCAGGAGCTTGCACAGGGCTGGATGGAGAAGCAATGGTGCAGGGGCAACGAAATGAAAATGAAGAAATGAAATGAAGTACCAAAGACAAAATGCAGTGAGAAAACGAAGTACCAACAAACCATCTGAGTTGCCATGCGATCTAGTTTTCTTCTGTGAAGCACCTAGAAGAGTTTCATAGCAATATCCTGTGTTCATCCCGAGATACTCACAGTACATATCATTTTCAAATAAGTTTTAGCTGGAAAATGCCATGGAAATCATCGCAAGCCAGCCAAATGCTGCTCTCTCATTTCCCCCTCTAATCCCCAATGGGAAGATACCCTATTTTCATTCATGATTGTGTAAGGACTTGATGGAACTGCAATGGGTACTAATGTGATACATCTACACTGAGTGCTAGGTGTCAGTCAAGAGAATCACTCTGTCATGAGGACCAGGGGCTGCTAGAACCAAGTGGGAGCTGTTCCTTAGTTCAGTTACTGGATACACACAGTAACAGGGATGATCAACCGGCAAGCCAAGCTCGGGGAAAGGTGAACTGTTTGTCTGACTTCACTGCTTCTGGAAGAATTTAGTCTTCTCTGTTTACAGAGGTCGTTTGATCTTCCAACAAGGAAAGCAAACTCTGCCTGCACATCCTCCTTCAAACGCAGGGATCAGTCAAATAAGCAGCTTCAGCAAAACAAAAATCAGAAGACAACATAAAATACAGGGTCTTTTTTTTTTCTTCCCTAAAACTGTATCTTCAAGCATTAATTTCAGCAAGGTAAATGAAAACACAATCCTGGAAATATTTTATTACCAAGTTTTGAAGTGAAACACAGAAGAAAAAAATTGATGGCTCATCAACCTAGAAAATTCCCATAAAAACAATGATGACATCTTGATACAAAGCTAATGTGGGCAAGCAGTGTTCTGGAAGATCAGGAGGAAAGTAATCAGCTACTTATAAATACTAAATAAAGCTCTAAATAAAGCTAATAAACTTCTGAAAAAAGTAATGGCAGCCATCTATAGATTTTTAGGAACTCTGACAATGCAGAGTGTGACAGTATAATTTGTATCTGGCATTCTCCATCTCAGCACAGAATTACAGCCCCAATTCCTAGAAACCATTAAATCTACAGAATTCAGGAATGCATTTGAAATTATATAACTCTATTAATACTGCTGGAAAACAGCCTTTAACTACCACTGATCCTCTCTCCAGCAATAACAACAAAAAATTCAGGAATTAGATGAGAGCACTGCACAGGAGCTATCTATTTTCTCCCTCCTCCCAAACTGCTAAAGACTGCCTGATCTTTTGTAGTCCTTTTGACTTTTTTTCCCTCTCTCCTTTCCCCAAGAGATGAATTTCTCTATTGCAGAGCTTTCCAATGGTGCTTTCCAGGATGACTTCCCACAGTTATTCCCAGGTCCTGTTTCAATGGCTAACCGATTCCCATTGAACAGGATACTTCCGTGCAGCGTAATAACAGCCATTGTTAGGGAGTTTCGTCCGTTCTGGGCCCCTCTGATGTTTAACAACATCCTGTCTTTCTGGAGACTTACGTAGGTAAGAAAGAGCAACAGTCTTTTTCTATCAGCCTGCGTTTGGAGTATTTCTGGCACGCTAGCTCCTCACCCCTAACCAAGAATAAAACTTTGTTACATCTATTTTAAGGGCCTTGACTAAGATACCAAATGAGATCTGCCTTGTTTGGCAGTGCCAAAGCCCTCTAGAGAAGGTTTAGCTGCTACCTAAGCAGAGATGGATGTGAGAGATTGTACCCCTTAGCCCTATCCTTAAACTAAGAGCAGCTAAAGAGCCTTCAGCCTTCTGTAAGAGAACAGCCCAAATCCATCATTGCTTTGTAGCTTACATAGCTGCACAACCAACAAAACAATTGCTCAGGTCTACCTCCCTCTTGCACAAAGCTGGTGTTTTGCTTTTGATGTTCTCAACTACTTGAAATCCCCTCTCTGCTAAGGTGTGGCAACACAGAGGTGAGCAGAAGGTCTGGGGGTTTTGAACCACTGTCTCAGTCCCAGTATAAACCCCTTCCCCTTTTCCTATCACCCCTGGAGACTTCATTCATTTTCTCCTTGTCCAAGTTTATGACAAGATCTCATGTGTGTGTGTGTGTATATACACAGCACTGTACTGAGCAACACTTTCCCCTCTAGCTCTTTTGCATACATATCTTTGGGATAGCTACCTTTGTGGATGCATTTTCCAGCAGCAAGCGGCAGCACTGCCGTTTCAGTGTCTAAGTGCTTCACTCATACTGTAGTCAGACTGTCAGCATCCTTCTGGTATCTCCCTTTGCAGGCAAAACAAAACTAGGGCACCGAGGGCATAGAGTTTAAGAAGAAATTAGATGTCAAAATACACTAAGATTTCAATACATGCCGCTCCTTTGAGGAACCTACTTTCATAGATTTACACCAACAACATACAGAACAAAAGCAGGAATAAAACCATGAGTCCAGCTTCCCCTAGTGATACAACATCCTCAGCCCCAATAGCTTGGACACTAATATAAATCCAAGCTTCAGTCACATTAGAAGCCAGTGACTTTCAGAGCAAGCTAAAACCAGGTTTTAATATTTGACTGAGATGTTTTTTTCTCTGACAGCCCCGTAACAGAAAGGTCTCTGAACCACAAGTTTCCTGTGCTTGAAAAAAACTCTGCCCATTGAGCTAAAACATACTGGAAAGGAATGGCAAAACATACACCAGTGTGAGCAAATACAAGCCAATTAACTTTGAACAGCAGGAACGTACCAAGGGAGTACTTCAAAAGACTTCTACAATGACAATTAGCATGACCTAAACACTGCATTTACCTCCAACTCTTACTCCTTACTCCTTACCGAGTGTTTGATAGAGCAAGTTGAGGATACCTGAAAACATTTATTCCCAAGCACTAAATTACATACACACTCCAGACCCATAATTTTCAGTCTTCTATTTGCCCTGTGCTCTGTAGCACTAATTTAATGCCTGTTGCTCCAAGTTTTTCAGCCAGCCATCCCATCTTGTGTTTCAGGATTTTTACCTTGAATTTCTAACTGCTGACATACGCTTTTAACATCAAGCAAGCGCGAAAGAGCCTACTCATTTAATGGTTATCTGAACAAAACAGCCCACAGTTTTGCAGAGCAAAGCTATTGTAATTTGGTTTTATGTAATGGTTGGTTGTAAGCACTGAGGAAGAAAGTTTTAAAAAGGCAGATGGCAAATAGTATCAACTGACAAAGTTAACTTTTCAAAACAGAGTTTCTCCAGTTTACTGTTCCTGGATTTGCTGCACAAATCTGCTTGGAAACAGAAGTACTTTAATACTTCTTTTTGTTGATGAAAATGGTGAAACACCCCCCATCTCACCCTCCCCCCCAAAAAAAGATGGAATCAAAATCAAATAAATAACTTAATGATGTCACTTTACAGCAAAGACTGAAGACATGCAAAGACATAACTTAAAAGACAAAAGTCAATGGAAACACCAATGGAAGAGGAACTCAGATGAAAATAAAAACTTGCAGCAGGACCATGGGAAGCTTTGGTACTCTTCTCCATTGCCCAGAGCTGACAAATATCTCAAGCAAATAGCCAGCTGCATTTCTTTTCCTTCATTAGGGCCTGCCCAGACCACACTTAAATACCAGGCCTCTTCTAAGTTTAGACCTTATTCCAAGTAAATTAAGGTCTCTCTTGTTTCCCATACAAAAGTTGGTAACAGCAAGTTACTCTATTTGGAGCAAATATTTACAAGTAATCCCTGGTGGCTAAGAGAGCCAATGGGATCCTGGGGGGCATCAGGAGGAGTGTGGCCAGCAGGTCTAAGGAGGTGATTCTCCCCCTCTACTCTGCCCTGGTCAGGCCCCACCTGGAGTGTTGTGTCCAGTTCTGGGCTTCCTGGGATAAAAAAGACAGGGATCTCCTGGAGAGAGTCCAGAGAAGAGTTACAGAGATGATGAAGGGCCTGGAGCATCCATCCTCTGAGGAAAGGCTGAGAGAGCTGGGGCTGTGCAGCCTGGAGAAAAGAAGACTGAGGGGGGACCGAATCAATGTTTATCAATATCTTAAGTATGGGGTGCAGGGGGAATTGGCCAGCCCCTTTTCAGTGGTCAGTGGGGACAGGACAAGGGGCAATGGCTGCAAATTGGAGCACAGGAAGTTCCACACCAACATGGGGAGGAACTTTTCCCCAGTGAGGGTGAGGGAGCCCTGGGACAGGCTGCCCAGGGGGTGTGGAGTCTCCTTCTCTGGAGAGATTCCAGCCCTGTCTGGACGCCGACCTGTGCAGTATGAGCTGGGGAGCTGCTTTGGCAGGGGGGTTGGACCCCATGATCTCTGGAGGTCCCTTCCAACCCCTACAACTCTGTGATTCTTTTCAACCTCAAAAAGAATACCTAAGCTCTAAAACATCTCACACTGGTTTTCCCCCATCACCCAGATTTTTCACATCTTAAAAAGCTGCAGTAATATTTTTTTCACATCAGTATAAACTGGGAGCCCTCAACTCCAGCTACAGAGAACCTGCACGTCAGGGCACCCATCTGGCAGGATGGCTGAACCTGGGAGTAGAAGAGCATTAAATTAAGCAGGTCTGCCCGAGGCAAAGCACCGCATGCTTATGTTCTTCTCCCCCCCAGTACTGCAGTTCTCTAAATCCCACTGGTGAAGTACAAGGAGTTTAACAGAGAGCTCAGAAGACCTTTTCTGGTTTGATTTTGATGTGTTTGGACAGTTTGTATGAAGGTTGTTCTTGTTTGGATGGGCTATTTTCTCTGCTTATAAAGCCTCCTTTGAAAGCACGACTCCAGCGTTTCCGTAGCAGTCCTCAGTCTTTTGAATGACAGAGGCAATATAAATTGTTTGAAATATTCTACCCTTGCAGGTATTACATTTGCATATCTGTAAACAATCAATTAGCCAGGTCTCCTCTAGTAAACATCCCACTGAGATCAGTGGAGTTCTTCTCAACTTGCACCAGTACAACTTCATAGATAAAATACAGCAAATTCCCCCCTCTTCAGGAAAAAGCCATTTTGCTGAGGTTTCTATAATAAGCATTTATAAAAAAACCTTCCTGTCTCAGTAACCAGCTACACTGGCAGTCTCTGGAGCCACCAGTGCTAAAGAGAAAAAAAACAATTAAGTTCCAAATGTTAGACATTTACTTGTATTAAAGTATTTTGCTGGGGGGAATTTCAGAAGCCTGATGTCGATTTACCTTCTGCATTTAATGCTACTATTTCATCTCTCAGACAGTTTACTGTGGAGGATAAATGTTTGTAGGACAGAGCTTTTTCCAAAGTAACAAATTACAGTTCTTCTGGTTGTTTACATTGGAAGGTCAAGCCCAAGGCCTCTGTTTGGAAAAGAGACATACTAATGATGACTATGTTCCTGAAGTACCTACATTTTTGGCAGTCCATTCATATCTTGGGAGGTAATCCCCAAGAAACATGACATTCGGTAATCCCTATACCTCCCTCCACACACTGCACTGAAAAATACCCTGGTTGAACAAAAAGAACCCACAGCCACCCCAGTGAGTCAGGCATGATGCAAACGTAAACACTGCAAGCAAAAGGACAGAAATTAATCACAAGAAATAACAGACATGCTGGGAACATCAGCCCAGAGCTGCACTAAAGAAAGTAATCCACAACCACTGAAGACCTCATCTTCTCCTATGACGTGGGTCATGGAGTCCAGTTTAGACAATCTCATGTAACTCAAACTAAGCCCATACAGGCTAGCCTGAAACTAATAGTTTTAACACAAAAATTTTCTCTGTGGTGATTAGAAATTTTCTAATTTGCAATTTCATTTTATTTATGCACAAAACCACTTGCTTTCTTAAGAAAAATGAACAGTAAATATCAAGAACTCATGTCTGTTTTCAGCTATAACTTGCCTTGATAAACAAATCAAGTTCTCTACTGATTGGAAGTTGACTTCCCAGTTCCCCCAATATTCCTCTTGACTTTTGCTGCATGTGTTTTAGTTCACAGGCACGGGTGATTAGAATTGTACCCCATAGTGAAATATGCAGTCTTGCACTGCTGTTTGCTCGTCCCATAACTTCATCACATAAATGATCTAAAGCTTTCAGAAATAGTCTCTATGTTCATGACATGCAATCTGTATTACTGGGTTTCTTAAGAGTCACAGAATGGTCTGGGTTGGAAGGGACTCCAAGGATCATAGAGCTCCAGTCCCCCTGCCACAGGCAGGGCCACCAACCTCAGACCTGGAGCTACACAAGGTTGCCCAAGGCCCCATCCAACCTGGCCTTGAACACCTCCAGGGATGGGGCATCCACCACCTCTCTGGGCAGCCTGTTCCAGCACCTCACCACTCTTTCTGTAACAAACCTCCCCCCAATACCCAATCTAAACCTTCCCTCCTTTAGCTTTAATCCATTCCCCCTTGTGATGGATGGAGTCCGTCACAACCACACAGGTCTTTCTACAAGGTGCTTCCTTCATATTTTAAGTCTCTCCACACTTAAAACCAAACAAGTATGCCTCAAAACCGACTGTGGGAAGAGCTCTCAACTAATTCCTCTAGTCTTGCATGTCCTTTTCCAACACTTGTGAGCTTGTTATCTGTCATTCTAAACACACAAAAGACCTAGAATACTGGTGGAAGAGTACAGCAGTGCCTATTAGAGCAAGCAGAGTAATAGCTGAGTAATTATTTTTACTTTACACTTACACTGCAGTTGTAACTGATATGGAGCATGAACCTTTCCAATTTGTGAGATTTTTGAAATCTCAACCCAAGACTTCATTTACTTGAGATTTCCCTTCAACGTCTTGGGTGAAAGATGTCCAGCCCTTACCTCTTGAGCTCTGCATTTCGCCTCCATCTCCACGCTGACAACTTTTTAATGAAGCCTTTGATAGTTGCTATCCTCTCCTAAAGCAACAATAACTTTCTCACTAGGAACTGAGACAACATTTTCACGTACACATCTTTCATCACACTGACCTGCCTCTACTCCCTTGGCTCTTTGTACTTGTTTCTCCTCTTTATTGCTGTGCTTACATGACTAAACTACATTTTGCAACCAATTCCATTTCTCTTTGCCAGATCTGAAACAGCCCAGCTTCTGATATTTCCTATTCAGGTGGCTGAGCCCCAACCAGGGGCTGAGCATCACATGCCACTCACTCCCACAGGAGAACCACACAGAGCCTCCTTAGGTTGGAATAAGGACAGTTTACTGACACAATCACCCTGAAAGGGGAACAATAATAGCCAATTACACTTAACACCAGGTGATAACACAGAGTACCTTACCAACAAGACAATTAGAGAGTGCTGCATAAGGCAAGAACAGATCCAACATCCCCACTGCCTCAACCTCACTTGGACTGCCCTGGGGACACCAAGGAGCGCTCCTCCCCAAGCAGCCCCTTTTATGGGGGAGTGATGTCAGGTGGGGTGGAAACAGCCCGGGCTAAGTCAGGTCACCTGGGCTGGCTGCTAGGGGAGGGTAACTCTGGCCTGGCCAGAACCAGGATGCCCATGCAGACCATCATAGAGTTGGAAGAATTTTCTGGGTCTCCAACACAGCAGACAACAGTGTTCTACCATCTTGTTAAAAAAAAAATCTACCCTACACCCCAGATTTAGCTTTTCCAAGCTTGTTATTTCCTTTGTTAACTTCTTGTGAAGTCCTGAGTTACTGTTTCTAATACCTGCATTGAAATGTTTATTCACCAGCCCTAACTGTGGCATTCCCCCTACTTGCTTCTCAACTTTTGTGTCCCTAAGCTCTTCAACCAGTTGAGAAAACTTTACTAAGGCTTTCTTCTACTTAAATTAACTTCTCAGCTGTTTAGGTGAATCCTTACACCAAAATCAAACTGAATCACCAATGAATGGCTTAGTTACCTTCCACACTGCCCTCTCTACCTGGAACAATCAAGTATAACTTGTGTCTCAGTGACTATCTGTTGAAGGAATGTTTAATACTTGGCTTTGAAATTAGTACTCTCAAGGTTTAGTGGAGAAGCATAAACCTGGGGGACAGCAAAGTATCTTGATTAAATGCAACTATGAAACACACTTTTTTCTCCTCAAAATTCTTTCACTAGGGTTTAGTAGGCATCCAGAGGTCAGGCTGGAAATGCTGATGCTCCAAGGCCAGAATACTTTTCATTTCATCCATAGAAGAGCAGAAACTGGAAAGCTATATGAAATGTATGCTTTTCATGTTTAAATGCTGCAGTATGTTTCTCAAAATATTTAAACAAGTAGGGCAATAAATCTCTGAACTGGAAAGCTAATAAACATTCACATATGCATTTTGCTCATCTCTGAATGTGATGGTAGTTTAGTTATTCTTGTATTTATGCAGTGGGACAAAGATCAGGAAAGATCATCAGTGAAAACTATTTGGCTGTCTTAACCTTCTTTACTCCTGGTTGTTTAACATTTATTTTTAAGGTTGTAACAAATGGTTCTTTTCTGTTTGGTAGGAAAGTAGGATGACAGATTGTGGGAAGGAAAGTGTGAGCTGTATGGAAACAGAACAAGAGCAAGAAAAGGAGGGTGACTGATCCAACAAACCTGCTAACAGCAAGTGGAGAACAGAAAATGACAAATGCCCTTCCCTAGCCCACACCACCACAGTGCTCAAGTCCTACTCAGAACTTAATTCTGAGAAAGCATTGTGACAGCAGTGACCCTCCCCACCATGGGAGAGAAAATTCATGTATAACAAATCGGTATAACTTTTTATGATTTTCACAGAACATGAGAAAACACCAGAGACTGGTCTAGAAGGAGAAAACAAACCACCTTTCCTGAAGCTGGGTCCAGATCTGGGGTACTGTGTCCAGAGCTGGGGTCTCCAATACAAGAGAGATGTGGGACTGTTGGAGAGGGGTCAGAGGAGCCACGAAGATGCTCAGAGGGCTGGAGCAGCTGCCCTACAAAGAGAGGCTGAGGGAGCTGGGCTGGTTCAGCCTGGAGAAGAGAAGGCTGCAGGGGGACCTCATTGCAGCCTGCCAGGACCTGAAGGGAGCAGAGACACAGGAGGGGAATCAGCTTTTTAAAAGGGCAGATAATGGCAGGACAAGGGGGAATGGATTAAAGCTGAAGGAGGGAAGGTTTAGATTGGATATTAGGGGGAAGTTTTTTACAGAGAGAGTGGTGAGGGGCTGGAACAGGCTTCCCAGAGAGGTGGTGGATGCCCCATCCCTGGGGGTGTTCAAGGCCAGGTTGGATGGGGCCCTGGGCAACCTTGTGTAGCTCCAGGCCTGAGGTTGGTGTCCCTGCCTGTGGCAGGGGGGTTCGAGCTCTGTGATCCTTGGGGTCCCTTCCAACCCAGGCCATTCTATGTTTCTAAGCTAAGTATAAGAATACTGCAGGAGTCAAAGCAAGGCTCTTGGGATGGGCCATACCAGACCAAAACATAACCTACATGGCCCTTCCACCCTCACTAGCACTCAAGGAGACAGCATACATCCTCTGCTGAAAATCACTCCAACACACCTTGTACATCTCAAAGTATCACCACACCAAAGAACAACAACACAGGACAATCTTTGGGGAAAAGTATTTAAACAGTTACATTCAGTCTTGTGTCTGTTCATCATTGATTTTCCCCTTCGCTTCTTACCAGAGATTTGAAATGACAGGTTCTGGAGCAGTAGCTCCTCACAGATTTGAAACAACAATGCAGCACCTCTTTCTCCCTTTCTCCTTTACCCAATCTTTTAAATTTCCTGCTGCATTCAACTCCCTCATAGACTGGAGAAACTTTTTAGAACTGGTGTGCCAGTGAAATTACACAGAAGCAGTGAAATCACACCCATGAGCAATCAGTGGAATTGTTATAGCTAAAAAGGACAGAAGGAATAAACCTATAAACACATAATGCTGGCTATGCAAGATTTTTTAAAAAATCAAGGAAAGAATACACTCAAAACAGAAAAGTAATTGAAAAACCTCACCAAATGAGTCATGTCATTTATTAAACTTGAGTCTAATAAAAACAGGCAGATGTTTCTCAGGTAAGCTAACTGATCCTCCAGATAATGAGAGCACACCCCAGGACAAG
The DNA here is from genome assembly GCA_022605575.1 of Laterallus jamaicensis coturniculus. Classification (NCBI taxonomy): domain Eukaryota; kingdom Metazoa; phylum Chordata; class Aves; order Gruiformes; family Rallidae; genus Laterallus; species Laterallus jamaicensis. The sequence continues at coordinate 6,896,859 of JAKCOX010000005.1, forward strand.
TTCATAGCTGAAAAAAAAACCCAGGGAAGACTGCAGAAACTGAACAGTACATCAAGAAATGGCTAAACTGGAAATGTCACTTAGCTGTACTCATAAATAATCTTAATTTGAACAAAAGCTGAAAATGAAATTTCTCAAGGCCTGAGATGTTAAAAGAAAAAATGTTAAAAGAAAAATTAATTCAGTAGGCTGGGCACCAGCCATCTGGTAACAGGGGAAGAAGTTACCTGGATACAGGTAGGGTAGGGCACAGGCAAGGGAAGAAGATGATTTGAGATCCCACAGTTCCACTGGAGTAAGCTAGCCAAAGTGAAGTTGACTGCATGCCAGTCAAGACAGAGGCTCCCAAACTATTGGAAGAGATGTCTTCATACAAAACATCTGATCTGAGTAAGCCACCAGTGTTTTCTGTATAAACAGGGAAGGAAGCTAATCATACCCACCTCTTTCTGTGATGCTCCTTAGTTCACCTCAGGCATAGCTGGGAGCCTGTGCCACTTCCATCCCTGCACGTAACATTTCTCTCTACCAAGTCTAAGACAGTGAAATAAGAATGTGCTTACACAGCAAACAAATTACAGTACTTTCTTCCCCTGCCCCTAAAATTGAATAGACTTTTAAATGCCTTTTTCCCCCACTTGCAGTTCCTGACTTCTTGCCTGCATTTCCCACTCAGTGCTTTAAAACTGACTGGCGTGGGGTTTGGATGAGGTACCCAGTACCTACCCATGCGAAGCCAAGTCCTGTCCTGATTTAAACCCCAGGCAACTCAAAATGAAAAAAATATATATGAGTCCCTTTAAGTCTGCTCCAAGACATACCTTGCTACATGGTTAGTGGCCCTTGCCCCAAAACCCACAGCATACTATACCATGACTGTGAAAATGTTTGCCTGGCCTGTCCCCAGAACACACCGCCCCAGTTTCTATTTTACTCCCATCAGCTTATTTCCTTCAGAGAATTAGCTGCTCCCACCCACTGAACACCACTATCTGATACCACACTTTCTGTTTTACTGTTCTGTAGCTTTCATTTGATCTGAAAAGAGATGAGGTGAAACGTTTGCTACTAAAAGATTTCACTTAGAGTAGAATCATATGTTTCCCCTCGTTGCTCATATTCATGTATGGAGCATTAAAATTGAGTCCCATAAGTCTTCATTATTTAGGCATTTAATCATATGGAAAATGTGGTAATTTAATTAAAACAAGCAACATAGGTTAGATATCCCATGGGGACACAGACTGAGGAAAAATGATCTAATTCACTGAGTTTCCATTTTGAAAATGTATTAATATTAGACCACAAGATCACAGGGATAAAAAAAAAAAGCAAGCTGCTCATTTGCAAAGCAGTAATCCAACACTGAGACAATCTCAATTTAGGAAGCCAAAACTTCCACTGCTCTGTCTCCTGTCTGCAGCGAGTGTTTGTCAGAACAGAACACAACCAGCCCTACTTGCTGTTCTGGGCTTTTGGAATAGAATGAGACAGGCAAGGTATAAAGTATCCTTAGTTTAGACATCATGACTGAAGATGGCACTGGTCAGATGTCCATGAAAGGCTTTCAGATGTTCATGAAAGGCTTTCAGTCTTCCTCACTGTTGAGGGCAATGTTTACTTCTTCCCAAAACTTATGTCATGTACCTGACACTCAACTTCCAAATGATTTACATGCCTGGTATTAGGAGGACAGATTCAGACACACAGATGGTTGCCATTCCCTCTGAAGTCCACGATACACCCCCTCTAAGTGAACCTTCTGGTTTTACATACTATTAAATAGTTGCTTTTCTCTGAACTCATGAGTCTTTTCCTTTCCCTCCCTCCAAAAAAAAAAATAATCCCTCAAGCCACAACCCTTATTTCAAACCTTTATTAATAGAATTTCTCCAATACACCCTTCAGGAAAACTTCCACCAGAAACCAGCATCACAGAAGGCCTCAGAGGTGTATGTGAGGGGTTATTAGGTATTCTTTCCTTCCCAGATTTATTTAATATAATAGTTACCAATGCATTCTTGATACCTACTCATGGCACCTACACAGCCATCTTCTCTTCCATAATTCTACCTTTTCTTTTAAAATGGGCTTGATCCTATGGTTTCCCTCTCACAGAGAAATTCACAGAAGATACAATATAGAGAGTGAGTCCAGTAAGAGCTGCATTTTTCTATATGTGACAGAAAAGACAGGAAAGTATAGGCACACTACTCAGCTGGCCTATGTCTGCATAGTTTCAGTGACGTTCCCATAGTTTATATGTAGTGTTGTAAAATACATCAACATACTATATACAAAAATACTCAGCTTCCCACACATTTTCTATAAACATTAAGCAATATTTTATCTTCACTTTAAATGTCTTTTCAATACTTTGCATCCCTTCCTTTCCAGCATGTTCACATTTTCCAATCTCTTTAGATCGGGCAACATATGTGAAGAAAATGGAAAGAAGATAGGTATCAAAAAATAAAGAATTCACACATTTTAAAAAAAAAACAAAAGAGCCTAAAACTTTATGGTATATTCTTTGCCCCTGTGCTGCTGCTCTTTTTTTCCCCCCATAGTTAACCATCAAGAAGTGCCTCACCTGTTAACACAAGATGGCATAAGATTTCTCAGTTTGCTGAGAAAAGATGTAAAATCCAACCCTGCCTTTCAGCATTTGTAAGGAGGATGGACACCCAGAGCCCCCAACGTCCAGAACAGCCACAGGTAAAAAGAGTTAGAGGAGGTAATCAAGTCTGCATACCTGAAGCTGGTCAGCTAGTTGGGTTTTAAGGGACTCCTTTGGCTTTCATTTAACCAGAAGGAGGAAGAACCAGAACGTGTCTAAAGCCAATTCCCACCTCATGCTCCCTTTTCACAGTCTGCATATCCTTTACATAAACTGCATGGTCCTGTGGGTTTAGGATCTTTCACAACACAATCAGGGAAAAAAGCTAACCAATAATATATAATATACAAGCACCATCAAACTTAGAGATATCCAGTGTATCAAATACAAGAAAAAGAGAGGAATCTTAGTGGTTTTGCCCTTACTTCTTCTTTCAAGAGAAAAAGAAAAAAACAGCTTTTATTATTCATTACTCTGCTGCCTGAAAAGTTGAACCAAACAGCACTTCACACTTAATTCTGTTCCAATAAGAAAACTTTGCAGAACTATGCCACTTACAGAAACTCCAGCTCTCATGCACTGCCCTTCTGCATTTAGCACCAGGAGAACCCAGCTAAGGCTGTGCTTACAGCACTAGACGGATGTGTTTTGCCTACCAGCAATCCTTCTCTTTGATTTAATATAGTATGAATTATTTTGGCAAGCATTCAGTCCATCAAGATAAGAAACCTCCATCAGCTGGCCACAAAAGAGTGGAATTCACCTGACCGGGTGGTGATGGCTTAGAGGAGCACTCCATGGTAGAAATGGCCCTGGAACACAGGCTAACACTTATCTATGCTGAGGGACTGGTGAAGAACTTAGCCAAGTTTAAGCTATGTAAGTTTGAGCTATGTGAGATACCCATCTGCCTATTTTGATTCTTTATTACTTCTGGTTTAGGTTTGTTTGGGGGGTGGGTGGGTGTTCCCCCCTCTCCAGGTCTTCAAAACTGATGCAATGGAAAGCGCTATGCTGTTTATATACTCCATCATACAGCAAAATTCCCAACCAACTGATCATCACCAGAGAGCTGTTCCTCATCACTGACAACTCATACAATCAGTTCAGCATGATTTGCTTTAACGGTATGTTGTGCTTGTTCTGTGTTCATCTGGAACAATTTTTAAGATAACAAACACAGATAAATTCTCACTTTTTTTCATCAAGAATACAACATGTTTTGCCCAGGGCAAACTACTTACTACTCAGTAGTCAGCCAGGGGAATGCCACACACCATAAAAGTTTTCACTTTTAAATCCTGAAAACTGCTTATAGTCAAGAGCACTGAAGATGCAGTGGTGGTAAATAGTACCACAAATCACAGAATCACAGAGTTGTCGGGGTTGGAAGGGACCTCGAGAGCTCCTGGGGTCCAACCCCCCTGCCAAAGCAGCTCCCCAGCTCATACTGCACAGGTCGGCGTCCAGACGGGTCTTGAATCTCTCCAGAGAAGGAGACTCCACACCCCCTGGGCAGCCTGTCCCAGGGCTCCCTCACCCTCACTGGGGAAAAGTTCCTCCCCATGTTGGTGTGGAACTTCCTGTGCTCCAGTTTGCAGCCATTGCCCCTTGTCCTGTCTCCACAGACCACTGAAAAGGGGCTGGCCAATTCCCCCTGCACCCCATACTTAAGATATTTACAGACATTGATTAGGTCCCCCCTCAGTCTTCTTTTCTCCAGGCTGAACAGCCCCAGCTCTCTCAGCCTTTCCTCATAGGATAGATGCTCCAGGCCCTTCATCATCTTCGTAGTTCTTCTCTGGACTCTCTCCAGGAGATCCCTGTCTTTTTATCCCAGGGAGCCCAGAACTGGACACAATACTTCAGGTGGGGCCTGACCAGGGCAGAGTAGAAGGGGAGGATCCCCTCCTGTGACCTGCTGGCCACACTCCTCCTGATGCCCCCCAGGATCCCAGTGTCTCTCTCAGCCCCCAGGGCACACTGCTGGCTCATGGGCAACCTGTCATCTACCAGGACCCCCAGGTCCTTCTCCACAGAGCTCTTCTCCAGCAGGTCACCCCCAGCCTGTACTGATACATGCAGTTGTTCCTCTCCAGGTGCCAGACTCTCCACTTGCTTTTGTTGAATTTCATCTGGTTTCTCCCTGCCCAGCTCTCCAGCCTGGCCAGGTCTCTGGATGGCAGCGCAGTGTCCTGCCTGTCAGCCACCCCTCCCAGCTCTGGATCATCAGCACTTGCTGAGGGTGGGTGCTGTTCCCTAATAAATCCCACTGCTTCGCACCCCACTGCCCCATCATTGATCATCAAGCTAATCTATCAAGAGTTGCTTTTTTTTAATCTCCTAAATTGTTGTTATTGCAATGGCCATATAAAAAACCAAACCCACCCTCTGGTTTCAGAAGAAAGCTCTTTAAGGACTGTGTCCATGGAAGGAATCCACCCAGCTTTATCTCTACTCAGGGAGGTTCCCATTTCCATTACTCACCTTGCAGCCAGCTTTCTGCATGAAGCTGCAGACAGGGATGAGGAGGCAGCACCTGACCAAGCAGATTCCTGTCACAAAAAGATAACAGAGTGACACACTATTTGACAACATTATAAAACAGTGCCAGATGATCATCTGTACAGCAGTCACTGTAAAATCTGCATTTCCAATGCACCTTCACTCATTCTTACCAAACACAAATCTGCATTACACTAAACCACAGGTACCACACAACTGGGTGGGGAAAAATCAGTTGGGAGCCCAAACCACCGGTCAAGTTCAAAGTGTTTCAAGTGGGGGTAGGCAATGAAAGTTGAAAGTTTGCAGAAGGGAGGATTTTCTTAGCTATTAAGAGGCCTTACTCTATTGGCTATTCAGAATTTTTATTGCTAAATTGCTAAGTAAGCAGAAAGCCAATTACACTCTCTTACACCTTTCAGACTACATCACAACCTGTCCTACCCAAGCACTCCAAAGGTAGAAGAGGAATTTTTCATTCTCCAGTGCTGTCAGGATAAAGAAGCTGACTGCAGTATGGCCCTCTTCCTAGCTGACAAAAAGGAAAAAAGGCAAGGAAATAAACAAGAAAGAGAAGGGGAGCACATGGCGTAATGCAGAGGCAGAGACCAATCACAAGGTTATGAAAACAGCAAAGTTATGATGCAGTAATCAACCATAAAACTCTTCAGAAACACAGAATATTTTTGGAAGAATTGCTTTTTTATGGGAATACCTCAAGCATACAGTAAAAACATTTTTACAGACAAGCTATCACATGTGGTGGAATAAAAGAAGCAATGAAAAGAAAAGAGAGAAATGAATAGCCTGAAGTGCCCTCCTTCTTTGCAGCTCGCAAGGCCAATGGGATCCTGGGCTCCATCAGCAGAGGGGTGGCAGCAGGGACAGGGAGGGGATTGTCCCTCTCTACTCTGCCCTCATGAGGCCCCAGCTGGAGTCCTGTGTCCAGAGCTGGGGCCCCCAGTACAAGAAGGATGTAGAACTGTTGGAGAGGGTTCAGAGGAGCCACAAAGATGATCAGAGGGCTGGAGCAGCTGCCCTACAAAGAGAGGCTGAGGGAGCTGGGCTGGTTCAGCCTGGAGAAGAGAAGGCTGCGGGGGGACCTCATTGCAGCCTGCCAGTCCCTGAAGGGAGCAGAGAAACAGGAGGGGAATCAGCTTTTTAAAAGGGCAGATAATGGCAGGACAAGGGGGAATGGATTAAAGCTAAAGGAGGGAAGGTTTAGATTGGATATTAGGGGGAAGTTTTTTACAGAGAGAGTGGTGAGGGGCTGGAACAGGCTGCCCAGAGTGGGGGTGGATGCCCCATCCCTGGAAGTGTTCAAGGCCAGGTTGGATGGGGCCCTGGGCAACCTGGGCAACCAGGCCTGAGGTTGGTGGCCCTGCCTGTGGCAGGGGGGTTGGAGCTCTGTGATCCTTGGGGTCCTTTCCAACCCTTGCCATTCTATGATTCTATGATTCTATAATTCATTTTCATCCACACACACGTGTGCACACACACTCAATGTTTTCAAAGCTCCAATTCCCTTCTCTTCTGGAAAGACACATCTGTTATCAAGCCCACAACCTTCCCCAAGCCTAAGGACAGACTTAGAGGTTTCTGCTCTGGTGGAGTCTGTCGTGCTGGTACAGAACTGCTGCAAACTTACCTGACTTCATCATGGTGCATGAAATTACATCAGGATCATAAAGGAACTCTAACTGTCATCTTGTATTTAAAGTCATTTTGTTCACATAATCTCATCTACACCTTCCAGTCACACAGTGTCCTGGTCATTGTTATTGGATGCACTTTTAAAACATCATGTCTCTGATAGGGAAATTTTCTTCCTGTAAGGGAGGTTATTTCTGTTTTGTTTAGCATCAATCTGTTTTGCAAAAGAACTCAAGGATTTAAGAAGCACTGCCAAGGTTGAAATTACAGCGTGCTTCCATGTAGCTTAGGTACTCTTAAGGTGTAATTCAAATGTATTCTGAAAGTGCCATTTAATTCAAAATAAGCAAAAAACTTTGCCTCAGAACATTAGGCTGAAATGAAAATTTCCATTTTCAAGTTGAACACTTTTCAAAACTCTTCATCACTGAAGATTTTTTGCTGAAGGCCAGCATGTGGCTTGGGACATGAAGTGATTTAACTTCAGAATCACAATGCCAAATCAGATATCAGGCATCCCCCTTTGCCCAATTATTACTTATCTTTTTATTGCAGTAAGAAAGTAACCAACCCTTTGCCATGCTCTCCCTCCTGAAAGCTTTCTTAGACAAGGGCATCCAGGCCTGAGCTAAAATTCTGGAATCAGAGTAGCATCATCAGGCATGATACGACTGGAATGGGAGGAACGTGCGTTACCTTCCAATGCTCTAACAAGAGGACTTCAAAGGTAACTGGTGGAATTACTAAAGCTATCTAGGAACTAAATTGTTCTCTGCAACTCTGAGAATCAGTCCTAAAGGGATCAGTTTAGAATGCTTGAGAGGGAAGATGTGCACCCATGCATGGGCCAGCACACCGTGTACATCACCACCTCTTCCTACATTCCCTCACATTTTCCAGTAATTTTAGCCTCCCACTGAGGTTTTCCTTTACTGACCTGTGCCTAGAGGTGGATCATGTGAACGCAACTCAGCTATTACTGAGCTCTAGCATATGAAATGAAAATTATCCTCATTATTAAATAAACATTATGTATCCTTTAATACAGAATACCCAGCTGTAAACCTCAGCTGTTTACACATCCCTGTAGCATGGGGGAATGAATGTGAAGGCTGGAAATAGCACTGAGGGAATTCCCAATGAAGTGCTCTTTGTTTGCTGGAACTGCAGAAATCTGAGAGAAAGATAAACCAACAAGAAACCAGAAGGTTCATTGTGAATACCAACAGAATCTTCCCGTCAGTACTGCTTTGGGTAGTAAGTGTTCCCCTCCCCCCAGTGCTGTTGGGGACAGGCGGGACTCATTCCCAAAGCAGCAATAACAACACTAACTAATCTCCAAGTAAGGTTTTAGCCCTGCTGTGACCTCCTCAGGGTGGTTTCCTTTGCCCTCCTCAGCAGGCAGAGGAGCTCTATTCTCCAAAAGGCAGGCAGCACACCTGGTTCAGAGACTACAGGAGTTCCTGGAATCACTGTTCTGAGCAGACAACCATGCCCTGCATAAAGGAGAGCTTAAAATGCAGACTTAGCAAAATGAGAAATAATAAAGATAATAAGCTACCAGCATCATTCATCATACTGTATTACTTAAGTTTGCTGAGAGAAAAGTCTAATCCAACAGCACAGAAGAGAAGGGGGAAAAAGCATTGTCCAAACTCATTGCTGACCTACACCTTTAACTGGCCTGTCAACCACTGGGGATTATGTGGGGTGGGGATCAACATAAAAACTGGCTGTCTCTGCCTACATGCTTTTCCATGAGTTGGCTTCATCTCATCTGGAACACTTGGGATATGGTCTGGAAAGCAAAGGCAGCTACATTTCACTTGTCAAAGCAAGAGCCATAAAGAGGAATGAATAGCAGTCAAGCACGCAAGGGCTCTAGGTACAAAGTCCCTCACCACCTTTATTTTAGCCCAATCCATTGCACAGCTTTATCATCTGGACAAAAAAAAAACCCCAACCCTCTGAGAAATCAGCAGTGCAAACTCAGTATTTTTAATGTCTTTATCGTAACAGAATATTTCCACAAAGGTTACCTCTCCCTACAGAAAGCAACAAACAAGCTTCAGCAAGAGCTTGGAAACTGGAAATAATATGTCATTTTCCTGCTTGTGAACCTCACAAATTTGTAAGGAGAATACATGGACTGACTGACATATTCAGTTCTTCACATGCCCCTGGTATTTAATGAATGAAACTAAAACAGATGAGTTGCTAGCCCTCCCAGAGTATCCACAGTTACTCATAATCAGCAAAATTATCTCCATATACCAAATAACCTTTTTCAAATAGTATCATAATTAAGTCAAATATCTCAGGTAACTAAAATAAACTTCAGTCGCCTAAAAGATCTTGTGGTAACAGTCTGCTTTGCTTCTCCCAAGTGCATCAAGGCCAGTCCCCTTCTTTCCAAGCCTGAGGGACTACTGAGCAATAATACTGTTTTCAAGGGTAGACATTGAAATGATCCAATAAAAAAAAAGGTGGAAGAAAAGAAGGTAAAGACATCTATTTTGACTTTATTTCCCTATGATTGTGCATGTTTCATCTGCTGTCCCACTCTAATACTGACTTTTCAATGTAAGAGACAGGGATCTCCTGGAGAGAGTCCAGAGAAGGGCTACGAAGATGATGAAGGGCCTGGAACATCTCCCCTATGAGGAAAGGCTGAGAGAGCTGGGGCTGTTCAGCCTGGAGAAAAGAAGACTGAGGGGGGACCTAACCAATGTTTATCAATATCTTAAGTATGGGGTACAGGGGGAAATGGCCAGCCCCTTTTCTTTGGTCAGTGGAGACAGGACAAGGGGCAATGGCTGCAAATTGGAGCACAGGAAGTTCCACACCAACATGGGGAGGAACTTTTCCCCAGTGAGGGTGAGGGAGCCCTGGGACAGGCTGCCCAGGGGGTGTGGAGTCTCCTTCTCTGGAGAGATTCAAGACTCATCTGGACACCGACCTGTGCAGTATGAGCTGGGGAGCTGCTTTGGCAGGGGGTTTGGACCCCATGAGCTCTGGAGGTCCCTTCCAACCCCTACAACTCTGTGATTCTGTGACTTCCTTTATTACACTTGCACAGGACCCACTTTATACCCTCGCTACAACTCCCTCTAGCAGTTCTTGTTGAGCTACACACCCCACAACATCAGTAGCTTCCCTCAGCAGTTCTTTGTGCTTTTACTACTGATTGTGAAATCACTTTCTACTCAGGAGAGTATGCAATATCAAAATGCATACATTTAATCTCTTTGGTATCATTCATCCCCAATCTGCAGAGCAAGGGGAACGAGTAATTCTCAAAAGTCAACAAAATTCATATAGAACTTGACAAAGATTCTTTGAAAACCTATTCAAAGTGACTAGAAGTTTTTTGTGTCCATTATTCGACACACTTAAAAACACTCAAAGATGTTCCTGAAACAAGGAAGAAAGCAACCACTCTCAATAGTTAGGCTGTTAGTTCATTGAGAGGTACTAAGACAGGCTGAGAATTGCCTAAACAGAAGATTTTAAAAAAGAGTATCACTTTAAGGGAGTCATTCAAAGACAGCTAGTGAAGTGAGAGCATCACCTGGACAAACACATCAGATGGCCTATGTACTTTATTACTTACAGGCCCAAAGGCCCAAAGCCAAATAGGCAATTTATGCAGCAATGACAAAAAAGACTGAAAATTCCTGTAATGCAATTTTTGCATTATCTATTTCAGAGATGTGCTTAATCTAGACATCGTTTACTTTGGGGAAAAAAAAGGGAGGGAGGAAACATGGTTCAGGTAGTACAGCGACTACTTACAACCCGTACATAGAGAATCCTTCCATGAGAGCACTTCTCCAGTTAGCCCTTGAATATGACGTTCCTCCTACTGTTCATTATCTTTCTAGAGGCTGCTACAGATCTTTTGACTCCAGATTTCTGCAAAAGAGATTAGTGAGCCTCTCCAGCGTATGGTACAAAGCTCAAAGCACCTTCGTTCTTCAACAAGGGGGGGGAGGAGGGAAAAGACTATTGCTTGTAAGTAGTTTAACACTTCATTGTATCTTGCACATCTGAAACAGATCACACTTTTGTTTCAGAGGCACAAACGCATTTATGCTGATGCTCTTCTCTTAGACAAGGCTGCACCTAGAATGTCTGATGACCTCTTCTGTGCTTGGAATACTGTCATGCTTATTAAAGGAAGCATCAAAAGGTCAGTATTGAACTATAATATATCTATATGCACACACACGTGCATGACCTACACAAACTATGAAAGAGAGTTTTATTAAGCAATTATGTAATAATGAAGATACTTAGCATTAAATAAGACTGCTTTGGGCTGAAGGAAGGGGTTGTGGCTACTGGAATTTTTCTTTTTGATGTCATTTACAAGTTGCTAAATTTAACACATCCTTTTATCCGATTATTCCAAAGGAGACAGAAAGCTATAGTAACCCATGCAGTGAAACAAACAGGCCTCCTGATAGGAGTTATTATTTTATGTACAATACATGGAGAGTTTCAGATTTACTGTTTGTGGGTCTTGCATATTTCATCCTTTCTCACTTTCTGAAGTTGATCTCTTTCAAAAAACTTTACACAATCAAAATCACTGCAGATGCCAATTTAAAAAAAAACAACCAAAAACCAGTAAAAAAAAAAAAAGAGGCATTTGTTTGCCTATATTATTGAAATTCATACCCCATAAGAAGGTTTCATTCTATCAAGTCTGTCCAACACAGACTGAAGAAAGCAGCACTAAATAATTGCCTAATACTCCGTGCTCGCTCTGTTGTGAGCAAAGAGTCATTATATCTATTCTGCTCCTAGTCGCAGCAATTGCTGGTATAAGGATACTCTAATGAAGCCTGTCATTAGCATGCTGAGCCACTTCAGGAGCTCAGCACTTCTTTCTGTTTTCATTTCGTTATTTGACATGTCATTTGCATTTCTATAAACCTCTAGGAGCTAAGCCTGCTGGGCTAGCAAGCCTCCGCTCCCCTCCGGGGGCAACCTCCGGGGTACACTGCAGCCCCCGCTGTCACCCTGCAGATCAGACACTCCAAACATTTTGGGTATTCACGTTTATGAGAAGCGATACGGGCAAGAAAGTTTAGGTTTGAATTTTAGTAGTTAAGAAAACAGCTTTTCAAGCCCACTTTAGTGGTCTCTGGGGGGAATGTAATGCTCATTGACCGAAGCCCTTTATTCCAAACTCCTACAGACCCTTCACCTCTCTCTCTCCAGTCACCCCAAATGAGCCTCACAGGAGTGATTCTGAGTATTGTACCTGCCCATTTCACTGGTGACAGATTAGTGCTATGCAGGGGAAAAAATGACAAAGCCTCTTATTTTACACAAGTTACCATATTCCAAAGGCTGCTAAAAGCCATTTGCTTTGGGGTAACAAAAGCGTGGCTGGTCATGATTTTTGGTGTCCATTGGGATTTGCACATGTGACACGTGCCACCTTCCTCCACCCCAACCTCTGCTCTTCCCCTAGACCTGGCAAATTGACAGAATGGGCACCATCTTCCCATTCAGACCATACAAATGCCAACATTGAGATCACTTCTGGAACTCACCTGAAGTTGTCACACCAACATCTTAGGGGCTGTGTGTGGCCAAATTGGTCCTCTCCTAGCTAATCATGTTCTAGCTCTGGCTTTATTTTATGCTTACGCATTATCATGTGTGTCCCATACCTTGGTATCCCTTTCCCCACTTAGGTGAAATAAAGTCAAGCCATTTATTTTTAAAAGCACTTTCTTCCTACAGAAGAACACAGAGTCACGACTCAGATCTCTTTGCCATTCTGAAGGAGAAAACTGTCCTTTAAATAGAACTAGGCAAGAAATAGCTGGTAGATGAAAGAGGACTATCAGAAATTTCACCCAAAAGTTTCCAAAAGATCCATCAGAATTTAACAGAATTGCTTCATTTGCTCATAAAGTTGTCAAACAAAATACTTAAGCTAAAAGTAAAATAGAAAGAGCCCTTTTATAGGTAGGCTTCAGACAACTTCACTAGAACAGAACAATATAAAAGCATCGTGTAATGAAAACACACGCTACCACTCTCACTAGTCCAGTGGTGTCAGGAACTGAAACAGCCCAGGCAAGTGATGAACTGTCAACTAACTGCCCAGAAAAGATCTAAAAAAAGGCACAGTTTAATGCATGGCTGACTGCAGGACCTCATAGCTCCCCAGCTGCTAGCATCAGTGCAGCACGGCTACGGGAGAAACCTTTAAGGAACACCAAGGCCAGACACCGACACTGGTGTTTTGAGACGGGACCGTTTTTCTTCTGACATCATTTGAATGACAGCTTTGAGTTCATGTGGATTTACATAACTACAAATAGATCTAAGACTCAGTCCTGTTAATCTAAGGGGAAAGAATGTCCAAACATATCCTGTGAACTGCCAGCTGGGCTAGTTTAACTTGCATTTTAATAAAAGATGCTGAACACACTGAAATGACACTTGAAGGACACTGAGCTCTTGATTCTGATTTGAAATCCAAGAAGAGCAAGCTAAGAGTATGTTAAAGCAAGCATGTTTATGAACTAATTGAAAATAAAAGCTAAAGATGTGCCTATGAGACAGCATGTGAAATCCTGCACATGGTGACTATTTGAGAATTAGCACAGATGATGGATAGAAGATGGCACACAAGGAAATTAAAGCACTCTGATTTAAAACAGATGCCTGGAAGGTCTCTGCCTACCCCTTTATCTAAGAAAAAAAGTATCATGAGAGCAACCAGCACAGAATCATCTTCAGATCACAGAATCACAGAGTTGTAGGGGTTGGAAGGGACCTCCAGAGATCATGGGGTCCAAACCCCCTGCCAAAGGATCCCCAGCTCATACTGCACAGGTCGGCGTCCAGATGGGGCTGGAATATCTCCAGAGGAGACTCCACACCCCCTGGGCAGCCTGTCCCAGGGCTCCCTCACCCTCACTGGGGAAAAGTTCCTCCCCATGTTGGTGCAGAACTTCCTGTGCTCCAATTTGCAGCCATTGCCCCTTGTCCTGTCCCCACAGCACTCAGGTAAAAACAATGGGGCTATTCAAAATAAACCCTAATAAGAGATGGAATAGAGTATGAAAAGTTTTGCTGGGAGAGAGCTCTGTTTTCCAACTGGGAGCACATATATACAAGCACCACACCTATATTCATATATATATATATACACAGAAACCGTATGCAGTACTCTAAAAGCTGTTCAAACCAACCACAAAAAGAATAACAAGTATCAAAAGGCTAGCATACCACAAATAAACCACAGCTTTGAAAGCAATGGATCTCCCCACTTATTCATGAGATTGATTTTGAACCTTTGCTGTTATTTGGAATGATGTTTGCTCAGCGCTAGGGTGAATGACCGGGACGGACTCAGAAAGTGCTCAGTGGCAAAGTGCAAATCAGTCCTTGGCCAAAATACTTTGGTTTCCCTAGATCCTGTAAAAGTAATTCAGACAATCTCAAATTGTTTCAAACTGTATCCCTGAAAACTCTATCAATTTGCTCCTCTGCTGGAGGAGCTAAAGGACATGAATGTGTCTGTATACAGAAAAACAAATCTCATGCACACAATTCTTGCAAGTACACATGGAAAACTGCAGAACTATATAACAACAGTAATTTTATTATGCACCTTTGTTCAGCCTTTTTTTCTGTTGCCCGTTAATTCAGTTATTGGGATTACTTTCAACATTGCAACTCCTAAAGTAACACTGAACTGCAACCATTTGGTTCTTACATCAGATTCTGAAGTGATTCTTCAGTCTCCCCTCCCCTTCGGAGCTCTCATTAGGATAGCACCTGTCTGTGATCCAGAGAGGAGAGGTTGTCCTAGTCAGCATTTCTTTCTGTTTTATGGTCCATTACCATTTGCATGATGGTCTTTCTAAACATTGGTGCCTCATTGTGCTGGATACCACATCAGCATTTATTAAAAAAGTTTATGAAGCAGAATCACAGAATCATAGAATGGGTTGGGTTGGAAGGGACCCCAAGGATCATAGAGCTCCAACCCCCCTGCCACAGGCAGGGACACCAACCTCAGGCCTGGAGCTACACAAGGTTGCCCAGGGCCCCATCCAACCTGGCCTTGAACACTTCCAGGGATGGGGCATCCACCACCTCTCTGGGCAGCCTGTTCCAGCACCTCACCACTCTTTCTGTAAAAAGCTTCCCCCTAATATCCAATCTAAACATTCCCTCCTTTAGCTTTAAACCATTCCCCCTTGTCCTGCCATTAAAAGTAGTAAGTAAGAAATTAGTAGAGTAAGTAGTAAAAGTAAGTAGTAAAGTAAGTAGAAAGTAGTAAGAAAGTAGTAACAGGTGAGTCCTCAACGTATTGCAGGGAGGGCAACCACCCCCAGCAATGACCTCTCCATACCCACAGTACCCATGTGAGACTCCTGTTTTGCTGCGAACTGGATGCTCACTGGAAGTTGTTTAGAAAGCTGCTTCAGTGGAGGGAGTTGCAGACACTGCAATACCATCACATGCTGCATTAGAACAGCACAATTGATTCAAATATAGAAAGAATATTTTCCTCAAAAAAACACAACTGAAAGGCAGAAGTGGGTTTGGTTTTCTGGAGTAGCTTGGATAGGAGTATTCTAGTTCATCTGCCTTCAACAAACTGAGTACCAATCTCCAGATACATACATGGTAACATGGGCAGCAAAGAGCCTCAATCTCTCAGTGATCCACGAGAACAAGATGCTGCTGGGCTGCTGAAGGCCAAGAGTCACAGGAACCAGCCCCAAACAGTTTTCCTTCTGATTTCCTATGTTAGGTACAATTCACAGCGTAGGTGTTGTCAAATACAGTCACGCTGTGTAACATGAAGAGAATTATTTGATGCACAAAACTTGGGTCTTTAAGTTAATTGTAAGACCCAACCATAGTACACAGAGCTCTGAATGTTCCTAGATGACAGCCTTTCGATTACAAGAATATATTTACAGATGGCTATAAGAGTGAGAGCGTACAACATGGTCTAAACACCATTTTCTTTATTGCAATTTTTAACATTTGTTGACATGTTCAACAACTGTCAGTTCAGAAGCCTTAAAAACCTTAAAAGTATCCTCACAATTGCCAGTAACTGCCATGCCAAAACTTAAAGCAGTCTCTTTTTAAGCCCACAGAATAAAGTACAGGAGGCAAAACCACCACCACTAATAATTTACTTTAGGATCAGAACACAGACCAGAAGGGCAGCTGAACTGCTATTTGGCCATTTTCAGACAAAAAAAGTTATTAACAGGGGGAAAAAAAAGTCCTATAGAAAAGCAACCAGAAGCCCAAAACGGCATGACTTTATCCTTCCCAAAACCTCCTGGAACCTGGGGAACATTCAAGTCCAAATTTGTACTAAAATTTAAGAGTCCAGGTTGCATCCAATTGAAATATATCACATTTATAGCACCCAAAGTCCTTGGCAAAAAGATAGGCAGCTACAGGAGCAAACTTGACCAACTAAATTAAATATGATCAGAGTTACATTCAAATAAAGTAAGGGCAAGAAAAGGACAGGAAAAGTTGTCAATTAAAGCAGCACAAGGCAAGTTTCCTATTCCGGAAGATACAGACAACGGAGCCTCACAGCTCTTTTGATCTTGAAACCACTATTTAAAAGGAAATGCTGAATTACAAGTGTATGAAGTGTCTGAGTCTCTGATTTCACATGGAACCAGTCCATAAGGAAAATCAAGATATGAATCAAAGCAGCTCAGAAGTTCCAAGGGAAGAACCAAAGAGCGAAATGTGTGTGCGGTATTAACATCTACTGAATTTACATGTTAAAAACCTACTGGTTCTAACTGGGAGTTGATTTGTACTCGAGCTGTCAGACATGCCAACATGCACTTAAATACACTTTTACAATAGGTATAAAACAGGGTCTGCCACTGAGAACAACATGCAACAAAAGGCCAACCACTAACTTTCTGACTCCGTGCTCAGCTTGCAAGTCTAATTCAGCAAAACCAAGTGGTTGTTCACAAATGAGCTAGGTTTTATCTCAAAATCACTGAACACAACTCTGTGATGCAATTTATCCAGAGTCACCACTAGCAATGGAACAAGAAATGCATTTTAAGACAGCACAAAGCATTGTGGGTATTTTGAGGACTTATTTCTGAGCTGTCAGAAGCAGGTATTTCTACTATTCCAATGCTTAATTGTGCCAAAAAAACACAGCTTGCCCCCAAAAAGCACTGCGTACCTGAGGACTCTGTCTCCTCCCCATCCCTTGATGCTGCAAGGGAATAAAGCAAGGAGAGAAGAGGAGGAAAAGCAGAGAGGGAGGCATCACGGGCTTGTTACGCCCCTGTTTAGGTTGTCAAGGGCTTGGGTAGATTCTTAATTTCACCCACCTTCAAGCACAATCAACATACACCACCAAATACTAAACCATAGAAACTTATCACTCAGCACAAGGGACAGAACCTGAGGTACTTTCGAGATACCCGAACTTGTAGTCTCCCTCCTGGGGAGCTCAGGGACAATTCAAACTGCTCTTGGCAAGGCTGCAAACCAGCAATTAACTCTACAATGGAGCTGCTGAAAAACGTCCATGAATTCATGGATAAACCCTTCTAAGAAGTTCGCTGCAGCTCTAAGTGCTTCAGTCCAACTTACAGCCACTACTGCAGGCTAGAGAATTCGGTTCACATTTAAATAGGTTGTAATGTTCGGACCAAGCAGAAGCCTAACCAATGACACTGAGCTGCTCTGGAGTAGGGCCAGCATGGCCCAGCAGCTTGCACTGCAAGACACCTCCATTACGGTGTGACATCAGCCAAAGCACCATCTGTACATGCGAAGGCTCTGTAAGCACCACAGGCTGCCAGCACATCTCACACCTTGTTTACCTGTCAACCTGCATAGCTACAACACTAGAGGTATGCAGGTGCTACAGATGTGCAGGCATACAATTTAACCACTTGGCAGAGATGTTCAAAACTAGAAGGAAAGAGGGAAATTCCAGTGCAAGCTCCGAACCAGAACCTCACCATCATTCAGTAGTTAGAGGGAGCAGAAAACTCGAGCACAGAGACCGTTCGCTCTATGTCTGCAACAGAGAGACATAAACAAAACGTCAAACAATAAGAGAGGAAACTGGGTATTTGTGGCTCAGCTGCCAGAACAAAGCATGAAAGCTTAACTTGCAGCTCCATCTCCACAGAGGAAGTTCCCTGAAGGATAAAAGACTGGCTTAACAAAGTGAGATGCTGAACCCAGCAGCCCCACTTTGTCACCCTCCTCCTTGCAGCTCACAGGGACTTCCGCGCCAGCCCTTGGCATGGCGAGCGGGAGCCGAGTGCAAGGCAGTCGGGCAGGCTGCGGACAAAAGCGCGAGGCTCTCCAGGCAGCAGCCAGCTCCAGGAAACAAAGCAGCTGGCAGGAGACAGAGGCACGGAAGAAGCCTGGGTCCATCTGCTGAGCCCAATGGCAACAGCCTCATCCTGAACTGCAAGAGATAAGGAGAAGGATAGCTGTACACAAAGAAACCCCTCCGACCACGGGCTTTCAGCAGCCCTATTAACTCGCAGAAGCTCTCCTGACAGGACGTCTATTCAATTTGCACTCCATGTGTTCCATCTAATGGGAGCTGGATAATGTTTCACACTGAGGGTAATTACCTCTTGAAAAATTTTGTGTACAGGGGGAGCAAAGGCTTTAATTTTCTGCAGGTGTCTTGGACACATTCCTTACAAATGTTTTGACCTAAAACAAGGTGTGCATTCCTTTTTTATAGGGCTGCTCTCAAATTAGGATGGTTTATATCTGTGGGCCAAGCCGAAGCCCTTTATCCCATCCATTAAATGGAGACACGTATAATATGTTCTACCATCACAACATAAACAATAACTGCTCCAGTGAAAGTGAATTAATACCCAAAACCTTCTATTGGTAGTTACCAGCATGCTGTAAATAATAATGGCTCCAAATTTCACAGCATAAGAACAGAGGCTGCTTCCTCATCTATTAACAGGAGGCATTCCTGCAAAATTCCCTGGAAAAGTTTCTGGTCACCATGAACTTGAGTTGTTTAAAAAAACCAAATATGTTGTGCTCTCACACATTCCTCAATTATAGTTTGAAAAGCCCACCTGAATGAAAAGCATACATTCATTAAGCTTTATTGAAAGACATGCTGTCTGTACACGTGCAAGACAGCCAACGTGAAGCTACGCTATCTCAAAGAGACATAGCAGCTGCAACACCAATCAGAGTGGCATCAACTTACCTGGCAGAAAACACTGATCACAGAATCACAGAATGGCAAGGGTTGGAAGGGACCCCAAGGATCAGAGAGCTCCAACCCCCTGCCACAGGCAGGGACACCAACCTCAGGCCTGGAGCTACACAAGGTTGCCCAGGGCCCCATCCAACCTGGCCTTGAACTCCTCCAGGGATGGGGCATCCACTGCTTCTCTGGGCAGCCTGTTCCAGCACCTCACCACTCTCTCTGTAAGAAACTTCCCCCTGATATCTAATCTGATCTTCATCACCTCTTTAATGTACTTTCACATGAATCTGGATAGCAAAAATTCAATGACCTTCTTGTAGTTTGGTTTTAGCTTTTAAAAGTTATACAGAAATACCATCCCAACAGCAGCCTTCTTATGAAAGACACTTTTGCCCTGTTGCATGCTATGCTACCTTACAGTCCTAATTTAGAACTAGAAGTTTTGGTGTGATATCTAACTGAATTTTACCCAGCAGAAGAGGACTACAATATTTCCTATGTACTTGTTATGATAGCCAACTTTTTTTATTGTTTGAAACAAGAGCTGCTGCAAACCCATTAAGCAAATCAATTGATACACTCTTAGTTCAACAAAAAACCCCAAATTTAAGCATAGTCTAGAAGCACAAAATATCCCTCCCATCAACAATGCTGTTTTAGGCACAAAGTGAGCAAAGCCTTGTCCCTGCAATGATAAGCTATGCTTTCCAGAGCCAGCAACTCACTGTTTTTGCCACGACTGCCAGTAAGTCAGTTTTATGTATAGCCTTTATTCAGGTGTGTCTACAAAACCAGGCCAGACAAACTACTTGGAGAGCATCATGACTTGTATAGAAATTCCCTCAGTTGGAAGGACAAACACCCATAGGAGACAAGAAAGCAAATTTGAGGGCAATCCCCTACAAATCAGGACTTACTGCATGGACATGTTTGATCCTATTAATTTGAAGGCTGTGGGGGGACCTCATTGCAGCCTGCCAGTCCCTGAAGGGAGCAGAGAAACAGGAGGGGAATCAGCTGTTTAAAAGGACAGACAGTGGCAGGACAAGGGGGAATGGATTAAAGCTAAAGGAGGGAAGGGTTAGATGGGATATTAGGGGGAAGTTTTTTACAGAAAGAGTGGTGAGGGGCTGGAACAGGCTGCCCAGAGAGGGGGTGGATGCCCCATCCCTGGAGGTGTTCAAGGCCAGGTTGGATGGGGCCCTGGGCAACCTTGTGTAGCTCCAGGCCTGAGGTTGGTGTCCCTGCCTGTGGCAGGGGGTTGGAGCTCTGTGATCCTTGGGGTCCCTTCCAACCCTTGCCATTCTATGATTCTATGAGTAGCATGCCTAGTGAATTGCCTCTTGAATACAAATGCTATGAAATGCACCATCTCAGTGCAATGGAGAGGCTGCTGTCTCATGTAACAGGCACAGATAAAAGCTGTAAAAGATGGAGAAACTCATAAAGGCATGTCAGTCTTCAGGGATATGAAATTTCTCTCCGTAACATATAGCTCAAAACAATATTTACATTCTTTATGAATAATACTGAAACAGAGGAAGGATACTCTAAGCCCATTGGTTCAGACTATGTACCTCATATCCTCAGACAAAACATTTTCCTGGTGAATTAACTGTTTGTGCTGCCAGTCAGGTTGCCACGGTCCAAGCTGGGGATGGCAGAGACTTGTAAAAGTTTACCCAATGAAGGAAGTGAAGCTAGTGAAGAGAGATGTACTGTGCAAACCAAATGTCAACAATACATGCATTTCCTCCTCAGACAACGAACAAACCTTCCTAGTCTTCTCATGCATGTTCAGAAGCAGGCTGTTGCTCAAGCCACTCCTCAAAGAAGCTCCTGATGCTGACCACCACCCACTGCTCAGCCACAGGAAGCTGAGTGCTTTCAGCAATTCACTACACTGAAAACAAAACTTCAGTTACTTCTGTTGGAGCTACTCTACTTACTGTAACAACAACAATGATGTATTCTTTTGAGGATCCAATTCCAATCCTTTTTCAATACTCTACAAATCCACGCTCAGAACAGGGCAGGAAGAGGAAGGATCTCATCTGTTTTCCTCCATATGCAATTCTTCCTTCAAATGAAATATTTCCAATTGGAATATACTTTATTTCAAAGACATTTGAAAAGCTTCAGCTTTGACAATCCTTCACATTGTGAAAAAAAACCCAACAACCCACACAAACAAACCCTCTGCTAATTGCTCCCTGCATCTTTAAGGAATGGATTACTTTGCTGAAGGGTGTAATGTGAGGACCATCTCCTCCACCAAGTCATAGCTTTATTAAAGATTAGGAAAATATCCAGAAGGACTCAGAGCCATTCTGTTCACTCTTTCTCCACAGGTGCATTTTCCAGGCTTGCCTGGATTTGGCTTATAATTTAACCAGAAATAACCACTTCTAAATCATACTCAAGCACTTCTTTTCAGAGTCAAATACTTCCCTGTAAAATGAGCTTTCCAACCTTTGTTGCTTTAAGCGTTGGGCTTGCATTTTCCTCACTGTCATACAAGGGACTGAACTGATTTGGCTCTAGCCTTCCAAAAGAAAAAAGGAGGGAGAAGAAAAGAGGGGAAAAAAAAAAAAAGGAGTATATTAGGCCACAATCCAAAATATAGAACAATTCATCTGCAAAGCTGAAGGTTTCACAAGCCATCTGCAAATTAGGGCTTTACAAGAGGAACCATTTTGTTACCTTAGCGTGTAGCAAGAGCAACAGCCATAATGTAACATTCAGAAAGAAGAATTACAGCTGTAAAAAATGTTCACAATGAAGTCATAAACTACACAATGTGCCCCCCTTTGAATTTCTTTACAAATACAAAACTTTTCATAAAAGGTTAGCTAAGATTCACACATCTTCAGAGAGAGAACATGGGCCAGTTTGTGGAACTGACATAAAACCCTGTGAAACGCTGCTTTTTCTTCCTTCCTTCCTTTCTTTCTTTCTTTCCTCACTGAACCTGAAACTCAAAATAAAAATCATGGGGTGGAAACTCAAAATAAAAATCATGGGGTGCAGCCCCATGTGGATTGAAAGCAAGATCGTTGTGCATGAAGCCTCAAGAACAAAACACACCATGTTTTGCACAGCTCGTTAGGATGACATTATTAGAGCTGGGACCACTTAGGAAAACTCATCTAGAAGCCAAGAACGATCTTAAACAGGGGATGGGAATATATGCTCCAGTTTGCCTGCAAGCCTAAAACAAGCTTAATTAAAAGTTTCAGAAATGTTAAATAATGTTAATTTGTTCCTCTGGCAGAGTGCCTGCTACAGCTCTGCAGACTCCATGGATGAGGGTCTGTGGCAACATTGCTGAAACCTCTTCCTGAGCTAGCTAGATTATTCAAGCCTTTTTTTTTTTTGGGAGGGGGGGAGGATTTTTTTTTGGTGACTTTTAAAAAGTCAAGCTGTAGACAGAGACAGCACTATCTCAGGTTTGAAAGGAAGAAAGGCCCACAGATTCCTTCCTGACAGTGTTTCGGATACGCAAGTTTGTGAAGAAACAAAGCATCCTGCCTCTCCACAGCAGTATCAAATCCAGATGGCTTATAGAAAGTACACCAAATCCTACATGATATGGATGCCTAGTGAAGAATTATATTCACTTTAATACACACGACAGGACAAGAGGGCATAGATGAATATTGTTAAGGGAAAAAAAATAGAATTGATTTGAAGCAGATGTCAGGAAGCCTCGTTCCATGCAAAAAATAAAATGAAATCATGAATACTTGCAAAAGCCAAAGCAGCAGATTTCTGCAGGTAGAAACAGTGGGCCCATTCACAAACAATTGAATGGCATATTGGGGTGGAGCAGGGCCAAACAGTCAGAGACTGACAAGTACTTTAATTACATTTGGTGCAGCAGCACAGTGTAGTTAAGAGTACACTGCACTGGATCTCATACCTAGGCCCAGCTACGGATAATGGCCCTTTCAAACATTTCCCTTACTAATGGCTGTGGATAGATTTCCAGTTCTAGGATCATATTTGCAGTTTAAATCCACCCTAAACCATGGATTTATAAAAATTGATATACATTCATCTTTTCTCCCTCTCTTCCAGTTTACCATCATCTTAACTACAGACACACAAGCTGCACAAGTACATTGGAATAAACCCAGCAGCCTAAAAGAAGGTCCTAGAAAAGATGAAAATGGGGGGGGGGGAGGGGAACAACCTAAGAAAGGTTATTGCAAATTCAAAACAACAACATTTGAACCATGCAATACATCAAAAGCTTTCACACCTAAAGCCTCAGCCCTCTCTACAGAGAAGAGAAATAGAGAAATACAACAGAGAGATGTAGCTTTCGCTTAGCTCAGGTTTGTTCTACTCCGGATCAAAGGGATCAGAAAGGATTTAGAAAGTTTAAGAGAACTAATAATGAACAGGGAATACAAGGAATTCTTTTCAGCTCTACATCCAGCAGACCAGTAGACAGCAAGAACATTCCCAGTCACACTTCACAACTGTAAGAATTGTTATTTTCCACCCTCTCGGATGCTTGTTGAACCGTATCGGTGACTGGAGCCCCCCTCAGGACACAGCTCCTCAGCAGACCTCCGGATGAACTGGGGGGCTGTACTCCTCATTTTAAGGGCCTCAGGAAGTCTTCTAGTGGGAACAAACGTGGCCCAATGAATGGCTTCAAAGCAATGCTGCCAAGGATTGAACTGAGGGGCAGGAGTTCTTCCCAGAATTACCATAGGGAATGTTCGCTTCAGAGTTTCTGGGAAAGCAGCTTTTTGCTCACGAAGCACAGAATTAACAAGGAACTCTCCAGCTCTCTGTAAAAATTAATCTTTCATGTGTTTATAATTGAAGGAGTTTCCAACAATTAAACGATAACTGAAACTCACCCAGAACAATGCACTCCTCATCCTGGTAGATGACAGGTTGGCCATGAGCCAGCAGTGTGCCCTGGGGGCTGAGAGAGACAAAGGGATCCTGGGGGGCATCAGGAGGAGTGTGGCCAGCAGGTCACAGGAGGTGATCCTCCCCCTCTGCTCTGCCCTGGTCAGGCCCCACCTGGAGTGTTGTGTCCAGTTCTGGGCTCTCTGGTATAAAAGGACAGGGATCTCCTGGAGAGAGTCCAGAGAAGGGCTACGAAGATGATGAAGGGCCTGGAGCATCTCCCCTATGAGGAAAGGCTGAGAAAGTTGGGAATCCTCAGCCTTGAGAAAAGAAGACTGAGGGGGGACCTAATCAATGTTTATAAATATCTTAAGTATGGGGTGCAGGGGGAATCAGCCAGCCCCTTTTCTTTGGTCAGTGGGGACAGGACAAGGGGCAATGGCTGCAAATTGGAGCACAGGAAGTTCCACACCAACATGGGGAGGAACTTTTCCCCAGTGAGGGTGAGGGAGCCCTGGGACAGGCTGCCCAGGGGGTGTGGAGTCTCCTTCTCTGGAGAGATTCCAGCCCCGTCTGGACACCGACCTGTGCAGTATGAGCTGGGGAGCTGCTTTGGCAGGGGGGTTGGACCCCATGATCTCTGGGGGTCCCTTCCAACCCCTACAATTCTATGATTCTATGATTTTCTCATGAATAACCCAACATTCACCCCCCAAAGAATGTTCTGAGTTTTCAGAATTTCAGAGACTCTATGATTCTGAGATTGTGAGCAATCAGTCAGGGTCTTGGAGCCTGTGGAGCAGATCAGTGACATTTAACCAGGTTCCCCTGCAGCAGTTCATTTACAGTTTCAAGAGAAACTGGAATGAAACCGTAACTCACTAAATGTTACTTCTTCATCCCTGAAAAGGGAAAATTAGAGGCATATCACAGAGGCAGCAAGGCCTCCAGAAATGCCTTCTAGAAAATAAGTCAAAATAATCTTGAAAAACATGTATTCATTTCACTCTGAAATAGAAGTACTCAAGCCACGGATTACCAAAGAAAGGTTTGGCACTTGCTAGACTTGGGTTTCTGCATCTCAAATTGAGACACCAAACTCCCCAGCATTTATCTACCAATGATTGACTTGTACTTTGACTGAGGCACCCTCATCTTTCACATCTGTCCCATTCTATTCCATGTGTCCTTAGGGAAGCACTGACTGACTAGTATTGGGAAAGACCAAACCATCTCACAGTCATACAAGTCCAAGTTCTTCACATTTCCTTGGACAGTGATCTCTCTCAGAACTGCATCTTAAGTGAGAGCATAAGGAACGTCTCTGGCACTACATAACTGCTTAAAAAGAAGCCTGGGAATCCACACTGCAGCAATGGACTTCCCACCATGATGCTGAACCGTGGCTATAAACAGTTAAAAGCAAAGCAGCACAAACACAACAAAAGAATAAAAGCCTTTTTATATTATTAATAAAGTGCTGGAGAATCCATGGGTCACATTTTTAATCAACCCTTCACAAAAATTTTGCCCCACTATTTGTGCATAACTTAGTTTATTATTCAATCATACGATCTTCTGTCTTTTTGCTAGCATCAGGTTTTGTTTCAAGCACACAGAGGTGAAATAAAAATATCATTAGCTGATATTTCCTCATTTGTTACTCTGTTTTTCCACTACCTATACTTTCCACTGTGTCTGCACTTCGAAGCATAACCTCGACCAAACAACAAAACTAGGTTTTTAGCTATTTTAGGCCATAATCTTTATGTTCCAACTTTTTCCTCAGGTTACAGGGTAAATCCTGTGGGTAAGGTAAAGAAGGTCTATCCCAAGTTATGAGTTGCGTGGTAAGAATCCTGTAACACCATGCTGGACCTAAGGGAAATATGCCTGGTCTATCAATCTAATGAAACTGTGCCTAAACCAGCCTCTTCTCCAGCTTCCATCTCCTGAATGTCCAGATCACTGCATTCTTGTCAGTATTTCTTACTCTCTAACACAGTGTAGGTTTAGTCTCATCCTGTATTTGCCCCCACTTACTTTTCTTTTCCACCTTCCATAGACATCTGCCTCTCCCTTACACACTGCCTTAAAAGCAAAAGCATTTCTCAACAATACTGTGGTACTACTGCATGCAGGGTTAGACACAAAGCCATGGGAGTTCTACACATGCCAGAGCTTTTCCAGTAAAACACATAAACAAAATAAACACAAGAGTGCATTTTGTATGACAGCAAGGAGACCCAGCCAAGATCTGAAGACAGCCACTAGAGTACGTTCAGAGTAAGGGAGAGGCCAGGCTGAGTTGCTGTAGTACAGAGAATCACTGAGAAGAGTAAACCAGAGAATATTCATTGCTTCAGAGTGATGCATCACTTCCAGCTAATGAACTTCTGACCTACACAAATAGCATGAAGAACATCCCTACAGATAAAGGAATCTGGATGCACTCAGATCTCAGAATGAAAAGGAAATTGTTTCTCTCTCCTTCACAAAGCAGCAAAGAAATATAGCACCAGGTTCCATGCACAGGCCAGGTTGTTCTTTTCCACTAAAACAAATAACAAACTATTTTCTTAAATCCAATTTCAGACACACAGCTAACTTCCTGAGAGTAGCTAACTGGTTCTTACACTGCTTAGGACATCCTTTGGGGGGGAGGGGGGGGGGGCGATAGCATTAGTAATGCATCGGTCCATTCTAGTATCCTGAACTCAGGTAGACAGGAGCATCATTTTCTGGTATGGATCCAGCATCATCTCATCTCCTTCAGAACACTGACTTACACATCTTCGCCTCGTGTTAGATGAGGGACCTGAGAGAGATCCTGGTTTTTGCATTCTATGTAACAGCAGTACAAAACACTGGCTAAGCAGGTGTGTGCTTTCAAGCTTTAAGTACTTTCCTGAGGAGCATCACACCCTGTGCACAGGTACAACCAGACACATCATGGAGCTAGCATCACCATGGGATGCAGCTATTGTGTTCTCAAACTGGCTCACAGGGCTGGCCTCAAATTCAGAGCCTCCCCTTTGTAGGAATGTTTCAAAGTTTCCATGAACTCTCAATACAAAAGCAGGATATTTGCAAATCAGAGTGTGCTATAAAGTGTAAATAAAATGTTACTGCAAGTCACACCTTCCCTTCCCTCACCTCCTAACTGCTTCTCCTCATACAGACATGAAGAAGTAAGAGGGACTAAAAACCCTACCCAGCTTTCAGCATCCCCAGTAAATGGCTAAATTCTACTTGCTGATGAACAGTTCTTAAGAGAGAAAGTTGAAAAACCTAGCCTGCTAAATCCAGTATGGTAATGACAGCCACCAGCACATAGTTTCATTCAAGCCTGGCTTTATACTTCTGTAGTGTCAATGAAATACAGTTTAGGTTTAAAGAAGTGAGAGGGGAGGGAGAAGGGAGAGGGAAGAGGGAGGAAGAAAAAGGCTGCTCCCAGGGTCCTACTGTGCTCTTGAACACTTAAAGAGAACTGTAAAGTAATGAAGTAACACTTAGTTTCCAGGAGCACAAAAATAAGGTCAATTTCACAGTAAAATGTAAATACACCCAAAAAATTATATTTAGACAAGCCTTTCTTTGTAAACACAGTAATAGACACACAGGCTCTCTCCTACACTTGGAGAAGAAATTGTTCCTGGGTTCATTTAACTGCAAGTTTGCAGAAAGCAGTGTATTTCCAAACACCAATCCCAAGTTTAAAGCTGCAGCCGGTGAGGTATTATTTGCCTCTTAATGCTCCAGACGCTGTGTCTGCGGTTCCTGTGCAGCCGGCAGGGCAGCCTGGCATCCCGGGGAGACTCCTACGGAAGGAGAGGAGGGGAAGGGATACAGCTGCTGTCACAGGGGAGAAAGTCACTGATTGAGGTTTCAGGGCTCTTTTGTTTCGTGCTGTACTTCTGAATGGGAAGCACACAGGTCTGGAGCAGAGCAAAGCATTCCCCCCCAAACCACTGCCACTTCCAAAAGCCACGTGCCCTGGGAAATCCAGGGCTCTAACATAATCCTGGGTGGCACCTTTGTTCCAGTCAAAAGCATCGACTCTTCCAGAGTCATTGCAGCTTATGAAGAAGTCTGAATTCTCTGCCAAGAGCAGTTATTAAAGATGACAATGCTGTTTACTTGAATTTGAAAATACAGTGTGTGAATATAGGTTGTGTGTGAATATAGATAGGGTGTGAATAGATTGGATATTAGGGGGAAGTTTTTTTACAGAGAGAGGGGTGAGGGGCTGGAACAGGCTGCCCAGAGAGGGGGTGGATGCCCCATCCCTGGGGGTGTTCAAGGCCAGGTTGGATGGGGCCTTGGGCAACCTTGTGTAGCTCCAGGCCTGAGGTTGGTATCCCTGCCTGTGGCAGGGGGGTTGGAGCTCTGTGATCCTTGGGGTCCCTTCCAACCCTTGCCATTCTATGATTCTATGAAAGCTCTCCTCTGTATCATCTGCTGTAGCTGACTATTCCTGTTACAATGCTCAGGCCCGTTGGTGAATGGGAAGAATAAGCAAACTGGAAAATAGATCAAAATTCTTATTCAGATAATGCTTTTATTTGGAATCCAAAAAATCTAAAATATTTCAGGAATAAAAGGGGAAAAACACACACCAAAAAAAAGGTTAAGTCAGGGAAAATAATTATCTTGCTCTTATTACTGTTCATTTGCAAGCAGAAAATCTGCACACAAGCATTTCCACAGCTCCTGGGAAACGGAAAAGCAATTCCCAGTTACTCAGAACGAGATCCTCTTCTGCCTTGCATCTGTATTTATGATGGAGTAATCCAACTTGCAAGAGGAGAAGCAAGAGGTAAGTTGGTGACTCCATCTATCTATCTTCCAGGCTGGAAAGATGGGCCCGGGTGAACCTCATGAGGTTCAACACTGCCAAGGGTCAGGGGTGGCACTTGGGCCGGAAGAATCCCAGACACAGATACAGACTGGGAGAAGAGCTTCTGGAGAGCAGCCCTGTGAGAAGGACCTGGGAGTCACAGTGGATGAGAAACTTCCCATGAGCCAGCAGTGGCTCTTGCAGCTCGCAAGGCCAGTTGGATCCTGGGCTCCATCAGCAGAGGGGTGGCAGCAGGGACAGGGAGGGGATTGTCCCTCTCTGCTCTGCCCTCCTGAGGCCCCAGCTGGAGTCCTGTGTCCAGAGCTGGGGCCCCCAATACAAGAGAGATGTGGAACTGTTGGAGAGGGCTCAGATGAGCCACATAGATGCTCAGAGGGCTGGAGCAGCTGCCCTACAAAGAGAGGCTGAGGGAGCTGGGCTGGTTCAGCCTGGAGAAGAGAAGGCTGTGGGGGGACCTCATTGCAGCCTGCCAGGACCTGAAGGGAGCATACAAACAGGAGGGGAATCAGCCTTTTAAAAGGGCAGATAATGGCAGGACAAGGGGGAATGGATTAAAGCTGAAGGAGGGAAGGTTTAGATGGGATATTAGGGGGAAGTTTTTTACAGAAAGAGTGGTGAGGGGCTGGAACAGGCTGCCCAGAGAGGTGGTGGATGCCCCATCCCTGGAGGTGTTCAAGGCCAGGTTGGATGGGGCCCTGGGCAACCTTGTGTAGCTCCAGGCCTGAGGTTGGTGGCCCTGCCTGTGGCAGGAGGGTTGGAGCTCTATGATCCTTGGGGTCCCTTCCAACCCTTGCCATTCTACAATTCTATGATCACCATGAGAAAATAAGTACTTGGATCATTCAGTCTCACTTCCAGGTGAACTTCACACTACATAACACAGTCTCTCACAGGCAAAGTTGTCAATCTGTCCCTTCCAGTGGGAAAGACCTACACATTGGCATTTCAAGTAGAGGTGGTAGCCATTAATCTTGTTCACTACAACCAAATTTGTTGTGAACATTCTTTGCCCTCAGCTTCTACACCAAAGGGCCAGAACCCATCTTCCAGGAAATAACAATCTTTATAACCTTTGTAAGTATAAGGTGTGAAAGCTACCAGGTGTAAAATATTTTTAACTTCTAAACAAGAAGCCTTCTAAGCTTTCCTGAATGATCAGAGCAGCTGATGACATGCACAAGTTACAAGGATCCCCCACAGTATCTGCTCTTTCAAGCTTTAAGGTTTGTAGATTTTGGGCCTGAACTCAGGTCAGTTCTAACAGAAGACCTAATCATGCTACACAGTCACTGCACTGAGCAGTGTGAATCTGCTGGAAAAGCATTCCTGATTTATGTAAACACATTACACAGTTATTCAAAAGAGTAACTGTAAGAAAAACAAATAGTAAGAAAAAAATCAGCAGACAATAGCTCTAATACTGTAAAGAAGCTTTCCAGCAGGTAGGCATGTTTGAAAGAATCATTTTCTCCCTCTTTCACAAAGAGATACCAGGAAGAATTTGCTTTATTTGTGTTCAGCAACTTGGATTTGTTGTGGCCACGAAGGCTTTGTCTCCATGGAAAGTCTAAACTCACTGCCTTGGCCTCTGATAAAACCTGAGAAAGCCTTGGCTGAATTTCACATAGAGACACTGTTACAAACACAAGCCATGGTGAGGCATTCAATGGGTCATTTAGAGACAGACATGAAATGAGGAAGAGATTATGCAGTGACTGGAATAATGGCAATGTTGTGCCCATTTTTAAAAAGGATAACTGGGGGAACTATCCACCTGCCAGCCTCACCTCTATGCCCGGGAAGATGATGGAACAGATCCTCCTAGAAACTATGCTAAGGCACATGGAAGACAGGGAGGTGATTTGAGACAGTCAGCATGGCTTCACCAAGGACAGGTCCTGCCTGACCAACCTGGTTGCTTTCTATGATGGGGTGACTGCATGAGTGGTCACAGAAAGGGGGATGGATGGGCTACGAAGATGATTAGGGGCCTGGAGCATCTCCCCTATGAGGAAAGGCTGAGTAAGTTGGGACTCTTCAGCCTTGAGAAGACTGAGGGGGGACCTAATTAAAGTCTGTAATTATCTGAAGCAGGGGATGCAGGGGGAATCAGCCAGCCCCTTTTCAGTGTCTGTGGAGACAGGACAAGGGGCAATGGCTGCAAATTGGAGCACAGGACGTTCCGCACCAACATGGGGAGGAACTTTTCCCCAGTGAGGGTGAGGGAGCCCTGGGACAGGCTGCCCAGGGGGTGTGGAGTCTCCTTCTCTGGAGAGATTCAAGACCCATCTGGACACCAACCTGTGCAGTATGAGCTGGGGAGCTGCTTTGGCAGGGGGGTTGGACCCCATGGGCTCTGGAGGTCCTTTCCAGCCCCTACAACTCTGTGACTCTGTGATTCTATGTCATCTATCTGGACTTCTGTAAAGCCTTCAACACAGCCCCCACAGCATCCTTCTCTCTAAACTGGAGACATGGATTGGATGAATAGACTGCTCTGTGGATATGGAATTGGTTTGGATGGTTGCATCCAGACAGTAGTTGTCAACAGCTCAATATCCAGATGGAGATCTGTGACTGGTGTCCCTCAGGGGACTGGAACTGGTATCATTTGGTACTTTCATCAATGACATTCACAAGGAGGTTGAGTGCACCCTCAGCAAGTCTGCAGATGATACCAAGCTGAGTGGTGCAGTTGACACACCAGAAGGACGGAATGTGATCCAGAGGGACCTAGAGAGGCTGGAGGAGTGGGCACATGTGAACCTCATGAAGCTCAACAAGGCCAAGTGAAAGGTCCTTCACGTGGGTTGGGGCAATCCTTGTCATCAGTACAGGCTGGGAGATGTTGTGCTAGAGAGCAGCCCTGCAGAGGAGGACTTATGGATGCTGGTGGGTAAGAAGCTCAACATGAGCCAACAATGAGTGCTCAGAGCCCAGAAGGCCAACTGTATCCTGGGATGCATCAAAAGGAGCGTGGCCAGCAGGTCAAGGGAGGTGATTCTGCCCCTCTACTCTGCTCTCCTGGGACTCCACCTCAAGTACTGTGTCCAGTTCTGGAGTCCCCAACATAAGGAGGACACAGAACTGTTTGAACAGGTCAAGAGGAGGGCACAAAGATTACTGGAGGGCTGTAGCACCTCTCCTATGAAGACAGCTTGAGAGGGCTGGGGTGGTTCAGCCTGGAGAAGAGAAGGCTTGAGAAGATCTTATAGTGGCCTTCCAGTACCTGAAGGGGGCCTACAGGAAAGTTTGGGAGTGACTTTTTAGAAGGGCATAGTGATAGAATGAGGGGGAATGGTTTTAAATTGGAATGGGGTAGATTTAGACTGTGTATTAGGAAAAAAATCTTCACTATGAGGGTGGTGAGGTCCTGGAAGAGGTTGCCCAGAGAGGTGGTGGATGCCCCCTCCGGGGAGGTGTTTGAGGCCAGGTTGGATGAGGCCTTAAGCAGCCTGGTCTAGTGAGAGGTGTCCCTGCCCATGGCAGGGGGGCTGGAACTGGATGATCTTTAAGGTTCCTTCCAGCCCTAATAACCATTCTATAATTCTGTGATTCAATATGGGATGGGATATGCCACAAGCAAGGAATAAAATATGGCATAGCATAAACTGGCTTCATAAGACACTGGAGGTGCCCAAACCACATTTCAGAGCCTTAGTAGGTTTGGAGCCCCAGGAGGAAACACTCAGCCACAATTTTGCAGCCAATTACAAAAACTAGTTTTATGGAATTTAACCCCTGTGACCAAGGCACAGTTAACTGTAGCACCTTTTTGGAGTAAAAAAGGTTTCTAAATGATCTCTGTGAACTTCTCACACAAACACCAGGCTTCTTCACCTTTACATTTCAATTGTTTGGGGGAGGGGGGGGTCTGTTTGGTTATTTTTTTAGGTCAGTGACTGTAAAATACTATAGATCCCTTATTTCTGTAGTATAATAACAACACACAATGTTATGATTTTATAATGACAGTATTAAAAATTACCCTAGCCATGTGAGATTTTATAATGGACTTCACAACACTGGCACCCTCAAGATCACAGTATTTTGGCTCCAGGCACCATTCAAATCTGCAACAGATTCATCACTGAATCCTATTCCTTGGTGTAACACCCAAATCCTGAACTCTCTATAACATTCTTCTGAAACACCAGAAAAAAAACCCTGTCAACAAACTCAAACAATACACTCAGATCCAGAATAAGCCTAAGCTGCTTGGTGTATAAATTTATAAGGCTCACTGGCAAAGTTACTGGACCAGAAATCAGAAAGATCAGCCTGTTTTCTGAGAGCAGTCCTTAAACAGGCAACAGAGTTTCTTGAGGCTGACCACCTAGGTTGTCCATACAGCACGGTGTTCTGCTAACAATGGTACTGCTTTTCCTCTTCCTTCAGAGAGGTTCTGAGATCTACAGCTGGCATACTTGGACCCAATGATCTCTTGAGGTCCTTTCCAACCCCATAGATCCTGTGATTCTGAAGGAATTAAGTGTTTTTTATAATCATGAGTTCCTCTCAAACAAAAGATTAGGTACAAATACACTTTACAGCACCCTCACCAGGGTAGCAAGCATGAGTACCAACATGTCAGCAGTCACCTGATTGAATCCACCTAGTGTGAACTTCCATAACTGTAGACATTAATCCATGATGGCACAGAATTCCAGAATTCTCCACATGTGTAATGGTGAATCACTACAATACACAGGGGGGGAACCCAAAACCCAATACACACACGTGAATATCCACTGTGAACAGCAGACAGAAACCAAGGACTCACTTTGTGGTAGGAGGCTCTAAGCATACACCCACTAGTTATGAAGAGCAGTATGAGATCTTACTGCCTCCTTCCAAGGACATAGAAATCTGCAGCAAATGTGCTCCTTGTCCATTTCAGAGCAGGTAGGCAAGTAACTAAAGGCTATTTACATTATTCTTATTCCACAGCACAGCACACCAGGAATTTCATGAATTTAAATCTCTACCTCAGTGGGGAGCTACCTAATCAATGTCTGTACAACAGATGGTACTAGATTCCTCTTGGAGGGGGCCAAAGCAAAAGGATGAGTGGCCCCAGACTTGCTGCAGAAGGAAGAAGTTCTTTGCCATGAGCGTGATGGGACACTGGATCAAGCTGCCTAGAGTGGTTGTGGGTACCACATCCTTGGGGGCTTTCAAAACTCTGTTAGCCCTGAACTGAAGCTGCTTCACTTTGAGCAGGCAATTGAACCACAGGACTTCCAGGCACCATCCTAGACCCAAATTTCTGTCATTATATATAAGCAGTTAACACAAGTCATTTGACAGGTAGAAGCTTCACAAGTCACATTAACACTGCCTTATTAACTAACGATCAAATTCCATCCTCAGGGTAAGTGAAGCACTACTACTTTTTAACTTCTTGCAATTGATCAGTGCATTACAAGAGAAATCATTAGAGCTTTAGAAGTCACAGGAAAGAACCCAACACACTTCCATTACTGAACTTCAGTACATATGTCACCTCCAGCTAAGCCCTTATATGTGAATCTGATGAAAATTTAATTAAACAACAGGAACTGTCAGAACACCCCATCCCAATGCAGTAACAAGAAATGAGGAAGCCAAAAGCCTGGCTGGTCTTCCATTAACTTCTTGAGGAGAACAGCACTTTGTAAAATGCAAGTAAAACAAAGTATGAGGAATATGTATTCCACTGGTTCTCTAACAGCACCTAGAAAAGTAGAAGAAGAAAATTTCCATTAAATAAGGCTTTCCTTGCCAAGAACATCTCGACAACTATCCCAGGCTCCACTAATCTCACTGTCACTTTACCAGTAACCTTAGTGTGCTTTTGGGACAGGGCTGTGCCAGGCATACTGGAGAAGAAACAAAGTTGATGCAGGAAGGAGGGATGTTCAAAGTGGGGCTCAGGGGACTGTGTGTTCTGCTGTCTGGAATACGGCTTTGCAGCTGCTGCCATCTTTTCATCAATGCTGTGGGGAAAGATGAACCTCAGCTATAAAAGATCTAAAGTGATGTCTTGAAAAAAAAAGCCCAACAGACCAAAGCTTTTCTTTTCTCCTAAAAAAAGGCCTTTCTGCCAAATTTTGGTATCAGTTCCTGAATCACAGAATCACAGAGTTGTAGGGGTTGGAAGGGACCTCCAGAGCTCATGGGGCCCAACCCCCCTGCCAAAGCAGCTCCCCAGCTCATACTGCACAGGTCGGTATCCAGACGAGACGTGAATCTCTCCAGAGAAGGAGACTCCACACCCCCTGGGCAGCCTGTCCCAGGGCTCCCTCACCCTCACTGGGGAAAAGTTCCTCCCCATGTTGGTGTGGAACTTCCTGTGCTCCAATTTGCAGCCATTGCCCCTTGTCCTGGCTCCACTGACCAAAGAAAAGGGGCTGGCTGATTCCCCCTACATTCCGTGCTTAAGATAATTATAAACACCAATTAGGTCCCCCCTCAGTCTTCTTTTCTCCAGGCTGAACAGCCCCAGCTCTCTCAGCCTTTCCTCACAGGGAGATGCTCCAGGCCCTTCATCATCTTCATAGCCCTTCTCTGGACTCTCTCCAGGAGATCCCTGTCTTTTTATACCAGGGAGCCCAGAACTGGACACAACACTCCAGGTGGGGCCTGACCAGGGCAGAGTAGAGGGGGAGGATCCCCTCCTGTGACCTGCTGGCCACACTCCTCCTGATGCACCCCAGGATCCCATTGTCTCTCTCAGCCCCCAGGGCACACTGCTGGCTCATGGCCAACCTGTCATCCACCAGGACCCCCAGGTCCTTCTCCACAGAGCTCTTCTCCAGCAGGTCACCCCCAGCCTGTACTGATACATGCGGTTGTTCCTCCCCAGGAAAAACCTGAAGTTAAAGGGTTTCAAATTAATGATTTTTAAATCTACACTGTACCTAGAGATTTTTACCAAGAAGTTTGGAGCCTTGAAAAGGCACTGAAACCTGTGTGATAAACATCAAGAAAAGATAAGAAACACACAACACTCATTTTCTTCCTTCTCTATCATCAGCATCCATTTTCTTTAGAAAAAGGACTATTGGTGAATTAAAAGAAACCTCACAGGTCACAGGCTGCCTTCTACAAGCCCAAAAGGAGTTGAGAGGAATGCTGCCTCCCACACAACAGTGGATGAGGCGCTCTGGTACAGCATGCCTCTGTCTCACTCAGGCCGTGCACGATGCAGTTGGGTCTGTTGCATTTCCTACACGCCCCTTCACGAGTCAAAGACACAAACAGCAAGCTCCTAATTTCATTCCAAAGGTAAAAGAGTTTCACTGACACACGCTTTATGTCTTTTTACTCTGCCCAAGAACAACAAAACCTTCTCAAAATAGCATGAAAGAGATTGAGCTACCCCTTGGCCAGTGCTAAGGGCTGGGGAGCGACTGGGGACTCCCCCAGCTCCCTGCTTCTGGTTCTCTGTGGCGAGCAGGCTCGGCCTGCCTGCCTACCAGCCTCAGCTCCGGGTCCCTCCTGCCAGTCACAGCTCCTTTTATCACAAGGGAGTTGCACAAATGCCAGGCTATGTCTCTGACTGCAGCCTGAGGCTTCCCAGCTGCTCATCCCAATGGCCACAGCCAGGGCACTTGCAATGGCAGAGGCTCAATTGAGAGTTTTCCCAAGCCGCCAGTCACCAAGCTCCTAGGCACCAGTGAGGGTGATCACCCTTGTCACTTACTTTAAGCCTTTCCTTCCATTTCAGTCCCTGATGACAAAAGTAAAGGGAAAGCTCAATCACAAAAATAAGCTTCTGCAGAAGAGCACTGACCAACATTGATTAACTCTTGTTTTCAGTCTACAGTGCTCTACCTTTGTGACTCTGGCTGCACACACAGGACAGCACACCAGGTGCTTGTAACTCAGTACCACCGCTAAAGGCAAGAATCTGAAGAGATCTGTTTATGTAAACAGAAACCTTTCCTACTGGAGCACTACTGCAAAGGCATGACAAGTATTCCATATGTTCAAGGAAGGTCTCAATGACAGCAGCAAGCCAGCTCCATCAGGACAGGTGTGCAAGTCCCTGGGTGAAGGCTGCCCCAGATCTCCCTGGAAAACCACATTGGGGCCTTGCTGCCCACAAGCACAGGGGCTCAGCCCCACACAGCCTTCTCTCTGTGCAGAACCTGAACAGGCACATCACTGAAATCCAATGAAAACTCAGCCAGCACTCAGTCACAGGGAGATCTGAAACAGAAGCCATACCCTGACTATGGACCGGCTCTATCAATTGTGAATCAATCAGAACAACTGCTCACACCTTCACACCAGTGTCAAATATTTTGAAAAAAGAGAGAAAGAAAATAATTTTTAAAAGTTTTGCTTCTTTTCTTGTGGAGGGAAACACAGAGAAAATACTTTACTAGGAATGGTAAAGTTAATTTTAACTATCATAAATACAGTTGTAACTGCCAAAGGCTTTAGTGTAGTCCACACAGAGTCCTTCGCTGCTCACGCCTGACTGCCAGATGTATGGCAGCAAGAGAGTGGAAGAGATCATAAAAACAATTCTACCACAACTTCTAAAACCAAAGCACTAAAAGCTATTTTCCTCCTAAGAAATTAAGGGGGAAAAATACAAGCTGACTGCTGCAGAAGCAAGGAATCATAGTGCAGTATTATCTATATTCGTTTTTATAGTTCATCCGGTTGTGGCAGCAAATTAATGTTGTTTTCCAAGAGTCGTTCACAGCTCTAATGTCTCTCAGGAGGGGAAAAGCTCTGTATACGCCTATAATACACTAGCTACCACTTCAGCTGAGAACACCAAGATCTGGTTGAAATTAGCATATTTTTCTTTGTGGCCACAGAGGCCTCAAAACACAGGCACACTTGAATATTTCCAAACTCTGTTGCTGAGTGTTGAAAAGCCTGCTTGATTGTTCTCACAATAACAAGGAACTGCATTAGTGGTATTCCAAGTGCAAACTATGTATTAGAACCGAGGGCTTTGAGATTGGATCATTTCTTTAGTTGACTTTAAAAATTAACTTTGAGAGACAAGACTATCTACAGGCACAACAAAGTACACTACAGAGATGTTATTACGTGATACTGAACAGTGTTTAACTAAAGCCTCAGCCCTTTTTCCTCTCATGTCAGAACATTTCCAAATACCAAGGTATTTCACGGTGGCACCTCTGAGTGCAGAGATCCTGCACTGCACAGGAGCACTATCATTATACCTTGATTGACATCACTTCTACTCAGCTCCAGGTGAACTTCAGCTACTTGTTACTCCAACAAATTAGAAAAGGGTTGGAAAGCGTAAACTAAAAAAATAATACAATAAAAATTGGTACACTGGAGAGAAACTGACTATTCCCTGTATTTCTTTCATGATATGAAAGAAGTATTTTTAATACACCCATAAACATTATCTCGTTTCCAAGGAAATGCCTTCAACTGAAGAGGAAGTCACCAACATTAATCAACAAACTGATACCAAACATAACTGACAAACACAGTCTGACAAAGTAGAAGATCATCACAGAATCACAGAGTTGTAGGGGTTGGAAGGGACCTCGAGAGATCATGGGGTCCAACCCCCCTGCCAAAGCAGCTCCCCAGCTCATACTGCACAGGTCGGCGTCCAGATGGGGCTGGAATATCTCCAGAGAGGGAGACTGCACACCCCCTGGGCAGCCTGTCCCAGGGCTCCCTCACCCTCACTGGGGAAAAGTTCCTCCCCATGTTGGTGTGGAACTTCCTGTGCTCCAATTTGCAGCCATTGCCCCTTGTCCTGTCCCCACAGACACTGAAAAGGGGCTGGCCGATTCCCCCTGCACCCCATACTTAAGATATTGATAAACATTGATTAGGTCCCCCCTCAGTCTTCTTTTCTCCAGGCTGAACAGCCCCAGCTCTCTCAGCCTTTCCTCACAGGATAGATGCTCCAGGCCCTTCATCATCTTCGTAGCCCTTCTCTGGACTCTCTCTAGGAGATCCTTGTCCTTTTTACACCAGGGAGCCCAGAACTGGACACAATACTCCAGGTGGGGCTTCACCAGGGCAGGTTCATTTCAGTATAGGTATCAGTCCTAAAGAGTCTCAAGAATCTTTTTTAGCTGAAGTACACCTTAACCTGACTGCCTGATTTTGTCTTCCTGCCATCATCGCTCCCCTCCTACCCCTATCCAAAGCAGCTGTCACTGAAGGACTAAAATTTGTCACAAGGCTGCAGAGGAAGTGTTGCTGTAACAAGGTTTTGTTTGTTTGTTTTTATAAGGAAAGCTTTACCAGCGTTTGCTCTTCCATGAGATAACTGTTTAGGAAACTCTTTCAGAAATACCAGTTCTCCCAGTTTTCTTCTTCTTTTCTTCCTTTTTGTTTTCCCTTTAAGATCCACCTATCCATTTCTCTAAAATGCAGCTGTTGAAACATTCCTTCTGCAAATATATTTTGGATGGATTATAGAGCCTGAAAAGTGTCTGGCTGAGTTTCAGTGAGACTCAGGTAGTCTCATGAGTGCACGTTTGGGTGGGTAGAACAGTGCACTGAAACACTGCAGTTGATTAATGACTTGTAACTCAGATTAAACTGATGTTGCTTATATTTTCATTCCCTATTCTAAGGAAGCAAAATGTCCAATAAAGGAAAACTATGCTATTTTGTGTAAGGTTTCTTTAACACAGATCTTACAAATGAAGAGCTGCTACCTAATTTTTTGAAGCTTATCTTTATATTTATCCTAAAGAGATGATCCAGAGTTTGGAAGAGAGACATGGACAACCTTAATGTTCACATGTGGAATCTTCAATGAGAAGATATGGTATTAGTGACAGCTACAGACTGGAGTGTGACTTAAAACCAACCCAATAAGGTGCAATGAGAGCAATGCAGCACCATGGGGAACCTGTGATACGTGCAACGGTGCCAAAGAGGTTAGAACAGAAACAGCTAGCACAGCTCAGTGTCACAAGTTCTGTCAAGCCTGAGCCCAGAGCTCCAAGGCAAGGGCAAAATGACCTACCTCTCCATCTCTTTCTACAGGAACCAGATACAGAGAGGTAGAAACAGAAAAGGAGGAGAAAGGTACATGCAACCTTCGCTTGTCCCCTCTAAGCTAAGGCATGACCAGCATAGCTCCAGGTCCCACAGTGACTGCCCTGCTGGTACATTCAGCCAACCATGCACAACCAAGAGAAAGGAAGTCATAAGGATTTTATTTTCAGTCTAATATCATTTCAGTCTAATCTAATGCAGTATTCTTGCATGTCTTTTGTTCTGTATAGTTGGTGTCTGAACCCTCCTGTTCATCATCTTACACCACAGCTGCCTTCTCAAGGCGCTGCACAAAGTGATGCTTACCAGCATCATTTATTCTCTTCCTGTCACAACTGTCACAGCAAGGACCAAAAGTAGAGCCAGAAGTTCCTCTTCATTATAAAACACACTGAAACTAATTTAGTTTATATGATGCAGGTCACTGCACAGTAGACAGATCCCATGAAGTTGTATCTGAGCAAATGATGTGCAGATGAAGAGAATCGTTATGCTACCAACCCATGTGTGATAGATATCTTTTCAGTCCTATTAAGTGATCTGATGTTCTACATTTCTTTGATCAGCATCTTGTTATGATTCATTTTTGGTACTATTTCCAAGCCTAAGTTATTCTTGGGCCCCACCACTTAGGTATAGTTCAAGATTATTAACTGCTGTGACAAAACAGCCATCAGCTTTATGTTTCTAGTCAAAGGATCTATATGACAATTTACCAACATGCCAAAGACAAACCCAATGAAATGTAATTGTTCTTCTCTACTAACCATATTAACCCTCACTCATTTCTTGGTACTTGCTGGAGGGGAGTGCAAATACAGTCCAGGACATAGTCAAGAAAGCAGCCTACAGAAGCAACTTACAAAGTATACACATTGCTATGTTTTCTGTAGTCACTCACTTCAAAAATTACCTAAAATGTAAAAAGCCTGAAAATATGCAGGAGTTACAGCTACCATTTTCACTTACTGTGACCCTGTAAAAGTCATATCCTCATGCAGTTTTAACATCACCTACTTGCATCTGCACTAAATCTCAGCTTTAAGAAAAGTGCACAGGGAAAGCCTTAGAACAGCAAGCATTCAAACTACTGGTTGAAGAGAATCTCAAGA
The DNA here is from genome assembly GCA_022605575.1 of Laterallus jamaicensis coturniculus. Lineage (NCBI taxonomy): Eukaryota > Metazoa > Chordata > Aves > Gruiformes > Rallidae > Laterallus > Laterallus jamaicensis. The sequence continues at coordinate 6,937,757 of JAKCOX010000005.1, forward strand.
GATTCAGGATGGGACATCTTTGCCTGTGGAGAGAAAGAAGAGCAACTTCAAGGTGTTCTATTTTTCTCTACCTTATTTCTCCTAAGGAATCCTTGGCTCCCTCCTATTTTGACTTGGTATTTTGGGGCAGAGGATTGTCACTCTATGACTTCTTTGTAGCCTCAGATGTTTTGCCAATTGATCCTGTACCTTCATCCATTTAGCATTTTCAATCATAAAAAGTACTCCTGGAATGCAAGATGTTCCCTACAGAAAAAGAATGGAAGGGTTGAGTATCTGCAATGCTCACTGATATAAGGGTGAAATAGGTGTAAAATTACACAGAGGTGCTCCACAAAACCCAGGAGGCACCAGCAAACTACAAATTGTGAGATCCTCTTGGATGGGAAAAATGAAGGTAGCAAGGGAAAAGAGGTAACCTTCAGAAGGATGGGAGACCAACTGGCCTTGGGCCTTTTGTTCTTAGCTTGTAGAAACAGAAAGCTGCAAGTGAAGAAATCGGATGAGAAGTTCAGACATGTCAAGACTGGAATGTACACACTTGTTCAATTCCAAAATACCATCAGAAAACCAAACCCCATAGTTAATCTACACTTGGTAATGAACCTACCTTGAAAGGCAGATCGATTCAATAACTTAAATAACTGCCTTTTATCATTTTTAGCACTCCAATCTCCAAAATCTCTATTTTATGTTCAAAGGATTATTAAATGTTTAGGATACAAGCCTGTGGTGTACTGCATCATACACATGTGAGGGTAAACACTAACTGAAGTGGATGAACTGAATTTGTAAGACCTAAATCATAGTCACTTTAGGAAGTCTGTTACTCCTAAGCAGTTTGTTTATTTAGTATATTTTTTCATCCAAAGACATGACATGGTTTCTAAGGAAGTTTACAACTGAAGGCAACTGAGAAAGCACAATATATCTGTTTGCTATTTGTCAGTGTTTCTGGACAGTGAGAGGAGTCAGTTATGTTGTCATGGGAAACATGCAAAAGTATACAGAAGGGGAGCTGTCACAGTGCTTGAAATACTCATCAGCCTGGTCTTCTATAGTCTGCCTGCATGGCTGCTAAGGAAATCAAAGCTCCAGAAATTGAGAGACACGCCAAAGCTACAGAACCTAAGCAGGGATGCTCCCCAACTATGCCTCATGCTCTTTGCAGCAGTAAGACAGCTAAGTCACTGACTATTAGACAACTAGCCACATTAGATGCATAACCACATGGAATTCAAAAGGGACAGGACTAACCTTACTGTGATACCCTCCACTGCTCAAGTCTCATCTGCTCAGGTATCTTCCACTCCCTCTGAAATCCTAACATTTTGGACTTCTCAGTGTCAATAAATATCAGAGGTGACCCTCCACATCATCCACTGTCAAAAAGTATTTGGCCTATGTTGAGACATCTTTTTTCCTGCTATGAGCCTTAGATTTTATCTGGGATACAAACTGCAACAGAGCTTTGGCCAACTGAACAAGCTTTATGCCCACATGATACAGGACTATACACAGCTGCTTAGGAGAAGAGAGTTCAACAGAGTTGCACACCCACACAGCTCAGTGGATGACAGCCTTGAAGACTGGGTAAATTCTTTGTTCACCAGACACCACTCTGCCCACTCCCTTCCCCAGCCCTTTGACTTCCAAGCCTGCAGTAAGGGTATCTGCATGCTAGAGGGATGCAACTAACTTCCACTTAAAGGTAACAGTGATAATTGTTTTTTAGCTGGTTGAGCCTGCTCAACTCAATTCCTAATGATTCCACTGATGGGTTTTTAGTTTTCTATGGCATCTGTATTTCTAAGCTCTCTTTATACCCCACTAGATAGGCAGCAACAATTACACAGTTAAGCATACTGTTGATAATCTATACAGTACGTTTGCCAGTCAGCTCTTCTAGGGCAGACATCATATTTGTGGGCACTCCACAGTGCTAAGCCATTTGTCTCAGCTTCATGGGGCACAGCATACTGAAGGTGTGTGAGATGCACCCACAGACACGGGCTCTGAATCACTTCTGTCTTGCATCTTCTATTAGCACAATGAAGACCCCGAGCAGAAACAGGAGCTTTTATTAACTCAAGTGCTCATGGGTAGCAACACAAAGTGACACACACACATTCAGAAGCCTTGAAATGTCTTCATGAAACCCGAAGCAGGATCAGACCCTGAAATCATCCCTCTCATGAGAACTTGAAACAGAATCACAGAGTTGTAGGGGTTGGAAGGGACCTCGAGAGCTCCTGGGGTCCAACCCCCCTGCCAAAGCAGCTCCCCAGCTCATACTGCACAGGTCGGTGTCCAGATGGGGCTGGAATCTCTCCAGAGAAGGAGACTCCACACCCCCTGGGCAGCCTGTCCCAGGGCTCCCTCACCCTCACTGGGAAAAGTTCCTCCCCATGTTGGTGTGGAACTTCCTGTGCTCCAACTAGAGGCCGTTGCCCCTTGTCCTGTACAACACACCCTTACCAGTCTCCTCCTTTCATGTAATGCTTTGTCAGTACAGCCAAATAATTCCAGTCTTCCTTGGGCAAAAGCAGGAGAAAAGGATGCACATCTTTCACACCTGGAGAACTGCATGCACTTACACTCTTGTTAAAAGCCACCAACTGAATCCTGACATTGCAACATCTCAGACCAAGCACCCAGAGATGCGTGTGCCTCAGTTACACTGTGCATGAATCTGTTCAACTCATAGAAAGGCAGGAGAAGTATTGTGGAAGTACTTATTTACAGAGCAGGCCTAGCAAGAAAAAACAAACTCTAGCATATAATTGCTGATGAACAAAGCCCTTGATTAGATCAGTGAAGACATCACAAGTTACTGAACCCTACTCCAGACATCTTCCTCCTTATCTCTCTCAAACAGGAATTATTTTGATGGTGATGCAGATTAAGATTGATTTAAACTAAATTAAGAGATCTAGTAAAGGTTAAGCATGTTATAATAGGATCCTGAGTTAATCCTACAACAGGTTTGTTTGTGTCTGAGCCCCCTGCTCATTTTGTTTTAATAAAAGCAGATGGATTGAGCAGAACCTTCTGATGAGGGCCACGGCGGCATCGGCTCCTCCTGCGCCAGCGCAGCACCGCAGCCAAAGCCGCTCAGGCTGCGGCTGCAGATCCTCCACGGCCGCCTCGGGGGTGAGTGGTCCAGCTACGCTGTACAGCATCTGCCAGCTTCATAATCCAGTGTCTGAGGGTTAGGCTTTGGGGGTTTGGGGACAGTTTATCTTCATAAATCCTAAAAAACCTTTAAATGGGGTTAAGTGGGAAATGAGGCAGTTACAGATAAGATTTATCTTACTTGTATAATCCTGGTTTAAATTGGGGGGGGGGGGGGGAAAGCTGCTGGTGAATTTCTTTTCCCTGAGCATCTGTCACACCAGACTTACAGGTTCTTCTGCCTTGCTAAGTTATATTCATTAGATTTTTGCCTAGTTTTTTGTTTTCTTTAAGTTAGATCTGGGATTTATTGGTTCTTTTATAACCTATCTATTTATACACTAGGTAGTACTCATTGGAACTAGGTCATGCAGTCTGAGCAATATGAGGCAGCCAAAGGAATCATTTCCCACGTAGAGCCCCACCACAGCAATGCAAACCCTCTCCTGTACCTTTTGGGTCACATTCGTGACATTCTGGGTAAATACTGCAACATCTTATAAACAAATACAAACTCTCAGAAATGTGGTTTGGCTACAACTCCTTTACCCTCAGCCTACAACTAAATACTTGAGTCACGTGTTGACCAGTCCCTTCAGGTAGTTGCTATTTTAAGGCCTGATCTTGGATGCAAACTGCTGCCAATTATATGGTAGGCCAATGCAATTAGAGCAGTTTATCTGGAATTTCACCACATTTTCACAGAAGGCAATCAGGCTGTTAATGAGGTACAATATACAAATTTTTTAAAAAAACCTCAGAGATAACTTCCTGCAGTTTTTAAAATGCTCTCCTAAAGCAAAACTTGAGTTTATTAATTTATTTATTCCTTAACATACCAGATAACATTATGAGCCTGAATGTAACAAACACAAACGTGAATAAATTAGTTCAAGCCAAGTATTGGGGGCTCCTTATTTCTACTCATTTCCTTAAGCAATCCTGAGGGTCTCAAGCCAAGGAAAAAAAAACCCAAACCCACAACTAACACCCTCCCCCAAACAAAAAAGAAGAGCTCTGTAGTGAACTGAAAGGTATAACCTCTGCACCATCTAGTGCTAGCTGTAACAATCAGTATTAACAGAATTCCCCCAATCCCATTCATTCTATTTAATAGATAACAGGTGGATAGACAGCACAGAAGATGAAAACTCACTGTTTTCTAAGGTGATAATGAATGTTTTCCCACCCTTAAAAAGAAAAGAAGAAAAGGTTCTCTTCAACAGAAATAAAACTCTGTTAAGTGGCAGAATGAAACAAATGAGGCAGTGTTTGCTTACACTGCTTTCCTTAGATGATCTGATGGACATCAAGAAACATTTCTGAAAGCAACTGAAGCAGGAGATGTTACACTGGACAGGTTTGTGCTGTGTATCAAACTGCAACAGGAGCTAAAAGAACAGATTTTCTATTTTAGTGAAAAATATTTTGGTAAATTATCAGTTCCCTCAAAAACAAATGAATGTGCAGTCTCTCTCTGGAAGAAGAGTAACAGTCCAGAACTTGATTCTAGTATGAGAATAACGTTCCTGGTATTTCTATCTCAGGAGAGACCCTCACATGTAGAATCTTTAGATCCTTTCCCAAAGCAAGGCAATATATTGAAAATCTAGAAAGTATTTACAACTACAAACTTTAACCATAACCCATAGACTTCAGGACTGATTCTTCTGTTTTCTTCTTCCAGGAAAACCACATTTTAAGATGCAAGATGCTCCCAGCTTTGAGTCGCTGTATGTCACCCACTGTTTCTAGCACACACCCCTGTGGCACTTGTATTACTTCAGGATTTCTAGTAATTTCTGTTTCAGATTATTAGTCATAAAGGATGTGAGAGCAAAAGCAGCAAGTCTGATTTCTGTTTTGCCACATAACAGGCACAAGAGGACAAACAGCAATGCTCTATTCAAATATGCTGTGCCTAGATTTGGAAGGGTCCCCCCCTTTGATTTCCTGGGAACGTCCAGTCCCTTTCCCTATGCCAAGGCCACAAGTATCAATTGGCAGGATTAGCAAAAAGAAAAGGAAGTTATTTATGAATCAATGGAACAAGTTATCAAGGGAAGCGATGGAGGCCTCCCTAGGTGGGCTTCACATCAGGTCTGTATTCCATTTAACCACATACAAGTCCTTAGACACAAAACATAAGGTGAAGGCTAATTGCCTAAGGACTAATTGCCTAAGGACTCCCAAAACATCAACTTTTGCCTTGAACTTTATTCCTATTATTTTATATATCACAATATCCACTCTTCATGTGAAAATAAGCCTCTGCTGCTATTCAACTGGGATGATTTCAAGGTTATCACACTGAAGGTTCATATACAAAGGTATTCCAGTGTCCCTCAAGGTCTTTCAGTCGCTAATGTACAGGAGAACACCCACAGTAATGGAGTTAACCTCCAAACCAGAGCACAAGTCAAGAGGAATAAGGATGTAGTGTTTAAGCCTACCTAGAAAAACTGACCTAAATTGTAGAAGTTTTGCCCTAAATGAGAACATAAGCTCCAGGATTCAGAACTCTTGCTCCATTGCCAGAACTTGAGCAGAATCCCTCTCAGCCTCTCCTGCTTCGCTTCATTTTCCATAGAACAAAAAGGGGTACAAGCTCCCAAGTCTGAATTCTGCAAAACACATCCAAAATGTTCCCAGATTTCAAAGTGCAGGTGTGGATAGAAGCACAGATGAACAGAAGGTGGCTCTGTGAATGAATACAGTGCCACCCACATTCTTTCAAACCCTGAGAGATGACAGTTTGCAGGGCTGAAACTCAAACCAGAAGCACTCCTGCAGCAGATCACAGAATCACAAGGTTGGAAAAGATCTTTAAGATCATCAAGTCCAACTATTCTCATCCTAAACTAAACCATATCCCTAAGTACCTCATCTACCCTTTTTTTAAACAGACCCAGGGATGGTGACTCACCCCCCTCCCTGGGCAGCCTGTTCCAGGCCCTGACAACTCTTCCAGTAAAAAACTTTTGGTTTTGTAATGTCCAATCTGACCCTGCCCTGGCACAGCTGTAGGTGGTGATAAGGTCTCCCCTCAGCCTCCTCTTCTCCAGGCTAAGCATCCTCAGCTCCCTCAGCTGCTCCTCATAGGATTTGCCCTCCAGCCCCTTCCCCAGCCTGGTTGCCCTTCTCTGGACTCGCTCCAGGATCTCAATGTCCTTCTTATGGTGAGGAGCCCAGATAAAGAAGAAGTGGCAGCAATAGGACTTCATACCACAAGAGGACAAATGGCCTTTGCTTGTTTTATGCAACTAGGTATCTACAGTCACAACATGAAGCAAGAAACAAGATTTTATAAAATTATTCTTTCAGAATAAAACCCTTTTAAAATACCCTTTTAACTCTGTAAGATCTACCTATATAATTTTACCACAAGTCCATGATGCCAGTAAGTTCTTCACAACTCACTCATTCTTCTTTATTCCTTTTTAGATAATTATAATAACAGCAAACAAAATGACCCAGGAACATTTCCAGGCGAAACTCTGGAAAGAAAGAAGAATCTTCTCAAATTGCTTTAGAGAGGGCTCATAGTAAAAACAAACACATGATCTCCATAAAAGCATGCCATGTATTTTTCCACTGTATTTAAGGAGAGCACCAACCAGCAGAGACCCACATAAAACAATTCAGCTTGAGGCAAGCTCGAACAAGTCTTGCACATCTACAATGGCAGGAAAAAACCTCTCCGGTCTTCAGTGATGGAACTGATACAGCAGAGTAAACCCAGCCACATTTATTTGATGATGGACCTTGGTAATTAGGATTGTTTTAGGCCACCAGTTGGCCAACACATCAATTAGAACTCTGATCTCAGTTTATTAACACCACATTTTAATACTAAATCAAGTGAACCTTCAGTGAGAGCCAAACATCTGTGTGTACACATTCCTTCTGAGGAGTGCTCTTTCCCCGTGCTGGCACCGATTCTTCTCTCTAACCTTTTAGACAGATACTTTTCAGAGCATCCTGAGAGCTGCTGGCCTCATCAGTATCAGTCCCAACTCAAAGCACCAAAGGTTATGACTGGTATCAATAACCTTCCCTCAATAGGATTGCATGCACCCCCCTTCACATTTTAAAGACGACCTGAGAAGGAGGGACTACTGTCCAGGTGACTGCAAACCCTATGGCAAGGACTGGCCTCAGCTAGTAGCAAGTCCCAGGCAATTTCTCAAAGTTATTCATTTCTTAATTCTCTATAAACAGAAACTATTTTGTAACTTTCTAAAGCAAACTCCCTGCTTCATCTCCATGCACGTGTTTCTTAAATTAAAAGCCTGGAAAACATGTCATAGAGGAACAGGCAAAACCAAAACAATGCATGAAACTAGAGTCTCCAGCTCCATTGTCCCACCAACTAACTTCTCCTCTGATACTATTTACATAGATTAGAGGAGCATGGTATGAGAAACATGCACAAATAAGAAGTCTTTAATCATACTGAAAAGCTTGAAAAAGAGAATGGAAGAGAGAAAACCAGCATTTAACAGTGCTAACCCCTGAACAGCCCACTGGAGTACAGACTGCAGCTGGGAGGATTGCTTGTAGAACCAGAGAGTGTTATCTACCCAAAACCACATGCCTGAAAGCCTGACCTGCACTCAAGGTGGTGCCACTGCTAGTGGAAATCCCTGGGGCACGTACCTTGGGCAAAGGAATTTGTATAGATTGTATGGCAGATAAATCTGTGGTTAAAGTAGAGTAGCACCAGCAAAAGTTCCCTGATATACAAAAGGGAAACTCAAAAGCTACTAAGGCATTTACACCCATTACTGCTACTGAGTTAGGGGTCAAAGGAGACATCACATGTACCTGGTACCACTGGGAACCTGAATCCCTGCTAATACTCAAGCTTGTAAGTGTCCTGCACATGGGTCAGGGCAATCCCAAGCCCATCTACATACTGGGCAGGGAACAGATTGAGAGCCAGCCCTAAGGAGAAGGACTTGGGGGTGTTGGTGGATGAGAAGCTCAAATGACCCAGCAATGCACACTCACAGCCCAGAAAGCCAACTGTATCTTGGGCTATAATAAAAGAAGCGTGACATGGTCAGGGGAGGTGACGCTGCTGCTCTGTTCTGGTGAGACTCCCATTTGCAGTATTGTGTCCAGCTCTGGGGTCCCCAGTACAAGACAGACATGGACCTGTTGGAGCCAGTCCAGTAGAGGCCACAAGGAGATGGGAATGCTGAAGCAGCTCTTCTTTGAGGACAGACTGAGAGAGTTGGGCTTATTTGGCCTGGAGACAAGAAGGCTGTGGGAAGACCTTACAGCAGCCTTGCAGGACCTGAAGGGGCTGCAGGAAAGCTGGAGAGGAAGTGATTACAAGGGCAGGGAGTGACAGGACCAGGGGCGATGGCCTTAAGCTGAAGTACTATAGATTTAGATAAGTATTGTCACAGCCACATGAAATAGGGCAAATGAAAACAGAACTTATCACAGGACACCCAGGACACCTGACACTTCGCTACCCAAATGTGCAAAATCTGCACAAGTGAATTTCAATGGGTTGGATTCAAACCAGAAAGCCACAGGCAGCCTAACTTCCCATTGAGTTCAGTCATGAAGAACTACAGCTTTAGACAGGACTGCTCTCCTTCATTAGTCAAACAGATTTAAAAGAGTTTAATTACCTTAGATTAATCAAACGTTGGAGTCTGGCTGAAGGATAATAAATCCTGATTAACAAAGATTATCTCCAAATATCTACGAAAGGCTAATCTATCTTTTGGCCACAGAAGCTAATTTGTCAGTAAAAGCAGTTTTAAATAATGAGATCTGAAATTATTTGTAGGCAACATTAAGGAAATCTTCTTAAAAAGTTAACTCTTCCACCTTCAATATCAAGTGGACTAATGGTAAAGCACCCTTCACCAGGCACATGGTCTAACACTGTCTAAAAACCACTTGAAATTTCCAAACAAATTACTCAATTCAGGAATGTTTCCAAACTCTCAGGCCTACCACCAGCTTCAGTGAGACCAGATTAGCAAACATTTAGGCATTATTTTTAAAGCCCTAGTGAAAATATTTAAGAACTCAGAGCAGGTCAAAAAACCTCAAGGTATACATATATATATATATATGTATGTATGTTAATACACTTGAACATATCAAAGTACATGTGTGCATATATATATGACTGGAATATGCATTTCTAAGAAATGTATTTTTATATATTCCAGTCATAGTGTTACATGGTGTTAGAGTTTTAGCTTTGCACAAACAAACAACATGCTTGTTCCCTTATATTTGCAGTGCTACCAACTGAACTGCAGAGCTTTCTTCCATCTAGAAAAGGATGAACCTCCTCTCTTGTGAAACCAGAAACATCTGTTTTCTCAAGACATCTGCTAAAGAAGCAAGGAGAGCAGGATGTAAACTGCTTAGTCAAATACTTGAAAGATAATGAAGAAATAATTAATTACAAGGAAAAAAAAAAGAGAGATTAAGATCTGCATGTAATTAGCTGTACTCAAAATGCCAAAGTGCCATGCTCAGAAAAATATAATTAGTGAATTCTTGAGAGCTCCTGAGGATTCACACTAGCACAGTGCTAAAGGGTGCTGCAATCTGCTCCAAATGCTTACTGGTTTGGGACCTGTGGAGCTGGGCTCCCTGCTTACAGCCAGGCATATGCTGTAACAGTATGTTTTCCTGCTGTGCCCAAGTCCCATTAGACTTGGCAGAGCCATAACCTATGGATTACAGGGCTTGTGCTCAGCCAAAGACAGCTTTACCAGCACAGCTTGACTTGGTCCAAGTACAACAGCATGAAAATCTATTATGTTTTGGGGCACTTGTGGAGATTTCATTGATGAAGAATACATTGGACCTGATCCTTCACAAGCTAGTAATTTATTACAGGCCTATGGAAGTCAAAGAAACATGCAGTTTACATTTATTTAACAAGGAGAGGGACTATGTCCACTTACCGTTCTTCCAGCACCGTGTGTTTTGAAACACCCATGGACCAAAACCAAAAAAAGATGAATTAAAAATACAAACATCTTTTTCTGAGGGATTTAATGGTAATTGGACTACTTCTGTTAGTTCACTTTGCACTTCTGTCCATGATGGATCTCCAAATTTATTTTAACCTCCTGGTTTTAGAAATTGTCACTTCTTTCCACCTTCTTATCTTCCAATCTTACAAACAAAAGCTATCTGCTGTCTTATTAGCTTTTCTCTTCAGCAAGGCTAGGAAGGCAACTTCTCATCTACTCTGGCAGGTCTAAAGAAATCAGCCTGCAGGCAGCACTATGCTTACAGTCTGCTAGTCGGACCACTCAGATATAATCACAGAATCACAGAGTTGTAGGGGTTGGAAGGGACCTCCAGAGATCATGGGGTCCAACCCCCCTGCCAAAGCAGCTCCCCAGCTCATACTGCACAGGTCGGCGTCCAGATGGGGCTGGAATCTCTCCAGAGAAGGAGACTCCACACCCCCTGGGCAGCCTGTCCCAGGGCTCCCTCACCCTCACTGGGGAAAAGTTCCTCTGCATGTTGGTGTGGAACTTCCTGTGCTCCAATTTGCAGCCATTGCCCCTTGTCCTGTCCCCACAGACCACTGAAAAGGGGCAGGCCAATTCCCCCTGCATCCCATACTTAAGATATTTATGAACATTGATTAGGTCCCCCCTCAGTCTTCTTTTCTCCAGGCTGAACAGCCCCAGCTCTCTCAGCCTTTCCTCATAGGATAGATGTTCCAGGCCCTTCATCATCTTCGTAGCCCTTCTCTGGACTCTCTCCAGGAGACCCCTGTCTTTTTATCCCAGGGAGCCCAGAACTGGACACATAAGTTATTCTCCTACTGTACATTTAGAGGACACTGCCAGGTGAGGTCAGTAAAATTCCTCAGTTTCCCTTCTGTGTTTGTTTCTCATTAAAGATAGTCAGAAGCTTTATAAAGAAACTTGTTTTTTTCTTTTTTCCAATGGAAAAACGCTGATTTGTCAAAATAAATTTGTACAGGAACTGACACTGTCAAAAATCCTTCAATGAAAACCAGATACAGAAGACCAGCCAGCCCACCCACAGGCGAGCTCCCGAGGGGGCAGTCCTCTTGGCAAACATCCTGTGCTCAGATTTGCAAAGAAAAATTAGTTGGAAACATGAAAATTTCCACAGTATGGCTGTTTCAGTTCCCACACAGTTTCCATGATAATTGGCTGGTTTTAAGAAAAAAAGAAAAGAGGAAAAAAGTACCTAAAAACGTAGGCTCATCCTCTCAGGAAATGAATCAAACCCAACAGTCAACAGAAGTCTTCACCACTTATCAGGACACATTCTGCCATTAGCTAAATGAGATACAGGTGGAAAGACTACCATCACAATCAGAAAAGAAGGGATAAGTAGAGAAGCACTGATTCTTCAACAGAAGGTAGGAAAAAAGCTTGTATCCATTCTTAACTGGGAGCGAATTTCTTCTTTTGAGCTCAAGCCTGAAGGGAAAAAGAAGACTCAACAATGCAAGATTTAAGCTTTCCACAACCAGCTTACCTACCTCACCACTCAAAATGAAAATTGATGGAACTGTCATTTAATGTTGGCTTAAACCATGAACTATTTTTCCTACAAATTGTATACAACCATAGGGGTGTCAGCAAATATAACCTAGATGAAAAGGTGAAAGGTTATTATCATATACAAGAGACAGCAGGCCTTAACTCCCTCTCTCTTCCCTCCCCTCCCCTTTTTTTTTCCCCAATTAAAAGCTGAAATTGTAATACAATCAGAACTTCATGACAGAACTGGAGAATTTATGCTCCAAACCACCAGACAGGGATGCTTCCACACTGACAATAATTAAGCAAGCCCACTGCTGCTAACTCATCAAATTAGTTTTTAAAACCAGAATTAATTTGTACATTTTTTCCCCCCCTGAAAACCTCTTCCATGAACAGCTAAAACTGAGAAGGCTGCTCTCCACATTCAGCTTTCTGCACTGGCAGCTAAGGTGTGTATCACATCCATATGTCCACACACACGTCCTGACGTACGGATGTGCTTATCTTTCCAGTCAGCTGCACAAGTGTTCGCCTTGGCTAGGCTAGCCCCCTCCAGAGACCCGAGCAGCGCTCTCCTGCCTGAACAGATGAGATCCAAAACCAAGGCCATGCTGGTTTCAGGCAGAAAGTACTGTGACTAGCCATGTTGAGTACATTAATTTCAACCACCCCAGGATTTCCAGCTGAAAGCCTTCAACAGGGATCCAGCCAAGAGGAAGGAGGGAAGGTTGTTCCTCTGTAGGAAGCTGGCTAGACTAACAAGGGAAGCAGGGCAGGACGCCTCAGGAAGGCAATTCCTGAGGGGTACATAATAATGGGACTTGTTCATTTTTGATTCAAAGGGTAGTGACATTTTTGGGTCTAATTAGACTGCTTTGTTTTCCTTGTGTTTATTCAAACTACAGACCCTCCAATCCCTAAGATGATAAATCTTTGTTTGCCCAATCTGGAAAGTTGAGACCTGGTTGTAGATACACATGGTTGTAGATAGATTTGGAATTTCAATCTCTCTTACAGTATGGACACGGATATTAAAAACTGCACCCCCTGAAAAGTATCACTACCTTATTGACCCAGGCAGAACCACACACCTACACCACACACCTATAGAAAACCCAGAGCTTCCATAAATAGCAACAACAGGCAAATTAGTACAATTTGTTCATTTCTACACAATTTCATGTGACCAGAACACAACTGTCTCATAGTACAGATGTCACAGCACTCTCTATCTGATATAACTTAAAAACACACTTGGACTTGACAAGTTCTAAGTTTATACAGCTATCTAGAAGTGACCCAGTTAAGACACTCCAGCGTTCAGGGAAACAAGCAAAAAAACCTCAAGAGTTGTCTTGTGAAATAGTTATGATAATAGTTTGATTATCCTCTCATAATCTGGTGAGCTGAAAAAGACACACTCCACAATGTGTCCTTTCCCCTATGAGGAAAGGCTGAGTAAGTTGGGACTCTTCAGCCTTGAGAAGAGAAGACTAAGGGGGGGACCTAATTAAAGTCTGTAATTATCTGAAGCAGGGGATGCAGGGGGAATCAGCCAGCCCCTTTTCAGTGTCAGTGGGGACAGGACAAGGGGCAATGGCTGCAAGTTGGAGCACAGAAAGTTCCGCACCAACATGGGGAGGAACTTTTCCCCAGTGAGGGTGAGGGAGCCCTGGGACAGGCTGCCCAGGGAGTGTGGAGTCTCCTACTCTGGAGAGATTCAAGACCCATCTGGGTGCCTATCTGACTGATATGTCCTAGGGTGCTGCTTTGGCAGGGGGGTTGGACCGGATGATCTCTCGAGGTCCCTTCCAACCCCTACAATTCTATGATTTTATGTGCTAGATGGTTCAGGACTGTACTACACCTCTCCAATGTCTCTATATTTTCAGGTAGAAAACATGAGTGGAACACTAAGTATCAGTCGTCTGTATATTCAGCAAATGCCAAAAAGCATGGTTATCTTCACAGCAGCAGGCCAAGTGATTTTTTTGGTTAGTTGATTTGAGCTTTTTTTAAATGAAGAAATAGTTATTTTTTCCTTTCTAAGACAGTCAGCTCTTGAAAGTCACGTCTGGTATGTTTAGACCCTTCTATACTTCCACACCCATTGGTACATATCTCTAATTGTGCAACTTCAGATTTGTGCTGACAGGAATAAGATTCCAGAACAGGAACTTAATGAACTCATTACAAAGCTGGAATAAAACTGTCTGATTATATGTGAATACAAGGACAAAGAGAAAGAGCGAGGATGGCCAACATCAGCATCTGATTGAAGCAAGTGTCTTGGCTACAGCCAGCGTAATAAACAGCCGCGCTGCAAGTCACACATTACAGAACTTCTTGTTCCCCCATGCAGGCACTCAACCCCTGCCAGAATCATTTTACTCCTTTAGCCTCCAAAAAACCCTCCAAACCAATGTACTCTCCACATTCGTAGCACCTCTGGATAATACCCTTAATTGCTGCCCCTGATTTGGCATCCAGGGAAGAACTTAATTTGTCTATATACACAAACCCAGGATTATTTGTTTCAAATGCTTCTACATGCTAGAGAAAGTAAGCTACACAAGTTTAAAAAAAAAAACACACCCCATTATGTCAGCACTGTCACTTTCTGAAGCCATATGACAGTATGTTGCTGTCTTCCACAAAGTAGGGAAATATTTTTTCCACCATCAAGTGAGTGTTATTTGATGAAAGAAAAGCTTTACTAGCTAACGGACAATGAAGCTTTTTTGGCAGCGCCTCTCATCTACTGCCAAATGGAGGGCAAGCAAAAGAAAACTGCTTCTCCAGTTAAAAAAAAAAAAAAGAAAAAAGAAAAAAAAAAGAAGAAAAAAAGAAAAAATATAAAGAAAAAATCATTTTCATGTGTTCCACTTCTATTATCGCCCCTGGTATTTTTCATTCCCATAATTATGTGAGGAGATACAAGTTTAGAACTTTCTAGCTCACCTGCCCTTGTTTAATAATCATTTCAGCAAAAAACCCCAGTATTATTTCATTTAGAAGTAACCCTAGAACCACCTTCATTTTGGGCTCTCTGACAAAGGAGCACATCAGTCCCGTCCCCCCCCACAGCAACAGCTTCCAAGTATTCACACCCATGGCTTTGGTGAAACGGCTCGACAGTTGTCACACTGCAGCTTCCAGTGAAAGTCAGTATGAAGCCTGGCACTGAACACGACACAGGAAGATTGAGAAAACAACATGGACCTTTGAGAAAATACCCATTTTTCCACCACTTCAAAGCTGAAGTAGAGTGACCAGGTGTGGGAGTTTCCTTTTTCCAGGGCCTGCGCTGTACAAACTCAGTCAAGAAAAAGACACTGACCCTCAGTAACAGCCTAGAAACTCAAGGAGGAGAGAAATTACAACTTAGTGGATGGTTAAGTCTGACTTCCAGTTTGCATCTATGGAAACTGCAGTAAAGGATAAAAAATAATTAAGAAAATGTTATCTATTGTGGAATACATAAAATAAAATCTAGAGGTTTTTCATGGATACGTAAGTATGTGAGCAAGGGTCATACAGCAGACAATTTGTTAATTTCCAGGAGGTGGGTGTGGGGTTTTGGGGGTTTTTGTGTGTTTAGGGCTTTTTGTTTGTTTTACAAACCTTACAGCAAATGCAATGGGGTAAGAGAGAAAGCATTCTCCTGGGCTGATTCCTGATAAAACATTATAGATAAACAATAGGTATAAATGCTGAGGTTTCAGAAGTAGTAGAGGTAAACTGTCGGACTTCCTTGTGATACCAATTTGGTCTTTCACTGCTTAACGTGGTATTAAATAACAGGGGAAAACAGAATCACAGAGTTGTAGGGGTTGGAAGGGACCTCCAGAGCTCATGGGGTCCAACCCCCCTGCCAAAGCAGCTCCTCAGCTCATACTGCACAGGACAGCGTCCAGATGGGTCTTGAATCTCTCCAGAGAAGGAGACTCCACACCCCCTGGGCAGCCTGTCCCAGGGCTCCCTCACCCTCACTGGGGAAAAGTTCCTCCCCATGCTGGTGTGGAACTTCCTGTGCTCCAATTTGCAGCCATTGCCCCTTGTCCTGTCTCCACTGACCAAAGAAAAGGGGCTGGCCAATTCCCCTGCACCCCATACTTAAGATATTTATAAACATTGATTAGGTCCCCCCTCAGCCTTCTTCCCTCCAGGCTGAACAGCCCCAGCTCTCTCAGCCTTTCCTCATAGGATAGATGTTCCAGCCCCTTCATCATCTTTGTAGCCCAAAAGTAAACAGAGCGAGCCAGGCAGGAGTTTTGCATGTTAACAAAATAAAGTAAATGTTTTCCAAACCTAAAGGTACCAGAGTAGCAACAGGAAGGAGTTTACAATCCTCAGTTACATGGCAGTGACATGCAAATTAATGTCCATGAAGAATAAAATAACATTAACCGTATGCCCCCAATAGCAGCCTCTAAATTAACCACTCCCAATCAAGAAGCAGAACTTGGGAGTCACTGGCTACTTCATCTACCACAAAAAGCACAGACAACTGAGGTCTTGTGAATCAGAAGTAGGAAATAGCTTCCCTGTCAGAGGAGAGAGGCTACGAAAGATAAGGACTCATCCCTAGGGATCATGACACAAGTTGGTAAAAACAGTGCAGAGCAAGTCATAGGGTGTAATTAGTTACTTCCTCCTCATAAAACAAAAACTAGGGGCATTTAATGCATTTGTGACATGCCTGGCTGAAAACAAACAAAAGAGAATACAAACTGTGGAACCCACTGCCACAGGATGGCAGAAAAGCCAAACAGATAAATAGACTCAAAAGACTGAGAAGAAATCCTGAGAGAGTTGGTCTGTTGGTAGTTAGGAAACACCCAGAGCTGGATGGGATCTCTAGCTCAGTATGGCTTTAAACAGAAAATTGCTGGAAGCTGGGCTGGACAGATTTTTTTCTTTCCTGAAGTGCACAGAAATACCAGTGAGGGACAGCACAGCAGATGGGTGAACTCTTGGTGTGACCCAGCACTGCCCGCTCCACACAGAGAACCACCACAGTCAAGTCAGACAGCCAAGAGAACAGTGGGCTGTCTCCACCAGTGACATGGATAAGGTCAGGCTTGATGGGGCTGTGAGCAACCTGACCTAGTGAAGATGTCCCTGCTCACTGCAGGGAGATTGGACTAGAAGGCCTTTAAAGGTCCCTTCAAGCCTAATGCACTCTATGATTCTGTGATGGCAGGCACCATCGTGGCCACATGACTTCATGTCACAAGTACACCTGGCTAAGGCTCAGGGTACAAAAGCAGGAGCCATAAAGCAGCAAGACAATACATAAGGAAGCAAGGAAACCAGACCTGCACAGCTCTGCCAACACCACAGGGGTGACTGGGTATGCCACACGGCAGACAGCCGCTCTCAGACAGTACAGCTCTTGCCATCTGCCACACATTTCACCTTCATGTCACCAATACTGCCAATTGGAAAGGCACTCTGAAAACCAACTCCAGTATGGAATTACTCTTTAACCAGTTTCTGCTGCAACAAATGATTTGCTCATATGGTATTTCAGGACATTCTTTTTCATTAGTGTTTACTTTCTTTACTCTTCCCCCCCCCCCCCCCCCCCCAATTCTAGAGCCCTACCCCATTGCTAATTGTTTACTTTCCTCCTCCTCCCCCATGGAATTTTGTTTGGCCAAAACCATCTTATTTTTCATGGAAGTCCCAGTGGGAGGTAGGAATGGCAGAGCCACAGCAATTAATGATAAACAGACACTATTTACAGATTAGTCTGAGGATCTCACTGACAGAGGAAAACAGTTTAAACTTTTGTCAGATTTGGAAGTATCTTTCCTCTCCCCCACGTTCCCTCTGCCAGCATTGAGTGGGGGGAGAGGGTGTTTGGTATTTTTTTGTTGGTTGGTTTGGGGGGGAGTTAGTAAACAAAGAACTGGAAATGCTGTGCCTTGTTTCTGCATTGTCTTACAAAACGCTCTTCTTGCTGTAAACATCTAAGGAATTTAAGTTAAAGCTCCTTGTTCCTCTTATGGCATAAAAAAGCAGAAAACTTGAAAAGCACACTGGAGATGAGGGAAAAAAACCAACTGAGAAGGCAGGAGGTTAATAATTTGTGCATTGAGAGACTCTTAACTTATTGCCTACTTTAGATAAAACAAAGTTTCAAAAATGTCAGCAGTACTTTAAATTAAGAGCAGGTAATATTAAAAAATAAAATTTTATCTAGTTGTATAATTAAGGTCTAATCTTTAATTAAGGGAAAGGATATTACAGGATGATGTGTATCTTCAGGATTTTGGTATTAGTGTGCACAGAGACTAATGAAGCCAAGAAAAAATTCTAGGCAAGTGAACTACACCTCAGTCAAGGCAAAACAAAGGCAGAGAAGAGCACAAAGTGGTCAAATTATGACACGTGCAGAACATTTAAGTAACATAGAGGTGTTGCTAGAGAGTTTTCCTGACACACACAGAATTGAAGCAAAGCAGAACCAACAAACCACCTACTGACTTTTTTACCTAGTCCCTCAGAGAGATTCTGCAGGAACTGAGATACTCACAGCCTCCAATGAAATTCAGATCCCAATTTAAAAATAAAAAAAAAACCAACAAAAAAACCCCAGCACACATGTTCCAGGGATGTAAAATACAAGATTATTTCTTTCTTAGTTCACTCAGTCACCTCCTCAGAAGCTCAGATCAGCCAACAACCCCACCGCTCTGGCTTCTTGTTTGTAGGGATGCAAAGGTTTTCATGCAAAACCCTCTTCCACACCACACCAGAGAGCTGGAACCCACGGTGTTTTAGAAAGGACTACATTATAATGCATTGGAAACAGCAATGAGCATCTGTTCTGGCAGCAATTCACAAAGGACATGATCTATAGGTATTGTCACAGAGTATCTATACCCAAGTGACTTCTCTGTGCTTAGGCTGGGCTCAATGTCACCCCGCCGCCTGGGTTAAGTCAGCTCTGCCATGAGCAATGGCAGCATCACTGACACAAGGCAATCCAACACCAAGTCTCATTCTGAAACTCTGTTTTTCCTCACTTGATCTCACACCATACTGCCAAGGCTCCCCTGTTAATTCACTGCCTGATACCAAGTCCCACTGCAGGATGAAGGTGAACATGTATCTTCATGCCAAAAAGGACCCTCCCCCTCATTCCAGTAAGTACATGGTGCTCTTCGTAGTTCCATCAGCAAAGGGAAGACACTGAAAGAAGGTGTATATCGTGCCCATGGAAACAGGTAATAATACAAGTCTCTTCAGCTTCTCATTTATTGTGGGATGCCTTCTTTGAAAAAGGGAAAATGAGGCCAAAAGACAACTTTTTTTAAACCTACTGAGGCTTTAACAACAGTAGCAAGGAGTGACACCCAAATGATACAAACAAAAGAAACCAAATGGGATCCAACTCTTCTCTATCCCTGTAAAATGCCACCACTGAACAGAAAAGGGTACTAAAGCACAACAGCAGCATTTCACACAATTTGAATGACACACAGCAAAAGGCAAGGAGGAGTGAGGCCCACAGAGGAAGCGTGGTTTGCCCAGGGTCACACATCAAGTCAACAGCAGAAGGGAGATGAGTTCCTTGCTCCCGACCCTTCGCAGACTGACAGGCTATGCTCTCCTGTGGCCTCTCCCTTCCAGGACCTTCCATGTGAAGCTTTTCCCCTGCACAAATGAAAGGGCAAAACTAAAGAAGTTTTCTGTATGAAACAGAGGTATTTTTGTGATCACTAGCCCAATACCTAGAGTCCTGTTTACACTGTAACTTTTCACTCTTCAATCAAAGGAAATAAGACCAGTACTTTTGTCTTTAGGAAATACCTAATAACTTCCTGGGACATAGATTACAGGGCACATGAACTGAGAGAAGCTTTTGATCATTATCTTGGGAGCTACAAAGCACAGAGTAGTGTAAAGTTTATGCTCATGAGATGTGTTTCCTGACACAACAGCTCCAAGAATTCAGCGTCTATTCAGTGGGAGAGTTATGAAAGGTGGAGAGTGGACAAGCACATGATTCCTGTAACTTTTCCTCTATGCATATACAGTGCCTATTTTTTTTCATTTAGCAGACAGCACAACATGAAGGGAAAACTCATTTTCCTAAATGTCCCACCATGAAAAGGTATTATATTTGAAATTCAAAGACTTCAGTCAATCTAGGATAAAAGATGAAGTTAACAAGCAGAACAGCCACTCTACAGGCGAGATACAAACCTTCCTAGTTCGGCTATTTGTATTCTTAAACTGCTTAAAGATACAGGCGGAAACTTGTATTCAGTGGCTGCCCTCAGTTCATTCTTACCTCTCCTGTGCCATCTACTGCTTATAGGTTGCTACTGACACTGCAACACGGTTCAAGATTCTGCTGACCATTGCTGCTGCATCCCTGCTCATTTAAAGCTGGACAAACGATAAGCTTTCAAATTGGAACTTCAGCGAGGTAAGAATTAAAAACAAAATCCCCACATAAATATATTCATTAAAAAAAAATATATATATATATAAAAAGGCTTACATCCCAGTGTGGGAATGTAGCACATGCCTGTGGAAGCACCACATTAAAAACCCCACTGTCTCTGAGTAGTCATGCACAATTGTAAGTAAAAGCAGACAAATTTGTAGGGAAAGAGACACGGGGGGAGGTCAAACAGAATAATCTTTTCATACATAGTCCTTCATTTCTGCTCGCCTTGTGGTTTGGCCCCTGTATGGTATCTTGTCAGGAGAGCCACTAATAGCAGAGGTTACAACACCTCCCACATCCTTTTTTCCCCACTCCAACTTAAACCTTGTCCTGCTGCAGACTCTGCTCCCCATGGCTGAGCAGAAAGCATGAGCCATCTCTACAGCAGAGAGGGAGACGGCGCTCCCTTCCGTCAACTCACGAGTTCCTTCAGGCTTCATACTGCCCAAACCGACTGCTGATTTAGTGGTTGAAAGTGCTGACCCCAAAAAGCGGCCCTACAGCTGTGTCCTACATGCCAGACTTCCTGGCAAATACAGCTACTCTTTCTGGAAGGTCCAGTATTGTTCAAGTATGCCACAAACCGTTTGTCTTCACGGTGATGACAGAGGAGTAGAAGGCCTTTCAAAAACTACAAAGCCATGGAAGAAATACTTGGTATGTTAACTGCCTCTTGACTAAAACTCAGAACCCTTTTAACGTTCACAAGCTACTGGTGAATTCCAGAAAACAAAAAGAATTCACTAGTTGGGTACAGGAACATGGATAACGTGCTGCCCAATTCTCACTGTGCCCCTACGAAAGGAGTAGAGGAACAGCCTGAATCTTCACTTCAGGGGAGCTCCGTTTTGCCCTGGCAGAGCAAAGAGCAACTGAAGGATCCCAAGAGTTTATTATTCTCTGTGGTGCCTAAACTCTGGGAGGAAAGATGATGGGGGCAAGATCCAAACTACAGTCCACGAGGCACTGAATTTGTATCAAATCAAGTCAATCCGACACATTTTTATTGGTTCAAATGAAACATTTCATTCTGATGGCCGTGAGCCAGCAGTGTGCCCTCGGGGCTAAGAGAGACAATGGGGTCCTGGGGGGCATCAGGAGGAGTGTGGCCAGCAGGTCAAAGGAGGTGATCCTCCCCCTCTACGCTGCCCTGGTCAGGCCCCACCTGGAGTGTTGTGTCCAGTTCTGGGATCCGTGGTGTAAAAAAGACAGGGATCTCCTGGAGAGAGTCCAGAGAAGGGCTACGAAGATGATGAAGGGCCTGGAACATCTATCCTATGAGGAAAGGCTGAGAGAGCTGGGGCTGTTCAGCCTGGAGAAAAGAAGACTGAGGGGGGACCTAATCAATGTTTATAAATATCTTAAGTATGGGGTGCAGGGGGAATTGGCCAGCCCCTTTTCTGTGGTCTGTGGGGACAGGACAAGGGGCAATGGCTGCAAATTGGAGCACAGGAAGTTCCACACCAACATGGGGAGGAACTTTTCCCCAGTGAGGGTGAGGGAGCCCTGGGACAGGCTGCCCAGGGGGTGTGGAGTCTCCTTCTCTGGAGAGATTCCAGCCTCGTCTGGATGCCTATCTGCGTGACCTGTCCTAGGGACCGGACCCTCCTTTGGCAGGGTGGTTGGACCTGATGATCTCTGGATCCCTTCCAACCCCTATGATTCTGTGATTCAAGTCTTGGTCTAAGACAAAAACATTTATTTTACAAATGGAAGCTCAAGACAAAAAAAAATTAACCAAAAGCAAAAACTTTTTAATGAAAAATGTTCAGCTTTCAGAATTGTTCTTAAAAAACAATGCAAGCCTGTCCCATGCCCATAATTTGATACATGCACAAAAACAGGTGCCATTTGAAAAGTTTTAAAGACACACATGAAAGATAAATCAGGAAGGCAAGATGGCATATGGGATCAGGGAAAAAAGTCCCAAGGTACAGAGCAACACATGAAAAGAACAGAGTATTTGTATAGGAAGTAACAAAGGAGGCATGAAATGTCAATACTACCTATGGTTGAAGGTGAGCATGCCAATGACTCGCAGTCATTGTTGCTTCAAACTGCCCAACTCTGTCAGACAGAGCTCAAGCACACAGGGGATCAAGACTCCCCAGGGTCCCTGCTGAAGTGGAAAGTAACAGCAGAGCTGCTATAAAGATCACTAAATGATCCATTTCAGCCCATGTGTGAGATCAGCTGGTAATACAGCAGCACAGAAGTACTACAAGACCAGTACAAAGACACTACAGTAGAGGTTAATGTTACATGACTACATGGCTTCCTTACATGGGGAACGGGTTTGCTTTCAGGAGAGGAAAGATCTTTCCTCCCTAATATGGTCCTAGTGTAACTATAAGTTCCTTCACACCAGTTCCTTCCATTATTATATAGTTAACCCAACTTTACTGTTCTTGGTTGTGAGGGCTCTCCAGCCCCAAGTGCAACACCATCTGAAGAATACATGGAATGATATAAACCGATGGTGATGGTAACAGCGTATTTTCCGCATGCCTGTTGCAGTGCAGCATGAACTCCTCTCAGAAACAGGCAAAGCAAAATGAAAGGCAGCCCAGGAGTGGACATGAGCCAAGCTAACAAAGTGTCTGAAGTTCAGTTTGAACTATCACTGTTCTCACCTCCATTGGGAAAAGTTATTTTCTGTAGTGGAAATGTTATGTTTCCAATAGCAGAAATAATATTTCTAAGAAAACAAAATTGATTGTGACAGTATTTCTCCAGTCTCACAAAATCTGGAGATTTTGGGGTTTGGTTGGTTGGGGGGTTTTCCACCCAACAGTACTTCTCTTTCCAGTGTGCAGGCCTGGATACCCCACATCCTTAAGACCCTTTCTCAGAAACATGACATTTTTCCCAAGAGAAAAAGAGCCATCTCTACTTGGGTCAACGTCAACTACAACTCCCAGTGATGAAACCAGCAGGCAACTCTTCTTCTGAGGAGAGAGACCATGTTCCCAAGATACTTTCCCCCAGCATCTTCCAGTCTGTTGGTGACTAGATCCAAAGAAGAACCAGAAGAAATGCAGCAGGATCTGTAAGCGTACTGAATGTAGCCAGGCCTGAATAACATTCAAATTGTGGGATCTTCTGCTATGCACTAGAAGGTGTGGAGACATGACATTGCAGACATCTGCACTGGGATGCACTGCTCCTTGCTCTGGTCAAGGAGCAGCCCTGAGAAAGACATCTGAAAGCTGGAGTTTTCCAGCTCTGGCATGCCAGTGGTGACCCTGAGCAAGGCAGACCCGGCCAAGCCAGAGCTCCCTAGGGGCCCTCTCAAAAGGGAAGAGTCCCATCTCTACTCCCTGCCTGCCCAGGGTAAAAGGAGATGACAGAAGTGAGAACAAGTAAGGACAAGCTATGGTAGGCATTATTAAGGTACAGGAGTCTTTAGTGCTTGGACACATTCACATCTGCAGCAGAAATAGGAATGCAGACAAGCTCTGTGAGGACCAATGCATATACCCTCCATGGAGAGTCTTGATCACAGTACTTTCTTTCATGAAACACTGCTAACAAACTTCACAGCAGAAACAAGGAAACCACAATTAAAAACTAACCAGCCTAGAATAATATGAATAAAGAGAAAAGAATCACACCCACATACATACAAAACCAATCTCTCCCTCAAAAATAAAGAATGAACAGTCAAAGTTTAGTCAGGAAGAAACAGAGCAGGCTGATGAGAGATCAGCAACACCAATGAGCTCACCACATGACTTCTTACATGAGGACTGGCAAATCAAAAAAAGCCTCAGTTGAAATCTTTTTAGCAGTTGTCTGAAAGTACAGTGAATGGGTTAATATGTACATTCTGGCAAACTAAGACATGAACAAGGCAAATATGAAACTGCAATTCTTTCTTTGTGTTATTCTGGCAGCTTGGCTCCATCACAGGTAAAACGCTACCTGGGCACCAAAGTTGCACCTAAGTATCTAAAACAGGCAATTAGCCCATCTAGCTTGAAGGGTCTGTTTAGCTTCAATCCGTGGGGCTTTTTCAAATTGCACTCAGAGGGGAATCCAGTGGTAAAGAGATCATCTCCAGGGAGGTGAGGGCAAAGCAAGAGTTTCTGAAATGACATGGGTTCAATTAAATCAAAATGTCACTTGCTGAGATTTATCAGTTATCTAGACAAGCTCCAAGGCAATCCTTCCTTTGTTTTTCTTGAGTTACAACTTTAAAGCCAAAAACATCTATTAATATGACCCTGGTTTAAGTTTACCTTGGTTTCCACCTGGGATGCTTTTTGTTTTCCCCACCACAAGAACAGTACTTCTCATATAACCTAGCTAAAATATAATTAACCAAGTTATTTTTGAAAACATTATGCTATTTATTTACAATACAGCCTCTAAAACCCAAAATTCCCACATGAGTTTTCCTTGATGCAAATGCTTCATGAAAGCAACCATTAGCCTGATTGCTGCACACAAAAGTACATCATCAGGATTGGACTACTTAAATTACAATTAGGCCTTAAAGTGAAGTCTGGCTATTCAACTACAGACCACAAAAATTCTAGAATTCATACCAAAAACTAACTTGTCTCTCAATTGCTGGTACTAGACAGAAATAGGAACAGGAGGAGTTGTCCCTATTAACAGAACGAAGCTTCACTGCCTCGGGTTCTGCACGAGAAGCTAAAAATAGAAAAGACTAATTCTTGCTCCAAGGATCATGCAGAAAAGGTTTAAGACAAGTGACAACATGCAGAAACATGCATGAAGTAGTGCAAGAGAGTAAGATCAGCACAGTCAATGTGTCTGACAAAAGTAAGATGGTGCATAAAGCATCTGACACTGGCAGAGCAAGCAAAAAGCTGCAAGGTTCCCAGGAAAGCAGGGATCTGGGTTTCCTTCTTCCTTCACTAGTCCCCTTCCTGTGTTCTCCTCCTGCCTCCTCCTGAATTCCTCTTTTCTTTCTACCATTCTGCTAGGACTGGCTGCTCAAAGGAGCAAGCACACACTTTCCAGTGATTTCCAGAGAAGTATTACATCTAAATACTTTTGCAGATCTAGCTCTCCAGATCAAAACCTTCTGTTTGGGTGATTCCACACCAGTAACAGTCCACTGCCACGTGCAAAGGCTATGCCAAGTTCCCCACCAGAAGCTCTCAGTACAGCAAGCCACCACCTTCCAAAAACACCATCCTGAGTTAAGGTTTTCACCCAGACTAAACAAAGAGCAATACTTTTCTGTGCAAGTACTCAATCCTCAAGGGATGAAAAGTCAGTTATGTAAGAGCAACCCTCAGCACAATGGTTGTGGCAACAACAGTAAAAGGCAGGGTGGAATCTTCTTGGGAAGAAGGAACCATCTAATAATTCTGTGTCAAAGAGTGTTGAAATAAATTTTATGTGCTGGTATTATAATATATACAGCTGTACTTGGTTTAGGTAGCTTTCTGAGGTTATGGTCTATTTGCTCCTTAAAGAGAAAGTGATGCCCCCAACATGCTCATTTTACAGATTTCTAAAGGTTTAAATGAATATAGATTAATTAATATAATGTATAGTTATATAAATACATTTCATTAAAATGATTAAATTCATATAGATTTGAAGTCACAAACAATGGCAGTTTCTTCTTATGAGAGTAAAGGAAGAGCATTTACATACCAAATACTGACAATCATCTGGATCTCTGTGTGTACACATATGTATGCACATAGAAGGTAGTAGCTTTTGAGTAGGCATCCTCATACAAGTCCACTGCTTGTATAGTAAAAGTTACTGTTCAGTCACATCCATGTTAAATTAACTTCATCCTCCTATCCCAGAACTGAGGCTCCCAAGCACAAGTGACCACACATCTTGGGCAAGTTAATGACGACAAAACAGACTCCTTATCTCCAAGTAGCTGAGCCTGACCAGGCCTTGTGGAAGACTAATACAATTAGTAAACAACAATGACAGAAGGCTACTCTGGAGCAACATTTGAAATGCAAGAAAAATGCACTGAGAACAGAACAAAGCAAGTACAATTTCCTCTTACTAGATGAAAGTGAAGTCGCTTCAAGGAGGAAAAGTGAACCCACAGCTCAGGATAGTGGCTAATGTCTTCTTTGGGAATGGTTAAATAGAAGGTTGTTCACAGCACATCATGAGGAAGAGTTTTTAAGGACGAGCACTATATAAGATAATCAACAGAGAAAGAAACACCTGTCTGGCCTCGTGGCTGCCAACCACTCCTCTATACATCACCCAAACCAGTATGCTGTTCTAGGAGCACACTAATCCAAAAAGCTTGATACCCATCATGCAGCCACTCCACTCTGTGAGCAGAGAACCCTGTGACTCGATAACCATTCACAGAAACACACATTTTCAGAGAAAATTCTAGAGATTTTAATGCAACTAGGAGATTTCTCTTTCATTCCTCAGAGGATTTCCTTCCTTCTTCAGGTTTTCTCTATTACACCCTGCTAATTCAAACTGAGAATACGCTGGAACCTGTGTTTCCTCAGCAAGTTTCTATTTCCATTCCCTTCTATTGATTTTTTTTTTTTTTAAATAGCTTCAATATCTAAGCAGACATACAGATACAGAAGTAGTTTGCTAAGGATATGAAGGTTGACATCTAGTTATTTGTACAAGATCAGCATAATACCACACATTAGTACCATTGTTAAAAAACATTTCACTGACAGAAGCGCGTGACATATTATGACAACATCTGGCATTTTCCTAAAAATAATGGCAGTTCATTTTCTTATCCCCTAAGCAGACTTGATGAAATATAGCAGTTCCTGGAATATCAGTAACACACACACTCAAAATCATAGCCTCTCTGGTTTCTTCAGGATTGAGTATTTTCAAACCTATTGCCAGCTCGAAAGTAAATGGCCACGCTCTGATGTGGCTCGCCCTGGAAGCATCCTGACTACAACCAATGGGATTCTACTGGGTGCAAATCAAAGCAGGATTCAGCCCAAAAAGGTTCTGACAGGGAAAAATTTACATTAGGCTTCCAAACCTCACAGAAGCTTATTTTTCATGGCTTGCTCCCCTGCCCCTGTGGATGTCTAACGTATTCTTTGGCTGAAAGTAATCTAAAAAAAAAAACTCGGGTCCTTTTTTTGTTCGACTGAAACCACACAAATTTGGAGAATCTCACATAAACAGACACAAGAGCCTTTGGTAAGACTGCAGACAACAGTTCTAATTTTTTGTTACATTGAAAAAATAAGCTTAGCTTGTTTTCCTAACTGGTCCCTCCTCTCTTAGAAGCTCAGCCACCCAAGGTCTTTACAAATAGAGGAGGGGTTAATAGTTTAAAGCGCAGGGATGTATTTTTCCCACAGGGATGCTGAAGGGTAGCACACAGACATTCACCTGATGAGAGAATTTTTATCCCTGTGGCAAAATCTCTGAAGTCACTAATTCCCTGTTTATTCCTCAGATTGCTTTTCCACAGAGTTTTGCCAAGGGAAGTTAACCTTGACAGTTGGTTAAATTAATTACAGCCGACCTGATGACTCCAGAAAGCGCTCTTCAGTATTCCAATTATAAAAGTCTGCATCTTTTCCTCTACAGGGATGTTTGTTACCTAAATGAAGCAGAAGCACTGTCATTTGAATTATTATTACAGCATGGTTAACGTATCTGTGCAGTAAGCACACAGAACAACAAAACAAGGATTACTGAGTTTAGTAGGAAGGAGAACCACATGTATTTTAGCATAATAAGGTTAAAGGATTTCAGGTCAGGACTTTAAGCTCATAAGTGTTAATCCGTTTACTTTCACTCCAGTACCTAACAGCAGTCTCTGATCCTCAGATTGCAGTAAGTGATGAATGATACTTTTGCAAATAGAGCTTCATCTTCACATGCTACTCAGAAAAATCTCTTATTAACTCCAGTGGAAATATTATTTGTCTTAGGGGAAGAAGGATCAAGTAATTCATTTCATTTTAATGAACAGAAAACTCTTCAGACTCTACTTCATCTCCTTGAAGGGGAAAAAATGCCTGAGCAGAATAACTACAATAGAAAATCTGAAACTACTGCTGACTGTAACCTCTAACCCAGCTGAGGTTTTGTAACATCTAAAATCCAGCTTGCAACAGAGTAATGGCAGAGAGCTCACTCCAAAGGGGTGCAGACTACACCTGGCAGGGGCTGGGCAGGCACTGCCTCGGGTGCAGTAGCCATCAGTTCACAGCAACACAGGATCCAAGCAGCTGACATGGTGGGCAGTGGGATTAGAATCCAAGAGGTCAAACATCAGTAATCTTCACCTCCTGAGAGGGGAACAAAAATAAAACCCAAACCCTTCCTGCTGTGTTAGAATTTAACAACAGGAGAACCACGTGCAAGGGACGTAAAACTGTCCTGCCTGGTTCAGTTTCCCAGTGTTCTAACTTCATTTATGTCTTTTAGCCTCATTCAGTGAGATAAGAAACATAAACTATGAGAAAACTGGCATTCCCATATATGCAATGCAGCAAGCCAGGTTGTTTGATCTGTTTAAAGCCCCTGGGTTGCCTGTTTTACACTATGCATATTTCTCCCGTTACAGTCAAAGCTCCCGAGTGCGTTAGGATTGCATGGTGCACTGAACAGCAAAGTATGGATGATGGAGAGTTTCAGTCAGACCTTAAATACTCTCCTGCCACGCTCCCAGTCATCACCCCACCTTCACTCAGCTCTGAGTCAAGAGTCTGTCAGGGTGAACAGTAACAACACACCTACCCAGTACAGCGCAGGCGCAATAACCTTCTGGTCTAAAACCTTTGACAGAAGGTGTCGTTTCCTGGTGCCTGAACAGGGATGACTGGCCCTGGGAGTGAGCTGCCCTTCCACCTTCTTATAGGAGGCTTATGGAGTTGCCATACTGAGCTCCTATGGCAGCCCCTAGTCACTGCTGCCATCATGCAAGCAACGCCCTTGAAAGAACAAGGATGGAGACCAGTATCATTGCACTTGGAGGTGCAAGACCTAAAACTATCCCAGCACTCACAGGGGTAGGGTTAGGATAGTTCTGCTGTGTCTAGCAGGTCTCCTACAGACATCCTCCTACGCCTCAGAGACATTAACTCTCCCACAGATCCCTTAAGCAATCATCAGCCGACTGCCTAACACATTACATCAGCCCCTGTGATATCTCTGTGATTTCCTGCTACCAGCCCTCAACAAGAGCTCGAGTTCCACTTGTGGGACCTCTGAGCAGCCACGAAACCATCGAGCCTCCTCTTGCTCCCACCTACCGTCACTCTCACGCTACAACCGAACGCACCCTCATACTGGAGAGGGACTGGGGCCCCAAGCAGTCACTTCGGTGTCTGGCTGCCTGCCAGTCCCACCCCACACAGACAAGTACGATACGGTCTCACATCCCATGACACATCGCAGTCTCGTAGGCCAGGCACCACCAGGCAGGAAGAAGGTAGGCAGTTCCCAGTTCTGGCTCAGAAATCCAGGACATCATTTCACCTCCTTTCTGTTTCTCCCCCATGCCCCGTTTCAGGGGGAGAGCTCTGGGGGCAGGGACCTTAATAGCCGCCCAGTGCAGTCTTCTCAGCTCTAGCTGGTCCCTGCCAACAGCAGCCCTGGTTGCTATCTGTGAGAGGGCAGGGAGGAAGATAGCATTCCCACAGAGCTGTTAGTACGGACTAGATCCTTCATTCAGCAGGATGCTCTTCTGAAGGCACTCAGGCCAGGGCCCCCTCTTATCTCAGGGCTCCTATCAAACTGGAGAGCTAAGTGGCTTGCAGCTCCTTCTTCTTTCCCCCATTCACATCCTTCAGACTCTGATCCTCAACTTCTCCCAACAGTCTCCAAAAATTTCCAAGAACTTTTATTCCTTTTTGATGTTTCTCTGTTCTTTTAACCCTACCTCATTACATCATGCTTTGGCTACATGAGCTTCTTCACTACTCCCTGCCCATCTCCCTTTGAGCTCAGTTAGCCAACCAGCACCATGCAAAAGGGGAAGCACATACATGTGCAGCCTTAGGAATATCTCACTTTATGACCACTCATTTACTTAGGTGGGAGATTCCTGACCTCTTCTATGCAGCTATGCACTTGCCTTGAAACAAAGTTGAGGTATAAATCTCATCACATTAAAAGGTTCCAAAAATTTGCACCTTAAAATTTAATAAACCAAAGGGAAAAAAAATAGCAAGTGGGTCTGAGCACTGGACTGTAGTTACTATCAACACAGAGCTCAGTTTTTCCAGCTTTTCTGCCAGCATGCTGACTACTAACTTTTCTCCCCCATCCCACAAAACTGCACTAAAATATTTCTTTATCAAGATTTTTATATTCAAAAATGTGTTCACAGACTGACTGCATGAAAAGGAAAAATACACACAGGCCCCAGTCACCCCATAACAGCCTCTAAATCATCAGCTGTTCCTTATCTTGCATCCTTTCCTTACATTATCCAAGTATCAGAGCATCTTCCAACAATTCTGTACTCGAGACAGCAAGCATCTGTTACATCCAATCTCATCCTGCCCAGCAAAGTGTAAGGGATGTTTTGTTCCTAACACACTATGTTGTCTTAGGGCAAGGACCTAGGCCAAGAAGTGGATCAGTTGGAGAACTTCACAGTTCTTGGCCCTGCCCCTGGGAAATGATTCTCCATTTCCTACATGAAAAGCACTTGCCCTTGCACAATACAGTTCCATCAAACTAGAGCAGATATGAGAAACACTTGTCAGCACAACAGAGGTAGAGACTCTGACGGTGCAGGACTGTCCCCTTCCTCACCACCCCACCCACCTGGTCAAATGGTACATGAAACAGAAACTATATGGAGTATTGGCCATCGTAAATTAGTTCTAGATTAAATCACAGACTAACTCTATTGACAAAACAATGTATTCCTCTACTTAGCAAAAAGGTTACAGAAATCCATACTGCTGGCCAAAGACATTCACAATGAATTTCACTTAGACTTCAGTCTTATACTAAATAAATATTACCAATACATTCTGACAAAAAAGAGCAGTGTGCTCTTGCAGCTCACAAGGCCAATGGGATCCTGGGCTCCATCAGCAGAGGGGTGGCAGCAGGGACAGGGAGGGGATTGTCCCTCTCTGCTCTGCCCTCCTGAGGCCCCACCTGGAGTCCTGTGTCCAGAGCTGGGGCCCCCAATACAAGAGAGATGTGGGACTGTTGGAGAGGGTTCAGAGGAGCCACAAAGATGATCAGAGGGCTGGAGCAGCTGCCCTACAAAGAGAGGCTGAGGGAGTTGGGCTGGTTCAGCCTGGAGAAGAGAAGGCTGTGGAGGGACCTCATTGCAGCCTGACAGGACCTGAAGGGAGCAGAGAAACAGGAGGGGAATCAGCTTTTTAAAAGGGCAGATAATGGCAGGACAAGGGGGATGGATTAAAGCTAAAGGAGGGAAGGTTTAGATTGGATATTAGGGGGAAGTTTTTTACAGAGAGAGTGGTGAGGGGCTGGAACAGGCTGCCCAGAGAAGTAGTGGATGCCCCATCCCTGGAAGTGTTCAAGGCCAGGTTGGATGGGGCCCTGGGCAACCTTGTGTAGCTCCAGGCTTGAGCTTGGTGGCCCTGCCTGTGGCAGGGGGGGTGGAGCTCTATGATCCTTGGGGTCCCTTCCAACCCTTGCCACTCTATGATTCTATGAAAAAGAGAAATCACCAAGTTAGGATTATCATTTCCAAAGTGATGAGCAGAGGGCTGAGAAATATATCTGTAGCATTTGCCCCTGGCATTTCCCAGCAGATTCTCTAAGATACACACACTCCAGGTAAGTAATAAAGGTTACATTATTTAAGTTCTTTCATAAGTTCTGAAAGTTCAAGCCAAACCCAATTTTGCTCAACTTCTACAATTGTTCTTCTGTTCCAGTAGGTTTCAAAGACCACACACTGGAGAAAGGAGAATTTACACAGAGCAGAGCTCTGGAAGATGAAAGGTCACAGCAGTGGAAGCAACACTCTGCTCCTCAGGAGGTGCTGCTGGATCACCCACAGTCCCCCAGCTTGACACCAAACACTTCGGGCTTCCCAAACCCAAAGGCCCAGGAGGCAGGCCAACATTTTGGCTCCAAACAGTCTTCTACTAAGAAGTATTGTCATGGAGAACCTGGAGCTCTTGAAGGACAGCTTGCTGAAGAGATAAAACATCTATCCCACATTTTGTTTAAGACAGAGGCTTTACCAAACTCCAGTCTGGCACCAGCTCACATCCCTCCTTGAAATATTAGCCTGAAATAACAGCAAAACATCTTACCACATGCTTTCCTTTTAAGGTAAGGACTGTTGAAGTGTAGCCATTCACTACACATGACAGGCTAACCAGACTAGAGTTGGGCTTTTTTTTAGTGGAGCTTTGAGTATAATTATTACATGATGCACTACGCATTGCCAATGTCAAGTTGGCTTCAGTGTGTATCTTTCTTTTCCACTGTAGGATCTCAGTTTACACAGTTCCTAATTTACCAATCCTGTTAGTGGTATGTGTATCTAATGGGGATTTTGACAGTAAAACAGTCTTGTTAATAGCTCATGATTTATTACATTATTCACCACTTCCTTAAATCTTTTCTATTTCAGAAATGAAAAATAGATATTTTAGAGTCGAGTTGTGTTTTCCTAGGCTCTCTACCAGCATTACTAGACAATACCTAACCATCTTCTGTGACAACTGTAAATGATATAAGCAGAGGAAAAGTCTGATGAGGAGCCTGACAAAAGAAAATAATGTTTGACTGACACAAGACAGACAACATTTAAATAACAGTGAGAATACTAGAGACCAAAACAAAAATCTGAACGTCTCAATGAGGCTGCAGCCATTTACACAGGATGCTTCTTAGGACAGCCTGTACTGAGGATTACAAGTTGCCCCTGTGGGAGGGGCTGCAATACTCTAAACCATCTAGAAAGGATAGATAAGCAACTCAGCAAGACTTGACCTACATGCCAAAAAGAATTAGAGATGTCCAAGAAGAACAGTGAAAAGGAGGGTAATATGTACCTGGCACTGATAAAAGAGCAGATTAAGTAGACAGCTTCATCTGTATTACAGCTATGTCCATCCACATCAAACTGCAATGGATTTAGGGAAACACACAAGAAACTATAGTATCAGATGCTGACCATCTGCCCCTCAAACAGGGCCTTAAACAAGAAAGGCAACAGATAGGTGTCCAGACAGGGCTTGAATCTCTCCAGAGAAGGAGACTCCACACCCCCTGGGCAGCCTGTCCCAGGGCTCCCTCACCCTCACTGGGGAAAAGTTCCTCCCCGTGTTGGTGTGGAACTTCCTGTGCTCCAATTTGCAGCCATTGCCCCTTGTCCTGTCCCCACAGACCACAGAAAAGGGGCTGGCTGATTCCCCCTGCAGCCCATACTTAAGATATTTGTAGACATTGATTAGGTCCCCCCTCAGTCGTCTTTTCTCCAGGCTGAACAGCCCCAGCTCTCTCAGCCTTTCCTCATAGGATAGATGTTCCAGGCCCTTCAGCATCTTCGTAGCCCTTCTCTGGACTCTCTCCAGGAGATCCCTGTCCTTTTTATACCAAAGTCTTCTCAAGTGATGAGCTTCAAACATCACAGCTCACATTCTTATTTGCTTTCAGAACTGTTAATTCCACTTCCAGCACCCCAGTTCCATACCCCACACTATATATCACACCACCACTGTTCCTACAAAGTTAGGATCTCAATTTTACATTGAAGTTCCTTGTTCCAGAAAGACCCATGTACCTTTATATGGGCGAGGTTGGTTTTTTTTCTTTATTTTCCTTCCTTCACAATCTATTTTCCCTTTCTTTCCATCCTCTTCACCTCCAAGGCCTGTTTCTTCCATCTCTCCCACCATATCTGCCAGATCTCACCTTTAATTTCCTTTCCATAATTTCCTTATTCACTCCTTTCTGGTTCTTTATTACTCTCCCCTACACCCACACACCTTGCATCATCATCAATCATAATCTTCCCACCTAAAGTCTTCTCATCTTCTCAAATTTAAAGCAAGGGGATCATTGGATCATCTTTAAAGGAGCTTTGGGGGTTTTTTTACCTGTAGCTCAGCTCAGATCTTATTTGTAAGCTTTTTTGTTACGTAAAGAAAGTATGTTGAGACAAAAAAGAGAACTGCAGAAGCCAGGCAGCAAAAATACAGCTCTGGGCCCAATCCTTCACCGCCTCAATTGTGGGCAGACTGCCTGCAGAGAGCACATTCCAGTTTCCTGTGACTGCTGGGAATTTATAATGGTAAAAGCAGGGTTGGTCTCATATATCACTGTGTCATCTATCCACAAGATACAATGGAGTGCTGAGATTCTTCTGCCTCCTTTTTTGTCTTTTCCAAAGGAAGTGAATGATTTCTAGAAAACACTTTGGAGCTTTTAATTCCCTGGGACTTAGAGAATCATACAGTGGCCTGGGTTGGAAGGGACCCCAAGGATCATAGAGCTCCAACCCCCCTGCCACAGGCAGGGACACCAACCTCAGGCCTGGAGCTACACAAGGTTGCCCAGGGCCCCATCCAACCTGGCCTTGAACACTTCCAGGGACGGGGCATCCACCACCTCTCTGGGCAGCCTGTTCCAGCCCCACACCACTCTCTCTGTAAAAAACTTCCCCCTAATATCCAATCTAAACCTTCCCTCCTTCAGCTTTAATCCATTCCCCCTTGTCCTGCCATTATCTGCCCTTTGAAAAAGCTGATTTCCCTCCTGTTTCTCTGCTCCCTTCAGGGACTGGCAGGCTGCAATGAGGTCCCCCCGCCGCCTTCTCTTCTCCAGGCTGAACCAGCCCAGCTCCCTCACCCT
The DNA here is from genome assembly GCA_022605575.1 of Laterallus jamaicensis coturniculus. Classification (NCBI taxonomy): domain Eukaryota; kingdom Metazoa; phylum Chordata; class Aves; order Gruiformes; family Rallidae; genus Laterallus; species Laterallus jamaicensis. Next base: position 6,972,701 of record JAKCOX010000005.1, read on the forward strand.
CTCCTTGTAGGGCAGGTGCTCCAGCCCTCTGATCATCTTTGTGGCTCCTCTGACCCCTCTCCAACAGTTCCACATCTCTCTTGTACTGGGGTCCCCAGCTCTGGACACAGGACTCCAGCTGGGGCCTCACGAGTACTGTGACTTCAGCTGGGTGAGGCACGCTGCCTGCTCAGTTACACGTTATGCAGCTAAGACTGATGACTTTGAGTTACTACACCTCAGCTTTGAGCCTACCTTTTCCTATGTAGCACTTTTAACAGACCTAGAATTAAGAACCCAGAGTCTCAAGTCTTCCTTTTATCCACACACAACAACTAGCTGCACCAGTGGGGAGGAGCTGGAGCACCATGTTTCAACCCACATGCCTTCTGAGCAAAAAGATGTGATCACTTACTTCCTTCAAAAGGCAGTGGTGCTGCATGGACTGGTACTACAGGAGCTGGTGTTACCTGACAAACACTGGAAGCAATTGAACAGGATTTAATATGAGCAAAGTGGTGACTTAAGAACAAGATGTCCACTTCCCCCCTGCGAGTTTCACTAGTAGGAAGACTCAGTGGTGACAGGTAACTGGTCATTTCAAAGGTGATTATGGTGATGTAACTGATGGATGTTTGGGCACATGCTTCTCCTTGTAAATTGGTGCCAGAGGGGTACACAATGAACTGCACAAGTGGTGTAACATGTGATAGTCATCTAGCAAACTTACTTATTTAACATCTGCATGACACTGAACACAAAGCATCGTGACAGGTCGCAGAGACCAGATGTGTCCCTGTCACCTCTGCTGCAAAAGCCCTATTGCAAGGCAGGGCATCAGTGGCTGAGTTTGAAGATGTTCAATTACTAAAGATGTTCAATCACCAGCTTCAACCTCCCCCCTCTGAACTGGATTCACTAGTAAAAACCCTGCCTTTTCCTCTCCTTCAAAAGAATGCAAAATGGATGTATTATAGCACATTATGAGTTCAGATGGTCTGTACATCCTTTCAGTTCCATATTTAGCCAGATACTCCAGGTGTATCTGAACTCCAATGGCTCTGTTCAGTATGATTTCACCTGCCCTGAAACAGTAACTGGGAGACCGTTGCTCAAGGGACTAAGAAATTCCTCCACTTCAGTGACTTTTGCTTTAGCATTCTTAGTTGTTGCCATTTTTTCAAAAAATAATTTCTCACAGCAGTCACAAGTGCAGCTGTAATCAGTAGCATGCCTCCACCAGGCAAAAAACACATGTGCACTGAGTTAATTAACCATTTGTTTTCTGCACAGCATGGGTAAAATTCAGAAATGTGGAATGTGTGCCTCTGTACAGCTGTTATGGCCTATTACCCACAGGAGATATCCAAGACCAGAGCTCTTCTGTGTAGCCCTCTGTTTTAACTTGCTAGTTTTCAAGGATGTTCAGTGTATGTCTGGGGGTAGGGGGGAAATGTATGCTGTAACAAGACCTGCAGTGTTAGGGACAAGGGTTTGATTTTTGATATCAGCTACTTCTGGGCTCAATTATTGCACACTTTCCCCAGTCAGACAAAACAAGTAATTCAATGTAACACCTTAGAAACTGGTAGAAACTGGGAAAAATATTCTATATTCACTTATTTAGTTACCTGAAAAACAAATATTGCTATATAAACTTAGCACATGTTCCATGATTTCTGTTTTTGGAATTGAAAACTAAATCTTTCAGTGTAATTTCTCAATTCTCCTAATATTTCATACCCAGATGATTCAGACTTGTCAGAGGCAGATGCAAGAATTGCTCTTCCATGAATACAAACTGAAAAGCATAAATTTCAGAAGAATAACCTTCATGTGCAAGTATCAGCTCAGAAAAGTAGGGGTTTTTTCTTGGGGTAAAAGTTTAATTCCCATGCCACATAAAACCACCAAAACAATTGATAATTTGAAGAAAAATGCTGCAAGCAAGACAGGCAGGTCATTTTTGCCAACCTTAAATAACCCATTTTTAAAAGATTTAATAAGAAAAAGACCAGAGTTGCAGGCCCGGATTAGATCAAGACCTCAGTAAGAAAGCAATTCTCCTTCAGACTTGTTTTGAAACCTTTTCCCCAGAGCTGCACTGGCAGTAAGGAAGTTGGCTGTATCAGTTTCTGCTATGGGGAACTGTTCTGGATGACAATGTTCTGCCAGGACAAGGGGGAATGGATTGAAGCTAAAGGAGGGAAGGTTTAGATTGGATATTAGGGGGAAGTTCTTTCCAGAGAGAGTGGTGAGGGGCTGGAACAGGCTGCCCAGAGTAGTGGATGCCCCATCCCTGGGGGTGTTGAAGGCCAGATTGGATGGGGCCCTGGGCAACCTTGTGTAGCTCCAGGCCTGAGGTTGGTGTCCCTGCCTGTGGCAGGGGGGTTGGAGCTTTATGACCCTTGGGGTCCCTTCCAACTCTTGCCATTCTATGATTCTATGACAGGCAGATGGGCTCCTCTGGCCACTCCTGCTCGGTTGCAAAGCTAAGTATTTTGCACTGTGAAGAACCCCCCTTGGCAGCAGAGGTGCTCACAAGAGTCAGCATTTCCCCACTCCAAGCAGCAAAATCACATCTAAGAAAAATAAAGTAAATCAACTTTCACTCCTTGAAATTTATACAAGGTCTGGATGTGCAAGAGTAAATGCAAACGTTAACTCATAACCAGAGAAACCTCCTGGGGACATAACAGTACCCATGAACAAGCTCTTAGGAGAAAAACATGCCACCATTACTCAAGAAACCAGGTGCTAGACCATTGCACAGAGAGTACTCGGTGCTCACAAGGAACTGCACTCCCTGCTACTCTGCACAGATACCCCCACCAGCTGAGTGTCAGCCACAGATGGGGGTAAAGAAGAACAATTCAAACCGTAGAATAGAAGCCACCTTAGCTAACAGTCGGTATCCTGAACAGCAAAAGTTTGCCCTCCCCTTCAAACCTAGAAGCTAAGCAGCTTAGTATCATAGAAAGCTTGGGGAAGGAAAATGGCAGAGAGTCAGCTGTCTCTGTTAGGACAAGCAACCTCAGAGGGCAAAGGACAGATACCCTTAGGGCAAATTTCTCCCCTCCTCATAGAGACAAAGCTCTGTTCCCTTCTGTCAGCAGCAGATTAGTACTCCTGCCCCACCAGCACGGATCACAGGATCCCACCTGCACTGCCAGACCTCCATCCAGAAGCCACCTCCCAGGTAACTACAACTGAGTACTCCTGCCTTCAGACCACCCAACCCCTCCTCCTCAATATGGCCTGCTTGTCCCACAGGACTATTAAATAACTGGAGGCCTGAAGCTTAAGGGACAGAAAGTTTGTGGATATCAAAAAACATCACATTCTGCAGACATTTTCTTGAACTCTCTCATTCTGGTATTTTTGCCCAGCACAGGCACAGCTATGGCATAAGTACTTTGGCCACAACGAAACAAAGGAGTGGTTTTAGATGTACCAATTGGCTTTGAAAGAGTTAAAAGTGAGCTAACCTTGATGAGCTTGGCTTTGAAAGAGTTAAAAGTGAGCTAACCTTGATGAGCTTGGCTTTGAAAGAGTTAAAAGTGAGCTAACCTTGATGAGCTTGGCTTTGAAAGAGTTAAAAGTGAGCTAACCTTGATGAGCTTTACAAGGTCTGCTCCAAATTGCATTTTCCTGGATATAATTGCTTCTAAACAGAGGTAATATTAAACAACTGTTTGTCTGCTTGGCAAGCTCTCAGGATGCTTCCCAGGGCTGTAATACTGTAATCTCCTATTCATGCTGCATACAGGGTTCTATGGGAATTTGGTGAACAGGGCAGGGAAAGCCACTGTGCTAACGTGAAGGCATTTAACTCTGTACTGGTATTCCTATCTACGTATGCACACACACACACTATACATCTCATTAGCCCCAGGAACACACTCAAGAACTCTGACCTCATTTACACCCTGTGTAGGAGTACGGCCCAGAAACTAGGCTACAGTCTGACATGTCCTCTACGCTGCTCTCTACAGATTCACAATGCCAAGAAAGGACACTTTTCCTCCCCCTCTACTACATCCCTGCACGTGACTTGCCCAGAGGCCAGCGCCCCACCTGAGCTACATAACGCAGCAGGATATGCTGGGTGCGAGGCCCAGACAAACACCACCCAGTTGCTGTTCCTGATCATAGCACATCACAGCACATCACCAGGCCCACACAAGGCTCTCAGGCATGCTTTTCCCTCATGCTTCAGAGCTTAAGGTCCCCATTGGAGACAGGCTTAAAGGCCAGCTGTTTGGATGTTAGACAAGCCTGAGCTGGAGCACAAGCATGAAGCTATTTCTAGGACCAAGCATAAACATAACAACTGGGTCTCTGCGATGACCCACCTCACCAGCTCTTCTCAGTTGGAGGGCTGAAGAAGAGGGGTAGGAGCTGAATAAGAACATCCTCATCTTAAAAACAACACTGCATAAGCAATCATGGACTGTGGTAAATGGCATTTTTGCATCTAAACAAAATGGAACCAAGTACAGAAAGTTAGGGGCAAATATTAAAGCACTGGAAGTTACAACATGAAGCTCACTTTATGATGATCTACCCAAACAGCAAATATTTACATAGTAAGGCCACAGCTTCTTCTTTTGAAGTCAGTCACATTAAATATACTAGGAATTTTTTCCACATAAGGAAAAGCCACCAGGAAGAGTCATTTGAACCTTACCATTGATGAATTGATGAAGATAAATACTTCTGAGTGGCGCTGGTGGTTTTATCTCAGTGTAACTCTTACCTCCTCTTCTGCATTTCCCCTCATGGGAAATCTCCTGCCTACCATAAACCCCCTATGAATCAAATCCCAGGAATTTGAATAACACTGTACACCTACAAAATTTCCTCTATTTTTTTTCAGTTGACTTTTTTTCCTCCCAAGTTCTCTTAAACACTTTCTTCCTTAGTTTAACTTGCAATCATTCATGCACTTCTCTTCTGTGCTGTTATAGGCAAAGAAGCTGGAATCAGGTATTTACCAGCAATACTTTCTAGCTCTGTACACGTGCTTGAAAAAGAAAAAAAATGCCATGAAAACATTTCCTAAATAGTCTTTTCTGTTAGGAGTCAAACAGAAGGCTACAGAGCACACCCTTGCTCTAAGCTCAGTGCAAAGGAATTATAAGAAGAATCTGAGTAAAGAAATGGAGTTGGAGATAACTTGTCCTTTGGGATAAAATCATTTGCACTTCTAAGTTACACTGTCTCAGATCTTCCATGAATTGAAAGAAGAGCTAAAGCAAGGAGCTTTCCCTTACTCACTATGGACGCTCTCAGACACAGCTACAATGCATGAGGCAGATCAATTTTCTTCCTCTATTTCTTAATGCATTAAAAAACACTCAACACAGCAAGAGGCTTTGGAAGCATGGATAACATGCAGAATTCTTTACTTTGGAAACTAGTTACTGATAAGCTTTCTGTTCTACCACGCTCTTTAAAATTATTTATTCCAAAAACACTACTTGGTGTATAGTAGACTCTTGTAGCAAACTGCAAGAGCTGGAATTAGCTAGCATTGGTAGAAATAAATTATGGATAAGTGATACAAGCAGCACAGATGGGGTTTAATACTTGGATGCTCCAACCACCTAATTGACAAGTATGTTATTTGACAATAACATACAAGCCAGCAAAATAAAGCATTTCCAACTTGGCACGTGCTAATGGCGTGGGGGAACAAACTGAAAAACTCAAGAGTTTCTAAAATAGCTAAAAAACTGAAGATGTGAACAATGTGATTGTAGACAACATTCAATCTAGAGAGACAAGTGACTGTATGTTGAAAAGAACCAAACTACATGAGCGCTCACATGACTACATCCTAAAGGGGTTTAGGCATTACTGAATTCTTCAGTGAAAACATCTGCTCAAAGCAAAGTAGCTGTCAGAGAAATTAAAATAGACAATTAATATGTAAGCTAACATAAGGCTGTGTATTGTTGCTTTTAGCTTTGATCTACTTAACACTCAAAAATTGGGGGGGGGTGGTGTCTGACTGGGGTGGGTGCATGTAAATAAATACATTTGGAGAAACATAAAAACAGTCCTGGAAAAGAATGCCTATTTTATAGAAATAATGCCACACCAACAGTGCTACTAAAGCAAACAAACTGAAGATAGAAAAAAGCAGTTGATAGAAAAAATTCTCTCTCATATAATTACAAACAGTATCAGAACAGAGGCCAGGGTTTGCCATTCCAAGTTCATAATTAACTTCATTTTGCAATCAAACCTTAAAGCTGATCTACAGCAAAGGTGAAGCTTTTCCTCACTGTTCCCACAGACATTTCTGCTTCAAAAGGACTATTTTGCTCTCTGTCTCCATACAACCCTTGCAGTAGAACTTCAGTTATATCTTATAAATCATTCTTCATCACTACACTAAAACTCAGAACTCCTAATTCTTCTACACTGGATATGAACTTCAGCAAGAGTTCAGCATGAGAGGATTCCAATACACAATGCAGGCTACAATCCCATGATGTACAAACACTGTTCACAACATGTTGCTTCTGAAGAACATTATGAGGCAGCTTACTGCTTTGCAATTTTCAATTACTCTCCCCCACTCCTGCACTGAAAATTTTGCTTTCCAATTAGTCAAAGTTATCTTTCTTTAAAAAATCACTCTGCCATCTGAAAATTTGTGTTTAGAATTAGGAGTCTACAGAAATTTTCAGATAATCCCACATTAAATAGGCTGCCCAGGGAGGTGGTGGAGTCTCCTTCCCTGGAGATATTCAAGACCCATCTGGATGCCTATCTGTGTAATATGAGCTGGGGAGCTGCTTTGGCAGGGGGGTTGGACATGATGATCTCTTGAGGTCCCTTCCAACCCCTCTGATTCTGTGTGATTCTGTGTGTGATTAAAAAATTGTTCCTAGGCAGCGACTGGCTACACAAAGCATCAGCGTGGAACTAAAACACTGAAGTTACACAAATAAAAATCCTCATTAGCAGAGAGGATTAAAAATAAAGCTTTATTTTGACTTTTTTATACTCCCTGAAGAAAGTAAGCCGATTTTCATTAACATGCAAGCTGCTTGTATGCGTCTACTTCTCAAAATCAAGGACTCAAGAGGGGCAAAGAGGGGAAAGAAGTTAGGAAACCACATAAGGACCCACCCATCTAAAGTCACAATGATTAATGAAATGGAAATGTTAATTCAGCTCAGAAGAGCCCATATCAGATGGAAGTTTTAGAAAACAAATATCAAATTGTTTCCAAGAAATTGTACCCATTAATAATCTTAGACTTCACTTGAAACACAAGAGGCATAAGGAAAGCATCTTGGCACTGATGGCATTGATTAGACTACGCCATTGAAAGTTTCACACACCAACCACGATCCATCTAGGAAAATCACTAGAGCTGAATTCCAGTAAGGAAAAAGTAATTTTTAAATGGACAAATAATTTTTGCAAGGGTTCTTGCCAACATCAGTGTAGAACAAATGAAATCATGGGTTTCTCAGCCCCTCATGCCATATAAGGTTTCTTCAACATCTGTACAAACCTTATTTGTTTTACATTCTTTGTATCTCAAGATTCCCCAACACTCTTATTAATACTAATTCTTATTACTAATAATAGTTTGATTTCTGTTATACAGTCTGGTTCCCTTTATAAAATGATGTATCAAAAGTAGATTCAAATATGATATTGACTAAATATTATCCGAACTTAATATATTTTTGAGGGATAGAAAGCCAAATTGCAACAATAATTATTCCAATAAAAGACATGTGAATATAGTGCACAATCAGCTGTTATAAATAACAGCAGAATTGTCTCACAAACAAATAATTTAGAGTACGATAAACAGAGCTCAATTCCCTACTGCCCCATATTGGAGATAAAATATCATTATGCTCACTTGGTGTACCTTAGTGGAAATGAAGAAAAACATCAAAAAATCACAGAGTTGTAGGGGTTGGAAGGGACCTTGAGAGCTCCTGGGGTCCAACCCCCCTGCCAAAGCAGCTCCCCAGCTCATACTGCACAGGTCGGTGTCCAGACAGGGCCTGAATCTCTCCAGAGAAGGAGACTCCACACCCCCTGGGCAGCCTGTCCCAGGGCTCCCTCACCCTCACTGGGGAAAAGTTCCTCCCCATGTTGGTGTGGAACTTCCTGTGCTCCAACTTGCAGCCATTGCCCCTTGGGGCCTGACCAGGGCAGAGTAGAAGGGGGAGGATCACCTCCTGTGACCTGCTGGCCACACTCCTCCTGATGCCCCCCAGGATCCCATTGTCTCTCTCAGCCACCAGGGCACACTGCTGGCTCATGGCCAACCTGTCCTTGACCAGGGCCCCCAGGTCCTTCTCCACAGAGCTCTTCTCCAGCAGGTCACCCCCAGCCTGTACTGATACATGGGGTTGTTCCTCCCCAGGTGCCAGACTCTCCACTTGCTTTTGTTGAATCTTATCTGGTTTCTCCCTGCCCAGCTCTCCAGCCTGGCCAGGTCTCTGGATGGCAGCGCAGTGTCCTGCCTGTCAGCCACCCCTCCCAGCTCTGGATCATCAGCACTTGCTGAGGGTGGGTGCTGTTCCCTCATCAAGGTCATCAGAACTCAGGAGAAAGATGAAATGAGGACTAACAAAGACGGCAAGAACCGTCAAATGTTAGAGGAATTAAACAGGAGTCAGGCTGGGAAATGAGCAGCAGCCTGTAGTGCTGTATGCCTCTCAGTAAAATGCCTCCAAAGCTTCAGGGAAAAGGGAGAGTGAGTGAGCCGGGAGCCTCCCCACTGCCTAGAGGTCAGTCCCCTAACCTAGTAAAGCACAGTGATTAAAAACAGGAGATATAAATGCTCTGACCTTTCATCTTCTCTCAACCGTCCCTTCAGTCTCAGTTTCTTAGTTACAAGCACAAACAGCCTAAAACACAGGTTTGATTGATTACTGCACCAGTCTTTCCCTTGCAACCATCTCCTTACTGTGCCTTAAGCTCATCAAAGGAAAACCTAATACGTTGCAACCAGCACATTCTTCGTTGTCAGTGAGGTAAAAGCTTAGTTACATGGGTTTCTCACTTTGTAATCATGGTACTGCTGCTGTTAGACACAGGTCCAAGGGACAGCCAAAATACCCTGTCAGCAGAAAATTTGGTGCTGCCATATTGATTTCGAGGCCTCCCTGTGTAAGACAGAGTTCCAGGCTTGATCAAGTGCTGTATTTTAATTACTAGCATTTTATTTTTCAAAGCTGTCTCTAAATAGCCAGCTGCACAGCACTGAGGGGCTCTTTGGGTACGTGTGTGTCAGCGCTAGGGGAGGATCATAGAATCATAGGGGTTGGAAGGGACCTCAAGAGATCAACGGGTCCAACCCCCCAAATATCCCCCCAGGATAGGGGAAGAGCACTAAGAACAAGATAGGCAAAGTTGGAGCAAGTCCAACTCAAGAATGCTTGGGGGGGGGCCTCAATCTCCACATGTATTTCACCAAGATAATTGCTTTATTCTGGAGTAGCTTTTGTAAATGAGTGTAAGATTGCCTATGAGACAGTAGGTCAGAGAAAGCAATTTTATGGTTCTTGTTTTCATTGGCATTCGTAGAAGGTTGAAGCACTTTATGACTTCATTTTGAATTTGCTATCATAACAAGTTACTTTTATAGAGCCACCTTGGAAGCATACCTAAGAAGAAAGCTTTTTCCTCACAGTTTAGAGATTTCATAAAACCACATCATTTGCTACCTACTTTAAAAAAAGCATACAAGAACTAACATTAAGCAGTCTTCATATGCTTGCTGTGAATGAGGGTCAAAGATGTGTAAAAACCTGATCATTACTCTTTTGGTTAATCAAACATTCTCTGCTAATTATTCTATGTTTTTAAGAATATTTTTTTGAGTAAGAGTGTTAGGAACTACCAGCCAAGCAGCTAAGTCTTGTCTAAATCAATATACACAGAAGCAATTCTCAAAATAACTGTGTCACCCCTATTTTGAGCCTGTGTCACAAAAGTAATCTCCTCTCCACTGTATATTTTACCACAGTCAAAGAAGAGCTGCGTATTTTCAGGTATTTCTCTCATTTTTCCTTACCTGTTTCAAGTCTCAGGCAGGTAAACAAGGATTCAGGCTAAATGAAAAATGGTACCTCAACAAGATATATGCCAGTCTTTCCCATACTTTCACCAAGTTTTTAGCAGAAGCAGTGTTTTATCACTGGTACCATCAAAGAAACTATCAGTGCTACACTTGGAACCAAGCAAAGAATGTAGTGTCATCCAGCAGGGTATTTTTAATTCTGCCCGGAAGAACACGCAGGCATTCATCAGCTCAAGCTAACTTTTGCACAGCACAAAGCCATGGGGCTCTGTAATAATGGAGTTATCTAAAATAAACATGTCAGACACTGAAACAATGTTGCCAGCAGCAAAATAATCACCCTGTGTTGTTTACCAGTATGGGCTTTGTGTCTGTACCGTTCTACACATGCAGATGGAGATGGAAGATTTCAATTAGAACTCTTCTGCAAACTCCCAACCATTTTATTAAGATAAGCTGTGGGCAAAGCCATACCAATTCGGATGCAACTTTCACCATAAAGTGTTTCTGTGATCTTAAGTAACTAGGTCATAATCCTAAGAAAAAGATCTCATTCAAACACCCAACAGGAAGAAGAAAGGGGTAGGGGGGAGCAGCCACAAGTGCTTGTTCCCTTCAACACCACTGACAGTAGAGTCAGCAAATCTTTACACATTCAGGTGTACTTGGTACCTGTAAGTCACAGATTTAAGTTGGCAGTCTAAGAAATGTTGTTACACCTTTTTAAAAATCAAGGTTAAACTAAATAGAACACAAACCTTTCTGGCTGCAAAACTAGAGGTGAGATCAGGCTTCATTATACGTGTTCTAATCACTAACCCAGTATCTATGCAGCTGCAGTTATCCTTCTCAGGGTTCTCCTGGGAAAAGAAAAAAGATGATTAAGTTAATCATATTTCATGGAACAGGAAACACTCTCAAGATTCAAACTTCCAACTCAACGGGACTTTGAGACTTCTGGAGCCATCTTTACACAGAGCCATTTTAAAAACAGAAGTTACTTCTAAATTGCCTTTGTGTATTACTGTAGAAAGTCAGCCCGTGGCATCAGCCTGGGAGCAAGGAAGTGCTCTCAAGCTCCAGTTCAAGACACCTACACAGGCCAAGCAGCAAGGGCAGGACAGCACAGCCAGTATTTCAGGGCAGAGAGCTGCTTGCGCTGTCACACAGCTCACACCCACCGATACACCATGTTTCAGGTTCCTTCTCCCTCAAAAGGTACAGTCAGCCTCCTGAATGCATCAAATTTATTCCTATTTAATAAACCTAAGAGAAATCATCCCTGCAGTGTCCCTGTTGTATCAATCAACATCCCATTTACTGTGCACTGGGAACTTACTGGTCTGTCATTTTCTGTCAGTCACTTATGGAGAATAATGCACAGGATGTTCAAGAGGTGAAAGGCATAAAAATAACCCAGCTGCTCTTACCTCACTATCTCCAGGCTCCAAGAAAGGGTTAGCAGAGCTCTGTCCCCACTGCATTAAGTGGGAGGTCACTCCAAAAAATCATCAATCAAGGACAAGCAGCAGTCAGAGGAATTCAAGAGTCAAATTTGTTCCCAGCCACCAATGGGCATCAAATACAGCCAACATCACTCCACTTACGCAGCATGGCATTTCTGCTACTCTCTTACATCAACTAATTGCTTAGCAAAGAACCAGAAAGGTTTTTAGCCTTGATATGGAAATGTTGCTATGTCCAGAAAAAGTAAATCACCACTAGGAAGATGATGAAGGGCCTGGAGCATCTCCCCTATAAGGAAAGGCTGAGAGAGCTGGGGCTGTTCAGCCTGGAGAAAAGAAGACTGAGGGGGGACCTCATCAATGTTTATCAATATCTGAAGTGTGGGGTGCAGGGGGAATTGGCCAGCCCCTTTTCTTTGGTCTGACAGGACAAGGGGCAATGGCTGCAAATTAGAGCACAGGAAGTTCCACACCAACATGGGGAGGAACTTTTCCCCAGTGAGGGTGAGGGAGCCCTGGGACAGGCTGCCCAGGGGGTGTGGAGTCTCCTTCTCTGGAGAGATTCCAGCCCCGTCTGGACGCCGACCTGTGCAGTATGAGCTGGGGAGCTGCTTTGGCAGGGGGGTTGGACCCCATGAGCTCTCAAGGTCCCTTCCAACCCCTAAAACTCTGTGATTCTGTGATCAAAGAACCTGCTACTCAGCCAGAACCAAACTGCTTACCATAAACCTCTCTCAGTGATTTCTCAAGATCAATCTTGGAGGCTAAAACAAAGACCTTTGAAGAAAAGACAACTAGCCACAAACTCTGCACCTTTCTCTCCCCCTGCCTATCTTAATTATTCTCTCCAAGATGAACACAGGGTAACTGACAATGACATTTTTCAAGGCAGCCTAACCTACACCATCACATCAGCTAAAGAGTGACAAGAGAATCCATATTTTATCAGGGGAATAAGCCTCACTCATGAGGATAATAAGTAACTTTTTCCAGAATAGAGTAGAAAAGGCCGAAGAGCTACTTTCTTAATTCAAAAGATACAGTACAAGCTATCCAACTACAGGTCAATGCAAGTAAATCAAATGCAGAGCACCTATCTGGGAAGGGTACATATCCTCTTTGCTCCTGGACAACACAGAAGGATGCTTCACAGAAGAAAGTACTGAGATGTCATTGGTAATAAGGAGCATCCAAAAAACATTAGGAGATTGTAGACACAGAATTTAGACAGAGGATGATGACAATTCTTTTGCTTAGGGCTGTCATCTCATACATATTTCTCAGATGCTTTTACATCTGCCAAGTTGTAAACGAGAATGAGAGCTTTTACATTAAATGTAAAACCCACTCTAGACACAGCAGTCAGTCAGACAGGAGGTGGCACTGGAACACTCACTGCTTTCTGAGAACTCAGACTAACTCTGGGGACATCTTGGACTTGAAATGGCTAGCTTTAGTTTGAAATATGCATTTCTACTCTTTCTGGCATGTCTGAAATGCATTGGATTAGTTTTAAAAAAACCAAAAAACAAAAAAGACAATTCTAGCTGCTTACAGAGAAGTGAAACTAGACCCTTACACTTGATACAGGGCTGATTTTTTTGTATTTCTTCAACAGCATGTCTTAGTTAAGGTAAGATACTCTGCACTGAGATATATGAAACTATCTACTAGCTATGGGACAGATGAGTACTTCAGACTGTCTGACTCAGATTCTGTAATATGGGTGCAAAAACAGCAGCTCTGTCAAACAGCTACAAGGTTGCAATGATGGGTGCTTGCTTATATTTCTGTATATTTCCATCTAAGTATGTATAATTTAGGTTATTAACCTACATTATCACAGTACAGGTACAAAACACAGTCTGTGGTTATTCAGGCTAAAGAAATAAGACCTAAACTTAATTACTACTACTGTCACTGGACAGTAAAATCTCTCACCCAATGCTTCATACAGAGTAAGGGTAAACTTGTACTGACAAGCCCATCACCCCAGCAACTGCAATACCATCTCATGCACCATAGAGTAGGGAAATCATGTTCTGGCACAGACAGTTACATATCCAGTTGGTCACAACTGCTTCAAGGCAAAGTTATCTTCAAGTCATAAAGAGCAAAAATGTTTGCATACAGCTGAAAAATATTCAGATAATTCAAAACTAATCAAAACAAAAGGAATGTTTTAAAAGGAACAAGCTGACTTGCAGAAGCATGGAATATCCAAGCTTGAGCAAAGTTATGAAAGGATAGACTTGTTTTGTGTGAGGCTTTTCCATGCAGCTCGTGGATGCATTTTTTAATGTATTAAGTCAGCAATGTAAAAACAATATTATTTTTGAGCAGCCCATTAGTCTTTTCCTTGCACAAGACAAGTATTTTAATGTGCTTCATTCCGCTTCTGATCTCAGTTGGATTCCTGAATAAGGAACTCTGATTTTTCATTGTCAGATTTCAGCAAGCACAGGGGTGCTTGTGTAAGAAGTAAGAAATGCAGTAAGAAGAGAACTCCAGAAATAACTTCATGAGTTTATGCATCTGTCACTCCACTGCGTAGCCACAGCGGTGGCATAGCCACAAGAGTCTGAAAAAAACCCAAGGCAGATTATGCATGAAGAGGTCATCTCTTCAATTAGACCAAACTTCAGAGTTGCAAAGTAATAAGGAAGGCTGGGGAGCCTCTTGTTTGGAGATTTTCTGCAATTCTATCAGCTGATTTCACATGAGCTACTGCCTTTCCCTTCACCTACCTGTGGCACTTTATATTTTAGCGGTGTTCCCAGGGCTGGGTGTTGGATGATAAAAAATGGACTACCTTATGTTCTTCTAGAAGATAAACAAGGCAGTAAACATCTCCAAAGGAAGTCAGAAAAATTATTGCACCTCTTAAGCCTATTTATTATACATGCTAGAAGTCCATTGCACATTATTTGGCTACTCTTTTTTCAACTGTCCAATTGTGATGTCTTTTCCTGCAAGAAAAACCTGACCTAGGCACATGACAGCATATTGCTCTAAGCTTCACACAGATCTCATGATTCATCCAGACCCTGCTGCAGTGAGCAGTACATCCAAAGTCTGTAATACATCCACACTCTGTAACACTGCTACCATAGGACTCAGTTCTGCTATTTTATCACCTTCTGCCACCCAGAAACTGCAGTATGTCACCAACAAAGGAAGCACTACCCCAAAAATAAACAGAAGAAACCTGCCCTTAAGCTAGTCAGTAAAATAGGATATCCTAGGTCAGCAGTAGAAGTGAACAGACAACAACACTGGGTTCCCATGACTCTGTATTCTATCTCAGAAGATCACTGCTGTCAGACTAAACATGATCAGAGGTAACTCAAGAATATCACCAGCAGCCCCTCTAGAGACCAGCAAGATCACAAGCCTCCAGCTCAAACAATTCAGATCTTCAAATCAAATACAGAGAGGAAAAACTCCTTCACAGTCTCCTCAAGGGCTAGAAAATAAAGGTCTGAAGGTCTTCTGTGTGATGGTTTCCCATTCTTCAACTGACAGGTTTCATGGGAATGCTGATGTTCAATTGGAAAGAAAAACTACTTCCTGAAATGAAAGTACTAGGCAGCACTCCTGTGTCACACCACACTGGTCAATCTGTCAGGATAGCTGATTTCCTGAAAAATCAGCTTGGTACAGCTTTTTTCTTAAGTCATGTGGCTCTCAAATCACTAACAGATACCTAATTTGAGTCTCTCCTTTCTTTTCCTACTTTGCTTTTTAACCCCATGCACCCATGTGGTGGATTCACACTATTTTCCAGCTAATGCAGACCCTTGTCAGTGACAGATCTCCAGGCACCCCACAGCCTGTGTTAATGAGAAGCATGAGTTTCAAATCAAGGCATCAAAAGCACAATTTTCTCAGAACATTATCCTGTAAGGGGTCTCTAAAGCAGCTGTCCCTCTGGCTTTCAATAACCTCAACTAAAGCAAAATTCCTACAGTTCAGCTTGTGATAGGAGAAACACCACAATTTTGGACAAGTCTTTTAGATAAAACATGCCACAATCCTACCCTGAAAGATTTAGAGGGCATCTGTGGCTTGATTGTGGCTTAACCCTTGAGTCTGACTCAGAAGCCAAGAATTTCTCTTCTGTTTCCATTTCCTGATGGATTTTGGCAGGCCAGCATTGAGTCCCTATAGAACAAGGTCCACATATATCATGTGCTCCTATCCTGACCACTTAGAATTTTCCTTCAGGGGTTCTCCTGCCCTCCATTCAGAATAAGTTATGTTGAATAACTGTATGGTTCAGGTAGGGAGAGTTGTCTGCTTTTTAAAAATAAAAAGACAATTATAGGTGAAGTGGTTTTATACAGCTATGATCACAATTCAACTGAGAAGGGTCACAACAAATCCTGGTGTTCACGAGCAGCATGGGCTGGTTCTTGGCAGTACAACCACTCAACAACAGCTCACTGCTCAGAGAAAAAAAAAAAATCACACTTACTGAATCCATGCAGAAAAAAGGAAAACCATTCTAAGCCATCATCTACTTCCTGAGCCTTCAGACATGCCAAGCACAAGTGTTGCTCAGTTCCAGTTTTATGCCTTTGCTGATCTTGAACAAAAAAAAATAAAGTGTTATTTTTCTGCCTATCTGGAATGAAAGTCATCAGTATCCCTTCTGTGAAAGTGCTTCAGCATGAAACGTTTCACACCACAGGAACAAAGGCTGAGGAGGTGCCATCAGAAAATGACTAGCTTGCACCTCCCGTTTTGCTCATTACCAGCTGGCCCATTTAAGCACTGTAAAGGCTCCAGGCCTCTCCAGTGCTTAAATGGGCCAGGATAAGGAAAGCAAGCCCTTCAAAGAAGTGGGAGTTACAACACCATCTGCCAGAACCTATTACCCAGGTGCCAGCAGAGACACCCAACTGCCATCCTTCTTCTCCCAGCTACGCCCAAAGAACAGGCCTAAGAGCAGGGACTACTCCTTTCCCTTCATCTCAGCTTTCTGTGTCAAGACAAGCCCATTCTCAGCTGATGTAGAACTGTGATACCTCAAGTGCCTGGGATTTCTGTGTGTTAGCCAGTTCCTACTCTTTACATACGATTCACCGAGGCTCTGGGTTTAAGGCCAGAAGTACCAATAGCTTGGTTCTCAGTAAAGCTCATTTTTCTGGGAGCACTATAATGCTGGGAACTGGGAGAACTCACAGAACCATTAAGGTTGGAAAAGACCTCCAAGATCATCTAGTCCAAGCATCCCGCTGCTACCTATCTTACCAACTAAACCACATCCCTAAGTACCTCACCCAACCTTTCCTTGAACACCCCAAGGGACAGAGACTCCACCACCTCCCTGAGCAACCCCTTCTTCCAACGTCCAACCACTCTTTGAGAAGAAATTTCTCCTCATTTCTAACCTGAACCTCCCCCTGGCACAACTGGCAGCCATTCCCTCTTGTCCTATCACTAGTTATCTGCGAGAAGAGACTGACCCCCCCAGTTCAGCACAACCTCCTTTGAGGTAGTAATAAAGCCTCCCCTAAGCCTCCTCTTTTCCAGGCTAAATAGTCCCAAATTCTCTCAGCTGCTCCTCGTAAGACTTGTGTTCCAGACCCTTCACCAGCTTTATTGCCCTTCTCTGGACACGCTCCAGGGCCTCAATGTCCTTCTTATGGTGAGGGGCTCAAAGCTGAACACAGTGTTCAAGGTGTGGCCTCACCAGAGCTGAGTAAAGGGGCATGATGATCACCTCTCTGGTCCTGCTGGCTATGCTGTTCTTGATAAAGCCAGGATGGCATTGGCCTTGGCCACCTGGGCACCTGTCAGGCAAGGACCTGACACTTCACCATGTTGAACTTCATCACATTACCTCAAAGTGCTTCAATAACTGTCAAATACTGGGTGATCCTAAAGTTCAGATTCCCATAGGAGTTACTGAAACCCAAAATATTATGTATCTGGGACCCACAGTACAAATATCTTCCAATTCAAGAACTTACAGTGAACAAGTAAAAAAAAAAGGCTTTATAGTTTTATCACTACTTCATCTGACTTTTCCATTCTACTTACAGCAGAGCCTGCCAGTGGGTTCTTACTTCAATTACCACGTGAGGCTATAAACATAACAAACATGACTCAAATCAATAAAAATAACATGAGGCTTCCCTCACAATGGCAGGACAAGGGGAATGGATTAAAGCTGAAGGAGGGAAGGGTTAGATTGGATATTAAGGGGAAGTTTTTTACAGAAAGAGTGGTGAGATGCTGGAACAGGCTGCCCAGAGAAGTAGCAGGTGCCTCGTCCCTGGAAGTGTTCAAGGCCAGGTTGGATGGGGCCCTGGGCAACCTTGTGTAGCTCCAGGCCTGAGGTTGGTGTCCCTGCCTGTGGCAGGGGGGTTGGAGCTCTGTGATCCTTGGGGTCCCTTCCAACCCAGGCCATTCTATGATTCTATGATTCCCATGCCCACCAAGCATGTGATCAGTGACAAGGACTTACCTAGACAGATACTGATATTTATAAATACTACTATAAATCATCAGCACACCTTAACAAACATTTGTTCTATCACTTGCTCATCTCAGGTGATAAAGGCTCCTTTCTGTGGGCTCACCACTGACTACAACCACACAGCTAGAAGTATTTCCCATTGAGGTCAACACACGCAGGTTGCGATCTGCCACTTGGATAGATGTCATGAGCACAGGTGTTATTCAAAGGGTGCCCCTCCAAAGCTCCCCACTTGCAAAGCCAGGGGCAGCAAGTGGCATTTTAGTTCTGACAGAAACACTGCTCTGAGGTCTGCACTTCAGAGGTGTGTTTTTGCCACACCTTTCCTTCCCACCAAGTACTGCATGCTTTACTCCCCAATTACATTTGGCAGGGCACTTAGAACAGTTTTCCTGGCTTTCAAAAGCATTTCAAGCCAATGCCATGGCCTGGAATTATGGGTTACCATTAAAGGATGCGATCCTGCTTTGAGCTAAATTCTTTTTCCTTGCCCATTTGAAACACAGCATTGGTGCATTCATCTAACTGCCTTACACAGAGTTGTGCAGAAAAGGCACCAATGTTCTCACAGAAGACTTTTGCTTCTGTCATACCAAAGGACTCCAGGCACAGAACAGAAAACATTCAGTCCATTTAATGCTGGAATAAATCCACAGACAGGTTTGCAACCTCATTTCATAAACTGCTGTAAACTAAATGGATGTGCTATGGCTTGCTGAACAACTTGAAGTACCCCTAGAAATGAGTCATTGCTCAAATCCCAGAAACTATGTTAGATCAGTACTGGTAATGTAAACACATCTCCAAATTTCACCTATGGGGAACATCTATACATGAGCTAAATGGCTACATGTTCCTTATTTTTCTGCCCTTCCAATTAAATCTACCTGGTCCACCACACAACTCTGGAAAACTGGGCATTCCCATCCCATCTTGCAACATTCCCAAACTCCTGCATCTTCTAAAGGCTCTTTTTCTGTGTATGAGAATTAGTGCTTACTTGGAAATCTTGCTCTTCAGTGCTCTTAAGAGGATCATTTCCTCTGGTTTATGGGGAGTAAATGGGATCAGAGAGAGAATGATTAAGCTGTTCAAGTTGTGCACTGCAGCTCCACAGCGATGCTTGACCTGCCAATCTCCCATCCATGTATTAATAAGAAAAATAGTAATTGATAGCAAGCAGAACACTTAGGGCATGATCCTTCACCAACAGAAATTCACATTTAACTTCCACTGTGTTCAGCAAGAGTAAGATTAAACCCCTAGTTTCTCTCCTCCCACTGGCCTCCCTAGAGGAAAAAAAATCATGACCTTTAATGACAATCTTTCACTTACAAATAATGGCAAAAAAACGCATGCAACAGCTATTGTGTATTTGTTTTCCCATTCCTTGACCAGGCTCCTGCTTTCTATTTTGGAAAACTCAACAGGAAAACACACAGCCAAAACCAACCTCCAAACAAGATACAATAGATGTCTGAGCAGCACATTAAGCCTTCCTTGGTCTTAATTTTACAAAGCAGACACTTTTGCAGCTAGGATACTTTTAAAATCACATTAACTGAACTGAAAACCACTTTCCTCCCCCATTGTCGCTCCCCTCCCACCCTGCTTTTTCAGCCTAATCTATTCACATCCTATGGGGGCTGCCAAGCTGGAACATCCTATTGCCAACTGGCAATTGGCAGCTGAGGTCGATCACTTCATAAAATCCTATGTGTCAGCTAGAAACCAGTTGTGTTTCTTAAGCAAGTCAATCTGCTAAACAGTTTAAGTCATGAATCCACTCAAAGCACTAGAAAAACAAACTCATTTAGATGAAATCTTACTGTATGCCTGATTTGATTTCTTTGTTGGTTAAGAACAGAGTAGAAATTCTCTCATTTTGCAAAGCTGTTTGCAGAAACTTGGGAGCATGCATCCTGATTAACAGAGGGCAACTCTTCACTTACTGGTTAAGCCTACCACAGGTATTCCTAGTCGACTCTATACATTACACTCATGTTATATATTGGTAACATGCATAGAACATGCATTTCCCAAGTCTTACCAGACAATTAATCTGATCTAAATATGAAGTTAATGGCTAGTGATGGGTGGTGCTCATTTAACTGCTGACATTATAAGCAACAATCAGATCTCTCCAAATCACTCTTGTAATCAGTGCATACTCACCTGGGGCGGGGGGGGGTGGTGTTGCAGATTCAGGCACCAAACTGAGCCAACCAAGATGCCAGCTCTACCCTGCACATCAGTTCTCTTGGTATAGTTATAATGTATGCAGCATAGAGTGGGAAGCCATAGCTATCAAACAAAGCAGATGCAAACATCTCTGTCAAAATGGATTATCAGACTGAACTGGTATTACCAACCACACCACTAAATGAATGAGACACGTTTTACCCTAGGCTGAACTTCAGTGGAATGAGATCAGCAAAGAAAGTCATTCTTTCCATAATTATTTCCTTGTTAAAAATCATGTGTCAATGGATTTCTTTGGCCAATTTGGACATTGAGATTGTATGTTCTGCCCCCAGGTAGTCCTACGAACGTCATGTAAGTGATTTGCTAGCCTTCTGCACACTTAATCTGTCTCACAAAACTAAGAGTTTTTCCACTCCACCTTTTGCATAAATCAAAATGAAAGAATTTTACAATATGCAGATCAAACATAAGTTAGTAAAAAGGAAAAGGAATAAGAAACTTGAAGAAGGTATGCCAGAGAGACAAAGAAACTGAAGAAAGAAATAAGGCAACTGAGAACAAGGTGAGGATAACAAAGACATGACTCACTGTAATCATGAGTCTTCAGTAAGTACAAGCAATCTACAATAAAATCCAATCACAAAGGGCTTTTTTTACCTTTACCACATTGCAACACCTTTTAAAAACAGGATAATAAAGCACAAGCTTGCCTCTTACAGCTTCACTGGACTCCTAGAGCAATCTATGGGAAGTGAACAAAACCATTACAAAGTACAACAATAAACCACGCTTCCATTCACAGATTGAGGAGAGAGGATAGGGCATTTTGCAGAAGCAACACTTGGCAGTCACTTCAGAGCTGTATGCAACACTGTTTTATTTGAGCACAATCTTTTTCAAGATTGACAGGTTTATCTGGGCTGAGAGATTATACAAAAAGATGCTGATCCTCCCATATAAGAGAAACACATAATGGAGAACAATAAAAATACACAGCTAAGGAGCAACATCCCAATTTGGATTTGTCTGCTGAAACAGAAAAAACCATGCAGCAATGTGATTGGAAATACCACCTCAGGCGCCTGGCTACAAATATTTGCTCCCTTTTGTGTGCAAAGCTGTTCTCAAGAGGCCAACCCCTAAATGCCTGAGAACCGGATGGGGAGGATTGCCTTCCAGTTGGTATCTCCAGCATCACAAATTTGCACTGGATTGCTCAGTTGCAGTTCACAGGCACAGTGAAGTCAGGGAAAAACAGAAAGAACATTAACATGCCTTGGGCTACGAGGTCATGCACCATTTATCAAGTTATGCACATTGTTGGCTGTTCCATCTCTGCTGAGAAGCTTCATAGTAAGCAGGAGGGACACAGAGTCTTTAGCAACAATGACTAATTTGAGTAAACCATTTCTATGCCAAGGAAATTTTCTAGACCTTTGGTGAAAGAGTTTACTCTTAGACACTTGTGTTTGGGAAGCAAGAAATTCCCAAACACAAGCCAGAGAATCCATGGGGAAGCAGGGGACCTGTAAGTCAGGAAAGGCTCAGCTCTCACATACCTCGATGCAGGAAAGAAGGTGGGTGCTAAAACAGTATGCTGACCCAGCTAGAGCCAGCAAGGGCAACCCAAGCTGCAAGTCATCTTCACAGCATTCTGACCTTTTGTTCCTGGTCCCTGACAGATTTCAGTGCAAACGTGAGCAACACTGAAAGCTATGCAACTATTCTATATGTACTATATATTCTGTATACTAGGCGGGGCTGGTGCGGGGTTGGCAGGCTGGAGCGTCCCGGCCGCAGACTGAGCGCAACAGACCGCCGCGCCTCTTGCTCCCTTTAGCCCAGTGCCTCGCACTGCCACAGCCCAGTGTCCCCAGTTCAGCTCAGCACCTCGCACCTCCCTCCAGTATATAGCCCAGTGTCTCCAGTTCGAAGAGAGGCTGAGGGAGTTGGGCTTGTTCAGCCTGGAGAAGAGAAGGCTGCGGGGGGACCTCATTGCAGCCTGCCAGTCCCTGAAGGGAGCAGAGAAACAGGAGGGGAATCAGTTTTTTAAAAGGATAGACAATAGCAAGACAAGGGGGATGGATTAAAACTAAAGGAGGGAAGGCTTAGATTAGATATTAGGGGGAAGTTTTTTACAGAGAGAGTGGTGAGGGGCTGGAACAGGCTGCCCAGAGAGGGGGTGGATGCCCCGTCCCTAGAAGTGTTCAAGGCCAGGTTGGATGGGGCCCTGGGCAACCTTGTGTAGCTCCAGGCCTGTGGTTGGGGGTTGGAGCTCTATGATCCTTGGGGTCCCTTCCAACCCTTGCCATTCTGTGATTCTATGATTCTGGAAAATCATCATTATCCAACACTGCTTTATACTTAAAAGCTGTGCAAGGCTGGACAAATATCAACCATCAGTGGAATTTGCACTGATCTCCCCTACCAAAACCTATCTACTAATGGCAGCATCCAAAACTTTAGTACTATAATCAGCCTTGCATTGAATTAGGACAGTTTCTCCAAAAGGCAGCTGCAAAGCTGAACTGAACTTCTATCTTCTATATTTGGACCTCTATCAGTGGTCCAAAACAGCTGCAATAAGACAGAAGAGCCACACTGAGAATTTTGGAAGTCCTAATGTTAATTAATAACTTCACACTTGCTGGCAATTTATCAAAGAGATTGTCCACATCCCTAGGAGCTGTGCATCCACTTAGTCAGCACATTCAGAATTTTGAAGGTACTTAATGCACTTACCCAGTTAGTTTTTAGTAAGGCCTGGACTTCACAAGGCACTGTATTTTCCAGAAGTTAAAAGAGTGTTTATATTTCCAGTTGTATTCAAAGTCAGTTGAACTTTATCACCCTTAGAAGCTCTACAGTTTCATTTAAACTGGAAAAGAAAAAAACCATACACTTTTATATTAGATGTCTTACATGTATTTGCATATTGGAGATGTCACTAAACACCATAAATAAAGCACATGTTACTATCTGTACTTACATCGACATGTGTGTCCTACTCACTAAAAGCAATTGCCTTGTCCATAAACTGCCAACTGTTTAGTCACCCATAAAAATCTGGATTATGGTTTCAGTTCTGAAACATTTTACTGCCTACTCCATTTCTGCATCTAATCGTGACTCTAAAGGTTGCTTCAAAACTTCATGCAGTTTGATTCCACTAAGAGAGGCTTAGACTTTCAGAGACTTGGCATGCAGCCACACAATGCCAATCACTCCGTGAAAATGACCATACACGTGTTTTTACCCCACGGAAAATGCAGAGACATTTAAAGGAGCAAATCTTGCAAAGGAGGAGACCTGTGGTACCTCCACAAAGTACTCAGCACAGGTAACCCACGTTGCAGCTAACCAGGCAGTGACTCGCTCATGAACCTAAACCCCAAAGACAGACAGGCCTCCAGCAGGTGAGATGCCAGGTAATACTACCACAAGCTCAGGTATCATTTCTTACACATGCTGTGAAGCACGTTCTAGGATCTGTATCTATCCTGTACTGTCATTAACTTGACTGAAGTGTGTGGTCTATAGCCTGAGGCCTTTTGGGAAGCAAAGCTACGAGACTTACTGCACCAGACTGCACACCATCTACATCCCCTTCTGTTAAATAAAGCTGAGAGGAGAAGAGAGCTGCTCTGGTGCAAAGCCAAGCCTATTCAGTTACTGGTTACATCCAATACACTGTAGGAGGAACCCCCTGTCACAAGATGGTCCCATGAAATATCCAAGGGAAGGTTCACAGCAAGGAACCTCAAAAAGAGAAAGAAATAAGCCAGAAACTGAGTTATTTTTGAAGTATACATCATCAATACAGGTTAGGAAAAAGAGGCATTATTTCATCACAGCCAAGCAAACATGGGAAAGAAACCATTTAGGAGCCAAATGAGAAAGCCTAAATGATGAAAGATAACTTAGAGAAATATGTAGCAGATGGGTTACAATCACAGTAGGAAAAGCAGTAAGAGCTCACAAAGCACGCTGTATGAAGGACAGCAGTGATACCCTACAGCAGAATTGCCTAAAGAAACCTTGAGTTGTTCCTGCTGGATATACCAACCAATTGGTTTGGCAATCACTGCAGCATCCTCTCCTGCTCCCCTCACAAATGGCAGAGTCTGGAATACTCCTAACATTTCCCTGTTTTTCTAGTGACTTCTCACAGTTTATGTGACATTTCATGAGCAACTTTAAGCATTTTCCAGGAAACAACTTCAAGAAACAGGCCGTAACACATTCACTTTGGACTTAGCTGCTTTACTTGGGTGCTGCATGCCGAGTCTGAACACTGTAAAAGCAGTACAAAACACACTCTGTCCTCCTAATGCACTTTCTTCTTCATACAAGATTTCTCTCCTTTAAGTATGGATGACTTAGAAGCTGATCCAAGGTCTACTGATAGCAGTTCTAAGTACCTACTGGCCTATGTACACACAATCATATTTACATTAATCCAGATATCACTTCACATTATTTAGGTCACTTCTTTGGGGAGCTGGAGGATACTCAATCCAGTAAAAATTCTTTCAAGATAAAAGTTAGCCCTTCACTGTTGGATTTTGCCAGACAGATTTATGCAACTGTGTTTTTTAAGAAATTCAAAATGAATTAAAATAACAAAGAGACCACAATCAAACAAGCAAACCTACACAACCAGACGTGCCCTAAAAAACAGATTTACCACCTCACAGAACTACAGCCTTCCACACAGACAAATCCCAGATTTCCAACTCCACTTCACTGAATCTATTGCCAAACTCAAACAAGGCTCATTTCAGAGAACTCAAAACAGACAGACTTAACTGTCAGTCTCTGATGGCAGCTACAGTTGTGAAGTCAAAACAAGAAGAGTCCTCCTAAACTCAGGCAAGCTTAGCACCTAAATCACAGCTAAGCTCCACCATGTAGACTGAATTAGAAATTCTAGGGAAAAATGCACATCAATGCATGAATGTGAGACATTTGCCTCTCTTACCTAAACATGTTAGTAACACGGTATAAAAATGAACACTATAGGTCAAGTCCAAGACAGCCTGAAAAATCTGAAAGGAAGTACTATTCATACCATCTTGTGATGAGTGCAGTATACATACCATGAACTGGCAGGAAGGATGAAACTAACCATTCCCATACACTGTAAGAATGCAATTTCCCAAGAGCATTGGGAAAACAGTAAAATTAAGCCGATAATAAAAAGAAGTAGGCTCATTCCAAATAGACAAGTGATTTTCAAATTTTGTCTTCCTGTATTCCCACCCTAGACAGTCAGAACAATACTCCAAATCCCCATGCCAGCTGAAGGTCAGCAAATGGTGCAGGCTGAGGCTCCTCTTCAAGGTTTCTAGCTTAAAACATGACAGAATGAGTACCTCAGAATCACCCCGAAGTTCCTGTCCAACTCCCAGTCTCATACTTAGAAGTGATCCAGCCATTTCAGGCCAAGAGAGTTTGAAGCACGAGTGTTTTATTTGCAAAAGAACAGAGTATCTTCCACCTCAGAAGGACTTCTGTTATTAAGTCTAACACCTTAGAGTCCCAGCCTCTACCAGTTAGCTCTCATGATTAAAAAAAGAAAAAACATCGCCCTTTTTTTGGTGGTTTGTTGTGGGCATCATCAACATAAAGCACAACAGAGCAAACAGAAGCATGAAAACCAATCTTAATACTCTTTTTACTCATTGATTTCTGTAAACTAAAGAGTTCACCTATGTAACCGCTCATTGTAACCCGATAGCTAGAAAGTACCAAACCCCATCTTTATTAAATTTAAAATCTGGCTGAGAATCTACTTCCTCCAAGTACTGCTGAGGGGTGAAACTAGCATCCTGCTGCACTGTATGGGAGGAAAGAGAACGCTTGCCAGGGCTTCACACCGCAGCGCAGCAGCAGCAGAAACGCAGCCCCACACAGAGCATACAAGAAACTCCCCCACTGCGGTAGCAGGAACAAAAGCTTGGGTCTAGTCTTGCTCATGGCTGCTCCACCCAACAGCTCCACTCAGAACTGTGAAGCCAGACTGCACAGAGTGAGTCTAAGTCCCACACAAGGCCTATCAGATAAATATTATCATTACTCCTCCTTGTCCTGTGATCACAAGGGCAGCGCTGTTCAAAAGTTTAAAATCCAAAAATCACGGCAAGTCGGAGGTGAGAAATCCAACTTCCCTTCACAGAGCCCAGCGTTCAAGGGTGCTCTCCAGCAGAAGCTGACAGCTGATCGAGCTGTTTCTAGTGCTGTGGGAAGTTTCTCCTTAAAGAAACAGATAGTCAAGGGAAAGACAGCTCCAAGCCATCAGCACTTACAGTTCCCTTAGAGTCACACAGCACACAGTTGCTTTGTATTTTAGAGGATAAATTAATACCCTCATAAAGTGAGCCTAGGAAGCAAGTTCTAATGCTACCATTGTTTATGGACCGTGTGTAATGAAGATCAGATCTGTTTAAAATGAGAGGAAAAAAAAATCAAGGTTACAGATCTGGTGTGGAGGGGTGTTTCAAGGAAAATCAAATCAGGGGGTTTTTTGCCCTTTCAAATCAAATTTGAACGGATGCCTTGTTTTTCCAGAGGATTTCCCTCATTCCCCCCCAAAAGAAATCTTAGTGTTTTAACAGTACTGAAGTGATTGACTTTAGGCTCTCTAGTTACCAGACTCTACATTAAAATCATCCAGATTGTTTAGTGTGAACCAGCTTTGTGTGTTCATTAGCATTGCGCAGCTGGCCTAGCAAGCCAGGGAGACCAAAGCCCAAAACCCTATTGAGAAGCAAGCTAAAATTAACTTTGCTCTGAATGCCCACAGGCCATAATCATTCACAAGCCCCATCCTTTGAACAGGTACCTCCACCTGAGTTTTCACAGGTTTTTCTCAGTTAAAGAAAGTTCTATGATAGAAATGAGAACAGGAATTGCCTTTGATGGTTAAACCAGCATTTTGGACCATTTCCGCCGCCCTTCCAGACCCCTTTTAAGGCTAGGGGGAGGTGGGGTCATGTGACATCAGGGGGAAGGGATTTTGGACGGCATTCCAGGTTTTCACCATGGTTGCTGGGAGCTGCATGGGATGCCCTGATCTCAGGAACCCATCTGGACAGCCCAATCTCTCGCTCAGCCCCTGGGCTTACCCCAGTGAGCACTGTCGCCACTGCTCGTCACCTCACCGCTCTCTATAGCTAAAGCTTTATTCTCTGCCTTATAAAGCAGTCAGCCTTGGCCTTTGGTCCTGATGCCACTGAACATGTTGTAAAGTTTTACTCACAAAGCTAAAAGGGCTTCATCAACAGTTATAGGTTTGAAATGTATGTATACAAAATGGCAGCCATCTAGCTTATTGTGTTGCTGATTAATTTTCCATACTCTATAAGAAGTAAATATACACACATGCCATTCTGCATTTCTTCTGTATACACATCTACCTCGAATGACTGTGTATAGCTCTTTCTTGCTACCCTCCTTATGAAGTGATTGTTAACCTCCATTGTCTTTCTGAAGCAGTTCAGAAGGAACTCTTCTCCCTTTTCCCTCTCCCACTTCCAGCAGCTATCAGTAAGAGATTTCTCCAGCACTCACAAGCATTACAACCATCACAGACAAACGTGAAACGCAAAAAGAATTAGAAGTTGAGAACGTTAATGATATGCCCATCTATACCGGCCTGCATAACAAGTGTGGTAAGGAAAACGCTATTGACTCCCAGAACAGAAGAAAACAAATAGCAACGTTAAATTGCAGACCAAAAAAGTAGATCCTTGCCAGGGCAACGGCGGGAGATTTAAACGGTTGAGAACCGGTGTAGCCCTCAGTCCACGAGGTCGACTGCTCCGAGCTGGCGCAGCCAGAGCCGGTGCAGCCAGAGCCGCAGCGACAGATCTTGAGGTACGGGTTGGGGGGGAGTTTGGGTGGTTTCCTGCTGCAACCCGGCAGCAGGCGGTAGCTGTCTCACGAGAGGCTGACACGGCATACGCACTGCCAGGGCAACGGCGGCCACACCACTGCCCTTCGCCTTGAAAAAGCCTCAGGGAGGGCAGTTAGGAGGGGAGGTTAGTGTGTGTGCACTGCTGACCCTGTGGCTCGTGTGGGCGGGCAGGTAGGTTCTGTCCCTCATCACTCGGGGGACTGTCTCACCTACTGGCAGCCTCTGAGCCTACAGATTACCATGGGCTCCACCAGACAGAGGGTTCGCCCCATAAAGAACGTGGCAGCCCAGACCGAGGGCCTGCCCAAGAGTGCGGCTGTGGAAGTCTGTGGCTGCAGGGAGTGCCTGAGCCTGCACCAGCCGGATGGTGGCAGCAATTCCATCTATGTGAGGTGTGAGCAGGTGGAAGATCTGCTCAGCATGGGGGCAGAGCTCAAGGAAGAGGTGGAGAGAGTGAGAAGCATTAGGGAGTTCGAGAGGGAGATTGATTGGTGAAGTAACTCCCTGGCATGCCAGAGGGAAAGTCACAAGGGATATTTTCCCAAAAAAATTATGGACCTGCAGCCCTATCAGGCAAAAGGGAGAGAAGTGGGAGACCAAAAGAAGGAGAGGGTTGGAAGATAGTCCCAGCTCGGCACTGTGGGAAAACATCCTCCCTGCCTATCTTGGTTCCCCAGGTCCCCCTAAGCAATAGGTTTGAGGTGCTGGGAGTTGAAGAGGAGGTAAATGGGATGGTGGGGGATGGTCCCCCTAAGAGGATGCCAAGGGTGAGGAAGTAAACTCCATCCCTCAAGACTGCCTCTACCAGGAAAGATAGAAAGGTGATTTTGGTTGGGGAGCACAGGAAGTTCCACACCAACATGTGGAGGAACTTTTTCCTGGTGAGGGTGAGGGAGCCCTGGGACAGGCTGCCCAGGGGGTGTGGAGTCTCCTTCTCTGGAGAGATTCAAGACCCATCTGGATGCCTCCCTGTGCCACCTGTCCTAGGGACCCTGCTTTGGCACGGGGGTTGGACCCAATAATCTCTGGAGGGCCCTTCCAACCCCAATAATTCTGTGATTCTGTGATCCTATATCCTATCAAAATCGTAGGCATAATGCAGAAGTTACAAACTTATACACTTCAGGGGAATTGGTTCTGCCCCCACAAATCATAACTTGGCTCAAGCAGCATTGTCACCATCACAGCAGTAAAAAAAAAAACAATATAAGCTTTGTGTGATTATTTTACAGCTGAAATTAGTTATCAATAGAAAGCTAGGAATCATGTTATGGATTGAGAGAGAGAGAGAGGTGCATTGTACAAGACCATCTGACACAGTCAGAGAACCAGAAATATTTTCAGGTGCAAATCAAAAGACACTGACCTCTCAAACTTGTCAGCTTTTTCTAGTTTTATCACCCAAACTGTTAACTCCCCCTGCAAACCTGGCTTCCTGACCTACACAGCCAGGTATATTTTTCATTCACTTAAACCTCCATAGATTGAATAGACCTACTCCAAGTCCAGGCCCACACAAAGAAGGAGGATTGAGCCAAGCATGTAAATTAGCCACCAGTTTCAACATTTCTAAAGCTGGCCTTGCTCTAGCTTAGGTATAAAAAAGTAACTTAAAATAAACGCTTCGTAAATAACCAGGACAGTGTCCAATTTTTCATTTAGCAGTCTACATAGCATCTAAAAGCACAGAGCATATAAAAGAGCCACAAAAGCTTACAAGCTAACAATGTTTTATTTACAGCATTAGGCACTAACAGGCTTACGAAGTGGCTAAACAGAAAGGGAGACCCTGTGGTTTGGACTTAGGTGTATAATGTACTCGCCTTACGTTTTTGTCTCTAGCACATCTTAAAAACAGAACATTGGGATGCTGTAACATAATGTCTAATGAAAGAAAACATCCCACATGCTAAGGAAAACTGGGACTGTACTTATTATAATTTAATTCACCAAACTGATCTACTGTATGGGCACGGTACAAACAACTGCTGTAACTTCACTTTTGTTTCAAGTTTCAGCTGTTCCAGTTCAGATACTCGTCCTTGGTTAAGTCATCACACGTTCTTTATCAGAGATAATTTCATTAGCTAATAAACAGAATTTTAATTTGAAAGTTTGATAGCAAAAGCATCATTTCCTGTAATCCAAGTTGTGACTTAACCATTAACACACGGGTAAAAATGCCTAAATCACTGGGATAAGGCTGTGTCATGAAAGGACTAGATTTGCTCTTGGCTTCCCAACAGAGCCCTAAAAACTTTCTTGGCAAATAAGCAGTGACCAATTTTTCCAAATTAGTTGTTCCCAAAATGCAATGATGCTGAGTATTTGATCTTGCCAGTGGGCACTGACATTTTGAACCTCAAATCAAACACTACAGCAGACCTGAAAAGCATACTTGCCCTGCAAAAGTACACAGCAAACACCTGCCATAAGATAATGTGCCATTCACTAACAGCCAAGGCCTTGATCCAGTCCCAGCTCACCTTGTTTTCTTCTAGTGCTTACAAGACAGAGAATTTGCTGACAGTTCCTGTTTCCAGGAAACAGATGTTAAATACACAACAGCAACTGTTTCACAAGGTACTATGATCACTTGCAGGATTTCATTTATTTCTGCACTAACTGGAGTCCCGTGCTCAGCAAACTGGGTATCTTCTTAAGGACCAAGATGCTGAGTAACTGCGCTGTCCCTGGCTGGCCACGGGTGCTGCTCCAAAGGGAACATCAGAAACAAGCAAAGCTGGTGACCCATCATAAATATTACTGTATTATGAACTAGCAGCATATAAATCCTTTCTCAGTGGCATATCCCTACGGGAAAAGGCATGTGAGCTTCCATATGGTAGTGATATATCATGTGATTTTTTTTAAAAGGCATACTATAGCTCGGACTTATTTACTGTTCTCTCTCTTCATATCTGTAAACAAAGAGAAGCATAAGAGGTTACATTCCTTCCTACTCCTTGCTATGTTATTTAAACTAAACCGAAAGTTTAGCCACATAAATGTCTGTCATCTGCACTCAATTCCTGGTACTTTCTTCTTTTTAAGAAAATTAAATACCCAGATGTGTCTGACTAAATAAAAGGGGGGGGGGGGGGGGGTTGAAGCATCTCTTCTTTCTGCCAAAGAAGCAAAAAAAAAATTACAGCTAAGAGTAAGGAGAGAATCTTAAAAAACAACTACAAAAAAAAGTTAAGCGTACTGAACACTGACCATATCTTAAACAGGTTTCTTCTATCCACCACCACACATAACAAAGCACAAAATAAACTAAGAAACTC
The DNA here is from genome assembly GCA_022605575.1 of Laterallus jamaicensis coturniculus. Lineage (NCBI taxonomy): Eukaryota > Metazoa > Chordata > Aves > Gruiformes > Rallidae > Laterallus > Laterallus jamaicensis. The sequence goes on from JAKCOX010000005.1 coordinate 7,004,115, forward strand.
TTTACTTTTGGGTTAATTCATAAAAGCTTTCATTAATTAAAGAATTCTAAAGACATCAGCCCAATTGTACAAATTATACCTAGGAAAAGATGCATACAAAAAGCTGTTTGATCATGTGCAAATGAACAAAAAACAAAATCAAATTATTCAGATTTTTTTCCCCAGTTCTCTAATACAATCACAAAGGTTCAAAAGAGATATTGTAGATTCCATTAATAAGCAAACCAAGTAACGGGACACAGTCAACCCTCCCTTCCTGCCGCTTCCTTTCTTCAAAGTAAAGCATTTGTTCTTCCATTTATTATTCCCTCTTAATTGGATTTGGTGAGGAAAAGGCAGCAGTCTACTAGAACAGGAGACACAAGAATCACAGGAAAATTCAAGTTGGGAAGTACCTCAGGAGGACTGCAGTCACACGTCCCATCCAAAGCAGGATCAGCTCAGAGGTCAGACCAGGCTAATCCAGCCGAGTCCTGAAAACCCCCAAGGACAAAGACTTCACAGCCTTTCTGGGCAGCCTGTTCTACTGCCTGACTGCCCTCAGGAGTGAGAGTCCTTCCCTTAACCCACTCTGAACCTCTCATTTCAACGTACGCCACTGTAAACAGCCTGGCTTCAATTCCTCAGTAATCAACTTGCACATACTGTAAGGTTGCTCCAAAGCTGTCTCTTTTTTCCACACTGAAGAACATAGTTACCTCAGGCTCTCCTCACAAAGCAAGTACTTCCACCACCTGATCATCTCAGTGGGCCTCAGCTACAGTCCCGCTTACAAACAGCTTTTTCCTACCGCCCAACCAACAGCCTTGCAGACTGGCCGCCTTGCTGACCAGCCATCTTGCTGACCAGGAGCCCGCCTCACCAGCCACCTTGCAGACCAGACGCCCATCTGACCCACCACATGCATGACCCGCCACATGTCTTGCTGGCCACCAGCCTGACCGGCTGCCTTGCCTGACCGGCCTCGTGCCTGACCAGCCACCTTACCTGACATGCTACCTTCCCTGACCCGCCACCTTCTGTGACTGGTCGCCTTGCCTGACTTGCCACATTCCCTGACCGAACGGCTGCATGACCAACCGTTTGCTTGACCTGACACATGCATGACCCGCCACCAGCATAACCCACCATCTTACCTGACCAGCCTCCTGCCTGACCGGACACCCAGCCTGACCCACCACCTCCATGACATGCCACCTCACCTGACTAGCCACCTACATCACACGCCACCTGCATGACCCACTGCCTTGCCTGACCAGCCACCTTGCCTGACTAGCTGCCTGCTTAACTGGCCACCTTTCCTGGCCCACCACCTGCATGACATGCTGCATTGCCTGAGAGGCCACCTGCAAGGCCCGGCGCATTGCCTGCCCGGCCACTTTGCCTGACCCACCGCATGCCTGATCAGCCCCCTTTCCTGACCCGCCACCTACATGACCCACCTCCTTGTCTGTCCAGTCACCTGCCTAAAACACTGCCTGCATGACCTGCTACCTGCCTGCCCAGCCACCCTGCCTGACCTGCCTCCTGCCTGACTAGCCACCTTCCCTGACCTGCTGCCCACCTGATTGGCCAGTTTGTAGACCAGCAGCTTGCCTTGCTGACCGACCACCTTACAGACCGGCCACCCAACTGACCGGCCGCCTTGCAGACCAGGCATCTTGCTGACTGGGCACCTTGCAGACCAGCCACTCACCTGAACGATTACCTCGCTGACTGGCTGCATTGCTGACCTGCCCAAAACTCAATGCAGCATTCTAACAACTTACACTAACAAGCAGGTAACACAGCTGTAGCCCCCGCTCTCTGCTGCCGGGGGGCTGCAGCCATTCTGCCACCAGATCAGCAGAGGAGCCTGCCACAAGTCACATCCTGCCTGGGCGCCCCAGCCTCCTGTTGCCTCTCCATCTGGGAGCTGAGGCCCTCCTCCCTGAAAGGTCTCCCAGAGGATCCCATCGAGCTCTTTCTATCGCCCCTAGAGCCGCACAGTTTGCTCACCTGCTCCCACACCTCCTCAGCCTGAAACACAGCTTCTCCTGAGAAGGCACCTGCCCCTTCCCCTGCTCCTGCTGCAGCCCCAGCATCCCCTCTGCCCCACGCACCTGGAGAGACGCCTCCTCCCTCGGAAGCCCGGGCTGTGCTCTGGGCGGTGCTTGGCAGAGCTGGGGCAGCCGCACAGCTCTCACAGGGGGTGAGCCAGGCGAACGCTGCGCAGCGCCCCCAGCCCCGTCCTCGCGAAGGTATCCCGAGGCTCCTGGGGGCACAGGCGGGCGGGCGGGCACTCAGCCCGCCAAGCCGCTCAGGGCGCGGCCCCCGCCCGCCGGAGCGCTTGCCGCGAGGCCACCCGGACGGGCCAATGGGCACGCTCGTGCCGCCCGCCACCGCCTCACGCGCTGGCCGCGCCGCCCGCCACGCGCCGCGCTTCGTCTCGCCAGAGCTGAAGGCGCGGAGAGGCGGGCGGGCGGGAGCAGCTCCGCGGCGGCCCTGCCAGCGCTGGCCCGCGAAGGCCGCAACGCCGTCCGGGGCCGCCTGTCACGGCTGGGCATCGGCGCCGGCCGCGCAGCGGCGGGAGGAGCGGGATCCGGCCCTCAGAGTCCCCGGTGCCGGTCTGGAGCGCAGCAGGCATCCACCAGGTAGGCAGGGGCGAGGCCACCCGCAGACGCCCCTGTGGCGGTGTGCGGAGCTGCGCGCCAGAGGAGCCGCGAGGCAGGCCCGGGCTCTGTCCCCTCTGTGTCTGCAACAGCTGCCCCAGGGGAGTGACCCTCCGCACAGAGCGCTGGCCTCGCAGGGGCAGGAGGGCAACCTTTTACGACACTTGGCTCCTTCTCTCCTCCCGCCCTTCTTTCTACCGAAGGGGCCTGACCTGCAGGCCTGGAGAAGTGTGGCCGGTTGCAGCCACCCTCTCCCGCTGCATCTTTCCCGGAGGCACAGCCACAGACAGCACGGGAGCCTCCTGACAGCTAGCCCGGCATCTTAAGCTGGAGAATCCACTAGGCAGGAACCCTGCTTTAGCACAAATACCACCAGCCCTTCCCCTGCCAGGGAACTGCCTGCTGACAACAGGAAGCCTAGACATAGAGATGAGGTATTTGCCCTTAGTGACTTGAAAGCTTCTTCTCATTTTTAAAACCACTTTTAAAACACCCTGAACATTTTACAGTAACAAAGCAGCAATGTTCCTAACATTCATTTTCCAAGATCAGTCTGTTAAATGGGTTTGTTCGTACCCAGAACAAAAGACTCAGTTGAAGCTGGGTAACGAGAAGTCTTTTGCCCACTGACTCAAAAACCTAATTTGCAGATACCATAAGAATATTTCAAGTGAAGAAATGCTTCCTCTGAACCCAGAAGAGAATAATTAAAAGGGGTGATGAAATCAATGCAAGGTGTTTAATGCATCATCGCTGGTGTCAGGGCAGGGATTAATTTGGCTAGAGGGAAACAGTACCAAACAAGAGCTTTGATGGGTTCCCAAGGAGTGCAGTGTCTCTGGAGAAGATTGAAGGAAAAAGCAGAATTCAGTCCCATGCTCTCTGGGCACATGTTTATTTTACACCCTTCAAGTGAATTAGGAACTCAATGTGAGGAAACAACACAGGCTCTTCATCTGAGGAGCTGACCAGAGCAACACTTAAGTCACAGCTGTCAAGGCTCCCTTGGTGTGAAAAGAACATCCCTGAGAGCTGTGGTTCCTTTGACTATGAAGGGAAGAGAGGGGTGTAACAATAGGCTTTAATTAGGTGCAGGTAGAGGATTTGCTTTCCCACCCCTGGAGGCATGAGGCAATAGACTCGAGACAGTAAATTTATTTTTCTCTCAGGGTGGTTTGAGGTGAGATTGGACCTTTCAATTTAGCAGTCATGAACTACGAGATTGTGCAAGGAAAGGTAATTTCCAAGAGGCTGCAAAAGACATTTTTGAAGACAAGATAGATTGGGAAGTCCAAGGACTGCGACTCTCAAACTCCAGCAGTTCACAGAGGGCAGGGAGGATGATGCATGTCTGTTCCCTTACCCTGCAGGAGGTTACAGTCCCCACCACAGCAGCAGCAGAACAGGTGGGACATCTCCTCAGCTGCAGCAGTTCAGGCTGTCATATTAATGCCATTGCCATCAACTCCAGTTTACATTGCTATGTGGGACTGAATTAGAGCAGCAGAGAGCACTGAGTCATGATCCCCACTGGAGTTAACTGTAGTGGCTAAAGGGTTCGCCTCCCACACGTCTCCTCAGCCAATACACCTACATTGCACAGGGAGCATTAATCAGAGTCCAAGGAGAAAACAGATTAGGGAAAAGGAAGATTAGGGAAGGAAGAAGAAAGAAGTGAGGGTAGGAAAGGAAAGAGCATTAGTAGACAGCAGGAAGGGTTATTTGCATGCCAAGAGGAGGCTGGGGGGAAGCGATAGGAATTTGCTAGGGTATTTCTCAAAAGCCTAGAGGGGTTAGGGAGCCAAGTTGCCTCACATCTATTAATACCTCAGAGTTATTGATTGCCTTTGGGCTTGATCTTAAAAAGAGCCAGTAACAACCTGTTTGAATTGATTACAATTACAGAATTCTATAAAATACAGTCAGCAAACCAAGTGAAAATTCCATCTGGGATTTAGATATTCCAGGCTCCAGGATAAGGCAGGGTTACACCCTAAACAGTTAATACTATCAGTATGGAAAAGGTTATTACCTGTCTGTGTGAGCACTTAAAACATGTTCAAGTGGTGCTCAAGAGAAAGTAGCACCTCCAAAGCTTAAGGCAGCAGGCAGTGGCTTGTTAGGAAGAAAGGCAAAACCCCTTCTTGCTTGAATTAATGAATGAAAAATTAGCAGGGGGTGGGGGGACATCTTTTGATTGGAATGATTCAAAAGGGACCAAACTCAGAAAAGGAGCTTCAGGCTCCTTTCAGTGACTGCAACCTGAAGAGATAAAGCCTTAGTGAGAATGAGAGACCTGGGTTACAAATGCTGACAGGCATTTGCCAGCTTTTCAGTTGAGTCTCATGGAGTAAAGGAAACCATCAGATCTGAACTAAGTTCTGCTTGGAGAATAGGAGGGGGTGGGTTTTTTTCAATCCCCTTGTTCATCTGGATCTACAAGTTTGCATATGTGCCATCTGTTCAGGATTTGTAAATAAATACTTAGTTTTAGATTAACTTTTGTTAGGACTTGCTCCAAGGAGGGTTGGGCCCTAAGGCATTCCTTTCCTCAGGTATGGCCATTGTGAAAATCTGCACCTTAGTTGTGAGGTAACCACCAAACCCTACATGCTCCCATAAACACACCTGGTTCTGTGTCTGTAGGTACAACAGACTCTGCTCAAGAGCTGGCAAAAGGAGTTGGTAAGGAAAAAGTCTTTGTGTGACCATTGGTGGCCAGGAGAACTCAGGCATGTGACAACTCTTTACCTCAAGGATCTCATGGGACATGAGGTGGCATCAGCACCATAAGCTGTGTGCCCATCACTCAGCCAAAGTTGTGGATGCCTTCTCCCTGGCAGGGGTTCAAGGCCAAGTTGGATGGGGATTTGGGCAACCTGGGCTAGTGGAGAGTTGTGTCTAAGTGATTCTTAAAGGTCCTTTCCAACCCAAACCACTCTTGAATTGTACTATGCCACATGTTCAGTCAGTGGCAATCAGCTGCTGTGACTCAAAAGGACCTGACAGCAAGGAAACATGTTGTACCCAGCTGCTAGGGAAGTGGAACCCCCTGTATTGATGGTAACCGTTTTCCACTGGGAAGGTAAAGAGTGACAGGAGGTAAGGAAGCAATGAAGTTTCCATTAAAATAACAAGCCAAACAGCAGCAGAAACTATGGAACAGGAAACTAAGCAGGATAGCACTTGTCACCTTCAGTGTGCAGAGTCTGGGCTCTACATGGTCAGTGCTACAGGGCAGCCAGTAAGCCCACTAGGCAACTGGGGTGGAGAGGAAGAGACAGGAGGGATTCTGCCAGAGAAGCAGTGCTTGCCAGCAGTCTGGGCAGCAGAGGGGCTGTTCACTTATTGCTCCTAAGCTCTCCACAGCCTCTTGTCACCTGAGGACGTGGCCAGAGTCAGTGCAGACCAGCACGTGTTGCCTAGCTTGGGTGGTGGAGCTGGTCCTAGATACCACCTCTGAAGTACAATCCCACTTCCCCAGCAATGGCAGTGTGTTCTTCCAACAGCCACATCAGCTCTACCCAGAAAGCACAGGCAGGCAATTTGACTGCTTCCAGGTGACCCCTACAGTCATCCTCAATATCACTCTCCTTAAGCTAACCTGCCAGCCCACGCTTCTGTGTCTCAGAGTCTTTTATAAAGTTAATCCAAAAGCTGGATAAATCACCACTAAGAGTCAGCTGCAGTAAAAGCTCAATGCTCACCTACCACCTCGTGCATACATCTTCAGAGTAGGAATGTGGGCAGGAAGTAGCTATTCTCTTTCTTCTGTTACTTGCTGAATGGTATAATACAGTCTTGTTTCCTTTCCAAAAACTGTCCTTTGTTCTGGCAGTGAATTTATATAGACCAAGTAGTGACACTTTTGTACCGGAGAGTCTTAACGTTTGGGGAGTTCAGGGGCATGGAGGGAAACAATACAATTCCTGCTCAGTAAGCATTTGCCTTTTTCCACTTCTTTCCTTCTGAGAATTTACAGTCACTTCTATCCACCTTTCATCTGCTCAAGAAAGGAAAAAAAAAGAAAAGAAAATGAAGGAAGGAGCCTTTTCTTATGCTCTTCACTTAAACAAAACCAGGCTTTCACATCCAAAGAGATTCATACCCTACTACCAAGATAATAGGTGAGACGCGAGTCCAAAAGTCCCCCTGCTGTGTGCTCAGTATTCATGGGTGGTCGAAGCTGTAGCTGAGCTCCCTCACCATGGTGCAGCAAGAATTCAGAGATTTATTTTATGCAATTGGCATTCTATTTATACTTTTTGGTCCACTATATCTCAGAGCACATTACAGAGTATTTAATCACAAGATACTGTACCTACAGCACAGTTCCACCACAGCAATTTAGCACATGAAAGGGGAAGGAGGGGGGAGGACATTGGAGAGCAAGGAAAAGAGGTAGTTTGATTTTGTAAAATTTAATACCCACACAATTAAAAGACAGGTAAGCATTCTGATCATTGTCTTCCTCCTACTTCTAATACCTGTCAAAATCTTCTCTCTCATTGTACCTCTTTTTCCTCAGCATCTCAATTTTATCTTGACCTGAAAAATAACCCTTGCTTTCTAATCACCACATTGTTTACCCATGACATGATTTCTCCACTCACTTTCTCTTAACTGCCTAAATGCTTCATAACTGCCCTTTCAGCTTTAAACTGCTGCAGCATCAACAATCTTCTCTTGGCTTACAGGCCATATTACTGCACCTTCTGAATGTTCAGCACCTCTACTCTTGGCCATCAAATGCAAATACTTCTTTTTACCTTCCCAGTTGTACACAGCTTGGTGCATATTAGGCATCTTTTATAATATCCTGTTCTTTTCCCACTCTTCTCTAATAATGCCAGTCCCTCCAGTTCTCTGAGTTCCTTTCCTCTATTATTTTCCTTTGTTGTGTGGCCAGGCTTCTCTAGCTAGTAACCACACAGCCCTAGTACATAAGGTTTGCATGAAGAGAGAACAGGTCTTTAACTCTTTCTGGAAAATGCCAAGTTAAAGGATTACAAAAACATCCATGATACTTTCCTGTGCAATTTGTCTTTCTATTTCAGCCTGTAACCTAAACTGCAGCTCTCCAGAACAGGTAAAGCTTTCCTATCCGTGCCTTGGAGCACACCAAGTGTGTTGTCAGTACTTGACTAATAATTGCTGCCTCCACAGAGTAGAGTCCAAGCTGATAGCTGATCTGAGAGCTGTGTGGTGCCAGGAATTCAGCCCAGCAGCTAACCAGAAATGTCCGGAAAAAGCAAATAAGCATTTTGAGGAAAGCTTATATCTATTTTTCACTGCTTCTGGAACCAAAGCAAAGACAAAAATGAAGGGGAAAAAACCCACAGTAAAATAACTGCAGCCATCCTAAAAAGTCCTCATTCCTTCCACCCCTTGTCTTGGCAAGTAAGAAATAGGGTAGCTTGCCCCCTTCCTCTCACCCCCACCAATTAGCTCGGCCTCTCTTCCAGTGCGTGAGTGTGGGCTGAAGGGTGAAGGAATATATAGGTTACAAACCTGTAGTGGTGGTTTATTTAGCACATTTCCATTGGGGCATTTCAGCTTCTTTTTTTTCTATAGGAATATTTTTTCATTTAATAGTACCATACATCGTTGCAAATGAATGGCTGATCAGGCTTATAAAAGCCAAAAGTAGCAAAATAAAAAGCAAGATATTTGAGCTCATGAAGGAACAGAGTCCATTGTTGCTAATCACTCAGTGCAAGTATACTTTCAATGTGCAGAAACAATCTGTGTGCACATAGAAATGCACATAATCCTCATGCAGGGACAGATTTGTTGTTGTAGCACAAGAAAACAGTGTGCTGGGTTCTTTCTTTTGTGGCCTTAGCAATATAAAGAGTATTTATTTACAACTTCAAGAGGAAGAAGTTCTCTTCTAGACTTAGATCTTCTGCAAGAGAGGAGTGTTCCTGCTCATGCTCTATAACCACTACCAGTTTTTCAAAAGGCTGGCTGTGTCCTACCCAGAAAGGACCACATTGATGGTTCGTGCAGCACAAACCCAATGCCAAGACTTTTCAACCCACTGACAAATCAGATTCCTCCAGTCTGGTTAGAATTCAGAGCGCTACCCCTGCAAAGCTCCCTTTACCTTCCCCCTGGGTGTGAGGAATGAGAGGGAGCAGACAATGCCATTGCAGAGGTGGCAGGCCCAGAGAGCTGCAGAGGAAAGGGGCTGGCACAGTGTTGAAAAGGCAAGGAGGGCCAGGCACACAAAACCCATTGTTCATCCATGGGTTGCTCGGTGTCTTTAAGCTCTGTGCTGTGTGGCAAAAGGGCAGGTTGCTTGATTTCAGTCAACAGCTGGTGATGGTATCCCAGCTCTGTAACCTGTTCACAGCCATGTAACTATAAAATCACTCTGTGAAACCAAACGTGCACAGAAAACTGACTGCTTCAGCAGTTCACATGGCTCCTCAGTGAGAGGATCGTACATGTCTGGGACTATTCACCCTGCCTGCTGTTTGGCCATGCCATGGGCAGCTCCAGCACATGCTATTAATGTCAAGAAGATTACTAACAGAAATGCTGCTTCCTTCTTGCTTTTCTGCTCAACTTGATTGTTATATATAGTGCAAATCAACAGATTTAAGGAGAACCTTCCCACTGAGTCTATTCCAATCACAACCATCATCACCCTTTTTGAAATTACATCATCCTCAAAGAAAAAGTATTAAGTAAAAGTAGTTTTCTGGATAGAAAATATTATCTCAATTCAGCAGCACCCTGATTTGGCTATTACTGCACAACAGTCAAGAAAGACCTTTATGGATTTAAAAAAACCCCAGCATTCACCAGCTCTCATGGCTTACAGAGTAAAGGGCAATCAGACCACTAAATCTGTCTTTTCATCTTGTTTATCCCAAAGAGAAAACTCAATAGAAATCCAACTTCTGATCATTTCCCTCTGTAATAAACAAGGAACTGCTGCTCTGACTGTAACCTGAGCTTCAAATGGATTGAAGCTTGAAAAGTTCGGTGATGATCATTCCAAACAACTGTATGTGGCTGACTTTTCCAAAAAGTAACAAACAGCCAGTGAAATGAGTTTGTGTTCACACACTTGGCTCAGCAGGCTGTGGTTTAGCCCCATAGGTAAGCTCAGATTTGACATGGGTTAAAATAAAATAGTCCTTGGCGAGTGGTCACGGTAACTGAAATCTTACTCTTAGAGGACTGGTTAAGAGGGTCCACATCCAATTCTGCCACAGTCACCACAGCTGGAACAGAGCTGATCTGTCAGTGCCCAGCTCCATCAATCCTACCCATCTGATCTGCCTGAGATTTGCTAAACAAACAACCCCAAAGTAGGGTAGCCCTGAGACACACAGACATAACATAGATAAAAAAATACATTCACAACTCTAACTGTCCACACATTCTCAAGAAAGTTGCACCTATGTTATATTACTCAGCATGTGGTTTCAATTCTAACAACAATGTGCATTTGTTCAAGCACACGCTGGCTGCTAACTACACTACTAGCCCTGTTTAAATATGGCATGGCCTGTGACTGCCTTTCAGGGGTCAAGTCTCTGGCATGTGCATGCTACGTTATGGTCGGTATAATCTTATAGATTACCCAAGCAGCAGACCCAGATCCTTTGATGTCATGAAGGCATGTGTATATAGAGTACACATATGCTGGGTTTTTTGTAAGGTAGAAGGTCCAAGAAAGAGGGTACTGAGAGGAAAAAAAAAAAAGGAAGAAGGAAAAAATAGTCTCTATCTAGGTCTTTCCAGCACTCTTCATTCCCTTCGCATTAGATTTACTAAATTAAATGATGATTTTGCCTTACTGTCCTAAGCCTGAATTTATTTTACACTCCTTTTTACGAACAGCTGCTCATGAAAGTTGCCTTGCCCTGCAGAACTGTTTGCACCAACTTGCACGTGGACTATCACTCAGGCAATTTTCAGAAAGAAGACATTAACATTAGTGGCTTCCAATTTTTTTATCTCATGGATTTAGACTACTACCAACATTTTTACCTAATAGCTGCTGGAACTTTATATGGGGAGAAAAGGCATAGAAGTCAATAGACCTGACTGAAAAGGTATACCCAATGTACAAACTTGAGTGCAGAGGCTAGCAGGACTGCATCACCAACCTGCTAGGGAAAGAATTTAACCCATCTTTTCCAGATGTGTTCTACTCATGTTATGCCATCTGTTGGTAATGCTCTCTAATGAAGTTTCTTCAGACACTTTGTTATAAACATCCATTTAACATTTATTTTTTTGCAACTAGTGTTTCCAATGAAATCTTGCTGCTATGCATTAGTCTTCAAAAATCTCTTGACCTCACATTTTGAAACAGGGACCTGAAATTAAACAACAGGATGACCAACATATGTGACAGTATAACTCAAAACAGCACTATCATGACTGCTCAAGAAAAGGACCAAATTAAAGCTCTGCCATCTCCCTCATCTATGCCATTTCCTGACACTTAAATACTCAAAGTTGTAATCTTTATAAAGTTAACATCTTGCTATGTTAAAAGCCATAGTTTTAACTGGGGAAGGAATGAAGGGGTGTGGAAGAAGAGGGGGTTATTTACAGAGTTAAACAGTGGAAACCAGTAGTTCAGGATACTTTTTTTAAGCTCTTCATTTCCAGAAACCCACCTCTGAATGTATCCTCCTCTGACTGATGCATCATAGAAAGTTGGTGCAGTGAAAAGTTCTTAATGCAATTAGAATTTCAGTGAAAAACCACTAGAAGTTTCAGAGAAAGAAGAAAAAGACCCCAAACCTATTTAAAGAGTTTATGCCCATCTCTCCTGTAAAATACTCCATGCTGTTCTTCCTACCCTGCAGGCTTTGGGCATCATATGGCCACCACAACAGAGCCACACTACAACCACATGCCTGGCTCTCCTGGTGCCAGTTAAGGAGCCTCACAGAGATGGTCACACACATGATGATCAAGGGGTTTTTTTTCTCTTCAGACGTAGGCCAAGTGTTTCCAGTGGAAGCCCCAGTAAAGGTTTAAAGGTATATTTGCCCCTGGAGAATATTCTCTTGGTAACAAAGAGGGAGTTTTCCTTCCAGAGCCTCGAATACAGAGATGCAGGCATTTCAAGTGAATGTTGCATCTCTTCCCCATATGGTTCTATTCCTGAAAACTGGAAATATGCACCTATCCCTTCCTACAGCCTCCATAAACCAACACTACACTCAGCCATATTCATCCTAACGTAAAGGATTCATCCCAATGTAAAGGATTCATCCCAACATTAAGGAACAAATAAAAGCACCTTATGACACATTTCTCTCCAAACTAGATGAGCTTTTTATCTAAGTATCTCCTGATAGAACTGGTCAATAAAGATGGAGCTGGGGTTGGTTATTCAACATGATGAGTAACAGCTCTACATTTCATTGTCCAGGCAGTTTTGGAGGTTTGTGTGGGTTTGGGTTTTGTCTTTCTACTTCCTGAGTAGTAAATTCGGAGTGATCATTCTTAACAAACAGAAAACACACAAAAATTAAATCCATCTGCTTCTAACAAAGTAAGGAGTAAGAGAATGAATCCAACAGGATATTTCATTTCCTAAATACCACTTATACCCATCACTGGTACCCTTCCAGTGAAATTCTGGTTCAGAGCTGTGGCTCAAAGCAAACCAGCTGCCTTCCTGCTAGGAAATCCCCATGCTCTGGCTGGTCAGCCAGAGGTTCCCTCTCCCTGGGTCAGGTGCCAGCTGCCCAGTCCTGGTTTGCAGCGTGCGCTTGCGCTTTGCCTGTGCCGCAGGGACCGTTCGGTTCTCATGCCAGTGAAGAGCCAGACCGACCATGAACGTTTTGATTCAAGACAAATCACATTTCTCCAAATGAGAAATTTACCTTCATTTAGTTTTTAAACTGTAGCACTGCTCTAGCTACAAATGATCCTGCATCAGCTCATCTAAAACCTAAATACAGTGAACATCTCATCTGCATTTCACAGAGTCACAGAGTTGTAGGGGTTGGAAGAGACCTTGAAAGCTCATGGGGTCCAACCCCCCTGCCAAAGCAGCTCCCCAGCTCATACTGCACAGGTCGGCGTCCAGACGGGTCTTGAATCTCTCCAGAGAAGGAGACTCCACACCCCCTGGGCAGCCTGTCCCAGGGCTCCCTCACCCTCACTGGGAAAAAGCTTTTCCACATGTTGGTGCAGAACATCCTGTGCTCTAAACTTGCAGCCATTGCCCATTGTCCGGTCTCCACAGACCACTGAAGAGGGGCTGGCCAATTCCCCCTGCACCCCATGCTTAAGATAATTGTAAACACCAATTAGATCTCCCCTTAATCTTCTTTTCTCCAGACTGAACAGACCCAGCTTATTCAGCCTCTCCTCATAGGATAGATGTTCCAGGCCCTTCATCATCTTCGTAGCCCTTCTCTGGACTCTCTCCAGGAGATCCCTGTCCTTTTTACACCAGGGAGCCCAGAACTGGACACAATACTCCAGGTGGGGCCTGACCAGGGCAGAGCAGAGGGGGAGGATCACCTCCTGTGACCTGCTGGCCACACTCCTCCTGATGCACCCCAGGATCCCATTGGCTCTCTTAGCCACCAGTGCACACTGCTGGCTCATAGCCAACCTGTCACACATATATCTGCTGTATGTTTTCTCACATGTATCTGCTGTTTTCTCCCTGCGCTGCACAAGGTGCTTGTTCAGTGGCTGATGGTGCAACATCCCTCATCTCTGTCAGTGCAATCTCTTTCTTCCACAAGCAGTGAACTAAAATCTCATTTTTAAGGCCTCTGAAATTGAATTTCAATGATTTTTTAAAAAGTCACTGTTAATTTAGAAATGACAGAGCAGATACAGTCTGCCTACTTGGTGCTTCCATTCCACTTGAGTAAGTTAAGAATTGAACTGCCTCAAGGATTTGCAAAACGAACAGCAATTTCATTTGTACTGTGACCCTCATGCCAACATCCAACAATATTCATCTTTGGCATGTGAGCCTCTACATTAGATCAAGCATTCCTGATAATTCAATCAGGTGTCTCACCTACCTCGCCTTTCCCTGACTCTGGATCATAACTATCTCCATAACCCCTCACTGCTGTGACTTCCTGAGGCTTTGTTTCATAGAACCGTAGAATGGCAAGGGCTGGAAGGGACCACAAGGATCACAGAGCTCCAACCCCTCTGCCACAGGCAGGGACACCAACCTCAGGCCTGGAGCTACACAAGGTTGCCCAGGGCCCCATCCAACCTGGCCTTGAACACCTCCAGGGATGGGGCATCCACCACCTCTCTGGGCAGCCTGTTCCAGCACCTCACCACTCTTTCTGTAAAAAACTTCCCCCTAATATCCAATCTAAACCTTCCCTCCTTCAGCTTTAATCCATTCCCCCTTGTCCTGCCATTATCTGCCCTTTAAAAAAGCTGATTCCCCTCCTGTTTCTCTGCTCCCTTCAGGTCCTGGCAGGCTGCAATGAGGTCCCCCTGCAGCCTTCTCTTCTCCAGGCTGAACCAGCCCAGCTCCCTCAGCCTCTCCTTGCAGGGCAGGTGCTCCAGCCCTCTGATCATCTCCATGGCTCCTCTGAACCCTCTCCAACAGTCCCACATCTCTCTTGTACTGGGGGCCCCAGCTCTGGACACAGGACTCCAGGTCCTCAGGAGGGCAGAGTAGAGAGGGACAGTCCCCTCCCTGTCCCTGCTGCCACCCCTCTGCTGATGGAGCCCAGGATCCCATTGGCCTTGTGAGCTGCAAGAGCCACTGCTGCCTCATGTTCAGTTTCTCATCCACTGTGACACCCAGGTCCTTCTCACAGGGCTGCTCTCCAGAAGCTCTTCTCCCAGGCTGTATCTATGTCTGGGATTCTTCTGGCCCAAGTGCCACCCCTGACACTTGGCAGTGTTGAACCTCATGAGGTTCACCCGGGTTAGCCCAGAGACCTGTCAATGGACCTGCTGAGTATACAAAACACACAATGTTAAATTTTCATGAATGATCATTTGGAGAGGATTGATTTTTCCACTTGAAAAAGAAGACAACAACCATTTCCTCTTATCTTCTGTGAAAATCCTAAACTTTCACAGCCTTTTAAGTTTAAAGCATGTGAGATGACATAGCAAGTAATTGCAGAGTATTTTGACCGTCCTTTCTCTGAAAGGAGATGACAGTCTGGGAGAGCTACAATACATTTTCTTTGAATAAAACTCAATGCAAGTAATAACATTTAGGTCATAATCTGCTATTTCAGAGAGAATGTTTAAATAGTGAGTGAACAATTCAACTTGAATAAAAGCTGAAACAGCTCCACTAAGAGCAGAATCCAGAATGAACATCCTATGATATTTCTATTAAATATCACACTGCTGTACTATGCAGAGATTTCTCTCCTGTAATTAGGACACATTCTTAATGTCATATTGTATTGTTGACATGGATCCTGTAAAACATTTTTTTTTCACTACATTTGTTTTTGTAGGAATAGTAATTCAGCTACTAAAACTGGTTAAAGCAGTGGGGATTTTCCTCTGCTGAAAATTACAAGGAAATTAAAGTAATCCTTTCAGAAGTGCTGTTCACACAATAGCCAGGGGGATTATTTGGGGTTTATCAACCCAGTCTTTAGAATTCTTTAAGTCACACCCCTAAAGATTTTCTTATATTTCACACATAGTCAAGAAAATATTTTTTCTCCAGAAATATGTTCAGAGAGGAATTCTATTTTTCTTCCAGCCTAGAAGTACAAACCATCAGTGCAATACTTGAGATAAAATTGCCCTTCTCATACACTATTTTCACCAATACATGCTCAGTAAAGTCTTTTAACTGCTTCTAAGATTCATAATCTAGCGCTCTAATCGGGATCAAACAATTGCTCTCTGGGTTTGGGGGAGGAGTGACTGTGTGACAGTGCTCAAGTGCTAATCCTGCTTCCTCACCAGGTCTCTAAAATAGTCATAAACTGCCTATTCCTGCTCAGACTTTCAGATAAATATCTAAAAGGCTGCACTACCTTATCACCAGTAAGAACTGGGCATTTTTTGAGAAGGTTTCTGACAAACAGACTTTAAGAGCTTTAAAACTCATTCATTGCTTTATAGTTTTCCAGGCACATAGTTGGAGGTTGACATTTGACAGTCTCACAAGTCCTGCATTTTGCATTTAGGACATTTTTAAGCTCAGGCACATGAAGCTGTCTCATCTGGGTAACTAAAACATCTTCTGTGCTCACAGATATAAGTTCTGGAAACAGGCACATACCCCTGACATGCAAGCACACAGCAGTGAGTCCCACCTGATGGTGCTTTTTTTTGTTCCTACCACAGCAAACTTCCAGCAGTCTTTGAGCAAACCAGCAGAGTAGATTACTTACAGTGCAAGAAGAAGGTGGTAGCACACAGGCAGCTTTTAGTGCATGACACGATACCAAGAAAGAGACAAGCAGATTGGCCTTTGAAATATATGGAAAATATAATGCTGACAAAACCATTGCTAGCAGAATCTTTTTCTCCCTTACCAGCAGTTACGGGTGGTCTCTGCAAAGAGATTAAGGAACCCTTGGCTGCAGCTAGCTCGCCAGCAAATCCAAACCAAATATCTGGCACCAGGTGTGAAAGTAGTGAGGCACCCTGACCTCACGGTCATTAGAATGTTGCAAGATTTCCAGCTTCAGTAAGGTTTCCCAGCTCACACCTCCTTCATCAGCCCTCATCACACAGGCTGAAATGGTCTTGGCAGTGGGGATAATTATCCATCAGTTACAATAAGTGTTACAGACGTATCTGAACCAAACGCGGTGCGCGGGCCGGATACCTGGCCTGAGAACTCCTACTGTGTCTGCTGAAAACTCTCCTTGGTGGGAACTGGGAGCTGAGCCTGCAGCCAGGAAAGGCCCAGCAACAAAAACCTCCTTGCTACTTATCCTGAACTGGGATGCCCACCACAGCCACACGACTTACCACCAACTCAAACCATCTAGATAACTCAGTGAGGCAGACCTGTGCAAACGCTTCATTTAGTCCTCATTTTCTTGAGAGCTAATCTAAACCACAGATCCATAAGGAGCCCATCATTCATCCCCACCCAGAAGATCTAAATTAGATCTCCAGCTCCTGTGCCAGTAACAATTAATTTACTTGACCAGCCAGGCTTCTTCACTTCTTGTATCAAATGTCACTTCAGCCCACCATCTAGGTCCCTGTCCTTCACACAGATACCACGCTGTTGGGAAGTGTGTCCTTTGCCATACGCCATCACAATCCCAGGATGAAGTATCACATGACAGCTTTCATCTGGACATAATTTATTCATTATATCACTATTTTATATTAACAAAAACACACCAGTGTGAAAGTATGAACGGAAAACACATTTGGGCTATTTAATAATCTGGAAATTATTAAAGTTAAAAGCTCTTGAGTCAGACAGAGCAGCATCATATTGTTAGAATAATATGTTAATGTTTCAGTCATGCAGCCTCTGTGGGTCTTTTGAAACACCTGTGGAAACAAGTTTTGTGCTATTACAATGCTAACAAATACCCTGGACCTAGTCTGTTTAATTGCTCAAATTATCCATGTGACTTGAGTTTTATGAGCTAATAAAACACATCCTGATATAATAAATACTTTGTACAAAATCCTACATTGAGGCTGTTTTCAAACAGCTTTTTGCATTCAGTAGAGCTGCTACTCAGAAACACCCTGATGTCCTGATGTCACTTGCGGTGGGATAGAAACCATTAAGAGCACATCACCTACCATACAATGGAGAGTCAATCTTGAAAAAGATGCTGCAGAATAGATTTAACTCTGTCCAAGGAAACCATGTCAATGACTCCAGCTCCCCCTTTCAGCACAGAGGAAGAGGCACCACCATTTCTTGCAATCTCCCTTTCCCTTTGCTAGGCCAGATCCATGTTCCCAAATGTCATCACACCTCAACTTCACCTACTGGCTCTTCACTTTTACTGCTTTCTCCAGGTGTTCTGTCATTGATAACAGAGCCTGGCAAACCATTTTCCTTACCTAGCATTAACATCCCTGCTTTTATACTCATAATTGTGTCATAAAAGTGAAAGACAGTAAAGTTTTATGATGTCTAAAGATGGGCCTGAGTGGCAAAACCTGCACAGTAAGTGAAAATTTTCCCAGCTTGGGAGGTGTAGAGTTTCAAGCTCAACACAACTTTTTCCCCTATTCTAAATGATTACATGTTCTGCTACTTCAGTGTGAGGAAAACAAAGGGAATATACCAAGGCATTTTCACACTTAGTTTGTGATCACAGAAAAAGTGTGTCCATTACAGGTGAGCAAGTTAAAACAGTTCAAACATTTGGTTCAGGATCAGAGAAAACTGCTGGAAAACAAATAGGTCATTTTATTAACAGAGTTCATTTTTCATTTTAACTACAGTAATTTTGAAAGCTGATGGTCTACATCAGTAAGGGATAACCAGTTACCAGATAGATGTGTATGACTTAAGATCATGCAGTGTTCCTGAAACTGGCTGAGTAGAGCTAACTGATGAAAAGAGATAATTACAAAAAATGCAAACACTGGCCTAATTTAATCATGGGATCTATGATCCTCAAATATAAAAAAAATAATTTCCTCCACACTCTTGAACTCAAATTTAAAGGCTCAATGAATCTTTCTCTGTAGAGCTTATATGCAACATAAAATTCCGCCAATAAATATGTGTTCAGTTATATCAAGATGCACTCACACTGCTTGTTTGTCCTTCTGACACTGTATTTTTCAGCAGCTCCACATTACCAAAATCATTCAGAAACTGCCCACTCCCCACTGTGATGCTCTAAAGCAGACTCACCAGCTGATTAACCTACAAAGTTTTGCTCCAAAGCAAGAATGCAGCATCCCAAAAGAAGCTCTCTTTAGGAATCTTCTTGTGGTGGTCAAGGCCTTTGAGAGCTCCAGCTCCCAAACATCATCCCATCCAGAACAAACCAGAACCAGCCACACCTACACTTGACAGCCAGAATATTTTTGCAAACTGCCAGAGCAGCTGATTACACATTATTTTCACATTTGCTGTCACCTGGTTATGAGGTAGACCAGCTGACTCTTCTTGCTTCATGTAGTTATCAGCAGAGAAATGCAGCAGACAGCAGGTGACAACCCTATTTTGAAACACTGCAGCTAGATCTACTGGAGATCTCCTGTCTGAACACTGAAAAAGTAAATAAAAACTGGCAGGTTTAATACTAGCAGCAATGCAAACATGCAGTGATCACTCAATGAGCAGGCCAGGATACCTTCCCTGGTTTTGCACTAGAAAATGTAGCATGAGATACCAAGAAAAAGCAAGAGAGACAAGAAAAACCACAGTGAATCAACACTTGGTTATGTAAGATGGTCACTAATATATGACAAGGTGGCAAGCCTGAAATACAGGACAAACATCTCCTGCTGAATAGCATGGTTCAACTGCTAATACATTTATATACCTATAACTTTCTGGTTCTACAGGGGAAATATCAGGTATTTTTCTAAACTGCTAGGTTTGCAAGTAAGACTTAAGGCAGCAATTATGAGAGGATGTTCTTGTTCAATCCCATAGCATGGAATTGTACAGTAGTTGCCCTGTCAATCTGCTTCCTAAATTCTCAGGAGAATTCAAAGAAGCAACAGCAAATACCTTCTGTGACAGAAATTTAAACATTCTATCACAGCTATTATCTATATAACAAAAATTCTAGTGAGACAGACTTCATTACTGAAAATCAATTGCTGAGCCTCTCCCCAGAGCTGGATGGGATGCTTAAGCAGCATAAGGGGCATTTCACAGCTGCTTTCCACTCTTGAGATGAGACCAAAGCAATAACCTCTAGCATCCAGTATCTTTGCACTCACCTACAAATACCAAAAATATTCTGGAACTGATTGCAGAGCACACAGAAGGGACTCTGCAGTATCACAGAGTTGTCGGGGTTGGAAGGGACCTCGAGAGCTCATGGGGTCCAACCCCCCTGCCAAAGCAGCTCCCCAGCTCATACTGCACAGGTCGGCGTCCAGATGGGGCTGGAATCTCTCCAGAGAAGGAGACTCCACACCCCCTGGGCAGCCTGTCCCAGGGCTCCCTCACCCTCACTGGGGAAAAGTTCCTCCCCATGTTGGTGTGGAACTTCCTGTGCTCCAACTTGCAGCCATTGCCCCTTGTCCTGTCCCCACTGACCAAAGAAAAGGGGCAGGCCAATTCCCCCTGCACCCCATAGTTAAGATTTAAACATTGATTAGGTCCCCCTCAGTCTTCTTTTCTCCAGGCTGAACAGCCCCAGCTCTCTCAGCCTTTCCTCATAGATGCTCCAGGCCCTTCATCATCTTCAATGATTAATCTACAAAAATGAATTCATGGAAGTTTTTCCCTTATTTACAGGCTGAAGATAGTGATGCTGTAAGTCTCAACACGAATCTGCATTGAAAAACCTGGCAGCAAGGAACTGAAGATTGAAACAGTATCTTCCTAAAAACCTGAAAAGACGACTTCCTGAACAAAAAACTCAGACAACCTTGGAACTGATCTAATGTCAACAAGCAGGTAACCAACACTTTTGAAGCCAAACAGCTTTCACCTCTTTTAGTATGCTTTTAAAGTCAGTCCCTGTGTAAATCATACTTGTGGTGACAACAACATTAGATCTCTTGAGCTATTACTCATTTTCCATTCCCACAGTATCTATGAATACCAAATCACCTTAATGTTTGTTAAATTATTATTGTAGATAACTGTACAAGAGGCATGTTCATAGATATAAGGGGTATATATGTGTCAGTACAGATAGATACAAAGACACTACTTTTTGAGTTTTTGGGGGTTTTTGCCTTGATGAGGAAACCAGGCTGTCTATACAGCAGATTCAGGAATAACGTTTATTGGAGAACGCTATAAAATGGAAGTGATCCCACTTTGAAAAAACTCCCCCTCACCCCACTATGCTAATTGGCAATTACATTCTTTTGAGTATCTTAAAGCCATAAGAAAATTCAGCCACTCCTGCAACAGATTCAAATGTAAACACGTTACCCGGTTTAGCAGGAATTCCTTGCATCAGGCTCCAGTGGGGTGTTATTTTCCCTTCCTTTTACACATGTTAAAACCATCATGTAAAAGGATTCCCATGCTATGTCTTCACATCTTTCAGACACGATTCACTCTATTCATTTCCACTAGGCACAGTGCTGCTTCCCTTTAACTGAACATGCCCTTGATATATTTAATGTGGATTCAGACCAATACGCAGAGACTGAATGAGTCTCTGCTAATAATGCCAACAGACTGAAACAAAATACACATGAAGGAAAGAAAGCATGGGTGAGAGTGGCAAAAAAGAAAGCAGCTTTTGGTGATTTGGTAGTATGTGAAAGGAACTGGGCAGCCTCCCACTGAATTACATCTTTCCATCTGCCCTGTCCCCACTCATCAGTGTTCTGGGCCCACACACTCCTGCCCGGGGTGAAGAGGGAAAATGCAATTCAGGGCTAGGGAAGGAGGAAATGGGCTCGCAGCACTGCACCTCCAATCTGTAGAGAGGATGCTCAGATGTATGGAAGGGAGCTGCCTCACCCATGAACAAATCCTCTCTCCCCAGATCAGGCAGGATTTGAGCAGAAGGTGCAGCAAGCTCCCCCTAAGTACACTGTGAAGGTCTCTTGGTGAGAGTTAATCCTTCCACAGCTAGCCTTCAGTCATCAACAGTCTCGCCAAAGGATTGGCCTCCTATCACTTTCTTATTTTTAAGAGGCTTGTAAGCAACACAGTTTGAGCTTTGCATCACTTGGGTGTTGCCATCAGTCATTTTCTTCCTCTGAAGCGGTTTTAAAGCTGTCAGCAGGCCTGTACAGTAACTGGAGCATACAGAGATGAAGTGGGTGCACAAGGAATAGCTGAGCTTTAATTTGAAACACAGATGCATCTGTGCTGGGGGCTATTTTTGTTTATCTAATCTACACCAATTCCACATGATACAGACACAGCAAATCTGTGCCTCATGTAATACATCACACAGCGAGATTACATGTGAGACTCCCACAGCAATTGAAGGAGATGCAGTGATAAGGTTGGTGGAGGAACAGATGAGTTATTCAGTGCATGAAAAGCACAACAAACCATCTCTGCCAGCTGCCAGCTCCTATTTTTTATGGCCCTTTTAAACACATCAGCTTCTCATTCCATGAAAATCATCTCATTGATTGTTGATACCACTTCATCCCAATAGGACTATTGCTGCATCAGGAAGATAATACTGTTTCTTTGCAAGCAAAAACAACTTTGGGGGGGGGGGGAAAGGGATAAACCAGAATTGCTTCAGATCTCTGGATGACAAGTATCACTCCCCACGCACACAGGTCCTGTGGTCTGTAACCAGGATTTAGTGATGCCACATGAGGAACAGGGAATTGACAGGAGGTCCTCAGCTGGAGAGCAACTTGCCAGTAAGGCTCCAACTGATATTTTTGACTGAAGATCAAATTCAAGTATAATACAACCCTTTCTAGAAGAATCCTCACATCCAGAGAAACTCAGAGAGAAAAATAAAGCAGCTTCTCTACTGGGAATAAAATCTTGTCTTTAGCTTGTCTGGGTCTTTTTCCTAATAGTGAGGCTACAGGCACTGGGAAAGACTATAAAACAAAGAGAAGATGTATTTGAATAGTTATTTCCCAGGTCACATCCTAAGGAATCAAGAAGAGACTGCTTTCTATCAGAAAGATCAAAGAATTTCCCCTCATTTCTTAGGATGTACAAATAAACTGGAAAAGGGGAAAAAAGGAGCTTTGCTTCTGCTGGGTATTAAGTCAGAGACACTGTGGATGGAAGTGTCTCAGAATGCTCACCAATTCACTTGTGCAGCTCTCCCAAGCGTCTTCACACCTTTATTTGTGATCTAGATTGTTATGTAACATTGAAATTCAGAGACCAGTCTGAAATATTGTCACAAGGCAGCCAAACCATCTTGAGATGCCTAGCTAGAATGCCAGTGTACATGGTGCACAGGAACTTCTTTGAGCAGGCCTTACAGAAGGGACTGGATAAAGCTGCCAAAGAAAATGGAAATTAACAGCTACAAGTATATGAAAATAACCCCCAGAATTGCACACTTTATCTCTACTGGGGAAACATTTTATTTTCCTTTCCTTCCTAATTCAATTTACATTTCCACTGTACTTTGGAAAGTCATTTTGCACCAAACCATTATTTCTATCATAGTTTTATACAGGCTTATTTTTACTTCATTAAATCATGTAGCAAGAGCACTAACTTGAATCAAGGGCCTTCAGCAGTTTCATCTTTTAATGCAAGCAGCCAATGTCTTTTCTGGAACCTTTTCCCAGTGAGGGTGAGGGAGCCCTGGGACAGGCTGCCCAGGGGGTGTGGAGTCTCCTTCCCTGGGAATATTCAAGCCCTCTCTGGATGCCTCCCTGTGTGACGTGTCCTAGGGACCCTGCTTTGGCAGGGGGGTTCGACCCAATGATCTCTGGAGGTCCCTTCCAACCCCTACAATACTGTGATTCTGTCTCACCTCTTAGAAAACAGTCCAGAATCTCTTGGTTTGTGGTTTTCTGTTACAGCTGTGATCACCGATATATTTACATCATATAGACTATACCAGTACCAAGGGACCTACAGAACACTTTGCCTGCAGGGATTTCCTTGCAGTGTTCTTCAAACAAGCCTCCTAGGAGCACCCTCAGGTAGAACACATTTGCCTGGGTAATGAGGGACAAGGGGAACAGGAACACCACTGAAAACAAGAGGAAGCCTTTTTAAGACTGAGAAGAAAGCATGCAGAAAGTGGTGGTGTAGTTCCTGTAATCTAACTCTCTGTACAGGGCAAGTCTGGAGACAAGTTTTTATAGCTGCAGTTACTGTTCATGCTGCTACTCAACAGTGACATTAAGGAAATGCTGAATGTTAGTCCACCTTCTCTTGTCTTTTCACTAAGCCTACACATGGACTACTACTATGGCCCACCACAAAGAACAGACCAGAAATTTACAGACCCGATTCCTCTATCCTGTCCTGCCTTTCTCTGTTGTGGAAAGAGTCCACTGTATCTGCTACTTCAACAAAGATCAAGTCTGTTCTTCCTCTTTATCTCCTCTGTATTTTCACCAATATCTAAACCCTCCAGGATTCACCTATATTTTTTTTTCCTCACCATCCTCACAAGGAAGGCCACTGTCCACTAACTTCTTACCCACTATATGGTCTTAGCATTATTTTCCATTAGCCAATGACGAGATTCACAGTGAAATCTACTCAAGTTCAGTTAGGGACTGCTTCTCAGTGTTCATTATGGACTGAAGCCAACAGAGATCAGCTCCTGTACTTAGCTGAGAAAAGAATAAATTATTATAATGACCAAAAATTTGATTCTCCTCCTGTTTATAATATCCCTTCAGGTACTGGCAGGCTGCAATGAGGTCCCCCCACAGCCTTCTCTTCTCCAGGCTGAACAAGCCCAACTCCCTCAGCCTCTCTTTGTAGGGCAAGTGTGCTCCAGCCCTCTGACCCCTCTCCAACAGTTCCACATCTCTCTTGTATTGGGGGCCCCAGCTCTGGACACAGGACTCCAGCTGGGGCCTCAGGAGGGCAGAGCAGAGAGGGACAATCCCCTCCTTGTTCCTGCTGCCACCCCTCTGCTGATGGAGCCCAGGATCCCATTGGCTTTGTGATCTGCAAGAGCCACTGCTGGCTCATGTACAGTTTCTCATCCTCTTACATGGAGTGGTAAATGCTCTTCTGCCTGTAGAACATGAGGTTGTAAAGTTACCCTACTCTTGCTGGCAACACTTGCAAGCCAGGTGAGAATTGGGCCCCACCTTATTTCCATCGGGCTGCACTAACTGGCTAGAGGACTTAAAACCTCTCAGTCCTTTAGACAACCATCTATACTTGTCACTGGCACTTTGAACCACTGTCCTTGAAGAGCTTCCAGTGCCCATGACAGAGGAGTTGAGCACTCTGATGAAGAGTCCTGACTCAAAACCTCTAATCAGCAGAGACATAATCAAAACTTGCAATGAAAACCACTGCACCAACCAGACAGCCAAAAATCTCCATTAGCATTTAAAAAGTCCCCCAAATGGCTACCCTTGGCTCCTGAAAACTAACCACAGCTGCTGCAAAGAACTAGTCCCTATTCCACAGGAAACCCACAGAGCTGGCAGCTTTAGAACAGCAAGCAGCTTCCCCAGGCAACTTTTAATCACAATCCGAGCGGTGCGGAGCCAAAGAGGATGCATCACCCATTCTCCAAGCAAACCTCATCGTAGCTCTCTCCGCTGGCCTCCTCTGCTCTCTCTCACTCACAGCTCTCTCCAGTGTGCAATGGTCAAAAAGAGGAGTCCTCAAACCTTTCCACTCTGACTGTCCAGAACCAGACATTTTAAACACTCTCCAGGTAGATGGCCCACTCACAGGCGCACAGCGGTTCATACACAAATCCTCACTGGCTTCCCAGAAACTCAGGCCCAAATCCTGAAGTAATCAGAACCTTATGCAACTGTTGACTCCAGTGAGAACAAACAGGTGTTATATCAATTATCACAGTTATCTCAGTGAAATAGCCCCAATTTGGGGTTGAGCTATGACAACTTTGTACAGCTGACATAAAAGGTCTTACAAGCAACATAACCAGGCACAAGAGGCTCATCAGTCTTACAGGGTGGAGTAGTAGACAATCAAAGGAAAGTAAAAGTGGCCAAGGTTTCCTTCAATCCAGAAATTCCCACTCACTCTTATCTCCAAGGAGTATTTAACAACTTCTACAAGTTAGAGCAGGCATAAGACTGCTCTAATATAGGTCAAGTAAAGGCCTCAGTGGGCAGCAGTGATAAAAATTCCTAAGAAAAATTCTGTTTTCTTCGAGGAAGATTTGCTTATTCTTTGCAAAAAGAAGAAGAGAACTCATTGCTTCATGTTTACAAAGCAAGTGAAACTACCCACACTCTACAAAATTTGTGTGCCTGCCTTGGCTCTGAACAGGATTTCTCTCTAAATGCTACTCACCAACTCCCACACTCCATTTCTTAACGGAAAAAATTACCTGCAGCTGCTGTTGTGCTCTTCTTGTCCTGCAGATTGCTGAAAAGTAGCTACAATTCCTATTTTTACATATGCATGTGAAGCCTTTTATCCTTTTAGTCGCTGAAAAAACCCTGAATCCATGCTTCCTTCTCCAGGCCTCAGAAGCATCAGAGAATCATAGAATGGCAAGGGTTGGAAGGGACTCCAAGGATCATACAGCTCCTACCCCCCTGCCACAGGCAGGGACACCAACCTCAGGCCTGGAGCTACACAAGGTTGCCCAGGGCCCCATCCAACCTGGCCTTGAACACCCCCAGGGACGGGGCATCCACCACCTCTCTGGGCAGCCTGTTCCAGCCCCTCACCACTCTCTCTGTAAAAAACCTCCCCCTAATATCCAATCTAAACCTTCCCTCCTTCAGCTTTAATCCATCCCCCTTGTCCTGCCATTATCTGTCCTTTTCAAAAGTTGATTCCCCTCCTGTTTCTCTGCTCCCTTCAGGGACTGGCAGGCTGCAGTGAGGTCCCCCTGCAGCCTTCTCTTCTCCAGGCTGAACCAGCCCAGCTCCCTCAGCCTCTCTTTGTAGGGCAGGTGCTCCAGCCCTCTCATCATCTTCATGGCTCCTCTGAACCCTCTCCAACAGTCCCACATCTCTCATGTATTGGGGGCCCCAGCTCTGGGCACAGGACTCCAGGTGGGGCCTCAGGAGGGCAGAGCAGAGAGGGACAATCCCCTCCCTGTCCCTGCTGCCACCCCTCTGCTGATGGAGCCCAGGATCCCATTGGCCTTGCGAGCTGCAAGAGCCACTGCTGGCTCATGTTCAGTTTCTCATCCACTATCATCCACGCATCCCTCATCAAGGAGTTGAAGGCTTTTTAAGACACAAATGGCATTGCCTCTCAATCAGTTACACACAGTGTGTTCTTTGGGCTCTAAAAAGCTGTCTGGGAATCACAACTGATCATATTTAAACTTCAACTGTTTGGATTAAAGCTGATGAAACATAGGAAATAAACCTATGGGATAGTAAGATGTAGTACATTTAGTTTACATTACTTGCACGAGCGTAAGGGTGATTTCTCGACCCTTTAGCTTTATAACACCAATCTCCAAAGGGCAGAGGCAGCAGGAATTCAGCTTGGTAGCCTATTTCCTGAGCACATACAAAGATAAGTCTTTAATATTGTTTTGCCTATTTATCAGTTTGCTGAAGACTTTTTTAGAGCATTTTCTTACCCATAATTCAGAAGGTAAAGCTTCCTACTTACAGCTGAAACCACATCAAACTTCTTGAAAATATTTGGGGAAATTTTCACCCCAGCAGCACTGCAGTCTGACTTTGTTAGAAGTGACAAAAGGTCCTAAAAAAGAACTCAAGGCAGACACGTGAAGCAGGAATTTATTACACGTTCTTGCAAGAGTGGGTGACCCAAAAAGTAGGCATCCCTTTGGTCAGAGCCTGCAGCCTTTTGATACCACATTCTTGTACATATTCATCACTTGTCCTGCTTTGGATTAAGATGAGTTCTAGGAAATGATTTCCATAAACTCCTCCCAATCGTTGTCCCATGGTGATGGTCATCAGGGGTCTTGGTGATGAAGGCTTGAAGTCTTCCTCCTTCCCCTGTTTAACTATGGATTTTACAGGCTCAACCAAGGCACCTGATTCACAATAGTACACAATACAATACACATTGCACGTCTGGCAGATTCCTCTTTCCCATAGGTGAAGAGAATTAAAATGTATGAGTCTCTTTGTCTGGGACAACTGCTTACTGGCAGGTACTGACACGGGCCTAGGGCTGAAAGAAGTCAAAGCTCCATACAGGTTTCAGATTGGGCATGTTAATTTCGTACCCTCTGACAGTATGGAGACCCCACATTGTCTTGCCTGTTTGCCTTAATGTGGCAATTTGTGCCCCAGTATGAATCAACACTGTAGAAGCCTGTTGGTTGAGATTTGTTTCCTTCAGTCACATTTTAACCCTTGTTTGGGAGGAATTTTTTAGGGCTACAAAGATGATTAGGGGCCTGGAGCATCTCCCCTATGAGGAAAGGCTGAGTAAGTTGGGACTCTTCAGCCTTGAGAAGAGAAGACTAAGGGGGGACCTAATTAAAGTCTATAATTATCTGAAGCAGGGGATGCAGGGGGAATTGGCCAGCCCCTTTTCAGTGGTCAGTGGAGACAGGACAAGGGGCAATGGCTGCAAATTGGAGCCCAGGAAGTTCCACACCAACATGGGGAGGGACCTTTTCCCAGTGAGGGTGAGGGAGCCCTGGGACAGGCTGCCCAGGGGGTGTGGAGTCTCCCTCTCTGGAGAGATTCCAGCCCCATCTGGACACCGACCTGTGCAGTATGAGCTGGGGAGCTGCTTTGGCAGGGGGGTTGGACCCCAGGAGCTCTCGAGGTCCCTTCCAACCCCTACAACTCTGTGATACTGTGATTCTATGATTTTGCCATAACACAACAGCAAAACCATATTCCCAGCCCTCCCTCTTAGTCCTCCACAAGTCAGCATAAAACATACGACAACCCATTTCAGTTTGCAAAAGCAACATTGCCCAGCATTTTCTACAACATCAACTAGTTCTATTGCCTTTGAAAACAACAGGAGCTTCACAAATGGAGAGGTATCATGGTAGTACCTGCCTTGGCACTAAACAGCCTCGTAGCCAGCCATACCACACTGACAGGTATGTGGATATTTGACAACCAGTTTAGCACTGGTAGCTGCTCCAGATGCTTTTAGTCTGACTGGCAGCACAGAGCTATACATGCATATGACATAATCAGTCTGGGGCAATATTTAACACACAATCGTTGCTTTTTCTTTAAACCAGATGCTCTAACATACAGCTGGACTCACAGCCTTTGGATGCTGGCACACATGCTAGATGGACTTCCTGCATACAGACAAGTGCTGGAAATGTTGCCTCATTAGAAGAAACTTCCCACAGCTCTGGGACTGTTTGGAATTCCAGTGCTTAGGGGATTACCTCATTGTTAGGCATCACCTAATTTGAAACACTATCATGCCAAACATCTTTCCATTATCATTTTAAGGAAGTTTGCCAGCTCTTTCTGGAATTAATAGACAATAAAGGAGGTAGTTCCATCATACCTCCCAAAGCCAAAAATACTAATCCATGAGCAGAACCTCCTGATGGGCTGTTACACAGTGCTTGAGGTACCTGTGCAAATCAGCTTTTATGGACAGACAGATGGACACTAGAACAGATTGATGCCTAGAAGGCTTGCAATATCAAGTTTCTTTGTATTTAAAAGCTATTCACTTTTACCAAAAGCATCTATGTTTTCCAATCTCTGTTATTCTTAAAATATTTCAACTCAACACCAAAAAACCCAAAAATAAAGACAAAAAATTGTATTTGGAATGATTACATTAAGCAGCTGGAATAATTAAAAGTGTCCAATGTAGCCCACTGAGTAGGGGAAAAAAGTAAATGTATTTAATCAGTGTGAATGTTGGGTAAGTATTTTAAGAATATCAATCTTTGCTTGAATCTATTAAAGATCAAGAAGAAAATTCATCCTTCAAGCAATTCTGGTTAAGCTAAAGGAGTCACACCTAGGGTGGTGCTGCATTTTTACTAAAATCTTTTCACTTTAACATTGTTATGCAGTCATCCATAGAACTTTTTCCCAGGTGGCTTAAAATAAATTGGGCTTCAATACAGAATACCAGATGTAATATTCAAGTCCATTCTCTTGTGATTTCATTCATGAAATTACATGCAAGTTTATGGTGAAAAGGAGGTTGAAGGGAAAGAGTTAAGGCAAATTATTAATACTCATTTATTACCTTATGCTTTCTCCTACCACTATGTAAGCTGAATATAACTGGAACCTAAATTACAAATCAGGACAGTGCTTTGGGCAGCCTGGTCCAGTGGAGGGTGTCCCTATCCACGGCTGGTAGATTGGGACTAGATGATCTTTATGGTCCCTTCCAGCCCAAACCAGTCTGTGATTCACCACAATCTTGTCTCCCACACTAAGTATTCCTGCACCACTACCAACTTGTCCCAACAAAAAGAGCAGACTCAGCAAACTTGCAGTGTTTAACAGCTCAGCATACGATCCACCACTCACAACTTCAATTACCAATCCACAGATTAAGAATGGTTTCATGGAGACTTTTATCCAGGGCACAGACATCCACTGAAATGTTGGTTCCATCAAGACAGACAGACATTTTACATGAATTATTCAGCAACAATAAAAAGCTGACTTCTGAAAGAGGTTTAGAAACTGATCCAACTGCAGTCAAACAAAACAAGGGTCTTTCTTTTTCTTTCAGTAATCTTTGGATCAGCCCCTGATTTATTTATCAGAACCTATTTATGAAGATCCTCAGGGTGCCAACTGACTCCTCAGATTAAATATGGATCAACAAAAAATATCCTTGTGATTCTCATTTCTTCCTTATTGAGGAAACTGATTATCTTGAGCAAAGTAATTAGTTGGTGAGTATAACTATTGATTTCTAAAGAATAACCTCTGGTTTTGAGCATTTTTACTGCAAGTCCTGCCAAGCCCCATGGAGATATTTTATATGAGATATTATTCAAAACTGTAAGTCTGCTAAATTAAACATGGGGCTCTGGGGTCTTTGAAAATTAAGTGTGGAGAAATCAGAGACTTTTACCTATGCAACTTAGTGAAAATAAGCAGCTACAAAGCACACTGCACTTCTTTGTTTTGAGTTCTTCAGCCCATTACTAATTTTAAAGCCAGCATTTGGGTTTACAGCCTCCTTCCACAGATTTCCCATTTCTCATCTTATTTTCAATGGTTAGAACTGGAACCAGTTTTCTGTCCCTTTTTTTACATGAGAACTAAAAATAGCTTTCCTCTTAGCATGTTATTAATGGTCCTGCTTTGGTCAATAATAGTCTTTGTTTTTCTGTGTCATTCTGAAGCTAAGTTCTGCTCTTTATGTTTTGACATTTGCTTGGTTCTTTCACCTCAAATAGACTCCAGACACTTGAAAGACTATTGGAGATAAGGAGATGGAGGTGAATCATTTCTTCACCTTACTATTCGTTTTGGTTTTTAATACACATGAAGGCCTCAGCAGTTAGATGTGTTCAGAATGCAGGTCAGTGAAATCACAGAATCACAGAGGTGTAGGGGTTGGAAGGGCCCTGGAGAGCTCCTGGGGTCCAACCCCCCTGCCAAAGCAGCTCCCCAGCTCATACTGCACAGGTCGGCGTCCAGATGGGTCTTGAATCTCTCCAGAGAAGGAGACTCCACACCCCCTGGGCAGCCTGTCCCAGGGCTCCCTCACCCTCACCATGTTGGTGTGGAACTTCCTGTGCTCCAACTTGCAGCCATTGCCCCTTGTCCTGTCTCCACTGACCAAAGAAAAGGGGCTGGCTGATTCCCCCTGCATCCCCTGCTTAGGATAATTATAGACTTTAATTAGGTCCCCCCTTAGTCTTCTCAAGGCTGAAGAATCCCAACTTACTCAGCCTATCCTCACAGGGGAGATGTTCCAGGCCCTTCATCATCTTCGTAGCCCTTCTCTGGACTCTCTCCAGGAGATCCCTGTCCTTTTTACACCAGGGAGCCCAGAACTGGACACAATACTCCAGGTGGGGCCTGACCAGGGCAGAGTAGAGGGGGAGGATCACCTCCTGTAACCTGCTGGCCACACTCCTCCTGATGCCCCCCAGGATCCCATTGTCTCTCTCAGCTCCCAGCGCACACTGCTGGCTCATGGCCAACCTATCACCCACCAGGACCCCCAGGTCCTTCTCCACAGAGCTCTTCTCCAGCAGGTCACCCCCAGTCTGTACTGATACATGCAGTTGTTCCTCCCCAAGTACAAGACTTTACACTCCTCTTAATTTTGGAAAGAGTTCAGCCACTGATTTCATAGTCAGTTGCACAGAAACATTTCCTAGAAAGTATCCTGGCTGCCCCATTCCCAACTAGTCAATATTTTATTCCTGTTCTACTGTGAAGTTCTCTCTGGCTGAACTATTACATTTAGGAATAGAGATACTTGAGAAAAGTTGTTAAAGATGTCAGCTAATGGCATCTACATTGTGGCCTCTCTGGTTTTCAGAGACATGGCATCCTCTGGACCTTTAAAATAGTTGTAATATATTGGGGTTTTGTGGGATGTTTGGGTTTTGTTGGGTTTTTTGTGGGAAAGGTTAAAAAACCCTCTAGAATATTAGTTCTACACTCACACACAATTTAAATCCTACTTAAGTCCTCAGGCCAGGGTAAATTTTCATGCTTGAAGAGCCACACAGAGGAAACCATTTTCTTCCTTTCTGCCACTTTGGAAAAAATCAGTCTATTGTGTATCTGGACATTCTCCTCAAATGTGCTCTTCAGGTCACAGGTGGCCTCAGATTACCTCTCTCTGACAAGACATGGACTGAACTATAAAGTGATGTAGGGCAAAAAAAGCCCAACAAAAACCAAACAAAAAACCACACTGGAAATTCAGTGCTTGAAAGAAAGAGTATTTGTTGGCACTTGGAATACAGTTATATGAGAGAAGGCCTGCAAGTTTCCCCTTACAGCCCTGTTCTTCAGTATCATCTTTGTCATACCAGTGTTTTCTATCACAATTGTGACACCTATCTGTGAGTACTAACAGACCTGTTCCAAGAAACAGTGTTTCTCTAGCCCCTGTTCCACCAGATGCATTTCCTTTCTGCTATATCCATGTCTTAAAGACAAAAGTATTTGTCCAGTATTAGTCTCCCAAGAAACAGGAACAAACCAAGTATTTCTCTGCTCAGATTTTGTGCACATGAGAATGAAATTACAAGTTCTGTCCCATGAACATTCAAGCCCCTGTACTGAACCATTTTCTGAATGATTATTCTTTCCCCTGAATAAATACAAACTAAAACCTTTATACCTTCCCTAGAAAGGAGAGGGATCAAGGACAAGCTCATCTCAAAAAAGAATCCCAGACATAGATACAGACTGGGAGAAGAGCTCCTGGAGAGCAGCCCTGTGAGAAGGACCTGGGTGTCACAGTGGATGAGAAACTGAACATGAGCCAGCAGTGGCTCTTGCAGCTCACAAGGCCAATGGGATCCTGGGCTCCATCAGCAGAGGGGTGGCAGCAGGGACAGGGAGGGGATTGTCCCTCTCTGCTCTGCCCTCCTGAGGCCCCACCTGGAGTCCTGTGTCCAGAGCTGGGGCCCCCAATACAAGAGAGATGTGGGACTGTTGGAGAGGGGTCAGAGGAGCCACAAGGATGATCAGAGGGCTGGAGCACCTGCCCTACAAGGAGAGGCTGAGGGAGCTGGGCTTGTTCAGCCTGGAGAAGAGAAGGCTGCGGGGGGACCTCACTGCAGCCTGCCAGTACCTGAAGGGAGTTTATAAGCAGGAGGGAAATCAACTGTTTAAAAGGGCAGACAATGGCAGGACAAGGGGGAATGGATTAAAGCTAAAGGAGGGAAGGTTTAGATTGGCTATTAGGGGGAAGTTTTTTACAGAGAGAGTGGTGAGGGGCTGGAACAGGCTGCCCAGAGAGGTGGTGGATGCCCCATCCCTGGAGGTGTTCAAGGCCAGGTTGGATGGGGCCCTGGGCAACCTTGTGTAGCTCCAGGCCTGAGGTTGGTGTCCCTGCCTGTGGCAGGGGGGTTGGAGCTCTATGATCCTTGGGGTCCCTTCCAACCCATGCCATTCTATGATTCTTTATTACTCTTGCTCTGCAGAATCTACATCAGGTAGCACCCCCTCAGAGGTAGCAGTGGGATCTTTGTGTGGTACTTCATGTCAGAGGAAGAAAAATAAGCACATTAAGTTCATTAGATGATGCAGTAGAACACACTGCTACCAATACAGCAGGAATTGGTAACACACCATTGCTTAAAACAAACGACCCACAGCCAGACCAGGTGATGGTCAGTGCAAGGAGAATTCATAACAATGTTTCAGGAAACAAATTAGTTAGTCCTGTTTCCAAATGTGAAGTTTATCTCCTCTTCTAATTCCAATTATGAGCCCAACTTAGATTTAGGCCCTCTTTTTAAAAGCTTTTCATTCTGACCCTTCATTGCCAACTGCAGTAAAAGTGGCGCAGAAAGAACAGGGAAGAACTGCAGATTTATCTATGTGCTGGAGTTATGCTTCATACTTAACATTTTAAGAGATGTTGAATATTTTGAGGAGAGCCTACTGAGAAAGGAAGCTATAATGTGCCTGTCAAGATGTAAATGATTGCAACATTAAAGTTACAATAGAGAGTTTAATGGACTGACACTTCCTCTCTGGAATAAAGGGAATTCTGCAAAAAAGAAAGGCAAGTCTTCTGCTTTCCAGGCTGCCTCTCCAGTTTGTCTAAAGTTCTATTTGCCATCCCACAATTGTTCCAGTGCCTCAGGAAAAGTGACTAAATGAGCAAAATATTTTAAAAAATTAAAATAATATCCATGTAAGTATGAAGAGCTTCTTTATCTGTAATGATTGAAGGAATAGTAGCAAGTACTACGAGACTTTATACAATCAGATGCCACAACAGCTAACCCATCCTGTCAGGAATAGCAGAGACATCACCCTATAGTGACAGAGAGACTCAACTAATAGCTGATGGGTTGGAGCAAGTCAAACTTTCTGCCTTGGAGGATGCTGGAAGAATCATTTAAAGGGTGTGTGATGCTTGAGAACTGACACCAGCAGAGGGCAAACAGCAAAGGGATGAAGATGGCAGAGCCAGCTCTGTACTCAGAGCCCCTGCAGCAGGTGGTGGTTGAAAGGAGTCCACACTGCTTTGGGTGAGCTCCAGGTCACGCTTCTGCTGCGCGATGAACGAGGCTGGAAGTGAACAGATCAACAGGTATTTCACCTCCAAGAAGAGCATGATTAGCCTGAAAATTATCAAACATAAGTCTAGTTTCCTTATAAGAAACAAAGGCAGTTTGGCAAATTTATTCTGGGCTCAAGAATAAGCACAGAAACAGCAAGCAAATATATATATTAATTAAATGTTTTGAACACACTGAGCAAAACAAGTGACAGGACACTACCACCACTCATATGGGACACTGCCTTACTTAATCCTAGTAATAGCAGAAAAACTGGGAACTGTTGAACACATTAGTTCATGAAAGCCCAGCTCAGTAAAGCCCACACAAATGTAAAAGCCTAAAAATAATTGGTAAACAGGTATGACAGAGATAGGGGGGGAAAGGCAAAACAGCTGACCTGTTAAGGAAATAAGCAAAATATGATGAAATTATCAGAACATCATCAAAATGTGACAAACAGGGATTTTAAATATTTATTTCATTTATTCTGAAGTTGGGGTTTTCCTGAATACACAAAGTGGAAACTTTACTGATGACATACAGCTCACAGCAATTGCAACATTTTTAGTTTGAACTATTCAGGATTGAGGTGAAAGACTCTTCAAATTAATTCCATTTATCACTGTTTTAAGATCATGCATTCAAAATTCCATAGAAAGAGGGAAGAAACACTGTTGTATTGACACCTCCCTTATTACCTCCTTTTTTTTCCCTGCTTAAAATACTGACTGAGGTTAGTTTAACTTCACCACCTCTTCCCCACTCCAGCTGTAAATCTTGTACATGGGGAGGAACAACCGCATGTATCAGTACAGGCTGGGGGTGACCTGCTGGAGAAGAGCTCTGTGGAGAAGGACCTGGGGGTCCTGGTTGACATAGGTTGGCCATGAGCCAGCAGTGTGCCCTGGGGGCTGAGAGAGACAATGGGATCCTGGGGGGCATCAGGAGGAGTGTGGGCAGCAGGTCACAGGAGGTGATCCTCCCCCTCTGCTCTGCCCTGGTCAGGCCCCACCTGGAGTATTGTGTCCAGTTCTGGGCTGCCTGGGATAAAAAAGACAGGGATCTCCTGGAAAGAGGCCAGAGAAGGGCTATGAAGATGATGAAGGGCCTGGAGCATCTATCCTGTGAGGAAAGGCTGAGAGAGCTGGGGCTGTTCAGCCTGGAGAAAAGACGACTGAGAGGGGACCTAATCAATGTTTATAAATGTCTTAAGTATGGGGTGCAGGGGGAATTGGCCAGCCCCTTTTCAGTGTCTGTGGGGACAGGACAAGGGGCAATGGCCCCATGTTGGAGCACAGGAAGTTCCACACCAACATGGGGAAGAACTTTTCCCCAGTGAGGGTGAGGGAGCCCTGGGACAGGCTGCCCAGGGGGTGTGGAGTCTCCTTCTCTGGAGATACACAAGACCCATCTGGACACCGCCCTGTGCAGTATGAGCTGGGGAGCTGCTTTGGCAGGGGGGTTGGACCCCAGGAGCTCTCGAGGTCCCTTCCAACCCCTACAACTCTGAGATCAGTTACTCAACAGCCAACTGTTTGTAAATGGAACGGAGTAGAAGGACAGTTTCATGGACTGCCTTCACCAAGAATAGGCAGGGAGGAAAAATCTTAGCAAACAAATAACTCCAGATATCTATTTAGGAAATTAAGTCCTGAAAAAGTCAGAAAGAAACAGGGAAACAGAACAGGAAAGCTCTGTATGGTTTGACCATTGTTAAACTGGACTTTCTCCTCAAATAATCTATTGTTAGTAAAAAACAAAAGTCAGAATGCAGTATTATTAAACTTAAGCTTTAACTAGGTGAGTTGATACAATAACTGATATAAAACTGTTGATAAGCTGTATGGGCAGGAAGTATTCCTAATCCTCAGTGCTCCAAGCAGAGCGTTGCTGAGGCAGATGCAGGTTTTCATGCCAAATGAATCAATTTTCCAAAGGTAAACAGCAGCAGGTTACACAGATCTGATCCAGTTCTTGTCTGTTAACAAGTCACCTTTGTGATTGTTCTTATATCAGTGCAACAGGGACACATCTATATGCTCATTCTCTGTGATTTTTTTTCATTTTAAAATAGCATTGGTGTTCATCATCTGTGTTGAAACATAACCTCACACCAAAGAACATTTTAAACAGACATGGAAAGTAAAAAGCAGAATATTCAGAGTATTAAAAGGTTATAACAAAATAAAGGATCTAGTTCATTCTAAATTCTGGTCTCTATAGAACAAAGCTTCCTCCATGATTTACACTACTATGTAGAACTGATTGGCAAGCTCTTCTTTTCCAAGCTATTCCCTGCCAGGGACATGCTGCAGAAACAGCCTTCACAGATGAGAGCAGGACCCAGCTTTATCCCAAATGCTGTACTAAATCCACTTAGCAGAAATCACAGTATCACCATCACAGAACAGTGGGGAATGGAAGGGAGCAACCCCCTCCTCCATGAAAGCAGGATCACCTAGGTGAGGTTACACAGGACTGTGTCCAGGAGTCTGGAATATCTCCAAAGGAGGAGACTCCACCACCTCTCTGGGCAGCCTGTCCCCATGCTCTGTCACCCTCACAGTAAAGCAGTTTTCCCTCATATTCATTTGGGACTTCCTGTGTTGCAGTTTATGCCTGTCATTCCTTCTTCAGTCACTGGACACTGAGAAGAATCTGTCCCAATCTTCTGGACTGGGACCTTTACCCTTCAGATATTTATAAGCATAGGTAAGATCTGCTCACAGTCTTTTTCAGGATAAACAGCCCCAACTCTCTCAGCCTTTCCTCACAAGGGATGCTCCAGTCCTCACATCCTCTCAGTAGCCTTCTACTGGACTCTCTCCAGTATCTTTCTTCAGCTGGGCACAATACTCCAGATCTGACCTCACCAGGGCAGAGCAGAGGGGAGGATAACCTCCCCCAGCTTGCTGGCCACACTCTTCTTGATGCATCCCAGGATCCCATTGACCTTCTTGCCTATAAGGGCACACTGCTGGCTCATGGATAACTTTCCCCACCAGGACTCACAGGCCTTTTCTCCACAGAGCTGCTTCTCAGGAGCCCTAACCTGCACTGGAGCTCAGGGTTATTCCTTTTTAGGTGCAGGACCCTGCAGTGACCCTTATGGAACTTCATTCAGTGCCTGTCCGCCCCCTTCTCTAGTCTGTCCAAGTGTCACTGAAAGGCAGCACAAAAGGCAGCACAGGCTTCTGGTGTGCTGGTCACTCCTCCCAGTTCTGTATCAGAATCCAAATGAACTCAAAGGGAAGCCATTGCTAGAGGAGCCAGCCACCAGCCAATGACTGCCTTGTGCCCCAAAGCACAAGGTGTTTCCCCCCATAGGATATCCCTATTGATTGCAAATATCCCTTTGATCCCTTCAGGAATTACCAGCTTTGGGACTCTGTAGTGATGAGCTCCCTGCTTAAACACACAGGACATGGCATGTCCTGCAGCTGCAGGGGGCATCCCTGAAGTACCAAGAGAAATACAGGGAGGGGGGTTGTTTTGTGAAAACCAACCAAAGAGTGGGTGCTGTGTTCCTTTTACCCTACCTGTTGTCCTCCCATGTTAATACACATTATTGCAGGGAAGCAGCCAAGAGGCAGAGTGAGTTGGAAGCAAATCTACAAGCTACCTACCCCCCATTCCAAGTAAACCATCAGTATTGTCTTTGGCACCCTGTGCAACAGGACTGACTGTGCACAGGGGCTGGTGAACTGCGAAGGGATGCTGTCATGCCCTGCTCCCTGTACCACTCCTACAAAACACTCCTCTGGCAAGACAAACAAGGACCTGGAATTGGGGCATTTTTTTCTGAGCAGAGATAATGAGGTGTGGTTGATTCTGATCAAGCTCAACTGGGCTAGTGCAACTGGGTTATTCTGGAGGCAGTGAGAAGGGCTGGCTGAACACCAAAACCCACTTCATTTGCAAGAGAGGAAAACACTTTTTACAAAGAGCCTGAAGAGACCTCAGAATACCCACTCCAGCTGAGAATCAAGCAGAGAACTCAGCAGCAACTCACAGGGCTCATGAACTGTGATAGGCTTCCAGAAGTCTTACCACACTCATCTCCTCTGCAAGCTCTTAGAGATGACCACTGGTAAAGCGAAACCTCTCATCAAATTATCCAAGCACCCTGAAAGCCTACCACTCCCAGGTGATCTGAAAAGGGCTAATTTGATTTTCTTTTTCCTTCTTTAAGATGTTCACTTCTCCCTTTGTTACTGATACCATACTAGCTTTCTTATTCTCTGAAGAAATTCAGTTCTTTAACATTTCTTACAGCATCTGTTTTGCCTATTTCTTCCTCTTTAAGCAGTGGACCAGCTCTGTCCTTGGTCTTCCTCTTCATCTTAACATGCTTGTAGAATGCCTGCTTGTTATCCACTGTCCCCCTTCTTCCTGCATTGCCTCCCACCTTAGAGTTCCTGACTGCACTCTAAGGTGATCATTTCCAGACCAGTATATTTTCACTGTCACCAGTTCTGTTCTGTGGATAAAAGACTCCATGGCCCAGCTGCTGATTCAGGTCATTTCATACAGAAACTATGCATGATTTATAGAAAAAGAAGATTCCTTGCTCTTCATTCCATAACATGTTCCTCAGTCCCACAATTCAGTGTTAATGCAAGACTGTTGCTGTAGGAAATACCCACAACAAAACACCAACATTTAACATACAGAAGTATTTCTTGTTACAGCCCATAAGCTAAGAGGGGGGAAAATGTGGACTCAGCAACTACCACATGTATTATTGGGAGTAGTAATAGAAGTAACTGAACTTTGAGGATTCTGTTCAGTTCCCTGAAGGAATTTAAAATGCATCTTTGCCCTGATGGTATTTTGTCTGGAGTGTGTTGTATTAAATCAGCAGTAACACATTACCCATCTGTCCCACTCACTGCAAAGCCCACATTCAGTTTTTGCAAGCAAGTGAATGGCCAACAAGCAAAAATTACAAATAATTAATAATGAAATAGCAATATTAAAGTCCATAGGACTATATATATTTATAAAAACCCAATCCTAATCATTCACAACTCTGGCAAAACGTTTTTCAGGGCAGAAACCTTCTCTGTTTGGTCTGAGTCTGAAGAGACCTTTGCCAAGTATGACAAAATAAGATTCAGACATCTTAGAAGTTAACAGATCACAACATAGTTTAAGATGCTTTTCTTTTTACTCAAGATTAAAAAGAAAAAAATCTGTCTGGGATTTTTTAAGCCTCAAACTTGGCAGGTGACACAGCTTTGAGAAAAAAAAAACCCTAATTCATATTTAAAAGCTGTTATTTGCTCAGTGCTGCCATTGATATCAAAACTTTGCA
Source organism: Laterallus jamaicensis coturniculus (assembly GCA_022605575.1). Classification (NCBI taxonomy): domain Eukaryota; kingdom Metazoa; phylum Chordata; class Aves; order Gruiformes; family Rallidae; genus Laterallus; species Laterallus jamaicensis. The sequence goes on from JAKCOX010000005.1 coordinate 7,043,924, forward strand.
TCAGAAAGCAGCTTTCAGGTCAAAAGGGCTGCCAAAGATAACATCAAAGCAGCAAATAATCATTTGTACATTTAAAAAAGCTTCTTCATGTAAATGACAAGCACATTTCTACTGCTCTGAAGTTGCACAACACAACAGTTAAGCACTGGAATTAAGCTGGTAACTAATTATGTGACTTCAAAATGCAATAGCTGCACACATACCATTGTTTACACCACTCAGAAGCCTTTCTTTTGTTTTTCCTGGGTCAGTATATTTGCATCTGGGAACTCCAAAGTACAGTTTACCTTAAAATGCAAAATAAAAGCTTATACATCATTTCTCCTGTGTTCTTCTCTAAATAATTGTTTCCACATTTTTGGCTTCCTTTGGAAGCAGTGTCAAACTGTTTCAATTATTAGCTGAGGAAAATGAGGAGACTTACTTGCTGTTATGCTGCCATGCACATCTCACCTCATTCAAATTATTCCCTTTCATATCATGACACACAAGTCCTGTTTAGCCACTTCATTCAAGAAATACATCTTGCTTCCTTCACTTCCTAGGTTCTCAGGCTTAGAGAGAGCCTCAGAACCTCCAGACACAGCACTCCCATGCACATCCAGAATCTTGCAGGCATGGAAACATGAAATGTCTCAAGACTTGGGAACAAAAAGCAGCAGATACCACTCATACTTGAAACATTTTCTGATTCCATCAACTAAATCCCTGTTCTACATAAAGAACTGGGAGAAGGTCACCTCCTTTCCCACAAGCTGACATGTTCTTCAGTTTGAAAGCAGAGCTTACAGCTGCTTGAGTCTTTTGCTTTGTTTTTTGTCTAGGTAACTTAAAGCTGCCACAATGGATTGGTAATACACAGTTAAGTCCTGTTTTACAAAGCATCTCACTATTCAGCTTCATCCTGTGTATACCAGATACCCTGTGCAGAAGCAGCTCTCCTCTGCAGTGACTGCAGGTAAATCAGTTTGAAGCAGGCAAGAGGCTGGCTCTTGGCTTGCTTTATTTGTCTATTAGTTTAAAGGATTTCTGACAGAACTGAGTGAAATGAACTTGCTGAATTGCCATTGATCTGATGCTAAGTGGAGCATGGACACCAGTTACATAAGGTGACTTCCAGTGCTGCAGCTTTATCATAGGTTACATAAAGTATGAAAAGTGGAGAGACAGAAGTTGAGGGTTTATTTTCCATGTGGCACATGCATGTCCCAGTCAATGATTCTGAAGAGATTTTGTGTTTGGGTACATTAGGCACAAAGCCTTAATGTCAGAGTGTTTGGTTACAACAGATTGCATGACTAGGTACTCCTAAACTTCTCACTTTTGAAGCAGGAAAGCAGCTGATTCAGAATATGAATGAAAAGCAAAATGGCAAAGATTCTCAAGTGTTTTAATCACTGCCTATACTGGACTGTTAATTGCCCAAGCCAACTAAGTGATTCTGTGCTTGACATCTGTATACCAGTCCATAAGGTGTTCAATCCTGTTTTACTCAGGCTTCAATTGAAGCTGCATATCTATTGGCTTGATGTACAAAATTCAGTAGCTGACACACAGTTGCTGGGCCAGTAGAAAGCAATGGAGTTGACAGTTTCGTTAGAGCCCAGACAGGATCTGGCTCATTGGTACAACTTGATACTCAGTTTGGGAGATGAAACTTAAGAACTGAGAAGTCTGTCTTGTTAACCACTCCTTCAGAGTCAGAGGGAATCCCTGATTTAGGCTGGTTCAACTGATAGTTGCCCAACAGGAATTTCTGGAGTGCTTTCCTTCAATGTACAGATTTCTGTGGATCTTTTCTACAGCTGAGAAACAAATCCACATGTCAGGTTGGGCAGATGGACTCAAAATCTCCACCTCTATTTGGCCTCTTCCTTCTGTGGTTTTGTAATCCAGAAAACACCAGAATACCTCACACAAATCATTTCAAGAGACACATGGTTTATAGAGGAATCTACAGCCAACTCAGGGAAACATTATTTTGATTTCATTATTTGATTTTTCTTTTTACATGTCTGGTAGAGTGGCTCAGATTCTGTATTCCATTGACATCATTTGGAGTTACACATATATATATATATAATACATGATTTATGTTGCAGCCTATTACAGCTGCTTTCAGAAGGTTATATACACTACAGTCAGACCATGATATGAATCAAGGAACATATGTTTAACCTGCTAATTCCAAGGTATTACATATTAGTGTGCTCAAGACTATTTTTATTAAGAAAGCTTCCAAGTTTATTCCTTTATCTAAGGATGAAACAGCCTACCACATTTCCAGCATTGTGCAAACTTACCATCCCAAACACTCTGCATTTAGAAGCCCATTACTGTTATTTGCACTTAAAATCCAAACTATAAGCCAGGAACACAAAAGATACAACCCTGCTTTTCCTGACCCATGCCAATCCATGGTCTAGTCCCTTGAGTATTTCAGAATGCATCTGAGGAGCATTCTGAGTAGCACTCATGAAGTATGACACAGCCTCCTAGACTAACCATGGCAACACCATTGGCTTTCATCTCCTGCTCAAAGCACTAACACACTCCAGGCTTTGTCAGGGAAGGCAGCAGGCCTGTTGGCGGCCTAGCTCTCTTCTCCCAAGACATAGGCCCTGACAATATTCTTCTGTTCCCATGAGACAGGAAAAGTTCCTCATGCTGAGAGGATCCTAATAATCACATTCTCAAAACACAGCAGCCTTGCTGATAGGGGTACAGGCTGCCCTAAACCAAGAAGCAGTTATGGGAAGGGATTTGGGAGTAACAGAACATGTCAGGAACCAACCATAACACGGTGGTCAAAACAGCCGGTGTGCAGATGCTTTTAGGCATTAAAGGTAAACTAAGGATGTTTAGCTATAAGATAGGTTTATCAGAGCTCCTTATAATCACTAACCCATCAATATGGTGTGAACAGTGTGTGTAACCAATGAGCAGTTTTTTAGCTTGCCACGTTTGCAGTAAGAAAGGTCTAGAATCTGGGTGATTTCACCTCATAAAATGGCTTCCTGGCTTCACCTAAAATTCATCTATTGAATTGCGTGTTGCTCCCTGCTGGATGCCACAAAGCTCCTCAACTATTTCTGCCTTGAGCAGAGCCTCTCTAATCTTCAGATTTTGCAACACTAAACCCCAGTCAGCTCATAGGCTTTTGACAAGGGAGAGAAGCAAACCAGTCACATTTCTCTAACCAAACACAGAAGACACAGGTTGTGTGAAGAATCTAACATGGATTTCTCTCCCCTATGGTAGCTTTTTACAGCCATTCACACTTCCCCACTGACAAGTGAGATCCATCCACTCCTACAGATGCTATGAACAAAGAGAGGCGGCAGGTATCTCCCAGCACCAGATTAATACAACTGGAGCCAAAGGAATCCCCTATTTCACAATTGCTTACCAGACTGCAGATACAATACTCCAGTCTCCTGAAGGTAAACCACAGAACAACCAACACAGGGAAAGCAAAACAAACATATCCTGCAGTTGTGTCAATAAAAACCTGCAGCAAACAATCAAAAATGGAGTCTAGGATATACCTTCCAATTTTTCTCCTTCACTGTCCTTGGGAATTAGGCAAGAGTAGGACACATTGCTGACAAGAATTCACTCTCCTGCTTAACATGATGTTTTTGGACACTATACTTAAGAGACAGTTCTTCACAGCAGCTTTGTTACTCATTTATGGTACATCACATTGTGTGAGACCATTTAGTTGCTGATAATTTCCCAGTAACTCCTTAAGTTTCTTACCTGGAGAATAGACTATTTCTGTCACCAAAACAGCCCATTCACTAGACAGTATGGCTAAGAGATCTTTCAGCTGCTTTGGTTGGAACAGAAATGGTAAGCAGAGTTATTTCTGATTGATCTGCCCACAAAAGGGGATGATTTAAGGAGTCTTGAAAGAGTAAAGGAAGCATCTAAAAAGGAAGCCCAGAGAGGATTTTTACTTTCATCTTCAATTTTGGTAGCTTTTCTTCACTCCACCTCTCTCCACTGAAACTCTTAGATCAATTGAATCCCTTTGTATTTCCATAGGTTTCAGTGTTCTGACAGGAGGAATGAGTTTTGCCTTTTCATCTCTATGTAAATATTTATGTCTAAATAGATACACTGCCCAAATTCTGGGCTGTGTTCCAGCACTTTCACTCTGTAGAAAGGAGATAAGTGTCCCCAGTGGATAATTAATTTCTTCATTAGGGTGGAAGCCCAAATGACAGAAGCTTAGCAGAGTGGTTGTAGACTTGTCTTCCCTCAGGTTCCTCTAGGGATGGTGCAGGGAGATGGCAAAAAAAAAAGGGACAGGAACTCAGAGAGCAAGAAGACACTTGATGAGGGTATGGTGAGTTCTGGTTGATTCCACTGCCTGGTTAGCTGTCTCTATGACCACTGCAGTGATTGCTCTCCCAGAGATTAAGTCCCCCAAGCTGTCTTGAAGAGGTTTGCAAAGATGAAACACACAGAAAAAATATTTAACTGATATCCACTCAAATAGTATTAAGTGGCTTGGAAGTTGGAGGGGTCTTACAGGCTTCTGTCATTGATCCCTCTATTCCAACTTCTGTATTCTTCTCCATAGCAAGCAGGAGGTCAAGCATTGAAACAGGCTGCCCAGGGAAGTGGTTGAGCATCACACAGATGTGGCACTTAGGGACATGATTTAGTGGTGGACTTGGCAGTGCTGTGCTAACAGCTGGACTCATTCCAACCTAAAGTATTCTGTTGCTTTGATTCCATGAAAGCAGAAGAATCATAGAATGGGTTGGGTTGGAAGGGACCCCAAGGATCACAGACCTCCAACCATCCTGCCTTCTCTTCTCCAGGCTGAACCAGCCCAGTTCCCTCAGCCTCTCTTTGTAGGGCAGCTGCTCCAGCCCTCTGATCATCTTTGTGTCTCCTCTGACCCCTCTCCAACAGTCCCACATCTCTCTTGTATTGGGGGCCCCAGCTCTGGACACAGGACTCCAGGTGGGGCCTCAGGAGGGCAGAGCAGAGAGGGACAATCCCCTCCCTGTCCCTGCTGCCACCCCTCTGCTGATGGAGCCCAGGATCCCACTGGCCTTGCGAGCTGCAAGAGCCCCACTGCTGGCTCATGTTCAGTTTCTCATCCACTATGACACCCAGGTCCTTCTCACAGGGCTGCTCTCCAGGAGCTCTTCTCCCAGCTATGGTTCTATGATCTGTCAGAAGAAACTCTGTTTGACAGAGCACCCCACTAATTACAGAAATTTGGAGCTCTAGACAATGATATGCCAAAGATTAAAATCACTCCTTTCTAACCTGCTCATGTTTAGTGGGAAGCCTGTGAGGAATCTGTGACCTCAGAGGATAACTGTCAGACTTGCAGCCACTACTCACAGCAGCCTCTGTATTGTTTACATGTTAGGAATATTTTGAAGACAAATAATGTGTTTCATATTTTTCCCTATCATGTTTTCTAGCTTTGCCTTTTGTTTTATCCCCAGGGGACTGTGCCTAGAGCTGCCTTCAATTCAGGGAGGTAATTAAATCCTGCAATTTAACCTCCACAAAGTAAGTGTTGACCTGGGCTGATTTTGAAGGAAAGGGAAGAGGGAGGTTATGTTCCATCCAGAGGCTTTCAGCCAAATAGATTTGAAATGGAAAAATGCCCAGATTTCTTACAGCATGTATTCACTAAACCACACTAACTCATTGTGTACTGCAATACCACAGGAGTTATCAGATGCCTTGAAAACACTGGTCTCAGATTTGGAAGCTCTGTGACCCCCATATTCACCAGCCCTGGTCTTTAGAACAGGGGGGTCAGTGTTCCTGTGTCTGCACAGGTTGGATGAGCTGCTTTTGGCTGCCAGGATGTAAATGATATTCTGACATATATGTACTCCAGCTCCAGCCCTGCTCTTACCTCTTAAATGCTATGCACATCACAAATAGTGTCTTTCTGGCAGTTTTCAATAGCTCTCACCTCCATAATCATAGCCTGTTCCTGGCATTTAACAGCTAACCCTTTGGGCTGGTGAATAAACCAGTCCCTGAGATAGCTAGCCCCCACAGCTGCCTCTGCTCAGCTCTAAGCCACTATGACTGGGTCATCATGCACTCAGGCAGTTCCCCATTATTAGGAGTTTTCTCTGCTAGTGCTCCAGTCATTTTGGAGAGGCCAGAAGGCAATTCATCTTCCTACAAAAAGATAAGCTTGAGTTTGTTTGTAAATCAGTTGAAATCTCCATCTGACCTTTCTCTGATACACAGCCATTCCCAGAGAAGAGCAACCAACACACATGAAAGTTGTCATGTCATCTAGCAAGACCCTGATGAGCTCATTTGTTAGATGCCTTTGCTGTGGTTACATCAGAAACAAAAGGCAAGTTCTCAGGCAAACTTTGAGTCACTCCAAAGGTGCCTCAAAGGTTGCTCTGCCTAAAATAATAAACTAAATAAACTAATAAACTAATTATAAACTAAAATAATAAACTAATTAAAGAAACAATTCTGTCATGCATTTGAATGACTGGGAAAAGTGCCTAAGTACCATACCATTGGTTGCAGGCAATGACACTTCATACCACACCTACATATGAGAACTCCACCAGGCCTGTCATGTCTCTGATAGTTCTGATACATTCCTGCACTTCTGATGTAGGCCTTTGTGTCACAAAGCCATCAGAGCACAGACTCTGTATGGCCTCTTTCAAAATAGGAGAGGAACCAGACATTAGGTAATGGGCACAGGACTGTGGGATACCTGGTTAACACTGTGTCCCACGTTCCTAGAACACCAAAGAAAAGATATGCTCTGCATTTCAAACCCCAGGTAATGTTGACAGCACATCAGAGATCAGGGAGAACTTGAGTATCTTGAGTTCAACAATCACAGTCTTTGATTCATTCCAGAATCTCTTGCTCTAAAAAACAAGCCCTTCAAGGAACTTTACATACTCCGCAAAATCAATCTTTCCCTCCATCTACAAAACACTGTTACCTCTTCTACCAGGTCATTTTGGGAATGAATTATAATCTGTAAAGTCTTTTGATAGCTTGAATTGATAATACATAATAGCAACTTAATTACTAATCTAACATTGTGGTTGGAGCTATCCATCAAACTAAAGTACTGCTATGCAAAAGTTCAGTAAGAGCAAATTTTTAAGGACTGGTGCTATATCAAGAGCCATTTTTATCCAGCTGAGTATTTTAGAATAAAACCTGAAGTGTGGCTTAATTTAAGGCAAAAGAGATATACTTCTGTCTCTCTTGTAACTAAATATGACCTCTAACTACATTGATTCTCAACAGCAGCCTGCATTCAGGCGGCTTACTCGAGTATCTTTTCATTTGATGAAACTAAAAATTCTTGAGTTTAATTAACCATTCAACATTTTATCCTTAAAAGCATGTTGAAATCATCTTTTTATAAAGGAGCACTTGAACAGCAGAAGAAACAAAAGCATTTTTAAAGATGAAATTTGCACACAGCACCTCAAAACTGTAGTACCTATTTTGGGACTAGAGAAGCCAGCCTGCCTGAGGCCAAACTTGCTTCTTCAGTCCAGCCTCTTCTTCCTTAAATACTGATTCTGTAAGAATTCAGTCAGAGCTTTTCTTCTACATTCCCTGGCTTTGCTTCACCAATCTTCTCCTCCTCAGTATTGTTCAAATATTAGAAATAGCTTAATTATATACACATTGATTCTTCTGTGTTGTAATGATGGATTAATCAATAAGGAGCAGGAAGACCATTTGTCTTAACATTTCCAGTGTTGATGGCTGATTCCATAGTATTCAGATGAACTACTATAGAAGAGTCCAGGGATACAGACAGAAAGCATTTAAATGAACTTAGCAAATTGTTACTGCTGCTTAGCCAATGGAATAATTTTGGGACTGATTTATTTCAGTGTTTAAGGAGAGATAAATTGTGCAATAACCAGTTTCACAGCTGATAGAGGACAATACCTGCACAGAGGATGGCTACACAGAGAAGCATGACAAATATTTAAACCCCAAACAAAGAAAGATGAAAAAATTATTTGGAGAAGTATTTGGAAAAGCTGCTTATGTTTAAGAGTTTCAGTATCCCTAGTTCCTCTCTATGGATTCAGTTCCTCAGACAGATCACATCTCATCACACACTGTGGACCAGGGCCCTCAGGATGAATTTATGTTGAGCACCACATTTCTAATGATGCAGGAGAGGTGCAATGGTTACACAATTTCTGTCCTGCTAATAAAATATGAAGCTATAGTGGAGAGGATCCATACTGCTAGAGAAACTGAGAAACAGTTACGTTAATACATCTGATACCAATGGTAAATCATAAATCATACCCTGCTCCTGTTGGGTGCCCACCATCCTCCTTCTGCAAGGTCCCTTCTTCAGAGCTCACTGGTTCGTGGCTCTCAAGCCACCTTCCACTATCTCATAGATCCCATACCCTATTTCTGTGAGGTACTACCCCATAACTTATGACAGTACAAATGTAGTCATATCCCACTCTACCCTGAGGTTTTCAACAGGAAGATGATTTATCATAGCAGATTCAGGTAACCAACAGAATATTTAGGACTATCATAGAATGGCCTGGGTTGGAAGGGACCCCAAGGATCACAGAGCTCCACCCCCCCTGCCACAGTCAGGGCCACCAACCTCAGGCCTGGAGCTACACAAGGTTGCCCAGGGCCCCATCCAACCTGGCCTTGAACACTTCCAGGGATGGGGCATCCACCCCCTCTCTGGGCAGCCTGTTCCAGCACCTCACCACTCTCTCTGTAAAAAACTTCCCCCTAATATCCAATCTAAACCTTCCCTCCTTCAGCTTTAATCCATTCCCCCTTGTCCTGCCATTATCTGCCCCCTGAAAAAGTTGATTCCCCTCCTGTTTCTCTGCTCCCTTCAGGTACTGTCAGGCTGCAATGAGGTCCCCCCGCAGCCTTCTCTTCTCCAGGCTGAACCAGCCCAGCTCCTCAGCCTCTCTTTGTAGGGCAGCTGCTCCAGCCCTCTAATCATCTCTGTGGCTCCTCTGAACCCTCTCCAACAGTTCCACATCTTTCTTGTATTGGGGGCCCCAGCTCTGGACACAGGACTCCAGGTGGAGCCTCAGGAGGACAGAGCAGAGAGGGACAATCCCCTCCCTGTCCCTGCTGCCACCCCTCTGCTGATGGAGCCCAGGATCCCATTGGCCTTGTGAGCTGCAAGAGCCACTGCTGGCTCATGTTCAGTTTCTCATCCACTGTGACACCCAGGTCCTTCTCACAGGGCTGCTCTCCAGGAGCTCTTCTCCCAGTCTGTATCTATGGCTGGGATTCTACTGGCCCAAGTGCCACCCCTGACACTTGGCAGTGTTGAACCTCATGAGGTTCACCTGGGCCCATCTTTCCAGCCTGGCAAGATCAGCAGCAATATAATAGACTATAAACATATCTAATGTCAAACTTAAAGTCTGAGGGAATGTGCACAGAGAAGACTGCCAGGAAGATGCAGTACTGGACAGTCTTGGGGCCTCCGAGGTTTTCAGAGAAGGCTAGGAGAAGAGAGAAAGGAAGTCATGATCAGGAGTTAGCTAAGTATTTGTCAACAGATCCAGCAATTTATGGAAGAATGGGAAAGAGTGTCCATTTTAAAGCCACCAGTTCAGTGTGTTCACAAGCTTCAGTGTTACAATGAAGTCTGGGAATTAGAAATATCAGAGCATTTAATTAGGTTTCACTAAGCAGAGGTTCAGGAATGGGCAGCTCTCACTGGAATGGGCAGCTCTCAGGAATTGAGGGACAAGAAGGAACACCCAGGAGGTTTCTTCAGGAGCAAGAGCCACTCAGTCAGTCATGACGGCAGAGACAGTTTGGTCGGTGCTCCCATTCAGACTAGAATAGCTAGCTGGTGGTCTGTGCTAAGCCAGCCTCATTTTCTGCTAACAGCTCTTTCAACAGCAGGTTTAAAAAACATGAAAATTCAATATTTTAACCCATTCAATTAAAATCCTAATTTATTAAACAGTGGCCCTTTTTAAGGGTCAAAACTTGCCTTAAAGAAAAATAAGAACAAGCACTGGTTGGAGTCATGGGAGCCTTCCACTTCAGTGAATCAAGTAAAAAATGTAGTACCAACAATTAAAAAAGATGTTTTATTTTTATTAAAGGTGATTAATGCCCAGAGAATAATTCAAAGGCTTGAAGAGAAGTGTTCATGATCTTGGCTACTGGAAAAGTCATTTTTATAACTGACCCTCAGAACTGCTAAAGCAGCTGGGAAATCAATATATAAAAGCAATTATTCCACATAGCATGGAATTTTCTAAAGAAAAACAAAACCTTTACCTCTAAAACTAATAAATGGCATTCTTGTTGGAGGGAAAAATATAAAAATGCATATATAGAAGTTATTTTAATCTTCCTGTAAGAAAACTTCAAAGCCTTCATAATATTGATAGCATAATGGCTGAACACTCAAGTCAAGGTGGAAGCATCCCAGGAAACATCCATGAGGTTAAGCTTTCTCTGAAGCAGAGAAAGATCACTGGTTTAGCAGACTCAAGTCCTAAGTCCATGTTCCTGCCAGGTTGAACACAGATACTTAATTGAAATACTGTGTGCTTTCAAGGGAGGGCAATAGCACCTCTGGAAAACAGAGATGAACAGAGAAATCATAGTTCACAAGCCCTGTATTAGAACCAACACTACCCTGTCATCAGGGGACTACATAACAAATTTGTTTGTTTTGATGGGTCAGCTTCCTTGTCTCCATTCCCTTTGAAGGTAAGCAACTTCAGAGGGACAGTGATTCAGTGAAAAGTTCATGCTGACTGATTGATACAGGTGTAGCTTAAGAGACCATTAATATAACTTTAATATAAGAATTTTCATAGTTTGAAGAATAGACTGGTTTAAGAGCAAGCTGTAACTGTGTAAGCTGCTTGTGAGAGCAGATGCAAAACTCAGCCATAACAGTGCAACAGTCACAGCCTTGAAGATAAAGAAGTAAGAATCTGTGTGCTTTTAGGAATAGTTTTGAATTTTAGCAGAATTTGGCTGTGATCACATCAGCTGTTTCATGAAAGTGGCTGCAAAACTGAACCATAACAGCGCCACAGCCTTGAAACTAGAGGAAGCAGGAGATAGGAGTCAGAAATCATGAGACTAACCACCAATTAAAAGAGTCTATCTTGTTTTCAGTGTAAAGCTAACTAGCCAGTGCAGGTGTTGGGAGCCCAGATAAGCATGGAGAAAACCGTAAAGAGCCTGCACTGAGAGCGAGGAAGATGCCCAGCCTTCATCCCTGAAGACCACCAGAAGCCCCCCTGAGTGTCACTGAGCATGCTCTGTCTGGGTGGGGTTAATGTAAATGGCTTCCTGGAAATAATTTGCATAACCCTGCCTTTTCTTAGAAATGATAATGAATATGTGTAGTTAATCTGTATAAATATGAGAAATTTGGCTCTAATGGGGCACACAGGAGGAGGAGCGATCGATCCCCTGTGTGCCCAGCGCTGCAATCAAGGATCCCTGCTTCATAGGCACCAAGGCCAGTGAGTTTTGATTCTGGCTTTCCCAGGCATCAACAGGAAAATAAGGTACATGCTATGAGTAATGCCAGGTCTCAGCAAATAGTCAACCTGTGATTCACATGTAATGATGTGAGGCATAAGTTCATAGAAGCATAACAAAGTAGTAAAACAACCTTAAAGATTCTTCAAGACAAATAAATCTCAAAGATTCTTAAAAGTCTGAGGCATCATTTTCCTATATTCAGAACCCAGCTGATAAGTCTACTCCATTCTAAATACACAGGAATAATCAGGAAGTAAACTCCAGTGTAAAAATCAAGCCAGGTCACTTAGCTCAGTTAGCATCAAGCTACCACCAGATGAAATGTTTAACTACACTGCTAACACAGGGGAAGCTCTTTTAGAGGAAAAATACAGAGAACATGAAGCAGAGTAAGTTGAGTTAGAACACGTCCCAGGACACAAGCTAACTTGTTTCCAGTACCTACATTGTAGCTGACAGTGGCAGCTCACAAAACACAGGCTTTCTTCAGCCTCTTCCTTCAAAAGAGGAGTTCCCTGAGTTTCCAAGTGAAGTGCTGTAGGCAGACTTAGCTGGGACAGAATGATAAAGCAGCAGCTCAACTTCAGCAGCACCAGCTGGGGATGTTCTCCCTTCCCTACCCATGGCTGAGCATCCATGTCCCCTCACCAGCACATTCTCTGAAGGCATGTGATGGCTTCTGCAGCTCCCCTATGGACACCACCAGTGGTCCTGTTGAGAACAGCTACTACAAAGGGATGTAGAATCACAGAATGGCCTGGGTTGGAAGGGACCCCAAGGATCACAGAGCTCCAACCCCCCTGCTACAGGCAGGGACACCAACCTCAGGCCTGGAGCTACACAAGGTTGCCCAGGGCCCCATCCAACCTGGCCTTGAACACCCCCAGGGACGGGGCATCCACTGCTTCTCTGGGCAGCCTGTTCCAGCACCTTGTCGGGGAAGGCAGCAGGCCTGCCCGCGGCCTAGCTCTCTTCTCCCAAGATTTAGGCCCTGACAATATTCTTCTGTTCCCATGAGACAGGAAAAGTTCCTCATGCTGAAAGGATCCCAATAATCACATTCTCAAAACACAGCGGCCTTGCTGATAGGGGTACAGGCTGCCCTAAACCAAGAAGCAGTTATGGGAAGGGATTTGGGAGTAACAGAACATGTCAGGAACCAACCATAACAAGAGGGTCAAAAACAGCAGGTGTGTGGATGCTTTTAGGTATCAAAGGTAAACTAAGGATGTTTAGCTATAAGATAGGTTTATCAGAACTCCTTATAATTACTGACCAATCAATATGGTGTGAACAGTGTGTGTAACCAATGAGCAGTTTTTAGCTTGCCACGTTTGCAGTAAGAAAGGTATAGAATCTGGGTGATTGCACCTCATAAAATGGCTTCCTGGCTTCACCTAAAATTCATCTATGGAATTGCGTGCTGCTCCCTGCTGGGCACCACAGCCCCTCACCACTCTCTCTGTAAAAAACTTCCCCCTAATATCCCATCTAAACCTTCCCTCCTTTAGTGTTAATCCATCCCCCTTGTCCTGCCATTGTCTGCCCTTTTCAAAAGTTGATTCCCCTCCAGAACAGCATAAATGCATCCAAGGAGATGGCTTTAAAGCCCTGTCTGATTAACCATGTAACAAGGAAGAGAACTTTAGTTACATTTGATTGAACTGAGAAAATCCTAATGGGGTACTACAGCAAATTTTAAGTTTTTAGGTCCTGGTTCTGTTTTGCTCTCCTAAGATGAGAAGTCTTTCAACAGCACTTCCTCCACCAATGCCAGGACCAGACAAGCACAAGCTCCAGAAAACCTCCACTGTTTTTGTAGCACAGGCTTCCATTTAGCAAGACATACATGTTTTTAAATTAAATTTCCCATGAAAAACAGTGGTTTAAATAGAGAAACTCTGCCTCACAAACCCCCAGTAATAGTGGTGAAACCTAAAGCTTATTTAAGATGGGTGTTTTCATAGAAATCCTAAACACATTTATTTCTCTGTTTCTGAAAGTAACTAAATCAGCTGTATTGATCCCCCTCAGGCTTCTCCATTGGGATTTTGCTGGGTGAAGGATCAGAAAGGGCAAGCAATACTGTACAGTGCTTCCTGGGTGGTTTTTACAGCTCTGGGCAGGGTAGCACTGGGGCAGCCCCAGAGAGGCACAGGGCTAGCATGCCTGGTGTCTACCTTCAGACACATGAAATCCAGAGGTCCTTTGGTCTCTCAGCCATCGCCACCTCTAAGCAGCAGTGCAGTTCTCTTGGCAAGAGAAGGAGCAGGTGCTGTGGCACTAAGCCTCTCAGAGTACCAGATCTGATACACCTCCACATCCATTAGGCTACTATTCTTCTGAACACTGACTTTTCCCCTGGGTTCGGAGGTATCAATATGTCCAAGGCAAGTATTGTTAAGAGCTCAAGAGACAAGCAGTAAGCACTGAACATTGTTGGATCTTCTTACTCCAAGTGAGGGCAAGACCTGCTTGTTTTCTAAGTGGCTTCCTTTTATTTCTGTTGTCTCCTGTAAGTTACAGTATCAACTTCCGAAGCCACTTCTGGAAGGGAGTGGAAGTCAGGGTTTCATTCATCTCAAGTGTAGGGAAACAACACACAGCAGCAAGGCCAAAACTGCCAACTCAGTCCCAAGGAGTGAATGGGAAATCATCAGACAGGGGACTGGGGAGGGTGGAAGGACAGAATGGAATTGTTTGCTCCCTTAGGGCTTCAATTGAATAACCACCCCCACCCCCAGTTATAGCAAGGAAAAAATCTTGGCTTATGTCTGCACCAGCCCTAGGTTTTGGATAGAAGCAATGGGAACATGTATAATTATATCACTGACTTGAACAGTTGCTTTCCATATGGGAATTAACAGATTTGCCCAGCTGCATTTTGGCAAAGCCTGAATCTACCATTACAACAATTCTCCTGAAGTTTGGAAGTCTTACAAAGGTATCTACACATCTCACTGATAGTCTTTAACAGTGCTTCTCTTCCTAAGAATAATACATGACTTGAACCCCCTTTTCAAGAGGTTCTGAGTCCCTATTTATCTCCCAGGATTGTCAGTATTAAGTGTGTTCTGACTACAGATGACTGAGACTGCATTCCTTTCTTCCTGTGATGAAAGAAAGGACAGAGCTTCAGGAAGCACAGAAAAGGTCCCTTTGAAAGTCTCATTTAAATGTTTTCATCTTGTCTAATCCTCTAAATATACAGATTTAGTTCAGCTGCTTTGTGACCTTCATCTCAGGTTACCCTGCCTCTTCTCTATCAGTAACTGAAGTAGTGAAAAGCACCGCAGCTCTCTGGTGGCCTCAAAGCAGCAGCCAGCACTCGCTGCCTCTTTCAGTAGCTCAGCTGTAGCCACAGAGTGGATTACACTTCTTATTTTGAAGATGACTATGCTTCCAATATTTATGAACCTGAACTCACAGCGGTCAAAGCTCATGCCTGTCAAGAGTCCTTATGCAACAGCTTGAATCACACCAGACTCCCTGCTGCCATGCTCATGTCAAGAACTGGGAGATGTTCTAAATAAAGAGAGGAGTAATAGGGCCAGATGCTTGGCATGCATATACAGGGCCTAAGTTGAGTGTGAGACTGAACACAGAAGCCACAAAAACTGTCACAGTTTGACAAGACCGATGCCAAAGTGACCTAGTTACCAGAGTACCCAGGTACTCAAGTGAGAGTCAAATATGTATCAACTGGAACTTCTCCCACAGCCAGCCTCTCAAGTATTGTCCAGGAAGGACATCAGTCCTCCAAGAATACTTTACAGGTTTAGTTCACCTGGTGTTGGATAAAAAGCAAAGGTGTCCAACACCAGTGTGAACTGAAAGAGCATCAAGAAGTGGTTCCACAAATGCCAGTGTAGCCTCCTGAGGAACACAGCCCATAACATTTTCAGTATCCCAGTGAGAAATTACCTCAGATTTCCTGACTACTCATTTGCCCAACACATGTTTTTGTTACATTTTATCTTTAAGTATTCTGTGTTCCATTCAATTGCTCCAAAAAGCAATTTACCACATGATACTACTTTCTGCTATCTTTATGTACCACCAGAACTTTGAGAACTCAAACTGCTGTGGTTTGGGGAACCCATGGAAGGCATCTGTCACAAGTAGTAGAGCTCAAGAAGAGACTGCATTTGTTGCCAGATGGTCTTCTGTATTTTGCACAAAACAGTCACTGGTTAAAGATAGACACAGGACAGGGCAAAGAACTGAGGCACATGAGTGAGAAGTTGGAATCCTCACAGGCAGGCAAAATAACTGAGCAGCAGTTTCCATACATCCCAGGCAAGGGCTTCAGCCAAACCAGCCATGGCCCAAAAGGCATCCCTGAGGGCAGCAACCCACACAGTGAAGGTCCTGAGTGGAGAAGCTTCCTTGAAGCCCACAGTGAGCCAGATGATGGTTCCCATGTAGCATTTAGCCTGTCTTTACCTTTCCCCATGCTAGCTGTAAGCAGCCCTGTGCTTGCTGCAGTAGCTGCTTCTGATCCCGATGTCTTGCTCAGGGCTTTGGATGCCAATTGAAGCACCAGCTATTAGGTTGGCTCTGATCATTCATTTGCAGCTTAGTTTTAATTGCAAGTCCTGCCCATCAACCCTGACTGCCAGCAAATACTGGGGGAGAAGAGGAACCAAATTTGAGGAGACATGTTTTTACCCACATGGTAACAACACTCAGTCATCCTGTGAAATAAGATCCTTCTCCACACCATTTCTGGATCAGCCATGGCAGCAGAGAAGCAGCCTGGGACATCAGCTCCTCTGGGGAGGGAGCATCAAGTAGGGAAATAAGGCACAAGTCATGGTATAAGAACACCACTAAAGCAGCTAAGTTGCTGAACATGGTCTTATGGAGGCACAAGATGCTTCCACTGCAGGGGTCCTCCTGTACAATCATTTTCTGAAGTGCAGATTTCTGCTGACTTGACATTCCAGCAAGTGCTCTGGAGCAGCTTACAAACGTTGCCATATTTATGCAGTGGGAATAACTTCAAACCACCAGCCTTCCACAGAGCACGGAAACACCCCTTCCCCAGCCCCACAGCTCCTACACTCAGTGTTCTGGGAACTTGAGGCACTGACAACGTATTTTAACCAGTTCTTCAACAACTGCTGTTCTAAGTTCCTGCCTCTGACAAAGGCTGCAATTCTCTGTGCTCTCAAAACAACGTAAAGAAAGCCTCCTGGGATTTGGCTGTATGTTTGATGCATACACAGACAGGTATGTGCATACTCCTAATTGGAAGTTGTGAAAGAAAGTAAGCCAAGGTGTTGGAATATGCAAGCCATACTCAGGCTAGGCATGGGTTAACAGAGTGCTCTGGGCTCTGCCCCCCATGCTAGTAATAGGAATCAGGCTTGTAGGGAAGGATTTCTTGGTGACTGTCCAAGAAGAGAGCCTATAATCTGCAAAAGATGGGATCTGGGGCTGAGTCAGAAACTGCCTGAGAGTCTTCTGCCTGTCAGAGCCTCACCCAAAGCAGCCAAGCCTGCATGCAGTGACAGGGGCTTGTTCCCCAGGCCATCCTCGTCATGCAGGCAACGCTCTGCTTCAAGGGAGGCACCGCCACAGAGAGCGTGTCACACGCCTCAGCTACACAGTGTGTGCCTGGGAAGATCTTCTAACAGCCACTTCTTACCTTCCAGGGGTCCAAGGCTTGTGAAGTGGGAGCATTTCTTTATCATGTAGTCAGCTCCAAACCATCAGCTGCCTTCACTTCAACACAAGCAGTAGGAAGAGAGTCAGTTATCCTTGGGGAATCCAGTAAGGTTTAACTGACAGGAGGAAAACACCATGTCTAGAATCTCTTCAGACTGCTCCATACCAGGCCTAAAATCAAATGAAGCCATCTGGCTGAGACCAACTGGGAAAGGCTACAAAAGGTTCATCATCACAGTAGCTTTCCCACTAGAAGCAGCTAATTGTGATCAGTGTTCAGCACATGACTAGCTCTGATGAAAGCCTTTCCTACTGAAGCTCAGAGGAACAGAAGTACAAGGATGAAGGTTTCAGATATTCATTTCTGATCTCTCAGGTAACACACCACTTGGATAAAAACTCGAAGATGACCAAGTTTGTATGGAGGCAAATACTAAATATTCCTCCCTGCCAACTCAGGTGGGCTGCTTTGAGTGCAGTCATCATGAGAGCTCACCAGCAGATGCAGTTAAACAAAAACACCCTCCCCCACCAAAACTGGTTTTATATCTATTTTACTCGGTAGAATTAACAGACTTTGTGTCAAGAAAAATACTAGATATACTGGAAAAGTGGTTTTTTGCTTTCAAGTCTCCAAAACTGTCATGAATTCCCATTTTAACATTTGACAAGTGCATTCCAAAGAGTGATACCTTCTCTGCACACAATGAATGCCAAGAGCATGGTAAGGATTCATAAGGAAGAGATAGCTAGTCTTAATTTATTCTACACTAAATCAGTGGGTTTTCCTCCTGAAGTTTTATCATTTTTCTAGTCCCAGGAGTAGAAGCTGAATAGAGCACTCAAAGAGCCAGAGTGCCCTCTCGTGGTCCTACATCACCCCTATCGCTTCGTTCTGGAAAACTCTTAGGAAAAAACTTTCTAAAGAAAAAGCTGGTGGTTTGTTTTGTTGTTTGTTTCATGACTTTTCTACAGAGAAAACTTCATAGCTATTGAAACATTCCTAAGTGTTCTCTTAAAGATATTTTCTGTAGAGCCAGACAATTAGTTCCATACCAGCCAAAGGTCACCAATGTGTCATGAAGCCCAGAAAATAAACCCCAGGCATGACAAAAAAACCTGAAACAAGCCACAGCTGAGATAAACCTCTCAGCAGCTGACTTGGTTTGATAACCTCAACACCACAGTGGCACAGCACAGAGGGGAGGAGAGGGAGTTCACCCTCTACACTGAACAAGAGTAACCATGCAAGTAAGAAAGGAGAGACTTCCAGGCTTAAGTCTGCTCTGAGAAAGAGGACTCATTCCTTCCAGTAGCTCCTGCTCCTAGAGTTTAACAGATGCACTTATCTGCTAGGGGCCAGATACCAGGCTGCTTTGTGCAGAGACTTCACCACTTACCTATTTTGGGCTCACACCACTGTCATTTCAGATGTGCTGTAACAACACTGCTAACTGGGAAAGCAGCTCTGCTCAGACACTAATACAGACTGGGCTGAGTTAACTGGCAGGGGAGTTGTGCCCCGTGCTGCAAGGAGGAAAGGATTCGGTCCTTCCATTTGTCCATCCCCCCGTCTGTTTCTTGGTTTCTCATGGGCTGGCTCCAGTTTTCCCTCAGGGGTGGCAGCTCCCCCTACAGCGGTAAACGGACAGCTCACAAGTGAAACAGAGAGCCTGCTCCCCCAGCTGAGCTGAACATCCTGCAAGAGACCCAGAGCAGAGGGATGTTTTGATGCCTTGCTTCTACCAAGCTGCCAGTCCTGTCATGCACGGCTGGACCAACCTCTGCTGATGCCATTGGAGGCAGAAGAGTAAAACATTCTGATAAATGCAGAGATGATGCTGCCAGGGCACCACTGGTGGCATAAGAAAGAATTTTAAGTTTGTTTCAAGGATAAACAGCACCTGTATCACAGGCAACTTAGTCAGAGTCCACTTCCAGGAACAGCACAGCAGAAATACTAAGAATGCTTCTCTTTCCTTGGGACCTCAAACACTGTGTACTAAAGCTCCAATCATCATAGAATGAATCATAGAATGGCAAGAGTTGGAAGGGACCCCAAGGATCAGAGAGCTCCAACCCCCCTGCCACAGGCAGGGACACCAACCTCAGGCCTGGAGCTACACAAGGTTGCCCAGGGCCCCATCCAACCTGGCCTTGAACACTTCCAGGGATGGGGCATCCACCACCTCTCTGGGCAGCCTGTTCCAGCCCCTCACCACTCTCTCTGTAAAAAACTTCCCCCTAATATCCAATCTAACCCTTCCCTCCTTTAGCTTTAATCCATCCCCCTTGTCCTGCCATTGTCTATCCTTTTAAACAGTTGAATCCCCTCCTGTTTCTCTGCTCCCTTCAGGTCCTGGCAGGCTGCAATGAGGTCCCCCCGCAGCCTTCTCTTCTACAGGCTGAACCAGCCCAGCTCCCTCAGCCTCTCTTTGTAGGGCAGCTGCTCCAGCCCTCTGAGCATCCTTGTGGCTCCTCTGAACCCTCTCCAACAGTTCCACATCTCTCTTGTATTGGGGGCCCCAGCTCTGGACACAGGACTCCAGGTGGGGCCTCATGAGGGCAGAGCAGAGAGGGACAATCCCCTCCCTGTCCCTGCTGGTGGAACATTCCATTTCATTTCTCTTACGTCCCCTGAAGTAGCAGAACTCTCACTGGCACTCATTGCTCATGGAAATCATTGAGAAATTAAATTTCAAACAAAGCAGAATAAAATATACACATTTTCTTAATATCAGATCTTTCAGTTCCAATAGAGTTTTACCCTTGAACTATAAACCAATGATTTAATGCATTACCTACTGCCAAGGTTTCCCAAAGAGGGTACAAATACCCTCTCCAGGCAATCTGTGTGCAAATGGAACAGCTTATTAAGGATTCCTTAATTGAGAACATGTAAATAACGGGTCTCAGCCACATCCAGATCATTTCTGGAGGCAAGCTTCATGGCCTCATTTCCCAGAAACACACTGGAAAAGGAGCAAAAGGGAACGAATGTCTTTCACTGCTTTGTTTTAAGCCACAGAAAACAATGTCAGGGCACACCCAGCAGAGGGTGGGTTTGATTGCCTCTGGCATTAGCACAGCTGTAACAGTGAGCACAGCTCGGGGGTGTGGAGGGGAGATCAGGCAAAAGTCTCTGCTCAGCACTCAGCAGAGATCCCACACTGCAGTCTGTGACAGAGGCATTGATTCAGTTCTCTGCTCTGAGAGTCTGGTGGAGGTTTTTACATTCTTGGTTGTTGTTGATTATCAGCATTGCAATTATCCAAAATTTCCTCTTCCTCAGCTGAAAACCATCTTAATGATGATTGATTAGTACAACTCAGCCAATACACCCAGCCACATTTGCCAATGTCAACTAAAGCAAAAACATCTATTACTAAACCAAATGGGGGGAAAAATGTGGTTCCTCTCTGAAAAGTGGTTCTGTAAAATGATTAGGAATTATTTCTTGCCTTGCTTTGTACAAACTGCTCTCTGCTGCTGAAGTTGGATCTGTTCACACTAACAACGTATTTACTGCTTTTTCCCCTTCACCAGAACAGATGCTATAGTCTGGAAATTATATGTGGTTGGGCACAGTTACTGTATATCAGGGCCTGCTAATTCCAAATATCCATTTTGGATTGTTAGGTCAATGCAGGATTAGACACTGTATTCCAGGCCTTTCTTACATTGCCTCAAAGACACTTTGCTCATGGCACCACAAAGTTTAGCACAGTGCTTCCAATTAGGCAAACTTTGGAAAGGGCTTGAGGAGGGCTACAGTCAGGCTTGAGGAGGGCTACAATTTGGCTTGGTATACAGTCTCTCTCAGTCTAAATGATTCTAGCTATGAAAGCTGAAGCAGTACACAACTGATTCCACTATGTTTCCTGATACCTTTAAAGTAGGTAAGTCTGACTAGTCACAGATAAGTAAGGAACCTTCCTTTTCCCTTCAGTTCAGCTTTACTGTAAAGAACGTTACTTGCTAGCCAGGAGGGGAACCACTCTTCATTAGATAAAACAGCAAGAGGTTGTCACAGTGGGCTACCCTTACACAAAGGGGTGTGAAACAGTCAGCTGTGACATCAGAGTCCATGCAGCCAACTAGAACATTCACACTGAAAAGAGTGGGCAGTGTACATAGAGAAATGGAGAAAAGAACAGGTGTCTATCCTTGAGCAAGTCTGAAGTCACAGCAAAAACCCCTATTATCAGAAAGGGAGTGATCTGACACTTTGCTTACTGAAAAGACCTTCTTCTTCAGTAGTTGCACTGAAGTGATGTGTTTGTGAACACACTGAATGGCAGATGATTACGGAACTAAGAGGTTCATTTTCTTAGCAGTGAAAAACAGGGGCCATCAATGGATTCATTCCGTTAGGAGAGCTACTTGGACAAACAAGTCTTTTCACCTTCTTTAGCAAGTAAGAAAAGAATTCTGAGAAATTATGGATGTAGTTTAGCAGTTAGCTGCAGACTCCCTTTCCTCCCAAAAATGAATGTGCTTAAGATGTCAGGCCAGGCCACACGCATGAAAGACACTGAGGAAGATATTGCCTAGGAGTTCAGAACCATAACATCTGGTCTGAGAGGTGCTGCTTAAACTACCAATAAACCCAAAACTCACAAGTAAAACCCCAACAGCGTCACTTAAGAGCTTAATTTCTTTCATTTGTTTCTTGCTCATCAGTTAACTCTCAGCCTTCGCAAGTTTTCTCACATCTTTGGATTATATAAAGGTATTATAAGGCCTTGGAGATAGACTCAGTTTCCTCTTGTAAGGGAATCTCTTGGTTTCTTTGTTCCCTACTATCACTTAATTCTTCCTCAGCACTGCAGTGAAAAACTAAGGACAGCCTGCCTGTGTCTCTTCTGCATTCCCTCTCATTCTGTAACACACACAATTTCAAGACAACCCAGTGTAATATATTTTCTTGCAGCATTATCCAGGTATGTTCAACACCTTGAGCAAGATCTGGACTGTGCACTCCAGAACTAGCAATGTTAAGGATTAGCAGAGAAGTCATGGCCAACAAGTTATAGAGCAGCACTCTAATAGCTCTTTACTTAAGTCAGTACTTAAGAAGATGGACTATCTTGCTACATGGAGTATTTCTAAGGCCTCCTGAATCATCAGTAAACTTTGCCATATGACCTTGCATCAAGTAATTTGATCTACCTCTGCAAAGCTAGCTGGAAAAACATGTAAGATGTGTTATAAACCTGGTAACGTATCTGAGCTGGGTTTGGGGTGAAGGAATTGCAGAAGCAATGAAGGGACCTGAGTGCTGCTGGGAGGCAGCCCCATGGTGCCTTGCTCCTGGGAGGCCCAAGATGTGAAAACCCTTGAGTCTGGGTGTTAGGTAGATGGAAATTCATTAGCACATAGCAATGTCAAAACACAACAGCAGTAAAGACTCATTTGGCTGCAGCAGTTCTGCACCCAATCATGAAGTCACTCTGCAAAACACCTTGTGAGTCTTCACATATTGCAGGCAACAGCTGAGGTAGAAAATACAAACCCTTGTTCCCACATGCCAAAGGCAGCAAGGTTCCTTCTCATGGCATGTTCACAATTGCTCAACCAGTGGGAAAATAGTCAACCATGATTTATACAAGTTGCTTTGAAATGACTTCATCTTTACTCTGCCCTCAGGAGGCCCCACCTGGAGTCCTGTGTCCAGAGCTGGGGCCCCCAATACAAGAAAGATGTGGGACTGTTGGAGAGGGGTCAGAGGAGCCATGAAGATGCTCAGAGGGCTGGAGCACCTGCCCTACAAAGAGAGGCTGAGGGAGCTGGGCTTGTTCAGCCTGGAGAAGAGAAGGCTGCGGGGGGACCTCATTGCAGCCTGACAGGACCTGAAGGGAGCAGAGAAACAGGAGAGGAATCAACTTTTTAAAAGGACAGATATTGGCAGGACAAGGGGGAATGGATTAAAGCTATTGCAGGTAAAATTGCTCAGGCCTCCACTGAGACTGCTGCCCCTAATATCCCCCTCACAGGTTGATGCACAGAGCTCAAGAGTTTGTCTGAATCATACACAAGGTAGAACTCAAGACTGAGGTTTGAGGGTGCTTTATGCATTGACAGCTAGTGTGGAGAAGGAGGGTCCTCCTGGAGAGGGAAG
This sequence comes from Laterallus jamaicensis coturniculus, assembly GCA_022605575.1. Classification (NCBI taxonomy): domain Eukaryota; kingdom Metazoa; phylum Chordata; class Aves; order Gruiformes; family Rallidae; genus Laterallus; species Laterallus jamaicensis. The sequence goes on from JAKCOX010000005.1 coordinate 7,067,256, forward strand.
ATGTTGGCATCAGTTCACTCTCAGCTCCGCCTGAGTCTGTTACCACTGACCTCAAGAGAAGAATGATAGCCAAAGTGAGTACAAGATTGGTGGTCATGACACTTAGGATAACGTCTATAGCCTTACCTTGAAAGTATGCCAAAGCCACTGACTAATGTCATTCTCAATTTATTCTACACTTTTTTACTTTCTGCTAATAAGCAGCAAAAAGGGGAGAATAACCATGGAAAACATGTCATTATGCTGAGATAAGGACGACTGTTTACTAAGGTATTGTGGCCCTCTTGTACCATGTCCAATTCATTCGTTTTGAAGTCATTTTTAATCTGAAAATAATACAATACAGTACAAGTTATTAGTGATTTTCTGCCACCCTTGGTACATCAACTGCTGGGTTCATTTTCAACTTTATCTTCTCACCAACAGGTGGAGCCCTCAATTCTGAATTCATTATCTGTCTGGGATCTAAACCCACCTAAATATTTACTAAATAGTCAAGGAAAATATTTGCACATCCTGGCTGATGTGAAAGAAAGAAAAGCTACAGAGTAAAAAGGACTGTTACACCAAGACAGGAAGACTAGCTTCAGTAGGGCAGGGAGCCAAATAGGAGCCTAGTGGTTCAGTATTATCATGGGAGCTACTTGAAAATAGGAACTATTTTTAATCTAAGATGTACTAAAAGACTCTCAATTTAACTGTTTTCTGGTGCATTTTTTTTTCTATAGCCAGTAAAAGCAACTTCTAAAAATGGTTAAAGTAGCATAAAGTCTCATTACAGAAAAGGTGACCAAGACATACCTCTCAAAAGCTTAGACACAGGGCTCACACTAGAAGCAGCATTTGTTCCTCTCAGTTCCAGCACAGTAGTTTTTCCAAGTTGAGAAAACTTATTAAATTTTAGGGCTGAATTCCATTCTGGGTAAAGACAACTTCTACTCACTTCTTAAAAGAGCCATTCCCCAACAGACTCAGAAAACAACATTCCCAAGGAACTTCAAATTCATCCTGCCATTCTTTTCAGTCTACTTACTGACAAACTTGCAGGAGGGGATCCAACTTTTGAAAAGGGCAGATAATGGCAGGACAAGGGGGATGGATTAAAGCTGAAGGAGGGAAGGTTTAGATTGGATACTAGGGGGAAGTTTTTTACAGAGAGAGTGGTGAGGGGCTGGAACAGGCTGCCCAGAGAGGGGGTGGGTGCCCCATCCCTGGAAGTGTTGAAGGCCAGGTTGGATGGGGCCCTGGGCAACCTTGTGTAGCTCCAGGCCTGAGGTTGGTGTCCCTGCCTGTGGCAGGGGGGTTGGAGCTCTATCATCCTTGGGGTCCCTTCCAACCCAGACCAGTCTGTGATTCTATGAAGCTTCCTATGTGCTGACGTATCAAATTAAGATTTCCACCCCAGAAGACATTAAGCTTGGATACTTCACATACAAATAAGAAACAACTATTTACTTGCTCATGTTTTGGCTTCACTTCTGTTCATAAACTGAGTAAAACAATAACCCTCCAGGAAACATTGGAGGAAAAAATATGATTACTCCTTGCCTAGGTCAAAATACTATCAGACCATTTATAGCACTTACAGGACAAAAACTTTGCAATTCCTTCTGTACTATCTGTAGACATTGTGGTTCATAGCAAATGGCACTCTGCTGGGTAGGGAAAAGGGGTATAAGGAGAAAGGGGCTTTTCAGCATGTGTAGGAACTTAGCAGCTTAAAGGAGAGTGGGGAAAGGTCATATCCTCACTTGGAGTAAATCAGCATCATCCCATGGATATTCAATTGATGTCACTGGAGACAGACTGAGAATTTAGGAACAGCATTATACAGAAAAGGGACATACAGGCTGTGCTCATGGAATGGCATGGGTTCTAAGGGACCCCAAGGATCATTGAGTTCAGCCCCCCTGCCACAGGCAGGGCCACCAACCTCAGGCCTGGAGCTACACAAGGTCATCCCAACTCGTAAGTCAAAATTATCTTCCTCAGTATTTTCAAATGTTTCAATGTTTATATTAATGCTCTTTATTCATCTCAGTCTCACTGTAGTGTTGGATTTGAGATTCTCAATCTCCTACTCCTACAGTTTCTCCAGTGAAGGCCCAGGACCTATACTCATTGATCTTAACTCTTACAAACTCTCCCCATACAGCTTGCAGACTCCAGTAGAGACTTTATGTATGCACCCCACCTTTCCTCTTTCAGCTGAGTTACCACACTGGCTTCATCATTTAATTTTAAAAAGGAGTGGAAATAAACTTTTGATGTTCCTCACCAAGAGAAGTATTGCATAAGTGGGGAGACAAGTTGGCCTTTAACTGCCCTGAGGGGGGTGTTTTTCTCTGCAGTATCAGTAGATGTTCATTGGGAAGCGATGTATGCCATCTGGCACGGATCCCTCTGGTCATACAGCTCAATTCCTACCTCATTCTTACACCAGAAGGTTGGGGCAAGAGACTCTTCCCATCTGAAATGGCACAGGCCTTTCTGCTGGTACAGCAGCTTCTCTCCTGAAGACAACCCCAACCAGAATAAAGAGAAACCCAGCATTTTTGCCCAAATAGCCAGTAAGAGTGTACTGCAAGGCACAACAGCACAGAGTGTTCTTCCCCCAGATAAGTTGCATTTATTTTACCAGCAGAAAGCTTTCTTCTTTGTGTAGGCATCCCTGAAAACATTGCCATGGGTTACTGGGGTTTATTACCATGGGGGCCAGGCAAGCACCTAATAGTACTTGTGGCACATGGACTAATACACAAAAAATCTAATTCACAAAAGGTTTTTGCAAGTTTAAAGTGGTGTGATTCCAAATTCTCATTTGAGACCATGACATGATCTAAGTACTCACTTATATCCCAGTAATCACTGAAGGAGCATGCATTATCTGTCACTTGAAATGTACTGAAACAGGAGAGAAGTCAGGACAATCCCATTCTTTACAGATAAGTTTGGAAGAGACAAATTAGAAATATCAGCTGAATCTTGAAGCCTCCTGTGTCCTGATATTATTTGCTCTATGGCTTTTAAGACTGTTTAAAATGTACAATCCAGTTGCAAGTATGTTACTTCTGCTTTTAGATTATGGATAAACACCAAAGAGTAAATATTCTTTATTTGCATGTAGACATTTTAGTAAGGTTTTTGCAGCTTTCATAGACAGTGGAAGAGTAAAAAAGGAAGTATCTTTTAATGGGAACAGATTGCAAAGACCAGCAACACCCTTCCTGCAGAAAAAAAACCAGTATATTGGTGGAATTTTTTGGATATGACTTGGAATACAAAACCCAAACCTTTTGCATGGCAACCCTTTATGGGACACCATGTGACAGTGCAGCCAGGACAGGGTTTGTTACATTATATTGCTATTAAGAATTTGGTTGGTACTAAGGTCACTGAGATAGCATCTTGACATAATCTAAACTTAAAAACACTTTGGAAATTCAAAAATCACTCATGAGGAAAGGGAGTATGAAAACCCAGGCAGGATACAGTTTACCATCTCATTTGTGCCAAAAGCAGATGAATGGAAAGATTACACTATAAATTAGAAATAGAAATACATGACCAAGTTTCCTTCCCAAGTAATAAAGCAACAGTAAAATCCCTTGACAATCTTGCATGTGATTAAAAGTATGGGGATATTATAACAGCTTCTCCCCCCTAAAAATTCCATCCTTGTTGAAAATGGCATCTAGGAGTTGCCCTGTTTTGAGTGAAAAAAACATTCCTGAAAAAATCCAAATATAACGTGCATTTCTGCAGCCAGTGGGATGTGAGCAAGAGATTTTCCTGAGAATTGTTGATGTCCATGTTAACAGATTCCAAAAAAACCAAAAATTTAATAAATGAGCTGAGACAAAGCTAAAGTGAGGAAATGAATTGGCAAAACCTTTTACTGACATATGATTCTGAACATAATCTCATTTATTTTTCCTTTGTTAATTATCCCAATGTATCTAATTTGCTTTTTTATCTGTTCCCATTACACATTAGGTATTCCTGAAGAGAAGCTTTTAAAAATTTTTAAAGGTTTTCTTTTGCTTATAAGCCCTATTTCATAGCTGGTGATAAAATATTTATTAAATTTCAGGAGTACAATGAATACATAATAAAGTCTGCAACATGATATGAGGAAAGAGGAAGGAGTATATGAAGGTTTCATATATGAAAGCTTGGGAGGAGATGAAAGTCATACTGCTGATGTTGGTAGTTCTTAAACAGAAGCCTCTACAAGCATTTAATAATACTTTCAGCTTGCTGAGAGAAGGCAGCACATAAGTTACAGGGGAAAAGGACTATTTAAAACAGGATCACAGAATGGCAAGGGTTGGAAGGGACCCCAAGGATCAGAGAGCTCCAACCCCCCTGCCACAGGCAGGGACACCAACCTCAGACCTGGAGCTACACAAGGTTGCCCAGGGCCCCATCCAACCTGGCCTTGAAGACTTCCAGGGATGGGGCATCCACCACCTCTCTGGGCAGCCTGTTCCAGCCACTCACCACTCTTTCTGTAAAAAACCTCCCCCTAATATCCAATCTAAACCTTCCCTCCTTTAGCTTTAATCCATTCCCCCTTGTCCTGCCATTGTCTATTGGCTCCTCTGAACCCTCTCCAACAGTCCCACATCTCTCTTGTACTGGGGGCCCCAGCTCTGGACACAGGACTCCAGGTGGGGCCTCAGGAGGGCAGAGCAGAGAGGGACAATCCCCTCCCTGTCCCTGCTGCCACCCCTCTGCTGATGGAGCCCAGGATCCCATTGGCCTTGCGAGCTGCAAGAGCCACTGCTGGCTCATGTTCAGTTTCTCATCCACTGTGACACCCAGGTCCTTCTCACAGGGCTGCTCTCCAGGAGCTCTTCTCCCAGGCTGTATCTGTGTCTGGGATTCTTCTGGCCCAAGTGCAACCCCTGACCCTTGGCAGTGTTGAACCTCTTTAGGTTTCCCAGGGCCCATTTTTCCAGCCTGTCAAGATCCCTCTGGATGGCTCCTTTCCTTCTAGGGTGTCGACCACCCCACTCAGCTTGGTGTCACCTGCAAACTTGCTGAGGGTGCACTCAATCCCATCATCCATGTCATTGATAAAGATGTTACAGAGAACCGGTCCCCAGACAGACCCCTGGGGGACACCGCTTGTCACCAGCCTCCACCTGGACATAGACCCATTGATCACCACCCTCTGCCTACGGTCTGTGAACCAGTTTCTTATCCACTGGATGGCCCACCCATCAGATACATATCTCTCCAGTTTAGAGATAAGGATGTGGTGGGGGCCTGTGTCAAACGCCTTGCACAAGTCCAGGTAGATGGCATTGGTTGCCTTCCCTTGATCTACCAATGCCTAATTAAAATCAAAGAGAAATGCAACTATCCCCATCAGGGTTATGTTTGAAATTGAAGACACTCTTCAGTGATACACAGACTGACCCAGGGAACACTTCAGTTCTCCTCAAGTTCAGCAGGAGAAGGCTGCAGTGCAAATGAATATTAACTCTATTAATTGCATTGTTCAAGTGTGATGAAACATACATACTGGAGCAGTGAACACTTCCAATTCTCAGTAGGCTACCTAAAGCCAAGTGCCCAAACTGGATAAATTCCATGTGAGCAGATCCTTATGCCTGCAGCTATGCATTTCCTATTCAACTGTCCAACAGATTAGCAGAATCCCACACTGGTTTTGGCTTGAAGGGACCTCAAAGCCCACCTAGTCCCAACCCCTGCCCTGGGCAGGGACACCCTCCACTAGCCCAGGTTGCCCAAAGCCCCATCCAAGCTGGCCTTGAACACTACCAGGGAAGGGGCAGCCACAGCTGCTCTGGGCAGCCTGTGCCAGAGCCCCACCACCTCACAGTAAAGAAATTCTTCCCAGTGTCTAATCTCTATCTCCCCTCCTGCTTAAAGTCACTCTCTTGTCCTGTCACCTGACCCCCTTGTAAACAGCTCCCCTCCAGCTTTCCACAGAGCTCTTCTCCAGCAGGTCACCCCCAGCCTGTACTGATTCCAGCAGTTATTCCTCCCCAGGTGCCAGACTCTCCACTTGCTTTTGTTGAATCTCACCTGGTTTCTCCCTGCCCAGCTCTCCAGCCGGGCCAGGTCTCATTATGACTGCCTGTGTTAACAAACAGTTCTGTTTAAACACCAAGTGGAGCAAGAATCTCTAGGAAGTAGCTCAGTTTTTCCTTTAACCTAATGCAGCAAACTGATGTGAAAATTCTACTAGAGAAAACAAAACTACTTCATTCCCAAGCTTTCAAAACAGAAAAGCTCTGCTCATACTGCAGCCTGAGACTTAAACCACAGAAACCACCCTATTATTGTAGAGTAGAGCAAGTGTGCATTGCTGGCACTGCTGTCAGCTCCAGTGTCTGTGTCTCCTGGATGTGGCACATGGCAGGGAGCTCATTCTTCTGATCATTACCTGAAGCGGGAAACCCAAACCTACAGCTGGAAGTAACTGTAATTGTGACCCACCCTGGCAGTGAGCTTGGAGCCATATACTGACCCTCTGTGGTGCCTAGTCCACTCCCACTGATGCCACAGCAGTTTGTCAATGCAGACAAGGAAGGAAGACTGAGACTATAAAATGAAAGGGAGCCAGAGAAAGGGATACATAAAGAAGTGCCATGCAGCCCATTACACATGGCTACAGGCCAATGCTTTGCACTTGGCTGTGAAGTGAGTGCAAAGTTCCCTGGTTATGCTTCCCCATACTTTATGCCCTCAGCTGCTTCATTACCCCCAAAAGATTGTCTTCCACATCACTGGCATAAGAGGCAAAAACCCTGTTTTTTAGGTGTTGAGAGGACACCAATAGTGAATTGAGCAAGGTTTGTGTTCCCTATTCATTTGGTGCAAGGCAAGTGACCAAAAGCACAGAAGAGTCAGGAACATTGATGAAGGGACTTCTCCAGTTGATGGGAGATAAAGACTGAGCTCCTACCCTAATTTCACACCAGTTAAAGCACACAGTAAGAGGGGAATGGTGACTCTTTATCCTTGGAAAATGTAAGGTTGGAGCACAAGCAAAGGCACATAGAAGAAACAGTTGGAAGTGATAACAATCATGTTGAATAAAGGTGATAAGGTAAGGATAAATAAGATAATTAAGACCATATAGTGCTCCCCAGTGTCCACCTATAGTCCATGACACTGATGCTGCACCTTGTCTTTTTTGAAGGCTGACAAGCAACAAGCAGCCACACACGTGGATACTGACATCTATTGGAACAAATTACCTGTTCTTCTACTGAAATGTAACATTAGTAACTTGCTGTAGAAATACTTTCAGCAGTATTCCATGAAACAAATTGTTATCCCTGCCTCTCAATTAGTATTGGGTTTAGGGTTTGTTGTTTGGGGAGGTGGGAATGTTTTAATGGATATATTCATTAAAACCGAGTCACAGCTGATAATGGGATCAGCAGGTAGTTTAAAATGCTATATGCAAAATGAGGGCAAATGCATTCTATTTTGTCTCAACAGTAAAACTAAGACATTTTAAACTTTTCCAGTATTTTATTTAGTATAAACACTGCAAAGAGTGGTTTATCTTGAAGGAGTCTGAGTACAGACCACAGAAGTCTCAGTATATGCAAACTGCTCAAACATCTAAAGCTGATTAGGTAACAAATTTGCACCTTTCAAGTCCTGATCAAGTCTGTAAATTAAGATATTAGTGGGCAGGGTCATTAAGTAAAGATGAAGCTGCAACAATAGAACAGGAAAACATGACCTCTCTTCAGTGTACAGTCAGGAATATAGATGGACTACTCTACAAAGACCTCCAAGTTGACACACAAGTGATATCACCCTTCATAAATAAATCTTGATCTTTGATGGAAACCTGTTGGATTATCACATGAAGCTTCAATTTCTGAAGCAAAATCTGTCCCAGTAGTATCAGTGCAAAGAACACTGAAGAGAAAGCCATATTGATTGGGGTATTGTTTTGAAGATGGAAAAAAGGGGAATAGAGCTGTCAGTGTTTGAAGTTTAAATAATTACCTGAACTTCAAATGCAGTAGAAATAAAATAATTATAGAATTTGCCATTTAAAAACAAGCAAGAGCAGCCCAAATGTTGTCAGCAAAACCCTCTGATACATGTGTCCTACCTTTTTAAATTCTATAGTTATTCAAAAGAAGGTTACTTCATTTCCATAGCTCTGCATGAAAGGCTAGTTTGTGACCTATCAGCCATCTGCAATAGCATAGGATGCTACTACACTGAATTCAGATGCTTTTGGTAGAAAACAATTAAAACTCTAGTTCATCAATGCACTTCATTAGATCAACTGATTTAATGAACTCCCTGATGGAGTCATTCTTGTAAAGAGTACATTCAACACAGTAACAATCTTGGAAGGCAATTAGGCACTTGTGTTGCACTGTTCCATGGTGCCTGACACTTTAGTTTGGTTCTTATCCAGTCAGAAAGAATAACTGCAGAGTCACCCCCCTGCTGGGAAACAAGAACCCAGCAGGGCAGTATTTTTGATGGAGTCAGAGCTGAAAGAAATCTGGAAGTTTAACAGGTACTACCAGTCCTAATGAAGTTCAACAACAGCAAGTGTAAAGTCTGGCACCTGGGGAGGAACAACCATTCCTTTCAGTACAGGCTGGGGGTGACCTGCTGGAGAAGAGCTCTGTGGAGAAGGACCTGGGGGTCCTGGATGGTGACAGGTTGGCCATGAGCCAGCAGTGTGCACTGGGGGCAGAGAGAGCCAATGGGATCCTGGGGGGCATCAGGAGGAGTGTGGCCAGCAGGTCACAGGAGGTGATCCTCCCCCTCTACTCTGCCCTGGTCAGGCCCCGCCTGGAGTATTGTGTCCAGTTCTGGGCTCCCTGGGATACAAAGGACAGGGATCTCCTGGAGAGAGTCCAGAGAAGGGCTACAAAGATGATGAAGGGCCTGGAGCATTTCCCCTATGAGGAAAGGCTGAGTGAGCTGGGGCTGTTCAGCCTGGAGAAAAGAAGACTGAGGGGGGACCTAATCGATGTTTATAAATATCTTAAGTATGGGGTGCAGGGGGAATTGGCCAGCCCCTTTTCAGTGTCTGTGGAGACAGGACAAGGGGCAATGGCTGCAAGTTGGAGCACAGGAAGTTCCACACCAACATGGGGAGGAACTTTTCCCCAGTGAGGGTGAGGGAGCCCTGGGACAGGCTGCCCAGGGGGTGTGGAGTCTCCTTCTCTGGAGAGATTCAAGCCCCATCTGGACGCCGCCCTGTGCAGTATGAGCTGGGGAGCTGCTTTGGCAGGGGGGTTGGACCCCATGAGCTCTCAAGGTCCCTTCCAACCCCTACAACTCTGTGATTCTTTTCAGCAGAATTCCATAGTGTACATGCCTTTGTTCTGTGGGATCTATAGCTCCCTGTACCCATCTCCAGAATTTCAACCAATATTCAGTGCTTCAGAGCAGTTACACATCATATTCTCTACACCAGTGGTTTAGATCAAGTTCTGTCCCCCTCTATGACCTGATTCAGTTTCTACAATCCAATATTGCTCACAGGCAAAGCAGGGAGTTACTGTGGTTAACGCTACTGCAGAATGAAGTCTGCAGCTCTCGTGCCCATTGCCATGCACTGGGGCCCTAGAAAGCCAGGTCTGATGCTACTGGAAGGAGGGAGCTATTTCCCGAGACACAATTACTCCAGCAAGGGGCTGCCTCTTCTGCTAGTAGCAGCACTGATCTCCCTCCCTGCTGCCCCTCCTCAATCCTGGGGTAGCAGAAACAACTACAGCTCTCTGACCTCCCCTAATCCTCCCAGGTACAAGAAACTCCAGAGAATGAAGGAGCATAGCCAAGAGAATCCTGCCTCTTGGGAAGAAAAGAGATTGTGGAACCTCCAAAAAAGGGGTATGGTTACAAGGAGCAGGGAATGCCACATACTTTCAGGAAAGCAAAAGAAGAGAGAAAAACAATTCCACAACCTTTTACAAATCCCTTTTAAGACTCCTGACTTCTTAGCCTGTTCAAATTCTTTCTGCCTGAGCCATGCTCCACTCCCAGCTTCCCTGTTGTTTTCAGCACTCTTCCCATTTGCACCCTCCTTACCTGCACCAGCTTCCATGGATCCCACCCAACTGCTTTTCACACAACAGCTTTTTGCCACTCTTGCCAGAACCACACCTCCACAAACCTGAGCTTGGCTTGAACCACAGAGGAACCCTACCCCAGTTTTGCCTGTGCTGCTGGGGAGCCCTAACTTCATTTGGCTTTCAGTATTGAGGATCTTCAATCTGTTTTCCAGTCTCCCAAATTTGGACATGTTTAGCTGGTCTGCAGTTCTGCAAGGTCTAGACCAGAATCACTCTGCTCCATACAAAAGTATTTCTGCCCAAATTGAAGTCTAAAGCCAGGCATTAAGATAGAGATTCACCCTGACAGAGAAGTTATAGATACCAGCTGTCTCCAGAAGTCTTGCATTCCTTGGTTTATTTTGTGTGTATCTTTGACCCTTATGAATCTCCCTCACATTGACACATATTCCAACTTAACTGTTTTACTCACTGAAATCAACAGAGATAAATTGCCTTTAACTTAAACAAAACGCAGCAGTTGACACAGCATCTCTCTACCAGCTTCCAGACTGCATGTGAACTGATGTGCTATACCACTCTGCCCAGTAACAATACTGGGGAGAACATAATTCACATGATCATTTCCATACACGGGTGTGTGCAGCTATTTCACTGCTCAAACACAGTGCTGTACAACAGATGTTACCAAGAATGAAAGCCAAAACACTCCAACTTGTGCATCACTAATGAGCACACTGTTCCTTCTTTATTGCCTTAGTTTGGGTGTATAGCTAGATTCAGATAGCTCTGATAAATGTAAGGATGCAGAGAGCTGTGGAGGAGTCAAACACTGCAGGTGTACCTCATTAATGGCAGATATGGAAAGATGGCTCCTTGGAGACTAGAGATTTATATAGCTGAGTGCTTTAGTCTGCACTGAAACAAACTAGATGCCATGACTCGACACCAAAGCAAAGCCAAAGCTGACAGCTAGATTCTGCAACATAGCTGGAAGTCAACTATCTTAACATGGGAAGCATATCTTTTGCTTTAAAAGTATCATGGGACATAAACTCACATTTACTTTCAAGTGCCTGAAGCTTGAGGCAGAATCCCTTTTTCCTCCAAGTTTCTCACAGAAAAAAGTAGAACTATTACTGCAAAAAAAAGGTAGTGCTTTCTCACAGGAAGACCCAACATGCAGCCCTCCAACTCATTTGAGCAGCAGTTATTTAGGTGAGGGCCAAGGGAGCTTTTAGTTTCCTGGTACAGCCTGCAACTCCATATGCTGCAGTTCAGTTGCAGCCCCATGGCTTCCATGAGGGCAGTGGGTGCTGGTGCACATGCCCTTGCCCATGCTCCTTGGCATGTGAATTCTAAGACAGAGCAGGTTGTGCTTTTGAGCTCCTATGATGACTGACCTCCCACTCTGGAATAGGATCTGCTGGTCTTACCCCAACATTTTCTAAGATGCCCAAACAGGATGACTTGTGTGTGTAAAGTTAATAGATCTAATGTTCTAATAGCAACTACTTCATCTGCCACTCATGACCTCCATTTGGAGGTCACACACTAGTTCAGTAGCACTTCCATTTTAAAACTCTCTCACCTTTTCAAGTGACAACTCTATAGCTCATTTCAGTTTAAAAACCAATTTCAAGCCATTTCAGTTACTTCCAATAGCTCAATTGGACTTCTGGTATTTAAGATATTCCTGATTGATTTTTCCATTCAGTCCTTCAGGTTCCTGTCAAACTTCGTCTTCTGTTTTTGAACTGACAGACAAAATGACATTGAACTTGATGTTTCAGTGTGACAGATCAGAAGGAACTTGCATGGGCTGTCAGTACACAAAGATATCAATCAGCATACATCTCTCTGAAGGAAGCAGGACACAGCAGCAAGGCAACATAGAGACCTGTAAAAAGGTGGTACTAATCTGCAGCTGCTGCAAATTGAGTTAGTATTTGTCTAAGATTGGGGAGGCAAGAGAAAGTCCTGAAGCACTTCTATGTAATTCTCCCCCTCTCCCTATCACAGGATATAACTTATGACATGATCTAGCTGTTTGCATCGAGTATTTGAACACAGCCATCTGTAAGCACTCCTGGAAGTATCAAAAGTTTCACTGCACACATGTCCTGAAGCCTGACCTCTTCAAGGAGGAAAAAAGGGAGGTGAGATTCCAAATATAGAAGGCATTTGTCTTATAAATTCTTAATAAGCAAGCCTGCAGTTGTCAGAAGCACACAGCTCCTCACTTGAATGTGCACGCATCCCTTCCAGCTCTCTGAAGACACAGCCATGGCAATCACATGCCCAGCTCCAGCACTGGGCTGAAGGACTGAAACATTATGGCTTCTATAGGATGGCTCTTCCCCACTTAAAGAGCAAAGTCCAGAGAGTTTCCTCAGAAGTCTCTATGCACATGACAAGCCAGTCAAGCAAGTTAAGAGGCCAGAGATGGATACAATTTCTAACTTAGAGGTTGACAAAAGAATTGCCATGTCAGTGCTCCCAAGCTGTTGGCTGTGTGACCAGAGTTACAACAGGTTCAAAGCAATCTGGGACAGATGAACAGTGGATAGGATTCTCAAGGTCCACTTAAGTCTGAGGCAAGCATTCAGTGGGGGTACACTGGTACAAATTGGTACAGAGACCTTTAAAAAGAACTGGAGTGGATAGATCTGACTCCTTCACAGCTACTGCATGCTGCATTACTCTGCAAGCCAAGGCTGAGCAGCAGGGAGAAAAGGTCCCTGTTCCCACTGTACTGGCTGCTGCCCTCTGGGTCAGGGAGAGACAGGATGTTAACCCCCAGAGCACACGAAGGTGCTCAGTGCAGAAAGGGTTCTGGAGTGCAGGCTGGGGCAGCCAGAGAGAGGAATCAACACACTGAGAAGCCTAATGCAAGAGCAAGCAGTGACTTCACTGTTAAAAGCCTCAGAAGTGATAAAACTCTCCCACACACTTTTTCCAAGGACATGCAGGGTACTCAATATCAGGCCACAGCACTCTACTAGCAGTAACAGCAAACCAGGAGACACTTCATGTTAGAGTACAACATAAGGACTCATATACACTTATTTCCTGCCTTACTCATAGGTGTTGGGTTTTTTCTACTTGTTAGAAGCTCCTAGTTCTAATCTGTACTCCAGTTCAGTTAGCTTCTACAGTGCAATGCACCCTTCACACCTGAGGGGAAGCTTCCTAATGGGAAAAATCAATCACAAAGCCACCTTTACCTTCTGGATGCAGTGGAGCCCTGACCCAACCTTTCCTCTTCTGTTTATGGGATCTGCTGATATAGAAATAGAACTTTTGTACAAGAGTTCTGGCTCTAATGCAGCCTAAGAAACTAAACTAATACTTTTCTGCAATAAGAACATTGCCATCAGCAGGTCTTCTCTGCCCATGTCAGGAAGCACGTCACTCGGAAGTCAAAGAAGTGAAAGCATCTCAGTTAAATGAAGCAGAGTAACACAAGTTAAAGGAGGGATAGGAAACGACGAAGAAAAGCAAGGATAGGAGAAAAAGGCATAAAGAATGAGCTGGGTATGCCATCAAAGACAAGTACAGAGGGGAATTAATGCACCTGTCAACACCCTTCAGAACAAAAAGAGTAGCAACCAACATCCTGAAGAATAATGCAGGTCTTCCCTGCTGGGACCAACACCCAGTCATGGATATGGAAACCACAGGAGTTTGGATGTTCAGTGATGGGGATCCATAAATAAAAATTAATACATTAAACCCTTTTGAAAATCTCACTTAGTATTTACCTCAAGACACAAGAACTACCTGTGCTCAGAGAAAATTAGCTGGACACCAAGGCTTTCTCAGAGTGCCACACATAGGGCTTAACTTGGGGCTCAGTCATACTCACATAAACCAGACATCCACTAAGGACAGCTGCATGACATTAGATCACATTCAGACCCTCACAGCTCATGCCCAGCACACCAGGTTCATTTGCTATCACAGATTGGGAACTTGGGAGGTTATTTGATCCACCCCACTGCCTGTAGGCAGCATCAGATACACATAAACCATCACAAAGAGACATTTTTCTAATCAGTTTGTACAAGTTTCAGGCAAACCCTGATACCTTCATCTGAGGTTGATACTACCACTAAGTATTGTCTCATAGGAACATGGCCTTGAACGAATCCTACCTAAATGCAGTGGGTTTTACACATCATGAATGAATTACATCTTAATACTTGAGAACTCCACTGCAATTTGTCAAGATACTTGACAATTCCAGTATTACCAGCTAATTCCAGTAAGGAAACTAATGAAACTAAGATGGCCTTCTCCACAGGAACCTTCATGAAATATCTACCCCAACATTCCAGTTATTAATGAAACTGAACAATAATAAACACATCAGAAATCCCTGAGTAACTGCACTTGGCATGTCTCTCCATTCTGCTGGGAACCCTTGATACATGGAGTATCACTTTCCAGCAAATTCTGTATTCACATGGCAGTAATTTCACCTGCACCAATTTGTACTCATTTGCTTAGCCAAACACCATCTGAGACAGCATCAAAAGCTTTATTAAGGTGCAAGTGATATGTGCTGCTTGTAATCTACAGAAGGAACCCAGCCAAAGATGGAAATTAAGTTGCTTTAATAAGATCTATCTTGAAGTTGTAATTTTTTTTTCTCTGTAGTCACTCAATTACCTGTTAGGTAACTTGAAATAGATTAGTTGATTATTTGTTCTTGCATTTTCCTGAGAGTTTTAACTGTGAATGACTCATGTATAAATTTCTTCTAATAATATCACTGTGAAGTCAGGCCTGTTTACTCTCCATGAATCTCATCTCTTCATTATGATTCTTCAAATACAGCTGCCAAACTTGAATATTCCATTGATATTAGATTTCTAAAATAACTTTATATTCAGAAAGAAACCATGAAGGGCTAAGGTATAGCTGTATGAATAATGAAAGGCATAAACTCACTTCTTAGACAAAAGCATATCTACAGTATATTTTACAGCTGAAAAACATTCACTTGTACATTTCAGAAGGACTGTCAGGGTAGGAGGATATACATAGGTAGCTTTTCATATTTATTATAGTGTATGGGAAATGTCATATATATTATGACTCTGTCTCAAAGTTTCACTTAGTATATATTACAAGCAGAATCCATAAGACTCAGTACAGAGTGAGGCTTCATCTTCTATGCAAGCCAAAGCATAGCTATTAGCCAAGTAACACAGCCTTTTCAGAAAACATGGGAGAAAAGTTTCAGGTGAAAGTGTCTCCACATCCCTGAAGTCCCCCTATAGCAAAAAGCAACTCCAAAGAGAACACATCAACTCAAACAGGTGGGATACAGCCACTTGCAAGGATTCAGTGCAGAAGAGAACCTAGAGTCTTTTCCCTGCCAGCCCCAGGCATCCTTACCCACAGAACTTATGCCACAGGAAGGGCAAGCACCAGGTTGCCTCCTCATGGAATGTCATGGGTTGGAAGGGACCCCAAGGATCACAGAGCTCCAACCCCCCTGCCACAGGCAGGGACACCAACCTCAGGCCTGGAGCTACACAAGGTTGCCCAGGGCCCCAACCAACCTGGCCTTGAACACTTCCAGGGATGGGGCATCCACCACCTCTCTGGGCAGCCTGTTCCAGCACATCACCACTCTCTCTGTAAAAAGCTTCCCCCTAATATCCCATCTAAACCTTCCCTCCTTCAGTTTTAATCCATTCCCCCTTGTCCTGCCATTATCTGCCCTTTTAAAAAGTTGGTTCCTCTCCTCATCCACCATGCCTTTTTGTAGTAGGCAAACAATTTGTCAAAAACTTAATAAAATAGCTTTTTTCTCCCTTGGCCTGTAGATCAAGCTTTCAAGCTGTAGTCATCTTCATTTCAATTAAACAAACAATAGCAACAACCATGACCACTAAAGCACTGCCAGTATTCTACAACAGATTATCTGCCACAGCCTTTTGTGGGAACACAACAAAAGGGTGCAGTTATTCTCTCAGTGCAATAGTTCTGATCAAGACAGACAGTAAATTATTTAGCAATTTATAAGTTGAGTGCATTTTAGAACCTCTTTCTGAATAGAAGGTGGGGACACGAAGGGCTACGAAGATGATTAAGGGCCTGGAGCATCTCCCCTGTGAGGAAAGGCTGAGTAAATTGGGACTCTTCAGCCTTGAGAAGAATAAGGCGGGACCTAATTAAAGTCTGTAATTATCTGAAGTAGGGGATGCAGGGGGAGAGCTCTGTGGAGAAGGTCCTGGGATTCCTGGTTGATGACAGGGTGGCCATGAGCCAGCAGTGTGCCCTGGGGGCTGAGAGAGCCAGTGGGATCCTGGGGGCATCAGGAGGAGTGTGGCCAGCAGGTCACAGGAGGTGATCCTCCCCCTCTGCTCTGCCATGGTCAGGCCCCACCTGGAGTATTGTGTCCAGTTCTGGGCTCCCTGGGATAAAAAGGACAGGGATCTCCTGGAGAGAGTCCAGAGAAGGGCTACGAAGATGATGAAGGGCCTGGAGCATCTATCCTGTGAGGAAAGGCTGAGAGAGCTGGGGCTGTTCAGCCTGGAGAAAAGAAGACTGAGGGGGGGGACCTAATCAATGTTTATAAATATCTTAAGTATGGGGTGCAGGGGGAATTGGCCAGCCCCTTTCCTGTGGTCAGTGGGGACAGGACAAGGGGCAATGGCTGCAAATTGGAGCACAGGAAGTTCCACACCAACATGGGGAGGAACTTTTCCCCAGTGAGGGTGAGGGAGCCCTGGGACAAGCTGCCCAGGGGGTGTGGAGTCTCCTTCTCTGGAGAGATTCCAGCCCCATCTGGACGCCGACCTGTGCAGTATGAGCTGGGGAGCTGCTTTGGCAGGGGGGTTGGACCCCATGATCTCTGGAGGTCCCTTCCAACCCCTACGATTCTGTGATTCTCAGCTTCATAAGAAATGAAAAGCCATTCCACCTAAAAGCACTATCAAAGAGTTGAAATAGAAAGCATTAGAGCAGCAATTGCAAACTGAACTGAAAAACAGGTTTCAGATACTGCCTGAGCCAAGCCCATCACAAGAAGGCATCATGAACATGCCACGGCCTTTTTTGAGTGGCAGAAACACAGCCATGGTACAACTGCAGCTGGCTCCAACAGATAAACCTACAGACCTGGTAAGAGATGCTATGGGAAACTATGTTAAAGAAAGGAAACAAGCCAAAGCAAGGATTAGCACTTCAAAAACACTTTGAGAAGGCTTTTTTACTGGACAGAGAGCAGAGAAAAAAAATCTATGTAGAAGAAAGGACAGAGCAGTAAAAAATGGAGGGAAAGAGGCAAGAGGAAGTAGGTTGATAACATAGCCAAAGCTGAAGTTGTTAAAAGAAGCAATCATAAATCACTTTCGACTCAAGAAGGTCCCACCTAGTTAGTTTACACTACCTGCAAAGGTTGTCAGGAATGAACTGAAAAAACCTTAACACAGGGAACCAAAAATTGCCACTTCCCAGAGTCTAACATCACAAGACACTTCAACAAAGACACTGCACTCCCTGAGCTAAACATTAAACATGTCACACCACAAAGTCAGGATTGGAAGATCTACAAATAGGTCAAGTTTGCAAAGGCAGTGGGGGAGCAACGCAGGTCTGAGAAAAACCCTTTAGTACAAGAGCACTTCAAATTGAGATACCCAAGAAGTGGCTTTACTGAGTGTGACAGTGTAACAGTGATTGAGGTGAGAAAAACTAGAGACACAAGTAATTTCCCTTTTTTTAAGGCATAAAGCCAAGCAAGAACCAGCTGCATTTCATGTGTTGGCCAGATTTTTACCCTAAATCTAATCATCAAAGAGAGCATCAAATACTATTTACCACTCAGCAGAAACTTCATAGATTTCCCCAGCACATGGGGAGCTTCTATCACAAGCCACTAGAGAACATCTTGAACTGTTATTATATTTTAACATAAATAATTGCCATCATTACAGTGGAGCTTGCATAGTTAAACACAGGCTTGAAAGAACCATTAATTGCACAGACTGAGATTAAACAACAACATGGTCTCTAAGCCATCATGTTCAGCATTGCCATTAACTTCAATACTACAAAATATAGATATACAATGTACACATTCCATAGCAACAATAGATTTTGAAGATCTACACTTAGTTGATGACATAGCTTTAAGTGCTAACTCAATAAAGCAAAGATAAAAGCAGTCTCATCACAAAAACCAACATCTGTCCCCCCCAATTTTTCTATTGCACAAAAGAAACAAAGTCTAGTGAAAAAATTAAGTGAACTGCAACTAAATCACTTCATTAGAAGGTCCAAGTGCAACAAAAAGTCAGTTTATTTCCATACACTGGCAGCAAAGAAAGAATCCACGTAATTTTCAGAAGGAAATCACTAATAAATGGGCAAGATGGGAGGTACACTTACCCATTTAAGCAAGATTTGATGACTGAGACCTTCCAACTTAAATACCAGCCTGTGAACCTGTAACACATTATTTCCATCATAACAGAGAAATGCAAAAGTTACAAATCTACAAAAAGTACAGAAAAGCAGACCTTTGTGGTGGTTCAGCCCCAACCAGGGGCTGAGCACCCCACACTGCTCACTCACTCCCAAAGGAGGAACACACAGAGCCTACATGGGCTGGGATAAAGACAGTTTACTAACAAAAAACACCTTAAAAGGGGAACAATAAGAGCCCATGGCAAATTCCACACAACCAGAGAAAACAGAGAGAACTTCACCAACCTGACAATAACTCAGAGGACTGCACAACAAGAGACACAAACCCATTCTGAAACCACACAAAGAGTACCCTAGAAGCAGACAGGCAGCCAGCCACCACTCCCTGACCAGCCCCTTTTATGGGGGAGTGATGCCAGGTGGTGTGGAACAAGCCTGGGCTAACTCAGCTCACCTGTGCTAACTCAGCTCACCTGTGCTAACTCAGCTCACCTGTGCTGGCTGCTTGGGGAGGTGAACTCTGGCCTGGCTAGAACAAGGCCAACCTTATATTTAAACATCAATCAAGAACAGTGAAAGATTTGGGACATGCTGAAAGAAGGTGAATCAAAATGATCCAAATGAGCTTTTCTTAAAACTCCTTGGAAGAAACAGTGTTCAGGAACTAGTCCTGTCTTTCCATTTCAAGATATAAAGGTGAAGGCCTTTCATGTCCAAACAAAACTCTGATGGTACAGAATGAATTTAGACTTTGAAAAATCTAAAAAAGGTATAAAATAGGCACATTTGAACAGTATTTGCTTGGATTACATGCTATTTATAGTTCTTACAACAGAATCACTTGCTGAGAATTCAACATAATAAGAAAGTGCACAAGTACAACATGCTGTATCCTAAGTTATAAAAGAACAGGAGTCCATCTGGCAACCATGTAACAGATATTAAAAGACTATTTATAAATGGAACTTTAATTTAAAGTGTTTCTCAGATTTGATCCTAAAAAAAAAAATCAGTTTCTTTCTTTTGGGCCAAGTCAGCTTTATAGCCTGTATGAAAATATGTAGAACTGCTTTAGGTTATTGCCCAGACATGCCACCAAAGCCATGCATACTCTATTTGGGATTAAACCTCCCAAGCACAGTAGGAAGCTCAGCTAACAGAAAATCTTCACTTGCACTCCTTTTCTACAGACTCTCACACACTAACCAGCACTGCCAGCAAGAGACACTGGAACAATCCATGTGCCTAAGCAGCAGCAACCGGTCACAGCAGTGGCATGTTAGGACCTTTGCCTGGCTAGGTCTGACACATGACAAATGGAAGAGCTGGAAGAGCTGCCCTTCAATAGCAGCAGCTGGAAACCAGATGGGATACCTCAAAGCATCTAAATTAACACTAAATTTCTGCACTTGAGGTATCTGACTCATACACAATGTTTTATTATTGTCTGTTTTATTAAGGTACCAAAAATGGTATCTTGATCTCATTAGAGTATCTGCACAAGAATGAAGTCTAAATTATAGCCACAATTGAGTAACTTATGAGTTTAGTCCATGCACACATACCAAACAAACTGATGGAAGGTGATAGTTTCATTTTCATGTTGTTGTTGTTAATCAGTATATCTGACTAATGTTAGTTTATCTGCATATATGGCATATATCATTGTTTAGATAAAAGTATTTCATTTGGATGAATACGTTTTTGAATAATTTTATCCAGATGTTGGACAGAAGCTTCCAAAATAAAAGCTCTTTATTTATTGTCACAGCTGGGAAGCAGGATTCTGTCACCCAAATATCCAGTATTGGACCACCTGGTTTGACACAGGGATATGTGGAAGTAACTGTCGGGGAAGACAGCAGGCCTGCTGGCGGCCTAGCTCTCTTCTCCCAAGATTTAGGCCCTGACAATATTCTTCTGTTCCCATGAGACAGGAAAAGTTCCTCATGCTGAGAGGATCCTAATAATCACATTCTCAAAACACAGCGGCCTTGCTGATAGGGGTACAGGCTGCCCTAAACCAAGAAGCAGTTATGGGAAGGGATTTGGGAGTAACAGAACATGTCAGGAACCAACCATAACAAGAGGGTCACAACAGCCGGTGTGTGGATGCTTTTAGGTATTAAAGGTAAACTAAGGATGTTTAGCTATAAGATAGGGTTATCAGAACTCCTTATAGTTACTGACTAATCAATATGGTGTGAACAGTGTGTGTAACCCATTAGCAGTTTTTTAGCTTGCCACATCTGCAGTAATAAAGGTATAGAATCTGTGATTTCACCCAATAAAATGGCTTCACCTAAAATTCATATTGAACTGCGTGTTGTTCTCTGCCAGTCGCCACAAGTAACAAGTCCTGTTACTGAAGGAGTACACAAAACTGGGGTTTAAAGTACAGTTCATCTTGTAGCCAAGATAGTATTATGCAGAGACTGAGTATGGGCAGAGAACGACAACAAAACCTAAGCATGAGGGCAATGCATCCCTTCCTCTGACACTGACCTCTGTTAATACTCATGGACAACCCATTCACTCCGCAAGAATGTCATGAAGAGGAAGGCAGCTCTGGGGTAAATGAGGAGTACTCATTAGCATATGTCGGGGCAGACAGCAGGCCTGCCCGCGGCCTAGCTCTCTTCTCCCAAGATTTAGGCCCTGACAGTATTCTTCTGTTCCCATGAGACAGGAAAAGTTCCTCATGCTGACAGGATCCTAATAATCACATTCTCAAAACACAGCAGCCTTGCTGATAGGGGTACAGGCTGCCCTAAACCAAGAAGCAGTTATGGGAAGGGATTTGGGAGTAACAGAACATGTCAGGAACCAACCATAACAAGAGGGTCAAACCAGCCGGTGTGCGGATGCTTTTAGGTATTAAAGGTAAACTAAGGATGTTTAGCTATAAGATAGGTTTATCAGAGCTCCTTATAATCAGTAACCAATCCATATGGTGTGAACAGTGTGTGTAACCAATTAGCAGTTTTTTAGCTTGCCACATTTGCAGTAAGAAAGGTCTAGAATCTGGGTGATTTCACCTCATAAAATGGCTTCCTGGCTTCACCTAAAATTCATCTATGGAATTGCGTGCTGCTCCCTGCTGGATGCCACAAGCATATACTATGATTTCTTCAGTGTTTCATGAATCACTCTACAGCCTCAGAGTCGCCTTTCTTCCAGCTTTCTGGGAGTACTGTTGGATATTGCAGGTGTATGTGGGAACAGTCTGGACTCTGCCTGGTAGACATAGGTACCACATAAGCTGAACTATACCAGAACTCCAGTATGCTCTGCGCTCTGTGAAGCAGAACTAGATACAGGATCTATTAAAGCTTTTTTGCAGGAGACCCATCCAAAAAGTTAAGATGCTGCATGACAGCAGACACACAGGAGAGAGTTATATACATACACATTAGAGAAAAATCCTCAGAAATATTTGTTTTCCAAAATAATTCTTCTTACTATCATAATGACATAAGACCATCTTCCTCTCTTAGTTATACACATGCAGTCTGGTCACTTGTGTTCAAAAGGAGAGCATTTGATCCATGCTATTGAAAGAAACAATCAGCCTATTGTTATAAGAGCAAATGCACTAGGCTAAGGTGCTGCAGGGAAAGGGGGAGGAGAAGGGCATGTGCATTAAAAAGATTCATTTCGGCTTTGTTGTAATTTTTTCAAGGAATTTCACCAACAATGTGATTCAAAGACAGAAACCTGGTTTTTTTCTCTGTTGTTGCAATTCAAAGAATTAGAAAACCTGGTAAAAAGGATGCCCTGGAGACTCTCATTGTGTCTATCTGAAACAGGATTGCTGATTTTTAAATAATTGCTTTTCAGCTGCTTGTTCAGAATCCGTTACAGGATTGAATATGCCAGCTTGTCTCTTACTAATCTGCTCGAGGCAGCTTGCTATGTTTTTAGAACAAACAAATATCAAAAGACATGTAGAATTCAGCACAGTGATAAAAACAGGGCAGTGGAGGCTGCTCACAGCTCACTGCAATGTTTTCACAATGACTGAGATGTTCTGTTCTATGAAATTAATCAGAGAATTTCAACTGGTTTTGCCTTCTATCTGGAAGATCTAATCAGACCATCCTTAACTGATGCAATGAGGCTGCTTTAAGCCATATTTTAGCACTATCTTCTCCAGATAGAACGAATCTGATGTTTCTGGACTATGAAGGCAGGTGTGGTACCATTCCACGGCATTTCCAAGAAGAACAATTTTGAAGGAGTGTTTGGTAAACCCAAACTGTGGCTCTGAGGATTCTTTTCTATACAAATCAATGTAGTGAAGAAATGTGTATCTTTGAAAAGGGGAACATGTAATATTAGGTAATTCTTTTTCTGCCCTGTATTTGAGCTTTTGCCATTCTAAGTTTCACTTTATTTTTGAAAAACAGTAAAAATCCCGAATGAATACATACATTAATACATATATAATACCATAATTTTTTTTCTGCTGAGCTATGATAGGGTATTTGGTGCATCACTGATTGTAGAGAAATGTGGAGGTCATATTAGAATTAGCAATGCATGGTGCTCTCTCTCCAGTAACAATTTCTCACAGCTCAGTGATTCTTCCTGTGACATAAACTATTTATCAAATAAAGTTTGGGTCATCCTGAATTTGTCTATTGCCTGTTTTGCCAGAACACCTCACCTGGAAGCTTTTAGAGGTTACAAGAGTAACAAAATGAAGAATGTTTTTGTGGTCCCTTAAACATAAGGGACAACAACAGTGTATTTTTATCCTCTTTACCTCTTGTTACACTTCCCCTAGGAATTGATTTCACTTCCTGCTGTTTTTGAAGATGTTCTAGATCTCCTTTGCCTCCTATTGAAATAGTTGACTGTAACAAACATGTTTTAAAGAATCATTGGAATGGGAACTGGTTTGGTTATAAAGTTCTAGTCACCAAGCCAGAGAATTATTCTCTCTCAGTCATTCTGGCTCAGTGCATGTTTAAGAATCTCATAGAAAATAACACAGCTGCTCCAGCAATACCTCTACAGAGGCACAAGGCTGCCATGCCCCAGCATCATGGATGAGCAGGGATTTGGGAGACAGATGATTCAGGTTCAAATACAGACAGGGATAAAAATGTTTATCATTTGTCTACTCCATTTGGTTAATTTTTAAGCTCCCTAGCCACAGGACTACTACCACATACAACAAAATTCCTTGATCTGCAATACTTACAGTAACATCTGAGTTAAAGCTTATGTGACTGGGTCTTGAACAAGCAGTGACAAGTGAAGAAAGATGCAGTACATCAGAAGAGAGATTATTGTTAATGAAAAATTTCAACAGAAAAACTGCTATTCCCACCCCTTCCACTTCAACTCCTGATAAAAACTTACTGAAGTGTAACCAGGTCACAGTAAGCAAACTAACATGTTGATGGCTATGTCATTCCTCTGAAACAGGCAGTTCTAGAAGAATCAGCTAAAGTGACTGATTTCTTCTAGAGAACAATAAAGGATTTCCACAATGTCAAATCAGGACAAGCTAAATTGTAGGCCTTTCCTATTGGCAACAGTAGCAGCATTGTTGCTGAAGAAATACTTGAATGAGGAAAAGATGAAAACCTCTGATTTCATCTTCTCTACAAAGGCACAGTATGCTGTTATTTAACTGGTGAAAGAAAAAGCCCCAAGGCCTGCAGTTTTTAAGAGGATAATGAGTTAGAGCAGCTCACATTGTAAAGTGAGTACAATTTCAGAGGTATACTAAAAATATTGGGTTTTTTAAAAAGCCTCATTTAATATGATCAATCTCTATACCTGCATGCTTGATCTCAAGATTGACAGAGTCTCTTCAGAGGAGTTTTTTTGCTGTTGAGACATGTTTGATAGATTGTTACACACCACTGCATAATAAAACTAAGATGTGTGCTGAAAATATTTTCCAAAGAGCAAAACTGAAAAGCACTTAATT
Organism: Laterallus jamaicensis coturniculus; assembly: GCA_022605575.1. Lineage (NCBI taxonomy): Eukaryota > Metazoa > Chordata > Aves > Gruiformes > Rallidae > Laterallus > Laterallus jamaicensis. Next base: position 7,091,697 of record JAKCOX010000005.1, read on the forward strand.
GAGTGACCACTTTCCAGAGATACTCTGAGTGCTTTGTTTTCAGTCAGTTAACTAAAAACACCCACTGTTGCCATCACCCATGAGGAATGTGGCTTGGTATTGAAATTCCAGCAAGTTACAGTACTTGCATTTGTGGGTATCAATGCTATTCAGCCATCTATGGGATAGATGAGTGGACAGTGAGGTGTGTCAAGAACTGGCTGTTGGACCAAGCTCAGAGGGTGGTGATCAGTGGAGCAGAGTCTGACTGGAGGCCTGTGACCAGCGGTGTCCCCAGGGCTGGGTGTTGGGTCCAGTCCTGTTCAATATCTTCATTGACACCTTGATGAGGGAACAGCACCCACCCTCAGCAAGTGCTGATGATTCAGAGCTGGGAGGGGTGGCTGACAGGCAGGACACTGCGCTGCCATCCAGAGACCTGGACAGGCTGGAGAGCTGGGCAGGGAGAGACCAGATGAGGTTCAACAAAAGCAAGTGGAGAGTCTGGCACCTGGGGAGGAACAACCACATGTATCAGTACAGGCTGGGGGTGACCTGCTGGAGAAGAGCTCAGTGGAGAAGGACCTGGGGGTCCTGGTAGATGACAGGTTGGCCATGAGCCAGCAGTGTGCCCTGGGGGCTGAGAGAGACAATGGGATCCTGGGGGGCATCAGGAGGAGTGTGGCCAGCAGGTCACAGGAGGGGATCCTCCCCCTCTACTCTGCCCTGGTCAGGCCCCACCTGGAGTGTTGTGTCCAGTTCTGGGCTCCCTGGTATAAAAAGACAGGGATCTCCTGGAGAGAGTCCAGAGGGGCTACGAAGATGATGAAGGGCCTGGAACATCTCCCCTATGAGGAAAGGCTGAGAGAGCTGGGGCTGTTCAGCCTTGAGAAGAGAAGACTGAGGGGGGACCTAATCAATGTTTATAAATATCTTAAGTATGGGGTGCAGGGGGAATTGGCCAGCCCCTTTTCAGTGTCTGTGGAGACAGGACAAGGGGCAATGGCTGCAAATTGGAGCACAGGAAGTTCTGCATCAACATGGGGAGGAACTTTTCCCAGTGAGGGTGAGGGAGCCCTGGGACAGGCTGCCCAGGGGGTGTGGAGTCTCCTTCTCTGGAGAGATTCAAAACCCATCTGGACGCCGACCTGTGCAGTATGAGCTGGGGAGCTGCTTTGGCAGGGGGGTTGGACCCCATGAGCTCTCGAGGTCCCTTCCAACCCCTACAACTCTGTGATTCTGTGATAGTAAAGAGTTTTTTTAATATTTGCTTCTCAGGAGGTCCAGTTAGGTTAGGGTTAGGTCCCTGCTAGTCTAGATTTGTTTTCTGCATATTGTAACAAAGCATGAGAACATATATCTATGAAAAAGAGGTAGTTAGCAGTTTTTGGTTTTTTTAAGGAACTGCATAACTAATGTGAACAGTTAGACACATGAATGTAAATAATCAGCATAAGATGTACCAAATACTACAGGTGCTACATAGTTACACCCATCTCACACTCCCAATGCAGCCCAGTAAGAACAACCTAGTAGGATCCAGCACAGTTTTTACACAAGACGTGCAGTATCTGAACAAGGACTTCAGGATTGGTTACTCATACCCTGTGTAAACACAACAGCCCGATAGGATTTTACTGAGAAAGCTGCTGCTTCTTTGCAACACTATCAAGGCTTAGTATGCTAATTTAAGGTTCTCAAATATCTAAGACAAGTTGGTTTTTTCCCTCAGACTTCCTTTTTGACCTTTTCACTGGCAGATCCTCTCGCCTTACACTCTTTTCCAAATCATCTCAACTTTTTCTTGGCTCACATCCCAAATATTCTTTTTGAACTCTCTCAGCAACAATCCCTCCTCTGCACAATTTTGTGTTATCTGCTCAGTTTTTCTTGTTTTCCTTGACATTCAGTAATCAGCAGGCCTGGCCTGTGATCAAATGAGTGTTAGAGCTGAGTACCCCTGAACACATGGAGTGGCTGCTGACATCATAAGGTCAACTGCAGGATAGATTTTCCTGCAGCCTTTGGTATGAGGTATCAAACAGATGTTAATTGCTGCTGTTCTGGCAAGTTTTTGTCCTAGCAAATTCTCATAAGGTCCTGGAAATTTGGGGGGGGGGCTAAAATTGATAGAGCAAAAGTATTCACCCATGGAAGAAGTCACAGAATCACAGAGTTGTAGGGGTTGGTAGGGACCTCAAGAGCTCATGGGGTCCAACCCCCCTGCCAAAGCAGCTCCCCAGCTCATACTGCACAGGTCGGTGTCCAGACGGGGCTGGAATCTCTCCAGAGAAGGAGACTCCACACCCCCTGGGCAGCCTGTCCCAGGGCTCCCTCACCCTCACTGGGGAAAAGTTCCTCCCCATGTTGGTGTGGAACTTCCTGTGCTCCAATTTGTAGCCATTGCCAATCAGACTGATTATGCAAGACACCAAGTAGCATAACATTCAGCTTTCATTAAAATGGTTGAAATCACACAAGAACAGATTTTCATAGAAATTTATCAGCATAAGGGGTGGAAAAAGCTGTTCATATCAGAGAGAGGAGGATACAGAGATAGATATTCCTGTTTTAAGAAGGTATCTCCAAGAACAAGGTGAAAGTTAATTCACTTTGGTAAAATACTCATGACATAAAAACACTCCTGCAAACTACCAAATATATGGAGAGACAATCCACAGTACTATTTTTGTTAAAAACTACATTTCTTACTCATTTAAGTTTTTAATTCACTTGTTCTTCATACTGAAGTTTTTAACTCTGGCCTGCTATAAACAGGCCAGATTGCCAGTAGTTTTTATGTGATGCACGACACAAGCTCTTGACACCTTATTCTCCACACCTGCCAACACCTGTATGGGCACTTTATTCACCATATAAATCTCCTGTTCACATTTCTTCTGAAGACAATCTTGTCCTAGCCAAATTTGAACCATTCAAGTATCAGAAAGTAGGATCAGTTCTAATTAGGAACAACTCATATCTTAAAAGTTATTGAAGGTCTCTTACTCTCTCTATCCAAACCCAATAGCTCTCTGTGGTCAGTTTAAGAATGTCCAGAAAATCATCCAACCCAAACAGTCTGAGAGCCTAAAAAATGGTGAGCTCATGGTTTTTCTCCTTTGTTTATCAGGAAATAAGGCTTATTTATATAATTTAAATTCAGGCATGATCAGCCTTTCTGTATGCATAAAGAATTAGATCTGATATCCCAGTGGAGCCAAAAGAGATCACATATACTTCTGAAAATAAATAGATGGGCATTTTATTTCTCTAATAATAAAATGATGACAAGGTTTTTCTTCTGCATATGCAATAACCATATCTCTTGGAGCTGCTTTTGTGACAGTTCTATCATTAAAAAAAGTCTAAAATATTGAGAACTGAGACTACTGTGCTACTAGGAATATCCCTGGGAAAGATTATGCTTTAATAAAAGTATTAAAGTAGTACTTATAGTTTGGACAGGTGTCTAGGCATTATTAGACACTTAATATCAAGGAAGGATAGGAATAGTTTAGGTTAATACAGGACACTATAAACCAGGCCAATAGGATTATTATTCTTTGCATTATGTAATAGCACCTAACTGCCTTCAACTGTAGGAAGCCAAATTCCTACATGCTATCCAAACACAGCAGGTCCTTGCCCCATTGAATCAGGTTGGAAGTTAAAGAGAAGACATAAAAAGTGAGAATAGCATGTGGTAGAGGCTGGCAAAGACAGACAAGGGAAAAGATAGACTAAGGCATACTGCTGCACTGGGTATATAGCTATAGGCATGCTTCTAACTCACATAAATTCAGTGAAACACTGCCCCTTTGGATAATAAATCTGGACAGTAGGAACCCCACACTGACCCCTTTATATTTTGAAATCAAAGAAGGGAAATGGGGACAGGATAGAGGAAATATTTTCTAACTGTGATTTTTTTTGGGGGGAGGGGTAATTAAATGCTCAAGCAAACAAAGCTAGGGATATTTTTATTCTTCTGGTCATTTAAAGGGAAAAGAAACACTGTAAAATGTTGAACAGTGGACAATTGGGAAGAACACAGACTAAAACATTTAATAGGATGTGTTAATAGTCTGTTACTATAAAGACTCATCTCAATGTGCAAGAAAGGGGATCTCTAAAGAGAGATAAGATGAAAAGTGGGAAGAACAAATAGCCTTAGAGCAACAAGAAGGAATGACTTTGTGTCAGTAGTACAGTGTAAGAAAGGAATAGAATGGAAGAAGATGAAATTGGCTGTTAAAAATCCTGCAAGGGAAGTGAGGGAAGAAATAGACTCAGTGCCAAGCCTGAAAGATTGCTCATAAGAGAGAAGAAAGGAAGGTAGCTTACATTTTTGTAGGCAGAAAGATGTTCAGGGTTTGGGAAGGAAGGAATCATCTAGAATACAAAGCAATAAAATTATGAGTTATGGCCTGGAATTTAATCTGAGGTTTTATGACCTGAACTTCATAGATAAACTTAATAGGCACACCCCCTATTCTGATAGAAAAATGGCCCCTCCATTCACACTGAACTGTTTCTTCTGTATTTAATACTCCCTGGAGGTGATGGAACACTTGAGACTGTCATCACAGCAATCTGACATTTAGTATGAGTGAGTCAATAAATATGCCCTTTTTGTTAGGTGTAAAGGCCCAAGATGTCCTTCTGCCTTTGATTTTTCCTGTTCATTAAAAATACAGAGCTTTTCAAAGCATTCCCTGTCAAACAGAGGTGATGGTGATTCCATTGGCCATTGCCTTGCACATGCTGACATAGCTTCTAAACAAAAGTGTCAGAATGGTTATGCAGGAGGAATCTGGCCAGCTGGAGGGTTTTACTGAATAATAAAATAGAAAATTAAACCATTTAATACAAAAATCTGCAAAGGTAATGACTGGCAGTCAGAGAAAAATAACTAAAAATCAGCAGGGGGGACTTTTTGTCCCAGATCTCTGGAGAGTGTAGCTGGAATATGACATGTGTTTTTTCAATAGAGAGCAATTACAGGCATCTCCAAATAATAAAAACCCAGGAAATGTCCTTATTAATATTTTCCATTAGATAATGTTGAAAAATTACAGGATCCCCTTGCTTGCTGCCAGGTCTCCTCCACATCTGACAGGAACACTGGGGAGATATAAATGCCTATGTAATCAGATGCTGTACATGTTTTTAGATGTGCCCATTGTGCTTAGTACAGCATCATGAACATGAATACACCAACTGGTAAAAATTGAGAACTGTATTTGTGTCCTTGAAAGAATAAAATTCAGTGCCTGTGGACACACTGGAACAGCTCAAAGGGAAACATCACAAAAATAAAATTTGGCCTGCAATAAATCATCTAATAATAATAAATCATCCTGTTTGCAACCTACTGTTAATGGTGACCATATCACCTGCTGCAGGAAAATCATCAATCTTTTCCTTGGATTCTGATGACAACATCAAATACTCAAAAGTAAATAAAAGATTTCCAGTTATTTTGAAAGCCAGGATGTGATGTCCTGCTCCCAGACTCACTTTATAGAAGCTAATCCATAGGAAATGCTATTTTTTGCCCTGTTAATTAAGATTTGGTAAGCTGTTCCTAATAATACATTATAAACGTAAATGAAAAGTTGCTATCAGACTCAATTAATAAACATTTCAAGTCACAAAGATCACAGAACAGTAAAGAAAGTTTCCTTAGTTTCTATTTGGCTTTGGACCACATTATTAATTGAACAGCAATATGTTTAGTTTTTCAAGTATAACTGAAATAAAGATTCTTTAAAATATTAATACAGCACAGGTTAACTAGCTTTAAACATTGTTTATTTCTAGATCTCAAAGTAAATATCCATCAGAAATCTTAGTTCAGTAAGTAAGGCTGATGGGGTTTTCCTGGCATTAGTACTAAGGTTATTTATATTCAACATTTTAATCAAAAATACAGAAGAAAATACACTATTATGGTTGATAAAGTGTGTGGAATCCACAAAGAGTGTCAGGAAGGAAGGAAGGAAGGAAGGGAGGAAGGGAGGGAGGGAGGGAGGAAGGGAGGAAGGGAGGAAGGGAGGGATGTAATCTATATCATTTGGCAAGCTTGGATCATTAAAAATATATTTCACCCTTGCCAAATTGAGGGCTATATCCAGGAGTAAAGAATGCAGATTTTATTTATGAAAAGTGAGGCTGTGTTGTCCTGCAGAGAAATGACTGGAAAAGGTTTGGTCAGAATGGAGGGAACACTTGGGTTCCTTCTACTGTCCAGCTATGGCTAACATTTAGTACAGCCTTCAGGTCTGTGCATACAGAGGATGGACATGCAATAAATGAGTGCTGCTGTTTTGTGCAACATGACTGACCTCAGTCCTGCACTACTGCACACAGTTTCCATGCCAGCAGTTTCACTGCATTTGCAAAGCTGGAGCAGATCATGTAACAGCCATTGAGGTGCTAGAAGGAGAGGAGAATGTGCCTTAGAGACTGTACATAGGTCAACCTGGTTTGGTTTTAGAGTCTGAGAAGTTGTTGTCTTCAGGCAAGTTAAAAGATACTACTGATAAATTTTATTTAACAAGAAAGATGCTGTAAGGTCAATGGCTGAAGCTAACTGAAGACAAATTTAAACTGGGAAGAGGGCACAGATTAGTTACCTACTGGAAGTGATTATCCAGGGAAAGGGTTCATCTTCCATCCCCTGATATATTCACCCCAAGGCTGGCAGTGATGGTTTGGATCAAGGTGTGAGAACTGCAGTGTTAGACAGACACCTGCATTTCTAAGGAATTTCTGATTGCCTAAGGAATAAAATGCATCCATGGATTCACTGCCATGTTGGACAAACAGAAAAGATCTTCAAGAGCTGGTCAGAATTTCCAGTGGCCAAAGCAAACATACCCAGGTGGGGCAGCCAGAACTAATGGTGAGAACATGAGAGTAGGAATCACATCTCCAGAACTGCATTCCCAGGGATTTATGAGCAGAAGCAACCATTTTATTTTCCCATAACCTTGTTTATAGATCTGAAAACTGGGGAGATGGCCTGTTAAATACAACTGAGGTGCTTAAATAAAGGCAGCACTATTTCAATAGCTTTCTTCTGGTGGAATTATTATTACTGCCCTATGCAGCACAAATAACTTTTGATATTTTAGGCATATTCCATTACCAAAGATCTGTGTTTGTGGTCCCAACACTTCCACTAAAATAATAAAATGCTTGGCTTTGGCTTTCCTGGAGGTACAAACAAGTTCAGCATGTTTTATGACAACTGTATAAACAAATATTAAATAATATGGGATTAGGCTACAACATGTAACAGAAGTATTACCCAGGCATTTTCATTACTAATAAGCACACTGATCCTCCAGGATGCATATCATTTTTCATTACAACTTTACTGGCATGAAGAATTTTTTTAATAAGCTGATTTAGTTTAAAAAAAAAGCCCTCCTCATTTCTAATTCACTGTTAGGAAGGAGAAAGGCATATTCAGGTTGTTTTACTAAAGTAGAATAGTCCAGAGGTGAGAAGGAGGGTTAGGGTATTTTAGGATGATTTTACATAATTACATGAAGAAGATGCATGTTTTATGTCCTTCCAAAGGATAGTGTCTCAGGACTTCTGCCAGGAAGAGAATTCTTTTGCTCAGAGAGCACTGGCTAATAAAACAGCAGTGAAAAGTTGCTGTTTCATACCTTGCTTAATGACCCATGGTATAGAGAAAGGGTACCAGGTACTGTCATCCAGGGGAAGAATTGTGCAAAAATAGACTTCAAGATATGAAGTGTAAAATAATTCCAGGCAATTCTTGTTGAATCAAAATTTACAAAGCAATTTGCAGTCAGTTATTCCTTGGCCTCTCTCTTGGGCTCAGTACTGCAGCAAAGTGCCCAGGATTGCTGGGGAATCAACAAGCTGGGACTGTTTTCAATGGCATCTGCAGATTAAGTGGAATTTACTCCACGAAATCCTCTACTTGACAAAACAATTTAATAATGAGCATAAAGCACAAGCTGCACTTTTTAAATTTCAGATCAAATCAGAAAAGGTTTCAAATACAGAACTATTCTTTAATGGTTGGCAATACAGTCAATTGTTAGCTCTAACCATTTGTGTGATTAAAAATAAATGATTCCAATTGATGAAACAAGTACTGGGGTTTTTTTCTTTAGACCTTTGTGAGATGGTATTTTCTCTATTTTCCCATCTTTAATCAGTAAGACCCCACTGTTACTGTTGGCCTCTTTCCCTCCACAAATATAATTCCTTAACCTTTACATAATTCCTTCACTGGCTAAAGAGCAATCCTTAGTGTTCTCCCTTCCCAGGGTTGAAAGAGCTGTCGCTGTTGCCCTGCAGAATGATAAAAGAACGATCAGGGCACAACCACAACTCCAAATACTTCCCAAAAGTACCTTGCTAGTACTTTTATGTGTTAGTTCTTTGGGTTTGGATTCTGGATTTTGCTGGGGAGGGGAGGAGGAGCAAAGGAGGGAGAGCAAAAAGCACATCCTGGACTTGCTCTCTCACTCCATTCCTCATTGCTTAGGATGGAATCAGAGAAATTCTTCTGTAAGCCCCATCTTCTAGTCAGATTCTGACCAACTCCTTACAAACCTGGAGATATTCTACAGTTCTACTTAATATGGAACTGAAGAAATTTAAAATAGAAAGTTTTATTTCTTTCTTCATGGCACACCTCAAAGGCAAGAATCCAAATCTCCAGGTTTGAGGATGTCTTTTTAATAGCAGTGACCAGCTGCTGTTCTCTTAGATGTTCAGCTACCCCTCTCTGTTCAGAACAGTCATATTCAGTGAGATAAAGGAGAAAACAGAACACTGCAACAAAGAAATATCCCAAGGTAGCACAGCACCACAGTGGTACTTGTCAATACAAGAAAAGGTGCCAGAGTTAGTGTGATTGGTGTGCTATTACATGACTTTTTTTTTAGAAGTCTATTTAAAAAACAATATCCAAAATATTCAACATGTTTCAAATAATATTTCAGAAAAAAAAAAGGTGGACTTTATGGTTTACTGTAGGATGGAAACTAGTGCATAATCTAAACAATATGATTACACCTTACCCTTCCAGCAGTCTCCAGTAAATTCATAGTATGACTTCATCAGTTACCAATCAGAAAACAAAACCCCAAGCTCCAGTATGACTTTTATTGCACAGCTTGTCATTGATTTATTATAATCACAAAGGCCTGTTATGCATCTTGACATAACTAGGCATTAATAAAACCAGAGCTGCATTAGTCCTGCCTTTATAGATGTTTCTGGAATGCAGTGGTATTACTTTGCATGCTGGTTTAAATTGAAGATGTGTGTTCTGCTGTAATGTGGTTGAATTTTTTGTCATGTAAACCACTTGTGCTTAAGAATGCTCTAGGTGACTGTAAGTTGAAGTGATTTGGGCAACAGGTACAAGATGCTACAGTTTCTAGTTACACTCCTTTACACTCCAAATTAACCAATGAAGATTTCTGCTTTTCACAGAATCACAGAATCACAGAGTGATTAGGGTTGGAAGGAACCTTAAAGATCATCAAGTTCTAACCCCCCTTGCAATGGGCAGGGACACCTCTCATTAGACCAGGCTGTTCAAGGCCTGTATAGATCACTCTACTCTCCTTGAACACACTATGGAGTGTTCATATTGCTTTCCTATATGGCAATATGCTGATGTGGTTTCTCTTCTTAAAAGTCTGATGAATCCCAGCTTCCTTCCTCAGTAAACTACTGAATGTTGCCAGGTAGTCAGACAGGTATTTTGTGCATGATAAAGATGTACAAATACCTTTCAGATTCCAGCCCTGTCTTAAGATTCTCCTGAGAAGAATCATTACCATCATCACCTAAAAATGTAATTACATCTGCCTTAAAGATGATTTTAATGTTCAACTCATTATACATCTTTTCCTAGTGAAGCCAAAGCTGTTATAATTAGGCTAGACGGTGGCAAGAGTCAATATAAAGTGCTTTACCCTAGTTCATTTTGGCTAGGTTCTGGTTATGCAGCTGACTTCAACTTGGCTACAAGTATTTGTCTGACATTTTACTTGATTTGTGCCAGTAATATGCTAAAAGCCCCACCAAAATGTGGTTCAGAGAGAGCAACAGTACATCTCCATTGACCACAACAGACATGTTGAATGACAGTTACACTGTCTCCTGTTATCCAGTAATGCAGTAGCTATTAAAATGTATGTTGTTTGGAACCTGGCAGATTTAAGGCATGGATCACTGTGGCAAGTCCACTGCCCAAAGAAGTCAACATAATTTCCTAATTAGCCATAGCTAGATGGAAGATGGTATCACTCAGGACCCATGATGGACAACCACCATGCACTAATAAGCTGCACAAGTTCTTTGCCACTGATTGTGAACACAAAAATACGTAACTGGTAAAGCAAACATGATTTAAAGATAAATATAATGACAAAACACAAAGTATTTCCTGTGCAGAAAGTGCAGATGCTGTGTTTCATTTTTTCAAGTCCTCTCATGTAGTAACCTTCACCTCACTGGTGCTGGGCTTTACCTCATCTGCCTCTAAATTCCTTATCTGCTAGAAATAAGCAGAACCCACAGCATCTGAGACTCTGAATAGAAACCTTTTCAGATCTTGTGCTGTAATTGTTCTGGTAAAAACTACAGCTGGTGGCAACTCCAGAAGTTTGTCACAATGACCAAAAAAAAACCACCACAAAAGCCTGAACCAGCAAACACAAATGAGTTGCTGCTCCACTGGGAATCATAGAATCACAGAATGGCAAGGGTTGGAAGGGACCCCAAGGATCACAGAGCTCCAACCCCCCTGCCACAGGCAGGGACACCAACCTCAGGCCTGGAGCTACACAAGGTTGCCCAGGGCCCCATCCAACCTGGCCTTGAACACCCCCAGGGATGGGGCATCCACCCCCTCTCTGGGCAGCCTGTTCCAGCCCCTCACCACTCTCTCTGTAAAAAGCTTCCCCCTAATATCCAATCTAAACCTTCCCTCCTTTAGCTTTAATCCATTCTTGAGGTCCCTTCCAACCCCTACAATTCTGTGATTCTGTGAAAAATTTGTAAGATTGTTTTTCTTTATATGGCAATCTCTAACATCCCTAAAAACAGCTCAGTAGTGATGGATGATTGAAAGAGCTGCACGGGCCGGGTAGCTGAGCAATATGCAAAATGACTAAAGGAAAAACATCCAGGCTTAATCATTTTGGATCCAACACAGAACTATGTACAAGTAACACAGCACCAAATGCCAGTATCTTGGACCCTGGTCTGTGATGGTGCATAGCTCTGTGCAGGTTTGCAAAAGCAATAGGAATGGGAGCAGTGGGATGGGGCTGCCTTGCCTTACACCACTTTGCACCGCCCCCTCTGGCACTGTGCAGCATTTGCACTTATCAAGAGAATTCCTGCTTTGAAGTCTGCCACATACAGATATATCAGACACATATAGCCATGTAAAATAAAGAGATAAGGGAGGGTAAGCAACCTTTTACCTTACAGGAAGACCTTCCTCTGTTCTATCCCATATGTCAGTTCTGTCTCAAGAACTCTTTGCTTCCTCAGAATTTTTTCTGTACTGTTCTTTCCAGGAAGAGAGATCAGTGACATGTATTATAGGGCACAGAAGCTCCTGAAGAGCCTGCATTTTTTGCAGGAAAATCAAAGCACCACCTTGCAACTTCTAATCCTATCACTGACAAATGACTTCTAAACCAAAATCCCTACTTTCTGTATACACTGTCTTTACTTTCATTCCCTGTCTATGGTAACAGATGCATTTAAAACAGACCCCAGTGAAATTATCAATATTTTTGTTAAATTATGAACAGTATTTGTACCAATGCATGGGGGGGGGGAGGGAAAGTACTCTATTTATTAGACCAGAGATAGACTGGAATATATAACCCCACCAGCTGCCAGGCCCAAGTTCCATTTTCAGAAATGACTGTGCATAATATTGTTTTGCTTCCAATTTCACAGAAACCCATGTGCAGCTTCAATTATGTTGGTTTGCATTGTGTATGCTGCATGTGCTTGCTGACCAAAGGAATCATTGTACTTGTCATTTAAGTGCCAAAAGTGGGGGTTTTTTTCAGTCTGCACATGGTCTCCACAGCTTTTTCCATCATGTTAGTAATCTTTTAGTTGTTAATCACATTGAGAAGCAGAGCACTGTGGAGTTACCAGATGTATGTGCACAGAACTTTCAATGCCCTCTAGTGTTCCTTGCTTGCAAATTAAAATTTATAGTTGGTGAAAAATGGTTAGCATGGTCAGTTTGCTGGATTTTTAAGTCTCTCTGTGGATACTGAAAACAAACCCTTTGTAAAGAGTCATACCATGAAACATAGAAGATTAAAGAAAACTGACTCCAACTGAGGCTGGGGGATGTTTTCAGTGTTTGAAATTAAAACTGTGAATAGCAAACCTCTGAATTCCTCTTACAAATTGGAAGTCCCCAATCAGTGGTAAACCCATGCATTTGGGACACGCCTGCACAAGAAATGTGATGTATCTACAGCCACACAGTGAGAAAGAAGCCACAACACTACCTATAGCTAAGGAGTGAATCTTACAGAGATTTGGGGCACAGGATTAGATAGCTCTGTCCCTGCAGTGTCACAGTCTCCTTTCAGCTGTGTGACCCTACACCCTGGATCAAGATGCCCAAGTGCATGTGCTATATGGAAGCAATTGAGGAAGGAAGAGAGGATGTAAAAGCAAAATGCCTTGATAACACTGAAAGCAAACAAACAGCTGAGATTTCGGAGCACAGAAGAAACTAAAGTTGCATGATGGAATTGCATTATCTCAGTAAGAGAGAGCATCCTGTCCTGAACAGTGCCCTGATTTTTATGTGTGTGCACAGTGAGAAAAAGCATGGGTGATGGAAGGCAGCAGGCCATCAAGCCAAGAAATGACAAAATGTATTTACAAAGTTCTCTTCCAAATGACACAAAACATAGAGATTATATTAACATCAGGATTTCATCATCTAGCTAGCATCTACCTAAGAAAAAACAATTTTTTTAGAGCTGTGAATGCTTTGATTTCCTGATGGGCAGCACAGCAGTGGTAATACATCATTACAGCCCCATGTCCAAGCTAACCAGCTTTGATCACCTCATACAGTATTGCTCTTACCATGGAGGGTTCTGGCTTGTAGTTGAGAGATCTCTACCATCCTGCTGTGTGGACACATGAAAATATGCCCTTAGTATCCCTTTACAACAGCTTCCTTGTCAGCAATTTCTGAACACAAAGGTGCTTAGTTCTGCCTCATTAACCTGAAAAAATACCATTTTTAGTTGGTTTTAATACTTCAAACACATAAAAACAAAGAAATTCCAAATGCTGTGACAAACTCACAAATTGTCCCCTAATCATTTGTGACAGTTTACCTAGTCATCAGTTTGTGTGTTCTATAAATCATAGAATTGCAGGGGTTGGAAGGGACCTCGAGAGCTCCTGGGGTCCAACCCCCCTGCCAAAGCAGCTCCCCAGCTCATACTGCACAGGTCGGTGTCCAGATGGGGCTGGAATCTCTCCAGAGAAGGAGACTCCACACCCCCTGGGCAGCCTGTCCCAGGGCTCCCTCACCCTCACTGGGGAAAAGTTCCTCCCCATGTTGGTGTGGAACTTCCTGTGCTCCAACTTGCAGCCATTGCCCCTTGTCCTGGCTCCACTGACCAAAGAAAAGGGGCAGGCCAATTCCCCCTGCACTCCACACTTAAGATATTTATAAACATTGATTAGGTCCCCCCTCAGTCTTCTTTTCTCCAGGCTGAACAGCCCCAGCTCTCTCAGCCTTTCCTCATAGGGAAGATGCTCCAGGCCCTTCATCATCTTTGTAGCCCTTCTCCGGACTCTCTCCAGGAGATTCCTGTCCTTTTTATCCCAGGGAGCCCAGAACTGGACACAATACTCCAGGTGGGGCCTGACCAGGGCAGAGCAGAGGGGGAGGATCACCTCCTGTAACCTGCTGGCCACACTCCTCCTGATGCCCCCCAGGATCCCATTGTCTCTCTCAGTCCCCAGGGCACATTGCTGGCTCATGGCCACCCTGTCATCCACCAGGACCCTCAGGTCCTTCTCCATAGGGCTCTTCTCCAGCAGGTCACCCCCAGCCTGTACTGATACATGTGGTTGTTCCTCTCCAGGTGCCAGACTCTCCACTTGCTTTTGTTGAACCTCATCTGGTCTCTCCCTGCCCAGCTCTCCAGCCTGGCCAGGTCTCTGGATGGCAGCGCAGTGTCCTGCCTGTCAGCCACCCCTCCCAGCTCTGGATCATCAGCACTTGCTGAGGGTGGGTGCTGTTCTCTCATCAAGGTGTCAATGAAGATATTGAACAGGACTGGACCCAACACCGAGCCCTGGGGTAACAGGTAAGTAACAGTCAACAGCAGTTAAACCTTTTGCCAATATATAAAATTTGACAGCAGTTTGTCAACCAATAGCTTCAGTATTCAATAGTTTCAGTACAAAAAAAAAAAAATTAGGCTCAGGATTTTCCCCAAGGGTTTTTATTTACTGTTTAAAGGTAAGGTAGGTTAGGAGAGACACAGCTAAGCTTTAGGAGAAGAGTTTCTTTTCAGTTTTAATGATCAGATGTTGGCTTCTTTCTTTTGTCTGTGCATTCTTCGGAATCAGAAAGCCTTCAGAGTGACAGCACAGCTGCAGACTGGATTCTAAGCTATAATCTAGGTAGCGTCAAGATGTAGCTGGAGTTCAGTGTGCCTGCTGGGATGTCAAATCCAAAGGCTTTTTTAAAGTTTTTATGGGCTTCAATTGAGGACTGTATAAATATCCGGCAGGAAATAGTTGACTTCAAAATGGGATGCTATCTTTTACTCTTTTATTTGCAGAAAAAATCATATAATGCCTAGAAGTCGAGTCCTTAGAGATACATCCTCAGACATTTAACTTCCCATTGAATTTGACGGGTTTTAGGCATTTTAAGTCCTTTCAGGATGTAGGTCTTAACCTCAATTAGGCTTTCAATTCCAAGGACCATGAGGAAGCACAGAAATAATTAGAAACAAAGAAAACGAGTGGTGAAGTTCACTTTTAGCTGCAGTTCTTCATCATCCTCAAATCTACACCAGCTGAATACAAGTCCAGAAATCAGGCTGCAATCAATAAATTTTCACACATTTCCAGAATGTTTAAGCTACTAGAACTTTTTTTTTAAAGTGCCTAAAGAAGGGTAATAATGGATAATGATGTATGGGGGGAAGTGTCAATGAGAAAGAAGGGCCAGGGGGCATTAAAGACAGTAGTTATGCTATGTCCCTAATCATTTGACCTGAAATGGTGACTGTGAAAGGCTGTAGTTTACCTGTTCAGCAACTGGAACTGACCGTAAAAACTTTGCTCAGCACCAGGTGGTGCTATTCTGCTTTTTTAAAAAATCTTGGAGCTCTAACAATATTTACATTTGAAAGAATAACTTCTGTTAAAAAAACTAAAGGAGTGAGAAAAGCATCTATTTTCTCACACTACAAATAAATTGTGGCTGCTTTTGGCATTGTGCCTCTATATCTTTAAGATAGATCTTCTCAGCACACCTCATAGAAAAATTAAAGAAGTCTTTAGCTTTTAAAATAACCCTTTTTACCTCATGATTAAGCTAGTTATATCAACTGTATAACCCATAAAAATTCTACATATGCTCTTTTGCAGTCTCAGGTGAAAAAGAAAGTTCAGCTTAATCCAAAAGTGCTCATTGTGAGAAGGCACATACAAAGTACACAAATTGTTTAATTACAGACATGCTGTCTAACCAGTGTTTCATAATTCTCCTTCCCTTCTGAGTTAAATAAGATTAATATGCAATCTCAACATTGCTGTTACATAAAGATAGGGCAGAAGATTTTTTGCCATGGATTATTGTCAATGATTGGGATATTTAGGGCATTGCCAGCCCCAAATACTAATTAGCATAAGTCAAAACATTCACCATTAGATTTCTTTTCAATTATAAAATCTAAAACCAGTAAAAGTAAGTTTTAGCTATCTTAGTACCAACAGAGTTGAATTTTCACATTCTACTTCCAAACCACCAGGATTAGGCATAGAAGCATTTTTTTTCCCAAATTAAATTTTCACATGTCTCTGGAGGCTGGATTTGGAAAATATGCTTATTTTTGTAAATTAAAAAAAATAAATCGAGAATAATCATTCAAGTACAGTTTTTGCAAACAGAACCATAATGCAACAACATCATGCTGCCTGCCTTGGATGAGTCAGGCAAACAGTCCTACTTGCTGCTTGAAGGAAGAAGAAAGATGGAAGGAGTGAGTTAGCTGAGCAGCAAAGTCACTGTCTCCAGAAACTCAAACAAGTCCAGAAGGTGGGGATAAGGGGAGAGAGAGCCTTAAAAACTAATTCTAGAAAATAAATCTGGGGTGAAAGTTCAATTGTACTTTTTTTTTTTCATTTATGTAGCATGTTTGCCAGATATTCTTACACTTTGCCCAGATGTTCTTATAAAACATAAGTTGCCCCTTTTTACAGTTCTCATCTATTTCTCAGAAGACCAGATGCTCACAAACCATATTTATAGACACATTTATGAAAACCTTTCCAGCTTCAGTTTAACAAAATCTAATTATGTTTTATTAGTCTT
Organism: Laterallus jamaicensis coturniculus; assembly: GCA_022605575.1. Taxonomy (NCBI): domain Eukaryota; kingdom Metazoa; phylum Chordata; class Aves; order Gruiformes; family Rallidae; genus Laterallus; species Laterallus jamaicensis. Next base: position 7,108,312 of record JAKCOX010000005.1, read on the forward strand.
TGCAATATATCAATAATCTAATAATTTTAGGATAGCTTTTTCAATTACAGTTAGACTCCTCATTTGTTACAAAAAAACCCCTGTCTTAGAGGAAGTAATAATACTCCTGCAAATCGTTTTAAAGGCCATGAAGTAGCCACACGTGGCTACCCTGTTTCCACTATTCTGCAAACTGAAAAGTCTTTACAGAGGAGAACTGATCAACTGATATGACATGAGAGCCATCATCCTACGCTGCTCTTCAGATTATCACTTAATCCTTGGAGGAATGGTTTACTCGTGGCCTAAGAACTCTTATTTCCAGGGAGTTTTGTATTGCTGACCTCACCAGTCTGTCAAAAGCAATGGCTTTGTGGTTGGTTTTGAAGAGTTCCCAGAATGACAAGAAATTTGACAAATAAACTGGATCTTCCTTCTGCTGGTGAAGGCTGAACTGAAGGCAGCCACGGGCACTGCAGGCAGTGGTTAGTTCCCCTGCGCTCTGAGAAGGACAGATCATTAGACTCAGCGTAGCAGAGCTAAGCCTTCAGCTCTCTGCACTGCAGTGCTTATGTAATACAAAGGAGTGAACAGGACACCACCTTGGGAACTCAGCTCTTGCCACACAGACAGAGAAGGAGCTATTCTTTAAGTGATGCAATACCACAAAAATATCTGTCTGGTTTGTTGTTTTGGGGTTTTTTTTTAATATTAATCTAGCATTAATTATGATAAAGAAGCAAATTCAGAGGTGGATGTGTATATTTGATCCTGCCAGAAGTGGGAAAGTGTAGCACTGCCTCTCCTTCCTTGAGAGCTGGTTGTTGAAAGTTGATAGAGCCTGGAAACATCTCCTTGGCAAAGATACCCAACCAACCCCACCCCAAGACAGCAAGAGGCAGGCAGTTAGCAGCCCAAAGAGAGGCTGAGGGAGCTGGGCTTGTTCAGCCTGGAGAAGAGAAGGCTGCGGGGGGACCTCATTGCAGCCTGCCAGTCCCTGAAGGGAGATTATAAACAGGAGGGGATTCAACTGTTTAAAAGGGCAGACAATGGCAGGACAAGGGGGATGGATTAAAGCTGAAGGAGGGAAGGTTTAGATTGGATATTAGGGGGAAGTTTTTTAGAGAGAGAGTGGTGAGGGGCTGGAACAGGCTGCCCAGAGAGGTGGTGGATGCCCTGTCCCTGGAGGTGTTCAAGGCCAGGTTGGATGGGGCCCTGGGCAACCTTGTGTAGCTCCAGGCCTGAGGTTGGTGTCCCTGCCTGTGGCAGGGGGGTTGGAGCTCTATGATCCTTTGGGTCCCTTCCAACCCTTGCCATTCTATGATTCTATGATCTTCTGGTGAGTGAGAGCCTCTCCTGTTCCCTGAGAACAAATACCCACTTCACAAAATAAGCCAGCATTACCCACTATCAATCAGCAAAAGATGAAGTAATACTAGAAATAAACCACCATAGGCTTGAAGAATGTTTCTACCCAGGACGGCAGAATTTATGCACGTTCATTCTTTATGGGTCATGACTCTGAAGAACTATATTCACTGATGCAAATTGCAGCTTTTTATTAATCTCTGCAGCTATTCTGAAGTTTTTAAGACAGTAGAAGCATAGATGTTAACCAGCTCACCAGAAAAGGCAATATAACACAACACAGATCAATCCAGCACTAACTAATTGGTTTCCTTCATGGGTTTTCATCCCTTGCGCTCATGCCCAGCTTGCCTACTGCCTCCAAAGATAAACTGTCTCCTATTTACAAGGTAAATTACTCATCACCCAGTCAGATGGAGAAAATAAAATAATCCTTAAATTGTCAAATCTCTGTGATTTCAGATGAGTAGAAAATGTGGACTCTGGTTCACCATTGCTGGATCCCTTCAGTTACCATAGCTTAATGCAATGGAGATGTGAACTTGACACTGCTGCCAGAGTTTATAGCTTGGCATAACAAAATAAATGGAAGTAGACAGGGGCTTAAGTTAATATGCTGGACGATGAATTGCAGCTGGTAAGTTACATTCTCAGTGCCTGTTCTGCTGCCTCTGTTACAGGGGTAGTTTCATGAGCAAAGAGGTGGGAAAGCACAGAATAGCCAGAAAAGTAACCTTGTTCTCAAACAACAATTTGCCATAACTCTTGTTTGGAAACTCAGTATAGCAAGGCATAGTCTCCCCTCCTCATAGGTAGAATTGAGCAGCAATAAATAGCTTTTTCTACAAACTTATCACAAGGACAAAGAAAATGTTGCAGGCAAAAAATATCTAAAAGAGACAAACCCTCCAGATCCTCCCTGCTCTGCACTCCTAATTTCCATTAAATTCTTACAATCTGGTCATAACTTTTGCTTATCCAGATAGAGTCACAGTCACCTACTTTCCTTCAAGCCTCATACTTAACCCATCCTGGGTCATCAGCTGACAACAGCCCACAGTTGGGTTCTACTAGGACACTGGACTAGAAAGTAGGTGTTGCCTCAAGAGGAGGGGACTAATTAATAATTGTTTAATATTTCCCCCCTTCAAATTCAGTGGACAACAGTCCACAACATTTCAACTGTCCCCAGAGTGCTAAGTTCTCACAGCTAATGATATTAATGACAAATCATACATATGAAGTAATAACTGGATTTCCATCTTGTGCAGCCAAAGCAAGCAGGGCAGTCTTTGATGCCTGGGCACTCTAAAACTTACTAGCCTTTTCAAGGAAGTCAAAGATCTTTAAATATAACACAAAGAGCTTCATTATCTCTTTTAGTCTCTTCCAAAAGCAGGTGATACAAAAACTTCTGATCCTGTCAGCACAGGAAATAGTTTCATAATCGAGAGCCTGACACCTGCTTCTTTAAGAAAAAAACACACTACAGTCTCAGAAAGAGATATCTGTCATAAGCACAGCATCACAATACTTTGCTGGGGTTTTTTTTCTTTTACATCAGAAGCACCAGAATTGCTCTTCAACAAAGCAGAAGGGCTTTCACAAGGCACTTCAAGTGGCAGTAAAAGTGCCACAAGTGGAAGGGGAATCCAGGCATACTACAATTAATCTGTATGCAGGGTGCCTGTTAAAAATCTTTTTTATTGTCACTGCTCTGTCTTTAACCTGGTTAAATTTCCTCCTTCCCCAGTCCCTAATAGTTTTGTTTCTCTGCACTGCAGAACTTTCAAATCATTTTCCAGTTGCATGTATTTTGCTGGATTCAGGAAACACACTGTGATGCCATGTTCTCTGTATGTACTTTGCCCAGGGAGTGTGGAGTCTCCTTCTCTGGAGAGATTCAGGACCCATCTGGACGCCGACCTGTGCAGTATGAGCTGGGGAGCTGCTTTGGCAGGGGGGTTGGACCCCAGGAGCTCTCGAGGTCCCTTCCAACCCCTACAAGTCTGTGACTCTGTGATTCTATGATTCCACTTAGGAGTTAAATACAAGAGGTGACAGGTTTCAAATGGAATGGTGACCCACCCTTTTCTGTGGCTCGTTCTACCCATGCTAACATCTTGCAGAAAATACAGTGGAGTGGCACTTTGTCTTTTAGAGAAACTTCCATCTGTAAGACTCAACTAAATTCTTATAAATGCCAAAGGCTGGGGGTTGTGCAGAAGCTGTGTTAGAGGATTAATGCTAGCTCAGAGCTCTGTCTTTCAACTGAAGAATCTTATGAGTAGCTAGGGTAACATAACTACATTCAGGAAAAAACAAATATGGGTCCAAAAGTACCCACTGAAATGACCCACTTTTGAATTTCTGCTCCTCTTTCATTTTCCAGTTGTCATCCATAAGTATTGAGCCTATGTAATTCATATCTAGAAAAACATTCTATTTGATTTTATAATTAGCAATTTTGCCTGTTTATCAGCAGCATGGTGCTGTTGGATCTGCCATTTCATAAGCTACACAAAACCTAAGTCACCTTTTTTAATTTTGGCCCGTTTTGAGTCTCTCTTTTTACATGTTCTACTTTTCCAGAGTTGTAAGATATTCTAATAAAGATCTTCATCATTGATTTTAAGCTCATGTGAAAGTCCAATACTAGTAGCAGATCATGTTATCATTAAGTTCAAGATTAGGTCAGTAGTTGTAAGAAACACAAAAAATGGTCTCCTGTGAGAAGGATCCCAGGGACAAAGCAAAGCTGACAAGCATCTTGGAAGGGCCTTCTGGCAACCCAGCGTGATTTTGATGGTAATGTTTGGGGGTTTTGTTGTTTTCTACCAGCAAATGCCAGCCCTAGAAGTGAGGTTTGTGTTGTCCTAAGCAAATTGGGAAAACACACCCCTGCTGTGTACAAAGTCTCTGCTCCCTCGGGGCATAAAAGTAGTATTAAGTGTGAAAATAAAAAAATAGCCAAGTAAATCTCTGCAGCCTTTTGCTCTGCTGCTGTTGAATAATGCTGTTCTGAAAACCACATTGAACAGGACTGACTGGAATCTAGCGGCCCAGATAAACTGCTGAAGTCCCAGATGTACATGAAATTCTAGCCTAAAATGTGCAGCCTCAGTATGCAGGTATAGGGACTTCTGTTCTCATTTGCTTGAGGAAAATACACACAGTGCTAAGCAGCTCTGGCCCCTAATCATGCTGCTGTCAGATGCTGAGCTGATTACATCAAAGAGGAATTACAAAATATTATTTCGTTAATCCATGCTACCTTAAACATAATCTTTGCCCTTTTTTTTTTCAGTTTAACACACAACTTTGAATCACCTGCACTGTCTCTTCCCCACTTTCACAGGGCTCATTTACCATAGCAGACACACTGCAAAGACATCAAAGTATCTATCAACAGGAGGAAAATGTCTGACCTTGAACATTTGTATATCAAACAGCCTAAGCTTCAGATCACATGTTGCCCACTGGTGTTATCACCTGGAAATGTAACCTCAGCTTTCTGAAATCAAGAGATGGGTATTGCAAGAAGTTCCTGGCTCAGTGCATAGTGTGGAAGCATTATGGGTGTTCTGATACTGTACATCCCAAATGCCTCCAGCCAGTACTATTAGACTCCAAATCCTGGTATACCTTCAGCTTCACCAGCACCAGAGCCCTGGTGCTAAAGATCATGGCCAAGGTTTTGTGGTAGCACTGCTGCTGCTACTGCTTACCTCAGTGAATGATGGTGGTTCCCACATCTTTGATAGCAGTAGAATTCAGAGGTGATCCTTCTCTTAAAATTTCTAGCTGCAATCAAAGAAACAAAGAAAGATATTAAAAAATTTTTTAAAGGAACAAATAGTAAGGCACATAAATATTAGAGTCACACTACTTGGTGAGAATCCCAGCCACAGACTCAGGGTGAGTCTGCATTCACCCTTTCCAAACTGAGCTGTCATCACTCTCTACTCAAGCTTTTACTCCGTGTAGTAGCCAATATCCCACGGAGTTGGGTGCTAAAATATTCAATAGCTTCTAATTCGTTATCCATTCTGCATCATGCTAATGGCCCTCCTCTTAACGGTCTTTCTGGGAAACAACTTCATTTCTGTGTTGCTATAACTATCTCAGACACAATGACTGAGAGAAACTAAAGCTGATACTTTTAATAACTGATTGCAAGACTTCATTAGCTATTGATCTTAAATCACCTACAGAAGGAAATCTGAAGACGACCTCACGTTGAAAAATTCTAAACATGAGAGAAAACCGACCCCTTCATACAAAAGAGCAGAGAAAATAAATGGTGATTCATGGGTAAGAAACATGGTGAAGATATACACCGCTTGTGTACATTCACATCCCTGTTCATTCCATATAGTGCCTCAGGATTTCACAGATGGGAAACCAGTAAGGAGTCCTGTCATTCAGCAGTCATCTGAAAGAGCGTGTAATGACTGTTTTGTGAGAGAGGCAAACAAAGACTGGATTAGATTTCGTGGGAAGGATATTTTTTTTCGTATTAATACTGAAGGAAATACACCCAACTGGGCAAAGGGAAATACACGGGGAAAAACTATTTTCTCACTTAAAGCTCAGGGGGAAAAAACTTACAGCTGCAGTTAGGAATGATTTTACTGCATTTACATGAAACTTGGGGTTTCAGGGTTTGCTCGCTCCCGAGAGAAACAACACCGTGCAACAACGTAATGCAAGTCCCCCTCGGCGGCCGGTCAGAGGTTCGGGACAGACCGGTCCCGTTACCTCCCCGTTCCGCGGCTGCGTGGGGCGCGCTTCTCCCGTGCCCCGCGGCGTGGCGCCGGCGGGCTCTAGGACCGCGCGGGAGGCACGGCGGAGGCGGGCGGGTTGAAGGGCTCCCACCTGCCCGCGGCTGCCCACAGTCCCCGGTGCCGCGGGGCAAGCGGCGGTGTGGCGGGCAATGAAGGGGCCGCGGGCGCCCGGGATGTTCGGGGCGGGTCGGTACAGCATCCCGCGGCCCGTCACCAGGAACTTGGAGGATCTGGACTCGGTGCAGAGCGTCCTGTTGCACAGGTCAGTGGCGGGGACGGGGAGGCGGTAGCGGCACCGGCCCGCCGCGGGCTTCGCAGCGCGGGGCGGCTGGAGTTTGCTTCCCGGCCGCTTTTCCTGGGAGAGCAGCGGCGGTTGAGAGGCGCCCCTGCTCTCCGCGCAGGAGCGGGTCGGCGCAGCCCAGCAAGGACCCGCCGCCGGCAGCGCCCCGGGCGGGGGCCAGGCAGCGAGGCCCGCGGGGCAGCGCCAAGCCCCCGGGTCTCCGGAGTGGCTCGCCGTGGCCGCCTTTTGTTGTGGAGGCAGGAAGCAAGAAGGGCCGCGTCCCTGCCTCTTCACCGGCCGCCGGTGAGGCGCGGGTGGCTGGGGCTGCCCCGGTGCTCGCGGGAGGAGAAAGGGCGGCCGTCCGCGGAGCGCCGGCTTTGCTTCGGGTTTGCTTCCCTCCGTCCTCGAGAAGCGATGGAGCTGCAGGTGAGGGGAGCCCCCGAACGCAGCCCTGAAGGGTGCCCTGCAGCCTGCGCAGGGCTGTATGGGCGCCCGACGGGGGGCACGGGACTGCGTCCGGGCTTCTTTCACGTGTAACCAAAGGAGTTGACAGGGGGAAACTGCTGTATCGATTCCCTAAGCGTTCTGAACCCTTCCTTAAGTTGAAGGAAAGGAACGCCTTAACCCCTACACAAATCCAGGACGAGCACTCCTTAAGTGGAAGTGCAGGAGGCACCCTGCATGGGAAACTGCTCTTCCCCCCTGCCTTCACCGTCCCTAACGTGTAGTTCTCCACAGCGTCCCCCCACAAAGCAATCTCGACGAAAAGCCCCTCTCCGGTAGGCTAACGCTCAGGGCTTTCGAAGCCCCCTCGATGCCGTTTGCTTTGGGATAGCCGAAAGCCGCTTAAACCTTAGGAGAACACCGTCTCCCATTCAGCAGTATCCGCGAGAGGCTCATCTGCAGTTGTTCTGTGAAGTGCCCATTTCCTAGTGTGTTTTCCCGGCGATACTGATGGATTTCCTACTGTAAAGAACAAGTACGCTTTCACTCAGTGCCAACTGCAAACAGTTCTTGCTATGGAAACGAACAACTAGTTATTAACTCAGCTTCTGTCCAGCTCAAAGCATCAAACTGAATAATCGCTTTAAATCCCTTCTTGTGAACGCTGAAGATGCAAACACTACAGCCAGGAGGGCACGCCAGAACCAGCCTGTTCCTGCCACGCACTTTGAAGCCACTTTATAAGCAATAAATGTGCTCATAGGCAAACAGGGGGCCCGGGTGTCTGAAACCCTGTGCATGCATTCATCAGTGACTTAACAGAAAATGTTCCATTTCAAATTCGGATTAAAAACATGCTCCCCCATGGTATTGCTTATATTTGTATACTTTCAGTGTAATAAGGTACTATTCATACTCAAAACATTGGCATGTTGACTGCCTGCAAATAATGGTTTTCTTTCATGCTTGATGTGCCTGCTATGCATAGCAGGTGATCCTAAAAAAAAAAGCCTGTAGATTTAAAGCGAAATAAAAACAGTAGGAAAAATCTTATTTGAAATTACAGCTGCTTTTCATGCTGCAGGGAACTCTTTAACTCTGTAAGACTATTTTCCAGAAGAAAGAGATGTATTGAACCAGTCTTCCTGAATTATTCACGGCTATCTTATGTTGGTTTTATGTTGTTCTAAAATACTTTCTGTGAGCCAGTTACCTAGAGGGAAGTTGATAAAGAAAGCTTAAAAAGTCAGAATAGTCTATTTTATTGAGCAGTGGAGTGTTTTCTCACAAATTATCTGTTCCTTTGGTCACAAAAGTAGCCTTCATTCTCCATTTAGTCTGTTTATATGTAAATATCCCAATTAAAAATGACAGTCCGATTCAAGCCACTTTGCTGTGAATGGTCTGTAGGCAAGAATGTCCCCTGTAAACACAAGGTTTTGTAATTGCCATCTTACATAGTTTTCTGTAACCCTTGTAATCACAAAATCTTACTTATTAAGGTATGCCTTGAAATGTGCCTTTTGTCTCTTAAGGTTTTGGCTGGGTAGGGGACAGCTTTATTGTTATCATTAATCTCTAAAACAGATTAACTTGTTTCTGTCTCATTTTTGCTGATGCTGTTTGGAGGAATAAAGAAATAGTAGGAATCAATATCTGAAAAGCCTGTAATGCCACTCTTTAGCACTCAGAAGAGATTTTCCATTAGCTTTTCTTTAGATGTTTAAGTAATGCAGGTGTGAGCAGCAAGAAACAGAACTGTTCTAGAAGGAAGTATTTTCCTTGGTTTTATCTGCTTGTAACATATCCTGTTATGTCTGTCCAGTTGTTGATAAAGCCTTCCTGGAGATATTACCTGATGTGATAATTAGCAGAAAGATAAAAATGAAACAATAAGAAGTCACGTAGTCCTTCTTATTTCTTGATAATGAAGAGCTGTGATGCCAAGTATGGAAGGGGAGGGGAAAAGCAAAGGGACTCTTCAAATGCTGGTGGTCAGTGTAAGAAAGACAGATTCAGCTATAGTCCAGGTATATCCCATGAGATTTGGCTCACAGTATTAGGCTGTGTATGCTGCCTTTGCTGTAGAAAAGAGCTGGAAAGCTGGCAGAACCAATTGTTAGACTTGCCATTTGGAGCACCATGCCGATAGTATGGAGACAGAGCTGCCGCCAGTGTTCTGCCCCACCCGCTCTGGCATTCAGCAGGGGCGGTGACCCAGAAGAAGAAGGGGAGATGGCTGAAAAGTCAGGGATCTGATAGAATTCCTGGATAGAGTATTGGCACCTCGAGGGTATGTATGGGGTACTCAGAGTATCAGGTAGCATTTGCTCATAGCAGAGGCCGAGTTCATTGGCTCTAGTACCCCCAGAGGCTTAGCACTTCCCTGGTTTCCAGCCCTGTGCTGAGAAGAGTTCAATTACACCCACAACTCAGGCCCAGTGTGCTTCCTGAATGTGAATCAGTGAAATCAATCCGGCATATCATCAGTGAATCACGGGTCCTGGTACAATTGCTAAGATGGGGCCTGTTTATGCAAAGCTAAACATGCTAAGTTAGAGTAGTTACAAACACAAATCCAAGATTTCCCTCTGGTCTTCCATCTAGCTGTTAGGAAGGACGCTTACCCCCAGCATCGTTTCTTCATCAGGTTGAAAAAAAGCCCAGCTGTCAGTATGTAACAATGAAAAACTCTTAGTTTAATTTGGACAGTGATGTGTTTGTAAGTATCTGGCAGTAGCATTAAAGGACAGTTACCCCCTATTTTCCCCCTTTATTAGAAAGGCCCAGGACATCTCTTTGGTGTGTCCTACATACTATCCTCTCTTAACTACAGTATACTCCTGAATATAAATGTAGATGAAGGTTCTCTTTAAAACACAATAGCTTTTGAAGCAGGTTAAGCCAAAAAAAAGTAACAAGGAACTCTTGTTCTGAAATTACTTTCTGCACATGGATTTAGTTCCTTGCAGGAACAACTAATCAGAACAACCTTAAAGCAAAAGAGAGTGCTTTTTAATTATCCACTTCTAAAGGCTCATTAACCAGCTGTCCAGTAAGGGTGAGTAGTAGTGTTGATGCTGATGATGCCCTGTGGCAAATTTTTACCATGTGCTTGTTAATAACAGCAACCTAGCATAGAAGGCTTATGGGTTCCTTAGTGAGAAGCATCAGCCCATCTATTTGGACTAAGTGTAAAGGATCTGCCAGAAGACAAATTATTTCAAGTCTTTTCCTAATATTTATGCACAAGAAATGAGAGGCTTTCCTCTCAAGAGGGACTGTGTGGGAAAATCTGTGTCTTTGCTAAAATAAAGTCCTGCTGTGTGAGATATATTAGGTCTTGCAATCTTTAATTGTTCCCACAGCAGCAAAAATTCCACATTCATTTCAGAAAAAATACTTTGGTGACTCCCAACTAGCTCTCTGTGGACCAAAATCCTCCATCATCTTTCCCTCTGTGATATAGTTATCCCTATAAACTTGTAAGTAGTATAAGACTGCAGCCTCCTTTCAGAGGAGAAAGACAGAGAGCCTGTCTTTCTCACTTATTGAGCAAACAACTGGAAACAATTAGCCACAACTCTTGAACTCAGGGAAATTTAACATAACTAACGGAGGACCAGCTGGCACAGACTATCACTTCTCTTCAGAAACACTGCAGTGAGCTCTTCATGTATTGAAAGTTCTTGCAAATACAATCAGAATTAGGGAGGGTGGGACAGTGTACTGTCTGTGTACCTCTGTCAAAATCCTCACTCCTGCAGCATTCCTCTTAGCAAATCATAACTCATTAGGCTCCGTGGGAAATGCTGTTCATGCAGACAATTTTGTTTTCACAAAGTAAATTTTGTGGGAAGTGGAGTGGGGTACTTTTAAAGTATTTTTGCACCTGTTCTTCTGGAAGCAATAGTAAGAATGGAAGTTGGTGTGACTCTTGCATTCTGACAACTAGAAACAACCACTGAGCTGATTTTTTTTTCTTTGAAAGAACTGTGTACCATGTATGGAACTTTGTGTAAAGTGGCTGTTGCCTCAGAGTGTTTTCCTCAGAGAGGAAAATAAAACAAATTATCTACCTGTTCTAAGTGGAATGAAACTGTGTAAAAGCAAACTTCCCCCCCCCCCCCATTCAGGTAGGGAATGTTTCTGTCTCCACCTTTGGATAGGTTTGTAGTCTTAAAACCCATGCAACAGTGATTTATCTGTCAAATCAGGTCATGTCCAGGCACTTCAGAATGGCAACAAAATTAAATGTAGGCATCTTTACTGCAGTTAAAGCCTTAATCACATGGCTACGAGTCTAAAACATTTCTGTCTGTTAATTCACATGAAATCACACTTAACAAACGCTTCCCTAAAACAGTTTCATAGAATCATAGAATGGCAAGGGTTGGAAGGGACTCCAAGGATCATAGAGCTCCAACCCCCCTGCCACAGGCAGGGAGACCAACCTCAGGCCTGGAGCTACACAAGGTTGCCCAGGGCCCCATCCAACCTGGCCTTGAACACCTCCAGGGATGGGGCATCCACCACCTCTCTGGGCAGCCTGTTCCAGCCCCTCACCACTCTTTCTGTAAAAAACTTCCCCCTAATATCCAATCTAAACCTTCCTTCTTTTAGCTTTAATCCATTCCCCCTTGTCCTGCCATTGTCTATCCTTTTAAAAAGTTCATTCCCCTCCTGTTTGTATGCTCCCTTCGGGTACTGGCAGGCTGCAATGAGGTCCCCCTGCAGCCTTCTCTTCTCCAGGCTGAACAAGCCCAGTTTCAAGCAGAGGAATTTCATACTAGAATTCTGTGAGTCCCAGTAGTGCTCCAGCACTGTAAAACCTCACTGCTGAAGCTGTACAAATATCCCACTGAGCAGAGATTAAATCCAGCGCATTAAAAATGTTCCAATAATTATTCTCCGTCCCTTTTCTTATTCACCAGGCGTGTCCTGATAGGCTTGCCGACACAGCTACACAGCAAGTTGTCTGCAGTTGCCATGGGTCTTGTTTTTCATAGATGTGAATAATTCAAGCCCTGAAAACTGAGTAGGTTTCCCCCCCATGCCCCCAGCTGTGCATGATTTTGCATTTGTAGACTGAACTACTGCTCCATGGTGCCAAATCATCGAGCTTGTTTGGGTCTGCCTCACGTCCTTGCCTCTCCCTAACTGCTCTCCTGCCTAAACCTGCAGAGAAGTTACCTTAGTTCCTCCCAACTCTTTAAGTGCTTGTAATGGAGCACAGGAGTATTCCACTGCTAACCAGCTGAAGTGACGGAAATGACTGTTTACCTTGTATTTCTTTCTCCAGGCGAGTGTTTTATTACGAGCAGTGCTTTGAGTTTTATTCTTTTATGGGCCTGTTGCTCAGAGCACCCTAGAAATAGTCTTGTTGGCGATTACACGCTCCACGTTGACGCACTGATAGAGCGTCTGTGAAGGGCCTGGTGGGACCGAGCTGTCCGTTACGAGGAAGCAGACCGGGAAGCTGGGCACCCCGACATGTTTGCCGCTTATTATCCCCGTCAGCCGAAGCAGGCGGGGAGCCGGCCCTTCTGCCAGGCGCTGCGCTGGAACTACGCTTTGCCTCCTCCCGAGGCGGGCAGCAGGGCGTGCCGCAGCCGCTGCTGATGAACGCCTGGTGCTCTGAGGCCCGTTGCCGGCGGCTGCCGGGGCTCTCCGCGGGCGCGGGGCTCTGAGGCGGCGGTGGCGCCGCGACCGTTAACGTTCGGCACGCGGCGGCCCCTGGCAGTACGCGCCTTCAGGCTTCTCCCTGTCTCCATGGCGCCGGGCCGGGCCCGCCAATGGGAAGGGCAGGGCGCGGGTCACGTGCCCGCCCGGCGCGCCGGGGTGAGAGCGTCATGGCGTCCGGGGGGACCGGCGGGAGCGGGCTCGGAGCTGCCGAGGGGACGGAGGCGCCGCAGGCAGAATGCTTCGAGCGTGCGGGCAGCGGCAGCAGCGAGAGCGGTTCCTCTGCCACTTCGCTGTCCGCTAGCTCCGAGTAAGGGCGGGACGGGGAAGGGTGAGCCGCGGTGCCTCGGGAGGGGGTCGCGGCCCCGGGCCCTGGTGTCGGCGCGCCGCTCCTGGGTAGCGGAGCCCGCCGAGCGGGAGTCCCCGGCCGTTCGTTCGCGGCGCTGTGTAAGGCGGCGTCTCCCCGGCGGGACCCTGCGCCTACCGCGTGAGCCGGCGGGCAGTCCCGGCGGGACGCTGCCTGAGAGCGAGGAGAGCGGTCTGGCTCAGGCGCTTTAGGTGCCGCAGCATGGAGAGCCGGTCTGCCCGCGTTAGTGGCCTGTCGTCTGGGAAGCGGGGCCAGAAGGCCGCTCTGTAATGCCGGGGTCTGCTCTGGTCATCATGTATGCAGCTGCGGGGGTTTTGCGTTTGTGGGGATTTTACGTTACTGAAAGCTGACTCTTTGCCCGTTCCCTGCATTACATTGCCTCTGCTGAGGCCTGAAGCGTCTGCTTTCAGGCCTGATCAGTGGCACCTTCTCTGGCATGTTATTTTCATCATGTAATGCAGCGAAGAAGTGGGGAAGGTTCGAAGTGTGTTTAAGTCTTTGTTCTCTAGTTGCCCCCTAACTCTGGCTTACTGAGGGACAGAGCTATTGGGTGTACTCCTACCTTACTTTGCTCCTCTGTTTATAAGCTGGAAATCAACCACAACACGTTTCTGCCTGAAGCCATGCTTTTTTTTCCTTGTGTTTGTTTAGGTATTTCTTTCTTTCATCTAAAGCACCTCTCTACTAGCATTCTTTATACCTGTCCAGGGGATAAAGCTGTGTGCCATAGCTCTTAATGCCAAACAGGATGGATAATACAGTTGGATAAGCTGAATTTCACCTTTTCTGTCAGTGCCTCAGCTGAACTGTGAGCCTTTAATTTTTAGAGCCAAATAGTTGCTTCAGTTGCACCTGTAACACCACAGCCTTCTGAGTACAGAAACAAGAGGTTAAGATGTGACTTAGAAGGAGGAACAGTACAGTTCTTGCAAAGCAACAGGTACAGAGACAGGTCTGTTTGTTTAAAGGGATGGCATTTCTTTCTCTAGAGATGATCTGTATGTGATTTTATAATCAGTATATTGGATTAAAGAAAGAAAAACGTTGGGAATGGCTTTCTGTCAGTTATTGTTTTCCACAATAAACTTCTGATAGTTGAAACGGTGCTGCTTGGTAACACAGGTAACGTGACAACAGGGAGGGACGCTCATGCGAGGGCAGAAGTAGAGGTGACAGGAGCATTCCTTGGTCAGACCTCTGTGATTCTGTGCAAGGCTGGCAGTCAGACAGAGCAGTGAAGTGAAGGCTTGTGTGTGCGTTACAAGCGCGGTGTGCTGCCTGGTTGGTTTTGTAGTTCTGTCTGTTTCAGGGGAGTTTAACATGTGCTGTCACTTTACTAGCTGAGATGGATCAGAACTCCTCTAGGCAGCCACAGCTGTTGGGATGGCTTTATCTGTACTGAACCAATGCTTCAGTCTGAAGCTGGACTTTGTTGTTGGGAAAGCTGAAGGTGAAAACTAGATAAAGTGATGATCTTAACTTCTTAAGGACAGGTGGAATTTAATCTGCAGTAAAATAGTTAAGCCTTGATCTGCTGTTTGCTTTAATTGCTTTTAATTGAGAGCACAGTACACGTCATTTTCTTTAATTGAGAGATGCTGGCTCAGATAATTGTCTGACCCCAACAGCTTTTAGGGGGTGGTGTTGTTCTGATGCTTTCTTGAGTAAGATACTTCAGGTCTTGAGCAAGATGTAGAAGATGCAGACTCTGACTTAGTGATGACTAGCAAAATTATCACAAGTGGTGGCACTAAAACCCATTAGTTTGGGTAAAGTAATTAACAAATGCAGAGGAAGTGTGTGATGTCTCTCACTGTCTGCAACATCCATAGACTTCTTTAAATCACTGGGGTTGCAAGAAGAGACCAATGCCAGTGTTTTCTGCATTCTTATTCCAGCCAGATCCTCTCTGAGCTCTGCAGGGTGCTGTAGCTTTGCGTAATGTGCTCTGGTCAACTAAACTTTGAAGTTGTATCATTGATCTGTGTGTTCAAATTAATGCTCTATTTAAAGTATGTAATACTAGTTTTAAACAAATTTCCATCCTTTATTCAGTACAAACTGGTCTCAGATGTATTCCTACTCTAGCTGCTATTGATCCTCTGTGGTTCATCTTCAGGTGGAGAGCAGACTGTTTGGTCTGTTGCCTCTTGGCTATCATTTTTGATTTGGGTTTTCCCTCAACCAAAAGGGTTTGATTTTCTTCTGGCTCCTTCCCTTAGAAACATATATACAAATTACTTACTCTGTGCCCCTGGGCTTCTTCCAGTTATTACATCCTCCTTAAAATGCACTGTCCAAAACTGGACATCGTTGACAATCTGCCATTCCCAAATTAGGACAAAAGGGGGTATTTTTGTGCTGTACTCCTGTTCATACATCCCGGAGTTGCCTTCTCTTTGCAGCATCTTGTTGCTAGTGACACAGTGATCCACTGCAGCTGCTAAAACTTTATCTACAGAAGTGCTGCCTCTGCTTTTTTGTTGAATATTTCTGCATGTGAGCTTGAGTATGCTATTTGAACTTCTCTTAAGAAGTGCTATTTAGGGTTTTGGGGTTTTATGTTGTATTGAGGTGACTTGAAAGTGTTACCCTTGTCCTTTCAAAGGGCCTGCAGTACAATCCATCTTTTAAATGGATAAGGGGAAAAGTAATGGGAGAGAACAAACAGGATGGTGTTTTTTCTCTATGAGAGAGCCCTGCTATACCTATGAATGCAGTTCCTCATTGAAACTCGTTGTGTATGAAATAAATGGTTTGGGGGTGGGCCTGTTCTTTTCAGAAAAGGGAATATTGATTTTGCAATGGCTGTTTTCATCTGAAGAAACTGTGTTAACATTTGGGAGCAATGTCTTTCCTTGCCATAGCCATCATTTGTCTGAGAAGAGCTCTTATCCGTACGGCAAACTTAAAGCAGTTGAGCTTTCAATATTCAATGTGATTTACTTATTTATTTTTATCCTGTGCTCTTCCTATCCCCCTCCCTGTTTGAAGTCATCATATGTCTCTATCAGAGTTGTCACTGATTGTTCTTCTTTCTTTCCCAGTGATCTTGAGCCTGAATGGTTGGATGGTGTGCAGAAAAATGGGGAATTATTTTATTTAGAATTGAGTGAAAGTGAAGAAGAAATTCTGCTGCAGAACAGCTGTCCAGAAATGCCAACAGTGAATCATGTCAGGTTTCGTGAGAATGAAGCTGAAGTTATTCAGGAGGGATCAAGAAAAGAAAGAAAGTATGAACTGAAGAAACTGACCAAAATGTTAAAAAAGAAGAATCTTTTACCAAAGCATTCCAGTAAGAAAGGCAGTGGAAGCTGTAGTGTGCATTCTACTGGTCCTACTTCCATATTAAAACACCAATCTGCCCAGAAAACCGGTGTCACTGTTCAGCAAAAATACAAAGATGTCTATGTTTATGTAAATCCCAGAAAACTCTCCAGTGCTGGAGAAGATGAGCAGCACAGGCTGCTGGAGGCCTTAGTAGGGATTGTCCATCAGTCTTCATGGAGCAGCAGAAGAGCTGAAAAGCAAGGCAGGAAGGATAAAGTCATCAGAGGAATCAGTGAAGAGAAACTTGTAGTACATGGCTTGGTGCCAGGTAGTTCAGCAATGAAAGCGGGTCAAATCTTGATAGGTAAGTAGTGGAATGAAGAGTTTCCTCCTTTTTAAATTTGTAGGGGCAGCAGCTGGCTTGAATGTTCCTGAGACAAGCAGTTCCTTAGAACAACAGTTTTGTCAGTTCTTATGGGATTGTTTTAAATAAAAGTCATTGCATCTGAAGTTTGGTACCTAATTCCAGTTTGTTAGTGGTTTTAAGAACATGTGACAAACTAGAAGGTGTTAATGTAGTTAAGGAGATGACTATCCTTGAAATAACCAGGGAGTGAGCAGCTTGAACCTGGAGCAACCAATACCCCACCACCTTTATTCCAATGCAGAATTTGCTCAGTAGAATGTCAGCACTGGGGAAAAGCTATACTCTGCCAAATGCTTTTGTTACCATTCTTTTTCACACGTTCTTCCTCCTTCAGATAAAAAGCTCTTCTGTATGTGCTTTAAATGGATTTTGTACCATAAAAACAAGGTAAAAATACTAAGATGTATGTTCCAAACTTTCTCCATGGCCTTGCTGTGCTGTTCTTCTGTTTAGCAAGTGTAACAGCTGCTGCTTCAGCAGTTGTGATCAGACGGCCTCCAAATACGTCATGGGGCTGCAGTATGAGGCGGCAGCGAGCCAGCATAGCATCTCTCCCCTGTGTTGGTTTGGCTTTTGTTAGACACTTCCATGAGTTGATGCAAATAAATAACCTGGCAGCAAACTAACCCCTAAGAAAAAACGCCTGTCTGGTTTTTGCTAGCATAGGAAGTTAAACTTGGGTGTCAGAAGGTCTGACAGGCACCCGGGCATGAATTATAGAGGGCAATGAACTTCTGTGACTGGCAGTGAAGGAGCAGAAATACCCTCACTTCCAGCATCAAGAGATTGTTAATTGGACTTGTTAATTGGACAAGACCCCAACCTCAGAGCCAGTAAATGTGAGACATCTGTAAAGGGTAGGAGGCTGTTTAATAACCCTGAAGTTGGTTCCTAGTAGAGGGAGAGAGCACAAAGATGTGCTGTTGGTTCAAGATCATGAAAGGCTCCAAGTGAAACCCCAGAGAGTCAGCGTGAGTGCTTTGGAATGGCAGCGTCTTGTGTGTGAAAAGGCAAATCGTGCTCTGACTAGCTGATCCTTCTAGCACGTGTTTTTGGTGGGGATGCTAAAGAATGCTCCAGAGGGAAAACTGGATAACTTTCAAATTGTACCAGAAAGAATTGATTAGTCAAGAAGTGGGAGATGCAGACTGAGGGGGAGGAGGGAATGAGTTTCAGCTTGATCTGCTTAACCGTATTTAATCTAATTAGTGTAAGAGTGGGTATTTATAGCTCAAAAATTAATTTTGGGACACAAATTTCTATGTAATCAAATGTTTCTAAGAGCAGGTGTGAAGTCAGAACAGTGTAGGCAAGTATCAGATGCAGCAGATCAAGCTAACCTTCAGAATGGAGATGGTACTTCAACTGCAGCACTTAATGCTTCTCTGAGCTAGCAAGGACAAAAACTGTCAGTTTTTTTGTTTCTTTTTAAATAGAAGAGCTATAGAATGATCTGAAGAGTAGCAGTTTAGTATGTCCTAAGCTATCATTACCCAATGTTGCCTTGTTTTTGCACATTGGAAGCAAATACTTTTAAGCATACTGTAGTTATTCAGCCCTTAAACCAAGAAAATGAGCTGTATTCTGTGCCAGCAGTATAAAATGTATAATTTTCATATAAAAATACTTTCAAATTACGTATCTGTAGTGAACTCTGATTACTCTGGAATTTTTATGTGGTGTCTAGAAATAAGGATGCTTTGCATAAATTAGGTGTTCAGGTTTCAGTGCTGTCTGCATAAAGAATATATAGTTAAATTTTTCTGGTCGAAAAAGTGTCTGGTTTACTGCTACTGCGTTGTGCATCAGAGGATGGGATAGCTAAGATAGACACTCAAGGCTTGATTTAGAAGCAACTGTAGTTCAATAGATGGCCTCCTGAGTTCTTCATAGGATCTGAAGTGGGACAGAGTTCAAGAAAATACAGTAGAACTTTGCTTTTTGTTGTTGTTAAAACTAAGTTTTTAGGAATCCTGTTGTGAATTGTGGGAACATTACAAAAATATTACTGTGGTCAGTCTAAAATTTAAGTATTTGCACAAAGTTAGCAGCTTCTTGAGCTGATCAGTATAGCATGATGCCTCCTGGCTGGATTGGTTATAACTTTGTTCACCACCTGCATGTGCATGTTTATTAACCTGTTCTTGTTTTGCTTGTTAAGCCTTTAATAGCCTTCAGTGGTGCAGGCCACTGTTTGTAATAGTCTTTTGTGAAATATCTTAAGTATGGGGTGCAGGGGGAATTGCCCTCCCCCTTTTCAGTGGTCACTGAAGACAGGACAAGGGGCAATGGCTGCAAGTTGGAGCACAGTAAGTTCCACACCAACATGGGGAGGAACTTTTCCCCAGTGAGGGTGAGGGAGCCCTGGGACAGGCTGCCCAGGGGGTGTGGAGTCTCCTTCTCTGGAGAGATTCCAGCCCCGTCTGGACGCCGACCTGTGCAGTATGAGCTGGGGAGCTGCTTTGGCAGGGGGGTTGGACCCCATGAGCTCTCGAGGTCCCTTCCAACCCCTACAACTCTGTGATTCTGTGCAAGTGTGAACACTAAGTCTATGTTCCTTTTAAAGTACAGGCTTTAAAATGATGCACTATGCTCTTCCTGGTGCCCAGTTTGCAACACAGGCTCTCAGCAAGCAATCGTGACTCAGGGAGTTACTGAATTGAAATTCTGGCCAACGAATATAAAACTTCAGATCGCTATTTCAGGTAGTGAGAACATGAAAACAATACCCTGAACACTTAAGAAAACGCCTTATTCCCCCACCTTTTCCAGGTTGAACTTGAACCGAATGTCTCTCCTCTCCCCCTTCTCAGTCACAATTGCCCTTGTTTTCACCTTATGTTAACACTGTATGTCCCAACCCTGTTGGTGAGGTAACAGGTGGCACAAGACAGGGGGACTGTGTGTGTGATGTTCTCCTTCTACTGCCCCTTCCTCCTTGTTTTCCTCTGCTGCAGAATGACTCCCCACAGGTCACAGCCCTTCACAAAGGGGACCTATCCTTGAGCTACCACCCTTCCTGTTGCGATTGCTGCGCTCTCAAATATGTTTGGGCAGTGGTGGTGTAGTTTCCCTGGCCAGGTGATGCTTCAGTATGTGGTGAGTTGGGCTATGAGCAGCACAAGGCTCATGATCTCCTGCTACACGGTTGCTCCTGCAGCACCCTGCTACCAAAATCCTGCCAGTTAGGTCCGATGGAGTGTTCCAGCTCTCCCATCCTATTTAAAATGTGACCTCCCTAGATAATTCTTCTCAAGACTGGGGTTTGTAGTATGTTAAGTAAGAATTAAGTCACTGCTTGCTTTCTCTTTTCGTTGGCAAATCAGTTAATCTGTCCATGAGAAGTATGGTTGCCACTTAAATGGCTACCAAGGTTGAATCATAAGTGTGACTAATTTTTTTTTCACTGTGAATAAGCAGTTTCAGAGTGTTTATTGCTTTAACATTTTTAGTAGAAATAATGCTTTCCCCCCCACCCCAGTAATAATTTTCCTCAGGTGGCTTCTTCAATTTACTCTGAAATGGGTATCCCTTATAGCTCTGAATACTTAAAACATCTGTTTATTATTTGTGTGCTGCAATTCAATATTTTTTTAAGATTGCATATGGAAGTGGTAAGTCTCATTGCTGTACTTTATTAACCAAGCAAAATGCAGGCTCTGACCATATGAAAGTAAATAACAGTTTTGCAAGCTAAAAAACCCCTGCTGCTTTGTAACTCTGTCAGATGGCAATTTCTGTCCATGTGTTGTTTATCAGTTCATTTATCTTTTTCTCTAAATATTAGCAGTTCATCATCCATCTCAAATTTTCCCAACAGAAAAGTCCTCATTGATTTTGAAATTCTTGCTGTCACTTTGCTTTAGGTTAGGATGAAATAACTGCTTTTATCTCGTGGGTTTTAATTGTCTTTTGTTTTTTTGGCAAAATGTTTTTCTTGCCTGAGTTTATTCTTAACAATATGCAAAGCTTGGTCTGCTCTGTAGAGTTTTTACAGAATCACTAGGTTGGAAAAGACCTTTAAGATTGAGTCCAACTGTTCCAGTCTCATCTTTGTATCTTCAAAGATAGACTAAATATTCACTTCTAGATCTAAGCACATGGGGGTCGCAGTAGGTTTCAATTTGAATTAAATTATAATGGTATTATAATGGTATTTCCTATCTGATTTACAGCAGGGGATCCTTCTTAGAAGTGTTCATGATCGTCTTTACTACACAACAAATGGAAAAGTAAATCTAATGACACTGAAAATACAGGAAAGCTATTTCACTAGCAGAATGTACTATTGCTACCTTGATGTTCTATTGTTATTGCTCTCATCACCAAATACTGAATGGCTTGCATCTTCCCACCTGATCAGTAGTTGTCCAAGTGTAAAAACTGCCTCGGGACAGGGATAAATCTTGGATCATATTACAGATGTGCTATAATAACCCAGTTTTGAACAAGCAGGCAAAAGATGCAGGCTGAGGGGTCCACATCCCCACCCCATTTACTGGCAAGTGTTTTTCTATGCATTTCTAATCTGCTAATTCTATTGATGTTATGTGGGAGAGCTATTCAAGGAAAACAAATAAAGAAATGTTTTAGTAGTAGTCTTTGCTCATTTTAACAGTAAAAACACAGATACCACTGACAGGAGATTGGACAGGTCAGCATTGCTCGAAAGCCAAGTGTATCTGTCAAATTTATAGCCTGGGCTAGTTGTTTAAAACCATACATTTAGATAAAAACAGGCAATTTGGAGTCATCTTCTGACAGTCCAAGTGCTGATTTTGTCATTTTTAGACCATGGAACTAAGAATCCTGTCAAAAAAAATCCTTGAAAGGACCAAAATACTGTAAGAGTTTAAGATTTTAATGACAAACTACCATATATGGTGTCACTTGTTGAAAAGGCTGTCTGAAGTAGAGATGTTGGGCATGCCAGATAGAAATACCCAGCTTGCGTAAGCTTTGTTATGTTCTCACTGTGGAGTTTGGGATGTCGTTTATGTTCTTTTAATCTCCTCTTGAAGCATAACAGCATTGGTTTGGGTAAAAGCAGCCTGCTAACATATAAAGCAAGTAATTGATCTGGCTTTCTTCAGTAGAATGTGTTCCATACTTTGCCTTTTTTGGGAAGGAGTATGTGAACATTTAGAAGTACTTCCACCAAGTCATTACCAAGAACAGAGGAAATTAAGTATCAGTGTTTCATGAAAAAAGAGCCCTCAGTCCTCTCCCATGTGAACAACATGGTTCTGATTGTAATTCATCCAAAAAGGTTCCCTTCCCATTACAGTATGGAAGTGATACTCACTTACCCATCAGTGTTCCCTGGCTTAATCCAAGGATGATCTATGTTTAGGGATGGTTCGTGCAGGTTTATCTCTAGGGAGTGGTATTTAGCAAAAGTAACAGGCCTGTGCCTCATGTGGCAGAACAATAGGGAGTTCTGAAATAAACATTTCAAGGATGCCAGCACTCCCAAAGCCTTTTCTGAACTTAGAAAAAGCAGGAATAATTTCATAAATTGTGCAAACTTTGGTGTTTGAAATCAAGATATGCTGGTTTTGGCTAGGACTGACTGGATGTGAGAAGTCTCTTCTGGTAAGACAGAAAAGAACTCCTGACACTCTCCCCTTTCTCTTCCACCACTCTAGTAAAATTCATTTCTTTGTGTGGCAAGTATACATAGACCTCTGAGAGTTTCTTTGGGAGCTGATGGTTTTGCTTTTTTTATGAGAAGTGATTGTAGTCAAAAGCTTGATTAATCATTATGATGGGATTTTTAATTTTTTTAAAAAAAAAGCTTAATGTATTCCTTAGAGAAGAAGATGTATTTTTCTAAAGATAAATTTGTTGACCCAAGGTTGGATATTTTGGAAATGTGTGAAGAAAATGTATTTCCTCTATCACAGTTGCTCACTGTGTCTCTAAAAGTGGAACAGAGTCAGACTTTGCTCTAATGTTCCTCATCTTTTAACATAAGTGTTGGTGATGTTTTCATGGCAGATGATAGTAATTTTATTGCCAGTAGAAATGGAAGGCAGTAAGAGCAGGTCAAGTGATTTTTCTGTATGGTATTATACAGTGAAATGTTTGTATGCAACTGTATTGTTGAAATGGGGGGGGGGAAGGTGGGGGGGGAGTTTGCATTATTTTATATTAGGTTTGAAAACATTTCATGCAAACAGCTGCTGCTTGCCTATGTAAGGATCTGTCACCTTCAGGAGTAAGGAGGAAGTTCATTTTAATCTCCACTAAAGGGAATTCAGCTGGAGGGGGCATTTTCACCCACTTCATGGAGCGTAAGAATGACTGAAAAATGTATTTGCAGTCCGTCCGGAGAACTGATTCTGCTAGCACAATGTCTCTCTACGTCTGAAACTCAGCTCTGGCTTAGTCTGGGGAAACTGACTTAACTGCAAACCATCAATTTAGAGCAAAGTAAATAACTGCAAGTGTGTTGATTAATCAATTAGATTAATTAGGGTGGTGGTCAATGGGTCTATGTCCAGGTGGAGGCCGGTGACAAGCAGTGCCCCCCAGGGGTCTGTCTGGGGACCGGTTCTCTTTAACATCTTTATCAATGACAGCGATGATGGGATTGAGTGCACCCTCAGCAAGTTTGCAGGTGACACCAAGCTGAGTAGTGTGGTCGACACCCTAGAAGGAAAGGAGCCATCCAGAGGGATCTTGACAGGCTGGAAAGATGGGCCCAGGTGAACCTCAAGAGGTTCAACACTGCCAAGGGTCAGGGGTGGCACTTGGGCTGGAAGAATCCCAGACACAGATACAGACTGGGAGAAGAGCTCCTGGAGAGCAGCCCTGTGAGAAGGACCTGGGTGTCACAGTGGATGAGAAACTGAACATGAGGCAGCAGTGGCTCTTGCAGCTCGCAAGGCCAATGGGATCCTGGGCTCCATCAGCAGAGAGGTGGCAGCAGGTACAGGGAGGGGATTGTCCCTCTTTGCTCTGCCCTCCTGAGGCCCCACCTGGAGTCCTGTGTCCAGAGCTGGGGCCCCCAATACAAGAGAGATGTGGGGCTGTTGGAGAGGGGTCAGAGGAGCCACAGAGATGCTCAGAGGGCTGGAGCACCTGCCCTACAAAGAGAGGCTGAGGGAGCTGGGCTGGTTCAGCCTGGAGAAGAGAAGGCTGCGGGGGGACCTCATTGCAGCCTGCCAGTCCCTGAAGGGAGCACACAAACAGGAGGGGATTCAACTTTTGAAAAGGGCAGGACAAGGGGGATGGATTAAAGCTAAAGGAGGGAAGGTTTAGATTGGATATTAGGGGGAAGTTTTTTACAGAGAGAGTGGTGAGGGGCTGGAACAGGCTGCCCAGAGAGGTGGTGGATGCCCCGTCCCTGGAAGTGTTCAAGGCCAGGTTGGATGGGGCCCTGGGCAACCTTGTGTAGCTCCAGGCCTGAGGTTGGGGGGTTGGAGCTCTATGATCCTTGGGGTCCCTTCCAACCCAGGCCATTCTATGATTCTATGAAATTAGATTAAGCCTCATCCATTTACCCTGTATTTTTGACAGACGTCACGTCTGAAGACCTAAGTCTTTCTTCAACTTTTTCTTACTGCTGAAACGGAGGAAACAACTCCTAAAGGAAGTGTAGATGTGAAAGCCTAACAAAGGAACATTTACATATGTAAACTCTTGCACTGGCATTAATTATCACACTGGGTAGATCTTGTCTTTTTCTGCTTTAAGATACTCTATGTTCATAATGTTAGATACTTCCTAATGTGCCACTGGTGTCTGTAATTCTCTTAGTTCAGAGTCTCTATTCTTTGAGTGTTTGTGTTTGGGAAAAAGGAAAAAGCAAACACACACTCACAGTTCTAGATGGTCTGTGCTGATGAAGGTAGTTGTATTCAAGTTGTAGTTCTTTAGTAGCATTAGAGCATTTTTTGGCAAAATCAGGCAGCCTTACAGGACTGCTTTGGCTGTGTCTTCTGGAAAGCTGATCCATTTATGGGATGTGATTACATTTTTGCAAATTGAATGGGATAAATATTTACTGCTGCAATGCAAGTTTGACATATGTTCATGATGCACCGAAGAAATAGAAAGCATTGTGTATTTAACATGGAAACACTGAGGCATCTTCTCCTTTCAAAGTGTCTGTATATTCTATCTGCAAGATGTGGTTCAGAAGTACTCCCTTAAGTGCTAAGGTACATCTGTGCTCACAAAATGTGTGCAAGCTCCTTCAAATGGCTTTGTGGATTTGATGGCTGTTGTCTTTACAACAGAATTCCTAAGGTCACTAGTAAAACAAACAGAACACAAACAACTTTAGTTTAAGCAGTGCACCAGATGAGTACAAGAGCAATTTATGCTTTCTCTTATGTTTGTGAACGATGATCTTTCACACAGTGTTCTTCAACAGAGAACACAGTAATTCTGTTGATGATTTCTTGTTACATTAGAGTAGCCCAAATGCTCTGGTTTTGATTACTAATTTTGGAGTCCTGGGGCTCTGGCATGGACTTCCTGAGTTGCTTTTAAATCCTGTCTAACTTTCAGTTTTCCTGTCTTTGAATTTATTGTTGTGTTGGAAGATTGAAGAGGCTAAAACCTCACTGTGCTGTGCATCAAGAAACACAGGGTTAGGGGGACAGCTGCCTTAACTTGAAATAGAAGAAACAATTCCAAGGAATGGTAACACTTGTGTGTGTATGATAAAACATAACCTTTCCTTGGTTTTGTTGTAAGAAGGAATAGAGATGAGTTTTCCTTGAATGTAAAGGAACAGTGAGAAATTGGTCATTGTCTAGTGTATTAAAGAGGAATATTGTTGGCATTTTGGGAGGATTCTGAATTTCCTTCCTTATTCATATGGGCCTTGTGTTTTGCACTGATTTTGAGCGATCAACCTAGTCCCTGTAAAGAAAGACAGTTCTATTTGATGGTGTTTAACAGCAAGATAGAAAACACAGCTAAGGATAAGCTGTCAGATTTGCAAACTTTCAGATTCTGTTGTCTTTACTAGATTTGGAGGAAATGGAGAGGCCATTTACTGCTTTTCCATAGGAAGGACATCATTATTGTCACTATGTTAGAGCCAAGCAAGTCTCTTCCCTAGGGAAAAAAAGAAACCTTGAAATATGTACAGATCCTTACAGTTATTCAGTGCTTTGCTTCTGCAGTTGAGAATCTTTTTGTTGCCAAGTTAAGGCTTAAAAGATAGCTATGCTAACGTGCACGTCTGCTGTGAATCCACCTCCTTTTTCTAATCTCTTTTCACTGCCTGAATGAGTGAAAGCGCTGCTGCTACCAGCTGGCTGAGGAATTCTCTAGTGCAGGTGCTGCTGAACAGGTCTGTAATGCTGCCTCTGGCTTTTCACAGGTCCTGGTGCAGACGAGTTGTGATTTCAGCATCTAGCCTGCACAGTGTCTTCTGTGTCCGATGACACTGGCGAGTCACTTCATAATGTTGTTTTTCTAAAGTTATGCTGCCTGATCTTAGGTATTTTACCCTAGAGAACCTTGCTGGAAAGCTTTTTAGAAATCTCTTTTGAGACTACAGAACCTTTTGATTACTACTCCAGCTGCTTTCACACTTAGTCACCTCATCTTTAACCAACACAAACTGGCTGTCCATTTATGGTGAGTGGACAAGACATGGGCAAGAACATAATGGACTAAATGATGATGTGGCTTCAGAGACAAGGAGGATGAAAAGAGGAGGGGATGGTTTCCCACCAGTTTCATTCCCTAAGCTGAGTTACTAAGACCCATGGTAACTGCCAGGACTGCTTTGAAGAGAGGGGCTTGGGGTGGGATTATCCCACAGTTAAATTCAGCTAGCACTGGGAACGTGTGGTTGAAGTGATGCCCTAGAACTTGTAAGCTGCTGCAGAAAGAGTGAGTTCTGGAACAGCAGCGTTTACATCAATAGGGGTAGCAGTGGAGAAGATTTAGCAAGAGAACAGAGGTTGTTTCAGAGGGGAGAAAGGAATTTTTGGGCATAACTTGATTGGTGAAGTTGTTGGATTCAAGTAACATGAGTGATATAAGCCTGGATGGAGGGGAGAGGCTTTTACAGTTATTTTTGTAAGATACAAGCATGGCAGTAAGGCCTTAAGAACATTAAAGGTAATAGACTAATGTTTCTAAACACACTAAGTGTTGCATGTAGAAACTATCTACTTAAATGTAACAAAGATATTTATGATTGTCATGTTAATTTTTAAAACGAAACACTGTGTGGCTCTGTACTGTGGTGTAATACCAACTAACCTTATCATGCTTTTGTCTGTTTTATCTCCAGGAGATGCTCTAGTTGCTGTAAATGATGTTGATGTGAATTCTGAAAACATAGAAAGGGTTTTGTCTTGTATTCCAGGTCCTATGCAGGTATGGTAGTTGAACACTTACTCCAGATGTTCTCTATAAAAAGTTAACATTGTTTCTAGCCTTCTTTTTTTTCCCTCAAGAAGCAGAATGTAGGTGATCTTTTCCTTAGAACTTTCCCCATCTATTTTTTGAACACATTGGTTGACTTCAGTGAAATTAGAGTAGAAATTTCAGAGTAATTCTGGTAAGTTTTGTGAAAACAGGGAGGTGCAAGTAAGTCACTTAAGCCAATGTCCCATTAAAGGACATGAGCCACCATCCAGCTGTTACATACTCTGTCATCAGCCAGAGTCAGAAAGCACACACAGCACTGTGCAAGAGGTAGCAGTATTCTTGGAATACTCAATTTCTTTATTTTTTAATATCCCTCCCCTTCCAGTGTGATAGTCAAGGTATTCTGTACTTGCAGAATTCTGAATGCTCAGGTTTCTCTGAGAACCAGTACATGCAAGTGTGAAAAATCCAGTTTTATTACTCTTCCTGCTCCCAAACCAACTTCACTAGTATCAATTCCATCAAAACTAATTGCTTCTTGCTGAATACAGGGAAGGAACTTCTTTGAGGTCACACAACCTTTCAACCAGTGGTAGCTGTAATTATGGTCAAAGATGGCAAATGTGGGTCCTTGGAGAGTTATTTTGAACACACTGATCTCAGCAAAGGCAGGATGAAGTATGTAATGTTGTGATGACGGGTGGGTAACAGGGCTTGGAGATGTGCACCCTGGCAATAGCATGCATGAAGCATGATACTGAAGTCTAGCTTAAAAATAGAGGCCAGTTGCAGAGCAGTAATGGCTTCATTTTTTTCAGTTACTCTGAAAGCAGTAATCATTGCCATGGAAATATTTTTTTAAAAAATTAAAAATCTCCAATATAAAAGGCTCATAAGCCACAAGTGAGTAAAAATGAAATTCAACAGGCCAAGTGCAAGGTCCTGCACATGGGTCAGGGCAATCCCAAGCACAACTACAGGCTGGGCAGAGAACGGATGGAGAGCAGCCCTAAGGAGAAGGACTCGGGGGTGTTGGTGGATGAGAAGCTCAGGATGAGCTGGCAGTGTGCACCCACAGTCCAGAAAGAGAGCTGTATCCTGGGCTGCATCAAATAGAGTGTGACAAGCAGGTCCAGGGAGACAGTTCTCCCTTTATTCCACTCTGGTGAGACCCCATCTGCAGCACTGTGCCCAGCTCTGGGGTCCTTGGTGCAAGAGAGACATGGACCTGTGGGAGCCAGTCTAGAGGATGCCATGAAGATGATCAGAGGGCTGGAGCCCTTCTGTGAAGACAGGCTGAGAGAGTTGTGCTTGTTCAGCCTGGAGAAGCAGCCTCCCAGTACGTAAAGAGGCTACAAGAAAGCTGGAGAGGAACAGTTTATAGAGGCACGGAGTGACAGGACACAGGAGAGTGGCTGACTGAAGGGAGATTTAGATATTAGGGAGAAACTTACTGTGAGGATGGCGACACACTTGGCACAGGCTGCCCAGAGCAGCTGTGCCTGCCCCCTCCCTGGCAGTGTTCAAGGCCAGGTTGGATGGGGCTTTGGGCAACCTGGACTACTGGAGGGTGCCCCAGCCCATGGCAGGGGTTGGGACTGGATGGGCTTTGAGGTCCCTTCCAAGCCAAACCATTCCATGATTTTATGAAATAACACAGAATGAGACACTTATTTCAGAATTAAACAAGAAGGTTGATTACTAGGATGTTAGTAGCAGAAAATGAAGCATTTTGAGTTTTCTACTAAAATCCACTTCCCAAAGGACAGGAAGACCAGGTAGAAGTTGCAACTTAGAGATGTGAGATGGAGCAGGTTAAAATTTTACTTTATCTTATGGTATGTTTGTAACTTCTTGGTAGTTTTTCTTCAGGTAGAATACGTGAGGTGATAGTACTATAAATGTTTTACTGTGCTAGGATACAAGTTTTTAGATTTTGTTAAACATCCTTCTGTTTGCAGCTTACGTAGTGTAAGTGCCCACAGAACTACATCTGCAACTCCAGTAAGACTGAGTACTAGTATGCTTGGGGAGCTTTCCAAGATACTTGACTGTATGAAGCTTGCCTAAGCTACCAGAGTTGTGGTCAGGCTTTGGCAGAGTTCCATGGTAGGAAAACCTTGTGTTGCCTGTCTTTGACCAAATATGGAGTTGCTGTAACTTTTATTAAATACAGAATGATTGAAAAAGCAGAGATTATATAGTTTATTTAATTGTATCCTTGCTAGATTATAGAGTATATGTATTACTTGTTGCTAAAATGCAATGCAGACTTTTTATATAGTGGTTACTTTTAATGCAACATTAATGTTTACATTGTCAGTAAATCTGTCAAGCAGACAGCGATTATTTAAATCGTGTGTTTGTCCTGTTGGCTTTCCAAAACCTTTCATTAAAGTGCAATTATTCCTTTTTTTTTACTGGGCAGTTTGAGTTAAGCCAGGAGAAGGATTGCTGAAATAAACCTGTGGAGAATTTCAATACAGAGTTCTGGGGGTTTTGCAGTGTAGGTCACTGTGTTCGTGCTGCTGAAGAAGCAGAGAGTTGTTGTTTCTGAGACTTAGTTATAAAGGCAGCTGCAACACAAAATTGTGAATTGACTCTCATTTGTCATACACTGCAAAGTAGCAAGAAAATGTAGTTTAGGGTATATATATATATCAGCAAAGGCACTGCTCTTGTGGGTTCAGCTCTGGAGAAGTAATTTCAAAAGCTAATGACCAATTGTCTCAGTTGCAGCATGTGGTGTAACATCTCTTGTTACTGTATTTCCAGGGTTTTATTTTCTTTACCTCAGTTTAGGCAAACTAGGTGAGGACTAGTTTAGTGCATTTATTGAGCAACAGAAGTCAAAATGCTAGATCAGTCTGGGGTTTTTCGGATTTTTCTAAGTTTGGTTTGTTTTCATGGCACAACAGTTTGTTTGGGTGCCTGTGTGTCACCTAATGAGATTAAGTCTCAGTTCTAATCAAAGCATCTGGTTTAGAAGTTCTGTAGCAGTCACTGCATGTGACAGGACAAAGCATCATTCCATCTCAGGCACTGACTGAGGAGTATTAAGTTGTGAAATTGTATAGACTGCAGAATACGTATCTGTAATTGAAACAGCTGCTGTCTCCTATTGCCACAAGACCAAGACAGACTAGCAAGGGGAAGATAGGCTAAATGAATACATTTTTCCTTACTGTGACAATGAACCATTTTACCCAAAATATTTTCCAGAATTATTCAGCCTGAGGCAGATAGTCAGAATCAAGACATTTCAGCCTGAAATTTTGAATTAGTTGCTCAAACCATAAGCACATGGAAAACAGAGGCTTAAAACAGGAAATGGCAGGCAATGCCACCAGCTCTGTCTGTAATAAAATGCATGTTCTAAGGCATACAGCTTTAATGCAGATCAACAGAACACATGCCTTGCTGGGTCAGATCAACGGTGTAACAGCTATGCTTCCCGTTCCTTACACTGACAAATGTTTAAGTAAAGAGTGTTAAGAAACAAATTAAATCCCATGACCTTCCCATCAAAATTTTCCAGCTTCATGCAGTCAATAGTTAGGGATTTGTTGGATCACTCACAGGTTTGGAACCCGTCCCTTTTTTAATCTATTTCTTAAAATTCCTTTGACCTCCTCAGTGTCCTGTAGCAGTGATTTACATAACTGATTTATATGTTAATTCATTCCTGTTGGCTTTCAAACCACTGTCTCTTCCTGTGTCAGGAGGAATGTTTAACTGTTTATGTCTTACTCTTTGTATCATTGCATGACTTTTGAGAGCTCGGTCATGTTCCACTTCTGTCACACCTTTCCTAAGCAGAAAACTCCCCATCTATGTACCTAATAATTTGCTGTCACTGTTACCTTCACCAGTGCCTTCCAGCAGTTTGATTAAATTTTGAGAACTAAGTGCTGAGGATGTGTGCATGCTGTCTGTTTGGAGTAGTAATGTTTACTGTACTTTTCCCAGCCTTCATTTCATTTCCTTTTCTGTTTTCTCCTGTCCACTGAACTGATTTTCTTTAGGAATCAGCAGCTGTGAAAGATGTCAAAGTCAGCATTTACTGAAAGGTACTTCAGTAGTTGCACACTTACACCGTGTGCACTGCTCAGGATGAAGATTCGTTTCCCTTCCACAAAAAAGATGGGTATGGGTACGTAGGAAGCTGTTGTTTAGGGTATGTAGGAAGCTGTTGTTTCTTGGTCATTGTCTATTATAGCGTTTTCCAGCATTGAGTGCCTTTTTCACCATGATTTTTAAAGAAAATGTGATGTTTCAAGCTGTTGGGTAGAATGGAGAAAAATTTAGTAATGAACTTGTACTCTAATTGTGCAGAGACCCCTTTCCCAAAAGACAGAGAGTTCACACCTGAGCAGTGTGGTATTGCCCACAGCGATGCCAGGAGCACCATGGATGTCTACAGGAGGAGGGAGAGTTAAGGTGCTGTTTGGCCCCATCTGGCTGTATGGTTGTGTCTCAAAGAACAAGGCAAACTGGGTTGTTTTCTTTTAAATTGAGAGCCTGAAAGACAGACTGCAGCAAGAATTCTGTCTGCATCATTCCTCTATAGGCTGTAGCCCAGTGTCATGAAGAAGTGTCCACAGACAAGATGTAGTAGAAGTGATGAGGAAAAAAACTAGAGAGCCTTGAGGAAATCTGCAAGAAGTTAAACAGGGTATGAGGAAAATCCTCTGAAATACTTGCAGATGGCATGATGAAGGAAGAGAACTGAGTTACAGGATGCTGGAGAAGAAAGCTGCTGCTGCTGCTTCTTAGCTGGGTGTTTCTGCTCCTCAAGCCCTGTTAATGTGCAGCGTAGTGAATCAAAACTGAAATGAGGAGAGAGTGAGGGATGAGTTATGGTCAGGAAAGTGTTAGCACATGGCAGGAGAGCAGGATTGAGTGCAGTGCTGCTCCAGAAAACGGGGAGAGGAAAAAAAAGCTGATAGCAGCCAAAATAGGGGAGGAGAAGATTAATGAGAAGTGTTGGGAGGGAGTGGAATGGAATGGGAAGGCGGCAGCCAGTGACATAAATGTTGTAGCTGTAAGAGCTGATGATGGCACTTCTCTCTGATTTAGTTTGACAGGCAGGCAGTGGGTGTTTTAAAGCATCGTTATTTCTGGCTGGCACTCCTTTCCTTAAGTATGTGTATATGCATACTCAATTACAATGATCTACATTTAAATGAATAAATTACCTCTGCTCAGGCTTTTCCATTTATTGCAACTGCCAAAATATAAACAATTTCTTGTTGCATCAATCACTAGGCTAAACTGTCAGTGCCTTTCAAGAGAAGCAGGATTTGGTGTGATGCATTATGTTCTGAACTTCCCAGGCAACAGGCATGTGCATGTTAAGGATACTTTAAGGTGGACAAGCAATCTTGAATAAAAACATCTGAAGGAGGGAACTGAGAGCATGCCTGCTTAGTCCAAGTATAGATACTTTCAGTCACTTTGAACAATGATAAAAACTAAAGTCTCATCCAAGAAAATGAATCCATTTATTTTCCTCAAAATTGACAATTTTATGCTTTGTCAAGAGCTGGTTATTTCTCCTGCATCCTTCTTTCATACTTTAAATGAAGTGTTCATTTGCAAAAAAAAAAAAGTAGTCTTCATCACTGCTGGAACAACTAACAAACAGTTTTTGTAAGGCAATGCTCACAAAGAGGCGGTCTGTAAAGCAAACTGTGAAATGTATTTCCACATCCAGTTGGGTTTTGTGTTGCTGGTGAACCTGGAAGTATATGTTTATTCTAAAATTCCCAGGTTTTACTTTATTTGGGATATAAAGAGCAGTAAATGTCATGTTATTTTCTGACAAAGTAAGCCTGATCATCTTAAATTTTGTTGTTTTAAAGAGAATGGTGTTTGCTTTTTTCCTTCTGAAGACATCACGTAGCAAGTGATGTAAACTGGTTTTATGCCTCTTGCTAGTTGTGTACAACTGTTAAATATGGCAACAAAACTTTTATTTGCTGGCTTAACAGTTTCTTAAATTGTCTTTTTTTTTTTTTTAAATAGTGAAAATGTTGGCAGAATGAACTGCTACTGAGTGCTACAAATGAATAGACTTTTGCTGTCTAATGTAAATTGATTTTCCTGTGCAAGTGTAGCTGTTGGTGCACTCAAAACAGCAGAGATGCTCCTGAAGTGCCTTGAGGATTATATACTTTGAGAAGTGCTGACATTTTGAAAGAAGGCAAATACTGTGTGTGTTTCAAGAGCATGGTAATAGACCCAGAGCAGTAAGCATGTTTTTCCATTCTCAAAACCATAAGAACTAAGTATGAAAACACACCAAACCACATGCTTGCTTACATGGTTCACAGAGCATGTAATAGCTGGCTTTGTCCTTGATAATAGATGGTTCTGTAATGCTGAATAGAAAATGCTTTTTACTGAAACAGCAGGAATTTTTGAATGCTTACATCTTAGTAAAGCTAAGAAAACTTAATCCCTGAAAGGGTTCCAACTGCATCTGTTTGATTTTTATATTAGAATGTTAATTCTAAGTACAGCCTCATTTTCCCAATTCATTATTTCAATAGGTTAAACTTACATTTCAAACATCGATATTTGAGCCTGAAGGAACTTCTCAGCAAGGGTCAAAGCAGGCACAGTCAAGTATGAACAATCTGGTTCGTCTCTTGTGGGGAGAGGATAGTACAGACCTTCAACAGGCTATACAAGACGTGCCTCACATTGTCATGTTCCTCACCATGAAACCGGACTCGGAAGCATCTAAAGATGAGGTATGTGGCTAACTGAGGACATTGGAAGATGAAACTTAACAAGAGAAACTGCTATGCCCTTTGATACAAAGAAAAGAATAGAAAAAAACCCCTTGCTAATAATTTTCAGTAGTCTGTAAAATGTCTGTTTAGACAGAAGTAAGGCTTGAAATTCCAAGGGGGGAAAGAAGTTGGCATCGCTGCTGCCAGACTATAATTGGGCTTGAAGTCACTCCAGTGCTGCTCAAGTTTTTTATGTAAAAAGCAGGCTAGAGGTGTTACTGGACAAAGCAGAGGTAAATTCAGAAGTTGCGTATTGTGTCTCAGATGCTCACTGTGATGTTTTCAATAGGCCTCTCAAATTAGAACTATTTAATCTGCCTAGTCAAAAAACTTTTCCCCAGCAGGAGCTGTTGGCAGTCCACCTACACAATCTGTCTGGCTCCTCCAGTTTTGAAATGCTAATGTGCCTTTTCTTAGAGAACTCTCACATGTCTGCTCTTAGAAATAAACTGTTGATTCTTGCTTGGGCAACATTTTGGAGCTTCTGAAGTACTTTTCCTTTCTTCTGTAGAGCTTCCTTTCACATCTCTCTCCTTTCTGTATTCCTCAGAAAAAATTTGCTAGTATACATGTAATCTATTATTAAGTTTGTGTAGATGTTGTTCATGGTCTAGCCATAGCTACAAATACTTCACTCAGAATGCAGGGAAGATGCAGAACAGTGTCTGTGTGAAGGGCTGAGCTTGGCCTCTTCCCTGGTCTGGAAATGACAAATAGACAAGTGGACTGTTTAGGACCAGACATTGGGCTCTTCTCCCCTTCTGTAGGTTCTCCTTTAGCACTGTGTCCCAGTGATCTATAGTATCTGTGATACAGAGACATCAAATGAAGCCCAAGTTTTGCCAGTCCCCAGGGACTGGGCTGCTGGGACAGTGATGGAGTGGGGTGCAGAAGAAAAATATTTTGCTTTCTCTTCCCTGGAATGAATCCTTTGATCCAGTACTCCATCCCCTCTCTGAGATACTGTTTTAAAATACAGACTTCTATCAGTTGAAAAATAGTATTGCTCTGTTGGGGAAGTGTACCAGAGAAAAAGTGTTACAACTAATGGAGTCTAGTGGGTTTTTTTAAAGATGGGGCTGGGAAGGAGAACCCTAGAAAATTGCATGATAGCATACTATGTAAGAAAGTTTGTGAAGTTTGCAGAGTCAAGTGCTTGAAAGCTAGGAAATGAGAGATTTATGGCTACTTGCACAGCTTTCATTTCAGCCCTTTTTCAGCATGACGTGGCCTTTAAGTACTATGTCTTCTGAAAGATGCCTGTCTTGTGTAGAGGACAAGATGGACAGATGAGTGTGTATAATTAAGGCTTAGTAGGCAATCATAAATCCAGGACTTCATAATTATGGAATGTTTGCCTTTGTAATATAAATCATGCTCTTTTAACACAATGCTTTTAAGGTAACATATGCATCATTGTGTAATACAGTAAGATACAAACACTGTAAGGTTTAGTTGGCAGTTCTTTCCAGTCCTGTTTAAGAGACTACAGTTTTTTCATGGGAGGTTCCTTCAGCAGAAATTAGTTTATACAAGTGTTTCTTAAAAACTGGGTTTTTTAAATAGGAAGGGTCATTTTGTGGGGTTTTTTCCCCACCTGGAGACTGCTTTCATTAAAGCATATGATGATGCAGTACTTTCCTGATTTGCTATTTCCCTACCATAAAAATGAAAAAGAGCTCATTTAACTCTGATTTAAATAAACTTAAGATGGTTTATCAAAGTTCACTTACTTACTGCAAATAGGTATTTTTTTACTCCATTCTAAGTCTGTAGCCCAAGATGCCTATGTTATGTGGATAGAATAGCCATGGACAATTGCTGTTTTCCAGTGTTTTCTTGGTCACTTACGTAAACCTAAGAAATACTAAACTGAAAGTTTCATTCCAGGCCTCTGTTTTCTCTATTGATAGGTGAATAGATATGCAAATACCTCACTGCAATTCCTACACTTCAGAGTAAACAGAGTAGTGCTTTCTTGCCCCATTATTTCTTTACAGTCTCCCAAGAAACAGGATTAACCCTGAATGTTGAGCAGAGGGAAAAGAGGGATTGTAATGCACTTTTTCTCCTTTCAAACTATGGGGGAATTGTTTCCTGCTAAATCTTGGCAGTTCTGGTGCCCCAAATAGTCTCTAATGTTGTTGAGATGCTTTGCAGTACAATCAAGGTCGTTACAACATTTCCTAACAAAAAAGTGTAGTCGTATTCAAGGCATTTTCCTTTAATTTTGTTAACAGTATGCAGCATTCATTTATTACGTGGCTGTAGTCCAGAAGAGTATGTACAGTGTAGTACAGCAGTATGTCAGTAGCACTGCTGTTACTAACACCTTTGCTGTACTGCAAAGTAGAAATACAGTGATCCCTTAGGAAGCTTCTTTATCCACAGCCAGAGGAGGCACAGTATGCAGATCACATCCACCTAAACAATGGGAACTAGTAACCTATTCTTCCTCTTACAAGCTTCTGGCATCCAAAACCAGAATTAATGAGCTCTAAGACTCCTAAGCTCTATCTACTCAACTATAAGTTTAAGTAGCATTAGAAACAATTTGGCATGTGTGCACTTGTGGGGAGTGTCACATAGGTTTCAGTGGGTAAGGCTGATGTGGTTTTAGTTCCAGGTAGGTATTAGGATTGTGCCATATGTTATCTGTACCAGCATACCCTGTGACACCTTTATGTGCCTGGACCCATTCTGGTGACACCATGTTTTAAAAGGAGTAATGTTCATCCTCCTCCTCTGCCATAGTGTCACTGGAAGCATGGCTTGGGCGTACGTGCAAAGCAGGTACTACTGAGTAGCTGATGAGGTAGCTCTGTTCATACAGACACTGACTTGTGCTTCAGTAGCATTTCTCTCTGGGTTTGCAATTCATCTTGAAGAATTCACAGTTACCTTTTCATCTACTGTTTCTTTGTCAGTCTTAAGATGCAGCTTAAAGCCCCTATTTACTGTCAATGCCCTGTGAATATTATAGGAGGTTTCTCACTGGGTGGCACCATTGTGATGCAATTTCTTGTAGCATTTTTTAAGTTGTGAGATCCTGCTCATTTATTTTTTCTGTTATTTAGGCTCAGTTTGAGAAATCAGTAAAATAAAAAAGGGAAGCTGTTTGATAAACCCCTTGTTTAGATACTGTGTCGAGGTTTGTAGAGTTGTTTTGGGATGAGGGAGGGTTTATACTTTTTAAGAAATGAGCTGTTACTCATTTATTAATTCCATTGTCCTTGGCCTCTGAACTTTGGCCTTGCTTTGGAGACAGCTGATCCTGTATGGCTGTATGTGCTGAACCTTACTAACTCAGTAATATCTATATAAGATACAGCTGTGACCTTTTGTTACAGTTATCTTTTCTTTCCCTGGGAAAGTGTCTGGATAGTTCTCAAATGAATTTAGTGTGAAGGCCCTGGTTCATGGGGAAGGGGGGGGAAGGCTCCTTCTAGCCCTTTGTAGTGCTGTAATTAGAAAATGGCAGGTTTTTTCCCAGCTGAGGGATTGAGTCAAGAAGAAGAAAAAAAATCTTTGATGCTAATGAGTATTTGAAAATAGAGCTAATTAAATTGGATAAGAATTGAAGAGTTTGCCAGGTCCTTCTGTAATGAAACTTTACGTTCTTTTAATCTTGATGAGAGAAAAATTTCTAAGTGGGTATTGGCACTGGCTGCCTGTGCTTAGTGACATAAACAGGCAAGTTAATCATGTCTGTGTTTCTTTCGTTTCAATGCTCTTTGCTTCGGACAGGCTTAATCCAGCAGGGACCCCTTCCTGCCAAACCCCGAAGGGCCAGAAATAGAGTAGGGAATCCTATGTTTGCTTGTTTCTGTATGTCCAGGTGGAGGCCGGTGACAAGCGGTGTCCCCCAGGGGTCTGTCTGGGGACCGGTTCTCTTTAACATCTTTATCAATGACATGGGTGATGGGATCGAGTGCACCCTCAGCAAGTTTGCAGGTGACACCAAGCTGAGTGGGGTGGTCAACACCCTAGAAGGAAAGGAGCCATCCAGAGGGATCTTGCCAGGCTGGAAAGATGGGCCTGGGGAACCTAATGAGGTTCAACACTGCCAAGGGTCAGGGGTGGCACTTGGGCCTGAAGAATCCCAGACACAGATACAGACTGGGAGAAGAGCTTCTGGAGAGCAGCCCTGTGAGAAGGACCTGGGTGTCACAGTGGATGAGAAACTGAACATGAGCCAGCAGTGGCTCTTGCAGCTCGCAAGGCCAATGGGATCCTGGGCTCCATCAGCAGAGGGGTGGCAGCAGGGACAGGGAGGGGATTGTCCCTCTCTGCTCTGCCCTCCTGAGGCCCCAGCTGGAGTCCTGTGTCCAGAGCTGGGGCCCCCAATACAAGAGAGATGTGGGACTGTTGGAGAGGGGTCAGAGGAGCCATGAAGATGATCAGAGGGCTGGAGCAGCTGCCCTACAAAGAGAGGCTGAGGGAGCTGGGCTTGTTCAGCCTGGAGAAGAGAAGGCTGCGGGGGGACCTCATTGCAGCCTGCCAGGACCTGAAGGGAGCAGAGAAACAGGAGGGGAAGCAGATAATGGCAGGACAAGGGGGAATGGATTAAAGCTAAAGGAGGGAAGGGTTAGATGGGATATTAGGGGGAAGTTTTTTACAGAGAGAGTGGTGAGGGGCTGGAACAGGCTGCCCAGAGAGGTGGTGGATGCCTCATCCCTGGAAGTGTTCAAGGCCAGGTTGGATGGGGCCCTGGTCAACCTTGTGTAGCTCCAGGCCTGAGGTTGGTGTCCCTGCCTGTGGCAGGGGGGTTGGTGCTCTATGATCCTTGGGGTCCCTTCCAACCCAGGCCATTCTATGATTCTATATTCTTATGGCTGCTGAAATGCTTCACATAATATTTTTTAAAGCTTTAGTAGACCCTTTATTTTAATGAACTGGTTTGAAAAAAGCCACAGTCACAAATACTTATCCCTACTGATCTTCAGTTTCGAGATGATTTCTTGAAGAGTGTGCTGACACAGGTGGTCAGTCAGAGGTTTGGTGATAAAATGGTGTATGGTGTATATGTTGTTGTTTGAGTATATGCCTCAGTTATATTTTATGCTCTACATATAAAGCAAATGCCTCAGTTATATTTTGTGCTATACATATAAAGCAATTAGGTAGGGTTAGAGAGAGAGAGACTGGACATTGTATACTGTGGGTTTTAAAGAGCTATATGTTTGATTTAAATACTGAAAGGACCATACAAATATTAGTTATCTCCTGGACTTAAGTGTGTATTTTAGGCTGTAAAATGCAATGGCCATGATGTTTGTCATTTTATGTTTCTTCAGAAAATAGTAATTCTAAAAGTCAATTCTTTCCTATAAAATAGGGAAGTTTATTGTCAGAAACATTCCTGTGTATTTTAGAACCTTCCTGTAAGCCTGTGCACACCACTGCTTGTTTTGATACCATTTGAAAGCATATGATAAAATATTTAATGTTTAATAATATTTTTGTTTGTTTTTTCCTGGCATTAACTTGCCTTGTTTTCCATGGGGTGTTTTTGTGGGGTTTTTTGGTTGGTTGGTTTGTTTTGCTTAACTAACAGCTGACTTTCTTCACAGCAAGAAATTCTTTATCAGTACCCCATATCAGAAGCATCCCAAAAACTGAAAAGTGTGAGAGGAATATTTCTCACACTATCTGACATACTGGAAAGTGTTACAGGTACCCAGATTATCAGGTAAAAAGTATTTGAAATGTAATGTTCTATTACTTTTATTAATTTATACATAAGTGTATGGAAGAACCACATGGGTGATGTATCAAGTTGTAGATAAAACAAGGCTAACCTGTTAGGCAGTAATGTTTTAACTGAAGTTGGAGTGCTCAGCCTGGGGGAATTTCTTTGTCATGGGTGGCAATGACTGGGATGTTTAATTGGGATCCCTTAAAACATCCTTATCTAAACTGGGTTCTGTGGCACTGTACTATGGTAAGCACAAAATTCTCCCATGGCTTCAGTGAAATTAAAACATTCAACGTGCAACATGTGAAAAGACTACTGTGAAAGGCTCCTGGGTTCACACAACAGGACTCTAGTAAGAAGTCTAATAAAAATGACTCCCAAGTTTTTGGATCAGCGTAGGGAGTGATGGAGCTATGTCAAGATACTGTCAAATATTTAAAAGGAGATGATTTTCTGGAGGAAAAATTACAAGTGTGACAGCAGGAACTGCTTTTCAGTTTCACACTTCTTCCTATTGAGAATTAGTGTATGAGTTTACATCCCTTGGAGTGGTCTCAGCCAAGATTCTCTTCTGCATGTCAGTGCCTTGCGTGTCAGACACAAGACCTGGATTGATAAGCCACATGTAAGTGGGATTCATGCCCAAGAACAGAGTGCAAGCAGTAGAGAATAACATTTGTAATAATAAGGAATTCATCAAAAGGCAAAAAGCCTGTTTAATATATTAAAGTTGAGCTTTCCACTGATAAATATTTCCTTTTTTTGAAGTGCTTTAGAATACTTTTTTGATCTCCACAAAATTAATATTGAATAATTTTCATTTTTTTACATTTGTGTCTTCTAATTTCTTTTTTTCCCTCAGATTTGTTGGTATCCTGCTGTTTTAAGAAATGAGTTTTAACACTGTGTTTTAACCACACTTATAACTTTCTAGTTAAGTTACTCTTAAGTCACATTCCTGATTTAGTGATCAGTAGGTGTGTGGATTGGCTCCTTTAGCAGCAGGTATCAAACACAGGCCTTTCATCTTGTGCAAATACCAGCATTTTGATGCAGTGCCACATAAATATTAATTAGCACCAAGGTATGTTAATTCCTTTTAAATGCTTACACAGTACTGATATAAATTCTGCCATGTAGAAGCATTTTTGGACATGTGCACATTTTTCAAACACATCCAAAAGACAAATCATCCCGTTGCTTGATGATCTATACCAATGGTATCATCAGACAAACAATACAGAAATCCATAACAGCACAGTTTCACCTTTGCTGTAAAGGTTTTCCAATTTCCTATTCTAAACCCATAGAAGCACTTCTGTTGGTCTCTATGGACTGTCTAATTTCTTTTAAAAAAACCCAACCTAACAGATAATCCCCAGCTCTCCTGTGGAAGCTTTTCCTGTCAGAAGAGTAAACTATTATTGTGTCTGCAAATGTATTGTCTATCTTTTGGAATGTGGGTGTTTATTTCTCTGTCCTTAACTGCACTGTAAATATATAACTTGTAAGGAAAGGTGCTTTCCAAACAAAGCATGAAAGATAAAAATTTTCTAATGACCTGTGGAAACACTAAGGTGTTTCTTAATTAATGAAATGACACTATCATTTTGTTAAGTAACATCAGAGTGAATCATTGAAGCAAGCTAATCATGGAACCATATAATGAAAACCAAATTTTTTAATCTTTCATGTTTAAACTAAAGTTGAAGTTATCCTTTTTTTAGTTTGCAGCAGTGGGTTTTTTTTAAATTTCTAACATCATAGTAAGGTCTTAGTTTTAGTAGCAACCAGTATGTTTAATCTGATCAGCTGGTGCCTAATGTATGATTTGCTGCTAATCAGAACAGTGGGTCTCATGCTGTTTCATGTTCTAATCCGCTCTGTGGTTCAAATGAAAAGTTGTCTTTGACTTTCTGGGATTGCTGAGCTTTGTAGAGCAGTTTTCTGTACAAGCAGACAGCATGAGAGTTCAAGATTACACTTATCACTCAGGTAATCTGTTCAAATACTTCTTGGGTGTGTTTTCAAAACAGGCATGGAGTCTTTTTAAATCATTTTGTGATTAATATGCTCAGAGCCTTCATGAGTGCCTCTGTCTACCTCACTGTGATCGGATCTAATTCGATTGTGTTAAAAGCTAGGCAGATATATGTCAGGAAGACCTTTAAAGAGCATCTGAATCATACAGAACACAACTGGCACTTCAGTAGCAGTTGTTCATCCTGTGTACACTTGAAAATATTGTTAGTATTTCTGTGATCTGTTTGGAATAGAAATCAGAGCATCTGTAATAACAGAATTACCTAACCCAGTTGCACGTATACACAAGCGCAAGACTCGTTATATAAAAGGTATATAAATCATTCTGCTTTCTAACAGGGGTCTTTTCTAACTTCATAGTGTTAACAGAAATACTTCTGGTCTCATTTGTTTAGTTCCTCCCTCTTCTTATGTGGAAAACTGGTTCAAGTTGTTTACTGGAAAGAATCTGAGAAGTTGCTTGTAATTGGCCTTCCTGAAGAAAAGTGAGTTTTAATTAAAATGCTTTGTTTTCCTTTTGTTTCTTATTATCCATCCTCAAATTGTACAGGAAAGCAAGAAAGGGAGAGCTTTCAATGTACTCTTCTTCCTCTAGCTGTTTTTATACCTGTAATTGTACTTTTTAATTATTGACTTTGTTCACAACGTATATACCTGCTGTTGCAGGCTTTTTTCATTTCCTCTAAAGGGAGTAAGGTCTTGTTAGATCTCAGAAATACATGAAGGCTAGAGGAATACATGTTTGGTAAAGTCAAGTCCTGGCTACTGAAAAATAGCAGTAATATGACATATTAATGTGTTCTAGGAGGACATCCCCCATCCTCAGCTTTACTACTGTCTGTGTCATCATAGGCAAGTCACTCGAACTCTCTCATACAGGCCTGTGAAGAATACAGCTCTCCCCAAGGTGCCTGTGCTCACTCACAGGAAAGATGCTAAAGTGTGTGTTTTGAATTTTATTTTCTAGTGTGCCACTTTCTCAACTGAGGAACATGCTTGAAGATGTTGTCAGGACCTTGAAATTTATGTACAGTTCTTTAGACAGGTCAGTTCTCTTTTTCTCTTCAGTCACTAGAGTTTTTCATTGCGGCACTACACTAGCTACTAGAAAGAAAACTAACTCTATCCAAGCTGAACCCAGGACACATACTCACTGAAAGAGACAGCTAGTAGCATTCATTTTCAATGTTTACATGGAATTTCTTTGTTCTACACTGCAACAATAAACCTGGGTTCTGTTCTTGCTGCCTTGTTTCAGTTTTAACACTGGTAAGACTCTTTTTAAACAGTCGTCGTTACTTCAGAAAGGTTTCTTCCTTGATTAGGTTAAATCTTTCACCTAAGCTAAGTCACTGTGGATGTCAACAGCACTCTACAAATGTTATCCTTGGTGTTATAGCACTGTCTGTAAAATGTACCTATGAATCAGTGTTATACTTTTAATAAAGTAAACACTCCAGACTCCTCAGCTTTATTTGGCAGAGCAATTGTCTTCCTCTGCATTTGGAAACAACCCAGAAAATCTTAAGTCTGACTGTAACCTAAATAAAATGGCCAAGGTAGGCTATTCAAATGCTTGCAGTGTTCAGCTCAGGGTTAAAGTGTGTATGCCATAGAGAAAAGCCTAATATTTGTATTTGTTGTTCTGTGTTGAACACCATAGAAGTCTAGAAAGAATAGTCTCACGTAACGTCAGCTGGTATCTTTTTTCCTTACAATATTTTCTCATGTCACTTCATGACAAGGAGCAACTTTTACTTCTAATAACCTGCAACTACTTAAACACATTTCTGGAAAAGCTTAGCTTTGAATGTGAGATAGCAAATGTTATAAGTATAGGATATCATTTGGTTGAAGCAACCAACAATATCTGTAACGTGCCAAAGATAGGTAAATTACTAAAATAAAGAAAAAATAAATCTTAAGTTCTAGAATGATGAGGCTGATAATTATCTTGCCTTAAGTTGCTCTCAGACATGTACTATGCTACTCTACTACTATCAGCAGGGCAGGGTTTTTTTTGCTTGTAGGTAATGCTGAGATATTGGCCTAGTGGGTTTTTCATGTTTAAAATTAATGTTGAAAAGAAATAATCCAACTATAGTATTGTGCTGTGAAGAGACTTCGATAGTACTTAGGGTTATATAAACAAGCAACGAGTTTCTCCATGTTTTTCTAACTTGGAGTTCATGTTTGTTCAGTGCTTTCTGCCAGGTGGAAAATGTTTCTCGCCTGGATCATTTCTTCAGCCTGTTCTTCCAGCGCGCGCTGCAGCCTGCCCGGCTCAAGTCCAGTGCCAGCTCCAGGGCTCAGCACTACGACACCTGCAGTGCGCTCTTCTTGGACAGCCTCCCAGGCTTGCGCTGGCTGACACTGCCTCAGGAAGTCAAGGTAAGGCTGTTTG
This sequence comes from Laterallus jamaicensis coturniculus, assembly GCA_022605575.1. Taxonomy (NCBI): domain Eukaryota; kingdom Metazoa; phylum Chordata; class Aves; order Gruiformes; family Rallidae; genus Laterallus; species Laterallus jamaicensis. The sequence goes on from JAKCOX010000005.1 coordinate 7,152,208, forward strand.
CACATCTGTCCAGAAAACACTGGCACACCAGAGGCTGGAAAACTGATGCAGGTATCTTCTGCCCTTAATGCATAATTCACAGAAGTGCTTTCCCCAGCTGAGACTACCCTTTTTCCTACATAGAATCACAGAATGGCCTGGGTTGGAAGGGACCCCAAGGATCACAGAGCTCCAACCCCCCTGCCACAGGCAGGGCCACCAACCTCAGGCCTGGAGCTACACAAGGTTGCCCAGGGCCCCATCCAACCTGGCCTTGAACACTTCCAGGGATGGGGCATCCACCACTTCTCTGGGCAGCCTGTTCCAGCACCTCACCACTCTCTCTGTAAAAAACTTCCCCCTAATATCCCATCTAACCCTTCCCTCCTTTAGCTTTAATCCATTCCCTCTTGTCTGCCATTATCTGCCCTTTTAACAAGATGGTTCCCCTCCTGCTTATAAGCTCCCTTCAGGTACTGTCAGGCTGCAATGAGGTCCCCCTGCAGCCTTCTCTTCTCTAGGCTGAACCAGCCCAGCTCCCTCAGCCTCTCTTTGTAGGGCAGGTGCTCCAGCCCTTTGATCATCTTCGTGGCTCCTCTGACACCCCTCCAATAGTTCCACATCTCTCTTTTATTGGGGGCCCCAATGAGCCTTTATTTCAAGTGTGGAACTACCCAATTGTTCCCCCAGGAAACAAACTGCTCTTATGAATGTGGTTTGGTAAATTCAGAGTCACTAAGGAAGAGAATGGTGAATTCAGAGTTATCTGGGAAGAGAACAGGAATTTTTAAAAAATCAAAACCCCACCAACCAAAACTACTTACACACACCCAACCCTATCTCTCTAACAACTAGCATATGCAGGAGGGAAAGCAGCCTCTGGTACATAGCTTTATGTACAATTTTGATCGTGTAAGTAATTTTCCAGGTAGACAATAGTATTCCAGAAGTCTGTGTGTAATTTGTAATTTAGAAGAGTTAAATGGCTGATGTGGAATCAAAGTAAATATCCATATATCCTTGGGGGTTTTCTTAGACCATCAAGGTACAGCTTTTCTGCTCTCTTTTACTGTGTCTGGTTACCTCCCACTTAGAATGAGTTGTGCTTTAAGCAGTAGTAAGACAAAAACAAGATCATGATAAATAACAGTATAGATTTCAGTCTTAAAACCAGTTTTCATGACTTGAAGTTGAAGTAGGGATCATAAGGACAAGTATTCCTGGTGAGTTTTTTTTAATAAAAATAATAGATTTTATGGATCTGTGATGCATAATCCCTGCCAAGTCTTCTCTGAGGTGGTTTTTGATTATACACTGTAGAATTTGTATTACTGCATCAAAATGCACAACCATGCTATTTCTGTTTGGAAACAATTGTAACGATTTTTTTTCCAAGAGAAAACAATCCCAAGAAGATTTCAGCAATGGAGTTCCAAGACCAACATGTTTCAGTTATTCAGAAATTTATCCTATTGTTTGGAATTGCATATTCATTTAAATTACACAAAATGAATACTGAGGTTGAATGAGGCAAATTGAAGTCTGAAACAGGGGTTGTAACTAGAAAACCTTTGTCTTACTGGGTGGCAGGTTCTGTAACACAGTTCCAGCATAGCTTGTCTCTGCATAGATAAGCCCATCCTAGCCAGGTTGTACAGTAGTTGGTAGACAAGCTTAGAATACCTTTTATTGATGCAATAAGTTTTGCTAAGTGAACAAGGTGTAATCCTCAGAGAATGTAGGGGAAAACGTGTGAAACTTCATTTAGGACAGAATCTGTTAGTTCTCTTAGGTTCAGAAAGCCTCTCTGAAATGTGGTGGGGTTTTTTGGTTGGGGTTTTTTTGTGTATGATTTTTTTTTTTCCCCCATTGTGCATCCAGATCAACTTTCAATAATTTTTTAAGCCCTTGGGGGTAATTTTTTTGTTAATTATGGTATAAATTATGTTCTTTAACACAACTCTGTTAGCAGTTGATTTCATTTAGAAAGAAACCAGACAACTTCCCTTACTCCTCCATAGGACTTGTAGTTCCTTTTTTTTTTCTGATTTCATGTTAGTTTGTTATAAAGGGATGTAACCTCCCTGCCTGAGGGTTAAGTGCTCCTTGTAATGCTTTGCTAGAACATATTTTGATCTGGGTGATCACAAAATAATTGCTTTTAAGCTTCTCATCAGAAAGTCCTTCTGAGAATTCTGGGTGGCACAGAGTCGATGACAGTTCTCTCTGGATGATCTCCCTCAAGATGATATAAATAGCCTGGCTTTCTCCTGGCTCTTTTTTTCTTTCCTTCCAATTTCTGTAATCTCATCAGTATCAATAGCTGTTATTCCCTGTAGGTTTTATTACTGTTTCTTATTTTAATCATATAGAGGGGTGGGGTTTATCCAAATTAAATTTTTTTTATCTTCATTGCAAAATAAGGTGCAAAATGAAGCTTCTTCACTTAACTGAGTTTGTAGCAAGTGGGGGTAGTATCTTTCTTGCCCTCTTTTAGAGCTACAATATAAATGCCTGCAGTAAAAGTGCTAATTCTGAACTCTTCCTATTAATTGGAAAAATCTGGCAGTTTAATAGCGATGGAACTGATAGACTTCAGCTGTTTGGTAGTAAATGAATTGTGCCTTAGAACTCCTGTGGCTTCATGTGCATTAACTATGAAGAGAACCCAAAGTGATAAGACTAGCTTCACACACAGAGTATGTACACTGTAGGTATTTAATGGAATCAGGTTGTCTCATTCAAGGAACTAAACATATGACTACATAGCTAGTTACTGTTTAAATCAGCTGGCCTTTAACAAGGCAGTAGTAGTATAAAATTAGATGGTTTTTTTCTTTTCATTTGACATAAAAATCTGGTGTGATTCCAGTTAAGAAGGTAATTTTCCTTCCAGTGTGCACACTTAAATTGCAATTTGGTAGTATTTATCTATTGTCCCTCATTCAGGGAGTGTCAGGTATCAGCCATTGTAGTAAGGTGCAGTGCACCCCTGAGAATATCAGTCATTTCATTTCTTTGCCTAAAGTGGAAGAAACTAAGCTTTTCCTTCAGTGGATAGACCTGAAATATTTGTAAGCTTGTGGATAACATAGCTAAGGCTAGTTGTAATTATTAGATGAGGAGCTGACCATAAACTTCATTATCCAAACTTATTTCATAAGCAACAACAAAAAAAGGAACACTGTAGTCACTGAAAATATAGAGGCTGTATGATGGAAAATTGTCAGTGCTTCCTAGAATGGCTCTTCCAAAGGACTGAGTTTGGATGTTGTGCAGTGTCATGTTATTTAATTTACAGGCTTTTCATTTGAGGATAACATTAACTAGGACTTCCTTGGTTTTCTGATTTTTATATTTAATAAAACTGCATGTACAATTTTCACAGAAGTGTGTTTGGAGGGGAAGCACTGAAGCTGTAACTTTTTCACCTTTACTATTGATAAGGTTTGCAGAATTATTTCAGGTTTGCTACTATTCAGTAATAGAAGTGGCCATGGATATTGCAAGCTATGCATCAGTTCATTCCCAAACAGCTTTGTGTGTGCTGGCATGGTCTTCTCTCTCCTCTCTCCATAATAAGAATTGTCTTCTCCTTCAGTAGCAGACTGGCAGTGATTTAGTTCTTTCCACCTTGTCTTGCACTATGTGTCTGTTTATTTATTATATTTTTTGCTAAATGTGCTCAAGGCCACTGTGTTTGTGACAAATTTTAGTCAGACTTGTGCTTTTACAAGATGGGTACTTGAGAATACCCTGTTAAGAGACATTTCAGATAGACAAGCATAGATTTACGGAGTGTGCTGCACGTCCTAAGTCCAGACCTAGGCCTGCTATCCAAGTGAAAAATTCCTGTAACACCCCCATCCATTTGCAAAATCCATGCAATTAAAGAGAATAAAAAGTTTATGCAACATGTAGTTGTAGAATATGGTCAGTCAGCAACCTAAGATAGATTTGAAATGCAACTTAGTCCTCCTCTAACTGTTGTCATGCATTTTTTTCATATCCAGGAAACAGGACTTCTTTTTCCCCTTGTACTATTTGGTGATCAATATTTTTCCCCTCTGCACTTTTAAATTTTCTCTCAAGTTTCTGATACTATTACACTTTGGTCTCTAGTTCAGCTCGCAGATTGTTCCTTTTTTGGTGAAATTTTAGGTTGTAAGGGAATTGAGAAAACAACTGAGATTGAGCCATTGCTTCCCAAACTTGCCCATGTTTTTTCAGAAAAATGTTCTTGTTACAGAATATGAAACTTCTGCTTAAGTTCTGGTGAAGATCTGTATATTCTGTGAGGAGTGTGAAACTGAAAATGTCTGTTCTTCATTGGGCAGAAAGCCATTGAAATTTTAACTGGAAAAGCTGAGGTACTGGTTAGTTGTGGACTGCCAACAGACTTGCTGACACTTCTCTGTTTGAAAAACTTGATGGATTTCAATTAGAGGCAGGCTATTAATATAGCTCTGGAAGTTTCAAATGATGTATTTGAGGTTGTTTTCATTAAGTAGCACAATGATGACATGAACTGCAGTGCCTAGTAGTACCATGTTCTTTAAAGGAAAGTGGTTTTAGTAAAACTGAAATTTAACCAACAGCTCTTGCAGTTAAGACAATTAAGCAAGCTTAAAGTGGTTGCAGCAGAACAAAGGTAATGTCTGAGAAAGTTTGGGCAATTTCCAGAGACACAAAGCCTAAATCCATTGTGGAAAAGATTTTTCCTAGTAACTCAGTTGGATAAAACAGCTTGCTAGATTTCAGAGCTGTCTCTAGCTTCCAAGGGGTAGTCTCTCGACCTCATGTTTTAAAGCACACTATAAGGAAGAGTGACATCTTTATACTGAAACTTTACAGTTTCAAAGAAGGAAATAGACAACTCCTTAATTGTTGTGTTTAATCTAATGAATTGAGATGTTCTTGATATTTGATCACAGAATCACAGAGTTGTAGGGGTTGGAAGGGACCTCGAGAGCTCATGGGGTCCAACCCCCCTGCCAAAGCAGCTCCCCAGCTCATACTGCACTCAGATTTTTATCCATGCACTTTGTACTTGTGAATCCTAATCTTCTGAGACTAGGTAGAGTGAACTATGCTAGTACTGTAAGGTGGTGTGTTGGAAAACTGTTTGAAGATGTGCTGTTTAAATCTTTCAGATGGAAATTGACACAGCACTCAGTGATCTGGAAGCTGCTGACTTTGCAGAGCTGGTAAATGTTTTATTTTTGCTGGTAGCATTGCACAGTGTGTATATTCTTTGGGCTCATATTCAGTAGTCAAAAAAAGCACTAATTCCAAACTCATCCACTTTTTCACATCAAGTAGGAGTCAAAGCAAAGGTATACTGTAGTACTCTTATTTAAAGATAGCTCCATTTTACCCATTCTGTTTATCCTGAATTTCTCTCCACACTTACCATTACAGCCATATTATAATCCTACGGGGTGAGTCACTGAAAACCCAGGATTTATGACCATTTAAATCTGTGGGATGTCTAGAAGGACACTTTTAATTTCAACATAGCTGATGATTGTTACATTCCTTGTACATGTAACTGTCTCTTTCTCAAGCAGTTGGGAATAAAATGAAAATTCCTATGGAGCACTGAATAGTGTTTTCCAGTTTACAGAAAGCAATGACAAGTTATGCATCTTTTAAGTACTGCTATAAGAGAATAAAGTAATTTATTTAAGCAGCATTTACTGTGCATGCTTTTTACTACCCTGTATATGGTAGGAAGGTGCAAACATTGAAATCTGCTTCACTTTCTAATGAAAGACCTTACTCATGTTCCAGACCAATTAAGTTAAAATTATTTTCTTGATAGGTATAATTGAGCATAAAGTGTGTGTTTGCCTATTTAGCATAACAATTTGGGGACATACATATTCTTAATTACAAAAGCTACTTAATGGTTCTTAAAGCCTAAAATACAAGGTAGGAAGATGCATAATCCATCTTGCAAAATAATTTAAGAAAAACATAATCACTGTACTAAACAACCTGGATGATAACTTACAAAAAGCTGTGTTTGTAAGTTGTAGTTCATTGCACAGAAATGGATTGCACCCCTTAATTTAAAATACACTGTATCCACCTAAAGATAGCATTTCTTGTTAGTCTGAGAGCACTGGGCATCTAGATTAAAAGATGAATGAGTGGATGTATTTTGGGTAATGTAATGTTCTGGGGAAAAAATGCTTTGATGTGGAAGCTTCACTCTGGGAGGGCTTCTGGTATCAATAGTTACACTTCAGCTACTTTGCTTCTAAGAACTCTTAGCATATTCTAATAAAAATAGTTTATGGACCCATGAGAACTAAATAGAAAATCTGTTATTTTGAGCTGAAAATTGTAGTGACACAAAAATCCATAATGGAGGCTAAACACTTGTTATTCCACTTAGCTTTTCAGTATTAACTGCTGTACTGATAGTAAGTGGTGGTCAAAAATGGAAGTATTAAACAAGATACTGATTACAACTGACTAGCATAAGAGGTCTTGCATTTGGTAAATAAAATGAAAATTCTGAATTAAAAAGTATTTTGTGCCTTTTTCCCCCCCCCACAGTCTGAAGATTATTATGACATGAGAAGATTATATGTGATTATGGGCTCTTGTCTCTTCTACAAGGTAGTATTAGTGATTAATGTCTAAAAATCTAGGAAAATGCATCTGGGAATCTAACTCAGTCATAGAATAACTTGCTTCAGAACCTTATAATATGAAAAAGGAAAAGTAGAATTACTTTGAATGTGTATTGCTAGTAAGAGACCTAAAATTCAAACACCATATCAGGAAAAAAAAGTATCACTAAGTGCTATGTACTATATGATCAGACAGAACTAAATACTTCTTTGAAACTCTTGTAGGAGAATTTTGTGGTGTATGACCCAAGGATGGGAGAGGGAGAGTAGTAAGCAAGTAAAGTTGAGTCAATTCAACAGAGATTGTATTTCTAATAGGAAGTATTTTTGTTCACTGCCATTATTTAATACAGGTAACAGGTGAATCTGTCTTTAAATCAAAGACTTGAGAAATTGGATTGACAGACTTTTTCTCTTTGGCCTCATTTGTGAATTTATTTATCTTTAGTAAATGTAGAGGAAGGTAACAGCCTTTGCTCTAAGGAAGCATACATTGCAAGGAATTTATCACACAAATGTTCTTTATGCTGCTGCTGTAATGAGGCCAAACTGCTACCACAAATGGGGCTGCACATAAATACCATGAGAGGGCTTGAACTCTAACGCCCTTAGTTTGAGAAACACTGTGTACTACTTGGGGAATTTCATCAATTCCAGTGAGAGATCAGTATTTTTGGAGAAAGAACTAAATGAGCGTTAAAGCACCTTAACTCTGTTTTACAAGCTGTCATGCATTTCCCAGTTTGCTTTTGATAACTTGCTTATATGCTGATGGTTTATTTGCTTGTATTTCAGTATGTTGATTCTTCAGATGTGGGGCAAAAAAACTCAGTGTTACCTGTTGTACAGCTGTGTACCAAAGATACGGTCTCTGGCCAGAAAGCTTACAATCTCAATGCATGTGGAGCATGGATATCTCTATATGAAAAGTAGATTTAAGTGAGAAGTGGTGATGTTGTATTTCTTACTGAATACACTTCCTTTTTTGTGTTTAATTAAGGGTTACTTGATTGGTAATCACTTGCCAAAGGAAGATCTTATTGATCTAGGTTTATATTGTCGGCACTATTGTCTGTTACCCTTGGCAGCAGAGCAGAAGATTGGTCAGTTAGTGATATGGCGGGAAGTATTTCCACATCATCATATCCAGCCATCTGAAGCCTCAAGTTTTACAGGGTACAGGGAACCTGAAGCAAGATACTTTTTACTGATAGTTGGCTTGGTAAGTTAACATTTGCAGCATCCCTGTTCTCTGATGCTTTGTTTTGCTGTTGTGTGTTGTCCATTGTTCTGTAAGATCAACACTCTCCATGGATTTTTATTTAGAGACTTCACAAAACACTTGTATTATAGTTATCTCACAGCACAGAATTTCTCAGATGACTATTTTTTATACATTAGTAAAGCTTGTAAGTTTAAGTATAAATTCCCATTGTTGTTATGCCTTTTCAGTTTGCTTGAAAATGTTTTTACTTTCATCATCTTCTATTTTCAGACAACTCATTTCAAAAGTGTTTTTTTTAAATGTGGAATTTGTGGACTTTTTTTAAAGCAAACAACAAATGAGTTTGTAAATGACAGCTTTTATGTTTACATGATAAACTTAAGTAATGTAACAGAAAGATCTCCTTGAATGTGATTTGGTTAGAAAAAATAACTAAATCCCCTGGAGATGAGAAAAGAGTGTTCAGAGTAGTGCTGTATTTTGCCCAAGTATCAGATAAGATAGAAATATAATAGAGCACCTACAGTATGTTAAACCAGAGGCTAATGTTGCTATCTCTGTCTACAGAGGCACTTCATGCTGTGTGTCCTGCTAGAGGCAGGAGGCTGCGCATCAAAAGCTATTGGGAATCCAGGACCAGACTGCATATATGTGGATCAGGTTAAAGCCACTATACTTCAACTGGAAGGAATAGATGCCAGCATAGAGGAAAGGCTAGATTCGCCTTCGATTCCACCTTTATCTTGTGCTGACTGGTTCCTTCCTGCAGCACCTGACAAACTGGAGACTTTGACCACTTCACCCATCCTAAGTAAGCTACAAAGTACTTCCAAATCAGCAACCACTCCAGCAAGCAAAAAGAGCCTGTTTGGAGACTCCTCCTTCCTGACACGTAAGCCGAGCCCTACTCGAAGCAGTGGAGGGCCTGACCACTGTAACGAAGGTCCCCTGGAAGATGAAAGTAATCCCCAGTCTGTAATGGATCAGGTCTGACAACAAGGACAATTGATGAGGTTCTGGTGGGCTTGGGGGGAACTGACAATTCTTTTAAAAACTACATTAACTATATTTAAACAAGATGCTATAAACTAAATCTAAGAGACTGCATTCAATAGAAAATACTTCCATTGTTTGGGAAGCTTTGGGTCAGCATCACAGCTGACTCTTGTTGATTTTACCATGGCTTCTACCTATTTGTGTTTTTATGTGGCTGAAATGGGCACAGCTGCATTGGAATCAGCAGAAATAATTGGAGAACATAGCCCAAATAATAAGGATATAAACATAAGTTATCAGAACAAACTGCTGCACAGTTGTACAACAGCATTTAATCCATTTCAGTCTAAAATAGGCTGTAATATGCGTCTCTGTATGCTGATGTAACTGTGCCTTTTTAAAAAATTCTGTTATTTCCTTCCAAGTCAGTGATTTGCTGGCTTGATTCTGTTCTTCCATTAGCTGTTTTCTCTGTTAGTTCATCTATGTTTGCTTTTCAGGTCTCTAGGAAGAAACATACCCTACCAAATCCATTTCACTTAGGAAACCTCAAAAAGAACCTTTCAGAGAAAGATACAGAAATCCTTAACACTGTCAAGTAAGAAACTAGTTGTTTTCATTCACCATTTCATTTTTCAAGGCCACATCAGATTTTTTTAATATGCCCAGATCACAGTTTTTTAATTCTAACCACAACTCTGCTACACAAGGTTTCTCAAAAGTGAAACTTTTAAATGGAGAGCTCAATTAGAAAACACAACTGTTGGTCAAGAACGTCACTAGAATATACACATCCCATGTATGACACCTTGAAAGTTCAAGTAAAAGCTTTCTTTGGTGTAGAACTAGAATCCCTTTGAATGTTTGCCTCCACTTTTGTACTCTGCTGTAGTTAGCAGAAGAAACAATTCTGGTTTTAAGACACAAAAGTCTATGTTGTTTAACTGAAACTTAGTTCAAAGTTGTTTTGAATATTAAATGAATTCTCATGTTTTTCAAGGTTGACATCTGGTCCTGAGAATACCCTCTTCCACTATCTGTTTTTGGAAACGATGCAAGGAATCTTTATTACCCCAACTCACAAAGAAGTATCAGAGCTCGGTGGCTCCATCCACCCTCAGTTAATTGAGAATTTCTATCGTTGCTGTCTTTCAATTCGTTCCATTTTTCAACAGTCCATGAGGAAAGAAGTATGGAAGCTTTCTCTTTTTCTATTCACATTCTCAACTCAGTGTTTCCAGGCTGGTTTCATTGTTTAAATAGTTCACTAGCAGGTGTATTTGCATGTGTGTGGTTGTTGTTAAAGCACATGATACTTTTACTCTTATGCACAGGTTCTTTCTCTGCCCCTCCAACCAAATATGCATGCAATTACAGCCTCCTCTCACACCAAAATGCCCTCAAAATACTGTCTCCAATATAGTACTTGATTATTCATTATTAAGACTCTTGTTTGTAACTTAGCAAAAAGTTTCATGCCCTGGGTTCAAGAAGTATAAGCAGCAGAAGAGGGGTGGTTAGCCATTTGAATTCTGGGAGGGGATTTCAGGTTTTCAGCAAAAGGAAATTCAGGCCGTCTCTTTTTCATAGAAGGTGTTTCTCATGAGCAGTGACAGCACAGTCTGCCTTCGCTGTACTGTTAGCATGTCTGAGGAGGACCTCTGATGGCCACAGGGTCATTCATTCTCTGTTAGCATGTCTGAACAACAACCTGAGGAGGACCTCTGATGGCCACAGGGTCATTCATTCTCTGTTAGCATGTCTGAACAACAACCTGAGGAGGACCTCTGATGGCCACAGGGTCATTCATTCTCTGTTAGCATGTCTGAACAACAACCTGAGGAGGACCTCTGATGGCCACAGGGTCATTCATTCTCTGTTAGCATGTCTGAACAACAACCTGAGGAGGACCTCTGATGGCCACAGGGTCATTCATTCTCTGTTAGCATGTCTGAACAACAACCTGAGGAGGACCTCTGATGGCCACAGGGTCATTCATTCTCAGTGCCTTTGTTCTGTATGCTACCCAACATGCTTGCATGTTTGCCACCCACAAAAGTCTGTCATTGTTCACATGGATATTGGACTAAAAGAAGACTGGCTGTTACAATTGATTCCTTCTAATTATGCTGCCACACCTCTTGGATTTGGAATTAGGTGGGATGTCAAGAGTAGGTAAGGCTCTTTCCTGTTACGAAGATACCAAGTCAAGTCTTGCTCTGGATTTAGTCTGAGGCCTCATTCCATCTGCCACAGCTTTATGTGAATAGTTAGACTAGAGAGTAGAGTAGTTAGACTTTAGAGTAGACTTTAAAATGGGCAGATATGATGTCAGCAACTGCATTGTCCTGTGTTTGATTAAATTTTTTTGTTTCCTCCAAATGATCCATTTGGAGTAAGCTGGTGGCAGTAACACAGCAATCTAAACAACACTTATAAAAATCAATTTATGATATACTGCATTCAGATCAGGCATTTTGTGTGCAATGGACACTTAATTTTGCTAAAAGTCTACTATGTTAATTGCACTCTTGATTTTTATGGCCATGAACTGAATTAGGGTAACACTTATAAATAATATAGACATTTTTAAGTGTTAGAAAAATAAGTTAATTTGGTGGGTCAATTTCATGTGACACTGGGGCTTGGCTGAGTAGGACTTTTACAATGTAAGAGTAGTGTATTCTAGGCATGATGGTATATGTAGAAGCCAGAAAACAAGCAGAGCGAATGCACAAATAGTTCTTATCAAAATGCCTTTGGTTACAACTGTTAAACAGAGAGTTTATAGCTTAAAAAAAAAGGAAAACTAATCCCCAAATAAAGAGATTATTCAACCATTAGGTGTAGCTCATAAAAAGTGGAAAAACTCACATGTGGAAGTCAAAACTTCTGGTTTGGCCACAGCTACCTCAGCACATGGTTTTCTGGCTTCTTCAGACCTGAGAACAGCAGGCAGCAGCTGGGTTCATTCTGCTCTGAAAATCAGAAATAACTGATGAACATGTGTTGCAGAACAAAGTTTCTCTTTTACAGAAATCTGGGATAGCTTTTGCATCTTGGCTCCAACAGTTAATGCTGAAATTTGCAGGCTGCATCAGGGCGTGAGGAAAATGTAAAAGAATCAGTAGAGGTTTCTCTTGTTTCACAGTGCATGGCAAAAAAATCCAACACAGCAATGTACTGCTTATTGTATGTCACTCTGTGTAATAACCAGCCCTGGCCTCACTTTCTTCATCATCATCTTAAAATCTGAAGATCAGAAGTACATATGAAAGTACAGACTTTGATAGTTCCACCAAGTATTCCCTCTTAATATATATTTTTTTCTTGAGTATTTCAGTGTGAATAGCATAGTGTAAGATCTGTTAAAATATAAACAAATGGCAGCTTGAAAATTGTGTTATGATGCTGGGGTTTTTTTGGTGGGGAAGATTATTAGACTGAGTGCTAACATATTCCTTAAATCTCTTTCAGTAGCAGTATTGGCAAGGATGGGGTTTCAAACAATTTTACATCCTAAGGAAAGATGTTGGAAGGGTTATCTGTTGTGAAATCTCTTCCACTCTGTGAACTAGTGGTAATTTAGAATAAGTATTATGTATTAATCCAAAGCCTGTTTAGGGAAATTTAAAAGACATTTTCTCAGTTAAATATTAGTCATTTTGTTTCTCAGATGCTAAGGTGCATTTCACTTTCTTCTACCATTTCTGAGAAACTAAGTTAGTTATGATATTTTGAACATTATCTTTCTTGCAGAGAGAAAAGGGGGCTCTTCAGCCCACTCATCTTCAATGTTGTAGGCAGACTAAAAGATAAGGTTTCTGCTGTTGCATATAACCTTGAGGTTTTTTTTTCCCCAAGAAAACCTTTTCTTTCACATTTGAAGCAACTGATTGGAAGAGAAGCTTCACTGACAGATCCAGAGATGCCCTGTCTTGGCAATTCTCTTAAGACAGATCTGTTTCAGGGAGATTTCCACTCCTGTTTCCATAACTTGATTTCACTTCTCAAGCTTCAAAAAGAAGAAAAATATTTAAAGCTTGGAGTTTTATTTTTTAGGGTGGGTTTTTTTTTCATTTTTACACAGAGATTCACAAAAGAGCAGTAAGTTTATTTTAACTTAAGTGGTAGAAGAGCTAAAGTAGTGACAAACCCTTTCACTATTCCTCCTGTGCTTATCTCCATGTACACTCTGGTCTCTTTCCCCTTGCACTTCTGGTGAATATACTATGGCTTTACTGGACTCACAAGACTGAGCTTGAAGACAGATCAAAGAGATAAATGTAGGTTTCCTACATTCTGTTTTATCATCACCAAACAGGTACCAGGAGTTCAGTTAGAAACAAAGGAACTTCTGTTGAGGTTTATTCAAAAGCTCTGTACAAAAGAGAGCCCTAAAAACTCAATGGAACATGAGAAAGCCCTTATCTTCTATACGTTTTACTCACTCATACAGAGTAAGAGCAGGAAAACACTCTGGGCATAGTGCTTCAACTGTTTATTTACAGAAAGAAATTCCTGCCTGCCCAAGTTTATTCAACAGATTTTTACTACTGTGGTTCTTAATTAGGGAGGCACACAGAGAAACAAAGAAAGATGAGAGCTTTAGCTGTTGTAACACACTTTTAAAAAGAACCTGTATTTTCTCAGATGTTTTATTAGTGAAGTAATGAAAAAGAGTTATGTGTCTAACTCAAAGTTGTAATACAGTAGAAAAGCCTGCTGATGGCAAAGCATCTAAAGTGAGGAGGAAAGAATCCTGAAAGCAAGTTAGCTATATCTTCTAAGTCTGTTTTTTGACTGCAATCGGAGATTCCTGAAGAAATGACATAGTTGTATTTGCCAAGTCTTTATGTAAAAATATTTCATTCTATATAAACATTTCACAGCTATTTTTTTTTTTCTCTTTCAAAAAAGGAAAAAGCAGGCAGCAGGATTTCAGAATTTGGTAAGGCAGCTGAGGACCTAGATGTGGTAACTGAACATGGAGTTTTGTTTGAGTGCTCTCCTGATAACTGGACTGATCCAAAGAAACCACCACCAACTATGAATTACTGGGTTGTGGGGTGAGTTTAAAGATTAATGTCTTTAAAAGTCTTCCATTTTGAATATGCCATGATACTCTTGAAGAATAAGTTTAACTGTAGCACATCACAGAACTGTTTGAGCTGACTGAGGGAGCTTTGATTTGGGATCTGGGAAGTTACACTGGTGTGATGTTCCACCTGCTGTAAAACTCAGGTGAGACCCATTCTAGCACGTTACCCCTACAGAGCTGGCACCCTTTGCAGTGCTGTGCAGACATGCCCAAGTGCCCCAGTTGTCCTCTCATTGCCCTGCGTTTTCCCCTTCTGACCTCTCCATTCCCTGCTTTGTAAACCAATCCCACCTCTCTTGCCTTCAAGTGTAACTGATTCAGTGATACAAAGAATTGAAGGCCGACAATTGGTTGTGCTGGCTGATTTTTTTAAAATTCAGTAGATCAAATCAACCCATTTCTGGAAAGGGAGTTCTCTTTACTGTTTGCTTTGAGAGTTCTGCCATGGTGATTTGCCACTGTGATTTGTGTTGTTATTTAAACTTAATTTCAAGTGATATTCTTAATGACACACAAAGTTATTGCCACATAGCATTTGCATGACAGAACAGCATGCTGCTCTAGGCATTCAGTAGTAAAAATAATACATTTTTTTGAAGTAGTTGGAATGATCAGTATGTATCACTTCCTCACAATTCAGGCTGTATTGTTTCAGCCAGGCCAGTAAGCTCTATACTGTTCCCACTACCCATATGTTACACATTCTTCCATCTACTATGCTATCTACGTGTTAGCTGTGGTTAAGCAGACAGTGGTATATGGAGGAGTCAGCTGGATGTTTCTTTTTTACCTACATTCATCTTCTAGATTTGGTGTTATTACTAGATTAATAGAAACAAAAATGCAAATACCCAGTTGAATTGAGGCTATGCTTTCACCACATCAAAATAATTCAGTGTAGGCAACTGTATCCTGGGCTGCATCAAATAGAGTGTGACAAGCAGGGCCAGGGAGACAGTTCTCCCTTTATTCCACTCTGGTGAGACCCCACCTGCAGCACTGTGCCCAGCTCTGGGGTCCCTGGAACAAGACAGATATGGACCTGTGGGAGCCAGTCTAGAGGAGGCCATGAAGATGATCAGAGGGCTGAATTTAGATTAGGTATTAGGAAGAAATTCTTCCCTGTGAGGGTGGCACAGGCTGCCCAGAGCAGCTGTGGCTGCCCCCTCCCTGGCAGTGTTCAAGGCCAGGTTGGATGGGGCTTTGGGCAACCTGGGCTAGTGAAGGGTGTCCCTGCCCATGGGAGGAGGTTGGAACTAGATGGTATTTAAGGTCCCTTCCAGCCCTAAACATTCTATGATTAACATCTTATTTTAGCTCTTGACCTAAAAGACTCTTTCCCTAAAAGACTGTGATGTGGGAATGTACCTACCCAGCTGTATGAAGTTAAAACAGAGTAAATATTTGCATACTGCAACTTGCTCCCAAGTACTCTGACTTAATCTTGTAGCCCAGAAACTTGGATATGTGCAAACACACCTGTACCATGCAAACGGATGCTGAAAATCTGAACAGCCTTTTCCAGGCTTGGGAAAACTGAGCAGGGAATAACCCACTTCACTACAGGATTGAAAGAAGCCAGTGCAGGAGAGCCACAGAAACTTGCTAGCTGTCTTACAAAGCAGTTGTTTTTTACATCTTACTGAAACCTCAGAGTACAACTGAAAACATAAAACAGTGAAGGGAAGTTAACACCTAGGATAATTTCCTTTTTTCTCCTTTTTTTTTTTTTCCCAGGAGACTCATTCTGCATCCAAAACCTCAGGAGTGTTATGTCTGTTTTCATGACTCAGTCACAGAAGCTGCTGTTGAACTGGCCTTTAAACTGTCCTTTGGCTTAGCCACATAGATGAGCTTCCTAAACATTCACCCAACCTGTGGGGTGTTGGCCTCTCTCCCTCTTTATGCTGAAGTACTCAATTGCAGTACCCACCCATGCTGTATCTTTGTTCTTTTACAAAATGTTCTGTTAAAAAACACATCCACTTTGTGGTAATGACACAAGTGAAAACTTCAGTGATGACTCTAATATCTCATCAATTAGAGACCTCAGAGAACCCAAGTTCTTATTTTTATATACCATCAAATTATTTATCCCAAATATAAGTTTATATATGAACATATCCCATAATTTTACATTCACTGGTTTTCAGTGTATTAAGTGCAATGTAAAACCACCTGATAGCCTCGAAGTACTGGTCTAAAAATCTGGCAATTGGTGATGGGAGGGGGGGGGAAGAAAATAATTAATTAAAATTTGGTGCCTCTGAGGGCATGAAAAATACTGAATGTTTTCAGTAACACTGTGCTAACAGAGCCATAAATCCTTCAGCCAGTTTATGGCACTCAGCCACACAAAACTAATGGCTTATCATTTTTGCCACCTGCACACTGAAACACAATAGTGTGGTTGATGTTTTACTTGACTTAATGAGTTTTAAATACAAATACTACTTCTGTTTGCTAAAACATAATTTTGAAGGCACAAAAGAAGATTGGGAGGGTGGGGTGTGGGGTGTGTGTGACTTTTAAGACCTGTGCATGGACTTGGCTAATTTTATATTCCTAATTTCATAATAAAAAATGTATTTTTGGCAAAAACCAGTAAAGCATTTTTCTGGGTTTTTTTTCTTAATACAATTTCTCCTGTATTTATTGAAACAGTATTTGTTTAGTTAGGTCTTCTACAATTTACAGATGACTACTACAAAAAAATGTTAGGTCACATCCATATAAGGCAGAAGAAAGCAAGATGTTGGCAAAATCAGAATTCTACAAAATTCAGCTTTCCCACAAATTGTTTAAATGTTTGTAATCTACAGAACAGCTGTTCCTAAAGTTGGGTTGTGGGTTGTTTTTTTTTAACTAAAGTTTAATTTAAAATGGTTTTTTGGGGGTCTTTTTACCCATAGCCATCAGAGTTAGATCTGGTCATCTGTACAGCATTTCATCATGTCAACAGCGCTGCTTTGAAATTTTTTTTTCCCCCTTTGCTGTTTCTACTTCTTTTCATGAGCACTTTCCATAAAATGCATGACTGAAGTTGCATTTTAAACACTGGGATCAAAAAGTTCAAGCATTTAGGGCCGTAAATTCAGTTCCACAGGCTCTAGTGATCAAATCTGTTCAGAGCAGTTCTAAAAGAGTCAATCAAAGGCTTCTGACTGCTCACTCTCAGACTGATTCACAACCTCTCTTAGGCCTGAAGTTTAAGCATGTGATTACAGTTTTGTTCATCAGCCATACCTAGAATTTATGATTGCCTAGAAGGCAAGAGACAGTATTTCAGTTTGAGATACATTAATTTTGCTTTAGATTTCTTCCCCTTCTGTAAATTAGCTGATTTGGGATTTACTCTGTTAGAAAAACAAAAATATGTAATAGTATGGATGACATCTGAACAGGACCTGTTAAAAGTCTAAAATATGTGGGATTTGAGTATTAATATTGTTGCAGATGGAAGAAGGAACATAGAAAAGCATTTTTGACTGCAGTGCTTTCAGTGGGTTTAACAGTTTTTACCGACTGGTAAGTGTGGATGGGAATGTGTCTATGGAAAAGGGTCATTTTGCTGATGTTTGTCTTGTTTCAGTCTTTTAAAGGCTAGGCTACATGGTTTGAATACTAAAAAGGATTGTATTTGAATATTTTAAGATGAGGACAGCCAACTTTTATCTAGATCCTGGTGTTTAGTCAGACCTAGGTTACTGTGCTGCCAGTGTAGTGAGTTAGACTCTGCTGACTCAGCTGCGCCATGCACACAACGCAGTCAGTGCAGAAGAAACTGGGTATGTGGATGTATGCAGAGAAGAACTGCAGGGAGGTGGAATTCCTACAGTGGCAATCAACTATTGAGACTGGCTCTCTCCTTCACAAGAAACTATAAACAGAATTAACAGTATCCAAGTATGGCACCCTTTTTATACTCACTGTATACTTATGAACAAAATGTTGCACAATAGAATTAATCATGCTGACACTACATTAAAGGAGATTTCTATGGGTTACCTTGTTAGTCATCTGAGCAGAGACTGCATACTTGGCAGAGTATGTTTAAAAAAAGCCCTAAATGATTATAGGATTTAATTTTCTACAGAATACAAGATTTTTATCAGGTATCTTTGATACAGATCTTGTAGCTGTGTGACTTTCAGGAAAATTATAGCTGTGAATTTGTGTTCAGAACTAACATCTACAGGAACAGACTTGGAGAAGCTACTAAAGGAGTTAAAATGGTAGTATTATGGCTCCAAAGAGTTTATTTTCCCTTTGTTACTTATAAAAAATATTAGCAGTACGGTTGTTAATCAGGCAACAAATCAATGGAGCACCAGGGTTAAAATGACTCATTTCAAGGGAATCTAAGAAGTAAAAGTTAGCATTTAAAATCATCAACAATCAAAAAGACATTTTGACTGAGCAAATGTGGTCTTTCGTGCCTCAGTCATAAAATCAGGAGAGGGAGGGGAGGTAAAGCGTTTTAAAATAGATGTAATGGAATAAGTATAATTTACAGGGCGAAAATTAATTTACTTGCCATATATAATGTTTATTAACTCATAACTCAGCGCCATCAACGGCTACCCTTTGTTACCTGCTTTCCTGGTCTCCAGTTGCTGGCCAGGGGCCTGAGCCGCCCCAAGTTTCTGGAAGGTGCCTGAGGGCCCTGGAGAGCTTTGCCGGTGGCTCCTGAGGGCGGGCGGCCCTCCCTGCATCCCCTCGGTGTAGGGGAGGCAAATGGCGCGGGGGCTGGGCGGTCCCTTGTGGCTGGTACGGGCGCGGGACGGAGGCGCTGCAGCTCCGGGGCACGCGGGCACCACCAACCGCTGAGGGAAAAGGCAGCCCTGGAGTGCCCGCCAGCCGCGTCCTCTGGGGAAGAGGGAGAAACAAGGCGAGGGGAGAGGCCGCGGCGGTGCCTTGCGCTAGGGCGGCCCCAAAGGTTGAGAATCTCTTCGACCCGGTCTCCTTCAGCAAGGCCCTGCTGGCTGGCGGGGTGGCGGCCGCCACCTCCAAGACGGCGGTGGCGCCCATCGAGCGGGTGAAGCTGCTGCTGCAGGTGCAGGCTTTGTCCAAGCGGATCCAGGCGGGCCAGCAGTACAAGGGCATGGTGGGCTGCTTCATGCGCATCCCCAGGGAGCAAGGTAGGCACCCCGGGACGCTCCCCTGCCCCCTCTTTCTCCCAAACCTTGCAGGACCAAAGGATTTTAGAAACACTTTAGAAGTGCAGTGCCCAGTTCCGGGCGTCTCACTACAAGAAGGACATAGAGGTGCTCGAGCGAGTCCAGAGAAAGGCAACCAAGCTGGGGAAGGGGCTGGAGAGCAAATGATGGGGAGCGGCTGAGGGAGCTGGGGGTGTTCAGTCTTGAGGAGGCTGAGGGGAGACCTTATCACTGCCTGTAATTACCTGACAGGAGGGTGCAGAGAGGTGGGTGATGGTCTTTTCAGCCAGGTGATAGAACAAGCTTTGCCAGGGCAGGGTCAGATTAGATACTAGGAAAAAAAATCTTCCCTGAAAGAGTTGTCAGGGCCTGGAACAGGCTGCCCAGGGAGGGGGGTGAGTCTCCATCCCTGAGTGTGTTTAAAAAAAGGGTAGATGAGGTACTTAGGGATATGGTTTAGCATAGGACAGGAACAGTTGAACTCGGTGACCTTAAAGGTCTTTTCCAGCCTTGTGTGGTTCTGTGTACGTGTGATGGTGATGGAGCATCCATCTTGGGCCTGGGCATTCAGAAGAGTAGGGGTACTGGTGGGGAGGGGGTTATTGCTGGGTATGGCCCCCAGCATTGGTTGGGTTTTTTTTAATTTAGTAGCAACAATCAGGTACATTGGTATTTCTGGATAGCGTAAAATACCCTTCAAGCTTTCCTTTTGATAGCTTTACAGAAGCAGTATTTGTCTGGCATCCTAGTGTTAACATACAGGAAAGCATGATCGAAATGAATGAAAACATGGATTTGAGATTTCTGTAAGAGATCTTTGTCTTCCTCCACAGCAACCCAAGAAAATGAAGTTTCAGTAAGGAGCACGGCTGTGCATTACCGAGATCACTTGGTTGACACTGCTTAAGTCTAACATGGCCTGCCACTCCAACGTCTGTCAACATCTTAAGTGCATTCTTATCCTCATAAGCCACATAAGATTCGCTCCTGCGCTCCCTCCTCAGTTTCATTTAACTTACTGTGATCTTGATATCCAAAAGCACCCTTTCTTTAATTTAGAAGAAGAATATAATTACGAAAATTTCTGATACCTGTATAAGCAGCTCGTCATGGCTTTCGGGTGGAGTGTGAGCACCCCCTATGGAAGTGAAAAAGCATAGGCAGCCGGCCTCACGGGTCTGTGGAACACCCTTCTCTTCTGCAGCTTATGTAGGTGTACCGAGTCTTGGAAATACATGAGGAAAGATAGTTGAAAATCTTACCTATTTCTTGCTATTTCACTTGCAGTTTTAATTTTTCTTCTGCCAACGCCAAAATGCGTATATCTATTGCTGTCAGAACGAAGATATCCAATACCAAATGCCTGAAAAATAAAGGCACATTTTTCACCTTTGTTATAGTCATACTTTAGTACTTCTCAAACCAAAGAAGAAACAAGAGAAGGAATATTGTACAATATATTTAGTGTAGTATAAACCTTGGAAATGTTCTTTTAAAGATCCATTTCTTTTTCCATAGGATTTCTCAGCTTTTGGTGTTGCAATTTGGCAAATGTTATATGGTATTTCCCAACACAGGCTCTAAACTTTGCTTTTAAGGACAAATACAAACAGATTTTCATGTCCAAAGTGGATAAAGAAAAACAGGTAAATAATCTCTTGCATATTAGCTCTGTTTAATAAACAAACTTGATTTCATCAAAAGCTGTGCAATTCTTTCTCAGTATGATTGGTTGTTGGTGGTAGCATATCGATAAATTTTGCAATGGGCTCATTGTTGAAGGTGATGAAATCTGGTTTTCAGTCTTTAATGATTAACAACTTCATAATGACTGCTTAAAACTGCAGTCAGGATGTTCAGAGTTTTCTTCAGGATATGCAATTTTCTTGGATTTAATAGATATAAAGATGGGTGTTAAAAATCTTGGACCCAGACACCTATGGTTCTGGGCTTTGTCAGAAGCCTCCAGTACATTCCCACAATTTAGATTGCATTAACACAAACTCTAGTCCTTATTTTCATACTTTGACTCATGTGAAATTACAGCTGCTTTTTTTCTGATGTGTGAAGCTCTTGGGTTGTGTCCCTCGGGCAGCTGTCTGTGAGTTTAATAGTCTTTTTTTTTAAACATTATTAGTAATCATTAGTACATAAATGTCAGAGACAGTAAAGTACATATTTCTCTTGCAGGTGTGCTGCAAACTGATTGTTTAGCACACACATAAAGCATTTTAAGAACTTGGTTTTCTACAGTGTCCCAGGAAAAGAAGCATTTTTTAGGTTATAGCTCCAAAAAACAATTAAACTTCTGGGCTCTGCTGCCTTACCTGCAATTCTGTGTGCCTGGAAAAAGTCCCTGAAGTTGGATAGACTCTTGAAAGACACAGAGGTCTACAGCCATGAAATTAATTACAAGAAATATTGGTCTTAGAACGTGAGATGTTGAAATTGGCATTTGAAAAATTACATTAAATGCATTTGTATCAGCAGAAAGGAAATTTAGTTCTTTGTACATCATTTATTTTGTGTGGAAATAGCTGGGAAATCTACTTTGTTTATGTCTGTCTTATCTGTTTTAGGGTTTCGTTGGTTAGGTTTTGATAGTTTAAACAAAAACCCAGTGTTCTGTGCTTTCTTTGGTTGACAGGTTTTTTTACTGCAATGCCAAACTTTCCTTGCCACAGGCTTTTCTGGTGGTGCTGACCAGGAGGAATGCTGTCAGTCATTAAAGTTTGATTAAACTCGTTGCATTGCATGCAAATTCTTCAACGGTCCTTTCTCAATTACAGTTTGTATGTTAAGAGTTTAAGGTTGCTGTTTTCTTTGGAAAAAGTAAAGCACCCATGATATAAGTAACACAGTGTTGGTGGTTCTTAAAATCTCCTATCTCCTAGAAGTGTTTCCAGATGGCTTACATGTGTATGAGCTGGTGACATTCCATGAATAGCACCACTAATTTCTTTAGAAGTATAGTATTTAGCAGAGTAGCGTGTCCACTGTTGAAGCTCAGGGTCTTTGGATGCTTTCTTATGTTTTGTGCAGGGTAGAAAGCAGGGAAGGCGTTGTGTTTACATGCATTAGGTTTTGCTTAACTGGATTATGTTTAAAAATAATAATAAATACTAAACCCTGTAGATTGTAAAGGGCAAAGGAGCTTGCCAAAGATGACAAGCAATATCTACGTGCCAGACACTTTGTATTGAAGGTAATACTGACGCAGTCAAGCATCTTCAGATCGCAATTGCTCCCTCTCTTGCTTGCTAGACAGTTCATGCAGCAAGGTGAGCTAGGGCAGGTCGCAAAACGTCCTGTAATAATACATGTGAGCATGGTTAAACTATGCTGGACTCCACACTACTGTGGCTACGGTGTTACTGTTACTGAACCAGCACATAAAAAGTGATTTTGGGTACATCTACATGGTCTGCCTTTCCTGTGTGAGATGCACCTGCGTGCTGTTCAGCCAGCAGAGCTGTGTCAGATACCACCACCTAAAAATGTTACACGTTTCTTCTGTTGGGATTAGGGCTTGGGGTTTTTTGTTTGGTAATCAGTACGTACCACAGAGCAAGCAAGTTTTGTTTCCCTGTTCCCCCATCGTGGAGGGATGAGGGACAGTTGTTCTATCAGGTGGATCCACAGGCCGACCATTGTGGAAGACTGGGTGGTTACAGATGAGGATGACATTACCTGCCATCTGGATCACAAGAGCACCATGTAATTCAGAAGCAGAAAAAGAAACTAGTTTCTTTCTAATATAATACTACTTTCTAATTAATATAAGAATAGATGGGGGATCTCTACTAATGGAAATTTTGAAACACCTCAGGAGAGATCTTACTCTGAGACTGATGTGTTTCTTTATCATAGTTTTGTAAATAATGCAGTGCTTTAGATCTTACTCTTTGTGCTTCAGAGTTTGATTCAATATATCAAAGGTCAATATTACAGTATTGTACTACTGTATTTTCATAACTGCATGCAGCAATTTTTGTGTTTCTGTTCTGGAAATGGTTTTTTGCCAACCTGGCTTCTGGTGGAGCAGCAGGAGCAACGTCTCTGTGTGTGGTGTACCCGTTAGGTGCTGCTAAGCGACAGTTACAGGGACTTGGTGACTGTATTGTTAAAATTGCCAAGGCAGATGGACTTCCAGGCCTGTACCAGGGTTTTGGTGTTTCAGTACAGGGAATCATTTTATACCAAGCCTCCTAATTTGGATGTTACGACACTGTTAAGGTAGCTTCCACAAGCAAAACAGCACACACTTGGAATCTTTATCTGATGTTGGGAATACTTATTATGATCTCATGAGGGTGTTAGTTACAGCTTTTCTCTTTATAGTTATTTGTGCTCAACGGAGCACATTATTGAAGAGCCAAGTCATTTTGAAGTAGGATTAACAACAGAAATTATCAAAATTATACTTGATTAGGCATTTTGCAGAATTTTGACAGGCTTCCATTTTCTTATTTCTTTTGCAGGGATTATTGCCAAATGCAAAACAAACTCCATTCTTTCTTTCCTTTCTCATTGCTCAAGTTGTGACTACATTCTCAGGAATGCTGTCTTATCTTTTCGACACTGTCAGGAGACACATGATGATGATGCAGGTATGCTCCAGCTTGCAGTCCTTCTCTGAAAGTTAGGAGATTTTTTCAGGTTTGATGTACTAATTGAAGCGCTGCCGTACAGCTGGAGAGACACAATTCAGGAAAAAAAGAGGTGGAAACATCTCCAGAAAGTCAGGAAGGAAAAAGAAGTAATACTGTAGGTGCATGGGAAAAGTTCACAGCTTGGTGAGTAGTTTTAGTAGAAAAACAGGATCTGGTTTGGTTTTAGTACTCAGAAAGATGGGTTTGTGGATAGAATAATAGCCTTTATTAGCCCAGCTCATGCAGTAAGATAAAACAGTCTTTGTGGCACGCGGGTGTGGGAAGTAGAATTGGTAATCTTCAAAGCTCAGTACAAGCTGAGAATCATTTCTAGG
This sequence comes from Laterallus jamaicensis coturniculus, assembly GCA_022605575.1. NCBI lineage: Eukaryota > Metazoa > Chordata > Aves > Gruiformes > Rallidae > Laterallus > Laterallus jamaicensis. The sequence continues at coordinate 7,176,299 of JAKCOX010000005.1, forward strand.
CCTGTGATGGATATGATAGGGTATTATGGATATGTGATGGGTATGATACTGTATTATTAGCAATCAAACGTTGGATCTTGTTACTATCAGGTAATTTTACTAAGTAGTTAGGGGCATTTGAAGTACCTTTAATACTACAAATTCTTGCTACGAAGATCATCCTCAAACGTGAAATAAAGAAGCCACAGAAATGCTCTTGAAAAATCAGAGCCTTGCTCATTACATCCCTGAGGATGTTTGCCATCTGATAATAGAAAAGAGTTGTTTGTTCCAAAGAAGTGTCTACATTTTGTTTCAAGAGTATCATCTTTTCTCTCAGTATTCCAGAAAGTCAAAAATCAGAGTAAATGTTGGCATAGAATTTGCTCAGGTAACTTAAAAAAAATCCCAGGGGGTTCTTTGATTCTTGTGTGATGCCTGCCACACCTCTGGTAATCTGTGCTGAGCAACAGAAACCTTGAAGCTTTCAGTGGGCAAACACCCTTAGCACTACTCACCACTTCTTTCAGTCTAAATATGATTTTGCTGTCTTCAGATGCTGCTTTATCTGCTTCATCAGCAGTGGGCCTACAGTTAATGCTGCCTTTCTTCCTAAGTGCTGTGCTGCTCGAGGCCTTACCAAACAACGGCCCGTATTTCTGGTGATTCACTTAGCAGTAGGCCAGAGAACAGCATCATGATGATTTAAAACATAAATTAGAATTATATGAAATAAGGTACGAGGTTTACCAGGACACAAGATGAGAATGAGAGGATGTGTATGTGCTTTGGATCAGCAAGCGTATTCCATGTGACGTCCTTGTTTCATTCATCTAGTTTGGAAGCAATGTGAAGCAAAGGTAGTTAGTCTGATTTTTTATCCATTTCTTTATCATGATGCTTATTCTGATCCAGGAGGAAGCCCTGAATTAAATATAGCACCTTTTATTTCTTCAGCTAAAAGTGTATTTGCCAGATGGAATAACTTCTGAAATAATGAGCACAGTGACAGCGCAGTTACTGCTCTCAGTAAAGTTGATTTCTGTCAGCTAAGCAGCAATGACCATTACCAAATATCCTTCCACATGCACATAATTGGTGTTGATTCAAACCCAAATATTTTTAATGCCTATTATCTATGCAACTGTGCTTATTTATATTGCTTTATGTGAATATTTATCATAATGTCTTGCATTTATTATATTTAGGAAATCTATAGTGATTTTATACCTTGATTCCTAACAGAAGATATATCAAAATGTAATTGCTGTCTTCATCAGAAATTCAGCCTTCACTTTATTAGCTGCAGAGTATACCACAAAGGCCTGAAGTAGGCAGGATTATCTTTCTGCTGTCACAGAGAGTCTAGAACCTTACCTTCATATTGCAGGTGGGTTTGATGTACGGTGTAGCTAATTTCAGCCATATCTTCAACATTAAGTAAAAAAATCTAGTGTTGTCTTTCTGGTACAATTCCACATAAATACAGAGATTTGGGATTAATCTCTTCAAACAAACAAACAAACAAAAACCCCAAACAAACCACTTGTCTTTTTCTAGTGAACACAGAAAACAGTGTTAGTTCCTAACACAGTCCTCAAATCCTGGAGAGACAGCAGTTCCGAAGCAAGAATTCGCAGTTCACCAAGCCCATCTACAAAACCCTGCTTTGTCAGAGCTGTGGGGTTACTCAGAGCAACTGAGAGATTTACTGTCATCATTGTGCTGAGCTCCACACTCCACGAGAGTATTTCCCAAGTGCTTTGCTGTCTCAGGTTCCTCTGGGCTGTCTGTACTCCGCTGTGGAAGCTTTCAAAACATGAAGGAGTTGGCGTGATGCTTTCAGTCACACTGCACTTGGAAAAAGCTGACAAGAGCTGTACAGAGAGAGTCACAGGCGTGCATGTGAACATCCACTGCTTGTCATCCTTTATTTCCTTCACCTGGAAGCACTCAGAGCAAGTTTTAGTGCATGTGGTCCTGAGGTCTGTAACTCTTTGCTTTCTTTTCATTTGCCAAGCAAATTAATGCTCAGAAACAGAATCACAGAACCGTAGGGGTTGGAAGGGACTTCAGTGATCATCGGTCCTACCCGCCTGCCAAAGCAGGTTCCCTAGGACAGGTTGCACAGGTCGGTGTCCAGACAGGGCATGAATCTCTCCAGAGAAGGAGACTCCACACTCCCCTGGGCAGCCTGTCCCAGGGCTCTGTCACCCTCACCAGGAAAAAGTTCTTCCACATGTTGGTGCGGAACTTCCTGTGCTCCCACTTGAAGCCATTGCCCCTTACCCTGTCCCCACAGACTGCTGGGTGGACTCTATTGATTACTAATGAACTGAAATCGACTTGGTATAAAAATACCATGGTGCTACCTAAAGAAGGGAAAAAATGAGCTGTGGAAGTTCTAGTAGCATTGAAACAATTCAGAGCACCCTTAGGACTGGGTGACCTCATTTAAGGCCTAAGCCTTCTACTTGCCCAGTAAAGCTTAAAAGAAGCATCAGAAGAAGGATCACGGCCTTTCTAAATTTAGCTATTGGAACCAGCTAACACAGCATTACATCAGATAAATATTTATTAGTTAAAAGATCATTCCTTTGCAGTGGGTGGAACATTGAAAAAAAAGTTCCTTAGTGTTCTTCAGTAGGGACAGGCAAATTTTGCTGGGCATCTGAGTGTCTCTCAGTGCAGTGCACTAACGATTTGTCATTGTTATTTGTGCACAGAGCAGGGAGACTGAACAGCAGTACCAGGAACCCTGGAATGCTTCATGAAAACCTACAAGCAAGAGGGCCTTGCTGCGTTCTTCCGTGGAGCGTTCTCCAACGTCCTTCGGGGAACAGGAGGAGCTGTAGTACTAGTTCTTTATGACAAAATTAAGGGCATTCTCCATGTCAGTGCTTCAGAGAGTTCAGGATCTGACTAAAATAGTGAGTGAGTGAACATCTATTTTGTCTGTGGTGTTCATGATAGGACTCTCATCGTTTGTCTACCATACTTTAATTTAAATGTTACACAAACAGTACTTGCAGTAAATTCTTTGGATGTTTTTGTGACTAAGCGTGTACCAAATTAAAGAATTTGTTTTCAGGGAACTGAAGAGCACTGTTTTCATTTCATTGAAGAAAAGAATCCAAGAAAATACTTGGCCTCCTGTTTAACATTCTCAAGTGCTTCCATTTTCTTAGTGCTAAATGTTACACGTGTTGAATTTTAAATCACAGCATGTCCTTGAATATATTTTGGTAACAGCAGTTCCCCTGGCCTGTCAGCAGAGCCCATTGTACATATGTGTATGTATCAGCCTGCTGCAGCTTCTACACAAAGATAAAGGGACGTCTGTTTCTAGGCTATAGGTGTGCTTTCATGGCATTTCAAAGCACCAGTCAGGGCAGAAAAGGAGTTGTTGTGTTTTATTTTTCATTAACTTGGCATTAAGAAATCCAGCAACTCGCTTTTCTCTTGGTCCTATCCCTCAAACAGCATTGAGAAGACTGTAGCCTGGCTGGCAGTATTTTAAGCCAAAACATAGCCGGAAAATGCGGAGACCAAATCACAGGGAGACGAAGAACACTTTAATACATTACTTGAGGAAATCTGAAATAGCTTAGGAATCTTCTCAGTATTGAGGGTAGATGTTATAGTGAATATGAGTTAGGAGACTCTCATTTTTATTTCTGAGGCAATTTTCAATAGGGAAAAGAGAAAGAAACCAAGTGTTGTGGAATATTGATAACTCTGGGACTCTGGCGTTTAGGAGGTCTTTGTCTACATGTTCAGCTTCAACCATTTCACACAAGCCCCTTAACTCCTTGAGTTGGTACAAGTATTTTCTCCACTGATAAAAAAAATGAGATGTGATCCACAAGCCAAGGATTGGAAAGCCTGGGACAACAGCAATCCAGGATTGTTACAGGGGATAGGCTCAGGCAGGTTTGTGGCTAACCCGACCTGACGGAGTTGTGTTCATACTTGCAGGCTGGGCAATCGGTCTGACGCTGAAGCACGCAAACAAGGCTTTTATCAAACACCCTAAGAGTTTGGCTTGTCCTGCTTAACGATCTCATCTCTTAACTCATAACTCTTACTCTTTGACAAAGCAAATAAAAGGTCTGTTGGCACTTTTCTTGCTGCTATCACAAATGTCTACACACACCAGTGCTGTGTTCCTGACTGCAGCTTGAAAGCAGCTGGCTCAGTTGCCAGAAACAACAGTGCAGTGGCAAAGCGAAGCTGCATACAGGCTGGTTTATCCCGCTGGGACACCAGACATGCCAGCTCTTCTGCAGCAATGGCTTCTCCCTGGGCCTGGCTTAGTGGTGTTGCATAGCTACACAAGAGCATCTGCATATCATCTCTTGGCCCAAGTGGTTTTTTTTCAGGCAGGAGTTAGCCTCGGGTGGTGCTGCAGAAGCGGGATGCTGCAATACATTGAATCACTGAGAACTGGTTTTGTAACAGGGATTGAAATATCGGAGCGGAAACCCGAGCTGGCGTTTGTCTCCCTGACTACTGCAGGTGGGACTGGACACAGTTTGCCTTTCCATTCCTAATGCCAGTAAGGAAAATGAGGTTGGTTAATTGCTTGCACCAATAAATAGTAGATGTGTTATAAATAACTATTAGTGGCTTGTCTTGCTTCTGGAGGTTTGGGAGGGAAATGGCATCTGTCATCTTCACTAAGAAAATTCTAGTAGTGAAGTTGACCATTGAAATAACAAATTGAGAGAATCAAAACACTTGACAGGGGTGCGAATCTGGTTTAGCACTTATTTTTAGGCTCTCCAGTGGAACAAAATTGAGCAGAACAGTGTCACATGCTGTGTCAGAAAGAGATCATACTGCTGTGTGAAACTGAGATGTCATTTTTAGAAGCAAATAAGTACTTAGGGAACTTTTCCAGCCTCTAGGTACGGTTTGTAGTTTCAGTCCTCCATGCTTTAAATGGCACCCATAAAAATGGGAGAACAGCAGTATTCAGGTTTCAAGACAGGTTTTTTCCTAGGAAAGAAAAATGCCAAAGCTGCAGGGTGCCTCTGGGAACATGCAGGCACATCCTGGGAACAGCGCGTGCTGACACAGAGATGGACAAAGATGGGACTGGAAGGTACAAAGCCTCTGCCCATCCCTGGCTCCAGGAGCAGTCCCCACCTGTGCTTTGGATGGCACCACCCAGGCCTCTTTTTGGATGCCCAGCTTGGCATTCCATATGGCGCCAGTGCCAGGGTTCTCCAAGCAGCCATGGCTGCCCATGCCCTCTCTGTGCTGGGCAGGGTGGCAGCTGTGGGACCCTCGCAAGCCAGCCGGCCGCAGCCCACTCCTGTGGGTGCTGCACAGCTGCCAAAGATGACTCTATTAATTGGCCTAATCACTGTGGTTGCACCGGATTTTTATAATCACGTTAAATTACGTCGTGGGCAACCGACTTGCAGGTTAACGTGGCAAGCGGAGGCACTGCGGGCGCGGCTCTCTGGCAGGCACGGCGCCGCCTCCCGGCCCTGCGCACCCAGCCGCGCAGGTGCCGCCGCGGGCAGGGCGACTCCTTTAAGGGGGCGGGGGCGTGGCCTGACGCAGTTCTGACGTCTGGGCGCGGGGTGTCGCTCTAGATAACGTCTTCTCCCTCCCTTTCCAGATCTTTCTCGAACGCGCGGCGCCCGCAGCCACCGCAACCCGAGCTATTCCGGAAAGAGCCGAAGCCGTAGCCGGCGCCTGGCGGATTCCCCGCCGGCCGGCACAGCGCGCCTGCGCAGAGGAGAGCAACTGCCGGTTGGTGGCCGGCGCTCCGCAGTGTGGGAGACGGGCGAGGAGCCGGGTCCCAGCAGCCCAGACGGTCGCCGCTGTAGTCGCAGGTCGGCGGGAAGCACCAGACGCAGCCATGTCCGTGGTCGGCATTGATCTCGGCTTCCTTAACTGCTACATCGGCGTCGCACGGAGCGGCGGTATCGAGACCATCGCCAACGAGTACAGCGACCGCTGCACCCCGTGAGTACCGGCGCTGCCGGGCCGCTCGCGCTCCCCCCCTCTCTCCCCGCGCTGTACTGGCGAGGCCAGCCGCCCCTTCTTTCCTTCTCTTCCCCGCCCGGCGGCCGGGGTTCCCCGCGGCGGCCGGGCGCTGTGGGGCGGGTGGAGTCGCGTGTGTCCCCGTAGGGCCTTGTCCTCGCCGCGGCCCGTGGGCTCCTCTCTCTGGGCTCTAACGCGCCGGCCCGGCGCTGGTCGCGGGAGAGGAGCGGCGCTCCGCCGGCCGGCGCCGGGCCCCCGTCAGGGGCTGAGGTTTTGCGGCAGCTCGGGAGCCGGGCGAGTGCCCCGTTCTCGGGACACGGCAGGAATGTTTGCGGGGAGGCGCAGGCACGCTTCTGTCGGGGCAGGAGGCTCCCCGAGGAACACGCGTCCCGGCCCCCGGCTTCTGACTTCCGTGTCCTTGAAATACCGCGCTGTGCTGGATGTGCCGCACGGCTCTTGAGGCGCAGTGGATTATTCCTTTAGGATTTCGTGCTCCATCCTTGTCATGCTTGAGTTTGGCGTAGCAAGGAGCTCGGCTAAGTGCCCGCGTATCCCCAACTCCGGTCGTCAGGGTTTGAAGCGTTTTCACTACCGATTTGATGATGGAGTGGTGGTGAGAGCGAGGAGGAGGGGGTTGATTCACCGGGGAAACAGGGAAGTGGCGCGATGAGTTCCTTCTTAAACCTGTTCTTACTTGCACCGCGCTGCGTTTGCTGGCCGTGGCATACCGAGGTCTTGCAAGAAAGCGGGGGGGGGTGCAGCGGGCACCGGCCGTGATGATGGGATACGCAAGAGTAGGTGGAGATCTTTCTCTCCTGTTTCTATGGGATACGTCTAGGATTTTTAGACCTCCATCTGTGCGTAATTTTCAAGGAGGATTTAGGAATTCGCATAATAGTTGTAAAAATCGGGGTTCGGATAGTGCTGCCTTTTACAAAAGGAATTTGTAGCCAGCAGCAGAAAGCTGTGCCTGCCACGTGAGGCCACAGAACTTCAGCACTGCTGTTGCCTTGGTCTCCGAGAAACGTAGGTTTTGTTTTGCATTTTAACACTCCAAGAAATTGGAGTGTTAAAATGGATACTGTCAGTGTTATTGATTATACTCCTTATTTTTTACTACGATGCAACATATACTTTTTATGTTAACTCTTTAGAACGCTTTATCCTTGAGCATGTTTTATGAGAGCTGGAACTCTTAAGACCTTTTAGATTTCTGTGCAAGAACTGAAATTGCTGCCCAAGGAATCCTCAGGCAGCTGCAGCTTCCTTCCCCCTTAGGATGAAGAGCACTTCTAATTCTTAGCTATCCTTGAAGTGCATTGTTTGCATTGCACACCTTCAAGACACTTGTGAAGTTATTGTGAAAGCACAGTTAGCAAGGCAGTGCCTGGAGTGCACAGATACTTACAGGCAGTAGCTGTCTCCCTTAAAGTGATATTTTTCCTGGCCCTTTTCTCCAAAATGTAATACAGGAAAACATGACTAACTTCCTTTTGTAATTCTGTCTGGAAGGAAACAAAACAAGTAAAAATATTAGATTTATTACTGTTATGGAAGTCTGTCACAGTAACAAAAAATTCAAATAGGGTTTGAGTGATGCAGGCAGGTTGACCTCTTAAATCATCAAAACTTTTCTGCTTGCTACACATAGCAACACGGTAAATGAGCTCTTTATTTACAAGTTCCTGTAGAAGTCCTTATGCCGTTTAAATACTTGAAGTTAAATAATAGTTACCATTGATTGGGTATGTCTCAAATACTTGAGACTTGCTGGCAGAAATAGGAAGAGTTAATGTTTGTTGTGTCTGTGCAGGGTAGTATAAAAATACCTGAACCAGCTCTGGACAAGCTAGTACGCTTTGATGCGCTGTGTGGGGTTGTTAAGCTGTGCAGAGATACTGGGTTAAGTACTAAAGATAGGACAGTCTTGGCTGTGCTCTGCAGGGCTAATTGCTCTTTCTGGGCAAGGCTAATTAGTGCAGCCAGCTCCCAGTTTTGGAGCTGGTTCACAGATCTGGGCAGTGCTGGTGTGAACAGTACAGTGTTAGTGTAAGCATTCTTTGTTCATACAGACAATAACTGTGGACTTAGAGAATGAATACATTATCACAATTTAATACAGCACTCATCAATCCAGTGCTCAAGTTGGTTTTGGGCTGGTTATGAACTGGGAACTCAGCCTGTTGCATGTGTTTTGTGCACACCAGGTGTGTTGAGCTCATGTCAGATGGCCCTTTGTGGTGCTGTGCCTCACCACTGTGGTTCTGTGGAAAAGCAGTTAATTGTTGATAGCTCATAATTTCATAGTAACTTTTTCTCAGGCTGTGTGTAATTAGTGTATTCACAGACTGTAATTAAAATGAAGAGGTAGCACCTTTTTCCAAACAATGCATGGAGAGGGTTGAATGTCCCTCTGGTGAAGAGTTGCTGCCGTTTAGGAAAGACTGTGCAATGTTCAAAAGCTCACATCAGAGCAGGCTGAGGGTCTGGGTGGGGGGTGCAGTTTGCTTGCATCCTTACTGTCTATGGGCTTCCTCAAGAGCTAACCTGGATGCAGTTGAAGAGTTTGGAGCCAAGGAGAGCATGGTGTAGGGTTTTTTTTGGACATCTTTGCTTCCCAGCCAAGGGAGAGAGGATATCCATCCCCTCCCATGTTCTGGAACTGAGTTATTGGCAGGAATTGTGATGGGTGAAGTAGCTGCATGATTCAATGCTTCATGCTTTTCATGGGGTACTTGCAGGTAATGCTGTCAAGTTCCTACCCTGAAGAGGTGTGGTATAATAGCAAGTTCTTAGCCATAAAATCAATACCTTGTAAACTATTTGCACCCTTCTGAAATTGCTCTTTTATCAGACTTTTCTCATTTATTACAAAGTCTAATTTGGATCTGTAGTGTTAAGTGAGGCTAGAAATGGCAGAAGGCATTTGTGAAAGCTGAAGTACGTAATTGAAAATGTAGGGCGATGCGTTGTCTGTTGGCAGCAGTTAAATCTGGAGAAGGTTTTGCGTGCTCAGTGTGGTGTGAACAGCAGAAGAGGTTGCTAGATAGTTCTGTCAAATTGCATGCAGTGCCCTCCTTCTAGAGATGATGGAGAGGAGGCAGGAAGCAGTCCAGTGACCTTCATGTATTCATTAAACGATTTGAACCTTAGAACATCTGGGTTGTAGCTGTTACTTATTACTGAATGGGTTTAGCTTGAGTTCCTTTTTGGGGAAGGAGTTCTATTTCAAAGTGTGGTGGTAGTAACCTCCAAAACAAACAAGATTTTCCAAAGACAGTAGTGAGGTGGCTGGAGACCAGGGACAGCCTCTGCTTGGCACTGTGAGGTGCTCAGGTTTAACATCAGAAGCAGCAAGCTGCAAGGAGCAGCTTCCCAAGCCCTCGGTGGCCTTTAGCCTGCTGGCAGTATTGTCCTGGCAGTCCTCAGTCACAGGAGGTGCCTGACGGCTTCAAGACCTGGGCTGTTCTTCAGCCACCTAGGCTTAGGGGGAACTTTATTGTTGCCTCAGGGTTATTAGTGCTAGTGGCTCTTAGGGATGACTCTTGGGGTGAATGCAGTACTTCCAGGCTTCAGGGTTGTCGAGTCAAGAAGACCTGACTGGTTAAAGTTCAGGTTTTCAAATCATAGAATCATAGAATGGCAAGGGTTGGAAGGGACCCCAAGGATCATAAAGCTCCAACCCCCCTGCCACAGGCAGGGCCCCATCCAACCTGGCCTTGAACACTTCCAGGGACGGGGCATCCACCACCTCTCTGGGCAGCCTATTCCAGGACCTCACCATTCTTTCTGTAAAAAAACTTCCCCCTAATATTCAATCTAAACCTTCCCTCCTTCAGCTTTAAACCATTCCCCCTTGTCCTTCCATAATCTGCCCTTTTAAAAAGCTGATTCCCCTCCTGTTTGTATGCTCCCTTCAGGGACTGGCAGGCTGCAATGAGGTCCCCCCGCAGCCTTCTCTTCTCCAGGCTGAACCAGCCCAGCTCCCTCAGCCTCTCTTTGTAGGGCAGGTGCTCCAGCCCTCTGAGCATCCTTGTGGCTCCTCTGACCCCTCTCCAACAGTTCTACATCCTTCTTGTATTGGGGGCCCCAGTTCTGGACACAGGACTCCAGCTGGGGCCTCACAAGGGCAGAGTAGAGAGGGACAATCACCTCCCTGTGAAATGTCACAAGCTTCTTTGGTTCTAAGCTGTGACCCAAAAGTATTAATTCCTTACCTTCATGATAAGAGCTGTAGAATGTGTGAACTTTTAAAGAACTCCTTAAATGCACTTAGAATGAGAATAATTGAGGTTGCTTGCAGTTTCTAAACTAATTTGCAAATATGAAAATAACTAGAATTCCACTGCAAGTTCTGGTGCTTTGTGCAATGATGCTGTTAAATACCACAACCATGTTCTGCTAGTTGAATTTTTATAGGTCTTCTAAAGTACCTTGGAAATCATTTATGATGGTTTATTTTGAAGGATAATTATTTTTTTTTTCTGTTTTTGCTTAGAGCATGTATATCTTTAGGATCCAAGACCCGGGCCATTGGGAATGCAGCAAAGAGCCAGGTAAATGGATCAAAACCTCTTCTACTAGTTACATAAACCTCACCTACTAGTTACCTAACTTGTCTCTTGTTGAACTGTAGGAAGAAAAGCAATGAGTAAATTTGTTCTGTTTTAACATACATTTTCTGCCATAAGTATACATTTCACAGTAACAGTTCCTGCTTCAACAATGTGTTCTCAGTATTAAAATGAAAGCAGTATTTCTGCGTAGTTTTGTCATTCAGAGTAAAAAATGAGAGAGAATGAACAGAAACCCTTGTTTCTTTCCCAGTATATTTTTTTCTTGCTTACCTCTGACAGCAATAATAGTGTTCATAATTAAATCCTCCTTGGGGCTGGGGAGGAATACTGTGCCTCTGCTTGAGAAACATTGAAACCGAAGTTGAATAATGGACATTTGGTACAGATACTGGTTGTTGCATATAATGTGGAATGTGTGCATCTTAGTAATTTACTGTCTCTATTTGGAACTTTGAACAGAAGTAAAATTTCTCTAATCCTCTGTAAACTCACTTGCAATCTGGGAAACCCTTCCTTTGGAAGGAAAATATGTGAAAATTTGGAACAGCTGGTATGAATCTACAAATTCAAAATAGATAGGGTCTTGCCCTCTTCCTTTGCACCCATGCATCATGTTAGCATGCTGAGGACTTCCTTCCCCTCCGAGTGGAGGTATCTGGAAACATGCCTGGTGCATACAAAGGTAATGGAGCCTCCCCAGCAGTACCGTGACCAGTCTATGCAGAGACTGTATCACTTTTCATTCTGGGAAACTTTAGACTTCTTATCTGAGCTTTACTGGTGAGAAGATGTCTTGTTAGTACTCTTCACAGCTATGAAGTTTGCTATCAAGGCTAGTAAACTAGACTAATTTATTTTGGAGAAGGTTACCCTGGAGTGATTTCTTTTGAGAGCTGTGTTGGTTTGGATTTGTTTATTTGTTCCCTTCTTAGCTTCAAATTCTGCTCTTGAAGTATTTAGGCTGAGACTGATGAGAATAGGTGCAGGGAGGCTTTATGTCCAGATGGGAACTGAATTAGGGGAGAACTTCAAAGGAAACAAAGTGTGTTAGTTTGTTGATGCTTTAAGGTTAATGTAGGCAATAACTGCATTTGTTCAGGCACACAGCTAAGGCAGCAGTAAGTAATGTGATCTCACGTACTGCATGCTGTTACCAAAGCTCCTCTGAAATAATCAGTACAGTGAAAATTGATGGCAGCGAGCTAGTGGAAATTCAAGGGGACAGTCACTTGGCCATAGACTGAAAAATAAATGCGTCTTTCTGCCCCCCAGCCTGTGGCTTCCAGTAAACATGTGGGGCTTGACATGGGTCTTCTGTGTGTGCATTACTGCTGTCAGCACAAGAATTCCTTCCTAGATGGTCCTCTCTGGTCTGCATGTCATGGGCAGTAATAAATGAAACATGTTTTCCACAGATTGTCACCAATGTAAAAAATACATTACATGGCTTCAAGAAACTGCATGGAAGAGCATTTGAAGACCCTTACATACAAGCTGAAAGGGCCAAACTTCCCTATGAACTCCAGAAGATGGTGAATGGCTCTGTAGGAGTAAAGGTGAGTTTGAGCTATGATAGAATGACAAGGGTTGGAAGGGACCCCAAGGATCACAGAGCTCCAACCCGCCTGCCACAGGCAGGGACACTACCTCAGGCCTGGAGCTACACAAGGTTGACCAAAGCCCCATCCAGCCTGGCCTTGAACACTTCCAGGGACGGGGCATCCACTGCTTCTCTGGGCAGCCTGTTCCAGCACCTCACCACTCTCTCTGTAAAAAACTTCCCCCTAATATCCAATCTAAACCTTCCCTCCTTTAGCTTTAATCCATCCCCCTTGTCCTGCCATTATCTGCCCTTTAAAAAAGATGATCCCCTCCTGTTGATCTGCTCCCTTCGAGTGCTAGAAAGCTGTAATGAGGTCCCCCCAACATGCTTTGCACAGCATGTCTTTAGTGGTAGAGATATGAGCACTTTGGGCCTTTGTCACTTAAATTCCTACTTGGGCTGACTGGTATTTACTGTTAAGAAAGCTCTAAATACATTCTTACTCTTTTTGAAAAGAAATGTCAGGTGATAAGCAATACTATAACAATTCTTTTGCTATGGCTTTCATTTCTCCTTGTAATTCATTCACTTCTGTATTTGTATTATATGCTCATGTCTTCTAGTAATAAAGTAATGTAAAAAAGGTATTATCCTGTCTCCTATACAGGTATGCTATGAAATATTAATAGCTCTCATCCTCCAAAAAGTTAAGCTTGTTTCATTCACCTTCAGTAAAATTGACAGTGCAATAAATCTGTTGTTACTGAGAGATGAAGAGCATTTTATTCCCTGCGGGACTATCTGCTCCAGTGCTGTGCTTTCTCAGAGGTGTCCACTGAGGCTTCTCATCCATTGTATTAGCTTTCTGCAGTCACATGAGTAGCTCTCACCTTACTTTGCTAGGTTGATCTTCAAATGCATATAATTACTGTATGGGATGATTAGTCTCATCTGAGTCTTGGTCTTAGAGATATGTAGAGACCAAGATTTAGGCAAACAAGACAGTGCTCTGAAGCTGTAATCTGAACAAGTTATTTCCTTACAAACTAAATGGCTGGAAAATGCTCTTCTCAAAGTTCAGGCTTTTGGTTTCAGCCTCTGAAGGTGTCTATCTTTACCTTTTCAATTTGGATGAGGAGTGCGCTTTGGAAGCAAATCTTGCAGTCATCCTAAATGGCCTTCTTGAGTTGCTTTCTGGTAAGGCTTTGTATCACACAGGGTGAGGCTTTGTTCAGTGTACCTGCTCCTAGCAGGCTAATGACCAGTGTAAATAGAGCTGCTGATCATCTCACTGAGTTCCCCTGCAGTGGGATGGGATTGCTAGAGACACGGCAGTCTGTCAGGAATTCAGGATGTGGAACCTTATGTGAAAGCTGAAGATTCAGATGTGTTTCCCGAGCAGTACAAGACTGTTAGAATGGCCTTGATTGCCCCTTCCCTGCTTCTTGTGCTTGAATGACCCTTGCAGGAAGCAAATGTTCCTTGGGTCTGCTCCAAAAGTTGTATTTTTAGCTCACAGTAGGACAAGTGTGATTTTTATATGCATTATGCGTTTGTCTGCTGATTTTATTTTTTTTTTTAATTAAAAAAATAAATTTGTGTAACAAAACTAATGTAGCATTGTGAATAGCCCCTTGAGGTAACTCTAGGTGTTAAGTTACCCACAAAACAATTTTCAGCTAAAAGGAAGTCACGATTTGTTGAAGGTAGTGCAAATCCATAGCACCAATTGATGCAGAGAGTTATTTGTGTCCAGACCCTGGAGTTAAACTTGTGTCTCAGTGCTCAAAATGACAAAGAACGTCTAAGTCACACATCTTAGGGGAAAGTTGAGATGATGTATTACGGCATTGCCATTCTCTCTTTCAGGTGAGATACCTAGATGAGGAGAGACTGTTTGCGATTGAACAGATCACAGGGATGTTACTGGCCAAACTTAAAGAGACTTCAGAAAGCGCTTTGAAGAAACCAGTGGCAGACTGTGTGATTTCCGTAAGTTGTAACATGCTTATTGCAATTCTCCCAGTAGATACCTTTCTATGTAAGCTACTACCATAGCCATGGTGCAATGGCAAGAGATCCAAGTCATGGATAGAAATTGCATCCCCACCCAAACAGGCTTTTATTCCAGGCTTTTCCCAAAGAAAATACTTCTGTAATCATGTGTTAGAAGATGGAAAACCTGTTAAATTAAAAGTATGTTTCCAGAAAGGGCATACTGCTTAAGCTGATCCAGACTGGTTAACTTAAGTGTGACATACAGTAATCCTACAGTAATGACTGTAGTTCTTTTACAGATGGGAACTGTCCTGTGTGTCAGCTTACCTTCCTCATTTCCAAAGAACCTTCCCAAATTCATGTTAGATTTCTTTGTTACATCATTGAACGCTGCTGGGTTGTAGTATAGTTAGGAGTTTTCTGAACTTTATGGCTCTGAGGGTCATCCTGGTAATTTGAGAAACCCAAACTACCTGTGTTTGTTTGAAAAGGGAGTTTTATTTGGCTGGTTTACTTGTGTTGAGTTTTTTAGCTAGTGTCCTTGCCCACAGTGTTGGAACAGCTTAGAGTTCCTAATACAAATCCCTAAATACCTGCTTTTCACATTATCTTTTACTGCCTCACCTCTGCTCTTGCTTTGCTGCAAAGTGTGGGCATGAAGTGTTGGGGTTATCCCCTCTTTGTCAGACTGAAACATGGCAGCTGAAAGCTGTATGCTTTAGCTATTAGAAATTGGCTTGGGTCTTTTTCCTTTGGGTGAAAATTTCCAGTGTCCCTGGGATGTTCAAACTTGCACTGTGCTGTTACTAGGTCTTCAACACAGAATTCCTCCCACACAAGCAAGGGTTCCTAGTAATAGACTGTGGTGGTGGTTAATGAAATAGAAGATGGATGTGGTTTTAAGTGTTAAGCTTGTCTGAAGGTGAAGATAGACAACTGATTTGAGCCAGTTTCTAAGCAGGCTCTGGTAGTGCTTTGGCTGGTGTCGGTGGAACCAAGTGCTGTAGCACACTGACTGGCACTGTGGGAGAGGTGGTAACTGCAAAATGGGTACAAATTCAGCTGTAACACAGTGTAGTTCAGAATTGTGTTTCGTTCCAGCACCACCAGTGCTTCTGCAGTAACTTACTTTGGGGCTATCTATTAATATTGATTGTGTTGACTTGGTGCTACACAAATGCTTTCAGAGCCTGGTAATGATTTTAAGATCAAAGACTCAACAGAAGAATCTGTAAAACATTTTCAGGGGTTTTTTGGTGACTAAATCCACTTTGTCTAAAACAACTGTGGATGTCACTTTGCTTCTTGTCATTTTGAAACTTCAATTAAAATACTGTTTGCTGAATTGCTTACTGTTTGATTCAGACTGCTTTATTAATCTGAAGTTAGCCTGTAACTGTTTCTTGTGGTACCAAAATTAATAGGATTGCTTAATGGGTAAGTCTGACTTTGTTTAAATGAAAAATGCCATGTTTTATAACTTCCCCTGTGATTACTTTTTGCAAACAGGTACCCAGTTTCTTCACTGATGCTGAGAGGAGGTCTGTAATGGCAGCTGCACAGATTGCAGGATTAAATTGTCTGAAGCTGATGAATGAAACTACAGCAGGTAAAGGGCAGCAACACTTCTTTAACCCACTCAGGCTGTTGAATCTGCGGGGGTGATGACAACCTCCTGTTACACAATTAGGAGCTTGGGGAAAAGTCATCCAGGCCAGTACTGTCTAATCCATCTTGGGAGCTGGAAACACTGCAGCTCTTCTGGTGGGTGGTGGCGCCATGAGACGTGGTGAGGTTGGGTTTGCTGATTTGAATACAGTGACAATTAAATAATAACCTGCTGCTGACATAAAGCTGGTATCTGTGGGTACCTCTGCTGTACTGTGGAGATGCAGCAGCTGTGTTGGGAGTGCCTGAGCTCGATTCTGGATCTCTTCATGATCCAGCTGGGGCGTGCAACTGACCTAAATTCTCACCTGTATTAAGTAATAGTATAGTACTGTATTATCAGATGTAACCTGCACCTGTCTGTCAGATTGCAGTAAATAGGTTATTTCATGTTGGTGTGGAGACTTCCCGTTTCCTTTCCAATTTACTGGAAGACAGGCATGCTGAGGTCAAAAGAATCTCATTAAAGTATTAGAAGAATACTTTTTTATCACATATATTGGAGATTAAATACCTTGAAGGGAAACTTTTTAAATGTGTAATCCAAAGATATTTCACTTTTAACTACTTATATTGATGTTTTAAAAGCTGCTTCTACACAAACTGTGGGCTTTTTCTGTAGCTTTCCTGAAAGGCTTGCTGATCCTATTTAGAACAGCTTGAACTTGTGTGACTTCTCAAAATAGCCAAATCAAGTCGAGCCTAAGTCTGTGAGGTAATGACAGTTTGAATCTGTGGCAATCCTGTCAGTTGTAACATTGGCACAACTGTTGTTACTATCAAGTAATTTGTTTACCGCCCTCTGGTTTTGGTGGAGTCTAGGGTAGAGTATAGAAATACATCGCACTTCATGGGAACTCACTTGGAGTTGTTCATACCAGTAATTCCTTTTTTTCTTGTTTTCAATTCTCTTTGCTTTTTAGAAGTCTCAGCCAGCTTTTCAAGTGGGTGCTGGTACTTAAATTTACACAAACTAGGCTTCCAAAATGTTTTTTTTTTTTTCTCTTAAATTTTGCAAAGCTGAACTGAAACAATGCTGACAGTAAAGCATCTCAAAGGAAGGTGCAGGCATGAGACTTAATCTGTGCAGTTTCCTGAGTTGTGTTAACTTGGCTACAGCCAGAAATACACGGTGATGCCTTAGTAGTGGTAAACCTTTGTTTGACATCAGTTTCCCCCATTGTAGTGAACAATGTTTTCAACATGTTAACTTTTTTTGAGCCGCTCTATGTATTAACAGTAATTCTAAAACAGAGGCCAAAATAACCAATCTGATAAATCCTGGCTCTGAAAATGTAAACGTGCGATGGATGGTGTGTATGCTACACTACAGACTTGAAGTTGATGCTTTCAGGGTGCACAGCGTGCAGTTAGTGTGCAAAAGAGATGTTAGGTTTTGTAGGGTACTTAGATGTCAGTCATGAATGAAGGTGAGGTAATTAACTAGTAAAACTGGGACATGTGGCAATTCCCAATCGCCAAAAGGGTCACAAGTTTTAGACATTTAGGTTCTAGTTGAGCAAAGTAATAGAGGCGCTAGGAAAGAGTGAACATATGTAGTGTCTGTCTTCTGACAGCAGTTCCAGTGTGTACTGTCCAGTTAGAAGTGTACTGCTTGGCTTTAACGTCTGTGGGTTGGTGTGTTTCAGTTGCGCTCGCCTATGGAATATATAAGCAAGATCTGCCAGCCTTGGAAGAGAAGCCGAGAAATGTGGTCTTTGTGGATATGGGGCATTCTGCCTATCAGGTTTCAATCTGTGCTTTTAACAAGGGAAAGCTGAAGGTAAGTCATGCAGTAAATGCCCATATTCCTGAAATAGTTAATTAAACAATTTTCAAAGTACTGTTCTTTGGAAATACTGGTTTTTAGAAATGAGACAAATGTCTATAGCAAGTGATTTTAAATGCTGAGTACAGAAAGTATCTATTACTTTTTTTGGCAAATGACTTTTTTTGGTAAAAATGCAGAGATGAAGTGTCCCGGAGTGTGTTCTGGAAAGTGCTCAACAATTAGGCGGACTGCACAGTTTTTGTCCCATTACATCACTGAAATATCTGCATATTCTGTTAGCCTTGTAAGCATTGCAGCTGTGCAATTGATTTATCTATGGGAAATGGATATATTCCCCACATTGCTCTGTGATGCCATTCCTTCTGCTGTTTGTGACAGTTCAAAACAGGAATTCAATAGGATGTGAAGTAAAACTGAACAGCCTTTGCTTCCCAGCTCAGATATTTGTCTGTGATCTACTGATGGCTGAATGTTTTTGTAAATTTGTCTTTGGTAGCAAAATGTAGTCATCTGAAGTCACAGGGAAGACAGTGCAGCGAGGTTTTCTGTTTTGAGTAAATGACACAGAACTGGTAATAACATGGCAAAATAGCTGTCCCAGTCTGCCTTTCTGTAGAGAGCTAGTAAACTGCGTAGGCGCTGCAGCGTGGTAGAAAATAGCATAGTAGATGTGATAGTATTTTATTTGGGGAGGGCAGAAACTAAATAATGGAGTGCTCTTTTAGATTGCTCTGTCTGGCAACCGTGTAGAAGATGGTGAGAAAACCACAAAGAACCTTCTCCATATCAGCCCTATTTTTAATGGTGTTAACCTATAAAACTAGTGCCTGAGTGAAAGCTGCCAGTATATCTAAACATTGTCTTATAACTTGGATCTTTGTTCTTTCACCTCTGTGCAGGTCTTGGCCACCACATTTGACCCTTTCATAGGCGGTAGGAATTTTGATGAGGCTTTGGTAGAGTACTTCTCTGAAGAATTTAGGACAAAATACAAACTGAATGTAAAAGAGAATCCCCGAGCGCTACTGCGATTGTATCAGGAATGTGAAAAGCTGAAGAAGCTTATGAGCGCAAATGCTTCTGACCTTCCGCTCAATATCGAGTGCTTCATGAATGACCTGGATGTCTCCAGTAAGATGAACAGGTACTGTGTGTTACTTCCACTCAGGTACTTTGAAGTGTGGCCTGGAAGCCCTGTTGTAATGCAAACCACTTTGCCTCTTCCTGCAGAGCTCAGTTTGAGCAGCTGTGTGCTGCCCTTCTGTCCAGAGTGGAACCTCCGCTAAGAGCAGCCATGGATCAAGCTAGTAAGTAGGAGTTAGTTTAGGTACTGTGTTTCGCTCAAGAAAGTAACTAGTACCCAGTTATCCTAGAGCTCTTTAATGATTATCTTTTTAACATATTTTTGTATTTATTAGAATTGCAAAGCTAAGTACTGAAAAGTTAAATGTAAGTTCCATTCATATGCTTGCCATGTATGCATGATCCCATTCCTGCCTCATCTACTGCACATGTCACTCTGCAACCTTGGTTTACTGACCCTCTTTCACCCTGTGTAATGGAAGAGGTTGGCGTTCTGAAAGATGAATTTTATTGAAAACCAGAGAGCAACCAAACCAAAATGATGAGAAAAGCTGTTGCTCTTTACTGCAACCGCCTGGCCAGCCTGTTCCATATGCAATACATATTTGTCCTCACTGACCTGAGAATTTGGCAGTATAGTCTTGAAATAAATTATCTGAAGCATGTGCAAATAATAATCTTTTTTTTTTTCTGCCTAATGTATAAAGTAGAGAACGTTAGACTTACACAGGAAAGATATACCCCTAATTCCAGCTTCTTCAACTAAAAGAAAGAATTGTGCTTATCTTGTGCTTGACTAGAGAACTAATACAGGAAGTAAGAACCTGAATAACTGCTGAGCAGAGCTGTTAAAGGACTGGCAGTTGAGATGGCTTCATACACATATCTTGAATCCCAAATGAAAAAGTTAGCCTGCAAGCACAGTCTAATACCTGTTGTGTATTTGTAGTGAAGAGCTTTGCTTATCTTGATTTGCAGTCCAAAATAACCCAACTGTAAACCGAAGTGTATTGGGGTTTGCTTCTGTTCTTGTGTGGGAGGGGCTGAGGCATCATCCCCTTAGCTGGAGTATGCAAGGCTGCCAGAGAAAACCCAGTGACACACACATGAGTGTGTGCGCACCACAGAGGGGATGCACACGGGCAGTGTGTTTTGAGGAACAGCTGTCCTTGATGATGCTTGGCTTCTGCATTTTCCAGGGTTATGCAACTAGAAATCTTAGTGGCCTGCAGGAGAGTTTGAATAGGGCACATCATGGCAAGTCTGGCTTTAAACATGTTGTTGGCACTGTTGAGTATATTCAGTGCTTGTTACAGTGTTTAGATAATAAAATAACTCGTTGTTACTGTCCAAAGACAGCTTTTTGATACCCTGATGATAACTCCAGGCAATGCACTC
Organism: Laterallus jamaicensis coturniculus; assembly: GCA_022605575.1. NCBI lineage: Eukaryota > Metazoa > Chordata > Aves > Gruiformes > Rallidae > Laterallus > Laterallus jamaicensis. Next base: position 7,196,337 of record JAKCOX010000005.1, read on the forward strand.
TTCTCTTCTAGAGCTTCAGCGTGAAGACATCTACAGTATAGAAATAGTAGGTGGGGCTACCAGAATTCCAGCAGTGAAGGAACAGATTGTCAACTTTTTCTGTAAAGAGATAAGCACCACGCTAAATGCTGATGAAGCTGTTGCAAGAGGCTGTGCCTTGCAGGTATAGTTACTGAAATTGAACTTGGGTATTGTTTTGTTAATGCGGTATACTCGAGAAATAAAGCTAATGGAAAGCAGAAGGTACCACAGCTGAAACGAGGTGTAGAGGCTTGTTCTGTCAACAGCTGGTGACTGACCTTGTTAGAAACTACTGTATTACACTTGGTAATCTACTGCTCTGTCATGTTAGATACAGATGGTCTTGTGAGAGACCTGTTAAATAGAATGACCTAATTTGCACTTGTTCAGTTTCTGTTCGGTCACTCGGAAGTTGTGCTGGGCGTCTTGTCTGGCAGTGGCTGCAGAAGTAGCATTGGTTTCTACAGCTTAGTGAAGTCTTTCGTTCAGTTAACTTTCTGCTAAACATGGAAAGTGTTTGTTGTGAGTTCTGCAATAAGCAGGGCCGCCACGTGACCCCTATGAATTGTAGCCTTTTTGCATCTGGGTATTAATTACTGTACTTGCGATCGATTTGACTGTGGACATAATAACATTTTGGTCTCTGTTTTCTAGTGTGCAATTCTTTCCCCAGCTTTTAAAGTGCGTGAGTTTTCCATCACGGATGTTGTTCCTTATTCTGTTACATTAAGATGGAAATCTTCTTACGAAGAAGGAACAGGGTAAGTTGTGTGGTGCCTACGACAAAGTGCTTGTGTGCATGAAGAAATACGTTTAGCTGTGGGGAAGACCAAACCTTGGACTTAAAACCTGTCACCCACCAGACCAGTTTTCATTTTCTTGTTTTGCATTGTACCTCTTGATCTCTGATTACTGCTTAATAACTGGAAATACATTTAACTAAAAAGTGTTGGTGTCAAGCTGCTTAATATTTGAGGTGTGACGTGCAGTAGTCCAGCTTTGAGACCTAGAGGCCTTCATTCAACCTGTAACTCCTGTCACAAACTGACTTAACCAAGCAGCTAGATCAGTTAGTTTAGCGTGGCTGCACATCAGTAACATGTTATGATTTTGATTATTTGTTGTGTTACGCTCAGTGGCTTAACCTTACTTAATATTCACCGCTTCAGGGAGTGTGAAGTCTTCAGTAAGAACCATGCTGCTCCGTTCTCAAAAGTAATTACTTTTCACAAGAAAGAGCCTTTTGACCTGGAAGCTTACTATACCCACCCACATGAAGTGCCTTATCCTGATTCCAGAATAGGTAAGTACCTGTCAGTAAAACCCCCACACTCAGCTCCTGTTGGTTACAGGAAAAAATGGCTCTCTATTGTCTAAGGAGACCTTGCTTCTGTATTTCCCAAGTTACAGGAAAGCCTGGGTTCTTTAGGAAGGTTCAGCACAGTCATCTTTGTTTAGATTCAGTGATCAATCAATATCGACATCTCTTTTGGCAGATCGAAAAAAAACTTCCTTTCTTCATTCTGTCTTTGCTGTTTCTGAATGCTTTTTAAAACAAGGAGGTACAAAGTTTAGTGCTCTATTGTCTGGTCTTTTCAACCTCTGTGAAAAGGATAAGGATCTTATGTGCCAGCCAGCCTGGGTTTTTCAAAGAAATTATATCAAAGGACCTGTTAGCACTAGACAGTTATCTGTCCAGGCAGGTATCTGACATGTCTCTTTCTGTTAATCTGAGAATGCAGGCGGTAGGCTTTTCCGGAACTTAAGCATCTGTAGCAGAGTCTGAAGTACTAGATTGTATGAGTAAGTTATACTGGTAACTAATACTACTTTACTGGTAGTTGGTAGATTCCTCAGGGTCTCTAATTCAGTTTTATTTACTGATTCGTGAACTGCACACAAACTTGGTGCTACCTGTTCAGCTGTCTGTGCAAGAAGGCTTTTGTCTCTTAGGAGAGAATGGTCTCCTTTATGTGGACACAGTCTGCATTGTTTACACTTACTTTTATCTTGCAACTTGTCAGAAATTTATCTACCTGAGTGGTTCCAGAAGCCTTGATAAGCACTTTTCATTTTCCAAAACGTGTAGTGAATCCTTGTCACCAAATTCAAACAGAACCCTTTATCTCTGCTAATGTATTTTTCAATGCAAAGTTTGAATTACATGGATAACAACATAAACCATTTGGGATGAATCTGAGCAGTTTCTCTAGAACGATGGTTAGAGCAGGCAACAGAGAAGTAGAACACCTAGGAAAGTGTTACTTTGACTTTTACTGAAATACAGATAGAGCTAAACCATCTTACTAATTAGGAATTAACTGATGGTAACTGGGGAGCCAGGTTTCAGTTTATCTAGCTGCAGCTTACATTTGTACTTAGCTGTCAATTCCAGTTTCTGATTAGTTTGTTACTTGAAGTTGCTATTGAAAGTAACACTCTCTTATTTCTTTTTCCTCTTCCACTATTTTTTGGAACAACAATTAAAACGGTCTTTGGGTTTTTTAAGGGCGTTTCACTATTCAAAATGTTGGTCCCCAACACGATGGCGACAATTCCAAAGTGAAGGTGAAAGTTCGTGTCAATATTCATGGCCTTTTCAGCGTGGCTAATGCCTCTATAATAGAGAAGCAGAACATAGAGGGAGATCCGAGTGACACGCCTATGGACACGGAATCATCGAGTAAGAATCAAGGCAGAGATGATGAGCTGGTATGTAAACTTGTAAATGTCTACACTCCTTGAAATTCTGACAAGAGAGCCAATAATTAGAGGTTATATCATTGTGTACAGCTTTTGACAATAAGGACTGCTCCACCCTTAAATTAGTTCTTCAGTTATGTAATACATTTCATGTTTATTATGGTGATATGTGGCACTAAGAAAGCAAAAAAGAAGGTAAACCCAGCTTCTAATAAAAACTTCGTTTTTTGTTGTTCCTTACCATCTCTACTAGTTGTAGAGTATGATTAGTGTTGGTCTCAAATGGCAGTGTATTTAGTGACCTCTGACAGATGAATGTAAAGGTTCGGTTTCCTCATGTACAGTGCTTTCAGTAACAAGCATGGTGTCACTTTCTATAAGGAAAACTTGTTCTTCATAAACATTCTGTCACTAAGGGCACTTTGTTACGTATTTGAGTGCTGGCAGTTCTTACAAACCAACTTGTAAACCCATAGGGGGGAATTGCTGGAAATAGATGCAACAGCTTTGCCAATAATACTAACAAATTAACAAAATGATGTCCTCTCCTAGTGCAAGAAGGATGGACTTTCTGGGTAGTGCACTGCATGCCTCAAGCAGGCTGCACAGAGCAGTGAGGTGCACCCATTGCATTTAGTGCCGTAACATTGAGGGCTGGGTGTCAGGGCGTGCTGTGCAACTGGGAATGGCACACAAGCCTCCGTGCTTGTGTGCTTCTGTAGCATGGGGCTATGTTGCAGCTTGCAGTGGGGAGAGATAATAGCGTTGAGAAAAAGGAAGATGGTGGGAAAGCTGCTGTTTTGGGCTCCTGGTGTCTTGCTGAGATGGCGAGTGCTCAGTGGAGTGATGGTCTTGCACCTGAGGGAGGCTTTCCGTAGGGAAGAAGGTTGGGTGGACTGCAGTTACTTGGTGGCTCTTAGGAGGAAGGTGTCGATGTGTTTCCTGTTCTCTTTTAAAATTTGTCCTTAGCAGTTTTTCCCACTTCAGTTGAATATGCTACAGGAATTAGAGCACGTGGCTACACAATTAGTATTACATAACTGACGTAAAATGGTTGGAAGTGCCATAGCTGGTGTGTAGTGTAACGGGTGTACTTAGTGCAGGTGGGGGTTACTAAGGTGAGTGTGCTCCGTTTGGTACAAGAGTAACCACTTCCATCCTCAGGTTTGCAATTTGTAGTACTGTGGTTCATCTAACACACCTTCTGTTTTACAATGGTGCTTGTCAGCAGTTACCTCTCATTACTGAGGATGATACCCCCGACTCTGAGGAGGAGGTTTGTGGTGCCTATATGTATTGTTTCCCCCCTGCTAGCTTATCTGTCTAGGCAAAGCAGTTCCTGCCAGTTGGTGCCTTTTCTGTGTGAACAGTAAGAACAGGAAATGAGGAAATTGTTTTCCTACTCTGAAGTGACAGTGCTCAAATTCGTTAAAAGTAGCTGCCTTATTTTCAACTCTTATCATTAAAAAATTAACAAATCAGTTAATGTAGCTAAACTGCAATGTTAGCACCTGTGCTAGACTTGGAAATCCTTAAATACCTTTCTTGTTAATTCTCACGAACACAGTCAATTGTTTTACAAATACGTAATTTGTGAATCCAGGCATCTTCATTTCTTGTGATGGAAGAAATCTTAAACCTTTCAGACCTTGGCACAGCTTGTTGTTCAGTGCTCTGGATCTCCCAAGTACTGGAGTCATCCTGAAAACTTCAGACTTGCCCATTACAATGTTATTAAGGGGTTCACAGTGCTGATGGGGAATCTTACTACTTAGACATGACTAATTCCTTAAGATTTGTAAATTGAAAATAAGGCACAGGTGAGCTACAGATAAATTGAAGTGAAACTTTGGTAAATTTGGGTGGCAGGGAGGGAAGTTGGTCATGTATTCCAAGAGGCTACTACAGAAACTCACTTGACAAGTGCAGATAACAATTGTGATGACTAAACTACTTCTGCTTTGGATTACAACTTTAAAGTTTTGGCCAAAAATGACAGGAAGATGAAGTTCTGGCTGTTCCATAGAGAACCTGGTGTTGCCTGTGGTGGTGGTGTTCCTAGAGTGTTCTTTATGCACATTCTGTATGTAGTTGCTTCTAATGTAAATGGGGTATTCACAGGGCTTAGTGTAGCTCTTTTAAAGGGGGACAGACATAATTGTGTTAAGAGGTACAGACAGAATAGAACTTATTTTGAGAAAGACAGGAATGCAAGTACTATATCAAGATACAGCTGTTTATATGTGGTGAATTGAATTCTGAAATCCTTATAGTATCTTTGATCCTCTATAACTGACATCGGCCTTAAATTGTACAGCAAACCTTTGCGTTCAGTTATGTCTCTCTCTCCAGGATAAAATGCAGGTTGATCAAGATGATGGTGCTCAGAAAAGTCAAGCTGAGCAGCAGAACCAAGCAGATGAGGAGACCGAAAATGCAGGAACCGAAACAAAAGTTGGTATTCAGTATTGATAAGGAAATGTAACATTGCTTCCCTTAAACTTTTTTTGCCTGGTGTTCTCTTAAGTTATTAATCTTGGAGGAGTACAGCTAGATTGAAAGGGCTAAGGTAGGAATCCTGCTTTAACACTTGGATTTTCAGCATAGTATGCAATGAAGACTTCGAAGTCAGTTTCTGTTAACATAGTTTTACAGTGAAGATGGAATCCATGGGAATTTAGGAAACATTATATAGAGCACGTGGTGCCTTTAGCTCTTGAACAGGTTTTCTTGCCAGCTCTTCATATTGTGTAAAGAAACTCAAATCTACTGATTTAGTTGAGAACTAAGGTTGTGGTGATTCTGAATAGCAGAGGGAAAATACTGTTTACCTATTAATTTGTAGCTGTTGTACTTATTTCATTTGTCTCTTTTGAGCGTAAATGTAGTCATATTTTTATTCTTGCAAGTTCCTTAACAGTGTAAATCTTTGTATAGGCTGCTTGTGGAGACAAGCAAGACCATCCAGTCCAGCCGAAGGCTAAAGCAAAAGTTAAGAGTATTGACCTACCTATACAGGCAAGCCTCTACCGACAGCTGGGACAAGATCTTATCAATTGCTATATAGAAAATGAGGTAAGCTGCATAAACAGATGACCACTCAAATTAATGTCACTCTAAATAGATAATCCTTTGCAACCATCAACTTACTTGATTTAGAGTCTCTTGGGGGGGTTGTCATTAACTGTAAGGGATTGTTTCATGGTTGTTTGTTTTTTTTTAAGAAATGGGAAATACCCAGATCTCTGAGTTTGACCCGTTGGCGTGTCATTACCCAAAGTACCGATTCTGTTCCTAGGCAGGCAGTGCTGAAGGTGGCCACGAAAGGCTGCACGGTACGGAGCAGGGCTGCTAGCTGTTACTGCCTGACCTGATCCCTGTCAGGAGGAGCATTTGCGTGGGGCTTCTGTGCTTAACAGAAGCTGTGTCCTTTTGCCCTTCAAATCTTTCACCAGCAGGGAAGCATTACAGCATGCCAAAAACTTGCCTTTCAGAGGACCCTTTCTGGACTTGGTAGGTGTGTCTGTGAAGGCCCCACCAGCACGAGCTCCTCTCAGAAAGGTGGTCAGTCTGAGGAATCCAAGATGTAATTATTTTTATAGGGCAGAGTGATTCTTTGTGACTTGTGAACTGGAGTTGAGATTTGTCCCTACTTTGAGCTCTGTCTGTCGTAGTGAGATCATAATTGACAGCTGATCTGTTTATGATGAAGCATTTGCCAAATGGCTTCCAGATATGAGCCTTTTCTGCCCTGTTCCAGTTCTGCCTGCACTAGAAAGTGACTTAAACAAAGGTGAAAACTTGAATTGGTAGCAGGCTCCCACCAAGTTCTGTGGTACAGGTTCAAGGCAGTAATCATCAAGCCTGGCACTTGAAATGCTTCTAGTTTTAAATAAGCTTTTCTCTCCCCTAGGGGAAGATGATGATGCAAGACAAGCTTGAGAAGGAAAGAAATGATGCAAAGAATGCTGTTGAAGAATATGTGTACGATTTCAGAGACAAACTCTGTGGAGTCTTTGAGAAATTCATCACCGAAGAAGTAAGACATGTCTATATCGTTCAACTGTTGGGAAAGAACTCTTCTGTGGTGTTGTCTTGAGTGTGGGTTATGTGGGGGCTGCAAGAGTCTCTTGGACTTGCTTTGAAATGTAGAATAAACTTCACATCTGTGGAGTGAATCCAGACTATGCTTAGACCTGATGTTTGACACGCAAGCATGCGCGGTTCCCTTTATTGCCTGAGAAGTTTCTCAGTGGCAAGGAAGGATTCAGGATGCAGGCAGAAAGTAAAAATCCCCTGGTGGGGGTAGGAAAGCAGGACAGGGCAGATAGCACAACCTTCTGAACAGTGTGAGTGGGTAGAAATAAAATTGAAGTGTGTGGACATGGACTGTCTGTAGTTGTCTTACTGTCTTATTAGATGTTGTGCTTGAAGATGTGGTCTAGAGGTGGACTAGGCAGTGTTAGGCTGTGGTTGGCCTCGATCTTGAAGGTCTCTTCCAACCCAAGTGATTCTGTGGATAACGTAGAAACGTGATTCTGTGCCCACCTAAAGATCTGAAGAAGGGGTGAAAAAGCAAGCTGTAAGCTGGGCTGTTGCAAAAGCAGTATTGGAAGTTCCAACATTTGTCCCATAGCCATTTATCTGTTACAGTCATCTAAATACAGGTGGCTGGGACACAAGCAGTCAGGTGTTGGGACAGCAAGTGTCCAGCAGCAGTTTTAAGGTCTGCTCTCTAATTACCTGGTCATCAGCCCAGCAGTGCAGTAGTCACCCTTCCAGTATCAACTCAAGGGTGTGAGGCTGTCTTTCCTGAACCGATTGTGAAACCATCTCTTACATAGTATACAGGGATAGATGATATCTTTTCATCTTTAATTATTCAGAAATAATCTTTGTTTGTAGCTTAACTTCAGCTACATGTATAGTTGTCCAAATTTGTTGTTCTCCTGCTGGCAGAGAACCCGAGAAGCAGAGCCTTCCATATAGAAATCTATCCTTCCTATATATACGGCAACGTTGAGGTGCATGTGCTTGCTTACAAAATCAGTCCTGAGGGTAGGGAACTCCCATCAACTTCACCTACAAATCAGACTAGTAGGGCCGTCCTGCCTGTCTTACCATTCGATAAAATCTTGCCTTTGAAGCCTGTTAATTACTGTTTTCCTTCATTATCACTTTGAATGTTTTAAACGGATGAAACAGTCTTTTTTGAGTAGGGAGGTTTCTTTGTGTGCTGAGGGGAGAAGTGTCATTTCCCATGTTTCCTTCTGAACTAGAGTATTCCTAACTTGCTTCGTAGGATTCAAACAAGCTGACCCTGATGTTGGAGGACACAGAAAACTGGCTTTATGAAGAGGGAGAGGACCAGCCAAAACAAGTATACATGGATAAGCTTCAGGAGTTAAGAGTAAGGTTATAAGTTACCTTCTGGAAAAGCCCTTTCTTTGTGTTTGATGGTGGGGCCACGTTTACATACATGCATGGGGCTAAGTAAGCAAAGGTCTTACTGGAGGGAGGGGTGTGTGTACCTGTATGAGCTTTGTAAATCCATGAACTCTGAAGTCTGAATGTGCTTGGTGAGGCTTAGTTATGAAATGAATATGATACTGAGAACCAGGAAATAGTTTGTTTTGATGTCAGTTGTGCTCCTAATTGGAAGAGAATCAAAATGAAGCAGCCTGTCACTAGTGACAAGGAAATGAATTGCGGGGGGAATTTTTTGGCAGTTGTGTTAGTGGGAAAGAGGCGGTTTGACCACTCGCCCAGGTATTCAGTGTTAGGCTTCAGAATAGATGTTCTGCTTTTCCTTTTTCAGTGGTCTCCTAGAACTATTGTAAAACAGAATTTTGATCTAGTACCTAAAGGCAAAGCTTGAAGAGCGCTTTAACAGTAGCTCCCACGGCCGTATTTGATAAGTAATGAGAAAAAGCTTAAATGAGACTGGTAAAATCTCATGGCAAAACGTGAATTCTGAAGAAGGGCAAACTGAAACCACACACAGAGTAACCTGTCTGTAGCTCTTGGGCTCCAACTGTTTTCTCTCAAGTCAGGTTTCTTTTGGGGGAGGGATAACTGATGGATAACTACCTTCTTGCCTGGATCCCAGTATTGAAGAGGAATACAGATAGTGGATAAAATGCTACTTAAACCACCCCTGTAAATCCTGCCTTGTTTCTCTTCAGAGTGCGCTGCTGCAAAAGCTCTTTGTTCTGTAAACTGCAGAATACTAAGCCTAATGAGGACAGGCAGCACTCCTGTGTTGAAACATCGGGGCTTTGTTGGTTTTGTTGGTGCACTACAGCAAAAAGCAAAGATCAAACTCTAGGATGGGTACAGAAAGGAGCTCAGGGCAGCCTTTGTTCCTCTGCCATGTTTCATTCTTAGACCAGACTGAAGTAATCTTGATTTTTGTCAAGATCTTTGTGCTTATGTTTCTAGAAATTTGGACAGCCTATTCAGGAAAGGTACATGGAACATGAAGAGAGACCAAAAGTTTTAAATGAACTGGGAAAGAAGATTCAGCTCCTCATGAAAGCAGTAGAAGCCTACAAGAATAAGGTAGATTTAGGGAATGAACTATTATATTTCAAGTTGCCATTGTTTCTGTAACTTGAAAAACTGTATATTTGACTCTGTTAATCAAATTATAGTAAATCTCAGGTGCTTTTTTTCATACAGCTTCATTAGTAACCTGCACTTCAGCAGGGTGCACTTGAGATGAGAATTTCAGATGACTGAAAAGTATTAATGTTGTTCCACAGTCTTTGTCTGTATAAAACACTGTTTCTGTAAGGCTGTAGCAATGTTACCCTGTTTTGTGTCCATGAAAGTCTCAATTGGGTAAGAAGCCTGTATTAATGATACAAATATCTCTCCTAAGGATGAAAAATACGATCACCTAGACCCTGCTGAGATGGAAAAAGTTGAAAAATACATTAGTGAGGCGATGAATTGGTTGAACAGCAAAATGAATGCTCAGAACAAACTAAGCCTAACTCAGGATCCAGTTGTGAAGGTGGCAGAAATAGTGACAAAATCCAAGGTAAAAGTCATGGTACATGTTGCCTTCTAAGTAAGCTTTTCTTTATCAAGATCGTGGCCTCTATTGAGCTAGAATATTGCACCTGCAGAGATGTTAAAGCTATTAAAAGATCCATACAGAGGGAGCAACTGTTTTATTGGTCTTGAATTCTGGTTTCTGATTTACAGCAGTACCTCTGTATAAGCATTTTTTAAATACCCCGAATTACAGCTTGGTGGAGAACAATTTCCATCTATGCTTCATCAGATCAGAATCGCTTCAGCCAGTGAAAAGTTTTATTTCAAGTTTCTGGACTTGACAAAATTAAGTCTAGTCCCTGGAAACTGAAATTCCAGGTCTTTATGAACCAGGAAGAAATCTGAGTGGTTGTAGTTGAATGCAATTACTGTGCCCCCAAATAAACTTGTTCTCTCGCTTCTGCTGCAACTAGGAACTGGACAGCTTCTGTAATCCCATTATATACAAGCCCAAACCGAAGATAGAACCCCCCAGCGATGGGCAGCCCAAAGCTAATGGTGAACACAATGGACCGGTGAATGGACAGAGCGGGACTGAAACGAAACCTGAGCCAGCGAAGGACAATTCTCAGCAGACCAAACCACCTGGAGAGATGGAAGTGGACTAAATCTTGCATTTCCTAAGACAGTGCAAGTAACCACAGGGTCCATTCTTTTTGTCTGGTACACACCTCAGATGTTCAGTTATTCTTAGCCACCCTTCTGTCATTTGTTGCTGAGTAGTTTTGAAAGTGTTTTATATTAAGTACACTTCTGATGTTCATTTCCACCGATGCTGCTTATGTGGAGCTTTAGCCAAATGTAGATTGTATAAGTCAGTTTAAGCTTTCCCAATATATTTTATATCAAACATACAGAATTGATATATAAATGGCAACAATCTACCTTATTTAAAGCTTTTATTGTGGATAAACCTCAGCTCCTTTATTCAGGAAAGGATACTGTATTGCACTACTGATGCTCAAGTGTAGATCTAATTGCATCTTTATTTTGGAAAAAAATATTGGAATTGAAGTGGCAAGACTTGTCACGCGAAGCACTGACCTTTTCTAGTTATTGTATTGTTATAATTTAAATATTAAAATAGAGGTTAGTTGGCATACTAGTCCATCTTGCTGATGTACCATGAGAATTGTATGGTCTTTTTCATATAAACAGAATAATACAAGCTTAAACTTCTTTTTTAGATTCCCATACCACTACCCATCTTAGCTACAGAACGCAACCGTAGCGGCCCTGCCACATGCTGGAATTAACCACATGGTCTTGGTGCACATGGCTGTACATAATGTACTGTGCTTACGGTAATAGTACAAAGGGGTAGAATATCCAGGGACAGTTGCATAGCTTTCCCTTGAAAATGTCATCTTGCACGCGTTACTGTTGCCCCTCCTTTTGTTTTGAATGGAATCCCCACCTTATCTGGGGAGGAGAAACACCACGAATTGCTCTTTGCAAGCTGGATATTAGCACCCTGACTTAGAGGTTGCTTAAATGCTATTTGTTGCAAACTTGAAAGAAATGCTGAGATCTCATTCAAGCTTCAGGACTCAGCATGTTGTTTTGGCCAAGTATCTATATAGGAGAGCTTATGAACTGGATATTACCCCAAAGATGGAATCTACTTGATGAGCTTGTGTAGCTTACCAGCTGTCTTTGGTCATTGACTTGATCTAATGAAAGTCTAATGTATTGTACAGTCGAGTTACTGTTTTCTTTGACACTGCTTAGACATTGTCAAGGTTGGTGTATGTTGATATATTCTGAATGCTTCTGTCAGTCACCGAGGTACTGTAGCACTTGCTGGAGAAATCACTTGCCTTTGAGCAGCTCTTGTATTACCAGAATAGGAACAAGCTACTCAATGCTACGTGGTTTCTTAGTCAAGTCAGCGTAAGAGACTGAGATTAGTTGCAGTGTGATGCTTCAGTGACTTGAACCCTATTAGAGAACTGCAGTGAGGTGTTCAGGTGTTAATGGGGCATTCTTGTGGCACTTAGGTACAAGCTTGTTCCTGTTGGAAACAAGCGATGGGTCGCACTGTTTCTGGATCTGGACAGCATTTTCTCTCTGCAGTGCCCTTCACATTACACTTTTGCTCGTACTGCAAAGAGTAGTCTGTGACCCAAGCTGGAGTTAGTAGAGATGAACTGTACTCAAAATAGCTTCACAGAGAAAGGAAGCATCATTTACAGCTGTATATAAACCTGCTGAACTGTATCTTCATGACTGACATGAAGTGACTGAGATGCACGTACTCTGCTGTTCCTCTACACAATCAGTTGTGGATTGAGTTTACATATTTAAAGCCCTTGAACAAAAACTGAGTGACCTTGAAGAGAGCTGCAGCTACTCTGGAATCTCTTGAATTCTGCCGCTGTAGTCACACACCTTTGGCACTGAAGGTACAACTGTGTTTCAGTGTCTGCTGATGTCAGTTTAAGTCAGGACACAACTTGAACTAGCTTTGGTCCTGTAGGCTTAAGCATCATGAATATTTTCATGGCTTTACTACAGCAGTGCTAACTAACAAGTAGCATTCTTAAGTATGGGCTTCGTAAAACCCATCTACATGTTAATTTGCCTAGCAGCCTTCCTGATACCTGGCAGAAGAGCTCAAACAGTGGAAATTCCAGTGTAAGCTCTCCAGTAGCTAAAAGGTCATGTGTAAGAGCAGGCTTCTGTTCATGGTCATCAGATGCTTAATACTAAGTTACAAATGTTTGAGGCAATTCTTATGCATAAAGGCTGGAATAAAAGCAGAATATGGTTAAGATGAGCGATTGTAGTAAGGTTTTCTTACGAGAACAGGGGGGTGTGGTGCTGTCTGCTCTGTCTCTAGATCTTTGGTAGAAGGAATGCTACCCAAGAGGGCCCATAGCAGCTGGTTTGCTGACATGCATGTTCTTCTTCACAGTGATTTTCACACTAACATGCGAACATGCAACTTGGTTATAGGTTATTTGTTTTCTGTTACTAAGAGGGAATTTTACCAGGATGTGCAGGTAAGGTTCTCAAGTCCTTACACAAGCTGTACATAACTTGAAGGTGATGTTTTGTGGGGAAGGGGGGCTCAGAAAGCGAGTGGCTACCCTGAGAGTACCTTGCAACATAAAATAAGAGTTTTGTCAGGGAACCAACAGTAGCATGCTTCCCTGCACCTTGGGTATTTTATATTTAGCATTACTGCTAGTGTCTTGAGAGCTTCTGCTGAGGGCAAGCTACACTTCTGATGTTTCAAATGGTTCTCTCTATCCCACAAAGAACAAAACAGGATGCACCACTAGCTTCGTAAAGGCTAGTTTGGGGAGTTTAAAAAAATAGAACTGTAGTTACAGAATATTTTACAGATAATCTCTTCTTTCCTTCAGAGAACTGATTATGTCTTGAACATTAACCTGCTCAAGCAGTGGCTTTAAAATTAATTTGCTTTACTAAACAAATGGGGCTTGGAGCTGTTTTACAACCGACTGATGGTTTACTTTGCACACAGGAGTTTAGACTTCAGGATTTTTGTGGAGCTTAATTCAGATGTAACATAGAGATTTCCAACAATCCCTGTAACTTCAACTTTTACACTCTTCATTCTTTGAACCGACAAGGGTGCTACATAAGATACCCCACCACACCTGCCTGCCCCCTTGGTCTGAATTTGAATGAAGAATCCTCTCAGGTTTCAGGGCTGCCTGGGGGGCATGCAGCCTCTCTGCAGTTTGCAGAACTTGCTGTCCTCCGGCCCTGTGTTTTGGAAGAGAAGGTGGCTGGGGGAGGGAAAGGGACCCTGCCCCCTGTCGGGCACGGCAGCCGTGGCAAGGGAACCAGCCTCGGTTGCAGCCTTGTCAGGGCTGTGGTGTGCAGGAGGCAGGTTTTGGTCCTTCCACTTCAAAACAAAAGCTATTTTAAAGATCTGCCTTAATTACCAGATTCCTTCGTTTTGTATGCATTTGAAATTACTTCTTAGACAGGTCAGTGTGCCCTCTGCTGTGGCTTCTTGCTGTTCTCAAATACTCCTTCTGGCAGGGTGTTTTGCCAGTCAGGAGTACTTTTAAGTGTAATTTCTGGAAACAGGGAAGGATCTGGCAGGGGCCTTGAAGTATTTTTCGTCTGTAATGAGGACCTGACAGCCATAACAGACCTTGGAATCTTTCCGTGCTCCCCACTCAGTTAAAGCCCACTAACTTTGAAACACATGGCACCATTTTACAGCTACGCAGCAGGAGCTGGTGCAAAGCAGCTTCATTCCATGCCCAGAGATGAGTGGCAGTGTGAGCCTTGTGTCTCACATTCAGAGACAGCGTCTCATGTTTCACTCTTGCATTACCAGCCTGTAATGCTTTAATATGCTGACTTCTGAAGCTCAGATGCACAGACTTCGTTGTGGGTCTGCACAGATGGCGCAGACTCTAAGGATGCTGAGGTGAACTACCCTGACCTGGGAGTTCTCTGTAACTGCATGGAGATGTTGCCTCTCATGCTTCATTTCTATGGTAAGTTTTCTCCCCTTTCAGGCACCAGAAGAGAGGACCTCTGTCAAAACAGGTAGTCAAAACATAGTTGCTTAAGAAAAAGTAGGTGCCTTGTAAATTGTCATTTCACCTCCTAAAATAACATCTGGGGTATAAATGCAGACTCTTAGTTTGCTAGAGAAGGTGTGTGGTAGCTGGCTTAATCTAATTCTCCCCAGTTGAAGTTTGAAGACTTCAACTGGTTATTACACATCTAAATAACAATAGCAATGACTAAATGGGACAGCTGGTGATGTAGAATACTGCATCAGGACTGTCCTCATGTGACATACTTGGTACAGCTGTTCTGTTTTCCATCTTCCTGGTCAGCAGGAAATAAATTACACAAGGAAAAGTAGGAGTTGCTCCAATGTGATGGAGGAATAATTTTAAACAAAAAAGCAATTAGAAGTTATATCCACTGGCCACCTCTACAAAGTGCTGTAGGGGTTTAATTAAATTAATTTCAAAAGGTGCTAGTCCCTGACTGTTGCATTGTTTACCTAGTCTAAATACATCTCCATGGGGGAGCAAAGAGATGGGTGTGTTACAATTTGAAGCACTGTTTTAAGTATGCAAAATGTTTACTAGGTATGGAAATGGCATTCTTATTAGTGTCAGATCATGTGCAAATTGACAATACTTGGAGTTATTTTTGAATGGCAATAGAGAGTGGCAAGGTTGCATATAATAAATATATAAACAGCTACCTGACCTGTAACTGACCACCCAAGACCTCATTTTTACATCAGTGTTTCTAAAAGAAACTTCCTCTGATGTCACAGGTTGATAGAACGTAGGGTGGGCCAAAAGGTAAGATAGGACACCCTGGTGATGCACCCTGGTCTGCTTGCTGAGGCATGTGAGGCTGCTGCACATGTGTGCTGACAACCTCCACTGGATGCATGAACTGTGCACAGTGACCCTTTCCTTGCAGCCCAAATGCTACTGCTTGGCCAGCTGTGGACATCAATAAATAAAGTCTAATAAAATACTTGAACAGCATCATTAATTTCACAAGCAAGATTTGGGATTTAGCATTGGGAAAGGTCCTTCCTATTACAAATATATATGAATACACAATGTGTGCATGTGCATATGTAAAAATGTACAATATCAACGTCAACTCCATTCACTGGTCAACAGTCATTACAGGGGAAAATGTTGCGCTTAAGACTGCAAAACAAGGAAAAGCTCCTATTCTAGCAAAATAAGGTGAGGGTGAAAAGAAGTTTAAGGTAGGCAGCTGAAATTCATAGAATTCAAGACAGAGCCCTGCTGTCACAGGAATAGAATTTGCCTCAAAATGCTGAAATACATTGCAAGGAGCTAGATTAGAAATTTCAACAGGAAAGTACCCTCCCAGCACTGTAATACCTTAACACCATCTCAAAGGGCATCTTGGTGCAGTTTCCAGGAGAAAAGAGGTACTTGAAGAATAAAACCAATTCAGTCCCATTGGGTTTGTCACAGAGCTGCTGAAACAGTGTCCCAGTGATTGTTACCATGACTGCAAGTAAATATTATCCTTTATTTTCTCAGATTAACTTTTACCTTCCTTATTCCCCCCAAAGTAAGTGTGCTCTTCCTTGTGTAAGTTGTGTTTTCAGTAGCACCTAAGCATGTTCAATCACCAAGAAGAAACCAGCATGTTCTATAGCAAACACAAGAGTATTTTACCTGCAAATTTCTCTAGAAAAAACAACTCATCCTCAACTAGTCAAGGAGGAGACAATACAGGTGGGAGAGAAGTCAGCAGAGAAAGAAAATAAATACTCCATCACCTGTCAGACACAATTAAAAGCTTGCCAAAACATCACAAACCAGATGTGAGTTCTGGAAATCCGGGTTTCTCACTCATACATAGGCTTTTGCTGCAGCACTGAACTCTGCTAATGCTTCAGTAGAAAAATACTCAGCCAAGACTTCATAAATGTCAACATTAAGAAACTGACTGCCCTACAGCACATGCCAGAAACTCATGTTTCTCCACTGCTCCTGTCAATACCAGCAAGCAGTAGGAACTCCTGCAATCACATCCCCAGTGATTTTGTCTCCCAGGGCTACTTGTTACAAGCTGCTTTTTAACCCAGCTGGGAATTAAGAAAAAAACATGCCTGATTTTTTTTAAAGAATTAAATTATCCAAGTGGGTTCCTAAATAACATTGCAACCACATGTGCTTTCTATTCCTCTATCTTGCCTCAGCACTAGCCAAACAACCATCTCTTGGAGCCATGCTATGTGCTAATAGTAAAACTACAGGTTTAAAGAATATTTGAAGTAATCAATGACACCAGGCCGATAATTTTCAGGACAGGAGTCTAACTCCACAGCAGTTTCATCTCTCTTCTCCCTTCAGAGTGGATTATGAGCAATTAACCAGCCAATACAAAACTCCCTCACTTATCAGAGGACCCAGTTTATACAAAACCAGGCCTGCAAATATGCTGGTGCTTTCCACTGCATGGGTATCAGGAGCAGGACATCAGCAACAAACCACTGCATTAGAAGTTGATCTACAGTGGCCAGCAGTTCCCAAATCCTGGCCTGTGCAAACATGCACACCAGAGCCCTACATGCAGATGATGATAAAGTAGGGCCCTGAGTTTTCTCCAAAAATCACCCACAAAAATAAAGTCAAAGGCAGTCAGGTCTCAGTTTTTTATTAAATTCTTCAATGGTTCTGAGTCAGCAGCTATTCTGTCTATAATATAAACCTCAGTTTCTAAAGAAGGTGGTGGCTGGGATTTTGTTTGCTTTTTATCTGCTTGTTTCCTTTAACTTGCCTTGACACTCAATTTAATCTTGAAATAAACCCAAGACTTGCAAGAGGGATATCCAGTTGCAGCTGCCCTTCCCTCTCCACTCTCCTTGCTTCCACACCCTCCCAAAACACAAGTTCTGCAGGAACCTGCAATTAACCTTTTCCTTCTAAACTGGAGGGCCACTACAGGAGAATTCAGTGTTCAGCACAGAGCTGAAGGACTGACAGAAACAGATTCCCATTGCTTGCCTACACCTTCAGCCAGCTGCACTCTTAAGCATACTTACTGTGTTTATTAGACACAAGACACATGTTTTATGAAAAAAATTAAAATCCCAAACAAAACCCCACACAAAGACAATTCCTTAAAGTAGTAAAAGGTGGAGTAGGAAAATATAAATTCCCAGCATTTACAAGTGGATAAATTCCTAGAGAAGAAAATGCAGTATATTTTCGTCTCTTCTCAGTATAAAATAAAAAAGAATAGTAATTCCAAATTTTTATTTATCTCAAAACATTTTCAGTAAGTCAATGGGTAAAACTTAATAAAACAATTCAATTTCTACTTACACCTTCCAGAACAGGCCCACATGGTAGAACCAGGCAGAAGCTGTGACTGCAGAGAGGCGGAAGACACGCTCTGAATAGGTCACCAATAGTGCTGCAACCACTGGAAAAGAGATAAATTGGGAAAAGTTTACAGATACTGCAGTGACAGCTATATACGTGCAGAGTTAGGTAGGAGCAAAGAGGACTCTTCAGTATATTTTGCAAACAACTCTTTTATGCACTCATTTAAATAAGAAAACACAGAAACACATCTTTCCTAACTTTATTTACCTAAGTCTTGTAAAGCTACCTCTGAGGGTGCTAATCTCTAGTACTTCTTGTGCTCTGGTGTCACCCCTTCCTAAATTCCTCCCAGCTTTCTCTCAGGAACCAACTGCTTTTCAAATGTGTGGTATTTACATGAGCTCCTTATTTTCCTTAAAAATTAAAAAAAAAGCCCCAAAGAAAGAGGCAGTTTTGACTCCCATTCCAAAAGGTTCTATGTAGCCAACAAGTACAAGAGTAACTTTTGCAGTTACAAGGCATACAAAGTTGAACAGAGGTCACTGACGAGTCAGCTCTGCAAAGATTTACACAGATCCTTAGGCAAACACTATGTGATTGATCCTACTGATGTCAGCAGCACTGCAGGCAATACACAGAGTGGAGCACAGGTGTGATTTCATCAGGTTTGAGCAGAGGACTCCAGTGAAGAGATCTCGTCCAACTTACTGCCATTGCTTTCCTGAACAGAACTGTACTTCAGGGCTTTGTACGCTAACACCTTCAGTCCAAACACAGGTTTTGGTCTCCAGATCTGGGCTCCTTCTTAAGCATCTACACTCTGCACTCTCTTTTCTGGTGTTGGGAACAAACAACTGTATATGAAAATAGGGATTCTGTCATTTCTTAAGACTCACTCAAGTACCAGTTTGACAAGTCCCAGGAGAGGCCTCAAAAAGGGGCAGATGTTAGTCACTCAACAGTTTAGCCATAGGCATCAGAACTGCACCAATTACTATTTCTATTCTGTAGGCAGTCAGAGAAATATCATGTTCTTCAGAAAATTGATAGTCTTTGAACTCTTTGCACATTTTAAAAGAAGAGTTATCTAAATATGTTAGAAGCAAGACACAGAACATTTTACATGGGAAGCTTAGTCCCTCAAACACCTTCAAGTGAAAGTGCACAGGAAATACAAGCCCTACCCTGCACTTCTTCCTCTTCCAGGCAGGCCTTTCCACACATACAGGTGTTTTTTTTAAAGAGCACAGAGTATTACTGGACTGCCTTTGCCACTAAAAAGGCAAGCTGAAGTTGGCTCTAAGGTGAAAACAAATGAATAAAAAGCATTGTGACCTAAGAACTCCAGACTTGTGTAGCAGAAGTTCTTCTCCACTCACACAACGGAAGCACAGATTTTCTACCCTGCAAATCCAACTGGTGGGATGCTCTGCATTGCACTTCCCAGAGGAAGGGACCCTCAGCCACTCCACAGGAGGAATCACAGAATTGTAGGGGTTGGAAGGGACCTCAAGAGATCATCAGGTCCAACCCACCTGCCAAAGCAGGTTTCCTAGGACAGGTCACACAGGGAGGCGTCCAGACAGGTCTTGGATATCTCCAGAGAAG
Organism: Laterallus jamaicensis coturniculus; assembly: GCA_022605575.1. NCBI lineage: Eukaryota > Metazoa > Chordata > Aves > Gruiformes > Rallidae > Laterallus > Laterallus jamaicensis. Next base: position 7,215,575 of record JAKCOX010000005.1, read on the forward strand.
GAGACTCCACACCCCCTGGGCAGCCTGTCCCAGGGCTCCCTCACCCTCACTGGGGAAAAGTTCCTCCCCATGTTGGTGCGGAACTTCCTGTGCTCCAATTTGCAGCCATTGCCCCTTGTCCTGTCCCCACAGACCACTGAGAAAAGGCTGGCCATTTCCCCCTGTGTCCCACACTTGAGATATTTATAGACATTAATAAGATCCTCTCTCAGTCTTCTTTTCTCAAGGCTGAACAGTCCCAGCTCTCTCAGCCTTTCCTCATAGGGAGAGGCTCCAGGCCTTTATTCATCTCTGTAGCCCTCCACTGGACTCTCTCCAGGAGATCCCTGGCTTTTTTACCAGGCAGCCCAGAACTGGACACAGTATTTGGTAAGGGATAATTTGTTGAGGGTGTACTTCTTTTTGTAACTCCAACTATATAAAAACTACATTACTACCAGAAAACTATGTAATCAAAAACTCAAACAAAATATATTAATAAGAGTAACAGGAAATAACGACTGCACTTGCTACAGAGCAAAACCTGCTCAGCATGCACCCCAGGGTGGCGTACAGGATGGAGCCCTACAGAGACACAGGCAGAGGCACACCTGCTCTTCACGTGGTCTGACTCCAGGCTTGAGCGAGTGATGGAGATGCTCAGGCTCTCACTGGCCTGAGTCAGTGCTGCATACACGCACAAGCAGCAGCAAGGGCTGGCAATCTGAGAGCAGAACAGCATTACATTTGGAGATTAACTTGCTTTCTAAATTAGGCAGAACTGGTGGGTTTAGAAATCACAGTTTTCAATTTAGGAACCTAAAATTCCACATGATGACTTCAGATGTTCAAGGGGGATTTATTTGACTTGGTCTATCATGGGAGAGTTGATTTCTTTTTCCATATTACAGAAAGCATGAAATACACATTTAAAAATACAGTTTGGCATACAGGCATATAAAAGCTGCCAAGATTTTAAAAATCATTTTCTGACAACTTTAAATGACAAGAACACAGTATTTGTATTTGGTTTTGCTCATGAGGAAATAAACAACCAGAGTCTAATTTGCTAAATTATCATAACAAAGTTTTTTCAAGACAAACTAAACTCAGACAACAGACACTGATTTTTCAAGTAACTCCTTTCTGCATAATCTTGGTGATACAAGAAGCCATTCCAGAAGTACTTCCTCTTGCTTTCCTTTAGTCTTATGTCAGAAGACTGCAACAGCCTGTTTGCCACAAAAAGGGCACTGAGAAATTGCACCTGTCTTAATAAGCTGTTGATGTAAACCCTTTGTAAACAACTGGACAAATGCATAGATTACATCTTTATGCTCAGGTGACAATTTGTCTTCATGGATAATGTCAACAGGTCAGCTTTCAAGGCCAGAGAAGGAGAGATATGCCCTGATAGTAAAGTATGAACTGAAAAAAAAGGGTAAAAATATATTCTTAGGATTTCAGTCAGGTGTACTACAATCTAATTGATATTTTGTTGAAGAAGCTTTCAAATCTCATATTGCATCTGTTAGTACATTCTTCAAATCCACCTGAATGCCCTTAGTGGATATCACTACACAAGGGATTGGGCTTCCTTGAAGATCTAGCTGCTTGCCTGGTAATTAAGTGCTAGTTACATCCAAGAATGTACAAGAAACAGCTTCAAAGGGAGTCAATCAAAATTTCTGACATAACAGCCTAAGGAAAATACTGATTAGTTTTTTATTTAAATTGGATATTAGCTCTAGGTGTCAAAATAGCACAGTTGCTGTGCAGAAGAACCTGTCCTCTAGTGTAAAGTTTGTATCGCTTTACAAGACAGAACATCACTCGTAAGGGGACGCAGTGCAAGGTCTAACCCATAGGTATCCACACTGACTCGAAACTCCTTCACCTGTGCAGTGATGATGTTTCTCTTTGGGGTGAAGGCGAGGTTTGTGAAGACTGTGAGATTAATTTAATGATGATTTTAAACCATGCTAGGTCTTCTTAAGAAACAATTCATATACTGAGACCACCCTTTCTCACAGAATTTATTATGACTTGCAAAAAACTTTTCCTCAAAAAGAAATTATCACTTAGCGGTCACAAGTGCTGTACAGTCAAAAGAATCATAGAAAATGCCCCTGGAAAGAAATTTTGGAGGTTATCTACCCCATCTAAGGGCATCAAGACAAAAATAAAGGCAGGCCTGCTTGTCCTAATAAATGTGCATTTCACTCTTCTTGAAAATGAGAGACTTCATAATCTCAGGAGAGAATCTGTTACAGTGAGAATATATTTGCAGGTTCACAGAGAACACCTCTAACCTAAAGCTTTTAAAGATTTTCTCTTCCTAAATGGATTTTATAGTTATTGTAAGGGATGGGGCATTAGCTATTACTGTCAACAGTGAGAACGAGCTCTACAGCCCCCAGCTCTGCTATGAATTTCCAATCAGACTATGTACAAACCTTTTTAGCAAGCCTGAGACAGAGTTCTATATGAAAAATACTCAGTGTGCATATGCAGAACACTGAGCCCTGTTGGGTCTTAAACTCATGTAGAATCTATTCTTTACTGTTGCACAATGTTTCATTTCCAAAAGATAAACAAACAAATATGCACATAAGGCACGTGATTGCCATTGAGTTCAGTGAACAGGGAAGAAAGGGAAGAAAGATTTCCTACACTGTAAATCACAACCAATAATAATTGCTTTTGCAATCTTGATTGCTCAACAGCAATGACACAAAGATAATTTCATAGTCAAAGCATCACATACTGATATCCACTGATAAGCAGAGTTACAGAGAAGGTTGCAAACAATTACATTTACTCAAGAGTGGCTATGTCAGATCAGGAAGATTTGACTTCCAAGTACACAAGACTAACATGCTGAGAGGCTGACTGAGGGACATACACTGAACTTCCAGAGAAGAGAATAAAAAAGCTACTTGGAGAGTAATTCAGGTCCTGCTTAAGAACACAGCACACTCTGGTACTATGTTCCATACAGCAACAAATACGATAGACACAACCAAGGCATCAGCTAAATTAGCAAAACATACCAATGACCTAATTGTTTCCATAACAATAGAGGCATGATGTCAGCCTGGCTCTAGTGGTAAATCAGTGACTAATCTCAGACTTGGAATCTACAGAGGCAGGACTTCACTACACCACACAGTTACAAATACAGCAACAGCAGTAAGACACACAAAAGATAGGAGGAAAAAAAAGCTTATGCTGGCATAAATGGTGAAATTCCACTGAGCAGTATCACTGGACTACCAAACATTGGCACTGCAGTCCAACACAACAGCCACCTGGCTTTAACAGTGTTTCTATAAGCAACATAATATTCCTGTAACATAGACTTTGGGACACTGCTGCAGGCCAGTAACTTGATAGGAAGGTTCAAAGTTGGAATGTCTGTAAAAATGCATTAGTCACTGAAACAAAGCCTTATGACATACCAAGGATTCTACTCAAACCAGAATATTTTTAATAACTAGTATTTCAGAAACAATCATTCTTTGCACAAGCTATTTTTTCTTTTGCTTACATTACAAATAACTACCCTCCACCCACACTCCCCAGCTAAGGATGGAACATGTTGCCAGTTTACAGATGAGTAAACTGAATCACATGCCTGACGAGTTATACTTGTTTCTTAAAGATACAGATTTTTTTTAAAAAACTCTTTCTCCAAAATAAATGGATTTTCACTAGTACAGAAGTAGGGTAGCTGAGCAAAGTATTTTTTCTTGATCAGCATGACAAAGGCAGGGTCAGATTCACAATGAAGTTTTCAGAGGGTTTTTTTCCTGTGTGAAACAGACATTGTCTCTGGAGAACTCGCCAGACAAATGAGAATCACAGCCCTTTTCCTGTGTGAGGTGAAGCACAAAAACTTACATAGGTCTCAAGATAGTTGTTCAACTGCCAGTCTCTCACAACACAAATATTCTGATATCTAAATTCATGTATTTCCTCTGGGCATGCTTAAGAGAGAAAAGTCATTCTTCTAAGCAGCTCCACATGGAACTTGAAGTGGAGAAAGTTTTAAAAAAACCAAAACAAATGCTTGGGCTATTGAAAGGAAAAACAGAGACTGTACTGCACTGTGGCAATGCTATTGTTTGTCAGCCTTAAGCAATAAACTATCATGGGCATAAACATGACATGGAAAGTGCTCAGGGCAAACCAGTCCAGTCTCTTAAGAGTAGGAGAGAATATCAGGGAGGAGAACTAAGAGCTCAATAATTAAAGCTGAGCATAGGCTTTTGTTTAAGAAGGGAGTTCTAAAGTTAAGCCAACATACTACTCTACGTACCTCCAAACTTCAGTCACACTGTAAAGATACCCCTACCAGATTTAAGCTGCCTTGTTCAAGTACTAGTGCAGCCACATCAGCTCAAAGCTCAACACAGGTTTATTAATCCTAAAACACAGGCCCAACCTCAGGCGTTACTAAAAACGAGGCACGTGTTGTTGTAAAAGGTGGTGTGCATGTGACTCCATTAGGCCAAAATATTTCTGAGATCTGGAACATGCAGGGAAAAATTCTGACCTGACAGGATGAGCATTTTACTGGTGAAAATAAAAACATCATTCTTCTTTTTCCTCCTATGCACTACATGTCAGGCTGTTTACTATTGAGCTGGAAACGTCACAGAAATGCAACTTCACAGTTTTTGAAAATTTTAAACCCCAACCTGGGAATCAAATAGAACCTTTGTACAAAGCAATACAAAGCCTATAATCTCAGTGGAACTGCAGCTGCTTATGTTTAGAGTCCACCATAATTTCCACCCTTGGAAAGGACTGTTTGCTTCAGAGCAGTTGCATGCTTTAAGCAGACACTTCAAATATCAGTCAAGATAGTGAAAAATAACCACAATCATTTAGTTAGTGATCAGTTCTACTGTTAAAGCTGACAGAAAGCTTATTATCCTTTTTGCTAAGCCACTCTTATTTTAATTGAAGCAGAGGATGCTATAGCTGGGCAACAAGAATTTAAGAGGCTGTTTCGGATCCCAAGAATACAGTGATGAGTCACTTCAGAACATTCATTCACTCAAAGAACTTCTACGCTTCATGTGACAGAAGGTAACACTTGATGGCTCAGTGAAATGATCATAAATGCTCATAGTACAAATAAATACACCTAATAATGCTACACTGTGTATGACAGGCACATATGTTTCCTCATACAATTTAGGTGGCTTTACTGCTAGTGTGAAGCATAAAGACGGGGTAAACCCATTAATTCTCTTTTGACAGAAGTGCAAAATTAACAATTTGTAGCAATTAATGCTACAAAGGCAGATTAATTCTTTTTTACCTGTGATGTCTTAAAAGAATATCTATACTCAGAGTAAAATGGGAATTTTTAGCTTTAAAGGACTGCTCAGATATGAACAGTTCATGTGTTACCAAAAGCAGCTTACCATGATCCTGTGTTCTTGTATGGAGGGATTACAGTGCAGTTCAAAATCCAGTTGTTTTCTATGGAATGCAAACTTCATATGTAAGCTCTGAGTTCTGGAAACATATGTAAGGAAAAACACTAATTAGAAAAAGGATTAAAATACGACATAAGACAGTAGTTACTCTCACGACTATTGCATAATTCTGTATGGCTTGGAAACATCATTAACTAAGGAATTGTGCCTAAGGGAGCAGTCTGTGATTGCAAATGAAACCAGCTGTCAACATTGTGAGTTATGCCCACTGCTGGCAATTGAATATTCAAGAAGGGAGACCAAAGGAACCTCTAGTGAAGGCCTAACTACACTAATATGTTAGGCAGTGCATCTGGAGAGGGGGAATGATGCTGGCACAGACCACTGAATGTTCCGATCCCAAGCCACACTGAGCACACATGCCTCAGTCAACATGTGCATCTGTGGAGTTGCATCTCCAGCGTACCAAGTCCCTAAGCTGTCAAGAGAAGAGGTTTACAGAGATGAAGATGCACAAGACCTGGAAGCTAGTGTCACCTCTGGATATTGGGATGCTCAAGGAGGAAAGAGAGAAAAAACCACAGACTGAAGTCTTTACACGAATAGAATGCATTTGCAGTAAAAAGATGCTGCAGTATTTCTCTCAAGGCATTTTGGCAGGCTGAGTAAGTGTAAAGTCTGAGGTGGAATGTTCCTTGCATAAGCAAAAAGCGAGGAGGATTTTTGTTTGGGTGGTTGGGGCTTTTTTTCCAAACTATCTCCTGAGTCATAAGCGAACACTACATTTTTTTTTGACAGTTTATAACTTAGAAAGCAAAATAAATTTACAGACACTGAAAAAGTGGATAATAAACATAAAGAATAGGTCATATGCTCCTAATCGAGCACAGTCAGAGCCAATTAAAGAGATTTACTCCTAACATCAACACAATCAATATACAGAGGGTTTATTCTCACAATTTTTGGCATGGCACCTTTTAAAATGAAGCCTCTAAGTGGCAAGACCTTTTATGCTTATCTCTAAGAGGTACTTAGTGCAATTATTACATTACTATGTTTAACACATGAAGCACAAGTGAAGACTGCAGACCACTCTTAACAGCAAACATCCAGCAAGTACATTCCAAAATTAATGCTCCAACCACTGAAATGCCAATAAACACCCAATAATGAATTGCTACTGATAGAAATTTTTCACTCCTCAAGTTTTCATCAGATTCTAAACACTAAGAGCAAGGTTTCTCATCTCCGAAAGCAAAGCTCATTTTTAACTGAAATGTTAACTCTGAAAGCATATATGTGGGTGGGCAGCAAAACAAAGGAAATCTTCAGTTGATAAAATGTTATGTTCTTTGTAAAGAGACATAATTCTGTTTAGTGAAAGAGAGAGAAGTGTCCAAGCCTCCATGATTACATACCTTCCCTTAAATAAAATGAATATAAAATACACAGCAGAAAATACATTTCAACCAGAAGCTGGACTTGATTTCATTTTATGGTTTGGGTAAATCAATCCTTCCTTGCCCATTTTTTCTAGCATTACAATCCAGAATGAAGGATTTAGGAGAAAACTGCCTGTGTGCTATGTCTGTGACAGTAACTGGAATGGGCTCTTCCTTCACAGGGCAGTCATGACAAATAGGGAAGCAAAGCATGCATTTCAGTGGTACCAGACCAGGAAATAGCCCACTAAAGGTTTGTGGCTGTATAATTACAAAATTCAATTTATAAAAATAAGTTGGTGTTTTTCCTGACAGTTATTAGACTTGGCTTCCTGTGAAGAACTCTCACAGAACTGCATTTCCTTTGTTGTGTTGCTAATACACACAGGCAGACTCGTAAGGCAAGCCCTGGTGCTTGGATTGCTTTGCTTGCCCTTCTTTGCTTCAACAGCTTGCAGTGCTGCTGAAATGCACTCCCTGCACAAGCACACCACCAATGAGTTCACTCCCTGGCAGGTCACAGCAAGACCTTGTGCACATCCCTGTGAAGCTAAGGCATAATTTATTATAATATTTAGAATATAAACTTAACACATCAAAGCAGATCTGGACAGGGATCCTTTCAACATCTTCCTGTGCCACACCTCAATTGTTTTAAGAGGGTGACTGATGCATTGTGTGGTTTATTTACTTTCCTTCTTCCCTTCACTTGAACTGAACATATTATTGCTAGCATTCTTGCATATTAAAGCAGTCACAAGTGAGAGAGGTTATGCAAAGTTAAAAAAATTCATCTGAAGTAACAAAGAAGTTGTCAAACTTTGCCATGTCATCTAAATGAGCTTACTTCAAAAGCACAGCCATCTTCCCAGTTCTTCAAGGGATGAGGGAGGATATTACCAAGTCATTCTCCAAACCATTTGGGCTTTCTTAAGTAAGAGAATAATACTTTGTAGAATACTGTTAATAACCAGCAAGTCACTAAATGCATGGCACCAAAGCAGCTGTTGTAGAGTGCAATGTTGCTATGAAAAAAGACATCTACAGTTTCTAGTCATTTGACTGCTAATGCTCTTCTAAGTCTGAGAAGTAAGAAATCATAAAACCAGCCTGTACATCAAATCATGCACAACTGGGCAAGTTTTTAGGTTAGCTCAAATCACAACCCAGATGAAAAAAACTAAAAGTCCTTATTACAAATTGCAAGCAGTGTACTTGTCTTACTGGGAAGTATCCATCCAGAGAACTGTATGGCTTTCAATTTATTACTTAACTGAAACTGAACATGTATTTTGGCTCTGGAGTTAAAGCAGGACAAAGTAAAGAAAAAAGATAAGCACTTTTCTGAAGCAATAAAAGGCATGGGGGTGTGTGTGTAAGAATAATCAGAAGTTAAATCTAAATGACTCCAGCTCTGCATTCTTTCAAATACAGAGACTATTGAAGAGATTATCCAAACTGCTGAAACCTGGAGGCACCTCAAATAACTACTAAAAATGTAATATTGTAGTAATTTTTTTAAAGGGCTAATGGGAAGACCTGAGATACAGATAGATTAACCTGACATCAGTGTGGACCAAAGTAGAAGATGGAAATTATATTAGCATCACAAATACCAGTCACACCAAACACAGCCAGTATACTCCTTGACTGCGAGAAGTCCTGTCACAAACCCAATATAACATCATGTCCTCACACTCTTGAAAAGCACTGCACCCTAGTACCACCTGACATTTTTGTTAAAATAGGATGGTGGTAGTGATTTTTATTTTAGTCTGAAAGAAACACAAAGATCAGTGGCTTGAAGCCAAAGTCAGGTAGGTAAAGTGACTCTAGAACAAATGCATACATTTAAAGTGGGGGTAGTTAACCACCGAGACAACCAACCTAGCTAAAGGCAAGACAGAGTCATTGTCACTTGACATGTTTAATATGGAAATGACATTCCTAGAGATGGAACTGCAGATATGTGGGCCTCTCAGGGAAACACACTACCAGCACTCCTCTTGTTCTTCTGTGCAGGAATGCTACGTTGTTTGAGTATTTCTGCTTCTTTCTTTGAGCATATTTTACAGTAACAAACATTTGGCAAAAGACTGGTATAATGTTTGGATCCCAAATGACAAAGATAATTTAATAATTAATTTAGAAATCTTAACACGATTAATTTTGTTGCTGAGTCTGTAACAACATGTTGATGGTGTAAAGCCCTACTGTAAATAATCAGGGAATTCCAAACTGCGATTCAGATACTCTACTAGGGTAGGGTAAGAAGTTTGCAAGAGAGAGAGACAGATAGTCAGATTTAGATAAGGCTCAAGTAAAGTTCTTGGATGATTAGGAGAAGAAATATTACAGAGTATAGCGTCCACACAAGAAAACGATTCAACAAATCAAAGCAAACTGAGCTCTGTCAAAAGTCCTTGCTATATATAATGAGCCAGAGAGGGCTGACACTACTTGAAATTTGAACTGGCAACTAGCAAAACTGCCATAAAAAAATCCCTGTTTATAGAAAATAATCATAGAACTATTTCTCATGCCTCAATTCAGCAAAAATACAATTTTTTGACATGAAGATTTCTGGAGTCAAGTATGTAAGGCTTAGAAGTGTTTTTCATCAGAGACACAAAAATATTGAAAATTTGTAAGATTACCAATGCCCTTGTTAGAAAAGCACAAGGGATGTAAGATAAGCTTTAATGATAACAGAATTAGAAGCTATCACAAAAACACAAGGCTGGGTATCACAGATGATCAATCAGATGACCCTCGGAATTTCAGTAACAGATGAAATGAAATCCAGCAATAGGCAGTGAAGGGTCATGCAGTGGTGCATTAATCACAAATACCTACACTACTAGAGGATATTTCTAACTGTGAAGAATAACAACAAAGGAAGGATTTGAATGCAATAGCTAATGTCATGAAGACTACAAGCTGTCAATATAACAGGACTGAAAAAGTAAAATGTGATCTTCTGAATTATGAGGAAAAGTATTTCTAGTAGAAGATTATTAAGTGCTGATTTAATACCAGCAACGACCCTAATGACTCATGTTGAGGAAAAGATGAATTCACTATATAGGAAGAGCAGAGAAAAGCTACAGATTGACCTGAGGAACAGAGAACATATCACATGACAGGAGAATAGAAAAGCGTGGCATGCTTACAGTGATAAAGACTTGAGGAGGTCATAAACATTGTTTATGAGTATGCAGTTAGAGAAATGGACACTAGTGCCATGTACACTAGGAAGCTACACAGTTCCAAAGGTTTTGCTTGACCACTGCCCTGCTGCTTAAGTACCTGAGCAGTGTAAACACACTCAGTAAAAATCAGTGAATGGGAAGCCTTGTTATCATTTAACAACTTTCAGGACACTCGTATAACAAAGGCACATGCAAACCAGCCTTAATACTGGTTTGCTTAAGGGAAGGAGCCAAGTCTTAACAACAGCATTGCAAGGGTGGTGACAGGAAGGGACAGAGGGGAGCAATCTACCTACAAAGCCATTGGCTGCCTTATTCAAACTTTTCCTTTTCCTGCTCACCCAAAGAAACAAACCTTCAAAATATAACAACTTACTGGTTTAGAAACACTCCTTGAACCTACCCCTTGCTTTCAGTTTATTTGACAAAAATAACCCATGGTGATTAAGGTTTAGTGGGATAGGATTTGCTGGAGCAATTTGCTGTACAAAACAATGAGCCAAATTCGATTTGGAAATAACACTGGGGATGAATGTCCACCACAAAAGGAAAAATGTCAGTAAGAATTGTTTTATGACACTTCAGGGTCACTGAAGCAGAAAAACATAAAACCAGGCAGATTTTTTAAATTTAGCCCTAATTGTCAAATAAAAGGCACAGCTGGTGGATCATTACATGCTCGCAATTCATCATTCACCCAGAACACACAACCAATATATTTTAAAGACTCAACTTTTTTGCCTAGACTGGGACTACGCTACCAGATACACCTGAGAATGTTTTCCTGCCTCTGTCAAAAGAAGCAATAGCAAATAAATGTACATGTTAAATATGTGACACTACTAGTGTCATAAGCCTTGCTGTCAAGACATAAGCAAAGCTGCAGAACAACCCATGATGACAGATTGTAAACTGTAACTTCATGCCCCGTGGTCAAGTACTCTCTGACTATTCCCAGTCTTAGTGTGTAAAGCATGTTTATTTTGTAAACATGTATTCTTGCCTACATGAATCCCACAAGTGTATCCACATATTCTTCAATACAGCTTTACAAATGCCCTGGCTGCTTCCAGGCTTTACAGTAGTTGTTTCTTATGACATCAATAGCTGGTCTCACAAGTTACGCTTACAGCAGATGATGACCTGTGTAGTCATAAATTCAACCCAACAGAATAATGATTCAACTCTCTTTTTCATCAGAGGGAAGTATCATTTCACTGGCATGCTGCTGGCTTCACAATTGCTGGAGTAGTTACCCACTCACTAAAAGTCCAAAGACTCTCTGGCTCCCCTTTTAATGGGGACTTTGTGACATGAAATAAAAAGAAACAAAACAATGACATCTGCTTTCTAATCTTATGCAAGAAACACGATCATCTTCAGAAGACTTCCTATTTATAACCTCCTAACTACCACACAACCCCAAATATGCTACACACTAGCAACAGAACTTCAGAGAATCCAGGGCCTGCACCCTAAAGCACGTACACTTCTCTAGCTGCAGTGGCTAATTAAAAAAGGTATTACCTCTACCTATAAATTTTTGTCTTCTGTATAGTCATGCTGCATATTCTGTATGCTGTCACATATTTAGTTTGCCCCCAACATTAATATATATCAGTCATACTTTTGGCACACAAATTTACTTTGACAACTTTTCTTATCACTGTTCAAGTTAAAAATCTAGCCTTGAAATGAAACTTCAAGTCTTATTTTTGCTAATCTTCTGCTCTAATTACTCAAACCGGTGATGACTGTTGATATTCCACAGGTCCAGAAAACAGATCTGTTTAAACAGTCACACAGTTTTGGCTTCACATTTAAGGATTCTCAACAACAGACATATACGCTTATCCACAGTCCATTTTGCATCTATTAAGAGTGAAAGACTGCAGGTAACTTCCCGAGAGTCTCCTCTGAAGGAGAAAGTGCAGCTTGGTTAAAAGCCATCTCTGTACATTTATTCCAGCTATGAAAGCTGTCATGCAGTGAGGGAACTGTTTAAATTCACAGTCACAAGCTGAACAAACTTTGGAGAAGGTGAAGTGCTAAACTGGTACATCTCCTTGCACCCTGGATGCTAGCCTGCCCTAGCCAGAGTAACTCTTTTGGGAGCATAGAAGTAGCCAGCAAGCTGTTTATGAGATGGAGTATTTCAGAGAGCAGACTAAGTTAAAAACAAACAAACAAAAATATATTTGTCCTAGCCAAAATCAATTCCTTTCTTGATTTGGTTCACTGCGCAGCCCCATGAGCAGTCGTGCCACTCAGCAGAGTGAAGACAAATAGGTCTGCTGTGCAGCAACCTTAAATAGCACTGCATCTGAATGTCAAGCAAGAAATTAAAAAAAAAAAGAAATAAAATAAGAAATGGAAAAGCAAGTATCTTTTTCAAAATTGGGGGAAATGTATTCTGTGCAAGGGACTTGCACCAGTTCACTATACTAGTTGTGTTTAAATATTGTTTGAGGGTATACTTGCCCAAAGATTAATTTCATTTTTAATAAACTAGCTAGGAAAAGAAAACGCACATGAGAACGTAAACAAGCCAAACTGGTCAGGTAATGGAGCTTGATGACGTTCTTATTAAAGTCACCTTAACTACAGAAACCAAATTAATCAATGATGTCTGGCATCAGGTGAAGGCAGGTAGCGCATCAAAACAAATTTGTTGTAACAACATTGCTGTGTTTCACATTAGACATGAGGTGCTGTTGTCCAAGTCTAACTGCTACTTTGACATAATAAAAGCTAAATGAAGGTGCTGAAGGACATGGGCAATGAGAGAAACACAAGATGCTCTATAAAGTCACATATGGAAACAGCAAACTTATTGGTTGACTCTATGGTGTAGCAGAAGGGAAAGAATATAGGGTCCTCCTCCCCTCACTTAGCCTCATCTCACTGCTTTCTACCCGTGGGTGGAATTCCGCAGCAACACCAGCCTGCCCAAAAGAGAGCTGCGGCTTTCCTGCTCTCCTTCTTGCTTCCATTCTGCAGCCCTGCCCTTTCCACTGCACCTGCATTACCACTGGCACAATCACACACACTGCCCTCATTCAGGACACTGAGCAAACCTCGCCCTACTGAAGGAGTACCCATGTTTTAGCTCTTTTGGCTCCTTTCAGCTTGCTATTCAGCTGCAAAAGCATCGCAGCCAGCACGAGATAAAACTATGGCAGCCCTGAGTAAGCTCAACTCAAGCTATCAGGGACCAGCAGCCTTAGAAAGGAGGAGTTTGTTGTTAAGATGTAGGTTTGGAGGTCTGCCAACAGGTATATCATTCAGGGCTCTGCCCAATAGCGCATTAGTACCTCAGATTAAAGAAAGATTTATGTCAAGAAGAGCGTGCTAAGCACAGGTGATGGAATGAGGTTCACTCCTGATTTTCTTGACTCACTATTTGTTTAAACTTCAATCTGACTCACAGTCCAGAAATTATTTCAGCAGAAAAAAAATAGTTCGAAATAGCTTATTTTTGGAAAACAAACCCATGTAGCTAGGAATTAAATCTACCAAGGGATTAAACCAGCTGCTCTGCCTTTGTCTCTTATTCCTTCCTGTACTTAACATTCACCACGCCTTCTTGTGGTAGAATAGAGTTCAAAGAAAAACTGAACTATATTCTAACAATAATTACAACAACACTGTAAAACTGATGTAATTCCTCTCAGTGGAACAGACTAACAGAAGTGGTAGTTACAATACTTTTGGAAAAGGTTAAAGACCCAAGAGGAATTCGGTTGCAAAAGCAGGGCTTGCAGCTGAAAGCAGCCCTGAGGGATCAGAAATGCAGCTGAGAAGAGGGGTGCTGCTAGAGCAGTTGTGAAATGACCAACAGTCCCAAATCCACTTAAAGCACTGCACTCCAAAGTAAAAGAAATTAAAACATCGGTCAAAAGAAATTACTATTCCTCTATAATTTAGATGCTACTCCATTAAAGGCAATATAAAATCCTTCTGGCTCTAATTTCTAAACCACCTGACTGGTAATTTTTTAACTACACTATAACCCAGCAAGAACATTAACTTCATCTATGCAAATGAGGTTGTGTAATGAGCAGAAAGCAACGTTATCACATTTAGAAGAAACAAACTTCTTGTTATTCTAGTTATATATATCTAGATCATAAAAGCAAAGGCCAGAAAACCAGTAAGGTCTTTGGAGGGATGATGCATCAGACAATTGAAGGAAAGGGACATGCCCCTTAAAGGACATTATAAAAGCTGATAAAACCTGCTGCATTAAAGGACGCAGTCACTTGTTAATAACAAAGAATTAAGCTCAATAAAAGTAAAGAATGGAAAGACTTTGTCAGAAAGAGTTATCGCTAAATGTTTCACCGTGCAAGATCCTTACAGCACCAAAATACCCTTTTTCCACTCCCAGATCGTAAGAATAGAACATTTCATTAAGTCCTGTTAGGAGCAAACAGAGGAATTATCTTCTGGTTGGAAAATCTGTGCGGCGGTAGAGCCCCTTCTGCTCTGCCTGGTGTGTGGACAGCTCCCCCTTCTGTTCCAATCGACTTTAACCATCTTTCAGAACATAGACATACTTTCCGTCCGTAAGAAACGGTTCATCTGCTAAAAAAGGGCAATCCGTATCACGCCCCGAGCCCCCTAATGTAGAGTATGCTCATGTTTTAGAAGAGAAATACAAGCTGATGACGAACATCACAAAACATAATCCATTGCCAGAAACGCAATTTCTTCTATTAAGAGCACTTTTTCAAGTACAGGACTTGAGTAGTGTTTCAATGCAAAAGTACTTCTTCTTTGTCCTAATTAATGTTCATATTTAAGTCTGCATTCATAAGCCTTCTGTATTTCACATGAAACAGTATAGAAAAAACCCAGGTAGGTATTAAGACACAAAGACTCACAAATCTCAGCTCAATGCTCCATAGTGCAGTGGGTGATGAGTTCCCATCTTGCACCAGGAATCCATGGTTTACGTTGAAGGTATGCTACTATCCTATTAAGTTAATTAGTCTGGCACTACAGCCCCCAAATCAATTGAACCTCCAGGCAAGTGAACCTCCTTAAGCAGGAAAATGAATTCAATCCAGGTCTTGCACTTGCTCAGCCTACAACACACAAACACCACCATCAGCTGACAAAACCTTACTGTCCTAAGCTTTTTCAGATATTTCAAGGAAAGAAAAAAAAGCACTGTACCTTGAAGAAAAGACTGAGAACTGAGGAGATGAGGCTTCAGCTTACAACTCTTCCTTCACCAGACTAAACACCTGGGAAAGGGGATTTGGGTCACACCCCCATTGCCAGCTACTTCACTCAGCTATCTCTGGGCATGTTTTCTGTGCAGCTGCAAGTTCCTTACAGTGCCAGGTGGCAGGAAGCATTGCCCCCTATCAGTACCCTACAGAAGGCGAGGCACCTAGCCCAGGCCACACTGGCGGCCTTGGACCTAATCCCATTGCTCTTTCTAGCCTACGTATCTGAGACAAACACCTTGCCTCTCCGTTGCCAGGCACCGTATCAAATAAGGTAAGACAGAACTGCGTCTCATGCTTAATATATACAGCAGCACAGCAAAAGGAAGCCCTTAAACTTTATGAGAGCCTTAAACTTTATGGGTTTTAGCCCACCTATTTAAAAAAATTCACAGAATGGCTTCAGCTGGGAAAGACCTCCAAGATCAGGGAGTCCAGCCATCCATCCAGCCTCACACTAACCGAGGAGTAACAAAACCTCTTTACTATGAGGGAGGTACCCACATGAGAACAGCACTGTTCCTTTTATTAGGAGAATTCACGCCCGTTTTCGGTGACCCAGGAGCTGGGTTCGGCCGCTCTACCAGGCCTGAGGGTTTCCACCAAGAGGCCGGAGCGAGCGCGGCGAGGCGAGGCGAGGGGAGCCCAGGCCCTCTCAGCCGCAGGCAGTGTACAGGCCTTCCCTCCTCCAAGGGACCCACGGAGGCGCGCAGAGGCGCCAAAAGCTGCCGCTCCCCAGCTACCGGGCTGAAGTAACGCAGCGGCCCCCTGAGGCACATCGCCGCCCGCGCAACAGCGCGCGCGCCGTAACGGCTGCCAAGGAGCCGGTCACGCGACGCCCTACGCATGCGCGGTATCTACCAGCCCCGCTCATGGGCGCGGCGGGTGTCGCTGCCTTGGCGTGATTGCGTCAGACGCAGCGTCGACCTGGGGCGGGGCGGGGCGAAGGGGTAACGGCGCGATTTTTCAAAATGGAGGCGCCGGGGGAGGGGAGCGGCCGCCGGGCCCGGGAACGAGCAGGCCTGGGCCGAGGCGGGCGGCCGAGGGCGCCGTGATGGGGAGCCGCGGCCCTGAAGAGAACTCCTAGCGAGAACCCAGGGAGAACGGCCGGCGCCATGGCGACCTGCATCGGCGAGAGAATAGAGGTGCGGAGCCCAGCCGCCCTCCCGCCATTTGTGTGGGGGGGAGGGGCCGGGCGGGGGCTCGGCTCCTTACTGAGAGGCGGCCGGCGAGGCGCGGAGCGCGGCTCTTCCCAGGCCCGCTCGCACCTTTCTTACCCCTTTCTCCCCACCACCGCGGGCCGATGGGCTATGGCGGCGCCGGCCTGGGTCCTCCGGGCTCCTCCCCGCCTGGGCCGCTGGTGGAGCGGGGGCGGGGCTCCGGTCGCGAAGCTATGCTTCCCCACCCGCAGGGGGATCGGGCCCGGGCGGAGCGCCCTGGGCCATGGCACCCGGCTCTGTGTTCGCGGCGCGCCGGCGGTCGCTCCCCAGCCGCTGCCATAGCAGCGGAAGCCGCGGGCGGGCGTCCTGTTGCTCCCCAGAAGCGGCGGGAGAGACGGCGGGAAGGTGGCTGCTCCCCAGCCGGCCTGGGAGGTGCCTGTGGCAGTGCCAGCCGGCCGCCGTGCAGAGAGGACGATGTCTCGGGGGGTGCTGCGCGGCCCCGCCGCGTCCTGCCGCCGTGCCCCGGAGAGCTCCGTCCAGGTACTGGCACGGCACCCCGGGAACGCCTGGGGGTTTGCCCCGGCATCGGTGTGTGCGGCCCCCCTATCTGTGTGGGGAGGCACAGCGTCCGGAGAGAGGCTTCAATGCCTGGCTGGGACTGACGGTGATGATTTGTTCGTGTTGCAGGATTTCAAGGTGGGGAACCTCCTGGGGAAAGGCTCCTTCGCAGGGGTCTACAGAGCAGTATCCCTGAAAACCGGTCTGGAAGTGGCTATCAAAATGGTAAGGCAGCCAGCAAAGGAAGAAGAAGGGCAAGTGGCAACAGGTTGGGGTTATGTGGCTGGGCATTTGTGCCTGGATGGTTTTTTTTGTACATAACCGGTATTTAGATCAGGATTCGAACCTGAATTACACAGTGCAACCTTTACACTGTATTGATAACTAATAAAAGTGTTTATACTGCTATTAAAAGAATTTAAGCTCAAGTAGTCAACGCTGGGTGGACAGTCAGCCCTAGAACTCCTATTCAGAAGTCTGTGACCCCAAAATGTTCATTTAGAATCCACCTGACTGGAGAAGTCCTGGAAAAAATGCCTGGAAAAGCTTCCCTTGCTGTGAGGACAAACTTTGTAAGGGAAACTCACAAATCACAGGTGTTTTGCCAGATTCACTTATCTGTAATACTTCTACTTAGCCATGTTTTCAGTATGAACTGCATTTAGAATATCTGCCTGGCAGAATAATTAGGTTCCCCTGCTTAAGTATTTCAGAAACTTTTCTAGTAAGTGTTTGCACTGAGAATAGTAAACTGGTCTACTCTGACACTTGTGTATTCCTCTGTTTATTGATGACACTTGTTCATTAAAAGTATATAGTAGGTTAAACTCTGAAAACTGGCTTATATTTAGAAGTTGTTTGGCATCTAAAAACTTAGGCTTGCTTGAAACTGACGCATATGTAATCAATAATTCAGTGCCTGAAAAGTATTCTGTGTTCCTTTTACAGATAGATAAAAAAGCCATGCACAAAGTTGGAATGGTACAGAGGGTTCAAAATGAGGTGAAAATACATTGTCAGCTAAAGCATCCATCTATACTTGAGGTAAGAATCGTGCTTTTGTAGAGTACTGTGTGTGTGACTTGCTGTATAGCCTACAAAATGTATTTTAATTCACTCACTGGCTTCTGTTCTAGCTTTATAACTATTTTGAAGATAGCAACTACGTGTACTTGATACTTGAGATGTGTCACAATGGGGAAATGAGCAGATACATCAAGAACAGAAAGAGACCCTTTTCAGAAGAAGAAGGTGAGACTTGTGCCTGTGTGTAGCTCGCTCTGTGTTAATGTTTTTGGCTTAAGTATTTAATTCTAGTGAAAAGATATTTAAAACTGCCATCAAACTGAAGGAGTTTGTATAGCTTAAAATCTTCTGATAAGTGATAAACTAAAGATGAATCAGTATTATGCATTCCCTAGAATTTTTGTATGCTGTTGTTTCTATTTATGCCATTTTGCAGTTGTTTGTATGCTTTGGGGTTTAAAAAGAAGTGAACTTAGAAGGTGGAGGTATAAGAAAGGTAGAGCTTACCTCTGTAGCTATAGTTATAATGAAGCATTGGTCAAGACCAGGAAGTTCCACAGAGGAAAACTGGTAGCCTCCTCACATCCATGTCTTGCTTTGTGTTGCACCTCTTCATGGCTGTATTACACGTCACCAGTTAGAAAGCCTTCCAGATCACAGATGGCCTTATGTGGTGTCGTTGGAAATACTTGCTATGCTCCAGGGTGTGAAGAAATTAAGATAATGCAGGTAACTGATGCTCAAGGGCTGAGTTGGGAAGGAAATAAGTACTGGCATATTGGATTAACTCGAGATGGGCTCCCAACAGGAGAAACTACACTGGTTTTATCTCTAGTTTTTTAACAGTAATAACTGAAAAGTCTTTTTCCCTAGGAGTTCACTGTAAAACTACTTTAATTGACTGTGGTAATCCCTTGAGTAGTGTTTTGGAATGAAGTCTTGCTAGAAAAAAAATAATTGCACTTAGGAATTGACTAATGTTCCACTTCCTTACAGTTGAGAGTAAGAGGATTTCAGTTAGGACGTGGACTGCTGAAAGCCTGACCAGTACAGTGCAGTTTTTAAAAAACCAAAACAAATACCAACAAAAAAACCCCTCACCCCAAAAGGAGAAAGCAAATCAAGCCACAGTGTATAATGTTTGAGGGTACAGCCAACCAAGCTGTTTGGCTTTCATCTGATCTGAATTCAGTGGTCGTTGCCTCTTCTGCTTTCAGGCTTCCCATGCTGGTCGTCTCTAGCACAGTTCTTCCAGTTCACCCACTTCTCTAATAGAGTCTAATCTAACTTTGTGAAACTATTTTTTGTATACATATGAACAATAGTGTGTCTGTATAAAATAGTTATATATAAATAAGAAATCTATGTATATGGATGTTTTTGAACCCAGACCGCAGGACTGGATTAAAGGGGTGCCTCTGTACAGGTATCACTTAAT
The DNA here is from genome assembly GCA_022605575.1 of Laterallus jamaicensis coturniculus. Lineage (NCBI taxonomy): Eukaryota > Metazoa > Chordata > Aves > Gruiformes > Rallidae > Laterallus > Laterallus jamaicensis. Next base: position 7,235,080 of record JAKCOX010000005.1, read on the forward strand.
TCTGATCTGCTCCAGCAAAAATAGTTCACCTGATGGTACCTCACTTCTAAAAGCTGATAAACCACTGACCTAAATAAAGAAGTATCTTCCTTTGAGGAGTGGTTTCTACTAACATTTGTTACTCACTAGTTGTTGCCCTTTGCTAGGAGAAGGAGGATTGTATATTTTTTTCTTTAGAAAGAATCATTCCAAAATATTATTTAAATTGCCATACCATAATAAATGATGCTGTTTCAGCCTGGATGAGACTTGTCTTTTTTTAATTACTCCTGTTGTAAGTTAAACCTCTTGTATTTCTGGTGTGATGGAACAGAAAGGCTATCCCAGTATTATGAACTTAAAAGTTTTTGAGAAATTGAAATATTACTAGCCTTGCCCACTTGCTAATGATAAAACAAATATCCAACTGCTCTCCTATGTTATCTGCACATAGTGAAGCTGCTTGATTTTGTGTATTTGCAGTTTCTAAAAGCTTGAGGCAACTTTCTAAGTTTTCTTAAAATTAGAGTCTTAGGCTAATTGACACTATTTCTAGTCCTGTTTAGATTATTCTGTTGGCAAAGCCACAAATCCAATTGCTGTATTACAGAACATTTTTAAAGAACTCTCTTGGAATGTAATCATGCTATATTGCTTAAAGCTAAAAGCAGACAGTGAATTCCAGTCTCATTACCAGGACACCTGTAACAATTGTGTTTAAAAAGAAAAAAAAAAAGCAAGATGGTAGCAGACTTGAAAAAGTTATTTCCACAGTTATGGCTTCAATTATGACTAAAACATCTCACTTTGTGCTTTGACAGCCCGACACTTCTTGCATCAAATAATCACGGGTATGCTGTATCTTCATTCTCATGGAATACTGCACCGGGACCTCACTCTTTCTAATATCCTACTCACCAATAATATGAATGTCAAGATTGCTGATTTTGGACTAGCAACTCAGCTGAAAATGCCTCATGAAAAGCATTACACCATGTGTGGAACTCCAAATTACATTTCTCCAGAGATAGCCACGAGGAGTCCACATGGACTTGAATCTGATGTGTGGTCTTTGGGCTGTATGTTTTACACTCTTCTTATTGGAAAGCCGCCTTTTGACACCGACACAGTCAAGAACACGCTGAATAAAGTAGTACTAGCAGAGTATGAAATGCCAGCCTTTTTATCAAGAGAGGCTCAAGACCTTATACACAGGTTACTTCGCAAAAACCCAGCGGATCGTTTGAGTCTTTCCTCAGTGTTGGATCATCCTTTTATGTCCAGGTGTAGCTCTGCACGCAGTAAAGATTCAGGAACTTCAGAAGATTCTATGGACAGCGGAAACGCTACCATCTCTACAACCTTCACAGGCTCTTCCAGCATCAGTACCAGTGGTTGCTTGAAGGAAAAAAAAAAGCTGTTGGTTGGACAGCCGCTTCCAAACAAAATGACTTTTTTTCCTAAAACCAAGAGTTCCAGTAATCCTTCATCTGTAGATGGAAGCGGTTCTTTCCATCAGTGGGGAATTCAGGGAAAGGAAATTGGTGTAACTAGCAGGGGAAGAACCGTGCAACTTGCTGAAGAGAGACCACATTCTCGCTACCTCCGAAGAGCCCACTCTTCAGATAGGTCTGGCACGTCCCAGAGTCAGACTCAAGGCATATCGAATGTTGTTGAGAGATGTCACTCCATGGAACTGCTTTCTAAACCTAAAATAGGAACAAGGGAGAATACAGAATGCTTTTCACCTGCCAACAGCTATACTGATATAGGAGAAATATTTAAGGAGAAGACTTCCAGTACTTCTGGCTCTTTTGAAGGGCAAATATCTCCACCTGTGAAAGATCAGCCACAGTAAGAATCAGTTTTTATTAAGATGAAATTTTGAGCTGCTTTATCTAAGTGCATAATTTTTCCTGTATCTAAGCTGTAGTAAGTCTAAAATCACAGAATTGTAGGGGTTGGAAGGGACCTCCAGAGATCATGGGGTCCAACCCCCCTGCCAAAGCAGCTCCCTAGCTCATATTGCACAGATAGGCATCGAGACAGGTCTTGAATATCTCCAGGGAATCTCTACACTTGTAGCTTGAACACCAAATAGGAGAGGGTGATAGATTAGATATTAGAAAAAAATTTTAGATGTTAGAAAATTTTTTTACTGGAAGAGTTGTTGGGGGTCTGTAACAAACTGCTCAAGGAGGGGGTTGGGTCACCATCCCTGGATGTGCCTAAAAAAAGGGTAGATGAGGTACTTAGGGATATGGTTTAGCATTCAACAGGAACAGTTGAACCTGATGATCTTAAAGGACTTTTCCAACCTTGTGATTCTGTGATAGTTGTATGTTTATATAAACTGAAATTATTTTTGGTGGTAGGATTGCTTACATATTTCAGCAGCACATTTGTTACACTGAACGAGATCCGATAGGATCATGGGAGTCATCCTTGTGTCTTACCTTAGATTATCTCCTATACCATTCCCAACAGTAGCTGTTGTTACATCCGTAGTAAGCATTATCAGTGGCTCTATTTGGTCATATATGTTACTTGCAAGAATCACAGAACTGTAGGGGTTGGAAGGAACCTCGAGAGCTCATGGGGTCCAACCCCCCTGCCAAAGCAGCTCCCCAGCTCATATTGCACAGATAGGTGTCCAGATGGGGCTGGAATCTCTCCAGAGAAGGAGACTCCACACCCCCTGGGCAGCCTGTCCCAGGGCTCCCTCACCCTCACTGGGGAAAAGTCCCTCCCCATGTTGGTGCGGAACTTCCTGTGCTCCAGCTTGGAGCCATTGCCCCTTGTCCTGTCTCCACTGACCAAAGAAAAGGGGCTGGCCAATTCCCCCTGCATCCCATACTTAAGATATCTTAAGAGTCTACTAGTAAATGCTAACAGGCTTGAATTTGTGTTTAAAAAATAGTGATGACTCTTCATTCCATTTGGAAACAGTATTTTTTTTATGCTCTACCCAATGAATGTTCCTGACTAAAAAAGATGCATGTTCTAGAGCTGTAATATGCCACCTGTATTTCTTAAATGCTCCCAACCGTTATGGTTGCTGCAGCTGTAACACTATAACTTCTGTTGTGCTAGTGCCTTTCATGTTATCTTGATTACCTGTGTAACTTTTATTTTGCAGCTTAAATTATCTCTGCCCAATGAAGCCCCAGGTTGGTTTGTTAGAGCAGAAGTCCCAGGCTGAAACAATGCAGCAGTGGCTGGGAAGCATGCAAACAAACGGTGGGTTACTGATCAGCTGTCTATTTTTGCACTCAAGTTGGAGTAGTGACTTGTAACAGTTTCTGTAGGTTTTTCTATATTTAATTTCTTGAAGTTTGTGACAGAAGGGGTATCAGTGGGGCCAAGTAACTGATACCAGAGCATAATTCTAGCATCCAAAATAATGATGACTGGTTGCTAATGGAGACTACTGTAGACAGAGGGTTTTTTTCCTGAAGGAAAAGTATGGGCAACTCTAAACTGACTTGTTAGCAAATAAATACAATTGGCAAAGATGTTGAAAGAGGCAAAACTATTTCCAGCATCGGTACCCTGTAGAATCATTCTTAAGTAAGAAATACTGGATTGAAAACAATATATTCTCTTTTGGACTAAACTGTAACACTTTGGTTTCCTGAAGTACCAATTGGTTTCATAAGGTTTTATAGTTAGTGTTTTTATTAAGTTGTTGGGTTGGTATAATGGACTGTATGTAACTGCCTTCATAAGAGTAAAGAAATTGTACACAGGGTTTGAATATTTAGCTTCCTAAAGTGAGATCATTCCCTTTGTTTAGTATTTTAGAAAAAACAACAAAAAAACCCTCAGAACAACACTCCCCCTTCCCTCCCCCCTCAATTTTAGAGCCTGCCATAATAATTAAGCTGTGACCTGAAAGGTGTAAATATAAGTACATAATAAAAGATTGGCAGGTGACTGAAAAGCCCTGTTAATTTAGTTGTGCAAATAGGCCTTAAGAGAAATGGGATCTCAGTGAATGAGAGAGATAATGAGGCTGCAGAAGGAGAGGTGGAGGGAAGGACAAAAGACACAGAAGGGAAGGAGTTGTCTTTGTCATGCATCACGTTACCTCATTTACAGACAATGTAATTTAATCGTAAAATGAAATCAGAAATCCATTCTGGCCTGTTTTGTTTTGATATTACTGTACTCCTTCCCTTCCTGTCTACAGGGAATTGGAATCACATGACATATGGTCTGAATAGTCCTGTTTAATTTTTGATCCCTTCTCAACTGTCCTGCAATATGGCAGGAGGAGTGCAATACTTGTGTGAGGTGACAGTTGATTGAGAACTTAAATATCAAAACTAGGGAAGCAGTTAAGGAGCTTAAATATAAAAACAGGGCTTTGTCTTTTAACAAGCCACTGGAAATAAAACATAGGGTTTGGTGTGTGTGTTTAACATCTTCAGTACTTTCTGGTTGATGGTAAAACTAGTTAAACTGCAACTTAAATGAAACTTTGCACTAATGGTTCTGTCACATGAACTGTTTCAACAGATTATTTCTTGTAAACTACTTGTTTAAGTATCTGTTTGAAAACAGTCTTTTGAGTGGTTTTATAAAATGAATTGCTATATGCTAAGACTGAAGGTGATCAGAACTGAAATCTAGTAACAGTTTAAGTAGCACTGGAATTTTGTTAGCACTGGTATTAGCTGGTACTAGCATCATACTCTGATGTTTTGTACTGAAGATTAAAGAAATACCATTCTCCACTTAAGTAGGCCATCAAAGATGGTATTTTGAATATCTTTTAAAAACATAATAGCATTTTTTTTTCTTCCGACCATGACTCTTGGAATCTACAATGTATCTTTTATGATGCTTTCAGTTCCACCCAGACCACCTGCAGACCCACCTGGCAACAGTAATGCACATGGAGGCTTTAGGTATCATCTGGATGTGCAGCAAGACGCATCGAGAAACGCATGGAACACGCTGAAAGACGTGAGGAGTCATGAAGCATCTGTCGACTGTCTGCATTCTTTAAACCAGATAAACCCCAAGAAATACATCCCTGGAGTTCTCTGCAAATCTGAGAAAATTCAACAGTCTTCTTCTACATGTGGCCTTTGGTCAACTTCAGAACAAAACCAAACATGGGGCAAAGAACCACCAGCACTTCAGAAGCCTCTGCTGCGAAGTGTAGTAGCACCTCTCAATGCTCACAGGCTAAAACCAATCAGGCAGAAAACAAAAAATGCTGTGGTATGTATCAGTTCTTAAAACAAACACCTTGCATATTTAATGTAGTGTGACTATCTCTTAAAAATCAACTGGCAAACTAGAAGCATTCATTTTTAGAAAACTTAATCTATAATAATTTAATGCTATATTAAGAAGATGCATCTTAGGTTTTGTGTATGGAACACTCGTGGTGACTTCCTGTTAGTAGTGAGGGGGAGTTTCTTTCAGCTCCCCAGCAAAGAAACTGCAGGTAGACAGAGCAAACACTGAGTGCATATATACTTCCTACAGGTCTAAGGCTGTGCTGCTTAGCTGTGCACTTCCATGTAATTTTTTAACTATGTCAAACCTATCAAACACTTTTACAAATGAGTTAAATAGCTGGTTAAGAAATGAAAACAGTCTTGGTTTTAGTTGAAATTGAATCTTTTTCCTATAGTGCTGCTTTTCTCCCTGTCTTATGGGTGAGAAAGCCAAATTAATGCCATTAATCCTCAGTGATCACATCAACTGGTTGGTTTGTTCCTGGTATCACCTTTTCCCTTGTGTTCCATTTTCTTACAATCTTGTTCATCCTATCATGTTTCCCCCACCCTTACTTTTTTTAAGAACATAATAGAGCTGACCTCTCCTTTGATTTGTCACTTAAGAAGCCACACCCTCACTGACCAGATTTATAACCTCCAGTTACGCTGAAGTGTTCTGTTTTAATAGCAGAAGTTACTATTAGAAGCATATCTAAGTTTGCAGTGCATGTGAGGAAGAAAACAACTTGTAAAGCATTTGTGGAAAGAAGTGATATCTCAGCTTGCCAGAGAGTAAAGGTCTTTTTGTTTAATTTGTGTATTTAATGTATTTCAGGTGAGCATTCTGGATACTGGGGAAGTGTGTATGGAGTTTCTAAAAGAACACCATTCACAAGAACTTGTGAAAGAAGTTCTCAGAATATCTTGTGATGGAAGTGTGGTATGTTTTCCATTTCTTCATTGTTGTATAAAGGGCTTATTCTGTTCTTTCATAGTTGGTTTTATGTTTATTTAAGTGATTATTTGTTTGGAAATGCACAGCTGTAAATCGCTTCCCCCCTCTCTTCCCTCCCCCAGCTATACAAATATGGGTAGCAAGCAATTATTTCAGAGCAAAATCAGACTTGACTTTTGGAACAGGAAATAGCTGCTGCTGTTAAATAATTACTTAGGAGTAGAGCATTTGTGGTAAATCATGGTAATGAACCTGACTTACTTCCATACCTGTTAGAAGTAGGGAGTGCTGTTGTAAGCTGTGACTGCAAACACATTTTTTTCATTTTTTGTAGATTGCAGTTTATCATCCAAATGAAGGAAGAGGTTTCCTTCTTGATGACAGACCTCCTGCTCCTCCTGAAGACATCTCTATGTATAACTTTGACAACTTGCCAGGTAATCTGAAATTTATTTTAAAATTATGATTATTAATATGATTTTTTTTTTTAGTGAATCTTGCTTGTAGCCATTATTTTTTCAGATAACCGTGAAGATAAAATTCCTTTCAGAATAAAATTCAAACTACAATTTAACTGGGAGCTGTATTTTGAAACTCAACAAGAAAGTGTAAATCCATAGGTTTTAAGTTATTTTGTATGGAAGTTAAAAGGAGTCACTTATGGCTTCTGAAGGTAGAGCACTAAAATGAAAGATTTTGTTTCCTTCTCATTCAGATTTGAAACTGTATTGTCAAGGCAATTTTAAAACAGGGGGGAAAGTATATATTTGAAAGGATTGGTAGAGTATTTTATGTAGACAGCTGAAGAAGAAATATAACTAAGATTTTAGAGATCGAAGACAGGCTTTATCTAAAGTGAAGAGGTCAACTAGACTGATAACCAGTTAAATGGTATATGCAGTATGTGACTATGTTGTTTAGGTTCTGGACTATATTAAGTGAAGCTATTGAAGATGCACACTTCCCTAACAGCTAGTGGAAACGAGTCAGTTTCTTGGAATATCCTTCTGTAAATATTTAAATATTGTTCTCAATCTTCAGCTATCAAATAAGATATTTTAAATTACTTTTTTCCAAGCTGGTGCACAGTGCTTTAATCTGATGACTTTAATCAGAAAGTTTTTTAAATTTCTAATTTTTTTTTAGAGAAGTACTGGAAAAAGTACCAGTATGCAGCCAAGTTTGTGCAGTTGGTAAGAACAAAAACCCCCAAAGTGACCTTCTACACAAGATATGCCAAGTGCATGTTGATGGAAAACTCACCCAATGCAGATGTTGAAGTTTGTTTTTACGATGGTAGGTATTAATTTCTGCAATTATGTAAGTAGTTAAGTAATGTCATTAAAGCTGCACTGAAATATTGCCAAGCAATGAACACTTCAGGTTGAAAAAAACACTAGAAATGGTTTTTTTGCCACTCTGCTTTCATTCCAGCAATCACAGCTTATTACTAGAGTTCCGTGTTGCATACCTTATCCAGGGAGAATATGGTGCAAAAGTATTATTTCAATTACATCTTGGTTTTATTCCTGAGTTCTTTGTATGTACATTGGATAGCTAAGCTACTTAGTGAAAGCTGCTTTCCATTAAGTGAGGTAATAATATTACCAAGAGCACTCACTGGAGAAAACAGTTGGCTGCCTTTTCCAACCAGACCCTTCATAAGCCAGACTGCACCAGCAACTGTTTTCTCCCTGCAGACTCCTGTCAACTAGTTCAGTTTGCCACATGTATAGGTATACCCCAGCAGAATTTAGGACAGAAAAACCCCAAGACACAGCAGCTGTGTGATTCAGTGTCAAACTGCTGTTGAAGGTATTAAAATACTGCTAAAGCCTACTTAATCAATTTTTGGCAGTGCTATTAGAGATGTTAATTTTGTCTTGGATGAATGTTTAGAAAGGTAGTTCTTAAAATATGTAATAAATGGATTATTCAGCCAGTAAGTAGGGATCTTTGGTCATCGAAGGCATTGTTAATGTCACAGTCCCGATTTAAGTTGCTTTTTATTTCTGCTAAACCCAGAGCTCATGCAGGCATGGTTTTATTCTTGCAATAACTATGTCAGAGATACATTGTACTCTACTAAAGTGTGGTGGCAGAAATTTTGTCTTTTATAGATGTTGGTATTTTATACAATTCCCACTGGAAGCGTTTACTCTTTTTTTCCAGGAGCGAAGATACACAAGACAGCTGGTATAACTCGTGTGATTGAGAAATCAGGGAAATCCTTCACTTTGAAAGGAGAAAGCGAAGCAGGTTTGAAGAAGGAAATGCAAGTTTATATGGATCATGCAAATGAGGTGAACTCTTATATAGAACCTTCTCAGGGCAAAGCAAGATCCTGAAAATTCAGTTTCACTTTCCTGATGTAGGTTTTGTTGTTTTTCATCACTTTAATAAGGAGGGATGATTATGTCAGTTTTGGGAGAGGAGTGGGTATCAATGAGGAGAGTGGGTATCAGTGTAACAGTAACAATGACACAGGATGAAGATTGTTAGAGGAATTACTAGTGTGTAAAGCAGGTATGCCTGCCTGGTCAAAGGGTTATACAGAACAGGTGAAGTTGCTTTATTACAAGTTCAAAACCAACCAAACCAAACCCAACAACCCTCTCAAATGACCCCCCACCAAAACCCCAACTTCCTCCCCCCTAAAAAAACTAAACATAAAAACCTACCAAGTGTGTAACTAACCTGTCTGCTGTGCTTTCTTTCCATCTCGTGATTCATGTCACCTGGTTAGCAGTCACAAGAGTAACTCGTTATCTATTAAATTAATAGATAGGAAATTTATACTGCATTTTTACTCTTTGGTCTTCTGTATGTTTTTTTCTGGAATAGAAGCCGGGGTCTAGTTCCTTGTCTAGCCCTGCTAAAAGGGGAGGAGATGTGATTAAGAGCATAATTCCAGATGTGCTGAAGTTATGAGGGAGTTTTTCTGTAGTATAGCTTTTTGCCCTGTCTCTGTGGTATGTGTGTGCAGCTATTGCCAATATTCAGTACCTTGGAAAAAACCAGTTCCTTCTGTAGGCTCACCTGCCATGCTAAACATGTGAAATACTGTTCTCACTTATACTAACAAGCTCCTTCCAATTCCAGGGACATCGCATATGCCTTGCACTGGAATCTGCTGTTTTGAAAGAAGAAAAAAGGAATGAAAATGTCCCATTTTTTCCAATAATTGTTGGAAGGTAGTACATTTTGCTTTTAAATACTTAAGCGTTTGAATGTTCCTACTAAGTAGCCTTATGCAGCTGTTTGCAGAAGCTGAGGTTGCGTGACAGAAGCACATAGTCATTAGCAAGATTAATGTTCAATTGATAGCATGTATCAACACCTTATCTGGAAGCTGCAAAGCTTCCTTGGATACTAGGCTAACAAAAATGGGTGGGTTTAGCCTAAATCAGGCTAACAGTTGGCATGTGTGAAAATTTTGCAGATGAGTAGTGGTTTCAATTGCTTTGTACAGTCTGTGGAAAACTGAAAGACAAGTCTCCTCAGCTACAGTGCCTTTTAGACAGGCCTTGTCTCTTTATCTTTCCAGAAAACCTGGCAATACTGAATCGCCGCAGGCAGGAACACCTCCACTGCTGGACAATACAAACTCTTCAAAAGAAGTTATGGCACTAGATAGAAATTTGTCTGCCATTTCTGCTCCAGTTCAAACTCCAAACTGTACTCCTCCTCCTGTAAGTACACAAGAGCATACAGAATCACAGAGTTGTAGGGGTTGGAAGGCACCTCAAGAGCTCATGGGGTCCAACCCCCCTGCCAAAGCAGCTCCCCAGCTCATACTGCACAGGTCGGCATCCAGACAGGGCTTTAATCTCTCCAGAGAAGGAGACTCCACACCCCCTGGGCAGCCTGTCCCAGGGCTCCCTCACCCTCACTGGGGAGAAGTTCCTCCCCATGTTGGTGTGGAACTTCCTGTGCTCCAGCTTGGAGCCATTGCCCTTTGTCCTGTCCCCACTGACCAAAGAAAAGGGGCAGGCCAATTCCCCCTGCACCCCATAGTTAAGATATTTATAAACATTGATTAGGTCCCCCCTAATACAGTGGAGACTACTCTCCGTTAGGAATCCAGATGTTGCTGTTTTATTTGCATTGATGGAATTACACTTGTGTGGATGTAGACTCTTATCAGCCATTTGAGCATGTTGCCTAGAAATGTTAACTTTGATTTCTGTTAACTTCGATTTGTATTAACTTTTAATATCTGGGTTTAAGATGACCTGAAAAATCAGCCCTCCAAAATGTTACTAGAAACATCTCCTGGGAACATAGTTTAAAAATTGCTTACTTTGGGGCAGAGTCTTCACTTTGTTTTGGAGAGCTCTGATGTGCCCTGAGGACTCTGTATTAAATGGTAGTCACAGAGGTATTAGCACTGGAGATTATTGTTCTGAAATAATCAAGTGTTAGTGTGTATTAAAAAAAAGAATCTCTCACACAAAAAACAAACCCAAAACCCTCCTAACCAACCAACAACAAAAAACCCCAAACCAACACACCAGTAACTAAAGTTAAATACATTTATATGTAGAGCCAGTGAGGCCCTGTGTGCAATTTCATCTAGTTTAAAGCACCTCCAAGCTCCAATTACTGTGTCACAGCCCTAATGAAATTCCCCAGCTGACTGGATTATACTGGGGTCTTGGCACACAGAGTTTGGCTCTACATCTCTGTTCTTTGACTGTGCTGCACATGTCCTTAGTGCAGAATCTGTCAGTGTGTGTTTGACTCCAATGAACTAACAACAAAAATGCCTTGGGGCTTCAGTACTAGCATTGATTTTTATGCTGACTTAACGTTACCTGTTACTAGAGCTCTAACTTGAGGGTTCAGCATGCAAACTCAATCTTTGTTTGCCATATAGCAAACACTTAGGTCTTGGTAAGGCTTTCACTGTTTGCTTTTTCTTTTGAAGTATGTATTTTGAAGCAAAATAACACAATAGTTAGTTGACTTTCCATGTTACTCTTAACTTTCCTTGGTCAGTTTCTTTATACTTCGATCTGTATATCTGAGTCATATGAAATCCTGTGGCATTTTGTAATGTAATGTTAAATGAAGTGCATAGCCTAAATCTGTCTGTATATATGAAAAGATTAAAAGAGCTTGTAATGCCACCCCCTCCCCCCCCCCCCAGTTGGTACACAATCAGTTGGATTAATGCTAAGACTGCTAATACTGTGCACTTCTGGTTCTAGGTGGTATCATATGAAAAGTCTACCTTCGTGACCAACACAGCTGAAACCATGTGCTCCTCTGTTCATCAGACTGAATGCAGTCCAAATTCAGCCCAACTTCTAAAGTCTGTCTTTGTGAAAAATGTTGGTTGGGCTTCTCAGGTGAGAAAGGAATAGTGATAAAGGAGGCAAGTCTCTCTTTGCCCATTCAGCTTGGGACACCTATTTTTAACTTGAAATTTCATTTGTGAGGAATACATTCAGTTGAGCTCTGCTGCAGTTTAAATCTGAAGCCTGGTATGTGGAAAGATTCAAATAAACATTTAGATAAACAGTAAACTATAGAGGAAAACAAAATAATATTTCAGTATTTCAGTCATCACAACTTTCATGTGGTTATTAATGCTTATTTCAGCATCTTCTCTCATTTAAATTTGACTAGGAAAAGATTGGAGGTGTTAAACTCACTAATGCAGATGTAAAGGTGTCATGACCAAGTGTTTAACAGAGATGTACCAGATGTGTGTAAGAAAAATGAATCTGCCTATACAACAGGAAAAGCTGTGTCCCTACAGAGAAATTATTTCTCTGCTTTTCTGTGGGACCAGCTTTAGAATTAAAAAGTGGTTCTCTGTGATCCAGATCAAGTGAGCTTCTAACAGAAAATTTGTTTTTTACATAAAATGCAAAATGTGAGTAGCTGCACACTCACATATGGGCCTTCTGTTTTATGTTTGGTCTTATTTAAATTAAGCTAAATGTACTTCTGCTTAACTGTCATTGAAAAGGCTGACTAAAGCTGAGTACCTGAAACCTTAGGTACTTTGATTTTTGAGACTGCATGAGTCTACATACATGAGAGAAGTATATGTAGCATTTTAAAAGATTGACCAAGAAACCTATGTGACCAACAATTCTGAAAAACTTTCAGCTCCAATTATTAGAAAAATTCTGTGTATGTAATATTGTATGTCCTCAAACCATAATGCAACTTTTCTCCTTAGCTGACCAGTGGAGCAGTATGGGTTCAGTTTAATGATGGATCTCAACTGGTAGCCCAAGCAGGTGTTTCTTCTGTCACTTACACGTCTCCAGATGGCCAGACATCCAGGTGAGGCTATTACTGCTGGAAAAACAGTTCATTTTGCTGTCAGTGCAGGGCTGTTAGACATAAGGTAAACTCCTTGCTACTGATTTTGTGATGTAAATATTAAAGCTTAGCTTTTCAAGCACTTCTCTATGATCTTACACAAGCTTAAAAAGAAGAAATATCTATAGCTTTGAACTCTGGATAACAAATGAAAAATAAAGATAAGCTGGGAGTGCCTCTGCTTCTTGGTCTCAAGTATAGCCAATAGCCAATATTCATGTGTGGCATTTAAGAGGGGGGGGAGACAAGTAAGGTTTTATTACTTTCCCCCCGAAGATACTGCTAGATGAGGGAAATTGCTTAGACCCAAAGTGCTTAGGAGAAGTCTGGGCACTTCACATGCAAATATAGCGACTCAGTAATTTGCTTTCTCTGTGCAAAGTTTGAGACAGTAATGTGCAGTCTGTGAATTTGTTATTTCATCTTTAAACATTGTTTAGATGATATTCTCTTAATCTGAAACTTTTTTCAGATAATTATGTATAGGGGCCTGGATTTAAACCATCAAGCTTCAATTAATGTGTTTAGATGTACTTGTAATACGCACTTGATTTAGTGGTTTGGCTAATTACAGTCTAAATTTGAGACAATTTGTTTTACATCAGGATAGTATAATTTCAAGCATCTGCATTTTGCATGTTTGTTTGCCTTTCTAGGTATGGAGAAAATGATAAGTTGCCAGAATACATCAAAGAGAAGCTGCACTGTCTGTCTTCTATTCTTGTGATGTTTACCAATCCAGCTGGTCCCCACTGACTGAAGCAAAGCAGGTGTCAGGACACGGAGCTTAATAAACTCACTGACTTCACTTGAAAGTGACTGAGCTTACTCAGCTTCTGCAGAAATTCTTCCAAAAGCTGTTAATGGGGGAAAGGTTCCTCTGTTTGTGTAGCAAACTGCTTAGGAAAGTATCACACACAAATGATGGATACACTTAAACAAAACTCTGTGCAATGTAGTTCCAGAAGGTATCAGTTTTGGAAAAAATCTGAATCTGTTGTATTTTTTTCCTCCCCAACTGCTTACTCAGTGCCAACAATCAAGGAAAAAAACATTTGTGCTGTTGAAGGGTTTGTATTTGTAAATAACTATTTTTACGTCTTACAAGTAATATATGTAAATATGTACATGTTTTATGGCTGTGTTTGTTATTTGTAGCATCAACTTTAACTTCCCTGCACCATCGTTTTATAAAAAAAATAAATGCAGTGGTAACTGTCCAGATCTATTGATTTGTTTTATGTTACAGTGGTGGTTTATTGAGAGCCCTTGCCTCAAATTAGGAAGCTCTGTTTATAACATAGCCTGATCTAGCATCTTAGAGCATCGTATGGTGGGAGTTTAAGGCTGGGTGAAACTTGGGGAGTAACAGTAACTTTGTGCAACAGGTTTATACTTCCAACTCTCTGAACTGTAAAATGGCACTGGGGTTTATGTGTTCAGTATTTTGTCTCTGATCTCCAACTGACTAAAGCCAGGATTACAGTTGCTAAAAGGAACTACACCCACTGTAGCAACTGATTGCACTTGTTACTTGGTAAGAATTTTATTCACTAGCTACTTTTACCTTGTCTTACACCTTATCAATCACACCTCTAACAAACTGCTGTGGCATCAACAGTAGCTTTTTTGGAAGCAAAATGTTTAAGTGTAACAACACTTGTGCTTTGACATAAAGCTTGTTGATAAGGCAGGAGAAAGACTTGAGTAGAAGAGTAGGATCAAAAAAGGTGTGAGTGGAGGGCAGGATGGGGAGCATCAGAGCAGCAGACAGGGGCTTGCCACACAAACCCCAATGTTCCAGTACAGCCCTTTGAAATCTGCAGGCTCAGTTTAGAGCTGAACTAGCTGTGACTTCAAGTCAGTTCTTACTCTCTAATACTGAATGGAAGAAAACGTGATTTACTTTGTCATGTCCAAATCAAGCAAGTAACTTGCAAATAGAGATACACAAGAAAGACTTTAAAAACAAAAACCTCCAATGATTCTGCAAAGTGTATTTTTACCTTCTCATGTTGCACTCAGATGGAATGACTGCATGGTAAAATAATTATTACAAGTTCTTTCATCAACTAAGTAGCACACATTGTTCTGAAAGATTCTTTTTGAATGTACTTAAATAAATGTGCTCATAGACATAAGAAAAGCTTGCTTAGAAGAAATATTTTAGTAATTTAATCTTAAATCACCTGACTTTTAAAGCTTAACGTAGTTGAAGTCTTAAGACAGAGGGCAGAACAGCACAAGTGATTAGAAAGAGCAAATCAACTGGCTTAGAAGGAACAGTGGGACTTAAGTGCAGCTACACTACATGGCCAGAATGAAAGAGAAACAAGGGCCCTACCACTGAACACCAAGGCATGCTTTGAAAGAATAGGAGAAGGCTAATCCACAACAAGCAAGCCATAGCTTGAAACGTAGCTGACCTGGGAAAATAAAAACAATTCTCATGGCCCAAGAATTGAAAATGCTTTCCTATTACATAAATGTTTCAGTGTTCATGGGCTACCCCTTTTTAGAGATGTTCTGTAGGTATTCACTGTAGAAGAGACTCAAGTTTTATCCTTAACCTTTTCAACATGACACATTTAAAGATAACCCTTATAGATACCTAAACTTTTTTCTCTCTCTTCTATTGTAAGCAAGCTAGCCTGCACTACACAGTAATAACAACTCTACACCATACAGACTTTCAGCTCAAACTGAGTTGTAGAACATAAAATCTTCCCTGGAACTCTTGCATTTCTCACAGCTGAAATAACACCAATTTCTTATGACTGTATGTTTTAAATTGGCATATAAAATAAAAGCTCCTCCTAGTAACTTCCTTGATTCTGCATCAGGAAAGCCCAAGAGAGAAAAAAGCTTCCTTATTCCAGTCAGTACTGAAAAAATAATCTTTTAATTCAGTAGTTTTAGCATTTGAACAATGGATTACATTGGAATACTTAATTACACTTAATAAATTCAGTATGCATCAAATATTAAACACATTAAGCAGCAGCTACAGCTCTCTTAGTAGAGCTATTCTATTTTTTTTTATCCCTGGTAGTATTGAAACAGGCAAAATCCCTACAGATGAGCTTAGTCCCCACACTGAAGGAAAATTAATTTTTCACTTTAAAAAGACCCCAAAACCACTCAATGATTCAAACATTATGATAGGAGAATCAAGAATATTTATCAGAAAAAAATAAAATCAGTCATTAATAGTCAATACCCATGGAACTAGTCTCCTCCTTTTCACTTAGCACTAACACAGGTTGCTCAGCACAGTGCTTTCACTCTCACAAACGGCAATGAAAGTGTAAACGATCAGGTTCAGTACTTCCTTCTTGTGGTGAAGTTAGAAAAAACCCTGTGCATAATTCACCTCTGTGCAGGGTATCTTTCTTCCTACAAAAAGGCATTCAGGAAAACCGTAGAAGAAAAATTGCAGAGTTTCACTTTAGTTCAAGTACCAGCCACTGAGGCTGCCATCTTCAATACCCAAATCCCACGAATACTTCTTGTGAAGTAGGCACCTGCCTTCCTCTACAGCTCTGTCACACTTCATCTGAAACCCTGGAGAAGACCTTTCCAACATGAGACATTTTGCATTAACCAGTGCTTGCAAACTGAACACCAGAAGGTTCATTTAAGTAGTGGTGTTTCCTTACAAAGTGCACGTTGTAGTTAGAAAAGAGTAACCAATCCTGATTCACGGAATCAAGATAAGTATTTCTTTTAGCTTCTTCCTGGAAAGGATGCATGTCACCTGTGACCTTCACGGCTGCATGCAGTACGTAGGTGCATCATTTAAAGGGTACACACTTCAAATGTGCCACTGTATTGATCCAACTTGTTCACATCCCTTCCTCTGCCACTAAAAAAGCAGAATACGAATGCTCTGCTGCAGCAGGTGGAACCATACATTAGGATATGACCAAATTATGTGCTCTGTTAATGTGTAAGTACAGGTGTACATTTCTTAGCACAGAGCCAACAAAGTCAGGGGTTAGGTACTCCTCATTAAAAAGTAGTAATAAATTAAGCATTATTTCTGGTTGGTTTGACTTTTTTTAAAAAATAAATATTTAACAATCCTCTTGCATCCTCCCGTATCTGACGGAAAATGCAATAAGTCTCTTGTATACTATCTCCAAGAGTAGGAGAGACAACACAACTATTCCACAGATCAAGCTAAATGCCCAACGTGGTCCCAGGTGTGTGTATATCTGGCTCACAAAAACAGGCCCAAGTATTCGTGCTCCACTTCCAGAAGCAGTTAGCCATCCCATGTAGACACCCTACACAAGATCAAAAGCTTACGTTAGTGACACAGGAATTATTTGGCTTGCCAGTAATTCCCACCAAATTATCCTAACTAGAAATCATATGTGTTTAAGCAACTGCTTATCTTTCTTAACTGTTTAAGATACTGAGTATTTGTTTCCAAGATTACTGCTCAGCTTCTCTAAGCATTAACTCAAAGGCTCTGCTGAGTTACACACTCTAGCTTTCTAATAAAAAGGCATTCTGTCCAGAAGCATTTAGTTTCTTACAGCAAAATATAATATGGAAAAAATGAGGCAAGTGGTGAAAGAGAGAAAATGTTTTGTTAACACAGTAGTATCAGCTTCCTAAGTGTTTCACTGCTGTAAAATATCAGTAACTGGAGACATCGTAGCATTTGTAGTCTTTATATAACATATTTAGTAGAAGGAACATTATTCTGTACTGATAGTCCAAATATGTAATAGGTGGTTACAAAAATGATTCTTCTGGAACAGTAATGAAAGTCTCAGGCACCAGTTTTTAGTTAACTCAGAGTTAGTTGTTTTGAAATTACCACACTGTGAGGTTTGCCATAAATTGCATTACAAGCCTTGCTTTCTAATTGCTCTAGGAACTTGCCTTGGATTTTAAGAAGGGATTAGAATGCCTGGGAACTTCTGACATACTATTGTTTGCCTAATGACGAAAGGAATTTTAGCTAGATCCCTCATTCTAACTAAGAGGGTGCAAGACTTGCAGAGCAAATGAAATAAACCATTTAGACATCATGCTTACCTGAGGCTTTGGTCCAAGAATTTTTGAGTATAAAGTGTAAGACATGACATTACAAACTGGATAGCCCAATCCTATTAGTACGTCAGAGCTGATATACTGGGCCAGATAGATCATAGGAGTGTTCAGGCACCAGGACTGTGTGACAGGGCAGCCTACAGGCTCTACTGTATGGTTGGATGGAGGCGGCACGGCTTGCCAATTCCAGAAGGGCATTAACATTTCAGTGGACACTGTTCTGGGAATGGAGTTATTCTTTATTTCTGAAAAAATAAGAGAGTTACGTGTGCCATTAAGAAAAAAATACAACAAAAAAGCTTTCCAAAAAAGCCCATTATGATGATAGTTTAGTATGACTTGAATTGTACCTAGCCACTGGATATTTGGTAGCTTTTTTCCCCAAGGCAGTAAGATAAAGAATCCAACCAAGACAATCAGTAAGCCTCCATGGAGTATGGCACGCTCACCAGTCCTATCAAACAATGAAATGACAATTAAATATACCATCTAATTAAAGAACAAATTATGAAGGTGCTATATGATCAGTTTGCAGAAAAAATGCCTGACCAAACCACCTGCAAGAAAAATTTCAAGATCACAGTAACTTAAAACCTTGTGATTGAAGGGTAAAAGACAGACAAGGAAGCAGGTTAACAGGATACAGAACAGTCACAGCATCACGGCTGTGTCAACATTGGAAATACTTGTTTGTCATAGTAAACTTAAATTCATGAACAAGCAAAAGATTTAAGTAAAACAAGCTTGGCCTTGCCATAAAGTTTCTCACTCTTAGCTAACATCAGTAAGAAAATTGGGATAAACTCAAAAAACTTACTTTTTAGATAGTGTTTTAACCACCATGAAAACAATAACTGATTCAACGCCAACCACACTAAGGATTATTCCATTATAAAAAACAGCTTCTTTCCTGGTCCAGGAATACATATCCATCGTCAGTGGAGTAGCTATACTAAATTGACAGAACAAAATTACATTAATTTAAAAAATGTATCACAAACTGCATGCTACATATTTTTAGCTATTTAGTTAATTCATTACTCTGCATCAGCATACATCAATTGAATTGCATCGAGTTGTGGACTTCTATTTATGAAGAGTACGGATAGGAAAATGAACCCAACAGAAAAGCCTGAGTGCACACACAGTCTAACTACACTATATGTCTAAGTATTTTTGAGAGAAAATAGACAAACTTACGTTTCAAAGACAGCAAACACAAACAAGATGACGAAAAAAAGAACATTGATTGCCACCACAGCAACATGGTCAATGTTTCCTTCTGCATCCTGATCAAGAACACTGGTTTCTGCAATGAAACAGAAAAAAAATAAACTGCAAACCGAGCTTTTTCTACACCACCACAAGCTGCAAACAGTAATGATTTACTTTGTTAAATAGTTAACATGCAGGTTGGTGGGTGGATAAGAAATCAGGTTTTGACAATCTAAGAATAATATTTTAAAATAAAAATGGAATTGTTGAAACTTTAATTCTAACAATGAGGGAAAATTATTTCCAAATTGGCTATACCACCTGTTTTCC
Source organism: Laterallus jamaicensis coturniculus (assembly GCA_022605575.1). Lineage (NCBI taxonomy): Eukaryota > Metazoa > Chordata > Aves > Gruiformes > Rallidae > Laterallus > Laterallus jamaicensis. The sequence goes on from JAKCOX010000005.1 coordinate 7,254,205, forward strand.
CATGCTGTGCTGGAACTGACACGTCCTGAGTGACAGCAAAATAAGCAAACTTCTTTAGCTATCCTAACAATGGAAATTAAAACACTTTCTGTTCCTCTTGCAAGGTCAAAGGTACATAGTAGAATTCTCTGCACTACCACAGAGCCTTTGTTCCTCTAACCGAGGCAAAGCATTTTCATGCACAGAAGTGTAGCTTGCACATACAGCTCCCTTTTTAAACAGAAAACCAATACAATACTAATGACTTCAGTAGATTTAACAAGAGGTTTTAGTTGACCTTTAACATATTTTTAATTCTGCAAGTGAAAGGGCTATTGACAATCTTTTAAAAACTTTGAACTGTGTATACAAAGGGTATATACCGAACAGAAGCTGCTGTGCTGCATGTGGCAATTACGATACTTGAGTCTCAGCAACCAAATCTACTTGCTCAACATACACCTTCTAATACGATAGCATATATGTAAGCCAGTATGTGGTAACAGTATTACTCAGTATGATGCACGACAAAAGGAGAAGTGTGACTGCGGGATTTAAGGGTGACTTTTTAATGTCCATATTCACTTAACCCTGCACGGTGATAGAGGCAGCTCAGAGCAAAAATCTGGAAGGATCCATGTAAGATTTCCAGGTGTTTGATTTTCTTCTTTCCTACCAGACAGCACTATGGACACATCTCGACACAACGTGGGCACGAGGCAATTTCTGGACCAGTTAGAGGGATAGCTGATTTTCCACTTCGAGTTGCCAATGCATCAGACTTTAAAATACTTGTAAATGCTCGTATGTAATGAGGGAGTACTTCAAAATTATAATCACAGAGTAAGTTTTTAAGAAAACACAGGTACCTTCTCCTTCAAAATTGATACTTGTGCATTGCCGTCCCATGTCATCCACTCGACGCTCTCTAGGAATTTAGAATCGTTTTCATTAATACACAAATTCATTCGATCTACTATCCAGTCAAGTTTCTATTACAGTAATTCTAAATTGCATAGCATAGCAATCTTATATTCTTACCATTCTCCACTCCTTTAAGCATCACTTGTGCAGTTGACATTTGACTGCAGTGAACATCACCATGTTCAAGAAATAAAATATTCTACGGGGAGCATCTACTGTATGCATTTTTCCCCTCCCATCACTGACACCCAAGGGATAATGAGATTCTTAAAGGAAAGACAGAGACAGTGAGAACCCTACAGACAATATACCCTTATATCTCCTTAGGGAACAAATACAGGCAGAAACCATCAACATTAAAAATATATCAAGGCTAAGGTAATAACCTAAGAGCTCTAAGTTTTTTCTTCAGTTCATATTCTAGCTGTAACATCACTATGCTTAATTTCTCAGAATAATGAAAATATATGTATTAAAGAAGGTAGAAACCCAGAAAAATAAATAGCATCTTATGGCTTTAGTGCTCCAGATTTCAAGCTTACTACTCTTCCTTCTGAGCAGATTATTATTTGTTGCAAGTCATCTATTAAAACCAGGTAAAACATTTCTCTTTTTTTACTTGATTACCTGAATATGGCAAAGATGAGAATAATATTAATAAATCCTAACAGAGCTCCAAATAAAACTGGTGCTGTATACATGTTTAGCTGAAGATCAACTAATTTCCATGTTACTCCTTCTTCTCCAATAAGTGTAAAACATGTCTGAAAAACTTAAAAACATAAGCATATTAAGAAAAACTTGAAAATCATTAAGAAAACATTAGAACACATATAGAATAAACATATAAAACTGGAGAAGCGAAGTTGTTCCAGTTGCTAAGTAAAATTTACAGATGAATACCTGTGGGATCTCAACCAACCAGAAAACTACTTGTCTACATGCAGATATACTGTGTAACTAACAGCACAATACTTAAAAGAACTGCAGCAGAACTCTGAGTGTAACAATGGTTAATTTTCTTGGCCGCGTGCAGATTGCTGGTTTACTATTACCTCTCCTTCCTACATGGAATACCTTGGTCCTGGGACTGGACTATCACTCCTGCTAAGGGCAGGCTAGAGAGAAAAGAAGTTGGTTTGTTTGAGGTTTCTTTCAATAAATATTAAATTGGTGCTGAACAAAATGTTGCAAAATCAGATTATTTGCAAACTACTGTTAGGAAACTGACTGAGAATCCCTATCAAATTAGGAAAGGTGATTACCTAGACTTTTATACTCCATGCAAGTCATACAAAGAATGGAGACTTTTTGTTGTTGTAGACCCTTTAATGCTCTCTCAACAGCACTAGAAGTAAACAACTGGAGAAAAATTTTCAGCCCTAAATGTTCCCCTCATTATATCACCATGCACAGAGCACTTCAGTTCCACTAATTGGGTAATTTTAATCTCCAGCAATAGAAGACAAATAATCAGCAGAGGCTGTCCAGGACAAAATTGATAGTTGCTTTTTAAACCACAAAGCAAATCTAACACATTTCTCCCATGAAGCAGGTAAAGTATCTCGGGAGCCACAGTTAAACCTGATCTAAAAAACACTCCTTAAAACTCCTTGCTCCCTTAGCTCTCTGTAATACCTGTGCCATGTCTTAAAATTTTGGCCAATATGAAGATTTGTGATCGTCACTACAACATCAGGAAGACCTGCTGGAGGGCATTTTCTACAAGATGAGGCAAAGTTAAATTTTCAGTTATTTTAGAAAGATAGAAATTTCTTCCCAAGTATAGTAATGTTCAATTCCCTTCTATATGAATAAAGTGCAACTGGTCATAGTTTATTTAGGGAGTACAGGCACAAGAGAGCATCTTGGAGCTTGGCTGTAGCCAGCAATCCAGAACAGCTAGTCCTTAACACACAGAATTTCTTTGGACTAGATTTGTTTCATTTATATTGGTATGTGTGAGTGGAACCCATTTAATCAATTTTGATACTAATGACAAACTATGCCTTAAAATCCCCAATATACAGCTGCTGAGGATTCCTACTCCCAGTGCCAATTTAATCCTAGAAAGTATTAGAGAAGTGAGGAAAGGTGGTACGCTTTACCTGGTCCTAATATGAAGCCAACTGCTTGGCAGGCACTGGTATTGGCCATGGCACTTGTTCTTTCTGTAAGAGAAGTGGCACCTGCAATGTATGATCGAACCACAGCCACGTTTCCTGCCAAAAACAAAAGCAAGAAATCGTTCAGGTAAATGTTAAGTTATATTACAGATTATCCAGTTACATTTATTTTAGGGTTGTTGTTTGTTTGTGGTTTTTTCCTTATTTTTCAGGAAAATAAAACCCAGCACTCAGTATTCATATGCAATCACACAATTCCACAATTTTAGTATTTTTACACAACTAGTATTGGCCAACTCTTTGTTTTGTTAAGTAGTAAGTGATCATTCACATAATGGTAAGTCTGCACTAAAATACCATGTTAACTATCTAATACAAGACACAGAAAATGCAAATTCTGCTGTGGTTACCTGCTCCAAATCCCACAAGAGCACGTGCAGTCAGCATGTAGTATTTGTTGTGTGAATGAGGTACATGGACATAGGCATAAAGACAATTAGCAGCTACTGAAATAGCAGTTGAAACAACGAGAGGTTCTCTCCTTGGCCTGTAATTGGACCACAAACCGAACAGGGGAGAGGCGACCATTTGGCCAATGCTGTAAGAAGCTATAATCCAGCCCAAGAAACTTGCATCTGCTGTTGGATCAATCTGCAGAAACAAAGTAATCTGAGTAAAGTGTTGCAGCATTTTATAATATCAACAAAACCGTTTTAGTACCTGAAATACCGAGGACTGCACAATTCTGATGGTACATGGCACTATGCAGCGTCAAACCTATGCTATAGCCAAATAAACTAGTGTGCCTGCATAGCACAGTGTGGTGTTTAATATAAATACACTATTCTGGGTCTCAGAATCAGTTGTTTTCACACAGTACTTTGCTTGGGGCAATAAACCTTGGCTAACCGTCTCCAGCAATGCACCAAACCAATAAGAAGTGCTTTGATTCTGGAAAGACCAAGCATATCTGCATTTTTTGGACTTTTATCAATTCAGGAAATCAGCTGACAGATTTTACATGAAATAACGAGAACTTTCTAAGTGGATGACAAGATAAAGGTCTCTCATAACCACACACTTCCCTTTACTGCTTCTTTTCCAAAATGAAACACCGGGTTTTGTATTACACGCTTTCTGAGCAGGGGTTTTCAGTGCTTATTAATGAAAGTAGAAATTTACAAACCTTTTGGAGATATGGCCACACAGACATAATTACAATTGAGAAACCTGCAATGCAGTAAAAACATAACTGAAGTTACTTTATTTGCTATGTTTATCAGTAATTCGCTTTACTGGAACGATTATTACAGGCTCGTTATTCAGCTCCTAAATGTACTGTAGTCTAAAACTCTGCATGTCTGTCACATGAGAAAAGGTATATATTATGTGCTTTTTTAAAGAAGTTATAATTCCTCCTAATACGAGGAATTATTTTTACAACACTTTATAGGTGCATACACACTAAACAGCAAAAAAACCCCAAACAAACAATGAAAAGAATACTGATGCACTGAGGAAACCACATCAGATTTTTCCTCTTGATAGAAAGACAACAAGATCCCCAGAGTAAAAACAATCCATGATATATTGACATATTTGCATTCAGTTACTAAAAGAATTTTAATCCATCAAATAATTCCATATTTTTCAAGATAATTTCTAGGACCACTGAAAACCACCAGAAGTCAAAAATCAACTGAGTTCTTGGTTACAGGGGCAGTTATTTAGGAAGGAAACAAAAATTTGGTTTGCAGTGGAGATACAAAATCCCACAGGAGAAAACATCTTTTGAAATAGGTAACATACATTCTCACAAAGACCTTACCTCTTATCAACTCAGCATTATTTCCTATCTTCATTCTTTACAAGTTTCACTTTGGATAGAAAAGTGTGACCTTTGTTTTGTTTGGTTCTGAGCAATAACCTCACTCTGCCACTATCCTTTACCCCAGTCTATCACAAAGTCATATAACAAAGATTTAAGTTATATGCTATTTAGTCTCAAAAGAGGGTATATTATTTAGCTTATGAAAAGTAAATTTGTTTCATTTGCTAGCCATATCTTTTCTGAAGAATCAGGAAAAAAACACCTTTTTAAGATTATAAAAGAACAGTAGCATTAAAAGAGTGATGCAGCTGAAATCTAGAAAACCCTGTAATTTTCAAATAAAATTATATTAGTTAAGCAAATAACACTGAAATCCACAGGTGTTTACTCACCTACACTACTGAGAAACATAGTGAGATACATAATCCAGATGGATCGCCACCTGCTCTTGTAGTGCTCTTGTGTTTCCACAACATCCCTGGTTTTGACCCAAAACACAAGAAAGAAATCATCATCAGATTGTCTTCTAGTTGTTCCTATAGGACATTGAAAGCATTTTTCACAAACCTCTCAATACAACTGTGCAAACTGTTACGTAGGAATGGACTTCCACACAGCAAAAATACAAAGAATTTATTTTAGAAGCAAGCTAATTTTTCACTGGAAAATACAAGATTGACAAATTAAAAAAACCCACCCTAATAAAAATACTATCACATACCACTGCATTCAAATGTTACACATCTTTATCTAGAGACCTTGGACTCTGAAATATCTTTGTATAGACATTTCGGAGCATCGCAGGTATCACGTAATGGGCTTTAAGAAGTGTGCAGTAAACCATAAAACCCCAAACATCTACTCAGAGCTGTGACTCTAAAGCAAAACACCCCCCCAAACCTGAACAGCTATCCATTAGACTAAAAGGTATGGCCAGTCTATTCTTACTGTGAGAAAATAACTACACAATGTAAAAGACGCGTGTCAAAGGTATTACTAATGATGGTAAAGGCCAACCCCACAACCAAGTGCAAACTTTGTGAGGAATAAGTTCTTTTTCTAAAATTCATAAGCACCTTCTGAGACCGACAGATTTTTTTCAAAAGCAAGAACACCTCAGGGTTCTTATTTTGGTTCTGAAGTATTCTAAACAAAATAACCTCTGCCCAGAAGACGCAGACCTCGACATACACCAATTTTAAAGCTAACACAGCTATTCCACAGCACGATTTGCACCTTTATTTCTTCAGAAATGTTTATACCATTGCAGCGTCTCGCTTCAATAATCCCTTAACCATATAAACGATGTTTCTAAATGCTTTTTTTGCAATTTCATTGCCCATCTCACATAGGAAGGAGCCAGTCAAACACTCGCCTGTGTTGTACGTGTGCTATGTTCAGTTATTTTCAAGATTTTTAACTAAATTAAGGGGTACTTTTCAACTGGGCAAAGGCGGCAGCAGCAGAAGCCGCCGCCACGCTGTTATTTTACTGACATAAGGGGGGAAAAACAACAAACTCAAGTGACCAACCGCTGCCCGCAGAAGAGTACTATTACACACTTGGGCTGCAACACCGCGATAACCGATGTTGATGCTTTTTAGAAACTTCCCCAGCAAGCGCGTCGTGTTGTTGTTTTTAAGGCTGAGCCGCCGCCGGCCCCAGGGGGAGAGGGAGGCGGCGCCGCCAGTCCAGACCGCCCGAGCGCCTGAGGAGGGAGGGCGGCTGCGGTCTGTCTCCCCTCCGCCGGCTCCCCAGGCCGGCCCTTTCCCTGCAGCTCGGTCGTTGTTCGCGGGGTAAAAACACTCCGGCGCGGCGGAAAGGGGCCCGTGGCGCTCACGGGGCCCGTGGCGCTCACGGGTGTCGCCTCAGCATTCCCGCCCCCCCCCGAGACGGAGCCAGGGGGGGCGGGAGGCGGCTGTCAGCGCAGCTCGCGCCCCCGCCCGCGGCACAAGGAGCCGCCTCATCGCCTCAGCAAGGAGGGGCGCGGGAACGAACAAGCTCCTACCTGCTCTCCTCCTCCTCCGCCGCCGCCGCTTCTCTGGGACTCAGCAAAGGCTCCTGCCCCTCAGAAGCCACCTCCGGACCGGAGACCGCTGCCGCCATACCCGACCGCGGTCGCTTCCGAGCCCCGTAGTGTTGAGATCCGACCCCTCCAGGCCGCCTTTCGCGCCCGCTGCCGCCAGGGGGCGCGCGCAGCGCCTCCGCCGCTGGTGGGCGCCGCCTGCGACGCCGAGGGCTGAGGCCGCCGCCGAGCCGGCCGAGTGCGACATGCGACGGGCGGGGCGGGGGCGGGGGCGGGGCGGTAAGCGCTGGTCACGCGCGCGGGGCGGGACCGGCGGCCTTCCTCGCCTCCTCGCTGAGCGCCTGCGTACGTGCGCTCCCCCGCGCGTGAGGCTGGCCCCGCCCCCCTTCTCCCTCCTCCTCCGCCCCTCGCCCTCCCCTTCCCGCCCGCTCATGTGGTGCCCCAGCGCCGGGCCGTCAGGTGAGTGACCTTCGCGGGGCGGGCGGGACGGGATGGGATGGGCTAGGATAGGATGGAAGAAGGGAGGGGCTGCTCGCTCCCGCCCTGGGGAGCGACGGCTGGTCTCCGTGCGGCCTTCAGGTGAGGGCGAGGGGAGAAGGTGTCCCGGGGCTCTCCCCTCCTGGCTGTGCCCAGCCCCGGGGGGCGCTGCGGGCGCGTCCCTGCCGCCGGCTGCCGGGACGGGCTGCCGGCCGCTGTTCCTGGCACGGAGGGGCCGACTCGGTGCCCTGTGGGCCGCTGAGGGGACTCGGGGCGCTGACAAGCCGTGAGGCGCCTCCCGCCCTTTTTCTTGCGGCCGCTCAGGGTCCCGCCCGGGCTGGGCCGAGGGCTCGGCGGCCTGAGGAGGTTTCCACCAGCCGGCGGTGAGGCTGCGGGGGCCACCTGCAGCCTGGGGTCGGCAGGGCGCCGTCTGCCGAGCCCTGCTCTTTGGACCGGTAGGTGTTGGGTTAGGCTGCCTGCCCGCTGATAACCACATCCAGAGCAAGGCAGGTCGGCAGCTGCGGGCGGTGTAACGCTTCTGCCCTAGGCCCCTTTGTTTATCCGCAGGTTCCTCTGTACCCCGTGGCGTGAAATTGTTGTGGGGCCCGTTCCTGACTGGTCGCTGTGGCTTCTTTGTCTTTTAACTTTTGTTTTAGCATTCTGAGTTGGATGGGGGCGAAAAAAAACAACCCACTAAATGTGACCTGGCATTAATTGGAAGAGGGAGTTTTAAAAAGTAATCGGGCAGGGAAGCTAAAGACTCGGCCTTCTAAAATACGTACCTTTTTGGCTTGTTGAGATTGACTCCTTGGTAGGAGCTGTTTCGTATTCATACGTAGAAGCAGTAGCCTGGGCCTTTGGTAAAGTCTTCACGTACTTCCCAGTTGTGGGGTTTGTTTTTGTAACTGAAGCTGCACACACTGGGTAAAAAAGATTAGCTGATCCTTTTATGTGTTGGATCTTGGATGAATTTTTGTGTTGCTTTTATGAAATAAGCGTACACAGCAAGAATTTATAGTCAGAATGCCATATGAGGGCTCAGGAAGCAAAGAAAAACACTTTTCCTAGATCAAGAACCTAGTTATAACTTACCTTTAGATTTCCTTATCATATTCTCTGGAAAACACTATTTAAAGTGTAAGGTTTCATTTTACTGCATCACTTCTTAATGTGCCTTTATATCTCCTACTCTCTCTATTCACAGTATACAATTATGTAAAGCTTACCATGTTTGAAATATACTCACCAAATATTGGTAACACAGGTCGTGTTTCTTGGGCTACACAACTATGCAGCATCTTTATCAGATCACTGCTTCCAGCTGATCTGTCTTACAAAGCCATGGTGGTGTGACTTGTATGGTAGCAAGTGGTGGAAATCTAGTTACATTCCAGAACAAGCTCTGCTGCTTCTTTTCCTAAGTTCAAACTCCCACTGATACAATATACTTTTACTTTGGTTGTGAAGTTATAAAACTTCAACCTCCCAACAGTTGAATTTGCCTCTTCTAACAGTAAAAGTAATTCTCTTTCCATATAGGTACTGGTGGACAGAGACCAAAGTATGGCCTTACCCTCCTGTAACCAAGATAAAAATGGGAGGATAACCCCTTTTTATCTCAGTAATATTTTTGAGCAGTTCTAGTCAACATACTTCATGTAGTTGGAATATTTTCTTGTTTAGTGTTTCCTGTAGTCCTTCCAGTAGTGGTGTAGTCTTGAATATGATTAATAGAAATCTCATGAATTACTTGAGAGTCTTTATTCAATCAATGAAATAAATACAGGATGAGGCAGCCCTTTCACCCCAATCAATGTAGCATTTAAATGTAATGCACTTGTCTAGAGACTTGTTTTGGCATTGTGTTGTTGCAGCAGAGGGAGCTCAGCACATCAGCCTTTGAATTGGCAGTAAAATCAACATCTTCATGTTTTCTCTCTTAATTGGCTGTTGTTTTAGAGAGAATTGGGACAGGCTGCCCAGGGGGTGTGGAGTCTCCTTCTCTGGAGAGATTCAAGACCCATCTGGATGCCGACCTGTGCAGTATGAGCTGGGGAGCTGCTTTGGCAGGGGGGTTGGACCCCAGGAGCTCTCGAGGTCCCTTCCAACCCCTACAACTCTGTGATTCTGTGAAAACAGCAAGCAAGCTAAACTTGCAGGGCTCCTTTGATAAGCACCAAAACATTAATTAAAATTTTTTTTCACAATTACTGGTGAGCAGTATACGGATAAAAACTGTGAATCTAGCTGTAGTTTATTTTTGACAGTATAGATTTAGTCTTGTGCGTTCTCACTCTGAACTGTCTTCCCGCCCCCATAGAGAGTCTGCTCTGTAGTGCTGTCCTTTTCTCCACCACTGAGTTCTCTTCTAGCACTAGGAAAATACCAAGTTGTCTCCCTCCTCCAAAAGGCAGGGGAGGCACCTTGCAGGGGCTGGCAGACATTTCCAACACACCAACAGCCTGTGAGGTCAGTGAATATCTCTAGAGTGAGGGCAGGGAAAAAGCGTGAATTGAGGTTGTGAGTCTGTTAGATCAAGCAGATATGGATTGGAATAACAAGATTACACAGTCAGCCATTCGGGACTGGTAGAGTAGTAACCAACTTTCTACAGTGTTAAAATAGAAGATCCCCACTTAGATTCTGGTGATTTTGGTATTTATTTGTGCCCTGTAATAACTGGACATAGAACCATTGTGGCTTTCTAGGATGTTTGTTCTAGTATTCAATTGCCATAAGTTGTCTGTAGCTTCTATTTTGATAGTAACTTCAGTGTTCAAGGTTCTTTTTTTCCTGTATATTGCTTCTTAAGTATTGGCATTTTAGAAGTGGACAGGAATGTATGAATCTGACCCCAATTTTAACTTGTTATATTCGGATAAATTTATTTTAAGAATCAGCATACTGAAGTGTGACAGAATAAATGAGCATTGGATTAAAATGAAAAAAGAAAAATTTGGAAAACCCAACGAAGACCCACAAAATCACTATGATTTAACTTAGGAATGTTACAAAGTTAGTTAATTAGACCCTTTAGTATGGAGGAATCTGGAAAGAGTAGAAGATAGTTGAAGGTAAATAACTAACTGTTATGTCTTTGATAATTAAATTTGTTGTTTTCTTAGGGGTGTGCAGATCCTGGACCTTTATCTTTTTAATGGAATAACCTGTATCCTGCTGATCAAGAAGCCAGACTTGAGCTGTCGTTGTCTTTTTTCCCTTCCTTCCACAGTAGTGGCTCTTTGTTCGCTTCAGTAAGTATTGTTTCCAAAACAGTATTCAATTTGCCTAATATCTCAATCATTTTAGCTATAGTTGAGTTTGTGTATTTGTTGACAAATGAATTAGACTGGTAAGGAATTTGATGGCATGATTTCTTTTGTGAAGGGGAAGGGAGCATCATTTTCAAAACCATCAGAAATGACTTGACAAAAATTGGAAAGGAATGGACAAAGTAAGGGTTAAGATGTATGCTTAAGCCACCAATGAACGAGTTTACAAAAGTAAGCTCTCTCTGCATCAATTACTAGAGCTACTTTCTTTTCCTCTTTATTTTTTTTTAATAAGCAAATAGTTGCATAGCTAGAAGTCTAGTCTTCTACTTGTTTAAAACCAAATATTGTTTCAAGCTTCCGATCTGAGATGTATTTATGAAAGTGCATTTTGATTGCTAAGTTCTTCCTGTCATAGCTGTGTTGATAGGACAGAGATCAAGGCCACTCCTTGTTTTACTGGTTCCTGTAAAATATAGTTAGAACTGGCTGAAGATTGAGTTCTGTGATCTTATGTGCCTCTTTAGTTGGCTTGTCATAAATAGTGTAATGAATTTCTGGTTGTATTAGGCATGTCAAATTCCTACTCCTAAATTTCATTTTCCTAAGAGAGCTGCAGTTAACAGTTTCTGTATTTTCTTTTAAATGAAAAGAATTTACCTGAATGTGAAGGGTAACCTCCTTGGAATAAGTATGGTATGGCTTTTTGTTTTCTTCTTGGAATAATAATACTATAGCTTGTTATTAATATAGATGCCATAATAAGAACCTACTTTGTGATACAAACAATGAACTTGTCATTTGAGATAATCTTTTAACTGCCTTGTTCTTACCTGTTCTTTTTTTCTAGATGTCAGTTTGCTGCTAATGGGTGTGAGTAAATTAGATGTACTGTACAGAAAGCTTCTCCTCACTAAACTTTTCATCAGAGGATGGGGAAAGCCAGAGGATCTGAAAAGGTGACTTGTTAAAAATATAACAGCATAAACAATACTTCATATAAAAACAAGCCTTGAAGAACAATTGTTACTATACAGCAATTAAAAAAAAAAAGTGTTAAAGTTTGTTTTGTTCAGGAAATCATGTGTTTGCATGCCAAGGGAGGAACCAGATTTAAAAGGAATTTTAGAGGGTTTTACTAAATGCTTCTGTTTCAATAGGCTGCTCTTGAGAGAATGCATATATCTAATCACATTTTTCTGTTACACATATGATAACATACTTCAAGCTATGTCTCTGAAAAGTGTTCTCCAAAACCAAAACTTGCTGAGATATTGCAGAGGAATTGTTGTGCTTAATGTTAAAGAGGATCTTGCTAGCTTTCTGTAACTTCTTAATAATGATGAGCTCTAAAAGTGTTAAGATAGAATCAGAAGTTCCTCCCATAGCCCAAAGTAATTAATTCATTCTTTTTAGGTGTCTAGAAAATGAAGTTAAAAATACACCTCTTAGCTAATAAAATCAGCAAATAATTTAAAACTATTAACACCTGAAGGTTGAACACTTGCATTTAAGTTTAAAAATTGACTTTATATTTTCCATAATGTGATATTTAAATAGGACATTATAAATATGCATTTAATAAGCTATTTTCATGTATTTGAAATTTAATAAAGAAAATTTTTAAACTTACTGAAATAAAATGTTCACTGTGGATAGCAGTGGAGGTACGTGGGAGTTGTTTTTAAGTCCATGTGAAACACTGATTAGCTTCACAATGTCTCATCTTCAAATAGCACTTGATTTGCTCTGTATGTCTGTCTTCAGTTGATTTTTTCCTCTTAAGTAGCAATCTTCTCTGCAAAATGAGCATGTGGGATTTTTTAAAAGTTTAGATTACTGTTGTTGTAATGAGCAGAAAGTGTGGTTGGTTTTTTTGATTGCAGCATTTGTGCATTTTGTGTGTGTCTCTCTTAAATGGGACATTTTAATGTTATCAAAACCCTCTCAAAAACTTCTAGGTTCTCAGTGAGATGTGATGTTCCACTCTCCCATCCCGTCTTCACCCCCTCCCCAACACAATTGCTGTGTGAGGGAACTTCTGAGTAATTCTGCTGTTAATCTGCACCTAGTTTTGCAATAGCTTTCTCTTGCATGGGGTCTGTAAGGGTAAGCATGCTCATGTCAAACAGCAATGAAGAAGCATTGCTGATAGTAATAATGGTATTGGCTCTGGCTATTCCTTTTTCATAGTGGGGGAAAAAAAACCTGTCAATGTGATCAAAAGCTGTGGAAAGCATGAGGTGGGCTTACTGGTCTGAAAAGTGGAGGAATTTGTTCTGTATCTTGCTCCTGAGTGGGAAGAAGATGACCTGTTCCCCAGCAGTCTGGCTCCACCTGGATGAAGAAAGAATGCTGCCTCCTCCTGACTTCTTATGCTGGCTAGTGGGAAGAGGGAGTACCACTCCCTAGTATGCAAGCCCTGTCATGCCAGAAACCAGCAGCATCATCTTCATGGGGGTTTTTTTGAGGGTTTGTGAAGCTCCATTAGAATAAGTTTCATATACTTCAAGCATTAACTGACTGGTATTAGAGACCACACTGCCTAGGAGTAATCTGAAGTTGTATGTGCACATATTTGATGTGATGAACGTTGATACCCTAATGCTTTATCCTCAACTCATTATCGTGTGTTGAAATTCTTCAGTGCGTTGAGATTTGGCCTTCAGTTTCCCAACTACAGAGGAAATACATAAATGCAATATCAGAGCATTTAGTGTCAGGCAAAACACCTCTCTGTTAGCTTACTGTCCACACTCACATCTTGTACCTTCACCCTTATTTTCACAGAATTACTTAATGTGCAAGGGACAAATAGCAGAGCTACTTTTGATAGGGCGATAAACTGGATTTTCTTTGTGTTCTTGAGTTTTGGGGTTTTTTCCTGGAGGGTGAACAGATCATTCCTGTTATATTATTCTGTACTTTTCACACAAATCTTTTTTCAGTTAATCAGTTAACATCTATGTATTTCTAGCAGTAAGAATGAGCAAGTTCCTAGCAGAGAGTATTTGAGGCTGAGGGGGCCATCTTCAGGGCATGTAGTCCACATTCAGAGCATGTATTCACATATTTACTGGAAATCAAATTAATTTCTTTAGTGCCTTATTGAGTTTCTCCAGGCAATCTTTTTCTCAGTGCTTAACCACTACCACTGTGGAAAAAAAATGTTGCTCCATGTTCCATTAGACATTTCTTATGTTGCAACATGAGGTCATAGTGTCTTGTTCCCTTACTGTACACCTCAGAAGAGTCTTTCTCTGTAGGGCTCTGTAGCCCATTTACGTAGTAGAAAAAAGCAACTCGATTTGCCCCTTAGCCTGCTGTTCCCTAGGCACTGCAAACTGCTCCCTAGAGTTACTGGCTGCCCCCTTGCTAAATGCAGAGTGCGTGCCATGAGTCTGTGGAGCTGCAAGGATGTGCTGATAACTCATGTTGGCTTTACAGCCCACCAGCAATCCCACGTGTTTTCCTGCAGAACTGCTGCCTTGCTAGGAAGTTCCCAGCCTGTGTTGCATAGGGCTGTTCTGTTCTAGGTGCAAGATACTGCAGTTTTATTGTTGAGCTTTAGGAGGGTATTTGTTGTTCTGTTCCTCCAGCTTATCCAGGTTGCTCTGAATGGTAGCCTTGTCATCCAGCTGTCAACCTCATCCACCGGTTTGTGTAATTCATGAACTTTCTTAAATGCTGCTAGAAACTTGTTTCCAGTTAAACTTCAGTTCATGGGCAACTACATTATTATGCTGGCAGTCCAACCTGCTTTTCACCCATCCAGAGTTCTCTGTTGCCTTTTATCTAACTACTAAGGTGTGTGAATGTAGGAGCTTGCTGTGTCTTAATATGGCTCTGAAAAATGTTTTTACCATGTCAGGTGTAAAATACTATTTTAAGAGCTGTACAGTCACAAGCAATGCGTTGTTTTGTTTTGGTTTTTTTTTAAAAGAAGATATACTAATCAGGCTACCATAGGGTAGATAGATAAATTTGTAAATGCAAAGCTGGCTTTGTAACTTCTGTTTTCTTTCTGATGTACTTTAAGTCCTGAAATTATAAATATTATATAAATATTTTATTTCTATTTTTAAAAATATGATATCCATATATCATGTTGTTAGATTAAAGGTTAAATCTTCTCTACTTGCTTCCTTTCAACAGAATATTTGAATTCAGAAAAATTATTGGAAACAGGGAAAAATGCCAGACGCTGGTTTCAAAAGATTACCCTGTGTTCATTGACAAGGTACTTAAAAGCAAGAGATGATGCAGTGTAACTTATTTTCCTGATGGTGTGTCAAGGTAAAATCCATTTAATACTTACCAGGCTGCTGTTAGAGAAGAGTTGAATCTTGATGTCATGTGAATCTGTATTTTCCTGATGTTTGACCTCATAACAGCATGGCTTGCTGCTGGCATTGGTAATGGGGGACTTGAGTTAGGGAGCACATAGAGATGAGGTAATGAATGCACTTGTGACTGATTTGGTTAACTTTTGCTGATAACCAGTACTCTAAAAGGTGGCATTAACTGACTTCACAGGTGTTCCTAGTCGCTCTGTATCAAGTGAAGGAAGTTAGGATTTATCTGTGAGGAAAGAGGAAGTGAGATTGTAGAGGCAAAAGAAAGGAATGTACTGTGTGTGAGTTCTCAAATACTCTTGATTTGAAAAAGGAGGCCCTGTGCTTCCAAGTGAGGTGTGCAGGTGTAATTGCCCCAGAGATGATTCAATCTACAAAGTGTGAATAGGAGGTCAGAAATTAAGAATAGTTCTAGAGTCAAATAAATACTTTTAACAGTTTGGGGTGGGTTTTTTTTTTCAGTTGGAACTGCTGTAGATAGGATTAGAATGCAATATCCTGAATGTGAAACAGAGATGGAAGGGATGGGAAATCAACCATTCATGTTGTTGGCTACTAGTTGAGAAAAGAAGGAAACTAAAGGAGTAGAGATAGTTTTATTTTTTTCTCCAGTAATAAAACAGTTGGGGATGTGTGGGATGTCAGATCTTGAAGCTCAAAAAATGCTCAAAACTTAGGTTGTGTCATATAGGTTATTTAAGATGGGACAGCATTAAGCTTATCCCTTGACTCCTTTAATGAAAGAAAAATTTAAAACAAATGGCTGTGTTGATGACATGCATATCCTTATATTGGAAATAGACCTCATCTTTGGGGGTTTTTTAAAGTACATTTTTATTCTGTAATAGTGTTTTCTAATTTAAGAGATCTGCTTTCTGAGCAAGTTAAATCCTGATAGGAAATTTTTTGCTTTCATCCCATTCTGTCTGTAGGTTGAGGAGCAGTCTGACTGTAGAATCCTTGAGGGGCACTTCCTTTCCCCATTGGCTCATTATGTCCCAGGTATCCTGCCAGTTGAATCACTTGTAGCAAGGTAAGAGGTGCCAAGTGGTGTTTCCTTTCTGAAGCTAGTACTGCAGAGAAATAAGAATGGTCTAAAAGTAGTTTTATTGTCAATCTGATTTATTGTAAATTAGCTGTAAAATATTCCAAACTGGGTTTTGTACTAATGTGTTAAATCTTATTACTTTGACAGTTTGTGTGTAAATGTTGCTGGTTTTTTGTTCAGTTTTGTTTTCATGTAGAAATCATATTGCAGAAAGCTACAGAACAGCCTGTTGAGGTTTTTTTAAAATTATTTGGTTAATGGTTTGGTTTTTGTTGTTTTGGTTTCCCCCCTTTCCCCCAAATGAGCAAGATGCTGGAAATGAAGGGTACTATAGCCATGACAGTAGTTGCTTGTTTTATACCTAGCAGGAGAAGCTGTTTATATCAAAGACAAATGTTACATTGTCTTGGAAGGAACCATTCCAGCCTCCCACTGAATAAAGAAATACTCTATGTTTACTGTAGTAATTAATTTAATTAATAAGTATTAAGTTCATTAATTGTAGGAAGATAATTTGGTGCCTTTTTTTATGTGGCAAGGGAAAAATAAAATAGCATTCTCACAGACAGGGCTGGATGATCCCTAGTAGTCACAGGGAACCTAATGGCATTTTTGCTAGTTTCATGCTAACAGTGTTTTGCCATTGAGGGAGCATAATTTCTGCTTGATTATAGTTTTCAGCTAAACATCCACAATGGATTTTTTTTTTCCCCAGGCTTTGTTTAATAACTTAAAAATGAAACATAAAAGTTTGTCAGCTCAAGTTGATACTCGTGGTGTCAATTTTATCAATATTACTGGTTGGTGTTTTTCTGTGTACTTAAGTATGTAACACTAAGGAATGTGAGAGAAAGTTTGGCAGTTAAAATATCAGTTCTCTTCCACCTTTCTATTGGCTAAATAAACGGTTTTAACATTATTGGACCAATCAGTAGCACACTGGAAAGTACAGTATACTGATTATTTCCTTATTTATGTTCTTTTACAGTTTGTAATCAAGTTATGCTAATTGTTACATCATTAGAGAGTATTCTTACAGTTTTGAAATGCTCTACAAATTTCCCTTAAGATCGTTGTGAGTTGTGTGAATATTTCTTTCTCCAAAGTGTGTTAACACTGTTGTAGGTAATAGTGCTCCATCTTGTGGGGAAAATACCAGCGGCTCAGTTTTCCCAGCTTCCTCCCCTGCCCTGCCCCAAGTATTTAGTCTAAATAACTTCAGTAGCAGCAGAAGACGTTAAGTGATTGATGTTGGGTGTGTAGAACAGGGTTGGGTTGTTGGCTTTTAAAATTTTGTTTTATTTTTTAATTTAAATACATTGCTTATCTTAATCTTCAGGGCTGTTGTGTCCTCAGGAGAAAAATAGCAATGCTGCATAGGAGAGCTAGTCATACTTGCTTAGGCTGCTCTTCATCTGAAGGTCTATTTCTCCCCTCTGCAGAATTTCAATTGTGATGATGAGGTAGTGTTCTTTTTTTAGGAAGATGATCTTTCAGCTTGGCTCCTTTTCATGTTTGGCATTTATTCTATCCTACTTCTGGATTCCTTCCTTTGTTGGATGTGTTTATGAAAAGTGATACTGCTGAATCGCTGGCAGCTTGCCTGCATGGATTGCAAAAACACTTAATTGTGTCTTTTTAATAAAGATAAATTTTTCTGGCATATCTTATAAAGAAGATACACTTACTTTGCTAAACTGGGTGTTTGTTCCTCATAGATTTCAGTTCATCATACCCAGGAGATGGAATAGCAAGCACAGACCTGTTTGCATTCATTTAGCAGGCACGGGGGATCACGTGAGTATGTAAAATGGATTGTTACCATGAAATAAAATCATCAGATTTTGTCTTAATCTGTGTTCACACATCTTATCTTCAGCACTTCTGGAGGAGGCGCACATTAATGGCTCGCCCAATGATTAAAGAAGCCTGTATGGCTTCCTTACTGCTCGAAAACCCTTATTATATCCTTTTGTGGAAAGCAAGATGCTCGCTCCCAACAGTCTCTTCAGAAGAGAGGAGACTTATCACACTGGTATCTCTACTTTGTGGGTTAATTTCCAGTGGGATTTTCAGTGGAGAGAAGCAAAGAGCCAAGTATGACCAGTGCATGAAACACTGTGTGGTACACAGTTAATGTAATAAGCTACTTTTACACCAAGTATTGATTGGGGGTTGGACCCCATGAGCTCTTGAGGTCCCTTCCAGCCCCTACAACTCTGTGTTTCTGTGATTTTCTGATTTTTTTTTTTAAAGTGTCTTCTATAAGATTCTCAATGCAGTCAATAAAGTTCTGATATGAATCTGTGTACTGATTAAAGAACTAATCTGCTTCCTTTAGCCGTGGCAGAGCAAACCCTGTTCATTTTTACATCATACTGTGACTTCTGAACATATTTGAGACAGGAAAAAAAGTTGCTTTTCCTGCCTTCCCTTCTCAGATGCAAACTTCTGCTACTTCAGGTACCTTTGAGAAACTTGCTGCCTCCAGTTATGATTTGTTTTTAAAGAAAAAGTTAAGTTCTGTCCTGTCATCAACTCATCTGCAACTTCTATAAGAGTTACCATTTAATTAAATAGGATCTCTGGTTACACTTTCTTCCTACTCATATACCTGACAAAAGTAAAATTGTACATTGCAAGCTACATACTCAAGTTAAACGTTTGAAAATCCAAAATTTAATTCATGTGTGCTTTTTATGTATATTATATTTTAATTTTATTATCATTATTTATTATTTTGTTTAATTTTTAATTTATTATAATTTTTTATTAACTGCCAGGGTTTTTTAATAAAACTTCTTTACTTTCTTTAACTTGAGTCTTCTACATGGCTGTAGAAAACCTAAGGATCAATTGTAAGTATTACCGTTACATTCATGCATACTGTCTTTTCAAAATACCCCTTCTTTAAAATTTTTTCCTCAAAAAGCTCAAAGTAGTATACACTTTGATAGCTTACAAAGAAAAAAAAATTCTCAAGCATGGCCCACTTGTAACCTGCTGATGTGAAATTGTCTCCCTTTACCTAGCTGCTTTGTCATCTTTTATGTTAAGAGATCACAGTGATCAGGAGAGCTTGCCTAGGATGAACTTGCTGTACAGTGAGAGATGAGTGTGAATGCAAGCATCAGTTTACTTTTCTGATGCACAGCTATTCATGTACAAATGCTGCAGTTGTATTTCAATCAATTAGGAATAATCTTTGTTCAGATAGCATACTTCCCTCTTGTAATTGCTAAGAGTTTGCTTTTCCAAGGTATTTTAAGGGGACCACAGACAGAAGTGTAAATCAACTTGGTGTTGCTTATTTGTTAGTCAGTGGAAAGTACGCAGTATTCAGTATTTTCCAGGACTTGACTCCCTCAGTCAGCTTCTTAAATGTGACTTGAGAAGCCTAATTAGGTAGTCCTGGTTTTTGTTTTCCATATTTTCCTGAATTATTGGACTATAAACAGAATTCAACAGGGTATGTGTCTGAGGCAAGGCTGTAGCTACCGATATTTCTTAAAGACCAAGTATGAATGGATGTTTTAATCCTTTTTATTCTGACTTGGATGTTTAACATGAGTAGGAGACACATCGAAGATAATTTATTTTGAAAGCTGAAATTCTAAAATGTGATCATACTATTAGGACTTCACTAGGAGCACTGCCTCACACTACTGGATTTTAGATTTTCTAAATTTTATTTAGATGTCAGCATTTGGATTTCCAAATCTAGAAGCATAAGAGAAATTTTTAGGCAGAGTTTTTTAATTAAAAGAATAGTTTTTAGGGTTTGTTTTTTTTCCCAAAGCAGATGCTGAATTTTACTTATTTTGACATGAGCCACTTTTTTTTTTTAAAAAAAAAAAAAAAGTTCATTACATTTACCATTACCAACTAAGATTATGTACATTTTTTAAAGTAGGAAAACTGTTTTGCATTTTGAAGTGTAAGATTATAGGAAAGTGTGTGCTGGAGTTTATCTGTTGGTGGCTTTTTTTTCCCCACTTGCTGAGGATCTGATGCAGAAGAATAAGTTAAATGTTTTGGTGAGGGTGTTTCTAACTCCATTATCAGTTGTCTAGGTTGACAGCTTAGTGTACGTACCATGTACAGAGTGAGTCTTCGGAAGGGCAATACCCCATCCCATAATTGTCAGTCTTCAATACAAGGTTACAGAGCAGTAGCAGTGGTTTAGTTAATGTGCTGGTAAGTGTTTAAGAAATACAGCAGCTGGAGAGGGCTGAGGAATCTCATAACAAAGCTGTAGAAAGAATGACATTAGCCTGTAAATACTGATCTGCAGCAGCTGTGTTCATTTCAAAGCCCAGTCAGCTTTGTGCCTGTGCTTCAGCGCGTCTCAAATGTGTGCTGCAGAAGAGGCCAGTAGCCTTTTGGAACCTGGCTGTGTGATACTAAAAATACACAGCCCCCTTCCCCAAATTAGAGGTTTACTAATTGCTCTGTAAAATACTTTCTTTTTTTTTTTTTCCCATGTTTTAGAGTCCCTCTGATGGTTCAGCTGAATAGCTTCCTACTATTTTTGTTGTTTCTTGTGTGTTTTAATGCTTGGCAGTACACTGCATGAATGTCTCAGTACCGTGACAAACTTCCCACTTTACAATTTCAGTCTTACAGTGACACTGATGAGTGCTTCCAAAGCTGACACACTGATTGCTCTTCAAATGTTGTGTGCAATTTTTCAATGATATAAAACAGGTAAATAAAGAGAAAAAAAAAAGATAATTTCTGCAAATGAGACAGTTTATGTTTAAGACTGTATCACTTTGATTCTATTTCTATGAGGTCCCTTAAAACTTGACAGGACAGAAGAGAACTACTAATGAGATTCTAATGTTGGTAATATCTGTTTAGAGAAGACTAGGCTGCCAGTGATATTACATTAGAAGCTTAGAAGGTGTATATTCCTAGCCCTCATTCAGATGAAAAAGTAAAAGTACCAGAGAATCTGGACTTGCTTTTTTTCCCCTCTTGAATCAACAGGAGTTCAGCCCCAGAATTCTCTGGGAGTGTTGATCAGGCTTTGTATAAAAGTACGTATAGAATGATGAGAAATGTCAAAATCTGATCTTGGAAAATAAATCCTATATTTTTCTTTTTTTTGGGAGAAAAGACGGTCATGTTTAAAAAATGTCTCGGACCTGTTTGTGATGGGAGGAGCTCTTGTTCTAGAATCAGCAGCTCTTTTGCACTGGCTAGAGAGAGAAGGCTATGGACCACTAGGGATGACTGGAATATCCATGGGTGGACATGTAAGCTCTATATTTTCTATTCAGTTATTTTTGGTTTAACTTCTCATTTGATCAGTTAGCATACAGAAATAATTTGCTTTCTAATGTTCTTCTCAGAAGTACTTTTAAATAAACATTTGGAGTCGTGAGAACAAATTGTCAGCAAATCTTGAATTCTGTGGTGCTGAATAAGCATAATCCTCAATAAATACTGAAAAATCATATAGCCCTTCTGTCAGCCATCTCCTGACAAGCTTGATATTAATATAAGCTTCTCATGTAATAATGGGGCGGGGTAAAACTTTCTCTGAAAGAAGGTCTGTACTCATCAATTGATAGCTCTCCCTTTCTTCCTCCATTCTTCTTGCTTAAACTTTTGTGTTTGAATAGGTTGTGTGAGATGCCTCCTCTTTATAGGCGTGGTGTAATTGAGGGTTTTTTTTGTGACAACTCTGTTTTCAACTCATCTCGTTTTCCTCAGTCATTGCTATTGATGAGAGAAGATTTCTGTGGTGAAGTAGATACCATTTTGTGTATGACACTGTGCATATTCAAACTAAACCAGCAGTGTATTAGTTCAGATGCTTGAAAGACTAATATGCAGTTAAAATATTACTCCTTGTGTGGCTATGGGTAATAGTTTTCTTGTGAGACATAGGTACAAAGGTTATTAAAACAACGTACTTTTGTTTTGCTGATCCTTGCTTGTTTGTTGTGAGGAACGAAGCAAGCAGTGTTGGTAATGGTTGTGTCTACTGAAAGGAAAATAATTTTTCCCTAAAGCATAATTTTAAAACTCTGAATGTCATAGATGGGCAAAGCACCTTTCATTTATATAAACATTATTCTGCTGGAACAACAACTTTGATTTTAAATCTCTCTTTCCTGTTTTATTTGTAAGTTGGATCGGGATTCTCAAACTACAAACCATGCAGGACACTTAACATTTACACAGCATTTGATGAGAATAACTGAGTTCTGTATGCTATACCAATGGCCATATACATCATGGGTATAGAAGGAGGCACTGTCTGAGTGAATGAGTTTCGGATACTCCTTTGAAAATTTTTTTTCTTAGTGCAGGTGTATACATTTTTGGCTAGCCCTGACTTACGGGACTTCTGGTACACTTTAAAATTGGGGAAATAAAACACTGTTGTTCAGTAAATAAAACTTGTCAAGAACATACCATATAGGGAACTTCTTCATGTTGAGCTTCTTTGCTTTGTTTTTTTGCTGGAATATTCACAAAAATGTGTTCAGAAAACTGATGTAAAAGCAATAATTTGAACTTTAAAGAACAGAAGCAATATTGTTGGGGAAATCACAAGGATAGGCAGTATCTTTTAGATAGGTGAAAGTACTGCCAGCTGCCACAGTCCTTACCTGCTTTGTCACTACATATTTGTTTGATACTGTATAAACAAACACACTGAAGGAGAGAGAGTCCTTTTTACCATATTGTGAATTCCATATTCAAATGCACAATAAATGCCTTTGATTCTAGATGGCTTCACTGGCAGTGACAAACTGGCCTAAACCATTGCCCTTGATTCCATGTCTTTCCTGGTCAACAGCTTCTGCAGTCTTTACTACGGTAATGAACATGTATTTTTGGTTATTTTTCTCCTCTTCCTATTTTTCTTGTCCTGTGTTATAACATATGTTTGTGCTTTGATTACAATAATTCTAAGGGTTGTCTGGAAACTTAGGCAGAATTTCACTAGAGAAATCAAGTCACAGAGAAGAAAGGACAGATTAATTTTCTCTGTATATAATTATTTTAGAATGACCTCTGGCTTTTACTTATGTGCTGGTCACTTGTGTTTATAATCTCAGGGTGTGTTGAGCAAGGCAGTGAACTGGAGAGAGCTAGAGAAACAGTATTTTACTCAAACTGTTTATGAAGAGGAAATCATTCAAATGCTTGAATACTGTGGAGTAAGTATGGTTTATTTTTCCTCTCTCCTAATATTTAGATGTGCAGATCTAACAAACAATGTAACTTCTTTTTACTTCCAGTGAAAAGTAGCCATTTGTTAGCTAAAACAAATTTGCCTGGTTTTTTTTCTTATGCTCTTGATAAATTTAACTTCTGAAGGAAAACATTCTGAAAACCAGAAAGTAATATTTTGTTTGCATAATGTGTGTTAGGTATAGCCCTTGCTACAGGTATTTTCTGTGACCACAGTTAGTGTAATCTGCAACAAAAAATGAATTTAACCAAAACAATGAAACTGCAGATACTATTTCCCAGTAACTGGCTTTATAGTCTGGCAAAGTGTAAATATATACTCATGATTTATTGACCTTTAAAGTAATTGCTCCCAAATATTCTTTGCTGTAGGATATTTTTTAATATGCAGCAACATGAAATTACTTTTCCAGTTTGTTTAGAGTGCTAGGTCTTTCTATTTCTTTGTGTGGTGCTAGCTGTCCCTGAGCTTTAGACTTGCTGCACAAGCAGTTGGGATAAACATGAGGTAGAGCTTCTATAATTAGATTATTGCTCCTTATGAATTAGAATTTATTGTCTGCATATTTTATTTTTGCTTTCTTCTTGACTACTTTTTTTTTCTTTAACAGGGATGAAAGACTCATCCCAAGAAAGATTTCATTGAGTCGCTGTTCTTTTAGATCAGAATGATAACTTTTAGGGGATTGTTTATATATTGCAACACCATCATGCAGTCAATTCTGATAAAAAATGCTTTTCCTAAGGTTCTTTGCTTTGTGACACTTGTTTTTCAAATGTCTTAGGATAGGAGAAGAGGGGCTGAGGTGGAGGTAGTTACCTAGGTGCTTGCCATTTTTAAGTAAAAGGGACATTGAAGAAAATGAACGTCAGGTCAGATTAGATGTTAGGGAAAAATATTTTCACTGATAGAGTAGTCAGGGCCTGGAACAGGCTGCCCAGGGAGGGGGTTGAGTCACCATCCCTGGATGTATTTAAAAAAAGGGTGGATCAGGTACTTAGGGATATGGCTTAGCATAGAGCAGGAACAGTTGGACTTGATGATCTTAAAGGTCTTTTCCAACCTTGTAGTTCTCTGATTCTTTGAAAAGAAGAAACATTTTGAGATACTCAGCTTGTGTCTTCCTGGTATATAGAGGCAGTAGATTTTTCCTGTCCTAAACCTAACATTAGACCTGATCACGTATGTTTATTACCCAGAAATTTAAACTTAAACAGCAGCAGTTCTAAAGTCAAAGACTAACATAGGCTTAAACTCAAACATTTTTAGCATGAGCTACCATATATGCTACTTCCTGCATATTTTAAGCTGACAGAAATGTAAAATGAAATTTTCAAGAGATTATGATGATCAGGCTGAAAATGACAAGTACTGTGAGTAGTGCTGTGTGTATATTCTTTCTTTTTTTTTTTTTTAATACTGAATTGATCTTAAGAATGAGATTAACTGACTGGTTTAAAGGAGAAACCTTCACTAAATGACCTCTTGCCTTTGTTTAGACAGATTCTTTTAAGATGGGACAAGACTTTGTTAAAAACTTCCCTGACAGTGTGAATGGCCTGGAGGAGATGGATGTGGCTTCCACAATGTTTGATCTTGCTTCCTCAAACAAAACTGTATCTACAGAAGCTGTTCACAGCTTTGCCACAAACAGAAGTACTCTAAGTGCCTCATCAGAAAGACTCTTAATACAAGATACTCCTAAAATGCAGTACGTAAATCAAACATTTTCAACCAGTAGCAATAACAATAAAAACTTAACCAGCCCCCAAGGACACAGGATAAATAAAAGAAGGAGCGACACTTTACAGAGAGAATCCTTAAGGTTCATGAAGGGGGTAATGGATGAATGTACACACGTAGCTAACTTCTCAGGTATGTATTTCTTTATTTTAATGTGCAGTTTGGAAAACTGAATAAGATACGATGGAAGGAAAGGTATTTTCTTCATTCTTCATTGGCACCCTAGCTGAAATATGAAAATATCTTGGATGTTGTTCAATAGCATCTATTTATCACTCCATTTTCCAATTGTTTTTCTGTTTCTCTTTGACGGGCAGCTAACCCTAAAGTGAATTAAAGGTTTGCCTTTTAGTGTCTTTGCTCATTTTTTCTTTCAGGTATGAGTTAGTGCAAAGTTCTATCATTTAAAAGAAGAAAATATCTGCGTGGTGAGAGTAGTGTCTTAGACCTAATTAATCTGATAATAAGGTTTTTGATGCAGATTCAAGTAAATCTCATAAAGCAGAAATCTGATACTTGCACACAAGTGTGACCAGTAAAAATGCAGAGATGGCCTTCTGGAACCATGTGACCTGGTGAACATGGTGTTTCCCAAGACAGGCGTAGCATATAGAGGGAGCTGTAGGCCAGCAAGCCTCAAATCTGATGAACCTTTGTTTCTTGGCATCTAGGAGAAATCCTTCCATGGGCCCACTTGCATGTAACACAAACAAGTGATTTCTTCCTGAGCTGATTGAAAGGGTTTTGCTGGAGTGAGGGCTTGGAGCTGCTTCTGTGGTAGTCTGTTCAAACAAAATGGTTCAGCTGTGCATGTTGCCTACGAGGACTTAAACGTGTCCTAGAACATACTCTGACTCCAAACAGGTTCCTGACAGAGCTGTCTTAGAATGTCAAAACATTCTTGATACTAAGACCCTGTGCCACCTCATTTAATTCTGGCTTTCAGTACTCCATGGGCAAATGTAAAACACAAAAAAAACCAAAGCAAAAAACCAACCAACCCAAAGGTTTCTATAGTAGCATAGATTCCTTGGCTTGGGTCACATCCCAGATCACTGCAAGCTAGGGAAGTTTTGTGAGAAAGACTAGTGAAGTGCTTTCCTTAAACCTTTAGTCATTTCAGTATACAGAAAAAACTCAGTAAGCTGTATTCTAAGTGCAGACATTCTTGTCTATCTAGACACTTATCCAGGTGTCACTTAGTTAAAGTATTGACCTTTCTTGACACTTAAGAGGATCTGTGATCCTAATGCACTTGTCAAAGTGATGCAGTCCTTTGTGTCAGTTGTCTTCCAGGTTTCTTCATGCTCTGGGAGACTTTGCATCCCCTGCCAGGGCATCTTTGGAGTGTGTCTTGAGAGGAGTTTCAGAAAGTCTGCCTAATGTTCCGATTTCATGGAGAATTGAATGGAAGAATCTCTCTTAGCATTACATATACTCTATGCATCATCTAGTATATTTGAGAGGGTCTAAATCATCTGTGACACCCCATTGTCAAACTTTTTGGCAGGTCACTCTTTACCATACTACCTGTATTCTTTGTAAAGAGAACCTTCTGTACTCAGTATAGTTTTGGTGACACTTCTCTCAACATCATATTGGTGCTGTACCTGTTAGACAGTAATCTGATTGGTGCAGTTCTCTTTATGAGCAATCAATATTATATAGCAATATATGTGTTTTATGCTGTAACTATAATGTGTAGGAAACAGAAAAGTGAACATACACTGCACTTTGATCTCTCATCTGATAGTCTTTTTTTTCCCCTCATTGAGAAAGAAAAAGACACTTCTACTCAGTTGTATTTCAGAAGTTTCTTAGTTCTTTTCAGTGAAAAAAAGATCTGCTGGAATGGACCTAAATGCTACAGGGTTTTGCTGATAAGAGGAAAGATGGTTCTCCTATCATTCCTCAAACTTAAGAAGTTTTTTGCTTTAAAGGAGGGAAGGGGATCAATGAATTTGGTTTCCTACTGATGTCCTCACCACTGTAATACCACAAACCAGATTCATTCTGTTGGAGACTTTTTTGAATAACTTATTTTTTTTTAAGAAACAGCATTTTTAGAACAAAAATCTCATCTGATGTGTTTTGGTTCTTCACCCTAGATGAATTCAATGTTGCTTTGTTTTTTCTTTAGTTCCAGTTGACCCAAGTTTAATCATAGTTGTACAAGCTAAGGAGGATGCATATATTCCTCGAACTGGGGTACGCAGTCTTCAAGAAATCTGGCCAGGGTGTGAAATCAGGTATCTCGATGGAGGTCATGTCAGTGCCTACCTCTTCAAACAAGGACTTTTTAGGTAAGGTAAACAGGAAAGGTTTAAAAATAGCTGAGAGCTTAAAATCATGATTTTGAGACGCATAATTTTTCTTCTAAAAGCAAGTTTAGAATTACTTTAAAGCAACAAATACCGAGCACTGCTCTAGAGAATGGTGTATCAGATTTCTAATAATTTAAGAGAGAATGGCAGCACTTTTGTTTTATGAGCAAAGATGAAATGCCTTATAGCTTGATTTGTTAGTAAGCCAATGGTAAGACAATGAACCTTCTCACTCTTGTTTTCCTATAAAAGCTCTTAGTTTGCTCACTGGACACTAGAAAATATTAAGCAATGAGCCCATGTTATTGCACATCTGTTGTCTTTTTGCAAATGTCTTCTGAGAAATAAAAACCCCACTCAACTGAAGATGAGAATTAAAATACAAGGTTGATTGCAACTGAGCAGTATTTCCACAAATTCTTGCCTCAGTTATATTAGGTGATGACTTTCTGAAGACAATTAATATAAATCAGTTATATAAATGCAGTTCCTTAGTTTTGAAAAGTTCAATATGTGTGCTGTTAATTTTCAAAGTAAAGGATGTCAAAGCAACAACAAAAGGAATAGCAATATTTGGGGTCAGGGTATGCTAAACACTAGCTTTTTGCTCTTTAAAACTTCAACTTTGTTCTGTTTGTTTATTTTTATTTGCACTAGTGTTAAAGTTGTTACAGTCCCACTTATTGCTGAAATACAGATATATTACTGGGTTGAGGAAGGAATCCCAGAAATAAGTGAAAGACCACCTAATACCACATTTTTATTGAATGCTGTTTTGAAATGTTGAGGATAGCTTTGTAAATATATAGAAGTATACCACTTGTGTCTGCCCTTCCCCAAATTAGCTTTTCTTTCCCTTGTTTTAGACAAGCGATTTATGATGCATTTGACCGCTTCCTTCAGAAATACGCCGTTTAAACATCTTCATCGTGTGTTCAAACTGATCTCCTTTGTACTTCCATTTACTGCAACTCATATTTGGAAAAGAAACCTCTGGCAACATTGAGAACATGGTCACTGACTTTGACTGTTGTAGGGTAACAGGTATCAAAAATGGTAAAGTACCAGCATTACTTTCATTTCAACCAAATGCTGTTCTGACACACTTGCTTCAGCTTTACCTGTGAAGAAGAAAACCAATACCAGCATTTGTTGGCACATGAGTGCTTCATGGTTTATCACGCTGTGTATTCCTTTAATTTTGAATAAATTCTGAGATGTGTATCAGTTGAAAACAGGCCAATCTGAGTATTGAAAGAATGTCAGATTTCCTGTGGGGCTAAGACGCTCACTTGTGTTTCGTGTGTTTCTACTTTATTCCATGCACCCTCCTCATCCCCTTGCTATTCCTACTGTGTTGTACTATGGCTTTGCCAGGCTCTGCCTCTTGTATGTCTCATGGATTTTCTCTACTATGGCTTAAAAATGAGCTGTAATGGGAAGGGGCGGGTGGCATCCAGCCTTGCAGAGGGAGACTGCCAAAGTTCAGTGAAGACTGACACACATGTTTGCATTCAGTGCATCCATGAGGTTTTCCTGCCACTGAACTAAACCGTGCCATTCCGGAAGAATCACGTAGCAACTCATTGATGGATTTTACAAAACTGGAGTAAGAAAAAACAGAGTGTCTGCCAAATAATTGTTTACATGCACTCAGTTGGATAAAGTAAACTTTTTATTCTAGATTTTTCTTGTTTAAAATGCCATAGAAAATAAAAATCTAATATTTTTCCTTTAGAAGCAGTGGCACAAAGAGTCTGTTTCTAAGCAGTTAACAGCAGATTATATGGTGCTATAAAGACTTGTTGGAAATACTTCAACAGGGTCCTTTTTAAAGTGCACTCAGTGCTGATACGCAAAATACTGTTTCACAATAGGTGAACAATGTATGTACAGTTTAGCTCCCTGTTTGTTTTTTTTAATTGGATGGAGAATTGAAAAAATAGGAATATGAATGCATTTAAGAAAATACAGTGTCTTGGTTTTCCTCTTTTGGAATAAAAAATGCCAACAAATGACAACAGAATAAAAGGTTGACATGCATCAGCTGCATATATCTGTCCATGTCCTATTCTTTAGTAATCTCCTGTAACATTCTTTTAAAGCTAGTTTGCAGAGAAGTTAAAAGCTGAAGCACTTGAATATTAATTTCCAGTACAGTAATGGCCTGAGTTGCACAGAAACAAGCAAAAATCCAGCCATTTCTTGGGATGTGTGATTTCTGCACCTTTCAAATCAGGCATAAAGTATTATTGGTACCCGAGAGTAGTGTAATAGTTTGTAATAGGCTGACTATAAAGCAAACAAAACTCAGTTTGTATAAATACATTCTCTTGAATTTTAGCCTGGCAGACAGGACTGGTAACTGGGAAGAAATCATGGTTTGCTTGAAAATCAGATAAGTTCAAGTAAAATGGAAGTGCAAGAATTTGTAATAAGCAAATTATTTAACATGCAAAAGAAGTTATATTCTGTTGCAAGTTAAATGTCTTTTTTTCAGTGTTTTTTCATTGTTTCATTGGGCAGTGTTGGCTTTATATATTTTGGGAAGAAGTGAAACACTGAACGTTGGAAGGATTGAAATCCTATATAAATAAACTTAAAATACTGTACTAAAAGATGGGGTTTGTTTTACCACCACATTCATGAACGAAGAGTTTTACAAGACCATAGTCTATTGTCCCTCAAGTCCTTTTAGACCTCACATTTTAAATATATTTATCTGCTTTTACGTCTTGTTTTCTTGTTGCAGTGATGAGAAAGGGAGGTAACGTGGCGAGAGAAAGGGCTTGGATAAATAGAAGAGAGAAAAGACAGATTTTGTAAGCCACAGAGCAAGCACACACATACAAAATAATCAATTTCTCTATGCTACCAAGTGCAATGTGCCAAAGTAAATATTTTCAAAGCGCACAATACTAGGAATTAGACAGCTGATGGGAACTTGACATCCTGAGGTTAGTGCTCTGATGGTATTACTAACAAGGTTTAACTTGCCAAAAGGGCCTGCTATTCACAGGAACAGATTTATGCCCATGTAACTCCTGTTTGTGAGAGTGTTTTTTAAGCTAAGCAGTGAAAGGCTGGTCTCTGTCAAGAATGAGAAATTGCACTTTGCTGTGTAACTAAAGTAATATTGCCAAATATCAAAGCCAAGTAAGATGCATTTAAGAAATTTCTCAGGTTAAAATAACGAGGTGAAATGAGCTGTGTGGTCTGTTTCTGCCAGTTATCAGGCACAGGAAGCCATTAGGTGGTCTGCAAAGGGGAGAATCTTGCTATGTAAATGTTTTTAACCTTTGGAAATGTGACTTTTAAAACCAGATCTTAAGGTTAAATCTGAAGAAGGCATTATTAAAAATCCATTTTGATGTTAAATGAGAGTATTATTTTAATCCAGCAGTTGCATGAGAAAAATATTGGAGTAAGGTTTCTGCACTAAATCCAAATAGCAGGTAAACCATTCTATAAGTCTTAAATTTATTGTAAAACTGGCCTTGATGGGTTTGGGGTTTTAATGTTTTTCAATAAAAATCCTAAAAAGCACAAACCAGGTGTGAGCTTTTTTTTCTTCCTTGTTAACAGGAATCATGCATTTGCTTGTCATCCTGTAATCCTCTTTATTCCTACTGTTACTGTAGCACAAGAATAGTAATCTACAGTAGAAGATAAAAGCTTCACAAAACAGTGATATCACTGTCATGTTTTTCTACATGCAGTACCTAGTAAAGAAAATAAACTCTCATCTAAGATGCCGTTGTGATGCCAACTTTATACTTTTCAGTGGCTTCATTGAGCTAGAATTTCCAGGATTTAATTAAAATCCTTTGTACTTAATTAAATTAAAACTTAAATTAACTTTTTTTCCAGGACTTAATTAAAATCCCAAATCTGCACAGTTCCCTTCTGCTTACTGCTGCATTTCAAGAAAGGGTGTTGTGCCATAATACCCTCAAAATGTGTTGTAGGACTGTCTGGCTGCCATTGAAACAAAAACAAAAACCAACCTTCCTGTTGCTGTTAGCTCTTGCAAGATGTGGGAAGGGTTTTGGAGTGAAGAGGAGTGTACTTCATGATTGCAGGAGTATGTCATGTGAGTGGGAATATCACACGCTAGCCGGAATGCTGCTTTGAACACGTAGCTGTAAATGGGGCTGGCAGGGGTGTCTTTGAGTCTTGATGGTGTTTATGTGCAAAAAAAAAAAAAATAGTGTCTTAATCTGTAGCATTCTGACTGAAGCCTGCCAATTTCCCTAGCAACCAACACTTAATCAATTTTATTTTGGTGCTCAGTGACCCTGTCCGAGGAGTCAAGGCTGTGGTGTAACGCCTTTGTCTGCGTTTGCAAGGAAAGGCTAAGGACAGTGAGAGGTTACATCTGGTGTGTTCTCCATGAGTAACCCAGGTAATTGTTTTTAGGGTTTTGTTTAAACATTTCTCCCTGGCATCTAAGTGCTGATGGCCATGTAGAACAGAACACATCTAATCATTGCCAAATGGAGCTTTTTGTAATTTTTTTTTTCCCAACTCCCAAAACAAACTCCCTCAGAAGTGACCTCTCAGAAATTCCTTTTTTTTTTTTTTTTTTCTCACAAGGATAGATGACTTGTATTTGAGAAAGTCTGCAGAAAGGTACCATTATATGAAGAAATGGAGCCCTGCTGCTTTTTCTTACTGGAATGTCCTATACCTGTATATAGATATTTTTTAGTAGATTAAAAAGTGAAAATCCCTGCATCTTCAGAATGCTGTTTTTGCTTAGTAGCTGCTAACATTTTGAGGTAGTTAATTTTTTTTTTATTGTTTATGCCTTGTGTTGCTTTTTTTTTTTTTTAAGTTGATCTTTAATTACAGTTGGTTGGGCAGGCAAGTTTCTTTATCTTAAGCTGTCAGGTTCTCTGTCAGCTTGTCTGTAATACAAGTGATAGAGTATTGAGCTTCATATAGTCTGTAGGCATGTAATTCCTCATGAAAAACTATTATATGAGTAAAATACTACTATGTTACACAATCCTGCACTTTACAATGTTTTCTGGTGCACGTGGATGGTTCTACACAAGATAAAACATTTTTAAAAATGTAAAATAGCTCTTGACTGTTGTTCTCTTGATTTCATATAGTATAAATCAGTTTCTTTTAAAAATAGGAGCATTTTAAATACTGTGCTCTTAAAGGAAAATACCGTGAGTTTTGCCAAGGAAGGCTGCCTTGCCCTGCTGGAAAGTAACTAGAGGAGTGGTACAAAGTGGGTGAAGCTAAGGATGAGTCTTAAGGCAACTGTAAAAGCTTTTGATAAACTACTATGGTCCAATTCATCCTATGCAAGCCTTCTACTACCACAAAGATAGCAAAACAAGTATGTAAAAAATCTTCTCGAGCTGCCACATCACTGGTCACCTTTACTTTGCCCCCTGACCCCAGTTAACTTTTAATCAGTTTCCTGCTTTTTTCCTGGTCTATTCAGGTTCCTGAACACTGCAGTACTGCGGTGTTCCTGAAGTCCTGGCTGACCTGCACATCTGCTTCCTTATCTTCTAACACTTCCCTGAGGAAAAGAGGGAACAGGAGGTCAATCCCCTCCTTAGCAGTGACCTAGGTAGGGCCTCTCTCCTTTCATATCACTCTTGCATAGCTTCTGAGTTTGGGAAACCAAATAAAAGATGGGAACATTGTTTTGAATGGGTAGTGTGACTGATAACTCCTCTTCACAGGAATGTAGGTATAAATGTATACAGATTTCTCTTTTCTCCAATCAAAGTTATCCAATAGGAATGCTTTACTCCATTTCAGATTAATTTGCCACTGAAATATGCAGTTTTCACATCCTTGTTTAGTAAATTACATATGAAGAAATCAAGTTCTTTGTTGCAAAGACAAATGCTTCTCTGATTTTGAAGATTTGCTTCAATTTTAATCATTCCACTTTTTTTCCCCTCTTTCTTGGTATACATTTGAACTCAAGAAAGACTGCCTGTGTTATTTTTGTGCAAAAAGTGCTTAGAAGCAATAGTTTGTTTATGAAAATGAAACTGCTGCCTTACTGCCAGTGTTTGGAGCTTAAACCTGCAGTTACAGAAACGTGCATGAAAAATCAGTGTGGCTTCCTTAGATTGTGGTAGGTGCTTTAATTTCAAACCTTTACCACAAAAAGCTGTTCATTTCCAAGTATCTTGAACAAAGCAGCAAGCAGCTGGGGCAGGGGTTCATCTTTGAGGTAGATCTGGGCCTCCACCAGGTGATCTCATGTCATCACACCTGATGGGACTCAGGTGGGACTCATCCACACGCCACCTCTGCAGGTTGGGACTGTAGAAGTGCTTGGTGTAGAAGACCTCTGTTCTTTTGAGCTGCTGCCCAGAGTTCTAGAGTAATCCTAGGAATGGCTCTGTTCCTGAAGAGTGTGAACTGTGGTGAGGTTTTGGTGGGTTTGTGGAGGGTTTTTTTTCCATGAAGGGGTAACACTGCATACGATCTCATTAAAGCAAAGAAGAACATGACCCCGAACAGAAGATACTTTGCTGCTGCAAAGCACTGGAAGGTTGGTTGCTGGTGGGATATTTTACTGGCTGTATAAAAGCCTGTTGTTTGCATCGATTAAAGAGATCTTGGCTATTTTTTGGAAGACAGATTATAAGAAAGCCCCACATCTGTTGCTTGAGAGAGACTGAAATTGGAGAGCAAAGGGTGTCTTAAGGTGCAACCAAGAAGAATTATGGGAACACTAGGAGGCTGCAGAGGGAAAATGGGGTGATTCACTGCATGCTGCAGTGGCTTTCCTTGTTCTGTGACCTTAGCACTCCTGGGATAGCACAGTGGCAGAAGCGCGGCTGTAACCTAACGAATCCAGCAAGTGTGGTGCAAGTGCACGTGTGCTACTGCAAGATGACTTCTGGGAGGTTGTTGGCAGAAAGCAGACAGGTAGAGGAGGTGTGGTGTGATAGCCAAGGCACCAGTCTGTTGCAATGCTTATATGATGTGTGATTTCCTTGCTACTTGGACTGTGTTCTCCTCTGCTGCTAAACACGTTCTCTAGGCTGTGCTACTGGCAGTGCTGGACTGAGAAGTCCTCTTCCTGCAGCAAAGTATGCTCACCCTCCTACTGTATCTTGAGACCTTTGTTGTGTTGTACAAGTGTTGGAAAGACTTGTAAAACCAAGACGACCTGTAAGTGTTCCTTGAGAGCTGAAACCATCTTTGGGTGTGTCGGTAACGGGAGAGCAAGAGCACAGCAGCTGCCGTGGTTTGTGCTTTCATCTTCTCCCTTGCCCACCACCTTCAGCCTCCCACTGGGGCAGCCAGATTCAAAGGGGCCTTGATATTAAGAACCACAAAATAATTGAAAAGATGGGAGATTCTAGTGAGGTTTCCAAATGGGAGCCATGCCCCCATTTTAAAGCAGTTGGTGCCCGGCTTGGTTCTTGTCTGTTTAGCTGGTGTGTGTGTGTTTCCAGGTGTGAGGTGTCCACCTGGGCTCGGTTTGGGGTGCCCCTAGCTGACCGCGCTGGGCATCGTGCGGGCTGTATCTCCTTAATTAACGCGAGGCCAGAGCGAAGCACGTTGCTAAGGAAGGTGCTTAAGCAGCTGCGATGGATTGTAGGGGTGCTGAGCAGGGTGCCCCCGCTGCCTGCTGCAGCAGGTGCTTTCGGGAGGCCGGCGC
The DNA here is from genome assembly GCA_022605575.1 of Laterallus jamaicensis coturniculus. Classification (NCBI taxonomy): domain Eukaryota; kingdom Metazoa; phylum Chordata; class Aves; order Gruiformes; family Rallidae; genus Laterallus; species Laterallus jamaicensis. The sequence continues at coordinate 7,289,183 of JAKCOX010000005.1, forward strand.
TAGGGGAAGAGCGGGGCCGCCGCTTGCGCGGGCGCGGACGGGAGCCTCGTGCCGCCGTGCTCGAGCCCGGCCGTAGTGAGGTCATAGCGTACAGGAGTGCCCCCAAGCCCCGCCTCTCTCCCCCGCCTCGCTGCTACGGCGGCCTCCGCCCGCGTCCCGTCCCCTCCCTGCTCCACGCGGGTAGGGCCGCGCCGCGCTGCAGCGTGGCCGGGAGCGACTCCCGTCGCCCTCCCGTGCCTCTCCCCTCGCCCCTCCTCGTGGAAGGCGTTGCGCTGCGGGAGGCGCTCGCTGGGTGAGCTGCTGAGGGAAAGGAGGGAGCGAGCGGCGCCCCGGCCCCAGCAACTGACAGGGGAGCTCCCGCAAGCCTCAACCGGCGGGGCGGGGCGGCGGCGAGGGGAGGAGGCGGACCCTCCGCCTTGGCTTCCCCGCGGCCGCCCCGGCTGGCGGCCCCTCGCGGTGGGCGGCAGGGCATGTCCGCGGCGCAGGTGTCGGCGGTACCCGCCGAGCGGCGGGGTTGGAGCGCTGAGGGCGGCGGTGGCGGCCCAGGGGTGAGCCGGCCCCCGGAGTCGGAGGAGCCGCGGCAACCGGAGTCGGGCTCGCCTCGCGGGGAGGAGGCCGCGGAGGAGGGTGGTCGTCGTCGGCCGGCAGTTGAAGCCCCGCCGCCCAAGGAGAACCCGTGGACGAGGCGCAGACCCACGCGGGACAGCCCCTCTCCTCCCGCGGCGGACGGACAGTTAGTTCCGCAGGACCCAGGTGCGGCGGCCGGGCCGGGCCCATGCGTGTGGCGGGCGGGGGGGGGAGGGTTGAGCGGCGGCGGGCCGGGTGCAGGCTGGCCGGCGCGTGGTGCTTCTCTGGTTTGGGGGTACGGCTTTGTTTGGCGTGGGGTTTTGGGAGGGGTTTTTCTCCTTTCCTTGTTATTTTTTGTGTGGGAGCGAAACGTGTGTGTCTCCTCACGGCCCAGCCGGGCGGCGTGGTGCCGGAGCAGGGCCCCGGGTGCGGGTCGGCCGGCGGTTGCAGCTCCGCGGGAGCCCAGCCGGGAGCTCTGCCTTTTGACATACATGGGCAGAGGAGGGAAGCCAGCGAGGCGAGGTGGGGTCCGAACGCAGCCTTCGCCCGGCTCGGTCCTTGGAGGGGTGGTGGTGGGGAACGGACACGGGGACATTGGTTAGGCTGCGGGCTCCCGGGAGTTGAAAACGGTCACCGCCGGCCTGGGAGGGAGGGGGTGACCTCCGGCGAGCCCCGCCTGGCGCCGGGCTCTGGTGCTGGCAAGCAGGGCTGCTAAGCTACTTCTCCCGCTCCGCTTTTCTTTTAGCGGTGCTGCTAAACTCGGTTCTACCCCTTTACCGCAGCTCTCTTTTGCCTAATTATATAGCGAGGCCTTCTGTACAATCCGTTACTTGGTTTTGTTTTCCAGAAGATTTGGGTTGCGGAGGACTCAAATGTTAACAAAAGTGGCCAGTTTGCTCGCTCTATGGAGTCGGGCTGTTTATGTGGAGAGAGAATGGAGCGAGAGTAGCCGTGGTGTAATTTTCTGGCCTTTAATCACTACGTGTAAGATAAAGCTACTTTACAGGCTCTCTACTGACTGAACAGGCAGATGACTTTTCAAAGGTAGTTATTGAAGACCTGACTTGAAATTGCCAGGCTTCGTGCTTAGGCTAGCAAAGAGTTCCTAGAAGTTAGCTTCTTGGAGTATTGTTCTTGGCTGGGAGCAAACTACTGACCTCAAAGTACATCTTTCAACCTGCGTTTCCTGAGAATTTCAATCTCAACACTTGCTCCTGAAGGCGCCTGACAAACCTTTTTGTGATCTGACAGTCGCTTTTATCCTTGAATTACATATTTCTCTTTGTAAGGGAAGTGGATATTTAATTTATAGTTCCAAGCGTACAGGTCACGCAAGCAGAGGAAAGAGTTTTCCAGACCACAAAATCTCTACTTAGCTGAAGATCAAACCTTTCGGCAACTTACATAGTCATCTTTATCATCTCAGCTGTTTTGTTTGCATGTACTGACGCACTCATAAATACCTATTTATGCCTAGCTTCTACAATCCATCTTGCTGGGCAGCAGCTTGTGGTCTTGTCCGTACATGAAAGAGAGCTTGTCACTCATTTCCCTCGCTGTGGCAGTAATAATAATAGCACATAAGCACTATGAAAACTAGTTTTTTTTTTTCTTTGCATTAGCACCTTGTGCTTCACCTTCTGTAAAGTTTACTTTTCCACTTAAAGCACACAAATAGCTGTTGGTGGAAGGAGGTAGGGTGTTCGTACACTATTAGTGCTATGCGCTTAATTTGATGATTTCAGAGAACTTAATTATTTTTTTTTATAAAATCTGTGCTTACCATTTATTAAATGAATATTAAATTGTAGTTGCATTGGAACCTCTTTTTCAGTGGCAAACATGGGAGCCACTTGCTGGTAATGGCAACACATACTAGGGTGTGTGTTTTGGTTCGGCCAACGCCAAAAGCACCAGGAAGGACCCACTGCACTTTCCTTTCTAAAAGGCAAGGCAGATGATCTTTCCTGGCTGTTTGAAGAAAGGAATTGCCGTGTGCTTCTATCTGCAATGAGGGATGTATTTTGAAGTAACTAATTGCATGTTGGCAAAGCAAAATCGGTCACGCTAGGCCCTTACGAATGTAGTAGTATGGACATTAGTCATGTGAAATAATGAGTGGATGAGCAGAAGTACTACTGGGGTGGAATGTAAAACTATCCGTAAAGAGGATAATAAAACATAAAGGAATCTCACATCAAAGTAGTGCCTGAATCCTGTTTGACTTGTTGATCCTGGCTTAATAGTTGAAAGTTTCCTTAGACATGCACCTGTGGTATGTTCAGTGATAGTTACACACTTGAGAAAATTGACACCAGTCTGTCATCTCTTGACTTTCAATTTAGTGTGCTATTAGTTTGTAATAGGCAAACTTGACTCCTGCAACTGGGAGAGACTGCTCATGTAACTCCATGCTAGAAGGAAAAAAAAAATCATGTAAAAGACTTAATCTTGGCAAAATAATTTGGTCAAAGCATTGTTACTGTGCCCCATAGTAACCATGTCTCAGATGTGTTACTAGGTTTTAATCGTGTTACAGTAAACCGAACACCCACTGTAAATGTCTTTGAGTTTTCATGGTATGTTTGTTACCACACTTCAGTGTTACTGACTAAGCCTTCTATTAAACTGCTCCTTTAAACAGAATAATTTCAGAATCATGTGGTTACTTTTACATCCTAATCTGCATTTAACTCATGGAGAAAGACTTGTAGCATGATGATATTGCTAGTGAAATTAATAGGCTTCTGTTTAATCCCGGTGAACACAGGGTGTTAGCGGTAGCATAGGCTGTCAAGTGATGAAAGGTGTTTCTGTGGTGTATCTCTCTCTCCATGCCTTGCCTTGTAGCACCCAGCAAATATATCGTAATAAGTCTTCAGTTCTTCAAGTTAAGACTCTATGAGTAAGAGGAAAGGAGCAGTTGTAAATAAAAAGTCCTATATAATCTTGTTACCTTGTAAAAAATTATCTATGAGATAGTTTGTTGGGGTTTTTTTTTAATCAAGCAAACAAGATGTGTCTGTATGGACGCTGCAGAACAACCTGGTGTTAGTCCTGTATTCCTTGTTTTTCCTCTGAGTCTTGTTTCTCCTCACCTACCCCTCAGAGCTGAGCCCTCATTGAAGAGGCTAGTTACCTTTCCTTCATATAAATAATTTGCCCAGGATGGAGCTGTTGAAATAATTGTATCGCAGAAGTTCGCTCACCTCTTTGATGAAACCTGACGTGCTCTCCCTTTTCTAAGCTTGCAGAAGGGAATCTGAATGGCAGGTCCTCTAGCCTTCAGGTGATTTGTACAGCTGATGTATATCTCTAATGATGTGTTAGATAATTACTCAAAAATTGTGAAAGTCCTGAAAGTAGTCAATGAAGCAAAATACCTGTGCTGTTGAAGTGGTTCAGGTGTGTTTGCTTCCCAGTGTGCTTCAACGATGTAGTTAATTAAAATAACTGCACATTTCAGTCTCTCATATTGTGCTCAGCTTGGCTGTCTTCATAGCCTTTATTTCTGGGCATCAAAGAATGCCTATTATCTCATAGATACTTTGGTGGCAGAACCAGTGCATTGTAGTGCTGTTGTGTAAATTGCTGTGCTTTAGTCTGTTAGCAAACAGGTTGCAAAAGTAAATTTAGTAAAGGTATACGGTGTTACTAGAAATAGCAAGCTTGTTATTAGTAAAGGGGTAAATGATCTGATTACCAACTGGTTTTGTTTAAGGCAGATGATACTGTTCTTACGAATTCACTGTGTGTTTGAACAGCAGCTTTTAAAAATTATTTTAATGATCATCAAAAGGTACAAGATTGACAATTACCCCAACCCTGAAGGGATTAAAAGCCTTATCTTTACCAGCCTGCTGCCTGTATATTTTAGTTGCATATAACAACACGTGTCATTTTTTTCTAGGGGGTTGTTTTTCTTGTTTCTAAACTGGAGAACTGTTACCAGAGAAAAATCCATCCTGTTGCCTAGTGTCTTAAGACAGTGCTGGCTTGTGCTGCAGCACATGCTGTTCCCTTCAGAGCGTGGAAGTTTCTGTAGAAATTGAGCCATGGGTTGCAGCTTTCTATAAAGAAACTTAAGAAGCAATTGAGAAGTAAAATAAGGAAAAATAAATAGTATAATGATTATCCATTTGTGTGTTGGGGATCTTTGTTCCCTATTGTTTGTTGTATTGAAAAAACTGACTGTGTTTGAATGTAAATAGGTGGAAAGAAGCAGGTGTTGTAACTTACTGCCTTGGTTAGTTGTTTAAGTACTATGAACGTGGTCAACGTGATGTAGTTTTGCTATAAAATGCTTGCACTATTGTAAGAAAGTGCTGGCATAACTACTGGGGTTTTTGTTTCCCAGAATCTTGGATCTAAATCCATCCATGCTCAAGATTTAATATACTCCAAGGGATTGTTGGGTCACATTTGCAAGACTTTCACAGGTATCTGTTAAAACAACAGATAAAGGTATAGCTTACCTTGTTTAAAAATAGGCTATACTGTGAAGTTGCAAGCTGATCGTTGAAAAGACAATGTCGTATGAGTTCAGCAAACATGTTGCACTGAAGTTTTGAAGAGCTGTTCTGTTGGGTGATTTTAAAAGCCTCCTGAAGTGCTTCTGGTATTTGAGATGCTGTCCCTTCACTGAAAGAAATGCACTTGCAGTCCAAGTAAATGTAAAACTTCAGTATTGTCTAGACACCCATACAGCACAAACCATGTTTGTATCAAAATTAAAATATGCTCCGCCTTTATTAATAGACTTGGCTTTCAAAAGCAATACCATTCTTCCCCGCTGTCAGGAAATATTACTTGCTGATTAGTTATTTGCAGAACATCAAACCATCCATTCTGAAGTACTGCTACTGGAAATATATTTTTTCTTGTGATCAGTGTTATTTTTGTGATACATATTTATATACAAACTTTGCCTTTATTCATCTCTGCATAGCATCCAGTCCACTTTTCCTTTTGTATTGCTGCCCCAGACGATTGCTGTTGCTTTAGTGGCTCCAAAATTCATTTTTCAGACCTGTCATCCCTTGTATCTTGCTGTACTGGCATGTTTGCACATCCGTGCCTTTGAGCAGAAAATACTTTGGGTTGGGATGTGGTGCTTTGAGAGACTTAGAAGAACCATAATAAAAATGGCTTTGAAGGCCGATTTCTGCTTTCATTTGGATGGCAGCTTTACTGGATGGAGTTCAGTGATTGAAAGGTGATCATTGGCAATTCAACTTCCTCATCCATGCTTTTATTTTTTTCCCCCCACCCCTTCAAAACTCTTCTTCTGGAAGCCAGCAAGCAGTTGAAGATGACTGAATTCTTCTATCAACACAACCTGTTGTTAACAAACAGGTTATCTCATAGCATATGATGGAATAAACTATTTTAATACAGTTAGGTTGGAATTAAGTGACGTTTGCCAGGGCTTGGTGGATTCTGCAGAAGCCATGTACTAAAGATGCTATTCCTGCATGTTAAGCACTGTTACATGGTGTTGAAATGAGACATGGGAGTGATGTTAAGCCCAGAGCTTTTATCTAAATATGTTCTAGGTAAGTTTTCCCTGAGCAGTGACCCTAGGCCTGTTGATGACAATGCAACAGATGGGACCAGGGTAAAACCTTTCAGTGATCTGATGTTTTGTTCTTTTGCTCTCCCGCCCTCTTGTTGTGGGGTGGTTGTTTTTTTTTCCTCTTCCCTTTCCTGCTTCCCACTAAAATCCGACTCTTGGATAAGAAGCCCCTGAAAGCTGGTCAGGAAAGATCAGTGAAGTTTAGTTTTTGGAGGGCCAGAAACTCTGTGCAGTTGTTTTCAGTTAGGGAAGTAGAGTGTGGTGAGATCTCAGTCCAGAAAGGGCATCATCAGCTAGGCAGTGAGTTGCCTAACAATTTCTTTTCATTTAGTGTGCAAATGCACCTTCCAAGTCTTGGATTACTACATACAGATAAGAGGGATTCCTTAAAACGAGTTTGGTCTCATTCTACTGGATTCAGTTGGCCTCTCCTGCTGCCTGGAATAATATCCCATGACTAAGATAGTGCAGCGACATTGAGTCTTTTATGTTTGAATCCATTGCTACGCCCTGGTGACACACAGTAGAGTTTCTGGCAGAGCAGTCCCTTCAGCAGCAATTTAAGTCAAAGTGCTGTGAGATGGAAAAAGGGCTTCAGTAAGGTAATTGAGCTGCTAGAGAAGGATGTGTGTTTACAGACTACTGGAGGACAAATGCTATGGCCAGTCAGTTTACCCTTACAGATAATTGGCAGTTTGGTTGGAGAAAATGACAAATTTGTTTGTTACTCCACCCCTAGAGCTGTTTGTCTTGCTTTGTAAAGGGCAATTAGTTTACTATTGAATGACAAGTAAAAATTAGGATTACACAGTTGCTGTGTGTTTCTGAAAGTTCTCAGTCTTTACTTAATTGAGGCTGAACAACAAGTAAGAGGCAGTTGGGGGGGGTTGTTGCCTTTGTTTTAAAAAGATCTGTAAGGGGAGGAGGAAAACCTGCTGGTAATGGTGTGACAAAGATCACAGGCTGATCAGGATTCACTGAATTCACGTGTCTTGTGCAATGTGTAAATGACATATATAAATTATATTTCCACCATCATATATATATATATATATATATATATACACACACACAGAGTGGGATATGCAGTGAATGTTAGTTTCTATTTCTAACCTTCACAGTATGTTCCGGGAAGCAGACAGAAGGTTTTCAGAGTCACTGGGCATGAGGGTGGGGTTCCCAGTGTGAAGCTGCGATAAGGAAGATTAGTCACTGGATGCAAGAGAGATAACGGTTTAAGGAGGTGATGTTATCCCTACATGGAATAATAATCCACTAGTGATTTCAGTCATGTTCAGTGTTCCACGCTTGTCTTGCAGTAAAATACTGAAATACCTTCAAGGGAAGGTTGTGACCATTTCTCTACGGGGAAAATGTGCACTGGGAGAACAGAACCAGGGGTTAACAGAAGTTGAGGTGGTTTCCTCTGTCTCGAGTCTAATCTCCAAGAAAAACTGCCTGATACCTGTGGGTGGTTTTTCTCCTTGAATTCCCAGTGCCGGAAAAGCTGAACACAGTGGAGCTGGGTTGGGAAAAATGACACAGAATATCAGATTGATATATGGAAGGGTAATTGCACGTGTGTTCGAAGATATAATAAGTTTAAATAGACCTTTGGGGTTTTTCAGTGTAGGGTATTGATCCTAGATCGTGAAGCCCAGTAACGTGGCCATGTAGGAGAGCTATTTCCAAGGATTATAATGCTTCCTGGCAGATACTACTGGTAGAAGCGTAACGGACTCTTGGTCAGGAGATCAGATGGGATCACTACTATAAAGCTTAGGTCTTGATTCAGGATAGCTCAGAAAATACACGAGTGTCAGCTTTATTGCAGACGCTTGTATTTATCATAAACATATTCATTGTGGAATCTGGGCGTTACATTTTATTAGCCTTATTGTGGTTTTTAATTGTAATTTTACTTTTTCACCTTTATTTTCATTCCTTTCCTTGACTATGAGCAATATGGCTAAATTTTATTTGGCGTTTGAGTAAGAACTTAGGAAATGGCTAGGAATTTGTGAATATGTAATTGTTTCTTTTTTCAGGATTGCATAACAAAAGATTCTGTAAATTAATTCTACCTTGTACCTTCTAATAGGATGCCTTTTTTAGTGTGTTGCAGGGGCTCTTTCTTTGATACTGCTTATGTTAAAATGCCAGCATTTTATGATTGTCTTGACTTTATAGCTGAGCAAATGCTTAAATACTGTATTATACAGCATTCTGTACACCTGCTTTTCAAGATAATTTGCACTAATGAATGCAAGAGGGATTTTATGTCATGTACTATGAGTTACTTTATGGAAATATCTATTGACAGTGGTACCAAAGCCTCAAAAAAACTTTGCTGTGGTATGATAATACTTATACAGAGTTGTTAAAGGATACCTTGCTTATTCTTTTAAAGTACAGTCCTAATTACTCACCTGAAAATATTTTTCTTTCTTTTCAGAACTACAAAATTCCACTAAAGTTATAAAAGCAGTGAAGCCCAGGACGAGGAAAGGCAGCAAGGTTTGTATTTGCCAGAGGGACGTTTAGCTATGAGTTACTGGAATGATTCTGTTAGAAATCCAGTTCATCCAACCTGTTAAACTAAACTGGCGTGTAGCTCGGATGATAATATGGTAGGAAAATGAAATAATTTTGAACGAGCATTGCTGGCTATGAATATTCAATAGCAAAAGATAGCAAGGTATTTTGAAGTTATAACCAAAGTGTTATCTTTTGCCTTGGTAACAGTTAAATTTGAAGACAAGAGAAAAGTAAAAGTGGAAGGGAAATTTAAAATTAGAAGGCATGCTGAAGTAATATATGTATGAGAGAGGGAAAGGCACTTTTGTTTAAAAAAAGCAATGGGATTATATAATAATGTGAAGAGACTGCAAAGAAACAGCATCACTAGAGCACAAGTGATGCTAGATTGGTTTTGGAAATGATTTTGGTGTGTTGTGATGTGTATGCTTTACGTGCTGCTATAAAATATCATTATGAGAAGAGGAGACACAGAATCCTTTTACTGAAAAATTAAGTTTCTAAAATATTGTACAGCTGCCCCTTTTAGGTTGCATAATACTGTGCTCAAAGGTGTTCCAAAAGCTTAAAAGGCTTTCAAGCAGTTGGTACCTTAAAATAACATAGGAATCTATGAATAAGGCAATATTTAATCTTATGATTCTTTTATGTGTGCTGGAAGTCGTAAACCCTTTTAGCTTGTTTTATAATAGAATGTAGATAATTCTGCTTGCTTCCTATCTTTTGTTGTCTGTTCCCATTTAAAATACATTTTTGAAGGCATACTCTAGATAGTTATACTAATTATAAGACACCATATATTGAACCCTGCCTGATTTGGATGCAGGTGCAACAAGTAGTGGATTCTACAATTGATCGTATTCTGTTTTTAAGAGTTGCATGTTGTTTTCTGTTGTATATTATAGTTCTAAAAAAAATACTACTTCTAACAGCTCTACTCAGAGGAGTGGTCTGGCCATCTGAGTCATGACTAGCAACTTCCATGTATTAAGAAGGATTACATCTAGGAAGTGGTATAAAAAGTTTGTCATCTTTGCAGGCTGGCGATTTTGGTGATATCACAAACTGGCCGACACCAAGTGAAATAGCAAACAATGAAGTAAGTATCTTTTGTTATCTTCGGTATTAGTTAAAAAAAATCTCCAAACACATTGACTTTTCTGCTTAATACCCACCCCCAAATGTGCTTTTGAGTGTTGTAGGGTTTCAATAAACTCTTGTCAGTAATTTGGGCTGCTGTTTTGTGCTTAACCGTGTGCACTGGTGCCAGAATTTCTGAACCCTTCCCAATCCCTCGCATGAACACTCCATTTATCACTCGTGGTGTGCCATGAACTCAGGTAAAATGTGCCACATTTACTCCACTGTTTTAAAAGTTGTATTTCTCTTTTCTATTCATGGGGAAGTTTGTGCACAGGTGAGAAGAAGCCTTTGGGTTGTGAATGTGTTAGCCTCCCTCACAGCTCAGGATGCCTTGTGCCAGTTGTTTTAGGACAATGTGGCTATCCTTCCCTTATTCATCTGGTATATTTTCCCCTTGCCAGATCTTTAGTTAACATCCGTTCTGTCAAATCATCTCCCTTTTGCTTCATCTGAAGTGATAAAAGCATAATGCACCTCTGTTATGCTATTTAAAACAAGAACAGAGCAGGGCAAGCAGTGAGGTGCCATTTCGCTCTCTGCTTTAGTTCTGCAGCAGCCCTGTGATACTTTGACTGTTTTCTTGGTGAGGGAAGCAAGAAGATTTGGGTTCATCAGTGTGCATTGTGTAGTGGGAGGTGTCCAAATGAAAATGGATAAAGAGCACATAGCTTGGCATGAATCGTTTATCCTGCAGGCTCAGTTTCTAACACCATCCCTTCTCCCCTGATTGGCATAATGTTGTTGTTTATATCAGCAACAAAACATGTTCAGGTATTTCACTAGGTTTTTAGTATCACAGATCAAAGTTATACGTGTCTGTAGGTGTGACACAACATTTTGTTTACTGCTAGCTAGAATTTGCCTCTTCTAGTAGCTTGTTCTACAGGATCTCAAAGAAAACCTTGAAGATCTGAATAGATTATATGCCAATAAAGTCATGCTTGTTCAGTTGCTCAGATACCAGTTAGAATATTTTGGTGTGTGCATCCACTTAGGATTTATACAAGATTTTTTATGGTGGCTTTTAAAGTATTTATAAGCTTCTCCATGGTTAGTATTCCTGCCAGCTGCTGAGATGTTGTGAACAGGAGAGACTGCCGCTTCAGCAGGAGACAGGGGCCATATACTTAACAATTATCATGAAGGACTCATGATTTGCATCCTAAAGCTGCTGGTTTCTTTAGTGGCATTAGAGGTGCATAACTCTCAGCTTGCATCAAACCCCTTCCTTAGTTACTCATAAGGTTAGAAATAATTTTACCTGAGCTTTTTATGCCTCAGATGTACAACCTCTTTGTTTGCTACAGTCTAATAACTGAAAAATGCTGTTTGAAGCATTTGTGTGATCAGTTCCACTGCGTAATGCTTTTCTGTTGTAACTTTTTAGAGACTACTGTTGCAACATGAGATACAGTGCAGGGAAACCATGTAAACTGTGCCAAAAAATTACCATATTTTCTGTCATGTGCTGATGCACAGAAAAGGGGAAGGGCTGCAGAGCTTAGATCCAAAAGGTGGAATAGGGTTGAAAGAATTTTACATCCTTTAATAATTTTTTAAATGCTGGTGTTGGTTCTTGACTTAAGTCTAGAAACATGCTTGTTTCAGCTGTTTGTTTTCTTTTTTCTGGAAATACTGGTTTTAGTGAGGTAAGAAAACGTGCACCATTATCTTTTGTATTTTTGTTAGTACTGCAGGTCTTCAGCCTGTGTGGGGTCATGTCAGATTTTGGTGTGATGATATCTGTCTAGTACTAATCTGAGTGACTGGGACATGTGTAGTCTTTCATGAGAATATGCACACTTGATGTTTTCTTTCTGAAATAGTCTGCTTTAAGAATATTTTTTATTTACCAAATGGTCTGGATTGTATTGCATAAATGTTAATTGACTTTTTGCTAAATTAAGTATGTAAGAATTTTAGTACTCAAATTCATTTAGTGCCTAGTAAACCAAATCACATTAAGTTTGTATTTATTCTCTGTTTATCTAAGGGAAGGCTTTGTGTTCAACCTAATTATGGCATAGTACTCCAGTATCTACTGTGTACTCTCCAGCATGTTCAAAGCTGTCTCCACAGCATAGGAGCATGCTTTCTGTGAAAGGTCTACAAAGCTTCGTTTTGCATGTAGATGTTGTGTCCAATCATAGAATGATTTGGGTTGGAAGGGACCTTTAAAGGTTGTCTCGTCTGACCCCCTTCCTGCCATGAGAAAGGACATCTGAGCAACCTGATTTAATTGAAGATCCCTGTCCAACCTGACCTCAAATTTTTCCAGGGATGGGGCTTCTACCACCTCTTTAGGCACCCTGTGCCAGTGCTTCACCACCTTCGTTGTGTAAAAAATTATTCCTTATGTCTACTCTGAATCTACCCTCCTTTAGTTTAAAACCAGTACCCCTCATCCTGTTGCTACAGGTCCTACTAAAAAGTCTGTTCCCACCTTACTTTTAAGCCCCCTTGAAAGCAACGTTTCCCCAAGGTGGTCTTCAGGCTGAACAAGCCTGACTTTCCCAGCCTTTCCTCATAGGTGAGGTGCTTCAGCCTTCTTAGCGTTTTTGTGGCCTCCTCTGGGCTTGCTCCAACAGGCCCATGTCTTCCCTGTACTGGGGGCCCCAAAGCTGGACGCAGTGCTGCAAGGAGGCTCTCACCAGAGTGCAGTAGAGGGGGAGAATCACTTCTTTAACCTGCTGGTCATGCTAATTGTGATGCAGCCCAGGACTCAGTTGGCTTTCTGGGATTCAAGCACACGTTGCTGGGTCATGGTGAGCTTCTTGTTCACCAGTACCCCCAAGTCCCCTTCCTCGGGGCTGCTCTCAATCCATCCTCTTCCCAGCCTGTATTGATAACAGGGGAAAATGCAGCTTTCCACTTTTTGCTAAAATGGTGTTAATTTTGCTATTTCTTCTTGAAACCTGTTATTTTCTGGGATTTCCAAGAAGCAATGATCTGCAGGATGCTAGCACTACTCAATGGCACACACTCCTCAGTAAATGCCATATTCTAATGTGGGGAAAAGATAAATCTGTAATTATACACCTCCACATCCTCTTATCTTTGGCTCCTGCTCTGATTTAGAGGAACAGAATTGTCAGAGTTAAGCCCTGTGGCTCCTTACAGTTTCCATGAACATTTGGCATGCTGTTGAGATTGTACAGTACCGTGGGAATTCCCAATTTACTTGTTGGTTTCTGTAAGAACAGCTTTTTAAAGAGAATGAATCTGAACAGTAGCTACTGCTGAGTAATATTTCTTTCCTATAAAATACATTTCAGTTCTGAGGTATTGTTTGCTCTGCAATTCTACATCATCTCTCAAAAAACAACCTAAAATTTTGCCTAAACATTCTTTTTATAGTTTTGCCAAGTTAGCAGAAAATAAAACTATTTAAAATGAGACTTTACACAACAACACAGTTCCTAAAACTCACCCTACTGAGGAGGTAATAACAAAGGAATTTGAATAGGTAGAGGAAGTTTATACCTTTGGTGATGAGCAGCTGTGCTGTGTGAAATAATTACCAGTATCTCTTGCAGTGTAAGACTGTAAGTCACAGTAAGAAGCCAACAAATAGAAGAGAGAAGGAGGAGAAATCTGATCAAAAAAGCAATAATGGAATCAAGGACAACCCTGAGGCAAAGCCGGATGGTCCAGGAGATAATATTAGTGAAGATGAAGCTCAAACTAATAACCAAAGGAAGAAAGGTCAGTGTGGGCACTGTGTGTAATGCAGTAAGTCACCATTGATACAGGGACATGAATTCCAGTTGAATGACTTGATGAAACTTGTTATGTTTTGCATTTTCTAGGTGATAAAGGATGTATTGCTTTCTGCTAGAAAGCTCAAACCCCAGGCTTCCTTTCTCAGCTTTTGGAGTATTCAGTTCAATCAGATAGGAATTCTAGGGGGGAAAAAAAAATACCAGCTTATGTCACAGTCCCTGGAGCTCTGTCAATTTCTGGAAAATTTTAGCATGGCTGCACAAACTATTACTAGCTCTCCTCTCTTTATTCCCTACATAGATAGCACTACATTAATTGAACTTAATGTATTAGTGCTTGTATTACAATAGTATACCAACACTTCAATTTTCTTGTTTTACTAGAAGTTTACACCTTGAAGTGTTCACTTGAAAACTAAAGCAGGTTATTCCTTTCCTTTGATCCAACCTGTGACATTAAAAATAGGAAGCAAACCTGTATCTCATTTGGTCAGCAGGCTGGAGAAACAGCTGAGAAGGTTTTAAGGTCCTGCAGCCATCAGCTGCTTTTCTTTCTTGCTTCCCTACTGGTATTTTTTCAGATCTTAAAGACCTTTGTTGTTTAGATTTGTTTATGTTTCTGCCTATATATTTAAAACCCAATCCTGTATGGCTTTTAATTTTTTCAGTCTAAGTGGCAATGTAAAGCAGAGCATTCTGTAGGTACCACCTTTCCCCCCTGCAATGTAGATAACACATTTTATGTATTTGCTTATATTTCTTTCCTACAAAGGTACAAAACCCCCCACAATACCAGTCAAGTACAGAAAAGCAAATATTATTATTAAATAAATGGTTAGTGGATATTTTAGGCCAGCCTACAACAAAATACAGGTTTGCTAATAATTTTTGATGCACATGAATGGACTTAATATCTCAAGGGAGAACTATAATTTCACAGCTAATTAGGACAACTTTTATGGTTTGGGATTGAAATTTTTACTGCTTGATTTGATGTGTTATTTTTATCTTCAAGCTTCATATGCAAGTTTTGAAATTAAATATATGCAGTTATAGTTAATTACTATATAACACATATGTAGCTACACTTTTTGGTAATGGAGCTTAAATAAAAAAAAATCATGAAATGAAAAAAGCTCATCTTCATTTAATAAATATAAAACTTGGGTAAGGTTACCTTTCAGCTTGAGACATTCCTGTTGTATGCACTTATTGTTTCATCCTATCTCAAAATGTCAGTGTTAAGCTTCTCCCAGGTTTTCAACTTTGAAATTAACTGTTACTATTTCTACAAGGAGAGTTCTCTAGGATCTTCTGAGGAGCTGAAACCTCAAGCAGTACTGTAATTAAGAGTAATATATTAACTTTTCAAGGTAACAAGCAGAAATGGGTGCCACTTCACTTGGATGATGTAAGGTCAGACAGTCAAGAAAGACCAGGCTCTAGAGCTAGCTCAAGATTCCTGCTGGAAACAAACAAGTTAATACCTCATAACAACAGACGGAATGACACAAGAAGTAAGTAGATCTCTGGGTCCTTCTACTTGTGGCAAAGAAAGCACAGTATCATGTGAGTGGGTGTCAGATTGTCAGTTTGTGTTGCAACTTGACTTTGCTTATACTAGTTAAAACCTACTGTTAATGTTTGTACTGAGGCTTAACGAATTTTAAATTGGAAAGGTGCTTAAAAGCTTAATGTCAGATTATTTCTGTTTAACCTCTTCACGTCTTGATCAGAGCTTGAATGTCTCAATCATTGACTCCGCTGAGTAACCAAGTTTGGAAACTATCTTTACAGAGTGTGCTGCTGCTCTGAATCAGAGCAGCATATATTTTTCTCTTCAGGGCTGCCTACAGAGTCTTGGGCCACAGTTTTACCATGTAGAAAGTTTGGAAATACTCTTGTGTCTGCTCTGTCCTGCTCTACTGCTATTTCCACAGCTGCTAGTTACCAGAGAGAGTGCTTGCAGACGTACACTTTGAACTCTGCTTTGGCAATTCCACTGATGTTGGTTTTTCCTTTAAGCTGGATCAATTCCCTCAGGTCCCTGACCTATTTCTCAGCACTGCCACGTGAAAAGTTGTGTTAACACAACAGAGGGAGAAATGCAGAGCAGCTGGTATGGCTTCTTGGGCCTCAGGTGTTCTGAATGCAGCTTGTCAGATGGCAGAATTCTTAGGCTGAGTGTAACTCTGCAGTTTATGTATTTGTGTTCTAAAGTCTCAAGATACATTAACATTTTACAAGTTTGCCCATCAACAAGTGCTGGAAGTGCTGGGTGCTACTGAGATGGGATCTGTTTATGAAGTCATGTTAGGAACATGAATGGAAGGGTTTAATCTGGATGTCTGAGGATTTTTACTCACATATTGTTTCCATTGGCAGTTATTCCAAACGAATCCGATGGTCAAACGCCCTGAAACTTGTAGCATGAGCAGTACTTCAAGGCCTTATGATTCCAGACAACTTTCAGTGTAGGAGAACAGAAACATTTCCTGCTCTGCAGGAACGTTGTCTGTTTAAATTAAAAAACTCTTTTTGGGTTTATTTATAAGACTGGCTCATGACAGGATTATATGTAGGACTTTTGCATGTGTTTGAGCCACATAAAGTTTGAGCACAAAAGTGAAACTAATTTGGGAAAATAGGTCAAGTGATGCATATGCATTTGGGACCTCTAAGGTTTGAGGGTAGCAAGTGCAAAGACAAGGATCCAAATTCCCAGAGGGATATGTGGATTATGATAGTCATAAATTCAGAGTCTTATTTGGCAGAAAATAAATTACAGAACTTGAATGTATGAGCATACATATTTTGTTGTAGGGTTCATCAAAAAATAGTTGCTAGTAAAACAAGTTTTCTAATAAACAAAGAGTCATAGCTTTAGTCAGTCCTGTGATAAATTTGGCAACTCTCAGTTTGATCAAGTAGGGGCTGTATCCCCAGGCAACCCTCTGACAAAGAGGTCCCCCAGCATGTGGAACACTATCCCATTACAACTTAAAGAAACTTTCAGCAGGGGTGAGTGATGTAAGATGCAAGTCCTGGAGAATGTTAGGAAAAGAGAAATAAATGACTTTGTTTTCTCTCATGAATAAAGGGAGAATTACACCTGTCCTGAAGTTTTGTGGGACTGGCTTGCACCTGCTTTGTTTCCTTTCTGCTGCTGCTTTCTTGCTGTGTGCAGAACACACATTGATATGAAAGCCTTACGTAGATTCTTACAGCGTCATCTTAGATTTGCGTATGTTATCAAAAAAGGGTCCTTCACTTAAAAGCTCAGTTTGGGGCACAACCAGCAGTGAACAAATGATTGTTTTGTCAGGGGAGCAGCAGGCAGCTGCTTCTGGGGACAAAAGGGAGGCTCCAGAGAACCACTGCTGTGGAAATCCCATCGGAGCAGGCTCATCAAGAGCTGTTCCTAGCTTTCTCGAGGGACTGGGAGTTGTCCACAGGAGGAGACTATTATCATGCCTGGATGGACAGTTGCATGATCACTCCTTTCTCTACCAAGCTGATCATAGGCAATGTGATCCCTGAGTTGGCACCAGAGTGTCCAGTCTCTCCAGAAGCATTTGAGACTGCCTGCCAGTCAAGCCCATTG
The DNA here is from genome assembly GCA_022605575.1 of Laterallus jamaicensis coturniculus. Lineage (NCBI taxonomy): Eukaryota > Metazoa > Chordata > Aves > Gruiformes > Rallidae > Laterallus > Laterallus jamaicensis. Next base: position 7,306,332 of record JAKCOX010000005.1, read on the forward strand.
ACTCTTCTTCATTGCTACAAGGCTTCTGCCCCACTCCCCCTCGGGCATGGCTGGGCAAACCTTACTGTTTCACCCTTGCAGCTTCAGATCTTACCTGCTTCAGCCAGCATGACTGAGTCAGCGGATTGCCTGGGAGCAAGCTGAGAACTCATATGTTACAAGGGACATTTTGGCATTGTGATTTTTAATTATGATTGCAAGTTATTACTCTTCTTTTTTTTTTCTCTCTTAAAGATTGGCGTCGTGATAGAGAGAAGAGAGATGATCATGATGAAGTGTGCAGCGTGAGGAGCGAGGGTGGCAGCGTTCGAGGATCCTCCAGAGGTAGAGGCAGAGGAAGAGGTAGAGGAAGAGGACGAGGCAGAGGAAACCCTAGAAGTATGCTAATAAATAGATGCTTAGCAAAAACTTAAAAACTATAACATTATTGCTTACACATGAAGTAAGGGTATTTCATGTCATTGAGTACCTTGAGTATTTTTAAAATCAGATGCTGAAAACCAATGGTAAAATAGCAGTGTCTATGCCATGTTAAATGGATAAAGGAATTTGGCAGAAAATAAACCCCTTTATGTTCCAGCTTGTCCTCACATAGCAGAGGGGCTGAGGGCGACTGGGCTTAGATTGTGATTCATTCCCAGTTCAGCACTGTGAGTCTGGTCACATTCAGTACAGTGAACAGTCACAATTACGGACACACCAACAGTGCAAGGTGTGGTGACCAGCAGAGAGCGACACTCAATTCAACATGAATTTAGGTGAAGCCATTTTGTTAGGTGAAATCACCCAGATTCTAGACCTTTCTCACTGCAAACGTGGCAAGCTAAAAACTGCTCATTGGTTACACACACTGTTCACACTGTATTGATTGGTTAGTGATTACAAGGAGTTCTGATAAAGCTATCTTAGAGCTAAACATCCTTAGTTTACCTTTCATACCTAAAAGCATCCGCACACCTGCTGTTTTGACCATCTTGTCCTGGGTGGTTCTTAACATGTTCTGTTACTCCCCAGTACCTTCCCATAACTGCTTCTTGGTTTAGGGCAGCCTGTACCCCTATCAGCAAGGCCGCTGTGTTTTGAGAATGTGATTATTAGGATCCTCTCAGCATGAGGAACTTTTCCTTTCTCATGGGAACAGAAGAATATTGTCAGGGCCTAAATCTTGGGAGAAGAGAGCTAGGCCGCCAGCAGGCCTGCTGTTCTCTCTGAGAGCAAGGCACCTTCAGTCTAGTTGTGCTCATTAAATGAGCATGGCAACAATTAAGGAGTTTGGTCAATAGGAACTCTCATGGCTAGATTAACAAAGGGTGGACCTTTTTGAGGCAACAGGGTGCAGATTCTTTTGGATTGCCAGAGATGACACACTGTCCACAAAAGCATGTGCAAAAAACACAGCAACATGAGACCACACATAGAATAACATAAAACTACTCAAGCAATGTAGTAACATAACTAACTTGATACAGAGATTTCTAAGTTTCCCAGGAAGGCACTTGGGGTATAACCAAGTGTTTGAATCTCACCCAAGGCAACTCTATGAGGGGGGAGGAAAAAGAGGCCTGGCCTGTTGACTGGTCCTAGAAGTTAGCAGAGATGTTAGCGAAGAAACCATTGCTTTCTTATGCCATTTTTATCTTATTCTTAGCTATCAGGTGGAGCTTGAGTGACTCTGATCGTACATGCCTTTATTATGGTTGGTACAAAATTCCCCCACTTAAAGGTATAGACTAGCCAAAATTCGGAGTGCGGGCTCAGGGAGGGGTGGTTGCGCCTTGGAGGCAGGTAGCTTTTGGCATAGAGGTGTGTTTTGGTATTATAATGAGATTGTAACAGGCAAAGTTCACCCAAAGGACCCAACTTCAACAGAAAATGAAGAACTGCTGGCTCAGGGTCACTGCAGCTTATCAGTGCCATAATACTACCTGGTTCCCATATATCACAGGGTCTGACTGCGGTGTCTCTACTCCTCCTCATCATTCCTCTCAGGGCTAGTGCATCAAGCTCCCCTGATGTGCCTAACCTCTAAGGTTGCCTAGGGAATTTCTGGGGACTGGATTTCTTGCATATCAGACGCACTCTCCCCTGGATGTTACTTCAATCCTATGCCTCCTTTTAGAGAGAATAGAAGTCTAACTACTAAGTCAACTCCAGCAATTATTCCGCGGTGTGCCATGTCTTAGAATATTCCTATGCTGGAATTAATACTTTCCATCATCTTTCTTTTATGTTCTCCTTTATTTTGAAGTGAATTTTGAATATTCAGTTGGTTATCAAGAGCTGTATGGTGAAGGAATTGACCAAGTATTTCAACCTGAGCTTAATGCCGGTGTGATGTATTACTATGGTGATGGAACAGGAGTGCAGATGTACTCTGTGGATGAAGCACTTCTCAAAGAATATATAAAACATCAAATGTAAGTAGACTGTTTAATGTACCAACATTTTTCAGACATCTAGTTCAGATAAAGTAACTAATTTCAGCTTTAAACAACGTTTAATCCCATCTGTGTAAAGATGGCGATTAAGGTATTTGGATTTAACTTTTTGATCTAACCATTACCCATGCCAGTTTGAATTTGTTTGCTAGAGGGGTGGAAAAACTTGAGTTGATGGGAAGTAATTTTAAGGAAGCTGTTCTGCATCTTGTGCTGTAGTCTGGCTCTAACTCGTATACCTGCTTTATTTATGGTACATAGCCCTCTTTATGTTGTCATGTAATTGAGATATGGATGTCTCTGAGCTTGTGCTTTTGAGTACTGTTGGTCTGTTTGCTTATAAAGCTCTTCTTGGATGATGTAGCTAGACGTTTCCCTTATTTGCTCTCAATTTCACTTTGAGAAGTCTTATTAGTTTCATGTTTTTGGAGCGTTTCACCTGAAACATTTAACTGCAAGAGAGTGGTTTTGCAATGATACCTGGTTTTTCAATAATCTGAAATGTTTACTTTCTCGTGTGCACCATTAGGCAATGAGAAACCATCTGGAAGACTGATTATCACCAGGAGACAAGTCAAAAAGGGCCTGGAAACCACTAGTTCATTTTAAAGAGGCAGTTTCCACCACTGGCAGATATTTCATCTTCTGTACTTGCAACGGCATTTCTCTGCGATGCCTCTGTGGTGGTTTTTGATTGCCCTTGTATTCCATAAAGCAACTTGCTTATTTTATTCTTGCTTCTTTTGTTACAGTTGACGCAAAAAGGAAGAAAAAAGCCTCTTTAAGGGCAGAAAGTATCTGACATGTGGCCTATCAACTTCAAAACTTCTATTGCAGTCTTTTTTGTTACTCTTGCTGCCAGGCCCCTATGAGACCTGACAGTGGACATGTACCCCCATGTCAGGATAATCGGCCTGCACTGTCCTCAGACAAGTGAGGGAGGAGCACAGACACTCCACTGTTGGCCAGATTTCTGGGCATGCAGTGTAGAATCCAGACCTTCTAAGGTAGGACATGATGATGTCCCCCTCTGCTGAGAAAAATGTCAGTTACAGCATTGGTCACATCTGACTTCTGGTTATATCTGTATTTTATTTTAGCAACAAGAGGTTGGCAGGTGTCAGTAGAAGACTTGGCAAGGCTGGCTAACATGAGCCATTGGTTGCTTGTCTGATGTGAACTCTCAAAGCAGTTTGATTATGGAGTTTGCTTTCCATAAGACAGAGAAGAGAGATTCTTAAGCAGGTTTAGAAAATAACTTCACGATTTTTATGTTCCTTTAAAAAAAAAAAAGGCATTTTTTAATCTATTCACTTCTTTTATCACATTAAAAATGATGGGAAACAGACATTACTCATCAGTTACCTATTATTAGCTTCTAAATTGGGATGGTTTTGTCTGCCTTCCATAATTTAGTTATAAAATATTCAAGGGAGTATGCCAGAGAAGGAAGTACATAGAGAATAAAGCTGCACAGAGCTGTTAGGTCTCAGAGTTCCTTATGGAATCCATGATAAATCTGGATGTATCAGAGAAGTGAGTTTGGATTGAATCATAGCAAATTGATGAATTGAAACCAGTTTAATAAGGGAAGAATCTTAGAGAGCATGTCCAACTGAGCTGATGTGTAACTACAGTAAGAAATACTCTGCTATCAAGCAGTTTATGCTTGTCTTAAGAGCCAGCTTGATGTGTGAGAGAGTAATATTTGTATTGCATACAAATTTAACGCTTTTAATTACAAGGCTGAAGTTGTCAGTCTGAAAAGTTTTGGTGCTTAGCAACTCCTTAGCCTGCAACATGCAGCAGAAGTCTACTTATAAAGTCCTCTTTCTTTAAAAAAAAAAGCCCAAAGACATAAACCGAGTTCAGACATGCATCCAAAAGAAAAGCTGGAGGGTGTGTGTGTGTGTGTGTATTTAGGTTTGTCCCTCTACTTGGAGCAAACTTATGCATTGTCTTCATTTATCATTAATGGTCTTTCACATTCCTTTTTCTAGAGTTGATGGACATGAAGTGAGGCAGTTTGAGTCAAGTTCAGTCATTGTCCATTTCTGCTTGTGGAGTTGTTAACTAGGTGAATCGTTACAAGATTTTACCTTTACTGTATGACTGTAAAGGTAACCGTTAGTAAACCGTTGGTGTATGGCTTTGGTGCTTGCTTATCTTCTAGACTGGGAGGGGAAAAGAAGCAGAGCAGTTCAGAGCAACACGTAGGCTGTTCCTGAAAGAAACCTTCTCTCTGTGCACAGCTGCTTTGCTGACCAGTTTACTTGGCTCCAAGGAAGAGCTTCACTTTCCAAAAGCCTTGTTCTTGTCTTTGTTTGCTGTGGTTTAATGGCCATGTTTCCATTTGTTGTGTGGCTTACTGTCCAACTTGGAGACTTTCTACTCATTCTGTCTTGGAGCTGAGTGTTTCATATAGCAAGCTTGTGCTTGGAATTTCTTTAGCTACCAAAAATTAAGGAAATGGTATTGAGCTTCTCCTTGGGTCAGTGATGTCATCGCTCCTCTCCTCTTGGTAACTCTGGCCTTGATCCCAACTTGAGTGGAGACGTTTAGCATTTTACACTCTGTTGAAATCAGAATCAACTTGATTTACATTTGTATGTGTTGGGCTTTTTTTCCTCAGCATTTTAATGCTTTCTTGTTTTATTTTTGCACTACCTCTATTTTTGTGTCATAGAATTTTAATTGCTCTCCATTAAATATTTCACTATCTACACTTTGCTGAACCTGGTGAGGAGTAGTATTCCTTGGACTGCAAAATCATGGTATGAGGTATAAAATCTGTGAAAGGCCTAGATTTTAGTCATCATAATTAAATTGGGCTTTTTACATTCTTTTTCAAGGACGTTTTCTTGTTCCCTTGCTTTGTGTGACAGATCATGATTTCAATTCCTTACATTTTCTCTTCACTAAGTATAAAACATCTTGACACCACGATCGTTTCCTAGAGCAACTTCATTGTTTAAGAAGATTTGTCTTGCTGCTGTTTCTTCCTTGTCTCTCTTGTTCTGTGGTATTGTCAGATTCCTGAAATAGTCCTTGTCCCTCTTTATCCACTAAACATCATCGTTTCTTCTAGACTTTCCCTTTCTCCACAAGCTGCTGTGCCTTTTGGTCCACTTTCATGACAAATACAACATTTTTGTTTTCTCATCTTCCCACATGCATGCTTGAAGTAATGATTCAGCCTGTATATATGTGCCTCAACGCTCAGATAGGCTCCTTAAACCTCCTAATGTACTGGAAGCTGGGAAAAGAGACAGCTCAGGGTGAAGGTGCACTGTTACTGCTGTGTGGGAAATCTTAACGCCCTGACTGCAAGCAGTAGTTGTCCTTCATCTTTATGGAGGCTAAAGGGAACGTTGTTTCCTTCTGCTCATGTAAGTAATGAGGGGATGGGCAAAAGAAAAATTGAGCGTAGCTTTTCCTAATGCATCTCATGTGTGCAAATGTAACGAGGCTTCAATTTGTACCCCTGCATCTTGTACCTCATCGTAAGTCTTTCATACTGTGTCAAGCTTGCACGCTGTTCTCTAACTGTGTCTAACGATACGCCTGTTGAAAGAACAACTTTGTTGATGGCAAAGTATGCTCTGCTTTGAATGGAAGACTTGAACAAGGAATTTGTCTTTTGCTTTCTGCAGCGAGTATTATTTCAGCACAGAAAATTTGGAGAGAGATTTCTTTCTGAGGAGAAAGATGGACCAGCAGGGATTTCTGCCTGTTTCCTTGATCGCTAGCTTCCGTCGAATGCAAGCTCTGACTTCAAATGCTGCACTCATTTTGGAGGTAAAGTAATTCAGGAATATGTTTGTAGGAAGCTGCTTGGTTCGTTCTGTCATTTGAAGTCAGTGCTATGAAGTTAAACCTTCTGTTTGCAGTGACAGAGATTAGCCTTTAAAGAGGCTGTATGGGGCAGAGTTTGCCTGGTGTTGGGTGTTTTGGTTGTCTTGGTTTGTTTTTTTATGTTTTTTGGATGGTGCTGGATACGTAAAGTTCTTAGATTTATAATATGCTTGTGACACAGGCCCTGAAGGACAGTACAGAAGTTGAAACCGTGGATCAGAGGATAAGAAAAAGGGTTGATCCAGAAAAGTGGCCAATTCCAGGTCCTCCTCCATGCAGCCTGCCACCAACTGACTTTTCTCAGCTCATCAATTGTCCAGAATTCATACCAGGCCAAATTTTTGGCTCTCATACTGGTACAGGATTTTTTTTTTCTTTTATGCAAGCATAAGTTTAAGACTGTTTAGCTTAGGAAGTTTGCCTCCTGATACCGATTTCATAATGTGAGTTGTACATTTGGCGTAGCAGTTTATTCAGCTGATACGCCTGTCTGCCCTGCAGTTGCCAAGTCACATGGCTGATGGGAAGTAGATCAAAATGTCTCTGATGTGCCATGGCTCTGACCATTCTCCAGAGTATAGTATGATGCACTACAGTCCTGTAGTAGTAGTAGCAGTAATCTCAAGTTAGTCATAAAATCCACTTCCTCAAGTTAGTCATAAAATCCACTTCATTTTGGTACCAGATGAAAATTAACTCTTTTTTTTTTTTTTTTTTGGTGCATCCTGGTTTTTGGATGGGGATCTTGTTTGCATTATTAATAGGGAACTGGCTTTGTTTGCTGACAACCCTTGGCAAGGAAATCTTTTGCTAAAATGTTGGCTGGAAGTAAACTGGAAGAATGAAGACTGAGTTAGGCACCCATCCATGAACCTAGAGCATGGTGTGGAGAAAACACATCCCTAATGATCCTGCTTTTGTTTTCTGGATAACATTTAATTTCTCTCAGACTGTCAGATGCTTTCCATGTAAATAAGTTGCTAAAATGGGTCTTTTCTTTAAATGTTGAGCAAACTGTGTGATCTCCTAAAAATGAAAAGAAATCCTGCTGATCAGTGTTACATTTTAACTGTGTAGGTAGAAAAATGGTCACTGTGCTTAAGACTAGTGAAACAATTAAAAAAAAACCCAGACAAACCACCCCACCCCCAAAAAACCCAACCACACAAAAACAAACCACCAAAACAAACAAGACCAAAGCAATCCCCAACAGGAACTGAACCTCTGTTTTCCAATGCCAGAGTCTGCGCCAAGTTCCCCAAGGATGGCAAGCCCGCTGAGCCCCAAGGAAAACACTGAAACAAGCAATTTTCAAACAATGTCTAAAGGATTGTCTACAAGTTTGCCAGATTTGGACTCAGAACCTTGGATAGAAGTGAAGAAGAGGCATCGTGCATCTGTGGTCAAATTAAAGGTAAACTCAAAAGTCTTTGTGTAAATAAATGCAAAACTTGACAACTTTGAGGTTACACTGCAAACCAAGATTTCTTGTGTCTTAACCTAGTGATGCTTGATAATGTGATATAGTTAGTGTGTGTGCACTCTGCCAGACCTTAGTTATCCTTAACTAAGTGTGTTTTAAAATCCTGGTCCAAAGCTCATTAAAATGAAAAGGAAATAGGGTTTGTTTGGGCTTTTTTCCTGCTAAGGGACAGTTGTACCTGTTTGTTATTGAAAAATGTATTACAGTGGGCGCTGAGAATTGTTCTAGAATCATAGAATGGTCTGGGTTGGAAGGGAGCCCAAGGATCACAGAGCTCCAACCCACCTGCCACAGGCAGGGCCACCAACCTCAAGGTCTGGAGCTACACAAGGTTGCCCAGGGCCCCATCCAACCTGGCCTTGAACACCTCCAGGGTTGGAGCATCCACCACCTCTCTGGGCAGCCTGTTTAAGGCTATAAGGTTATGACAGAATTATTTAGAACAGTAATTTACTCAAGAAACATCTGAAAGTGGTTGTACTGTTTCTAATGCCTGTACACTTGTGTACTGAACATTTCCTATCTTGTTCTATTAGTCTCCCATCTGGATAATTGCTGTCAAATTAAAATGTAAACTGCATCACCTTTCCCAACCTAGGAAAATGTTCCAGTACCTGATCAAACATCAGACCAGCGCCAGCCACCTTTACCTCCAAAGGAGCAAGAGCAAGAAGAACTTGATTTTTTGTTTGATGAAGAGATGGAACAAATTCAAGGTCAGAAGAGTAAATTTACTGACTGGTCAGACAGCGATTCCGATTACGAAATCGATGATCAGGACGTGAACAAGATTTTGATTGTAACCCAAACACCCCCTTACATGAGGAAACACTCTGGAGGATATGGTGCTGGCAACCACGTGTGCCATGCGAAGATTACATCAGACCTGGCTAAAGTCATTAATGATGGCTTATACTGTTACGAGCAGGACTTATGGATGGAGCAGAGTGAAAATGACACCATCATGAAGGTAATTCTCTTAATTTTTGACCTGAAAACCGTGCTTCTCCAGACAGTTCCAAAGTTATTTTCAGCCATCTGCTACTCTGTTGTAGCCCCACACTTTTTGCAAAGAGAAGTGATATTTGAATTTACAGGTATATTTAGTTTTCCTAATTTTGGTAGTATTGTGAACAGCTGAAAGCAAAACCAGCAAGTTTTTTCTCATCACAGATTTGGCCAAAAAAGTTGAGTACATATTTTTTTAGAGCTGTTTTTGATACTATAAGAGGGGGTTCAACTTTTCCAGTGTTTTCTTGGGTTTTTTTCACTTGCAAACCCCTTCTGGAGGGGAAAGGGGCACATTTCTGTGATAAAAAGAGAAGGTAATACAGTCATTTTAAAGTAGTGTTATATTCTGGTTCCATTTGCTTTATAGCTTGTCAGAATGATAGCTCTGTGAGGAAATGAAACATTGGATTGCACAGCTTACTTGATTACAGAAACCCTCTTATTTCCTAGCCTGTACCTGGGCCCCATCTCTGAGGCTCTCAAAACTTTTCAAGGAGATTGTCAGCCTTGTGATTTGGTTTTTTTTTTTTTCAATTATTTTTAAAATCTTCTAAGCAGTTGTAAAATTACAGGTGAGCCCTGCATAGGCAGAGGTCTATATGGCGTGCTGCAGTCTTGCCACTGCTCTTGATTAATGAGGAAGCCTGTGAGTGGCATGTCAGTAGGCAGTCCTGCTCTGTCGCTAGCAGGTGTTATGTGCACAGAAATAGTTAGCTAAAAACCAGGTGGTGATGGGAAGGAGCTTTGAGAATAAGAGCAAAGGTGGCTTGTGAGAGGCAGGGGGTAGGTAGCTGAAAGGACAAATGGAGCATGTGGGTACAAAAAAGAGGAAGGGAGCAAAGCCTTTTCTGCTCCCCTAAACTGCTAGGGCCTTCCTTGGCATGGTCATTTCCTTTTCTTACCTGTCTAAAAATTCACGTGAGGATGGCGTTACCTGCTGCCTCCAGTTGTTGGTGTTGCTGTTTCCTTTGGTTAGTGCAGCTTCAAAGCAGTCTGTACTGACTGTGTGGGGGTAGTTGTGTGTCAGTTCTGGCTTCCTTATTTCCTCTTTGACAGAATTCGCCTGTTTCTTACAATGGTACCTGTTGTTGTGGTTTGCATTTACAATTTTCTCTCTCTAATTCAGCAAGAGCTTGAGAACTTCAGAAAGCTAAATCTCATTAGTAAGGAAGAATTTGACAGTCTTGCACCAGAACCAATTGCTGATCCAACTCAAGAAGTTACACTGGGTCCCACAGGGTTACGGAAAGGTAGGTAATACGTGTCTGTTCTTACAATCTCTGTAATGAAGAATAAATAACTCTGTAGGTATAATATATTCTGCTTGTGTAATGTTCTAGTTTTAGTTCAGCCAGCAGTCTGAGGAGTTTTTTCTTTGCTACCTGTTTTAAACTGTGTGTGAGTAGCATGGTTTCCACTGAATTAGAAGCAGCTGGTACTAGTACTTTGCAGGGTATATACGAGCATCACAAAACCGTGTTCTATTTTGTTGGATACCAACCCCAGGTGCTTTTTGTGTATCTAGGCATTTATGACATGGAAAGCAATAGCTAGCAGTGTTGTGAAACGTTTTCTAGAAACCACTGTGTTTATGGGAAATGGGGATAGAGTGAAGTGAAAGTAGAAGAATTTTCTACTTGCATCAAAACCTTACTGAGCAGTCATAATGTCCAAATCTTCTGAGGTATTTCTGATATAGTAGGAGTATTTACGTTTAGTAGGATATGTGCAATAGCATGTTTATAGTTGTTGAAGAAAAGCACCTCATTAAACCCAGCACCCCACCAAAAATCAAGAACGTGGTGGCACTCTCACCAGTGTTTATGTTCTGTTGCTTTGCTAGCATAGATGCACCAGACCAAGCAGGTAAGATGGAAATGAGTTTGAATTTCCTAGCAAAAACATGCTTGAAACAAGATTTCATAGGTTTTTGAGCAGCCTGTGCTGCTTCTGTTAACTTGATTGTCCTTTGGGGATTATGTAGTTCCCTGGAAATGAAACAGGCCTTGAAGCTACTAGGGGAGCTTTGAAATCCTTTGGCTTTGAAGTCCTAAGTCTCTTCTGAAAAATAAATGCTTTCTCCTTTCTGCCTACAGATTTAGCAGGGGACCTGGCTTGTAATTTCTTAAGTATTGATGTACCTCCAACAGCTGCAATAGCTCGGTCGCTGCCAACAGCAGTTCCAGATTCCCCCTGCGTTCACCCTGGCTTCGTGCCACGAATACCTCGCACCCCCAGGCTACAGGATCCCAGCAAAACACCCAGGTTTTACCCTGTTGTTAAAGAAGCACGATCCATTGACATAAAGGTAACTGGGAAAACACTATTTTTTTGAACACACCTGTGCATACACAATTTAACAGGAAATGCAACAAATCAGGTGCTTGTACTTTTTTTACCGTTTATCTTCAAAATATTTGCTATGTTTATTCTTTATTATTTCTAAAAAAATGTTTCCAAGTTCTCTCTGTAACATCTCTTCAGAATCCTTGCTGATGGGCTGTAAGGGCTAAAGATTTTTAGTTATTTACATCAGATGAAGTTCCTGGTTATGAAACTGTAACGTTGTGACTTCTTAATGTACTAGATAGACTGTAAAAGTTCTAGAACTTTGTTTCAAGAGGGAGAGAATGAGTGTCATGGAATTAGGGATGTAAATACTTCGTTTACTTCCTTAGACACCAAGAAAAAGAAAAACACGGCACAGTACAAATCCTCCCTTAGAATGTCACGTTGGTTGGGTGATGGATTCCAGAGACCACAGGCCAGGAACAACTTCTGTGAGGTAAACATTTTGAAATGTCACTAGTTCTCCCTGCTCATGGAGAAACAGGCCACGATGAAACACAGTTTATAAATACAGGGAAAGCAAGAAAAAAGTGAGCAAGAGGCAAAACCACAGAATACAAGGCTGTCTAAAGTAAGCTAGCTATAGACTGACACTGCTCACAGTGGTGGTTGTTGGTCCATGATGTAGTAACACTCGTATTATTCAAGTACTGGTGCTCACTTCAGTGATTTTTGCCTTTAACCAGTCCTTAAATCACAGAATCACAGAGTTGTAGGGGTTGGAAGGGACCTCGAGAGCTCCTGGGGTCCAACCCCCCTGCCAAAGCAGCTCCCCAGCTCATACTGCACAGGTCGGCGTCCAGACGGGTCTTAAATCTCTCCAGAGAGGGAGACTCCACACCCCCTGGGCAGCCTGTCCCAGGGCTCCCTCACCCTCACTGGGGAAAAGTTCCTCCCCATGTTGGTGTGGAACTTCCTGTGCTCCAACTTGCAGCCATTGCCCCTTGTCCTGTCCCCACAGACCAAAGAGAAGGGGCTGGCCAATTCCTCCTGCACCCCATACTTAAGATATTGATAAACACTGATTAGGTCCCCCCTCAGTCTTCTTCTCTCCAGGCTGAACAGCCCCAGCTCTCTCAGCCTTTCCTCAGAGGATAGATGCTCCAGGCCCTTCATCATCTTTGTAGCCCTTCTCTGGACTCTCTCCAGGAGATCCCTGTCCTTTTTATCCCAGGGAGCCCAGAACTGGACACAACACTCCAGGTGGGGCCTGACCAGGGCAGAGTAGAGGGGGAGGCCTGATTTCAAGTCATCACCATCCAAAACTGTCTGGGTTTTGACATAGTAGCGCAGAACCTGCTTCCTTTGAGGTGCACCCAAAAACAGGTGACTGGGACCCCAGAGGTGCATTGTGGTGGTCATCAGGAGGCGATGGTACTGCTGTGACAGCTCTTGTGTGGCTCAGAATGGTTGAAAAATGAGTCTGTAGAAAAGCTTCATGTACAGGACAGAAACATGTCATGTGGTTTTCGTTGTGCTGTTTTTTTTCTTCAAGCAGTTCCAATGCTTCGCCTTCAGAAGGAGCTGCTCTAGCAGGAATGTATGGGGGTACCCCAAATTCTCTTCCAAAATTCCAGCATCCTTCTCACGAACTGTTAAAGAGAAATGGCTTTACGCAGCAGGTGTACCACAAATACCGGCGAAGGTGTCTAATGGGTAAGCTGCTACACGCGCTTCCTGAAATCTTAGGTACAACTTACTAGGTGCCATCTGATTCCAGTTTTCTCCATACTGTTCTTCATCCTTGATTTTTTTTTTATTTTTTTTTTTTTTAGCTTGGGAAAGGGAAGCAAATTTTATTAGTTGTTTCTCTTTTATGAACTCTACTTTTCATTTAACTTAACGTTCCCTGACAAAAAAACTTACCCTCAAATTTGAACACAAGTTACTGGAAGACCTTGGGGGAGGGGTGTGTGTGGGGGTGTGTATTACTGTTGGAAAAGCAGTTGAATATATTCTTTAAAAAAACCCTTAATTTTCTTTCCTTTTTGTCTTTTAGAGAGGAAACGGTTGGGAATTGGCCAGTCCCAGGAAATGAACACACTTTTTCGTTTCTGGTCCTTTTTTCTGAGAGATCACTTCAACAAGAACATGTATGAAGAATTCAAGCAGCTTGCTCTAGATGATGCAAAAGAACACTACAGGTATTTGCTTTTTCCTGCAAGTTACAAAATGCTGAGGTCTTAATCACGTTTGTCTGAAGGGAAGGTTTGTAGTATTGGCCTTGACCCCCTGTAAAGCTTTCAGAGAGCATCTGTATTAGTTACTGCAGTACCAGAAACCTGTGTGTATTTGTGCTTTGGAGACAAACAGTGTTTCCTGACTTGTAATTGGTCCCAAATCCTACCAAATCCTGTAACTTGTTGTCAGTGACAAGTCACTTATTGACACGATTCACATGGTTCTTCCTTCCGTAGGCGAAGACATTATCAACCTGATTCTACTTGTTCATACTGCCTCAGGCCTCTCAATGCTACCAGAAAAATGACCACAAAGGAAGTTATAGCTGTCCCTTTAGCTTTTCGATATGATTCCCTTCCTTTCACCAGTTCCTGCTGCTTCTATTTTTCTAACCTAAGGGGACAAGGTAGCCCAAGGCCTTGGATGCCAAGGAAGAAGTCCAGGCTGTGGAAAATCTCAAGTTGGGCTGTTGTCCATGACTGCAAAGTTCTGGGGTGCAGAGGTGGCTCTGATGATACTTTGTGTCTCTGCTCCGAGTTCTGTTGATGTTCTGTCTGAGGGCAAAGTTTACATGGGGAAACTTTAGAAGGCTCTTAAGGGGACTAAGGTGGCAGCAGATGAGTGCAGATAGCTGGGACCACTTCCTGTTCTGGAGGCTGGAGGCAGCTCTGGTGATGTGACAGGCAAAGCTGCCGTGTTACTGAACACTGAGCCAGAAACCCAGGCGCTGGGCTGTGCGGGAGTGGAAGAACACAGAGTCCTGCCCAAAACATCGGGTTTTGTACTGATAGTGGGTTAGGCTGGTTTTGTGTTCAAACTGTGTGTACAGACTTGCTGAAAATGGGAAAGCATTGGTCTCTGTGCACATAGTGTCTGTAGAACCTAAGCTGAAACTGTGGGACAAGCTGGATTTTCCTCTTATTTTGACTATTTTGAAGGTGTTTCGGAACAAAAGATCCATAAAAACGGGTGTGAAAAGGAGGTGTGTTTTCTGTAAGGGTAAAATGAGACTCTGCTATTTACTGCAGTGCATGGGGAGACTGGATGCTTGCATCATCCTGGGGAATGAGGAGCATACGTGTAAGACTTCTGTACCTCTCTGTCCATTACAGGTATGGATTGGAATGCTTGTTTAGATTTTACAGCTACGGCCTGGAGAAGAAATTCAGGCAAGAAATATTCAATGATTTCCAGGAAGAAACAAAAAGAGACTACGAAGCTGGTAATTCTCATGGGCCTGTCGTTGCTCACATGGGGGTAACTTCAGCTGGGAGGGAATCCTGATTCCTTGGTGCTGACCTAATAAACCTAAGAGCAGCTTTTGTCCGTGCTCCTTATATCGTACAGTTCTCTTAAACATACAGTTATTAGTGAATAATTAAGTTTAATTAAAAACTTGACCTTTGTAAATTGGTAAAATTCATCTTCCCTGTTATTAGGTCAGCTGTATGGACTGGAAAAATTTTGGGCTTATCTAAAATACTCTCAGCACAAGACTCCAGCCATTGATCCCAAGCTGCAAGAATACCTTAGTAAATTTAAGAGACTGGAGGACTTCAGAGTGGATGTAAGTTTCAACACCTACTTTAAATAGTTATGTAGGAATATTTATTTTTTTTTGCTGCAAAGTAAAGTGAGAACAGGCCTTCCTTTCACAGAAAGGCAGCTGGACAAATCCTGTCAATGACAACAAAATGCAGGATTAAAATAACCCCACCCTGAATTCCAATGAAAAATGCAGTTTTACTCTAGCTATTGTTAACCCAAGTATGGTGCTGAGACAGAGCAGCTAACATGTTAAAAGCTTTGATCCATTTTCATCATGGAGTACTGAAACAGCGAAGAAATAGCTGGTGTGTCGCCTGGTCAGACTGCGACTCCTAAAGTACATAAGAATTTGGCAAATGAGTTCATGCCCAACTGTCATTTCTTAATGAACTGGACAGGCATTGTCCGTGCTGGGGCTTCGCTTGCCAAACCCAGAGTCCCCTTCCTGCAGAAGGCTGAACTCTGACTAGTGCGATTGTGCCGCGTGGTGCTGCCGTGCGTTCCGTAGCTGCGCTTCATTACGGTTACAGCGCACCATGGTCCTGTCATCCCCTCTGTTCCTCTGTTTTCTGAGGGTTGTGGCAATCATTTGGGCAGTGGTGATTAAATACTGCTGTGAGACTGCGTATGGCCCTTGACACGTCGTGCGTTTGCCTGTCCGGCTCTCAGCAGCGAGCTGTGAGTAGCTGAGGGCGCTAGGCCTAGCGAAGGGCCCAGCTATGGAACCCTCTGTCCTTTTCAACCCTTAAAGTCCACAGGAAGGCGAATGGACACCCAGCTTTGCAGAAAGACATCTAACGGGTTGCCAATGTGTTTTTTTCAGCCTCCTATTAGTGAAGAATCGGGCAGAAAGAGACTGGTGGCTGCAGCAGGTGAGGATTCAGGTCATCGCGGGCATCAGCCTAATTCCTCTCAAACACTTCTTGCCCCTGCTGCCTGTCAGTCCCAGGCCCTGGGAAGCACTACCAGTGGGAATGCTGTGCGAGCATCTATAGGCCGTAACAATTCTGCTGCGAAATCTATAGAAAGCGATGTACCAGAAAAATAGACTT
This sequence comes from Laterallus jamaicensis coturniculus, assembly GCA_022605575.1. NCBI lineage: Eukaryota > Metazoa > Chordata > Aves > Gruiformes > Rallidae > Laterallus > Laterallus jamaicensis. The sequence goes on from JAKCOX010000005.1 coordinate 7,322,249, forward strand.
AAGGCAAGCTTGCACCCTTCAAAATCACCTTATACGTCACCCTTAAATTGGTGAGCCAATCTAATGCGTGATCAATATTGATGGGAAGATGAAACAAATGTGTGGGAAGACAAAGGATCGGAATACTTTTTTCATGGGATTTAGTTCCAAAACACTTCCCCTAGGAGAGTTGCTCTTGGTTTTTGGGATCATCGGAAGGATCCCAGGGAAGATTCTTTGGCTTCAGTGTTGCTTTCCTCAAGCTTTTGTTTACAGAGAACTGCATTCCTTGCATATGCAAAAAAAATACTTTGGGGGATGCCTTACATTTCAGCTCGTGTTTCTTACGAAAGGTATGATGTACCCATGTTATTTACTGTGCTTTCTTTACTCAGATTTTCCCATTATTTGTATTTTACCAAAGCAAGAAAAAAAAGATGACATCACAGGTAGAATTTTAAGTGAAAAGGAAGGATCTGTGCAATTGGTTTGCTCTTGAATTGAACTAAAAAGTAAGTTTTTGTGCAAAAAGCACAGCTGAGAATGTGCAGCTCGATAGGTAATGGCATTTCTGGATTCTATTTAAAAGAGAGAGTTACTATTTTGTTTTGTTCAGAGTTTCCATAGTTAGTGTTTTATAAAGTTACAGAGTTTGAGTAGACGTAACTGGGATAGTTTTTCAGGTATTTCCTTCAGTACTGGTTCTTAATTCAAACAACAGGGAAAAAAACCCAACAACCACCCAATGGGAAAAGGGATCTGTTGATACCAGTGTCTTAACATCCAAGGTTTACAGTTTGTGCAGGTTGTTAGCAAACTATTCAAATCAATCTCAGCTTGAGCGGTGTCTTCATACGAGTATGATTATGATTTGGAAGTACTCAAACAGGAAAGGCTTAATTTCTAATTGTTTTTCTCCATAATTCAAGTAATAAAAATGAGTTTGGAGGAAAACCAAATATTCCTTGTAAATTTTTTTTTTTTGGCTTTATTTTTCAATATCTGAATGGAAGTCTGCTTAAATTGTGTTAGCTGAGCCTAAACAATTTCAAACCGGTCTAGAGACACCGAATGGAAGTTGTTAAAGTAGGAATCCATTTCTGTAGCTGTAAGGCTGGGATGTTTACACCTTGCAGTTCCTTACTAACTTCATTCCTTGGTTTTTGAAGACTCACAGAGAACCACGTGGGTGACTTATCTCTTCCAAAGTCAGGTAGGAAGAATGTCAGCTTATTGCTAGTTACTTAACTTGTGAAATTCCAAAGCTCATCTAGCTCAAATGCCTTAACCCATGAAGGTGTCCTAACTGACTGCACAATGGGCTTTCAACCTCCATCAGATCTCACTCAGAGGTGGTAAGAAGTCCCTTAGTTTTTTTGGTCATGGTAGGGTGAATCTCCATCAAATGAATGACTGTGTTGTGAAGGAGTTGGCATTAGCAGTGGCCTTCCTCACAGTTGGTACAATTTCAGTAGGGAACTGAGGAGCCTTTCACGAGCGGCCTGTTCCAAACCAATTTAAATGAACCCACACCAATATTTTAAGTAAATCACTACACTGAAGTGACACATCTCAGTCCTGTGTTGGAACCATGCCTTTTGCAATCCGTGATGCAAATGTAAATTTGGATTGAAATTGTATATACCAGAAATAGATTTAAGATTTCACTTTTTCAATGGAAAATGTGCAGATTAAGCTTTTAGTGTGTGCAATTTTGTGATAACTTGACAAATTTTATAAAAACAAACAAACCCTAATAGTCTTGTATATCAACTTATTTTCCCTCCATGAAGTGTGAAGAAAAACAACTTTAAAGGGTGTCAGGCTGTAGATTTGCACATGTATTTCCCTTGCATCCCGTGCATGGAGGTATTGGGGAAACCCAGCCTGGTATAGGCTGAGGAGGTTCTTGGAATGTGAGCTGGCTTTCTTCATGTCTGTTATTTGATTATTGTTTTTCATATATTGGGTGTTTGTCAAACAAAAATGTGGCTGAAAGCCAAGAGAGCAAATACTTGGAGTGTTGTCTGTCCTCCTGGCCTCCACAGCATGATTGCTTACAGAATCACTAGGTTGGAAAAGACCTTTAAGATCATCAAGTCCAACCATTCCTGTCCTTTGCCAGACCATATCCTTAAGAACCTGATCTACCCTTTCTTTAAACACATCTAGGGAGGGTGACTCACCCCCCTCCTTGGGCAGCCTGTTCCAGGTCCTGACAACTCTTTCAGTGAAGAATTTTTTCCTGACATCCAATCTGACCCTGCCCTGGTGCAGCTTTGTGCCATTTCCCCTTCTCCTGTTACCTGGCTGAAGAGACCATTGCCCACCTCTCTACAACCTCCTTTCAGGTAACTGTAGGTGGCGATAAGGTCTCCCCTCAGCCTCCTCTTCTCCAGGCTAAAAACATCCCCAGCTCCCTCAGCTGCTCCTCATAGGATTTGTTCTCCAGCCCCTTCCCCAGCCTGGTTGCCCTTCTCTGGACTCGCTCCAGGACCTCAATGTCCTTCTGATGGTGAGGAGCCCAGAACTGGACTCAGCACTCAAGGTGCAGCCTCACCAATGGTGAGTACAGGGGCTTAGACAGTGTCCCTTCATTTAGGTGGACTAAACCCCACTCAAGTCCTTCCATACCTGGAGGTGTGCCCCTTTCACTAGATCTCCCTTCTTTCCCCTTGCAGCCAGGCAGAAAAAACACTACTTGTGTTCCTCCAAATGCTGTGGGCTTTTAGAGTAAACCCCAAAGTCTTTGCTGGCTTAAAGTGGTTTGTCACTGCTCAGTACCTGGCATACCTGTTGCAGAGCCATAAATGTCTTTGTGCACACGTGTGTGTGTCCAACCACCTTTCTGACACCTTTTAGGCCTGTTTCAGCAACCCTTCACCCCCTATGAAGCCTGTGTTCCAACAGTCGTCTGTTACTAACTGCGGAGGAGCGAGGAGCCTTGGCCCTCTCCTTGTCTGACAGCTCCCCTGGGTGCTTATTAGTAACGTTGCTCTAACATTTTAAAGGAATTTCATGATGTCTGTTAGCAGTGCTGAGGTGGTGCCATCACCTTCAGAGCTGATGAGTTGAGGGTTCTTTCTAGTGAAATGAATCATGTTCTCAAATACATCAAAGCAAAGGCTTCCATCTGGGAAGGTTTTATGTAACCAGGAATTGAACGCTTGGGGCCAAGTGACAACTCAGGCTTGCTCCTGGAGCCTCACACTTCCAAAAGGCTTTATTGTGAGATGCTTGGAGTGTCCTAGCATAGGCTTTGCCCAGTTGCCCGAAGAACATGACAGGCTGGCAAAATGATTATCATACACCTCACCCCTACCCCCACACCCTCCCCACCCCCCCCAAAAAAAAAAGCAACAGCCCCTATAGGCTTTGTAACCAGAATGGGGACGGCTCCATTTGCTCAGGAGTTTTGCAGGAAGGTGGCAGTGGTCTGGTCCAAGGAAAACTACTCAAACTCACCGGAATCTGCAACAAGGGTGGGCAAGGAACGCTTTGGCTTGGCCTGGCATCCAAGTTCTCAGGTAAATGACCCTTTCCCTGCATCTGAAGCAGCCTTGGCACACACCTGTTCTATCAAAAGCAGGCTTAAATCCCTGCCAGTAACTACTTGCCTTGCCCCATAACTGAGAAGCCTGGGGAAGGAGGTGTAGGCAACATTCACAATTTATCTATAAGCCTTCAAGGCATGGGTCCATGGGAAAGGAATAAATGGCCAAAGCTACAGCTGCAATTGCATCATTCAGCCTCTGGCTGAAAGAGCAGGCAGCAGGCAGGGCTGGGGTTTAGCTGGTTTGCAGCATGGAAATGGGAGAGCACCATGACTGGGACTCCAAGGCCACAGCACATCACCACAGCTCCGCTCGGAGCTTGGTAACAAGAACCCCAGTAATGAGCTTTTATTAAAAGCTGCACAGCTTTGCCCTGTAACAACCCAAACACCTCCCCCCCCACACACACACACACAGCAGAGCCAGGAAGCTCATTCCATCCAAAGCACGAGGTCTCGGGCAATGCTTGGCACTGTCCTGCTCAGTGCTGCAGCTATCTCCTCCACGAAATACAACCCCACAAACTTTTACTGTAGAGAAAACAATTACCCAAGAGTCTCAAACGGCCCAAGTAAGGTTTAACTCTTCCTTGACCTTCTCAATAAAGAAAAATCAAACTGATTTTGCATGTATAATAAGTCAGAACTTAGCGTAGTTCTCGGATGTTTAAGGTGAAACAAGATCAGAAGCAGACTGCCAAGTTGCTTTTCCATGCCTCACCTGCTGCTGAAGGACAGAAAATCTAAGCTTTAGCCAAGGGAAAAGCAGATCTCACTCAAAAACATATTAACAACTACAGGCATGTGACAGGATAATTCTGTGGTAGAAACACAAGATGTTCAGACTAAGTAATGTGGTACTTGGTTTGGTTTTTTTAATCAAGAAGGTTTGAAAATAGATTTCCTGCCATAATAATAAAGCATTTCTGGGGGAAGCGAGGCACAGATGAGGTGCAACTGTCAAAACAAATGATTACAAGCTAGTTTAACACTAAACCTAGCCGACAAAAGTCCAATGTATTAAAACTGGAAATGTTTTGTTTCTGAAGTACTCCCTTTAAGCCTCTTAGATTGCTTAAACAAAATTTAACATGCTGTCAGTATCAAACAGCCTGTTATTTCAGTTTATAGTGAATTGTAATGTTGCATCAATCACTTGGTCAGAAGGAAGAAAGCCTCCACAAAAACATGGCATTAATTGTGCTCAAGTTTTGATGGGTCTGTTCTAAAATTACTCTTGTATCTACCTTTCATAAAAATGAAAGCTACAGCATGCTCTGAAGGAGACTGTTTCGGCTTGTCAGCTTCACAGAATTGTAGGGTTTGGAAGGGACCTCCAGAGATCATTGACTCCAATCCCCCTGCCAAAGTAGGCTCCCTAGGACAGGTCACACAGGTAGGGGTTCAGACAGGTCTTGATTCATTTCCAGAGAAGGAGACTCCACACACCCTGGGCAGCCTGTCCCAGGGCTCCCTCACTGGGAAAAGGTTCTTCTGCATGTTGGTGCAGAACTTCCAGTGCTCCAACTTGAGGCCATTGCCCCTTGTCCTGTCCCCACAGGCCGTTGAAAAGAGGCTGGCTCTTTCCCCCTGTCTCTCACACTGGAGATACTCAAATCACTAGTGACTCTGCATGCAGGATAAAGGACGCTAATTCTGACCTGCTACACATGGACATACAGGATCAAGACTTCCTGCTGCCGTGGGATGACAGCTTTGTGTTACTCAGTTACCATTACATTGCTGTAAAGCGAAAGTCATCCTTTACTGTTCAGCAGTCGCTCTGCTGTTCAATCCTTATTCACATATGTAAAAATCTTGAGCATTGTTCTTTTAAAACAGTTGTTAAAACCACCACGAACCCTACCTCCAACAACAAAACTTGGCATAACTTCCCTGACAGTGAGCTTCACCTGCAGCGAGGGGAAGCGCTGGGGTTAGGAAGCAGTGGCAGACCCAGAGCTATGTTTCTCCATAAAGCAGACATGAGTATGACAAACAGCTATGGTCGCAGCTGACACAGGGTGAAGGGCTGTAAGGAGTGAAGAGTAAGCATTAGGAACCTCCACCCATTGCTCTGTACAGAAGCTGTAAAACATAATACCTCTCTTTTTATGTGGAAGCCTGGGGAAAAGTTTATCTGGCTGCCCTCTTGGGTTAGCTAAGCCTTTTCTGCTCCACAGCTACACAGGCCTTGGCGCAGTAAGTAGCACAAAGGCTAAAGCATGAAAAGCATACTGTAAATGCAGTGTGGTGTAAAACCTTTTATAGTGAGATTTAAAGAAGAAAAATCTCCCTAGTGAACCATCCCAATGAAGAACCGGTGCTTAAATACTCCTAGCTCCTGTCCTAATTAAGAATGCCTTCCCTCGTCCCTTGGTAGCTCCCACTGTTGTATCTGAAAGACCATTCTGTGGTTACACCACCCGCATGCCTAGCATTTCAGTAGTTGGGACCTGAGCGGGATGTGACCTGAGCAGAGACCACCAGTGCTTCACTGGGCTGGAGTCAGGAGCTAAACAGCCAACACCCAGCTGGGGTGGGTTCAGCCTCTTCAAGAACCCATGAGTGTAACCGCACTTGTATGGAAAAATGGCTCCAGCTCTGTTAGTCCTGTGATAAAACTCTCATGTTCCGAGCCTGGATACGCAAGGAATTGGAGTCAGCCTGCCTGCCAGGACACGTGAGTTACACATCGTTCAATGGAAGATTTTTGTTTATTAGTTTCACTCCCATGGATATAAATCTCTCTTAAGTAGTAACAAAAAGGAAGCGGTCCCTGGAATGTCACAGTAGCTGGTTCAACAGAAGGTAGACACAGAAACCTGTTACTGCAGGCTTACTGCAGGTGTCGGCTGCGGAGAGAGGTACAGATGTAAGCCATAAAGCTGCAAGTCATGAACTTAATACTGTCACCATTATGGATTCAGCAGAACAGACGGTGAAATTGCTACAGGATGCTGAGCGATGCCCATGCGGAGATCTCCGGAGTTCTCGTCCCACTAGTGCCACAAGATGTATTATACAATTTCCTCAAACGCTGCTCCTCTATTTCCATCCCTTATTTTATTCCCCACCATAAATGTGCTGGCATAGGCTTATTTCCTTAAATACCACTTACCTGAGAGTAAGTCTTCCAGATTCTTCAAAGGTGGGAGTTGAAAGGAAAAAACCACAGCCCGAGGACAGGGCACAGTGTTAACAGCAGCGCCTGTTTCACATCCCGAGATGTCTTCCCTTCGCCTGGCAGCCCATCCTGTTCCAGCTCTGCTCAACAGCTTCTACACACAGTCGGACAGCACGCCTCTGGTATTGTACATGCTTTATTAAAACGGAACTCGTATTTACAATATCTGCAGAAACAATCCCTCCCAAGTCTTGCATTCAGACAGACACGCACACATACACACGCGCGCAGGCCCCTTCGCTCTACAGGGGTGTGAAGGCTATGCTCCCAAAAGTTAGGCAGCTTCTGGAAGAGGAGGAAGGGTGACTTGTGTGTGTGTTTGTAATTACTTAAAAAGAAGCACGGGAGTATGCATTTGGCCATCACAATGCTAATTTAAGTATATGTAGTATTAACATATGGCAGTAACACTGAGTATTCCTCTTTTACATTCTATACACAGAATGACATCAATGTTTTCCAGTCAACAGAACATTCTAACTTCAGTCTCAATGCTGCTCGTAGTGATTATGAAACCAAAATTTTGGGGCTGTCCCTTAAAACAATTCAAGTCTATGTAAGCGAAATAAGGCACGATTAATATTTGATTTGATTTAGAGGATGGGAAAAGGGGGGAGAGGCAGGCTTCAGATAATAGCTGTTGCAGAGGAAAAGAGTTTTACCCAATCCTTTTGAGAAAAGGATGAATTTTACCCCCATCCTAATCTACATGGACTTCTCTTAGAGAACTGAAGTATTCTGCCAGGGCTACTAACGCCCACGTAGAAAACAAAACTGGAAATTCACATTGCAACACCAGTTTCAGTAGCCTAACCTACTGACACTGATGCATATGAGTACGGCTTTCTTTAATGCTGAAGGAGAAGACACACATGAGACAAGATTCAAACCTTCCACTGAGCTTGAAGACTCGCGTCTCTTAGAGAACCTGTAATATATACTATTTGAAGGCTTCACCTTACTGATAAAAAGGAATAGCGGTTTTGCCTTTAAACCCCTGGCCCCTCTTCACTAATGAAGCCTAACCAGACATTACAAATAAACTGCAACAAAAGGTCTGGCAGCACAAATAATGTCTAGTATTCAAATCTTCACTTGTGAGTATATTATTTTCTTGTACAAAACCTGTTGAATGTTTTTCGCAGCAGATGAACTGTACCCAAAGATGCAGGACATTCTGTGACGGGGAGTAAGAGGTTGCAGTTCCGAAGGCCCCTGACTTTGGTTGTTTACAAAGTTCATTCCTGTTTAGTGTGATCCTTGGTATCTTCCTCATCTGTGTATTCTGATGGTTCTTCCCCTGGTTTTAGGAGTCTACCTACGTAGTCGTATTTTTCTGAAAAAGATGCATGATTCCATTACAATCAGATACAGCTGCAGTTGCTAGTTAGCCTGCACCGCTGCAAATTCACTTCTCTCTTGGATGCCCAGATTGGGAACCCATATCACTGCAGTGGATGGCAATTTATCAGCAAGCTCAGCATCTCACACCAGTCTTGCTCCCACTGCTGCTCGCTTCTTTCTCTACTCTCAGTACTTTCTATCAATTCTCCCACAGCTCCTCAGGCAAGCTCCATCACACAACAGTTCAAAACGCTGCTGCTAAAACTGGCGTGAATTCCCTCAGCCTGTTTGGAGTTCCCTTCATGTGAGAAATTATTCCCCCCTTCCCCCTGGAGGCACACTTCCATACTTGTGAGAAATCATTTCAGGACAAACTTGTTCAACCTTTCGTGCCAAACCAACTCTCTCTCCTAATCTTAATTGAACGGCATCCAAAGGCAACAACCTGGGAAGCAGGAATTCCATCAGCTAAACTCCACTGAAATTGATTTGAGAAGGAATTTCTGCTCTGAAGAGTAAGAACAGGCATAAAGCAACAGTGGGATATCATGGATTGTCTCTATGGAACAAAGGCCTGAAATCCCTGCTCTTCTCCCAAGAAAGTGACATGGCATTAGTTAAATGTTACTGTCAACATCTCTTTAAAAGTTGCCCCCGAGCCCAAATCGGTCACGTTTATTAAAAACATTTCCTTAAGCGAAAGATGAGCTGCTGATGTGAGGATTTACCTTTAAATTGCATTTCCCACTCTCTTACACTTTCCATCTGTACAGCATTTAAGTCCGATAGGTCATCATATTCATCTCTGAGTGCATCTTTATCTAGACAGAAAGTTGCTAGTCCCCTGGAGGCATCTCTGCCAGCAAATATTCCATATGGACCCTCTGAAAACAAAAAGACAAAATCCATACCTTCAAGCTTTTGTTTACAGTGACCAATCTCAAGTTCTTTATAGTCTGCCGAAGCCATACATTAAGTTTCTGCAGCAGTTCCAAGGCCATGGCTGTTTGACTTTCAACAGCACTGCAATTCCACTTTAAGTACCACTAGGAGATAAAGTCTGCTGAGAAAAGCAGAACCAGGAAAATAGCTTTGAAGGGATATCTGGAAAAAATCCCTGTTACTTGGTGCAAGTCAGTTGATGTAAATTCCAAAGGGATGGGAGGCTGGAATTCAAAAGAAACACACTTCTATTAAGCAAAACAGAATATTTACAAGTTCTGGCATGAATAGAAGCAAACTGCATAGACATCTTAATTAGAAATCCAATGAATTTTATCAATAAATAGAACTTACGAGTGATAATTAATAATTTCCATTTAAGAACCACCACAACTTTCTACACACTCGCCAGTGCACACATTTCTCATGCTTGGGGAAATAACCTCACATTTTGGGGCAGCAGACCACCTATACACCTATCCTGTATTGTTCTGGAATCCAGCACAAATCATCATGTCAAGAAGGTAAAGCAACTATTTCCTCTGTGCTTTCTGACTGATACAAAGCAGCACAATAAAATTTGGAGCAATGCTTGTCAAATAAATATTATTATCAAGAGAACAGGATGATGTGCAAACAAACAACTTTTGGGACAAGGTTGGTATCCAGCTTTCCCATCTTTTAATTAATCTGAAGGACTTCAAGCACATCATTATCTTGGTTTCTTGCCTTAAAACCAGTTACCTTCATTCAGCTTAAATTAAAAAAAGACCCAAAACATCACACTTTAAAATGTTCTGCAGCAGCTACACACCAGGGAAATGCCCCCAGGGCATTATAAAGAGTGGTCGCTACTTGAAGGAAAACACGCCAGAACCCTTCTCTGTCTTACCTCTCAGAAGACGACAGTGGCTGTCAGCCTGAAGAAAAGGCAGCACCAGCGGGCAAGAATGAACACAAGCAAGTGGGAACACACTGTCCTTTACCCCCTCTATTGCCTGCTGTAGCACCTCAGACCTCTTCTGCACCAGGACGAGCCACCGGAAATCATTCAGAGAGGCTGGTTTCCTCCCAGGCCGCTTGCTCCAGCCACCACACCTATCTGCTCTTGCCGGGCATTGACTTCAGGGTTGAGACAGAGGCTGAATGCAGCGGGAAGAACTCCTGAGGCAGGGAACCTGAGCACCATATGGATTAGAAGAAACTATGTCCTCACCAGAACTGGTGTCGTCTCTCCACCCCAGTGCTTGGCATTGTAAGTTGCTTACAGTCAAACCTGAGAACAGAAGGGTGTCTTATGTGCCAAAGACAATTCCCTTGTCTCTCTGGAAAGAAACCAACTGATTTAAGAGCAAAGTTTCACAAGAGGTACACATCAGAGAAGGAACTATCAACCAGAAGAAGCTTGTGCTATACAAATCTGGCTGTAAGAGACAACCACAATGATTAACAGCATCTCTATGGCCATCCTTACAAATATTTAGGGCCAGGAAGGGCACTCCCAATAACCACCCCAGGGATTAGGGACTATATACCATGCAATTACGAGAAACGACATCAAGGGGGCTTGTGAACTCCCATTTTTCCTATTTGTATCCTGCATTAGTTGTTTGTTTGAAAAACTGGATTCAGAGACTGAAGTCAATCCTATACCATGTTATTTAATCTATGCATCATACCTGCTCAGTCACTTCCCATGAAACAGCCTAAGAGGCAGTGATGGCCAGTATTTGAAACGTAACTCAGAGCTTCACTCCAGAATTGCTGTCATTCAAGTAGTCTCTAGTTTTTGATGTTCTGCATGATGAGCACAGGAGCTATAAACAGCTCTTATGAAGACCACACACGATCAGTAAATGCTTAGGAGCAATTATAAACTGCCACTTTACCTCCCCACCAACAGTTTTTGTCCCTAGTTTTCCCTTTCTCTGAAGTGTTTAGAACAAGTATTTCCATGTTTTCAAGATTCTAGCTAACCAGAGGTAGAGAAGCTCGCTGTTCCCCTTCCCTTCTATCCTGCATTGAGTGGTTTTACAGCACCTGCTGAGATGCCACCTCTTGGTTCACCAGCTGGACTCCAATTATTGCCATTAAAAAGAGAATTATACCGACCAGTATCAAGCCCTGAACACCCTCACATCTAGGTAGCATACTTAGCTGAAAGCACAAATGCTTTTGCAATGTATCAGTTTGCATCAACATGCAAAATTTCTGCAAATATACTGTAATGTCAGATGCTGTCATGCCAACTTTTTGTTTTCTAAAATTGAATTACAAAGTTAACATTGCAGCATATTTACTGCAGAAGCATTCAGGAGTGGCAGAGAAACCATCAAGCCATGGCCATGCACTCAGCAGAATGCTAAGTAGTACAAACCAGCCTTTGGACTTGGTAGACAGCATCTCAAACTCCAGTTCTGCAAATGTCACTTCAGATACATCCCATCCTTTAATCCTTTACTAAAAGGCAAATATTGAATGATGAGTTATTTTCTTTCAAAGTGGAAGCCCAGCTTTGCCTTAGTCAGAGGGTTGCTGATGCAGAAGTTGAGAGATCTCTTAAAGCTTCCATTCAGACACTTTCACACAGAGATCAAATACAGAATTTTATATGAATATAGAATATACAGGTCTGGTGTTTTGCTCTAAGTCCCAGGCTGTTATTCCCTGTTATATAAATACTGGTGCAACAGTCTTAACAAGGTATTTTGGCAATCAGATTCGTTGGGCTTTGAGAAGTGTCCTGGAAGGTGCCAGCACAGAGAACCCCAGGGAGGAAGTATGCTTCAAGAACGTGATTCTGAGGCAGCGACTCAAGTGCAATCCTAGAAGCATCCCACAGAGTTCTTTCACAACCAGGTCCAATTTACTCTGCAAGCCCTACCCCTAGTCCTTCTTTCCTTTCCTTTTGTCTGCCTACCTATTTAGGCTGGCTCCTCTTCTAAATAATTGATGGCACCACGACATGATACACATACTGAAAAGCCTGCAAAGAGAGATGCTAGTACCATGGGTATGTATACCAAACTGATTATTCTTTTTTTGAGACTATCACAAAATTTCAGTAGTTGTCTTTTGCTATACCCTGCAATTAGCTATTTCACAGTCAAATATTTCTTTAAAAAGTTCCCCTCCCACTCCTATCTGACATCTCACATCAACAAAAGGTAAGTTGGGGAGGTGTCAAAACCCATTAAAACATGCCTGTGACATGTTCCTTAGCTAGACACAGCTTTACATGAAGGAAAACTTTATTCCCTGTCTTCCCATCATTGCTTTCACATATTAAAACACTTTGCTTCAGAGCCTCTGTTTATTTTAGCGCTGAGACCACACAGTTATCAAGACTAAGTATTTGCCTACGTATCTTCACATCTATACCACATTTATACACTGCCTTTTCCCTGTATGAAGTCCTCATTTACCTTCCAACCCAACCTGGTATTAAAATATGCCCTTCTGTAAGCTACAACACATGCAAAATACTGCTACCCACCACCTGCTACCACTGCAAATGCTTTCTTTAGAATCCAGGTAAAAATCTGGCTGCCTTGATGAATGTGACATCTTATTCCAGCCTGACAGCCATCTTCATTCACAAAGGAACTGGGCTGCTTGAGAATGGGCAAAATCAACGTCTCTTCAGCCAGTAAAAGTGTCTTTCTAATTCCTCATGCAGGATTTCTGCATCTCCCAGCCCTGTTCTGCTTCTCAAATGAAGATCCAATTTCTCTTTGTAGACAATCTAAATCAGCAGTTGAGGAAAAATAAATTTAACATTAAGGGACATTATTTAAAAATGTGAAATAGGAGGCTGCTCAAACTGAAGATTTTATTTGGATGCTTCTAGTCACCTGGCCCAAAACAGATCTTGGAGCAGTGTGGGATTCCATTTTCAACAGTTTGGCCAATAGCTTCCCCTGTGAAACCTATGCTGGCATTCAACTTCTGAGCAGATATTCTTAGATAACTGAAGAGGTTATCTGAACATTTAGGTTAGTGTACTAGTAATGAAGGTGAACACTGTACACTGAACTTTGGATTGCTCCAAGTGTCAGCACCAGGGACTTCACCACGTGGACTCTCTATCTAATGGAGCGATTTGTAATTCAAGAACTGTATTCATTCTCACAAGCCCATACAAGGTCCCTGAAGAAGCCACACAAGTCAACAAGGTTCAGTTAACACAAGTTAACAAGGTTCAGTTTTAAACCAGCTTTGGTTCCTTCAAGAAGTCAAAAAGCGCTTCCAAGCAGACACCAAGTACACAAGGCATGCCAGGTGCTCTGCACCTGTGGGCTCCATGCAGCCACTGGACATAAACCCCAGTTTTACCTGAAGCCTAGAAATTTATGGACAACATTTCTTCACTTGCAGACAAGAATAAACACAAACCTCTCCTTTAATGTAACTTCAAGGAACAAGGGGAAGTAGACCACAGAATTATGACAACTGTGCTATTCTATCACTTGTCTACCTTTTCCACCCCAAAGCAGAATGTCCACTGCCTAAAATTTTCTGTCTGAATCATGAGATGTGTTTGGTCAGCACTGCGTCTTTTATGAGGGAATGAAGAAGCTACAAATTAGGCAAAGCCATTCTGAGATGCAGCTTGAAAGCAGAAGCTTTCTAATAACATTTATCACTGGGAATTTGAGGTGCCATCGTTTTAACTTTACTGCTCCAAATTTACGTCAAGTGAAAGATGTGGGTCAATTTTAAGTTACAACCTGCATGGAAAGTTAGTGTTCTTAGGAGAGCAATTCACAAAGTCTACGTGTTAAAATGGGAAAACTGCTTAGAAAGAGGAGCCTAAACCTGATTTCTCAAGCACAAGACCAGAGGGCCTCATTCTCTCTGTTGCTTGCTTTAACTGTGGAAAAAGAAGTGCAAGAACCAATGACCCAATTTCAATTAACGGGGCAGACAGTGAGCACTGCTAGGAGAGCCTGTACCTCAAGTAGTCAGGAGATTCCTGGAAGACAGCTCCATACCTGAGGAATACTGAGATCCCACACCTTGCTTCAGTGAAAAATGCTCTGGCCATGCAGTGCTACCTAGGCCTTTTGATGAAATGCAAGACAGATACACTGCTATATACTGGATTTAACGTCTGTATGTCATTAAAAAATGTCATTAAAAAATGATGCCACTATCACATCTTAAAATATCTTGCTTTGAGCATACTTGCTCAATCAGGACCCTCAAGCCTCAGGTAACTGGAAGCTGAATGGTTTAAATAGGAACTGGAGATTTTTACAGACCTTTCATCAAACACATGGTTGCTCAAGTTTTAAGGAATTTATCCAGGTTATTAGAAAAGAAAGTGAAAACTGATGAAGAGATACCTGACAGGCACACGAAGCAGAAGCAGAGCAGGAGACAGAGTGATGCATCTTTCCACACAAAACCACTTTACTGGCCCTTGCCCTCCGTGAACACAGACTGGGGGGGTTAGAAGCACCCCTTGCTTCACCCTGGTGTCAAGGGCAGTACTCCCTTTGATCGAGGCACAGAAACAATCTCTGGCCAATGTGCACCTATGTACCTTTTTAGTTTTACTACTCCTGGCAGGAACTTAAGCTGCTTTATCCAGAAACACTGTTTCTCTGAAAAGCCGAGTCCTAGGGTGAGAAACACCACCACTGCACAGACACCAAAGAGCTGACAAACATCAAAAATGGAGACAAGACACACACCTTACAGGAAGCACTTCTCCCACAGTTTTATCCTCTGTACTTATCTGTAAACCCTCAGCCTGTTGTGTTCCAAGATAAGGACACCCTTAACACAATCCTCTGTGTTTGTGCCTCTCCTGCAACATTTCACTCTTAAGCATACCCGTGTCACTGCTGTATTGAAAAGCATCACTGCCATCTTTTTAAACACAGGCACGATGAAGTTTACAGCTGGACTGTAAGGAAGTCTAACAGCATCAGATTATTTTTATACAGATGATGAGGGAAAAAAACCCAAGACAGCTATTTACTACAGAATTTTGGGAAGCATTTAACATCAAAAATCAGAGTCCTTAACTGGATTTGCAACATGCAATAAAGGTAATCCTCCCCTCATGAAAGAGCTATGATGGAAATTTCTGTGGGAGGAACCACTACTACCTAATCTATTCCCCTTGGCAAAATGGGAAGCAGAAATCCTTAAGACACCTTGAAAGACAGGAGTGGGATGAGAAGATGACTTGACAGTGGCAATGTATTGCAGTGAAGGGAAGTCAGGAGATGGATTTTTTTTAAAAATCATGAAACATGAAGTACCAAGAAGTGACGTGGAACAGTTGTATACACTGGATCACACACAATCTTGCTTTGTCATGCTCAAAGCCATATATTTTTCCTAACTGCACAAAGTGTTCAATGCTAATCAAAGCTTGTTTACAGCACTATCATGCCAATTTCTATGCTAACTTTTAGGATTTGCTAACATTAACTCTTACTATGCCCTTCTACTGCCCAATATGCTACCAGGAATCTCGATGCAAACAAACATGAAATTAAATGTTGAGATAAATGAAGCAGTAAAAACTGTCTCCTGTGATAAGGACATAAGACCAACAACACAGCACACACTAAACGTACTGGTCAGGAGGCTCAAAGTCAGGAGATGTGATTACACATGGGGAAATCACCCTGAAACAGCTTCTTTGAAATTCAGTCTGGTTACATGGTATGTTTTGATAGTGGGCTGCTAATTGTTTGTATCTTTTAGAGTGTACAGGTGATAAAAGGCAAATAGTTACAATTAATGACCAAGCAAAGCATGCTAGGACACTTACTTGGACGCAGAGGTGGTATTTAATACAACTAAAAGTGAAGTGCTGAAACAAAGGGCACGCTTGCAGGACAGAGGACCATCCCAAGAAGCAGCATTGTGGAAAGTAACTTGGCAAATAATGTTTTAAGCTAAGAGTTCAATGCAAGCAAAGTGATTTTTGGAGGCACAGGCAGTTAACTGTGTGATACAGTAACTGTTTAGCTCTTAGCTGAAACACATTAGACATATGAAAGACTAATATATACCGATGAGATAAACTGTAGAAAGCTTAAAGAAGACAACATGAGTAAAATAAACCAACCAAACAAAAAGGTTAAACATTTCAATTAAATGTTCAAGAAACTGACGTTTTCAATCATGGCTGGCTGAAAGTATGAACTTCAACAGCCTATTACATTTTAAAAATACCTTAACTGTATGTATGTAAAAGGCTCTTCTACAAAACAGACCACAGCATAGGAGGAATCAGTGGATGGAAACTTAAAAACAGGAGCACTTCTAATAAAAGCAGAAGTTTGGTGGGAAATTTCAACTGCTGGACCAAAACCTGGACTAGATGACAATTCTGTGCATTTTTAGCCTTCTACTGTAAGTAGAAAAATAAGGAGTACCTTTACATCCAAACTACACTGAAGAAGCTTTATTTCAAGGCATCAGAAGCCTCCTGAGACAGTCACATTATTCAACATTAACCCAGCAGTCAAGGCATCCTTAAGATTTGACAGTGAGCCCTCAGCCCATGCCTTTTGCTGCCTTCAGAGCTAAAGCACTATTTCACATCAGTACCTCAACGAAGTACAAAAAGGCTCACAGTACAACCCTGCGATGTCAGCAAAGCCAGTGCCCTCAACTGTTTCTTCAGTTCACCAACATTTGGGCACTGCTTTGTTGGTGTGCTTTCCAGTTCTTTTGCTATACTCCCAACTATGAGGCATAAAATTACCAAGAGAATTGCTGTGGACTTCTGGCTGCCCTGACCGAAGTCTTTCTGAAAAGGTCTCAACCAGCTGTAGGAGACTTTTGCCCTTAACTCTTCTCAGATCTTTGAAAGCCTGAAAACCACCTACTAGTTTGTTGTTTTTCTTTTCACCCACAAAACAGTTGCAAGAAAATATTCCCCAACATGCATCTGTAGGGGAAAACCACATCAGCATGACTCAAAAAAAAAAAAAGGTTATTTGTCAGAAATCACATAGCTGACGATGCAGAGGTTGAGCATCACTACCCTCATGTGCACAGTCCTAAGTAACAGAGATCTGATAGACAAAGATGATGTCAGTTCTGTTACAAAAAGGCAATCTTTCACTACAGGGCAAAAGAAAAAAAGAAGGAAAAAAGCCTTTGTGCCTTTCCACAAAAAGCTGGAAGCATTGCTTTAGGAAATCCAGCTGCTGCCAGTTATCAAAAAAAGGCAGACTGATATCCTAGAACATAAAGCTTTAGCTTCCTCACAATAATAGACCTCGCAGGTTG
This sequence comes from Laterallus jamaicensis coturniculus, assembly GCA_022605575.1. NCBI lineage: Eukaryota > Metazoa > Chordata > Aves > Gruiformes > Rallidae > Laterallus > Laterallus jamaicensis. Next base: position 7,339,519 of record JAKCOX010000005.1, read on the forward strand.
ACAATGGGAACCAGTGATGGTATCTACAGTGGAAAGTTTATATTTGATACACAGAAGAATTAAAGTGAATGCTTAGATTATGGTTCAGTATTATTTTATGGAGTAATTTATTAAGCAATCTGTCAACTTATTGGTGTTCTATGTTTCATGTAGCATATGTATTACCTGCACTTTATGTCTACATATAACCAGGTCTTGGTTTAAAACCCCCTAAAGTTAGAGACATAAAGAAGTAACCAGATTAGGTGTCCTGAGAGCTGCAGCACACCAGACTGCCTTTTCTCAGCTTGACTGGTCAATAAACTAAGACAGACCTGGCACGGTAGTTTAGATTCGACTGTTCACTTTCACAGTACTCAGTCAGAAAAGCATTTTGATTCCATTATGGCAGTCCCCATTTCTGTGACTGACAGCCAAGCTGGCATCACACACTTTTGAGGGCAGCAAGAGTTACAAAATACTAGCCCAGTTCAACTGTGGAACTGCTTGTCACTTCCCTGGTAAGAACGAAAGACTTGCAGCATGCCAGTTCTGTATTTTTCTTATTGTAACCTGCAATTATTAAAAAACAGTAATTATAATTACTTAACTTGAACTATTTCCGGGGTGGAGGGAAGTATCCTCTCTCTCCTCCACCCTTCAATTCAAGAACACTTCCCATGCCTACTATGAAAACTTCTGCATAATTTGATTACATCGAGTTTTCCAAACCACCATTGTTTAAGGAAGAAAATGATCATCAGTGATGATGTGAACGAGAGTGCTCCCTAGTAAGATTATCCACCTCGTTATTAAGAGCACTGTTTATAACAAGAAAACAGGCTGCGGTTGCCCAATCTTCAACGTGCATAAAAAAACCTAACATTGCTTTCCAAGCACACTTTTCTGAGCCTTTGGAGTATATGTTTCTGCTCCAAGGAACTGCACTGTCTGTCCTACTTAAGAGACTGGGTTGATTTCTGCACTTTTCTCAATGGTAGCATCACACCAGCCCGCGAGCTCTCGCTGCTTGGCTCTATCCTGATTGAAACCCATACTCAGTATGGCATGTGCACCTAAATAAGTAACCAGCTCTTTTTGTTTGGGGTTTTGGTGGGTTTTTTTTCCTTTCCTGAACCATAGGAGCATGAAGGGAGCACTTGCTTGGTTGCCCTTAGGAAACCTACTAGAAAAGACAGGGGGGGAGAAAAAAATAAATAAATAAAAAAGATTAAACGTTGCACATCCAAATCTAGCCAACTGGGAACACAGATGTGTGACGATGCCTGAAGAGAACCCAGGCCCGTTCTGCTTCACCTGCTTAAAAACTACCGCCGGGCCCCGTGCGGGAGAGCATGCCGGGCTCGGCGGGGGCTGCGGGTGCAGAGCGCGGGTCGGATGGCGGTCTGCACGGCTGCCTCCCATCTGACAGCCGCACGGACAGCCGGCGGCACTATCACGCGTGCGGACAAGGAGCACGGGGGCTGGCCGCCCGAGATAACCCCGGCAGCCCGAGCGAGGCCTCCCCGAAACCCACCTCCCCCCTGCCCCCTCCAGGTGGGGTGAGGCTCGGGCGCCGTCGGCAAGGAGCCCCCGGCGGCAGGGCACGCCCGCCGCGGCAGATCCCCGCCGTCCTCCCCCAGCGCCGCCCCCGCCTCCCCGCCAGCGCCGCCCGAAACGCGGCGAGCGGCCGAGGGGAGGCGCGGGCCCCCCGCCCGGCCCGGCGGCAGGGCCGCCTCCGCCCGAGGACCCCCCCGCCCCCCGGCCCCTCACCAGGCCCGTAGAACTTGCTGCCTTTGGTCACGTCGAAGACTTTGCCGTTGACAGCCAGGAGGATGCGGGGGTTACGGGCCCCGTCGAACTCGCGCAGCTGCTCCAGGGAGAAATCCCGCCGCTTCATCCGCGGCAGAGCGGCGGCCTGGCTCTGCCGGGCCGCGCCCCCCGGCCCGCTCCGCGTCCCCCAGCGCAGGTACAGCCGGTAGGCCGCCAGCAGCGCCAACGCCAGCAACCCCACGTTCAGCAGCATCTCGCCGCCCACCGCCGAGGCCGCGCCGGCCGGCGGTTCCCCCGCGCCCCCACCCCCTAGGCCGCCGTCGCTGCTCCCCTCAGTCCTTAGCTTCCCATCCCCATCGTCCGCCATCACTGCCAGGCCAGCGCCCGCCCGCGCAACGGCTCCGCCCCGCTCGCGCCCAGAGAGACGCCGGGCCGCCGCCGCGCCCCGCCCCCGGCCGCCGCTCCCCCGCCTCCCATTGGTGCTGGGGCGAAGCGGCTCCGCCCCTCGGCAGGCTCGCGCCCCGCGGGAGAATTGGGAACGGTCACGCTCCGCCAGCCCGACGGACCTCGGCTCGCGAGAGGTGGCGCTACCGCAGCGCGCCTGCGCGGCCGGTCCGTCACTCCCCCCGCCTCGTTTTCCGCCGCCGCCTCGGCCCCCGCGCGGGCAGGTGGTGTTGGCTGGAGCTCGAGCGGGGCGGGAAGGGGCGCGCGCGTGCTGTGAGGCGCCGCCACCGCGGCTCGTGCCTCGCCTCAGGTGCCGCCCCGCTGCCTCAGGCGGGAGCGGGCGGGCGCCGCCGCCTGCCGTAGTAGCAGCCGAGCGCGGGGAGGAGGCGGGGGACTGCGGGCGGCTGGGCTCGGCGCGCCGGCTCTCTGCTCCCGAGGGCGGCCGAGCAGCGCGTTGGAGCCGCAGGGCGGGTGTCAGGACACGCGTTGGCTCCGCCGCCGGGGAACAGGGTCGAAGGCCGGCCGTGTCGGCCGCCGCGGTGCGGCCACGTCGCGCAGCGCCCTTTCGGCGGGCGCTGAGTAAGCGGCACGTCTGCCGAGGGCCCTGGCGCCGGGCCGGCTTCGCGCTCCGCTCGAGCGAGCGCGGGCGTGCCTCTGAGGTGAGAGGAGCGCCAGTCCCGGCGGGGACCTGCGGAGGTAGCGCAGGGGGCTGCTCGGCGCACCTCACACCTTCCGCTTCGCGCTGTCGGGAGGCGCGATGGCAGCGAGCAGGAGGCCAGCGCGCGGGCGTCCTCCCCGGCGCTGTGAGGCGGAGCAGGGGCAGCAGGCGGGCGGCTCTGGCGCAGCTCCTGAAGCGCGGTACGGCCCATGCCTGGCACTGCGCTCGCTCAGTTACACGTGGAGAAGGATGTAAAGCTTTTAGTATCCTTTGCCCTTCTTTTTCAAGGAGGGGGTGGTTGCCTGTAGCTCGTGTCAGTAGGATGGCCCTGCTTTGCAGAGCAGGCGGAGACACGGGCCGAGCTTAGCCCCGCTCCCCTCCTGCGGGTGTGTTCCCCAGCAAAAGGGTCCCTCCTGAGATGGTACTGCAGGGCTGCTCCACCTAAGTGTAAGGCAAGCCGGGCTCAGCTGCTCTCCCTGGGCTTGGGATGTGATACGAGGAGGACTTTGGACTTGAGAAGTGTTGCTGTTCCACGTAACTGTGTGGTTATTAGGTAAGGATGCCTCCGCGCATCAGCCTTAAGAACAACTCACAATTGCCCAATTCAGGCACAAAAGTTGGAAGGCTTGGGATGTTCTTCAGGAAGGCCGGCAGGCGGGTGCAAGGGACTCAACCCCAAAGAAAAATAATGGTATTTAGCATTTACATCAAGTTCTACATTTTTCAGCACCCTGTGTAATGATGAGGTGTTTCATCTCCTGCTCTCCGAGCCAGTTCAGTAATGACTACCTCTGTGAGGAGATGTGATGAAACTCTTGCCAGGTACAGACCTGCAATTAAAATACTACTACTATTGCCCTTTAATATAAGTAAACTCTATTAAGAAAGTCCTTTTATCTCAACAAGTCACAGCTTGTGGTTAGCAAGAGTTTTTATCACAGAATCATGCTGTGTTTGGATTGTCTGGGCGCAGCTATGGTGCAGGTCAGGAAAAGACAAGAGCTGTACTCCTACCTCTGGATATCCTTCCCTCATGAGTTTAATTTAGATCTTCCACAACATTCCACTGTGTTCTTTTCATCTCCTTTGTTCTTTAAAGATCAGTTCTAGAAAACAAGAACAAGGGATAAGAAGTACTTTCACCCATTTGCCTACCAAGATCTTATCTCTAAATTCATACAGGCTGGCTAGATTATTCTAGATGTTTCTTTGGCAGCACATGGTCCTGCTATATTTTGGAAGTAATTATTTCCAAAATCAGCATAACTACTGGAAGTGTCCTAACCTTCGTTTGTCTGTTCTGGCTGCCCCAGTGAGAGATTCTATTGCTACCTGCACTTGGCTTTAATACAGAGTTTTATTTCTGTGAGCACCTTGATCTAGCACAGCAAAATGGTGGCTACTTTTGATCCTCAGATAAAAGCTAGAAACCAAGAGGAGTTCCAGGAACCTGCCCTAAGGAAATGAAAGCTTAGAAGATTTTACTTGTAATAACTTAAACTCTATAAAATAGGCAAATACTTAATATACCTGGATCAGAACATTTCCACGCCTATTAGAAAGAAACAACTGAAAATATACGGGTTCTGAACTGGAATAACACTGGCTGGTTGCCCCCTTGGTAGTGCTACACCTCAGACAAGCCCGGGTACCAGGTGCTGAGGAAGTTAAGGTCTGGGTGCAGCTGCACCCACCATCAGTACCAGAACAACGTCGTTAGATGTCAGACACTCATCATCTGCTAACTGAGGTATGACAGGCAAATATCTTCCTGTTTTGGGGCAGACTAGTTTCAGCTTCAGTCACATTTTGTTACTCTGCTGTTAGCTTTACCTGCTAGAGAGGTGATAGAAAAGAAAGGGTTCCCCCAGTGTGGTCTTCTCCAGTGTTCTTTCCTTGCCTGCCTTTGCCAAGGCAAAATTCTGTCCCCCAAAAGTATGAGAGTTATGTTCTATAAACCTACAACTGGCAAAGGATGCCCCAAAGTCTCTTAGCACTACTGAGTTGCTGCCACTGTATTTTCTGTGTGCTTCTTGCTGGTTCTTTTGGTGTGAACGAACCTTACTTTGATCTAATGGGCAATTTTCCAAATCCTGAAATGGATGCACAGCTAGATCATTCGTATGGATTTGATCTGAGGAGCAAACACAGTTGCAATACTTGCATATCACCATTTCCCACAGAGATTAGCGAACCCTGGAAAACCAGGAAAGTATATTGCCAGGTTCCTAATTGCTTATCTTAATGGTTTTTGTTTTTCTTGAGTGTTTAATTTTATAGTTTGGGGGTTTTTTTTACCAAACAGAATTCGAAGAATACCTAGAAAATTAATAATTCCACTATATTCTTATGCCAACTCATTGATTGTTTGTCCTCTAGCCTTTGGAGGCTAATAGCCATCAGCTTTCATAGTCTCTGCTACATCTGCCATGATTTGTTCTAGCAACAAGGAAAAAAAAAAAGCAGTAGTATCTTTTGAAGTTATTTGCTCACTAGTGTTGAATGTTCAGTATTTTTCTACATCTGTATGCATTTTATTCTTCAGAATATAGCCTCCTGGGTTATAGTGTGTCATAGATACTATGACTGACTGTTCCACTTCTGTCCTAAGAATTTCACAAATAGATCTGTTGCCACTTGCTTTGTTTGCTCACACAGGGAATAGTTCTATATTTATTTATATATATTTTTTTTTAGTGAGAAGCAGGTAGGATGCTTCTAAATTACTTTTCCATTAGGAGGTGAATGCCTCAACTCTGAGTTATGTTCTTCACTTTTTCTTTTCAAGCACTGCTTATTATGGTTTTTAGAAAGAAGTGAAAAGCACAGTGAGAAAGCAACTTTACAGGAAGAAATTGAACTCTGATACTAGCCACTATCATAGCTGAAGTTTATTTTCCATTGATTTTTGAAGCTGAAGAAACATCTCGTTACAGCAAGGCAGACTGTGTTCAGGACAGATTAGGAGGTCAGCTGTGTGTGAAGGAGTGTGGGGATGTCTCAGTAAATTTGAAATAAAAGAACAATCAATCTGCCCCATTGATTTTTGCGTATTTTTAAACCCAGCTTAATGTATGGGATGCACTGATGATTTTGTTTTAAGGTGATAAAGCTTGGAAATGCTTACTGTTGAGGCCAGTGCAATTGATGTCTTATTTCAAAATAGTATCTGCTTATATTCCTTAACGTATCTTTATTTCACATTTATTTTAAGCACTACATGTAGACCTATCTCCATTTTTCAAATAGCACAGCAGAGGAGGTACTGAGGCAGCCCTTTGGCATCCCCATCTGTAAGCAAGAAGGCAGATCTCCAGTACAAATAGGGCACACTCCTGCACTAAGTAAGTTTCAGTATTTAAGTCTGGATGCTTATAGGACCAGTACTGTATGCCCAGGCGTACTGTTAGGTTGCACTCTGTTATGGGATATGTCTGCAGACAGTAGAGATGCTAGGTAAGAGCTGCAGAAGAATGTTTAGCAAGTTCCCATAAAGGAACCTAAAGAAGACAAAAATAGCAGGTGACATGGACGTAGGAGTGCAGCAAGCAGGTTGGGGATAAGGCCTCTCTGGAGGGTTGGGAGGCAGACTTTCTGTTGTTCATCAGCTCAGGTATGGGTATGCTTGCCTTAGTGCTGGTAGTGTATGGCACTACAGATCATGAAATAGTGTATGTAAAATGTAGAGTTAAAGTCAGAAAATACTTTGAACTCTTTAATGCAGTTCCAAGAAATTTTAGTGTTTACATTCTTCCCACTCAGTTGTTGCTCATACTGGTATGGCCTTTGGCACACTGGGCAGCATTGTGCTGTGTGTATTTTACTACAACGCTGGCAAACCCAGCACTTAAGTATCAAGATTATGCTTATCTGTGCAGTGATACAAACAAATAATACAAAGGCAATGAGGGCTGTTCCAGTGGCTTTAATTTCACAAATTTAATAATATTAGCAACCTTTTCTTGGACTTAAGAAGGACTGGGTTGGTTGGTTTGTTTCCCCCATAGGAAATGCCACTAAAATAGACACTTTCATTTAGTTTTAAACCTAATGCCCAATTCGGGTTGATGCTTCTGTTGCATTTTAACTCTGTGTTGGTATTACAAGATAACACTGTGTTTATGTGTACAGTTTCTTTCTGTAGCATGATATCACTACTTCAGTTAGAAAGTCATATGGTAGTTGCCTTGGCTCAACACATCATCTGCAAGGTAGTCCATAGGGGTCTGCCTCAGCTGCTGTTCTCTCTGTAGGTGTTAGTGTTGATGCACAGCATTGCTAGCTGTGAGTTAAAGATCATAAACAGACGTAGGCCACTACTGGCATTCTTCCTGTTTTACAGTCTTGTATCTCTTTGTCCTGCCTGCCTGCCCTTCTCAGTTCCATTAAGTCTGGACGGTGCACTCAGTCCCATGCTCTGACTTGTCTGGCCCTGTGTGGAGCCAGGAGTTGGGACTTGATGATCCTTATTGGGTCCCTTCCAACTCAGGATATTCTATGATTCTAAGTCTTTGAGGCATTTGATATTCTATTCAGTCTTAAATCACAATTTTTTTAATGGACTATTCCAAGCTACTGTTCAGAGACACAGCTAATGACCCCTAGCTAACCCTAGATGCAGACCTGTGTTTGATAAGGTGGGAAGTAGATGACATGTCCTAGTTTTGGGTTAATTTCAGAAATGGTTCCTAGATATTCTAAGAGACTTTGGCAATGAACTCATAGGTTTAAAGGGAAGAAATCAGTGTTTCAAGCTAATACGTCTGTTACAGTGTTGATTTTCCTAGAGAGATTGGTTTCTGTTAAGGACAAAAGCCATTTAAGCAGCTTGTGCAGGAGTTTATTGCCTCTCCTCTATCCCAAAGTCCACATCATTATTGAAGGGGCAAATGGTAAATACACAATCAAGTGTAAATGTGTCATAGTAGTGACTTAATGATTAAAAATATATATATATACATGACCATTCATACGATTAGGTGCCTTGGTTTTCTTAGCTTGTTGTTATAGTCTGTAGAAGTACATCATTCACACATAATGGGAAACTTCAATAGAGTTAAGCCATAACTAGGCTACTGATAGCAAGTCTCTTCAGTGGACAAAATGTGCCAGAGTTCAAAGTCACCAAAGTTGGTTTTTTTGGAGGGGGATGTGTGAACACTCTGCACACGTGTAGCTCCTGTTCTTTGGCAAGAGTTGGTAGTGAGGAATAAATCGCTGGAGTACTCAGTGGCAAAGTCCATGTTTTTTCAATTGTGCCCTTTCTTTTTCTAGTTTTCTATTTCTGATGAGGGAAGGGGAGGAAGTTGCAGAATGCAGACAAATTATATTTATCAGGTAGCAGCAATTACATCAGCAACTCCTCAATAACCTTTGCCACTTTCTGATAAATAACACTTACAGCCTTATCATTCAGCCAGAGTTTTGGCCGATTTGTTTAGTTAATAAAGTGAATTTTGCTGTGCCACTTCTTTGATTTACACTGACTGAGACATTTTATTGTCACCAGCATCTACAAAATCTAATTTTCATTGGCTGAAGAAACTCCTCTCCATGAACAGAATACCTTCTCCTTGCTTAAAAAGACAGTATAACCAGTGTATTAAAGTTTGTAAACTGGGGCCTTTATCACAAAGAAGCTAGGCAACGCTTTTCTTTGGTATTTCTGATTAATGAATTATCTTTCTGTAATTTTTCAGGTTCTCTTATGTATGGGAGAGCCAGTTAGGACACTAAGCAAAGCCATTGCTACAGAGAGCAAAAAAAAAGTGGATCTTGTTGCCAGTGACATGGCTGCAAAGATGCAAAAGAGGAACACCAAATTCTAAGGCTTGCTGCAGGTATGACAGGAGCAAGGTTTAAGAAACTGACAAACTAATGGCATGGCAAAAATTGGGGAGAGAAGGCCCATGTGAGAAGGGTAATTAATAGTTTCCAGCGTCTAAAGCTTATGTGCAGATTCTGTAAAGACTAATCATGAGGCCCCTGAGCAATAGCCTATATAGGATAGCACATAAAAATTATGTCAGTGCATTTATACACTTTATTTTCACAGATTTCACTTTAGCTTTAGTAGTAGTAGTAGTCAAAAAGGGCTTTTTGTTAGCCAACAGGAGGTTTGGTAGCCTTGTTCTTAAACATTTCCTTTGGTATGTTTCTGATATTAATAACTTTGTTTACTCAGATGCTGGTTGTCCACTTAATCATAAAGAAATGGCCCTTTATGCCATAATCTTTTAAAGAAGAGTAAATCAACCAATATATAAACCTGTTAAGCAGATAGGTCTAATTGTTACTGAAGTACTCTAGAAAAGGTGAACCCAGGCAACTCTTTCAGGATGGGTAATACTAATTCTCTCATTCCAATTCATCTTTTATTTATATGCTACAAAGATGCAAACCTTTATTCTCTACTGCCAGAAGAAGAAAGCACCAAGCAAAACAAAATGCTGTGTAGGCAGAACACTGCAGTGCATGTGTTCTACTTCCCTCCCCTTGGAAGAGACTCGTATGAAGACCACCTAACATATGGTAGATGATGGTAACATTAGTCAGGGGTCAGGTGCAGCTACACCGAGCTGACAGAGCTGCTCAGTCACACGGCTGCTACTGTATCATATGAGCAGGATCGTGCTTGCCAAACTAGCCTGCGCTACCCAAGGAGAGGGAAGTTGAGTAGGAAGGGACTGAAGTCTTTTAAAGCTCACCCTGCTGTTAAATAAGACACTTTACTCAACACAATCCTGGCAAATTTCTGGATACTGCAGCAACAAGTGAGTTAGACTAGCATACCTTGCAAATCTTTCATTCTTACCCCTTTTGAAAGGAAGTATAGAATAATAACAGATCAAAATAGGAACCCTTGACCTGCATTTTGCACTCACCTGGCAGGGGTGTGTATGACTAAATAAAACACAAGACACTGGAAAAGCAGGCTTAGTGTGTATGTATCCATATTTTATCTCTTTGCACCCCTATCTCCTCCTTTCCATTTTGAATAATGACCAGGGCTAGGCATAATCTACAGGGGACATGCATGCTTCAAAGCAGCAATATAGTATTATAATTTAAAAACCAGCTCGTTAGAATTGGAAGCTGGAGAGGCATTAGAAACAGCCTGGAGAGAATCAGAGGGGGGGGTTGTCTTTAACACAAATAAGGATTTGGGAACTTTCCTGTAACATCTGTGTTCATTGCAGCCTTGCAGAAACAGCCTTTAGAGATGAAAGTCTTCCTCGAGTGGTAACGGCAACCACATGCTTGTAGCCGTTTGCGCTGCCTGGGGATTTAGCTGTGCAGACAGAGCAAGGTGCACATGAGAGGTCAGACACAGCACAAAGCTTGGGCAGCACTATTTCCTGTTGAAAATCAGAGCAGCCTCTTGTCTGTGTTTCAGCACTGTTAGTGGCTGCAGAGAGGAGAAAAATAACACACACAAACATTTCTACATTGCACCTGAGCATATCTCCAGTGGTGGTGGTGCAGATACACTGCCAGTCCAACAGCTTGTTTACAGTGGGATGTTACAGCTTCTTTTGCCTTGAGTAAAGTCATTTTTGTTTAGACCATAAAGATACTAAATCATGCATGCCAGTGTTATGAAAGAGACATTTGTGCTGTCTGGAGGTCATGTTTGGAGAACCATTATACTACAGTAGGCTCACCCCACACAAGTATTTGCCAGAGATACTTCAAGCAAACCAGTATTTTTTTTTATTTGTGCCTGTAATACAATAATTAAAAATCAATTAATCTGCAGGAAAAAAAATGAAGCAATAGGAGGCTATGGTTCTGCATTAAGTAATATAAAATCTGTGCCTGCTGGATTTCCTGGCAGTAAAGATTTGATCTATATTGGCATGTGCACACGACCGCGTTTTTATCAAATCAAGCCTGAGCATATGTTACAGTGTTTATTCCAATTCTATGCCAGCTTTCTGTCAGTCGAGGAGGATAAAGTATGCCTGATCCAACATAAAGTTAGAGTGGTACAAGCAGACAATATCTCATCTGATAGGAACTCTCCTGGGACAAAATTATTTCTTCAAGCTATTTACTCTCTCACAGAATGATAGCCTACCGCCCTAATATGTTGTAAACCCCATGTAGTCCTTAGACAAATGTTTTTCAAGTCAGAGCATGTCTATATCTGATCAGCTGTAAATAGACTGGCAATTTTTTCCTCAGAGGGAAAGAAGGGGAGAGTCACGGATTCAAATTATTTTTTACACCTTAGGCAAATACAGAAATGTTTCAGAATGTGATTTCTGTAGAAATCTTAAGTGTACTCATGTATAAATATGAATGATGAAACAGGGAGAAGAGTTGTAATGGGAATTAGGAACATAATTATTGAAATTATGGGGTTATGTTTGGGCCAGTATTATGAAAGAAAATGGGTTTGATATTGTGCTTTCCACCGTGTTTCTTCTTTTAAAAAGACAAGTGTGTCATGTTATGGATCCTTGGCATTTCATTTGAAAGAGGAATTGTCATGACACTAGTTACTGGGGGTGAAGATAGTAAGCAGTAACATTACAGTGGGAACCAGATGATTTTTGAGATTCCCTGCATCAAAGGGCCAAATCCATCAGCAGGTGTATACAGGTTTTACAAACTTGGATATAAAATTGGCTGAGGTCGTGTAAGATTTGGTTGGATTTTATTGCTTGTCATTTAAATTCCATTAGAAGGTATGATTTTCCTTTTGTCACTTACAGTATTGTCTGTCTTTGGCCAGGGATTGTAACGGACTGCAATTCAACATTCGGTGACAGTACTGCTTGGCATTGTTCAGGAAACCCTGGCTACTCATGCAGGCTACACCTGCACTGCAGTCTTTGCTAGGCTAAAACTGCAATTGTTGTGGACTAGTCCGTGGAAGTGATTTGAGTGAAGAATAGCAGGCATTATGAAAGCTGGCACTGCCATTGATATTTTTTTCCTCTCCAAACTACATAGTGTATGGAAACAAATGGAGCTGGGAACTTGCAGTGGAGCTGGGAACGTGCAGCAGACCTGGCAGAAGAGCTTGGTGGCGTGGGATAAACTGAAAGAAGGATTGCTCCTGACAACCTCAAGGTAAGAGTATACTTGTGCCTCCATTTTGGGGAATAATGTGAATCACCAAGAAATAGCAATCCCATGTAATGTAACCATGGCACACCTCAGATTCAGCACTAATTCCCATCACACAGATCTTGGCTAGGAGTTGTGATTCTACTAAGACAGCCCTTCAGGAGCACACAGAAGTTCCTTTCTAGAAGTTGAACAACTGCTTTGTTTCTCTTCATGCGTTTTCAGCAAACTTTGCAAAATCATCCTTGGCACAGCTGAAGCATCGCTTTGCATTCTCCTGCTACTATTTCTTCTGCCACTACCACCTCTTAAAAGCTTGTGTTTGTTCTCAGAATGGGACCAGATTGTACAGGGAGATTGGTATTTTCAATACAGTTTCCTGTGGAGGAATAACCTAGACTGTTGGGAGTGTGCCACTATTCAACTCGTACAATGCACTTGCAGCATTTACTCAAGATGCAGGCTTGGGCTTAGGGCTGTTCCAGTGTGATCTGTACTAGCAGTGCTATTTTAACTGTGATCACATGACACTATATGCAAGTACTAAATGTATGTGAGAGGATAACTTAAAGCATGTTCTGGGGTTGATTTTTTGCATAAAAGTTCATCTGTAGAAAATGCTTCCAGGAGAAAGTTGGTTAAGTTAAGTTAAACTCTGGTGATACATAGCAGTCTGCTACATATGTAAATACTTAATCCAAAATCTGATTTGTGTCTTTTGGGTTCTACCTGCAAGAGAAATGACAGCTATCTAGTGTGTGATTATAATGCACTTGGGACTTTGTGCTTCTCATAAGCGCTGTGTTGAGGTCCCGAGTCATCTTGCTTCATGGAAGAGGTAAAAGTGCAAGAAAAACTAGAATTTGAACTTTTTGAGGGAAGCTGTGAATTGAACTGGGTCACAGACAGGCTTCATGCAAAATCACATTAGAGCAAAAGACTTGGGAGATATCAGAGAAGAAGAGAGCTGATACGTGCTGGGCCTTTATCAGAATTCAGGCTAACTAGGATCTTTTTAACAGACCTTGACAACTTCCTTTTCTGTTTGGGATACAGACAATGTGGAAGAGGATAGGTAGTGTGGTGTGACTGAGGAATGCTCCTATAAGCATGTCTCCATGGGATCTTTGGTGCACAAAAACTTGAAACTTGATCCCCCAGGTATGTGCTGTAGTCCTGTGTTCTGCCTTCTTCCTGCTTGCCTTCCTGGCTTAGGGCAACTGCTGGTGAAGGGTCTGGAGCACACATCCTGTGAGGAGTGGCTGAGGGAGCTGGGGCTTGTTAGTCTTAAGGAGGTTGAGGGGAGACCTTGTCGCTCTCTACAACTACCTGCAAGGAGGGTGTAGAGAGCTGGGGGTCGGTCTCTTCTCTCAGGTAACAAGTGGTAGGATGAGATGAAATGGTTTCAAATTGCCCCCAGGGGAGATTTAGATTAGATATCAGGAAAGAATTTCTTTACTGAAAGGGTAGTCAAGTCAACAGGCTGTCCAGGGCAGTGGTGGAGTCACCATCCCTGGAGGTATTTAGAAAGCATGTAGATGTTGTGCTTGGGGACATGGTCAGGAGGTGGACTCAGTGATCTTGAAGTTCTCTACCAACCCAAGTGATTCTATGATTCTACCTTCCTCCCAGCAGTCCTTATCGTTGGCTGGGCTTCTGTCAAAGGAGTAGTCTGGCTGTATTGCACTGCAGAAGAGTTTAAGAACCATTGTTCTTACCATTGTAATTGGTGTGATATTGGTGTAAATGTGACCCTGTGTTGACATAGTATTTCTTCATTCCTGCAGTTTACTGCTCTTAATGTTAGGATTTGTAACATGGATTAGCTCTTGTGAATGTTGTGTACCTCTGTTTGAGTTCCTGTCATCAGTTTCTTTCCCAGCACTAAACCAGGAAGCTACAAACATTTTTTCCCCTCTTTCATTCTAAGATCCTTCTTCAGCCTTCCAGGCAACTGCTCATTCAACACATGCTTAAAATGATGGTGGCTTCAAATGGTGACCTGTAAGAGCCAGCTCATTTACTGGTAGTTTCTGCAGTGAACTAATCACTCTTTATGCTCCCATGCCAATCATACCAGCCTTCAGAGAACATGCCCTGGCATCAAAACATGATGAGAGCAGCCCTGCTGAGAAGGACCTGGGTGTCACAGTGGATGAGAAACTGAACATGAGCCAGCAGTGGCTCTTGCAGCTCGCAAGGCCAATGGGATCCTGGGCTCCATCAGCAGAGGGGTGGCAGCAGGGACAGGGAGGGGATTGTCCCTCTCTACTCTGCCCTTGTGAGGCCCCAGCTGGTGTCCTGTGTCCAATACAAGAGAGATGTGGGACTGTTGGAGAAGGGTCAGAGGAGCCACAAAGATGATCAGAGGGCTGGAGCACCTGCCCTACAAAGAGAAGCTGAGGGAGCTGAGCTGGCTCAGCCTGGAGAAGAGAAGGCTGCGGGGGGACCTCATTGCAGCCTGCCAGTCCCTGAAGGGAGTTTATAAACAGGAGGGGAATCAGCTTTTGAAAAGGGCAGATAATGGCAGGACAAGGGGGAATGGATTAAAGCTAAAGGAGGGAAGGTTTAGATTGGATATTAGGGGGAAGTTTTTTACAGAAGGAGTGGTGAGGTGCTGGAACAGGCTGCCCAGAGAGGTGGTGGATGCCCCGTCCCTGGAAGTGTTCAAGGCCAGGTTGGATGGGGCCCTGGGCAGCCTTGTGTAGCTCCAGGCCTGAGGTTGGTGTCCCTGCCTGTGGCAGGGGGGTTGGAGCTCTATGATCCTTGGGGTCCCTTCCAACCCATGACATTCCATGATTCTATTAATAAGGTCATACTAGAAATAATTTATCATTATACAATAAGGTCTATAAAACTTTACCACTGCATTTTTGATAATTTAAAAAACTAATTAGCCTTTTTCAGATGTGCATTAATAAAAGCCCAAAACACCTTACATTGCAATAGTAAGGCAAAATATTTAGAAATGTTTTACACAACACAATTTATAATTACATACAATTGTTATAATTGTTATGCTGTTAACTCCCAGGGTGCTTAAATCTCATTGCATAGCAATGATAATAGCACACATAATTTAGTATTTGTTGATGGATGATAGACAAAGAAATTTCTGCATTTCTGACAGCAGGGAAAGAAATGGGTAAGTGGTAGAAAGCATAGGCTGAGGGTTTGCTTTGACTGCTGTCCTGAGCATTACCCATTTTAAGCCATGTTGCCTGTTAGTGTTTGGAGCCTCATCAGAGTTATGTACATGGTATTCCTTGGTCATGGAATCATTTAGTTTGAAGGGATTCCTGAGGTCACTTGGTCCATCCTTGGTTTACAGCAGGGCCACTTGAGATTAGATTGATCAGGGCCTTGTTCTGCTGGGTTCCGAATATCTCCAAGGATGGAGACCTCTTAGCCAACCTGCTGCAGTGTTTGACCAACCTCATTATGATTTTTGTTGTTGTTGTTGTTCCCCTCCCCCCACCCCCCCAATACGGTTTTCTGCCCTACAGTCTATTCTACTATCCAATCCATGATCAGGACGATTTCAGAAAGTAATTTTATCTCTTCTTTGGAATCTGTTGCTCTTGTCTCTTCTTCCAGTCTTGGACTCTGATGTTAGGGGAGCACAAAGGGTAGGAAATCATGAGTCAGGATGCTCATGAGTTAGTTTGGGAAGCTGCCTGGTTCTTACAGCCAGAGGGGTTTTTGTGCAGTGCTGTGGATGTGGTCTTAGTGTAGCTTCCCCTGAGGAACTGAGCTGAGGAGTATCTTTTGCTGTAGTTAGTCAGGAGGGTCAAGGTTTGCATGTGTACTTCAGTGGAACCCAGACTTGATAGGTTTTACTTGTTTTCCCTTAGGCTGGTGATTTGCAATCAGGTGCTAAGAACACTGCTGTTTGTCCAGTCCCTGCTCTGTTCCCAGCAGGGCAGGCAAATTCCCTCACAAACACTGGGAAAGAATTACTGATACCTTAATTTATCCCAGTACATAAAGTCATGGACCTGGTCAATGCACATGCAGGTATGCAGTGCCAGTATGGACTCAATAAAGGTATTGTGCTATGCACACTTCTCAGTAGAAACCTGTTTTGAGGCATTCCCAGGACCCACCCCAACTGCCACCTGCTTGTTCCTGACACCCTTTCAGCTGTGCTAATGCAGCTGTTTACATGTATGTTTGGTAAATGAATCCTGAGACTAATTCAGCTTAAACTCCCTAACTATGCTTTTTTTGGCAGAATTTTTCTTTAATTCCCTGGTCCTGATCTGCAGTGTGTGTCAGTGACAGACAGTTGTGTCAGTGAAAGTTGTATGGCCGTCAACAGGGCCGGCAGGTGGAAGGAAAAATTGTTGGAAGTATCTTAAGTCAATGTAGCTGCAAAAGGCGATGTGTCTTCAAACTTACAGCTTTGTGGTGCTGCTGCTGTCATCTAAGCTAAGCTATCGCTGTTCCTTGGGACTCCAGTGTCCAGCTTGCAGTCAACCTCAGCAATGCTGACGCATCCATAGGTATATATCATCAGCACTGATAAGCTAAAGGTTAAATGAAAGGAATGTAGTTGCTAACTCTGCACTGTGGATACCTACTAACTCGAGGGCTAATAATCTTGTGACATCTTCTGTCAGTTCTCATGGTCTCCACTGTTCAGGAGAAAATAGTGTCCATAGGGGCACTGAATGAGGTGCAATTTTCACAGAAGTGTCTTGCCTACTCCAAACTTCAGCACTTGAGTTTAATAGCCTCCCTTCCCTGCTTCCACCTGCTCTTCTTTCCCTTACCCTTGTTACCTAGCTGAGAGTGAATCATAGAGTTGTAGGGGCTGGAAGGACCTCAAGAGCTCATGGGGTCCAACCCCCCTGCCAAAGCAGCTCCCCAGCTCATACTGCACAGGTCGGTGTCCAGATGGGTCTTGAATCTCTCCAGAGAAGGAGACTCCACACCCCCTGGGCAGCCTGTCCCAGGGCTCCCTCACCCTCACTGGGGAAAAGTTCCTCCCCATGTTGGTGCGGAACTTCCTGTGCTCCAATTTGCAGCCATTGCCCCTTGTCCTGTCTCCACAGACCACTGAAAAGGGGCAGGCCAATTCCCCCTGCATCCCATACTTAAGATATTTACAGACATTGATTAGGTCCCCCCTCAGTCGTCTTTTCTCCAGGCTGAACAGCCCCAGCTCTCTCAGCCTTTCCTCAGAGGATAGATGCTCCAGGCCCTTCATCATCTTCGTAGCCCTTCTCTGGACTCTCTCCAGGAGATCCCTGTCTTTTTATCCCAGGGAGCCCAGAACTGGACACAATACTCCAGGTGGGGCCTGACCAGGCAGAGTAGAGGGGGAGGATCACCTCCTTTGACCTGCTGGCCACACTCCTCCTGATGCCCCCCAGGATCCCATTGTCTCTCTCAGCCCCCAGGGCACACTGCTGACTCATAGCCAACCTGTTGTCAACCAGGACCCCCAGGTCCTTCTCCACAGAAGACTATTGTCTGTCCTAAGGAGCAGTAAAGGCACATTTACTATCCTTGTCTCTGTCCTAAGGAACCTGCTTTGGCAGGGGGGTTGGACCTAAATATCTCTTGAGGTCCCTTCCAACCCTTATGATTCTGTGATTCTATATACTTAGTCCAGAGTAACAACAGGCAGCCAGGAGATAAAAGTTGATTCTGCTGTTCCTTCAAACTTGTGTACACCAGGTGCTGGCACCAGAACACAAAGAGTCAGTTCCCTTTGAGAATCTGATGGATCACTAATAATTTTTTATTACGGGTGCACTGGCCTAAATTGAATGGATTAGGGAAAGCAGAGGTAATGAGCTAATTCTTCAGTGAGGATGTAGCTACAGAAACTCTTAGAAAGAGTTGCCTCCTGTGTTGGTTTTTTTTTTTAAGAGGACTCCCTTGCTCTTTGTAACCCATTACTGCTGAATTTGCAAAGCAACACTCTTGGATTCAAGTACAAGTGTACAGCAGGAATCATTTCACTGACATCACTGGCACTGCTGTGTCCCTTGTGAAGCAGTTTCTACCTGTGTAAAACGCCTATGAAGCGTTACTAAATCAAGTCAGCATTTTAGACCCACTTGACGCTCATATTGCAGTGATATAAATTACTGCAATGTGAGGCATCAGTGAAAAGAACTGCACTTGAATAAAACTCTCCTGTCAGGATCTGATCCCATACAAGTGTTTTGAACCGTTGTTTTCATGGAACATTGCAAAACTGAAGAATCATTAGTACTCCTGCCAATGCTGTAGCATTTAAAGGTCCTATTTTCCATTTCCCCACAGTCCCTTTATGCTACTCCATTAGTTTAAAAAGACCATAAAGAGCGTGCATTTAACCACCTGGGAATATTTTCATGTCTGCCTTGCTCTTGCCTTTGGCACCGTAGATGTGTTAGGTTGTGGCTGAGGAGAAAGGGTCATGGCTGGCCCGCCTCTCTGTTACAGCTATTCTTGGTTGCTGGAACAGCTCCTAGGGGCCCCAGGCTGCCAATTGTACTAAAATTGCTGGTAGCCTTAAGACTATTCAAGGAGTAATTAGCTACCAAATGTGGGTAACTGTGACAGTCTAGCTAATACTGCTAGTGTCTGAACAGACTAATTAAAGGCTGCACACATGAGAAGAAGAGAAAAAAGCCTCCTCTTTTAAGGAAAAGAATTACTAAGAGAGAGGTTTTGGGTTAGTATTAAAAAAAGTTTTGTTTCTTCTAGTAGGATCTTAGCAGGTTTTGATAATTAAACTTGGAAATAGAAGTGCCACTAGAGTTTTAAAATTCAATACTACCACTGTGGGCCCTTCACACTCCCTTTTTGATTCATAAAAGCTATTTCATATGTTTTACAAAAAGGTTGTTCAGTGCAAGAACATTCAAAAATTACTCTTACCTATACAAAATCAGGAGTTCCTGATATCAGAGACATTTCTAATTTGAGGAAGCCAAGTTGGGCTTCATGGGTGCATACATTTTCTTCCTCCATCTGTACCAAATGAGATGGGGAGAAGGAATAATCTTCTGTTGGGTCTGACAAGGCTACAGACCTCCACGCCTCAGTTGTAATTTGTACCTGTGCACCTCCCTTCTGCTGCTCCTACAATGAGTTGTGAGTAGTTCTATTCTGTCCCATTTATATAATGTGTGTATTTCCTAATACAATCATAAAATCTCACAGCTTACTGAAATTTTCTGCACCTCTAGCTGTGCTGCAGGATATAGAAGATTTCTTAACTGCAGGACTCCAACATAGAGCTGACTATATCCACTTCTTTCTCTAGTCTGAAGTAGGACTCAGCTAGGCTAACCAGAATGATGCCCTCACGAGAGCAGCAGATTCAGAAGAAAACAGGTCCCCTTGGTTCCTTCTGCCCAGCTAAACCAGATCACACTTCCCTGGTTCCAAGATGCTGTGGTAACATGAATGCCCTCTCAGCTGTTGTTAGGGTGCCATAGCACTTCTCAGCCACTTGGCCACCCTCAGCAGTCTCCGTTTCTTTCTCAGAATTAGACCCATAAAACATCTCTCAGATATGATGAACAACTTGTAGTGTCCTGCCTTGTACTTTACCCATACCTGCTAAATTTGGGGTGTTCTTTGTCTGGCTTTTTCCTCGTGTCCTGATGGATGGGCTGTAAGCCTACATTTGGGGCGTAGTGCTCTGAAATAATAGAATCATAGAATGGCCTGGGTTGGAAGGGACCCCAAGGATCATAAAGGTCCAACCCCCCTGCCACAGGCAGGGACACCAACCTCAGGCCTGGAACTACACAAGGTTGCTCAGGGCCCCATCCAACCTGGCCTTGAAAAACACAAATTATCTCATGAAATACAGCAGATCTGCATCGGGCTCGGGAGCTGTTTACCGCTGTAATCAGTGACCAAACGTTGAGTCCCAAGTTGTCCCTTAATGCTAATTTTGCTAAGAAGATAGGTAGAAAAGCTGTACTCATTTAGAAAGCCTGTTCCTCTTCCAGCTGCAAAGGGGGATGAGCCATGCTGTCTTGGTCTGTCCAGAGAGCAGAGAACTGTGAACTGACCCATGTACGCAAACACTCTGCAGAGTTGAAACTGATTAAATTCCAGACGTTTTACAGCCTGGAATACAGTTGTTACCTCATTATGGTAGCTGCCATTCCTTTTTTTATGGACTGCTTCAAAGAGCAGCTGATACAGCTGGTCTCCCTGTTTAAATATCTTGTTACTCTATGTTGTGAAAGTGGATTAGGAATAACATACTGCAACTGATCGTCATTCTTCAAAACAAAAGGAAGCAAAGCTCTGTTACTGAATGCAGCCTTTAGGTAGCACATGCAGTTTATGATTCTTTCCAATACAGATCTGCTCATCTGCAGACTTTGTGTGTAATACTTTTTTTCTTCTGTATCCTTTCTGTTGTGGCTTAACTTGGCTGGCAGCTAAAACAACCACACAGTCATTTGCTCATTCTCTGCTCTCCCCCCCGGCCCCTCCAGTGGGACAGGGGAGAGAATTGAAAAGGAGAAAAAGGAAAAAAAGGTAAAACTTGTGGGTTGAGTTAAAGGCAGTTTAATAGGATAGGAAAGGAAGATAATAACACTAACAATACTTCTTAAGAATGACTATACAAACCGAACACAGTACAATTTCTCACCACCCAAAGCTGATGCTTAGATAGTTTCTGAACTGTGCTGCCTCCTGGCCAACCCCAGTTATATCCTGACTGTGACATCATATGGTATGGGATATCCCTTTGGCCAGTTTGGGTCAGCTGTCCTGGCTGTGTCCCCTCCCAGCTTCTTGGGTGCCTCCTGCCTTCTCATTGGCAGGCCATTCTGAAGCTGGAAGGTCCTTGACTGCTTAGCAACAACTAAAATATTAATAACTTATCAACATTATTCTCATCCTAAATCCAAACCACAGCACTATGCCAGCTGCTAGGAAAAAAATTAACTCTATCCCAGGTGAAACCAGGACACACTCTATTGATTTGCACTGGGGTATTCATCTAAGTGAGGTGTTCTGTGTTGATGTGAGGGCAGCTGATTCTTCTGCTTTTTAAACTAGAATTTGGGTGACCTGACTGGCAACTCATGAAAAGGCTCTTAGTGTAAGAACAGCAGTGGTCCTGGTTTTAGCAGAACAGTCCAATCTGAAATAGTCTTCAGGTTGTTTTAAGTAGTTTTAAGGCTGAGGATTAAAGTTCTGCATGTGATGTATGTGGAAAGATGGGAGAAGGCCTATAGCATGGCATTTTTAAGAGGCATCCTTGTTACCAGCCTTTATAACAGCAATATGTATTTTGTGCTCCTTGGTATTAACAGTTGGAAATATCTTAAAAATGAAAGGCAATCGTTTCAGTCCAGAGGAGAGGAAAAGTAGAAATTGCTCTGTAGCCTCATCACTCTCTTGTGCAGTTGAGGAAAGAAGAACCCAAAAATAGGAATGGTGAAATGTCTGTACCCTTTAAAAAAGCCTGACAGGTGGTGCTATGGCATGCATCTCTGCTCCTTGACCTGGGGGTATTCTGGTTGAGACAGTGAAAAGATGGTCATATAAGCTATGTTTTAGGAATACCTGTCATTGTTCATCATTATTCACATACCTTTGCAGACATGGAAGGTAGGGTACTACCTTGCTGTAGATACTGCAGGCTTGGTGAAGTAAATTAATGTGACACATGCACCTTCCTTCTGGAGGCATGAAAAAAAATTGGAGTCTTAAAGCTTTATAAGACATAGCTGTAGTTTTGGTTGAGTTGTTTTGTTTTGGTTTAAATTGACAGTAACTTACTTGTAAGACAGCTAAATCTCCTTTTTCCTTTACATTCAGATGCTGGGCTGTGTTTCCCATACTTACAGTTGCTCATCATGTCATTAAGATGTGTTCTTTCTTTGTTGCTTTTCCCATTAAAGGAATTAGTGCCACATTTCCTCTCTTGTCCAATGAGCCTGACATGCCCTTTTCAAGTGACACAACTTCAAGTACCACAAGAGCCTGACCATTACTTTACTCCAGCCCTCATCCAAGAGCAAACCAAATGTTAGCCTGATGACCAGAGCCTGCCTCAGAGAGATCTGTGTTTAACTGCATATGGCCACGGAAGGTATTAGGCCAAACTTCCCACAGCTAACCAAGGACCAATACCATTTTCTAAATCTGGGTGTTACTGCCATGGTGTTCTGCCCTGCTAGATCACATTAGCAGAGGAAATGATCTATCCTGACTTAGCTTAGGAAATTCTGCATAGTGACACATAAGTAGATGGAACCTGCAGTCCTGCACTGAGATATCCCTCTGGACCCTCTGTAGGTAGGTACTCACTCTGACAGTGTCTTCACACAGCTTCCTGATCAGCTCACTAGTTGCTTTGCATTTCATTTTGAGGTATGCAGGCATCCACTGTGTCAGGAATTTAAGCATGAAAATGGATCTCTGGATTCCAGACTCACTCACATCTCATTAATGTGGAACCTAAATGCTACCTCAGACCTCTGTACAAATTGTCACTGAGTTTGAGTGCTCTCTGAGCTGGCCAGATGTAAGGTAGCTTTGTTCAGGGAACTGAATGACTGTGTGATGGGGTGGTGTTGTTTTACAGTAAGGCACGGTGTCTTAGCAAGGGGAGGGCAAAAGCTCACAGCCAGAGATTGAAGAGAGGACAGGACAGCTGCTTTCCCTGTCTGTGCAAACTTAGATTGCTTTCAGCTGCTGGTGAAACCACAGTTAGAGACTGTAGGCATTTCTAGGGAGAAGCATTTTTCTATTTTTAGATTAAATAAAATTGTCCCTGCAGTTTATCTCAGTAGCACTGCTACAGAATCCTGCTATATTTAGAAATCACCTAACTCCTTAATGCAAGAATAAAATATTAGGAAACAGATCACGGTACGCTGCTTCGTTCTATCAGTTCTAACAGCTTACTAATTTGTGCTAGACCACTATATTCCTCTTGAATTGCCACACATGTGAACATACATCTTCCCCATGTAATTGTGGTACCCATTTCCATCCATCTTTGTCTGAAGAGTACCTGTACAGACCTATTCCTTTGATTTTTTTCAGTCACCATTAGCTCTGTGCTCATCCAGAGGCTCTTTATCCTGGATGAGGAAAATGCATACCAGTGCCTGAAATTTAGTATGCATATTGGTACATGACATGAATACCCTGCATTGTTCTCCCTACTCCTTTTGAAGGAATGCATTCCCTCATTAGGGTTGGATTGGCTGTCTAACGAGGGTGCAAAAAAATAATAACCTCTGGATCTCACCAATATTTTGCTGCTTTTTACCATATTCTGTAAATTCCTGTTTCTGTTTCAGAAAAGCAAGGAAAGCCTGGTGTAGGGCCAAAACCAAACTAACTTTGCAGCTACATTTAAACTTTAACACCATTCTAAGTCAGCAGCTGATATCTATAAATTAATTACCTGCAATGATCACACAGGCCTTGGAATAGAATGGAATGACACCTCTTAGAACTATAGTAATCATGGTGCCCATCACTGGGCATGAAAGGTGTGCAGCGTGTCTCTGGCTCCTGAATGCCATATGCTGTCCTGACCTCAGATGGGGGAATACCATCTAGCACAGAAGCCCTGCAATTTGGCACTGTTACACTGTGTAACACGCTTTCACATCTCATTTTCCTAAGCTTAATAAAGAACTAATTCATAAAAAGACATACCTTATGGTAAAGCAGTGAGGGTCAAAGTCAGGCATGGATAGCTGGGACATAGTACAAGGAGTTTTAAAGCACTGAAGCACAATAGGGGTAGGGTTACCCCTGGATCGGGACTTGCTTCACTGAGCGTGCCTATGAACTTAATTGCTCAGCTCTGGATGCACGTTTGCTAATGAGGAGGGAAGTCTGTTGCTACCAACTTCTGGCTTTGGAATTTGACTATACATAAATGAAAGCAGGTGTTCTCCAAGATAGAAAGTTTATTGATTGTTTTTTTTTTAATCTGTTGTTCAGGAATTGCAAATGATTATTTTTCCTTTCAAATTCCTTCTTCCTTCATATTTGCATAGATATTTGCTTTCAGCCAGCAAAAGTTGTGTGTGTGGTGTCAGAAGTTAAACTCTGAATTGAGTAGGAAGAGGTTACAGAACACGTGGAAACATGTGCTGATAGTCTTTATGCCTTTAAAAAAACTACTCTGAAATCAACACTGAAATGTCAGGAGATAAGAAATACCTATCAGCATGAGTATATGCAAGCACTTTGGATATGCAGAAAATAATTTGGCACAGGGTTTGGACACTTCAAATGTCGGGGCTGAGCAATGTGAGTACTGTAATCTTGTTACTTCTTCTGAATGGCACACATGAGATGCCCCAAAAATCAAAGCCAATTTTCTAAATTTTTAAGAACGTGCTACTAAAACTCTCTTGTGTCAGAGAAAGAACGTTATGTTAATTAAGTGAGGGGAATTCATATTGAATGTCATATGTCACCCACACTTGCAGTGTTCCAAGCTGTGCTTAGCCTGTGCTGCGACATAATATACGCAGTGGCATTGCACGGAACAGGTGGGAATCCACAGGCCTCAACACAGACAAACCAGGCAGTCTTGGCAACATTTTTTCTGATATTTGTCATTTGGCTGCAATAGGACAGATTTGCTATTACACTTTCAGGTGTACAGTAACAGGAACAGATTGGATAGTAATTTGAATGATTTTAGTGATGCATCCAACACAAATAAAGCAATTTAACAAACAATCTGTGAGAGAAAAGATTCAGAGCTTTGCATCAGCTTTGTCATTGTGAATCTACCAACTAATTGCCTGGCAGAGCTTTAATTCAAAGCAACATTATAGGTATAGATGTTTACTTCGTATTTCCTGACTAGAGTAGATTGAAAAATATGACCAGTGGTAGGATAATGAGACTAACCTGTAAATCTTTGGTTTTAGAACTTCAGACAAATATTCTGTGTGTAGGAAAAAGCAGTTTTCTATTCAGTGATTCATTTAGAATAACAAATTCCTTCGATGTTCTGTCTGAAGGAGGACCACTCCCAAACTGAGCATGTGTCTTTAAGCAGCTTGAGTTGTAACATGTAATTTAGAAGCACTTTAAAAATCTGATTCATGTGAGCCAGTCTACCATTATATATCCAGTATCATCTGTGTGTCTGAGGCTTGATAGACCAGTAAGGTAGATGATTCACTTGATTTGCTTATGTAGGTGGTTAGATTAGTGGTACTAGTAATTCCATAGGCTCTGTCTACGTTGCCCTCTGCAACATTAGGATGCTACCCCACCCAGCTTAGTGTCCCAGGCTGGAGCTGGCAGCTCATGGTGCCACCTACCCTGGAAGGAAGTCTGTGACCTCATCTCTGTAGGGTGGAAGATTCCCACTGCAGCAGCTTAGCAGAGGCTTTCTAAATCAGCAGTGGTATGAGAAGATTGCTGTTTGGTTGGTCTGGTGTGATTAAAAGTGGACCGACAGCTCCGCTTCCAGAACAAGGTCAGGAAACGAAAGGAGGTCAGAACAAGCCAAGAATAGCAAGTTGTGCTCAGGGGCTTCACAGGGGGAAGCATTCTTGGCTCAGATACGACGTTTTCTGGGAGGATTTTAGCATGGAGGTGCACACCTGTGACATCACGCTCTATGTTGTTGGGGAGAACAGGGAGAGGATCTCATTGCGTAGTGGGAGGTACAGGAGAACCTAATTTGCCACAATTTTGCTTTTGGGCAATGATAAGTATCAGGCAGTCTCTAGAGCTGCTAGCCCCATTCCTAGTCTCTGACTCAGTGTTGTAGCCTGACTTCATTCCTGCAAGATGACTGTTTTTGTAATTGTCAGAGAGCTGGGGTGGCAAGCCAGGAGGGAAAGAGAGGAGCCTGCAGTCTGTAGTGCCAAATTGCAGGGCTTCTGTGCTAGATGGTATTCCCCCATCTGAGGTCAGGACAGCATATGGCATTCAGGAGCCAGAGACACGCTGCACACCTTTCATGCCCAGTGATGGGCACCATGATTACTATAGTTCTAAGAGGTGTCATTCCATTCTATTCCAAGGCCTGTGTGATCATTGCAGGTAATTAATTTATAGATATCAGCTGCTGACTTAGAATGGTGTTAAAGTTTAAATGTGGCTGCAAAGTTAGTTTGGTTTTGGCCCTACACCAGGCTTTCCTTGGTTTTCCGAAACAGAAACAGGAATTTACAGAATATGGTAAAAAGCAGCAAAATATTGGTGAGATCCAGAGGTTGTTTTTTTTTTTTTGGCAGGTATTGCTTTATCCACAGACTTGCTGTTGGTGTGCATGGCAAAGAATTGAATTAGGGTTGGGAAGAGGTTGTTAGGTAAGATAGGTCTGTAGTTTCCTTTCATGTTTTGTTCCAGAAGAGGACCAAAAGCAATAGGCAGAGCAGCACTGAACCTGACCCAGCCTTCCTTCCCCACTCACATGCTTTTTTTAAGTGTATCTCATGCACCTTGGCTATAATAGGTACCCAGTAGGACTATCCCATGCAATTAAATAAAGAGTCAGAGGACATTCACTCACTGCAGGCTCTGCATATGACCTTCACAGTACAAGGACAAAAGAATTTCAGGCATGCAGAGTAACCTCAGCTGTAGTTAGGTTTGGTGCCATTCTAAATTGTTTGGGGGAGAATAAGGTGATGGCAGTCACATAAAATGCTAAACCCACGTAATCCACATGTAGGTCTGTGGCTGGGTGCATCTGCAGAGGGGGAGTTGAAGGGGCTGTGTTATTCACTGTCACTGCCCACAGATTTAGAACAACAGGTACAGGAGATGTGTGCAACAGCTCTTCTTTTTCCTTGGCTCATATGTGTATACTTTAGTTCCTCAACTTCACATAGGTCTCCCACAGCAACCCTATTTATTTGGACTTTCTTTGGGGTGAATTTACCAAGTTTTCGTGCTGTAACTGATGCTCTTAGCTACACAACAACATAACATGGGGTGTATATATATTTATATATATTATCTCTGCTATGGAAACTGGTCTAAAAAAGTGCATCAAAGAGATTGTACTATAGTTAAACAGAACACACACTATACTTAGAAGTAATTGCAACAGCCAGCTGTAATAAAAAAGGAAATAAAATTTGTATATTAATGGATGATCATACTCTTACTTACTGTAAGGCTTGTTTTACTATGCAGTGATTCAAGCTTTCAAATGGTTTCTGATCCAGAGAGAAGGTAAGACAGCTTAAACAAATACTTTCCTAATTTATTCTTAAACAATGCAAGCTTTTTATAGTAGCATACATTTAAAAATTAAGCAGAATTTTAAATAAATACGATCTGCTTTTGTTTGCAAACTGAGTTATCAAAAAAACCCCACCCTAGCTTCGTTTCAGTACAAGTTTTAGTGCTTTCACCCTAAAACTTTAATGATGAATAATCACTGCAACTGGAGGTACCTGTGTGTACTTGGACAAACTGATTTTCTCATCACCTTGGTTCATTTACACAGCCTAGTTTTTTCTTAAACTACTTTTATTGAAAAATAAGGATTGATTGAAGGGAAGGCACTAAAATCCCTCCTTGTACTTTCCTTTTTGGGCTCAAACCTTTTCTACAGAAGAGTTCTCTTACTGCCCAGAGGGGAAAGTTCTTCCCAGTTGCTTACCTGATTATGCATCTTGTCTACAATTAAAAAAATATTCACTGGCTCTGTAAGTCCATCCAGTGGCTGTGTGTGGCAATTGCATATTTTAGAAGGTAAATTCCAATTTAGTGCAATTTAACTTATGGAGTAGTGTAGTTCATGCTGTTACTGGAAATAAACATGAACCAAAATGTACAATTGGAATGCTCCCAGCCTTTGCTGATAAGTAGGTCTGTGTACAGTGCCTTTTGAATAATACTCAGAATTGATTTGTTACTGCAGCAACAGCATCAAGAGAAAAGCTGACGATAATTTATTAGTGTTTGAATTAATTATGTACTACAACGAGGAACAGAAACCTGCTGAGTGATCTTTAGCCTATTTCTATTCTGAAACTGAGATAACTGAGGTAATTGTGAATACAAGCTCTTGTGAGAGTTGTCCTCTTAGATCTCAGCATGGCTGTGTTTCTACTAATGTGAACCTATGTGAAATTACATTTTCTGATCATTAAATATGTTCCTTGTTAAATGCCATAAGATACTACAAAAAGTAATTAAAAAACTGCATGTAAAGAGGACACAATCAGAACAGCATGTTCCAGAAGTCACATTAAGAATTTATACAGAGACTATTTCTAGAAAACCCTAGTATCCAGGATTGAACCTTGATGGATCATCAGACTAAAACAAGCTGGGTGATTGTTTGAGAATCTACAATTAGATGTAACATTTCCCCTTAGTGATGACAGCAATTTGAACCTCAGTGCCTTGAGCCCTACTTCTGACATCACTTCCATTACTGCTACCAGTGCTGGAGTTGTGGGGAATATGAATGTGGTTCTTTTACCAGTTAGAAAAAGTCCATTTGCTAACAGCCTTTTAATTCTCAGTTCTTGACGAATGCAGGCTTCTAAAATCTTCACCACCATTACTTGCTTTTTTTCTTCCCATGAAAGTAAATGTGTCTTTAATTTTGCCTTCTGGAGCGAATACATTATGATACAGTGTACAATTACACAATAGGCTATTATTTGCCTAGGTAGGGGTGCCCTGCTTCAGCTAGTGCATAGGCTGAGAAGGCATAAAGAGAGAATGACATTTATAACACCAGCCTAAGTCCAACTTCCCTTAAATTTTAAGTAGGTTTTTTTTTCAATCTATACAAATACATTTTACCCTAGAAAGTTTCAGAAGTGTGACTAAGATACTTCCAACGTCCCTTAAATTTTAAGTAGTTTTTTTTTTCAGTCTACACAAATACATTTTACCCTAGACAGTTTCAGAAGTGTGACTAAGGTATTATCGTGGTAGGTACTTTGTACGTGTCAAAATAACTATGCAGTAACTATTGCATGCTGTGGCATCACAGCTGCCTTTATATTCCTTTTGAGGTTTTTAATACATTTCAGATCTTTGTTTATTTTCAGTTTAGAATTGCTGCTACTGAGGTTGCTGTGGTTGTAAACCCTTGCAGTTTGTCTCCAGAAAGATACATGGTTTTCATAGTAAGATCTAAAGTTAAAATATTACATTTCTTCCTGTAACAATAAGGATGTCAGCATTTTGTAGATTATAATGCATGTCAAACCTGTTCTGCTATAGACACTCTGCTTTCAGGTTTGGGGTTTTGTTGTGTCTTTTTTTAAAACGAGGGTGGCATGGTTTAGTCCCAGCCAGCAACTAAACAGCACACAGTCTCTCATTCACTGCTCCCTCCACTCGGAGGGAAGGGGAGAGGAATTGGGAGAAAAAGGTAAAACTCTTGGGCTGGGATAAGGACAGTTTAATAGCACAGCAACAGGAAGAGAAAAACAACAACAATACTAATACAATACTATGCAAAGCAGGTCATACACAGTGCGATTTGCTCACTGCCCAGAACGCGATGCCTGGCCCAGCTCCGTGCAGCATTCCCTGGTATGGAGAATGATGGTTGAAATATAAATATGGAGAAGCCTGACAGATTGTTTATCTCATACTCCTGTAAACCACCAAGGCAAGCACTGTGTGCTTGCAGTGGTGGAAGCTAAGAGGAGTTGTGCTTTGCTATCAATCGCTTTTGAAGCAGCTCAAACCCCGTCATATGCTGCCAATATATCTTTTGCAGCTGGAGTGCAGTGAACCTTGCTTCCTCTATCCCTGGCTCCAAAACCCCAGGGGCTGACCTTGAGGCTCCTTCGGAGCTTTCTACTGGAGACTCCAGGTAGGGCCATTTTCCCTGGCTACTGAGTAAAGCACGTTCCTGACATCTGGTACTGCCCGGGCTGGCCCAAGGGCTATTGTATAAACTGTTTCCTCCTTAATTTGTTCAAAGGCTTCTTGCTGCTCAGGGCCCCCTTTAAAAGTATTCTTCTTGTGGGCCATATGATTAAGGGCTGGGTCAGGGCTTAGATTCAGACTGTAATTTGGAATATGCATCCTCCAAAAGCTCACACCACCTAAGAAAGCTTGTGTTTCCTTTTTGATAGCTGGTGAAGATGTAACTGTTATTTTTGTCTTCCTAAATTTTGGCTCCCAGCTGCCATCTACTCCTTACTGCAATGCTTTAATTTTATTTGGTTTTGGTGGGTAACTTTGTGCCTTTCAGAGGGACACCTAGGTACAATTGGAAGATCCAGAGCATCTAAGATAGTTTTGAAGCAGGAAGGGGCAGAGAGCAATTGAAAGGGAGTGGGATTATTTTAACTAAGCAGTGTTTTAATCTCATGAACAAGCTAGAAAAATCTTATTCCTAATAAAGTACAGACTGGTCCAGTGGCATTTGATTTACTGCTGTTCTAAATCCTGTCTTACCTTTGAAGAGGTGTTAACAGAAATAGTTCTGTAAAGCCAGTTTAAGAACAAGCTGTTACTCAACATGAATAATCCCATACTGTTGTATGGATAAGATTAGAAAATTATTCTACTTGTATGTAAGGAAGGGAAGATTTTTACCATTGAGACATAAGGCTAATATGCATGCCAGAAACATCCCTGGCTAATCAGATCAATCACCTTTTAGCCAAAGAACCCAATATATGGATTTCACTGTAGGTGCAGAGTGTTGTGTCTTGCTTCATGTTCTGCATCCTATCAGAAAGGGATTACGACCTTTAGTAGCCTCATTACTTATGTAATGCCCTGGTAAGTAAAGCACTTAGCAGTGCTTGCTGGTAATGGATTTCAAAAAGGGCAGGAACTACTCAGAATGATGAAGAGTAGAAAGGCCATCTATGGAGTCACTAGGAGGAGAACGAGGCGACTGTAACCCAAGTCATACCATTACGTAAGATCACCTGGGCAGGCAGCAGTTGTCTAGCATCTCTCAGTAAGTGATACTTTGCCTGACTTAGAGGAAAGGCTGAGTACATGGCCCAAAAACGTACACCTTGGGGCTCAGCAGAATCTATGAACAATGAAATGTATTACTGAAGAAAGCCAGCACTGCTTGAGCAAAACCCAAATGTTCTTGCCATCTCTCAAGTGACTCTTAAGCTACTTTTATCTTGCCAGCTTCACTTTCCAAGGGTTTTGTTTTTATGGATAGTACTTAGCAGGCAGCTCCTATTGTTTTTTGATACAGGATAAATAATCTTGTCCAGGATGTGTTCACACTTGATTGGAATGTGGGTCCTAACATCAGACACCTCACTGTTGGCATATAAGGGGTCTATATTGGCTGTCATGAATATATTTGGTAGGTCATCCTTGTATGGAATAAATGGAAGGAAACTGTAAACTACAGGGTTATAAATACATGAAGAGTCTCTTGAGCAAAGCTTGAGTGGTTTCTGATGTCAGCAGAACCCTGAGATTAATTTAGTGTCCTGCTTGGTTTTGCTGTTTTTCTATTCTCTGTGAAGCAGGGCTCCTTTAAAAATAGCAAGAGAAAGCCAGTGGTATTCAAGAGAGAAATCAAACTAGACACTAAAGTGAAACTGTAAACATATGCAAGGTATCTTACTCTGTCATTGCCACAGACAGATGCATACAATCGTGCTTCATGGATGTAGCTCAAACAGGAATCCTGAACATAATATAATTTACTTAATTTCCAGGTTGGAATGCTGTTGTAACTGGGTAGTATGAAGAACAGTCTTGGGCTTTAAAATACTGGTGGTATATAGATTGAAGTATAAAACCAGAAAGCATGTCATTGCAGTGCAGATTTAGGAAGGCAAGTTAGGAAGAAAATGAATATATGTTGTGCATTAAAGAATAACAGGGTGATCTATTTTCATGACAGTGCAAAAGAAAATAATTTTTAAGGCTAAGAAGCCAAGATTTTTGTACAATGACAATCTGTAGTAGCAAAGAAGGATCAGCCTCAGTCAACGACATGCAGAAAAAAAACTCCAAAACCCCCTAAATTGTTCCTGAAAAATAATCCATAGGCTTCAGCAACAAAAAATGGTATATTTTGTAAACTGCCCTGCAGATGACTCTGAAACCTGAAGGCAGAATCGGAGTGACAGTGCCCAACTGTATTTGCTTCTGACCCAGAGGAGGAAGAGTTCTGGTCTGTCTGAAAAAGACAAAATAACAGCATGTCCTGTGTATCAGCCAGAGCGATCACGCTTAAGCTCAGTCACAGCAAATAATAACCTTGTTTCTATAGAAATTTCTATTTTTCATATTATGCAGCTTAGTAATAATAAATAATTTGTGATCATGCTGAAGGATGTTGTATATTTGCTACAGTTAGTCTGAAGGAGCTTTGAGCAGGTAAACAGCATAATTTGTTTCAGAAGTTAAAGGCCTAGACCAAAGAGGCAGTGTCTGCCTGGATCGAAAGCTAGTCAGAAGAACAACTGACATTGAAGTGTGGGCAGAATCTGTAAGCCAGCAAAGACATCCAGGCAGAATCACCTTTGTTAGGTGTATCTTACCTGCAAATACTTAATAACCCCAAAATCTATCAAAATCCCATAACATATTCTTATCTCAAATCTGAAAAATTAGGTAAGGACAGTTGCCATTAGGAGGACATGATTATTCTGCAGTGCCATCCCTCCCTATCCTTTTAAAGCTCTATAAAACTACAGAATGTTTTGTAACACCGTTACTAAAGTGTGTTGCCCCAGGAAAAATGAGGCGCAGTGTGGCTCAGCTGTGACTCCCAGGGGTGCACGAATGCCTAGGGTTGGCTATATCCCTCTTGTTCCGTTGGAACCTAAAAAAGTCTTGGACTTCTGTTGGGGCAGACAGCAGGCCTGCCGGCGGCCTAGCCCTGACAGTATTCTCCTATTCCCATGAGAAAAGTTCCTCATGCTGAGAGGATCCTAATAATCACATTCTCAAAACACAGCGGCCTTGCTGATAGGGGTACAGGCTGCCCTAAACCAAGAAGCAGTTATGGGAAGGTACTTGGGAGTAACAGAACATGTTAGGAACCAACCATAACAAGAGGGTCACAACAGCTGGTGTGCAGATGCTTTTAGGTATCACAGGTAAACTAAGGATGTTTAGCTCTAACATAGGTTTATCAGAACTGGTTATAGTTACTAACTAATCAATATGGTGTGAACAGTGTGTGTAACCAATTAGCAGTTTTTAGCTTGCCACGTTTGCAGTAAGAAAGGTCTAGAATCTGAGTGATTTCACCTCATAAAATGGCTTCCTGGCTTCACCTAAAATTCATCTATTGAATTGCGTGCTGCTCCCTGTTGGACGCCACAGACTTCAGGTGCATTTGCCTGACAAAAGTCCTCTCACTGGAGTGGGTCTGAGTCTCTGTGTTGGACACTGCTTTTTAGTACTGAACTTGGCTTGAGGAAATAGGCTGGACAGTGTGGGTTGATAGTATCAGACACCACGTCTTTTGCTGAATGTGTCTAGTTGGTCACATCGCATCTGTGTCGCTATGGTGTGTGAAGGGAAGAGAAATAAAAGGAGTTGACTTTTCTGGTGCCATTCACCATTGATCTGCCAGTTCTTTTTGTAGTGTAATCATAATAGCAGCCAGAGCTATGTTAAAAGTAAGTTAGAGGTTATGGGATTATAATTAGAGGCGATCTCTTCATGTCAGATTCTCTGTGGTGGCAGTCAAAATGCTCACTAGGTTTCAGGCTAAAATGGGGAATAAGCCTAAAAGTAATTACTCCTGTGTGAATACACAGTTCCTTCTTCTGACAGTAAATTTATCTCAGTAAGGCTTTAAAGAAGTCTACAGGCATTGAGAATTATATTAAACATATTCCATGTGTGCAAGAGCGAAGAAGAAATTTAAAATACAGTGGTTTCAGCCTTAGATGGGATATAACTCTTAATATTTCCACTTGTACCCTGGACAATATCTCATAGCTCTATAAAATTTCTTATTCTAAATGCAGGTGTTTTCTTAGAGCAATCTTGAAGGCAAAAATACCAGTCCTTTCCCCTTGGAAATCTAGAGTAATAACTCAACAGTATAGAACAATAAATCAGTTATATCCTGGAAATGTTTCTGTTTAAGAAAGGGGGAAAAAAGCCTATAAAGTACAGATTTGGTATCACTTTCCAGAGTAATGCAAAAAGTCGATGGACCGCATGGCTGCATTGTCATACCATGCTTAAAATTGAGAGTCACATATGCCCTTGAATACAGCCCCATCACTGGGCCCAGCCTGAGGCGAGGTGGTTAATGGAATCCCCCAAGCAGCCTAGCTCATCTCTGGCAAGATTTTTTCTGGTTTACTCCAGTTGCCCTCCACCTCCCCTCCCACCACCCCCAAATTGCTTTTAAAAAGCATTATATTGATTACTTTAATATTTCTGGAATCGGGTGCCTTTCAGAGAAATGCACT
The DNA here is from genome assembly GCA_022605575.1 of Laterallus jamaicensis coturniculus. Lineage (NCBI taxonomy): Eukaryota > Metazoa > Chordata > Aves > Gruiformes > Rallidae > Laterallus > Laterallus jamaicensis. Next base: position 7,373,788 of record JAKCOX010000005.1, read on the forward strand.
GTGCATTGTTCTCTACAGTGTAATAATGCCCAGAAATTTAAAATATAGGTCTCAATGAAATAATTTGACTGTGGTGATACAGGAATACTCATGCAAAAAGAAACTCCTAAGAACTTAAGGGTAAATCAAATTTGTACATCTGTATTGTCTAGAAATAAAGTACTAATTATAACAACAGATGATACTTTAATGTGTAGATGAACACACCAATATTTTTTTTCCCCTTTTCCCTGTTTCACTTCAACACATTTGGGAAGATCTGTGATGGAACATGCCTGCCACTTTCACTGTTAATGAGAATCAATGAAGTATCTGGCAGGATCACTTACTTTAAGGTGTGATTTCCTGCTGGAATAAGATCTGGAGGCCAAAGGGGAGGTGAGGACTTTATTAATCTTAGCTGGGAGTAGGAGAGAGAGATCACATCATAAAACATTCTGTCAGTGTCAGCTATATATTCTAAGGTTGGAGTAGCATTTTAGAATTTACCATGTCTGAGGAGCTAGTCTTTCCATTTAAAAAAAAAAAAAAAGAGGAAAAAACCCCTCCTCATGTCTGTGTTTTTGTGAGAAATGAAGGAACTGAGTGTGTTTACAAGGGATGCCAACAAAACCCTCTTGAAATTAAACTATAGTAGTAGATTAAGGAATCTTGAACCTAAGGGACTGTAGGTTTGAGGGTTTTGTTTTGCTTTACTTTCCTTTGGGTTTTTTTCTGGTCTTTTTTGTTTTTTTTTCCAAATGGCAGCTGGGTGTAGATCCATCTATGCAAAAGTCAGGTAGGAACAAGATGTGAAGTTCTCCCATGTGGCCCTCCCCAAACACAGGAGTCAGAGCCCTTTCCTACAGCAGAGGATTTGAATTCCTTGTTTGCTACTTTGGGGCCAGAGGGAGAGGAGGCAACAGTATTGATCATTTATCCCTAAAAACAGGTAGCCCATGTCAGTCGTGGAAGAACAAAAGGCTTCAGTTCATCCAGAGCAGGAATTCAAGGATGTGCCTTCCCCTACAAAAGCAAATGCTTTAAGCATGAAGCTAGTAAGGATTTTAAATGGTGAAGCACTGTGAATCCTCTGTCTTATGAGCAGGGACTGATGGAACATAGTCACCAGCTCAGAGAGCCATCAGCTGAGAATCCCAAATAAGGATAGGCCCGTAACTGCTTATGGGTGGCAAATACTACATCCTCCCCTTTTTTTTTGGCATCTTTTCTGGTAGCCTAGGTGTCAGACCATTAAGTGTACTGGTTTGAATGCCAAAATTTCCCGTGGTTTATGGGGACTGTGGACACCTTCTCTCAAGAAATTGAATTTTATTGCAACACATACATCCACGACTGAAGTAAGACACATTCATTTTTTTCTTCTTAAAAACAACAGAGTTTTTGCAGCAAAAAGAAAAATGCCAGAGCTTTTTGTGCTCATTCAGCACCAGGCAGAAAGCAAAACCAAGGCTTCTTTAAAATTCAGATGTGAGAATTTGTGCAGAGCTCTACTAGAATGTGTAACTAAAGAAATGTGAAAAGTTTTAAGCCCTGGTGTCATCTGATATGACAGACTATAATATTTCAGAGTTTGCTGCCAAATTCTAATCTAATAAAGGCAGATACATTTCCTTTAGCAAAAGAGTTTCCAGTCATGTCAGAAAAAAATTTAACCAATGCAGAAGAGGAGATTGGGATCAACCCAGGAAAATAAAGTAGTTCTTAATCTGGAGAGGGGTTTTTTGTGGGTTTTTTTTTTTTATTATTTTAATGACATTATTGAAAAAAGTTAGATTCACACTGGATGCTGTTTTAGTAGTTGCAAGTTGGTGACACTTTTATTTTGGGAAATAAAGTAACTAAAATCTTACTGGACCGTGCCTATGCGCAGCTGAGGTGGGAATTCAGGAGCATGACAGATCAGCTTTCCAATGGAAGTCTGTGATTTTTAAATCATTATAAATCAAAATGGTTTCACTTCCCTTTGGAGTGGAAACCATACCAAAACACTTCATCAGAACCCAACCCTCCCACCCCCAATGGCATACTGTCTTTCTCAGACCACCAAGTTTGTGAAGTAAAACTAATGTTTTTTTCTCTGTTTTTCTGTTACCTAACTTACAGAGGTGTTTTGTGGGTAAATGAATTATTTTAAACTGCATTAAATATGAAACAATATGTACGAATAGGAATATACAATGTTATATGGAGGGACTTTATTAATCTTTCAGATTTCAGAAGGGAGCAGAGAAACAGGAGGGGAATCAGCTTTTTAAAAGGGCAGAGACTGGCAGGACAAGGGGGAATGGATTAAAGCTGGAGGAGGGAAGGGTTAGATGAGATATTAGGGGGAAGTTTTTTACAGAAAGAGTGGTGAGGGGCTGGAACAGGCTGCCCAGAGAGGTGGTGGATGCCCCATCCCTGGAAGTGTTCAAGGCCAGGTTGGATGGGGCCCTGGGCAACCTTGTGTAGCTCCAGACCTTGAGGTTGGTGTCCCTGCCTGTGGCAGGGGGGTTGGAGCTCTATGATCCTTGGGGTCCCTTCCAACCCTTGCCATTCTATGGTTCTATGATCCCTTTTATTTTAGTGTTGGGGTTTGGTTTTTTTTTTTTCAACTGCCTTTGTTACTTAGGATTACTCATGGTTACGTGTAAGATTTTGGGCCAAATCTTCAGATATTTTGTGGTTGAGCTTTCAGGGGCAGTCACACCCAGATTTCAGCAGTGTGTTTCCTGAAATGACCATGAAAGCTCTCAAGGATAAGCATACGCAATGGCAATTAGGTAATCAGATGCCTACAAGTTGCTCTCAATGCTCTAGTACTTGAGGAGGGCAGCAGATGGAAACGTTTCTTGTGGAAACGACCTGTTTGTTCCCTCCCCGTGTTCAGATGCACCTTCCTCGCCGCCTCTGCTGTGCGATGCTGGGGACCGCTGGTGTCCACGAGATGGCACTACGTTACAGCAGGGTGCTGGACCCCGGGTCTGCAGCTCCCCTTTCACAGCACGGATGGAGCCCGTTGTAAACTCCGGAGGTTTGTTCCAGCACCTCGTTTCCTTGTGCTGGGAACTGCAGGAGATTCTCGCTAGGACGCTTGGGGGAATTCCAGTGTAAAGAGGCGTCGAGTTACTAAAAAGTTTGGGAAACGCGTTTAGCCTAAGCTCCCTCCGTTAAAGGAAACTGTTAGGTCAAGTATCCTCTTGGGTATGAAATAGCAAGAGTGTCTCCAAGGAACATAGTTAATCAGTTAGAGCTTTAAAATACTTAATTCACACATTCTTGACCCATCTTAAAGCTCCTATGTGTCAGGCAAAAGTTGTTTTTTGATTAAATAAAGAGGTGCATCCTTCAAATAATTGTTATCAAGATGAGCACGCAGAGAGGAAATGCCTTATCAAGCCCTGGCCACCTGAGACCCGCTGGACTATTCAGGCCATGTCAATTGGTTCTGGGGCGGGATGATGTAAGCAGTGAAGAGGTACAAGGTCAGCACCCCTAACCCCCCAAATAAGACAAAACCAGAAAACATCCTTCCTGTCGTGGAGCTGCTGTGCAGCTTTGCAGGGAGGAGAGCTCTTGCTTTCTGGAAGAGGAAGCAACCTTTGCAGCTGTGAAACCTGAGAGAACAATGGAGATTGTGTCGACCAGCAGTTACGGGGGGCTGCTTTCTGCTCTCCGGGGCTCGATGCCAGAGAGGTCCCACAGCAGCAATCTTTCCTCTGTAATAAATTCTAAACTTCTCTTGACCTGATTGCTGCACTCTGGGCTGAAATGGATCCAAACAATTAACAGGAGGCACCCCCTATCTTAAAAATCATGGATGCATCCTGAAAGCCAACAGAACTGTTCTGGACAGTAGCAAAATGTAACTGAAAGCATTTCCCTCTTGTTTCTGGTCTGAATTTGAACTCAGCTTTCTATTCCTGCCTTAACTATGCACTGGAAGAACACATCACACCAATGAAGTCACTTTAGCTTAGTGTGATAGAATTAGCTCACTCTATGCACCCCTGTGGGTTTGGGTTTTTTGCTTTGTATTATTGAAGTATGGTTTAGCTTTTTTTTTTTTTTTTAAATGAAGGAAAAATGTCCAAGCTTTTACTCAAGGTAGTATGAAGACTTTTTGCTCTGCTGGAATATATTGCCCTTTGTCTTTCTCCAGTCCTTCCAACTTGCTGTTGTAAATTAAGCTCTCGAAAGTGTGATCCACAACGTGGGGGCAGACAGGCCTTTGTCTACCCTGCACAAGCACTCCTTTGTGTAGCACTGGCGTGCTCCAGAGTAACTGCCTGGATAGGGTGGTTCCACCTTGCTGAAAGCAAAATTGTTCAAATATATCTGAGTCCATTCCCTTCTAGAAACCTTATCTATGATTGCTGCTGCGAACTTGAAAGAACCCTTTGTTAGGCCAGGCTGTGCAGTGCACCAGCGTTCCATCCCAACATATCCACATTGATCATGGCATTTACACAGGTAGGGGCCATAATGTAGTCATGGATATCCATAAGTTGTTGCTAACTTGTTCTGTTATGCACTAGATCTAAAAGAGAGCAATTTCAAAACATCTACTTCATTTCTGAAAGGTTTTACTTACCTAGAACTTACTGAGTTTGCTTTCTTCATTCTCATACTTTTTAAGGTGAAGATCAACTATGAACATAGAAAAAGTGAAACCTTAATTAAATACCAGACTGAACCAAGCCTGACAGCTATTATTATTTATACTTCAGCATCACTTTGAAGCTTTTGTTTAATTTAAGGTCCTTAATTTTATTCCAGCTTCTATGGAGAACATGTCTAGTTGTTACAGACCCTTCTTCTCTGCTTTGTCATAAAATTGATTCTATTCGTGTACACACTAAGGCCACAGTTCTTCCAACCTTATGGGCATGCCTAAAATCTAGTCATGTTAACATTCCCATTGCCTTTTTTATAATGTGTGCAAGAACTTAGGCATGTGCATAACTTGCAAGAATTGGAACTGAATTGTTACTTGGTCCTCAGAGACTTAAAACCCTTAGAAACGTCCACTTCTTGCCAGATGAGACATAAGATCCAGATTTGCACCATCAGTTTTCTGTGCATCCCAACACTTAATGTATTTAAACAACACAGTGAAATAATACTGTTCTTGTAACATAAAACAGAGGACCTTCATAGTAAGTAGTCCATAACTGTTGGGTTGATATTTGTAAGGGTTTGTACTCTGCATTTTAAATTATATACCAGGATAGACTGTGTATTTTTTTATACATATGTGTGTGTGTGAGTATATAGCCTTGGATTGTAGCCAGGACTATGTAAGAAATATTGCTTGTGTAGAAGCTCTGAATGGCTTCCTTCACAGTCATCATCATGCAGGCATTTTCCCTGTCTAATGTCTACTACCTCTTGAAGCTATTTCCTTTAGGTAACTGCATTTCTGGCTCATGTCATGCTAGAAATTATTCCCTCCACTGCCTGTCATCTACCAGGATTCATTTTAAATGAGGTAGTCACTCTCCTTATCTAATGAATGGTAGTACTTTGACCAGTACAGTTTAAGGATTGGGAGGATTTATAGATTAGCTGTCTGAACATAATACAAGATTTTCAGCAGTGAAATAAGCATTTGAAATTCAAATGTTATAAATGGGTTCTTTAAAACTATTTGATGTTTAATCATGACAAAAAAAAAGAACTTTATTACACCAGTGGCTGTAAGACTTTTGGGTGCTGTCTGTATTCATACCACACCAACACAAGAGAAATTATCATTACTTACTGAAGAAATAATCTCTGTTCTTTCTAGTTGGATTATATATTTAAATCCTAGAAAATTTTGACAAAAGGGGAAGATGAAAGCTAAGGTCAGTGGTTGATTTAGTCTTGAAATAGTTGAAATATGGCTTGTGGGAGAAGTGCTGTGTTGTATCGACTGCATGTCAGCTCTGTACAAGATGTAAGCATGACACTATCAGAGAAGATCACTGCCATAATTTACTTGCTCTTGTAAAAACAATGTGTTGCTGGGTTACCCATGCAAGGGAGGTATCATTTTGGAGCTTGGGCTGCCTTTCACACTGCCTAATTCGAGGCACTCTGAGGCAAGTGCCTGTATTAGGTGCTTCGCTTTCCTGGGATCTTCCATAATCGTTGGGAGAAAAAGGTTCCTACCACCCAATTCAGAGGCAGAATTCACCACAGGTAACTGAGTTAGCCTCCCGACGAGGCCCTCTTGCCCTGCTTGATACACAGGATGCCAGCACCAGCTAGCTTCCTGCTACACTGGGTAAATGGAAAAAAGGGTAACAACCATGGCAGGAATTCAAATCCCAATCAGGATACACCAGTAAGCCTGTAGTACACCAAATGCAAAATTAGGCATTTCAGGCCAAAGTTATCATGCTGAAAATGCCTACTTATGTGGTACCCAGATTCTAGGCTTTCTGTTTTCCTCAAAACTGTGCCAGGTGCCCAGTGATAGGCCCCTGGGGTGTCTGGAACTGCTTCAGATTTGGTAGTGCTGGGTAGGCCATGTATGCCATGTTTCTGTGTAACCAGGTTTCATAAACTCTCTATTAGAAGATATTTTCTTCTATTTCCTTGCCAAGGCTGTTATTAATGATGTTTAGTGCTTAAAACAATGGTTAGAACACACATCCTGTTTAAAAGTTGATACACAAGCGAAGGACAATTTAAGGCATTTATAATTAGACATTATCACTTGGATTGCAATAGATGCTGTGCAGGAACAGGAGAAAACTAGTTCTCACCTGAGGGAATTGTACAGTGTAATGAGATTATAAACCTGCTTCAGTTCAGAACAGGAGAAAAAGTTTAATCAGTCTCCAGGAACTAGGAAATTGGTAATACCAGCACCAGGTTGATTCCATGGCTGCAGTGCACTTTTGAAGTGTCTAGTGGAAGTAAGAAAAACAATGATTAGGTTATTAATTTTAAGTTTTTATTTATTCCTAAGGAAAAAAGGCAAGAAAAAGTGTTAGCAGCATAAAGAAAAAATGTATTTATCTGTAGCAAAGGAAGAGGTAGTTTGAAACTGATGTCTTATCATTCCTTTTCTAAAAGAAGGGTCCAACGACTGAAAAAGTCCAGGCAGGTCTGAATGAGTGTCTCTAGCTATACATCAAAAGGTGTGTGTGTCACAGTGCTGTTGTAAGACTGGCCAATAATCACAGCCTACATTAATTCCAGAAAATACACACACATAATATTCCTTGGCTCCATTTTCAAAGCAGTGTTTGGAAAGTTACGTGTGCTAATCCTGTAACAATACCAGGATTTGTGTTTCCAACACAAGCATAGCTTTGCAGATGTAAGAGTAAGGGTCTAATGCAGCATTCAGAGTAATCCTTGACCTTTTATCCTCTGAGAAAAGAACAATTTTGCAAAAATGCTTGTCACTAAACTGAAAAAAAAAGGTCTGTTCCCTGGGGAATCCTCAGATGGACAGTCTCTCTCTGGCTGTAGGGAGAAAGAACAGATATTGAAATGACCTACATCTGCTTCTTACCAGTCTGAATATCCCCAGTTTCTCCCCTAGGCCCTGATGTGTTATCACAGAATCACAGAATGGTTTGAGTTGGATGGGACCATCTAGTCCACCCTCCCTACAATGAGCAGGGGCATCTGCAACTAGATCAGGCCCCTCAGAGCCCCATCCAACCTGACCTTGAATGTTTCCAGGGGCTGAGGCACCTACACCTCTCTAGGCAATCCATGCTAGTGCTTCACCACCCTTTGCAGTAAAAAATCTCTTCCTTACGTCTGAATCTGCCCTCCTTTAGTTAAAAACCATTACCCCTTGTCCTATTGCTACAGGCCCTAATAAAAAGGTTGTGACTCCTGAGATGAAGAGGAGTGGCCACTTTGAGAATTGGCATTTTTTCTTCTCCCTAGAAAAAGAATTGTGTGTAAAGCTTACCTGCGGATAAGAAATGAAGTGAAATTCAGTAAATCACACAGGGAAGTAGCAGGTACAATCTGAAAAGATTCTACCCAGGTCTTTTTATTCAGAATTCCTGTTGACTTCAGAGGAGTGCAAGATGTTGCTCTTTTTCACAACAGCAAAAGGAACCCTTTCATTAATACCTTTTGGAGTGAATGGATGCTGGTGGCTTTTTGTATCCTACTGGAAGTTGTCAGTTTCTTGGGATATTGGTTTCCAGTCTTGTGGTTTAGGGCAGGGTTATTGGTTATTATTATTTGTGACACCTGGTTTAAAGGAGGACATATTTAATAACTCTGCCCAGGATAACAGTATCTGAAGATTGCAGTCACGTATAGCAGCATTGTTGTGAGTCTGAATAAAACTCTAATAATGTGGGTTCATTTCACCTTAATCAAGCACAAAGCCTTCTTGGCATCCTAAAAAAAAAAAGACTGCCCACAAACCAAGAAAAGGACCTAGTAATCGAGTTCAACAAAGGATATTAAATATCCTTCCAAATCTCGCTCTCCATACTTCTCAGGTAAAAGAAACGTGACAGAAGGGCTTTACAAAAGAAACGATGAGAGTGAAGATTTAGAAAACAAGGGAAGTGGGGTTTGTTTTTTCAGAAAATGACCAAAAGGTGGCAGTGCTCCATGCGCTGCTGAGTGCCTGGAGCCCTCAGAGCTATCCAGGGCTCATTCCGAAGTGCTCGACATCCACTTTTCTTCAAGTGTACCTAAGGAAACGATGCCCTTAAAAGAAAATAAATCCCTTTGTGGCTACATCGAGCTTTTCGGGACATATACAAGACTACATGAAATAAAACAATTTAGCAGGTCTAAAAAATACTCGTTTTGACCAACTTTCTACTCACAGACACTCCTGCATTTGGGGCAGCGAGCTGTATCTCTCACTGTAGTCTCACATTGCAAGATCCCAAAGTCAGAGAGTTATGCTTGAGGCTTAATTGGCATCATCCTGGATCCATAGAAAAATATAACAAGGCTAAGACTTGCTTGATCCTTCTACTTAAGAAAAATCCAGGAGACAGCTCATGTAAAATTGTCTTGTATCTAGAGAAGTATCTGCAGGGTACAATTCAAACAGGTTGATTCTTTATGCTTGGAGAAGTCACATTGTAACGGCAGTAAAACTGCAGGCTTTAAGGTGGCAACAGTTGTGATTTACTTCCTTTGGCTGTTACCCTCCCACAACCTTCAGACAGAATCCAGCCAATAGTGGATCCCTTTTTCATGCTTGGAAAAAACTAAAGGAAGGATTCTTGCTATTAGCAGTGGGTAGTTCTGGTGATGTATGGTAATACTGCAGTTCTAAGTGCATGGGATACAGTTCTTAGTTCCCAAAATGCCAGGTTTCTCTCTGTGGCACTGGATTTTGCTCTGCCCTATCAGTTTGGGCACTCTGTGAGTGTGACCAGGCCTTGGCCCCTGCTCTGTTGCCTTTTCTCTATTCCCTCTTTGGCTTCCTCACAGGGTTGGGTCTGTATAACCTCTGTGGTTGTCTTGCTTTGATGGAAATGTTTCCTCTCCCTTCTCCATGGCCAGGAGCCTTGCCACTTTTTCCTATGAAAGGATGTGAAGAGAACTGAGCCACCACACATCTGATGCGAGTGGAGGTTTGGGTGTCCTAGAAGGCACTTAGGGATGGTAAGCTGTTCTGTGAGGGGACAGAGGGGCAGGGAGAGAAATCTGCATCTGATACAGCATTGATGTCAGTCCAGAAAGCACATTCTTAGCTGTCTCACTGCATTTACAACTAACAGTGCTACAGAAGACCCAAACTCTATTCCCCACTACTACTGCCTGTCATGGTGCAGCAGTATTGCTTTCATTGCCAAGAAGGTGGGCATCTCTTACTGAGAACCACAATTCTTCTTTGGTTATACCCTTTATAGCCAGAAAATAGGGAAGGTGACAAGACTTTCTTTGAAAAAAACTGCTAAATTCAGCTGTTGGGCCAAATATTAAAGCCAGCAGTAACAGAGCCATTGGTTATTCTCTTCAGTCAGGGTGAGGCTTTGTTCTTGTTCTGAGGTTGAACTGGTTAAGTGGCTTGTCACTGCTGAAAGGGTCAGTTCCATTTCCCCCTTCTGGCCATACATTCCTGTTGCTTCCCTGATGCTGGCCCTGGTGTTTGTCTGATCCTATGGTAAGCCACTTCCACTCACTAAAACAGAGAAAACCAGTCCAGAGAAAAAGTGAATAGTTCTCTGTGATTTGGGGGGGAGCTGGAGCACCTCTGACAGGGCTCATGTGAGTGAGCTGTGCTGTAACTGGTACCAGGAAGGAAGACGTGAACGAAGGAGGCAAGACTGTCACTTCAAGCAGCAGAAAGATGTTGCATTGGCTCAGGCATGGTGTGAAAACTCGCAGTGTAAGCCATGTAGGAGAGTCACTAGTGAAGTTTACTTTACAGAAATGGATAATTAGCAGGCACTGAGGTATGCCACTGGTGAAGTAACTGAGCTCCGCACTGTCTGAAAATAAGAGGATGCTAAAGCTGCCATCTTGCCAGACATTAGTTTTCCCAAGAAAGCCAACTTCAGAAATCCTGTCTCCTTCCTTGATGGCTTGTTTCCAGTCATGTGTTCAGATTGTCTGCCTCCTCGGTTCTGCCAGTAAATATTTTTTAGGAAGTGTTGTAAACAAAATCACTGAAATGATCTGTCTGGAAAGTCCACTTTTTGATTTTTTTTATCATTATTTATCCCTGATCATTTCAGTGGGCCTCAGTGCAAAACATGAGTGGTGAAGGTCCTGCGACCGGGAATGAAAGGGAGGGAAGAAAAGCAGGATCTTACCCTTTTGGTGGTGTAAAGCTCTCATATTGGCTCAAGCCAAACCAAGATATTTTCATCTTCATCTCAGAGCGTTTCATTGTTGAAACTGAACTCGCTCCATTAATGCCTGTTCTAAATCTGGAGGCCTACGATGCTGCTCTTCTGTGTCGTTTCCTATTTTCCACGTGCTGTGCATTAACATAGTGTTTCAGTGTTACAGCTGCACATTGATCTATTTATTTGTAATGTCATGAAGTATTTGGGACTCTTGTTTTGCTCAGGTAGCAGCTATGTCCTTTATTAGGCAACTACCTACTGTAGTGCCAGGCTGCAGCCCTCAGAGACTCTGCTCAGGGTGTGTCTGCAGTGTGAATACAGAGGAGCTGCAGTTCTCACCAGCCATTATTTTTGACCTGACAACATCTCTTTCATTTCTGGCTGTCTAATATGGAAAATTCCACAAGTTGTAATCTCTAAACCATATTTTCTAGCTTATCAGGTATCAAGGCAAACCTTTTCATGATCAGCGTTAGATCCCACTAGGTAATCACCAGAGAGAATCTCTGCAGTACATTAAGTTTATGTAAATGAGGCAATTGTTAGCTAATCAACCACAGCTGATTTCCTCCTTCTGGGTTGAGACCAGTGACTTCCTCCTCCTAATGCTTGAAATAGTTATTAACTCAGAGAACTTTCTTCTCCTCACTTTGTATTACGGTGTCTCCTTGTTGTCTTTTGCCTTTCCTCTTTCACGGTCTGCGCTCCATTTGCTTTTCAACTTTTTTTCAGGTTTTTCATACTTTGTTTTTCAAGGGAAAATCTTGAAAGAGGATTTCATGCTTTATTGTAAAAGGGGATACTGAAGTCCTGTACTGGTACAAACAGGATTGGGGTGGGGTTTTTTTTGGTGCTGTTATATGCGTGTTCAGATGTTGTGCTCATGATGGTACACAAAATGCCAAACACCCTCAACTGGATGAATAAATTTTTACTCTTTATTATGTTTGCTCCCAAGGCCAATGGGATCCTGGGCTCCATCAGCAGAGGGGTGGCAGCAGGGACAGGGAGGGGATTGTCCCTCTCTGCTCTGCCCTCCTGAGGCCCCAGCTGGAGTCCTGTGTCCAGAGCTGGGGCCCCCAATACAAGAGAGATGTGGGACTGTTGGAGAGGGGTCAGAGGAGCCACAAAGATGCTCAGAGGGCTGGAGCAGCTGCCCTACAAAGGGAGGCTGAGGGAGCTGGGCTGGTTCAGCCTGGAGAAGAGAAGGCTGCGGGGGGACCTCATTGCAGCCTGCCAGTTCCTGAAGGGAGCAGAGAAACAGGAGGGGATTCAACTTTTTAAAAGGGCAGATAATGGCAGGACAAGGGGGATGGATTAAAGCTAAAGGAGGGAAGGTCTAGATTGGATATTAGGGGGAAGTTTTTTACAGAAAGAGTGGTGAGGGGCTGGAACAGGCTGCCCAGAGAGGTGGTGGATGCCCTGTCCCTGAAGTGTTCAAGGCCAGGTTGGATGGGGCCCTGGGCAACCTTGTGTAGCTCCAGGCCTGAGGTTGGTGTCCCTGCCTGTGGCAGGGGGATTGGAGCTCTGTGATCCTTGGGGTCCCTTCCAACCCAGGCCATTCTATGATTCTGTGATTCATTCTATGATTCTATGTCATTTAAACATAAAATTCCTTCTTGAATTCTGAGTGACAATGGGAGATCAGTTATTTAGGATTAAGTCCTGAAGAGTCTAAAAGTGTGTATTCTTAAATCTGTTGTTGAACTCTGGTAGGCATGAATCCTGGTAACCAGAAAAGTAAACATTAAACATAGGGACAAGTGTTGCTTTTACTCAGTTTTCAGAACTGTTGATACTAGTTCATTAACAGCGTTGTTGAAAGATTCCTTAACAGTTTGAAGCTGGTGTACCTTAAAAATATCTTTAGAAGGCATTTTGGAATTATTATAACTTAAATAAGATTAGTCTTACCAATGACACATTAGGAACACTTACATTTGAATATATTATTTCTATCTTAATGCACAATTTAGAAGCATTATAGCTATGCTGTTTTCCTAAAGGTTTGCTGTTCTCTGATTCAACAGTGAACAGTCAGGAATACTATCAAATATTTAACAAAACATGGAGAGTAAGAGATAAAATCTATATGGACAGCAGTGATTAATACTGAAGATGGTCCCAGTTTACTCTTCTTCTATATGACAATGGTGAATTTGCTATAATTTTCTGAACAAACAGACAGAAATGCTCATCTGCTTTTTTGAATTAGTTTAGGGAAGCATCTCAAAAGGTGTAACTGTGATATTAAAGGCTATTTTTTATGTTTGGTGGAGTTTTCCCTTGTGTGTGCTTGGAGGCACATTGCTACTTGGGCAATCACTCTGTGATGATTCTTCTGAATTATGTGTAGCCAAAATCAGATGCAGTGCTGATGAAAGAGTGCAGGATGTGTTAGTGGTCTTGCTCCAAGCCATGCTTATAAGTAAATAATATTAATCCCTTCAGAGCAATGTACAACCAAATTATTAAAGCTGGTTCCTGAAGAAACTTAGACCATGGTGCTTAATAAAAATGTCATGTTCCTTGAGTTATTAGTTCCTCCCTCACTGTTGAGAATAGTTTTGAGCTTTTCCTGCTTTTATCCAAGAATTTGTATCTTCTGAGGACAATGCAGCTATGCTACAATCCAGACTTTAACTGTTTCTTCAGCTGGAGAGGAACAGAAACTGGACTGTGACAGTGAAGGTTGTAGGAAACGCTTCAGTAGGTGAAGGGCATTTCTGAGTAGCTAAGGTGAGAGGGGAATTTGTGTGGAAAGGCCTATCTGTTGCAATGTCCAAACCCAGTGAGTTAACTCAAAGTCTAGTATCTAATTACTTCCATGCCAGATCTTACAGTTTAGTTTAAAAAAAACCCAAATATGTTATAATGCAATGTTAATAATTTTTTCTAAGAAGTCTCATAACTGTATTTTTAAATTGCCTCCATCTGGTTATTGACACAAAATGAAGCAAAAAAGAACAAGGCTAGCTGCTCAGCTGGCAAAAAACATACTTTCTGGAAATTAGTGGGACTGTACCAATTTGTATCAGTGGAGAAACTAGCTTACAGGTGTTAATAGTGAATACAATGAAATGAATCTATCCATATATAGATTTTTCTGTGGTGATTTTCCATGTTTCTATGATGCTGATTTGGGGAGTGCAGAGGTAGTAATTAAATTATATTTGCAGACATACGTATATCATTTGTTTGTTGTAAACTAAACATGCTATTCAAAGATCATTAAGAGGCAGTAAATGTGTAGATTCAGTGAAATGCTTCAGCCACTCTGTTTTTACAGATTCCTGCTTTACTGTTGTTCCCTGCAATAATTAACAAGTTGTTTATGTAGGTCTTTGTATAGGTGTGATTTATGTTAGGTAGCTTTGCTTTAATATATTAATGCATACCCTTTGAGTCACTCAATCTTGACATTCTCCTCAAGAGATCAATACTTCACTGTTTCTAATTGAAAGATGATTATTTCCTGATATTTTCCTACCTAGAATTTGAATGCATGTGTTTTCTTCTTGAAACATCTTCCACTTCAATTAATATTCTGATGGTAGTCTGAAGAAATTTATTTAGAGTATAGCTTAACAGGACAATATTTCATATTCCTGTCATTAAGACAGGGGAAAATATCTGTCTTGATACAGATCTAGATACAAGCATATCACACATGCAGAAAAGTTTAAAGAATCTGTTACTACCAATCTGCTGAAATAAAAAGCATCTTTGATAAGCTAAAGTATCTAGGTTTATATTCATCAAATCCCTGAAGTGCACACCTAAGTGTAAGTGCATGTATAAATTTATTCCACTGTGCAAAACTCATATTTGATTTTGAGGATGTACTTCAGGGTGATGTGGAATTAGAGCATTAGCACTGTGTATTCCATGGAAATCTCCCTATTAGAGTGAATCCTACCTTTGACAAAAGCTACAGATAAACTCAGAAGCACTCTCAGAATCTCTCTGCTCTCCTGTATGTAGGACTTGTAGGTCATGAGAATAAAGCAGAACTTACTCCAAAGATTAAGGCTTTTTTCACTTTTATAGGTCTGACATGATTTTGCAATTTGTATGAGTAGTTACACATTTACATATGACATGTCTTATTTCAATAAAATTCCAGGTATCAATTTCTAAAGGATACACATACTTCTTCATTACAGCTAATTTTACCACACAGTGCTTGGTGTTGTCTCAGTTAACCAGAAATACCTGACAACTGAGAAATGATGTGCTTTCACACTGTGATTTCTCTCTTGTGAAGAATTCTATGCTATATTCTGGTCATTTATTCTACTAATATTTCACAGGAGGCAGTGAAGAGCTATGCTCCCTTGAGAAGGAAATCTCTATACCAAAGAGGTTGTGCCTAATACATCTGTAGATGTCTCTCCACTTTTTGAGGCATGCTTTATCATATAGCAAGGATGTAGTAGATTTCTCTTCCTTCACATTCTTCAAGCTTGCTTTGAAAGCAGAGACTTTTGGCGTCCAGCAGGGAGCAACACACAATTCAATAGATGAATTTTAGGTGAAGCCAGGAAGCCATTTTATGAGGTGAAATCACCCAGATTCTAGACCTTTCTTACTGCAAACGTGGCAAGCTAAAAAACTGCTCATTACACACACTGTTCACACCATATTGATTGGTCAGTAATTATAAGGAGTTCTGATAAACCTATCTTAGAGCTAAACACCCTTAGTTTACCTTTAATACCTAAAAGCATCCACATACCTGCTGTTTTGACCCTCTTGTCGTGGTTGGTTCCTAACATGTTCTGTTACTCCCAAATCCCTTCCCATAACTGCTTCTTGGGTTAGGGCAGCCTGTACCCCTATCAGCAAGGCCGCTGTGTTTTGAGAATGTGATTATTAGGATCCTCTCAGCATGAGGAACTTTTCTCATGGGAATAGGAGAATACTGTCAGGGCCTATGTCTTGGGTGAAGAGAGCTAGGCCGCTGGCAGGCCTGCTGTCTGCCCCGACAACTAGTATTTTAGAGGAGGCAGTGAAGAGCTATGCTCCCTTGAGAAGGAAATCTCTATACCGAAGAGGTTGTGTCTAATACATCTGTAGATGTCTCTCCACTTTTTGAGGCATGCTTTATCATATAGCAAGGATCTTAGACATGGGTGGCAGGGGGAATTGGCCAGCCCCTTTTCAGTGGTCTGTGGGGACAGGACTAGGGGCAATGGCTGTAAGCTGGAGCATAGGAAGTTCCGCACCAACATGCGGAAGAACTTTTTCACAGTGAGGGTGACAGAGCAGTGGAATAGGCTGCCCAGGGAGGTGGTGGAGTCTCCTTCTCTGGAGATATTCAAGTCTCGTCTGGACGCCTATCTATGTAATATGAGATAGGGAGCCTGCTTTGGCAGGGGGGTTGGACCCGAAGATCTCTTGAGGTCCCTTCCAACCCCTAAGATTCTGTGATTCTGTGATTCTGTGATTCTGTAGCAGATTTCTCCTCCTTCACATTCTTCAGCCTTGCTTTGAAAGCAGAGACTGACTGAATTATGATCTTGCTGCCTTCTGCTTCCTTTACTGCTGACTTGCAGTTTGTGGCCAAACCTCTGCACGTTCAGACCACAGAGGTCATGGCTGTCACCAGCCCTTCTATGCTGTGAGAAGATTTCTTCTGCATCCACCAGGTTATTAGTTACGTGGGATCATCACAATACGATTCTGCAAGTCTAATGCTTTTATAGCATTACTCCCAATGGAAAAACCCCAGCCTTCTCAGTTATTTCAACACTACCCTCCCCTCACTGTGTCCATCAGGAATTTCAGTAGGTTTGAGGTGCTTTATGTCAGTAAACAATGTTTAAACAGCCTTCGTGTGGTGCAACATGAGTTTCTCAAAGGGTGTTGGAGGGATGAAACAGAAAGCCTGAAGGAAAGAAGCTGAGAGTTCTGCCATGCCTGAAAATAGGTGTGAACAGCAATTTGATAACACACTTTCAAATGGAATCAGTTTTCCTACCATGCCGCCCCACCCGCCCCAAATCACATCCCAATATCTGATTGGAGGTGCAGAGGCCACTACTGATCTGCCCTGATTTCTAGTGGCTCTTCCACATTGCACATAAATCTCAGAGCACCCAGGAAAGAGCAACAGTTCCTTATATAGTTGCCTTCAAAACCCTGGATCATAATTCAAACCCAAATGCTTAGAATATGAAAGGTGATTAGAATACTATGAAATAATATTATGACAAAAAATTAAATTATTAGAATAAGAGAGATGTAGAACTGTTGGAGAGGATTCAGAGGAGGGCCATGAAGATGGCTGGAGCACCTGCCCTACAAAGAGAGGCTGAGGGAGCTGGGCTTGTTCAGCCTGGAGAAGAGAAGGCTGCGGGGGGACCTCATTGCAGCCTGCCAGTCCCTGAAGGGAGCAGAGAAACAGGAGGGGAATCAGCTTTTTAAAAGGGCAGATAATGGCAGGACAAGGGGGAATGGATTAAAGCTGAAGGAGGGAAGGTTTAGATTGGATACTAGGGGGAGGTTTTTTACAGAAAGTGTGGTGAGGTGCTGGAACAGGCTGCCCAGAGAGGTGGTGGATGCCCCATCCCTGGAGGTGTTCAAGGCCAGGTTGGATGGGGCCCTGGGCAATCAGGGCTGAGGTTGGTGTCCCTGCCTGTGGCAGGGGGGTTGGAGCTCTCTGTGATCCTTGGGGTCCCTTCCAACCCTTGCCATTCTCTGGTTCAGCTCTGGAGCATTATTGTTTGTGGTTAATTGAATCCAGCGTCAACATCTTCTGATCAGCTCTTTGGAACTCTGCATTGCTGGAGTTACATTTGCTCATGACGCAGTAGGCTTCCTCTCATGTCTGCGCAGATTTAAATAATATGAGCACATATAACATTATGTTTAGTGGGGGAGGGCCTCAAAAAGTAGAGATCTATGCAGTCTGTGTTTCAGACACCTTACTGTTTAGCAGATCAGATGGGATTTCTTTATAAAAATATTAGCAATTTTACCCAGTCTAAACCCTGGGATGCTTAGTTAGCGGTAAGTCTTTTATTTTCACTGTCAGATAATAGCTGGCAGTATCTTTAACAGACTGCCTGAAAAAAAGGCAGCATTTTAGACATGTTGGTAATTTTCAGCATTAAGTTTTGTATGATTCTAATGTCAGGACCTGAACTTCCTGAATTATGCCAAGAAGGAGGAATCTCATACTTATTTTATAACCCAAATAAAAGACTTATGATTAAGAAGATAAACTGGGGACACATGATCCCTGTCTTTTCTGCACATTAAGTAGTCAGGAAAATACTAACTTCTTAGAATAACGTCCTGCCTTCCAAGTGTAACTTTAATACCAGCCTGCTCCTTGTCTTGTGCAAACTCATGGCTCATGTAGTTCTCACCTACAGACCTTGCTGTGTCCTCTATGCATAAAAGTTTCATCTCCATGCCAGCACTTGCTGGTGCCCTCAGCACTTCTTCAAGTGCTGAAGCCATACTCCCTTCCCACTGATTAGAGCAAGACTCCTTCTAACTTTTGTGATAGTTTTGCCTCTCAGGTAGCTATTTAAGATTATAATTGTTACCCAGAATCTAAGCTAAATATACTGAGCTCCTGGAATAATTCCCTCCTGTAACAGGTAGATGGGAATTTTTTGTAATTAAAAAAAAAGCTGGAGAAAAAAATGTTCTCTGCTTCTGAAAAGACCAACAATGAATCCTTCTCAGCAATCTGTTCAGTAATATATACATTTTTGGTAGAAATAGATTTTCTTAAAAGGTGTAACAGTTCATTTTCTTCTCCTTTTGGTTGTGAGAGTCTTTTTGTATCAATCATACCTTTTAGAATTGGATGTTCTACATCCAGATTCTTTTCTTGGTGACTAACCTATTTTTTTGCATTAGACCAGAATAGTACAAGTAAGCATATGGAACTGGGGAGACAGCTAGAATCAGGCATTTGCAGTTATAACATACAGACAGATTCTGAAATGCACAAATATGCCAAAGCCATATTTCCTTTTGCCTGAAGTGCTTAAGCACTGGGTAGGCTTTGATTTATACTTTAGCTGTACAGGTAGCATACTGTACTATTTTTTGGGGGTGAAAGTGATTCACTATAAAATTGTTTTACAAATAGGTGGGTGTTTGCTTGCTTAACAATGAAAAGACCATAAAGAAACCAATAATTAAAATGTTGAGGTGTTAGTTGGGGTTGTGGTGGTTCATAAAACTTCTTTACTGACTGTGCAAGAGGTCTACAAAGCACTGGGGTCAAGTGCACCCTCAGCCAGTTTGCTAATGACACCAAGCTGTGTGGAACAGTTGACATGCTTGAGGGAAGGGATGGCATCCAGAGGGACCTTGACAGGTTTGAGAGATGAGCCCGTGCAAACCTTGTGAAGTTCAACCCAAGTGCAAGGTCCTGCACAGGACTTGGCACAAGCACAGCTACAGGCTGGACAGAGGATGGATTGAGAGCAGCCCTGAGGAGAAGAACTTGAGGGTATTGGTGGATGACAAGCTCAACATGACCCAGCAATGTGAGCTTGCATCCCAGAAAGCCAACCGTATCCTGGGCTGCATCACACAGAGGGTGGCTAGCAGGTCAAGGGAGGTGATCTCCCCCCAACTCTGTTCTGATGAGACCCCACCTGCAGAACTGCATCCAGCTCTTGGGTCGCCAGTACAGGAAAGACATGGGCCTGTTGGAGCAGGTCCAGAAGACCATGAATATGATCAGAAGAGAAACCATCTTCAATTGTTTCTTTTCAGTGAGACATGGACAAGCTTTGGTTTTGCTTTTCTCATTATCTCAGGAATCCCAGTATGATTTGTACAGATTCCCTCCCTAGACTAAGAGAAGGTAGTTTTAGAAGCATGTGTAAATTATCTACTATCCACAGAACTGTAAGGGGCTACATGCCCATGAGGTTATGAATTTATCACAATTTATGATGAATTTCAATTATTGATAGAAATTCTATTTACTGATGAAGAAAAGAGTAATATAAAATACTTCTGCTAACATCAACTGATATTTGCAGAGTTTTATTATTTTCCCTTGATAGGCAAGAACCTTAGAATGATCATATGTGATGTGATCCATAGAAATGAAATCTTGGTTTTATTTCTTCCAAGGTCATCAGAACTCCTGTGGAAAAACTGCTCAGAGATGACACACTGAAAATCCTGAAGGTACTTGAATTTTTTTAGTCACAACATAGTTACCTTGTTATCAGCAGCAGCATTGTCTCCTAAATTGCTAGGGAGCTAGAGTCACCATTCTTAATTATTTGAGAACATTCCAGTCTCTAACCCACCTCTCTCCCTGGTGTGTATGGTTTGTGCTAGCAAATAGATACAGTGATAACTGTTGCAGATGAATTGAGAAGCGACTCACTGAGGAATAGCAGGTAAAATTTGGAGCAGTTAACCTTATAATTTATGTCAAACTGGATTGAAATAAACATAAGTGTTAGTTTTTCTCAACTACCTTTTATATACGTATGGTTTATTCAACAAGTTTTATTAGGCTCACTGGGATGAGCTATGAGCTGTGTGCCCTTGAAGATTTAATTAGGCATATTAGTAAACTCACCTGGTTCTCTTTCAGCCTCATGTTGAACTTACTAGCTTTGGCTTCTGCTGCTGGTTTGTCTGCACTGTGAAATACCTCTCTAAAATGAAAGCAGAAGGAGTGCTACCTTGAGATGATTTTGCAGCAATAATTTATGAAACAAACATTTCTCATGAACTACAAACAGCTGCTGATATGCTGGCAATGACAATATTACAGCCATCTAGGTTTTTATGGATTTCTACAGAAACAGGCATAAAAGTACCTTGTGGTGGTTGAAAACTCCTTACTTGATGATGGGCTGTTTTAGGGTGCCATACTGGAAACAGTAGTTGTAGCAGAGAAGGGGAGGGGGGAAAAGCAGGGTGTTTTCACCAACTAACCTTTGCTATCTAATTCAGGAACTTCCCCATAGAGGACAAAGTAGTCAACTACCCAGTGACTGGGGGGTGTATTTTTTTTGTACATGGTTATTAATCATCAAGAATATTACCAATTTTCTGTTATCTGGTGCAACAGATAATGGAAAAGGAAATACTGATAACAGAAGGGCTTCCATTTAACAGTGTGAGAACAGGTACAGAAGCACAGCATCAGGCTGTGTCTCCCAGCCCCTTATTTCAACTCAGAACGAGCTTGAGTACCTTCAGACTGTGCTTCCCATGAGGACTAGAACAAAGGTTACAATGGATGTTTTGTTTGCCTTATGAAATACCTCTGCTGTCACTTAGTCCTTTACCTCCAAAACAGCTTCTCCAACCTACCCCAGGCATGTGCTGCTTCCTAGCAGAAGCATCTTTCTAGTCATCACCTCTCAATCAAGCACGTGAACCTTCAGCTACTGTGAAGCGATGATGGCATATCCCCCTGGAAACACACCTTACCATGTCCTTTCCAGGAACCCAGCAAAACTCCCATTAAGCTTTAGGCATCCAGAGAGCAGGGTCCCAAAAGCTTATACTCCTAAAGCAAGCTCATAACCCATCTCAAGTCATCTCTCAGGAAGCTTATCTTTCTGCTGAGCCTCTATCCTCTATTTGAGAGAATTTGTTCTTTTCCAATCTAATGAATCCACACAGGCTGTACATTAATATACAACCTGCTCTCAGCCAAACATAACAATTTTTTGATCTGAAAGATACTTCTAACCTGTCCTAGGCTTTTCCCTCATCCTACAGCCTTTTCAGGGAGTGCTTCCAGCTCAGCACAGGTGAGAAAGATTGAAACCTTAATGGCCCAGCTCCTGCTGTGTCCTTGTCTTATTGGCTGCCTTCAGGGGTCATTGGGATAGCTCCCCCTCCCATTCCTTCTGTGTGATTAGTGTACTACCTAGCTTTGTTTACCAGTTTTTGGAGGATAGCTTAGCCCTTTTGCTTCCTTTTTCAGAATCTTTGATCAACTCAATGGGGTCTCTAAAGGATGGATTGTGGAAACAAGACTATATCCTGCACAACCTCAAAATCCAAGTAGGTCAGTTTGATGTAATGCAGTGCCATATGATGTATAATATTTTTTCTTCAGGGTGTAGTATATTGTCCTGTGTGTGAAACTAAAGCTGTTCTTAGTAAGAAAGCAGCATGTTACATGATTGACTGGCAAAACTCTTTCATGGGGAGAACTAAACTAGTATCAACTAGCTGTTGTTGTGCTTCTTGTTGTTAGCTCTCAGAGTTGTTACTCTGCTGGTGAAACGTAGGCAAAATGAACGAAATGACTCTGTGAGAGATTTAGTTTGTAAGTATATTGAAAGAAATTGTTCTCTAATGGCTTGTATCCATAGGAGATGTAAAGAGAGGTTTAATAATACTTACATGTGCTTTGGAAAGCTATTCACAAGTCCCACGTTGAAGTTAATTTCAATTTTGTATGCAAATGTTCCACTACTTTATTATAATATTCTTCTTATACTTAGAATGTGCTCTTCCAAAGTTTTACAGTACTCTTATTTTACATTGGTTTTAATTTGCAACTAAATTAGTAAGCTTTGTTATTGAAAATACTGCCTTTAAGAATGTGCTCCCTTTAAGAACGTGCTCCCTTTTACTCTTTGCTTTCAAATGACTCTAATATTGAGGATGCTTCAAAATATATTTGTAGTTACAATTCAAAAGTATAGAACTTTAATAGTTGCATTTAAATATTTTTTGAAGTTAGTTGGCTCTTTTATCCAGTATCTTTTTCAGTGATACTGAGTCTTGATCAAGCTTTATCAGCCCTGGAAGAAAAAGGGCCTCTCTGAGCATGTTTTTTCTGTGGCTATGGCTTCCTACAAGTTTTTCTCTGAACTGTAGTGAAAATATGGACGTGTAGTCTACTGTAAAAGTAGCACAGATGATGTTGTAACAGCAAGCTATTTGTCAGGGAGCACTAGCAGAGTCTGAAATCCAAAGCAGGGTGAAGGTAATAGAATTTCAGAACACTTTATAAGAATGCATTCATTGGAAGTTGGCTTGTGTGTTGGCTGTAACAAGACTATTGTATGCTGTCTGGCAGAATGTAAATCTTGTGGAGTTCAGTTTTGGCATGATCTGATGCTGACTGAATCTTGTTTTGTAGCATAGCAGCTACTAAAGATGTGTGTGCTGTTCAGTTGAGTGACAAGCAATGCTAGGATTGCTACCTACAAATAAATCTTAAGCTTGCCTACTATATTCACTGAAGGGAGTTTAATGTATATACTGAGTTTCCAAAAGAGTTTGATCAGGAATTCTGGTCTGTTTATGAGAGAATTTCAGAGTCTTCACCTGTAAACTTCATTATTTAAATGAATTCTGGAAAATGAAAGTGTTTGGAGACATTAAAGAAGGCCAATGCACTATACTTGCCTGCCTCACCCAGCACAGAATTAAGAAGATGTAGTTAAATGCGCTGTGTTATAGATGGGACAGGGAACAGGGGTAGCCTGCAATGTTCTGGAGAAGCTCAGTGACAAAGCCTCATGTTGTGAAGTTGTCATTGATCTATTTAGCCATAGGACCCTGCAGTTTGTGCTGTTGAGATGCTAATGGAATAGCTGGGAAGGAACCCTTGAAAAGTAGGAATAAAAAATCACTTTCATTTGTAGTAAATGCATGAGGTTTGAAAAGAGGTACATAAATATATTGCTGTTAATGTGGAATCAGTTTTCCTTCTTCTAAAAACTTCATGATTTCAGTCTTAACCTTCTGTGACAGCTTCCCCAACTGTAGAAACAGACTTACCCTCAGATTGCATCTGCACTTGCAGTGTCTTTCTCCCTTACTTGCTTGTGATCTAGAATATCTTTAAGCTACTGCTGGTAGTATGCTTTGGAATGGTCCAAACTTTCCTCAACTTCCAGGGAACGTGCAGTCTGGGAGTTAGAGCAGGTGGACCAAAAGATGCTATTTGGTTATGGTATCTCCCCAGATGATGAAGTTTATATATAGCTAGAAAAATTCATGTGAAAATCAGTAACAATAGCAAAACCCTTAAGTGGAAGATAAGAATCACTGTTTGCAAGGTCATGTCTTGCATGAAAGTACTACAGTGTTTCCAGTTTTCCAGACTTTAAGCCTGATGTTTGTGAAAAAACCCACGTTTGAGTGCAGATGTGCCTGCCTTAAAGTGCAGCCATGAGTAGAGTCATAAAGTCATAGAATTGTCTTGGTTGGAAGGGACCCTTTAGATCATCATGTCCAACCATCACCCTGACCTGCCAACCACCACTAACCCACGTCCCTCAGCACCACATCTAACAGTCCTTTAAATCCCTCCAGCGATGGAGACTCCACCACCTCCCTGGGCAGCCTGTCCCAAGGCCTGACAACCCTCTCTGGGAAGAAGTTTTTCCTGATATCCAATCTAAGATCTTTTGTTTTCCATCTTTTTTAAAGGTGCAATGTCCAGATGTGGACCCAACTGCCACTAAAGTTCTGGAGGGATGAGCTATGAGGTTTTGTTTTTTTTAATGAAACATAGAATTGGCAGTGTTGTTAGAGAACACTCTATATGTATCACCGAGTAATTTCCAAGTGATGGTTGTCTCTGATGTTCTGTAAGCAAGATAGTTCTCCAGTTTTAAGTAAAAGGAGGTTTGGAGAGAAGTAACTGGAAGTTAAAAGACAGCAAAGGATAGCTGAGAATGCAGGATAGCATAATCACAGTGAAACATGAACTAATTTATTCGTGGTGTTTATATTAATGAAACCCTGGTAAAAATGCCTTAATCTTGTAATCCAGCATTGCTTTCACTCTGCTTTGTGTTTAGTCTGCTTTTACAAGGCTGTGTATATTTCATATGCAAGTGATAACATAACAAGAGCACTTGGAAATCCTACAAAGATTGCAGGGGAGGAGGGGGAGAAATCTCTGGTGAGAAGAAAAACAGATGCAAAGCTATAACCTTGCACCTGGAAATCTTTCACACGGCAGTGCTGTGCATTCCCAATCCAGCCCGTAAGGACAGGAACAACACAAGCAGCTGATAATGTGATGGTGAGGAATGTGTTGACCATGGTGATGACAGGGTGAGCCATTTACCCTGGAGAGCATGAGTGCACCTGTGAAATAGTAGACTGCTTTTTTTTACTAGGAGATCATTTAAAAAATATTTAAGAGTAAGCTGTAAGATGGAAGGAGAGGGCAGTTAAAAGAGACTGGGAAGAGGTAAAGGAGAGATATTTGGGGAAAGGGAGAGTGTGCATTCAGAACAATTTATTGCAGAGCTTTGGAAGCTTATTCTGTTTTTATTAAGAACAGATTTCAATGTACATTTCCTATGCAGGCAAACCTCTGTCAGTGCTGCTAATTAAATACATTGGATTTAGTAAAAAAAAAAATAGAGAAAACTCACAGCTTATGTTAAAAATACATAACAGGTAACTAGTGATATATACCTGAGAATTTAAAAGGGAATTCTTCAGAAAGCTGATTTGGTTGCACTGTGTATATCTGATTCATGCTTTATGTTCACACACACTGAATCATTGAATGCATGAAGAGCATCAATATAAAAACTACTGTTGGTTTGGTATCATCTGGGTTTCCTGAATTATTACCATGTTATCTTCACTACTCACAAATAAAGAATGTTTGTGATTATATTTAAAGAAAACTTTGCATGCTAATATTAGTATTTCCCTATGATCCAGTGTTCCTTTTCCATTTTGGAGTTCCCTTGTGGGATGAAAGAAAAGAGATGTGCCTGTGGGTTGTCTCTTCTGGGGTTTAGTTGTTGTTTGGTTTGGGGGTATTTTTTTGGTTGTTTTGGTTTGGGTTTTTTTGGTTACTGTTTAATGTAGCTTTGTAGAAAACTTAGAAAACCTTTAGGCTGACTGGTAAGGGGCATGTGGATTGGGATGTTTTGTAAGGAAGTTTCTCCCCAGTTATGCTGCTGTTGTGCCTAGGAGACAGTGAAATACATTGGTCAGTTAACTTCAACATCTTGTTGAAACTTATACAAAAGCTGATAAAAAGAATGTAATACCATCTGTATAAAAGAGGGAGTGTGTTTTCTGCAGGCTTGTGAACAGATGATAGCTGACATGTTTTAAGCCAGAAACTTTGAAATTAATGATAAGGCTTCCTGGGAAAAAACACTTCTGTAAGTATTTGAGGAAAGCAGCTCTAAGCTTAAAACACCCTCATAGTCAGTTGGATGAGCACTGGTTTGGCCTGCCACCAAGGAGAAGTAGATTCCTCACTGGCAGCACCTGAAAGGAAAGGCAAATGCTGAACACAGAGTTTAGTGCTGAAGCAAATAGCTGTAAGGAGCTCAGAGCCAGGTTTTATAGTGTGAAGAAAGTGACAGGGGATACCAGGAGGCAGGAACAGTAGAACACCTGGATGCAAAATACATCTTTAGAGATGATAGATTAAATCTTCTTAATCTTTCTGTTGGAATCAACCACTGGAAGACAAAAAATGCCCTGGAAAAGAAATGAATATTTTTGTGGTCTGTCCAACATTACTTTGCTAGTGAAGTAGAGGAAATCAATATTAAATATATTTAGGAGTACATTATGCTGAGTTATGCTGACCTTGTTAAATATATCACTAACTGGCTGCAGGACAGAGCTTGAATCCCAGTCTGATGAAGCTTCCTGTCATGGCAAAGACACCAAGTAGCTTCTTGAGGATAAGGCTGGATGAAGTTAGCCTGAGATTCTGAAGCTGGTTGGCCAGATGAGCTGCTGTTGGTTGGAGAAAGGGAAATAAACTAATTGAAACCTCTGTGCACCAGGAGCTTAGTAGATGTCAGGCTTCCCAAGCAGCCCTCAGAAATGTGCTAAAATGAGCCTGGGCACGGAGTCCAAAAGAGTGGAGGGGAAACTCAGTGGAAAGGCTCTCTGAGACTCATCTGCCTTGTGCTTCAGGGTAGGGGACCATCTGGCTCCAGGTAATGCCTGGGGACACCGGGCGTTGCTGCCAGCAAGCTTTACAGCTTTCTGCAGAGCTGAAACCTGCTTTGCAGCTTGCAGAGAAGGCAGCTTTCTGGGGGCTCAGAGAAATGCCACCAGTGTGCTTGAGAGGAGAAAAGCAAGAATGAAGGTGTAAGGGACTAGTAGAACTGAGAGTCTACATGAATTAAAAGGGGATGTCTTTCAGATTCAGTACTTGATTCTTATGTTTATTAAATTTAAACTGCACTAAGTGGATGTGGATAGTCTTCAGAAACGGGTAATACTACTCACAGAGGAATGTAATGGTTCCAAGTACAATATGCCAGAGGAATTTGGGTTTTAGGATAGAAAGAAATGGTTACTGATGTGTTAAAATTCTAGAGAGAGATTCAGACAATAAACAGGATATTTTACTGTCTTTAAGAAGATCCATGTTCAACACCTGAGAAGTATCTGTTAAGTCATGTGTCACCACTCTACCTTCTACCATTCTTGCTGCAGCAGCACTCAGCTACAGTGAGAATCTGATTCATTTTACTTCAGCTAATTAGCATATGCTGCTTTCATACTGTAAGGTTTTCACACAACCTGTGGTTTCCTTTATTATTCAGTAGATGTTCTTGGGGGGTTTTTTTACATGGTGTTTGAAGTTGAGGCATTTGAAAAAGCCAGTTTGCTGGCCTGGAATAAGATTTGCCCTAGGATAACAACCAGGTGTGTGGTAACCTGTAAGGTTTCTGTCAGCTGAGGGGGGAGAGTGCAAATATTTGCAGGACAGTCATTCTGTAGTATCTTCAGTAATCTTACTGAGGGGAATGAAATTCCTTAGAGCAAGGAATGCAACAGTTGGCTGTTACTGCTCTATATAGGACCTAGTGAGATTTCTTGTTACCATTTCACAAGGTTCTAAGTTTCTCCTAAAGTACAGAAATACTGTACTTTGTGATAATTGTCTAACAGATGAAGGCCTGCTTGGCAGGTGTATATGTGATAACAAACTGAACATTGCAAGCCTTGTTTCTTTAGGAAATGAGACCAAGAGTGTAATCTCTTGGTGTTTGTGCCTCACCTAAATAGCTTTTGAAGCCATTGATTAATTTCAGCCAAAGCTGACAATGGAGATCAATCTTTAAGCTGCTCGATTTCTAGTGGCTTCATGGAAATGCAATCCCTCTCTCCTACTCACCTATCCATTGGTACTCTCCTTAGGAAAATACGGTACTGTCAGTTCAACCCACATTAGCTATCAGATAATCTGTAGGTGGCAGCAGTGGTATGGATGCTCTGATTACTTCTGTCAGGTTAGTGCTTTCGGAGACATGGGAGAATTCAGCTATGAGTGGTGAAGCTGTAGGAAATCAGTCTTTTCTAGTTCTGCTGTCCATATTTCAATCAGTCTTACTAGAGGCATCGGTCCAAAGAAACTGTAAAGATGATGGATATTTTGTAATGAAGCTATTGGCACCTAACAAGCTATTATCTTCCATAGATTCCTTACTGAAAATATATAAAAGGACTGAAAGGTAAATGTGAAATTCAATTTTGTGTGCATACATTTGGGTGCTAGAGCCTTTGTCTAAATCATTTCATTAGTATTGATTGATCAGTTGCCTTCCAAAGAGATAATCAAGGGGTAATCTTGTTAAAGACAAATGGACTATGTAGTGTGACTCAATGTCAAGGGGCCAAATCTTGACTTGAGAGCAGAAAACAACCTGTGGTTACATTGGGACTGCTAACATGAGAAAGGCAAGAGGGACTCATTCCAAGAGGAAGTGAGTTTTTTTCTGGGCCTATAAGTCAGAGGAGCCTGCAGCTGGCTCATCCAGCAGCTTTGCTTTACTAGACAGTGCAAGATGGATGAGAAAGATCAAGTTAATTTTGCTGTTGTGCAACAATGAAGCTGAAGTTTTATAATTTATTCCTGATGGTGTTAGTTTCAGAAACGAAGATGTGAAGGTTTTTGGCAAATGTTGCAATGAGCTATGTGGATAATTCCTAATAATGACCATTAAGCAGCTTTCAAAAGAGTATTGCAAACTTTAATGTGTTTGAGTAATTCCTAATGGTCAGCTAAAAGATGAAGACACCAGGATGTAAACAGCATTTGGAAAATGTGCTGCTTCATGTTATCCTGGCAGTTTTTTTTAAAATCAGATTGGAATACCAGCTGTATGTTTACTCTGTTTCTCTTCTGCAGTATCTTAATTTCCATTTTAACTCTCAGGTATAAAATATGGTAAGCTTCAACATATATCTGTGAGCATTGGTCCTTAGGTCTTCAAAGACTGGTTTTTGGTGGTGTTTTGTTTTGTTTTTTTTTAATAATGTCACAACTTTTACTATTATAAATTGCAATAAACATCCTTAATGTCTCATGAACTTAGTTAGACTTCAGATATTAATTATGATATAGTCAAGTATCCTGAAAAAAATGGAAAGAAAAACTTTGTGAATTATAGAATGGTTTGGGGTTGGAAAGCACCTCAAAGATCATCTAGTCCCAACCCTCTGCTGTGGGCAGGGATACCTTCTCCTAGCCCAGGTTGCCCAAAGTCACATCCAACCTGGCCCTGAACGCTGCCAGGGAGGGGGCATCTACAATTTCTCAGGGGACATCAAACACATCAGCATTCTTGGTTCAATCTGCAGTGCTCTTCTCATCTCTGCAATTACTCTTTTTACAAGATGGTATAATGTAATTTGAACAATGGTCTGAAACTTGCTGGACTAAGTATGTGACTGGCTCCTAAGGGAGAGCAGGCTCTAGAATGGGAAGCTCCTGGATCCTGGGAGCATTTGAGTCCAGCAGTTAAAGCAACCTGGGACCTCTCTGTGAATGCAAAATACTCAAAAATGCCTGCTCAGTACCCCTGATAATGGGAGATGGTGTTTGTCTGCACACAACTTCTGCAGGCAGATTACTGTTTGCTTACATCTCACTTCATGCTTTCTGTTGCTCACTGTAATGTTGGAGGTTGAATATAGACAAGGACTCATACATAAAACATCTACATCTAAATTGCTGACTGCCCAGGATTTTATTGTCTACAAACCTTAAAATATTACTTCAGAACTAGAAGAAGAAAAAAAAAAAGAATAAATAGCTTTTCAACTTGCATGTAGTGGCAGACAAAGCTGGCTAAGTTTCTCTCTTACTCCTAACCTTATTTGCCTTGAGCTGTGTAAAATCTACAGATGGCAGACTGATCCATTTTATAGGGACAGAGTGCAAACAGTTCTGCTAAAACAAGAAGCTCTCACAAATGGATGAGAGAGAAAAAAAACAAGCCTTTTGAGCTATAAAAATGTAAGGTGGCTTGTGGCAATTTTATTTCAGGCCATCCTGTGGTTTTTTGGTGGCATTTATGCAAAATTTAAAAAAAGGCTTTAAAATCTATGTGTATCAAGGTTTCATGCTTGTGAACTCCTTGGGCTATGGCTTAATAGTACCTAAGTTTGTATTTTTGAGGACCTGTCTGTTCCAAACCAGTTGGGACTTAAAGACTGTTCCTTCATAACTCATCCTGACTGGAGAAATTTCTGCTGGTGTTCATAGAGTCACAGAGTTGTAGGGGTTGGAAGGGACCTCGAGAGCTCCTGGGGTCCAACCCCCCTGCCAAAGCAGCTCCCCAGCTCATACTGCACAGGTCGGTGTCCAGATGGGTCTTGAATCTCTCCAGAGAAGGAGACTCCACACCCCCTGGGCAGCCTGTCCCAGGGCTCCCTCACCCTCATTGGGGAAAAAGTTCCTCCCCATGTTGGTGTGGAACTTCCTGTGCTCCAATTTGCAGCCATTGCCCCTTGTCCTGTCTCCACTGACCAAAGAAAAGGGGCTGGCTGATTCCCCCTGCATCCCCTGCTTAAGATAATTATAGACTTTAATTAGGTCCCCCCTTAGACTTCTCCAGGCTGAACAGCCCCAGCTCTCTCAGCCTTTCCTCACAGGGGAGATGCTCCAGGCCCTTCATCATCTTCGTAGCCCTTCTCTGGACTCTCTGCAGGAGATCCCTGTCTTTTTATCCCAGGGAGCCCAGAACTGGACACAATACTCCAGGTGGGGCCTGACCAGGGCAGAGTAGAGGGGGAGGATCACCTCCTGTGCCCTGCTGGCCACACTCCTCCTGATGCCCCCCAGGATCCCATTGGCTCTCTCAGCCCCCAGTGCACACTGCTGGCTCATGGCCAACCTGTCATCCATCAGGACCCCCAGATCCTTCTCCACAGAGCTCTTCTCCATCAGGTCACCCCCAGCCTATTCTGATACATGTGGTTGTTCCTCCCCAGGTGCCAGACTTTACACTTGCTTTTGTTGAACTTCATCCGGTTTCTCCCTGCCCAGCTCTCCAGCCTGGCCAGGTCAAGGTCAATTACCTGTTCTGATGCTACAGGTAATCTCCTCCACACCTTGATACTCCAAGCTTTGGTTCTGAACCCAGGTGACTCCTGCCCTGATCTGTGAGGATTTCCAAGCATTAAGGCAGACAAAACTACCTTACACCTCAAATTATTTTGTAATATACCTGCACATGAAAAAAAAAATAGACCATGACATGAAAATACAGCAAGCCTTTGGAAAAATCTGCAAGTGCCTTTTGGAACATGTGGATGACCTCTGTTTTTTGTGTGTGCTATTCATCAAGCTTGCATTTCTGTGGTCCAATTTGTACATTTTAGGTTGTAACCTTTGGGGAACCTGTTGTAGAAAATGTTTACCTTCATGTAGAATGAAGCTTTCTGCCTGCTTTGTTTCTGAACCTTTGTTGTTTTACTCAGAGGGAGCTCAGGATTGCTCATCTGTCGTATGCTGTCACTTGAAGCACCAGAATTCATGTGGCTGAGGAATTGGTCTGAGCAGGCACCATTCATACAGACTGCAGCTGTGGTTATCCCTGCCCAAAGGGTGGCATGAGGTTCAACTCTCTCCATTGACGTGATCTGCAGCGAGCACCAAGCCTGTACTGGAGTGAGAGATCCTGTATAAATACTGTAGAAATTTTGGGCTCTGGCTTAGGCCTGTGTTTCAAATGGAAGTTAAATGCATCTGAAGTGTCCCCTTGTGGCATCCATGCTGAAGGTTCCCTCGTAGACAGCCCGTTGTTGATCTTTGTGTCTTGAGAAATGTTTAGGATCTGCATGGCAACAGCAGCAACAGAACGGGGAGCTTGTGGTTCAGACCTTTGGCAAAGAAAGGTTTTGAACCTCTCTGAATGTCTAAATCTCTCAACTGTTGAGTAAAAAGCTATTTCTCCTGGTACCATTTTATAAACATAAACTTAGCTCTTTCTTACAAGGAAAGCTCATGACTCTTTATTTTTCATCCCAAACGTACTTAATAACAAAAGTGCTTCTCATGGTTGACTTGCATCACACCCTTTTTCCTGTTGTTCTCAGAGACTGGTAGGCTGTGCAGAAAATCAGTTCATTCCAGTGAATGCCCCATGATTTAAAGACAGACTGCTGGTAATTTTTTCAGGCTTTTTATAACTTGCATTGTCACCTGTTTCTCCAGCTTTCCGCTTTCTTCTCAACTCCTTCTATAAAAGAAGGTTAATTTTCCTTCCAAGGCCATTGTATTTATATAAGTATTTCTAAAATAAATGCACGTTGCTGTTGATGTTATTGTAGCATTTCTATCTGAAATTATTTCAGAGAGCTTGTACTTTAAAGCAGTTTCAGAACTGTTTCTTGTGGTTTACGATGGTAGAGAGCCCTTCCTTATTCCCATCCTCTCTCTGTCCCTTCACTACCACTCCCCACCCTCCAAAACCAAAAAATACTAGGATCGAGGTGAATCTTAGTTGTGACCCTTCCAGCTGACAGGAGGTACACCCGGTCTGTTGTCACCTGTGGCCAGGGCACTTGTGATTGTGTGTGTGTGTGCGTGCTTCTCTGATCAGTGGTCTCTCTTTGTTTCTGGAGTGTCCTCTCCAGGGCAAGAGATTTATGGCAAATGTGTCCTTTCATCGTGCCTCAGTGTTACTATGCGAGCTCACTGCGTCTCTGTCAGAGGAAGAACAGCTTCTCAGAACAAGCCTGCAGTATTATCATTGAACATATGTTCTCTATTAAGTGAGATGAGGAAAGTCACTTAGTTTTTCCTTCCATTTGGAGGTTAAAATGGAGGGCTTGTCTAAAAACAGATTGTGGTAAATTGGAGGTTTATTTGAACAGTATGTCAACATTATTAACTTGAAAATATATCCTAAATTGATAGGTTTCCTTTAATTACCTCATCTTGAAAGCTGTTCTCAACAAACAAACGAACAGTTCAAAAGTGATTTAATCTCCCTGAAAATGAGAAAATCAGAGGAGAGCATCCAGCACTACTTTGATAAATGTGATTTTTCTTATAATGAGTGCAGATAAACCGTGTCATGCATTTGGCCCATTCTACTTCTTCCTGTTCAGAAGTAATACCAAATTTTAGAAATTGCTTGCCTCCAGATTCTAGGGTTGCTCTGCAGATGTGCGGACGTTGGCCTGGTCTCTGTGCATAGACGACCTGTTGGGTTGTAGAGGGACTAGCTCCTTGGTATGACCAGTTTGAAACGAGTTATGTGACTGGGATCTTGAGAACACAGTGTCACTCGACTGCACTGACAGATGTTTAAGGTGGCAGCATGACTGCTTCATGTGTGAAATGCATTATCCAAATATCTATGAGACTTCCTTGCTTTTAGACATTATTCTGAAGATTTTAATGATGTTGTATATGCCAAGAAAGCCAATTTGCTTTAGCATTCCACATAATCATAGATATTTCAGCAGCATTCACTCAGCGCTACTTATGTATGTGCTACACTTGCAGACTGAAGAGCTAAAATTAGGGGCCTTCTAGATTACCCTATTGCAGAGGAGAAACTGGGGATTTCTAGGGAAACTGAGCTGCTTTAGTGCAGTTAATGAGAAACATGTGCCAAGTCTGACTTCCTTCAGTGCAGCACATAAACAGAGACAGTTTCACAATTTGGAGCTTTAAAACACTTTCAATAAATAACCCATGTTTAAAATCCACTTGTTCTTGACCAGAACATGTCAGTAATTCAGGCATGCTTTTCTTCTTAATGTGGCTTCTGAGCTGTTTCCTTCCAGGTGAAGCTGTTTGGGTAGAGACTCCTCTCCATGCCAAAACTCAATAGTAAAGCTCATCTGCCTTTGTTTTAGGAAGCAGTGCTGCCACACTAGGAATCCTTGATCTCCCTGACATAGTCAAGAGCAGTTAAGTCCATCGGTTCTGCTCCTGATGGAATGTTGAAGAATTGGCACATTTTGGATTTTCCAAAACTTCTCATTGTCACCCTTTTGCAGAAATTGGGGCATCTTCCTTACCTTTAAATGTGAGGGCTTAAAACTGTTTTGGGATCTAAAAAGTGGAAAATCTGGACTAGGCATAGCATCTGATTAGCATTGAGTGCACCCTCAGCAAGTTTGCAGGTGACACCAAGCTGAGTGGTGTGGTCGACACCCTAGAAGGAAAGGAGCCATCCAGAGGGATCTTGCCAGGCTGGAAAGATGGGCCTGGGGGTACCTAATGAGGTTCAGCACTGCCAAGTGTCAGGGGTTGCACTTGGGCCAGAAGAATCCCAGACACAGATACAGACTGGGAGAAGAGCTCCTGGAGAGCAGCCCTGTGAGAAGGACCTGGGTGTCACAGTGGATGAGAAACTGAACATGAGGCAGCAGTGGCTCTTGCAGCTCGCAAGGCCAATGGGATCCTGGGCTCCATCAGCAGAGGGGTGGCAGCAGGGACAGGGAGGGGATTGTCCCTCTCTGCTCTGCCCTCCTGAGGCCCCACCTGGAGTCCTGTGTCCAGAGCTGGGGCCCCCAGTACAAGAGAGATGTGGAACTGTTGGAGAGGGGTCAGAGGAGCCATGGAGATGCTCAGAGGGCTGGAGCACCTGCCCTACAAGGAGGGGCTGAGGGAGCTGGGCTTGTTCAGCCTGGAGAAGAGAAGGCTGCGGGGGGACCTCATTGCAGCCTGCCTGTACCTAAAGGGAGTTTATAAACAGGAGGGAAATCAACTTTTTAAAAGGGCAGATAAGAGCAGGACAAGGGGGATGGATTAAAGCTGAAGGAGGGAAGGTTTAGATTGGATATTAGGGGGACGTTTTTTACAGAGAGTGGTGAGGGGCTGGAACAGGCTGCCCTGAGAGGGGGTGGATGCCCCATCCCTGGAAGTGTTCAAGGCCAGGTTGGATGGGGCCCTGGGCAACCTTGTGTAGCTCCAGGCCTGAGGTTGGTGTCCCTGCCTGTGGCAGGGGGGTTGGAGCTCTGTGATCCTTGGGGTCCCTTCCAACCCTTGCCATTCTATGATTCTGTGACTAAATAAAACATGACACCTCACAGCCAGTGATACGATGCCGCTTACCAAGGTGTTGCATTTCCAGTGGGAAGCCATAAGCCCAGACACTGGTACTCACCTCTCCTTCCCACACCCTTACAGTACACACCAATATCTTTTCATCTGGCCAGTTATTCTTCATGCTAATGGCTTGTCTGCTCACCCTCAGTACTTCCTTGTCAGTTGACATGAGACTTTAGTTTGTGTTGTCCTATGTTTTATGTGGCAGCTCGTCGTTAAGATCCCAGCAATTAATGCTCTGTGCAAGTCTACCAGTCTCTGCTCTGTGGCCTAATTGCAGCTGAGCAGTTATAGTCTCCAGAACTGGGAAGCGTGAGGGAACTGGGTGGCATCAAGCCTTTGCTCTTATGGCAGTGCTGCAAAATAAGGATAGAACTAATGTCTCCCTCAAACACTGCCACTCTATATCTAAGAATTCCCTCTTCCTTTGCTAAAAGTACAGAGGGTAAAACTAAAATTGAATCCACTGCTCCGTTTACTTGTTTTCCCCTCTTAAGATTTATTGATGCTGTGTATAACATGAAAGAAAATAAAGACAGATTTGTATCTCAAAAAGCTCATGATGCTTCTTTCACAGAAATGATTAATTGGGAAGTGCTTATATTCTCAGTCAAGTTTTGGTGTCTGCCTTTCTCTGTGTTCTACAAGTTGGTAGGTAAATTCAGACACACAAATGGGCCAAGTAAATGACAAGTACAAGCAGAGACGAACTACCAAAGCTCTTGTAACTTTGCATTCATCACAGCTACGTGCATGTAAACGTATTTTGTGAAGCAGAGATGTGAAAAGAAGGCTTGTTTTATGATACAAGCTGTATCATGCCTTTATCAAAAACATTTACGTGTGTGTGTTTACTTCCCAGGCAACAGGGCTGTTGCTAGAGGCCATCTGATTAAAAGCCTTCATCCTGCAATTCCCAGTATTAGGATAAATCATTGAGCATTGTTTACATGACTCCTTGTGTTTAATGTCATGTACCCTCGTATGCAGATGTTTTTCATCATTATTGCTAATAGTGAGTATGTGTTAAAGTCTTCTATGCATTTTTGTGGCATTTCGTATGTTTAGACTCTACAAATGTAGAATGGGATTGATTATGTATTTTGTCTGTGGGAAATGAAACTCATCCTTAGGACATGCTTTTTTTGGGGGGAGGGGGGTGTTTTCTCTGCTTAGACAACAGCCTTTTGGTGTTGTAGAAGAAGGCAGAAACCTTTCACCAGATAAATGTGCATTCCTGGATTAATAATGCAAGCAGATGATCTATGTCAAGTCACATGAAGGATGACAAGATGACAGAAAATACTGACGCAGTGCAGGGTAGAGCAGGCTTGCTGAAGCACCCAGGCAAAAGGGAAGTGATGTAGCAATCATTCCATACCTCAAGTCCTCTGTGTATTAGAAGGATTCCTTTATTGAGGACTTCAAAAGTAAAGGTGCAGGGAGTAGAATTATTTTAGCTGTTTTAAGTGACTGTAGCTCCATTAGCGATTGGATGGATGCATGACTGAATACATGTATTTAGCTGGTCTGGGTGACTTGAAGATCTGGCAGAGAAGGCCTTTCTAAGTGAGTAAAGGGACAGAACAGGGAAGATAGTTTTGGAAGGGTATATAATCACGTATCTGATTTGTCTTCCTCCTCCCCTTATTTGGGACAGAATCTAGGCAATTGGTAAGAACCCCTAGCTGAAAAGCTTGATTTGAGAGAGGGCTCTTGGAGTTAATTCCCTTCAAAATAGGAAGCAAAGCAGAAAATTTTGAAGTGGAAGGGGAAAGACTGATGGCCAATTGAATGTTTTTCTTCAGCCTTCACTTAAATTACTGTATCAGTCAAAACAAAAATCAAGGTAACAGAAGGTTGGAATGAATGCTTAACGCTTCTGTAAGTGCCCCCCTGCCCCAAATACGCTTTTGCTCTGCTCTTCACTAAGTAGTTCTCTAGAAAAACTTGATTTATTTTTTGGTATTAGTTTTATTTTTCTGTACCTTTTGACAAAAAATGTCTGGGGGGGGGCTGTGTGCATGTGGGGGGGCTGTGTGCATGTGGGGGGGCTGTGTGCATGTGGGGGGCTGTGTGCATGTGGGGTAGCGGTGTTCCATTTTGATTTCCCCTTCTGCTGTCCAAGTCTAGTAGGACCTGTTTCCCATTTTGGCCAAGAACTTCACAGCTGCTGCTCTTCTCCACTGTGTGTGTTCAAGAAAGAAAAAAGCATGAAGGGTTTTAATTTCATGCAGTGCAGGAAGAGCCCCTAAACTCTAGAGAAAGATAAGAGACAGATCTGATACTGTCAGCCTGAAAGACTGAACGCATGCTTGTGCTTCTCGTGGAAATAAATCTTGAAGTCCTAAAAAAGGGGCAATTCAAGACCTATTTGCTTGAATTCCTGACTTCCAAAGAGTAACTTACGTGTCTTATAAATAAGGTGTTTGCTACAGAACAGCTGAACTATACGTGGGAACTGTTTCTGGCATGCTTGAGAACTTTATTCTAAATTGTGAGCTTTCTTTTCTCTAGGGTTTGAAAAAGGAACAAACCGGTATATGAGCAAACCAGCAGCACATCTCAGATGAATCTGTAGAGACCAGTAGCCCTGGAGTTAATGGCTTGCAATTCTTCCAAATATATAGTGCTCCCAATATGAACTACATTTTAAAAGCACAATCTGATTTTAGTAAGCGTTGCAGCCCTGTGTAGCTGGAAGGGTTGTGTTGTGCAGTGGGATTAGAATTTAGGATTCTCTTGGATTTTGATGTTTTCAAAGCTTCTCAATTGTCTTCATTAGCTTTTTCCTTCTTCAGTTACTGCAGTTATGCAGCAGCAGGAGCAACATGACAGAGATGCTATCCTTTCTGCTGGTGCAAGTAGTAACCTGACTCTGTCCCTAATCATTAAGATGCTTTACAGTTGCAGTTGGTGCCTTTTAATAAAAGCCTCGTATAGTAGGCAATATAGATTGTGACTTAGTTTTCTCATCAGTCCCTTCCTGGGCACAGGGAGGAGGTTAAGGAGGATGTGTTTTAGTACACCTGCAGCCATGCAGCAGCGTGTAAAATGCTGCCAGCTGCAACAGCTGTCTTACACCTGCAAAGCCCTGTCTAGCAAGCCGGCCTGGCATCCTCCTGTAAAGCAGGCAGGAGTACAGTTTGATCAGAAGCTAATTTCATTTTTATACACTCTCAGGTTTTTGGGGGCTTAGTTTAGTAAGTGAATGTCCCGACCAAACTGAGCATCCTGTTGTCTTTGCAGAGTTGAAAGTCTCTGGTATCCAGGCCTGTGACATGGAAGACAAAAATTGTATCAATGTAAATGTTTAACATACTCTGTGTTTGGAAGCTATGTGGATTCTATATGTACATCTTCATACATATGTGCCCACCTTTCTCTTCCCAGAAGACATTATTTTTCCTGTGTTTCACAGTGTTTATTTGAAAAGGAGTGGTAAAAGTTAAATAGAAAACACCATGCTTATGAATACAACCGTAGAAAGTATCATTGCTACGTCAGTACTTGCTGGAACAAGAACAGAAAATGGGCAAGATAAAGTCTGCTTAGGTCTGAGAGAATAATGTGAAAGGTGGAGGAAAGCCATTGCATGTGAAATGATCTGACTGGCTATCTTTGGATCATCTAATTCTGAAGAAAACCTTTTTCATACAGTTTCATGCTTCCTCTGTCTTTCAAACTGTTCTTCATTCCTCGCTGGAAAAGTGAAATCTATTAGATGGAGCAACTTTAAATTAAGGCTTGTCTCTTGTGAAAGTAGCCTGAGGTGCTCTGCAAAACCATACCAGGCTCATTCAGATCTACTGTGTGACCAGCTGCCAAAGGTTTGACTATAGAGTCAAAGTGAAAGGCTTCTAATCAATTTAGGAAAGTCTATAGCTGGGCAGAGAGAACAGTGTTTAAATTTGAATTCCTAGATAGCGATTTGAAGGACACCCAGAAGATTCACGTGAAGGGAATTGATTTTTGCTTCCGTCTTCTAAACTTAAAGGAGCTGAGTTGAACGTTCTTGAAGGATTTTCTGTGAGATGTTCATGCAGCTTTGGTGGTGACAGTATCTTGGCTTCAGTTCTGAATTTTGTTCTAAATTTAGGGTTTCTCTTTGCCTGTCTCTTGGAAATGTAGTTGTTCCCTTCCCTGCTTGGTATCAATAACAGTCTGCCTCCCTTTTAGCATTATTTCTGTACTCAATACTTGCACAGTGTGTGAAGCTCTTTATATCTTCTGTGACTGTCACCATGTTGTGGATGTACATTATTTTTGCTTTCACAGAAGCAATTTACAATAGATGAATAGATGTTGACAGTTCTGGGCAGCCAGAGAAAAGTTGTATCACAACAGACTTAGTTCTCAATCAAAGAAATGTTGTTCTTGCTGCCTCCTACCACGTTTCCAAAACTGTTTTGCTTGAGTCATCCATGTTTCCTATCTTGTCTTGGCAAAAAAGTAAACAAAAATCAAAGAGTAACCTGTCAGGAGCTCATGCCTGAAGGACAGATGATTATTATTACTTTTTAATTTCTCTGTTCATCAGGTCTGATGTTAACATGTCGCTACAGATTTATACGTAGCTGCATCAGCACTGCTAGCAATCCTGTTGTGTGAAATGGCTTGCCTGCCATCAAAAATTACAGAGAGACAGCAGGCAGAAAGACAACAGATCAGCCAGAGTGTCTACAGATGTTTTTAATCTGATGGTCTGTTATTTATACAGTGTCATAGGTATGCATGTGGTTTTATAGAGATATAAAACACGAGTTTCCTGTCCCAGGGGGCTTGCAACATGCAAGGCTGTAAATTAAATCCTGCAAGATTTCTGGTCATGCTGTTTAGTGCCCAGTGTGTATAGCTTACAGCAAGTGCAATATAGAATATACCCGCTTCTTGTCTAGCTGCTAGAGAAACATGTTTCAGTGATGTGCAGGCAACAGTGAGTGAAAACTGGTAATGGATCTTCAGAGTCTTTAACACTGGCTTAAACCTGCCTCAGGTCAGCAAAGGCCAGTGCTCTTGCTTCAGCCCAAACTGTGTTTTGTTAACCCACAAGCCTGTGAGGTCCCAGGCTTATGTAGTCCTTGCTGAAAGCAGGGCATGTGCGTGTCTCTGGTAGAACACTGCTGCAGGGTGGGTGGAAGGCAGCAGCTCCTGCTGGTTTCACTCGGCTCTACAAGAAGTGATTCCTTGCCATGGTCAGTCTAGGAGAGCATGGATCTAGGTACACAGGCATTGAGTGGAGCTGGATGCATTTTTGCTACAGCCAAAACATCAGTATTTAAGAATGATTAAGGAGGTTTTAAGCTGGATCATTCTGTTCAAAACTATACAGACAATGTCTCCTTAAAAGTCAAAAATCAGTATGACATGGTATAGGTCAGATTCCTCCATGTCTGAGAGCACTTGGGTGTTTCTGACTTAGCATGATCCTCGTTAGCTTTGTAAATTGATGGTATGTTCTTTTCTTTTTGTGCATGACCCAAGCACAGGTAGCTTATTGCATGCTTCTACAAACTTTGGCAGATTGCATTTAGATAATGTTTTCAGAGAATTCCAATACACAGAGTTGGGCTTTG
The DNA here is from genome assembly GCA_022605575.1 of Laterallus jamaicensis coturniculus. Classification (NCBI taxonomy): domain Eukaryota; kingdom Metazoa; phylum Chordata; class Aves; order Gruiformes; family Rallidae; genus Laterallus; species Laterallus jamaicensis. The sequence continues at coordinate 7,414,416 of JAKCOX010000005.1, forward strand.
GTTTTGTGAAGTTAGTTGCTGTAGCAGAGCTTGGAAACATGCTTAGCTTTTCTGTTTCAAAGGTGTGGGGCACGTGTTGTGTGGTTGAGCGGTGCAGGGTGAATGTCAAAATTGTGGAGGAGAAGAGAGAAAATGAGATAGTTTCCTTACTAATGAAATAAGATTACCATTTCAGAAGCCTTTTTGTAACTGTTTTAAGGTCACAAAGTTATAAAACAATGACATACTTTTGCTAATTCTAGAGAACAGCCTCTGTTTTCATAGAATCCTTACCTTCAGAATGGGTCTGATGAAAATTTGTGAACTTTGCACTGATACCTTCCCACTTAATGCCATTAAATACTGAACTGTGAAATTTATAATAAAAAAGCAAGCTGTATGCTGGTAGTGCAATTTGAGAAGCAGTTTTATGACCTCTGATACCCAGTTAAGAAGGTCTTGCCTCCCAACAGATAAGGACAACTTTTCCAGTTCCGAATTCTGAGAGTAGGAAGTGATAGTATTGACCTCATTAGCTTACTCCAAGCACAACTCCCATTTTTCCACACTACTTAGGATTGATTTATGTTCTTCACAATGTCTCCATGTGATACAGACCTTGATTTTTTTTCAGTTATGTTTGATTTGTAGGGTCATAAAAATAGTTGCCTGATATCTTTGACTGTATAAGTACATGCTCCCCTCCCTGGCTGTATTTTCCTTTTCAATATGATTCCTCATTTCTGAGATTCAGAGACTTTAAGGCAGAGAGAAAGATGTTCCAAGAGGAAGCAGTAGGGAAGTTGGAGGCTCAGAAAAGAGTTAAATGGGGGCTTTCCTTGCTGTAAAATTATTGGGCAGAAGCCAGGCACATGAGAGCTAGAGAAGAGGAACTGCAGAAGTTGTTTCTCTGTGTGTTGCAGTCTGGAGGAAGAAAGAGGAGTGGAGCTAAAACAGGGCACGACTCCAGGGAGGGAGCCTTTTATGACAGCTTTCTGGGAGAGTGGAAACTAGGAAAAAAGATGGCCAGCAGAATGTGTGTGAAACGTGTTTGTTTTACTTAGCTCAGACTGCTACTTAAAAATTTTAAACTGGGTTAATTAGCACTTGCAAAATGCTGCTCTAATATGCTGAATTGCTTCCTGTCTTTGGGCTAGTACACTGTGATGGAAGACTCTAAAATCCGGGGTGGCTTGGAAAAGGCGACTAAGGAGCGAGTAACGGCCCTTCCTCATACTACAGAGATCAGGGGAGCCTGGAATGGTCAGGTAGCAGCCTGGAAGTGTCCAGGAAAGAAAACAGTTCTGGGGAACTTGTTGCCGTGTGGCAATATGAAAACCTAAAGGATGTTTGGGTTGAGAAATGATGAGACAAACGGAAAAGCCATGAGCAGCACCTGAATGCTGAGATGTCCACTGCGGCTCAGAAAGTTTGTGAAGAGCAGAGGAACGCTGGTGTCGTGTTGCTTCATGCTTGCCCTGCTCTTGTGCTCTTTCTCCATGTATCTGCCACTGGCTGTTGTCCCAAAGTCTGTGGCCATTCGTGTGGAACAGCAGGCCATATGCAGTAAATACAATATGAAATAATCGCTTTGACAGTAGAGATTTAGGTTTGGAACCTCTTAAAGTGTGTTAAGTACTTTGGATGTTATTTGAATTCAGCTGAATGGCAAAGTGCCTTTGCCTCTTCCTCATAGCTTTCCTGCTTTTAAGCCATGAGAGAGAGTAATTAGTAAAATCTAAGGCTATTCAGGCAAAATGTCATTGCTGAAAAGAAGGTTATGCGTGAAAATCTGTATGGTACACCTGTTTGGTTTGATATCTAAGTAAGTTTCAAATATGTATCCAAATGTTAAGATGCTGGCAGAGATTCCTATGAGCTAATACCAAACTTTAGCTATTGCCCCAACACACTGGATGTGTGTTTTTTCTGAAATCTTGGTTAGTTCTGACAGTGGCAAGCTGTGTCTAACTGTAGTTGCAGGAAAAGCTGGAGTCCTCTTTTTTTTTTTTTTTTTTTTTTTTTTTTTTTGTGTGTGTGTCTCTTTCTTCTGGAGTCTTTGTACAGATGAAGTTTTGTTCTTTGGGAACATGGCAGGCATAGTTACTCTAAGGGTTCTGGGCTCAAAGCTCAACTTTTGCAAGCAAAAATCTTGTTCTTAGGCTTTACATCCATAAGTTTTGAGCATAAAATAGGGTCATTGAGTATGTTTTCATGCCTGGACCTGATTTTTTGGTTGATGTAGTGTATTATATGTGGAAGTACTTGACCGAGTCCATGTTTATATTCCAAGATTGGACTTGGATAAAAGTTATTTCTGCAACTGTAAGTTATAATCATCATATAAAGTCATCGTATAACTTCAGCCACACAATTTCAGGGGTTACCTTTCTCTTTAGGCTACTGGAGAGAGAGGCTCCTGCAGAACTTTGTGCTGTGAACCATCTTTCAGAGGAGATTCCTTGGAGTGGGACTGTAATAAGAAGTGTCTCACCTACTCCAAACCAGCACTTGAGTTTAATAGCCTCCCTTCCCTGCTTCCACCTGCTCTTCTTTCCCTTACCCTTGTTACCTAGCTGAGAGTGAATCATAGAATCATAGGGGTTGGAAGGGACCTCGAGAGCTCATGGGGTCCAACCCCCCTGCCAAAGCAGCTCCCCAGCTCATACTGCACAGGTTGGCGTCCAGATGGGTCTTGAATCTCTCCAGAGAAAGAGACTCCACACCCCCTGGGCAGCCTGTCCCAGGGCTCCCTCACTGTCATTGGGGAAAAGTTCCTCCCCATGTTGGTGTGGAACTCCCTGTGCTCCAACTTGCAGCCATTGCCCCTTGTCCTGTCCCCACAGACACTGAAAAGGAGCTGGCCAATTCCCCCTGCACCCCATACTTCAGATATTTATAAACATTGATTAGGCCCCCCCTCAGTCTTCTTTTCTCCAGGCTGAACAGCCCCAGCTCTCTCAGCCTTTCCTCAGAGGATAAGTATGACCAGGAGAAAAGAACATTTGCTCCAATGGATCGTGACCCTTTTCCGCGCCCCCACCCTCTCCCCCCCCATCTCCCCCCGCTCCCCATCTCCAGCAGTGCTGGCACGCAGAATTAATTGTGAGCAGCAGGAAGACTTAGTCATGGCAATAGCACTCAGTGGTGAAGTCTTCTGCCATCTCACAGGGTCTAAAGCTTCTCTTGGGATGGCATTATTCATGATACACCTCTCCCCCGTGCCTTCCCTCTGATAATGGGCAAGGTCAGTTTGACTGAAACTACCCAATGGCTACAGAAGTTGTTTAGACTCTGTATATGTCTTTGTGCACTTCTGCAGGAATGTCACAAAAGCCTCCTTTCCTAAAAATTAAGGTTAAACACTCAATTACTAAGAAACTGTATAGTAATTGGATGTTTTTAATTAAAACCTTACTACTGTACAACTAAAATAACATGCTGTTCTGTCAGATTTGCACCATAGTTCAGCTAACATTAGCATATAGTGCATAGAATTGGAAATGTGTGTAATATAAGTGTTTCTTCTTTTTCCTTAATGGGAGGAGAGAGATTACTGCACCTAATTTCATACTAGGTGCAGTAATCTTAAACTATCTAAATCTAAAATTAAAACCCAACAAGCCAGAGGGAAGAGAGAGACTACAAAAGATACAGAACAGCATTTGAAGTCCTAGACACTTAGAACGGTGGCACTCAGGTGTGCCCATGGTGTATAAATATTTGCAGGCTTATTTTCCCTTCTGGAACTGCAAAGAATGCCTTGACTGAAAGCAATGATAAGGACCACCTAGCTTCAGAAGCCATGTATTTCACCACCTACCATGGGAAAGCTTGATATCAGTCAAGAATACCAGACATTTCAGTTGTAATTTGGACTAGGACATCCTGCTCTGTGATAAAGTGCAGCTCAGCCACTGTGAGACCACAGGGTGGTGATAATGTGGGCTGGTGTTTTGACTCCGCTCTGGTGCAGACTCCTCTCTATGTGAGATAGCTGAGTAATTCAAAGCAAATAGCTCCTATAAGCTTTTTGTGTGTGTAGTTGCAGAAAACAAGAGACATGCATTGTGGCTGGTTGCTTTAAAGGAAGGAAAAAGATGCAGAATGAGTTGTTGGAAACCCAGAGTTCATGAAATGTCTGCAGTGTTAAATATTCAAAACTATTATCTTAATGCCTGTGCTATTAGCAGCCACTGGAATTCCAGGCAGATACTGAAGAGGAATGTATGTTATTTATTCTTCTGCCTTTAAATGTCAAAATTAAGGAGGAAGGACATGAAGGATTCCAAGGAATAGGAACATGTCAATCCATTACACAGGACGAGTTCTGGGGTCAGATCCATGTGTTTTCTGAGGGTGACTGCTGGTAGGTCTGTGGAACGGAGTATAAAGCCTTGTGAGGGCTGGGTATTTTGGAGGGGATGAGTGGGAGAAAACTGGAGGGGCAATGACAGAGATCCTCTGTTAAATGTGTGTCATTATATGCATGTCACGGGAGTAAGGGGTAACATGCAGTGGGTGCAGCACATTTACTAGGATCTAGGGCAGGAATGGGATCAGGGCTTGTAGCAAGCACTCTCACACTTCTTCCTTCCATATGCTTGCCAAGCATTTAGGAGTCACTTCTAGAGAGGAGGGTTTTCTTGCAGTTCAGGTAATGTTTATTGCACTTTCCTCCTTATTACATACAGGCAGGTTAAATCTGAGGTGATCTGTGTTCAGTGACTTAGCTTGGCACAATGGAAATTAACTGATTTACAAGGTAAATTTAGTCTTCAGTTAGTTGAAACTGAGAGCCATTCTATGTCCCTGTGTCCTTAACTAGTGCAGAGTCCTGTCTGTCTTGTCAGTTTTTCCCTTTGGAAACAAGAAACAAGAGTAGATCAATTAATAACTTTCAGTGAGCATGACAATTAGAATTGTTATTTCAAGAGAGAATGTCTCATAACTGTACATTGTTAATTCTCCTGCCCCAAATGACTTCCCAAAGGGAACCTGAAGTTGCAGATACACATTCAAGGTTGGAGGACAAATGCTTTGAAGGATCTTGTTTTAAAACAAGTAATGAGGAATCCATAAGACATGGAATTCAGGTTGCTTATTGAGGCAACTCTGCTTCCCAAAGCATCCACAAAAACTTCCCTATTGTTTTCTAGCACAGCCAGTGCTGCAAAATTAAGTGCTTGAAAGTTAAAGAGTGACCAGCTGACCTTAAAATGTAATCAGTGTTTGTGTTCTTTTCACAAATTTTGATAAATTGTTCTTCTGAACTTTGCCTGCAGGTATTGTACGCTTCAGGTACACAATGGAGCAATGCTTCTCCTCCTTGTCAAATCTGGTAGGGCAGCTTTAATTCATACCCTAGTTTTATGGTAAACTTTCTCAAAAATACCCATAAATAAATCTAAGGAAAACACATCAAGAGTGGTCTGTAGTAGCATGTCATTAAATAGTAGATTATGGCTGTAATTAAGTAGTGAAAGGAAAGCTTTTTAGGTGTTGGATACAAGATGTGATGCTTAGCAGCCTCACACTTATAGCATATTGGTGCTTGCTAGTATTATGTTCAATTTTTAGTTCAACAAAACTGGTTAAGAGAGACTCTGGGATGCTGATTTGAGCTGAATATTATTAGAATCATCAAAGCTGTTTCAAACCCCAACCAAATTCAACAAATAGCACGCTTTTGCTTGTGTATGTGGGCGAAGAGGTGAGGGGAAAAAAAACTGCTCACCTAATAATTGTGATTTCCTTATTGTTCTCCTGTACAGCTCCACATCAGGATGGAAAGCTTTATTCCTTTGCTAAACTATACTCTGAATTATGGGGGAAAATCATCAGCATGCAATTCCCTTTAAGCAGTATTGAGCATAAATTATTTACCTAAAGCATAATGCTGGTTTTACACCCTGCACACTGACAGAATTCCCAGTGCTGGGTGTGGGATATGGAATCACACTGTCTTTTATGCAGCAACTTGTGGGGTTGGTTGGTATTTTTTCTGGTGTGTGTCCATCTCTACTGTTAAACTTAATTATTTATCATCTTGTTTGAGAATTTCTTAGACAACACATTCTGTTTGCCAAAAACTAGAACAAGTGGTTGACAAGCAGATACTTGGGCTATTTTAACTCTTCCTTTCCGTTCTAAAAATCTTTCATGGTTTTTTGGTTCTACCAACATTATTAATAGCAGACCAGTTAAAAATGACTGTGACTACTAAATAAACTTGTAAGTTTTGCATACCTCTTACTGCTCAAATCTGCTGAGACATCTGGCAGAAAATAACCTGGAGGGAGACATCTGTGTCACTTTATGCAATCTATCATAATTGTCATGTGCTGAGATTACATGGTAATTTTTTCCCATAAACTTTTCTGTTATGATGCATGGATGGTTTTAAGGTATGTTTCATAAGTCTTCCATAGGAAGAATTGTTCCTGTCCCAGTTGTCTTGTAGATGTGATGAATGCTGCCCGTGTCTCCCAGGCACAGATAAATGCTGCAGTAGGGAATGAGAGGACTTTAGAATAACTAAATCAGGTGATTAGACCTGCTAATCAGGTGTGTAAGTTAATTGAACTGCCTTTATCAAAACTATGAAAGCAGTTTTCAAGCAAGTCACTGCACCAGCAGCAGAACAAATCAACCCTGGTTTTTTACAGATTTGCCTGAGCAGCTGGAGTTTTTGGGAGCAGTGAAGAGGTGAGATGCACCTGAAGCTTTTTTTTACAGCTAGGACAATGTCTGTGCCTCTGCTGTGCCTGAGTTTTCTGGTGTCTTGTAAGGCTACAGTGCAAGTCACAGCTTCTCCCTCTGTGGAGGCGTTGAGTCTCTCCCTCTGCAGCGTAAGCACCTCCTATCGGAACGTTTGATGAAAACCACTAGCTCTGAGGAAATTAGCCTATTGATTCAGAAATTACTAGAGTGAGAGAGAGCCTGTGAGCTCTACTTCTTTGGGAAAGCTTGGCATAAAAAAAAAAAGAAGTTAGAAGGCAGGGAAGATCAATATCAAGATAATTATTTTTAGTGCAGTCTTGCATAAGAACTCTGTTTTGATTCATTCCCTTGTAATGTAAGGAAGTCTAAAATCATTGAGGCTGTTTTGGGCTCACTTGGGGTTTTTTGTACTAGGTTTCTGTGCTGGTCATCTCCTTAGTAAATCACTTGTAAAATCCATTGCTTTGCATGTGTTGGAAGGAGTAACGGACATCAGGATGTGGTTATAATGCAAAAATTGTGTGCTTACATTTGTTTCCTAAGGTTCAGCTCTGTTAGGTGAGGGCTGAGGGCCGTGCAGCCTCTGGTGGATGTTTCAACCAGCACATAACTCTTCTGAGAGAGAGAATATAGAGTGGAGGTATATACCTATATACATAAAGGTAAACAGAAAATTAAACACACCGAAGAGGAAGGAAGCAAAGGTAGATGAGACAATGATCTCTGAAGGTGAAGGAAAAAAATCCAGTTCCATACAGCAATCCCTGAAGGGCATGGAAAATGAAGGAAGTTAAGCAAATAACTGTGGTATTCAGATCACAGAAGCAAGTGGCATATTAAGGCATGCACGCTTTGCTGTTTATTTGTAGTGTAGCATTTCCTCAGTTGGGGTTTAAACCACCCCCCCCCAAAAACAAAACAATAAAAAAGAACCTCCTAAATAAACCCCCAACCAACCAGAAAAAACCACCCCAGCACCCAAACCAAATAAAAGTTGCCAAAAGTGAAGCTTCAGAAAGCCTCATGTAAGTGACTGTTCTGTCCTTGTGGTGTGAAGAACGATGGAACCTAAACCAGCTTTTCTTTTTGTAAATGTGACACATGCATTTCTCCTCACCTGTTGCTTTGGAGAGCTTTTTCTTTGCCACTCTGGAGCATTTTCCACTTTTTTAGTGGCTACTCAAAGGATCATAGTTCAAGTGTGCTCCTGAATCGGTCCCGAATCAAACCAAAACCAAGTCAGTCTCTACCTCTCAGCCAAAGGTGCCTTCCCTTATCAAATAGTTCACAAAACATGTGGCTCCAAATTACAATCCATGCAAAGAAACATACAAGGAGAGGGAACACTGGGGAAATACCTTCCTCCTGCTTTAGTTGAGGTAAATTAATTAGCATAATATATAAGATAAGAAGGAAAGTGATTCCCTTTTATGCTGGAAACTCTGAATATAAACCTCCTAAGGAGGAACCTTATTTCAATTCACGCTGATAATTAACACTGAAATCATCCTGTTTGTTAGAAACTTATCTGCTTCAGAGTTGCATTAATCTTCCACTGAATTTTTTCTTCAGTGATTCTTTTAAGAATAAGAAAGAGAGAACAGAGACTTTTTTTTTTTAGTTATAATGTATCTGGAACAGCAACAATTATGCCACAAAGCCCTTCCATCTCAATAATATGATCAACTGAATGAAGGCATTCTTAACACTGCTAAAGTCAGTTGTCATTTAAGAGCCAATTCCAATTTCTCCATCTAGCAAGAAGGAAATCTGCAGCTTTGTGTAGGAAGAGCATATCAAAACAGACTAATTTATCTTGCAGTAGAAAAACCTGACTAAATGCTGATTATGTCAGTCAATGGTAATGTTTCTACTTCTGAGACTAACTACAAGCAAAAAAATGATAGTGCAGAACCTATTGAGAATCCAGTTTCCCTTTGTTCTCCCCTCGTTTGTAGGAAGGGGTGCTGTGCTGCTGACATATACTAAATTTACTTCAACAGTTGGAAGCAGTGATTCATGCAAGATGAATTTTGAACTTTGAGGTTTGTACTAATTAAGAATCTGGCTTTTTGGGTCAAAATATTGACTTCTATTGCAGTAGTCGATCTGAGAATTGGTGCTTGGAATTTACTTAAGCTAGGGTTGGGTTTTTTGGTTAAGGAAACAAGCTTTTAATTTATTTATTTTTTTAAGGGAAGAGAGAAAGAGTGGTGAAGTTATCTTTGTGTTTTACTTCCATGAAGATAAGGAGTGTGGCTCTTCAGATATAGAAGTGTTTGTGAACCAATAATTCAAGAAAGGTCTTCTTATTTAAATAACAAAACAACAGAGCAGCTTCCTTCTTGGTTTATTGGCTGATTAATACTAGGAAGGTTTTTAAAACCTGAATGGTCAGCATAACTTGCTCCATAATTTCTATTACAGTAACCAGAAACTCCATGGTCTGACCTGGAAAAGAATCTGCTTTGATCCTATGGAATTATGAAGCTACATAAAACTTCCAGGAACCCCTTTTCAAGCCTTACCTACTCCCATATGTCTCTTTTTCCCAATTCAGAGACAGGGCAACAGAAGTCTAATCGAGACTCTGGATGAATTAAGTGTCTTGCAGATTGTGCTGTGTGGGATTCATGTATGTATGGCATTCATTGATGTGACTGATGAGGGGAAAAAGTAACAGCATAGCCAAAGGATGAATCCAGATGCAGAGGTTCTTTCTTTGCTTAAAATAGCCCTGTACACGTGCACACACAAGTCATACATGTGTATGTTGACTGGATGAGTAATGCAGGCTTAAGAATTCTTCTTACCTTTTGAAGCTATCTGATCAGGATTCAGGTAAAGCCAGCATGCCTCAGCATATTTGTTGAGGACTCTTGATTGTGGTACAAGCCACCAATCTGGCAACTCAAACACTGACTGCCAGTGACCAGAACAACACCTGTGGGTAAGGTTTGATTCATTCTTCCAGTGCTGACTTGAGAACATAGGAATCACAAGGAGTGCTCATTTTCTTTCTCCTTCTGGCATCCATCCACGATAGACTAGCCTTTTTGTGAGCCTTCAGACTCTTTCTCTTCTGGTTCTAGTGGCTTTGCTCCCTATGGGCAGCGACTGTGATGCCCAGTATATTGACACTGTTCTTCTGTAGAGAAAGACTGAATACCTCCCTAAGACTGTGGTGAGCTCTTCAAAGCTAACCTTATCAGGGTTAGATGAACTCATAGACTTCAGTCTTCACCTTTCTCAAGTGTGTCTCTTGGGGATGTGGAGCTACAAATGAACTGATTAATAGGTAACAGACTCTGGGATCTTTATCAATAGCTGTGGTATCTTCATCCATAGGTGATTCATCCGTATGTGATTCATAGTGTTGTATTCCTTCTGACTTCTTGATAGCATGTGACGTGTAGGGTTTCAAATATTCTCTAGAATTGCTGGAGAGTAGCATGAGCTGCTTTTTTCAGCCAGTCCTGCTTCTTGCCTGTCAGCTCTTCATTCCTTTCATCTCTTAAACCAAACTTTTCCAGCTTCCTTTAAGTAGTGAGTCCATTCAAGAGGCTGTTTCTTTAGGTGAGGATTCTAGTGATACTTTGTAGTGACTTGTATTGATTGGAAGGAGTTGAAAGAAATAGTGGTCTGTTTTCTTCACTAGTTTAAAATTCCCTTGCAAAGATTTGAAGATGGCATTCACCAGACCAGTATTTTATGTAGATCTAAGCCACGTGCTATTTGGTGCACGTGAATGTAATGATCTGAGGTGTTACATGTTTCCACAGCATACAAATAGGCAAGTGGGCAGTCATGCTCACTTCCCTGACAAGAGAGAGAATCAATAAAGATATATGAGAATTGAAACTTTAATTATATGTAAGGGCTTTCTTCAGGCCACAGCACAGTTTGTGAGAGAACCTGTACTCATTTTGTTTTTGCTGTACATCTATTCCATATCTATATGGTCTCTATACATCATCTTCTAGATGGATCAGTTTCTTGTCATGAAATGAATGAGGAATTCCTTGCAAACATGTGTGTCTTGTACGTGACAGATGAGTGCAGACAGCCTTTTCAGTTTCTTTTTATCTAAGAATCACATTTTGGAACAAAGCTGATGTGTCTCTCATTGCTTCTTATCATGTTTGGTCCACCAATGACATTGTAAAATATTTTTATGTAACAAAGCCTTATGTGTCAGGTGGCATGTTTTTTTTTTAACTTGGAATCAGAAAATATTTAGGTTGCTGTGTTTTCTATGTATTCTCCATGTTGGAATGATCCTGTTAAGATCATGTTGCAGATGTGAGCATCTTGGATCAATATAAACTGTGCTTTTTGTACAAATCAAATTATCCCTGTGAAATGAAAAATCAAGAGACTGAAAATAAAAGGAGTGAGGAGTTGTTGACAGACAAATAAAAGACAGCACTTACATTTTGTACCATAAGAGGACCAAACTTGGCATGCAAGGAGGTACAAGCTATCTGATTTTCTTTTTTTCTCTCTGCCAAAGAATTGGCCTATTCTAAAAGATTACAGACTCGTGCTTCACAATTAAAAGAAAATACTTTCATACTCAGCAAATGTTGTCCTGGCTGCTAGCTATGTACCTAATGTACTCTGGTTGAATCCTCAGTTCTGTCAACTTTCAAAACCTTTCAGTATAGTATGAAAGCAGCTGATTGCTTCTGGCAGTAGGTAACTGAGTACTTGACCTATAGTATCCTTACTGTACTCTTTGCATTTAAACCACTGATTTTCTTTTTTATTGAATTACTGAGGACCTCCAGATGCAGAGAAAGAGTTTTCATAGAGGGGTCTCACAATTTTTTTTCTTGAGGGAGGAGAAGCAAAGAGTTTCTCCATGGGGGGTTCAAAGCAGAGATCTTTGATTTAAGCAGAACTCTTTGTCTCGAGTATAATCATGAGAGGAGCAAGGAAATGTGGCAAACTCACTTATCTGAACTTGCCCATTGTGACAACTGTTCTCAGTCTTGAAATATGTGTAAAGCTAACAAATAACACAGTATATTGTTTGGCTCATACAGTTTGAAGCTGTTCCAGATGTATACTTGAGTGAGACTTTAAGAATACAAAGGACAGCAGGGGATCTTCTAGGCTGTTTTCTTCCACAACACCTGCTGCTAGCACCATTGAGCTCATTCATGAGTGAAATGTTGCACCTTGTATGTTGTAGAAGAGGTAGTCTTTAGCAAGTATGTTTTTAGCAGAATCATAAAAGTTCAGGCTGTCTTGGCAAAAAAAAAAAAAGATTTTATAAATGAAATGGCTCAGAAATGAGGTGGTTGGGTGTCTGGGCACTGTGCAGTGTGTTTAGAGGGGTTTGGGCTGCAATATAGGAGAAAGATAGGAGTTTAAATTCGTGCTTAAAAATTGAGTGTTTTTTAACCTTTCTTTCCAATATGTTTTAGCTGAATCTCATACTTGCCAACAGATACAGGAATCTTGTGGCATGTTTAGACACAGACTCACAGTTCTGGGTTTGTGTTGTCACCAGAGAGGCTACTGCAGCTGGTGTGGGGGGAGAACAGGGATGTGAAGGGAGAAGCTACCTTTTCAGCCTTTGAACCAAAATGAAGCGAAGCTGAGCAAATGTAATGAAGAGAACTTCTCAGAAGACTTGGGAATTTCTGTGATGATGTTAGTGGTGAAGCTGACGTGGATCATCGTAGAACTTCCTGTGGTTTTCTGTCTTGTATGCAACTCATCACTACTAAAGCTTTGCTAAAGTGATTATTTAATTCTAATTTAAGGAACTGGCAAAGCTCAGGCACTTCTAAAAACATTCAGTGTGTGACAAAACCCTGATTATATACCTGATTTGTGGATTATCATTTGTAATTAATGTGTGCTTATAGAATACAGATGATTTTGTGAGTCTGTCGCGCAAGAGATGCTGTTCTTCATTGGACTCATAGGTCCAGTGTGTGGGTCATAGCACTGCTCTGTTGTAAAGGTCATGATGCTTACTTCATAGTCAAAATCTCTATTTTGTCAGCACTGAATAGGTCTGGGTTTTGTTGTGGAGGTTTTTGGTGGTGGTGTTGCTTGTGGAAACTCACCTTTTACGTAGTTCAGTTTATATCTGAATTTCTTCTTCAGCTTTGTATCCTGGCTCCCATTGTATCAAATTAGCATTTCTCTTACAAGGTCCTGACCAAGTCTATCCAATCCTTTTCTGGTTTACTGATGGTCGCTTTTACTACATAAGCGTCTTCTGCTGAGAGATGTAGAAGAAATCAGCCAGCTACCAGGACTGGGCTGAGAAAGCCCTTTTAAGTGAATCTACTCACTACAGGGTCTGCATTGTTCACCTGACTATCTTACTAGATTATGTTAATTTACAGCTATTGTTTTCTTTCATTCTTTCCCACAGGCAGCAACAGGGTGTCTTGCTTGGCATATACGTGCATTTAAACCCTGTCTTTGCTGCTGTTAGCTCCCTGGACTTGGCACAGGCTTTGGTACCTGTACGAAGCTACTTGTGCAGCCTTGGTTGGCTCTTGTATGTCTCCTGCACAGATGAGTTGCTTTTGGGAAGGCAGCCGTTTTGCTTCATAGTCTCCAGTATATCACTGGAGTATATACTCCAGTATATGCCCTACAAAGAGAGGCTGAGGGAGCTGGGCTTGTTCAGCCTGGAGAAGAGAAGGCTGCGGGGGGGACCTCATTGCAGCCTGACAGTCCCTGAAGGGAGATTATAAACAGGAGGGGATTCAACTGTTTAAAAGGATAGACAATGGCAGGACAAGGGGGAATGGATTAAAGGAAGGAAGGTTTAGATTGGATATTAGGGGGAAGCTTTCTACAGAAAGAGTGGTGAGGGGCTGGAACAGGCTGCCCAGAGAGGGGGTGGATGCCCCATCCCTGGAAGTGTTCAAGGCCAGGTTGGATGGGGCCCTGGGCAACCTTGTGTAGCTCCAGGCCTGAGGTTGGTGTCCCTGCCTGTGGCAGGGGGGTTGGAGCTCTGTGATCCTTGGGGTCCCTTCCAACCCATGCCATTGATGATCACTTATTTGTATGTACTGTGCTTGGATCATTTATTGTTCTTAAGGTCTGAGGCTTTGAATTTGGTTTGTATGCTGTGGAAAACCAGCGTGTATAGTGGGGTGTTGTGTACCCCTCTGTTGTTTGGGTGATGAACAGCAGCGTTTGTTTGTATATATTGTTTCTGAAGGGCTTTATATTCAGGCGCACAGCACTGCTGTAGTCTGTCACACGTTGGTTCCTCTTGGGTTTACTATGTAAATGCAAGAATGGGGCTTACAGCTGATGAGAAGTCTAGTCTTCCAAGTAGTTACTCTTGGAAATTAATTCAAGATAACCAACATGAAATCCACCATAGCTCTGAATGAGAGTACTCACGTGAGGATTTAATGGTTTAAGTATTGCATTAGATTAATTTGTATTTCTGAGTGTACTTGGGTAATCAAGTCTTCCAGTGTATGCCCTGATAGGATTTTCTGTGGACTTTAGTACTGTGCAGGATTGTAACTTGAAGGTGTTTGTACCTTTTGTTTCTTCTGCCTCTTAACCAGACTACCAAGTAGATTCTGATACTGATGTTGCTTCTCTGCTCTTTCCCATGTGACATGTCTTAGCAGCTGTATTTTAGGTGGCTGGAGATATGAATAAGCTCCAGCAGTTTCAATTGCCTCAAAGCTCTTGCTTAATGCTCCAGGATTCCCTGAAACTTGTGCCACTTGATCAGAATGCTGTTAGCTTGCCACTGCAACATCTCAGCTCTGGTATAAATGCTTTGGCTGTACCAAACAGTTACTTTTATAAAATTTCTTTCTCTTCAGATGCTATTATCTAATAGATAGCACCTTGCATTGTTTGCTGAACAGATATGCTCCCCTATTTGTGGTAGTTATCTTCAGCTGATGTCCACAGTGCCGCAGTGTGTGGTGAGACATGAGGAAAGAGATCTTGGTTTTTTTGTGCTCCCAGATCCCAAGGTAATGATCTGTAGGTTTCTAGGGTTTTAGCCAGTTGTTTGGCTGAGATTCAAGGACTTCAGCTATGTGTTTTGGAAACACAGTTCTCTAGCAAGCGTGTGGTAAAGACAATCTGTTTTCCAGTGCTGGTGCAGGGAAAGGAAATGAGTGGCAGCGGCTTATTCTACGTGACATATTTACATGTAAGTTCACATATAGGACTATTCACAGAGGTATCTTTTGGCCTCTTTTTAAAAAAATCAACATAATTTCCCAAAGAATGGGGCTGTTTTGTTTATTTGTGCCCTGGAGTGCTTGTATATGCTTATGAAGGACCAACGTACATGTTTTATTTCCTGACAGCCAAGGAAAGTTCTCCCCAAAGAGGCAAACAGCTGAGCTCAAGATTGTAGCTGACATGGGAGAGTCGCTGATGTGACAGTACTGTGGCTGTTAATGACACGTTTACTGCTGTTCTTGCTGCCCTGAAGGATTTTTTGCTGAAGGTAGGAATACAGCGCAGGCAGCGAGAACTAGAGGGCTGCTGGTTCAGATTGCTGGCTTGGCTTGTAATACTGCTTGGCATAGCTTGTAAGGAGATCTTTTGTATAACCTGAAGTTTGTCACTGTCAGCTCAGCTGCAGGCAACTGCCTTGTCTCTGATTGCAGTTCTTTATTTGGTATATGAAGAGTGTAGGTTTGCATCATGGGGCGGGGGGATAGGGGTAATGTGGGGCTTGGGGCGGGGGGAGAGACCTGCGCTGTGCTGGCAGCAAGGAATTGTTATCCAGGCTGAACAATCTGAAACATCAGAGAAACGTTTGCTGCATCACACTGTTCTCTAGAAAGATAACAAATAGTGATTAAGACATTTTAAAGCCACTAGATATATGTAATATAATGTGGGCTCTAATGCTTATCCTCTCCAGAATCTGAAATGCGGCTCTGTGTGTGTGGAGGGGGCGGGGGTGGGTGGGTGGCAGTGCTTGTTTGAGTCACAGAAGTAAATGTTTATCTGTAAGCAGTGCTTTTTTTGGGGAGCTATAATTTTTGAACATTAATCCTTGAGGGACTGCCAGTGCCCCATTTGTTCAAAAAACCTTGAGCAAGAGCTTTAAACGAATTGCAAAAGGAAGGAAGCCTTTTGATGCCGAAGGAAGCTTGTCAACATACTGTCAGTGTGTCAGGACACATGCTTCTTCCCCTCACCCTGCCTTTTGTTGAATGTCCTCTTGCTTGATCCTGTGAAATAAAGCTGGGCTTGTGCCTAGGACTGGGAATAAACTTGGTCCTTCCTTAAACCTTTTCCTTTACACCTTGGGGGAGGAAAAAATATGTTTGTAAAAAGGTATGTTCACAGAAAAACAAAGAAGAAAGCATAAAAAAAGAATCCTATGTACTTTCAAGAGCCAACACTAAGCTTGAGGTAATAGTTTTTGTGAGAGAAAAGCGGTTAAAGGAATAATCAGGAATAAACTCTTTCTGTTGAGCATGGTGAGAGATGTCAAGAGGAAGCTGGTACTGAGAGATGCTTGATGGTGAGTAGCTGATGAGGGGAATGTATGTAAAGCTTACTTTATATTATATTTCTGTCAAGTTAAAATGCTTTCAATACTGAGTGCAACTCGTATAGTTAAATGTGGTAACAGACCAAACAGCAGAGCTACACTTGGGAAAAGCAGTATACAAAATGACCTCTGCACGCACAGTCACTTAAGCTCAGAATTTTATACTTGTATGCAGTTATCCAGGTGAGTCAGCGTGGGCACTGTGCTCAGAAGCAAGCAATAACTCATAGGCTGGTTTAGGTTGGAAGGAGCCCTAAAATCAACTAGTTCTACATGCCTTTGCCATGAGCAAGGACATACACTCTGCTAGCCTAGGTTGCCTGAAGTCCAATCCAACCTGGCCTTGAACTCTGCCCAGGGTGGGGACAGCCACAGCTTCTCTGGGCAACCTTTCAGTGCTCTTTTTCCCTTGTTCTGCTGGTAGTGTCACTTGACAAAGCCTCTAGTCCTGCAGTGATCTCTTCTGATGGGCTTTGCCCATCCCGTGGTACCAATGCTTCTGTTAAAATGGGCCAGATCCCTTGACCCCATAGACTGGGAACTCAGTCCTGCTGCTCTGGGTGGAATCGGTCCCTACTCGTATTAGTTTTTGGGCTTCTCTGAACTATAGCATCTAGGCTTGTTACACACCAGCATCTCTTCCACAGTGCTTCTTTTATCCCTGCAAAACAGCAAGTTACTTTGTGTTGAAGGAGAGTGAATAGACACACCATGTATGTGTTCTGCTTTGCACATAAGTGCTCTTCTGCTGGTGTAGATCACTCCCTTCGCCCTGTTTCTCGTCCCCTGCTGCTTCTCAAAATGGGCACAAGCCACACATTCAAGGGTGTTGTGGACCGAAAAACTGTTGCTACCAGCATCTGAAAATCTATTTATAAAAGAATTTAAGGGAGTCGAGTGCCCAAAATATTTGAATTTCAATTGGCAATACCCAGCCCTGTTAACTGAATGCATTATTTTGCCAGCTTTCTTTTAAATGACAACACGATAAAAGAATTCAACCTGTTTTCAAATGACTGCATGCTAATAGCTTTCTAGCAGGTGCTTCAGAAATCAAGGGAGTCTATGAAATTTCAGAATGCCCCCCCTCCCCCTAGAGAAAGCTTATTTCTGAAAAGTGCATGTGTATTTTAGTCTGCATTATCAAATGTGTGAGACTGTGGTCTGTTTGTACTTCTGCTGTTTTGAGACTGGTGTTTTTGTAAGGATTCAAAGTGCATCTGTCTTAAGTGGAAATTCCACACAAGCGTAGCTGTGTTGATGTCAAGGCACCTCTAAAGCGTATCATTTTAGGGTCCCAAAAGTGCAAGAGCAGTTGACACAAAGCTTTAGGGTGAGGGGAAGGTGGGTGGAAACACAACAAAAGAAAGGCACCCTAAACTCCCTGAAATGTCTTTTGTCACTTGAAATGCGATTGCTCCAAGAAGCCGGTGCAGAGAACTACAAAACTGCATTTCATCTGCAGTTACAGACTGATAGATATTCCTTGCAGCTGACAGTAGGCAGTGAGGCGTAATTCCTTTTGTTCCTTTGGTTGTTTAGCAGAGTAAGTAAATTTAGGTCAAGCTCTCAATCATTTGATCACATGCCTGGAGATGTAATACATTTTGTCTAAGAGCCAAGGGAAACAGTCATTTAACCAAGTAACTGTTTCATTTCTTTAGGTGACTAATTTGATAGACAAGGCACAGTTCACAGGAAAACAATGGGTCCTACAATGGGATGTTCTCATCCTGACCTTTGTGCCCGTTGGATACTGGTGTGGGGCCTGTTAACATGGAGATATTTGCCAGATTGAGATGAGTGTAGCAACATCCTACATATAATACAGTTTAAGTTACATCGTGCAGCGCGTTGCGTCATGCATCTACTACAAACAAGTTGCCTCTCTTCCTGCCACAAGGTTTCTGAAGTAGGGTATGAAGAAAGAGCATTTATTTAAGAGCGAGCAGCTTGTTTTACCTTGAATTTCAGATTACTTGGAGCTTGTGTGGTTTTCACCCTTCTTTATCCTGTAGACTCAATTCAGCCTTTATTGCACATAGGCGATCGCACCAAAAGCGGCCAAAACAGCAGGTGGATTTAAACTGGGCAGCTGTGTGGCTGAGCTAGTGTACAAGTAGATGATAAAATAGGCGGTTTGGGGAGGTGTAACTTCTCCACCCTCAGTAAGGAACTCTGCTGGTCGTTACTTGATAAGGTCAGCCATCATTTCTTGAAGATGAACTTTGATATTGCCATTGTAGCTCTGACTAATTCAACTTAAGTTTCTTACCATCATGCTGGTCATGGTTTTAACATTTTGGAAAGGTTTGCTTTAGAAGGGAAATACATTTTTTTCTGGTCTACTTGAATAATTAAAGCCCCCTGTGCTTGTAGTTTAGCGCTGTCAGTTGAGCATTTGTAATTATTCAGTATATCACGTTCCACTGCGATGATACAGTTCCTTTCTGTTTGGTACTGACCCAGGAGAGATAATCTGCATTCGTATCTAAACAGAAAACCACTAGAGGAACTGTGTTGTTAAATGAGATATTTTTGGATTGTGATTTAACTGAAAAAAGGACTTTCTACTACAATTTTTAATTTAAATGTGGAAAATAAGTCTGTAAGAGTAGCTTTGCAAATTCTTCCAGCCATTTTTTCAGGCAGAACAAGTATCCGTTTTGCTGTCTTCCTATCACGCCTTTCATCCTAGGCACTCACTGATGTGCCTCCTTGAGGGAAGGTCTTTATAGTACCTTCATCTGTGATGAAAGTTTGCAGCAATTACCTCTCATTCTGTTCTTTCTCTAGAGCATAATACGTGCATGATTTTTTCCAACTACATACCAGCTAATAAACATATTTAAAATAATGAGTCTCAAGAACAGGAAGGGGGTGGGGGGTGGGAAGTAATGTATAGAATGTATCTTCTGAAAAAACTTTGTTTTCAAAATGAAAATTTATTTAACTATGAATTACATTCCTTTCATTGCACTTTTGCCTTCCTCAGTGCTGTTGCTTGTAAAAGTCGTATTTTATGCTTGCTTCTTTTTAATGCATGAAGGTGTAGTGATCTTGTGTGTGGATTTCCCTGTGATTCCATGTTTTCTGTTAGCTTGCCTGCCATGACACCTCTTGTAACTTCTGGAGTCCCTCTGCTCTGCTTGTCACTATTTGTTTTCCATGTACTCCTTCAGCAATGGTATGGTTACTAATTCTTTCCATTCCACTTCAGTTTCTCACCAAAATTCTTAGGGCTCTGCCCATTTATGGCTGGAACATGATCAGGAGTTTTCACTGATGGGTAAATCATTCCAAACTTCTCATATTCACACTGATACACAGTGAATCACAGAATTGTAGGGGTTGGAAGTGACTTAGAGAGATCATCAAGAAATGCTTGTAAAGAGAACATCTTGCTTCATCTTCCTGCCTCCCCCACTTGCAGTTAATTTCATGCCCATTCAGCTCACAGTGGAGAAAAGATGACGAATTTGGCTGAAATAATGAAGCTAAGTCATGTGGCCAGGTATGAGGGAGACCGGAGCACTGGAAAACTTAGTATAGGCAAACGCTGACCTACGGTGCTCTTCAGTTGAACACATGGACTAAATTAGTGTAATGGTTCATAGCATTTTATCTTCCTGCCTGGTCAAATCCAAAAGCCCAAGCCAAACGTGATGTCCTGTGCGAATGACAGCGGGGTGCTGTGCGCCTCTGAACAGAACAGAACCTTTTGTCATGTAGGCTCCAACGTGGGTTTCTTTCTTGCTAACTAAACGTTTAGGAATTAAGTGTCTGGGTTTGTGTCTGACACACTTTGGGTATAGTTTTACACACAGGCTCCTCTGGAGACTCCTCTCCCTCGGTTTTCCTGTTATTAACATACAAATCTCCACTGTTGTAACTGAGAATGGAGCCAATTTTATGTTCTCTCACCAAGGGTCCTTCCAGTCTTCTTGCAGCTAGGGAAAACAAATGGGCCTTTTAGTGTGCCCTGAAAGTCAATAAGCTAGAACTAGTTTATGGGGGGGGTGTGTGCAAGTTCCCAAACTGTGGATTGGGAGGGGAGGGAGGGGGGCACAGCAGAGAGTACACATCTGCCTTCTTTTAGCGGTGTTACTGCCCTAGAGCTCAGTCTGGTACAAACTTGTTGTTTGTTGGTTTGGTTTTTATAGATGCATGCTTTTTCTCAAATACTTTAAGACAAATTTCCCAAATACTTGAATAATTTAATCAGCAAAAATATGCTTCTTGCATGCCATGGCAAGAAAAGGTCAAAAAATGGATCGAAGATGTATTTGATGAGAAATGGATACTGATGCTATCTTGCCTTGTAGGTGGCTTTCGAATTGGACGCACAGTTCATCTGGAAGGGACAGACTGTAGCTGAGACCAGCCAGATGTAACTTCTGTTGGTCTAATGGCAGAGAAAAAAGCTGGTCAGATTGTAGTTGTTCACCTCTTTCTGCTTTGGAGCAGAAATCCACTGGCTGCTGCTTTTTTATCCCTCAGATACAAATTGAAATAGAACACCAAAGGTTTTTTAGATACAGAAAATGAAATACACTTACAAAAATTTAATGTATGGCTGTTACTGGACAGGAGTGAAGGAAAAGGGAGAAGGAAGCTGTTATGATTTTTTTTTTTGTCTTTGTTTAGTCTTTTTCTCCCACTTTTCCCAGGAGAAGCTTCCCCATAGTGTGAAAATAAAGCACACTTATTGTTCTTATATCCTCAAAAAAGGAGGAGGGAGGGGAGAGAGAGAGAGGCACTAAAATAGCTTAGCAATAAAGATCATGTCTAAAGCAAATGTTTTCTTTTCTTAACAGTTGAGATTGATTAGGCAAGAGTAAGTTACTTTATTGCTTTACAAGCAAACAATGATAAGAACAAACATCTGCTTTAAAATGGGATGATTTCTTTTCTAGTGCTGAGACAGATTTCCTCTGGGCTCTGGTTGTTATCAGATCTGGCCTTGAGGATGCTGCTCGCCGCAGGTTACCCTGCGAGCATGAGAACGCGTTGGGGCAGGATGGGGTTGTCTCACTCAAACAGATGGCAACTTGCATTGAGAAAGAAGGCAGCTCCGTTTTTTGTGCCTGGTTAAAGGTACCAAAAAGGTTCTGGTTCAATTGTGGCTTTTTCATTTCTTTGGTAGATGGTTTTGAGGTGGTGTGGGGGTTTTTTTATTTTATTTTATTTTTTTTTTTAGAGAGTTTTGGTCCTGGCTTGCTTTCTAGTAATGAAAGACATGAGAACCCCAAAACCCCACAGCTTGTAAGCTTTTGTTTGCTTTAAATTTGAGTAGCAAAGATGCTATACCCATACCACAGAGGTGTTTGCATTGTGTATGGTATTAGCATGTAGTTTTAGATGCTTTCTTGAGAGCTAAGACAAAAGACCTTGATTGCATCGTGTGTTTTTATGCTAGAAGTGCATGTGCATTAAGATACCCTTTTCCTTCTCTATAGGGTCTGTATTTTCTCCAACAAATTGAGTAGGAATGACAAGGCTCAAGTACTGGGCTTTGCCTTTGCAGAAAAAGAAAATAAAGGAAAACCTGATGCTAACACCAGCAACGATGGGATTTCAGGCTTTGCCTACCTGTAGTAGATGAACTACCTCCTGTGACATCCCAAGGGAGGCAGGCTGTTGCTGTGGGGTACTTAAGGACAGGGTTCACTGCACTTATTTGCTCATAGCTGACTATCTGGTTTGTTTTGTGATAAGACTAAAGACTCTCTGTAGAATAGAAACTGTCTCTACTAGTGAATAAACAAAAGAAACCCATTTCTGGCAGTCAAGACAGAGCCATAATGTTCCAGATGGCTCACAGTATTTGAAGTAACTCTAATATTAAATAGATACAGTGTTTCAAAAGCTACAAGTGCCTTGTAGGGTTTTTTTCTTCCATCTCCTTTTTTGATTTTAATTTCAAGTTTATTTAAAAAAGCGTATTGTTGAACAAAGAATTGAAAAACACATGTGGTACTTGAGTCCAGAAATTTCTGAGGCTGCAAAAGAAGCCAGACCTTATCTCTAAGTAGTGCAAATGGTATACTCCTCACAGAAAGAAACCCTGCAATTCTGATGTCTGTAAATGATGCAGCTTTGCCTTCGTGTGTATGTATGTAGTATCTCTTACAGTATTCTACCTTTTCCCATGGGGTGACCTAAACATTTTTACAGAGGGAGCTGAATAGAAGTGCAGCATCTTCAGCTGTAAGCTGCATTCTGCCAGATAGTCCTCATAAACATCAATTGCAAACCTGAACTTTCCCTCTAAAGGAGTTGTTCAACAAGAAAGGCAAACAGATTAGGAACGTGATGCAGATGAATGGGCAAGTACAATGGCAATAGTCAAGTCCCAAGCAGGGCTGGAAGCAGTGTATTTGCAAAAATACCTTGTATATGTAGATGTGTAGATCCTAAATTAGAAGTAGGAGTGGGTAAGCAGATCGAGAGTCCAGGAGGGCTGAGAGGTTAATTTCATCAATTCTTTAATCTTCCTTCAAGATTCCTGGGACTTGCTTAGATCAATAAAGAAGATGCATAATTTAAAGTGAGCTATTGAAAAAGGTATTATAACTACAGTCAATGTCTCCTTTGTGTTCAACAAACCTTGAAAATACTGGTTTGGATGTAATTGTAAGTGGAGTCTATAAAAATGAACTTACTGGGTATGACACTGGACCAAATACATAGGCAAGTCTCACTTGGTGTGTTTTGGCCTGCTCTGGGCTGGTTATCTATACTGTATTAGATCCCAGTATGAGGATGAGACTGGGCTACCAGGCCATGGTTTCTTCTGGCTGACTGCACAAGTGCCGTGATTTATCGACATAAAAAGTATGAATAACTACAGCCTAGAGAACAGTAGTTAAAGATGTTCCCTGTGGGACCAACAGCAGTTGGAAGTGACCTCGGGTGCAGTTGCAGTGTCTCAAGGACACTGAAATTTATGTGAGCTTTTCAGCTCTACTCAGAGAAAGAATTTTTGTGTGTTGTTCTTAGCTGCTGAATTGCAGTTTGCTGGTTTTGTTTTCCAGAGGCTCTGAAATCCACCAGAAGATCAGTAGTGCTTTGCAATTAAAGGCTTTCTCAGCTGATACATGTACAAGAGCTGTGACCAATGGTGTATGGTTTTGGGGAGGTGTGTTCTTGGCAGGGAAATTCTTTGGGGATGCCCTCTCTTTGCTCCAAAGCTCTCCAAGGGCACAGGGCTCTATAAAAAGAGCACTTAGATGCATATATGGTCTCACTGTGTAGGTCAGATGTTGCATGTGACCCTTTCTAGTTTAACACCATAAAACTGAAGTTAGATTTTACAGTCCTTAGGATTTACAGTGATTGGGTTTTAGTTTTTGTAATGAAACCTGAAGACACCCCCTCCAAAAAAAGCTGGAATAGTCTCAATGTGTGTTGAAAATATGCCTAGTGCAGGCAGTGATTTTACAAGTTTACTTACTTCGCCCAGTATGTGTCCTTCAACCCTGACTCCTAGAGCAAGCTGAAAGACTTAACAGGCTTCCCCTAACTCTCCTAAACAATTCAAGTGCTGTGATACAAACCCCTGCAGGTGCTGTTAGTTTTTATTCTGAAAGCATGGTCACTCAGTGGAGTGGATACCATCTTTATGTGTTGACCAGTACAAAGGGAGTTGAATCCCTAATTTCAATCTTTACATGCTTTACAATAGAAACCATAATTTTGACATCAGATCCTGTATCTACTTAATCCTTGGACTGTAAGGTTAAACTGGTATTTGGAGACGTGTTGTGATTGGGGAGAAGGGATGTTTGGGAGCTAGACAAGGGGTACAGTTCATTTAGTGGTGGACAAGAATGTTTGTAAATGTCACAGGGTTCTCCAGATAGAAGTGTGAGAAAATAATTACCAGTTCAAAAATCAAGAGAGAAGAGAGGGAATACCTGGCCTAGGCTTGCAGCAGTAATGGGAAGACTAAATCTGCATCTTTATTAGCAGCTGGATTTTAAATAAGAGTATGGTTGTAAATGAAGCCTTTGTCCCAATTTTTACTGCATATTGATCCAGTTCTCAAGGTGCTTTGGGATCAACTAGATCCCTCTAGGAGAAATCAAAACTGGAAGTTCATGTCCAAGTATGCTCCAGTGTTGTTTGAAGTTGGTTAGGCCCTATCCTCCAGTTTGGGTTTTGCCACCATGAGATAATCTGGGACCCAGTACAGAAGGATCAAGATAAGGATCTTAACATCAAAGGCTCCCACACAGCCCTGCATTAGTTCTGGTGCTCTGTAAGGAGCTAAATGCCAGGAAGACATTCCTGGTTGCTGCTGACTGCTCCTTCGTACAATCCTGGTGCTTCTTCCTTGTGCATCTGCATCCAGATTGGAAATCCTTTTCCTCCTGTAACTGCCCATCTTTCTCTGCCCTCCCCTGCTGAATTCCTGTTTCTTTGCTTTGCTTTCACTCTCCATAATGCCTTTTCAATGTTGTTTACAGCCTTCTGCCAAGTTTATAGTTACCTGTTTTACTTCATAAAATTCAGACGTGCACCTTGAGACCCCAAGGAACTGTCAGCCTTTGAGTTGTGCAAGGGCTGGGATTTTAGTGCCATGGGATAATCCTGCTATCTGCCTGGAAGTCATTAATCTCATGATGGCTTTGGATAGAGGAGACTGGCAAGCAGTGGGGAATTCAACTAGATTAAAAAAAAGTGAAAGTAGAGTCCTTGAAGGTCAGTAACAACATCCGTGCTTGGGAACACCAGAGCAGATGTGCACTCTTTATCTGGACCTTGAAACGACTTGGTTTTGGGAGTATGCCAGCAAGTTGGTGTCATATCTTGACTCCAATACCCCCTAGGAAAGAACAGACCATGTGGGAGGACCCGGAGGAGAGTGCCTGCTCTGATGTGTGCTTTCAAGATCCTTGTTGCCCAGAGAAGACTCTTGCAGGGGCAGGCTAAGAAACACCTCATTCTGTGTTTCCAGTATACCTTGTGCCAATGCTCTGGATTCCAGCCCCACAAGGCGTGCTGCTCTTTCTGGATGTTGCTCTGGGGTGGGGGCAGTTGATGCCTGACCTTTCTGGTAGGCATCAGGCTCAGAGCCACAGCAAAATGGTACACACTGCCAGTCTAAGGCCATCATAGCTTTAAAACACTTTCTCCTTCAGCTGTGGAAAAATTCTTCTGGGGAGCAGCTATCTCAGAAGTTACCTTTCCAGTCCCAAGTCGGTGTGAGTCCTCAGCTCAGCCCTGGCGTTGGGGAGCTGTGTTTAGTGCCTGCTGCAAAAGCAGAGCTCTCCTGGGCTTCTGTGCTGAGAGCCTACAGCACAGCCTCTTTCTCTCCCCAACTGGTACAGATTAGCCTGCCCACAAGGCAGTAACTCTGTGGAGCCTGTCCCAGACCCACAAACGCAGGAGAAGCACTCTTGGGAAGTCTCTCTGTACCTGAAATCCAAAGCAGTTACTGGCCGAGGTGCTGGTCGGTTGCAGTAACCCCTCTCT
Source organism: Laterallus jamaicensis coturniculus (assembly GCA_022605575.1). Lineage (NCBI taxonomy): Eukaryota > Metazoa > Chordata > Aves > Gruiformes > Rallidae > Laterallus > Laterallus jamaicensis. The sequence continues at coordinate 7,440,127 of JAKCOX010000005.1, forward strand.
GCCCCCTGTGTCTCAACGAGCAGAAGTTGCTGTGTCACCCATCCTCAGTCGGCCCCTGAAGGGGAGCTGCGAGGATGCAGTCCTGCTGCGGCGGCTTTCTGTGCATAGGGAGTCCCTCTGCGGGAGTGCTGTGCGGTGCAGAGTCGTGCCTCTCCTTTTAGGAGGCTGGGAGCTGCGTTAGCTCCTGGTTCCAGCAAGCAGCTCGCAGGCAGGCAGCAGCCTCTCGGGTGGGGAAGGCGGTCTGGTGGCTGTTGTGTGCTGTCATGCCTTCACTCCAAGCAGGATGCTGAGTTGATGTAGTACCATACCTTTGCCAGTGTGGGGTGGAGGTGTCGGCGGACTCGCGAATCAGCAGGAATGCCAGAGAAACCCTGGAGGAAAACTTGGCTTCAGAAAGTTTTGAACAATTTCGTGAAGCTGTTTTGGCCCTAGGCCAGGTTCTGATCCAAAGTAATTCTCCTAAACCAAAACCAGTGGAGACAGGAGGCATTTTGGTGCCAACCTCACAGATCTGCTGAACTGCTCGCTTTGGGCAGAGTTACTTCCTGATGTGCAATGACCTGGAAGTTCAGGTGCTTCCCCTCTGTCCTTTTAGCCATTTAATCTTTAACTCGCTTTGTTTGCCAGGTGCACCCCCCTGTTCCTGTACCTGAATACTCATAAAGGGATCTGTTACAACTCGTGAAAGCGATGCCAGTTTTTATTAAAAACCTCAGTCATGCTTCATGATGGTTTTCTTAATGAAGCAACTGCACAGATGCTGGGATATCATCTATATTGGTGTGCATTACTTAAGGGTGAAGGCCAGTCTTACTTTCCATTTTTGCATTCGGTGTGGGAGGTGTTGGTATAGTGTGTTACATCCATCCTGACTTACCTGATTCACTGTCAGTCATCAGCTCTGCTCCTTTAAGGTTGTTAATGTTTTTAAGGTAAGGGGATTTGGGTAAAGTCACTGTTTGCATGGGGAATGCCCTGGGGAAAAACTAAAAGTGCCAGAGGAGAGTTGTCTGGATTGCTGGAGAGTGGGTTTTTCCTTGCTGCTCAGTACTTCCTCAGTGGTGTAAGTTGGGAGGCAATTTCTAAGTTGGTATCTTTTAAATGTCAGACTTCTTTAAACTAGTTATAGTAATGTGATACCATGGTGACATTTACCATCAGCAAGAAGTGTTAGTCTGGGGATCCCAGCCTTCTCCAGCAGACAAGAGGTGAACTTTGAAAACCTGCCTTCTCGGGAGGTGCCAGTGACACCACACATGCTGATACCCTGGTTGCTGCGCTGAGCCGTGTGTGGGTAATGAGAGCAAGCAGTATCTTTTGTAGCTATCAGCTTTCCTTTTGTCACATAAGCAAATTTAAACCCAAAACCCAGAGTTGACAAAATATTGAAAACAAGAAACAATGCCAGTAAATCCAACTGTCTTTCCATGTGGCACTGTCGCTTCTCAGGCAGCTCTGTGGGAGTGTGTCTGCCTCGCCCTGCTGGGTTTGGAGGTGCGTGTGTGGGGCTGAGAACGGAGGCTGGTGCTGAAAGTGAAAATGCTGATACAGCTGGCCGTGTTATCGGCCTTCAGGAATAAAGCTGGGGGCAGAGGACCCAGGGCTGTAGGGAGATATCTAAACACAACTAGTAGCTGCAAAACTGAAAGCAGGAAGTACTCCTCCGGAGGCTGAAACTGAACTACCTGGAGAGATGCTTAAGGGAAACTTCCCTGATTTAAAGAGAACTGCCTTCCAAGAAAACCAAATTCATTTGAGCAGTAAGTACTCAGAATTCCTGGAAATAATGAAATAAAGAGACTATTATATTTTTGTTCTCTGTCTAAATATCAAGGAGCAGTTATTAATAAATGACCTCCGCATCTGTGCCTGTGGCTTTGCACATGCTCACTGACCCTTGCAGTGCAGGATTTTGCAGACCTGGCTGTGAATGTAGCATAGGGTAATATGCTTTTTTTCCCCTCAATATTTTGCTTTGGGAAGTATAGCAAAATCAAACAAGCTCCATACCAAATAATACCACCTCTAATCTATATATTAAAACTTCATATAGCTCTTTGCCAGAAAATAAAAATCCATATGAGTTGATGCCTCTTAAGATACCCAGGTATTGAAATTGATACTGATAAGTATAAGTATAAACTGGTATTGATGCCTATCAATTAGTATTGAAGACTACTATAAGTATGTATGTCTGTCGATAGGTATTGATAAGTGTCAGTGCTTATCTAAACCAGTCTACCAATACCTATCTATCAACATGTATTAAAAGTTATCAAGATTTATTGCTATTGAAATTTGTCAATATGGACAGGTATAGATGCCAACTGATACTAAAATCAGCATCAAAATCAGTAAGTATAGGTTATTATTGAAATAAGTACCTCTTGAATAAATAGATATGGATGCCTGTCAATACCTATTGATGCCTATTGGATGCCTGTCAATACCTATTGATGCCTATTGATTTAAAAATCAGTATGGAAATTGATAGGTATTAATACTTACTTTCTGATACCTGTGGTACCGTAAGTATCAAAGCCCAATGATCTCGAAATCAGTATTTAAATTGATAGCTATTGATACCTACTGATAGCAAGGTTAATATTGACACATGTTGTTATTAAAAGGTATCAGTTCCTTTTAATACCATACTATTTGAATGCCTCAATTAGTATTGAAATAGCTTTTGATGAGTACTAATAGTGAAATTTGGTATCAAAAGGTACTATACAAGAGGTAACTATACTTCCTGGTAGGTATCAGTGCTTCTTGATAAATAGTGAAATCAGCATTAAAAGTTACAGGTATTGATGCCTGTTGATACCTATTGACATGAAAAGGTAACGATGCATATAGGTATCAGTGCCTGTCAACAGCAACGTTTTGAAATCAGTAGACACCAGTGGGTAGCAATGCCATTAGATATTGAAATCAATAAATAGCAATGCCTATTGGTATCAAAATAGGTATTCAAATTGTTAGCATAGAGGTCTTTCCTATGGTGACAGGCTTGCTAGTGGGGGTGTATACAACCAATGTGTACCCAATAATTATTTATTAGCTAGCACATTGATAAGGATAACATTCTGTTAGACCAGCTGGAAATGTGTGCACCACCCCTAAGGCAAACATCTGACGAGTCAGAGAAGCATTGGCCTCTGCTGCTTCTTGGAGTAAACTGTTCCTTAGCTTTGCTGACTTCTGACTGTTACTTTTTGGGGGGTTATACCTTTTCATGTTAGCATTTGTCTCCTGTGCCCTTGAGTTACTACTTCAAACTAAAACAAATTAATTTAGTCTTTGTTTTTGCTTCTTGCTGCTCTCACTGCTTCTTATCTCACACTGTTTTAGCTTGCATGCTCTCACAGCTCAACGATAATTTGTCCATAGAGCTGGGCCAAGGTCGAACCTCTGTGCTTTGCAGAGCTCAGCCTCAGACCACAGAAATCTAAAGTCCTGAGCCAGGGGTCTGGGTTCAATTTACAGAGAAGAGATGGTAATGGCTCAATATGTCAGAATTCCTGTTTAATTACACTGACTTGTTATATCCTCTAAGTTTAAAGGGGATCAATGTTGAATGGTCAGACTTACCAGGAGATGTCCCACTCTTAGACATAATGATGAATGAATTCACAACTCAAAGCCCTCAGTGCTTTAGTGATGGTGCACTCATGAAATGAAAAGTGGAATCTGATTCTCATTCTCCTTGAGACAATCTGGACCCATATAAAGATATGAAATTCACTTTGTCTCCAGCATCTGTATTTTATTTCTGTATCTGAAAACATCTGTGTCCATACTGCTACAGACAATTGCTTTCCTTTCAAAGAAAAAATATCTGAGAAGTGCAATTTTTTTCTTCTAACTGGACTTTTCCTACCACAGTCCCACCAAAGTTCCCTTAAAGTACTTTAATAGTAAACAGGCCTCTTGGCTGTAGCCTTTTTTGCCCTTCCTAAATGGTTGCTCCAAAGTAGCCATGTGCCTCCTGAAGAAATGAGCTGAGAATCGCAGTGTCCTGGGGCACAGATGTAGAAAAAGGCCTGTTTTGGGGAAGGTTAGCACCGGTTGATTCAGAACAGCAGTTGGACTGGAAGTCTCATGAAAAAGTGACTGATAGAGAGCTAGTGAGTGCTCTGGAAAGGTACCAAAGATGCCAAAGAAAGAGAGAATACTTAAGCCTGTTCAGGCAAGGCTAGAGACACAAAGACTAAATCTGGAGGGCTGAAACCCAACAGCTTGATGAATGTCTAGACAGCTGTTCCAGACTGTGACGTGTTTACAGCGCTGAGTTGGCTGGAGAAGTCCAAATCTCATTCAGTCCCAGGGTACTTGCCCACTGTGAAAACTACCAAGGCCTTCTGGAACAAAAACTGCTTCAGAGAGAGGGTGCTCTTGCTCAACTAACCATGGTCCATGGTGCATTTAGTAACCAAGGGACCACCAGTGTGATGCTTTTGTATGGCCAAAAGTCTGAGTGACTCCTGTCTCTTGCTGGTGTTGCAGCTGCTGGGAAGAACAGCTGACAGGAATAGAAACACCATAAAATAGTATCTCTGAGGAGCTGGAGAAGAGGAAATAACAAGCATTAAAATGAAAGAAAAGGCAGATTCTTCTCAATTTTGATGAAACATTTTGATGCAGAAACTTTGTCAGTTCAGCAGAGTGACCTTGAGGGAACAAATAATTTGTGTTTTGGCAGACAGATCCAGCCTGTGATTTCTGGTGCAGCAAGTCTTTGAAAAGTGCTATTTACTTTGACCATGTAGATTCTACACATATTAGTAAAATGCTGCTATGCTTTAGCTACCCGTGCACAGGCAGGGATGGCTTGTCAGATTTTGGGTTCAAGCTAGTGCATTTTCCAGGAAAATTTGCGTAGCCAGCTCCTGCTTTGAAGAAAGCAATCAAATTACAGGTTGTTTTCTTAGATGCTTGGAGCTTGGTATATCTAATAAACAATTTTCTCCTGAAAATATTATTGCTGTGGTCTGTATCAAAGAGATTCTCTAGTTTGTGTACTGGTTTTGGAATTTTTGTTCATTCAGGAAAGGCTTAGTGTAATCATGGCATAGATTTGGACATTAAAGTAAAACCAGTACATGGGTCACGTGGACCCAGAGTGAGAGAGTTCAAATGTTCTGCAGTTCTGATCATCAACTTCTGTTTTCCTTTTGGTTGCATAGGATTTGTTTGATCCATTTGACCTTTGATTCAAGGTAGGAAGGCCGACATCAACAAGTACAGAAGTGCTTTGACCTTGTATCACGGGGAAAATTTAACATTTCACAAGAGTATTCCAAGAAGACTCTAAAAATTATGTCCCAAAATCAGGGTAAATAAGATGGGGAGAGGCATTAACCCTCAACCCTGTATATTTTATGCCTGTTCCTTTCAGAACTGCTACTGTAATTCTAGAACAGAAGAATTAGTAAAGAATAAGGTTGCCTCTCCTTGTGAAAAGTGGCAGTCAGCAGTACTTACACAGATAAAAAAATGGGAACGTGTCAGGAAAAGAGGACATTCCAAAATCTGGATTATATTTTCTGTGCTTCCACTAAAAGACACTTTGTGGCTTATCATCTACCTCAAAATAGCTGTGGAATTGCCCTTTATGTATTCTCCCTTTAGGACTGGGGTGGGTTTTTTGTTGTTTATTTATCACAAGAAAAAGTAAGGGCAATAATTTTTTTTTTCCTTTCAAAATCCAAATAAGGCTCCACAAATATTTGAAATTATAAAATCATTTTGAATAATTAGAAAAAATTCTGATTTTTTTTTTTTAATTAAGAAAAATGGGTATACATTTTAAATACACTGACTCCCTATTGGTTCATATTCATGTATAAGTGCTGCTGTTTGTGTGACTGGAAGAGCATGTATGTACACAGATGGTGCAAGGACTGAACATGTGTGTTAAGGACTAAAATCAAAGGGAGAACTATCTCCTAAACACTTTAAATAACCAGTCCAATGCTTTTAAAAAAATACTATTTAAAAGTATATTAGTAAAGCGTGGGGCACATAAGCACCTAGTCTGGCAGAGACTTACCAAGTGGCCTACTGTTAGTTATGATAATAGTTCAGTTGATGACTCTGGACCTAAATGTGGAGGAAACAGTGTTTGTGGAAGTACTGGGTGTCCCTGTCAGGCAGTTAACTGACTTTATAGCAGCCTCTGTGGTACTGAGAGTACTGGACAAACGTTTTGTTGTTGTCTGTTTTTGAGCAAAATAACATTCTGCTTTTCTAACCACTTGAGGTTTGGGTACTGATTTTTCTTTTGCATTACTTGGTACAAGAAACGAAGAAATTAATTAGCAGAACAGCTTAATCCAAAAACTTGTTAACCATGAACTTACAATTGCCTCTAACACCATTTTACATAAGGATAACAAATTAGTTAGTCATTAGTGTTAATCTGATATATTAAAAATTAAACTGTTTAAGTGTTAGTTTTTATAAATCATACTTTTCTAGAGGACTCCATGTATGACGTTGAGAAAGGTATTTGCAAACACTTATGTGCTTTATAGCTATCTGTGGGCTGCTGCTTCTCTTATCATAATGAAAACTGCACTGGGATGTTCTGATTGAGATCTGAGGAGTCCCCAAAATTTGGGTTGCTGGTTCACTCGTGCACATGTGTATGAAGCTCTTCACTCGGAGTTATGTCGCTGATCTCAGTGCAATGGAAGTCTCTCTTGATTTCTGCTGTGCTAGTGAGATCACAGCTTTCATCTTTCTATGATCCTCTCTGCCACTAAAGGGAAAAAGAAAATTGCAGGGACTTCTCTGAATGGAAAAGAAACAGATTTCTGGTGACATAGCCATCGGTTGTCCTGGGAGCATTTGCTGCGTCCTTCAGTTTAATTTGCTTAATATATGTAATTAATTAAGCAACTACAAAGTGATAGAAATGTATTTGTGAATTCAGTCCCTGTGAATTAGCGATAAACAATTTGATACTGCAGGATGTTAGTGCTTTCTCTGTGGGACTAATGATCTCTAATGCCTCAGCAGTCGTTTGTGGAGCTCATCATGTTTACCTATTAAAATGAAGTAATTACATTTTGCTGGAGAAATCTTAGAATGCTCTTGGTGCTACCAGCATTTGGCTATGAATTTCGGATCCTGAATAGGACCTGAATGTTTAGCTGAAGCCTTTTGGACAGGACCCTATGTTGTGGGTAGATGACAGGTACCCTTTCAGCTTTAAAAGGTGGTTGTAGGGACATGGAGGATTCAGCTGCTGGAGGATTCGGTATCAACAGTTAATTCAGTGGTGCAGGGCATTCTGCAACCTGAAATTTAATAGAATGACCTTTTTTCTCTTCTTTTTGAAGCCTCAGCTACTTGATGTTTTCCAAGTCTTCTTCACAGCAACTGTATGAGACAGACAACTTCAGTGTGATGCATTTTATGGGAGTCAAGGGATTAAGGTGTCCTCTTCTGAACTTGGCTTACAAACATTTGGGTTTGCACGCTTCTGTGTAATGCAACTGGAAAGCATAACGTTCCTCATGAGGATCAATGACTTCAGGGTTAAATTAAGTATCTTTGAGTGTTCTCCTAAAGGGTGGAGATCGCTTAAAACGCTTGGGCAGCATAGCTACAACTTGTCAGCTTTCAGTGCCCACATGGTGTGTGGTCTGGGTAGCTGTGTATGCAGCTACCGAGTCTGCATGCACAAAGGATACAATTTTGTATATGAAAACCCCTAGAACAAAATTTGGAGGCTAAAGTGAAAGAACTTGTAAATTTAGGCTCATGACCAAGCCTTCCTACTTTCCTGTACGGCATTCTCACTTGTTTTCCTCCTTCAAACTATTTAAAGGAAACTGATAATTTAGCTGGATTCCGGGCACATGGGTATTGGTGTCATCTGTCCCCACGAGATAAGTGACGTAGCCTTAGTGCAAAGGAAAAAGAAGTAAATTGCAACCTCACTTTGCTTGCAAAAGTGTTGGCTCCTCTTTCTTGAGGAAACCCCTGTGGTTTGTTGTCACTGTCAAGCAGCGTAATATATTTAATGACTTAGAAAATGTCTTATTTGTTTATGTTTGCAAGCTGTGGCCTACATATACAGGAGATTTTCCTGTACCTGGAACAATATGACTTAAGCTAAATTTACTGATATTATTGCTGGAGGATTGAAATAAAAAAAAAAAAGTTTCAGATATTTTAGTTGGTGCCCTGTGTCTGTAGAATATCTGGCAAAAACATCTTAGGCAAGTCTCAGACTAACCAACATTAGTGGTGTTTTAAAAAAATGAGTCAAGCACTCTTTTTTTTTTTTTTCCCTCCTGCAGTTTTTAAAATGTAGTATATTTGGAACAAAATTCTTAAGTACAAAGCCATGAGATATGATGATTTAGCCCAAGACTTGGCCTGACGTTTGTGTCTTCCATCGCTTTTATTCAAGTTGAGGCATTGTGCAACTGAGCACATGCAAGTCATGAAGCACGATGAGAACAAGCAGATCCTTTGGCTCTGCAGCACAGTGTTGCAAAATTCAGTTTGGAGAAAAGTGGAAGCATCTAACCAATAGGTAGCTCTAGAAAGTCACATCTGGCTTCGTTGGGCTGAGACTGAAGCTATGACCTCGTTATGCAAGCTGAAGCAGTTCAGATCATGCCAAAAAATATTAGAGCTACAGATCTTCAAGGAATGTTGCAATCATGCAGAGAGGTACTGAGTAAGTTTAGACTATTCCAGAGCTGGACAAATGAACATGAATTTGCTGAACTACGTTTTTAGCCTTGGGCATCAAAGTCCTTTGAACTCAGTAACCTAGCACATTTTTGGCTTTCCTTGTGTTTCCTTGTTTCCTTTCTGACCTGGCCTGAATTTTCACAGGGTTGAATGTGGCTGGTTTTGTGCTATGACGTGTAAACAGGATTAGTGCGGCAAACACCATGCTAAGAATGATTTCATCTGGTGCACATGCTGGAAATGACGTGTGGCTTTTAAACCCTCTGTCAACTACTCCCTCATTTGATGTTCAGGTTGAGGGCTGTGGTCTTTGACTAGAGTACAATGTATTGTGGTTGATAAATCAATTTACTAGAATGTGTCGTGCGGTTCGAGTGTCAACTGCTTGATAGAATTCTCTGTACCTATAAAACACGAGCTAGGAAAAGTCCTAGCTTCATGAAAGTTAGTGCCATATAAACACTCATTCACAGTGAAAAGAGAGTTTGAACTCATGCTGCTGGTTTTAATAGGTACATGGAAGGAATTTTTAAGGTAAGACAAGTATCAGTGTCATCTTTCCTTTGCTGGGCATGGAGATCACCCCCTGACTTTGAGATACTTACAAAAACAAAACATCCGTGTGTGTAGAAACAGATTTGGTTTGTATGTTGTAGCTTGATTTTGCTGGCCTGCTATTTGTTCATGGAAAAATACACAATTCAGGGTATTAGTGCATGTTAGGCAACTTTAAAAAAATTTAAATCATTTAACCAGCAGAGGTTAATTGCCTTCTGAAAGGTAACCAGCTTAGTTAATGGGGCTCCCTCGCTAGGGACAGTAGATGACAGGCGTGCTCGTTTTCAGTGCTACTTCATTCTGTTCACGTGAAATGGCAGGGTGATGGTCACACAATGGTGATCTCGGTCTCTTGTTATGTTGCCTGAGGTTTGGGACCTTTTTGCTGTCACTGATTTCCTTTGCTGAAATCGAACTCCTGCACAGAAGCTACCTAGGGTGTCTGAGGCGTGTGTCAAGTGCTACAGAGTGCAGTGTCACTGCTTTATTAAGGCTGCCGTGAAAGATGCTTAATTCTCTGAAAAAATGTGAGGAACCCCCAGGAGCAGCTCTCTGGAAAACATGAAACGAAGATAGAGATGTCACAGGCAGAGCATTGCAGTATGCTGTACCACCAGCATGTTGGGAGAGGAAGGATCCCTTCGCTCCTTCTGTGCATCTGTCCAGTCAATATGTGCTTTATTACAGATGTTATTGATCCAGAGCACTACACCAGAGAGCCAGTACAAGCTGTACTCTGGCATGGGACTGCCTGCTATGGGGCTGGCGCTCTTCCAGGCTTTCCTGAACTTACCTTCTGTAAACTTTCCTCCCCCCCCACCCCATCACTTTGTGTGCTGTGGCTGAAGGCTGCCCAGCTCCTTTAAGTACTCGGGCCCTTTTCCAGAAGAGATCTGAGACACTGTGGGCTCACCTTTAGCTCTGGCCCAGGGCAGAATTGCTGCTATGGGGTTGGCTGAATATTTGAGAAGCCGAGGAGGCTGGAGCTGTGGTTTTGGCAGTTATGTAAGGATAAGCGTGCTTGCTGCAGGATGTGCCCGTTCCTCCTGAGGAGATACCAGGTTACAGGCCATTGGCACGCTTGCTTTGCCCCAGTACTTGTGCTTCCATGACAAGAAAGTAACCTGCCTCAGATTGTCAAAGAAACATAAACATGCCATGGTTTAAAAGCATGTCTGGGATAAAACCGAGACTCTCTCCTGACTTGTGCAATTTGAGGAGCAAACATAGATGTTTTATCCTGTGCCAAAATCTGCCCACATAGGCAGATCAGACTCTTTTTTTTTTTTTTTTAATGTTGTTCTGGAAGGTCAGAGCCTATTTTGTTTGCTGCAGGCTTTTTTGCTTAGTGAAGCAAAGTTCACAGGAGCCAGAGTAATGATTGGATTTCCAAGTTCTCTTCATTCTTCACTGTGTGCTTAGTTAAGTATATCTGTGGTGCTGTCAGCTTTGAGTAGTAGCAAAGAAGCTGTAATTTCTAATTAAGCAATAAACTTCTTTGTCCACTTAAAGGAGAAAAAAAAGAAGTGACTTTAAAATTACTGTTATAAATGATATGAAAGGAGGGGTGTGTACAGCCTGAGCACTTGCATAATGTGCACTGAATGTATTTAAACTGTGCTGCTGTTTGAGGTTCTGCCTCTGAACGTCTCCATGTGCAAAGACTCTGCTCTGTCCTGTAACTCTCACTGCTCTCCTGGAGCCTGAACCAGAAATTTGGGGTTAGATGCATCCAGCGTGCAAATGCAGTGCTAAGGATAGCTCACCTCTTGTACTGAGTGTGTTTCAGGCAGCCCTGAAGGATGACTCTGCTGTAATGCCTTCAGGCTGAATTAGGAGAATTGAGTCTCTTTGCTTTGCCAGGGGCAGTTTTCCTCTGTGTATCTATACCATCGTGTTTTGGTGCCTTATTTGCAAAATAGATAATAATTCTCTACCTGATAAGGGTCATGCAGCATTTCAGATGTTTGTGAGGTTTGGGTTTTTCTTTACTGGGTGTGTATTCTGGGTAAACTCTTAGCAAAGTGGAAGTGTAACAGTGTGGACTGCATTGTTATGGGTCTGTATTAATGCCTGACAGATACAGAGACAGTCAGCTAGGGCTTTTTGCAGTTATGTGGCCCGTTGGAATATGGGATAAACTGACTTGTTTATCCCAATATCCCTCTCCTTTTTGGGGGGTTGGGGCAAGTGTGAGATGGAATGAGGCAGCCTAGAGAAGGGCTCAACTCCCCGTATTTTCTTAAGTTTCCTTTGTGCTGGATATTCCAAGCCTCTTGTTCCAAGTCCTCTTTGGTAGTGTCAAACCTCTGAATGTATGTAATAGTGAAATGGAAGTACACGAGGCAGCTTTTATTACATTTATGCTGATTAAAACCTTCTAAGGTGTTTTTTGTGCTTACTTATGGAGTAAAAGTCATAGAAAGGCTCATCAATATTGCTACTAGAAAAAGACATTTAATTTAGTTTCCTCAGTCATTTTTCCTATTCACTAAACAGTGAATAACTTGACTTCTAAAGCATATAATTGCAAAAGTAAAATAGCTGCAGTAAACAACAGTTGCGTACGTGTTTGACTAGCATTTTGACTGAGAAGCAGTGGCTTCTTTACACCATTATACCTGTGTGCTCCTGAGCTCAAGTTACTAATGCATTTGAAGTAGGTTTCAGAGCAACTGCATTTGCAATCAGTGGACCTCTAACTATTTAGGGAGAAAGCTTGCCCTTTGTCAAAGCTGAGGAGACTGACATACAGCTATTGAGGATAAGCAGAGTATCTCCTCTACATTGTAACTTACATCTAAGCATCCTAGACCTGTTTTCTGTCATGGAGGGTGTACACTCTCTTGGCCCTTGCAGCAGAACTCGGTTTCATGGTCTGGAAACAGCTTTAAATTCAATGAACTGTGTGTGTCATCGCATTTGCAAGAGGCTGTCCGAGGAGAGACCACAAATAGAAGCAACTCTGGGGCAATTCCATAAAGTACTGAGTGGAATCTAGAAAGGCCACATGGGAAGCGACTTCCAAGGTTTCGGTGCTTTCCAGAAACATTGCCACAAGCTGCTCAGAGCAAATTCAATAGCTGATCTTTCTCTCTTCTTTTTTTTTTTTTTTTTTAAGCTTAATATTTTTCTGACTCTTAAGGATCCAGACTTGAAGTTGCCTTTAAAAATTTTATTTATGTTTTGAAGTCATTTTGGTGCTAGTTTGTTAGTGAAAAAAGACACTGGTTTTTGTTGCACCTCCCCAGTAGCCTGGTACCACTACTTCGCTTTCAGTAACCGTTTATCAGGGCACGCTCTGCAATCAGAAAATCTGCAATCAGTTTCTTTTGAACTCTTCTACGAATCCTGTCACTGCACCTTTCTTTCACTACATGATTTCTGCCTGCACAAACACAATTTAATATTGGAGTTCGTTTAGATTAGCCAGTCTAATGTTGCTTGATGAGCTGCCAGATAGGCACGTGTATATACTTCAAGTGAGATTTGATGTGTTTGCTGCTAAACTCTCACTTGCCTGAGGTTTTCACAATCCATTCTTCCTGTACTTAGGGCATTACCTTGGCTGCTAATTACTTCTCTCATCATGTACAAAATTGTGTTGTTTACGTTAAAGGTGATGCATCAGCTTCATCCCACTTAACTCACAGACCTGCAAGTTAACTGCCTGCTTCTAGTTTTTCCCTCGAGGCTCTTGTTCTACTGGTTTCCTGTCAGCTTCTGCTTTCCAGGTAGAATAACTTGGAAACACTTGACTTTGGTAGCTGTACTTTTAGCTTTTGGTATTGAGTGAATGTTACCTATTGGCCATACCTGTTCCCATGTCAGCTTCAGGTGAACACACAGCGCCGGGGTTGCGTATCCGTGCAGTGATGGTGTTTGACAATAGTTCAAGCTACCCATGTGCAAACTGCCGTGGAGGTATACTTTGTACTGCATGATGTGCTGCAGGTCAGGCCAAAGGAGAGGGTATAGTTTAATCATTAGAAACCTTGGACTGAGAGGCATGGCTTTATGTTTCTATTCTGGGTTTTAATGCTGACTTACCATGTGACTTGTGTGAGTGATTTAACCTTTATATGCCCCTGCCTACCCACATGTAAAATGACCATTATAATCTCTTCTTCTCCAGTTTTGTCATTAAAATGGCTATACTAGTGTCTCTGTTGCAAGCACCCTGTTTGGTAGCATGTTAAATACAAAGTTTAGCTCTAAAGATGCATTTTCATCCTTCTCCTTCCTCATTGCTTAAATGGCACAGCTACTTACTGGAGCGCACTGGTTCACACACCCAGCTGGTGACCTCTGACAACAACTGCATTTCAGCAAAACAAAGGAACTGTAAGGTAGAGGACTGGGACTTGTGGGCACAGGAGAAAGCACATCTTTGGACTATGGCTTGTGAATCTGCAAATCATTTCCACAAGTGATCCTGCTAGCTGTGAACCTCACCTTTGGAGTGAAAGGCAATATCATGTGCCCCAAGCTTAGTCTTTTTGAGCTCCCAAATCCAGACACACCAAAATTAAGTGCTTGTAGGCAAGAAGGAAGAAAAAAAAGCATTCTTTTTTTTTTTTTTTTCATAATTTACTCAAGTAGCCAGGTGCCATGTTGTCATAAGTTATGGATATGGACTAGACAAAACCTTGACAGCTGTGTTCCTCTATGGTCCATACAGAGCCTGGTGAGCAAGGTTTATTTCTGCAGGAGTTAAAAATACCATGGTTTATGCAGTTTGTAAGTAGTATAGATTTACATATGCAGGAGTCAAAGTATTTCTTTCCCCTTGCTTATGATAGTAGACCAACGGGACACAAAGTGGACCTCAATAGGGTTTGGTCCAAGTGTATCTCTCTGCAGTACAGACATCTCCTGTAGGAGATGTGGAAGCTGTCTGGAAGTTCTTACTCTTGAAGATTAAGCACAAGGTAAAGTCCTGATAGTGCTGATTCGGATCCTTACTGTGTTCTTCCCCACAAATTTCTAATCTTCACAATTAAAAAAAAAAAAGGAGAAAATGGAAGTAGAATCTCTTTGTGTGTCAGCTCAGAACTAACAGGCAAGAAGGTGATGTTAAATGTTTTGATAGTTTACTTTCTTGAGTAAAATTGAATATTATGACTGACTCTGTCTGATGAAACAACTTGGAGGAGTTATGGGTGTTAGCACAAAGCCTAACTCCAAGCCTGACACATGTTCCCTTACTGCTCCTGGAATGGGTGTTAATGGGCTGATATAAAGATGACAGACTGAGGCACAGCCCTTAGGACATCATTTAGTATAACAGAATTGCTGAGGGTGTTATCTGTTAGGGATGAAGGCCGAGATTCTGGTCCCAGTGGTGCGCGTGGCGAAACTCCTACTGGCTCTACCTCCAGCAGGGTTTTACCCATCATGTTGAAATTTAGCCAGGGGAGGTGGCAGAAAACTACCGCGGTTCCTCTTTGCGTCAGACCACAGTCAGATGTTTACTGCAGAGTTAAGGTTTCTCTCTTTGCCCCACATGGCTTGCATTCACCACCCTCTGTCAGCAGCCCACCTGCTTTGGTGGGTTGAGCTGGGCCCTGGGTTTGTAGAGAAGCAAGTGAGGACCACTGATAGTGTCCCTTCTCGTGTCTGCTGCTGGGATTCTCAGGCAGGAGTCCTAGCAGTGTCTTAACCTGCTAAAGCTGATTCTGCAGTGAACAATTCATTGCTTTATTTAGATTGTATGTAGGTCTTTTTTTTTTTTTTAATTTCAAAAGTACTTTTTTGTATTTCCAATGCTTACTCTGGTATGCTCTGTTATACTCTTTCCTGTTCCACCATAGCTATATTAGCACACAACTTTATACCTGTAGCGTTGAAGTAGTACAGGATGTAACCTTTTTTTCATGAAGTGTTTTCCATTAATGTCCAAAATTATTCTTCCAGCTACTAGCCCTTCAATCTTTCAGTATTTCCTTGTACAATGTGTGAGTACGTTAGTCCAGAGCAGTCTTGGTGATACACTGCATGAAGAGACAAAGAGGCATCTTTGTTCCAGTTATGTTACTTTCCCCATAAGGATAGACTAGCTCATTTACAGCACAGAGGCTCCTGGTTGTTGACTTTCCTACAGTAATTTAGATAAAGCAGCAACTAAAAATGCTAGAACAGGGTCCACCACTCTGCAGACATTCATGTTCTGTTCCTACATGTATGGCCTCGCCTGGCTTCCAAGGGAAATGTTTCCTAAAATACAAGGTGTAACTTAAAACTTGGCTGTATATGCAAAGGAAAACTAATTAAAGAAAGACAAAACCACTGCCTCAATCCAAGGAGTTTGGGACAGGAAAGTTCCTATCATTTCTGTTGAGAAATTAGAGCATGTTGACATTGAAGGTTTTCTCTAAAGCCAGTTCTGAACTTTCTTGGAAAGAATTCAGAGGAGAGGGACAAACAGCATTTCCAGCGATCCTTCAGTCTTTCACAAGGGAGAGTATTTAAAGCCCAGTATTTCGGATTCATTCAGTAGAGGTGTGTACTTCTGTAGAGGAAATGCCAAGTGACAATAGCTCTGCTAATCTTGATTACTTATGGATTTATCTAGTGAAGGGTGCCCCTGCCCATGGCAGGGGGGTTGGAATCGGATGATCTTTGAGGTCCCTTCCAACCCAAAGCATTCTGTGATTCTAAGTACTCCATGAGCTTCTGAGGGACCTGCAGACCCTCATCTCTGTAGGGGCTTACATCAAAGCACAGCAGCGGGCACACACATGCTCTTTAGAGAATGCGGATCAACAGTCTCCAGTCACTGACTCCTTTGGCAGTATGATAATGAGCGCATGGGGGTAGGTTCCTGGGAGCTCAGGGGTAAGGTGACGGGTGCATGAATGTAATTCTGGAAGTAAATCATCAGATGATGGCATGGGGTGTATCGCAGAGATGATCACAGGTGCCGGGTGGCTGTACCATGAATGGCAAAAAGCTAAGGCCTCGATCCCGCAGATATGAATGGCAGCGGTGGAGCTGCTTCTCCCTAGACTGCTGATGTGTACAAAGCCGTGCCAGCAGGTATCTTTGCAGGTCTGGGTGCAAAGGTCAGTGCAGGAGAATCTAGACGACGTGTGCATCTTTCCTTATTTTCACGCAGATAGAAACAAAGGAGAATCAAGCCTTAGCCTCTAAAACAGCCTGGAGCATCTTTCAACTCCTGACTAGATTTTCAGCGAAAAAAATACCTTGCAGGTGGGAAGGAGGGTATTTTTGTTGTGAGCCACAACTTTTTAGGATGCGTAGCAATGTTAAGAGCTGTTTTGCTACTGGGTAGGTTGGTGGGTGAGACAGCAGGAGAATTGACTGGGTTTGCACTGCACGCCTGAGTCACGACCCAATCCCTCCTCTGAACTAAGGTGTGATTCTTTGTCAGACTGATAGTGCTGTGGAGGCTGCATTAATTTGTATTTGCATACGATCGGGATTACTTCCCACAGATCGCCTTCATTCTCTGAGATGGCGTTCAGTCTTCGCCACGGTCGCTGTTCCCTCACACTCTGTACGCTCAGGAATCCTTCTCAAAAGGGGGTTGTTCTCCTTCACTCAGGGAACACAGGTGCATGGCGTGAAGCGAAGCGATTTACGTGGAGAATAAAGAAGCCCGCATTCAAACATACTTTTTTTTTCTGGTAATGGGAAGTTTAGTATGTAATTTGGTGCCAATTTAAGGTAATTTCGTTTCCTGCTAGAAAGATGTGAACTGAAACCGCAGTGTGCGCTAGCCGTTTCCTAGTCCCTGAGCACTATCAAAGTTAGGGAGCCGCAGGGGTAACGCTGGGGGCTGAGAACAGGGGGGAGCCTGCCGTTTTATTCCAGCCCTGGCAATTACGCGCCGCGTATGCGGCCGCAACGCTTAACTCTTGCGTGCCTCAGTTTCTCCGCCTGCCCGAATAACCGTGTGTCGCACGGGGAGCCTGCGCAGCCTTCTGATTCCCGCTTGCGAAATGGGCTTAAATGTTTTTGGAGAGCCAGAGATGAATTATCGCGGGGTGAGGGGCCGGCGGTGCCAGAGGCGGGGTTCGGGTGCCGACGGGTATGACCGCCCAGCTGCCGGCCTCGCAGCGTCCTTTCGCACCTTCGTTTTCGAGACCGTTTGACTGACTGCAAGCCGGGACGCGGCAGGAGCCGGGGCTGCGGCTAAGTCGGCGCGGTGGGGAGCGAGGAGCTCCTCGCCTTGCCGTCCCCCGGGCAGCCGCCCACCGCCGCGGGAGAAGGGGAGAGGGCGGAGAGCCTGGGGCAGGCGGACGGGAGCCCCCTGCACGGCTCCAGCCAGGCCTGCGAAGAGTTAACGGCGGCTCCCCTAGGGCCGCCGCCGCCGCCTCTCCATCCCGGCGCTACGTTATTATTATTCCCACCCCCCCTCCCGCCTTTCCCTCGCCTTCCAGTTTTGGCAGGGGATTAAAGTAGCTCCCCCCTGTGGCAGCAGTGACCCAGAAACGAGTTTGATTCACGGAGTCCTTCCTCCATAACAAGTACAAACGTCAGTCAGAGGGAGTCTCTGTGTGTGCGAAAGAGAGTGAGCGCGGGTGTGTGCGTGCGAGTGTGTGTGTGTGTGTGGCGCAGGGAGCCGCTCTCCGCGCCCGCTCCCCGGCGCCGCGCCGAACTCATGAGGCGGCCCCGAGCCCTCCGCGCAGGGGGAGCCCGGCCGCGCCGCCCGCCCTCGCCACCGCCGCCTCGCCGCCGCCCCGCCGCCGCCGCCAGCAGGTAACCGTGCCGGCCGCCGCCCCGCCGCCGCAGCGCCAGCCGGGGGAGCCGCCAGCACAGCCATATTTGATGGTTTTTTTGTCGCTCCGGAGGCGGCGAGAGAGCAGTTTCGTGCCGAAGGTCGCTGCCTAGTGGAAATAAGATAGTACGTCATTAACATGGCGCCAAGAGCCGTGCGGCTCGGTACGGGGCGAGGGGAGGCGGCCGAGTTGCGGCTCCGCTATCCCACAAGCAACTTGTGCCGGGCTGGGGCGGGCGGGAGGGACGGGGCGGTGGGAGGAGGGAGGGGGGGTTGTGCCGCCGCTCGGCGCGACGGTGCCGGCAGCGGCGGGCGGCTTTTTTTTGTGTATGCGCGTTGTTCCGCTGCGGGCCCCGGGGCGGCAAGTAAGGACCGCGCAGCTTTGAAGGTGCGGCGGCCAAGTGAGCTGCCGGCGTGCCGCGCTGCCGGCCCCGGGCGTCGCCGCAGGCTGCGCTGGGGATGGGGAGGGCTGGGTGGGGGGGCGCCTCGTGGGGGGCATCGCCGGGCATCACTCCCCGTGTAAAGTAGGGAGCGTGGGAGCAACTTGGTAGACAGATGGCAGAGCGCAGGTCCTGCTCAGATTTGTGATGTGTAGGAAAGGGGGCGGTGGGGAGAGCCACGGCCAGTGTCTGTCACCGTGTCACCCACATGTCCGCGAGACCCATCGCCTCTCGCCGAGGGCGGGGAGCGCGGAGGAGGAGGTGTTGATGTGCAGAAGCAGCTTTGCAGTTACGCTGGTATATTTCCCCCCCCTCCCCTCCAGTCGTTGTTGGGTTTTGCTTGTGGGGAGGGAAAAAAAATGCTTAGAAAGCATAAAAACTGCTCAGCGGTGAAATTAAGCAGAAGTTGCCTTTCGGAGCGGGAGCGCCGCAGCCTGTTAGTCGTGTGCTTGGTGGTCGCAGGAGCGTGTGCTCCGGGCCACCGGTGGGTGTTCCGCTGGAAGGGGAGAGCGGCGGGCTGTCGTAGGTGCTCCGGTATCGTGTGACACCCCCTCCCTGCCCTCCCCCGGCTCCCTGGGGCGAGCGCACGGTGCCTGCTGCTGGAGAGCAGCAACTTGCCGGAGCCCTCAAGTGCACGTGTTTGAGAGCGTGTGCGCGGGGGCGGCGTGCGGGGCTGCTCGGGTGAGGGGGCCGGCATCCCTGCCGCCGGGCGGGCCGGGCAGCAGGTGCACGGCGGCCCCGCAGCGTCGTACACTCGCCCCGGGTCGAGGAGTTGGAGAGTGCGAGAGCGGGACGCAGGCAGGAGCGGACACGGGGCGGGGGGGCGCGGTGCAAACTTCGGCAAGGTGCAGCGTAGGGGGCAGGCCCCCTCTCCCGCGGCTTGGCGCTCCGTGGGTGCCCCGGGCAAGGCAAGACGTTGCTATGCCGGTCGCCCGGGGCAGCGGCGGCGCGCCGGGGTGAATCGGCGTGGCTGTGCCGGAGTTTGTTGACGGGGGGAACGCAACGTCACAGTCGGTGTCGAGACGCGAACGTAATGTAACAGAACGACAAGCGCGGGGAGCGGCGGCAAACGCCAGTCGTTGCTCGGGTGCCAGAGAGGGTAGCGCCACGATCTCGCTCTTCTCCCGGGGCCTGGCAAGTGAGATGGGTCTGGGGTGCGGTGTGCCAGATAACCGCGTTATTTCGGTGTAACGGTCCGTCCTCCGTCTCCCGGAGGAGGGGAGCGCGGCTCCAGCGATTATTCCACTTGCTGAAATTAAACAAAGCCGCCCTGATGCTGCTGCCACCCTGCCTGTCCCTGGGCTCGGGTAGTCGCCTTGCTCGGAGGATGTGTTTTTTCTTCCTCCCCCCCCCCCCGCCTCCTTTCCCTTTTCCCTTTCCCTTCGTGCCCGCCCGTTCATTAGCGATGGGCGATGTGGCGTTCGTTATTTTGGGGAGGGTGGAGGCAAAGGGTGTTTGTTTGTTTGCACCGCCTGCTGGTTGGTTTCCTGTGACAAGAGGTGATACACAGTTTCCAGAACTGTCTGGGAGTGGGAGGAGAGACAGACACAGAAAATGAGCTCAAGTCTCCTCTCTGCTGCTGCTGCTCAGTCCGCCAAAACGCCGTCCTGTCCCCCTCCCTCCACGCTCCCTCCGTCGCAGCGCGGAGGTGGAGGGGCGGGGGAGGGGGGGGGGGGGAAGGTGCTTTGGCCGTTCTCAGTAGTGACAAGCGGCTGGGGGGAGAGGGAGCGGAGCCGGGGGCACCAAGTTTGATTTGCGGCCGGGGCTGAGCGGATTGGTGCGGCCGGCGGCGGGGAGGAGCGGGAAAGGGAGCCGGGAGGAGGAGGAGGGGGCGAGCCGGGCCGTTTCAAATGGGAATCGGCGGCCGTGCCGCTGCCCGGGAAGGTGCCACCCCCCCGGGGGAGGTGTAGCCTGGCGGCACCGGGGCGGAGGCGGCTCCGTCTCCGGTCCCCGCCGCTGGCCGTGTCTCGACGACGCCTCAAGCCCTGTGAGCGGGCATTAACGGCCGGCGGGCGGGGGTGGGCGGCCGCCTGGGTCGGGCGCTGAGGCGGGAGCGCAACCAGAGGAGGAGGAGGAGGAGGAGGAGGACCGCCCTGAGCGGCACCCGGCCGGCGTGACACGCCGCTTTTGAATTTGCTCTTCAAGCCCCATCTCCCGCCCTCTGGAAAGGCGGCCCCGAGTTGGCAGCCGTTGGCTCGGCTGAGGCGCCGCTCACCTGCGAGGCGCCCTGAAAAAGCCCGAGAGCAGCGCGGGCCTCTGACTTCTCCCCCGCTCGCTTTCGTTTCCTCCAGCTAGTGGCTTTATTCTGATAAACTCGGTGAGATTCACCCCTGGGTGAAGCCCGGGGGCATCTTGAGACCCCTCTGCTGTCCAGTGAGACTTGTCGGTGTGTGACAGGCAGACACGGCTGGCTTGTGTGGCTCCTGTTGGAAATAGAAGGCTTCTTGGTAGCTGCTAGGTAGTATTAGGAATTATTAGCGTTTAGCAACGCGTTGTGGTTGGCATTTTAACGTTCAAGTAGGAAGATGTTTTTATGCTAGTCCCGCTTTTTCTTTTCAGGGAAAGATTTAGCTGTGATTTGGAATAATTGCCTTTTTAAGTAGGCACTGTCTTCTAAGTCAGTCAAGTGCTGCCCACACTTGCAAACCTAAAACCTTAATACAAGTTACGCCAAAATATGCTTGTTATGATTCTATTTCTAGAGGTTTCTCACACCCGGTGGGATATTGTTGAAACAGCAAGGGTTGTTCGTTTTTAGTGGCAGGATTTTCCCTCTGGTTTCAGATACCACTCACTCCCTGCTTTTGAGCTATGCTTAATACATATGTTTAAAATAAAATAACAATAATAAGCTCTCCTTTCCCCTCACAGCTGCAGATTTCCCTTCCAGCTTCTCTGGTTTCATTCCCAATTCACAGAATATAGTAAAAAACAAAACCACCAACCCAAAACTCCCAGTCTTCCCTCAAATGTTTTCTCCATGTGATTAGTCCCGCTGTTTCGCGCTCCTGTTTTCAGCTGGAGCTGAGCAAGCTGACAGCTTCTTCTAGATGGAAGATGGATACTGCATGGGTTGGATTAATTTGTGGAACCCGATTTATCATTGTGCTGGATTCTGAGCAGCGAGTTTCGCCAGCACAGCTTGGAACTAATTTGCTGCCACTGCCCAGATCGAGAGAGGGAAACTTTATGAGCTGACTTGCACAGGTGCATAAATGAACATGTGGATGCTGAGAAGTGTTGGGCTGATATGCCCAAGTTCTGCCATTCCTTGTGAAATTTTGAATAGGTGTGCTGAAGTCAATAGAAATATTTCTTGTGGAGAGCACTCGAGATCTTGCAACATACTTATTTCTTTCATGAGTCTTGGAGGATTCTTTTTTTTTTCTTTTTCTCCAGATTTAAGTTTCTTTTTCCATGCTATCTTAGGTTGGTGAAGTCTAGGGTGGTCTCATAAACTGTTTGAAAAGAGTACAGTAGTAGAAGCTAACCGTCTTCATCTCCTAGCCACTTGATTAAGGCTACATCACACTTCCATCTGTACAATAAGCATTTTGAAGCAATTTCTTGCGTACTAGAGATAATTGGGTCTTAGTTTCATTGCAGTTAGTGGGCTACTTTCAGGAAGAGCCAGTTCTTCAGTTTGTCTTCAGGGTGTACATCTGTCATAATTCTGCTTTCTCCCCATTCTGTCTCTGCAGCTGTTCAGTGCAGTTTATTGTGTGACACCCGTTAACGTGGTTACAGTTAATTGTCTGTCAGAGTTGGAATTATGCACTCTTTTTACCCAGAGGTTTTAAACAGCCCTTAAAAATACTTTTGGAGAATCATGCTGTGTAAAACCTTTGACCTGAGGATGTAGATTTTTTTCGTGTATAATTATTCTAAGAGAACTGGTTCTGTGTAGCTATTTGCATAACAAAGACCGACACACTTCACATCTTCCTCTTTGATCATCTCTCTGTTTGGGGGTCAAACTAGAGTGAATAAGTATATGGTGTTCTTAACTGCACAGTTGTAGCCTCAGAAGTTCTGTGGAGTGTTCCGCATGCGTGTGCATGTGTGCACGCTGCCATGCCAATGTTTTGGAGTAATGTCTGGATTTCTGCTGTGAGGAAGTTAGAAAAACGGATTTGGATTCCCATCCCTGCTCCCTCCCCTCCTCCCCCCCTCCCCCCATCAGTGTGATTCCTGGGACTGCAGTGTGGAAGAAAATTGTATTCCTGTCCAGTGTGGCTTTTGTTATTAAGAATAGAGGAGTGTGATCATGTATACTGGTGAATATAGTGAATTTGGTGTACTGCGTCCTGCTGCTGATTCTGACCGGTTGCCCTGCATCTGCCAGCAAATACTGGGAAGTAGGCAGAGGTGCCTGTATTTCTAACTGTATCTAGTTATTTGTGTAGAGTTAGCTGTTTGTTTCTTGCCTCCATAAGAATATGGAGATCTGAATGCTGTTTTGTGGCTTGACATTGATTATGTTGGATTAGCATCTAGTCACTTCATTAGCATAGCATCTGACAAGTATTGCCAAGAAGGCTTAGAGCACTCTCCAAAAAAGCAGTAGCCAGAAGAAACGTTCAGGTGTTGTATTCTTGCCTTTAAAAACAACCTGAGCAGTTGTCTGGAGCTACATTTGCATGTTTGAAGTTTATACCTAGTCAGTAAGTGAAATCCAGAGCTTGGCTTTCAGAACTAGCATGGTGGAAAAGCCTCTGGTGATGTCTCTCTCTGAAGCACAGTACCTTCAGCCTCTGGAGCAGAGCGATGCAAGCTGTGCCAGCCTCACCAGTGCTGCCCTGGTGTGGCAAGCTCATCTGTGGGTGCTTGGGGACTACAAAAATCATGGCCTGTGCCCCATCTGTGCCACTCGTTGCAGTGGCATGGTTGCACGAAGCACTCTTAGGTGCTTTATCCACCCATGGAAATGGGGTGACACTGCCAGTAGGGTAATGGCTGTTGCTATGAAGCTGTGTTTGGTTGAAGGGTGACATTTAAAGGCTGAGTGAGCTGGGGCTGTTCAGCCTTGAGAGGCTGCCCAGGGGATGTGGAGTCTCCTCTGGAGAGATTCAAGCCCCGACTGGATGCCTATTTGTGCAACCTGTCCTAGGGAGCCTGCTTTGGCAGGGGGGTTGGACCCAGTGATCTTTGGAGGACCCTTCCAACCCCTGTGATTCTGTCAATCTGTGATTTGTCTGAGTCCTCTCTACACCCACCTCGCACCCCACCCCCCAATAAATGGGTGAACATCAGGAGAATAAGTCAGCGTGCTGTGTGTTGGTCAGTCTGATTTCCGAAAGGATAGTCTTGACGTGAAAATGAGATGATGTGCAGAAGTTTCTGGCTTGTTAGGAATGGTCACTGAACCCTTGGGACGTGTGGCTTGGTTGATGCAGCAGCTTCTGTTACTGAACTCTGTTGCAGCTGGACTCTGTTGCAGCTTATCAAGTGTCGGGCTGGCTCTGCAGGTGAACAGTAGTGTATGGGCAAACGCCCTCTTGGGGCTGGTGGAAGGACTTGGGACAGCTATAGGAACGTCTGTGATAGAAGATACAGGGTTCAAGGGCACTGCTGGGTTGGCTGATTTCTTGCTTCAGAGAAGCATTCATTTTGTGAAGGGGGTTGGGAAGTTGTTCTGTGCCGTGTGCGGGTGCAGTGAATGTTTTGTGGAAACAGCAATTACGTGGTTGCATGCAGTTGTTGGGAATCGAGCTCAGGAGCCTGGGTGGCCTCTTCCTGTCCTGCAGGTGTTGGAGCCTGAGTCCGTACTTTTTACTACTCATAATCCTAAAGCTCAGCTTAAATGTTTCACCCTGTTTATCCTTACGTGTGAATTCTCTTTGCTTACAGGCCTAGTGATGATAGCCTGTTTGTACTTTTAAGCTAAACTAGCTGTGGTACAATCAGTCTTGATGAACCTGCCTTTACTTCTGACCTGTTGGAATTGACAGACCTCCTTCAGTTTCAGGATATGTTTTAATGAGGTCAGGGTTGGATCAGATAGATTGTATATGCAGCTGAGTATATTGTGTGTGTCAAAGTAAAGTGGAGTGAAAAATACCAACGTTTCCTGATTCTAAAGAGTGAGAATTTCAGAGGCAAGTACTAGGGCTAGCACTCAAATAGAAGATTAGCAAAGAGAATGAGGTAATTTTACTGAAAGGCTGATAGTATTTCCATTCTGCCTTTCTCAGTGTAAAAGCACCTCATTTTCAGTTGAGGATGTCCCATGAAGAATGAGTTACTCTCTCTATATAAAGATTAAAAAAAAGTATTACTTGAATGCACAGTATTCTCTAAACACACTGGGAAAGTGCACGTGTCTGCAGTTGAACAGGAAAAGCGTGCACCTTCAATCTGCACCTAACCACCAATACCCACCATCCCTGGTTATTTTTAATGCAGGTCTTGTGTGACTTTGAGGTCACCATCACTGATAGTCTTTGAAGCAGATGCACTGTGATATCCTGAAGAGCAGCAGCATTTCAGTCTGTGCGGTTATAATTATTAGCTGCTCTTGTGTTCTCTCCAGAATGTGTGTTCTCAACTGTGGATATGAACATCTGGTGGGAACAGTTTAAAATTATTTTAGAAGTTGAAAAAAAAGCTGGTTTATTACTTCTAATGACAAAAATTCTAGGGGGTTAGTCTTACGAGGTTTGAGACTTGCTTTAAGAAGCCAAATGTTGCTTTTCCATCTGTGATTTAGCTCCCCATAAACTCAAGCTAGGTTCCAAGATAGGGAAAATGAGATCTCTGGATTTTAACTTTTTTTTCCCTTTTCTTTCCTCTTTTTTTTCTTCACATTCATCTATAAAGGAACATCCCAGAAGCTTCATCAAATGGGGGATTTGTTTTCATGTTACTTTCGAGTACACAGGCTTTTCAGTGTGGCCAACTTCAGAAACCTAACTAGAGTGGACAAGGAAATCAGCTGCCTTACCTAACACTCTGTACTCTGGGAAAGTGGCTTCTGTCTGGCTTCTCTTATTTCCTGAAGAACTGTGGAGAGTGTTCAGATGGGAATTGTGAGCACCACTCACTCCTTTAAACAGCAACAAATACGTTAGGTTTGTTTCTTAAAGAGATGTGGTAGGAAGAAGAGAAGCTTCCAGGTCTTACCTTGTTTTGTGAATTTGCAGAAATAATAGCTATGAGAAGATGAACGCAAAATATACTTATCCAAAAAGATGTTGAGGAGCAGAATTCCAGATTTTCACGTTGATTGCAGGCCCATGAGTGTGTCGTGGTGTATATATGCTCTGTTGTTTTGGTTTGTGGTGCATAGTACTTTTCAGACCACGTGGGAGTGAACCAGCAAATGAGGATTTTGATCAGGAATGGACAAGTTAAATTTCTGAGAACAATTTTTCTTTCTGTATTTTTTTCCATATCCTCTTTACTCCTCTTTTAATGGGAGATACTTCCATTCTAGGTGAGCCTGTTCTTTCACATCGCTATTGCTAGTATTCCTTACCAGTTACAGGAAAAGCATGTGAAAACTAGAAGTGGTGCCTTACAAAAGAGAGATTTATCCCCCTGGTTTTGACCTTGTAGCAGCTAATTGATTTTTTTAGTTCTGTCTTAGCCTGTTTTGGATCTGAAAGTTGGCTTTCTGACTTTATTAAGTGACTGTATCAGAACTTGGCTCAGGATCTACTACACTTCCACCAGATTCAGTTGCTTTTGATGGTCCAGGCTGGCCTGTGTATTTATTCATTGGCAGCACTTCCCTCTGCCATACACACGCAGTTCTGGTCTGCTTCAAAGCAATTATTTCAAAGAATTCTTCTAGCACTCTAAGAGGTTGTCATTTATGGTTGTTTATTCTCTGGCATCACACATTATATGTGCAGTTTTCCTCTGTGTAATGATGACAAAAAGTCTTGGTGAGATGAACTGTTCAATTTCTCTTTACCGTTAGTGAGCAAAGCTTGCAGCTCAAAACTCTCAGTGTTTTGAACTCCAGCCGTATTAAATCCCCCTCTGGAACGTCATTCTGGGAGGGAGGCTTCCTCCCAGCTCTTGTTTGAGTGTATAATATGAAAAAAAGAGACAGTCTTGCAGTGCTTGGGCTCTCTTACAACTACGTTAGGTTCCCTGTAAGTGTCCCGCATTTGTTGAGCTGATGCTAGTGGTAAGATGAATTCCCTCAGGAAAATGCCTGTTTCTTCTATATGAATCTCCTTTGGAAGAGAAGATCCTTTTGTGCTTTGTGGAAAATAGCGTCAGGCTTTGATGAGGCTTTCTGGGTTTCCTCATTTTGGGAATTTAATCTTTAAAGAGCTGAAAGTGTTCTTAAGTTTACTGCCATGAGACATGTTTTTGGCCAACAAAGTTGAAGTAGCTAACTATATACTGAGAGTCAGTGAGAGGAGTTCTGGTGAAACATTTCTAGGAAATCTCAACTCCCATGAAAATCAGGTCAGCTTTTCTGCACCTACCTAGAAGCAGAAAAGTATTTTGTCATCTCATTGCCAAATCTGTGCCCCACAGGTACGTACAAGGGTTTTGCTGCTAGCAGAACACCCAGACCTTGTTGATATCACGCTTGATAAGTGGTAAGCAAAGACTCAGGGGGTTTGATGTGCATCTAGAGTCCTTGTCAGTTTAACTTATGGTGGATATGCCTTTTTGCACTTGTCATGTTTTTTCCGCGCTTCAACTTAGACTTTTTAATAGCTTTTTACATGTAAATGCTGACTAGCTGTTTACAGCTTCCCCAATTTTTCTGAATTTGGTTTAATTCCACAGAAAATATGGGCAAAAATAGAAATGCTCTGTGAATAGCAGTTAAAAAGACACAGAAGTTTTTGCCTTCACATCGCTGGTTCATGTGCAGTGGAACTCAATGCTGGCAGAAGTTGGGTAGTTTGGAGGAGCTTTTGTGTGATCAGTTGGTGGTCTGAGTCTTGAGGAACACTTAGTGTTGAATGTGGAGCCAGAAACGTGCCCGCTGGAGGAAGTAACCCTCTTACCTTAGAGGGTGGTGCTTTGCAGGGCGTAGATGATGCATGTTTAGTTAATCCAGGAAAACTTGGCTTGCTACTGATGATGATGTTTCTTTTTTATGTATATAAGTGGATGACTTTAATCTTTGATTTCATAAATCTGGCACTTTAAAGAGGAATAAAATGGTTCCAAAAACATATTAGCCAAAGTAAATATTTACACAAGTAGTAAAACGATTATTGTATTGCAAATCAGAACGGGCAGGGGAAGTTAAGCAGGCTGACTGCAGTTACTTAGTGATTTTTCAGACCTTTCAGAGCAAAATACACTTTGTTTTGGGGTGAAAGTGTTGGTGGGGTTGACATTGATACTCTGCAGTTTTGCTCACCTGTTCATGTGATGCCTAACGAAGCATCCTTGAGACACTCACTGTTCATATTTCAGATGCTGTTTAAAGTTGTTTGTTTTCTTTTGTGTGCTGTAAATCCTCAAATGCCATCAGAAACACAACTTGATGACTGTGTATTATTATCTTGGGTTAAGTGCTGTCTCATTGCTTTGCAGGCTGCCTGCTGTTTCCCGCGGAGATCATGAAACGACGTCGGCTTCCTAGCAGCAGTGAGGATTCTGATGACAATGGCAGTAAGTGCTCCTTTGTTGTAGAGTGCAGTAGGTTATGAGTTTGAAAACACATTTTAATGTGGTGTCTTATGTGACAGGCGTTTTTGCATATTGGTTGGACCTGTAGAAATGTGTATTGTAAGGATCTAGTTTCGAACTCAGTCGTTCTGAGCACAGGTGAAAAGTCAGGATCCTCCTGCACTGAATTGACTACACAGTGTCAATGAGATAAAACCAGAGAGCAAGTTGGTTGTCATCTTTAAAATCTTTGCAAGCAACATAATTTATCACCACAGGGGCACAAAGTTTGCATGGAAACATAGGCTAGCATTGTCCAGTGCTTAGTATTTAGTAGAAGTTTGCATTAGGATTTTAAATTTGCTACCGTGTCCTCATACTCTCTTATGCAATAGAAAGGTCTATGGCTTCAAACGTACGTAGAAAGATTGATAGTGCATAAAAGCTGTTGCTTACTTGATTTAAAGATTATCATCTCTGGGGAATAGCTTTTGAATATTTGACTTCAGTAAGTAAGTAAATTGGGTACAGAACGGTTGTGTGGTGGGTTTTGGTTGTTTTTTTGCTGCTTTTAAAAAGAATTTTTTAAAAAACTGTTTCTCTGCTGACATAACCAATACTGAACTCTGTATGGTATATATATCTCTTGTGCTTGGGTTCCAGGGATTCATAATCTTTCATTTAAGCAGGGGGAAAAAAAAAAAGGAGGGGGAAGGTAAAATGGCAGTTTGGGAAATATGCCAAGGTGTTTTATTTGCCAAAACAAGCAAGTTGATTGTACTTGACAATAATGCAGCTTAGTCAGTTGTCAGAGAGAGGTTTTAATTTGATGTGTCTGCATGCACGTCTTCAGATCTGAAGTATGTTGTGACATTTCAGTCTGAAATTTGACTGAAAATGATCAGGGAGGTTTCCTAGGTGCTTTTGAAAACTTTACTCTGAGAGCATAGCCCTGTGCTTCTGTGTTGTGGCCTGGCACAGGTGACTACCTCACCTGCGTGCAATGCTTAGGTGTGTCTGTGCTGCATGGGTCTGCTTAGGTATGGCCAGACCTGCACCTTAAAACAACCTGAGGCAAACCGTTGGTGAAGTGAAGGCGTGGTAAAAGCATTGGAGGAGGTGAGAACTAGCAAGCTGATTAGGAGTTAGTCCAAGCAAGGATTGAGTAAAATCTGTCAGTAAAGAGGAGCAGGATTCGTCTTTGGTTTTGGAGAGCTATGAGTAGTTGTTGGATTTTGGAAGAAAGAAGTCCCAAATCAGGTCTGGCTTTTCTCTCAGTTAAAAGTTAACTTGGGGTTATGAAAATGGAAGTCAGTGTATTTCCTCAAAGGTGATGTGTACTTTGCCAAAACAAAGATGTGGTTTTACTTGTAAAACAGACAGCATCGAATGTGCTGTCGCTCATTAGAATTTTGCTTTACCCTTTTTTTCATTCCCTAGCAGCTTGATATAATAGCATTTCATTTTGATAACAGTGTGTGTTTTCACTCTCACCTGTTTTGTTTGGTTTTTTTTTACTCTTTGATCCCTTCATGTGCCTTATGTCGTAGGCTTTAGCAAATAAAATAGGGAGCAGGTAATCCTGGAATTGAAGTTCTAAAATAGATACAGTTGACTTATCTGTTGCTGATTATGCTGCTTGTTTGTAATGTCCTTTGATAGATAACTATCTGGAATAGGGCTGTTGACTTCCTGAATTATGTTGTCCAAAATCTGGTATTTTTTTATCTGCTGCTTAGATCAAGATCTAAGAAAACGAGTTAGTAGAAGAAAAACCTTTGCCCTTTTATGCTCTATTTTGAAGCTTAATTAGTATGAATAACTATTTTTTGAATAAATGACATTGCAAAAGGCAGTGAAATTTTGGAAGTATTTTCAAGCATTGTTTGAAATATATACTGCTTCCCTTTCATTACCCTTTTTTTCTTGACTTAATTGTGGCTTTTCCCCTTGTGAGGTAACAGGGACGTGTTCAAAAAGATGAAGGGTTAATACTGAGAAACTGAGATAGTGTTTAATGTAGGGTCAGCATCTCCAAGCTTTCTGTCCTTCACGCTTCCCTGAGAACGATATCCAATGTTCAGGTCCTTTCCTTCCATTTTTCCTGTTGTAGGAGATACCTGTAATTCCCTGCAACTACATCTGAAAGTCAAGCATCTCCCCTTACAGGTTTCACCTTTGTTTAATCTTTTCTTAAGTAGAGTTACTGATGACTCTCACTAGGGTAATTTCTGTATTACCTGTCAGTAGTATCTTTTGATTCCCTTGTGCCGATACTGTTGTTGGAAGGGTAAGCAAATTTTGTAGTCTAAGGAAATAAAATATAAAAATTTCATTAAATTCTGGGCTCTGCTTTGGGCTTTTAAGTTTTTTCACCAGCTATTTTTCTTTCTCAGAGTTTCCAGGGGCAGAAAACAATTAAATAGGCTATTCTGAGCACTTCAAACAGCCGTCTTCTAATTGAAAAGTTGAAATTTTAATCAACACTTAGTTGGAATCCTATTGCCAAACATCTGCTTCCCTTCAGTCAGCAGCACCTCTTGACCCTCCACTGTGCTTCTTGCGTTCCCATCATACTGAACTCAGTAGTCCTTCAGCTTAGAGCTCTCTGCACTTCTCTCCCTCATCTCGCAGAGTGAGGATTGGGGCTCCAGCTGTTGGGTTTCTTCAGTTTGAAGCTTTCTGCTGTACATGAGTAGGCTGTGATCAGGCATCTGAGATTCATCGTGAGTGTTGCTGGATAAATGTTGGAGTAGCCTGGGTGATGGTGCTTGTCTAGGGTAGACTCCAGTGTGTAGACTAGTGCCACCTGGAAAATATTTTGGCATGAAAAAATAGACATTTTATTTTATTAAACTGAGGAAACAGAATGCTTATAAGGTAATAATAATGAAATTTATCTTACAAAAAAAAAACCCAATCCCAAAATACACCAACATACAAAGGTTGCTTTCTATTAAATCACTGAACTGAATCGGTTTCAGCACTAGTCACAAGGTGTATGAGGTTTGTTATTATACTCCAAGCACTAAAAATTACACTGAAGATACAGGTGTACCTGTAGTGCTTCAGATGAAGAAAAAGGAGCTCTCCTTTTGCAAGATGGAAGAAGGAGGAATTGTTTTCGTTTAGGGCTGAAATGCAGAACAGAACAAAACTTAACTGAAGTCCTAGAGTTACATACGTGTATTTCCTGACTTAGGTATGGTATTTTAGTGTGGGTGGTTATATATTATTTGTGGTATTTTACAGTCTTGCAGCTTAAAGACAGAACCTTTGCTTTTTTCATCACTTGTTTTACACTCTTGACTTGATTCTTTCCCAAAAGCTCAGTGCAGACAAGCCCCCAAAAGTGTTTTTCTCCTTCAGCCTAACTACTGGAAGTGGTTGATCTGTGTCCCCTTAAAATCAGAGTTCAAATCCTTATTTAGCCACGAGGCCAAAATAGCATATTTGGAGCACTGAGCAAGAGGTGTCAGCCCAAGTTCTGCGCACCGGTGTTGCAGTTAGTCCCTGGATAGCTGAGAGTATTTGCAGAGATTTCATTCTCTGAAACGATAGGTCTCTTCTGGACATTTTATCCATGAAATATAATTGAATAAAAAATGGCTGCAGGCATAGTTCTGGATTTTGAACTTCTGTCTGAATAGAGAGGAGTGATATTAGGAGAGGCTGGGAGAAGGGTTTAAGATTATTGGCACCTCAGAGTAATCCTTTTCTGTCACTTGGCAGCTTTTTAGTTTCTATCCCTTTGCAGATAATGTATTACAGCATCTATAATAGACGTTAATATTAGCCAGGCCCGTTATAAAAGCCTTGTGATGTATATGCTGTCTTCTTCAAAACCTGTCTTAAGTAAATTAGCGATGTTTACCTCCAAGTCAATTGCTTTCTTGTTATCTTCATGGCAGGCTAGGGCTTTGATCCTTTAGAAGCAGTTTTTGTTACATTGTATTCCAGCTTGCTCCTCCATTGCAAAAATTCCTTCTCTTTATGATTCCAGGTCTTAGACTAATTAAAAGTTAGCTGCTGCAGACATTTTATCTTTCCTGCTCAGAGTTTTTGACCTGACATTTTAGCCTTCTTGGTCTGTAAATCTGCAGAAGTGGTTTGTGCTGAATATCCCACGTGCTTTGTTTCCTGGTGAGATATAGTGCAGTGGAGTAGTTTCCATTTATAGCTTCAGGGCACTCTTTTTGCACAGATTTCTTGGACACGTGGACAGATTGTGTTTGAGGCAAGATCTGAAGCTCAGACAGTGTTAGGGAGGTTGGGTGAAACCCAGGCGCTCCTTGATATCACAGGGAGTTTGGTCACTGAAGGAGTTCAGAGCATGACCGTCTTCACACTTGCCTTGCTCCCACGATGCCTCTTAATTTATTCTTGGAAGGGTTATCAATTTATCATGCTCCTACATGTAGCGTCTGGAAGGAGAACTGAAGATACTTGCAGGTGAAAAATACTTCTAAGATTTACAAGGTTTCACAAGAGTTCTGAGAAATGAAAGATTTAATACTTAGGGATTATGGAATATAGTTTTGTAATTTAGATGGGCTCTTGTTCTATCATCACTAAACAAATGTTATTTTAAAAGTTAAACATATTTTGCCAATATCCATTGCTCTGACTCAGTGGTGGTGATCTTAGGTTTTGAAAGGGCTTTTCATCCCAGTGGATTCCCATTGTATTTGAGATGGATCTCAGAGTGCATTCACAAAGGTTGCTGAGTATATAACCATAGGTGTGTATGTCATGTACCACCGAATTGCAGCCGCTGACGGCCCGGAATGTGGCAGCTCCTTGGTAGTGTGTGTAACTGCAGTGTTTTATGGAAAGGAAGTGAAGACTTTTCAGTTGAACAGGCTGGTAGGTGAGGGATGGTGATCAAGCCACAGAAGGTACTGTAGGTACAGTGTCAGAATTTGGGCGAAGCAGCAACCTTAGTGGTCGCTTCAGTGCTTTTGAAAAAGGGCTGTGGTGTATAGTGATGACAGGTGGTCAGAACTAGCATCTTACCTGAAGGTTCGGCTTACGGGGGTCAGGTGGCTTTTGGTGAGGCTGTTATGCTTTGGAATACTTCAGAATAGTGATTTGAAGGACATATCTGGGCTGATAGGATATCACTATTCAGGAGGGGACATCATGTAATCATCACTGTGAGTTTTGGAGAGGCAGATTTTTTTTCTTTACAAGACAACATCATTAGTGTAGGTTATCAGCCTACGGATGCTAGCGTGGGAGGTGTTCGATTTGACTTCGATAACCTGTGTTAAACTGGTGCTAAAACTGGGTATGCTGTTATGGTAAAATGCTGCTACAGTGGGAAGCCTTGGACTAGGGAGCTGTAGTGCCACTTGGGTCTTGTGATTAAAACAACGAGGGTCTAGGAATTCCTTGCTGTTAGAAAAGTGACCTATATGGGGCTATGTGTGTGAAACCCGACGGTGTGCTACTGAGAAAGGGGATCATAGTAGGGGACTTGTATTGAACTGCTGTGGCAGGGTGCTGTGAAGACTGTTCATTATGTGTGTCAGATAACTGAGCGATTGTGCAGTGTTGTTGTAAAGCACTGCAGAGATCATATGGGTCCCTGCATTGTTCGGCGGCTGCAGTTGGGTAGTTGTCAAACAACACTACATTTTTTGAGTGGGATCAGTGTTGACAAGAGATGAAAAAGTGTTGCCTTTTCTGTTTTGATCTTGAATTAGATTATTGTATAAAAATACACTATTATATAAAGATAAGGAAGAGAGATGGGCAAATCCTCCAGCAATAGAAACATGAGAAGGGGGATTTGGCTATGTGAAACGATGTCATAGCTTGTATTTACGCACACACTTTTTTCTCTCTGATAAGGCCTGAAGACCTTTGCAGAGACAGCTCTTTCTATACCTAATATCATTGAAAACTGCCTTTTGAACAGTCTGCTTGGGTTTGATTTGTGCTGGAATTTTCATCTAGACATGTGGAGTTGTGTCTAAGTGACATAAAACCTCACTGTAGAGAGTTGTGGGCCAGGCAGTAAATGGGGAAGACTCTGAGCATCTATGTTTGCTCTCCAGGCTGCAGATCTTTCTGACAGTGTTAGCAGCACCTAGTTGGTCTCACAGTGAGTTGAGCAATGGTACAGACATCTGGAAATGCCAGTGTTAAGCAGAAGTGACAGCCAGCCATACATCCGTGTCGGGGTTGTTTTGCTCTGTTGCGCTGCCTGGTGTAATGGTGTAGCGGGAGTGTATTTACAGTGGGAGAAGTGCTTTCAGGAGCCCGGTGATCTGAGGCTTTGAAGTGTTCAGAGGCTGTAGCAGCAGGTAGTTCTCCTGGGACACAGCTGGATGCCTTGCAGGTGGCTTTACAACAGCCTTGCTCATGATACCAAATAGCTGAGCCTTTTCTGCTCATGCTGTGTAGTGTATTAGCTGTGGGGTAGAGTCCCCTGAGGGCTTGAATTGCTTTGTTGGTCCTGAGGAATTTTCTGTTTTGATGGGCGTTTTTGGAATCAAAACATATTCTTGACAGATCATTTAATAAATTGATACAGTTAAAATTGATTGTTTTTCCTTTTGAGGAAGTGTGTAGTCCTCACAAATACAGAAGAAGAATTCACACTCCTTGATTGCTTTCTTTTATTATCAGGAGGCCTATGTGTTATATACACCCTGTAGTGGTATTATAAACCCACTGTATTTACAGTGTAAGGTATATATAATAGCCTAGGAGAACGGAAAGCATTACCTCTCAAGTCTTGGAAGTCACCTTTCCAGCACTAGTAGTGTGTTACAGCTTTGCCTTTCTTCCTCCAAATTACTTGTGTGGGATTTCTTTTTGTTTTTTGTCTGTAAGTGGGTAAGTGCAAAGGGAAAACTGTGACATGTGGTAAGAGTATGATCCTCCTCCCATTGTTCTCAGGGATGGAAACCTTTTAAAACATACAACCACCTAGGCCAGCTGAAAGGATCCTAACTGTTAAAAAATCTGAATGGTCATAGAGCCATGGTGCCAGCTAGGTAATTATGTTCATCCTTAACTTGCACAGTAATCTAACGGGGTGGGTACCTAGTGAGATACCTTCTCTCTCTCTTGTCTATTGATAATAGAGATGCATGCGTTGTACGTGTTCAGCTTCATGCTTGGGAGTTGTGTGTTTTTCATGTTCACTGTTATTCACATGGCTTTTGGTAGTATGGGCTCTCTTAACATCTAATTAATTTTCCATCTGCTGTAGTACTCATGGCTCAAATGACGTAAATAATGTTATCTTAAAGTTTTACATCTTCCAAATCCCAATGATTCACACTTCCCTTATGGGCTTTTTCTTGTTATTATACCAAATCTGGGTTTAACTCTGTCTTGATCTTTATTATTCTGGTCTTGGTGATCCTAATCCAGTTTGGGACAAAGGCTAGTATTCAGAAACCTGATGATGAACGTAGTCATCTTGGATAGTTAACGTGAGAGCATAATTTCTGTGGAAGGTGGCTGGAGTCTTTCTAGAAGAACTCAATTAGCTTCATGTGCTTTTATAATACGGAAGAGCTGTTCTCAATCCTATGTTTGTTTTGACCACAGTAGATTGTTGCTTCCGTATAATCCAAGAATGATTCTTACTTCATGTATTCAGATGTAAAAATCAGGCCATTAATCAATGAAGTAGCTGCAGTTGCCTGTGAACCTTTTTTTTCAGTAAGGTCCTTCTTCTGAATGAATATGAGGACATGGATGTTTAAAAGACAAATAATATCCTTCACTTTCCTCCTTCACTGCTATTGGTATACTAATAGTGGGTGGATTGCTTATTAATGAAAGCAGCTTTGGGTATCTCTGCAACCTGGTGCTGACACTGTTGAAGGCACTGACACTTTGCTATTAACTTTAGTGGAAGCAGAGTTGGAACTCTTATTGGAGATTTCAAAAGTAGTTAAATTTAAGGCTGTTATGGGCTGGATATTTGACTGTCATTTGACTGTCTCCTTCAATTTCCTACACTTCTGTGCAAGTCCTGGTGGTTGGTTGAGTTTGTGAATGCATGCTGTGTACTTGGGATTTGTTTATTTAGTGAGTAACTGTTGTCCCTACTGAAGTGAAGTCCTTGCCAAAGGTCACCTGCTAGCTACAGTTATGGATCTTAGTGGGTAGTAAAATCGCAGTCCCATGATGAGTCATGCCTCTGCCTTTTTCTCCTGGTGTAACGTACAGTCAGTTTGCACTGCTTAGAAAAATACAAGTCTCCTCAGTAACTCAGTAAAAGCATTTTGTGTTTTCACTGTGCATTCACTGATTTTCCTGTCTGAGGTTTAACCCCAGCCAGCGGCTAAGAACCACACCAGCCGCTCACTCAGTCTCCCCTGGTAGGTTGTGGGAGAGAATCAGAAGAGGGAAAGTGAGAAAACTGGTGGGTTGAGATAAACACAGTTGAATAGGTAAAGCAAAAGCCGTGTGTACAAGCAAAGCAAAGCCAGGAATTAATTCCCCACTTCCCACCAGCAGCCGCTCTCAGGAAAGCAGGGCTCCATGGCACCTAACAGTTCAGAGGGAAGACAAATGCCATCACTCTGAACATCCCTACCTCCCTCCTCCCTCCACAAGTATGCTGAGCATAATACCATATGATATGGAATATCCCTTTGGATAATTAGCTGTCCCAGCTATGTCCCCCCACAATGTCTTGTGCATCCCCAGCCTACTCACTGGTGGAGTGGGGTGAGTAGCAGAAGAGGCCTTGGCTCTGTGTGAGCACTGCTTAGTAGGAACGAAAACATCTCTGTGTCATCAGTGCTGTTTCTAGCATGAATCCAAACCACAGCCAGTGACTGTGATGAAGGCCAGTTATTGTGGTGAACGTTAACTCTACTCTGGCTGGAACCAGCACAAGGTACAAGGAAACAGCTATTACAGAACTCTGTGAGAAATGGTCTTTTCTCCTTCTCATTGCAGGAAGTTAGTTGGCATGGAAAAAATGCTCATTATAATATATCCTGAGGAATGCTGGCAGTGGTGGAGGTGTCCCTTATGCGTGTAAATTTAACATTGCATGCTTTTGTATAGCACTTCAAAAAAGTAATTGAAAATTCTGTAGCTTTGGTGCTGTTGACCTTTCACGTTGCGTGGAGTAACTGATTAATTCAGTGGCCTAAGCTTAGCGTGCACATGGACTGTGTCTAAAATAGAAGTATGTATGTAAGGTACTGCTTTGATGTATAGCATCTGCAGGTGGCACAGTAAAGAAATGGAGATGGGAG
Source organism: Laterallus jamaicensis coturniculus (assembly GCA_022605575.1). Classification (NCBI taxonomy): domain Eukaryota; kingdom Metazoa; phylum Chordata; class Aves; order Gruiformes; family Rallidae; genus Laterallus; species Laterallus jamaicensis. The sequence continues at coordinate 7,477,416 of JAKCOX010000005.1, forward strand.
ATAGGGATGAGATTATTTCACTCCTCACCTTTGTAGCTTCTATGTCGGGGGAGAGAGACCTGGAGATAATGCCTTTCAGTTCCCACATTAAAAAAAAAGCCCTTATGCTTGCTTCCTTGTTTGTTTGTGGTAAGTTGTCAGCAGAGCACATGGGTAAAGATCCTGAAGTAGATCATGCTGTTGCTGCTTTAATTTTGCCAGGTGCATGCAGCACTTGGAAACAACTCTATTAAAGTCTCCAGACTCAACAGCTCTTCTCAACTTCAGAATCAAACACCACTTTGCCAATGCAGCTTGTTGTTCTCAATTCCTTACCTTGCACCTGGGGTTCCTCCCCCAGGTCTGACAGCGTGCAAAACGCTCGGATCCACAAATGAATTAGAAACTGGAACGCGCCTGTCTGGCTACTGTAGTGCTTTAGCTATCCACATACTTCAGCAGCAGATAGTTGGTCAGATATTAATGTACTGCTGAGGGGAATTGCAGGACTTGTGAGAACTGAATACTAATCTGTGTGGGTATCTATGTGGTCTGTGACTTCTACTGAGTCTCTTGATGAATTGCATCTGTCTGGACGTTAAAATGTAGCTGTTCATGTTACAGTATATTGGGACAAATCCTGTTGTAAATTTTAGCTGTACATCTGACGCTTCATGTGTGCTCAGTTTCTGACACTTCATGTGTGCTCAGTTATTCCCCACTTGAGTTTTTTAGGTTGAGTTTGGGTATGGACTGAAAGGATCCCCAGAAGTTTATGCTGCTGCTTGTGATTCTGCTTTAGTTTTCAAGAGAACCTTTAAATGGAAGGGTAGTTAAAAATGAAATGGTAATTAAATGGTCTTGGAAGTCTGGTTGTCCGCACAGATCAGTAAGGAAGTTGGTCACTATGGGCTGTGGGTGTGTGTCTGTTCACTTTGAAAAACACTTTTAATAGAGAACTTATGCCATCCTATGCAGTCTGGTTTTGAACAGTGCTTTCTGATCCCCAACAGATTTCTGCTGGATGATGTGAGGTGATGTTGCTCCTACAGACTGTAGCCTTACACTTCTTACCCCTGGCATCTATCTGCACAGGCAGTGAAGAGCTGAGCAGTATGGGAAGGCCTTCACATAGGTTCTGTGCAATTTGCCTACAATTAATGCCCAGAGTTGCAAAATCTGTGTTCATCCCTATGAGTTGAACGTGTAGGTCCCAGTTTCCCTGTCACATAGACCTTTTTCTCCTCAACTCGTAGAGATTTATTGGCTTTTTATTTTTTTCATTAGTGCTGTTGGTAGTGGAAAATACCTGCCATGCCTGTAAGCCTTATTGAATGAACATGAGTTGATTTGCACCGGTATAATATACTCCAGTGTCAAAGCACTACTTTGTCAATCGAAGGTAGATTCTCTCTTTTCTCCTGTTAGGGTATTTCTGAAAGCTGACAGAGACTCTGTCAAAAGGTTTCAAGGCAAAAAGGGTATAATTTGTTTGGAACGTAATGAATAATTATGCAGACAAAAATTGTACAGCCACACTGGGAGATTTGCTCAGGAGAAGAGATAGCAGCTTGTTTTGTGGACTCCACATAGCACTGTGTTTCAATTTGAAAAGGCTTGCTGTGGTAAAAACTGGGTAACTGATAGAGATATTTAGGGCATCTATACATTAGCTTCAGAGAGTCCATCCCAGGCTGTCAGCAGACCTCCTGGTCAGTTACTAATCTGCAAAAAGCCTTTTATTGATGCTCAGGGGGAATTGCGTTAGGAAGCAGTTTCCTTCAAACGCTGAGTGGAAGGCTGGTAAGTGCAGTGCAGCCAGCACATGCACGTATCAGTACGAAATCATAAACCAAACCAGGAGACCGATGGTGGGAGTTTACAACCAACTGACTTCTATTTTCTGTTGCATTGTGAAAGCCTGTTTTGGGGGTTTGTCGCAGAAGCCTGACTCTGGCTTGCCTGACTCCCATAGTCCTGCTGGAGTCAGTGGCTGCCTTGGGGGTACAGAGAGAGCAAAGGCTTTTGTTGAGAGATGGCAGTGGTGTCTGCAAATAATCATTTCTGTATCCTAGGTCTGTCCACCTGGTCTCAGCATTCCAGATCTCGACGTCGGAGGAATTTGTGTTCCAGACATGAAGATCGGAAACCTTCTGAGGTATTTCTGGAGTTCGATTCTCACGTTGTTAGATCTGTCAGATACAGAGCTGTCTGTGTGTGCTGCTGGGGGATCCGTGTCTTCTGATGCACATTTTCTTTTTTTTGCTACGTTTTAGGTGACACCTTCCCCCCAACTCTCCCTTCTTTTTTAATTGCCAGGAGATTAGAGAGTTCAGTTGGTGGCACAGACACTGCCAGCATCCTTCTCTCTCTGTGAATTTCGTTAAGGTCGGACACCATTCAGCATAGTTGCTGAGTCTTCTAGTATTTTAGGCATGAGGGGTTCTTTGTAGCTTCATTTGTGTTACTTTAGGTGCATTTATTTTATAGTTGGCTTTGGATCTTGGTATGTGATCTTTGTTCAAGTGCTTGTCAAACTAGAAATCTGCTTCTTTAGAGTTCTGTTTTGTACAATGCCCTGAGGAAATCCTGACAAGGGAGGTATAAACCTTTAAACTTTCCTAGATGGATCAACTGTTAGTAACACACAGATGAGATCCAGTTCTTTGGAAGTACTCTGGCTGAATCTCCCTGTCTTCAGGCAAATACTACACTGTGGGCTTTGTAGAGGCTGCAAAGAAAATGTGTGCTTTGGGTGGTGGAATCTCTTCATTTAGCGTATTGCCCAATACATGTATTTAAGATCCATTAATGAGTGACTGAAGTTAATAAAACATGTTTTTTCTCAACCTCCCTGATGACAGCATACCTCAGTCCCAGAGAAGGGTTTTCACAAGAATCCCATTCATTGTTCAGTGTGAACTAGACCTACTACTGGAGTTTTCTAACCTTCTCTTTTGAATGTTGGCTGTTAAAGACTTTTTTTGGGTGGGTTTTTTTTTTGTGTGTGAATGTGGAGACCCCTGGTGAATTTATTCTTGCTGGTGGTAGGTTTCCTTTCCTTAGTTATCTTTGTACGTCCCTTAGAAGTAGCCCCCTAGACCCAGTTTTGAGAAATAGCATAGGAAGAACTACAGCATGAGAGGCTATCAAGAAAGAATCAGAGATAATTATGAAGCTTGCTGTTGGTTTTTGTGTGCTTCTGTTTGCTCCAGTCCCTTTCTTGGCATTTGCTGTCAGAATCTTTGCAGGTTTGTGCTGGTTTCTCTTGTTTTCTCAGATGGACTCTGGATGGACTTTTCATAGTTCCCTTTAGCTTTGTTCTGCAGGCTTTTCCTCCCTCTCCCTCCCTCCGTTTGCATTGTCTCTGCTTGCTACAGTACAGCATTCTGATGATAAGTGTGCTGGCAGAAAAGTGACACTTGCTAATCTCCCCGGGTGAAATCCTGGTCTCATTGAAGTTGATGGCAAAATTCCCATTGACTTCAGCGTGGCCAGGGTTTCACCCTTTAGCTTTGAAGTGTTCAGTGCTTCTGAGAGCCAGCACTTCTGTAAGCTCTGCTTTGCTCCGGGCACTCTGATTGCATCAGAAATTAGAGCAGAAAGAATCGTGTCACAGGGCCACCGGCCTGGGAAGAACTTTCTTGGCTGTCAGGTGTTGCATTAGCTTTGCTTTTTAAGGGCGTTTTGCCACAAGTGTATCTGAGAGCCCGAGTTATTTTGCCTCTCTATGTCCTGTGTGACATTTTTAGTCTTCTTTTCATTTGCCATTTGATTGCTTTAGTTCAAATCACTTTGAAGTGTGGAATCTCCTGGCCAGCTGTGCCTTCTTGCTTTATGAGCCAGTTGACTTTGCAGCTTTTCTCACTTCTTGATTGGAGCCTCACAGGACTTGTAATTTAATTGTTTTAAACATTTAGCTCTATTTCAGTACCTGTATTCACCCTTTCCTTAAGGTGGTAATACTATTCTTTATTTTTAAACATTGGCAGCTTTTCTGAACATGTCAAGAGAAGTGTTAAGAAAAAGCTATGATTATGTGCTATTTTTATGACACAACCAGAGTGGAAAGGGAAACGTACTGAGACAGAAGTGGGTAGTATGTGTGTGTTGGGAGGGTGCAGAGGTTTCAAGATGTTCCGTGTGGTATAAGGCAAATCACACTTGGAAATACTCTTAGGAGTATAATTAACCATCAGGTTCACAGTTTCCCTGAAATACTTCCCCAAAACCGTAGGGAATCTGTTGTGATTTCAGGTGTGTGAACAGCGCATGACAAATGGCTGTCCTGGGGAGAGGCCTGCCTCATTACTGCTTTGTATAGATCTAGTTCTACCTCAGCCATACGCAAGGGTCGGCTGGAGCTAATGCCAACCAGCCAGTGTCACCACTGGTTTGGGACTGGGTGGGAGACTGGGAGGTCCTGTCACTTTGTCCCACGAGCAGCCCCAGAAGAGTAACTGTGAGTACTGCCCTGGTAATCTCTCTTCCGTTGTAACCCTGTGATGTGGGACTGGGTGGGTGTTGACTCTGTCTACCACAAGCTAAGAAGTCTGCAGAGGGACTTTTCTCAAGACGTTACCTGCCTTTTTCTTGTCCTGGGGGGTGCTATTTTCTGTCACCTGGTTGCTTTCTAACCACTTCCTTTGAACGTGGCATTGAGCAGCTAGAAATTTGTGGTTGCTGAGGTGAGGAGTGCTGAGTACAGTTGTGGTAGACAGCAGCGTCGCCTGACAGGGAGAGCAGGGTGGGGAGAGCTGGAGTAGGTGAGACTAGTGCAGACGTGTAGTTCTGAAGCCTGTGATAGCAAGCCTTTGCTTTCTGCAGTGCTGGCAGGCAGTGGCAAACCAGGCTGAAGCTGTCGCAACAGTACCCCACAGCAGGCCCGCTGCAAGAGTGAATTCCTCTCACTGTAATTCACTGGCCTGTTGGAGACAGCATCGCTGCTTGTTGATGGCTGCTGACCCAAAAGTTGCCAAATACCCTGCTATTTTAGAGGTGGGCACCTTTGCAAAGGCAGAGTAAACTTGCAGCAATGCTGCAGAGGTGTCTGTAGCTGATCAAATGACAAGCGCCTGTGCTGAACTGGCACCAGAGTTCCAGTTGGGGCCTTATTTTACTTGATCTTTTGGGTTATTATTTTACATACTTCGGTTGTTATTTTTAAATACTCGCACAGAGAGTTGTCATCTTAGAATTTCCTCTTGTGAGTGGTCATGGTAGGGTCATGCCTTGTTTTCTACCACAGGGAATTTCTAGAATGTCTTTGGATTAGTCAGAGACCCAATAATTAAGGGGGAGGAAAAAAAAAAAAGGAAAATTGGGGGTGGGGAAAGCTTAAAGTAAAAGTAAATCTTCCTCGTGCTGCTGTTTCGTAAGACACAGTGCTCCTGCAGCTTTTACTGCAGCCAGAATGGGGGTAAAAAGTAGGTAGCACCTTTCAGCATCATGTGTCCAGTGCAGGGGGAGTGCCAGGACTTGTAGTGGAGTTAGCTGGAAGTTGTTCTGTGTGGGTATTTGCACCTTCAGCCACCCCTTCCCTGCGATGAAGCCCAACTTCTGTCCTGCAGTGGGCTGGGTGAGTTCGCTGTTGATACAGTGACCTTGTTACACGCTGTGCTCCATGGTTACCCTGAAGCTGTGAATCATAGAGTGTAAATATCAAATGTCAGTGTCTCTATTTTTCTTTCTTGGTCACTCTCTTTGCAGGTGTTCAGAACGGACCTGATCACTGCCATGAAGTTACATGACTCCTTCCAGCTGAACCCTGATGAATACTATGTGCTGGCAGATCCCTGGAGGCAGGAGTGGGAAAAGGGAGTTCAGGTGCCAGTTAGCCCAGGGACCATCCCAGAACCAGTAGCCAGGTATAGTTTGGAGGAATGTAAACACATAAACATACGTTTATCTTAGCAGCTTATGTCTACTTTGCCTTGGCTTCTTGACCTTTATTCCACAGTGCCTAGCTAGAAAGGTCTTGGTTCTCAGATGAAGAGCAACCTGCCTCAGCTTCTGCAGTGGCTGGAGAGGTCAAGACTCAGGCCTGTTCTCTGACTGTCAGAGAATCATTTCTGGCATTGCATTACTATAGAGTGTGATGACAGAACCTTAAAAATAGCTTCTAATTTTAAGCCCAGACTGAACTTCACTCAGCATTGCTGGGAGAGCCCTTGTTTGATGCTTCTTGTGCTTACTTCCAAGCCACAGGTTCCTTTCAAGGAACATTTAGACAAGCCAGATTTAAGGGAGAGAGAAAATGCTGCATTTATTTTGGTTTCACTTTGGGGTTTTTTTGGTTGTTTCATTTACTAACTTAGGAAATTGTTTGTTGTACACTGTTCCAGCTGTTTTAAGAGCCACCCAGATGTGCATGTTACTGAATACATTGATATGAGCTTTTCTAGCTCTTATTCAAGAAACTCTTATTTTCCTTACCTTCTTTGTTACACATAGATACTGTTTTCTATTTCAAATTAAACATTACAGTTTGTAAGGGCAGGAGCATGCTGTAGCCCATCTATTTTATGCTTAGTTTGGACTGAAGAAGGTGGGAAGAGCAAGGGTTATTGTTATTTAATAGTACTAGTTCGCTTTGAGTAAGTCCAGGCTGGCTCATAAGGCGTCACCAAATGACCCAGCAGTGCTGGTGAGGCCAGAACAACCCAGTCTATATATACAGCAAAACATTTCTGGGTGATGCTGCACTGCTGCTGTTAGATCTGCTTCTGCCAGCCTTAACACCACAGGAATGTTTGTAAGCACTGCTGTGCTTTGTGCAGCAGCCTGGAGACTGCTGTACAGCCCCCTAGGTCTCTGTGGTGAGGAGCTTACCTGCACATCAGGTAACCCTTTCCTTCTCCTGCAGAAGGACTGGACCTGGAGCTCCAAGGAGAACTTGGCATTTTCCCCTCTGGTGTGTGGTTAAGAACATACATTTCTCTGCAGTGCTGATGTCCCCCCATCCCTGCATAAATGCACGTGCACTGTACACGCGTGCTCATACTGTCTTCTTGCTGCTTTCTCTGTCAGGTGTCTCCCAAGGCTGTAGAGGGGCCAGGAGACCTGGGCACTTGAGCCAAGCGAAACCTTCGGAGGGGATCCCCACCCACCCTGTATGTTTCAGGGAAGTGGTTTGGTGGCCGTATCAGGTCCACATGCTCACTGAGGAGAGAGCTTTTCTCTGCCAATGGCCAAAAGAGATGTTGCTTTGAATGTAAGACTGAAGGAGATAGGGAAAGGCAGCACCCACAGTTGTAGGTATCAGCACAGGAGGCTCCGCTCTAGTTAGTTGCTCAGCTGGCTTGTGCGGTCCTACTGGTGAGTGTCTGCTGGTCAGAATGGCCCTCTGATTCCTGCTTATTACCCTGCTGTAGTAATGCTGGGGTGCTGGAGCCTTGGGAGGTGAGGGCGGGGTTCTGTAGGTTGAATCAGAAATCGTCACGTAGTAGCTGTTTAGAACAGAAGCGAGACAGGGAGCAGAGGGCTGATGCTGATGAGGTACAGAGCTAAGATTAAAAGGTTTTGGCCTGGTAGCGACTGGTCAGGGCAGCAAGAGTAGGTTCAGAGGGGTGGGGAAAGGAGCAAGGCTGTGGTGGGTCCCTGTAAGCATGGATGATACAGTTGGTTTTTGGTGTGCACTAAGTGTTTGTTGCTTTTTTTTTTTTTAACTACTTTCTGTAACAGAAAGAGGTGGAAGTGGTTTTGAAACCAAAGCACCTGTGCTTACTTCTGTAATGCCACTACAGTGGTATTTAAGACAGCATGTGCAGGGTGCTGCCCAGAGGTTACCACTTCCACGTGGAGATACACTCAGGAAGGAATTTATGGTACAGAAGATTCAGAGAGCAGTCCCCAGCTTGAAGCAAATTCTGTGTGAGATGCAGTACTGTGCAGCATGACCTGGAGCAGTGAGCGTAATGCAGTTAGACTGGCACAGTCACTCAGATTCATATCCTTCCACAGTCTCCTCCTGTACCTCGGAAACCTCAAATTCATCACTTTGCTGTTGCCCACCATTTCTCTGGTTGTTACCTGAATAAGCTAGGTGAAGGAAAGATCTAGGGCTCTGCAGGAGACTGAAAGAGTTAGAGTATCACCTGAGATCTGTACACAGTAGCAGCAGCTCAGGAGTTAACTACCAGTAGGAGTTCACATGTTGGACCTCAGCTGGGGGCAAAATGGGATGGAGGATGTCCTCCTTGTTGTGGAACTTAGGCTGTTCCCTGTAGAAAATTGTGTCCACAGGGAGTGGTGCTTTCTCCTCCCTTGCAGTGTCAAAAAACACCACAGGTGCTATGGAAAGCAGTCATTGGCAGCGCGGCCTGTCGCTCCCAAAGGTGCCAGGTGTCACACTGTGAAGCGGGTTTCATCCAAACTGAACTTCAGCGTTTGCAGTTAACTAAGAGAAGGTGCAGTGTCCTCTACTGAGAGAACTGTGCTGCAGGTGGGCTGATAGTTATCTTGCTGTGATGGCTGTTACTAGCTAGTGCAGATTACTTATTCTCTCTGGAAGGGTCTTCTGATTTTCACAAAGATGGCAGTTCCATAGCTACACACACATACATGACAAAAGATACAGGGGAACGTCCTGGAAGAAAGAAAACTTCACACGTAGCAGGAGATAGTTTTTCCTTGAACTTTCTTGATCTTGGTATTATAGGTAAACAGATAAATTAAAAAAGTCTTATAATCAAATTTAACATCCAGATATATGGCAACTAACACCCCACAAATATAGTGTTCCTACTCTAGCTTTAAAAAAGCCTGAATTTCAGGTAAGAGCAAACACAGCTCTGTCCCCCAATCTTTGCATTTTATGTAGAATTGTGGTAAGGAATTGGGTTTCTAGACAGCTGCTTGGAATGCTGCCAATCCGTTACACAAGTGCACGGTAATGTTTTCCCATCTCAGCGGCACAAGGTGACTGCTTAGATGGTTAGGTGATGCTGGTGATAGTCACTTAGGACAAGGCAATTTGAATTCTCTTGGATACAAGTCTCTCAGCAACCCTGTGTACCTGATGCCTGCTTGTCTGTTCCAGGATCGTGTCTGAGACGAAAGGTGTCACATTCACACGTCCCAGGAAGTACATAATCTCCTCGGGTTCGGAGCCTTCCGAGCTGGGCTATATTGACATTCGAACCTTAGCAGACAGTGTGTGTCGCTACGATCTCAATGACATGGATGTAGCCTGGTTGCAGCTTGCCAATGAAGAGTTCAAAGAAATGGGTGAGCAATGAGTGCTTGTGTGTTTGTTATGTGGTTTGCTTTGTTTAAAAAAAATTAAAAATCTAAGAATTAAGAACAATTTTAGGGAGAGCATCGTGATGATAGATGTATGAGGAGCAGCCACAGGGAACCAGACCTGATGTTATTAAGCCCTAAAATACATGCTTTTGTAACTGCTTAGACCATGTCAGAATCTGGCAACGTGGCTTTTTCCTTTGCTGCTTTCCATTTCACAAGGGAATTCTCACTGAGTTTCCATTTTGCTACGACGGTCCTTGAAGAGAACATCAGATAGTCTGTTCAGGTAGTTCTTCTGGCTATGTATGTATATATGGATTTATTTTTCTCCGTATCACATATCTATAGCCTCTTTAGCTAGTGGTGTTCAGTGTGTAAGAGGTAGACAAGGTGTTTTGAAAGTTTTAAAGGACCTAACATCAGCTGAACTGTGCAGGGAATGAGATAGTAAGGAATTTCCCCAGTGATTTATTGGAGGAGCCTCCCAAACCTTGCTGTGACCACATTCTCTAGTGCCAAAGCAGGAATAGGAGCTGTCACAAGAGGAGAAACATTTCCTTTTCTGAGGGATGACTTGTGTATGGGAAGGGGTAGGAGAGCAGAGCAAGAACAGGGACATTTATTTGGCGAATGTTTCAGGAGAGGAGTACAATGGAACTGAGGATGTAAGTCAGCAGAGAACTTTTACCACACTGTTTAGATAAGGGAGTAGCTGCTGTGCCAGATGGAAGAGCTGTGGACATGCTGGTGAACACTGTTGATTTTTGGTTTAGTGTTGCGGTGGTTCCCTGCTCTGCACTAGGGTTTAGTCATATGGGCTTTGCCTGGGTGTAGCCCACACGTGGACTGACCATGTACAACCCTTGAAGAGTTTCTCCTTTTTCAGCACACGTATGGAAGAAACAGATGACCCAGCCTTGATGTGGTCTCTTACACAAGCCTTTTTTCCAGATCTCAAGTCAGACCTGCTCAGGTTTAGTGTTAGGCTTAGATGGTTTAAAAACAGTTAGTGATTCAGGGGTTCAGGTTACCTTTCTAGTTACCTTCAAGGAAACAGTGGCAGCAAGTCCCCATAGCTTTCTTCAAAGAAAAATTTGAACTGATTGCCACAGACCCAGTGCAGATAATGCCCTCTGTCTTTTGCCAAAACCAGGGCAGGGCTACTGCAGTGTTACACTGGGGTGTAGCACTGGTGATAGAACACGCAAGAGAGGCTCTTCACTGCACATTTGTACCTGCGCATGAAGCCTTGCGGTCACCGGTCTGCTACACCAGCGTAACCTCCAAAAGTACAGGTTGCACATGAAACACTGAGCAGCCAGAATTTAATGGAGCTGATCTTTGGTGTTGGGGTTTGCTGGAGTTTCTTGTAATCAGGTTACTCTAAATCTTCACTGGCTCAGTTCTACTCTACACGGAAGGAAGGAGAGGCTTCTGTCAGCACCAGGCCATTGGGGGTCTTGAAATACATGTATGGGTGCTCTGTCAGACGCTGAACTCTACAGATAGTACTGATGGGCATTTGAAAAGTGAAATATTCCCTGAGCTGCAGTTGTAGCGCTTCCTTTATGGTGTCCCTGCAGCTATAAATTCCCTTGATACCTGTTGGAGTGCTTCAGGTACTGAAAATGTATGAGTGTAAACATTTGCACTGAAGCTGTGGACCCTCGATTCCCCTTTTTTAACCCTTATAAATGCACGGTCAGGAACATATCTCTAAGGGGTTTTTATGAAGCATAGCAACCGTGAGGTTAGAATTTTGTTCCCAACTGGTCTAAAACCTGGTATCACTTGCTTTTGCTGGTGCAGTATTTGTGGGCTGTAGGGCAAAATTCACTCTCTCATCAGCAGGATTTTGGATGTTCCCTCTTGCTACCTTTCAGCTGCTCAGTTTGCATACTATGGGATGCATTACCCCTGCTGCAAGGGTGGAAAGCCAGAGGGGAAGCACTGTGCTCCTTTTGGTGGTTTTCTTGCTGCTTCTATCACAGATATTTTTCAGGTCTATAATAGTCATTTAATCTAATGAACAAAGTCAGATTATACAGTACTATCATGTAATCAGCCTCTAGCTGTGGCGTCATCTGATGGATGCTGTTTGAAAAGACCATATCCCAGATCAGATGCTCCCTTTATTTTTTTCCTCCCAGATTTGGTGTTGCATTTATTACAACTGGGTTCTTCACTTTTCAAAACAAACTGATTTATTGGCATAGCAGGGTCTTATAGAGATGTTAGTTGAGGCTGCACAATATTAGGTTGGAACTCGTGAAAACCCAACAATCATTATTAGAAACCCACAGGTTTGCTGCAAGTATCATAGCAGGTTTTGTCACTGCTTTTCCCCCTCTGCCCCCATCACTCCTGGTCCCAAAGACACTCACACCTTTCACCAGAGTAAATATCCAGGTTGCAGTGTTGAAGCAAAAGCCATAGATGGTGCTGTCCCACAAGGGAGATGGGAACAAGGCCAGGAAGCCAGTATCAGTTTATGAAAGTTTGTCTCAGCATTTTGAAGGACTGGTTTGGATATGGCATTTCTATTAATTTAATACAGTTTAATACAGAGTTACTTGACTTCCCCCTGCCCCTCCCAGTTTCCCTAATTTATGCTGGAATAGACTTGATAGTCTAGGAAAAAACTGTGTTTGTGTGGGGGTCAGCTATACCTACTCAGCTTTTGAAAAACGAAGCTGGAGTTATGTGTGGTGGTGGTGGTCACTCCTTCAATAAGTAGCAACTCCTGTTCTGCAGGGATGCCCGAGCTGGACGAGTACACGATGGAAAGGGTCATCGAGGAGTTTGAGCAGCGATGCTATGATAACATGAATCATGCTATTGAGACGGAAGAAGGACTTGGGATTGAATATGATGAAGATGTTGTCTGTGACGTCTGCCAGTCTCCAGATGGAGAAGATGGCAACGAAATGGTGTTTTGTGACAAATGCAATATCTGTGTGCATCAGGTATGGCAACCAGGGCACTGTAGGGGGGGGGAGTGCAGGGGTGGTGACAGAAACCTTCCCCAACCATTAATGATAATAGGTTGGAGTTTTTCCAGTGACAGACATGGATCTGTTGAGTTCACTGTTGGACAAGTAGGATTAATTCAGAAATTAGGCAATTGAGGAGAATCGTTATGTGTAATTCCAGAAACGTCCTGCTAAGAAGGCTGGAAGTGGTATTGTGTATGTGTGGAGGAAGTTCAGAGGTGAGGAATAGCCTCCCCAGGACTGCCGTGTTGTGCGTTCTTACAGGGTCACTTCTCTTGCTCTGTTCTTTTTCTCTTTCTGCACACTTCTGGGCCTAACATGCCTTAAGGGTCAGCAACTTAGGCTCAGGAGGGAGAGGAAAAAAAACCTTAAGGCAATGAGTAGGGACACAGGTAGGACTTATCAGAGTAATTTTAATTTAATTGAGAGCCTGCTGACCTGAGCAGAGCTAATGAAGCACTGTTACGTGTCACCTTCTTGTGGCAGTTAAGCCTTCTTCGCACATCTGTTTGCTTGGCAGATGCTTTCTTATTCCTGTCCTGCCTTCCCAGCTTTAAGCAGTTTGCTTTGTCATACAGTGTTTGGCTATATGTAACCACCTAAAACGTAACAGAAATGCATGTTTTTCCTTTGCTTTCTTTCCCTTTTCTGTGGATGGAAATGCAGGCGTGTTACGGGATCCTGAAGGTGCCGGAAGGCAGCTGGCTGTGCAGGACCTGCGCGCTCGGCGTTCAGCCCAAGTGTTTGCTGTGTCCCAAGAAGGGTGGTGCCATGAAGCCAACCCGGAGTGGCACCAAGTGGGTCCATGTTAGCTGTGCTCTGTGGATTCCAGAGGTAGGTGCTGAAAATCCGGGAGTTCATGGCTGCGGTCATTCTGGCAGAGAAATCTGTTACAAACACCGCTCAACCTCATGTGCTAGTGCTACACTGACTGTAGTGTGTCTATGGTACTTGTTAGGAAGACAGTATAAAAGACTTTCCAGTAGATGTAAAGTCTGCCAGGATGAAGCAGCATCTGCAAAGAAAGTAATGACAACCAATTTTGTCAACCAAAATTAGGCCTTGAAAAATGAGGCCTTTGCTGCTGGCAACGCTCATTTATAACAAGCACACACAGCACTGTTTTATTTTACAAACGGAACATTAAAGGTGAATCAGGAAGGTTTGGATGTGAGGGAATTCCTATGGGTTCTCATAAAGTATTCGTCCTGTATGCTAACTGTAAATTGGTGGGCTTCATCTTGAAACTGTTTTGTTGGTGCACTGAGGAGCTGATGGTTTAAACAAGACACTTGAGGTTTTTTTTTTTAGTTCCTTATAAACTGAGGAACTTGAAACATGCTGTTTTGGCACGGGCATACAAGGAATTTGACTTCTTTGATAAAATTATTTCCCTTTTCAAGTCACAGTGTAATGGTCACTGTGTTTTTTAACCTTTTTTCTCTTAGGTGAGCATTGGAAGCCCAGAAAAAATGGAGCCCATTACAAAGGTTTCTCACATTCCCAGCAGTAGATGGGCACTAGTGTGCAGCCTTTGTAATGAAAAAGTTGGAGCTTCTATACAGGTAATTTCATCGCACAAATGTCCGTGTGTCTCGTCAGTTTTTAGTAGATACACAAAATGTGTATCCACAAGTTAGCCTTTGGTGATTTCCTGTTGGTTACGATGGACTTAGTTGCACATAAAGTGCTTCTGAATGTTAGTGTGCTCTTACACTTTATAGTAAAATGGTAATAATATACTCAGGTCATCCTAGTAAGACTTGAATTTATAGATCTGCTGATACATTTATTACTACACTGAAAAAACCTTAAGTGTTGTTGAGCAGAGGGAAACCCCCCTGTATTTATGTGAGGTACCACGTACAAAGTGGGAGCTGGAATGCTAAAAGCTTCTGTGCTGAAACCTGTCTGCTAGTCCCTATTGAGCAACTTCTGAGACGAGTTTGGTACTTGAGTGGGAGTTGAGCGTTTCCTGTAACAACCTGAGTATATAAGGTGCTGATTATGCACAGCTCTCACTGAACTCAGTGGAAGTGAACAGTGAGCTCTGAATTCCTAATTTGAGGTACAGCTAACCATTGGACTGTTTTGGCTGTGACTGTTATTTCTGTAGCTGTTTTACTGTTTGTCTGGCTTTGAAGCTGCTGAGCAGAGTATCTGAGCATTTAGTATTAGGCTTTTTGAGCAGTAGGAAAGAAGCAGGTTTTTGGCTGGTCTGCCCTGAGATTCAGGCAAGCCACAAGCTGAGGGAAGTGACCCTGTTTCCTTCACTGGTGGTGAGTAGGTTTTGGAGCTCCTTGTGTTTCAAAGTTGGGGAAAAATACCCTGGGTATGAGTTTCCCAGTTCACAGTGCTTAGCAGCAGTGTCATGTTCTGGCTTCTGGTACTCCCTTGAGCTCAGGGATGATGATTGCCCGAAACAGCTGTCTAGTCTTCATAGTTCTAGTTCCAAAACAACTGGTTTCCGTACTCAGTAAGTGAACTATGGAGCCAAGGCTGTACAGCTATGTGTTTCATACCAGCAACTCACAGGGGCCAGTGCCAGCTGGTCTCCTTGCACCCGTCAGAAGTTCTCTCTGCAGTTCCAGTTAGCCAGGGATTCAGCCTTTTGTGATGTAGTTGAGTTGTCACTGTTAAATAACTGAGCTGATCCACACCTGAGCACTTCAGAATGGGCAGTGTGGTTTTATGTGCATGTTCATGTTGGGTTGTTTGTGGTAAAGCAATTCCAGACCCTGCATGGTGCAAAAATCACTCAGAAATGTTAAGTAATTTGAGGAACAATTTCAAAATCTAAAGAGATGGAGGAAGCACATTACCAAGCCTCTTAATATTTGAAGGAGGAGATTTCCCGAGACACAACTTTGATGTACCTGGCTGGAGAACAAAGGATGAGAAAGCAAGGACAAGTGACCCACTCAGGGCAGTGCTGTGATTGTGCTGAAAAAGATTAAAGTGTAATTGTGGTAATGCTGTTCCCCTTCAAAGTACTTCCTCAACAAGATCCTTGGGAAGCTCCCTGAGAGATAGCAAGACACTGCTGTCTCGTGAGAAGCCTGAAAAAGCTGAGCTCTTTCTGTTGTGTGGCTAGCATAATGTTATAGGACTCAGGATGGGGAGACCAGTATGAAGACACACAAAGTGCTGGAGTCCTACACTTCTTAAACATTTGGTTTTACCCATTTCCTTTTCCCCTCCGCTCTGAGTCATGAGGTTCTAGAAAACATCATAAACCAGCAATGCAGCAGCAGTTCCAGTGAAACCAATCAGTCTGTTTCCACTTAAGGAATATATAAAATAGTAAATGCTAATTAGAGAAAATAAATCTGTCCACAGCGTATAACTTTGCAATGGTAATACCTCCTTGTAGAGCTGTCCTCTTTCTCTTGGCTGCTGTTACGGACCTGAAAATGTTCTGTCCTTTCTCCAGACCTGTTCTGAGCGGTAACTTTGAGTAGTTGAAGTTGAATGCTTGAGTGTTTATGTATGTTAGTGTGCGGAGGTGGGATGGCCTTCCGCATTTCTTCTGATACCACTTCTCTGCTTCTCATGGCGACACAGGATGACATGCAGGCACGATGGCTGCCACTCCAGACAGTTGTACATTTGGAATTACAAGGGACAGACAGAATGTCAGGCAAAACTGCATTTTTTTACAAGAGTTACGTGAATCTTGGTATCATTTAGATTTGTGCAATGAACTCTGCTGCAGCAGAGAACGGTAGAGAAGTGAAGTAGCATTAACTGGAGGAGCAGAGCACAAGCCTCCAGAGAGGGTATGAGATGTGCACAAGGATTAGAAAAGCGGGCAGCTGGATGTACGTGTCAGGCTGGGCAGACAGCAGCTGCCCTAAGGTGGGAAGAGTGAGACTGCATGTTTTCCTGAGTTGAGCAGCTTTCCTTCCCATGAGACAGGCTTTCCCCTCTTTTCCCAGTAAAACATGAGCCATGCTACCAGCTGAGGATTCTAAATGGTAGCAGCTTGGCAACTGTGGATGAAGTATGTACTGTTCTGTACTGTCTGGTGTTCCACTTGGGCTGCTTGTGCCCTGTTGTCAGCAAGAATGAAGAGGGCAGAAGGTGCCCTGGTATTTTTTTAAAATTCCTTTTATATGTTGATGTTATTAAAGAGTGTTCATTTGAAACTGTTAAATCTCTGCTGCAGCTTTTTATGCCTCAGCAGGAAAACCCAGAGAACAAGATTTGGCTTCTTTACAAAGCATGGTATGAACACGCTTGTGCAGCGTGTTCCTCTGTAAGGTGACATGACTTGGGTTAAGCATCATTTGCTTCCCTCCTCGCTAATAGCACTAATGTTCGTTTCCACTTCTCATTCTTGGCACTGGAGTCAGAAGTGTGACTTGATACAAATACTTATGGATGCATCTGTGTATATACATGTATGTGTGTGTGAACCTTTCTTTGTGTGGCTGGCAATAGCTATGACAGCATTTTGCAAGAGAAAGGTACTTATTATTGAAATGAGGTGCTGAATCAGCGGAGTGACTTCCCATCACTCAGTGTTGGCTGGGGTCACAGGGAGGGAAGAAAAATGACAAAAAAATGGAATTTCCTGTTCTTCTTCTCTCCCAGGCGCAGTGAGGCTGTAGTCACTGAAGTAGCGATTGACAGGGATTTAATGTTTGACATTCTAGAATTGGGATAACAAGAAAAAAAAAGCCCCTTGGCAGAGGCCTTTGGATAGCATGGGGCTGGGTGCTGGGAAAGACATTCCCTTAAAAGTACCAGCCTGGCCTGGAGGCACCCAGCTGCTACCCCCTCCACCCCCCACTGCTGGCACACTCAAAGGGGTACCCTTTTCCTTAGCGTAACATGAGCGGCCCTGCTGAAGGTGAGAACGCTGCTCTTGGGGACTTGCTGGTTATTGAATAGCGCGATTGGGCTAGGGAGGGGTTAACCATGCCTGGCCTGAAACCACAACATCATAAACCTAATTACAAGAGAGCAAGAAAGTACTTGCAGCTTAGGAGCAGAGCACGTTAACAGGGTTGGTGTTCCAAAGCAGGCCTTGCTGCTCAAATAGTTTTAGGCAGCGTGGCTTCTTAAATTTATATCTGACTAATTTTCATTTAATTTCTGTAGTGTTCGGTGAAGAACTGCAGAATAGCCTTTCACGTCACCTGTGCGTTTGACCGTGGCTTGGAGATGAAGACCATTCTGGCGGAGAACGATGAGGTGAAATTTAAGTCGTACTGTCCCAAGCACAGCTCCAGCAAGAAACCAGAGGATGAGACTTTCAGTGAAAGCCCAGGTCAGGAGAACGGGAATGGAATTCAGGACAGCTCTCTTCCTGCCCAGATTGACCCTTTCCACAGCATGGATCAGAACCAGGAGGAGGCCCACAGAGTCAGCCTCCGCAAGCAAAAGCTCCAGCAGCTGGAGGACGAGTTCTATACATTTGTTGAGTCTCTGGAAGTGGCTAAAGCACTGTGGCTGCCCGAGGAGCCGGTTGAATTCCTTTACCAGTACTGGAAGCTGAAGAGAAAAGCTAACTTCAATAAGCCTTTGATAACCCCAAAGAAGGATGAAGAGGACAACCTGGCTAAACAGGAACAGGATGTTCTGTTCAGGAGACTGCAGCTCTTCACACACCTCCGGCAGGATCTAGAGCGGGTAAGCCCCTGCGCTGTGTGGGTGAGGTGTGCGGGCCTTTGTGAGCCGAGGTTCTGAGCGATGCTTGCAGTTGCTCCCTGCACACAGGCACACTGTGCTGCATCCAAACTCTAAATTGTATGGTCGGAAAAGACCGTTGTTACCACTCCGTTTCTGCAGAGCGCAGTGGTTGCCCTAATTACCCTTGTCAAACACGGGGTCAGCTCACAGGGCAGCAGGTCTTGACTTGTAGTATCCATATCTAAACTGGATTATCCTATTTCTGCTTATGCTTTTTTACTGATTAACGCTGATGGCTGGGAACTGTACTGCAACCCCCAGCAGGAGTTTTTTTAGCTTTTAAAGGCTTTTTCTGCTCCTTTCATTCTGCTCCTTTCATCTGGTGTACAAGAAGGAAAAGACTGTAATGCTCACCTTGATTTGGAGCAGATGTTTTTCACTGACACATTTCTCTGGACTATAGGTGTAGTAGGTCTGGGAGGCACACAGTCCCCTGCTCAGGTTTTGAATGGTTAAAGAACAGTTCAGTAGGATTAGCTTTGTGTTCTAACTCCGTCTGGTCCTGTAATGACTTGAATTCCTTCCTTTTTGGGTTGTTTGGGAGCTAACTAGAGTGTTTAAGATGAGTCAGAAAGAGCAGTGAAATGGTGGTAGTTTGCCACACCCATACAAGCATATAGCTGTGTGTGTAACCTGGGGGGGCCCTGACTCAGTCTCAGTAACCTGTGGGTGAACTAGAGCCTCTTCCAGAGCTGTATCTAGTCCTACATCAGGGCAGTACTTGCTCATGCATCTACTCCATCCTTTGGAAAAGATCATGGTGGCTAACTACTCTTCTAATTAATTACTGCAGTTTGTTTTCTAGTTTCAGCTTTGAAGACATGACTCTTCTTTAGCTCAGAGCTGTTACCTTGTGCCTTCTGTTTCTACTCTGTGCACTTGAGGTTTAATTTTCTCTTTGTTACACAAGTTGAGTTTGGCACCGTGTTCCCTGGATCTTAAATTACTCCGTATGGATCTCTTCTGGTGTTACAGCGTGCTGTCAAAAGAGAATACAGTATTCTAGTGGTATTTCTAGTATTTTTATTTTTCTGTTGTTCCCTCTCGTCATCCATCCAAGATAAAGTCAAGTAGGTTTGTTATGAATGAATCTGGGGATGGTCTCATTCAGCTGGAACCAGATGTTGAAATCATATCATGCAGTTCACCTGCTGGGACAGGTACTTCTGTGGACATGGCGCAGCTCAGAGGAGGGAAGGCAGAGAGCAGAAGGCCCTGGGCTGTGGTGGGTACCGTGTAGATGAACCCTGCAGAGAAGTGATAGTTACTTAAAGAACCGGCTGGCCTGGGACTAGAAACCTTAAATAGAACAGGACTGTAGCAAAACCAGTCACGTTTTTGGAGTGTCACCTCCTTAACGGCTGGGAGAGCAGTGACAGGTTGTCATTGACAGGGCACTGCACCACATGCAGCTGCACGGAACTGAGCGAGGAGCCTTGGGAACTCCCACGGATACTTCCCAGCCATTCCCTCAGCTGGGACAGAAATAATTTCTAAGCTCTAGGAGGGTGGTGGTGGTGGTTGTGAAACTGCTGCAGCTGTCTGGATCAGTCACATTTTACGGGAAGAAATGCATTTTTCTTCTTAAAAAACCTGAGATGGTCACAACAATGATGTCATTACTGTTACCTCCCTTGTGCTATGGTGTGAATAGACTGGCCTGCCTTCCCTTCGATCCGTCCTACTGCAGTGGCAGTCAAGAAGGCTGGTACTGGTGAATAGTTCCCACGTTCCCATGCTATGAGTTTAGTAGACTTTTCTGTTGCACCCCAAACACTAAGAAGCAATAGGTGCTAGGCCAGATACCCAGTGTATTTTAGCATTTCTCTAGACTTCCTGTATATACGTACAGCTCTGAGCAGATGTTCACAGAAGTTACTTTTGGGCTGTAGGCCTCCTATATCTGATGGAATAATCTGTCAATTACGTGGCATTTAAGACTCTTCTAAGAAGTGTGGTGAAGAACATTAAATTGAAATACATTAACTCATTGAACTGGTGTACAGTACTACTTACGCTGAACGAATTCCAAGCCGATTGACGACATTATAGAAACACAATTCCTGTAACACTCAACTTGATTTCTTCCAGGTGCGTAACCTCACTTACATGGTGACCCGAAGGGAAAAAATCAAGAGATCTGTTTGCAAAGTTCAAGAACAGATATTTAATATCTACGCAAAACAAGTGGAAAAAGAAAGAGTTTCAGGTATTTTCAGTGTTACCTTTTTCACATGGGAACTCAGGCACTGAAAGGTTGGTTACAGGCTGATGGCTTACTTCAAAGGACAAGCAGGACCTCATTTATTCTCATTAACACTGTGTAGTCCACCACGCATCAGCAGCTGGGAAGAAAGAAAAAGGGAAGTGGTGTAGCTGTTGTGGTGGGGACATGGCTATGGAAAGGGATAGGTCTGTGGTCTCCTCCGTGGGGAGGAGACTGGCTTGCTGCTTCTGATCCTTCCTGGTGTGAGTCTGGAACGACTCCTTGTGACAGGGAGACCATGGGTGACAATACCTGGTAAGTCTACAAGTTATTAGCGCCACTGCTTTAGTGTTCAGTATGTGCTGATGTGCACCTTAGATGGCAGTTTAGAGAAGGGAAGTTCAAAAAGGTAGCACTCTGGTTTAAAACACTTTTTTTTTTCCTCATTGACAGTAGTCATTTCTCAAAAAGACAATTAACTTCAAAGTGACTGCATGAACTAGATTATCCTTAAAGTATTCAGTAAGTAAGAAGCTGTATTTTAGACTCAATCAGATCCACTTGCTGGGTTGTCTTTCCCCCTCTGAGGAGTTTCTCTGTATTAGTGGATACAGCAGCGGTAGGATGTTCTTGTGCTACATGTGCAGTTAGGTGCAGCATGGCTATAGGAAAGTAAACAACACGTAGCGGTGAGGTGTGAAACCATGCCACAGCCACATAATGGTGCTGTGAAGGGGCTGGATAGGCAACCAGATACCTGTCCGTGCAGAAGAAAGCATCAGGTGTGAAGAACCAAGTTAAAATAGATACACTCAAAAGTGGTACTTACCCAGACACGGAATTGCTTGACTGTAACTTCCTTTGTTCACCTTTAGGTGTGCCTTCCTCGTTCTCCTCAATGGAAAACACGGTGTTGTTCAACAGTCCGTCTTTGGGTCCCAATGCCCCTAAGATAGAGGACTTGAAATGGCATTCTGCGTTCTTCAGGAAGCAGATGGGCACATCTCTAACCCATGCTTTGAAAAAGCCACACAAGAGAGACAGAGTGAGAGCCAGCTCTGGGAACGACAGCAAGCCCTTGCTGAGGCAACCCAGTCAGAGGGAAGGTGGTGTGACTCCGGCTGGCTTTTTAAATTTTGACAAGACCTTTACAGAAACACAGATGGTATCAGCACAGCAGAAGAATGGCATGGTTATACCTGACCACAGAAAGAGAAGAGACAATCGTCCACAGTGTGAGGGTATCAAGGCAGAACTGAAGGAAAAGACTGCCAAACACCACCACAAACCACTGAGACCCACAGAACTCTCTCAGAGGCAATCAGAAAATAGAAGGGCTGTGAACCACTCCAGTGGTAGGCCAGCACCTGGCACACGGAGGGATATAGTGCCTAAATGCAACGGGGGTCTTGTCAAAGTAAACTCTCATCAGACAGTAGTTAAAGTGCCTACGACGCCCACGAGCCCAGTGAAAAACTGGGGCGGATTCCGTATTCCAAAGAAGGGGGAGAGACAACAGCAGGGCGAGAGCCTGGAGGAGACCTGCCGCCAGAACTCCAGCTACCCCTACCTGGGCATGAGCAGAGTTTCACCGAAGGACAGGGCAAAAAGCAAGCTCAAGCCTGACAGCGAGAATGACGGGTACTTGCCCGATGCTGAAATGAGCGACTCAGAGCCTGAAGTGGCTGAAAAAAAGTGCAGGCAGCAGAGGCTCAGTCCAAACAGCACTATCAGCAGAAGGACGGACATTATTAGGAGAAGCATCCTGGCATCCTGACTGAGACAAGGACACCTTGTCAGCTCCGCGGTCGGTAGAGTCGCTGCCTACAAGTCAATGCCACATTATTTATTGGTGTGAGAGAGGAGAATTCTCAGACATGGCTACAGACTGACAAATTGTTAACCTATTATTCCTGAGCTGTATAAACATGTTTACATGCACTTAAAGCTGGTTTATTTACCCCCTTCCCACCCCCGCCAATCTGTGAGAAGCTTGAATCGCCTTTATTTGTAACTTTCCTGAAGAGAAAGCAGAGAAGTAACATCACTACTAAAACAGGATTTGTGATGAACACTAAAATAACTCATAAAACCCACTTAGAAGGGGCTAGGTTGGGTTGGGGGAAGTAGGCCACATTCATCCCTTTTAAGCTAAAAAGCACTGATTAAAATTTTACTCCCCTTCCCTGCCTTCTGGAAAAGCACAAGCTTTTAATTTAACTAGTGTGTAATGAATCAAAGATGGTTGTGTAACCATACTGCACTGCTGAACCCCGTTAAAGTGGTCACTTTCCATGGATGGTGGTAGATCTCTGGCCTCTGCTCCTGTACCCGTGTAGGTGGCAGCTCAAAACCCTCCTTAAGCTCCAGAGTTTACATGTAAATAGACCTAGGAGATGGCCAGAGGTAACAGTGAGGTTATACTGGAGGAGAGGAAGGGTCAAAGTCAGGGCTGCAGCTGCCTCACAATACAATAGCTTGAGAAGACTTAGACTGAGCACAGTGGATGCTCAGAGGGCCCAGTTCTGAGAAGGGGGCAGGCTTGTAGGGTACTGCACCCTGTGGAATAACCCGTCACCGTTCCGTCAGTCACCTGCCTCCGGGAGTACGATGACAATTCAAGAAACAAGTTTAAGGCACTAATCAGTAGGTTTTCCCAAAGGCCACCAGGTATGCACTAATGGTATGTACTGGGAAAGCCAGGCTTAGGACACTAAAGGGTTGCTTTAAAGTGGACATGAATATATATTTTTAAATAGAATAAAATGGAAAGGCAATAAATTGTGATTAGCTCTTTACAGTCAAATGAAGAAAAAATATTTCATTCTATTCTGGACTAGATTTGATGGAAGAGGGAACTCATATTCTGATTGTGTACTTTTTTAATAATTGCAAATGGCAATAACTAGTAAGCTATGAGCAATAATATTAACAGATTGTTAGGATACTGTTTAGTACCGAGTAGAGTGCACACGTAACAGTGGCATGTTAGGACCCTGTACTTTTTGGAATTCTGCACAGACATTAAATCAGTCAGGTATGTACTGGTGAAAAAGTTGAAGCAGCAAGGTGTTACAGACAGAGAGGCATGAAGAACCCCCTGTCTCTACGCCCAGCCAGCCGTTACCACATCGGCTCCCTTTTTAACGTTAGACCCTTGCCTCTTGAGCAGGGACCATGTCAAACCCAACAACTCTGCCATAACTCTCTGCCATAACTTGAGTCTTCCAGAGGATTCAATAATAATAAAAAGGCTTATTAACACCTATCTTGCTATGCAAGTTATCAGTTATTTAAGTATTTCAGTGCATCCCTGTCATCTGTTAGAAAACTCATAACTGTCTTAACCTTTCGGTACCTTTTGGGATTCCATTGGGGAAGGGGAATTCTGTGTAAGAGTGTACTTCTAAAAAACCATTGCTGGTCCCAAGGAGTTGGATTAACTGCATTACTTACAGAGGTGAAGGTTACACGGGGCACTGGTGAATCTGAAATGCTGTAGTCACTCTTGGGACGTGTTCAGAGAAGAGCACTTATTTGATCAAACAGCAGCTGCCAGATAAAAGGTAAATGCAGGTAAGTTGTTCTATGCTTTCCAGACAGGCACTGCTATTTTCTGGAAGAGAGAAGCACGTGACCATAGAGGGAATTATTTGTCAAGCCATAGATGGAATAATCTAAATTTTGATTCTAAGTAAACATTAAACCTCCCAGCAGTTTGGAAGGGGTACCTTGTTTGCACTATTACGAATGCTAAGGTTGTGCAGAGTTAATGCCTTACCTGTTTTGCTCCCTGACATTTAGGTTAGTAAGCTTTGTAGTGTTTCCAGTTAAGCTGAACCAAAACCAAAAAAGCTGTAAGACGACTGCAATGTGTGACCAGCTCTGTAGGTTAGTTTTGTCCCCCGTGCTTAGCGCTCAGCAGAAGAGGTGTCAGAAGTCCAGCAGTGATAGTACAACCCCACCCCTGTATTTTACCGGGATAGAACCATTTGCTGAATTTCTGTTTTTAAGCGTTACCTTTCCTTGTGCAGGCTGACCAAGAGATCTTTGATTATGATTGGAGTGTTCTGTCAATCTGTAGGCTAGATGAACTTCTGTAAAGCTGCCTGGAATGCCATTTGTTAGGTTACAAACTCACACGAATCTAAATGAAGGGTTATACGTGTTGTGTATAAATCTTAATTTCAGAAATTTGAGAAAATTGTCATTACATTTGTAAAACTGTGTACAGAAGATTTTTCACTATGTGCCTAGCTTTGGTGTCCATTCAGCTGAAATGAATTTTAAAAGGTGCATGAAGAGAAACAGATAGAAATAAAAAGTATATGTAGAGATGACTATTTTATATTACATGGCCCAATCCTGTATTTATTTTCTCCCTTTTTTGAAGTATTTATAAAGACCTAGTTGAAGACAGCTGTATTTTTTGTTAAAATATTGGGTAGAATTGTGCCTTTTTGTCTGTATGTGAATAAATGCTGTACATTTTTGCAGTAGCCTTGCCAGCAGCGTTTTAGCGTTTGCAGTAGTTTCATCTGGGTTCTTAACATAAACTTCACTGCAATGATCTGAACAACTTTCATGGTTAAAATAAGCATTTAATTTGGACTATCACAGGTATCAAAATTCACACTGCAGTTGAAGAGAAAGCTCTTCCTTCTTTTTGAGGAATGTTACAGGACCTTGTTACTTACAGCTGTGCCTGTCCCATCAACACATCATATCCTTTTTACTTGAGATCTTCTTACCTCATATAGTTCAGGTTGCTGATATACAGTGTCCTTCCAAAGTCCATCATCTTCCACTGGAAGAGGAACGTGAGGCTTCATACCTGTAGCTCTTCAAGATAAGCACACTGATTAGATGCTTACACTACAAACACCTCTGTAGTCAAGCAGTGCTGGCAGAAAGCCAGCTCTGGGTAAGTAATTTTTACCCCATTCCGTCTCCTGCTGACAGCAGCCTTTCTGCAAGGTACAGGGCTCTTAAGACCCAAAATGAAACCTGTACGTACCTTCATTGTCAGCTTCTCTCACCTGTGAATGGAAGCAACTGTTCACGTAGAACCTTTTCCTGAATAATCAAGAGCTAAATTTTACTCAATGGGAAACATTACTGGGGAATCTCCCAAACACTCAAAAACTGGTTTTGGGGTGGGGAAGGAAGGGAGGAGCGACACAACCTTTCCATGTAAGAGTGACAGGAAACTCACAGGTGGAAACAAATGTAAGCCAACCAAGGCATGGTTGCAAAGCCTGCTCCTCAATTCCACTGAACAATCTGGTGTCACAAGGGAAGGAGCAAAACTCTTCTAACCAGCAAACCTCAAACTGGGCCTCAACATGTAAGTCCAATTGCGAGCACTGCTCCAGCAGCCTCCCCTAGACACTGAGGGCAATGAAAAGACTCACTTTACTTGACCACATTCCCTTTTGTGGTTCAGACAGATTTCATCAGTTTTTAGCTGCCCAGAGGATTGGCAGATGAAAGTGGGAGATTTTTCTTTTAGTGTGTCATCTGCTGTAATTGCTCTGCTACCCCTTAACTTTATTATTAGGTGCTTGTGTCATCATTGCAATTCATACTCTGGCAAACAACCATTACAAAAGAGCTGTACCTCAAATGAAGTGAATGTGCCCATAATTAAAAGGGAACCAAGCAGGTGCCCTTCTCTGTCTAAAGGAACACACACAAATACTGCTGTTTAAAACCTCCCACTTAGCTGCCTTTTTCAGGAAGGTTTCATGTCGCAGCTAGAGCCTCCAAGGAGTGAATGGGATGAATAGCTCACAGAAGATCTTCCAGGTGGTCCGTCATCATCTCAGATGTGCATTATGCAAATGAAAATAAGGTGCTTGGTTCTTACTTACCTCCCTCTATCATACACACCGTTGATTGATGAAAATCTCATCACAACAGACGTTCACAGCTTCTGGAAAATGTATCCACAGCGCTTTGAAGAAATCTTTGAAGTCTTTTGGCAAAATGAGACTGTGCAACAGATAAAGGAATGTAGCAAACTGAGAAAGCCCTAGTAAAGAAGGGTTTACAACTACAGTAACTTCCTGTCAGGTAAGCAGAATTAGTTCTTGAGGTTGCATCCATCTTGCAGGCTCTACTTGAAAAGCGGGTTTTCAGAAGGTGGTGCAAACTCTTACTTCCATTCGGTGATCAACCCAGGTCTGTCCTCTAAAACGCAGATAGAGTGAAGACGCAGTGTAGCAGACAGCTGGGTTTGTTAGCCCCAAACAGCAGTTTTCATTACGCACGGGTAAGGGCTATCCATCCAATGGCTGAATTAGGATTCCTAAACCAGAATGACACGCTTTGCATGAAAGAGGAAGGACAAGAAATTACATCACTTGAATCCAGGATGGCAACACTTCAGTATCAGTTAACACCAATCACACACTTACAGTAATAGACGCTGAAAGAGAAAACAAGAGTCCAGCCCTGAATTCAGAACGATATAGATGGAGTTTCTCAGCTATCCACGACAGCCAAACGTCTGTGCAAGAGGATTCCCACATACTGGCAGCTGTAGAATTGCAACACTTCAAAACACCAGGAGGCTGCAGAGCTGGCTGACTTCACCAGCTTTGTGCAAACTGAAGAGGTGGAGAACTCAAGTTCCCAGACACATGCAAACCTAGAGAGCAGATTCACAGAAAGCCAGGGAACAACTGCAAAACAGTAATTAGGAAGAAGCAGCACAATGGAGGAAAGATAACGGTCCTCAGAAACACACTGTATGAATAGCCATAGCAGCAATTTCTTTATTAACTGTTTCCTTGGGGCATCAGAACACACTGAACCAAATTCTTAAAACTGAAACTGAGGCGTTTCACAGCTGTAATGCCTACCGTAAGAGCAACAACTGTTAGCACAATTCATAAAATAGCTTCAAAACGTTCCTAAGTTACTGCACTACAAAGAAAAAGGAAAGGTATTGACTGTGAGTAAAGCTGTTCATGAATTTCATGACAATGTTACTGATTCCCTGCACACAAATCTTGTCACAGTGGAGCTGGTGGGTTTTAGACCAAAAAAGGCCAATATACCATGGCACTGTATCAGACTGTTTCATCTGCTCCACTGAAGGACTTCAAGAACATCATCTTGCAGTCTTCTTTCAATCTTTACTGTGCATACAGATGCAGTATCTTCATCCAGTCCTTATTCGAGTAATCCAGAAAATGTTTACAAGCCTTGCTCTGCATTTGACTTGAATACTCCAATATGAAGCTTCTCCAGCAATCTTCTTAACTCCACCATGGTGTGAATGAACAAGAAATGTGTTTAAATATATTCCAGACCTTTCAGGGAGGCAGCTTTCTTCTTTTGTATAGTTATCAGGCTGAGCTGAAATTAGAACCAAGCAGATAGTTAATCTAAGTTTTGTAAGATCCAACTAACAGTAAGAGTTCAGTATGGCAGGTGTCATAAAGGAGAGGGAGCAAGCATAGGTAAGTGGGAACTTGGGGTAAACAGTAGAATTTACAATTCACTCATAAGATTACTGCTTTTGTTTCAGGTCTCAAAGCATTCAAGATGATAAAAGATTAAGTAGCAGGAGTACACTTGAAAGACATCTACAAAGAATACACATATTTAAACCTGTGGAAAAGCTGTCCTGTACTTTTGTTTCTTATTGAGTTACTATTTAATAATAAGTTTAAATTTATAGTCTGTGAACTGTAATTTCTTGACTCCCTAATAGGCCAGCTCCATCCTATATTGATTTCATTTTACAGTTAAGCCAGATAATGTAACGAGAATGCACACTTGGGTCAGCAAGTAGCTTTCAACATTCAGCAGAATAGTGAGAAGAGTTACCATTCTGAGTCTGAGGAAGCACACACGTGAACATTCAGTCTTCTAATAAGAAGAGAAATAAACACTTTAATTCTTCAGATTCAGTGGAATAGACATTCCTATAGCAGCACTCCTGGAGACTTCTTTTTGCCAGCCATTAGTGGGATGGCACTGCTATATCTCTTTTTGTGGAGAGGACAGGGCTTGGTACAGTTGTTCTGGAATCACTACAAAGAAGCCACACCAGCAGCAGCAACCTCTGCCAAGTCTGAAGAGGGGAGGACTGTTCTGAAGACCAGCAATAAGATCTGGACAGCAATTTAGCAGCTAACCTTCTTAGCAAATCTGCTACCTTTCAGGGGAAGACTGGTAAGAAACAATTAATTATTGATGTTTTCAGGAACAGCAAGGCCTCTTTCTATATATGGGCAGTAAGGCTCACTTGAAAGGTGACACAACCATGTTTTTTAAGGGAAGATAGCACTGCAGAAGTATTAGAGCTGAACAGATCCATGTAAGAAACAAGAGGTTAAAAAAACCAAGCCACTCCTTCAGAGCAGATCTTCACCAGTGGGGTAGACGTTGTCATAACAGAGAGCATTTACAGCCAGGAAACACAGCTTACATTATAGTAGCTTGGCAGCTATGCCCATATCTTCACTGCCATTTGTCCTAATTGGATGATTTAGATCAACCAAACATTTCCTCTCTTTAACTCACATGGGATCACCCACATTTAAAAAAGCAACAACTTGTAAATGTGTTTTCAGAAGGACTGTAAAAATTAGGATGTATAAAGACCACCTTTATTTAAAAGGAAGCCAGCCCAAGTCACAAGTCTGCTTGCTAAATCAGTGACCCCAGAGTGTGACACCCCTCCTGCCACGGGATTTCTAGCTCGAATAGAACAGGAAAAAGAATGACAGATGGAAAAAACGCCACCTACCAGCAGAGAAAATACTGAATTACAGGTACCACAGGGTTTAGATGATTAAAGGCCAAAGTTTCTCTCTCTGAAGAGAGGAAAACCTTCCCTCCCCAAACCATTAATGTCTAGAAATATTGAATAGTACTGTTCAAAGCGGGAGCTGAGTTGTAAGGGAACTGGCAATAGAAGGCAGCAAGAATTCAGCTCATTAAGTGATCACAATGGTGCACAAGGAGGTCTTAGACACACAAATGGCTCTGACACACCTTGCCTGAAGTTTTCAGGATTACTGAAATGTTTGTTACAGTAAGTGAGATACATGCACCATCCCTTTCTTCCCCTCTTCCCACAGCCAGGAAAGAAAGCCAAGTATTTCCTATTCTGTCTGTATAATTTTCAGTGTTTTTGACATTCAAACCGTTAGACATAACTGATGATAACTGCACAGGGACGTACTTACAGAATCCCAGACCGGTTTGGATTGGAAGGGACCTCATAGCCCATCTAGTCCCATCCTCCTGCCATGGGCAGAGACACCCTCTGCTAGCCCAGGCTGCCAAAAGCCTCATCCAACCTGGCCTTGAACACTGCCAGGAAAGGGTGCAGCCACAGCTTCTCTGGGCAGCCTGTACCAGTGACTCACCACCCTTGCAGGGAAGAGTTTCTTCCCAACACCCAAAAATCTCTGGGGACATCGTTACTGGAGGCCAATGCAGGTGGACAGACAAGAAATTAACAGCTCTGGCAGTTCACATGACATGACACAAGGAACTCAAGACTGCAATTTGATGAACACTACACAGGTCCCCACTATCAATTCCGTCCTGCAACCACCACACACCATTTCCCCGCACTCTTTGTGCAGCCACACAATTAATTAGATCAGGGAACTTCTTTGGCTGAAAGACACCAAAACCCCACAAACGAGCTATTCTGCCTAGCATTTTTTATAAACACAGTTCTGTAACTATCAGCTGAAGTCATGCATTGTTTTAAATCACACGCCCCAGGAGACAGGTGTAGGAACACAACATTTGCACTATCACATCCAGCCATCATTTGGGACTGCTGCAGTAGGTTACACCAAGCTAAAAAAGCCTGCTTTCTGTGAATAGGAGCTGCAGTTTTTTAAAGAGGCTTTTTTTTTTTTTAATATCTATTAACTTGCTGCCATTTCTGAACATGGAATGATCATGAACCTTCATTCACACATTTTGAAACACACAAGTTTGATTTGCATCAAATTTGTTTCCATAGACACATCTATTCTGTCATTTAAGCATCCTGTCAGAAGGTGGCATTTAATTGAATAAGCATCAGTTTTGTGATGATGCATCCGAAATACAAACTCATTGTTAAAATTATGTTAGCAATGCCACATGTAACGATCCGCTCTGCCTCAGGAATGATACAAGGTATGTTTGCAATATTCAATGGGATTTCTGACATGCACTTAGGTAACATGAGTTTTGATAGTTTTTGTACCTTTTGAGACGCTGTAGCTGCCCTCTGCTCAGCCTGGCTCAGTTGACTTTGAAGTCTGTTGATGCTCTCTCGATATTTCACAATTAATATTTTATCCTGTGTAAACAAAATATCTCATTACAAATGCAAAGTTCTTTTTACAGGACCCATACACACCGTAGTGAAAAAGCTTAAAACAAGTGGAACTGTTTACTGCTTACAAGGCTGAAGATGTACTGCTGATACATTACAGAGAACTGCCAGCTCAAGTGTGGTATGATGTGACTTTTCCAATCATGAGTAATCTGCAGAAGTTTTACTTGTTTCACCATCTTGCAGTAAGATGGATAAAAGGTGGTATTTTAACCCAGGTAATTTAATTTACATAATCTTACCGTGTAAATGTTTTAGCTGTACATAGAGGGAACAATAATACGCTAGGTAAGGTGAACTTGCTACAGATTTCGTCTCTTCATCAAATCGTATGCATAAAGTCTTTCTTAATGATTCTTTACTTACAGAAATCTATTCTTGCATCAGCCCCATTTTTCTCCCCTAAATGCTACACCACCATAGAAAAAAACACAGAAGGCCTGATCCAGGAGAGAACCCGATGTTATCTCAGATTTATGAGGCCGACAGGACAGCTGTTTTCTAAAGTGTCCATTAATTATTGAATAATGCACATTCCAAAACCACCTTGCCCTTATACTTTAATGGATAACCATTTTATCTATATGCATATATACACATACAGTGTAAATTCCATTATACCTAGAGTGTGCTGAGAATTTGGTATCTCTGCATATGCTACAGTATCCATAAGACAATGCCTCTCCTCTGTAGAGGTATACATGCATACATAGATGTAAGTGACTTTGGAAACATTTCCCAAATTATCTAACATTGCTATCTTGGTAACCCTGAAAGATGGCCACTCCTTCATGCTTTCTTGTAATCTGAGATTAAAGTTAATCTGTTGTCTTGCTATTGGAACACATCAGTCAGCAGAAACAGTAGGGTTTTTCCAGTCATGACTACTACTTAATTTTTCCTAAATCAGAAACATAACTCACCTAAACAGGTTTCTGTTAAGGTCTTAGTGTGTGTGTATCAGGTTGTAACTGAAAGTAGTTGTCATATCGGTCCTTGTCTTACCTCAGTTGCCTTTTCATTTGCCACTTCCAGCTGAGAAATGAGCTCCTGGCTATAAAGTTTGTGTTGCCTCAGCTCACTTCTGTAAATCAGAAGAAAAGATGCTGATTAACACACAGTAGTGCATCAGTTATTGGAATATAATTTCATAGGTACTTAATTGCTTTAGAGGGGCTTATTGTGTATTTTTAATTAGAGCACTGCTCTTAAACAATGATTTCAAAAGCACTACACAGCTAGTACTTCTTGATATGTACTCAAAACTACAATGGCAGAGGTATGAGGTGTATTTGTTTCAAGCAACAGGACTTTGTCAAGAGCATTTGACATTTTACTTTTTTTTCCTTTCTGCTTATTGAATAGTATTTTGCATGCATGTTATCAACTATGCTATAAATATAAGCTGCATTTCACAGTATATTAATTTTTAGATTAGCACTCTAATCAATATCCCATAACCACACTTCAATGGGGACATCTTTGAAGGGGCTTCGAAGAACCAGAAACCAAACCATTCTATATCTGAGACAGTTAACAAGGTAATGCTTCGTGATGAAAAGGAAAATGTCACCTTCTTCAGGCTGGTATTTTTTACTTTTATACTGAATGAATTTCAGTGATACTGAGTTTGATAGCACTGAAGGCAAAAATATCTAGGTTACTGCAGACATCTTTGAGCTTGTGCTCAAAGGAAATAGTTCTTGCCTTCTGTCAACACAAGCCACTTGAAGAGGGATGAGCAAAGTTGGAAAAATCTCTGAACTTCATTAATTTTAACTGGAGAAAAATGCAGAATTAAATAGTCTGCTCTAACCTTTGACCCGTCTCTACTCCACCAGCAACAGACATTAAAAAAAGGAAAAGAGAAAAAAAGATAAAAGAAGTCTGATCAGGATTCTTGACCCTGTTTTCATCTTCTATGTTGAGGCTCAAACGTATTTATGAAAAGGAATCTTCAAATCGATTTTCATTTTACCTTCCTTCCCCAAGTTGAAAATATGCTGGAATGCAATCACCTTCATGACAAGGCTCAGAAAGCTGATACTTAACCTTCAGGTACTCTGCTGATTATTGAAACTACATGCACCATAAATGGAGTTAAAGCCTGAATTCTTTCTGGGGGAATGGAGGTGAGATAAGAGATATTTTGACCTCACATCTCTATCTTAAAAATTGTCCGATATTTTAATGATGGCATTTAGGTGTCAACAAATATTTACTCCTAAAAAAAACCAACCAAAAAAACCTTAGTATTTCATACAAGTTTATCTGAAAAATTTCTCTATGACACTTGAGATACCAGTTTGCAATCTTTCTGCTAACATAAGGTTGCACATACACCTGGCTGGTAGTTTCACCGTATCAACCTACCTCTTTAACCAATTCTAGGTAGGTATCATCAAAAGCTCTTGAACTGTGTTATTTGCTGCTATAAAAATGACAGTACCTAAGCAGATATTGAAATGATGTTTAAACATTTAAAATCATTTATTAATTATGCCTGTGTTACCACATATGAACAGCTTTATATAAAATAAGAAGGAAAGATGGATTAAAACGGGAGGATCGAGACAGTATGTTAATACCTAACACTGTTACTGCAATTTGTCAATACCAAGACCCAAGATGAAATATTTTCAAGACAGGAGCCCTACTGAACAGCTGGGTTTTAAAAATCCAGCTTTTATAATTGATCTTATCAACTAAGCAATTTTTATACAGTCCCTGCAATATCTTTACATACACATCTTCAAAATAAACTCCTTAGTGAACTATTCAAACACTACTCTCTACAGTGTATAGAGTCCTTATTTGCAGGTTTAACTACACTAGAGTAAAAAAAGCTTTGAAAATAAGGAAATTCTTACATTCTGACACATCATCTTTATCATTACATCATCTCAGTAGACTATCCAAATAGATTAGTTTTCTTAATTAAAATTCTTAGTTAATGAAAACAATCTGTCTTCTATACTTGGAATTAGCATTCTTAGCAGCACAGGCCATAAGCAGAGTGTACATGCTCATATGCAGCTGTATATCAAGAAATTATTTTTCTAATGAGATCACAGTGCGCATGTATTAAACCCCCTCCAATTTAACCTTGTAAGCACAGGGAAACACGATGGCTATTGAGCTAGACAGTTAATTCATTCTGATTGTTAACCCTCCCTCTAACACACATTATGAGAGTTTAATATTAAAATTGAGCAGTAACCCTAATGCTGAATAATCAAATGAGTCCCTACTCCATACTGGCTTTATTAAGTGAGTAGGAAACAAAAGGTGAGCTTTTAGCATTTTGGCAGACTGGTGATAAACCTGCCAGCTGTAGCAAGTACATTCTGCAAAGCTCTCATATGACAAATATAGCACGTGCCAGCTGTTTTTTTGGTTGAATTATACTATAATATGCTTCAGCTACTCTTAGTAATTATAAATTTTGTATGCTGCCAGTACCTGCAGCTGTCTCTCATCCTGTTAATTTTTTTCTTTAATGAACATCTTAAAATAAGCAGCTATGGCTGCCAAACATTACAGAAGTGCGGCCAAGAATAATGTTTTAGACATGGAGGAAAGTTCTTCATCTCAAGATGCTGAGCAGTTCACTCAATGTGCTGTACCCGATGTAGAGAGAAGAAGGCAATCCTGGTCAACACCATACATGGGCACCAAAAAAGGCTGTTCTTCAGGGGCAGATTCTTTTCAATTACAGAAAAGATAAAGCTGAGAATTCAGAAAAACACATGGCTATCGGTGAGTCAGGGACTCTTAACTGTGCCATGGAAATGTTTCAGAAGCAGAAACTGGAACAAAGACACCCAAAATAGCTGCCATCAGATGATTTCAGCTAAGGAAAGTATTTAAATATAAAACCAGTATGTTCAAGGATTCCCTTTTTCTAAATACAATTACAATTCAAATTAATATTTCCTTACATTTTTTCAAATATAACGGGTTTATGTTAGAACAAATGTTTTTGATTCCTCCCCCACAAAGTGACATTTAATGTTACTTAACAATTTGTTCACATACTGTGTATTAGTATTATTTTATTATTATTAAAGAGTTCAGATTTGTAAAGATTCTTAAATCTACTGTTACATGAAAGTAAATACTTCACCATTTAAGCCAAGGGTTGTAAATAATCTCATATACTGTTTGTTTTGTAGATTCAATTTCTACTTCTAAAAAGAGAACAGACTTGTGTTTACTTATTAGTTCCCCTAACTCAGGCTAAACTGTACCTTAACTGAACAATCATCCACACAAAATAACATAGCAAAGTGGAGAGAACTGTCAATTTCCTGTTACTCAGGTTACAAGATCTACCTTTTTCTCATCTGCAGTTTTCAAGATCTACTCCACTGAAGGGCACTCTGGTCTGACCAGAATCATGTTCAACAACAATGTGCTCTTGGCGTTAGCTACTGGGAAGGAGCCTGGTAAGGATTTATGTATAACCACTGGTTATCTGCCAAACTTTTGCTCAATTTACACAAATTCTTTTCTGCATTCTCAGGATTAGATCAACAACAACAACAAAAATCTATGAAAAATACTGATATGCCAATTAGAAGGGATTAACTATATGCTTGTACTACAACCTCTTTTTGTTTAACCTAGTTAAGTAAGACAGATCAAAGTGAACTTAGAGAATGAATACATAATGTGCCCCCTTTTTTTAAACTGGTATATAGTCTTTCATTTTATTTTGTTTTAGTAAATTGTGACAGATTCAATTACCGCATTTTCTGCTTAAATTCTGTTACCAGAACTTTCTCTCTCACTCCCTTCTCAATCTATCCTAGATTCTGTTGTTACTAAAGTTTGTTTTCTTCCAATTTACAAGTTTCCTAAATATTCCTTTGGTATTACTGATTTCACTTTATATCTCTGCTGTCGTTTATTCTTCCCACCTTAAACCTGAAGAACTACCTAGCTTTATACACAATGCTGTAAGGTAATAAGAACTGTCCTAGCCAGACTCTTCCCTTCAAATATGAGCACAGGATCTGTTTTTCTAGATTACAACACTTCAGTGAAACCAGGGAATTTTAAGAATATGTGCATATATTCATAATTTCTTTCAAAAATAAATTCTTTTAAATGAAGAAAAAAAAAAGTAAGAGAAGCTGGAAACTCCCAATACTGTTTTTTTACCACAGCTGTCAAAGGCAGATCACCCAAGTACCTTGAGTTACTGGGACATTCAATCTGACAGCAATCTTAGAGCTTGCAACTTCAGAATTGGAAGTTCTATACCCTGTAGATCAGCCACAGCAGGAAAAACATGGCTTGCCTCTATTTATCGAATTCCACAGAAATTTGTGCAGAAGTATCACTGAAGATCAAAGTGACTTTCAAAATATGAAACCTAATTCTGATTTGGATATTTAGATAAATTAAAACAGTGTTCCAGATACAGGGGAATTAAAAAAAAAAAATCAAACAGACACTCAAGTGTCACTAAATGAATGAACATATAATCATTAAATTATTCACCAAGACTTAAAAGCTCTGTGTTATTTAAAAAAAACCCAAACCCTTTAGAAATAAGTTTGGTAGTTTTATAGTACTTCTATATTTCTCTTCTTACTGTTTCCCACTGTAAGAACATGAAAAATGACTTTTTGCTAGAAGTTTACTTAATTCTACTGGTTATTCCTGATCAGAATTGAATTGGTGGTTCAGTTTCAGACCCTACCAGAGGTGTAACTGTCAAAATGCTGGCCTGTTGAAGTAACCAAACCAATTTAGCTTAAATTATGTGCTAATATGCACATCCTTTGGTCTTGAGGTGGACTAACGCAGCTGGTAGGTAAGCCCCACACAGTTACTTACTCGCTCATCCCCAGAGGAAAGAGGGAGCGAACTGAAGTATGAAAAAACCCACACGGGTCAAGAGAACGACAGTTTGGTAAGGTGAAGAAAATTTAAAATTGCCAAAAGCAATTGCCAAAGCAGTCACTTCTCACTAGCATAACCAGGTGGGTGATGGTCTCTTCAGCCAGGTGACAGGAGATGGGACAATGGGAAACGACCTCAAGCTGTGCGAGGGCAGGGTCAGATTAGATGTTAGGAAAAAGTTCTTCACTGAAAGAGTTGTCAAGGCCTGGAACAGGCTGCCCAGGGAGCGGGTTGAGTCAGTTAGTTGGGTTCAAGCTGTCCTGGCTGTGTGTTTCCTACAGCTACTTGTGCACCCCCAGCATCCTCCCTGGGGCAGAAGCGTGATAAACAGAGAAGACCGTGACACTGTAGTAGCACTGTTTAGCAACAGCTAAAAGACTTGTGTGTTATCAATAGCATTTTGATCATAAATCTAAACACAGCACCATACAGGCTGCTATAAAGACAATTAACTCCACCCTACCCAAACCCAGTACAGTACATTCACCTTAGCTTGAAATACAGAATTCCCCAAAACTTAATCTGAAGATGAGTTTTGTATGTATCTGTAAACACATATTTTTATGTATACGTTCTTAGAGAAAGAAACAACCTAAATTCAATAGAAGTACCTTGGAACAATTAATCTTTAAGTAAATATGAATACCACACCCCTTTTTTAAGAACCCTTACCAGCTGTCATTCATTTGCATAACTTTTATAATTGTAAATATTTGCTGTTTAAGTTCATTTCAGTAGCTGTCATTAGATTTCAAAGTACATCTAAAATGGATGCAAAACTCAGAATAATTTCATTTTGTATTCTGCCAGACTAGATGTTTTGCAGGAATAAAGAGAATAAACACTAGTCATGAGTGGTTAGTCATGCTGCCAAGAGCGATGTTTCAATGTTCTTATTTGAAACCATGACTTATGTCAGAAGGAGCACTGACCTTAGTTACCTTCAAGACT
Organism: Laterallus jamaicensis coturniculus; assembly: GCA_022605575.1. Taxonomy (NCBI): domain Eukaryota; kingdom Metazoa; phylum Chordata; class Aves; order Gruiformes; family Rallidae; genus Laterallus; species Laterallus jamaicensis. Next base: position 7,514,764 of record JAKCOX010000005.1, read on the forward strand.
GACTTTTGCCAAAAGCAAAACTGGTTCCTTGCCTTTTTGCAAGGTGAAGGTGAGGTCTGTCACCAATAGATCCTTCTCAAAGTGTACAGCAGATGCTTAAAGTGTAGAAAACTCTTCTCATAAATGGAGACTGTAATGTATTTTTATGAAGAAATTGGTAGAATTCAGTCTACAAATATTCAATGTATTGCCTACTGCTTCTACACTGTGTTTTGCATTCCAAGCTCAGTTTTATAGGCAACCATTACTTGTTTAACTTGAACTGAGGCCCAAAAGAAAGCACAGAATAATTTACAGTGAATTTCAGGATAATTTTTTATCAACATCTTTATTTACAGCTTTTTTGCTGATATCATTCAAAAAGCCAAAACAAAACACTCTACTGTTATAGGTTGCAAAATTATTTTTCCTCCTCCTTTTTTTAAAATGAAAAGTCACCTAACCTTCACTGATGTTGCTTCATTTATCAGAAGTATTTATTTAATGCTTCCTTTATGCCTATGTATTGCATCTCACTGGCAAAACACCAGAGACTTAGAAAATGAAAGATAAGCAGCACAAAGTAGGGGAAAGTTATCAGCTGCTGCTGGGAAGGTAGTAAAGAAGCCAAAATGTTTCAGACACCTTCACATGGAAAATGAAGCTAATGAGGACAGAGCTGAAAACCAGCAATAGATCATGAATTCAAGGCAAAGAAATGGGAAACACCTACACTAACAAACAGGACACTGACTCAGTGCTTATGAAAGCTGCATTAACAGCAAACATCTGGTGAAATGCAATATAAAATGCTTTTATGTAAGCTACGTCCCTGGTATACATGTGTATGACTTGGTTAGGAAGTTTGTAACTTCCTGAAAAACATTCATGTATAAAGCACTTCACTATGTTGTAAGTTCTTATTAAAAACTGAAATTCTCCTGCATGTCCCCAACACAATCTCTGTATTTGCTCACGTATTTACAAGAATCCAATACATCAAACAGTACATGATGTGCCAAGGCATGTCTCAGACTCTCCTCAGAATACACCAAGTAACTGTAAGATGCCGCTAAACTGGGAGAGATCTGTTTAAACCAAAAAAGGGTATACTGATGTCTTCATCTAATACCGTAGTCCTGCTGCTCAGTCATGACAAGATGAAGTTTTTAAGGAAAGTAGTAAGTTTTTTTTTTACAAAGTCACAGCTTAACTCTGTCAGGACCACAGAAACTTAAAGATATATAAGCAATTGGGGCGAACATCAGTCTCTCACTTGGGCCCTGCTATAACGCTTGGTGATATAATTTTATCCTGCATTTGACTCAAGAGGTCTTTCAAACAGAGACTTTCATTCAACAGATCTGGGCTGGAAGGGACCCCAAGGATCATTGAGTTCCAACCCCTCTGCCACACGCAGGGCCACCAACCTCCAGGCCTGGATCTACACAAGGTTGCTCAGGGCCCCATCCCTATCACATTAGATGTGCATCTCAATAGGTTTTTTTGTAGCTTATTTAAGCAGTTTATAGACTCACTCCAAAATCGTTTTTTATGGTGACTGTTCTGAATAACTATTGAGGTTTTTCACAATGCAAATCTAAAATAGTCTAAAATTAAGCCTGCTGTATTTTCAAAGGGAATATTAAAAGTAATACAATCGATTTACTTTTTGTCATTACAAAATTTACACACATGAATTTCAAAACATTCTACTTCAGTGCTAACTTCACAATGAACATCAAAGTTCTTAGGACACAGTTTCTTGCTTTGCTGGAAGCACAAGGTCTAGTTTGGATGGTTTGCTCTTCATGGTTTTTCACCACAGGTCTACTGACACAAACCAAACAGTAACCAATTCCCAAAGAGGAACAAAATTGCACTTACTTTAGCTTGCCAATCCTGGCTTCTGTAATTTCAGTGAGATTTTTTGTTTCTTCTTTCCAACGTTTTGTTACTTTTTGCTGAGCTACAAGCTGACGCCTAAGCTCATCAGTCGACTTTCGATTGGTGTCTTCCATTACTTTAAGCTGAGTTTCATATCCCTGTTCTTTCACAGAATACTCATGCTCCATTGTGCTTATCTAGAAAAAATACAAATTGGGTACAATCATGTCTCTTACTTTTGATTTTTTTTTTTTAAACACTTCAGTTACTCTATAAATATTTGTTGAAAGCATCTAACATATAATAATTAAACTTGTAATTATATTCTCAAATAGATACATGTTCCAAAGCCAATTTAAGCAAATGGTACAACTGACACTAAAGGATAATCAGCTGTGTATGTTTATTTTTGCAAATACTCTTTATCTTTCTGTCTCTCGTGTTTTTTCCACAGAAACACATCCTTCCTTTTTCATCTAGCTAAAATGTGTTAGGAGTTTCTTAACTGCTTCTAAAAATCCTTTGTGTATCAGAGGAAAATGAAAGCAAGTAATAAATCTTACCTGTGACTATAATAGAAGCCTGACGGATGTAAAAATAAGATAAAGATCTGTTATATGCTTTATAACCACTATCTATCTGTTCCAAGGCTCTGATCCTGTTTTTAAACTACAGTTCACCAAAGGGTTTTGGAGTGGGAACAAGTCTTCCTACTAAATTTGACCACTTCCCTCTATCTTGTAGTGAAAAGTGGACACTGGATTTGAAATGATCCCCACTCAAAACTTGTAAAACTTCTTGGTGAAGTATTTTTCATTCCTGTGGGTTCTCAGATTCCTTTTCAATATCTTTATACTCGGGGAGTTAAGAGCAGAGGGCAAAAGTACCAGCTTCACATGTTTAGAAAGAACATCTAACATCAAAGCTGTTCCTCCCTCCAGAACCCAAAGGTACCACGAATCTGTTGAGCGTACTATTAATTCATTATCCCGTCTGCAGCCTGTTCAGGTGTATTTAATGGAACACATTCAAAGAGAACATCTATTTTTCAACTAATTACCTTGTTTGCAACTATTCATATGGAAAAGTGTTCTCTGTCCAAAATATATAGAACCAGTGTTTGACAACCAATTATTTATTCATTACACATCACTCTGACAACACATATACATATGAGTAGAGGAACACTCTGGACTGAAAATTGTACAGAGATTCCTAATACATTACAGACAGTAGATAAATGAAGACCTGGAATTGGAGTAAGTGAAATCACTTTAAGAGAAATGTGGTATTATTTAATCTATTAATCTTACAAAAAGCTAAGAACATTTGGGCCTTTCTTATCAAGCAGAATTTAATACATATTAAAATACAATTTCATTGGCAGAGATTGAGTTACCCAATAGATTCTGAGGACACGATGATATAACAAAATACTTTAAAGCAGAAACCAGGAAGTATCATTGAAACTTTCACCCTTAATTTAAACTTTCAATGATTTCCTCTTAGAACTACTGCTTTAAGCAAATACCAGTCTTAACATTAAACCCAAAATAACATAGATACACCACCTTTATTTTAGCTTTGTTTTGAGCCTCTCTGGCCAGTTTTCTCAAGTCCTCCATTTCTTTTTGCAATTGTTCATTCTCTTGTTGAAGTTTTAGCCTTTGATCGCTGACAAAGATACTCTTTTCTCTTTCTGAATCCAGAATGCTTCGCAATTGACAGATAACTTCCTGGCAACGAGATTTTTCTTCCTCAGAGCTGAAAAAGAAGAAAAGTTTTGTTGGAACTCAAGAGTTGAACTACTATTTACTAGAGAAAATGTCTGACCCAGTACAGCTGTTCCCCTGTTTCCTTCTGAAAGCTGTTTATCAGCTCAGCATGTTTAATAGGCTCGACAGGTAGAAAGATGCACAAGTCAGCAAAGAATTTTTATCAAGATGATGGAATTCATAAAACCAATCTAATATTGTAGCAATTTCAGGAAATGATAACGTCAAACAGAAGATTTGAATTTTTATAACATTTCCACTTTCCCCACTGAAGATGACTCTGGTGAAGTGAGATGAATTATGATCATCAGAACCCAGAAATACTGAAGTTTCTAGAGAATCCTACGGTTTTCATGCTGAAAAGAACAACTTGGTCTAAAACTGTATATCACAGCGTACTTTTTACCAGTGTATTACTGGAACTTCAATGATGTCTATTAGTGTTGAACACAGACACAAAATTTAGTAAGCTATGTAAATGGTATTCTGATGCACTAGGAGATATACATGAATTTATAAAGTAATACATCCTGCCTGTATATTTCATAGATTAACTTTTCCTACATGTAGGTTTTAAAAATGCAGTAAGACTCCAAATAATATACTCCTCCTGCCGTTGATTTTTGTCAGACAACTGCTTACAGTTCTTAACTTGTAAGGAAAGTCTTTTATTCTATAGCATATTATGTCCCACCTTCAGAATTACGGTATCTTGATACTATTCCTGCTTCTGGTTAAAAAGATGTGACAAAAACCTAATGCATTATCAATAATTAAAAAATTTCTATTGTTTTCCATTCTAGTTTCCGTAACATCCAATACTTACTTCATTTCCAGCTGCTTTAGTTTATTTTGTGTTGTCTGTAGACGTAGCTGTAGGTCATTTTTTGCAGTTTCTGCAAGTAAGTATTTCTGATGCATTTGCTCTAGTTTTCTATTGTCAGATTCATGTCCTCTGTCTTCCCTGTAAATCTGAAGAATAAACTTACATATAAGACTGTTTTTACTTTGCGCTGGTGATTGACAGGGTAGTACTGACAAGGAGGCTACTTACTCCTCATTGAGTTCTATTTTCCAGTGATTGAAAACAAAACTGAATTTCTATCATTGATGCTGCTACGTTGGGAAAATGATTCTGGCATTCATTTAGTTTTCTGTCTACTGAGCTTAAGTTTAACTGTAGGATGTACCATCATTCTTTAGGATTGTGTCAATGAACTCTCCTTTTACTTTTTACACTTTTCAAAGGACCCTCTTTTTCAGTTTGTGATTACAGCTTTAAAATACTTTCCAAATTTAAAAAGCCCCAACAAACCCTTAAAACAATAACAGGAAAATTTACAATTAAGAAAATCTACTAAAAAAATAAGGTAAGAACATTACGGGGGAAAGAAAACCATGAGAAAAAGGAAAAAAATCAGTATAACTTTTCCATCCAAAGAGACCCTAAACATAATGTAAAAATGCATACAATTGCCTTACCTTTTCAAGTTCTTGTTGCACTGCTCTCTTTTCCCTAATGGCTCGTTCAATCTGATCCTGTTTTTCTCCACATTCCTATTATAAAAATTAAAAAAATAAATATAGTAAAAATAATAAAAATGAAACATTCCAAAAGTGCCAAAGCCAAAATCAAGCCATTGTAAATGTAATTCTTGCTGCTGGTGTGTATGTATTTGATTATACTTACCTGCTCGTTTTCTCTATAGGATCAGTCTTATTCACTGCACAGACTAACATAATTTCATCCATGAATAGGTGCATATGAACCAAGTTCTTTTGTTCTCCCACAGTATTTGTTACAGGTTTCTGGTTCATTCAAGAATATGATGACTGTGATGCATAGACTTTCAATTAGCAAACGTCTAGATATTCCATGGCTACACACTCAACTACAAATATGCAATACTTGGCTTTTCCCATGCTTTATTTATCCCTGAAAGAAACAGGGATGCTCAAGAAAAGCCATTGCACAGGAATTGTTTCCTAGAGCACAGAATCTCACTGTCAAGATGCTTGTGAACTATACTAAAAATATGCATAACTCAAGAAGAAACTCAAGAAGTGTGTGGATTTGCAGAACCATGCATGCAGAGCCATTCAAGATTTTGAGTACAATGTATGATTGTGAACACGTAAGGCAAACCTGCACATTAAAAACTACATTTTAAAGCAAATATCCATTGCACCTCAATCTCTACACCAACTGCTAAGACACTGTACAAGGTTGCTTTTGTCCAGTTAACATGAAAGACACTGCATGTTACAGTGATGTTTGGAGACACAGAGGACAAAGTGCTATATGGTAATAAAGAACAGTCCTACATAGCTATTCATTAATGGTATTTTACTTGACTTTTACCTGAATTTATCAATTTAATTGATAGAGAAAACCTAGGAGTCTCAAATATTTTGCTATCAAAAATACTTTTTATCAGTCACCACCCTACCATCTGAAGGGCTGAAAGTTCTTCTGTTAGTCGAGAAATCTGCACATTATATTGCTTCTTTGTGGTGTCTACCTGTGAAAAAAAATGTAAAATATTAATCCCCCAAACTATTTTTCCATCCTGTTCATAAAAATACAGAAATATAAGGGACTGCAATAACTGACAAATCTGGTTACATAAATATTAGAAGAATGTTTATTATCAGTCCATACTACTTAAACTGAGAGTGTTTAGGAAAAAAAAACAAACCAGAAAGAAAGACATCAGAACACAGCCTTACAAAAAGAACACTGAGACTGTCAGAAAAGATGCTGTCCATAAAGTGCACCATATTTGCAATTTGTGTAAACAGATATTTTTAGATCACATTAAAAAAAGTATTTGTTAATACCTGGAGAAGCATGACAACTCATAGCTCAAACATTAACTTTTCATGGTTTTGACAGATTGACCTTACTGAGATGATTTCAAAATAAGAAATAGGGCACTTCTAAACTTCTATGTTCTGATTAGAATAATTGTCAAAACTAGAGTGCGTGTCCTAGGTGCTCTTCAGCTCTTGCACCTTCTCCACACCATGTACAAAATTAAATATTGAGGTTTTAAGTAATCCACGCAAGTTTTTTTCAATCTTTCATGAAACCACCAAATAGCAGGTACAAAACATCCTTATCCTCATTGCAAAGGTTCTGAAAATTTAGGCTGTATGGTCCTGAAATCTCTACAAATGAATGAACCGGAAAGAAAAAGAATCCTTTCATCCCTACAAAGCACCTATACACATTGTGCCATAGTGAAGAAAGTGAAAGGAGGCAATGTCAATTACACCACTGAAAACTTACAAATGAGATAATCACAAGGCTGTAACAAGCCTTTATTGCCTCTGGAGTTTGCCTTAGAATAAAGCAAGTGTCTGACATGCAGATAATTACTAAGAACCTCTAGGTAGATTAGTCTGCATTTTAACTGCACATGGGACACAACATTAAAATTAATTCTGTGACTAGTCTTTTATCAGAAGAGCTTTGATTTTTCAGCTGCTTGAAACGATAACAACAAAAATCATAAAGAGATTATGGATTTTTTTTTAGTCATTTCTCTACCGAATTCTGGTTTCTATGTGCGCCATGAAAATGAGCCTTTTGACTGTTAGCTGTACATGGGAGAAGAGTCTTACTTGCCTAAACAGGGGAATATTTTTAAGTACTGAGATGCCAAAAGCCTGATAGAGTTACTTTCAACAGGTCCTATCATGTGAAGGTACATGATGAGCTCCCATCAGCAACTTCCAAGACGAGGCTGTGTATCATAAAGCAAATACATTGATGCCAATACAACACACAGTCTGCTGACGTGCTACGGAACAGAATCTTTGGAACTGTAGTGCCATTCTTAACACATTCACAGTACAGCCTTGTCTGACCTGTGTCTGCACAGACATCCAGACTTTTGGTTCCTGAGAGATTTAAGAATAGCATTTAATTCAGAAGAATCTATGTCTAGACAATAAAGCTGAAGAGTACAATAGTTTAAGCATGTTGCCTTTCTACTTATATTATCAAAATAGTTGTAAGAAAACTGCTTATGAGGACCGTGCACCATCAATAGCTTTTCATGCGAAAGAAAACAAGAAAATCTCCATATTCTTTCTAAATACCCTAACTTACTGCCTTTCTAATTGCTGCAGCAGTATCTTCTGCAAGTTTAGCCATTTCATCTTTCATTCTTTGGATTTCCTCTTCCTTTTGTGTCTCCCCAAAGAGTGCCTAGAAAACAAAATAAAAGTGAAATACTACTGATAATATTTCAGTGGTGACATAGTATCTAGCACTGAGAGAACAAACCATATATATTCACTGTTCAAAAAAACCTTTTTTCCTTTATAGATTACCTGACACCAAGACCCAACATAGAAACAAGAACAGTGAGAACATTTTGCACTAAATGCACATTCTTGTAAATCAGAATGACACAAAAAGTTAGTGTCAGTAGATGCCTTTTTCTATTGGAACTTATTAGGATTCTCAGATTTTGGCTGGGCATGGAATCATACAGAAAAAAGCATAGGAACTCCAACCAAAAGGAAAGGCTGCACTCCACTGTTCTCACCTGGGGTCAGGAACTGTAATAAAAAATGTCAACAATGACACATAGAAAGGTCTCTGTTGGAAAACTGAATACCTGTATACACATTCTCACACACTCCTACATACAGCTAAGCATTTTTGTGATTACTATACTACATTGCTCACCTCCCATAAAACTCAAAGGAATAAAAATTTATAAACAAGTAAGGAATGTGTGTGCAGTCTCTTTCATGGTGGATAACAATGAACCAAAAAGCTCTTTAACATATAAGAATGGTGAGAATTACAGAAAAAAGTGCAGTAAAGAACCCTTCCACCAGAGGATGCAAGGAAGCTACTGATGTTAAAATATAATAAGAAATGCTGGTCTGAAAAGATTACAGAATATAAAATTGTTGATGGCTGGCACGTAGGGAATATGTAGATGCTTAAAGGGAAAAAGACATAAAAACATTCCCTAAAGCATGATACAAATTCAGCCTATAGAAGTTTACTCACTTCAGTTAGTATCATGACACTTCAGCAGTCGTACTCTTTTACTGCTCCCATTCAAGTCAACTTTGTACTTTATTTCTTGAGCTACTCTTTTAACATTCTTCTGATGTCTTATTGTAAGGTTAGCTTTGTGTGCTTTATAATGTTAACATAACAGAAGCAGCATTATTAAGGTAGCCTGTCACTTCCACCCCTCAATCTCTTGAGGGAGCAAGGTGAAACCTCTGTGACCACAGTTTAAGTCAAAGAATGAACTGGTATGTATATTAGGCTGTATTTTTTTTAAATCCTGTTCATTAATAAACTTGCCAGTTTGAAAAAATCAGGATGTTTTAGCCAGAGCAGTAATTAACAAGTGTCTGCAAATTCCAGTTTATTCTTACTATAGCGTTAATCTAAACTGTTACTTGTCACTAATTTATCTGTAATAGTTCAGTTACTGTCTTAGAGATGCAATTTACGTCACTGTCCTGGTTCTGGCCAGGTCAGGGTTGACCTCCCCAATCAGCCAACACAGGTGAGCTGAGTCAGCCCAGGTGAGCTGAGTTAGCCGGAGCTGTTTTCCACACCACCTGACACCACCTGCCCATAAAAGCAGCTGCTTGGGGAGGAGCAAGGGTTTTTTTTACCTCTAGGACAGTTGGAGTGTAGCTGGGATGTGAAGTAGCTCTCTGCAATCATTGGGTCAATAAGGTACTGTGTGTTAGCACTGGGTGTTGGTGTAGCTAGCCATTATTGTTCTGTATTCACTTTGATATTTGGCAGTAAACTGTCTTTATCCCAACCCATGGTGGCTCTGCTGGTTTCACTTTGGGGAGTGAGTGGCTTGGACATTTGGCCTCTAGTCAGGGCCAAACTGCCACGGTCACAATGATTTTTACTGGGCCACTTCTTTCTGTCAGTTTCATGTGAGTTCATAGTGAGTGGTATAAAATGATCTGCTGAACTACTTTTAGGTGAAAGATGATGTTCTAACACTGGTCTGATATATTAGTACTTAGCAGACTGGAAAAGTGATTTACACTTCTTACCAATAACTTTAAAACAAATGAGTGTTTTCAGGGTTTTAAACTCTGAAAAAAAATATTATTTTTATCTTTCATTCTTCATATTCTCTCTGCTATTTAGCTGTAGGGGAATGTTGATCCATGTATCTTCCTAAGAAAACAGAACTGGCAAGTCCACAGGTGGCTATCAAGAAGTAGAGAATGTAATACTTTGTCTTTCACCCCCTCCTGAACCACAGCATAGCACGTAAGGGGAACTGTAGATCAGTTAATAAAGCAAACGAGATTCAGAAAGCTATGATGAACTTATGAAAGGAAAAAAGGCCAAAGGATTTCCTAAATGACTATTAATTATGGGAAGAAAGACTGTAACAAGATGGTAATCCTCTTTTGTGTAACAAGAAGAATCACAGATGTTTAAGTGTAGTAATGACCAGAAACCTAAGCTCTGTCAATATTTTAAACTATTTTGTAAACAGGTCAGAAAGTAGCAGGATCTCTTCAAAGATGTTAGATCCCTTTTCTGTCAGAAAAAAAGGAGGTAGGTCTGCCTCTTGTGTTACAGAATTGAAATTAAGAGCAACACTCACTTCTAATATTACAATTTAGATACTCAGGAGGCTCCTCAAGTCTGAAAAGCAACTTCAGACTAAAATGGAGCATTAATCTCCTTAACTGCTCAATAGTTCAACATGTTAGCCCAAACTTAGATGAATTCTAAAATTCTCAATTGATTCCCATAGACATTGACTAAACTGGGTTTAACTTACTGATTGCTACAGCCATCAGATGTGCATTAAGTTCTGTCTTTCCAGCAAACAAAATTCATTAGATTTCTAAAAAGGTGACTCAAACAAGCTTAGAATTAAAACACAGACCCTATCTTACACAAAAGTTAACCAAGCTCTGTATTCTATCTTCAAATAACAGCAGATACTTGAGGAAAGTTAAGAACCTTGCTAACAGGTTATTTTTTTATCAATAGACACACCAAGACTTGCTGGATTAGGCCCTGTTTTTTTCTAAGTTTAGCTGGATTATCCTGTCATGAATTTGACTCTTTTAGTATCTATACTTTTAGCATACATATGATCCTATGACAGTTTAGTCACATATTGTGTATAAAAATTGTTTTAAGGACTTTCCACATGTCTAGTTTTCTTTGTTCACTCCTGTACTTTCCTAATTCACCTATGCCTTGCCTGAAATGGGCTGATCAAAACTGCTCATGAGTGCACTGTGTTTAAAGACATCTTTATTTTTAACTGTCAGTCTATTCATTGTATCAAGTACCACTGAGGATTGCATGGCTGCATTCTCAAGAGACATCCACATCACACCCTAATCATTTTTTTGACTGTAAGACTAAATTCAGCACCAGTTCAGCACATGTGAATTTATTCTGCTGTTTTATACATGAATCAATGCCTTTTTTTTCCTGACTGCAGACTTCATGCACTCATTACTCAGTTTTGTAGAGTTTTTCTGAATAATTAAGATCTGAACCCAGAACTTGCTCTCTTGGTGACCTATGTCCATCATATAACAAAAAACTCCTTTAGATTTAGTTCTTTCCTTGCTGTTAGTAGGTTATAAATTCCTAACAGGAGCTCCCTTTTTGTTCAGAAGGAGCCCAATTTGTTCAGAAGTACTTAGTAAGAAACTCTATAAGAATTCTCTGAAAATTCAGGTTCAAGGTTCAGTTCCTCACAAGTTGTTTTCCTTCTTGGCTAGGGGGGCATTCATTCTTCTCACTCTTCCCCTGCTGCACTGTGGGGTCCCACCCACAGGAGACAGTCCTTCACGAACTTCTCCAACATGACTCCTTTCCCACAGGGCTTCAGCTCTTCACCAGCTGCCCTGGTGTGGGTCACTTCTATGGGGTGCAATCATAAATCATAGAACTTGTCTCAGTCACTTAGGCTCAGACTGCTCTAGCCTGGTCCTCCATGGGGTCACAAGCTCCCTCGGCCTCCAGGAAACCTGCTCTGATATGGATCTTGCTCGTCTCTTGTGTCTCTGTCTCCATGGGCTGCAAGTGCTGGTAGGGGTTTGCTCCAATGGGGGTTACAGTATCTCCTGTATGTCTCAACCTGCTCCAGCATGGGGCCTCTCCAGGGGCATCTTTCTCTCCAGCACCTGAGGCACCTCCTCCCCCCACCCCTTCCCTCTCCTTGGTGTCTGCACAGTTTCTCACATCTTCCCCCCCTCCCCCCCATCTCTGAAGGCAAAATGCAGCTGCTTGCAGGGTTTGGGTTTTTTTTTCTTAAATGTGATTCCCAGAGCTGCTGTGACCACTGCTGATGGGCTCAGCCTTGGTCAGCAATGACTCTGGCCTTGAGCCGTCTGGTGTTTGCTCTCTGGGGCCTGCAGAGAGCTTCTGACTGCTTCTTTGCAGAAACCACCCCTGCAGCTCCTCTTTTCCACCAGAACCCAGCCATGCAAAACTACAACATAGATATAAAAGAAGCTTGGTTGCGTATGCATGTATACCTCTAAGACTACATAATCAGGGACTTCATAGCTGTAAATGATGAAAATATTCTAGTATCTGAGAATTATCTTCATCCATTGCCTTACCTGATTTTTTTGTAAGTTAGCTTCTTCTAAGAACTGTATGCAATCTTTGACTTTTTCAACAGCATCATATTTCTCCCTTTCTAGATGAACACACTTTGCCTGAAGCTCTCCAATTTGTTTCTCCAGGGCTGTTCTTTCTGTTCTCAGCTGTTCAGCATCTTTGAGAGTAACAGAAAATCTGCAAGAGAGTAATAATTATACTACACTTTAACAATAAGATGCTTAAGATGCTAAAACTTTAAAACAAAACAAATAGGAGTATTTATTCCTAAATTGCCAAAACTGCATTCCTGGATTTCTGCTTGTTTTCGGACAAAGTCTTTGAGCTTAATATTATTGAGTCCTGGAAAGAAATAGAATTAAAGGAGTTTACTCCGCTATCTAATCTCAGAAGATCCTTAGAAAAATGTTACTATCCTGGGGCACATGACTAAACATGTTGTATTAAACCAGAATAGAACAACCCCAGAAGGAATAAAGTTTTCCTCTGTGGAAAAAATGGAATAAGTGGATGTGGGCAATGAAGCTGCAGCTATACCATTAGAACAAGACAGGTAGTTTTGCAACAGCTCAAATTCTTAGTGTTTAATTATGATTGTCAGTATTGGCAGGCATGAGAGGGCAAGAGACTCAAAGGTATCCTCGAAATAAGTCTAAGGAAGTTCTACAAATGCTGCTGGTTCAGTAAAGTGCACAGCTACAAATACTCATAGTCAGCACTTTTGGCAACACTGGAGCTGCTTTTTCAAGCATGTATTACATGTTTGTAATAAAACATGCAACACCCCCCCCAATCTTTGTACAACCAAAGCACCACAGAAAATAATAAAATTAGTGAATACCTTCAGACATTCTAAAATGAACTTGCATCCTGTGCAATCCTTAGGCAAGTGAAATTCAAGTAGGGGTAGCCACACAAGTCTGCACAACTCAAGGCAGTGCTTGAACACACAGTCACAAGATTGGTTCCCTAGTAATTATGTGAGGTATTGAATAGCCTGCTAATCATGCTCACAAGGCTGTGACTAAGAAGGGAAGAGGAATAGTGACACAATCACTTCAGTAAGTTTGTGAATTATTCTTAGCTATCAGGTCTTTTGACTAATGTTAATAACAACTCTTCATGATAATTGAATCAAAATCACTGTGCTCAGATAACTGTGATATCCTTGGACAGTGAAGGAGGGGGAAAGAATAACCCCCACAGGAAGAACCTGATCAAGTCTTAGATCTTCCAGTAGGTAGTGTTGGAATTAAAGTTCCACTCCTTAGCAGGCATCCAAACTACATTTGTTACTAGCATTTACTGCTACGAAGTGTACTTTTAACAGTTTTATTAATTAAATCTTTTTTGTATAAAGATTGCCCAGGACCTGAAACTATATCTTATTTAACACTTCAAAAAACAGCTGGTTTTCACAAACATTTCCAAAGTTGAGCATGAATGCTTTTCTTTGGAATTCCACCTAAGCTAATGAGAGGTGAATAACTAGAATTTATATGCTGGAATGAAAAATATATAGCTCACTTCTCTACAGTCAAGAATATCAAGTAGCCCACTATGTCATTTTAAATAAAATTAAATAGGGAATTGTTCTGAAAGGTTGCAGGATAGAACAGACAAGAGAGAGTTTGTAAAAGCAGAACTGCTTAGAACAAAGGCAAGATACTAAAAGAAGGTAATACTTTATCTAATGTGCATATATCCTGTTAACACCCAATGAGCTGTCTTTACCTTTGTTCTAATTGTTTTATATTACACTGCATTTCTTGCAGGCGTTTCTCAGATGCTATTTCTCTTTGCTGGGCTGATATGGCATCTTCTTCCTAGAAAGAATATATCTATTATCCAGACATCCCTTGAACTTCCTTGAACAAAATAAAGATATACTAACATTAAACCAGTTAGAGAACAACTTACAAGTAATTTCATGTCAGCATTCAGATGACTGACTAGCCATTCAATTTTAATAGAAAATTATTGCTTTGTCTAGAATACCTTCCTCTGCAATTGGCCTTGAAGCTTCTTTGTCAATCTGACCATTTCCTCAACCTTAGCATTTGCTTCCTGCTCATCTCTTTTGGCTTGCCTGTAAAAGGAAAGCAGTCTATGAATTATGTTTCAATTATTACAGGGAAAAAGCCCAACTTCATTACAACTTTTCAGAAATAGATGTAAAGACTAGTCAGATTTCTTAATACTGATCCTGCAGGGGAGAAAAAGTTTCCTCCTTCTCACTCTCTGTCACTGAGAGAGGACTACCAAATGAATTACAAAAATGTTCTTAAAGATCGATTCCTAAGGTGTATGTGTTGATTAAATACTTGGGAGGACTAGGTAACCAAAAACTTTAGGTAAATCAGTAACTTCAATATATTTGGCCACAGATACTTAAATACAGCAGTCTTTTTCAGGATTAATTTCACTTTTTAAAGCCGCTGGACTAGGAATTAAAAAAACTAAAACTGTTAACCACTTAAGAAGAAATTAACTGATGTGGTTTGTATGAAGATGTTTGACAAGCTTAAACAGAAAAAGCAAAAAAAAAAGGGGGGGGGATGACTTGTTAATGAATCAGACTTCCTCCCCAGTAGAAAAGCTTATTGAAATGAGCAACCCTTCTAATGACTTGGAAACAGAAAGACACATAGCGTCCTTCACCTGTGGTGTAACCCAATTACATATTAGCTGTGTATTAGGGTCAATTTAAAGACCAGTGAATGATTGTATTATACAGTTATAAAATAGAATACGTGTTAGATAAACTAATGCAAACTAGAACTAACAGCTGTGCAAGAAAATAGAGTATTTAGTACTGCTGAGAATCAACTTCAAGCAAAAATTCCTTATAGAAACAATAAGTTTCATTTAATGGCATAAAAGATGAGCATATTATACATATATGAAAACCTTCAGCGAAATATATGTGATACCAAACATTCTACAGGAAATACATAATTTCACCTTGATTAATCAGAAAAGCTAATTTTGTTGTAAGTTCTTTACAACCAAAACCAGTGATAAAAACATTGTTCCCAGGGACAATCATCATTGCAGATCCAAGTCTCTGATCGTACTCCATATGAGTTATGCACCTTTCTCCTACAAAAAGTATATCAAGTATTACACTGCCTCTATGCATGGCAGATTCAGATAATTTCATGTCTAGTGTAATAATATAGAAATAGTACGTAAACAGTACAGTGAACTGCATGTTTTTTATTGAGTTTATGTTAACATGATGAGAAGCAATGACTCAGTTCTCAAACACTTCTTAGGGAATTTTTACCCAAATTTCTATTTTTTTATTTTGGGTAAAGTCAGCTTATGATCCAAAGAATAAAAGCAGCAATTAACCTGAAAAGAACTTCCATCATAACTACTAATTTTGTCATCTTTTCCAGATTACTTGCTGAAACTTGATCTGTCAGTCTTTCTTTAGACACACATATTGGAGATATAGGATGACAATACAGCAGAACATATTTAAAGTGTTTGATGGTTACATGTCTTAGGTTGTATACTTAGCTACATATTCATTTTAAAATACCTAAAATTTATTTTAACACACATGTATAATTTCAGCAATATTATGAGCTCCAAAATTATATTCAACCTAGGACATGCAAAGCTAAATTCTCTTATATAAAAGTTGGGGTTTTTTAATCTACCTTTTTTCTCCAGACTTTTTTATTCTAGCACCCATAAATATAAAAAAATATCCAAAAGGATCAGAACTTTCTGCAGAATATGCATAGTATGTACTATATAAAGCTGCTGTTCTTAGCTTTGTGAGTGTAACGTAACACTGGTTTTAGGGTTGCGAGAACTTTCAACAGATCTGACAGGAAGAAAATTGTAATCATGGCCCATAATTCAAGTCATAAAATCCCTCTGAGAGCCTCTGCCCAAATCTGAAAATGCTGAGAGAGTTCCAATGGCTACTTTTTCCCCCAAGCCTGAGAGCAACTGCTCCACCAGGAGCAGCCTGCAGCCAGCTGACAGTCCAAATGAAATAATAAATGGGGACCAAGGAATCAGGCTTGTGTGTGGGAACTCCAGGGCTGCTTCCTCAGCAGGGCACAACCAGCAGACTTCAGGAAGCAGCACAAGAACCCATAAAGCTGGAGCACCTACACCTTCAGCAGGAGGGGTGTTGTAGATGGGGCAACAAGTACATCCCAAAAATTGAGCGTCTGTGCACATGTGCACACGCTTTTAATCCATGCTTCCTGTGAGAGAGGGTGTGTGAAGCTACGTAAGGTCTAATAGGAAAGAGTGGGAGAGATCATTACCTCCTGGATCAATTACAGAAGGCTATTTATAGATTTGTGTGTGTTTATTAATATACTGCAAATGCCTCATATCACAGTCTACCTGTATAGTACTAATATTGATCATTAATGTATAAGCTACTGTTTGGCCATCAATTAATGGCATACATACAGTTAGCTACTTTGATTGACAATAGACATGCATGGAACAGTCTTCCCCTATGAGAACATACTAAATCAGAAAGATAGTGTTCTGGAAATGAGAATGAGGATGACCACTCTAGCCCTGTGGATACTCAGATGGAAGTCTAAATTCGTACTTTCAGTATTTAAAAAACAGCAACTAATAAAAAGAAATCACTAAAATCAAAGGAAATTTCAATGATTAACCCAAAATTTAAGTCCATTATATACATTTTAATTTTATAAACTTAAAGGTTTATTTTTAAAAGCTTTAGGTACTGTTATACAAAACAGGAGTACGATAACAAATCCATTCCTTTTTATTGTCAGTCTATGAATCCACTGTTTGCTGAAATTAAATAATGGGTTGACCTCAACCATCACTAATTCAGAGAGTTAACAGATACAGTAAACTGGCATTGAAAAAACTATAGCCATAAATATAAATAATTATGAACTTGAATGTTTTTTCCTCGTTTTCCTTGATATATTTCAGGATTCTCTTGCCTCTAAACTCCAAAGTGCCCATGCATTAGAGCACTTCATTGAGAAACAGCAAATGGAAACTTTGTTAAGAACATTTGACCTTGGAACTACTTTGAACATTCAAATTTTAGACATGATAAGAAACAATGTAACTAAACTTTGAGCAAATTGTATGCTAAGGGAAACATATCTTCAGAGTCTGTTTTGTTGTGACTTTGTTCCTTTTTACTCAAAGATCAAATGATGACTGTTTCAGGAAACAGCTGAACCAAACAATATTAACACATATGATGCACACATCAAGTCAGTTTGCAGCAGAAACAAAGCCTGTTATACAGCAGCAGGTTACAAAAAGCTATAGAAAAGATACTAAATTTAAAAACTTGTCTGGTTTATACCTTAATTGTTTTCGTAGCTTCTCTAGTTGAGCATTCTGTTGTGATATAGTTTTCAGGAACTGTTGATTGTTCTGCAAAGTAAGGAAGCTTGTAACATATTCCTTATGGTACTGAAAATGCTATATGTTTAGAATTGTTAGAGGACATTTCCATAGTAAACAACACCTTGCTTTTTTGACTATTGTTAAGAATTGTTTTCAGGCACTTCCTACTTCTAAATGATGTATTCTGACAGGCAGCAGTTCATTTCAGATCATCACTCCATACCCAAAGTAAAAGCTCCTTCTTGCCCATATGCATTATTTTGCTTTTATTAATACCAATGAAACATCAGATGAAATTCAGAGACTCAATATCTTGAGATATTCCTACAAATTTCTGCAGTTTCCACTGCTCTACATAGTTTAACATCAGTAATGAACACCCAGGAAACACAGCTGTTTGACTACAGTAAAAGCCTGACTAATTTCTCAGTCTCTTCACTTCCTGTTTTTCAATTTGTTAGTTCAGGAAAGGGCAAACTTTATTATCCTATGATACCTTTATGCCTTTGGTAATACACCTTGCAAAATGGGGGGG
Source organism: Laterallus jamaicensis coturniculus (assembly GCA_022605575.1). NCBI lineage: Eukaryota > Metazoa > Chordata > Aves > Gruiformes > Rallidae > Laterallus > Laterallus jamaicensis. Next base: position 7,532,945 of record JAKCOX010000005.1, read on the forward strand.
GGGGGGGTGGTGGTTAATGTAAACAAAAGGATTACCTTTATCTTGATATAATCTGTTTCACCTCTTTCATCAATTTCATGTATTTCACTCTAGGCTCTATGTCATCTCTTTGCAATTTCATGGTTTTAAGCATTCAGTGGGTTTTTTTGTGGGGTTTTTTTTTTGAGGTGCCTACTACTGATTTTCTTTTAACAGCAGATCAAACGTTCTGTAACTTTTCAATGCTCAGCAAAACTGTTTTAAAAGCTTGTAATTGTATTTGCTTGAGATGGTTTTCAGACAGCAACCTCCTAGTAACTCAAATGTCTAGCTTCAGAGAATTAACTACTAATTAGCTCTCCAAGTTAACTATTTTGAGACCATCACTGACTAGATAAGGCATAACTTACTCTCCAAGTGCATTATTTTGCTTTTATTAATATTATCAAAATATCTTGTAAACAGGACTACTGCTTGCAAGATACAACTCCATAGTAATCAGCAATATACTGCTGAACATTACTAGTGGCTCAAGTGGAGTACTGTACAGTTTCCAGCACCACAGCTGAAGAATGATGGCACAATTAGAAAGAATTTAAAGGTGAGCAAGAACAACAGACACTTTTAAAACATAAAGAAAGAACACTAAAAGACTCTACTTGCTTCAAACAGAATAGAAAAAGCACAGAAAGGGAAGAGATGGCAAAATAAGTTTCCAGTAACAGGCCCTGTGACAAAGAATGTAGTAATCTTTCCTTCACAAGTACAGTATTTTACACCAAAGTAAAAGGTTCACATTTTAATGGTAGCTCAGATGTGAGGAAAAAAGGTTGTCTAAAGTACATTAGGAGTCTTTCTGTGTTGCCTGTATCCCATATAAATACTACCTTTTAAAAAATCACATGGGAATCATGTATGTTAAAAGCTGCTCATCCAGAAACTTCACCAAATCTTTCACCTCAATTTTTCTACCATATGAAAACTGTCAATGCCAGAAGCCCTTGGCTAAAGTTTAGAGATTAAGGAGTCTCACAGTCTAAGAATATTGGTGAAGCACTAGAAGATCCTTAGAGCTCAGAAATAACCCCTGAAATGGTCAACAATAGACACTGAAGCCAGCTGTGCCCAACTATGAAACCACGAATTAATACACAGGTGGCAGAACCTACATAAGAGGTTAGATTTTTAAATGCATTTCTCCTAATTATACTTGCCCCATACTAAAGTCCTTGGTGTAAGCTTACCACTGACTTATTGAAGAAAGAGCTCATGTATTATTATGAGTTAACCTCTCAACCACTCTGACCTGGTGTTTGGAGTTCAGGAAAAAAGCCATTACTACTTGACTTTTGACTAGTCCCTAAAGAAGTCTGCAAATCTGAGTGGCAGAAGTTCCCTTCCAACCAAGTATATATGACAGACTTTTTGCTTTTCTTTTATACTTTCAGGGTCTAATAGGGGAAAAAGTCCTGTAATTTACTAGGCCACTTTTCATCAGGTTTTACTTACCAACTCTATTTTCTCATTGGCTATATGCAGTTGCTGAGTCAACTGTTGAAAGCCAGTCAGTTCATCCTAAAAAGAGAATTCAGAGCTCCTTAGATTATAATAATAAAGATTATAATCATAAAGTATATTATAATTATAAGGTATAATTATGAGAGCTTCATAGCCAACAGAAAACATACATGCTGCAGGAAATTCAATATGCCTTTGTAGATTTGAATTAGATTGCTTTTACCTGTTAACCTAGTAATGTGGCAAATGACATTTGCTATGGAAAAAACTTATCTGAATTTCACTTACCAATCATCTTCTAACTCATACACAATTTCTTTCAAAATATGAAAGCATAATGAGTAGCGCCTTTAAAGAGCCATACATACTACAATGTTACTATAAACATTTTTAAGGACAGCACACACATACTCCTTAATTAAAAAATGCCTGCACTTAATTTCAATAGGATATTTTGTAGCCATATAAAAAGATTGTTTGATTCCATTCTTCCGAATCTGATGTGTTCCTAGGAAAACTTGCATAAGACACATTTAAAAAAATGTAATTAAATAATCTGCAGCATGCCAAGTATCTTCAGAGCAGAGAGGAGTCAAGTCCCTGAGCTGAAAGGTCTCCCAGTTGTGCTGTTTCACAACCTCAAGACCAAGTATTTGCCAGAAATGTACTGCAACAACTCCTCTACTTAAATCCTTACAATGATACCATCTTTCATCTTTGCTTTCTGTCAATTCTAATTGACAGAATCTAATCCCACTCTAAACAGCACTGGTGTAGCCTCACCTTGAGTACTGTGTGCAGTTTGGGGTGTCGCATTACAAGAGGGACATAAAAACATTGGAGAGAGTCTAGAGGAGGGCAACAAGGATGGTGTAGGGTCTGGAGGAGAAGTCTTATGAAGGCTGAAGTCCCTTGGTTTGTACAGCCTGGAGAAGCCAGGGCTGAGGGGAGGCCTCATCACAGTCTATAGCTTCCTGACTAGGGGGACTGAAGGGGTAGCCACCAATCTCCTCTCTGGTGACCAGTGATAGAACCTGAGTGAACAGTATGAAGTTGAGACAGGGGAGGGTTAGGTTGGATATTAGGAAGAGGTTCTTTATTGAGAGGGTGGTCGGGTACTAGAACAGGCTCCTTAGGGAAGTGGTCACATCAAGCTTAATTGAGTTCAAGAAGTGTCTGGATGATGCTCTCAGTCCCATGCTCTGACTTGGCTGGCCCTGTGTGGAGTCAGGAGTTGGACTCTATGATCCTTATGGGTCCCTTCCAACTCAGGATAGTCTATGATTCTAATCCTAGTTGGCTGTACATATTTCTATTTCCCTGATAGCTATTTTCTGCTTCTCCATTAAAACTTTTACTTTAGTTTTGCTTTCAACTGAAGTCTTTTTTCTGTAGGAGTATCATTTAAGAATAAAAGGCAGCTCAACATAATTCTTTCTACAATGGCGTTAAACTCCACCAAGAACTTAGCTAATGAACACAGAGGGAAATCTGACAGCCCTAAACCCTCCAACAGTTCTCAAACACTCTGTATGCTTTACTAGGTATATACCAGTAACTACTAATACAACACAAATAATAGGAACAAGAAGTTTGAACTACATGCAGGTAAGAGTCCTCAAAACTATTATCTGAAATAATTATGAAAACTGAGCACAATAGCTGTACAGATATATTTCCTGTTTCTTGAAAAAAGCATATTGCTGAGGTAATTTAATATCACAAAAGATCAAGAATTAGTAAAAAGATAAATTGTTATACAGGGGAGCTGTATGTCTACCCAGGAGCTTAATGTGTACTTGAAAGTAGAAATCAAGTATTAGAAATTTCTAACACCTCTCTGCAGATGTAAAAATATCTGTAGTGAGGTACATACAGGCATATCAACTCTTCACACACTGAGCATCTATATAGCTTGTCAGAGCAAACCAACTTCTTTTCTGAACTAAGACTTCCTGAAAGACCTTCCCCAGTAACAAAAGAGAAACAAGCTTCTAAACAGAGGCTAGCAGTAGAAGAATACCAATGCACTTGATATTTTATATGTTTACACATGCTTCTTTAGTAATGACAACAAGAAAGGGAGACTGATTTTTCCACTATCCCACTGTGACCTTACAGACAAAATTCAGGATTCAGACACAGGAGAAAACAAGGAAGACTTACACCTTAGAATTCAGGTATCTTTAGCAGCTTTTTCAGATGCTGAACTGTACTGAATTTCGAACCATGCAATTCAAACATACAATTATTTATATGCACATACATATCTTGTACGCATACACATAAATATATGCACCAGTAGTGCATTCCCCATGTATGTTCCTATCCATATGTTTGAAATAAAGAACTTTTCCAGTCGTTAACAATGCATTTAGTGGATGAGTCAGTGACCACATCTGATCACTCCTGCTTTAGACTACTACTATGGAAAATAATTAACAGTACAAGTAGAACCCAGTCACTTCAGTTTGACTACACAGACACAGAATCTCTGCAGTAAAGAAAGCCATTCCAAAATTAACAAAAATATAAAGGAGAATTACCTTCTTCTTTTGCCTTTTAGCTATGTGAATCTGTGTTTCAGTCTTACGTTCTTTGTGCTGTTGCCGGAGCTGATCACTGTCCTCTACCACAGTCTGCCAGTGTTCTATTGCTTGGTCTTTTTCCTAGGTTACAGAAAAATTATTAGAATGAAATATTCTGTTAGAGCCCATTTACCTTCCTCTATCATTCTCTAAAGCGAAACTTTAACTTGCACTTCGAAGAAATGCCATTTTCAGTACTTCCCTCTGCTCACATTAGAACTGCATAGACAAAACACCAAGTTCATATGCAGAAAAACAGATGCTTACAATTCATATTCCACCCACAAGTGAACTGCAAGATTTCCAGATTCTTTTAACAGTTCTAACTTACAGGTGTTTAATTTAGGCCCATAGTAAGCATAATATTCAAATACTAAAATCTAACTGTCAATTTAACTTCCATATGCAACAGGATTGATGTAGCATCGTAATGAGCTAAGAAAAAGCCTCTTTAGTTTTTCAGATGTAAATATCATTTGCTATATCCCACATATACTTGCCTCCTTTACAATGTTTTTGATTAATGTGATATAAATGACAAGTAACTCTAAAACCTTGAATTAAACAAAGCATTTCAGTAATTTCCTGGTCAGGAATTCAATATAAAAATCAAGGCACTTAGATAATGTTACATGCACCAATTAATATTAAGAACTTCCTCTATGAACCTAGGAGAGAAGCTCCTCAAAGCTTTTAAGTAGAAACCATAAATACTTGTTCCTTCAGCTACATGAAGTCAATAGGGCCTTAAAACTCTCAACAACTCTGAACAAATTAATTCTGAATGAAGAAACAGAACGGCTTCCCCTCATCTGCTGGGGCACAAGAATACAAATATTTCATCTCACATACTTGATTGGTCGTTTCCAGCTGTTCTTGAAGGCTTCTCACTATTCCTTCATCATCAAGAATATCAGTTCCCAGAGGTATGAAAGGAAGACCCTCAAGTTGGTTCTCAAGAACCTCTTTCAACTCTGCATGCAGCCTGAAATTCAAGGAACTAAGTTGAGCAAAGCACTTTCTTTTTAACACATGAAATATACCTTCAATATGTACATAGTACTTACTTCAAACTCATATTTAAATCTATTAAATTACACTCTGTAAAAACAACAGACATTTTAAAATAGTTCAATATGTAGTTCTCCTAAGCCTGGTGCTGTAATCTGTATTAAGTGCTTGAAGACTAACATTAAGCTTGTGAATATGAGATCTTCCACTCTTAAACAGATTCAGAAGATTTCAAGGCCCTAGAAGAAAATCTTTTTATGGTTCAGAGATCAAGAAAACCAGCAGTAGCAACAGGACAGTACAATTTTTTACCTTTCATTTTCATCGGTGACTTGTTCAATCTTTAGTCTCATCTCATGCATTTGTACCTAAAAACATGTAAAAGTAAGCATTCACTTAAATGACAAACATTGGTATTTTTTTCATCTAATTCTGACTGATAGGGTAGAAGATAGACAATTTAGTTCAGCATAAGGCAGTAAATCAAAGTCACTTTCTTTTCTAAGTGAAGTCACAGTATGCCACTTGTGTTTTGCAGCTGCTAAGTTCTGCTACACCTGAACATTCCGAAGTCATGAGCATTAAACTTAACTTTTCAAGTTCTTACAGCTCTTGAAGAATGGTTCTTAAACAACTTGAGTTCTTCTAGGGACACAGTGGATAATTCTCATCTTCTATGAAGTAAGTATTTGAGGTAAGAGTTTAGAAATTACCTGAGCAGAAACTTCAGTTGAGTCAAATAGACTGTTTTGTTAACTTTAAAAAGTGCAACAAAACCATAGTGCCTTCTGCAATCAGGCAAGCTTGAAGACTGCATTTGCAGAATCGTTACGGTGGTCAGATCAAACAAATTAATTGCATTAAACCAAAACCAGAATATAAATTTTGCATTTAGATCACAAGTAAAAAATTGTTTGTGTGCCACAGCTTTTAAATATTAACCACATAAATTTGCTATTTGGTGATCATATGAAGCATTAAAAAGATTTATTCTTCTGTGGTTCATGAGGACAGTCTGCTTCCACCTCAGCCTCTGTGATAATAAACATTTAAAGAATTATTTCAATCTGAAAAATTATTATGAATGAAGAAGGCTGGGTGTATCTACACTTGCAGGCCAAGATCAAATTGTGAGGAAAGGGGGAAATAGCTGCCTCATCTGACTGTCCCCTAGGAAAATATGTGCAATCATATCAGAACATCTAGAAAAATAAAACATGCCTGTTGAATTTCACAACACTACTCCAAACACACAGTGCAATTTGGACAATCTCCCAACAGTCTGTCAAGTTTGTGAAGTATGGCACAAGCATACCTTCATTTATTGACAAAAACCTAATCGCTCAGGTATTAACACTATAAAATACCAGGAATACAGTACTGAAATGTTAGGGGCATTCATACTTGATAAAGCTGCAGCTGTTCATTCATTTCTTCCATGTCTTTATCATACTGTGCGATTAGAGTTGTTAACCTAAGAAGTTGAAAAACATGCTTAGAACAAATTTTGTAAATGCTTATTGTTCTGGTAATTCACTAGTTTTACAAAACTATTAATCTAGAGAAAAGAACAAAACAGTCACTTTTATTTCCAAGCTCGACATTGACCAGAATCAAATGAACAAACTGAATTACTACTTTTAAAATATGGTCATTAACAGGAAATTTTCCATTTAACAGAACCAGAACATGGGACATTATATTTCACCATTAATACAACATTAGTATTTCATCTATAGAATCCTAAGTGCTCAAAGACTAGACTTCATCACTGCTTTCACAGGCAGCAATAAAGCAGCCTACAAAATAATGTAAACTATTGTATTTCTACTTACATAATTTTTCCTTCCTAAGATTTTTATCATTAGAATCAATCACAGAATCATAGACTGGTTTGGGCTGGAAGGGACATTAAATATGATCTAGTTCCAACCCTGTGCCATAGGCAGGGACATCCTTCTTTACACAATAATTCTGAAATGTCTCTAGTAGTCTGGAGAGACAATGAATAAAAAGCTAACAAGAAAGGACAGGTTGTTTTTGCTACAGGCAGAAGTGGCAATTATTATGAAACAATGTATTTTATTTAGCAAATAATCAGAATGGTATCTAAAAACTAACTGCTACAGGGACACATTTACAGAACACTATTCAAAAGCTCAGAGTTGTGAACGCATGCGCATAAAACCACGTTCACCTGGATAATTACACTTTTAAAAGCACATGGCAATTTCTTTTGAATATTTGTAGTAATCCCACTTATCATTTGGAATCAGTTACCTGTGATCCACTGTCCTGGATCCTGATATGCCATTACCACCAGGAGCATTTTTCTGTAACGGTACACCTAAATATTAGTACCCACACATGAATGCATTTTGTTTTAAGCTTGTATATGCTATCCAAAGCTGTTGTTCTGCCTGTACTGTAGTCATACACAATTTCCCACATGACTGCTTCCCGGTTGATGTTAAAAAAAAAATCCTTGAGCACTGGTTCAATTTAAAAAAATTACGTTTTTTTTCCCCTGTGGAAATGCTCAGATATAAAGTATAATTTCATCTGAGGGTGAATCATCTTGGTCTTAAAAGAGCAATGATAAGTTTGTGTAAGAGCTAAGTTCATTTCCATGCATCCTGGCATCAGGAATGTGCAGATGCTAGTTTCTGTACAGGCTTTCAGACAGGCTTATAGTACACAGCACAAAAGGTAATACTCACACAAGACCAATTTCTTAGAAAACAGAACTCTCTAGAATGAAAAAAGTCTACTAAAGTAGAAAACAAGTAGTATTTTAGGGATAGATTCTCCTGTATATGACAAACTTCTGAAAATGCATCAAAAATACCAGAATTCACTGTTATGACAGCGTTGTTCTGCTACTGCTTGGAAAAACAAGCAACTCTAGAGCCATGTGACAGACCCAAAGCAAGGCCAGGCCACATCTAAGTGGACTGTGCTCTCTGTATGCAAAAATATTGTCTCAAAACCTCATCGCAAAATTTCTTACTACACCCATCCCCAAGTTCACATACCTGCTCAGTGGTAGCTCTCAAAGACTCGTCTGTTTCATTCTGTCCAAGAGCCATATTTAATCTCTGACCTAAATAATACAAAGTTTGAGAATCATACCTACAGCATGGGCCATTATCTAAATAAACATGACTGGCAGTCAGAATTATATTTAACAGTGTAATGATTTGAAGGCATATAGCATGCTTCATAAATTCTTCAATTTAGCACAATTATTTTAATGAAAATAGGACTTGGAAAAGCCTACAAAGGCTGTGTATTAATTCCACGTCTTTCATATTCCTTCTGATTTTATTTAGAAAATGAAACTTCTGCCCAAAAACCCTGCTAACACATCTTAATGATTCATTAAGTCTAAGTGCAACAAATCACATTGTGTGTCCAATTAAATTAGATAGATGTTTGACTACTAGCTTTTGTTGGGAACTCAGCCCTGCTGTTCTCAATGAACTTTCAACAAACTTAGCTCAAGAGACATTCACTGATAAATGGATCTGAGCATTCAAGTATATCAGAAGAAACCTAGACAAGAATGAAGAAATGGCAGTCTGTCAGTATTTGCTTTTCCTGAAAAAAGCAAAGCTTAATGAATAATGAGACTTCACATTGATAAGCTGGGAACATCAACAAAGGCATCACTCTTACCCATCTAAGTCTGTCTATTGGCATTTCAGAGATTACTTGTGTGACAAATTAATGAACCACCAGGAGGCTGGAAGGGAGAAATAACAGCTCTTTCCACTTGTTCATGGAGTGTTCTTTGATCTAATAAAACCACAGCAAAACCAAGTGGTCAAAAGAGGTGATTATCCCACTGTATTCAGCATTGGTATGATCTCCCCCTGAGCACTGCATGCAGTCCTGGGCTCCACCATCTACAGAGATCTACATCTACCCAGAAGGGGCAACAAAACTGGTCAAAGGGCTGGAAGGGATGTTCTATATATAATGAGTGGCTAAGGATTCCGGGCTTGTCTAGAGACAAGACTAACAGGTGACCTCATTGCTCTCCACTGTTTCTTAAGGGAAGCAGAGAGGAGATGCTGATCTCTTCTCCCTGGGATCCAGTGACAGGACGTGGGAGAAGTTGAAAGCTGTACCATGGGAGCTTTAAACTGGACAAAAAGAAACATTTAATGAGTGTAGTCAAACACTGGAACAGGCTTCCTAGAGAGTTTGTTGATGCCCCAAGCCTGTCAGTTTAAGGGGCATTTGGAAAATGCCCTTAGTAGCATGCTTTAACTTTTGGTCAGTCCTCAACGGGCCAGGCAGTTGGACTACATGATCACTGTAGGTCTCTTCCAACTGAAGTAGTCTACTGTATAAGAAACTGAGTGACATCTTTGTAACTGATATGTAAAGACAAAGAAAAGGGAAGACAAACAGGTAATGCATACATTTCCATTTAAAACAACGCCTTGCCTGTTTTTCTTGATACATGTGCCATGATTCTTTTTCTGGTTCTAAGCTAAAGGAGGATATAGGAAGAAGACAGAGGGGGGTAGAAAGGAGGTAATAGCAACAGGATGCCAAAGAACTAGAAAGAGAAAGTAGCTGCCCTTGCTAGCCAAAGCGGCCTGCAAACATGAGAGCCCATAGGTACAAAAGATACAACGCTTCTTACAGACATACCTTTGACAGTGAATCATTAAACACATTCTGGTAATAAAAGTTCTATATATTTAGTAGCTTATCTCAAAACCATGCAATGAGTGGATGAATTATTATTTGCAGGGCTGGTTGCTGATAGTACAAAAAGCTGTCAGATAAAACTCAATTTATAATTGATCAGTACCAGAGACTACCATTTCATTCTGTGAACCTTTCTTAGGGCTACATATATGAACGCAAAAAATATTTATTCCACACAGCTAAACACAGTAGTGCTTAGAGAATCCCTTCTTATGTGTGTGGCACACATTCTGTATTTTAGAACTTTGATTTCATATTCACAAAACAAGAGAAACAGCAATCCATGAATGAGAGTAAGCCTCAAATATCTCAGCTGGCATACAAACCACAATTCCAAATTGCCATTTAACACCTTTCAAAACATATGATGATCTTTAAAAAGAGATTGAAACTCCTTGATAAAAAGAGGCAACTGTTACCACTTCACCATGAATTCAGTCTGAGCTCTGTACAGAGCCTAAAGGCTTAGAAAATAAGGTATACCAATTAAATACCCATGGCAAAAAGCAAAATACCAATACTTGAAAATCCATGACGTGTTCCCATCACAGTATAATACTCATGCAAAGTTGATAAACATCCAGACTCTTGAGTTGGGATGACTCTGTTGGCTCAGGCAGAAGTTTTTATGCTACTAAGGTCCTTGGAATCAAGAAGATCTGTTCTTTCACCCTTGGCCACTCAAAGCCGTCACACCAAGTTTAGCATTGATTGAAATTTTGTTTTTGAGTGATGCACAGCAATCTTGTCCTACTTCCTACTGTGCTATCAAATTTTCCTACAACACTAACCAGTGACAAGAACAATAACATTCCCAGGACTACACATCAACTCATTCTATATTGTGCCGCATCTATTTTTGCCATTATTTTGCTGATAGTAATTATAGCATACTTGGATTCATAGAATCATAGATTCATAGAATGGTCAGGCTTGGAAGGGACCCCAAGGATCATGGAGTTCCAACCTCCCTATCACATGCAGGGCCACCAACCTCCATGCCTGGATCTACACAAGATTGCCCAACCTGGCCTTGAACACCCCCAGGGACGGGGCATCCACCACCTCTCTGGGCAGCCTGTTCCAGCACCTCACTCTCTCTGTAAAAAACTTCCCCCTAATATCCAATCTAAACCTTCCCTCCTTCAGCTTTAATCCATTCCCCCTTGTCTGCCACTATGTACCCTTTTAAAAAGTTGATTCCCTTCCTGTTTATAATCTCCCTTCAGGTACTGGCAGGCTGCAATGAGGTCCCCCCGCAGCCTTCTCTTCTCCAGGCTGAACAAGCCCAGCTCCCTCAGCCTCTCCTTGTAGGGCAGCTGCTCCAGCCCTCTGAGCATCTTCATGGCTCCTCTGAACCCTCTCCAACAGTTCCCCATCTCTCTTGTATTGGGGGCCCCAGATCTGGACACAGGACTCCAGGTGGGGCCTCAGGAGGGCAGAGCAGAGAGGGACAATCCCCTCCCTGTCCCTGCTGCCACCCCTCTGCTGATGGAGCCCAGGATCCCATTGGCCTTGCGAGCTGCAAGAGCCACTGCTGGCTCATGTTCAGTTTCTCATCTACCATGACACCCAGGTCCTTCTCACAGGGCTGCTTTCAAGAAGCTCTTCTCCCAGGCTTTATCTATGTCTGGGACTTTCCCCACCCAAGTGAGTCACATGAAGCTGATATTAAAATTATTAAATTTTATAAGAAACTTACAAGACAGCTTTTCTTGCCTTTCAATTGCAAGGCAAACATAGGAAATGCTTTTTTTTTGTTTTACCAGAGAAGCATTACAACGCATTTGGCTGTTACCCTCATTAGCAACTTTTAATTATTAGTCTTCATCGAACAAATAAGAGCATCAAAACTATTTTTAAATCAAGAGCTACAGAATATAAATCTTAATTGCTACAACCAAAGGCAAAACGGCTTCTAGCCTCTATAAAAACTGACCCCAGTTCACAGAGGCAGTGCCGAGTGCTCCGTCCTTCTAATGGCCCCGGGCCAACACCTGAGTCAACCGGTGATTAATCAAGCCAAGCATCAGGAGCAGACCACAAAGTCGATCGCTCGCAGAGCCCTTACCTGGCTCTCCCCCGCTGCCGGTCTTAGTGGCCATATTTCCAGTGGAACGCCTCACCGCCGCTGAGGGCTCCCTCCAGGGGAAAGCCGGTTATATCAGCCGCTCGCCACCTCACGGTAAGAGGCGAAGCCCCGCCGGCGGACAGGGAAGGGGAGGGCTCTTCGGGAGAGGATCGGATGCAGTAACTTCCAGGCGCCGAGAACGCGTTCCCCTCACCCACGAGCTCGCACTTCCTTCACTAAGGAAAGCCACAGCTGGATGGAGCGGGGGCAGTAACCGCTTCCCAGAGTGAGAGCTTCCCCTCTGAACCGGCCTCTCAGCCCAGCGCAGCAACCCAGCCGACCGCCTGGGAGGTAAACGGCCCCGGCCGCCGCTAACGGCCCGCACGCGCCCTTGCGCCGCGCCCCCGTAACGGCTAAGGGCCGGCACGCGACCGGCCCGCGCCGAGAACAGGATCGTGCCCACCTAGCCGAGTCGCGAGCCCCGGAGCCCTCAGCTCTTCCCTTAGCGACCAGCACGGCCCCAGACGGCGCCTGAGCCACGTGACAGCGAATCGCTCGAGCGGCCGGCAGAGAGCCGGGGGGGGGGGGGGAGGGTGTGCGTACGCATGCGCGGTGGAGCTTCTGACGGAACGGCTGCTTGTGGGTGCCCTGGGGAGGTTTGGGGCCAGCTCAGTCTTTCAGTCCTGGCTCCTTTGGTTTGGCAGCTATTGCTGGACGTTTGGCAGGAAATGCTGCTCCTACCGAGAAAAACACTTTTGGAGCTCCTTGGAGGTACATTTAAGGTTCCCTGGCAAAGGAAATCTCTGAGCCCCGGGTTAAAAGGTGCTGCTTTTAGGCACTTTTAGGAGGGTTCAGGCAGGGTATGTGTTTCAGCCCTGGCTGCTTTGTTTTGGGAGCTATTGCTGGATTGGTTCTTCACCCAAACCCTCCAATTTTTTAATCAAACCCCCAAATTTCGGCCGAAAAAGAAATCCAAATTTTGGACACAAATCTCAAAATTCTTGACCAAAACTTCCAAGTTTTTGTAACAAAATATCAAATTCTTGAGCCAAATCCCAAATTCTTGTCCCAAATGTCGAAATCCTTGACCCAAATCTCAAAAATCTTGACCAAAACTTAGAGGTTTTGTCACAAAATATCAAAGTCTTGACCCAAATCTCAAATTCTTTTCTCAATTTTCAAATTCTTGACCAAAATCCCCAGCTCCTACCCTTAAATTTCACCCCAAACATGAAATTCTTGCCCCAAGCCTCAAATTCTTGCCCCCAAATCCCAAATTCTTGTCCCAAATTTTGCCCCAAACATGAAATTCTTGCCCCAAACCTCAATTTTTTTGCCCCAAATCCCAAATTCTGGTCCCAAATGTTGAAATCCTTGACCAAAATCTCAAAAAATCTCAAATTTTTTCCCCAAAATCCTCCAATTCTGGACCGAAATCTCAAAATTTTGTCCAGAAATCTCAGATTCTTGAGCCAAATTCTTCAGTTTTTGACCCAAAAGTGTCACATTTCCCTGCCAGGAATATCTCTCAATCTTCAACACTGTGGTTTTGGAGTTTCTGCCAGGTCTTTAGCACAGTTGAACAGGGATGTTCCTACAGCTGGAAAATGACATAAGGCACGTTAGGATGGATCCCTGGGGAAGGAAAGCCCTGACCCCAGGGCCAGAGGGGCTTTAGGGGCCACCTGGCCTCCAGCCATGGAGGAAGCAGCACAGGTGTTAATGGTATTGCCCATCACCCCTGGAAGGTACTGGGGCTTGGTGAGCCCCAGGTGCAAAAAATGGGGCTGATGGAGACAGCTCTCCCTGTTAAAAGGGAGATAGCTAGAGGGTGTGGGGGTTTGGTGGTTCTTTTGGGCTGCTGCAGAAGACAGGAGCTGAGGAGAGCAGAGCACAGGAGAGGGGAGGGTGTTGCTGTAAGAAGACAGAAGGTATACTAGGAGATAAGGTGAGTAGTACTGGCAGGTGGCTGGGGAGTCATGGAGAAAAAACCTAAAAAAAAAGGCGTTTATGGATTTTATAGGTGAAGGTTGAGGATAGGGATCTTTCTGCACTTGATAGTTGCCTTGGTGTGAGTGTGGGGATATCCCATGTCAATGGGGGATGCTTGTGGGTCCCCTTTGAGGAGGTTTCAGGCATGGTATGTCTTTTAGTCCTGGCTGCTTTGGTTTGGGAGCTATTCCTAGGTGTCTGTCGTGTCTGGAATGAAATGCTGCTCTGGCTGAGACAAACGCTTGTGGAGGTATATGGAGGTACATTTGAGGTTCCCAGGCAAAGAAAAGCTCTGAGCCCCAGGTTGCAAGGTGCTGGTTGAGGGCCCCCTGGGCAGGTTTCAGGCCAGCTATGTCTTTCAGTTGTGGCTCCTTTGGTTTGGGAGCAAGGCTGGCCGTTTGGCATGTTTGGAATGAAATGCTGCTGCAGCCGAGAAAAATAGCTTTGGAGCCATGTGGAGGTACATTTAAGGTTCTGTTCTAAAGGAAAGCTCTGAGAGCCTGAGTAAAATCTGCCACTTTCAGGCCCTTTTTGGAGGTTTCAAGCCAGCTCTGTCTTTCAGTCCTGGCTGCTTTGGTTTGGGAGCTATTGCTGGATGTTTGGCATGCTTGGAATGAAATGCTGCTGACAAAAACACTTTTGGAGGTGTATGGAAGTACATTTAAAGTTCCCAGGGAAAGGAAAGCTTGGAGCCCCAGGGGGAAAAGGTCTGCTTATAAGTCGCCTGTGGAAGTTTCAGGCCAGGTATGTCTTTCAGTCCTGGCTGCTTTAATTTGGGAGCTATTGGTGGACATTAGGCATGTTTGGCATGAAATGCTGCTCCGGCTGACAAAAACACTTTGGGAGCTGTATGGAAGTACATTTAAGGTTCCCAGGCAAAGAAAGCTCTGAGCCCCAGTGTGAAAGGTGCTTCTTATAAGGCGCCTGTGGAGATTTCAGGCCAGGTATGTCTTTCAGTCCTGGCTGCTTTAATTTGGGAGCTATTGGTGGACATTAGGCATGTTTGGAATGAAATGCTGCTCCAACTGACAAAACCACTTTGGGAGCTATATGGAAGTACATTTAAGGTTCCCAGGCAAAGAAAGCTCTGAGCCCCAGTGTGAAAGGCGCTTCTTATAAGGCGCTTGTGGAGGTTTCAGGCCAGGTATGTCTTTCAGTCCTGGCTGCTTTGGTTTGGGAGCTAGTGCTGGATGTTTGGCATATTTGGAATGAAATGATGCTTTGGCCGAGAAAAACACTTTTGGAGCTATGTGTAGGTACATTTAAGGTTCCCAGGCAAAGGAAAGCTCTGAGCCCCAGGGTGAAGAGAGCTGCCTGGGGCTGACCTACAGCACCGGGTAACGTGATAAACCTGAAACTCGCTCCAAGGGCTGCCGATTTGGAAAATCGTAGATCTGCTGTCCCTTGAGACAGAGCTAGGTGTGTCTCTATGAAAATTAATAACTGTGTAGTAATTTCCCTTATTGCTTTGTTTTTTCTAAAATTTGTATGCTCTTCTACTCAAGAGCAGTAATAGTTTACAAGGGTGGGCTGAACACTCAGCATGTTTGTTTGGGTATGCTGCAAATGGTCTCTGCAGGAGTCAAGTTTTTGACCAAAATGTAATCTGCTGCTCACGTAGGTATAAATAAGTAAAGCTGCTGGGGTTTTTGTTTGGTTTTTTTTTTTTTGAATTTAGCTTTAATTGCCATGTTGTGCCTTTTCCTGATACAACCTTTAAAACTTAGTGCACAAGCAAGTGCTTCGTGTTGCCTGCTTCAGTCACAAATTGTAATAGCTAGTCATGTATATCTCCCTGGATTTTAAGATCTTCTTAGGCTACTTTTATTTGAAGTTGTTGTTATTTTAAAATACTAGAGAAATCTGACCGTATTTTCAAATAAGCATTTCAATTATTTGCTTTGACCAGTGAATGCAAATAGCCAAATGTATTAGCACAAACTGAAGATAGGGTAATAGAAGGAAGAGTTGACTTTGAAGTGCATAAAGTTTAATAGTGTAGTATAACATGGGGTCGTAACACTTTATAAACTGTCTTAGATGCACCCATATACTCATGAACCTTATTCTTTTGAGTAAGTGATCCTGCTTGTGGAATTCTGTCTTGTTTCCTTTCACCCTAAGTGTGTGTATGGTATGTACGTAAGGCATGTGCACTCAATTTACAGGAGTTTTGTTCGTTTCAAAAGAATATTAGGAAGGGTCTTACCATTTGTGGATACTTCATGCTGTTGCTGCTCAGTGTTGTCTCCTTGGAAAATTAAAACCCATGCTTGCCTATGTTTCCTATGGATTCATATTTTCTAGATAAGTTTAAGACTAAATAGTCAATTGAATACGTTTCAACAGCTGTTTGTAGTTTCTAGGGCTATCTCAGGTGTCTTGTATAAAGCACATCTGATGCTTGTCTAGCAGATCATGCAGTTAAAATGCTGGCCAGCATTTAACTAGTTTTCATTTTATTAAAAATCTTGTCAAAAGTTATATATGTATTTGACTTTCCTCTCTATTGGACTTCTTAAATTAAGGCATGCAGTTACTACACTTATTGCTTCAATTTTTCTCTAATCTGTCACACCTATTTTACCACATCATCATCTCCTTGATCAGTAGTATATCTTAAGAAACATTCTAGTAATTGTACCAACGTTCAACCTCAAGTGAGGAGGTCTGGTGCTTTTCTGCATAAACATTAGAGAATGGAAGCTGGTTAGTGTAGCTAGCAGAGGGTTATCAGATGCAGTTAATATCTTGTAAGAGCTAGGCTGTGGCATATAGGTAGTATAATGCATGTGGTTATGGGCTATTTTATGTGACACATGTTTGCTATCAACTGTAGCATGTGGTAAACTATGTTCATTTTTCTGTGAGTCCCAAGAAAATGGGTGCCTGGGTAGAGATGAAATAATGGTCTCAGATGCATGGAAGATTTTTCTTAATTGATTATTCTCTTATTAACAAATTGTCTAAGATCATGTAGTAGAGGCTTTGTTTTGTTTATCTATTATCTTGGTAAGTACTTCTGATGGTTTTGAAAGCTGTTTAGATACATAGTTGAGAAGCTTTAAGCTTGGTAAGACTTCAGAGTGATTTTTAACCATGCAGGTATAAAAATCTATGAAAAACTTTCATCTAACTTAAGTTCCTTAATAAAGTTAAACTATCCCAGCTCTTGTGATATCTAAAACCATGATTTTATGATTGACTTTGTGAGAAGGTGCTTTTTCCTAGGTAAGTGAACAGTGTAGTTGATGCTGAAATGGAACCTGAGGTGTTATTTGACAGAAATGTCCTTTCTCATTTATGTAGTACAAGAAGATGGAGTTTACAATTGAACACACATGGGATGGCTTACCTGTGAGCCATGAGCCAGTAACAATTGTGCTGAAACCAGGCAATGAAGGACTGCTAATGGAAGTTAATGCTCCCTTCTTTAATGATCCTCCAGCACCACCTGAAGAGCCAGGGAAACCATTTAGTCAACTGTGGGACTATGAGGGTAAGTGCAACTTTTCTGCTGCATATATTTGTATAGGCACTGATGTTCCTCTGTAGTTAATATGCCTGTCTTTAAATGTCTATGATGGTTATTTTTTGCAAACTGGTTTTGAGTGTATGATTCAATTCTGTTTCTTTGGTCACAGCACTGCTTTTAAGATCACATCTGAAATGTAAGTTAAGAACAACAAATCTGTGGAAGAACACTGGGAAAGCACTAGGTTGTACTATCTACCTTACCCTTACACAGCTCCTTAAGTAACTATAAGCCACATACTACATTCAGCTGTAAACCACCCCAATCTGTTACCAGAGCAATGTTCTTATTTTTGGCAGTGAATTGATTTTTTTCTAACACTGCTGGCTGCAAGGCGGCTGGTGAAAGAAGTAAATACGTTCTATTGCTCAGTGGCCATAAAGAAATGGAGTGCAAGGACCTGGATTGATATCAGGAATTAGGAGAAGGACTCTTCCTGATGATAGCACAGGCACTTGTCCTGGTTTTGGTGAGGATAGAATTAATTTTCTTCCTGTTAGCTGGTATAGCGCTCGGGTTTTGATTTAGTGTGAGAATAGTGTTGATAACACACTGATGGTTTTAGTTGTTGCTGGGTAGTTGTAGTGTTGATGTGAAGTCACAGTCTTTCCAGCTTCCCATGCTGCCCTGCCAACTAGAAGGCGAGGGGGGCACGAGAGGCTGGTAGGGGACACCGCCAGGATAGCTGACTGAATCTGGTCAAAGGAATATTCCATACCATATGATATCATGCTCCATATATAACTGGGGGTGGGGTGGTGATGGCAGGGAGGCAGTTTGGCTCAGGAACTAGTGGAGCATTGATTCTGGGCAGTGAGGAACTGTGCTGCTTATTCTTTCATCATTACTACTGTTATGTTCCTTTTCCATCCTATTTTTTCTGGTCTCTGGTGCTCTGAATCATGAGACTACCAGCAAACTGAAGATGTCTTTGCTTAAGTGCTCTACCTGGAGCACATACTGTGAGTGTGACTGACTAGGCTCACTCTGTCTTGGTCAGCTTTGTTCACACCAAGCATACTAGGTGAAATAGCAGTATGCTGATGCTTTTCTTACTGCATTGACAGTTAGTATTAGTTAGTACTCCTGCCATTTTTCTGCTGCATCAAGATTAGTGTTTCTAAAGCTGGAGTTAAGTTAATAAAAAGCTTTATGAACCACTGTACTAATTTTATGGTGGGCATTAAAAATTCATTGATGTTGCAGTTATGACACAGCATTGCAAATACTTAGGAAACAGTTGCTAGCAGGTACACATCTAGACAAACTCTGACATGGCACAGGCCAAAAATCATGCTACCAGAATAGTTGTAGTGGGATATGATTAGTATAAAATACTGACAGCTTTTTTTTTTTAGTTGTAGAAGCATTTTTCTTGAATGACAGAACCGAACAGTATTTAGAAGTTGAACTTTGCCCGTAAGTACAGCACTCTGAAACATGTTCATTTGCATGTCTAGTTCTAATTTTTGTAAGATAAATGTATGGGGAAAGACTGGGTGCAGAAGTTGCTCCAATATGGGGAATGTATATATTTTACTGTACTGCAAAGTAGTACCTTGGCATCATTTTAAAAAAAAATGTGTTCTGATATTTTTGACAGACATGGACAACACCTAGTGCTGTTGCTTTCAGGCAAAAGACAAGTATGGAAAGTAAGTTGTTAAATACATTCATAACATACAGAAAAAGTAACTGGGTTTTTGGTGCCTGTTGCCTGATTGGAAGGTCATATTACCTCTTGTTTTATTTGGGGTTTTTGTTTGTTTTTCACTCCCTTAACAGGAAGAACTTCCTTTAGAGTTTGAGGTGACGAGAACAAAAAACAAGTGGGAGGGTAAAGCTCATCTTCCTTGGAATTATTTTCCACCCTGCACCAAGAAGTTCAATGCATTTGCAATTCATGGCTCAGGAGAAGGCAGACAATATGAAGCGCTTTATCCTGTGCCTCGACATGAGCTGCAGGAAGGACAGAAACCGGATTTGTAAGCATGAAATTAGCTCTTTGGTAGTAATGTTACATTATGCTTTGAATACAGAAAAAAACCTAATCTGGCTTGCTGATTGAGTGCCTCTAGTATTTTAATTATACTGCTTAGCCCCCGATCCATTGGTGCTGTACTTTGTATGAAGTGCTGTGGCAGATAGCTGTAATTAGTGCTTGATTTCTGTCATCCCCTAGGTGCGTAGAAAATGATGCATTCAACAGCACCAGCATCTGTTTTTTATCACTTTCCTCAGCTAAGTCATAGACAGGTTGTTCTACTTTTCAGGACATGCTGGAGGCAAGGAAAATGCCATTTGCTGTTAACTTCACTAGATGAGATTTACTGGAAATGTTTTTTGCTTATCCTCTGCTGTTCTAAACAGCCTCACCTCTACAGATGGCTCCATGTCATGGAAAAAATTGAAAAGGCAGACTAAATTGGGAAGTACTATAAAAGGATACTCAGAATCAGTAGAAAAACTAGAATATCTTGATTAATTTTTTTAAAATTGTGCTTTTGGCCTGTTTAATTTCTTTTACTGTGAAGTTGAGATGATTTGTTTTAAAAACTGCTACTCCTGGGTACTTTGTGTGTGAACTAGTTCTAGAGGATATGCTGTAGTTCTTATGCAACTTGTTACCCAATGTACAATGACAATTTGGTAAGGTATATTTTAGATAAGTTAACCTCTTAAAGAAAAGTGTAGCTTCTGTTTATTAAAAAAGATTGAAGCTATTAATAATAAAATATATTTACTTCTGTTTTCCGTCAGAAATAGATACTTTTATTTTTCTGTGGCAAAGTGGAGAATGCCTGTAATATTTCTCAGAAAGGGATTCTTCTGTAGTGCCTTTTCTAAAAAAAGAAAAAAACCCTGATGTTTTCAGACATTGGTAGCAGATGCAATTATGCCAAGAGATTCTTCTTAGCTTGTTTTTACTGTTACAAATTGCTTCCTAGGAAGAGAATCCTTTTAAAATGATTTTTGCAGTGTCACATGTCCTGCCTACTGTTTGGCAGTTGTTTAATGTAAGTATTAATTAGCAATTGGCTTCAATGTCCATGTGGTAGCCTAAAGGAGAAATTCTTAACAAGAACTAATTCATAATGTTTAAAAGAAAACAAGACTTCTGATCCTGCAGGGAAACAAATTATGTTTACTGACTTCATTATCCTATGTGGCCTTCCCCCTTTCTGTAAGGAAAGGGTAACCCTGTGATACAGTTCTTCAGCTGGTCAGGTGTTGTAGATTTTAAGCCTTTTGAAGTGTGGATAAGTCATAAAGAAGGATGTTGCAGTGTTCTTGCTCTGACCGCAATTCCAGGTAACATAAGTTGAGGGAGATTAGAAGGTGAGGACTATGTTAATTTCACTTAATGCTGTGTGGTATTTGTTCATAGGTATGAACATGAGGATTTTGCCCTGTGTTTTCCAGTGCAGGATTGTTTAGAAACACAGTAGTGTCTTTTTATTTACTGAACACAGATTTTGGAAAATGAACATAGGGAATGCTGCTAACATTCCCTGTGTAAGAAAACCATAAAAAGAAAGATTAATGAAACTTGTTTAGGATGCTGCCTTTAATGAAGATACGAACTGTGAGATGTACAACTATTTTGTTTATTTCTCCTCTCTTTTACAGTCATCGCCTGGAATTTTTCAAGGAGTTGAACCTGAAGGGACTAATGGGAGAAGATTGGAAGCAGCCTGAATCAGATATATGGAAATTTCTTGCTAATTAAATGGATTGAGGCATGCATTTTTATAGCATTAAGGTTGGATGAAGTTGTATGGAAACAATTTCTTTTGAGCAGAGTTTTTAAATACCAGATTATAAGGCTTTACTTGACACCAACATCACTGATCAATCTTAACATCAACTCTAAAGTGTCTGGGCTAGTTGATTTGAAGTGTATGAAGTATGCAGTGACTTGTGTCTCAGTTCACCTGGGTATGGAATTCTTCATCTGTGCAATAGATGAGTCTGTTCCTACGAATAGAGCTCTCATTTTTCCTCTTCTAAGCCTGACAAGGCAAACACCTGGCTTGGAAGCTTTCAGTTTTCTGTAGTTGCTGTATTCACTGTTGCTTGGGGTTTATTTTGGCTGTTGAATGAAATTCTTACATGCCCAATTTTTTAATTGCAGTCAGGAGAAGGACCACCTCCTTCAGGAGCAGAAAATGCTATAACAGTCATGGTATTTTGTGGCCCAGTGCTTGCACTGCAAGATGCTGTGGAGGTATAACACTACCCTTTCCTATACCTTCCTATAATTTTCCCTTGCACAGTGCTGCAGAGGAAACCTAAACTGTATTACTTGATTAGGAGACCTCTGTGCTTCAAATTCAGTGTGGATATTCTAGTGATATTTAGGTACAGAGGATAGAATTAAAAAGCTTTCATGTATTTCAGGAAAAGCTGCTGGGACAAATAATGTTTAGTAAAAACTTAAGGTACAGTTGTGTGCCTAAAAAAGCTTGTTTTTTCCAATACCTTGTAATTTTACCTTAAGGATTCAGCTCAGATGTCTGAGAATTTTGTTTGCATGTGACTTGGAAATACTTTAATTGTATGTGCCTAGATTTTCTACAGATGGGCGTGAATATTTTTAACATTACTGAATACTGTGAAGTGGTAACATCTACTCTGTAGACATGCGCAGGACTTAAAAATAAGATGTTTCTTTTTTGTTCAGCATGATTGTGGCTGTGGAATTGATCATCTATAAATTAATCTAGTAAATGGGAAGCTTACCCACTAACTAATGCTAAATATGAAAAACAAGTGACTTGAAAATCAAACTTTTTTGGTTTAGTTCAGAATGAGGATTCAAACAAAGACGTGGTACTCAGTCCTAGGATAAGGCTTGTTTTGGGAGTCTAAGAGAATATGGCTTAGTCATAATTGAGGGAATGCCTTTCGGAAGTTTTTCCTGGTGGATATAGTGTTGTGTCTTATCCTTTTGTGTAGTGTTTTCTGCTGAACAATTTAGAATCCTACAGGTTCCTGGAAGGGACTGGTGTTCCTATAACTTAACATTCTGCTGAAAGCAGGCCTATTGTTGAAGCTAGATGAATTTTCTCAAGGCCTTGCCAAGTTTTAAATAATTCCAGAAATGAAGCTTCAAATGCTCTGAGTTGTTGGATAATGGCTGACAGACAATGGTCATGGAGATGTAGCTGAGCTGCATATGCGTACATGAGGAACTGTGTACGTGCACGCAGGCACGGAGTGCAGAGTGAAGCAGGGCAGAAGAAGCGCGGCAGGACCAATCAGCGTCAGGGTCAAGATGACCTTAAACGAAGATAGCCCTCAGAAGAAGCAACTGAATCTGGGAAGAACTGGTTAAAGGAGCTGTAAGAATGAAAACAAGAGTTGTAAGAATGAAAACAAGAGGCAGGCTTATAATGATGTAACTTGTAACTAATAACCAATGATAGTTTGACTAGTAGGCATATATTAACCACAATGTATAAAAGAAGCTAACTTAGAGCTAATAAACGAAGCTTGCTGATTGCTCATATTGAGTGTCCTTGTTTCCCTCCGTTTACGGCCATCGGTCCGCGGCAAAATGGTCTTCGACAAAATGGCGCCCGAACAAGGGACCTACAGAGGAGGAATTGAGACCCTATAGAGGGTGAATTCGCTGCCACGTGTCGACGGAGAACAGGAGTCCGGTCCTGTAAGCAGCGCAGGAGGCAAAAGGGAAAAACCCCGCTGGAACGGGAGAATCCCCGTGCTCGGGAAAAACTACACTGGGTCCCGCCGATACGCGTCGCCGAAGTCTTGCAAGGCTGCAACAGCGCGCTGACAAAAAGGTATGGATAGACAAGCGACGTATCATTTACTTATATGCTTTTTAGAAAAGCGAAAAGTTCAGGTAATTAATGCTCTAGTGCAACACGAGGCCAAACAAAAAGCGGCCGCTGTAGCAGCTGAACGGCTGGGGTTATCAGCTGGGGACCCGGCTGTTTCTCAGCGCGGCAGCAGCAATACAGCTGAAGACTGTCCTTGCCTCCCTCGGTGCGCAGTGTGGTTTGGTAAAGAAGCCGTTGTAGTGAGACATGGAAAGACAAATTTTTTGTGGTTGGACGCAGTACAGTTGGACGCAGTGTTGCTGAAAAGCATTGATTTACCTACTTAGGAAACTATAGGAATTTAAATCCTTGACAAACCCTCAGTTGGGGTGAAAGAAGCTAAGTCGTTAAAAACTCTCAGGAAATTAAGTAAAAGAACTTTAACTGAAATAGAGACAGAACTCGTTGCTGCCGCTTCAACCTTTGCAGCCTTAACACCGATTACGGGTTCTACAGAGCTGATTCAAAAAGAAAAAGAAAATCTACTACGGAGAATGTGTTTTTGTTTCTGGGTGCTCTTTCACCTATCCCTGTTACTAAGCTAAGTAAAAATGCCGTGTTATCAGAGCAAAGTTATAAATCTGTCGGAACTGAAGGGGAGCGAGTAGTGCACGTAAATCTGCCACCACGGTCTGCACTCCCTCCACTGTGATGCCTTTGGAAAGAAAAAATGTGAAAACAAACGTACAACCAACTGCCTTTAATATCTATCTGCCTCTGACTTTTACTGAGCCTAAAACACCCTATGGCGCAGTTGAAAATGTTAACCGGCATCAACAACTTCGACCTGTCCTTGAAAAGCTGGAAAACATAAAGCGGAGCAGACAACGGCATGCCCTGTTGTAAAAGAGTTTGAGCCCCCACCTAAAAACTACAAAGATGGAGAATCACCGATTCAGGCACAGAAGTGTTGCCCCCGTGGACAAGGAACCTATCAGCACAGACAAGAAACCTAAGGACAGAGAATCCTATGGAGATGGACAAGTATCAGCTTCAGCAACCATCGGATCAGGGACACTCATCAATATATCGCTGTCTCCTGACACCCGAGAGACTCTGCACAGACTGCTCGGAGAAGCCTGGTCACGTAAGGTGGCGTGAGGACGGGAAAAACAACTAAATCAGGGTATTTTGATTCCTACTCAATCTCGGGAATCACCAGGGAAAAGTTTGTGTGGGAAAAAGCGGGTGGCAGAGAGAGTTAGTAGTGGGCCAGTGGGAGGTGGAAGGAACGGGGTCCTAGCACTCACCCGGGGCTCAGTCATGGTGAACAACGGGATCACACTGTGGTTTATGGCGGGGGGAGAACAGCACTGCGGGCAGTGGCCGAGAACCACCCCACCCCCCCACCCCAGCCCCCCCCACACCCCAACCCTCCCACCCATATCGGCTGGATGTGACAACTCGTGTCTTGCAATGTCGTTTGTCTGATTAATTGTTTGCAGCATTCGTTTGTTCGTATGTGCTATAAGTTCGGGGCTGTGTTTGTCCACTGAGAGCAAGGCTGGTTACTTAGCAAAAATGAATTTTTTATAGCGAGCACTGAAAAAGGGCAGCTCATATTAAAAGTTAACCTGGAAAACAATGATCAATAGCTGCTTACTTGAGAAAAAAAAATGCCCACTTACACGATTTAATACGGGAGCAACTGACTAAGAGTCATATGAAGCCTTCCACAAGTTTGTGGAACAAGCAAAAAATTTTTTTTTTTTAAAAAAGATTGGGTTTTTTTATTTTCTTTCAAAAGGTGTCACTGGGTACGCTCCCACAAAGCAGAGAAAAAAATTCAGCAACTATGTGCCAGGCTTATGTAGCCTGGGCGTTTGCTCCAGTACAAGAAACACATCCTGATCTGATCTTTTGTCGTTATATGGTTGCTATGTTGATTGTGGGAAAAAACTTGGACGTTGAAAGTTTGATTCATGAGTTAACAGTGCATTTGAAAAGCAAGGGGTTACAGATTACTCCATAGAAAAATTCAAAATAAGCCAGTGTGAAAATATTCGGACTGACAAATTGATAAAAAGGTACGGTAACACCTCAGAGGATCGCAATCAAAAACTGGGGTTGGCATGTTAAATGATGTTCAAAAATTACTTAGAAATGTTAACTGGATTAGATCATTGTGTAGTATTATGCATCAGTACTCTGTTACCCAGATTCACAGCCACACTGAGCTAACTGACTACATCTAAGTCTAGCAGGAAGAAATCAGAGAGCAGACAGGCTGGTTGCACCGGCCGGGGCTGCTCCCTCAGCAGACAGCTTTGCAGGAGCTCAGAAGTTGCATGAAATTTTGTTTACCAATCTGCTAAAGTGCTTTAACGACAATACCACTTGTTGGTTGCTGAAACTAAAAAACTTGTACAATACTAAGCCATGGCAGAACATATGAATCAAACTCTCAAGCGTTTGCTTCACAAACAATAAGGGGGAGAGAAGGGTATCTCTCCAGCTGTTTGATTAAACGAGGCTCTGTATGTTTTGAATGGAAAAGTTCATGTTAGATGCTAGTGAAATGAAGTTACAGGTACTAACTTGGGAAAGGAGATCTGCCTATGTCATTACAGATATGGGAACCAAGCAGATAAAGCTGTGGATCCAGAAGAAATCAAGCTTGCATAAACCAGGACGCGATCCTGATCACAGTAACTGAAGTCAAGTGTTGCGGGACATTTTGAATACTCTTTTAAATATGAGTGTGTTAGTGGTAAATAAAAATTAGAGAAATAGTGATTTCTGCACAGCCTAAGGTCACAGGCTGCAATCGATGCCTGCACGGAAATGTGAAGCTGAAGTTATCTGCACTTCTGACATTCCTGATAGGCAAAACAAACAGGTACAACAGCAAAGTTATCGAGGCACTTAGCTACAGATGTGGATTCTGTGAAACATGCAGCAGCTGATTTGTGCTGCTGGCTCACAGACATAATTGTGAAAGTTTTGGAAGGTATGTGCTGCAGGAATCTGGCTGACCACTCTCAGTCGATTCATGTGAGCATTCAGAAATTAAGAGATCAAACAGAATTGGTTTCATGAGTGGGAAATTTCAGGATGTATATTGTCAATGGTCAAATTTGAATTATTGAATTTGGCAATTCGGTACTTGTCTTACATTTACTGCCGTGCTTGTTGAGCTTTCTGCAAAGGGCCCTTGCAGGAACCTCTAAAAGCAGTTTTGTGGCGCAGATACAAAAAGAGAAAAATTTGTCAAGGAGGACAGCAGGCCTGCTAGCAGCCTGGCTCTCCTCGCAACAACACAGACTCTGACAGTATCCTTGAAATTCCCATGAAACAACAAAGTTACTCATGCTGAGAAGTTTTGGTAATCACTTTTTCAAAACACAGCAGCCTTGAAAGCAGGTGTACGGACTCCCTTAAATCAAGGAGCTGTGAGAAAGTATTTGGAAGTAAGTGAACATGTCATGAACCAGCCATAATGAGATGGCCAAAGCACAGCAGGCGTGCAGATAACTTTTAGACATTAAAGGTAAAACTAACAATGTTTTGCTATAAGGTATGCTTATCAAAACTCGTTATAATTACTAATTAATCACTTTGGTGTGAACAGCATGTGTAACCAATTAGAGGTTTTTAGATTGCCACATTTTATAGTATAGCTTTTCGTTTATGGGATGGATGAGCTGGTTACCTTCCGGTATCACCTCAGGAACCGCAGGAGTTGGAGCTTCTGGGTTCAGTAAGGGCTGATGCATGCTTGTATTTTAACCATACACGTAGGAACCAAAGCTCGCCCACCAATGTAAATTCTAGCATGGCTGTTTATCGCAACGCTACAAGCTGGTGCAATTATACTTCGCCTAACATTTCGATATCTACTAACCATCCCTTGCAGCTACCGCCTGGTAATTTACTGAGATGCGGAGACCGTGCCTGGCCAGGTACCCCGTCACGTCTAAGAGGGGGGCCATGCACGCTTGGCCGCTTATCTCTGCTAACGCCTAACACCCCTATGATACTTAACATGAGCCGTCATCATCACCGAACCAGAAGGCAGATACATGCTTTTAACAAAGAATGCAACGGCCAGGTAACATTCTGGTCACTGGAGGAGATTATATCTGCATCTCTTCTCGCTCCAGGGGTGTCAGCAACAACTGCACACAATCACCTAAACAAGTTGAGGTGTTGGCTAGCAAAACAAACAAATGCTACTTCTCTTGCACTTTCCAGTCTTTTGCTTGATGTTGATTCTGTCCACCATGCTACACTGCAAAATAGAGCTGCTATAGATTTTTTACTTTTAGCGCAAGGCCATGGCTGTGAAGATTTTGAAGGCATGTGTTGTATGAATCTCTCTGACCATTCTGAATCAATCCACGCTAGCATTCAAAAACTTAAGGAAGGTGTGTCAAAACTTAAACAAACAGATAATTGGGATTGGTTAGATAAAGTTTTTGAGGGATGGGGCCTTTCTGGATGGCTTAAGAGCTTGATGAAACAAGGCCTTCGCTGGCTAATAATTATATTTTTAATTCTTTTTGTAGCACGGGTAGTTATTAGTTGTGTGGTTAAAAAGGCGGAACAGGTCACAGAACAAATGTTCTTGGCACAAAATAAAAACGGGGGAATTGTGGAAGAATGGTTAGCTGAGAAAGGTCACTAGATGGCTCTTGATTATTATAGTTGCTATTATAGTAGTACGTATTTTATTAGCTTATAGTTGCTATTATAGTAGTACGTATATTATTAAGCTTATACCCTGCAAAGCAAAGGTACCGCTCTTGTTGTTCAGAAGAAAAAAGGGGGAATTGTTGGATAATGGCTGACAGACAATGGTCATGGAGATGTAGCTGAGCTGCATATGCGTACATGAGGAACTGTGTACGTGCACGCAGGCACGGAGTGCAGAGTGAAGCAGGGCAGAAGAAGCGCGGCAGGACCAATCAGCGTCAGGGTCAAGATGACCTTAAACGAAGATAGCCCTCAGAAGAAGCAACTGAATCTGGGAAGAACTGGTTAAAGGAGCTGTAAGAATGAAAACAAGAGTTGTAAGAATGAAAACAAGAGGCAGGCTTATAATGATGTAACTTGTAACTAATAACCAATGATAGTTTGACTAGTAGGCATATATTAACCACAATGTATAAAAGAAGCTAACTTAGAGCTAATAAACGAAGCTTGCTGATCGCTCATATTGAGTGTGTCCTTGTTTCCCTCCGGTTCTGACCATCGGTCCGCGGCCGATGGTCTTCGACACTGAGTAGCCTGTTTCAATACTCAGCTAGTTCTGTTATGAAATCTTCCCTAAACTGCCATTTTCCGTGCCACAACTTGAACCCGCTGCCTTTTGTCCAGTCTCTACATCTCTGAGAAGAGTGACTTTTTATCTTGTAGCTACTGATAGCTACAGCTTCAGGTAGCTGGAGATAACTGTTAAGTCACCATGGACTTCTTTAAATGTCACTTTAAATTTGCTGGTTTTGACTCTCATTAGTAAGCACCTTCTACTCTGGTAATACTGGCAGATAATTTAGAACTGTAATTTGGATTATAACTGAGAGGCCAGGCCTTTCTTATTTAGTTCATAAATAGTTCTAAAGATATACTGTGTAGCTTTGGATATTAAAATATATATACAATTTTGCACAAGACTGTACTCTAAGTCATGTTACCAAAAGGGATTCTCTGTTCTCTTCTGAGCCTGTATGCAGTAATAACCATAGTCTGATGGCCATGTTTGCTTTGTGATCAATGGCTGCAAGTTGGAGCACAGGAAGTTCCACACCAACATGCGGAGGAACTTTTTCCCAGTGAGGGTGACAGAGCACTGGGACAGGCTGCCCAGGAGTGTGGTGGAGTCTCCTTCCCTGGAGATATTCAAGACCTGTCTGGATGCCTCCCTGTGTGACCTGTCCTAGGGAACCTACTTTGGCAGGGGGGTTGGACCTGATGATCTCAAGCTCCCTTCCAACCCCTGTGATTCTGATTCTGTGTCATCTTTAAGTTTAATTCTAACTGCAAATTCTACCTGAGAAGAAAAAGAGTATCCTGCCTTTGTGAAGAACATTTCAATCTGATTAATATGAGAGAGAATGTTACTTCAGGGATTTTGTTTGATTTTAAATTCTTAGTTTGTACTTTCAGTTTTGTAGAAATGTACTTTCAAATTTAAGTGTAGTAGCCTTTTTCAGATGCAGACTTTGGCATGTCAATTGTTTTTGCTCCCTTTTAATTAGACATTATGGATTCCTTGCTGTAAAGTGCCATCTATTGAAAATTATAAGTATTGTACATTCAATTTTCAGCTTCTACCTTCACCCCATGTACAGTTTTTGAAAGAATTACGTCAGTCTAAAATACTCTATATTCTCCCAGGTACTGATATCTTAAAGCTGCTTTTGAAATTTCAGTCAAAAGCAAAAAAAGTATACTAAACTTCAGGAAATTGCTTGAAACTGTAAAAAAAATCTACAGAGGTTCAAAATTAGTTTACTATTCTCACAAAGTTTTTTTTTCATGTGATGAATGATGTTTTATAGGCAAAGGACAGTAAATTAAATTTATTCAAAGGCTTCATCTCATTCATTGGAACTTCAAACTGAGTATTCCAGATCTGACTTGGGATGCAAATGATAAACTGAGACAAATAGATTACTTTCTGTAAATAAGTAATATAAAGTAAAATTGTCTCTGCAGTACAAATTGTAATGCTGGATGCTTCTGAGAATGAGAATTATCATACAGGCTTTGTTTGAGGCACATGCTACTCCATGCCGCTGTCATTTTGTCCATTTGTATGTTTCTAAGCTTTAAGAGTAATTTTGAATGGTAAGTGCTAGCTTTCATCAGAAGATTTCCGTGTGGGCTCATGGAGTGTAGAGCTAGAACCTGTGTGCTGACTTGTTTCTAAAAGTTTAAAGTTAAATTAATCCCTTGGTAGAGGAGGGAGTCTACAGCAGGCATATTTTAGATGGAAGCACAGTGTACTGGCATGTAGGATTCATAGTGTATCAGTGGATGGTACAATCCTTGCTACCATCACTTAAAGCTCTCAGGACTTCACAAGGATGGGTATCAATGGTCATTGAGATGACTAAAATGGTCATTGAGGTAACTAGCTAGTTTGTAGCTTGCTTGCTTCAGCTTTTAACCAGGCCTTGTGTTACACCAGTTGTAGCCTGTCTTTCTTCAGTTGCTTCTCTTTTTTTTTTTTTTTTAAATGACATGAGGAAATGCATGAATTCCATTTCAGTACATGCTGATTAATTGTTAACCCTTGTCTAAAAGGAATGAGATTCAATCCAGTCTAGCTAAGTACATGTGTGTATATGCATGTGGGCATATATATGGGCGTTCAGCATTGTGCTTATTCTATATATTGGTCTTATCAAGAATAATACAGGTAAGTCATCACACTGGATACACTTTAAGAGAATTTATGTAGGATATCAGTTTGATAAAGTGCAGAGCTGAATGATAGAAAGCACAGATCATGCAAGCACTCCATCCACAAATCGATTTCACTTCAAAATGTATTTAAGCACTTCACCCTTATAACTACTTCTTATCTATTGCTCTCTTAGGAACAGATTTTTTTATTTTTTTCATGTTTCCTGTAGATATTGACCTTGTGACAGTCATGTGACATGCTAAGTCAGAGGCAGGAATTTTATTACTTTAGAAATGCATGAATACCCAGTGAGGTATGCACAGTATCTGTAGTTTGCTTGGTTTTGTTTTGTATCTTTTTAGCTCTACAAAGGCTTTAGATGATGTTTTGTAATGACAACTTTTAATTATTGAACCATATTTAATGATAATTCCTTAGGAAATGAGGCTGACGGGGAACAGATAGTTACAGAAGATCCTGTATTCTTGCAAAATGCGTGGACACAAATGGGAGACAGTTCCTCACAGCACCCCAAACTGAGGAAAAGGGGATATTATCTTATAGCCCTTATCCTGTGGTTGTAGTGCTCAGTACTTGAAGCAGTTGGTGAATGCTTAACTTCAGCTGTACCACATATAGCCTCTTAACTTTAGACTTTGATCAGCAAACTAGGAAACATGTGGAACTGAAGGGTTGTGAGGTGCTGTCACAGCAGTGAGCTTAGATTTTGTAGATTAGTGTTACACAGACATTCTGTCTTCTGAACTCAAGATAAACGTAAGTGTATGAGGAGTCATGTTTTGTTAATCCTGCTGCTAACATACCAGACATGATAAATATCCCAGCATGTTTTCAGTGCTGCTTTTTTGCTTGTTTCAAACTTGAGGAAATAAATCACCCATTCCTATTCTTTCAGCTTTTTCCAGGAGAAGATCCCACACAAAAGACAAGGGATGGATTTTTTTCCCCAAGTTTAATGCCAAGGTTAGCTGAAAGCACAAGGATGTGATATCAACTTGCCACTGCCTCTGAAAACACACTTGCAATTGAATCCATTTTCTGATTCAGTATGTCCCGAGCTGCGATGGGGGGAAGAAGGGAGTGAATTTATGATTCAAGTCCAGTGTGTGAAGAAGGGAGGGATGGGGAGGGGAGTAGAATTGTTAAGATCTGGAGGAGGAAAGCAGCTTATGGGGAATTGACCGGAACCCCACTCCCCATTCCCTGCCCCTCCCTGTGCCATGTTGGGGGAAGGGATGGAGTGGGGGGTGGGGAGGGCAAAGAAGGGGGTAAAATCTTGATGAAATTTAAGTTTGCTAAGAAGGGAGGGGTGGGGGGGAAGGTGCTTTAAGACCTGGCCATGCTTCTCATTAACTGACTGGTTCACTGGGTGTGTAGTTGTAGTGTAACAAATCACTTTTATTCTGTGCTGAGTCTCTTTTGCCTATTGTACTAATTGGAGAGTGATCCCTCTTTTCTTATCTCAAGTCCTAAGTCTCCCAATATCTATTTTTTTCCCCTTTCAGGCTCAAGGGAGGAGTGAGCGAGCGGCTTGGTGGGTATTTGGCCTCTAGCCAGGGCCAAAACCACCACAAACGTGAATGCCACAATTCTATGTGACTCCTTTCAGAATTCCTCTTTCTGTCAGTCAATCTTTGTAGAGTTTGTGTTTGAAAACCCCTCATGTCTGTGCTCCCGAAGACCTTGTTTTTTATGCTTCTTGCCACTAGGTGGAAGAAGAAGGATGTCAAAACTGACTTGGTGCTACCACTGGTGGTTATCCTTACTGGATCTATTCCTTCTTACTATACATCCTTGATTTTAGAAAAAAAGATGTTTCAGTGATGGCTTATTTTGATTTTGAGACCTCTTTATCAAAAGAAACTCTATGCCATGTTGTGTAGCTAAATTCTCATGTCCCTTATGGTAGTTCTACAAAGAATTTTGAGACAAAATTTCCAGAAGATAAATTCTGAGGTGTCCGTAATATAAAAGTTGTGATTTGGCACTAACTTGAAGATTCCTTGAAACGTTTTGGGTGGTCTTTGTCAAACTTTCCAAAAATGCTATATTTGATTCTGAAGGAATAATTTTTGCTTTGTTAAATACTGCCTGGTTTTTAAGAGGTGGTGTATCCTTTCAAGGGTGAGGCTTTAGTGGTGTGAAGCTTAGAGGAGAGTGTGAAACAATGTAAAAGCTGTAGCTTTGGTGGGACAGAAAATTGTTCTTCAACACAAATGTGAAAAGCAAGTTTTATTTAAGGAAATCTTGAGTGGTAGTGTGTCCTACTGACAGAGGTCATGTATGTCTCAAATGCAAAAATGGACTAACACCAGGCTGTCAGGTATGGTGGCGATAGATTTTAACACTTCATGTGGTGACACTGCACAGTGAGGGCAGTTTATGCAAAGGCTCAGAGTGGGAGTAAAGTTTTGCTGATGTCTTTGTATGCTTTTCAATAATTTTTCTCTAACATGCCAGGTCAGGTGTTAGTAAGCTCTAACTTTGTATTGGATTATGTATGTTTCATTTGGCATGATGAGCACAGCTACTGTAATAGCTGTTCTAATTAACATTAGTAATGCGAATTGGTTGTTACTTGTACTGCCCAGTACTATGATGGTACAATACTGATGAATGTAATGGTAAGTACTCTGTTGCTTGCTGTTCCTTTTTTCCCCAGGCTGAGGCATTTTGTGCCCCTGAAAAGGCTCAGAACACAATGTTTGTTATATTTTTAAATTCTGGCCATGTAAAATACTTTCAGCACAGTGCTTAGTTTGCTGCATGTAAAACTTAAAGCAGTTCTTTCATGCTGCCAAAGCCATCTCTGAAGTGGACTTCACTGCATTTATTTATGGTATGTTTACAATAATGCTATTAAGTTTGCTAGTTAACCTGCATTTATTTTATTGATGATTCCTTGCTTTTGCTTTCACTGAGTGCTTGAGTTTACGATAGTGTCTCTGAACAGTGCTTCAGTGAAAGTACTGGGAGGTGCTTTAAGCCTGATTATAGAACCCTTATTTACATTGGCTGTGTAAACAGCTACACACGTGCTCATACTAATAGTCCCACTGAGATAAATGCAACAGTTAACATAAAGTGTATTGTAATGATACCTTTTTCCATCTACTTGTCTATCTGTTGAAATTAGTGTTATCAGGAGAATTCAGTTCTAGAAACTAGTTCTATCTGAGCATGCTGCTTGGGACTTCTTGTTTTGTTTCATCTGGTTTAAAATAAGCAAAAGCCTTGGTTATGTGGTCCGTGGGAGGGTTTCAAGTGATGATTCAGGAAGAACTTGTTTGTTACAAACTTATCAAAACATGTTCATGATTTATTATCAAAAATAATGCTATAGACTTCTATGTGTACAAATACCCTCTGCCAGTTCTGTAGTTCAGTTGCAAATACAAGGATATTCTTACACATGGTAAAAAGAACTAACTGGATTGTGTTGAAATAGCTCTGAAATAAAATCCAAATTACTGTGCCTTCACTGCTGTTTTAATCCAACCTAGACTAGTGGTTCTCTTGAAATATGCAACAGGAGGAAAAAAGGTTTTTTCAGATGTCATCTTTTAAAAATAAAGAACTCCCCTCTGTAGAACACTTTTTTAGCCAATTTAATTTTGTGTTTTATTCCATGAGCTCTCTCTCTTGAGCTCAGTCACTGCAGGCAATGAAGTTTATATCTTGATGCCAGTAGTAGCTGTCATAAAATTATTCATCTCTCTAAGTCTAGGCAGTGTAATTGGTTCGCTTCCTTACTGCTGAGTTTGCTTCCATCAGCAAATTAAACATCTTGGAAAATGATTCTTTCTCACTGCTTTACAGCTTCTACAAGTCATGTGTTTGTACTTAATTGTGCCTGGCACTTTAAATAATTGGTTCTTGTTTTAAAGTTATGTATTGTCTTCCAATGTGTTAATAGGGTGGTCTGTAAGCTCTTATGCCAGGTATTTACTTCAAAACTTTTTATTAATCTCAGCAGAATACCTAGCTGTTTTAAGAGGAAGGTAGTTCATAATGTCAGAATACAGAACTCTGGTTTTGTACCTCATTAAATTCTTACAGCTTTTAGAATGCAATCTCGATCCTTGGTGGGAGGTCTGAATTCTTGTCAGGAGGAGTCTTTTGTAATGTCTACAACAGCTTTTCAGAAACTATTCTGTATGTCTTCAAAAGAGCTTTTTGCATCTTGACAGGGGAATTCTCTGAAGATTCTGCAGGGAGTGGGAATACATCACTGGTTGGTAGAGTTGCCAGGCTTTAGCTCCTTTAATGATAAGTGCTCTTTCTGCTTCGCAGTGACAGATTATGTGATGAGGAATGCTCTTTTTTTATAAGCATCTACTGGTTAGGCTAGGGCTGTCATCAGCTTGCAGAAGAGGTAGTTAGAAGATGTGGTAGAGAACTAAAAATTACTGTATAGAGTTTGGGTGCATGTAACAGCAAAGAGAAGCTGGATGCTGCTTGACTTTTCCTAATATAAGGAGGATGGACTGTCCCATGAATGTATTGAGTACCATTCAGAGCAGAGGAAGGTGGTACTTTTCAGACTGTTATATTGCCACTTTGGGTTTGAGAAGTTTGTGGGTTCAGTGGGAGACTGGAAAAGGTACTTGGAAGAAAGAAGGTAAGCCAGTATAGACAACACTATGAAGAAGCAAAGAAACCTTTTCCCCACCCAACCTTGACCCTAGATCCCCCCTCTTAGAGGGGTGAGAACACCACCAAAACACGTGCAAAAAACCTAAACCAAAATAAACTTTATTTGAATATGTATTGACCTAAAGAAATGAACACAGACATGACCAAAAGGGATAACTACTACAGCTTGGGGTATTGGCAAATATAAGGCACTTGCTTCCTTTAAAAGAAAGACTGTTTTCATGTACTGGAAGCTCCTTCAGGCAGGAGTCCATTTCCACATGTTGCATCTCTGTGGTGTTAAGATCTAGCATTCAGGATGTAAAAATATCATTTGAGTTAATGGGAAGTGGAAATTTATTTTTTTATTTCTGCACCTGTTTAGGTAGCTTTAATAGAGAATTAAATTGACTGCTTTCCATCTCAGTTAATCTGTAGATTTGATGCTTGGGTGAGGCTCTCCAGATTAATTAGCAGGCTTAGTAAATTATATAGGGAGAAGTAAATTACGTTCTGCATGTGTTAGTATCGCAATGCCAAGTCTTTATTTTTATTCTCATCCTCCTGAGTCTGCAATGCCTGAAGTACTTAAAATCATGATAGTGTTGCTTAGATTATGTGTAATTTATCTGTTAAAATGGGGACTGTTGCACAAATTATATCACAAGCATTTACTGTATTCACCCAATTTTATATTCACTGAAATATAACATGCTGACTTCCCTTCTTTGGTTATTAACAGCTTCCCCTTCTGTGGTCCTTAAATGTATTCTGAAAGCCCTCCATAGTTTTCAACCATGTCTGTTTTCTGCTGAAATCCATTGTTTTTTTCTGATGAGAAAGACCAGAATAATCTCCTTAAAGTGTAACATTGTTCAAAGCTCTGTGCAACTTCTCCTTTTGTCTTTAGCTTGTGTACCAACATTTACAGTTTAAAAAAAATGGTTTTGCCATTACAGCCTTTAAAAATGGGATTTTATTTGGAAGAATGGTCTGCTGTCTTCAGAGTTCATGAAACCTCTTCTCTACTTTTTTCCCCTCATGGAAAGTTAATTTAATAAAAAAAGATGGTGCTAATTGATTAATGATGCTTTAAATCGATGAAATATACTGCTCTTAAAATCAGGCATTTAGAGTCACAAGTTAATGGCCAGTTAATTAGAACTACTAATTGTCTATGTTTTTCAGCAGATCTAATGTAACTGTGGTCATAAGGACTGGATTGTTTCAAGCCATGGACTCACAGACTGGTTTGGCTTGGAGGGGATCTCAAAGCCCATCTAGTCCCAACCCCTGCCATGGGCAGGGACACCCTCCACGAGCCCAGGTTGCCCAAAGCCCCATCCAACTTGGCCTTGAATGCTGCCAGGGAGGGGGCAGCCACAGCCGCTCTGGGCAACCTGTGCCATTGTCTTGCCACCCTTGCAGTAAAGAATTTCTTCCTAACATCTAATCTAAATCTCCCCTCTTGCTATGTAAATCTGTTACCCCTTGTCCTGTCACTGTGATCCCTGATGGAGTTCCTCTCCAGCTTTCCTGCAGTCTGGGTATTATACAGAGTAAGATTTGTGTTTTTCAGCAGGTCACATAAAGGGAGCCACCTAGCATTACTTTTGCATTTTTTTGGGGTGCTTGTGCTCTTTTTTTAACTTGGTTGTGATGTTCCCCAAACCATATCATCAATAGAATTAATTGTGGATGGTTGTGTGTCTTTCAGTGTCTAATTAGAAGACACTAATTACGAGCTGTTTTGTGAAGCCTAGTTTCCACTGAATTTGTGTTTTGTGTTCCCTGAGCCCTTCTATCTGCATTAGAAATCGCTTCAGAATCTTAGGTCTTGTTAGGAGGGTGACAGTTAAGGAGCTTGTAATTGCTGTCAGGCTGAGCTGAGTATCAGTCATCTGTTTAACACAAATGGAAATAACAGGAATATGGTGAGGTTAACGGTTTCTTTGCACATAGAATCATAGAATGGCAAGGGTTGGAAGGGACCTCAAGGATCAGAGAGCTCCAACCCCCCTGCCACAGCCAGGGTCACCAACCTCAGGCCTGGAGCTAGACAAGGTTGCCTAGGGCCCCATGCAACCTGGCCTTGAACACTTCCAGGGATGGAATGCACATGATGCACATGTAGCATCAGCTTTCAGGAAGGTCTACGAGCTTGCATATGCATTTTAGGAGTTATTGGAAGCAGAAGGTAGTCCAAAGCTTTTCATGTTTAAGCTCCATTAGCACTGATATTGAAGCTTATTTTTATATTTAATGGTTAAAAGTTGTCAGAATCTGAAGTGATGTGTAGGTCTGAAAGGCTGGGTGCTAGGGGATTCACAGTGAAAGCATTATTTTTTCCAGAAATCAACTGATGGCACCTGCCACCTGGAATATTAATATTTCTGCCTAGATATGCCTGGCAGTAAGTTGCAGTTAGTATCACTATATATCACAGGATCTCCAGTTGGAATCAAGCAGTCTTCAGTGCAAGTGAAATATGAAACTGAAACCAGAAAGCCCATGCTGAAGTTCACACAAGTTGCAGGAGAGAATCTATGGTAAATGATGTGGTTGTTCCTTGAAATCCCAATTCTAGTTATGTTAAACTAACTCTTGTTCCAGGAAAACTTTGCTGGAATTGCTTTGCTATAATAATTTGAATATGGATTGGATTTTAAGTATATAAGCATCTGTAGTACAAATCAAATTTTGGCCTAATTCTGAGATTTGCTGAGCAGCATCTGCAAGCTTCTCATAGGCAAGAAGTCCAATCTAGTATTCTAGGAATTGTGGGTGCTTCCTTTCCAACAAGATCAGAGCCCTTAACAGTTACAGAACCATGTTATTTTAAAAACACCCACAAACAGGCAAATTACATGACTAAGTCTTTATTATGAACCAAGAGTTCTTCATTACATAAGTAGGATCTACTTCCTACAAGCAGTTTCCTGGAATATAGTTTCTTGTTGTTTTGTTTTCTGTGCGTACTGTGCCTTTCTGTTTTCTGGTACTGTCAGACCCAGGAGAATCTTCTAGCAGCTACTTTCAGAAGCCACCCCTGCAGCCTTGCCTCTGCTACCAAAATCTTGCCAGGCAAATCCAAAGCACCTGGCAACAACTAAAACCATCAGTGTGTTATCAACACTGTTCTCATCCTAACTCTCAAACTACACCAGCAACTACAAAGCAAATGAACTCTATCCTAGGCAAACCCATGGCAACCACTAAGTATGCTTTTGGTATAGCACTTTGCAGAAAGAATGCTCTTAATCGGTGTCTAATTCAATGTTAATTTTAAAGCTTGCAATGATACCATTCAACAATTCTTTTCCACAGGTAATATTCTGTATGTATTAAGCTTGTGTGTTGAAACTTTTGTTGGGGAATCAGTTGAGTAATCCCTAAATAATAAATAATTGTGGAACAGTAGAGAAACTTTGAGATCCTTGTCTAAATAATGAAAATACTTAAGAGTATTTGAAAATGCTTTAGTTCAAAGTTCTTTGCCAATATCATGTTCTAAATGAGGTTGAAATCCTAATGATTTGCTTTTAAATACCCTGGGAAGGGATTGATCTGCTATAAAAAGTGGATATAAGGTGCAGCAGTTGGAATGATGTGTCATTTATTGATTGAAAGTATTTGCTACCTGAGAATAATGAATTCTGTGTTATCTATGTATATATGATTGGAAGAATATATAAGCATTTTATCCCATACTTCAAGAAGAAATTGAACTGGGTCAGGGCCTAATTTGTGAGTATGAACAAGTTTTTTTGCCTATAAAGCAAGATTGGGCTCTGAGGCCACTGAAGTCTAGAAATAAGTTTTTATATTTGACTTTAATGGGTTTTGGATTACATCCGAAATGTCATGTCATCTGGACAGCTGTCTACAGTAAGATTTTTTTTTTCAGCTAATGAGAATATGGGGCATCCCATGTTACTTCATTATTTACATACGATTGTGAAGTATAAATGTTCTAGAGGAAATGTAATGACTACATACAAATAAGTTGCAGAGAATGTATTCAGCTCTATTGTTTCTGTGAGGGAATGCACTGAATTCAAAGCTCAAGTCCCAGTGGCTCTGAATTCACAACTTAAGCAGGATGTTGATAGAGGGGGAAAAAAGCTACTATAGCAGCTTCTGCTTCATTTCAGGCTTGATGGTTCTGTAGTGCTTCAGAGTTTTCTGGTTACCTGAAGAACCCTGGGTGGTCTCTGTTTAACCTCTGTTGGAACATGTCTTCATATTCACAATTGCAGAAAAGGAATCAGAAATTGCTCTGTCCCTGCCAAAACTGGGTATTTATCTGCCGCCTTAAAGAAAGTAATATTTTAGCATTTAGTTACCTGATTGGTGGGAATAAGCAACGTTCATATTCTGAAAATTATACAGCATTATTATACGATTGTTGTTATAAAATGCTAGTTCATTTAACACCAATAAACTCTTGATAATGACTTGCAAAACAACGCAAAATCTCATTGTATTTAAAGCACAACTGTCTTTGCCACAGGTTTCAGTTTTATCTGTGTGACCTTGAGGAACGTGCTAGACTTGCAAGTGGCTCCATATGAAAGCAAGACACTGTGAATGATGGTTTTATCACATTTAAGAGAATTTAATTTTTAAGTGTAAATTATCAATGGAACTCCTAACACTTACTTTGATGCTCTTTTCCTACTCCTTGTTTTCCCCATTAGTTAACTTTTGGTGTATTAAAAAATGTCAGGTCAAAAGTGAGATCTGGGAACCAGCTGCCTTAATATTGTGGATATAGATAAATCATTACTACTGTCAAGTAATGACTAAAACTACTTGAAAACAAACATCTGATACAGATTACTAAAACTGTGTTGTTTTGTGTTGAGAGTCACATTCAGGCAGATGAGCAAGCTCTATCATCTAAGGGGCTACAGTTCAAATACTACTTAGGTTTTGCATTGATATAAATTATGACTGTGGAGGTGCTTTTCTGAAACATCCCCTGCACTGAAAATGTTTTAAGTTATTTTGACCAGTCTTCTAAGTAGCCATGGTATTCATATTATAAAGCTGTAGTTTAATCTCTCAAATTCAGAGACTCAGTTGGTCACACTCTATTACCACCAACTGTAATACCATGGTTTTTTGTGACTCGTTGGAACATCTAGTTATACAGTAAATAACTTCTTCCAGCTTTCATTTTCTTCAACTGCTGAGTAAAATTGTTCTCCAGAACATCAAAACACTTTGCAATACATGATTTTTGTTTTTCAGGTAGTTGTACTTGGTAATCACAAAAGCTGTTATAACTAATCCTCTTGTAGGAAAGGAATAAGCCCTTTGTAATGGCTACAGTTTAATTATAGCCACTGTGTACCTGTTCCTTTTGGATCAAGTTTCTGACTTAGCAGATTTTCATGTAATGTATTTTGGAGTGACTCTTGGGAATGATCTTGTGGAGCTGCTAAACTTGGATTCTTTCCAGTTGCAGAAATGGAACTGTCTCTAATGAGATTTTCAGAATAATGAAGAGACTGCGTAGGTTCCTCACTGTAAAATGCTTACAGGAATGTAACTGCAAGTAAGATGACAGTGCTACTGAGGGTTGCTGGATGTTATTGTTCTATCAAAAATATCAGACATTGGTATATTGCAAGTAGTGAACCAGCTGATGATCACCTGTTTTGCTGCAGTTAGGAACACCTTTTCACTCTGACCTTTTATCTCCCTGTAGTTGAGAAAATTCCCCTGGTCACAGAGGTCCTGCAATGCAAAGGTTGGTTTTCTGAGAATAATGGAAAAATGGGAAGATGTTTAGATATGTTGTTGCATTATCTGTGGTTGGGGTCAAGTTGTCCTGGCTTTGAAACACCCACCTTCAAGTCAGTTGTGTGATTTGATTACAGTTTGAAGTCTTCAAAATCATTCTTTAAAATTCTTTATAGTGTTGCTTTAAATCTAAGTTAAGGAACTTTAAATGAAAGTGTGTTAAGTTTTCTTTGCGGAGTGTTATTAACTAGAGGGATTCTGGATTAATTTAGCAGCCAGGTCTGTTCTTTCAGCCATAAGCCATGCTGTCAGGGAAACTTAATTACACTTTAAGTGGGATGCAAATGAGTTGTGACACTACATCATTTCACATGAAAGGTTCATTACTTAAATTAACTGCACAATGCTCTCTCCTAAGCATAGGGCTCATTACAATTTTTTCTATTTTTTAATGTGGCTACATCTGAGTGTGGCTTTTAATATGTCTTTTCTTACTGCGTGTCCTTTCTTTAATCGCTTAAGCTTTAAGCTGTTGAGTTTATTAAATGAGTTGAAGCTGAGCAGCATAGAAGAGACTTAAATAGAGACTATACAGGCTTCCAAAATTCTGAATTTAAATTACTTTGTCCTCTTCTGACTTTTTCTGTGTGTGGAGCTGTTCTGTGTACTTTGATACAAGAGGTCTCTCTTAGGGTTGCACGTTTCTTGCTTTTATCCCAGAAGAATCAGAAGAAACTAGATGCCATTATTTGTGTATTAAAATATTTATTGGGTTATGATAAATAATGATGATTCTTTAACAATGGAATGAAATGTGCTTACAAGGACTCAAAATTAAGGATTTTTGATTCATTGTTGGTCATTCTGTAGTGGAAAAAATAAAGTTTATCTTAAAACTCCTACACCAGACTTCATAGCTATTTGTTAGGTTTGTGACATCGACCCAGTAGTGATCAAAAGGAAGCAGTGCTTAGTTGTCTTTAATTCACCAAAACACTTAATTTTCATCTTAGTGCTCCTGTACATACTGTCCTTTCTCTGGAAGTCCTGCAAATACATTTAAAAAGAAAATAAATTTTTGGGCCTTTTTTATTATCATTAAATTTATTTTATTCTATTTTATTTGCAAGTTCATACTAGACTAGATTGTAGTTAAACCCTCCTATTGCTGGTTAGGTAGGATCTTGAAGGCAAGACTCTTGGGTACCATCATCACTTCACTGCCAATTTAATAATTACCAATTACTCTAACAAACTCCATTCCATTTAACTGAATTTAGTGCTCATGAAAAATGCCAACAAGGTATCTTTGAAAATATCTGGCAATCCAAGGTCAGTCTTTTATTGCACCTGTCTCTTGTATAAAGAGCAATTTTATTGCCAGTTCTCTTGAGTTCCCAAGGACTGTGCTGAAACCCTGGCCGTGAAACAGTGATTCTGTCTCAATGCCTTCCCAGGCTGTTGTCAAACACAGTGTTGAATTCATGCTTTGGTAGCATCAATTATCCTGCTGAAGGGTTCACTATGGAATTGAGTAGGACTCTTCCTTGAAATCCGTGGGTGTTCCCTAGGTCTTAGTTTCAGCATGACTTGGATAAAAGTGGTATCTGAAAGAGTTCTAATGAAAGGTTTATTAGGTCAGCAGCCTACCTCAGTCCTTATTTTATGCATCTCCGAAGTATGTATATCAATGGCTCATTACCTGCAAAACTGCATTTTTAAGAAGGGTATTCAAGTTCATAAACACTGATTGGCATGCTGCTGTGAACCTTGGCAACAAAATAGCTTGCTTATCCTTAGGGGGACCTTGGGTATCATCAAGCTGTCTCTTCATTTTGTACCTTGCCTTCTATTAGGTTATGGTACCGAGAAGTTGATATCTCATGAGCTTCCCACTAAGTTTAAAACTATGTGTGGCATAGCTTTGTGAAACTCCTGAGAATAATTCTGTGTAATAAATGTGCAGCACAATCTAAGTGCACCTATAACTATTTTCTGGGCTGAAAGCTGGTTCATATATAACTATCACTGTACCATCAACGAATTTTGATATTTGAAAATCACTATAAATAAACATTTAGCTTGGAAAATAGAATGATAAGAAATGAAAACAACAACAAAAAAATTGTCCTATACCTTAAATCTGAAGGTTGTGTAAACAGCTGACTCTAGTTTCATTCTAGAAAGGGTTCATAAGTAACAAAGGCTCCATACTTTGCTTAATGAAAGTTTCACAAGAACTCAGGGACTTCACTGTTTTTTCTCTAATATGGAACAGATTCAGTTTAACAGAAAGGAGAAGGTTGTGCCATGGTGTCTTTCTGTAGGTTTTATGTTGGTGAATATGTGTATTCCCAGATCCAGTGAGAATGAGACAGACTAGGCAAGTTTGTCACTTATATTGAGTGAACAGAGAATATGACATAACAACATAGCGATCTGTTCACATACAAATTACATCTAATGCAGTTGTAAATTATTGAGGCCAAGGCAAAAGCTGGTCCAGAAGCTCTAATGGGATGTTCTGCAGATTTGGTTCTGGTTCTGTAAGAAGTAGAAACCACTAGGTGTAATCAGCTAAGGCTCAGGACTTGCAACACTAGCTAACTCCTGCGGTGCAGAAAAACAGAAATCAGTGAGCACAGCCAAGAAGAGAGTGGGACTTCCAGTTCATGGAGAGCTTATTTCCCACAATTGCACAATACTTTTTTTTTTTTGGTGGAAAGGCTATTTGAAAGGCTCACTTTTTTATAGATGCCTTTCAGAAATATTTGAAAGCTTACGTAAGTAAATGAAACCTGAGTTTCCTTTAATAGCATCCCTTAAGAACCAAAAGATTCAGAAATACAGAAATTTTCCTCTAACAGCTCTTCAGGTGTTATTTTTTTAGGTATGTAATGCAGTGAAAAGGTAATGTAGTTGATGGGGTGTTTTTATTTTTGGTGTTATCTAGCAGGGTTTTTTAAAATGCCAGTGCTTCCTGCCTACTCCCCTAATCTCCATCTGTAATACTCTTTTTTGAATGAAATATGTGCAAGCAGTAGAGGGCAGGTTAGTCTGCTCTGAGCTGAAAGAGGAGTTGAGGTTTATGGTTAGTGTGTTTCCAATTCTGGGAGCAACCGTCCTTTAATGTATGGTACATACGAGATGGGACTGAGAGGGGTGGAATGGAAAAACCTTAGAATGCAGATGTGTAAGGATTAATAATAATGATAATGCAGATGTGTAAGGATTAATAATAATTTTTCTTCTGATGACATTCTTACATATTTCTTTTTTTTTCCTTTCTTTTTTCTTTTATTTAAGATCCTCTACCTTATTCAAACTAGAATTTTTCCAGACTCAGAATATCTTGAGCTTAGAGTAGACAAAAGGAGAGATCATGCTGTGAATTAAGGAAGTAGAATGAAGTCCCTGCAAATGATATTGCAGAATGAGAAGTGGTGTGATTGAACAGGTAGGTATAGGCAAATCTGAACATAAACTAGGAGATAGAAATTAAACATAGTGAAAGAGACACTGCATTAATCTAGTGATTATATTTAGGATTACCCTTTGTAACTGGCTGATGCTGAGCCTTACTTAAACATGTCTCTTCAGAAGAGGCAACTGTGCTAGCAGTCATGCAAGGAGTATTGAAGAAAGGAGAAGGTTCTTAAACACTACAGAAGTGTCTTTACACTCCAGGCTACTGCTGGAAGC
Source organism: Laterallus jamaicensis coturniculus (assembly GCA_022605575.1). Classification (NCBI taxonomy): domain Eukaryota; kingdom Metazoa; phylum Chordata; class Aves; order Gruiformes; family Rallidae; genus Laterallus; species Laterallus jamaicensis. The sequence continues at coordinate 7,577,673 of JAKCOX010000005.1, forward strand.
TTGAAAAAATTCTCTTAACTACTGTTGAAACAGTCAACTTTGAATTTTAGTATTTCCACTTCACCTTAGCAGAAGCTGATTCCTGAGAGGCTGGAGCTCAGACCATGTATATTCCATTCGTGGTTACCTAGATATGAATATGAAGCACAAATACACACATCTGTAGATATCAGAAATAACTTTTGATGGAAAACTTTCATTATTTTGGACTTAGGAATTGCTTTTCTATTGTTAATATTTGAAAATTCCCAATGGAGGTGGATTCATTTCTTGGACTCTGTTATGTAATTATATCTAGATTTTTGTATTATGTATGTATCAGAATTTTTTTAATTGCAGCTGAGTTTGAGGGGGGGAAAAGAGTCTGCATTATCTCTGAGAACAGAGTGGTACTAGGCAGTAAAGCTTGTCCAGTGCATTAACAATACTTGCCTAGAAAAATTTTCCCCTTGATTAATGATTTCTATGCAAATTATTAGACTTCCTGGAATACAGTGGGAGAATTCTGGAGAACTTTTGAAAAATAAAACCTTGTTGATCCTTTAAAAGATGACTGGGAAATAGGCTGGAATAATCTTGACTATCTAAAGTTGGTTACTTATGTTCAGCTAGCAACAACCTAGAAGCAGCCTGAAGTGCTTTGGTGTGAAATATGCTAAGCTGCATGGTAGTGTAACAAAATATTGACAGGATTTCCTGGTTAGTTTGGTTGTTAGCTTGGAGGGGAGGACAAGATGCAAGTAAAGCATCTGCTGTGAAAAACACTTCAGGACTTGAGATCAGCCTTTGAACATCATAGTAAAGTAGGTGTAGAAGTATGCCTAAGGGAGCATGTATTGGGGAAAAACCAGACTACTCCAACATACATTTAGCAATTAAGGATCCCTGGTGTTACTGTTCAGACATAAAATGGCAAATAGAATTAGAAATTAAGTACAGTTGTGAAGTGTAATAGCTGAAATGGCTTTGAGGAATATGAAGTATACCAATAAATCATTTGTCTGTGAAGATAATAGAATACTGCATCATTTTCTATCAGCTAAAGGTTACACACAACTGTGTACTCAAACAGCATGATCATACTGGAATATTCATCATTGACTTGCATGGTTGCTGAGGGCCAGAATGCCTGGGAGTAAGTGGGTAAGTGATCTTCAGTGCACTCTGCATGATTGTTTTTCTCTGCTGCCCCTTTGCTGATGTCTGCTGTGTCTACTCTCTTTGCTGAATGAGGTGAGTAGAGAGAAATGGGGAATGGCCACCACTTACATTTTAGCCTTTGCCGTACTGGCCTTTCTAACTACTACTGTGGAGCCTGGATGCAGGGAAGGGATGGGAACTGGGAACAACTAACCTATTACTGATAAAGGCCTTGGAACAAAAGGTAGGCAGAAAATAATGATAATTATTTTAAAGATCTTACCTTCAGTTCCTTCTGAGGCACAGCAGTTATAAACTACCCAATTTATTATTTACAATGTGCTTTTCTAATTGAAAGAATCTTACCTTTTTCCTGTAGTTGTTATAATTGCTGAAAAAGAGGCTAGGCAATTTAGTAGCACTATTGATAGCAATGCTCGAAAGACAATGATTATTGAACCAAGGAAAGAAATTACTTTCTTTGGAAGAAAAATAAAATGTTGACTCTAAATATTACTCAATGTGTTCTGAATAAAGCAAGTGTGGTAAATGAACACCTTGCTGTGCTTTGAATAGCAAGATGTTAAAAATCACAAATATTTACATTTGAATAGAAGCAATAAGGTACTTCAATGTCTTTACAACTAATGGTCTGTAACCAGAAACACTATTTTAAAGAAGACTTGTAAGTATTATTTTTCTGCCATGGAATCTCACAGAAGGTGAGGAGCGTTATAGATTAAAAGTAAATTGCAGGAGACAGTTGTGACTAGACGTTGCCACCATTGTAGTGAGTGGTATTTTATGCCAAATTAGTTTAAATGGGACTGTCTTGGGACTCTCATTTCAATAAGATTTATCCTGAAATAGGATACAGACTATGCTCACAGTGGTCACTAATTTTTTCCTTTGTGGCTTCTCATGATTGAGACTTTTTTTTTTTTCCATGTCATGAATTTTCTGCATATATTTAGAGAATACAGGGAATCTGATCCCTTTGCAGTTGTGGAGTGAAATTATAAATTACCCCACCTTTTTTGTAGTTGCTGTAATCTCACACAGATTATAAAACAAAGCTAAGGGAGCATTAAATCCTCCTTTTATCATGAAACAATACTGTTTCCACTCAACCTCACATGATGAGGAAGAGGCTTAATTCTGTCTGGTTTAAAGGCGTCAGAAATTGTGATTCGTTGTCCACACTGGAGACTTGAACTCCTTTTCCCATCTACATTAGCTGTAACAACATCAGCATAAGTGATGAAGTTTGCAATTCTGTATTTTAAAAAATGAGACAAGGTTTAGCTGAAAAAGACATTGGTGGTGCTGCCATGGTAAGTGGAGTGTATTCAGGGACATATATGCCTGAAAGCTTGTTACCCTTGAATCATGATGGCAAAAGCAGCTTGATGTACTTATAGGATTTAATTTTCTCTTGCTGTTCAAGACATGGACGCTCATCTCATGGTGTGTTCGCTTTGAGTAGTTCATTGTGTCTGTGTTGCAGGCCCTCTGCTAATATCCTCCCCCTCTTGGATATGCAAGTGAAAGCATAAGAAAGCATTTAAATCAATGTAGCTAACAAATAAACAGCATGTGGCTGATGCATGACCTGTCAGTTAGAAAATACAGTGTGTAGGTCATATTGATGGCTTCTGCTGAAGAACCATAGCGAATATTGACAGAAGTGTGTATGTGATGAACATCTAATTGGAATTATGTTTACATGGAACCAAAGCAAGTTAACAATACTGAGAAAGATGTGATCCAGTTTACTATTCTAGGGAAAAAAGATGCTATAACAATAATGGAGATAATGTAGTGTAGAAATGTGTTTTAAAACTTTAATTTCAGATATGCAAACTTGAGGTGGTTTAGCCCTGGCTGGAGGCCAGATGCCCGCCAAAGTTGGCCTATTACTCCCCTTTGTAGTTGGACAGGGGAGAAAATATATATTGAGAGGCTTAGGAGTCAAGGTAAGGATAGGGAGAGATCATCCTGTCATCAACGACACAGGCAAAACAGACTCAACACAGAGTGAAGGAAAGAAAACAATCTAATTTATTACACTACACTACAAAGACAGGGAAACCAGAGTTGGGTAATGAGAAGCGCAACCAGATCTTAAAACACCTTCCCTCCACTGCTCCCTTAGCAGACTTCAGTCAGAATTTTGCTCCCTTCTTCCCTCCTGTTGTGGCACAGGGCGGCAGGGACTGGGCAAAATGGGGTTCTTGGTAGCATCTTCCCCTCACCCCTCCATTCTAAGCAGATTAGCTCCCTTCTTCCCCCCAGTCGTGGCACGGGGAGGGCAGGGACTGGGAAAATGGCGTTCTCAGTCACTTCTTCATGAGCTGATTTCCTTTTCCAGATCTTAAAACACCTTTACCTCCCCCTCGCTCTCTTCTTAGCAGGCATCACTCTAGTCATGATTTCACTCCCTTCTTCCCCCCCATTGTGGCACAGGCGGGGACAGAGACTGGGAAAAATGTGGGCTTCAGTCAGTTCTTTGCAAGTTGGTTTCCTTCTCAGGTGTGTCGCATTCATTCCACACCCTCTTCCCCTGTTGCCACGTAGGGTCTCACCCACAGGAGACAGTCCTTCACGAACTTCTCCAACATCAGTCCTTTCCCACAGGGCTTTATCTCTTCATCAGCTGCTCTGCTGTGGGTCACTGCTTTGGTGGGCAGCAATAAATCATTATGTCTTTCGAGTCCTCCATGGGGTCACAAATCTATTTGTTCCCTCCAGCAAATCTATTCCAGCGGAACTCTGTCTCTTGCTCATCTTTGTGTCTCTGTCTCTCTCCATGGGCTCAAGTGCTGGCAGGGGCTTTCTTCAACGTGGGTCACAGCATCTTCTCGGTGTCTCCACACACTCTATCCAGTGTGGAGCCTCTCCACAGGCTACAAGTGGGGTCTCAGCCTTTTCCATGGGCTGCAGGGGGACACCTGCTCTACCATGGGTTTCTCCACAGGCTGCAAGGGCATTTCTTTTCTCTCCAGCACCTGGGGCACCTCCTCCCCCACCCTCTCTGGCCTTGGTGTCTGCACAGCTTGTAACATCTTTTCACTCCCTTCTCAGGTGGCAAAATGCAGCTGCCTAGTTTTTTTTCTCCTCACTGTGATTCCCAGAGGTGCTGTGACCATTTCCGATTGGCTCGGCCCTGGTCAGTAGCAACTTTGGCCTTGAATTGGCTGATGTCTGCAGTCCGCCGTTCTCTGCAGCCCCCGTTCTCTCCCAGTACCCAGCTACACAGAACTGTGACAAAACTATACGAGCTTCTTATTTCTGATCTATATAAGAAAGGAGTTGGTGTGAATAACAAAATTGCCTTTTCTCAGGAATTCCCAGTTTCTCTACCCTTTCAATTTTTATTTCTAGCTTTCCTTGGATTGCAGACATTTTAAAAATGTAAATCCTGGGATTTACAGAGCACGTAAAAAGGAAACCAAAGAAGGCAGAAGAAAACAATCCAAAAGATCCTTAGTACCTGAATGCTCAAATTTCTCCTAGCAGACACTTAAACCATTGTCCAAATAATGATCACAAATATGCCATGGTGATGAGGTGCTGAGATGCTGTGAGTTACCACAGGTTGCCTTCTAGAAAAAAAATTAATTCATGTTAAATTTTAGTTCTTTAGGATGGCTAATACAACAGAATCTCTGTTATGATATCTTTTAAAAGGATTTATGAGAAATGATCGTGTTAGTCCAAGGTCCCAGAGTAGTTGACTATTTAAATTCGAGCAACTACAGATTAATTTTCCAGGCAGCCATGTCCTTACTGTGTATGCAATGCTTTTATTTTGGTATAATTTATTTAGTAGTTCTGAAGTATTCTGAAATATTGATATATGTATTGTGTTCTGGATTACAGGTCAAACTTTATCATGTTACATACAAATACTCTACCAGAGTGCTTGTCCTGTCTTCCTCTCAAACTACTCTCTTCAACTGTAAATAAGTCTTATAATAGCTGTGTACAAATTAATAGCTACTTCAAATTCTTATCAGTTTGAAAAGCAAATGAATTATATCTCAAATAGAGGAAAAAATAATAGAGACTTTTAAATTCCAGAAGGTACGTGTAGTTTAGTGAACACCTCTTCTATGCATTTTTTTATGGGTCCAATACATTTATAATGATCGTAGTGCTGGAAATCAATGACAGTTATATTACTGTGTCTTCCATTTTTTTTTCTGGAAGGATTATTGTCAAGTGACTTTTTTAAATTTTTTTTTTTAGATGGACCCAGTGAACACACACCTCACTTTTAGCAACTTAAGTATTTAACTGCAGGAATGCAAATTAAAATGGTGCCAAATAACTTGGCATGTATACTTAATCGTGAATGATTTTTTTGGACAAAGCACTTCAGCTGTACCATGGCAAGATGTTTGTTTGTATTGGAGCTTGCAACAGGATAAACAGCAAAAATCTAACTAAAGATCTTGCTTATGTCACTAAACTTGTTTTGTGGGTTCTGTCATATGTAGTACCTATGCTGATCTTCACAGAGAGAGTGTGGCAGTGCCTAATCCAGTGGTACACACCTTTTCTGCTATGACGTGTGGTATGTTCATTTGCCTGTTGTTACAGTTAATCCGTGATCTAAAATCTGGAGTCCAGATTCTAGACAATGGAACAAGGCTGCCTCCTATATTTTTGAGATAGAAATATTCATAATAAAAATGAAAGTCCTAGTAGGATACAACCTAGTTTTCTGCAAATCTTATTTTATTAATCAAAACTAATTCTAGTGGCATCTCTTTAGTGATCTTTCTTTTCTGTTGTAAAGTATCACTTCAGGATCTTATGCTTTTGGAGATACAAAGAAAGTATATAGTATGTCTACAGGCAGAACACACTGGTAGTCTTAGAAAGTTCTGAATCCTTTCAAAAGGATGATGGCAAGATATGTCAGGATTTATTATGTCATAGATAGTTGGGACACTGGCTTGGCACGGGACAAATTCTTCTAGCTAATCACGACTGCAGTGTTCTGTGAATGGCCCAAAATATGGTTAGGCAAACAGAGACCTTGGGAAGTGAGTGTAGAAGAGGCAAGTCATATGTTTTAGAAATGGCTTGATGTTCACGTAGGGAGGTAAAGGACTCAGTGGTGTATTATCAATGTGGGTGTAGTTCTGGGACTGTGACCCAGTGAAGGTAAATGGTGTGCAATTAAGAGAGTCCAGTATAGTAAGGAATCAATACACTGGTATGTCAGGAAATACTCAAGAGAATGTGGCAAAAAAGAGGAATGAAAGGATTTATGTGTAAGAGAATTGCTGTTCTTAATGACTTATGTAGATATGACTAATTATACCATTTTAAACAATTTCACTCTAGTCTAATGTTAAAATAATTGCTTTAGGACATTTTTTCTATTGTCCATCAAGTATGACTGCCCTGTGAAACTTACTACCTCATTACAGTTTTTGGACAAATTAATTTTTTAGAGACACCTGTTATTCAGCCCACTTGAACTTCATGTTTTTGGTAGTAAATGAGGAAGAAAGATACCACTAGTAACTTCTCGTTCTACAGGTTTTAGAACCCTTTTTTCACTGCAGTTATTACTCCTTCTAAGGGACTGGTGGTGTGCCTTAAATGACTTAAAACAATTGGAACAAAAGAAAAAAATCTCACCCTATCAAATACTTCCATTTTAAGGCCTGCCTGTTTACTCTTTCTTTTCCTGGAATTAGGTGGAGTAACAATTACAAAGGACTCATTTGGAATGAATCTATGGCATAAATATCTTTTTATAGGGTTTCCTCTGTAATTCAGCATTATGCTAAATAGGCTATTATTTTAAAGCACCAATTTAGTTTTCTAACAAGCAGCCTGCAGCTTTTGCATCTGTAAGCCATCATGGCACCCATGCCTGTGGATGGTGTCTGCAAACAGACTTTTGGGGGACTTTTTTATTTAAATGAAACCTAAGCCGTGCTAACAATATAAAATACTGCACCTTGGAGCAATGTAACTTTCAGTACGTTAAGTGGTGGTTTTTTTTTTAAACTTCCAGTCTCATAAGCACAGCATCCTGGAGGTGGCAGCAAAGCATACGCGAGGAAAGTAAAACAAACTTAACGCATCAACAGGCAAGAGATTAGTGATTCTATGCAGTACTGAAGATGACTAACTAAATGCATCAGCCTCTTCTAGCTCAAAATGACAGTGCAGGCAAATAGAGGGTTGATGTATTTATTTATTATTTTTTAATTGTATTTGGTTTCATCCAAATTCACTGAATTCCTCCTTTTATGTCTCCATTTTTTGTTGGGGAAGACAGCAGGCCTGCCCGCGGCCTAGCTCTCTTCTCCCAAGATTTAGGCCCTGACAATATTCTTCTGTTCCCATGAGACAGGAAAAGTTCCTCATGCTGAGAGGATCCTAATAATCACATTCTCAAAACACAGCGGCCTTGCTGATAGGGGTACAGGCTTCCCTAAACCAAGAAGCAGTTATGGGAAGGTATTTGGGAGTAACAGAACATGTTAGGAAGCAACCATAACAAGAGGGTCAAAACAGCAGGTGTGCGGATGCTTTTAGGCATTAAAGGTAAACTAAGGATGTTTAGCTATAAGATAGGTTTATCAGAACTCCTTATAATCACTAACCAATCAATATGGTGTGAACAGTGTGTGTAACCAATTAGCAGTTTTTAGCTTGCCACGTTTGCAGTAAGAAAGGTATAGAATCTGTGTGATTTCACCTCATAAAATGGCTTCCTGGCTTCACCTAAAATTCGTATATCAAATTGCGTGCTGCTCCGTGCTGGATGCTGCAATTTTTAGCAGAAGATGGAAGTTAACATGTTCTTTCCCTTTCTTTTCCTGTATCATTGCAAGGAACTAAGCCAAAAAGCCCTTTTGATTAAATTTTTTTTCAGTTTTGTGCACCAATCCGATGCAGTTCAAAACACATCACCACTAGTCTGCCTGTATTTCTGAAACAGCTTTTCTTAATCTGGAAATGTATGCAATCCCTCTTGGTTTTCATGTCTTCAGCAGCATTCATAATTGTATGATTAACTGGCAAGGTGATTCATAGTCTAATAACAGATTGCAAAGGACATAATATTAGACATCCTAAGAGCCCTCTTTACTCCAAAGTATATATACAATAATGCCCTGGAGACATGAGTTATGGCTGCTGTACCTTGAATAACAAGAACAGTGAGTGCTGGCAGAAACATTATTAAAATGAAAGAGAGAAAACTCTTGGCTGCCAAATTGCAACTGTTGGTTTCAATGTTGAACTTGTTTGTCAAAATACTGTTGGGTGGATTCAATGAAAGCTGCAGCCAGAATGTTCTACAAGTTAGCAGTCTAATGCAGGAAGGTTCATTTTAGATTGATCTAAATGGGATTTTTTTTTTTTTAAGGAATCTAGTGTAACCTTCTGCAAATGCCTAGCATGCTAAAAGAGAAGGCTTTATAGCATGGAGCTGTTTATTTGCAGACACAATGTAGGCAGTAATGAAACAATTTCTCTGCTCTCACTTAACCTATCTGCCTATGAAAAATACCTCCCCCTCCTGAACTTCTGATGTGTGCCAGGCACACTGGAGAATGTACCACACTTTACTAATGTGGTAAATATTTACAAAAAACTTAGTATAATTATTTAATTTGAGCAGGCAAATATAAATCAATGTAATGTCTTGCTCTTGTGTTTTGCTTTTTTCTTTTGTTACTCAGACCTAGAAGTCTTTCCAGCAGGAAGCCATCTCCCTTATCAATTATTTTACACTAAGCCAGGTGTGCCCTGGGTGCACATGTAATGTTTGGGAAATCCTTTCACCCTTAAAGACATCTTGGAGTAATTTGCAAGAATGCAAAGATAAAATAGGCGTTTTACTGAAAAGGAGTGTTAAAAATTAGATTCAGGATGAGTTACTTGATAGTTTTCTGTAAAGGTAAATAAATTGTTGAAGATGAGTGAATAATGCATTTGAAATGCACCCCCATAAATGTTGAAGAGTTTCATTCTAAAATTGAGCAGAGGATGCCAACATAAACTCTTAAATGAACAGATTAAGCTGAGCATTTAAGGCATAATAATGTCTGATTGGGCGGTAGCTTGTAAAGGGACTGTTGGTACAGCCTTCATTGAATTCACTATGGGTCCTGCAAGAAAACATACCCACTGCAAACAATGTGAGGTCTGATAGTTATTTACTTTTTGGTCCCATGCTCTTATGCTATTAAAAGCTTGCTCTCCTTTGTGGACCAAGTCTTTGTCTTTTTCCTTACTAAGACCTCAAACATTTAACTTAACTTCATATGCATCAGCTCAGCTATAGTAACTGCTTCCTTGCATGTTTTCAGTATGACACAAGTGTAAATTTAAATTTCTTTTGCTTCTGCTAACCTTTTTCATTCACAGCTGGCCAAAATCATGTGGGTACACTGTGACTTGCTCAACCGGTTAGTAAGTCATTAAGCTGTGGGAATGTAACTGTCTGTCTGATCTTTTGAATTCATGACTGATAGATGTGTACACTTTTTTCCTCCATATTGGGCCTCCTTTCTGCAATGAACTACTCATAATCCTAATTATGTCTAGCAAATGGTAATTGCATATTTTCTTAATTCTTTAGGCTTCCTGCTCTTTCTTCTGTATCTGGTTTTCTCACTGATAGTGATGAATCAGACACTTCATGGAAAGAATGATTGTTAGAGGCTAGCTGGACTGTTAGAGCTAAGACAGTGATAAGCTGTATCAGTTATGATCTTCCTAACAGCCTGTGTTTTCTGTGGGTATTTATTTCATTTGTGAACAATAACTTAGTCAAGCTGGATTTTAGCAGGAAATTGAGAAACCAATAGAATGGTCTATCAATTATGCAAGTGGAATGGTGCATTGCTGCTACAGGCTGAAATGAGGATTGTAAATTCTTTGCATTGTTTTTGCAGTTTTCAGAGACTTTGAAGCATTATGTTTCTGAACCTGAGGCCTGATGTGTAGAGCTATCTTAAAAACAGACCCAGTTATTGAAAATATGTTTAGTAATACAGACCAAAATGAGAGTGGACAGTCTTTATACCATTTTTACAAGTTGTTCGAATTACTACAATGCTCTTGAGGTATTTCTTGGATAATGATCTCCTATTGCTGTACTCCAGCTGATGAAACCCATTTGTATGGTCTTTTTAAGACATGCATTCAAATTTTCTCCACTTGTACTGATTGTGGCCATCGTTAGTTGCTGTGAGTGATCAAATCTGTATTGTCGAGAAATATACGCTCAGAAGACATGCTTATATTAAGGCTGTAATATGTTATGGCTTCTCAACTCTACGAGTCCACAGCTGGGAAAAGTGGCCTTTTAGGTGAAATCAGGGCTTCTGGCCAGAGTAGTGGTGATGGCAGAGCCCTATTCTGGTCTGATGCTTAGCCTTATTCCTCTGTCTCATGGCTTTCAAGCCTGTTGCTTGGAGAAATTAGATGTCAAGAACTTACATGCCTTAATATGTGGATGTTAGCCATTTCTATTTATTCTTTATCTCATGCAAAAATACTACTGCTGAGAAGATTACTAAGGGTTGGATGAAGCACACTGATGGATGTGAACCAGCTGAAAATGAATTTAGAATCAGGTAATAGTCCTGGGCATGGTATTTCTTTATTTTTTCAGATTTGGTACCACAGAATCACAAAGTTGTAGGGGTTGGAAGGGACCTCGAGAGCTCATGGGGTCCAACCCCCCTGCCAAAGCAGTTCCCCAGCTCATACTGCACAGGTCAGCATCCAGATGGGGCTGGAATATTTTCAGAGAATGAGACTCAACCACCTCCCTGGGCAGCCTGTCCCAGGGCTCCCTCACCCTCACTGGGGAAAAGTTCCCCTGCATGTTGGTGCAGAACTTCCTGTGCTTCAATTTGCAGCCATTGCCCCTTGTCCTGTCTCCACAGACCACTGAAAAGGGACTTGCTGATTTCCCCCTGCACCCCATACTTAAGATATTCATAAACATTGATTAGGTCCCCCCTCAGTCGTCTTTTCTCCAGGCTGAACAGCCCCAGCTCTCTCGGCCTTTCCCTATAGGATAGATGCTCCAGGCCCTTCATCATCTTCGTAGCCCTTCTCTGGACTCTCTCCAGGAGATCCCTGTCCTTTTTATTCCAGGAAGCCCAGAACTGGACACAATACTCCAGGGCAGAGTAGAGGGGGAGGATCACCTCCTGTGACCTGCTGGCCACACTCCTCCTGATGCACCCCAGGATCCCATTGGCTTTCTTAGCCACCAGGGCACACTGTTGACTCATTGATTAGTTATGGTTACTAAATCTGGTTGATAGGGGTGTTCAACCATGTTCTTGATGGACCACAGCTTGAATTCACTGCTAATTTTTCTGTCGCTCTTTAACTGGTCTAAACTAGTGCTATATGTATATAGGTGTATCTTTAGTGCTTAGGAGGTTCTTCCCAGCTAAAAAAATGTTGCAACAGGTCTCTGACATAGAAGCACTGAACTCAGTTTTTTGCTGCCTTGCAGTTATTGATTGAGTTAAAAGTCTTGTTTCTTTACTGGGTCCCATGACATGAGTTCAGGGTATAACTGAGGGATTGCTTAAACATTCAGGGTAAAGGATGCTGCTGGTATTTATGTAAAGGTAAAGCCTGCCTTTAAGGGAGACAATTTCTGTAGTAGTGGCTGAAGATTGTGACATGAATTGAATGTGACTTCTGCCTTCCCCCATGGTTTCTCATGCTGCTTTGAACTTGCCTGCTTTTTTTTTGTTTTTCAGAAAAGAGTTCTTGCAGTGGCTTCTACTGCAAGATCTCTTATGGCAGAAATTTATAATATATTTGTACTCTAGTCTTCAAAGGAGGGAAAGAGAAAATGACCAAGTCTGTCTCAGATGTAAAGTCATGCTATGTTGTGTATTAATAAGTAGAACTCAGCTATAAGCATTGAACACATCAGCAATTTTAGTGCAGTGTTTTCTCCATTACTAGTGGCCATCCTCTGCATGAATTCAGTTGCTTCATTTTTTTCTCTTTTCATTTGTTTAAAAGTGGGATTAATGGTAGTTTTCAACTTCAGAAGCTTTTAAATCCGCTGAGTTAACTCAGATCTCTTAATATTTGAAGCAGACTTCTTTCATGTTTCCTCCCTTTTTGAAACTTTTTAAAAACCTGTATAAAGTCACTTCATTTGCTGGCAACAACAAATCTCAGGATTTTGTTAAACATTTCTAGGCTGGAATTTGGGATGCAACCCAGGCGGTTACTTGTTTTGCATTCATCTGCATACTATGAAGACCCTCTGACACTGTTCCCTGCTGTTGTAGGTAGAGGTCTAGTTATGCCAGTGGAATTTCTCTCCTTGATGATGGCACATAATCTAATATTTGTATTCCACTCTAAGTAAATTTCATTAACATGAAAAAATGCTGTAATTTATCTTCAAGCAAAAGAAAAACCCAAGACATGCACTGCCAAGTCCAATAGTTTTAAAGGTTTTCCTGTCACTTCACTCTCATATACAAAACCAATCCATTTATCCTCAGATAGAAGTGCCTAGGGTCTCCTATAACATCGCTCTCTAGCTGCTACCTTTCCTTTGAAACTGATATAGAATTTCCAGACTGCTGTCAAAGACATACTGGCACTACTTCAAAAATCAGAGACAATAGCATTTCTGTTACTGCAAGAAGCAGTAGTGACATTAACTTGATCCTAAAAAAGCAATTAATCTGGGCAAAAGGATAGTGTGTACCATGAAGTGTTTGTGTGGGCTTTAATAACACTGCAAATGAAATGAACCTAATCAGTGTGCTGAAATGGGGTTTGAAAACAATTCTCACAGGCGTGCTCTACAGTCACTACTTGCTTGTGTCGGTAATTTACAGGACTTCTGCTGTTTGGTGAAGCACAGGTGCAAAGGCTGTCATCTGAGGCAATGACTTACTAGCTTTTGTGGTACTGTAGTCCTTGTTTAACCAGCACTAAATCAAATAAATGTATACAGAACTAATTTTTTGCAATGATGACCCAAGGAGACACTGCAGTTGTTCTTGCCATTTTACCATTGTTGCTGTTTTGTGTCATCTCATCACTGTTTTCAAGTCCACGAGATTCATTTTCTCTTCTAATTTCTCAGCAATGAAGGTTGCTTCACTGTAGTTTTATTGCTATTGATTTTCTGTTGATATGTCATACCACTAAAGAGTCTGAAGTAATATTGAGGAGGTGAGATGACCCAGGGCAAATGAGATCACAGAGAAATTCAGAAATCTCATTGTGCCAATCTCTAGTAGTCTGTACCATTCTTCTAAGTAACACTGGCATGTGGTAAAATTACATCTCAGTTGTAGTCTGGAGAATATTATCTACAGGGCTTTTCTTCAAGCAAATTCACTCAAAAGTTTCATCCTCCAGTTTTCATGATAGTGGCTATCAATCAAAGTCACTGCCTGTTGATTGTCTGCGTACCCTTGGAATAGACTAGAGAAATCTTTAATTACTATTAAATGCTTGCCAAGCATGGACGTGAGAGGGGGAAAAAAATCAGTCTGGCAAGGTGCAGGTCTAGTGTAGACACTGAATTGTAATGAGAGGACACTTGAGAAAAGTAAATGAAATAAAGTGAATTAGTTGGAAAAGCAGAGTAATACACGGGGGAAAGAAGATTTGACAGGAGAACAGAGACTTTATTTTTATGGCCTTGTATCAACCTCCTTTCCATCTTGTGATCTAATATCTTTGCCTGTAATTACACTGATTACATGTTGGGAAGGGAGCCTGCTAAAATAATGTTTTTTTACTACTTCATTTTGAGATGTTTTATTGAGTCAAATGAACACAATTCTCAGTCTCTGCTCCTCATTTGTATTCTTTTCTCCTTTGTCTTCTCAGGTTGAAATATCTTGGGTTGGTTTTTTTTTTGGTGGTAAGCTTGCATAAGTGGGGCCAGACCGAGACAAAAACTGGATTGAAACCAAAGTTTGCTGTAGCCTCGAGGAGTCCACTAAACTGATGTTGCAGTTTTGTTTGTTATTTATTTATTAAAAATCTAGAAATGCTCAGGAATAAAGGAAAGTAGGTCAAGTCTAGCATTTAAAGTTCTTTAGATTGCCATTTTTTTCTCCAAGGCAATCTAAATCTACTGAGTTGGTGAGGTGCAAGCACAGCTTTTCAGTAAGGTGTGATGCAAGGATCAGATTAATAGATTCTGCTGAACTGTTGTGGCCAGGGCTGTGGGATCACATGTGATTTTTATCCTGTCTGCACAGCCGGGAGCTCCTTGGAGCCATAGTGCAGAGACCATTGAGGGCTCAAGAGAGCATCAGGTCATCCAGTGCACTTGTGGGGAAGCTGCCAACACTGGGTCCAGTATGAATGTCCTCTTGCTTTACAACTAAAACAACTTTGCTACAGCTTACGTCCAATAAATTGGTTGCTACAGCATGTCCCTGCTTTGTAACAGTGATGAATTTTAGTCTCTTGCTTGAGAGACATTTATTTCCATCCTTTGCTTTCTTTACTACCATGTGGAAAGTGTATGGGATAGATGAGACAGAGGAATTTTGGGCATATGGGACATTTCAGTTGCATTCCATTAGGAATATGGGCATTAGAGTTTGTGTCTTTTATTTGTATTTTGTGTCTTTTAACAGGACTTGTAACTTAAAATGGATGGATAGATGCAAAAAAAAACCCACAACCCAGAGAAACAAATATGAAATAAACTTATTGGAAAAAGGCAAATGTGCACAAGATGCTTATTGAAAACAAATATAGAATTTCCTTATTCGAGTGCTGCTGAGGTATGAGCTTGCTACTGAATGTTATAACGAGCTAAATTATCCATCTTGGTCACATAGAGAGCCAACTGAAAGGTATTTGAGAACTTGCTCTCTTGCAGTTTAGAGTGAAATCAGATTTTTAGTTGTAGAAGAATTCCATAAGCATAATTCACTGAATTTTTTTTTCTAGGATAAATGACACTCAAAGTACAAGAATGCTCTTTTTGGTTTCCAAGTAAGTGGGCTTGTATAATAAACATTTCTGTAACATTCAGCTACTTTAGCCCAGACAGCTCAATTAGGCCTGTGCAGTAAAATACAACTTCTGTGCAGTTTGTGAGCACTTAATGTGACTGAAAGCCTGTTAGCAAGAAATTTCATAGAAAATAGGTCCTGTCAAGTGTTTAAAGAAATGGAATTGGCGTATATTTAACTCATAGATCTGAGAAGCAAGAGATTTCTGGATGCTGTGTAATTTAATTATATTGTCATATTTGACTTCTACTGTTAGTCTCCTTTTTTCATTATTTTTAATACATTAAGAGCTGTGCAAAAGAGGATGGAAGTTACACAAGCTGACAAATGCAGAAAATACCAAAATCAGCATGGCAACGTTTTCCTCATTTTGTAGTTATCCATAATATCCAGAATCCTCAGGTGAATGATGGGGTAATGTTTTTCAACCATGTATTCTTTAAAAAAGATTGTGTTTTCCTTCCTAAAGCTTTTTAAGGAGTGTTTTGATTAGAGAAGATAATATTGCTATGTTTATATAGCATTTTATGTATGACAGAACTTGATTATCTGGAACATAGTTTTAATTAATCGTAACCAACTTGTTGTTCCCAGAAACACTGTTGCCATTGTCCTGCAATTAGGCCAGGAATTACTGGTTGCCTGTAGACATTACTCCATAATTTCCAGTTCTGATTAGCTTTTATTGAGATGTGTGTTAGTTTGGACAAAGAAACTCTGAGATGACTTTCACTTTTAGCTACCTAAAAAAACCAGGTATCTCATTTATTCAATGGTGAATGGATAGATGACAGCAATTCTGTATCATAACACTTCTTTTGGGATGAGATGAATTGCTCTCTGGAGATGCCTGTTTCTCACTTTTGACTTAAGGAGACCCTAGAGGGCTTGCTTAGCCTACTGGTATAGCTAAAGGTAGTCAAAGTTATAAAAATCAGACTTCTCTGTTTATGTTTCATCATAAAAAAACTAAAGGTAGATAAATAAGGTTAATGCTGGGGAGCTGCTTTCAGGCATAACTAAGGATTTGGCTCTTCATTCTTAGAGGCCCCATTATATATATATTAATATTTATATAGATAGTATTTCAAAATAAGTGTCAGATAGAATCCTTAAAAGAAAATAAATTGTATCACACTACCAGTCTTAGGAGCAGCGCGCTACCTAATAGAGTTATTTTGCCTGGTGAAGATGGAGACAAGATTCATAAATTGGTACCAATTGCTCGCCTGCTAGGTGGGAACCAGCAAATGAGGCGACTTTGTCCCTTGTGAATGATACCTAGTTGTGTTAAATATACCTTTAATTCTGAAGAAAGGAGTGGGTGGGCAGGCAGGCTACTACTTTAGATAAGATTTATTCCAACTGTTTTGAATGATCAAAATTGAAGTAATATTTTGGGGCATTCTTATCACTGTGTATAACTGATGATTTATTCTCAAGAGGCTACATAGTTAAAGGGATATCTGTTATCTGTCTTCTACTCAGGATGGATTTTACACCAGTGATAATAAAAAATAAGGGGACTCATTTTTGTTATGGATCAAACAACCATCTGCAGGCAGCCAATATTACTTTTATAATTGCCATTGTAGCATAAATGTGTTAGGAACTGTACATAATGTGAGATAGATGCTCTGCAAGTGCTGATGGTAGTTCATGCTGATATAGCTTGAGGATGCTAGATCCATCTTGTCACAGTGAGAAATTGCTATTCGCTTTAGGGCAGAGAGCGTATAGGAAAATCAAAGTTTGAGATCACGTTTTAAAGCAGTAACACTTCCAAATATATTTGCAAGCTTACATTTTTCTAATTCACAAACAATAGGAATACACAGAATATTTTGGCAAATATTATTTTATAGAAGAAAGATCAAGTGATTACAAAGGCACTTTTAATTTTCCTCTTTTATTGCTCAGCAGGGAAATCATCAACACTTCTGAGTGAAAGTAAATATTGAAATGCTGCAATTCTCTTTTGAAGAACCAGTCAAATATTTACTGTTGTATATAGTGCCCTGTTTTTCATTACTTGCCAGAATACCTCGTTTATTGAATGCTTCAATTATACACTGAAGAAGGTGATTTTTGTGTTATGGTAATGGTTGAAACATTGTACTGTTGAAAACAGCAGTTGAAAGCTAATAGAAATGGATTTAAAAATGGATCAAACAAGCTAGCCTGCTCTCTGCTAGTGCTGCTCTGACTCACAAATGCTGCTGTTTTGCTAATGAAGCTTGGCTGATATAATAATGGTTCTGTTTCCTTACAAGGGACTAGACACACCACTACTTTTTCTTAGTGAGTTCACTTTACTATTAACATCAAGTGGGATTACAACCTGTAATGACTTTATTACTGTTAACTACATTTGATCTCGTTCAGCGTGGCCTGAAGGAATGTGTGGCCAAACCATTACTATTTTTACATGCGAGTCCTAGGTGTAAGAGTTTTAAAGCAAGAATAAGGGGCCACTTGACTCTTGGGTGATCACATCCAAATGTAGGTGTTGAAATTGAGAGTGACTGCGTAATGTAGGCACTGTTATGGAGAGCTATAGAAAGAATACAGGAGCTCTAGATGACATTAGGATGGACTAGTTGGCAGTTGTACAGTTAATAGCTGTTAACATGTAGATGATATCAGCTGGGTAAGGTCCTTACATTTGGTCCCTTAATTCTGTTAGGTATCTGATTCTGAGAGAGAAACGTGTGCACCTCTCCTCTTTTTACCTAGTTTAATCAGAAACAGCTTGGGGCTTCCAGCCACTTCACTTGTAGCACTTTACTGACATGCCCAAAATGAGAAGGTGGTTGTCTCAAGCTCCCTGTGGGGTCACTTAAAGGAGGTAAATGCACTCCAAAAGCCATTAATTCCTTTGAAAATCAGAACTGCTTTCTGAAAGTGCTTGTCTCTAATGATTATAGAGGGACCTTTGGTTATTGCACACCTACCTTTGTACCTCAGTTAAGTGTGATGAATCTGAACCTGAGTGCTGTAGGATTCACACTGAATGGCATTCTCTTCTCTAAACGCAATCTGTAAGTCAGTGGAAATCCATAGTATTTACCAGAGCTTGATGGAGATGCTAGGAGATTTTGCAGAGTGTTTGAGGTGTGGTTTAATTTTGCAGTGAATCTTATAAAGACTGTGTATCAATCTAGAAAATATTCTATACAATGAAGGCATTTACAGAAAGCCATCATGGATCTTGTATTTGAAACTCTGTATGTACCTACCACTGATAGGTAGGTAGGTATGACATTTATTTTGTATGGAGACAAATAACAGGATGAGATAGAAGCTGGATGTCTTACTCTTGACACTAGCTCACACCGTGGTGATGATGCATGCAAGTTATTGAGATATAACTATACCTGTGATGACTAAAAAGGTATGAAGTAATGCTGAAGAAGATACTAAAGGAATTTGCTTCAAATAATCTCTTTGTGTGATGAAGGCAGAAGCTCATTTATATATATATATTTTTAAAATTAATCTACAATGCACTGAAAAGGCAAGAGTTCCCCTTATTTGTCTAAGAAGACTGAGTGTTGAGGGCTGGTACCAGGCTACTAGATGAAAGAGTTGATGCAATAAGATTTCACAAGTAGAAGCAAGTAATAATCTGGAACTTTTAAGATCGGGAGTTCTTTGAGAAGAATAATGAAGCACCATGACTTGGATAACCACACCTCTTAGCAAGTGCAAGGACATAACTCTTAAAGCTACAGTTGAATTGATTATTAGTGGAGTGAGAGCAATGTTCTGCGTAGTGCAAATGTCCCTTATCAGTGCTTACAGTATATTTCTTAATGTATTATGAATGTTTAACAAAGCTTGAGCTTCAATAAAGCTTGAAACCCAAGCAACAAAAATTGTGACTCCTTAACAATGTTCCCTGTTGACCCTGCACATTTCTTGGCAGGAAGCTGAAGGAGTATTAAAGCTGCTTTAGAAATAGCACTGACTGCCCTCACTTGCTCTCCTCCACAGGAGAACTGTGCCAGTGGTGGCTGAGGGATAAGGGAGAGCAGAAGTAGGCAGAGATGCTTCAGTGCCAACTCTTTTGTGCCATGAGGGCAGAGGTTCCTGCTCATAATTTAAGCCCCTGCTAAGAGGGCCGATAGAGCAGAAACACTTCCGTGGCTTTTTTTACAAAGCCTAGTTAAAATGTGTTTCTGTATAACTGATTCCTCTGAGGCTTTTCCAAAGGCAGTGTACAAGTAAAAGACTAGTTTTGTGGCAACAGACAAAACAGCCATACTGGGAGAGTTTTCTGTGAATCTGTATGAAGAGGATGCCACTTTATAAGCAATAATACTAGATAATTGATAATTTTTACACATAATCAATGTCACTGAGCTAAGCAGAACCCTTCATAAACTAGAAATAAGCATCTGCTTCATCATAGCAGGAAATAAACCAGGAAGGGTTCAGGCCCCAAGGGTAACCTAAGAGTTGAGTTGCTAAAGTATGATTGGTAGACCAGGCTGTTATTTTAAAGAGAGAGCTCAGTCTATTAGACCGCTTACGTAGATGCATTCCAAGCCTAACTGTTCAGATGGAGCAGTCCACTGAAGAAGTGAAGGGTGTGAGCATGTAAAAATCTTAGTTCTGAAAACAAGATTTTCTGTTTAAATTTACACTCTTAAACATAATACACATTTTACAAAAATCTGGAAATACCAGTTATTTTAAAGCTTTCATAATACCTTATGAAATTATAGTAATGAGAAATCTTACTAAGGTAAGAGAAGCATTTGCTAGAATTCGGATGTCTCTTGTGCCATTCACCCTCAGGATTTGTTGCTTCTTTCTTTAGGAAGACTTCTGATGAGTGTGACTAGATCCATTTACAGGGTTCTAGAATCAGAGAATGCAGACTGGAAGGGACCTCAAAGCATGTTTGGCTAAAGCAGCTTGCTTCAGTCAAACTTGGGGAGATATCTATGTGTGCATATGGGTTTATATATTCAGAGTAGACAAAACCACTTGGAAATACTGGAAAAAGACCTACCCTTCCTTAGTGGGACCTGAATTCAAGGTACTGCTTTTCTAACTGCTGTTGCAATCAGAATATCTGATCATTAGAAGATCTGATACTTTGTTCTTCTTAAAGGATATCACCATGGTGGCAGAGAAAATCAAAACCTGCTGCTCAGCAGGTAAAAAAATGGCTTGATCATTTTTCTGCTGATATTTAAAAAAAAGCTAAATTACTCATTATCAAATTCCTGAGGCAGAAAATTAATGACTTTTAATCTGAATGTGAGTTAACCTCTCAGCCTTCAGATAGGCTACAGATAATGTCCACTTACAGGGGTATGCTGAAAAATATTTTAATGTGAAATAAAAGTAAGGGTGATCTGGTTAGTCTAATGATTTGCAATATAGATTCTTGCTCTATGCTACTACTTGCCCTGTGTGATCCCTAAATTTTCTTCTGCAAATTTTTAAAGGCATAAAACCAATTGCTGGTTTAAAAAACTGTAGTTAACCCTGTGTGATTCAAATTTATCTTTTGTAGAAGTTTAATTTTAGGAAGTTATGTTTTTGTCTGGAATTGAAGTAACTGGACTTTCCTGGGAAGAAAACACTAGACAAGCCTGAGCCAAAGACTACTAAATCCAGTGGGAAAACTAACTAGGCTTTGGTTCTGCAAAACACAAAATACAGCTGTTAGTTGCCAATAAGTAACAGCAAAACATGCAATAGGGAGCTGACCAAGTAATATGCAGGTCAGCTGAAGTCCAACTTTAAGAATAGTTTTCACAAACTCAGAGGAGTCTCCAGGATGGTGAAAAATTTATTCTAAACCCTGACATTTAGGCCTTTCCTTGGGAGAGTAGGATATAGCATGCAGGTTATTTATGGCAATATGTGACTTCTATCTCTTATATTGCATAAAGCATGAACTACTTTGGGTTGGTTTTTTTTGGTGTTACTGAAGTACACATATTCATATGGAAGCAAAGTGACTTTTTTTTTTCCTAAAGCATTTATTTCTTTTCTGAGCTGGCTGAGCCATATCTCTTGACACTTATCAAGCTGACTGGAAAAAAGAATATTGAAAACAAAACCTCTGAGATGGCATATACCAGGATTAGAGGCAGAGAAAATAATGTAGAGTAACACCATCAAAATTAGAAGCAATTGTTTCACTTGAGACTAGGCCAGCAGATGGCAAATAGAGTTCAATGTAGAGAAGTGTCAGATAATTAAAGTTGAAGGAACTAAATAATCTGGGGAATACCTGCTAAGTGGAACAATCATCCAGCACAGTGATCAAGAAAAAGACTTGGGAATTATTGTGGAAAAAGTTGTTTAAACCATGATCTCAAACAGTTTCAGTAAAATAGGCAAATAGGTTGTATTAGAAAAGTGAGAAGGCGTAAGGTCGAGGATGGGTATAGTGAGCACTTAGTGAGAGCTACTGAACCTGCTGAATGCTTTCATTGTAAAACCTTCTTTTGACAGTGCAATACATTGACTGAACTGAATGAGCAGGATACTGAAACCCTCCTTGGGTTATTCTGTCAGTTAAATTTGTTTTGTCATCCAAACCTGGCCTATGGTCTCTCAGTGATTTGTGCTGTAAGACAGTACGTTGGACTTGCAGCTGTTCTCCGTGCTTAGCCTTGTGAGTAAGGATTTCAGTGATGTGGCTGTTTTGGTTGCTTTTTATTTATTTTTCTGTTTTTTAAAATTTTTTATTTAATTATTCTGAATATTGATCTGGATCCAAAGTATAGGTGTGGTCTGAAAGAATATTTTCCACTTAGTGTAAATGCATTGGGTAAATTGTCCTACCTAGCCACTTGTGCCAGTGGCAGAGGGTGGGATTTGTAAGCAGCTATACAACTATTTTGTGTGCATTCTAGGGCACATCTGAGAGTTTGCTATGAAATTCTATTTGTGATTTCTTTTTGTGTAACTCTCAGGCTAGTGTAGGGACTTGTGCTTTCCAGTTTTTGTTGGGACAATCACTTTGTAGGAGATCAGGTATTTCATGAAGAAATCGTATAACAAAGCTCTCTAGAACATCAGGGACTGGGGGAACTTTCAGTTTGATAATTTGTGATCCTCTCAGCAAAAGATTCCGCAATTACATAACAATGTTAAATTTTAATTTACCTGACTTGTCAGAGGGGCATATATATTGCCAAGACATTGTCATAGATGTGTTCATGAAGGTTTTAGAGCTCACCAGAAAATAGAAAGAGTTGGTGGCAGGGCTTTTTTTGAGAAATTTTTCTATCCTTTTATGCCTTTGAAGGATTTTATTGTAAGTGATGGATGGGAACAGGTTATTGTGGTCTGCTATATTAAGCAACTCTGACCTATTAGGTATTGAAGGAAGCAGGTCTCTGCCTGATTCTCAATTGGCTCTGATTACGGAACAGCACACTGTTGTCAGAAGCAAACTGAACGACCCAACTATTCTGGGAGGAAGGATAGAGTTGTTAAAGCTCTTCCAGAGAGGAAACATTCTGGAGGCTGCAAGGATAATCAGAAAAGTTTTAAATGGCACTTCATTGTTTTTTTTCTATCCATCCATCTCTGTGTATATATGTATTTATCTTTATATACAGGTACATAAGCAAGAGGGACAAGGAAGAGAGAAAATAGACTTATTTAAGATAACAGCTTAACTGTTCTGTGGTGTTTAGCTAGTTTTAACTCATGCAGAGAAAGCCAAGTATAAAACTGCCCTCCATCTAAAAATGTACACATGATTGATAACTCTTTTAACAGTGTCTGAAAGGAAGAGGAAAATTCTGCCTGGTTTGTCTTGCATGAAGTAAAATCTCCATCTTGGTTTTTTTAATACAGCCTTTATGGTGAGGAACAGGTGCATTCTTTACTGTGTCCAAGGGTCCTGATCCTGAAATGCCCAGTGAAAAACATGGAGTGCTGCTCTTGTGTCCTCCAG
Source organism: Laterallus jamaicensis coturniculus (assembly GCA_022605575.1). NCBI lineage: Eukaryota > Metazoa > Chordata > Aves > Gruiformes > Rallidae > Laterallus > Laterallus jamaicensis. The sequence continues at coordinate 7,600,779 of JAKCOX010000005.1, forward strand.
CATCTGTTACTGGGTTTCTCTCCTGCAAAGACCAAAGTGCAAGTTTCGCTGCAGCATGGGAGTGGTTGCATCTAGGGTATATCTGTAGACTGGAGAATTTAATGCTTCTATATGTACTAGTTTAGATACTGTCATGATGGTCCTTGCTTAGGGCTGGCATCTTACCTGGGAGTTAAGATGTTACACTTGGAGTGTTTTTACATAATAGGCACATTTATACTGACAGCTAGCTTGGATTCTAGCAGAGATATTGTGAAGGTTGTCTAATCCTCTGTCCAGACAGATTCACCCCACAGGGTACCCATTTTAGGAGTGGAAATCACACCCTATAGCTTTAAAGTTTCAGACCAATAATTTGGACACCAGCAGTCAACCTGGATCATGGCACACTGGTGTGTCAGCTGGCTGTTAAAATATATTGCTTACTGCAGGAAGAGCTTTGCACATTTTACATTAGCCCAGCTTTACATTTTGACTTGAGCTCTGCATGCAGCATTAATTGATTGAGGTGACCACGATAGCCCTAGGCTTCTGGTTAATAAGCACAGTTTGCTACAGGTATTGTTAGTGTTATAAAGAATGCATAGTGCCAGGTATGAAAATGTAGGTTTTGGCCATTATACTGTTGGAAATACTTAATCTTTGTGTTGTGCTAGGATCTCTGTTAGAATTTCTTTTTTCAGTACTTGTGCACAGCACTATGAAAAACCTAAAGGTATTTAAACTTTTTCCATGTTTAAATTACTCAAACATGAAAGTGCCAACTTGATGCAGGTCTGTTGAAGAGCCATGTAGGGCATATGCTTGAATTTGAGATGTGTTTATACATCCAGTTTCATATATGTTAAGACAGCTGTGCTTTTTGTATTGGAAACAAGCGAGTACCATACCTGAGGGTTAGGGTTACTAAGTTAGCAATTTGCAGTGGCAAATAAAGTTGTCAGTTTTGAGGTCTTGTAGGCAGTACTGTAAAATGTAGGACTTCTCTGGTATCCATTCAGCTGCTTTAAAGAAAGCATAAACACTTGATCTATGAGTACATCAGTCTCAGAAGTGTTTTACAAGAAACTCCTGTTTCCCAGATGTCTTTTGACTTTCACGATGACCATGTTCCTCTATTCTCAGTTCAATAATTCATGTCTCTTCTTCCCATTCCTCATATGCTTGCATACTTCAGAGATGGCAGAGCACCCGAAGAGATCTTAGTGTTGTTAATAAGACCCTATTTCATATATTTTTTATGTGAAAGAGACCATGATAGTTTAAATGATGAATGGTGTTATTGCTGCTGTTGAATATTGAGAGCTAACCAAAAAAGCCAAAGCACTTCTCGCCTAAGGTGTGGTATATAGTACTTCATTCTTGCCTATAGCTTATTTTACTATCCTTGCCAAACCTTAGAAGGGCTGAATGGCATAGAAATGAAGTATTTTTTCACAGGAGAGTTTAAGTAAATTTGTACTTAAACATCTCTCTGCAGCCTTGTTTTCAGGGCTTGTGGTGTGGCTGGTGAATAGGCAGTGCGGTTTTGGTTTTCTCCTGGGATGGAAGAAACTTCAACTCAAGAGGATAGAAGCTTCTGTTGTGGGACAGTTCTAATTCAAGAACAGTGATATGATTTTCTCCAACAACCTTACTGGCTTTGAAAGTTCACTTACCAAATGCAGAGCTGCCTGCTGTCTGGAGAATTTACTTTCAGTGTTCTCAGGAGGTCTGTAGGGCTGTGCAGTCCTCTGTCCTTTACCTCATGGGACTTAAGGAGTCTGCACCTATAGAAGGCAGTAGCTGTGGGTGGCATCTTTCACATTAAGGAGCCAAAAAGAATATCAGGATTGGTTAGACTTTTTTTTTTCTCCTTCAAAGTAATTGTTTCTGTAGTCATAGAAAATCAGGCATACATTGGCCAGGTGTCAAAAGTGGAAAAGAATGCTGATCTTAGACTGGTTGCTTTTAGATGTATTTTGAGATACCCTAACACTGTCTGCTAATGTGTAAGACAATATGCAATACAGGAAGAGGAAGTATAGCAAGGCAGAGTTAAAATCTCATCATGCTGTTCTCCTGAGTTTTTTCCGGATTTCAGCTGATTTCTGCATAGCCAGTACTGCTAAGCCATGTAATCTATAGCTGCTTGACTCAAGGTTCTAAACTCCTATAAAGTGAATGGAGAGAGACAAAAAAAGTCACAGCTAGAGAATGCTTTAACTATTCTACCTCTATCTGTTAATGCTACATACAGCTTGGAGTAATAGGCTCCTAGATTAGGTTGCTTCTAAGTCTTGTTCTCAGAGTTCAAGTGGGAAAGCAGGGAATCTTACTTTTCTCAGAAGGCTACATATAACGTGTAGGTATATAATAGCATAAGAAAATTAATATTTACCAGAAGAAACAAACCTAGTAAAACCCAAACCACTGTAAACTACTTTCACTGGAAATGTGCATTAAACCTCAGCTGCAAGGATCTAAGGATACATATGTGGTAAACAGTGTCTGAAAAAAAGAATCCTCTTAGGATAAAAATGGTATAGCCTCATGCTTAATGTCTGGCCAAGTTTCTGGTGAAGGCTTGTGACTAAGTTCCAGTGAGATCGTTTGGACCTCTCTGAAGTCGTATGAGCTTCAAAAGAAGCTGAGACCCAAGACAAAATTGCTTTGTGAGTTAAAACCCTTTGTGAGGCTTTTATAGCTTACATGGATCTCTTGCATACCTGTCTGGAGGGAGAGGCAGTAGGCGACTTGTGTATAGTCATAGTCCTAAAACAGGGATAATATGGCATTAAAATGTCAGAGTAAAGCAAGTAGTATTAGAAGATAGCTAAAGATTACGTGAGTGGTAAGAAGACATGTCTCTTACTGCCTAAAACCTTACCTATTACAGCTTCCTCTGTTTCTGGAAAACCCCCTAATATTGCTAATGTTCTGAGCTTGTGATTTAGTGAACAGAGAAGGACTTTTCTCAACAAACTACTTGAGATTTAGGGGTCAGAGAAAATCTGTGTGAACTTGCATTTTAATTCATAGTTTCATTGGGAATGACTTAAAATCACAGAAAGTATAAAGCTTATTCTTCTAATCTCAAGAGTTCCTAGACAGGTTAGGCAGGTTGTTCAAGATTGTGCCAGTAATTTCTATAAAAGTTTTTCTCTGATGTCTATCTAACAGCAGAACAGCAGACCTTGAAAAGTATGATACATCTTCTGTGAGATGTGGAACAGCTTCAGATGCTATTGAATGCAATGGGAATATCTTGCTATTGAGCCCTAGTTTCACTTCTGATGAATCCCTGCAGGTTAATAGTTGCAGAGAAAGATGGATGTTCCAAACTGCATTCCTCCTCCTCTCTAAGTATATGGTAGATAAGAGATACAGAAAAACAGTGAAATCTTTTGGCTAGGTTAATTCAAGTTCTCTGCTATGCAGGTACATAGAGATTTCATAAATAGATGCATGGTATGTGTTGTATGTTCATTTCTTCTTTTATTTCAGGCTGGCAGCTTCAGCTAAATTAGATGTCAAGCACCTGCTGTTTTCTCCTCATCTCTATTACAACATTATTTGACATTCTGGGACATCTCTCTAAAAGTATTCAGAAATGAATATGTCATAATTAGCTTGTCATAGATAGTGACAGCCTTAAGGAAAGGGGAGGTAAGTCAAACAGAGCAAATCACAAGTTGGCAAGGAAAACAAGAAAAAAACCCCACAGAAGCGCCCTAAAGTTCCCAAGTATGGTGGTTTGGCTGCTCTCTGGCAGGGGAAGCTCAGCAGGACCTTACATTCCAGCCTCATTTAATCACTGCTGCTGCTGTCACTCTGCAGAGTAAAACCTGCTCTCGAACCAATTACAAAACATCACACATAGATTGCTAACACGTGGAGGTCTGTACAAATGTCACCAGAGAATAGTCTGCAAAGGAAATGAATTACACATGTTGTTACTTTGAAGTCCTCCCCCTCTTGTGGACAACTTTGCATTACTGCCATAGTCATATGGCTAATTCGGTGCTTTCCCATGGCTTTACAGCAGCACCTGTTTCTGTATCATTCATTAGCAAAGGTAAAATTCAGCAGCCAGAAGTGGTAAGATGTTGTAGCTTTGTAGCATATGTTTTGCATCTGTGATGGAGATGACAATGAGCTGATTACTGGAGTCTTTGCATAGGAAATTTTGTCTTTATTGACGTTGCAGTGGTGGGCTTAGAGAAGTACCTTATAACACGATACTAAACCTAAGCCCACCAAACACAATGCCACATAGTCCAGAGCCTAGTAACTCCATTCCACAGCTAGTTATCTGAACAGAGCATGGAAGTTGGAGCTTGGTGTCTTCTGCTTCAAAACCTGATTTTTCACATAAAAGTTGTTTACTGAACATTATTGAAACTACTGCTCTTCAATTAAGCACAATAAGCAGGTTTAATATGTTTTATCCAAAAAGCATATAATTGAGTAAACTCTGGAGTTACTACCCCTGTCAGTTTTATGGTATTTTTGAGTATTATTTTATTTTGGAAGGTTTTATTCTTCTTGTCTGATGGATTCAGTGTAGTGTCTTCCACCTGTTCAGGCAAGATGTGGCCTGAGTGAGAAAAGACTTGCTGAGGTTTATCTGGGGAAAAATACTAGAGTTTAAATAGAGGGGTTTGTTTTGTTTTATTTTAATTTTTTCCACAGTCTGTAGAAAGATTTCACTGCTGTAGACTTTAGAACTGAAAAGTGACAGAAGTGAACCTGCATCTCCTGGTGGCACCTAGTTCTATGCCCTATTAAGAACTGCTTTATCCCCTCATTAGTTCATAAATGGAACAGAATGCTTCAGAGGGAAGGAACAAAAGTGAAAACGGAGGGGAAACTCCAACTGTCAGACTTGAAATGTTTCTGCCCCACCAATAACTGGTTTATACTCCAGTGGTGAAACTCACTGAATTTCAGCAGAGCTTTATTATACAGTTGGATTAAACAGATCTATCTATTACAGATAGATAAGCTGTCACTGTCCTGTGCACGTCTACTGCCCCGTGTTCTCTTGCTGGAACTCAGCGAAAATGAGCCCTCAGTCAATGATCCATGTGTTTAAAGAAGTGTTTACAGCAAGCAGTGGTGTACAAGGCTGTGTGACTTTCTTCAAAGGAATATTTGAGATAAGTTGCATAGCTTAATCATGCTGGGTGAACTAGTGGATTCCTCTAAATTATTGAAGTAATGAGAAAAAAGACCTTGATATGTTATGTCCAATCAATGCCACGTGCAAGCAACCACTTCCACTTGCAAATATTGCTTAGGATGATTACTCTTCTGGAAATGGGTGAAGCTTCTAGGAAGAAAGACAGATATGTATATTGAATAAAATAATGAAATATTACAATGTTTTCTACTTCAGTGTTAAACTGAGTTCTCAGAAATTCATATAAAGCACTAAAGTATTTGTTACTTGAAGTTATGCAATAGAAAACTTTTTACTTTCCAAAAATGGAAAACAGTGGTTGGTGTGAAGCAGAAATGACAACTTGGTTTAAAATAATTCTGTCCTTTCATAAGGAAAAAGGGAAGAATAGACTTTGAGGGAGCAGTGACTGCTGTACCTTTTATGCATGAAATAAACTTTATATTTTTAAATCTGAAACCCAAGAAAATCTAAATCATGAAAGAGAAGCTTCAACCGTAGGAGCATAGCCTCAGCCCAAATTGAATCCAGAGTTTTCTGAAATTATGTTATGGGACAAACAGGCCAATATCAAATATGGTTAAAACTCACTCTATTCCTTCCATCCTCAAAGAAATAACGTATTTTTTCCTGAAGGGCTCATTCTATTCCAGGAAAATAGTGGCAAACTAATGCAATCAGGACACTACTGTTGTCTTTGTAACGCCAGGAATTGTAGTGTCCCTTATACTCAAAGGAGCAAAAATGATAATGCCTCTACCTTGAGGTCTTGATTATTAAGAAATGTGAATCTGTAAAAGAGTAGGTCCCTGAAAGGGGGATAAGGTACTGAGGATTGATCTGTCTGTGAGAGATCTATTTTGTTAAAACAAATTGCTAAGGTGGGATTCCATTTGTATATAACATCCTGCATGTCAGCATAAAGATTCTGGCTGTAAAGCTTGAAATGTCAGGCTGAGGAAGGATACTTAATAGTGTGGATTTATACTGGAGTACTGGCACCAGCATCTGTCACCAAGTTGTTAAGGCAACTAATTGCATTAGTGTTAGGAGGGCATGTATATATATATATGCATATATAAATACACACACTATTGCTACTACTGTTTCCTTGTTTGAAACAAGGCAGCAGTTGAGCTGAACATATCTAGGGTTTTGGTCAAGGAAAGATTCTTCCTTTTAATCACTGATAGTTGTGTACTAAAAAGGAAATTCTAATTATGTTGATCATGAAAATCCTATGAATTCTGATGGAAGATGTAGAATATCAGCTGCTTTTTTTTCATTGTTTTATGGGGACTATCCCTCAAGGCTAGGTCTCAAGGCAGGCAGAATATATTATTTCAGAATCAGCTGGAAAAGCATTCCTACCCCATCTGCATTTCAAAAATTGGTGTCTAGTATTTTTTTATTTACATTGTAGTAATTCCTGGTGGTGAAGATCAGTCTAAAGAAAAACCAAGCTAACCAAATAAAGAAAAAAAAAAACAACCCCAAAACTAACAAACAGAAAAAGTTAGCTCTGAAAACCTCTGCAAGGTGGAGAGGAATATGTGGATTTAAGAGACAAAACACAAGGGAAAAAGGCTGACAGTTGTGGGTCAGTCGACTGGCTACTTAGATAGCATCTGTTTGGTTTGGTGTTTCTAGGACTTCCTGCTTAACTGATTGTAAACTAGAATCAAATATCAGCTATTTTGTTAGTAATTATTTCACATAGTCCATCCTTTAAATTATTTTCATTAGACAATGCCCTACTTGTGTTTCAGGTTTAAAGTAATGCTACCTTGGTTTGGTTTGCTCAGATGATGGCTTAAATCAACAAGAATCATCCTGCTGACTCCTGAAAATCAGACCACACTCTAAATGGATAGTTATATTGTGGAAAAAACTAAAATCAGTATGTAAGTACTAGTAAAATATTTGTAATCTTTTCAACTTACATAAGAAGTTGGAATTTACATTAACATTAGAGGATTAGAACTCAGTAGGGAAAAATATGAAGTTTTTTGTATAGTGTAAATAAAAATTTGGAGCTATTACAGAACATGTCTTTCAATTTAAATTGTTACTTGAGGTTGCATGTTGGATTTTATGGGCTACGGCTTGAAAACTTCTGAATTATCATTTGCAAATATTTCTCTGGGAAGACTGGTAGTATAGGGCAAAATAAAACAGTTGTTACAACTTGAAATGTGCAAGTAAATAGAGATCTGTGTGGATTTTGGGACATGAGCAGGCAGGGGAAACAGCAGTAGAGGAAGAATCATAGAATTGTAGGGGTTGGAAGGGACCTCGAGAGATCATCGGGTTCAACCCCCCTGCCAAAGCAGCTCCCTAGGACATATCACTCAAATAGGCGTCCAGACGGGTCTTGAATCTCTCCAGAGAAGGAGACTCCACAGCCCCTGGGCAGCCTGTCCCAGGGCTCCCTCACTGGGGAAAAGTTCTTCCCCATGTTGGTGTGGAACTTCCTATGCTCCAACTTGCAGCCATTGCCCCTTGTCCTGTCCCCACTGACCACTGAAAAGGGGCTGGCCAATTCCCCCTGCATCCCCTGCTTCAGATAATTATAGACTTTAATTAGGTCCCCCCTTAGTCTTCCCTTCTCAAGGCTGGAGTCCCAACTTAGCCTATCCTCATAGGGGAGATTATCCAGGCCCCTAATCATCTTTGTAGCCCTTCTTTGGACTCTCTCCAGGAGTTCCCTGTCCTTTTTAAACCATGGAGCCCAGAACTGGATTCAGTACTCCAGGTGAGGCAGGTGGGAAACAACACTAGAGGAAGAGGACTGTGACTACAGGGCTGTTTGGTACTTTTTCCACTGAAGCCTGCCTGGATGAAGGGGTAGAGTTGAAACCATTGTTGCTATTAAATGCCCTGTAGAATGTTCAGCTGGAAGGTTTTTGGTTTTTTTTTTTTCTCCTTTATTTTCCCCTTGAGGTGAGCACTCAGGAGAAGTGTTCCCTGCTTTGAGTCACCTTGACTACTCCAAACCGTGTACTAACTACTACATCAGAAAATGGAAGGAAAATGGGAAAGGAGCGACTACTCTTTTCTTTTTCCTGTCCGTATTTTGCCCTCAAATTGCTGTAATTTGTCTTTCTCCTAAGATGGGTTTTACTGAATGCTTTAAACTTTGGAAAGAGGTAGGGGGGATTTCTTTAGAGGGACTACACTTCCTGCTTTAAACATCCAACTAGTCAGTGAACTTACGCTAGTCATCTTTTATTTCAAAAATACATATTCTGCTTTGAGAGGTTATTTCCTCAGTTTTTACTGTAGTCCATTTTAAAGCTGTATATGCAAGTTCTTTCTTTCCTAACAGATTTTTCTTCTCTGTGCTATGTTTGAAGCTATTTCTTGAGGAAATAGTTGGCATCTCAGGACAGAGTCATAATGACATCACTGAGTGATCCTATGTCACAGTTCCCATTGAAATCGATGAGATATCTGCATACTGAGAATTAAGACCAACCATCATATGTTTGTCAAAAATGGCAAACAGGAATTTTTGCCACTTGGAAAGCACAAGAATACTCAGGGAAGTTCAATAACGATGGTGCTTCTCATTTGAAACCTTCCCCTAGAAATGAAAGCATGGATTCATCTTGCATTTTAGCCCATACACTTGTGTGTATAGGACATATGTATTGAATGCACAGTACAGCTACCAAAAGTCAATAAAATGATATATATGAAGTTACTGGGTACTGCATACATGTCCTAGGTGTACAATTACTGCAAATAGAAAAAATAATACTGCTGCATTTAGAGCAAAGATGACTGCCTGCCCGTTTTGGTGTTGTCTGTGAAAATAAACTAAAGAAACCTGCTGCTTTGGCATCTTCAAGCTGGTACAGGCTTTGTGGTATCCCCGGTCATATATACACATTGTACAGGCAGAAAACTACACCTTTTCCATGCAGTTCTTTGTTCTTTTTCCAAGTAATTTCTTCTCAGTCTAGTAATGACTTGTTCAAGATAAACTGTTTTGTTTACCGGCCTTCTGCTTAGAAAATCACAGAATCACAAGGTCGGAAAAGACCTTTAAGATCACCAAGTCCAACCATTCCCATCTTAAGCTAAACCTTATCCCTAAGTGCCTCATCTACCCATCTTTTAAACACATCCACAGTAGGTGACTCAACTGGCCAAGTAGGTTGCTAATCATTTCCTGCTGAACCATGGGGACTTTGTTATTCTCTCCCTCCCAGTCAGCCAGTTCCTGAGGATGAGTGCTCAGGGAATAGCCATCTTTAATAGTAAAGATTGAGGTAAAGAAGGAATTAAGAACCACAGCCTTGTCCTCATCCCTTGTCCCTAATGTTCCCCCTGCATCCAATAAGGGCTGGAGATTCTCCTTGACCCTCCTTTTACTGTTAATGTACCTATAGAAAGGCTTTTTATTATCTTTTACAGAACTGGCCAGTCTGAGTTCCAGTTCAGCTTTAGCTCTTCTGACTTTCTCCCTACATGGTCTCACTACATTTCTCCAGTTGTCCCAAGACACCTGCCCCTTCCTCCAAAGCTCATATTTCCCCCCTCTTTTCCCAAATATCTTCCTGGATCTCTCTACTCAGCCAGCCTGGCTTCCTTCCTCTCTGACTCCTCTTCAGACAACCTGGAACAGCCTGTTCTTGTGCCACCAAGGTTTCCTTCTTGGAGAACAACCAACCCTCTTGGGCTCCTTTGCCCTCAAGGGCTGCCTCCCATGGAATCTTATCCAGCAACTTTCTGAACAGTCCAAAGTCAGCCCTACGACTGACTGATTTTGCTTTCAGTTGTGTGTACTTCCATATTAGAAAGCTTCATTTCCTTCATTATGCCATGTTAACATGAAGAGGCATTAAAATCAATCCCTGTGAGTGCTTGCTTCCCATGGAATAGCTGTTCTTGTATTAGCCAGCCAACACCACAAGGGGGTAATTGGAGCCACCAGGAGTCATGGGGTGACTGCAGAGGCCAGCAGGCACTCTGGGATGAAGGCAGGGGAGGAAAAACCTTTTTCCTTGGGACTCAGAGGGATGACTGGAAAGCACACAGACACCCAGGAAGTTCCCACCCTGTCTGGCTTGACTAGGGGGCTGAGATGGGGAAGAGATCTGCTCACCAGCCCTGTGTCTGTCTGTCCTGTCTGTAGAGCCTTTTGAAAGCTTGCTCTGGTTATTTGTGTTCAAATAAAACTTGTTTTCCATTTTCTGAGCTCTTCACACTTTTAGTCTTGCGGGAAAGCTGGCCCACACCTGCCCCTAGCTCCTGACCTTGAACCAAGCTCTTGCTTCGGCAAGCCCTGTGCTTGCCACCCTGCTGGCTCCTTGCAATGGCAAAGTCACCAGCATTATTGATGATGATGACAACAGGGAGTGTCAAGAGGGATGTTCCAAGTGGTTTTCATGAGCAGCAAAGCAAAGGTGCTGGCATTGCTGCTGTGTGAGCAGCTGGATGTCCATGGTACTCTGTGTGCCTGTGTCCCTGGTCTTCAGATCAAGCTTTGGTTGTCACCTGCGTGGGCTGTAGGAAATGAAAAAGGGACAGTGCACAAACAGGGTTTGTCCTGGCATGTTACTATCTCTTGACTGCACCCTTATTCATTTATAGTGTTTTTCTCAAAGCAGTATTTCCAGAATGTGGTCTCTTTTATTTCCATGACCACACTTGGGCTGAAGAATCATCATCTTGATTAGAGAAATTATTTCTTGAGAGAGGCTCATTTGTGATACTGGAAGAGTGGAGAAGCTGGGGAAACATTGAAAGGGCTTTGCCCTTTTAAATTGTGTACAATACCTGTCTCTTTTGGTATTGAGTCCAGGAAAGCTGGGCATCTCATAGAGAGAAATGTAGTTCCTACTGCTACTAGAAACATTTTTTCACCAAGTTATATGAGAATGGGGTCATACTATGCTGTGTTTAACAAACCAGGATGTTATTTGGAGAACATTCTTTCTGATTCCCTCCGAAGATTTGTTTTATGTAGTGATACATGGCATTGATATGTCCCTATAAATGCATTGTCTTACCAAGATATGAATAATCTATTAGTTATAAAAAATAATTTTTCTTTGGTCTGACTTCTACTGATTGTTTCTTAAACTTCACAACTTTGGTTCCAATGTCTTGATTCACTGAAGTTTGTATGAGCTTCCCCCCACCATCCCCCGCCCCCCCCCCGCCTCAGGATGACTTCTGTTCATATATATCTTAATTATAATGCTTAGTGTCTGCAGTGAATGACAAGTATGTACTACTTTGCCAGAATTAGAAGTTATCCTTTGACATAAAATATCTATTAGTCAAAGGCAATTGTGTTTAATGCATTTTTGGTACTAAGTTGCATCAGGCCCTTGACACAAGTTGTTAACGTGTTCTGGGAGATTAATACCATATATTTGAAAAATACTTAATTATTTTTTGATTTTACTGGGATAATTCAGTTTTTGAAAAATCCTTGAGTGTTTGATGGCATGTGTTTTGGGCTCTTTTCTGAAAGGGGACCCTGTTTTGCTGTAGCAGGAAAAGTGAACGAATAAAAGGGCAGTGATTTCTTATCTCTTCTTATATGGGGAGGCTTAGATAGAGTCTTCAATGTTATTTAAAACCATATGGCAGTGTAAGTGTAATATTTAGTGTGTAGATCATCTCAGTAAGGAAGTAGATTTTTCCCTGTAGTTTAGCATTTGTGGGAAGAAGTGAAGACTTCAGTAAACATGAGTTATGGCTTAAGGTTCTGATTCATTCTAGGCCAAGCTGAAAACTATGTGAGGTGGCCAATCTTGCATTTGATTTTATGACATCACTTTCTGTTTTCACGTTTCCCTGATTGTTGATTGAAGCAATGCAGGAGTTGTTCATAATGTTCTGATACAAACCAAGAAATATGCTGGTTTTCATTCAAAAAGAAATTACAAGTGCAATCCGGGGCTGATTTGAATTTTGTTTCTTCTGATTGTATGTTTACATGCTGGATTTCCTCTAGTAAATGTTTTGGTCAAATATACTGTTAGCCTGTACTAGAAATGATCTCCCTTACTGTAGTAGTTGGGTTCAAGGTCTGTTTCTGCAGGCATTCTGCAACACATGTTGTGTTGGTAGTGCAGCTGATCGCAGAGGAACATGACAAATTACAATAATTACATTCTTATCCATGAAGTTTCTAGTTAGCAGGGAACTGGGGCTGGTGATACTCTTTTGCAATTAGCTTTGTCAACTGCTGTAATTATACATTTGGAAAATTATGGCATTTTACTTTTCAGTGTTGTTCGGAAGAACTGATGACTGTAGACAAGAAGTACTTTGTAATGGCTCTGAATTACCTTTAAGTGTTTGCTGCTTATAACTGCCTGATCTGGTCTTACTACTTATTTTTGAGTGTTTGCTTGGGTTCAATTTGATGGATTTGATAAACTTGGCATGTTTGATTACTCTGGCTTCCAATTCCAGTTAATATATAAACCCCGAACTTGTCAGTGTTACCATGTATGTACACATGCCATATAAGACCATCTTTGTTTACATACCATGTATGTTGTGCTGAAGCTGATTTGATGTCTTTGTCTTGTGCCCTTGACTGCTTCACTTGCTTCTATGCCTTTTAATTTCTCTCTCTTTCTCCAGGATTTACGGTGGTATTTCAGTTTCATGAGGCGTTGCAAATAACTGCCATTAAAAATATACAACACCTCAGAGCAAACCACTTTCTCTTAAGGACCTTCTCTCCTCCTCCCCATGTGGAGCTCCACTCCTGCCCTGACAGAGAACTTCATATTTTGCCAGACTTGCTCGTTCCCACTGCTGTGAATTGAATGCAGGCATTTATTTAGCATTGTGTAGTGGCTGAGTTTCATTAGCGATTGGTGGAGAAGTCTCTGTAACTTTCATTTCATAAAGTACACAAGTCTAGGTTAGCAAACACAATATATGTTATTAAAATATACTTTTCTAAAGTTTTGATGAGATATTTACTGGTTTTTTTCTCAAGTTTTCTCCAGAGACAGCTTTTATAGTACTGTGATTATAAATCTCTCAAAAGAGATGATTTGCAGGAAGATCTGTGGAAATGTAGTGTTTGGATAATCGTGTCCTGTGAAGTTGTGTCATTCAGTCAACAACTTCAGCCCAGCTCACCTTGCTACTCTGGTTAGATTTTATTTAGAAAAAACCCACATATTGAATGATAATTGTAAATAAATTCCTTAGGAGTTTTTTTTCCAAAATGTGGTTTTACAAATAAGTTCACTTGTGTCTGTCTGAATCCTTTCTCCATCATTATTCAGAGTGAAATACTGCTTGCTCAAACCTAAAGATGCCACCAGTGTAACAGGTTTTTTGCATGTCATAATACTGTATGTCTGAGTCTGATAGCCTATGCCAAGAAAACCATATACTATAATTCCTGTATACCTTTTCTTACCTGCTTATTCCTACTTGAATTTGCAGCTCTGTAACTTGTGCTGGTGCACCTCGATGTGGAACCATGCTGTAAGCTGGGTGACCATCTGAGTGTGCTCCTTTCACTAAAGGATGATGATTGCAGCTCTGTTCAGGCTTGGAGAGCAAATGCAGGTAGTGCCCAGGGGATTGATGCAAACCTGTATTATACTTTGCTCAGAGTTATGAGCCTGGTGACATATGTTTTGATGTTTTTAAAGATCTTTGTAGCCTTTTATTATGTATGCACTGTGATGCCCGAGATATAAATATCCAGAGATTGGGGACTATTTGAAGTCTGGTATGAAGTGAAATCTGAATTTTTGAGCAAACTACTCAGATTTTAAAGGTGAAGATTAAAGTCCAGCATCTGAAGACTACTTTATCTGCAGAATAGATGTGACTGAGATGAAAATAATAGCATTTCTGTTTGGATGCAGCATGAGATATTAACAGTATACTGTTTCTAGTAATAATGGGTCAAAAGAATTTTGGAGGGTGGAAATCTTTACTATAAAATCTAGGATAAACCTATGTATTTAAAATACTGAGAATATCTTCCCCTTTACTTTCCTATAACTGTTATGTATGAACTTCAATTATGGTTCCGGGCTTCATTTTTCTCTGTGCACTAGAGGAAATTTGGGCTTATTAAATCCCAAGTCTTTTCAGCGTCTATCACAAATGTAAATGAACAGTCTGTAGTGTTGCATGCTCTCTGGATTGCTCTGATGATCATGTTGCCATGGTGATAACAGAGCATACAGGTTCATGAGACAGTATTAGTAATGCAGCAGTTTGAAACTTAATCAATGTACTGCTACTTCTCCCTATTTCAGTATCACTTCAGCAAAATTGAATTCTAGTCAGTTGTCAGTCCAGTTTATTTCCTATGGATTTCTTCTACAAAATTTCCCTCTTTATTCTAGGCACTGATCATGATACAGTAATTGAAATCTGTAGTGGTCTGTCATACTGATTATATGACTGTCTTGTAGCAGGCAATTTTTTATTCAGCAGCAAACAGGTGAGAAATATTTTGGGCTTGAATAAATTATAACTGTTGTGCAAGAAAATTTTTTTCTCAGAAGATTCAACTTGGATAGCTTTGTTAATTGTGAAAAAATATCAGACCAGTTTAGAACTGGAAAATTAGTGCCCGTAAGCACTAATTAGTAGATGTAAGCTAAAGCTATCAAAAGCAACTAAATGGATGTTGTCTCCTAGATCTTAAGAATACATTGAGGAAAAGGTATTTTGCTCTTACGAAACTTTAATTAAAAATATGTTTGCAGCATTGTTTTATATTCTTTTGCTTCTGAGAGAATTTGAAATTTAAAAATAATTTCACTAAATTTTTATGGACAATTATTAATCTGTTTCTAATGTCATTCAAGGTGAACAGTGACATAGGGATCTAAAGGTTTTTAGAGATATGGAATGCAGTTAAAAAATGAGCATGCTTCCCCTGAGGAATAGCTTTTGTAATAATTATTCAAGAGTAGGATAAAACCCTTAAGTTTTTTCTATACTGCATCTCAATACTAAAAAATAGTTTCTTTTTGGGTGCCATCTTAATCACGTTTAACGTGCAAGGTCATGCAAAACTGAATTTACACCTATGATAACAAACCACAAAAGCCATTCTCTGAAGGTTTGTATTCTCAAAAAACAGTGCACCTGTATAATGCAGCTGTCCCTGGACTGAATATAGGCCTGTAATTAATTTCAGCGCCTACTCTTGTACTGCTAACATCCAGAAACAGCTTTTATTGGTTTATGAGTCGCAGACTGCAGAGGGTAAATTCCATTTGATAGGCTCTCCAGGGTCACTTCCAGAAATAGTGTCAGAAGACATTGGAGCTGAAATTGAAATGGTACCAAAATGTCTGTCCAGAAAGTTTCTACTCTCTTTCTTTTTTTTTCTAGTAAAAGCTGCTGTTACCATGTTACAGACTAGAAAGTAGAATAGCGACTTTGTAGGGATCTATATTTTGTTGGGTTATTCAGGGAGTAGTCACCTCAGCAGGAAACAGACCTCTAAAGCCTTTGCCCATGATCTCTTCTAGCATTTGGACTATGTTTGCTCTTTGGGCCTGAACAGCTTATAGGCACACAGATGAGAGAAGACAGAATTTCTGGTTTTGCATAGCCTTGTGCGTGTTGTTTTATACTACTAAACTAAAATAAGTTAACATTATTTAGATATGTAAAGGCAGTGAGGAAGACCTTTAAGAATACATGTGATTGCAAGGTTAATTCGTTCATGAAGCTTTGTGGACAAAATCAACCTTATTGATTGAAAACTGATATATAGGATCTATTTCTTACCAGGTATGTAGTGTATACTTTCCTCTTGACGTCCTGCTTTTTGGAGGGGCCATGCCTGTGAGAAACTGTTGTCGTAAAAGGAAAGATTTAGAGGGTGGAACATGATCTAATGGGAATACAGGGGAGAAAAATCACTCTGAAGCAGACCTGGAGGTAAAATCGCTCCTTAAGGCTCATTTCAGTCCTCCAAAATTGTTCTTATGAAGGTAGCTAGTAACAGACTGGTTTGAGGCCAGACCTTTGCAGCTAAAAAAGTCATTATACAGAGCTGTTGCTTTTTCCTTTACTGCCCTGTTTTCGCACATAGCCTTCACCAACAATCTGTAGGGCAGCAACTGCTCATGCCTCTGAAGAGTATGCATCCACAAGCAGTGTGTACAGTCACTGAGCTGCACTAAGTGTTCTGTTTGACTCTTTCAAGGCTCTGAATCCCAAGCAACCACAATTTGCCACCTGCCCCCTCCCTTCAGATAAGCCTACAGTAGTTCAAAAAGTTTCTCAGGGAAATGCAAATAGTAACAAGATTTAATAAAACCAAAACAACTGAATATGAGGAGCGGAGTCACTAGTCCTTTGTTCTTCTTATGTAATGTGAGATAATAGTGAGAAAGCGATTACATTACAACTAAATTAATTAAACAAAGCTCCAAAACATAAATTAGAATTTAACTGTGCCATTAAAAACTAATTTAATTTGCAAGCCATCATTACAAGATAATAAAGACCTACTGCAAAATGCACAACAATCTCTTGTGAACACAGGAAAAAAAGCAAGCAATAAATCTCGTTGAGCAGATGAGTTTCTGTTACATTAGTAGAGGGGAAAAAAATGCTGAATGGATGTTTTAGAGCATAATGAGGAAGAGGAAGTAATGGAACAATTGGGCAACTTAATTTTAGCCATAAATGGTTTTATCGTTAAGGGAAGACCCCAAGGAATATTAGAATAAGATGTATGCAGTATTGATTTTCTTGGTATGTAACTTTTTTGATTCAGAAAAACCTTATGAATTTACAGTAACTTTAAGCTAATGCTCCTGAGATGTTACCCTTAGTTTCAGGAAAAATCAGAGTTGAAGGCTCCAGCCAACTTCTGTGGTGATGTATGGCATGAGATTACACAGCACAAATGTACACCAAAAGATGTACAAACAAGGGAAAAGTAGTGTTCAGGCTGATTAATGCTGTTCTGTTTTGCTGGAGTTTCATCTTCTGTTGAATTGGCATCCTGGCTGGGGTAGACATTTGCTCTGTTTCTGCCATTTTCCTTGGTTTTTGGTTTTCTGTGTAAGCTTATGTTGGTCCCTGTTGTATCTTACATCTCTGAAAACATCATAATCTCTGTATTTCCTGATGCGTTTGATGCAGTTGCTGTCTGCAGGGCGTGCCTTGGCAGTGCAAGCCAGTGCCCTTACTTTGGCCAGGAACTTCCAAAAAAAATTCTGCTGCCATTTTTCATTATAAGGCAGTGCCAGCAGATGGCAGTCCCGTACTTTCCTTTAGTCTAGAGGTGGTAGGCTTACAAAATTACTCTTTTACTGCAATTAATACTGTTGCTAAAAGAATAAAAGCTTTTTCCTTGCTTTTTTCCACTGGTTTTGTTTCCTTTTCTCCCTTCTTTACCAAGGCTCTGGTGAGAAGTTTGCCCCTCTGCCTTCTCTTCTGCGTGACGTCAGGGTTTGAACTTTACCTCCGAACAAGTGGTTGTGTGAAAATGAAGGTAGGTGTATGGAAGTTGCTGTATAGGCTGTCCCCGTGGCATTGACAGGACTATATAATTTATAGGGTTTATATTTTAAGACTCATTCCATCTGAGTAATTTTAATCATTCTATCTGCAATTCTCCCTGTAGTATCATGAGGTCAGGTGCTCTCTCGCCTCAGTAGCTGTGTCGTGTTGATGCATGAAGCTAAAACAGCTGGCATGCTCAATCACGGAGGCATAAGAAATGTAATTTGTAATTTAGGCCCAACTCTTGCAAACATTTAAGCACATGCCCAACTTGAGGCATGTGAGGTTTTTCTCTTAGCAATAAGAGCTACTCACAGATTTAGTGATCTGTAGATAACAGATTGGGGTGCTGTGTAAAAATCTACAGGTAGAACTGGTCAGGTTACTTGAATCACTTTGGATACAGAGAGCTGCATTAATGCCACTTGA
This sequence comes from Laterallus jamaicensis coturniculus, assembly GCA_022605575.1. Taxonomy (NCBI): domain Eukaryota; kingdom Metazoa; phylum Chordata; class Aves; order Gruiformes; family Rallidae; genus Laterallus; species Laterallus jamaicensis. The sequence continues at coordinate 7,618,861 of JAKCOX010000005.1, forward strand.
CATTATTTTGCCAAAAAATAAATATCTTTTCTGACTGACCCTAACCACCAGGCTATGAGTCCTTAGAGAAAGACAATTCTTCACTCTAAGCTTCCACAGTTCATTTTATTTTTACTTTGTTTATTATTTATGTGTTCCCATAAATGCTTCTCATGCTGTTTCTTTTGGTGCATACATAATACTCCCTACAAGAACATCTTCCAATACAGTAGCATAGACCTTGTCTTTTTAGGGGTATGACTTTTCCTGACAAGAGAGAGTGTTTGGGAACTCAAGGGATTCTGGAAGCTATGACTGAGCAGAATAATTACCCAATATCTCTTGGGCTGTCACTTTCACCAGCTTTTCCCAGTGCAGACTTGTGCAGAGCAGCGGAAGGGAATGTGCTAGAGCAGAGGTTTCCAGAAGGAGCTTGAAATCTGTCAACACACATGATTGCATTTGAAAAAAAAAACAACCACCAGGAAAACTAACCACCCCCCCCAAAAAAAAACCTCAAACCAAAACCAAACACCCAAAAAAACCCACCTTAAACCTTTTCCCAGTATTATTTCCTGTTGTGCCTAGACATGAATTTATAATGGAGATGAAGGCGATATGCATTAATGATATGCTCTGAGTATAAATTTACACAGGCGTGCTTCTCCTGAAATGAGATGGTCAACACCAGTGACTAGGTAATAGACTTACCTGATGAACTGATAGGATCCAATCTAAAGGCCAAGGTTTTACTGCTTGTGTGGCTTTCCCTCACCCCAAGCTGCTCTGACATTGAATCCTTAGAATTGAGCTACTACCACTGTGTTTTCTAAAAGTGAAAAGAAGCTAAACACAGGCTAAGAAAGAGAGATTGGTAGGTTATAATATCTCGACTGGATGATGCTTGAGAATAGGCTTAATAATACTAGTTAAGTACTGTTATAAGGAGTTGGGGTGGGTGAGAACATGTGTAAATGTACTATGCTATACTGTTCCTTCACTCTTGCTGTGACACCAGTTCTATCTGAAAAAAGTACTAAGATCAGCTGCTCTGGAATTAAATAATATCTAACCCTGTAATTAGTGGTGTGGAAACCAGCTGGACTTCAGAGTGCATGAAATGTTGGTGTAATTTGGCTCAGAATTAAGGTGTGGTGCGATACATTCTCACTGGCAAATTGCCTTTGCTGGTATAATTCCACTGAAGAAAATAGGACTGCTTATGTCACTGGGAGTACAATTGCAGGATTAGTCATTAGATTGTTCTAGCGTATCAGGACTGGGTAGTTTATATAATGCACTACTATAACCCAAAGAGCAATTAAAAAACAGGTAATCACCCAAAATGCTAATAGGCTTGTTGCCACAGAAAAGAAATGTCAATTAAAATTCTTATGAATTATTTACACAATATTCCCCCCTCCCCGTAATTTGATTCCAAATTGAATGTTAGCTTTAGGTCAGGGTTTTATGTGAAGATCTGTAACCCTTCTGAGCTGCACATGCACTCATTAGCTACAGGCACGTTTGCAAATGTGCTGGAGTTCTCTCTTGTAGTTGTCAGTCTATTAAATACAGATCAGGCTCCCTCCTTGAAGCACTGCCACTATGTTGCATCCTACAGGAACATGTCTTAAGCAGTTCCAAAAGTTGACTTGGCCCAAGGATTTTTTTCCCTCAGGTTTGAAGACATGTCCAGCTGTCAGATTAGCAGGGTTGCTTTTGAGTTTACGTTGATTTCAGGCAGTTAGTATGCACCCTCAAACAGCACTGTAATTATTCACAAAACATTAAAAACATAAATTCTGATACTCTGTGCGTGTGTGTAATGCTTACCTGTTAACCCTTGTGGTTGTGCAAAACACAAGTCATTTGAGAAATTCTTAAGCAGAAATATTTTACAACATGTGAAACTCTTACATTCCACCTGAAGCATACACCTTGAGGGATTTTTAACAGTTGGTCTCTTTAACATAGGAGTGTAAAACATGTTTTGGATGCTGTCATGATAGATTAAATGAGAGGATTGGAATGTCCTAGATGTAGATCAAACAAGTTAAAAGGAGCATAAAAGATGGTAACTTATTTAACTGTCACAATGAAAACCATGGCATTAGATTAGCTGGTTTTTTTTCCCTGGTCCTTTGATTGTCCGCTGCTGTGATTTGATTTTGCATGTCAACACAAATATCTGTAAACTGAAGGTGGCTAAACGAGGCTTTCCTTGTTAGGCACTAGTTGATAAGTGGGTGGCTTCTCTAAGGACAAGAGGGCCACCTTGAAACTGAGCTTGTGTCCTGTCTGCAGGATAATACTTTCCTGCCATATGAACTTTCCTCTCTCTTTTCTCACGTATTATCATTATTATTATTATTATGACTACTTTATGGGTAGTCATTCTGATCTGAATAGTTCAGTTGCAAGCATAGTGTTTACCGAAGAGTGGGATTTCCTTCTTCCTGTTCTCTCAGTAGCATTGCTGGCCAAGTTTCACTGGTTGGATCAGGTTCGTGACCAGTCAGGTGGTACTGAAGGTCTTTACAAGAACATCATGGACTGTAGGATCAGTTTGACTGTAAGTGTTTGGGAAAGCAAAATAAGAAACCATTACTGCTAATAACAGAAAGACCCTGTACAGTCTCTTTGGTCCAGATAAACTTTGCACTGCTGGAAGTTAAAACAGAGTCTGAATTTACATGCAAAGTTGTGTGTGTTTGACCAATGAGTCATTGAAGGACAAAATACTATTATTTTTCCCTAAAATAACTGCACAAAAGACTTAAGCCTTCATTAGCTCTTCCTTCCCCAAATATTTCCTTGTCTAGGACATTACTGGAGTAATTTTGTTGTTTGTAATTTATTATAAGTTGGTTTCATTGCACTGTAGAACTTGTGGCATCTGGTCTTGTATGTTGCCTCTTCCAGTGACAGGAACATATGCGAGAAGAAACACGCTCAAATACTTCTTAGATGTTTCTGGATGCTGTCTGCTGTAGCTGCTTGTGTGAGGTAGAGACCAGGTATGTTGACCATAGGAATATCAGCTCTCTTGTTGGAGGATTCTGGGAAGTTTTTCAGCCTTTTTAATACTTGAGTTGAATGGAAGAGGGAAAGGATGAGGAGACACATGTTTTTGCTTGTATCTCAGTCTTGTGAAGTGCCTGCTGCAATATACTGGGATGGAAAGGACTGTTTTTCTTCTGAGCTGTGTTATGATGCAGAATACTTGTCCCTGCCCTGAAGAACAGTCAGGTATTATGTGCAAAGTGTAAATGTTCCCACAGAAAAGGCCACCAGAAATTCATCAGAGAGTTCTGGGCAATAAGGCATTTAGGATGGCTTCCTGCAGAGTGGGAGAGGAGGACTCACAACTTCCCTGTCAAGCTTGTAGTGGGATCCCGATTTAAGTTGGACAGTGCAGGTAAGCTTTTCTCCTGAGGGGATACTGTGAAGGAAAGGAACATCCCAACTCTCACTATTTCCTTGGCTTTGTGACATTTTCTTACCTCTGTTTCCCCATCTTCCCTATCATCTCCTTTGAGCAGTTCTTCACCCAAAGTCAGGAAGGTAAGTTGAGTGGAAATCAGTCTTCTGGCAGCTAAAACTCTACTACTTATGACTAAAATATTCATCAGTAATGGCTTCTTCCTATTACTGGCATTGCACAGGTTTGGGCTTGAAGCAGTGTTACCACTGCTTGGGAGCTCTCAGTAGTACAAAACTTACTGGGATAATCCTGACAGCTCTGGGGTTTTGTTTTCCTTAGTAAATCCTGTCTCAGATGTCACAGTTTGTTTTTTATATTTCCTTTTTCCTCTTAACAGTATGTTTATGGGTTTCACAACAATATCCAGGGATTTGTGCTTCCATAAAGCTGGTAAGAGTGATGTGGTAATCTTCCTCACCACTTCCCAAATGTATACCCTGTTTCTCAGGCTTACTAAATAAGTATTTTGTATATTTCTCCTTGTCATCTTCTTCACATGCTATTTTCCCAATTCTGTTTCATTTTATTAATCAGTGATTATAAATGTCACTTTCATAATACCTAATCTATCCCAGTATTAGAATAATCTCCTTCAATTTCAATGTTCTTAAGTATTCTTTCTTGTACTTTTGTATTTAAAAAGGAGCCAATTGGCCAAAAGTTGAATATTTTCACACATTATTTTCAATTCACTTTTCTGGCCAGTGCCAGAAAAACCTAAGCTTATAGCATACCACTTTTACACTGGAATGTTAAAATGCAAACCTTTTCAGCAGTCACCTCTGTCCATTGAAGATAGAGTTCCCTTCTCTTGTTATTTTGTCTGTAGATTCATTATCTTACCTTTTTCTAAATTGAATTGCATAAGCCACTTATCTGCCCATGATTCTAGGCAAGCCAAGTCCCTGTGAATTTTATTGCTTCCCTATTGTGTGTTTGCTGATTCACTCTATTCACATCATCAGCACATTTCATCACTTTTTACTGCATTTTCCTCCTTTCAGGTTTATAAAGTAAACAAAATCAATACTAATGTTACAGTATTCCACAATTCAACTCCTTCTGCTTGGAACTGCTTCATGTTATAAGTACCTTTGGCTCCAGTATACTAGCTAATTTTTATCCACTCGAACTGCTTGTCTCTTATATCACAGGCACTAAAGTGAGCATGCAACAATTTGCAAAGCATCTTAGACCATTCTTCATTAGAAGCCAAAAACTGCTTCCAGTCAAGCCTGAAACACGCTGACCACAAAGTTGTGTAAGCTCTTTTAAAAAGCCAAAAAAAAAAAATAATCAAAGAGATGATCCCTAGAGGTTATTAATAAAGAACATGAGAGCTCTGAAGCACTTGTGTCTACTGCCTCTTTGCTCATACTTGTCTCTATGTTATGAGGCTCTTCTGTATATCATTATATGACAGGACAGGTTTTTAGTGGGTGAAAATTGGTGAGGCTTATCTAGTCTCAATAGTGCTATGGTGATTTATGTTTGATTAACACCTGCCTCAGGCTGCTGAAGCAATGTATGACATGATTACCCTGACATAATGGTATTTGCTATCCCTGAATATGGTTTTGTGGCTTTGGTATCAAGTATCATGGTTGCATGCAAGCGTGATGATATTCAGGATCAACCTTGAGATACTCTATACGAACAAGGCAAATCACTGACACTTGTGCAATATGGGCAATTGTTAACTCCAAATGTTTAAACTCCTTGGTATTGGCCACTGAAGAAACTGGACAAATAACATCAAACTGCTGGCTTTGTGTTCTCCAGAGCAGATCCAACCTATTTGTCAAAATATTTACAGTTAATATAAAATCAAACATGTCTTAAGTTATAGAATACTATGTTGTAGCATAGCAGCTGTCATGTTTTATTATTATTTATCGAGAAACATACACTTGAACCTCCATCTGGAATGAGATCCTTTAGTCAGTGGACCTATGAGGAAAGTTTATGAAAGGAGGAGGGAGATCTACCTGTTGCTGCCTTTTTGCTAAAATGCACAAAATCAGCTAGTATGGATGAATGTGTTCTAGGGAGTCCCATTTTTTAACATGGACTGAACCCTGACCTGATAGTTACCTTTAGTGTGGGTGCTTGGTCTCATTGCACCAGTCATTTCACCAAAAAAAAAAGTGAGGGGCAGTCTACCCTTAAAAGTATAGAGTTTCAATAAACAAAGCAAAGTCTGGAAGTGAGAGGAGGGAAGCATCAAGATGTGAAGTAAATTGATTATAGTCACACTGTAAGTAAGTGGCTTTAAAGGAGTTTTATTTATATCCCTTGAAAAATAATACATTTTAAGTGAGCCTTCAAAAAAAGCTGAGATTCATATCTTCATGAAGCCCATCCTATTATATCCAGTGGCATGTACAAATCAAATGGAATTTCTTCAGTGCCCTTTGACTCCACAATAAATTCCAGACACAAAAGAGATGCTACCCTTTCATTTTCACAATATGAATGTTATCTTCCCTTCTATTTCTAGTTCATGTACTTGTGCCTGACATTAACAGGACTATCTGTTGGCAATAATGCCTAAAACAACTTCTGGGGTAAAATAGAGTGGATGAAGGGCTGGTCTGCATGTTGCAAGCATTATTGACTGAATTTATTTGCCTTTAAAAAAAGAAAGCCTATGTTTCTGCTTCATCAGAAGCAGTCCTATGTCTACAACTGTCTGGCTTCTGACATTTATCTGATTCAGTTTTAATGCTTAATTGTTATAAGATGAGCTCTCTGTTACTATTTCAGGTCTGTCTTCAAGGTCTGTGGACAAGGTAAGTAATGTGATAACAGCACAGTGTCCAGTCTAGCCATGTTTAAATCTTTGTCCTTTCATAGTAACTATTCTCATGCCTACTGTTCTGCCCCTGAATTACACAGTCTGTGTTTGTCAGCAAAAAGGGCAAATTGGGTATTGGAGATGCAATGGGGTTTTTCCTCCTGACAAGTCCATTGGTAGTAATGAATAGATGCAATTCCCTCTCATTTTGCAACACATCTGGACTGGGTGATGTATCTAGTCAGTCATCCATTTAATTCTTTTTTTATTCTGTGTTTCCTAATACTCCATTGAAGTGGTGGATTCTCTGTCCTCAAACTCATCACTCAAAGCTACTGAAATTTTCAGTATTACTATTAACAGAAATGAGAAGACGGCCAGTCACCTCACAGAGTCCAGTTCTTGGCTTAGTGAATCCTGTGGTTTGCATGACATTCTGTAGGCTTGATTCTCCATCACTTTGACCTTGAGCAGTGACCCATGCCCACGTAAAACAAGTGTTCAGAATGGTCTGTATTAACACCCAGTCAGGATTAATGTCAAGGAGTGCAGTGCAGTGTGAATCAAATGTTTCTGATTTCAGTGTATTTCAATGCAAATGGAGAATTTTTGTTCTGGGCTTAATTTGCTTGATAACTCTGTTTTGATCTGCCATTCCAGTCAGAAATAAAGGGTATAAAAAATTCAGATATTCCCCTTCATATTTGTATAATGCACTGTGTTTTACATATCTTTAGCCAGAGTATAGCTATTGTGGAGGTCTGGGTAGTACTAATTCACTGTTGCTGCCACAGCAGGGAAATACCTTGCCCTTTCACAGAGCACCTCACTGGATAGCTAAAGGAGACAGCCACAAACTAGCTTACTAATTTTCTTTATCTCAGGCTATTTTAACCCAACAGGATTTCACACAGGAGTCAAAAATTGCAGTGTGGTATGAAGAACATCCAGGTAGTTTTCTGATGATTACAGCTAGATTCATACTAGCAGCCCTTAGTCCTCAAACACATTTTGGTTTTGAAATCTTCAGGGACTCAGAAGACAGAGGAACCTCTGAGTTCCCATTAGCTGTTACAAGTCCTACGCTGCTCTTTAATTACCAAGTAAATAACAGTGATGGAGACCAAGAGGACCACAACTCACAGTGAGTGCTTCTGTGAGACAGCAATAATGAACTCTCCCTTTTGAGGTGCATTAGCAACACAGTTTCTTTACTTGCTGACTGTACCTTAAGCTATAAATGAATTGCTTTGGCTTCAGGTGCAGTTAGCCACATACCTGTGCAACGGCTGTCTTGAGAATGTAACTGAATTAGGTGCTGGTGGTGAGGAATGTCCCTCCAGTTTTCATAGCAGCTGACCCATCACGTACACTAAATGGACTTGGGTTGCTCTTTGGACAGAGGCAGGGTAAATTAAATTGGTCAGATTAAAGTAGACTGCTACTGGTAACACATTTCATGGGTGCCTCCTGCTCTGTGTCTGACTTGATCTCTGTGAGGCTGCTGCATATAAAACACTCAAGAAAAGACAATTTTATTTTTCTGAAAGAGAGAGAAGTCATAGCCTGAAACAGGACATTCTTTCTTTCTAACTGACAAGCGATATCATAAAGGCAGCTGCTGGGAGCATAGCATATCTGTCAAAATGTAAATTGTTTGTGACTGAAGCACCCTTCTGCAAAGATACAGCACCTACCTCTTCAAAGGAGCTTCTTGGAAACAAAACTGTACAGATATCATACCTCATGGTAGGAGAGCCTATAAGTGAGCCTTTAAGTATCACTCATGAATTCCACAGGATTTATGGTAGGTTAGATTTCAGGATAAGCTGGTTTTTTCAGTACAAATTACTACAAAGTTGTTTTAAAAACCTATAGATGCAGTGAACCTGAATGGAATCCCTACCTTCTCTCCCTTCCCCCGAAAAAGTCAGGGTGGAAATATTTTGACGGATAACCTGACTGTCCCTTTCAGAAAATTGGCTGGTGCGAATTCTCTCTAGATGGCAGTGCAACTCTTTCAATGACGGATCTGCTTCCTTCCCCCACCCTCTTTCCATTTCTTCTGGAGACTCATTTCCAGCTGTACTGCACTATGATTTAACAGGGCTTTGATGCTGTAAGATGTTGGCGGGCACAGATTTTTTTTTTTTTTCTAAAAGGATAATATACTGCTTTTTCAAAGTCAATTAACACTTAGGGCAAATGAAATGGGGAGAGCTAAAGGTCAATTACTAAAGGATGGCCACAAAAACCTTTCTGGTTTACACAGTATTCATCCAGGGATTGCAGATCACTGGGAAAAGAAAGGAAATAGTAATTAGCTCATTTCATTTCTTGATGGCTACCAATAAAATGGTTTAATACAGTTTATATGTTTTATTTTCAATTGAGTGTGACTGGTGCTAATAAGCATTCTGACCAGTCTGGGACTCTGTTGTTTCAAGGCGCTGTACTGTCATCACAGTAGCTGGGAGATCAGTGTGGGAATTTATGCACCAAGTAAATGTTAGCATAGAGAATAGCATTAGAAGTTCAGGTTTGGACTGCACTTAATAGCCTTTGTGTGTAAAAGGAATATTGTAGCTGGGCAGTCCAGCCATTACATGCACAAGAGCATGAGAGAGAATGCCAGTGCCATTTTTTTTACCATCGTTCATCAGTCTATTTAAAACAAGCAGTTAAATGAAAACTTAGCCTTTGGAGGTTCTTGGTGTTGATGAATTGTCTTACCAGCTGCTGACTTTTCATGCTGTAACCATGACGCTGTTTTACAGGTGTGCTGCTGTGGAGAGGGAGATTTAATCAAACAGGGCTCCAGTGCTGCTTAGGCTTACCCACCTTCCTGTTACTCACGTGAGTCACCCTGACACCAGTGAGGTTACTCACTGATGTAAAGTACAAGCAAAGTCTTAAATGCTTTTGAGCTGTGTGTGCCTTGTTTGGAGAAATGGGAGACTTATTTCAGGAGAACATACAGCTTAAGGGAAGCTTTAATAAAAATAATAATAACCCCAAATTAAAGGACCATTCATAACAAAATAAGGTAGCAGATTACTGTCTTGTCAGTTTAATGGTGACTGTACATGAAAATGGCCAGGCCTCACTTGAATCTGTGCTTTCTGCTTGCCTTTTGTGCTTTGAACAGCTTTCAAGGCAAGACTCACACTTAAGATTGCAGTCACAGTTCATTTCTATCTTTTTAAAAATAACTCTGCTGAGTTTAATAACCTTTTCCTTTTTGAATAAGGAGTTTCTGTTTGCAGTCACATGAAAAGAAAAAGAGGCCAGTGCTACAGACAGCAGGAGATTATTTCGTGCCTACCTACTCAAAGAAGGTTTTACAAGAGCACAAGGGCCAGGCAAAGCACATAATGAGCAAACTCTTGTGAGGTAAATTATTATTTGGGATTATGAATGGGCCCTTAATGTGTGTGGGAAACTGTGCTGCCAACTAGTTGTGTGTGGCACTTGACTTGCAGGTAAGTAGCAACTTATCTGATGGCTGTCATCCTTGCCTCATTTCACTGTCTGTGACAGCAGGGAAGGGAAGAAAAAAGTGCTGGACCTGGAAGTCATGCTTGCTTGTTTGCTGCTGTGTCAGAAAGACAGACCTCTTTCTAACCACGATTGTGTGTGTGTAGTGTGCTAATTGTCTGCCCCCACCTACATGCAGCTGGCAGTCTTTGTCCTTTTGCTTTGAAAAGCACAGCATCCCAACCCTTGAGCAACAGGCACTGAGGCACAGTGCCTAATTTCTTTTCTTCAGTTTACAAAGGGAGTGAGGATCAAATGTGGAGCTCCTGTTCCTCAGCTACAGACTATATCCCACTTTAAGGATACACGGTAACTTTTGTTATGGCGGTGACTGTAGTGTGGTGACACGCTAACTGGAGAGTACAGAGGCTGCAGGAGCACTGCACAGTCTTGTGTTGCACGGTCAAAAGGTGGTGCATTTCACTTGTAAACAATGGCAGCTGTGTGTGTGTGCAGTGTTTGCCCTTGTCCGATTCATGCTGTTGGAATATTGGGGTAGTTCCTGTATCTTTCCAGGGAAATATAGCATGTAGGGCTGCCCCAGTGATGTGCCTGCTGTAGCAAAAGACTTGACAACTTTCTGGGCAGGTTTTATAGCAAATGTTAACCTATGTAGTGGTGAGGGGTCATGCTTAGCTTACACCTTGCTCTGATGGTCATGTTTTTCTAGTTGTATCCACTTATTTTGCCAATGATTTTGTTGAGGCAGGAAAAAAAGGGTTCGAGATATTTGCTTGGATTGCTGAACATCCAGAAAACCAGAACATGTCCACTGAGAGCATTCACATCAGATGTACTGTGCCTGTGAACTGACCTGTGTGTGTATTGCAATGCATTGCAAGGGTCATATGTGGCAAAGAATACACCTGTATGTTTTCATCCAGGAAAAATGCCAGCTCTGCTGAAGTTGTCTCAGATTTGTTACTGTGGTTACTCTAGAGCAATTTTGGGGAACAGTCCTCAGGGTGTGAACTATCTCACCACAGTGTCTGTTCTTCTCGGGAGCAAGAAATTCTGTCAGTGTGTCTGGAGATACATATGCAGGGAGATTCATTTTCCCCAAACTAGGAGGATTGTGAGTCTGGGCCCCCTCTCTCCCTTTTTTTTGAATTTAACTTATTCCATGGAGAGAAAAATAAGATCTATACTATGCTATTAAAGAAAAAGGAAATTTGGATGCAGCTTTTGTCTTCACAGCTTTGAATTGGTAAGCTTGTGAGAACAGCTGTTCTTTATTTCAACAAAATCAGGAAATGCAGAGATGAGCAACAATAAAAAAAAAAACCCTGGGTGATCAAAACCAGTCCCTAAAGCTTTGTTTGTGTATACTGTCTTTGCATCTGAGCCAGCATCCGTTGAAATCAATGATACCTCCTTTTCTTTGTTGTTGATGGAAACAGCTTCAGGCAAAATTGGCAAGGTATGTTAGACCACAGCTTCCTGGTGTGTTATGTTTTAGGGAACCCACTCTCCCACCAGCATATATAGTGTGCAATCCATTGTTTTACATGGGGAAAGCAAGTGAGAAATAGATATACTGCAAGCTTTTAATTTATTTGGTTTTAATGGGTGGATTTAGCAAATATTTTCTTAAAAAATATTATCAATACATCTTAATCTAAACCTTACAAGCAGGGAGGGGAGGTTGGGGGCAGAAAAAAATAATTAGTCCTCTGCAATAGTAAATTTCTTAAAAAAATCTTTCCTCATGAGCTGATGTCATGGATCATTTCAGGCAATCCACCTGAATAGATGTATAAAACCCAGGATGTCATGTGGCCGTTGCTGTTTAAGCCTTCTCATGGTCTTATTTGTGAGCTACTCAGGTCAGGCAGAACCTTTCAGAAAACATGCATTTTATTCTGAAATCCAAATGATCAGGTAGCTGGAGAGAAGTGATTTATGAGAAAAGATTAAAGTCTCCCAAGAGTCAGTCGGTAATGCATTTGCACTCTTCACTGCTTTGATTGCTGTTGATAGTAAGACCAGAGCTATGAAATGTATGTTTACTGGATTTTTCTAGTATTTCAGTATTTCCAGTGGATTGTATGGAGAGTAGTAACAAAAGAGAATTTAAAATAACAAAATTAATATCTCATGGCTCTTAATTTACTAGATACATATTTGTGAGATTGATGAGGTTTACTAATCCGTCTTCTGGGTAGAAGATTAGGTTTCTCACTTTCAGGCTACAACAGTAAAACCATTTTGTTTTCCTGCCTTCCTGGGAATCTGGTCTCTTGTGCCTCTTGCCTCTTCTAAATGGGGTTTGGATTATCAGAAATTGCTTTCTGGTTTTTTTTATTAGACATTAGCCTCAAGCGACAAGGTCAATAGGAATTAAAAAAAAGGCACAGAATTAATATAGATTTTTGGTCATCTTTTGTGTAGCTAAGAAGATAATTCAAAAGGTCTGTAAAGGTGTTTCTTTCTGGAGTGAAAACAAAACATGACATGAGGATAAGGAAGCCTAATTGCCTGTCTCAATGCCATTTCTCTGTTGTCTTGGAGCTAGAAGAAAATCTTAGGGTGTCAGAAACCACGTGTAAGCATGATACCTTATGAGCTGCACAGGCTTTGTCAGGACTGGGAATATTCATATGCATTCCCAGTAGTTAATTTTTTCTTGTAGGAAGGCCCTGAAGGCTGATTCTTCAAGAAGCTGTAGCTATAGGAGCCTGAAGCACTACGGCTTTGAGGGAGGAGGTAGAGAGCATCATGAACTGAAGGTGGAAGGTCTGTTGATGGAGGAGGTTCACTGATAGACAGCTTATAATAGTCTCACTTCGTTGGACAGGTCTACAATAAGAAAGGAGCATCTCCTTTTAGAAAATTGTATTATGTTTTTGGTTCTAAGCTGTTTTGCAGATCAACCTGAAAAGCAGAAGAGAAAAAGCTGTGATAGAGATCTTCACCAGTGGGGAATTTAGCTGAAGTAGTTTGTCAGCTTCATCTGATCCAACAGCCAACAGACTGTGATTATCTGTACTGGATTTGAATGCTAATGGGCTGCTAAAGGTCCTTATTGACTATGAAATATAATTTGAATAAATAGAAGCTGCTGTTTTGGTCTAAACCAGCCACAGAAATGGTAGCTTACCTATGTGGAAGTTAGCTTTTCATATATGTATTTGTCCTGTAACCATGAGATCCCTAACATATTGTTGGAATTTGGAGCAATTAATCACAAAATTGAGTTCACTCTGAGCCAACTTTTTAGCATAGCCCTAGTTTCATGTGCTTCAGAAGTGAAATAAAACCCTGCCTCGTTCTGTTCCCAGCGTCAGGCTCTGAACAGTCATTAGCCTTCTTTTTGTTCCTCTGGAAAGATAGAATTCAAAAAATTTCTTGTTTTGCAGTTCCTGAGGAAAGGAATCATACTCAGGTTTGGGATTTCTTTTGCTTAATTTCAGCAGTGCTTTAATTCAAGTGCCGATTAAGCAGCACGTATTGAATGATGCTGCATTTATCTTGCCGCGTTCATATGGTATTTATACCATTTCCTGTGGACTGAGTTTTAAGCAGGAGATTTAACTATACCTTTCTCTTCAAGCAGATGCAGGTTGATTTTCTGAGGGTGTAACATTATGTTTTCACGCTGCTGAAGAAGTGATCGATGGGTGACCTTCTTTCCTGACACACTTCAGAGAATTTGTGAGGTAGTCCATTTGTTGAGTGTTACATGTTTCATCACATGACTCTGAACCTTTTTTTTTGAAAGGGAGGAGCTCTGTTTTTTCAATATACCATAAGGAATGATGTGCAAGAGAATAAGCATGTCAAAATCCTTTCAGATTCATCATTTCAATATTTCCTTCTGCTACAATGGTTTAATTAGAGTAGTCGTCTATTGGTAAGGGCTTTTGTATATCTTTAATGAAACTGAAGAGCATGAAATGTGGTTTCCTTGCCTTTAAATGAAGCCACTTTTAGAAAAATAAAATGAGAAATGAAGAAATTGTTGGAGTCACAGTGCATGAAATTAAGAGAACCCTGACTATATTGGCAACAAGTTTTTTTTCTCTAGCATTTTGATGACCGTGTAGCTAAGTGGGTTGCAGGCTAGCTGTGAAGAGATTTTCTTGGTTTGGATCACATGCTTTTAACAGTTATATTGGCTTCATGTTCTGTTGAGGAATTCACGGTCCTAATCCTGCAGTTACCTTCAGGCAGGTGGAGCTTTGAGCTCTGGTGGACACTTACTGGCTCCAAGTCCATCTTCACACCTTTATTTTCTCTGCTCTCACTGAGCAGTGCAGGATGATGAGGGGGTATGTCATGGTCCGAAAAGTTTCTTTTTGGAAGGAGCTCCCATGAAGAAATCTGCTGCTTCTGAACTAAGTTGGCATTTCAGTCTAGAAGAAAGATTGTTTTTAGATGATAAAGAAATCTTTGGTGGTTTTTTTGCTCTAAAGCAGACACCCAAAAATGCGCACTATGGCAGTTTGCTTCTGCAAATTGCGCTTTCATCTAAATGAAGATGTTTCACAGAAATTTGCAGTTTTGAATTAAAAAAAATGTAAAAGTAAACACTCAAATTGAAATTGCAAGCTACTTACAGATTTCATATTAAATTCAACTTAGCATCTAGGAGCATGTGAAACAGGCACACAAGACTTTGTGGCCAGCTGGTGGGTTGAGTAAAGTAATGCTGTCATAGAAGATGGTTCCTTATGTGCTTTCTTCACTGTCAGTCAGTCATGGCATACACTGCAAATCACAAAGTACTTTGAATATCTTCTCAGACTTTAGATTCTTGCAGGGCTTCTGGAAGCTCAGTGACTACCAAAGTCCTGCAGGTATAGGGGAGGAGAGAGAAATTATGTTAATTTAAAAAACCCTGAGTCCTTAAAAAAAAAATTAAACCAATGAAAAATCATAAAATATTCTGAGAATCTAAACCAAAGGCATGGAAAATTATTTAAATATGCCACCTCTTTGGAATGTTTAAAAAGATGGGTTTTTTTTAAAAATGGAACAGAAGTTCTGATTTTTCCACCACAAAAAAAAGCCAAGGGATGTTTTAATGAATAGAGTCCTGATTTTGAATGAGTACTCATCAGAACAGATGAGTATTCTACCATTTTTGCTAAATTGAACATTTCTTTTTAAAAGCACATTGACAGGTGTCAGCTTTTTTTTGGTTTGTGACACTTCCTTATTCATTTTCAGTTTTGTGTGTGTGTCTGAGCACTCTCTCTGTAACCTAAAAGACAAGGTTCATGTTCTTGATCACAGTAAACTTGCGATTCAGCAGTCCATTGGTGTGAGCAATGAATGTCCTTACACTGCTGTTGAACTTTACATTCAACCTGGCAACTGTCAGTGGCATTATGGTGCTGAGGTGGCTGGGAATATAAATCAGAACAGCTTCTGTGAAGGCAAAAGAGATGTAGTGATTTAACCAACTGAAGAAATGGATTCACATGAACACAACCTTATATATTTAAATCAAAGTGCAGTGCCTCTTCTGGTATTCTGATGGAGTTAAATATATATCTCCAGTAATTGCTGCATGGTAACACATTTGACCAGTGTTCGCCATAAGTTTGCAAGCTTCAGATGCTCATAAGCTGGTTCTATATAGTTTTTGTGGAAAAGATGAGAAAGGAACAAGTTTTCTTGATGAGGGTGGAGTGGGAATCCATGGGAGAAATTAAGAGTTTAGCAGAGATAAGTATTATTTGGTCATGTAGTTTGAACTGCTGACAGTGTAAGCTTGACTGTGTGTGGACTAAATAGCAAATCACTAAACCCTGCCAATAATGCTCAGTCTTTTACCCTGTCTTGGAAATTAAGGATCAATTAATGTAACATAAAAATGATAGTAAGTCAGGAGTACTGATGCATGAGAATGGAAACAATTGTTTGTGGTTTTCATGAGAAGATTGCTGGCTTTCAGGATTTCAATTGCATACAAACTGCTTTTACATCTCTAATTGAAGATGTGTTGTCATTAGGGAGGTTTGACTTGACATTGACAAACTTCAACATAATACAAAGACATGAAAAATGGGCTTGTGTTTGCCCTGAAAATGATTCACTGGCTAATACAGTGATGTTCCTTTCTTTCCTAGGAATGCTGTAGGATGCTAAATTTACTTCTGCATGAGACTAAAGGTCCGAGTTACACAGCAGTGGTAAGAGGTGTTGAAGCACAAATGGGCTGTGCAGAAAGTTTTCAATATCCAAAAGCAAAAGCTTTTCTTTTTAAGATGAAAACATGTACAAAGGATGACTTTCTTTTTGATGAGTAAAACTTATACTGGAGCAGACACAAGATGTTATATGATGTTATATGTTAAAAATTGATACTCCTTAGTCTAGGAGGTCTGTATGTATTTAGGAGAGCTTCATCCTGTATATACATAATTTGGGAATCTTCTCTCATTCTTTCTGGTGATACAGCAAGATGTATCACTGAGTTTTATTAAAATATATGTTATTTTGCTGAATAATAGATGTTTTCTGCATTTTTTTGAGGTCAAAGTAACTGTATAATTTTCTTTTAAAAAATTGTACATCGTGCTGTTTTATTTGGGGTGTGATGTTTTGGGGTTTTTTTTAAATTTCTGAAGGACAGGATTGGATTTCTTTCATACCTGGTAGGATCACTTAGTTTTTTTCAGAGAAATCACTGCTAGGTGATAAAAAATGGTGTAGTTTCTAGGACCTGAACATTTGGTCAATAAAAGTGAAGGCATGATATAAGATGATAAGGAAGATAGTGTGAATCTGAAAAAACATTGGCTTCTTCAGCTCAAGGACATTGTCCTTTTGATATGGCCAAGCCAGAACGGAGTTGGCTTTCCTGAAGTTGGCTTTGAATAGAGATAAAATTTGTGACACTTTTCTTCAGCTGCCTGTGAAGATGTACTTATTTTTATTACAATTTTATGCTTTGGTACACAATAGGTTGCTGCTAAACAAATGATAGATTAATTTTCTTTATATATTTAATAAAAATAATGCACAATTAAAAGTATTGATATTAGCTTTATTCAAAGTGATGCTGAAGATACATAGTATATGGTAGTAATGTATAGCACATATATTTTGGGAGGCTACAGGTTTACAGCAGAGCTGTAATCTGCAGTATGATGAACACAGTACAGAGCCAATACCTTTGTAGGCATTGATGCTGTGTTCTTAAGAAAACAAGTCAACTATACTATTTCATTGGGAAACTACCTTAAGCAATTTATAGCAACTAGTTCAACAAAAGTTTTAGTGAATACTCAGAGCAAGAGAAGTGTAGCATTGATAGTCTCCTCTAGGCTGGAGATGGATGAATGACTTTCAGTTCTGTTTCAGCCACTCAGTTTTCCTATATTTGAGAAAGATGTTGCAACCTAACCTGTGTTTTTCAAGGGGCAGTTCATGAGAAGTGATTGTCAGTAACATCTTGCTAGAAACCATGAGATGATACAAATTTACAGGGGCTTCTAGAGAACTTTTTGCAGTGAAGATATGTCCTGACTATATTCTTGTGATTTACATCGCCTGTTTAATCATCTTGTTTGTCCCTCTTGTAAGAAGTGATTCAATGAAAAGTAATCATGCTGATATAGGTGTAGCTTAAGAGACCATTAATATAACTTTAATATAAGAATTTTCATAGTTTTAAGAATAGACTAGTTTAAGAGCAAGCTGTAACTGTGTAAGCTGCTTGTGAGAGCAGATGCAAAACTTCGCCATAACAGGGCAACAGTCAGAGCTTTGAAGATACAGAAGTAAGAATCTGTGTGTTTTTAGGAATAGATTAGTTTTGAATTTTAGCAGAATTTGGCTGTGATCACATCAGCTGTTTCATGAAAGCGGCTGCAAAACTGAGCCATAACTGTGCCACAGCCTTGAAACTAGAGGAAGTAAGAGATAGAGGAGTCATAAATAATGAGACTAATGACCAATTAAAAGACAGAGTCTATCTTGGTTTCAGTGTAAAGCTAACTAGCCGGTGCAGGTGTTGGGAGCCCAGATAAGCATGGAGAAAACCGTAAAGAGCCTGCGCTGAGAGCGAGGAAGATGCCCAGCCTTCATCCCTGAAGACCACCAGAAGCCCCCCTGAGTGTCACTGAGCATGCTCTATCTGGGCGGAGTTAATGTAAATGACTTCCTGGAAATAACTTGCATAACCCTGCCTTTTCTTAGAAATTATAATGAATATGTGTAGTTAATATGTATAAATATGAGAAATTTCTCTTTAAGGGGCGCACACATTAGGAGCGATCAATCCCCTGTGTGCCCAGCGCTGCAATAAAGGATCCCTGCTTCATAGGCACCAAGGCCAGTGAGTTTTGATTCTGGCTTTCCGAGGCATCAGAAGGGATAGCTATTAATATAGCTATAGGAGATCTGTAACAAATAATAATGTGTGCCTAGTTGCTCAACACAGGCCTTCTCATCTGATTGCTCTTGAAAATGAATGAGTGGGTTATTCATGCCTTGTCTAAAACGAATTTGCATTTATGAATTGGCAGAAACAGACATATTCTCTGGATGAGTGTTAAAGTGCCTGGTATACCACCAAGGATTTCAATGCCTAAACTGTCAATGGATATTATTATTAAATCCTAGGGGCTAAAAAACCTCCAAGAACCTTGCTGCAGTTTTATAAAGATTAGGGTTTTTTGTCATCTTTACCTGAACTGAGTTTCACCTTTGTGTGTTATCCTCTGATTTCTTAGTTTGCTCACAGAGTGAGAATCTCTGAAGTACAAGTAACCCTTCAGTTAAACATACCTTATTAGTACAGTCTGAGCTTGGCCCTTGATCCTCCCCTTCCCCCCACCCAAGAAACCAGTGTTTTTCCTCTAGCTTTAGATCACAAAGAAAAAGCAGGACAAATTTCTAGAGCGGAGCAACTTGCTTTGTCAGGGTAGCATTTTGTGAACACCTGTATTGTGGTCATTAAGAAAAAGAAAATGAATTGCAATAATATTGTGTATTTCAAATGTTCAATACACACGTAAAGACTATGTGAGTGTATTATGTCATTTGATGTTGTAGTACCTTACTGTAAACAGAGGTGCTCCTATGAAGTGAAAAAAAAATATCCAGTCAGCAAATGCTCTTCCTATCAAAGAATTTTATTTTTAAAAATAAGAGTACAGCTGCCAGTAGAGTGTCTGCCAGCCTCTCACAGAAGAACCATGCATGTGACAGGGCACTCTTTGCAGACACAGTTTTGGTGCACACACAATCTGAACATGTGACAATCTTCCAAGAGAGAATGACAGATTGACTCTTAAAGAACAAGTTCTGTGTGTTAACTTTTCTTTCTCTCTAGCCAACATATGCAACCTTGAATTGAAACTCCTCTATATCTGCATGCAGCCTGGGCAGGATATTTCAAAGATCTTCTCATTGTCCTTCATGTGTTCTGATGGGTTTGGCTGAATCTTTCCAATGGACATAGTGAAAGCAGAACTTCCCAGACAAGTTATTAATTCTGACTTCGTTTTACACTTGATCTTTTGTTTTACATTAGAATGAAAAAGCTGAAATCTGGCCAAATTAATATAATTTGCTGATTGGAAGAGAATTTTCATAAAATAATCATTTTAGTGAAATAGCTAGAAGAATACCTTGCACGTATCAGAATGGTAAAATGAACGTGATGCAATTTGCTAGCAATCTTAGCATTCCCTTGATATGGTCTCCCTGTACCTACAGATTTACTGTATAGCATACTCATTACATATAACAGTTATATATCATCTAAATCACATCTTTCTAGATTCTTAGGTGTTGATATTGTTGGGGATCTTACTTTGATGTAAAACTGTTCATTGTTTTTTTTTTTTTTTCAAGTATCCTGCTTATGGGGAGTGTTCCCAAGAAAGGAGAGGTCAAGAAATCCTTGTAGCATCTTTGGATGAAATGGACACTAAAAGAGTAAAGAGAAAAAATTAAGCCTATTAATCCCCAGACTGGAATTCTCTTAACTTAAATCTGAAAGAAAATGTCTTTCTGGAGGTAAGAATTAACTGTGTGCTACTTCTACAACCTTTTTATATTTTACTTTGGCCTAACTTGAGTTAGGAGTACTTGCTTTTGGCTTCAGTTACACAAGTTATTTTTCAGAGGTTTTTCTGGACATTATTTAAAAAAAAAAAAAGACTAAGTTCTTAGAAGCTTTTTGCTCAGGGTGGTTTAGGATTACTTGAGGCTAAAAAAACCCCAGAAGTTGAAAGCATCACGTTTGGGCTGTTTGGGAGAAGCATGTCACTATTGGAGACTCTTGATATGTATGTCATGTCATAATTAGCTGATACAGCATGTAAAAAGTGTGACTGTGTTACCTCAGCTTTTGGATTCAGCAAGATAATCTCAATGCATGTCACGTAGAGTATGAACCTTGACGTGAAAGTACATTTCAGATACAGAAAAAAAAATCAGTCTAGTAATTAGAACCCAACTTTCCTTGCACTGACAGCAGCCAAGTAATTTATTAAGTCAATGTAGCAGAGTAACACAGCAACATCACACTTGATTGAAATCTTGGCCAAGTCTGACAGATGTTTTCAACTCATTGTCAATCTCAAGTATGTTTTAATGAGTTTCAAGTGGCTGGAGCTCCCCTCTGCAGATGCCACTGTTACTGAAACCGTGAAAAGAATCTTTAGGGCAATGACAGCATGGAAAATTCTTTTGAATAAGTGGTGTGTCCGAAGATAGTCCTAGCTAGCAGCACAAATGCTGTTCCTGAGCATGATCCTCACCTTTTGAAGAGGCTGAGCTTTATGCAAAATCAGATAGGTTTATGTGAATACCCCAAATTCTCAAAGCATTTGATTCTCTAAAATAAAGGTGTAATTTTGGAAGAGAGAATCATTCAAGGATTACTGATAATTCCTCTTTCCATGTAACAGAGAGAAAAAAAATTGTGGAACAATTGATTTTTCTGCTTACACTTCTGGGTCTTGCTAGGAGTTAGAAGAACAAAAGCATATCAGAGGAGAAGCAACAACAAAGATTTTATAGTGGGCTAAGTAGGAATGACTGTTTATCTTCACCTGCGATGGTATGATAGATTCAAACTGGCTCAAGTGCAAAGCTGCTGATCATGGAGCTTATCTTGTTGGACAGTGGTTATGCACTGCAGAGCCGATAAGTGGGATGGCTAAGAAAAAGAGATGGAGATACAGGGGGTGCCTAAGATAGCAATCCATTTAATTCTTCAGTTCGATAAGGTTTATTAAGTTCTTTGCTGGGCAACAGACCAAACAGATGTAAAATGAATTTGGGGCAAACCAAGTTTTGGTGGGTTGCCATGTGAGTAAAGGAGACCTACCTAGAAGCTGATGAAACATAAAGTGACTGATTGAGTCATTTTATGACAATGTTCTCTTTCTTTTTCCACCTGCCCAAATGAATCTATTTGAGTGTTCTTACTGGAGTGTTCCTCCTGTTAAGCACAATATTTTAAATGATTGAAGTCTAGTATGTGATAGGACATATTTGAATATTTAGATATATTTAGTATTGAGTAAAGTTACAAGAAAGCAGTTAATATGGAGAAGGGATAATTTCTTTTCATCCTACCTAAATGTGCTCTTGTATAATTTTTTTATACCTGAGTGAATGGTAAATTTTGAACACAAGTCATCACTATCTTCATTGGTCAGTTGGATGTGAGCTACATTATATCATTTAACTTATTTGTTAACAGCCAGAATGAACACAATTAAATTTTCCAGGGAAGGCAAGTCTCAATATTTCACATTTAATCATACTAAAAAATCATCCTGAAACAATAAACATGTCCTGGGGAGGTGTTATTTAAAGGCCTATTGTTTTTTTTCATATTATCCCAGTAATACTTAAATTGATATACTTAGCTTTGAAACTAAAACTTTGTGGTTCAACCACAACTGTGTTGGCTTTTCTGTGTTTGGGGGGTGTGGGATTCTTTGCCCTTGTGTCTTTATCACCTTAGAGAAACCCATCTAGAAGGTGAAAGACTTTTCCTGATAGAAGAAAATGCTGTGGAAGTACAAAGCTATAGGCTCAGTGTGAACATACTGTTTGATGACATATTTGTACGTGTATTCTTTGCTGAAGTAGCATGTCAAGTGGAGTTCAGTATTACCCAGTGTATATCGTCCAATTTTATGTAATGCTGGCTTGGAATTTAGAATGTTCCAAACCATCCCTTTAAAATCTAAATAACCTACTAAATGTGCTAACTGGAAGTGTTACCTGCTTCAAGAACTCTGTAATGTCAGGGCAAGGAAGCAGCTGGCCAAAGCATTTTCTGGTTCTAGGGGTTTATTTTTGCTTTAACAAATCATGCCATCTTTTATCTCTGGTTTAAAATAGTTCCTGTTTAAAGTATTTTTTCAGAATATTTCTGCTGGTACTAAAAACACACAAAAGCAGAAATTCATAAGGAAACAACCCATATAGAAGAGATTTGGAAATAAATTCAAGGTCTATTGAGGAGGACTCAGTTATCAAAAGTATTACTTATCCTTAATTAACTAAACTGTGTGAGTATAGAAGGATATAATTTCTGACATACAGATGCTGTTGGGACACCTATGAAAGTAAGGGCTTCCTTCTAGCAAAAAGGTTTATAAGACATATGTAAGAAACAAAATATTGATGGGTTTAGTTAGGTTTTGTACTAGTTTCTGGATTTCATGTCTTGAAGAAATATATAAAAAGCAGTATTTCTGAATGATGAATCCAGAATTCCCTCTAAAGCAGGATCTAATGCCCTCACCTGCCCAGGAAAGCATGCTTGTGTTAAGCTCCGAAAACTGCATGGAAAACAACCATGAAAACTGACTTTGTGCCAACAAGTACTCATCTGTTATTTCAGAGAGTTTGAGTTAGTTGCTGTAATCCAATGTCACTGGAATTTGTGCTTCTATCTCACTGAGGTACATGTTAAAGTATGACCGTTAAAATAGGTCTTATAAAAGATTTCTTTTTTTGTATGTATACAAACAAGTGAGAGGATGTAATTCATTGAGAAAAGTGTTGCTGATGCCAAGATCTTCAGGAATCTGTCTGTTTGGCTTTTGATTACATCAAGCCTGTTGAAGCCATGTATATCCTTTTTGTGCCTTTCTTCTCCTAGCTTTACTGTTACCATCTGATGCACACCCTGCATGGCTGGGGAACGTGAGAATGAGCACTGTATGACCAGAGGTACTACATAAAATTATGAGACTTCCTTGAAGCCTATTACAGTGGAGAACAGAAATTGGTGCTGAAATGGTTGCAGCAGGTTTGGAGGTAAGAGGACCAAAAGGGAGGAGTTGTGGTGTTGGAAGCTATTTGTTGGGTGCAGTTGTATATAACATAAAGCATGAAATGAGAAAGTATATATGTGATAAATGTGTCTCTTCCACTTCAAAAGCTGTGGCTGTCAGACTGGACTGTAGAACTGGACATTTTTCTGGCAGTGCATCAAACCAAAGCTATGCTGATATTTTTCTGTATAGTAACTAGTATCACCATTCTTAGGTAATCACAACTTGTCACAGTGCAGTACACAACATGCTATTTACTTTAACTTCAAACCAAAGAAGGAAGGACAAATAGAAAGTTAAGTGTTCCAGCCAAAACCAGCACACAATGTTAACTTGTGTTTTCACCACCTTAATTCAACAACAGGATATTCTGATTCAGATATTGTGCAAGCAGGTCCCTGAGAAATCCAGGATTAGAAATCTGGGTCCATGTTTTGATAGAATCATTGAATGATTTGGGTTAGAAAGGGACCTTAAGGATCATCTAGTCCAAGCTCCCCTACCATAGGCAGGGGCACTCTCTGCTAAACTAGGCTGCCCAAAGCCCCATCCAACCTGGACTTTTCAATGGAATAAACCACAATTTGGGTTTGAATTTAGGAGAAGGAAAATGGAGTGCTCTGGTGCCTCTGAAACACATGTGCTCATTAGTACTGGAACTACTTAAGGTAGAGGGCACTCTGTATTTCTTCCCTTCTCCATCAGTAATTGGCAAGTACATTTTCTGCCTACAATCAATTGTTTTTTATCTTCTGAGTAATATTTCTAAGTAAGAAGAAATATTACAGCAGGTGGAGAAGCTATTGATTTTAGGTAGAAAATGCCCTTTCCAAATGTCACTCCAGATGACTGAAATACAAAGAAAATCTGTGACATCACTAACATGGCCAATAAACCTGTCATTTGGCAAATCAAGGAATGAACACAAGTAAACGTAGTTCCTAATTTAGGGTATGTGTGAACCCTGGCATAAAGACAAGGTAAGGATCAAATGGAGTCATCACATGTAGAGAGTAATCTTTTAAACTAGTAAATGGGGGAGAAAAAAGAAGCCCAGATGAATATTGTATAAGAGAGCATCAGATGCCCTGTTTTGTTTTAGGAAAGAAATTGAAATGTAACTTTCACTGTCCTGGAGATGAAAAAGAGTTCTTGCAACCCATGGGCAAGTATGTGTGTTGTGGTACAGTTCTGGATTCACAAATGATGTCATTTCAGTCTTAGGTCTTTTACCATGGTCTTTGAGTGCTGTAATCTGTACCTCCAGTGACCCTTGTCAAGAACTGATTATTTTAGCTGCTACTGGAAATGCAGAATAGAGGGTAATGGGAGCACGTATCTTGGAGGTGCTGTATCCAGTTGAGACCTTGCTCAGTTTAGAGGTAAAAAAAGAGACCAATACAGTTTTCTGGTTACCTTTTCTTATCCTAAGTGCATCAGTCATCTACCTGGTTCTAATGAGGCTGTGTTATCATCCTGAAGAGCAACATGCTCTGTGAATGTTCTGACAAGAGGAGTGGACGCAATGACTTCTACTTTCTTTCCTGAAATGTGAAAGGTTTTTGACCCTCTTTTTGTGCTTGTGGAAAAAACCACAACTTCCTAAACTGAAGGACCAGCAGATGATAACTAGTGATGATAACTCGTCCAGTGACAGGCCCATTGTTCTTACAGGTTACATCTATCTCTGAGGAAACTGCTCATGATAGAAGCCTTAAAAATAGTCAAAGGCATGAGTCCTTGAGAATTATGAAGCTCAACATTTAGAGTTTCAATAGAAGCTTTTATTTGTTTGCAAGTCAGCCTACCCACAAGAACACTGAAATGATATCTTAGGATCCTCCTGTGTCAACAGTCTGGTTGCTGCATTTAGAATTACTTGAAGGACATATGTCTCATCTCCTGTTCCACTCCCAAGTGGTGTACGCCCCGTGTCTCAAGCTAGAAGCCAGGCTATAGGAACATCTTAGGAATGGTCTGTGAATGCATGATCCTGTAAAAGATTCTTCTGTAGTATTTTAAGATCATCACAAAAGGTTCCCTCTGTATCCCCTCCCTTCTGTTGAAAAATTGCTGCTCCTTGAATTTTGTAGTAGGGAGAACCATGAGAACCAGCCTGGTTCCCCTCTCCTCAGGTGGCACTGTATTCTTGCTGAATATTTTGAGTGATAAACAGAATAAGAAATGCATGAGAACTAATCTGTGAAGGAACTGCTACTTTGACCCTTGTCCCATTCAGAGGAGAGAATAAATTGTGACTTCTGAGTCTTCTCAGCAATTTTAATGGATCTCCTTGAGGTGAGATGCTTGACAAAGGTATGTTTCATTCATTGTCTGCATTGTGCATTTTATAAGATGGTCTTCAGTGTCACAAAAATCATGGTTCTTCATAGTGTTCTACAACTCCCTTCCAAGCTAATGTTAACAAACAGCAAAAAAAAGCCAAGATGTATATCATGTAGTATTATGTTTTAACCAGGCTGAGCAAGCTCATGTCATTTTATTAAGTGCCTTCTAGGGTGACTGGGACTTCAGGTTTCATATGTCACAGGAGATCAGTCTTGTTGCTGTCACAAAGCACTAGTTTTATTACTGCAACAGTACTATGTCTTAAAACTGCCTCCAGAAGTCAGGCGGATTTAAATCAGCTGTTCTGTCAAAACCACCTTGGAATGTTGCCTGTCCAAGGCCTTTTTGGGAAGAACAGTGACTTTTACCCCTTTTACTTCTGGAGATAAAAGAGAGAACATGTATCTAGGGTCATGAAGTTGTGAATTAATGGTGTAGTTCTGTAGATCTATCCTTCTAATATGTGTTATTGGATACCCTCATCGCAGTACACTGTGTCACTTTGCACTGAAGTCACTGTAATTTTTTTGTTTATGAATAAATTTTCAAATTCACTGTTTCTTTGGTATCAGCTTCCAGCACTATAAGCATTCTTGTTCGCACTGTTCTGTTAAATTAAATGTCAACAGGTGATGACTCATGAGTCACTGGTGCAATCTTTCACTTTATCATCCATGATGTGCATTTTTTTTACTCCAGAATTTAGTATTTAATGATACTATTCAGGATTGCTGTGAATTTATTGCTTCATGCCCAAACCTTCTGCACTTGTCTGAATAAAATGTGAACTCTAAACTGCAGCCTATTGTCAGCTGTTATTGTAAATTTTATCCTATGATGTAGCCCCAAATTTGACCAAAAAAACCCCGTCACTATGTCAGTGCTAGTATCTTCTTAATGAAGAGCAAATGTGGAATTTCTAGTTAGCTTTGTCTGAACAGAGGGAACAAGGTGATTGGCACAGGAAGATGGAGCATCCATGGGCAATGATGATGATATGTAAATGCTACCAGGACTCTTGTCAGGTGGAACAACTGATAGGTTGAGTACAGTTGAGTGTCTATGCTGCTTCTGAGCAGTGTCAGTGTTCCTGGTCCGAAGTTACATCAAGAACTTGTCCTCTTTGGAATGAAGTTAAACTCACTCTGTACAGTAAGAGCCTGCTCATGATGCTTCTTGCACCACAACCTTTGTTTGTAGCAGGAGTCGGATGACCATTTGAATGTGTGACCATCTTGCATGTGTAGGTTTTAGATCTAAGAATTAATGACGTTTTATAACCTCAGTGGAGAGGAGCTTCATCAGGCTGTGCCGAAATACCCTCGTTTGGTAGTTGAAAATGGAGCAGCTAAAGAAAGATTAAAAAAAAATAAAATTGCTACAGGCTTCATCTTTCAGGCTTTCATAAAAAGGTGAGATGAAAGACAGCAGATGGATTTATCTTTTTACTTAGCAGCAAAACTATGAATCAGCCTCTCATAAACAGAACTCTCGGCCAAATATAGCTTGACAGTAATTCTATAGGACTCACCAAGTTTAGGGAAGTGATTAGGTCTGATGCCATGAAATAATATGAAAGTAGGGTATCTCACATGATTTCAATATTTCAGACTTGAGTCCATTAAATACAACTTCCCGATGAAAATGCTACCCTGTGTTGCAACAATTTTCATCTTCATGTATTCTGTAGAATGCTTCGTAGCTCTTATACCTTTCAAATTCTCATTTTCAGTAATCTTAGGCATTACTGAAACAATTTCCAAAGTGTAGATAATCCTGTGACTTTGAACTCTTCTAAAATGGCAAAGGTGAGTTTTTAAGCTTTTAAAACAGTTTTCTTGGATATTAGCCTAAAAGGAATGCTTTACCCATTCAGGCTGTCCATACGATAGTGTCTTGACCTGCAAAAGCTCCAGGAAAAACACATAGTGTAAGATATGCAATGAGATGCTTCACAGGCTTGCTTCTTTTTATAACACCCGATGGTGGGTCTGCACTGCCATGAAACAAATTGAGACGCTTCCCATTGCACAAAGTCTCTCATATAATTTATTCTAATGCACTCTGCCAAAGATTCTAAAATGGCCAATCTCTATTTAATCACTTCTAAAACCCCATGTGTTTGAAACGTGGTTAGGTTCTCCCGCACTAAGCAACATAGGCACCTTAGTCTCATTGACTCAGTAGGAAGCAGATGCCTAAACTGCCTTTGAAGGTTTGACTTAACTTCTCTTACAGGCTGAACTACATGTAGAATCCAGTGATAATGATGTACCTAAGTCCTGTTTTTATAAGTGACTTAAGGCCAATTTGAAACAAAAAATAGATGCCTTATTATAAGTTTGCCGTATCAAAAGTCACAGTTTCTTGATTTTCCTTGAAGTTAGGTAGCCAATTGCCTCTGGATGTGATTTTTCATGTTAGTTACCATCATATATTAAATAAGATGTGTGGAAGTGTTGCTTTGCTTGCTTGTACTATTTAAAGCACAGTAGCAGAGTATTTTTTTGTTTGTTTGAAACCTTTACAAGGTTTGTGTACTGTTTGATTCAGCTGTCATATGTCTTTGAAATGATTAATTGATAACCCAAAGCACAGCACCAGAAGAGGATGTCCTTGTTGATGAGTCTGGAAGATCAGGTCTGACCATGCAGCGCTGGGGAGTTGTGCTGCAAAATCTCATTTACCCAAACAGATGGCAGGCAGAGATGGCTTGTGCACAAGAGTAGTACTGGGCAAACCAAGGAAAGAACTGGCACTAGAGCATACAGAAATTAAGCTGGTTCTTGGAATGCCCAAAGTCAGCAATCTGATAAGTGCCCAGTTGTAGGAGCTCTACCAGACCTGCGCAAGGGTGGATTTTGCTGATACTACACTGCCAAATAATGATTGTCCAACTTGAGGCTATTGAGTGATTTAACAGGAAAGAAAAGGATACCAAACCTGCCAGGTTCTCTGTAATTACACTGATCTTGGGCAGAGTAATCTCTTTCCTAGCTGTTCTGAAGAATAAAAATCTAAAATTCTGTAATGAGTATGAAATTTGTGAGCAAATGAATAGCATTAGTGATGTTGGCAGCATCTCATGGAAGAGAATGATTAATAGCAATCCTTTTTAGTGACCTCTTTCTCACTGTAAAAGATGCTAAGTGGTATTTTTAAGGACGGATTTAAAGCAAATTTCTGAGCAGGTTTCCAAACCACGTTCTTAGGGGGATGGTATTTTTTTGAAGCAGATATCTCAGGTTAGATATCTAGCCATGTTTTTAGCTCTTAATGAGTTTTCTTCTATAAGGGCTCCAGGGTGACAACAGAAGTCTCTGCAGGGAGGTCTTTGTAAAACTAGGTCTAAGTGCCTCAATTTTCAGGCTTCACCTCTGTGATAGAAGTCCTGAGCAATATGTAATGGATTAAATCCATTGAGCCCTGTTTAATAGGGTTCTAGGGACTTGCAAGAAAGAAGGTAGCTTTCTTTGAACTCTTCCATGTCAATTCACTGATTGCAGCACAGATTGTTTTAACTGTTTTATTTGAAGAAGTTGCTAAGGATAACAGCAAAATGGGTTGTGGAATATCCGCTTCCTCTAGCGAAAGGGTCTGTACTAATGTTTTCACAGTTGGGTGCAACCAAATAAGCTGTTCAGAGTTTATCAGTTCTCTGAGCATTGTATACGTACAAAACAGACAAGAGAGCTGCCCTTATACTGCTGAGATGGTGTTTCCTTAGAAGAACCTCAGCCATCTCAGGTTCCCCTATTTGTGTTGACTGAGCTGTAGAAATCTGTAAGGAAGTTGTTAAATATGACAGTCCCTGGGTGTGTCTGTTGAGAAGGTTTATTCAGCTTTACTGTGGGGCCTTTGATTCTGAAATGTGCAGAGTTGCTTGCCCTAAGAACGGGGAAAAGGCAAAGACTATTGCCGTAAGCTTTTGGCCCAGTGTTGGTGTTGTACAGTTAGAATTGCAGTAATATTAATGTTAGGACTTAGTTGATTTATGTATTTTGTTGATTTATGTATTTTTATGTTGTTAAAAGCTGGCTGGGTATGCTGCTATGTTGTTGATGGCCGTCATTGTAGTGAATGCACCAAACAAACAAATTTCAAGTTTAAAATCTTATGGAATGTCCCAAGTAGCTTCTTGCAGATGAAATAATGTCAGCTGTGGGTGAACTTTTCTTTTTTTTTTTTCCTGGGAGGCCTTTTCCTGGGCCTACTGGTCACTTGTTACTACTGGTTAGCAATGCTATAATACTTCATTGATAACATTGTCTGCCAAAATGAATGCCAGGCATGCTCAGAGCTTTGTTTATTCAGGAGCCAAGACATAAAATTTAATGACAGTGTCAGCAGGAGAAGGGGTACATGCTTGGGTACTGTAACTCCTGAAAAGAAGGCAAGAAAATCATAAATATGAAAAGAGGAAGATATTGGAGGCTATGGTATGCATTTTTCATTTAGGTCTAATTGAATAATGATAAAAGGAGGCTGAGGGACTGAGCTTGTGTACTTTGGGTGGAATGGAAAGGCTGTTATTGAAAGAAATGCTATTGACTACAGCAGGTAACAACATAGCTCAGTAACATTAAATACTGTCCAGTTGTCATATGCTTGGCTGATACAGAGAGAAATAAGTAGCAGAAAGAGCTTCCTTCAAACTTGTATTATGTAGTTAAGTGTTTTTGTTGTGGTTTAACCTGGCTAGCAGCTAAAATAGCCACACAGCAATTTGCTCACCACCATCCTCCCTGCCCAGTGAGGTGGGGAAGAAATAAGGGAAGGGGGAGTGCAAAGGGAAAAAAAAAAAAAAGAAAACTTATGGCTTGAGATAAAGACTATTCAATAGGACAGAAAAGGAAGATATAATAATTCTAATAATGTACAAAACAAGTGAACGGCACAATTTCTCAGCACATGAAGCCAGTTGTCATCAAGGTATAGCAGCCTTCTAGTACCTGAAGGAGGCCTAAAAGAAAGCTGGGGAAGGACTTTTTTAGTAGGGCATATAGTGATAGGACAAGGGAGAATGGTTTTAAATTGGAAGAGGGTAGATGGAGGTTAGACATTAGGAAGAAATTCTTCACTACAAGGGTGGTGAGGCACTGGAACAGGTTGCCCAGGGAGGTGGTGGATACTCCTTCCCTGGAGATGTTCAAGGTCAGGTTGGATAGGGCCTTGAGCAGCTGGTCCAGTGAGAGGTGACCTTGCTTGTGGCAGGGGCGTTGGAACTTGGTGATCTTTAAGGTCCTTTCCAGCCCTAAATATTCTGATTCTATGATAAGGTCCTGACCTGCTCTGCCTCCTGACCAACCTCCCCAGTTACATATGGAGCATGACTCCATATAGTGTGGAATATCCGTTTGGCCAGTTTGGGTCAGCTGTCCTGGCTGTGTCCCCTCTCCATTTTTTGTGTGCCACCCCCCCCCCCCCCCCCCCCCCCGACTTCTCATTGGCAGGGCAGTCTGAGAATCTGCAAAGTCCTTGACTGCTTGGCAACAACTAAAAATATCAGTGTGTTATCAGTGTTATTTTCACCCTAACCCCAAACCACAGCACTATGCCAGCTGCAGACAGAAAATGAACTCTATCCCAGCTGAAACTAGGGCAATTTTATTAATCAGAAAACTACCTTTCTTTCCTGGTCTTTGAAAGTTATCTTATTAGCTAAACTCAGTCTAAAATTTCAAGTGCCTGACTTTGGTAGAACATGGTCTATGTGCTAAACTTAGAAAGTAATACTCTACATCTTAATTTCAAGCAAATGCCTTGTTTCACCCAGCAGTTATCAGTTTAGTGCTCTGGTGGGATAGCCTTCCGGTGAAACTGAGTGCTCCTGACAAAGAGAGGTTCCCATGCACCATTTGTGGCTCTATATGTGGAAGAAAGGCTTGGAAGTTACTTTCCTTTTTTCCTTTCATCCTCTGTGCCTGGAGGTTTTGCTTTTGTCTTTGGGGGAAGGCGGCCTGTGTGGTTTTGTAGATGCAGAAGGGTGTTCTGTGCAGCAGAGCTCTTTTACTAGTTTTCACAGTGGAAAAATGTGACAGGACTTGATCCCCAGACCATCTGATTGTGAAGGTATGTTTTCTCTGGGTGTGGAGTTGGGCAACTGCCTATGGTACAACAAACGTTTGTGGTGGTTCTGCTTATTACTGTTGATTTAGAGATACAGAGATTTCTCAGTCTTGCTTAAGAAGTGGTGTAGTGAGCAACTTGTTTTTTCAGTCTTTGGCAAAATAACACTGATGAGCAGCTGAGTATTGCTAGTGGAGACATCCTCATAATACTTTTTTTCCCTTAAAAATGAGCAGCTTTCTAAGAAATCTTGTCACTGGAAAGTGTTACCCTCTTCTGTTTGAGTTGTTTAGTGCAGTGCTTACTTTAAAATAACCAGTGTTTTTGGATTTCATTATGTAGGACTTGATTCAGTAGGAAAAAATGCTAAAGCCTTTTTAAAAAAAAAGTTTAGTGCCTTTTAGTCTCTGTAATGCAACAGGTAATTGCTTAAACTTTTTGAAGCATTAAGTACTAATGGTTATTCTAGTAAAATGCTAATAGTCTGTTCTGCTTCACAGACCAACTTGAGTCCTTATTTTCTTTGGGTTTTATTTTTCATCCTGCTTCTCCTTTCTCTAAGGAGACTTTAGTGGTGATGGCTATAAGGTTTTCCATAGTAGAACAATATTGGTATGGTAGAAATTCCTTGCTGAATGAGAATCTAGTGTCTTTGATAGTATGTGTAAAGTAAACTTGTGTAAAGCTCGTTTAAGAAGTTAGTCTTGGAACTTACTAGACTTCAACTTTGTAGTGTTTTTCTCTATATGCTCCCACAGTGCTGTGTGTCATTGAGCTTGTTATGTGGTAAATGTGTGCAGTTACCTGTGAAGTCTTTAAGTGAAATCAGGAGCTACTCATGATGCTTACTGAGGCTGTTGTATAGATAAATAAATGAAGAACTTTAATATGCTTTGTACTTGAGTGAGCCGATCCTTTGAACTGAGATGTCTGTGTGTAACTACTTGAAAATATCAGTTCTTTGTTCATTTATGATGTTATGGAAGACTTAATTCAGACTCTGGTTCTAAGAGTTAATGATGTTTTGAGTGGAGATGAGGTCTTTGAGCCAAGACTGGGAAATACTTGAAACGTGAATCCAAATTAAAAAAGTTACTTAGTGAAGCTTTATGGTGTAGATATAAAACAGCTTAACTAGTGCTGCAATGTTTTTAAAAATACCTTCAATAGTGCTTGGAGATGTAAGAGAAAAGATCTGGTACTTTCAGAAGGCTTGAGACCTAAATGAGTGACAAATTATTTTAGTAGAGATTATAAAGGAATAATTCATGGTGCAATATGCTGAAATTAGTAAGTATGGCAGGCTGCAAATGAATTCATGGAACTTTCTTTTATCTTCAGGAAGACGTCTTTCATGCTATTCTGAATATGGATGATGATTACTTGGATCAATCTATTTTGTTGACATTTTAACTATGCTTTTGTGTTTGGTTTTTTATTTTTTATCATGCAGTATAATCACTAAATTAGTTTCTTTGCCAAGAGGGTAAAGATTCTTATGAATCTCATTTCTACACACGCCATAATGATTTTTCTGGAGATGATCATTAGTTAAAAGAGTCTTTAAGACTTTGATTCCCAGATCATGCAATCTGTAACTGAGGAAGTGTCAATATTGTCAGTGAATTCTTGGCACTACAGTCTATTGTCCTGGAATTTTGTATTGCCATGGATTTCTGCTAAATTATAAATTGCATATTTGATTCAATATACCTATCAGTCTTCTGTGACTGAAAAGATAAACAGTTATTCTGATAGTAAATTGTACTGTACATATTGATCTCATAAAAACTAACGATAGTAAAACTACACTAACAATGGTTTTCTTCCTGCAATGTAAAAACCAGATTTTGAATATTTGTTTTGCAGCCTGGTTGCTTTTCAGTACCAGGAAGTTGATTACTTACCTTTACTTTTTGTTATTTACATACTTTTCTCTCCAGTTTTCATAGAGGAATGTTCCCATTCATACATTCCCTGGAGTAATCAGTTAATAGCAAAGCCAAAAATGATACTTGGCCTTGGTTTACAGTGTTGTGTGAAAGTAGTTGTTGATAGCATGTGCAGCTGCTGCCTAAAATCATATTTTTGGGAGGAATCTGCTCTTGAATACTTCACTCAAGTCATATTGAGGTTCTTTGTGCCTGGCTGTATTCCTACAGGAATGTTAGAAATTTGTGCAGCCTTTGTGTACTTCGACTATGGTTGTTACACATGTGTTACCTTCTACCAGCTCTTTCTTTCATTTAAGGAATTGTAATACTGCAAAATAATGTTTTCAAAATTCCTACTACCGAAATCGTAATGTAGAGATGGGTTAACAAGTCTTGCTGTGAAAGGTGCTGTCAAAAATTAAATATGATCTTTCATGCATTTCTGGTGATAGGATCACAAGCCAAGTCATGCTAATGAAAAATGAGCTGGTCTGGCAATGTGGGGATCTGTCAAAGAATTTTTGGTATGATATTTTACTCAGAATAGAGATGTATTTATTAAAATGCAATTCACTTTCTCTTTATATTTCCTGAACTGAAAGCATTTATTAATTGGACACTGAAAGGAAGCTAAAATCAAATAGATTTTTCAGCTACTTGCTTCCCCTTAAAGTTTTGTTGACTGTTCTTTTGGATTGGCTCATGAAACTTCAAAACATCAGTGTTTACTTGAGAGAAATAGGCTAAATATATTGATGTTCTATGGTATATTGTTCTATGGTATTTCTGTAAACTTACCTTTTCTACAAGACTTAATTTTTTCACTTCAGAAACTGTATGTTGAGTTCTTACTGTAATTCTGGGTTTGCTAAAACAGCATAAGCTATCCAGGTAGAATGAGAAAGATGACCCTTAATTTCTGAGTGAATGCTGTGGACCGAAGCTATCATCTGGCTATTGTCCAGCTGATTGCATGTTGTTAAATTGAAGGAAATTTTGAGGAAATATTTGAGGAGTATTCACAGCCAGTCATATTAGGAAAAAATCAACTAAAAAAATCAAAAAATCAACAAATCTGGGTAATAAGTCTGTTTTCCTGAGGACATCCGTTGGTTTTTGTTGACTTGCTATGGCACTTTGAGAAGAAAGGTCTAGTTTGGTGTTTTAAGACTCTTGGAAAAGAGAGAAGCTTATTTAGTAAGCATAAAGGAAATGGAACCCTGTAGACAGTTTTGCATGTGATAGTAGCTTGAAAGTGTCTGGTTTTGCTGCTACTTTAGCATCTCCATTGAAGTATAAGGTGGCTTAAAAAAAAACAAAACAAACTTTAAAAATCAATCCACTTATGTCTCTGGGGAAATCAATATGTTGGAAGTCGATGACAATGAAATCTGCAGACTGCCAGATGTTTTTACTCAGTAGAGGGCTTTAGAGTGAGAAGGTGCAAGAACTTAAAAAGAAGCCAGCATGTCTCCCTCCCCACATGGAGTTATGAAGGCATGTAGGATGATTTTCAAGTGGCCTACAGTGGTAACTGTATGATATATCTCAACAGATTGAGATGTCACACAGTGGCTCTGCTGAATATAAATTGTCAACATCGAATGTAATTCTTTGCCTTTTCTTGGAGCACATAGTGTGAAAATGAGATGGCTAGGTGTCTAAATCACATAAATGACTATTTTGTCTGTCAGTCTTATAGATAAAGCCAATAACAACAAAATAAATAAATGACCTGAAATAGAATTTTAAATTTAATAACTTACTGCTTCTGTATCTCTACTGATGACACTTATTAGGAGAGCTCTAATAACAACATGTAGCACATTACCAAAGCATGCTTTCACAGCAGTACAGTAGGGAATGCCTTGCCTTAGTCCCATTACTGCTACCAGAATTTAAGGCATTATTCTGTACCTTTTATTTTGGATACTTTACCCCATAAAGCCTCAAGCATTTGAGCAACAGAAGGATGTCTGCAACTGTAGCCTGAGAAATGAAAGCTGACAAAGTGAAGTGTCCAGATGCAAGCCTGAACCTTCTCTTTAAAAAAAATAAAAGATATTCTGTGTTGCTGCTGGAAGATAGTATTCTCTGTGCCTTAAATAGGATAGCTTTGAGCAGATACTTTCATCAGGTGTGTTAACAGGTGAAAGTCAAGTGAAAAGTTCTCATTTGTAAAGTTTTTACAAGTTGGGGAACTGAAAATATTTGGTTTCCTGTTCTCAGCATATCCATTCTGGGTAGTGTGACTTAAATTTTATTTCTGTTTATATCATATAAAAGAACTTTGGAATGTGCCTACCCACACCTGGAATCACAAAGAAGCTCAGTAGATGCTTAGCTTAAAGAAAGTTTGCAATCCTATTGATCTCTGCTGGTATAATTAAGCAAGTGCTTTTTAGTATCCTTTTGAGGAGACGGACAAGCTGTCTTCCCCAACACCCTTTAGTGACACAGGCCCAAAGCATCTGCTTTTTTTCATAACTTTTTTATATGTTTTACTTAAGGTTGTGTGTTTGCCATCATGCTACAAGTTTATGAAACTTAGTTATAAAGATGTGTTCTGTTAAATTGAAATTATTGATGTTTATGTTTGAAACCAAAGACCTACATAATTTTATGTCTTATATCTGCACATGGCAGCATGCCTCCAGGAAAGGAATAGGTTCATTATTGGGCCATATTTTTTTAAAATTCAAATGAGTTTGTTTATTTGGCAACAGCTCTGAGTAGCTGTACCTTGAATTCTGGAGGCTAGTGTCTGTCAGTTTATTGTTTGTTGTGAGCATGTTTTGCTGAAGAATGTAATATAACTGAAACTGTGATTAAAGACCACTTCAATTATTGCCAAGTCAGTTGCTTGGCAAAGTGTCAGCATAAAATCAGCAGCTATTGCACATAAAATAGCCCATTTTAAGTCAGTGGTGTACAGTGGGTCATATTTAGCATTGGCTTAGCTCTAATTGATTCCCTGGAAGTGAACCCAGATTTAAGTTGGCTCATTATTTTAAGGGAAACCTGCATTATTTGCATTGAGGGCATCGTTAGGGTTTTGGGGCATGTAACCACTGTAACACAGTTAATGAGTGACATAGTGCCAGGTTCAGTTGCCAAGACTTTTTTGTTTTCTTCTCCTAGGGAAAATGTGCTCAATGTGTTAGAGGTTTAAAGCCCAGCTGTTTTATTTGAGGAAATCCTGGGCATCCCAACAGCATTCAGATTGCATTTTATCAATATCCCTTCAGTTTCAGGAGCTGTCTCAACCTTTGGTACCATCCTTAAAATTAAACCATGCTCTTTGTCGGAAAATATATGGAGGGATATGTTTGGAAAGCAAAAGCCCATGGCCTGTGTTTTACTGTTCCTTGTCAAGGTGATTAAGAGCATGGTGTTAAAACCCTTTGACTAATATGTGGCTGCTACCAGTTTCAGGTAAATAGTTTTAAGTTAAAAGTAAGTGGTATCATTATATAAGAGGAGAAGGATTATGTGCTTATGCAGTTACTGTATTATATCTTTGGTGCTAATTCCCAGTATGATTAAGTAATTATCTATTGCTTTATATTCAATGACAATATAATTGTCTTGGTTGCTTTAAATAACATTTTCCTCAAACAACCATTGTTTAAAGCATTGCATTCTTTTCATCAAGACCACCAAAACCACACTGGAGGTAGAGAGTGTTTGCTAATGAGACTTTAATTTTTTTGTTTGTTTTTTAATTGTTTTGAAATTGGCTAGACTTTCATCAAGAAATAAATGACGATAGCTTGAAAGTTTTAGTATACTGCTGTGGTGATAGGTAAGGTGCTGACTTTTATGTGTCATTGCCTCTATCGACAAGCTTTCTGTCTGTGGCTAATGGTCCTTGTCTTATGTGAACAGAATCAAAAAGTAAAGAAACATTAATGATGTAATGGTGTTACACGGTACTGCAATGATCTGAAGATAGGGGTGCCTACATAGAGTGCACTCAAGTCTTGGGAATAATAAAAGTACATGTAAAGGCTAAAATCCTCCCACCTGTAGAGGAATCCTTTGAACACTCCAGATTCTATTTACTTTTCAGGCTTTCACCATGAATATAACAAAAATATAGGTATCTTTTCATTTTCAACAGATTTATTCAGGTTAAATTTTGCTGGCTGGCAGTCACAGGACAGTGGGTCCAAAGCCCTCCCCTTCAAAATGAAAAACTGAAGGCAGAGCATTCACTGCAACCAAAGATTTGCTTTACTGTGCAGGACCCCAGAGGTTACAAAATTATGCTGTTTGTATTAAAAACAAGTCTCATTGATGCTAATTTAGGGGAAAGGGGAAGAAGCTTCATTTCACATTGGAAAACAATTCCTTTTTTCTCTTAGGTACTTTTCTTTAGTTCTATTTTTGTTCAAATG
Organism: Laterallus jamaicensis coturniculus; assembly: GCA_022605575.1. Classification (NCBI taxonomy): domain Eukaryota; kingdom Metazoa; phylum Chordata; class Aves; order Gruiformes; family Rallidae; genus Laterallus; species Laterallus jamaicensis. The sequence continues at coordinate 7,656,678 of JAKCOX010000005.1, forward strand.
TAGGTAGAATAATAAGAGTTGCAATAATCTTATTTTAATTTTCTTTTTTTCTAATCCTGAAATTGTGCCATCCTACAGCAGATTTAACAGTGGGCACATTACAAAGGGCTAAATTCTTTGCATGTTTGCCAATACCTGCTGATAAGCTAAGAGAAGGTCTGGAAAGAAGGGATATCGAGTCTGTATGTGGCTTTACCTACATGCAGAAATCTTGTATTAAAGTTGAATCTTGGTATCTTGTATTTAAAGGAAACTCTGCTCTAACACAGATACAGAGGAGCAAACACACCCGAACTAAACCAACCTCAATTGAAATGAGGTTTCTCAGGGTCTGGTCCTTGGCTTTGAATGTCTGTAAAACTCTCCATGGCCTCTCTGGGCAACTTGCTCCAGTTTTTCATTGCTCTTCTACTGGACATTCTTTTACTAATATTTTATCAGAATTTTTCTGGTTGCAGCTTTTCCAATTGCCTCTTGCTTTCACTGCATACCTCTGAGAAGAGTCTGATGCCATCTTCTTCATCTCCTTCTAATAGGTAACTGAAGACAAGATTCCCCCTTCGATAAATTCTGTTTCCTTCCCCAAAGTCTTTATCCTTAAAGATTTCTTGATATGAGAACGCTTTGCTTTCATTCTGAGTGTATATCCGTACTCATACAGAGCTGTCAGAAGTAGCTGAAGACATGAATGTGTACAAATAATCCAATTATTTTTAAGTGTGTGTGTGTGTGAGATGGCTACAGAACATTGGTCAGTGACTCTGCAAGGTGAATGAATGTATCCCTGTGTTGGGATGTGGGAAGATTATCAAACGCAGGGAATATCAGTTTCTTTAGGGACACAACTATATCTTGCTCTGAAAACATATTGCAAATATGGTTTTATTCGGAAGAACTACCTTTTTGTATTAACTTGCATCTTTAGATGCCTGTTGATAAGGTAGCCTTGGCTTGTTTGTTTGCATGTGGCATCACTGGGTAGTTTCTCAGGGACAAAAATGACCACCATATCCTTTCAGTACCTTATGGTGCACTTGGGTCAGCTTGCATGGAAGCTAAGCATTGAAAAGCTGTACAAGAACACAGGGATGAAGTGGCAAGTTTGCCAGATGTTTAACCTGTTGTGCAGTTAATTTTTCAAGCTACAGGAAGGACAGATTGTTGAATTTATTTATTTATTTTTTAAAGCAGCACTATGTAAGAGATGTGTTCTCCTCCTGTAAGGAAATTTGGCTGAAAGAAACCCTCTGCACAAAACAGGATGATGAAATAACATGCTAGAGATAGTAAGCATCTTAAGTAAAGGAAAATACTGCATCATTCATCTGTCTCAATCTTGGGATGCACTGATAAATATTCAGCAGTATATATTAATTATAGGTATTGCATTTGTAAAAGGATTTAGGCAATTAGTTTCTGAATGGCTTTTAAGGCAGTTCATACCACGTAAGATAAGATTATTTTTTTCCCCCTGTATTTACAACTAAGAAAAGTCATCAGAAGAGGAAAGTGTGGTACATTTTTCAGCATGAAACATGAGTATTTGGCATTTTTCCACATTAAGGTCTAGGTTGATGATATTGAACAAATCAACATACTGTTAATTTGTTCAATATCATCAACCTAGACCATACTGTTGATTTGTTGAGATAAGAAAGGAAAAAAAAACCCCAAACAAATACAAAAAACCTCATCAGGACACAAAATAGGTAATTGACACAAAATTAAAGGATATTTAAGTTTTGAAGATAATTTATACTAGACAGCGCATTCCTCTGTACCTCTTCAAAATAAATAGTAAAAAAATGTAGAAAATATTCCCTATTAATGGTTTGTTTAATAACTAGCTATTTTTGAGATTTTACATGGCTATAGCACTTTGTGCTAGGCCAGCCCCTTTTCTTTGGTCAGTGGAGACAGGACAAGGGGCAATGGCTGCAAGCTGGAGCACAGGAAGTTCTGCACCAACATGGGGAGGAACTTTTCCCCAGTGAGGGTGAGGGAGCCCTGGGACAGGCTGCCCAGGGGGTGTGGAGTCTCCTTCTCTGGAGAGATTCAAGACCCGTCTGGACGCCGACCTGTGCAGTATGAGCTGGGGAGCTGCTTTGGCAGGGGGTTGGACTCGATGATCTCTCAAGGTCCCTTCCAACACCTACAACTCTGTGATTCTGTGATTTCACTGACTATAGGATATAGAATAACTTTTGTTGAAGTACAAGTAACAGCAATGCTTGCTGTAACACTGTCCTTGTTTGAAAAGCATATATTGCACAAAGCAAATTCTTCCATGTCTGTAGGCATGCTGAAATGGCTCACTAAATAGGTAGCAGAGATATTAAAGAAATATGACAAGCTTTTAACTGTTTTACCTGTCTTTGTACTGCATGTAAATCAGATACTTGCATTGTCTACGAGTGATGAACATATGTAAAATACGGGCTGTGGAAACATACAGTACTATTTATCTCCCACTAAGACGAATAGTTAGGAGGTCTTGAAAATATGCTTTTCTTGCCAATATGACTATCAACTGAAAATTCAGATCTGAGAAAATATTCTGATTTTCATGGACAATTAGTATATGTGTTGTGGCAATCTCTGGGTAAGTAGTGGGTGATAACAGCAGTGCTTCCAGATATTTATGCACACACATCTGTTTCAGATACTTTTACTTTAATTGTTCTTGCATATGTGAGAAGAGCAGTGTGCTTGATTTTGCTGATAATGCGCTAGGAGCTCCCCCTTTCAGTGTTACTTCAGAATGCTGGTCAGGATGTGTGCTTTATAGTGGGACTGTGCTGTAGGTTTGTCTAGTACCAATGAAAGCACTGGGAGAAAAAGTGTAAGTACTGTGTCTTCAGACTTTTGCATTCCCTCTCTGAAAAATTAACTATGGTATCAACTTAGGGGTATGTTGGTAGGCATGGGTTTCTGGTAGTTGACATCAGTATGGAGACCTTTCTGCCACAGTCTGGAAGTGGTGCTTGGTTTGCTGGCTGCTCCTTTTGCACTAGATTGCAGGTGCACAAAAGCATGCCAGCTCGGAATAAAGGCAATCCCCTCCTAGCTTTTCACTATTCAGTGTGGCTGGTTTTGGGGTTGTGGCCTCCATATTTTGATGCTGTAGCGCTCTCGATTATGCTAGGACTCACGAAGACATTAAATAATTGTAGAAACCAGTGTTTAGATGTGAGCAATACTAGGTGTGCTTATCAAGTTTTCTTAGTCTGACTTAACAAGACAAGCTTTATAAATTTGTTTATAAGTAGGTATTGTGGAGAATGTCAATACATGCACTGATCTCCTGCTGTATCCTGTTATGCAGCCAACTGAAACTGTCAATAATGCAAGCTGTTGGAATCAGGGGGAAACAAAGCAAGAGCAAGAAAAAAATTGGTTGAAATAATACCATAATTTCATTATCTGTTAATATTTATGAATATTCTGACCTAGAAAAATACTATTTAGGAAATATATAGTAATGGGGAGAATTTATGAAATGAAGATGGAGGTTCTGAAAAAGCAGGATTTTTTTGGTTTAACTTCAGAAAGAAATGGGATGGAGCAGCAAAGGAACAAAAATATGTAAGTCTTAAGTACATGTAGAAGTGAAAAGAGCATGAATGGGAAGAGTGACGCTGCTAGTCATTTTCTGCACTGATTTTAATGTTACTTGAATATACTATGTCACTTATATAACATCAGTGGAATGCTGGAATGAATTTGATATACTCAGCAAAGTTAGCACTTTTTTAAAAGCCTACCTAGAAATACAGCACCATTTGAGTAATTATCCTAAAAAATAAATAAAAAAACCCCCACCCAAAACCTGCTAATAGTTGAAACAGTAGCTCCAGGGATTCATTAAAACACACTGTGTTGTACAAACTGGTACTGTTTAGTTTTGATGCTTTGGTCTTTACCTAATTACAGAGCTTAATCAAGGCTTGAATTCATGGCCTTACCAGTACATTTTGAAATTATTATTATTAAAGAGTCTTTTATTCTTTTAATCTTTTATACCTTCCTTAAGATTCAAGCAATTTCTGCTTTTATATGATTCCTAGCAGTGCAATAACTATGTTTTTCTCAAAGTAATGGAATATCTGTGCTAAAGTTAGATTTCATTAGGTACAGTTTAGGCCAAAGAAACAGGGATCTGAGGAGACTCAGTGTTTGCCTTAACGCTGGTTTACCCTGTCCTCAAAGTAAGCTGAAATTTATAATGAAAAAAACAGTTTCTATTATGCTTCAGTGCAGTAGCTCAAGGTGTACAGTTTTTTCAAACAAGATTGTCATATTTCAGGGGATGGAGGATACTTTCTGGTGCCAGATCAGATCACGGAATTGTAGGGGTTTGAAGGGACCTCAAGAGATTATTAGGTCCAACCCTGCTGCCAAAGCAGATTCCCTAGGACATAATGCTGGATACTTTCAGCCTATTTTCATTTGGCAGTGATCATTGCATTTTTAAATATGGGTAACTCTTGCCCAACGTAATCTGACACAAGCTGTGAAGCTGTTTATGGCTTAGATCAGGTGATATACTAAAGAATTGCCACATAAGTGACGAAATTTCCTCTCTGCTTTAATTTGTACTTCTACCATTTTTTTTTAATTTTTTTTTTTTGTAAATCTAAGGCATGATTTAGGCAGTAATTGTCACTGGCTTGCCTATTAAGGACTAAAAAAATGAGATCTTTTTTCTGAAATTTATTCCTGTTTTCCCTGGGGTAGCTGCTTACATGCACAATTAATACTCGTTGATGGATACCTGAATAAAAGAGTGGGAGAAACCCTGTCCCCTGTTGTCATTGTGGTAATCTGTGTATGTGAAGACTGGCTCTGGAAGGCTATTTACATAATCCTATATAAAAAAAGAATCCCTCTTCTGAAATAAGTAACTTCTCAGAGAAAGGGAAGAAGGCTATTTGCTTAACATCTTGCTTAAGAAGATTTTTCCTTTTGAGCCAGGAGCAATGACTCTGCTGAATGGTCTGTTTGTCCAGGAATCTGCCAAAATACAATTTGTGTGGTCTTGTGTACAGAGTTGGGCTTTTGAAGTATTATAAGGTCTCTCCACTATCCTATACCTAATGTGACAGAAAAAGTCCTTATTTGCTCTTTTCCTCTCTTCCAAACTTCCTCCCTTCTCTCCTTCCCCAATAACTGATGTGTATATATCATGATACCCAAACTCTTTCCTACATAAGACAAGAAACAGAAGAGCAGTTGTGCAAAATAGGTTGCAAGCCAGTAGGCTTCTACTGCATGTGTTTTTTTCCTTACGATGCAAAAAGGTGAATTTTCTTTTAGAGAGACTAAATATCTTGTTTGGGAATAATGCTTAAAGGCACCAAGTGTCATCTTAGATTAATGGCCTGATAGACCTGATAAAGCCACTGTGCTTTGAGACTAAGGATGTTAGGTGAAATTGCCCAAGTGTTTAGTTTTTTTTTCTTCTTTCTCATGAAATAACTTCTGAACTTTTCAATCCATCTTTGGGAAGCTGATTTATACTCATGTCCTGTCATAGGGTGTAAAGACTTTTCTGCATGTTGTGTGGGGTATTTTTATAGGCATTTCACATGCATGAAAAGGCCTATTTGTGAATGACTTTGGAACTGTTTCCCTTCTATTTTTTTTCTAAAATTTCACTGTCGCTGTGCTATTTTTCACATGTATGGTTTCCATTACACTAATAATGTTTGCTGGTTTTACTTAGAACTTTTGCATTATACAACATTAACACTGTTCCCCCTGTCTTATGTGACTCTTGGGAGTGAATTTGCAGACCAAATGCAGATAATGTGACCTATGAGGGCTACTTGAGAGAAAGTGGCTGCCTCACAATCCCCAACCTTATTCTATTTTTACCCTTCCCTTCTGAAAATGAAGGTGTTCAAGCAGCTTTAGATTACTGCTTTATGCAGAAGACTCTAGTGTGTAACGCTGTTATGGAAACTTGCAAATCCCAAACTGCCTTGCACCTGATTCTCACTAGGATGCTTTACACTATCTGCAGTGCAACTACTACAGATAAGGTCCTTATAACTAGGAATCATTGCTTCAGTCTTCATTTTTCTTTTTGGGCGTTACAGTCCAATATTTTTATTTGCTTGTAGAGAGCTTTGAATAGCACAGTTTAGAAAGGAAGCCAGTGTATAAGCTGCCAACTTCAGGTCTAAGCTGTGCAAATCCATTTTTTTCCAGCTATGTATTTGTTATTTGTCAGTGGAGTTGTGGTAATTGTTTAGTATCCACCAAAGCAAACAATCATGAGAATAAAACAGTGGTGTCACTAGCATTTCAAACGAGGAGTCTGGATCCCTGAAAAGACTCAGCAAATAACAATTTTTCCACAAGTAAACAGTTTTAAGTCTCTGCACAAGGCAGTCAAATCATATTGGAGTTTGGAATCAGTGAAGAAGATGATGAATTCTGGTGCCACTGCAGTCAACAGTGAAACTTGCTGGACCAGGGCATTAGCAGACTTCCTGTTGTTCAGCATATAGAGATCTATCAAGAATCGTTTATTTCTTGGCATTTCCCTACAGAACAACTAAAACATTAGATTAACTGAAGATTTGAAGCCCAATGCCTATGGCTAGTTTTTGGCTTTATTAGGTTGATGTAAATAATTTAAAATGTTGGCAATGACGAGCAGTGTTGACTTTTTGAAACTTTCATTGGGAAATATTGATTGAAAGTAGAAGAAAAAGTTTATCAGGTGTTCTGTGGATTCTGCTTATCAGGTTCAATGTAATCATCTATCTCCTCCTCCTATCTCCTGTCATCTGAGTTCTTATTCATCCCTTGGCTCTAGACTTTAGCAATGTGCTTTTGAACTACACTATCTCTTTTCTGCAGCTGTACCGTGCCTAGTAGAGTGGGAATTAGGCCTATAGGTGTTACTGGAACAAAACCAGATAACAAGGATACTGGAGGAAAAAAATCTGATGTTTCATGAAACAGTTCTTTGCAGTTGATACATGAAAGTGAACTGCTCCCTTCTGCTTCAATCAGAAAACTGAATGATGAGTGAATTATGTTTAAAAAATAAATTGGAGGGCTGGAGGGTACCTAAACATCCATATAATCAGAAATGAGTACCAAAAAATTGAAAGTCCCGTATGTTGTATACTTACTGTCTAAGCAATGAAAGGTCAGTAAGAGAAGACAAACAATATTAAGTAATGGAATTTGTTTCCATCATGTTTAACCTTCATAGTTCTAAAAATCCTTTATCCTACCCCAAATATATAATCTTCTGACTTGTAGATTAGGTAACATGTAAAATCATAAGAGCTTTTTGTAATTTCTAACAATTTGGAGCTCGTTTATCTATAGTATAATTAAAAATGGAGTTTGAACTCTGTTTCTTATGCTCTTGGTAAGGACACAAATTTGGAGCAAAATTTGCATAATAACATTTGCTTTTGTCGATGTTCGGAGCAGGAATATAATTAAAAAGGTGAAAGGCTTAAGAGATGATGGTTCATAATGCACTTATTAAAACTCTGATTAAAATAAAATATCTAAGGAAAAAGGATTAAGCTGCTTTAGTATTTAATTTTTGATTTTTCTCTTTATATGTATGGTGAGCAGATGACTCAACAGTGTTATAAGAGAAAAAGCATCCTAAGCTACTGCTGCTTGGGCAAACCTATTCAACTGGAGTTTTCAACAGCTGTTCCCAAGCTTCATTAAGGCTCATTATGAGTTGTCATGTAGTAGAGAACTTATATTTTCAGATGATCTGTGCACAGCAGTAAAGATAAAAGTCTATCTTAAGGCTGCACTAAAAAGAACAGAAGATGGTACATATTAAAAATAGATTACTGAAATTCCCTAATTAGCTAGCATAGACCTTAAAAGTAAAGCACAATCAGTGAGTTTTACGGAGAGATGGGGAAAAATGACTCATCTATGGCTGGACTCTGACTTAAGCCTGACATACTCATTAATAGGGATTATTTACCAATTATCCTTCAATAATATATGCATACTTAAACATATGTTCATGTGGTTATATTTCCTCAAAATCTAATGCCCAGCTGGCCTGTTAAGGATTGTCTTCAGATCTGATTCATGTGGATAACGTAAATCCTTCCTTCAGAAAGGAAAATGGTCATTTCAGACTGATTTTAGATACTGAACAAAATATTTTATTCTAAATAGATACATTCTATGAATTTAAGTTTTGAGCCCAAGTAGAGCTTCAGATGCCAATACCTCTGACTTCTGAAGGCGGCAGAATGGGGAAGGAGAATGGTAATACGTCAGATCTGCTTTGCGGCTGTATGAGTTGGTTTCTATGTCTCATTTAGCCTCCTATAAACTAGCAGTATTTTTCCTTCCTTTGTTTTGAGAGGAGGGAATTAAGACAACTTTAGAGATAGTCAATATGTCTTCCACAGCAAAGTTAGGAGGGAAAACATAGTAGGATCATCAACAAAGCTTTAGGGAGGTGGTGGAGTCTCCTTCTCTGGAGATATTCAATACTCGTCTGGATGCCTATCTGTGCAGTATGAGCTGGGGAGCTGCTTTGGCAGGGGGGATGGACCCCATGATCTATCGAGGTGCCTTCCAACCCCTACAACTCTGATTCTGTGAAATGACCAAGGTGAGAGGAGACTCAACTAGGGATGGTCACTGGCATTTTTATCTCACAGCGTGTGCTGCAATAGGGGCATAATGCCATTCGCTTGAAGCTGATGATTCAGTGTGAAAACTGGAATAGTTTCTGGGTATACTGTCAGCAAGGAAAAGGGCAGGGTGCAAATGAGGATGCAGGTCACAGGACAGATATGTCTCCATTGACCCTGGATGACCCTCATTCTGAGATGACTGAGAAGGCTCAGACACCTGAAACTAGAATTCCTACAAATGCTTATGCAAGTCTTTCTGCTAATCTTCTGAGATCTTATTGTTTTGATATTTAGGATGAAGTGCAGTAATGTTTTCAGTCTGTTCTGTTGGTGTTAGAAAAAGATCTGGGCAATAGATTGTTTTCTGTGGGAAAGAATCAAGATTTTATATGAATTGGTGATGACAAAAGAAAATTCCAGATACAAATAATCTGCCACTGGTGGTCTGTGTTACAGGCACCATTTAGCATCAGCCTAAAAATATTTCCAGTCCTGCTATTACTCTGCCTGTAATGCTCAATTGCAGTGATACTTAGAGTTGGGTTCTGAGGGGAGAAGAACTCTCACGCTGCTCATCTTTATAAAACAACTCTTCCTCCAGTTGTGGGTGTTTTTATTTGGGTTTTGCAGGGATTTTCTAATCTCAGTGCTGTCAGTGCCCTTCATTTATAAGGAATGTAATGGAGTAGGTAATTTTGTTGGTTGCGCTGTATGTTCATTTCATAAAACTGGTCCATTATCTGGTATAATGAATAGGTTTTTCTCACTAAGGAGAGACTATCTAATGGGCATAATGATGTCTTTCAGGCCAGGACTGAGATGTGTTGGCAGAGCAACATACTCTGCTTGCACGGCACTTGGTTACAATAAAGGCAAGTAATAACTAGAGCTGACAGTGTCAGCTTCCTCTGCATAAGTATTCTCCCCAAATTGTAACATTCTCTGAGTCATGTAGTTGTAGTGAAACCCCCAAAGCACTGTTTTTCTTCTGTGTCACTAGGGTTGGGTACAAACAGGATCTCTTTTTAGAAATGATGTGTGGTGGAAGGTATATGAAAGAGTAAAATACCTGAGACAGGTGGATGTTGCGAAGCGGTAATCTCACAGCTGGGGAAAGCTCGTAGATACTCAAACATGAAACTCTCTCAGGATGCTGTGTAGAGTGCCTGAACAATACCTTTGCACAAAAAGGTCTGGAGGAGAGGAGTAGAAGTGTCTATCAGGAGCCTGCAAAGGGCGCAGAAAATAAGAAACCACCAAATCACAGGAAGAAAAATATATAAGTACCATCGAGGAAGTTTAATGAAAGGCTAGATGAGATGGAGAAGGCTAGTAGGGAGACAATATGAAGGAGAAGAGAGAAAGACAAAACGAACATTTTGTTCTTCTTGGAAATATGTTCAGACAGAAGTTGCTTCATTTATAAAGGATCTTCTCCAGGCAGTTAATTAGCTTTGTCAGTCAGCTGTCGTAAACTAGATTATCGAACTGTTTCATATTTGAAATTCTTTAAACTAACATCTTGACATTGCCAGTAGGTGTGTTAATAATCTGAAGACATGAGAAGAATTTATTAGCTTTGGTGTGCCTGTCTGTGAAATGTAGTAGAGAGTTAACTTCATATTATCCAAACACAGCTTGAGCTTTCTCCTGCAAGGTTCTAATTGCGTTTTGAAAATGCTATTAGCTTACTTTGAGGTGGCACATAGCAATATCTTTGTGTGGGAGGCTCTGTGTACATAATAATGAATCCTAATGGAGCAAATGGCAGCTTCACAAGTGCCACACTGCTAAAGAGAAGAGTGAAAGGGGGAAGAAAATTTGTATTGTTGTTGGCTAGCAGCTTCCAACATTCTCTGCAGTGATTTGAGTGCAAACTTAAGATGCTTCAATTGCTGTCTAGATGCTGAGTTGGGCTCAAAGTGTGTTGTAAATGGTCATATGGGTTTAACTGTTTGGTGTGTTTTCTTTCTCTTTCTAAAATGAAAGAAAGTCTTTGTTTGTGATAGAGCTGTTGATCTCAGCAATGCATTCCACAGGAGTATCTAAGTGTGTTTATGCAGAATTCATGGGTGCTGAGGGAACCGGTGCGTTAAGTTGCTAAGCCACTCTTCATAGTATTTGACAAGTCCTTTCAGTCCAGTGAATTTCCCATTGATTGGAAAAGAGGAAACATAATGGTCATTTTTAAAAAGGGAAAGAAGGAAGACCTGGGTAACTGCAGGCTGGTAAATCTCACCTCTGTGCTTGGAAAGGTCATGGGGGAGATGCTCCTGCAAACTATGCTAAGGCACTTCGCAAGTACATAGCTGATTGGTGACAGCCAATGTGGCTTTGCTGAGGGCAAATTGTGTTTGACAAATCTGGTGGCCTTCTACAGCGGGATTGCTGGACAAGTGTTGGTGCTTAAGCGATGAGCAACTGATGTCATCTACCTGGATTAGTGGAAAGCATTTGATACTGTCCCACACATCTTTATCTCTAAGTTGGAGAAACATTGGTATGATGCACTACTAAGTGAATAAGGAATTTGCTGGATAGCTGTGCTCGAAGAGCTGTGGTCAATGGTTCAATATCCAAGTGGAGACCAGTGACGAGTGGTGCTCCTCAGGGATCAGTGAGACTGGTTCTGTTTAACATCTTTGGTGACATGGATAATGGGATAAAGGACCCCCTCAGCAAGTTTAGTGGTGATACATATCTGTGTGGTGCAGCTGATATGCTGGAGGGAAGTGATGCCATCCAGAGGGAAATTGACAGGCTTGAGAAGTGAGCCCAGGCAACTTTAATGGCTCAAGGCCAAGTGCAAGGTCATCATGCACATGGGTTGGGGCAGTCTCAAGCACAACAACAGGCTGGGCAGACAATGGATTGAGAGCAGCCCTGAGGAGAAAGACTTGGGGGTAGGGTGTTGGCAGATGAGAACCTCAACATGAGATGGCAATGTGCACCTACAGCCCAGAAAGCCAACCATACCCTTGGCTGCATCAAAAGCAGTGTGACCAGCAGGTTATGGAAAGGTGATTCTCTCCCTCTATTCCTCTCTGGTGAGACACCAGTTGGTGTTCTGCATCCCCGTGTGAGGTCCCCACTGCAAGAAAGATATAGATCTGTTGGAGCAAGTGCATAGAAATCCGTGAAGTCAATCAGAGGGCTGGAGCACATCTCCTATGAAGACAGGCTGAGAGAGTTGAGCTTGCTCAGCCTGGAGAAGAGAAGACTGTGGGGAAAGCTTATAGCAGCCTCCCTAGTACCTAAAGGTATCTTTTGATAGGTGAGTCCCAACAGGGACTGTTTACAAGGGCACACAGAATAGGACAAGAAGTGATGGCTTTAAACTGAAGAAGGATGCAATTAGAATAGATAGTAGGAAGTAATTCTTCCCTGCAAGGGTGGTGAGGCACTAGCACAGGGTACCCAGAGAAGCTGCAGCTGCCCCCTCCCTGGCAGTGTTGAAGACCAGGTTGGATGGGGCTTTGGGTAACCTGGTTTAGTGGAGGGTGTCCTTGCCTGTGGCAGGGTGGTTAGGACAAGATGATTTTTAAGTCGCTTGCAACCCAAACCATTCTGTGATTATATGTTTCCTGTTGCTACTAACTGCTTTGAGCTTTAGTCACCTTACTAAATCTAAGTTTACTAATTTATTATTTTCCATTTCTGCATTTTGTTCTCCTATTCCATTATATTGGCACATTCCTATGCTTAATGTTTAGGTCTTGTCTCATCTATTTTTTAAATTTGACTGATTCCTCTTTCTGTTGATTCCTTCAGAAATCACCTGAGGGAAATGACTTGTTACTGCTCTGCATTTGGACATTGGGCTGCTTAGAAAGGTCAAACTCTAGTGCTTGAAAATGCTGTTTTGTAAAATAAATTAATAGGTTGTTTCAATAAGTGATTTGATAGTTGATTCTTGTTTTGGTCTGGGGTTTGCTTTGCTGGCAGTGCAGCCATATGGGCCAATGTGTGGGTACATTCAGAGTTCTGTCACCTGAATAGGTGGTCAGGAGATGCTTATTGGAGATTTCAGGGGGAAAAAAAAAATCTGTATTTTCAGAGCACTGATCATCTGAGGTTTCTCATGCTTATGTAACAAGATTGTCATCACGAGATACTAAACAATTAGAAAAAAATAAAATCAGTATTCTGTACATGATTTCTATGACCAAGATTTTCTCAATTCCTGTCTAAAAGGATCTTTCCTTGCATTTCCAGTGAAATATTTTGTCATACTCTAACCAGTTTTATAGTGTATGATTCATGGAAAATATAAGGAGTGTAAAAATATTATGAAATTTTCCTCATATGTTCTCCAACTTTGTCTGGCAGATGGTAGTGCTGCTTGTAGATCATTCCTTACAGAGCAAGCAGTGCACAGCTCTGCCAACTTTATCATGCTGTACTTCATGCTCAGCTCTGGCCAGCTTGGTACATCCACTTATAACTAATAAGTCTCTAAGGCTCAGCTGTGCATCTAACATTCCAGACTTAAATCTTTCTTATCATCCATCTTACCTCTTCTTATCTTGCATGAGTAGCCTATTCCTATGAGGCAATAATTAAGCTCTCATTTTCTCTTTTTAATTCTCTTTTTGACAAGCCACTTATCTTCTATCTCTTTTTTGAGAATTTTTGTAAAAATTCATTGTCCTTCTCCCAAGTTGTTCCCTATGCATATCTGTCTTGTGGCTTGCTGCACTAGGAGTGCATTCCTCATTTGCTTTTGGAATTTGATCGAAGATCTGCTCAGTTCATCATTTCTCTTGTAGTTTATCATTGTGTCTTCTGCTTTTGCCCTTTTCCTTCATTCAGTGTAATGCCGGTACTTAGAAGGGCTTGTGTGCCCTTCTACAGTGCTAACTTTCCTCTACTTTTATTCAGCTTCATACATAAGTCTTTAGGATTGTTGTTGAATACTCTAAATTTAATAATCAATTTATATTCAATGGGTTCTCCACGTATGTAGGTTGTTGTCCTGCTGCTGGCTGCTCGAGGAAGTTAACTCTGTCCTGGCTGGAACCAGGTTATTAGTCAAGATAGAGGATAAAGAACTAAGTTTGCTCTAATGGCTTAAGATTCAGATCATGTCCTGCTCCTTTAAGACTGTAATTTTGATAGCATTTGATGTATGTGTAGGAGGTATAAGCAGGTGGGTTGTAGGAATATATAGTTAATTACCATGATATTTTCTACCGTAGTGTATACTTCTGATTTTATTTTCACCTGACCATGCTTTATATTTTCACCTGACCATGCTTTATAAGTACCAAGTATGGCAGTCTTTATCTTCAGAGATGTGTGTGTGCCCTGGAAAAATGTATATCTTGAATATTTCATTTGGAGGGGAAAAAAAAAATTAAAAATAAATCTGTGCTCTAGAAAATGAGTCTTAGAAAGAATACATGTAAAAATAACTGCAAGAATTTCACATTCCTATTTTAGGAGGCTTCCTCTCAAACAGAAACGTAATCATAGTGTTTAGAAAAAGGACCACTGATGCAACTTTGTCCAATGAATGGTCATGCAAATTTTGTTAGAAACTTCAAGGAGTTCAGGATTTTATCCCATATCTTTTAAAGAGATTTTCCATATCCTATGTCACTTTGCATATCAGCCTGGATGATAAATGATGGCATTATTCCACAGAAAAGGTACCCTTGAATTTCTTCCTCTGGCTAGAATTTTAAAGAAAGATTAAGATAAAAAGAATTTTTAGGCTTCACTTTGCAAAGCTGCCCAGAGGGTTGATTGCCTAAGTTTAATGTAAATCATTTTGAAAAGCTTGGTCTCTTTCTCTCTTTGTCCTTGGGACTGTAGAAACACTGGTTGCTCTTCTTACTGTTTTATTTGTAGTAGCACCAGACCTCCTGCTGGCTCTGTTTGCTGAATGCAATGTTAATGTCACTTCCTGTGTAAAGGAAACATGTTGCTCTTTATAGACTGGGTATATTTGAATAATCAGAGGCTTGCATAGTGCTGGAAAGGAAATCAAGGGGTCATGCAAGTTCCTAAACTCTCATGGGTTAGCTTGCTCCTACAGTTTGAAGAAAGCAAGCTACGCTGCCTCTCACTTGCAGGATATCATACCGGGATCCCAAGGAAGAATGGGCACAATCAGTTAAAATTAAATAGAAATAATTAAAAAAACAACAAAACACACAATCCCGAACCACCCCACCAAACCCAAAAGAAGCCCAAAAAGATGAGGGTTACTTTTTACTAAAGTATAACCTGGTTTTATCCTGATTTTAAACTTTGTAAAATAGTCTTACTTTAAAAAAATGAATAATTATTGCCAGTAAGCACTAATCCAGCAATGCATTAATTAATTACACTCCATTGCCTAAGATCAGTTATTTGTGTTTGACTTGTGCAAATTCTTGCACTTAATGGATAGCTTTGTTTTCTTCTGGGAAGAAATACTTTAAAAATACTTTTTAAATCAAAAAACAAACTACTTTGATAGTATGTTCCCAGATGTTGGATAAATTAGTCACATCTAGTATGTATCAGTTTGTAGTCAATAGTGGTAGCCTTTGCCAAAGAATCTCAAAACCCCCTCTTTTGATAGGTAAGTTCCAGCAGCTGATTTATTTAAATGTGAATATCTCATGTGAGAACCTCATGCTGTGTGAGTAGGATCTGAAGACTCTTAACCTGAGTTGGAGAAAATATAATGATTTGGAAATAATGGTGAGCAACTAGCTTAACTGTTAGGAACCACTGTGCTTTAATACTTTGATTTTTTTTTTGTTAGCAAACTGGTGAATTATACTTTACCATTATATGCTAAATAGATATAAGATATGATAGAATTCCAGTTGTTTGGTTAGAAAATATTTGATCAGGAAATGGATGACTACTGAAAATATTTCAAGCGTTCTCTTAAAGCCATTTTCAAGTTGTCTATATTACTTTAAGATATATTTAATTTTGACTAATTATTATTTAAAAATAACATTTTGTTCAGAAACCATGATGAATCTTTGTGAAAATTCTACCTCCCTTGATACATAAAAAAATTCAAATATTTTTTGTTGGTTTCAGCTCTGAACATGCACAGAATACCTTTGACAAGATTTGAGTGCTTAAAATGTCTTTTAACTATTGTATATCATACATTTTGCTTTGTAGGCAGTAGATTAATTAACTATTATTATACTGTTGAATGCAGAAAACTAGATGCCTGTAGCCTACCAGCCATCAGTTTAATTGAGAGTAGTTGCAAACGATGTTGGATCCACAAAGGCTGTGGCATATTACAGCTGCACCTGTGGTAAGCCCAGACTAGGTTAGATGTGTGACCAGGGTCCTTCATGGGCCAGAAACCTGTTTGGTTTTCTACTAGCGTGTTTTTAATTAGAGAAAAGAATGCTTTGCTTCAGGACAAGTTCTGTCTCTGCTGTATTTTTTTGATAACTGCCTTTGTAGAACACCTTTGTTACAAAAATACCACTAAAGAATTCTTATTTTGAAATACAGTGTCATCTTGCTCATGGATATTCTTGCTAAAAGTTTAAGCATCCCAAATCCTTGAAGGCCAATAGACAGCCCAAAGGTTTTCTCTTTTTATCTTGGAGGAAAAAGAGCAGGAGAGATTCCTTCTTAGCATAGAGGATGTTAAAATATGCTTGTGCTTTTAAATTCAAAATAATCACTTGGGTTTACAAAACTGATAGGTATCTTGATTGAAGAAAAATCAGATAGTGCAGTTGATTAGATTTTCTGGAATTATTTAAAAATCCTCTTCATACCTTTTTCATTTTTCTTTATATAGGCTTCCATGTAGGTCTGAAAAACTTGCACATAAGTATTTTGTGTGTGTTGATTCTTTTTTGTTTTCTTTCTCCTTGGTGCTTCAAGTAAAGGGCCTAATTTTGGTTTTACGCCTTCAGTTTGGGATCAGCTCTAAGAGTGCTTGTAAGAGTTGTCTTAGTCTAATCTGTGCTGCAATCAAAGTTATGTATTGTTTCTGTTAAGCTTGGTCTTAGAAACATTAGTTTTGTTTCACTGTTTGTGGAAACATGGATGAGGGATGGATTTGAAAGTAGACCTGTTTTTCAGCTGTTTTATGTACTATAACATTAATCAGTCTGAGAAATTGGTGATATTAGTGATCTTTTCAGGTGTTTCAGTTGGGAGGAGAATATAGTGACCAAGGCCGGTGGTTTTTGAATCTCCTTATCCAAAGAATGTAAACATGTAAAACCTAATTGACCTAAAAGCTACTAATTCTTTATTAATGGCTTTCCTTATTAAAGAAAAACTTCCTGGTCACCTGGCAGGAGTGTCACATGGCTTTCTCACAGCTTTATGCTTTAAGTGCCCCTCTGAGGTCATCCACACTGTGGACCCTCTTCATCTCCTTTCAAGGCACAGGCAAGTATAACTCCTTTGTACTTTCTCTTTTAGTATTTCCAGTTCTTTGCTGTTTGTTGTTAGTGTAGGTAGACTTATCTTGGTTACTACTAAAGAATGAGTGTTAAACTGCTTTTTCATTTACCCTTAGCAAAGGTAGCTGCTATGTCTATCAGTGTTTGGTCAGCCTGTGCTTCTGTGTAAATCAAGAATGTGCTTTCTTGGAGTCACTACCCTCTGACAGCATATTACACCTTGAGTGAATCTGTTGAAGCATCATGAACTAGGATGCTATTCATTTGTAAATTCCTGTACGTTTCAAACAGAAACATAACTGTGTGCATGACAGAGTAGTGCTGAAGAAGTTCAGTGGATAAGAACAGAAAGAGAATCCTGAATTGGATCAAAAGGTAGTCTTTGACTCAGCATGGGATTTGAAGATTGTAATTTATCATTCTGGGGACAAACCCAGCTGATACAGGCAAATACTGATTTCTTTATTTATTTTAAGATGCTTTAATACATGCAGTGTTTGATAGCTTGGAAAACCTATGTGTTTTAAGTTGCTCATATTCCTTAAAAGGAGGAAGCTACTGAAGGAATTACAAATATATTTTGGGGGATGGTGACAGTTACAGACCTGGTGAAACTTCAGAGCACCAGACATTGAACAGCAGTTGTAAAACCTTGTAGTAATAAGTAGGTTTTAAATATATGCATTGACTATAATTTATCAAATGTATATATCATATTTGAATATACTTACTAGATATAGGTTTAAATATTTGGCTATACATACTAGACATGAATATTATCTATTATATATACTTCAAATCCATGTTCAAAAGTCCATCCTGACATATGTTATATAAAAATACATTTTCAGATTTTTTTATATCTAGAGAGAGCAATTGGTATGCTGAGGGAGAAAATGGGAGATGGTTTATCTGTACTGTAGAGGAATTATTGATATTGTTTTTACACATATGGGTAAGAAAAAGGACTGAAGGGTCAGAAAGAAGGAGAAAAGAGAGCTTACAAAGTTTGGAAAAAGTGTTTGAACTAAAGTATCTATTCATTTTGACATTTGACATGAGCAAAAATTGTTGGAACATTTCAACTGCTTTAAGGAAGGAAAGCAAAAGGATAAAGGTTATTGATTCATGGTGGGCATGAATGACAGGTCACTTAGGAACCATGCAGATCAATATTAGTTGTGGTGTTTTTACTAATTCTGTGTCTAAATGTCTTCAAGTGGCAAATTTCGAAAGCTGCTAATTCTTCAGTAGGACTGAACAGGAGGCTGATCTCCACATTCAAATGCTTTGCCTAATTTAAATGTTAGAGATCTGAGTCTGAGCAACTCTTCCAAAGCTTAGACATTATAAGGAAAGCAAGACTTACCAGCAGCATTCAGCAGAGGAAAGCTCTGACTTGGGTTTGAGATGTTATAGCAAGCGCAGTCTGCAGGGGTGCAAAACATGTCAGGGCCATTCCTGATCCAATCTGTCACAGCCCCACCAGATTGCTCTTGTAAATGGTCTGTGCTGGGGGCTCTGATCCTTGCAAACTTAAATGAAGGGGCTGCAAGTCTGTCTCATTTCAGCACTCTCAGTCAATGTTTTCTCTCTGCGGATTATGTGATTGGCTTTATTGATTAGGTAGGAAAAAGATGGCCTGGCAAACTGGGCACACAAGAGGATCTGAAGAGATCTGGCACAGTTGCCTGGCTCAGATGGGGATCCTCTTTTTTGTTTGAGACACTGGCAAATCGCTCGATGTGTGCCAACTCCCAGGTGTGATCTGCAGAGGAAAGGCTGATAACCTTGAAATCAGCCTAATTCTGGAACAGCTTTTCTACTTGGAGTAATATCAACAACCTCTCTAACCCAAGAAACAGAACGGTTCCACATACAAAGTTTGTTCCTGCAAATCTTTTTCAGAGCGATTCAAAGACCGCAGTGTTGAGTATGGGTTAACAGGTTTTCAATGGTAAAAAAACATGGCTATGGGAAACTTCAATTTGCATTTCTCTTGTTGTATTGGTACAGATATTGACTGGAAACTTCTTAATCAGCGTGTTGTAATCATGTGAGTTGTGGTACCAGGACCTAGTAAGCTAGACGGGGATTTTCTCTTCTTTTGTTTCAAAAAGCAGGGGAAAAATGTGAGACATGGGGAAGGTGGAAAGGATATAGAATTCATGCACTTATTTCTCCATTCATCCCTCTCTTAATTCTCCTTGCAATTATTTTAGTACCAAGAAAATAAAGACAATAAAATGTCATCAGAAGATGAAAACTCAATAGATTATCCTTCTGTGCTCCTAAACTTGACAGTAACTTAGCATGCAATGATTCCAAAGGCTGTCACTTGTCTCTTTACATGTATGTAGACTTGACCATATTTTAAATAACTGTTACTGGAATGTGCTAGTGAAGCTAATAGTCAAGGCCAGTGATACCCATGTCTTTCTGCTCAGACTACTGTTTCGTAAAGAACACTTCTGCAATCAACACTTCAGCTGCCATAAACTAGATTTCAATCCTTATATCACAGCTCTAAACTTAAATCTGCTTCTGTTGGTACTTTAAAAATATTGTTGTGTGTGTATGTTTCATCTAATGCAGTTCAGGTTTTTGTTGCATTGTTGTATCTGTGAATTAAACTCCAGACAATTTTTTCTGAACTCATTTCAATTTTGATTTGGCAAGTGCAGCAGGCTAGTGGACTTGAAATAAATGGTATCAAAATGACATGGGATTGAATGCCTCCAGTTGTCATTACTGCTTACAGAAATAAAGGCTGCAGGATGCTGTGAACTGGCAAGGAAGACCATGCAGATTTGGGATTCGTTCCCCAGCTTTTGTCAATTGGCAGCGCTCTGTTGACTGTAGAGCTACACTTGCATAAATCAGTGGGGTTACAGGCTTTGAGGGGTAGTCATGCCCTTCATATCTGCATATGCAGATCACTTGCCATGCCACTGATCATGCACAGCGGTTTTTAACTCGCTGCTTATCTTTGTACACGTGAGAAAATGCACTTTCCCTGGTGTAACAGTGTCATGATGATATGTGCTTCTGCAAGGATTTGTCTCAAAGGTGCATTGAGGGAAGCACTGTCATCCTGTCAAGGTGGTCAGCTTATCAAAGGAGTTTTATTGCATTTGCACACTGTCCCCGTGCCGTATATAACCACCAAGGCTTTTCACACAATAGCTTTATGTGAGGTTTCAGAAATGAGCTCGTGTAAGTGTAGCACTTAATTAAAAAATGGCTTTATAGCAGTGTGATTCTCAGGTTGGTTTTTTTTTCAAGTGCATTTTCAAAAGGTATTTTTAATTTCCTTTCCTTCATGCAGATTCACATTTCAGCCAAAATATGAGCTACTTTCACCCTAGTGAGGAATGCTTTGTGGCCATCCCACTTAACCTAGAAGTAATATTGGTGTATTTCTTAATTACATAGTCTTTTTTATTAACGAAGCTCCTCACCACTACTCAGGCAACAAAATATGCACATTTGGTCATGCTGTTTTACTTCTCTCCTTGCATGCTTCTTTTTAAGGTACAATGCTTGCCGTGCTGAGAGCTAAACATAAGCTAAATGGACGTTAAGAAACTTAACCTTTCCTCTTCCTTCAAAATTCTGTTCAGGGGAGCTGTATTTTATTTTTTTTTAAGCTTTAGTTAATATTTTTAGGGATGCTCACTGAAGGATTTGCTTGTATATCTAAAAAGGCAACACAAGAAAATCAAACAAGCATTTTGTTTAATGAATTTACTTTTCTATTTTTTCCCAGTATCTTAAATGTTATGAATATTAGGAGGAAAAAAAGGACACTACTGTTATGGCTTTATAATGGTTACTAGACCTAAATGAGGACTAGGCAGAGTCCACCTCATGGAGTGTTCTTGATATGAAGTCCCTGGAAAATGTTTTTGACCATTAAGCTCCTGGTAAATCTGCTATTCCTGGTACTGAATAAAACCCTGAGGCACTTTGGCATTAATGAAAGTGAAGAAGCAGCTTGTGACTCCAGCTTTAATCACTGGAATTCGTAACAGAATTAGCTGCAATGAATCTTAGATCAACCACAAGAAAGGAAAAACAATTTTTGCATTATATTCTGAGAAATGGAGTCATAGTACATATAAAACAAGATATATAAAATTTGAATACACAAATGCATTTATAAAGTTGAATTCAAAAATTGTAAAAATTTTTTTTCCTTGCATTTGGCTACTTTATTATAGCATAATTCCTGGAGAAAATACTATTAATGTGTTTATTCTGAGAAACCGTAAACACTGGGTGGGGAAAGGTGAAATCCTTACTAACTTTCACAGTGTGGTGTGCAGAGATATGTCATGTGCCTGTAGCTATTTAATAACTTTGAGTCTGCAGCATGTGTGACTGGCAAACATCCAGTTTCCAGCATGCAAACCCAAAATATTTAAGTTCAGTGTTTACAAGGTGCTCCTCTTCAATACTGAGTCACTCTGTGTGTATCTACTCTCCTTGACTAGACGAAATCAAACTTTGAGGCTATCTGCTCTGCTTAAGGAATTACAGCTGGCAAAACCTGTGTTGTCCTTCCTCTTGAGGTTCCCCAGTTATGACATTAATTTTTCAAGTAAAAAACCCCAATGTTTTTCAGGTGATTTAACAGATGGTTTGAAACACTGTATGTGTATAGATGAGTGGGAACATTTGAACGGAGTTTGGAAAAGTTTTTTTTCCAGCAATCAGAACTGTAAATGTATTTCAAAAAAGGCAGACAAAAATAGATCTGCTTGAACTTACATAATCACGTAGGTTAGGACCTGAGGATTTGAGAAAAACACAGCAGACGGAGGTGTAGGATTAAAATAAGTGTTGTTAACACTTCATTTAGGGTTGGTTTTTTTTTGGTGTGTTGCAGGGAATACTTGAAGTAGTTACTGTTGTAGGAGCGTCACAGAAATAAGCAAAATCCATACTTAAGTCTGGCCATACTTGACAGAAAATATACTGTGAACATTTTAATACTGATCAGGAGAAAACTGGTAGAAGTTTTTCATGCAAATATTAAGTTAAAAATCCAGGAAGAAGCAAAATTCAGGTTAGTGAAGGAATAATACTATGGTTAGTGATAGCTTCAATTCATATGGCGCAACTGACCCTTTCCATGTTGTCCAAATGAGTTAAAGACTAAAGAAATAGAAACTTAGAGTAAAAGTTAAAATAGCTTTTAAAAAAAAAGTTAATACTGGTACGATGG
Organism: Laterallus jamaicensis coturniculus; assembly: GCA_022605575.1. Taxonomy (NCBI): domain Eukaryota; kingdom Metazoa; phylum Chordata; class Aves; order Gruiformes; family Rallidae; genus Laterallus; species Laterallus jamaicensis. The sequence continues at coordinate 7,678,952 of JAKCOX010000005.1, forward strand.
TGATGCTCTCTGGCAGCAAAAAACACTGTGCAAGGGGAGGAAATCCAGAAGTAACTGAAAAACAGTAACAGAAAATTGCTGGTCCTTGATGAGAATCACTGATAAGAGTGGTACTCCTCTTGGCTGTTGCTTCTGGTCCTCCAGTGCTGACACAGATGAGAAATGCACCAGCCAAAACCCAGACCTAAGCCAGGAGGTCCTAAGGATGCAGGTTCTGCTGATTGCTTGGGTATGTGCATGTAACTCATCTTATTGAAAGTACCAGCCTGTGTGTTTGCAGGAAAATGCTTTTCCAGATGATTAGGGAATGAGGTGCGCGTGTTGTGGGGTTTGCTGCTTTGAACTCTGTAGGGGTTATGGAGATGCTGAAATAACTGTTCTGAGATGAGGCTGTTGTTAAGTACTTCAAGTGCTCCCCTGAGCCAAGACACGGAGGCAACCAGTTCCAGCTGGTGTGTACTTTATAATAAAACTTGCCCAGGCTGATTAAAAATTTGAATGTAGCCTCTGATTGATCTTCGTGTATGGCTGTGTTTGTGTTCGCTGCATTCTCTGGTGCAATCTGGAGGCAAAGGTGTATCCACGTTTTTCACAGGATTTAGGTAGAGGTAAGCAGGGAAGCCACAGGAGCTGAAAAGGGACCCTCCAGTTGGAAAATGCCAGATGTGAGAGAACAAGGTTGTGATGCGTAGCCAAAGGATTTTCTCCTTGCCAAAAGACACTTATGCTTACAAGACTAGATGTCCTAGCAGCATATGATTAGAATTTGTGATGGCATTTGGATGTCCCTTCTAGACCTAAAAATTTTAATGCTGCTTCTGGCCTCTGTCTCATAAAACTTCAATGAGAACCTCTAATTATTTCAGAGTGCCAAAAAATATTTTGTAAACAGCGTTTTGCAGTGGAAAGCCTGGCCTTCTGGGATATTGAGAACAGTTATTGTTAGACAACAGTCTGTCTCGAAGCAAACCTATAAAGATAAAGCAAATATAGAAGAAATGTGAACTGCTGCTTATCTAACTGAACTTGTTCATATTAAATAGAAAGTAGTGAGAGTGAGTCAAGATGCTGTGAAACGGAGATCTCAGGTTAAAGCTGTGGTGTGTGGAATTGTCTATACTGGGTAAATGGGAAACTGTGTATTCAAATATATACTAGCCTTTTGGTTTCAAGTTCATGACTTTGTTGTATTTGACAGCAAAGTTAACTTTTTAATATGGAAAAGCTCCAAAAGCTTTTTTTTCTGTTATTTTCTCACAAAGCCAATTCTTTTCATTATTTGTAACTTTGATTGTAAAGTCAGGAAGGTCCCTTTTAATAAATGCTTGCTGATGTATTTCCGTTACTGTCTTGATAAGCTCAGCTAGGAAAGTCTAAATTAAACTAGACCAAAATCATACTTTATACCTGTTTGAAAACTGGTAGGGTAATGCCTGAGTGTTTCTTAAATCTTATTTTTTTTCTCTTTTTCTGCTTAAGAATGGAATAAGATCATTTGTTAACACCTGCATTCAAAGCAATTAGGATACGTGTTCACAGGTTTTTTTAAATCAAAATTTCAACAAAAAATTTAAATCAGTTCTTGGTCTAATCTGGCTAATGAAAGACCTTTGCCTCTTGGTGAAAAGAAATGCAAAAAAAAAAGTTTGTGAGAATTTGAAAGAAAATGTTTCAGGGTTTGTTTTTTTTCGTGCTATGGTTTCGTACAGATGGTGGGGGAAACTTTAGCAATTTAAGGTTGTGACTTCTTGGTACATCAAAGCCCTGTTATGTCTGCTTATTTTTAAGGAAGTAAGTTTATAACCAAAGAACTGATATTTTTTACACCATTAAATACACTTGCAGTTCTTGAAATGAAAAGTTAATAACTTTAATTTCTTGCATTGTGTGATTGAAATGGTGCATCAGCCCAAGTGTTTTGCTAATTTAGAGTAAAAATAGAAAGTTGCTTGTGATCTTTATTGAAAAGAAGTGACCGAAGAAATTACTTATACATTTATGTGAGAATAATGCAAATAATAAAGAGAAAAAGAAGGTAGCAACTATTAAAATGGGGATGGCAGTATCTATCTCTGCAATAGAAATAATTAAGGTGTATGTGGGGTTTTATATGTATCTATTAAAAAAAAAATCCTTAGAAGTTGAGCCATGAATACTTCCCAGACAAATACATAGTACAAAGAAATGAATAGAATTTTGATTTTCAAATGATCTCAGAATATTAGGTAGGTTCCAGAGGACTGCAAATAAGATAATGCTATGCTGTATTTAATATAGGTAAATTCAATGACCAGGATAATTATAGGCTTGTCAGACCAATATTAATCTAGGCAGGATAACAAGAAGCCTGATGCAAGACTCATTACAAAATTAAAAGAAGTTATAAGATAATTGATGCCAATTGGCATGCATTTATAGACAATAGATTTTCTTAAACTCACTTTATCTCTTCTAATGAGATAACACTTTTGGTTGGTAACTGCGGTGTTATTAATGCAATGGAAGTATTTAGAGTGTTTGATGACTTGCTGCCATCTGGTATTTTAGCTAGGAAAATAAGCAAATGTATAGCCAGCTTAGTGCATATTAAATGGATGGAAAATAGTAATTGATAGGGCTCAAAATGTACTTGTAAATCAGAAATCATACCAATGAAGTGGAAGAAAGATGAACTCATTATTGGAAAAAGTCTGTAAAGAGAAATGACTGGGGTAACGGTAACTCTTTGGGAGATGCAGGGAAAGCAGAATGCTGTTTGACTGTGGTGATCATATGCAAAGTTACATAATAATGAATGACTGTCACACGTCCTTGGCTGGGCTTGGTAGTGACTCTAAAAAGCTGTATCTTGATGGTACTTGTAACCTGTGTCTGTCTACCTATTCGCTGTAATGCTGCTAGTTTAAGAAGCCAAGTTCTGTAGCCTAGCAGGTGGGAAAGTTGAGAAAATACATGTGGGGTTCTTGGTTGGCTTGCATGTATTCTTTGCTTTTGCTTTGGTAATCACCAGAGAGCTTCTGGCGCTCACCAGCATGGTCCAGTACCTGACCACATCATCCTATACTGCCCCAGCCAGGCACAGAGAAATTCCTCCTGTGGCTGCGTGCTGTCTGGGAAGGATGTGGGGGTGCATTGATGGGTCCTTGGGAAGGGCTGTGCTAGGTGCGGCTTGGATCTTGAGCAGCTGCTGCTGTGGGGAGAGGGAACTGTAATGCAGGTCTAGAGGAAGGCATTGGTCTTGAAGCAGGTGTCAGGTCTCTGCTGAGTGTGACCAGCCTCACTTCGGGCCTGCGCTCACGCTATCTGCACTGCGGTCCAGGACAGTGCAAAACTACATCATGTTCATGGCTCTGTCCCTTAGGAAGTGCCAGTCTCTCATCTGTGCCTTCCTGACAGGCAGGTTCCTGCTCAGGACAGGGTGCAGCCTTGCTGCATCTGATGGTACTGTCCTTTAAGAATATGCTGTATACCCAGAGGGCAGGTACTGAATTCCCTCTGCATTGTCCTTGGGTTTTAATCTGTCTTCCACACAAGCTGTTTAGATCTTGCTGGTCTTGAGGGTGCCTGAAGACACAATGTAAGTTATGCAGGGTATTTAAAAGTCAAATGTCGAAACAAGGTGTCCAGCCGCCTTGGTTTTGTGCAGCCAGTGTATGGAATACAGTTCTGGCAGGATGTGCTTCATCTCCACCACTTCTGCTGTTAGTCCAGGCAAGTCACTATTAGGGCCAGCTTCTAGGTTATAACACTAAATGGGCATGAGAACACTGGTTTTATGGTTTTTGTGGTGGTGTGCTGTTGCTGGGTGGCAGAGTAGCCTAGGGAAAAAACAGGAGCACCAGCTAATAGCCCACTCACCCACCTGACTTCCAAAGGATACTTACTATGTTATTTAGTTTCATCTCACAGTTGTTAATACATAAAATGGCTTTCTTACTTTTGACCCCAAATAATGTATTTGGGTGGATTTATGTTTTAAAGCCTGATGCTCTGTATTGTACGGTCTTATTTGGTGTAGTTCATACAAAATTCATTACAGGCTAAGGACTCAGTCCTTTTTGGGAAGCAGAGATAATTCCCAGTTTAAAAGGAAGATTGATTTCGTATGTAAAGTAGGGGAATAATAAGCCATCTGGGGAAAAAAAAAGAAAATCGAAATGAAATCTAGATAATCATTTTGATTTGAAAAACAGTTGAACTGGAAAAAAAGATGGATAATTTGATAATACATTGTTGAAGTGGGGCATGGTCTTCTAAAGAGAGAGCAAGATGTGTTCAAGATGAAAGAGCTGAGTAGGTATAAATGAAACATTTACTAAAAGTGCAATCTAGTTTCCTTTCTCTTAAAAATTCAGCTCCATTGCTACATTTTCTAGATTCTGTTTTATAACAGAACGGTTTCTATCCAGGGGTGAATCTTTGCTTTAGAGAGATGCTTAAAGAATGTTTTATCATAGGATGATTTGGTTGGAAGGGACCTTAAAGATCTTCTGCCTTACCATGGATAGGGACACCCTCTGCTAAACCAGGTTGCCCGAAGCACCATCCAACCTGGCCCTGAACACTGTCAGGGATGGGGCAACCACAGCTTCTCTGGGAAACTCGTGCTAGTGCCTCACCACCATTGCAGTAAAGAATTTCTTCCTACTATCTAATCTAAATCTACCTTCTGTTTAGGGCCATCACTCCTTGTCCTATCACTCCATGCCCTTGTAAACTGTCCCCCTCCAGCTTTCCTGTAGCCCTTTTAGGTACTGGGAGGCTGCTCTAAGCTTTCCCCAGACCCTTCTCCAGGCTTAACAAGCTCAACTCTCTCAGCTTGTCTTCACAGGAGAGGTGCCCCATCACTATTGTGGCTTCTTCTGGACTTGCTGCTACAGGTCCATACCAGTCTTGTACTGGGGACCCCAGTATCCCTTGGGGAGAGAGATATGTGCAAAAGAAGTGTGTTCATGCTAAGTATGCATCACGATGAAATAAAATCTTCTTTTACATAAAGTGTCTGCTGTAAAATTACAATTGTGTGGTAAATTAAATGCTCTCCATATGAAGATATCTTGCCTTCCCCCAAAAAGTAATGCTTGTGAAAACTGGTGGTAAATCTGTAATTACAAATCCAGTGTGTCTGTGTATATGTGTTTAAAAAGCCTGTTTGGGATGACAGTAAACTTAAGAACATCCATTGTCATATGCGGGCTTCTTGACTGAAATCTGAGTGTTTGAATTTGTCCTCTCTAAACGTTGACTTAGAAAGGAGATGAGAGAGAAAGAAAACCAGCAATTAAACAGGAAAAGGTTGAAAAACATTCATTGAAAAGACAGAATTTCTTCCATAAACTCATGAACTGACAGATTGACCTCGATAGTTGCTGGTTGTTTTCTGTTTGTCATTACTCCTGACTGATTACAAACATTTACTTTGACCACTTATTTATTCTGCTGTTGTCATTCAGGTCATAACCTTGTAGCAATGAATTCACAGACTAATTGCCCTGTGTAGGAAAGAAGGGATGATAAATAGGAGTTTTAAATTTCCTTTTTTTTTTCCTACTTGTCTAAGTGATCAGATTTTGCAAGAAAAGATGAATACAAATTCATAAATTGTATTTTCTGCCAGTTTGCTGAATTTCTTTCAGAAACTCTTCCTTGCCCTGTCACTTGGGGATAGAGACTGAGCACTTCTAATCAAATCTATCACCTGTCTCAGAGTTAATCTGCTATCATCTTTTCCTTTTAAAATGAAGAATCTTCAAGTGAACACAGTATACCACTTGAGTATAAATTTGATTTCTATGATGACTTTATAGTATCTTTCCCCTTATCCTTTTCCCTTTCTCATGTTTTACTTATGTATTACTTTTTTGACTGTTACAGTGCATTGAACAGTATTACAGTAGTTTCAGAAGTGTTTCAATTGGAATTCAGACATTTACAGAGCTCAGTGTGTCTTTAATGTGTTAATGATTTGTGTGGAAATGTTAGTTTATAACATCTCTTTCACTACAATGAGTTTGTTTTTATTTCTTCAGCAGAATTGTTTGCAGTACCCTTTTCAGTATGTGGCGGATGCACAAAGTATCTCATACTAACTTTATTTCATGCAGTAAACAGAATTTTACAGATGGGATTTTATCCTAACCTAGTCCAAGTCCTCTGAGGAATCCTACAGGGCAGAATTTTTGGACTCATGCTGTTTTGTTTTTGTATTGCTTTAAAGTTGCCATCGTGCAGAAATAAAACTCCAGCTAGCTATTTGGGGTGATGACTTGCAGGTTCCTTTTTCCATCTGAACTGACACCAGGGAAGCAATTTTTGGCTTGATTAGGTACCTACCATGACTTTCAGGTCGGTTGCTTGAAGATGACCTATACTTAAATTGTGAGGGGACAGAGTTGATTTTCAGCTGTCCCCCACTGTCTTCTGAATGATGTTCAGGGCTCTTCTGCCGCTCACGGATGGCAGCCTGGAGTAGCCTGCTGTCACAGTGCAGGGCCTTTGAGTTGGTTGTGGTTTTGAATTTGCTTTCGGTTACCTTCCTATTTCGTGCAGGTCTGTCTTTTGTAGGTCTCTAATGGGGTTAAAAAGAGGGGTGAGCTTGCTCAGTCGTGCCTCAATAAGCCTCTGAGGGATGTGAGGCATGGAGGGAGGAACTGGAAAAGGGGAAAGCAGAATGCAGGTGGGAGCAGATCTGTACCTTCTGCTGATGGAAACGTTTTCTAGATCAGCCGCTGCCCTCCTGAAGCAAAGCATTGGTACTGAGTCAGCATATGGAGCTTTTTACCTTAGGGATTTGTCTGAAGAAAAAGGATTCATTCATGACCTGCTGTTTTGATTTCTTAAGTCCTACAGATAGTCCTGAAAGGACGGGTTTGCTTGGGTTCAGGAGGAGGACAAGACTGACAAATGAATTGGTACGACTGCTTAGCTGGAGCTTGCACACCAAAATTCTGATTAATGTTGCACCCTGTTAAGTCTGTAGCTGAAGCCTGGGAAGGAAAAACCTTTAGAAATCCTAAAAGAAGTCCAGGGAGGATGAAAGGTCAGTGATAGAAATAATCCAATCAAGATTTAGGCTTCCATCTTGTTCAAAATGTAATTGTGGGGATCTGCTGAAAAATCAGCTGTTTTGTTATCTGAACAATTCAGGTACAAAACATTTTTTTCTTTAGTATTGGAATTTTTAACTTTTAAGTTGTGCTTGAAGTTATTTAGGTGGTTGTTTTTTTAGGTGTCTTAAACAGTTGTTAGCAGAGTGTTACATAAGAATGTGACACAACAAGCAGCTTGATTTCTTCTGCGATATATACGGTGTTTTTAAAGTCTTTTACAGAAAGAAGTCTACTGATTGCATGCTATAATTATGGAATGTCTTGCACAAAATACCATGAATGTTACAACTTCTGCTGCCATTAAGAGATGATAACGCATGCAGTTGCCTCTAGTGAGGGGGACAGCTATGCCAATGTCAGAAATGCTATTCTCATAAGTCATAGAAGCGTACTCTGACAAGTGTGTAGTAGCTGAGTGGCATGATATTTTATCAGTCCTTGCTTGATGTAGGAAACTATTTACAGCAAGTTAGAGTGAAACTTGAGATAGAGATGAAATTTTGTTGTCTAATCAGGTCTAGACAGTCAAAAAAGAGGCAATAAATTCTGGTTGCTAGAAGTTGAAATGGGAATTTGGTTGGAGTGATTGTATTGGGGGAACCTGCTTCACTCCTCCTCTTTGTTCCTGGCCTGCAGAGAACTACCTAGAGCTCAAGTGATTTCTCCATATTTGCTATTACTTTGTGGTGGGGTTCATCCTGGCTGGAGGCCATGTGCCCACCAAAGATGCTCTATCACTCCCCTCATCAACTGGACCGGGAGAGAAAATGTAACAAAAGGCTTGTGAGTCAAGATTAGGACAGGGAGAGATCACTCTCCAGTTAACATCATAGGTAAACCAGACTCAGCTCGGGGGGAAAAATTAGTTGAATTTATTACCAATCAAATCGCAGCAGGATCATGAGCAATGGAACCAAACCTTAAAAGGCCTTCACCTCACCCCTGCCTTCTTTCCAGGTTTAACTTTATTCCCTGTTTCTCTGCATTCCCCACCCTGGAGGCACAGGGGGGACAGGGAATAGTAGTTGTGGTCAGTTCATTGTGTGTTGAACTTGGATCCTGTCCCTGCTTACTAGGTTTTCTGAGCTTTGAATAATGTGTTCACTACCAAATACATAAGCTGCATTTCAGACCTGCATGTTCTTGTCCTGCTTCAGAGGCCTAATGGAAGTATTCTTTTATTCAGTGCATCATGTAGTTTAGATTTTAGCCTCTTTAGGAGGCTATGGCTTGTAATACTAATTACTGGGCTTGGTTGCACATACTGTCTTTTAAGAGAATGATGTTTTTGTCATCCTTTATCAAAATTAAGTGTTTAGGCCAAGAAAAGGACTACTGTTGTGTTTTCTGGCTTGGGGGCACACCACAACACAAAATCAGGCTGCTGGCTATAGAAACACCTTTTTTTTTTTCCCCTCATTTAACTGCAAGTAAAACTAAATGGCAATAACAAGAGAATTTATCTTTCTCTCCTGGCATTTGTTCCCCATACGGACAACCACCTTTCCAAAAGGCTGCCTGAAGCTGTCCCAGATGTTTCTTACAGCAAAACACAGATGGGTTATTATGAAGGCAAATTCAAGGTGAAAACACATATGTTCTTTGGATGTTCTGGATCTGTTGAATTCAAGGAAGGTAAAAGAAATGGTTTGTTTCATATAAGAATAATATTTAAAAAAAAAAGTGGCTGACAACTACAGTGAAATAATCTATTAAACATGAGGATCTGAAATTACCATCACACTGATTAAAAAGGGAAAAGAAAACGAAGCACTCATCTCTTGAGATTTCAACCAGCTTGGGCTGACTTTGAAGTACATCTAGAAAATAGGTCTTATCCTTCTCTGACTTTGAACTGCACCAAAAATGTTACAAGAATAGTTTTGGATGAAAGAGTTCGGGGCAAACTTTAAATTTTAGGAGATTAATGGCTGGATTTAAGATTCTGACTGTGTTCCATTTGTGGCAGTGATCAGTATCTTGATTATTTTTTTGCTTATACTATGACAGTGTAGCTCCACTGATAGGAATGGTGTCAGGTTAAGAAAAAGATACAAAAAGTTGAGTGGGAAATTTTTCTCATCTGAGCTTTTTTGTGTCTTTGATCTATCAACTGTTGATCAGTTGATTGAAGCTTGGTGGTGGTGTAGTAGACATTTAAAATATTAATAGTTGTACAAATAAACACCTTCTTGTCAGTTCCCTTTTTTTACAAATGCTTCATTTAGTTTCTATCCTCACACTTTGCATTCAGTTAATAGTTTGATCATTTGGTGTTGTCAATATGTTCATCGATGTTAGCTAGTAGAAGGTACTGAATAGAAAAAAAATCAGAGGTGAAATTCATAATTTAGCAGCATACTCCATTTTATAGTGTGAGATTATTTAGACCAAAAATACTTGTGTCATCATCTGTACACAGAATGTCACACTGTAGAATGTAGATTTGGCCTTTTCTCTTTCAGCGTGCGTCTCTGTTATTCTGATCCCAGTTTTAAATTAAAGCTTCAACTGGATGGGAAAAAACTTTCACTGGAGTTCAGCACCTTATATTTCAGCCGTGTACTACTTGGTTTATAATTCTCTCAGTGGGAGTATCAAGAGCTACACAATTAAGGAGTGGTATGCAGGTGCATGACCTAGATATTTCATAAAATTCAGCTGGGAATAAGCTTAAATATTTTTCATGTTTTAGTGTATTAGCAAACTGGAAATAATCTTGCACAACAATCTTTCCTCTGAAGCAGACAAATGGATACATATCAATATCTGTTGGAATTACAGGTAGTGGTTTGCACCAGGCATGGCACAATAACAACTTTTAGTGTAGAAAATGCCTGTCTTTGCAATGACAGGATATTTTAGTTTACTCTACTCAATGTCTGTCTTCTGATCTTGCTGTATTGCATCAAGTACTGAAGGCTTGGAAATATTAAAAGCAGATTGTAAGAATTTACCTGCTCCTGGGAATACAATTATCTTGTCAAAGAGGAGGAATAATAAAGCAGATTGTAAAGTCATCTTCAAAAAAAAGAAAAACTAGAAAAAAGGAGATAAAAGATAAAGCAAGTCTTAAATGGATTTAGCTAAGTCTGATGGCACAAGAGTTATGAGACTAAATGGGATTAAAAAAAAAAAAAAAATCACAATTTGATTTCCTGCTCCCCCTACCCATGGATTTTGGTGAAGACCTGCAGTAGATTTCAAACCATGTTTTCAAGTGCAAGGGGTGGCTGTGACTTATGCTAAACAAGTTTTTCTATTTTCCACAAGAAACAACAATTTAACATCAGTAGAAAACCATCTGCCCCTAGGCTTAGCTAGCTTTTAAGAATAACATTGTAACTGGTGAGGTTGTTGTATGTGTTTACGACGTTTGTAGCGCGTGTGTTAACCTGATGTGTTTTATTTGTGGTCTGGGATGGTGGACAAATAAGCAAGTGTTGGTGTGTTAGATCTCCCTGTGTGAAAGTGTGCACTCTTGGCTACAAAGGTGGGAATGACTTAATGGCTTAGTCATGTGGTATACTTAATATTGAAAAGGTGCTAGGTTTGTTTAAAGGACTTGCTTTCCTCTGCACGCATGTGTGGTGGTATGTTTTGCTTTTTGTTTTGTGTGGGGTTTTTTTACTTCCCAGCAGACTCATGCAGTGTTGTGACTGAACGTAAGGGTTCTTGTGGCTCAAGTCTTGAATGTGACCCAGAGAAAACAGAAAAGCAGTTTGAGGAATTCATATGGCAAGCTAAGGAGATACACAAATCAGGATTTACCAGTTTTGTGAGATCCTGCTTCAGTAGCTTGATGATGTTTTGTGGGGTTCTGTCTAATTCCTTGATTGAATTTATTGGGATTCTGCAGATGTTCAGCTTCTTGTTAGTTTTTGCCCTAACAGGATGTAAAGAACAGAGTCGTCATTGTCATTTACTAACTGTGACTTTCACTTTAAAAACAAGGATTGTCACCATTTCCTTAAGTGATTTGATACTTGCTTTGTTAAACTGGGAATGTTTTGAAGTAAAATGTTCTCCTGGCTGCATCAGAGGTGCCGAGTATCTGTGTTAACCTTGGTGTGCTTTGGCAGCAGAAGGGAAAATAAAAGTCAATAAATGTCTTCTACAATGCTGATAAATTCTGAGGGCACAAGGCAAGGTAGTTCTGAACCGTGGGGGATAATTTCATCAAGTATATCTTTCTCTTCCAATTACCTATTGCCACTTTAGTATTAGGGAAGTGTGTTTTAAGGCAGTTCTCTTTGAAGGGTTCATACTGGTTGGGTTGGCATGGGGGCCTCTGTTGTTGACAGATTCAACAGTGTGTGTTTTCTGCTGTTATCTCCAAATCCTACATAGAGAACTTAGAAATGGAGAGTGATTCTTTTTTTTTTCCACATAACTATTGACTGTCCAAACACTGTCTGCTTTTAGGAAGTGAGGATTTGTTTGAGCATCTGGACCATCCAATTTCCTGAACCCCAGCTTATTTTTTACCTGGTTGGTTGTCATAAGTAAGCCTTTAAGGCTACATAGCATGGGTCTGGTAGAGATAAGCAGTTAGGTGTTTAAACATTTACTTGAACAATACAGCGGTGTGGTGAGACTCAGGTGGTGGGGGAGTGGGGTAAAAAACAAATGTAAATCCCTGTTCTTAGGTGTGGTGTCTAAGTGCCTGACAAATGGTATCTACTTCATTTGCCCCTGCAAGCTTCTCGTGCTCTTCAGAGAGTGTGGAGGGGACCCTCTCCAGGGTTAGAGAGGCCTGAGCTTGCTCTGTGCTGGCCAGGAGCTGTGTACCCCCTCATTCAAAACTAATCCAGAGCATCAGTCATGCTGAAGATTATGGTGTGAAGCTCGGACTTGGTGACAGCCAAGCCATGTTTAAGTCACTTAGAAGTGACCTGATAATCAGGATTGCATCTTATTTGCAGATGAATTTACCGTGCATTAAACTTCCTGGACAGGACAGTAGAAGGCTGAAGATGTAGTTGTATGGGTGCTGAAGGCAGCCTGAACAATGTTGTTTTTATGACCTGGTCCCACTGCTTACAGCTTTTTTCTTTCCCCTTCCACTCCACGTATGCAGTGCTCCTTGAAGGGTATTTATCAGGCAGTTATGTATAGACTAGGTTAGAATCTCTGCTGAATGTGTTAACTTCATCTTGAAGCTAAATATTTCATTCAGCTGCTTACAGCTTTGTGAATATTTTACTGAATATTCTGAAATGCTCTGAATACTGAAACCAGCCAAAGCTTTCAGCAGCATTTTTGAGACTTTAATTTATTTTTTCCTGGTTTTCATCAATTGGCAAGAACAGCCTTCTAACCTGAAGGCTAAATTTAGCAAAATTCCCTTTGACTTCAGTGAAGCAGAGTTCTTATCCATCCTATCAGCCTTTGATTTGTTAGTCTTTGATTTGATTCCACCCCCCCAAAACTTTTCTAGATATTGGAGCTATCTGAATGGGTTTGTTAAGGGGCTATGCTTGATTTCTATTGTTGATGTCAACGGAGATTTTGCTTCCCAGACTATATATACCATGTATCTAACAGGAAAGGAGGAAAGAAATTTAATCTATTTGAGGTTTGGTTTATTGGTGTTATTAGCCATCAATCTTAATAATATCTTAACTCCAAATTTTGCACAAATTTAATAATATGAATACCTTCAGTCTCTTGGAAGAGTTGCAAAACCAATTATAGAAATGTCAGAATTTCCATAGGAAGGTAACCTTCCTCTTAGCAGTAGCAGGGGAAAAAAACAAACTGATAGTGATTAAAGTGTCAGCATATAATTGCATTTTCTTCCAAATAAACCATCAACTCCCAATAAATAATTAAAACAAGCCATGTTCCTCAGGATGCATCAGTTCAGTAGCTGTGATTAAAAAGTGCTAGGAGCCATTATTAGATTTCTTGTTTATGATAAATTTTCTCTTATTGTCAGATTTTATTACCTTGGTGTTCTTTGGGGTATATCCCCCCCCGTCACCACCACCCCTCCTTGGGTTTACTGAGAAATCACAACTCATGTCACAGGCTGTAATGAGATATATGCTCCATGATGATTTCACAAGTTACCTCTGAACAATCTCAGTTCTAGAAAGAAGCCTGGAATCTAGACTTCTGCATGTTAATTGAGTTTTTCAAAGCCACATCCCAAGAGCCATAAAATGTTTACCTAAAGCTTTGACATATATACGTATTAAAGAATCTTTTTCTCTATTCTTCAGTTTAATAAACAATGTAAAATCCAGAAGGACCCAGGGAGCATAATATAGCCATGAGAGTGGATTGTGTCTGGCTTATTGGTATTGATGAAGTAGGAACTAGATCAAAGCTATTATGACTTGCAGAATCCAGGTATATTTTGTGGGACTATTGGCTTGTGCTGTTACTAAACCTCAAGCTGTCTTTATTGGGCACAATAAGAAATGTATTTGTGGTGTTGTTAATTTTCAGAATAGGACACAGCTTTAAAAAATGTGGTCATATTTTTTTCCTAAATCTTTGATCCCTGTGATTTAAACTTCTTTTTCTCTGATTTGGGCTGATTGCACAATCTTCTTTCTAAATGACAGAAACTGTGAAAAACACACTTATTTTTCCTCTCTAAATTGAAGTTTACACATGAATCTCAAATTTTCATTTTGCTTCGTTAAAAATCTTCAGCTGATTAAGCCTCTTGAGCAGGCACAAATTAGATGAAATGTGAGTTTTATCTTCAGTTTCACAACTGTCTGTAGTTCTGCACTTCCATATAAAGCCTGATCCGTGGCTTCTACGTGCTGGTAATTTTGTGGAGCTTGTACGAAATACCCTGTTCAGGTCTGCTGATTATGTTTCAACACAGTACGTGCGATTCACTTAAACAAAACTGTTTTCCAGATCTTCATTACCACTGAAACAAATTACAGGGACAGACTGAACTCAAACTTTGAGCGACATGAACCTGTTTCCCCATATGCTGATCTCACCTTGATCAAATCCCCACTCTGTAGCAGGCTGTAAAAATGGAAGTGCCTTGTAGCGTGCCCTCCAGGTCTGCTAATGAAGTCTAATTCCCACCAGGAACAGATGACAGCATGCTTCAGAACTGAAATATTCTTCAGAAGATTTAATTTATCCCATATTTGGACTTTAGGGAACGTAGCAAGAAGGAGCTGAAAGAAGCTCTTAAATAATATAAGCATGTTGTGGATGTTTTAAATTCAGTTTTAGTAAAACCAAACCAACCTGAATATCACTAGTCTGGGATGCTGTTACAGTTGCCTCATAACAAACACGTACATTACAGCGTACATTACAGACCTCTTATGAAATGTGTGTCCTTCTCATCTTCTCTCTAATAATGCACCTGGCTGGCAGCTTTTCTTAGTTTTCTTTCATTATTCTTCTGCCTACCTTTTCTTTCTTCTGGATTGCAATTCTGTCTGCTCTCCACACCCCTCCCCCCCCCCCCCCCCCCCCCCCGCCGCTCCGCCTCTCTCTGTGTCTTCCACAGCCTCTGGTTTTCATTTCTCCAGATCAGCAGTCCTTGGTACACCTTTTACAACTGTCACTCTTCAATAATGATCAGGAAACAAATCAGAACCATTATGATCTCTTCTTTTCTTTTTTAAAAACCAACTTCCTTTCTAGATTTTAAGATCTATCTACACATCAAGGTATTTGTGTCATTCAACCAAATAAAGCGTCTTTACCAAGACATAGCCTATTTCATTTAATTGAAGGGAGGGAGGACCTAAGTTTCTGCATAATGTCATTGGGTAAAATACATTGCTATGTGGTCTTCTATTTTTTTCCAAAACTGTTTAGAGTTAGCAGGTTTTGCTATAGAGGATGATTTGGCTGATCATGAGATACAAGAGCAGCTGTGGAAGTGATTTATATTTTGTACAGTTATGATTGGAAGGTATGAACTGCAAAAGACCCTCTGAAGCTACTGGTATTAAAAAGGACAAACCCAAAGATCAACTGAAAATGAGGATTTATTTTTACAAGCAGGATATTAATTATTTTCATAGTCTGTGTCTGACAGTAGTTAATCAGCATAAAAAGCTGTATTAAAGTGAAAATACAGTTATTTAATTTTTCTGTTACTTTTGATTATAAAACATGTAGTAGAACAGAGCAGATAACTTAGAATTCTACCTGAACTCATATTTCACCATTTGGACTCAATTTATGTAGTTGCTTGTGGTTGCAAGTGGTTTTGCTATAACAGGAAACTTCTAAGTTTTTTGTTGTGACTGGCCCCGATTCTTTGTGAAGTGGTGAATACTGCTTTGTTTCTTTCAGAAACCATTTCAGATCAAGGCATTGGGAAGAATACTTGATGCTTGTTCATCCCATGTCATTTTGCATTTAAATTATATCAGGATGCAGCTAAAGCTGCCCTGTTTTATAAGTGGTTTTATGTCTGTTTCTATATGCATCAAAGGTAATAGAGTGTGAAATATAGAAGAATTTGTGTCTCTGTGGTTAAAAAGAAACAAAATTTAACAAATATCTGTTCAGAATCTGATCAGCAGCCTTTTCTCCTTATCTTCCTTATTTCATGATAGAAGCTTGTCCATCTCTTCTGGAATTTCCAATCAAGCCACATCGTTTTGGTAATGGAGGAAAAGTGCATACAAACACGTAATGTTTTTTTAGATTGGGTGTTAGTTATCCTTAAGTATTTTTCTTTGCCAGAATTCAAAGATGTTCTAGTCAGGACATGCTAAGAATCCCTCCCTGGTTTTACAGTGTCAGTGCTATTATTCCAGGACTCCCTCCAGAAATCTTTGTATTTTAACATTTCTGTTTACAGCTTCCTTTGAGTCTTCAGAAGATGACATGTACTTGAATTTTCTGAACTGATTAAGTGGAAATTACTAACAGCAATAAACATTTTGAAGTTGAAAAGATTCATGGAATTTCCAATGTGTTTAAGAAGTTGAAGGGAAACACCCTCATTAGTAAGAAATGTTTAAAAGGAACAAATAACTGACCTCCCTTGCTTTTTTTTCTTCCTCACATCTCTGATTATGATGTTTTGACTGTTCCATGCATCCTGGGGTTAGCACAGTGTCCCTATACAGCAACAAATGCAGGAATCACAGTCTCGGTGAGCAAGACATCTGCCTCTGCAGTTGGAAAAGAAACCAAACGAAGAAGTTGAGGGAGGGAGAAAAAAAAAAGGCGGGGGGGGATGGGAGGGAAAGCTGTCATTTGTTCTTGTTTTCATGGGAGAAGCAATATAGGCATAGGACTTGAATTTTCAGTTTGTAGCAATGATGTTTGTCCTAAGAGGCAATATGTGTAACAGCCTAACTGAAGTGATTCATGTAGGGGAATGCAAGGAAGACAACTCTTGGATTGGGTGATGATATGTTTCATTATTTCCTGAACTGGCTTGAAATTCATGAGTATGCCAAACACCAGAAATGAAGGAGATGAGCTTTTTATTTTCTATGCCCACTTTTCACTTTGGCAATCTGCTTTTCTTCTAACTTCTTTTCATCACCTTTATGTAAGTTCACAGAGGTACAGAGGCTTCTCCATGTATAGCTTTCTGTTACGCTCCAGTGTTCTAAGGTTTGAGTCTCTTTCTGAAGATGTGGGTGTACAGGAGCATTGAAGGCTTGCATAAAATAGAAGCAGTTGAAATACCATTACCTGTGCTGATTTGAGTGATGCATTTTCTGATCCAGACAGGCTATTCTGTGGTCCGGGAATCTGATATATGAATTTACACTTTTAAATGTTTATCCCTTTCTAAACCAGTGTCATTGCATAAAATGTCTTTCAAATACCTTGCTTTCAAACATCACAACCTGTGCCTATGTATTTTACATTGTGCATTGCCAGATGAAGGACACTGACAACCAGTATGTGCTGTAGCATTACGTGCATGATCTGCACTGATGACCATGACCTGTTTATCTGACTGTACATATCTATCAAAAGAAATTTTACGCTGAAAGGCTGAATATATTTGGAGCACTTTCCATGGAAATGTGTAGTAATCTTGTGAGTTACTAACTGCTGCCATAATATAATTTCCTATGAAGAATTAGAAAAAAAAATAATCATTGCTCAAAGGCAATTTATCCAATCTTGAAAATTAGCTGCCAAGTCTTCAAGTCATACAAGGAATTGCAATCTTCATGCATTTCTCTTCACCTAGGTCATCTTTGGAGCTCATTTCTCAGTTCCATCCCACATATTTTTATCATTCTAGCAGAACGCCCAAGCTGTATTTTTTATCTATGCTCCCTCTTTCCTTTTTCCCCCTCCATCTGACAATTATCACACCTACTGACATGAAATTTTACTGGTTTAATAGTTGTGTTTAAATTAATGATTTCAGTAGACTCCCACTAAAATAATCTTAATCTTGACATCTTAAATACATGCAGCTTCTCTGGTCAGGCTCTTGCTGTTAACCAAGCTTGTTGCATGGCTTTGGGTGGTGGCAAGTGGCTGCAGTTTTCTAGGGACAGAGAATTCACCAGGGGAACAGGAACAGCACTGGGGACATCATAACTGAGGTCAGACAGCTCTTGTGCTTTGGTAAAATTTAAAGTAAACCTCCCAGTTCTGCTTTGGCCTTAAACTGTATTTGCACTGCATTTCCCAGCCTGGCTTGACATACTTGACTACCTCAGGGCTCACAGAGAAGAGGCAGTTATGGGGTCCTGCATGGCTGCACGACTCCCGTACCCACACTGTTCTGCACTGAAATCCAAGCTGATGTGAATTCAGAGGTTCTGGGGTCTGAGGTAAATGTATTAAATTCAGCACTTGAGCTGTGGCAGTCACACTTTTGTACCACAGGCATATCCTGTCACATAAAACCAACCTCCTGGGAGGGAAAGATAGTTTAAAATTATTCATACCTTATATTCTGCCTCAGCAGTTCTGTCTAAGAACCTGTATCTCAAGAAAGCACTTTTTTTCCAGATGTAATCCTTCTGATTTTGTAACCACCTGTCACTCTTTCTTTCTCCACTCGAAGTTGGAGTTATGTCAGCAGGTTCATGCAGATGTGCACTGCCAAAAAAAAAAAAAGAAAAAGATGATGGAAAAAAGAAGAGTTAAAGAGTTTTGTTCCAGAAATTATGCTTCTGTGTTACTGAGGCAGGTTGTCCAAGCTAACTCTACTGAGAAGCCCTGAAATCCATAGTGATGTTCTTCTGGGTAAGGTCTGTGGGGCTCAGGCTCTAGACGCCGCAGCCACCTGCATAGACACGTAGATCTGTGCAGAAGTACATGTATAGGTTTCTTGAGCAATGGTCAGGCAACAGGCAAAAAACTTAGCTAAGGGGTACAATAGCTTGTCCTTCAGCATATTATTTGCAGAAAAAGGATGAGAGTGATGGATTTACTCCGGAAGAAATCACAAAATGTCTGGTAATGCCAAATGAATTGTGGAAAATTGGCATGAAATCTTTTTCACTGCCTACAGAAGTACAAACGTGTGTTCTGATAATCCTGAAATGATACTTGTGTACATGCCTCTTTAACATTTCCTGGATGGAAAGCTTAGGAAGTGTTGAAGCTAACAATATTCTTGCCAGTTACTTTGTCTGCCAACTCCAGCTCAGATTCTCTGAATAGACATAGCCAATTAGCAGTATTTCCCATCCTGGTACTGGATGTGAGTGATTTCCAACAGAGAACAACTTAGAGAAGTTCCTGCAGGGATTAACCATTTGCCAACATCCCATCGGCAAATCTGGTAGCACAACTTGAAGATCTGTGCTAAGCTGGAAGCCGTTCTCACCTGCTATTGCACGTCCTTGTTTTACAGGTTTTTACACATTTCAGAGATGCTGGTAGCTGCAACTAGGAAAACAATATGCTGTGATTGTGATTTAAGTACATTTGGCAATGCGCTCTCTAATGTTAAATTGGTCACAGCACGCTGGTAGGTCAAGAAAGCAGCAGCTCTATCCAGAAAAATAGGTGTGTGTGTATTCATTATGTGGGGTTTTTTTATATATGCACAGATATTCTGTTATTTACATCACTTCTGCCCTGTTAAATTTAGACTGCATCTACAAAGCATATTTATTATAAATCTGCTAATGCTTACACGAGTAGTGTTTGCTCAGTCTAGTAATGCTATCCAAGTGGCTACTCTGAAATGATGTTTGCTTTCATTCAGAGTAACTTACTACAAATTATTTGCTGTTTACATTTGCATCCATCCTTATTGCAAGTCTTGCCTCCAAGAGTGAAAAGGGTCTTAGCTTACAAAAATAGCAAGCCTGTAATAATAATTTGCTTGCATGAAAAGACTGTTTAAGATAGGAAAAGAGCATTGCGGTTCAAGAGGGGTTGGACACAAAGTTAATTACCACAGCATCTTTGTGTCTCGAGCAAAGAGATGTTGTTCTGGAACACAGAACAACAAAAAGTAGATAGTACATGTTCAGTGGAAACTTACAGCTATTGTTGATCAAGGGTTGAAAGTATGGTGTTGTGATATAACTTCTACTCCTATAAAATATTATTTCTGAATTATGCTTGGGCACAATTTTTTCTGGGTGGTTTAGTTTGGTCTTCCATTCTCACTAGTTTGTCCAAATGTATTGTAACTAAATTGTGTAAAAAAAAAAAAAAGCAAATTGTTTGCTGCTTTGATTTGCTCTGTTTTACCTTGTAACTCCTTTCAACACGGTAGCTACTATCCAGCATATTTACTTTAAATGTATTGAAGCTAGAGACACATGCACTGCTTAATTAAATCATGGTCAGTGTCTAAATGGAAAGTAAAAGGAATATTTGTATCATCAGAGACTGCTGTTGCCTTTAACAATTCCAGATGATTAAAATACCCAAGTCAATATTGCTCAATTAATTTTAGTAACAAGCTCAGTGGTCTGGAAGCAGTAGCTTTTTATTTATTTATTTAGGTTTTGCTTGTGTGTATATAGAATACTTACTGAACCTATAGCAGCCTATGGCAGATGGAAAATTATTGTTAATTAACTTCTCTGCTTAAATTTCTGCCAGCTAAACTGCAGCTGATGAGTTATCCTGCTAAAAATAATAAATCCTGAAGCTATTTTATAAACATAGTCGTTCAAGCAAAATTAGGTACTCCGTCAATGGACACAAATCAATTCTTTAATGCCGTCTTTCTATAGTATTGTTTTGCATTTAGAAATACCTCAGTGTTCATCTATATATATATACACACACATATATGTACACCTGTAATTCTGGGAAGGAGAGAATCAGAAAATGGGAGGGGAAATCCTGATGCACATATGGATTGTTATAGAAATGGAGGTGCTCACTGAGCTAGCCCTGCCAGTGGTGGGACAGGGTCTGGTGTAGTGCTGATATTCTCCATCTCTTCAAGTTTTGAAGTATTAATTTTGTTGTTCTCACTTCTTAAATTTATGTGTTATTTATATTGAACATTTTGCTTGAGCTGAGAGGAGAATTTCTCAGTTCGATGTGACTTATTGGACTTACTTGCAGGGGATTGTAATAATAGCATTGAACATATTTCCCCAAAAGGATAAGAACAGTACTTACCTGTTGTAGAGTTTAATTGAATGCTTAATTTATTCTTCAGAAAGCAGTCTGTTCTCTCCAGAGAACTACTGGTTGAAATTTAAAAAGTACTTTTTGTTCTCTGATCTTGGAGAACAAATAGCCGCACGGTGGTGGTTCAGATGGGAACAGCTGTTCCCATCCTTTCAAAGTCTGAACCATGCTGCTTTTCCTAGGAGGATGAAGAGAAAAAACAAAGGAGATCTTGACCACTTCATGGTATGGACCACTCAGGGATCTCATTACGAGTAGAGAAGGTTCTGCACTTTGGAGATGGACAGAAAGCTAAACTTAATAGCTGTGACAGCAGAGTCTTTGCACACAAAAATGCAAATACATAAATCGGAAAGCTGGGTCTGGGGAACATGTTTTTGTACAAAGCTGACACTGTGTTACCTTGAGACTGACAGTAGTCTCCAACTATGCTTGTGTAAATTCATTGAGCAGGATGGCATGCGGGAAGAATCTTAGGTTTATATCAGAAGTCTGAGATGTACTCTCTACCACATGTAGCAACTTTGGAGTGACTGAGAACTGCTGCCTTTTTCTGCTGTTGCAGCTGGAGAAAGTGTGTCTCCAACATCATGATGACTGGCAAAACTAGTTTCAGGAGTCTTCAGTAAAGCATAAAACCTGACTCACTTTTCCTTTATTTCTTTCACTGTCCTTCAGTGAAGGGGTTGGACCCGATGATCTCTCGAGATCCCTTCCAACCCTTATGATTCTGTGATTCAGCTTCTTTCATTCTTCGCAAACTTGTTTGGGTGACATGCAAAGGACAAGAAGCTCATCACTGCAAATTTAAATTATTTTTTTTTCCTGAGGGACTCTTGTGGAGGCCTTTTACAGTTGGGGGTATTGTGGCATTCATCAGTTCCATTGTCTGTTCCACTGGAGCTGTTTGCCTGTGGTGTATTACAACATGGCTGCTACGGTATTTAGTAATGTGAAAACTAACTGGATTTTGAGGAGCAGGTGATCAGGCTGCAGAAAACTACTTGTGCTAAAAGTGTGAGAAGCAAGGTAGAACGATGGCAGAGATGGAAATGCTTCATGTACCAGACACTGATGGAAAAAGTGTGGTAGCCCATTAAATAAAGCCATAAGGATTTATCCCAACATTTGTGTTTTATTATCAGCTAGCCGGTTGCTTCCAGACAATAGATGTTATTACATACAATTAGGTATATTTTACCTTAAAAATAAACCAAACATCCTACCTGAGAGGCTTGTAGTTTTGCTTCTTAATCTGTGTCTAGTCTAGGGAATGTCTGCCTAGAAGTACCCAAGAGCAAAACCAGGTCTCAGGACAGGGATATGAGAGTGAGGCAAGCAGTCAAACAATTCTAAGCGAGAAATGGTGACCCTTGTACCTGCTTAGACAAAAAGCTTCTTGTAGCTCTCTTGTCATGTATTTTCAGTTTCATTTTTTTCACCTAATAATGGCTAGGAACTGGTTTTAATTTTAAATAACAGGAGATTGTTATTTAATTGTTTTAGTACAATTTCTGCAGAATAATAATTAGCAATTTAAATTTATTGTTCAAAAACCTCCTGGCCTTTCTGCTGGGAGATGGTGACATCTGCACAAAGTGGAATTTTAAGTGCCATTGAAATATGTTAGACTCTCCTTACACAGGTATGAATAAAAGACAAATGGTGAGAATGAGGTTCTTGTTGTAGGCCTGTACACCTGTGAAGATTTGTTTATTCCTTTGCTGCTGTTGCCCACAGATATGTCTGGAGCATCTGTGGGATCTGACTGCAGCAGTGCAGTGTTTCTTTCCATGATTTTGCAGCACAAATATGTAGGGGTCTTACAAAGAAACTTCCTCCTAGGTTTAGTTTACTAAAGGAAGGATCTAACCATCTTTTATCTGTGACAGTAATAAGAAACAAACTTCTGGTATTATAAATCTTTACTAATACCTTTTAAAGTGACATGTCCCATCATTTTAATCTATTTTGCATATTGCTGTATGAGATAATTTCAAAATGAAATCTAGAAAAGCAGTCATATGCCAGATTATTATTTAAATCAGGTGTTGTTAATGCATTTAATTTTTATATTTTGATAATAAAATTAAAGGGCTTTGCATGAAAAGTGAACTGAAAGCTCCATGAAGAATTCTTATTACTATGGAGACTGGAAATTACTGTGAAGTGCTCTGAATATTTTAGACAGCCTCCCTTCAGGGACAAAGTTCAGGAATTAAGGAACCTAATTCACCTATCTTCTCAAGTATTGACTAAATGGTGTTTGAGGTTTGCTGTAATGGCTGGGATAACGTCTACCTTGCTAAATATGCAAATAATGGGAAACTTGGTGGCAGAAGTTTCTGTAACCCAGGGGACTATGCTGCCTGGCAAAGATACAAGGGCTTAGAAACATTGATCTCTTTGATTTGTCATGGAAAGGTATGCCATATGTTAAGCCATTTGAAAAGTCTGATCTTGTCTTTTACTTATAGGTTGTGCAGAGTTGAGTGGAGGTTGAGGAGTTATTTGAGATTAACTTGTCTATATTTAATTCCTTTCTGTTTGTAAAATGCTTTTGAACATCTTGATTGTTTTACAAGGAGATTTTCTATTTATTATTAGCGTTTTTTCAAAGCAATCTAGAGAAACTGGGCGATGAACTCACTCAATTAAATGGGAGATTTGAGCATCTTTCCTCTTCAGTATCCTTTGAAATGTCCAACATTTGTGTATGCTGTTAAGAATCAAAGTTAAGCATCTGCTGAGTTTAAGAGTGTTTTCTGTTCATACTAGTTATCTTGGAAAGGCATGATACATTCGTAATAACAACTAATAAGAGAAGAATGTTTTATTTAAAATTTGCAAAGAAGAAAACATAAGATCTTGCCTAAGGGGTTGTACAAAGTGCCAGGCCCATTCTGGAGTTAAATGGGTCAAAGGAAATTAATGTGTTTTAAGAATTTGATAAGTTAATCTGATTTCTTTCTTCTGATTTCTCTCCAAGAAAAATCCTCTCCAGGGTGAGGATTTTGAATGATGTAGAATTTTAAGATGACCTATTTGACCACGTATGGCTTATATATTTCTGTAATTTCTACCTGTTCCCCCTTGAATTTATGATTCTCTTTTTCTTGAGATACTGAGGAAGTTGAAAGTAACTCAGTGCTGTGTTAATTCTACTGGGGTCCAGAGTTTGGAAGTAAAGATTTTTCTATTAAAAAATCATCACTTTATAGAGCGTGTGTGTGTATATATGTTATTTATTCCCTGATTCTTGCTTGTGTCTTGTGGTGGTGTGTATGGCATTTGCAGTCTATAAATAGTGAAGCATTTATAACTGATTTCTAACCTAGTTGAGTTTGTTCATCTGCTGCTGCTACCACCTGCATGATGTAATGTCTGTAAAACTTCATAGCTTGTCACCACCTCCACTTAGCAACTGCTCTTCTCTGCTTGTGGCTTCCCAAACACCTTGTCTTGCTGCTGGATTGAGTTGGAAGCACAGGTGGAGCAGCTGTGTCATACCCAGCATCTAAAAGTGAAGAGAAAGGATCCTTACATTTGATGTTTGATAATAAAAGTTGCAACTTCTCTAATGCAAGCAGTAGATAGCCAAATTTTCGATATGTGTATGTTTTGAACTGATTCTTTGCTGCCATGCAGTACCTTCCTGTATAGAATAGCTCATGATTCTGGTACTGGACGTAGCATCTGTCCATGCAGGATCTATAGCTGGGCAGAAGATTAATTACATATGAATAAAAAATTATATGATAAATTACTACAAAAAGTGAATTGGTATTATACTGATTTAATTGCCTTCATTTTCCCAGCACTTTTAGTCCAATTTCTAATATTTACAAACCAAAATGCATATTAACAGCTTCTGCTTAATACTTTGGGTTTGTGTATCTGATGTTTTAATTTGAAATGAAAAGGACTGGAGTGTTTTTGTATTCCCTATATCTCTTACTGACTTTCTGTGTTTTCTTCTCAAGGAGAGTGAGAACAGAAAGTTGGCTCGAACAAGCCATTTGGAAAACCTCTAGAACCATGAGAAAACTTTTGTGTGTTCCCCAGGCACTGCTCTCAGCATGCTGAAGCACAGCACTGCAGGTAAGTACGTTCATCCAATGTGGAAGCAATTTCCTGGAAAGCCTAGTTTGTTATGCAGCTTCACCCTTTTTTATGTGTTGTTATGTATGCATGCTTTTAAAAGAAACATCAGGGATCCAAGTATCTTTCTCTTAAATTTACTTTGGGTTTTTTATAGATCCTGAGTAACTGAAATGATTTGAGTAGGTACATAATTGGTCTGGAAGATTGATAGATAAGCATGCAATCCTGGCTCTGATAATCAGTGTAGAGTGAACAGACAACCTTCACTATTTTTGTCACAGACTGCAGTGTTAACTCTTAATACTTTGCAGTTCAAAAAAAGCCTTTTGCTAATGTTATGTCAGTATTTGCAGGTGACCTGTCTCAAGGAGGAGAACTAAAAGCAGTTGTACTTGCAGTGTGAGAGAGCTAAAGAAAAGAGTTCAAGTTCAGTTTCTCTGGTCTGATCAAAAATGATTTTAAGCCAGACTTGTTGTGTCTGAAACACTTTAACTGATTTTTCACTTACTGTAGGTCTGAAGGGAATAGTTGTTACTTAACCCATACGTTTTCTTTAGGATTCTCACTTGTTTTTGCCAAAAGAACCATATGACACATCTGAAGTAGTAATTGGGAAGCTTTTTGTCAGCTGAATTGCATTCTCTGATGGTGTTCACTGGGACAGTGGAATATAAACAAAGAAATAGCCTTGGGGACCTGAAGTGATGTATGTGCAGGTGTACACTATAAATACATCCTATAACTGAGTACACCCTAGTTCTTTTAGGATCCATAAACATGTTATTAAACACTTGTTGTTACTCTCTGAGTCTGTAAATGCTACTGACTGGTGACCACAGCTGCCTGTCTTGGTAATGTACTTGCCTACTGTATTGCACAGCTCTGGGTTGAGGCCAGGGTCTCTGCTGCTGGGCTCTGTGGAGCTCTCATCTTCCACCCTTGGCATTTCCCCTTGTATATTATGAAAAGGGTTCTTGGGGAAGAGCTTTAGGCAGACATGAAGCGTTCCTGTTTTCAGGACTTAAGGTATAGTATTTAAGGTGTTATTGCAGGAACATCTTCATTAAGGAAGTAATTTTAGTAAAGATGCAGCTATGAATGCTTCTAAGGATAACAAAATTGGTCATTTTTTTCATGGTGGAGCTCAACATTTAGGAAGTAGACTGGAAAGGTAAGTAAGATAACATACATGCCTGTTAAAGGCATTGTATTAGGCTTACACTTTCAATTTGGGCTGTTGAGGATAAATATCATCAATGAATTAAGGTATCTGATGATTGCTTTTGCAGAAAGTACCAAGTAATTTAAATGTGATCTAAAAATCATATCAAAGGGGGGCAAGTGTGCTAAGTGAAAAATACAGCTGAGAAGAAATCAGTCATGCTCAGCATTTTCAGGCACACACAGTAGAAAGTATTCCCAGATAATTTCCCGTCCTACTGTGCAGGAAATTGTGGGAATGAAGGGCACAGTTGTTGTTCAGTTGTATAGCTTCTTTAAAGGTGAATAGACACAACTCCTGTGCTGATCTTCACTGTTTTAATATCAAAGTCCATTCAGATAATTAGCTGCTAATCTGTTTGCTCTTTTGTAGTTGAGGTGGAGGTCATCTCTGCAAGTTCTATACAAATCCTCAAACTTACTAATTAGCACAGATGCTAGTGACAGCTCTCCTTTTTCTTCACTTACTGTTAACCTCAGAAACGTGGTCTTGTTTCCTTGGAAATTTCCAGCTACTTCCCCCCCCACACACACACACGCTCTCCATTGTTACACATTTTGCTATTTCCAGTTCCTGTATTTAGCATCCTAGCTATTTTAGTCATGTCCTTTTCTGTGTGCTTAAAATACATTTCTATCCCAGTATAGCTGTCAATAAAACATTGCTCTGTTGAGTCAGCTGCACATTTTTCTTCCTTGCACTCTTCTTAGGTTTTTTATTGTTTCATTTGCTATTTAATCTCTGCCCATATTGTTATCCTTCACCACAGAGCAGCGGAGCTTCTTCCTTTGATTTCATTAATGTGCCCTTTCCTTCAGGCTTTTCCTTTATAGTATTTTTATTGCCAG
The DNA here is from genome assembly GCA_022605575.1 of Laterallus jamaicensis coturniculus. Taxonomy (NCBI): domain Eukaryota; kingdom Metazoa; phylum Chordata; class Aves; order Gruiformes; family Rallidae; genus Laterallus; species Laterallus jamaicensis. The sequence continues at coordinate 7,705,780 of JAKCOX010000005.1, forward strand.
AATATCTGTTTTCCATGACTTCTGTTCCTGGGCTTAACACTTAAACCAGTCAGTGCATGGGTTGGTCAGAAGTTAGAAAAAATTTGAGCTGCCAACCATATGGCAAATCTCAGCATAGGTCTAACACTCATATTCTCCCACTGTGAAGACTATTAGTTTAATAACAAAGTTGTTTACATTAATTCATTCCAAATTACTGCATGGGGATACCGAAAGGTCTGAAGAAAGTTAATACAAAGTGGTTTGGCACATGTGTCTCACTAACATCTCTCTATTGTCTTTCTAGGCTTCAATATTAATAAGTGTCCAATTTCTTAAGCAGGAATAAAAATTGGGAACAACAGCCCAAGTAAGTTATTTTCAATAAATAGGAATGTCCTCCCTGATTAAAGAATAGTAATTGGCTGTGGTGTATTAACAGTGTGGCCCAGAGCAATTTTATAATAACCTTCTAAGTGTTTGCAAAAATCCCCCAACAAACTCAAAATAATAATAATAAAAAATCCCAAATATAAAAAAAATAACAGTTTATTACTTTTAACAAATGCAGTTACTATTTAATTCGTTTTAGTGAGCTGTCAATACATTTTAGTCCATTAGATGCAGAATTTAATTAGCTAGGATCATGATTTATGTGATTTCTGACTTGCTTTCTATTTAAAATTCCTAGTAAATGTTGCCCTTGGCAAAATAAACATGCTTAATTTATAGCCAGTGGTGGGCAAGTATTTTTCTTTTTGGTGACAATGCATGTCACTAAAATGCTGTCTGTTTTAAGGTTACAAATACACTGTCCTAGTGCCAGAGCCTGCAATGTGTAACAGTAATACAGAGTCTGGGATCCTTAACTATCAAGGGCACACTGTAAAGCCAAAGTGATTTATCACCTGAAGGAACTGAAGGCATCATCTTGCCAAGCATGACATTTGAGTTGGGCTTATAACTGGGAATGAGGACCCCTTTTTCCTTCCCAAGTTCTCCAAGACTGCAGTTCATGAGTGGCTTTGAGGTGCCTTGGCTGACAGATGGTTATCCTACTCTCATGTAGTCTTTTCTTTGACACAAAACGGACAGAACTCTTTATATTTACCAGGACTTTGCTGGAAGAAAATAAGGAACTGAGGGAAAAGGGATAAAGACAGTTACTGAGCGTTACAAAAGGAGCAGGCAGGGGAGCATATGTTTCTTCTGTTTTTCAAACATTATTACTTGTCGCCCCTCCCTGCCTAGCTCTTTTCATCCCACAGTATCTCTGATCAGGATCTGTTTCTAGTTCCTTTCTACCTCCTTTTTAGTCTGTGCACTGTCCTCTCTCTGCCTTGGGAAATGTTGTTCTGTTGATGTGCAGGGTAGCCTGTCACTGCCAACCGCATCTCTGGGCCTGAGCCAGCAGCTCAAGCACTGACCTGTGCTCTGTGGAGGTTTCATGGACCTTCCAGCCCTGACACTGGTTCCTGCCAGGTCTGGCATTTCTGTGCTTTTCTCCCTTGTGTGAGATTGGTGTGTTGATACTTCTCTGGAACAATACTGGTCACTCAATGCGATGGGCACAAAGTGGACCTGTGCAAAGCCTGGTGATGTCAAAATGGAGCTGAATGTAGATGTGGAAGTTTGACATAATGCACATCTACACAGGTTTGGCATCCTCCAGTCATTTGCCAAAACTGTCTCATGTACCAGTACAGCACTTGCTGCAAGAACTGGATATTTTTGATCCCAGGTGGTGTTCAGAAAAGAATGTGTCAGTTAAGACAGTAGTGAAAGTATGCTTTTATAGGTCTGTGCTTTTCTAGTAGTCTTTGATTAAAAACCAAAAAAAAAATTCTGAATTCCTTCAGGTCTAGTAACAAGTGCAAGTAAAAGCACTGTGCTGAGTGTAATGCAGGGTTAAAGCTTACAGCAAATGAAAAAATAAGAGGTTTTATTTTACTGTTATGAAAATAGGGGTTTTTTTGTTAGCTTTATAAAGCTTGCTATGTTGTATTCCTGGAGAGGCCCGAGCACTGAACTTTGTTACAGTGCCATCTGTGAAGTTTGGTGAGGTACTGATAAACTTGTGTGCAAGGAATGCAGTAAGTCAAGGCCAGAGTTGGACGGGCGGTCTTGTGCCCAGATGATTGAAGAATCCTGCCTGCTCCTACTTAGCCATTTTGAGTCCAGACCTGTATGTCATGTGTGTTTGATGCTTTGGATGCTTATTGAATTATTACTGCTAGCATGAAAGCGTATATAATGTATAGTGCATCACGTGTTAATGAAAGCATAGCACATGCGGAGTAATAGAGATGGGATGAAAAGTCTTTATGCTGATCCTGAACCCAGTTCTTGCCCCTCTCTCTATGTGATTGTTGCTTAGCACCTGTTACACCTAATCCTAGTCAAGTCCTGAAGCTGTGCAGGTCCAGGCTTGCCAGGGGGATTGTCACAGCACGCTCTGCATGCTCAGAGATGGAAGGAAAAATGATGGAATGGTAGAAAATGCAAACGTCATATTTCTTTATGCTGAACTTCCAAAAGTCTTTCCTTATTTGTGGAACCAGGGAACACTTGTATATGGGGGCTGCTTCCCAAAAAGCTTCCCTGGAGCGCAAAAATATCCACCACAAGAGGGGAATGAGGTGTGCTGAGAGGACAGGCAGAACGGTCCCCATTGATGGACTGGCTTCGAGGGGACCATTTCTGTCAAATCTCCAAAGTCTCCAGCAGGTGAAGCTTGACAGGAATGAATGGGTAGTTAAAACTTGGAGGCAAACCCAAATATTTATCTGTAAGATGAATATGAGTAAACACTTGCTGCTTTACAAAATAAAAGTAGTGTGACTACAAAGGAAGGAAAAGATTTAAAAAGGACTGTAGGAGACTGGGAAAGAAAGCACTAAGGATTTTGAGGACTTTTCAGAAGGGAGCTGTATGTTCGAAGTGTGAAGGCAAGACTTGCTACACTAGAAAATAATTGCCAGGCTCACAGGTAGAGGAGGGCATAGGGCTCTTTACCACTCTCCTTCTTCTCCGTTCAGGTAAACATGGTAATACAACATTCAGACTGCACCATTTTGAGTAGAAAGAAGAGTCTTTTTAAAAGAAAAAGGCAACCTAGTAAGCTTTCTGATCTTACTCTGGGAGAACATATGGTACTGCTGTTACAAGACCCGTCACAAGTGACACTGAGGAATAAAGACCTGAGGAAGATTACAGTCTTTCTTGAAACAGAAAATATACATTTTTTTCTTTTAAACACATCAAGAACAGCAATGCATAATAAAGAATAGAAAGGACAGGATTAAATTCTTGAGAAAATTAGTGAAAGAGTATGACAAAATCAGTTTTCCTTCAACATATAGTGAGAATGCACCAGAGTACAGATTGCTAAACTGTTAAGCTCAAGAGCAAATGATCTGAAAGACAAGGGGGAGGAAAGATAAGGAAAATATCAATATTAAATTATTTTAAAATTTGAAAAAGATAATAATGAGAGGAAAGTAATATTTCATTGCCCTTGATGATGGAGGAGTAAGGAAGGACGCATTCTGAAGCAACTAACAGAAGGTAAGAGAAAGCTGAAACTGTGTGGGGTGAGGAGGGGTTGGGATGGAAGTGGTGTGGGACAGAGTCCTGAAATACAGTTTTGCAAAGCTGATTGAGTGCCTGGTCTGTGGAATACAGACCTGTTTGATGTTTTTGGGGTAACCTTAAGGTATTCATTGGGCAGTAGCAATGAACTAAGCGGGGTGGAGGTAAAATTAGCCTTTTCTCCCTTGCCAAAAGGCCTAAGAGGTAAACCAGCAGGACCTGTTTCATGGTTTGGACTGTGGGATATGAGATGAGGTCAACCCCAGTAGTAGTACCCCCAGGGACTGAGCAGAGTTCTGTGACTACCAATTTAAACCTCTTTACGTTGTTTTAAAGCAAAAAGAAACCCTAAGGAGTATTGTCAAAAGGTAATTTTATTGGTGACACTCTCCCTCATATAAGGACCAAAACAACAAATTAAAACCTCTCCTAAAACTGCAGGAGGTCTGTCTCTCAGGCCAATTCATCCCTGGCATTAAAACAATAAGCAAATAGTTCATTTTTTTGTCTTTTTTTTTTCTTTGTTTAGAGAAGTAAGAGATGAAGGGAATCACTTTGCAAAATGATAAAAAGTAAAATGAATGTCAGTATTTATATGTAAAGTTATGTGTACATACGCAAACAAAAGTATCTTTCCAGTGGTTATATATGTAACTGAGGATGTTACATATGTAACAGTAGGATGTTAGTGTAGACAGATTCTAGCAAAAAGTTTTAAGAATGATGATGTACATTTTCTGGAAATACAGCTAGTAATTATTCTTAAGAAAGTAAGATCGTTTAGCACAACTGTTAATATTTTAAACTGATTAAAATGACACATCTTAAGTATCCACTCATTTAGAAATACCAGGAAAAATTCTCACTTCCATTGCAAAATACTACGTGGATGCCTGGGAAATGTTTTTAAGATAAATAAGGTAGCAGGCCTAGACATTCCATTACCTTCATTTCACAGGACTTGGAAAGAGTCCTGAAAGACATTTCAACTACCACATTGGTAGGTTTGTTATGATGGCTCAAGGAGGAAGCATCCTCTCCTGGAAGGAAGCAAGGGCTTTTAAACAGCTGAGGAGAGCTTGACAACTTGCTTATAATGTAGGCCTATTTCATAAATAAATGCTGATGGAGAGATGTTTGTCAGCATGTTGATAATAAATAGGGAGGTACTTTAGTTAGATACATGTACATAGATGACCTGGGAATTAAGGTAGGTAGACTATTTGCTGCAAATACTGTGACAGCCCTGGACCTCCTGTATCGAAGGTATAAAATGGTTATTTTACTTGATTCAGACTAGGTCTTCAATTTGAAGAGACTGTGAATACATGTGCAGTGTATTAGGGCAAGAACAAGCTTTAGAAATGCATTTGACAAGAATTAATAAAATTACAGATGTAGAATTTAGGAGAAAAAGGTGGGTTTTTTTCCTTAAAACATGTGCAAATTTATTGTTCTAAGGTATGGCTAGGAAAAATGAGTTATAGGGGATGTAAAAAGAAAGTTGAGAAAGAAGCTGGAATAATGGAGAGAGGTAGAAGTTGATATATTTGTATTAATTCAAAACGTCTTACAAACTGCATTACTGGTGATGACAGTCTCTGGCAAGATGTGAACACATACCATCGTGTATGTTCTTTATGGGTTAAATGTGTTTGAAGACCTAGGAGAAGTCTGTAAGAAATGGAACCTAATAGCATGTCTTGATGCATGACAATAACCTGTTAGATTAGTGGGTTTGTCCACTGGAATGTTATAAAAGTGCTCCTCTCTGTTGTGTTGCATTACTCAAATTTGTAAATTAACATCACTCATCCATTCAATAGTGCAGATCCTCTCGATGCAATTAATGAAAATAGAGGCTCATCAGATCCTAGCTGTCTTTAATATTACAATTTGCATTGATGCATTTCTCAGATTCTTAGCTGCTAAAAATGTATTTTTTTTTCCTTCATAAGCACTCCTGTTATTACTCATGACTTCTAATTCTAATATGCTCCACATATGCATGGTTATGTTGGCTTTCAGATGGTCAGATACAGTTTGAAAAGAAAGAGGTGCAACCTTTTCTTCTCCTGTCATTAGGGGTGTACCTGCCTTTTTATGCAAGTTAATAATTTTAAGGTATTCCAGGCTCTAGAACAGCTTTGTTTCATCATAGAATCATAGAATGACATGGGTTGGAAGGGACCCCAAGGATCATAGAGCTCCAACCCCCCTGCCACAGGCAGGACCACCAACCTCAGGCCTGGAGCTACACAAGGTTGCCCCATCCAACCTGGCCTTGAACACTTCCAGGGATGGGGCATCCACTACTTCTCTGGGCAGCCTGTTCCAGCCCCTCACCACTCTCTCTGTAAAAAACTTCCCCCTAATATCTAATCTAAACCTTCCTTCTTTTAGTTTTAATCCATTCCTCCTTGTCCTGTCATTGTCAATCCTTTTAAAAAGCTGATTCCCCTCCTGTTTCTCTGCTCCCTTCAGGGACTGGCAGGCTGCAATGAGGTTCCCCCACAGCCTTCTCTTCTCCAGGCTGAACCAGCCCAGCTCCCTCAGCCTCTCTTTGTAGGGCAGGTGCTCCAACCCAATCCCATGGCTGGAAAATGAGCTATGTCTCATGTCCTGAGTTGTGAAAGTGCTTTTACAGCAATAACTTGTGATAGTTTTGTGAGAATCAGGTAAAAATCATCAAAACCTTAAAGCTAAAGATATTAGATGGACTGATTGTATGCAGAGGTGGGGTCTCAGGTGGCATTAGCTTCCATTTCCTAGTCTAGTAGACCATAACTTATCTAATCAGCTGGCTTTGTATTTTCTCTTTCATTTTAGGAGAGCAAATGGTTTCTTTAACTGGAGTAGGGCAATGCAGTGAGCTGGAATATCTAGCCCTCTTATGCCTGTGAGGGTCATGTGCATGCTTCTGTGTGCGTTTATGGACAGCAGACAGGAATAAGCAGCACTAATTTGCTGTATTGGGTGTTCCCTGCCTGCTGCACTGTGAACTTGTACAGGAAGAAGTATGTACTCTCTTCAAAATAGAAAGACAATGAACCACAAAGTTGGCATCCTTCTAGTGAAGAAGGGGCCTATGGAGAAATTAAAATGTAAAGTATCTCTCAAGAATATTTTCAGCCCTTTTTTACTGGAGGATGGATGAGCTGAGGCAGATGTCAAGAGAAGTGTATTTTACACCTCAAAAGCTGTCACAGCAGAAGTGCTAGCCTGTGGTTCAGTGATGGAATATGAAGATAGCAGATGGTGTCAGAACACAGATATCTGTCAGAACAGGGCTGGAGAAGCAGAAAGCTTCAAATAAGTAACAGTTTTGACTGTGTAGGCTTTAGAAGTGAACCAGGGAAAGGCAAAATCAATATGTCACACTGTAGACAGTCAGTGAAAAATGCACAGTGAGTTTAACATCATCCTAACAGATCAGTCAGCAAACACCCAGGTTAGCATGCTGCTTGCAAGCCAAAGAAAAGGGCTGGTTGAAAAGCCATATAAAAAGGAATTTCACCAGATTTTTCCATGTACTTGTGAGTATAGGTGCTACTGCCATAAGGGTATTGAAACCAAATCAGATTAGAAGTGCAAGGGTTTGGTTTGGTTGGGTTTTTTGTTGCTTTTTTGTGTGTGTATTGCATGCAGTTCTCCTTTCTGTCTAAACACACAGACACACCAGGTCTCCCCTTCAAGGTTAATGACTCTTCACATTGTGGTGGTGTTCTGAGTGGGCCTCTGGGATACATAGAAATAAAGATGAGACAAATCAGTAAACTGAACCAGAAATACTTTTGGTGTTTTATTTCCTCCAATGGCAAATTCCTCCTGATAATTTCCGTACCTGAGGATGAGCTACCAAGTCTGTAGTTGGACTGGGTGAATCATTAAGTGAATCAAAGCAAGGTCAAATTTTGCAAGGTGATAAAATTATTGTAGTTGTTATAACTATAACAATGATTGTAATTGTTATATTGCCTCTGAATTGGTCAGGCAGCTGGACAAGTTGATTGTTGTGGACCTTTTCCAGCTGAAATATTCTATTCTGTCATATTAATATCAGAAGGGGCTAGGCAATAGGGTCTCTGTTAAGAGACCCTAAAACTTTGCTGCGCTTTACCTATCTCTTGGATGCCAATGGTGCAAGATAAAGCCTCAATAACACTACCCAAGATGCCATGCTCAGATGAGTACCCCCAGAAAGGGAGAGAGCTGTTTTCTGCTCAAATTCTCTGGTCCAATGGGAATATCTAGTCTTGACCTTGTGGAACACTTGCTGTGTAAATCATCCCATGATATTAAGAATTTATTCCCCCCCATATCAATCTTTTATCCTTCAATGGACCTTTCGGAGGCAACTGTGTCCAAAAAGACAATCAAACCAACAATAATGCATTTTTTCTAACCTTTAAACATAACATAATGAAAAGGTCAATGTATTTGTCAATGTACTTAAATGTAAAGGCAGTAATTTAGTTTCTTAACTGCTACAGGTTATAATTCTTTATTATGCTAATAAGACTTGGTAACTAACATCTATTGTGAGTCCCACAAAATTAAAAATGGATTATACAAAAAAATGACAAGGTTACTCTAAAATTCAGCACTTCTGTTACTTTTTTATGTCTTCTATTTTGATTATGCATAGGCCAGTGAAATTATTGTAAATCTTCCTTAATTGTTGTATATATTTCTTCTAAAACCTTCAGCAAAGTGCTATTTATTTATGAAAAAGAATTGGCAGTTATAATATTTTTAAAAAGGTGTTTGTGCTTCTATTGCAGTAAAAGTTTATATGTGATCTTGAAGCATTGGATGGCACCCTTACTGTTTAAAGTGAAGAGAAGAGAACATGAGCCTTTGAATCTTAATTCCCTCCTGCACTCTGTGTGGCTGGCACCTTACAAGGAGCAAGCCTGGAGCAGAAGTACGCACCAGAACACAAGGCAACAGGGATGTCCACCAGCTAAGACATGTTAGAGCTGCTGCTAAGTAGGTGCATTTTCAAATAGTTATTATAATTTAATAGTGAATTAATAGGCAGAGAACTTCTCATCTTTTCAGTAAAGCAAAAGTTGGAAATAACTGGCCTTTTAAATAAAGAGTAGCTTTTATGTCAGCAAAGATTTCACACAGAATCACAGAATTGTAGGGGTTGGAAGGGACCTCCAGAGATCATCAAGTCCAACACCCCAGCCAAAGAAGGTTTCCTAGGGCAGGTCACATAAGTCCATGTCCAGACAGGTCTTGAATATCTCCAGAGAAGGAGACTCTACAACCCCCCTGGGCAGCCTATTCCAGGACTCTGTCACCCTCAGTGTGAAAAAGTTCTTCCACTTATTGGTGCGGAACTTCCTGAGCTCCAACTTGAGGCCATTGCCCCTTGTCCTGTCCCCACAGACCACTGAAAAGGGGCTGACCAATTCCCCTTGTGTGTGTCCCACACTTCAGATATTGATAAACATTGATCAGATCCCCTCTCAGTCTTCTTTTCTTAAGGCTGAACAGCCCCAGGACATTCAGCCTTTCCTCGTAGGGCAGATGCTCTCCCTCAGGGCTGCTGCCCATGCTGCCTGTTGGTGCATCTGGCCAGAATGTGACCAGCAGCTCGGCATTGGCATGGTTCCTGTGAAACCAATGTCCCAGGCATAAAAGAATGCCTAGCTGGTGGTTTTGCCAACTCTGTTTTATCTTCCTGGGGTGCATCCAGAGGAGTGTGGCCAGCAGATCAACGGAGGTGGTCTTCCCCCTCTACTCTGCCCTGGTCAGGCCCCACCTGGAGTATTGTGTCCAGTTCTGGGCTCCCTGGTATAAAAAGGACAGGGATCTCCTGGAGAGAGTCCAGAGAAGGGCTATGAAGATGATGAAGGGCCTGGAACATCTATCCTATGAGCAAAGGCTGAGAGAGCTGGGGCTTTTCAGCCTGGAGAAAAGAAGACTGAGGGGGGACCTAATCAATGCTTATAAATATCTGAAGTATGGGGTGCAGGGGGAATTGGCCAGCCCCTTTTCTTTGGTCTGACAGGACAAGGGGCAATGGCTGCAAATTGGAGCACAGGAAGTTCCACACCAACATGTGGAGGAACTTTTACCCAGTGAGGGTGAGGGAGCCCTGGGACAGGCTGCCCAGGGGGTGTGGAGTCTCCTTCTCTGGAGAGATTCAAGCCCTGTCTGGACGCCGACCTGTGCAGTATGAGGTGGGGAGCTGCTTTGGCAGGGGGGTTGGACCCCATGAGCTCTCGAGGTCCCTTCCAACCCCTACAATTCTATGATTCTGTGATCTTGGTTTTTTACCAGTTTTCTTACTGCTCATCATATGACCTTCTGGTAGTTGGGAGTTTGTGGTTTGGTTTGGTGATTTGGGGTTTTTTTTCATTCCCTAAGGATGTCTTTTCCTTTAATAAAGGGATGGGCTTTCATATTTGTGAAACAAGTTTGGTGACACAAAAGCTTAGAAAAATCCACTTGCAGAAGACAAGATTTATTGCATTATTGATGTTATGGCTTGGGAGTCTGACACAGGTTTGAAGCATTTTTGCTGGGAATATTTTCTGTGCTTTAAGGAAAAGAGAGCAAGGAAATGGGAGAAGGTTGCTGAGCAGAGCTGTATTGCATCTAGTTCCCCACTGCTGTCTTTCACAGCAGCCATGATGTATCTCTGTTTTGCACCTAGCAGCTACGAGTAACAGAGCTGTAGCCTTCTCTCTGTGGCTGCCTCTCCCTACTACTTCTGAGTGCAGTTGGACATAGTGACAAATTGGAGCTATAAGGTTCAATTTAAAAGAAGTATTAGCTAAGAAATTCGCAGTAACTTGTTGAAAGAAAATGAATGCTGAACTCAAGAATCATGGAGCCAAGATACAACAGTTTAAGGAGAAGATCTAACCTAGTGACAGGAAAGGGTCCAGTAGTGACCGGAGATGCAGTCAGGAAAGATTCATGCCCTGGGCAGTCCTCTCTAGGATGCTGAGGAGTTTGGTTACATGTGTTTTGACGAGAGTTTTCTACCATTATTGCCATATTTGTGTGTGGATTTTATTTACACATAAGGGTTCTAAAGATGAAAAGGTGAAATAGGCAAAGCACTTCAGGACATTTTAAATGATTTGCATGCATTGTGTACTAAACTTAGGTCTAGTATTTTATCAAGGGAGATGAATACAATGTCTGCAGAAAGCACTCCTATGGTTCTCATCTGCTGTACAAATAGATGTTACAGGAATCAGAAACCAAGTGACTGCAAGGCTTTCCTGTGTTTACCTTCCTCTTTGAATTGCATTTAAACTCCCTGTAAGAATTTTATCATAGGGATGTTGGTTGAATATGATAATTTCTGATACTTTTGTTATTCTAAATCTGCTGTTCTTAACAGGGTTACATTTTTCCAGTATGTGAATTTCACTGATATGTTTGTCCTTAGACTCAATGCCAAATGAAACCATCTCTAACCTACGTCATGCTGCCCAGGCCTACTGTTTGTGTTGCAGAGAAATTCACTTCCATCACTTCTGTAAATGCAAGCATAACTTTTCAACATAATGCTGATATGTGTTTTAAAGCTTTCTTTCAAAATCATTATTCCTAACTGATACTGTTCTTCTATGGTTATTCAACAGCTTTAAAATACCTAAGTGGCTTGTTAGGTATTGTGCTGCCTGTGTTGAGATACAGGTCTATTTTTATTTAACAGAGATTCATATGAGTAAGAGTAATTCTGCATGAGGGTGAGAGGAATTGGAAACATTGTATTTGTTTATACCAAAGTTGTCATCCAGACTGGCAAATTTCGTTATCAAGAGAAAGTGATAAGTGAAAACTTGGAAGATAAACATGGGAAAGACTTCACAGCTCTACAGAAAAAATCCCTGAGAAGGAGGATTGGACATCCCACTCTTTTTGTACAGTTCTGTGGTTTTATTAAGTATCTTGAAAAGATGGTGAACAGTTTGGTGACCTGTAGCTAAGGTGCAGAAAGTTTTGGCAGTAGGGAGTGATTTGGGTATTTTCAATAGTAGATAGTAACTCAGTACTGGCAAAATTAACATAAGGAAATCTTCACCATGTATGCTGTGATGTATGCTGTTACTGCTTAATCAAATGATTGGTGAAATGACTGGAGGCAATGCGAAGAAGGTCTATCAAAGCATAGATCATATGGAATTCAACACAGAGACCATAGCAGGCTGGAGAAATAGTCTGGCAGAAAGCTTGTGAGGTTCAGCGAAGGAAAACTGAGTCCTTCAGCTAGGGAGCAGTAACTTCCTGTGCTGGTAGGCAGCTTTGTGGAAAAGACACTCGTGTTCCTGGTGGACACGAAGGTGAACAGAAGCCAGCAATGTCTTTGTGCAACAAAGAAGGCTTAACAGCCTTCTGGGCTAGGTTAGGAAGTCTTCCCAACAGGTTGAGGAAGGTGCTTCTCCTGTCTATAAAGGCCTAGTGAGACACATCTGGAGTGCTGGCAAAAGTGCTGGGGTCTACATGGACATACTGGAGTGAGTCCAGCAAAGGGCAGTGAAGATGTTGAAGGATTAGAGCATCAGATTTATTAGGAAAGGCTGAGAGCTGGGACTGCTTAGGCTGGGCAAGAGAAGGCTTGGAGGGATCTTATCAATGTGTGTAAAAATAAGATTGGTGGGAGTAAAGAAGACTGAGCCAAACTTGACTCAGTATCTGGTGATGCGGCAAGAAGCAATGGGCACAAACAAGAACAACAAATCCCAGCTAAATGCAAACCCCTCGTCATTTTACTCTGTATCAAGCGCTGCAGCAAGACTCACAGGGAAGTTGTGGAGTCTCCATCCTTGGAGATACTCAGTACTTCTCTGGATGTGGTTCTGAGCAGCCTGGTCTAGGTGACTGCTTGAGCAAGTGCGCTGGACTTAGATGAATTCAAGGGATGCCTGCCAACTTCAGGCAGGTTGTGGATCTGTGAATTCCTGCTTTTAATGTTAGCTATTACTGCAAACTTGCACATTAGAAAACGTAGGCACATAAAAGTCTATTTATATGAATGTCCCTGTCCAGTATAATTGTACATTTTACTAAAACCCCTAATTCTTCTGTTTCACAAAAAGTCCCCTGTAGGGTTTTGTTGCAAATATTGGTAACGTCTTTGCTTAGTTGTGTTTTTCAGTGATATGCTGCAGACAGGTTACAATGGTGAAAAAAAATTAACACCCAAGAGATTGCCTACTGAATCTTAAGAATTGAAAAACCATATTTAAAAATAAGTCACATACACACATGCTCACATTCTTTCACAACTCGCACAAACCTGAGCCCCATGTTGCAGAAAATACCTTGTCACCTTTACTTTGAGCTGTTGTGGGTTCAGGGTGGTGGGTTGTTTGGGGTTTTTTTCCTTCTCTCTGGGGAAAATAAAATCATTGCTGTGATCTGCACCAGAAATCTGCAGAGCATGCTGACAAATACTCTCCTAGTCTGCTCTTGGTATAGATACTGGTTGGGGACAATAATTTATTTCCATTCCCTTTTAATTAACATTCCAGTAGATACTGCCAAGGTTTTTTTTTCATGGTAGACCGAATCTATTTGCCGCTAGTCCTTCTGGTTTGCCCCATTGTTTCAGTGTCTTGTAGCAAAATATGCCTTCCTCAATCATAGGCACGTTGTCTGCATGTCCTCTCAGTGCTTGCTGCATAACGATATCTTAACCAGATACAGCTGAATATATGTAAATGTTACAACTAAATTAATGACTGTTATAATGCAAGCAGGAGGCTAAGAAAGTTCTGCTCTTAGCTCTGTCACAAGCTTATAAAGATGAAACCAAGTCATTTGTCTTCCCTGAGCGTTATTTCTCTCAATATATGAATGAGAAATGTAACTGGTTTTGCCATCCTATCATTATGTAAAGCTTTATTCCTTGATGCTCATTGAGCAGCAAGGACCATCATATTTACCCTGGAGAAGAAAAAACATATAGTGGTATTCCTGTAATTTGCTGGTGAAGAGTAGGATTTGCTACTGGTAACACTACTGGTCGAATCCTGTGCTGCTAATAGCAACAACAATAATATCTGTTGGAGAACATAATTCAGTGACACGTTGCCCTCGTATCAACCTGGGGCAATAGGTTTATCTGCACTGAGTGACTTGAGGCATGCCTTTGCACAAGTTTTAAGATATGTTTTTCAAGCCACGTTTCTCCAGGAAGACATGCAGTAGGAAAAAATTAGAAGTTCCTTCTGGTTAAAAGCTTCTGTGGCATTCATTTCTGAATGAGATGGGGAGAAGATGGGGCAGTGGCACAGTGTGGTATGTGCTTTTAAAATAATTCTTCTATGAATGTCTCCTATATAAGGTTTAGACAATTATGCTTAGGAGAGAGAAAAGATCATAAAAGGGTTGCATGGCTTAATTTAGTGTCTACATAAATTTGATCTAAATATGGATGCAGAAGTTAGGGGAGGTAAAGATTTATAAACAAACAAAATACACAAACCCCGAATTACAACAAGAAACCCCAACCAAAAAAAAAGCAACAACACTCCAAGTAGCAGATCTTTCTGCTAGTGTTTCCAATAGTAACTGTTCCTGACTATACTTGATAGAAATTTTATTTAGTAGCATATGTTAATGCATGGAATTAGGGGTTTTGTTTGCAGATAGTTCAGAAACATTTTAACAGTTTGTGAACACATTTCAGTTCTAAATACCTTGCCTAAGAGCCAACTGCACAGGCTACCTTTATTGGATACTTTCTGTCCTTGAGTTTACAGATACATCAGTCCAGGCTTTTTTGCAATGTAAATCTCAAAGAGAGTAGAGTAGCTCTCTCCTTTACATTCTCTTTTTTCCTCATTAATTATCTTGTGTGTCTTATAAACAATCTAAAGTGAAGTAGTTTAATTTAAAACTAGAAGTAAGATCGTTAGCTGATGTTAATATTGTTTAAATTAGCACTGCTGTATATCGGAAAATAATCTGAGTGTAGCTTGTGATGGAGAGAGACAAGCCAGGAGTTCAGAACAGAGCATGTTATGTATCTAGTACCATGTGGAAGTGATTCTGTTCAGTGCAGGGGGCTGTTTGAGCAGATTCTTGCAAGGGATTCTTACTAATTTTACTTGTAGTTCAAAAAGTGTATTTTATCTTTGAGGTGTAGAAAGCTGTTCACGTTTCCTTGCATGTTTGTGGCCACCTGTGGGAAAGGATAGTAAATGCTCTTTGGTTTAGCAAGGAAGGTCAGATTGCTGCTGGTGATAAAACAGGTTTGTAAAGCCTGACTGCTTGAATGTCTGGTTGTGGGAGTGGAAGAATTTCTGCAGCTTTTTCAGTTGTATTACACTATCCCTTAAATTTCTGAGTTCTTTAAGAAGTTAAAAATGCATATCTTTCTCCTGTGGTCAGATTGGGTGAAACAGCATTGCTGTTTGACTATTGCTGCTCCTGGCCCTATGAATTTTTAAGATGTTAAACAGAAGGGCACGTATAATACCAACTCAAAACTTGGTTTGTACATCATAGAATATTCACAAATAACATTCCCCCTATTTGCTCAGTCCTGATCCAGCTTTTCTCCCTGTTGCATTGCTATTACCATTTCAAAGAAGAGAACTGAGAGAATTTACAATATGCATTTCTCTCTCACTTTCTCTGTAATAAAATGCAAACTTTATTTTCCACAAGGCTATCTCTGGCTTGCTTTTAATCAAACAAATATCATACTCATTAATTATTGTTCGATTTAATTATTAATCAAATTATTGAGAAATAGCTCTTGACGATTTGGAGAGGTGCATCTTGAGCTGTCCATCACGGTTATAAATAAAGAAGGGTGTGAGAAGGTAGTACTGCAAAAGTTCCTGGTTAATGTTAATATGAAAGGACTTGCCACGGATTATTTGCATTAAGTAATGATGACCTGCAATCAAAGTCAGAGCCCACTGGAACTTGAGATTCCAAGGTAGCCTAATTCTGAGATGTCTACTGAAATCTTCCAGAAATGAAATATAAACTCCTGTAATGGGCTATCAAAACTGTCAAGCTGGCTCAGCAGAATGAGTGATGTGTTTAAGTCTGATCACTTTCCAAAGCTCCGTGAAACTAGAATAGTTCCATCCAAATGGCCATGAGCGACTTCTGTATCCACTTATCAAAAACAAGCTTAACAAAAGCTGTCAAGTGCTGAATTGTGTTTTGGAATCGTGCTGCAAAGCGATAAAATGATTACCCTTAAAGAGAACTTTGTACATAGATTAATAAACATTTCCCCTACTTAGTGATTCCAAAGCAGTAATTAATTATCAAAAGGAAGTAATTCCATTTTTAGCCCATGCATATACTAAAACTTTACATGTTACTTTTGTCGACAAGTTTTCAACAATGCTGTAAAGTGTGCGAGCACAAAAGGTGAGGATTTAACATTAAGCAAAGCCTGACAGACTGTAAGTGCTCACAAAGCTGCTCTTGTAGAAAATCACTGATTAGGTAAAATTAATTAGTATAATTCTGATCAGTGATTCTTTCTCAGTAATAGTTTAGCTGGAATTAATAATCAGCTACTCTTTGTATTTTTTAATGTATGCTTCTGACATTACTGTATGCACTAAAAATAGAGCTGAAAGTTTTTTAGGGAGCTTTGCTGCAAGCTCTTATCTCTTTAAAAATAAAATAAAAGCAGGACAAGCTTATGAGAAGAAATATAATTAAAGTCACAGATGAAAATAAAGAGGATGGGAGAAATGAGGACAGCAAAGACCCTCTGTAATCTAAAGCGCTAGGGGTAGTGAAACCAGGGCGAGTGTATGTGTGTGTGAAACTCCAACCACTTTCTCTTTAGTTCCTAGAACACTACCTTTAAAATGTTCAATTCAATGGAAATTTCTATTTCTGAGGCCTTCTGGAGCTCTGCTGAGACTGGGGGTCTCTCTCTTGTTTTCCAGTTTTAGCAATATGAAGTTAGGAAAATGTAGTAAACATCAATTTCTGTTATGGGTACTCTGGTCTGTTGCTGCCAATGCTTTTAATCTAATAATGAGTTTTGTAGTAACTTGCTGTTTTGTGGCAGTCAATAGTGCTAGAAAAATCTGTTTTCATCTGAAGAAAAAAGGAAAAGATTTTTATCTTGAAAGATGTAAGTTGAAGATGTAAATGAGCGTGTCATTCAGAAAGCAGAGGTTGGATGAAAAAGTCTAAAGTATACTGTTTTAAAATGCTTTCTTGTAGTGCCATAATTTCTAGGGGAAACTGACTTTTTTGTGTTTAATGGTTACATAGTTTCAGGAAAAGGAGTTAAAAAACTAAACAGTGGCTTCTGGTGCACTGAAATATACAGTGTTTTTTACTGTGAACAATTCAACAAAGACAGCTTTTGTGTTTTGATGGCACAGTGAGATGCATTCGAATACAATATGTCTACAGAAGAAGGTACTTTGTTGTTTTAATGTTTCATTTTCAGTTGAAATGCAATCTTTTGGAAGGCAGAATAAATTATTTCCTATACTTAAAAGTTAACAACAGCAGTTTCAAAATTATTCACAAGCTTTTTTTTTTTTTACCATATTGAGTCTTGAGTGTTTCCTGTGACTGAGAGGTGAAGGTGAGCATAAGCTTCATCTTTCTATAGTATTGTTTTCTCAGCTGAACTGGAAAATAGTGCACAGATTGGGAGCAGCTATTGCCTCCACATATTTATTCACCATAATTATATATGTTGAATATATAATAATATATATTTATTCGCCATTAATTGATTTTTTTTTCATGTTTTTTAGGTGGTAAGAATCCTTTAATATTTGGACTTGAGAGAATTCACTCTATACGAAGGTGCCCCCTTCTCCAGGTGCTTCACTTAGATGACTGATCCACTCTGCCTGTGAAGTATGTTATCCAGGATTGTCTGTGGTAAGAATCTGAACAATATTTTTAATAAATACATTTTGTGTAGTAGGAGATGATGTTTAACATCTTTCCTAAAGAGATTTTGTCAGAAGAGAAGACGAACCTTTGCTGGCAGAAACTTTTGTATTGATTCCTGGTGTTAAAACAGCCCATAGTTTGGGTCGGTGTGGCAAATGGTATGGAACTGAGATTTGCAAATGCTATTAAAACCACAATGCAGAGCATTCCTAAGAACTTAGAAGTGAATTTTCTCCGTTATGACAATACCCTCCAGGAAAACCGTTGTCTTGTCTTGGGCTTTGTGGGGAACTCTGCATACACTGGTAAAGCATAATGTAGGCTTTGGGATACACCCATGAGTTTATGATGTCCTTAAAATGTTATGGATCAGATTCTGGACAGTGCAGATTTTGACTGTGTCACTTTATGAACATATGTAGGTGGTTTATGTCGCTGAAACAGAGATCAGAGTAAGCAGCGAGTACTTATTACACATCCTAACAAGGCTAAGGGTTGGTTAGGGGTCTGATTGGAGAAAAGGCTTTTATTCGTATTATGCACACATTACTTCATGCTTTTATTAACTGCTTAAGCCCTGCTCAAACTTCTGGACTTGAACTGGTGTGCGACTGCATTTACTGAAATGTATAAACGTGTAATGCATACATCTAACGTTGGTAGTTCAGAACTTGACTGCTTTGATTTGCTCTACTGTGTGACTCCTATTTACTGCTTGCAATAATTTTGCTTTTAGAAGCTTCACTGCTTTTCCAATGGTTTTCAGTAGATAACAATTCATGTTTTATAAAGCAACTTACATCACATGGATAGATGGTGCCTTCAGACTACTTTAGCTTTTCAGTCATGGATTCAGCCAGGGTAAAGGATGGTTAACCCTTTGTCGCTTAGATAAATTTAGATTTTGATCATTAGAGCCAAAAGAATCAGAATATCTTAAGGAAGAAATTTCCAAGTACATCTCTCTCTTGTGTCCTCTATAAATTCTGAGTTGCATAGCTGAGAATTTTTCCCTTGGAAAAGCTACAATCAGAAGTTGGTTTGACTTTTTTTTTTTTAAAGCTGATCATATTAAGAATCTTTTTTAAAAACACATTTACTTTGTCACAGCAAAAAAGTATGAATAGGAAGCACTTTGGAAAAAAAACGCTTAAGGTTCACACAGTTGTGTCAATGGACACGTGTGGCATCAGACCTTGCAGTATTGGCAGATATTAAATGAAAGAAACCAAATGCATTAAATTACCAACATCTACTGGGATATCATGAAGAAATAATACTTCTAGCAAAAATAAAGCAGATAAAACTTGAAATTGAAGCCTGAAATTAGCTTTAAGTAAGTATCTATAGTGGAAAAATGTAAGATTTATAATATCTATTTTGTTAGCTTTAGAATTAAATCAGATTTTAGAATTTAAAAGGTTTCTTGTTACCAGTATCTGACAGTTTATTTTTCTTCTATACATCAACCATATTTTAAAGTAACATAGTAACTAGGTCAGGTCTGAAGTCCTAAGTTGTAGTAATATTTTTCTGCAAAGATTCAAAATGACTTTGTTTTTTTTCAAAGTTATGATGATAATTTTTCCTCTTATTTACATAAAACAGTTCTATGTTTTGAATAAGGGAAAATTTTCTTGAGGAAAAGGAATCTGTAGCACAGGACTTGTTAAAAATTTGCAAGGTTGCCAGTGTTGGATAACTAGATAATCAATCCAGAATCATGAGATTCATTGACACCATTCATGTTGTCTGTCAGGCAAATATGCTGTGTGACAAAGACTGGAGGTGCATCTTCACTGGTGAAAAAGTTAACCCTGGGAAGAAGGCAGAGCTAGGTTCTTCTAGAGATCACCAGACACACCACCGCGAATACTGTTACTGTTTCAACAAGAAAAGCTTTAGGGTACTGTTCTGGTACTTCTCAGAGTAGATTTTTTCATACTCTTCTGTGTAGATGTTTGAAGAATAAATTTGTTATTTCTGTGGCATATCCAGTGAGATGTGTCCTGTTCTCAGTTCAGTGGAACTAGGAAGTATTTGAATCTATCCCTTGGGCTAACTGAGCATGAACATTGCCAAGATCTGTATGGAACACTGCAAAGATCTATATGAAATACTGCACGCATCAGGTACCCTGTCTCTTAGTACTGGGTCATGCAATGCTGTGTCATATCAGTAGACACTTCAGTTTTGGTGCTGAAGAATATGAAGAAGTCAATGATACGATACCTGCCTGTTTTTAATGACTTCTTCCATAGTGAGCTCTTCCTAGGTATGAGCTTGGCTAGCATGATGTCAGCCTGGAAATGAATGTTTTTCACCTAATTTGATCTGATCACTTGTTCTATAAAAGCATGTTTTACTAAGTTCTGAGTAATTACCCTTGAACAAAAAATGAACTCAAATGGTTTGAACCATATGTAGAGCAGATAGGATATTTGAACTGTTCAGCTCCTCTTGGTCTGCCAATTTTTTTTTTACCTCGAGCAAGTTGGTACTGGACTTCAACCTAAACTTCAAAGTAATCATGGTTGAGAAGGAATCAAATTTTCTTAGGTGATCATAAATGGTTTAAGTAAGATAAGTGATATTCTCTTCCATCTCTAAAAAAAAGAATTAAAATCAAAACAGAAGACAGGTACTTTGAAACTAATGTCCAGAGTGATTGTTCTGATCTACTGTACTCCATATGCTTGGTGCTTTTAATTAAAATAAAAACTTCCTCTGGGCATTTAGATATATATGGGCAAATAAACCCTTTTGTTTCTTTGTTTTATATTTCACTATCATCTTGATCTTATTTTCTTAAAGTTTGAGTGAAAACTCCTTGGAGTAGAGGTGTGTGGATTTTTTTTTTTGATGTGAAAATTTTAACTGTACAGCGTGAAGCTCAGTGGAGAATCTGGTTACTTCTGTAGGCAACTAAGACAATAGCAATAACAATTATAAAGTCCTGGAATGTTTTGACCTGCCATAGAATGTGAAGAGGTGGAAACTGAACAAAGATGAAGCATCTCCTTGAAAGGGACGTGCTATGTTGAGGAATGTAAAAGAAAAAAATAATTAAATTCTTTGCCAGCAGCACTGAGAAGAATGCTTAAATGAACTTTGGCAAACATTATTCTGCAAATGCCACTCTAAAGAGACGTACCTCTATGAACAGTAACCTGACATTTATAACTACACTAAATAATGCAACAAAAGAATTTTCAAGGTTCATGTGAACCTTTCCACATGCAGACTTTGCAGTTTCTTAAATTATTTACTGTGTTTAGAAACCATCTCAGTGAAACAGATTTTTGAAACACAAAGTAAATATTAACTGCTGAGTTATATGAGAATGTTGATATTTATTTTCAGAAGGAAGATGATGTGTGCATCTTGTGTATTTTGTGGTTTTACAAAACAGTGAGGCAAGCTACTTTTCCATATCTACAAATCCAAACCAAATGCTTGATTTATTTTTTGTGAGGTAAGATATGCCTCTTCAAATACCCTGACACTGAACTGGAACATCATGGTAATGTTTCAGTAAAATGAGAGAAATGGGTGGCTGACTCTCTACAGTCTTCTACTAATGGCTGCAAATTTCATACTCTCAGGATAAAATTTCTTGCTTGCTGTGGGCAGTCTGTAAAATGCAATGACAGTGGTTATTATTTGAATTTTAATTAATAGTTACATTATCAAGAATGTTATCACTAATATGTTTGTTATATTGTCTTACGTTGGAGGCCATTAGCAACTTGCTTTATTCTGACCAAAGTTAATGAGATATTTACAATGAACTGTCTCATTACAGATAGTCTCTGTCTAGTTTTAATTTTTTATTCTCTTTGTTTTGAAAAAAAAGTGAGCCTGTACATATAAGGGCATGGATGTAGGTTACATAGGTTTTAGCAATATGTGAAGTTGCTAAAATTGTTGGTCCATTTTTGGGGTTTTCTTTAAATAACTGGGACCTCAGAAGAATGCAAAGGTCTTTTACTTAAGAGCAAGAATATGAGTATCATGCCACAAACTTTGGTATTCCTTGAAACAGTCCTTTTCAAGGTAAATCAGTTCATGATAAATTCCACATTACGATGACAAGAGTTGGCTCATCTAAATGGAGGTAAAAATGTGTGAGTACAGTTACATCATTCAAAAAATTGTTGTTCTTTTTAGAAAACTTGTACCTGACCAGTGGCTAATGCACATCCTATTAAAAAGTTTTATTTATCAGTAAAGTAGTAGTAGTGCTTCTAAATTAAGTAAAACTTTGGCTTTTTCTTTTAGTGCTTGAGATGATCCCAAGCATATTGATAGCTGTCCTAGTACTATGCATGTTTCAATTAAATTTGTGGCTGTTTTATTTGCAATTAGCATGTGACTTCAGTATAATGTCATATGCAGTAGCTAATTTATAGAACCATTTAATGGTGAAGAAAGTATTGATAACTGCCACAACCTAAGTTCCAAATTTTTGATTTTCTCTTTAATGACTCGTGCTGTTTCATTCATGCTAGCTTTGAAGAGAAATTAACTTTCTACTTGAATTCTACAGGGAGTTGAACTTGATGCTTATGGGCCCCTTCCAACTTGATATAGTCTATCATTCTATGAACTTTTATCAATATGAGCATCAAGGAGGAGCTGCTCAGAGTGGGCTTTGTTTGCTTGGGTTGTTTCTGCAACAGAATACATTAGAGCAAAACCCGGGAAACTGTCTCTTCTGGCATATACCCCAGTATAAGTGCTGGTAAGCATGTATCTTGGCTACTGGAAAGGTTCTTTATAATTCTTTGGAAGTCAGTATCCCTGAGGAAGATATAATTTGTAATGGAAAAAACAGTAATATTTACCTCAGACCCTTGTCTTTTTGATAGGTAGTCTTTATAATGGAAGTATTAATGCATGTGTACTAAGGCTTAGTGTCAAGGATTAAAATTTAGTTGTGCAAACACTTCCGCATATTTCAGGGATTTGTAGAACAAGACTCTTTTGCTTATGCAGAATTCTTCTCAGTCTGAGCTGTTCTGGAAATTAAACTACCTTAAGCCATGACCAAATTTTCAGCAGTTACAGTAGCAAAACTGAAGTCCTTTAACTCTGAAACAGAGGGGTCAAGATTTCTGGAGCCAAACACTGAATTTGAGTCGCTGTGTAAACAAAGGAACTATGCAACATTAGCAGAACATACAATGTACTTTGGGGGTGAATATTTAAAAAAAAACCCAAATTATATTGTTGCCATGTGCAATGGTAGGTCAATAAAAAAAAAAATTAGCAACTATTGTATTTGAGACGTGTGAGAACATCATGTTCTGCAGTAAGGAACTAATTGCCAAGTAACTCTGTTGAGAGTGGAGGAAGGGAAAGGGAGGAAGGAAGGCCCCACTAGAACCCCCCAAAAAAATCTCTGCTGCCTTCCCTTTACTAGTCTATTTAAAGACATTTCAAGTTCATTCTGTCTTGAACATGAGATGAGGTAGGATGCTGTGACTGTTTATATCAGAACTGCAAGCATTCACTTCACTATAGAAGATATAGGACAGAACAATAACCTCCTGAGATTTCCTTGTTTATTTTTTAGGGAATTAATTTTCTTAAGGATTAATTCAGATACTGCTGAGGGCTATATCAAATTCTCAGTGTAGTTGCCTGATGGCTGTACTCACTCTAAATAGGCAAACAAAAAATAAATAAATAGCAACATGATGATCAGTTTGTGAAATGTCAGTTTTAATTTCTTGATTGGCTCACCAAACTCTGCTCTCCCAAGAAAGGATAGGAAGGGAAAAGCAACAGTTATTTTTGACATGCCCCTGGGTAATTATATTCTTCTTCATCAGACAAGAATGTGTATGCTTCACTGCACAATTCAAAAATTAAAAGCTGCTGCGCTTACTTGAAAGGCATGCTTTCTTTTGGGGCTTGTGCCACCATCTTTGTCTCATTTTAGCTCTGTTCCTCTCTTGGGGAATCAAAGAGGGTGTATTTTAGCAGGTTTGATAAAGATACAGCTGATTAAAAAAACAGGAGCTCATTTTTTAATGCAGAACTGAAAGGAACGTTCAGTGAACTTTCAGTTGACAATTTTAATGCAATATAACGACATGGAGGACAGGAGCAGCACACGCGGTACAAGGTCCTACTGGACCAGTTTCCCTGTTGGAGCATACTGGACTGAAGCAGGAACACTGCGCTGCCATCCAGCAATACCTGGCCAGGCTGGAGAGCTGGGCAGTTAGAAACCGGATGAAATTCAACAAAAGCAAGTGTAAAGTCTGGCACCTGGGAAGCAAAAAACACATGTATCAGTACAGGCTGGAGGATGACCTGCTGGAGAAGAGCTCAGTGGAGAAGGACCTGGGGGTCCTGGTAGACAACAGGTTGGCCATGAACCAGCAGTGTGCCCTGGGGGCTGAGAGAGACAATGGGATCCTGGGGGGCATCCAGAGGAGTGTGGCCAGCAGGTCACAGGAGGTGATCCTCCCCCTCTACTCTGCCCTGGTCAGGCCCCACCTGGAGTATTGTGTCCAGTTCTGGGCTCTATGGTTTAAAAAGGACAGGGATCTCCTGGAGAGAGCCCAGAGGAGGGCTACAAAGATGATTAGGGGCCTGGAGCATTTCCCCTATGAGGATAGGCTGAGTAAGTTGGGACTCCTCAGCCTTGAGAAGAGAAGACTAAGGGGGGACCTAATTAAAGTCTATAATTATCTGAAGCAGAGGATGCAGGGGGAATCAGCCAGCCCCTTTTCAGTGGTCTGTGGGGATAGGACAAGGGGCAATGGCTGCAAGTTGGAGCACAGGAAGTTCCACTCCAACATGGGGAAGAACTTTTCACAGTGAGGGTGAGGGAGCCCTGGGACAGGCTGCCCAGGGAGTGTGGAGTCTCCTTCTCTGGAGAGATTCCAGCCCCGTCTGGACACCAACCTGTGCAGTATGAGCTGGGGAGCTGCTTTGGCAGGGGGGCTGGACCCCATGATCTCTCGAGGTCCCTTCAAACCCCTACAATTCTATGATTCTATGAAGCAACTTCATGTTTCACTTAGAGCACAGTGTATGCATGCGGTGATTGTCAGACCTTGTCCCTGCTATGTAATGGTACCTTGCTGTGTGCTGGGGAGTGGCTTGATGCTACACTGAGGCAGGAACACTGGGACCAGTGACCTTGGTTACCATCCCATGGGAAGGTGGGACAAGAGCCCACTTTTGAAGAAAGAGGAGGAAGGACTCCAACTTTTTCCTTTTTCTTTTCCTTTTTTTTTTCCTCCTCCCTTTCTTAAACTTGAGTGCCTTGTCCTTACCTGCAAGACACTGGAAGTGTGTGTGGGCAACAGCTCTCTGCTCCTAAATTGTCTTTATGGTGCGTAGCCTCTCCCCTGAGGACTAGGGGACATAATTAACTGGCTTTTATGGGATGCAGAGTTGGGCATTGTTTTTTTTCTGGGAGATGAATGAAGTCCAAATTAGTCAAACAAGCATGCTTGACATTGGACCCACATTTAGGAATTTAACTCAAAATGTCTTTGTTTCCTAGGCACTGAATTTGCACCTTCTGCAGCAGCTCTAGGTTTTTAGGTGCTTACCTGGCTTTAAGTTGAGGCTGCTATGGTGAAAGTGCTAAATATGCATCTCGGCAGTTAACATTAAGCATTAAAATTTGGAAATTCTGGCTGAAGCTATCTATGCAGTAAATTTTTCAGTTCTTCATTTTGTATTTGCACAGCTCTGTTAATTAGTCAATTAACAAAAGAAACCATGATAATAAACTCCTCCAGCTCAGACATGCACTACATAATTCCTGCTTCTCAGCTGGCTCATTTATTTCCACTTCATGATACTGACCAAATTCACATCAGATAATGTCTCTGAATAGTTTTTCCATTCTCAGCTCAATACAGGGGGAGAAGTTTTGTGCTTATTTGTTGAAGGTTTTAAATTTTTTTTCACTTAAGAAGATCAAATTAATTTTCCTTTGTAGTTCACTAGCTTCCTAATCTCCAAAGCTGCATTATCACCAGCTTAAAATAAACTATGTGCTGATTGATTGACTGACAGGGAGAAGTTTTTTCTCATTTGGCTGGAAACACATCCTTTGCCAGAAATAAGCCTTTTTTTTTTTTTTTTTTTTGCTGGCCATTTCTTTTCCAAACATTTTATTCCACTCAAATGTTAAAATATTTGTTTCTGTGCTATTATGTAGGGAAATAGCTTAGTACTGCTTTCCTTGCATTAAAATGCTCCATGTGCAGAACTGCTCGGAGTGAATGTTTCTGAATACACACTCAAAGCTGCATATTCAATATAAAACTTGAAGTCAGACCCAGATACATGTGGAATAAAGCTTTCTGCCTTCCCCTAGCTCACCGTGTTATCATTTATCTGCCTCGTCACAGAGAGAGCTTTGCAAATAAGGTAATTCTGCAGCAGTCAACAGCCAAATCTTAACAGCTGGCTTTCTGTTGTGCTCAGATTCAGATCTGAGCCTTTAATGCAGCTCTTCTAGAATGCCCTTTATCACCAGGAAAAAGGGAGAGCCAACTCCTTTGCATTTGTCAGATGTGATGTGTTTTTGGGTTTTACCAAGACCAAGGTCTCTTGATAACAGCTGAGCATCTAAGAGTGAGTAGCTTGATATTAAATACAGTAGATAAAACTACAGATAACCTTTGGAGAAGAACACCTGAGCAACATGTAAAATAATAGATTTAGAGAGATCACCTTTTATTTTTGCTTTCAGTGTGATAGGAGCCCCGTTTACAATTTTAAGCCTTATGAGATAGATGACTGCTCAGCAGGGGTGAGAATTAGTTTCATCACCTACAGGTAGAAAATTGATTTCTACTCGGTGTAAGGTGATGTGTAGTATTTCTTTAAATCTGTAGTTGGAAGCAGAATGCATCCCCTCATGCTGTACAAAAATCAATTTACCGGAGCAGAAGGAAAGTAGGTATATTCTAAACTGTGAAACAGAGTGGAAACAGTTCTGGAGATAGCACTTGGTACTAACTGTAATCAGGTTTACTCTACAATGGCAGAGGAAAGCAGCCTTTTTTGCAGTTCTTTTCATTGTTGATGCATCTGTCTGTAGTGCAATGAGATTTATAAAGTAAAAGAGCCACAGTGCAGCATGCTTTGCTGTTTCCTCCTAACTCTGTATCTGATTATTTTACTTTTTGCAAACAGGACTGCTTCAGTGCCTGGATGAAAGGTTGAAACAGTGAGGAGAAGCATCACTTCAAGTACAAGCAAGGTGACCTTTGCTGTTTGCTCCCCAGCTGAACTGTGTCATGCTGGCCGCTGGTGGAGGGCACCACAACACTAAGGAAGCAAAAGGTGCTGCCTGGCTCCAATGCAGAGGTGCAGTGGTGTAGTCATAGTCACCACTGCCTAGCCAGAGCATCAGAGTGCAGTTGCAGCAGCGAGACCCTCAGCCAGAGATTATACCTTCCTGTTAAATATATCACACTGAAGCTGAATTTGGTCCCCAACCCGAATAATTACACCTTACTCGGATATGGCAACAAGAGCTGCAGGCAAGCTTTTGGATTGTGGTTTGGAAGTATTCATGTCACATTTAATGCAAGCAGAGTAAGTTTGCCCTTAACCACTGCTATGGATCTGGGAAACCAGTATGAAGCCTTGTGTCACAGCAACTTCACCACTGTTAAAATTGCACTCTCTGGAGATTAAAGTGAGACCATTTTACCTTTTGGACTGCTGGGAGGATGTGCAATGCCCCAAAGTCTTACAGTGTTTTTGGGAGCCTGGAGAGGCATTATCTAAGGGAACAATAGCAGGTGGCCCAGCTTTTTTGGGATGATTACAAAGATGTCTCTTGTATAATATGTAACTGGAGGTCTAAATCCAGTCCTGATAGAATTCTTCTAGAGCATAGCCTTGCATAGCACAGAGGCATAGAGGCCCTGCCTAAGAGTGATAGTTAGGCTCCTGGGTGTTGAACACAATTGGTAGATGGGATCTGATATATTTAAAGAAAAAAAAAATCCAGTTTAACTCTCTCAGATGGCTTTTTCTCTAATGGTATGCAATCAAACTGTTAAAAAAATTAAAGATATTAAGAAAACATGCAGTGAAGAATAATGAGGAGAGGAAGAATAGTATTCTGAGTAAGAAGTATAAAGGATAGAGAAAAGAAAATTCAGAGCAGGAGAAAACAATAGATCTGCACCTCTATAAATGTGTTTTTGTGCAGTCTGGAATCTGCACAGCATTCATTGAATTTAAGGAGAAAGTTACATGAAGAGATATTGGAGCCCTGGTATTCATCTCCCTGCATTTAGGTCACTTAAACTGACCCAGTTCCCACCGGTATTCTAGATTTACTGCTGGCTGCAAGCACCAGATATTCTTCGCACCAGATATTCTTCACACCAGAATTTCAGGGAATAGGAATGAAAATAGAAACCTGTGCACCTGTTGATGCTGGCAGGGTAAATGCTCCCTTCTGTTACAATATGAGGAAAAACAAAATTCTGTCTAAAAATTTAATTGATTATACCTATACCAAAATGAATAACATAAGTAATTTTGTGTGTGCTGATAATGTGTTCCTAAGAGTTTCCATAAATGGAGGAACAGCAAGAAAGACCAGTACAGTGCCCACATCTCAGCCAGTTGTATTTCAGTTGGCTGTGTATTTCTCTTTACTTATTGTTCGAACATTACTTAAATATAAGTGGACTCTAACCTCATACCAAATCCACATTACAAGCAGTATTCCCCCATTAGACAGCAGGACCTGGGACAAGTTCAGGTTAGGTAACTTCTGCAAAAATATCCTTGCTTTTTCTTAAATGTGTGGGGTTTTCTCTTTTTAAAGAAACCCATCAGATGAATCCTAATAGTTTCATAGGATGTACTATCTGCACATCTCACAAACTGACTTCATGTAAACTTTCTTGGAACAATTTGGCTGGTTTTCTTTGTGTGTGTGTGTGTCTCTACAGATAGCCTTCCAGGCTGGGGTCTGTCAGTGTTCAGCACGACTTGCAGAGAATGCCTTTTTGACAGCTTGGTCAGGTAGATCGCTACATCTCTGAAATCAAAGAATTATCTTGAGAGAGATTGAAAAATGTTACATTTAATCTTTTCAGCAAGAAGTCATTAAGCATTGCCTTTGGGGAAGCACTGAGAAGACTTCAGAGTAACAGAACGTTATTTACATTTGATAGCCTAAAACCACCAGCAGAGAAAACATGACATTTTAGTGATGAAACTAACTCCACAACTACTTGATCTAGCAAAGAAATACCATACAGAATGAGTGCATGATAACCAAAGATTCTGTGACTACACCATTCAGCCACTCCTTGTTACAAATTAAAGCCCATATACAAAACCTAAATCTACCTTTTTTACCTTATCCTAGTGATATACCAGTCCTAACTCATAGCACCAGGATTAGAGAATGATCTGTTGTCTTGGTTTAGTATTTTGATATTTACAATATTATGACTTTACAATAGAATGACAGAATTATAGAAAAACGTGACTACCTTATGCTCTGATAGTAATTACTGGTAATAAAGGTTGCTGAAATGAACAGCTTGGTATTGAACTAATGTTCTTGATGCCTTCTTATGAAAACTAGTTTTGTGTGGCATGGGCACAAATATTGATAGTTTTAAGATGGTTAATTTTCTATGTGGGTGTAAGGTGTTGTATCTGTAAATTCTTCTTAAATTTTTCTTGCAATTGTCCTTGTCTACTAGTAGGCCATACTATAGATTCATACAGATTCACATATTCGTAGGGGTTGGAAGGCACCTCTAGAGATGATCTGGTCCAGCCCCTCTGCTGGAGCAGCATTACCTAGAGTAGGTTGCACAGGACTGCATCCAGATGGGTCTTGAATATGTCCAGAGACGGAGGCTCCACTACCTCTCTCGGAAGCCTGTTACTATAGATTCCTCCTTATGGTTCATCTCTCTCTTTCCCCTCTCTCCTGGTCAGGGGATTGGTTTCTTAATATCACCAGACTTGGCAGATCTCTGTTCCTGAGAACCGTTCTACCCCCGGTGTGTGGAGAGCAATTTCTGCCCATGTTGGCTTTGGAACTGGAAGCGCTGAAGTTTGCATATGGGAAACTCTGCCTGGGTTAGTTATGAGCTAGCTTGAGTTGGGATCTATCTCTTTGTTAGCAAGAGGCTAGGAGACAGTGCTTCGTAGGCTGATTATCGGTGTTGTGTGAAGATGGAAATTGTGCTGCTTTGGTTTCAAAGCAGGTAAGCTGACTGGTGTGGGTATCAGTCCGGGTGCCTGCACTGCACTCTTTTGTGTTCTTTTGTAGACATGAGCTAATGAGGCTTTTTGGGAAAACAGGCTAGGAATCTGCAGAGCCCAGCCCTCTGTTAGCCTCTGTGTTTATAAAACTGGAAGTTCATCCAAGGGTAAATATTTATTTAGGTGCTAGCGTTTACATATGGTTGTATGTATGCAATCTTGTACTGGACACTTATTTAGCATTGTGAAAGCTTGCTCATGTGTGCTTAATGTTCTTGCTTGTCTTTCAAGATTACAGTTAACATTTAGTTAATGTTGTCTTCTGCATTATACAACATACTGAACTGGCTGTTTAGATTTGGAAGGTATCAACAGGAATGACATCTTTTAACTTGTAAATAACTTGAGTGCATATTAGGGAACGCTTCTGAAAATGTCTCAGCTTGCTTGGAAGACTTGACTTCAGTCTTTTCTCAAATATTTCTGATTATCCAGTCACCTTTTTATCCTTATTTGAGCAAAGTTTTTTTAGTTTTCTACCTTGCTCTTCCCTTTGAAACCTGGTCTCCACATAATAAAGAACAAAGCCATATTTTTGATTGACAGCTGTAATTTAAAGAAAATATCCCTTTGAGGGAACCATTGGTAATGGCTCAGAGTATTGGCTTTCTTAAGATTCAGCACCCTTACTCACAAATGATACAATATTTCTTAAGAGGTTTACCTTGTCAAACAGTGTTAAAATGTAAATAAAGTAAATAAAATGGATTTCAAGCCACAGGGTGCCTTTAATAGCTTCTTGTCTCAGATGTAAAATAAATACAAACTTTATCTAAACCACAGATTTCTTTGAGATTGCAGAAAATGACAGTTATATTCCTATGCTGCTTGCTGCAGCTTTGTCTGGCTTTAATTTTTGGAGTCAAGGGGAAACAAGTGATACCTATGGATTTTGTGTTAAGGAAAGATTCATAAATTATGGATGAAGTGGGGCAGTTATTGGTATTTAAAGACATCACTCTTGTAGATGAATATTAATAGGGTTAAAACCTTAAGGAATTCAGAACAAAAACTTTCTAAAATAGAGCAACTGAAAAAAAATTGCACAATTTGATAAATAACACTACTGATAGATCATTGAAGTAAGCACATTTATGCACCAGATTCTGCCTGTTCCTTATACAGAGGAATGATTCTTCATAGCAAAACCCCTTAACTGTTCAGCTAGTCTTCAGAGTTAGTTTTCAAGGTGGTCATTCCTATACAAGGAGCTTGAATGAAACCTTTGTGTCATTAACTTGTACCATGTGCTTTAACCTTTATGCCTGAGGCAGATTTAGGTGGTCGTTTGAGGTTGGCCAACAAGCAGCAGAAAGCAGGCAAATGTGGATTGTGGGCCACCCAGTTGTTAGAGCTGTTTTCTCTGGTAGAAAAGATAACTAATATAAATAGAAAGATTGCATAAACTTGTTTACATTTCACAGATGTTTAAAACCAGTTAAGATCTTTTTTTTAAAACTTGATTTTTGTTACCATGAAATTTAATGACTATATTCCCAATGAAATAAATATGTAAACTGCTAAGCAAGACTAGACAGACAAGGACAGAGGAAAGCAAGTGGAAACGTCAAATGAACATACAGCATGACAGGGAATAATCAAGTGAGGAAGAAACTAAATTCAGGCATAATTTATGCAGACTTGGGGTATGTGGGTCTAGCTGGATCTTTTTTCCCCTTCTCTCCTCCTCCCTGTGAAATAACTAATAGTTCTGCCTCTCTACCCAACCAAAACTCAGAGTTTTGGCTAGACCATCTGATCTTCTCCTGGCTTTAAGTATATATGCCTTGCACAATACAAAATCGTACTCATTTTACATGGAATACTAGAAAGAAATCTGTTAAGCTTCTTTTTTGGTTTTTTTAGGTTATTTTGTTGCATTGCCCTAGTTTTCTAGAGGATATGGTAGGGATCTATGCACTAATGGATAAGGATTTAATGAATTTTTAAAGAAATCACTGAATTTACCCATTCTTTCTAAACCTTTGTCAAAGAACTGTAACTGATCATTTTAGAATAATTCTGGTTTTGTGAGTACTCAAAGATTATTGGTTTCAAATAATGTATTCCTACTTACATCAACTAATTCTTTTTTTTTTTTTGGTGAATCATATGCAGTATGCTAGAGATCTGATATGCAGAGGCTGAAACAGTAATTACAGAGTCGCTGTGTGGAGCCTTGTGAGATGATGCCCTTACTGTGAAGCATTCTGTTTTGTCAATAAGCTTACATCAATACTTGGCAGGTCATTTATGCAGCTTTAATGTTTCAGAATATAAACTAGACAAAGTGACTAATATCAAATTTGAGCTGCTTTGCATCTGCAATTGACAAATCCTATTTTGAAAGCATGCATGAACATGAGGATCAAACTTAGCTTTTAACGTTTACATTTTTTTTCCAACGGGGGAGTGTCTGATCCACTTCTAATTTACCTGTTGTTGATTTCCTGATTCTCTCCTAATCCCTTGCAGCTGAGATGTCCTCACCATTGGAGAAGCAATTAACAAAATCCCCGACTGGAGTGTATGAAGCATCTGTTATGGAAGCATAAAAGGTTAACCTAAATCCCAGCACGCAGAGATGTCAGACTAGAACAAATCAGCATGGAGAATTACCTGGAGGCGCCACAAGGTTAAGGTGGAGCATCTGTATGGTAAAAAGGTTGTTTATGACTAGTGGAATTAATTTTTCAGGATGAGGAGGTCAGACATGCAGGAATGAAGGCTGTCAGTGAAGAGCAGAGATTGGTTTAGGCTCCAGATTTCACCTGGCAAACACCAAGCCAGAATATCTAAATGCATTTTTCCTTATTTTTGTCCAAATTGCAAACACTTAAGTGAAGGATTACAGAGATGCCACTAATTGGCTTCTTTGGGTGGACTTATGCTTATCGCTCAGCTGGATTTTAAGCTACATTTTCTTCCAAATACATTTTATAGTAGGTTCAGCAGATTGGTCAAATGGATTCTCAAGAAGGTTGTTCCCTCTTTCCCTATCTGACAGTGGGAGCTGTTTTAACCCTGCAAATTGGAGTCCCTCAGCCTGCTTCGAATCCAATGAATGTTGGTGGTACAGCAGCATCTTAGAGTGTGCACACTGATTGTCTAATTTCCAAATCTAAATACAGTGGGTTCCATGTTTCTTGTATCTGAGGCAGTGTCTTAAACTAATGTGGTATATACCTGTTTGATAATTGGAAAATCTTGGAAACATTCAGGTTGGACCTTCATATGACATAAACAGACGTTTTTCTTCTACTGCTTCTGTTGATCATTGTAGGTATATATTACCACACTCACAGCCAGCTGTTTCCTAGGGTAAAGTTTAATTCCAGGACATTTGGGTGTTCTCCAAATCATTTGCACTGGGGTGCGATTTTGTCTAAAATCTGTTCTAAATTCATTCAATTTTGTACTCAACATTAGCATGTACGATTTTCAATAAGAAACACTCGTACATTAGCCTACGTATGCTAGCACTGTTGGAGCTGGCACAACAAAAATGTGAATATGCTGGTAGGAATTCAGGAAAAAAGCTACCAAAGAGATTGGAGATTGAAGGGACTAATTAGCAAGAAAAGATTAAGTGGTCTGATTGTGCCCTTTTCATGCAGGCAAAATTCGACTGAAAATTATGTATTTGGTTTTGGAGGCAGTGAGGGACAACAGCCAAAAATGGAGATGTAGTCAGGGAAATAGTAAATGACAGGATATGATAACAATCTCAAATGCTTGAATAGAGAAGAAATGTGAAAACGTCATTCAGAGCAACAATATGGGAATAAAAAGTTTAAATTAACTATAAAAAATTAAAATGCAGAAAGGAGGAAGGTGAATAGAAATCAAAATAGGAAGAAAAAATGTCAATGAAAGTGAAATTCCTTAGGATGTGCAATGTCAGCCCCAGAAAAGCTGCAGAGAATCCATTTCTGGGATAATTTAAAATGTAACTAATCTAAGCATTACAAGATGTGAAGGCTAGAGAAGATGGGTATTTTGAAAGAATAGAGTAAGAGAGACCATGGGTGTTCTTATCATCTCTGATCTATGTGTGTGTATTGATGCAAGTATGAATATGGTAATGCTTGAAAGGGATGTGTCTTGCATGTGGAGTTGCTGCCTGGAAATGTAAAAGTTTGACTTAATGCCTAGAAGGTAGAAATGCAAGGTTTTATCATCATAATTCTCTTGCTCTGTCTTATGTTCATATTGTCAGGTACTTAATGCACTTAAAGTCAGCTTTTCAGTTGCCTTCCCAGTAAAAGCTCATTCTATTTGGCTGTATGCCTACAAATGCATGGCCCATCCAGACTGCTGTGTTCTTTCACTGCTAAATACTTGTGCTGCTTTTGCTTGGTATTATGCTGTGTGGTCTAGTGGGCTTCTAGGTTGAGATCACATTCCTGTCATCCATATGTAAAATTACAAGTGTTCCAGAGTGGAGATACTTAAAATAATAGCCAAGCTTCTTTATTTCCTTTTTTTTTTTTCTGTTTTCCATTCATCTGGAAAGAATTTCTTTCTTTCAATGATTTATTGAACTTTTTTTTTGTAGTCACTCTTTGACAATCTCTGGGATTTTTTTTTTTTAGATGTTTTACTTCATTTTGTATACTGTCTACAGATAGCTCTTCTACCACAAAATGCAAATTGCCCCCTTGGAGCAGCAAAAGGAATGTCAGCATCAGTAATGAAGTAACTGGTTATTAGATCTGCATACCAACTGATGTGTTTGGGGGTTTAGATTATTTCATTACTTCTTCCTCCTTCCTGAAGGTTAACGCTCTAGTTAGACAATCTTATCACTGCTAATATGTCCCATGATTGATTGAGTCACCTTATCAACATTTCTGATTTATTTTTCCCCATTTCCTTTAGGGTATACCTGCCTTCTAGAACTGGGCCATTAGGGAAAACTCAGAACTCCTGCCAAAACTCCAAGTACTTCTTTCTGTTCCAGACTGGGTAGAAATGCGGTATGTGCATTTTGCCACTGTTGTTTTTATGAGTATCTGTAGTTCAGTTTTCCAGTTTGACGGGCAATTACGCTTCAAAGTATCACCTTTTCTTTTTCTCTATGTAACAAGTTCCCTGTACACATTCAAGTTGTCACATCTTAGGCAAAAAAAGTGTATTTTGGCAATGAGACAGTTTTGATCTTTAAAACCAGCTTGCTTTAAAATTTGCTTGCTACAGCTCTGCTTATGAAGGGGAAGGAGTTGTATTTTAACGCTCTCTAGTTTTGTAGTGGATTATATTTAATTTTTCTTTCTGATTTAATCTTCTACATATAAAATTTATATATTTCCTTCATCTGACACAGCATCTACAGTGCCCTTTTTTAAGGTATAGGAAAAAAACCCCACTAAATACCACCCTTCAGCAACAAAAAACCTGAACTTCCTATATTATCCCAAGCAAAAATGTTGAAAATTCCCCAAGTGGGAGAAGGGACCAAAGAAAACCAATTAAAAATTGAAAGATAAAGGTTGTCAACTGATTTAAAATATAACTGAACTGTGGCTAAAAAACTTAGATGAAAATCCATACTTAACTATATAAATATAAGCTAACTACTGATATACTTTAAAATTTGGTTTTCCATATTGTGCTTGCTGTCTTGAACTGCTGATTAGGTTTATGTTTAGGTTTATGGCTAGAGTCTTATATCTGTATCTTCATATCCATATCAAAAGCTCTGAGTGTTAAGCACCTATGAGGAACAGATGTACCTACTTTTTATAATCCCGGTCTCATACCTAGTGTTCTGAGTGACGTCAAGACATACAGCTTAGCAGTCAATTATATTTGTGTTTACACTTACTGCCATGTGAAGAACATCTGTTATAAACAGTAGTCTGAGAAAGAATGTGTCAAGAAGTGAAATACTGTAAGAATTAAAATTGACGCTGTCTTTCATCCATGTTGAGACTGTCAGAACTTGTACGAGCCAGCCTTAACTATCCGCAGCAGGCAATCTGGTGCCAGCCTGCTGTTAAATAACCAACATTTAACAAGAAATAGCGTGTAGATGTTCTGTGTGGCTTAAAACATTGTGTTAAGCATCATTAAAACTGAGTCTCCTTAGAGCCTTATTAAAAAAGTCCTTTCTCTCTCTGTAATAAAACATTTCTCTCTGACTGTTTCAATTAAGGCTCTAACAATACAAACAAAATGCTCCCTAATTCAGTACTATGCTCGAGAACCACTCTTGCTGTCAAGTTGCAAAGGCAGGTGGTAAAAAGTATCTTTACAAACCCCTGTCTAACCAGCAAACAACCAGCATCAGGTGGCTATATTTTCTTGTTTTTCTCAAGTCCATCATCCCTGTTAAGTTTTATGTTTGCAAATATTTCAGTGTGGTTTGCTATTTTTTTTCAGCTGCACTCCCCTTTATGTAACTCATTAGCACCAAGGTTTAGGATTCACAGAAGCTGACATTGCTGAGCATGTCTGCCTAACATCTTTGATTGAGTGATGTTCAATTGCAAACTGATGATGTGAAATAGTCTGAATTGGTGTGGAAAAAGAAAATAATAGTAGTAGATATATATTTGGACAGTGTACCAGCAACTTCATTGTGTTTGGAATGAACTGATTTCTTACTATTTGGTCCAGTTTTTGAAAGACATTCCTACAGCAAAAACTCTGCCCATCTGGAATCCCACAGACTTCCTTTTGGTTGGTGAAGCTTTTACAGCACTGGAAACATCATCATTCAGTACAGTGGTCAAGATGAACTTGCGTAAATATATTGTCTGGGGTGTCAGGTTTTATAATTAAGACAGAAAGGGAAATTGAATCTGTGTGTTAAAATTTAAGGAGCTTTCAGACAACCCCAACAGCTGAAAATCCTGAAAAATTGTCTTGGACTCTTGAAATACTACAACAGTCCTAAAAGTGGTGATAAAATATTATGTACAAGTAAAACATCCATAGACTTGTTCTGGTGTGGCTGAAAGGAGTAATGAACTGAATGTAAGCAGAAAGATGTTTTCCTATGCTGTAAATCTAAAAATAAAAGCTGTTTGCAAGATAAAATACTGCCAACAGTGGATACTAAGTGCTTATAGCATGGTGAAGGCTATTACAGCGTACTCAGTGAAATAATGATTGCTCTTCAAACTATTTATTTTGAATTATATCTTTTGCAAATGAATTCTTTTTTTTAAAGCCAGATGAGCCCTATTTGAGTTACTACCAATGTATTTACGAGTTTTCAGCTTTTAAAACTGAATACCCCCAAAACTGAAGTTTCACATGTGAACTCCAAAGGATTAACCCATGAAGTTTCTTTGAGTTCCAGCCTGCCTCTTGTGAGAATCATGAAGAATAAGGAGGCTTTTGAATACAATTAAATTGAAATTATTTTTTAAAAAGCACTTGGCATTGTTGGCCAGGAATGGTGATGTCACTGAGCATGCTTATCTCTGTCTTTCTTTAGGGAGTGTTGTCCTTGCTTCTGGAGACATGATGCTTCTGAAAGAGCTGCTCCTACGATGCTGGTCTTGTGTTGAAGGTCCAGAATAATATCCTTTTCCCCAGACAGTACTTGTTCTACCTTCTTTAGTTAGGGAACTTGAGACTTAGTGTCAGAAACGAGGCCCTAAGTCCTGCCATTCCCTATGTGCAAAATACTTATGTTCAGGGGAAAATGGCATGTACAAATGCTCATTTATAACAATGGATTGTCTCAAAATAGGGTGTCAACTGGTCCAATAAACATGTAAGGCTTTTGATTCTGCATGCATTTATGCACATGTCATATTTGGCATTTTTCCAGCTGAAGTATAGTCAGTGACGCTGTTAAACTGAAGCTTGGGGCTGTTGTGTATTGGTGGTTGTATAACATGTACATTCTGGGGACTATTTTGTGTTCTTTATTATGAAAACAATGAAGATGTTAAAGGAACTTTTTAGGCTTCTTAATGTACATAATTTTCATTTAGGCAGTGTAGCATAGGTTAATTATTGCTTCACTGAAGCCTTTGCTTGTGTCTGTTAAAATGCAAATAATACTGTGGAGAGAATGAATGGCATCATACACCCCAAACAGATTTCACTGCAGACTATAGCAACTGGTTTAGATCATGTTATTAAAAGCTGAGAATGTATTGATTTCATGTGGTCTCAGAAGGGCAATGCATTTTCTCCTGTTCTAAGTTAAAATAAACCAATAAACGCCTGCATTAATGATGCTATTACTGGGTAGCAACAGTATGTTTCTTAATATCTCGGGCCTCAATCATGCAATCAATTACTTACTCATATGTTTTACTCTAGGCAGCTTCACAGAGCCATTACACTCAATTGGGTCATTTGTCTCAGAAATGAATTCACTAACATCAGACTTGGTTCAAGTCACACATTCACTTCTGAGTGAATGTGAATTTGCTGTGCATTATGAAAGCCTAACCTGGAGGAACACATTTGAAACTATTGTGAGCAGTGCAAATTGCTATACAGTGCCTCACTCCCAGTGAATTTTAGACTATCTTCATTATTAAAAAGATTTCTGTTTCATCTTTTACAGCAAGGCAAGTGACATATGCCAACACTACAAAAATCACAGCGCAGGTAAGAGTCAATAGTTTCTCCTATTAGTTACTTAGTCTCTTGTAGCCATATATTTCACTCCTTACAGCCCTCCTTTCCTCTGTATCTGTGACCTTGTCTAATTTTCCTTGTGAAAAGCTAGAGCATCATTTCTCCCTTGGGATTTTGTAATGGGACAGGTAACATTGTTTTGACACTAAAAAGATCACAAAATGTCTTGGAGTCAATTGTGAAGATTATTTTTATGTGTTTACTTAAATTTAAAGTAACTTGATTTATGTGTGAAGGTCTCAAAATACATATGGAAACAATCTATTTTAACTTCTAGGACAGAAGTATGAAGCGACCGTTTTGTTGCTGTCAGTTTTTGCTTGTTATACTGTGGTATAGTTACTAGAGTTGCGTAGGGAGGCTGTAACTTCATTTATACCTTTGTATTCAACTGGAACCTGTGTTTCAAATTACCTGGCAGGATTGCATCAGAAATTGCTCTTAATTTATTAGGAAGATTTGGGTAGGTGCGAAGGCTGGACCCCCAGTCTGCATCTGCAGGTCTATCAAGGGTCCTTGGCCAGAAGGCCCAAAATCATGAGCTTAGAGAGCAGAGACAGAAAGCATCACTAGCTGCACAGGATGTATTCCTTCCTATTTCAGGCTGTGACCAGGTAATTTATTGAGTTACAAGGATTTCTGTTTGACTCTTTCTAACCTACCAGTGTTACTGGAACTATCCCACTGTGCAAGAAGTGGAATCTAAATCCCAGATCGGACCTCTGGATACCAGGTGGCTCTTTGCCAATCTTACTACACGAGGGGGGGGGGGGAAATAAATCACCTTTAGATTTCCAGAGCTGTCAGAAAGAGCAGTTCCTCCCAGCATGAGTGTCAGCTGGTGAGACAATCAGAGAGTTGTAGTCCCTGTTCAGAAGTCTTGAACATAATAAATGTGTGTTGTGAGTGCAGGCAACAAGAAGGAGATGACCTTCTCCCCTCAGATGCAGAAAGAAATGGCATGGTGAAGAAAAAGGGAAAGAGCTAGTCAAAACTGAGCATTCTCTTAGCTGTTCCCAGCCTAGAGATCTTTGCTGACCATATAACTCCAAGCCCACCAAAATCACACCCTGGCTAGCAAAAAGACCTCATAGAAAAGGAACATTTGATTTCAAGTCAACCTGCACCTGAAATGATGGGTTAAGAATTATTGTGCTTTAGAGCTAGGGATAGTCTTAGTGCATTTGCACACCTGTATAACGAGCAGTTAAGGTACAGCTTAATTTCTGTGGATGGAACAGAGATGAAATAATGTGGTATCAGTCCTGGATATCTACTACTTCTTACTGAACCTCTTCTTTCCATAAATGGAGGATTAGTAGGAATAAAAATCACCTGGACTGTTAACATGACACCCCTGTTTGGGCTTCTGCATGTCTGTGTTCATTAGTGGATCTAAGCCCTGCTAAGGGTGTCATTCTCGACAGCTAGTTGAAGATTGTACCTGTTATTTTTTTCTAGACCCTGATGGTTGGTGACAGATGAGTAGGAGTGTGCGTACATCTTGCATTTACTCCATTTCTCCCTCCTGCAGGAAGTACAGCCTGAGCTTAACAGGTAACAATGCAGATCTCTACTGAATTTTGTTTTAAGGTATTCTTAGTCCTGAATTTATGGTGTCTCATGCTGATGATCAGGACGTTCTCAATTAATATGTCTTAAAATAGGACTTGTACCTATTATCTGAAGATATATATCCTTACAACTTTCCACTCTTAGCTGAAGAAATATGTCCTTAAGACTTTCCAGAGGAATAGAAGATGTTTTAGATTAACAGACAAAATTTATTTAAAACCTCATGTCTTTAATTCATGTTTAGTCATTTAGGAATGGCTGAGTTTAGAAAGCAAAAAGAGATTTTATAGGACAAATGGTTTTGTGGGGCACTGATATCAATTAGAAAAAATAACATCTTTCACTTAATAAATCTAAGGCCCCGATTCTTCCAACTGGTCTATATAAGTGAACTTATGTCTTGTTACAGTTAGTAGTAGCTATGCAAGGATTTAAGGTTCTGCATATATTCTCAGAAGGTATGTAATTCAGATCAGTTTTATAGAACAGCTAGTATTTTAGCATCAGATCTAATGTAAACAATAAAGATTTCTGAAAAAGAGTACAGAAAAATGTTGCTGTAATCAATATGGAAGCAGTTGCAAAACCCTCAGCATCTTGAATTTCTGGCAAGTTTTTCCAGCTGCTTGATAAATTATCATGATACATCTACATGTACACGTAGATATTGCCATGGAAACTTTGGAATATGGATTAATGTTCACAATGCATCTCCTGGAAAAATGTGTAACAAAGTAACAATACAAGAAAACTAATATATAGGTGTTAGAGTGACAGCACACTAATTGCTGTACAGAGAGGAATTAGCAGTCAGTTAATTAGCAGATTGATTTCATTCCCAGATTTGCAGAAAAGCAGCAGAAAGATCTTTGGTATTTTCTTTGCATGGCTTGTATCTTTTGTGTAGAGTCTGACAATAGTAATCAAAATGGTGTATGGTGAATGTTAAATGGTGACAGCCCCAGGTCAAAACTTCAATTAGGACACACAAATCCTCCTTAGATGTTCTCCTTGGGTGTTTGTGTATTGATTGACTGAGGACATTTTCAGAAGCATCCCCTCTCTGCCATGTCTGCCAGATGTTCAACAAAAAGCTAAGCTAAAAAAAGAAGGCGCCTTACTAACATAATTTTGTGTCCAATGAAAAAACTCTTAACCTGAATTATTCTGTCCTTAACTCCACTTCACTTTCATAGAAACCAAAAGATCATTTATAATTTGTGTTTGTCAGCTGGAGTGCATCTATGAAGTCCTTTAGGTCAGATAAGGAACATACTTGTGAAGACAATCCCCAGGTTGTTCCCACTCACTCTGCTTTGCTTGTGGAGCTGTCTGACTGGATTCCTTTTTGATGAACCTAAGCTGGAATGATGCAGTCCAGGAGTGCATGTGGCATGCCCCAACTGCTAACCATTGTTCAGTCCATGGGACCCATGATAGTGTTAGTCTAGAGGTAAAAAACCTCAAAGAAACCCAAAATCCTGACCAAAGCAAAATAAAACCATTGTTCCTGAGACCTTATTGATGCTCTCTAGATTTGATTTTTCTGGATTCTATTATTTACTCATGCAGAGAGAGCCATCGATGACTGAAAGGGTTTGTTGGAAATGTCAGATCTGTGATCACAGTTTGTTTTCATGCCAAAATGAAACTCTAAAAAGAGCTTTAGCCTGAACTGGAGTTTCTGGCTTGAGCTGGCATGGTCATGGTACTTGGCTGCTCTGGCAAAGGAAGGGTAGCAAAACAAAATTTGTGTGAAACTTATATGAAACTTTCCTTTTCCTTGCCTTTGTGACTGTCAGACCAAGTGCCTGTAAAAATCTGTCATGGCTGTGCAATAACTAAAAAAATAAAAAGAATGCATAGCTCTATACTTTGTTCTGTTTACACTTGCATCACTTTAGCAGTGTGATTTCCAGTGTTGTCCCACAGAAGAATAGCTCTTAGTGCAGGAGATTGTATTAGCACTTTTCTGACAGATAAAATTTCATAAATCAGTTTTACACAAATTTTCTCTAATTACTTTTTTCCATCAGAATTTTTCTCTGCATTGTGTCACACAAAATAATTATTCTATGGCAAGATGGTATGTAAATGATGTATGCAATGATTACACATTCCTTTTTTATTTTAATAAATGAAAATATCATATATATGAAAATAGTAAAAAAAATTTTGGTATCAGCTCAGTATTAATTTACTTAATAAATAGGCAACATTTTCCCTCAAGTGTGTCAGTCACCATTGGAAACAAAACCATGGACACAATTCAAATAATAGGTAATATAAAACCCAACTAAACAAAAATCAATACAACAAAAACTTCAAATCCAAATTATTTTAAAAATTGTTTCTTAAGAAAAATAATTGATAATTCCATAAATGTAACTTTTGAGCAAAACACTCAAAGTTCTCACTGTCTGTATATGAGGCAAGAGAAAACTTTATCCTCTTTAAATGTCTGGTTGTTTGGATTTTTATGCTTGTGAGAACATGAGCTAAACTGGGAATAGAAATAGTACCTTCATATCTTTGTAGGACAAGTTACACTCACCCACACTCATTCCCATGGTACAAGGACTTGTCACTAAATTTTCCTTAGTATTAACACCTAGGAATGCATAGTCATGCATCTTAAGGAGTGGAATAACTATGAATTACCTGGTAACACTTTTCTGAGTATTTTTTTTTTTTAAGAAGTATCATTTTAGTACAGGTTCCTAAAACACTGAATCTCAGACAAAGTATAAAAAAGCTGACCAATAAGGTATTATTTCCTGTAA
Source organism: Laterallus jamaicensis coturniculus (assembly GCA_022605575.1). Classification (NCBI taxonomy): domain Eukaryota; kingdom Metazoa; phylum Chordata; class Aves; order Gruiformes; family Rallidae; genus Laterallus; species Laterallus jamaicensis. The sequence goes on from JAKCOX010000005.1 coordinate 7,748,499, forward strand.
TTACTGATGGAGACAAATCCTCACCAGCTGTGGTGAATACAAGGGAAGCATTGTTGTCTTCCCTGGAGATAGAAAATTATGGTCTTTTTTTGTTTAAAAAAGAAATGCAGACATTTTCTTTTACAGCAATTAGTGATGATGCATGGAGTGAACTGCTAAGTATTCATGACTAATCTGGATAGACAGGGCTGTCCCTTGCTAATCACAATGAATATTGGCCTGTCCATAAAGTGCAAGGAGTGATGATATCAAAGAGAACAGTCAGCTATTACCAGGGCAAACTCTTGGCCATGAGCTTCTGCAGATGATAATATGAAAAGACAGAGATGAAATTAAAAGCAGTGTTAACTACCCAGGAGGCAGAAAAATCCACAATTGTTTCTTTGTGGTTACTTGTGTATTGTACTGCATTGAGACCCTCTTTGGCAGTTTTATTATATGCATTTTAAATGTACAAAATGCTTTGGAGTTACTTTTATATGGAGGCTACTGTATGAAGTATCTGGCTTCAGCAACAGACAGAACATTCACTATATTGAGTATAGGTGGGGTTTTTTACACTCTATAGTCATTGCCTTTGGTATGTAATAAAGACTTGTTTGTGAAGGTGTTGACCAGTGGTTATGTCCTCCAAAGGAAGAGTTTGAACCCACAGACCTTTTCTTTCTGGTAAGTCAGTAAAACCTCTCTTGCCTTTTCTACTTTCCAGCAGAACTTACCAAAAATCTGCCATGTAAAGGAGGTTGGGTGCTCACTGGTGAGGTCCTATTCTTCTGTTACCATCTTCAGCCTGTCCCCTGATTGGGTTGACCTCCCCAGTCAGCCAACACAGGTGAGCTGAGTCAGCCCAGGTGAGCTGAGTTAGCTGGAGCTGATTTCCACACCACCTGACACCACTTGCCTATAAAAGCAGCTGCTTGGGGAAGGGTGGGGGCTGTTTTTCGCCTCTAGGACAGTTGGAGTGTGGCTGGGACGTCGAGCAGCTCTCTGCAATTGTTGGGTCAATAAGGTACTGTGTGTTAGCACTGGGTGTTGGTGTAGCTAGCCATTATTGTTCTGCATTCATTTTGATATTTGGCAGTAAACTGTCCTTATCCCAACCCATGGTGGTTCTGCCTGTCTCTCCTTTGGGAGTAAGCAGGCGGCTTGGTGGGCATTTGGTCTCCAGCCCGGGCCAAACCACCACAGTTGATTACCACAATATCATCCCTTCCTGGTCTGCAGAAATTTTCTGGAGCTGCTAATGAGCTTATGAATGTGGTTTTTTTAATGGTTTTGCAAATTCTCCATTTCTGTGACACACAAACCCTTCTGCAGCTGGTAGCTGTTGAGAACTTGATCCTTACTAATATTATTGTGCTGTGGACAGTGTAAAAGTAGAGAAAACTTCCTGACCTTTCCACACATCCTCAGGGATCCATTTTGGTTTAGGGAATTAATTGCCTTTTTTCTCTGAGGGGGAAATCTTTGCAGGTACAGTTTCTTGGAGTATATCTACATTGCAGTCCCTACTGTGACTGTTGCTCATGCAGAAATGCTTAGCTTGCCTTAAAAAAGGTAGCTTGAGGGTTTTTTTGCCAGTGCAGAAAGCTAACAGCCTGACCTTGTGCAGCTGGGTACTGCATCCTGTGCTGAGTTTTGTACTACTACAGCAACTCTGCTATCAGCAACTGAGCTAGTTTGTGAATAGCTGGTCTAGTTATGTCTGTAGAACCATGATTGCAGTGTGGATGAATCTCAAGGAGGAGCCTGTGTCCCAGTGGAAAATAGTTGTTGATAGAGTTTCAGGGGGAGCTACTGATGGGTGAAGGTTAGAAGGATGTAATAATTTATTAAATGTTGGTCTCCATTAACAAGTAAACTTTCCCATCAACCTTAACCTGTGAAATTCAAGAGCAGGAGAATATGAACTGTAGTATCAGGCACTTAGAAACTCTTGCCATTTGGTAGTCAGGTAGGGGTGGGAATATGTCTGTAGAAAGATGGTGGTGTGGGGGAAAAGAAGGATGAAATAAGGACCTGGAAGGAGAGATATTATTAAAACATCATGCTCCACTGTTTCTGAGTTGCAGTTTTTTCATTTAAATGCCATTAGTAAATTTTCTTTTGCAAAAGCCTTATTTCCAGGTTCATCTCCCTTTTCTATGAGGAAAATGTTATATTTTCCAGTTCTTTATGCTTGTTTAGGTCCTATAAAAACTCAGGAAAGTCATGATGTTTTCAAATTATTTTCTTGCTCCTTGAGTTTTCTTTCTTAAGTTGTGATTGCTTATCCACTGTGTTTACTAGTGACTAAAATCATGGTTGAAAGTTCACCTCTTCCCCACAATTTTTCTGTAAAATAACAGGTAACCTTCAGGAACCTCAGTACTTCGTATGTTGGTTAATTCTAATAATTTTAAATACTCAAGCATTTCTCCCTGTTATAAAAATACAAAGGTCATTATTTTTTAACAATGTAGCATTTCCTTTTCTAAATACTGCTTTAAGTCCCCTTGGTGCTAAAAATAGCTCAAATTTGGCTCTGTTATTAGTGTGAAGATAAGAAAAAATTGTGGGCAGGAGACTGGTGGTATCATCAAGGATTGTGATGAGTCAAGTCAAACAGCTTGAATGCTGTCAGACTGCATGTTGCTAACACTACCATTCTTTTTATATACCTTTAATTAAAAGATGTTTCTGCTAAGAGATGGTTTACTTGCTATTTGTACAGTATATTGGTTGCTGGTTATTGTGTGGACTTCCGAACTTTTTTTCTTGTTGTCTTGTCCTGAAAACTGGAAGTAGTACTAAATACAAGCTGTTACACTCATCTGGAGCTTATTTGAAAGAGGTGTTTAGAAAAGCCTAAATAGTAGCTGTGATGGAAGTATGGTTACTGTGGTAGGCTGACCTTGGCCAGCTGTCCACCTGGCCAGCCTCTTACTCCCTTCCTCTACAGGACAGGGACAAAAAATAGGATGATAAAGCTCCTGGGTTGAGATAGAGATATGGAGATTACTTGTGATTCACTGCCATGGAAAGATCAGACTTCATTTGTGGAAAACTAATCCCAATTAAAATAGATTTGGATGGTGAAAAACAATGACAGAATTAAAACTGCCCCTCTTCTCCCATTTTCCCCAGATTTAGCTTCTCCATGGCTGCAGTGTAGATGATAGCTCTGGTGTGGTCCTCTCTGGGGTTGCAGGGGAATGTCTGCTTGGGTGTCTGGATCATCTCTTCCTCCTCCTGCTCTGGCCTTCACAGGGCTGTTTCTCTCAAGTGTTCTCTCCACTCCTCGCTGCCTGTGTGGCGGTTTTGCCCTTTCTTAAATACAAGGTCCCTGAGGCACCCTGTGGTGGAGTGGTCCTGTCAGAGCTGGGCCTGTCTGAACTGGCTGGAATCAGGTCGGTCCAGCCCAGGGCAGCCCCAACCACTTTGCAGCCCCCTGCCAGTGCCCTGGGCACACACACCATGTATGGATGTGTTCTGGTGAACTTGATGTAGTGTTCTCCAGTTTTTTAGGCAAGGTGTGTGAAGTGTATAGGATTTTAACTGCCTTTGCTTTCATCAGCCTTTCACTGTAAGGGAGATAATAGAAGGAACAGGGCTGTTTATTGATTCGTTGGTTTTAGTGAAGACTAGCCAATTTGTTACCTCATCTGTGAATTTTCTGGTAAAATGCATACTTTCACTGTTGTAAGGAATGTGTAAAATTCCATAAACTCACACTTTGATCAGGCCTTATAGTCTGCATTTTTTAAATGCATGTAGAACAGTTGGTGCTTAAAATTGGTGCTTGACTCTTCTGGGACTTTTTGTGTTTGTTTACTTCCATCAGGACTGGGTAGTCTTGGGCTAGTCTTAGTGTTTCTGTACTTCAGGATTTGGGTTCTTTTTCTGTAAAATAGAAAGAAAAAAACCCAAACTCTAGGTATTTATAAGTGCTGCAAAGAGTCGTTATGCTAAAGATGGCAATACTGTGATGAGGGGGAGAATAGAAGAAGAGGTAAGGATATGGGATACTGCATTCCAAAACTGTGCTCCTTTTATCCTGAAAATCTTACAATAACTAAAGATCCAAATGAAGTCTGAGGGCTGCAGCTGTGCATTTAGGTATTCAAGGGCTCAGGGTCTGGTCCATGGTTGCAGAGCATGGTCACTACTTCTTTTTGCTCAAGAAATAATTTCTTTCTGCAAAGCTGTAAGTTCATGTGACTTGCTTATGCTAAAATAATAATGTGAGCAGACAACCCATTTTTTGGACGTGTTTTCTGAGAACAGTTGTTTTCTTAAATGAAGTTCATTAAAAGTGAGTAGTTTGCCAGGAGTTGTCTTCCTCTGGCAAACACAAGCCATACGCGTGGAGAGCCAGCAGCGCATCTGTAACCTCTTTGACCCTCACCAGTTTCTAAACCAGTGTAGCTTCTTCAGGCTGTCTTCTCCTTTCATTTTGATTTAAGCCTGTAATGTCAGTGACATATGTCTACATATAATCTTATTTGAAAGAAAGCGTTTTAAGAAAAAAAAATAATGTTTTCCTGTGGTTGAAAGACTGTGGCCATGTCTTAGAGGACTGGTTGTTCATATCTAGACTTGTGCTACTAATTCCTGCACTTGACTGGAACCTTAATGATCTTTGGTTTGGTCCTCTGATGTAAGAAATCTGCTGACCTACTACAGACATTCCCAAAACTTTTACTTTTTTTTCATTTTAAGAGAAAGGGATGAATATCTACTTCACAAACCTAACCTCCACAAAGTATGTACTGGGGACCAGAAAAAAGCCTGAACTAGAGAGTGGTGGTCAGACAAGTTTGCTGTGTGTTTCTACTGTTTTGTTGCTCTGACTTGTGAAAATGCAGAAGCTGCTGTCTCCTGCAAGGTGGAGGTGTTTCTGCGTTCATTGTAGCCTGCTAGATGAGAGGTTGCTGCAGAATGGCTTGTCCTTTATCAGACTGCCAGCTGCAGGGGCTGCTTAGGGATGGAGCAAACCTGTTATCTCCTTATGGGAGGAATGGAAGAAACTGCTCCAAAGAGGGAGGAAGCTGTGCACCTTCAAGTCTTATGTTGATAACAGAGATAAAAATCTGCATTCAGGTGGAGTTGCGAGGAAAGTCAGTCAAACTTGGCGCTTTTTGTTCCCTTCACTTGCCTTTCAAACCTGATAACTCTGCTTAGGCATTTGCAGGGAAGAAGGTAGCCTCTGAGAAAGATGTAACTGGGGCAAGCAATTACAGACTTGGGAAATGAAAGTCTGCCAGCGTGAAGTCAGCTTGAGCTGCCTGAGAGTGGCAAGGAGTGCGTAACTGCCCTTTCTGTGCTGCTTTCCTTCCCCTCGCCCCCCTCCTTATCAAGCTGTGCGAACATCGAGATGGGAGAGCCTCAGAAAGTGTCCATGTTTCTGTCATTGCAAATCTGGTATAAGCCAATTGAAGTTGAACAGAATAAACTGCAAAAGCTGACCCAATCTTTCTGAAGACTGCTGACTTAAGTGGTAAACTCACCTATCTGCTTCTTTTGGACTTTAAGTTGGCACTGGCCTAATTAAAACAAAAATAAATTTTAGAATTCCCCAGTTTATATGATTTGATGGCAGAGATGACTTTACAGTTGTTTCAAAATGGTAGCTATCCCTTTATCTTCAATACAGCAAAGAAGAGCTGCATATTAATAGCGCTGCACCTAGCCAATGTTTTACAAAAAGGAAGTGCTCCAAAACATCACTGCATGATTCCAGTTTTTTTGCTAGACAGCTGGCTCCAATCATAGTGGCAATTTGTTACCTATTAGTAAAGTCATCTTGCTGCTGGCTGTAATAGAAACAAAGCTTATTTGACTCTTCTTTAGAAATAACAGTTACCAGTCGCCTCTCTTACTGGTAATGCAATATATGGTGGTAATAGCTATGTAGTGGTTGGAGAACAGTTCTCTGTGATGTTTTTGATCCCTTGTCATGGCTATAAGGAAAGAAACTCATGTCAAATGGAAATTTGGGACAGGGAATGAAGGAACACGTGCTTTATGCCAGGCCTGAATTTGTAATGCCAGTGTACACAAAATGCTAACAAAATGAAAATTATGAAGAAACTTCTGCTTTGATATTTGTAAATTAGTTAAATATGAAATCTTGACTTGGGAGAAATGACTAATGGGCCACCTGAGCTCTGAAAAGTGTCTTATGTGAGGGAGTGTAATCCCTGCTTATTGCTTAGCATTTCCTGGAATTGGCTTGCTACTTAAGCCTGAATTTTTCTGAGCAAGGCCTGAATAGAAATTGATTGAATTGAGATTCTTCCATATTGAGATAATTATTTATTTTTCCTATGATGCTGCATCTGGGATTTTTGAAGGAATATCTCAGCTTCCTTTACTCCAGCTCTTAGGAAACACAAAATAATATGGGCATGGCTAACGTGAGTTTGTGCATGATCTCTTGCCAGAATTGAGATCTCATCTGTTATAGGGGCATTTGACTGTCAGGGCACCTTAATTTCTACCTGAATCCCTTTGTGAGAGCATTCAGTGTGTACTACTGTGTACTAAGTTAAACCCTGTGAGCCTTGTGAATCTTAGAATCTCTACAGACAAACAGCAGAGAAAAAAAAGCCCGTGTCTATGCTTTTGTGTGGGGTTTTTCTTTATCAAGTCTTTCATGTTATAACCATTTTGACAATTGGTGGATTATTCTTTCTGTCTTGGTTGAAGGGATGCCTCCTCACTTTGGTGTGACGAGGGCTATGAATCACCCTTCTGATAAGGTTGCTCTTTCTTATCCCACCGTTGAAGTGGGACGTGTCAAAGCTAACAGAGCCTTGTTCTAAAACACCCACCAAAAATAGAACTGGTCTGGAGCCACAAGTGATTCAACTGTATTGATTATATCACTAACACCTGGTAGGAAGTGGACTTTGTGTCAGAGTATGTGTTCCAGTGACTTCATTGGATTGCAGAATCTTTTCTCCTTTTTGTTAAAACACAGGGAGAAATTAAGTTAAAATTGTTTACAAAGTACGCTTCTTCAAAAAGGTTTACTTCTGGGGCAGGAATTTTTCTGCCTGTCTCCAGCAATGACTGAAAGATATGTTACCTGGGACAAAGCTTATGAGCCTGCCTACTTTCTTTAGTTTGTTCCTCAGCACTTGGAGTTGTGTCAGGGACAGCCGAGGCCTTGCTCTTTAGTATCCATTTATGTCCTTTTTGTCCTTTGAGTCTTGATCTAGGTACTTGATGTCTGTGAATCTGTCTAATTGCTTTCTGATAGTGTCTTCCTTCATGACCTCCTATAGTAGCAAATCCCAGAAGTTTTATATCCACTATATGAAGAAGTACTTTCATTTATCTTTTAAAAATTAATCTCCTTTTAGTTTCATCGAGTGCCTCCTATTTGTGGTGTTGCAAAGAGTTGTGGAAATGAAGTTTTGCATATTCCTTGTATGATTTTGTAAATCTTTATCATCTCTTCTTTGGGAATTGTCACCATCCCTTTCACTCTCTAAAGTGTGCTCCAATCCTTTGAAGGTTGCTTCCTCCATACTACTTCTACCTCTGCTGCATGCTTCAGAGCTGACCTTGACCAGCATTCAATCTGTATTAAAGACATGAATTCCTTTGTCTTGTTTTTTGGTACCATTTCTAAGCCCCTCTGGGTTTGATTGTGGTGGTTTTTTGCATGTGTTCCTTCTATGCATTGGACCGGTTTGTCTGGAAAGAACAATTTGGCAAAGACAACCTCGAGATTTTCCACCTGAGTTTTGACTGTCATTTCTGAGGTAAGCATCATCTAAGTAAGGCTTTGACTATATTCCCTGAATACATTCCTTTTGTAATGAACTGATTTGCCCACTTTTATTTGCTTTGTTACTTTTTTGCCCACTTGTGTTTGCAAAGGTCCTGCTGACATTCCTTGCCACTGGCAGACTGACCAACTGAGAGAGTTTAGTTTCATTGCTTATATCCTTTGACTGGCCAGTGATGAACTGGAACAGATTTTTTACATTAATGTTTAATTTATAAACTGTGCTTGAATAGAGATGGTCCTATCAATGATCTCTGGGGATCTCACTGCTTTTTTCCCCAGCCTGAAAAATGAGTAGTTAAATGCACCTTTTGCTTCTTGGACTTGAACCTGATTTCAGTCTGTATAAAGGACTTGCCTACAAACCTGTGGCAGTTAAGCTTCTTGATTAACCTTTAATGTAGAAACTTTTAATGCACTTTTTCAAAATTCATATGTTATATTCACTGGGTCATATTCCTCCTGCTGCTTGTTGATTCTCCTAAAGACAGTCAGCATATGTAGAGAGCAGGTTTTCCTTCTACAGAAGTCATGCTGCCTTTTTTCTGGATAGACTATTCTTATTCATAGGATCTTTCTATTTCTGATAGACTTCACTGTCTTAACAGGATGGAAGTCACATTCAGAGGTGTGTAGGTCTCAGGCTCTTCCCCTAATCCTTTTTTATAGTTGAGAGTTGCATTGAGCCTCTGCCACAGTGGTTGTCTTATGTGTAGTGATGTTGCATATCAGCAGTAATGCAATTTCAGCGTGGAGCTCTAGAACGCTCCCAGGTGAATGCTGTTGGGCCCTCCAGGCCTTCTGACATCTGGTTTAGTACTGTTTGTTTACACCAAGCTGACATAGCTGCTCAGACCTTTTGGGCCACAAGGAGTAACCTGGATGTGACAATCTCCCCTGCGTCTTCAGCATGGACCAGCAATGCAGAGCAGTCACTGTGCCTCTCTGAATATAGCATTAGCTATCTCGAGTATGTTTTTTCACACCTTTGGTGTCAAACTGTCCTTCTGAATTCCTTCTTTACTTCTTCCTTTAATTTTCTTTTTTTTCCTCTAAGATGGCCTCTGTAACATTCTTTCCTACTGAGGTTTGCTTGGGTTTTATTTTATATGCAAGATTTTCTAATTCTTTTATATGCTTCACTTGCAACAATCCTTTTAAATGTGCTCTTCAGTTATGTAATAGAACTTGATTTCTCATGTAGTTTTGATATTTTTATTTTATATACATTCTCCTTCATCAGTTTAGTTATTTTTGAAGTAATCTACAGATTAGCTTGTCATCTGTTACTCAGTTTGAACTGATATTGTGATCTTTCTGTAATTCAGCCTCCCGTTAGTTACACTACTACCATGTTTTTCTCAAGAGCTATCCTCAAAGGCTAGACTAGAAATTCTATCACATCCAAGATGTTGCTATGCAGAATTAACTTGTGAGATTAGTACTAGTCTTGCCCCTTGGTGAATTCAGATCAGCACTTTTACTTGTGTTGATATTTATTAAGTAATAACTTTCAATGCATTTTGTTATTCACGCATAGGATAGCTGTCAGTTCATGTAATCATTGCAGAAAACTATATGTTGGAATGGATTCTTTTTTCTTCAAAGGTCATATTTTTTTTAGTTGACAGGTGATAAGGTGTTTCTTGTTCTGTCTATTGCTGAGTTCATGTATTTCAGTTATTGCAAAAGTTGTCATCTTCCTTGTATGGAATCCTAGACCTCCTGAAACCTGGTAAGAATAACTAAGGGGATGTGTTTTAGCTTGTTGCCTTCCTGTAACTTTGGAATGATGCAGTCACTTTTTTATTTTTTTAGTTCACCTTCAAATAACAAATGTTCCTCCCTTTGTGTGCTTTATCCCATTTAGGGACTTTGTCCTTGCTCTCTGGTAATAATTTAAAGCACGTGTTCCTCTGCTCGTTGTATATATATACTATTATAGTTGAATGTATATATTTAAACCTATGAATTTCTACTATAGAATAAATGCCAGCTTCTGTTTTATCTAAACTCTATAATTTTCCCATTTACTTAGTATCTATTACTTTATGCTCTCTCCTCTTTTTCCAAATGCTAACTAAAATACCCATTGTTCCTGAATTGGGATGAGATTGCTTATTGGAAAATGTAGCAGAAAATTGTCATTGCTCTTAGGACATATTTGTTGTTTACAGTAGCTTCCTCTGTCATCACAAAGCTCTCATTTTGCCATGTCCCAGCAAGTTATGTTTTTCTACTGAGCCTTCTGAATACACAGGCAGAAAATACAACATTCAAACACCGGTGCATAAAATTACAAGGTTTAGCAAACAATCCACTGGAGAGGCGTCAGGTTATATATTTACCTTAGCTCTACCTCCATTATTTCTGCACTTCCCTGCAACAGTAATAAAATGTGTTCACTGGGCTTTTTGTATGCAATAAGAATTTTAATTTACTCTGGAGGAAGAGCTAGTTCATAACTCAATAGAACTGACTGGGCTCATAAGTTATTTAGTTCAGCTCCTTGTGATAAAATCTGGACATGAAACCATTTATTATGTTTTGTCTGCCCTCTCAGCCCTGTAAGTTGACTCAGAGCTAAACAATTAAAGTGGCAAATTGATTTGTTTACAATGCAAATCTGAGCTAGATTGGAAATAATGCAAAAGGCATAACCAATTACATGTTTCATAGTGTAGGTTAGCCTGGACTGAAATAGATTTAGCTGATCTGTGCTCAGGGATGCTGTACAGTTACTGATTCACAGCTACCTTGTAGTTCTCAGTGGCTGCAAAGGATCTGAACTGCTCAGGCACGCTCTGTGAGAAAACAGGCTTGCTTCACCTTTGCTTTTACTGTGGTAGGCAATACAGAGAAGAATTTTCCACTTAAAATTTTGGGGAAAATAAAGACCCTATGTCTGAGATAAATAGCCCATATGTGTATGTATAAATTGGGAATTTTGCATAGTTGGAGGAAAATGGAAATAAGGATACAAAGAAATGAAGATAGGAATAGTGCCCAGTAAATATATTATTATAAAACTTTAAATGTAGAATTTAGTTTTTCCTTGCAGAAACTTTGTACAAAATCTGAAGAAAGTAGTCTTACAAAAGTGAAATTGTCAACAGAGTCATTCATTAATCAGTGTTGTCCCCCTAAATCTAAGCTTCACAACCACATTGTAAAGGCTATGCACGTGGCAGGGGGAGTCTTACAGTATGTCCTTGCAACACATTTTTGGAGGCCTTAAGGTAAAGTTGACTCTCATGTAAACTCTTTTCTTGCTTGTCTTTGTAATCAAGTTACACTTGGTTACAGCCCTCCAAAAGGCCTGTCCTGCTGGGAATTTGCAAAGATTTCTCAGTGGTGTGACCTAAGTTTCATATTTTCATACAACTGCAATGCATTTAGGTTCTTTCTCCTTCTTGTTACATGCTTTTTCTCATAATAAAAAATGAAGGCCTAGAGGTAAAGGTCAGTATTTCAAGAATTTCTTTTTAATGCAGCAGAATTGTTTTCACAAATACAAGGTCAAAATCACTTCTTGCTGACCACATATCAAGTCTAGTTTTAGTATCAAACAATGCATACAAGCAGCAAACAAGGTCCATTTTATCAGAAGAGATAACTATTTAATGTGAGCATCCCATTTTTGAAAGCGTGCAGCAGAGTTTGGAGGCAATGGCTTGTTTGCTATCTTTTCAGAAGCAGTGGTTGTAATTCCTAGGGATGAGGGATGCAGCTTTTGGAACACTGCACCCTTGGAAAAAGCAAGCACATATGTGAGTAATCTTTCATTTGGAGTGGGGCACTAAAGAAAATCTAAAGTGATACACAGATTTGTAAGTTTGGTATGTGAAAATGACTCAATATTAAGTTAATAGTTGGGAAGACTTAAACTACTTGCTTCTGTATCACCATTGCTGCTTGGCTCATGTCTTAACATAATTTTGGAAACCAATGAGTTGTCAGATGTAATGGATTTTATCACAGGAAGAATTCAGTGCAGCCTAAGGGACTCCACAGCACTTGATTGCTATTATTTTGTGTGAAAGTGTGAATCAATTTAAAACAATTGTCTTCCTTTGTAGTAGAATGACATATTTTGATGGTAGTTTTGGATCTCCTATGCAAATAATGTTACTGGAGCATATGCTAGAAATTTCTTCTTTGAATCATCTTCAAAGTAAAGTGGGATCAAAGTGTCAAGAATGTAGATCAAAACCATCAAATGCTCACATATATAAATATATATCTATTTATGTATGTATCTTAATCAAGAGTTCAAAGGAGGATTATAAACACTGTCTTCCTGATTTCATTAATGGCAAAGCAAACATTTTAAATCAGTGTTCAAGTGTCATCATGATGAGGACAGTTGACTGTAAGAACTGAAAGATGCTTCACTTTATTAAAATAATAACCCTCCTTTCCCTAAAATGCTGAAAATATTAAAATAACTCCCACTGGAAAAGCTCATTACCAGAAATCATTACCAAATCTGTTGATTGGAAGAATAGCTATTGCAGATATGAAATAAGTTATCTGTGCTTATGTTTTTCCTCTGTATAAACTGTCATGTTGAAGATAAAATAGATTGCATGGAAGGGCTCAATTTCTATGGCTACATAAGTTTTCCAGAGTATGCATGTGTTGAAGTTTTTTTTTTAACCCAAGACTTTTAAAGTTTTGTTCTGTTAGGATGTGTGAAAAGTTGTGGGTATCAACTTCTACTTGTTTGCTTCATACCTGATTGTGTTAAAGTATTCAGACTCTTCTTGTTCTTGTGTCATGAATGCCTGATTCCTATATTCCAGAAAGCTTTCACTGCTTCAGTGTATCAATGGTACATGTTGTGGCTTGCTTTCTATAATTGCAAAACAATTCATATTTCTGTAGCTGTCTGTATTTCCTTCTAAGTTTACCTACCAAATTAATCACAGACAGCTTTTGGCAAATTCACAAAAGTTCTGCTTTGGGGTGATAAAAATCAGCTATTTTCTTGGAAGTTTTTGTTCTAGCTAATAGGATAAAATTAAAAGAAAAAAGTTTATTCAGATAAACAGTCATGAATTAGAAATCTGGCACCCTGGTCAATATTTGTTTTCCAGTTTTTATGAAGTGTTATTATTGGAACAAAGTCTCTAAATATTATTGATAGTTTCATTACCAGAAGTGGTTAATAATGGCATGTATTTGTATTAATTAGTCATAATAATGATTTTCAAGATATTAATTCTAGCCATTATTGCTGTTCTAACCTGACATTTGTTCATGCTTATTTCATTAGTTACCTTGTCTAATGTACCAGCATATCAAATCCAGTCTAAATTTCAACATAATTGCAATGGGGATAATTTTCATCATGTTCTTAATTTACAATGGAGAATTCCTGTTTATTTTCATAAAAAATGACCAGGGGGTTGGGGAATGTTGACCAGCTATAAACTCTGATATGGAAGTTGGTTTTGCAGGTATAGAAAATATTGCAATTTAAATGTCTATCAATGTATATCTTATCTGACTTAGAACAATCCCCAAACCATTCGTAATAGGTAGGTAGGGTGATCATTAAATAACCATTAAATGTTGATGTACAGCTGTTGATATGGAGGTAATTTCAAGCAGTAGTGAACTAAGGCTTAAGAAAATCAGTTTTGCTGGGTTTGTCTTCACAAACTGGGAACTGGAGCAATGCAAAAATACAAATGTTGGTCACAAGCTGCTGAAGATCTCCATGCTGAGCAGGGGCAGAATGGGAGGAAAGCATCCATCTCCTCCTGTTCCTCAGTGGTTTGTGCATCCTTGCTACTAAATGTGCTGCTATGTTATACGGCTAAGGGTGTCTTTGTTGTGTTTTTAGACAGTGATGATCCAGAATACTAAAACTTTCCATGCAAGTACTAGAAAGAGGTGGGACCTAGCTCCAAAACCCAAAGTAGGTAGATAATCTGAGAGAAAGACAGAAGTGAATTTTGGGCTGCATGGTTATCTAGGCAGGTTCTTTTCTTGAGATACACGTATGTCTTATAAAGTGGAAAAACTTTTAACTCTCCATTTCTACCCTTGGTTGCAGTTCACTCACAATACAGGGGTTTTTTTTCTGTGTCTTTCAGGATTGAGTCCCTGACATTCTGTATTCAAGGAAATATTTTTTCCCCTTTGAAAAACCCAACCCCCCCAGATGAATTTGTGTAGTACTTCTCTCCCACCTCCCTTTATCATAAGAAGCAGCTATTATTATTTCTGTTATCCCAGTGTACAGGGCTCATTCAGACAGCTGTGTTGGAAAGAACCAGGTCTTGGTCTTCCCTTTTCTCATGTTTCTAGGTACTTGGTTCTCCTTCCTCCTGCTTTCCTATCAGTGTGCCAGCACTGGTATTAAACTGGTCCTTTCGTGACGCGTTATCTTGCAGTTTTCATTGCTGAGCTAATTTTCTGTTGTGATCATCAAGCTTATGGAGGAACCTAAGGCTGCCAAAGCAAATTATTAAGTGGAAGCATGTCATTGAGGAGGAGGGATTGAAGGGTGTAGGAGCAGCATCTCTTCTTAGTGGTCACTCACTTGGCTTACGCCTCTCTTAAAAATGCAGACTGAAATGTTAGGTATTGAGAATTGTTAGGTATTGAGATGATGATAAATGTCAAACAAGAAAAGCAAGCCATCTGCTGCCAACCTACCTAAAGTGTAAGTAGTTGTGTGAGGTGCAGCAGGTATGTGTTGACAAGAAAGTTCAAGATGAGTGGGATTGCTGCCCGCTCTCAGCGTGTCAGCAGCCTCCCTGTTGGCAAAAGTTGAAGGAGTGGGGCGAATTTGCTCATTTTCAGAAAGCAACTGGTGATGATAGAATGCAAGAAAGAAGCAGTGGAGGTAACAAGTTAGTTTTATCTATAAAACTGGTAGAATGCAACAGTTTTCTTAAGTAACAAGTGGCATATTTTTTTCCCTCCATCCTTCAGAGTAAACTTTGCATGCACATGGATTTTTGGGTCACTTTGCCATAAAATTATGCATAGAGACATTCCAATATGAATCTTGACATTATGAACCAAATAAATGAAAGAATCAGGCCCCACCAAAAATAAACAAAACTGAAAAAACCCTCATCCCAGTGTTAATCCTGATGCTATACTTTTCATCTATCTCACTATATTTAATGCTAGCTATTAATTCAAATTTACAAAGGTCTCTAGGTCATTGCACATTCAGAGTGATTTTAGAACATTTCTAGCACTTAAGATCTGATATTCAGCTGGAATAAACTAGTAAATTGCCATGGGAGGTCATTGCTCATAGATTAGAGTGGTTGTCTTCAGACAGGTTAGGGAGGGCTGTTAGGAAGAAGCAGAAGAGCTGTTGCTTAGTGTAGTGTTACTATCTACCTGGTATCATCTCTCTGACTCTACAAACTAAAGAGCAAAAACCTAAACTAGAGATTTATTTAACATTGTAGAAGTACTGGTTTATATTTTGTTCCATAGTTCTAATGCCTCATTTCTTTTTATCATCACCAATTTGGTGTAACACTGCCATTTCACATGTGGCAGTGTCACTGATTGTTCTTGAATGACCTAAACAGCACTCTACTGATGCAATGTGCCACTTCATATTATTAATCTCTAAGTCATTAGAAGTAATGCATTCAGGAGAAAATGTAGAGATGGAGATGTTTGCTGGAAGTCTGACAACAGCCTTTGTAAAAAGGTGGCTGTTTTCATCTGCTCAGTGTGTGAAGAAGCGGCACTCACCCCAAGTACAGTTCGGTATTCAGATCAGTCTCCTGTTGCCTGCTGGTTTCACTGCAAATGGCAGAGAGATGTGCTTTGAGTTTTGCCCTCTGCTGCATAAGTTAAGTGTTCACTAAAGGAAAGTATCATTTGCCTCACCCTTTCAGATCAGGTTGGCTGCTCCTCACCTCCTGTCATAAGCGGGTGAAGAAAATAGGGCAGTGAAACAGGCAACTTTTTTGAACTTTGGTTTAGTTCTGGTGGTTGGAGGCTGTGCATGCACACGTCTTGCTCCTTGATAATAGTTCATATTTGTAGAGCAACATCAGTCAGAGTCTCATGGTTGTTTCCTTGATGTCTTTCAACTCTGTCTTTAATACATGATATTTTTTTTTGACAGGTCCTTACAACAGCAAGTTTGCTGGGTTCAGAATAGATTTTTTTTTTTTTTTTGGTCAGTTCAATAATGTGCCAGTAAGTTGGATTTCTCTTTAAAACACTCCTGTAGGATATGAAAGAAAACTAATTCAAAAAGAAATGCTGTCCCTTCACAGCCAGACATACAAGACCAGAAGGATAATTTTGGGAAAGGAGAAATTTTGCCATCATCTACGTAATGGAACCCTCTTTTCCATTCCAAATATTTTGTCTGAGAATTATTACTGTATGCTTTTTCCTTTACCTGAACATAAACAGTTGAGTGCTGGCTCTAAAGTAGTAGTAGCCATTGCTTCTGCATTTGACCATGGTTTTGGGTACCTAAAATATTTGGTCATATTCTCCTGAGATATGAATTCTTCTCTATATTTTAACAGCCACTGAGTGTGTATGCCCAGGGATATTTAGATGTTCCTTTTGTAGTTGTACTATCATTTGCTTAGCCAAGGAGTATGCAGGAGTGTGTTTGTTTATAATTGCTCTAAAACCAGAAAGCTGTCAGACTCTATTTCAGGCAGGTTCATTGATGCATTAAGCTTAGCCTGGTTTGTGTTTCAGTAGCTTCCAAAAGATGGCCTGCAAGCTGCTGGTTTTCCCCAACCATTTTTTTCCCCCATTTTTTTTCTTTGCTGGCACCACTTTGGCATCCAAAATTGCATCGCTATGACAAGCTTCTTTTTCAAAGTGTCAGTAGTGAATAGGTGAATTATTTTTCCTCTCTGCTTTCAACTTCCAATAGAAAAGTTCATATACAATATTTAAAATGTGAGTACTTAATGCATGCATAAAGAAATTTACATTTCTAAAATGTTTTATTTCCTTTTAGGAATGGAAGAGTTGGCATTCAGTGCTCTTAATTGTTTATACTTTTAAGTGTAAATAAAAATGTTATAAGAGCAATATAACTAAATAAGCTTAATGTGTTCCTGACAAGACCCATGGCAGCCAAGGCACTGGATTGTACCTGTTTATTACTTTTCTATATAGTGAGCACCCTAAAGAAAGTAACAAGGCTTTTAAGCTGAAAGCCATGTTTTATTAGGATATAAACTGGAATAACTAACTCTGAAAACAGAGAAGTCTTTCAGTGATGTGAAACAGAGACTACAAGGCAAATGAGTTTATAAACACCTCTTTCCATATCAACCCTCTTCTTGGAGTAGGCTCTTTCCTTCCAAGCTTGATCAGAGTCTCTGCTGTCTTTCCAGGTCTGGTGGTTTCTCTGGCCACTGGCCCTCAGCAACCTGGCCTGCGCCAGCAGTTTCCCAGGCTCTGCATGTTTCAGGCTCCTGGCAGATTACCCCCCTCTTTTCCACTTTGTTCCTTCGTCAGAGAAACTTGTCCCAGCCTATCACTCTAGTGCACCAGAAGATGGGTTGCTAAGCTCTGGCACAGAAGGTGCCGTGATGCAGTGGAATCCTGTTCCTGCTTGCCACAGAGTTTTTTCTTTTATCCCATCAGAAGTTAGCAGCCTGGGCTCAACGCCACCCATGTTGTACTGTTTTGCTGTTGCCTTTATATGGGTGGCTGGAGAACAATGGAGAAAGGACTTGAAAGAGAATTCAGATGCCCTGCTCACCACTAGCTTTTGATGTGCATCCCTCCTCCCACTGCTGCAACTTTCTAGCCCTAACCTGCTAGTGAAGGTTATTTCTCACTGGGACCTACTGTCAGAAGAGGGAAACTGGAACCTTTGATGTTTGTAATTTGGTTTTATTTTGCTTTTCCTTAGTTTTATAATGTATGCTTGAACTTGGCCTCTCAGATGCTTAGAGGTAACCATCCTTTCTATTCAAAAGAAAGTTCTAAAGCTTCATTAGACAGCTGAGGAGATACTCAGAAGGGTGCCAACTTTACAGCACTTAGTAGTGGAAGGCTGTAAATGTTTTACAGTGTAACAGCCACAAGAAACTCCTCAAAAGTGGAGCACCCCGAGCTATAGTGTCATGGATGCTGTGGCTGAACGTGAAAGTTGCAGGAATTGCTCTTTCCATTATGCTTTCCAGGACAGTAAAAGCGATTTACTTTAAAAGCAGATCTTGGGAAACAAACACAAATACTGAAAAGTTAAAGTGTAGAAGGTCAGAGTGCCAAACACTTAGTGGAAAGATAACCCTTTTTCTGTAATGTAAGATTTGTTTCAAAATTGCATACCTCTCTCTCTTACACTTTCAAAGATACCATACTTAAACTCCATGTCGCTCTTTTCTCCCATATTTCTTTTTCTCCTGTCTTTTATGCT
Source organism: Laterallus jamaicensis coturniculus (assembly GCA_022605575.1). NCBI lineage: Eukaryota > Metazoa > Chordata > Aves > Gruiformes > Rallidae > Laterallus > Laterallus jamaicensis. The sequence goes on from JAKCOX010000005.1 coordinate 7,766,675, forward strand.
TGGAAATCCTTATATGAACTCTACACAGTAGTCCTTTTTTGTTTGTTTGTTTTTTTCTTTACGCCCTACCTCAGAAGGTATCAGAGTAGTACATGATTTAACTTGATTTAAAATAAATGTATTAAAAAAAATTAGAAAGCCTTCAATCTGTGAAACACTGGTATTCTGCCAGCGTGATTGTACTGTCTTCATACACAATATATTGCATTTTTTCTTTCATATTATATGTGCTGCATCTGTATTATATGTTTATATATGTGATTTATGGCATTACTGATAAGAGGCTGCAGATGATGTACTGACCTGGCAAATGGACTGTTACAGGATTTGCCTGGGCTGTTCTTTGGTGAGGAAACATCAGTAATTATTTTAAGTGTTTCCTGGCTTTCTCATGTATTAGTTTGGTTACGATAGGTCCTGTTTTAATGAACAATATGTGTACTAAACATTCCGAAAAAGTTCACAGTATATAAAGACAGGACTAGTCTTTTTAAAGGAACGTTGTCAAAACTACTCAGAAAGCAGAGTAAGACAGAAAGGCAAGTGTCTCAGCATGGTCAAGCTAGATGTTTTTCCATGATAAGTGCAGGAAGCAATAAATTCTTTAGCACAAGAAAATCCATTTTTTTGGGAAAAAGCAAAAGACAAGGCTCATGTCCTTAGTAGTATGGGATCAAATAATTCAAATTGATTTAAAATCATTCTCCCTGAATGGCTCAGAGAGAACTTTTAACTTCCTCTTACTGCTTAGTCACATGGGGCTTCTGAAGATTTTTCTCAAGTAGTTGTTTGCTTCTGATTGTGTATTTGAGCATTTTCACTTTTGTGCAAACACTCAAGCCTCTGCAGAATATTGCTTAACTTGGTGTTCTTGTGTGTCCACGTGGCAGGGGGTTTCATCCCTTTAATTCCATTCTTAATACTCACTTATGGAACCCAGTCTAAACTGTAATGTATTCAACTAGCTGCATGATTTTATGGATTGATGATTGAATTTCTGTCATAACTGATTGGCATAATCCAAATTCTCATATTAGCACTGTGTGGAACCCTGTCATGTAGGGTGGAGAGAGCAGACTTTGGCAAAAGTTCTGTTACAAAAGAATGGAAGTGGTGCAACTGGGGAGCAGAACCCCCAGCCAAACAGTAATTAACCAGTGGTTCTAAGTATATGTCTAGTTGAAGCTGCATATCTGTGTGATAGTCTCAAATCTCACATTTCCAATGCAGAGGCTTTAGGAGCATCAGCAGCCTCAGGATCATTTTGGATCAAGCCTTGTGACAGCAGAGTTTCCTCTGGGTAGGTCGAAAAGGGACTGACCTAGCAACAGAAAAATAAAGCAGGAAGTGGTTACACACTTCTAGTTGCCTAAACTACTTAACCTGTGGTTGTTAAAGTACTGCAGCTCATTTCTTGCTCCAAAAGCCAGCTATGTGTAGATTAAGCATGAATAGGCTACAAGACATGAGCTGCTATACTAGAGCTTTGCTAGCTTGACTTCTGGAGATAATCAGCTGAACTACAGGGCTTTGGCGTCACCCATCGTGTTCAGTTTACATAACTATGTGGTCTTTTGTCTCCATTAGTTGATTATACATTGCTTTTAATACACCCATATCTAAGGCATTTCAAGGAATAAAATTTTAGATGTCTTCACTGCTTAGACAGCTACAAATATTTTTTACTGCGGGAATGGGAACATTTGTCAATTAGGCTAATTAAAAATGTGGTGTAAACAAAGGACATGAATTTTAACACTATCCACAAATTCCCTCTTTAGTTGAATATGATAGTTTGAATTGTGTTAATCTAGTAGAAACTGGTGAACTTAATTGCCATCCTGTATTTTATGGTAGCTATGAGACATGGCTAAATGTATTTTCATCCAAATTAAAGGCAGCTAGTTGGAAATCCAGATGTTCTGCATGCAGAAAGTTTGGCTGATCATTGATACACAAAAGGGTATGTTTGTGTGGCAGTACTATGTCTTGTAGGAAGCAGGGAGAGAACTTGGAAATGGAAAAGGAATATTTTATGCAACCTGAACAGATTCAAGTTGTCTTTTTCCAAAGCAAAATTTTGGAACAGAGTGAATGAAAGGGTTCTGATGCTGCGAGACATAATTGTCTCAGTTCACTTCACTTGTGCTGTGTTTAAAGAAGTAGAATTTGATACATTCTTGTAAACAAGTATTTTGTACCAGGACTCCAATTCAAACATCAGTCTCTGCTCCTGTCTGATATAAACCACAAGACTCTAATTTTTGGATTTGAGTACATGGGAGTTATAACTGCACATAGGATTGACTTTGTACAAGTTAATTTCTTGCTTCTTTCAATGGTTTACTCTGATAATTACTATGGGATTTTCTAAAGTCCCATTTTGTCATATTGGTACAACTCTACCTCCTCTTCAGTCTTCTGAAGCTTTGCCAATGTGACAGAAGTCACTGACAGCCTAGAAGGATGCTTGGCTGGTTCTTTTAGAACACTTCAGTTATCTGGATCTGCTGATTTTTAAAATGTCAGACATGAGAAACTGCTAGCTAACATTTTCCTGAGTTAATACAGGAAAGTGTTTCATCACTTCCTGAGACATACTACTTTGTCTCCAAAGTAAACAGCAGACATATTTTTTGAACAGTTCTGTCTTTTGTGAATTACAATTAATCATAATATTCCTACCGTATTTTGATAGGCCTCTGTTGTCATTTGGGGTTTTTTTACTACTAAAACCTTAAACGCTCTTCTGTTTTTAAGAGTATGGCTGAATTTTTAATTGGAAATAGCCTGTATGTAATTGTGAAACATGCTTTCCAAACAGTGTTGGCTAGTCCACCACAAAACATAAAGTAGAAAGGAAAAGGCCTTGTCAAAAGTTTAGAAGCAGGATATGTTGAAAGAGGAGGAGGTCATTTGGCACATAAAACTGAGACATCTGGAGGCATAAGAGGCAGAGGATAAACATGTCTGTGGTTCATATTTGTTGTGCATCATGTTTCTTGGCATGGCTTGGAATGCAATGCAAATCAAAGCTGTTTGCCATTTTGTAGAAATAGGGAGAAAACACTTTCTTTTCAGGGTATGTATTTGTGTGCATCACTTGATATTTCTACACTGAACTTATCCAGGCCCCAGTGGTTCTAATTCCTCCGAGTAGAAAATCGGGGCTGGTTGACACTAGTGCTTACTGGTTCCAGGACAAGACCACAAGTAAGCACATTATGCTGTCTGGCTTTTTGCTCTTAACCTCCGGTTCTGGGATGCAGTATTTTGCAGGATGGTTGGATACATGTCAGTCTAATGTATTCTTTTCTCAGTTCCACTGACAAGCATAGTATTATTTCATTAAAAACTTGTCATAAGGACTATCAGTGCTTCCAAGCACTCAAGCTGTATGAAACATGATTTCTGTGTTGGCAGATGGGTTACACATTAGAGATTTGCACTGGGTGTACTATGCAGCTGAGAGAGTGCAGGAGTACAAATAATATCAATAATAGACGTTGTCTAATACATAGATTTGTGAGATCATCAGTGTTCTAAAGTTAGGAGTTAAATTTGTATTGGAGTCATGTATGATCATGATGCTTTCTGCATGTTAAAGGACATATTCATAATGTCATATATTTTAATGTATTTTAATAAATTGTCATTGATACAACTTGAGTAGCAGAGTGAATCTAGGATGATGAATTATGTCTATGATCCCCCTGCCCATGACTAGATGCTGCAGCTGATGTGGTAAGCCAGTGACTGGGAATTTTTTCCCATTTGTTATTTATAACTCCTTACCCCTTTGTTAACATTATCTTATCTCCTCTGCAATGACTTAGAGCAAATAAGCAGTAAATTATTTTAGAGGACATCTTTGGTTGTGCAGTCATACCTCTTTCTCAAACTTTGCATGCAGTGTTTATGAAAAAATGATATAACTCATAAGCTGTAAATCCTTTTTGGCACTTAGGTGCTGTGAAAAGTGAGGTGAAAAAGTTTTTAACGCATTTCCATTCAGTGAGTCTACAGCCAGGAGTGAGGTGATTGCAGAGACCTTCACTTGCACCTATTGCAGTCACTTTCCTTGGGTCTGGGTCAAACTTGTGACTGCAAAATTGCAACACTGGGTCATATAATGAGCAATATAAGCTGTTGTATGTGGTGGCAATTTTGAGCAGAGTTTATTAGTATGAGTGATGCACTATTAAAGCAAAAGAATACATATTATCTCGAGTGCTTGCTAAATACAGAAATTCATGCCCAGTGTGCCAGATAATATTGTAAACTTCAGCTATTTAGCCTCACCCCAGGCTTACAGAAGGATCTTTGCAAACTTAAAACGTTTAAATGTTTAAAACATTTTACTGAACGCATCTGCAGTAATTAAGTACTTCAGCATGGAACTACTTTTTAAGCACATAGACACAAGCTCAAAATTAGATACTTGCTGAATCGAGCTCTATAGTGAAAAATAAGGCCAAGTTTCCTGCAAAATAATTAACACTGAAATAATTACAAGTATTATATGCAATACATGTTAAAAATATATAAAATGTCTGGACTTGAAAATAGTTTAGAAAGCTTTCTAAAACTAGAATGTTATTACTTTAGTTACTCAATATGCAGTGTTTCCACTGTAACAATGGTGTTTGTGCTGAGATCTTTTGGCAGTCCAACATCATTCTTTCCTACAGAGCTTTATTTTTTCTTTCCCCTTAGAAAAGGGAGATCAGCCTGTACCACTGTAACAGGTAATGCTGTCTGTGCTAATGAAGCCTTAATGTAATGCAAGTATCTTGACCTTACAAACAAAGTAACATTTGATTTACTCAATGACAATGTATAAGCGAGTCAGTGTCCTTTGATTTTCCTATCTCTTCTTGAAGTGTCTTGTCACCCACTGCAGCCTTCAAAGAAATTTTGCTCTGGCCACTGGTGTTGTAAGGTATTGAATATGACAGTTACACTCTACATTCTGTCACTTGTGCCATCAGTTCACCGCCAAAGGCATTTCATACTGTAGTATGGCTGAGCCTGAAAGCCGAGTTACTTACTGTTTTGTTATGTGTACGTATTAAAACCAAAACACATTTGCTACTCATTTGGATGAATTTTTTTGAATGTGGTTATTTTCTGATTCTTGTGACAGAGGCACACAATGAACTCTTTGGTTATTTTGAGAATGTTTATACCATCTTTGGAGAAAGAGCCTTTAGGTTAAATTTTTTCAAATTTTAAAAAATAATTTTACTTGGGGTTGATGAAGGGCTTTCTTCAAAAGCAAAACCACGAACCCCTAGAGGCTGGTACCATTCCTAAGTACTCTCTTCCACATTTCCACTGTTTTTCCTTTGAAACCTTGAGACTTTCAAATTAGTTTTTAATGAGTTATAGGTACTAAAAGACCAAACTCTTAATTCAGGCTCTCCCAGGATGCTGTACTGAATGACATGACCTTCTGCACTGCTGAAGTGACACTTCTGACACCATGGAATTTGCTGGGTTTTTAAGTATACTGAACTTGTTCTAAAATGAAATAGCTGAGCAAGGTTCTCTCATATCGGTCACAGAAGCTGGTGTCCACCATCATTAACTGTTTTCTTCCCTCATTCATCCATCCTTTTATGTAAGTAAATTTTTATGTGTTTATCTATGGCAAACAGAAAAAGTGGAAAACATAAATATACAGCTTGCAAATTCTTCCTGTGATGGACTTTTTCATTCTTGTTCTTTTACTTGCTGAAGCAAAACAAAACACACAGCCTCCCTGCAAAAAACCCAAGAAAACCCAACCCAACTCCTCCCCTGCCCCCAGTGATGATTTGAGAGGGTTTGGTGGGGTTTTTTTGTAGCTTCTCTAAAGCTGTGCAAGTGAGAGTCCTGCAGGTATCTGGATTACCTTGTTCTTTTCCGTGTGAGTGATGTAGATCAAAGGCCAGATCTTAGCCCTGCAGGCTGTGTGCAACAGATGCTGTTACAATGTTAAAGCAATAATTTATCACTGCTGTGTGTTCTCTGCATTTCAAACAAAGTAATTTCACTTCTGAGCTGCATTAATTGATTGTTTGCATTCTTTGCATACTTCTTGGCCATTTCAGCTCATCATCCTCTCATATGGAGAGCAGAGCCTGAGCGTGATGAGTAGCTAAGTTTCAGGTGATTCTGTACAGCCACTGAGCAGTGTTTGTCTTTGGCTTTGAGGTTCCCACTATTGAAGCTGTTTTATTTCTGTGAGAGCTAAAAAAATACACTGTTTAAATCCAAACCAACCCACCAAACCCCTTTCTAAACCTCTTGTGAAATCCATATTTGAGCTCTCTAGGGGGGAAAGAAACATTATGCATGTCCAGTGTTTCCATATTTTGTCTTTCTCTGTTTCTCGGTGACAATCCCAGTGAAATAAATTATTCTAGTTTTCCCACTAGGATTATATGGGTTTTGCTCAAAATATGTTTTCATTTAAATTTGAAAGTTGGGGGGGGGGGGTTTTGTTGCCTCTGTAGTGAAAATACTTATCCTCGTTCTTTGAGAGGAAAACTTGTGAGATTTGATGCTGACCTTGAGTTTTAGGGTAGCAGGTATCTTATTCTGGAAACAAATGCCAGCTTTGATTTTGCTTCGTTATTTAGAGAAATTATGTTGTTCCTTAAAGACTTGATCTCCATTCAAGTTTCATTAAAGCTGTCCTTAAATGATTGCAGTGGGAAGTTTTATGAATTTTGTGCAATGTATTTCTAGTCCCTCAATTTATATAGTAGTTTGTTAGAAAAACTGCAGTGTTTACAAGGGGAGGCAACTGTGACTTTCATACCTTGTTCTGCACTCATTGAATTGCAAGAGCTTCATTTCAGGGTGATGTTATTGCCAGCAACTGTTGGATAAAAAGACAAAATAGGAAGATACAGAGTGGTAAATCTGGCAATTGGTTTATTTATCTGTAAACAAAATGAATTTCAGCCAAACAAGGTATTACCTTGTGGTGGCCTGCCTTCCCCCTCTTACTGCATGCATACTAATCATTCTATCTTGGCATTTAGTTATTCTAGGTATTACAGATGTATCAGTGGAGTGGTAATTAGATGTGGCTCAACAGATCTAAAAAAATTTCAGCAGTTGTGTAACTCTAGAAAAGCAGGTAAATTAAAATGCTTGGGTATGCTAGGATTTGTGCAGTAAACACATACGTTAGTCCTCTAAAAGGACATTCAGATAGGATTCCAAGATACATGGATGACTGAGGATAGTTTACCTGGGGTGAAATGACATAAGCATGCAACAGACTCCCTGTTGGACCTTTCTGTGGATGTTTTTAGATTATTTAAATTTCAGAGGCTGAGCACGCAAGGTGTTAATGTTCAGTAGCTACGTTTCTGTAAATTCTCACTCTATCTTACTGTATACTTCTGTCTGCTTAGTGGTCTCTTTGTATTTTGAATTTGGATATACATGAGGTAATCTTTTGCTTTAGCTGATACTTTTTGTCTAAAAAATTCCTTTTGTTGACTGATTAGGTAACTGCAAAAATGGGGCATGTGGTGGAGTGAATGGCAGTTGCATTAACTCTCTGATCCTGAGGTCCTTTGCTACATGGAGGTAGGTTTCTCTACTCTCTTTGTCTGACCAAGAAGGCACTTGAACATCACTGGAATAGAGTTTCTCAACAGAGTACTATATTGCCATGTGTTCCATGGGGTACCACCTTCTCTGGGCTCTTCTCTGTGCCAAGATAATGTCTTACAAAACCTAAAATGTTGGAGTTTGTTCAAATGTGTTAAAAAATGACAGTTACTGAAGTCTCAAAGAGAATTTGGAGCTTTAGAAACTCTTTAATGAAGAACAAATTTGATAGCGTGAAAAACTAGGCACTAATGCTGTAGCTAATTCAGTCCCCAGTAGATTATCTTTTTTGTTGTTTGTGTCTTTCAAACTTGAATATTGAAATTAAGAGGTGAGAGTGGAGAAAAATCGCCTTATGCTATGGACCAGAGACCATGCAGGAATACTTAGCAGGGAAGTAAGCAGTGAGAAGCTAAGGACAGCCATCAGTTTGTGCAAAGGATTAATAGTACCGGCTGGGTAACTGTGAGGAAATCCCAACTTGCTCTGTTTGCTTCATGAGAGAACACTGCATCTCACTGCGTTTACAGGTCATTTTTAGGATCCACTGACCTCCATTTCAGTAAGGTAGAACTGACTTGAGGCCTAGATTAAGTTTTAAGGTGGAAATGTTGCTGTTGTAATAATTAAGGCATTAATAAGAGTCAAGGCCAAAATATACTTTTGTATATAGATGAGAAAAAAGCTTTTTGTGATACCCAGGTGCATCAGAGACACTAGTGTTTTATTCTATAGGATGTGTCCTTAACATGAAATCCTATTTTTCACATAATATAATAACAAAACTGTGGCTGCCAGTGATTGGTATTATAAAATGTGCAGTGAGATAAATGCTGTTATTATGGAAATCCTATTAGCAAGTCCCTATGTACTGTGCATGTAGCACAGATTTATTAACATACCCTTCTGTAGTTACTTTCTTGAAAACAGTTTTACCTCCTATGAAATACTGTGTAATAATGCCATTAATAAACGTATCTAATTGCAGTATATAACTGTGAAAGCCTGAATGGATTGGATTGGATTCAAGGAGACACAGGATTATTGCAGTGGGATGTATTGAACAACATATATCGTACGTCCCTAATTTTTTGTATTACTATATGTCAAGAAAGGGAGAGCATTAAGTATATATAGTCAGGCGGCTGAAGAAAAATGCAAGCCTTTATATCGAGTTGTCAGTAGATGGCAATGTGACTATTTTATACAGACTTTTTATTCCATATGAGGCTTAAGACTTGTAATCATCTGCCGTTGCTGCTTAAATTACTGTAATTTTTTTAAAAGCCCTAAGAAGCCTTTAAAACTATTCTTTAAATAATTGATAGTTACAAATGGAAATCTTAGCCCAGAATCTCCAAAAGTGATCAAAGTTGTTTTAATTTTCTAATGGTCAGGGTTGAATAAAAATGATGTCACATAATGTGCCATCAGTAAACAGGAGATTACTGCACTTATGTCTCATGTTGCTGCAGATTCAATAAACCCATGTTTTATTGATAGCTCTTCACTTTGGCCATAACTCATCCAAAAGTGTGGTGCTTATAATGAGCACCAGAAGGAATAACAAAAACAAACATATTCTTGTACAATACATCCAGTGTAAGCCTCATCAGTGCCTCTTCTTTCCTCTCCTCCCTCTTCATATTGAATCTAAACGGGGAGAAAGTAAGTTTTGGGACATCAAGTTCATTGTCTGGCATTAGATTAGACATGTTCATACCAAGTATGAAATGACTACAGAACAAATGTGTATGTTTAGTGTTTAGCTCTTAGTTGCTACTGTTAATATTTTATGTGTCAGCAGGACAGAGGAACATATGTTAGAACATGACAAACAAAAAAATGTAGTAACATATTGCTGTTTAGGACCCATTGGTTTTCAAGGGCCTGATTTGCCACACCTTGCCTATATTCTGAAGTATTGGGCTGATACTTGCATTTATGATTCTCTTAGAAGGTTGATCTCCACTTCCTTTTGAAAGTTTTTATAAACCTGTCTCCAAATACCTAAATCATACATAGAAAATTTTATCTTTGGTCACTGTCTTCATTAGGACTTGATTTAGGAACAATCCATCTTCATTACGATGGTCTCATTTATAAATCATATTGTGATGTGAGGCCACAGCTTCTCTCTGTGCAGTGTATCCACGTACCTGAGTCAAGAGGCTGTTTGAATCAGATCAGTCTGTTATGGATCTCTACTGTTGTGTGTCTGCATTCACATGCATGTGCTGGAGGCTTGGAAAGATGCAAAGCTGTCTTCACCTACTGTACATTTCACATGCAAGTAGATTGCTATAATGATGCTTCTGGTGAACGCCTAGGTTCTTCAGGAAGTTGCAAGTTACCCTGGGTACCCAGATTTTTGTTTTGTTCTGGTTTGGGTTTTTGTTCCGTTGGGTTGTCCAAGGCTAAACATAAATGAGACCTCTAAATTTACTCACACTGTGCTGTCTAATGACCGTTCACTGTGCCTCACACCCAGACTGACTTATGCTCTTAAGAAATGTAAATAAATGGTGAGCGCATCACAGTCCACTTTGGGGCCTGTGCCTGGTCAGCAGCTGCACTGGCAGTTGCAAACAGACCAGTGGGAGCTGAAAATGGGCTACTTGGCTACTGAGGTGAGAGGGGGACTTCCCAGAGCTCAAGCAAGATATATTCTCATGTGATTTGTGCTATTAACTGTCTAAATAGTGTGGTGCAATATATAGCCAGTTGCAAAGGGTCCTTACAAATTTCTGACAATTATCTGGTACAAAGGATGTGACTAATTGGTGGAGTGGGAGCAGCCACCCTTCCTGAGATCCCTCTGTGGCATAGATACTTGCCAAGTGAAGAGGACTGATGTGCTTGTCCTCCGAACCCATGGGAAGCTTACGGGCCTCTTGATGGCCTTCGTTGTTATGAAAACAGTCAGGGTTGCTCCAGACAGAAGCTTCTACCATAACCTCCTAAAGAAATGAATCCTTTCGTTGTGGGCTGAAAGCTGTAAACTGTTGTCTTCAGCTCCTTGCTACTATTAGCTAGGCTTTAGCGGTTTCTTTCTCTGGGAGGAGAAAGTGCTTATATCCATCAGGCACTTCTTTGGAGCATCCCCAGTCATTTGCAGTGAATGTATCTTCTTTTTCTAAATGTAGCAGAAATTAATAATAATGGACAGTTTTCTTACTTCAGAGTTTTAAACTTGTTTTTCCATTCAGTCCTGCACCCAAGGTGCTCTATTTCTGTTCTCAAGGCCAAGTCTACAACTGTTTTTCTGGCTTCCTGGTGTTTTTCTGCCTACATGTACCAACACATCTACCTCCTGTCAATACAGGACAGACATTTTCAATCAATCCCCTGGGCCTTCCCACATGGCTTTCTGTTGTTTCAGCTGTTTTACTCTATTAAAGATCTTAATTCCTCCGAACAAAGGGCTGCTAGCACGCACATCAGCTTACAAAGTCTGTGATTTCCCATGGATCAGAGGCATACTTGCTGGCAACCATTAACACCTTCTAGCATAACAATGCTCTGCAGCAGCGTGGGGTATGGAAACCCACCGCTCAGATGTAAGAGCCCTTCTGTAGTGAAAGCATCTGCTAGGAACCCTGCCCAACCTCCCTGTTCTGGATCGCTGTGCAAGGGGTAGGTAACCTTAAAGGATCTTTGAGTGGTTTAAAGTTTATTTGTTCAGGACGTTTGTTTCATGCTGCCTGTTAGTTAAATAACATTTATAAATAAACGTATTAAATCCTCACTTTGCCCAAAGACCTATAATGTAAATTGAAAGATTGTTGTTGTTTTTTTTTCCCCCTGGTGTCTTTCTATAAATAGGTTTGAAACTGTAAAGTCTTCTTTCTTGTTTTTATATATAACTTCATGATGTTTATATATATGCATGTGTTCTTAAATATGTGCATACAGTATAGCTATCTGCCAAAGTAATTTAGAATGAGAAATTCTGTCCTACAAAATGACACATTTCTGATTAGTCTTAAATTTGGAGTTTGGAAAGAGTTAGAGATTTTCAGCCTTTACAAGACAAACATTACTTACTGATTAAATCCCAGGAAATATGCCAATACCATACCAGTGGTTTTTTACATTCATATATAAAGGAAATACAGACTGTTTCTTGCTGTGCTTAACAAATATGGAACAAGAATATTGAAATATGGTACTTCATTTGTCCCTGTTATGTTTCTTCACATTCAGTTATGCCATGTATTTTATTTTGCTTTAGATGCCCCTACTGTAAATTTAAAAAAGAGACCCAATGACCCTGCTGCCTTACTGGGCTCCTGAGAGCAATCCTTGAGAGATTCATGAGAAGGATGAAGTTTAGCAGAATTATATATAATATGGACTTTCTGAATGGTTGAACAAGAACTCCTCCTAGATGGTTAAAAGCTGAAGGCTGTGTCTTATGTCATTCCACAGCTAATTTTTCCTAGGTATGTAATAGGATTTTCGATTTAACCTGTGTGCTTAATGTCATGAAGCATTAATCATTATCCATACTTTTGGAAAGGCAGTGCAATAAAAATTATATAGTTTTAAAAGAAAAAAATGAGCTTGAACTTTCCCTGATCTGTCATTGGATTTGAGTAAAATATAGTGTATTATTTCCCTATTTGCATAGAAATTCCATCAATAAATTTAGCCTGAAAAATTATATTTCCGTTATTGATGTAGTCTGAGGTTCAGTGCATTGCAATCATTAATGGCCATGGAGTGCTCAACAAAAATTGAAAAGGTAGGAAATGTTGTCTTAAACTAAGTAGTCCTTTGCTTTTTGGTTGTGAACTGGTAAGTATTGATTCTCAGTCTTTCCAAAAGATGGTTGCACATTATTTACTCCTTACATTAGGTGTATTCTTTTCCCAGTAACAAAGATAGGCGGTATTACAATAAAAAAGGGAAAGAAGTGGCTGGAGCTTCTGTCGTGAGAATTTTGCCTCCTGTTTGCAATAGTTTACCTTTGAGAAGCAGACATGAAATACTGTATTGTGGCTGGGCTTGCTGAGCGCCTTCAGTAAGGAGAAATACTTTCAATCCTATGAATCATAATTCTGATGGGCAGAGAGTAGCTGACAAAAAGATTGACTGTTCTCAATAAGTTTGATCTAAATCAATAAATTTTTATTTGAATCCTGCAACCCACCTTTGGGAAGATTTTTCAATAATAAGCTCAGAAATTAATTACTTAGGTGGACCAAAACTGAATACTTCTGCTGCTCTGCTTCGTTTTGGCAATCACAGCAATGTTCCTGTGTGGATCATAGAATCGTAGAATGGCAAGGGTTGGAAGGGACCCCAAGGATCATAGAGCTCCAACCCCCCTGCCACAGGCAGGGCCACCAACCACAGGCCTGGATCTACACAAGGTTGCCCAGGGCCCCATCCAACCTGGCCTTGAACACTTCCAGGGATGGGGCATCCACTACTTCTCTGGGCAGCCTGTTCCAGCACCTCACCACTCTTCCTGTAAAGAACTTCCCCCTAATATCTAATCTAAACCTTCCCTTCTTTAGCTTTAATCCATTCCCCCTTGTCCTGCCATTGTCTGCCCTTTATAAACAGGAATGGAATCAACTTTTTTAATTTCCCTTCAGGTACTGGCAGGCTGCAATGAGGCCCCTCCACAGCCTTCTCTTCTCCAGGCTGAACAAGCCCAGCTCCCTCAGCCTCTCTTTGTAGGGCAGGTGCTCCAGCCCTCTAATCATCTTCACGGCCCCCCTCTGATCCCTCTCCAACATTTCCACATCTTTCTTGTATTGGGGGCCCCAGATCTGGACACAGGACTACAGGTTAGGGCCTCACGAGGGCAGAGTAGAGAGGGACAATCCCAGAGTAGAGAGGGACGATCCCTGCTGGCTGGATGACTGTTACATTTGCAATACTTCTACCTGATGTGAGATCTTGGTCTGATGGTTGCTCATTAGACAGAGACACCTCTGCTTTTGCTGAATAGGGCTGTAAGGGTTGGGTTATTTGGTTTTTTTTCCTGGGTGAAAACCAGGTTGGACAGAGAAGTGCGGCTGATGTCATGTGTTGGTGCAGCCTCACTAGGGACTTGAGTGCAACTGGGTTGTACACTTAGACTGGGAAAGACCTCTTGTTGTAATTTAGAGGTATGCAGATGAAGTCAGACATACAGAAAGCAACTTGCCTTCATAAGTGGTTGCAGGACACATACCAGGTTTGGTTCACTCTGGACCAATAGAAGAATGTAAACATCATTGCAATATAAGGAATGGTTTCTTTATAGGGCCAAGATATTATCAAGGGTAAGCCCACCTCAGTTATAAAAAAGCACCTTGTAATGAGAAAGCTTTAAGCTTTTGAACATCATTTACGCAGACAAAATAACAAACACAAAGCACAGAAGTTATGTTGAGATTTTCAAAATTGGATGCATTTGACACGTTTAATTCAATACTCTCATTAATTCCTCACACTGAATGCTTTAATGCCAATCATGCAGAAAAAATATTTAAATATGACAAGTTCTTTTTAATTATCACAAAATTGTATTACAATAAAAGCAAAATGCTTGGTTAAGAAATTCAAACAACTTAAGCCAATTTGTAGTTATACAAACAAATACTGCAGAAATTGCATGCAGAAAAATGTGAGAATAACAAAAAGGCTTTCATTAGGAAATCACATCTCTACTCTCATGTTTTACCTGGGAGATTAAAGATGCTTCTTTTCCAGAAAACATCTGATTTTTATTTTGTCACAGGAAGGAATCAAATGATTCCCATTAATTTCAATATGCGTTTTAGTTATCTGAAGTGGAGGGTTTTATGTTTCCTTTAAACTAAAGATTTCAGTATTATCCAGCGTTTGAAGTTAGGGAATGAGAGAGATGCTAATAGAAGGGGGAAATATACAGCAAACCATATGCAAATATTAATGCATTTTCTTTGATCTTATATGAAAAATATTGTAGACTTCTGAGGGCTAGAAATGTCACAGATAAAATCAGCACCCTTTCTAATGGTGAATGCTGCTTTCATCACTTTCTTGATTTACCAGTACTCTGACTTAAGGTCTCCCAGTTCTGAGACTTGATTTCATAATTTACGTATTTAGTCCAACAGGCGTTAGATCTTGCCACTTCTTCAGCTCCTTTTTAGTCCTTAGATCTATCACTTAATGGGGGGAGAAGAGAAAGACAACATCTAAAGATATGCTTAAAAGAGGAGTGGGAAAGCTTCCCTTTTCATTACCAACTTGCCTCCTGTCAAGAGCTATTCCTGTAAATAGATCATATAGACCTCTTGTTACTTTTGTAGTCTTGGAGGAGCCTGGAATATTTTCTGTAGTGTTATGATTTCGAAGGGTGCAGCTTGGATATTCTCTTAAATGGCAATTCTAAAGCTGCAACCTGGGCTTGATTTCTTCATTCAGCTGGGATCCAGTTGCTACTGTCCTGGCTCCCTTCGTATTTTTTGTAGCATTACATGTAAGCTGAAAGATTGTCCCCATACTACTCTGCCAAGAAGTAACATTTGCAGATGCATATAGCTATTTTATGGCAGGGGACAGGAATGGAAGAGGGGTCAAAAGGTTACTTCTTTTAAAATATTACTCTTTCTCAAAGGGTCATGTCCACCCTTTCTAATGAAAAAGGTCTTGACTGGAGTTTGCCAGGGCGTCAAAATCGTAACAGTTGAAGGGAAAGAGCTCAATTTAATTGAAAACCTGCTTGGATGGTATGACCTCAACATATTTATTTATTTGTTGTAAATAAGCCTATTTTCCCACTGTTTTCCTTCAGCTTTCCTATTAGTCTGCTGACTGGGCAGAAATTGATAAATTGGAGCTTTTGGCAGAGGCTTCCCTTGGTGCAATGTCTGACCCCTCTTATGTAAGACCTTTCCTCCAAATCCCTCTTGTGAGAGTGTTTTAAAGTTTCCACCTTTTTATAAGAATCAGATCCAGATCACCCCCAAACCATAAAAATCCCAGAACACCCCACCACCCAAACTTGCCCTGAAAATACCAAACTATTCTATGGTATTAAGTCAGTTTTTCACGTCCTCCTTCACAGTTAAATAAACCTGAACAGGGAAGTGTCTGTATGTGAGAGAGCATAGGCATGCCTAGACAGATCAGTGTCAGTGATGTGGCTATTTGTCAGTGATACAGAAAACTTACACTCAAATTCTCCTTGTGCTTAATTCAGAATTAAGCTTGTATAGAAACTGCTTTGTCAGTTTGAACCGGAAACCTCACCCCAGATCTCTTATCAGTGACACGTTTACAGCAAGAGCAATACAGTTCAGTGTATATAGTGGCGTTTTTGCTGTTTTCTGGGATAAAAATCCCACTGAAAATACTTTTGCTGCTCTCAAATGCTAGAGTAGAAAACAGACATCAGTCCTGCCACCTAAGGAAGACAAGGTGGTGCTGAGAGTGACCCCAGCCCAAGCAGGACAGTGCCTGCAAGTCACCCAGCTGAGCTCGTGACAGATGGGTTCCACTGATGGCTGAGGACCATCCAGTCAGGGAAGGTAATGGTTCAGGTCCTTCATCAGTGTAGAAAGTCCAGCAAGGATCAGGAAGGGCAGGGCTGGGCCCAGACACTCTGTTGGGCCAGCACTGGGGAACCCTTCCTCACCTGAAACTGGTCCCCGGGGAGCTAGGCAGGGGCCATTAGGGACTATTAGTGCCTCCTGGACTCAAAAAGCTGTGTGAAGGGTACCCTTCTTAAACAGATCTCCCCTGCCTCCCCACTTGCCTGTTCTATCAGGAAGGCCTGCACCAATTTACTTAATTTTTTAAAGCAAGAAAGAAATACTTTGAAAAAAGCATTACGTATAACAGCAATGTCGAGGGGTGTTATCATCATCTAAGATGTTTTTCCTATATAAGGCTGATGGGGGCTGTAGGAAGCAGTGAGAAGAGTATGGTGGATGCATGACTGCTTGTACAAGCCTATGCATGATATTCATCACAAATTAATTCAATGTGTGAGCAGGTCTTCTGCTGTGCTACTGATGCATACTTTCTTTCACAGGCTTTTTCTGCCCAAAGACATGCCATTGCGGTTCAAAAAATCTGTGATTGTCATAGCAGCCTACTTCTAGCTCAGATGATATGTAGCCTAATGTAGGAGAGGATGTGAATTTTAATGGCAGATAATTTAGTTTATAAGGAGGATAACAAAACCAGTAAAACAAATGCAGCAAGAGTGTTGAAAAGTGAGCACTAAGGTATACCTGTTAGAAGATTTTTATGTTTGTTTTCAAAAGCAGGTTTAAAATTTGAAATCTTGCATTTTAAAGGAACAGAAGTCAATTCTTTGCTGCATTTGCTTCTCCGCTAATGTAACAGAGCTAAAAGGTAAATATCTGTAACTCTGCTTGCAATAGAAAAAATTATAGAGGGGAAGCCTGTCTCAAAGTTGATTATATTAGTTTGCCTGTCAAGACACATTATATCAGTTGGGCAGAGCTGAGAAAACAAACCTGGTATGTTTTCATGAAATTTATCTGTGGAACATTCTGCTATGCATATTGTTATATAGTTATGTGACCTGATGATTTCTCTGGTGCATTGTAAAGGAATATGCATGTTTTCTCCTTGGAGGAGTTCTGTTGTAGCATCCCTGTAAGAGGGAGTTTCATACTGTATGTAGTTGTAAAGAAACCTTGATGCCTAAACTCAAAGGGTTTAATCTGTGAGTACCATTGATTTAAAGGTGTAATATAAATGTTTAGTGGCCACAGGTTTGTAGGGATTTTGCTTTATATGGAGGCAGTTTATCTTTCAAAATTACAGGGAAATAGATCTCTCTTCTGATCTTACATTACTTCACTCAATATCACAGGAGACCTTTTTGTGAAGACAATGTAGGACCTCTGTTTATGTGGTATTTCTCAACCTAGAAATGTGTTTTTGAAATAAAACATTTAAAGAAATCTATAATGCTTAAACAACCAGTGGAGGTAGGTCATGGTTGGGTTTGGTAGGAATTGGATAAATAAAATGGTAATATGAAATCTTACTGTCCAATTTTACAAGAGAAAATGTAGATGCAGCAGTGAATGGCAAAGCATAGAAAATTTAATGATATTTTGTTTAGACTTCTGCAGTCAAGTGGCCTTCTGTATTATGGTATTCCTCTAATGGAAGTTATCTTTTTTTTCTGGTCTCCTTTTTCAACAAACTAAGACCTTTCAATGCTCAGAAACCTTAACAAATTGACAATTGTGATGCTGAAGGCTTTCTATTTTTAAAACATTTTCTTTAGTAACTTGAGTTAATAATTCTTATATTGGTGGCCTTTCAAACTTCTCATTTTCACTGGTCTTCCCAATTGATGTTTGTGTAGAGGTTGGAATAGTGCAACTCCTTTAATTACTATCTGTTTTTTTCAAAACAAATCTCCCAAACTTCAAGTACACATCCTGTCTTCTAAGGTATTAAGTCATCCAAACTTGACAATTTATCTGTTGGTTCATGAAAAATTTGGTTTCCCACTCAAAAATAATATCTAAAAATGAAGAAAATACACACATGCACACACACACCCCCCCTCCTTAGGAACATGCTTTAAAACAGGAGTAAATGATGATGCTGTTACAGTCTAGAAGGAGCCTACTCATGTGGTCTACTTTCTCAGGCTACTCACACAGTTATGTTGAATGTAAGTTTTAACCTGCTGGAGTTTGGCTAGTTTTCTTGGACAGAAAAGTAGTGGGTCAGTGCTGAAGAATGTTTCAAGTAGAGAAAACCCCATAGAAATATTTTAATTTACTAGATTTTACAAAGTCTTTATATTTTTACTTTTAACTGATGATATGCTTAAGAGCATTCATCTTGATAACCTAGATGTATGAACATGTCATATGCCATATGCCAATCCCTGTGGTCATCTGAATTCTGCCACTAATGGTACTGAGTACAGTGAGCACAGTTTGGCTCGTTCTTCTGTAGTGTTTTGCAGACTCTTTTATTGGTGTTAAACAAAAGCAAAACCAGTTTTATTATTTCATTAAACATTTCAGTACAGAGAATTTAGTGTGGCAGATTTCTCTCAGACAGCCTCAGAGATGTTAGTAGCAATAACATTTAAAAAACTCCTCTATCTCAATCCCAACATTTCCTGCATTAAAGACAGTGGGAAATACTAATTAGAAATATGGTTGGTTGGTTTTTTTTTTAATGGAAGGGTGTGTGTATTCAGTATTAGTCATCATTTTCAGATATCTTGTAAAACCTGCACAGAAAGAGACATGTTAAGCTGCTTGGTTATTTCAGTTTGAATTGCCTTGTGTTAAGAGTTTAAATCATAGCCTTTTGTCACTTTAATGCAAAGTGGAATTTTTTGTATTAAGAAATGTAGACAAAGATGTGATTTAGGATGAATCCTGTCAACGTGTGACTCTGTTATATTGGCTGAAGACCA
The DNA here is from genome assembly GCA_022605575.1 of Laterallus jamaicensis coturniculus. Classification (NCBI taxonomy): domain Eukaryota; kingdom Metazoa; phylum Chordata; class Aves; order Gruiformes; family Rallidae; genus Laterallus; species Laterallus jamaicensis. The sequence goes on from JAKCOX010000005.1 coordinate 7,785,705, forward strand.
ACGTTAATGTGAAAAATATTTGTAGTAGGAAGCTATATGTCAGTAATGCAGACTGCGCAGGTTCTTCCAGCCTCCAGAAGTACACTTCTCTTTGTCAGCTCTCCCACAGCTATGGCATTTCTGTCAGGTCATAACCACTTAAGAAACACCTTTCCACTTAATATTGTGGTATACATAAATTCTAATTTTCTGAGGGAAGTCATGAAAATAGAGATTTTTTATTTTTTTTTTAGCCTGGAGGGATAAGATAGAAGTTGTCTGACTATCAAAGGAATCCTCTTCTAAGACGAGAAACCATCAGAAAGTATAGCAGTTTGAATATAAAACTGTACAAACCTTCAAACCCTAAGTGTAAAGGAGTGTCAAATTGCTGGTAGTTTTTCCTTTTTCTTTCCCCCTAGCTTCAGTAGAAGGAGCCTTCAGCTGATCAAATGTAAAGAGATGACAAGAAGTAATTTATATAGGATCATATTCGCTATGTAAATGATTGCGATGAAAAAATGAAAGCTCATTTCTCCTGTGTGCTTGCATATACAGCAGTTACTCATCACATAATACTTATGGATGGGTTCTCTGATTCTGACAGCGCATTAGGTACCGAGGTAAAAGCACAAGGGAAATGAATGAAAGAAATAGCACGTGTCTAAGACGTTGGTGCAGCCAAGGTATAACAGATTTGTCACTGGAGATAAAACAGCGTAATTCAAATGCATCCAAATGTAAGAAGGCTCCACCAAGAGGAGAAAAAGCAAGGATTTTCTTTCCTTTTTTTTTTTCTTCCCTGATTTAAATGAATAATGTGAGATTGGCCATTGTGGGTCTGCTGGGTGCACTCTGTGATTAAAATTCAGTGGGGCTGAGGCCGCTCTGCTGGATTAGCTCTGAACTTTGAGGTTTCATGCTGTTGCTTTGTAAAAGGCAAACCAGCATGAATTCATTGTAGAAGGGGTGCAAAATATTCTGTTGAAACTATTTTCTTTATTAAAATTATTTTCTGTGTGAGAAATGTGTGCTCTTTACAGACAGTTTTGACTTCTTAGCAAAAAAAATGAAACACCTGAAAACAGAAACTTTCAGCTTTCAGCAGAAAGCTGGAAACCTTTGATTTGAAAATGCTGCTGTGCTGGTTCACAAGTGTTCTATTCTACTAAAGAACCCTGTTCTCAGAAGCAAATGTAATTGAATTCTAGCTCTCATGAGGCTGAATTTATGAGCTGTCTTGGGGATTTTTGTCTGCTATTTCAGTGTGTTGAAACAGGGAAAATTTTGTGGGGTTGGGGGAGTAAGACTAATTTTTCAACAACTTTTAATTATGGTAGACCAATTTATAGGTACACATATGCATACACTTTATAATCAACCCTTATTTTAGAATGTACAGAGACCCAATTCTTTTCACTTAAATCACACTTAACTGTCTTCCTCCTCTCACACTGTTAGAGAAGCGTTTGATGTATAAGGGACAGGTTGTCAGCAGATGAACTCCTTTTCATCATCACAAATAACTGTAGACATGAAATATTACTCAATTTTCTTGAGCCAGGAAAGGAGCTTTATTTTAAGGGAAGGCTTTAAAAAATTGTTTCAACATTTCAATCTTCTGTCAGAATATACTGTGCTGTTACATATCTTAACTCCAGTGCTTTTGGATAACCTCCTGCTAGGTTGAAATTTAGCATGCACCCTCCTTGCAGTAATTTATTTTTAGATGAGATACACTTGGTAGCTCATTATGAGATACCCAGGCATTTATGAGACTTCAAGGTTATGTCTCCACTGCAAAGTAGGAACACCTGGGACTGTTGTGGGCCACAGGGGTCAGTAAGCCCCTAACCCAGGGTGACTACACACATGCCTGGGGATGAGGAGAGGCTCAGGAGTGTCCTCACTCTGCTGCTCTGCCCAGGAATTGCTTGGGAGAGCAATAGCTGATGCAGAGAGAAAGTAACTTACAGGTAATTGTATTATGGTACCTGGAATCACTACCAGGGATTGGTACGTTTGCTAAGATAGAAGAAAATGGTATTCCTGGAAGTGGTGTAATGTAAGTAAAAGAAAAGCATTTTAATCCTGATGCCCTGAGCAAATTTCACCTTAAGTATTTGAACTGCATCCTGCAGTCTTAGCTGGACAGGTAGTTTGATTATCATTTCAACTGAGCTAATGTAAATCTAGGCTAACTGTACTGAAATAAACAGCCACAGCCATGCGAGATCCATCTAAGTGAAGGGAAATTAGGATTACTGTGTTTTAGAGCTGGGCAAAATGTGTATCCTTTCTTCTTGTCCTTACTTTCACCAAGTAAGACATTTCAAAACTGCAAAACGTTCTGTAAGATTGGGTCTAAATCTGAGGGCCTACAGTTATTCTATTATCTAAGCTTAAAAATGAAAAGAAGAAAATATTTACCAAGTGGTGTGGGTTCCTCAAAGACCTTTGCTAATGCCTGCTACCTGGTGGTCCTTTTAGCACCTTTGCAACCTTGCCATAGCAATCTTGTCAAAGGTGTTGTGAGGCTGGGGCAGATTTTGAATAATGAATGGAGAATCTATGATTAATAATGGAGACGGTGTGTTTATTTTTGAGGTTTATATCTTCATATGAACATAGGGATGTTTTTTTACAGGGCTGATCTAAATGGTTAGGTTTTGGTGAAGATTTTTCACGTTAGTATATGTTACATATGGTAAATAGCAACTCTCTTGGGCAACAAAGGGAGAATAAAGGTGGGACATCGACATTGTGTTGACTACCTCAGTGTTTCTTTTACTCTCCACTACTTAAATTGTTTCATGTTGCTGAAATTCTGACACAGAAAATCAGAGAGTCGTACAAATCCAGCTCCTGATTTGTTAATGTCTGTGGTGACTCCTATGACATCAACTATCAGAGCAAAGATTTGCTTTCATATTTTTCAGGGGATTGATCAGTCTAAAAGTATCACTCTAATGAAATAAGATGGGTGTATTTGCTTTTCACAGTATTATTTTGGCCAGGTTTTCAAATAAGTACCAGTATGCAAGTCACACAGCATTCATGCTGAAGGCTTGTTTCTTGTATTTCACTTGAAAGAATGCTGGTAGGTTGAGCCAGTGTTAATCTGTAATAGGGAAAAACAAATTAAACCCAAAGACTTATTATAGGGGTTTTTTTTTATGATTTTACTTTTATTTTTCAAGTTACTGGATATGATTACAGGAAGAAAAGAGGTAATCATACCAAAGCAACAGCTCAGCCAGGATGGTTGCCCACAGGTGCACTCTGAGTCACTGATGGCAGCAAACAACACTTGGAGAGAGCTGTTTGAGCAATTTGAAAGAACAATTAATTTGACTTATGCAACCTCTTTCCTATTTGTGAATAATCCATGTACAAATTCTGTTTGCATGGGTTTTTTTAATTGCTATTTTAAATTGTCCCTTAAATTTTCATGAAGGAATTTCATCTGTTCGAGTGATTGTAAACCCCTTGCTATTAGTATTCACTGGAAGTATCCGATGTTCCAGAGTGCCCCTGTTGAGTTGGAGAATTTTGTATTGTGCTTTTGCTAGAAGCCTAGAAGGGGAATTGCCATTTTTGAGGCAATGGACCTAATTTATGGCAGTGATTTTAATTTGGCTTAGTTTTAGAAGTGAGACTTAGAATTTCTCAATTGAGAATAATGAAAAGTGCTTGGCTCTATTTTTAGAATGATATTGTTTCCCATTCTACAATTGGAATCAAGAGAAATTAAGATGTGTTAGAAGCCCTGCAGAATCTAGAACTCTACTTAGTACTTTTGGTTGCAGCTGTTGCAGTTGTGCAGCATCTTCATATTGCAGCGTGATAGCTTGAGCCTTCATTTGCAGTGCATTTACTTACTGAAAAGGCATAAAATACTATTGAATGTTAACCTTTATCTGTTCAAGCTTGTTGTATTTATGTTAGTTATAACAAAATTGTTGTTATCCCTTTGTTCAGTGCCGTGCCTCTCATGTTATGGCAAAAGCAATGCTGTAAGAACTGACTGCTAAATTCTGCTTTGAAAACTGAATTATGCATAGTTTTGCATTTGTCCAGATCAAAGATGAGTGTGTGGGAGACAGCTTGTGTGCAAGCAAATGCTGTTTCAAAAACCAAGGTTTTTCCTAGTGGGGACAGGTTCACAGTCTAGTTCATCTGGCTGTCCAAGATTGTTTTCCATCATCTTATGAATCTATCTCCAATTAGACAAATGCGTGACAGGGAGTATGTAATAAAAATCTTAATTTGGGAAACTAATTAAATATTCCATTGCTCTGCATGAACATTTTCAAAATGGGGTTGGCTTTTCCTTGTACCTTTTTTGAATGTCTGCAAAGGTTTGTGGATCTGAAATGAAAACAGTTTCATCCACACGCTTCAAACACAAGTTTTCAGACAGATCTTCTAGGAACAGCCAGCTGTAAAGTGCTATTATAATATGCCTGGGTAGAGACAATTCTTACTGGAAGTGTAGAAGAGCTAATCTGTTACATTGACCGCTCTGAGCAGCTCACATGACTGAAACATTAGTTCCTTTTGATTTTAGTCTCTCACTGCCATGCATGTCATAACAGCAGAATCCATCCCAGTGGATGTGTCCATTTTCACTATTCCTGCAGTACACATAGAGCTGCTTATAAAGAAAAATCAGTATTCTTCTCTACTCGCCATTCTCTCTGCATAGACACGAACAAGCACAATTCTGTGAGGCATTTTGTGGGTGTCTCTGGCTATGCCCGATGAAAACCGCACGAGTGCTGTTAGACATGGGAAAAAGGGAAAGTAATTCTGCAGGCTCCTTAGAAAAATAACTCCGTCCTCTTTGAGTTAGGAGGGGATGTGGCGAAGGTTGGAGTGTTATTGGAAACACTCCTGGTGCAATAATAGTTTCTTGCTGAGTTATTTTTTTGCTGTCTAATGATGACACCAACACAACAATGAGCTTGGCTTCTCTGAGTCATGACTAATATTGCTTTTTTTCCCCTTTTATTAGCAGAATGTTTGCTCTGCTGGTTTCCTACTAAATCTAAAACTTAGAGGACTGTTTTGAGGGTCTGTTTGTGTCTTTAACTTGGTATTATTGAAATTTCAATAGAGTCAGACAATGCTCGTGGGCAGGTTAATCTTGTCTCTTTACCTCCTGAAAGACACATGTTTCTGCTTTCCCTGAACTTCAGTTGTCGCTCCCTTTTGGCATTACAATCATGACATGCAGCATTTTACTGCATATCATATATATGTATTCAGGACCAGCAAACTAGTCAGTTATTCTAAGCCAAGGACAGCTGGTGATGCCAAGACTCTTCTTGGGATCTAGCTCCAGCTACCCGATTCATAATGATGTTCAATGAGAGGATTTACTCATCAGCGATGTGCTCCTACCACTCAGCATGCTCAGGTTCTCCTGGGATATGCCGTATTTCTGGGAGCAGACCTCTTTTGAGGCTGCTTTGTTTAATAATAGAAAAAATTTTCCTGTGGCTGAACAGTCTTAGATTGTGTCTTGTGGCCTATGAATGTGTCTGAAATCTACCTTATTCTGCTCCTCTGTAAGCTATGGGGACTAATCATGCTCGTGACACAGCCTAGAAATGAGCCCATAGTGCGCCCAAGCATTGAGGATGGTGTGCCCAGCCTTGTGTTGCACTGAAAGTATATGTCAGAAGAGAGAACAGTGTTGACTCAGACAGTTCAGCTGTGTTCCTCTCTGTGTACCCCCACAAGACCCCAGGCTGGATCTCTCTTGTTCTAGGTATAAAAAAAAAATAAATTAAGAAGAGTGAAACTTTATAAAACTTTGACTGGCTTCATGATTCATACAGACTAAAACAGCTCAGGGAATCTCAGAAATAGCTCTAATGCACTTGTGTAGGTGGTTTTAAATCACAGAAGAGATGAGTTCTGATACACGATGGACTCTCAGTCACAGTGCAGTAAATTATTACTGTGATCTTCCATAAATTCCAGAGGAAGGGAGGGAAGGTTGGCAACTACTGATATACCACTTTTCTAGATAAAACACCTTCCTACCAAAATTATTTTGCATGTGTTCAAAAAGCAGTAGATGTATTGGTTAAGCTCTGTTATTGACTCTCTCAGTAAGGTGGCAAGCAGCATATGACATACTCAATTCTTACAGCTGTCCAGATTAACTTAACATAACTGGGGAAGATGTGTTGTGAGTTGTTTGGGGTTTTTTTAGAGAGAAAATAAATACTGTTAATACCAATGCTATTAGTGCTGTGTATCTAGCTGAGATGACCTTTCCTTAATGCAAACCTCACAGAAGCAGTGGAGTTCCTGTGACCATTATTTCTAAGACATTAAACCGAATCTTGTGTAAATGTAGAATGGTTCGAAGTGGACTAATTTTCAAAAACCCTTCACACCAGCATACCAGATACCCCACTTTTAAGTGGTTTCCTTTGAAACTGGAGTTTTAAAACAAACAAAACCCCTTGCTCTACTTCCAATTCAATTTATTCAGTGCAATGCAGAAATATGGATTTTAAAACAGTTACGTATTTATAGACAAGCTTTATGTGCCAAACAGATAACACAGCATGTTTTATAGGCAATTAGAGCTTGTGCCACAAAAAATGGCTTAAGGCTTTAAGTCCTGCCTAACGCTTGCTTTAGTGTCTTACAACTGAAATTATGACCCTCAGAAGGAAATTAAAGCTCTTATTCAGATGGTGCCTTGCTGTGCACAGCAGTTTTGACTAAAAGTTCTCTTGATGACTGAAATTTTGTGTTGGGGTTTGCTGAAGAAACCCTCAGCCTTTGCATGTTGAAACACATCTGTACGCACAAGTTAAGTAACCTTCCTCTATCTCACTTGAATAGGCTGATCCAGCAAATTTGCTCAGAACATGACTGGCAGACCCCATTCTTCCCCAGCTGAGCCATCCAGTGCCTGGCAAGGCTAGTGCATGAAGACTGCCTTTCACCACCCATTCCTCCCACCTCATTGTGCCTGCTATTTATGCAGGGAGAAGACAACTCACCAGGGTGTGGGTTTAACTGCTTTGACTTTCTTGCTTTTCCCTGAAAAAAACCCTCAGCTACCACCTGGACCTGTTTGAGTGAGGCGGGAGCTCAGCAGGGGTCTCCTATGTCCTGAGTCAATTTTGTAAGTAAAGCTATAGTCAAAAAGTTGAGCCTTTACTTTAGTTATTCTCAGAGGAAATGTGCAGTTTTAAAAGAAAAACAAACATCCCTCCCTCTCCCCTTATCCCCCCTATGCTTGACTGGTATAAAAAGGTCAAAAGTGTATATCATTAAAAGGTGAATATGTTCCAGTAGAAAAAGAAAAAAATCCACTTCTGTGTTTCTCTCTGGCACTTCTGATCATATGTCTAAAGCACCGTTTTATGAATGGTGCCTCCTAGAAGTCCCATCGTGAGATGACTAAGTAATACAATGTTGGAAATCTTCATAATTCAAATTAATAATGTTCAGGGTTGTAATTTTGAATACTCTGGCTCCAGTTTGTAAGTCTAGTCTGTAAGCACAGGTAAGGTTTCTCTGCTTTAAAATAAAGGCTTGGAAATAGTTGAGGTTTAAAAAAAAAAAAAGGTAATTTTCCGTATTACATTTAGTAGTGCTGCAAATTTCTTATTCTCAATTTCCTGAGCATGTCATTGTGAATTCATAGACATGATATTAAAGTGTCTGATGAAATGCTCCTCCAAGAGATCTAACTGATGCAGGCCCATCATGGTTACAACATGTCAAGATGTTGACGAATAATTTCACTGGGAATCTTTGGAGTGCATTTCACAGTAAAGAACTGAAACAAAAGGATGTCAGAGCAATTCCAAAGCCAGAGCCATCTGATTATCAAGGTGATTATGAAAGACGAATTGTAAGAACATGTAACTTTGAATGTGTTACCAAATGTTCTGTCTTCTGAACAATGGCTTGATCATCCTCATGATAGCCTATAAAAAAGTAAAGATGCCCATTTGATTGAAATGTCATGTCTGTCATGTCTCTAGACGTGAGTTAGCAAACGGGAAGTGATGTGATATTATTTAATTGACAAGGATGTTAATTAAAAAATAATCCTTTGGCTTGAAATTATTTTAATATTGACAACTTAATTTTGAATAGCTGTTATTGTTGGGGGGGACAGGAGGGGACGGGGGGGACGGGGAGGGATAGCTGGGGAATGTGGTTTGTCAGTTTTCTGCTCCCCATCAATTGGCATAAAACCCCCCTTATGGTTTTGAGAACAAAGCTACCAGAATATTTTGCTAAGCAGCTTGAACAAGAGGGAGGTGGCAGCCTTACTAGCTGCAATTTTGAAGGCTTAGAAGGAAGTTTAGGCAGTGAAGGCTGGAATTCTAAAAGCTGAAGGGTCCAGTTAGGGTTGATTTCTTACTGTTTGCTACAATATGCACCAGGGAAGAGATAACCCTTCTGACAGTTCTGTGAAAAAGAGGAAAGGAAAAGTATGGAAAGAGGAGAGAGAATTCAACTCTGGCGAGTTCTTTGCCTTTACGTATCAAAGTACAAATTAATTGAGAGGTTTCTTCTGTAAGTTAGGTAGATGAAAGGCAAAGCTTGCTGTTGACACTTGATATCATTCAGATGATGCTGATGTGTGAATCTTTTTGAACCAAGATAAAAGTTTGCAGAATATGTGTATTTTTCTCATTAGTTCCCAGTCTTTAATAATTCTCCTTAGTCTGTGAGAAACATTTTTCAGGCACAATTTGGTGTGTTCATGTTTCTGCCAGATGCTTTAGTGTTTACACTATTGTAATTCAAATACAGTAAGATAGGAAGAGGATGTTAGTCAGAAGGGAACAATATCAAGACTTCAGGGTAAAATTGCAGGTAGATGGGGAATGCAAAGAATAGTGAAAAGTGGACTCTTGAGAGATATTTGACCCTCAGAATGATGGCATCTTCTATCTTCTTTACAGATGCATGATGAAGTCAACCCATTCAAATGCTTATGGAGTGGTTTCCACCAAATGGCAGTTTTCCTGTGGGAGGCAGATGCAGTTCATAATACAAGGAATTTCTAAATTTTGGGGATTTTTGGGGCTGTAGCAGGACAGGAGATGAAGATTGTGCTACAACTTCTGGTTATAGTATCAAATGTACGTAAAAATGTATTTGTAATAGCAAAGACCAAACAATGCCTTAGGATAGGGTTATTAGACCTAAGGTTTGGATTACCAGGTTGAAAATATTTACCAATGCATAATACTTTCAGTAGTCCCACCAGACATCAGAATTACTATACATACATTGTGCACAGTCAGTCTGAGTCTTTGGTAAGACCTTGAAATTGTTGAACGCATGGATAAAACTGCATGGGCAGTCTGTTACACGTTGCTTGAAGCAAAGTTGCTTTGTTTAATGAAAGGTCTGGTGTTTTCTGAATCCTGATGTTCCCTTTCAGCAGAGGGATGTTTCCCTTCTATCATTGATCTTGGTAGGCTGGAGGTGAGGTTTGGAAAATGTGATAATTGGATGTGCTGGGGTGCTGAAAGACTTGATCCAGAAATATTGGAGGTTGCTGGACAAGATCCTATATTAGTTGGATATCTTACAGTGTTGAAAATTTATGTTGTACTGAGCTATCAATAGCATAGAGATAAAAGGAATATGAACATGAATATGAATATGAATTATGATTTTTAAAAATTCCTCAGATCTTGATATGTTTGCCTTCACATTTTTTTTTTTTGTGAGTGGAACTTGTTTTAATGTGAGTTTATTTGCTATGAATTCTAGGTTTTGTAGTTTATACTGAGATGCACCAGCTGAAATGGGATGATTTTATAATACTAACTTCTTACTGAAATGTCATTTGTCCTTACAGATTCCTTTGTTAAAACAAGCATTTGTCTGGTTGGCTAAAAAATTAACATATCAAAACATAAGACATTCTTGTTTTTTTTTTATTGATGACTGTACTTGCTGTGTTGTCCTGCAAAAGAAAAAATATTGCCACATGTAATGAAAAAGCAGACAAATGCATCTGACTGTCTGAAAGTAGAGAGAGAATTCATTACTGAAATTTATAACTTTGAATCTCTATTTCCAAGCTGTGTATGCTCATGATGACCTTAAAGCAAAGGGAGTGAAACTTTTCAAAAATAAGAGGCTATCTTATGTGACAAAAGTAGTTGAGAGGAAATTAAGGAAAAAGACATTAGAGTCTATTTAGGCCAGTAGATTTTCCTACTGCTGAGTAATGGAATAATTATTTTTCACTTTTATGATTCTTAAAGAATTAAGATACTGTCTTATTTCTAATAATGATCAAAGGAAAAATGGAACAACAAAAAAAAAGTCATTCATCTGTCATTATTCATTTGTAAGTTAATTAGCTTTATCCAGACACATACTCTTATTTGTTCTGTTATTGTAAAACTATGTAAGAAGTTAAGTACTTCTGATGCGATCTTTTTGATCAGTAATTCTATTTTCAGACTACAATTTCAGTGTTTATGAAAATAGAATGTGAAAGTTTTAAAGTCAGTAATCTGGAATAACTGCAGAGAAGCTAAACCTTGAAATCTTGACTTCACTAGAAAATATTGGGGGGGGGAAATCTATGATATGATGTGCATCATTTCTGTAATAATCGTTGCTCCTTCCTCTAAGAAGTAACAATTCATCAGGCTGGGTTCTCAAACTTTATCTTTTTATAAAGGTAATTAAATTTCTGAATAGAAAACATCTTGTATAAAACAGTGTCTTCTTGGATGAAAGATATATGGAAAAATACTAACATTTTTCATGAAGTGGATTGAGTCTAAAAATAAAATTTAAAGTTAATTAGGTAAATATAGATTGGTCCAAAGACCAATTTTATTCTGTTAGACACAGACTTAACAGTGTTTTTAAACTAGAAACAATTTAGTAGGGATTGATTTGATTCAAGATAGTATGAAGTCTGAAAACTATTTATCTCTGCAATACTTGGTGTTCATTACAGCACTTGTACTTTAAGGCTCCCTCCTGCTTCTTTGAACATAATTACCAAAGTTTAATTGATTCCATTGAGAACAGAACTGGGCTTCATGTATTTGTGGGGGTGTTTTTTGTTGTTGACTTCTTTAGAGCTGGAAGATAATGAAGAAAAAAAATGAAATATTTGAAATATTTATGATTTTTCCGATGTGCTGACCAAGGTTTTGAAATACTTTTTTGCAAAGCATAGTGCACTCAGATGTGAATCTTACAAAAATTAAATCATCTCACAGGACACCATTGAAAAAAGGCTGAAACTTCTTAGAAGCTAGATAAATGTTCTTATTGTGTTGCAAGAGAGGTTAGAAAATCCAAACCTTCTAGCTTCCTATTTCTCATGTTATTTGAAAGACTAAGCTCATCCTAACAAAACCTCAGTGTTCACTGACGATTTGACCAAACATTTTTCTATTGGAAAATTACTGTTACTATAAATTGCTCTAGGAAAATGTGACTTCTAAAACAATTTCTTTGGTTCCCATTGTATCATGTCCCACAGTATTAATTTTTTGTAAACACATGCTTTTTTTTTTTATTTTTTAAATGTCCTAAACTTTTGTCTCTGTTGGGAACTTAGCTCTAGATGCCTTAAGAGGTTGATCTGAGTTTTTAAACCTGGCTTTGTATCTAGCCAGCTTGACTATCCTTACAATCTGTAGTCTCACCCTGAAGCTGACTTGCTTGGCAGCTCCTTAAAATCTTGACTTTTGTCTCTTTTTGTGCTATCAGGTGACATGTAGATATCCGACATGAAAAATGGGAGACTTGTAAGGAGTACTGCTGGAGCATGAAATCTATAGAGTTACACATGAGCTGCTTAACTTTGAGCTGTCTTCGTAAGGAATTTGGGAGTTCCTAACCTGGATCTGGGTGATGTTACGGTGTCGCAGGTATGTAATGAAGCCAAACGAGTGGTCACTCTATGTAACTGCTTTTTCTATCTATGAGCCGCCCAGGAGATGTAGTTTCTTCCAGTGTAGGTCAGACTTACATCACTCGGGACCCATGGATTTGGAGTCTTCGTGCCAGCAAAGAAATCTGCTCACTTGAGACTGTGGGGACCCAGTCTGTCCTCACAGAGAAGCTCCCTCTCTTTGCTACTGGACAGTACTGAGGTAATGCTGATAACTATGTCTCTGAAGTCTATCATCTCGAGCTTTCACACTTCAGCCGTAGCAGCCTCTGAGCACACCAAATAGAGAACAGATTTTAAGAGAAGTTTTGAAAACGTGGAGTGGGAAGGTGAATGCTTTGACAAAGGCAGCATCTGATGCCTTTGCCCTTTCTGGACTGCTACATGACGTGGTAAGTCCCAAGGTAAGTTGAGAGTATGACTTACAGGAGTGTCTCCACAGCCAAGAATGGTCTTCTAGTGAAGAGCTCAAAAAGGTTTTATGTCACTAGAGCTGCTCATTTCCTCACCATGGAAGTTCATGCTTGGCACACCCCTATGCTGGAGGTGGCCCAAGGTCACCAGTGAGTTAATTTCCTGTTACTTCTTGTAGGAAAACTTCTGACTATCTTTTTGAAACTAAATGGAATTTTTTAAACTCAAGAGGGCTTTAAACTTTAATATTTGGACTTGTTTTAATTTATTCACCGCAAATATATTAACTCAAACACAAGAGTTGTGAGCAAAGCTCTTAAGAGATTATTTGCATTTTGCCTGAAAGAAAATAAATCAACAATTGGCTGCTGCAGACTTTAAAATATACCACTTGAATTGTGACACTGCTGTGAAATGAAATATAAATGCTTCAGAGATCCAAATAACATTACAGCTTTGAAGGAGGCAGAATTCTAAATCTTGATTTCTGGCAAGAAAATACATATATAATGAACAATTAGGAAATAATCCAAGTCCTTAGGAAAATTATTTCCTTGTATTAACTTCTGTCTGTCCAGTGTTTACATTCTGAAAAACACAGTTAAAATAATGTGTGAAATCTTTTTCGCTAAATGTGATGTTATAACGTAATGAGAAGAAAGTAATACAAGCCTGATAGTAAAATTAAGCTGGTTTTTGAAATAGGGTTTAACGGACAATTTGAGTAACTACTCTGAAACAAAGTTAAACTCTGTTGCTTTGAGTATCACCATGAGATTCTATTTGAATTATACCATTCTCTTTTTTTTTGTATTATACATTAAAATGCAGGAAAATTACAGTGATTTATGGCTGTATTATTAAAGGACAATCCATTACAGGAATCAAAGTATGAAGGAACTAGAAAATCATCTCTGTCCAAAAGCACTGCTGAGCCAGAGTTTCTGGTCACTGATAATTTGCCCTGTATGTAGGGGTGTCTTTAAAAGCAAGTTAATACAGCGACTTCAGTCATGAATGATGTTCCACTGCTTTACTGTTTCTCTAAGAAGGTTGATTCCTTTTAATATTAAAAAAATAATAATAATGTAATATTTCTTTTTTTCACTCTGCAATTAGAAAATTAGATTTGTGGTCCCAATTGAACTTCTACAACAGTTAGAAGACAGTTGACCTAAAAGCCTTTGTGGTTTTGGAAATACAGAAGACCCTGAGGACTGCTAGAAAGTTCAGACTATCTAAAGGAATTCAAACATCTTGTTCTACATAACATTTAATAATTAATTTATAAATGTCATCAACTGTAACTTTTATCATCATAATCCAGGAATTAGATTTTAGAATATCCTCAGCAGTTTTCATAGGTGTAACCTCCTGCAGTTATAACTCTTTATATAAAACTTTTATAGTAAAAGAGGCAGCTGTTTTCTGGTGTATTTCTTGTTAACTTTCTTTTGAGAACTTTTAACTGGGAGATGATTAGGTATTTATGTACCACTACTACTGGTTCTAATGAAGTAAGCTTCACAATCCCTGTGGTCACTAATGAGGTAAAGTATACTGAAAGAAGTTAAGGCAAATTGGAGTAGATAAAGAGAGGAAAAGCTAAAGAGACATGAGGCTTACTAGCAAATATTCATCAATACCTGCAATGATTTTAAGTCCATATGGAGTATCATTTGAGATATAACTCAGCATATCTTTATACATAATGAGTTAGGACCTCACAAGGTAAAATGAAGAAAACGTGCAATAAATTTCCATAACAATTTAATGAAAAAAATGTAGTGATGATTTTCCAAGTAGGTCAAATATGTTGACGGCAACACGAAAGATGGAACTAAATCAGTGTCAGCAATTAATTTCATATTGAGAAGGGATATGTAATAACATTATGTAAACTACTATAAAACTAAGCAGTTTTACTAACACATGTTATGATTCTGCAATAGTTAAACTTTGAATGCTGAAGTCATATTCCCTAGCGTGTTGCATACTCTCACCTAAGTTCCAAAATTCCCATCTTACACATTGACAAACTCTCCCCTTTATACCACTTTCTGAGCTAATGACTTAATTAAAATATGAAACTTTGCAGTTCCTGTTTTCCAGTTACCCAAAACACAAGTTTCTTTGCAGACCTTTAACTGTAAAACAGGTAACAGACATCGATGCATCTCTTTGAGACCATTTTTATGTTTTTTAAGCATGGGGTGTTCTTGTCGTGATGTATTTATTCTAGGAATTTTGAGTCTTTGCCTGTGCAGACAATTTCTCACTTTCACAACAATTTGGAAAACTTTATATTTTTGGTAGAAAATGAAGGCATTTCAGAGATGAAATAAAAATATTTTGAAGTATATCACACTTCAAAGTGTTCTGAACTTCAGCAGTAGAGAAAGTTGGAACTTAATTTTAGGCCCCACCTGGAGTATTGTGTCCAGTTCTGGGCTCCCTGGTATAAAAAGGACAGGGATCTCCTGGAGAGAGTCCAGAGAAGGGCTACGAAGATGATGAAGGGCCTGGAACATCTATCCTATGAGGAAAGGCTTAGAGAGCTGGGGCTGTTCAGCCTGGAGAAAAGAAGACTGAGGGGGGACCTAATCAATGTTTATTAATATCTTAAGTATGGGGTTCAGGGGGAATTGGCCAGCCCCTTTTCTTTGATCGGTGGAGCCAGGACTAGGGGCAATGGCTGCAAATTGGAGCACAGGAAGTTCTGCACCAACATGGGGAGGAACTTTTTCGCAGTGAGGGTGACAGAGCACTGGAATAGGCTGCCCAGGGAGGTGGTGGATTCTCATTCTCTGGAGATATTCAAGACTTGTATGGAGACCTATCTGTGTGGTATGAGCTAGGGAGCCTGCTTTGGGAGGGGGGTTGGACCCAATGATCTCTCGAGGTCCCTTCCAACCCCTACAACTCTGTGATTCTGTGATTAATGAACACTCAGCAATCTAAGGGTTGTTTTTTACACACAATGCTTCTGTTTACCGGATGACTTTTATTGGACAGTAACTGGACTTTTCTCCTTGTGTGATTAGACACTGGTATTCTGGACACCAGATCTTCTCCTGATGACTTTTTGACTAAGATGGCAAAGCTTTTTGGTGATCACAGAATCACAGAATTGTAGGGGTTGGAAGGGACCTCGAGAGATCATTGGGTCCAACCCCCCTGCGAAAGCAGGCTGACTTTAGGGTATTGCAATGGTAAAGTGATTTTATCTTGTAGACTCTTCCTATGTGGTCTTTTGACAAAGTGTGCTGGTGGACTGCCTTGCAGCACTATTCAAAGTAGGTCATCCTTAGCCAGCATAAATTCAAGTCTCTCTTTTTTCCTCAATAATCAGGCTTCTACATACAACAGGGAATGAATGGCATGGCTTGCATATCCTGTGCAATGTCAACACTGAAGGTAGGCCTGGGAGTTAGCACTTTAGCAATGGAAACAGTATATGCAATTTAGTGTGGATTGACAGAGCTAATTAGTCAGGGTAGTGTTGTTTTAGTATTGCTGTCCAGAACTAATATCTTTAAAAAGTGCTACCCTCTACCACTTGGACACTGGGTGGTTCAAAGGCATGCTGGCCGTGAATTAAATATATCCTCTTGATGTGCCCTTGGTGCTCAGTCGTTGCAGTTGAAAATTTTGATCACATTTGTAGAAGAAAATATATTCCTGTTTAGGTGGAGGATCTGCAAATGATACTATTTTCTGTAAATGTTCAGTGTTTAAAAAAAAAAGATCCTGTTAAAATGACTGAGAAAAACCCCAACAACTCGAAGGGACAAAACCAGCCACTCAGACTCCCCTATTCTGAGTAACAAAATTTAAAAAAAAAGATGCTCTCAAAGAAGAGAATTTACAATGATAATGGAACTGCATATAGGTCAAATAGTCTATCTTCTCCAAATTTTCAACTTGATCGAAAAAGTTACTTTTAAGCTTCTTGAGATGAAACTCATTTAAAATAAAATTTTGTATATGGTCAGTGTTCTTGTGCAGCCTATTTTGCTCACAGTTTTGTGCAACAGCTCCCAGAAATGCAATGTGCTATCCACTGTACTGATTTGTTTTATTATTCTCATCCTGGAGTTGAAATACATCTCAGTGGTGAGTTCAGTTCAGTATTCATTTAGGCCATTGTTTTAATGGGGATATATGGTGTAGGTGTTTTTTCTACCTTCTCTGTAATTGCAAAATTTTGTGCAGGTTGAAAGTAGTTTTGAGAAAAACCTAAACTACCCAAAGAAAATGATAGTCAGTGTGCCTTCCAAATGATGATGGATACCTTGAAAATAATTACCCACCCTGAAGTGCTTTGTCCTTTATCCCTTTTGCCTTACGTGACTTCTAGAAAGTAGATGGGAAGAAATATGCATATAGTTGCTGCTAATGCCAAATTCCAAACTGTAATATCTACTGAGCTATGGCAAAATTTGTAATTGCAATAGACTTCAACAGCAAAGAGAGCAAGAAAAAAAAAAAAGGAAAAGAAGAAGTGCCTATTTATCTGAGGCACCAAGCAAAGCTATGAAATGCAAAAGGGTAACGGCAGTTTCACTCAGGATAAAATATTCATGTTGCTAACTTACATAAAACAAAAGATGGAGTGTTTTCTGCAGGGAAATTACTTTCTCTGATGAGATCCATTTATGCATGATAGAGTTTTAAATTTTTGAAAACCCCCTTGGTTATTTTTTTCTTTTTTTTTCAATTCTAGCAGTTTTAATTTTAGACTTATAAACAGATAGATGTAAAATTTCTTGCTGTAAGGGCCTTATTCTGTTTAAAGTCATATTTATTACATTCAGCTATAGCAGAATTGCTTCTGTCAATGACAATGAATACAAAATCAATATTTAAGACCACAGTTTCATAGACTTCATGTTAAGAAGTGGGTACTTCAGTTTTAAACTGCCCTATAACAAAATGTGTCTTCATTTACTTATAGTACATTTTTAACTTTCTTCACATTATGAAGTGTACTCTGAATGTTTTAGTTTTGCAGCAGGTATATGGAACGCAGACAGTTGCAGATGAAGTTGCCTAACAGTCAAGTTGGTCTGTCCTGCAGCAGGAATACATGTGTGGCCTGAGCCTATGGATTTCTGAAAGTTTGACTGTGTAGCCCAGATGGAAGCATTGCACTGGTGGCTTGTAAAGGCTTTCCTCATCTTGGGCTTTTCTGGTCCCTACTGCTAGAGAAGAGAGGTAAGCAGAATACTATGTTTGATGAACTGACACTGTGTTTTGGGGGTTTTGGCTATTTGTTTGTGTGTTTTGGGGTGGGTATTTTTTTTGTTTGTTGTTGTTTGGGGTTTTGTGGGGGGAATGTTATGTTACTTCAGAAGATTATATTCTGCATGTATTTACGAGAAAGCTTTTGGTCAAGATACAAGTGTATCGCCAGAATGATAAAGTCTGATGTGCTTCCCTTCATACTCATAATGGATCAAAATATATGGCTTCCTTGTCTCATACAAACCCTGAAAGTTTCAGTGTAGGGAACTACACATTGTGCAGGCTTGATATGAAGCTGGAATGGAACTGCGGAAACCAGATGATTTGGTGTCAAACTAGGCCCAGATTCACTGAATCATTCATAAATCTACCTTGTTTCTGTATCATTACAAACAGGTTTTTGAAGGCCAGATGATTATTTACCTTACTGGATTTTGGCCAAGATGCCAGACTTAAAACCTTCTCAATGGTTGCTTCTATCAAGCTTTACACAGTACAGTGCTTCAGGTAATATTAAATTTCAACAGCTTAGGGTGAGTTGTTGGCTTATGTTCAGTATTCCAGAGGGAAAAAAAAAGAGAGTATATTTCAATAAAAGTCTATGAAAAATACTTTCCTGGAAGATGTTGGACAGTGCCAGGGCATAATAGAATCTATAAACCAACAGTAAATAAAATTTGTGTATTGAAAATGAATACCATAAACTGATTTTATTTTTCTTTTAAGCATAACCAATGCAATGGTTTTAGTATTTGTGTATTTAGATACCAAATTACAGCCATCTTTGATTTCTCATAGAACAAAAGTTTTGTAAATGAGCAATAAGTATTGTGGTTTCTTTTTGCTTGAAAAGTGGATGTTTTACCTACTGAATAGGTAAATGATTAAATAGATTTGGTTGATCACACATAAAAGACAACGTGTATAGAAGGAATGTGCATCCTAAGGAATAAGTAGATATCCAAATATTTTAAAAAAACAATCCCCTGCAATTTATTGTCTCCTGTACAAGTGTTTGCTGGATCAGGTCTGCTAACAGCATCTTTGCCCTTGACTTCTTGAAGTGACAAATGTTGTCAGTTAGGAAGAGAACTCCACCTTCCCTAAAGCAACTTTTTATTAAGAGATCACAATGGTGACAGCAGCATAATTCTTGAGAGATTCAAGAAGATGAGTGAAGAAATGGGACAGGTTTGAGCTGTGTATCAACTAAAAATGAGAAACTGGGTACTTACATTCTTATGCTTGTCTTTATGAACCAGGAATAAAACATTTTTTTAATAAAGATATCTTCTAATGCAGTTATTACCAGGGAAATAGTAAAGTGCTAGTACCAGTATTTCTGGGAAGTGAACTTGGACTGCCTCTTCATAGTGTGGGTGTAGGGAAACAGAGTCATGTTTGTGCAGGGTGCTGGGAGAGCATCGTGGCTGGCTGAGCTGGTCAGTCGGGGCATAATGTGCCAGAGCTGTAAGAGTTAATCCTCTTTGAGAGCCTCTTGTAAGCCATGCTGTGTGACAGGATACTGTAGTTGAGCGAGCTGAATGAGATTGTGCAGGGAACTGGCAGTAGAGTGGTAAGCCTTAATTAGACTCTCAGTTTGTTGGTGAATTACTTTAATCAGTGGATCATCTTTCCCTTCACCTGCTCAGGTTTGGGTTATGGTTGCAGTATGTGAGGCCATAGCTAAATTCACTTTTTCCCTAGGTATATGAATGTATTGTGTTTTTATTAGCTAAACTGCCCTTTCTTTTCCTGCACCCTTTGGAGAAAAGGTCAATAGGGTTGAATAACAGTAACAGCTGAAAAGCACAATAGTAGAACTGTCTGTAACTCTCAAAAGGCATTTGCAAAGCAGATAAGTATAATGAGACATCAGAAATTTCTAAATAGGATGGGGCTCTCTTGGAGAATGCTGATTCAGTAAGATTGACAGGTCTGGCTCCAGATTTTGTTTGTCTAGTGAGTTTTGACAACAGACGAATACATGTTTATATTCTGTAACTATGCAGCACTATTCTATAAATGAGTTATTTTTACAAAGAAATATTTTTCTATTGATTTACATGATGGTTGGGAGAAGGCCTTAATGTATTGAGGTTGAGTCTGTCTTGGCAGCTGGCCAACAGCCTTTCAAGAATTAATTTTTAATGCATTTTGTGGAATATTGTGTGTAATCCTTGTATGTAACTGTTAACCATATCACTTATTCACTACCCTGGCAAAAACTGCAAGCAGGTGTGCGATTCCTTTGGCTCTGAGCTGCAGATTTAAGTCCATTCTATTTAGAACTGTCATGGTTGCCATCAAGTAGCAGTACGGAATGTGGCATTTAGTAGGTGATGCTTTTCCCTCTGAGCAGGTAGATTATGTGGTGAATTTATTAGAACTTGTTATAAGACTTCTTCTTTTAAAAATGCCGGAATATTGACTTTGATAGGAGCAAGACAGGCTACTTGATTTGATCTCAATGTAGTGATGATAATTACATTTTAGTTTTCTGCTGTCAACTGCAGATGAGAAAAACATGTTTTGATGATAAATGAGAATCTGTACAGTTCTAGGGAGGCATCCATTGCAATGTAACAGCAATCCATGCAAACCTAATCAAGCTTTTCATTAGAAATCTAGAAGAAACATTAACCTAAAAAAAATTAACCTCAAGTATGATTCCAAAGGTAGGATATGCATAAGGTCAAAGGTACCTGAAACAATTCAATGTAACATTTCATTTCTCCAAAGTTGTTTTAACAAAATTGTGAGCCTGCAGCATCTTTAACTCCAGCATGGGGAAACTGCAAGGCTGTTGTGAGCACAACTTGGAGGGCTTGGATATGAATTCACATTCCACATTTGGCAAAAGGTTGACTATCCTGCTGTGTCTTGGATCTGTTGAAGGTAACAGTGGAGCTAAGAACAGTTGAAAAACTGAAATTCTTTGGCTCCATACTGGCTTCATGTTCCATATTGCCATCATATAGGACACTTTTTACCTTATATTATGGAATCCTCCATCAAATTTTAAGAATTCATTTTGAAATGTTACAGATTGGTGTGATTTATAGCACAGTTGATTAATTGTAGGTATCTTCTTCATGAATCAAGTATGATAGTGTAAGAAAAGAGGGGTGGAGGGAAAAAAACTTTTCTTCTAAAAAATAGAATACATCCAGAGAATTTTGTAATCATTAGCATAAAGATGTTGCTTCCTTCCAGAAGGGAAGACATTTTGTAGGAGATGTTTAGCCTTGGGGCAGTTCATTCTTTACACAGAGGCATGAGAGATACAGCTCCTGGCAGTTTTTATCATTACTAATAAATGAATAAGCATTAGTTCTGAAAAAAACATGTTTTATCTGAAGGACATGTTACATTTTTCTTAATTCTAGGGAAGTAAAGTTCAAGCCTGCGGGATCGTATTGTTGCAAGTTTTTTATGCAATTGCTTTGCATAAAAGAAAAATGGACTGAGATGATGATGAATGATAGATGAAGATTTTAGATGTAATTATAACACACACACACCCATTAAATTCCCAATTTCCTTTAACAAAGGGAATAAAAAAAATACTGTACAAATATGGTTTAACAGATAATATTTCATTTCAGTGAAATGCATGCAGGAAAATTAGGCAGGTTTATGAGAGACAGATTGACAAGCTTTAAATAGTCATGAGTATGTGAATAGATGACCTATTTTACTTCCTATTTTAATTCTGGAGATGAGCAGATTAAGGATTGTGCTGGAAAATATATCTGGAGCTTTTAAGGGAAGAGAAACTAAGAAACAGCAATCCTGTAGCATATATTCCAAAAACTCGATGGGGTTAGATAACTATTAACAGATCAGCTATGGAGAGATTTCATTGCTGCTGTCAAGTATATGAGCATCACCAAATCAAGATTTTGTCAGACAGCTGAGGAGCAGAAGGAAGAAGATTCAGTCACTGGATTTAGTTGAGATTAGCAGCAAATCTTTTCAGACCTAGCAAAAAATAATTCAAAGGCAAGGCCATTCTTTGGACACAAGACTATTCATAAGTGATTTTTATACTCTTAGTCATGTTTGGTGAAGAGTTTAGGGAAGAGTAATTTTGGGTTTCAAAACTTTGTCCTTCAGAAGGAAGACAACAGCTCATTCAAAAGTGCTAGAGTGAGTGGCATCTCCTAATTTATTTCATGTTGATAATACTTTATCTTAGCAAAAACATGAGGTTGTTTTTTTTTATAGTAAGAGTTTAATGAAATTCTTCTCAACCCACTTTCAGATAGGTGTTAGTGGACACTCAGTATTTAACAACATATGAGCTTCAATTTCTTTTTAATAATTGGGGGAAATCTAGTTTCCAACTCTCTGCCTCAATTCCATTATAGCAAAATCCCTCAAGCTTGTCCAGCATCTCTAACTTTCATAGTGTAATATATTTTCCTGTTCATTTTACCTTTTTAAAACCACAAACCAAGCTAAACCTAGGTCTTTATTCAAGAATGGGTCATGATACATGTAAGGTGAAAAGCTGGCCTCTAACAATGGATTTTTGTAACTTGTAGATACAAATACTAGTTCTGAATATTACTATGTCATAAGCTCCCTTTGACTCTGGTAATAATTGTCTTATTCTATGATTCTGTTAATGGCAGTACTTTCCAGTGGGCATCAAAATGAATGAATTACGTGAGGATTGTATCACAACATGCACTTACATTTTCTTGCCTTTATATTGCTGCTTGCATCCATGTTACTGATGAAAACCCCAACATAATGCTTATGATTTAAAAAATGAATTCTCAGGAAGGTCAGGTAGTATTCACAGATCCTGAAAAAAAATTTATTTGGTTCAAAGGTGTAGTGCCAGGAGATACAGGAATCCTAACATGCCATTCTTGCAACTTCAAAGACAAAGGCCTGACATGACTTTTGGGAAAAAAAGTGTGCACAACCACAGGAAATGCAGGAGCTACCATTAATACAACCTACTGTAACCTGCTGAATGTACTGTGTAGTCTTAATTCAGTTTGTTTTCATTTTGTTGTTCTATACTCCCGACTGATGATTTTTCTCTTGGTATTCTTGGAATGAGGCTGTCATTCTGGCATGTCAGATATAATCAAATTATTCTTTCTTATGAGTAAAAATAATACAGTAGTATCTGGTAGATACTGGTTATTTAGCAGGATAGTGGTACCTTCAGAGAGGCAATGCCATCAGCATTGTTTCATGCTATTTTTAACATAGCATGGTGTTTTGGGGCAGTTTTCCCTAACACCCTCCCAAAATAGTTTTAGGTTTCTGTAAACCTGAAGAAAATGATTCATTTGGGCGAGGATGAGGGAATGCCATCTGTCTAGGTGGAGTATCCACTTTCTTTGAGTGTGGTAGTGACATGTCTTAAGGAGGCTTGGTTGTTAGAGTTTGGGAAAAAAGGCAACTAGATATTTGTTCTTCCACCTGAAAGAGAAATGCTGCATAACAATGATTTAAAATGGCAACTGTATAATAATAATAGATTTTTCCTTGGCTATCTAATTATATTTCTATTCTAAGAGCAAGGTGCAATGTTTGAATCTGTTGATTATGCATGTTGGGACTTCACTGTACTAAGAGGCTATTAAGGATATGTAACAGGCAGGGAAAAAATAGAACAAAGCAGCACGTGATAAAGCTTTGTAGGAGAAGGATTTTTCTGGATGGTAGGAGGTGATCTGCAAATATATAGAAATAACATGA
This sequence comes from Laterallus jamaicensis coturniculus, assembly GCA_022605575.1. Classification (NCBI taxonomy): domain Eukaryota; kingdom Metazoa; phylum Chordata; class Aves; order Gruiformes; family Rallidae; genus Laterallus; species Laterallus jamaicensis. Next base: position 7,809,007 of record JAKCOX010000005.1, read on the forward strand.
CATCATGGAAAGGCATACAGAGGTGGGAGACAGAAGTTTTCAAAGAGTACATATGGTCATTTGGCAAAATGCTTATCACCTTCTCATGATGGTAGATGAATCTTGCAAAGAGTAGCTTTTTGTTGTTATTTTATGTAGGTTTGCTCAATAAAGTTAACAGTAAATTTTAAATAGCCACATTAGTGACCTTTCCAATGCATATGTTAGGGCTCTGCCCACCCATGTATTTTATGTTGCTTTTGACTGCTCACTAGCATGACGTTTCAGTGAGGGTTTTCAGTGAGAATTGCACGTAGTGAAAAGTAGCATATGAATTCAGCTGTCATTACCTTATGTTGCACAACTTCCTTGCACCAAAATCAACATTTCCTGTATTATGTCACCAGTGCAGCTGCTCTGCGTTCATGTTCAAAAGGCTACGGCGTAGGTGGAAGAGGTGGATTGCAGGATCTGCTAGTTTGCAAGCATCGTGTTTTTCTACTCACATATGCATGCAAAATCTGTCCCTGCCTTTGGGATGCTGCATCCTTAAGTGGCCTAGAAAGGAGGAATTTTCTCTACTCCCTTTTCTCCTCCATAATTAGCCTGGCTGCTTTGCAGCATGTTCTGCTAAAAAGGCCCAAGACCTATAACCTTCTCTTGAAACTAGTGGGAAATTAGAATTCTCCACATTGTATATTCCCTTACACCTTAGAAGAAATGTGGCTACCCAGAGCACCAACCAGAGTGCATAGTTTACAATAAGGAAATCTAGTTTTGGTTGGTTTGTTTTTTCTTTTTTTACTCTGGAAAAGCTGTAGCAGAATGTCTTTAGTTCATTTATTTCTTCATGGGAGTTCTTTGTTTGGTCTGCTTATTATTTACTTGATTTTCATATTCTTGATGTAAAACTTAGTTTTCTCTCAGCCTTTTTTTCCCTGTCTGATACTTTTGACCTGACATCTTGATCCTATGTTCTTTGAGAAGAACAGATTTAAAACAAGGAACTACATGATTGTTCATACCCTACAGCAATGAGATTTGAGTCTCATAAACATGAAGACAAAAAAGTGTGCTGTGTAGTGACTGAGAGAATAAGTATAGAAGAAAGCACAGAGGACAGCACAAGAGATGGTTACACCACTACAGAGGAAAAACAACTGTTACTTTTGCACAACCCTGTAGGCCTCCTCTACTCCATTTAATCTTATATCTGTGATTTCGTTAACTTTATGTCCAGTGAAGACGTGTAAGATGAAGATTATTATCTTGCTTTCCTTGCAACAGGGCTTTGCAGTGAGAATGCAAAAAAATGATCTAAGGAGCCACAAAAACTGCTGGAGTGGACAAGGTGCTGGCTGTGAAAGCATGTAATTTCGGGGGGCATAGAGATCTAGGTTACATGATGGCTGAGAATAAGTCATATAGGAAAAGGCTAGCTCTCTATCTAATTTTAGCTGAGTATATGAAAGTTGCTTGTATCTTCTATAAATTACACTGTTTCTCCAGTTAATGTACAAACTCATAACGCTTGCATATTAAGTAATACTTATAAAAAATTCATAAAGAGTCCAAAGCTTTCAAAATCCAATACCAGGCAGTGTGATGTTAAAGTCTTGCACAAAAATTGTACCCTACTTCCATTCATCCGAGAGCTTGCTGGCACTTAACAAGGCAGTTGTAGAGTTCATGCTTAATAGCCTGCTTCCATGCTCATTGACTGCAGTATAGATTATATGAGTTCAATGAACAGTTCTTTATGTGGGTTATCTGAGACTCTCTTTTATCTGGATTTATTATGTCTGGCACTGGTGTGCATAAGCCCAAGCTGTAAAGAACGACTGCTGTACTTTTGAGATATATGTTTCTCTTTTCCCATTTCCTGGAAGTTCTCTAGCATGGGTAAGGAGATCAGGACAGGGATGTTTTGCTGGATGTGGGCTGAGATATGTAGTGCCTTTTGCGTCTTTGAAAGATGGAAAAGAGGTACAAAAATGTAAACTCCAGCATAAAGTAACGTGTTCACTTAGTTGATACCGGGCATTGATTAAAATGGTGCCTGTTTTGTCTTGTACAGTGGTGGGCTTGTCAGTATTTCCACTGTCATCCTTGATAATGCAGGATTTTCAGGTTTTCAGTAGAACTTAGTTCTGGACTGGAAATGGAAAACCACAGTGGCCTTGTGGTAGATAAACATGTTTAGCTCTCTGGTTTTTTTAAGAATCAAAATCAGTTTGGTTTCTGGTTTGTGTTGAACTGAAAATCAAAATCATAGGTCATGAGTTTAAAAATGTAAGCTTTGTAGTATTTTCTTTATATGCAGCCAATGGGTTAGTGATGTTTGGGGTCCTTAAGAATGATACTATATCAATTTCTTGGTCTCTTGTGAGAACATTAGCAAATACTAAGTAGTTTACAAAATCCACATCAGCAGCAGAGGATATCTAAAACAAATAGGAAGAGTTTGGCTTTGATATTTTCATTTTACTTGCTACCTTTTATGTGTATTTTTGCAGTGATATATACTTAGGTAAAAGCCTTGTTCTGCTAGGTAGTATACACATACACAGTAGACAATAACATTTGATTAGAAGACCTTCAATACAGAGAGAGTTAACCCTTACAGGTTCTGAAACAAAATAAACGTAATTGAGTAAATAGTATTTTGCCTGGCAGAAGATGATGACCTTAAGTAAGGTAATGGAAACAGCATTTAAGACAGTACCACAAGTAGGAAATCCCCCTGTCTTAAGAAATAGTTTCCCACAGGTATGCGCTGACTTAATTTGGACAACTCCAATGGATATGCAAAGACTGCTGAAAAGAGTGCAGTGTAGACTTCACAACAGTTTCCATTCTTAGTTAATAGGGTATTGTTGTACAGTAAGTACTGTACTGTGCTTAGCTGAATAAGGAATGTTCTGCAGTTTTCTAATTTTGCTATGCAAGTAGACATTAAAATCTTCCAAAACAAAGAATAACGTTTAATATTCACATTTCACAGACAATACACAGGACTAACTGGTAGATGTAAAAACTAGGATCTAGTATGGCCTTCTATGTTACTTGACTTCCTTGTTAGCCCAATGTCTGCGTAGTTACATTCTGTTGCTATTTAAGCAGTTGTTTCTGTAGCCAATTTAAATTCATGATCTGAATTTGCAACACTCCAAGTCAGTTCAGAGTCTATAAAGTGCTGAGTTGGGTCCATTCCTCGAAAAGTTGTTCTAATGTTCCCTTTCACTATTGAAACTGTGCACCTCTTTTTCATGATTTATCTAGCTGTTTTTATCAGCCCCTAGACATTGGATTTTATTATAACTGTTAGATCACAGTGTCCTCTGATATGAGAAATGTCTGTTTGATAGATACTCATTGATATTTAAGATATAGAATCACGGAATCACAGAACAGTTTGGATCGGAAGGAAAGGTAAAGCTAGTTCCAACCCCTTGCTGTGGCATGGACACTTACACTAGCCCAGGTTGCCAAAAGCCCCATCCAACTTGGCCTTGAACACTGTCAGGGAGGGGACAACCACAACTTCTCTGGGCAACCTGTGCTATTGCCTCTCAACCCTAACAGTAAAGAAGTTCTTCCTAAAATCTAACCTAATTCTGCCCTCCTCCAGTTTAAAGCCATTACTCCTTGTCTGTTGCTACATGCAACTATAAAACTTCACTGTAAGAAGTGATTAGAACTTGAGATAATGAAGCACCTCCGTGAAGGAATATCTTGAGTCATTCTTCTGGCATCTTTCTGAATCTTTTTCAAGCTTTCAACATCTTTTCTGAATTGTAGGTATTCAAAACAGGCCCAATGTATGGTATTGTTTTGATATTGCAATGTCTTGTCTACCATATTGTGCTGGGAGCTCTTATTATGTGCCGTCTCCCTTATTTCCTTTTCACAGTAATTGCTTTCTAGGCTCAATACACATAATAAAGCTTAATCTTCCCAAATACTCCAGACTGAAATATTTTCTGTATGACACCTACTTCAAATATGTTAGTAATAAAGTGGTACAGAAGTGTAATTGATATAATTTTTCCTTAATAATTTTTTAGGTCTATGTTTAGAGAGTTACTCCTTGGCTACAAGTTGTGTTTTGCTTAATGAGGAAGAGGAAATAAAACCCTGTTTGTTACATGGTATGCTGTGCTTTTCTTGTTAGGACTTGTAAAAAAGAAAGCATATATTCAGCATACAACATACCTGTGAAGTTAAGGTAAAGAAAACAACAATACTTATTTCCTTAAATGAATGTTCCGTATGTTGCTATAGCACAGATTCCTGGAAGATCTTGGGAATTTCATTCTCTTCCAGAATGAAATCTGGGATAAGGCTGGAGAGATGATTATAAATGTTCATGAATTTCCTTTCCTTGTATGTAAAATCATACAAATAACAGAAAAGTATTATTTACAGGTATTCTTAAGTGGAACAACAGAAACAGTGAAATGCCATATGGGATGATCATGTTATCAGTGACAATATACAGCTGAACTATAATGCAGGTACTGATTATGGAATTTCAGCCAATGAAACAAAAAATAATCATCCTAGAATTCTTCTTTTGTTTCAGCAGCTCTTTCTTTTTTTTATAAAGTTGAAGAAGAATGGGACAATAGATAACTCTGTCCAAAATGTTCTCATGCTTATGGTCTGAGACAAACACACTTAAAACAATATTATCACAGTGAAAGCATGTTTATTTCTAAAGAAAATCTATATCAATTAGCGACTATACCCAAAATTCTCAAAGAGGAGTGCTACAATTATTTTTATCTAAGTGCTCTTTAAAGAACAAATAAAAAGAAAATGAGCATAATTTGCTGCCAGTGAAGATAGATATTATGGTTGTTAACATACATTATTAGAGGGTGAGTAAAGCTTGCTGGAAAAATTTCCTCAAATATGGGTATAGAGAAGTTTCACAACTTTTTTTAAATCCATTTACAATGCTTTAGAACTATCTTTTCCTCTGTTTTCCTTTTTAAAAAGTTTTTAGTATCTAATTTTAAATTCAGTTCCTGCAGTTTCCACTGCAGCTTGTACCTTGCTGGCCTCCAACTGTGCTGAATCTGCACCAGCTTCTTGTTAATCACTGACATGAGTTGCTGCTTCGGGAAGGAACAGCTCAGCAGAATGTAGAAAGTGCTCTGTTCCTGCTGTCCAGGGCGTGCTCTGTGGACAGACTGTCACCATACTCAATAACTCTCTATACAAGATCACCAAAATCCTATGATAAAACGGTGTCTTTTATTTGTTTCATGTTAGAAGATCCACACTGATTGCATTAGGGAGGAAATTACATCTTCTGCAGATGGGTTGTCCCTTCTAGACTGGCCAATGTTTTGTGTCATGTACAGAAAGAGGCCCTCCACTGGATGAGATATTGTTTATTGGAATCTAGTAGGGATGGAGAAAAATTAGAGACAACCTTTTCTCAAGAAAAAAGATGAGGGGAGTCCAAGGGAAAGACAGAGAGCAAAGCTGGGTGTGATTTAGGGTTTACAACAGTTGCTAAGCAGAAGATGTAGGAAAAAGTGACAATATAAAATGGGTTTAATAAATGAAAAATGGGGATAAGCTGTGGAAGACCAGAAATGAAAAGAATTTAAGTACAGGAAAGAGAAAACAATGTACGATTTGAAAGAGGGTCAGAGAAATCTACTCATGAGTATCACATTGAAAATATGCATAGTCAGCAATCCTTAGGCTGTATGAACTTCTATTCTTCATGTTTGGTTTAATTACACCCACTTGCTGATCCTCTTCTCAGTAATTTTTCTCACCTTTCTCTCATGGCAGTAGTGCTTGATACACCTACAGATCTTTTGCATCAGAAGGCCACATGAAATACATGGGGTCTGTATGTTCCCTACTTGAAAATTAACTGGGACAATGGTTGTCCAAAAAATATCTTCAGTACAAATGCAGAACACAATTGGCTTATTTTATGGACCAAAATGTAATAAAAAGTAGAAAACTTATGCTATGCAAGTACCTCTTGATAGATGCTTGTATCATCCCATAGCTTATTTGTGGGAAGGACATGCTATCATCCTTCTTTATAGCTGACAACACCAAAGCAAAAGGATTTCAGGCTCAACTTGCCAAACTAAGCCTTTGATCTATGTCACAAGACATCCTGTTTCTGATACTCCACAGCAAGTGTTCTGAGGCTGAATTAAACTGGAGTTGTTGTCACTAGTACTGGGACTTAATGTGGGTATGGAGTTCCTTCATTTTTTTTTCATCCAGCTTTCCAGTTTAAACTCTATTTTTGCATGGAATGGAAAATACTTATTGAAAGGAGACCTCCTATATATTGTGAACGTATTGAAAAGTCAAGAGCATTGACATCCTATTAGATCAGCTATTAATTATTATTTTTTTCCAGAAATACTCTGTTTAGTCTCCAGTCATATATTTTGTTGGTCAGTATGATGTGTTTGTGTATTGTTTTCTCTGTAAAAGTCAGTTTATGTACTTGCAATTATCACCAGTTTTTTTGAGTAAACTACAATGTCACCTATTCACTATAGCTTCCTGTTTTTCCATAGTCCATTTTGGGTTTTGATCTTTTTAAAAAAATCACATTGCTCCTTCCTTTTCTCATGCTCTCAGTCTTTTGCAGGAAGAGAATTGGATAGGTATTTCTCTTCTAGAAATACAACTCTATCTCACCAGAACTAAGACAGAGGTGTTGTCTTTCTCAGCTATAGAAGAAACATAGTATTGCAAGCTATCCAATAGAAATGCTGCCTAGGACTAGTGGTTTTGGCTGTTTTTCTAGTAGAGTAATGGAAGATAGTGTTTGTATGGCCATGATTTGATTTTAAGAACTGTTTTCACATTTGAAATGGTTTAGAACATACACCCCACCCCAAAAATTCCTAGAACCAACCCCCCCAACAAACAAAAAACACTAACAAAGATCTTGAAGCCAATTTATGAGTTCTCAAAATATATCAACTTTCCTATGCAAAGATTAAAACCCACTAACTAGCAATCCAATTTTGACTGTGTAGATAGGAAGTCACTTTCTGTTAGGTGGTGTTTCAGAGCTTCAAAAGGCTTCATACCTTCTTTAACTTCCAGAGTTTCACCAAAATGATTATCAAGGCCCCCAAATAATACTTAGTAGCCACCTTATAGATGGTGTGCACTCCAGACTGATTTGTTGGAAAAGTAAAGAAATATTCTTTTGTGCTGTGATTATATGAATTTAATCTTTGTTTGTAGCTTAGCTTCTACTATTTCCCTTTCAAAATAACAAATTAATGATGGTTGGTGAAATTTTATGCAGTTTAACTTCCTGCTTTTGATGGTGTAACCCAAGTTAACTGCTCAGCAAATAAATCTTACACAGTACTCTGTTGCAGTTCAATAAAATTTATGCTACCGGTTGAGGGAACTGCTGGAAATGCTGTACTGAAGGCTCTCCAAAATGTAATTGAGAATGTCAGGAGAAATCATTACAAAATACATGATTGCCCAGATTTATCTGTTACACTAGACAGCTTTAAAGCACGCAATATGTACAAAAGGTGGAGTGCTACCGAGGTATTCAGGTGTAGTAGCACAGCTCTGGAACGTGGCCAAGTGAGTCATACATTTGTTCTAGCTACACATATTTTAAATATAAAGGAATGATTACCACTGTCAGGTGCTTTATATGACTCACATTAATTTTGAGAAGAGGAGAGGATAAAACCCAAGAACTCCTCTGTGCATTGGATTACAGACAAGGTGCAGAGGACTCAATGAAATGGGCAGGCAAGACACAGTTCTCTGCACTGAAATTGAAAAGCAGCTGTTTTCCTTGTTATGAATGTAAAGCACAAATTCTCATGACAGATCTTAAGGCAATGCATTTCCGATACTCTGATCAATGGCTTCTAAAAAACGTTGTTGATACCTGTGTTTATTCTGCCACTGTTCTCTGCTCTTGCTGTCAAGCTTTATGGAATAATAGTGGGATCTGAGTGATGATTATTATTCCCCTCTGCAGTTTACCTATTAAGCAGAAAAACCTGTACATCTTACACTTTTCAGAAATAAATCTGCCACTTTGGAAGTGTAGTAAGGAGAAAATGGCAGAATAGCACAGAAAAACCACACAGAACTAAAACAAGTGTTACACAGTGCAGAAGTTACTAATGGTATGCAGAATCTCCTGAACTCACATATATTGAATCTGAAATTGTAAAGCATGCATCTAAGTTTGATCACTTATATGTGAAAAGAATATAAAGAACTTGGAATTCATGTGTCCATACTTGATAGCATTTAATTTTGGTATATTACTCCCATGATATTAAATGAAAGGCTTTACACATCTCACTGCATTATTTATACAAAAGGTGTCAATTTACTTTTAGACTTTTGGCCAATATTCTGTTTGACATCAAATATCCATTTGTTGGGAAAATTGGAAAAAGATATAGGAAGTGTTCAAGGCCAGGTTGGATGGGGCCCTGGGCAACCTTGTGTAGATCCAGGTCTGAGGTTGGTGGCCCTGCCTGTGGCAGGGGGGTTGGAGCTCTATGATCCTTGGGGTCCCTTCCAACCCTTGCCATTCTATGATTCTATGAAATGGGACTGGGCTTTTAGCTGGGTAAAAATTAGAGCTTATGAAGGAAGTAAAAGGAGTTATGGAAAGACTCAAACTGAGATGCAAGCAGAATGTTATAATGGCAGAAGTGAGGACGGACTAAGAAAAAAGAGAGAACATGGATAAAGAAATTACTCCACCTTTCCTTTTCTTTGTTCTGCATTTAATCTTACAAATATTTCCCAATGAAACTCTGTTATATTACTGGACAAAATGCAGAGATTGAAGTTAATTTTTAGAAATTTAGGTACCACATGCAGTCAGGAGGCGCCAGTTATGGCAGTGTCGTACATTGCCGTAAGCAGGAATAAGGAAAAGTGGGTTTATCATTTACTTAAGCCTGGCTAATTTGGTAGAGTTCTTGAAGTCCTGCAGATAAAAAAAGCACCATGGGTGAAATGCTGCTACAGTCTGTGTGCAGAGCTTGCTTTTACTGGCTTCCCTTAGTGTGAAAACCTTGCTCAACCTAGGCAAAAATTTCATAGCCTTGCTCTCTCAACTGCTTAAAGATTGTAAGTGGAATATATCTTTGTCTCCTGCCCTTCTATTGTTCTCTGATCGTGAACATCTCAGTAAACAGGGATTAATTGAATGGACAGTCATTCAGCTGTGCTAAGGTGTCAATAGGCTCAGAAACATGCCCAGCCTGCTAATAGGCTTAGCTGGTGATACTGTTATTGCTTGAGTCTTCATGAAGAAAGAGCTAGGAGCGAACAATTTACTCTTCTGTCTTTTGTAGCAGAAATGGCCCTTCTGTTGGTAGTATTATTTCTCATAAACACTGGTGTAAAAAAAGCAGATGCAGGTGAACTCTGTTGCGTATACAATGCCAGTTCACACACAGGCATGGTTTTCTTCTCTTTAGTACTTGTGCTGATGTTAAACGTGGGTCCTTCCGTTTCGGTGCTTGATCCTGGTCATCTTAAGGATAAATATTTCAGTTAGCGTCAGTGCAAAGGGGCATTGCAATGCTATCGTTCTGAGGGATGTTCATCAAGGGAGGAATATGACATTTCTTGGAGACTGTCATGGCCCTCATGAGGTGTTAAGATTATTTAGGTGGCTGTGCTGTGGAGAAGTGTACATTAACTTGAAATATGGGAAATATCTATAATAAAGAGTTCTAGTTTATTTGATCAGGGAGAAAACCTAGATAAAGAAAACCCCTGGGTGTTTTTAAAATGTTCCTTAATGCTTTTTATACTCCTCAAGATGCAGTGAAGGTCAATGCAGTAGGAAATGTCTCCATTGATTTAGATAAACGGTACCTCTTTGCAATGCATTCCATTTTTCCCTTTTATCCACTTGAAGAGCTACCATAAGACTTTACCTTAGGCTGTCAGGCAATGTGCAAATTTTTCATAACCCCTGGTGAGGTTATTAGGTTGGCATATCTCTTGCCCTTTAGGGCAAACACTTCTACTAAGAAGCTTTTTCACTTGTTGTTATCATGGTACTTGCATTATAAATATTTATTTCTGGTAGTAATTAATTTCTCTTGTATTTTATTAACCTATAAACCAGAATGATATTCAAGTTAATTTGACTTTAATCTAAAAAAATAAAATAAAAATATTTCTTCTTTCATATTTCATTTCTATGTTGCCATGGTTGCTCTGTAACCATTTCTGACTGATACTGCAGGGTTTATAATGCACAGCAGAATGCTGAGACTGAATATTGAGACAATGTACATATGCACTCAACAGAATTAATGGTGTCTACTAACTGCAAAACGCGTTTTAGGAAGACCCAGTGGTAAGACTATGGCTCTATGTGCTTCACAGGAGTTTTGAAGCTTGCATCACTTTCAATTCAAACACAGAAATTATTGCTGTAGAAAGCAATAATGTTTAACAGGTAATTAAAATATATACATGTATGTATGTTTACTTAACACCTGTGGATCTAAATTGTTACAGATCCTCAAGCAGGAAGACCTGCAAATTTTGTGCTGTGGCTGCCACATTTTTACAAGAATATTGCAGGACTCTAGTATCCATTTCAGTGGTAAAGCACTAGTTATAGTATTGTAGATTTCTGGTCTTTTCAAATTGATTTGCAAAGATTTGTTTTTATTGGTGATAATAAATATAGAATTTCCCAGTCTCGTGCTGTCAGTTTAATACTTATTTGTTCGCTCCCTTCTTCTAGCTGCAGTTACCACACTGATTTGTTGCTGCTCCTGGGCTTTTATCTGTGCTTTGTGCAGGCAGACTAGGAATTAGTGGGAAGCTATGGCCCTGCGCACCAGTGAGCGCTTGGCCTCCCAAGGTGGGTGTATCCTTAAAGGATAACCAGACAGCACTTCACTGCATCAGCTTCTCCTATTGCAGTTGAATATACCTAAATCTGTCAGACATTAGGGATTGCTGTGACAGGGATGTATGAAAGACAGATAGGTGCAGTTAGAAACATCAACTCTTTACTGAATTGACAATACTCATTGCCAATTGTTAGTTTTTAACCCCTACCAGGAATTATCACTACACATAAAAAGGAATCAGTCCTTAACAAACTCCTAATTCAGCTGCCACTATGTAATGCCACTGAACTGACACTGATGGCTCTGATCCTTGAAAACCTGAGCCGGATGGCCCAAAAGCTCACTGATGAAGGCTTTCTTCATATGCTATTGGTGTTTTATACTCCTGTGACCCCTTCTCAACAAGATAAGGGATGATCTTATCTGAGCATGCCAGCTTTTATGACCATTACTTCTGGCTTCTCTTACTCTTTTGGTTTCAAAGTGATTAGAAAAAGATGTCGGAGAAGTTCATGCTGAGGATTGTATTGTAAAATCAGTGTGTTTAAAGTGCAGTACAGATTTTTTCATAGTCAGAAGTTAAAAGAACCAAGGTAATAATATCATAACTCATTTTCTGGAAGAAATATTCAAAATGTATAATCAAATTTTCTTTGCTAAATTATTTCTAACAGATTGAAGCATCTCTAAAGATGATGAAAGCTAATGCAAGAAATCATCTTTACCTTGTTACGACTCTAATGAAAAATGTCAAATACAAACCTAGAGGAAAAAAGCACCCCTATGAATAGTTTTCTGCTGAGTTAGTGAGCTGAACTAGCTCCATAAATATTACAATGCATGTTGGAGCTGAGTTGAATAAGGCAGTGGGACCATGTTTGCCGGGACAAGACTGAGAGGAGTGTGGAGAAGTGAACTTCAGGAAGAAGGCTGTGGTCATAAATGTGCTAGATGACGGATATTTTGTCAGCTGAATTTTAAGTATTTTCCCTGCAACAAGTGAATGTTAGGGATGGATTTGTAGCTTGTCACAGATGGGCTTCTTTCTGGTATTATCATATATCAGTGACATTTTTAATTGTTTTCTTTTTGAGAGAGAGAAGAGATGAATCATTAATAGAATTTGAGGGAGCGTGTGAACTTTGCAAACAAATGAAACTACAAAGAGTTGTCAAACTGGGGGGCTGCCAGCCCTTAAAGTGTCCCTTTAAATAATATAATAAGATTCCAGTGGATATTTGTGTCCTTTGTGAGTTTCCTTTAAAAATGTAGCAGGCTCCAGTCTATTTGTAAATGCATTAACTGAGTTTCCTTCTGTCTTCAAAGGTTACAGATTGGGAAGAGAAGATGAAAGCCATTGTATGAGAATATTTGAGACTCTTAGTCCCATCTTTGTCCTTTTTTTTTTACACTCCATAGGTAGCACAGTGGTAGAATGCACAGTAGGATACCTGCTTTAAAGGCCTCATTTTACCTTTAAAAGCTACGCTGCTGACAGTGCATTTTTAAAAAGGTCTAAACTTGAACTGGCAAAAAGGTCTAGATACTAAATACAAAGACTTTGATGGTTTTTGTTTTCTTTCCCTCTAAAATTTTCCATGGGGTTGGAAGGTTCAGTGAATCAAATGACCTATCCACCAATAGCTTTTGTTAATGTTGTATGGATTTGAACGAGCCTTGCTCCCAGCAGATTATTAGAGCTGATCATTTAGTTTGGCTGTGGTTTTACATATGTGTCTGACACACGGCTTTAGGAAAACAGAGAAGTTGTATTAGAAGCACAAGTCTTTCTTTTTTTTTTTCTTCTGAAACTGAGTGCAGATACATGCATTGGGGTATACTATGCATAGTAATCAAGGGTAAAACAAGTTGTTCATGGAAAAAAAAAGGAATTTTGAATGGTTCATTGCTTTGGCAGTTACTCAGCCTTTAATTCCTGTTTTGTTTTTCTTACTAAATGATTAGTATCAATATATCTGGACTAAGTTTGGTGGTTCAAATTTGTTTTCTTTATCAAAACAAGCTAGTATCTACAATAATAGTTCCTTTTTTTTTCCTCTTGAAGGGTTTTTCAATGCACCTCTGACTAATACTAATTTGATAGATCTATACTAATGTTGAATATTAACCTGTATCAGATACATGATAGACAATGTTACATTTCCATTTTGAATAGATCTTGTCTGCTGCTACTGCTTTTTCTAACTGGTGATGGTACGTTGAATAAAAGATAAAAATAATAAAAACATCTTAATAGAGAGTTCTCTTGCTGAATTCAGCTGTTTTATATTCTTCACAACTGGTCTCTGTGCTGTTCATATCAAAGCAATGCAGGCTGATACCTCTGACAAAAGACTGATATGTAATACGTGTTTGTTCCCTGGATATATTTAGCTTACTAATAGGCTACAGAGTTATTCTAGGCTTCGAGAAGTTTGAGGTCTGAATTGTGAAGGGCAAGTGTTTTCAGGCCCTACTTAAGTCTTGAATTGAAAGTGTTCTTCTCATCACTAGCTTCATATCAGTAACCACTATTGACACAGATCTTTTCTAAAATGAATTTAAAAACAGCAGAGAGGCTTTTTCTTTCTGCCTTTTCATTTTTTTTCCTTTTGCCTTCATCCCCCTAGACAGTGGCCAAGTGAGGTTGACAATCTCTTGAGTGTGAGCTCTTGGGAAAAGAAGGTTTAGAGGGGAACCCAAAGAACAGCCAGGGAATTTCCAGTGCATCTGGAAATCAATGGCAAGGGCTGGTAAATTGTGTCACCTCTTTCTGCCCAGAAGCCCTGGTGCAGAAGTGAGTGACCGCAACACTCAGGATTTTTGGGAGTTCTTTGATGGGGAAGGGGAGAATGAGGATTAACACAGAGGCATCGCTGTAGACACAGGCAGATACTCAGAACTACAGAGTTAACTCCTTGCTTCCAGAGGAGCACGTATTGAACTCACCGACGGCAGCCGCCTCCTTCTGATGCTATATCATTCTTTTCTATTTTCAGTTGCCAGAACAGTCTGCTGTTAGACATCTCAAGGGATGCGAACTATTCCTGTCTCTTTGCAGGCTCTATTAGGTCCATCCACAGTATTCTCATCTGCTTGAGGTGAGTTTAGGATGTGAATTTAGATTGCACATATGGCAATGTATCGGACTTAGTATTGACTTCAATTAGACTTGTATTAGCCTGGGGAACTTGGGCAAAGTACTCCTTAATTAAAATGAAGCAAGTGTGATCCCCAAGCAGGGAGTCCAACCTTGTACTGGTCTCGTAAACATGCATACAGTATTTGATACTATCTTTGAGTTGGAGAGGGCAGAGGAAGATTAAAATACTGTCTGGTGTCAGTCTTATGGATGGGAAAAAATCACAGACTACCTCTAGGATTAGTTAGTTTTGCCTAAAGCTTTTAAAAGGTGGGGTTTTTTTGTTTGGTTTGGTTTTTTGGTTTGTTTTTTTTCAGGGTGATCTTCTGTGTTTTGACCTATGTTAATATAAAAGAAAGCAGTGGATTTCAGCTGTGTCTGTCATGAGGTTTAGCAATATTCCCTAAAGATTGTACAGCTTAGAGGTATATCATTCATAAAGTGCCAGGCATGTCATTTAGCACAGTCAGGTTTCAGTATCAAGGTGAAGATTTGTTTCAATGCGACGTGAGTGATTTGCAGAGATAACTATTTTAGTTAAGAAGGTTAAATGAAATGTCAGTTGTTACTGTGAGACTTCAGTCCCCAGTTCACTTTGAGTGTTCTGGCACTGTAAATAGCACAGGGACTGAGTTTCCTGAATAGCAATTCTTTCAGTTCATAAATTAGATCATCTTAATGGCCCACAAAGTGCATAGAAAATGCTGTTTGTAAAGATGTGAGCAACTGTTTCTAAGCAGCTATGACATTTGTTCTGTTGTAAGAAAGGGAAAAGGTGGGGTTTTTTCCCTTTCAGTACTGAGGTAAAAAAGAAGGCACATATTGAAATAAAATTAATTCAACATTTATGATTACGTTAGATTTGGCTTTTCAACCTTTTATTTATTTTTAAAATGAGCTGCTTCTGCAATCAAGCAGTGAGAAATAGCATCACATTCAGTAATTCCAACAGAAAATAATATAGATGGGTTTCAGTGAATACATTTAAGCTCTTATTTTGCTAAAGGTATATTTCATCTGTTTTCTAGACAAGGGAGGCTCAGAAACACCTGTAATGTTACAGGGAGTGAAGAAATTCTTTTCTGTTGCTATTTTCATGAGAAATTAGTTATCTGAAAAGAACTTGTATAACTTTGTTTTGGCTTAAGAATGTGAGAATAATTTACTAAAACATTTTCTTTTACAAATGGTGTAGAAACATGTTAAAATAAGAATTTTGGTAGCTTGGCCCTTTTAAAACAGTGAGTGAGGGGAAAACAATGTATTGGTGGTGAAGTTCATTGCCAAGTCCTTCTTGTTTTAATCTCACAGAGCTCCCATTGACTGACACTAGGGGATTCTTCTAAGTAGGGCTTTGCTCCATGAATAATGGAACTTGCATTTGAGAGGAATAAGTCTTCTCATACAAAATTTTAAGGGTGGGAGTTTCCTTTGGGTGGAAAAAAAATAGCATATTGGTTTTATTGTTTCAGACCCAGGCACACTGGAAAATAGTTCTATAAGTTAGAAATTTTCAGATCAGTATTCAGGGATCAATTTTAAATCCTTGCTCTCAAAACAGGAGGTAGAGACTTAATATAATGTCTTACCTGTGATCTCTTCTTCCAATCTTCTTAAAACAACTGATAGTAAAATAACTTTAAAACCAGAGTAAGCAATACAGTTCACTCTTTCTGATGTGAAGTCAAGTGGAGCCTTGTTTTGCTGTTAATTGCACATAAGTTTGTGTTCAAGGAAGACAGCTTTTGAAATGTTTTTGGCTCAACTGCATTTATGCTCAACCTTTTCTTACTGTGGGAATGAGTAGTGTTTCTTGGGCAGTTGCTTACCTGATAAACTTCCTAAATAATTGAAGCACAGAATTTTTTTAGTACTAAGTAAAATTCAAGATACTACTCCCAGAGTGCATTGCAGCACAGTTATAAAAGATTATTTTTTCAGGAAAAAAAGAGGATAGTGGGCAGAGTGGATGCTTGAGAGCATGTTTTTGATGAAAAATTGAAACTTTTAAAAAAACCCAAGGGTCTTTAAAACTATTTTGGTCAAAATCTCACTTCGGGGATGTTTATCCTGTTCTTCAAACATCAAGTAGTTTCTAATTATCGTGGTTTTCAAGATAAATGCAGCAGGTTGGTAACTAAACAGAGACTGTTCTCAGTGCAGGTTTTGTATGGATTACAGATAAGGAAGTTGTCAGTTTCTTTGTCATTACAGATAGAGCATGTCTTCTTTTTTTTTTTGCTGTAAAGACACTATTAGTTTAAGTTTGCCTGTTGAGTGTGACTTCTGTTGTTCATTGTTGGAGCTACGTTGTTTTTCAGAAATGTTTGTTTCTCCTGTAACATCCTTTTTGTTCACCCCAGTTAAAATGAACAGGAAGAAGACAAGCTAACACCAAAGTTCTCAGGTATTTATTTTTACTAAACTTCAGTACAAAAGATCTGTTAAAAGATTGTCTAGGATTATACAAAAAATAGAAATGAATCTGGACTTTTTCTTATGGTTAAACTGCTAACCTTGTGATTTGAAGTTTTATTAATCTGGATGATGTGTGTTTATAAAATTCTGTGGTTTTGTGTTTGTTTATAGAATTCTGTGGTTTTCTTGACGTTTATCTTGCTTATATTAAGATGTCTAGCTGTGATGATGATAACTGGTAGAGATTTCAATGCAAATGGTATTGGTAGCCTCAGTAGCAGCAGAAGTGTATTGTGGGGAAAAAGTATATATAGTTCAGTTGGTTTGGGGATGTTTTGTTGTTTAATTTTGTTGTTTAATTTTTGTCTAGCATATATCCACTTAATTGTAATTCTGGAAAAGCTTAGAGTGTTCTGTGGCATGAGCTATGTACAAGTCCCATGTGATTAATTATTGTGACCAAAAAAAAAAAAAATCCAAGTATGATTCTCTGAAATTTAATAGAGAAAATAGAGAAAGGTTCTCCAAAATTATATTTAATGTAATTTATATCAGGAGTACCCATAACAAAAGTGCCCACTCTGTAATTTTACATGATTAAGACTTAAAAAAGAGCAATTCATGAGGACGGCTTCTTCCGATAATCTTGTGAGTATAATAATGCTAAAGAAATTTCAGATTCAGAAACATTACAATATAAACCTGTTTGTAAAGCTATTCTTACTCCAAACAACACATGTGAGTCTCCTAAATATCTTAATATATCACAGTACATTATCATGGCTCATTACTTGCCATGAAAAACATAGTGCAGGGACTGTATATACTTTTTGGAATCATACTAATTTTGACAGACTAGCACTCTCATGCTACTTCCCCTCTGGTAAAAGCTATATTTGCATTAGATTTTATATTATCTGCTACATCAATTATTTGCTCTGACATATATACCAAATTCTTTTTGCTGTCACAGTTTTCGCCTCACTGGACTGCCTTGAATTCCTGTGTCAGCAGAATGTTCAGATGCATTTGGTAAAATATTGTTACAAAAATATCTGCTTGTATACTGCTGAGAATAAACAAAGTTTCATTCAGACATTTGATTTATGAAGCTCAACACATGATCTTAAAAAGATAGCGTATGCCCAACCTTTCAGGCAGCATCATAAAATACAGTTCTGACATGCTGGATGTAGCAAACTTGTCCTGCATAATGCACTTAAAAGTGTGCAGTCATCTGGTTTCAGTGTAAACTTTAAGGTCTAACCTATGTATTCCATAATCTATTGTCATTTAAACATCTGAATGATGTCAGCAGTGATTTTGGCCATGTAATTGCTGTTGACTTGAACAGTATCAGTGATAAATTTTCTCAAGTTCATGGGCTGAGATCAACACACCAACTCAGAAATAGCACTATCTAAATATCTGTATAGAAAAAAAAAAACCCCTCTAGCTCAGTTGATGTCATAGCAGGCAGGCTCAACATGCCAGTGGACCCATTGTAATCTGTGTGAGCTTTCTGCTGAAAACAGTACAAACTGTACAACTCTTTTGTCAGTTGATATACAGAGGACAGTTTTGGATGCTATTTCCATTGACTTACATGTTCTGCTGAATTTTAAATCTTTCTCTCTCAAGTGTACCTCTTCTGCATCTTTCTAACATTTTCATCTTGGTGCCTCTAAACTCCTTTAAAAAACCAACATAAACTCCCTTTAAAAACCACGTTGAAACCTTTAAAAAAACCTTTAAAACCCCACATTTTCCAATAGCTGATTTGTTTCAGATAAAGTACACTGCCTTGCACACCTTCTCTCTTTCTCCATGGGTATTGGTGTTATTGGTTTTCTGCTTAAAAAAACCCCAACTGAGACTCATAGAATATACTGAATTGGAACGGACCCATAAGAATTAAGTCCAACTCCTTCAGCCTCTCCTCATAAGATTTCCCTTCCAAACCCTTCACCATCCTCATTGCCCTCCTCTGGAAACATATGTGTGATATTCTTAGCTACAGAAAACAACATGCCAGCAATTTGTTCCTTGACTTTGAAGTTTGGGACTATTTTGGGGATGGCAGTGCTGTGAAGAGCTTTGGTTTCAAAAGGGAGTTATATGTGCCCCTTTTTTTTCATGTATGTTAGAGAATGATTTCTTTGTGTCTGCATGGGTGATAATTTAATCTGTCTACGTATCAAGTGCGATGATAGTTTCTGTGCATTAGTGTCAGATCTAATTCAAATATATAAAAATATGTCATTTTGAGATGGCCAAATTTAAGAAATAAGATAAAGATTGGAAATTATCAAGCTCTTAATACGAGAGGAATTTTAGAAAGTCCAAATGGCAATTTCCCAATACAACAGAGAATTTCTTTTAATTCTCTGTTTTCCCTTGCCTGTTTCAACAAGAACTTTTCATTCTTTCTCTCAACCTTAAGACAGTTTATAGTTTTTCAGTAAGCAGTGAGCCACTCAAGTGAATTTCCTTCATCAGATATTGAGGAATCACTTTCAGTATACTATGGAGGACTCCTGCTCTAGCTCCTCTGGCTCCTAAATTTTGTCGCTTTCACCTGTGGCTAGAAGTCTTTTGGGGAGAAATAAGCAATCAAAAGGGTTGCTTAAAAAGATATGAAAAATTTTTCTCTTTCACTGTGGGGTTTGGTTTGGTTTTCTTTTTTTGAAAGGTGTAATAGACTGGTTCTATTGTACTGTGTTCTAAACACCTTGTTATGTGGTGGTCGCTGTACAGCTTTCTATTGAGTTTGAAGGAGCTGGATATCTCTAAACTGCATTGTTGTATAACCAAGGTGAATGTTAACAATTCTGGTTTGGTCAGTAGTCTTTTTGGTTTGAGCCATAGCTGTAATTCTTAATTAGCAAAGCCTACGGAATGAGTGGTTAGGTCCTGGAACAGGCTGCCCAGAGAGGTGGTGGATGCCCCATCCCTGGAAGTGTTCAAGGCCAGGTTGGATGGGGCCCTGGGCAACCTTGTGTAGCTCCAGGCCTGAGGTTGGTGACCCTGCCTGTGGCGGGGGGTTGGAGCTTTATGATCCTCAGGGTCCCTTCCAACCCATTCCATTCTGTGATTCTATGATGATTCTATGGGTATGGGTGTGCTTGCCTACATAAAAAAAATCAACAGTCAGTCAAAATAGAGATTAAAGGCCATACTAATCTATTGAGACTCAGCATATTTCTGGATTATTTTACAGGTATGATGATTGCAATAAATTAGGTGTTTATCATAAAGCTTGCAGATATTTAATTATCTCTAGTAGCAGAACCAACCATTTTGTGCATTATTCTCAGAAAGGTTGTCCTTGATGCTTGAGATTCATGGAAATTGTAATATTTTTCTTGAGTCTTATACATGTAGGGTCTCCTCTGTATATATTCTAAAGCACTTTTTAATGTGTTAATAAGAGGTAAACTTTCATGTGTGATCCAACAGTATAAATTATCCATTTCAGTCTCGAATAATTCCTAGTAACTAATGCATCATTAGCAGTAGTTACTTCCAAATTTCAAATTGGTGTCCCAGAAGAAGTAAATTTTGAGGCAAATATTTGAATATTCAATATATGGTTACTGTATATTTTTCTCTAAAAAGTCAACAGGTTGATATTTACAGAAAAATATTAACAAGTTTTTATTTTGCATCCCAGTTCTTGAAACATGATGAAGATCAAAGTCCATGATGTTGTCTAATATCATGACTTAACCTTTGTTTAAAAATGAAAGCATTGTATATTATTCTTATAAATTCAACGTTACCATGATCTTCCTTTCTAAAATTTTACTTTACAACTTGTGAAGACACTGCTACTTTATATGTTTCAGCCTAGCCTTAAAATCTCCTTGTTTTTACTTTTTCAGAGACAGAATTGTCCAACTTTTTGTAGCCTTTCTTGTTGTATTCTCCATAGGCAGAATAAGATTATTTGTTGGAGAAAAAAAATGCAGTGCTGCTGACGGATTTTGACTCTACATAATTGCAAGAAGCCTTGCCAGTTCTCACAACTGCACAAAGGGTTAGGCAAATTATTTATAAAAATGTTTCAGCTTGACTATGCTCACATATTCATTACAAAGAATATATTATTTCTTTATGGAGCAAGGGAATTTGAATTTGTACAGATATTTTATTAATTTTTTAGGGTTTTTGTTTCAATCTCCCAAGAGTTTGGGCCAGCCATTCAAATGGTGCTTTCTGGAGTAATTATATTACATGAGTAACATCTAGAGGATAACAAATACTTAGAAATGGATAATGTGAGCTGCATGACAAAAAGCAAAAATAGCAAAACATAGGTTGGTGTAAATTTGCATGAAGAGATTATTCAAACACTGCAAATCAATTATAGAATAAACTGTAATTAAATTAAAGTTTTAATAAAGAAAAACTCTTAAGCTTTTGTGTCACATAGGATTAACTGAAAAAAACTTTATAACTGAAAAATTAACTGACTATATTTTTCTGCTGTAATTTTTTTCCTCCCATTCAGTAATCAATACATCATTTTACAAGTAAAGCCCCTGGGAGCATATTGTTAATAACACTGATACACGTATAACATTTAATATCTGTGTTGTTTTATTGAGAATATTTTACAGTGTTAGTCCAGGAATTAATTTTTGTTTCTATTTGAACCTGAAGAGTTTGCTGGCCCTTAGTTTTGGGTTGGTTTGTTTTGGAGATAAGGAGCTATGTCTTCAGTTTTGTTGAGATCCTGGAGCTGAACTGATTTTTCTCAGCTGTTATTACAACACAAACATGTGGGCTGTATGTGGCTCTACTCACCAGGAAAAATAGGCCAGACTATCAATGGCATCTTGTTCTTTGGAAATCATCTGGAAGGGAGTTAGTACACCCATATCTGGATATCTGGAAGTCCAGGTGCTTGGTAGAAAGGAGACCGGACCAGAATGAAATATATCCTCAGCAACATCAGTGGAATTGTGCTGCTTGTATTGAGTAGGCATTTGGCACTATGAGGATGTTAATAAAAGGTGTGACTTCCTAGATATGAAGTGAGGTGTGGAATAAACTGAACAAAGTAAACAAGCATTTGAAAATGGATTGTTCAGTGGATAGAAGAATACTGAGAAGGGCTGCTTAAATATCAGACTGAATGTTACTGCTGCAGCAGATGTGGCGTGCTCTGGTGTGCAAGTTCCCCATGTCATGTGGAATAAATGTTGAGGTTGTAAACTGAGAAGGGAGGAAAAAATGGAAGCAATTCCACTGCATACAAATCAAAATATACTCCAGATTAAATAGGCTTGCAACACTAGAATGCACCAACTGATTAAAATAATTACAGGAGAGCAATTGAGATATAAAGACTGAGATGAATGCCCTTACTGAGAGCAGTGTAGCATTCGTTCTCCTAGTGAAAGATGCATAGCAGCCTTTGTCCTCAGAGATAAGAACATAGTGCCAAATCTCCAGTGAGAGCTGCCTAGCAACTAACCTATCTAGTGAGGGCAATGCAGAAGTTAATCTCTTCAGTAAGCAAGTGTAGCTATTAATTTAATTAGTAAAGGCAGTGTACCATGAATCAGTATGGTAAAAACGCAAAATTTTAATGGAGATTTTTGAAATTCTAAACTTGAGTGGGCACATCAGGGATTGCTTCCCTATTACAGTGGGACTGTCTAAACCTTATTAAAAGTGAAGTTCAGAATACTATGCCCTGAAATGGAATCCTGTGAGAGCCTCCACCAAATGTGAAATTGGCTTTTCTAACACCAACAATAAGTAAAAATTTCTTTTTACTTTGGGCTGGGAGAGAAGCTTAAAAGACCAGAGATCCCAAAAGCCCTCCAAGCATTTCTCAAAACTTTCATCCCTTCTGACTTGTGTTCTAGCTATTAAACAGATTATGATGGCTCCTGAGTATAATGGTAGATGTAACCACTCTGGAATGGGAAGCATCTGTAAGTTCTCTGTGGTATGTGTAAAACTCCATGTACTAGTTTGACATACTTCAGAGCAAAGTAGAAAATGTTTTCAGCAAGTCTGCTTATTTGTGCTTTTGAAATATAATTGAAGACTTTTTTTTCTAAATCCAAGGAGGAACATAATGACATGTGGCAAACACACTAAATACTTAGACTTCTGTAAATGTTATTAAATGTTTATAGTTTCCACCCCTGAAAACTATCCAGTTGGAAATTAGGGAATGGAACGCTATCTGATATCCCTCATTTGAGCGGCACCTGAGAAATGTATTTTTGCCAAATAGCCTGAAGGTGTCTTTCCCTCAAAAAACCAACACGTGCGATCAGACATTAGGTGCAAACTTGTTTATGGTAAAAGCAAAAGCTATTTACATTCTGGAGATAAGCAGGTGATGTGTCCAATGGTTACTGTGAAATTTGCTGAACTGTCATTTTGGTCACATGACAGAAATTTTAAATCACAATTTATATGTCAAAGAGCTTGTTGTATTGTATGCAGGTATATAGTTGCTTTATTCTATGGAAATATCCTTTAATAATGCTATTTTAAAAAAAACCCACAGTAATTTGGTTTTTAATTTGGTTTTTAAGACAGAAACAAATGAAAGTTCAGTCAACAAACCGCTACAGTAGGTGCTTTCCTAATGGGAAAATGAAATCATTTCACAGTTCCTGTATGTAGCTAAAACCCGTCTTACACCTTTCACTAACCAGAACAGTAAAGATTATTCACTGGAGGATTTCAGAGCACACTTGAGACTATAAATTAGCCTTGTAAGGTACTTGTGATTTGAATTTGACTAGAATCAGTGATGAGTGTTACTAATGCAATGGGAGTAAATGAAAAGGATTAAGCAGTTAGTGTTACTGTGTATGCTATACATTCAGACATATGAACTTCTGAATGGGTAAATGTACACACCTATTTTATTTTTTTCCCCTGTAAATAATTTTCTGGCCTTTAATAAAGTAGTGCAGATTTTTAATTTTTTTTTTTAATTAGTTTAAAAAATCAGTATTTTCTGTATCTCCCGGTAGTGAAAATTGTGCATCAACACTAGGTTTTTGTGAGATTGTCTCTATGGTAGTAATAGGTAATGGTCATCAAAACAGTGCTGGTTCCTGTTTTTCCAGTGCTGGTTCCTGTTTTTCCAGTGCTGGTTCCTGTTTTTCCAGTGCTGGTTCCTGTTTTTCCAGTGCTGGTTCCTGTTTTTCCAGTGCTGGTTCCGGCAGAGACCAAAATGGAATGGATGGAAAGGGATTCTTAGTTTAGATGCTGTCCAGCTGCCTAGTAGTAACCTTGTTCTTTCTTCCCCTCTCTCATGTATGTACACTGAGTCAGATAGGAATTGAAGCTTCAGCAAAAGCCTCAGCAAAAGTTGCTCAAAAATCATGAAAGTTGATGGTTACAGCAGATCTTTTTAATTCTCTCCTCCCCACCCGCCCCCACCTTGACACCTTCTTCCCCTGCACTTCATGTGAATTATTGCAATGAATGTGCTGTGAATTCCTACCAGTGAGTGAGCAGACATGAGCTTTACATAACAGGTGAATTTAAATGGCATTTTGAATGAAGAGAGGATTGTATTTCACTGCTACATCAATATTTTAGTTGATGAAGTTTCAGTTAAAGTTGGTAGCAAGAAATACTGTTATACACTTGAATACTTTATTGCTGACAGATATGTTTTAGAGTTATTCTAATAACTTTATTCACATGTTAAATCAACTGATCAGGTGCTTTGTGTCGTGGGGATGGATTCAAGGTTTTCAAGGATTTTCCTTTCAAATTGTAGAGTGCAAAGTGAACCCCAAAATTCTTTGAATGCCATTCTAGTTTCAGAGAAGCTATGGTAAGACTGTGTCATTTTAAGGGACAACACTTAATTCTATGTATTCTTAGCTGTTTGGTTTTGGTTTTCACCTTCACTACGATTTTGTAGCTTCAAGTATTCTGTCATGTAGAGTAAACTTCTATGGAGTTCAGTGCATCAAAGCAAAAGTTTACTTCACTATGTACAGCATAAGTGTAAGGGTAACAACACTCTATACGGTCCTTCTATATTAACTTATACATTGAAAAAAATCCCTTGCTAGCTGCATAAACTATAGAACTTAGGTAACTTTCTCAGCTAACGCTGACTGTGCTTTAGTATTAGAGGGTGTTAAAATACGTATTCCAGTCTTGTGATTGAATGTTAGTTCAGCTTCCTTTTTTAAAAGCTGTATCTCTAGTTACTCTCTGATTTTAAAATACTGAAAAGTTATGGAGACTTGTGACACCTGAAGAAAAATACAAATCTGTCATTTTTAATAACTCATGATCAAATGTTGCTCCTTGTTTTGGTACATCTGAGCGTGGAGGTGCTATTAAAGCTACTTAATTATAATTATCATTGATGATTTTTTACAGTAGATTTTGATATGCTGCTTCTGCTGGGCTCTAAGAGTACAGCTATATTTTTGGATGTTATTTTGCACTGCAGCTTGAATTTATTTTTTCTCCATTTTTGTAAACATGATGCTACCTTTAAAGTTTATAGATAGATTGAAGATGGGAGCTCCCAGTTCAAACCTAAAGCAATTGTAATCATGCCTGATAGCGCTGCTGCAGTTTAGAGGTTTGTTACTATTGCCATTACGGTCCCCTGTTCCTAGCAGTGTAAGTGGTTGCTCTGGGGTGATACATGTCATAAAAGACACATCAAGGGAGCAATTTTGATTTTAAGTTTAGAAACATGAAACCAAAACATTTTTCAATCAGAGAAAGGTAAGGAAAGGAAGTTTTCAACTTCCAGACACTTTATACGCTTCTGAAACTTGTAACTATCTCAGTGGTGGAGGAGGTGAACAGCTCAGGGGTTGGGGAAAATGGAAAAAGAGTGACAGCAAGAGGATATAGAACAATCATTTCATGATTATTTTTTTTAGTAAGGCTTGTGGGAAATGATAAAAATCTGTATTACCAGACAACAAATCTCCACAGGAGACATCTAAACAGTATCTATGCAATCATACAGGGAGTGGATATGCAGTTCCCTAGTTACTAAAAGATAGTTACCAGTGCGTGTATAAAAACACAAGTGCATCATTTTATATATACACATTTTTAGGATGCTTTTGCAAATGTGCCTCTTGCTGATGCTTAGCTTGATTAAGAACTGCAGGAAGCCAGAAGAAATGTGTCTGCCACAACAGCTGCAAATTCAGGAATCTATTAATCAATCTGGATTGCCTTTGCTCTGCCTCTGTATCACCAGCCTGCACCATTTTATTACAAGTCTCAGGCCACTTGATGCCAAGTTCTTCAGTCCCCAGATCTTGAAATCAAGTATTAACAGTATATCACTGCACACCCACATGAACGGCTTTTTCATGTGAGTAGCTCTATTGAAAGAATTACCCAGAGGAGCAGAAGCATGATCTCACCCAGTTGGGTTTGCAAAACAGATCTTATCACTGTTCTTGTTTTACATCTACTGAACAAGAAAATATTTGTCTTTCCCTGGAAAAGAAATACAGGGAAGAGAGAAAAAAAAAAGCAGCGTAAGCACATGTTACATGGCATTTGAATGTGAAACTCAAATGAATCCTTGTTTCAGGCCTGCAACTGGGATTCATCATTCTTAACACCATAAAGATACATTTTACTAAAATAAACCAAAAATTACTGGATGTGACCTCAAACTGAGCCCTCGCCCTTAAATTACTACTGTAAAAATCAATCTGAAGGTTCTTCCTTGGTAATGGCTGAAAAAAAGATACAGATGCTGCTATCAAATTGTGACCTTGAGATTTACCTCATCATAGTTTCAGACCAACTGGGAGAAGTCAGTGTTACAAAATGATATTAAAGCTGCTGTAGAGCATTTATGTATTGATATAATTTATGCCATCAACTTCACAGTAAAAAGGTTTAACTTCCTGCTTTAAAGAATGATCATCAAATTATCTCTCATATCCTTGAAAGAAGGTATTTTATTATTGCAAAGAATGTCTTCAATTTTTAAGGTATGCTGAGGTGGAAAAGTCAAACTTTATAAGAGTGAGAAATTAAATGTGAAATTGGCTTAACTATCTTGTCTGAAGGATAAGATTTAAGAGTTTGAGGGTATTTAATGCAGCTCTGATACTCAAGGCCTTATAAAACCCCCGGGGCCATTTCAATATGGAAGACCTTACCTGATGAATTGCAAGATTTTTTTCCTGGCTGGCCTTCCTTCTGAATTTAATGAGTTGTGTGTGTGTGTGTTTATAGAATCATGAAATTGTTTCATTTGGAAAAGACCTTTAAGGTCATCAAGTCCAGCCATTAACCAAGTACTGCCAAGTCCATCAGTAAACCATGACCCTAAGCACCACCTCTGCATATCTTTTAAATACCTCCAGTGATGGCAGCTCAGCCACTTCCCTGGGCAGCCTGTTCCAATGCTTGACAACACTTTTGGGGAAGAATTTTTTCCTAATATCTAATCTAATGCTCACCTGGTGCAACTTGAGGCCATTTCCTCTTGTCCTATCGCTTGTTACTTGGGAGAAGAGACTGACACCCATCTCATTCCAACCTCCTTTCCAATAGCTGCAGATTTATGTAGTTATTTCATATTAATAAAATAAAGTCAATTGTAAGGACCAAGTTCATTAATAGAAACCTAAAATCACAATTTCTTCCCTGTATATCTCATTGACATTCAGTTCACAGTTACGTGCAACATTTAGCACTTGTCCCACAGGGCTGCTTGTCTAAGGGCAGACAGAATCCCTCAGGACTAGGGAGTTTGCTGTTTCCAGTCTTCAGTTTGGATCTTTCACAGTTTGAAACAGAGTGTAAAAGCTGTAAGAAGGCTGCTGCAGTGATTGGGCTCACAGAAACACTTCTTTCTTATTTAAAATAAACTGCATGACATTTTCTATGTTTTCACTAACCAAACATGTTTGATTTTTGAAGGAGTTTTTTATTTCTAAATCTGAGCAGCCCCATCAAGCACCTTGTAGATTTTTCCCATGGAGAGGACTTGCACTTGCTTTTGCTTCTGTCAGCAAACTGGGAGGACTTAGGTGAGGAAGAGTAAACAGGCTACATGAATCTGTGCATCACTGAGGTCTCATCTTTGGGACTGTTCGGGGGGAGTCTTGGGCAAGCGAGTGCTTGTGTGCACCCCTTCCAAAGGGAAGATGGAGCCTGACTTGATGCTGAACAACAAAGACCTTCTTGTCACAGTATTACATCTTATTGAGAGCCGATTGTTTATATAAGGTCTCTTGAAACTTCAGGGAAGTGTTGTTGTTGATCAATGTTTAGCTAAATAGGAATTAGGTCTTTTGCTTTCACTTTTATCTGTACTAAAAATGACTTTTTACCTTCTGTGAGGGATGTTGCCAGCTCTAAGAGATTGATTTAAGGCTCATATTAAAGAAAGGGATTTGGGACCTGATCAATGAAACACCTGAGCTAAGACTTCAGTGAGGAATGTGAATCATTTTGACAGGTTGTAAATATTAAAATTGATATGAGCTCAGAGACATCATCTTTTTGTTAACTGGAGCAAAAGAGTCAATGTAGAAACAGATTAGAAATTGAGTTGCAAGTAGAAAATGTTGTCAAGTTTACTTTTCTATGACTGATCAGATGCATCTATCACTGTCATGAAAAAAGGAACTGGAATTATCAGGAGGGAAAACGACTATGTAACAAAATGGCACAATGCTAATATAAATGGGAAGAGGGAGGCGAAGGAGTGTCCAAAGGAAGATGAACTCTTCTCTAATAAAATAGCTCAGTAAATTTTCTGATTAAAGCAGCAATATTGGGGATAAAACATTTTAGGATAAAGACTATGCACAGAACTCCATGTGAATTGCTCTTCAAATGTGACCAGGATTTCTAGTGTGGCTTTACTGCAGCATGAAGGATCAAGGAATAGCTGATAAAAGGTTCTTATTTTGATGAATTTAATTTATTTTGATTAATTTATTTAAAAGATAAATCTGCTTTCTATGAGCTAGGGGAGATATTTAAACAACTCTTGCTCATTTAAAAAAAAATAAAACTTCTATACTTTATTTGATTGGTGTGTTGCCAGGTTGGAGGTGTGCATTGCATAGGGCCTATCCTGAGTCCAGTTCTCTCCAGTGTTTTATTAATGACTCCTGTGTTGACATTGAAAGCACTTTTCTCCCATTTGCTCATTTTGCCAGGCCTGGTAGGGCTGCAGTTATTTCTTGGATTAGAACAAGAAAATTTAGCTCATAAGGGTGGGGTTTTTGTTTGGTTGGTTTTTCCTGTAATTTCCTCCTTCCCCCTTTGAATTTGATCCTTCTGACAAATGCAATGCTTAGACAGGAATAAGCAGGCAATTATTCCTCAGAATATAGGGTTTAGGGTAAATTACAACCATGCCTACATCACCAATACTACATTATAGAAGGAATAGAAATCCCCATATTTGCATGTATAAACAAAACCATCTAGATTAAATAGCTTTCCTCACTCAGCGCTGAGGAAGGCATCCCAGAATGTGGCTTGTCCACTTGTGCATGCAGGCACACTTCAAAAAGCAAATGCAAACTTTCTGCTGGTAAAAATAGTAATGTATGGTGTAGATTGTCCGATGAGCTGAAGGAATCATTGCTTTGGGAAGTTTTGAAAGAGCTGTAAGTCAAATATCTGTCATGAAACTGCAAGGAAAGCAGCATCTGCAGTTGGGCAAAGCGTGGCCCATGCAACTTTGACAACTTTTTTCTAGAAATGTTCTCTGTGATTTCCATGAAATCAGATTGCTCTCCACACAATCCAAAGGCTCTCTGCAGATTTTTTTTTTTCCCCCTGCAGATCGCTCTTTTTAGCCTTCTCTGGCTGTGTCTAAGAATTGTTATTGCTTTTATCCTAGTGCCACTGCTAATTATTTGTATGTCTTCTGTTATTTTGATGGTATTGATATAAGGGGCTGTTTGTTACTCTGTTCACAGCTTCTGGATAGCATTTACCACTACAGGACTTATTTGATTCTTACTGTAGGCCATGTGCTGCAGTGTAATCAGCTCATTCTATTGCAGGGAAACGTCTGAATTGTTTTGAATATTTCTGTCAAATATCTAATCGTTGTCTGATCCACCTCTCCTCTCTGCAATAAAATCTTAACTGTGCATTGCAGATGTGTTTCTGGTTAACAAAAATCCAGTTTGCTGTCAATAAGGTGAGGTATTTATTTATGCGTGCTGGAGTTTTCCAAAGGGAATATTAGCAGTGTTTTGGCTGACCTAACTGGAGAGGTGTATTTCTTGAGGGGAGAGTCACTGTTAGGGCAAGGAATCACTAACAGTATTTCTTGTATCTTGTGAAGATGCATATTTTCTGGCAGGGGCAGATAAGTGGGACATTGAGTATCCTCCACTTTCCCCTGCTACTTTACACATGGTATTCACCTCCTTGAGTATGAAATGAATAAATTCTCTCTCCCAGCTACAAGGGAAGGGTGGCAGTTATTAAGTGAGCGAGCCAGCTGATGGTGCTTAGCTATTCAGAGGAGGAACAGCTCTTGAAAGGATGGTGAATTAGGCCTGGCTACAGCTCAACAGTTTTGCAAAGAACAGATTTAGCCAAGAGGAAGGGATGGATGAGTGCTCTTGATGATTTAATGAGGCAGATGGTTTATTGTTTTGAAACTGAGCTACTACAAACTGCCATGCTTTAACTTTATGTTTAAAGCTAATTTATTGTTTATAAAGACTGGACTGTGGGTCTTGTTAGTCTATTGCTGTAGCAATATTTATATTTATATTTATGTCAAAAGACTCACATCCCTTTATAATATACAGTATTTTTTAATTTAGATTAGTACAGGCTATCAAAAATTTAAAAGTGCTCCATAAAAAAACCTCATCTGCTTTAGCTATCACTTAATTTGCTGGTATTACACTCCATGGTTAATGCCATGGACGTTGATAGGCTTACTCAGACTAACATGTTTTTGAGATGTTCTACTTGTTAAATACATGGAAGAATAAGAAACCCTAGTAGTTTATTCTAGCCTCTGCAGTGTTAACATTCAAAGCTTTTTAGAGATTTCAAATAATGTCCTTCTTATGATGGGGCAGATTAGTAATGACTGAGATTTCATGTGCTGAATGCTGCAGTTTTATTTCAGACCTCATAAAGAGGTTTCAAATGAAAACAGTAAAAATAAAAAGGGTAGTCAGAATAGATTTCGATATAAGTTAAAAATCAGGTTGATCAAGAAGGAAGACACACAGAATTTATTTATTTATTTATCACAATTGTGGGGTGCTATAATGAGTTTAAGGCTGGGTTTGGGTTTGGATTGCACAGGGGTTTTCCCATCTCTATTTTATGAAGAACTTTTCTTTAGATTCTGTAAGCTAGAGGAGTAGTCTGTAGTTCCATAGACAAATGCATCAGTGAGAAAAGCTTAGTAATAGCTTTTTTACATAAAAGCTTAACGACCTGTTTTGTTAATGACCTTGACTACTTGTATGGACCATGACAATTGTTCTAAAGCTGATTTGGTAAGCTGCTGTGGTTTGCTGTTTTTTTTTTCTTCTTCAAAAGCTGTCTCTGTCATAAGTGGCTCATCCTATCAAAAAGAAATTAGTGCATGGAAAAGGGCTGTGCCCTTCTCAACAAATGTATCTGACTTGTGGATGCTGTGCATTTATGGCAATGATAAATCTGAAAACCTGATGTCACAAGGGAGAGAGCATTTTAATCTAGTTTGCTTTAAATAATGCTAGGAACTACTTGAATTAATGATTTATCTTTGCAATGAACTTAATAGAATCTACTGTAGGAAAAAAGTTTTGTCTATCGTGCTTTGCAATGAAAAAATGAAACAAAAATTCAAGTGCTGTCTCAGCTGTTTTGGGGGGATTTGTTATCAGTTCTACTTCTAGAAAAGAGGAATATTTTGGTGAAAATCAAGAAAGTATAGCTTTAGGGATGCAATCTGCACAAATTATACATATTGTATATAATGTACATTATATACAGGATGTTGCTGTAGACATAATAGTATCTGATAATGCAGATATTTACATTTGGTGAATAATTCCCATCCTGGAGATGCTCCTCACAAAACAGCTTTTGTACACAAAGATGACTCTAGATTCTCCAGGTATTAATTGTTTTTCCAGCTTTAGTTTTACCTAAAGGTATGATTTTCTGATTTTCATGGGTATTTTTAGTATAGTATGATAAATTAGAATAGTTCTTTCCTGCACTGTGTTGAGTCTGTTTTCGCCTGTATCGTTGCTGATAAAATGATCTCTCCTTGTCCTTATCTTGACTCCTAAGCCTTTTAATATATATTTTCTCCCCTGTCCAACTTAGAAGGGGAGTAATAGACTGGCTTTGGTGGGCACCTGGCCTGTAGCGAGGGCTAAACCACCACAACAATTTACAGTCTGCATTCAAACATCTGATCATATCTGTCAAATGCAGGAAGGATAAGGCTTGAATTTTCTTGTCTAAGAACAACAGTTTTCCTTTTTTTTTTGTTTTGTATGATGCTTCTTGATGGTCAGTTCAGTTTTGCAAAACAGAGCAAGTTATCAAAGCTAAATTTTTGGTCTTGAATTTAAGTAAAACAAAGTATCAGCAACGCTGAGTGGTTCTGTACTTTGATGTTTTAATGTTATTCTGATACCATTCACAAGCTACAACTTAGTAACCATTATGTCACTTATAAAACACTATACCTCTAACTGTCCTAAAATGCACAGTAGTAGTCATGACAGGATCTTAAGCCAGATTTGATTTGCTCATGTATAAAAATAAGATCTTTTATTACAGATCTAAACTGTATATTCTGGTTTAAAATAAATTATGACAATTAAAAAAACCTTTAACTCATTCAGTTCAGAAAAGCATTTCTTTGGGTATTATTTGGATGTAGTTGAATCCTGTAACTGGCCCACAAAGGCAATCGTGAGAAGCTGGAGAATTACATTTTAGTAAGCAGCCAGACACAAGGTCACATTAAAGCCTACACAGCTCAGCAAAGACCGTCTATAGCTAATAATACTGTGCACACAGAGTTTAAGGAGATCTCAGTAAATCCATTATTTGATTATGGGGTGTAGCTTTGTTGATGCAAAATATTTTACTGTGGCTCACAGAAGTTTTACCTGATGGTAATACAGAACACCACGGCCCTTCAGGATATTGTTATATTAACCAAAGTAAATTATACTCGTTATTTAATAAATATGTTTCTTATTTGCTCACATGTCTTGAAGGCAAAATGAAATCTTTACAATTGGAAAGGGAATTCCATTACAGACTCGTCTTAATTTAAACTGCAGCTTTCTTGATGAAAGGTGAGTCATCCAGCATGTGTGCAAAAAAAATTTAGTATTTCATGGATGTGTGTGAAAGCATTTACTAGGATAATGTGTCTATGTAAAGATGACATAGCTGTGATAATAGTTTTAGCTTTTCATCTACATGTGTAGACCCTTTTTGCATATAAAAAGTTAATTAAATTGTGCCTATAATACGATATTTCAATCAAGTGTCATTTACAAATGACTAACTTGATGTGTCATCCTGGAAAACTAGATGATGAAAGAAACTGCATTTCTTTTCTTTTTAATTAAAATAATTTTTAAAAAGAGGTATAATCTAAAACTTTATTTTAAAAAAGAAGCTTCATATGCTGTAAATAACACCTAAAACTATTTCCTAATGAAAGTAAGAGTTGTGCATGAATGACACATAAAGTCTCTGATGGTTGGTTTCTGCAAACAATATTTTGAAGAAATGAATTGTGTCCAGTTCTGGGCTCCTTGGTATAAAAAGGACAGGGATCTCCTGGAGAGAGTCCAGAGAAGGGCTATGGAGATGATTAAGGTTCTGGAACATCTACCCTATGAGGAAAGGCTGAGAGAGCTGGGGCTGTTCAGCCTGGAGAAAAGAAGACTGAGGGGGGACCTAATCAATGTTTATAAATATCTTAAGTATGGGGTGCAGGGGGAATTGGCCTGTCACTTTTCTTTGGTCAGTGGAGACAGGACAAGGGGCAGTGGCTGCAAATTGGAGCACAGGAAGTTCCACACCAACATGGGGAGGAACTTTTCCCCAGTGAGGGTGAGGGAGCCCTGGGACAGGCTGCCCAGGGGGTGTGGAGTCTCCTTCTCTGGGGATATTCAAGACTCATCTGGATGCCGACCTGTGCAGTATGAGCTGGGGAGCTGCTTTGGGAGGGGGGTTGGACTCCATGAGCTCTCGAGGTCCCTTACAACCCCTAAAACTTTGTGATTCTGTCAATGTTAGAGAATTGCATGTGGCTAGTTTGTGCTTCTCTCTTTGCATATTTGTCTGTCATGATTTGCTTTCTTGGATGACAGAGTAATTTAGGTCTTCCCTTTATCCTCTGCTGTTGGAATCTCTGTATCACTGTCACATTAGTCATGCTCCATCTTACTGCTTTCTTCTCGATCTTGTTTCTTGCCACAACAGTACTCTCTGCCAGTAATGTGTCCTGAGTGCTATAGTTCAGTTTTAATTATCAAGACTGATGATTTGAAAGAGAAGGATGACAAAAGAAAAAATGAAGTCTGCTCTGGAAGGCAAAGAGGCCAGATGTATATGGAATATTGTAAGGGCAGCAGAAAGGGTTTTGTCCGCTGGAGTTGTAGGACTGGCACTCACAGTTTTAACAGAATAACTTTGGTCCCATGAAATGTAGAACTTGGTCTGGATTAATTGTGGGTTTTTTTCCCTTTCCTACCTAAATGAAACTTTATCCTGGATGGACATCAAAAGGGAGTAGAAACTATCCTTGATTAAGCCTAAATGGGACTGTTGTGCACTAAGCAGGAAGTTCTTCCAGCTTCTACTTTCCAACATTTAGTAATCTTGGTAAGGTTTAATAGCAGCTTTCTGTGCACTCTATCAGCTTTGTCTTTCCTCCTTCATGCTTCAGAGGTCAGTCACAATGTATTATTCAAATATAATACCTTGTTTAAAAGTTAGAATGAAATATCATCAGGTGCAGGTAAGAAAAGGCTGTAAGCAAGGGAAATTATGGGATAAATAAATGGCCTGGGTAGGGAAAGATCAGTGTCAGGAGAAGGAATTCAAGAGAAGTTATATATGGATGGAGT
Source organism: Laterallus jamaicensis coturniculus (assembly GCA_022605575.1). Lineage (NCBI taxonomy): Eukaryota > Metazoa > Chordata > Aves > Gruiformes > Rallidae > Laterallus > Laterallus jamaicensis. Next base: position 7,843,530 of record JAKCOX010000005.1, read on the forward strand.
CACAAAATCATTTTTGTTTGGGATACTGAGGACAGGTGAATAGGAGAGACATAGTAACAACTGATGTTAAACATATCAAAACGTGATCGTTTGAGGGTGCACAGGGTAACTCAATATCAGCAAATGGAAAATGCAATTGCTTTGGGGGACACAGAGGGCCAATGGATTTAGATACTAAGAAAATGTGAGAGATGAACTGAATTAGAAAGTGTTGGATGTCTTTGCCGAGGTCAGAGCTCAGTCAGTTAGAAGAAGCAGTAGCCAGAGACAATGAGGCTTATCAGCTGAATTGGTGAGGGTCTGAATGCTAAGCAATGGGTTTCTGAGGGCAGAAGATTGGTTATGGGGCTGTGGGAGGTTACAGGATGATTGTGTGGAGTAAAATGACAGAGATTAAAAGGAAATATTTTCCTACCCAATATATAATTAGCTTATGGAAATTATTGCCATGAGATATCAAGGTAAAGAGCTTAGTAGGATTAGATGTCTATATGAGTAATGAGAACATGTGCGGTTACGTTAGATGGGATAAAATTAATTAGGGCTAAAACACCTCGTACTTCAAGGCATAAACCAAGCAGTAAGGATGAGGACTAGAAAGAAACATCTTTAGAGATGATTTTGGTAGACTGAATTCTCAAGTCTAGCCTTAACAGGTCCTTGATTAAAGTTGATCCTGAATCTAGGCAGACCAGATAACTAAAGATAACTTCTAATGGCACACTTACTGGGGTCATCAGAAGTGGTAATGATGATGATCTGAACTTGATAACATTGCACTGTTCATCAATTTTCCATTTCTATGGTTGATCTAACAACTCTTCGATTCATCTAAATGCAATATGTATTATTTACAGGCTCAATTCCAAGAGAAACAAACCAAAATGACCCAAGATTAGGAGAGAAACTGAAAACAGCGTAAGTTATTTTGGATTCGCATTGCTTTATAAATCAGATTTTTAAGGATGAATGCATAGAATACTTGTGATGTATTTAAACATATTGTGACTATGCTAATAACATCAGAAATACAGTGTCATTTAGTCATTTAGGGTTCGAACAATTTTAAGATTCCTGGATAGTCCAATTTACTTATAATTCTCCATCTATTTATGCATTAAACTTAATGCTTTTGCTTTTTTCATCTGAAGATACTTCAAAGATTTTTACTAAATTTTTTCTTTTTTCCTTCAGGCTGTACACATATAATTCATTTACCTCCTGTGAGTAATGCTCTTCCTCTTGACTGCTATTTATTGCAGTCCCTAGCAAGTCCTTAAAAGGGGCTTGCTACGGGCTTGCTGAGTAGTGCCTTAGACACTGGATTGTGTGGTTGCCAGAAACATTTAGTAATCCATTCATTATAATAAGAATAGCAATAACAACAATAATAATATTAATATGAACAACACCAACAATGCTGTCATTTTGCCTTACAGAAATATGTTTTTCAAAAGAACAAACATAAACATTTCTCATTAAGTACTACAAAATACTCTAGCCTTAGAGCAGAGAAACAGTAACTTTTTATTTTCCTCTCTATTTGCACTTTTCCATTACATACAAAATGTCTTCTTTCATTAGGGAGGGTTTATACCAGAGCCACAAGACTAGATTGTTTATTGGATATTGCTGTCATGAAGCCTATTTCCCCAAAGATTCAAGGCCCCAAATAGAATATGTGGAATATACGTGTTATTTTGAAAGAAAGGGATGGAAACTCCTATCATTGTACTTGCATTATCCCTACATACAAAGCTGTGATGCTTGTTACAGGGATTATTTTTTTTTTTGTCTTTGTAATAAGCCTCTGGCACACCAGTAATAATAATAATGGTTTACATGGTATGCAATACATATGATTTTTTAAAAAAAGGTTGTCATTATAACACAGTCTCATAAGCTAAGGAAGTAACATCCTGCTCATGTAATGGAGACCACAGATATATAAATGCCAGATATATGTATTGGGGTGTATGCGTGTGTATATATTGCAGATATGAGTGTCCGTTGCAGACTAATTTTCTTTGGAGCATCAACCAAAAGCACCTGTTTAAACTCAAAAAAGAGAAAATTGTGGTTTGTATCACAATACTTATGTACGGTAGTTCCCCATGTTTTTTCCTCTATTAACCTGCCATCCTTGATGTGGTATATAGCAACTAGAAGTGCAGCCTATGGATAACACTCCTTGTGGTAGTCATATTTCACTGTCAGGAAATCATAATTTCTGGCTGCCTTTTTAGGAAGAGGTTTTAAAATTTCCTTTTAGAGAAAGATATAATCCAGTCATGCATGCCCCGAGCTGTTTGGGATGCAGCCCAAACAGCCATGCTCCTACTGTGGTTCCTGTGTTTCTGAATTCTTGACCTCAGCAAGTTTATGGCCAAGGCCATCAACAGGCCTGGGGGTTTTGGTAGTTTACATATTCACTTTACATTCATTGTTGAGGTTTGTTAAAAGTATCGAAGCTCTACCCAGTTGTTACTGAAAACTGCATATATTTGTTTAATTGAATTGGAGGGGAAGGAAAAACAATTTTTGGACCTTTCTCTTCCTCAAAATTATTATAATGATTAAGCTGTCCCAAATTTCCTATTTTTTCTGCTATAAATACCACCATTTAAAAAAACCCAAAACTAAACATCACTTTAAAACCCCTATTTTGGCTTCCAGTTTCCTTTCTTACATGGCTTTTCAACTAGATCACACTGTCTCAGGATAAATGGAAAGATGTCTAATTTGCTGTCCCTCGCGTAAAAACCTTCACAAATTTTATTAAGCTAAAATAGTTTGGGTTTTTTTTCACACAGAAGAGTTCAGAATATAGAAGGAGCAGGATTTCTCCTTGTGCTTAAGAACAAAAAGAATCGGTTTCACTAACAGGTTTTCAGAATAGACTTGCCAATGTGGTAGAGATGAGAGGATAGGATTTTACAATAGCTCTTACTGGATTTAAAAGGGGAAATCCTATTGAAACTTGAAAAGAATTTTATGCCTAAAATTCTTAGTGGCTTTTAAAACTCAAGAACATCTGTTTTCAGAACAGTACCAGATGTGAGCGGAATATGGTATTTTATGTTCCTGTAGGTTGAAATTCATACGTCTAGAAAAAATCACAATATAGCTATCATCTACACAATAACTATGCCTTTGTAAATTAACAGATTTTGGTTTGCATCTAATTTGGGAAACTTCTATTAAATTAATAGGATTCAGACTTTGATTTTGGAATTAATTTATCATATTAATCACATCAATCTTCAAATAGAAAACTGACTAAACTTTCAAGAGGTTCTGAAATAGGATTTTATAAATTTCACTGACACTTGTAGTAATGAAATGACAAGAGATTCAGAGGCTGTTGTCTTATTTGATAGTTTATAAAAGTTGATTGCATCAAAGTTATCTTGATTTTCAGATTTGTATAATTCATATTTTAAAATTAACAGTAATACATATTTTAGCATTAAGGCACATAAGTAGCTCCTTTTTTTCCCTTGTTTTATAATTCTGTGTAATACTTCTGTCCTTGTATTTAGCCAGAAAATTTCATATATTTAAAAAACCCTCATTATTTCCATGAAAAGGATTCACTACTAGCTCTACTCAGAAGTATGTATTGATATACAACTGTATGTACTCGATGTCCTTCTACTTTTTGAATTTAAAACTGTGGTTTTGAAAGAATGTTGACATATTAGCTTCCCTTTTTTGAATAATTTTCAAGCATTGCTTTAATCCAAAGATATCTCTTCTTTCACATGTATTTATTAAGATTCTTTCATAAGCATTCTAAAGACTTTCTATGGATTTTCTGTTGAACTGATGTTTTTGTTGTTTCTGGAATTTTTCCCCTTTTGAAAACAGAAAGCCATATTATAGAATGTATAAATGAAACAAAGAATTCATCCATACTCTGCAAGTTTGTATGCATATATAGTTCTGTTAAGAGGGTTAGTCATTTCAGTTTTGTACATCCCCGTGCCTGTAATGGAGTACATGAGATTACATAAAACACAATCCTATCAGAAGATATTTTTTTTTAGGTATCCTGATTTCTTTCACTAAAGTGCTATGTAGGCAGAAACACCAGCCTACTCCCTTCAGGATCTGCTTCTAGGAAGAGCTAGCTAAACATAGGATGGGGAGATATGCTTATGGCTATATGAAAATAACCATGACAGCACAGAGTCCACCGGAACAGAAGAGACTAGACAGGTGAGTCTGTGTTTTAGAAACCAGTTTTAAATTTGTTGAGTATTTAAATAACTTTGCTACATATCTCATGTCTCAAGGGAAGTCACTGTGCTATTAAGATGACTTCCTGTTCAATTGCTAACTTTAAAAATCTTTTAAGTCTTTCATGTAAATGAATTTCTCTTCATAATTATATGACGTTAGTGGGATAGGTTTTAGATTACACTGCAAGGTATTTTTCCCAATGCTGAATTCAGTTTGTAGTATTTTGTTTGATTATTCCACTTGAAGTTCTTTTTCATTTGACTTCTGCGTCTCTTGAAAGTTGAAATAAACAACAATTTCCATAAGCAAAGATCAGAAATAATCATACTCCTTTAGTAATACTCTTTTAGTAATAACACCTTACAGAAATTTCCATTTTCAGCCTATAATACAAATGCACACACACTCCTCCATGGAGAAAACCATTTACAGACAACAGCAGCAAGCATCCTTTGATGGAATTCTGGGCCACTTCCTTCCTCTGTGCCACTCACATTAACCAAACCATTAACACCTGCTGAACCTTCTCCCCATCAGTCATCAATCATGAGCAATCAGTCAAGTACTTGATAATTAACCGAGAGGGGGGAAAACACTTCACAAGGCTAAAAATATGTCTTCACGGTGGCTTCATGCATAAACTCAAATAACAACAGGGGAAAGGTTTAATAACAACTTCAGCGCCTGTACCAACCCATCAAAGTGAAACCCAGTACTGTGTTTAATACATAATTTTGTCCTTTACTTGAATTGTAGCCCAGGGATTGTCGCATGGAAGAAGAACAAAAGTTGGTCTGAAAGCTTGAAATGGAACAAGTGAAAAAGGTGTTAGAATAGGTCTTTGAAGCCTGTTGAGATGCACTTCCTCGGCCCTTATAGTATCAATATTCTGAAATGAAGCATCCATTACTGAAAAGATCTAGGTTTACATCATTCTTTGATCTAGGCTTACATTGTTCTTTGCTATGTGCATGGTTGGAAGCATGTGCTGAAAAGGTGTAGTTGTAATAATCCCCATTCTAAAGGGCCTTGGAGGCTAAACTGAGGGATGCCAAAAGGTTCTCTCCAGACTTGTTAGTTTACTGAGCCTACTTTAATAAACTTAGCATCTGAGTTAAATTAATTGTGTTCAAGTTGACAATAGTTTCATGGGTGACATAGTTTTTAAGTTAACTAGGTTGATAATTCACAAAAATTGAGGAAATTAAATTAGGATGTACTATAGAGGTGAAAAGCTACTGAACATCTACTATACGGATGCCTCCTTTCTGTTCACAAAGTAAACATCCAGATTATTTCAAGATCAGTTATGTATTTGATGTCCTGCAATTTACTGTGGGCATCACTGGTGTGTTATGTGTGTAAGGACCTGCCGAATCTTGACTCTTTCCCAAAAGTGTCACAGCATCCAGGGACGGTTTCTTCAATGCCGATGCTAATGCATCTCACTGTTTCCCTTATCTGTGATGTTTCATCAATTCATACTGTGTCAAAGGCATTGTATAAAATGCAAAGCAAGCTTAGATATGAAGAGACCTCTTTCTTGGCACCTTACTCCTCATCCTTTCCCATTCAGAAATTTCTGTCATGGCTGCTGTCATCTTGGTTTGTTAATGAGACTTCAGTGGTGGACACTTGTAATCCTTCTTTTCCAGCAATTTTTTTGTTTCCCTTGCTACTGCATTTCCTGACCATGCAAAGAAGTTTTAATGAGGAGAATAATACTTAGACTTTTCCAGCAGGTTCAAAGTTGGTATTCAGGCATTTGTTTGGCTATTCCTTCACTGAATAGGTCCAGTGAAACTGAATGACGTGCTTCCCAGGCTCCAGAGGGTGCCATGAAAAGCAGAGGATGTTTTGAAGTAACCAGAAAGGTAACACTGCAGAGTAACATGTCCCCGGAATGTAGAGCGAGAAATTCTGAAAACACTTTTCTTGGACATCGTGGGTTTATGTTTCAACATTTGAAACACAGGCATAGAGCAAATGTGGCCAGGTGTGTTGTCGGAATTCCTAAGTGTATAGAACTTGTAGAATGGGTCAAGTGTGACAGTGGTGTACCTCAGTTGTAAGTCTCAGTTATTTTTTTATCAGAGCTTTATAGGATCTCCTGCATTTGTATCACATAAGTGTAAAACTCTTTATAGATATATATGAAAAATATTAGTTTTGAAGATCAGATGAATATAGTGAAAATATCCGTCCTGTGACATTAGTCAGTTGAAACTTGTTTTTGAAATCTATTTTAATCTTTTATTTTAAGTTGCAAAGCAGATGCACCATGCAGACCTTCCTCGCCCTTGCTCTCCTACTCTACTTTCTCCTCCTGCCTCTTTCCTTCCCCTTTAGCATGCATATTGCAGATGAAAACAGCAGAGTAGAAGCTTGGAAAATATACTGATCCATTACCCATGCATATTTCATGAATTTGTCTAATTTCCTGCAGTTATGACTTAATTAGGTAATTATTCTACCCTCTGTCACTGAATGTGATTTCTTAGTTCTTATTGTGACCAGTGAATATCCTTTCCATTACTATGTAAATAAAAAATAATCAATGTTGTTCCAATGAAAATGGGCCACATGAGAGCTTTTCAATGCTGATCATGCTTGGGGTGCTCTTTGGGTGGCTGTAGTAGTCTAGAGATACCCACTGTCCCCTTGCTATTTGGTTTCCAAAGGGAAAATTGTTCTTTTTTCACACATTAATCTTCGGGTTTTCTTTGTTGCTTCCCAGCCTAAATCATGCCAGTCTTCTTTGGAAGATCTTATTATTCTTTAATTTTACTAATTTAGGTTTGATTGTCAAATATATTCTGAATGCTGAGGCCTAATAAGCCAAACATCTCCTACTGCTGAGCTTCTTCCTTCCATATTCCTATGAGTTTTGACAAGACTCCTAGATGTTAAATCCATAAGTTTCATTAAAGTGATAAGTACTTGGAAAAGAAAATTCCTGCTGATGATCCCCACTCTGAATTCAGTCTCCCACCCTCTTCCTGAAAGAAAAAAATCATGTTAACAAGTCAAACTCCATTAGCAGTTAGTGCTCAGCTCCATGTTTAGTAAGAAATTGAAGGTCCTGTGATGATACAGATCGTGGAAACATTGGAGGGACCTGCACAGTCCTTGATAGGAAAGTATACAGTGATGTGTGCTTGAATTGCTGCCATGACAACTTCTTTTGTAGAAAGACAGTATATGATAACAAAATTAGTGCTGCAGGTAAGCTGTCATGACACAGCTCATATTTCAGTTTCTGAGACCATATGTGATAGCTTCTTAGAGATGTGACATCCTATCATGAAACCTTTAACTTCTAACGCAATATTTCATGCTCAAATTTTCTAGCAACATCATAACTGTTTATTTTCAACACTTTGTGATTATTTATACTAAAACTGGGAGAATATTTTCAGAGGACGTGAAATAAAATTTTAAAAGAACTGAGCTTTAAAGAACATTTAATTGCAGACTGTGTTTCAGTGCTTCTTCAGGTAACAGTTAATATCCATGAATGGCCAAAGGTGCCAGAACTCCTTGTGTAATCTCAGATGGGTAACTTTAATTAGGATGAGCTCTTAAAGGTCAGTATCTTTTATTCCAAGGCGTAGCTGTGTGACACACGCACAAACAGAGTGAAATGATTTCTCTCTAAATATCAAGGGGAAAAACAGAGCGTCACATTTTGCACTCCTGATTCACACAGATAGTTTTGTTGACTTCCACAGAAGTGTTTGCATGAGTGAGGTGGGATTTGCCTCTAGTTTCTGGTTTTTTCCCTCAGTCTCTTCTCTGCTTCACTCTGCATAGCTGCTCTGTTCACACATGCAAAGTAAAAATGGTCACTGTCATGGTTAGTTTAGTGTTGAAGTTGCCTCGCTGAAGTAAATGTCCAGTTTGAATGACCAAACCTTTATTTTGATGTTATACACACCAGTGAATCTTTTATTTCACATGACTGCAAATTTAACAAGGATTTAGTAAAGAAGGATTTAGTTGGAAGAAAAAAAGTCTTTTGGAGGCTCGGTGATAGCAGGTCTAGCTTGTTGCAGTTGGCAGGTGGTTTTGAGAGATGTTTCCAATGGTAGCCTAGCTGAGAGATAAGGGGCTTTGTGGTCCTGCTTTTCTACCAAATCCAGTAACGCATCACTTGAGAATGGTACAAGTTAAAGGATCTTACCTTATGATAATAGCTTCAGAAAATGCAAGCAAACCCTGGATCATAATTTTACACATTGTTCTCCCCATGCAAGGTGGTCAATTCCTCAAAGAGAAATCCTAACTCTTGTTTCAAGCCCTCATGAAACCGTGCAGCAGCTTCTGTAATAAATGAAGGTTTAAATGTATGTGCTTTCTGCTTGGTACGCCATCAGAACCTGGAGGCTGTTCAAAAAATGGCAAATTCTCAGCTGTTTTCTATCCACCAATGCACAAATCCTATTACTTCCCCCCCCCTCCAGCTTTTCTCCCATTTTCAGTTCCCTCCACAGATCTGAATGCTGCGTGTTGGCTTCCATTTTGATCTGATTTTGCTCACCCTTTCACTCAGTGAATCAATCAAGTAATGTTCTCATTTGGGAATGCTAATGTTCAGCTTTCCATGGTAGTGACTTGAGACACTGTGACAATTCTATTTAGCTTATGGTAAATATTTCAGCAAGAAGAAGAAGAAGAAAAAAAATCCCTTGCCTTGCAGCTTAATAAACTGTCACAGCAGATACAGCTGTGTAAAATGGATTTGAAATCCTCTTTACTTCGCTTTAAATATTTTCACTTCTGGCTTTACATTGTTCCCTGGTTGTTAAAAACTTATTTGGATTTCCAGCACCTCTGTTAAATATTAGGAAATCTTAGTCCCCAAACTAAACAATATAGCGTTAAATGGCTTCGGTTTTCTTTTTGAAGCTAACATAATGCTTCAAGTGGCCAGCGGGACCTTTTAAATTCTACCTAATTACATGTTCTCTGAAGTGGGGCTACATAAAGCTCTTGGGAAAGTCTGCACAAGAGAGTCGCAGGGCATTTTTGAAAAGGACCTACTAAAATGTTAATTATCTGAACATCAACGTTGTTAGCTGGGGACAATTTCCAGTTTTGACTTTCCACTGCGAAGTACCAGTTGAGCAACGACTATTACGGTGCTAAATGGGAAACCGAATCTCGTTAGGCATTTATTAAGGAGAAAATACTTGTTTTGATACTGATAGCTCAACATTGCATACTACAAACTAAGGTACATATTTAAATGGCTCCAACATGTGTGACAAATGGCAGTGCTCTGACATTTTACGCTTTTCTGAGAAGCAGCCCATGAGGTGCTAAAGAAGGCAGAGAGAGGTGAATTGGGTGTGGTAAATATAGTGATAACATATATTAAGTGACCGTAAGATTAAGTGAAAGGATTGTCTAGGGCTATTGAAATACAAATACTCTATTTTTGCAAAGTTTTAGTGTTGTAAGAAGCTGTGGTGGAGGAGGAAAATGGGAATTTTGTGTCTATTTCCAAATGAAGTAAGAATTAATTTAAGATTTCTGGTTACTATGAAAACAATGATTTTAAAAACAAAACTGGCTTTTAAAGTACAGGATGAAAGCTTAGAAGGCTGAGTCTATGAATAGTCGAAAAGATAAACACAGCTACTGATATAGAGAAGCACAGGGCCTCAGTAAATCTTTCAGTTAAACATCTTGGGGTATCCTGATTAAGGATCTCAGTAACTTGTACTGGAAAACTCTGAAAGATGTTGACAATAAATTACTTAAGTGGTTTACTGTGAGTTGTCAGACATGCTGATGTCATGTTGCCTTTTTTAAGACACCTAAGAATTGGAAATTCATACTTGGGTCTATATGTTTCCTGCTGAAAATAGCTGGGACGTATTTTTTGTTTATATGAAAAATACATGGAAAAAGAGGAGTTCAGAAAATTAGCTGATGTGACATTGAGGTTTTTAAATGAAAAACTGCTCAAATTTGAAATTATTATGGGAATCCACAGTGCACAATAGACAGTTGAAGAAAAAACGGTTTAAAGCTTGATTTTTTTTTCTTAATTTTTTTTTTCCTAGCATGTTCATATTCTCTTACAACCACGTGTCTGTTCACTGTCTGGAGTAAGCTTGAACATGTAGCGCTGGAAGTTTTAGAACTCCTTGATATGGGAAGAAGCAAAAATTTATGATCGGATTAGTGCTACCAACAACAAAGGAATTGAGTCAAATGGTTAGAAATGTTTTGTCTTGAACAAAAGCTTCATGAATTTCGTGGTGTTTTGCTCTTGTGATAGTGAGATGGTTCTAAGAAATTTGTGCTTCTAAATCTGAAATGTGCCTCCAAAGGGTAGCACTGAAGGTCTTTTGGAAATCCAACAGATAGAGAACTATTGAGGAAAAGGAGGATGTGGCATCTTAGTGGTGCACACAGGAGATGTTGATACACAAAGACAAAGTTGAATTTAATTGAGAGAGAAGAGAAAGCCATTGAAGGAAAACAGAGTTGACAGGGTACATGTAATTATTGAGGAAAACTGGGTTTTGTGCAGGTATTTTGAGTGAATAATCTGTAATGTAAAATTGAGAAGGTCAAGGCTGACAAGTGAAGATTGAAATACATTAGATACAAGGCAAAGGTGCCCATTTCATCTGTTCGGACACAGAAGAAAGCCATCTCTTTAAAAAATTTGTGTAGGAAGATGGACTGAGATTAAAATATCTCAGTTATATATCAGGCTGTGATTAAAATATCTCAGTGATGTGTCTAGGGAAAAGATCCACATTAAAGGAAGCACGCAGTTTGGGGTCTGAATTACAGATGAGATGTTAATAGTATTTATAAAGACTGAAAAATTAGTGAAGGCGAAGTGCTGGAAATGAAATGCTTTGATTGTTCATACTGTATGCAAATGGATACCTTATACCCACAAAGAAATATCACGACAAAGCTCACAGTGGGAAACTGTTTGGTATAAGTGCAAGGGGTTTTGCAAATTATAAGGAATGAAAATCCTTTTATTTTGTTGATTTGTCTTCTCCTAAAGTAGCAAAAATCGCCATCTATGGAGTTAATCATACATGGTGTGCTATAGGCAGATGCTGGCATATCCACTTTTTTCAGGCATTCTAGTTTTGGAGAGACAATCATCTTTCGTTCTAATGAGCATATGTGAATGAAAGTTACTCAAACTCTTTCAGTAATATGCTTTGATTTTTTGTTTCTGCCAAATACTCAATTAAGATCAGCAGCTGTCTCAAACATTCTCAAACACAGTGATAGATGGGAAAACACTGTATAAAATAACAAATAATTGTGAAAGCTTTCTGCAGAAAATACTGAAGCCTAACTGAGGCTTCTCTGAGACTTCTGATTTTTTTCTGGATTCCTTCAGATTGATTTGGATACACAGGATCGTATGCCAGTAACATGTTTTGCTTTGTTTTCTGGAAATTTAAATTCACTGAGAAGTCTCATTAGGACATATTGGAATGTCACTGTGGAACCAAATTAATTGTGAAATTGAGGTAAACATGTATGTTATGTTGATAACTTCCTCAATGGAATTATGTCAGTTTGTTTTTCGTAGGAGTCACGATTATTAAAAACATACTCTTTAGACCTTTTTTCAGTTTATAAATTCAATTTATGTTTGATAAATTGACGTAAGCAGAAATTTTCCCAGTGTAAGAACGGTAAGGAATCTGTTGAATTGTCAAGGATGGTGCCCTGTGCTGTCACTGTCTACAGGTACGTGTCATTGCTTACGATGCTATAGAGACAGAAAGAAAGACACAGCTTTCATCTTGCATTGAGTAAGTCAAAAAATTTAAGTTCTGAACTGACAGTTCTAGGCTTGCAGCGTATCTGTAACTTTGCTGATTTCTCCTATATATATATTATGGTGCAGTTTCAATCATTCTGGCAAATGTGCTATGAGAAAATCAGGTGTGCAAAGCACTGAAAGAGCCAAGGTTTTTTAACAGGGATATTGAGCAGCAGATGTATAATGGTATCTAACTACTTGATAGGAGGCTTCGTAATGGTGCTGTATTTGTGTGACTGAGCTAATGCCTCGTATGTGAGCGCAAAATCACCATTTGCCCATTTGCTTAGGACATGATATAGCCTGAAGTTCTCACCCTTAAAGTTGTAATTGGATTTTTGCTTATTTTCAAAGGTAAGCGAGGAGGATTTTTCTTTTTAGAAAGTGTCTTCATTCAAAAAGCACTAAATGCAAATGAAACAAACTGTAAGGATTCAAAGACCCTGAGAGGAAGCAGCAGAGTAAGCTCCTTGCCAGCAGCATGAGGCACACGTGGTAGAAAAAAGGAGTATTGCCCAGCCACATCCTATCCAGCCAAACAGATCACATTTACTTTCAGATAAACGGTACATGACACCGCTCTAAATCCAGAATTCCAGTGATATGAATATGAATTTACTCAGTGCTTGTAAACATCCTGATACTACATTAGTGCCATGCAACTGCAAAACACTTTAAAGTTATACCTGATGACAGGCTAATGTAAGTTAGACCTGAATCTGCTACACCTTAATGCAGTGCTAGGGTAATTTATACCAGTATCATTGGACGTCTGTTATTGAATGGAAAACATTGGTGACTTTGGAGTACCAGCTCTGCATCTCCTCCCTCAGTATTTCCTCAGGAAAAAGAAAGAATCAATCCCCTATGAATATGTTTTAGATTTTCCAAGCTGCCAGACCTCAGGACCTGCTTGTGTACTATGAAATTTGTGGTGTCCCATTCCAACATATGGTATAATTAATATTTCTATTATTCTAAACTGTTTTAACTTTCTACAGGTCCACGAACATTGTGATTCCTTTAATACTGAATATGTATGGTAATGGTATTATATAACATGAACTTATTTTCACTTTGCGAGTTCTACAGTCTTAAAATCTGTGATTTAAAATATCAAAGTGTATGCTAAAAGATCCACATTAAAAACCATGTACATTTTATTATAGCTCAGCTTATAGTTAAAGGCTGTAATCTTTTATTAAAGGATTTTATATTTTATAGGACTGCCTAAAGGACACTTTTAGTTTTTAAAAAAGGGTCACATACAGGAGACCTTGCTCACAATTTGATCAAAACCGTGTTCAGTTTTTGGTCTGCAACCTTTTTTTGTCCACCTTTCAGCTAGGGCAAAGGCAGCCACTTATTTCTGGTAAGCTAATAGTCTATTTCAGTTTTAATTTCTAATGCCTTGCGATGTTGCAGTATTTCAGCGGCAAACCTGCACATCCATTTATTTAAATAACCCAGTGTTCAAGAATACATAAATAAACCAACATATATAAACATAACTAAGAAAATGCCCACTTCTACATTTCACTTGAGGATTTTTTTACTATCTGTTTTGCAAGGTGTAAGTCCAGAGGCACACATTGTTCAGGCATTATCCATATAAAGAAATACATTTCGGATTTACCCTAGCAAGATGCTTGAGCATCAAGTTAACACAACAGGCACGTAATTGAGCAGGTCTGTTTTCATGCTTCAAATAGGAAACATCTTGCTGATTTACATTGCTGTGCTTGATTAAAACCCTTTTGGTTTGACGTATCTGTCCATAGTATGTTCAAGTAATACAGTGTATATATAAGACAATGTAAAGATGTTAAATAATAAGATGGGAAATTTGTTTCCAGACAGTTGTGTATAGTAAAACTTCCTGCTGGTTCAATAGGGAAGTAGACAGGTTCACAAAAGGGAAATAATTTCAACATTGCAACTTGGATTTGAGTAATATGTCTCTCAAATGTTAAAAGGTGTTAAGAGTGTTCAAGGAAGTGGCAATTGTATTTTTCTTGATTTCTCGCGTTATTTTTGACTGTCATTGGCATATATAAGTTATTGGGCCAAAGACCCTTTGGGGATGACTCTGTACAGCCATTTGTACATACAAAATGCTGGTCATATTTTCAATATTGTGTGATTTTTAATACTCTGACCTTAGTGAAATGCACTCATTTAATAATATGGACAGAGATGCTACTTGAAGGATTTGCAATTACATTTATGCAATTACTTTTGGTGACACTAAAGCTTCAGTGCCTTCGGCCATTAGCTCAATTCTGCAGTCTGAGGATGTGCAGTTTAGGAGAAGAAAGGCAGTATATGCCAGTGCTCCATGCCCACAGCCAGCTCCCAACTATTGAAAAGGAATGGAGAGAGTAGTATATGTTTTTGTTAACACAGGTTTGCACCTTTAACAAAACAAAAATATCTAGCTTTTGTTCAGTTCCTGTTGGAATTCTAGATCTAAGTATAATATTTTGGGATAGCCCAAACAATTTTGTTCTCCTGTCCCAGCATAACTGATGCCTGTTCTCCATGTCTGAATGGCTGGACAAACTTACTGGTAAGCCAGGGAAGAAAGTAAATCCAGATTGTGCTCCTCAAATGTGACTTAAGTCACAGAATCATAGAATTGCAGGGGTTGGAAGGGACCTCCAGAGATCACCTAGTCCAACCCCCTGCCAAAGCAGGGTCCCTAGGACAGTTTGCTCCAGGGAGGCATCCAGACAGGTCTTCAATGTGCTACTGTGACTGGGGTCTCCTCGGTTTCCAAATGCGTAGCTGGTTCTTACCTCGTTTCTTTGGGAGTTAACACTTACTATATCACTGGGAGTTCTGAGTGCACTTGTCCAGATTTCTAAAGCTGGAAAATTACAGTCTAATTTTTCTACCTTGGATCAAAAGTCTGTACTTACAGTGGTAAATGGAGGAGCTTTACACACTTGGGAGATCTGTAGAATCCAGAAGAGTAAGGTAACACTCGGCATGAGGAACTGCTCAGTGCACGCAAAACTAGACTTTTGAATTGTTTAATTATTGTTGGGGTTTTTATATGTATGAAAAATTATGTTCTCCATTATACTCCTTGTTCTGGTAGGCATACCTGCTTTCCATATGGTTGCACCTTATTGGGCTACATGCTGGTTTTGATCCTTTCATGCAATGCAAATTTAATTTAGGAAGAAAAAGCACTCAGGTAATGCAGCAGGACTTTAATCAATGTGTGGATCATGCCTAGAATTCATGAAAGCGCTGGAAAGGTGACCTCTCATGTGCTCTGCTCTTTTCTATACTCATCTTCAAGGCAGGAGGCATGAAGAGGAGCATCACAGTGTACTTTTCCTGTGCTTATTTGCTATACAGTCCTCTAGGAACTGTAGCTAGCTGATACATATTAGTGTCTTTCAGCCTTATCTAAATAATGGCAGTGTCTAACATGGAACAGAGAGTTTCCCTTGATAACTTTCTACCTGGCCAAGAGAAGCTCTACAGAGCTGAGACCTCAAATATTAATTTTTTTCTTCTGAAAATCCAAGAAGTTTCCTTAACATATTAAAGATGGACAGAACAGTGACAGGGGTCCCTCTCTCAGAATATCTGGGTTGCATTGAAAGCAGGACTTAAAGAAACAATCACAAGAGTTTGTGCCTCCAATATTTTCACTCTATTTGGCATAGCCTGCAGATTCAGGCACGCAGCTGAGACTTTGCATGCTTTACCAGGATCAGCCTCTGAGCTTTCTAGAACTCTTCTACTTTTGTAATGATTTGTTACTTTATGTAAAAAAATTTAAAAGAAAAATCCTTCACTGAATGCCTGATTCTAACTTTGCCACTGATTGGAATTTTAATACAAGGTAAGTGTGAGCAATTATAACACTTGTTATCTGACCTGTCACTTACATAATTTGGTATCTGAGAGTAGGCAAAAAAGGGAATACTGTTGCTTTAGAAAGACTTAGTATCACACGAATTTATAGCACAAGGAGCATTACTCAGTATGGCCTGGCACAGCCCTGCAGGTTTTTCATATGATGACACTTTCTTTTGGATCAGATATCTGTTTTCAATTTGCATAGAGGATCCCTCATCTAAATTTATTGCACTGGAGACAAGTGAGTCAGACATTATCATGACTCTACGGGTTGCATGTCTCTGCCTACTAGTCTAGAAAGAGCATAAATTAATTTGCCAGTATTAATCCTACCTTGAGACACTAAGCATAATTTCACTCTAGTAAAAATGTTACGAGCCCTTTGTTGCCTCAGATTTACTTACAGTATTGTGGATACATCACAGAATGTGATGTATTTAGCACACAGCAGGCTGTTTAGTTTGTCTTTATTCTGATTTAGATTTGAATGTATTGCTGTCATGTTAGAAACTATCAGCTAAAGAAAAAACCCCAAACAATTAGGTATCCCAGACACCTCAGCTCACAGCTATGTTTTGTCTCCAGTTCTGATAGGGCCAAATTCTGAGAAGGTCTCTTGTGCAATGGGTCTTTTTTCTCATGCACTAGCTAGTTTTACTGTACACAACTTTCAACTTTATGTATTGAATAAGGCTACCTTCTTGTTAGGCACCTTTTGTAGTATTGAATTTAATTTTTTTTTAACAAAGAATATTTATTTTTCTACTTTTTTTCTCCTGGCATGCCTACAGTCTCCTCAGCTCCTCCTCCATTCTTTATCTGTACAACTGAGGGATGAGCAGTGTTTTTTTTGTCTTCACCCTTCTTTGGTATAAGTAGTCCAAAACCTGCTGGTAATGGTTGTGTCTCAGTACATGTTGCAGTAACAAGTGTGTTTGAAACCTCTTTCCTTGTCATGAAAATGCTGTTTTAACAGTGCTCTTCCCAGGAGGCTGATTAATCCCACAGTAATCCTATATACAGAACAGTTGAAATAATATCCTGCTCAGGCAGCATTTTCATTCTTCAGGTAACCTAGAGTTTTATTTTTATAAATTGTATTCTTTAACTTTTAATTAAATGCTGATTATTGTCAGACTATGTCATGGAATATAATTTGCTCATTGTCAAGCACTTTTGCAGTGTGCCATGGTTGGATGAGACCAAAATGCCTCAGAGGTGAAAGTCAGCCACTCAAAGCTTGCAAGTTAAGAAGTGTCTTTTTACAGGGTCAATGCCTAAACTGTTTCTAAATAACAACATTTATACAAAATGTTTTCCATCTAACATTACACAGGCAACTTAACCACTTTATTTTACTTTGATTTTGTAGTGATGCTCTGCTAATATCTGGTAATTTTGTTATCTGGTATTTCATTCCATTTTTCAACTGATGTGATTAAGTGTCTACTTAACATTCTAAAGGCTCTTTTCTTTAACATTTAAATAGAATTAGGTTCGGTAAACATCTAAAAAATTCTATTCCTTTTTTTTTGCTGTAGCTTGTATGTTCTGTTATTCTCCTTGTGTTTTTACTGGAATTACTTTTCAATGTGTTTCTTCTGATATTACCTCAAAGCATTTTGCATGATGAATATGGATTCCCTTTTTATATCTTTTGTTTGGAGAGCAACTGTTTTCACTAATGTTTTTAATATAGTTATAGTTGTGGACAGATTTTTTTAGCTATGTTGAAAAAAATCCCCCAAAATTTTACATATATCCTAGCAGACAAAGTGTAAGAGGTGACTTTCAGTGGGTTCGTGATAAGTTTTAGAAGGTTTTTCTTGGTGAATTTTATTGAGAAATTGAGTAATAATTTGAGTGCATTTTTTCAATTAACACAGCTTTCCCCAAACCTTAATAATTGTATTAAATAAAAATAGTAGACATGTCTAAGTAGAAGTAATGATGTTTTGCTGTAGCTACAAAGTCCTAAGGACACAAGAAAAGCAGGTCTGTAAATAGCATTAATGCCTTGATATTAGACAAGCTGATTTATATGCTTTCTTTACCCAAAGAAGGATTTCTGTGCATAAGTACTTGGTTGTTTTATCAATTATAGCATGTAGCCTAATAAAATGCATTTTAGTCGACTGCCGAAAATATTTTGATATAGGACATGGTCGTATATCAGTATTGTTCTATAAATATATACTATGTTTTATCTTTATATGTTAGTGTTTTAGTTGGTTCTTGGTAAATGTTTCCTTATACGTACATTGATTGATGGATGCATAGAAAGGTTCTGGCATATTAAGAGCGTTGTACATGTGGGGTTTTGTTTAGAGGCTTGATTTCCTCTCTACCCTATCCTCCCCCATCCCCTCCCTCCACAGTATGAAAAGATTATTTTCCCCCTTATGTGCCTTCTTTATCTTTTACCTGTTAGTTTGACACTAGACAGGTAGAATGTCTGCCAGTGACTTCAGACGTGTTGAGCATATTTTGTTCTTTTTCATATTTTGGATTTATATATTCAGCTTTGATCCCCATTACATACTTATACATTTGCCTAAGGAATGTTTGAGTTTTAACATAGTCTGTCCCTGTTTTAGAATCTTGCAATTTGCTTTTGTAAGAAAGCAGCAGAAATTTCATTCAGTGTTGAAAAGCCAATTCTGGCTTCTTTAAGGTACAACTTGCATTTATCATAAAACCGGCACATCGGATAGCAAGGTGTGGTGTAAATGTTTCACTGACATCTCTTTTGGATAGATGTATCAAAGATTCATAAGCAGCAAAGCCATGAATGAGTTATGTAGGTCATCCAAGTGAGTGCCTTTGTAACAATAGAGTCATGCTTTTAGCCTATGCCACAAATATTATGAGAGAAAATAACCTTATTAACAATGGAATTTAGGGCCTTTTTTTTTTTTGCTGCTATTTTCTTATGTAGGCACTCACACACACAGGTTTCCTTAGTAACATCAATCTATTTTTTTCTAGTCTCACAGGGTGAAAACAATTTTAATTTATTAAATTCAAAAGACACTTTGAAATACTCTTAACAAAACTTTCTTATGAGTAACAGTATAATGATTGATGAGAAGGGAAGATCAATCAGGTGTATTTTTCAGACTGGACTTTCACTTTTGGAAGAAGAAAGGTTGTCTTGTCTCTCAGAGACATTTTCAATGATTGATGAGATCTTGGGGCCACCTATGCTTGGACATCAATGTTTTATGTCCCACTGGGAGTTCATGAAACCTGTAATGGTCTCTGGAATGGACCGTCTCCTGCCTCAGAAGTATTAGCCTGTGAGCATACTGTTTGTCCAAGCATAAACATTATTCCATTTGACAATGCATTTCATGCTGAAACTGTGTCTTTTGTTTCAAATTTAAGAAAAACAATGAAGAAACATAACATGAATTATAAAGCAGGAGCTTCAGCATAGACTCAACTGTGGGCTGTATAAGCTGGGCTGTCATCCTAGGTTAGCACTGGAGAGAAGCTGGGGTGACAAACCCTTGGACTGAACTGTCCACAGAAGCTGCGGAGTTTTAGATAGGAGTTTGGTTTTCCCTAATCTTGAAACCTTTCTCATGCTTTCTCTTCAGCAAAAATATGGATTTCTGTCTTTTCAAGATGCACTGACTAAAGAGTATAGGGAAGATCAATCAGGTGTATTTTTCAGACTGGACTTTCACTTTTGGAAGAAGGAAGGTTGTCTTGTCTCTCAGAGACATTTTCAAGCGCTTGTCTTCTGAAGCTGTTTGTGTAGCAGTCTGAGATGCAGTTGTTTCACTGTGCAACGTTTTGCATCTTCCTGTGAAGCCCTTGACAACCAGCTAGCATTAAAAATATATATGATAATGGCCTATTGAAATCAATGCTCCTGTTCTCAGCAGTAGGAATTGAATAGTACATGGCAAAGGTTAATTTTCTCATGCGTATACCAGCTGTGTGGGTACTCAGAACTGATGTGATATTGAGATGGGAAAGTTTTTTTATGGGGTTTTAAAGTTGGAAAACTAAGATTATGGAGGAAAAATCTTACACAAGTCACCGAAGTGTACATGGAAGATCACAAGGGAACTCTTCCATGGTGAACACCATTTTAGAGTAGATAAACGCAGAGAAATAAAACCTGAAATTTTGAATAGTTGCCTCATATGGAAATCAATAATATTGTTGCTGAACTGTCTGAGCCACAGGGTCAGAATCAAATTGTTTCACTGAAATAATTGAGTGATTCAGTTAAAAAGCTATGGCCAAACTGAAGAATCCTATTCTGATTTCCAAAGTGCCAATGTATCAGTTGGTGCCCTCTGCTGATCCTGCATTTTTTCCTAATTCTTCAGTGCTGGAAAGAATGCAGAAATCTCACTTGAGAAGACCTCTTCCATTAGAACCCTCATAAAAGGCTGATCTGCCAATCCTCTTGCCATATTATTGGTTTGCCTGCTCCTTTCCAGTTCTTCTTGGCAACAGAGGATAACACCTTTCAGCATGAAGCAGAAGTCTGAATTGGCACAGGACCAGCTTTAAAACCTTGAGAATGTGAAGGTGGGTTACAACTGTCAACCTTTCCTTGCCTGCCTTGGCACATAATCCCTCTCCATCCACACAAACATTAAACTTGGTCACCAGATAGGATTTTCAAGTTCTCAAGCTTTAATTCTTTTACCCCCAAAATTACATACATTTAAATTATCTAAAGGACATTTAAAGAAAGCAAGCTTTTTTGTTGCCTACAGGCTATAAATACAACAAACCTCTATTTTTCTATCAAAAACCTCACAATTTGCATTACTTGACAGCAGTGTAACGCTTTCCTGAGCTGTTGGTAATGAAGGTCATGTTTATGAGATATGCTATTATTGGATGGTTTCTATCTGCTTTGTATGCTTTAAGCGTTTGATGGCTCAGGAAGCAGCAATTCATTTACACCAAAAATGCTTCCCCGTGTGCAAACCAGAGTATGCCCACAGCCATATATATATAGGAGTGTGTTGGTGGATTGATGATGTTTCAGTGGTAACGCTTATGAAACATGTGTGTTCATAAGCACTGAGTACTGGGTCAAGCAACAAGCATTTTATGGTTAGAAGGTGTCCGGCTTTTAGAACTTACTGAAACCTGTCCTGCTTTCTACGTGTGTAGTCAGGGTTGGTTTTGGAATCAAATAAGGCAAACACCGGTGAAGTGATGTCTGCGTCGAAACACAGTTGTGTGATGGATACATGAACAGAGGGAGAGGCTGTAATGCCCCTTGCACAGTGCACACCCTTTTCCTTGAGCAAGGAGCACTGTTTATTTCATCGGAAGCACACCGAGTCAAGATAAATTACATTCCAGTAGGATAAATATGCCTGAGGCAAATTTGTGCTCCTGAGACTTGGAAGCCTGGGCTAGTTCATTTGAAGTTCGGTTAGGTATTATTTGTAAATTGCTCTGGGTTCTTTGACCCAGACTTCTGCTTGGAGTGCATATGTACATATTTTGTAAGGTCTTCTTAGCCCTTGCAACAGCATGTGCTGCCCTTTGCATGCAGCTTACCATAGAGCTTCAAATTTCTCTTTTAACCTGTGCTCTTCAGGTGAAAGAGAAATCACACAGGTTTCATTATAGCATAATGAAACCTCTCTCCTGGAGAGAGTGCAGAGAAGGGCTACAAAGATGATTAAGGGTCTGGAACATCTCCCCTATGAGGATAGGCTGAGTAAGTTGGGACTCTTCAGCATTGAGAAGACTAAGGGGGGACCTAATTAATGTCTATAATTATCTGAAGCAGGGGATGCGGGGGGAATCAGCCAGCCCCTTTTCAGTGGTCTGTGGGGATAGGACAAGGGGCAATGGCTGCAAGTTGGAGCATAGGAAGTACTGCACCAACATGCGGAAGAACTTTTCCCCAGTGAGGGTGAGGGAGCCCTGGGACAGGCTGCCCAGGGAGGTGGTGAAGTCTCCTTCTCTGGAGATATTCAAGACCCGTCTGGACGCCTATCTGAGTGATATGTCCTAGGGAGCCTGCTTTGGCAGGGGGGTTGGACCCAATGATCTCTCGAGGTCCCTTTCAATCCCTACAATTCTATGTTTCTATAATGTTTTGAGTGGGCTTATTTTTCTGGCACTGAGATTTTGATACTTTTAAACATCCTTACACTGGGAAGAGAAAGCAAGTAGAAGTATAGCAGCGTGGTGTGATGGATGCAGCAGCTTCCTGCAGCAGCCATTAGAATATCTGTATTCAGAGTAACATGGAAAGGTCAGATGAATCAATCGTACTTTTAGACATAGCTTCCAAATGTATGTCCTCAGAAACACTGCTTAGTGACATTTTAGTAACAACCTGAGTTTTCACTTGACCATAGCACAGGTGTAAAAGCAAATATTTATGAAATACTGGAAGCACAGCCTGTATCAAAATGAGACCCTGACACAGACAGTGCTGCTCATCTTCTTCATGTACTGGAGACTAGTTTTCATTTTTCTTTCCATGTTGGTGCTGGTTGGGAAGATGCTGGTGCCTTGTACACTAAGGTGTTTCTAGTTATTACATTCCATGGGAGTGAAAGTCAGACTTTTACAGGAACAAGCCTAGAATCAGAATGCACCCAAAGGCTTCCTAATGATTAGGTTTCTCATAACTCAGCCTTTTCTCCCAAACAATCTAAATAATAGTTTTAAAAGTTTGCAATATGCTTTTATGAGCTTCTGTTGTACCTCCTGAGGGATGAAGCAAGACTTCAGAGGAGATAAACTTGTCGACTAAAACCTGTGGAAAAACTCTGCAGTGATTTAAGAAAGGGGAAGTGTATACATAAGGAGATGTCCAAAGATAGACATTTCAGAAGATCTGTAAATAAAATAAGGATTCAATATCCCTTATATAAAATTGGTTTGAGAGCTATCTTTCTGCTTGTCATTGCTCTCAGCGATGTTTCCTTTTAGAGTTAAATGAATCTCAGTCCCAAAATCCAGGGTAGGTCTTCCAACATCAACTGGGGTTTGTGCACATCTTCTGTGGGGATTTGGTGACTTGTATGGCTTGCACTGGGCCTCAAGGCAGCTTCCTATAAACTGATCTTGCACCTAGCCAGTCCTACAGGGCAAGCTCTGACATAATATTTAAGTAGTCTGGAGGTGTCAGTATTGTAAGGAATTAAGCCATATATAAAAATGACCTATATTGTTTCAATAGCCCCCTTTTTGTGAGAAGATGATGTCACTATCTTATTACTGTTACACTGCAGCTCTTCAGAAATTGAGAATCTGAGCTTTGAGAGTGAATTTCTTTATTGTTCTGTGGTAGACACAAGGCGGATTTATGCTAATTGGTTGTGAATATTTTCAGAATCAACTGTAGGAAGAGGCATGCCTAGTTTTATGTTGTTGTATTATGTTAAAAAGCACATTAAAAATATGTAGTACATAAATAGAAGATGTTAATAAAGTCAACTTGAGTACACAGAAAACCCCCTTTAAAATACATAAATAAAATTTAAGTATTGCAATTATTTAAAATAATTTAATAGTTCAAGTGCATAGATATTCCATGTGTGTCTTTAAAAGCAACATAACCAAAGGGAAAGTGTTTCCCATATATCAAAGGATGTCGAAAAGTAACTTGGTCAATCAGTAGACTTTGTGTAAATTTGGATGTATGTACGTTGCCGGGAAACATATTAAGAAAAATAGAATATGAGGTTTTCAGAATGTGGAATATCTATTGAAATTTTATTCAGCTCCTGAATGAATATAAAGTTGGAAAGGTTTTAATCACCAGTTTACATGGAGGGTTTTTTGTCCCACAGGACCCTTTATACACTGTGTGTGTGTACTTATATATTCACTTAGACATGCAGTGGTCACCATGGGGTTAATTGCTCAGCATTTGCTTTTATTTGATCATATGGTAGGTACCCTAAGTCTTTTTTACTTTGTCATCCAAACCCCAGAGAGTATAAAATTATTAATTTCCTTGTGTGCTCCTTTGTCATACACTTCAGCTGTAGTGTTGAACTGCTTCACCAATCCTAAGGAATTTATCTTCACAGCAGTCTTAAAATTTTCCTTGTTTCCCCTTTCTTATTTATTTTTAGTGCAGAGCAAAATTTAAAGTAGAAAGTTTTTGGTAATTTGGAGTGTCAAGCTTGGTCCAGTTTTCCATCAGTCTTAGTATTCCTATCGTAGTTCTTGAATACAAAGCTCAGTTCTTGTTGATTTAAATAGTCAGCACATCAGTTTTGTAAATCCTTCATCTGCAAATCTCTGAACTCTGGGGATGTTTTTCACCATATGCCTGCTGTATTCTTTTACTGTATCTGAACATTAGCTACTGGTCAGCATTAGCGTCACTGGAGAGAAGGTCCACCTGATTTGATATTACCATTCTTCTTTTCCAAAAGGACGAAATGGACTCAGTCAGAGCAGTTGATGTTTTTCTAATGAAAGAGAATGGGTTGCCTGGGTGGCAAAGAGTGGGGAGAAGGAAAGGGCCACAGTGTTACGTGCATGTTCTGGAAGGCAGCGTTCAGATTGTGGTGTTTGTACTGAAAGGATCTGAGCAGTGTTGTTCAGTTCACCTTAATTTTATTTCCAACCTTCTGCAGTGCTTTGCTGTTCAGTCTTAACCTTTAACTCAATTATTTCACGTGAAATTTTCCTACTTTTTTGAGTAAACCGTTAAAAAGAAAAATGCTGTCACGTGGAACCACACTGATCTCCACGTGGGATGTAGAATTACATATCACTGCTTGGTCTTACTCAGCAAGGTTCTATTTTTTTAGGCAGACTAGCTACTGCAGATAGAGGTCTTAGGATTTCAAACTGTAGTATGTGCTGACAGCAGAAAAACACTGAGACTCATATCCATGAATTGTGTTCCTATAAACAGAGGGCATCTCAACTGAAAAAAATCAAATAGCATTATACAATATCAATGGTATAATTACTCTTTCTGCTAGAAGAATGAGAATTGGTGTATCTCAATACTCTGTTATCAGCTTTAATTTTCAGCAGGAGAATGTACACCAAATGATACTGGTGCAAATAGGCATAGTGCAACATGTGAATTAAGTTTGTGCTGGTTTTTCTTAGAAGTACTGAATTTATAAGCTTTTTTGGCACCTCATTAACTTAATTTCCTGCTTCTAGGACTATTTTCTGGAAGTTTCTGTGAGCTATTCCAAGTTCTTCTGTGCTACCTTAAGAATTAGAGCCAGAACCATAAAGAATTAAACCAAAATCCTTCAGCCCTCAGGGAACGCGCTTTACTTTCTAGGCAGCTACACCAAGTCTGTTAGAATTACCACTATTTCCAGTAATTGGATGATTATCTACCTATTGCTGGTATGGTGTCTGTGACCTATGCCGACATTGAATTTTAGTGCTGGACTATGGTACACATAGGAGTTGCTCAAAACAGATCTAGCCCAGAAGAGCAGTTAATATGGCTGTCATTCTAGAGGATATTAGGGTTGGGTGAATTTATAAAAGTACAGAAATGGGACCACACAAATATGATAATGGGTAAAGCCATGGAAGCTTGAAGATCACTGGAAAATTATAGTTGAAATGAACAAAGTTTCTGAATGTCTAGGACTGTCTAACCCATCTATTTAATGCCGCATCCAACATGGTCACAGAATTCTGTGGGTTGAAAAGGACTTCTAGAAGTCAGTTAGTCCAGCATGCTATGCAAAGCGGGTCCGGATACAGCAGGTTGCTTGTGGCCACCTGCGGTGGGGTTTTGAATTTCCACAAGGATGGAGATTCCACAGCTTCTCTGAGCAGCCTGTTCAGTTTTTAATTAAAAAAAAAATTACAATTATTTCAACATTCTGGAGGTCAATATTTTCTAACTTGCTTTTGTGTGAAGAATACAAATTAAATAAAAAATAGCTGATTTTTTTTTTAAAGCATCTACAGTCCTGAGTCATGGGGGATATTAAGGAGTGAACTGAGATAAAAGTTTTCCAAACAATACCTACAGTTGGTTATCAGAGATTGCTTGCCCAAGGAGATTATATTTGGGACACCATAATTTTGTGATCTGTGATCAGTTATTCATAGGGTAAGGATATGTGGATTGTTTGCAAGGAAATTGCAAATTTGGAAAAGCAGAAGAAAATTTAATACATGTTTTATAATGCTTTGTGTGGAAATATTTTGAGTGAATTTGCGTCTTCACTGAAAAATTCGGTGGACTGGAGATCTTTGAAGTTGGAATATGTTGAACTATAAAGATGTGAACAGGGAGGATTTCTGCTTGATTTTGTTATAGGCCCTTTAAAGACTTGACAATTTACATTACCTGAAAATTTTCCCTAAATGTGCATTAATGATCGTAATATTTTCCTTCCTTCCTGCATCACAAAACATTTCTTCACAAAGGTAAATATTTCTGATGCTTTTATGTCTCTCTTATTAGAAGTGCTCCATAGAAAATCTTCAGAAAATGGGAAGATGTGTGCAGACAACAGGAAGGTAAACAAACCTTGACAGTAAGAGATGTTTGTAATTTATTCATAGGATTTTCCATCCTATTATTAATTTTGAGTAGGTAGGAATCAAGAACAATCTGCTATATGCTTCTTGAGACATTAAACAGTCCTTAGTTTCATATAATTAAATTGATTCATAATTTATGAGTATGTCTACCCCATAGAAAAGTGAGTCTGTGGAATATTACATAAAATAGTGTTTATTCTTCTCTAATGACAGTTAAATGCTGTAGAGAAGTTACTCTAATTTTTCCTGGAGATGGAACAAACTTTACTTTCCCATAAGAGGGTAATTCTTAGGTGGTCCTTGTTACTTTATTACAGCTACCTTGAATCAAGCAGTGTCTCAGCTAGACTTGAGGATCATTTGTATGACTACTCAATTCAAAGAATGTTTTTGTGCTAGATGAAATGTTACCATCTTCAATAAAAAGCACTTAACCATCTTGTTTTATTGATGGTGACAGCTTATGGCCTATTCTTTTTCTTTCAACAACCAACCAAACAATCAAAACCACAGCAAAGCTTAACAAACCCCATACAGACGACCCAGCCTGAAGTGCTCTAAAAACTGTAGAATTATGAATTATTAGATTCAACCACTGCATGTAATACTACTTTTTTTTCTTTAGACTTAAATTGGTATGTTGTTAGATGCTCTAATTACATGTTAAGTGTGGTCTGCTGTCATAAAATTCGTGACTGATGTTTTGATTTTGTGCATTCATATTATGCTTCCATTTAACTATGCTTACTAGCAAGAAACCATGATAAAATACATACAAGACTATTTTGCTCTTTGTCCTCCTGTTTGCATAGTTTTGGTTTTGATGTTGTCCTGCCCTGCTGTTCATTTGCTTGCTCACTCAGCCTATGAAGATAAAAGATAAAATCAATACTTCAGGATCTTCTATCAGCTTTTGTTGAAGCATTTATCAGTAGTTCTTGCTCCCTTCTCAGGTCCCACATTCTGTTTAGCATCCAGTGCTCCATTTCAGTACTGCTTAGTGTTTTTCTACTCCAGAACTGGTGTGTTCTGTTTATCTTTCTGCAGAGTTTCAATCTTTGTTGTCCAACATGAAAACATAAGATTTCTGGATTAAAATGAGAACAATGAGAGAAAAGTTACTCTGTTACTGCTCCTTTTGCCACGTACTGTTGCTGCCTCCTCCCAGCTATAATTTCTTCTTTCATGACTGACTGATTTAAGAACCAGGGCAGAAATCCCCGTCTCAGATTTGTTTACAGATTTAATGGCAAATAGTGTTGAGGAGTATAAAATTGCATCCATGCAAATAAAGTTGCATGGATTTAACCCTTGTTCAGTATTCAAGAACCTGACTTACAGTCCATGTAATCTGGCTGAGCACAGCCATAATTAAACTGAATTTCTCTCCTGGCTTTTGACTCTAGACCACTGAGTTTACCACTTTTTTTAAATGATCTCTTAAAGAGTGCTTAGGTGCCACACAAGATGCAGAAAGTTTGTACTAGCAGTATTTCAGTAACTGTACAGCCCACAAAATGTAGTCCTCTGACACACTAGGTTAGAAATCACTATAAAAAGCAGAGGATACATTTCATTGTGCACACTTTTAGTGTTCCATTTTGTGCCTTAATCAAATACTGGAAAACAGTTCTGCCTGTGCTGGTGTTTGACTGTATTTAGGGAGAACATAAATGAGCATTCTCCATTTTCATGGTCCAAGCTCAACCCTGTGCTTTGTGCATTAACCAGAATGGTGGGGGTTTTTAAAACAATTTCATTTGGTTATTATTTTATAGATGCTCAGTGGAGTGTACAGAACGCAGAGCAAATGAAGATGTATTGAAAACCATGAAGCTGAATGAGACTCATTTGGCAACAGCAATGCACATTCAAAGCATCTTTGTCCCCTTCAAACGCACACCTCACGTGAGTCATTATCTTAACTCAGCCTCTTCAGTGAGTTGAGTGCCAAGGCAAAAAGGACAAAGAAGGTCTCATGCATTCCAGGTAGGGGCCCATGCCTAGTTTTTGCAGTATTGGTTTAGAATCTGAGTTTTCATCCCAGCAGCTAAGACCAACACAGAGGCAGGGAAGCAACAGCTGTTCCCAGACAAGTATGTAGTGCAGCACTACTGGTACGTTCCTAATAAGGTGAGGTAATAATTTTTCTTATTCTTAATGGTTTGAACTTATTGCCATTCTGCAACCTATCACCATTTCATGTCCTGCCACTTCTAAGAAATAGACCTGAACATCATTCACCACTCTCTGTCCAAACAAGGAGCCCGAATCCAATTTATTAGAACAGAATGAATGTAGCCTTTAACTTCTTTACAGAGATACTATTGTTAATTAAATCAAAGTCCTTTCCATAAGCAGTGCTAAAACAATTCTAGCCCTGCATCCATTCTCCAAACAGTATACGACATTGATGGATAAACTCAATTAAAGTGTGAACATTAGAGAAGTAATGTGGAGAGCTGAAGTGATCTTTACCAATCCACCTTTAAAAATTGCAATAAATATTTCAAAATGAAATGTTCATAAATTATGCTGAGGAAACCCGTTAGTAAGATTGGATGGAAATTCAATTCAATTATTCTAAGTAAGCTTGCTTTTGGTTAGGCAATGGCGTTTGTTTTCCCTCCAATTATATTATGGTATCTTACAGACAGATTAAGAACAGAATTTAACTAGTGCAAAAAGTACTTCTGCTTTTTCCATAGCTAAAAACGAAGTGGGATCCCTCCTGTGATTTGACATCCTCTTGCAGTTCATCTTTTTTCACGGTAACAAATATTTTTGTACAGCACTGGCAGTATCTAAATGTATACAGTAATTGCTGTTAGAGTGCACTAACCCCTAAAGCAAAACACCAGGACTTAAAAAAATACGCTTACAGTACTCTAATAAGCTGAATTACTTCCCCAAATGTTGAAACTGTACTTGGGGATTGACCTATTGATTGACACTTGAAAAATTAGTTGATTTAGCAAAGGAAAAAAAAAAAAAGAAAACCCAAAAAGAAAAGATAAATTCTTTGGTTAAGTCCTCCGGTATTTACTAGTGAAGTAGGATGTTGGTGTCCTTGTGTCTGCCTGCACAGGGGCTGCTGATTTTCAGTGTATCCTTTTCACTAACTTTCCTTCACAGAAGATCTTACAAATTGGTTTAACCACCTTGGCAGGAATTTTTCCTGCATAGAGGAGACTGCAGGGTGAAGGACGCATCATTAAGGACCTTTGCATTCCACCTGTCTCCACAAGCTAGACTTGCTCTTCTGGACTACAGAGATCAAGGTACAGCTCAGTGCAGACCCCAGGCTGTTATAAATTATTACACTAGGAAGAGGATAGTCCAGGAATTAGAAAGGTAGTGTAGAACCACCCCTTTAAGTGTGGGGTTTTTTTCCTTATTTTTTCAGTGAAGTATCTTTGATTAGGGTCCTTATTGTTTAATTTGTAGTTTTCAGTTTGTTAATTTATAGTCATTGAGTTTTGATAGCTTTTACAAAAAAGATCTGCATAGTCAAGAATGAAGACTTAGGAGACAACTTTTCAAAATTTTCTCATCCTTAAACCATCAAATCAGAACTTTGCTGAAACATTAATCTTGAAAACCTTTTAATTACTGCTGTTCCTGGGCTGAAATCTTCCAATAGGCATGATTTTTTTTTTCCAGATTTATCTTATTAGGATTTATGCAAGTTTTATTTTGAAACCATTCAGATGGCTTCAAGTTTTTACTTATATTCAAGACACTACTTCCGCTTGATTTCGTCAGGGTAAAATGGAACCAAAAATACCCACTTTTTTAAGAGCTGTATTTAAAGATGACTATTTAACTCACACTGGAAATAATTTAATTACTTCAGTCCACATGGGATAACATTATTGGAATTGAAAAGTGCTAATTTATTAACAGCTCCAAGTATGACAGTATAAAAGAAGGGTGAAAAACCTTCTTTAATAGCCCATCAATATTGAATATATTGAAGACAGACCCATGGCCAATGTTTTCTGTTCTCTCAAAAAAGCATTTATAATGTCAACCCACACATTCTCCCATCTATTCTCCATTTGTTAAAGCCCCCTAAAATGATAATGGAAAAGATGCCTGTGGACGTGATGTGGTAATATATTTAAATCACTTGTCTCTGAAAATTAGTATGACACACAATATTTTAAACCTACTAATCTCAGTGATGGGTCCATAAGGAAGACTTGCACATCTAAAAGTTTTTATTTAATATGCATTTATCTTTGCAATTGGGCAGATGGTCTAGAGGCTGAGTTACTTGGCTTGGATGTACAAAACTCAGGGTTGGTTCTCATTTAAGGCAGAGCTATCCTTTGTTAGCATGGTGTCAGTCATCTTCATTTACCTGTGCTCTTTCTCTTCATCTGTAATGTAAAAATTACATTTTCTTCCCAGAACTTTATAATTCTAAAGAACTCTTCATAGTTGTGACTGATTCAGGTACTGTGGCGGAGTGTGCCTGGCTTCTGCCTCCAAAGACAGATATTAAATTCAGGTGATTTGAGAAAAAAATCCACTAGATAACATTAGCCACATCGCTTGAAGGAGTTACTGATGCACCTAATAATCATGCAATAAAATAGTGACCTTGACAAGAATATCCACTTTGAGTACAACAGGGGCAAATCAGAACAATCTATGTGTAACCAAATTACCTTTGTCAGTCGGTACAGCAGCGTGTGACCCAATTAAGTGAACACTGGATGGTAACGTCAGTACTGGCTTTAAAGGCACAAACTAGCCTTTTTTTAGATCTGTCTGTTGAATAGATAGAATTAGGCCAGATTCAGGAAAGAAATATTTCTTACTGTAGGTGGTTGATTCTATAATATTTTCTAAATGCTAGGAAGGATAAGAATTATTTTCTTTTTTTCTTTTTTTCATTTTTTTCTTTTTTTCACCCAGATGCATAAATACCAACCATAAATGCACTTGGGTGCATGAAATAGACACTGCTGACAGCCACTAAGCCCGGCTCTGCAGATACCAAGCCCTGCAGTTTCTGTCTGTCAGCATGCTCTTAGCTCAGATGTGGTGATAATGTTCTATTCCTAATGACCTGGCTGGAGCCCAACTTTGACCAAAGCTGGACAGGTGGCATTTTAAGCAATGTGTATCCTCCTTATTTCAAAGTAGTTTTTTGTCATTCGTAACATGAACAGAAGATCCTACACAGGAATATTTTGAGATTTACACTCATTTTCGGTATCTGCATATAGGGGTGAGGCTAGGGCCTAAACCACTTATGATATACAAAGTGAGGCAGCACAGGGGGTCGAATCTGGGTGTCCAGATATTTGCAAAAATTGCTCCGAAGGCTCTCTGTATTGGTTTTCAGCTAGAAGAAAAACAGGATTATGCAGTGAATTACAGGACATGTAGCTGGTGATGAATATTTAGTGGTATTTTACTCTGTCTCCTGTCAACTTTTCTTACATACGTGAGTTTTACAATATTTGTACAGAACTCGGGCTCCCAAACCTAAGTCTCATTCCTACAGGTAAAAGAGAATTAAAAAGTTTGACTACTGGTGCAGCATCACCTAAGGTCCCCTAAAAGTTTAGATTTTAGTCCAGTTTTATAGGAATTTTTAGTATGCAATGGAAGATGCATAATGGCCTATTTTAAAAAAACAGTTTCAAATAGCTGTATTGGTAGTAAAATTCATTTAAGGTGATGATAAGAAGTTGGTTTGTATATTTAAAAAAATCCAAAATACATGACTGAACTTTCAGCTAAGCATTCGTATTGTAAATAAACAGCCCCATAATTTCTTTTAGTCTCTTAAGCTGCTTGCAGGCACTGCTTTTTTTTCTCTTCCTTGTATTGTGTTTGAGAACTTGGCTGTGGCGGGTGTACTGGATGATCCAAGCTTCAAACAGATCTTTGACTTTGCCCCTTTCAGTCAGCCCTCTCTGCAGCAAAGTATGACTTGGCATCAGCTTATCAGACTCATTTTCCTTTGACCTCTGGAAGGTGCTGTTCTGCGAACAAAAGAGCAGCATGTTTGGTGGTCATGCCTTCTGTGAGTTCCTCGTGATGGATTTCTGGCTGTGCAGGCTCTGGAACAAATGAGCTCCACAGCGATTTTCTCAGGAATATGAACAATAAAAAGCAAACCCCGAAGTCACAAATCACACCAGTCTCCTTCAGAGGCACAGTTTGCAAATTGGATGGTGATTTCTCTGACATTTCAGTTCTTGGAGAGTGACCTTATTTTTGTGAACTGTTTCTGACTTAAAAAACTGAGGTTACTCCATTAGAACCAACTGTCAGAGAAATTAGCATCCACCTCACAAGCAGTCAGGAAAACTTCTGATTTGTTTGCACACCCAGCTGGGATCTAGAGAACCTCCTTGTACACAGTGCAATTCTGTTCTCTTTTTTATTATTATTATTATTGAGAAGTTATAGGATGCTATTTTGATTCTTTCCTGAAGGAGAACTTGTAATAGACTACTAGACGATGAACCAGATAGGGTTCCAACATTTGGATTTGTGATAATAGTTCAATCTGGACTGAAGATTATGGTTGTTCCCTTGGCACTAGAGGTTTTGGCATGTTCAAGAGCTCTCACAAAGTTTTGGACTAATAGATTCCTCCCTAGAAGGATAACTTTCTGGATTTGCATCACACATCACTGTAGTAGTGTTCTTGGGCTCATTTATTTTTATTATGGCTTTTTAATCTGTTTTGCTGCTTTGTCAATACTTGGTCAAAAAAGAGTGTAGGTTTTTTGTTAGTTTTTGGTTGGTTGGTTTTGTCTTATCTCCTTTGATTTTTCTATTTAATGCATTGGCTCTTTTAAGGCAAGTTAGCCATGTCTTTGCTCTTTTATGTTCCCAAATACAACCCCCCTTTCAAATTAGAATTTTTCTACCAGAAAATGAGGAATTAAGTATAAAATACTTATATACAAAGAACTGAATCTTCCGAAAGATCACACTGACATATTTTCTTCCCTTTTCATTCATATTAGAGCTTTCCTGGTTACAGTCAGATCATTTTACCTTTTCATAAGGTGCAGTGTTGTAAGATCAGTCCAAAGTACAATACTTTTTCCTTCCTAATGGTAGCTTTTTCATTATTTAGTTCAATCTGGTCACACACTGGAGTAAGTTCAGGAGCAACATGTAAAAGTCTAGTGACTTCTGTCCCACACAAACAACATGATAGGCAAAATGCTTTACTTGGCACTTCATAGTTGATCATCTTTTCTGTGGGAAAATTAGAATAAGTGATAATGCCCTGGTAATCTTAAAGAAAGAGTAAATAGCTGGCAGCCTTTTTTTCTTGAGATATAGAGAGTAAATCTTTGGCAACTGTGGAACTTTGACCACGTCTTTGATTCCCTGGCTGATTGGTGAATGAGCAATTCTCATGATTAGCAACCACCTTACATTGCTGAGCAACTGGTGTTGCGTCTCAGGATCTACTCATGGCTTTTTCTGCTCCAAACACTTCTAGTCAGTCTGACCAGTGACCCACTGAGGAGATTCCTGTGTGCAGGCACTTACAGGATGTGCAATATCCCACCGAAGACTAGTGTATTGCATCTCAGGTAGTGTTGTCTTTTAGGGCATAATGCTTACAGAGCAACCACTGCAAATTCTCGATTCAGGTGCTACTCATTTTGATGGATCCTCCTCTCTGAGAAGATCAGTGCTTTGAAGTGATGGAAAAAACCTTAAATGTACTTTAAGGAAAAAACATAATTTAAGGATAAAACCTCAGATGGTTGAGGCTCCCAGCAGGGTGGGAGTCATCTGCAGTGTCATGGCCTTAACTAATGTGGCCATGGAGACTCTTGCTGTGGTTGGTAGAGAGAAGCAGAAACATAACTTAGGGAGTACATATCAACATTTTGATGATATATATAATTGTGTAGAATAACTTATTTCTCCAGTAACTACATTGAAGAAATAATTGGCTGGCTACAGTGAGATGAGTTAAATCTCATGTCTGCTGTCTTTATGGAGGCTCCAGAGAGCCTTAAGCTCTGTCCAAAAATCCCAGAGTCCAGATATAGCAATTAGGGTTATTCTGAGTATGTAAAACAGTACGTTAGTGATGCTTTTATTTTTACTGTCTGAAGGGTTAAAAAATTTCTGCAGATTTGATTGTAAATAGCTTGTAGGTGATCTATAAAGAGCTGATTCTTCACTGAACTCTTTCATATATGTGGAGCCTGGCTGATTATTAACAAGGTATCATCTCAGACCATAGTCATATGGCTGGCTACGATGCCTTATGTATAATATCAAGTTTCTTTAAGATGCAGCAAAGCACATAAGCCCTTGCCTGGCTTTAAGCAGTCAAGTAGGCACATGTACGTCGCAGACAGCCTTAGATAAAGGTGCTATAAATGTTTTTACTGAATCTGGGTCTGCATGTGTTCACGTCAGAGTTTGTCAATTTGGGTGTGAGCAGCAAATGAACCAAGCAAAATATGGAAAGCCTTGTAGGCAGAAAACATGAGAATCAAATTTTGGTCTGCATAAAATTCTCAGACAATCAAAAGGATGAAACAGATTATTACTGATATTTCCTATAGCCATTGTATGTAAAGAGGATTATGTAATGAATAAAAGATAAATGCTTTCAGTTTAAAAAATGAGAAGAAAAAAGATTTACATGAAATTGGGAACTTATTACCATATGAAAGTTATCAGTTCATATACTCTATGCCAAATGTGCTTGGAGCATGATTGTCTAAAAGACTTAAAATTACAC
The DNA here is from genome assembly GCA_022605575.1 of Laterallus jamaicensis coturniculus. Lineage (NCBI taxonomy): Eukaryota > Metazoa > Chordata > Aves > Gruiformes > Rallidae > Laterallus > Laterallus jamaicensis. The sequence goes on from JAKCOX010000005.1 coordinate 7,878,725, forward strand.
AATCACACTGAAGAAAAAGCATTTATAATTTAAATTAACATAATCAGTGCTTGTACCTGTAAGCAGTCAATTTTGCTTTTAAGTAATTTTAATTATTAAATAGAGTTAAGCTTACATTGCAGGGAGCTTCCTGTAAAAACAATGGATACAAATATGATTATATGGTACGTTAGAGTTAAGAAAGATTAAGTGTCATTTACTGATTAAGTTGATTTATACCTAGCAGCCTTCAAAGAAAATATGCAAGTCTTTTCTTTGTGAGTGACCATCTTTATCATTAGCATTCTGATTTGTAGTGTGTCTCATTTCATAGATTTACTTTGGATAGGTTAGCTCTAATATCACAACAATTTGAACCAATAATAAAATGAAATAAGCCAACACAGCAGTGAGGATTTTAAATGAGAAAGAAATAAGATTTCACAGCAGATAGTGTAATAGAGGCTCCCCTGAAATCAATAGGCACTCGCACATGGAGTAACTCTACTGGAACAGGACTCTAAATAACCCTATAATAATTTATTTGGCTAGAGTCAAATGAGCACCTGTAAACTGCTATTCTGAAAGAGTGAAGGCATTTTTCCAATAAAAATGTAGAGCACCATTGGTTTTGTATTTCATAGCTTATTCAAGAAAAGGTTTAGAGTAAATTTTAATGGAACCTGTGAGGGATTTTCAGATTTTGGCGTACGAGTCACTGTAATTGCTGGATTTTTTCAGAAGCAGCTTGTTAACTTAACATCTATTTCTTACTCTAATCTATGGAATAGTTGGAATAATATATGCAAAGATCTATGAAGTGTCAGGAAAGAGCCAATATACTTGACTCCTACAATATGCATGTACTGAGTAGAGCAGGTCAAAACCATTCATTGTATATAACTGCTTTGGGATTTAATCAGGTTTTCTACCTGTGAATTATCCATGACCTGCTAATTATTTTTTTATATGAATGTGTGTGTTTTATGTAGTTCATCAAATAGTCTTACAATCATATTAGGCTTGTAGAATTTTGCAAGTGCTCCTCTGAGCATAATTTGCAGAATAAGATATTCATGTTGCGTCACATGAAATTGTATCTATCCTGCTATTTGTTGACCTAATGTCTGCAAACAAGGCCACTGGACTAATTGGATCTTTATAAACAGGGTACTAATTAAGAATAAAAGCAGGCATAAGGAATCTTAAATCCTTTGCAGGCTGCTTTTTCGTACTCTTTTGTGCTGAAAGGGCATCATGCATAGCAGAATACTATCTGCATTAGAAATTTAAGCTAATGCCTGAGCAAGAATGCATAAACTAGAATTATGAGAAGCATTCTCAATACCTAGCTCCTGTAAGCAACAGCTGCTTTGGAATGCTTTCTCTCTGAGCATGGTAAAGCTGCTTGTGAAGAAAATGGTCAGTCAGATTTTATGAAGACATTCTTGTATTATATTTAGTATTGCCATTCCTAAAATATTTTAATAGGCCTTCTCTTGCCTGAATGTAGAATTTAACTATATAACAGCTTCAGAAGGCTTGAGTTGTCTCTCTCTTTTAAGGTGTCAATGTGCATCTAGTCACGTTGCAAGCTATTTTCTTCATATCTGTAAAACTTTTTTACTGAGTTTCTAAAGGAAATGATCTCAGATAACTTTTGAACCTAGCCAGCCAATTTAAATCAGATTAGAAAGAAGGGCTGAAGTTTGAACATATTTAAAATTTTTTTTCCAGAATTGATAAATGGAATGTAAAGCAGAAAAAAAGTTACTGTCTCTAGTGAGGGAGAGTCAGGTAGCACTGACGTGGCTATGCATCCTGTATGGCAGCATCCAGCTTGCTGTCTTATATGTGGTTTTATGCCTGATGATTGTAAGAGTCAGGATTTATTGTGGTGTTCTGAGAAGGCCCTGAGGGCATTCAGCTGTATCAGAATATGCTTCATTAGTTCTATGGTTGTGGGAGGGTTTTTTGTTTTCTTTTCTTTTGCTTTTTCTTAATTGAAAGTCAATATTTTCAAGTGTCCATTTGAATACAGAAACAAAAAAAAATCTAATTCTGTTGCATGTTTTGTGATTAAAAGCCAATTCCTACTAACAGTTGTGATTTCAAGTAAGGAGGGTGAAATAAACATGTTGGCTAGTGGAGTATGACTTTAGAGGCCGAGAGAAACACAGGATACCAGAGAGATGGTGCTCAGATGTCTAAATATATCATCCCTGCTGATGCTTACCCTTTACTACTCCACTCCTCACATGAGCCTTTAATATGGGATATTTCCATGGGGCATCTGTACCTTCTTGAAGTACTAGAACTGTGATAATGAGGTTAAGAAAAGGATTTTTCAGTTCTGTTTAAGAAAGGAAAAGATAGACACTAACTTGTCTGTCTATTCACATAGAACAAACTGTTACTTTAAGCAGAATTTCTAAAGTCATCCATTTAAGACTGGATAACCATCATTTGAAAAATATAAAACCTCTGTAAAGAAAGAGAGCAGTGTGGATTGAAGACCACAGGCTGAAATTCAGTTCATGTGCTTATGAAACAGCCACTTCTGGGTTCTCAACCCTTACCTTTCTGTTTGAATTCTGCTGGCTTAAATTTGTATGAAAGTGTCAATCCAATCTTCACTATTTGGAAGGGTGGTTTATTCCCAAATACTGACACATTTCTGCAGCAGCACTTTATTACTTGTAAGTAGAAGGGTAAGAATAAAGTCCTGTACAATACACTGCACAGATCCTTCCCAACAACAGCAGCTGGTACATTTTCTACATTGAAAGAAGACATATTGCAGAAGAAAAAGTTATGAAAAAGAGCCAACTATTTTAAAAACATTTGAAAGTTTATAATGGCTTTTAAAAGTAGGTTATAGATAAGGAACATAAAGAAATGCTAACTACTCGGAAATGTCTTAGGAAAAAGAAATAGTAATAGCATGTTTTCATAGGAGTTTTATTTCTAAAAGATTAATTTTCAGCACCAAAATCTGTTATAGAAAAAATATTTAAAATCATTATTATTGGGTTACACTTAAAGTGATGGCACATCTTCAAATTCTTCTTGATGCAGGCATAGCAAAAAGTATCAGATGACAATATCAACACCTTTTTTAATGATTGAATAAATGGAAAGACTGATAAGTCTTTATTTTGCTTTATCCCATTGCTTTATTTTGTGAGGTTGACTTGTAAAAGATAGCCAAGTAGTTTTACAAGAATTAGAGTGTATGATGTTCAGTGATATCCTACCTTTGTCATGAAACAAAGGTAAGCAGACAGGGTTTTTTTTCCGTTGCAATAGGAAATTTAAACAAAATACAAGTGTGATGTATTCTTTTCTTGCTACACTGGAGGATAAGACATAATTCTGCCACCTTCTTTTAAGGTATGTGGAATCGTAAAGCAAGTCTAAGTGATGCCAGGATAGCTATCCTTCGATCCTTGGATGTAGAGATCAATGGTTAAGTGGAAGATGATCATTATTTGAATTCCTGGAAGCCACATCCTTTCCCAAGTGTTTATGAAATTTGAAGTTTTAGAGATTACTTAGACATTGTGCTCCAAGGGAAAGGTAATAAGCATAACCAACCTTCTAAGATTAATATTTTTGTGGGTGTCTCTCTTGGTGTTTGGTTGCTTTACCACATACTAGTTTAGAGAATGCAGGATATTTCTGCTGTATTAAATGAATGAAAATTATTCTGCTGTTTTTCTTCAGCACCTGAGATAAATTCACATCCTCTTCAGATGAAAATATCTGTTTCAAGGCAACACAGCAATACATAGTAGCCCACTTTCTCACCTTCATTGTTCAGCAAAACTGGCTTTTTCACATTTATTCACGCATTAACTCTCTTAGAGGCATCTATTTTTGACAATGATTGCTTCCACTGTGGGTAGTTCTGATAAAGGATATAAATACCTGCAAGGCACATGCTGCAAACAGATCCTTGAGTAACTAATGTGTGATCATGTGCATTTATGTTTGGAGAGTTAACTTTCTCAAAAGTCATCCAAAAATCACACAATGAGAAAATCAGACTGCTTAACTAATAAATAAGAAAATTCTGTGCTGGAATTGCCACTCTCTTACCCTTCACCATGCTACTCAGACCTGTAAGCAGGCATCTCCATTTGCACTGCTTTCACTCTAAAGAAGTATTTCCAAATGCTTAATGCTTCTAACCAGCTTCTCCAAAGAATTGAGGATGTGTCTCTTTCTAAAGCAGAGCTGGGTAGGAGCAGTAGTTGTGGAGCTGCTGCTTTTCTTCATACATATTCTCTTTAGCACTGGGAAAGCAATGTGAATCATATAGCAATCTGAGCGGGGCTGCAATCTCAGCACCAGTCTGAACTTTGCCCTTAAAGCTGATCCACTATGTAGAAAATGATTCAATAGTCACAAAAACAGACAGCACAAGTGAGACCATGAGTCACATAGCTTAAGGACGGCTGCAGAAGGAGTATTAGCATCTACTCTCTGCTTAGTGCAGCATTTGTCCGATTTACATTCAGCAGTCAGTGGCTACGAGAAAGAAACAGCCCAGAGAGGAAGGGCCTGAGTTATTCAATGCAAGGTTACTGATTGCTATTATCACCGTCCCTTGTTGAGTGCTTTGTGGTGTGCTGTGCTGTTTGCTTTAAGATATTTTATCTTCTGCATGTGAAACAAGCCACACTTTCCAAACAAGGAAGGGAGAGGGAAAGAAAAAGATCTTAATTTGAGCCTTGCTAAGAAAAACAGATAAATGGTTGTGTCAAGTAGAAAAGGATTAATAGGGAAAGACATTGGGTTTTCAAGGTTCTCAGAGGGCATTAAAAGAGTAGAATTTAAAAATAATAAAATTATAAGTGCTAAAGAATGTCTTTAAAATATTAATTAGGTGCTAAAAGTGAATGGCACATGCACAATAACTCCTCTCAATAGCAGTAACCTGAAATGACCACCTTCTGTCTCTTGAAGCCTTTAGAGTGCTCTTCCTCTTTGCAGCTCTTTTCCTTTGATACTTTGACAGAAGAATCAACGCCTGTGGCTGCTCACAGTCTGTGATCTATTTTTTAAGAAATGGCATTTGTTCCTCTGAATGGCATCCTGCTGGTGTTTGCTCAGACCTCTTGGCTGGCTGCTGGTTATTCTGTAAGACTGGTGCTCTCCTGTTGGTTTGGTGGACACTCAGGTTGGTAACAACGGTGCTTTTACTCCTTTTCCATTCACCTGCAGCTCTTAGGGTCATACTTTCTGGAACGGAGCAATGGAGTTTGGTTGTAATGTCACTCAGCAGGTTACGCCCACGTGGCATTGAATTCATATTTGAAAAAGGTCAAGAAATTGGGTTCACATGCATCCCAGCTCTGCATACTAATGGGCTGATAACTGTCTGCAAGTCTTCGCTGGCTCCCTCAAGTTGAATGCTTCATCACATGCGTTATGCTCAGAGGTACAGAATAGTGGCAGACCCATCCAAGAAATGAAAATAGTTGCTTCCTTCTCAGATGATATTCTGAGTTTTGAGGCACAGGATAAATTGTGCTCCAAATAAAGCTTCAAAACTCAATGGCAAAGAAAGTAGCTACAATGAAATCTCAACTCTTTCCCCCTGTATGCTGTGCCCCAATTATTTGGGACTACAGGAAGGAGAGTTTCAGATCTAGGAAGTTAGAAAGCAGTAACTTTATTTGTCAAAGGTACAGTGTAATTTGAGAGGAGATTTTAAAATACTGCTTTGGGTTAAAACTGAAAATTTGACTTAATACACTTTGTACTGTATACATCAAACCCTTAAATCATCCCTCATGCAAGACTTCAAGTGATGACTTGTATAAAGAATTTGCATCTGTGTAATTGTGGGTTCAGCTAATTTTTAAAAGCTAACTCAGGAAAATAATTTTATTGAAATGTAATACATACACCTGAGAACAAGATTTTTTTGTTTTTTGCTTATTACTTATATGTCTGTTGTTCTCATTGAAGGCTGCTTACTTGTGCATTTAGCTCATCAGACTTGTGTAAGTTCATGTGGAAGTGTAGTTTCTTTTGTTGGTCAGAAACAGGGCTAATAATGATAATAAATGAAGAACAGTTATGAAAGAATATAAAAACTATTATCAGGTATAAAAGCCTTGTTTGCATTATTTATTTATGGCCTACTTAAGTATAAAATTGTTATCAAAGTGTCATGTTAGACATAAAGCTGAGTTGTTCATCTTTTACTCGCATGTCTGAGGTTGGGAAACTTCACATACCTAGATGTGGAATGGAAACCTAAGTAACAGAGCTGGTTATGACTGGCAAGGTACAATAGAATGGAAGAACATTATAATTGTATTGTAAGTATATAGTCCATATGAGAAAACGAAGTGAAAGACCATTAAATTAAAAAAAAAATTATAAACTTCGTTGCTGCTATTAGATTGGGGTGAAATAAAAAAAAAAAAAGGCAAAAAGAAAAGCATTATAGTTTTCTTTCTGTTAACTGAGAGACACTTGAAAGCAAGGACAGTTGCTTGGACAATATGGTGCTTTCTAGTGTTTATCTTCAAATCACTGCATGGATGTAGGATTCCTACTGTTAGAGTTTTAAGATGAAATTTAACTCTAGAGAGGGCAGTTATTGAGACATAGTGAACGCAATGCTGTGTTGGGTCCACAGCTGTCCAGCCTGCCAGATTTGGTGGTTTAGAAGGGGGCTGGAGCAGATCAAAGAAAGCCTCAGCACAGGGAGAACTGTCATTTGAAAAAGGCAAGTGAAAAGTTATTCGTATATCAGGGAAGATGAATTTGAGCTGCTGTTGTATCCTAGTTTCAGAGCGGGTAGGTGGCAGAAGGAAGAGCATGGAAGGGCTAATGTGTAACATTTTTCTAAACCTTTCCCTCGATCTTGGCAGTATCTGCTGAAGCAATAGCTTTCATTCAGAGAGGTGGTAAATCGTTTCTGCTAAGAGGCAACTGCTTTTTCAATAGAAGTCAAAACAAACCCAAATTCTCTGAGTAATTAAAAGTGTTATGTGTTATAGCATCACAGGCAGAGTGTACTGTTACAGCTTGGGATGCCTGCTGCTCCAGCCTCCTGAGCCCCCTGGCAGCGGCACCCAGGCTATGATTCCACTGTTGTCCCCACTTACCTCTGTTCCTGAGGAATGAGGAACTTCGCTCTCTGCTTGTAAGCCCATAAATATTTTCCAACAGCAAATATCAGCACTGTCGAGAGTACCACTGTGTCTGGGCCTGCTTTGCCGCCTCTCGGTTTGCAACACCACAGATTAGCTTCAAATAAACTGCAGCTCCTTTTCTGCCCTTCCTGCCAGAGCAAAAAATTATTTCTGTATGTAGACCAAACAAAATGCAATTAGCTTGGGGCTGTCTTTGAACACTTACTAAAGAAACTTCTAAATCCCTCAATTCCCTGCCCTCCCATCCCCAGCATCTACGTCCCCTACTAAAACTTTGTGACTCCCTCTCCATTTGGCAGGACGAGTAAAGAATTTCTCACCAATAATGTATTTAACAAAAAAAGAGGTGTTTGACACTGGATTTATATTTTCCAAAGAGGAGCATGTCTACAAGTTGAGGATTAGTTATTTAAGCTTTCTGAATGCAATTTAAATTGCAAATGTAAACTATCAGAAGGAAACACCTGTAAGTATTAAAACAGGCAACTCCTGATTTTCAACCAAATCTATAATTTGTAACAGGACAATGAATTTGTACCATCCAATCAAAACAAATAAGGACTATCTTCTTATCATAAAAGCAATAAAAAGACTTGCACTGCATTCTTTAACTAATTTGTCTTTCATTCTGCACCATAAAGATAACAAAGTATGGCGTTCTCTCAGAACATATTGTTTTACTCTGTATGTTTTTCATTGCTCCAGTCTGGAGTATATTGTGTTTTAATTTGCTGATGGAAACCATCAATTAGAATTAGCTTGAGTGCTGTGGGAGGATAATGACAATAGATATGAAGGGAACAGAATAGTATCTAGCATAAATTAATGGTGCATTTATTGTGCATCTCATTAACTTGGTGGCAGGGCTTATTCTATGAGTAAATAACTTACAGTTGTATCAAAAGCTGGGAGAGTAGGAGGATTTGGTTAGGGAACCATCTAATTATAGTCACTCATCTTAGAATGAAGGACTCGACTTCTTTGATAAAAATCTGATTAAAAGAAACAATATTTTTCCAAATGTCAACATTTTATGTACGGTTCCAACCTCCGTAAAAATATTCTGACACCATGTCATTTACCAAGTCTGTCTAAGGCTTGCAAAGTTTTTTGTAGATAAAAAAAAATGTTAAATATTACACAAAGAGGAACTGCATTGGTACTTTCTACAACTTTAAAAAATGCTTTCTATTTTGGAATTCTATAAGTCTATATATCGTGCATTTGTAACCATATCCAGTTGAGAAAAAAAACCCTCTCCCTTGTTATGCATTTCAACCTTCTAATAAAATTTACTGTGCTAAGATTTCGGTTGTGCTGCTTTTCTACTTCTCAAATCAAGAGAGCTGTTATAAAAACTGTGAGACATACAGCTATAACTAGCAATTATCAAGGATAAAGAGAAAACCGGACTTCAAGCTACTATCACTAGCAGTACCGAAGACTTGTTGCTTATTAAAATCTGAAAATGTCCACATGCCCAAGTAAGTGTCTGTTCAAAGGTTTTTTCTCCTTTTGAACACATAGACAAATTATGGAAACTTAAGACAGTGGGACGGTTAGGAGATGTGGATCAGTTAGAGGTGTGGATCATCTCAGAAGGATGTGTGCAAACAGATAAACTTATTTTCATGTACAAATGCATTTTATGTACATATGTATATGTATATTAGTCATTCTATATGCTTGTATTTAAAATGGTCTTAAATATTAAGGGGTGTTTTTAAAATTTGATTTTTCTTCAAATGCAGAAATCCAGAAAAGGACAATGAAATTAATTCTGGATGGAGAGGATTTTTTTGCACAGAAATGACCTTCTCACCAATGGAAAAGGTATTAACTAGGTACAGTATGTTTTCTGTGAGTCATTAATACTGCGGTGCTCTGAATTCACTCATGTACATTGATTTTTCTTAATCCCATGAAACAGGAAGAATTTTTGAAGATTTAACATCCAGTTCCAAAAAAAGAAGAAAAAAAATTAAGCTGTGTAATTAAGTCAGCCAGAATGAATTAAAACAGTCAGGTCAACAGGGAACCCTTTCTGCCATCCACTGTACAGTAGGTATGTAATTTCTAATTAATGTTTAAAATGCAGTTCGCTTGTACTTGATATTTAATTTATAGGTATAAGCAAAGTATGTAATCTAACAGTTAGATGAATGACTTCTCCATGAAGGAATCTGCCTCCTTAAAATTATGGGAAAGAGGAAATACAAACACAAAGGTTGCTTTTTTTCTCTTTTATAACAAAAATAAGTACTTCTATACTTAATTTGCTTCACCTTCAACTAAATTAAAATTTTACGTGAAACAAGATCAGGTGAGTAATTAGGACAGTAATCATCTTTAAGTTAAAACCTGCAAAACATAAAGTCTGAAATATGTGAGAATCCATGCAGGCTGACAATTTCTGAGCGTTGCCTTTGAAATCCGACTGTTATGCCAGAATTCTGACTCAATGATGAAGAAAATGATCTCCTCACGGTTGAGAGTAATTTAATCAGGACTGTAAAATTTGGGTCTGGCTTATACAAAAATAGTCTGCACTTTGTAAAGCCAGCTAAAAAAAATTCCTTAACTAGAATAAGATTTATTTTCTTATTCATTTGAATGTTTAACTGGAGTTGATGATAAAGTAATTTAAAAATAAAATCCCCTAAGCCTCTCTGTATATATATACACAACGTCATCTTTTTAATAAAAACAATGGAACAGAACCAATTTGGCCATGTATGCTATATGTATCCCTCTTGTGAGAAGGGGAAAAAACCAAACCAAACCCTTGGAAACATCCCACCTAGTCATTTAGAGGGAACGAAATACAGGTTTGTATCACTTAAGAAATTAAATCTGAACATGTAGCAGTTCCCCCTCTTATCAGGAGACATGCTCAGCAACACTGACTCTGTGGTTGGAGTATGAAGGATTTTGAAGCACTATATGAATTTTTATGATGTCTTTAAGTACTTGTGAGCTTATAGTTTTATCTCACAAGCTGTGTACTCTATATATCTGAATGGAGCGTTTTGTTCTTACTGGGTTTCTTGGTAGTGGGAAAGGATATGCTTATTTTGTGGTTTGTTTCATTTTGTGCTGTGTATGCTCTGATACAGGATGAACAATAAGGCTCATATTCAAGCAAAAAAAAAGATAAAAGGATAAAAGAGCTGTAAACATTTTATTTTATTCTTGTGTCCTCTCTGAGTGTCTTGCCTGTCTCGCCACTTTAGAGAGTCTGCTTGACTAGGAATCATTTGTATGGCTAGCCTTTTAGTGAGAGCATTAAGTGTGGGCTTTGTTCCTAACGACCCATATGTAGGGTCCTCTGTAAAATGAAGGATATAGCCTTGGGAAGGAACTGTAAAAATGCAGGAACTAAGATTTTAGCAATACGATCCAAGTTTGCTAATTTTTTTAGTGGAGGTTTCTCCCCCCCCCCCCCGCCCCAGGAAGTCTAATTAGGGGAGGAAAAAACCCCCAACCTGTAAATGTCGAGTTTTAAACTTTTAAAAACTGTGAAATATGAAAGGCAGTCTATTTTGATAACAGGCTGTGTAGAAGAAAGAGAATAAATAATGAGAGCTGCGCTTAAAGTGGCAGGCTTGGATGCAGTGTCTCCCAAGGAATGACAAGCAGCACTGACTTCTTGTTATCTATTGACAGTGGAGGCTGGTGACCATTAGTGATGCCTTTTCACAAACTGAAGCAACCTTGGCTTAATCGTTAATAAAGCAGTGCTAAATATCTACCAATGCAAGATGATGGCTCTTGTTTTGAGCTCGGATACATGCTAATTTGAGCAAATGGCTACATATTGCAAGAAATGGGGAGAAAAAAGGGGCAAAACCATTCAAAAACTAGCCAGCATATTCAGTGAATAGGTACAGACCGTTGCCTGCAGATGCTCAGGTACTTTGAAGGCAGGGGAAAAAGATACTAGTCCCATACCAGCAGGTTCCTGTCACGGAAGAGTGATACAATTTGTACACTCTTGAGACGTGAGAAATGTAATCATGCATGGAAATCTCCTTTGCACAGGCAAATGACACTTGGGTGAAGAGAAGAAAATGGAACAGGGGGGAGTATGTGATTTTTTTTTTCCTGGTCGGGTTATGTGAATGCGACTTTTGAGTTGTCACAGACACAGTGATTCACCTGGGACTAAGAGGTCATCGACGTTGCTCCAAAATTTGGTCAAAAAATCAGACTCTGCCGAACAGGAATTTATTTTTCGTGTTTTGTTTCTGGACGGTTATGTAGCCCAGCGACTGCTGCGAGAGATCTGCCTGCCACGTGTAGTGCAGAAGAGCAGCTCCCGGCCAGACACCGGCCCGTGTTTCTGAGTGCCACCTGCTGGCTTTGTGCCTCTCAGCCATTCACGGGCACGCAGGCATTTCTCTGAAGGTGCGTGTCCTGTTGTGTCAGGTGCCAGTTCCTGGAGATAGCCTTAGAGAATACAATCCTCTCATGCCTGTCAGCTGTCTTAGGGAGATGCAGACCAAAAGACAACAACAGTGTATGCGTTCCAAGGCTTTCCTGGTATCCGCATTTCACTGAATAAAACTCTAGGCATTGCTGCTCTTTGCTCTTCTATTCTCCTGACAGAAAGGTGCAGTAAGTGAAACAAATAATAAAAAAAAAACAACCCTGGAAAAAAAAGGATCATGGCAAATATGCAATGGAGTTTATTATTCTGAATAGGATCAGTTTATACTGAAAGCGTGCTCTCTGCGTCTGTATGTTGGAGAGCTCTTGGCGAACTATCTCTCTGCTCAGTGTCCAGGTGTCTCTAAATAAAATAAGCAGCAGAAGTGCTCATGTTATTGCTTCACTAAAGGACTTTGCTTTCAGGATCCAATCCACGTTTGTGTGTGGCATGTGTGCTCTGTTTGAAAAAGGAGAGAATATGCACATCATAAAAATGCATTTTGTGGAAATATAGGTCTGTGATAGCTATTTGTCCATGACTGCAGTCGTAACAACACGATTGGGATGTTGATAAAACAAAAGAGAGATTATCCTTTGTAATGGTTTGTTTTGAGTAGACTCTGTCTTCCACTGTGGATAGGAAGTGCAGTGGTGAAGAGTACTTGTTTATTCTTCTGATTCCTGTAGACAGCAGGCAGGAATAAAGTGACTGGTAACTCAAATCCATGTAACTCCCACTGGATTTCTATTTACAAACTGCCAGAAGACAAGCTGTCTCTCCCAGTGGCATTCTCTGAGGAGGCCTCCGTGTTGTCTGTGACATTCATTACACACGTGCCTGCACAGCACCTGTCAGTCACTCTCGCCCAGAGAGGCACTCATCACTTCCCAGGACTTTTGATGAGTTAGAAGAACAAATTTTTAAAATACAAAATGTTGGAATTGAGTGAGCCATGGATAACTAAGCAAGAACTGGTAATATAGACAAGCATATATGAAGACCATTCTGTATGTTTGAAGTCCCCATTCAGATGTCTCTGTTTTTAAAGAGTTTAAGAGATCAATTTCTTCGTTTTTAAGGACTAAGAATTTAAAGTGTGGTAGGGTTTGGTGGTTTTGTTGTTGTTGTATTTTTTTCCCTTTTTGACTTGTTATTTTTTCTGTTTTAGTAACGAGAAGCTTTAAGGTTTTGCTATTGCACTTGGAGGTCTTCCCCAGAGCCAAAAACCCAGAGAGGTCACATGGCCCTTTGGCAGTCCCCAGGCATCCCATCTGAGTTCCTCCTCAGTCCTCTGCTGGCTTTGACAAAAGTTTTATCAAACTAGAGATGTCTTGAGTGAAATGTTTCAGAGTCAGTTCACTGGCATTTATTAATGAAAATTTTCCAACAGTTAAAACCTAGCCTGGCTTGCAGGGAAAGGAAATGCTGTAATCTATAATGAAACAAATGGGAAAAAAGGGAAGTTGATACCAATGAATAAATTAATATAAATGAGAAGTTAGGAATTGAAGACATTTGTAAAGGAAGCAGAAGGAGACAAGGAGAATTCTGTGACCATTGGAATTAAGGACTTTAGAAAGTTTTTTTAGAGGAAAAAATCCTAATGATGTTTTTAGCTTGTTACTATGTGAAAATGGCAGAAATGTGTACTATAATGCAGGAAAAGCAAAAGTAGTCAATACGACTCCTGTCACAACTACTTTTCTGCAATTCTGTGCTAACCTGTCTACCATTTTTAGCTAAGGTAACTTGTTTCCCAGCTGAAAGGCATTCAGTGATCTCATCTGGGTGGATTTATGAAGCACAAAAGAGAGTGCTACCAGTGGGATTGTTGGTTAAGTGAACGCAGTTAAGGGTTAGCAGCAGCAGAGGAGTTGTAAGGTGGTAAATAATTAGAGATGAGAGGAGGAAAAATATGCATAGATGAAGAGTATGGATTTACAGGGAATCATTCTGAACAGATTTTCATTTGTGCCTGCAGACTTTTCTTCTTCAGCTTCCGAATTGTTGCTGTCCCTTCAAATCCCTTGGGTTCCTTAGCAGTCCTCGCCCAGGGAAGCAATAAACTGTGCCTTTTCTGGGTTCTCCAGGACTGATATTCTCCCCTTACAACCCTTTTTATTCCCTGAAGAGGAGTACCATATATTTCTCTCTTATTGCCTCACTTGCTGTCTTTCCCTAGTGGGACTTGTAGCCAGTTAATGTGCAATTGAAAGTTAGTGGTGATCCAGAATGCTCCTTCTGCCTCTCTGTGGAAAAGAAACAGGGTGATGGCGATGGCCATATGATGATGCTGAAGCTGAAATACCTTGTTTCAGCAATGAATGAGGATAAAAATGGGCACAGGCTGCTAACCTTGGACCTATTAAAATTGACATTTCTTTATAGTAAGTGACCAAATTTTATAGAAAAACTGTCTGAGGAGCTCAGTGGACCATTCCCATCGCTTTTCAATAAACCTGGAACTGGAAAATTCCAGAAGGTGAGAAAAAATCTATTGTTGAGCCAATATTTTGAAAGGGTGGAAGAGGTTACAATGGTAATTATAGGTCTGTCAGACTGATATCCATCTTAGGCAAAATAATGGCATGGTTGATATTGGACTCAATTGTAAAAATGAAATAAGGGTAATAATAATTCTTAAACTTGTGGAACACAAACATTGTAAAGCTGATATGACACCCTTCTGATGAGATTACAGTTTGGGTTGATAGGTATGAGAGACCTGTTGATGTAGGCTTTCTTTATGGCACTGGGAGACTTGGGAGGGCAAAGACTTTTGATTAAGCAGCTAGAACAATACAAAGTTGTCCCGGTGCACGAGAGTTACTAAAAAAGTGATAAATAATCATCAAGCAGGCACAGGTCTTGTCATCTCAATCAGGCATGGCCACACAGGTTTGTCAGTGGCCTGGAATAAATGACGTAGTTAGACAAGGTGCAGATGATGCAAAGACTAAGAGATCTGAACATAAAGAGCTTAGTTCACTAATGCTCAGAGCAACACAGATTGCTGGTTAAAAGGGTGGATGTGAGAAAACCCAGTTTGGGTAGGGAACCAAGACATGGGGGAATGCTTTACAGCATAGAAAACCTCACAAAGAATGAAGGTGAAATGATTGGCTTTTAGTATAGAACAGACAATAAAACTTGTAATGACCTTACCAGCTTAAACAGAACACTGAGTGGGAGTAGAGCATCTGCTTTTATCTTGTTAGGTATTTGTATGTTCTGTTATTTTTGGAATGCTCCTTCTAGGTCACCACAAAGGCTTTCTTTCGTCTTAGAATCTGGTGTTATTAGTATTAAATGTGGATATTCTTGTTTCTATTCATTTCTTGCAGAGAGTCAAGTTTTGCACGTTTAATTGTGCTGCTTACTCAACAGCTAGTGTCATGGCTACTTACTATAAGAGACCATGTAATTCACTTTTTCTAACTAGTTTTACATGAGCAGATGTCACCCTATCAAGCTTCAGTTTGCACAGAGAATATGTTTGGGGTTGTTTTGGCTTATTCTACCTTCCTTTAATCACAGCTAATTCTGTATTTGTGTGAGGCAAGGTCAGAATGCTCTTTCTTTTACATATTCTCAAAAGTACTTTAAGGATATTTTGCAGTCATCTAATAGATAGATGTGGGTAAGTTTACAGTTCCACCAATCTTTGTGGTAATTCTTTCAAGTAGCATCAAGTTCCCTTTGGTAATGTAAAAATACTGCTTTGTAACAATGTGAACTTTAAAAAAAATATTTCTTAATCATGCCTCTGTGGTATTAATAATTTTAGACATTCCATTGGATTTTTCTCCCTCATTTTCTCCACCTAATTTTTTTCCTCCATTGTAAAATGTGTTGAGATCTCCTGAAGAGAAGGTGGGCTCTGTTCAACAATATTGCAAACAGAAAAAATTTACCTGATGCTGCAATATCAAACTTGAAAGAATTTGCATTGTAGACAGCCTCCAAAGACATTTTAATCATAGTGTGTTTTCTAGATTATGTAGAATTAAGATTTTGAGAGTACAAGGGAGTGCAAGTACTTCAAACAGTGGTATTTCTAAATATTTTGTTTGCACAATTGCTTAACCTTCATTATTCACCTATATTTTAAAATATTTAATGAATGTACTTGATGTCTGTATTTCTTTGTCAAAGGCTATATGGTAAGTAGTCAGACATAAATTCCAATTTGTCCATGACTCTTAGTGTTTTCTCTTTTTAGCAGTACTTTTGTTCATTTTGCACTTATCTATGAATGTCTAAAAAAATCTCTCTCTGTAATGAAGAATTGTTTATTTCCTTTTGTTGTTTATTATTTGGCAGTTCAATTTAGAGGTACTACACTGTAGATTGGCATGTCTCTTTTCTCTTCTACTCATTAGCAGGGAGTCTTTAATTTCTTCTTTCTCTGCTTTTCCTAATAATCACAATATCTCACTTTCCCAGTGGGACACAGAATAAGATTGAGTAGAAAATTAGACTCACATCAGGCAGGCTGGGCTTATAATAATGCTGAAGAAGTAATATAACGTAAAAAATGAGAGATTTCTTCCCTACATATAGTTTTAATTATTGTAGCTTTGGAGTCTAATTAAAAAAAAAGTACTCTAATGAATTGACTGAGGTTGAAAAATCTGCTTTATCTTTTAAAATAGCAGTATTCCATTCCAAAGATGCATTAAATAATCTTCTGTGTTTAGGAATAATAGGAACTGTTTATTGAATAAGAATCCATGAGATTTGTATTAATTTGGATTTTAAAATTTCTTATGTGTTTTTCATATTCTTATTTAGACCATATTGGCAAAATAGGAAAAATATGGTTTTGTAGTTATGTGATCACTAAACTGGTCATCAAAGGAATCTTACTGGAGCCACTGAAGAAATGGGTTTTTTCTCAGTACTTTTAGTATCTTGGATTTATTGGGTTAGTGAATATAACTAAAAATCTAAAATCCCATATTAAATATTTTATCTGAAGTGCAGTCAAATGAGCTTGACTGTCCCTGCATCCCAGTCAGCCCCTTTAACCACTATGTCATTCCTAATGTTGCTGTGGACCTAATCTTGGTAGCAAATATGTGGGGTTTGTTCATATGCTGGATGGCTCAGTTTAATACATAAAGAAGACATGTTTAGAGTTAAATCCATTTCTGAGATTAGGAAAAAGAAAAAAAAAAACAAACTGTGTTTGGATAAGTCCTTTCACTTATTGATTACTTTGTAATCAAGAATAGACATCTTAACAGAATGAGATCCATATTGAACACATGCAGATTTGAAGCTCACAAGTATAGCTGGCTTGAAAAGATAATAGTTTAGCACTGAAGTGTGCACTGGCCTTGTTCTCTGCTGTTAGATAGCTGCAATATTAAGTATTGGGAAAAATGACAGGGCTGGGTGATCTCTATCTTTGACTTAGAGGTAATTCTGATTATGCTTATGTGACTCTGACAAAATTCTGGCCTCATTAAGAATAACGATGAAATTCTTCTGGTTTTCTTTGCTAGAAAGGTGCTACACAATTGCTGCCATTACTGGCTGGTGAGCTTGTGAACAGTTTTGCTGTTTCTTTTTTTTGAGAGCAAGGATGAATGCTATCTGACTTCTTGTCTGCAATCCCTCCCCAGTAGGTTTTGAACTAGCTATTCAGCTTCACCTAAACTTAAGGAAGGTATGAATCTTGAAATTGTATTTTTTATGAAAAGCCAAAGTTGGGCAGAAGAGAGAAAACTGAATGTTCTCCCTGTTGTCTGAGGGAAAAGCAGGAACAACTCAGCTGTTAAATACTCTGGTTGCAGGTGGCAGGTCAGTCAGCATGAAGATAACTTTCTACTGAGTACATCTGATATCTATTGGCCAATAGAAAAGTCACCAGGGTGCTTAGAAAGATGATGTGAAGCTCAGTGGGGTAGGGCAGGAGATTAAACAGGAGATGATTTTATGGCAGTGTAGATATAGGGGGAAGAGGAGATCAGACATCTGTCAGAAAACATGCCTCATCTGTCTTTCTAAGTTCAGAGGTTCTCTGCAAACTCTAATTGTCATAGTATTGTAACAATTAAAATATTTGCAAAATAATGTCACACATCTTGATAGTACAAATGAAAAATATTATTCTGTGAACAGGTCTTGATTTTTGAAGGAGGAATTCAGATCAATGGTTTCCATATTAGATTAAGAAACAAAAAATAAGGACTCCTATGTTTTGGGGATGGGACTGTGAGAAGTTGTGCATGGGTAATGCACTCTGAATGTCAGACTGCTGCATAATTCAGACCCCTCTTTTAAAAACTTGTTAATGGAGCTCTTCACATCTTTCTGCTGCAAGGTTTGTGATACTTTCCTATCAAGTACTATTTATTTTACTATTTTGTTTTGGGTTTTTTTTAAAGACATAAAAGGGATCTCTACATAAAAAAATTAGCAAAAATAAGTTTGTAATTTATTGAAATCTAGATGATTAGGAGTTTTTTCCTATGTGATAGTATAATGTCTCTGGTCTCTGAGGCTGTGTAGTTCTTGGGATTCTGATTCCCAAGCAAATGCCAAAAGCATACTGAATAGTTAGGACCCATCGTTTTTGACAACTGATCTGACCTCTGTAATTTTCAAAACTGGATATGCATTTCTGTGCTTTCCCTGTGATACCAAAACAGTTGCTTAGATTTATTCCAAATTTAAGTTATTAGCATCTTTAGTAAAATGTCCTTTGTGTCATCTTCCCAGGAAAAGTTTTTTGTACATCGTTATTTTCCTAATAAACCCGACTAAACTACAGTTGACTGAGATTTGAAATACCTGGATGGTTGTGTCTTGGAAATGAAAGGAGGAGCAAAGGATTGTGATAAAAATGCAGTGGATAAAAAAGGATTGTGATAGAAAAGATAGATTCTGGAACACACAAAATAGCACAATAAAATACAGACACAGAATTTCTTTAGGTAAGTCACAGATGTGGTTCTGATATAACCTTGTATGGCAAGTGATGTAAATTTTCTTTTCTCTAAACCTGACAATTTTAGTCTAGTATTTTAGTATTTCAGATTTTCTGTTTTCCATCCTATTGTAAACTGGAAAGTAGTAAGGATTACTGTGGTAAAGTTAACTGGAACTGCCTGTGAGAAATGGCAGACTTGTGTCCGTGACTGCAGGAAGGAAGTTTGTAATTCATACATATGGAGGTGAACAAAGAACTACATCAGGTTGGAAGTGAACTGGGGCAGATTAATTAGGTCCCTGAGAAGCCAGTCAGGGACTCCTGAGCTCTCCAGTGTGCTTATGCTCTCACAGTGTCTTCAGTCCGGAGTTAGCAGCTGCGCTAAGCAGTGGCCCAACTCTGCTCCCATTACACTACGTGATAAAACTTCCAGTTGAAGCAAAGTTAGGCCACTACTGAGCATATCTGAAAATCCATCCAAATTGTTCATCAGTGATTACCATGGAATGTGAATAATGAAAAATATTTGCTGCTATGGGTATAAAACATATTCCTCAAGACATTTCTACATGTTGCTCTCCACCAGTTCAGCATATAAATATACTTATTTTAATACAACAGTCTTGTCTAGTACTTTAAATTCAACACAGTAAAATGCGATATATATTGTTCTGTCTGCATTTTCTAGTCAAAGTGAATGCACATCATAGATAAAAAATAAAATATTAATTATTTTTAAATACGTGCGATTTTCCACCTGGGAACAGAAAGGCAGAAAAATGCTAGTCATGTAGCTTAATGCACTAATAGAAAGGCACTCCAGTACCACACTGACAGTAGAGGTATGAAAGCCTGATTAGAATATTTATAACTGGTGGCTTGTAAGCAATCCAGACAGAGGAATATGTCTTTAGATTTTTGGAAT
Source organism: Laterallus jamaicensis coturniculus (assembly GCA_022605575.1). Lineage (NCBI taxonomy): Eukaryota > Metazoa > Chordata > Aves > Gruiformes > Rallidae > Laterallus > Laterallus jamaicensis. The sequence goes on from JAKCOX010000005.1 coordinate 7,898,179, forward strand.
GTATTGCATGCATTTACAGTACTGTATAAATGGTTATTACTTAGAACATATTCCTTAAAATATGATGATACTTGTTAATTTACAATATATAGCTATGGATTAATTGTTATAATCTTCTTTTCTGCTGCCCACCCGGCTGCGTAACTGGCTCCATGGCTATCTATTATTAAAGATGTAAGAGAGGAACACTTTAGTTTTCTTACAAAACCACAGCTGCCCTAGTAGAAATATATCCTTGTTTATATCCTCTGAATTTAACCTAGTCTTAGAAGAATGTTTATTCCCATGCATTATTCTATGCTGCTGCATAGAATAATGTGATGATAATGATGGTGTACCTGGAAATGTAACAGCAATCTTTCAATACATCTGCTTGTATAGCAAGATATTGTCATTTAATTTCAAGCAACCGTGCCTGCTAGTGTTCACTTCATTGTGGTTAAAGTTTGTTAGAGACAGTTCCACAGATTGGAGGTCTGGGGCTTTCAAAGGTCACAGTTTCATGATCAAAGTCTATCTTTTTAAAGGGTAAAACAGAACAGTTTCCAAGTCGTTGTGATTTTGTATTATTTTTAGTGTAAATCCTAAACCCATCCAAATATTTGTGAGAATCAAGGGCAGAAAACTTGCCAGAAATGTAGTAGCAGCTAGGCTTTCTTTGTAGAGTTTTTTATTTTTAAAATATTTAGAGTTGTGCCTTGCATCTAGTGACATTATGAAGAGTGATTCCCCTTTGTGTTGGGAAGCAGTCAGTCAGGGAACAATCCATTAAGGAAAATCAGATAACAATGTCTGTGGGACAGAATCCTGAATCTCTGGCACCAGAAGAACCTTATGCTTCTATTAATTAGTGGGTAGGCCATGACACTCTCTTTTCTGGTTTTGGAAGTGCTGAACACTAATAGAAAGTGTAAATAGATGTGTTAAGCAACCTATTATGCATTGTTACATTCTAGCAGAAAATTGTCTAGACCACCTGAGGTCTATCACCATTCTGATTTTACCAGAATATCTTAAAACAATGTCATTTCCATGTGAATTGTCATGCTGTGTTCTGCATCATCCAACAGGTGTGATGCTTTGTAAGAGTGAATAGCTTCTGGTTTGTAATCCCATCTCAGCTCTGTTGGTTCACACCCGTGAACACCTTGTCGTGACTAGTGAGTGGTATTCAAAGCTGTCAGTAGGCCTGGTAATAACAGGGTGTTTGTTTTCTACTTGTAGCCTTGAAGAAATTGATCCTTTGAACAATATGCTGCTCATTATCCTAATAGGTTAAGGGACAAGGCAGTTTTGCTGCCACCTTAATCAGTAAAGTTTATTTTGGGATTTGGTTGGAGGTATTTAAGAGATTACCAACAGGTAATAGTTTATTGAGCAAGGGATATATCACAGTATGTATAAATAAAGTTGGCATTTTGCCCTTTCAGAAGAATGCTGTAACATTATCAAGATTAAAAATCTAATAAACATTAAAAATAGGTATGCACTCAGTGCAGACAAGACAATATGTCACACCTTTAGGCCTTGTTCACATACAAAATCTTCAGTCATTTAATTAAACTCACATTTAAATAAATCAATTTCGTTGGAATCCTGAAGCCCTCATATAGCTACTCCTAAATTGTTTTACAAAAGGCTTATATTGATTTACCTTAAGTAGATTTCTTACTGACTTAAGCTAAATCGCAAGGAACTTGTTGCAGGCCAGTTTAAAAGTGTTCACACAGGTTTCTACTATTTAATTCAATGGAACTGCAAAATACTTTCAGTGAGGAAAAGCACAAGTTTTGTGTTTAGGCTTGCTGAAGCAAACTGCCAAATACTCTGTACATTTACTTTCTTTCGGCTTTTACCATCAAGGATTTCTTTTTGTCTTTGCAATTTGAAACTTTGTCTGACTTTCTGTACCTGAAAACTTTCTAATGTTTAACCCTTTTGCTGCTAATCTGTGTTTTGGTATGTGCAAGTTATAGAAACAATAATTTGCAGTGTTTGTTAAAAAAAATCCCTCTGACAACATAAATGGTTCTCAGTGGTGAGACTAGCACCTCAGGATCATAAAGTAAGGACTATCATTAAATTCCATTACAGTTTGACTCTGAAACACACTAGGTAACCAAGACAAACACACACAGGTAGAAAATTTGCTACATACTTTATAGCCACAGCATTTATTCCTTAATCCACAGGAACAAAATTTCTTCCTTATTCATTCTTTATTGTTCAAGGTTGTGTCCACTGAACATATACTATCTTTCAGGCCTTCCACAGAAATTAATGCTGCTGAATAGCTCCTGCTTAGTTTTCTACCTTGGTAAGTAATCGCTTGGAATCCTTCTTTATGGGTGTAATTTAGTGCAGTGGGACACTTCATAAAGTTGTCATGTCAGAGGCTGGCATGCAAGGCTATGCTGTGTGCTGGTCCTGCCATTGAAATGTGTTCTTTGTAGCTGTCTGACCCAGAGTTTACTCCCAGACAGACAGAGAAGTCACTGAAGGGAATTTTGTATCCCGATTCAGTTTGTGGTATCAGATGTCCTGTTGGGTCATGAATTTTAGTTTTGAGGCTTCTCTTTTAACATGAGTTTTAGGTGACTTTGGAAAAATAGGGCTGTCAACTGTAAAATTTTCTGTGTAGAAAAATGAGGGAAAAGAATATACAAGTTCTCTGAATTATGAAGTATTTTGTATGTTTTCTGACTGGATAGACCATTCACATCGGATCAACAGCAATTGCAACTTCAGGTGAATCAATTAGGTATAGCAATGACATCTCAGAGGCTAGTGTTGGAGGCACTGGATGGTGAAATCATTACCTCTCGGGTAATATCTTATTGTTGAAGTAATACTTTATTCTTAATTGGAATTAAATAGCCACAGTTTGTTGAAATGTAGAAATTCCACTTGTGTAACAGAGAGCCCTCTAATGAGTATTCCGCATTTCACTGACTCTTCACAGGGTCATAGACTCATTTAGGTTGGAAAAGACCTTTAAGATCATGTCCAATGGTTAACCCAGCACCGACAAGTCTACCTCTGTGCCATGTCCCTAAGCACAACCTCTACATGTCTTTTAAGTACCTCCAGGGATGGCAACCCAGCCACTTCCCTGGGCAAGCCTATTCCAATGCTTGACAACCCTTTTGGGGAATAATTTTTCCTAATATACAATGTAAAACTCCCTTGGACCAACTTTAGGCTGTTTCCTCATGTCCTGTTCACTTTAGGGAGTGAATAGAACCAGCTGGTTTTAAACACAAGGGGTTCAAGTTATAGCTTTTATATCAAGTAGGCACCTAGACAATTAAATTGAAACAAAAAGAACTAAAAAAGCGATACAATGACAAGTTTCAAAATGCACTATAATTTTTAGGCTGAGCATAATTATATGACTGAACAATTGTTAGAAATTAAAAAAACCCCAAACATTGAGTTTTAAGTTTGTACATTGGTCTTGTTCTACAAGAAAAGGTGCAGGATTACCTGTATTGGAAGTAGTCTAGTTAACTATCGATAACTAGAATGTCAATAGAAAATATTTTACCCATACGACAAAGAATTGTTAAATTTACATCTACTCCTTTTCCTGTATGTGTATACACTGGTAATCTTCCCACTCCCACCTTTCCTTCCTCACAATGAATCATAGCCTTGCTATACCATTGCACTCAGTATCTTGCTAATTCTCTAAAACAATTGCTCCACCAGAAATATGTAAGGAAGGTTTCAAATCATTCCTGCTTACCATTTTTTCTGAAAATGATACCCAAATACAGGTCCTATAGGTGGATGCTGTAACCACCATGTAGCAGTTGGGTCTCTCCTGTCCAAATGTCACATTTAATTCTCTACGGTACAACAATAACCGAAATGAGAACTGAGGCTAATATCCAGAAGATATCTTCTGGCATATGAAAAACCCAGAATCATGTCCCTTCTAGAGATTTGTAAAACTTCCACAGCAGCGAGTGAGGAAGAGCGATCCCAATTTTCTTCTAAATTGTGCTATTGCCTGCACACAAAATGGATGACCAGAACCCAGCTTTCTTGTCAAGCAGTGGATCCTCTTCCTGCAGTACTGTAAAAGCCAGTGCTGTTGTCCTGTTCTTCCTCCTACTGTTGGCGTTAGTTGTTATAAACAAATACTCACTGGACCATGGGCAAACTATTACTCTAAATTATAGTTGGGATAATCTGCTGGGGATGGATGAATTCAGACTATACCTGAGCAGAAGCATCTTTTTCTTCCTGTTCTTTATGATTTTGCCTTGTGTTTTGAGCACTAGTTCTACTGTGGACCTGAGGATTCATTCTGGAACAAATGCTTGTTGAAGCTGGCATGTTTCTATGAGCAGTTTTGGCTGATTAAAAAGAAAATAATCTCATTTGGCAAAATTACAATTGTTTTCTTTTGACTTAACTGGGCTACAAAATCACTGGAAGATAATCTGGAAAGTTTTTTCAATTAGGATTTTGGTGGTACTTGGTGTAAGTTACTGGTAGATGGTTCTGAATTCAGAAATTCAAAGGCAGTCTGTCTTGAAGGGTGGTAGAGACTCTGTTATTTGGACCATTTCTAACTTCTCAGAGGACAGAACTCAAAACAGTGTCAAATCTCAAGAAGTTCAGTCAAGTTTTTAAATCTCCACTTTGTAAAGCATGTTCTTGTCATGAAGAAAAGGACCTTAAGACTAAGATTATAAAATTCAGGCCCTGATAGGCTTTTTTTTTTTTTATTCTACATAGATACAGGAAGCCATATTAAAAAACCACGTAAGACATACCATTCATAGAAAAATTAAAGTGAGTACAAATCATTATTCTGGGATGTTAAAGTAACATATGAAGTAGTAGGTGGCAAAAATAGCAGCAATGATCAATTCCTTTCACTGCTGAAGCGAACAAAATAGCAAAGAGACAGCAGGGCCACCAAAAGGATAAAACTTTGACATAACATAGGGCTGAAATGATTCTTCACCCTAATGATTATGAACTGTGGAGGTGGTAATATTCCAGGAACAAAGAGGGATTTTGCTCACGTTTTTCCCCTTTCATTCGTAGCACATGAAACGTTAAAAGTCTTTATCACTGTATGAGAGCAGATGATAATAAGGCAATTAGAACGATCAAAAGCTGACAAAGAATCAGGCTCAGAAGAATCGTATATTAGGATTCAAAAATTATTAGCAATAGAAAAAGGAAGGTCTTCTGCTGAGAAGCAGAGATGTGATCAGTAGTAGGGGAAAGAGAGACCTTTTTGTAGAGGGGTGGGAACTACGGGAATGCACTAGATTTTCTTGGGAAAATATAGATAATGCTGGCAAAACTGCAGAATATTCAAACACAAACCATGCAATTCACTGAGAAGTCACTTGGGATTGATTCATAAAGAGGACACGGAGACTGATAAATGTGTTTTGCTTGAATATTACTAAATTAGTAGATGGTGAAACAGCTGCGTGGCAGGATTTATGGAAGTTTCAGGATTGATATTTTGATACTTAGATGGATTTACAAAATCATGAAACGTTCCATCAGCCAAAGCTGTTGAAATAGAATGTAGTGTGGGCTGAGCAAGCAACCAGTAACAAGGTACAGCTTGAACAGAAAATGCTAATGATTTGCTTATGCTCTTTACAGTTATATTCGTGTGATTACCAGCAGCCATGTTTACTGGTTCATGAGATAAATTATAGAGGATCAGCAGCAATATCTCAGATTTTGAAAAAGCACCATTGCCTTAATGGAGAATTAAAAATTACACATCATTTGCTGATGTGTCTATGTGCTGGTAAATACATACACTTGCTGACATTTCCTGAATATCTTATAGCATCTCATGAGCCTTTTAGAAACTATTGATGGTGGTAAGTGGGAGGAGCTGCAAGGCAGTATCTAGAACAGTTAGGAATAACAATATAAACAAGAACAGCTAAACAGATATAAATTGAATTGCCTCACTTATTTAGCTCTCTTTTTATATACCACTGCCTCAAGATGAATCATATGCTCCTGGTACAGTCTTATTACTTCATTAAAGTATTTCCAGTTTGTCAAAAACTATACAGAATGGCATCACATCCAAAAAGTATTATCTTCTTGTTGGAGAGGAGTGAAGGTAACATTGCTGTGATTCATTTTTAGTGCTGGGTAATACTTGGAGATGCATCATGAATACATTTATTATTGTAGTGGAATAAACCATGCTGTGCAAAGACCTTCTTGAAGGATGGTGTTACATGTAGGGTATAGCACAGTACATTACAGCTCTGCTGCTGCACTTAGGACTCGGTTGACACTTCCATTATCCTCTCCTGATTTATTGCTAGTGTTCATATTACAGAAGCATCGAGAAGTCCCAACTGAGATCATGCCTGCATTGCTCTGCAGAGCTTTTACTGTGAGTGGGTAAGATATGGAAAGTGGGAGGGGAAATAAAAAGATGAAGTGACTTGCCCAAGACTGAGAACCAATTCACTTAGGAGGTGAGAGATGAGAGGGCTTTGGTCTGAAAGCTGAATTATCACATAAGCAGGGACCTGAGCTTGCAGGAATTTGCTTTAGCTCTCCATGGGCTTGTTAGCTCAGCTCTCTGCTCTCTGGTAATGCAATGTCAGAGTTTTCAGCTGGGGACAATTCTGCCAGCAAAGAGAAAGAGCTTGCGCCTACCTATTTTTATTACTAATGGCTGTATTCTCACTGACAGCACCCAGTTAAGAACATGCATTTCCCCATTCTCATTCCAGCCAGCTTGTCAGTATATTACACACCCTATTTGGATGGATTTTTATGTCAGGTATTGTTGCCAATTTATTCCAACTGGATATCGGCCTAAAACCCAGGTCTTTTTTTGTTTTAAAATATTCAGGTGGTTATTTCCAAATAAACAAATATTGCTCACCTAGTTTATTTATAGTGATCATTGTTTACAAAGGGATCGGATTGCTACAGGGGAAAGTACTAAACAACACTGCTCAGGAAAGAACAGGATTCTGCAAATACAGTACCACAATTTTTCTTTGGCTGTTTGCAAAACACCTTAACAAATGCTCACTAGTTTAGTTTTTATATTAATCAAAGGTATATTTATAAGTATCTATTTTCATCTGTATGCCTAGAGAAGTCCTTTATCCTTATATGAATTATTAATGCATAAAAATGTTCTATAGTCTTTTCAGAGATGCAAGGGATAATCAGTCTTAGAGCTTGCAACAAATGTAAGTATCGATTTGCTAATATGAAGTAATTTGTGTGATCTAAATACGGTGCATACAATGTGTGCAAATTGATTCCATTTAATCATTTTTGACTGTTCTCCTAAATCTTGGTAAGTGAAAGCCCTGGCTTTCCCTACTTGGATTACTTGGTGGCTTTCAAAGGATTGATTTTTTCCTTTCCTGATCCAGTACACCACTTGGTGGTCTGCTTAGATTTAATCATGTGAGCATCCATAATGACTTCAACAGAAAAAAATCTTGCATGCTTAAATTCAAATGTGTGTTGGCATATTTCACTACATGAAGGTCTAAGCTTGCATCTTATTTGATTTTCATTTGATACTAATTATCGGACTAAAATTTTGCTGTCTTTGTGTTAGGTGATACCAGATTAGTTTAAAAAAACAGAGCAAAATGGAATTAAATTAAATTAATCCATTATACAGTACACATTTACTACACTACTAATGAATGGTTTAACAGGATTGATTAATCTGAACAACTCATAAAATTTTTCTTAAATAGTTTTGATGGGAAATGCATGTCTCATTAATTCTGAACTTATCAACCTGAAAATACAAGAGATGGATAGACAATTTAAAGGAACACTATCAGGTAATACATATATTAAATATATGCATTAAACCATTTTAAATACAATGGTCATATATGAAACTCATGTGGATAGTATGACATAAAAAGACAAGCTTGTGGATAGAATAAATTCAGGCATTATTGAAAGAAATGTTAGAAGTCATCATTAACTGCAGTACCCTAGTATCCTGACCACAATGCAAATTGACTTTGCATGTTATAGTTTGCCTATCTGAAGTCTCCTGCTTGTGAGTAATAGAGTACCTCTCTACTACCAATCTCAATATACTTTTTTCCATTCTATTGGCTTTAAAACAAATCCATTTTCTTTGGGCTTTTTGAATTTCAATTATATATTAAATAGTAAGTAACATACTTTTTTCTTCTCTGTCATCAGATGAACTGTAACCCCATGGCAAGCTTTCAAAATACACACAAGCACATCTAACATAAGGACTTATGCAGCTGCATGGCCATATCATTACTTAGATCACTTTTTTTTTTCCCCAGTGCATATTTGTGTGAAGATAAATGTGTTCATTTGAATGTTTATGGGAAGTGACTCAAGTCACAAATGCATCATGCTGCATCTACAACTGAATGTATATTTGCAAATGCTTTTGCTACTACTAAGTGGTGCTAGTGCTGTTTAATTTGTGATTCTATATTAAGAAATGGTTTCTATGTACACCTTTAACATTACCACAAGGAATGTGAAAATAATAGAGTGTTTCTATTTTTTTTTTCTCAACTCTATAGAAACCAGTAAGACGATGATATTGATATGTTAGAGCCTTCGGCAAAGTTAACATGGAAATCGTATAAAAGAGGAAGCTAAATTAATAAGAGCCTATATTTAGTGGAATCCTAGTCCTTCCTAATTGTAATGCCACTACACAACGATTCAGGACACATAAATGCATGCAAGTGAAAAACTTAAGAGACAACAGAAAAGCACTGTGCATTAGCATCTGTCATCTCCTACCTCTCAGGAGCTGCCCATCTGAAAACCATCGCAAAGGTTAACATGTTGGCAAGAATGGTTCTGATTTTCAAACTGAGAAGCATTAATAGAAACACAAATTATGAAAGGATGATATTTAATTAGCATGTGAAAAGGGACAGAAATTAATGTGTGTTTTTAAGAACTGATTGTCACTACATAACTTCCTTATTAAATGTGCATTAATTACATTTGATGCAGAGCATTATGGTTTCATTTTCTCACATTGTTATGCGCATACAGTGTTGTGAGAGAACATTTTGCCCCTTCTAAAAGATCAGGATATGAAAACAATTTTCCCTGTATATAATACAGTGGGACAAGGTACCAAATTCAGTTTGTCAGCTACATCCTACTAGGAGTGTGTAGGCTCCTGCCATATCCTAAACACAGACTGAGTCTGGTCTCCCCTCACTCTCCGTGAAGTTCTATGTTCTGAAGACTCATGTAGGTTAAGTCAGCAGAGGCCACTTTGTCAATGCAAATACACAGTGCAACTGGTCTGTATACTATTGGCTTTTTCTTGCACACTATGGCAAAGAGATCACATTTCACCTTTTGCCAGCTGACACAGCTTTGACCATAAAAATGACCTTTTTTAAAGCTATACCAGCAAAGTAGAAAATTTTCAGTAGAAAATGCTGAATCTCTATTAGGAGCATTTGCTGCTGTACTGCTGTTGGAAAACCCTGTTGGTGCAAAGGAGGCCTCAGGCAGACTTAGTATATGATACAGGAACACCACATTAATAGAAAATCCATATATAATATGAATAATTGATAATGACAAAACACTTATAGGATTCAAATATCCAAATTCTTATTGAACTTTCTGAACTTGCAGATTTGGGACAGATTTTCTCTTAAGTACTTCTTATATCTAATCTGACTTATGGAAATCATCCTAAAATAAGCATTTTAGGATTATTTTGGAAGGTAAATTGATAAGGGAAGGAAGGAGGAAAAGAACAAAAATTTAAATGAGGAGTTTGGTGAAGTGTCACTGAACGTTCTTTCCTGATGCATACATCTGGTTTAGGATCATAGCAAGTTTCTGTATATCTTTAATATACTAGCTAATGCATTTCAGCATCTTCCATTGTATCTCATTTTTGCAAAACGCTGCATTGTAGAGCTTAATAAAATGAACAAATGGAGCTAATTAATGCCTTTTCACTAACTGTGCTTAATCTAATGTTTTTAAAAATCTAAAACTAATCCTAAAGAGAATTATGTGAGGAATTGATGGGATTAAAATTTTATTTGATTATGCTGAACAGTTTCTCTATACAATTACTCTGAAACTGTGCTCATATAACGGTGTGATGGACACCTAGATTATTTAGAGTAGAGCCTGGCTATTTGTCTTGCTGAAGGACAAACACTCCATTGTTCTAACAGCACAGAATATATTTTCTTGCTTCTAATAGCTCCTAACCTGGGCATACATACACACCTATAAAAGTAATTATAACCTGTGAACAGCAAACAGACACAAACATTTTTTTGTGTGTATGAAAGTTCTGAAAATGGTGGCTTAAATTAAGGAAGGGAGATGATGCGAGGGCCAGTGTCCCTGAAGGGAGTGGCTGAGATCCTCCATCGGCTGTGGGATTGGAGATTCACCCCAGCAGAGGGCTGTACTACCTGCTCCAAGAGTTCCTGTTGGCAGATCAAGAAGTTTCAGTTGCCCCCAGACTCTCCAGAGGCAGGTCTGTCTGTGTGTTCTCCAGCATATACTGTTCCTTTCTGTTCTAGTGCCTCTGAATTCCCTCTGCTTGCTGCTGTGCCCTCTGGCATAAGAAGTCTTCAGGTTCACTATGCCCACTGCAGCAGCTTCTCAGAGAAGTGATGCTATTGAAATAATGTACTGCTTTCTCAATTTTGTTTAGCTCAGTAAAACTCAAAGAGCATTTTAATGCAAAGACTGAAGGGAAGATATTTTTGTCAATATGAGGCTTTTCACTCCGCCTTGAACTCATGGTTTGCCATCGTCAAGTATGAAATGACAGGTGCATGTTTCAAGGGTTTTTGTCTTGTGACAGTATATTTCTCAACACAGTCTCATTTTTGTTCTGTATTTCTGCCTTAATTTCCTGTTGTGTATTAGAGCCAGAACACAACAGTTAGAAGTCTTGCAAAGCATGTGCTTTGAATAATCTGAAGCTTGGCACTTTCAATCTTTATTCATAGATACCTCACAGCAGAAAATATCTGTGGTCTTTCTGGCCAATAGATCAAAGAAAGTGAGTAAACTATGTAGAAGAAAGATGGAAGGTGGGTCATCCTAGGCTCCATTATTCCTCATTAAAGAGGAATAAACATAACATGCATGCTTTTCAGGCACGAGGAGGAGGGCACTCATCTAACCTCACTGTGTTGTGAGTTCTGAAATATTTAATTATGTCTTTGAGGGTGGGAAAGATCTCTTCAGAGCTTATGATTCCTTTCCTTTTCTTGTTTAGCTTTGAGGTGGTTTTTGTTTGTTTGGTTGCTTAAGTTGGGTCTGGTTTGGGGGTGGGTTTTTTTGAGCCTTAGAGCTTTCAGTTTGTATTATTCTTAAAATTCCTCTTCTCTTGCCTGAAATATCAGCCAGCAGGTTAATAATTCAACTGGCAAATAAGTAGTCACAGCTTCCCTTGTTGGAGAAAATGCTTGGTAAAGCACAGTGCTGTAGCTATAGAGTCCTGTGCCATTGGTTGCAAAGCCTTAAAAGAATGCCAGCCTAATTGTGTCACGCAGCTTCACAGAGCTGTGGGAGAAAGCAACTCAGAAATGAAGTGGCTCACTTGATATGAAATATGAGATTATTTAACTCAGTCAGAAACAAATGAGGGTTCAGTGTCTAACCACCACACTCTGCCAATGCTTACCGAAGTAAGACACAAATAAACTTTGTTACACATATATATAGCTGTAAATCTTAAAAGTCTGGCTTTTGACCATGTACAATAATGAGGATTTATTAAACTCAAATCTACTGTGTTCTTTCATGTAGCTGAGGATTAGATGGATCTCTGAGGGTCACTTACATTTAGCAGCGGTGCTTCATGGATGACTGTGTATGAACCACTGTTGAAAACCAGGCACAAGTACTTTTGAAGGCATAATCAGTATATAAAATTGTTGTATGTGGATAAGGAATACCAATTTCACTTTGTCTCACTTCACAGGTATTAGTCAGCTCAACAGTACCCTATCTCTCAGAGCTGCAGGGTTTCAATTTCAATTTTTGCCTCTGTCTCAGCTTCTGTTTACTCTGTGATTGGAAGAACTCTGGGGCAAAGACTGCCTTCAGGTATGTGCCACCCTTGTCAGGTATTCACAAAGATCATGTTAATGTGTACAGCGTATTGCTTTCTGCTATTATTATTATCAGAATCTGGAAAATATGAAGAACATTTTGCTGATCATCTTCTCTTTAATGTCAAGAACAATTAATTGGGACCATTGCAATTCCCTGGAGGAGGGGGAGGGAAAAAGTGTTTTTCCTTAAACTGTGATGGTTTAGGCTTAACCAGATTTACTTAAAGACATTACTTAAGCAAAACCATTTTTATGTCCAGTGTTGAGCTGTTTTCTTCCTTTTGAAAACAGTTTGTATATCAGGAATATTTTCCAGCTCCTGAACTTTTTTGTTTGTTTTCTTAACCATCAGAAAAATCAGAAACCAAAAAACCCAAACCTGTTTGTAAAGCATTCAGGATACAGAGCTGAATTTTTATACTGATAATTTAAGTTGAAAGCATATTCTTTTTTCTTTCCTTGAAGATCCTTATCACGAATATGAATGTGCAAAATACATCTGGTTTAAAATGAAGGGTAGTTTTTTGTACTAAATCTAACACCAGTTTCTAACATATTAGGCTATTTAATTTCTTTAATCATCTGAAGCCTAAATAACCAAGAAACAAAATTAAACTTCTCAACAGCTATCAGCTCCCAAATAAATCCTGCTGCAATCCCACTTGTATCCACAGAACTAAACTGGAGGTGAGACAGTTGCCTTAGAGATGGGGAGAACTGGAGTATCTGCTTTACCTGCATCTCAAAGTAAACTGAAAGATGTTGTATAGTGGGTGAATATCTTCTAGATATTTCTCCAGCTTTATCTTAAACTACCAGTAATATGTTTAGTAAACAGAGAAAGACACAAAAGAGCTTTTCTAGTTAGTCAGCCTGTTCAGTCATAGCTGTTGACAGTGGTGTTCCCTGTGGTAGTTAATAGTAGTGAACGAATATTGGGAAAAGTCACAGTTAAGTCCTCCTAACGTGGCATTCTTGTTAGCCTGGGTGTTTCTCTGTACGTGGTTAAGCATTGTCATTCAGGCAGTTGCATCTTTATTTTGCTCCATCAAGTGGCTCTGTTGTCATTTGGACATCCTGTCATTCATCAGCAGGAAGCTGGGCAGTGCTTCACTCAGTCTCTGTCAGAACATGGCACCGGGACTCTGTAAGGTTGCATCTCTACTTGAGAGCCTGAGGCTTATTCTGTTAGCCTGTATAACAACAGGCTGTATGTTAATGAAGCTTGCTCTGTAAGTGAATTCTCAAGTTCACTGCACACATTAGAAGTCCTGAGTTTGCCTTGCAGTGCATCAGGATTTTGGTTATTCTTGCCTGTTATTAGAACAGTGCTATTATGTGCCATCAAGTCACAATATCTACAGCATTTGAGGTTCGTGTCTTTCTCTTCGTTTTTCTAGTACTTAAAATGGTAACTTGCAAAACAGAATGCATCATAGGATAGGTCCTTCACAAACCACGATATCAAAAAGGAGTATGTTTTGTTCTTGTTAAAAAGTGTTAATTTTTAAAAAAATCTTTATTTTTCCCAGATTTTTAGTGTCTGCAGCCCTCCAATGCTTCTCATATACTGAGAGGAGTCAGCTTCAGGGAAAGGACATAGGGAAGAGCAGAGAAAAAGAAACAGTGCTGTGGAACTAAATGCGAAAAGAATTTCAATACTTTTCATTCACAGTAGCAACCCAAGATGCTTTTGGATTAAGGACTGCTTAAATACTAGTGTTACAGAATATCAAGCTTTTAAACTTCTGCTCAAATGACTCCTAGCCAAAGCTTTTTCTAGTCTAGGTGAAAGTCACAACTGACTTGAACCAAGTATTGTGATGGTACGGCCAGAAAGGTGTAGAGGGACACATTAGTCTTCCTAAAGTTTTTTCTAGTCTTCTCTTGCTATGTATTTGTCTCATCAGGTAATTTTGTGTAAAGACAATATGAAAAAAATTACTGTTTCTGATGGAAACAGCTCCATTAGATGTATTTAAACACTGCATACAAGGAACAGGTAGACTATAATTTTCTTTGTTAATGCCACATAATATGCCATATAAAACCTATCACATGGACTTGTTGGTAAGATGTTTTAAGAATTTCCAGTGAAAGAAAAGGTGTCATTTCTATGAAGACAGAACAAAAAAGCACCCCACCCTGTTTTATTTACCTCTGTTGCCACTGTTCTGTAATGGAGAAAAAAAATTCTGAATTTATCTGCAGAAGAGCCCTACAGAATGTAAGACAATGAACAGATAAATACAAGATTTTAATTTCAGGGCAACAGAGAGAATAGAATTTGTAACAGTATTACTTCTTCAGAACTATTCTCTTGATAAATGAAAAGCGGAAGGAGACTTTTCATGTGCAAATGTCTTGAAATGTATGTTTTCTCAAGGATTATTGTACTATCTTTATGCTTTAAAAACAAAACGATCTCTTCTAGGGTCTGGACTCATAACCCTTTGTCACCATGACCATATTGTGTCTCTAAAAAGACATAGAATGGAGAAAGACAAATGATGTCTGACTTCTCGTACTTGAAATGTAGAGTACTGCTAGGCCCAAAGGCAGAGGAGGAGAGGGAGAGAGACTCAGGATGCCTGGAATTTTTTCCCCCAGTTATTAAACAAGTGAATCTTACCACTTCTGTAGTTGCAGCAGCTCTTGTCTGTTATGAACAGTCTAGTCTTTAGAAAACGCAATTAAGCTATCTTGCTTGTTTTGGACTTATTCTGATGGTAATGCAGGAAGGACATATGTTTCTTTGAGCCTGTGCTCACAACTTCAGTCTTCTGAGACACCTTTGACACACACTGAATTGGAGACGTTTTCCCCCCCGGGGTACTTGCAGATGATATGTAACTGTGATCTTCTCAGGAGCAGTTTGAATTTGTCCGTGCTTTAATGTTACCAAACAACTGACAATGTGAGGATGGGGATTCTCTCACCTACATATCTATAATGCTATTTGCAGATACGATTAAAGGCAAAGAGCAGAAAAAACACTTGGTTATCTGCTACTGTATCTTAAATCCCAGACAAATGTTTGTTCATGTTGGCTAGAATTTACAGAGAGCTCAGATGACATATATTCATTTATCCTGGTGTTCTGTCTTCCCTGTTTCACCAACAGGGTTTAGTTTCTTCCTTTACATTCAGAAATATTTATTCCATTTGTTTTCTGCCACTTATGAAAATTTATTTAATGAGCAATTGGTAGTTCCTACTCAGAAAGGGAGTAGCTAGTCTCAGTCCGTTAATTGATTTGCAAATTTAGCTGTCAAGAAAGACCCTGAGAGGAAATCACAGTAAAACTTTGTTTTCAATTAAGCTAGTGTCTTGACTGTGGTGCCCTGGGCTGCTGTGCAAGACTCCTTCACATTTAGACTCTTGGAGATGAGGCACATCACAGAGGTAATGCCTTTGGCCCCTATGGGGAATAGAATAAGCCAACCGCAACATACCTCTTCTGGGTGAGTCAGCCAGACTATCATTAGCCGAGATGACTGCAGGTCAGCCAGGATTCAAAGGTATTACAGCGGGGAGAGAAAAATCAGGCTTCATACAGGCTCTCCCACGTTGTTCAGTGCAGTGTCCTCTTGCTTTTATTACGGTATGAGGACAGAGGAAATAAACACTCGACCTTTCCAGGTGAAAGAGTAAGAAAAAATAATAATGACATGCACGAAAAATTAACGTGACCCCGTTTCCTTTTGTGTAAGCTTTGGCCAGCAGCGTACAGCAGCGTGTTGTAGGGTTGCAGGAAAGGGTTTCTCCCGGCTTGTGGCCGCTCCGCTGGGAGAAGTCGCCGTGACAGTAGGTGGCAGTGCAGCTCTGCCTATGCGGGGTTCGAGCGAAAAGCAGGAGCCCAGCTTTTAGCGAGTGCATACAGCCTCTTCCAGATGCGGGCCTCCGGGCCGTGCTCAGTCCTACAATTTCGCTTCTCATTGCTGGGGATGTCTCATTAGGAGATTTAACTGTTTGAAATGCAGTGCTAATGTGAAAGTTTTAATTGGGAAATCCTGTGCATGTTAAATTAATCTTAAGTACTTTTATCTAGAGTGCCTGCTTCCTTTCCAGCACGCTGTGTTTTTGACTCCCTCACGTTCTCATACATAATATTAAAAAACTTGAAATAGACCAAAAATGCTTTTTTTTTACATCAGAGTTTGCTGAAAATGCTTTAAAAATCTGTTTTCTGAAGCCTTAGCAGTCCTAAAAAGCACAGGGGTTCCTAAATGCAGTCTAAGCTGAGTGGTCGCAGTACTATAGTATAGTGACAGCCAGTTTGTATCTATGGAGACAATGCAGGGCAAAGGTTTCATCCTAACCAGGGCTTATGTTTCATGGGTAAGTGTTATGCATTAGGAAATTCTGAGAACAGCTGGGATTTAAAGTTTGAAAGGGAAACAGATAGTAACACGGCTAAACATTAAGGTTGAGGTTTTCAAAGTGGCCCTAGGGATTTTAGAGACTGGAATCTCAGGCTGCTTATAAAATCCTCAGTCCTTAGGCCTGTTTTCTTTTCTTTAAAAGGCTTGTACAATTTTTAATTTGTCCACATCACACACACAAAAGTATTGATACATGGTAGAAGAGGGCATAAAAGGGAGAAACTGAAGTTGCAACCCTGCCAGGGTATAAACCATTGCCTCATGTGCACAGTTTGATTTTTCTCTGCATACTTTTGTGGTTACTGTTGTTTTTAAAGTCTGGATCTTTCTCAGGGGCACTGTACACACCATTTGGCTGTCTCTTTTTGTCATGTTCCCAAGCATTTTTTTCTGAGAGAGTGCTTTGGGCACAGCACTGTGTGCATGCCATTTCCAGATAGACCAGCCTGGCTGAACTCAAAGACAGGAATCCTTACGCTTCTTCTATATTGCCCTTTGTAGACATCGCTGGAAACCTGAGGGTAGTCTGTGAAGTAGGCTGGTCATGCCTTTAACATAGTATTTTAGACTTTGTGATGAAGTAGGATTATTTATTAATCCTACTGGGGTTGGTTTTTTTTTTCTAAATGCCTGGATCAAGGTGTAGACAAAGAAGTTAAATGATGAAGACCAGTCACAGAGAAACAGGCCGTAAAAAGACAGAACTAACCCAATATGATGTAGAGTTTGAGCATATTTTTTTAGGTAATACTGCTTTTTTAGATGCTGAATGAATGTTAATAGGATTCAAGTATATCTGTTTGGAAGAGTGGATAAAATTATTTGCATTTGGGGCTACTGAATATTATATAAATAATGTAGCATAGAAATTGTCGTGTTCTTTATCAGGATAAATTTAACGATGGTAAGGCTTTTTGGGATGTGTGTCTCAGCTATGAAAGCTAAATTTTACATTCATCTCATGTGGAATGCTTTCAGGGCAAAGAATATGAAGCCCACCCTTTGGCAGAGGAGTCAGAACAAATCTGCCGGTGCCGAGGTTTTCATGGTGCTTTAGCAGTTAATACTTAAAATGCAGATGCTCATGTTTGTTGTTTGCATGATTTCAAGGATTCTGATGAAATGTTCCATCTGATCTAGTCTCAGAAAACCCAGGGAAATTTGTTAAAGGGCAGGATTCATGCCTTGCATTTTTATATTTGCAGAGAATATGAAAAACATGAATATTACTGCAAAACTTAAATATTTCAGAAATTATTGAATCTCATCTTTCTGTTTAACCCCTCTTTTTATAGATGCTATATAATGCTTTATTATTGAAGGTGGTCTGATTTTATTTGCCCTGGACATAAGATTAGTATGTGTCCTTAAATAGTGAAAGTTAATATTAGTGAGAGAATTGCCCTTCAGTCAGAGAGAAAATGGCTGATGGCATCACAGGAAGTCTGCATCAGATAGGGCCCAGGAAACCTATATATCTATAAATATACATATAGTATATGCATCGATATACATGTGTGTCTGGAGGGATGGGGGAAGGGGAATAAAAGGCTGAAGTAATTTTGAAAAGAGATCCAGTGTGAAAAGATATTTGGAAAGGAAGCATGAAAACACTAATCCTCGGTAAAAAGTGAGATTTCCAAACTTCTGATAAAATTATGATACTTGGAGAGCCAGGTCAGCCAGCTTTTCCAAAATTAAAGGCCTGGACAAGCATGGTCTGCTAGCATATTGATGCCCAAAAGTATTGGCAGCAACTTCATGGAAAACCTGCAATGCTGACAAGTTTCACTTTAAACCTCCTGGTTAGTGATGAACGATTTGTGAGCATCCATGTTTTAGGGCAAATTGACCGATTAAATATTAGAAAAAATATATGTCTTGATGTTTTTCAAATGATGACTCCAGAAGAACCTATAGAGAATAGATGTAGGAAATCAGTAAGTTAGAATTGATAATGTCTGTTAATGGGCAACCTGTATTTTAAGCAGGGAAACTGGATTTTGGTTCATATTCTGTGCCAAGTTTTCTCACTTCTCCAAACTTAGGTTTCTATCAAAGATGATGTACCAATTTACTTCAACAAACAGCCTCTTTTTTGGTATATTCTTTAATAAAATACTCTTGAGTAGTGCCAAGCTCTGAAAATAAAGGCTGCTCTTTTTTCTACTTAACTATTGCAGCGTGTTAACTACATTACTGGGTTGTGGTCCTGCAATACGGTGAACAGTTATAAAGGTCACAGTACAGATCAGTTCCCAAATTATTTGATAAAAAGACTCTTTATTGAACTGTCAGTGGATATATCCATCCTGTGTATTGCCACTGCCCACAACATAGGCCCTCAGAACACGACAGCGACTCACTTCAAAAGCCACATGAGCATATTTTCATGCTTACATACTCCAGATAGTAATACAGCTTGTCTGTAGGATGTGTTTGCTTTGGTTTAGCTCTTGTCTGACACAGCCATGTGACTTGCAGTCATTTCTGAAGTTAGGCAGACTTTGCTCACCTCCATTCAGAACGTGAGCAGAAGCAGATGATGTCTTTAAGCACTGTACTGTGTACTCAGTGATGGCTTTCAAGGTGTGGATGCCCAAAATTAAACAGTTACCAGTAATCTCATTTCACATAACACATGCAACGTAAATCAGTGTCTTTACATTTCAGTCATTTTAGCTACTGCTAATACGTTCTGAGCAGTTAATCTAAAAATTAGAGGCTCTGTATTGAGTTACTAATTCCCTGACCCATGCACTCCTCCCCTTGTTTGTTTCATTGACAGAATGTGAATAACCAGTCATGGTAAAGTAATACTGAGTTTCATCTCTGAGTCAGTTTTACAGCTCCACTGCATCAAAACTTTTAGTCCACTCAAACCCAAAAGCACAAACCAAAAGCAATTCATTACAGCAACAAATAAATATTAAATGTAAACCCAAATTATTGAATCCAAACTCATGATTCCATAGTATATTGTAATAACAGATTTTTGAAAAAAAGAGGAAAGCTGCACTATACGCTGTTTCTCAGAGGACATAATTTGCTGAGAATTTAATAGCCCAAATGGGATAGAATTTACTCTTTGCAACTACTACTAAAACTTCTTCATCTGAAGTGGTTCATAAAACATATACGAGGTTTACAATAATTAAGTAGTCATGTAAATAAATGCATTATACAGGCAGCAGCCAAGAACTGGTGTGAGGTAGAAGTCCATTGAGTTCAATATGCTATGCAATCAGTGCTATGACTGCAAACAGTGTGCAATGCGTTCTAATTGCACAGTACCCTGAAAGAAAACATTCCTTAAAGAATCAGAATGGCACCAATTACATTAAATGGAAAATGTCTTTTAATATTTTTTTAATTCAAATTTTTAATTTATCAGTTACTTGTATGCTCTTTCAGAATATCGATAATGAGAAATAGTTTAGCTTTTCTGATTAATGGACTGTCCAAGTTGTGTATCTCACTCTCCTAAATCTTACTTTCCTAGACATCCAGCTGGATATTCAGTTGTCTCTATATTCATTGTTTAACCTTAAATAGTTATTTTAATAATGGATCCTACTGAATATTAAAATAATGCGGACCTTCTTTCATTACTAGTTTGCCGTAAGTTGAATTAATCACAGTTGAACAACTTTTTAAAACTATACCTCGAGAGTTTTCAAACTATTAAATATTTTTCTGTTATAAGGACTTAGAATTGTTCACTGCAGAGAATAAAGTACCACTTTTGCATACATTAAACAAACATTTTGTGCTTCATGAATCCACAATAAATTTCCTTGCTGATTACTCATGTAATCTAAGGATCTCCTGCTGTTTTATGGAGAGTCTTATTAATTTCATTCAAGTAGTAAAATTAGCACCTGTAGAGAACCCTTTATGATTTTTAAACTTTATTCATATTTATAAGAACCTACTTCATTTATCATGTAACAGCTGGTTTATTTAATCTCCAAAACTATTTAACTGTTTATTGATTTTCAATGTTTAAAAAGGGGGGAAAAGCCAATATTTAAATTACCGTATCAGCAATATTTCTTACTGGTGATAGATTTAGGTTTGACCACCAGATCTGGAAGCCAGCTTCTTGGGTTAAACACTGAGAATTTAAACGTTCCTTTTGAAGCCAGAGGAAACACTGAGACATTAGTGTGGCACCTCCTTGACTGCTCGTATCAGTAGAAGCTGAATGAAGTACTCATTTGCTAGTGTGTATGTCATGATTTTGTTCTTGGAGGGTCAGAGTTTCAACTGGTGGATAGAGATAACATAAATGGATTGTAGAATACCAGCGATTGATGATAAATCTTAGGAAAGGGAACATCAGGATGCTGAGAAAATTGGCCCTGCAGCTGAGGCAGAGAGAACAGAAGCCAAATCTTGAACTCTTCTGTGATACGGACACTTTTGTTGTGTATCTGCATGATGCTGTCTTTTTCTTCTCTGTATGGCTGATTCCCAGCAGTCTACCTGTACATGCATAGTCTTAGATGAAATGGTAGGCTAAGTGCTAATGTTATAATGAGGGCAATAAGGTTAGAATAGCTAAGTGAACACAGATTAATATTGTATTACTGTTTACACGCAAAAAACCTTCATGAAAACAGGACAATCTCTTGTCCATGAATTAAATTCTGTACCTATTGTTCGGAGGTATTTTTATATTTCTTCAGACATCAACCTGTTTACAGTTGTAGTGATGGTTTAACAACAACAGCAGAGTATTGAGTAAGCTTTGTAGAAGGAGAGATAATATTAGGTCACAGAGTATGAACTTCTGCATGATGGACAGAAGTCCTTCATCCAAAATGTATGCTCATTGGTCATTCAACTTGGTGTCCATGTATGTTCAAATAAACTTGGAAAGGAGATAGTCTTCACACATGAATAATTGCTTGCAGCTCCTTTTCAGTCAGGAAGCGTAAATAAATATTCTAATGCACGTATGCAAAGGATTGAAATATTCCCTGTTTTTTTCAGGGCCGTCCTGTTACATTTTGAGGTATGCCTTTCTTAAAAATGGTATTCTACATGGCTTCACTTCCAGTCCTTGAGGTGAAAAAGATGTCTTTGATTAACCCAAATAGGAGGTTTACCAGTGATGTCTGTAGTAGTGGGGTCAAGGTTCAGGTAACTGGGCTGCTCTGAAGTAAGGGAAAACAACGATGGGATTTATATGTTGGCTGCAGGGAGACTTTGTTGGATAGTTTGGAGGACTACCATGGAAATTCAGTGTTGTAAAACTAACAGGAAGCCTTAACAACAATATAATTTTGACTTTTGTGTGTATTTAATCAAAATTCTTTCAGGGCACATTTCTCCATGATACCAAGTGAGAAGTGTTTTTAAAATTTTAATTGTTTTGAATTTTTTTATCAGATGATTGTTTGATATATTTTTTACCCAACTGAGTGGTTTGCTCATCCTAGAAGTAGTTTCAAAAAGCCTTGATTGTATAAGATCTAAGCTGCATGTGTTAAATTGTAAAGCTGTTAAACCAGAACTGTTTCTCTCAAATAAGAGAACAGTTACTGTATTATTATTTTTTTCTCAAAGAATTTTTTTAAACATAAAAACTGCTTTCATATTCCCTTATGCTCTTCCCTACTAAAATTAATTTTACAGTCTGAGCTCAGAGTGTTTCAGATTCAGAGTATGAGCTATTCTGTATCCTCAAATAGGAGTTTAAGCTCAGGTATGACACCCTTCACATCTCTTCACTGTAACTCTAGTAGGCCCATGGGTAGGTCACTGCCTTGTAGAAATTATATGAAAGATTTATCCTGATCCCTTGATTCTGTGCTGTCTTGGGATGTTCTTAATTGCTTTTGATGATAATCAGTGGCCTGTATACCCTGGTAATTATACTGGAAATAATAATTTAGCAGAGTTTAGACTCTTGCAGATAATTAATACTCCTTTTTGTTATTATAGAATTAATTGCCGCTTCAGTTTCACATCAATCTGTACAGCACAAGGAGCCACAGGTTTCTATAATTGTCTGTAATGAAGTAAAGTAAGGAAAAATATGAAAAGTTTAAAATAATTATGGCCTAAATTAACAAAGACGTTAATTAGTATGATTATTTTGTTGCAGAAGGAAACACTGCTCAAAGAAATATGCCTTTGAAGCTTACGAAGGAGAAATGTATTTCACATACTATATGTCCATCTCTATTAATAAAACTAAAATGACTCTATATGTATGCTTTATTCATTAAGTATATTGTTGTCTTTTGCAAAAGTGATTGACTGAAGTCTGTGATATTATATCACTGTCTTACTAACTTCAACTTGAGAAACTCTTTTACATTGCTCTTATTTGAAACATTTCATAGAATAATGGATTTTACTCGTGCCTAATCTTTCAGATATTATTTGTTTCTAAAGCATAGTCACAGTCCTATAATATGTAGATAGCAAAGGTCCAAAGAACACTAAGAATGCTTATTTTTCTTTAGTTATTTGTCCAATTTCAGGAAAATAATAACAGTCTCTTAACTTGTATCATGGACTGATCATTTATTTTAAACCTGAAGACGTGTGTATGTTGTGAAAGCTTTTTTTTTTGTGGCCTTCTGTCTAAGCATAAAAATCACAGAGGTCTTCATTTGACATATTAGTAGAGAAATTAGCAAGAGAGGAACCTAACAGATTGTACCTAAGTTAGGTGTAAGTTAGGTGAATTGACACTAGAAGTCTAATTTGGAGAATAAAGGGAAAAAAAAAGATATCTTCTTTCATCACCAGATAACTCTTCTCACTATAACGCAAAACAACATTTCAAAATCCTGTATTTAGCCAACATCTAACTTCAGGGAATGTAACGACCACGAATAACAATTACACTTTTTAGAGGCATATCAAAGAAACTGAGTAGAAGATTTGAAAATTACCCCTTTTCCTCACTGTCATTGTATCATGCTTAAACTTAATTTTTCCCATCTTTGACCAAACATTGAAAAAATAAAAGGACAATAAAATCACAACAAAATTTCCAAATCTATAGTAAGGTCTAAGATGCCTTCCTTTCCACAAAGAACCACCTTTTTTTTTTATTTATATTTGATAGAAGACTTTATTTTTTGTTCTGATTTAAAGCCTGGCATCTTAAATCCATGATTTTGACCAGGTGGTGCTAAAACTTTATGCTTGAGAATTGAGAATCCTAAATGCCTCTTGGGCATGTGGCACTGAAGGTAAACATGTGTGCCACTGGAAATAGGCCTACCACTCCCATGCCCACATCCCATCAAGTCAAATCAAGACCAATATCTTTGCCTAGCCAAATTTACATGCAAAAAAATCATTATAGTTTACTTTGTGAAAGTATAGTATTAGGTAAGTTATTACCAAATTGGAAATGGATTGGCAAAAAGGAAAAAAGAACACATTATTAGCACCTCCCCAATACCCAGGTCACTTAGCATAGGTTTCTTTCAGGGTGTTTACTGGCATTTAGAAGGAGTGGGAAAACTACATCACTATCCTGCCTGTTGAGGGTTATTTCGCACAACTGAGAGGTTTCTTTGGTTGCTATTTACTAGTTATGCCTCTGTCTCATTTGCTATCAGCTCCATTGTTGGGAATTTCAAGGGTGCTTTCTCTTTTAGTCCTTTTCAGTATCTGGATGCCATCATACACTAAGCATCATGAATGATCAGTCTAACAACAAATCAGTTACTGTGCCTTATTATATGCAAACTCTGTAGTACTCAGTTACCACACTAGCATCTTACTACCTTTAGAATTTTTAGTTTGTCCTTAACATAATATAGGGCATACATTGAAAAAAAAATTCCAGGTACAATTTTATTTGTATCAGTCTTTTCTTTACATATGCAATCAGTTTTATATGAGATGAATTATACGCGATTGTGCTGGGTTTGGCTGGGATAGAGTTAATAACTGTTTTGGAGCTGTGTGTTGGATATGTGACCAAAACAGTGTTGATAGCATGCCAATGTTTCTGTGACTGCTGAACAATGCCTTTCCATTTCTCACTCTGCCCCACCAGTAAGTTGGCTGCGGGTACACAAGAAGCTGGGAGGGGACACAATTGGGACAGCTGGCCCCAACTGACCAAAGGAATATTCCATATCATGTTATGACATATAAAGCAGGTGGGAAGATAGTGTGAGTGAGCAGCTCTGTGGGTCCCGGCTGCATAGAAAGTTAACACATTAACTGAGGCCAGTGAATTCCCACATCATGAAATATCAGGGATGCTACCTTTTATGTGCAGTAAGTCTTTTATAAATCATTCTGTGACATCATAAAAACTGTATGACTTCTTATGTACTAACAACACCAAGAGCTGTGTTGTGTCATTTAGACACCATTTAGGACTACTGGTAGAAAAGTGCTGCTAGTCTGGGAGTTGTTTTAAACTCTCAGCATTCTAACGAACCATGTAGTTAAAAACACCACTCAAATGACTCTGGTTTTTTTTTGCTTTCTGAAGATTACTCAGAAATATACATGCAGTTCATCTGAGAAAAATAGATCTTACTTAATGATATTCACTGTTTAAATTATATCAAATCATAACTTCTAGCACAGAGGGCAGAATGGAGGATGAAATCTCTCTGTGAAGTATCTTTTTGATCATGCAGTGAAATCCCTGAATTAATGTTTGTTGGCAAAACGTCTTGGATAGTGAAGGAAGATTCTGAATGGCACCTGCTGAAAAAGAAAGAAACTGATGTCACAAAGGGTATGTGTACAAAAATTCCCTGCTCTCTTCTCTCTCCCTTCTCCTCATAAATGAGGATTATATATGCAGATATGAGGATTATATATGCATATTTTGATATTCAGTTTTGCACAATCCAGTCCAATGATGCAGAAATGAAATGGTCTTCCTAGTAAGTGAATTAGTTCTCGTACCTTATTGAAGTAATCATTTAGAAATATTAACAATGCTTGATTTAAATTATATTAAGGTGTTTCAATAAGAAGTTAAATGGCAGTGGTTACATAATTCCTCTGATATGAATCATTTTGCCTGAGAATTAACTTATTAATTACAGCAGTTAAGTGTAATTATTCTGCCTCTTAAGGTACTTTATTATTGCTTTTTAACAATAAGACAAATTCTGCCAAAAGTAATTATCATAACAATAATGTAGTGCACACTTTTGATCTTGTTAGGAACACAATATAATCTTCATGAAATGATCTTTTCCATGTTAATCAGTCATTCACAGAGTTGTCTTTCATGTTTCTTACTCCTCTGAGAAGTGGATTGAAGCTTGGTAATTGGAGAGGCCGTGAATAACAACAGAGAATGTATTGCTCTGTTTCAGAGTCTGGTTTTGGCCAAATACTGAAAAACTGAATTAAATTTTATTCACAGTAATATAAATGTTGCAAATTTTAATAGTTCACTTTTAACCTCCTCCATTTTCCCAATCCCAGACCTCTCAGATGTGTAAGTTCCGTGCTGAATTGATATGTCTCCAGATATTACCAGAGAAGCGGAGACTCCAGCTTTTTCCATTGCACTGTCTGTTTTTTGAGTCAAGGTGTGCTGGCTGTGTACACTTTCTTGCATCTGGGCACATTTTCATGAATTGGAAAGCCCCCATTATTAAAAAAACCCTCTGGGTTTTATTAGCAGAGTAGATTTTGATGTGATTTTTTTTTTTTTAACAAAGATAATGTTATTGGTGACATGGCTGTTTCCTCTCTCTCAAACAATTGCCTTTATATCTATGCTCAGGTGAGATAAACATGAAGCAAGCCTCTATGTGAAAGAGATACACTAAACCACTGGGGATGGGTATCACTGAGCCCTTAAGAATAAGTTTGTTAAAGTAAGTTTTTATGTATTGATTGTGGCCTCAGAGGAGTTTCTCTACAGGTCTAAGACTGATAGTGGAGAAAGATGAAAACCCAGCAACACAAAACTACAACGCTATGATCACCTCTGCTAACCCCCCAAAATCATTAATCCCTGCAGTATGTAAAGAATAGGGGAAAGGCAGGTTTAAAACTTATCATCCACATTTGTATAACCAGCAGCCCAAGCCTGTTCAGTGCTTTCTGAGCTAAATTTGACTGATCGTGCTTAACAGCCATGACAAGTGCTTAAATTTTAAAACTTTGTTTTCTCTGTAATGGTCTCATGGGATTTTGAAAAAAAGGGGTCTGATCTATAGTAATTCCTAGGTGTTAAAAATATGAATGGAATATATAAGAGGAAGAAGATTTCTTCAAGGCTACCTGCTTCCTGTAACACAGTCAATGCTATCAGTGTTTATAGATGCAGTGAATACCTGCTGACCATGTAATACAAAATGTTGATGTTCAGTATATCTTTTTCTATTTTATATTTTACTCTTTCTATTCATACTTTAAGAAAATCATGCAAAAGGGCCATGTTCTGGACTTAGCTTAGTTAATTCAGGTACTTAACATGCTTGCGTTGCTTAGAAAGCATTACAGAATGCTTATTTTGACTCTAGGATGCTTAGTAGTGCATTAGTATTTAAATCAATTCCGATACTCAGAATAGCATTTATATATGATGATTTTTGGTCATTGCACCAAAAAAGTATTTATATTACTGTAATCAAGGTTTTGATGTATTTTCCTCAACTTTCCAAACTGTTTTTTTGATTTGTTGATTTTCTTAGGAGTTTTTTATTTTTACTCTATTTTAACTCATGCATGATGTAGATGAATATGTTTTTCAAAATACATTTTTGCTTGAGGATTTATGCCATTCAGCTTTCTTAGATTATTTTACAATAAAGATCCAGAATTTTGTCTTTTCTTACTTAAAAATCAAAATATGACTTTAAATTGACTTTGGATTTTTTTTTCATAATCGCTTCTATAATGTGAAAAATAATCTTAATGGTTTTCTATTTTGTTTTTCATAATTCTTGCATGACAGCAAGGATACTGAGTGTTGCACCAAAAATAAGAAACAATTATAAAGGGTGACAGTATTCAAATTTCGTTCCAGTGAGACTTTTACTGCAATATAATTTAAGCAGTCAATTTGTTCTATATACAAAGACAATAGGAAATATTAGGTTTGGGTTTTTTTTTTTTACAGTGGCAACCTTTCAGAAGCACTATCTGTAAGTGAATTTCATATGTTGCCTGTGTGGTTCTGAAAACATTTTATTGATAAACATTACAGGAAATTTATTGTTAAATTTTTGTGATACCTGAGAGAAATAATTATCAAGAATCTATTTTTTTTAAGTTACTGGAGTTTTTTAAGTTACTAGAAAATTGTCAAAATTTATTTTTCATCCTCAAAGCATGAAATATGATAGTCACTTCAATAGCTTCTCTTCTTTCTGATTTATTTCTCTTTCACTGTGCTACCTGTATTCCAGGGGCCAGCAATGTAGGCTTGCTTGAAAGACCAAACTTCCATTGAAACAAACCCCTG
This sequence comes from Laterallus jamaicensis coturniculus, assembly GCA_022605575.1. Lineage (NCBI taxonomy): Eukaryota > Metazoa > Chordata > Aves > Gruiformes > Rallidae > Laterallus > Laterallus jamaicensis. The sequence continues at coordinate 7,926,117 of JAKCOX010000005.1, forward strand.
AAAAGTCATTTAGACATTTATTTTTTTGGATTGTGACTTTACAGACAAGTTCTCTTCTTGTCTGTGTGGGTGTAAATCATTATTCAGAGCCCCCAGAGTTTAAACTGTTCATGTGAGTGATACTCTGAAATTAACCAACTGGCATCAATAGTAAATTGATGCATGCAGAAAAAACAGGATCACAGAATTGTAGGGGTTGGAAGGGGCCTCTTGTCATTTGCACAGTTTACACTTTAAGCTAAGTTTTCTTTGGCTTTTATTAAATATTGTTTAATTTCAATGGTAACTGAAATGTCTCTTTTGGAGAGAGGCCTTCACCAACTCAGAAATTACCCCACCGTCCCTGAAAGATTCTCAAAACCAGATAATGCACCTTTTTTTGGAAAAAAAAAACCAAAACCCACAAAATAGGAAGGTAAATAAATATATTCCAGTTATGTGCATAAGCACTGCATATCACTGCCTCATGCACATCTCTGTTTTTAAATAGTTCTCTCAGACTCTCTGGAGATACTAGATCACAGGGTGTGTCATTTGGCTCAGGTCTCTGACTGCCCTGGTTAGCAGTGCAGCTCAAACACACTGATGCCCTTCTTGGTAAGAATGGGGAGGATGAGATGATGCACATCCTTATCTTGTCTCAGCAGATAATCAGGATACTGTAGGATGCACACATTGGCTCCTCGGTTTAGATTATGATATGAAGGACTGTTTTCAATACTGTGTAGAACTGGCTCTATTTTGAATGCAGCTGTAATACTAAATAGTGAAATAAAGTGATTTGTATGTGTTGGGGGAGTTTTAATGAAAAAAAAAATCCATCTTAACAGCCTATCTGCTTTTGAAGGTAAACGACAGCAACTTTATTGTTATGAGAAAGTTCAAACGTGAATACCTTAATTTGAATCATCAGTAGGAACAGGCTCCATTATGCCATTGGCTCTGTCATGTCATGCAAACAGATGTGATGACAAAGCAAAATATCAGCAAACTAATCCAAAAGGACAAAAAAAAATGTCTACTGAAACAAACAGAAGCTCTATTTGTAATTACTTTAACTAAGCCTGGGATTTCATCCCCTTGGCTGAATGGTATTTGATTAGTACATACCACAGACACCACTGCTTGAGGAGGAAGGAAAATCAGAACTGTTATTGCGTTAAAGGCAGTGTTTAACTTTTGCATTCTTTCTTGCATTTTTAAGAGGAGATATTAAAATACTAAATAGCTGTCTTGGCTGAGGAAAGGGTGACTGGCTGCCAGTCAGTTTAAGATATTCTGTGTACATATTCAGATTATTAGGAGCACTCCCTGAGAAAGATAAAATATATCCTGAACAGTTCTGGGAACTGTAATATTATTCAGTGGCATGGGATTGTCAGCAGATTTAGGGGGAGGAATGGAGGAAAGTTCAAAAGAGATGGATGAAGAATTAGAACATGATTAACGTGCCACACTTGAAGAGTTTAGTGTCTCCTAATAGTAAAATCTGAGCAAATTCTGCATTGTTACCAAAGCAAGCATTAGCATAGCTCCGTTGCTCTACATGGTAAGTAAAGTGGCAGGAATTGAGTTGAAACACCATTACATTTTTAGATTAAAAAACGATCAATATTATTCATCACAAATATATCAAAAATGACAGTGCTCTGTGGAAGAAATGAAAGAAGAATCCTTGTTCTAATTTCAGATAGACAGCCACTGGATATCTGGAATGTGATACTGGAATGTGATAATGTTGCACTAATTGCCTTTTTTCCCCTTTTTCTTTTTTTTTTTTTTGAGATGCTTGTCAAATGATGAGAAGTCATTGCTACATTAAAGAAAAAATTATGAAGAATGTTGCTGTTTACGTGCAGGGTGATAAACAGAATAGAAAATGTGTTTGTGTCATCTTTACATCTTTTATTCTTAAGAATCAAACTTCTTTAATACATGCTGGTATCTAAGAGTTAGACATCACTTCTGAGTTATGCACAGGCACTTTATATAGTACACACTAAGGCTAGATTAAACCCAGACTTTTTACTCTGGCAAGACTTCTATGAAAACTTGAAAGCTCTGTCTCAATGCAGCATGGAATGAGGAAAACTGTTTGAAAGCTGCAAAGTTAACGGGCCAATAATGTAATTTCCTGCCCATCTTTATTTCTGAATATCTAACATGCTACCCTTTTTCATTTACCTGGGCTGTCTGCTTATGCCTATAAACAGAATACGGAAGATTCATATTTTAATGATCAATTTAATAATAATTAAGATACTCAGTAATAGGATATGCTAGTAATTAGAAATGTAAATAATTACAAATGCAAATTGGTAAGGCTTATGAGAGCCTCCTATGTTTGATTTGGAGGGAAAAACAATTAAAAGCATTATTAATTACTTTAAGGGCATGTCAGTGAAGGAGGAAATATTCCTCAAAGTTTTCATTCTTGGCTACAGGTTGAATATTACATTTTGCTTTAATTTCAGTAATATATTTGAAATAATGTGAAAGAATGGGATCTTTTTCATAATATTACTCACAGACCTACATAAAAGTCATGTTCTTCTTGCTCCTGAGGTAGTTTCATTGTCTATGTGTCACTGTAGCTGAGTCGTCATTTTTAAGGGAAATCTCATAACCCTTTTGTAACTCTGGCTTGACACTTAATTAGACTTGGCTGATCTGATGAGGTTGCAGCAATAATTATGTCTGCATATCCTTTTTCACATGAAATATTTAGTTATTAGCCGTTGTCAGCTACTTTGGCCTTTTGAGAAGTGGGATCCAGCTAACAGTTCTAACAGCTATTTGAAATGTCTAATTACCTAATGCATATTTAATTCAAACCTAAACATGGACATGGGTAAACATTCTTAGACATTTTGAGAAGAGTAATCTGAAATAATTGAGAATTCTAGTCAATTTATAGATATTTGCCATTGTGCAAGTGTAAGCTTCACTCATCATTCTCATTACAGGTTGCATTTGTCTGTATCTGGATCTGGCCCAATGCCGATGACACAGAATGGCTTTGCCATAAATAATGAATACTAGGCATTACATCAAGTACTGTGCTTCATACAACGTTGAATTATTTCCACAGAGCATAGTATGGAACGACTGACCACAGTGAGTATCTTTAAACTGTGTAATCAATATTGATTAAATACATCAAAAGTGATACTAGCTATTCCCTCTCAATTACCCAATTATTTTTTTTTTGCATCATAAATGGCCTGTGTATTTCTTGTTAGTTAAATCTATAAGACGGTAGTCCCAGTTTGTTGTGATCAGAAGACAGATGTTGGACATTTTAAATTGTATATACCTTGTCCATTCTTCACATGTGAAAAAGGGTTACTTAGGACTGTATTATCAAGGGGGCAAATAAATTCTTAGCACAGAAGTTGTCATGCCCTGGATTTTGCAGTATTTTTTTGCATTCTTAGCACATTTTCTCTTCCTGCATGTCTGGAACTCATACACAAATTATTTAGAAGAACCAATTTATGTGATTGCATCCTTCCTGTTTGGCATTGCCAAATACTCAGAAGTCAGTTTATTACTTTTTTGAAAGGAAACTGCTGTGGAGTTCACCGCAGCATTAACCATTCCTTTCCTGAGTATACAGATAGATGACCTGACTGAATGTAGTATCAAACAATAGTTTGGTTAGTGTTCTTTATGTTATCATGCAAATAAAATGAGTGGCAAATAGAATGCGGGCTCTATAGTCCTGTAATTTGTGCTGTAACCATATTTCTGTTTACATTTTTAGTAATGTTTGATAGCAAACAGAAGAGACAGGATGGGAATTTCTAGGTCTTCATTCCACATGTTAGGAATTTTCTGCAGTGAGAGGAAGCAAACCTGTGTTTGGATTGGGATACGTGGTATTCACTGAATGCAGTGTTTTAAGAGAGTTGGCACCCAGCCACCTTGATTTATGTAGTATCAGCTGTTAGACAAATTTATGTGACACTAAGCCAAACATTAATCATGGTTTAATTTAGTTGATTTACCGATATGAGGCAGAGAAAGAACGTCATCTTCTGTGCAACACACAGGTATCTGACTATTCCAGATGTGCTGTGAAGAACTGACTTTCTCTTTTTAGGAAAGTCATTAGCAAAAGATACCTTAAAAGACAAAGCTATCATCAGATTCAAATCTAAAGCTCCAGTAGCTCAATAGATAAAGGCTTAATTTAACCTCTGTTCTTGGAACTTCTGAGCAGTGGTAATCTGCAAAGGAGACAGCCAGAATGCAAGCTTCATTTGGCATTACTTTCTTCGTATTAGGAGCTTTATTCATTGAATGTCTGGCTTATGAAATACAGAATCACTGGAGATCTGTTTGAAAATCTGTGGTTTGAGCAGCTCTCCGACTAAAATAATGACCTAAAAATGAAATTTCAGAACAGAAAGTTTGAAGGTGATAAAACATTGTCATCAAATTTGTTTAAAGTACTATAATTTGCTTTCAGTTTTCTCTCATGTATTTATATCTACTTATGCTTTTTCTATTTTTATAACTAAGCTGTGATTGGCCAGTTTCTGCACAGTTCATATAAATGATAGGTTGGTGTTTTTTTAAACTGACGTTGAAGTAACATGTCTTGTTTCAGTGATGATATTCCTTAAATGAAAATTCTGGTATAAATTCTTATATTTGTTAATAGTAACCACAAATTTACAGGGATGGGTGATTTTGGTTTTGTTTTTTTTACGGACATGGAAATAGGTTATACATATTTTTTTAAAATCACAAACCCACCCAACAAAAGCCCAGATATTAAACTGGCAAGGTTGAAACACATTTGCAATCAAACATGGACTGTATGTTAATAATTTCTATAGGCAAAACTAACAATTTATTTACAAAAATGCAACAATATAGTCTTTTTCTGTTACCCAGGATCACTTAAGAAAACAGAAAAATAAACCTGAGTTACTGTTTATTTATTTATTCACTACAAGATAACTTGAAATCCTCTTAATTTTTAATCTCTTTTCCAGAAAATGTTTTTTTAAAAAGCAAAATTGAACACTTGTTAGTGCTTATGTGAGTGGAGGCACTAACAGTTTGCAAAGTTTTTTCGACTAAAAGGTAAATAAATTCTCTTCATTTTTTGTTTATTTCCCCTCCCTCATAAGATTCATCCAATATTTTTGAAACTGGGAAGAACAATTCTGCATGGCTTAACTTTGGAGACAACATTCCAAGGAGAACTTGTGCATTGTCCAGTCTTTCAAACCCTTTTGAGATCCCAGAGTGAGTCCTAAACACTTTTGAAAAGTACACAGTATAAATTTGGTGGACCAAAGTATGAGCTAATGACTCCCTTAGTGCTTATAATCTATAAACCTGGATGGCACCTAAAGATGTTTAAGAGCACATAATTAGGGCTGTGCAAAGGGAAGGCTTGGGGAGCAAGTTAGTTGGATCAAACCAAATGAGCTTCCTGACACTTCTTTGATGCAAACCTGCTACGGTCCTGTTTAACCGTATTGCCGTAAGTACATGCCAGCTTGGTACAGAAGTAGCACATAAATCTAGCCAAGCTAGTGTGGTTTAGTTCTTCAGTTTCCAAATCCTCTATTAATGTCATGTATCCATGGGCCTACTCTGAACAGTACCTATTATGTGAGGATTTAAGTTTTGAAAACCGTAAGAAATTTACAAAAAAATGTTCATCAACATTAAAGAAATGTCAAAACTTGTCAATTAAGTCAATAAGAAAAATCAGTTTTCTGGAGCACAACCTTAAAAGTTTTTCCCCCCTCTAGGCTATTTCTTTTCCTGTATTCATCAAAAGAGCAGCCAAGGATGCAATAATTCATACCAAATCTAATTTTTTCTTGGTATTGAAATATCTTTTCATGGGCAGGCTTTTAAAGACTTAGAAACAGATTTTGGATTTAGGGATGTGTTTTTAATATTATTTGACTTTAAACATTGGTTGCAGAAGCGCTAAGTAGGTCTTCAGTGAGGTGATGCAGCAGTCTATTGACACATTGAACAACTTAGGGGAGAAGGAAGGAGGTAGAGGAGAGTAAGCTGTCTGTGGCCGAAATAGCCTTTGTCCTAACATGATGTGTAAAGTTGTGGCTAAGCAATGCTGGCTGCTGCACCAAAGGGATCTGGGGGAGGGAAAGTTATAATGCAGGCATTAAGGGTGGTCTTGTCAACTGGAACATCGCCTAAAATAGAGTAATCAAAGGGTCCTTGAAAGGTTTGCCTGTGTTCTGTGCAATGTTTCTTACTTCCATGTATCAGAGTCAGTGGGCTGATACTCTGGTTTATTTTGTATTTATGTTTTAGTTGCCTTCCTACATATAATGTTGCTGTAAGAAATAATGTGTTAACTGAATGCATCTGGGAAATGAGAGACTGAGAGACCTCTTGTGTCCCGTTCCTGCTTGGCCTTTCCCTGTGAAAAAGGACATCCATTAAAAAGGAGAGATCACAGTTATGTCTGCCATTACAGACAGATAGATAGAGGCTAAGAATAAAGAATGATACACAGTTGCAGCATCACGTGAAATTACCTCTTGCTTGCCTGGACTGACAGACACTGAAGAGGCATGGAAAATGTCCTCTTCAGCTGCAGACGTCACACAGGTGTGAGGGATAGAACTGCCGTAGTCTAAGATAACTGCCCGCTGTGTGCGTTCTTCCTTGAACTGTTTAATTTCTGGCACTGACACAGCTTTCTGAGTAATGATGTAAGATACTTTACTTATGCTGTTGGTGATTTTAATTAGGAACGTGGTTTTATTATTTGGAATGTACGTTTTGTTAAAGGAGGAAATGGTCAGTTAATACAAATGTCTCAAGAAGCTTGAACCTAGAGCTTGTTCTCAGCAAAGTTGTTTCTTTTAATTACAACAAGCAAGGGATATGCAGTTTCCTCTGAGATTTAACCCGAGCATTAGATTTTAGGAAACTTAAAAATTCATTTCGACATTTATTCAGATTCACGTGAAGGTGTACACACATGCTCATGTAAATATGTCATCTCGCCCTATGACTATAGTATGGCACAGGAAGTTCACTCAGGTAGGCAGAGTAGTTTCCTGGTTTGCTTTCACAATAATTTCACTCTACAAACTAAAATATAAATAAATGGATGTGAGCCACCTGGGTAGGCAGGTGTAGTATCTACTAAATGGGAATAAAGCTGCTTGAATTCATTTTAGAGGGGCAAAATTAAAATAAAGAGCAAAGTTTGAAGGCACAGTAGAACAGTTGCTACTTACTCCTGTTTTCTTGACTCTTGTTCCTTTAGGATAGCTGAAGCAATTCAGTTTCATTGTTCCCTGAGTATCTCATGAATATTTCAGTTCCAAATGGTTGAATGTTGTTTTTATTAGTCCATTCAGATTGCAGCACAAATATATTTTCTTGCATGTGGCTGAGATTTGGAATTAGGGAATATTTGTGGCATGAGGCAATAAACAAAAAGAAATGCATAGTGTACAGTTCAATACAGTTGTAACAATTGAGTGCTTTTTACAGTTCACACTCGCAGTGCTTCACAGATCTGGGACTTGACCTAGCATACCTTTTATTTTATATTTTAATACTCATTTCTTGCCAATAGCGCTGTCTGCTTCCCTCAGCCTGAAAAGTCATCAGACTGTGAGAGAAAGACAATCCTTATACTCCATTTCTTTTTATCTTTCCAGTGCAGTTTTCTTCTTTCCTTTTTTTTCAGCTGTCCTCAATCTACCACTGGACATCTCTGAAAAGAGCAATTCTGCTGAGCCACCAGCAAGAAATGTTTGTGAAGCGTATTCCCCTCGTATGAGAGTGATTACTTTTTTGTAATTGATAGTGCACACAAAAGCGGGGTAGTTCTCTGGGAGCAAATCAGCACGCAGATCAGATCCCTGTCCCAGGGAGATAACAGCATGAATTGTTAACATAACAGTTAAAAAAAGAAAAGAGGGAGAGCTATTATGTATCTGATACAGGCTGGTCAGTTTGTTTGTGAATAGTTTTCTTTTTTTTCCTTTTATTATTTTTGTTTTTAAAGTTTATTTAATAATTATTCTTCTGTATTTATTACAGATGGGAGGTTTGGTTCCTTCATAACTAAGGCAGACAAAAGTCCCCAGAATTTCCCTCTGGCCAGGTTTCCTGAAATGCATGGCCACACATAGGCAAATACCTGAGTGTGATTTCCAAGGAACTCTATTTTAAAATATTTTAAAACATTTTAAATTGTTAATGAGAGGCAGGATATCACAAGGAACAAAAACTCTTGTAGGATGCAGCCTGCTAGAATTTAGCCTGGAGCAGTTTGTTAGGTACTGGCATCCAGTCTAAATAATCAGGTTACAGAAATGAGGAGAAGATTCCTATGGAGAGGTTTTAGCAGTGGAGATGTCAGGTAATGACAAGACCCAGAGGCCAGAAATTGATAGATACTGTTCCAGCACCCAGAGGTATCTCTGTTGCTTCTGGAATTTCTTCTGGGTCAATAGAATGTAATTAGGTTGTTGATGGATCGCCTAGTTTGCTGTGTTGACCTTGATCCCCTTTGGGGTTTGTATCTGATTCCAAGAAATTAGAACACCTTTGTCTGGGACTAGGATAAGATATTTTGTGAGTCTCCCGTGAGATTTATGCACGGCATTCTTTTGTGGTAAACAATCTTCACCCATCCTCCTAATCTTCTTTTCAGCACAATATAGTGGCCCTAGGGACACATCATAGTCATCCACCAGGCAGCATCTGTTGGAAAATCAGAACTAAAATTTGCAGCATCTCTGTCACCAAGAGAAAAAAAATCATGCAGGTTTTAATATGTGCATGCATAAGCTAATTCTTTGGGAAAAGGGCCTTAAGCCATAGATGTAAAAAAGAACATCAATGGAATATTGTTACTGGCAATCAAATCAGATGTCTCTGAAGGGTGTCCAGGCATGTGCATTGGAAAGAACACTATTCTTTCCTCATTTCCTTTGCTGGCACAAGCAACAGTCTGCTGATTTTCAGATAATTAAGGATTGCATGATGAAGGCAACAGGCATATTATTTGATAGAAAGGCTGAGATGAAGGTGCCAGCTAAGTCTGGAAGATTCTGTAATTTGATGTGACTGCTGTCAGGAACACAAACTTGCTGAAATTAGATCTACTGGCTACCACCAGAGTAGTTGGTGAAGTGAAAAATGTACATGCAGGGCTTAGATGGGTTTCCTGAAGTCACTGATTATATATTTTCATACATCACTCCAGGGCTAAGAAGTACAGTATTAACCTTCTGTGTACCAAAGCTGACAATTCACATTTGATGAAATTCTAAAGCTTCAATGTCTTTAGCTGGTTTGGATTTTGGCTGCCAAAACAAAAGCAAAACCTTACACCTTTCAAAAAGCTTGGATCTTTGCATCTTTAATTGATCTGTCAGTGCAGTAAGTGAAGCATACCTAACTGATAGCTAACCAGAGATCAAAAGTATATGATTTTGCAGGATATTTGCAGTCCCTTAGAAAGTTTAATGCATCTCATTGTTCTCAGAGGAGATGTAGTGAGAAAATACCTGATGAGGTGGGATATTGCTTGTGAGCAAAAAGACCTGCTCCATCCCCACCCCGTTGTTCTCCCTTCTTTCTTGCAGTTCTACAGCAGCAAGCTTCTTGGTTCAAGAGTTCATTGGCATCGTATTTAAGGAGCAGACCCTCAGAGTGGCTGAAAAAGCAACAAACTGAAGCTGACTCTGAGAAGAGCAAATGTTTCAGCATTTTAACAGGTTATTCATTCTCAACGACTTCTATGATCCAGATACATCAGATTATCTACATCTGCAAACAATTTCATCTGATATATCTAATGGGCTTTTATGGTCATGTACAGTGATTTTACATAAGAATTTTCACAAACCTATAGATGTTTCATTTAAATTTAACTAGACATATAAAAACTCCAAGCCTTGCTTTACTTTCTGGATAAGTGTATGATTTTACTCTGTTATGACATGTTTGGTTTGGTTTTGGCTTTTTTTATTTTATCCTGATGGGCTTTTTTTGTTTGTTCATCCAGAAAACACATAGAAGGTACTAGATTTCCCATTAGCTAAACCAGTATTTGTCTTGTGTCTTCTTATGCTTTGGTGAGATTTTTGTTTTCCATGTCTTTTTCAATAAATTCCATGTTTAATTGTCTTCAAAACAAGCTTTGAGCTGGGGGGGGGGGATAAAAATCTGTATTTGGTCATCAGAGTCTAAAGTAGACACCTGCCATCTATCTGAATCTCATTATGTCATTGAATCTGCTGGAGTAATACGCAATTTTAGAATTTTTCCTGCTAAAATACTCGAATGGTATATAGGCTAATTCGAAACAGGATTGAGTTATAGTTTTTTCAGTTGTGTTTCAAAGAAATGCAGAGTGGGTCTTTCCTGGTTAGTACAATTAAAGGTAAAGTAAAGGTATAAAATATATACCTTTATATACACCTAAAGGTATAAAATATATTTTATATCAATAAAGGTATTATATATATATATAAGGTATAATAATATGTATAAGGTATAATAATATAAGGTATAAGGTATAATAATATATATATTTACCTTAACTAACTTTATGTATATAAGGTATAATAATATATATATTATACCTTTTCTGGTATAGAATATCCCTTATTACTAGCACTGTAGATGATGCTGCAGACCAGCGTGAGGGAGGTAGTGCTGTTAAATAACAACAGAAAGCCTCCGTGGAGCTGCTGTCAGTTCTGAGCCAACAGTAGCAGGGATGTTGCTGCCATGTTTGTGGCACTGGCTGTCCAGCACAGCTTGCATAAGCACAGCACTGAGAAATGAAACGCAAGAGCTCAGGCAGGTTATGGCTCCCTGGTTCCAGGGGAGAGCACGAGTGGAGTTTACAGTTTGCTGCCTTGCCTGTTTCTGGCTTCCTACAGATATGTGACATCCCTTTCTGAAAATTACTGGTAAGCTCAAGAGCCTGCAGACTATATGCTAGGAGTCTAGACCTAATGTTTGCTTAATCCACATACCCATTTATGTTAATACTATAGGCAATATAAGTGTTCTTGTACTTCATTAATTGTTAATAGCCACAGTATGACTTACAGGTTCACGGTTTCCATTACTAAAAGCAGCAACATTTAATTAGAATGAAAGCTTTTAAGCAGAGTTAACTAATTTCTGTGGGATTCAGTGGTGATTTATAAGATTCTGTTTTTTTCTGAAACTTGATGCGGGTTGTTCCTTCAGCCAGGAAAGAAGGGATATGTCAGCATGCGAAGGCCGCAACTACTTCAAGAAGCTATGAGGGGATAGTAAAAAATTTGGAAGGCAAACTGGAAACAGTAAACTACCCATGAACTGCCTAATTACTGATCTTCTGAGCCACATATGGCTCCAGACTTAGTGAAGGCAATGAAATGCGTGCAATTTGTATCAGACTTAATTACAGGGATACTGCTATTTTAAAAAATTAATAGTTTTATTAATCTAAGGTATGCTAATACACAGAGAAAATTTGTAAAACAAAAACAATGGCAAATAGGATCAATAAGAATATGTCACTTAAATTAGTGCAATTGTTTCGTTTATGAAGCTCTGTTTTCACCCTAAAATTCATTTGCAAATGACTTACTGAAGCTGAAACAGGTATCTGTGGCAAGTACATGTATAAACCAAAAGTGTTGAGTGTTAAATGTTTGTAAGATATCTGATTTACTTGTAGCTTGGAACTGGAATAGGATTCAGGAATGTAGTCTGATTCAAAATTGCATAGATTACCTACCTATTGCAAAGGTAACTGTGGTTCAGCAGCACTTCCCTTAGAACATGGTGTGCCATATGAAAATCAGTCATCACAACAGTGTCTTTTACTTTCTTTTTTGGTCATTTTTTCTGCTGTTTATTTTTTTCTTTCCTATTCTTCATTAGTTTTAAAACTTTGTTCTGTCTTTTGAATCAATATATATTTAGTCTAGGCTTTTTCATGTACTCTTCTCAAAATCTGTGTATCTCCCAAAATTACTTGGAGTGCACATGTATGCATAATTTACGAGACTCTAGATAGGTAACACTACTTTATTGCAACAAGTGCCCAACTTCTGTTTGGGGTGGTAAAAATATTTAGTCACAAACCCCTCCCCTCAGGCTTCTAAACCTCGAAAAACATCAAACAAGATGTTTGAATTCTTTCTCTTTTTTTTTTTTAAAAAAAAATAAACAAGTTCTGCAGGATGATACAGTTTCCCAAAAGGAGGAGCAGAACCACTGAGCTCACAGGGTGGACCTTTGCTGTAACTCTATGTGAACTATATCCATTTGTAAATCTAGAGAGGGTGATAATTAGATCCACACTCTAATTTGCTCCTGTCATTACTGCAAAACAAAAAACATTCTTGACAGAAAAAACAACAGGGGGAAAAACCAACCCAAAAGCAACAAACCAACCAAAGCAAAAAGAGAATAGTCATTAAAAACCTGAAAAGATGTTTTCTAAGCATTTTAATTAGGTAAATAGCTATTAACCCTGAAGACCGAGCTTGATGGTTCATTAAACTATGTATTTTTTAAAAATTGCTCTTGTTAGGTATTCCACTGAGGCAGATGAATTCAAACATGGCCACAGGCATAAGAAGACTTGGAATGCATGTCCATTAAACTAACAAACAGCTTGCCAGATGGAGCCAATGGAAGCAACCCTTTTCCTGACAACTGTAAAAGCTGCACAGTAATTAAAATAATGAGACTGAACTGCTGCAGTTGCTGTAGCAGAGTTCTGTGTTTACATTGAAGAAGGTTCCTGTGTTTGTTGCAACGCGTGCTTCTGTCACTGTCTGAAGGTCTTTACATTGAAAAAAAAAACCCTGAAAGTGGATAACCTGGGTTATAAACCTAAAATAGTCTGGTCAGTAAAAAACATCACAAAGGAAGATATTCTTGTCAACATCCATATATTTGTTTCTGCAGTTGTGAAGTTTTATTATCTGAAAAATTTGTGACAATGAGAAGTGGATCTTGGTACAGCATTATTTTATCAAATATCCAGGAAGAATTGGTGACAGCAGAAACCTAAATTTTCATTTTAAATTTTTCATTCATTGTTTAGAAGTAGGCTACACTTTTTCATAGGGGATTTCCTCATCTTGTCTGTTTCATTGTTATTAGAGAACTGAAAGTTTAGTTTATTAGATAACTGAAAGGTAGCTGAAAGTTCACATGGGGAAGTTCTGTTGGAAATCTGTTTTCACTGAATTTAGCCAAGAAATCAAAATTATGTCTAAGACATGGAATTTCAGTGGGAAATGTAAGTATCTTCAATGGAAGTGTCATAATATAATGTCTGTAAGAGGAATATAAAAACAAGCCAGCATTTTTTACTGTAAGAACAATATTTTTATGATGCTAAAATCTTTGTTCACATATTTTCTCTAAACCAGTTGTTTTTTAATCCCTCTTACTGCAAGTTATAGCTACAAAAGATTTGTTTGCCTGATTTTATAATTTAAATTTACTCTTGATTTTTTTTCTCCTCTTTCCATACAACAGGTAAATCCACATGCTAACAAATAAAGTTATAATCCTAACTGTTCTGTTTTAAAGACAGGCTACACAGTTCAGATAACCCATATTTTAATATAATTTTTTTAATCTATATGGGGTTTTTTGTGTGTGTATATATATATACATACACACACAACACATATAGACTCCCATTTTTTTATACAAAGGACTTTCACTGTGGCCCTGGCAGACTAGGTAGCAATAAAGTATGGAATTATGGTCTGTGTTTGAAATATAGGGCAGTGGCAGTGGTGTAAATCATAATACCTCTATTAAGTCTATGTAGTTAAATTAGTATACAGTCAATGAAATTGAAATCCAAATTAGGTTCAGCCTACACATTACTTATTTAAATCCCTTCATCATTACTTTTAATTTCTTATCTAGACCCATCTAAAGTCAGTTATGTGATGGCTTATTGAAAGTAATGACTGGGTTTTTCTGGGCACTGATATAATAAAATTAGTAATTGAGTACACCAAAAATGTGAGCAGTTACAAATGTTGTGCATTAGGACCTAAGTGAAGAGCTGAATAAAACCTTCCAGTATTAGAACAGTTTTATAATGTAATACTCTAACAAATGGGCTTAAATTCTCCTTGAAGAGGTCTGGCATATAGGCATTGCAATAGAAATGCAGTTCAACAGCATGCAGTTTATTGTAGCTTCAACAAAGGTGAAACACTTTGTGTCGCTCTACCAGATATGGAACATATACTGTTAGCTACAGCATATGCTTACTGGAGTGGTCTCATGCAGCCAAAATTCACTGCTTCTTGACCAGTTCCCTAAATTCAGATTTATAATGAGCAGTTTTAAAAAAGGTATTTCTGAGTGCATTTAGGTTGCATTTTTTTAATCTGGTTTGGTGATTCTGGAGGAGAGTATACTTAATTTAAAAATAAAGACTGGAACTAGTAGCGATTGTGCTCTTTGCAATGATAATTCCTCACTTACACAGGCTCCATCTGCTGTCACTCGGGTAATGTACTTGGCTCCAAATTCAAAGGGCAGATATCTGCACCAGAACCCTAATAGCTGAACCTTTAACAGTGATGTTAGAAAGCAGTCATTTTGAAATAATATATACATTTAAATACAGATGGCCAATTTACTTGCTGTGCCCTATGTCTTTATACAACAGAATGGATGTGAAGTCTAACAATAATTTATTTTTTTTTATTTATAGACTTTCCAGCCTCCCTCCACCCTCAGTACTGTTCCACATTAGACTTCCTCCCTAGGAAGAGACAAAGTTCCATCAGCTTCACAAAGTCCTGTGATGATTCACAGAGTCCTGGAAGATACTTCTGATGGTAATTAGGATTTCTTATGACTTGCAGTTTTGAGAGAAAAACACATTTGTTACTTGTTATCCTCCTGCGCATTTGCTAACTCTGCATAGTTTTTATTAGTTTACAGGTTATTAATAATCTTGTTATTCTTTGAAAAGATAGAGAGATTTCTGACCATCATAACCAGTTGGACTAGACGATCATTGCACGTCCCTTACAATTGAACTTCTCTTTCTGTTCTAGAACTATGTCTTTATTATGTACTAAAGACCTTTCCTTGAGTCATGAGTGAGATTTTCCTCCTTTGCAGGGAAAACAGTGAAAGTTTTCCTGTTTCTGAGCCCTTTAACTGGTGACTCCCCATAATATATCCAGGAATCCTTTCTCAATTACTAAAGTAAGAAAAAAAATCCTTCACTTCCACATCTGTTTCTTTTTACATCATATAATATTTGAAAATTCCCAGACAGAATACCATGAATAATAGGCTGAGTATTAGATATACCTGCAGTGGAGCTTTTCTGATGCTCTGCAGAGTCTCTGTAACAAAGTATTTAAATGAAGAATAGGATCAGTTATACTTTTGGCAGTGCCTCGAGATTTCAAAACTGTGGGAGTCAGCATCCATAAATCATTTAAGAACTGCTCAGTAAGCAAAAGTGAAATTAGCTAAACTGTGTTTTAAACACATTAAAGAGAAGAGATATAAATACCTTTTCAAGCACAGCAATCTAATGCATTCAAAATTTTCTTGGTATGAGTGGCTCCTTTGGTAAAAGTGGTGGCCTACAAGGATCTTTGATCTTTCCTCTCAGTATTTCTGTCAAAGCCTTTGCTGTATAAACAGGAGAACTTGTCTATGGGTACTCACAATGTTCTATAATTATCTTTCTGAGTATTTGTAACTGTTTGACTCTCTTGTTTGGATAATGATATTTTGGGCTTTTTTATTAATGCCCATAGAATAATTTCAGTGAGTAGTTTTCCTTACACATTTGTAGAACTTCTGTATAGCAGAAAGATTCTTACAAGTAGCACTGACTCACGTGACTAAGTGAAGGAAGGAGTCATTAATGAAGGGAAAGAGATGTAGAACTTTTCATATATATATATATATGTGCCCTCCCTTTTGCCTAAAATCTACCCACATCCAAAATGCTACTATATTCTGCACAGTGTACGCATTCCGCTTCACAGTGCTTTGTTCAATAGTTAGTATGAATTATCTGTTTGATCAAGGGTAAAGTCAAAGGAAAATGATTACAGTATTTAGTGATGACAAACTATTAAATTATATAAATGAAACAGCATTGCCTTGTTGGGATGCCTATTTTAAATCTTTCTTTTGACACACAGATTTCTAAGTAAAAATAGGCTGCATCTGTATAAGTGCTGGGGTCAATCTGAGCTGCAATTAAACAGCACAATGAAAAATCAACCTAGAAGTTGATGATTTATGAATGTGCCTTTAAGCATTCAATTATTGGGCTTGAGACGTATGGAAAGTATTACATTAATACTCTGCTTATAAAAGTGATAACTTAGTGACCTAATTTTCCAAAAAGCCCATTGAAAGTTAATGAGATATGTGGCAAAGAACCCAGTTTTCTTTTGGAAGAAGCTTTCTTCAAGAAAGACTTAAATCTCACTGTCACATTCTGGGTTTAATCCAACTATGGTTCTATATATTGGTTTTATTAAGACAAAACCAATATTTATTTTTTTCAAATTCACAGGCTAAGAACATTATATTTATTTATATTTTCCAGCTGATAGTTTTCAAGAATTTTTTTAGTTGCACGATGATGAAATTGATTGATGCCACACGTTTTCTGTGCGCTCCTCTTCAATCCAATAAAACTGTAATGTGTTGAGGAAAGATTGTTTGATTAGAATTACACGGCATTCTTGGAAACTTTGCACTCAGTGTGCTTTCATAAGAACTGACAAATCAGTGAAAATGAATAAACAGCTTCTACTGATCTTATTTTGACCTGTCCAACTCTGAAATGTAAACTGAATGGATCACAAATCCCACATCCACTACATTGTGAAAAAGCAGTAAAAACCCCTAATGAACAACATAAAAAAAAAAGGGAAAATGTGTAGATAACCTAAACTCAGATGATAAATATTCCTGACAAGTTCAGTATGACTTCTGAAGGTTAGCATAAAGCTTTATATCTTACTTGAACAGAGAAGCAAGAAACTTTGCATGCTGTCTTGTGAAATGAATAACATAATAAATTACAGAATAGCAAATGAATGGTTAATGACTGAGAAAATTTGACTGACAAATACATGGAGCATGAGTAAGAGAGAAATGAATCTTCAAAGCATTGTATTAGGATAGATAAAAGAATAAGGAAAGAGTCAATGTTGTGCTTCTGTGCAACCTACTCGGTCTCAAGAACCTACTTCAAGATGTAGATGCTTCTGTTACTGTTCTGTTTTCAATTCAGCTCTCAAATGAGGTGTTACTCAGTCTTTCCAAAGGCATCCTTGACGTTCATGGATAAACCTGTTAGAATGGTGAAAAAGTAAGGATAAAATCCCAGCTCCACTGAACAAAACTCTATTTTCAGTAGTAGCCAGAATTTTCCTCTGTGATGTGCAGCTGTGCAAATAAATTAGCATTTTGATTTTAGAACTGTAAGCGTAAAAGTCCGAAGATATGAATGCAAGAAGGGTCTTGTATGTGCTCATTTGTAGATTCAGGCAGATGGAGCTTTATTTAAGAAAAAGTTCTTTAAGAGGCCTCTTGAGAACTCAGCATATTCAATACAGCATTTAATTGTATTTCCCTTAAGTATGAACAACACTTTCAGCAGTTTATCCTTCTAAGTGTTATTCATAGATGTGTACACAGGATGCCATTCACAGAAGAAATGAGGCAACCTGTATTCACCTTGTTTGGTCTGTAGTTGGTAGAAAAAGGAAGGGAAAAAAAGAAACTGAAGAAAAGAATTAAAAGGAAGCTGCTCTTGTGGGGACTGATTGCACCAATGAGCCTTCGTGACCTTGTTGATCAGCCACACCTGGGACACCCCACAAGCCCAGCTCAGTCCCTGGCTGAGCTGAGACACTGTGCCAGAATTAGAGTTAATTTTCTTCCTGGTATCTAGTGATTTGGATTCATGCTGAAAACACCATTGATGACACAGGGATGTTTTTCTTCCTGCTGAGCAGTGCTCACACAGAGCCAAGGACTTTTCTGCTCCTCACCACACCCCACCAGTGCGTAGGCTGGAGGTATGCAAGTTGTTGGAAGGAGACACAGCCAGGACAGCCTACCCCCAACTGACCAGGGGGATATTCCATATTATATTGCACCATGCTCAGCACATAAAGTTGAGGGAAGAAGGAGTAATATGGGTGGTAGCATTCATCTTCCCGGGTAACCTTTAAGTGTGATGGAGCCCAGCTTTCCTGGAGATTTCTGAACACCTGCCTGCTGGCGGGAAGTGGGGAATTAATTCCTGGTTTTGCTTTGCTTGTACACACGGCTTTTGCTTTATTTATTCAACTGTCTTTATCTCAACCCACCAGTTTTCTCACTTTCACTCTTCTGATTCTCTCCCCATCCCACTGGGGACGTGAATGCATGAGCAGCTCTGTGGAGTTTTGTTGCCAGCTGGGGCTAAATCACGCAGCCATGTTGTAGCTCTGCCTATATCCAGCCCTGTCTATCAGGTGGATTGTGGACAGCCTGCCTCTGCATAAGGCCCCTTCCCAAACATTGTAGCCTGTCTCTGAGCCTGTCTCCTGGATGGATTTTGGACTTAAGATGAAGCTCTGTCTCTCCAGCTCTGCCACCAGTTGCTCCTGACATGAGTTTCTCTGGACCCTGCCCTTGGTTCCCTGCCATGTCTGTGACTGTTGACAAGCCCTCTTACCAGCATTGTTCTCTGCCTGCCATGTTCAGACCCTGTGGCATATGCCCCATTTGGGAGGGCATGGCTGGTGTGGGGTGCCCCTTCAGCTCCTGTCTCCCCATCTCTATGGGAGCAGATGGGCTCTCACTGTGCTCTCCAACAACATTTGTCAGCACAGTCCTCCATGATGAGTTCACCCTGTCACAGCCAAAGCTTTCAGGCCCGCTCTCTTTCCCTTTGATCTCCTCCTTTAACTCAACACATCTATCAAGTTTACACAATTGTCACACCTATCCAATTCATAAACTTGAAAGAAAAAGAAATAGCTTTCAGGAAACTAAGGCTGAAAACCAGACCATTCTGTCATATGGGCTTACTGTAAATACAATAAAACACCCATCGCAGAACAGAGGGAAACAAAAAATACATGCCATATTCTAAATTAACTTTATACACATTCTTTACATTACAATATTACCAAATTAAGATAGGCATAAAAATCATGGACTCCAATGGGGCCATCATTTCACTCCAAATTATTGCATTTCAGATGTTGGCATTGAAGGGACTATGCACTGCTGTGACTTGAGTAGGAATGTTTCTACGTGACCTGTTATTGTGCTCCCAGGTAGGTCTCATTTCTTCTGTATTTATTTGTTACATTGAAGAGACACCCAGAGATCTTCAAGCTAATCAAGACTTTATGCTATATAGTTATAGTAAATGATAGTTTCCACTCCAGTGAGTCGATAAACAAGATGTTGAGACAGAGTAGCTGAGGAGGCAGAAGATGAAGGTATCTGCAGTAATGGAGTGATTCGGTTTTGATAAGATAGATGAATTATTTTGTTTCTTATCAGCTTGGAGATCTTTTCAAGATGGTGCAGCAGATGAAAAATTTAATTTGGAAGGGCATAATGATGTGCTTATGAGGACTTTAGTAAAGGTTCTCCCATATAGAGGGACCAGAGTAGGAATAGACATAAGGATGCTAAAAAGGACAGCCTTCCTGAGGCTGCTAAGATACTGAAAAGTGAAACAACCCCAACCTGCTAATTAATTTACATGAGGGCTGTAAAAATAAAGAAGAATATGAAGGCTGTTGGATGTTGTGAGAGACAGCTGACATTCATTTGGTGACAGAATGAAAATCCACAAAAATCCCATGGATCATTATCCAAGTAGCAGCATATCAAAGGACTCCAAAAGCAGCAGTGAAGATTGTATTTGTACACGGCAAAAATGGTGCCTGGAGAATACAGTGGGATGAAGTCATAGAGTTAAGTGACAAGTTATTGACAGGTAAGCTGAGAGAAAGAGTTTTTGTGAGGGGCAGGCCACAAAGATCTGATTTTGGTAGGTTTGGACATGGGGGTGATAGAGAATTTAAAGAAATCACCTTTACAAAGTATCTCTCCTTTAGTTAATAACACCCAGGCAGCCACCAAACAAGGGGTTTTTTTTCACTTGAAGAGAAAGGCAAGTGGCATCTGACACTTCTACCATCATTGATAAGCAGATCTAACTTTTTCAAAGGCTTACAGTCTCTTGTTAGTAGAAATTTTGTGTGTGCTGTTCTCTCACAGCTTGTGTATGATTCTGCTGTCTCTTGCTACCTGTTTGCTTCAGCATGCTGTGCATCTCTACAAGAAGAGTATCTTTTTATCTATGCCCAGGATGGACCATTTTGGTATACAGATTTGTATCATGCCAGTGCATCAGTTTAATACACACAAACATATATAGAGAGTCATGTATATTTAAAAAAAAACCAACAAAACCAAACAAAACCAAACCCCACGGAACAAAAAACAACACCACCACCCCCCCAAAGTAGTTGAAGAACTGTGATAATCCAGAATATATGATTTCAGTATGGCGCTTACTTCTAGGTATTTGCAAAGTTGTTACAGGTAACAAAAGTAAGGAACGCTCTGATTCTATTATAAAAGCAGTAGAAGCCCACTCATGTTAATTGCTGTGACTCCATTAAACTCAATATAATTATCCTCCCTGATTTATGTCAGCCAAGTCGTTTTAAGCAGGCATCTCACTGAATAGCAGAGAAAAATATAGACACCATTTAGTTGGCTCGGTTAATTATTTTTGTAAGACTATTCAGGCATGCATAGGTGTACTTGGAATTACTTTTTGCCCAAGGGCACCATTTTGTAGGATACAAATCACAATATAAGATACTAACAGATCCAGGGTGGTTACTTGGTAAAGAATGCTCAAAGGTTCTCATTTTCTACCACTTTTATATTTCCTGGATTAATGCATCCAAGTTTATTCTGATCCGGTTCAGTTGCCTTGGCATGTGGGAAAGGAGCAGAAACAGATGCTGCTCTTCAGAATTCTAAATTGTTTTGTAAGGGTATATGAAATAAAATAATTTAACTAAAATTGCTGAGTCTGCAATAGCAGCATGGGGGGAATAGTAAATCAAAAAGCAGTGTTATCTCTTTGTGCATGGGAGGGAAGATCGGCTTCAAACAGGCAGTTGTATTGATCAGGTGCAGGAATCTTAAATGGGGATGACAATGCCAGAGCAACTGACTCTCTGTTCTTTCTTTGCAGGGGTTGTGACTGTCTTTTATCCCTTCTTGTTAAATCCTTGCATATTTAGTATACATGAGTTCTTTTGCGTATATTGGCTGCATGTTCTTTGTTCTCTTTATTATGCCCCCAAAACATTTCTATCTAGCTCTCAAGAATGTATTACCTTATAATCCACATTTGACAATTTCTGATTTACATTTATACCCTTGGGGTCTCTGTTGTCATCCTGTGCTTGCACTCTCAAGGGCCCCCACTCCAGGAGTGATTCCTGGTGGTGATTTTCTTAGGGAATTTACCGCCCATGCCAAGATGGTACAGCCTCAGCACATTAACACAGGTATTAAAGCATAAGGTCAACTAATGTGTAGGTACGTCAGATTTTTCTGGGAAGTCTTTGAGTTCATAGATATGAAAGGGTTAGTACCTGTTAATTTAATACTGCAGCAATGTTAAGGTGATAGCTCCAAATGTGAGATTCCTGGAAAGTCTTACAAAGATTTTGTGGTGGTGTTGAAAATGGATCAGGCTGATACTGTCAGCCCTTGAAAGACTTCTAGCCAAGATGATTCCTTGATTGGTATACTTACCCAATCTTTATTTAGTAGTGACTGATCAATGCAGAGGGAATATTATTTTATGTGAACATATTCAAGCCAGTGTATACCACTACCAAATGATCAGGTTAGAATTCACAACTGACTTTTTAGCAACTGTAAGCAGTAGTTTCACTTGTGATTTTTTGACAGTTATCAAATGTTTGATTGACCTTTAATACTCTTGGTGCTTTTTTCTTTCCTTGTTTACTTATTTGCTTCGGCATACGGGTATAATGATAAGGCATAAATATTCTCAAAGTACATTTAGCTAAGAGAAAGAAAACAGGTATTACCAAAATAAGAATAAAATTATGCATTTGGAATACTTGACTCTGACATGTAACTATGTGTTAAAAGGAAATAGTAAAACTAATAATCCAGACATCACAACAAATGCATGTTTTCCCCTGTTGCTGGCAGGAGTTTGATTACATGTGCTTTCATTGCAGAAACGTTTAGACAGTACTCTTAATTATTGATAAATATTTCATAATAGTTATAAGATGATTACAAGAGGGGAATAATGAATTTGAAGACTAAGCCAATAACTATTTAATAATTTTAGGCATATTCAAAAGAAAAAGAAGACAGCCCAAAGTCCAGACCCAAGAATGGACAGTTCTGTTACCATGACTCAATATTGACAAAGAATGTGCTGTAGATATGAGGCTTGTGAGAGGGGAAGTACTGACTAAAAGTGGTGTTTTGTTAAAACAAACAAAATGAATGCTATTTAAAAACAAATAAGATTTCAAAAGATACAAGTAAAGACATGAATGTAGAACATTTCCTGTGTAACCAGTAAATAGTGCCAGTATCTAATCAGAGTATATTTCCAGATATACATTTTGGAAGTTCTTAATTTGGGTTTATAGAAAATTTGATCTTCAAGTAATCAATTGTGTATTAATCTGTGGTTCATTCCTTCCCTTACTGCAAGAGCTAGACCCTTTGCAATGCAAATGATGACTTTCAATGTAGTTTTTTATCTGCCAATTATTTAGTTCATAGATCAATAATTATAGTTGTGTTTGATATCTTGAGAAATGTCTCTATGCTTTCTAAGATACAGATATAATTCTGCCAGCCCTAGAGTATGTAATACTTACTTCAGAGAGATCCCTTTGTTGACTTAGCAGGCATTAGCACATTGGTATTCCAAAATAGATAGTGATGTAATGGAAAGGATAAGAAGTGGAAAGAGAATTCTCTGAGAAATGTAAAATTTCTGTGTGCCGTAGAAGGCTTCTGCACGCATTGTGGTGTCTGGAACAAATGATGCAGTGACATTTCACTCATCTATAGCAGAAGAAAGAAGGAATATCCAATATTTTTATATATATTTCTTTACAATTTTATATATATTATCCTTATAAAATACATTATTATCTGTACACAATATGAATATATAAATTTCTATAATTAATACATTTTTATAAATTATAAAATATCCTATTGTTTTTTATATAAATATATATATGTGTCAGGTTTTTTAATTGGCTTGGGAATGATCATATCATTTCCAGTAATTTGGAGGTAATGAAGTAAAGCACTTAAAAACTCAAATAATCCATGCATTTTTTAAAAGACCCATATCATATGGTATGGAAATTCTGGACCGATACATTTTCCTTTGTTTTGGATAGCATATGGGCACTGGTTGACACTGTAGCAGTGTTGCTGGAGTACAGGATTATTAATGTAGGAGAAACTAAAAGATATGTTAAAGAATTTTTCAAAGAGTTTAATGTACAGTGCATCAATTTTAAGAAATCTTCCTGTGCATGCCAATGTAAAAATGAATGATCTTACAGATGCTTTATTTCTCTGGCTTACTTGTGAAACATCAAATTAGAAGAGTATTTCTGGTGGTGGTACTGAAAGGGAAATCAGACTCTTACTGAGCTTCTACACTTTTCATCTATGAGTTATGTTGAATATTCAATTTAATGTGAAATTTAGGCCTTTTAGGAAACAACATTTTCTGTCTGAATTTACCTCTGTAAAAGTACTCTATGCTCTTTGTTCATTTTTAACCCCTGGCCTGGGATGTAATTGAGAAGTATCTTCCTCTGTATCATCAGAACAAGAAAGAAAAGGGGGGAAAAAACAAATTGTGCTGTAAAATTATTTGTGTTTTCTTCCCTTAAACTTCGCAGGAATCTCATTCAGTTAATAAGGAAGAACTTTACTTCTCTTTCTGCATAGTATACATTCCAACTTAAATCTAAATGAGAAATTGGCTGAATTACACAATGCGCCATCCTTTCAGATTACAAATTTATAATGTTCTCTTATTTTCTATTTTCCCATAATGTAGTGTATGACAACTCCATAAACCTATGATTAATCCTCTACATATGGTTTACACGGAGGGGTTTTTTTCAGTCTTTATTAAAATTGATATATACTCTACAGTATAATAAAACAATATGGAGATCTATTTTAAATCAATGGTGCCTTAGGCCAATTTAATCGACCCAGTAATAACATTTAAATTGACCCAGATAATCTGATCTACATGCAGCAATGCTGTGCTCTGCAATGGAATTATCATTACATTTTACACAGTAGCAGCAAAGATGATGACATTAGGAAACTGACCATTAAATAGAGCCCATCTGCAGTGGACTGGAAATAGGTTTTATTGGTCATAATAAAAATTACATGTATAATGTTTGATAGCTGCATAAGGTGAAATGGCCATTAAACTTTTCCAATGCTGTATATTGGGTTCATCAGTAAAAAGAACTTCTTTTCATCAATGTCATGGTCATGCATGGCATGGTCTATAAAATTCCTAATTTCTGGAGAGAAACTGTTTCTGTCAGAAACATTCGGTGTCATTCTCCATGTCTCTCATCACTGAAGTAAAAAGAATTAGGCACTGAGCTGCTTAGTTATTAACATTTTAAATATCTAGAATCTCAGATTCCTAGGAATCATTTTGCTGTTCACAGATGTCCTTTACGAGTCATAAAACAAACTCTTAATGATTGTTTTGGGGAAATAAATATAAATATGTATAGATACACTCAATCTAAAACATAAATTACATTAATATAACTGTGTGTGGTGGTTTGGCCCTGGCTAGAGCCCAAATGCCCACCAAGCCACTTGCTCACCCCCCTTTTCAGCCAAAAAGGGGAGAAAATATTTATGGGGAGGCTTAGGGTCCAAGATAAGGACAGAGGGATCACTTTCCAATTAGTGCAATGGGCAAAACAGACTCAGCACAGAATAAAGGAAAGTGATTTATTACACTACAACTACGCACCCAGAGAACCAGAGTCAGGTAATTAGAAGTGTGGCCAGATCTTAAAGCACCTTCCCCCACCCCTCCCTTCTTAGCAGAATTAAACTTTATTCACAATTTTACTCCCCTCTTCCCTCCCCAACATGGCACGGGGAGGGACAGGGAATGGGCAGTGGGGTTCTGGCAATTCCTCACAAGCTGCTTCCCTCCTCCAGATCTTAACACTTCTACTTCCCCCCCACACCCCTTCCTTCTTTGCAGACTTTATCATAAATTCACTCCCTTCTTCCCCCCATTGCAACACAGGGAAGGGCAGGGAATGGGGGTTTTCAGTCCGTTCCTCTCAAGTTGTTCCTTCTTAGCTGGGCATGAGGGGCATTCCACACACACACACCCTTCCCCTGCGGCACCATGGGGTCCCACCCACACCAGACAGTCCTCCAACAACTTCTCCTGGGCGAGTCCTCTCCACTGGGGAGTCATCTCCTCACCATGAGCCTCAGCAGGGCTCCCTTCCACGGGGTGCTGACCTTTGGTGCCTTAGACAACTATTCTTGAGGCTAGTAATATCCACAAAACAACCTTTTTTGGTTGTTGGTCTCTTCTCCCAAGTGACAGGTGATAGGACAAATGGACATGGCCTCAAGCTGCACCAGGCAGGTTCAGATTAGACATTGGGAAAAAATTCTTCACCGGAAGAGTTATCAGGCACTGGAACAGGCTGCCTAGGGAAGAGCTTGAGTGACCAACCCTAGATGTGCTTAAAAGGACTGGTAGATGAGGTGCTTAGGGATATGGTTAAGTAGAGGACATGTATAGTTGGACTTAATGATCTCAAACATCTTTTCCAACCTAGGGATTCTGTGGTTCTTTGATAATTTCTTACCTGTACACTTCTTGAAAATACTCCCCAGTCCAAGATCAGACAAATGAAGGCATGTTCCTCCCTTCCTTGTCAGCGTAGCGTACTAAAAATCTTAACTGTTTCTGAGCTCTCATTTGTGTAGAGGGCTCTACAGCATTTGATTGTTTCAGATATGTTTCAGTACTAACAAGACCTTCTCTAGCTCCTTTTTATCTGTCATCAAACTCTTCACGTGTTCAATTTCTTTGTTTGGATGCCTGTCTGTGAGAAGTGGCACAGAAGTCCTCTCTGCCAAGCATGACTTACAATAGACTGGAAAAAGTAAAGTCCAATAAAGCATCAAAGCTTATGTGGCTGTGTGGGTAACCAGCAGCTCTCTTCTATGGCTTTTTGAAACTATAGTCACATTGTCAGTTCAATATGAGTCACAGTGCTGCTTCTCTTTGTCTCTAGCAAAATAGTATCAATCTAGATTTTTGTGAACCAGTCCTATGTGAGTACTGGCAGCCTGACGTGTGAAGCTGTATCTGAAAGCTGTGTAGTTTAGTTAGGAAACAGTCACCCTTCAGCTGGACAAGAAGTAAAGATGACAATAACTTCTGTACCATGCTCTTGGGTAGCTCACAAGTGCACTTCAAAGGCTGTTTCGGAATGCGTATCCCATCTAGCCTAAGGAGTGGTACTGATGAAGCTTTCCCCAAGCTTTGCCTCCCCAGAATCACCACACAGGTCTGTATTGCCTTTTATTGAATAATTTGTGTATTGACGTAGCTGGAGGATAAGATGTGGCTCTATGATATGTGGGCTCTGGGAAGGCTGAGAATGCCAGCGGTCTGTGTACAAGTTCAAATCTGTCTCTGCACATAGAAAAATATTCTGTAAACTGTTATTATGATGGCTGCTACAATAACTCCCTTCTGTTCAGGATTGCTATATATTGAATTTCTTACTTGCAGATATCTTTAATATGCATTTTCTTCATATGTTCTAAAGTGTCCATTCTCCTTTGAAAGTTTTGTATGTGCACTTAATTGCTATCTCACATCAGTCCTTATATTCTGGCCCAAAACAGTGCAGTTTTGCTTTGTTGACTGGTAGTTATCCAGTGTGTGAGAATGAGCAGACCTTAGCTCTCTGACCTGGAGACTTTCTAATCCCATCTCTGCCAATCTTCATTCACAATTTCAAGCAAGTTCTGCAACTCCTCAATAGCACAATTTTTCAGGGAAATTAGATGGCTGATGACCTGATAAGAGTGTTCTGAGAATTTAAAAATTTTTCTTTTAATCTGAAATTACAACTAATTATTTTCCATAAGAAAAAAAATATATATACTAAAAATTAATTTTTTTCAGCAGTGTTTTGAGGTCTAGGAATTGCAGGCAACTCAGAAAGCTATGTTTTAATTGTCCCTCAAAAATTCCTTCTGTTTCCAGCTCCTGCAGAATTCCACACTCCCTGGGATTCTCTATCTCATTAAGGGGGACCTCCCAATGTAGGACGTAAGTACAACCTTCACTTTCTGCTGATTTTAAGGACAGTCTTTGTCCTGAATAATTTGAACCCAGAATTTGCCCAGCAAAATGACTTTGAAACCAAATTTGAATGATCAGCGTAACATGGTTTAGTGGAGTTCGGTTGCAGATCATCTTCTTCCGTAACTGGGATTTTTCTTACAAAATCAGGATGCTAACTTTAGTAAGTGCTGGTAAGTTCTTAGGCGCCAATATGTCACCACCAGCTTTAAGTGTTTATGGTTTTTATTATGGCCACTTAAATGAATGTTTTGTAATACCGGTCTGCTTCTATTAGGGGCTGCTTTTTACTGAAGTGAGATGGGTCATTTAGAAGTAACAGACGTACTGTCTCCATTGCTTGGTGTTCTCAGATGCTCAGGTTATTTGCTCCAGGTTTTCTAGAGTGCTTTTAGATCACTTCCAAAGGCTTAATGTACTTGCATTCTTTGGAAGTTTTGATTTGTTTTTTCTTTTCCATTTTTCTTCCCCCTCCCCCATAATGGACAAAAACTCTGAGAGGTTGCTAAAAGATGCAGAGACTGAAGCAAATCTATCATTTTCTCCACAGATATTATTAGTTTAGATTAGATATAATCTCAAATCAGTTTTAACGAGCTCATCTGATAAAACCATGCATTTTTCATTAAAGTTATGCCATGGTTATATATAGAAGGTGGAACTAAAGTAAAGACAGAACATGACTGATACCGTTTCATCTGTTTCTTCTTTCAATGTTTTTATCCATTGATTTTAATTAGTGGAGCATATTAGTATTTCAAAGATAATTTATAATTTGATTAGAAAATAGAATTTTGTAAAGTACTCTTAAGAAACACCTGCATGGTAGCTTTATCCTTTAAGGGATCCCCCATCCCCTGCAAATATATGTACTTTAGAACCATCTTTCCTGTTCCTCAGTTTTCTTAGGACTCACTGCAGTCTGCTAGCTCATTAGAAGCTTCCCTGCAGTTGTTCTGCTCTTCAAGAAGTTACTCATCTCCTCACTTCTCATGTTTTTTGTCCTGATCTTTAGTTCCTGTTTACTTATTATCATTGATGAGCTTGTAGCCTGACTAACAAATAAGTGCGGTTGCAAATCACATCTCTTCTGTAGTTTATTCTTTTGGAAAGCCAGCCCTTTAACATAGAAAGGAATTAGAGACCGTTTCCTAATTGAAACAAATCACTCCAGTGACACCATTCATTTGCACAAGATCCTGTAGAAAAAGCACTAGAGACTCCAAAGCACAGGGCATGTATATAATACTCATCTTAGTCACAGCTTGGCCTTGGAGAACTTCGTGGATCTAAAACTAAAGTTTATTTGGATTGTGTGTTTTTGTGTTGAGCTTATTGAGAGCATTGACCGATTTGGGACACGGAAGATTAGCTTTATCACTACCACTGGGACCTACAAATCATTTCTTTAGCTGAGCCAAGTAATCAAAGACAGGCACCCTTCTCTTAAACTTGGGAAACTCAGGTCATCACAATCCTATTCTCTGCTCTGTCGTCAACATCCAAACCCTACTCTGGAGAAACCTGGCTGTCCTATATTGCATTTTAAACTCTTAACAATAGCATTGTAGCTGTGCTGGTGTAAGTATAGATAAGGTACAGCTTGTAGGGAGAACTGATGTCTTTCATTGTGCTAAGTGATATAGCTGAGAAAAAGAGGACTGCTACAGGGATTTTTAATCCATTGCAGTAACAGCAGAACAGAGAATGCTAAAGAATGACAAAAAGAAGCTGAGCTTTTATTTTTCGGGTGGAGGGGTGGAGGGTGGAGGAAGAAAAGTTCTTTTACTCCTATTGTGGAATGGGATTACATAGAGGCTAAACAGTTGGGTCTCCAGCCCACTGAGAATTCTGAATGGAGGGTTGTGAGCAACTTGCCTATCAGCTATCCCCAGAGAATCCACCTGAAAAGAGATGCTTTGTAGAAAATCTGGAGAGGCGTATCCTCACACAGCCAGTCAGAAAGAATGAGAAAAAAGAAATAAGGAGTCCTGGGTCTTTTTGGAAAAGGAGACATTTCATGTTCAGGGCACTTGGCAAATTATAGCTACTCATCAGATTTATTAAATTTCTGGAGTGCATAGCAGGAGATGTGCAGAACTTTATATCATATATATATAACTGTATATCATTTATATCATGTATCTTAACTAACCAAACATGCTTTTAATGGTCAATAATTCAGTCATTATCTTTGACCTTTGTTTAAAGTCCTCCCCTGGTACATTTTTTTTTTCTCCCTCCAAAAGGGTTTCAGAAGTTACATTCAAAATTTCGTTCTGAAAATACACCCAAAGAAAACAGTGAATTACCTTCTTTGAAACAGGACCTGAAACAGGGCAGAAATCCTTCCTGTTCTCTCTGTGGTTATATTACAGAGCCAGTTAGGTACTTAAGAAAGGTAGAGCTACACTAAATCTGTTTGGCTTTCCAAATCGTTTAGCTGCATTTCTCTGCATACAGAACAAATTCTGAGATTCGGGATACTGCATCATTTTGGTACTACAGTATCAAAACCTCCTTTTGAGCTGCAGAGGGTTATTTGTAAAGCCTCAGTAATGAAGCACTTTATCAAAACCTATGGAGTCACAGAACTAAGAAAAAATTAAATTTTACTTTTCCTATAGAAAGAAAGCCAAGTGCCAAGAGTAATACAAAACATACATGACTACCTGCAGAAACTTTGGTACAAGAATAACATAAAAGGTCTGATATTTTGATATGCCTTTCTTGTGATCTTTGCCTTGATCTCAAATAATAGATCAATCTACTAATGCATCAGATACCCTATCTTTACATATCTGACTGAATATTCATGTGACATGCATTTAAAAGGCATTCGGCTCCAAAGGATTTGCTATGTGTCCCTGTAAAATCTACCTAATACTTTGCATTTCTGTGAATGTTTCTGAATTAAGCAGATAGCACCTACTTCCAGCTTTCTAATTTGTCATAGTAGGAGCTGTAAGAAAAGTGAGAAAAAAAGTCCCCACCTACCGACATGGCCCGAAGCTGTTATATAAAGCTTCCAAATCTAAACACTCTGCTAAGATCAATCCTCTAAAAGAATAAAGAATTAGGTAATCTTTTTAATTATTATTTTATCGAATCTGAGCTGTTTCAGTGTCACTTGATCGCTAGTCTTTTGCAAATTTTCTCTGAAGCCATTTAAAACAAGGCCAGAGAATCAAAGGCAAGCTGCCACAGTTCAAACTCAGTAAAGCTGGCATTAAAGAACTCAGATGAAATCAGGGAGCCATGTCTCAGAACACAGGCTGTTGATGCACACCACTGTTAACTGCAGTTTGTAAAACTTTTATAATTTCATAGAGTTTAAGGTCAGAAGGGATTATTTCATCTAATCTGACCTCTTTTATCTTACTACAGACCTTTATGGTTCACACTGCATGAAGCCCAGAGATCTTAATTAGACAAAAGCATTTCTTTCCTTAGGACACTAAACTGAGACAGCAGAGACCACAGAGATTTTGGTGTCATCAAGACATATGTCTTGGCAGGAAATTGGTTAAGTGAGATATACATAGATGATTTCAGCAGGGAAGTAAAGCCAGCTGAGGAAATGCTAAACCTCTAAGTTATGTTTCCCTTTGAACACACTTTTTTGGAGACATTTCTTCCTGACACCAATTCTGGTAGTTGATGGCTATATTTAGATTAAGGAAGATCCCCTCGTTGTCCAAATAATGGGATCTGTCAGTGATCTGCCAGGTTCAAGTGTTCATATTTTCGTTCTGTGGAAATCAGAGTTTTGGAATGTGGATAAGAAATATTCCCTCAATTTTGGAGGCTGGAATATTTCTTTGCACAATTAAGTATAGCTGAAGAGACTGTGAGCATGTGGAAAGGCCAGATCAGATGCAATAATTGAAAAACCCTTGCTGCAGTAGTTTATACCTTTCAGTAACCTGGTTGCAGCTTTGGCTAATTTATCATTCTTGAGGCAGAGTACGTCCTCCTTTCTACCCAGGTAAAATCTAGCTAGGTGATTCTGATTGCTAGAGAGTGACAAGAACAACCATTATCAAAGATCTTTCCTGGCTCATTAACCTCTGTCAGGGCCAAAATCAAATACCCTATGCTTAGGAATGAGTATAAGGAAGCAAGCAGGATTTTTTTTTCTGAAACACTCTGCACATTTTCAGCAATTTGGAGCTTGGAGACCTCAAGAAACGGTTTCTATATCTGAGTTTTCTGGCTTTTTCTTCCCTGAACTTGCCTAGTGCTTTTGTAGACCCATATAAACCACTCAGAAAACCCCTGTGTTAATAAGTTATCTTACCTAAATACAAGTTTTATTAAGAAATACCTCATTTTTTGTGGGGAATTTTCCTCTTGTTAGTTTCATTTGATGCCTGCAGTTCTTAGCCTGAAAGACATAGTCAGTAGTTGATCTCCCTTCACCTTCTCTTTCTTTCTCTGTTTTATTCACCTCGTCTACATTCCACCCAGACGTCTGGTTAATTAACTCAAAATTACTTTAGCCTCTAGTATTTCATTATATACTAGTAGCTCCACTAATCTATAGGGGATAGTCATCAGGCTGATCTGTCTGCAATTCCCTAGAGTGATCTCTTCTGTAAGTTGAATGTATTAGGATGATGTTAGTGGGACAAGGCTGTCTCTGGAATGTTTTTAATTTTCTAAGATTTCTTTAAAAGCATCATTAGTGGTTTATCAGTCTTGGAAGCTACTTCATTTAAGACTCTTTCCTAAAGTTTTTCAAGCTGTTGGATTACAGGGAGTCTTTTAGCATCAACTAGCTCTTTCCTTTCCTTTTCCTCAGCATCACCACGATGGATAGAATATAATTGCTGTAGAACAGAAGTATCTCCTGAACATATTTCTCTTTCAGAAATTCTACCAACTGCATCAAACAGTTGATCTATACAAGCCTGAGAAGTTTCTTTGTTTCCATTGCTACTAAACTGCTTTCCAGTGAAAAGATTCAGAGCAGTTTCTGTAAACCAGAGCTTTCAATTCAAAGCTCAGGCATCTGAATTCCCAAATCACTTTTACAAATGTGGGTTAGGAAACCGACTGACTGCAACTGGATATCTCAGGGACAGGAGGCATGTGATTTTAATTGGAATGAAAATCGATATTTTCTTTTATTCTCACATAAAATCAGAAACTTCCTCCCCCTCCCCTTATATTCTGCAAAACTTTTTGTAGCATAGGTGACCTGCTGTTAGGGAACGGTTAGCTGTAAATTTATTGTCGAATACAGATTAAATTACAGCTAAAATGTCACAGAGAAACAAGTATTTTGTGCTGAGTAAGTGCCGTAGGAATATACTACTTCTCTTTAGTCTCCCAAAGCATACACATGCACACAGGTTTTTGAACACCTGATATAATTGAACGGCATTCTACTGTAAGAAAAAAAGAAAAACCCTTCATCCATGCACAAGAATCCTTAATTGGCCTAGGAGTCCTGGATGAAGTGATTGATCTTGCACAGCTGTTTGAGGCAATGCATGTTTACAATTGACAGAGACAGATGACACTATAATTGATAGTTTACTTTTCTTCTATGTATTTTTTTAAGCTAGAAGATCAATCGGACATCTCTAAAGTTTGGAAGGGAAAAATAGATCTGTTTCTACTTCCAATTATTTTTATTCAGCATGGCATGCTGAAACCTGTCACAGCTAAGACCAGATTGTCCAGTTTTAATATGGTTCATTCTCTTTCAACAAAATAACTGCTATTACACTTTGTCAAAATAAATGGCACTGCTAAGGTGATTGGAGACATATATCTCAGCTTATTCCAAGTATGGAAAACTGAACAGAGGAATGCCCAAGTAACTTATTTACCTCAGATTAATCATACAAATGAAAGAGAGGATGCTTTTGTGGGCAAGTAAGTGTTGCCTTTTTCATGGAGGTCTTTCTAAAGTGGTAGTGATATGGGAATTCCAGAACAGGAATCCTCCTGTTCTGGCAGGCAGTCACCTCCAGCATTGCAATTACTGGTCTTCTAGGCAACAGTCTGAAATCACTGGATGGCAGCCTGTCTCTGCTGGATACCAAAGTGCTGAACTTAATTGCATGTGGGGCATACGATGGTAGGACAGTGGAGTGCAAACACTCATGAACTCAGGAAGTAAGATGTAAAACCTTTTCCTGAACTAACAGCTGCTCCTGTTTCCTTCGTGTTATCCTAGTGTTCTCGAAAATATCTTCACTTTATTCACTTCTCCATAAGTAGGCAATTATACTTAGGCTGACAGCACGCCTCTTCCCTGTAATTATCTAATTGTAACTAACATGTATGTCTCTGGTTCAACACCGACCAGCAAATGAAGCTGAAAAGCAGAGTTAATGATTTTGCTTCTCCAGAAAAATTATGAAGAATAACTGATTTTCTTCTCCATGCCCTTTTTATACTTTTGAAGAGGAAAGATGCACATGATGGAGAGTCTATATGGGGAAGTTAAACTGTTTTGTAGACAGAAACAGTGATTCTGTTTCTGCTTCCAAGGAATCCCTATGTTTGTATGGGCCTGTGTGGGTGTGCACATGTGAAGAGAGGAGAGCTTGAATGGTTAGTAGTAGGTGGGGGATGCGTTGAGGGTTGTGTATTTACGTCTACAGGGTGCTGACAGGAATTGACAAAGGTATAGAAGGGAGAAAGAGATTGATGTTGAAGGCTAACAGGACCAGAGAAGAGAATAAGGGCAAGATACACAGGAAAAGAATGAATGAGATGGGAAAAGATGGCAAAATAAATATCAGAGTACTGTAAATTGAAAGAGGAAATAGACAGATTTAAAGATACATTTAAACAACATGTATCAAAGCAAAAGCTCAAGAAAAAGACAAAACCCAACACATGCAAAGAGACTTGAGAGTTGAAAAATGGCTACTTAATGAAAGCTGGAGGCAAATATTTTCTCTATTGTAAAATGCTAACCAGGAACAAATTAGTAAAACAGAGACAAGAAGTCTCATTTCATAGCTTGCCTGAGGCAGCAAAGTGCCCAAGGCTTAAATTATGAAGGAGCATTATGTAACAGAAATTGGCCTTCAGAAAGGACTATGATTTGTTGTATTGTGAATAAATGCTGTTGTCAGGAAAGAAATATTTTTTTCTGAGCTTGAAGATTGCACATCAGTAGGCATTTTTGGTACTACTGCTCT
The DNA here is from genome assembly GCA_022605575.1 of Laterallus jamaicensis coturniculus. Lineage (NCBI taxonomy): Eukaryota > Metazoa > Chordata > Aves > Gruiformes > Rallidae > Laterallus > Laterallus jamaicensis. The sequence continues at coordinate 7,960,815 of JAKCOX010000005.1, forward strand.
TTGATTTCATCTGCAGGATCTCATATTATATCAAGGCATGTTTTTTTGGGAAGTGTTGCTGTAAAGCAGAAAACTGAGAGAAGTTGCAGTGATTATGAACAACTGATGAAGGCCAGAGCAGAAAGGGGATTTTTTAAATTTTTTTTTCTTAAAGCTTCTGATAAAATTCATTATTCTTCACCCAGTCTGTCCTGAGAGCCTTCCAGCTTTAGATTATAAAGATAAAGACATGGTCACAGACACAGGACTAACTTTAAGGGTCATAAGGTCTTTACATTTCTGAGTCATGAAGGCCCACTGTCTTGTGAATTTGAAGTCCTTTTTGCCAGCTATGAATCATTGCATGAATACGGTGGGACAACATTTCATACTGTTATGGAATGCAGCTATCTTTCAAATCAGTATTTTTCTGAGGGGCAGATGTGAATTACAAATGTACATCTGTAAAAATTGGAAAAACATGACATCTATAAGATATCTTCAAAAAAACCAGAAAAAGCTAAGGGACAAGTATACGATCACTGTTCCTTGACCTTTGGTGAAGGGAATGTGATTTCACCTTGGTAAACACTCTTTCAGGTTGTCAGCCTTCTGCATATTCAATACAAGTGGAAATCAAACTCAAATCTGGGGTGGTGCAATGCAATTTTATTCTTACTTTCAGAGTTACTCCTCTCTCAACAGCTGTGCTTTTGATCTAATAGGAAAGAATACGTGAATTGCCTGGAACAGCTACCATCTTCTGCTTTAGCCTCATTAGGTTTTTTATGCTCAGTTATTTACTTCAACTTTTTAGGAAGGCAAGTGCACACTCCTTTTCTGTGACCATTCTCTATTCATTTATTTTCATTGGAAGCAGATGCACATTGGAACCATGGTTTTGGGTAATATGCTAGCATGTGCCAAATTGCAGTGATGTGCCAATGTGTTGTACAGCACCACCAATGCAAAAATGGTTGATTGCTACCTGTTGCCTTAACAACAACCAGAGTAATTGTTACAGTAATGCCTATTGCTACCTTTATGTTGTTTGGAACTGATGTTATATCCAAGTATCTTTCACCCAATAGCGAATAGCTATCCCAATAGGATAGCTATCCCAATAGGATAGCAGTAAGTTAGATAGCTGTAAACTGCAGCCCTGAATCAATACGATGTCTAGCAATAGACTGGAAAAAAAATAGAAGAAAACACAGGCTATAAACTGACAAATGGCAATGAATATGTTGAACATAAAGAAAAAGAATAAATTAGCACTTCTCTTTCTCTGCCTCAGTGTCTCAGAAAACTGTATATAGATGATAGCATTACATACTGCTGATTTGTTGCAGCTGCTTCTCTATGTTTTCTGTCAGCAGAGCTAGTTGAATTTTGTGCTCTATTTTCATTTCTCTTGTACAGCTCCAAAACCCAACATTACACTCTTTATTAACATTTCCATCAAATGTGTACACTTTTAAAAAAATTATAGTAATTCTGAATTTATAATGCATCTTTAAAAAAAGAAAAGCAGTGTACTATGGCAATATAAAATTGCTTTTTCTTATTAAGCTGTTCTGGTGACAGTTCAATTGTTATCACTAGGACTGCAATCATTACAGATCACAGTTGATATGTAAAAGGATGTTATAAATGTGAATGTAGGCATGGGATTTTCTTCACTTTCAGAGTAAAGACACATTAAAATATGCTTTAAAATAGTGCCTTAGTTTTAGCTTTCTTTTTGAAGCAATAATCTTCAGCAGATATTCTTTGGAGGCTTGCAGATTTTGGTTTGGCTAGGTCAGTGAGCAGCCATATATTCTGAGGCTTACCTCTATTTTAAAAACCTCTGTGTTTAAAACCTCTGCTTTTGAAAAAAATTAGCTGAGAGCTTTGGCAATACCTGGGAAGTTTTAACCTTTCCTCTCTTAGGCTCACAAGCAAAATCAGAAAGATGAATTTTCATGTTGAAAAGCTGTATTTCACATATATGGAAATAATATTAAATCACAGTCTAAAAACTTGCTTTACCTTTTGTTTGATATAACTCTGAGGTTGTTTTTTGTTGCACATCGCTAGAGTACTCAGTTACTGTATTTTTAGGGATTGTGATATTGGTATGCTTTGGTATTTGCTAGCCAGAAGAAGAGAAGAGGCCAGGTTAAGGAAAGCACACGGTATTGCTTGCTTATAACACATGAAAATAGAAAAGTCAGTTACTAAGATTTATCCAGGTTTACATGCAAATTGTATGAAAAGATCCTATTTAATGTCTATATTTAAGACTAAAATTAATATGGCATAGATTATGTCCTACCAGTGGTCACAGGTGGCTCTCACAGAAGAGAACCTTAGGGGTGTCCTGTTTTTCTACAAAGTGCCATATTTCAAGGTTTATCTGGAAGATTTCATTTACATTTAAATTTTCTTCATGTGTTTTCCCTTTATCTCCCTTGTACTACTGGTGAGACTGAACTACACAGGAAAGAAGCTTCAAATCTGCAAGTAAAAGATCAGGAAAATAAAAGGCAAAGAGAAAGCAATGGTATAAGTCTTGGCATCCTAAAAAAAAAAAAAAAGGGGGCTTCTGAAGCTGTGTTTTTATTTCCATTTTGATGATACAGTAGCAGAGATATGAGTCTTGTTGTCATTAACCTCAGTTACTGTAAATTCTGCTCCTTTGAGGCTGTCCTTGTTAGAGTGAGGAGTTAATTTAATGGCTTGAGATATACAATGCTGATTGGATTCAGTATCAACACGTGATATTTAAGGATTAACGCCTTAGATTAATGCTGTTTAGATCTGACAACATTTAGAACTCAAATGTTAAATCTTGATTTGATTGTACTGCAGCTTAAGTGGTCAGATAGCAATGATTATCTAGGACTGTCACCCATCAAATCTATTGTCATCAGCAGTGCATTTATGCCGGAGCTTGTTCTTAAGGTATGAACATAAACCCTCCTTGCCAAAATATATGTATGCACATAATTAATCATTACATTTATTTTTTCTTTTTCTGGCTGGTCCTGTATTTATTCCTTTTCTTCCTGTATCCAGTTTCTTATTTATACTGATGCCACTGTTTGTATTTCTTGAATGTTTAGATCACCAAACTTTATTCTTACTGTTCCTAAATTTCCATTTATAATTGGCTTATCATAGAATGGCATGGGTTGGAAGGGATCCCAAGGATCATAGAGCTCCAACCCCCCTGCCACAGGCAGGGCCACCAACCTCCAGGCCTGGATCTACACAAGGTGGCCCAGGGCCCTATCCAACCTGGCCTTGAACACCTCCAGGGATGGAGCATCCACCCCCTCTCTGGGCAGCCTGTTCCATCCCCTCACCACTCTCTCCATAAAAAACTAATATCCCCTAATATCCAATCTAAACCTTTCTTCCTTTAATTTTAATCCATTCCCCCTTGTCCTACCATTGTCTACCCTTCTAAAAAGTTGATTCCCCTCCAGTTTGTATGTTTCCTTCAGGTCCTGGAAGGCTGCAATGAGGTCCCCCCACAGCCTTCTCTTCTGACCAAACTCTTCTAAAATTCATAAGAACTTGTGAAAATCACTTAGCAACTTTACATGGCAGAAAGTTTTATACCCGAATAGACTTTGATATGTGTTAGTACATGTTTAAAATACATAATGCAAGCCCGCTATTAGGAAGCCAATAGTAATATATCTCTTCTGCATCCTAGTGCTATGTTTCTTTTCCAGACCTGCTAAAAATAATACACAAAAAAATCATTCCAGTCCAATAAATATTCTTCCTAAGATGCAAAACAATGCCATTAAACTTCACCATTTCCTTGCAAAGTGGACTCCCCAAGCTTGTCTGCATTATGTGTTAAGACTGCTTACTTCCTGAGGCCAAAATATAAATCAAATTATTAATTAAAAATTCACTAGTACATTTAATTTCATTGTTGGAAGTAGACACTAACGTACTGACAGGAAAATGTTAGTCTTGGTCTGCAATGGATATGCTATAGCTTACCTTTTTTGGTTCCTTCAGGTGTAAAGAATACAGATTCAGATAATTAGATACAATTCTTTTCTCATGTGGTGTTGAAGCCTGAAGAAAAAATATTTTTCAGTGCGGAATTTTGGTTTATTTTTATTTTAAATATTTTTTCCCTTTTGATATTGGTAGTTATCATTTTAGTGTAATAAGCATGTTCATTTTCCAGGGTAATCATCTTAGTCATATTACTCAATAAGAATATTTTTAAAACAATGGCTCAATAGAGAAGAAAGATGATCAAATGTGGCCATGTTTCTCTTTGTGGTTAGGAAGATAGAATTTTTCTTTAAGTGAAAATGTCAAAACAAAGAACTAGAATCTGGCAGGGGAAAGGAACAGTCAAAACTCTAGACATTTTCAAGCACTGGCAATGAATTCACTAAGTGTATAGCTGGAATTGTACTGTGTACTTTGAATAAGTCTTTGGTCTGTCCTCTTTACTCAAAACCAGAAGCAGCTTAAATCATGTATTTAACCAACCAAGGAGTCATGTGTAATATCCTCATTTACCGTTGTTGTTGGTTTTTCAGTATAATATAATATAAACACAGACAAGGAGATTAGAGACCTAGAATGTGGACAATATCAAGGAGGAGTTGGGCTTGTTTCAGAATGCGCTGTTTGGAATTTAGGCACTCTGTGCTAAGAATAGTAGAAAAGTTTGTATGTGCATTTTGGATGGTTATAAAATAGTAATTTTCCATGCTTTTTATCCCTTTTAGAGCCCTGATGATAGATGACTTGCATTAATGCAAGTCAGTCCCTTGTGGAGTACCCTAATTCCCTAGTGTTTGGGGAACAGAGTTTAACAGATACCAACAAAACTTTAAAGCCTTAAAAATAATCCCATACTCAAAAAACTCTGGAGTTCCCAAATAGTTCCCATCTCACAGCAAAATCATGGCAATCCTGCTTTATCTGTATTATTAAATCATTGACCCAGATTTTAAATGGTTCCTCAAGTTCTTGGTCTTCAGCAGGTTGGTTACATACATATTAGATCAATTGTTTTATTAGGTGTGTTCTAAACGCTGAGCCGGGGGTGTGGGGATATATGAGTACAGATTAGGGCAATAATGATGAAACAGCCACTTCCAGTTGCTGCTGCTAGAACCTGCATGATTTCCAGCAAGGGACTGCAATTCTGCATGGGATTGTTTTCTGGTGTGCAGAAGACCACAGGATCGTAATTCTGGTTACAGCAATGGGAAATGGGACAGAAAGAGACTGCCAGGCAGGAAGTCCCCTTCAGCACTGAAGCAGCCTGATGTGTAATATTTTGTCTATTTAGAGTTGTCCCTGTTGTCTGTACTAATGACATTATCTCCCAGGAGATCATTATCTGATGATTGCATCCCATCATGGATTGTTCTTGGTGACCTGAGTGCTGTTGGAAAATATTATTTTTGTAACACCTGCTACATCCCTGTCTCCTGTTGGAAATTTAGTTCTCTTTTGGCCTGATGCCTTGCTATATTATCCACAGTCTGTTCTTCTCTGTTACAGAGCCAGTTTGGTTTCCTGTGTTATAGCTGTCCAGGGCTACTGCTCCTATCAACATTGTCTTTCTCATCTTTACTCTATCAGTGTTATCTGATGTGGTGTCTTCTTTGCTGCTAGCATATAAATTACATTGTTGATTCTTTATGGTTTCTTGCACTCTGAATTGAGTTATAGCTTTTACAAGCATGTGATCTGGCTCTAAGAGAAGACTCTTGACAACTTGTCATTCCTGGAATTTGTGACTGTCTTGTCTTGTATTAATTCATCTTATAAGACCCACTATTTCAGTGTTCAGCAAGAGCATGAACCACTGTATTAACAACCTCTACTGGTACTTCTTCATTATATCTGTCAATATTTTGCCAAAGGGACTTGCTCTTAGGTACTTCCCCTTCCCACCCAATTCCTTTCACTTCTGCTTTTTCCTCCACATTTCTCTGTCATTGCTATGGGAACTGCCAATTTACATTTTATTCCATTGGACAAGTTGTTATATTTGTTTCAAAATATAGCTGAGATAAAAATTGTTGTTTTCAAAAAAGAACTTTAAAACCAGCGGTTTATGTTTTTCTGTATGCCTTATAACAAAGTCACAGGGCTGTATATACATGGGTCTTGTGTTAAGCTTCCTATGACTCCTGGAGGCCATCCCAGTACTTTATTAATAACATCATCTTTATTTTTTCATAATTGGAAAAATATTTGAAAGGTATTGAAATATTAAAATTTCGTTAAGGTAGTATATTCTCTACTTTGGATCCTCATTCAAGCTCATTCAATTTTCTTTATCTGTATTTTTGAAGGATTACTCATTCTTATCCACTGAGTTGAGTTACTTTTCTAACATTTCATATTAAAAGTGTGGAAAATGGTACAGTTAGACGCTATTCTTTTTGTCCAAAAAACTAGGTAAAGAAGGCCCCATTTAAAAGACCTTCAGGCTTCTGAAATGTAAGAAGAAACAGAATTTTTAAAAGAGAAAACATCTAAAGGCTAATTTTTGTCTGTCTGAATCTTAAAGCAAAAAGCAGTCTTAAGAAAAGCATCTTAGATGAACAGTACACCTTAAATTGCAAATTGAGGACTCATGTTACAAAGCCCTTTCCTTTTCAGAACTGTATGCTGAAATGACTGTGAACTTTTACGCACGTTTCCCTTTTTTTGGGGCTTTTTGAAGTTGTTCTTTAACTGGCTGCTCTGCATCCTGGTTGAGGTTCAGCACATTTTATACCCAAAGGAAACCACATCATGGCTTAAAGTAAATGACATTGCTTCAGAAGACTACTGCTTCTTACAGAAATCATTTTTTCCAATCTCCTTTTGATCTTAAAAAAAAATAAATTAATATTATACTTTAAAGCAGAAAATCCTTTAAGCTTCAAGCCATTGCTATAGCCTATAAAAATAGCCCTTTGTAATAAGTTAATTACCTTTTCAGTTCATGTATTCATTTAAAAGTTTATATGTAGAATCAGAATGTTGCCTGTAAGTGGTATCTTGAACAAGGATAGGTTAATTTTTGCTTCTGAACATTTGAAATCAAATTACTTTTCTTCATTGACCCTGGAGTGGAGAGGTGTGAACTACTTGACCCAGCTATTGAGAGCAACGATGTATAACTCTATTCTGAATCTGCCTGAGAAACCAGAGATTTGGTTCTCTAAAAAATTAATTTGCTGGCAAGCTACAGTTAACAGTTTGGAAGGAGGGAGATGGGGTAATTTCTCTTGTTTTGCCTTTTTCTTTTTTTTTTTTTCCCCACAGAATATATCAGGCTGATTTTCAGGACAAATTAGACTTCTGGCCTGTGAAGCAGGGGCAGGCAGTATATGCAGTAGAGGTCATGTGTTTTGGAGGTTTTTTCCCTCTTGATGGCCAAATTGGTACGTTTTATGACACAGTAATCCTCAAAAGGGTCCCATTTTTGGCTATAAAATTTATACAGCTGATATTTACTGCTGTAAATGGAATTAAGGGACAGTGGCTGGAAACTTTATTATGTCCATAGAATTTTCACCAAGGCAGGTCAATATGAGATGGCTTTTGCTTTCTCATTTTTAAGAAAATGCAAAATCCATGTATGAGCCCAAGCTTTCCTACAGATGCTTTTAAATAGTAGCCTCACCAGACTTTTAAATGAAATGACAATGCCTATGAAACCCTCTTTTTACCAACCAGCAAAAGAGAATTTTTTTCTTGTATTATTCCTTGGAAAAGGCAGATACTTTGCTGATGAGTATCCATCTAAACACAAAGATAAATTGTTAGGGACAGCTGAGGTTGACATAAGTTATTTTAAGCTGGTTTCTCATTCGAGAGGCTTCAGTTCAGATGAGTGCTCTGATTCAGTTGAACTGGAGGGGAAAAAAACCCAAACCAAACATTTTCTTTTAAGAACAGACCCCTGTTTCCAACTGGCAGGTTGAATCCTGAGTCCTTTTTTTACTTCCAGCAGTTATCTTTGAAAACTTTCTTTTGTATAGAGGTCCAGGTATTTGCCCTGAGACAAGTATCTCCTGCTTGTACGGGGGCAAGTTTTGGTTTCATCAAAATCAGTTCTCTTTTGTGGGCAGAAGTCTGCCTGCTCTTTACTAAATACTCTACCTTCCAGGAACAGGAAATATCTCATTTTTTTAGGCAACTTTTAAAGACTTTTTTTGTTTGTTGTAGAAATACTTCTCTCATCTCTCTTGCTGTCTGGCAAGAAGGAAGTTTCATAGGAATTGTCATTTCATTTAAAAGTCTGGTGAAGATACTATTTAAAATACTTTCAATGCAAAATTGTGTTTAGCAACAGGCTTTACAGAGTCTTTGGTGAATTCATTATTTTGATAACAACAACCCTGGTTATTAAAATGTATCAGATCTGTTTGAGTCTATCGTTCACATTTTTGCATGAATGAAATAAAAGCCTAAGAATAAGCTTGCATTTTCTTACTTGAGACTTGCTTCTCCTGGTACTCTCCAATTGAAATTCTTTCTGATTTGACACAGATTATGAAATTCCTTGCCACTAAATCCCACATTATTCATTGCCTCCTTATTTGAATAGTTTCTGTGGTCCTTTTTGAACATTTAGTGTATAGAGTGGGGGGAAAAGTCCCATAATATTTTATATGTCCTGCAAAATTTTATTTTAAATGGGTGAACAACAACATAAAGAGGCATTTTCTTTGTCATTTTACCAGCAACCTTATCATTGCTAGCAGTCTTAGAATCTGTAAGTTAAATAGAAGTCATAATGAAATTTATTAACATTTTTGAAAGTCATTGTTGCTTTTCAGGTTTATGGATCATGGAGAATTTGCTGGATCTTTTTATTGTTGCATTTTTGTTGGGTTTTCTGAGAACCAGTAAGTTTGAAAAAACAATGGTATATTTCAAAATAATAATTAGAAGTAGTAATAAAACATTAATAATGCACAAGAGAACCACACATGAGTATATAATACTCATAGGCACTATAGTCTCGAACATCAGGGTCATTGCTCTATAAAAGAGAATTCCCTGCAATGCCATATGAAGTAAAGCAGGTAGCCTTCCACCATCACCTTTGCTCAGTGCAGTTAACACTGAAGGAGGCTGAAAAACAGCTCAATAGCTACAGCCAGATGTTTCTGCTCCAGCCCACTGCTATTAAGTGGCAGGTATTGCAGATCTGTGACCTGCAAAATATATAGAATACCATATTCTATACAGTGCTCTTCTTCCCAGTAACATTTTCTGCTTTCTGGATTTAGTTCCTTTTCAGCTTGCAATTAGTCAAAGCTTTTTAAAGCTTTTTTTAATATATGGGAAGAGAATAGAATATCTATTTAAACTAAGACAGCACGTTAGTATCAGATTCTTTACAACTACCAATACTACTTTTCTGGAGCTTGATCTGAAATGCTAACATAGGTAAAGTTTGAGTGAGTTTAAGCTTTTTTGTTTTAAATTTTTTTTTCCCCTGCTATGGTCTAAATCTCACTTTTTAGAGGCCAGATCTTTAGGAGAATTTTATTTTGGATCAGTTCTTCAGCACTGATTCTCTTGGATTTTTACAAGGATATTTATGCACAGATCTGTCCTGGAAAAGGAACAAAAAATATTTTTCATTTAAAAATTATCAGATACCTATTAAGAGAATATTTGTGGTTTATGTTTCAGAGAAAATACTACAGTTCAGACCAGCCAGTTGGAATGAAAAGCATGCTATTTTTATGTCATTCTCTGCATTCTTCAATACCCTCTCGTATGTGTTTGGCCAATGTCAGGTTTTCTTTGTCTAAGTCTAAAAGACATTGAAGGACAGAGATTGAGCAGCATGAGTTTAGCCTCATCTTTGTAACTACCCTTCCATTAACTAGATTGGTAATGGATTGTTGCTTAGCCTCCCCTTCACAAGACTAAAGAAGCCCAGCTGCCTCAACATTGATTATTTTGGTAGCCCTTTATCTCTCAGTCTTCTCTACAAACCCAAAGGTGGACCTAAAGGGGAGCCCACTGTTTCAGTCATGGGACCACCAGCACTGAGTAGAGGGAGTAACTGCTCCTCTTAATGTGTTTTCCATATTCCTCCAAATGCAGCCCTGTCTGTGGCTGTCTTATATGTACTGAGAGTTGGCTCGTATTCATGCCTGCATCCACTGTAACAACTGGGTTCTTTATGGAAAGGTCAGTATTAATCTTCCCAGCCTGTACCAATCTGTCAGGTGACTCTACCCCCCAGCAGAAATGTCTTCTTACTGAACCTCAGGAGATTCTTGTTGGCCCAACCTTCAAATTATTCATGGTCACTCTGTATCAAAACTCTGCCACTTGTCAGCTAGTTCCCTAGTGTATTGTCATCTTCAAAAGGAGCTGAGGCTGCAGTCTGTGTCATCATCCAGATTGGTGATGAAAATGCTGACAAATATGGATCCCATGTTCAAGCATCAGATTATTAGCAGCTGCCAGCATGTGCAGAGGTGTCTAGTTAGTTCACATTCCACTAAGTTTGCTTGGCCAGCCCAAACATTCAATGCTTTCCCAATGAGAGTGCTGTGGGAGATGGGTTGAATACCTTCACAGTACTGCACATAATAATTTACTATTCTAAAGCAGTATGATTATGGGAAAAAAATGCAACTAAGTAAACAGAAATAAAAAGCTGCAGAAAGAGAAGGAAGCTAGAGAAGGCTACAGGGAGAGCTAAGACATCACTTGATAACTGCTACCACTGAGAATGAACTAGGTGTTTGTTATGTGTATCTAGCCTGAGGTAGGAAGGGAATGAGTGTTTTCTTGCTCTAGTATGATATTTCAGTGGGATTTGCCAATATTTTCTGACTGAATTGGATGGAGAGTTTGCAGAGCAGAACTGAGGTTACGTGGAATATTGAATTGCTTGTTGTTTCCCATGTGTCTTATCTTAGCCCCCTATATCATCAGGATATTTAGCTGTTTTAGTGGCCTATACAGCCTATAGGGCAATATTGTAAGAGTCTTGCCAGAGGAGCTGTTACAGAACATATATTAGCTACTGAAAAGGCCATACAGAATACTCCTTTAGACCCCTCAAAGAGATGAATAGTTGATACAACAGCGTCTGTGTAGTAATGAAGAGTTTTATGCAATCTAGCCAAATGGATTTAGTGTATTAACCGCACTACAATAGGTCTACCTGAGACAATTTAGCATGTGAAATAGTGTGTCTGCAGCTAAGAACAGTAACAAACTTTTCCAATTGGTAATGCAGTAGAGAAAATGTAATATCTTTCTGGTCAGCTGCCAAGAGCTCACCATCTGATTCATAAGCAAAGGAAGATGTGGAAATTCCCTATGGATTAACAGACATCACCCAGTCTGATTTACAAAGGCTGTGAGCAGAAGATAGAAGAGACCCTGACATTTGGCAAGCTATAGGAGGAAGAGTATGCTATTTAATTCTGAATTCTCTTTCAAATCAGTCCCTATTTTTCTAAAATGTAGACTGGAACAAAATGAAACACCATGACCTTGTTCTCCTTGTCCTTTTTTGTAGGCTCCTTACTTAAGATGTGAATACTGCTCATTGCTGTGACTGTCACAGCTTCTTCTGTCACACTCTTGAAGGTGGGTGAGAACTCAGGAAGTAGTAGCATAAATAACATCCTACTTCTGCCAAAGGGTGGTTCTTCACCCCTCTGACAGGAATGTGGTACAAAACAGGAAACAAAGATACCACCTCTCACACAGCAGCCTTTGTGTTTCACCAGTGATGCTGTGAGTGTTATCTGTATCACTGGGTAGAATCCATGGTCTTTGCTTGTTTTATTGTAAGAAAAATGGATGTGGAGATATCTACATAATTTCAGTTGATGATGGTACAAAGAATGGATAGGATATGAAAACCAACATAGATTAGTGATTTCTTTGTCAATTGAATACTTCCTTTCTCCTATTTTGTAGAAGAACATATTACTGAGATTTCTAATGCAGGAGCTTTGTTTAAAATATTGCTACAATCTTCAGTAATTAATATTGAGACTAGATCATCTGATGTTTTGATTTGCTACAAAAACATTCCTTGGTTGACATTTATCTTAGGTGTATTTTTCTTGAATGATTTGAAATGGAAGAGAAAATAGCCTCTAAAGCAAAGGTATATATTTTAAACAAAGCATAACATCTAAAATAGTAACTACTCATTTAATTATTTAAAATTTCATTTGTCTATCTTGTCCAAATTAGTTTTAGAATCACTTTTCTTCTAGATGTGTATTTAATAATGGAAATGTTAGAGCAACAGTAATTTCATGAAGCATATTTATTTTTTAAATAAATCATTAGTCCGTTGGAATTAAAAAACATAATCTTTTACAGAGAAATGCAGATAGAGTCAGTGCCTATATTTATATGCTAATGACTCTAAGGGAAGAAAGCAGAATTAACATATAATGCTTAATTAAGAGAAAAAACCCCGCAATAATCCTATAACTTGGAAGTAGAGCACAAACCATTTCTGGTGCATAATAGAGGTTTTAATTATGTACTTTCAACTTAGCAACTCTTAAATAATGGTTCTGGCACTGGCAATAACATAGAAGAAAAAAGTCCTAGTGAAAACTATTGAAATAAATTAATCCTGTTCAGTTATATTTCCTGAAAGCTCATTCCTTATGGTCTGGTTTGTGCGTTTACTTCATGGAGTAGAAATTTTTATCACAAAGTATTTAATTCTGCTAAGTGCCTGCCATTCTGCAAGGTGCCTGCCTTTCCAATGTCTTATCAAAGCCAGTATCAGTCATCTGGAATCAAGAAGATTTTGATACTGGGTTTTAGGGAAGCAGGAGTAGACTGAAGGTATTTTCCCATACACTTACATAAGTAATTCCTCCTAGCTGCACAATTTTAGTGCTCCAGAACAACACTGGAGCTTCAAGCTGTTGCTGTGCTTTCTCTGCTGGTAAATGGTCACTGCAGGGTGTTTACCAAGCAACTGTACCTTGAGATTAAAAACTAAGTCACCTCCATCCTGCACTCACCAGTTATTAGCTGTGGTCTACTTGGCTGATCCAAACTAGAATTATGTCTATTCCAATTCAAATGGAAATTCATCTCAGCCAAATTGAAGAAGCCTACTACATCTTTGCAGAAATGTTAAGTATGTGATTGCTCTGCTTACTTCCAGGTTTAAAAGACCTAATTAGAAAAAGCCCGATCTTCTGAAGTCACAAGAATTCTTTGAGGGAGGTTTGTTGTTGTTCTTGCTGCATGCTGATATTTTTTCTTTCAGCAAAGAAACTCCAGAGCCTTACCTGAGGTTTTTTTTCAGTAAGTTTATTTCACAAAAGAGTTTTTTCCCACCTCTGCAGCAAAAAATCAATCTCTGATATAAAGAAATAAAGAAATGCCAAATGGTCTGCACACATCTGTCTCTTTCACTCTTTGAACTATGCTATACATAAAAAAGCCTGACTACTGAGTTTTGTAGAGTACTCTAAATATTGCACAAACACATTGATCCCAGGATTAAATAAGAAAATCTTAAAAAAATTAAACTGCCAGGCTCTGCAGAATCAGGGTACTGAATGCTAGATACTAGAAAACAATTCCAAGGAAAGCAAAACAGTAGCTGACTCAGTGTGTGCGTCCAACTTTTGCTCTATAAATTGTATAATTGAGCTTGAAGATAATTTTACATGTATAGATATATTTTGGTGGACTGCATCTTTCTGCTTGTTGTCAGCACTCAGTGCTGTGAAATATTTTCTTGTATTTTTCTGTACCCAGTTCACTGCTAATCTGTTTGCATCCACATGTTGGAATACTCTTCAGGATGCCTTTTCACAGCAGTTAACAATCTTAAGCACTGCTTTTACTAGAAACTGTGTATAAATTTGCTGTATTGCTGAGGGTCAGATCTACCCTAATTGAATCCCATCTTCTAAACTCCATTTTGAAAATTCAAGTGGAATGCTAAGGGACATATAACTTACACGTTTCATCTCAACATAAAAAGTTAAATTGACTTCTTACCTGCAAAGTGTCCAATAAAGTATCAGGAGACCCCAAATTTGTGAAATTCATGAATGGTAGTGGGGGTTTGTAAGAAAAAACGAAACCAAAACCTACCTCAGAGCAGCTACAATACACAGTGCTTCCTTTGTTAGGAAAATACTGCTTTTGTCACTGTGTTCACCAGATTGTTCTCATTGTTCCCTTTCCCCACAACTTCTTCCCACCCACTATGCAGGAGAAAGATCTTCCTCTGCAGTTACCTACCCCTTGTGCTCGTGATTTTCTATCTCTGTTAACTTCTTTATCCTATTTACTGACGTGAACTGAAACTTTTGTGTCAGGTGGCCTTCAACTACGGAAGCCTCTAGTACAAGCATTAGAAATAACTTCAATGTTGTATTCTTTTTTAACATTTCACAATGCTTCTTTTTATTGATTCTTTTACAGGGTCAAATCCAAATCTCCTCCGAAGGCCTTCAGTTGCCATCACATCAAGTTAAGTATCTAAATATTGCCTGAACTGCATAATGAATAAAAGGTGCATTTGAAAATTTGTCAAAGGGAAAACCCTTTCCTACGCTTCACTCAAAATGTAGCTAAGTTAAAATTTAAGTAGCTGTACTTTAGTGAAGAAAGATTAACTTAAATGTACAATTAGATAGGGGTTTATTAGAATCTGCTGGTCAGAAAGATTAAAATGACATCATCTGAACAGGAATGTGGGCTGTGAAAACAGCTGCCGAAGGTTTCTGATAGTTCCTCTCATAGAGAGAAAACTTTGCAAATAACCAGAGGATGGAGAAACCATTCTTAGTCCCTTGATTGATATGTGTGGTATACTAGAAGTAATTACTCTAGGAAATATTTTAAGTAATCAGTACTTCTTACATATAAATGTAAATTAAGGTTTGCTCTTGGTAGAAGTCCCATGCAGTTACCTTCCATTCAGATTCCACATACAGGTAGGAAGTTCCCTGCGATTCAGAGCAGTAATACCAGCTTTGCAGTGAAGTGCTGATTAAGCTTCAAAAAGTAATAATCAGCTGTGACCCTTTAAAGGCTGATTTTTCTATATGAATAATAGCATTTACAGTTACACAACTGTGATGAAAATTATTAAGCTAATGAAACCTTGGGACTTGGGACACATACTGAGTACTAATTGGGATAAAAAATAAATTTCACCAGAAGCTGAAATGTTCAGAAGTGAGTGACTTTCTGGATAAGGCACTTATGCCTTTTACTCTATGAACCAAAAGTAGCTATTAGGAGAGATTAGATGGACGATTATGTAGTTGCTTGCTTAGATTGCATGTTTGCCTTAATAAAGAACCACAGAAAGAGAGAAGATTAAACAACCAAGACCTTTAGAAAGGCATACACAAGAGAATCTAGCATCTTTCTTGTATCTTCATGAGGTAATTAAAAAGTGGAACTAATTATATGACTCCTAAAAGCACCTAAAGGTTCAACACTTTAAGATGTCAGTTACTTCTATACAGTCCCTGATGTCCTCTCCTCCTGACTTTATTAAAAGTTGCTGATGTTAAGTGAACTGTATGCCTGACCAAATGGTGGTATCTGCAGCTCAAATAGACGCTCCATGTTCTCTTCAAATGTAGTCCAGTAAAACCCTTCCTTTCCTTTTACTGGTAGGTAGTCAGAGGTTTTGAACCGATCTACCACCACCAGCTCTTGGATCTCTTTGTCCTTGCCATAGCCCCATCTGGGCTTAGCTGACATAACAGTTGCCAAGGGGGCAAGTGACCGTTCATTCCTATCACTGGCTCTGGGGATGGCGTGGCACCCCTTGGTGGTCTCTCCATAACAAGTAACAGTCCTTTTTATTCACTGGGTTGATGAAAATCTCTTGCAACTTGCAGGCTTTATCTGTGCACTACCAAGAAGGAAGTAGACTGTGGTAAGGAAAGCATATGCAAATAAACCTAAGTGATCCAAACACTCAGAATGAAGGACAGCCCCGCCACCACCACCACTAGGCAAATTAGAATCCTCCCAGAAAATATCTCAGGATGCTTTGGCACCTTCTCCCACTTTTCTGGAGGAAGTCTGAACGTGTCAACATTAGGACCTGGAGGAGCACTGGAAAAGATGATACACTAGAAAAGTTTTACATGACAATTTAAACTGCATTATCAGTAAGGCTTTCTTAAATTAATTAGGTAATTTTGAATTTTAGCCTGTTAAAGCATTAACTGGGCTAATAATAAATTCTTCACTCCACATGCATGCTGTTTTCTCTTTTACTCATAACAAGATTATGACTGTAGCAATAATCCACAGCAAGAGAGAAATCTTTTCTGGAGGCTTATTCTGGAGATTCATCTCACACAGCAGATACGATAAATTCACCATGAAGAGTGCATTTTTAATTGTAATTATTGTCCCAAAGAGGAGTCAACTCATTGGTTGATGCCCCAGGGACATTTAACTGTTATGGCTAGAGTGGAATTTTACAGATGGACCAGAGCTTTCTCTGCCTGTGCTGAACAGACTAAACACAAGCTTTGTCACTGGCTGTTCTAGAGAGCGAACAACAGAAACTCAGGACTGTCTTCAGGATCCTATGAGGACAGGCCATAATCTTCTAACTCAATATCAAGCCATGCCATATCATGCCTTTTAAGAAGCAAAAGGGAAAATCTAGGTTTGTTTTAAACATTTCAAATATAAGAGAATCCAGAACATCCCTTTTCATTTTCCTTCCTGGTTAATAATTCTTGCTGTTTAAAACATAGCTGATTTCTAATTTACAGTTCTCGAGCTTTAACTTCCAGTCAAGGCATAGTATCTCAGCCTGCTATGTGGAAAAGCCCTCTGGTGTAAGATATCCTCTTTCCATGTCTGTATTTATAGATCCCTTAAGCTTGACTTTGATGAGCTAAATAGATTGAACCTCTTAAGTCTCTTACTGTAGGGCAGATTTTCCAGTCTTTAAGTCATTCTTGCAGTTTGTTACTCTACTCTTTCAAATTTTGAAACTTCATTTTAAGTGTGTGGAGAATAGATTTGGATATATTATTCTAGTAAACATCTGAATGGCATCGTTTTACTTTTTTCCAGATATCCATCTGTTAAACACTGCTTGAGACCATATTAACTCTTCTAGCTAGACAACATTCTAAGAAATCAGCTTGAAAAGGATGTTTAGAAGGACTTCTGTTCTTTTGTTTTTTTTCCAGAATGACTTCTAGAATACTGCTTGTAAGCATGACTTTTGTTTTAGAAGTATAGTACTAAGGTCAGACAATTGTTAAATGTATGGTGTTTAATGAGTTCTGCAATATAATGCCTCCCTGAAGCAACAATATAACTTGTGAAATCATTTTTTTAGAAAGTAAATAATTATTTATCTTAGTGCCTTTAATTGGAAAACCTCAGCAATAGTTCACACGTTCCAAAAATGCGTGGCAGATACAACTGGCAGGAGAGAGGTTATTGCTCAGGCTGTTGTTTGGATGGAAACATTATGTAGTACCTGTTATTGTCTGCTATATAAATTCTTCCAGCCTCTTTCCAGCACAATCGGGAAACCTTATAGACAGAATGAAAATCCCACTCATGTCTCTGCCTTTGCAGAATTTATGAATGAGCCTTTCAGTGCAGTTTTCTTTGTGATAAAAAATTTGGCATATTCAAACTCATTCAGGAGAGTTGCGAGTTCCAGCTGTATAAACAACTGTGGTGCCACATGACTTAGTGCTTTACCTTACACAAGCTAGTTCTAATATGGGTGGAAACAATAGGCTCTGTGTATTCTAATGTTAGTGAATATAGTTTCCAGTATGAGTTCTACCTGGAGTTAGACAACAGGTACAGTAGAGCAGCACGCTCTGCAGCCTGCCCTAGTTTCAGGAAATCTTCTCCCAGGGGCTGCTCGTGCAGAAGAAGTGTTGTCAACAGCAAGTTGACATCAAATTCAATTGGTGGCCACTCAATCCCCCAGGACTCAGTCTTGGAACCAGTATTGTTTAATATTTGTATCAATAATCTGCATGTGGGAATTGTGTGCATTCTCAGTAAGTTTGAAGAAATTGGGTGGGACTGTCCATCTGCTCGAGGGTAGGAAGGCTCTGTAGAGAGATCTGGACAGGCAGGATCGGTGGGCTGAGGCCAGTTGTGTGAGGTTTAACAAAGCTAAGTGCTGGATCTTGCACTTTGGTCATAACAGCTCTACAGACATGGGGAAGAGTGGCTGGAAAGCTACCCTGCAGAAAAAGACCTGGTGGTGTTCACAGATTCACAGAATTTTAGAGATTGGAAGGGACCTCAAGAGATCATCAGGTCCAACCTCTGCTAAAGCAGGTCCCTTAGAGAGAGGGAGTATTTCTTTTAACACGTGAGACTACTAGTTATATACCAGTAGTAACCAGCTGCACTGTCAAAAATCTGTTGAACACACACCTCATCCTGAAAGAGTCCAAAGTATTTGTCGATAGCTGAATATGAGCCAGCAGTGAGCTCAGGTTACCAAGGCAGCCAACAGCATCCTGGCTTGTATCAGAAATGGTGTGGTTAGCCAGACTAGGGAAGTGACTATGCCAATGTATTTAGCACTGGTGAGGCTGCATCTCAAGAACTGCGTTCAGTTTTGAGCCCTTCATTATAAGAAGGTCATTGAGGTTCTGGAGAGCGTCCAGAGAAGGGAAATGAAGCTGGTAAAGGGTTTGGAGGACAAGTCTTACCAGGAATGGCTGAAGGAACTGGGATTGTTTATTCTGAAGAAGAGGAGGTCATAGTGAGGTGGGACTTGGTCTCTCTTCCCAAGTAATTAGCAACAAGAGAAAAGAAAATGGTCTCAAGTTGTGTCAGGAGAGGTTTAGATTGGATATTTGGAAAATTTCTTCACTGAGAGATTTGTCAGGCGTTGGAACAGGATTCCTAGGGAGGTGGTGGAGTCACTATCCCTGGAGGTGTTCAAAAAACATGTAGACGTGGTATTCCAGGACATGGTTTAGTTGACATGGTGGTATTGGACTGATAGTTGGACTTGATGATCTCAGGGGTCTTTTCCAACCTTAAAGAGTCTATGATTCTAAAGCTGCCTGCAGGAGTTCTTTACAAACTTTATTAAACATCCCTTACATCTTCTAAAACCATTTCACAGCCCGGCATTATTTGTACAGAATACTTCCTTTCCTGCAGAGGAAACATACAACGTCAGTATTTTGCTGAAAAAACAACAGTATTGATTTCAGAAAATTCAACTCATTATATCAATTTTTGAGAGACATTTTGAGTCATTTTCCCTGCTGTTTAGAGGAAAAATTCAGGCAACTCTTTTTCACGGCTTTCTCTTTCAGTTTCTTTCAACAAACTAACTCTTCAGAATTACTTGTCTTTTGTGCCAGATGTCCTAATTTCTCATTCAAATTTGATTTTTGGGCAACTTTTCTAGTGAGGTCTGTGAATATTCATTAATAGTTCCTTACATACCTACATTTGATTTGACTAACCAGTGAATCAGTGCCTAAACATACATAGAAAGGGAATTAAAAAAGGAGGATAAAAGAAAAGGCTAACTTTCTTTTAACAAATAAGATATTGGTAGGGAATAATTTTGGGCTGAAAAAAATCTCACATGAGAATAGGAGTTCAACCAGTCACAGGATGTTATTACTTATGTAGAAGACAGCATAGTTTTGAAAGAGTGTCTGAAGATAATTGTACTTTCAGCCTGAAAACTGTCTCTGACCTGAGGTCCTTCATAAAATCCTTTCCTCAGGATGTTTCCGTCTTGCATACTCTTAGTATTGTTAGATGTCTTTATTGTCTGAGCCTAAAATTACCAGTAGGGCCCAGGACGAAGAGGTAACTATGGCTTTGACCCATTAAGAAAAGCTAACGTGAAGTATGTCTATCATATTCCCTTATTGTTCTGTGTTCAGGAAGGTATCCCTGTTTTCTGTTTTAGTCTCCACTTTTTCTTTGATGACTTATAGTCATCACTTCTTCTATTTTCCTAAAGCTTTGTTTTACTTTACCTATCTGAACAAGAGCTGTGCCTACAGGCAAAGATTTCATTTTCATTAAGGATGTTAAGCAGTGCCCTAATTACTGAGATATTTGTTGTGGTAAAATCACACACAGTAATGGGGTTAGCTTTCTGAGTTTTCAGATGTCGCACAAATGCAAACCACACTCAGCTCAAATTACCTTAAACAAGATGGCATGTGAAGTTCTGACAAAGTAGCTAGGAAAGAAGTCAATCTAATTTGAGCTAATTCTTGAAATTTACAGGGTCTCAAATTTACAATGTCTTTCAGTTCGGCCATAATTTTAAGATCTGAAGCTCTAGAGCCATGAGATACTGTAAAAGCTATTGTTTCATCTTTTCTATATATGATCATTCCTCCTCTAATACCACTTACAGTTTCAGACTTGCTAATGACTTTTAAAGTTATTGTCTTGGTTGAATCTAGCAAGATCTGAGTAAGATCCACAATCCTGATTTATTTATGTTTCTGTAAATGGTTTTGCTATTAAACATAGGTTATTATGCACTACCTCATTCTCCCCAGTTAGTGCTCTGCCCCTGTGGTTTTCCCAGTCATTGCCAAACTAAGTATGTGCCAGGGTTATTGGTTGTGCATATCCTAATTTAGCAATTGCATTAAGAACTCCAGGCATTTAAAAAAAAAAAAAAAAAAAAAAAAAAGGGAGTTTATTGTGGTTCTTTTCTCTTTCCTAGATAAAATCTTCGTCACAGCTCAGCAATCACAGACACTTCTCTGCTTGCCTGCTTGATTTGTTTTCTATTTATAAATAGATTTATCCTTCCAAGGAGGTTCATTTAGGAAGGAGATCACCTCTAACCAATAGTAGGAACTGAACAGATTGGAGAAACTAAGCTTTGGAGGGAGGCTGAAATAAATCAAATTAACTTTGAAGCTTTCATTTGCTTTTCATTATTTCAGAGTAAGATAACATTCTGGACATTTTTGGAAAGGAAAAGACAGTGGAATCCAAATTATCCAAGCATCCACAGTCAGAATCACTCTTTATGATGAACTTTCAGCGTCTTTATTCCCTGAGTATTGACTTTATATTACTCACGCTACCATTAATTACGTCATTCCAAAATATTCATGTGAGCCTAACAGTTTGCATAATTAGTATTGTAAGAAGAAAAGTGTTCTCAGCAAGAATAGTCATGCTTTGGGGCTTATTTTGAATATTCTTCTTTGATAGCAGATCGTTTAGAACTTGAGTTTGGAAGGATATATAATCCCATGGGTGAGATTTCACCTGATGCTGTTTCCAGCAGAAGTGCCTGCATCTAATTTCTGATTCTCATCTACCATCTCTCTCTCTGATAATTCTTTTCCTTCAGAGAAGGAGATAACATATCTATGTGTCTAGAGATACTGGTACATATCTGACCTTTATGTCTTCTGGTAAATGTTTAGAATTTAAATTGCCTGGCTGGTGGAATGTTTCAACCTTTACTCGCAAGGGCTGATCTGTGTCTGTGAGGCCCATTAAAAGTAACACATGGTCACATCCTAGCAGAAATAATTTATTTTTTTTAATCTGAACCATCACATAAACCATCACTCTCAGTGCCAACTCATTTCTGAAGTTCTGTTACAAGCAGAAGAACTTTTACACAGTGAAGGTGAGGGAGCTCTGGGACAGGCTGTCCTGGGGGGTGTGGAGTCTCCATCTCCGGAGATATTCAAGCCCTGTCTGGATGCTGACCTGTGCAATATAAGCCAGGGAGCTGCTTTGGCGGGGGGGTTGGACCCGATGATCTCTCGAGTTCCCTTCCAACCTCTATGATTCTATGATTCTTACATAATAAATCGCATCTTCCTCAAGATAAGATAAATCTACCCAAACAGAATATAACTCTTTTTTTTTTTTTTTGGTGATGCTTTCACAAAAAAGGCAAATCAACCACCTTTGTTCAAATGTTATGGCTATATTTATGGGAGAGCCGCAGGAGGTAAATATATACCAGGTAGAGTTTAGAACACATTTGATTTATTTACAGTAAGGGGCTCATAATCTCTAGTAAAAGTCTTTTATTTTTGGCATTTGTGACACTTCACCTCATTCAGTCTAATTATAGTCTCTTGTCTCTCTCCCATAATGCCTCCTGGCACAATATACACCAAATATTTATATAAATTTAGCTTCATATTCATAGGTCCATCTACGTGTGTTTATGTGGGGTGTGTGCATATGTATATGTATATAAATGGGGGGGGGAAAAATCAGAACTTTTCTGAAGTTTTAATAGCATTCATTGTTATTACACTGAGAAATTCTCCAGAGGAGGATTTATCTCTTCTGTATTGCATCGGTTCGAGTGCCAGATTTGAAGAGAAGGAAGAAAGTGAAGAAAGTAAGTGAAGAAAAAGGTGTGTATAATAGTTTTTCTGAAAAGGATGAGAAAATGCAATTTTTCTGTATTGGATCATATAATTTGTAGTTAAAATCTTGTGTCTGGTTGAGACAGAGCAAACACTTAATGACTGACATGATGTGAAAATCCTAGCAACACGCACAAATATATGGCCATACAGGTATAAATCTAAGCAAAGGAAGGCACTTTTTTTTAATCTCTGTAGTCATGTGTGAAGTACCATAACATAATTACCCTTCTTTTGTAAGCCATGGAAAGGTATCAATCATAACGCCCTTTTTTTCTTTTTTTCCCTTTAACTGGAAGTTTAGATGCTATGGTCTTGAACAAGTCATCACTTTAACAAGTATTGCCACAATACTTAGATCTACCCATGAGATTAATTTTAAAAGAAAATTGAAAATTAAATTGTCCTCACTAGACAGCACCAAGCCTGTTATTTCTCTCCTCCAGGCAAAAGCTTAGTGAGAAAATTCTTCTTGGGTATATCCTGTAATCAGTTAACGGATTTGTCAAAACATTATGCTCTAGCTGTTTTTCTGAAGCTGGTCATCTGAACTATGATAAATTATCAACAAATTTGACCTCTGGAGTGACTTGAATATATACACCATATATTCAAATATAGATTTGCAGTCCTGAAATGTTTGGGGAAGGTGATAGAGTGTGGATTTCTTAAATTATTAAAATAAGTTTAATAGACGTTAAGATTGTATACAAGGAATTATCCTGGAAAGTAAATGGGATGTCATTGCCAGTAATATCTTGGAAATTGTCTTAATCCAGAGTCACTTTAGTAATCAGACATGAGGCTTCCCCAGATATTACAAACTAAACCAGAAACAGTTAAAGAAATGTAAATAAAAGTCTAAGAAAAAAAAAAACAACTGTAGAATAAAACACTTAAAAGCATTGGGTGTATTCCAGACTATCTGTTTTTCCCTGTGGCTGATTTTCCTTACAAGTAAAACAACAAATATTGAAACAATGGCAAATTTCATCTTTAATTTTTATCTTTTGCCTGTAGAGAAAACCTGTGAATCACTTCCTTTCCTAAGAAGCCTAGAAGGACTAGTTAGTAAATGAAGCTATGATGAGCAGCTGACTCCAGGTTTTTTAAAAGGCATCATAAGATATCAATATGAATCAGCAGAGCATTGCAAATATTCTTGCAGAAAATAACAGCTTGTCTCATAATTTCAGTATGTTTGTCCATTCATGTAATGAGTTCACAGTCTGAAATTTTGGCAGACTTTTCAACTGGATATCTCTTCTGTTCTTTTTTTTTTTTTTAATTGGATGTCTGGAAGTCTTTCAGGATTAATTACAGGTGAATCTCTACAATGAGATAAAAATGAAAAATTTGGTAGCACACTTGAGAGAAAACAATTCCAATATTTTTTTGCAAATTACAGGTCTTGGTCCAGCAACACTTACTAGATTCAATTGCTTTAATTCTGTGTGATTACTTGGTTCTTTAGCTCTAAAAGATGCTGGATCTTCTTTGTCCTGAGACAGAGGAGCACATAAACATGTCTTTTCAGTAATGTAATTTACACCACTAATAGTCGCTCTCTGTTGAAAATTAAGCATGCCATTTATGTCTAGCCTTGAATCCTCAGTAATATGTAAAATTGAGCTTTATATGAATAGAAGTTAAAGGGCCAGTCTCTGAAACCAAGGATATTATTTTTAGACATCATCAATTACAGAGTAATAGCATAAAAGAAAGGGACACCTCACCTTTATTTCTAATATTCCTTTGAAAAGTTAAAATGACCAACTTATTCATGGGTCACATGTGGGATTATTAAACAGCTGTCACTCTTCCACACATGCTGAATGCTCCAGGTTTGTCTTGAGGATGCTGAACTTAGATGCAAAATAGATTTAATATTTCCCCCCTAGAGAGTAAGGAGGGGGGAAAGAAGGCTTATGGAACTTGAAAGGATGTATTGCATTTCTAGTGCAGCCATTTTTAGCTAAGCAGAGGAAATTTGGAAATCTCAGGCTTGCCTGAAGGAAGTCTTGAGGCAGAGGTGCTGCTATTGCTTATCATGTGGTTCAGGGGCACAGTGTGGGGTGTAACCCCTCCAAGCCTCATTTCGAATAAGAAAGTTACTTTGGTCTCCCAACTTGTGAGTCCCAAATTCCAATGTTGCATGAATGTGTGTGTGTAAATAGCTATATATGTGTATATATATAGATATATTAAATCCCCTTGTAAAATACACTATTTCAGAAATACCAAAATAAGCACACCCCCCTCTGTTTTTTTTTCTTCAGCAAAATAATTTGACTGCAATTTTGCAGTAAGCTTGGCCCTAGAAACAATAAATTTCAGTGAATCATCCTTGACTGTTTCCTTTTTTTGGAAACATGCCCAATTATATGAGAAATATTTTTTAAAATATGGCAGTTTCAGATACTGCAGTTTCAGATACTCCCAAATCACACCAGTGAATTATGAGAAATTAAATTTTAGAGGTAGAAAGCAAGAGGACAGGTAACGGAGCGAGCATGTTTGTTGTACAGCAAGTTTTATATTCAGGATCATTGCAAGAGAGGCTTTAAGTAGTACTTCAAAACTTAGAGGAGACAAGGAGAGTGCATAGGTAGTATAAGAACTACCACGCACAACACAATATTAATTGAAAAATAAACCTTTTTTATTTAGTATTGTCTTATTTTGAAAATTGGTTTGGTTTTCTGAACAACAAGCTTTCCTGGTGTTGCACATGCACAGGGGTAGGAAAACTGCTTATAAAATTGTGCTTTTTGACTCAGTAATCAAAATGATACCACATAATGATGTATTATTTTCTTAATCTTTTTCCACTTACATATACAAAGTTGAATATATGACTCACGGTTTTTAGCAGACAGAATTAACTCCTGTTGAGTTTAGGTGACTAGTTTGCCCTCATAAATGAATGCCTCTCTCTTTGAATGTGTTAACAGCAGATGGGTACCTAGCTGAACTGCTTAGCTGTGCTGGCACCAAAGTCGGATAAGGCAGGATTAAGCAATACTGTCACCATGCAACTATAAAATACCAGCTTTACAGGCAGTGGTAGAACGAGAAGGAACAGGTCTTTAGGAAATATACACTAGTTGTTGGCTTTGTTGTCTTTTAATGAAATCTAATCCAAAGCTGCCGTGTCACATTTGTCATGATACGCACAGATATAGCAAGAAATTTATTGAGAGGACAAGGACCATCTGATCCTGGCCTGAGATATGAGGTGTACTGTTTCATACAAATTAAATTAATTTGAAAAGTAAGGAAGACTTTCATTGTGATGTTTACTGTTTAAGGTATAATTCCAGCAAAATTTCTGTGATTTAAACACTAGATTCCATCTGGAAATTTAAATCTCTGAAGTTGATATAACTCAGAGTTACAGCCAATCCAACAGGCCCATGGTGGGTTTCCCCACATAGTTCTGGCATTGGAACCATACTTAGTGTTTTCAGTAGCCCCATACAGCATGAAAGAGATAGAGGCTATCTCACCAACCTCTTTCTTCCAATATATGAGTTTTCTTGTGTGTTTTGGTAGGGAATGTATGATCAGACAGTCTCCAAAGCAGGATGTCAGACAGGATGGACCACACATCTGATTTAGGGTAGTAATTCCTATGTTCCTACAGTTGGTTGCTATGGGAAATAATAGTTATACTGTAATCCAATATAATTACTGGCAGGAGACAATCCAAGAATTGGAATTTTAGAGTTTTGTTTAAAATGAAAAGTGTGTGTTAAAAGCCATATTGATTATTTTAATCCAGTCTCCCATAGCAATATTGTTAAGCAGTATGACTCCTCTTTGTCTATAGTTTGCCTGGCAGGAGAGTAACAAAGGCATTGATCTGCTATTAACTAAATATACTGGAGAATACTTTGTACTAACCATTTGAATAGGAAATGGAAGAATGCTTTAAAATAACATTTGCTACCATGCTTCATGATATTGCCATAGTAACTAGGAGCTCAGTCTGAATGCTGTGCTTTTGTGATATATTTTCACCCAGAAAAGAGACATTAGCTACTGGTCTTTAAATAAGAAAACTGATGATTAATTTTGTACTTGGTAAAGTCCCATTAACCAGAGTGTATTTGCAAAATGATATGCATCAAACAAAGAGAGTAGCAATTTTAAATTAAAGAAAATCATGATTCAATACACCATAAAAATGGCTTATTTAAACCCATGTTTTCAAAAATAGCAATATTACACAGCCTTTAAAAGACTAACTAAAAATAAGTGGCTAGATAGCTCAGAGGCTTTGACAAGGACGTTGAAGCAGAAGTCTACTTATGTCCTTTCAAATACAGCTCCAATTGGTTGTAAAAAGAAGCTGCATTTCATCACACTGGTAAAATGCACTTGTGATCTTCAGAAAGCTGGAGGTCTTTAGGTACTGTGGCATTCCCTTCCAAAAGCGATGGATTGCCATGTCTAGTAATGGTGACGGAAAGTTGCCATGAAGGTAATGGAATATGCAACTAAGAGACCTTAAGCAAGTTTCTGTTTGATGGACTGATCTGATGATGTGTGTGTGGAATGGTTTCTACATTATATCTCTGGCAACACAACAAAGCCTCCTGTTAGCTAAGTGCAATACTGTTCTGTGTTCTAAACCTCATTAAATACGTAAAACACAACCTGATTACAATTATTATTCGCACTGGCTTAAGTAATTCATGCTGGCAGTAAAACTGACAGTAGAGTTAAATGGTAACAAGTCCTGAAAATTGAATTAGGGTAGTATTCTTCCTCACCCTATACCATTCCAGAGAACTACATGGTGAAAGACCCGAGGCCTGTAGTCACATTCCACTCCTCGTGTAAACAATGTAATACAAAAAGCTCACGCAGGCTTGCTCAAGCCTTAGCTACAGAACTCAGTGCCACTGGCTATGTGACACAGCAGTGGATTTTTAGAAACAAAGGAAGGGTGAACTCAATGGATCCATAGGTTGCTCCTCAGTGCAACAAGAAAGCAAACAATATGGAGCAGCTGTTCTGAATCTGAAGTAAGGAAAAAGTAGCTAACTCCCTACTTCAGGGACTGAGATTTCTGTCTTTCCCAAGCAAACAGAAATTCCATCACAATAATCCACCTTCCCGATGCATAAAGTTAGAGGGATTAGGTACACTATACCAATCATGAAACTGTAATGGTCTCTGTGACAGTGACTGAGCTCCTAGAGCTGTAATAGAGTGGCAGCAACTTAAATATTGACAGAGAAAAGGTCATTGTGTCACAGCTAAAGTACTGAAGTTCTTGCTTTACTCGTATGAAAGTAATGTTAAAAGTTTACTCAACGTTCCTGTGCATTTCTGGTTTTTAAAGGGTGATTTCATTAAATCCACGAGGGATGATTATCACCCAGTCAAGACAAACCCTTTTCATAATGAAATGCATGAAATTGTATTCTTAACACCCATATTGCTTCATTTGATAGCTGACATGAAGCACATTTAAAAATGCTTACAGAGAATGCAGCTGGTATACATAGCAAAAATGCTGGCATTAGTCTAACAGACTATGGTAACTCAGATTAGCAGAAAAAAGTATAATAGCAAGTGGGTAATAGCAGTTTAAAACTTCAAACAACTAACTGGTGTAGGTTAAAAAATCTTTGGAAACATTACCATTTGTAGTACTGTTGAGTAGGAAGTGCAGACACATATCCATCCCTTTCGGACTCTTTAACAGTATAATGCGCATGGTATAGTAATGAAAAATTTATGTCATTTCAAAAAAAAAAGTATGGATAATATTAATGCTTTATTGGTCAAACTTTTTTGGATATTAGAGAAGTGAGTTAACTGTAAGTGCTCGTTTCAAACAAGATTTCACACTGAAAATAAGAAAAGACGTTTGCCTTCCAGGTACTTACCGATTCCATTAGATATGATGGATTTTTTGTATTATAGAGATTCTTAGAAGATGAAAAATGCTGATTGCTTTCCTTCTCTAATATAGCAATACTTCATGTCTTGGAACTAGTTTTATTGTCAAAGTGAATAATATTTTAATATGTTTAGAGATGGCCTCATTCTTCTTGATGGAAAAATGAAATGACTTTTGACATTAGGGTGCTTTGTTATCTGTTTCTTGAGTAGCATCAATATAGGATAATTTTGATGGTGTGCTTCAGGTGTGATTCCTGGAAACAAAATGCAAAAAACCAATATTTCCTTAATGCATTACAGTTTGAAGTCCTCCTCTGTAAATAGCGATTATCTGTTAGACCAAAAGTATTTGAGTTTCCTATAGAGCACATACTAAAATAAATAATCAAAGGTCTAATCAGAATGCTCTTCAGAACAGTTTTTTTAATTTATTCTTTAGCCCTATCACTGGACTAGTTCGAAGCTGTGTTGAACAGGGCTTTGGGCAACCTGGGCCCTGCTCACAGCAGGGGGTTTGGAACTAGATGAGCTTTAAGGCCCTTTCCAACCTCAACCATGCCATGATTCTATGAAATGTTTACTACCTTAGCATACAACAATATATTTGATTTATAATCCCCACCCCTCTGGGCAGTGATAATATATAAGAAGTTCCTGAATGGGAGTAAGTTTCTGCCCACTTTAAAGATTAAGTCACATATAGTTTGGTTTATCTTATCTGTAAGTGGCTGTAAACTTTTTTGAATATTGTAATTAAAATAAATGAGAATAATATTTAATGATTTATTTAATGCACATATATAAATACAATATTCTTCCAGTAATTTTCCCCTCTTGTTAATATTAATTACAACTGGTGCTATCCAGTCTGAGTGCTCTCAGTAAAATTATTCCAGTCTTGCATTCCCTGTTTTTTCATCATGACATTTAAGGAAAAAAAAAATGTTCAGAAGACATTCTCAGTTTGGGAGCGTTTCATTGATTACAGAATTAAACACTAATTAATACTTTACATATTCTGTATTTGTATACAACACTGAAGGAACTGTTCATGGGGCTTTTGTTTTCTGTTTTTTCTTTGTGCGCTGTCAAAATTATTCATTGTTTTATTGCTATTCATCATATATATATACACACAAACACACAGAAAGATTATATAATTCATTTCCCTGTTGAAAATATGAAATCATAGTAGAAATAAATTTGTTGGTGGTACAGTTTTCCAGACCTGGCATTCTTGGCCCAAAAGGAAAATTAGCTTGGACTCCATCTACTTCTGTTGATTTGAACAAAGTAAGAAAATTGAAGCCGAGTTTTGCTAAAATAAAAACATATGGGGACAAATCTCTGTCTTTTATGTGCAAAGGGAAATTATCAGGTAGAATTTAATAAGGGATAATTAAGAAGTTTAATTTCATGAAGATAGAGCTTTTGGGAGAGGTACTGTGGTGTTGGTCATTGAAGGGGGGGTTCTTTTTGAGAAAGTGTGAATTTACAGGCTTTCAGGCTGAATACTGTTGTTAATGTAAAAGAGTTGGTATTTGAACAAAGATAAATATATGCTATAAAAAATATGCTTGCAAATCTACTCTAAAGAGCTAGGTAACTTTACTTCTGCATGATAACTTAGCTGTTCAGAACTCCGGGCTTTCCAGTTGAGTGAGAATTGGATCATGAGTAGCAGACTTAGCTCCTCTCTAGGACTTGGTAGAGTTTGACTTGATTATCCCTGTGGGTCCCTTCAACTCAGTATGTTCTATGACACTATGATTCTTTGACTTTACATTTCAGTCTCACTCATAAATACAAAAAAATTACCAAGAGCCTGAAGAGATCTGTTGTCTTTATGGCTTTCCTTTGCAGTAGTAGTTCACGTTAATATTTACATCCTTTAAAGTGCTGGCAGCTGAAATGATACAAAAGCACAGCACTGACTTGAAAGCCAGAGAGACACTTGGCTGTCAAAAAATAAATCCAAAACTCAGTTGCATAGAGTAGTACTGAATGAGTAGAGAATACTTAGAACGGCAATGGGTGTTTAGTGCAAGAGTAGGCAATTGTGTTTTTTGGACATTTGCTCTGTAAGCACAGTCACACTGACTGTGCAGTGCGAGGAAGATCAGTGTCTAATACATCTGTGCAAGGTAGAAAAATAGCTGAAAAGCCAGTGTAGCCAGCCAGTAGGAAATGGTGAGGACAGCAATGTGTCTGACTCTCTCTGGGAATTAGGCATCTTATACAAGGCTTCCTGGGGATTTCTTTTTTTAATTGGGATTTTCAGCGTTAAGCCTACCATTTTCTTTACAAAGTGAGCATGTACCTTTGGAAGTATGTCAAGAAAAGAAGGCAGGCAAGCAGGGTGCTCTCTTCCTTCTATCTTTTCTTTTTATGTTCAAAAGGTTTTGTTATCATGTTATGTGAAACATAAAAAATTCCAAATGGTCTTGTGAAATACCTCGTTTAGAAATTATTTTAATAAAAGTCTCATCACTCTAAAAAGAGGGGGGTGGTGTTTATTTGAGTCAAATATTGTATTAGCCCTATCCAACCTGACCTTGAACACTTCCAAGAATGAGGCATCTACGGCTTCTCTGGGCAACCTGTGCCAGTGCCTCACCAACCTCGCAGTAAAAAATTTCTTCCTTATAGCTAGCCTAAATTTCCCCTCTAACAGATTTAAGCCATTCCCCCTTGTCCTATCACTCCCTGCCCTTGTAAACAGACCCTCTCATGGCCCCTTTAGGTAATGGAAGGCTGCAATATGATGTCCCCGGAGCCTTCTCTTCTCCAGGCCAAACAAGAAAGTTAAACAGCTCTGAAACAGAGCACTTCTTTAGATTAGATTTTTTTTCCTTATTTTGGGGATAAGAAAGTCTTAAAGGCTAAAGACAAATGAACAGATCTGGACAAAAAATAAGAACTCTTATTTAAAAAGATAAGGCAGAAAAGTATTTCAATGTAGAAATGCTGGAAAAAAAAATCTATGTTTATGAAGGAGGCAGAATAGCCTCTCAGGCCATTACAAACAGAAGAAGAGAAGAAAATGAAAAGTTTTGCATCTAAATTGTTGACGATAATTGGTTAGCAGAAAATTAGATTTTCAGACTGGATTTGACCACCTGTGTCTAATAAAAATGTTTGTTTATAGTTTTGTGAAAGCTTTAACCGGTTTGCTTTTATAACAGCACACTATAAAAGTGAATATGGATTGGAGATTGAGAAAGTAGTAAAGCTGATATACTTACTTTCTCATACCTATGAGCCCCAGACAAAGGTCTCACTCTGTCAAGGGTTTTAGAAATAAATAACAAAGAAAGCAAAGACTGTCCTCAATAGCTCGGTCTAACTTTATGTTGGCATCATGAGTTGGTGAAGCAATGGAGTTGAGAGGACATGAGCAGATAGTAAGAGTGAGGTAACAGAAAAATAATCACATTTTAATATACTGTTTCTGTTTAGTATTACCTATCAATTTACTGACCTTTCTGCTATAGTGACATCAAGGCCTCAGTGAATTTTTAGATCCTTAGTATATCTGGTCAAATTCTCACAGCTAAGTCCAAAGACAGCTCTGTCTTGACTTCAGCAGCTTGCTGCACTGATTTTGAAGACCCCTTTAATTTCTGTTGGCCTTGTGAGTCAGCACTCAGTGCTAAACAGTAGAATACTGAATTCCAGTTATTACCTATAATGAAAAATATTACTCTAAATGAGTAAGAATGCAGGATTGTCCAGTAAGATTTTTTTTCTCAATCTTTTCATACCTCTATTCTGTTCTCCTTTTAATTTTTCTCTTGATTTGGTTTTGCTCTGCTCCTTTTTGTCTAGATGCATTCCAGATGTGCACAAACAGCTTCTTGACTGGATAAAGTTAAAGAAAATTGAAGGTTTTTAATATGCTTCCTGTACATTGCTCGATTAATATATGCCCAGATGATTTAGAGTCATTTCCTTAGATGTCAGCCATACATAGACACTGGACTATAGTTGGTTTGCAGATAAATATATAAGAAAGTAAAATCATCTCGGTTTTGGATAGATTTATCTATAATTCATCTTATGGTTTGTGAAACAGTTAAGATTATAGATAATGTACATAATATTGGCTTATATAACTGTATCATGACTGGATTCTGGAAGCAATTTTCTAACATCTGCAGTTTTTCTGAAAACAGATTCCCTAACAACACTGACTTTGAGTAACTAAAGTTTGGGGGTTTTTGTCCTTAGGAGGAAAAGTTTATCTATAAATTATAGTCATGGATTTGACGCTAAGACCAGCATTGTGAACTTCCTCCAATAAAACCTGAAGCTGTGAGGCAATCAGGTAAATCCATATACAAATCTAGAATTAAATCAACTGTCTTGCATGACTGCTTTTGGCCCACAACCCTTTCACTACAATGACAGTCTAAATGGTTTTCTGTTATTTCTGTGAGGACCCTAATTGTGTAATCACAGCCTTTTATGTATATTTTTGGTTTAGAAGGAAATTTACACAAGCTGTTTGAAAAACTTGTCTTAAGATTCAAAGGGTTTTGTGGTGTTTACAGGAAGAGTTTCTGATAAGAACAAAATTAACCTCCCTACATTTACTTGTGTATTGTTGAAATTATTTTTTTAATCAATAAAATTTAACCCAAAATTATTTCATATTCCATAAGTGGTACTACATAATTTCCAGGTTTATACAGATTAATAATACAAGGTCTTCACAAAAATCAATGGACGTGCTACTTAATACACATCTCATGGTCTTCATTGCACATGCAGTTTCTGAAATATGCCTAGTTTTAATTAAGAGCAGGGGAAAATCAGAAGTGCAATGATTTCTTACCCACAAAGGCAGAGTCACACTTTAGCTGATATTATACATTCTAAAACCACATAATAAAGAATCATTATGAAAAATTCATCATGGAGATGAAGCAGAGCAGCCGAATGCAGCTTTGTCTAAGATGTCTTTGCCTCAAGATAATTTTTGGCATTGTTTAAAAAGTTCTGTACAGGCCTCGATGCACGATGTTACTGCTTAGCTGTAGCTATTGAAGTGTTCTAAGTTTTGTGTTTCTGAAGGATTTGTATATGATGTTCCAATTTTACTATATACATATTAGAAAAATTCTCTGACCAAGATTATCATATGTATTTTCTGCCATACCACATACATCTAGCTTGAATATTCATTCAGAGGGCTTTTGAGAGGGAAGTCTTTCTTCAGGAAGGGGAAAATTCAAACCTGTAACAGGATCTTGGATGCTAGAAACAGGATTATACATTAATTTCCAATCATTCTTACGATAATACAAGATTGCTCAAAACATTGCAGCTTGTGTTTTGCCTCCTGCAACCGGGAGAACTGTCATCATGTTGTGAGACATTTGCGATGGTTACGATAACTCCTTTCCCTCCATTTACAGCAACAATATCATTACGTTCTCACAGACCAAACTGGATCATTCATTTGCACAATTGGTTTTAATACCTTCAGAAACATAGGTAATCAACATTACATTTTGTGACATTACAGTTTTTCTTACTTATTTACATATTTATTTTACTTACCTAGCAGGGAAACAAAACCACATAGTAGTTGCCTAGGTTTTGATTTTGAAACATTTCAACCCAATGTAATACTGTAATTAATTGTTTAATATATTGAATTTTTCATATTAAATTTCAGGCAGTTCTTGTTCATATTCTTGTTAATGCACATTTCTTTTCAGAGCTGGAGTTGCAGTACATGTTGATTTAGCACTGCCGGCATATTCAAGTAAGTTTTATTTATTTAGCTAGAAGACTTTGTAATGAAATTTACAGTTGTCTTTGGAGTGCTGGATTCTCTTGAAATTAAGCCTAAATATTTGATTTCTTTCTAGTTTAAATATTTCTTTCATGAAGGGAATAGATACAGTGAATAACAAAAAGATTACCCTCTTTTTTTTTTCTTTAAGGTATTGCTATTACTGGCTGGTATTATTTTTTCCAATCACTTATTACCTCTTCCTATTAACATGACTTTTAGGAAATTGTGAGTAGTACAGTGAGCTCATTAACTTATTGCCTTAGTGCACTAGAATACATTGCTGGGATAGCTAATTTGTATAGATTCATAAAGTATTAGCTACTATTGTTGAATGATATTTTTCAAATATTAAAAGTATGTTTTAAAAGACTAAATTATCTTATGTTCCTCGGGTTTTCAGAGTTACTTCACCACAGCCAGACACAGTCTGAAACTTGGAACAAGAGAACAAGCAAAAAACATGCATTAAAAAACCTGTTCTGCAGAGTTTATAATATTTAGCCCAGTCTGAGTGCTTCTTCTCACCATATTCCATGTTATGTTGAGGGCACATCTGCTTTCAGAGTCTGTAGCTAACAGTACAGTTGTCACCATATTATGCAGCAAGCAGAGAAAATCAGAAATCTTTAAGTTAGAAAAAATGCTGGAAAAAAGTCATTGAACGCTCCTGAAGAAAAGTAGGTAACATGCATGTTTCAAAAATCATTTTAAATCTGACAAAAAGGCAATGGAGTCTGGTAGGATGTTGATACAGTTCAATTCCACTGAGTATCCGAGTTGTTATAATCTGGGTATGTTGAAGCCTGTGAACGGCAACCCACTGTATCAAAGAGGCCTACAAACAGGGTATTACAATAATCCAGACTTGATGTTATAAAAAACATGAATCAAGAGCTCAGCACCCTGTGGAGACAGTAAGCTTTAATCTTTACCCACTACTAAATTCCTGAGATGGTATTAGGTGCTTATGACTCTCAAAGTCTTATCATGTGTACTGAGCTGAAAACACTAACTTTTCTGTTGACATTATTTAAACCATGTAAGATTCTACTTACTCTACTTCAATTAAATGATCTTTAAAGCTCTCTTTTTATATTGATTAGAATTTCTCAGGCTGTCATTCGTAACTCAGTCATATTTCCAGCTCCAAGATCAATGCAATTACGTTTTTGCTTTACCTTTCCATGAGTAACATATTTTTTAAATAGAATTGACAGTAGTGCTCAAAGAAGAATTTTGTCCAAACAGGGTAAAAGGCCTTTAAAATAATAGAAGTCGTCCTTTTTATATCAAGATAATAACAGAAGAAAAGATATTAACTTTTTTTAACTTCTTCCATGATGCCACCTCAAGATCACAAAATTGTGACTGGTAAGTCGAACTTAACATACTTAGGTCAGTAAGTAAGGAGGAGTAGTATTTCTTCTTCCCTGAAATTGTATCACATGATGCTGTGGAAATGTTCAATGGCATGATTACAAATCTTCTTCAGCAGAAAGGAAAAGAAAATCCTAGAACATTTTCTATTCTCTTATATATTGTATTTATAACAGGGATGCACAGGTTTTAATTGCTAAGTTCCAGACATGAAAATTTAAGCTTCCCTGAGTTGGCACTAAAACTTGATTCCTGTTTTATTTAAGGGGGAATTTAACACAAAATGTACCAGAGAAAAGATAGAGTGAAACCTGAAAACAAAATTACATTAATATAGGACAGAAGAAAATGATCAGGGACACAGACAAAAAAAAAAAGAAATGAAAAAAGGGTGGAAATGACAAAGAAAAGCTAACAAAAGTTCTGTTGTTCCTAACATTTGTGTAAGAACATCATGCACATGTTCTGGCCAAGAATTAAGGACTTCCCTGTCTTTATGAATATGGGTTGTGTAGATTTAGCTTTCACTGGGTTAAAATTAAAATCAAATTCCCATGATAAACAATTGGCTTATAATAGTGACAGAAAAATGAACATATATTCTTTTCATGCATTCTTATTATGTAAACACTTTTCAAGTTGGAAGGGAGATGGCAGATTTGTTTCATTGTTTTTATTAATCCTAGGAGCAGGAGACAATTTTCACAACTTTTCAGGATACATTTTCAGTTTCAGTTTTGTTTAAATACTGAAATAAATTTAGAGGTCTCCACTTTGTTCATGTTTCAAGTATTTTGAAAATGGAATGCTTAGATGAGCATGAAAACTTTTATTTTATTTTTAAATTCAAATCTTCTTATACTGCTTTCCAAAAATACTGAGAACTCTATTATCAGGTCTGAAGTCAATGGTAAAGAATACACTTACTGACCTTTAACCTTGCACCCCAAAACTGTCTGTGCTATAACTTCGGAAATACGTTTTAGACATTGACTGGACAATTAGATGACATAAGGCTATCAGATCACTCAGAAATTGAGCTGAATGATATTTTTGTTTTACATTATTTGTTCCTCAAAGCCAGATTTCAGAATAGAGATGAGAATGCACTGCTGAAATAGTATTTTGAAATACAGAGAAATGTTTCAGCAGTTGCAATAAAAGCCAGGGAAATGAAGGACTATGTTCATGAAACTGCTGCAGAATGAAAATGGTAATTGATGCTCATTTCCCTCAATATCTCATAGGTTAGGGTATTCTCCTAAGAAATAGAGGACTGTTGCAGATCTCTTTGCAGCAGCTTTTACCCATTCTATTTCACCTACCAGGCAAATGTCCTAGGCTCTAGATTGTAGTTATTTTTATTTTTGGTATCCAATACCATTACTATTTAAGTGGTTCATACAGAGTTCTATCTATCAGTGTATTCCTGAATTCGGTCTAGTGTAAAGCACTGTGGTGGGTCATATCACAGATGAAGGATATGAATCCAAGTGGGTTTTATTTTTAACTCTTGTGTTAAAGAGAGAGAGAAAAAAACAAAGGTCCTTATTTTTTTTCCTTCTAGAAGCTTAATTTTTGAGATTGTTATTATGTTTCTTATTTTTCTGTACTTCTTTATTTTTAACGTGCTTAAAGATTAAATATTTCATTTCAGGAGATGTGCATTTAGACCCAGAAATACTGGCAGTGTTAATGAACAAATTGCATAAGCGACTAGTAGAAGAAAGGACTTCCAGTAGTCTCAGTAGCTATTTTGACATCTCACAACGACCTGAAACCCAAGCTTACTGCTTTTTAAAGCACATAAAAGAGTCACCACATGTAAAAGTGCCGTGAGCAAGCACTGAAAACGTTCCTATGTTGTAGAGGTGGAATATCAGCTAATTTTTCCCTTTGCAAGGCAAACTCCAATCAGCAGTTCCTGAGGAAGATGTTACTGTCCTTTATTCAGCGCGTATTACAGTTCAAAATCCAGCTTGTGTAAGTTCTGAAAAGGAAAAGAAACCTCCCTGCAGTTGCAGCTGTTACTTTGTTCAAGGGGAAAATAAATTCAGCTAAACTAAAACAAGTGATTAGTGTTGGCAACAATGGCAAACGCTGTTTTGTGACTTCTCCAACTCCAGGGATGTGGGAACAGTTTTCTGATGCTGGTCCCTGTTTACCAGGTTGTAAATTTTATTCCATGCAGTGTCTGAACCAGTAATCACACAAAAAAAAAAAACCAACCACCCCCAAAAAAAAAAGCCTAAAACCAACAGAAATCACATCTTTGAAAAGATTGTTCTTTGTTTTTCTACTTAACATAGCATTATGTGTAACAGATGTGTTTCACAACAATAATGGAAATAACAATGGAAACCAAACAGACCACAACTTTGAAGAGTATGTTTGTGCACAAGTAAAGATCATACTGGCTTATGGTATTTGACGTTAAGCCAAGTTAGAACTGCAAGAACATCCTCCTTAGATTTAAAAAGATAGCACACATCTGTTTTCTAAGCCCTGATATTTGAGGCATAAGGAACTGCTTACAAAAAACCTCACATCCAGGAAGTAAACACCATAACATATACAAAAAACTAAATAAAAAGCCACCCCAATACATTTTGACCAGGTTTCTTAACTTTCTCCACTAATTTTCAGAGTTTATTTAAATTGAACCAATTTTGTACAGTACTTGTTCGTTAAAAGCAGAGTCTTCAGGAATCCCTAGTTAAGTGATGACGGTTTTCATCCTTTATTTTCAACATTGCTGCACATAATGTGAGTCCAGAGTCGCAGGACAATCATCAAGTCTTTCTGGTGACACCACTGGCAGGATGCTCTGCCCTGCGAGTGGTGACACAGTCTCACAGTTCTGGTACTCAGCAATAATCTGCATCTTTCATTCTAGAAGAGGCTGTGGGACTAGAAGACTGCATCATGCTCTGAAAACATCTTCCCATGTTATGCACTAGCAGAATTTGTTTTCAGCTAAATGCATAGCTCTGCCACATTAAGTATTGTGTTCCTATGGCTTGATTGTGTTGTAGGAATTAGGCTGCACTGCGATGGTTGCTTAGTTTGTAGCAGAGACGAAGGGCATTATTATCCATTGTCAGTGATGTGAGTTGCACACTGTCTGTGGTGGAAAACACGGAATCGGTATTATCTGTTTACAGCGAGAAACGATTAGATTAATGCTGTAAGAGCTTCTATTTGTTTTCCTTTGTTTCAAATGTATACTGAATTAGAGAGCAGAAAAGCCCCTTGAATGTCAAATGATGGGTATGTAAAACGACTGCTGCTACAATGCAGCGATCAGCTAGACCTGCTGCCACCACTCCCAAATTCTCTCCATGCAGAGGCTGTCCCAGTGCCTTCCCTCCACAGCCTCTGAAACACACACCCAGGCTTTCACACCATCTGCTGCGTGCTGGCTGCCTTAGGAACCCTAGAACTTAGAGAGACATATTAGGGGAGCTGGTGCCTCAGCACCTGCTGGAAGGTCTATTGAATGCTACGCACACCTGAGAAAATACGCAAATTTTCCTTTTAGGGAAAGGAGGATTTGAGGTTCATTTCCTCCCCTTGACTAAGATTTTGGAAGACAAATTAATTTCTGATGGTGAGCAATTTCCACATCCTCTCTGTAATGAATATTCCCCACCCCCACCTCCCCCCACCTTTTTTTTCTTTGGTGTCCAGAATATATCCAAACAACAGATTTAATACTCAGCAATTACGTACTGTGATTTTTTGTCATCTTCTTATCAGGAGACCTGAGGTCAGAATTCTAACAGCATATATTTAAATACTGTTCAACCCTATGAGAGCTATAGTTGCTGTAATACTTGCATAGATTTAATTATTCTCCTTGAGAATTTATCTTTAAAATTAAATACTCTCTGTGCCCTGGAAAAAAACCCCAACAAACACACAACTAAATATGTACACATTTATTCCATGTGGTTACTGGCTTTGCTGCATATCTGTCAAACAAATAAATACGTAAACAGTTCACTGAGTTAAGAAGGGCTATCCCTAAATAAGGAAAATGATTGTTAGATTGTTATTTCCAACCAGATTATTATTGTGCATTTATTCTTAACTGCCCTCTGTTATAGGTTTCATTATGCTGCCCGTTAGAAATGACAGCCTGACAGCTCTGTTGTTTCGCTGGGTCAGTTTTATCTCAGTTATTGAATACTCAAACCTCATTAACTTGCTGCCAGACCTCCAGAAATGCAGAGGTTGCTGTCTGCAAATATAAGCAATTACTAACAAGTAGTTTTGCATTAATTTTATTGTTCTGATGGGGTTTAGGGGGAAGAAAAAGTGGTTGGGTATGGGAAAAATGGGGTCTTAATTTGGGTACTTTGGTTCATCCTTATACGTGTAATATTTGTGAGTCATTTTTCACATAAAGCACAGATTTTTGTTCCACTAAAGGAACTGAATACGTTTCAGATCACCTCCAAAATCTTGGTCTGCATCTAGTCTACTCTATTTTTGTGGCAACTCCATTACTTTAGGGCAGCTGGATTATTGCAGCACTAATCACCTCTTCTGTTACTGAAGAGTAGCTAACCTATCTGCCAGTAAAAATTATCTACCTTGGCAACAAGTGTTCTGCTGTGGTGTCCACCTTGCACACATGTGCGCCACATGCCTGAATTGGTCTGTGTTTATTACTATTCTGTATGCTTTTGCTATTGCTCCTAAAAGTCAACTGAGAGTTAAGTTTTTATACAGCAGTCAAAAAGCTCTAACCAAAAAGCAGCTTGATATTACATGCTAAGTTCAGGTAAAGGAGGGAGAGGTCTGTATGCAGAGACTCCTAGCAGTTCAAATGATATATATTTCTGGGTTGGGTTTCTTTCATAACTAGAAATGCTGCTAATGAGACTATTTAAACACTGAACACTGTGTTTTCTTCATCAGGCTTAAATATTTATAGTGGGGATATATTTTGGTGTGACCTGTTACTTCAATGACAGTTCGGTGAGCTGTATGCAAAAGATTGGTCTTTGTCTGTGTTTTGTCCTCTTGCTACTTCCATTTCAGACCCCGAGGCTGTTTTAAGTTTCACTCAAAGTGACTGAAAATGCATCCAGGGCTGGCAAAGGAGGGGCCTGTCTGTGCATTGTTTTCCTTGCCATGCCAGCAGAAGGAGGAAGTGAAAAATCTCCAGTAAAAGTTCTAAGGTGAGACCTCCCAGGTGATTTAGCCAGCCTTTGTTCCAGACTGTACAGATCACACAGCACAAAGTAATCATGTGTGATGACTCCTTCCCTTTCTCCATGCATGTACTTCTCTCTCCAACTGTCTATTTTACAGAATATAAAGCAGCAAGCCTTGCAGACTTCTCCCTGTTGAATATTATTTGCAATTAAAGTGATTGCAAACCAAAGTAAATTTCCATTTTGGGGACTGAGTATAGGCTGAGTATTTCTTAAATTATACTTGTCAGTTTGAATATAATATAATTTAATGATGTGCAAAATTACTAGGTGTTTTTTTCCACTAACATCATATTTGATGGTGAAAGCAGAGCCATATGCAACATTATGATATGCCAGCATTAGAAGATTTATTTTTGATTATTTGATATATAGCAAATAAAAAAAAGATAATCTTTATACCAGAACTCTTAAACCTCCATTTTGAAAACTTTAATAAAGATGAATTATTATTATTGTAGTCATTGTGGTGGTGGTGTTTGGTTTGGTTTTTTTCCTTACCTGTAGGCCACGATAACTGCAAGAAGGTCACTAGTACCCAACTTAGAAATTGTAGGGGATTGTGAAATGCATATCCTCACCTGCAATTTCTTTCCAGATCAGGACTGAGGTATCTTGGCAGGACATGATAAGAAATCTCCAACATTATACTGCCAACTGTACGTGTCAATGAGTATGAACGAAGTGCTATAAATCCAGCACTCCTCATGTTTTAAAGGGAACAAGCACTTATTCACATTTTGTTTCCAAGGTGATGGACATAAAAAGTATCAAAGCTTTCAACTAGAAAAATCAAGGTATTATTGTGCAGTGCTCTGTAAGTGGCTCAGGTAAGTAACACTAAATCTTGCAGTGACATTGAAAAGATTTCTCTCAGGTGCAATCCTGTGGTCTCAAGAGTTCAGGTTTCTGCTTTGCTTCAGATCTGCAGGTTAAAATGTTTCAGTCCATTGCTGACAGCAGGCTCAGCGCTGCACCCAAGCAGAAGTTCGAGCACTCAGGAGTGCTGGCTGTCCCAGGTGAGGTGCTTGCTGCATGTACAGCAGCACAGGTTTGATTTCTGGTTTCCGTTGTGTTTTGACCTTCTGAATGAAATGGCATTTTCATAATGAAAACCTTTAGCTTTGACTTAGTCTCACTTATGCCATTAGCATAAAATTAGCACCAAATAGTATAAACACAGAGGGGTCAGATCTTTTCTGCTCAGTCTGTGCCTGAGTATAGTGTAATTGTTCTCAGTTACAATAGCTACTTCTTTCTTTGAGTTAGTGATTGGCTCAGTGGACACTGCTGCTACCATGTAAAAAATATCTTCAACGTTCTACAAGAGTTATAAACTTGACTTCACAGGTGATGTAGAAAAGTATTCTTACTCCCATCACACACAGAGAGAAACTGTAGCACAGACTTGTTGAAACAACTATTTTCAGGTATGACTGCCTAGTATTAAACAATTTAGAGTCAGATTTTTCAGATGAGGTGAGCATCTACAGCTTTTTATGACATGTAGGCAGAGGTGCCAGCTTTTTTACAAAAGCAGATCTCTATAGGACATTAAATAGATACACAAATATGTCTTGTTCCCCATATCCATGTTGTAAATATGTCCCAAGAAACACAATAAAGGAGGTAGCGCCTTGATAAATACATATAGTAAAAGACACAGACAGTGCAGGACAGAAAGACATATGGCAATATGGATGAAGAGCCTTACTTGACAAAAGAAATAAATGGCAAATGTAGTTTAGACATCTGAGTAGGGACAGTTTAGATGAAGATGAAAGATAGGCAAATTGAAACCTAAAAATCACTGAAAATTGGTGCAGACCTCCTAGGCAAGACTAAGAAAGGGAGGATAAGGAAAGCCTATAAAAAGAATAGATCATTAATCATTGGAAATTCAATTAGTTAATATTGACTGGGCTGGCAATTATGGAATTGATAAGAAAGGGTACCTCTTCCTGGAGGTAATATAGGACTCTCTTCTGATACATTTTGTGGAGTATCCAGTAAAAGTACAGGCTATTTTGTACTTAATTCTAATATTGCTGGGAAATAAGACAAGGATGATAAATAAGATAAAAGTTGAGAATCATCTAAAGCCTAGTGATCACAATGTCATCAGAACTTCAAATGCCCTTGAGGTTATAAATGTGAAAGGCAATATCTCAAAATCACTGGACTTTAAAATATAAATAAATAAAAATAGAGAGTGAGTGAATGTGGAATGAGTTGAAAAAAAAGTTGATTAAAATCAATTTTGGTCTCAGGAATTTAGTATGAAAAACTAGCTAGATAACACAGAAGCAGCCCTGAGAGCTGGATCTCAAGAGACCTTGTTTTCATGAGAAACTGTTGGATTTTTATTCTCCTGGATGGTGGATACAGGGTGTATTTTCAATATAATTTCTGTGGTCTCTTGGGAAATATGCCAGCCATGCAACTGTTTCACAAGAAAACCTTGTCTGTTCAGTGGACCCTGTTTACATATACTGATGCTTGAAAATGAGACGTTTCATTTCAAAGAGGGCAGAATACAATAAAGAATTATATCTCTGGGAAAAGGAGCAAATAGTTGCACTAACTGAAAACATTAATGACTTTGCAGACATTCCTGTTAGAATATTATGGTCACAGAAACAACAGTGCAACTATCTTGAGTTACACAAACAGGTTGAGAAGAGTAAAGTAGTAAGCTAATATATTACTGAGGTCAAAAGGGGGTTCTCGAATAAACCACTATCAGCTTGTAATTTCATAGCACAGGCAAACCTTACATTTGTCAGGGCTTGGCTAAATTAAAAACAGTGTTTGCTGCAATTTTTTTCTTTAGGTTAGTGGTTTCAGCCTTCACTGGTCTTAGAAACAGCCATGGCTGAGGAATATGCAATATGCCAGAAAGCAGGTAATAGGGTCAATTTTTTTCTTTTTTTCCTACAAAGCAGCCTTTACATGCAAAGATATTTTTGTCTCCCCACCCTTTAAGACAATATTTCCCAGTGTTATGATCTGCATATAGCCAATTGCTCAGTCGTTAAAGTACTTTCATGAACCACTGGAAAAGTGGGCTCTATTTGGCTAATGGGGATGAGGGAATTGAACTCTAAGGCCTCATGTTCTGAGTAAATGAATACTTGGATCATGAGGCTATTGAACAGAAATACCAAAGATTCATTTTTCAGAGATTCAAGGAATTTTATGAAAGCAGCTTTATCCTTCCTATGAAGTGCTTGAAATGCAAATTAGCTATAAAGCAATATGAATATTTTATGTAACACACGTTTTTCCTGTTTATGTCTTATGTTTAGGAAGAAAGAATTACATAGCATTATATTAATAGCAGTTGTTCCAACTTCCCTGCCCCGTCTTTTTTTTGAGGGGGAAGAGGGAGTAGTTTGATTTGGAGTTTTGACTCAGCTGTTGAAGGAAAGATCAAATAATCCTTTAAATTTATGACAAAAAGTGGGATGCTAAGCAACTGCTCTGGAGAATATGGAACACAATGAGAGTATGCTACTGTTTGTAGCTGTGGCTTTATGTTCCAAATATTTAAAGCATGTTCTGTACATATAAGAAAACTGTAAGTTTTAGTTACCTAGATAGTTTTCCATGCTCAAGATGATAACGGTGCAACGTAGGTGTTTCTTTCATAGACCAAAAGGGGCTGTTTCCTGCCTCATAAGAGCTGAATCTGGAACTTGAGCACCTGAACCCATAGTGACAGCTGAGGTGTTTCTTTGCAGATTACATCAACTTCAGATCCTGTGCTTGTAAAGGCATTAATGTACACATATCTCAAGGAGTTTGCTTTCGTAATGTACTTTACAGAATTTCCATGAGGCAATTCTAAATAAAAAGTTATTGAGGGAGAGCATTTCAGGTATAGGGCTTGGGGAACAACTGGCTAATCACATTTCTTTACAGCAGGCTGAACTTTAAATATGTATCAATTACAATTAGTCATTGTCAAAATAGCTGAAATATTCTTAACAGCATTAGGAACATTTGAGATTTCATGTCTAGTGAACGATACCCTTAAAATCTTTGTCTGGAGCTTATAACATAAAATCTGAAAAGCATCTTGCATTTCTTGAGTGGTTTGGGTAATGAATCACCCAAGATTGTTCAGTGGTCTTGTTTTTTCTCTGAAGGATGACTTTCTTTTTTGTTAAAATGTAATTGTACAGTTTTGATTGAATTGCAAAACACTGCACGAGTCATGCAATAGG
This sequence comes from Laterallus jamaicensis coturniculus, assembly GCA_022605575.1. Classification (NCBI taxonomy): domain Eukaryota; kingdom Metazoa; phylum Chordata; class Aves; order Gruiformes; family Rallidae; genus Laterallus; species Laterallus jamaicensis. The sequence goes on from JAKCOX010000005.1 coordinate 8,005,750, forward strand.
CAGTACCACCCAGCACATACCGACCTTCATCAACAGCTGTTACAAGAGTAGTGTTTATTATACCTCAGTGCTGTCATATGCAACTACTGTATATGAATGTCCTGGTTCTGGCCAGGCCAGTTACCCTCCCGAAGCAGCCAGCACAGGTGAGATGAGTTAGCCCAGGTGAGATGAGTTAGCCCAGGTGACCTGAGTTAGCCTGGGCTGTTTCCTCACCACCTGCCATCACTCCCCCATAAAAGGGGCTGCCTGGGAAGGGGTGCTCCTGAGTGAATCCAGGGCAGTCCAAGTGCCATTGAAGTGCTGGGCTGGTCCTGGCATTGTTCAGCACTCTGTCATCATCAGGTTGGTAAGTGACTCTGTGTTATCACTGGGTGTGAGTGTAATTGGCTGCTATTGTTCTACTTTCACAAAGTGAGACTTGTGTGGTGCTCAGCTACCATTTGGGGCTGAACCACTGCAATGAAATGCTGCTTAATAACAAAAAGATGAGTAAAGCAGTTAGTAGAATTGTCACACCAAGAGAAGACAAGCAGTTAGGAAGTATTCAAGTATAAGTAGGACTGTAGACTGAAGCCTTGAAGAGACTGCTGTAAGCAAAGCAACAGGATTCCTCTAAGAATATAGATGTACGGTGAGGGCAGCTTTTCCTAGCGAAGTCACTGCTTTAAAACCATTTGCCATACTATTACAATTATGGTTGAGGGGCTTTCCTGAAGAAAGGCTTTGTAGTTAGCCAAGCTGATACTGTTTCTCTGGGTGGAAGGAGCTATTCTTTATTTCTACAAAGTAATTTATGGAAATAATTACCTTGGTCCTGAGACTGGGGGCAGGGGAACCAGATGCATGGTAGTAGCTAGAGGTATACTTGGCATTGCCTTGGCTAGGGACATGCATTTCCAGCCATTCCCTTCATTGTTTTATGGTGAGACCACCGATATGAGAGGAGTGGCTGTGGTATTAGGTTAGTGAATTTCTTGCTCAGAGTTAAAGGCATAGTTTTGAGACAGATTGAAGTGTCTCAGAAACACAAAGTTGAGTAAAACTTGTATGTGTATGTGATTTGATGTGTCACTATCATATTCCCATTTTACTCTTTTACTAACTTAAATTCAAAAATAGGTATATAAATGCTATACAATATATAGTATTGTTAGGAAGTGTGATACTGTTTCTACTAAGCTTTGCAGGATTTTCTGAATAACTACAAGTTTCTGATGTGTTTTACCACTGCTGTTTGTGTTTGGTTTGATTCTGAGACACTTTTTCTAGAGAAGGTCTAGAGGTAACTGTTTTGATGGGGAATATAGGCATTCTCAGGCTTTAATTTTTTGCTAGGACACTCAGAAATACTAATCACATAGCTAAAAAAAGCCCTTTTTTTTATCCTTTATGTCCTTCACCAGTTTCATTTCCAGGTGGGCTTTAGCCTTCCTATTTGCCTCCCTACAGGCCCTGACAACACTCCTATATTCTTCCCAAGTGCTCAGACCTCCTTTCCACAATTCACAGACCTTCTGCTTCCCTTTGAGTTTACCCATGAGCTCCCTGCTCATCCACACAGGTCTTCTGCCACCCTTTCCTGATTTCTTACCCAAATCCTGGTTTACTCTTTGTAGCCAGGAGAGTGATGTATTTTTTCCATTCCTACTGCTGCAGAACTTGGTGGACAAAACCAATATAGTTTTTGGTCTCCAAGCTTGCAAAAAAGATGGACAGGAAGAAAAATAGTAATTTGGATCATTATATCAAAGAAACCTTTCAGTGGTTTTGCCTTTGATTAGTTACATGACAACTCTAGAACCATTTATCACATCAAATTAATTTTGCAAATTAACCTGTGGTACTACAGAATATGGATTATCTCAATTATGGAAATGTGGTTTCCATTATTATACCATCCCACTTACAACTTTATGGTAATAAGTGCAGGGCATAAATTTCACTGATATTATCGCACCCCAAATTGCTCATTCTGTTGCACGTTATTTTATAGATGCTGTGAGGTGCACCTGCAGAGAACTTATACTGCTAAGTTAACTAATATTTCAAAGAGAGAGATACTTAATGTCTGGAAAAATTATGAATGTCTAGAAATGATAAATTGGTGGTGTCTAGATGTTATGGTGATAGGCCTCTCGGAAAGATTTATGTAATTATAATTATAATGGTGAACTTTGGTGTAGGATGTGATAGTACTATGATTTCCCACTGTATGTCATGGAAAATTAACTATTTACATTGGATAAACTGACTGTTCATTTTCAAGTATTAACTCCTCAGAGGAACCTTTCTCAGTGCCTTCAGTTTTCTCTTTCATAGCTTAATCACAACTCTACCTCGTTTTCTCCAGCCAGGGCATGCCCACACAGGTGGATACACTAATATGCAGCTATACTGGATGGTGGTTTTTAATAAAGAGGCATATTAGCCTTGCTAAGCAAGATGGGTGAGTTGGCTGTTGTGCTTCCAGTCCCTGAGCTAGCTAGCACAGTGCTGGGAGGTAAGAAAGGGTTGAATTTAATATCTTTTTTGTTTAGACCAAATGATTGTGATCATGAAATAATGAGTTATGGAGTTTGAGGTGCTGCAGTGTCAGCCAGTGCTGTGCAGGTACATCGAAGGTTTGAGTTTTCTAAAAGATTCCGTCTTTTACTGTAACCACCTCAGTATTGCCCATTCTTTCAGTCTTTATAGTCACTGAGGCTTCCTCACCCTGACTTTCTTCTTTTGCTGTGGAACTGTATGTCACAGCTTCACAAAATGTTGACTATAACAGCATAAACCCCCCAAATTTGCAGTCGGATACACATCCATTATGAGCGCTTACTGTAAAGAGATCATATGGCTTCTCAAAAAAAAAGCATACAGACGGCAAAGACTACATTTTTAACTGTGGACAAGGCATGACAGTGGTTTTAAGAGTGTAAATTTGAGAAAGTAGTTCCTGGCACTGGAGGAATGTCACTCATCTTTAGAGGAGGCAATTAACATGCATGACTCTGGAATCCTCCCTGGGTTTATGTGATAAAACACCATGAGGTTGATTGGGCTGCTTTTCCCTACAAAATGTAACTTCCCTTTGATTCTGAGGAAAGTCCTAACCCTAATTATAGGGTCCTGCACAAATCCTCAAGAGAGGTAAGCAGAGGTCCCTGTACGTTGGATCTGTCATCATTTTCTTATAACAGCTCTATTATGGATAATTCCCTGGAAGTCAGCTGTAAAGCTCAGCAGGTCCCCTCCTGATATCCTTCACATTTGGATAATTAACTGAGCTGTTTGAACAACAGAAACTTTATAATGTTCAGCAGTGGGAGTCTTGCAGCTGATCAGCTTTACCTTCATCAGCACTTGTCATTTTAACACTTGAAGGGTAACGTTTCAGGATGAATATAATCTTCAGGAGGAAAAGAAAAGGTTTTAAATGTACAGGAAAATAAAGGCTTCAATAAATTTGTTATGCAGACTGTAATGCTCCTTGTTCTGCGTTGCTCATGTACTCTGTGCTGCTGTCTGAGAAGGATTTAGTCAACCTTGTATCTCTACAAAATAGGCTTTGCTTCATCGCAAAGGAAAAACAAGCAACGAATCCTCACAGAGACCCATCCTTGACATCCTGAGAAATAGCATGCACGAAGCCTTCGTGCTGATCACAGCAGTCTTTACCAGACCAAGCTTAATTTGTTTAGAAAAAGGAAAATGAAATAGCTTCTTTTTTTTTTTTGTTCAATTCATCTGATATTTAAAAATTATCCAAGTACTGAGTCTTTATGTGGCTCTTAAAGGTGCAAAGTTGTCAGTTCCTACTGAAATTCAGGGCAATGGGACACTGAAATTTAAGATTATCTGATATTTATTTTAATTATCCTGCTGCCACAAAGAAGGGGCTTGTAAATCATGGTGCATTATTAATGTCCTGAAAGATTGTTGTAGTAGATAATTTTTGATTATAGTGAGATATTATTGATTTGATGGCTAAGCAATATGTTGTAGAATATAGCAAAACCGATACAGGCAGAGTGGTTAGAAATACCTATGTTTCTTGAAGCAGTTTAAACTAATTTTCATGACCTACAGTGGAACTACAAGAAAAAAAAACATTTCAAAGGTTTACTCATTATTCCTAAGTTTCCGGATGCATGGAGGCTTAAAGAACATAAATATGACCTGATAGAATACTGTAAGAAAAAAAACTGCCTCTCCATACCAAGATCTCTTATTATATCCTCGTTATGAACATTTCCATGGATGACTTTGTAAGAATAGGCATTGATTCCCATGAGATTCATACTGATGAGGTTAAGATGCTCTATGCTCAGGTCAGGCTAATGTTTGCCTTCTGAAGAGATTTGTTCAGCATTTGTTTCTTTTTTTTTTCCCCTCTGTAGCTTGGATAAGAGAAAGCACAATAAATATTGTGTTATATGAGAGTGACTGATAGCAGAGACGCTGCTTGTTGTTATAAGCCATTCTTCTTAGCACGAAATAGACTGCTTTCTATAAGATAAGTAGAATGCCTTTTCAGTTAAAGAGGTGCCAGTTTCTCTAGGTCTTCACACTCCTCTGTGATGTGAACCTATTCTTTAACAATACAAGAAATGTCTAGGCTTGTTAGCATAGCCTCCCATGATAATATTTCTTTATCCTAATAAAGTGAAAGAATATTGTAGTATAAGTCACTCTGCAACCAGGTTAACTTAAATATTTTATTAAGACAGGGGCCATTAAACTGTACCTGCAGTTAGATAAAACAAAATTCAGTGTTAACCATATCGTGATTTTCTCTGACACCTTTCTCATATTGCTTTACATATTTTTTGTAAGATTTAAGAAATATGTCTCTCAAGTGTCACTGATCTCTTTCATATAAATGCCTTGTGTTAGAATTGTCCCTGCAATGTACAACTCGACAAACGAAAAATTAATATACTGAAGGCTTTAATCACCTAGTAGAGCTCAGATAAGCCAATATTAAAACACATTTATGCATGAGCAACTAATAACTAATAATTGAAAGAAATTACATGCAACTCTAGAAACCATTTCTTAATTGTTACTCATTAAAATAAATTATGGTATATTATCCCAATTACAATGCTGAAAATAGAATTTAGCAGCGGTTGTTCTGTCACTTTTACCTTTCATTTTAGCTTTTTATGGCTGTTATGTTTTGAAAATAATTTGTCCTAATCAGATGGTGTTATATTTTACCAGCTAGTAGCTACACCTCCTTGCAAGCATATCCTTAGAGAGGCATTGGGTTAACCATTAAAACTTATACTCATTAGAGCTAATTGAATGTTATTGGAATGAACATGAAGAGTTGCTGCTGTGGTTCAAACATCATACAAATCTGTAGGTTCTTATAATTGCATAGCTATCTACTACCTTATTTATTGTGGGCTGTACAGTATTATCCTAGAGAGCAGATGTTGACAAATTGATTGCACCTAGATGTAAACTAAACAGCAAATACTTTGGTAGTAATACAGTGTTCATTCGATGAACATGGCTTTTGAAATAACACCTAAAGTGCTGAGTATAACACTGCATGGAACTTCTGAAATGCCATATAGTCATGCATATGCTTTGGGTAAATGTTGCCTTTGCTGTATCAGCTATTGGGAACCTCAGGACTGCTCCTGAGTGTAGTGAGCTGCTTGCCTGACCTGAACTGGGACACCCAGCACTAAGCCTTGTAGGACCCAGAGGAGGAAAGAAAGCCAAAGCAGGAGCGGTTTGAGCACCTGCAGTTCTCAAAAGATATGGGTCCTCCACACTTTCATGATTTGGCCTATTTAATGTGAAGGATTAGTCATTTGCTTGAATTTCCTAATCCACAATGACTCCAATATAAAACAAGTTCTGGATCTCTTGCCATTCAGTTACAATTTATTACCTACCTCCTCTTTGTTGTTAAAACCAATGCCTTTGTTGCCAACAAAAAAATCTTATTTAATTTTAAGCCAAAATGATTAATTTCATTTCAGGTGTTATCTATATTTCCAGGATGTGATTCTAATATGGTTTTCTGTTTCTCATTGTTTCATTCTTGCCATATATTAGTTAATTCTGCTGTCTCAAGCTGCCTCTGTAAAGGATAAATGTAGCTTGAGGTGTGGAGATGGCTACAGTATGCAGTGGAATTAGTGAATTTTTCTGAAGTGACGCCAAATTTAGATGACAGAAAATATGACTGAAAATCTTCCAAAGTCTATAGATAAGCTTCTCCTTTAATAAATTTATTTATGTTTATTAAGTAGCATTTGGCACCTACGGGAATGACTATAAAATCGCTGCAGTGTGTTTCCAGAACAGCTGGTAGGTGGGTGGAGTTGGGGATGTTGCAGGATTATTATCCTCTGCTCCCTTTTGCCATGATCTCTGCTTGCTATCAGCATGATTGCATTACTAACTCTGCCCTGCAAACTGTTGACTTTTGGGGCAAAAAATAAATGTTTCCTTCTTCTGACCCTAGCGTGAAATGTTTGTCTTCCTTCATCTGTTAAAATAATGCATGTCCTTCAGGAATGTGTAGCAGACAAATAATGGGAGGGAAAATGAGAAGGGGGACTCATCCAGCACACATTTAAAACGAAAATGGGATCCAAAGACATTTGGATTAGGCCCAGAAAACATAAAATTTACAGAATAATTTCTATTTTCAGTGACACTGTAAACTAGGATCTGCCTCTTGTCTTGTCTCTGCTTTCTCTGGAGGAGGCTGTACTCCGTAACTCAACAAGAATTTTTTGCGAGTTGAACTTTAGAGACTTTATAGAACAGAATCTCTGGTTTTTTGCTTCACTTATTGTCTCTCTGAGGGGCTGCTACAAAAGGAAGAAAAAAAGCCTTTATATGTGGAATTCTCTGTCATTTAAGTTATGTCCTTCCATCCATAGTACTATTTTACAGACTGAAATAAAAAGTAGATAAAAAGAGCTGATACCATTAGATGAACTCTCTCGGTCTCTTTTACTTGTGTTTTCCTCGGAAGGGGGTGGGAGAGAAGGTCACTGTTGTTTATTTTAAGTTATTCCATTTTTGGTTTACTGTCATTCAATACAGATTACTGAGACTGCAAAGTGTGGAAGCCTGGAAAGAAAAGGAGGAGCCTGGAAAAACACAGTGAAGAAAGGGACAGAAGAAATAAAGTTAAATGGAGAGGAGCACACTAAGAAGCTGAGGTAAGCAAAAGTGTCATGAATGTGTCTATATGGGTGTGAATTATTAAAACACTCCCCTTCTCTCCTCAAAAATGTCCCCAAACTTTTTGTTAAATTAGTATGTTCAACCACTGAAATTTAGGAATTATAATGAAGAGTTTAGGTTGATCTTCAGCTGTACCATCCCTGGTGTCTCAGCTATATCTTATGTTTTTTGATTACACTGTATCTTGGCAATATTTTCTACAAGGTCATTATCACTAATGCATTGGGTTAAATGAGTGGGATAAAGGTCACAAGATGGTTGCTGTTCATCACCCTGAATGATGAAGATAGTAAATTATATTCAGCTGTGAGTTTTCATGACATCCATTACACACACAATTCACATCTATCATTATTCCCTTGATATTCCTATTTCTGAAGGAAGGTCTGAGGCACAGAGTGATTTGGGATTGAACTATGAGATTCCACTGATTTTAAATATCTGACCAGAGACATGCATGAATTTTTAGGCGTGCCTTTCAGCCACATCTGGTTTCAGCCACATCATGACCTTTCAGCCACATCTGGTTTCTGGACAGTTGGGTCTCTTGTCTTTTCGTTGGAGAGACAGACAAGGGTTGTTTGAGTAAAAAAGGCGATATAAACTGATGTTTTATATCCTCCTTCTACATTTGGTCATGGCCCAGCTACTGAGCACACAAAACTTTCCCACTTTTATAAATGCTGCCCCTCCACTTCTCCCTGTGGTACTTTGAAAAGGATGACTTTTGATACGTATATTTGACAAATGATTCCACATTGCCTCAGTGGCTGATTCCGTTGCTTGCCCAAGCAGTCAGATACAACGCTTTTGCTCCCCAGGAGTCTTCTCTCTCACTCTCTTTTGCTAAGAAATTCTCTGCTTCTTGAAGAGGGAAGTGGCTGACATTAGGTCCTTAGATCTGAAATAACTGGCTACTGAGCCTGGCTCATGCCATTTTAGCAAGGTCAGTATTTTAAGTTGTCTTTCATGTATTCAGGATACAAATGCTTTTGACTTAATTCTAGCTATTGGATCTCAGACGTTTAGAAAACCAGACCTCAAATCTCTGAAGTACCATAAAGAGTGATATGAAGTAACCAATGGAGGGGAAGTGCGATTTAAATTAATTTCCTGCATGACAGGGTAACTGTATGACACAGAGAAGGCATTTGTAGACACACACATTTTTTAAGTATGCTGCTTAGTCTCTATTTAACCAAAAATTAATCCTTTCCTTTTCTTGATGACTAGGTTCATTGTACTTGTCCAACTGTGAACTCCTCTAACTCATCATCCCACTAATGTGTGCTATCTCTTCATGTGTTCCACCCAGGTCAGAGGCAGAATAAAAATAGCTGCTTTCCATTACATATAAAAATTCCCAGGGAAAATGGAACTGTGATACCAGGTTAATGGGTAAGGAATTGCTTACATTTCTGGTCTTGCTAAATGAATGTGCATATTAGTGGATGTGTTCCTGTACATATAAAGAAACCAGGATTCCAGTCCAGGATACTTAGAATGAAATGTATTTCTAAGTTACTTGAAAGTCATCCCCAGACTGAATTGCTGCAGAAATGAGATTGAACAGGTATATGTAACCTTATCTTCAACCCTGTGTCTGTATAGCCTGTACAACACTAAACCAAGCATTTAAAATACCAGTTTAAAGACAGAATTTGATTTGTTAGACAGCATTAACTTGCAAGGGTGCATGTTCTAGAGCAGCTAAATGGCAACCTCTGCAAGCAATGGTCCTTGTGCTTGCAGCCCTTGGGTTAAAGAGAACAAAATGTTAGGTCTCTTCTTTATGATCTTCTTTTTTTGCTGCTAGAGGAACATCCCATTTCTGTTTACTCAGTTGGCATTTGTTTAGAGATGATCCAGACTGAAAAAGGAAAATGCTGATTTTTCCTTCCTTTTTAAAAATATCCTGCTAGCATAGCTACTGTTACTGTATAACCAGTAGATAGTCAAGTTAGAGTTAGGATGGATAAAAGAAGATTCTATGAGACCAAAAACCTAGACCTTATTAAAGCAAGAACTCAGACAATACCTGTCCACAGAACAGCATGGTTTTACTCATGCATAGGCAGAAAGGGACAAGAGTCCTTATGGTATGGTGTAACTTACCATAGTGTGGTTTTAAATTGGTATTAAAGCAAATCTATGTTGCATTTTCTCTTAAATTCACATTCAAAAAAAAACCAGAACAGCTTTGATATTAGATTGATGTTGTTTTTCCATATCCCCTTTGCCACTGGTTCTGCCAGAGATTGTAATTTCACACTGTTGCTATCAACAGACACTTCCCTTTGATAATGGCAGATTTCTGGCTGATACAACACACTGTGGCCACACTGTCAGCCCTACTGCAGGCAGGTTCTGCAGTCTTCCATGGAACAGGGCTATAGCTTTCTTCCCTGTTTATTGTGCATCCTTTTTCTACAGGTGCTTTGCCACACGCATTCTTCCTGCTGCTGTTTAACAGCAACTGTTCCCAAAAGAATCTTCTATTTAAGTGATGTGTTATGGGAAAGGTAAACATGGAAAAAAGAAAGTTAAACTCCTTTCTAATCTTACTGCAATAGATCTTTAATGGCTTTTATCACTTCAATACTGGAAAACAAATGTTAATATAAGAGTAACCTGAGTTTAACCTCACAACACTGCTGGAAGGGGCAAATATATCATTATCTCCATTTACCAGTGGTAGCCTGAAGCATTGATAGATTTCTTTTTTTGTGCCTGGCCCAAGGTCATGTAGAAAAGCTATGGTTAGAAGTATAATTAGATGCAAGATCCTCAGAGCTCCAGTATAATACTTATTAGCAATCCTTCCTATGCTGTTAATGGTAATGGGAGGCATTTATACTTACCTAGGAGAACACTAGCCTGAAGAAATGTGGTTTTTTCCAAGCATGGTAGAATAAAATCTTTTACTTTGCGATGGCTCCTCTTGGCCTTAGCATATGCTAGTGAAAGTTGTCTGGGTTCAACCTCAGTAATAAAGAAATCAAAAAGGTTGCAAAGTGAGATTCTGCTTTCCAGTGCAGTACCATTAGCATTGTGAGGTTCCAGCTTGCTACTGCTTCAGTGTTGTAAGTCACCTATGTTCTGTAGAGAGGAATTTTCTTCCCACAGATTTCAACTGCTGGCCTTCCAAGACTATTTTAGAAACAAGAAGTCAAACTGGTTACTGGTGGTCTATGCATCAACAATAACAGAGGTCATGCGCGTGATACTTACTGTAGTCAGCTAATCTACTCCTGGGCTGTGAAAGGTAAAATGACTTCTTGCTCTTCTGAAAGCCAAGAAAGAAGGAAAAAAGAAGAAAACCCTGATTAGTCAGTGTCATGAAAGTACAGCAACAGATGAAGTTAGAAGGAGATTTGTCATTCTTTTGCCATTATATTCTGTTGCCAATATTATTAGTCTGTTTTCTGTAGCAAAGCAATGCTTTTAAACTGACCTGAACTGCCAGAGCACAGGGGCATGCTTCTCCAACTTATTTTATTTTACAGTATACAGTTACTTCCATGAGGTCCCACAAAGTATAGGACTGAACTACAGCTATCAGAAGCTCATATATAAGTTTTTGGTGCTTACACTTTCGGCACCTGTAGTTTTCATAAAAACTCATATTTCATGTGCCTAAGCTGCTGCTGTCGCAAAAGAAATCAGAACTTCAATTAAAATTTTATAAGAAAATAAAATCAACCTCAGATGGGCAAAATATTTCTTTGAAGTTTCACTAGGTTACTTAAAAAAAAAATATCTGTGAAGTCTCTGTATATCACAGGAATCTCTTTGTATTGCAAAAGATTGTTGCTTAGATGGAAATAAGATCTTTTATTCCAACACAGCAAGTGCAGTTCCTCACACTGACACTGCATGAAAACATCTCTATAAGATCTTTTTGAGATGCGAGGCAGTATTAATGGGTGGGTTTGGAGGGGTTTTTCTGTTGGTTTTTTTTATTTTGCTGCTGTTCCAGTGACACAACATTAAATTTGAGTTTATCATTATGCTAAAATGTCTCTCTCTATGTAATTTGGTAATGGTTGCAAAGGGGGAGCCAAGCTCTTTGTACAAGTCATACACTATACACTAAATAAAGGTTGGTATAATCTTGTTGCCAATAAAACTCCACAGGAAATCACAGAATTTATTTGTCCTTGCTGAATCCAGGGAGAAATGACATAATTCTTTTGTACAGTAATGTCACCCAATAGATGGCAGTATCATCTTTATAATAAAATACTTTTTTTAGCCATTACAGAGACAGTTGGGATGAGTTTCAGCTTCTGGCTGGCAATTGACAGAAGAAATATGGGACTTTGTGTTTTAAAATGTGGCATTCTAGGGAAACATAGTGCAGTGCATCATTTTCTAATGGGACTTTTGTCAGTTCTACTTAATACAATCACAATTTTGTTCATTGTGAATGTTGCTATTCTCACTAATCAGGATTAAAAAGTACAGCTTGAATGGTTCCAAATGTTCATTGATTCCTGACTGTGAAAGAATTTGGTAAGAGCTGAGATTTCCCCTTTTTTTCCCTTTTGTCCAAAAAACAGAAACAGAGTTAGAAATATGTATGCTGGTAATGTACATGAATGTGCATGTGTGCACACAAATGTGTAGCCTTCAAGCTGTCATTTGAGGAAAAAAAACATCCTTTTCTATAGGAAAAATGTTTCTAAATATACTGTTGTTTCATAGCTATTATATTCGAAAGAAAGATGAACAGTTCTGCATATGAATGAAAGTTCTCATGCTAGGAAAGATGAATCTATATAGGTCTGAATTCTTGACATCAGGCAGAGATGAACACTAGAAACATGAACACTTTAAGATCAGTGATAACTCAATTTATGAATAATTTATAACTGACACCAATTATTTCCTCATTCAGAGGATCATTGAAAGTTAGGTGAATGATCTTCAAATTTTATTTGAAGAAAATACTTCAAACTCATTGACCATTTAGATTACCAGTTCTGCTATATTTAGAACAAGAAAGATACCCTGTTTTGGGATAAAAACAAAGGCAATTTTGTGATCACTTTGAAATAATCTGTTTTTTCTCAGATTGAAAATGTCATTAGTTTACTAGGTACTTTATCTTATCTTGCGTAAATATTATGGATATTTCTAATTTCTCATTCAGAAAATAACAGAATGTGATTACCAGAACCAGCCCACCACACACAGAGACAAGAGTGGTGTTATTTTTCTCAGCAATACCCAGACTGCATAACACAGACTGTCAGCAAGATAATCCTGCCACATCCATTCTACTGAGTATATTTATTACACTTCAAATAACTGCAGTTATATATGCATATCTAGATATGCTTCTCTATAGTCCCTGAAATAGATTGGCATTATTTAAAGACAGTAAAAAAACAAAAGAAACCCTAAATTTGAAAATTCTGTTGCTATCAGAAGAGCAAAGCTTTCTGCTCAGTGTATCCTACGACATTTTATGTCCTTCCCCCACTGAATTACCTTGACTTTCAACGGGGCACTTTGCGTTAAACAGAGAAACCCCTGTGCACCCATAATTACAGACAGTTGTTAATTATTGTAAGTAGTGCATGGTTTTGGAATAACTAAAACTATGAAATTCATTCTGCAATACTGTTGTGATTTGGAAAAGGAATTTTGAAATTATGGTAATTAAGATGAAAATATCATAACTTCTACTATTGACAAGTTAAATTACATAAAGGAATGAACAGTTGGCTGAAGTCTCTGTTTTCTCTTTAAATGTTCTCTAAAGAATTGATGAGCTATAGTTCAAATTGATGTTTGATGCTTAATTAGTCATGTATGGAATTAGTATGCAATGATTGTAGCAAGATCACAGAATCAGAGATGTAGGGGTTGGAAGGGACCTCGAGAGATCATGGGGTCCAACCCCCCTGCCTAAGCAGGCTCCCTAGCCTAAAACTAATAAACTAATAAAACTAATCAACTAGTAAACTAATAGCTAGTACATGGATGTTCTTAAGCTTATAATGTAAGCAGAAGAAATAAAAAGGGCAATCAGAAGCAAAATTAAGCTAAGGTTTGTGAAATCCTACAAATACATAGTAGGGAACTGTTCAGCTCCTATCCACACCCTCTAGGAAAGCAATAGTAAAAATCCTGGTGAGCAACTGAAATTATAGAGCAACGGAAAAAGATTTTAATGTAGGAGGAAAATACAGTTATTTTACTGAAGGTGAGGGGAGGACTTGAGCAGATGCATTGGGGACTATTTGTAAATCTGCTTGCCTAGTTGTATTAATTTCAATGTTGAGGGGTGAGTCAGCCTCCTTGTGCTCTAGATCACTGTGGTTTTATACAAGGCAGGGGAAGACAAAGAATAAGGGTAAATCTTTCAGTGGAAGGGATAAAAAGAATAGTATTCCAGAGACCATTTTAGCTCCCCAAATCAGAACAACACAGAAAGTGGTAAAAACCTGTTTGCTTTCAGTTCAAGGACCGTACCTTCAGCCATGAGTCTCCCAGGAAATGAAAGACAGGATGTAGCACTCTTTGTACCAAAAAAAAGTGAGGATAATTGCTTTAGTTGGCATCGATCCCACCAAATTTTAAGTACTTAATTGAGGATCCAAATTAAGAGTGTAGTTGTCCTAGGTTCTTGTATAATCAATAGAGAGAAGCTTCTAGAGGGCAATTCAAGTCTCACATTAACTCAGTTGCTACAGTCTTTCTCCACTGAGTCTTAATCAGCTTTTTACTTATGAAAGTTAGGTTGCTTCACATTAGAGGGCAAAAGCCAGTCTCTTGAAATTGTTTATTTCTCCTTTTCATGCTGTATCAGATTTTGGTTTTTTCTCCATTTGCCTTTTATACTATTCTTTAAATTGATCTGTTCTTCGTGTTTGGCTTAATATACAGAAATCAAAATGTTTGACTCAGGACATGATTTCCCAGAAGAAGAGGAAGGAAAAGGAAAGAAAATCGCATCATCAGTCCTTTAATGCATCCAGAAGAAGTCCAGTCTTTTCTTGAAGACTTCTAAACAGAGGCATGAAAGGTAATGGACACCTATTCTCTCAGAGTATTTCATCCTTCATCCTTTTTTCTAGGAATCTTGTTATTCTGGGTTATATATGCACACTGAACTCTCCCATTCACAAACATAGCCTCACTGCAGGAAAAACAACCCATGATGGAGTTATTTGCTATTTTTGAGCATTTACTTTAATAATTTCTTATGTTCCCTGCTTCAAATTCCCTGCAGTTATCAAAGCCTAGAGAGTCTCAGACCTCAAGACAGGAACTGCAGAGAGACCTGACGAGATACCGGCATCCATCTCAGCTCCTCATTCAGCTGGTGAGATCAAGAATTTTCTGTTCCCTGCCTTTAGCGCCAAAAGAAGTTTGATGTGAGGTTTTTGGACCAGTTTAAGGTCTAGCTCAGGTTGCTTGAAGTGGTACAGACGTATTTTTTCCCCCCTTAACAAAAGAACCATAACATTATTTTTAGATGCCTGAAGCGTTGGATGTCTGACTCACAAACCAACCCATGTAATCAGCTGCAGAACTTAATAACATTGTTCAAGTGAACAGAGATGCAGACTGCAATATTAAAGAGAGTCAAATGCACATAACAACTCACTTCAACTCTGCAATCAGACAGGTAATTATTATTTCTCAGGATGCCATAGTCCAGCAATTATCAAATTTAAATATTAATTTTAGAAGTCTTAATTATAGCAACCAGAATAGTTCTGTTCAAAAATAACTTAGCAAGAAGGTAATATCAATTTACCTGATTGAGGAACAGGTAGAGATTTAATTAGAAATGAAAAATGCAGTTTGCTTCTATTTGCATAGTAAATAGAAAAAGAATTTGATCTTTGGGGGGAAGTTTTTACTTGTTTTTCATTATTGAAATAATAGGTTATCAACAAATTCAGAAAAAATATTGTTCAATTGATGAACATAAACATATGATTTGCATTGATTTATGCCTGATCTGTGTCTATTTTATTTATCTGTAAATATCAGGTAAATAGATTACAGTATGTAAACAAAGATTTATTTTTTTTAGTCATCCACTTTCTGACATACGGAAATAGAATAATGCGCTAATTCACTTCTTAATGTAAATCTAATTTTAATCTTGTCCTTCACTGGGAAGTAAATACTGGGAAAGCTGGTTTGTTTGGGTTTTTTTGGTCACAAATTGTGGCTCTGCAACAACAGGTCATAGGCTGGTCCTGTGGCCAGCATGTCTTCAGACTGCAGCTATGGAGCTGTCTATATGGTCTCTCAATGGCAACCCAATCGATATGTATCGCCAATAAATTCAATGGTATTGTCAACAGCACTAATCCAGAAGAGCATAATCATAAATGCATAACAAATAAAGTTCACTGATTAATGCTGTAGAGTTTAAAGACTGTGCCAGGTCAAGATCTGTGATCTGGTCAGACTGTGCCAGGTTCCGTAGACCCTGCAGTGGAGACTTCACATTACAAGTAGGCAAAACCAAACCAAGAATGTATACTCCCTATTTTGAACATGGGAAAACAAAGTGATACAAAACTCAAATAATTTGGTTTACATCCCACAGAAGAGCATTTCTGGATCCTTAACTGCACTGTTCCAGTTAATTCAGATATTTTATGCTTTTCATGTGCTCCATTGAACTATCAGTCATTTTTCCTTCCCTACAGAGCCCATAAGATGAGCTCTTACCTTTTTTCCTTCTTTTCTATTTTTTCTTTTTTTCTTTTTCTTCCCCTAGTTGTCAGGATTTACCTTTCAGAATGTCACTCACAACCCAGTGACCCCTTTTCTGAGTTACCAAAGCTATAACATGACTGAGCTAGTGTGAGAATTGTTGCAATATTTCACATTAGTCTTAATTTACTTTTGATGGATAAAGGGAAACTTGTTTATGATAAATGGCCTGTATCCCTTTATCCAGTGTAGATATTTGCCGTACCATGGAGAGGTTACTCAGAAGCTTATATGCTTAGGGCTGGTGTTAGGTGATCACTCAACAGTTTAAGAAGATGCAAATTTATTTGCTTGCATTGCCCAAAGAGAAAAGTTACTTGAAGGCAAATGTTTTTATTGTTCTGAAGGAAATTTCTGAAGTCAAAGATTCAATAATGTAGGCTTGGGGTTAGAAAAAAGACCAAGCGCATGAAATACTTCTTAGCTTGGTGATTTTATTATTTTACTGAGCTTGGGATTCAAGTATTTGCCCTAGAAAATAGTCACTGAATGCAAGGTGGAATAAGACGTGAAAAGTGTGAGAGAGAACGGTGAGGGAGGGACATTGGAACATGGACAAACATGTGCTAACAAAAGACAGCTGGGCCTTCTTCATTGTTTTCTTCCTCATGACCATAAATTTGATTCTGGGCATGAGATATTTGGTGGGTTTTAATGATTGTGTTTCTTCATGAGTGAACAGTTTCTGATGAAAATGTTTAACTGGAGAATTTCTGACTGGCTATAGACACTAAAGGGAGTTACTTCAGAACTATACAATATCAATATACAACCCAGAAACCTTGACCATGCTCCTCCCTTAAAAAAAACAATGGTCACTTTTTTGCTGCAGCTGAACTAATCAGTGAAGATTCAGTGGAAATGGCAGCAATAAACTGTGTAAGCTGTGTGTTGCCAGAACCCTTATCTGAATTAATCTTTTATCTGAGCTGTGTCCTAAATTTAGACCACCATACTGTCCTTTTTTGTATATGCTATAGAAAATGGAGGCTAGAAATACTGCATGGAATTCAGTATCAAAATAAATGGTCCGTTGACTCATCTTTTACACAAAACATGCTTCTTAAAAATAGAAGGAACCTTTCATGTTCTTTGAAATGCTTTCTCAGGATTCCTGATAAAATATCCCCTCTTTCTGCAAGTAGAAACCAAGCAAATGGTGTTGATTGCCATCAAAAAGTGGTATTCTTTGCAGCTTCCACCACCGGTCAGAAAAATCACTTCAGGACTGAGAAAACTGCGTATGTTACCAAGATTCATTTACATAGCTCTCACTTACAGTGGTATCCTGTTTTATACAGGTGTTGAAACAACTCAGCAATTGGAATAGACAGAATAAATACACCATCAAAAATAAGAAAGGAATAGTCACCAATACCCAAATGTCTTTCTCTGACAGTGCCTGAATGTACCATCTGTTTCTATTGCATTATAAATTGATGTAGAAAATTGATATGCAGTGCTATTTCTGGGTAGCTTCTCATTTGCATTTGCTTTTGTTAAAAACGGGCCTAACTGAAAACCATCACTCTGAAACCCGCCAGACGTTGGAAGGAAGTGTTGAAACCAGCCTGGGGTGTTCCAGCCCAAGCCCAGATCCACAGCTAAATGGTGCAGCTGCCCACATATGTATAGCGTGCTAAACCAAAACTTTGGATCTAGACACCGCACAGCTTGTCAGATGTTCAGGCTCCTGATCCAAATACTCCACTTTGATTTAGGGCTGTAACAATTGAGTCATTATAATGGCATAAGGCTTACCACCTAGCTACGTTAAATAACCATATAATCGTTTAGCTCAGGCAGCCAAAGTGTAATAGCACCACTATGGTTACTTTCAAGGAATACCAAGAATACAGACTCAGTTGTCTTCGACTTAACACATTCAATACAATGAAATGACTAGAACAAAACAGGGTAGCAGTGTGCCATGGCCTTGATTGTGATTAATCTCAATGTAAATCATCATAACGTTTCATCCTATGCCAGGAGAAAACAAACTTATGGCTTCCTAACCCTGTATAATAGTCTAGATCACTCACAGGCAGAAATGAAATAGCCGAAGAGCTCCTCAAACTGAAGTTGATGATGTATTGTCTCTGTTGGACTCCACGCTAGACAAGGCGTATGTAAATGAAACTCTTCCCTGACATCCACTTCTTTCCCTGTGTGACCTGTTTTGGAGAGCCTTAAGAGACAAGAAATGCAGGAACCAGTTCAAATAGCTGTGTTGATGGTGGGTGTGTCTATCCCTGTGACCAGATTTATTTGTGAAATAAGCGTTTACATGATTTGGCTTTACAGCACAAGGACCTTTGAATGTTTACTTGATTCCAAAAAGAAACATGCTCTTTCCTGCCCTCTAATAATTCTGAAATAATGTTTTTCCTTTTGTCTTCTCCATTCATTATAATATTTATTTTATGAGCTTCTGTAAGGAGTAGAAAGGAGAATTCACGAAGATTGAATCGGATTAGAGGAGCTTCTTGCTTTGTTATTTAGGTGTACTGTTGAGCAGGGATGCTAGAACCAGTGTGAATACAAACCTTGCTCTGCTGTCTATTTGTATTTCCAGCATTTAGAAAATTCCATTCAAAAATACAAACACAAGCTTGAATGTCTGCACAGTTGCCAAGAGCCATGGCAAGAATATCCATCCATCTGCAGACCAGTAGGAAAGGTAATTTTTACAGCAAGCCAGTGATATACAAGGGAATGTGCGTTCACACTGACTTGTCACAGGAGAATTTGTGTCCCTCGACAATGGTAGCTCATCATAGCTTCTATGGTCAACTGAAAAGTTACTGAGGCTGAAAACATTAGAAACCCAGATAAACAGGAGTTTTAATTATAGAGCAGTGAACACATTTATAGCATTACCTGAAAAATGGCAGAACACCCGTTTGAACATTTCTACTGGAAATATGTGCTTTTTATAAATATTCCTGATTAGTGGCTTATTCAATTAAATATCTTATGGTGGACACTCCTGAACATACTCCTGAAAGAACTGAATATCAGAAGACCTTTTTACCCTTAGTTCTTTGTAAAGAACACAGGGAATTGTTTGGCATTTAAACATATACGAATGGAAGCCTATCTAGTTCACTTGGTGAACACAAACCAGTTTCCAGCCCCCTTTCCACACAGTGCTACAAGAACCAATAACTGAATATTGTTCAGAACTCCTGATAAAAAAATTAAAACAGGGACTAAATTAATTGTACAAGGTCACAAAGAGACTCAGCAGCAGATATGTCAATGAAATCACCGTGTAATGGCTTCGTTTTAATATAAATTATATTCTGTCTTAAATAGGCATGACCTGATACTAACCTGAGATCATACAATATTTGGTCAAGAAAAAATGCAGCCAAATTTCTGGCTCTAGATTTCCTGATATAAAAATGGTGGCCACGTTATGTTAAGGACTCAGAATCTACAGCTAGTTAGATTTTTCTCCTCCCTGGAAGCTCTAAAAATAAAACAATTCCAGATCAGTGCTAAAGCAACATTAAAGTGGTATTGATCCTATTGAACAATGAAAGTGTATATGTTGTGGTTATCCATCAATAAAATACATAAACAAAAGATACTTGCAATCCTCATAGCTGTTGACAGCATCAAGCAAGAATGCATTGCCAAAACAGAGACTTGTATTGACACTTATAAGCTAATATTTTTTAAGGGACAGTGTCAGTCATTCTTTCACCTCCAAATATAGATGTGGAAGGGTAGAAGTTTTGCTGCCAGCTGATGAGGAGTTACCAGTGTATTCCTCTTACATATGAGCTTCGTCAATTTCTGGAGTCCTCAGTAGCTGGAAATAGCTGCTCAGTGTTGAAAATTCAAAATAATCAATTTTCTTCTTCAGCAGGTGTTTTTTTCCTTCAAGCCTGCAAAAGAGTAGGAGAAATAAGATCCAAAGGAGATATATTTCAAGCAGAAATAATCTCTACAACGTCTTTAACCATTTTTCCAGCTCCTTATGATCTCAAGACATATGCACTGTCTCTTAAGACCAGTGCGATGACTCCAGCTAGCTGAGAGTAGGGCAGTTGCACTGCAGCTGGCAGTGGAATCCTTGGAAATGATGCCACAAGAATTAAACCCAATTAAAACTTTATTAATAAGCTTAAAATCTAGTCATTCCTAGAAAACTTGCAAATATCTTACCTACTAGAAGGTCTTGTCAGCCAATTTTTGTGGAATTACATTTATTTTCCTGGGTTCTTTTCTTTCTACCTATGTAGGAAAGAATATACAAACTAGAAAACTAACCTGTTACATGTAGGGAAATTCGAAAAAATTACCACATGTAGTCTGTCAACAGTAAAAATAGTCTTTTTAACAAAAAAACCCACAAAACAACCACAACCCAGAGGAAATTATTTTCTCAGTCATCTCCAAAACCTATAACTGTTAAATGGTACATCTAATAAAATGAAAATGAAAAATAAAAAGTTGGCTCTAGCTCTTCAAAGTTTTCTAGGATAATCTGTATTCTGTAATCTGTGTACTTTCTAGATGATAGTAGATTTTGAAGCAGAAAGGTATGAATTTGTCAATGACTGTAGGAATGAAAGTATTACTAGTCACTGCTTTTGTGATGTCTTTTCTAATGTTTAAACTTTGGGGAATAACTGATTAAATACTAAACTGTATCACCTTGCAAGGACACTTCAGCAAACCTGTTTATCTTCCAAGGACGTTAATGTGTATAGTGCAAGAAAAGAATTGTTAATTTGAAGTGTGGAAGGTGCAGGTAGGCAGACATCTGTGTCTTCACTCCATAAAAATTACATCCGGAGACGTTTCTGGAAAGAAACAAAACCCTCCATAATATCTGGGTACTGAATGGTAGACATACATATTTAGTGGGGAAAATGTTAGACATCATATACAGACTAAAAAAATACAGCTTTTATCAGAATGCCTTGAATTTAAATTCTTTTGGATTTGAATTCTGAATGACTGCCTTGATTGATTTTATACTCAGTCACTCGTACCATGCTGAAAGGCCCGAGTTAATATTTTATTTTTATATGTGGAACATAATTTTTCTTGAATAGTATCATCTAGTCCTCCTTTACTTTGAATGATTTATTACAATTCTTTTGCAGTGTTTGATTAGGTAACATTTAACACTGAATTCCAAACCTGTCATATTGTATCTTCTAGGGATGATCCTGCAAATATTTACAACCAGTCATCATTTATTCAGTGTAGCCCAATTAACTGTGCTGGAAAGATATCTGGTAACAAGCTCTGTGAAATGTTTGTCAGACTAGGACTTTAAATTTTAAGCATGTCAGATGGAAAAAAAGTTGCATAGTTCCATATACATGCCGGATTCTACTATTTGCACAGTATTTAGCATTGCATAAATAAATGCAGTTTCTGGTATGTAATACATTACAGATCTCAGAGAAGGAATACACAGTTTAAAAGTGGCATCTCTAGAATCTAGGAAGAAGCTCGGTCGTTTAGCTGCACTGTTTTCACACAACTTGTATTGTAGTAATTCCAGTAGTCTTTAGAGATGAACATTGGCCAACATGTTAACTCTTCTCTTCTATGCTATTGATTGCATTAATGCACTCCTCTATTTGTAAATTATTTCATTTGCATACTTCATCCAGAAAGTGTTCATGTGCACTGAACTCTCATCCGGTCCTCAATTCAAAGATCTGTTGTATGAATTCCTTCTGTGTCTATTCATAGGTATCATTCTGCCCTTTTCCTGGTTAGTGATAATTTGAAAAATTTGGAGCATCGCTTTTATATGCCTTTATGTCATTAATTTCAAAAGTAAAGAGGTGGAGACCCTGCCTAATTAACTTCTTAATAGCTTCAAAAGATCTATTAACTGTCTGTTCAATATCTTTGGCCAAATCTCTGCAGTTGTCAAAGGGAGTACAGCTTTATATAAAATCTGTTGATTTATCCTTGCCAAACATCGTGCCTATAGCATCTGCACTGTCTATTTTTTGTGCTTCAAAGTAGTAGTAAATATAGTTTCCAAGCTAATGTCCACCTCTGGTACAAAAAGAAAGGTTTTAAATCATATTCATAAATGCAAGTATGTTTCTGAGGATAGGTGTCAAGTTTTGAATACTTATGTTCCATAGTGGGCTACTAATCGTAAGTCATGAGACTTCTGGCTGCTTCTGGTTAATTTTACAAATGTGCACAGGTCTCAGATGTTTTAATTATTTCAGATGGATCAATTATGCATCTAAGAATTCCTCTTGGGCATGCCTTGAGGAAGAGGATTTGTTATTATTTGCAAGAAAGTTGTCAGCCAATATGAAAGCTGAAATAGTGCAACAACCACCCACTATCCAAATATGAGAACACATAACCCAAACATTTCACCAAAAGTAGCCTAAAAAATTATTTTTCTAAACTGTTCCAGGAGAGCTTACATGTAGCAAATGTATTAAAGACAGTGAGACTTCGCTCATGAACAATTCATAAATCTAATAGAACTAAGTTGGTAACAAATATTAGTCATGCAAAAGAGAGCGATAGCTCTATTAACTTCCAGTCATAAAAGTACATGGAAAGTTCTGCATACAGCCCTTCCCTTCCAGTCTGTCCTCATTTGGCTTCTCCTGCACAGTTAAATTGCAACTGAAATTAAATAACCTGGTTTATGGTTTTTCTTGGTGCCCTCGGTTTTTCTTCATGTAATGAGTATTTCTTGGCTTTGTAAAGTATGGGACTACACACAGAATCATAGAAGGGTTTGGTTTGGAAGGGACCTTTATAGGTCATGTAGTCCAATCCCCTTCAGTGAGCAGGGACATCTTCAACTAGGTCAAGTTGCTCAGAGCCCCGTTCAACCTGACTTTGAATGTTTCCAGGGCCAGGCATCTACACCTCTCTGAGAAACCTGTGCCAGTGCTTCACCACTCTCATAAAAAAAATTCTTCTTTGTATCTAGTCTGTATCTACCCTCTTTTCATTTAAAACCGTTAGCCCTTGTTCTGTTGCTACAGGCCCTACTAAAAATTTGTCCCCATTTTTCTTATAAGCCTTGATGCAGTGGAAGGCTGCAGTAAGATCTTCCTGGAGTCTCCTCTTCAGGCTGCACAGCCCCAGCTCTCTCAGCTTCCACAGACACCCACCATGAAAAACACAAGAGGTCAGTGCTTCTCTGGTGTTTGTATGGACAGCTTCTCTGGTTTGCATGTGAGATTATAAAACCACACTGAAGGTGGCTCTCTTAGTATGTAGGAAAAATTAACTTTGGGACTCGTTTGTGTATTATTACCTTGTCATTTATGTGCTCCAGATCTTTAAAAGTAGATCAGAGCATTTCCTTTTTCCTACTTTTCATACTGCCAACTCTGATTCTTTTCTTCCACTTCGAATTTGATTGTAAATATGCTTACCAATTCTCTTCCTGCAACAGTTTCCATACAGGATTTTTTTAAGGAAGGGGAAAATCATCCTCAGCTATTCAAATGTTGTGAACATTTACTGAGCACCATTTTACTCTATTGAAATGTTCTGTGCTATTTGATGCTCATTTTTATTTTCATCCGTTATTTTTCACTTGTTTTAGCAATCACAGTGATTTATGTTTTCCTTCTGCTTTCCAAATGCTTATTTTAGAGACAGATTTTATTTTGCATATGGTTAAATACTTAAATTTATGGGAACTTATCAGGACTACTTTGCACGCTCCATTTTTCTGGGGAAATGTGGAATATTTAATCCGTCACTGCTTTTCAGTTACTACAAAGTTAATGCAGTTTCTGCATTTTGGTGTTATCTAGAGATCTGCCATAGGTCAGAGTCCAAGCTAGTTTAACTTTCATTTTTACGAAGTAAGTATTCTGGGCATCCCATCTTGTTAAGACAACTCTTTTACCTTTTGTGGGCTACCTTGGAAACTGCAGTTTCTAATATCAGGTCCGGTGCAGAGTTGAGCAGCTCCAGAGGGAATGGAAGGAGTAATTATTCCATAAGAGAGGGCTGCCAGAATGTTTAGAGGGCTTGAGAGCACCATTCAATAGAAAGTGGCTCCCAGGACTAGTGTTGGTCATTCTAAAGGAGAATGAGAGAGACACGGCAAGAGCTTTCAAATCTGAGGACGATTGTTTTAAGACCTAAAGGAATGAGTTATTTTTCACATCCACCAGCCTGTGGAATAGAAATAGTGGCCAGAAATTGCACCAAGGGAGATCAATTTAGATCATTGGAAAGCCTTTCTAGTGCAAGGAGAGTGAAGCACTGGAATGGGTTACTCATGGAGGTTGTGGGACTTCCCCTCGCTGAAGGCTTTTTAACATACACCATGTTAAACATTGTTATATAGGGTTTTCATATATTTGCTAATGCCATAGAGTTGTGAGGTGGTCCTGTGCAAGCAAGAGGATGAAGCAGATTAATTGATTAGGGGCAAATAACTGCTCAGATACTGAAGCTGGCAACACGTATGCCAGCCTGAGCACATGAGGTGAGTAAGCATAAAGCCTTTGTACTGGCCTTTTACTACTGCGAGCTGCAGATTTCAGTTTCCATTACATCTGACTGGCAAAGGCAATCAAACACATGCAAAGCTGAGAGGCAAAGGATTTCTCTAATGCCAGTTTTGTTTCTGCAGTACCTGTAATTATAATTTGGTACACAAAGTGCTCATTTACCTGTGGCCTCAGTTTTTATAACCTGGATATATACAACAGGCCAGGACCGTTTATATTTAGTTATGATCTGATTAGGTGAAGGAAAAGCTAATAAGGCAAAGATGATGAGGTGAGATACACACAAATGTATTAGCCAATATGACAGCTTGTAGTGGTCAAAAAGTAGATACTTTGGATACTTTGGTGTTTTCACATTTTGAGAGACTTGTTATAATGCATAACTCAACAGGTCTCTCTTCTTCTCAAATTAGTTACGCAATGCAAATCAAATTAAAAATTCACAAAATTATTAATGGCTAATTGAGGACTACTGAAAGATGACAATGTCCTAGATGGTTGCAAATTGTTCCAGTGTCACTGTCTGCTCTCTGCTCCAGTGCTTTGTAATGAGTCAGTAGTCAGCTTTAATTTGTTCAGTTTAATTAAATTCCACCTGAATAAATATGTGTTGCACAAAGCTGAAGGAGATGCTGAAAATTCCTGGATGATGTATGCAGCTGAGATCTAATTTGATAGTATGAAGGCTTAGATTGTAAACTATTCTCTTCCACAAAGGTGAGCACCATATAAGTACTTAAATAATAATCTAGATTAACTTGTAAGGAAAATTATATAAAGAAAGCAAACCAAACTTGCACACAGAAGAATATTTTTGAATTCTTAGAATAATGAAAGTCATCAGTAGATTAGAAGTACATTTCACTTTCAAAAGACAGTCCCATTAAGATGAGCAGTTTGTTTACTTAGCCTGATACTGTCCTGTCTACCCATTACATTAATTAAACAACTAGTAGTGTAATCAGATAGCACAGTATTTTCTGCTAAGATGTCTTGCCTTTGGTAGAATGACATTTATTAATTAGATTTCTGTATATGATCTGCGATGTAAAGGAATTCAAATCAATGCCAAGTCATTGTCCTCCTCTTTCTCACTCAATGGAAAATTGAGAAAAAAATGCTCTCCCCCCCAAAACCTCTTAGCCCACAGCTAATTTGTGAGATGTGGGATTAAAAAACAAGCAAACAAACCCCCAAATAAATCCAAATCACAGATAAATTAGAGGATTTGTTTAGTTTGGCTAGGATTATGTCAGTATATCCTGAATTATGTGTAGTTTTAGTTATCTAAAACTCTTTCAGTTCGCCCAGTGTCCCTACTGCTAACACCCTTCTCAGAAGGTAGCAACCAAAATGGGAATAAATTCCTCATAAAATCTTTCCTGAAAGCATGTGGTTTACTTACCTGACATCCTACTGACAGACTAGACTAAAAGTATGGCATGTTTATAGTCTGGATCACAAACAATACAGTTATTGTATATAGTTCATAAGGAGATTAACAGAAAGATTCTGGAAAACTAAGCTTAATTGATGAAAGCATGTTGCCTGATATATCACACCTGTTTAGATGATGCAGAAACATGGATCCACATCATCCAGGTAACCAGTGCCCACAGAAGTCAGGAGCAAAACTTGTCCCTAAGGACTCATGAAGGAAAATAGTTTATTCCTCTTCTGCGTTACTTTATTTAACAATAGTTACTCTCCTTCAGGAGCTGTGTAAAGTTCATTCTCTTTTATGATTTTAACTATAACAGTGTAATTGTCTGAGCCCTTCCTTGCAGGGAAATTTGCATGGACTCCCTCTCCACTCTATGTGCACCTAAGGTTATATTTCTTGTGACTTTGTTAAATTTCATGGGTTGGTATGTACAGATCTATACCTTTATTTCTTCTAATTGATTGTTCTGTTTTCTCATTATGGTGATATTTTCACTAAAGTTTTAAGTCAAAACTTACTTATACTTTCACTGAAATTTAGAGGTAATCACCACCATTTTAATATTCAAAAATTTTATTAAAAATTGTTACTAAAAGAGACATCCTAGGTAATTAAATAATTAAATGTTTTTCACTTCCTGACACAGAAGGAGCCAGTGATACAAGAACTGATTGTGTTGCTGTAACATCCCATATGTATTTACACAAAGATAGCAGTTGTGCAATTCATTTTCCTCTAACTTTCTAGATTATTTTCATTTGTGAGTGGCTTTGAAAATCATGATTTGTGTAATCACAGAAAATGTCATAAAAGTCTTTATTTGCAAGCCCAAATTACTGAGTGTAAGATTTGGAAGAATTTGGTCCTAAGACAAGCAACAGCCAAGAATCTCAAAAAGGGCATCACCTGCTTCCAATATGAAAAGAGCCAGGCTGGAGAAGGTTCTAGGTTAGTCACAGGTGAGCACTGCAATGTCTTACAGATCCTGCTCTGAAACTCAGTGCCTTTAACACGGTATCGAGACAAGAGAGCAAGTCAGCTCAGAATATCAGGTCAGAGCAAGATGAACAGAGACACAGCAGCTGTTAGGAGCACTAAGTGCTCTGATATAGCTCAAACCCCTTCCTTCTCCAGTCACCCCATTGGAATGCTGGAAGGTGACTCCATCCAGCTGGGCAAAGCCAAAAAATCATAAAGCCAGAAACCTCCATCTATTTTCTGAAAGAATTTAACATGTATTCACTTTTCATTTCAGCAGAGACCAAAAGAGGGATTAGTTTGTGTAATGTGCCCAGAGATTAGCAAACACTCTGGGGAATCCACAGACCTATGTTTGAAGGCTCTAATCCGCAGATCATGTCTCCCAGGAAATTTTCCTAACTGCAGGTTTACACAGTGAGTTCCCCCTTGAGGTCTCTTTAGTTTTCTGAACCTTGCATTCTGTTCCGTGTAAATGCCATTGTGCATACGGCGGCACTCCTAGGTGCCATAGGAAGCTTAAAAGAAAAGTGGCTCCTCCCGGGGTGCTCCAGACTGACAGCAGCTCCGAGGGGAGGAGAACACTGTCAGAGCTCAGAGACTGGAAGGCAGCAAGCTCTCTTAACAGTTGCTTTACCAAGAAAACAGCGGAAAGACTTTAAAATATTATTATACTTTGTGTAGCGAATAATGGATTGATTGCTAGTAACAGTGACCAAATTCAATTCCTGGAGTAAAGTAATAAATATTAGGTTTAGATATTATTCAAAGACCAGTGAAAATTAAATTGTATGGGTATCCAGCTCCATTTTTCAGCATTTCCTCCCCAAAAGGCTGAGAGCTTTTGCATTGGATTAGGGTAACCACTAAATCTGAGGCATGTTTTATCTGGGTTACTCAGGTGACAGTATTTCTTCTCACTGAGCTATTTATGTACTATTCCCCATTTTGTGACTTGACTGTTAGTTTTCCTCTTTGCAGAGCTATTAACAAAACCAAGAAAGGTCATATTACTCTATCTTCCTATTTCTTCTTTGTTCTCCCCATTCAACACTGTTTTGTTGGGTCATTTCATTCTTTGAGGAGGAGGGAGAAGTTCAGTTGCTGCGTCTCCTTTATTAATTGCTGTAGGGTTAAGTTTGATTTCATCTGTTTTGTCCCCAAACCTGTTTCTACACCGTGTTCCATCAGCATGAATTTCATACTGGTTTCCTTTCTGAGATTCACCGGTGTGTTTAGAAAGCTGGCTGCTCCACGTTTTTGTTTCCACCAGGAGGGAAAAGGCCTGGAAGTTGGCAGTGATGTGCTCGAGATAGTATCACAGGACACCATGCGTGGACATATGACAACCACTCTCTTTAAATGAACCCATTCATCAAACTACATTAGTGAAGTACCTTCACCTACTGAGCTCACAAGCAGTTTAATTTCATTTTCCTGGGTTTTTGGTTGGTGGCACATTGCAGTGTTTCTTAGGGGCTTCTGGAAACTGAGATTACCCTTGTTACCTCCAGTCAAAGCCTGACAAGAGTTACACATGTTTGCAATTAGGTGGTGAAGCTCAGCTGGATATATCTGGCACTAATAAAGCCAAAGAT
The DNA here is from genome assembly GCA_022605575.1 of Laterallus jamaicensis coturniculus. Lineage (NCBI taxonomy): Eukaryota > Metazoa > Chordata > Aves > Gruiformes > Rallidae > Laterallus > Laterallus jamaicensis. The sequence goes on from JAKCOX010000005.1 coordinate 8,034,231, forward strand.
GGTAACCAGCTCAGGACAGAATATCTGGAAACTATAAGGGCAATCATTGTGCTACCGGTACAAATCATGCGGGTCTCAAAACAGAAGACAGTGGCTTCATCAGAGGCCGGAAGGATGTCTTAAGTTAACAGCAGTTAAGGGCTGGCACAAGGATTAGATAAGGATGAAGCATGGAAGTAAGTGGCCATTGCTGACAATCTGTGTTTTCTCTCAACTGTGTACATTTTTTTGTTCTTTGACATTTGACACAAGAGGCTTCACCTGCAGCATGCAGTACTTGCTGTAATACCACAGACCTCTGCTGTGCTGCTGTTCTGACACTTGGTGTCTTTTGGAAGCACTTGAGAGGCATTTTCTAGGTATGGTATTGATGAGCTTCCCACCACCACCACCTTCCTCTTTACAGTATCACTCAAGGACTGTTGAAATAAACATAGCACACAAGGATCTAATAGTGGTTTCTACAATGTGTACTTCTCTGTGTTTTATGTCCTGTCACCACCGTGAGCACTATCCCATCAGGTCAAAGCGATGTTCTCACACTAAAAGAAGTTGAGGGTTATACAACTGGACATCCTGGCTGTTGGGACAGGAGAGATTCAGTGCTTGAGTTTCTTTTCCCTATTTTTTTTCTCAGTTATTGCATGAGGCGCTGGCTGAGCTTGAAAACACAGAGAAGAGTTTGGATTTTGTGGCTCCTACCTTTTAACTCCCCTACTGAACCCACATGGAGACCTCCCATCATGTTCATCCAGTACAGCTGCTTGCACCTGCCATGCCTCTGGGTACAGAGCTCATTCCTCTGCCAGTGCTATGCTGGTTGTCACTGGATATGGGTGTGCAAAGCTTAAGGAAGGAGTCCGTGATGTGCCTCCCATATGTCATAGGTGTGAAGTGGGACAGGGCAGGGGGAAGTGGACGGAGGGGATATGCAGCAGGACCAGCCCTGCGGGATACCACAGATGAGTCTTGGGAGTTCAGAGATGTTGCTAGAGAATCATTACCAGCTAATTTTAGTAAAGGTCAGTGTCTTGTATGTTTACCCTGCTATAAATGTATACATCGTTACCACTACTGCTACTGAAGAGAGAAGCATAACAATCTTTTAATGCTCTAATTAAGACTGCAATTTTCTAGCTATGCTTAAACAACTTCCTTACTTTTCTTTCTTTGTAGTTAGTTAATAATTGTGACATTTTTCTTGGCTTTAACTGTGTGTCCCTGAAGGCATGTTAAAGACCCCCTGTGATTAAAATAGTGGGAATCATGTTGCTGAAGTGACATTAACAGAGATAATTATTAAAATTTGGCCCCTGCTGTTTGTGGTTTCTCAAGACTATACTTCTTTAGCAAATTTAAAAATACAATTACATGATGCCTGCCAGCTAGTAACTATGCTATAGCCCAAATGTTAAGTGAGAACTAGAGAAGTAATTATGGGCTGTCATAACACCTGGATACAGAAGTGCTAGTAGATTGTTTAATGTTGCATTTAATAGATCATTGGGTTTGTTGCTGACGTAAAGCAACTGTGATTGTACACAAAATGATCGATTGGCCTACTATGCTATTTTAATGTCAGTAAGGTGTTTTTAGTACTTATCTGCTGTTCCAAAGACTTGAATAGAAATATGATGCAACTTCCTTTGAGCCTGTCCATCTGAATGGATTTCAAATACATACTCAATGTGACATTTACCAGAAGGAAACAAAATTGTTACTTCACTGCAACCTGTTTACATTTTCTCCTGAATCAGCAGCTCCTGTTTGTCTTGTAACTTATACAGCAATTCTGATTTCACCTCTATTGTTTATTTCCCTTTCCCTTTCAGGCAACTGCAAAAGTCAGAAAATGGCCTTTGTGATAATGCCACTGAGATTTAGAGCATTAAAGCAATCTCATTATCAGTTTACATCCCCAGTTGGAAATCGGGGATTGTTCAGCACATCAAAGAGTAGAGCAGGGGCATGTAATGTGCAGCCCAAGGGCCAGATGAGCCCTGCTGAGTCATATAATGCGGGCTCCCGCTGCCCTCTTCCTCTAACTGAAGGATGGGGACAAAACAGCAGAGCTTTTGGCTGGTGTTGCTAATGAACTTGAGCCACTATAAATTATTTTCCATCTGCATGCCAAATATGGTTATATGAGCTTATAATAAATGTCTGTAGTTTATATGCAAATTGGATGTGTCCCTTGGGCCCTTGGTGAGTAACCTGTATAACCTTCAGGTCTGTAGAAGGTAAGCCTCTGGCTAATGCAGAAATTAGTGCACGGGGCTAGAGGCTGCCTTGCAGTATGAGTCCAAGTTGATCTTTGCTTAAAAACAATGGAGGACTAATAGAAACCTCTTTAGTTCAGCTTCCTGCTGAACTACTGGGTGTGTGAGCAAGAAAGGAAGGAAAAAATACTCTCTGGTTTCGACAGCGGCTGCATAAATGCTCGCTCCCACAGACCTTGGACCTTAGCAGCCATGCATGAGTAAAACCCCCACCACATCAGTGACGTCCTCCCAGTGGATCTGCAAATGACATTGCATTGTTGAATTTTTATGCTGTGGCAAGAATTTTAATTATTTTAATCACTGTTTCTGAGTTACTGGGAAACAAACATGGAATCTATCATTATTTCATCCAACTGTGCAAATGAAATATATAATTGATATAAAATGGTTTTGTCATACACAGTTTGAACAAAGATCTACGGTAGTTTAAAATTCAGAGGGTTCTTCCATGGCACAGTTCTATTAATGCATTCATTAACAAGAAATTGCATTACAATGTCTGTGGGGCTTACTTCAGTGAAAGAATGATTTCTTTGTTGGTAATTTCATCTTGATGTTACTCCCCTCTATTCAGTTTCCCCAAAATGATATTTTTCTAAAAATCAACACTAATATGGTAGTTAACCTTTCTCAATATTACTTAAGAAGATAATACTGAGATACAGTTGTACAAAAAATTAAACCTTGAAACCTTCCCCACTGTTGTAAAAGTTCAGCACAACTTCAACCACATTCTTTATTTTACAGATCTTGCTTTTTAAATGGCAATAAAGACCTTGAAATTATAAGGAGGGTCATCTGGCTGACATATAATAGTGTGAAGGATCTTTTTGTATGGAAAGAAGGCATGTACAGGTACTGTTGAAGCAGTTGCACCAGCTTCTCTTACTTTTAGCAAGGCACAGAGTTTTAATGTCGTTTTCATTCTTTCTTTTGTGATAAAACTTATATTCAGTAAGATAAGGGAGAGGGGTTATATGAATCTGCCATCTTGAAAGATACACAAAGAGTTTTCTCAAAGTATTGTTCAATTTTTATTAATTCATTTTTCATGTATTTATTCTTTTTAAAAATGTCAAAAAAATAAATCTTTTCTCTTTTTTGGGGGATCAAATCTGACTGTGACCATCTGTCTGCAAATTCTGGCTTTGCTTGGGGTGAGGAAGGTGTCTGTGCTGTGCCTTGGTCTGTTGGAGAATCATGGATGACAGGTGCTAGGAAGTAAAATTCTACAGTGTAAAACATGGGGAATATGCATCGACCTTGACTTGCAGAACTATTCCAAGAGGTAAGGCAAAAGACTATTTTTTTGTGTCCTGTCCTGGTTTATTGCCATAAATAATTTCTTCAGTGTCTCCTAAAAATGCAATGGGCTTGAAAATGTGCCCATTTAAAATTACTTGTTTTAGGCCTCTTTTTAATTTCCATTTATGAGGTTAGAGTTTTTTATTTTCTAGTTGATGTAGACAATCATGAATGATAAAACTCTACAATATCTTTAAAGTAAAAGCTGAAATTCTTGTCCAGTCATTTGATTTGAGGAGCTCAGACCAGCTATAGGTGGATGCTTAATGATCAAGTCTGAAGAATTGATATGGTTGTCTCTGTTAGGGAACTTTCAGTGACAGTGAAAATAGTTCTGGTGTATTACAAGCTGTGAATGATTATAGATCCTGTGTTGTCCTAAATCTTTTTTTGAGCTACTGATAAGAACAGTCCTTAATGTTATTTGAATAAATCAGATGGGGATTTCTTTCCTTTAGATAAAATTATGTACCACCAACTATAATTAAAATTCTGATAGAAAAGTACTCTGCCACTGAATCTTTTGGTCTTAGTATGCCATTTGCAGACAAGTTGGATGGCCACTTTGCTGCCGTCAGTACTCTACACTGTATTTTTGCTCAGATTCTTAAGAATTAAATACACTGCATAGTTCCAAGTTAGATTTTAAGAGGCAGAAAAAATTGGCAAAACATAAAAAACTTCAACTAGCTATGTATCAACCAGTCAATAGCACAATACAAAAAGCAGAGAGACGTTTTATTAACATTTCAAGCGGTTCTCATTCTGCTGTTCTAAGAAGAAGCTGTTCTTTGTTTAACCTTTATTAGTGTAGGAGTGATCTTGAGAAGCAGCAGTAGTACAGCCAGCAAATACAAGAGGATACATTTTCGCTGTCTTTTGCAGTCAAGGATGTCATAGAGTGAAGGTAAGTATGAAGAACTGGCATAGTTTAAAAGCTCCTCAAATTAAAACTAAAGGATGCAAATTTCTGATAGATGAATGCACCAGGAAAACAACTCTGGGAAAATAATGTCTGTCTCTGAACAAAGAGTGCTCTTTGAAAGTAAAAATAAAGAGCAAAGCAATAAATACAATGGAGACATCAAAAGAACCTACCAAAAATGATTACATCAAATCAAAAAAGATTAACTATTTTAAGGTACAAGACAGATCAAAGGCTTCTTAAAGATATCAGAAAAGCAAAGCCTATGACAAAATTAGGATCCTAAGAAGCAAAGTCAGAAACTAATGAAAACATACCTAACACCATTTGAAGTGGAAAATGAAATACAGTATTCTGGGGTTAGCCAAAATATTTGGTACTAATAATCCTTTCATCTTTTATTAGCTGAAATTAAAATCTAGACTACATAACACCTGAAAATTCTTGATATGATTGAATTTGCCATCGCAGTTATGCAAAAGAAAAAGCCTAACCTACTAATTACTTAAACTTCTTTGAACAGGAAAATAAAAGTAATGGAGAAAAAGAAATCAATAACAGGGTATTTAAATATCAAGAAAGTCTCTGATTTAGATTCAGCAGAGTTGAACAACGTGTTTTACTGGAATAGTTATGCCAATGCCAGGGCTAGAGCTAGCCCAAACAGAACTAGCTCAAGTATCTACGCTAGATGAATATTTTATGATGTAATCGTATTGGTGGAAAAAAATATATTATGAACCGTCTGTTCTGTGAAAATATGTCGGTTCACTGAGGTAATTTTTAAAAGGATTATTTTGGAAAAATGTCATTTTTCCCTTGCTACTTCTTATCTCAGAATAGGCCTGAGTACTGTTCATCCAGGAAAACAAGGCAGACATACAACTACTTACCCGAGAAGGTGCTTTTAAACACATATTTTCTTTCTAATTTTGTGCCTACCAGCTCCAAAAATAGGAATTAGAAAGCAAAGAGATAGACTTGCAAGTTTATAAATCAAGGTTAAAGTGATCTTCTTTCCATTAGATTATCTAGACCTGGTTTCCAAATCTTTCTCTTTTCTAATCCCTCAGAATACATCATCTGAGCATCTTGACACCAGCTAGTTCTTTTGAACTTGAGTCACAACAGGACCTTACTCTGTGTTTCTTACTGGGACAGTGTGTGTGGATTCCAGGTTTCTCTTTCCTTCGTGGTGTTCTGTCCCTTTTGCTTCACTGGATATAAAGCTGTTCAGCACGTGATGAAGCTGAGCCTTCTGCAAGGATAGCTAAATGATCAGTGTTATTATTCATCAGACCAATGCCACGGGGGCAGGGGGGGCAGGGAGAAGGGAGTTCTGGTTTCGCTGGTTTGGAGGTACTAATAATATGTATGTCTTTTGTAGACCAGGGAACGGCTGGAGAGGGACCCAAGAGCTAGTCGTAGAGGCCGACACAGCCTATAATGCTCTGTCTGATAATAACCAGATTAGAACTGCGCAATTCCAACAAAGAAACACAAGCATTACAAAAGTATAGTGAGTATCAATTTGCCCATTATCTCTAATGAAATTAAATAATGCATATGGGACCACACATTTGAGGACTAAATACACATTAAAATTCTTAACAGTGTGAAGATTAAGGCAATATGATTTTTTTAAAGCTTTCATCCAGGGAAAAATAGCTTACTGCTTGCTTTAAGTAAGATTAGCTAGAAAAATCCTACAGTACACCTAGAACAAAGCCTGAGTGGCAACAGGCAAATATTTTAATGTGGAAAGATTTTTATTGGTTTTAATTATGCAATGACATTTTTGTTGAATGCCTTAAATCTTTAATTACCGCCCAAAAGCACTGAGCATGACATGAGTTATTTACTGAGTCACTGTGAAATACAGTTCAATATTTTCTTATAAATGCTTCATAATAATACAACAGAAGGTCCTCACTGCAAAGAACACTGATTTTTAGGAATGTAGGTGTTTCAGGGCCTGATTTTTTAGTAATGTAGGTGTTTCACGTGTCAAACCACAAGGAAGTGATCTGAAAGAATTCCAATAGCTTCCATGTGAGTTTGCTCAGGTCTTTTCTGAGCATTAGTGCTTGTAGTGGCTACAGAAATGCTTTCTGGTGCCTGAAAATGGCACAAAACCAGAACCTGTCACCAAAGGGGGAAAGCCTGAATACATGTTGTGCGTTTTAGGGTTTTGTGTGTATGTGCTGTTGCTGTTTGTTTGGGTTTTTTTAATGGGGTGGGGAAGGAAATGACTAATGTAAACCTTGGGGAAATTATCAGATGGCAACTGTAACAGCTGCATGCGTAGAAACATATCTATGAGGCTTTCACAGGAGTTCACACTCTCTTACTTCTCAGCGCTGTTGATTTGCAGCTGAGATCAATTTTGTCACGAGCATGAGGCAGGCAGTACTGTACCACTAGTAAGAACTATGTATTTATGAATAGCTACATCCAAGCTGAGACAGGCAAGAAAACAGACATTTATTTATGCCAGAGGTTTGCCCTTAATCTTTCATTAAAGAAATAGAAATAGGGCCTACAGCTGAAGTGTATGAATCAACTTGTCTGAAATTTTATAGTCTGTGGCCTACGTAGTGAGGCATACAGAAGAGGGAAGGAAGCAGAAGTAATCTCACTGCTTGCATGTAGGTACCTAATCTGTGTAAGGTGGTGCATCTTTGCAAGCTTCCCACGTACCTAGGGGAAAGGAATCATAGTTTTCCAGGCCCTCTAACGGCCTGCCCCTAGTTCCTGACCTAGATAATTTTCTGGAGAAGTAGATTTCTCTCCTTTGAGTATGTCTTGCCTCCCCAAAACAGGGCAATTTGTGATTACAGTAATCAAAGGAAACAAATGAGATCAGAAGAAACCTACACATGCTACAGACTCCAATTGTTATGCACAGTGAACAATTGAAACAGCTATATGATAGTAACTTGGGGCTGTTTCCTCCCTTCCTCTCAAAGGAACATGAGATGTTGCCAACAAAGAATGAACTATGTCCAGGAGCTCTGACAGACACTTGCTGTCATCGTTCAAATGGAGAGGAAAAAGCCAGGCAATCACACTTCCATAGTTTTCACTAGTTTGATTCATATCCATACAAGTTTTCTGATTTTTGCAACTATGGTTTTACTTTGTGCAGGAAAGAATTGGTTGCTGATTGTGCAGCATAGCTGCATAGCAAAGTTTGTGACAGCAAAATGTAATTCTAATTATGATTTATCCTAAGAGTAAGACAGGATTTAGTTTTTAAGGCATTGCAATCCCATTGTTGTACAGTAGTGTCATGGTTTAACCCTAGCCAGTAGCTAAGCATGACACAACTGCTCATTCACTCCTGTGGTGGGATGGAGGGAGGATCAGAAGAGTGAAAGTGAGAAAACTCGTGGGTTGAGACAAAGACAGTTTAATAGGTAAAGCAAAAGTCACACTTACAAGTGAAGCAAAACCAGGAATTCATTCCCCACTTCCCACAGGAGGGCAGGTGTTCAGCCATCCCCAGGACAGCGGGGCTCCATCACGTGAAATGGTAACTTGGGAAGCCCTTGCTCCAAACTTCCCCCCTTTCTCCTTCTTCCCCAGCTTTATATGCTGAGCATGACATCATATGGTATGGAATATCCCTTTGGTCAGTTAGGGTCAGCTGTCCTGGCCGTGTACTCTCCCAAATCCTTGTGCACTCCCAGCCTACTCACAGATGGGGTGGAGTAGGGTAAGGAGCAAAAGAGGCCTTGGCTCTGTATGAGCACTGCTCAGCAGGAATGAAAATATCCTGTTCCCAGCACAGATCTAAACCACAGCTCTATACCATTTACTATGATGAAAATTAACTCTATCCCAGAATAAACCAGTACAAGTATACACATCTGAATTTTTTTCTAGGGAACGTATTGCAATTGTGTCTCAACAAGAGTGAAGGAAACATCCATGTCAGTGTTGTGGTTATGTTTTTAGAGACTAGACTTATGGGCAGGGATGAGAGACCAGAGTAACAGGAATTGGGACAGGAGCCCAGAGCTGAGGAGAGGTACTGCCTGGGTGGCTAAGAGCAGCCCTGAGGGGATGCTGGTGCTGGGGGTTCTGAACAGCATCTGCAGTCAGCAGGGTGGGCTCCTCCTCTGAAAGAGTCATCTCATCATCACACCAGAGTGTGAGAACCTGGCATTGTCATCACTTCTCTGTGACATATCCTTTCTGATAAAATCTGGACTTTTTATCTGTAGGAAGGGGAATTTATTCCGTTAATCACAGACTAAATCCAACTGTTCCTACTTCTGTTGGCATAAGCCCAGGTGGTAGGCCCTCTGAGCAGAAAATCTGCCAACTGGGAAGTCATAATAGGAAAAAACAGCTGCTGTTTTTCATGTTAAAATCCTGGGCATAATATGAAGCCCAATCCGTGGTCTTAAGTTTTCCTTTCCCAGCAGAAAGCTTAACAGTGTTTGAAAGTATCAGTGCTGCCTGATCACTACACAAAACATGCCTCCAAAAATGCATGGGGCTTATTTGGGACTCAAAGATATATCTCATAGGTGGTCCAGGTATGCAATTTTACCCTCTAGACAGTATTTACCAACTCTTGCATGAGAGCAATCAGCTGTCAAAAAGGAGGAACATTATCCTATGCTTCAATGAAGTGCAGTTTTCTTTATTCAGATGTTGCTTATTGAGTTTTCATGCAAGAATGAAAAAATACATAAGACTTGATGAACACAGGATATGCAGCATTACAGAGGGAAGAAACTTGCTGCTGTATCTAGAAGGCTTGTTCATAAAGGTGCCCTCATAAGTCTAATGTATTCAGCCAGTAACTCCTGTGAAGAAAACTACCTTATCAAATGCTTTGAAAAACATACATGTAATTCTATTTAACATCATTCATAATTTTAAAACAGAGATGCCTGTAGAGCTATTACAAGAAAACCAACTATTTGTGACATTAAAAGTCTGCTACATAATTTTTTTAAACAAGAAGACATTATGAACTCTGTTTCTACTTTGGTTCAGGACTTTCAGGTTTTTACAAGATCAAGTTCTGAGTGTGAGACTTAACTTTGCATCTTGTACCTTCTTGATTTAAAGACAAAGAAAAAAGAGCCTTCTAGAAATCCCGATAACATTAGTGCAGAGGAGACCAAGGTGGAAGAGTTACATTGGATTGCTTGTGCCTTACGCTGCTTGAGATATCAAGTTCATAATTTAAGTGATAATATGTTTGTTTCCTTCTGTGGGGAAAATGTTACTGCATTGCTATGTGAGTAACTTGTCCCCAACTAATTTCCAGAACAGTATCTAGCACTGGCCTGGGAAAGTTTCCTCCATTGAAATTCAGTATGAAGTTCACTAGAGCAACTGTATCTATGGTCTGATCGCTCGTCTGTTGGAATGAAATTATAGTCTTCTATTCATCTCATTATGCATGAAATTAAGATAGAATCTAGGAAAGATAACAAAGTTTCAGATGTACTTTTGTACTGAAAAAGTGCTGCTTCCCCAATACTTTCTCCTGCAACCTCTTTGTATTTAAAGTGATAATACATGAAATCCTCCAGTATCCAAATTTCCAATGAGAGCCAACAGGTGGACTTTAAAAAACCCAACAATATTTCATGTTACAGAGATGTAAGCTGAGGAAAATTATATTAACATTTTAAGAGTCCTGCTTTAATTGCTTGAATTTCTTGAATGCGTCTGTTGGTCTTAAGTGATTGTTTTCTACCAATAATTATTAGGATTTACTTTTAATATATCCCATTCAACACTATCATGTTTCCCTCTAGCAATGTTCTATGTGCTCACACAAGGTTGCCCCTGGGAACAGAAATTTTCAGGGTTTTTATGGGAGAAGAAGAAAGAGAAAACAAAATGTCTAGTAGGATGGATGGTAGGGAGTTGCTAATGTCTGTAGCAGTTAATTTCACAATCTTATACCAAGTCTAAGTAAATTTTTTATCTTCTTTAAGAGTGAACTTTACTATAAATCTATTGTCGCCGAGGTACAAAACCCATTGGTTACTTTTACCTCTGAACTTTGGTGCCTTTTGTAACATTTTGAAGCCCTTCAGGTAATGAAGGTAATCTTGGGGAATTTGAATTAGAGCACTTGCAGTAACCCTGATTTCTGTTTACATTATCATTTAATTAAAACCATTGTCCTGGTTTCAGCTAAGATGGAGTTAATTTACTTTTTTAGCACTGAATGGAATGCAGTGTTTGGGTGTTAGAATGAGAGCAGTGCTGATAGCCAAGCAATCACGGACTCTTTCAGGTCTTCATATTTCCCTACTAACGAGAAAGGAGGGGACACAGCCAGGACAGGTGACCTGAACTGGCCAAAGAGGATATTCCATGCCAATTATATCATGCTCAGGTTAAAGGGGCGACTGGGAGAAGGAGGAAAAAAACTCCAGGATGTGGGGTTTCTTTGGGACGGTTGGGTTCCGGGACAGCTCTGAGCTGTAAGGCCTGAGTTGTGTGGTTCAGTGAGAGACTGCATTGTGCATCACCAGTTTCTTGTATTTTGTGCTCTAAAGTCATGTTATCATTGTTGTATGCTTTTTATCTTTTTCTGCTATTTTGGTAAACTATCCTTATCCCAACCCGTGGGGTTTTGGTTTGGGGTTTTTTTTCCCCCCTCTTTACATTTCCCTTTTCCTCCCCCCCCCAAACTCCCCCCCCATCTTCTTTTTGTTAAAAGAACAAGCAACTGTGTGGGGCTCAGCCCTTGGCTGGGGCTAAACCACCACAACCATTTCAGAACTCATTTTTTCATTCTTTTACAGGAAAAGAAAATAAAAGCTTGGAAAAGTTTTAGGATGTGAAGATAATACCATACCCAGTCTTATTCTTAGGCTTTTTGTGCTTACAAAAACCCCAACAAAATAACAAGAAAAATTATTGCTGTCTTTCTAATAAGGACTTATCTTTGCTAAGTTTTGATTCAATTTCCTAACAGCATAGAAAGTAGTTTGGGGCGGGGGGGGGGGGCGGGATTTGGTGGAAGAATGGGAAGTCTGGGGTTTTTTTAGCCGTATCACAACTTTAAAAGTTCGACAGGTTTCAGGATGACATTTCTCCTTTGTAGAAACTTTAATATCTGTAAAACTGACAGAAACCTTCAGAAAATTGTTTGGTTTTGCTCCCTGCATTAACATCTCGGAGCATGTTCGCCGGAGTCACAGGTTGATGACCTACGTCTATCTCCTACTGAAACAGTTTCCATATTACAAAATCTATCATCACAACTGGCACTGACATGATTTCTTGAAGTCTTATCACTGACATGAAGGAGCAGAGAAGGAACTGCTGTCCTCTTTTTGTCCCCATGAAATAATAGATAATGCCTGAAATACAGGCACAGAGCAGTATTTGAACACTTGCTTTATTGGTCCCTGTGTGACCTTAGCTTTGAGACCTCCTTTTTACAGTCCACCTGTCTGAGTACATGAGGATAAAATAAAGATAAACTATAGATCACTAAAATTTTCTCAAATGTCGCTGTTCTTCCATTGAGAGAGTTGCAACAACTGTTTGATGCCTTTTTTCCTCTCTGGGGCAAGTGTTTGATGGCTTCGTGAAATAGCACTGTGCAGAAACCTATGCAGCATGCCCAGCACATCTGCCCTTGGTATGGGACAGGGACTGTGCATTTCATGTAAAAATTAAAAGCTGCAGAATATAAGAAGAACATGTTTGATTTGCTTTTGTCTGTGTAAGAAGGTTTTCAAGGTCAACTTTTCAGGCGATGGGATAAGATGTACCTACTTGTGTTGCTTGACATATACCATTTGGAATCTTAGTTTCAATCACTTCAAATTTTGCCTCAATGTAACCACTTGAGCTTAGCAAATTTGGAAAATTCTGAAAGTATTCACTCATTAGCATAGAAAAATATTTGCTGGTTTGGATTTAAAATAATGACGAACTACAAGCATCAGGTAAGTATTCAAATTTTGACAGAGAGGGGATGGATACTGTATTAGGTCTGTGCCCTTGGTTGTCTATAGAACATTTGCCCTGGTTTGCCCAGGTTCATGCAACTAAATATAGGCTCTTTATTTTTCAGCATCACTGTTCCCTGAGGATTTTTTTTTCCAGCCTTCACACGCTTCAGGTTTTGCCATGAAGATGTTGGCTGTACCTAGCTGAAAGGAGAGGAAAGCTGCCGGACATAGATGGAAAGGGAAGAAAAATAGGTCTGCTTAGAAGATGGAAGTGTGGGAGAGCTGGAGAGCAAGAGCCCAAGGTAGAGGATATTGTGGCAAGAATTTGGAAAATGAAGCTTGTACCTGTACAGATCTTTGGAGACACAAGGTTTTGTCCCTGATAGTTCTAAGTTGACCAGGCATTGCATTCAGAGTGTCATTATTCTTCAGCTAATAAATCCTGCTGCAAAATAAATGAGAATTAATTGGGCAGGGTATCTTAGATTAGATAAACCAGATCTGGGACCTAGGGAACTTAGTTTATCAGGGAAATGAGTTAAGATAAAGTAGTCAGGTTTTAAGGGGCTCTAGAATATAAAGTAAATGAAAGTGGAATTAAACATTGTTATATAGTCAGGAATTTTAATTGGAAATATTTCTGACATTTATCAATGCCTCAGTGTCTAAGTTTGCTCTATAATCTTTTTTATTTTAGTGCTGGATGTATGAGTACATAAATGCTTATGTCCCCTTGAAATTCAAATCTGCTGTAGCATAGGCTCTTTCTGTAACTTTTACAAAGAAAAGCAGATTTATAGAGTATCATAAAATTCAGGATGGCAAGTATATGACAATGGACACATGACAAGTATATGACAGATAGAAGCACTGTAAAATCTGGCTTTATCATCATTTCACTATGTCATGCTATAGAATTGCTTGGGTTTATTTCTTCTGCATGGTGCAATTTATTTAATTTTCAGGAGTCTTCTGCCTACACATCATAGTTGCTGTTTGATGAGGCAGAGAGATCAGAATTTCACTGGAGACAGGCATACGTGGCTCCTTATTGAGCAATTTATTTTTGCCCTTAAGTTGTACAACCATTCTGATTAAAAGAATACACTTGTCCTTTACGTATTGTAAATTGGATCTTTAAAGAAACATAACACATGTATGCACTTGTGTGTGAGGTAAGCAGAATGTATTGTACAAATGAATTGCCAAGAATATTCTAACTGGCTATCCCAAGAAGGATGGTAAATAATTGATTAAATTTTCTACTAATAATTTTCTGAAGTCCAAAATTAAGCCTTAAAAGCCAAAATAAGTTTATGTAATTTACATCTGTTAGCAATGTATCTGTATTTCTCAAATTTTCTCTCTTCTTGAGGGCGCGTTTGCCACAAGCTCTGGATTCTGCATTTTCTGCTTCATCTTATTCATGGTGTGTTCCTGCACAGGTTATAGTAGGCAACTTTGCCTCCTGTGCTACACCCAGGAGCATGACTACTGGGGAGATGGCTATACTCTACATGTTCTATTCAGCTGCCATCATATTGCCATATGTGGCTATGAGAAAACAACCTGCTGGACTGCTGGGTGTATAGACATTGTCAGCTCCCTGACAACAGTCCCCACATGCTTTCTTACCCAGGAACTGTAAAACCCTAATAAATATGAAAGGTTCTGTAAAGTCATCCCATCCCAGAATAGAACCCTGGGGGTTTTGCCCGAAATTTGCTTTGACTCTGTGGATCTGTACCCAAAAAGCACCTCTGGGGACAAGTTTAGCATATGTGTTTGAGGATGAACCCTGTCAAGGAAAGTGCTGTCTAGTGATTGTAATAACATTTATTGAAAAGACTGCAATTTCTATATGATGTTATCACTGACTCCCTGACTTCACACCCAGACAAGGAGATGGAGTACAAAACACCAGTTTTCTTTCCCAGGATCGTTCAGGGATTTGGTGCTAAAAAATTGAAAATAACTTTTCTGAGGTTAGAATCAATACACTAACTGCAGCTCAAGCGGTGCTAGGAGGATATTACCTAGTCCTGGGGCACCTAGATGTAGTCAGAGATACAAAGAGCTTAGGATCTTTTTTTCACAGTAAGGATAAAATGGCCTCCAAGGTGTTGTTAAAAAGGTCCTCTTGAAAAGTTCAGATTTCATAAGATTTATATGAGATGTGTTGGCTTATTCAGAACATTAATTAAAAATCGTAGAAGGTCCTTTAGTTCATTAATTGAAGATGGTTGCCTGTAAATGAGGGATTAATTTATGCTTGTTTTTAATTGTTGGATGCCACCACAATTGGTGCTGCATAAAAATACATACAGTACATAAAATATGAATTAAGAGAAGTGAATAATTATAACCACATCAGCCTAAAGGCAGGAGGCATTTTAATATCAGTTTAGTAATGGTGCATGAATTAAGAAGGATTAATTTTTCTGAGACAGTTCAGAAGTATTTAGCCTTTATTCTGCCCTTATTTAAAATGCCTCACATAATAAATCTCAGTATTTTACATAATTTAAGGTTTCATAAAACATTTTGTTCTCCCTCTGAGGGGTCCTTCAACATACTGAAACACTCCTAAGATCTTAGATATACAAATCATAATCTTTCCAAACAGATAGTTTGTTCTTTGGCTTTACATTGGTAATCTTTAGTATCAATGCCTGTTATAGATCAGCTTCCTCAGTTAGGGACATGCTTCATGCTTTGCTTCTGGAAGCAGAAATATACTTAGATACATAGGTAGGTGTATATAAAGGTGAAGACATACCACAATGGTCAGAACATCACTGTTATCAGACTGTTCAGCATTAAGGTGCCATGGAAAAATGCCTATATTCTCTTCTGTAGAGTATTATCTCATTTATTTGGGTAGCAAATGTGCAGCAGAAAGCAGACTCTGCTCCACTGTCAGCCAACTCAGAAAGGCAAGACTCTCTGGTTCTGTGTTCTTAGGAAACAGAAGACAACTACAGACCACATGCATGTTATTAAGACACATGCTGCAGAGAGAGGCTGCTTCAGCAGCAAGGCTGCAGCCATCAGTCATGTTTTTCACTATATATGTAATTTTGAATGTTTTTCCATTGACTGTTAAACTATGTAGCTAAAAATAATCGTATAAAAGGGCTTTTTTGTATTTGGCTGAGATTTTTGCTGGAAGCTGATGTCACCAGAAAGTGAAGCCCTTACTGGCCTGATGGTATCGTAGCAGATAGTATGGCTTTATGATAATGTGCCTGAGTAGAAATCAGGACGTTTTGATGCAAGAAACTGAGCAATAGGAGATAGGATGAAAATGAAGAAGGTTCCTAAGGGGAAAAAATGAAACAGAAGCCTTACCAATTGTGCAAGTTTCCCGAGAAAGCATAAATTATATTACTGTATTAACACCATTATCAAGTTTTTGATAAATGCTTTCCAGGTGAATATTAGCACTAGATCACCTGGTTTCAAGCTATTCACAGAGCATTGAAACATTGTCTCAGCTTCCTGAACACATCTGTCAGCGTATCCTTTGATCCTGCTTTGTAACACATCTTCTATTTCAGTTTTGGGTTTCTGGGCCTTTCCTCTACAGTCTTCCAGCTCTAACAGATTATTTCAAAATATGTGGTAGCTTTGTGATGTGAACAAACATCTACTGGGATCAGATTCTTTAAAGTATATATGAATAGTAAATTAGTTAGATGGAGCTCTTGTATGCCTGAAAAGTGTTTCAGTTCCCTCAGCATGTGAGCTTTCTCTACATTAGAAAGCAAATCACAATCAAAAAGCCTTACATGGGTTTTATATTTTGACCTTGGGCAAGTCACTGAGGCCCTGTGTGGCTTGGTTTGAAGCTCGGATTCCTGCATGTGCAAAATGCTAATGTTCTTTGCATCAAGGTGTACATTCATCATTTTTCTTTTTTTTGTCTCTTTTTTTTTTTTTTCTGTGTGGAAACACATGAATCCTAGAGCTATCTTTTTACCTTTTTTTTTTTTTAAGTTTGGAAAAGTTTTATTTTGTTACTACTTTTGGCCAGTGTTACATGCACTTTTTGCATGTGTGTTTCCAATCCCTATCTGGATGTTTTACCCCATTGGCTATTTTAGTAGCAGAAGTTCTTCAGTTTACAGTACAGAGGTCCTGAGTCTGTCTCTCTATTTAAGGAGAGAACTATTACTGGGTTTTAATCTTGGCTATAACAGCTTCTGTGACCCCAGAGTTCGCAGGCTGCCTGTGTTCTTTGGCTATGAATGTCTCCCTTTCTCCTAGGGGAAGAACAGCACATTTTTTTTTTTTTCTTCCCCTGGAAAAGAATGGTATGACCTGAGAGGTGATGTCTTACAGCAACTTTCTCACTCTTAAAACTACATCTGAGGGTTTTGTGCCTACTTTTTTGCACCCCTTGGGGTATTATGAGGTGATTAAACTACTGAACTACTGCCCATTTGATGGTCCCCTGGGGTCCCCCACTCCAGGGCACTCTAGGATTTCTTGACTTTAGGAAGTGCTCATACTGCTCTTATCTATCATTCTGTCTTCCCTTCCCCCTGCGCCCCCAGCCAAGTATTTCTAATAATACTTACTTTTTTTTCAAAATTGACTTTAGAGATAGGAGAACTCTTTTTCTGCTGAAGGAATAAAGGCACAGTTGTCTGTAGGCCTTGCTTAGCTGGCATCACCAGTCCCAGAACCAAGCCAGCCTTCTGGTGGACAGCAGAAACAGCCAAACTGAAAGAGGAGTACCCAAATGGAGAAAAAAAATATAAATCCACTTCTCCTGACATTGCCAACAAGCAGCAGAAGCAGGTGGCTGGGTCCCTATCTTCCCAGGGCTTGGAGGACAAGGTGAATAGTTGGGGCATGAGGAAAGCATGAGACCAACAAAGAGGCTAAGCACCTCCTGAGGACAGCAATGTGGGTGAAGTAAGACCTTATCCCTTTCAGATTTGGCTGCAGAGCAGAGGCAGAAATAAGCATGTTTCATCTCTTCCCAGGGAAATTATGGTGGTTGTTTAAATTGCTACTGGTTATGAACTTCAAGCCTCACAGAGGTTACGTGTCTCAGAAGATCTTGTTTCCTACATGTAAATAGGAAAGGTAACTGCTGTTTCTGTCAGGTTGAAGTTTTGATCTTTGCTTAAGACATAAAACAAATGAGGAAGAGAATTTATTGGAATGTATGAAGCTATTTATAGGGTTAATCAAGAACCTTTGCTGAATATGATGCATCCTTTTCCTTCTTTGCCTGGACAGGCTTCCTGGGATTTCTGGTGTAGCATCTTGATCTTTTTTCCTGTCTTTTAAGCTTTTCAAATATTCTTCTTCAGTTTGGGTGCAGTTTTTAAAAAAATTCTGATATACTTGTCTCAGCTGTGTCAATGCACAAAGGAAATAATCCTTGATCTTTCTGGAGAGCCTGTCCTAGCTAAGTAGATAAGTTGTGTCTGGGATCAAGGTTTCAGACTACAACTGTCCAGACAAGCTGATTGGTGACAATGTGCCTTCTCTCAGAGGCTTGTTTTATACAGTCCTTGCTTTCCTTATTAACTTCTTATAATTCCTCTGCCTCTCAGCACTGCTTAACTTTAAGTTGACTTCTCAGTAAGTTCTTTTAGCTTTTTTTTTTGGACTGCAGGGACATCATCTAATTTGAGCAAAAGCACTTTTTCATATTTTCTCAGGACCTTCAAAACACAGATTTTATTGATGGAAAAATGTAATGGACAAAGAATTAACTATAAGGCATTTTGCTGTCTTTCATCGATTCCCTAAAACACTGATTGATCAGATAGATTGGTTTTGCTTGTATTCAGAGATTAGTTTTATTTCTTTTTATTCTTTCCCTAGGCAATGCATACTGGTGTGTTTTAAAAAGCAGAAAAGTGCATATAATCCCATGAAATAACTGTTGTGCATGTAGGAAAAGTTTGCTTGGTTGTTTGTGTTTTGCTGAGGCAGACACAGGACTTTCTTATGCTTTTTGCACCGAATGGAAAATTTATTTTAATTATTCTACAGGAACTTGGATTGTCAGTTTAAATTCACCTGCTGAGTGCTATCAACTGGTGTTGGCATCTGTATTCATGCTTGAAGACGTCCATATTCATTACTGGATTTCTTTAGGTTAACAAAGCTTGGAATTAAATGCAACCCACAAAGCAAGCATTTATCATTCTGTGGTGCAGTCAGAGCTGGTGCTGCTAAAGGAAAGTATTGTTTTGGGCATTAACAGTCCAGTCTGATTATGGAACTCTGTCCGTTTCTGGTGGGAACCACTGCAGGAACAACAACATCATTACCATCTGCGTCCTCAGCAGAGGCTTCATATCTGAACATTTAGCATTTCAAAAATCCTACAGATGTTGATATTGCATTATTCATTTAGTTAGAGACTGCCACAGCTGTGTACTTTCCTGTATATTCTTTCAAACAATCTGGCAGCAGACTCTAATTTGAGCAGTGCAGAGCGCAGACTGCAGTTTTGATGGGTATGACTCTGGTATACGTGATTTGTGCCTATTTGGCAAGCTTACAATCTCTGAAGAAGGAAAGTGGAGTATTGCCACTGCACTCCAGCAATTTCGGTATTCCAATGGCAATTTAATGGATTGAAAATGAACATGCCTTGTGTACATCTGTGGTTGTGGTACCCAAATCATTTTAGAGAACCCTTTCAAAGCTGTACATCAACTTGTCAGTCAATGGATTGATGGAGTGAAAGAACTGGCGTATCAAAGAAAGCGAGAGAAATAGTGAAGGAAGAGGAAGGAGTAAAAAAATAGAAAGAAGGACGGAAAGAGGAGGAAGAAATGGAAGAGAATGTGAAATGCACTATATTTAAAAAAATGAGAAGTTGTCTTGGGACTCCTTGGAGTACAAAAAGAAAAAAGAGAGGAAAAATACTTAAATTATAAGGAAGAAAGGAAAAAAGCTGAGAAAATATTTAGGAAATTAGGGAAGGACTTTAAATACTACCTGAGTTAGCTGCTTGAAAATGTATCAATCAGATTCAAAACCACAGATTCTAAAATATTTCTAGTGAGTAACTAGTTAAAAAACCTCTGCTTTTACCATGTCTTCATATTAGGAAGAAAAGGTG
Organism: Laterallus jamaicensis coturniculus; assembly: GCA_022605575.1. Lineage (NCBI taxonomy): Eukaryota > Metazoa > Chordata > Aves > Gruiformes > Rallidae > Laterallus > Laterallus jamaicensis. Next base: position 8,053,791 of record JAKCOX010000005.1, read on the forward strand.
ATTGGAATCCAAATCGCTAGCTGGCCATTGAATAAGATTCTTCCACAGGAATCGCACAAATGGGCACAAAGCTCTGTTTGTTTATTTCTACTCACAGAATCTGATACTGGATGTTATTCAATTGCTTGAAAGCAATTTGTTTTCAGAGCTTGTGACTGGGGAGACAAATCCCAGGAAGGTCTTCAAACTTTACTAAAAATACTTTAAATCCACAACAGGAATACTGAAAGTGGAAGATGAACTCTTTTCAGTGATGTCTCCCAGAAAGAGGGCTGGTGCTTTCTTAATTTTTAGAGAAGCTGGCTCACGTTTGTTGTTGGGTCTTTTTACTACTCAATGTTAATGATCAACCCCCTACACACACAGTTTCACACATGAACATTGAATGATTCCTTTACCTAATCTGTTTGAAGCATGACCAAAGTAAGAGCATCCTCATCCTATCATTCTGAGTTTCCTTGAGTGATAGTAATCAAAATCAATGCTCGAAATGCAATGAAAGAGTAAGAGTAGCAATGTGTTCTACTGCCATCTAAATTAACTCTCAGTCTGGCTAATATTTATTCCCTCTAACATGATGGAGCAGCTGCTTTTATTTGACTAAGGTAGGTGGGCAAACTGTAGGAATATGAATTCTGTGGGCAAGGGGTTCACAAGAAAATACCCACAGCTTCTTATCTCTGTGTGGCTGACACAGGTTTTCCTACATTTGATCTTCCCTGTGATGAGTAATCAACATGGGAGGGGAGACCTGGTCTGCTTTGGAAACAAGGATGTGTTGCCTGGGAAGAATACAGGGATGCTGTTCGGAATTGCAGAGATGGGATCGGGAAAGCCAAGGCGCAGATGGAACTGAACTTGGCAAAGGATGTTGAAAACAACAAGAAGGGATTTTACAGGTACCTTGGCCAGAAGAGACAGGCCAAAGAGAGCATACCTCCCTTGGTAAATGAGAGAGGAGAACTGGCTGCAACTGATATGGAAAACACTGAGGTACTGAATGAGTTCTTTGTCTCGGTCTTCTCTGGCTGCCAGGATTCTCATAATTCTCAAATCCCAGAACCTTGCATCCCTGGACCTCTAGGTGGGAACTGGGGGGGTAAATCCCCCACACACACTGTAAGGGCAGAGCAAGTCCGAGACCACCTCATGAGACTGAACGTCTACAAGTCTATGGGGCTGGACGACATGCATCCCAGGGTCCTGAAGGAGCTGGCTGATGTGGTTGCTGAGCCGCTCTCCATCATATTTGAAAAGTCATGGCTGTCACGAGAGGTCCCTGGGGACTGGAAAAAAGGTCACGTCACTCTCATTTATAAGAAAGGGAGCAAGGAAGACCCAGGGAATTACAGGCTGGTGAGCCTCACCTCTGTGCCTGGGAATATCATGCAACAGATCCTCCTGGATGACATGTTGGAGCACATGAGGGATGAGCATGTGATCCGGGACAGCCAGCACGGCTTCACCAAGGGAAGGTCGTGCCTTACCAAGCTGGTGACCTTTCGTGATGGAGTGACAGCATTGGTAGATGGAAGGTAGGGAATCAAATTTTTTAAAGGGTAGATAATAGCAGGACAAGGGAGAGTGATTAAAAGCTAAAGGAGGGAAGGTTTGGGTTAGTTATTAGGGGGAAGTTCTTTACAGAGAGAGTGTTGAGGTGTTAGAACAGGCTGCCCAGAGAGGTGGTAGATGCCCCATCCCTGGAAGTGTTCAAGGCCAGGTTAGATGGGGCCCTGGGCAACCTTGTGTAGATCCAGGCCTGAGCTTGGTGGCCCTGCCTGTGGCAGGGGGTTTGGAGCTCTATGATCCTTGGGGTCCCTTCCAACCCTTGCCATTCTATGATTCTATGTTCAAAGCAGTAACTGGTTGGTTTTCAAGGAATGTGGGCAACTGGCTCTTCTGTGGCTCCCCAGAAGAGGAATGGGAAGCCTGTTTTTTCTCCACCTAGTGGCTTTACTTTTTCCCTCCTTTGTGCTCATAGTTCTCTTTTTCTTAGGGAAATGCTGTTTTTCCAGCATGTTCTAGACTCTGACAGGATGTTTTTTCCAGGGTCAGCAAAAATTAATTTCTCACTGGACAAGACATTTTTCTTTTCAGCTCCCCCTCAGGAGCTGGTGCACATGAGCAATTTGAAAGGTAGGGTTATGATTCTGTGGCTTTAAATTTCACTCACTCTTAAGTGAATGCCACTGCTTTCTCAATCCTCATCTGAAGAGATGAAGACCACTGGGCTCTTAACCCCATGGAATCCCTGCTCTGGGACTCTATGGGAAAGCTCAGTGTTATCATCCTATATTTGTGTGCAAATTTTGTATTCTTACTGGTCTGGACTCCTTAAATAGCACTTTGTGCTATTAACAGAGGAGGGCTGCACTGTTTCCCATCTTTTTTACTTTTCCTTTGGGATTAGTTTAATAAAGTTCTCACCTGTCATATACAATCTATTCCACTTGTCAGAGTCTTGTGTATCTAGAGAAAAAATTAACAACTTTTGGGACAAGTGTAATGAAACACCTGTTCAGCACCCAGCAACAGCCAAGCCAGTAAAGTTCCGTTTGGTTGAAGAACTGGAGGAAGCACAGTTGGTCAGCAGTGGAATAGAACTGTTTAGAAAATCAGCGGTTTTTTCACCTTGAAGTCCATGTACTATTTGCATTACCCAGATGGAGAACAAGATGGTGACAAAAAATTATCTGTAGTGTTCTGTATTATTGCAGAGAGACAGACAAAAATTATTTACTTATGGTTAGTTGACTGGGTATGTTGGAGTTAAGAAAAGCATTCTTTACTCTCATTTTCAAATGCAAGTACAAATTCAAATCAAAAGTGCCACTTTAAGCCACCTAACATGACATAGTTAATGTGTGAGACTCATTGCCTGAAAATATTAACAGTCTTGGGAAAGATTGGTCATTTGTAGAAATAACAAGGTAACTGACAGTAACTTTTTAGTATGGCTTAAAATTGATTGTATAGGCATGGAGTCTTAGCTGTGAGGATTAGACACATTGTTTTCCTATGGAATGAGTTATTTCTTTATAGTTATTCAATTTTTCAATAATATTGAATTACAGGAATGAGTGCTGCTTGAGGCAGGTGGCATGGACAATGCTAGAGAGGGGATTAAAAGTAGCAGTATGAAACACAGTTGCTTTCTCTAATATAACCTACTGAACTCCAAAATGAAAAACGGGCTACTTTAAAGTAGTTCCTTCCTTTTTTCTAAATAAAAAAATGATGAGACATTTAAAATAAATGTTTATACCTAAAGGTCTTCTTTTGAAAAGTTCTTGTTGCTGTTGTTATTGAAAACAAGATTGCATTTTTTCCATATTTCATAATCCAATCTAATCTCTGAACTATTATGATATCAAATGTAAATATTGTCTTTTCATTCAGCCGACATGCTCATCGACCCCTACCAATATTATTAAGCTATGGACTGTCTAATCTACCTTCTAGCATGTTATCTGTAAGCCAGTGTGAAAATTGAAATATGAAATTAGATAATGATGTGTCCCATCTTTCCCTACTGCCCTTCTAAAACCAAATTTTTCTTCCTCCTCCTGCTTTTAAAAAAATATTTCTACCCTGATTTTTAATGTTTCTCCTTGATCCTTAGCCATCCATGATTCTTTGATGAAGTCTAATTTTACCAGCGTTTTGTGCAGTAACTTTTCCTGAGATTTATTAACCAGGAGTGTACTTTGATCTTTTCTTTACATGTCCAGACTTCTCAACATCAAACAGCAAAAATCCTGGAAGCCCTAACAGTAAAAAAAAAAAATGTTTTAAGCGGCCATTGAAATTCATGGGGCAAGTGAAGTTCCTAGTTTTGACATTGTAATGAATCAAAAGTTTCAGAGCCTAGAGAAGGCTGAGGAAGGGGCTAGGATGTAATATCACTAATATCCATTGTGGTTATAGGAGATGAGGAAAATGATCAGGCCCTAAATAAACAAGAAGCCCCTCATCAATTGCAAAACAAAACTGTCAGAGAGTGGGCTGTGGGAAATTGGTGAGTATATCCACCTATTCTGATCCTAACCATTAAAAAGCTTATTTCTCAATCAGCATTTTAGAAAGGGATCTGCATAGGGATCCAGCCACATGACCATGATCTCGGGTTCTGTGTTCAAGTTATCCCCTTTTGCTGCTGAATCTATTTTCAAACTATTACTTTTCAAAAACCTCATTGCTGCTCTATAAATTATACTAACCAGAACCTTGAGGAGGACAGCTGTGGGAAAAAAAGTATTGGGACTATTATGAAGTTAATACATAATATGAGAAAATGGCTATTATCTAGTTTTTCTTATAAATCAAAGTCCTTTCTAATTGCTTTAGAAACATTATATTAAAAGCTGATATACCTTCAGACCATCACATTTTCTGATGTTTTAATTTTAGAAGTGATTTTACTCGTGCAGTGGAAGGACTCAGGACACTGGATCAGATTCCCTGCTTGTCAGAACTGCACTAAAAGTAGCAACACTACACCAATTAAGCAGCAGCTCTGGATGTGGTTGGTGTCCTTACAGTTACAACAAGGCACGTGCTCATGTTGTTATTTGCATTGCAGTTGTTTCTTGGAGCTATGCTTGTCACCAGGCCCCACTGTGCTGAAGCAACATGTACAATGGAAATCTCTTCCAATGTAGTGAGAAGTGGCACTGTCTATTGCACATTGGTGACTAGATAGCATGACCACTCTGCTAGGTTTTCTGCGAATGGTTGTTTCCTTCTCCGAAATCATCCCAGTCACATTCCTGTCTTGCTTGGGTGTGCTCTGTGCAGTTCTCACACTCTGCATGGCTTCTCTAGGAAAACACTTCAAAAACAGTTTAGAAGGAAAAGAAGGAGCTCTTTGTTTTCCCTGCTTGTTTAGAAAGAGCTCAGGTTTATGTTTAATATGTATATTATTATTTATACGTAGAAATGGGCTGACTGCTTTAGTAATGCCATTTAGTATCTGGCTATATAGAGTATTCTTTGGAATAGCTGTGCCCTCTGAATTCTTCAGTTAGCTCATGCATGTTTGTCTCTTCTTCCCATAGTTACCCAAGCCCATTGAGAAATCTCCATGCATTAAGAAAAGTGAGATTATAGAATCACAGAATTATAGAATGGAAGGGACCTCTAAGGGTGACATAGTCCAATCCCCCTGCAATGAGCAGGGACATCTTCAACTCAATCAGGTTATTCAGAGCCTCATCCAACCTGACCTTGAATGTTTCCAGGGATGGGGCATCTACCACCTCCTTGGGCAAACTGTTTCACTGTCTCCCCACCCTTATTATAAAAAATGTCCTCCTTACATCTAGTCTTAGATGATGGTCTTGAAAATAACTGTGTTTTGTGTGTAGCTTTTTAGGGTTGTACTTACCATAATACTTTTTTCATTTTCTCCATTGTTGAAAGTGTGTGAGGGGGGGATATTCCCTTCCAGTTTTCATTTTCCAGAAAATATATGTTGTTCACTTTTACAAATTACCAAAACATTTAAGAACTTGTTTTTTTTCCCAGTATGTCCAGAAGTCTAGAAATACTCAGTGAAATTTCCTTAGCTCTGGAATGGTTCACTTGTAAAAAAAACACAGTTCCTTGCATCAAATTATATATATGATTTGCTTTTCAGAATTTTAAAGTAAGAGAAATTGCAAAGAGGTGAGAAAAACTGCAAGGCTGATAGCACTGGGGCCCGTGTTAGACAACACTTGGTTGTTCCTACAGTCTGTAGCAATGCTTCAAAATCTTTCAAGCGCTACATACGCAGCATCCCTTCAGTTTTCTGCATGCATTATGGATTTTTCTTTTGTGGAAAAAATTCCTTCTTTGAAGTGTCAGAGATTTTGCTTTTTCACAACAACTATTTTCAAGTTGTCATATCTTGTTACTGCAATAAACCTTTTTTTCTTAACTATTTGCAAATTGCCCCGGGGGGAATACTGTGACAATGGACCAGACCTATCACCTCCTAGACATGAGAGGTAAGTGAAAATGTAGCTAATCACATCGTTATTCTTTGCATGAGCAGGTCAAAGTGAAAAACAACAAGGATGCTAGAATATGCTGCAGTGTATGACAAGGTATGTAGAGGAATATTTATACTGTATTTTCTCAGACTTTGAATGATGCCTTTCTCAAGTTTAGTCTCTGACAAGGAACCCATGTGGGAGTTCACCTCAGACTACATTCAATGTCTTACTAAACTCATAATTTTCTGTTTGTGGTATTTGGGTATTTTCTTGAAGAAGGGGATAAAGACCTTGCTTTCACTAAATTTCCCAAAGATTTTTCTTTTAAAATAAAAAAGAAAAATTGCATTAATGAATTATTCAACCCAGAATCTCCTTGCTGCAGTTTCAGATTATAATAAATGTACTTGGTTTTAATAAAGATAGTAAAGCTTTTGTGGTTCCGTAAGATTTCAATTCTAAATTAACATTAAATGGAATGTTGAAGTTTAAGGAGGTTATATCCTTTGAACTTAATGGCCCAGATCCTTGACTGCTTGTGTGGAACACACAAGGCAGCTCAAGTAAAGGGTATTAAAGGATGTCTTTCAGAATTTCTTACAAGCTGTCTTCTCCATACAGGACAGGGAACCCAGAAAACCGTTCTAAAACATGGCCACTGATTATTGCAGTTACAGTAAATGTGGTCAAAAGACTTGACTTTCTGCTGCCTCCATTTTAGGGTAATCAAATCTCTCTTAGTTTATTCTGTGGGAGTAACTTCACAAATTACTGCTAGGAGATACCCATGATCTCAATATAGCATGTTAACAAGTGAAATGAGTCAACGCTCATGCTATTCAGGTTACTTCATGCCCTTGAGTAACTATTTTTCTTTTCAGTGCTGCCTCTAAAAAATTCCTTGCATGAGTTTTCACAGCTCTAGGTGATCTTTATGGCAGCATAGTGCTGTGAACGATTGGGTCACACATCTTTTTAGAGGTAAACGACATAATGAAATAATGCTCATCACCAGCATTACATAAAAGAAAATCGATGTTTAGCTTCTCCACTTATTTTCATTTATTTCCTCATGTCTTATATTTAATATGCCTTTGTTAAGCTTTGGTATTAGCTTTAAAAATAGTTTATTAGAACACTAATGCTGTCTTATGCATATCACAAAACATACACCCAAGCTTCCCCCTCCAGTTTTCTGGTTTTGTCTCTTTTCCTCCACCTGAGTGATTGTGTGGTGGGTTTGTTCAAAAGCAAGCCCATGGGAACAAGAAAAATGTGTACATGTGGTATTTACAGGTAAACATACTAGAGTTGAAACTATTTCTGTGCCTCGCCTGCTGCAGTCTTAGTGAAATCTGCTGTCAGCTTGAAGTTACTGACATGTTTAAAATATACCTTATCTAGACAAAATTTCCTCCTGCCAATGCCAGTAAAACATATTGAGTTGCTAATGACAATGTATATATCACCATTTTTTTTTCATTATCCAGCTTAAGAGAGCTCTGTTAAACTCTCAAACAGGACTATATCTCTTAACATTTTGCTCAGGTAGCTCTGTAGGGGGGAGAGGGAATGGGGTCAGAGGGCTGAAAAATGTACAGCTTTGGGGTTTGGATTTTCTCCAGAGAAGTAGGAGATTTTGATCCTAATTCTTGCATGAACCAAACACTTGACGTTAAGGTGTCTAAAACCTGTTTGGATTTTGCAAATCCATCATGGAAAGTGTCCCCTAAGTTGTCCCCCACTTTTTTATTATGCTACTTACAACCACCCTCAAGCATGGTTTAGATGGACTGAAGCTCTGGCTTTTCTCTGGGAGAAGCACGAGCGTGTGCCCCCCACAAAGGAAGCTCTGTAGCACTAAGTAACTCTAAACCAAAGTCAGGAGAGCAACAGAGATTATTGAAGCCTCCGACTACATTCACATCTGGGGAAATTTTGAATATTGCTGGTAAAGCAATGGCATATCACACTCTCCCTTGCTTAACCCAGCTCTCCCTCTCCTTTCCACGCACAGGATCTTTGACCCCATAGAAGACACCCATGTAGATCTACACTCAGAGAAGGATGCATCAGAAACGGCTGCTCCATGCTTTCATGTCAGGCAGGGTCTTGGCATAAGAAGTTTCCCTGTTCACTAAGGGAACACTGTCTATCTGTAGTTCAGCATGAAATAAAATTAGAATGATTTACCTGTGTGAAGATGCTGAACACTTTTCTGGTATGCTGGCATGAATCTATTCACCAGGTATTTTCTGGTTAGACTCATTTTGTTCCTCTGCTGTGAGGAACATTGTTGTAAGTGTTTCTTAAAGTATTTATAATTGCCAAAATTTTAATTTTGTTTCTTTGTTATCCATATCTGTTTTTGAGGAAAATCTGAACATGCATACTGCTTCCTTCAGTTCGTGTAACAGAAAAAAACCTTCCCTTGACCCTTTGCAGAATTTATTTGGAGGACAATCAGAAAAATGGGGCGCTCTGCTGGATTTAGAAATGGAGGATTCTCCCAGAAGTAATTCTACAGAGCAGGTACAGTGTTGATTTGGTTTTCCTTGCAAAAAAAAAGTAAATAAAATTGGTTTATGAAGGGATTTTTCCATCAGGAAGTATCTATGTGCCTTTGTCTTCCATGTGAAGTAAAAGCTGACTACAGCGTGGTAGGCTACATCTCCAAACCCTCTGTGCTGAGAATAGGTACTTTGCCTGGAAGTTTTACCAGTGCTGCACTGAGGGCTTGATCCTCTCGTTCCGCATAAGGCATTTCACTTTCCTAACCTCCATGCCATATCCATCTGCACAAGGAGTGCAGCACTTGGGAGAGCTCAATACAGCTTCCATTCAAGCTGAAACTGGTTTTCCTATCAATATTATAGAGTCAAGTCCTAAACACCGAAGCAGGATTGTGAAACATGCCTGCATAGCTACAGGAAGTAGCTATATGGTTCTGTACTTCAGCCAGTCATGTTCAGAATGTGATTTTTTACAGATTATTGCTACTTTAGTCACACATTTTTCTCACTAGCATGTGACTTTCTCCCACTTCAGAGATCTGAGCAGTGTGTCGTACGATATGTGTACACCTTGACTCATCGTCACGGCCATTCCCAACCTCTTGGAAGCCTTTAACCTTCTCATAGATGCACGCTTTCTGTAAGGTCTCTGTGTATATCTCCAACACAAAGCCTGTATGTGCAAGCACCTCAACACAGGTTTTCTAGCCTATTTAAAAGGCTCTCTGGGGACTAATACCGGGTGCCTGGTCAGCTTGCTTTGAAGTCTGTGCTCAGGCCCTTTACAGCCTATATCTCTGTGCATAACAGCTCCCCGGGTCACGAAGAGAGAGCAGACACTGCTTTTAAGGTTTTTAGAACGTAAATCTTTATGTGGTGTCCATGCTTCAGCGCACAAATCTTTGTGCAGTCAAGTCCTGATGTTCAGAACTAGGTGTAAAGACTTCAAGAAGTAACTCCACATACACTCAGGCAGCAAAGCCTGACCAGTGCTTGAAGACTTATGGGCTGAAGTGAAACCTTGGGGGACATGTTATATCTCGGAACCACCAAGTTTTTCCATTAATCAGACAATGGCTAGTCAAGGTATGATTACCTTGCATCGTGGAATTTGTAAAGCCATCGATCAAAATTTGATGAGAAGTCCCAAAAGAGGGCTGCCATCATGTGTGTAGGTTCAAATGCTGAATTTTAAGGAGCCAAATTTCATGCTCTCTCTTAGACACAATCAAACATCACACTCTGCATCATATCTGCTAAGTTTGTATTTTCTTTTTTCATCTGCTTAGCTGATGAAATTAGGGCTGTGTCACGTAAATAGGACAAACAACAAACTTTAGCCCACTGGAACCTGGATGTACCATTTCCAGGGATAACAAAGGCGAAGTTTTGATAAGGCTAGAATGATACCAAAATTAAAGCGGTGTTTTATTTACTAACAGAGCAAGTAGTGCTACAGGCATCATTGAATGTTTTATAAGGAAAGTGAATCTGGAGGTTATGTGAATTTTAATGTCTTGCATAGAATGAAGGTCATAAATTGCTAAATGTTTTCTAAGTTGGTTATTTAGTTGTTTAAGGCAGATTATAAGAAACATTTGAATATCCTTACAGGCAAACATTATAAGAACTGCAAACATGCATGTACTCTGAGCTCCGAAATATTTTCTTTTTAATTTTTTGTTTTATTTTGATTGGTGGAAGGGTGCATGGGAGAATTGTTTCTGTTCAGTAACATTGTTTCCCAAAGCTAATATCTGGATATTAAATGACTTTTCACTCACTCTGATATTCTTGCTATACTAAACAGTTGCTGAAGCTTTCTCAAATCACTAAATGCATCTTAGAAATATTTAGCATCATAAAGTAAATGGCTCTAAAAACAAATGGTGATATGATTTGCAACTTTCCTGGTTTAGTTAAAGTAGTTCTAGAATTTCTTTAAGGGCTTGATCACCCAGCTCAATAAAAAAATTACACACTGAGACCAGTGAGTGTAACATCCAACCATTAAATGTACATCTGCTAGAGTGAATTCAAATAAATATAGTATCTCATTATTATCATTGTTATTAGCTATTGATGAGCCTCAAATATGTTTTTCTCGAGCTTTCTCTATGACCCCTCTGCCTCTGTAAGTGTTTTTAAACCAAAGAATCTCAGGTACAGGGAAGAGCAAAAAAAAATGTGTGTATATATACACACATATATATATTTAAATTATTTCATTGTATATTCTGCTTTCTAACTTAAAAAAACAGGAATTTTGCTCTTGCCCTACTTGGAATTTTTTGTTGCAAATGAAAATAGACAGTTATAAATATTGCGTCCTTTGAATCATTAGTAAGTTTGGTTTTAGTGCTCGTCAGACAATCTTGTTAAAAGACTAAAGTCAAATTGTCCTTTTTGTGCTAGGCTTGTTTTCCATAAATTGCCAGAAAACAATTTATTCAGTCTGTCTTTCTTCCAGTAATTGATTATGCGGATATTATTTATCGTACTGCTGCAAGCACATCTTTGCATAAATTGGATGTACTTTATCATTCTGTGTTACATTGTATTTACAAATGCTCTATTTTCTGCTCATCATTGACGACTTTATTCCATGGTAAACTCGTCTTCATTAGAAGGGCTTAAGCATTAGTGTTCATTTATCAGCAAGGGAATTTGGAGAAAAGCCCCACCATGTTTTCCATCTTCAGCAAATTCTTTTCCCCAACAAATATGCTTTCAAATCCTATAGCTGTTTTTCTCCATATGAAAATCCAATAAATAGGAAGAATTATTTTCTTCTTAGCACCCCCCACTCTGTAGGCTTTTCTTTTAGCTGCTGGTAAAGTTTGCAAGGGATTTCAGTTCTACTGTTTGAATAAAAGAGCCAGTACACTAAGGAGGTGTGGCATGCCTGGCATTTTCTTGAGTCTTAATGACTGTGTTCATCAGGTCATCCCCAGACTAGCAATTTGCTTGGTTAAAAGAAGGGCTGACTGAGTATCTACACTGTTTATTGTCTTTTTCCTAGTCATGAATACTGCCCACACATGATGTTTCAGAATTTGACTGAGTCCAGGGATTGCATTCACAAGTATGATTCATTTTCAGGCACTGGAAAAACCTTTTCTCTTTATAGCCTTTTTTCCCTTCATAGCTAAGAAAGTATTTTGTCATTGCTTTATTGAGATGTAATTACAGTAATTCATCTTCAGTCAAAAAAATTTCAGGTTTAAAAATCTCATCTGTGATTGCACAGGCATAAATGTTATGTTAAAACGTAAAAGCTGGTATTAGTGTAAATAAGGGCTCAGCTTCCTGTGGAGGCCAAGGTATTGCCTACTTCCACTGGAATTAGCAGGCTGTAAAAATGCTCATAAATTCACAGGCACAAGCCCCAGAATGCACATCTGAAATCATAGCCCTCTCCTGCATCTTTCTGCAGGATGGTAGATTTGGCTGCAATTCTTTTTGCTTGAGAACGAGTTTGCAATGCCAGCACAATCCTTGTTCTTCACCCAGTACCAAGAAGTCTGAGAAAAAAGTTAACAGGAGAATCTATGTCTCATCTGTTATAGTGAAGCATTGCTACTATAATTCAGCTGCGTGGCACCTCCTGTATGGAAGCAGTGAGGAGGAAATGTGTCTCCCTTGCCTGATCGTTCAAGCTTGGTGTGCACACATGCATGTTTGAGATAAGGAGGTCTTGGTTTTAGGCATATATCATCAGAAGATAATAGAGTACCCATCCAGTGCGCTACCCCGGAGCTTCTTAGGCAGAGATATCTCATGACAAAATGGTTGAAAACACAAGCCAATTCCTTATGCTATTGTTGCCAAGTACCAGCTTGTCATTGCTGGCACCCCCCAGAGATGCCTGTATTGCTAGACAGGAGGAAAAGAGAGCAAGACACTGCACTCTCCAGAGGGTAACTACTCACACAGCGTGTAGGACACCTGGATTGCATAGTCCATGTCACATGGGGAAAAAGAGGAATCAAAAGGTGTGCTGCTTCATTATTATGTTCCACTTTTTTTGTTATAATCTCTAAGGGTCTCTTTGCCATTTTGCTTATTATTTTTGCTTGAGTACTTTAAAGAATAAGAACTGGTGTTTGGTGAGTGTCTGAAGGAAATAGGCAACCATCTAGCAAACAGTTATGTGATTTACTTACCTTTGAATAACAAGGCTTGAGCCATGATGTCTCCTCTGACATTTTCTACATTCAAATGAGTCATCACTTGGCTGGCTGGTTCATGGAGTTGCCTTTGGGAGTGCTAATTTAACATGTACAGCACATATGGTACTATTTTTAAAATCTCCTTTACAGGCCTCTATAATCACCTTGACAGTCTTGCTTGTGTATGTGTACAATTGCTTGTTAATATTGACTTTTATTGGCAGTAGTTTTTGGAGATGTAGAACAATTTTGAAATCCTCCATCTAAAGAGAAAAACCTCCATAAACTAAGCAAGCAAATGATTATAGGTCACCTTTCAAATAACAAGAAGATTTGCAGAATGTATGTGTCATTTGTACTGATTTATATATAGGTACAGACATTTATAATATATAGGAGATATTTGCATATATAAAGTATATGTATTTCGATTTCATTGATGTCACATAAGATGTCTACACATATGCTTCTCTTTATATGAATGATATTTCTCTTTGTGGGTGCTCAGTTGCTCCTGTTGCAGGGCCCAGATAAGGTTTTTCTGAAACAGTTCTCCTTTCGTCCCTTGCCATTTCAGTTTCCCATTCCATGGAAAAAATATACCTTATCTGATATGAATATGGAACCTATGTAGTTAAATTTTGGGTTCCATAAGCAATGATTGCTTGCTTGAATGTTCACAGAAAGGGAATCTGAAAGAGGTGTAAGGAGAGCTGGGATGAGTTAAGATTGAAATTTCAGCAGGTATTCATTGAAAGCTTTTTTTTTTTTTCCTCTCTTGCTTTGTTTTTTTTTTTATTTAAAAGGCATTCAAAGGTTCTTCTGATGGTAAAGGATTCACCTAGCTCATGATTTGTACAGGACTGTCTGGACTTTATTGCTAATTGTAAGTCACTGTGCAGGCTCACCAGCCGTACAAGAAAAAGTAAAGTCCCTAACCATACATCTTCTCTTTGCATCCCCTTCCTCAGGGCTTGCTTTATTTCCAAAACCACAAACTCTAAACCAGAACAAATCAACTCAAACTGTTCAGTAATAATCACCCGAGGCCCTTCCAGCCTCAGCCAGCTGGGAGAAAGGAGCAGGCAACCTTATAAGATTTTCTTTTGTGCCAACCTTCTCATTCCTTTCACACCACCATCAAAACCATGATCAGTCCAATAACACCTTATGTGCCACTTTGGCTTTAGCCCACAACACTCACCTTTTGCAACAGCTGCAGATGCCAACTTACCACGTTTTCATGCACATAACTCACATTTCAGAAAAAAAAAGAAAAAGATCAATTTACAAAGAATCAATACTTCAAAATAGGGACTTTCTGAAGGCCTGAAACAGCAAGGAGTACTGCTGGGAAATAGCAAGACCTAGAGTAACTTACAGAAACTTTTACCCTGATTAATCAACACATTAAAATTTGTAATGGTTTTGAATTGCTGGAAGTTTTAGGGTTGGTTTATTTTTTTAAAGATAAGACTATCATTATAATATTATATATTTTCAAATTAATTTAAGGCTGTGTGTTCTCTAGATACTATTAAACAGAAAATAATGGAAATATTTGGCAGGACAAAGGGGAATGGATTGAAGCTAAGGGAGGGAAGGTTTAGATTCGATATTAGGGGGAAGTTTTTTACAGAGTGGTGAGGTGCTGGAATGGGCTGCCAGGAGAGGTGGTGGATGCCCTGTCCCTGGGGGTGTTCAAGGCCAGGTTAGATGGGACCCTGAGCAACTTTGTGTAGATCCAGCCTGGAGGTTGGTGGTCCTGCCTGTGGCAGGGGGGTTGAAACTCTATGATCCTTGGGGTCCCTTCCAACACAGACCGTTCTATGATTCTATGAAATACATATATTTACGTATGTTTACTTATAGATATTAAGCTTTTGGTATATGCAGAATAATGAAGTATTAGCATTTATATTTGTGTTTACAGGTGAACCATTGATGGTGTAACTTTTGCAAACCAACAGAGAAAACTTTTTTTTTTTCCCCTGAAGCTTTCCTTCCTTCCCAGGATGGGGTAACCTGCTGCAGTATTTTGAAAACACAAAATGGGTTATGTGAGGTATTCTAGAGAAGAGTTACGCTGTCCATCAGTGAGATGGCAATATACAGCCTGCACAAATCACATTCACTTGGAGTTTTATTTGCCTCTGTAGCAGCTGAACAAATATCACAGGGATTGAACTTGTGCTGCCATAACTGGTAGTCTAATTTCTTCCAACAAACCAGCTTCACTGAGCCAAAAGGTCAGTGCGGAACAAGTTTATGACAGTGTGCTATGAGTATATTGTAAATAACAGCCAATAGCTTTCAAGATAGGTAGGACTTTGTGATGCTCTGTTCCCAGTACAGCATGTAAAATCAGACACCATTCTAGTTATCAGCAGCAACTAATTTGTTATTGTAAGAAGTAAAAAAAAAAAATCACAGACTAAAAATATCCTCCTAAAAATAAACTCTAAAAATTAAAATCTAAGGAAAGATTAATGTCAGATAGAAACTCTAAACCTGGAAAAAAAAATTAAATTAAGACAGAAATAAAATTAAGCTGTGCTTGAAAATTGGCTGTCTTACTAACTAGCCAAAAAGGAAACTACCATATGGCCCTTACTGCCATAAACCAGTAACACATACGCTCAGGACCTAGCTTTTTTGAAAACTCTGACTAAATCCAGTCTTTCATTTTTGTGTAAAACCTAGATGGTGGTTAGTTCCCTCACCTTCTCGCTCCCTTCACCACCTTTAGCTCATCTATATGGCTTATTTTGAAGTCCTGTTGAGAAATGCTTTCTGCAGTGTTTAACAGCAGAGGAAATGGAGGTGATGCAGCTCACCTGTGGTCCCAAAGTGAAGATAGAAAGAGACAGCTCTGCAGCTGGCACTGCTTAATGGAGCCACTGATGTTCTTCATTGCTCTGCACCATCAGTAAGATGGGAATTGGTCTTCTGACTCTGTCCCTCTCTCCAGTTCTTTGCTCAGTGGAAGGGAAAGGATCACCTGCCATGGAATGTGTTGGAAGGAGTAGCAAGAAGATCAATTGTTATGTAAGTACATTACAGTGCTAATCCTATTTGCAACATCTTCTATAACTAGATCTCCTAGGCAGCAGGCAAGATTTATAGGTATAATATCTTTCTGTGGTATTGTATATAGTATATACAATACTATGGCGGTGGCTTAGCAGGATCTGAGTCACCAGTATGTTCGCTGTCACTAAATTTAACCTCTGCTGGAAATCTTGTCAAAGCAGAGCAATTGGATTAAATTTGGAAATGTGTGACCACTTAAGTGTAGGTGGCCTATTGATATAAACAGGAGGACAGTTAGGTACTGATGGCAGATTAATGTAGTAAACTAAGTTGTAAAACAGGCTTTCTCCTCTCTTGTTATTTTACTAATAGCATTGACTCCTCCAGCAAATTTTTACATGCCCCTCTTGGCAAATTTGATGCATGCCATGGATTCACACTCAAAGCCACGTATATTTCAAAACCAAGAAGGATGTGAGTACCTGGTACATGAGAGCATGGCCCTTTGCAGGGTCTTTGGTGGGTTTTTGAATTCGGCAGTCAGGTATTGGACAAAGGGAAGAAGTTTTTGAAAACTTCTGAACAAGGAGTCTCACTGAATCTCTGGTGAAGAGCGTGCTGCAGTTACAACTTTAATGAAAATTGAAAGCTTAAGTGCCACCATTTTCCATATCACTTTTCCCCTAAAATGATTTATTGACCACTTATACATGATACATTCTCCTGTCATGAATAACACACTATATATTTATTTTCATGAATAATGGCTACCATTTTAATTGATAGTTTCAAACAGAGGAGTAGATTTATTTCTACAGTGAATACAACTGCTCTCAATATACAGCCTGTATAAATTATTTTAGCATGTATTCTAGTTTTCCTTTTGTAACCCTGTAATGCTCCTAATCTTAACAGAAATCAATCAAATAAGATCTAATACATCACTAACCAGCAGCTTCTATAAAGTATACTAAGACATTTTTCTATATTGTTTTTAAAATTCATGTTAAATGGTGTTGCCAGGAGCTTTCACTGAACCAAGCAGCTTTTGACTTGGCTGATATATCTGTCTGTAAGATGTCTGTTTCATGCCCATTAGCTTATTTGTCTTTTACTGACACCTTACCTTTATTCATACATCTCAATTATTTTACTCAAACACAACATCTCAATTACACTGCCCATTTTTAGGTAAGAATTTAAAATTCAGAGATTATAATAATCAAATATCAATTCCCACAAGGCATGAGCTTGTATGGGCAGATGATGTATTTTGCATTCATTCCTGAGTGTGACATCAAACAGAGAGAGTCAAGTCTATGAAGGATTCTCTTAGTGAAGGAGGTGATTGCAGTTCAGAACTGAAATCCCCATTACTTGCAAATGATCTCATTGTGATATTAATGCTCAAGTCAGTATGTGCTGTGTGCTTACAAATATGTCTCAGTTGTATGCTGTAGAACTACAGTTCTGTTAAAGGAATAAACCTGCGTGTTCCTGTGTCTAGTATAAAAACCCAAAGCTTGCAGTGAATCATTTAAAAATGGAATGTTACAGAGCATGCACTAGCTAGCTTCAGTAAAAACAAGCAAACAAACCCCCAAACATACAGATATTCCTGAAGAAATTGCATTGCAAAGTATTGACTCAAATATGTTCATGACATATTTACCTACCAGTAATTTTAAAGAGCTGCTATTCTTCGAAGTCAGGAAGGATACACTTCTCTCTTCCTCTTTAATAAGGTTTTTCCTTATTGTAGCCTGGCTAAGAATTTTCTAAGGCGTTACTTCAATCCCAATGTAAACATTTACCTAAGGGATTTTACATCCATTCAGAAATCCCAGAATTATCCTCTAGTACTGGGAATTTTGTCTGCAGCATTTTAATATTTTGCAATGTGCTAAGAGACTGGTGATGGGAACACTGTCAGATATAATGTGCAAAGGCCAGAGTTTGGGACTGCCCTGTAAGTCAAATGATCCACACGTGAGCTCCCAAGAATGATTTTCAAAATGTGACATAGGTTTTGGCCAAGAGAGAGGTAGAATATACATATGGGAAAAATATGTTTGGGTTGATGCCTGGTCTTGGGTAAGACGCTTTACCATCTACTCCATCAATTAAATTCTAAATGGCAATAATATTTGGAGCCCAGTCCTACTTTATATTCCTAGCCATAAAGCACTCTGAAGTTTTTTAGTTTAAAGACTCTGTTCTGGGGTGGAATAGTAATGCATAGAGATGTTTAAATTGCAAGAGTTACTGCTTACAGATCTGGCATTCATGCCAGATGTGCTGTATAATGGATGTACAATAATTTAGCATTTACCATACCTTGTTTATTATGTTGTCTTTGCTTTTATATATGTTTCCTTAGCTAAAGCTATGGTATTTGAAGGCAAATGGAAACATGAGACTGTGTAAGAATTTGAATAGCTTTTATCTACGTCTGCATTAATGTGCAATTCCTTTTCTCACTCTAAAATAAATAACCCATTTTCTTGAGAAAACAGAGACATGATTACTAGACACTGGAGTTTTCTGTTTTGCTGTTTGAGCTATGAAATCAAGATATGTTTTAATAAAATACTGTAGTCAATTAAATTCAGCCGTTAAGCTAAAGCAAAGACTGATGAAAGTCGATCAAAAGACACCACTCACTGCAGGGAGGCAAGTAAAGCAATAAAGAACTAGACCTAAAGCTACATAGTTCTTTTTGTTAGGTAGCAGCAAAGTAATTTGCATTATTCATTTCACCCTGGGAAAAAAAGGAAAAAAACCCACTAAACCCCCCAAAACCAACATATGAATAGATTGAAAGGACTAGATAGAATCTAGCTGGCAAACAAAGCAGAAGTGAAGTAAGGGAAGCAAAGAAAGCAAAATCGAATGTAACAATACTACCTAAGCAAGTAAAAGAAACAAAAAAGGGTTCTAGAAATAGCTATGTAGAATAGGAAGAGATCACTGAAAAATGAAAAGGGACTGTACAAGTGACGATTCCAAGATGGATGAAAAATGTTCAAAACTACTTCTTACTTTTCAATATAAAGGGAAATTATGAAAGTGGAGAATATTATGTAGGAAGACAGAAAACTATTAGAAGCAGTGGGCCAGAATTGAGTTTAACTTGCACACAAGGGCCCTGCTCTTATTGAATAATGCTTATGTTGCAAGTAGCCCCCTGGCTACTCAACAAAATGGGAAAAAAAATAAAAAAAGGAAGTGCCAGATAGTGTGAGGATGAGAGTTTCAAAGTGCAATGCAAGCAGGCTGCTAAAAGAGCATCTCACAGAATCTCTTTCTAAAAACTTCTTATATGGAGGTATGAAAAGCCCAACCTGAAATGAGAATCACTGCGAATTAACTTATGGTTTTCCTTATTTCAAGTCCTTTGTGGTTGGAATAGAAGATGGCTACTGTAGCCCATGATGCCTCTCATAGTGCCTGAGCCCTAGCACCATGAAAAATCACAGGGAGCATGCTTTAGGATGTTAATGAGACCCAAATGAGATACAGTCCTTGTATTTGTTTAGATCCTACTCAGAATATACTATAAATGTGTTTCTATTTAAGAGAATAAATATTTTGCAAAAGAGCATCTTATAACAATGATGTGGATGTCTACTTTTTTTTTTTTTAAATACTTGGTGAGGTCTTATGTATTAGTTGGAGAGCATCTCAGTGGAACAAAAGTGATGTTTATAGAGAGAAAACATAGGTATATTACTTGGAGTTGAATGATCTACCTTGGGGAGATCTGGTTAGAATCTTGCTAAAAATGTTTCACTGGGAAACATTTTTCTATTCTGCACTCTGTGTTGAGTTGACACACAGAGTGCAGAATAGAAAAAACTGTTTTGAAAGCCTGGTAACACTCTGTTTTGGTATTTTTTGATAAATAGGATTTTTTTGTTTAAAAATTACTTTTGAAAATGAAAATAATTCAAGTGAGTAAAAAGTGTATAAAACTTGAATTCCTAAAAATTGTTTCAGTTTTATTTAAAAAGACTTTTTGATTGCCTGAAAGACTCTTTTCCTAATATAATTTCATGGAAGACTTGTACATTTTGGGTTTTCAATTAAGCTTGTAATGGGAAAAGAAAATCCATATACTCTCTTATGGAATAAAAAAAAAAGTCTAAAACTGCTATTGTATTATTATATGTCTAAGGCCATTGAGTAGAGAAATTAATAAAAAGAACAATGAATCTGACATTGCTCAATATTAATGAAAATGACACTGCTCAAAGATAACAATACAAAAATCTGTAGAAGAAATGCTGCCTTTGCCTTCAACTTTTAGTCCCCTTGCTTCTTCAGTCAGTTGATGAACTGTATGATATTGTGATACTCTGAGCTTTCTTCTTTTTTTTTCCCACAAGTTTAGAAGGAATCCCTACTACTATAAGCATGTATGTGTGCACAGACAGATGTATGTATAAAATTTCTGTAGGACTGCCAAAACTCAGAACAGATTCTTTTAGGTATTCTACCATATAATGTGTAATATCAAATTTACTTATTTCAAGATATTTGATGTTACATTAGATCAGTTCATCTGGTATCCTTTTCTGTGACAAACAAAACAATCACTCAGACTAAAATGGATGTTCCAGCTCTTGGACAAAACTCATGACACTTTTCTGAACTCTTTCCAGTATGTCAACACTCTAAGTGAGGAAAATGACTTTACATTTGAGAAATGTAATTGGTTTTTAAAGGTAACAGACTAAAGAATTAGTACTCATGAATAAATGAGGAAATGTTGATTTTTAGGAATGTCAGACACGTGGCTTTAAGAGAGGAGGTTGAAATTAGAACATGTCTGTGAAAAAAAAAAAAATCTAGTATAATCTGTGTTCTGATGTCTCCACAGAGAGTTTGATACATAACCCATAGTTGGAAATATTCCATTTGGTGCTGATTTAAACAGCTCTGGATCAGGCCTTAACTGGATCAGAAGGTTTAATGTAAAGACTGGGAAACAGCTCAGGACTTTGCCCATCTCTGGTGAAACGAGAATTTTTCCATGCTGTTTCTCACTTGTGAATGCTCAGAAGACAGGCAACAGGAATGATGAAAGGATTAAAAGATATGTGGGGAACCTGAAAGAACTAGAGGCAGGCAGTTCAAAACTTAGAAGGATGAAGAGGTGCACTGTTACTCTGTAAGTTCCTTCCAGGAACTAACGTATCATCCTACATTTTCTCTGGGAATAACCTCTCCTCAACTTATTAAAAATACAAGATATATAGAAAGGAAATAAGGTGATGCATGCTCTAGTGAATAGCCATTGCCTTTTTTTTGTAAGAAAATTCCTCCCCATCCTTTGTGTAATCTATTTCTCAGTTGGGTCACTTTCCTGATTTGTTTTTGGGTTTTTTTTCAACTCAGCTCAGAGCTTTGCAATCAAGTTCAGCAGGAGAGAAGTATTTGCAAGCATTAGTTTCTTTAAACTCTAGGTACCAGAATTCCTACAGTATAGAAGCAGAAGAAGAGTTTGTGTGAATTAGGGAGCAACGAAGCATCTTTCCTCTCTCTTGTCTCTGCTCTTGATAAAGTGTAGAGTTGCAGTCTTGGTACCAATGAAGAATATGACAGAATCCCCATTGAATTCAGTAGTGTCTATTATTGAATTTTTCATTAACATTTATCATTTTTTCCCCTCAGCAGTTCAACAATGGAAAAATAGTCTGTCTAATTCATTGCACATAGAAAATATGCATATAGAGCTCTTGGCAGAACAAGCTCTTGCATAACATAAAACCCACATAATTCATTTATATAATGCAGTAAGGGATGGGCAGCATATGTGCATATATACATAGTCACATGCATCCCCCGTAGGTATCCAAAGCTACAGGATGTTATGGGGAGGAAAGAGCCTAAAGCCAGAAATTTAACATCTCATGTCTTGATACATTATTACTCAGTCCCATGACATTACATATATTTATATATATGTACAAAGATTCAGTATTTTTATTCTTTCTCAAATATGCCCTCTTATTTCCTCTATGTATTTTTCTTGATCTTCCAATTAAGAGAGTAGATTATGTAAATAACTATCAACCCCACATAAAAATGATCCTCAGACGTTCATCTCAGGTACTAGGCGTATGCATGTCTACTATGCATGCATACATGTAGAAATATAAAATATATGCCTCTCTTGAAAAATTAGAAATATTTGACAATCTAGATGAATTCTGTGACTGCTTTGAATTCTCTGTGTTGTCACAAAGAAGGGGTCCCTAGATTACAGGCTTGCCAAGTCTTAGAGCTGATACCTGGGCTTCCATTTGCAAAAATATTGTACATGCCCATTTTTTTTCAGGGAGGATAATTAGCTGTAGCTCTTTTGGGACTCCAGTGGATACTACTTTCAAAACAACTTTCTGTTGCATTTTTTGCCATTTTATTTTCTCTCAAGTGGATATGCAATGCTGTGTATGCTCAAATCTCCTGCTAACCTTCCCTGGTCTTTTGTCTATTAAACCTGCATAAGTAAAAAAATTATGCACCTAACTATAAAGTCTAATATCTTTATTTTCACTTCACATGCCACAGCTGTTGAATTCCTGATGATGAAAACCAAATCTCTGTTGATAACATAGTTACGCTTCATATCTAAAATAAAACTAATAGCAACTCTAAGTACAATTTAAAAAACTAATTCATTCCTTTACTAAAATTTGTAACCTCCTTTTTTGGTTGAAA
Source organism: Laterallus jamaicensis coturniculus (assembly GCA_022605575.1). Classification (NCBI taxonomy): domain Eukaryota; kingdom Metazoa; phylum Chordata; class Aves; order Gruiformes; family Rallidae; genus Laterallus; species Laterallus jamaicensis. The sequence goes on from JAKCOX010000005.1 coordinate 8,076,213, forward strand.
AAAATTAGTTCCTTAGTCTTTTACTGTGTTCATGATTTCTAGCCAAACTGGGTTTTTTTCACATAAATCAATCATCTGTAGGAAAGAGATGTTACATGCTTCAGAACTTTAGTTGAAAATAGGTGTGTCAGATATTTGTTACTAAGCTTAACCTTGATGTGAGCTCCTGAGTAGCTGTTAGGGGCTCTTGCAAGTGTTGTGAGTTGTTCTGAGTATTCCTTAAACTTCCAGAGGTGTCATTGGTTAGTGAATTTCTCTGTAGTAATTTTCCTTAGAAGTCACGCTGGTCCAGTGGGAGCAGCTATTCCAAATTGTTCAACAACTTTGGAACAAGATGCTGAATTCTTTATAATTTTTTTAGCAGCCCACACATATTTTCCTTAGAAATAAGGAATGGCAAGTAGCCTTAATATCTGACTGTGGGAGTGTTTCAGAGCTTCCACTATTCAGGAAAGCCAGATTTCATCAAGGAAAGCACCATGAGCAGTGCATCAGAGGTAGGGTGGTGTTTAGGCTTTGATAGAAGCTAACAGGACTGCTTCTGATAGCTTTGTTAACTATTTTAGCATTGACTTGGAGATCTTTACATCATGGTGTGCAATTGAAAATAGATACTATTATCTCCCTTGATCTTACCTATTCTGTCTGAGGTATGTGGATTTTAGAAGGTGTCCACCATATCATGAGGCAGTTGCACCAGGACATGGATTGGGCAAAGATTACAGGTTTTGCCATGTTCCGCACTTTCTCAACATCTTTCAGTTGAGCATATGTATCCCAGGCCTACACACAGTCTGGACAGTAACACTTAGTACTGCAGAGAAGGATGGAAACATCTGTACTTGGCAATGGGTTATGGAAAATAACTGAGTGAAAGGAAGGATTGTCATACTCGTGATGCATACAAGCATTCAACCTTGAATGAAACTGCCTACAGCATGAGTTGATTCACATTTTAGGCTGTATTTCTTAGCTGTGCTTTAATTCTTCCTCCCAGCAGCCCTAAATAAAGGGAAAGGCCATCTGAGACAAACACATCTTTATTCTACCTTATTATCAGAAACGGAAGTTATTCCTGGCCCCTTGCAGTTCTCCTTTTTCATCTTCATGACCTCTCTTCTGAAGGAAATCAAAGCCTGTTGTCTTCATGCTCCATGGTGTTGACCAGAGTTATGCTAGAAGAGTTTCAGTGAGAGGATCAGTGCAGCTACTTTAAAAAGTAAAATGATTCTGCTTCCACTAAAGTAGCATAAAATTTATAGAATTTTAGATAACCCCAGCAATAGTTCACTTAACAAACATTCAGTTCAGTTTTCATTGTATATTCTCTCATTCCTAGATCCTAACTTTTTAGCAGTTCTTGATGGTCATTTCCTATCCTGACATCGTCTTCTTTCATTTTAACATGATTTGAGTACTGTGTTTTTCTGGTTTTGAACAGATGAGCTGTAAAATTGGTGAAGATGTCTTGGGTTTATATACAGGCTTCTACTATTTGCATTCAGTGGAGGAAAACTGATGAGGAGACTGAGTGGCTTTGCATAGAGGTAAAATAGAATTCACTATAAAGAGCCTGCAGGTGAGATATAATCCCTCTTAATAAGATATATTTTGCAGGATTATCCATAGTAAACACCTCAAATTATATTCACAGAAGGCTGCTATTTTGTAACTAATGATTTTGTTTAGTCTGAAAATAGGTGATATAATTTCTGAGGCTTTAAAATAAGTTGGATACTTTACATGCATACATACCCTTCCTTTTTGAACAGATAAAGGGCTCTATTTAAGTCACATACACTGTAAAGGATCTGTGACCTCCCTTTGCTGGGCTAAACTTCACTAAAGGAGCACATTTTTGCATAACACTGAAACAGCCTGAGTGCGTTGTAAGGAGCTTATAGCAAAACCTCAAGTACTGGGGACTGAGGGATGGAAACCAAGGAAGTTGTAGATATGAACTTCAAATAGCATCGTCTCAGGGTTAATTTGCAAGAAGTGATTGTGTACAGTGGCCTGCTAAACCCCTGCATTGCTTTCACTCCAGAAGCACAAATGAATGTGCAAGTACAAGGCAGTGATGCTCTTTTTTGCTGGCATCCATCAGTTTCCTACATTAGCTCTTTGCTACCTCTCAGACCAAATATAAGACACGGATGGAGCTGCACCTTCCTCTCATGATTTTTAAATGCAGTTAACCCTGTGATCCTTTCCTACCTGGCCCCTCGTGGCCATGCCTCAGGGTATTCATCAGGGCCTCTGCTGTTAATTTTTCCTGCTCGATATACAATAATACATCACAGATGGATATAAAACACTCCTGGTACAAAGCTAAGCAAAAGCTAAACCAATACAGATACCCGAGTGTTAGGTGATACCCGCAACAGATAAATGAGGTAAAGCAAGGCAGCATGCAGGCAAAGATAAGTCTGGACAAACCCTGGGGCCAGTGCTGCTATCCTCACACAGAACTGGTGGTCACACTGTATTATCTGGCTGCAGGCTGTGTGGACACTGGCTTGGCATGGCAGTTCTTCACAACCCAATTTATCCAAGTGCCCAGTTGACAGCGCCGCATGGCCTTTAAGCAGGGTATCACTTCTGGAGAAGACCTCACAGTGACCTTTAATTTTGTCTTAAAATAGAGTTGCTGATAGATTGCTGATCTTTACCACATATTCATACGCTTTTACTTAGAATGTGTTTAATGTTTTATTTCACAGGCACTGATCTTCAAGTATAAAACACACTGTATAGAAATCTGAGCTGGTATCCATGTTGAGAATTTATACACACTGAGTATTAGTCAGCCACTTTCCATCTACCTAGAGGCACGAATGCCAAAAATACTGCAGACTACGGGATTTATTGATCCTAATGTAGCTGCCATATTCAATCAAGAAAGCCTGTAAGCAGTAAATAGCCATCTGCAGATTGATTCCTCTTTAAGGTTTTCCCAGTAGCATAGACTGGTTACCATTGTGTAATAACTATTTCCCAAATAAACAGCTGATTAAGACTGACATCACTCATGGTGAATAGTAGAGAAGCTCACCATGACCTGACAATGTGTGCTTGCAGCCCAGAAAGCCAACCCTATCCTGGGCTGCATCAAAAGGAGCATCACCAGCAGGGCAAGGGAGGTGATTCTGCCCCTCTTCTCTGCTCTTGTGAGACCCCACCTGCAGTACTGTGTCCAGCTCTGGGGTCCCCAGGACAAGGGAGACATGGAGCTGTTGGAGCAAGTCCAGAGGAGGCCCACAGGGATCAGGGGGCTGGAGCACCTCTCCTATGAAGACAGGCTGACAGAGTTGTGGTTATTCAGGTCCAGGGAGACCTTAGAGCAGCCTGACAGTTCCTAAAGGGGCCACAGGAAAGCCCCTTTCCTGTAGGGAGAGGGACTTTGTACACGGGCCCAGTGCGATAGGATGAGGGTTGATAAGCTTAAAATGAAGGAGGGTAGATTTAGATTAGAGATTAGGAAAAATTCTTCCCTGCAAGGGTGGTGAGGCCCTGGCACTGGGTTCCTAGAGAAGCTGTGGCTGCCCCATCCCTGACAGTGTTCAAGGCCAGGTTGGATGGGGGCAACCTGGTCTAGTGGAGGGTGTCCCTGCCCATGGCAGGGCGTTGGGACTAGATGATCTTTACAGTCCCTTCCAACCCAAACCATTCTGTGATTACTGAACTCTCCGAGTGGCATTGCTGAAGCCAATGCATGTGCTGTGCAGTGTGATGACGTTGTGAAGAGCAGGGCTATATGCATATTTACTGCAGTAACTGATCTGTTGAAAGATGAACACTTTGGAAAATAAAATGTGTGGATAAGCATTAGACTCTTGAAATGCACCAGAGTGCTGTTTATGATCTCCCTTCTAACAAGAAATTTAGTAGAAACAGGTGACAGTGGCATTTGAAGTCCTTGCTAAGCATTATATGCTGCCATGAAATATATCTTCATAGCTATTTAGAACTGTAAAGCTCTGTTAAAAGTACTCCCAGAGTGAACTCCAGTATGATACCATCTTACATCTAACAAAGTATTCTGTGACGTCACAGAATCAGAATCACAGAATCACTGGGTTGGAAAAGACCTTTGAGACTATCAAGTCCAACTGTACCTCTCCACCTCCAAAAATGCAAGACACACAAAAAGGCTGATTTGAATTTATGGTGCCTGACACCTGACTGAGAAGCCTGCCAAGAGCCATCTGTAGCATGCATTTATGATAATTATGAAATTACTTGAGAAAATGTATACAATACCACATTTTATTATTTATTGATTGCTAGCAGCACTTCTAAACAAATAATGCAGCTTCCATGGTAATTGTATGTTTACATTTCTCTTCTCAGAAAACAGTCTGCAGCTGTTTTAAGTTTTCAGCTTGCCAGAGAACGAATCAAACCTGGCAGTCGAGGTATTGCAATGACCGCACTTACAAACTCTTTCTACTAAAAGCATCATGTGGATTACCATCTTAACTCCACTTCTTTCCTGTTTTACTGGGTCACAGTTGGAGTATCAGTGACGATTAGCAGCTTGACAGGTCTGAAGGTATGCGTGTGCCTCAGCAGAAAATGATATGCAAGAGAATACTTTGCCTGTTGCACTTCTTTCATGGGTTAATGAGCCAATCTCACACGGTAAATGACAACATCATTTTTGCATAGATTCTGCAAGGGGGTTTGCACAGATCAGTTCTGGGTAAATGGAAAACTCTCTCTCTGTTCTCATTAAAAGGAGGTCTGAATATTTTTCTTTCTGATGGAAAAAGAACAAAAAGGTGGCATTATGAAAAAGAAGGGAGACATCACAGAGAAAAAGACATACAGGATATTTTACCGAACATGTTAAATTAAATATTGATTACCCATAACGTGCCACAGTAACTTCGCAAGAAAGAAAATTCAGTTGTATGTGTGAAACTCCATGTCAGCACAAAACTCTAATATGATAGTGATCTTCAACTGTTTGTAGTATTCTGCTGAAGTGATAGTGCTACTTAAAACCTGAACAGACAAAAGCTCTTGAGGTAACTTCGGAGGGAACTTCATGTACTAGAACTTAGCTCTATTTTTTATTATTCTCTACTACCTCTGAAATGTTATTACATATTACTGGGAATCAAAATTCATGTCAAAATGTTAATTTCATTGTAAAATCAAGGCAGTAAGAATGGGGAAGTGCCATCTACCTAACTATATGATCACATCATCATATTTCTTTCCCTTTTTAAACAGGTTGTATCTCATGAAAAGCTGAGTGTAACCGTGCACTAGAGCTAAGATGGTCCTGCAGCCTTGAGCTACAAGTCAGGCCCCTTTAAAAGGCTTGTGAGGAGTCTTTAAAGAAAATGTAACGGAAGATTTCTCAATTCCGGAGTCCTACTGGTTGTCCTACGAGTTAATCATCCTCCCAGTCACCGCTAACCCCACCAAGCTCTCCTTGACCTTACCAAGGGTTTGATTTTCATAAAACCAAGGTGAAGGACCGAACACGCGTTCCACTGGAAGCTGCCTGCTGAGCTCTCCTGGAAAGGTCCCTCCAGACCTGTCACAAGTGTGAAGGAAGACAGAGGTTCTTGGTGGCACAATTCAAAAGGTGAGTTGTTGGTAGGGTGACTCAAAGTTAAATTAACCTGCCTGAATGAAGCGATCCTATGAAGTTCCCTGCACTGGGAAGCCCTCCTAGTCCCGGCAGCCCCTACTAGGTGCCTTTGTGGCCTGCCGTAACCCAGCAGGGCGGCCCCTTTTGCCCACCCACCAGCAGCAGCACCTTGGGAAAGTAATACTGAAACAGGTGAAGGTGCTGGATCAAAGAAACATCAAAGCCCTTCCACAGAATACTCAGTAAGGAGGCTGAAACCACAGCACGTACCCCCTGCCAGGCCCCTGCCCCAGCTTGACAGCTCATGCTGCTGGGAGAACGTTTGGGGTGAGCAGCATGAGGAGCTTCCAGCTAGCTTCGTGGCAGAAAGAGCTGAGCAACTAGCTCTTCTTTGCAAAGGCAGCGCGCTGTGCAAGGGGAGACCCCATGCACGCCTTGCGTAGGGCCTCCCAGCTTCTGTGTATTACACTGAGTGCCTGTTTTAGTCTGTTAAAATTATTAGTTTCACATGAGCATTAATTTTTACAGCTGGTAATAGAAATATGGACAGAAGTACTATAAATATTATTTTCAGTATTTCACATGGCATGCAATTTTTGCTTTGCTTTTTCATTCTTTCCCTTCAGTTCTCCATAAAACTGCTACAATAATAGTAATGATAAGCAAAATGAAGAAGACATAGTAAAAGAGTAGGATAATTAAAAAGCAAATAAACCAACCCAAAACCTCTCAAGCGACAGAAATGCTCTCAGACATGGCAAAATATGCAGGTTTAATTTGCTTCATAGAAGGGGATGTTACTAGATGAGTGCTTCAATAGCTGACCCACAGCATATCTTTACTAAATAGCTGTTTGAAGATATGAGTAGCTAGATGGAAGCAGTTGTCCTCAAGATGGCCTAAATACCTCATACTGTGTTCATTAAGGACATCACTCAGAGTACTGTGTTAGGATTCATGGGGTTCTCTGCTCAATTTGATCGTCTTTAGAAGCTCACAAGATCACAGGCCAGATTCATCAAAGCAAGGGATAAAAGAGATTTTCCTTTATACTGCTAGGATGTGGAGCTATTTTAAATTGAACAATATTTTAATAAACTTAGCTTCCATTTCATTAATAGGTTTGCATTTTGTAGCAGATGGGCGGATGACTGCTGAAGTGAAAGCTACGTGAAAAGCTGTGTACTTATTTATACATAATTTTCAATATCACACTGGAATTTTGTGCTATTATCTAGTAGAAAATGCTGTTAATTTGTGATTGTCTTAATATAATAATAATAGCGCCTCTTAATACCAAGTTTTTCCCATGCATGATATAATTTGCATAAGATGATAGACTGCCGTTTGAACTTTAAAATTAGCAAAAGGACAAGATTACTCTAATTAGAGCTGGGTTTAGGATTCTGTCATCTTGGTTTATGAGGACCTATGATTGTTTAGACCAAGGGAACTTAAAATGTGAAGAAAAATCATGACTGTCAAAGTTTTAATGGGGATATGGTACATATAATGAGATTTGGAGTTAGAGCATACTTGAAAATGTCAGGACCCAATAAACCCGGGGAGTGTCTGTGCTGAAAAACAATCACTTCTTTTTTGGAACCCATTATCTGGGTGACATCTAGAGTTTATTATAAAAGATGATTTACTCACATGAGAGACAGCTTTTTTTGTGAAAGTAAATTAGAGCAGTTGAATTTTTTTAGTTATTCAGTATTGATAGGCTATTTTTATATATGGAATCACTACAACAGTTTCCTTTGGGATTTGTAGTTCAGGTGTATCCTTCTGCTATTTTCTCCAGAGAATGGTTTGCCAACTAAGCTATTTTTCTCTGTACTTGCTCTTCCTTGGGCTGCAGTGTGTTTTGAGATCCCCTGACACTGGTACGTTCTTAGAAATATTGACTTGGGCAACACACGTAGGAGAGAGGGGTCAATTGATACATGTATTTGTATTTAGGAAACATTTCTTTCCCCCAATATGAACAGGAATACTATACACAGAAAATTCTACAAAGAAAGGCATATTTTCTTCCCCCTCCAAGAGTAATGTTTTGTTGGAAACTTCTCAGAAAAAAAAGATAATTTTATTAAGTTTTTTTTTTGAAGTAACAGCAGGACTGATTCTTCTAAACTTGAGGTGGAGAATCAAGATAAGATGTTTCTGTCACACGCAAAGAAGATTGAAAAAAATGACGAATAATAAGAAAATAATTTAAAATTTCCTTCAAACTGCTTCTTACTGATGTACAATTAGACGTATATTTACTAATTGGACATATATTTACTGATTGCTGACTGTTTCCGAGTTTACTGGTGCCTACATTACTATCCACTGTTTCAGAAATGTTGATGCTACATTAAAATCCCCTCTGAATGCTCAATTAAGAGACATCTAATCTAGGAATTTCTCAGGCAAGTGCAACAAGTATCAAGAATCAGCAATTAACTGTAAATGCTTTCAGAGGAATCGTTACCATCTATGGTATTTGTGTATCAGTTGACATGACCTCTGAGACAAACACACACATGCTTCGCTACTTCTGAACACAAATTATTCGGCAGTATCAGTTGAGTACATTTGGGGCAGAGATGTCTCCAGGAACAAATGTCTTTTAGCATTTTAAAGAGAAAATGGCAGGTTTCCTGTGCATCCGAGGAAAGCGTTCCTCCTGATGCTTATATAATTGAGATAGAACTTTATTGTGGAAGAAAGGCAGGGGAGCAAGATACAACTTTGCTTAAGACATCTCAGCACTATCTATGGCCACTTCTTTCCAGAAGCTAAGCTTAACCCACAATGAGAACTAGGCATGGAAATGGCATTAGCACCTTCATTCAGTGTTTGCACACTCCTCAAACCATGAGTTCTTATGGGATAAACACAGAGCCATCTATTCTGGTAGCCTTTCTCTGGCAGAGATTGTGGGTGGGTGCCTATGGAGGAGTATGTGAAACAATATTTAAGTTTCCAGAAACAAGCCATTGGGGGTGGGGAACCAAAAAAACCCAAACAAAAAAATCTCATACTCTAAATGCTACAATCTCCTTTCACTTTTGATATACTAAAAGCAAGTTGAGGCTTCTATTCTTTGGCAAAAACAATGGTTGTGGTAAACATGTAAACATCATTTTTTTTCAACCTGTTCAGGCAGATGACAGTCTGAAATCAAAGCCTTGTTGAGGGGGGTGATAGTTTAAAGCTTAGAAAGAGTAAAATCATCAAAAATACTAATTTTTTAATAAATACGTTATAAATGCTTATAATAGAAGATCTCCTTCACCAGTCCAGACATTTTCCTTGGAGTCCTTAGCTGACTCTATTGATCTAGAAGCAATATATAAAAATGTCATAAAACCTTTTTTTTTTAATGCAGAAAAATAATTAATTCTGTCTCACCCTGGGAATTTTCTTGCTTTTGTATCTCTGAATGATACCTTGAACATTAGTTTAACCAAAAGGTGTTTTGCTTAATATGTGTATACAAGGCACACGGTTCACTGCGCTCTTAAAGTTCATCAGTTTACTGCCAAATAAACTTTATTTTAATATTCAGCTTCCCTCACTTAGTATCTAGCTTTTGAATTAAGCACTGGTTTTATGGCTGCAACCTTTTAAAGGGGTAAATGTGCACTCCTATTCCCTTCCTCACAATTTCTGTCATTTTTCTTTCTTGCATTAAGCCGAATTGCCTTCTATAAAGAGTTTTGCTAGCATAACTTGCTTCATGTCTGCAGTATTGCATAGCGTGATAAGGCCTCATTTACATAGATGAAGTAAATTTCCCTTCTTTATTTGCTTTCGAAGCCACTGGGAGCTATGTCCATATACCTGATGACATTATTTAGTTATTAGCCATTAAAGCAAAGAGTTGTGGGAAAAGCAACAACCGCACAAGGAAATGATGAGGCTTCTCAGAGAATTCACAGCAGCCATTTTCAGCAATTGAGAGATATTTGAGATATTATTCTTCAGAGGGCACAGACAATTTACAGCTGGAGATTAAAGGGAATAGTTGAAAACTATTCTGTTCATCTCTGCCTCGGCCTAGCCAGGATTTCCCATGTTTTCCTTAAATACCTGTGTGGTTCATTTGTACTCTTGCAGTTTGCTCCACGCCAAAGCTCAGCAGGAGGAGGTGGTTTAATGGCAGTGTTGTGTTAAGGGTAACGATGTGCCCAATTAGTCGTTATAAGTCCGGTCGCGTTCCATGCACTGAACTATCACAATTCAGATTCGCAAATAAGAAAATGCAGCTTCAACCTAGATGTGTTCCTTGCACTACCACAGCCACCTAAGAGGAGCTCGGTCACGTTCAAAGAGAACCAACACAACAGGCTCAAATGAAAGAGGATTTTATTGAGGCAGCAGACAAACAGGTTGTTTGGATTGCTGGTGATAAATTCAGTGACTGCAAAGCATTAATAAGTACTAAAGGTCTTAACTACTAATGCGTTAAAAGGTGTACAGTAACTCTATAGAGATTTCTGAGTTTCCCTGGGGAGGCACTTGGCATGGCCAAGTGTTCAAGTCTTACCCAAAGGCATCTCAATGCAGGGGAAGAGAGGCTCAGCCCATCAGCTGGTCCCAGGGATCAGGGTGATGTGCAAGGGTGTCTTCCCTGACACTGTGGTATTTTCCCTAACCCATCTTGGATTTGAGGCTATTTTTATGTCACTTCTTATTTTTAAGGTGAAGCTTGAGTGACTCTAGTCATACACACCTTTATTGTGACTGGTGTAAAATTCTCTTGCCTCATGTTTAGAGGTACAGATTAATGAAATTCAGAGCACAGGCTCAGTGGGGGGTGGTTGCACCGTGGAGGTGGGTAGCCTTTGAGATAGTGGTGTGTTATGGTATTTTAATGGCATTATAATGAGCATAATTCTCCAAAAGGACAGCATTATGTCAAATACATGACAGGTGTGGGCCAGGGACAACAGGGATGCAACTTATCAGTTCCATCTTAACCTTCAAGTTCCATGTTATTGCAGAGTTTGGCTGCGATGTCTCCACTTCGCTCCATCCTCTGCATAGCTGTCTCAGGGTCAATACATCAAGCTCCCCTGATGTTATTAACCTTCAAGATAGCCTCGACACTTATTATGGAGGAGGATGTTTAGGAACTTTATGGCTGAGTGGGTGCCTGGCATCTCAGCTGCTTATCACCCTGGGATGTTCTGTAAATCCTGAGCCTTTTGAGGTCTCTTCCAAACCCTAACATTCTGTGATTATGTGCCTGTGTGACTTCAGCCTTTGTATCAAATTTGGAGACAACAGACTGACCTGCATGTGAACAAAAATATATTGACAGTATGATAGAATATATAGCTTTTTCCTGGAGGAAACAAAGAATTGGTCTCATATGCTACAGATGTGCTACAAATCCACTGACCCCCAAACAGTAACAGTAATTGCCAGTTAATGGCATGTTTAATAACTTTATTCCTATTCTTTATTCCTATTCTTATGCAATCTTATTAATTAAGTTTCTAGTGGCCTGTTATTAGTATGTGTTCTATGTTATACTCTTCACATGGTTTGAATCGGGTTTTGCTTTTTTTTGTGCTTCACTCTTACCTAAATTATTGACAGATGTTTTCTTATGTACTTCCTTCTGGTCTTCCCCCACAGCTTGGGGACTTTAAGTTACTGAACCATATTTGGTAGCTCTGGAAACTGCAATTGCTTTTGCTTATGTCATGATGCTGCTTAGACAGTCCTGTTGATGCAAGAGCCACTTGCCTGATGGGTCAAGTATTTAGATCATCGTGGTTATGAAACCACGTTGTATAATGACTCAACAAGTAGCTCGTATTTGCTCTGACTGGACTGTAATATGCAGAATGCCAAAGGACATTGTCCTCTTCAAAAGCCTATTTATTTTGCTTCATAAAATATTGAAGAGCAGAAAGGATTCTGCCAAAAGCAACTCAACTCTTCTCCTAAGGGGTCCTCCTTGGATTTCTTATAAAGACTCTGGACAGACTCTGATTGAACTCGGTGGGCCAGGCCACAATAAACAGCGACGCAGTAGAGGAATGAATGCTTATTTTCCTCAAGGTATCTTCAAAGAGGTATTTTTCAAGAACAAAAGACACAAATTAAACACATGGTACTTAGTGCCTTAATTACTAGAGGCTTGTGATCAGAGGAAATGTGATTAGGTAAGCGTGAATTGAGGAAACCACCTGAGAAAAAGCCCACAGTAAAAAAGATCTATTGAAACAACACTTTATGGACATTTGCTGCATGCACTTATGTCACTATTTCAATAAAATAATAACCTAGAAGGAGCTGTCTCCCATTTGCAAGAAATATAGGAACACTGTTCTAAAGAGACTTGTGTGTATAATAAAAGATAATGTGTGATGGCACACAATATATTGAACAGAAAGGCTGAAAATAAATCTTGATACCCTTATTTTACTTTTCAGCATTCGTCTGCACATTTCTGCGTATTATTAAAATGAGGTATCATATTGTATTTATTTCTCTACGAGCCTGCTGGACTGTAATGAAATTCATGTCCGCTTCTTTTCCCAACCGTTCCTACAAATGGTGTGAGGAGATGTGGGTATGTCTGGTGTATGTCGTATTGAAATACACTGATCTTTGGTACTCTGACCAGGTCTCCTGGGTGTCCAGAAGAGCATACACCATAACAATAGAGAAGTCCAGCAGATGTCCAGAAGAAGAGGGGGGGTTTTTTGCCTGATGATGTTGCCTGCTGGTCAAGGTACTGCTGATAGGGCTGGGACTCTTCTTTACATCTCTTTTTTCAGGGTAGGATTTGTGATGAGGTTCTGCATGCAGCTACGTGTCTCTCTTGGTTTTATTATCTCGAGGTTAAAACTCACATCTGTCATTTCCATGTTGATTAGGAACTACTGAAAGCTCTTAGTCTATGTCATACATCAAGAGGGACAGGCTTCCACTCCAGGGAAATCTGGAAGGCAGATTCATCTACTGCATCCTGGAGGTCCAATTTCTTAGTGAAATCAGTATTTTTACATGAGATGCAGTGTCAGGATCATGAAGAGGCTGATGATTTTCTAAGGTGTGACATCTTTTATCTTCTAAATTTTTTTTATATGACAGTTTAGTGATACAGATAAAAATTTGCTTTACTTAAGTGAATATAGACTAATAAAAGCATTAATAAGCCTGGAATCCATTCTACCTTCACATGTTAAAAACTTTCCAGGCACCTACCTGGTAATTTTCAAGGGATGTCTTTGTAACCCCCTACCATGTGGCAGCTGACCTGAAAAACTCAGAACAAGTAGAACCCAGGTTATGAAGAGGTACTCTACAAAAGCACACACCCAGCAGAACAGGCACAGCCAGTCACCGCAACCACCTGGCCTATCCAGCGAACAGGCCTGCTTTTCTTTGACCTGAGTTCGCACAGTTTGCTAATTCTGCCACTGGGAATTTGCTGCCTTACCTGCAAGGACCATCTTTTAGCACGGTCTTCTCACATCCCACTTGGACATAGAAGGCCAAGTTGCATACCAAATTCAGAAGGAAAAAAAAAAACAAACTTAAGATGGAAAACATCCTCCTGCACATCAGATTAATGTGCTGTCGAGAACCATGTGTGTCATTGCATCAGAAACAGAGAAAATAGAAACACAGTTTTAAAAGAAATTGGCCTGTGGTATTCTCCTCTTTCTGACTGTACTGCAGGCTCTTCCATCATGGAGAGCCGATCAGTCTGGTTTCCATATTTCCATTTGTGCTGGGGAGATCAGTACGCGAGAACCTCCTTCCAGTGCAGGAAACTTAAAATGAGCTTCCAGCAAAGCACGACACTGTTCTAGCTTGGACAGGGTGTCACTGATGGGAAGAAGCAAACTGCCTAGTCTTCTGAAGTGTCATCAGTCTTTGCTTCAACAGATTGGTCTGGCAACAAGCTCAAAGTGGTGATACAGCTATAGATTTCCACCAGTTTCTGGAGGCATGAATCAAGTGTCCAGGTATGTAGATGCCATGATAGCTCTGACTTTGGAGTTTCCTGTGCCTCTGTCCCCTAGAATTTAAGGGGAATGGCACAAAGAAGAGAGAACGAACAGTCCTCACGTGAAGCACACTGCTGTCTGTATGAAGGATTCAAGAGTCCCTTCTCGGAGGCAGACCAAGGGTGGAAGAATCCCATCGTGCTGGGAAGATGGCTGGCTGAATTCTGCTTGGTCAGTCTCCAAAAAACCCAAAAACAGGCTAGCCCAACCTGTTTGTGTTTCCAAAATCATTATGCTGATCTGGTTGGAGTGCTATTTCTCATCCTGAACTTCTACAGAGAAGACTGTGTGTTCAGTCCACTTACAAAGTCTCAAATTTCTGCCATGGTTTTTTGAAACCTGGTTTGAAAATAAGATTATGCTTTCCTTTTGAAGGACAGAGGCTATCATTTCTCACACTTAACCTCACAGTAGACCAATTTTTAATTTTTTTTTCCCAAGCAGTAATAATAATTAATAACAGATCTCTTCAGGCAGAAAATATGCACGGAAAATCTTTACGCTAAGCGTTTAGAAGGTTATTAGCATGGGGGATATGACTGAAATATTTTCAACCCATACATAATTAGCGCTATTGTGTACATACTAATACTGTGTCTGTCTTTGTATCTCCTCATATCCACAGGCTTGTAAGACATAACAATCCTTTAGTCATACAAATATGTATATACAATAGATATACATTTTAAATAGCGTATGAGTTAATGTACCTCGCTGCATACCAAAATAACTCTCTTTTTATCATACCTTTTCACAAGTACACAATTTTAAAGGTGAAGTAGGTGGAAATATTAATGTTAAACAACCTCTCAAGAAATCTTTATCTGTTTTTACCCCTGACAAAGCAGAGGATTTAAGCTTCACCCTAAACTGACACATAAACACCATTATTTACAACAACATTAAAGAGAAGTAGCAGAAGAACCTCTGTAATGCCTTTCAATGATATGGTGTATAGTTTAACAACAGAATAATAATCTGGAACTGGGAAGTTTATTAGCAGACATAAAACTGTTGATTCCCTACTAAGGCTGCTGTTAATGTATGTAAAGCATAACAAAAAGAGCCCTCCTGAAAAAATAAAAATAGATTCTTCAGCAAGCTCCAAGAAATTACTTATAGCTACCTGTATTGGCAAGTGTTGTCAATTCAAAATGAATGAATTGTTCTTCTACCTCTGATAAATAATTTTTGGAGGTGGCACTCACTAAATTTGTTTTGTCTTTCAGGCTTTGCACTTATTTTTTCCCCTCTTCCTTAATGATTAAATTTTAAATATTTTTTAATAACAGAGGTGAGAGAGAATCAAGCCTATGCTTATACTTTCTAATGCAGAACTGCAGTGCTGTACTTCCCAGCAGCACCACTGATACCAACAGAAAATTTGTGGACCAAGGAGATCAAGATCGATCCCTACCAGAGAAGGTAACAAAACCAGTCCTTGCAAAGCAAATTTTGGCAGAGTGGGAATATCTATTTGATTGCATGTTTTTCAGTCGTCTTCTTTTTTTCCTAATATATTTTTCTTTACGATCATTCACTTAACCTCCAGTGTGCTGTCTGCTGATTCTGCTGTCACTTTTGACCTCATCTTACATTGTTCAAGTATTACTGTTTGTTTTTACTTTCTACTACTAGAGTCGTTGGTTCAGGACGTTAATCATATCCTCAAAACACAATAGAGACTAAAACGTGTGGATGTGCCTGACTCTAAACGTCACAAGGAATCAGATATGAATCAGAGCTAGGCATAGGGGCTAAACAGTGAGATTGCAGTCCTTCCAATGTGCAAGGCAGATGTTCCTATACAAAACTCAGACCACCATACACCTTGCTGCTCAGTGAGAGATGCAACTCTTCAGTCATTACTGCGATCTGTAGTATTGTGATTGTAAGTCTAGAAATTACTTTTAAAAGTTAATCTCCTGTAGCATGAAGGAATGCTGTGTTTTAGCACAGGTGCTACAGTGAGACAAACAGCTGATTTCGCAGGCATCAGCTTGAAAGTACAGTATTGGCAGTTATAAAAATCCTGTTTTGACTTGTGAAGCAAGAAGTTTGCCAGAGACGTCACTGAGAGAGAATAAATGTCATAAACCAAGACCTCATTTATATGCCATCGTTTCTGTGACCATGGCTACACATTAAAAATGAGGCTTTGGGATAAAGGACATCCAAAATACTACACGAAGCGAAACCTCTACAAAAAGATTACAAGGAAAAATTGACTTTATTAGAGAGATACGTGCTTTGATCTGTGTTAATGAAGTGTACATGAAAGGTATGGATTTCAAAGAAATGATGGAAACCACAATGCTGGAGGAATGTAATAACATGTTGGGTTTTTGCCACGCACACTCCTCACTTAGTAGAAAATTAATGACTTCTATGGCTGGGAACTGTTATTTTAAGATTATTGTTTTTGAAGAGCTATTAATTATTCTTAATAAAGTTATTTTACTGTGGACACAAGCAAACAAACTGCTTCATTTTTTTCTTTGGTGTGTATATTGCTCCCTGAGCTCTGAAACCTGAAATACAGCTACAGTACAGCATCCCCAGAGTGCCAAGTTAAATGAGTCTTCCCATAAACTTGTACCAATTGATTAATCAGTTTTCTTAATAATCACTTGCTTTCACTGTGAACAAAATGTTAGAAAACAAGCAGTCTCAGAACACTGAATTAAATTTGCCTCTCTGAGGGCACGAAAGTGATGGTTCATATTGCTGAGAAAGCATTTGCTCTGGAAAAGTGGATGCTGAATATTGCGTTGTACTTCCTTATGTGTTTTCCAGTAAAAGGCAAAATTTACATGTATCTGCAGCTCCTCATCAAGAGTGAAAAGTATTACTGGACCTCAAAAAAACCTACTTTTCCTTTTCAGTCCATATATCATACACACCAACTAGCATTTACCCCAATTTTATTCAAAACTCTTGACTCATTTTCAAATTTCTTGGCCTCTTCTCTTTCTTACTTCTCTCTTAGATGATCTTTATCCAATACACCTCTCCTCAAACTGTAAGGCTGCCTGCAGTGCTTGTACCATTTGCTGACACGATTCTGAAGGGATCAAGCAAGTCTCAGGTCTTCTCCTCATTGCCCCAATGACCACCAAGCAATTTACCCATGTGCTAACTCTGACTCCATTTTTAGGCAGTACATGGTGTCACTGACCTCCAGACTTGCCAATGCAGCTTTGCAGAGCAGAAGCAGGAACATTCCCAGGGGGCCAATGCCCTTATTCCAGAGTTCAGCACCACTGGTGTGAGCAAAATAAAGCCTTTGGTGAATTCACCACTGGAGGCTTCTCAACTCATAGAGTCATAGAATGTATTAGGTTGGAAGGGACCTTTCAAGGTCATCTAGTCCCACCCCCCTGCAGCAATTACTCCTGGCAAACCTTATGACAAAAGCAAAAAAAGGGTTTTTTTTAACACTGAAATGCAAAGTGTAAGAAAACAGCTCTTGTCTCTGAGAATGGAGGCTGACATATTAATCCATGAAACATATTATCATTAGCTTCCACTTGGCTTTAAGGTGAATTCTTCATGCCTTTCTGGTAGTGCATTCTCTTAATTTCAGTCTGACAGGAAAGCTGGTCTGATGTAACATCACTTCCAGGAAAATGGAAAGATCCTATTTCCCCCCCTTTATTCTCATTTTTTTTTCCTCTCCTGCTTTCAGCTCCATCATTCCTCCTTCCCTGACACTGGCTGGTTGGCACAGCTGAGCCTCTGAGTCAGTGTGCCAAACTATCAGAAAACTACCCCAGGACTACAAGTGAATCACTCCCACGTGAAGCTGGTAAGGAAAGTAAAGGACTTGGCTATATTGCTGTGAGAGATATGCTCTCATTCTTCACACTTCTATTTTCATATATATATATATATATATATATGTATGTATATATAATGTTAAAGCAGTTCCCCTATCACAGTTACTTGGTATTGACTGGTCATCTCACATTCTGATTCCTCTATTTCTTCCAGGAATAGACTACAGCACTACCACGTCACATTTGGCAAACCTTTAGGCTCCTCTCTGGAAAGCTTGCAGCTGCAGCATTCAGTCAAGACAAGTAACCAGAGGACCAGGCTTTGTGAGAAAACTTGAAGGTGGGTAGCTTAACCATCGCAGAGCAGCCCAGGGCTGCAAAGAAGTTCTCTTCATTTTGTTCTTGCCTTTTGCCTTACAGAGATCCCTGTAGCTATCAGATAATCCAGCTGAATTTCAGTGTCCCTTATATTAAGCATATAATGTCAAAAGGCTTTAATTCATCTCAGCGTTTCCAGTGACCCAGTAACTGAAACGAAGCTGTCCAGTTGCCCTGCCAGCCCAGTTTTGGAGGAAATGGGCACTTTATCATGCAATTTTTGAACAGGGAACTGCGATAACAAAGCTACACACAGGCAGATGAAGTGGAGGAACAGCCTTTTATATGAATAAAAGCAGAAGAGGGAGTTCCCGATGATCATGTTTACTGCGTGTGTGCTACTTATTTGCATAAATGATTTTCATGGCAGACATCAAAAAGCACTGGAAATTCATGCTCAGATTGCCAACTTCCTCCCCCTCCCCCCATAACAGACCCTGTAATTCATATGGCTGTTGCTTTTAATTGCGTGGTGCTGGCTGCTCAGACACACGGTGGGCAGTAAGAAAAAACACCTATTGACACAATTCATCCGGAATGTTACTTTGGGAGAAGAGTTTGTTTGGTTTATTATTGCTGTTATCAGTTAATTAGAAGGAGAAATCTTTAGGCATAAAGGAGAAAGAAAACCTACAGTCTCCTATAATGGCTGATTACTTTTACTGTACAGAAAACCCTTAAAAGAACTACTCTTTTATCTCTTGGGTTTTTTTCTCATAAACCCTTGTGTATCAGAGGGGAGAAAAATGAACCAAAACACTTCACAGGACTCAGCTAACAGGGAGGAATTTTAAATGCTGTAGATCACTTTTGAAAGAGCTTGCCAAAATACAGGCAGAGATATTCAAGGCTACTTCAAGAAAACCTGTTCTTTACCATCTGCGGGCATCAAGTCCATGCCAGGTTGTTTCTTGTTTTTCAAGGGTTTCAGTAGGAGACACTTGACCATTTACTCTCCATTCCCTATACAGAAAAGGACTACCAGAAACACTCAGAGCAGAGAGCTAGAACCCATGGGATAACAGGACATGAACTGGATCACAGATGGTGCTTCCAGGTAAGTGCAACTACAGCTGTAGGGTAAATGGTAGAGTTGCAAAAGAGTAAAAAAACAAAGCAAACAAACAAAACCCCCCACATCTTATGCACAATCATTTTACTTGTTTGTTGCCAAAAAAAAGGTGTACAAAGATCTCAAAGTGATCAATAACCGGTAAGAACAAAGGTAGAAGGGATCATTTTATTAATAACATGTTTTTTGGGTTGTTTTTTTTTAACCTTATAATGTTGGCTGACAAGATTGTTGAAAAATGGTATTTTCAGGTAGGTTGTAATAAGCGGCAATTCAATGTCTCGGCTTGCTTCAGTGTTAAAGGAGCAAATCTGCAAAGAAAAATAGATGGAAGCACTGGTTAAAAGTCCTGTAATGTAGCAAAGATCACAGGGTCACAGAATCACAGTATGTTAGGAGTTGGAAGGGACCTTGAAAGACGATCTAGTCCAACCCCCCAGCCAGAGCAGGATAAATCACACAGGAATGCATCCAGGCAGGGTTTGAATGACTCCAGAGAAGGAGACTCCACAACCTCTCTGGGCAGTCTGTCCCAGTGCTCCATCACCCTCACACTGAAGAAGTTTCTCTTTATGTTCACATAGAACTTCCTACGCCCCAGCTTGCACCCGTTGCCCCTTGTCCTATCGTTGGCCATCACTGAGAAGAGCCTGGCTTCATCCTCCTGACTCCCATCCTTTACATATATATAAACATTAGTAAGGCCACCCCTGTTGTTTTAAAGGGGTGGGTTACAGAGAGATACTCCTCCCTCATTGTTGTTAAACCATATGATCAGGCATCAGTGACACGGACTCTATCTCCTCCTCTCTCAGTCCAGTAAAACAAGTGGGAAACTACTAGGGCTGTGGCAGAACGGGGAAAATGGGGAAAACCCCACACCGTAAAGAAAATCAGAGACAAAAGGATGCTCTAAGATCTGCACTGGGGTAAGATGCCTGAATGCCCTAAAAGTAGTATTCACTACTTTTCAGGAAGAAATGCAAATTGATTGTTGAACAGCTTCAAGAAACACCTGTGCCAAAGTAATATAGGCAGCCATGTTAGTCGTTCTGTACATGAAGGAATTCCTCCTGCATTCCTCCACTCCTAGACAGATGCTAACATTGCATCTGCTGATGTTCACATCACTTCACAGCTCACAGTTTAGGCAACTGATCTAAGCTAGTCACTAGCAGGCAGTGAAGGGGAAGCAGAACCTTTACTGAGCAACTTATCATAGAATCATAGAATGGCATGGGTTGGAAGGGACCCCAAGGATCACAGAGCTTCAACCCCAGGCCTGGATCTACACAAGGTTGCCCAGGGCCCCATCCAACCTGGCCTTGAACACTTCCAGGGACGGGGCATCCACTACTTCTCTGGGCAGCCTGTTCCAGCCTGTTCCTAAAATGTGCCTCTAGAATGGGTCAGAAGAATACTGGAGGCAAACGACAGCCATTTCCAGGTGGCCATGGCTGGGAAGAAGCTATGTGGTTCTCATACCTAGATGGCTAATTACACATTTCAAGCTTAAACTTAGCAGTATCTCACAGACTTTTTTGCCTTTAGTGTTTCTGTGTCCCTCAGAATTACTAAGTAATCCTGGAGGCAGGAAGTGCAATAGAAGGATGCATACTTGGACTGGGTACTTTTACTTTTGATATGGGATGTGTCTGGTATTGGATGGACTGTCACAGCAGAAAAGAGGAGCTTAATACATAAAATGGGTGAAAACTTCTAAATGCTCTCACGTGCATTCTCTCTAAACCTCAGGCAAATCTACAGAGACTGGTTTTCCCATGAGGAATTAGACATGGGAAATTAGACATAGACCATTCAGAAATGAATAGTAATTTGAATGTAATCATCCCTTGATTGCTGGCATCCCAACAGTTTTTTGATGTTGTTTTCCAATGGTTCAAAATGAACGTATTTGCATTTTCTGTTATATTTGTTTTTAAATAAACCCGACATTTTTTTAAGCATAACTGCCTTTAGAAAACTCAAACATTAGAAAAAGCCAGATTTAAGATTGTCTTTGCCCAGTTTGAATGATCCACAGACAGATTTTCATAGGCTATTGCTTTATTTTTTTCACAGCCCAACTTTTATTAGTCTCAGCTGAAGTTGTGAATATGCTGCGTTTTTGCAAATGAAACCTTTGCTGTGACAAGATAAGCACTTCAGAAAATGAGGAACATCTTTCCTCTCAAAAGTCTGGTTTAAGTGACTTGCTTTGAATCATAAGGTAATCTTGTGACAGATGATGATATAAAATACATTTTCTAAGTTGGCATTACATTGCCTTAACTGTAGGAATAAAACCCATTGAAAAACAGATTGCTGTCTCGGTCTTGGTGTAAAGCTGAAATTATAAACTTGCATGATGAATTGCTGAGCAGCTCAGAACAAAAGATTTCAGCTACATCAGAAGGAAAAAGTACTCTCTGAATTTATTATCCAGGTCTTCCATAAAGTTAATGACCTTACAAGAAACATTTTTTGTCAAATAAACAATTTTTGTGCAAGGCAATTCTATCTAATAATTTTAACTAGTTCAGCCTTTTAGGTCTCTTGAGTTCCATATTTATTAATTTCATAGCTTCCAATATATGAAAAAGATTAAGGTCTTGAAGACAACATGGCTACACTGACATTCACAATGAGTGCCTGGGCATTGGCCATCTTGTCCACGCTCTGAACATAAATGTGTAGGATTGTATAATTAAAGACTTTGTAATAATGCCTACATTAAAGAACCCCGAATTCAGATTAAAGAGACAGCTTCATTATGGTATTTCCCAACTTTGAGATCTGCTTTTTCAGCATTAATGTCTTAATGTAGCTTTTGTTAAGTGTGAAAAAGTAAAATAAATATCCATCTGCTTAAAGCTTCCTTTTCTCTGTACACATAGCCATTAACACCTTGAAAATAAGGGCCTGCTTTCTCCCTGATTTCTGAAGGTAAAAGACTGATGTGTTAATGAGGAATTATTGGTAATATGGTAATATGCTTAATTCTGTAATACCAAGAAATCATAAGCTTTTATAATGACACTTTTAATTTTGTACCATTGATCGAAATTAATAGCCATCATTTGTTGAGAAAGATAAACTTGATAAGCTCACCGACATACGGTAATGGCTTAAAAAATACGTTAGAAGTAATGTATGGCAATTGCATTGTTTGTTATTGATATATTAATATTAATGTGTCATCACAAACGTTCCCCCCCAGTTCTCATTTGGCATAGATAATGAACAATGTGGCAGACAGTAAGGAATTTTAATTAGCTAGGATGTACTGAGAACAACTGGGTGACTTGAAGTTGGTGGCTAACACATTCAGCCACCACTGCAAACTAGAAAGTAAGGTTTACAGAGAAGACTGGAAATACCTCTGGTGCCAGCAAACATATAGAAGAGCAGCTCAAGGGAAAAATTCAGATATAATTTTAAAATAAAAGTCATTTACCTGGGCAATACTCTTACTGATTTGAATAGATTTTCTTGAGTGATTTGTTTCTTGTTAATGTAAATAGGTTAACTCCAGTTTTATCTCCAGAACTCCATGGATAATGTAGTGTATAAATAAAGGATAATGTGTATAATCTGGACCACTCATATCATTGGCCTTGTTCATGGCAGCTACATACCCTCTTAATAAATAGAGATATACAGAAATTGGCTAATTATTAGGGCTAAAAGAAGATGTGGCTAAAGGTAACACTGCACAAATTTATTATTAGTAATGAAGGAATAATTAATAGGAAAGTACCAGAATGTGCATGTTGCTGCTCTGGCTTGTTTCTCAAACACTTTGAGTTGGACAACCTTAAAAATCAAAATAGTTTTGACTATGTGCATGGACCAGGATGTTTATTTCCACTTTAAACTTCTGTCAAATTAAGTTCCTTAAAACAAAAAAAAGTCTTAAATGAGCTTCTTTGGCCTCCTGACCAACAGGAACGCCTTAAAAAAACCCTAGATAGCTGCATTTCTGTAATTTCCTAACATATTTTACCAATTCCAGGGAAAGACACCTGCAAGGCAAGTCTTGCTTTTTGCTGGTTTAGATACAGGGCTTCTTCAGTTCTGTATTTTCTACTCCTATGGTTCCTAAATCTTACAGTGAAGATTTTGGTTTAAACTCCAAAATGTTACAGCTTCCAAAAGAAAGGGACTCTGGCTAGCAACTGATTTTAATGGGGCTTAAGCGTGTTCAAAAGGCTCTCCTGAGTAAGCTCAGGGACTTAGACTTGCTACTTGAAAGCTCAGCAGGGCTTAATTCTCCCAGCCTTTCATTGTCACCTTATTTCTGTTAGAAATCCCATCACTTCGGTGTAATTAATTGTGCAAATGAATGCTATCAATGTAAAGATAGCAGTGTTGGCCCAAAAGCAATGACTGTGTTTCATGTGCTCCCCAGAAGTGACTATCCAACACCACAAGAACAAAGAGAACGAGGTCAGTGAAAATCCCTCATTTCCACTTCAGATGAGAGCCAGCTACAAAGAACTATTTTAGCCTGCAGTTTCATTCCTACTTTTAAAATTGATCAAGGAGAGGTCTGTTAAAATATTGTACAATGATATTAGCAATATTAATAGGAAATAATTATGAAGAGAAATAATACCTTTTCTTAAACAGATCCTCATAGAAAGTGCCAATACCCACAATGTAAAAGCTTAGCCTTCTTGGTATTCAGTGCTGCATTGAAAGAATTTTTATTAACCAATTTAAGAAAGAAATATGATGAATGTCTCCTTATGAATTTTGTCCCTTTCCTTCGTTATGGTAGTATCTGGGAATAGAAAGTGCTTCTGGCAATACTTATCTGCATATAATGCATAAATTTTTTAAGATATAAAAAGGTCTGTAAGGAGGACAACTACTTGATCCATACCAAGAATATCATAACAATTTAAAATTAAACCTAATGGCTCTTCTACTTATTTTGATCTTATAATCGGGAACTTACAACACATAGAAGAAATTCTCAGCAGAGGAAACTGTCGTGGCTCCATTGACTTCAACAACAGAATTTGTATCATCTGCCAATCTGACCCTGTATCCATCATTACAATCTCAGCAATTTGCTCTCAGAACTCTTTTTATCCCCTCGGACTCCTTTTTACAGTTAAGTGTAAAACAAGCAATTTTGCTTAGTAGCCATTATTTGTATAGCTGAAACTCCCAAACCTGCTGAGTTCCCGAGTGTTCTTATGATTTCTTGAACAGATTGCCGACACGCATATCATAATAGCATGCTAGTAAACCAAATGTCTATTTTCCTATTGTCATTTACTTTTCAGGCTGTAGGAGTTTTCTCCAGCCCCAACCAGGACCAAAGCTCTCTTGAGCCTGATCTAAAGAGCGTACAGCTTAAGAAATGCAATGGGCGGAATGTGGCTTGTATGAATTATGAATTGCAGCATTAGCCATCTGCAGCCTGGTAACAAATAACTCCAGAAAACAAGTCTTGGCGTAGATTTAAATTTCCCATGTTAAACAGAAAATTTGGGAGCTAGACAGTTTTAAAGCTGCATCAAAGAACAGATGCTCTCTGATAGTTGGCTATGGCTCTGATTTCAGGAGCATATTTAAACACAGAGATAGGCTTAAAGGCTTTGCTTTGTAGGGATGGATGTAAAGCTGTGCTTAGAGCTAAACATTGGCTGAAACATCCACTAAATTGTATATCGGATAGCAGGATCTCTTCCATGGTCATGTTCTTCAGGACTGCTCTAGTGACTGGTGCTGGGATATCTTCTGTTTTGATTATCTGTCCATTATCTGTCAGGATGGGAAGCTCCATCAGATCAGAAATCAAAATCTTTTGATTTTGTAATACTGTGGTAGTATTGTTATATTTGTTGAAGATAGATCATCTCTGCCTCTGTCAGTAAACTAAGATAGAAATCACCCCAGACATAAAGTTAGCAAGCTGATTTGTTTCTCCTTTCTAACAACCCTCTACCTGAGAAACAGCTGTGCCAACCGAACCAGCTTCGGTAAACTCAAAACCAATCTGCACATGTCCAAAAACAGCACATTCCTGCAGGGTTTTACATTCTCCGTTATATGCCAAGACCAATCAGGTTGGAATTACAATTATTGGTGAATATTAACAACGATTTTAAATGGTTTAGCATGTAATCATTCTCTTGAACAGTGACCAGTACTGCCGCTATCTCAGATACCTTTAATAACCCTTTCAGACCTCTGGTCTGAGGATGTGTGAAGGTGAATCTGCTATTGCAGTAGTTTTCACTGAAATTCATCCAAGTTTAATGAATTTGAACTGCACATATCAGTCTTTTCTGGTTTTCTCATCAGTTCTTCTTGTTGACGTATAGAAGTATTATATTTTAGAAGATTCAGTTACCAGATTGCCACGATATCTTCTAGGAAAATGATATTTCATTGTCCACTAGAAATATTTGAGGTGCTTTGCTCGTACAATTTTGGGAGTAATAATCTCATGTCACCCAGAAACACTGAAACAGTACATTGCATACAAAACCTTCTTTTGAACAGGTTTTCTTTTGAAATCTTCTTTTGAGAATTTTTTTTGGTATCTGCTCACGTGGTGCTCTTATGAATCCCCTGGCATTGAAAGTGGATTTTTATATGAATGAAAGTTCCTATCGAAGCATTTGAGATCATAAATTTGAAGAGATGGCATTTTTATGCATGCCTGAAATCCTCAGAATCTACATTATGGCATTTCCCCCTGATCATGATTTGGCTGAAAAATGTAATTTCATGTCACCTCTGTAAACAGTTCACCCCCGTGCTTGAGTATTTCTAATATCATCAGCTCTAACAACTGATTAAGAACTCTAAATTCTCTGTTACGATTAGAAGCAAATCTTTTGTTTCCAAACCTAGAACCTTGGAACACTGGGCTGTGGTAACCAAGAGACATTAAAATTAAAATCTTTTCTACTTCTATGGGTCTTGGCAAACTTAAGATGCCTGGTAGAAAATAGTTAATTCTTAGAGCCAGAACGATAACTGAAGCTCATCAAGCAGTCAGATCCAGATGCTTCCTATAGAAGGAAGAAAAAAGGGCTAGTGAGTAGCAAAGGGAAGAAGCTGCCTTTATCTCAGGAGATGCAGCTGTCATGTAAACACTGAGTGTGTAGTGCCATCTGCTTAATGCCTGAAGTGGCATTTGTATCACAGAATGGAAGAGCCTTCATTTGGGGATTGTGTTTGCTCTCTGAAGGAAAAGTAAGGCGGGGGGAGGGGGGGGGGGAGGGCGGCGCGGGGAGCAGCCCTCAATTTTATAATCTGTGGTGTATGTTGCACCATTTAATTTTTAAGCTCCAAAGGAAAGGGAAAAAAGATAAGAAAGATCTGTGGGTTCTGTATAAAATATGGAGACTCAGAAGAACAGCATAGTAAAGACGAAAAGTTACTCTGGGGAATAAACAGTAGTGGCGATTCCCTGTGCTCAGCCATGGTTTCCGAAGCTGCCTAGAAAGCCTCGGGAACGGGGCTGCCCAAGCAGTCTGACTGAGGCCAACAGAGGTTGGAGTCAAAAAGTGAAGGGGAGTGTTGTAGGCTCTTTTGAATGCAAGAGCTGGATTTGAATACAGAGGACCTTTGCTCTCTTGCCAAAAGTTAGTTCCAGCCAGGTTCCAGCCCCCACCCTGCAGTACAGCTAGCTGCAAGCCTCACCCTGCCCACTACGGAAGCGCTTCCCCTTTGTGCAAAGAACTAATGCTTTGTTTTGGGGGTCAGTTTGTGCCATCAGCTGTGGTGCAAACTGAAAACCAGCTGTTCTAACCTGGTTCTGTGTGGTTTATCCTTTGCCTTGACAATGTCCATGCAGAGAGTTAGGATGAGCAGCCTACGCTCTGTAAAGCCCTGCTCTAGCTGAGCATGTGCCAACTTTCCAGAGTAGAAAAGCCTGTAGAAGTGATTGTTCTTGTCAAACGGTGCAGAATTCAATATCTTTTAGGGCCACACTGGAGAGAATGATAAATCGTCTCTGGAAAGAAAAAGATTAGAAGCGAAGATGTTTACTGCTGTGTATTAAAGCATAGTAACATTTTAATGTTGTGTTGGAACCCAACGTAGAAAAAATGCAGCCGCCTCATTTTGTGTCTCATATGTGAGAAAACCCCAGTATATTTATTGCCTTTATTTGAAAGCAAGTTTAAGAAAGATTCCAAATGCTGTGTTAAATCTTTATTGATAAAAATTGTATGGTATTCTCTCTGAAACTCACTGGGAACCATCACTAATCCCTGCATTCAAGATATTGCATATGACAGCTCTGAAATTTAAAGCTGGGCAGTAATTTTTAAAAGGATAATACTCTATCTTGTGTCCTAGTGAAGAACTGAGCTGAGGTGGAGGGGACGGTTATAATAGAGTTATACGGATATAGCATCCAAAAGCTGGAATAGGAACTGCCAGTAGCTAAAATACGACATTAACATGTTTATTGAAAGAGGGGCTTTAGGGAGCCTGCCCAGAGAACCATTAGGCATTCCTGCAGTATCAAAGTGCTTTTTTTCCCTGGAAGAATAGGTGGCAGGATAGACAGAGGTATGTACTGAAAATGCATGTTTGCTATAACCGAGCTGTATTACAAAAGCAAAAGCTATTCAAAGGACATTTTGCTTTTTAAGCCCAGTTCTTAGAAATTTATAACATTTTAGCAAACTGGGGCTAAGTGGTGCATGTAGTTTGAGCTAAAACCAAACGTGGTGGCACATCTGTAGACTCTGTTCTATCATGTGCCTTACTGAAGGTCTTCTTAATGCCCTCTTTCCCTATTACACTCCTATTTATAATTTTCTCAAGATTTTAAGGATTAGCTGTAGCATGCTTACCTGGATTAAGATCAGAATGAGGATCAGAAAGGAGAATAACACCACGTCATCCTCTCCCATTCCTTTCTCACTCCTCCCCAAGATACGCCCTAGAACTGTGGTAAAAGACCTTTAGGCTCATACCACAATGCAATGCAGCTCAGGAGTTTGGGAATGTTTCATGGCAGTCCCTGACATCTCAGTGATTAGACTAATCATATTCTTTGCCCTCATTTGGTAAATCTCGCCCAAAGTTAACAATTCTGTTTCTTTCAGCACACACACACACACAAATGAGCTGGTGTAGACGCTCATAGAATTCTACTGTTGCAGTTGGGCAGTCCCTCATATTCATCTGAAAGAGAACAAACATTTCTTGCAGGATGTTATAAAATCAGCGTTGTGGGCCACCTCTACGTTATTCTTTTTCTCATGTAGGCAATGACACTATATCACTCCATAAGGCAAATGAACAAGCTCCAGCTTAAAGCCAGCAGTGTATTCTGCTCCTCCTATTTGTAATAGAAAGTCTAGCACACAAAATCAATGCTCTGATATTTGGAAAGTATCTAATTTTCAGCCAAATATGACTGTTCATTCATCTGCTGGTGTTGTCTTTCAAGCAGTTTGAGCCCCACTGCCACAGATTTGCTCTGGATGTATGTACAGAAAGCAGCACTTTTCGTTTAACTTTGCTGCTCTGAGGCTTAGTATGCCAGGCTTCCTTAGTCTCCTCTCATAACTTACGACATTACATCTTATTGTTGTAGTACTTCTTCAACATTGCTCTTTGTACTTTTAAAATTACTCCAGCACTTCTCAGGCTCTTTTTCTGGGGGGGTGATATTCAGCCTTCCTGCATATTGACAGTTTTGAATCATCAAGTCATTTCATTGCCAATCTCCTGCTTTTCGTGCTTAAATTACCATCGAAATACATATGAAACTGCTCCTTGAGAAACTCCACTAACTTCCTTTTTGCCCAATGATTTGCCTTTTGATACAGCCCACCATCATCTCTCCTTCTTGTCGAACCTCACTTGGTTAACAGCTCTTTCACATCTTCCATCTCTCCAGTTAGACTAAGATTTACAAATAGTTCCTCACCTCCCACAGTGAAGCACAGATATAGATAATGCACTGGCATCATTTTTAGGCCTAAGAAAGTTTGGGTTTTTAATATAAAAATCTCTCTGTTGAGAGAAAATTGAGACTAGCCACATAAATAGGTTGACACAGGACAGAAGTGGAAAAGACTTCAATAACAAGGATGAAAGAAGAATTTTGTGCTTTCTCAGTTCTGAGGGGTTTTTCACCTCCCCCTAACAAATTAAAACTATCTACTTGAAGAAACACCTGGTTAAAAACTTCTCTGCCCTACCCTTTAATTAATGCAATTAGTTTTCCTGGGTGAGGCCTAATTAATGAGTACTCTGGTCTGCCAGTTGGCCATTTTGGCTCCTAGGAAGCACAGCTACCTTTTCAGAGAGCTGCTAGATTCAGGTAAGTTTAAACAGCAAAATGAAAGGTTTTTTCAAGGGAGAACAAAGTGTGAGAGACTGGATAAATAACATATGGATTGTTGTGTTGTGTCATGCTTGTGGTTTCTTTCCTTAGTTTTTTTAAGACAGTGTAACTTCAGAGCTGTTTGTGTTTGTGCAGTAGTTTATATTGCCTTTCTATGTTATTTTATAATTTATGCTTGAACGTAGCTGTTGTCGTAAAGAAGCCCCTGATTTCTCTCAGTTATAGTTTGGAATTTCGGTATCACTAATCTTGAGGGTTTGATTTTTCATAAGGCAGCCTAATGATTTTCCTTTGAAGGCTTGTGATCCCTTATTTTAAAGTAACTAGATTTATATTTTATTACAGAACTTGGTTTGTTGGCAGATTTAGTTGAATATTCTGAGCGTACCTTTGATGGGTTGAACAGGATAAAAGGGTTTCATAGCTGTCTTTGTAGAGGATAAAGGGCAGAGGCTCAGCTTCATTTTTATTCATAAGGTTTCAGTCATGAGAAATGAGGTTCTAATCCTGCAACTGTGGTGAGCAGAGAGGACCGTTTCACTTCTAGAGTTGCTCACTGAAATCCGTGTCCAGCTCAGAGCAATGACTAAAAATGAGCTTTTTAATTTTTTTTCACTCCTAGCTTCTAAACTTTCATTCTTTTGATGTTCTAGGCAAAACCCTAATGCTTCCTGTAATACAGTAGCTGCTGACTTTGAGGTATGAATGAAGCATCACTAAACTATAGAATAAATATTGGTGAATACAAAAAAATCCTGGCAAATCTGAAGAACGTAGAGAGCTGTGAATGAGAGATTTTTCTGGGTTAGGTCCTGGAATCTGCATCTTGTTTTTGTGATGGTTACATGAGTGTGTGCAGCTCATGTGCCGAATAGCTGAAGTAACTTTTGAGCGGGATTTGCCCTACTCTGGAAGTCTGCAAAAATGGCCATGCTTGGTAGAAACAGCTTTTCCCTGTATTCTTGTCCCAGGATGTCCCACCAGTAGTGGAGAACTGGGATGGTTACCTGTGGGTGTCATGGGCAGGGTGTGACTCTTGTGCACCAACTCTGAGCCAAATGGAAGCTCTCAAGTAGGCTTCATCACTTAGGACTCAGTCACTGTATTATTTTATGCTCTGTGATCTAGGGAAGAGGTTGTCACAGGTGTTGAGTATTTTCCAATTCTGGCTACAGGTCAGCCTCTGTGAGAGGTGAGGGCTGATCAGTGAGAGCACAGCTGGTTCCAGCCAACTCTAAAGCTGGCCCACCTGAGGAAACAGCTGATCTCATTAGAGATGATAATGATGCCTCTGTAAAGGTGTGTTTAAGAAAGAGCAGAAAGCACCAGACAGGGAACATCAAGGTTGCAGAAGATCCTTCATGGTGGTGAAGGCAACTGTGTGCACCTGGGGAGCAGTCTGCAGTGGGGAACAAGCTCACCCCAGAGGTGCTGCAGCCTGTGGGTAACCCCGTGCTGAAACAGGTATAACCCTGGGTTGAAGCTGAGCCTAGGAAGGTGGGTGAAAAGGTGTTTTCCCAAACTGTATAAGTGTTTCTTCTTTGGTTTTGTTTACCACTCCCCGTATCACTCAATGTTTATTGCAAAGTCCAATCAATTAATTCCCCTATGCCAAGCCCATTTAGTCCATTACAGCAACTGGTGACTTTGCCAACCTGTGAGCTTTCTTGCTCCCATTCTTTCAATTTTCTACACCCCACTCCCCAATCCCATCAGAGAAAGACACTAAGTGAGCAAATAGAGCTTTGAGTTTTGCTCTCATTGTGATTGCAGCCAGTTCAATTGTAGGTCTGAGTGGGCAAAAGTAGAGGCATGCTCTTCAGCTCTTCATCCATCTCTGCTAGAGGAGCAACTAGGCAGCAGTCTCTTAATAATGCTGTGTGCTTCCTCTGGATTGGTTTAGAGCAGCTCCTTGAGTTTCCATGAAGTCACACAAAGAATGCATCCTGGAATTGAAAAGCTACTTCCCACCAGTGAGACAATCAACAAAGAAAATGGAAAACATCAAAACCACAGGTTTTCAGTAGCTGAGAATAATTACTCACTTCCAATTAACTTGGAAAATATTTAAAATGAAGCCGCAAAGCATGACTTCTGTGATAACTGCTGAAGCTGCTGTGGTGACTAGATGACACAGTGGATATGATATTAACTACTAATCCAGGTTTGCCATTAGAACAGAGATGGTGATTTACTTCATAACATTCAGCTTTTTTTCCTTGATTCCTGAAGTAGATGTTTTGTTGTAATTCACTAAGGCAACTTTGTGATCTGTGGTTTATTAATTGATAGAACATCAATTAGAAAAGGTTTAAAAACCTGCAGATGAATTCAGTGCTAGGTTTGTAGAATATCTTGAACATTTCCACTTGCTGGGGACTTCAGTGTTGTTAGAGATGCTCACACAGCATTAGTACAATGGCTGTTTCTCTGAAATTGAGTAAATGTTTGTAAAAACATGAGAATGTCAGTGTTACTGTTACTGGCTCGGGACAAGCTTAGTATATTGCCTCTCCATGTAGTCAGTAAACATGAATGGGAGATAGAGATGTGAGTCCCAGAATAGAAAGAGCACAGGGCCATCCTGATGCTTCCTCACCCTTTGAATGCTTATGGTCAAATATGTGCTGGTTTTACTGTGCTTTCAAGAACTGGAAGTTGCTCAGATGGTGAACATTGACAGTCTCCTAGCTGTAGGGTTTTTGTCCCCCCTTTCTCTGTAATTTCTATGACAATCAGAGAATTTTATCTACCATCCAGAACTTTCAGGACAAGCTAAAGAAACTCCAGTTGCTTAGCAATTCCAACCGCTTTGTCAGTGTTAACCGTCATCTTATGACAAGTTTTGTCTGAGGTGCCAAGTTTGGACTGATCTTGCCTGAAAACACATCCTTTTCTTCTCCCCCTCACCTCCCCTAAACCACAATTGGCTCAGCCTTGGTTTATCTGTTTCTTTGCTCCTTTTTAATGCTCAGCTTTTGCAAATACATTTGTCTGTTTCATTTTTGCACAGAGAGTTGTATTCTATTTTCTGTAGTAATTTTATAATTAGTTTCCTCTGCCTGGGCTAACTGAAAGCTATTAACCATATCAAGTGCTGCAGAACTAGAAACTGTCCAAAACAATGCTGCTGGCAATATTTCCTCTTGCTGGTGACTAATATTTTTTTCATTTTAAAAAAAAACCCAACAAATTGAGGAAAGCCTTTAGTTCTTTGTTTTCTAAAGAGTTCATTATGCTGGAGCTTTTAATATTGGAAGGCATTTTCTATTCCAGGCTTTTTTGTTTACTATATGGGTGACAGCACATGCTGTTCAGAAAGACAAGTGCCTAATAGAGAATGTTTAATTCATTGTCTAGTCTTGACAGCTAAGTGTGGCGTTACCTGATCCCTTTGTGGGGAGAATCACTTCCAACCTGGCTTGGATTTTGTAGGACACTGTACGTGCTTATTTAGTGCCTCTTTAAGATAAAATACTGTAATGCTCCAAAGTGTAAGGGCTCTTTGTGAAAGGTGAACACCTTCGCTGCTTGACTGAATTTACTCCAAGTGGCTGTAGCAGGATGAACAAGGTATTCTTCTAGTTGGGGAAAGATTTAGATCACTCCCCTTAGCTTGAAGGGGAAATTGTCTAATATGTTACTGCAGTGTTTGGGAGGTCTAGGTTCAGAGAGTCTACTTCTGCCTCTCTGTCTTCAGAGAATCTGGAGGAATGTTTTGTTTTTGAGATATGAAGGGAAAGTGAGCATGGGAGTCAGAGGGAAAGTGAGCATGGGAGTCAGAGGGAAAGTGAGCATGGGAGTCAGAGGGAAAGTGAGCATGGGAGTCAGAAGAAATTAATTTCAGTACAGCATTGAAAGAGTTTTCTTTTTTCTACCACCACCCTCTCACCCTTCCCCCTTTTATTTCTAGCTAGCACCATTCCCTAACTAACTATTTACCCTTGCTTGTTGTATGGGACCATTTGAGAGGATGATGGGAATACAATTATAAGTTCTCCTGGAAGAAATGTTTGAGGAATGGCAATATCAGTGGTATGACACATGAAAAAATTGGGAATCTGACACTCATCTTCTGACACAGAGAAACAAAGCACTTGATACTGGGTTGCTGAGTCTGAAAGTTAAGGATAGTGATGCATCTTCTGTTCCTAAAAATTTTAAAGTTCCTACAGAAGTATCTAGGACAGTAAGGAACTTGTCTGTGGGGTTTTTTTCCTGTAGTGCTTAATCCCTTAGGATACTAGATTTGATTATTATTTTTTTTCCATCTAATTGCTTGTACTCAATTTCCTTTCATCCCAAAAGCTAAAATTTCACTTTTGTTCCGTAAGACACTACGTGCTGCCTGAAGAAAGTGTTAAGTACTTCACACAGTAAAGGGTGCTGACAGCATGATGATGATAAACATTTATTTGGGCACAAAGTTAATAAGAATTTCACAGGACACAGTTAATCTGACTCTAAGCCAATCCTGTAAATCAGAATTATCATCTCGTAAATTCTTACTGCTGTGGTCATATGGCAGTTGAATCTGAACTGGGTGCCCGAGGGGAAAAAGTTTAGCCTTGCCACACCCAGAAGACCCTTAAATTGAGTTCACGTTTATGAAAAATTTTGAGGATCTTCTGAAGTATTGTTCCTGCAGATAGAGCATACTGCCCCGAGTCTCCTGTTGGGAAAATTAAACTGACTTCTCCAGCTACAGAAGATAGTGTAGGTGTTACAATTTGGGCCAAAAGCAGAGAATTCCTTCAAAATACTTATTAAAACAAAACAAAATCAAATACTTGGAGTTGAGGGGGGAAAAAAATGCCTAAGCAACATTTCATTTGGGAATCAGATTTGTTGTGAAGTTTTTAGTTCTTAAGAAAGATGTGCCAATTAATTTTCTTTTAAGAGAAAGAAACTTGCTCTTTCTTGGAATTAAGCAAATCCTTCCAGCAGCTTTTCTTCATCAACTAAAACCTCTCTGATTTGACCTCTTATCTTGCCATAAATAACAGAGAAGAGGGTTCAGTGAGTCAGAGAATGACTTTACGAATGTGAATTTCTGTTTGATCATCCTATTTTATCAGACTAGCATTAAAAACAAAACAATAAAAAAGGCTGTCAGCCTGGCTGTCTCCACAGCTGTCTGTATGCCTTTCCCAGCAGTGCAGGCTGTCAAACTCATTATTCTTCCTCCGAGTTGGTTTGACCCATTCTTGTGCACTTTCACTAGGCTGATGAAGTCTGTGGGATCTTGTCTCTTGGGAAATACATTTAGAAGGATAAGTTAATTCTGCTTCTCTCCAGTAAGCAGTTCTGCCTGACTTCTCCAGGGCCAGTATGTCTGGGTAGTCTAAATTGCTTATCCTGTAAGCAGTAAGCACCTTCCCCTCTCCCTGCTTACCCTACTTTGTACCACCACGCTTTGTTGCCAGTGGTGAGTACTTTGAGCCCAGGAACTGCTGAGAACAGCTACATCAAGAAAAGGCTGGAAGACCTACTATCGTCCTTGGGTTTAAAAAAAAAACCACAAGTAAAAAAATTATCCCCATAGCTATTCATATAAGATGTAGGTTTGAGGAGAGGGATTTGCAGTCTCAGCCTGCTAACACAAGTCAGCATGGAAGCGAGATTTTAATATGGATATAATTACTACACATGAGTAAAGCAATTGGAGAAGGTTAGCGCTACCTCACTTGCTATGTGATTAGGGATCATTGCTAAACACCTACAATGAAGGAATGAAGGTCAGGTTTTTTGAGCAGCTCATAGTCAAATGCTGTTTGTTGTGACCAAACCCACTTGAATTACTGGGGATGGAGTTTTTAGTCTGGATTTTGTATTTCTGATTTGTTGGCTGAGAAAGGAAAACCTTTCTTCTAGTCACTGACAGAGAAATGCACTTATGGCTCTCTAGGTAAGGAGACAGTAACGAGCATTTGTACTTACATATTTTTAAGAAAAGGCATGGAATAGAGACTGATATTCTGGAAGTTATCTTCTGAAAGTATGTGCCTAGGATAAATGTTGGTAAGCAAGCTTTTTTGTTTTCCTCTGATGGAGAACTTGTGGCTGCAAAGTGCATTCTCTGCTCAGTCATTCTGGATATTGCTAGTAGAATACATGGAAGTGTGTAGAAAAATAACTTGTAATGTAGACATTGAAAATATACAATTTTATTATCAGTAATAACTTTATAGATAACGAGCCAAGGCAGATCTTTTCTTTCCTATATTAGAATATGAAGTGTCCAGTGACTTGAACTGATACATTCCGATTTAGTAATTGTGAAAGCTGTTTTTTCACTGTTTCTTGGGACTTATCACCGCTCAGGGATGCAGTTTAGCTGTTTGAGGGAACTTCTTTATTAGAAGAACTGCATGTCTTGATTTGTGGTCTAGTCTCAAAGAGTCTATGGTCTGTGTTTTGAGTAGGTAAGGGAAATCCTTGTCTGGTAAGCGGAACTGAAAACTAAATGGTGTATCAATAAATGGCTCTTACTAATTGTACGGTTTTTTCAATTATCATAATTCATCACAAAAATAAATGCCCAGTTCATTGAGCTTCAATATTTAATTAGTTTTTCCATAAACTAAAAAAAAATTCTTAGTAATATAAATCCTAGACATCCCTCTGGAAAAAAATATATGTTCTGTTTTCACAAGGAGTGACATGTTAATTGCCTGCAGATGTCTTGTTGGACTAATGAGTAAAATAACCTAATAACTAATTGAAACTCTACTGAAATAAAGTCATTAGGAAAGTAGTATCATATCTAAGTAAATTAACTCCATTTTCTATCCTGAATTATCTAGCTGTTGTGCTTTGATCACAGCTGAATTGGATCATTAACTAATTAAAAGTGAAGCCAATTAATAATTGCAATCATGTATAAAGATACTTGTCCTCTTTCACAAGACATTTCGGTAAGGAGTCTTGGTTCTGAGAGTTCTCTTCTCCAAACATTTAAGAATATGGGAACGACAAACTGGTGAAATTTTGGTCAGGAAAAGATCCTTTAGACTATAAAAAGCTAAGGAATTGTCTAGCAAAATGAGATTTTTGTTGTGAAACACCTTTTATTTCATTTAGTTCAAATGCTTGAAAACCATAACTCTTTAAAAACAATTCCCGTATTCATTCTGCTACAAAATAGACTTTT
The DNA here is from genome assembly GCA_022605575.1 of Laterallus jamaicensis coturniculus. Lineage (NCBI taxonomy): Eukaryota > Metazoa > Chordata > Aves > Gruiformes > Rallidae > Laterallus > Laterallus jamaicensis. The sequence goes on from JAKCOX010000005.1 coordinate 8,112,572, forward strand.
AAAACTTCAGGCAGTCTTTGCAGAATAAGCTAACTGAAAGTTCATTCAGCTCTGGCATGTCCTCTATAGCTTTAGTTCCCTAGTATGGTGATGTTGTTGAGCCAAGAGTTGGGGCTCACTGAGCATCCCCGGTCCCTGTCAGAGGACTGATGATTGTGAGTATCTAGTAATGGGTCAGGTCTCCCAGCTATTCCGTAGGGATCTTTAAGTCTCTTTATTTCCAGATCCCTTGATGTGGAACTGAGAACTATTATCTCCCTACAAATCTTGTGAGGGGGAAAAAGAAAGGCTTATAGATTAGTGAGAGATGTTGTGAATTTAAAAATCGTTTATGCAAATTACTTCTCTCTGCTTCCCCTCCCCTAAGACTTCATGTGAAAGGGACATTGTACCTTTTTTGTCCCACAGGGGAAGGGGAGGGGGTCATGAGAATATTAGTTTTCTGCGTGAAAACTGCCTCCTAGTCAGTTTTCATGCGTGTTGCTGGGACTGCCCTGTACCTGGAGATTGTTCTAATGCTGTGTGTTATTAAAGGACAGCAGAAGGCTGTCCCGTCACGGTGATGGAAGCACCAGTTCCCTTCCTGCTATTCCCTTTGGGAGATGTCTTTAGTTCTCTTTCACATTTCCATCTCAAATACCTGAATTAATGAGGAAAAGAAATTGGTGTATTTGATTGTTAAATGGAAAAGTTGAACCAAAGAACTCGGAATTTGTATATTTCCTGGCATGGATCACCTTTGTGTAAACTTTAGTGACAGATCTGCCAACTCACTATGTCAGACTGGATTACATTCTCTATTGTAGACATTAAAGGATCCACTATCTCTTTGTTGTTTTGGGTTTTTTCCTTTAATAGTTTCAGACTGGAAAAGGCTTTTAGAAATCTAAGGGATCTTTGTCAGTAGATCTAAAATTTCAAAATTCAGTCTGGCTTTGAAATACTTTGGCTCTCTACGGGAATACATTGGTTTTCAGGGTGTTTTCAGGTGGTAATAGTGTGTTTGGAGTTAGATGCTGAAGCCTGAAATGCCCCAAAGTCTGCATGCTAAGGTGGGACTACCTAAGCTCCCCAAAAGTATGTCAGACCCTGTGTCTGTGCCTAGGCTGTAGGTAGGTATGTCATTCTACTGAAGATTCACAGATCAGATTTCTGTCCAAAAACTGTATGCCTAAACAGGCGGCTTCTCATGGGAAAATGAATCCTTTAGTGCTCTTAGGATGTAGGATATGTGCAATTAAGAACTTGTTGGTATCTAACACAACTTTCTCATTTTCTCCAGGATGATTATCAGGTTTAGAGTACTGAAGTCTTTATGATGCATTAAAGCAAGTGTATTTGAGGCTACAGAAATTTCCATTTCAACAAAAACTTCAGTGCAAAACTTCCATAAATAAACTGAAGGACTAGTTCAAGACACTAGACTATAAACAGTATCTTCTGTCTTTGTCAATTGATAAAGTTTTCAGATATTACAAGTGTTTTACTTCAACTACGATGGAATAAAGGGAGGTGGATGTATAACTGGACTGTGGGGGATGGAGTCCTTGCCTTCTGCTATTTTTGTGGCTTAGACTTAAAAAAACAAAAACAAACAAAACCAACACTCACAAAAGTTAAAACACCCTGGCTTTGTCTCTAAAATTTGCTCACTATCTTGTACTTCCAGTCTGAAGTAAGCACCTCTCCTACATACAGCAAGTTGCTGTTATAGACAGTGGTAGATCTCTCTCCACATTTACTGGTAGAGGCTAGGTTTGAAAAACATGTTCTGACCCTGTTGCATTAAAACTAATGCTAAAATAAGGAACTACATGAAACAAGACATTAAATGCATGTTGCTGGAGGAGAAAACATGAATCTTCATGTAAAATGAAAACATCCATTGAGGATTAACTTGTGCAGTGTGAGACATGCATATCACTTAGCTACAATTGAGTCTTAAAATGGGTCATAAATGACACAAGTGGTACATAAGATTTGTGCTGGCCCTCTGCCCAGAGGTAGGTTTTCATTTAATCATCAACATTGCTCAATTGGTAGGTCAGCAAACGAGGGTCTGATTCCATTACTTGCTGATGAGATGCCAGAAACAGATGACTCAACAAAGAGGCATGGGGAAAACTAAAATCCCTCAAAAGAAACACTTCTCCCATGGAATTCCTTCCTTATGAAAAAAAAATCTTTGAATTTTTTTTTCTCTTCTTTTGAATTCCTTTGAAGTGTTCTCTTAAAATAAATAAATAAAGCTGACATTATCACCTCTGTGAAAAATGCTGGTTTTAAATAGAGCTGTTGAAGCAGGTAGGCAGTTAGGATTTAATGTATGTGAGAAGTAACCCACACTTAGCAGAAAAAAATATGTAATTTAATGGGAAAATACTCTTGTATGCCCAGTAAAACTTCTTAGGTATAAAATGCTTTACAAGAACAAACTGCAACTTAAGCTAGCACATATTTCTTCCATAACTCCAAAATAATTTCCCAAGGCAGCAATTTATGTTGCTTGCTTAAAATGCAGCATGAATGATTATGAGGTGACAAAGACTAACGAGACTTCATTTTTACTCAATTGGGACTTAAGATTGTGCATTATGTGAAAGATTGTTTAAAGGAAATACTATTCAAGAAAATTGGAAAAAATCAACCTAGTAAAGCTCATTAATTTTAAATCTGAATTAGCTATTAATTCATGTGGTTCTGTTTTCAAAATTGTAAGAACAAAATGCTGTTATCTTGTTAATAAAACTGTTGAAATGATAAAATGTAAAGTTGAATTTATTTTGGCAAGAAATAATTATTTTTACTTCCACTTACTGCTGAGTAGCATTGTTTCCACAGCAGACTTATTACAGTTGTATACGCTTATTTTGTGCCTGTCATTGTTTGCTTAAAAAATCTGTGGTTCTGAAAGCCTAGAAAATATTTTTCCATCCACATATATTCTATATGGTTGCATTCACATGTTTTTTTTCTCAATTTGTGAATTATAATTTTAATAATGCTATGTAAGAGCTCAAATTTTTACCTTTTTAAAAGGCATTTTTGAATGCTTCCCATGGATTTATTCATTTTTAAAGTATCATTGTTTCTAAAAACTTGCAATCTGACACTCCAACTCTTTTTTTTTTTTTTTTTTAAACAGATTTATGTCCTCTTAAACATAAAATGTTGATATATTAATGTTGGGCTGCTCATAAGTGTCAGGGTGTTGACACAAATTTTAAAAACTGAACTGAATGTGTGTCTGGGTAATTGCTACCAATTTTTACTTTGTCTGAGGTTCTGAAGTATCGATACTTTTCCATTACTCTGACATGTAATTCCATGATGTAATTTTAATTTAGAATTAGGATCAGATTGAAGTTGGAATTCTTCTGCTACACAGTGTTTCATAAGAACTCAAAATAGGTTGGTGGGTTTTCTCTTAACTCCCCTTGTGAATTCAGTACAAAATGTTACTTCTGATTAAAACTTGAGGAGGATGCAGAAGAATAGCCCTTAATAGCTAATAAGCTAATCATGAATTTATACTTAAGTGTTAATAAATGTTGATCAAGAGAAAATGGGGGATGGTTGGACTTTTGAATTGGAAATATTTCTGGCAGGAGGGAACGCACCTTTTCTCTGGTGTTTGTCTGGCTTGCCCTTGTGATGCCCTCTCTTAAGGGTGGCACTGCTAATCTTTCAGAAGCAGCATCAGGATCGTGGGGTGGGGGTAATGGGGATGCCCATTCAGTCGTGGCTTGCTTGGGTACTGGGCTGCTGGAGATTCCTCAGGATTGGCCTGGAAAGGATTGGGAGTTTTACATCCCCAGCTCTGCTGGAGCAGGTGCCTGCAGAGGCAAGGATGATCATTTGTCTGCTTAACAGACATTATCACAGCTGAACCCAGCTGGGGCCATGGCAAGACCATCCAAGCCCTGAGATCTGGTAATGTTGGTTCTATACAATGTCTGCAATCTTTTGCTAGGAGTGCCAAAAGCCAGTTGTTTACTGGGCTACAGGCAATTCTGACATACAGCTTGGATGGTGGTTCCACAAGATGTGAGACACCTTTGCTTTGAACTGAAAACTCCAAGCTATCTATGTTTTATATTCTGTTTTTCCTTTTCTGTGTGCTATTGTTTTTCCTGCACTGTGGGATGAGGATGGTTTTAATGTTTTTGTTTTAAATATCAATGGGATTTCAAGAATGGCAAAAGTGTATTCAGTGTTAGTGGCCTTTCATATGAATTATCTTGGTAACAGGTTTGTGATTAAGCCCTCATCAAAATCACAGCTCCAAAAAATACTGGTATTGATTGTGTGACAACTGGGATTGGAAAAAAAATAATGTTGCATTTAATGAAACATTTCCTCCAAATATAATTTTGCACAAAGATACTAGAGAGGTGAAAAGGCTAACTTCAGTTCTACAGAACATTTCATTTTTTACATTAAGTTTTCAGAACAAGACATTTTGGCTTTATTCTAATTGGTATTCATTTAAAATGATTAACTTTTTCCTGTTCATATTAGGAAATGACTACACTGAAAAGATGAGTTTCAGTTGTCTCCAATGTACTCTCTTTAGAGGATTTAGAATCCTGAAAATCCTTTTCAATTTGGAAAGGTCACTTTTCTATACCCCAGTCCTTTGCAAAACAAATTTTGTCCTCAGACAGTGCTAATTATGTCTTTAACTAGAAATATGTGGTGTAAATTTCTCAGAGAAGAAACCGTCCTAGAATATAACTTGAAAGAGCTGTGTACAAATACAGATCTAAGAAAAACAGTTTTTCAAAGCTTTTGGTATGTCTGAATAGCTCTTGAAGTGTACTTGGAATCTTCTGGCAATTTGCAATCGCTTCCAGTATACTACACTTGTCACATAAGGCAATTTTAAACTTGAAGAGCCCTGAGCAAGGCAAAAAAAGTTAGGTTTCTGAAATTTAGATTAAAATTGTAGGCAGCACCAGCTGCTGTAGGCAATTAAGTGCACCAATAATTACTTTTTAAGATTACAGAACTGTAGGGGTTGGAAGGGACCTCGAGAGATCATTGGGTCCAGCCCCCGATAACTTCTACTCTACATGAATCAACCTTTCTGAAGAGCCTGCTATACTCTGCTATAGATTTTTTGTTTTGTTTTTTTCAGTTCTTTAATAAAGAGAACTTTCTGAAGTATTGTTTCTAGAAGTTAGCTGGTTGCCACTGGAGGTGTGCACTCTTTAAGTCCACAGAACTCACTATTATTAGCTTGATTATTCTTATGACCCCTCTCTGACATCCTGAATGAATCGTGACCAAAGGCAGGGAAAGCTTGCTTGACAGAGATGTTCTCTTAGGGCTCTGCCCCTGTGGGTAGCTTTGAAGTAGGTAAGCCAGTGCCTAACCCCCCTTTCCTGGAGTAATAGAACTTGTTGAGGGAAAGCCACGGTTTTTCTAACCTAAGTTCCCTATCCATCAATTTATTTGGAAGTTGAGTCATAGCAACTCTTCCAAGTGCAGGGGAAAGCAGTGGTGAGATTACTGTCTTTTGTAGTTGGTATGTCATCTGTTTTGTGTGTGTGTGCCTCTTAACTGTGTTATCTTAGAGATGCTACCACTGTTGCTGATCTTGGTCTTGGCCACTAGCAAATCTGTCTTGGAGCTGACTGCTAGTGGTTCTGTTGGACATGGGGGAAACTTCTAGCAGCTTCTCATAGAAGCCTTCCCTGTACCTCCCCTGCTACCAAAGCCTTGCCATGCAAATCCAATATAATGCCAAAAGAGGTAGAAAGTAGTGATTCAATTAAGTCTGATGGACCAGAGATTCATGTCTCTTTCAGTAGAGTATGGCAGCTATAAATGGGAGAAATGTGTCTTCTGGTCAGTCTGCCCATGTACAGCACATAATTTGTTTAAGATAGAAAAAAGAGCAAATGAGATGATAGCAGTTGTTAGGCTAACAACTACCTGTGAATAGGTAACTCAGGAGTCCTGAGTTTCAGATGCTGTTTCAGGAAGCTTCTATTTGATTCAGTTATTGTTTAATATAAAATAAATGGCTTGATGGAAAAGCTTTTGAAAACACAAATCTTAATAACTTGTGCTCAGTTCACTAAAAAGTTTTAGTTTTAAAGTTCACTATCAACCTGCTAGGGAATCTGGTTTGGCTTTAACAATAAATCATAGGACATCAAACTCAGTAGTGTTTCTTTACCAAACACCCAGGCAAACTATTTACTAATCAGCAGAGTATGGAAAAATCTACAGATGTAACTTACGCTGTACAAAGTAGGTGAGATAAGTATGTGGATGGGAGAAGGGAAGTTAATGGATACGGATCCACATTTCATAGCTGATGCAGAAAGCAAGAGCCTCATTATCTCTGTTTCTTCCATAGGTGGCAATAGTGGAATGCTACTGAGTTGCTATTCTGTATCTTTGGCACAGAGGTCCTGGTCATGCACTTGTATAACAACTTTTACCATTCGTGCATAGCGTAACAGTTTCTCTTGTCTCATCCCTTAGTCATTTCCCATCTCAAGCGACTTACTATGTTTGACTGGAATGAAAGCAGACATGACTTCCTTGGCATGCAAGGATTGGGGGAACTTTCTGATGCATTCATCCATCCTTCTGCCATTCTCATCCAACTCTTATATGGGATGCTCGTATTTTGAGTGAACACTTGATTTCTTTATGGAGCAGGAGGTGAATTTTGCTGAGAGAGTATTTTTTGTCTAATGTCACTTTTGTTTTCATGATTTTAGCAGACTCTTAGAAGACATCTATCCTTTCAGAGAGCTTGTCTGAAAATGGTATATTTTTGCTGTTAGTCACTTGCTCATCTGAATTTTAGAGACTTCAGAACTATCTCTTTTTTAGCAAAGGGGATGAGAGGCCATGCTTGCTTGTGTGGTATTTCTTTTAAAGGCTGTTTTTAAAGAAACCATGGCAGAATAAATAATTCTTGAGGTCAAGAATGAAAAAAAAAGTTACATTGCCTGGTAAAATAATTGTGGAAGTAAAAACTTCAAGAATTCGATCTTTTAAACAACAGTTAAAATATCAGAGTCTAGAACTAGGAACCTTAGTTCCACAAGAGGCTGCTGTAAAAGGTAACGTGTCCATCAAGTAGCTGGCAAAAGGCAGAAATACATGCATTTCTTTGTCAGAGCACTCTGAGTATTTATACTGAATAAAGCAGAACCCAAGAAACAGGACAGATGCTAAATGAAATGCTTAGTTACTATTATTAGTAGTAGTCAGTTCACTGCAGGCTTATCACTGATCTTATAAAAATTGTTCTTTCTCAAGATGTCCACGCAGATATTATTTCTGGTGTATAGATTGGGGGGTTGGACCCGAAGATCTCTTGAGGTCCCTTCCAACCCCTAAGATTCTGTGATTCTGTGATATATATATAGAGATAGATGTGTCCTCAGTGTTTGCTGGTAGCTTTCCACTCAAACAGCCAGGATGGTATTTAATTTTACGCAGTTCCAAATTCAATAGGAAATTAAATGTTTCGTGCTGTCGGGTTCCTTGAGAAACGCAGATCTTAGAAAATACAGTATGAGCTGTGCTACTTTTTCTGTGGGTATCATCCTTCCAGTTCTGCTTCAGCTGTTAACTCCACAGATGTGCTATGCCTAAAATTTGTTGTTAAGCTGTGTTGTGTGTTGTATGTTGTAAGTAGAACCTTTTACATTAGAAAAAACTGCAGTACTGACTGGCACCTGTACAACTGCTTCATAAATATATTTGCAAATAAAATTGCACATTATGCTCTAACCAAAATGTGTTATTCTCAGTTGGAAATGGCTCTTTGAAATGTTTGGGCTGAAGAGACTGTCATAATGTCATAGGTTTTTCCTTCCACAAGATGAACTGCTATATATTAATAGTTTATATTTGTGCAAGTACTTCATTATTTTTAAGCTGTCATTTAGGGATCTGAAAATGGTGATTGAATTCAATGTTTTGAGTACTATAATAACAGAAAATTTCTAAACAAAAATATGTTCATAGCATTTTGGAAAAAAAATAACATGAAAGCAAGCAGATGATTTTTAGCACTGTTATTTTTATTTTACTGTTGTGCTGACATAAAGCTGCTACTAAGAGTAGTTCTGTGTTACTGAAGTAACCTTTAGGTATTCTAATGTATCTTACACATTGCACTATGTTAATTCCTTTTAAAAGGCTAATTAACATTATCATCAATGTCATAATTTCAAATGATTTAGACACATCATTATGTTTAGTTATTACAGGAAAAAATCTTTTATCGCTGATGGATATTAAACACTGGTTTTATGAAACTGCAATCACAGTTGTTTGGCATATTAGTAACACTTTATTTTAATCATTTTAATAGCACTGATTGTAATAAACTCATTTGGGATTCATGTAGAACTAACATTTATTTCCATAAAGTGTTTCACAGTAATTGAACATTAGTTCAGTTATGAATGCTGGATGGCTGCCAGAGTATTTCTTTCTTTCTTTCTTTTTTCTTCTGTTTCCTCACTGTTGATTTTGTAAACCCATCTTTCTGCTTCATTACCAATGAGATCATTAAATCTGTGGCTGGATTCTTCGCTAGCATAAATTGGACCTCAATGGAAATATTCTGATGAACGCTGATTGAAGATCTGGACATTAGTTTTGACTGTATTTTTAGTGAATTGTGGACTTTTTAATCTCAGAGTCTTTTGTGACTAAGTAGATTATTTAAAAAAAAAAAATGAAATTGTAGGCATGCAAATAGAGTATCTTTCCACACATGAGTCAGAAAAAGAAAATAAACGTGTTTATGTACTGTCTAGGGGATTTGTTTCAGGTTGCATTTCATTTTACTGAAAATATCCCATGTAAGAGGATCTGAAGCCATTTGTAAGATGCCTTTCACACTCAAATCACCTTTCATGATGGGAATAATTTCAGTAATAGCATTACTGTTCTACAATAATTTATTAAACAGTTGTTGAGACCTTTATCCTCTTGCGTGTAAGAAAAATGGGTTATTCACAAGTTCTGGTGCATTCTACTTTTGATTCAACAGTAATATGAAAATTTAAATAGCAAAGTTTGAAACCTAGGGAAGAACAGCTTATACATTGTCTGACAGAAATTATTCACATTCTGCACAAGATGTTTATGACACTGGAGAGTAACTCTTGTGAGTAGTTTTCAGGGGACCTCAAACACTTTCAAAAATGCAATTGTGATATGTGGAAACTTGCAAGAGAAGATGGATTGAAAAATGGGTGTCACTTAATACTGCTTATTTCACATGTAAATAATCTACTTGCATCTCTTGCAGTGAGCAGAGTTGACTGTTATGTAGAGGTCACTAAAAAAGAAGGTTTTGTTGTGTCAAAGCAGTTATTCTCAGGTATGTTTGTTTTCTCTGTCATTTTTCCAGCAGGACTTGTTGAATTGCAGGCTTGCACTAGAGGTCTGAATGCAACCCCCTTCCATAGTTCATCTGCTGCTAAATATAAGATTCTTAGATGCTGATTTAAATAGGCTTTAAATTCATCTGGACTATTTCACAACATACTTGAACTAACTTTCTAGCTGAACCAGGGGCAGTCAGGAGTTTCCTGAAGAGCAGAAGGCTTGGCTTGGTCTTGGGTACCAGCTACCTCTTGCAATAAGTTTCATCTTGTGTAACGTTTACTTACAAAGTAGCAACATTAAATAAGTTATATTATTGAATTTTTTTCTTGAGGTTAAAAATCAAGCTTGAACAGTTGGAGGAATCAAATCTTGGATTAAAAAAAAAGCTAAAATCCCGTTTTCCAGTACTGTCATAAAAATCTCCTTTTTTTTGTTAGGTAACTTAAACCTGTTCTTCATTAAATGGAATGTGATGAAGTAATAATTTCCTATTAAAAAAGTAAAAAAATATTCTTCCTCCTGAAATGTTTGCAACTTTGTTTTCAGTACTGGGGATATTTGGTGGCTGATTTTGGTTTTTTTCCTCACTGCAAATATCTGACCTGTTGAAATAAGAGGTTCACTAATGAAAGTAGAAATTTGAACAGGCTAATGAACTTGCATGAATACTGTGTTCAAAACTCGTGTAACATGGCCATTGCAAAAAGGATGAAAGGGCATTTACTAAGATATTTTTGAGTGGCTGAACTAAGAGAAAATCATACCTGGAGATGAGAAAATAGAGGTTAATTGCCTCAAATAGAATTTCCAAAACAAGACAAAAACATCCACACTGAAACACAAAGTTGTTAGTAGCAGTGCATCTTTCTCTTTGCTATAGTTTTGCTGGTTATTATTTGAAGGCTTTCTGCTTTCCTTTTGACTGCTATTTATGTATTTGTGTGTTTGTTAGTACTGCAGTTTGGAGCAAGGGCAAGTTTTGAAAAATCCCCTGGCTCATTTTCACTTGTATAGAGCACAGGAACAGGAGGATTTTTGGAGGATGCTGGACAGCTAGCTCACCTGATGCTCTCTGATCCATAACAGAAATATGAGTGTCCAAACTCATTGCTCCTTCAGACACCTTTGAATTGAGTGTGAGTTTGGGATGCTTGTCCTGAAGACATGTAATCTGAAGTGAAACGGTGACACTTACAAAGTGAGGATGGCAATGGAGAGCGCTTGGTGCCATCTGCTTTGATCTACTTTGATCTACTGATCTCCTGTTCTGTTGAATAGCTAATGTCAGCCCAGTCTTTGTTAGCAAAAAGGGTTGAAAGTGAAATGGCAAAAGTGATTAGTGCTACAGGAGCAAAAGGCTTGGGAAGCCTTTCATGAAGACTGAATATTATGACCCCACTGAATATTAACTGAGGGGAGAGCCAACAAACAACTGAGGCTAATGCTGTAAAGGGAAGAAAATACCTTGCTAGGCAGAAGCACAGACACCTGATGAAAGAAAAAGTCATTTAATATGGATACAAAGAAAACAATCTGCTTGGCTATGAATTTTGCAAGTATGTGTAATCAATTCCCTAGAGCAATCCCAGCTGACTATCATTGCAGCTAGTATGGCCTAGATAGTAATAAATATGAAGCAAATTTTGGCTGTCAAAGGACAAGACGTGGGTTGTCCAATTTTTGCGTAGTCTGATGGTCATGGAAAGGTTTAACAGTGTTTGACTGACTGAACTGATGCATTGGGAAGACCTCATGTGTCTTCAAATTAGACTCCTTTAATCTGACCACAGTTCTTAGCCCTTTAATATGAAGTTGTAGGAAAAATGAAAATGTTTTAGGGGTTTAAGATCATAAAGCTCCTTTGCCATAAAGATGACAACATAAAAAGCAATTAGAAAACTGTCAAATGAATATATGTCTTCTAAAGCTTTGATGCAGTTAAAAGAACTAATTACAAAGAAAACTCCAGTGCTGAATGTAATGATTAGCAATATGCAAATTACAGACAAATCCGGGCAGTCAGAGGTCCACAGTGACCAGACGTTTGCTAAATGACTTGTAAACGTAGACCATGATGTTTTAATATCGTGTGTGACCATATTTTCCTGCAGCTAATCTAGAAAGTAGTCATTTTGAAAAGGGTGGTAGGAAGCACTAATGTTCACTGCATCAGGATGAAGGCTACCCTCTTGCTTCAGCACTTCCATACTCAGCAGTGTAGAAAAGCCCCTTATTGGTAAGATGCCATTTGTGCCAACAGTTAAGGGACTAGGGTTTACAAAAACATTACAGCTTTTCTGGAATTTATTATCTGCCTATATCTTCAATAAATAAACAAAAGCTGCCAAGGAATCCTCTACATTAAAAAAAAAAAGTGGCAAAAGTTTTGAATCTCTGCTGCAGCTGGGTGCTGTGAAATGTACCTTTGGACAGTGTTATACTAAAACATTTTAGAGCTAAGGTGGAATCTGAATGTTTTTCCATTTCTTTTGCTAAAAAGATAAATGTAGAATAGGATGTGTTTTGGAAATAAAGGTGAGTGGGAACTTGCTTGTGAAGAGCTCTGCTGAGAAGCACTAGCTTGAGTTATCTAGAGAGGAACCAGTCATGACTCTCAGTAAACCAATGTCTACTAAACCGCTTTATGCCCTTTTAAGACCTTATTTTTGAGATGGTTTTTGATGGTCTGCTCCCAAAATGGTCTGCCTCCCTTCAAACTCAGTAAGTTCCACAACCATGGAGCTATATTACATTCAAGGAAATTTAATAGTCAGGAATATGGTTCAGACTATGATACAAAATACCAGAAAAATAATTGGTGTTTTTACTTAGTGAATAAAGCATTACCTGCTACAGTGCTGTTTTGAAGCAGACATTTTGGCAAAGAAAGAATACTGGTTATCCATGTCTTGCTTTTGATTCTTTAAGGAAAATGCAAAGCTATATTACTATGATTGCAACAGGGTTACTATAAAAGGGGTACTTTATTCCCTTATGTTGTTCCATAAGATAAATAAGCACATGTCAAGGGCAAGGGAATAAAGCCTGTGTGCAGAAATAGATGGCTGGTCCTTTTTAGGTGATAAGTGAGCATTCATTTTTCTGTTTTTAATATTCTGATTAGAAGAGTGGTAGGATACTACTGGAGAGACTAATTTATCTTGCTAAAGTTTCCATTAGAAAACAGAGATGTTGCTAGGCATGCTGGCTCTTACACACAGTGCAGAGCATTCTTGCCTTCAGTAAGAACAGTCTTTCCAATAACCCGTATCAGCTGACGGTACTTTGACAAAATTGATGTACTGTGATCTGCTTCCCAGCACATTGCAGTAGACTTCTTTTTGCCTGTGTTTTTGAGTTACGTGTTGATATGAAAAGGGTTAATTTTTTACTTTTTAAATTAGCTATGTGTTGTTCTCTTTCTGTATGTTTAACTGCACATCAGTGAAGAAGTGGCATTAAAGTTCATAAATTCTCATCAGTCATTAAGCAAAAGATGAAAAGTATGGGTCACTTGTTATCTTAATTAACACCTACCTGGTGTTTTCCAAATGAAGTGTCAAGAAGTAAAGGGCAAATTTGTGTTCAATTAATGCAACTGCAATATTTCTCCCATAACGCCTCCTTGGTCCCCTTTAGAGATTCTGTGTTCATCTGGGGAAGAACTAATTTTCCCTGATAAATATGCAATGTGATGTTTCGAGGGTGGTTTTTTGCATATTGTACTGATTCAGGGTCCTATTCTGTATCCTTTGTGAAGTCTAAACATTCAGTTTAATGTAAAATAGGTCATAGTCCATATGAGAAAGTGAAGCACATTTTATTTTCTGAATAATATTTAAGCTGGTCAAATATATTCTCCAAAATGAAATTAATTTATTTTCTGAATCAAGATCATCACCGTTAACCTAACTGTATAACATATCTTTCTAGAGAATTCATGTAATTAATAGAACAAAATCTTTAATTTAATGAACAAACCAGTTTAGTGTAACTACTGCTCAGTGCTATTCCTTGCAAAATAAGAACACATTACTAACATGATTATTTGTTAACATGCTTTAGTGATTAAATAGCATCTTATTCATTGGTTTGCTTTTCTTTTTATGAGGATAAAAATGACATGCTTTGCTAGCTGTATGCTCATGATGCAAATCTAGCACACCAGGCTTCTCTGCTTAAATTCTTTGGCAGACTATGGTCAGCAGCATGATAAAGCACCTTTAAGAGGTAACCTGAAGGATTTTAATAACTTTGTTGGATAGAAACAGAAATAGTAGCAGATGAGCTTTGGTTTTACCTCTCTTGTAGGTACCGTGCAGCCTGCAACTAGCTGCTTGGATAGTAAATCACACTGGGTAAATCTTCAGTGAAAACGGTGATCTTACAGGCATCTCATGTACCCATAGGTATGGAAAGCATGTCTTTCATCCCTTTTTTGCCTTCATTTAATTAAGAATTCCTCTTCCTGTATTAATAAGCTGAATAATTGTACCTTAGTTGAACTGATCAATTTGTGTTTAACATGAGACGACAGACAATCTCACTTCCAAAGAACTGTCTCTACAGGTACTTGTTTTAAAAAACACTTCCCCTTCACTCTCCCCTGTTTTTTGCTTTTGAGGAAAAAGTTACCAGGAACAGCAGTGGAAATCTGGAAGTAGGTTAATAGACCAAGTAGGTTAATGATATCGATAAGCAAATTGCCAACTCTGACACAACTGAAGCAGAGCTTCTTAAAGAGTTATCTCTACACTATTGTTCAAGGCTACATTCAAATGCCATTTCAATTAATAGAAACCTTTTCTGGGAGACTTTGACTACTTCTGGTGAAGGACACAGGTGATATGTTATAGACTCTCCATTCTTTTCAGTGGTTAAATTCTCTTTGTGTGCCATTTCCATTCTGTATTTAAAGCCCTAGAAATAATACTACCTTTTTTGTAATGATGCTAAGACCAGAAATTTGTCTTGTGTATTGTTATGGATGTATTCTTACAGACACCAGCAGTGTAAAGTATGCAAAGAAGAGGAGATACAAATGGTGAGATCAGATTGTGATAAATGACTCTGTCCCAAGCAGGTTTATAACCAGAATTAACAATTTATTGAAAGAATAAATGCAAGCAAACAGTGCTGGGTGCACCGTGAGTCATTGCTCCACCAAGATGCACACTGTACAGTTCCAGACCTTGGCTTATATGTCTTCCAGGGATAGGCACATCTTCTTTCTACACATGACCTTGCCCCCATCTGGTGGATGTTTGGCTAGTTTCACCACCCACCGGCTTAAACTGATATGCTGGAGTGCTCGCAAGGCCACCCACACAAGACATACACGTTGGTGTGCCCCACAGGTGACCCGCACAAGACGTAACAACCATATACACCTTAAACTGACACACCGGAGTGTCCACCAGGTGACACCCCCCACACACCCCCAGCAAGACACAACAACCGTATACATCTTAAACTGCCCCTCCCAGGCCCATGGCCATATAAGGGCATGTCATTATGTGGCCCCAGCATTATTCCATATTAACGTGAATCAGATGGACATATTTCACAAGATCTACCAAGACTACACAAGATGTTGTAATGTTCTTCAGGAGAATCAATGGGGTGAGTAGCACTTAAAATAAGATTTTGTTCAACTTCAAGATTTCCTCGAACAAGAGTAGGGAATTGTTCTGGGAGACAAACAGTATTGTAGCATAGAGATTATGACTAATTGCATTGGCTATGGCTATTTTGAGAATAGTCACACAGTTTTCATCAATGAAACAGCAAAATGTTAATTGCTCAACTAGCTAAAGCATAGGGTGAAAGGACTTAATTTTATTAAGTTAAACAGCAAGTGTTTTGTTTGTACTCTTGGGCTTGTTGTGTATTCAAAGAGTAGGTGAGAATATAGGAGCTGAAGTCTAGGTTACAGTTAGCTGTGTGTACAGAAAGAGTTGGAAGGA
Source organism: Laterallus jamaicensis coturniculus (assembly GCA_022605575.1). NCBI lineage: Eukaryota > Metazoa > Chordata > Aves > Gruiformes > Rallidae > Laterallus > Laterallus jamaicensis. The sequence continues at coordinate 8,127,916 of JAKCOX010000005.1, forward strand.
GCATGTTTCAACTCCTGGGCAAAATGAGAAGGCTCCTGGAGCAGGCACATGGATGTTGAACACTCACAGCAGGTATTACCCAAAATTGTTTTCCAACTGCCTATACTTCTAAACACACACGTGAGGGTAACTGACTAACTTGATACGGGAAATGCAAGATATTTCACAGTGGATTCAGCAAAAGACAAATATTGGGCTTTATTACTAATACAAGGTCTAATCAAATCATTTGCATTCACAACCTCTCTGGCTTGGCAAGGTTAAGACAATGTAAAGATCCTATTGTGTGCAGACTTTTTTTAGGAACAGCCTGTGAAAATCTTTGTGGCTTAGATATAACAGCAGACACCTGGTTTATATATGGATTTGTAAGCTACACCCATTGGTTACTGGGAACAATGCATAATAAGATATTGAAGTGTAATATTTGTTAATGTGGCGCTTGTTTTTTCTACTCTCATGTCAACCAGGGTTGTAGCACTATTATACACCAAACTGAAATTGTGTGGTATCAATACAGCCTGACTTCTCTCATCTCTTGGCTCATGCTAGAACAAAATTTCAAACTAAGAAACTAATTTACTACCATTTGATCACTTTTTCAGCTAGCAAAGACTGCTTTAACTTGTAGATGGAAGATAAATCATACTGTTGCCTGCCTAAAGTTCTGTAGTTATTTGTATTGCAACAAATGCTCCTGAAAATTCTTAGCCAGGCCTTTAACAGGTCTGTAATTGTTACTCTCTGTGGTTGATGTTAAAAGGCATTAAGTACGTAAGTTAAAGGGGAGAGGAAAGACTACATATGATTTTTTTTCCCTAAAGCCTAGAGGAAGCCTGTATTTCCCAGAAGGAAATAGACTTAGATTAAAAAAACACCCCCAGCTCCCTCAGGCACTCCTCATGTAATTTGCCCTCCAGATCTTTGTGCCCCTTTTTTTACGGCTCTCTAGGGTTTGGGAAAGGGTGTGGAGAAAAGATGTTTACGGTGGGGTGTGATGGAATTGAATGGGAGAAGGAACCGGCGTCCCCTGTGACGGCCTGTAAAGCACAGCCCACGGGGAAGGGGTGGCTCGGTGAGTCCCCGAGCTGGGGTGCGTTGCCATGGCGACAAACACCGCAGGGGCACAGGCCTCAGGTGTCCCAGGAGGTGAGTCTGAGTACACCTTGGACTACGCCTGCCCGGCTCTGGAAGTGCAGAAACGCGGGGGCGCGATGACAGACCACATAACTACCATCTGCCCTCCGGCGCTGCATCCCCTGCCGGGGCTGGCAAGCTGGCAGCTTCCCGTCCATGGGGCTCCGCGCCGGCCGCTGTGGTGGCTCCAGGACCCTCGGCGCCCCGAGGCCGCGTGGGGCCGGGGGGCGGACTAGGGTACGCCCTCCCTTCCTCCCGGCGATGGACAGGGATCCGCGGGCAGGTCGGGCGCCTGTGGGGCTGTGGAGTCAAAGGTGGTAGGGAAACACGGACGATTTGGAGTCCTCAAAAGGCCACCAAGTCGGAGAAACTCGGCGGTGGGTAAGTTAGAACCCCCCAAGGGGAGAGGGAGGGATAAGAGCTAGCCGGAGGTGCCTCTCGCTACTGCGGGGGGTGATGGTGGGTTTTTTTTTAACCAGACGAAGCTCTGGCAAAAATGGGGCCCTTGGGCACCGACACCTCCTTCCTGACAGAAAGAAAAGGGGGCTTGGGCGACCTCTGCGGCTGCTCGGTGCGTTCCGGGTCATGCACAATGGGGTGCGGGCGTACCTGGGTGATGGGGCACAGAGCGCTCCCAAGGCGGCCGGGCTGCTGCCGAGTTGTTGGCAAGGGCGTGTGGCGTGGAGAAGGGCTGCTGCACCTTTGGACTGAGGTGGGTGCAGTTCCCAGGGTCTTACTACGAGGGCTTTGTTAGCGAGCTTCAAATGAAGGCCTAGGCGCGAAGTATTCAGCGGTGGGAGAGTAAAATACTGTTTTGTGATCAGTATTTGTAGCAGGAGGAACTCTCTCACAGTGAGGGCGATGGAACACCGGAACAGACCTTCCCAGAGAGGCTGTGGAGTCTCCTTCTCTGGAAACATACAAACCCTCCCTGGGAGCGTTCCTGTGCGGTTTAGTCTAGGTGATCCTGCTCTGGTAGGGGGGGTCAGACTAGATGGTCTGTCGAGGTCCCTTCTATCTCCTAACGTCCTGTGATCTTTGCTACATTACAGGATTTCTATAGAATGGGACTTAGGCCATCCTTAAAGCATTCATAGAATCATAGAATAGCAAGGGTTGGAAGGGACCCTGAGGATCATAAAGCTCCAACCCCCGGGCCACCAACCTCAGGCCTGGATCTACACAAGGTTGCCCAGGGCCCCATCCAACCTGGCCTTGAACACTTCCAGGGATGGAGCATTCGAAGTTCTTGGGTGTGGTGTTTTTCTTACTTGGAGGCACTGTTTGGAAAAGGGGTGGTGGTGGGGAGAAGTTTCTCACCTTTTCAAACTGCAGTGGGAAGCAAACACCACCTAGTAAGAAGTGGGGAGTGCATTTGTCTAATATCAATTTTGGGTCCCTAATTAGTGTTTTAAAAAGCGTCCTTTTGTTAATTGTTATACATTTAAATTTCATTAAGTATAAGCAGATGACACTGAAATTATTCTGATCACTGTCAGTTTACACTTAAATAATTTATTGTTTATTAGCTAAAAGAGAAATTAGGGTGGGTTTTTTCATTTAAATTTGCCTGAAATACGTGATTAAAGAGTGATTGATCAGACTTAAATTTGAAACTTTTTAGTGACGTTGTGCTTGGTAGGAAAATCAAGTCTTTGGGTGTTCACACACTTACTCGCAGGTAAGTATTTCAAGTTGTTCGTAAATTTCTGCCCATTGAAACTGACTGGAATGATAACTGCTTTACAGGAGACTATTTTTGTTAGGAGTAGTGCATATGGCTCTGGAATGCTGAATAACTGGACTATGACAGATTAAGGAGCTGATTGCTGTTGCTCTGTATTCTTTATTGATCTTTGACGTGCTGGAATATGACAGGCACCACAATTTTACAGCTGGAAAACTTCTGCTGTGAGAAAATTAGTGATATTTCTGCTTTTGATATAATTCAGTCATATTCCCCAATGTCGAGCATATGTGCTCAAACTTTAATTTTTATTAAGTGCTTACTTAACATGGGCTAATTAAGTAGCTTTTCCTGGGATGTGTAAGAACCAGCTGTAGTCTTACTATGCTCTTGATAAATCTGAGTGATGCCTGGATGAGAAGAAAAAAGTATAAAGACAAAGAATGGTTATACCTAGGTGCATGCATTCGTCGTAGTCACCTAAAAAGTGATGTAACATTCCTTCCTGACACCCTCACAGTTTTGGGGTTTTTTTAAATTTCAGTCTCTTAGTGGTCAAAGGCTGTTTCAGTCTCTGATTTGGAATCAGTAGAATTGAACACATGGAGCGCTGCTATACTTCTCGTTCAAACTGATCTGTTTCCTCTGTGCAGTCTGAGTGTGGTACACCTGAAGGTTCAATTTACAGGTGTAGTCTATGCTTAAGTTGCTTCTAAAATCCACGTGCAGGGCTGGGGTGCTGTTGCTACAGAAATTACAATGCTATAGATGGAAATAGCTGGTGTGGCATAGATAGTGAGGATTCATACTTGACCTAGTTATGTTGCAGTGTTCGTAATGGTTTGGGTAAATCTGACTGTTGGGTGTTGTGAAAGCTGTCACAAGGACTGAGGAAGAGATGGTTGTGCAGTACTCCAGCATTGTTTCATGTAGCTTGGTTAGTTGTTTCATTTTTGTATCTAAAAAGAATTGCTTTTATTTTGAGAGAAGTCTTAAGGAAAAGCATTTTCCTCCCCATTCCAGTTAGCGGTTAGTTGTCCCTGACTGTACGACCTGTTGATCTGCTGGCTTGCATAGTGCAGGGGGATGCATTATCTGAACTAGCCATGCTGTGGAACTGATCAGCTTCAGCACATCTCTTTCCTTAGGCTTGAATTCGAGCGTGTCTAAGTAATGCATCACTGTCGCTCCCTTGATTTATTTTGATTTGCACTTGATGTATTTTGGAATGTATAAAAGGAGAAGGAGCTCTTTCATTGTGTCATGGTAGGGGAACGCTCTTGTTCAATCCCCTATCTAATTAAAGTGACCCTTTAATTGGATTTTAACTAATGCATCTGTTTGTAACAAACGAGTTAGGAAATGTATTTCGTTTTCCATTCATCCTTTGTCTGCAAAGCTGTGAGTTTCTAACTCAAAGCTAAAATCTAACTAAAATAGAGTTTCTAACTAAAATGAAGCAGATTGTGTGTAAGCCTGTATGAGGTGAATACTTTTCTATTATCACTTTTCCAAGTAGAATGCTGAAAATTGTAGAATAGCTTTGGGAGCAAAAAGGTGAAATGCAAAAGGAAGGACAACAGCCCAAGTAGCCTTATAAAGTTTTAAGTCAAAATAAGGAAAAGATTATAAGCTATAAATACTGAGTTTTAAATTTTGTAATAGATCCTTGTGTTTTTAACTTTCAAGGCAGACTTGCATCTAATGGCTTGAGATGAGGAGTTTCCCCCTGGGTTGGTGTTTTCCTGTGGGACTTCTGTTTTATGTTGTCAGCATCAACACACTGCTCCATGTGTGCTCCCTGTTTGCTGAGTTAGAAGATGCTAGTGGGAAGTTACCTATATCAACCTTACAGTGACTTCAGAAACGTGCTGGAGGGGCTGGAAAAGCTCATCTTAGTAGACTACTACTAATTGGAGTTGGCTGCTTACCTGGGATTCAGCTAAGGTATATGGAAGATGCTAAAGAAAAGACTCCATTGCAAGTTTAAGGTTTCTGAATTGAGGAGCTCAGATAGATTTATGTAGGTGCAACCACTTTTTAGCACTATATGAATGGGACCTAGAATGTTAATCTTTATCCCTTTTTCCCCTTTATATTTCAGAACAGTGCTGGCAAATGAAACTAAATAGTGAGGAATAAAACAGTGGGGAAGGTATTTAACAGGCTATGTGAAGGGGTCTGTACTCATATGCATGGCAACTGAGAGATACTTTAGTCCAGGACAAAAAGGATATGGAGGAAGATTAGGGAAGTGACAAATGAAATGATGGCAGGTCTAACTCGACTAATTTGATTTTAAAATAAAATAGTTTTTTAAATGTTCCATTGCCACTTATTTCATCTCTTTCTCACCAAGGTATGTATCTTTTTAGGCCAAGTGTCAGTAGAATTTCTTTCGTAATTGCTTCTTATGGGCATTGAATAATAGCTTAATTACCATAGTAAATCTCCATCCTAACTGCTCTGTAAACAAATTAGACCTCTCCTTAGGCAGTTTTTTCTCTTCTAGTTTCATCCCTTTTGTCCAGATTCCTTAATTTTTGAATAATATAATTTTGTGCTATGAACAGGTCAATCCCTTTTTAATTTGACATTACCCCTTTGTGTTCTGCCTCATTTCTCGTGTGCATAATGGAGTGTTTGTCACTTCTGCACAGGGGAGAGGGCTTTAATGAATTGCACAGGGTGTGCTCTAATTGACAGTAATGCATTCTGTACATTTTTTAATTAAGTCTGTAGAACTCCCTCATCTAAGGTGGATAATTGTTTCCTGAATTATGCCCTTCTATATTTATCAGTTACCTAATCTTAAGATTTAAAGTCATTGTCACTTTCATGACAATGAATGTGTATTTTTTAATCTGCTTGTGATGCTCAGTATCGTCTACTGCTTCAGAAATAATCGAGGAAAAAAAAATTTTAAAAAAATATACAGGGCATAATATGGAGCCAGAAAAGATTTTGGAAAAAATGTCCAAATGATTGATCAAAACAGATGCTATTTTCCACTGTATTTTCAATTTGAAAAAGTTATTAAAATATATATCCTTGGCCTATTTAATTCGTAGTTTCAAGTCAGGTTAAATTCATCACTCTTCAGAGGGCCAGTAAGAGTCCAGGAATAAATTAAATCCCATTTAAGCCCTTTAGGCCTGATTCGAAGCAATTTGAAGTCACTGGGATATTTTTTCTTTGGGTTCAGCACAAATAATAGTAATTAATTAATCTCACTCTGTGTAGTTCCCGAGTGAAACAAATAATGAAATATGATTTAAAGACTTCAACTTGTCTTGATTGTTTGAGTGGTAGAACAGTGCTGGCAAAAGACCTGAGGTCAGTCATTTGTATTCTGTTTTGGGGGTACCAGCACAGGAGGTTTGGTGAAGCAGTTATTGTAAGAGCACGGGTCTGTAGTGCACACAGAAACGACATCAAAGGCTTGTTAGCATGGTTCTTGGTAGAAGGTGAGCTGTCAGCTCCAATTTTGGCTGTTTTAAAGGCTTCTGTCACCTGTAAAAACCCTTGTGTGTATTGAAGGCTGGGGCAAGCTTCTAAGAGCTGCTGCTTTTTTTTTTTTTTCCCGGTGTCTGTTTCTAATCATTGCAGTAATTAGTTCTTAAAGGAGAACTAGCTAAGATGCTGCTAAGTGCAATTCCTGTTCAGATCTCGTGGAAGCTAATTAATTGTGGTCTGTCATAATCCTGAAATACAAGGGATAACTTAAATGCCTTCGTGTGTGTTTGCATGTGTATACATTGCGTTTGCTTGTATCTACAGATCTGTAAAAACTAAAATAAGCAAGCCTAATGTATTTAACATCTGAAGGAACTGGGGAGGTTTGTAAAATCTCAACCTGGCATTGCTTTAATTTATACGAAGTTGTCCTGGTTTTGGCTGGAATAGAGTTATTTTTCTTCCTACCAGCTGGCACAGTGCTGTGGTTTGGATTCAGTGTGAAAAGAATGTTGGTAACACACTGGTATTTCAGTTGTTGCCATGCAGTCAAGGACTTCCCAGCTCCTCACCTTGTCTCACCGGTGAGGAAGCTAGGAGGTGCAGAAGAAACTGGGAAGGGGGACAGCTTACCTACATCTACCAAAAGGGATATTCCATACCATTTGGCATCATGTTCAGTATATAACTGGTGGGAAGCTGGCCTGATGTTTAGACTGTGGCACAGGAACTAGCTGGGTGTCAGTGGTCTGGAGATGTTGAGCAGCTGTTCTGTGCATCACTTGTGTATTCATTTATCATCATTATTCTTATTAATATCCTTTTCTGTCCTTTTAAACTGTCTATATCTCAACCCATGGGTTTTACCTGTTTCTTTTCAGTTCTCTCCTCTATCCCACAGGGCAGGGAGGGGGTGGGGTACATGGGAGTGAGCTTGTGGATGTGGTTGTTTTAGCTACCTGCTGGGTTAAACTTCAGGTAAAGCACTGAAAGAAAATTTAGATGTTCTAATGTTGACAACTTAGACCTGATACATTGTTTGTTTTTAATCAACACAAGACAATTTATTGTAGAAAATAGGTCCAGTAGTTTTAATACAAATTACTGGAACGATGAATCACTCAGAGTTTTGCAGTGAGATAAATCTTTAAATTGAAACCCTCTCACTGGAAGAGCAGTTCAATAAAATACACAATTTAGTGTTAATCAGATAGGGTTAAAGAAACAAATATCAATGTTTTAAGTATAGTTAATGTTTCAGTATATGCATCTCATATTGATTCAAGCTAAGGTATGAATTGTAGCCATCACGTGAATTCTTACATTTCACTATTCCACCAATTATGCATTTCAAGCTATTCAATGAAATGATACCTTTTTTTAATTACATGCTAATGGATTCAACTGAGGTTTGCATATACTACTTTGTGTGGTAACTGATGTACTTCAAAGGAGGAAATAGGGCTTAACTTTTTAAAAAAATAGATGGCATAAAAAATACAGGGTGGTATGAGAATGTTCTAAGATTCTACTAATGGTAAGTTCAGAATGCAGGGCACTTCTAGAGAATGCCTGGGCAACAGGCATGACTCCAGGAAATACTTGTATTGTGTGGAACAGTGATCAGCTTAGGAGGAAAATAGAGACAAAATGAACCAAGTGTAAATATCATAGTTAGAACAGAGCTTCTCAACTTTCCCTTTCTCCTTGCTGAAGAATAATCATTCCATTGAAATAGAAACTTACAAGGTTTTGTTGATTTTCATGGGCAGTATCTATCAGATGAGGGAATAGACAGTGACATGTACCAGACTGGCTTAGCCACCTGTCTCAGGATAGATGATGCCTGGAAGCTGAATTACCAAGGAAGCATAAGTCTAAAGGTTTATTTTTGTTTTGGTTGGTTGGGTTTTTTAGGCATCCATTCTAGTTTTCTATTCCCATACCCTAGTCACTGACTCGCTGGATTTCCAGGGGTGGTTCTTGTACTTTATTTTTTTGTTATTCTTAATGTCAGACTTTGAAAGCTTTAATTTTCATTCCAGTATAGAACAAAATATGTAAAGTCAGGGCGATTTCGTGATGCAAGATAGTTGTTTCTTGCAGATGAGAAGGCTTTAAGAAAAAGATTTAATTTATAGTTATAAATTAAAATCCAAAATAACAGGTTGTATGTTGTGGTGCATTATTGAGGCTATCACTGTTTTTTTTAATTTAGTGTTTACATTCCTTTGTGCAGGTGGTGCTTGTGTGTGATGATACGTTTGTAGGCAGGTGGCATCTAGAATTTTCTCCCATTAAATTCCTGGGGAAAATTATTGAATGTAGTTACAGACTTCATAGAATGCTTTAGGGCAGCTTGCCAAGTATATCTGAGTATTAAGCACAGTCTCTTTGAGACTGCTGAGGAAATTCAAAGCTGTTTGAAGACACTGAAACCAGATAAATCTACCCCACAGAGCATTGTCCACTAATGGTGGAAGACTGACCTTTGGCAATGAAGCTGCTTTTATAAGAGATAACAAAATGTAGTCTAATAGGTTAAAAAAATAATTGAGGCTTCCAGATTGAATTTTGGTTTTGATAGCCCTAAGTTTATGGGCAAATCATGCTGACAATATTGAAGAAATGCTATTTATGCTGCACATTAAGGGTGTAACACCCTGCCTTCCACAAACCTTTGTGGAAAGCAGTATTATGATATGATCAAAATTTCAGCTATAAGAAGCTGAAAGAAGGCTAGATAAATAATACTATTGATTTTAATAATATTTGATACTGCAAAACAGAGTACTTCAAGTGTATTAGAAATTTTATATCTGTGTAAATTTCTGCATGAGTTTGCATCTCCAGGAAATAAAAAACAAGCAAACTTTGAAAAATCAGTATTTTTTGGGTGGTTGTGTTGTGGAGGCTTTGGGGGTTTTTTGGTTGTGTTTTTGGTTGTTGGTTTTTTTTTAAATCTCACTGGTACATTTAAATTTTCTACTTGCATATCATTTTAACTTAATATACTGTGTCTTCCTCCATAAAGCCTCCAATTGCCTTTAGTTGGGTTTTAGACCAGTCTTTTTGGCTTTTTTCCCCAAGATGTAGACAGACTGTCATAAATCCTTTTCTCCTTGAAGTAAAGAAGCTTGGAACGCTGCTTTCCCACAGTAGTTAACTTATTTATTTTTTAACAGTGACTTATTTGAGTATTTTAAAATGACTTAATTTCTTCTGGAAACTATCACTTTTCCTGGCACTTGTTAAGAACATGTATCAGACGTTTACTTAAACAGCTATTGAGTTGTATGGTTTTCAAAATACATCCTTGTTCAGAGGTTTGATTTTAGTGTTTCCACCTGAAAATTATTCTATGTAAGTTGGAATTTTCTGCACTGGCATTTGTGAGATTCTTTGGTGATGATTTAGCAACCTGATTATCAGCCAGATTCTTCGTAGTCGATGAAATTCTGTGACCTTATGCTGAATACGTGAATGAAATGTTAGTATTCAAGTAATTCTTTAGTTAAGGAGGAAGATCTTACTCTGGTAACTCTTGGATCCTGTTAAATGGTTTAATGGAGAGTACGTGTAATTGTGGAGATAACAGTCATAATAAACATTCAGCTGATATTAGCTGGTGGTGTTGGACAAGCAATTGCATTTTAGGAACTTTGTTTTTTTGACTTTGTCCCAACAGCATTTGGCACTTAGTCAGCAGATGAAATTACTATAAACTTTATTATTTATCCATTCTGTGTACCTTTTCAGAAGGAACAGTGTTGGCACGAAGGTCTCATGAAATCCCGTGTTCTCTGTAAGGACTTACCTGGGCTGTGGTTTCTCATGTTAAAGCTGCCCTGTGCTTCAGTGGTCGTGTGGTAGGTATAGCCAGGTTTCTTGTTACTTACTGGGACAGCCTACTAAATGGAGATTGAAATTCCCTGTTGCAGCTTTGCAGGGAAACCTTACAAAGAATTTTAGGGCTATAAGATTTTCAAAGCTGGCAGAAGTTGAAGTGCCCTATGTGGAAGCTGTATCCACAGAAGCATGCGTTGACATAGCCCAAGTCTATTTCTGTGCAGGAGTCAAAGGAGTATCAAGAATCTATTTCTTTGGATTCTCTGTCAAATGTCTGCAGACCCTTTTGTATTTACTGGGCAATCTGCTCATATTGAACAACTGTTATGTAGAGAAAAGAAAAAATTGCCAGCAATGTGGCCATCATTACTCAGTTACTCAGGTAAATGAAATGCATTGGTGATGACACTAAAGAAGATTGTTTGGTTATTTTAAAGTCAGCATGCCTGTGTGTTTTAGGAGTATCCTTTTAGGAATCATAAATTAAAACACTCAACTCTGACAGTTGTCTTGTCAGGCCTCTTAATTGCAGTGATTATGCATTTCCCCAGTCATTTCTGAACCAAATTTATCACGATTGTATTGTTACCTCAGTGTTTATTTTCTTGACTTTTTATTTCAACTAACTACAAAAGTAATTTATAATAAATAACTTTGACTTTAAGCTATTTCAAACTTTACCCAATCTGTTTCCATTTCTGCCTCATTAATTTTCTGACAATGTGTTTTAAAACATATGCCAAAATATATTGGACCCTAGGGGGCTATTAGCCATTTCCTTCTATATTTTCCTAATGGTGGTGGGCTCTCATAAAAGTTTCAGTATGAGTTTTGAATAGCTGATTGAACCAATGATCTTTAGACCCAATAGATAAATAATAGACAAATTGCCCATTAATAGCACACAGCTTGCTATATTAATTTTCTGGGTGGTTTTTTTTATGTTGACTGCAGAGCTTGCAATTTTAAATTTAGTATTCATGACTTGGATCATTTGGGTATCTTGGTTATTTCATAATAATTGACTAAGTCTGTCTTTAGGGAAGACATATTTATAAATATTAGCAACTGTTGCATGCTTTCTACTCAGGCCTTGTTGGAATTAGGTAAGGTTTTTATTTGAATCAAGTAAAAAGTGAGATGATAAAGGGATAATTCTGACTTAAACAGTGATGATTTCTGCGTACATATGCAGATTTTCAGCTTCTTAATGCTGCTTTTGATTTTTCCACACGTGAAAAATACAGCAGTTAAATTTTGTCATGCTTTAAAATGCTGGAAAATCATTTCATGTTGGCTGAAGTACAGTTAAAAATATCTTGAGAACAGGACTTCCCCTGTTTATATGCACGCTCAATTGAGTTAGGTCTTCCTATTTTACTTTAAATACCAGAAGAAAAAAATCATAGGCCAAATATTCCTGAATGCCAGAAAAAAAAGAAAGATTGTGTTCAGCTACTTAAGCATCTAGAACTGCAGGGAGGCAATTTGGGAGGCATGTACACCTAGACTAGCTTGCCATAATGATGCAAAGGCTATTACAACGCTGTCTGATTCCTGTTGGGTAGTGTGTGCCTGCCACTTCTGCTTCCATACCTGCTGCACCCTGCCTTCTTCTTCCATATCCAACAAATTAAAGATATTATGGGGCAGATTGACTGCAGCTGGCTACAGTGTGCCACAGGAGGAATTCCAAGATGTTCGTTCAAAATAGCTTTATGTTTTTACAATACTAGCCAGCGTGCATTTGGAATATAGAATCTCAATTTACAGTGTAGCCTTCTGAAGGGGTTGTCTGGTAGCACTGATGTTTACATTCAGATGAAATCCTGTGGGCTCTGGCCCATCGTCAAGATGCTGCACTACTTCTGCTGCATTTCTGCTGGACTTTACAGACAGATTAAAACATTCTGTTGTTAATTTGTTTGGAACAAGTATTAGTTTAGCCATTTAATTGCATGTTTGACTCTTGTCCCTTTAATTCTACAACAACAGTCCAACATTCTGTGTTCCAAACAGTTTTGAATGTCTCTGCCCAGTGTTTTTTGGAGAGGGAAAGAATGTAGACTATATGAATTTAGATAAACTTTTTTGAAGTTTCCCTCTAGGAATAGCTGAGAAGGGGGACACTTAAAAGATTTGCTTCTCACAAGTACAAGGGATTTCTCACAAGTGTAAGGGATTTTGGAGAGTTCTACTGAAACACTTCTGTTGCATGGGGGATGAAATTCCCTCTGAGTGAACCATCAGCTGTGTATAGGTGTGTGCGTATAGCTTTTAAATTGAGGTGTCAACTGATTCCAATGCATTCCCGTGTGAGGGACCTGCTTTTGCCTCTTTCAGACCAAGGGGATGCTACCTAGTTGTTTCAGATGGACTGCAGTGCCCACCAGTCTTGGATGGCCTCTTTCTCCATTTCCCTTGCTGGAGATTAATCCCAAATAGGTGGTAACCGAATAGCAAACCTCACATCCCTCAAACACAACAGAGTTGATAAAGCAGGCATTTCTGTGGTATGTGTAATAGACTGCGGGTGGGGGGTGTGTGTGTAGCACATTCACTACCCCCTTTAGTCAGAAGCTTGAGAATTCCTTCCATCAAGCTCAGATTGTAGAGTCTTGCAGTGCTGTTTCTTACCTATATATAGCTCTAAATACAGTAGCATTTTCTTCAAAACAAATGACTATGTCACTTCTGGTAAATAAGGAAGACTGTTACATTCCATTTTCAGCTCCTTCTGGGGTTAGTCATGGTTTGGTAGAGTTACAAGAACCCTTCCTAATGTGATATGAGACAAGGGCATTACACCTGGATTCAGCAGCATTACAAGAGTGCTCTGATCTTCTGAAAGAAATGGATCGCTCTGGACCCTGTCTTGCACTCATTGGAATAGTGCTTCTGCTCTCTTAAAATGGTGTGACCCATGACCGTAGTTACAGTGTCTCACTCTTTCTTTTAAGAACTGTTTTATTTCGGTCACTTTTAGTTCTTCATGTCTTGTATTTCAGTGGAGGGGCACAGCTGATTGATTTGGTGTAATGCGTGACCTCCCGCCCTCTGGGAAGTGAGCGAATTCTTTGGTGTTGGAACTTTTCTAAGAGCTATTTTGAGGGCTCATTTTAAATCTAAATGTGATTCTGTTAGCAGTCGTCTCTGTGTGACAGTTTCATTTACTTCACATGCTAATCTGTCAGATAACATGGCATCTCTCACTGCCCCCAAATTCGCAGCATTCATTTATTAGCTTTACATTGCAACAAATGCAGAAATAGATTCACCTTAATGCTGAACCTTGCTATTACATTTCAGCCTCTGTACAACTACTGATGGTTTGGGGCGACAGTGCTCTTCTAAGAGGTCTATAATCTCTGGAAGTAATTATCATTTAGTGATTCAGGAACAATTTGGTTAAATGTTCTCAAACATTTAAAATGATCTTCTGTTTTTGTGCCATGCATAATGTGATTTGCATGAAAACAGCACCTGCATATCTTTGTGAGCAGTTTTTCAGAGTTTACACATCATTCTTCCTGTGCTGCATTGAAAACAACATTCAGTGATTTCACAGCAGTCATGAGAATAGCAGATTTGATGTCTGCTATTCTTCAAGCACCTTATTAAAGCGCTAATTATGATTCTCATCAATAGATATGAAAGTATTTTATAAAGAAATCAAATACCAAAATTGATCAGACATTTCTTATTTACTTGTTTACCTATTTTCTACTGATTTTTGAGGGGGTGCTGTTGAATAAGGGGTGGCTTTTGTGGTGGGTTTTTTTTGGGGGTGGGGGGAGAATGAACAATATACCTTTTTTCTTTCAGTATGATATGTATCTTTTTCCTTCTTTCTCTCACATCATGCAAAGAGGTCCTGTTTCTATAACACAGCATTACTTTAAGTGAGCAGTGCAGATTGGTTCCCTGGTTGTTGCACATACTTGGTGTTTTTTGCAAGTTGAAATGGTGGTGTTTGGTGGAAGATGCGTTACATCTCAGGAGATCAGACCTTCTGTTAGGTTGGAGGGGAATGTGAGGTGTTTAAGCTCTGCTTCAAGGAGTGGTTCAATGGATCATGTAAATATTTTCTTTTTATGGAGACAGGAGACCAAATGCCATGAGGCAAATTTCCTGATGTTAGGTGTTAAGCCATTAGTTGATCTAGGACAAAAGTCAAACCTCTTTAATCCCAACTGAGGGTCCTACTGTGTCATTTAGTTCCACTGTCTAAATTAGTAGTATCAAGCAGAAGAATCACAGTGTAGACTTCCCTCTGCAACCCAAGTTTACTAGATAAGCAGTCACAAGTTTTAGAAAAACATGTCCTTCATGACTCTCAGAACTTGACTAGAGGAATGTACAAGTCATTGGAAAACAGTGATAGAGAAATTGTTAATATAGATAACTATTTGGCTGTTGCCTGAGACATTCATATGCCTCTTGGCAATGCAGATGATGGAAGATATATTGAAATTAATATTGCTGTAACTACATTACTTCAGATTTATTGTCTATTCCTTGCTAGCATTTGTATGGTTCCAAAGAAAGCATAATTTAATGATCCATCTGTATAACTTTTGCTTTTATAAACTGGTAGAATAACATAGCTGCGCACAGTGGTGAAATCCAACTGCTTCTGCCATTGTTTTCCTTCTGCCAGACCTGAATATTTGGCACCATAGGTATTTTCTTGTAGCAGTTTGTTTAGGATTGGGAAGAGTTTTGGAGTTATTCATGATGTTTGAGAGGAGGATAAAAGTGTTTTTGAGAGAGATACGGTTGTGTCTTTACAAGTCTCACATAATCTTCTGTTGTCACCAGGATGCTGATATCTTTTGGTTTATTGTGTGTGTTTGTGTGTGCACGCCTGGCTTAATGCTGGTAGTTGATATGGAGGCTATTTCTCTGCAGTCTTGCACTGTGCAGAAGCTTTTCTGGTACCCATATTAGACGTCAAAAGCACGTTATTTGTAGGATATTTCAGAGTCAAGCCCCCATTATGATCTGGAATCTCACCACCTAGTAGTAATTCTCATTTCACAGAGCTAAAGAGTATTGGTGTAGGGGGGAATGCAAACACCCCTATAATATGCTGTATTGCTGACTGCCAGTATATCCGTTCACCTTGTTATGTACTCTTTCTCACCTACTATGTTAGCACTGTGTGAGGGGCAGTATATCAGCTAATGCTCTGTCATGCCGTGCAGTGAGAGATACTTGGTGAATATTGCATTTTTGCATAGATATGATGTTCCTCTTGAAATCTGTTAATCATAGAACAACAAAGCGCTAAGGCAGGGAGTGGCATGTTGCTCGTTGGCATCGGTAGAGCAGAATCTGATCGCAGGAGGCTTTATGAAAAACCAAGTCACAGAGCGACTTTCAAAATGTAAGAAAACACTTTATCACCTGTGATACTGGACAGATATGGCTAAATAGACAGCACAGACCTACAGCTTTTGTGTACCAGCAATCATCAGGATTTCTCACAGAAATGAAAAATTCTTCCGATCCAGTAGGTACAACATACTCTGTAAGAGTCATGCGCAAGACCATGCGACCCAATGAAAACTGTGACCCTCTTCACAGATAGTAGCTTCTCAGTGGTAGGTGGACAAGGAGCAGAGCTGAGTAGTACTAGAATCTGTCCAGAAATATTTCTGAGGGTTAGCTTACAGAATAGGCAGGCAACATGTTTTAAAAGTGTTTTTGGGCAAATGTTTGGCTAGCTTACACGAGAAGACTACATCAGCAACTTGACACATCTTGCATCTTTTTCTCATGAAGAGTAAAATTAGACCCCATCAGATAGCATGATACTAACAAAACTAATTAAATATTTATTAAGTAATACTGGTTTTTAACAGAACAGAATAATACTTTTTAAAATGTATAGTATGCTAAAAGTGTAGAAAGCCAATAAAATCTCTTTCATTGAGGCTATATTTTACATAAGTGCATTTCTACTTCTTTTTATGTGGATTGCAGTCTTATGAGTTGCAGGTAGGACTATTGAGACCTGAGAACATGACCAACTCAATGCCATTTTACTTTTTTTATTTTAATTTCAGAGGAAGATTTATTTCCACAGGAGCAATAGCTGTCTCCCTTACGTGAAAAGCAGTTTCCATAGTGGAGGCTCAAGTATTTGGGTTATCTTCCTGTAGGCTGATTTGTAGACCTGCTTAAAAATTACTTACCTTCTTTTCTTTTTTGAGGTGTTTGTTTTTCAGCCTGATCTCTCTCTCTCCCTCTCAGTGGGTACTTACACTGCATGAGAAAAGGGTGTATGTAGTAGGAGAGGATGGGAAGACAAGAATTGCGTTGCTTTGGCTGCCAGTGCCTAACCATGCTTACAGAGGCGGTAATGTGAAATCAGTTGTCTGCAGTGCTTTTAAGGCACAGCTGAGTGCTGGTAGCTGTATTTTCCTACAGTGGCAAACTGTTGAGAGATTCTTACATTCCATGGAGCTTTTGCTTCCCCTGCCCTTTATTTTGTCTAAATCTAAAGCTAAAATCTAAATTCTGCTATTACAAGCATGATTATTATGGCATTTAAGAGCTTAGAAATGTGAACGTTCCCCTTGTGCTTACAGCCCTTATAGGAAAATGGAAATACTAAATGCTAATATAATCTGAAAATTTTGCTCTGTTGGCAAAAAGTCTCATGCTCTACTATGTTTATACTTCATTTGTGTAGTATGATACTAAATTAGGTTTTTATCACAAAAATGCTGTAATTTAAAGTTACTGTTCTTGTGTTGCTTTGGGCTACATGCATAGCAGTATAGGTGGAAAATGTTGCATGATCTGTTGTGCTGTGTCTGAAGTCGCTAAAGCTATGGAGAGGAAAAACACATTGTTCTTGTTTCCCTGCTGTTCTTATATTTGTGTGACTGGAGTGCTTTGTTTCCCACCCTACGTTAGGAAAACTTGTGAATTAGATGGAAATTAAGCCTGCTTCCTATGTATGCTAGAGGGATCTGGAGTGGCTGACACATTAGTCACATTAGTTATGGCATATGTGGTTAGCTGACTCTGGACATTTCCTGACCTCTCCTTTCTAACAGAACACTTACAGGCATCACAGAACATAGGCATGTTATCAAAGTTACTGAATGCTTCACCTGCTGAAGTAGAAATGCAGTTTGGCTGGTCAGTTCCCTCCTCTAACCATGCCTCTGATGAGAACTGACTTGTACGCGCTGGTGAGCTACAGGAGGGTGGGGAGGTGACTAAAGAAGTGAAACATGGCACCGTGTCTCTCTTGCAACATACACTAAACACGAAACAGAATAAGATGGATTTTGTACCGTTTATCTTAGAGAAAATTGTGTGTCTGTGGGAATTAATTTGAGTGTTGAAAGCACAATGTTGAAATTCCTCTCAGCACCTAGTTCCGAGTGTAGCTGCTCCTTCCTGGCCTGTTGGTCTGGGTAGGTTTCCACGAGTGTCTTCAAAACCTTCAGTAGCAAATTCCATGGGCAATAAGAATGGATTTTTAGTATTTTCCAAATGTCCACTAGCCAGAGCACAATATTTTGGTCTGACAAAACCCCTTGTTTCATCTGCTGCTATTCCAGATAGGCTTGTCTTTTTATCCAAAGTAGCCAGCATTGTTTAACAAAATCTGTGTGCTGTTTTGTGTGAGATCTGGTAACCTTTCCACTGATGATTTTTTCTCTGTCTCAGGGGAAGATAATTAAGTCTTACTACTTAAGAAACACCTACTACTTTTTCAGCTTCAGTTTGTTTTTAGAGAGTTGTAAGTTTATTTTTACACAACAGAGTACAGTGGTTGAGGTTTGTTTGTTTGGGGTTTTTTTTGTGATAGTAAGTTCTAAAATAAAGCACTGTGGTATGAAAGCACACTCTGAAGGAAGAAAAGCAGTTTACATAAGGCAAGATTTCTTTGTATATAGAAGAAGATAATGCTTTTAAACTGCACTGTCAAAAGCTTTTTTTTTTCTCCCCCTCCCCCAAGCAGAGAAGCAATAGAATAAATGGCTTGTCAAGTTTCTGTGATTTTAGGCTAGGTTCTGTAATTCACGCTACATTGGGGTTGGTACCTGCTGCTGCCAGGTGAGTTCACAAAGGGTAGCCACAAGGGTGTCCTGAGGAAGCCTCAGGGGCTTTGAACAAGCTCTGTCAGCAGCCCTTGAAGCAAGGGTGATGCAGTCTTTGCAGCTGTCCCCTGATAATGGAGGTGCAAACACCCTTTTACCGAATGCAGAGAAACCTATCCAAAGCCACGTGTAGAGCACAGCCCCCAGAGTGCAACTGACCGATGTGGCAGTTCCCACAGAAGAGTTCAAAGAAGGGATGCTCATCTGGGCTCAGACCAGCTCAAATGTTCTCAGTTTTGGTGGTGACACACCACAGGGCATGCTGCTGTTGTGGTTTAATCCCTGCTGGCAGCTAAGCATCACACAGCTGCTCATTCATCTCACCAGTGGGACTGGGGAGAGATTCAGAAGAGTGAAAGTGAGAAAACTGATGGGCTGACATAAAGCCAGTTTAATAGGTAAAGCAATAAATTGTACACATAAGCAGAGCAAAACCAGGAATCCACCGTCCATCCAATGGGCAGGCAGGTTTCAGCCATCTTCAGAAAAGCAGGATTCCCATCATGTGTAGCAGTAACTTGGGAAGACAAATGCCATCACTTTAAATGTGTCTTCCCCCCTTCCTCCTTCTTACCCCACCTTGTTATGCTGAGCACAATGTCATATGGTATGGAATATCCCTGTGGTCAGTTGAAGTCAGCTGTCCTGGCCATGTCCCCTCCTAACTCTTTGTGCACCCCTAGCCTACCTACTGGTAGGGTGGGGTGAGGAGCAGAAGAGGCTTTGGCTCTGTGTGAGCACTGCTCAGCAGGAATGAAAACATCCCTGTGTCATCGAGGCTGTTTCCAGCACAAACACAGCCCCACAGTAAACACTGTGAAGAGAATTAACTCTTTCAGCTGCAAACAGCAGAGTTGCCCAGCAGGTGATGGAGCAGCTGTCCCTGTCAGGGCAGAGGCTTTGACCCAGACATAATGGTGGACACAGCACCCTGTGTCCCAGGCTGCAAAGAGTACCTGGTAACTCTCCCTAAGGCCAGGAGAGGTGGTCCTCTTCTGTAAGTGGTGTGCTTTTTTTGCTAGGTGGAGGACAAAGCAGGTAGTGTAGCATCAGAGAGGGTGAGGGAGGCAAAGGATCTTCTCGGAAATGCAAGAACTTCAAGAACCTCAGAGCCCAAATGTATTGATGTCAGCAGACTTAAAACAGTAAGTGCAAACTTGAGGCAAGGTGAAGGTTGGAAGCTGGTGACTTTAGCTCTGCACAAAGGCTTGCAACTGTGAGACAGGTTTACTGCCCTCAGAGCTCAGGAGGAGTTGGAATCCTTCCCTTACAAACCAGTGTTTTGCAGTTATTTATATGCAGTCTCCTGCCTCAAGCTATGCAGGATTTCTGTGAACGTTTTTAGCTGGGTATCTGATTATATAATCTTCAGCAATCTAGTTTTGAGGTATAGGGGGAAAGGACAGCAAATCATTTAGGGGCACCTGTAAAATGTGTAAAGAAATTAGTTCTCAGGACAAATATAGATGGTGACTAAATTTTAATTAATACACAGTTCCCTAGTAACAGTATTTCTTCTCTCAACAATAAAATAGTAGAATCTCTCAGGCATGGTGTTGTCTAACTGCTTTATATAGCATGTATGCAGGAATCTTACTCAGACAGTACTCCTGGAGGTGTTTATGTGTGGTGGGTTATTATTATGGTTGGGTTTTAAGGTTGGTTTTGCTTTATCATATTTTTTTTTGTTGAGGCTTTATAATTCAACAGAGACTTATATATGATAGGACTCGAGTTATTGACTACTGCTGGCTGAATTTAGAGGAATGTAGCATTAGAATGACTGGAAAAGTTGAGGAAAAAGCTGTTTTGTTGGTTGGTGCAACTTGGAGCAGGCCACCTGTATGACCTGCAGCTAGCCTGTTTTCTTTTTGAAAACCTCTAAATGCTTTAAATTGATGAAGTTTTATTAATGCTACTAATAAAGGCCGCATGTTTGGATACTCCAGGTTCTCAATTGTGCATTCAAAATTCACCATTTTTTGACCACTTTAACTCCTCCTTTTTCCTCTTGAGATTGCACTGCTTCAGAGCACTACCACAGATCAGAAAAGATACCTGGCTTAGTGTAAGGAGCATAGGGTTTTGAAAACTTCAAGACTGTGACAGTGCTGTAGCATCCTGAATTCCAAAAATGCATCTTGGAATTTCTTCTTTGACATCAGACGGAAAGGATGGCTTGAGTGAATGTCTGGCTCCCTTTATTTCTTCCATCTGCTACTAATAGAAGATGACTTCCTTTGAAGTTTTGGGTATATGATACTGTTGGTAATTACAACTGAGCTCATCCTAATCTTATGAGGATGCCAAGCTCTCTTAAAAAATTGCCTTGCCTGTTGTCATTCAGGCACCAGAATTACTTGTTGATTATTCACAAGTATGAGGAAGAACATTTAAAGGGAATTTTAAATGTTTTTCTATTAAAAATTGAATCAAAGACCTTGTGCTCTGAATTGTGCGAAGGGCAAACAGCTTGAAGGAGTGCCAGGCAGCTTGGCAAAGAAATACTTTATTTATCTATGTAACTTTCAGTTGCAAACTTTGCATTTGGGAATTAGGGATGGATGAGCAACTGGGAGCAGATGTGTTGGGTAATGGCTGCTAGAGATTTTGGCAAATTTTATTTTTTAGTTTTTCTAAGCTGTCCCATAGATACTGTGAATGTTGATAATGGGAGCTGAGGTGAAAATCCTATACAGCAGTGTAAAGAGCAGTGTATGAAAAGCATATTTCAGGATTTTAAGTCTCATGTCAGTGCAGAACAAGCTACCTGTTGGTCACAGAAGGCATCTAGAAATATCTGCCAGTGCTCCCAAACATTTCATACTCAGCCAGATGTGTCAGGATGGGAAATGCTGTTTTAAGTGAAGCCTTCTGAGACTGGGGAAAGAAAAGTAAGGTGCTGGTGGTTGAATGCACATCATATATGGTAGTATCATAACTCTGCTTTGCCCACAGAAAAAATAAAAGGCTGTGGCACTCAAGTTCATTTTTTTGCCTCCTAAGGTACTCAAAACGGAACTGCCAGAGACTCCCTTAGTTCGCTGCCTTCTATTACCTGATGCCATGAGGCAGGGAGTGTTGCCAGAAGGTCTAGGAAGGCTATGCCAAAGTTACCCAGCTCTTGCAATATGCCTCACTTGATGTGTCTCAACTTTGGAAGTAGAGTTTCTTCTTTTTCCTGAATTTCTCTTTTTGGAAATTAATTTTCAAAGACTTAATTTTGATTCCTGTCTAATCTTCTGGGCTTCTGGGTTTCTGAAAGTCCCATACCAGTGTGAGCAAACGCTTTGTATGGGTAGTGTAGTCTATCATTG
Organism: Laterallus jamaicensis coturniculus; assembly: GCA_022605575.1. Classification (NCBI taxonomy): domain Eukaryota; kingdom Metazoa; phylum Chordata; class Aves; order Gruiformes; family Rallidae; genus Laterallus; species Laterallus jamaicensis. Next base: position 8,149,488 of record JAKCOX010000005.1, read on the forward strand.
TGTATACAGATATCTTTTATATTTTCTTTACATCTAATTGTTTTGGGGTTTTTTTTTCAAGTCAGCTGCAGCAACATCTTGTTTTTAATCTCAGCAGTTGTCACAGGTGTGGGAAAACAATAAAAATACTGCATCTTACATCAATGTGTACCCTGCTAGGGCTCTACTGAGACTTCATCTACATGCAACATCTCTGCAGCATGTAAAGGCTTTAATAAGAGAAAGTCAATGAGCCTCATGTACCTTTTATAAAACATGACATAAGGCAATATAATTAAAACTAAACTTATTTCCTGTGGTGAAATTAACTTACAGAAATGAAGGTGTTTATTTATTAAATAGGATCTCTGGAGTTCTTGCCTTATTCTTACCCCTCCTGGGAAGGTTTTGATTGTTTGCTTCCTTTCTCTTGCCTGCTTGCTGTGTAATTTAAAACTGATATCTTCCTTTGGGAAACAAAATTTGATCGGAGAACAGCCTGCATCACTAGCTAAACAAATTACCAATGTTTTACTCAAATTTCTTTCCCTGCTTTCCCCCCACCCCTAAATGTAAGGGGAGAGAGGGGGAAAAAAAAGGTGTGCAGAGGTTTTAGAAACATCATAGTGCAGAGCAAATTGGGGTTTTTTTGGGTTGGTTTTTTTTTCAGAAATGAGGAGGGCCTTTTCTTTCAAGGTAGGTAAGCACCTTTTTTTTTAATAAGTAGAAGAAGATAGCAGGTGGTTGCTTTTTTGCTTGTTTCCTGTGACCAAGTCTTTTGGTGTTCTTTGATCTCTGTGGGCTGACTGGGTACAGCTAGTTTGTGTTCTGTCATATGTAATTTATGGAAGGACTAGAGGGATGTGAAGTGATTGTTGGCAGCTTCTTAGCTTAAAATGGACAAGAGTGTCTTTACAATGATCTGTTAAAATACAAGGCAATGCAGCAGACTTCTGCTTGCTTTATTAAGAGAAACAATTATCAGTGAGTAGCTAAAAGAGTTGTTACGGGCCAAATCAAGGCAGATGGTTGTTTCTCTGTGTACTGTGGTTTCTGCTAGTAAGACTGTCGCAAATATTAGTTTTCCTTTAATGTTTAAGTACATTCAGATATGGGCAAAATCAAATCTTCATGCTTGTAAACTTCAGGCCAATATGTCTGAACCTGGATCCTGTATGGGTCTGATCTGTGTGGTTTGGGTTCTGCAGTAATGTGCGCAGAATAGTTACTGTTTTCATAATGATTTAGTAAAGGGTGTTTTCATAATTCTTCCTGCATAGGCAAAAAGTTAAACAATTTAGATCTTGTAGTCCCTACAAGTAGTAGTAACTTATATTAAAAAATCTTGGTTAGTTACATTTTGCACATTGATACACTGTCTATATGGAATTACTATTGTGGAAAATACTGAGAAATGTTGCCTTTGCAAATTGAAAAGGGTTATTGTATTCTTTTTACTGGCTGGAGAGGTGAAAGACTCATTGTAAATCCTTTGTAGAGGAATTTACGAAGTTAAGGAAGTTCTGCTGTTACTTGTATTATATGAATTACCACTGACACCTACACCACTTGGAAGAAACACCAATGAAGGTGAAAGATAGAATCAGACAAATATTTTGAAAAGTTAGACAGAATCATTATGTTAAGATGTAGTGGAAGAATTTACTAACTTTATAGAAAAGGGGGAGATTGAGACGGGGCTTTCTAACAAGATGCTTACAAAGGGTTAAAGGGCGCTTGCTAATAAAATGCTTGCAAGGAGAGGGGGCTTATGCTTGTTAAGGGGGGCTTACTAACAGGATGGTTTGAAGTGCCATAGTGGTTAAATCAGAAGATGACTTGCACAACACTGACCTACCTAAACAACTCCTAGTTAGTTTTGAGTGAATAATGTTCTTGAGGTAATTTAAAGCGGACCCAGGGCTGATAAGAAGGAAACATCCCAATTATAATTGTGCCACCTGGAACAATCACAACTAGGCATGTGCCAGGAGAAGAAGGTGAAAAGTTCAACATGATGAAGACTTCGAGCCTTCATCACTGGGACCCCCTATCGACCACCACCATGAGGCAGTGCGCAGGTGCAGTTGGGAGGAGTTTATGGAAATGACTTCTTGGGACTCATTGTAATATGAAGCGGGACAGGTGTTGAATATGTATAGGTGTATGAGGTAACCTACAGGAATATGGTATAGAAATGCTACAAACTCTGACCAAAAGTGTGCCTACTTTGTTAGGTCACCCGCTCTTGCAAGAACGTATAATAAATTACTGCTTCACTAATGTGTCTACCTTGAGTCCTTTCTTTAGGACCATTGGCATTTCTAACACTATTTACTGTGGTTTTTTCTTTGCATGGTTTTCCTGTGTGGTGTAGAACCGCGAATGGTTTAGAATATGCATTGGACACACTGAGCCACTAAGGTTTCACCATTTCTTTTTTCTACCAATGGTTATTGAAATTGTGCTAGAAAACTCACACAACAAAAATCAGACCCCAGCAACAAATTCATGTGGTGAGTGGAAGTTGTTATAACTCTGACACAGTGCGGTTATCAATCTATTTCTATGTATCTTTTGGTTTGAGTGAAGTCTTTTATCATAGTGATATATGACAGCATTTTGATGGTGTCATGATTTTCTGGAAGCAGTATCATCACATTTGCTACTTGCTTATCTGCATCGCTGATACCTGTGATTTAGGTTCAGTTCTAGTGTTGTGTGAAACGCTTGCTAGCATAGACTTTTTGATGAGGAATGAACATCAAAAAAACAATCTTAAGTTTGCTCGTGGTGGTATTTTTTTTATTTTTTTTTTTTACTTACTAGGTTCTTGTATACCATTAGTATTGTCTGAATAACTTGTTGGAGAAATATGGAAACAGATTTGCTCTAAAGATTTCTGTGAGTGAAGTGGTCTGGAAGGCTTCTTTAATGTACAATCTCAGACTTACTGGAGGAACTCATGCTTCAGATGCAAGAGGGTGATACTGTTTTACTTTACTAAACAGGAAGAAAGTTTAGGAGAGAGCTAGATTTTCACCTTACAGAAAAAGTAGGGCAACTCTTTGCTCATTATTTGCACTATGTTATCCTCACCCAGGAGAAATAGATCACTCTTGGTGAATAAAGTGGAACTTTTTCTTTTTTTCCTCTAATTTATCTGCCTCTTAAGAACTACAGATTAATGGCTTCAAATTAACAGTAAGTATTTGATTTCTTCAGATTATCAGTATGAAAACCATGTTTGAATTTACTCCTATTCTCACACTACATATTGTAGGAGCAGAATGGAAAATAAGAAAACAAAAAAATTGTCTTATTTTTAGATCATCTAAGCTAAAATAATATAGGAAAGATTTTCTGAAATGTTTGAGTTTACTGACATAAAATTTCCTGTAATTAAAGAGTGTGTGATTCTTAAATACTGACATAAGTATTTCCTTCTATAAGGTAGCACGCCAGATGAATCCGTGAACAAGTGTCTAACTGCTATCCAAAATAAATAGGTCTTTCAAGAAAAGGTGATTTGGTTTTGGTTGTGATTTGATCAAGAAGTACTTTGGCATGACCTTTATAGAAACTATCAGGAGGAACCAAAGTGACACTAAAAGCTGTCCCAGTGGAAGTTAAAGACTTCTTAACCTTTAAAAAGCATATAAAATACTGCACTCTTTTTCCATCACCCCTATTTTATTTTATTCCTTCGTAAGTTTTGTTGTGGTTTTGTGTGTGGTGGGATTTTTTGGGGGGTTTTCCCCCTTAATTTTGCAGTGTTAAAGGCTCTGTAAGCATTAAAAGTTTATTAAACTGAGTGAAAGTCCTCCTAGAGAAGTATTGCTTTTGTGCAAGGGTGCTGAAGAATAAATATGTTTTTTCAGAAGAACTGTCTTATGTTCTGGCATGCATCTAAAGCCTCTCATCTTAGAGCCATTAATATCTTAATTTTGGAATAATTTCTCCCTTACATCATGGAGTAATAGAAGTTTTCCATGGGCTTATAACTGCCATACGGTGCACTTTTCAACTTTTGTGTATATTTAATTGCTAGAGAAGTTAATTTTTCTCCTTATAGAATGTGCCATTGATGGTTTTATAAAGTGTGTCCTCTCATTTTAAAACAATTAGTCGTAAGAAATGTAATTGAATGAAATTAAATTCATGAGGGAGGTAAACACCAGGGATGGAGAAGAGCTATTTAAACTAAAGGACAATATTGGCACAAGAACTAATGGGTGTAAGCTGGCTGTGAATAAATTCAAGCTAAGAATTAAAAGAAAGTTCCTAATTGTTAGAGAAGTGAGGTTCTGCAGTGGTTTTTCAATTAAAGCAAAATCATAAGCACTCATAGGAAGGAGTTTGATTGCCTTATGTAAAGCATTAAATTATGCAGTACTTGTCATGGCTGGGGACTGGACTGAAATTTGGTGGTTCTTTCCTGTTCTTTAATGCTAAGTAGCATATATTTTTTGGAGAGATTTGTTTATGAGTCAGAAATGTATGTGTCCTGTTGGATGCATAAATTTCCTTGATATTGGTTTTGATCAAGAGATCAGCCTTTGGCTCAATCAGTTTGATGTGTTAATTCTCAGGGACCAACCTGGACTCTCTCAGTTAAAGTTGTGGAGTCTCTCTGCATCTTATAGGCGATAATGGGAAGTCAGATGCTGAGATAGTTCAAAACTGGAGGCTTCCTGCGATTTTTAAATCTGAATTAGCATGAAAAATAAAAGCCCTGTAATTTTTTTAATGTATGTGGAATAAAAAAGAATTGCTTTTTTTCCTCGTTACCTTACTCATTTTTAATACAAATTAATATAGCCCCAGAAAAGTGTGCTAGAGCATTCTGCTTGGGTAGCTTAAATGTTGCTTGGTGTAATGGAAAGTAAAATTGAATGTATTTTGCTTCTGTTATTTAACCTGTGGGTATTTTGTCCCCTGTATCTACCTGACATGTTTAAATGAAGGGAAATACACTAGCAAGGGAACGGAGAGTTTTTATCAGTGTATCTATTAAAGGCTATAAGGGCTACACTAGTTTACTTGTACAGCTCCCCATTCCAGAGACTTGTACTGCCTCTAGTGCTGGCTGTAGTAAACATGATTTACTATTGATTGAGCTACATGATGCCCACTGACCATATTTCTGCACTGTTATGCACTAGAACTTAATCTCTGTTCCTGCTTTATTTATTTATTTTCATACTGAAGAGTAACCAGCTTCTGAGTTGTTGTCGAGCAGTAATGCTAAAGGAGACTGAGCTGAATTGCAGGTGCTTGAGATCAGGCAGTCTTTTACCATCTCTTCCTCCTTGTGCAATACCAGCATCTTATTTTGTGTGTTGGGATGGGTTTTTTGACCTTTCTTATTAGCTCCAAAATGTCAAGTTATCCCATGAATTAGCCAGAAAGATGCTTCTAGTAGGTTTCTGTGAAATTGTCATTCCTGTAATCTGTGTCATCTTTGTACTGGTGCAGTTTGACCCTTTGTGCTGCACAGACTGATCAAACACTTTAAAAAAGTCATACTGTGGAAACTGAATTGGTGTCTATTTATATAAAAAGTTTCTCTCACCATTAATAACTAACTAAAAAAAATAAAAATCCATCTGACCACTTAAAAATAGACCTTAGAAGTTTAGTTGTAAATGTTTATAGTGAATGTATTTACTAACCTACATCAGCTGAGCACTTCTTTCTGTGATATGTTTAATTAGGTTGGTTTTCTCAAGGTTTATCCATGATGTTGAGCAGCTCCTTCCATGTACTGCTGTCAGGGAATGGCAGGCACCTGCTATTACTTTAATGTTTTAAAAAGAGTACCCCACTTAATGTATTTTTATTTTATTAGTATATGTTAAGATGTGCCTGTGTGTGAAGGCTGCACTCCATTAACCTTTTACTTCCAGAGCTGGATTTGAATCTGGAATGGAGCATCAGAGGGCCTTTCAAGGCAAAGTTGAAAGAATCCCTCGTGCAGTATATGAAAGGCTGGCCTTATGCCATCTGACAATTGCTTTGATCATATTTCTCTTCTGGGAAGGTGGTTTTTATACTACTAGACTCTTACAGGTATTTTTAATAAGCTATTATGAGTGAAGCAGATAAGCAGGATAACAGTCTTTGATGTCCATTTGATTTGTCAGTAGTTATTGTGGGGGTTTCATTCTGAAGTAATTTTGTTTACCAAAAGCAGGGTCTAATTAAATCAACTAACTAAATAACATAATAATATATATATAAAAAAAAAGCACCTTAATTCCTTTCTGGAAAAATTGAGTTTAGGAATAGGTTCCATATTCATGTTTTATTTACAATTGAAAATGCACATTTTTCATCAATATTTTCTGACAGGTTTGTATTGGATTTAGGCCCAGAAGGTTTTCTGCAGATGCAAGGTTTCCAAAAGCTATTGTTTTAGTGATTTTTCACAGTGTATTATAAATGGCTTGTTTTCTTTACTGATTTCTCTTCGTTTTATTCTATCTGAAGACACACTCTGCAGATTAATGTATTCCTACTGGGTCCAGCCCCAGTTAGTTCAGCCCTGTGTGAACTGTTCCTGTTTTTGATGTGGTTGGGGACTATGGCTTTGAGTACTTCACATTTGGAACTAAAGATTTATAATCTGTGCAGCCGTCATTCGCCAGCATGGTATAAACACACAGCATGCTTCCCCCTCTCCTGGTGATAAATAACCTTTAGGATATAGCATTCACTTTCAAGAGTGTCTTAGTAGTTTATAGTCTTTAAGAGATACGCTTGAAGATGGGTTTTTGTATCTTTTGAGTGATATTTGATTTAATTTCTGAACTAAATGATAATGACTTACATCATTACAAAGTGAAGTTATCTCTTTTTAAAAATGCGTTCTCAAATAAAAGAAGAATTGGGGAAACCCATAGTGTTAGGTTTTATGTTTGTGTTAATTTTTTTTATCCCCAGAGGGAAATGTATTAATGTTGCAGACATCACACAAGTGTTAAAAACCAAAATTGAAATTAAGGAAAGAGAAAATTTAGCACAAGGGGGTGGAAGGAAAGAGGGCTTTTGGAAGTGTGTGTGACCTAGTTTTGTTGCTGGTGCTGATGAAATCCTTTATGGGAATTCCAGGAACATTACTGTGAGTGAAAGAGATGTTTAACTTCAAGTTTTAGCTCCACCTAAATGCTTTTCACAGGTCCCATCTTTTATGAGTATCCACCATGTTTGGAGTTTCTTAACCTTGGAACAGGTTGTTTGGTAAGACGGAATATTTGATCTTCAGTGCTGCCTAGCCTTCTGAGATGCAATAGAAAAGTTTTGCTTTTATTTATATTCAGAGATGCACAGTATTTTAATATCTGTCTTAAAATGCACATAATTTTCTATTCTACCATCTGGCTACACTGTAAGCTCCTTGAGGCTCTCTTATTTACATCTTCTAATGGGATCCTGATCTCATTTGAGAGCTAAGTGGCTGTAAGGTCAGGGGAATGCCAGTTAGTGGGAAGTGACTTCAGCCAAGTACAGGTGTCCTTATATTATGCGTGTAGTTTCTGTGCCACTGTTTATAGTGTGTATTATTTCTCATGCAAACTGATTTTCAAGTATTAAACAGCAGGCCAAATATTTTTGATGCAGAAAGTTGTTTATACCAGAACGTTTGTGTGGACTGTTTGCCCTGTCTTTTGTCTCCCCAGAGACTGCACATTGCAGGATAACTGTTAAAATATTGTATGTTTTGTTTTAACGTGAACTGTCAAAGTGACATGTTTAGACTTAATTCCTATTGTGAAGAGTTTCAAGTTGTTGTAACTCTGTCACTAACAAAACAGTCTTGTTTGGCAAAGTAGAGGAGACAGGGATGGTAGTCAAAGTTTACTATTTTCATGGTAAGTAATGTTTATTCCCTATTACAGACTTAAAATTTATGGATTGAGGTTATTTGCATCTCTCTTACTCTCCAAATGTCTAAATATGTCAGGTGCTAAGAATAAAATGCATCCATACAACAGGCTGTTTTGCATGGATAATGCTTGATCCACACACAAAGGAGTGGCATAGATCATCTGGATCATTCAATCCTGTCCTGTCCCATAGCAAGCAACAGCGTTTTAAAATGCTTTTGCACATTGATCAAGCCTCAAACTGTGTTTTCAATTTTGTACATGGATCTCGGACCTCCCCTTCCTGAGGATCTCTATGGTATAGTCCAGTTGTGTAATGTCATATGTGACTGCTCTGAAAAGAAGAGGGAAAAAATGAGCATTGACAATATATTCAAAAAACCCCAAATGATTTCTCTTGTGTTTTTTCTTTTCTGCTGTATCCTTAATATCATACTTCTCCCTAAGCAAAGCTCTTTCTATCAAAATGTGTCTGCTGAATACTAAAGAGCCTACATAAACTCCATACTACATTTTTCCCCTCAAGAACTCAGAGGTCAAAGGTCCTCTTAATTCTCTGTGGACTCCTTCAAATCTTGTGTCATACTCTTCCTAGGAAGGAGAACTGTAATTTTGTCAGTTATGCTGATGTTTGCTGTGTCCCATTTTGCTCAGAAATTAGGTGGCTTCTTTTATATCCACTTTTGAATGATAGGAAAGTTTTCTCTAGAGAAGTAAAGTTCATGTAAATAATAAAATAAATTTTGATTAATGCAAAAGCACTTCTCTGATATTGTTAAAAACAGCTTTGTATGGCACTGGAATAAACTTCGACCATTTCAGCAAACCCTTGAAACTAGAGTATTTACCCTGATGGTAACGGGGCAGTACCTGTGTTGGGATGGTGTGGTGGATGGTACTTGTTGATAAAATTCAGTCTTCCCAAATTAGTCCTCTAAATTTCTGTTATTAAATAAGTGGAAATGTATGCATTGTTCAGTACCAAGCATTTTAATTGTCTCTTGGATCCATGTAACCACAACCAGCTGCAATGACTTCAACTCTCGTAGGTGCTAAAAGCCTCAGCTGTCCTTTTCTCAACTTCATGACTTCCAGCTTTCTTTTGCCAAGTTATGTAATGATGTCTCCTGTTCGGGGTGGGGAAGGGGGAAGAAAGGTCTGAAAACTGGTCTTTTGTCATGGAATAAACACCATCAAGGTACTGGATAAGAGAGGAGGGATTGGAGGATGGTGGTGCTGCCCAGTTTCATCTCTGCCAAAGGAAGGTGAATGTACAGGGCAGAGGATAGCATTTTTACTATGTCATTATTTCAGTTTTCCTCTTGGTCATTTAAGAAGACAGTAGAGTATTGCTTTGTGCAAAATAAAATTAGCAGTTCTGGTAGTGGCTAGTTTCTGTGAAAATATCCTTGCTGGTCCTCCTGTGGAGTAGCTTCAGTAGCCTGCCTTCCTAACTGTTCTTAACAGCGTGAAACCTGATTTTACCATGTGGAAGCAGACTTTGTCACAGCAGGGACGAGGCAATGTGCATGTGTAGCTGCAAAAAAGCTGAAGGAGTCCCAAATCACTGCAGTCTCTGCAGGGTCCACCTTTATGCTTCAGTAATTTTTCTATCAGTTAAAATAACTGCATCTACGTAATGGAGTTCTTATATACTGATTTGGGAAGGGAAGTCTGCGATGAGGAGAGAAAAATGAACAGTGTGGTGAAGAAGTGCAGAGCAAGGAAATGCATAAAACTGGCATCTTGGCTCTTTGAGCTGCATGACACATATGTTGTAATTACACACTGTTACACAAAATAAGATATATAGATTGTTTTATTACAGGGAACAGTGGAAAAGCAAGGCTCCACAGATTTTGCTCAACTGCATTGTGGGTTTAGGTTAATTTAGGTCAATACCAGATAATGAAAAACTGCTAGTCAAGTCTAAAAACATTGTGAGGGGGACTTTATTCCCCTGTAGTTCTAACTAGGATTTTTCTGAAAGCATCAGGTTAGAGCAACATGGTGCTATTTTTGCTTTAAAATGTATAGCCAGGTTTTATTAACAGCTCATACTTGCTTCCAGAGAGACTATTAATACAGCTGCTCAGTAGACAAAATACTTGCATTTAATTAAATAAAAAAAACCTAAAAGGAAGCAGGAAAAGCTGCTATACTTTCTGTCATTACCGTGCCAAAGTATTTTGTTGAAGGTAATGAGTGGCAATAGTGAGCATGTGTTTGAAATAATGTGAAGAATGAATCTGAACTCTATTGTTAGGGGCACGAGTATGTTCTTCCTTCCCTGCCTCATTTAAATTTATTTGTTCCCAAAGCAAAACCTTTCATTAGATTTTCTGCCAAAAATCATAGTTTTTGACTGTGGTGATACTGTCAAAAAGATATTTTCCAGGTTTTGATTAATATCCAGATATCTGCGCAGAGAAAACATATTTGACTAGTTAAGTAAATTAAATTAATCTATTTTCTTTTATATAGCTACACTAAATTTATAAACTGCTAGTACAGTGTTTATGCTATTGATTGCAGTTCTCTTGAGTACTTTAGGCTGAACAAAGCATCAGGCAGCTCTGTTTGTGTTTTCAAAATGTAATAACATCCCAAAAAATGATTCTGTGCAGAAAGGGACAATACAGACACTGGAAGTGTCACTATATATGATACTCTAGTGGCATTAAAGCAAATTTCATATTCTTACAGTTTATTTAAGAGAAATTTGCAGTGCAGCAAACAGCTTCCAATACACTTGAAAATACAATACAGTGGGTGTGAATAAAATTAGTTGAAGTCAAACCCCAACTTGAATTGGGAATGCCACTTACAGTGTTCGTGTGAACAAAGCTCCTGCTATAATGGGAGGAAACTGTTTTTCAGCTCCATGTGTTTGTAACAGCGAGGGGAGGCTCTTGCGTGGGGTAGGCAACCTTAGACATCAGTGTTTAGTGTTGTTGTTTCTGAAACATTCTTTCTTTATCCTCAAACAGAAACAAAGGGTTTCTTACCTACTACTTAGTAGCAGCTATAGATTTTTTGAATGCTTGACTTGAAGTTCTAGAGCTGCGCTGTGAGTGAACTCAGTAGGAGTTTTAATGGTAGGAGTGCTGAACGATCAGCAGTGAGATGAGGATTGGGTAGAGTGCAGTAGGGAAAAGATATATTCTAAATGGTTGTAGTGTACTTGTTCGAGGAACTTGCCTGTATCGTTTTAAGTATGTGAATTTGTTAGTGATGTTAGAGGCTGGTTGTAGCTATTAACTGATACACGGAGTAGGTGGTTTTTAGGGTTGTTCTGTGTTCAACTGTTATTTATTTAACATCTCGGTAGGGGGCACAGCCTTTCTGTGTTTGGACTTGACATGGCTTTGTTGCTGCGCAGGCAGGGCTGGGTCTTAGTATTCTGCTTTCTCTTGTCTCTGCTCTCTTCCCTTTTAACTGCAGGAGATTGCAAGATTTCTGGCTCCATCCTTCCCCATCAGAAACAAAGCTCACATTTAAGGACAAGTAACTGGTCCTAGAGAGAGAAAAATTAGTGGGGAAAGGTGATGACTAAAATACCTGGTGAAGATACCTGGTTGTAATCTTTATATGCGAACACAGTAATATCTATATTCAATTAACAGTGAGTAGATGGACATGAGGGAAAACTAGTAAATCTTAGTGAGTAGATGTAACTGAAGTAAAAGATATTGGGATTTGGTTGTGGTTGTTTGTTTTTTTTAATCTCACACAAGCCTCAAAATCAGTGCTCAACCAAGAAAAAACACAATACTGATCAGCCCCCCTGTTTTAAAAAAAGAATGTAGAGTTTAATACTCTGCTGTAAGTGTGGGTAATTTCTTACTGCAGGTCTTGCTCAAAGTTCTTCAGCGAAACGTTGTCCTGAAAAGGCTTTGCAGGACAGTACCTTGTGTACAAGTGATAGAAAAGCTAAGGACAGTGTTTTGTCTAGTAAAAAGTATAGTTTGTGTATGCATTGCTTGCCAAAACAGAATGCATAGTGAATTATTTCCTCAACACAGAAGCCTGGAGTGTCTATTTCCAATTTCTCTTAGTGGAGAAACACTTTAATGGGAAGTTCTAATCTGCTTTTTTCATCAGCCAGCCCTTTTATTGGCCTAATTTACTAAACTTTTTAAAGAAAACCAAGAACTTTATTTCTCATCATATACCTGTGAACATGAGGACAGTAGTGTGAGGCACACAAGTTATACCACTGAACCCGCATGCATTGTGCAAAAGAGGTAGTAGTCTGGTATTACTCATTTGCTTAATGAGGGCAAGGGACACCAGGAAAAACAAAAATACCAGGGAGAAGCAAATAGCATTTAGTAATGAAGTATGAAACACTTGGATAAAATCTAAATTGAGTCTGAACACGTCACATCTCAGTCTCAAAAGAAGAAACACAGGCAGTTGTGATTCTTGCTAAAGTGAGCACTCTACTGAAGTGTTAGTCACTTCAAGTGGTCAGTTTAATTAATGCGTTACTTTAGGATTCTTACTAACTTTTCATCATGACCGAGATGGCCTAAACCGTGTTTTGCTATAATAGACTGTGTAGAGGCCTGGTCCTGCACTTGTTGCCCGTTTCAAACTCCCACATAGTTTGCAGTCACCTGTGCTCTGCAGATTTGCTTCAGTGAGTTACTGTTTCTGGATTGAAAACAGAAATACTGAAGCTCTGCAAGAGTAAAGTCTGGCATACGCTTGTGTTTGGTTGGTGATTGGCTCCTGAATATTACATGGTCAGTCTGCAGGTTTACTTAATTTAGATATACTGAGCACATATCATCTTAAAACACTGGTTTTGATGCCATCTATCTAAATATAATCACACTTTAAGAAGTCCCTGAAAAAAAATGCAAGCCTTTCTTATCTCTTGTCCTTTCATATTCTCAGCTAAAAATCTTCTATCTTTTACCATGAGCAAAGCTGAAACCAGTATTTTATTCTGCTTTCTATTTCCTTGTCTGATAACTCATGAATGTTGGTGCAGGGCATCTGACAAGATTAATGATACAACTAACCTCTTTGTGTTACTCTCATTACCAGTATTTATCTTAAAATCCATTTCCAAGAAGGTAGTGCAGGCTCTTGAATATGAAAGCTACTGAGTAGCTCTTTAACCACTAAAGCTGAAAGCTGAACCCAAGTGAGGGAAGCATGCAGCCTTAATTAAATACGCAATTCAGGGTAAATCTAGTAAATATTTCATATTGTGATAGTCAAAAAGGCTGGAAAAAACCTACTGCATAATGTTTGAGTAATATTTTTCTGTATACTTACACTAATAATTCATTGATTTAGTGCTTTTTGTAAATGCTCCGTTCTCGTTAAGGAGAATGTTCGTCACTGAAATAACACTATGTGTTACAGAAAATGTAGTCAACATAATTACTATTTATACTGTTGCTTATTTAATAATTTGTGGGTTTGCATTTGTTTTCTTTTCTTCATTTTTCCTCAAAACTCTAATGCTGGGGTCTGTATGGATGAATGCAGATGGGAGAGAGCTTTTACTGTCAAAATCGGATTTTGGTAAGTGATGAAGGAAATTAATGCTGCTGTTCAGGTAATCCTAAACCAGTTAGATGAGATTTTACTGTCTTTTGTGGTATAGCCACACCTGGGTACTTGTCCAGCCCATAGGAGCTGAGAAGTCAGTTAATTACAACGATGGGCTGCAAACTCTCTGCATAGTTACTTGCACCGCTTTGTCTTTATTTCTATGGGTAGGTCGAAAGGAGCAGCAAGTGCTCTTCCTCAGCTTGTTCCTGGCCTTTTCAGGAGCATTGTTCTCCACCAGTCTCCAATAGACTGCTATTTTCCATTCCATATCAGCAAATCGTTGCATTTTTGTAGGGCACGATTTTCTAAGAGAGGTTGTGATCCGTTGTGTGGGGACCTGTGTGGGTTTTTTTGTGTTTTCCTCTCAAGAGGGAGGGTGTTAGCTAAGGTTCTCCTGTAACCTTTTACAGTGTTTTTAGTCGAGTGGAGAATGATACAAAAAATTCCTAATAAACAAGAAATGGGATTTCTAGTGCTGGCCCTGATAGGAAAAATTCTCTTTCATAGCCTGTAGGCCATTGATGTTTGATCTTTTGCAAGTCATGGCAATTGTGCAATTTAAGTAATTTCTGAAGAGTTATTTTTCTTGCTTCTGGGGAAACATCAGTTGCAGAGACTCTTAGGGAAATGAGGGGCACAGATCAATCCTTTTCCTAGATACAAAATCCAACAGCATCTAAAAGTCTGTTGCTGACATCTTCTATGTTTGGCAATGTGCCTGAATGGTGGGTAGAACAGTCGTGAAAACGTGAAGTTTCCAGATGAGCTCTGCCTGAGGTGAGTTGTGAGTGGTGTCTGTCCCTGCAGAGCTCAGGATTTAGCAGGAGCAGGGCATCGAGGGAGTCTGTCTGCTTGCCGTTTGGTGTCCTCTTCCAGCTTCAGAGGTGGTGGCTTCCTTGCAGGGAGTTTATCCAGGCTCTGAATGCAACGATTTCTAACACACTAAGACAAAGGTTTTGATGTTACTAAGTGAAACAGAAAATGCTGATACCTGTTTGAGAACTGGATGCCCGACCGTGATGAGAAAGTGTGCCTTAAGTCACAAATAAGGCATTCCAGACCAGAAACTAAGGAAGTTGGAGGCTTCTGTTTGCCCAGGATGCTGATTTTAATCTAAGGAGTTCAGCTCTTGCCATGTAATGAACAGAGCACCCAGACCTGATTGTAAGGATACTCAATGTTGTGACTATTTCCTGTCCTTTTGTTTCTTAAACTCAGGGTGGGAATGCTGTAGGAGAGCATCAGCCTTCAGGCCACCGGAGAGTAGCTTTTCATAATGTTACAGCAATTAAATAAAACTACTGAGCTGATCTTATGGCTTGTGAGTTAACTGATGCTAGCTGATAGTTACCTTTTACTAAAAACATGTTGTCCAATATTTGATCAGCAATAGGTCAGTTTGATCAGATGCTTTTATAAAAGATTGACCACACATGCATGACACAACGTGAAGAGAGCATGTTGACCCAGCTCTTGTGGCACATACCAAAGTGTTTAGTTTTTTAAGTCATCTGGAAATACAAGTCCAAATTATGGGAGTCATAAGTGATTTTGTTTCTTGTTTGGGAATTGTCCCCTGGTGTAGGGAAAGCTACTTCATAAAATAAGAATTGTGTTTGTGCAGATGTATATAAATATCAGTCAGTGGTCCACTGGTATCTCTTTTTTGTTTCCAATAGAGATGTGAAAGACTAGAAACTTAGTAAAGTGTGACAATGAAGCATTTTGAGCTGTAATAAATAAAACCCATTAATCTTGAAAACTTAATTTTTTTAGAGCCAGTAGCCAAGGAGCAGCCTAATGCAATTACTTGGTGAAATGATTTGTGCAAAATGGATGTTTGGAATATTGAAATTGCATGAAAATGTAAAAATATGCTTTAGTAAAAAAGTAGGATATTAAAGCACAGGGGAAAGTGTATTGCATGAACAAAGTACATTCTGGTCACAGTCAGTAAACACCATTAAAATTAAACTGTGGGGAGAGCAAATGGACTATTTTTATCAAATTAAAAATATATATAGTATACACAAACACTGTGAGGTTAAAAATAGGAGATGCAGCAAAGCTGAATTACTATGAATTTCTCTGCACTCACCTATGCTTGTTTGCGTCTTTCATGTAGATGCAATATAATGAATGAGGAAAAGGGAAAAGACTTGTGATTTGGCAGATATGAAATGCTACAATACAACTTCCAGACTCAATTCCAATGGACTTGACGCTGATCTCCTTCCACCTAAACCAATTAAATTTAAGTCCTTGCATGAGTTAAACAGTGCCAGATTAAAAGGAATGTTCTGGTTTGTTATTGCCAGTATCACAGGCAGATTTATTTCACCTGATTGTGATCCATTCATGGAACCACAGCTAGAGGAAATGCAGGAGCTCACTGGCTTTGACTTTTGACTGTCTTGAAGGTAAAAAATGTTTTCCTTAGAAAGTTCTCACTGTTAGGTTAGAAGCAGAAGTTTTAACAATATTCCAGTTTTTACTGTCTTCTTGGTATAACTGATGTATGCTGGACAGGTCTGACATTTCTTTACGTTTGGAGAGACTGTTCTTACTTGGCTCGAATAGGAATGACCAGGTACTGAAACAAACAAGTGGATGATGCATTTATTTGGGATAAGCCTAGTATAGTGTTTCCAATTCAAAGCTGTGACCAGAAATAGCTTTTAAAGCTAAAGCCAAGAAACTCACATGCAAACCTGGCATTGGTATGGCTTAACATGGCTGCTCAGTAGGGAAATCAATTTGCAACCTGAGTCATTATCTCTGGATTAGGATGAGCCCACATACCTGTATATGCATGTGTCAGTCAAAATCTCTTTCATTGTGCCTTCCAGTTCTTCCAAATTAATTACTGGTTTTCCTAAAAGTTCTGAATGTTTTCAGTCTGAGCTGCTGTTGCTTACTTTGAGGGCTGATCCACTGGATCAGTGGAACATGGTGTAACACACTGGAATATTGATTTGTAATAGTTCGACTGTTTTGGTTTTGTCTTTAAAGTTAATGTTTAAATACAATGAAAAATTAGTGTTTAGAATTCCCTTCCAATAACTTTTTTTTAACCACCCCCCCAGCAAATTATTTGTAATTGAAATAAAGAAGATATTCCTTATGATTAAATTCTTTTGCTGATACAACATTGCATCTCTGATGTGCTAAACTGTGTGCATAGCTTGTTGGCTGGTGACATGGTGTGGAAGAATTTTGTGCACAAAGATTAACAGAATACAGGGTATGACAGATAAATTCAGTGTCCCAAGAGATACCTGTTTATAAAACTGCATTATGCCATCAAAGCAAAAAGTGCAAATGAACTTTAAAACCTCTTGGCAAATCATTCTGCACTATTATTTTTAGGATTTAAAATGGGAGTTCATATATTAAAGAGCTGAAAAGAATCTGTGATTTCCTGTACTGATCAAAGTGATGTTTTTAGAGCATTTTCTCTGAAACAGTTTATCACATTGTGTGGGACACTTTAAAAAAAGAGCTTTTCACCTGTATTAAGCTCCTGTACTGTGTTAAGGTGGTCAAATAAGCTTTAAATTCTTGAAAATGTTTCTTCTGAAAAATCATTTGTTTCAAAGGAACAGCAACTAGTGAGGAGGTTGAGAGGTTTGCAGATGTCTGTATGTATATACTGTTGATGCGCTGTTGGCTGAGACTGGTGGCCCACTAATGACCTGCACATACTCTTGATTTTTTTTGAGAATTCAGCTCTGTTGTCCATAATAGTTATAACTATTCTTTGCTTATAAGAAATAGCCTTCTTTCTTAGAAATCTTTATTTTGCTCTTTGAGTAGCTAATAAATGTCACTGGGTACAGCTGCAGTCAGTGACAGCACATTGTAAAGTAATGAATTGTATTAGAATGAAGTACTGCTGCTCTTAAACTAACAGTCACTGGTATGTAAGCTAGGGGGTTGCATATAATTTGATCAGGGAAATAGGCTAGAGGTCTGTGCTATATCTTTTGTAGAGGTGCTTTTCTTTAGTGGTGTTTCAGATTTGTTCACTCTTAGTTTGAGAAATTTAGGTGTTGATGTACACCCTCTGGTTTGCACCCTGTATAGCTAGCTACCCCCTCTCATGTCAGTGGAAATGCAAACACCTGGAACTGTACAGTTAACATGGAGGGTCAGTGCCTAATATTTCACCTTGGATTTCCACACTGGCTGTTATGAAATGTTAACCTCAATTCCATGCCTCTTACTTAGTAGTGAAAAGTGGGCAACATAGAGTTTCAGTCATAAAGTCCCTTGGTTATAGAGGTGTGTTTTGCTTCTGAGATAATTTCAATTCAAAAATTTTATGTAGGGAAGAAAGTAAAGCTTCCTCTGTAGTTGGCCCTCTCTCTATTTCTTTATTCAGTAATGATAGTGAACATTGTTAGTGATTTAATTGGTACAAGAGGCAAAACTCAACCTGAATTAATTGCAGTTATGTAGAAAATTCTTACAGTTAGATGACTTACTGTAGTATCTGCTGCTTGTTATATTTTTAGACTAATTTTGGTGCCCAAATGTAAAAGAAATATCTTGATTCTGTTTTGTTTTTACCATAATGATACATTCCTTCAGGACAAATAGGTAGAAAATGGTGAAATTTGCATGAAATTAATCCTTAGTGTAATGTTTATTGAATCCTATCTTTAAGGGTTTGTTTGGCTTGAGTTCTGTTGGGGTGGTTTTGGGTTTCTGTTTGTTTGATGGTTTCAGTAGCGGAAATGTGACACTAGTCATATTTGATATCACAGCCAGGGAGAGGGGGACCAGAATTCTACGACTGCCACTGGCTGATAGACCTAAACCCCGTATTTTCTTCTTAGAAGAAAGTAGTCTTTAGTCACAAGGATGTTACAAAGATCAGCTTACAGTGAGTGCCAAAATACTCTGTAGGACTAAAGGTGTTTAGAAAGAGTGAAAGGCCTACTGCTCAGGAGTTTTGGGCAGCTTCCCTGAACGTTCATAACATCTTGCCAAACACGTGTGTGCAAATATGGAATAACAATTAAGAAAAATGCGCTTAACTGTGCTGCTTCATAATTTCTGAAGATAAGCTAGCCCATTTGTGCTGGGAAAGAACTCCAATTTAGATCTTTTGT
This sequence comes from Laterallus jamaicensis coturniculus, assembly GCA_022605575.1. Lineage (NCBI taxonomy): Eukaryota > Metazoa > Chordata > Aves > Gruiformes > Rallidae > Laterallus > Laterallus jamaicensis. The sequence continues at coordinate 8,168,047 of JAKCOX010000005.1, forward strand.
TTATGAATGCTAACAAGTTGTGAATGTATTAAGATGCAATTTACGAGTGAGTGAATAAATCAGGTTTTGGACTCTATTAATCTAATGCAGTATGAACAAATACCCAGAAATAATTAAAATGATCAACATGTTGGTATTGCATCCAACCTCCTACGATGTTATTTTGCATAAAAAGGGCAAGTAAGGGGAAAATGTCCATACATTATAGATTTAATTGGCAGTTTCTGGTTATTAGAATAGAGGGTTATTTTCATTCCTAATGTACTTTATGTGAATTTAGTATTTGAGAAAGGTCGATAGGTGAAAGATTAGGTTAAGCGTTGACTTGTGAAAGGTTTAGTACTTCTAGATTGACAGCTCTGGGAATCTGATGATAATTGTATAAAGAGCCAAAACAGCACAGGCAGTGCTGATGCAGTCTTCTTCCCACTCCATACCTTATCAGTGATGTGCATCCTTTTATCCAGAAATCACCTGTAGCTCTGAGATTCCTTGAAATACTGGCTTTTTTGTGATAATCACTTGGAAGAGGACTAAGCACAAGAATCCAGTGATAGCAACAGTTCTCTCTAAGATCCCAGTCTACTAAAAATGGGCTTATGGAGCTGCGTGTGCCATTACATTGCAGCCAGTTGATCATTGCTTTTCCTGACACACCTTCTGGAAGAAAGCCGAAAGCACTAAACTTTCAGGAACCAGATAATTTTTCCCTGAAGTGCTAAAAACTTGTTACAGATGTCTACTGGAGTTTGAATTTGAACGCTCACCTTAGGTTCTTTCCTTAGAAGTATTAAGAAACCACAGGCTGCTCTTGAACTGTTTCGATATCCACTATCTGACTTCTTTCCCCATCTCTCATTCTGTTAAGCGTGAGTTGCTTGAAAATGCCCGATGAAGTTAACAAACATGAGTTGGAAGCCAATTGATTAAGCCTGGGCCTCTTATTCATACATGTTTCCCTTGCAATGATACTTTTCAGAAAGAAAAAATAATCTTTGAACCTATTTATGATAATTTTGCTCTTAATAGCATGACCTTTAAATAGCATTTCCTGTGGCTTTTATTCATGTATGTGCAAGTATAATATAGTAGCTAAAGCCTGTGGTATTTATTTCTCAGGAGAGTTAGATGTACAGAAGTAAGATGTTTTTCTGTGGACTTAAATTAACAGAAAAAAATACTTCCCCCCCCTTGGAAAGGAATTCTTCAAAATTATGAACATTTATGGGATTTTGTAATTTTATAATTTAAGTATTTGTCACTCTTCATTTTAAGATCCCACTTTGTCACTAGCAGATGATCATGTTGCATATGAAGTTGTGAGTACACTTTAGAAAAAATGAGAGCACGAGCTTTTTACTATTTTTGGAGATACTTAGGGCTTTTCACTACAAGTAGTAATTACCAACTTGATGTGACATGATAACACTAGTTTTTTCTCTTGACTGAATTCATAACCTACCATGCAACTGTGGCTGGTGTCCACAAGCAAGAAGAAAGAGGACAGGGATAACAGAAAGTACAGTCTCTGAAGTTTTGTCACATCTTGTGATAGCCTAGTTATAGGCTACTAGTGGCCATCGCTTCCTCTGTGACAGATTGCTAAGGCTTATCGTTACAATTGGCCTTTTAATATTGAAGAAAATTTCATATATTCAACTGTGTGTATAACTTTGCCCGTTAAGCACACCTTTGCCCAGATCTAAGAAAAGCTCCAAATAATTTCACTGTTTAAAGTCCTTTTCCTCCTAAAATTTGATGATTCTCTTTACTACCTCTTGTAAGTGGCAAAGTGTGGTAAACTTTAATGGTAATGAAGTATTGTGGTCATATTGAAGGGAGCCCTATCTAGAAAGTCCTTCAGCATGAGCTTCCAGTAAAATAAAAAAAAGTATTGTGAACAGATTTCCTATAAGAACTTCTGAAGATACTGGTATCAAAATATATATACTTTTATACAGGCTGGGAAAACCAGGTTAAATGAGGAAAACTTAAGAATATTCAATTACTGGCTACGTGGTCTTTGAAGCAAAGTGTAATTTGAGAAAACAGCTTTGGAAACATTCAAGAAGGGAATAGGATAATGTCCTTGCACATAAACATTTGGGAAGCGGGCTGTACCAAAGAGGGAATTGGCTCTGGTACCAGCATGCTGAAGATGAAAGGAGGAATTGTTCATAGAGGTGTTCCATGTCATGTTCTGGTAGTTCTGCTAAGACTGCAAGTTTAAACAAATGACCCGTAAGGTCCTTCTTGCTCCAGCTATCTTTGATCCACTGAATTTAACTCATTTGTTTAGTAATTCCCAAATGTTATTCAAGTAATGTACATTAACAGGATATTGACTTCTCTTGAGGCAAACATCAATGTTTATTGCAAGGAGAAATAAATATTGACTGAAGTAAAGCCTAAGTCAATTTTTTTCCTCAGAACTATAAACCTTAATGTTCACCGAAACACCAAGTCTACTGTGTTTGCCATTTAAATCTTGATAATTCTCTGGAGATAGACGTATATATATACACAACACTACCATTGCTGTTTATGTATAAAATATGACTGCCATAATGAGTATGGAAAAAGAATTCGGGAAGATTTAAGTTGCTCACTGAAGAACAACAGCCATGAAAATGTGATTTGATAATTTTGGCAATTATGGTCAATTATTTAGTAGTATCATGGCCTTTGGCAGAAAACGTTTCATTTGCATTATGAATTGTGGGGGGGGGTTTCTATGATGGATTTTTTTTTTTTATTCCCAAGAGTGTAACATCTGTAATGTGCGTACTTCAAAAAAAGGAATTTACATGAATTAAAGGAATTGTCATTAATTTGAAGCCAGCTAAACGGGTGTGTGTGATAATTATGAAGTAAATAGGATTTGTATACTTTCAATGGATCATGCCTGAAAAAGAGTATCTTTATTAGGAGTTATGTATTTACAAAAGTATGATCCATAAGTATAATGTTAAGTAATTATTTTTTAGAAAAGTTGTAGGGAGGTTGGTTGCTGTATTGTAGTTACTCAAGGAAGTTGTTCTAAGGGTACACTCACATTCATCTTATGTACTTCAGTAGACTGAGATGATATGTGTAGAAATAGAAGTAGCAAATGGTGTAACTGGAGATGCAGTTGTACCAGCTCAGCTTTGTGACGACACTAACAAGTCTGACTTATTAACGAAGGCTGCATGCAATCTCCTGGAAGCTTATGTATTGATGAGTGATACGTTTTGTTGAGTGAGTCAGTCATGAATGACTCTTGTCACGACTAAATCAGCCAGGAAGGGTCTAGGTACAAATAGGCTGTGAGGAAGCCAGCTGAAAGTTCCATCAAACTGTCGTATAAGTTAATTGATTTTTATGAACCACTGTGTCTGGGTAAAACTGTTACTACTGCCAGTACTAACATCAAAAAGCTTTTTAGACTGATACAATCCAAACAGATACTGCACATCTGATCTGCATTGTTTTGTTTTAACATTAAATGGCTTTCATTATGTGTCTTCTTTCCAAGCCAAGAGGAATATGGTCTCCATGGTCTTCATCCTTGCAGTGGTGGATCTAAAGGACTGTTTTCCAGGGTCTTTTCCACTTGCTAGTTGTCTTAATTTTTTTTTTTTTTCTTTTTTTGGTGCAATACCCCCCTATGTAAAGGAAGCATAATTTTAGCTGTGGCTAAGAATTTTCATGCTCACTAAGGTGATTCATGTACAGAAAGGTCACTCTGAGTAAGGTCTTGCAGTTTGATCAAAGTGACAGTGACATACTGTCTTTGTGACATCCATGATGTCCAGAAGGAGGTTACTTTCTGTATTGCTTGTACTCTCTTTTCTCTAGTGTGATCTTTGCTTCTGGATGGCTGTCCGTATTGCCAAGTGCAACATAGGCAGTCTGTATGTGGAAGTCTGATGTCTGATTGTGCTGAAAAGCTTTGGTCCATCTGTAGGCTGAGAATACATGTTCCAACACAGTAAGCAAACTTTGCATGTTGAAATACTAGTGTGTGCTGTTTTCATGTATGTTGCCCTCATGTAGCACTATCCTTTTTGGAAAAACAGTTATTGGAAATGAAATAGTGAGATGTTCCAGGCAAAATTAGACATGGGAGGAGACAGTCAATGGGATTTCTAAAGTAAAGGAGGCAGTGGGAGGAACTTACTGAACTCTCTGATATAACCAACACTACGGAATGATGCAGTTCCCTTCAGGTTGTATATGTGAAAGTAATGTAACTGTTTAATTTTCAGTTATGCTTTTAAATACTTGTGAAATGGAAAATACAATGTCCTCCTCTTTTATAAAGCTCAAATCAGTAACGTTACTTCTTCCTAGAGAATGCTGTCATTGAGTAATGGTCTGCTGCCAGGAAAATGCTGAAGCAAGCTGTCTTACATTTTCAAAGCAGGCACTGTTGCCTTTGAAATAATCTTGTAGACATTATATGATGGAATACTAAATAGAAGACCAATTCCAGATCTTTTGACAACATTCTGTTATAATGACTTTACTCCTATTATATCAAATGATTGATGTAGATGTAATCATTGTGGTTGATGGATGTTAGTGTGGCAGGGTGACATTTGATTTCTGTTCTGTTTGAATTCTGATTAGCTTAAAGAATAAATCTCTGTGGTGGGGTTAGAAAAAAGTTTACTGTACCTGTATGACTAAACTGGTGTCTGACAGACATTTATTTATTTTTATCAGTATGAAAGGGTCAGCAGTCCTTATTATTCAGACTTTAAAGTGAATTTTAATGCTTGCGAGAGGAACCAGATTGACAGCCAGAGGAACTCAAGTCCTTTCTCCATCTGCAAGAGAGACATAGCATACACAAGGAGGATGTTTCTGTTCTGCCCTAGGTAGTCTTTATTCTTATTTATGGTAGAAGAGTGTTAATGGTCTCAGATCTGATAAACAGTGGTACCCTGTATTTTGGCCATGTGGGTTTCTATCATAACCTGCTGTATGTGGCCACAGTAGTTTGAGGGGAAGTAAAATTTCATGGTCTGTTTCATGTGGGAGAAAACCAGGGGTTGCTGATAGAGTGCCTGTGTGTAGAGATGACAGAGATGAAAAATGTGTGGAATTTCAGTTACTTTCATCTTCCTTTCTGCACCTTCTTTCATCTCAAAGCTATTGTAGAGCAAGAGTAGTGACTGATTTGCTACTCGGAAGGTCAAGAAAAATATTTTCTTCTGGATATATAACTAATTCCTATTATTATTTTATTCTCTAACTTTTATTAGTGTTCTGGCCTATTTCTTGTTTTCAGTTGAGTCTCTTGGTGAGCCCTTAAGAGCTGGAGCTGTGTTTTCCAGCTCTTTCCTGCTGAAGACTAAATGCACCTGTGTACTGTGCCCATCTGAGAGAGAGTTAATTTTCTTCTTAGCAGCCCATGTTGTGCTGTTTTTCAGATTTGTGACTGAACCAGCATTTTGGATGTTGCTGAGCCGTACTTGCACAGCACCTAGGCTTTTTCTTTTTCTTGCTGTGCTTGTCCCCCTGTCCTTAGCAAGGCGTCTGGGCTGTGTGAAGTCGGGTGAGAACAAAACCTGGGCAGCTGACCTAGATTGACCAAAGGAATGTTCCTTGTCATATAACATCATGTTCAGCAATAAAACCTAAGGGGAGTTGCTTTTAGGAGTGACTGTACAGATATGTGACCACATGTGACTCTCTTAGCTGCTACTCTGATGGTGGAATGGCCATGTGGAATGGAAAGAGGTTAAGTAATCACGTATGAGTCTGCTTTCCTCAGCTTGGTTACCTTGAATGTCATAAAAAAGGCTGACTGTGTAGTAGAAGTATGTCTTGTGATTCATGCTCTGATTCTTGACATCCTTGACATAGATTTGATAACGTTTTTTAGAACAGTATTGTTAATTACAAAATGCTGAGGGGGCAAATTATTCTTTGTTCTTTTTTTTTTTCTTTTTCTTCCTCCCTTTGTTGCCCAAGTTAACTCATTTCAAATGACTTTCCTAAAGGTAAGCTGACCCTTGTCCTGGAATAAACCTTTGGGCCAGCTTGTTGCATAAGTAATGTCTGGTTTATGTTTGAACAAACATGGTTAGGTTTTAGAGAAAGCAGCTGCCTGTCTGTATACGCTGTTCTGGCTGGTGCACAGGGTGTTTCAGAGGCAGAAATGGGAAATTGAACTTCTATTTTGTGGAGAGAAATGAGCATGTGGCGCTAGAAGCTGTTGAGAAAGCTGTGTTAACACCTGTGGGGAGCTCTTGGTATGAACACCAGTACAGATCTTCAAGCAAGCAGGTTCAGTTTGTTCCCTCGTATTCCACACACAGCCTCTGCCATTTCGCTCAGCCAGCTTCTCCTGGAGACCAGTGACTTGCCTGAAAGTATATTTTCCAAACTGCGCCCAGTTTTAATTTGAAACTGCTGAGAGAAGGGCAATGGCTTCAAAAGTATTAGTGTTTAATCACCACCACTGTTAAATATTTATGTCTTATTCTTAATTTGAATTTGTCTGGATTTAATGTCAAGCCCTTTCTTAATGTTGGGTTTTCCCTGCTACATTTGAAGAGCACTTTAGTACCCGATGCTTTCTCCATGTGAATGCTCTTACACACTGTAATCAAGTTACCGTTCAGCTGCCTTTCACTCTTCCATTTTAAAATGTTTTGTCCAATACTTTAATCATTTTTGAGGCTCCTTCCATTTTTTAACACCACCTTCAATTTTTCAGTACTCTTCTCTAAGTATCAGAAGGAGGTATCCTATTACGGTGTTGATCACAGTGATACTGTATTTAGAGATAAAATGCTCGTTTGTACATGAGTGTCTTTGCTAGCCTGTTTTTTTTTCCCCCTAGATTTGTGACTGACTATATTAAAATATGTTTGATTTGGAATGGCTGCCTTACTATGTGTACTACAAAATATAGTATTTAAATTTAAATACAAGTTGCAGTTTATTATTTTACACCTTCATGGAGAGAGGATTTTATATTCATGTGAATAAAAGGAGCCTCAGAACTTATTTATAAATACTGCTATCATAGTTAACATATTTTGGATGCAGCTATATAAATAGGTAATGGTGGTTTGGATGTTAGACAAATATTATTTGTTATTTGCAGAGATATATTGAATGAACTCGTGATATTTGATCCCTAGTCAAGTATTTGTCTATAATCTCGCTCAATTATTAATATGAATTAAATGGGAGGGGGAAAAAAAAAAGCTTGAAAACATAACTGATGTTACAGAAATAGCTCCTGATCTCATGTAGTAGTTTGGGGTTTTTTAATTGTTCATATCCTGTGGCTCCTCAGCTCTCAAGTTCTAGTCTGTGCTTGTGAACTGACACCAATTTGTGAACTGATACCAATTTGTGAACTTTCCTGACTGGAACGAAGTAACATCTTTTTTAGCGAATAGTTCACTCAAACAAAAATGTTGAGATGAAGTGCTTGCTTTTCAGGTTCATATGCAAAATAATTCTTTGTTCCTCTCTCCTGAAAGTTTATATATTCTGAGGTATTTGAGATGATACATGACATGATTTTTTTTTTTTCTCTGAAGTTTTCTTTGAAAAGATTACGACTTCAAAAATATTTAAGTCAACTTAATGTTGAAATTACTTTTCTGTTGTTCAGTTCCCAGAGAAGATCAAATGAAGCTTTTGAGATGATCAAGCACCAATTTTAAGAATGAATTATTTACACAACTTTAATCTAGATGTCGCCCAAACTGTTTGCTTGTTTCTCTGTATCTGTCTGCATAGTGATTGGAAAAAAATACATTGTTCTAGATATGTAGAAATTTTAATGTATGTAAATACTAAAATGTGTGCAGGTTAAATTAATCCTATAATATTTGAAGTCAGTATTTTTTGGAACTTGATTCTTTACCAGCCTTGTTTTAAAGCAGTTTAATTAGCTGAGGTTCTCAGCTACAGTGAGCATTATTTTATGTCATCAGTCTGGTGACGCCAGATACTGCCATCTTAAGGTAAAGGAATGCAGGAAAGGGAGAACTAAGTAAAAAATGAAACCAAACAAACAATATCTAAAACAAAACCAAACAAAAAAAAATCCGCAAAAACCCACCAAAACCAAACACAAACTGAAAAAGACAGAAGGCTTAGAGCCAGCTAAAGAAATGGAATTATATTGGATGCCCCGTCGCTGGAGGTGTTCAAGAGACGGTTGGATGGGGTCCTGGGCAACCTTGTGTAGACCCAGGCCTGGAGGTTGGTGGCCCTGCCTGTGGCAGGGGGATTGGAACTCTGTGATCCTTGGGGTCCCTTACAACCCATCCTGTTCTGTGATTCTATGATTCTGTATTGTGTTTGTGCTGTCTACAGACGGATAAGTAAAACCTCTTCGTTTGGGTCTTTGGCACTATTTCAAAAGGAATTGCTGCTGAATCTTAATCAGAAGAGATGGGTGGGTTTCTCAGAAATTGTGCTGTGTCCTCAGTCCAGTGCCATACCAATTGTAGGGCCTTTCAAAAGTGTTTCTGTATTAAACTACAGGGAAGAAATGCATTGAGTAGCTTTGCTGGGTAGCCTAGCCTATAGTACAAAAAGTGATATGAAACATTTGAATTAACTCCCATGAAAGCTCCAGTTTAGCCACATATTTACGGATGGCCAACAGAGCACAATATTTGGATGGGAACATTCACCAAAGGTTTATGCAAAGCCCCTATTTTCCACTGAAATGAGTATGATTAAAAATGCTTTTGAAATACAGATTGGTGCTTGATTTAAATTCTCCTTCCCCCTGCTCGCTCATCCTTTCACCTGGGTTTCTGCTGGGAGGAAATGTCTTTTTCTGAAGTACAAAGGGGAAGTAATTTCTCCCGAAATGTTCAGGAAGAGAAACAACTTCCTGAACTGAGGGACCTTGGTCTAGGACAGTGGATGCTTTCCCATCCTGTCATGTAGCTCAGATGCAACCTTGCAGCCTAGGGTATTTGCACATATAAAATCCTATTGAGATTCTAATGCTGATGCTTTCATCATGTTTGGCCACTAAAAGTAATAATTAACTCTTGACAAAAACTGTAAAAGCATTTCAAAATAAGTAGCTTGATTCAATATTCCACATGGTTCATGTGGATAAAAAGGGAAACTTAAACGAGAAGCCTAATCCTAGTGAGGCAGCCAGCTAAACAGGAAGATTTGGAGTAGTGGGAATTTATGCTGCTTGCTTTACGGAGTTGCCAAAGTATCATTGAGATGTATTCTTTTTACCACAGTGGGAAACAATGCTCTGTTGTACTCCATTGTCGTGACTGTGTTCAGAGCCCACGCTAGCAACTTGCACTGTGACAGCCAGCTGAAGCTGCCATGCAGACTATGGAAATCACTAGAAAGAAACTAGTTTTGAAATATTTGACCTTCTCAGGGGGTTTTCCTTTTGGCTCTGGCTGCTGGACCCCCCTGTTGAAACAATCTGGGAATGCTTTTAAATGCTGAACAGCGCAGATGATTTGGGAAGTACTGTGTGGCTGCCAGTAGGTAGATTAAACGGAGAGAAAAGAGGCAATGGGGAGATTAGTACCTCCAAATTGGTGGAAGAGAGAAAGTGTAAACGAAGAGAATCCAAATAAAGAAGGGGTTGGAATGACAGGGAGGGAAAAAAAAAGACTTCAGGCAGGGGAAAAAGAAAATAAAATACGGTGTATCAGAAATAGAATCTGTGAGTTAGGAACATTTTCAAAGCTCCATGGTCTCCCTTAATCCTCCACATATATTACTTTGAAAATATGCCCATTTGATCTGCTCTCTTAAAAGTGTGGGGTTTTGGGGGATATTTTTTTTTGGAAATAAAACATCACTTGACCTCCTAAAAAAAGGAGGTCACACTGACATCAGCAACAGTGACCAGCATTTCATCTTCCATGCGTTGGAAGCTGTGTCTCAGCCTTCTAATCTCCCCTTATTTTGGCAATTTCTTTCCATTACATGTCTCTCCTGTTTCTGTTGCAGCATTTGCCTTTTTTTAATTGCAGGCAAATTTTTGTCTTAAATAGTATCAGTGGTGGAGGATTACTGCCCCTCCCCAGAATGGGACACAGTATAGGAAATCGTTATTTATGTTTCTAAGGCTCTACTATACCAATACCCTCCACTTCCAGTTTGCAGCAATTTACACTAGCTCTTTTTCTCTTTCAGAATGAGCTTTCTTGGAGAAATGATGCTATGCTGTGCTAAATACTGTTGTGGTATCAATTAGTGTCTTGTAAAAGAAAAGTGTAAGAAAGCTTACTAAATGAAGTACTTAAATGGGACTAGAAATGCAGTATGAAAACAGACACAATTTGATTGAAGCAGAGATCACCTTAATGTTGATAACAAAGGATGTAGTATCTTAAATGTATTTTAAAATAGCCAGGTTGTTACCACATATATTAAAAAAGAAAAATTACATGTGCTGCCTAGGCTTAATTTTGGCAAAGGATCATTGTGTCGTTATGCATATTATGTGTGTGGCAATTTCTAGACAGCAGAGTCAATGGTAGTTTTGCACGAATAAAAAATGCTGTTTTGGTCCCCCATGATTCATTGATAAGGGTATTGCTTCTGACATTAGATTCAGCTAAGGGTAACAGACAATAACATGGCTGATTACTAAAGTAGAAGATGTAAATTCTTTCACATTTCTATGCATTAGGAAGGCTTAAAATTCCTGAATTTTAATATAAAATACAATGAAGTGTATCAAATAAGATTCCCCTATCTTGCTTTGTAATAATAAATTGCAGTGTGCACATTCAAAGGGTGAAAAATGTTTTTAAAGAATCTTTGCTTCCTAAGGTTGAGAAAATACGTTACCAAAATCTCATTAAACACTCTTACATTTTGTGTGTGATTGCATGTTCCTTTTTCTTCAAGTGATTATATCCAGACTTGCATGATCTTATTAAAACCAATTGGGCACACAGGAGTTGATTTGGTCTACATGAGTGAAATGATGGTTATGTCTATATATGACATATATCAGCTATAATGAGTACAGAAACAAATTAAAGCTTGTCATTTAATTTGGGGATCCTGGAATGTGTTTTCTACTGTCTGTCTTATTTTGGTGTAGGCTTTGTCGCCTCTGTCCTTCCAGGCTTCCCCAGCACCCCTTGTTGAGCTGTGCTGACAGTTCAGCCCTTCAGATCTTGGAATGCATTCTCTTCTTGGATTTGAGTTCAAGGTATTTAGCCTTAGTTCACAGATTTAAAGTAATTAGCAATCAAAACATCTTTGTGAGAAATATGAGGGGGGAGGGGATCCAAAACAGGGTTTTTTTCCACAAGTTCTGAAAGATGTGATGTGGAGGGGAGAAGCGAGTAGGTGCTGGTGGTCCTGGCTAAGAGAAGAACCAGGGTTGGTTTTCGTTGCAGGAGTAGTGGAGTCCATCCCCACCAGAACTTTATAACTCTAGGTAAAATCTTCACAGTTACTTTCTTCCCTCTTTGGCTAACCACGGCATTGATGGACATATTAGCACCAGAGCACACCGCAAGACTTAAGTACCGTGTGCTTGGGCAGCTGTGAATCTTAATAGAAGATTGCCACTGACTAAAAAGCATTGGCGCTGCTGCCGTATCCAGCATGAACTTCTCACAGTGTATGTCACAGGAAGAAAAGAAAGACTCAGATTTTCTATCTATTGGAAACGTATCACAAATAGAATAACATAGCTTTGTGAAGTCAAGTTTGGAATTAAAAATTTAACTGTACCAAATGGTCATGTCCTATCAAATTACATTACTGAAACCAAACAAAAATATTTTTAGTTGAAAATCTTTTCCCAGTGTCTAAGTGCTGTCTTTAGTGATGGTCACTGCAAGAAATCCAGCTTTTTAGCTGCTCAGAACCAGTTGATACTAGGTGTAGCTTCCATAACTGGAAAGCGTTCTGGGATCTCTGCTGCCAGCTGCTGTTCTTGTTCGCTGAAAGTACAAGTGATCTGTTTTTAAAAAGCAAAACAAAAAGCAAGCAGGAGAAACAGGGCTTGCTATACAAATAATAAAAGAAATAACATCCTTAGTTTCCCCCTTTTTTTTTAAGCATTTATTAATTTCAAATAGCTTACTGCATATTTTTTTTTAATCCATCAGGTAATGTTTTTAGCATAAAAAACGTGGCAGCAAGTTTCAGGAGTTGCTTGGAGTTCTCAGTCTTTGTAGGTGGTGATGGATGCTCAGATGCTGTAGGGCTGTCGTGGAAGGGTGAATTACTTAGGAGCTCCTTAGCTACCTAATTTTTCTGAGTGAGCGGTTAACAGCCCATTGAAATAACTTACGTTGATGCTTCCTTTTTACTAAATGTTTAGTCTTCTGCCTTGCATTTGTTTGGCTGATTGCTGTGATTATTAACTTGTTCCACAATGACCTTTGTGTTGTGCCTTAGTGCTGAATGTATTTGGACACTATGGCGCCTGTAAGAACAAAATCACGGCTTGCCTGCATCAATGTAAATGTGTGCAAGTTGGGTGATCTTCATTCACGTGTTCAGTGCTGCGACGCTTTCACTGCTGATGTATGGTACAAATGATTCTATCCAAATTACTTAGGCCATTATGTGCTTAGCAGCAGAGGGAAAGGAGAAGAGAGTTATTGTCTTGACTGATCTATAAATGCAGGAGAGGGTTGTTTTTTTTTTAACGTAACGTTGGCTGTCCTAAGCTCTCAAATAGCAGCTGAAATGTATTTTCCTTATCAATAGATGGCAGCATCGCTCTACCAGAGGCTGCAGTGAGGGAGTCGGTGTTAATGTAAATTGCTTTAGCAGAAAGTGATTATCTGAGCAAATGTTATTCTGCGGCGTTTTTCCAACTTCTCCACCTATTTTTGCTTTAAAATACAAAGGAAGAAGCTGTGGATGGGATAAAAGTTAAAACTAAATTTAATGACTAAACACATACTAGAACAAAAAATGGTTTTAAAAGAAATGCGTTTTTTATGCAGAGGCTCCATTCTCAATACCGATGTATTATTTTCAGCCAAAAATAGAAAGCATCTCACTTTTTGATAGAACCCACATTCTGTTCATAAACCATCAAGAACTAGCACTTTACTTGTGAGGGTAACTGAACCTGGTCCATGCAAATCTGAAATAAATGCTAAATGGGTGTTCTGTGCTGTAAACCCTAAAGGGTATTGTGGGAATGGTATGGCAGTTAGAAGGGCAGGTTTCCCTATGATTGACTTAAAGAAAACCGTGCTCTTACTGTGTTTTGCCTCTCAATTTTAGTCTGAGAAGTAAGGATCTTGTAGTAGAAGATCCTGCGTGGTCGTGTTGAAGGATAAATTACTAGGAAATTCTGGTTTCAGTCCTCAACCAATAATCTGTTAACTATATGTTTGTTTGAGGCTGATTAACTTTGGCAAAGTGGGGAGGAGCAGGGTGGTGTGGGGCAGGAACAAAAACCATGAAGCTTTTTATAGTGCTGTTCTTGGGCTTAAGCTTTTCAGCTTCACCCCTCACAGTGAGGAGGCGTGTGTGAGAGAGAAATCTTGGAGGGAAAGGGAAGAAGGATTCACCAAGGACACTTGAGGTTGGCAGTAGCTGGAAGCACTCTGCTGAGATGCAGACTGTTAGCCGTGAGGGCAATCAGATCTGGGGAAGCAGGAGTTCTTCCAGTCTTTATTTTCCATGCTCTGGGGTACGGAGTAGCACCTTCTTAGCTGGAAAAGGAGGTCTGCTTCTCAAAATACTGTGCTATGTTCTGGCTTAGTTCGTGATGTGCTAATTTCCACCATGAATACATTTTTCTTCCTGTCTGAAGCTGATTTTTGTTTTATTATTTTTGGGGGGTTTTGTTTTGTCTTTTTTTTTTAGTTTGAGGAGGGACAAGTTGTCAAACTCCTCCTACTTGAATTCTCTTGATAGGCAGAGTAGAGCAAACGTCTTCACTCCAGGTCTCACCACTCCTCCCTTCTCCTTTTGTTATTTACCACACAAGGAACCTATTTACTCGGCAACATCAATGCATTTTCTTTGTTACTCTTAACTGAAATATTTGAATATTATTATTGCATGACTTGAAATACCAAGTTAAAAGAACATTGCCTAGCTGTAAACTTACCGCCAAGGCTGATACATAGACTGGGCACACGGGCAGAAAATCTCTCTCAGCCTTGCAGCACCTGGCTTTGTCAGCCTTTCTGTCCAGGAAGGAGGGGAGCTTACACCTCTCCTATTGCCGTAGACCAGAATTTATTCTTAACTGCAAAGTAAATATTTTTTGTTCAAAACTTTGCCTTGGCTGAACATTTTTCCATGGGACTTTTTTCCTGTATCAGAAAATGGTCAGATTCAGAATGCGTAATCCTTTAATTTTTTAAGGATAAGATTTAGATCGCCCTTTTTCCTTTCTTCCAGTTTATCAGATTACATGGATTTTCTTTTATATAAAAATTGTTTATTTAGAGGATTAAATTTTAATGTTAAAATATCTTTCTATAGTAACTGAGAAGCTTTAGAGCCAATGCCTGTGCCATGGTTTATACTTTAGCAGTGTCATTAAAAAACTGTCCATCCATTAATACAGTTGGTATTTTTTGGGGAGAAGATGGGTATTTCAGAGACATACTGGAAGAAAGGGATTAAAGCAGTAGTAAGATTCATTTTTTGTATTTTGCATATCCCTATGTTTTCAGGGTATCGCACAATTGTGCATCAGTTTATATGATCATCTATCGTTTCTTTCATACCAAAGGAGAAGGAGTGTGCAACATGCTGTTTTAGCAAGTAGGATTTTGTTTGTTGATCTGGTTGCTTTTTTTTTTCTGTTTAGTAGCATGTGCAAGAGATGGCAACATTGGTGAGAGGTGCCTTAGGTTTGAAACAGCAATTTGTGGTACTTAGAATATTTATGATCAGTCCACTTGATGAATGCCTGAGGAGTGTGAAAATCACCAGAAAGAGCTGTTCTTCTTAACCCTTTGGAAATGACTGAGATAGCGATGGAAATAGTTTCCCATACTTGCTTCTTAGGGGGCTGACCAATAAAGAGCTCAGCCTTTTCTGATGAATACCTCAGCTATCATCACCTCTGAGATAAGACACTTCTGTCTTGTGATAGTATCAGATTCGAACAGCATGTACTGAAGGATGAAGGTGAGTTTACTCAGCATTAGCTGACATTGTGCCAAGAGTTTCTAGCAGTTCCTTGTGATTCTCCACAGGAAGGTAAGGAAGATTTGTAAGTCTTGGAATCATTTTGGAAACACCTCCATGGTTTGACTTATTCTCTGCTAAGCTTCTGATTGAAAGGAAGGAGTCATGGCAGGACCTTTACAAGAAGCCTCTTTGTTAGTAGTTTCAGGGAGGAAAGTTTTAGTTTATATTTCATGTTCTTCCTAGGTGCTTCAAATAAACTGAGATGGATAATAATCTTTATGTTCCTACCCAAGCAGTAGCCTCTAAATATAAAAAACCCCAAACGCTTCTATTTGACGTTGCTTGAGGTTGACAGACATGATCCAATGAAAACCAAACTTGGGCTTTGTCTCTTAGGTTTTGGTATGTTAGAGCTGATTTAGTTTTCTGCCACCTGCATCTGAATATTTCCTTTCCCCCAAGTAATACATGGTATTCAAGATGGGAACAGCTAAGACATCATGTTCTTGGTCTAACATAGTGCATCGTATATTCATGATTTGGTAGAACTGTAGTTTTTGCTTGCTTCTGTAGGGATGGTTTTGAAATCTGCCACTGTTTAAGGGTTGCATCAGAATCACAGTTCGTTTGTTTTGTGTACTTCATGGGAATCTGCCTATTCATTGGCATAAGAGTGTGGCCTGTTCTGTAATGTTCTTGACAACTAGGTGAAATGTTGGAACTTCAGTGTGCTTGTTTTTGGTGGCCCAAATCGTAGGGAAAGAAATCTGAAAGTAAGTTACAAGAGCAAAGTATTTCACCCTTCTTCTCAATAAGTTATCAGTGAAGTCCTTTGGGTTTTTTTCACAGTGAGCTGAAAACACTGTTGTGTTCCTCTGTAGGTTTGGAATGTGCTTAGTATCCAGAGAGGTAATGTGGGGCTGGGTTGTGGTGATGAGAGAAAGTGGTTGGTTGCTAAGAAGGCTGTACACAGTTTGGCAGAAAAATCCCAAACTGATCAGCATTGACTGTAGCTCATGCTGCCTTCTGACATTTTCTGTAACTTTTATTTGGGTGAGACCTCTGGGCTGTGTTTGTGGGTTGAATTGATTTAAGCTTTTAATAGTAGTTAACAGCGTTGCATGGGTAGAGATGGATGAATGGTGGTTTGAAGTTACCATACATCCTGGGAAATGTCCTTTTTCGAATATAACCCTACTTTCTTCCTGAAACTTATCTGTAGGGTGAGACTTTGTTAAAAAAATTCCCATAGGGACAGTTTTTTAAAATATATGCTTTTAATGAGTGTCTTTCTAACAGTGCTAGTAATGACTATTGTTGAAAGAAATGAATTTCTAGCATTTGTGTCAGTTTACACTGAGTTTCTCACAGGAATTCAAAGTGTCTCTGTATTTATCCCACATATCTAGTTATCATTATTTTTTCTTTTTTTTTTTTTTTGGATCTGGAGTCCCTGAAGAGTCATATTTCCATGAATCACAATAGATGCCTTCTAGGCTAAATTGTCTGATTGTTTTCCACCTTCTAAAGTGAAGTTTAAATGTAGATTTAAGAATGTGAAAAATTCTCAGAATGGTTTCCCCCCATCCATAGCTCTTTAACATAATTTCTGATGGATAATAATCATAGGGAGTAAGGAGTGCCCTGGAACTGAAAGAATGTAATCAGAATGTGTGCTATGATACAGAGCTGTCTTCTAATGTGCCGAAGAAAACCTTTGTAATGGTGTCACATCAGCCTGAAAGATCTCCATATGGGAAGGAACTCAACAGTTGATATATTTAGGTTTGAGGCTAGACAACATGCTAATAAATAACATACTGTGGGGAACTTGTATTTCATGGATGCTGGATAATTACCTGGCTTACCTTATGTAAGCTGTTTTCTTTCCCAAAGTATTTCCATTCTGAATGTTACTCACATAGACAGACAGTGATCATAAGTCACGTTATTATAGTTTGCTATTTAATGGGTTTTATCAGGGCCTGCAGGAACTCTATGCACTTGATAGTGAATTTGCATTCTATTTAATATTTTATTAATCTCTGCCATCTTGTACGGTGTTCTTCACAATACTTCAGGTAAAATAAAAGCAAAACTAAACTTCAAAATGAAAAAGAAAAGCAGTTTTTCGATGGTACAGGTAAGCTGGTCAGAAACTGAAGAAGTCTTGACACTGTTGCTAGGTGCTTTTATTTATCTTGGTTCCTTAAGTCACCTGAAATTAAAAAAAAAGAATAAAAAATTGTCAGCTTTCAAAATACATGACTTACGGATCTAGTGATATCAGGTAGCAGGGTGCTCCTGAACTTGAAGAAGAAATCAAGCTCCAGGTTTGGTCCTTTTCAACACTTTTGGCTCTCACTGATTTGCCATACTGTTTAAGTCTACCTCTCAGATATTTATGGGGCAGAGATATTTTCTAAAGAAGCATAATAAATGTGCTTTCACATGCTGTGCTGCTTCAAACGTATTCATATAATCATGGAATGGATTAGGTTGGAAAAAGATCTCAAAGGTCATCTAGATCCAACCACCTGCCATGTGTAAGGACTAGCCCGGGTTGCCCAAAGCCCCATCCAACCTGACCTTGAACACTGCTGGGATTGGTGTGCCAGGTGCCAGGACCTCACCACCCTCGCAGTAAAGAATTTCTTCTTAATGTCTAATCTAAGTCTGCTCTCCTTCAGTTTAAGCCTACTACTCCTTGTCCTATCACTGTGCTCCCTGATAAACAGTCCCTCTGCAGTTTTCCCGTAGCACTTTAGGTACTGGGAGGCTGCTGTAAGGTTTCTCTGGAGCCTTTTCTTCTCCAGGCTGAACAAGCCCAACTCTCTCATCCTCTCTTCACAGGAGAGCTGCTTCAGCCCCCACATGATCTTTGTGGCTCTCCTCTGGACTCACTCCAACACCTCCATGTCTGTCTTTTACTGAGGACTCCAGAGCTGGACACAGTACTGCAGGTGGGGTCTCACCAGAGCGGAGTAGAGGGACAGAATTGCCTCCCTCAACCTGCTGGTGATGCTCCTTTATGCAGCCCAGGACACGGTGGACTTACTGGGGTGCAAGCACATGTTGCTGGCTTGCAGTGAGACTTGCATCAATCAACACTCCAAATGCTTCTTTCAAGCATTTCATAGTAACTACTTAAGCAATGAAGTACTGAAGAACTTTTCCCTGCTTGTACTTCTTCATTTCCCTACACAGAACCACAGATGAGTGCCAGGAGAAAATAGGTGGCTAGTTCCCTGTCAAGTGTCTGTTGTGCTGCTGGAGTAGTGAAGGCAAAGGCCTTGCATTTTCCTCCCATAGTCATCTTTGAAGGCCTAGTCAACAACTAAAGGTTTTAAAGACAGGTAGGGATTGATTAATTTAATCTGATATCAAGGGTCTTATCCAGGAATCTCTGCATCGGGTTTATTGGAAAATCTTACTAGTTTCTGTCTTCACTGGCATTTGACATTATTCTTCGTGTTCAGTTCAAGTCTCATTCTTCTTACTGCAAAGTGTGCTTTCAGCAGTAAAATTACTTATTTTTTTAAAAACAATTAGTTTTTGAATGGTGCATTTACCATTGTTCCAATGCAGGAAGAGGTATTTTTCCAATTCATGTGGAAACAATACTGTTGTGGCCAAAAAAAAGTGGCTAGCACAGTGTGTTTCTGGAAGATGAAAGATTCCTTGCACTTATGAAATAAATTGAAGTTGTAATTTGGGATTGCTTCATTATATGCATTTACATTTAGCATCTTTAATCTTTTTAAGCTCTTGGCCTCAGTTATACCTTGTTAAAAGATATCCAAAGGCAAATTGCATTTATGTTGATAAAAGAAAGTGCTTAATATTATTCTCTTTCAGTTCCATCGGATGTACCCTTCTGGTGTTCTGCAGTTTTGAACTGGATTCTTCAGAGAAGTTTGCTAATTTGTTGTCTTTTGTTTGTCTCTTCCTGTGTATGAAGAGCCACAGGGATCTGATCTCTTACACTGTGATTATTTTCCTGTCTGGCTAATTCTGATGGTTCTCAGCATTCGATAAGAGTCCTTATTATTTTTGTGATGTCCGTATCTGCTTAGTTTATCCAGCCTAAATGTTCCTAGGCAGTCACAGCAGTGTTACCAGCAGGAGTAGGGAAGTGACAGTTCTGTTGTACTCAGCTCTGGTGAGGTCCCACCTCAAGTACTGTGTTCAGTTTTGGACCCCTCACTACAGGAAGGATGGTGACGTGCTGTAGTGAATCCAGAGGAGCTGGTGAAGGTTCTGGAGCACAAGTCCTGTGAGGAGTGGCTGAGGGATCTGGGCCTTTTTCATCTTGAGAAAATGAGGCTGAGGAGAGACCTTAGCACTCTCTACAACTGCTTGCAAGGCAGGTGCAGAGATCTTGGGGTTGGTTTCTTCTCTCAGTTGACAAGCCATAGGGTGAGAGAAAATGGCTTGTAGTTGCACCAGGGGAGATTTAGGTTAAATATCAGGAAGAATTTCTTTACTGAAAGGGTTGTTAGTCATTGGAACAGGCTGCCCAGGGAGGTGGTGGTCACCATTCCTGGAGGTATTTAAAAGGCATGTGCATGAAGTGCTGTCTAAAGGTGGACAGTCAGGGTTAGGCTGTGGTTGGCCTTGATGTTCTAAAGAGTCTCTTCCAACCCAGGTGATTCTCTAACTTTTCTTGAAAGAGGGTTTTTTCACAGTTGTACTCTGCTCCCTTCCTTGTTCTGAAATGCAGTTCTCTGCATACATTAGTGCATTGTGGAAAAGTCACCATTTCTCTGTAATGATGAGCACATACCAGGGTTATTCAAATGGAGTAAAATAATGAAATGCTTAAAATGTTTTATGGTTGGGTTTTTTTTTCAGTGCATATGTTATTCTTTAATAACATCTTTTAAATGTGTCATTCTTTGTAGTGTTTCCAAATATGGTTCTCTAAGAATTAAACCACATTGCCTCCCTGGCAAATTGTGACAGCGAGAATGAAGACAGTAAATTTAGTGGTACACTTGAAAATCATGTAGGTATCTCATCATGTTGACAGCACTACATTTGCAAGTAACTCAGATCAAATTTAGGGCAAGGTAGAGATGTGATTTAATTTTTACAATATTGTGTATGTGTAACGTAGAACACACATGCACATACACAGATATACGTTAACTATTTTCTCCAAATTGGTAGTATTTCTCATAATTCAATGTCATAGGTATGTTTGCTGTATTAATATACTCATGTAAATATTCATTTTTTATAGGGAAAATTCTAGCATCTGAGATCCTAACTCTAAAAAAATACCCCAACATATTTTAAAGCCTGCAATCATATTTGAACCACAGACAGTTAGTTACATAGACAATAAAGCTTTGTGTTTGCTAGGCTCTTCTGTCATCTTTGTTTTGTGTATGTGTGCCTTTAAGCAAGTGTAGTTCTTAGAAGATTTTTATTCCCTATCAAACTTGTGATAATTTTCAGTGTTTTTCAGAAATGCTTGGCATATTGAGGTGCACAATTAACTAACTAGTCTAATTTGGAAAATTAGTCTGCCATTCCAGGCTTTCAGAACTACTATTATATTTTAATATGTAAAGTCTACTAATTTTCATTCCTTTACAATTTTCTTTCCTCTTGATCATTTTCTACTTTTAGCAGGGTATTATTTTTCTGAAAGACATTTACAATGAATGTTATTCACTG
Source organism: Laterallus jamaicensis coturniculus (assembly GCA_022605575.1). Lineage (NCBI taxonomy): Eukaryota > Metazoa > Chordata > Aves > Gruiformes > Rallidae > Laterallus > Laterallus jamaicensis. Next base: position 8,188,831 of record JAKCOX010000005.1, read on the forward strand.
GTCATGGCAAACCTTCAATTAACAGACTTTGATGCAGCGTATATCATTATCCCATTATCAAGTCATCCTTTTCTTCATTGTTTTTTTCAAGTTATTTATTGTTGAGAAATGTTCTGTTCTCAATTAGGGTTCTTTAAGGTGTCTTTTCAGTCCCTCCAGTTACACAGTGCCATCTTGCACAGCGAGTGTTGTATTTCAGTAGTATATACAATCCAAAATATATTTAAACTAAGAAAACAACTCAAGCCAGCGTAAAAACCTCTCTCAAAAGCTGTCTCCCTTTTAGTGTCCTTACAAACCTTTCACACAAAGTGATCGCTCAAAGATGCAAATTCAATTGTGACACAACACATCTAGGTGCTAACGGTGTTGTAGAGATGTTATAAAAAAAGGTAGCTGTTCTTATTGTAAAAATAGCTTTAGTAGTAAAACAACTTCTATGTAGAAAAGGCACAGCATGTTGTAGTCTGCTTTGCCACCTCTTCCAAGCAGGCAGCCCATCATTGTAGATAAACTGCACCTTTAATGCTATGTTCCTCTTAACAGTTGTCTCTGAGAGGTCCAGATCATCTTTGAAGGCGAATTACAGTGAATATGTTAAGGGCTGGTGGACCCAGGGAAGAGTTAGCTGACAAGTTTTCTCAGTGGATATTTGCCCATACCATGAAGCGAGGATTAGGAAGTTAGCTTGTCACAGCTTAATCCATTTGTTTTCAGCATTGATAATTAGAAAGTCATTATATTTATCAGTTGCCAGACATTATTTTAGTACAGTTGTGGGTTTTGACTCTCAAATGTCTTCCTCAAGATTTTGTTCTCTGATCACATATTCTTGTGATGAAACTGTTTGCTGAAGAGGCTCTGATGCATATTTTCTGGGATGGGTGTGTGTGTGTGTTCGTGTTTGGTTTTGATTTGACTTTTTGCTTCCGCCCACATAAAGTTCTTCAGTTTGGTTTTGTTTTTTTTTAAAAAGCAGATTTTAAACAACAGTAATCTTCCTAAGTGGAAATTTCAATAAAAATCAGAACATGCATCTTTAATGAAGTACTTGGATGTATTATTTTTATTAAGGGCTAGTAAGAATCTTCCTCCTCCCGAATTGGTCCCCCTGAATTAAAACAATTACAGAATCAAATATATTAATATTAGCATAGCTTTTTAATTGATATTCTATTATACACAAGTCAAATTCAGTTAATTTTCCCCATAACAACCTTATATTCATCTCTCCCAAGTGTATGTACTACAGTGAATGGCTTAATTTTATAATTACACCACAGGAATACATAAATTAAAAAAAAAAGTTAAAAAAATTATATTTAAACAACTAGTTACAGAGCATTTCTGCTGGTTGACTTAAGTTAAAAACAGGATTCAGAGTGGAACAAATAATCCAAAAATTTAACCAGTAAATACTTAAAGGAGTGTCTAAATTTCTGTGTCAATGGGATGCTGAGTTGCCTTTGCTTACTGTAGTCATGGACAGAACAGTCTGTCTTACTTGAGCTGAAAAATGTGCGTGGTAACAGATAATCCTGCTCAGAAAGCCATGAACCAGTGGAGTTCATGCAAACTACGGAGAAGTTGCCTTTTGCTGATGTTTAAAAAATCATGGATGTTACCATGTATATAATAGCTTCTAATTATACACTGTCATTGCATGGCAAGTTGGTAGATTACATTGCCATTTTAACGTACTGGTCAGTTAAGTGGGTTGGCTGATGTCATCAATAGAAGCTACCTAAAATCCTTGTAGTTGGAAGCTGGGTTTTCATTACTTCTAGTGTTTGGATGGCATTGATACATAATTTCTAAAATGACATTAATAATAAAAATCGTGATGGCGAAGTGTGATATGCTTTTGTACCTAGTATGATCCTTCCCAAAAACTGGGAGAAGCTCCCAGACGATCTTCAGTTTCCATTGTTATCGTCTGGGTCAGGTTTGTCAGTTGTGCAGTGTTACGATGATGAGGATGTGCTGAAAGTATTTTCATCGGCCTTAACTTCGTAATACTGAGTGTGGCAGCGTTCGTGTGGAAGGGAATGGCTGAGCTGCCGTATGTTCCACTAGCGCCTAACGCTCCTATGAGAGGAGGCCGTACCGGTGTGCCGCATCAGGCCAGTCTGCTGCATCTCTGACCTTATCTAATCACTTGGGATCAACCCAACTGAGAATCCTTGGATGAGAAAAGCGGTGTCTTTGTATCCTCAATATTCACTCTGCAGAACTGTCTGACTCTGTTCATCTGCTTGCTCTGGACAGCGTGGGTTTAGGACTCAGGAAAGTCTCACAAGGCTAACGAGCCAGACAAGAGTGGAGTAAGAAGGGAGTACAGTGTTAACTTAGATACCATTTAAAAGCAGAAGGCACTTTTCAGTTTTTAAATTAAAAAGCTAAATTCTGCTCAATGAAGCACACTAGGATTAAAAATGAGGGCAGAATGAGGCCCATAATGAATTTTACATTATCTAGCTTAAAAAAATCTGGGAATACTAGCCTTAAAAGTTGTACACGCAACCTGCTGTTTTCTTCCTCTCTTTTCCTTTTTACCCTTCTGCCCCTCCAACTATTCCCTTTCCCATCAAACAAACAAACAGGAATCTATAAATGCAAACATCTGCAGCAAGCTCAAGCATAAGAAGTTTCAACCCAAAGTGTTATTTTCTGAACAATGTTGCAACAAGAATGGAAGCGCGATCTCAGCCCTAACTTGAGTGTTTCCACAGCTGCGACACAGTAATTGCCAGTTTTTAAGCTTATTTTTGTCTGGAGGAACAGTTTTGAACTACAACAGGGCAGCCTTAAAACTTTTCCAAATGAGGCAGGGGGCTTTTTCATGCTTGGCTTCTAAGGACCACTTGTTGTTCTGGTTACTGTGGATGCAGAAGTGCAGAGGAAAAAAATCAGCTTGTCATCAAATAGTGTGTGTGTATTATATACACGTGTGTGCTCTAATTATCTTGTGTGTGTGTATATTAGATTACGTATATGTATAGTTGATCATTTGAAATCACTGCTTCTCTTATTTGGTGGAGCTTTCCATGCCTTACAAGTGAATACACTTAAGTGTGAATGAAGTGTAACCCTGACTTTATGAAGATTTATTAAAGAACTATTGTCTCTCAAATGCCTTGGTAAGTGTTCAATTGCATAATAATGCCTATTTCAGGATGAGTTTCATGTGCTGCTTTTTAAAAAACAGCAAACAAACCTGTTCTTCCGAATTGTACTTTAAATTTAATTTCCCTTTACTTATAACTGGGTGATATTAGGTTAGAGCTAGGCTAAACTATTGCCTTTCCATTTGGAGATATACTACAGTGAAAATGGAACACTGTGGAGGTATAAAAGGTTGCCCCTGAGACCACATCTTGTACAGTTTGGTGTGCCTGTGCATCTCTAAATTTAAAATGAGTTAATTCAATGCATGCTTAGGGCTTTAGTCTTTGCCCCCTCTAGTCCCTACTGCAACGTGTTCCTGTGTGCAAAGAGGAATGAGGTTAGAAAGGGTAGAAAAAGAGCCTGCAAAAAGGCTCTTCTGAAGGCGAGAGCTGAGGGCTGAAGGATGCCAGCTGATGTAACTCTACTCAGTCAAACTGCTGGGGTATGAGGTGGGAAGGATGTATGTACTCCATCATTTCTGCAAAACAGCATCACGTGCAGGAAGGTACAGTACTGTCTTTAGGAGCAGCAGAGAAGAGAGGGGTAATTCGTGTAAAAATTTAATAGGTGTTTGACAATCATTGTTTTGCTTCATTGACACCATGTATTTTTTTGAAACATGGGGTAATAAACTCTGTCTGCTGTATTGAATGAGGATAGAAATGCACTCAGTTAAGTGCTGTGGTCTTGAGGTGAAAATATATAAACATGGATGATTATTAGTGCTCCCTACCTATTTTTAGGACAATGGAAGCGTTTGGTTTCTTTTTATGTTTTTTGTATTTTCTTGCTATAAAAAAGAAGTGTCAGAATAGACATGTCTTTATGTAATTGTCCCCCTAGACTACTTTATGCAGAAAGGCTGCTGAATTATAAGGAAGTTCTTGTTTTAAATGCAAATGATTTGTCAACATTAAGGGCTTGGTGCTTTCTGGAAGGCTGCTGTATGAAATCCTCGGAGAGAGGGAATGCCACGGATCCAGGTCCTTTGGGGTTTGTTACTTTAGAGTTGAGCTGTTCAGTCTCTTTCTGTTTGGGTTTTGGTTTGGGTTTAGTTTGTTTGGCTTTCTCTCTTTTTGATCCCTGTGCTCCAGGTGACTCCTGGCTTGAAAAGCTTGCGTTACTGCAGAAGGCCTAGGCATTTAAAAAAATCACATGGCTTTAAACACAAAATTTTATGAAAAAAAAAAATTTTTTTAAGAAGGCAAGAACTGTGGCATGTGCTGTGGCGTGCAGCCTCTGGTCCTGTGATGCAGCTTGGACAGCAGCAGGGAGGGGTGTGTGAATACAGAGGTGAAGAGTGCTCAGGTGCACTGAGCCTCCTCGCAGGTACGCTCTGTAAATACACTGGAATGCTAGTTAAGAAGTGTTTTTCCCCTTTCGTATTAATGGCAGTAGCACGGTATCAGAAGCTGCTGTGTAGTTGTGTTCAGCCTTTGTCTTATTAGCTTGTTGTCAAGATGTTCCCATGGAAGAGTTCTAATTGCTTTTTATTCCTAAGTGCTTGCTTTTTTTTTTCTGCTTTTTTAACATTGAAGGTGTTGGTAGAGCTAAGTGGTGTTTGCATTCTCTTGAATTTAGGCAGTAGTAGACAGTTTAGAGGCAGTAATAGACAGTTTAGATGCAGTAATAGACAGTTTAGGATCCCTTTTAACTTTCAACAGTGCTAAATTCACCTTTGATTATTTTTTTTTCTTTTCTGAGTTGATTTAAGAGTTAACATATTTAATTATTTCCAGAATTCCCTCCCTCCCTCCCTGTCTACAGGAGAGATCCCTTAACGAGAGGGACATCAGCACTAGATGGATTAGATGAGTGCAAACTAGATTGCACTGACTGCATGGGCAGTATGCTATTACATATATACAGCCACAGCCTGCAGTTCAGTGACAGCAGACCTCAATCAATTAATGTTGTCTGAGTTTGTCATCTAACATCTGAGCCTGCTTTTTGTTTTTAACTTGAAGTAATGCTGTGTATCCTCGCTCCCCCTCCTGCTTTCAAAACTGAGTTCTGCTTTTGCCTTACAAGCTGAAGAATATGCTGTCCTTTACTACTCTGTCCTTGTGTCTTCTATCTGTAAATAGCTCTTATGTTCTCAAACGAAGTGATTTATTCCCCGCCCCCCGTTGCTTAGTCTCTCCCAGGATCTGCATGTACTAATGAAATGATGTACTTGGTTGTTTAGGCAACATAAAACCCAATAGTAAATTAAGCTTTGTATGTGCCATTAATAATGCATATTTCCATTTTAAACGCAATATTTTCATAGTCATAGAAATTAGAACTGGAAAAATATGCATTATGCCATTCAGGTCAATCCCATAGACTGCAAGTTTGTCTTGGTATATTTAGAATGTATATTTCCTAGTGCTTTATTTTAACTAATCAAGTGATGAGATTTTCTGCATTAATCTTGGGAAACTAATTTAGAGCACTGCGAGTCCCACTGTTAAGACGTTTTTATTGTGTGCCAAAATATCTCCCCTCCCCAGCTTTTTTTTCCCCCTTAAAGTTTTCTTTAAGCAGTGTTGCCAGCATAGTCTCAAATTCCATACACTGTATAGTGCTACACCTCGTTTTTTTTAATTGGGTTTTGGTTTTCTTTGTATATCAGATAGTGATGATGTTGCCGTGCTTTTGGGATGGATCATTAAAGATTGCTCAGGAGTTTGTAATGCAGCCTACTCATTTAGTATGTAACTTAGATTTACGTGCCTTTCTAGCTTGACCTGAAATCTGATTTGGGCTTATGTTTTTTTTTCCATTTGCATTGTGTAGTTTGTGGGTTTTGGTGTTTTGCTTGCTTTTTTTGTTTGTTTTTAAAAAATGTTATTGTTGTTTTAACATAGTCTCTAAATTAGCTTTATTTTTACATTTATTTGCAGAAATAAGTCCTTAATGAAGGTTATTGCCAGGTTTCTGATTTCTACATGGGAATAATTTTTATCCCTTAAATGTTTGATATTTTTCATGCCTATAGTATTAAATGTGTGAATAGATCGTTGGTACTTCTTATAAGTATACTTTTATACTTTCTCCTAAACACTCAGTTGTGTGCTCAGATATAATTATCTCTACTTATCCTAAAAAAAGTGGTGTTGATATAGGAAAGATTCTTTCCATGGTTCGGAGGTGCTATCAGGAATGTGGGGAAAAAGAAGTAATTTAATTGTGATGCACAAATAGCTCTTACTGTAGATGTGTTGTTCATAGGTCTAAAATGTAAACATGAGATGCTCATTCAGTCAACAACTGACTTGTAACCATATTTTGGGTGATGCTGGGGAAGTCTTTGCAACAAAGATTTCCAAATAGTCTTCTGACTAATTTACTGTATATTCAGTTGTAACAATATATCTGCAGCAGGACACTTTCTAGGAGCAAATGCATCTGTTTCCATTTGTTCTATTCCATTTTATTTAATTCTGCTCATGGGATCCAGTATATATAACACCTCTGAAAGGATTTTCCTGCCAAGAAACCAAAGGTGGCATCTGCTCTGGTTTTCTATAACTTAATAAGTTTTCCATTCCTCAGAATATTCTGGTTATGAATTTACTGAAAGATGCACAAGCACTGTCCAAAGTAGGCTGTGTTTTCTTCTGTAGGTCAGTCCCAGACATCCTGTTTGATGCTCTTTTCTGAAAGTGGCAAAGCAGGCATGTAAAATTCAAAAGGGTGATCTTATTACTCTGCTGTTGACGTTATTTGCCAAAGTCCACTACTGGTTAAGTTGTTATATGGCAGAAAAGGGGGTCAGGGACTAGATGAAGAACAGGTGAAGAGCGGTTCCAAGCATCTTTGACAGCCAGCTCTTCATCTGGGCTGAGGTTTGTTACTGGGCCTGCCCTTGTTTGAAAGGATTTCAAACTGTGTGAAGCTGTTCCTGTAGCACTGGCAGCAGGCAGGGACTATCTGTATGCTTTGCAGGCACTAGTTACTCTCAAAAATACACACTAAAATCCTAGAACCACTTTGAAATTCCTGAAAGAAGTTTTGATTTAAAATATGAGGATAAAAGACTGCTGTATTAGAACTGTACTTGTGAGACAAAAGAAGCTATCTAATAATAAATTATCATACATAACTATTTTATTGAAAAAAATATTAAAACAGTGAAGATGATCACGAAGTAATATTCGACTTTCTTTTGTTCCTCTCTTTTTTTTCTTGTCCTATCTATTGCTCTTCTGCTTAAAATTCTTTATGCAACAATATGGACTTGATTACAGCAGAGTAGATTATGATTTTCTGTTTGAAAGGATATTTATGTTCATTATGCAGAGATCTTTGTGTGCTTCTGATTGTCTCCAGTGGTTAGGCATTTGAACTTCCTGGATAGCTGCTGGTATAATCCAGCTCTAATAAAAATGTAGTTTATGCATAACTCAGGAAGGTTTAAGGCAGCTGTGAGCTATTCATACTCTCTCCTCAGGAGAGGGGTAAAATTTTCTCTTTTAAATGAAGTGTGCTGTCTTCCAGTGAACTTGAACTGAAGGCAAAAAGAACTCCAACATCCGTATGCCTACTCTCCCCATGTTAAATTGTCCCTGAAGCAGTGACAGGACCATCCCTTCTTTAGTACAGCAATCCAATTCCTCCTTTGTTGGGCAGATACTTGGAACAGAAGGGATTTTGATAAGAGCCTGTGGGATGGAGACTGGTCTCTTGATTTGGTTCTGTTTCTAGATTAGGAATGGCTTGTGTTTGGTTGGGGTTTTTCTGGGTTTGTTTTTTTTCTTGTTTGTTTCCTGGTTACTGTTGCTTCCTTGGCATACATTTTAATACAAGAGTATAAATCTACTGGTGTAGCCATTTGTGCCTATTTATACAGCTAAAAAGAAAGGGGTGTCTCAGATATGTGTAGGTAGCTACATTCTTGGGTGGCTGTGAAGTACAGTGTTCAAATGCAACCTCTGGTGTAGACATTCAGGAACGACAGACTTTGGGAAGCTGGGAGCATTTAGGAAGGGAAATGTTTGTGTGGCTTATGCTCTTTCCTAACATCTGATGCTGCTTGCTGTTGGAACTCTGATAGCAAACCTCATGGACCCTTGTTTTAATCAAGTACATTCTTACACAAGCAAAAGGACATCTGAATAAACCAGTTGTAGGTAATGGTTAAAAGAATCACAGAATCACAAGGTTGGAAAAGACCCTGAGGATCATCAAGTCCAACTGTTCCCGCCCTATGCTAAACCATATCCCTAAGTGCCTGGTCAACCCTTTTTTTTTTTTTTTTTTAATGAATTACATCCTGATGATGACAACACAGAGCTCCAGGGTACTGCTGGGACTAGTGAAACATATACCAAGGCAGCTCTCTTCCTAGCACTCTTCACCAAAATGAGGACGGCCCTTCCTGCAAACACTTGTGCCAGCAAGTATGCATGTGTTTCCTAGAGAAATACACATGCTTGGGGTTCACATTATGTCTTGAGAAGTTCACCTTTGTTAGGGAGATGCTGTATACCTGTGTAAAGAAATACAGGTGGCAACTTTGTGTGGCACTGGGCTGCACCATATCCATGTAGGCCTCGTAACGGAGTGCTTACCACCCCAGGGATCTCTGCACCAATAAAGCATTCCTGTACTTCCAATTTGTGCACTCAGCATTCTCCCCCCTACACACCCCCCCCCCCCCATGTTCCAAGGCTGACACAGAAGCGCTCACTGTCATCATCTCCTGTTCTAAGAACTGATGTTGAGCTCAACAGCTTGTATTCTGTACCTTCACAAAACAGGCATCAGATAAAGCTGAGTAAAGGCAATCGAGGGCATGATTTGGTATTGAAACCACAGCCTGTAAACAAAGGCTACCTAGCCATTGGCAATACTTTAAACTGTTCAGTGCAAGATAATCTGACACATTTGAGGGTTTGTCTTGCTTAGATGTTGGAATACTTGAAAATTTAAACTAGAGACCTGTGAGGGAGGAAAACAAACCTGGCACTGAAGTGGTTTATGTGTCTAGTTGTGTAAGTTTGTGGAAGCGTAAGGGGGAGGAGGGAGAAGGGGGGATGAGAGGGGAGGGATGACCAGAGAACCGTTAGCTGTGTAAGGAGTTACTGCTGCGCTCTCTGGCAGAGAGGATGGGGCATTGAAACTAACCACAGGTAACAGGGCAACCAGAAAGATACGAGCCGCAGAAAAGAGAGCAGTATCAACAGGTGTGGTATTTTTGATAAGCAGTTTAATATTGAGATTATTAAATGAAGTTTAATAATGTGCAGATACACCATGGAGAAACTTTCACAGTGCTTCTGTAGCTATGTGCGAAGGAAAAGGAATTATTTTGCCTATATATACATACATATTTCCAACCAAGAATCCGCAGCTCCCCACCTCATAGGTGCATCGGTTAGTACCTTGTGCAGAGATCTGTCTGGCATCCCTTTGCTTCTTTTAGCCCACCTTTTCAAAGAGAATTGTGAAATCTTCCAGAGCTTGTTGCACAATTTTGTTTCAGGTAGAAAGAAGCAGAAAGCTGCTCTTGCTTGCAGGTGCACAGGGGTGTGCTGAGATGATCAGATTGTGGTCTTTCTGCACAACCTAGAATCTTTGTAGAACAAGGGTCAAAACTTTGAATATGAGCTACAAAATGAAGTCTTGTATGCTATTTGTCTTAGGCTTTGTGTTTCTACAGCCTTAGTCTTTGACTTTTTGATCAACTATCTGGCTTAATTTGGTGGCTTTTGTTTTTGTAGAAAAATGTATTTATAAGCTACTTGTTTTGAAAAGTAGGAAATAAACCCACAGATATCTGAATCTATAGTTTCTTCTACAATACATACAATTTCTGTATGTGAGATGCATCTCTGCATCCTGCATGCATCCCATAGAATTACTTGGTAGCTGCGTGACACCAGTACAGTAGAAACAGACTTGTGAGGGGAACCCTGCCTGTTAAGAACCGTGCCTAATTTACACTTCTCCTGTATATCTGCAGACTCATGTTTTAAGGCCATTTTGCAATCAAGGGATGGAAATGCAGATTAAGTGATGTGCTTAGTATAATGCTTTGTATCAAAAATGAATGTTGCATACCACATTTTTTTTTTTTCAGACTTGACCTGGGAATAAGCAAAGAGAAAACAGGCTGTGTGAAGAAAGTGACTTTGGATAAACTCCAGCAGATCCCAAGGCTGAGCTGGAGGTCTTCACTGAAACAGGCTGATGTTTCTTTGATGCCCCAGTCCGTTCCCGCAGAAGACTGGCAGCATCATGACACAGGAGAAGATCAGGGTGTGACCCAGAGAACCCCTATAGAAAGCCTGGTAGGTACCAGTACATGTTTCTCTATAGGAAGCCTGGTAGGTACCAGTACATGTTTCTCTACGTGGCTTTTAACTGAACTATTCGTGGGAATTTTATGTGTTTAGCAGTTAAGATGGGTTCCAAGTGTACATATTGTGGTAACTGAACTAACAATAGCTATTTGTAGTATTTTTATTAGATCATTAAGAATTTATTTAGAGAAATTAATTATTTGCTACATATATGTATATATGGTATGCTCCCTTTTGATGTTAGTGAGTTTTTCAGTGTTAAAAAACCAAAAAAACCCCCTCTATTACTTGAAAGTGTACCACAATTAAAATCCTGAAGGACTTTCCTTGGATTGGAGTATGTTGCCTTGTCTTGGAGGTCTGTGTGACAGAGGAAAAACTCAAGCCTGAGGTCTCTGTGGAAAATACTGAGAAATGTTGCTTTTGCAAACTGAAAAGGGTTGTTGTATTTTTTACTAACTTGGGAAAATGGAAGACTCAGGCTGCTTCATCAGAAATTTCTTTGTAGGGAATTTAGGATGCAATAGATAGCACATAAGATAAGGGGGAATACTGTTAATGAAGCTTTGCTGTTAGTTGTGTTAAAAGAATTATGGCAAAATCTCTCTCTCAAATAAGGGTTCAATTAGAATGAATAGCTCTGCTAAAAGATACAGATGAACTTTATATCCATACATTGGACAATGAGATAAGTGGTTGAATTGTGACTTGTGTCATGGGGTGGCATGTAATTATTATCTGGCTCTATAAACAGGTTTCTGCAATGTTTAGGTTATCAGGCAATTTATGTGTGTGTGTGTGTGACTCAGTCTTCAATTGCTTTGGAGTCCTGTCCTAGGGGAAACAAAGACAAGCATTTGACAGCAAGCATTGGTCCCAGCTGCAAAGCACACACATCCTTTTGACTAAGAAACCAAAATACCAAAAAAACACCCCCACACTCCTTGGTTTTCTACCATGATGGACCACAAAACAGTTACTGTTGTGATGTCAGCCCAGCCAGCAACTAAGCATCACAGAGCTTCTCACTACCTCCCCTCTGCTACTGCAGGACAGGGGGCAAGAGAGAATTGGAAGAGTAGAAGTGAGAAAACTTGTGGTTTGAAACAACAGCTAAAAAATGAAAATAATAAAGCAACAACAACCACCACTGCCAACTGTAATGAAAAGGAAAGTAGGAAAAAAAAAACTTTTAAGAAAGACAAGTGATGGAAATTAAGCTAATTGCTCACCACCAATTGACCAGCCAAGCCCTGAGCAGCAGCCTCCAGGACAAGACTCCTGTAGCTTATTGCTGAGCGTGACTCTCTGGATGTTATGGAATATCCCTGTGATCAGCTGGGGTCAGCTGTCCTGGCTCTATCCCCTCCCAACTCCCTGTGCACCCCCAGCCTACTCCCTGGTGGGGTGAGGATTAGAAGAAGCCTTGGCTCTGTGTGAGGACTGCTCAGCAGGTATGAAACCATCCCTGTGTCATCAACACTGTTTCCAGCACAAATCCAAACCACAGCCCCATAGTAACTACTGTGAGGAAGAGAATTAACTCTTTCCCCTCCATAGCAAGCACAGTTACACAGAAATAGCTTTGCCAGTGCAGGACGCTTGCTACTCAACAGAGTTTAGCCTCCCAACATACAGACAATATGCTGCTCTCTCCCTGGTCAATTTACAGTCCAGTTTTAAGTGAAAGAAAAAGAAATGGTCCACATGTACTTCCTGTGCTTCCAGACCTTCTCCCAAAATTTTATTCAGGGTAGAATGTGACCAACAGTTTTGAGTTTTATATCAGCTTCATAATGTCAATGGATTTTTGCTGCTATAAATGCTAAAATATTGCCCTAATAAAAGATTAAATAACTGCTTATGATAGACTTAGGAAAGCTCAAAAAAGACTCACCCAAGCAAAACTACTGGGGGTTGGAGATTTTATGGAATTATTTCTTTAACATTAAAGATTTGCACAACACTAATTCAGAGAGGATGGCTGTCCACTTTGCCATCCTGTTGACCATGGTCTTTTCCATCTTTCTTTCCTATATGTCAACCAGAATTTGAATCCTGTGTAGGTGCCAAAATCTTCTCAGTGCTGTCTATGTTTCTCCATGCACTCTAACTCAAACCAAGAAGAAACTTCCTACTCAGCTACAAATTACTTTCCAACCTTAAAAGCCTTCTTTAGGCACAGCACTGCTTCCTTCTATGACAGGGAAACCCCATCCATCTGCACACAAGGCTGAAGCCTATTTACCACAAGATGAGTAATTCTGAAGGCTTCCCAAAGGAAATGATCTAAAGAAAAGATGCTGAATATAACTTGCATCTATTTAGGACAAGATAATTATTAGATAGCACATAAAAGGGGTGGGGGGGTGTCATTTCCCACCCTTGCTGTTTTGACACATCAGCTGCACATTTTTATGTGAGCTGGTTTACACATCAAAATCATTTCCTGATTCAAGAGGAAGAAACAAACAGCTAGAATTATTGTTCCTATAACAACTCAATGAGTGGGCTTCTAGGAGCCATCCGGAGTCTGAAATTTAAATTAAACAACAAAACTGTAACCCTGTGTGCAATTAATTCCCTGACATTACAGCAAACTATTGCGAGGGCATTCACCTGACTGCAGCTGAAGGAGCTGAATGACAGAGCTCTTGACTTCTCCAACACACCAGAGCAGCTTTTGTTAGCAACTTCTTCTCCCTTAGCCTCCCTGTGATAGTGACAAATAAATCACAGGCTGGATTCCCACATATGTCTGAAAAGCTAAAGGGACAGTAGGATAACCTCTATACCACTAAAATGCTATACAATCAAAGCAGTACTGATAGCAGGAGGACACTACTCGAGCAGTAACAAAACCATCCCTGTATATTATCAGCACTGCTTTCAGCAGAAATCCAACACACAGGCCAAAAAATCTAGTGGTGCCACTAGACATCCTGCTGAGGAAACTCCCCTCAGCAGCACGGAATACTTTTTTACCCTTCCAAAAGCCCCTGCTGCACCATTTACACTCTGCCTCAGGAGTTCCAGTCAAAAGAACGAATAAAGTATGTGAGGAGATTGGTTTCCACTCAAGAACCACATCTTCAACATGGCTATAAGCAGATGTTGCACTGTAAAAATGTTTCTTTTGTGCTAGAATTCTATGTTCTCCACAGACTGCGGAAAGCACAGGAACAAAAGGAAAAACCCTCATTTATTTCAGCATGACTTGAAGTAGTGTCTGCAAATCTTGAAAATCAGATCAATGTAACATGGACAAATGAAGCCAGAATTAGCTGGGGTTTCGATCCTGCGTCATTGGGCTCTCATGTAAATTTTAACTTAGAATACCTATTGCTATCAAAACGCCAAGCAGAACTCCTCCTTGGCTTTCCTGGACTGAAGTTCATCAATTAAAGAAAAAAAAAAAATATTTCAGATTTGATCCAAAATTTAAGCACATTTAATACAGAACCCAACAGTAAACATGAATGCCCTTTTCCACTTATTTTCTAAGCAAAACTGTTTGTTACTGCAAAACACAGGATTGGAAAGTATAGCGACATTAATACAAACGTATTATTCACTAGAAAGTTCAACTTAAAAGCACTCAAAAAAACCCCTACAACTTTTTCCTTGCTCTCACTTCTCTCTCCCCCTTGGAAATATTTAATTCACTTTTTTGCTGTTGTGTCTCTGACCTGCACAGAAACATCTTTGTAGCCTAATTAATGCCACATCCAAATTGGAGTAGCTATTCTGTGAATTTCTTGCATTGCTGTCTCCATTATCTCAGAGAGCCTTCTCTCTGAGTATTCAGGAACTGAGGTATGAGAAAGGGGCTGTGAAGTGGGAACAATGTACAGCCAAGGCAGCTTCGCATCCAGCGAAAGAATGACTACAAAAAATGTTTTAAACAAATCTCAGAAGAATTAGTCGGCCCTTGATGAATTTGGCCTAAGTTAGGAAACAGTCTGGTGGTTTTCCCCCGTACTCACACCTGTGTGGCGTATTGAAAGGCGTGGACTCCGATTGGGGTGGATCGAAGACAACTTTAATAACTGAGCAAACGGCTATACCCTCTCTCTCGGTGGCTGACGCAGCAGCCTCGAGTCAGGTTTCAGGACTTTTCATTAATACAAGAACCACAACATTCCTATACCAAAAGGTTGTCCCAGGTTGGGGGGACTCCTGCTGTGCAGGTGTCTTTCTGCCTGCACCTTCTGCACTTTCCTTACCATGACAAAGCACACCTTGTCACCACCCTGCTAAAGGAGGCACACATTTACATCTCTAAACGACCCTCTTTCCTGCTTTTTCTCTGGCTTTTATAGCTTGTCTTCTACAAGCAGAACTGTTGCTTTTCCATTTCCCACACAGCTTTTTGCAGATTTTTGTTAGACGATCTTTTTAAAAGTTCAAAAAGTAATTTCATAAGTTAATGGAATAATGATCTATGAAAAACCTTTTAAAAATACAGTGTTTTGCCTAAAAATGACTCGAATCTCTACAGTGCTGATTAAAGAAAGCTGAGACTATTCTAGAGGAAAGATCACCCTTATCTTCCTCCCCTATTATTTTCCTAATCACCCCTTCTGATCGCTGCTAGAAACGCGACACTTTGCGTTAGGAAGACCTTGTATCTCTAGCAAATATGAGCATTCTTCTCTGCAAAGCAAATACACCTTAACTTGCCAAGTCACTTCACAAGCTGGACACTACCCTTCCTCTAGCATGAATTCTCAGTAGCTGTGTTCCTTCTAGGTTCATGGATGTTAGAGATGACTTGGCCCGAAACAGGATTTTAGCCAAATTGAACTAATTATAAAAGGCATAAAGGCAATCAAAGGGTGCTGGGGTGCACGGTCAGCACCGGGTGCGCCGGGAGTCTCCGCCCCAGCAAGACGCACCCGAACAGTTCCAGTCCCTGGCTGATATACTTTCGAGGGATAACACAGCCCAACGGCTTAAACTGACAGGCTGGAGTGCTGCCAGGCGACCCCCACAAGACATAACCATATACATCTTAAACTGACACGCTGGAGTGCCAGCCACGTAACCCCCACAAGACATCCTGTAGCTTTTGTCTTGCTAATGGCCGGGCAGCTGGTTCTGCAGACTCCGGCGCCTTCCTCTATTTTCTTCTTGATTAGGTTCTTTTCAGAGAAGAGTTGTTTCTCCAGAGGTATCACAATGCACACGATGTGCTACATTGTGGTCCTTTAGGTGAAGATTTGCACATCCTTTATATAGTTTGTTGCTGCATCAACAGACTTCATTCAGTACGTGCAAAATCTCCAACTGTCCCTCCCAGGCCCGTGACCATACAAGGGTCTGTCATTATGCACCCCCACATTATTCCGTATTGACACGAATCAGAGGGACATACATCACAATGGAGATGGTCGAAATGCCGATGGTCCTAAAGAACAGGGCTCGTGGTAGACCCATTAGTGCTTTCCCCAGCAGCAGATAGCACATAAGATAAGGGGGAATACTGTTAATGAAGTTTTTCAGTTAGTTGTGTTAAAAGAATTATGGCAAAGTCTTTCTCTCAAATAAGGGTTCAATTAGAATACATAGCTCTGCTGAAAGATACAGATGAAATTTATATCCATACATCGGACAGTGGCTGAATTGTGACTCGTGTCATGGGGTGGCATGTAATTATTATTTGGCTCTATAAACAGGTTTCTGCAATGTTTTGGTTACCAGGCGCTTTATGGGGGGTGGGGTGGGGTGTGTGTGACTCAGTCTTGAATTGCTCTGGGGTGCCGACCTAGGGGGAGACAGCCTAAGGGAAGTGAGCGAGACAAGCGTTTGACACCAAGCATTTGTCCCAGACAAAAGGAACATTTAACGGTGAAGTGTTATGTGAGATAACTTAGTTCCCTGACAGACGTGAAGGCCCTAGGTTGAGCTCATAAATATTGAAAAACCTATTCCATAGGTAAACAGGGGAGGGATTTCGGAGTGGAATATGGTATAAAAATGCTACAAACTCTGACCAGAAGTTTTCCTACTTTATTGGGTCACACGCTCCTGCAAGAAGCAGAGCGGAGGATAGTAGGCACCGCTGTAACGACCAGGCAATTCCCTGCAGGGACCAAGGTAAGTAAATCGGACGTTAAGTACTGTACTGCCTTGGTGTTGGGACATTCGGGGAGACTTGTGTGTGTGAGAGAGACGTACAGTTATGTACGAGGTGAGTGCGGAGCCTGGTTCTGTCTTTCTGCGGGGGAAGCGGCCGGAGAAGGGCAAAGCGAGAGGTGCGTTTGTTATTAAAGAGTCCCCAAGGGACCGAATGGGAAATAGGGATAGCTGGCTTTAAAAGAAATTAGGGGTTGGAGAGAGAGAACCCCTGGAAACCTTCCTCCATACAGTCCCTTAGGGAGGATGGAAAGACATGCCTTGTAATTAGGATTGGGGGATACCTGTAAGTCGTGAAGGAGACCTCCTACACAAGGTGCTCGCCCCAGGGTGGATTCGAATCCGGTACGCTGAGAGACCCTTTGGTGGTCTGGGCTTCTCGCGATTTGGGATAGCGGCAGCAACGTGGGATAGCTGTCATTGTAACACTCTGCAGCCCATGGGAACTGAAAGTTACGTCGCTGTGGTTATAATTGGGATTTTCATAACTGTTGTTACGCTTTGTGCATGCAATAAGTTTTCGTGCCCGGTACCGTGCAGTGTGTGAATGGTTTTGTTAGAAATGACAAAAGGTCCTAAACCAAGGACTCTAGGTAGAAACATTAGTGAAGCAGTAATATATTATACGGTCTTGCAAGATCGGGTGACCCAAAAAGTAGGCACACCTTTGGTCAGAGCCCGCAACCTTTTTATACCATGTTCTTGTACATTATTAATTACTTGTCCCGCTTCATATTGAGTTCTAGGAAATTTTTTCCATAAACTCTTCCTAATCGCATCTGCATCCCATGGTCGTCATCAGGGGTCTGGCAGATTCCCGTTTCCCATAGGTGATAGGTGAAGAGAATTAAAATGCGTGAGTCTCTTTGTCTGGGACAACTGCTTACTAGCAAACATTTGTTCTTATCTAAACTCTTCCCGGCAACTGACATGGCCTAGGGCTGAGGGAAGTCAAAGCTCGATACAGGTTTTAGGTAAACCTGTCGGTTGAGTTTTGTCTCCCCCAGCTACCTTTTATGGGAGAGAATGGTTTTTGTCCATAACAGCGAAACTTAATACTCCCTTTTAGTTCTCCATTCTACAAGTCAGTACAAAAATTACAACAACCCGTTTTGGTTTGCAAAAGCAACATTTCCAATATTTCCCACAGTTTGTGTGAGAGTTTTGAGTGACCAAGACTCAGTCTGACTCGGGGCGAGTGCCGTGTCTCCGCGAGGACAAAGTGAATGGGAGATTGAAACTCTGTAAGTGAAATGAGTTTTGAACCAGTTGTTTTCTGATGCTCTGTATGTGGATCTAAGAATTTGTGTGTGTGTGTAAACCCTTGTTTGTGTGTTTTGTATGTAAGCAGGAGGTTGGGGTGCAATTTAGAAGCAATTTTTGGTGTGATCAATGGGAGGAAGGACCGGTGTGTTTGGGACGGCGCTTTTGTCTCGTGCCAGCTTGAGCGAGTGGCGTGTGGAGATTTGAAAAGTGAAAAACTTCGGTGGTGTATAGGACTGTTTGAGAGCTTTCGAGTCCCTCGGTCAGGAGCAGGGAAAGGTCTTTGCCCGTTTTGTGAACGCTGTGGTTTGCGTACGATGTTGCCCTTTGAGTTTTGTTAACATAAACTCTGTAACTCCGCTGTGACCTCCTGAGAGTGAAGAGGGGAAATCGGGTACTGAAGCCTGGCCCTCTCAGGATGTGTTGCCCCTGTGAATTCTCGACATAAACGGCGTAATTATCGGATGGCCGCCCCTAAGGCAGCCAATATCTATAATAATGTCTCTTCGCTGGCCGAAGGGATAGATAAGTTATACGATGTTCTTGAGATACACTGATCTCGTCCCTCACCCCAGGGACAGGATTGGGTGAAAAACTGCTGGTTCCACTAAATTATCTGGACTGGCTGAATCAGCGGAAAAAGGCTGTGTGTATTCCAGCCATGTATCAGCCATGGAGGCAGGGCATTCCCCTTGCCGCTCCGGGAGATCCAGTCCGCCTTAAACCGCTGATTAGAGGTCTCCCTGACACCTTGAAAATCTAAGTGCAAAGCCTAAAGGAAAAGATTCTGCAAGCAATTGATCCTAATACTCGGTACCCCAACCAGCAGCAACAGCTTGTTTTAACGTGTGTGGGGGGGAACTATGACAAGAAACTGATATTTATGGCAGAAATATGGGATGTTTAGAGGAAGGTTTAAATTCGCGGTGCTGGGTTTGCCAGGCTTGGGTTTGTTGGTTTTTTTTGAGAAGGATCCTCAACCCCCCTCGACAAACCGATCCTCAGTCCAAGGATCTGTGGAGAAAGGCATTAGTAGCACTAAGTATACCTCGCCCAGATCTAAATGGGCAATTCACTGATTATTGGCACATTGGTAAACGTGGTGGACCAGCCAATTAGCAAGTTCATGGAAATTTCTGATACCACCAAAACACAGGTGTCAGTCTTGACTCAAACTTGAGGGAGGACCTGATGGATTTAAATTAGAAAACGCGTGGGGGAATTTCAGGCACACCCACTCACGTAATACCCCACCTTACAATAGCCTGACCAGCACACTGTCCCAAATGTGATGTCCTAGCGAAGTCTGGAAACTACCTAATGGAACAGTGTGGAGCTTTGGATCCCTGCTGTGTGAGGTTCCAGTATTTAAGGAAGCTGTGAAGTCACCTCCTTCCAGAATAGCTAAAGTTAATCTGTATCCTTTAACATCTGCAGCTGAGGAGGGGATTCACAGAGGTGATCAAAGACTTGGAGACTCTGTGATACTACAGCCAGAGCCCAGTCACCCTGTAAGGCTCCTGTATGATCAGTATGCACACCTGACAGTAGGGGACAGCTGACAGTGGCAGCATCCCGCAGGGAGTCAAACAGTAACACAGTGCCACTCAGCCGCTGGTGCTGACGCTGCTGAACCAGTCGGCCAAACTCAAGCTAAAGATGATGATTGCTCTTCGAGAGGAGAATAAACATCAATCTGTGTTCACTTGGGAAGGAGTATAATATACCTTCAACCAACTTCCCCAAGGATGCAAACAACTCTCCTGCCATTGCCTGTAGTGCACTGGCAAGAGCATTGAGGAAAAACGATACCCTAATAGGTGAATTCCTCCAGATTTCTAACCAATTCACTGTCGGGCGTATGTACGTTCGTGCAGTTCTCTTTTAATCACAGGACTGCTCCAGTAAGAAAAAGAAAAGGGACAGCTGAGAAGACATGAGGTGGAGACCTCATAGGTATAAGTCTGAAATATGAACTGTACCTGAAAGAAATTGAAGAAATAGTGAAACCTGAAGCACAGGCTGGGAGGTTTGGATTTCTGGTCTTAGTTTTGTCTGTCTGTTTGTCTGTTTGTTTCAATAGGAGTGCTCGTTTGTAACTCAAGATTTAATAAGTGCTACATCATGGCTGTAGTTGTAAAAAGTCTAGTATATGGAATATATACAGCCTTGGGCTTTTGAACAACAGGTCGACAGTTCTCTGATTATAAATCACACCGAAGCAGATAATGTGATCTATACAATCTCACAATAGGTTTTTGCTCCTATGCTTAACTTTTCTCATGTTGATTACCTGTTTGCCTTTACCACATGCCCCTAATCAAGGGATCCCTATAACAGCTCTCCCTGTGGACATGGGTAAATATTTTGATTGGCTCTGGAACCAGAATAAGTATCATTTGGGGAGATTTTGATGGAAGTGGCCATTTAACTATACATTGAAGCGAACCTCCATTTGGAGCCTGAAGTGTTCTTATGTTCCCTTTGTTTGGGCAGTAAGACCCTGATCCTTCAAACGGCCACCACGCTCCAGACACCCATGGGCAGATATAGGACATGGAAATAAGCCAGACTGGGGAAAAGAGCTGGGTCCTAAGGTCTGTGGAACCAGTAAACACACGGTGGTGTTTTGAATTTCCTTCAGCACCCAGTAATTCGTGTACATAGTTCAATGTAATGAAAGGGCACCTGCCAATTGTTTGGTCAAGCCCAGGAGGAGAGGAAAGATGACAGCAGGGATTGCTACCCCTGGCGGCCTCGACACAGGGTGTCAACACAGCCTTGTGTGAAAACACCTGTGGAATTGCACAAACATTATAAATGGTACCACTGGTGGGGACCTACAAAACAGTTGGTTGTGGTTAATTCCTTCCTTATGGCATTTAGTCAGTGCTGCCTGCTTGTGTCAAACGTACACAAATGAAATGTAATAGCAGCAACAAACAATACCGATTTTAGAATACACTAAGAAGTCTTCCTGTCAGATCCCTCGATCTACGGGCAATGATGATGACTCACCTAAATGTTACTTGGATATGCTCAGATGGGACTGTAACAGATCTGTTACTTTGGGAATTCTATGGGAAATTAGTCTCTCAAGAACTGTAGCATTCCCATACCAAATGAAGTACAAACACTGGTGACTGGACTGAGTCTCAGAAATTAGCATCATGGGCTGAAAGATTCTTTGCATTGGGAATCTTTGCAATAGGTCATTTTATGATCTCACAGGATGGGTAGAAGCATATCCAATGGCTTCTGCCACAGCTGTATGTTTATGAGGAATATGCAGTTTACTGTAGGACTAACATGTTAACTGAATGCAATCAAAAGCGCTTCAGTGTAAAAATGATTCCCCAGATACTTACACCGTCTCATTCAGGTATTCTAGAAGGTGAGAAATTGGACGAGGGCCTTTGATGCTCACGTAAACCGATAGTAAGCTCCTGTTGTAGCCGCCTTGAAAAAACCCTTCAAAAGGAACCAGCAGTGCTGAAATCAGCCAGTGACTCAATCAAGGATGAGATATACTCAAATAGCTTGAAAGTATTCGTAAAGAGCAAGGTCTGAGGATTGAGTTATGGCCCTAATAGAGGAACCAAGAGCACAAAAGAGCAAGTTGTGCTAGGGGTGTAGGGGGGAAGAATGATCCTGAAGCTGGGCGTGGAAGGTCTTTCTAAGACGGGGTTGCTGATCTCTCGTTAGGTGAACGATTAATAAATAACATGGTCCGAAGATACCGTCAGGGTGAGAGATGGTGGCATTGTTTGGTGCTGTACCATGAATGTTCTGTCCTGGTCCATGGGTTTGATGTGGGGAAGAATATCTGTATCCTGGATTGTGTTGGTGTGAAGTTAAGGTTGTTATGTATTTAGTACAAGGAGTGGTTTTGGCTGTCTTTGTTCCATTGACTTAAAATTGTTTGAAAGCAGAATGTGCATGAGTGGTTGTTTGAGCATGTACGTGTTATATGGTAAAGCATGCATATATTGTCCTAATGCATTAATTGTAATGTAAATGAGGCATGAATATTATGCATATGATTACATTGGGCAAATTTTTTGCTTGGGAGGAGGGTGGGCCTTAGGTCAGAGGAAGTAGGTTAAAAAATTTTTTTAAAAAGGTAATAATTTTTAAAAAGGAAATAATAACCCCACTATCATTAACCCCATCACCTGACTCGCCCTAGGCAGCATTTTAGCCAGACTACTTGCATCACATCATACATTATCCCAACTAAAACACCCCCAATAAACATACCAACAATCACAAAAACTTCAGCTCTTCTCATCACAGCCTTAGGTATCATCCTGACACTGGAACTCACAAACTTAACACAAATGCTAACCTAGCCAAAACAAAATACCTACCAAACTTCTCCTTACTAGGATACTTCAACCCCCTAGCCCACTACCCCACCACAACTAAACAACTTAACACCAGACAAAAAATTGCCACCCACCTAATCGACCTCTCTTGGTACAAATGGGTAGTGAATGTGTTACAGGTTCCAAGAGCGGCCTTGTGGTGGTATTGTGAAAGAAGAGTACTGAGGACTATTCTTCCGCCCAACTGGAAAGGCACTTGTGCTATAGTACAATTGGCTATCCCATTCACCCTGGCATTCTGTCCTGGGTTCAGCCCAGCAGCAGGCTCTTATCCGAGAGGATAAGGCTTCTAGAGAGAAAGACATGTGTGCTTAGTATGAGTGTGTTAAGTATTGTTCCACTACTTTTACTTGGATTTGCACCAAGGTTGATGGCTCCTAAGACCAGTTGATTACTGTTATCCTTTAAAAGTAAGGGGACTGAGGTTTTAAGCTCAGGGGCAAGAGTTAGCAGTTCTTGCTGGATTGATCCTCCCCTCGGCAGGTAAGAAGAGTTTAACTTCTGTTTTTAGTATCACAGTCTAATGTTTTGGTTAAAACTATACTTGCCTGTGAATTCTGGAGATAAGTTCTGGTTTTAGAACGAGGAGTAATAGAGGGATGATGTGGAGGGCTATTAGCAGGTGTTCTTGTGTGTTAAGAGTTTTGAATGGAGGTAAGGTGTGTTGGCAGGGTACCTCATTGGGTCATGAGTAGTATGGATAAGGGTGTATGCAGCAGTAAGTAGGGTTGCGATGCCAGTTCGGGCAAGTGTTAGGGAAGATAAGTTAAATAGGGCAGTTATGATTGTTAATTATGCTATTAAGTTTGTTGTTGTTGGTAGGGCGATGTTGGTCAAGTTAGCTAGTATAATCAAATGCCTATGAGGGGTAGGATGGGCTATACGC
Source organism: Laterallus jamaicensis coturniculus (assembly GCA_022605575.1). NCBI lineage: Eukaryota > Metazoa > Chordata > Aves > Gruiformes > Rallidae > Laterallus > Laterallus jamaicensis. The sequence continues at coordinate 8,211,966 of JAKCOX010000005.1, forward strand.
CTCATGTTAGTAGGAGGATTTGGCTGTGTGTGCATTTGCAGTTTGTGTTTGCTAGGCAGAATAGTATTGAGGATGTTAGTCTGTTAGAGATTATTAGGATGATTGCTCCTGAGAATGATCCCTGGATTTGGATTGTGGTTGCAGCTACGACTAGGCCTATGTGGCTTACAGAGGAGTACGCGATGAGCAGTTTCAGGTCGGTTTGGCATAAGCAGATGGGGCTAGTCATTAGTGCTCCTCATAGGGCTAGGGTGAGGAATGGGTAGTGAATGAGTTTGGAAAGTGGGCCTGTTAGGATGATGGTTCATATAATTCCATAGCCTTCTAGTTTTAGTAGGAGAGCAGCGAGTAGTACAGATCCTGCGACTGGAGCTTCTACGTGGCCTTTTGGCAGTCACAGGTGAAGACCGTAGAGTGGGGCTTTTACTATGAATGCTGAGAGTAGGGCTAAGCTTGAGAGAAAATTAGATCAGTGGTTTGTATTGTGGGGGTGGGTTAGTGTCAGTATCGTTAGGTGGAGGGTGCCTATTTGTGTGTGAAGGTAGAGGATTGTGATTAGCAGTGAGAGGGAGCTGATCAGGGTGTAAAACATTAAGTAAATGCCTGCGCTTAGGCATCCTGGTTGGTTTCCTCATCATGTGATTAGGATTAGGGTTGGGAGTACAGTTGCTTCGAGTGAGATGTAGAATATTGTTAAATTCTGCTGCAGAGAATGCTAAGATGAGGAATGGTTCGACTATGACTATGGGTGTAATGAAGATTTGTTTTTACTAGACTTTCTTTAATTATTCTGCTCATTCTAGGCCACCTTGTATTCATTTGTAGATTAATCCTAGGGTGAGTAGGAGAATAATAATGCAGGTTCAGGTTGGAATAGTGGTGGGGGATTGGAGTTGGGTGGCTCTTGGGAAGGGGGAGTAGGAATGTGTTTTCTAGGTCAAATAATAGGAATAGGATAGCTACTGAGGAAAAAATCGAATGGAGAATGGGAAGTGGGCGGAGCCCAGTGGATTAAAGCCGCATTTGTATGGGGATATTTTCTCTGAGTCTGGGTTAATCAGAAATTTCATGTGATTAGGGCGGCGCTTAGAATGAGGGATAGGATGAGTATAAATGGGATTATGTCCATTACCTTTCTCTGGGTTTACACCAGGTTTTTGAGATTGGAAGTCAATGGTAATTATTATAGTAGAAAGGCAAGATTCCTCATCGGTAGATTGATATGTAGAGGAAGAATCAGATGACGTCTAGGAAGTGTCAGTATCGGGCTGCTGCTTCAGATCCGAAGTGGTGATTTGAGGTGAAATGGAGTTTGATCAAGCGTAGTAGGCAAACTGGTAAAAAAGGATGACCCGGTGATGACATGGAGTCCGTCTGAAACGCTGTGATGGGCTCATGTGACAGTGGTGCCTGAGGCTAGTGAGATGGCTGTGTTTAGTCCTAGAACTTCTAGGGGGTTGAGGGTATTGATTCCTGTTAGGGGGTTGTTGTCCACCCAGTTATGGGGTTGGGGCTAGGCTAGAGTGGAAGAATGCTCAGAGGAAGCCTAGGAAGAACAATGCTTTTGATGTAATGAATAGGGTTATTCCATATTGTAAGCCTTTTTGGCCGGGTGGTGTGTGGTGGCCTTGGAATGTACTTTCTCGGATAATATCTCGTCATCATTGTACGCTAAACTAAGGTTACGGAAGTTAGTCCTAGAATGAGGAGTAGTGCAGTTATGGTGGAATCGTATGATTAAGCCTCATGTGGTAAATAGGGCAGCGGCTGCTCCAAAGATTGGCCAGGGGCTTGGGTCTACTATGTGATAGGAGTGTGCTTGGGTGGGCCATGAGGTGTTTCCCTGTAAAGAAAGGCTTTGAAGGAGGACAAAGACGTAGGCTTGAATTATGGCTACTGCTACTTCTAGGAGGGTTACTAGTAGTAGGATAGATGTTGTTAGGATAGAAACTGAAGGAACGATGGGGAGTAGGGTGATAGCAGCTGTAGAAATAAGTTGGATGAGTAGGTGGCCTGCTGTAAGGTTTGCGGTTAGGCGGACTCCTAGGGCGAGTGGGTGGATTAGTAGACTAATGGCTTGAGTGTTCCTTTGAGTAGTAGGTGGCCGAGGAAGATAGAGGGTTGGTTGCGTAGTCCCGTGAGGAGTGCAGCAAGCCAAAGTGGGAATGCTAGGGCTATGTTTATTGATAGCTGGGTTGTAGGGGTGAAGGTATAAGGTAAACAGCCTAGTAAATTGATAATAAGGAAGAGTATTATTAGGGACGTGAGGATTAAAGCTCGTTTATGTCTTTTTTTGTTTCATGGGATGATTAGTTGTTTTGTGATGAGGTGGAGGAGTCGTGTTTGGAGGGGGGAGAGTCAGTGATTCATCCATTGTTTGGTGATGGGAGGAGTAGGGCTGGAAATAGTATGGAGATGAAAATTAAGGAGATTCCTAGGAGGGATGGGCTTGTAAATTGATCAAAGAAGCTTAAGTTCATGGTCAAGTTCAGAAGTGGGTTTGAGCATTTGGGGGGGGGGTTTATCATGGACTGGGTTAGTGGGGAAGAATGATAAGTTTCGGTTGAATAATTAGTGATAGGGTTAATCATGCTATAAGTATAATGTAAAATCATGGGTGTGGGTTGAGATTGTGGCATGCCATTAATGAGTTGTTGGTGGACCTCTTTTTCTCTAGCTTGGAAGGCTAGTGCTGTTGCATAGCTTCTTAATGATTAGGAGGATAGTGTGAGGATCAGTTTTCTAAGTGGACAAGAGGTGTAGATTCTACTACAGTTGGTATGTAGCTGTGGTTAGCACCACAAATTTCAGAGCACTGGCCGTAGAAGATGATGCCTGGGTGGATGGTGATGAATGATGTGTTTGGTTCAGTTGCCCTGGGATTGCATTGGTTTTTATACCCCTAATGTGGGGATTGCTCAGGAGTGTAGGACATCATCGCCTGTACTGATACTGCGGATGGGTGATTCTATTGGAATGACTAAGCAGTGGTCTACTTCTAGTAGTTGGAAGTGTCCTGGTAGTCTGGTTGTGTGGCGATCGGCAGGGAGCAACACGCAATTCGATATGAATTGTAGGTGAAGCCGTTTATTAGGTGAAATTACACAGACTATATACCTTTTTTTACTACCAACGTGGCAGGCTAAAAAACTGCTAATTGGTTACACACACTGTTTACACCATATTGATTGGTTAGTAATTATAATGAGCTCTGATAAACCTATCTTATAGCAAAACATCCTTAGAGTTTACCTAAAAGTATCCGCACACCTGCTGTTTTGACCCTCTTGTTATGGTTGGCTCCTAACATGTTCTGCTACTCCCCAGTACCTTCCCATAACTGCTTCTTTGTTTAGGGTAGCCTGTACACCTATCAGCAAGGCCGCTGTGTTTTGAGAATGTGATTATGATGATCCTCTCAGCATGAGTAACTTTTCCTTTCTCATGGGAACAGAAGAATATTGTCAGGGCCTATGTCTTGGGAGAAGAGAGCTAGGCCGCTGGCAGGCCTGCTGTCTTCCCCGACACTGTTATGGGGAATATATGAGTCAAATGTAAGATCTTTAAAATCTGTGTATTCCTAGGTTCAGTATCATTGGTGCCCTTTTAGGGTACGGTCGGGTTCATCTAGTTCATCTATTATACGTAGGATTTGGAGGGATGGTAGGGCAAGTAGAATGAGGACGATGGCTTGTAAGATTTTTCAGATTAGTTCTACGTCTTGGGCATCTACAGTGGTTCATGATAATTTTTCTATTAGTATAAATACGAGTAGGTAAAGGAGGACCAAGCTGCAGATCACTAGTGCAACTAATCGGGACTGATCGTGGAATTCTACGACTTCTACTATGATGGGGGAGGAGGTGTCTCAGAATCCAAGTTGAGATGGATTAGCCATGTGAGATGTGCTGGGGTTTCACCTGTGATTTAGCCTTGGCAAGGCTATGTAATTAGTTTACTAACATCTCATAAGAAAGCAGCATAAGTGGTTCGATGCGGTTGGCTCGAAACCAGCATGTGAGGGTTCGATTCCTTCCTTCCTTGTACTTGGACAAAGGCGGGTTCTTCAAAGGTGTGATGTGGGGGAGGGCAGTCGTGGATTCATTCCATGTTAGTGGCTGTTATTTCTGGTTGAAGGACTTTTCGTTTTGATGCAAAACCTTCTCCTGTGATGAATATGAGTATGATTACAGCTACTATTGAGATTAGTGAGCCAATTGAAGACGTGGTATTTCCCATGGTGTAGGTGTCTGGGTAGTTGTGAGTATCACCAGGGCATGCCTGCTAGGCCTAGGAAGTGTTGGGGGAAGAAGGTTAGATTCACACCTGTAAATATTACTCCAAAGTGGGCTTTGGCTCATGTTGGATGTAAGGTGAATCTGGTGTATACGCGGGAATCGGTGGGTGAATCCTGCTAAGATGGCAAATACAGCTCCTATTGATAGTATGTAGCGGAAGTGGGCGACTACATACATAGTAAGTATCATGTAGGGCGATGTCTAGTGAGGAGTTTACTAGATTGATTCCTGGTAAATAGGAAGATGAAGCCCAGGGCTCAGAGTATTGGTGGATCCCATTTGATTGTTCCTCCATGGAGTGTAGCTAGCCATCTGAAAACTTTGATTCCAGTTGGGATGGCAATAATTATTGTTGCTGATGTGAAGTATGCTCGGGTGTCTACGTCTATATCGACTGAGAGCTCATACGCTGAGGCCTAAGAATCTGATGGATAGTTTGGCTCATTCTATGCCCATGTAGCCAAAAGGTTCTTCTTTTTCTCCTGTGCATGAATAACATAAGCTTTTGACTCCTCCCCTCCTCCTTCTTACTACTTTTAGCATCCTCCGTAGTAGAAGCAGGGGCAGGCACAGGCGGAACAGTCTACCCCCCACTAGCTGGTAACCTAGCCCATGCAGGAGCTTCAGTAGACCGACCTAGCCATCTTCTCTCTCCACTTAGGAGGGGTCTCATCTATCCTAGGTGCCATTAACTTCACTACAACTGCCATCAACGTGAAACCACCTGCCCTATCAAAAAATCAACCCCCCCTATTTGTATGATCCATCCTCATCATCACCGCCTTACTATTACTATCCCTTCAAGCCTAATATTGTTGATATAAGATTGGTCTCCTCCTCCAGCTGGGTCAAAGAATGTGGTATTGAGGTTTCAGTCAGTTAGTAACATGGTAATACTGGCAGCAAGGATGGGAAGGGATAGGTCGGTCTACTGAAGCTCCTGCATGGGCTAGGTTACCAGCTAGTGGGGGGTAGACTGTTCCGCCTGTGCCTGCCCCTGCTTCTACTACGGAGGATGCTAAAAGTAGTAAGAAGGAGGAGGGGAGGAGTCAAAAGCTTATGTTATTCATGCACAGGAGAAAAAGAAGAACCTTTTGGCTACATGGGCATAGAATGAGCCAAACTATCCATCAGATTCTTAGGCCTCAGCGTATGAGCTCTCAGTCGATATAGACGTAGACACCCGAGCATACTTCACATCAGCAACAATAATTATTGCCATCCCAACTGGAATCAAAGTTTTCAGATGGCTAGCTACACTCCATGGAGGAACAATCAAATGGGATCCACCAATACTCTGAGCCCTGGGCTTCATCTTCCTATTTACCAGGAATCAATCTAGTAAACTCCTCACTAGACATCGCCCTACATGATACTTACTATGTATGTAGTCGCCCACTTCCGCTACATACTATCAATAGGAGCTGTATTTGCCATCTTAGCAGGATTCACCCACCGATTCCCGCGTATACACCAGATTCACCTTACATCCAACATGAGCCAAAGCCCACTTTGGAGTAATATTTACAGGTGTGAATCTAACCTTCTTCCCCCAACACTTCCTAGGCCTAGCAGGCATGCCCTGGTGATACTCACAACTACCCAGACACCTACACCATGGGAAATACCACGTCTTCAATTGGCTCACTAATCTCAATAGTAGCTGTAATCATACTCATATTCATCACAGGAGAAGGTTTTGCATCAAAACGAAAAGTCCTTCAACCAGAAATAACAGCCACTAACATGGAATGAATCCACGACTGCCCTCCCCCACATCACACCTTTGAAGAACCCGCCTTTGTCCAAGTACAAGGAAGGAAGGAATCGAACCCTCACATGCTGGTTTCGAGCCAACCGCATCGAACCACTTATGCTGCTTTCTTATGAGATGTTAGTAAACTAATTACATAGCCTTGCCAAGGCTAAATCACAGGTGAAACCCCAGCACATCTCACATGGCTAATCCATCTCAACTTGGATTCTGAGACACCTCCTCCCCCATCATAGTAGAAGTCGTAGAATTCCACGATCAGTCCCGATTAGTTGCACTAGTGATCTGCAGCTTGGTCCTCCTTTACCTACTCGTATTTATACTAATAGAAAAATTATCATGAACCACTGTAGATGCCCAAGACGTAGAACTAATCTGAAAAATCTTACAAGCCATCGTCCTCATTCTACTTGCCCTACCATCCCTCCAAATCCTACGTATAATAGATGAACTAGATGAACCCGACCGTACCCTAAAAGGGCACCAATGATACTGAACCTAGGAATACACAGATTTTAAAGATCTTACATTTGACTCATATATTCCCCATAACAGTGTCGGGGAAGACAGCAGGCCTGCCAGCGGCCTAGCTCTCTTCTCCCAAGACATAGGCCCTGACAATATTCTTCTGTTCCCATGAGAAAGGAAAAGTTACTCATGCTGAGAGGATCATCATAATCACATTCTCAAAACACAGCGGCCTTGCTGATAGGTGTACAGGCTACCCTAAACAAAGAAGCAGTTATGGGAAGGTACTGGGGAGTAGCAGAACATGTTAGGAGCCAACCATAACAAGAGGGTCAAAACAGCAGGTGTGCGGATACTTTTAGGTAAACTCTAAGGATGTTTTGCTATAAGATAGGTTTATCAGAGCTCATTATAATTACTAACCAATCAATATGGTGTAAACAGTGTGTGTAACCAATTAGCAGTTTTTTAGCCTGCCACGTTGGTAGTAAAAAAAGGTATATAGTCTGTGTAATTTCACCTAATAAACGGCTTCACCTACAATTCATATCGAATTGCGTGTTGCTCCCTGCCGATCGCCACACAACCAGACTACCAGGACACTTCCAACTACTAGAAGTAGACCACTGCTTAGTCATTCCAATAGAATCACCCATCCGCAGTATCAGTACAGGCGATGATGTCCTACACTCCTGAGCAATCCCCACATTAGGGGTATAAAAACCAATGCAATCCCAGGGCAACTGAACCAAACACATCATTCATCACCATCCACCCAGGCATCATCTTCTACGGCCAGTGCTCTGAAATTTGTGGTGCTAACCACAGCTACATACCAACTGTAGTAGAATCTACACCTCTTGTCCACTTAGAAAACTGATCCTCACACTATCCTCCTAATCATTAAGAAGCTATGCAACAGCACTAGCCTTCCAAGCTAGAGAAAAAGAGGTCCACCAACAACTCATTAATGGCATGCCACAATCTCAACCCACACCCATGATTTTACATTATACTTATAGCATGATTAACCCTATCACTAATTATTCAACCGAAACTTATCATTCTTCCCCACTAACCCAGTCCATGATAAACCCCCCCCCCAAATGCTCAAACCCACTTCTGAACTTGACCATGAACTTAAGCTTCTTTGATCAATTTACAAGCCCATCCCTCCTAGGAATCTCCTTAATTTTCATCTCCATACTATTTCCAGCCCTACTCCTCCCATCACCAAACAATGGATGAATCACTGACTCTCCCCCCTCCAAACACGACTCCTCCACCTCATCACAAAACAACTAATCATCCCATGAAACAAAAAAAGACATAAACGAGCTTTAATCCTCACGTCCCTAATAATACTCTTCCTTATTATCAATTTACTAGGCTGTTTACCTTATACCTTCACCCCTACAACCCAGCTATCAATAAACATAGCCCTAGCATTCCCACTTTGGCTTGCTGCACTCCTCACGGGACTACGCAACCAACCCTCTATCTTCCTCGGCCACCTACTACTCAAAGGAACACTCAAGCCATTAGTCTACTAATCCACCCACTCGCCCTAGGAGTCCGCCTAACCGCAAACCTTACAGCAGGCCACCTACTCATCCAACTTATTTCTACAGCTGCTATCACCCTACTCCCCATCGTTCCTTCAGTTTCTATCCTAACAACATCTATCCTACTACTAGTAACCCTCCTAGAAGTAGCAGTAGCCATAATTCAAGCCTACGTCTTTGTCCTCCTTCAAAGCCTTTCTTTACAGGGAAACACCTCATGGCCCACCCAAGCACACTCCTATCACATAGTAGACCCAAGCCCCTGGCCAATCTTTGGAGCAGCCGCTGCCCTATTTACCACATGAGGCTTAATCATACGATTCCACCATAACTGCACTACTCCTCATTCTAGGACTAACTTCCGTAACCTTAGTTTAGCGTACAATGATGACGAGATATTATCCGAGAAAGTACATTCCAAGGCCACCACACACCACCCGGCCAAAAAGGCTTACAATATGGAATAACCCTATTCATTACATCAAAAGCATTGTTCTTCCTAGGCTTCCTCTGAGCATTCTTCCACTCTAGCCTAGCCCCAACCCCATAACTGGGTGGACAACAACCCCCTAACAGGAATCAATACCCTCAACCCCCTAGAAGTTCTAGGACTAAACACAGCCATCTCACTAGCCTCAGGCACCACTGTCACATGAGCCCATCACAGCGTTTCAGACGGACTCCATGTCATCACCGGGTCATCCTTTTTTACCAGTTTGCCTACTACGCTTGATCAAACTCCATTTCACCTCAAATCACCACTTCGGATCTGAAGCAGCAGCCCGATACTGACACTTCCTAGACGTCATCTGATTCTTCCTCTACATATCAATCTACCGATGAGGAATCTTGCCTTTCTACTATAATAATTACCATTGACTTCCAATCTCAAAAACCTGGTGTAAACCCAGAGAAAGGTAATGGACATAATCCCATTTATACTCATCCTATCCCTCATTCTAAGCGCCGCCCTAATCACATGAAATTTCTGATTAACCCAGACTCAGAGAAAATATCCCCATACAAATGCGGCTTTAATCCACTGGGCTCCGCCCACTTCCCATTCTCCATTCGATTTTTTCCTCAGTAGCTATCCTATTCCTATTATTTGACCTAGAAAACACATTCCTACTCCCCCTTCCCAAGAGCCACCCAACTCCAATCCCCCACCACTATTCCAACCTGAACCTGCATTATTATTCTCCTACTCACCCTAGGATTAATCTACAAATGAATACAAGGTGGCCTAGAATGAGCAGAATAATTAAAGAAAGTCTAGTAAAAACAAATCTTCATTACACCCATAGTCATAGTCGAACCATTCCTCATCTTAGCATTCTCTGCAGCAGAATTTAACAATATTCTACATCTCACTCGAAGCAACTGTACTCCCAACCCTAATCCTAATCACATGATGAGGAAACCAACCAGGATGCCTAAGCGCAGGCATTTACTTAATGTTTTACACCCTGATCAGCTCCCTCTCACTGCTAATCACAATCCTCTACCTTCACACACAAATAGGCACCCTCCACCTAACGATACTGACACTAACCCACCCCCACAATACAAACCACTGATCTAATTTTCTCTCAAGCTTAGCCCTACTCTCAGCATTCATAGTAAAAGCCCCACTCTACGGTCTTCACCTGTGACTGCCAAAAGGCCACGTAGAAGCTCCAGTCGCAGGATCTGTACTACTCGCTGCTCTCCTACTAAAACTAGAAGGCTATGGAATTATATGAACCATCATCCTAACAGGCCCACTTTCCAAACTCATTCACTACCCATTCCTCACCCTAGCCCTATGAGGAGCACTAATGACTAGCCCCATCTGCTTATGCCAAACCGACCTGAAACTGCTCATCGCGTACTCCTCTGTAAGCCACATAGGCCTAGTCGTAGCTGCAACCACAATCCAAATCCAGGGATCATTCTCAGGAGCAATCATCCTAATAATCTCTAACAGACTAACATCCTCAATACTATTCTGCCTAGCAAACACAAACTGCAAATGCACACACAGCCAAATCCTCCTACTAACATGAGGCGTATAGCCCATCCTACCCCTCATAGGCATTTGATTATACTAGCTAACTTGACCAACATCGCCCTACCAACAACAACAAACTTAATAGCATAATTAACAATCATAACTGCCCTATTTAACTTATCTTCCCTAACACTTGCCCGAACTGGCATCGCAACCCTACTTACTGCTGCATACACCCTTATCCATACTACTCATGACCCAATGAGGTACCCTGCCAACACACCTTACCTCCATTCAAAACTCTTAACACACAAGAACACCTGCTAATAGCCCTCCACATCATCCCTCTATTACTCCTCGTTCTAAAACCAGAACTTATCTCCAGAATTCACAGGCAAGTATAGTTTTAACCAAAACATTAGACTGTGATACTAAAAACAGAAGTTAAACTCTTCTTACCTGCCGAGGGGAGGATCAATCCAGCAAGAACTGCTAACTCTTGCCCCTGAGCTTAAAACCTCAGTCCCCTTACTTTTAAAGGATAACAGTAATCAACTGGTCTTAGGAGCCATCAACCTTGGTGCAAATCCAAGTAAAAGTAGTGGAACAATACTTAACACACTCATACTAAGCACACATGTCTTTCTCTCTAGAAGCCTTATCCTCTCGGATAAGAGCCTGCTGCTGGGCTGAACCCAGGACAGAATGCCAGGGTGAATGGGATAGCCAATTGTACTATAGCACAAGTGCCTTTCCAGTTGGGCGGAAGAATAGTCCTCAGTACTCTTCTTTCACAATACCACCACAAGGCCGCTCTTGGAACCTGTAACACATTCACTACCCATTTGTACCAAGAGAGGTCGATTAGGTGGGTGGCAATTTTTTGTCTGGTGTTAAGTTGTTTAGTTGTGGTGGGGTAGTGGGCTAGGGGGTTGAAGTATCCTAGTAAGGAGAAGTTTGGTAGGTATTTTGTTTTGGCTAGGTTAGCATTTGTGTTAAGTTTGTGAGTTCCAGTGTCAGGATGATACCTAAGGCTGTGATGAGAAGAGCTGAAGTTTTTGTGATTGTTGGTATGTTTATTGGGGGTGTTTTAGTTGGGATAATGTATGATGTGATGCAAGTAGTCTGGCTAAAAGGAGCTTACTATCGGTTTACGCGAGCATCAAAGGCCCTCGTCCAATTTCTCACCTTCTAGAATACCTGAATGAGACGGTGTAAGTATCTGGGGAATCATTTTTACACTGAAGCGCTTTTGATTGCATTCAGTTAACATGTTAGTCCTACAGTAAACTGCATATTCCTCATAAACATACAGCTGTGGCAGAAGCCATTGGATATGCTTCTACCCATCCTGTGAGATCATAAAATGACCTATTGCAAAGATTCCCAATGCAAAGAATCTTTCAGCCCATGATGCTAATTTCTGAGACTCAGTCCAGTCACCAGTGTTTGTACTTCATTTGGTATGGGAATGCTACAGTTCTTGAGAGACTAATTTCCCATAGAATTCCCAAAGTAACAGATCTGTTACAGTCCCATCTGAGCATATCCAAGTAACATTTAGGTGAGTCATCATCATTGCCCGTAGATCGAGGGATCTGACAGGAAGATTTCTTAGTGTATTCTAAAATCGGTATTGTTTGTTGCTGCTATTACATTTCATTTGTGTAGGTTTGACACAAGCAGGCAGCACTGACTAAATGCCATAAGGAAGGAATTAACCACAACCAACTGTTTTGTAGGTCCCCACCAGTGGTACCATTTATAATGTTTGTGCAATTCCACAGGTGTTTTCACACAAGGCTGTGTTGACACCCTGTGTCGAGGCCGCCAGGGGTAGCAATCCCTGCTGTCATCTTTCCTCTCCTCCTGGGCTTGAGACCATAAACAATTGGCAGGTACCCTTTCATTACATTGAACTATGTACACGAATTACTGGGTGCTGAAGGAAATTCAAAACACCACCGTGTGTTTACTGGTTCCACAGACCTTAGGACCCAGCTCTTTTCCCCAGTCTGGCTTATTTCCATGTCCTATATCTGCCCATGGGTGTCTGGAGCGTGGTGGCCGTTTGAAGGATCAGGGTCTTACTGCCCAAACAAAGGGAACATAAGAACACTTCAGGCTCCAAATGGAGGTTCGGTTCAATGTATAGTTAAATGGCCACTTCCATTTAAATCTCCCCAAATGATACTTATTCTGGTTCCAGAGCCAATCAAAATATTTACCCATGTCCACAGGGAGAGCTGTTATAGGGATCCCTTGATTAGGAGCATGTGGTAAAGGCAAACAGGTAATCACATGAGAAAAGTTAAGCATAGGAGCAAAAACCTATTGTGAGATTGTATAGATCACATTATCTGCTTCGGTGTGATTTATAATCAGAGAACTGTCGACCTGTTGTTCAAAAGCCCAAGGCTGTATATATTCCATATACTAGACTTTTTACAACTACAGCCATGATGTAGCACTTATTAAATCTTGAGTTACAAACGAGCACTCCTATTGAAACAAACGGACAAACAGACAGACAAAACTAAGACCAGAAAACCAAACCTCCCAGCCTGTGCTTCAGGTTTCACTATTTCTTCAATTTCTTTCAGGTACAGTTCATATTTCAGACTTATACCTATGAGGTCTCCACCTCATGTCTTCTCAGCTGTCCCTTTTCTTTTTCTTACTGGAGCAGTCCTGTGATTAAAAGAGAACTGCACGAACCTACATAGGCCCGACAGTGAATTGGTTAGAAAACTGGAGGAATTCACCTATTAGGATATCATTTTTCCTCAGTCTCCTTGCCAGTGCACTACAGGCAATGGCAGGAGAGTTGTTTGCATCCTTGGGGGGAAGTTGGTTTAAGGTATAACGTGCTCCCTTCCAAGTGAACACAGATTGATGTTTATCCTCCTCTCGAAGAGGAATCATCATCTTTAGCTTGAGTTTGGCCGACTGATTCAGCAGTGTCAGCACCAGCAGCTGAGTGGCACCGTGTTACTGTTTGACTCCCTGCGGGATGCTGCCACTGTCAGCTGTCCACTACTGTCAGGTGTGTGTACTGATCACACAGAAGCCTTACAGGGTGACCGGGCTCTGGCTGCAGTATCACAGAGTCTCCAAGTCTTTGATCACATCTGTGAATCCCCTCCTCAGCTGCAGATGTTAAAGGATGCAGATTAACCTTGGCTTTTCTGGAAAGAGGTGACTTCACAGCTTCCTTAAATATTGGAACCTCACACAGCAGGGATCCAAAGCTCCACACTGTTCCATTAGGTAGTTTCCAGAATTCGCTAGGACATCAAATCCCAGTATATTATTTCGGGATGGACCAATGACAACCTTTATCTTAGACATTCAGTTTTCCCCTGGAGACCAGAGTCCTAATTGATCTGGTTTCAGGGACTGCAGTTACTCCTATTACATTTATTTTCTCTCCTGGGTAGGGGGCAGTCCTAATCTTTGGCTGGTCTTTGTTGTTGGGTTTTTTTTCAGTGATAATACTTATTTGAGCTCCATCAATTGTAACATTCACAGATCTGCATCTGGGACCAGCAGTAAACATAACTTGTGGGTCAGCGTGCTGGTCTGGCTGTTGTAAGGCGGGGTATTATGTGAGTGGGTGTGCCTGAAATTCCCACCCACCCCCCACCCCCCCCCTCCCGCGTTTTCTAGTTTAAATCCATCAGGTCCTCCCTCAAGTTTGAGTCAAGACTGACAGGAGACTTCCCCCTCCTGTGTTTTGGTGGTATCAGAAATTTCCATGAACTTGCTAATTGGCTGGTCCACCAAGTTTACCAATGTGTCAATAATCAGTGAATTGCCCATTTAGATCTGGGCGAGGTATACTTAGTGCTACTAATGCCTTTCTCCACAGATCCTTGGACTGAGGATCGGTTTGTCGAGGGGGGTTTGAGGATCCTTCTCAAAAAAAACCAACAAACCCAAGCCTGGCAAACCCAGCGCCGCGAATTTAAACCTTCCTCTAAACATCCCATCTTTCTGCCATAAATATCAGTTTCTTGTCATAGTTCCCCCCCCACGTTAAAACAAGCTGTTGCTGCTGGTTGGGGTACCGAGTATTAGGATCAATTGCTTGCAGAATCTTTTCCTTTAGGCTTTGCACTTAGATTTTCAAGGTGTCAGGGAGACCTCTAATCAGCGGTTTAAGGCGGACTGGATCTCCTGGAGCGGCAAGGGGAATGCCCTGCCTCCATGGCTGATACATGGCTGGAATACACACAGCCTTTTTCCGCTGATTCAGCCAGTCCAGATAATTTAGTGGAACCAGCAGTTTTTCACCCAATCCTGTCCCTGGGGTGAGGGACGAGATCAGTGTATCTCAAGAACATCGTATAACTTATCTATCCCTTCGGCCAGCGAAGAGACATTATTATAGATATTGGCTGCCTTAGGGGCGGCCATCCGATAATTACGTCGTTTATGTCGAGAATTCACAGGGGCAACACATCCTGAGAGGGCCAGGCTTCAGTACCCGATTTCCCCTCTTCACTCTCAGGAGGTCACAGCGGAGTTACAGAGTTTATGTTAACAAAACTCAAAGGGCAACATCGTACGCAAACCACAGCGTTCACAAAACGGGCAAAGACCTGTTCCTGCTCCTGACCGAGAGACTCGAAAGCTCTCAAACAGTCCTCCTATACACCACCCAAGTTTTTCACTTTTCAAATCTCCACACGCCACTCGCTCAAGCTGGCACGAGACAAAAGCGCCGTCCCAAACACACCGGTCCTTCCTCCCATTGATCACACAAAAAATTGCTTCTAAATTGCACCCCAACCTCCTGCTTACATACAAAACACACAAACAAGGGTTTATACACACACAAAAATTCTTAGATCCACATACAGAGCATCAGAAAACAACTGGTTCAAAACTCATTTCACTTACAGAGTTTAAATCTCCCATTCACTTTGTCCTCGCGGAGACACGGCACTCGCCCCGAGTCAGACTGAGTCTTGGTCACTCAAAACTCTCACACAAACTGTGGGAAATATTGGAAATGTTGCTTTTGCAAACCAAAACGGGTTGTTGTAATTTTTGTACTGACTTGTAGAATGGAGAACTAAAAGGGAGTATTAAGTTTTGCTGTTATGGACAAAAACCATTCTCTCCCATAAAAGGTAGCTGGGGGAGACAAAGCTCAACCGACAGGTTTACCTAAAACCTGTATCGAGCTTTGACTTCCCTCAGCCCTAGGCCATGTCAGTTGCCGGGAAAAGTTAAGACAAGAACAAATGTTTGCTAGTAAGCAGTTGTCCCAGACAAAGAGACTCACGCATTTTAATTCTCTTCACCTATCACCTATGGGAAACGGGAATCTGCCAGACCCCTGATGACGACCATGGGATGCAGATGCGATTAGGAGGAGTTTATGGAAATAATTTCCTAGAACTCAATATGAAGCGGGACAAGTAATTAATAATGTACAAGAACATGGTATAAAAAGGTTGCGGGCTCTGACCAAAGGTGTGCCTACTTTTTGGGTCACCCGATCTTGCAAGACCGTATAATAAATTACTGCTTCACTAACGTTTCTACCTAGAGTCCTTGGTTTAGGACCTTTTGTCATTTCTAACAAAACCATTCACACACTGCACGGTTCCGGGCACGAAAACTTATTGCATGCACAGAGCGTAACAATGGTTATGAAAATCCCAATTATAACCACAGCGACGTAACTTTCAGTTCCCATGGGCTGCAGAGTGTTACAATGACAGCTATCCCATGTTGCTGCCGCTATCCCAAATCGCGAGAAGCCCAGACCACCAAAGGGTCTCTCAACATACCGGATTCGAATCCACCCTGGGGCGAGCACCTTGTGTAGGAGGTCTCCTTCACGACTTACAGGTATCCCCCAATCCTAATTACAAGGCATGTCTTTCCATCCTCCCTAAGGGACTGTATGGAGGAAGGTTTCCAGGGGTTCTCTCTCTCCAACCCTTAATTTCTTTTAAAGCCAGCTATCCCTATTTCCCATTCGGTCCCTTGGGGACTCTTTAATAACAAACGCACCTCTCGCTTTGCCCTTCTCCGGCCGCTTCCCCCGCAGAAAGACAGAACCGCGGGTCCAGGCTCCGCACTCACCTCGTACTTAACTGTACGTCTCTCTCACACACACAAGTCTCCCCGAATGTCCCAACACCAAGGCAGTACAGTACTTAACGTCCGATTTACTTACCTTGGTCCCTGCAGGGAATTGCCTGGTCGTTACAGCGGTGCCTACTATCCTCCGCTCTGCTTCTTGCAGGAGCGTGTGACCCAATAAAGTAGGCAAACTTCTGGTCAGAGTTTGTAGCATTTTTATACCATATTCCACTCCGAAATCCCTCCCCTGTTTACCTATGGAATAGGTTTTTCAATATTTATGAGCTCAACCTAGGGCCTTCACGTCTGTCAGGGTACTAAGTTATCTCACATAACACTTCACCGTTAAATGTTCCTCTTGTCTGGGACAAATGCTTGGTGTCAAACGCTTGTCTATCTCACTTCCCTTAGGCTGTCTCCCCCTAGGTCGGCACCCCAAAGCAATTCAAGACTGAGTCAGACACACCCCCCATAAAGCGCCTGGTAACCAAAACATTGCAGAAACCTGTTTATAGAGCCAAATAATAATTACATGCCACCCCATGATGTGCAAATATTCACCTAAAGGACCACAATGTAGCACATCGTGTGCATTGTGATACCTCTGGAGAAACAACTCTTCTCTGAAAAGAACCTAATCAAGAAGAAAATAGAGGAAGGCGCCGGAGTCTGCAGAACCAGCTGCCCGGCCATTAGCAAGACAAAAGCTACAGGATGTCTTGTGGGGGTTACGTGGCTGGCACTCCAGCGTGACAGTTTAAGATGTATATGGTTATGTCTTGTGGGGGTCGCCTGGCAGCACTCCAGCCTGTCAGTTTAAGCCATTGGGCTGTGTTATCCCTCGAAAGACTGGAACTGTTCGGGTGCGTCTTGGTGGGGCGGAGACTCCCGGCGCACCCGGTGCTGACCGTGCACCCCAGCACCGTTTGATTGCCTTTATGCCTTTTATAAATAGTTCAATTTGGCTAAAATCCTGTTTCGGGCCAAGTCATCTCTAACATCCCTGAACCTAGAAGGAACACAGCTACTGAGAATTCATGCTAGAGGAAGGGTAGTGTCCAGCTTGTGAAGTGACTTGGCAAGTTAAGGTGTATTTGCTTTGCAGAGAAGAATGCTCATATTTGCTAGAGATACAAGGTCTTCCTAACGCAAAGTGTCGCGTTTCTAGCAGCGATCAGAAGGGGTGATTAGGAAAATAATAGGGGAGGAAGATAAGGGTGATCTTTCCTCTAGAATAGTCTCAGCTTTCTTTAATCAGCACTGTAGAGATTCGAGTCAGTTTTAGGCAAAACATTGTATTTTAAAAAGGTTTTTCATAGATCATTATTCCATTAACTTATGAAATTACTTTTTGAACTTTTAAAAAGATCGTCTAACAAAAATCTGCAAAAAGCTGTGTGGGAAATGGAAAAGCAACAGTTCTGCTTGTAGAAGACAAGCTATAAAAGCCAGAGAAAAAGCAGGAAAGAGGGTCGTTTAGAGATGTAAATGTGTGCCTCCTTTAGCAGGGTGGTGACAAGGTGTACTTTGTCACGGTAAGGAAAGTGCAGAATGTGCAGGCAGAAAGACACCTGCATAGCAGGAGTCCCCCCAACTGTCAGTGTTGTCAGGGAGAAAGGGGAAATAGAGAGGGGTGGATATAACCATGGATGCTATTGCACAGGTTATCCATGAGTGTGAGACATGTGCCGCAATCAAGCAAGCTAAGCGGCTAAAGCCCCTCTGGTATAGAGGACGGTGGATGAAATATAAATATGGGGAGGCCTGGCAGGTTGATTACATCACTCTCCCACAAACTCGCCATGGTAAACGGTACGTACTTACAATGGTTGAGGCAACCACTGGCTGGTTGGAGACATATCCTGTACCCTATGCCACTGCCCGGAATACAATTCTGGGCCTGGAAAGGCAAGTCCTATGGCGACACGGCACCCCAGAAAGAATTGAGTCAGATAATGGGACTCATTTCCGAAATACTCTCATAGACACTTGGGCCAAAGAGCATGGCATTGAGTGGGTGTACCACATTCCTTATGCACCCGCTTCTGGGAAAATTGAACGATATAATGGGCTTTTGAAGACTACACTGAAAGCAATGGGTGGTGGAACATTTAAAAATTGGGATACACACTTAGCTGAAGCTACGTGGTTAGTTAACTCTAGGGGATCTACCAATCGGGCTGGTCCAGCCCAGTCAGAATTCTCACATACTGTAGAAGGTGACAGAGTCCCAGTAGTGCACATGAAGAGTATTTTGGGAAAGACAGTTTGGGTCATTCCTGCTACAGGCAAAGGTAAACCCATATCTGGGATTGTTTTTGCTCAAGGACCTGGTTGTACCTGGTGGGTAATGCAGAAGGATGGAGAAACTCGATGTGTACCTCAAGGGGACTTGATTTTGGGTGAGAATAGCCAATATCATGCTAAATAATTCACTATTGTTTTACTGTTGTTATAGATACTGTATGTTATACTAATGACATTACAGCTAGGGTCATCGGTGCTGTGATGATGGAGTGAAGACCAGCCTCCCAAGAACTCTTTCTTTTCTCTTTTGTAATAAACACCTCTGACCCACGGACTATGAGCATGGATCATGCCAGGTGCAGTGTTCGAGAGCCCGAGATACAGCATTCAACGATCCAGTGGCACGTATGACTCTTCATACCCTGAGAGACTGTTGTGACAGAGGGACCAGTGAGCCTGAGAATCGTGGACTGAATGAAACCAACAGACTCGGAGGAAACGTCCACAGACTGAATCTATACGCACATACATGTACATGCATGTGTATGGATGCGAGAGACTCCCTGGATCCAAAGAAGGTTGCTGGTCCTGCTCATGATGTAAATGGTATGGAATAAGGGGTGGATAATGTCCTGGGTTCAGCCCAGTAGCAGGCTGTGTTAGCCCTGAGAGTATTCCATGCCAATTGCATCATGATCAGACAGGCTGCCCCCCCCCTTTGCAGGGGCGACTTCGGACCCAGGCACGGGAAGTCCCGGCCTGGGAAGGTGCAGTGCCAGTTCCGGGGGAGACTCCGGACCTATCAGGAACTGCTCCACGCACGGGAAGTGCTGGTCTGAGCAGGCGTGTGGGAGTTCCGGTTTCTCTCTCTCTCTCTCTCTGGGATCGGCGTGGCAGGAGGTGGTGAGGGGGGTGCTCGGGGGGTGCTGGGCTCGGGGAGTGCTGCGTTCGGGAATCTGAATTGGTTCGGGCACGGCTCAAATGATATAGTGTGGGGAGAGGTTTGCACTGTATATAATAGCACTGTAGTTAGTTGTTTTCATACTTTTCCCTGTTGTTTAGTAAACTATCCTTATCCTAACCTTGCAAGCCTGTGGTTTTTTTTTCCTCTGGCTTTGCAGCTAGCTCCGTTCGCCCATCCTCCACCTCTTAAAGAGGTAGGGGGGCTTTTTGGTCTGACCTTTGTGGCCTCAGCTTTCCGCTGAGGGTTAAACCACAACACTGGGACAACCTAGGAATGTTGTGGTTCTTGTATTAATGAAAAGTCCTGAAACCTGACTCGAGGCTGCTGCATCAGCCACCGAGAGAGAGGGTATAGCCGTTTGCTCAGTTATTAAAGTTGTCTTCGATCCACCCCAATAGGAGTCCATGCCTTTCAATACGCCACACAGGTGTGAGTACGGGGGAAAACCACCAGACTGTTTCCTAACTTAGGCCAAATTCATCAAGGGCCGACTAATTCTTCTGAGATTTGTTTAAAACATTTTTTGTAGTCATTCTTTCGCTGGATGCGAAGCTGCCTTGGCTGTACATTGTTCCCACTTCACAGCCCCTTTCTCATACCTCAGTTCCTGAATACTCAGAGAGAAGGCTCTCTGAGATAATGGAGACAGCAATGCAACAAATTCACAGAATAGCTACTCCAATTTGGATGTGGCATTAATTAGGCTACAAAGATGTTTCTGTGCAGGTCAGAGAGACAACAGCAAAAAAGTGAATTAAATATTTCCAAGGGGGAGAGAGAAGTGAGAGCAAGGAAAAAGTTGTAGGGGTTTTTTTGAGTGCTTTTAAGATGAACTTTCTAGTGAATAATATGTTTGTATTAATGTCGCTATACTTTCCAATCCTGTGTTTTGCAGTAACAAACAGTTTTGCTTAGAAAATAAGTGGAAAAGGGCATTCATGTTTACTGTTGGGTTCTGTATTAAATGTGCTTAAATTTTGGATCAAATCTGAAATTTTTTTTGAGTTTTGATAGCAATAGGTATTCTAAGTTAAAATTTACATGAGAGCCCAATGACGCAGGATCGAAACCCCAGCTAATTCTGGCTTCATTTGTCCATGTTACATTGATCTGATTTTCAAGATTTGCAGACACTACTTCAAGTCATGCTGAAATAAATGAGGGTTTTTCCTTTTGTTCCTGTGCTTTCCGCAGTCTGTGGAGAACATAGAATTCTAGCACAAAAGAAACATTTTTACAGTGCAACATCTGCTTATAGCCATGTTGAAGATGTGGTTCTTGAGTGGAAACCAAACTCCTCACATACTGTATTCGTTCTTTTGACTGGAACTCCTGAGGCAGAGTGTAAATGGTGCAGCAGGGGCTTTTGGAAGGGTAAAAAAGTATTCCGTGCTGCTGAGGGGAGTTTCCTCAGCAGGATGTCTAGTGGCACCACTAGATTTTTTGGCCTGTGTGTTGGATTACTGCTGAAAGCAGTGCTGATAATATACAGGGATGGTTTTGTTACTGCTCGAGTAGTGTCCTCCTGCTATCAGTACTGCTTTGATTGTATAGCGTTTTAGTGGTATAGAGGTTATCCTACTGTCCCTTTAGCCTTTCAGACATATGTGGGAATCCAGCCTGTGATTTATTTGTCACTGTCACAGGGAGGCTAAGGGAGAAGAAGTTGCTAACAAAAGCTGCTCTGGTGTGTTGGAGAAGTCAAGAGCTCTGTCATTCAGCTCCTTCAGCTGCAGTCAGGTGAATGCCCTCGCAATAGTTTGCTGTAATGTCGGGGAATTAATTGCACACGGGGTTACAGTTTTGTTGTTTAATTTAAATTTCAGACTCCGGATGGCTCCTAGAAGCCCACTCATTGAGTTGTTATAGGAACAATAATTCTAGCTGTTTGTTTCTTCCTCTTGAATCAGGAAATGATTTTGATGTCTAAACCAGCTCACATAAAAATGTGCAGCTGATGTGTCAAAACAGCAAGGGTGGGAAATGACAAACTATGACACCCCCCCACCCCTTTTATGTGCTATCTAATAATTATCTTGTCCTAAATAGATGCAAGTTATATTCAGCATCTTTTCTTTAGATCATTTCCTTTGGGAAGCCTTCAGAATTACTCATCTTGTGGTAAATAGGCTTCAGCCTTGTGTGCAGATGGATGGGGTTTCCCTGTCATAGAAGGAAGCAGTGCTGTGCCTAAAGAAGGCTTTTAAGGTTGGAAAGTAATTTGTAGCTGAGTAGGAAGTTTCTTCTTGGTTTGAGTTAGAGTGCATGGAGAAACACAGACAGCACTGAGAAGATTTTGGCACCTACACAGGATTCAAATTCTGGTTGACATATAGGAAAGAAAGATGGAAAAGACCATGGTCAACAGGATGGCAAAGTGGACAGCCATCCTCTCTGTATTAGTGTTGTGCAAATCTTCAATGTAAAAGAAATAAACCCATAAAATCTATCCCACAGTAGTTTTGCTTGGGAGAGTCTTTTTTGAGCTTTCCTAAGTCTATCATAAGCAGTTATTTAATCTTTTATTAGGGCAATATTTTAGCATTTATAGCAGCAAGAATCCATTGAAGTTATGAAGCTGATATAAAACTTAAATCTGATGGTCATATTCTGCCCTGAGGCTTTATTATTTAAATTCTGGTTTTTAGCTGTTGTTTCATCTCACAAGTTTTCTCACTTCTACTCTTGCCCCCTGTCCTGCAGTAGCAGAGGGGAGGTAGTGAGAAGCTCTGTGATGCTTAGTTGCTGGCTGGGCTGACATCACACCAGTAACTACGTTTTGTGGTCCATCATGGTAGAAAACCAAGGAGTGTGGGGGTGGTTTTTTTTGGTGTTTTGTTTTCTTATTCAGAAGGATGTGTGTGCTTTGCAGCTCTGGGAATTGGCAGAAATGAAATTTGGCTGCATATTTCTATTTTTGGTGACAAAACATAGCAAATTTGTTTAAAACTCCATATTCCTTCAAAACGCTATTCTTTGTTCGGAGCCCTTGTTCTGGCACACCACTGAACTTGGTGGCAGTTCTGCATGCACAGCAGCTACAGAATTGTACCCTCAGTAAAAGTGACAAGGTAGTGGTGCTAGCTGCTAACCAAGGGCTCCCTAGAAAGTTTTAGGAAAGCAAATATATGTGGGTTAGTTTTGCTAAGAATAGCAAAATGACGAAAGAGGAGATGGATGCCTCTTAAGAAGCCAGATTCCAACTTACTTTAAAGGAGCATAAGGAAATAAACTAATAGGTTTTGTGTAGTCAGTTGGAAATGAGAACAGGTCCAGTTTTCCTGAAAGTGTTTGCAGTGAAACCTTGTCCTTGGCTGTACATGTGTGTTTAAATAAAAATACTGCTCTGATTCAATGAGTTTTTATTAAACACGTAAAAAATACAAAAGTTGGGGTTTTTATAATGACAAACCCGCTAATATTCAAGTAATTTGTAGAGTTTTCCTTCCATTCTAGGGGTTTCACTGCTGAATCAGCAATCGGATCCTCAGTCTTGCCTATGAGTGGTTACATGCCCCTCTGTTTTCTTTGGACATTTCATATTACCTTTAAACTCTTGGGACCACTCACAGTTTTTAAAGCAATCTGCGTGCCTTTTTGAGACAGAAGCTCAAAAAAAAAAGAAGAAAATCTCCATTTAGATACCTTTAAGTAGATATCAATATCTCAAAGTGTATATTAGCAGGAACTCTTACTGAAGGTGATGGGATGACTGGAAGAATCATTCCAGTCTAGCAACATTCAAAATGAATAATGGAAAATTATACTACCTGTGTAGACATATGCAAGGGTCTGGTTTTTTTTTCATAATGTTGATACATATTCTGCACCACATTTGATACATAGAAATGGAAATGCACCCATCTTCTACTGACAGATAATCAAATATCTTCAGGTGAAACTCAATTTCCCTCTGTTGCGCAAACAGCATTTAGCCTTGAGTGAGTATTCACACTTCTGCCAAATGTAATGTAATTCTTCCAGGGGTAACCTACAAACAAATTAGTTTTCTTTAGCTAGGTGTACTTGAAAAGGTTGCAGGATGGAGTGGGAGATCAGAGAGCATATGTTATTGTTCAGTAAGCCGTGTAGCAGATATCAGAAATTAATGAGGCAAAGAAAGTGAAGGCGGCAAGCAATGCAATCAGGGGCAACTAAATTTGAGTAGACCTCGAGTGTTCTGGCAGACCAGAACAGTAAGTGATCTCTCCCTTTGCTGGAAGATAAACCAGAAAAAGCAGAGTCTTGAATGTTGACATAATGTGTGGAGGTATCCATCAAACTTAAAAGTAAAGCTATAGATCGTGAGTCCTATGTACGAAGATTAAACTAATCAAATGAAGAATTACAGGAAAAACGGGTCTGTAAACAGTGTAGTTTCATAAAATGAATTTTCTAGATGGAATAAAGAAATCAGTGTTTCCCATAGAAGCACCAGAATGCCCACTACAGATGGGATGCTGTCTTCTGAAATTTTCAGCAGTTTAAAGCAGCTTCTCTGCCTTCCTACAGAAATGATGGTATTTTCCACCAAATGTAAGCACATCTTAATTATTTTAGGGAGCTATGGGATAGATTGGACTTATTGATACTTGGTCATAGGGAATGGAAAGATGCCTTCAGG
Organism: Laterallus jamaicensis coturniculus; assembly: GCA_022605575.1. Lineage (NCBI taxonomy): Eukaryota > Metazoa > Chordata > Aves > Gruiformes > Rallidae > Laterallus > Laterallus jamaicensis. The sequence goes on from JAKCOX010000005.1 coordinate 8,236,001, forward strand.
TCTGTTTCATGAGAGGAAGGTATAGGCAGCCTCTCTGTTCATTAAGTGGCCTGCATTGAACATTAAAATTCTAAGATACACAGAGTCTGTGGGGGAAGTTGTTCAAAGTTAATGGGTATTTTGCATTTTTTTTGGTCTCTGAATTTTGAGGAAAAAACCACACTTTAACAGTTGATGTTGCACAAAAAGCTACACTGTTCTAAAAATAGTAGTATTGTAGAAGTGGTTTGAGTTTTGTCTCTATGAATCCAAGTTAAAATAAATGAGGTTGATGGCTTTATTGGTATTTAAGTGGGATTTGTTCACACAGGAGTAATGTGAAGTTCCTGAATTCAGGTAGTAAAACCATTCTACCACTTTCTTCTTTTCATGTTTATAGTTCCAAAGTGAGCTGATTTCAGGTACTCCTCTGTATAGCTTGAAATATTTTTCATTTATGTATAATACTTTTGAACATCTGTATATCTTCGCAGAGTAATTTGAGTGATTTAGAGAAACATCTACCAAACTCTCCTTCAACTGCTTGGTGTATCTCAGTGCTGCTACATGGGGGTTGACAAAATTCTAGGTTTCATTACTGTGTAATAAACCAGCTTGGCTTCAAAATTGGCCAGTTTATTGATTCCTGGTGGCAAGGGATTTCAGTGTGGACACAATGTAGGCTGTTACTTTCCCACTTTCAGAAACCAATCTGCTGTCGTGAGTAGTGAATTAAGCATGCAGATACTATGATAACTGGAGAAAAAGGAATTTTCAAACTCAGGAGGTATGCCTGAAAAATTGTCTGTAATACCTTTTCTGAAACTTTTGCCACAAGCAAAAAAAAAATAGCTTGGATTATAATACAACTTGGCTGCTCATTTTCATGTTCAACTTCTGGAAAACATATGAGGAAAATGTAAATATGCTTTAATTAATGTTTTGTCCATTTTTCATATATGTAGCATTTGTAGAGAGCCAAATTATTTCTACAGTTGTTCCGTTGGCATTCCACTCTATATTTAATTTTTTTTTTCCTGGTTCAACATCCCAAAATGCCTTCTACTTACATTAAAAACACAGAGAAGGAAACAATCAGTTTTGCACCAGAAGATGCAGATTTTGTGATGTCACTAGGCCAAGCTGTGGTACTGGCTATGTCAGGGATAGGAGAAGTCCTTCTTTGTGTGCCCACCTCAAATGGATCTCACGCAGTGTCCCAGTATGGGTCATAGGGCAGTGTAAAAGCAGTGTGTCAATGAAGCTGACAGCTGACTGTTGCCTTCCTCGTGGAGGAGGTTTGTTTTAATTTTTTGAAGACTCTGGGACTGGGGAAGCAAGGACCAAACTTAGTGAGTCACAGCTCAGCCGTTGCTGTGCTCTGGCCCCCGTGCTGCTCTGTGCTAACCAGGAAATGCATCAACAGAAGAAAACCCTACCAACTCCCATACACAGTGAAATTGAACTATTTAGATAATTGCTTTTTTCAGAATGGTTTAATTCTGATTATCTAGAACTTTTGTATGTTTAATTTTGTCCTGAGTGCTGGCTTTGGAGATAATTTTCCATAAAATTAAATTACAGCAGTTGAAGAAATAAAATCTTATTAGACTATCTAGCCTAAACAAACACTACTTTGAAATTATTGTGCAACATTAAGGGATGCATTCATTAAAAGCTGCATCTGATTTTTTGCATTTAGATGTCCTTTATATTTGCATACTGTTTCAAGCCTTCAAAATTGCGCAGCAAATGTGACTAAAGAGTTTTCATTGATAATATCTACTAAGAATCCATAACATAATGCTATGAATATTGATTTTTTTTTTTTTAAGATGGGGTTTTGAATTAAGGTGTTGATAATTTGAGTTGGCATGGGTCCAGCTGGATGGAGTGTTGGGGTTTGATGCCTGTGATGTAAAAGATAAGTGTAAAGGTATATCACAAGAGTATAGCATAAAATCAAGACCTTTCAATCAAAATGTGTAATAAATAGGTTTTTTAAATTTGCCTTAAAATAGGAAGGTTAAAGAAGGGATGGGCAAGCTGCAAAATTGGAAAGGAAACCAAATATTTGATGGCAAAAATCGTTGGTTTGTTTGTCACAATAAAAAGTGGACTACATCTTTATAATTAACATAAATGCTTTTATAAACGTTTGGCAATTTGTGTTGGTATCCATTTATCATGGGGATTAATAAGCATTTAAGAAATGACCAAGATGAACTTTTAAACAGCAAACTGTGTCAAATTGATACAAGTTTTTCATGACCATTGGGTTAGGTGGGAATTGGCAGCTGGAATACATTTTGACCTCAGAGAGGTTTCTTAATCCATACATTTCAGGAGCAAATCACCAAGAGGTAAATATACAAGATACTGAGATGAAAATGTCTTTTGTTTTTCATTGTGATGTTGGAAGGACATTTTTACAGGTTGAGTCTTAGTTTGGGTTTTATTAGCATCCTCAGGAGGATAGAAAAGATATTTATTGAAACTTAAAGGAGGTGTTACAGTGAGAGGGGTGGCAAGCACTTGGAGCTCTGGTTGGAAATTCAAAATTGTCTCGGTTTCTACCAAGGTTTTGTGATGAAAAAGATCAATGAAGGCAACTGCAAATGGGAAGATGGGGAATACTTAGTTATGCAGCAGCGCTGCTGAAAGAAAAGGGTAACAGTGCACCACAGCCCAAGTCAGCTGTATGTTTCTGTTCCAGAGAAGGCAGAAATCATTCTGGAATGTACGAACAAAATGACTGAATAGGAGATTTCTGGTGATTATTTCTCAGTACTTGGTGCTGGTCAGTCCTCAGCTGTAGAAATTGAAGAGCTGAGAGATACCTGTAATGATGATTTTGACAAGAGAAAATAGCAAGAAATACTGGACGAATTTTCACAAATAAACCATGAAATCTGAGGGTAGTTGTTGATATGAGCCTTGCAGTAAGAATTGTACTGAAGAGGTGATCATTCACTCTTCTGGGTTTTGTTTTCTTTTTACAAATAGAAATGCAAAGGAATGATTTCTTTTTTGTTTCTGTGTTTGTTGGGTTTTTTTATAAAAGATGTTTAGAAAAAGCTTTCCACCTGTGAAATTAGGCCTGGAGAAGGTCCTACAAGAGAATCCATTAGAGGTTTTAAAACAAAGCAAAAGAAAAAAACTCCCCAAACATATAAACCACAGTACTAATGTTGGGGATCTAACCTGGAAAAATGGGATACTGAATTGAAATTACTGTTGTATCTCAGAGATTCCACAGATCATAATTGACCTTTTAATTACTTTGGAATGGAATTCAGGTTTTCTGCATTTAGTTAAAAAAAAATTAATTCCTTCGATTTCTATGAATGTAGTTTAGGTTTCTATTCTAAAATAAACTTTAGGTTTCAGAAAATCAGTTTTCTTCATTAAAAAAATATTTGCCCCCTAAATTCCTGACCAAAACAAGAAATTGTTATACAATAAGGTTTCATATCATAGATCAGATTCCTGTTTCACAATGAACTCTCTATGCAAGTCTTTGAACTGTAATTCCAGCTATTCACCCCTAACTCATGCGAATGACCCTGAAGTTTTGGGTCTTTCAGTCAGTCAGCTTTAACTTAAACAGCCTTTGTAAGGCTTTGCGAGCCCTGTTAGGAGTCCAGGGTATTTCTGGCACTGAATAGCTGAAGGCAAACAGGGAAAACTTCTGTTGTGTAATGCACCAATACATTATCATTTGTAGAGATTTATAAAATGTATAGATATTCATATAGGTATTATAATGTAGAATTTCATGTCATGTGTAATTATAAACATGATGTGATATGATTTTATAATAGAAAAATGTATAGTTATTTTGGAAAAATTATCTGGGTGCCAAAGGGCTGAATAATTCTCACAGTTTTAAAGGGGAGGATCACAGTCAGGTGTGATGTTGGTTACTTGATTTTAACATAAGCCACCTGTCCTGCTTTACTGTGGCTAAACGCATCTCCTATAAGCAGGGCAGCACACAAAAAACCCCAACAAAACCAAAACCCAAACACAATACAAATAAAATTCATATAGTTAAAGTTTTAAAACATAAGCAAGTAGACTCTCTAGAGCATTTACATGTAATGGTCTATGTAGTTACACATTTGCTTGAGTGTCTAATTGTATGTGTGGCATGTGAATGCAATGTGTGCGTCTGATCAAATGGGATTAAACACTGTTAAAGGAGAGGACTTACTGTCTTTCATGTGCATTGGGTGACCTTGCCAGAACTTGCAAAATTGCCTCAAGAGAATAGGAAAAAAAAAATCATCTATTTCTTTAGCTTCTTATCTATATTCACTCTGAATAATACTTAAAATTTGGGAAAGTGTGTCTGAAATATAAAGAAAACAGTAGCTATTATGATGAAAACTGGCTGTGGCCTTTTATAGATTTAAAAAAAAAAAAAAAAAAAAGAAAAAATCTTTTATGACTGCTCTGTTCCCTGCAGTGTATCTGTGAAGTGCAGAAGAAGTTCACAGCAGATGATTATACTAAGGTACCAAAGCTAGTGGAGTGTGAGATAATCTTTTGAGCTGAGAATTAGTGTCTCAGGCAACCAAGCGAGAAACCAAAGGGGAGTTATTTCTTCAGTAAAGTTTAACATCTAAGACACACCTGAAGCTGTAGCTCTTTATTACTGGTCAAATCAATATCTTTGACTGTCTCTTACATGTTAATAAAGGTGGGGTTTTTTGTGTGGTTGGGGCTGTTTTGACAGGAGACAGTGGCTTTGCTCCAAAATCCTGTTTTGGTTTTGAAATCCAAATTTCTAAATTGTAAATGCAATTTGCTAATAGGGGTAATATAACCTTTACAGATCTGCTTATTACACCATTCAATTGTGTGTGCCATATCCACATTCCTATATTTGTCTTGTAAAATAAAAAACAAGGAGAAAACGTGGGGGTTTTGGGTAGTTCTGGGTTTCTTGTCTCTAGATTACATTTCAAACCTCCCCTTTCCTTCTGAATCCCAGAAGAGTTAAAAGAAGAACTTTCAGGAAGAACTGTTTGACTTCATATCAAAGTCCATTTGTCATCAAGGCTGGACATGACACCTTTAGGACCAGCTAGTAGTAACTACCTTAAAACATAGCTGAGGGAGTAGCTATTGATGGTTTCTAAGTTATACAGCACCTCTCATTTATTGCTGTAAGGCTGTGATGATATAAACAAACCTTGGTTTAGTGAGAACTATGAAAGCCTGTTATGAAGTACTTAAGGTAGTATTGCTATCTAGATGATGCTCATTTACTAGTTTTACGAACCAGGAAGAAATCTCTTCCAGAATAAGTTTCATGTTTCTCTTTCAATTCATTGATATGAGGCTAAAGTGTGGAGAGTGGGGCAGTTTAGGGGATATATCGCCACGTGTAGCAAGGGTCTGAAAAACTGGGCAAAAAGCAGGGGAGGGAGTTTCTAACACCAATATCATTTCAGGTTGTTATTGCTTTTGCTCATGATGTTCCTGTCACCTGTATTTGCCAAAACATAAACATTAGTAATAAAAGTTCTTGTACCTACTTTAAGTTTCTCTTAAAATATTTTGAAAATTTTTGGTGTGTTTTTTTTATTCCTCATTCAATCTGTCTCCTTGGCATTTTCATAGCAAGGATTGACATTAAGTAGTCTCTCAAGCTTCAGTGCATCAGGCCAGGATGCTTGGAGTTGTTAGCTGCTAATAAAACATCTGGCAGTGCAAATGGTCTTTAAATAAAACACATGAGCCTACTTTGTAAGTGTAACTGACCCACTAATTATGTGCTAGTGTGTGTGTGTGTATGATCCTACTGTGTGAATTAAATACTTGCCACTCATTGACTTTTGGAGGACTGTCAACAGAATAATAAGCAATGATTGAAGAAACCTATTGAAAATTAAGAGGGAGCTCTATGTACTATTTGATTATCTATTAAAAAAAAGTTTAATTGATATGTGCTGTCAGCCAGTGTTCTACCTAATCTTCTAAGACGAAGCAGTTGGATTGTGTTAGTGATTAAGAATGTGTTTGTGCATTGCCAGAGTTACTTCAGAGGAAAGTCTTTCTTTAAAGTCACTGTACTTTCATATGCTTTCACCAATAAGCCATTCCTCTGATATTGAGATGTGTGCATGAATAACCATGTGACTGATCTAGGATCACAGAATAGCTGACGTTGAAAGGTCTCTCTTCCTCCTCAAGCAGGGTTGCCTTTTCTGGATATCTTTTTAGCATATCCAGATGCCTATTTAGTATTGCCTCATCCTGTCATTGGGCGTCACTGTAAAGCATCTGGTGGTGTTGAATTGGCACTGTCCCTTTGGGTACCTGTACACAACGATGAGGTGGCATGCTATACCTGATAGCCAAGTTTCATGTTTTTCATTTGTGTGACTGTCGAGAAAGACTTTGCTTATGAGAATGTCCTCTCCTGCTCTTGCTAGGTTTTTTTTTTTAGGGCTGGTCTGATTCTGTAGGAGAGTTTTAGTTATCAGATTAGTGCACAAATTCTATGTTCTCTTCCAGAAGATTGAAAACATTGTAGAATTCGCAGGTAATGGAGAAATACGCAGGAAGCGTTTTGGGAGGAAGGACCTCAATTTTGGCTCTCCTCAATCATGAGGAACTTTTTCTGGTAATGAGGCCTATTCATGAGAACCTGTTCCCATGATTTCTGCATTCGTGGCTGATGTGTGAATACTAAAACCTTTAGTAGGGTAAAATGTGAAAATACGTGTCTTGGTGCTGAAAGAACTTGACAGAGAGGAAAATTTGCATTCACTGTGAAACCATCTTTTATGTAAGGAGACTTCTTCGTGGTAGTTTACAGTAGCTGGAAACTTTTTCTGCAAAAGACTCTTCCCTAGGTGTGACCTCTGAAAAATGTTTTTACACAGAGAGAGAGAGAAGGAAATAAACCCCTTTGTATGTATCTATAAGAGTAGATCTTAAATCTACATAGACCAAGGGAGGATCTTGCATCTCTTGCTAGTGAATATTGCAATTCAGTCGCTGTCAGCTGTTGGCAGAATGGAAGCTAGTATTTTTCATTGCTTCCTGCAGTTTTTTTTTTCATTGCTTTTGTGCAGTTTTAATCAGTCATGGCTAAGGCATTATTAAATTTTCCCTTGAGCACGCTAGTTTTCTAAAATCAGAAGACTTCTTCCTTATGGCTCAATGTGAAATTTTGGATTGACTACTGAATATCTGTACAGGGCCCCTGTGTCAGCCATTTGTCTGCCTGAGTTTTCACCTTTGTGGAGCACTGACAGTATTGACTGAGGAAGGGTGGGCATCCCATGTCATATATCTACAGACGACTTACAGAAGTCATGGATGAAGGAGCTGGAAAATGTATTGTGACCTTGGTTTGATTGCAATGGGCTGTCTTCGTTCTCTATTGGTCTTTTAAGTCTTAGTTTTACTGCCTCTTTTAGAGCGTCCGGTTCTGCAGCTGCAGAAGACCATTACTTGCAATGGTTTTACCACTTCCTGTAGTAGGGACAGAGGTAGTATAACATCTGGTGAGATGTTATAGCGAGACAGATGCGCTGTGACAAGTCCACGTTTTCACTGCTCAGAATCATTTCCCTTGACACTTGATTAAAGAGCTCCATGTATTCCTTACATTAGTGATGCGTTGAGTGCATTTAATGCTTCTGCTTTAATTTCTGGTACTATTACAATTATTTCCTTGCAGTAAAAAGAAGTGGGTTTTAAGCAGAAAGATTCTTAATGGGAGGCTTGAGCTTGCGGCAAAGTTCTAGAGCTGATGGTGTTTTGCCAGTCCTTACCCAAACTTCAGACTTTAAGTGCAAGACCCAGGACTTGTGTCCAGAAGGGTGAAGGAGGGATTATGCTGTTGATGCAAAGGTGCACTGTCTTTGAGGAAGCAGAAGGAAAAGAATCAGATAGGGAAACATATTTATGTGATGGAGTATCTTCACTTAGTGATATGTAAAGTGCTCAGGTACTCTCCAATGTGACTTTATAATAAAGTTCAGGTGCTCTTAGAATGGCACTTTTTAAAGTGCAAATGAAGTGTAAATATACATGGAAGTTTTTGATGTTAAATTATGTTTTCCCTAAAGGTTTTGCTCTAGTGGCTTAATAAAACATTTTAAGAGATGCGTGGTGTCCCTACTGATGTAGTCTCACTGTGACATGCCAGTAGTGACAATGTCTAGTGTGGATATCACTGCCTAGCATCACATTTTGCAAAATAAGTGACAGATGAATTCAGAAATGACGTTGTATTATTTTGATTTTAATTTTAGGGGAAAAAATCTCGCTGTGTTCAGTGTTTTAAACATTTTTTTTCTTTTTTTGTTCCCCATTGCTTTTGTGTATGTTTCTTTCTCCTTCCTCCATCCCCAGTTCTTAAGAATATATATTTTAGAAGGTAGTTGTTTCCCAGGCAATAAATATTTGCCATCCAAATATTTGCTTGCCCTTTGGATCAACATCTGCTTTAGCAGCTCTTACTGTGGCTGCTTGCCATGCATGCCATGGAGAATGAGAAGATCCTCCTCCAAAACATTTCTTGAAATTTTCTTTGCCTTACTGGAGAAAATCCCAAGAAGAAAAGGCAGGAGTGTGGGTCAGCTTCCTTAGGGCTTTTTTCAAAGGGAAGCTTTGTGAAGGTTGTTCTCTTGTTCCCAGCACAGGAAAGCAGCAGTAGCTGCTTGTGGTCTCTGATCCCAGCGCCGTGGTGGGGGCCACAGATGGCTTTGGTGACTGCCGGCCAAGGTTGTTTTTCTGTACTTCAGTAAGTACAGTGCATTTTTTTTTAGTGTAGGACTGATCAGATTCTTTCACGTGACGAGTTTTCCTGCACTCTGGGTAGATTAAAGAAATTAGAAACAGTTGAAATAATGATTTAGCAGAACTGTTCTTTCACCATTCTTTGAGTCTAGTGCCCGAGGGCACTGTTTTCAGCAAGTGTTTCAATGAAAGGGACTCGAGCAGATTGTCAAGAAGATTGACCTCTTGTCAAGTGAGAGCCCTAAAACACTGTTAGGGGGCTCTGCTGTGTTTGAATTAATTAAAAAAAAAAAGTATATGTGCTTTTGTTGATTTGCTTAAGTACTATAAAGAAATACGTGTGGTGAGAGGAGGCAAGAAACCATCTGCAGTTAATACAAAGACTTTTGAATCAAGTTTATTAAGAGCAACTGATTGTGCAGATTTTTACCCAAATTACAGAATGGGTGATATCACAAAGCTCAGTCGCCTCATCTGAAATGATTAAGTACTTCTCATTGTGAAAAGCTTGCATGTGCTTATTGTTCTTGAAAGATACTGTTCTTTCAGGATCTTGGGTTTATTATATAAGCAGCATTAGCTTCTGAAAATAGATTAACTAAACTGTTGCTGCTCATCACTCAAGCCTCTCTGAATCATTCTTTGGTGCATTACTTTCCTATTCCCTTTGTGGTTATATTTTATATGCGTTAATGCAAAGAGCTTAAAACAAAGTCAATATCTAATTGTTATTTCATAAGGTCAGCCCAGTAAAAAAGGGGTGTGTCTTCTGCTTTAAGCCTGTGACAGTTACAAAGCAAGATGAAACTTTAAAATTAAACTAAAGCTGTTACTTGTTTAAATTAATACTTGTTGAATTAGGTAGTGTGAGTTTGTGCAGCTTCAAGTTCTAAATTAATGCCCAGAATGACTTGGCAATGCACGCTTCCAAGCCTAAAAAGCCAGCCATGTCCTGGGCTGCATCAAAACCAGTGTGGTCAAGGGAGGGGGCATAGCTTATGACCCCAGCATAAGAAGGATGTGGACCTGTTGGAGCCAAACCAGAGGGGGCCACAAAGATGATGAGAGAGGGCTGAAGCACCTCTCTTGTGAAGAGAAGCTGAAAGAGTTGGGCTTGTTCAGCCTGGAGAAGAGAAGGCTCTGGGGAGACCTTAGAGCAGCCTGCCAGTACCTAAAGGGACTACAAGAAAGCTGGAGAAGGGACTGTTTACGAGGGCATGGAGTGACAGGACACGGGATAACCTTAAGCTGAAGAAGGGAAGGGTAGTGATGCCCTGGCACAGGTGACCTAGAGAAGCTGTGGATGCCCCATCCTTGGCAGTGTTCACGGCTAGGTTGGATGGGGCTTTGGGCAGCCTGGTCTAATGGAGGCTGTTGCTGCCCATGGACTAGATGATTTTAAAATCCCTTCCAAACCATTCTGTGATGGTGTTTCAATGATTATATTGAAGAATACTATAGCAAAATAGAAACAAACAAATGCAAATAGTGAAACATGCTGAAAAAAACCTTGCAGAGTACATGAAACACTTGTGGCTTTTAATGGGTAGTTCATTTTTATGTAGTGTTTTATTACAAGTTTTTGACATCTGCTTTACCTCTGGTTAGTTACTGGGCTGCTTGATGGCAGAATGGCTTCACAGAAGCTTCTGAAATAGAAAGATACCTTGTTTATGTCAGCAAGAAAAGAGCTTTGCTAAAGAAAGGCCTCATAGCTGTGACTTATTTATCTAACACTGAGTGTCTGAGGCCCAGCATGGATGTATAAGTTACCATGGTACACCTTAGCTTGCATTTTCAGTCTGGTTCTAAACCAGACAAAACTTAGCTGCCTGCTGCACATAACTACTAATCAGTTGACAACATTTATTCTTGATTCATTTTCTTGGAATAACTGAGATTCTGCTAGTAATAAACTATTTTAAATAGCTCAATAACTTTTTTCTAATTTAATTAATTTTATTAATGTTAATTTTCTTAATTGAAGAATTCTTTTTAGATGTTTGTTTATTCATTCAAAGCCATCCTTACCTTTGATTATCCAGTTGGAAGTTACAGTACATGAGTTGAGACAAACTGGAGTAGTGATTACGCTTTCAGATTTCAGTAGCACTTTCAGATTGGTGAAATGGGCATTCATAAAACTCCAGCTTATACTGGCAAAGATACATTGACTGAGCCTTCATTGATTAGAAGTACTAGGTAATTAAACAGAAAATTAAATTAGGAAAATGAGATTCACATAGGTGGGAGGTACTGAGTTGAGTTTCCTGTACAGCTGAAAGGTCTCGAATGAGGTGATGCAGCAAGCAGAGGTTTGCCTGGCCTTTAATTCTGGGTTTTGTGCGGGGAGCTGCTTATTGGGTTAACTCTATGTTGAAACTGTGTTGGTAGAGACTAGGTTAAATGTTTATGAGGGGAATGCAGACTGATGAGTGCCTAAAGGTGCTCTGGGAAAAAACAATGTGTTATGTTGCAGGCAGAACAACGTGTTTAATGAAGCTTCATATATTGCTGTTGAGTGTGTGTATTCTTTCATGTATAGTAAGTAGAACTCCTACGGATATGATTCATCTGCTCTGTGCTCAGTGTAAAAACCTTAGGAATCAGATACATTGTATTCATTCTCTGTAGTTTGGATGTTTCTGTGATGTAATAACAGTATCATTGACACTATTTAGATAACATCATGTGTCTCTCCATAGGAACAAGCCTGTTTACACTCTCTGTCTACTTATGCAAGCATATGGCCTCGAACTAAGGTCTTTTAATTGCATGCAAGTCCAGAGGAGAGGCAAATAGAGTAAATTTATTACTTAAACCAGAAATTCTTTAGTTCCTTATTAATTTGCTAAGGTAGGATCAGAACCCCCTCTCACTGTGTAGACCAAAGATCAGAGGAAAGCTGATGATCTGCTCAGGATCCCATATGTGGCCATGCAAAGCTGTCTTGTGGCCTCTTCAACCACTCCAGAAAATAATTCTACAAAAGATTATAAAAGGTGTCTGGAAAAGAGCATCAAATCCAGGAAAAGGAGCTTGTAGATGTCAAGTGGGCTGTGTCTGGGAATGTAGAAGTACTGCTGTTTTCTTATTCTAGCTCACATCAACAAATGTGCTTCTGTAAACCTCCTTGGTCTTAGTGTTTCTAAGTGAAGTGTTTCAGTGGTCATTTTCCTTAGAGTTCATTTGAACTTACGGAAGTTTCTAGGAAAAAAAAAAAGGCTTATGCAGAAAATTAGTTTTGTGGACAGTTATCCTGCTTTTACAGTATTTTCATTTTCACAAATATTTGAAATAGTTTTTGAGGAAATAGAGTTGTATTTCTTAACGTTTTGGGGCTTAGTGATGAGTAATTCCCAAAAGAATATGGCACACTCATGATGGATAAACACTACATTTTATCTTTTATATATTTTGTGTGTGTGTGAGAGCAATATAAAATAGCATTTTAGTAGTTAACAAAAGTTAACTAACTAGACCTTAATAACAGTTGGGGTTGTTTAAATCAGGCTTTGAAATTTCCTCTCAATCTGGCTATTTCAATTTTTATTAATATCATGGGATGACTATATTAGAGAATGCTTTCTAAGAAATTAAGATATTTTTCCTTGGATGTTGTATAGGAAAGTTTTAATATTACCTGCTAAAACCACAAAGTGCCTTGTTTAGGCAAACTAGAAAGAAAAAAACCCAAACGAATCCAAATATAATACCAGTAGCCTGGGAATTGGGAAATACCAATGCTGGGAAATGCATTAGGTTTTAACCTGTACTTGGGGGATTCATTATTGTCAATAAGGACGACAGGGGTAGTGTCTTCAGAGAAGCTAGTGCATTTTCAGTATACCATATTGGATTGCTACTGATGTAGGAGGAAATCACAGAATCACAGAGTTGTAGGGGTTGGAAGGGACCTCAAGAGATCACCGGGTCCAACCCCCCTGCCAAAGCAGCTCCCCAGCTCATACTGCACAGATAGGCGTCCAGACGGGTCTTGAATCTCTCCAGAGAAGGAGACTCCACACCCCCTGGGCAGCCTGTCCCAGGGCTCCCTCACCCTCACTGGGAAAAAGTTCCTCTGCATGTTGGTGCGGAACTTCCTATGCTCCAATTAGCTGCCATTGCCCCTTGTCAAATGTTTTTCTCAATAAAAGTTGAGTAGTAAGCAGCTCATATATAAAGAAAAAAATAATGCAAATTATTGTTTTAAACCTGCTAAGGTAAATTTTGTGATGTTCCAGGCTTCACTTGGAAATCTTGCTAGGTATTAGTCTTTAGGATGTTCACTTCTAATTCATATATAACTGTAAGGAATCTGCCATTGGTTTTGGAAGAAGAAATTGTCAAGTACAGTATATGTAGCACATTAGTGAACTATCTGCAAACCTGGAGTATTGTGTCCAGTTCTGGGCTCCCTGATATAAAAAAGATAGGGATATCTCCAGGAGAGAGTTCAGAGTGGGCTATGAAGATGATTAAGGGCCTGGACCATCTCTATGAGGAAAGGCTGAAAGAACTGGGGCTGTTCAGCCTTGAGAATAGACTTAAGAGGGGATCTTATTAAGGTTTATAAGTATCTTAAATGTGGGACACGGGGAGATGGCCAGCCCCTTTTCAGTGGTCTGTGGGGATAGGGCAAGGGGCAATGGCCTCAAGTCGGGGCACAGGAAGTTCTGCACCAATATGTGGAAGAACTTTTTCCCAGTGAGGGTGAGGGAGCCCTGGTTCAGGCTGCCCAGGGGCATTGTGGAATCTCCTTCTCTGGAGATATTCAAGCCTCATCTGTCCTAGGGAACCTGCTTTGACAGGGGGGTTGGACTCGATCTCTGGAGGTCCCTTCCAACCCTTATGGTTCTGTGATTCTGTGAAAATTCTGAATATTTTGAGAAAGGATCCTCTCCCTTTATATCCTACTCTTTATTTCATCTATGACTAGTATATGTAATATGAGCTAGGGAGCCTGCTTTGGCAGGGGGGTTGGACCCAATGATCTCTCGAGGTCCCTTCCAACCCCTACACTTCTGTGATTCTGTGACTATGAGAACACTGTAATAACTTCTCATTTGTCATTGCTAGGCATACATATTTTAACAAGACATTTGAGCTCTTATTTCTCCTTTGGCCTGAAGAAGGGAACAAAGAGAAAGCATTCTTTGTTGCTCTAAACACATTAAAGCAAAATATAAAGCTGTTTCACTGATTAGAAAAGAAAGACATTGTGGAAAAAGGCTGTGCATAACCAGCAGCAAGAAGCTTATTTGTAAAGGGAGAAGCCCCTGGATATTTGGTATAAATGAAAGACCAGACTATGAAATGTGTTTATATGGTTTTTCTCACTGTGAAACTAATGGGAATTAGATAACTAAATGCCTTTTGAAGTCTGACCCAAATATCATAGGTGCAAATTTGTCAATATCTAAAGAAACACTGCTTGTTTCCCCCTCTTTTGGCACTGTAACTTGAGAGTAGCTTCACTTAGGTCAAGAGTTAATGTGCTCCAAGGTCTGTGTGGGAGGGGTGTGTTTGTCCTGAAGAGTCACAATATTTGCATTGTAAAGTCAAATTTTGTGCTTTTATTTTCCTTGATGGCTTGGAAACTGTTAGGGGCTTATTGCCCACTCTTGTCTCTATTATGAGTAGAAATATTTAGACTTAAATGTCATAAGCAGAGAGTTTGTTTATTCACATGTATGCACCTGTTCAGTCCTTAAGGTCACAGCAAAGTTCATGATACTGACTTCTCCATGTAAAGTTATTCCTTTCTGCTGTGGAACACAGTAACACACAAGAGGAAAAAATATCTGCAAAACAAGTTCCAATTTCTTTAATGGGAAAATATTCCAGCAAAGGATATTATACTTGAAAGCCATGGGGATAAAACTCAGTGAAGGTGGCATTTTTTACTCAATGGATATAATTTCATTCATTTACCTGTAATGATTTCTCCCATGCTTGAAGAACCTAAGTAAGATTATCCAAACCCTTTTTAGAGAATGCTTACTCAGTATTTAAAAATTTATGTCAGCCAATACCCCAATTCTTTTTTTTTCATATATATCCTATATATCATAAAAAATTTTTTCAACCTTAGAGGGAAACTGATTTTTAGTACAGAATAAAGAAATATTTCTGCCAAGATGTGGACAAGTAATTCAGCTGGATACTGAGTCTAAACCTCACATCCCTTATATTTTCTTGCATTGCCTTGATAAGGATTGATATGGTTTTGTTACTACTGCGGTAATTCCACAGTTTTAATCTGTTAGGTTTTTTTCATCAGCTTTGGCAATTGTTAGCCGTGCCCCATAGCACATAGATGATCTGAACTTTATGTCAGCATAATCTGCCTTCAAAATACTCATTTTTTTCCACTGTGCCATACACAGCTTAAAGCACACTGAGCTTTTATACACAAGGTTGCGTGGGCTATTCTGTTATTTGGATAGTCACCTTATTCCTATATAAAGTCTTTATTCATCCCTTTTCATGTTCCAAATTGTCTTGTCCAGGTGACTACTTACTGCCATTATTTCTGGTTTCATAGCATGTGAATTGGATGAAGGGACTTACTGTATCATTTTCTACCTTCTCAATATGAATTTTTGAGGCTCTGGGCTTGTCACTTGTTTAATGCACTGTAATCACCTGATCTATTTAAACGGAATTTCCTCAAAAATTGCTTCTCCACATTTGACACACATTGTCAGATGCTGTGTTATATCCAAGAGAACCTGAGATGTCAAGTGATTCTTCTCCTAGAAGCAGTGCATGTCAATTTTATGTTGCCTTTTCTCTGTGTGATAGCAGCTGTTCAAATACATCTTCCAAATGCCCTCATCCATATGAACAGCTAGTTGATTGTTCTCAACTCCCATTGAGTGAAGAGAATTGTTGGCTGAGCATGCAAGAAGACAAGGACCAGAAAGAGACTGACCAAACTGATGGGTAAAGGTGGTTAAGAAAATTGCAATATTTAGGGGGAAAAAAAAGGAAATTCCCCAGCCTACCCTCACCTCTGGTGTTGTTAATGTTGCTTAGTAAAATCATAGATTCCTGTTATTAGTTGCTTGTTAGGCTAGTGCATCAATAGGATAGAATATTTCATTTATAAAGGATGTACAGTGATCATGTAGTCCCACTGCCTGACCCATTCAGGACTGACCAAATTTTAAAGCATGCTACTAAGGGCATTGTCCAAATGCCCCTTAAACACTGACAGGCTTGGGGCATCAACTATCTCTCCAGGAAGTCTGTTCCAGTGTTTGACCACCCTCTTGGTAAAAAAATGCTTCCTAATGCCTGGTTTAAACCTTCCCTGGTGCAGCTTTGAACCATTCACACTTGTCCAATCACTGGATCCCAGGGAGAAGAGACCAGCACCTCCTCTACTTTTCCTCCTCAGGAAGGTGTGGAAAGCAATGAGGCAACTGTACAGCCTCCTTTCTACCAGGCTAAAGAAGCCCAGGCTCCTTTGCAGTTCCCCATAGGACATTCCTTCCAGTCCTTTCACCAGTTGTGTTGCCCTACTCTGGAAAAAAATAGACTAGACTTGATATTTTTTGAGATGACGATGTGGCTTGCTTTTTGGGGATGACAGAAGCAAATCAGGAATTTTTCACATCATTCCATTTTTTATTTTTTTATCAGTAAATCTTCCCTGAGGTTATTTATTGTACCATTTTTTGCATCTGCTGCTTCCTGTTCTGTTTGCGGTGTTACTGGTGTGGTCAGCCATTTATTACCTTGCCTCAGTCGTTTAACTGTCTGCCTCAAATGCCTCTGAAGTAGAGGCCAATGAATCAAATAGAAGACTTCTGTGTGATTGATAGTACTGGAGGGTTAAAAAGTGGTTGTCCAAGTTTGATGCCTGCTACGGAGTTTGATATTTATTTTTAAAAAAATATATATCCATATGATGTATGTACATCTTCTCTTCAACATCCCCAAGTGTCTTGATTCTATTTTATCTGAAAGCCCAACATGTTCAAGTTACGTCAAAATGAGTCATGCACATTTCACTATTAATTTGTTCTAATAATCCAGTTTAAATCAACTTTAATAGGCATGTTCATAGATAATAAAGGATTTCGAGAGGGAGAAAAACATTTCACTTAGCCCTGAAACAACAGAAAGTTTAATAAGTGAAAGCTTCTACTTAACACTTAGGAACTATCAGTGTGTAGCAATTAATAATATGGTCACATGTTAAAATCTATGCATGATTGCATCAAAATAACCCAAACCCTAAATAAAAACCAACACTATCATTTGTTAGTAGTTAGCTTTTCTGTTGAATTTTCTGGTAGACCTTTTCTCATAACTTGTGATAAGTTTCTTTGTAGAAGTGAACAAGCCTGTACTTAAGGCTGTTAAAATATGGATATGCACAATTTCACTCCATTAACATTTAAGTAGTGCATTGGAAATACAGTTGTACCTTACAAGATAGTGTAACTCCCAGTATCAGAGAATAGATGAATTATAGAATAAGTTTGGTGGCAAACGGTCCCTGAAAGGTATTCATTTGATCACATCATCTTTTACATGATTGCTACATGACTTCACAAAGCTAATGAACTTACTTTTTTAATCATCAGAGAATAGGAGGGATAGAAGTCTGCTAAACTTCTGTTATGCAACATGGCAGATTATAAACTTGCTGTTTAGTAGGTAAGAAGGTCTTTCCCATTTTATTGTAAGAAAAATAAGTGTGTTGAGATGATGGAGGTGGGAAAAATTGAACATATTCTTTAAAATTTGGGAAGAGAGAAGATGTAACAAAGAATTCTGCTGTATCTGAGCTGTACCTCAGTGTATATTACTAAAAACATTTGTTTCAAGTAAGCACTGAAGTTTTTGGCTGGGAAGCTTGATACTGTATTGTAAATGATGTAAAAAAGAAAGCAGGGGGTGGGGGTGGGGAGAAGATGTAAAGTAGTATTTCTGTAGCAAGAGAATTGTCTTTGAGAAGGATGGCCAGAGCCACAACTCATTAAACTTATTTTTTTATAATTAAGGAAAGCAAAGGAGGACCAGAGACTATGTAAAATCCCCAAGAGTCTTAACTGAGAGCTTAAGGTACTATACTGATGAGTACTTGTGGAGAATTCCTGAGTTTAAATATATTTGGGGTTTTTTGCTGTCTCTGTATGCCTGCTTTCATAAAGCAGAATGAAGTGAGACCTGCATATTGTGCATCAGGGTTTCCTTACCCCTTTTCTAATGTATGTCAGCACTGGAAGAGGAAACATCAAACTGAAAGCCTCACCTTTGTTTTCTCTGGGTAGGTCAACTTACTATTTGCAAAAACTGTGATCAGTTTGTATTCCTGACAAAATACTATTTACACATAAACATTGGTAAGAGAATAGGAGAGCAGCTATCAAGAGCCCATGAGCCAGAAAGGCGTGAAATAATGAATAACTTAGATTTTGTTTTTCCCAGTAGCAAATTGAGATTACTTTCTCTCAGTAGGCAACGTAGAAAGTGCAGGACCTGGCCCTTGTTCAGGAAAGCAACTTATTAAACGTTAATGTATAGAGGTATTTCTTCCTCTCTCTACTTCATGTAATGCTTCTAACTTGTTTGAATGGTGTATTTTTGTTATCTGTGAAATTATGAGCTAGATGGTAAAGCAATCAAAGGTTGAAGTGTACTCTTGAGTATGCACGTATCTGCCCTGCGGGGGTAGGTAGAAGTTTCATATACAAATACAGTGGCTGAATTTAGTTCACAGTGTGTAAATGGACTGTTGAGAAGATTTTTGTGTTGCACCCTGATGCCCTGTAATGTATGCATGCTGTGATGCTCATTTGTTGTGCCATAGTCCTGTTCTAACCCTGAGGATTTTTTAGTGGCCTTCAGCTTTAGATGAGGAAAAGCAGGATATGCAAAATAAATGCAGTGGGAGGTTTTCAGAATGACTGAGAAATAAATTAAGTAATCAGCATTTCACCTGCTGTACTAAATGGATGCTATTAGTAAACACTAGAGGGTAGGTTTTCAGCATATAAAGACTCCGAGTAGCAGCAATCTTTGATAATGATGGGAATTGCATGTTTAATTCCCCGCATGCCTTACTGAGAATTAGCTAGTAGCTGTATGGGACTTAAGATCAGCTAACACCGTCTGCAACTCCAAGTTTCCATTTCCCAAAGTTGTGAATACTTTTTTCTTTTGGCTTACGAATCTGTAGACACTCTGCGCCGATATTATACATGCAAATTGACTCTAACTGGATCACTTTGCGTCAGTCTGAGCTGATGAGAAAAGCCCCACGCTAACCATATGTTATACTACCCCTGTAAAGGGAGCAGTGGGATATTCTGTACTTTTCGGAGCTGTCACTGGATGGGTAGCTTTTTTCCTAAGCTGTGTATTTAGGCTTGCTAGGAGAACTGGATTTACAGGTTTTGTTTCCTGAGATATGGTAATTGTGATCTGAAAACACAAGAAAACGTTTTTTTTAAATGAAAACAAGGTAGTAATCAATACAACTGTGAAGGGATAAAGAAAGTCTCAATAGCTGGGAATTCATCAATTTTTTCCCTACCTTTTATGAAAAGTAAACGTTTGTATTTGTTTCCTTTATAATTTTCCTTGCTCTATTTAAATGAAGGGTAAGGTTATCTACAGGGATTTCTTTCTTTTTCAACATGTATGTTAAATACCAGCGTAGGTAGCTTCAAATAGAAGCTGTAGACTTTGCTTGCTACTCCTGTTTAATGAGAAAGCATTCCCTATATTTTTCTCTTGTGAAACTGACAACTTTTTCCCTTTTCCTTGCAGTATGGTTGTGTACTTCTTTGTACCATATATAGGGTTTTTTGGGTTTGCATTAATTAATTTGAAATGTATCAAGCAAATTGAGATTTTCTCATTTTCTGTTTTAAAATTTGTCTATGGGATTTAAATTTTTTATGTTTATTTTTACACAAGTCCTTGAGGTTTGTGAAAAATGAGGAAAAAGTTGCCAATCAAGCTGGGAGTAAGATGGTGCTGACTGTACATATGGATAGTAGCTATTTACCTTCTCTTTCTTGCTTTCGAGATCATGCTCAACATTGTTGTAGCTGATCTAAGATTTCTTGAAGATTTTAAATAGCTTGATTGCTGAAAAACTTGAATACACTGCCTAAGGTTTTCACAGAGATTTTAAAAACTGTTTTAGATGAAAAAAGGAGCTATATTTCCCTTTTTTATGGACTTGTATACACTTTTTAGTGATGATATTAATTGAAATAAAATGTTAGTATTTCCATAACTCTTTAAAATATTACAAACTGTAACACTTGAGGAAAAAAAACCCCAACATCTTTTGCATAAATTTAAACCAGGGTCTATGGTGTAGTTAAAGCTGAAGAAAAAGGAGGGGGGAATAAAGTTGAGGAGCTAGATAAATGAGTTCTGGGGGATTAACAGGATGGGAAATAGTTGAGTAAGTGGGGAGAAAAGTTGCAAGATCCAGAAAAGAACCTGAGATGACCTTGCTGCCAGAGATAAAGTTAAATCTGTTTTATGTGTAGAAAGAATGTTTGTTTGGTAATTTTAGGCTGTTTTCCCAGAGAAACAAGATTTTCGAAGTCACATGTATCTCTGCGTCCAGCAATTTTTAGACTTACTTTGTCCATAAGAATCTATTTTGACCACGTTTGACAGTGTGATAAAAGTCTCAGAGATGAAACTGCATTAAAATAAGCAGATGGATAACATGACCAAATCAGAGAGATGCTGTATTACTTGATTACCCAGCAAAAGTGAGATAAATGTCCTAGGCTGGGAAAGAGGTTCAGCTGGAGCTTACCTCTTCAATACGCATCAAGGTCAATCAACCACAGGGCACAAATCTATAAGATACCAGACTTCATTAGAGCTCATTGGATTGGGGTTTTGCTTGTTTGTTTGTTTGGAAGTAGGGCTTAGTAAGACTTTTCTGTAAAGATGTTTTCTTTGCTGGCTCACAGACAGATGATCTCTCTGTCAATTGGATATCAGTTTTGGTGCCTGGCTTAACTTTTCTTCTTAAATTAACCTATTGTCTTAAAATATCAGAGGCTGTAGCTGTTAGAGAGTGTAGAGGCAAGTATCCCAAGGAGGGGGGGAGGGTTGTCCTGGTTCTGGCCAGGCCAAAGTTACCCTCCCCAAGCAGCCAGCCCAGGTGAGCTGAGTTAGCCCAGGTGAGCTGAGTTAGCCCATGTGAGCCAAGACATCATTCCTCCCATAAAAGGGGGGGTGACTGGGGAGGGGTTCTTCTGGTGCCTTCAGGGAAGTTTGAGGATGGCCAGGGCATAGGGTCGGTCCTTGCATCATGCAGCACTGTTATCATCGAGCTGGTAAGGTACTCTGTGTTATCACCGGGTGTGAGTGTAACTTGGACTGTTGTTGTTCCCCTTTCACGGTGCTTTTGTCAGTTAACTGTCTGTATCCTGGCCCAGGAGGGGAGGGTCTGTGTTCCTCCTCCCTGAGTGATTAGAGGTGTGTGGTGTTCAGACCCTGCTTGTCCTGGGCAGGGACAGGGATGTGTGGAGGAGAAACTAGGGCAGTAGCAGCATATGTAATGGGATATTTTCCTGTTTAAACAGACGTGTGTAATTGCATATTTTGTGTATTAGATTGTTTCCTGATGTTTTGTTTGTTACCATATATTATCTGTTCTTTCAGTTACTAAGTTCTGCTTCTTATTTGTCTTGTGTCTGAGACATTGTATTTACTTGAGTAAAACAGAGATTTGGTTCTCCTAAAATGCAGCTGGCTTCCCTCTGTTTGAGAAGGCATGGGGTGGCAATTTGGGGCTGGATTTCAGGCTTGGGGGGAGTTTTGGGTGTGTATTTGGCATGTATGTGGGTTCTCCCTTGCATCTCCAGGGGCAAAGAATTTGTTTGCAGGCATGAGGAAAAGCCAGCCTCTTAAGAACAGGTTTTTGGCCAGGGTTGGGATGGAAGCCAGAGGAGGGAGTTCAGCCTCAGCCTCCACAATTTCAGTGCTTGTGCTCTTGGGGATGATGATCCCTAAGCTCCTGAAATGTTAATGCTAGGAGTTCTGTAAAATGCACTTGAGGAATCACTGGATCCAGCGTTAAGGACAATAATTTGGCCTCTGAATGCTAATAAATGAAGTGTATGCTGATCAGTACTGGAAGGGAGAGAATACTAATTTCCTCAAGAAAGTAGAATTAGGCATTTTTAAGTGGGCAGTTTGCCACCCTTTCTTGGATAACCAAATTTTGCCTAAATGGGGCTATTTTGTTAAATTCTTTGACAAAAGAACAGAAGTGGTTGATAACAGGAAGAGTAATACGGTTCTAACTTGTCTATGGGATCAGGAGTTGACTTGATTGGGAATGTCAGAGTTAAATCATCACATAAATGAGATCATTTTCTGAACGTGAAGCTCTGAGTATGTTGACATCATCCATTGAGTGAAGAAATGTTTGCTGAAAGTTTCTTACACAATCCTTAAACCCCTGTCTCCCAACTCCACCCCCAGGAATGAGCCTCGGTTGGTTGCAGCAACCTATCCATTTTACCAGGAAATTCTAACCACCAAGATAGTTTTCTTGCTCCTGAATAATGTTGTTAAAACAGTTTTTCTTAATATAAATTATTACTCACTAGTTTATTAATAATTCCTCCCCATGGTATTATGTACAAGGGGCTGGTTGATCTCATATAGAATGAAAATAATAATTTTTATGTCTAAATTGGATAAAATTTTATGTACAATAGTAATATCCAGGCTCCCAGAACTCTACCAGACAAAGGTTTTAATGAATTTGACATTTCTCTCACTGAATAATTTTATTAGAGATTTCATTTTTTGGCTGTAATGATGACCAGTATGCTCCTTCACTTTTCTTTTAATTTGTTATTTTTCCATTAACAAAAGTAGAAGAAAAAATACGGATAAAAAAATAGTTCCCATCTACAGTAATGTGGTTACCTGTATTAAAAAAACCCCAAGGGGCATGAAACTGAGTGAAGAAGGAAAATGTCATTTGGGAAACATCATTTGCATTTTCAAGATTGCTTAATAAGCGTTTTGCTTTAATGAGCACACTTTAGTCATTCCATAGGAGTTTGAGAGTTATTAATAGCAGTGTCATTCCCAAAGCAGTCAGAGTATTTAGATCCCTGTACTGAGTTTAATCAGTTAAAATATATTTCCTTCTTAGTTTGCTGCCCCTGAAACATTTTTCAACTGTCAGACAAACTCTGTCTTCAGTGTTGTTTATCAGTTCAGGAGAGTTAACTCTTAATTATTTAATTAAGCCTTTTTATTATAGAATATGGCATTAACTTAATTCCTAATTTAAGCTAGTTAAATAACCTTATAGACCTGATTAGGTGAACTATGTTGAATATCTGCTGTTCAAATAAATAACACAAGCCTCTGCATAAATGCCATCTAATGCCTGCAATTGTTATAATTCCCTCTTAAATATTGGGTTGGTTTTAATGTTCATGTGACATTTACTTAAGTGTTCTTGATTGGAGTATCTTCTAGAAAAAAAATGCTGCCAGACAGTGACTGTTATATGTGAATGTTATTGGTACATGGAGCCTGATACCCATGAATAACTTGAGATCAGCACTGGGCTCTAGAAAACTGGGTTAATGTTTAAGGAACTGATTTAGAAAAATATCTGAGCACGTTGCTAATTTTGACCTCGCATATATACATACAGACTTCAGTTATGGGCTTAAATTTTCCTCATTATGCCTTTTTGATTCTAAGGCATATATGAATCAATCTCTTTATGGTAAAAATTAAAACTCTTTTTAAGATTGTCAGACCTTTCAGTGCCTAGGTTTATTAAGAAATTGCTTTCAGAGAAGAAACCCATGGGATTAAACCAGAGCTCTGTTCCCAGTGATGGCAGCATATTGGGATACTCTGCACTTCCACTCCACTTTTGCCTTTTAAATAACACTATCCAAGTTTGAAAAGCCACCTTCTTTAACATTTGTTTCCTTCCCACTGTTTGTAGATAGAGATCACAGCTGTTCCGTTTTGGTCTTTTTCAAGCTTAATAAGTCAGTGTCGTAGACAAAAGAGAATAGGCTTACTGGGATGCTGAAACATCCCATAGTTGTTGTCTTTTAACTTGCTGGACATCTTGTCCCTTTCTGTAAATGTGAATTGTTGGGGTTTTTTACAGCTAGTTTGCTTGCAGGGGCTTGTTGCAGAAAGAGAACTTGAGCATGGAAGTTGTCTGTGTGCCTGGGAGCTGGAGCTGTGTGAGCAGATGGGGTCACTGGACGTGGGAGAACATAAAAAGCAACAGGAGGAATGGTGAGACTGGCATTAGGCACTTTGCATCGGCACAGCTAGGTCAACTTTTTGGTCCCTTAGTTGTTTTTTAAACTCTTCAGCTGTATGAACTTCTTTTCTGAGATGGACTTCATAGACTGTTGCAGGAGCTGTTTGCTATTCCAGATTACCTTTGAAGTAAGCACGTCCTGACCTTGGACTGACAAAGATATTCTTATTAGTAAGAAGAGCATGTTCCTTGCTCTGTTTCTGCATAGTGATTGTGAGAGATGTGAAAACCCTAGGGATGCTGAGTGGACAAGACTGTGTTCTGCAGTTTACCTTTCTCATCATGAAGTTGATCAGTGAGCTGTAACAGAGAGAGTGAAAAAGGATAGGAGCTGGAGAGAGAGAAAATCCACTTACACAGATTAGCCTCGATACACATTGATTTAACACAACAATAAGTGCTTTTAAGAGAGGCTATACAGCAAAACAATAGATTTTCCATTTTATTACAATATGAAGAGAAAAAGAACTTATAAAAATATTTATATAAATTAAATTAGATAGCCAAGAGAGAAAATTATATATAACAAGAAGAAAAAATATTGCTTTGTTTGTTTTCAAAAGAAGCAGAAGTAAATTTATGGAAATTGCTTCTATTTTCCAGCTCCACTAGCTTTCACAGAAAATTCCATTAAAGAAAGATGAAAACTAAATATATGTTTTGTATAAATGTGTGACTTTTCCAAAGATGAAGAAATTATTGGAAGAAGCTGAAGTTAGATATTGCTGTTTTTTTTTTTCTTCAGGGAGCTGGGAATTATTGAATTTAAACCTCTGCAACTGTGATGGGTGAAATATAGTTTCACCTCCCCATTCTTATTTAGAACATTCTCTTGAGGAGTATACACTGTACTGCCTTTTTGTGTTTACAGTATTGTGGGAAGGATCTTTTTTTCTTTCCTTTGTTGGGCCTTGTTTTTCACAGCACCTTGGGCAAAGGCCTTGTTCTGTGTTTAGTTTCCACTTTAGTTTCATTTAATCGGATATTTATTCGAAGCTCCCAAAGATGGGCTTGCTCAAATGCACACAGAATAGCATAACAAAGCCAGCTGCACTTCATCTACCTGGATTCCTGTATTGACTCGTTGCCCTCTGGCCTCTACATGGCATTGTTGCCTTTTAGCCAAGATCCTGCTTCATGGGTGGAAAGTATTGATGGTGTAAAGATCTGCAGGTGGGTGAAAGCAGCAGGAGGGTGGCTGCTTTGCACTCCAGCAGGTCCAACGAACATGATCTGCAAATCCTTCCTGCAGCGTGAGGCTTGTGAGTGTTGTGGTGCTGCAGCACTGACCCAGAGCATGCTTATGAGGTAGTTGGCAGCTGGGTGGGGAATGCAATTACTGAGGTGTTAGGACACCATATATGAAGGGTGTGCTAACCCCTCCAAGTCTGCATGATTAATTGGAATTATAGTGCCTGGCCCAAAGGTCTGCCTGGGTAATGCTGTTAGTCATAGGGTGCTTTTGGCTTGGAGTCTTAATGTGTAAGGTATATCCATGTTAAAAGTTTCACACTGAGAAATAATATTTGAGTTCTGTGAAAGTACATGTCTGTCAAAGATCTAGGTAGCATTTATTAGCGTGTCAACCAACTTCCCAGATTTTGCCACAAACACATTTGTTTGGTATTCATATTTATCTTGTTTATGCATGATGTACATAAGGAGGAGTTGAAAATATGTCTTAGAGCTTAACTTCACCCCCACTTTCACATTTTTAATGCTATTTCTGGAAGTCACAAGCCTAATGCATTAGTGCCCAGGTAGCATAATAGATGGATTAACTTGGTGTAGATACTGTTACCTGGTACTTCAGAAATGTGTAAAAATTGTTTAGTTTGGAATATTCTGGCCCCAAAATAACCTTTACAATGTGTTTAGTAAAAGTTTCTGGAAGTACTAGCTGGAAAGTGTGAGTTTATTTCTATTAAGCAAGTGATACGTCCTAGATTTTAATACCAGTAAAATGTGATGAGCATGGGAATGGACCTAATTAAATAAACTTACATTTAGTAATTACATTATTAATAGAAGAGAAAAGGAAAAGTTGGCATCGTCTTTGTGTCAACTGCTTTGCCATTCTGGTATGATGTACATTTAATTAATGTGTCAGTATCACTTAGCCTCTTAAAAGAAACTCCATGTCTTCACTTTAGTTAATGACCGTCAGAAAGGTAATCAAAATGGACTCAGTTGCTTTATGTCAGTGTGCTTTGTTATACTTGAATTATTTCTCCTTTCCCTGAGTTTACTTGTATATGCTTAAACAATTTGAGTATAAAGGAAACAACAGAAATAGGCCAATACATATTTAATTTTGACCTATAGCCTCCTTCATGGAATTTAAATCTCTTATGCTTTCAAATTAATGGTAATTTATCTAAATGAAGAATTGTGTTAAATATGCCAGCAATGTCATTATGACTAATCAAAGGAAAGTAGTCATTTTGCAAAAACTGAGGTTCTTGATTGTGAGCCTTTATTTTTATGAGGGTGAAGATGCTTGTGCTCAGACATTTACATAGGCTTCTACTTACATGATGGTCATCTTATTGGACATGCATTGAAAGCTGCAGGGTGACCAGTGCCTGCCTATTACCCTTTGAACTGATCTTCCCTTTTTTACTTTGAAACAAACTAGACTCCACAAATGATTTGTCCTGAAATGGATCCGAGGATAAGTTTGATGGATGTGAAGCTTTGATGATTAATCAAAGCTTTAGAGACACATTCATTAAAACAGAATGGCAGGTCTACAATAATAAAAATCAAGTGTCTAGAATGGAAACATCTACAGAGATCCTTTCTTACCGTATCTCCTCACCTTCAGAGCATCCTAGATAGTTTCCCCAATCCTTTTCCTAAGGTTACAGCACAGATTGAACTGTGTAAGAGTCACGATATTACCTTTCATTATAGTCTCTTAGTTTATAGGGCTTCATCTGAATGGAGTCTCTGAGGCAAAGGCTATCTTTTTGTTCTAGGAGTTCTCCACAAGTATAGAGCCTCCTGATCATGGTTAAATATTATGAACAAAGCATTGCAGTACGGTCCTGTTGGAATTTAAAATAGTTTTGCTATTGAACTAATCTATTTTAAAATTTCTGCTACAGACTAATAATATATTCATGTCACCTTATCAGCCAGTCAAGAAGAACTGCTGAAAGGTAATTTATTCTCTGATGAAGAAAACTCTTCTTGGAGGCAAGGGTTTCCTTCAGCAAATGGGCAGTCAACTAGTGGCTTTAAAATTCATCCTGAAATGTGAAAACACATGGAAGTTTTGCTGAAGTGGAGAAGTAGGTGCTATGATGGCTTCGTGTTGAGAGTTTTGTCCCAACCTGAAACTCTTAACAGTACTTGAACTAGAAAACATGGCACTGTTATTACAATACTGTAAATGCAAAATAATCAAGTTTTGTTCCTTTGCATATTGTGTTAAGTAGACTTGTAGCTTGGTATTTGATTAATTTTGTAGTGCAGCAGAACAGATTAATATGATTTCTTGATATATCTATGATATGAAATCATTATTTAATTTGGTAAAATACTATGGAGTTGTGTGGAGCAACAATACAAATTACTTAATCCGACCTGGAATGCTATTCTGGTCTTAATAAAATACTGCAACTTCATTAACAATGTAGATTTAGAATAAGGAACTGGCACTTGCTTATCTTTATTAAGCAGACAAAGTACAATGGGCAAGGTGCTCATACTTCTTACTGATAACATGATGGGAGCTTTTGATGATATTATCAGATGACTTTGGCCATGTCCGTCTTCCTTGAGATATCATTCAGTTCAAAATACTGTTCTGAGACATGTTATTCTAAATTAAGGAAGATATATGGTCTTATTAGTCCTGGGTATGCTCGTTCCATAGGGGCAAATTCAGTTCCAGAGAGACCAGGCCACCCGTGTAATTGTGTGTTGGGTGGAATGGAAGTGAAGTTATGTGAAGGAAAAATGAATGATGAGGAGGAAAGAAAAAGGAGTTGGGTGACTGTTTTACAGTAATACATGTTTGCTGGGAAATTAATCCAGCATGTATTTCAGTTCTGTTGTTTGTAAGTACATAGGGATATGAAATTGGTTTGAGCTTGATTTTTAGGGTTTGGTGGGTTGTGGGGTTTTTTTGGGGTTTTCTTGTCTGTTGTTTGTGTTTTGGTTGGTGTTTTTTCACAGATGACTTTTCTCTTTAATATTTCCTTTCTTTTACTTTGACATTTATGGCATGGCCTATAGGTCATCTGATGTCTTGAACTAATGAGTGTACCAGGCAATGTATCTGTGTAAACATATGAAACCTCTTAATATTTTCTTGCTGTTTATCAACGAAACATTGTATATTTATATTCAAGAAATTATGCATTGTTGTTGCCCAGAGTTAGAATATGGATTCATATGGAAATTGCTGATAGAAATTTGAGAAATAACTGCTCTGACAGTATCCATGTTCTCCCCAGCATTGTCAAGAATTTGGCTGGCATTTTGGTGCCAGGGAAGTACAATGTTCTTTATTGATGTGATGTTTTCAGTTCAGTGTTGAAATATGAGAATCTTTTCTACAAGTGACAAAATTTCACTTTGTGTTCTGTAGAAATAGCTATCTTAATCCTTCTTAAAGCTAATCCAATCCTTGTGGAAGGTTTTTGCTTCTTTACAGCCTAATAAGTGTTGCAGAAACTTTCTTGTAACTAGTTCGTTAATTTTAGTTTGCTAAATTATTTTGACTGTTGTGGAACCTCTTGCATTCCTGTTTATTTTCCAGTGACTGAGCATTTCTGAAAGTGGCAGGTAGCATGAAGTGAATTCTCAGGGTAAATAAGTAAATTTTGAATTAGTGGCAAATTACCTAAAAATTTAGTATTTGTGATTATATTTAAGCAGTATTAACTTGCACACCAAGTAGATTAAAGCCAGAATACTGGAGCAATGGGAGCTCAGGTCTGGTGACTAAGAAATATTGGGCTTCTGGATTGTCACTTATTATCCTGATGTTAGCTGTGAAAGAGGAGAAATGATTGGATCATGCTGTAACGGCCTCAGTTTCCCATTTCTTCCAGCATGGATGATGTAAGGGGAAGGGCAATATGTAGTCCTTCAATATTTTATCAGTTAGAATAATAGAATGTTTTTACTCGGAATGTTAGAAAAATCCCTAGACTGGGGAGAACAGATTCAAAAAAATTACATTTGTGAAACTGATGAAGTTTGGGATAACTGTGAAGTTGTGAACGATAAGTTTCTTCTCTTTCTCGGGTGGCAAGAGAAGGTGTTTGGTTTCTTTTAACCTTCTGACATCATGAAGACAGGGAACGAAGTTCATCAGTCTTTCAATTCTGGTTGAATTGAATTGATTTATGCTAGAGGTTATTGAAGAAAACTTCTAACTGGGCTTGACAGTATCTTAACTCTTTCTTGTTGGTGTGCAGAGAGGATGATCACATGCTGGTGCTTTCCAGAACCCCCTATTCGCTAAGGCTTGCTGGAAGCGTAAGCAAGCCAGCACTCAAGTCTGACAGAATCAAAGCAGCACCCAGAAAAGTCCAGAAGCAGTAGAGTAATTACCAGTTTAGGGCTTGTTTGGTTTTTGTTTTGTTTTTAAACCTAAGGTTTGTTTTGGTTTGGTTTTTTTTTAACAAAAGCACCATAAATGACAACTCTATGTTCCCGTTAAAGAAATACGTGTCATGTTCTAAAACAAGGACAAATTGATGCTCAGAGGACCCAAGAATGTTTGGATCCTTTCTAAGGTTATTTAATATCTGGGCTCTATTTTCATGCAGCAAATGGAGTCAGGAATTAACAGATCTCTGGCTTCAAAACAGTAACGCTTTGTATCTTAATATGTCAAGGCTGTGTTTATGAATTTGCTCTTGCATCAGGTCCGCAAGATATTGCTTCCATTTCACAGGAAAACAAATTCCAGCAAACAGAAATGACTTGTCCATAGCTTAAAGTTATTGGAAAGGGCAATGATAAATTTTAGATCTTTGGGTTCTCAGCACTAATACCTCATTTGAGTGTGTGCGTGTAAGAATGAGGGAAAAAGTAATTATTAGAAATGAATGCTATGTATTTAACCATAGCCTTTGTGCCTATGCCAAATGATCCTTTACACACGCTCTTTTGTGACAGCAAAAAGATGCAAATAGTGTCATAAAAGCTTTGGGGCTTACATTAACTTGTGTATGGATCTGAAAGCATTTTACAGATGCTAGCAGGCTGCTCCTCTCCTGCATACCGCGGCCACCTGCATTATGCAGATGGACAAGTAGAAGCTCACACAGTGTTGATGAGATGCTAAAATCCTCAAAGGAGGAGTAAAGCAAAGCTGGGGAAGGAAAAGACATCTGATGCTGTGCTGAGCCATAATCACAGAACTTTTCTTCCTTTCTGCAGAAGATGAGAAGCTAAGAAGTCTGTAGTGTTTTGAGACTTGGTAGATATGTTGAAAGTAATGAATGAGGA
Source organism: Laterallus jamaicensis coturniculus (assembly GCA_022605575.1). Classification (NCBI taxonomy): domain Eukaryota; kingdom Metazoa; phylum Chordata; class Aves; order Gruiformes; family Rallidae; genus Laterallus; species Laterallus jamaicensis. The sequence continues at coordinate 8,266,542 of JAKCOX010000005.1, forward strand.
AATCCCTAGCTGGCAACCTAAGCCCAATCATTAGTCTGAAGATATTACACAGACACAGTTGATTAGTCTGTTGTGCTGTACTGTCTGGACGAAGTTAAAGTATAAAATGGCTGTCATTTGTATCCCCTGTGAGAACGCAGCCCCTTCTGCAGCTTTCAGATGATAGATCATTTTTTAATTAATTTTTCTCACTGCTTTTTTTTTTCTTAAAAATTTTCTATTAACTTTAATTAACTTTGCCAGTCTTGGAAACGTATTTGTAAGTCAGCAAAAGGCAATATGGTTCAGAGAACATGCTCTCTCCAGCTCAGATATGTACTGATCAGTAGCTCTGACACGAATTCTTACTAAGGGTGCTGTCTATAAAATATGCATATCCTAGGCTTGCGCCAGGAAAAACAACCCCCCTAAAAAACAAAACAAAAAAAACCCCAACCAAAAAAAAAACCTCCACCTGAAAACAGTGGTTTTCTGGCCACCACAAGAAGAAAATCTGCCTGTGTAGCTCCCTGCTTAGGGTTAGTAGCAGTCCTGCTTTAATGCTGGTTTTAGATCCAAGTATTGACCTTTGGGGAATGGAAAGGAGAATACAGACTTGAGGAAACTGGATCCTAAAGAAGTCCATTTACCTGTTTAGTTTGGTAAAAGAGGAGGAAGAAGGTTTGTGTTTGGTTTTTTTTTCCAGTGGCAAGCAAATCCACAGACATGTCACACACCCATTACCTTTGTGAATACAAACAGGAGATAATTATTATCCCTGAGGTACTCTTCAGGGAGCATCTTTCACTTGCTAGCAGTTGCAGAGAGACTTGGGATGGGCTACATGTTAGGAGCGTTGGGGCAATTCTGGGAGCCATGGGCACAGTACTCCACAAGTGCCAAGTTGGGTCTACATCCTGTGCACCAAGACTGAATTCACAGGGGGTGCAGTGCAGAGTTGCTTTGCCAGGCTCAGAGGGGTTGTCTTTGAGATCCTTCTGCCCCAGAGGCAGCAGCCTGGAGTGCTGCTCCCATCATTTCTGCAGCAAAGTTCTCTTCTGGCCATTACCCACGTGCTGTGTGGGCACACCTTTTCTATTTCTACCAGATGAAGCACCTTGGGGCAGGGGACTTTTTTTTCTTTTGTTTGGGGTTCTTGGGGGTGTTTTGTTTTTTGCAGACCCTGGGCTTGGTCTCAGCATAAACAGAAGTGTAATTTGGGCAAAGATGACTTGGTTCTTGGGCTGCCAGCTCTTTAGAGCAAGACTGGGGTGTGCAGACTCTGGCACAGGGTGACTTTGGTGTGGTTGGTGCCTAGGGATGATCACAATACAAATGTGTAATAAAATGTCTATTAAGCTTTCAGAAGTTGTTCACTGCTGCTGGGGCTTCATTTTGGTGGGGCAAAACCCTGTGTAAACATTGATTTCTGGTAAGAAAAGTGCTTTATTGTCTATTACATTTTCCCAAGACAAATAGTGAAGAATTGTTCAAGTTACTGCTTTGCTACATGCCTGGTGAATGCTATCCCAGCAAAGCCAACAGCCAGACACAGAATTACCTTGACCAACTTACAAGTCTGGTTTGGCTGAGCTATGTTGATAGGAATCTAATTTTCACTTTGCAGCAGTTTGCTGTCCTTGGGCGGGTGGCTTCAGGGCAAATCAGGCTCCAGAAAAATCCTAAGTGTTGACAATTTAAGTAGCCTTTTTAAAAATTCTAACCAGCAGTAAATAAACCAGAAGCTACGCTGCCTTTCCAGGAACTTGGAAATTTTTTTCTTTTCTTTTTCGAGGGCTTTGTCTATTTTGAGCCAGAAGTTGAGTCTTCCAAACAAACAGCAAAATATGAATATGGTTCTCTAGGACACAAAACTTTGACCAATCTATACAGTGTCACTACAGCTTTCTTATTAACCGCTGCTCTCATGACTTGCAGTATCACTTAATGCACAGGCTGTGTCTTCCATCAAAAGCTGTGCAGCTGCGTATGGCACATGAAAGGATAATAATATGCACACAATACTTAGCAGCAGAAAAGAAAAACAAAATAGATATTTCCTTTGTAATCCTAATGGAGCACTTTTTTTTACAAAGCATCGGGGAGTGTATATTCACAACGTGTATTACAGAAGCTACATTTCCCATTAATTATTTTGTAACCGAGTTTCTTTCAACATCAGACATAAAAGTGAAAGGCTTTTTGTTTTTGCATTAATTGGTGTCTTTGTGATAAAGCACTTTTTGCTCCCGTGGTTGATAAAATAATCAGCATTAGGGTATGTATGTGAATATTCCCTTAGGGCTCACTTCAAAGACTATAAATGAGGCAGATTTTCATATGCATGAAGAATTGGTTTAAAACTGTATGACATGTTGTTTGATAAACACTTCTGAGGCATACCTTATAGGATGCACTGTACAAACAAAGTAGCATGTCCTTTTAAATTAGAATTATTTTTTTTAATCAGAAAAGTGTTTTTTCATCAGTTGATCACAGCGGAAGATTATTACAGCCTAAACCTTTTAGAGCTTTGGCAGGTTGGTTTACTCTGTTTATTTTCAGACTGCAAAGATGTGGTGTTTAAGTTTCTCTAAACTCAGAGGTATGGATTGCAGATTGCATTTGTGGACTCCTGCTTGCACACTGGAGACCTTCCTTGTGGATTGAGTTCAGAAAGGACCTAAACCTGGCATCCCTAGCCAAAGCTCCCTATGACATAGAATCTCAGAAATATTTGTCTGTCAGCTCTGTTTTGGAAGTGAGTCTTTATGCTTAATGAACGTGTGTCTGTATGTATGGTTTTTGTAATCGGCCTGAATTTGGTATACGGAAGAAGATTAATAAAAAATAATTGGGCCTTCAATAGGTGGCCAAATGTGACTTGGGCTGTTAGGAGATAGACTAAAACTTTCACTGATGGTCTTAATCACCTAGTAAAAAGTAAGTGTTTATAGATGTTGCTAGTGTAATAACATGTAGCAATTGTAGTTACACTTAAAAAAATCCTATGGGACTATGTTAATCAGAAAAAAGATTCATTTTGAGCAATCCTTTGCCGTTATAGCATTTGCAGAACTCTTACCAAGATCATTAGGGAATTTGCAGGGAAAAACCTAACAGATTATCTACCGCATCTTAATCCTTACACTTTGCCCCTTAAAAGCCTATTTTATTATGGAACTAATGCAGAGCTCATGAAGTGGAAAGGCATATAAAAGGTCACTAAGAAAACTACCTGCTTGCAGCATGGACTTTTTATCTCCTGACAAGAATTTGCTGGGTCTGAGGTGCACTTTTTTTTTTTTAAAACATAATTTTCTTTAAGGAGATAAAACACCGCTTGATGTTGAAGATATTCCTGAGCACACTGGTAGGACAAAAAACTACTTCACAGTTAAGATGTTTGTTTATGTACCTACAACAAGTTCTTCCTTGCTCTCTAGAGCAAAGGGCTTTTTGATGGTAACATTATTCCCTACCCGTTTATGTAATTTAATCCTGTATGTGCTGATTGCCATTCTCAATTTGAACATGGCAAGGAGGAGGAAACCAGTTCCTGAGGATCTGGCTAGGACTTGGCTTCTTAGTTGTGCTCTTCCACATATTTCCTTTATAATCTTAATCAAATAATTTTTTTACTTTGTATCTCCCTCTAAATTTAGTGTGTTCATTGGAATGAAAATCCAGCAGGAGATTTTCGTTTCTGTGCTACCTAGAGAGATGATACATCAGTTAAAGTGTACTTTATTGCAGTGTCTGTAGTATCAGTTACTGTGCTTCTGTCATTCTCATGAGAGTGCTTTGATTTCTGCAGATGCTGGTTGGTGTAGTGTTTGTAACTGATATGTTTTTTTCAATCAAACTTGATGTCTCCCCTTTGAGGTGTGACCAAAGTAACTTGTTTGTATATACTGATTGACATTTTGCATGGAAATGTGTAGATTGTCTTCTTGTTTCATTAGGCCTTTGTCATTTTAGTCTCTGCTCCTGCCATGTACTTCAGTGTCAATGGGGATGAGTTTGTTTCCTGTCAGTTCTGTTAGTATTACATATACCAGTTTCTGAAACAGTTTTGGTTCCAAAGGATATGTAAACTCAAAGGGATGTTTTTTTTCCAAATAATACTAAAATAGTTCAGTGTTTTGCTGAAATTTATAATAAATTGCAGGTACGTGATGTGCATTGCATCTGTAGATGAATTTGGGGCTGATAGGTTTTCATGTTCCAGTACTGTTTCTTTGTGGGAACATTGGGTTCTGTGAATGTGAAGTGCCCTGGGTATTTTCTTTTACAGTCTAAATTCTGAGTTAATCCATCCTGATAATCCTTACATCTTTTTAATGCTCCTGAACTGTGCCATACTGTCAAGTTCTTTATCTGCCTCAGACCCTCTTGTTAATCTTGAAAACATGATCCCCAGTGCATCTCAATGATATGGTATTTGCACTCTATATGATATCCCAGAAGACATGCTATGCATTCAAACATGTCAAAGCAGACTATTCTAGTCTCTCCCTCCTTAATTTTCTCTACTGTGACATACCCTGTGATAAACTTTGATGTTATAACTTTTTATCAATTTAGCAAGCTTTTAATTCCTGATATTTTTAAAAAAACATTTTACTACTTAGTGAAAGATAAAAATATATCTGACATTTTAATCTTTGTGCTAGAAATTTTCATTTAATGTCTCTCTTGTAAAAGAGTGTAGGGGGAAGACACACAGTGAGGCTTTCTCATGATTCTTTTTCTCTCAGCTCTTTCCACAAGGTTACAGGGCTGATAAAGCAGTTCTAGCATTGAGCAGAGCTTGCTAAATGCTTAACCTGAAAGAGAGGGTGCAGTTTGCCACTTCTCCAGGTCATTGATAAGGCCTATGCCAAGATGGACTCCTGAGGAACCTGACTTCTAGGCACAGCATGAACCACTAATTCTCTTCACTGATTTAAGTGGGAATCCTTTGTGAATGATTTCACATATAGCAGGGGGAGAACTTCAGTCTGGACAGGAGAAACTTCCATAACTTTTGAGGAATTTTTTATGGTACAATGAAGTCTATATATAAAGGAAGGGCTTTTCATCATCTTTCACCTGGAATTACTCCCACTGTTACTCTTACCTTGCATTGCAATCCTTTTAATAAATGATTGGCAATTAGACTTAACATTTCTTCCCAGTTCTGCAGGCACCTTATAAAAAAGGGGTTAATCTAAGTGAAAAGCCAGTTTAAGGCGGACTTAAGGTACTGTAAGTATTTGTTCTTGGTTGAAATGACTGCCTTGTGCAGCCTTCTACCTATTGTAGACCATGCAAGAAGAAAATACACATTCTCAGTACTATACGGTGAGCAATTAAACCTGAGAGACTACACTGTCCACCTGTAAAGGTGTGCTTTCTGTTTCAAAGGGTTGATTTGATGATTTACACAAGTTTGTATTTCTACTTGTTGCTGGATTCAGAATTCCATTCTCAAATACTGAGTTTACTAGCTTTTCTTTACTATATTCAGCTCAGGGGTCCCGTGATGGCGCAGAGAAAATAATATATGCCATGAGTTGTTGGTGATCTTTGTAAGAATGAGGACCAGTGAGCACAGCTATAAGCAATGTTTTACTATCATTACTGAATGGAAGAGAGCCAGCACACCTGGAACTTGCTGTAATTCACTGGTGAAGAACTAGAGTTCCCCTGGCTGGAGTCTTGCAGCTTCTAAATTCTGTGATGCAATAGGGCTGCTTACGTTAGGTCATTGGTGGGATGGAGTGCGGTTCTGTTGCTATAATATGCTCTTTGTTTTGAGATGTGAACTTATGACAGAATATGACTGTAAAGATTTGATTGCAAGTTCAACACACAAATTCTTGATGTCTCTAGTTCTGTCTCAAATGTAGATAGAAATGGACATTAATTGCTGTTGAAATTTAAGCAACTCCTCACCTTTTTTTTTTTTTGACTCTCATTCCATGTTTTCTATTCATCATCAACAAAACAGAATCTTTGGGAGAGGTCTGTTGCATTCAGTCTGTTCCAATGGGAAGAGATTCAACCTAGTTAAGGTCGCTGCATGCCTAAAAAAAACCCACGTGTAAACAATAAGAGCGTTAACAATGGTAATGTTTATTATGGTGTAGCAAAATAGCAGAGCATCTGTCTGGGAGCACTGGTAGAGAAATTATGTCAATTTTCTCTAAGGACTATATAATACTGCTCTCCTCAGGGAAAGGTTCTGCCTAAAAAGAATTCTCAAACACTTCAATATACAATTTATCCTACCGCTTAGGTGGGGCTGTTAATTTTACTTGCTGGCAGTCCTTTTTGTAGCAATTACTATTGCTGTAGCAGACTTCTGTATATCGCTTTTATCTATTCTTGATACTGAAGCTTTTGAAAGTGAGTGCCAATAATGTTGCATACAAAGTCTGAGATGAGCTCCTTCCGTCTCAGAGCTCTGTTCTTAGTCTTGGTAGCTGCAGATACTGAAGCTTCTTGTATATTCTCCTTTTATTCTGTTTCTTTCTCTGAGTAATCCAAATTTTCCTCACGCTCCTTGTGCTAACTTTTCCTTTTAATTTTGCTCTCTGACTCTTCTTTTGCTGTAAAAGTCTACTTGGTTGCTTGCTTCACGCACAAAGAAGCAAACACCAGCTTTTAAAAACAGCAGCGTCTCTTTATCCTAGTTAACTCTCCAGCTCTGTCCCCAGCATCCCATGTTTCTTCCTTTCATAGTGAAGCTTGCTGAATTGACACATGTGCTCTGACTTTATCCTTGGCCCTCTCCATTCATTGGTTTAATTTCTTGAGGTTATCTTTTGCTAAAGTTGTCTTTAGGTCCTTCCTAGCCAGGTCTGGTCCTCCATGACCTGTCAGTCACTTTCAGCGCAAATTTCTTTCATTTTCCTTTTTTCTTCATTTTTTGGGTAAATCTTTTTTCCTACTATTTCTCTATTTATACCCAGTCTTGAATAGATCCTTTGGAATCCAAGGAAATTCCCTTTAATGGCCCATCCAGCTTTCTTTGGCACTCTCATTGATGCATCTATGTTTTCTCTCTTCATCTCTACCCTCTTGTTTCCTTTTGGGGTAACTTAATTCACAAACAAAGATTGAGGACAGATCTCTTTCTTGTCTAAATGGTATTAGTCTGTGCCTGACATTTCTGGCTGGAGATGTCTTATCCTTGAGCCTTTTTTACTGTTTCTGATGTTAATCATGTGAACATCAGCAACACCTCTGTGAATCTGATTTTCTTCTTGACTCTGAAGTGTCTCAGAAGCTTTGGGTTTCCCAGACTGTGACTAAGTTTTGTAGGCAGTTTCCACATAAGGTGTGCATAGTGTAATGCTTACTCCTTGAAACTGTACTCCAGTCTGGGCTCTTACCTGATGATGTGGTTATTATCATGCTCATTTCCCTGAGTTTGGCCATTTTGAATTACTTAACTGTGATCTCTCTAGGGTGTTGTTTCAAAGAGCAGAAGTTGTTTTGAATATATACTTTTTCTGTATGCCTCTCTACTGAGTGTTGTCTTCCATCTTAGATTAGCAGTTTGTTTGATACAACAGTCTGGGGATGCTGAAACTGTATCTCAATGAACAATCCTCTCTCTTCCTTTCACCCATAGAACCGCCATTCAAAACTTTTAGTACTTTCAGTTATGAATGTTCATGTTTCTCCTCTGCTTTAGAAAGTTTTCAGTATGGATTTTTAGAGTAAACTTGCCCTTCAAATCCTATGCCCAAATTCCTATTTTTGTCAACAAAACCAGGTTGCTGATGTTTTATGAATGCAGGAGACTGTGTTTTCATAATTTACTCTTAGGTCACTAAATGTTGTCTTTGGTTGAACTGTCAGAATTTTTGTGTGTAGAGGGTGGCTTTTTGTTGCAGTGTTCCTGGAGTGCCTGAAAATGGGAGCTGGGATGTTTTACTGGGAGTTGTAGCAGTTGCAAGACCAGCGTGGCAGAAAGCCTCAAAGGACAAAGAGTTGCACAGCATAAAGCTTTTCCTTTCTTCCTCCCTGCCCTTCCTTATGTCTTTGTGTTTTCCCCCAGCCCCAGATTTGCATCTGAACTTGTGAACTGTCTCACTGTACTTCAACAGTTGTCATGAAGAGGATAACTGTGTTGTTGGGTGGTTTGTGATCCATAACATCTTGTGTTGAGAACCATGTATTTCAAAGCAGATTGTAGTCCTGTTGGCAACAATGCACTCTGTTCTTAGCCTTTAGTATTCTCACAGCTTATACTTTTCAGTTCTGTTATATACATTATGAGTTATTTTCCTCTTTTTTTAAGGTAACACCAGAGTTTTCAATACAATTTTGAAACACTTTAGAGAATGGTCTCTAGTAAAACATGTACAGCTGTTTTCACACAGCATATCAAACACATCACACAATCTTCAATTTATAAAGGCAATTTCTGTTAACCATTTATTATTATTAAGCTATTTAGAATTGCTACTTCATTTTAAAGTATTATTCATTCTGTTCTGCAGTGCTGGTCTACCAAACTATTTCAGATAAGAAAAGTCATTACTAAAACCGCATAAGCTTTCCTTAGTAAAGCCACATATTTCACCTTCAGCTTGCAAAAGACATCATTTTACAGTGTCTTTTTAACACCTTTATGGTTCATGAAATGTTGTAGTACAATATATGAAATTAAGTAAAAGATGGTCAAATATCCTTAATTACATGAGTTTGTTTATAGCTTTGTATGTTCAAAGAACAAAAAAGTTTAATAATGCAAATATAGGCCAGTCAGCCTCATTTCTGTCCCTGGAGAAGTTATGGAACAGCTTGTTCTGGGTGTCATCACCAAGCAACTGGAAGAGAAGCAGGTCATGAGGAGTAGTCAGCATGGATTCACCAAGGGGAGATCATGCTCGACCAATCTCCTAGCCTTCTGTGATCTCACCACTGGCTGGGTGGATGGAGGGAGAGCAGTGGATGTCATCTACCTTGACTTCAGCAAGGCTTTAGATACTGTCTCCCATGACATCCTGATAACAAAGCTGAGAGAGTTTGGGATAGATGAGTGGACAGTGAGGTGGGTCGAGAACTGGCTGTGGGACCAGGCTCAGAGGGTCGTGATCAGTGGGGCAGAATCTGACTGGAGCCCTGTGACCAGCGGTGTTCCCCAGGGCTGGTTGTTGGGTCCAGTCCTGTTTAATATCTTCATTGACGATCTTGATGAGGGAATAGCATCCACCCTCAGCAAGTGCTGATGATACAAAGCTGGGAGGAGTGGCTGACACGCAGGAACACTGCGCTGCCATCCAGCGAGACCTGGCCAGGCTGGAGAGCTGGGCAGGGAGAAACCAGATGAAGTTCAACAAAAGCAAGTGTAAAGTCTTGCACCGGGGGAGGAACAACCATTCAGTACAGGCTGGGGGATGACCTGTTGGAAAAGAGCTCTGTGGAGAAGGACCTGGGGGTCCTGATTGACCACAGGTTGGTTATGAGTCAGCAGTGTGCCCTGGTGGCTAAGAGGGCCACTGGGATCCTGGGGTGTGTCAGGAAGAGTGTGGCCAGCAGGTCTAAGGAGGTGATCCTCCCCCTCTACTCTGACCTGGTCAGGCCCCACCTGGAGTGTTGTGTCCAGTTCTGGGCTCCCTGGTATAAAAAGACAGGGATCTCCTGGAGAGAGTCCAGAGAAGGGCTATGAAGATGATTAGGGGCCTGGAACATCTGTCCTACGAGGAAAGGCTGAGAGAGCTGGGGCTGTTCAGCCTGGAGAGAAGAAGACTGAAGGGGGACCTAATCAACGTTTATAAATATCTTAAGTATGGGGTGCAGGGAGAATTGGCCATCCCCTTTTCAGTAGTCTGTGGAGACAAGGGGCAATGGCTGCAAATTGGAGCATAGGTAGTTCTGCGCCAACATGCGGAAGAACTTTTTTATAGTAAGGGTGACAGAGCCCTGGGACAGGCTGCCCAGGGAGGTGGTGGATTCTCCTTCCCTGGAGATATTCAAGACCCGTCTGGATGCCTATCTGTGCAATATGAGCTAGGGAGTTGCTTTGGCAGGGGGGTTGGACCCCATGATCTCTCGAGGTCCCTTCCAACCCCTACAATTCTGTGATTTTGTGAAATGTTCAGGATAAATATGTTTATTAAATTAATGTTACAAAATTAATCCCTTCAGCAGAAGGGTAACTTGGTGTGACTGGGTAGGCACATTCTATTTGGTTATCATGCTTTGATAACATGCACGTGTTCACCAACAGTAAGGCCTTGCTGGTATGAGAGTTGCAAATACACGTACAGTGCGGTGTAGTTCTGAAGTTTTATATGTTCTTCCTTTGTGTTGGAGTTAATTCTCTGTCTTGTCTTGCTTGTCAGTTTATCCATAGGCTGCGTCTAATGTTTGATTGCATAGTGCTTAATAAAAAAGGGGCAAGATAAGAAAAAGACACTACTGCTTGCTTTTTCAGTTGGGTTATTTGGTACTTTTGAATCTTTATTTTCTAGTCACTGACAAGTGGAATTTTTTTGTTGCTCTTGAGCAAGACAAGTGTCCCTTGCTTAGAGCTTGGTGCTTTGTCAGTATCTTCCCAATCCCCAGTGCATTTGTTCTGAACCTATATATGCATGTATCAACTGATCTGTTTGCATTCTGCAAGTATAATGCATACTTTTGGGTATTAAGCCTCTTATCAGGGTGGCTGAAAATAAGGTTCACAGAGTAACTCTGTTGCTTTTTTCCAACCAAATCATGTACAACTTGGAAAGGTATTTGGATGACAGAAGTCAATCGTTTGGGGCATAAAGGGCTGAAACACACCAGAGAATGACACGTTGTGTTAACCTCTGAATAGTTCCACTTTTTGTTTAACAGTGTCTTATCTAGCTAATATGTCAGTCTCCTGGCTTCTGTTTGGGAAAGAATATTACTGATGGTCAGAGGGCATTCTCTAATCTTATTCAGACCCCAGCATCAACTGTGGAAGCTGTTGTTCTCCGGTAGATGCAGTCACATGTAGCTGCCTGCGTGGGAAGGATTGATGATTCAGTCTTATTTTGTATGTCATAGATCATCAGCATCCACTAAACTCTGGCTGCAGAAGGAGCAGGATTAAACTATTTGAATGTTGAGTGTTCGCAGTCACTTGGTTCTCAAGGTCGTTGTTGCATACAGATTCCTTCAAATAAATCATAGTGGTTGCCTGCTTATTTGCTCTATGTGGATTATATTTTTCACCCACCAAAGCAAGCTCTTTTGAGAGAATGCCTATCAGGAAAGTAGGAAATTATCTGCTGAATATTAATAAGCATGTCTTGTGCCTGATGTTTGAAAGTAAAGCGCTCTGAGTGTTTGATCTTTAGTTGTACTGTAGTCGGCTTGAGCCACTCAAGTAGATATCGTGAGAGAAACAGAATGAGAAGGAAAAACAGGGGTGTTATTGGGGATCATTACTTCAAACAAGTGGCTTTACATGCTGGAAGCGAAATGTTTACTTCTCTGGATTTGAATGATTGAAGAACCAACCTGTTTTTTCCTTAAAGCACAATGTATCTGCCACAAGAGAAGGTGCAACCCTGATATGAGGGCTTTGACTCCTGACTTTTCATGCCACGTGGCCAAACTTGGCTATATGACTCAGAGTTATCCTGACAGGAGGAGGCCTCCATTTCTGTGATGATGAAGATCCTGTATTTCTGATCACATAGGGGGAAGGAAAAAAAAAGGCATATTTCTACCATCTTATGAATAGATTTGGAATGATAAGGGCTTTGCAGCAACTCTTTATCCTGTGTACAGCCAGGGCGGGTGGCTCCTGTTCCACAATACCTACTCAGGGCACTGCATTCGTTCCTCAGCATGGTGCAGGGATGGGTGAATTTCACCTTGAAAGCTTTAAGGTTAGTGTCTGGTGTCTGTGATTACATTTGCAATTCAAGTTAGTCTATTTTCTGCTTTTTAGCTTTTATTCAACTGAATTTAGTGCTTGTGAAAGATGTTGGATTGTTATTTCTGGAGAATGAAATCTTTCATTTATCCATGTAACAGATACACCTTAAGTAGTGGCAGTGTAATCCTCCCCCTGTCCAACACTACCCCTTCCCATGCTCCTGATGCTGAAGAAATATCTCATAGGAGTGAGAAAAATTCTCAGTTTTCAAGTCACTGTGGCAGTATTAATGGGTAGCTTTGTGTTGATGAACTTAAGAGAAATCTGGATGGAGCTACATTATGGAATGCTAGGGAATAAATGATGTTGAGCGTCACTTGGTAGAATCAATATTGCTGTAAAATGTTCTACGTTAAAGTTGTGAAAATACAAATTGGTGGTGTGGAGAATATCTATGTTTAAAACTTTATGAATGTCTCAGAAGCCGAGTAGTGTGTTGCAAGGTGTTGGGAAAAAAGGTACATCAGTGAGAGGGGGTTCCCCTTGGGTTCTTACAGACTCGTATTCCTTGTGCATAGGGGTAAAAAAAAAAAAGGAAAAGAAAATGAATTAGCAGACTGACTTAAAGTTCATTATTTTACTATAGTAAATTTTAAATTCATATGTTCAGAAACAGACTGTAATATGGGAATAACAGAATATGACCGCTGTCTGAGGGAGGGAATTTACTTGCAGGGCTGAAGTCCAGACGTGGTCACTGTTGTGATGCCTCAGCTAAGCAGCTGCTGACTTGAAGCTGAAATTTATGGTTCTTATTAGACATTGCATCAAAATAGGAACAGAGTGTTGAATGCAAACTAGGCTTAACTCCTGTACAAAAATCTCCTAAGGCCTCATCTGAAGTACAAAGTGCTGTGTACAGTTAAAGTCCTTCCAGCTGCTTGAGAATGAGAGGAATTGTTCAGGAGAATATTTTTGTTTCTGAAACTTCTAGGCTTGGAGCATGGTGTAACAGCAGATTAATTGGGCTAGAGAGAAAGCAAACATAACCTTGTGTTTCCAATTTAGGAGACCCAGCTGAAAGCTCAGTCTGTGGTATCTCTTCTTAATTGAAGAAATTATGAACAGGGTAGTCTATAAAGTATCTTCAAGTCCTTGAAGTTAGGAATAAGGTAAGAATAATGTTCACTTTCTGATCCTGAAGAGGTCAAGATGTCAGGTACCAAATGGAACATTTCTCTTGAGCATTCCTTCACCTCCCTCATGTACTTTTACTGTTTTATTTATACACTACGAGTAAGTACACCATTCTGAGTGGTGCTACAGGTGTATTGGAATCCCTTTCTTCAGCGAGGGAGAATTAAGTCTGCTTCTCACAGGTTTGGTGGGTTAACTGACACATTTTATAAATAAAAAGGTGATGCCGCATCCTTCAGCCCTATTGGTAAGAAATGAGACTTCTGCTGGATTTCAGCTGTGTTTGTTGTGCAGGTTGCGTAGAGGGCTTAGTTTTTCTAACTTGTTGGGAGGTAAGTATGAAATACATGTCAAGTTCCTCAGCTGTGTCAAGACCTGAGGCGCTTGTTAGGTCTTCTCCAGCAGAATCTTGGGAATCATAAGGAACCTGAGATTGGAAAGCTGATAGGCCAATGAAGTTTAGATCTCTCTAGGCTGCTGTAACAGTGTGGAGCTCACAATTTTAAATTCGTGAGCCATCTGTAAATCTCACTTTCAGACTTAATGTATGGATTTGGATTTTAAATGCCTGTCTTAATCAAATGAAAATGAACTTCACTAAAACCTGGAAGCTAAAAGTGTGAAATATGATATAAGCTAGGAATAGGAAGGCTGAGTTACTCCGTTACTGATATTACTGAGTGTAGTGCTAGACTACTGTTTTCAGATTCTCTTTTCAGCCCAGAATTTTGAAAGACTTTTGGAGAAGTTAGGTAAGATTTTAGGAAAAAACCAAACCCTACATGAATTAATCCTTCTGGAAAAAACAAGTTTTGTGTAGCAAGAAAACTTGGAAGCTCACTTACTGAAATTTAGTCATAGAGATGTTTTGAGTACTGTTTTGTTTACAAGTGTGTTTATTGAGATATATCCAGTAGCAAGTAATTCTTCAGGGCACAGGCAAAAAGAACGCAAGATCCATTTCTTTGAGGTGGAAGCTAGGTAACTTAAAATAAGGATTAGATGCATGCTTTTCATTTCAAGTACTTCAGCATTGGTAAGGTTGGGTTTTTAGGATGTGTCGGAAACCACCGGCCGCGACCCGATGGTCTCAAACGGAGGGAAGCAAGGACACACTCAATATGAGCGATCAGCAAGCTTCGTTTATTAGCTCTAAGTTAGCCTCTTTTATACATTGTGGTTAAGATATGCCTACTAGTCAGACTATCATTGGTTATTAGTTACAAGTTACATCATTATAAGCCTGCCTCTTGTTTTCATTCTTACAACTCTTGTTTTCATTCTTACAGCTCCTTTAACCAGTTTTTCCCGGATTCAGTTGCTTCTTCTGAGGGCTATCTTCGTTTAAGGTCATCTTGACCCTGATGCTGATTGGTCATGCTGCGCTTCCTCGCTCTGCTTTACTCTGCACTCCGTGCCTACGTGCACGTACACAGTTCCTCATGTACGCATATGCAGCTCAGCTGTATCTCCATGACCATTGTCTGTCAGCCATTCTCCAACAATTCCCCCTTTTTTCTTCTGAACAACAAGAGCGGTACCTTTGCTTTGCAGGGTATAAGCTAATAAAATACGTACTACTATAATAGCAACTATAATAATCAATAGCCATCGTATACCTTCCTTAACCAAGTCACTAAGCCAACCTGTTATTACCCAAGAGCTTGACCAACCGTCTAACCTCCCATTAAACACTGTAACCTTCTTTACCTGATTTTTCAACCATTTTAATTGTTCATGGATTGATTGTCCATGACCTGACAAATTAAAACAACACATTCCAAATCCATGCTGTTGTGTCCTTTCTCTGATAGCCAGCACTGAACCAGGCTCTCCACAAGGATGTGGTGAAATCTCTACATGTAACTTATTATTTGAAGTCTTTAAATTTAAGACTGGGTGTCTTTCCAAAGCTGAGCTGTATGTAGATCAGAGTTTTACATACTTGCTATAAAGGTTACTGTAGGCTCTTTGGTTTTTAACACAGGAAATAGTTCTCAAGTCAGCTAACTTCTATCAAAAGTATTGGTAGGCTACTACTACTGGAAAATGTTAATTCCTTCCAACATCAGCATGCTATGCATGTGTATAAGCTCCGCTGTGGTGCATGTGATATACTGTTTTCTCATGGGAACCCAATTCTCCTGTTTTGTTTTACTCATGGAAGAGATTATCTGTGCAATATGAGCTAGGGAACCTGCTTTGGCAGTGGAGTTGGACCTGATGATCTCTCAAGGTCCCTTCCAACCCCTACAATTCTGTGATAAGCCTTCAAACTCTGGCAATATGAGCAGGGAGCCCTTACAAACTCAATGATTGTACACAACGGGGTGGGGGTGGGGGAAGTAATCCAGTGATTCCTGTCTCTTGCATTGCACACAGTGCCATGTCAGAGAAAAGAAAAGCAGGGATTTTTTCCCCATCTCTGAACACTGAAGTTTTTTCACCTAAACTACCTAGGCAGCTCTGAGAGTCAAGACAGTCTTTTTTCAGGTTCAAATAATCCATAGCACAAATACGGCATATAGGCTTCCACTTAAAAGCCGTTGATTGGTATTGTTTTGGTAGAACTGCAGTTTCAGTTACTTAATCTCAACATACATATTTTTTCCCCTCACAGTAATTTCATACTGCGTGACCAGTTTAATATTTGTAATGGTTCTTTTTTTGTTTTGTAGCAGCACAAAGCAATTCCATGAGACTTAAGCGATCCAGAAATACTCATGAACAGTAACCACTCATTTCAGCCCATAGACAGAAAATTGCTGAGTTGTGTTATGAGAGTAATAGATATATTCAGCTGAAATCAAGATTGCTCCATGAACAAATACCAGGAAGAATAAATTTGCATTGATTACAATTACTGTCAAACTGATATCCTAGAAAATGTAATCTTAATTATGGTGCCAATTTAGGAAATACTTAAGCTCATGCTTAAGTATAATTAAGCATATGCTTAGTCCTTCATTGATTTTGGGCCTCTTCACTGAAATACGTATACAAGGCTGGCCCCCATGCTGGGAAGTTCTGCGAAGTCCCACACTGCTGGGGTCAGAGTCTGGTTTCTTTTAGTGTTAGAAGAGAAACTGCAATTCATTATGCGCTTAGTCACAGGTTGCAGTTCCTGCTGGCTGTGGCCGTGTCTAGAACACCAACAGGAGAGCATTAGGAATTGCTTGGGGGGGGGGGGAGGGGGGGGATAAATTCTCTGGATATTTAAATAGGTTGACTCTAATGTTCTTCTGTAGAGAGCAGGGTCCTAATTCAAGTCGGGGAAAATATCCCTGAGGCCTTTCCTTTGCAATAGTCACGATTTATAGAGCTCTGTGCTGTTCAGTGCTAGGGTTTCTGTGTGAACAATCCTAGAAGTAGGCAGATGTTCCTGTAGTAATGGATCTTGACTTTAAGGACAGTGGTTTTTAAATCCAGATAAAATACTGTTTTAGTGTTTTACCAGTCTTGCATGTTTCTCTCTTACATCCTTATTTCATATTTCTAAGGATCCTGAGTTAAGGTATGTTTATTTCAAAGGAATTCTTCATAAGGTCTGGGGTGGTATGGATACATAGGCTACAAGCAGGAATGCAACTATCATCTGTTTTAAAAAAAAGGAAGCGTTGAACACTCACATCTTATTCCTAGTGGTCACTTTATATTACAGCTTTACTGAGTTTCTTCACTGGGCTTCTTTAAAGCAACATGTTAATTTAAATGTACAGTTTCATTTATTTATGTCCTTGAGATTGGACTTTCAATGCAATTTCTTGTTATTTTCAGCATATAATTGAAATGTCTCTGAATTAAGTTAAGGTTAAAGGCCATCTCAATATATTTAGTTTTCTTTTGATGCCCTGTAGCTTTTGTTATCATATGTCTTGGGATTTCTTTAACATTCATCTGGCGTGATACCTTTCCTGATAACAATTTTTCATCCTCAACAAACAACTTCTGTTGATGACCCTGGTCTCTTGTGAATATGGAATTAATGAGTGCATTTACTTTCATTCATACCTCTGCTGTCAGCACATTATTTTTGCCATCTCTCTGAATTTGATTCGTCTTCACATTGTTTTTAATGTTCTTGGGGAAAGAAATCTTATCTTTGCTTCCTGTACAGTTTATGTCCGTTTTCCATATTTGACTTACCTTCCCTTTCCTCATTTCAATTTTTACCTGGTTTATTTTATATCTGATATATAATACCTTCTTACTCTTGATTGCATTATGCAGGTCTGATTTCATCCAGGCTGGGATCCTGTTTCCTTTCCCACATATTCAGACAAATGAAATGCAGAACGACTGAGCATATTATACAGAAATACCCTATGAACAAACGTTTCTTCTTTGCTTTCCCCAGCTCTACCTTCTTCAAACTTATTATTTCAAACTTTTTTCCATATATTGGTTTGTCTGGGTTTGGGGATTTTTTTTTTTCTGTTTTAAAAGTTCAAGTTTAACAAAACTCTTTGTGTGTGTATCATTACTTTTATCTCCTATGTTACTGCAGAATAAGCCAGTAATTTTATGCCCCCCTTACTTGCTTAAGTAGGAAATGCCTTTATATCTTCTCTTAGGTCTAGGAACAATGTGAATTCTAATACTCCTTTATTGTGCATCGATTTACATCATGGTGACTAAAAACCAGCCACAGATAGAAAGGAAACTTTTCATAAGTCTGTCCTCCTGACTGAGCAGGCCCAATGATGTGGCATACAAATGATCAGCTTGCTTGTTTTATTATTTAATGGATAATAGGTGTTAATCAGCATTCAAAGAAAACTGCTTTAATCAATATGATCAATGAGGTGATTTTTATCTGGGTGGGGGGGGTTTTTGTGCTTCTGTCACCCCCCTGATTTCTAAAGTATAATTATAGGTTTGCAGTGATGGAAGTCTGGTGGAAATGTCCAGGCACGACACAGGATTTTACAGGTAGCTTGAAAAATACATTTGGGAGTCAGATGACATTGAGAAGTAGTTTTCCAGCTGGATGAAGGGTGTGAAAGAATCTCACCATTAAGAGCGGGGCTTTACTTAGCTCATCTATGAATATCCCTTTGTATCCTCAATGATTTGATTACGCCTCAGATGAGCAACGTGACATTCTATTGCTGATCAGAACCCAAGTGGGGTTGGTTCAGTGTAGCTACACATGTAATCAGTAACGTTTTGTCTGCAGCTAGATCTTTGACTCCAAAAATAGTAGTATATAGCACTCTGCAGAATGCATGCAGATTTTGCTTCTGCTTAGTGTCGGCGTGTTGGGTATGTTTCTGATTGTGCCTAGATTTCTCTGGGAATCGGAAAGGAGGTCCTCAGACCTGTAGGGAATAGACTGATGCTTCTTTCTACCTCAGTAGTGTGTTCAGATTGCACAGGAGAAAAAGAATTTAAAAAAACCCCCAAGCAACCCCCCCTCCCCCCCAAAAAAACCAAACTCATTACTCTCTCCCTGGGGAAATAAACCCCAAACCCTCCAAGCACCCCCATCCCCCAAAGCAGTATGCTGTATCTAGACAGCAACTTTCTGGTGTTCCTGACAGCACTTAATATTGTGATCTAATCAAGAAAGCCCAAGTTTTAAAATCTCATCAGCTGAGTCAGCATCATTAAAGATCAACCTCAGGAGTAAACTGTACTTGATTATAATGGCTGATATTTATATTTGTAAGCTCTGAGTGGGGAGAAACCAGAATGGTGAAATTTGTTAATCTGCTAATTCTGAACCATAAATCATTCATTTTTCCTCTGGAGTACACTGCATGTTATTGTTTATGAGTTTGCATCTTTCTAGCTTGTTTTCAAAAACTTGATCCAAGCAAATTAGGTCTCCAGTATATAACTGTGCAGGAATGTAGAACTGAGAAAATTATTGCTGATTGAAGTGTGCACAAGCATTTCCAGAGATACCGGCATTGGGGCAAAACAAGACAGTGTTTTTGCTTGCTCCAAACCCATAATTCTGTTTTATTTAGCATTTAACTTAAAATGATTGATAAGTTTCTTAAAGTGTTTCTATTCAGTTGTGCCTAGTGTGCATGGAGTTGAAGTTGTGGGTTCCCTGTGATGTCATGTTTCCTTAGTCTTATTGTAGCATGAGAGAGAAATTACAAAATTGCATTTGCTGATAACCTGAAAGCTCTTAGAAGAGAGAGGAAAATTACCTTTGAGGTACATTTATCAGTTGTACTGTTTTCAGGAGGATATCTGTTTGATAAATTTAATGTGTAAGATCAATGTGTAAATGGCGTCCTGTCTTCTGCTCCTTGTAATATACTTTGCACATTACTTTTCTTTCTAATGGGAATGATGAGTGACAGTTTTGCCTCTTGTGTGGTTGTGTGTCTGTCCTAGCTAATGGGTGGCTTTTACTTGTGCAAAGACTGCTAGTAAATACAAAGAAAATTAAGATGTAGCACTTGGGTTTGGGGTTAAAAGAGTTTAATGGAAAAAAGCTGAAGGGTAAGGTAAAACCAATATGGTGCAAAGTTTCGGTTTGCTCTCCCTGACTACTCTGAATGTGAATATAGCATTTAATGTAAACCTTTTGATCTGCTTTTGGTTTCAAACATTGAGAGGAATTAGTAACTGTGTTGAGCTATCAACGTTTCTTGTCTCTGCTAGTGAAAAAAGTGCTGCTTCTCTTGTTAATACCTTTTTTTCTGACACATCCTAATTGCCGCGGTATGTTGCAAATGCAGACACTGAGAAAATCCCATCCCTTAGTATGTGTGCAAAGGAACTTCTCAAAAGTGGGTGTTACATTTAGCTTTTTAAAAAAACTTTGTGAATATATGTTTGGCTCTAAGAATCCCTTCTGAGGGCATGCTTCAGGAGGGATCTTCATTTATGGATATGTAGGAATATTTTTATAACATTTGCCCATGATGCCATAGTCTTGACCACAGATAATAAGTCCTGTGAGGAATGGCTGAGGGAGTTGGGGCTTTTATGTCTTGAGAAAAGGAGGCTGAGGGGAGACCTTATCACTCTCTGCAACTACTTGCAAGGCAGTTGCAGAGATCTTGGGGTTGGTCCCTTCTCTCAGGTGACAAGTGATAGGAGGAGAGGAAATGGCTTAAAATTGCTCCAGGGGAGATTTAGGTTTAGATATCAGGAAGAATTTCTTTACTGAAAGGGTTGTCAGTCATTGGATCAGGCTGCCCAGGGTAGTGGTGGAGTCACCATCCCTGGAGGTGTTTAAAAGGTGTGTGCATGAAGTGTTTAAGGACATAATCTAAAGGCTGATTAGTCAGAGTTAGGCTGTGGTTGGACTGAGTCTAAAGGGTCTGTTCCAACCCAGGTGATTCTTAGTTGTTGTTAGGGGTTGATCCAAGCCCCTACAAAGATCTCAAAGCAGGCAGCAGAAATACAGCAAACAAGAATCTATACTGTTAAATCCTGGCTGAAAACTCTAAAGTAACCAAGACGAATATGAGTATTTGACAGAAGTTTTGCTAGCTGAGATTGGAAAGCAAGCATACTCCTCCACAAATTGTTACTTGATACAAGTGGACTTTTGCTGTTTTCAAAGGGATTTTGGTAGGATTGAGTGATACTACCAAGATGTATCTCTTAAGTTTAAATGTTAAAAACTGAAATGGAGTGGCGGGTAAGGGAAAATATGCTTTGATACACAAAACTAATACGTAAATGATAATACTTTAGATGAAATGGCCTGCAATGTAAAATGTGTGTTTGCTTCAGTTTCATTTCACATCAGTTAAAATAAAGCTGCAAGGTTCACACTTTCCTAAGATCATTTTATGCTGATCTCTGTTTTTTTAAAGGGCTGTACTCCTGTGGGTAAAGGAAACCTACTCAGTCAAAGCTAATAATTGTTCATCCTGACATGGCATTAATGAAACAGATTCTATTGCAATTACAAACACATTTGAAAAATAGCGTGGCACTGAAGGGTTCCAAAGAAAAAAAGGGGGTGAATTTTGGATACTGACTGAAATTTTACATTGCAGGTTTATTTTGCTTATTACACTGATGAATTTAATTGCATGTAAACTAAATATATTTCCATCAATTCAATACTGATAGCTGTTAAATGGCTAAGAGGATCTTCTAGTAACACTTCTGAGCGATAGCAGCATGTGCTAGCTTTGATCAGGTTTTTCTTCTGACCAATTACTGCTGAGGAAAATAGGAAATGAGCCATACTGAAGAGCAATTTCACACAATTTGATCGAAAAGTTTATTTTCCTTTTTCTCTTGCTCTTTTTTAAGAACTTGATGTGTGTTTTGCTGCATGTGAAGCTGATTCTATGAGCTGATACAGTCTGGGACACTGAAGCCAGTCCTCTTCCATCACAAGGTCTAGACGCACATAATTACAGCACAAGGGCCTCTGTGGATGACCAACCCTTCAAGCCACAGGAAGCAGACTTCCTCCCTCCCTATGACTTTTCTCTTGTGCTTCTTTGCAGTCTATAACTAGTCTGGGTCTTTGAACAATAGCTCAAATTTGTGGCAAAAACTGTAGCTGCTGTCTGTAGCTGAGCATGATGCATGAATTAAATAAAGCTTTAAGAATATTTTTAATGCCATCCAAGTGGCCTGAGCCAAGTGTCATAATGCCAGTAGCCCAAGGATGAAATTACAGAGATTACTTGATACGATTGGTATGTAGTTAAGCTTTTTTTTCAGTGGCGGGCCACAAAAGGCATAAGGTTCTTTTCAACTGGTATCTCCCACCCTTTTGCATGTTCAGCTGGTATCTCCCATGCTTCATGTGTAGACAGATTTTCTGTTTAATAGTGGGGTGGGACAGGCAGGGACCAATTGTGTTGCAGTATTTGGAGAGGAAGGTATTTGGCCTACCTTGGCTTAGTTATATTTTAACTGCTGATAGGGGCTTCTGCTTGAAGGGGCTGATACACATTGTTTTGTCAAATCTGCAGCCCATAGATTTCAGACTGAGAATGGACCTTGGACAAGTAGGGATGACATGGTCTTTTTTGAAGCAGCTCTAATTCCTTAAGCTAATCTACCCCAGTCGCAACCACCTTTTTCTGCTTTCTCCAGTTCCTTGCTGCCTGTGTCTGCGCCAATCCAAACTTTGCAGAATTGCAGAAGTAGCAGCTCAGGGCACCTCTTCCTGCTCTGAGCCACTTGCAGCCTTGGAATTTCCCTAGAGGGGAAAAAAGAAAATTCCTTTGCATCTGTCAGCAAGTCAGTCATTCAGATACCACAAGTTTATTCATCATTTTGACAGTGTGCCGGATATTACTCGATATTAATGTTCCTCCCAGAAGATTATAAAGCAATAGGTATATTCAATTAGTAAAGCAAAAGAAAATCAGCAGACAAGATTTCTCCCTGCTCTAATCTCTGTTGTAAAATATGGAAGATGTTGATTTGTTATCTGCTTACTGGAGGAAAAAAAAAAATCAGCTTAGAAATATATAATATGCAGTCCTGTTGGTGAGTCATGAGTACATTAAGATTTGAACAATCCAACCTGAATAGTCAGCCTGCCTTTGACAGGAGAATTTTTCTTGGGAGTAAGAAATATTTGGAAGATAGTAAAAGATCAGTGAAATCAGTGGGGATCTTCCTAATCAAGGTCAGAGTGCAGAATGGGCAATGGAGCCATGCTCTGCAGGATTGACAGAATTATAGAATCACAGAATCATAGGGGATGGAAGGGACCTCCAGAGATCATCACGTCCAACCCCCCTGCCAAAGCAGGTTCCTTAGAACAGATCACACAGGTTGGCGTCCAGATGGGTCTTGAATATCTCCAGAGAAGGAGACTCCACACCCCTGTCCCAGGGCTCTGGCACCCTCACCGGGGAAAAGTTCTTCCCCATGTTGGTGTGGAGCTTCTTGTGCTCTAATTTGCAGCCATTGCTCCTTGTCCTGTCCCCACAGACCACTGAAAAGGGGCTGGCCATTTCCCCCTGCATCCCATAGTTAGGGTATTTATAAACATTAATGAAATCCACTCTCAGTCTTCTCTTGTCAAGGCTGAACAGCCCCAGTTTGCTCAGCATTTGATTACAGCTGTAGTTAGTTTGTTGGAGTTGAAAGTAATTGCCAAGGTATATACCAGCTAACAGCAGCGGATGAGAAGGAGGAGTGTAACTGCTGTGGATTAGACTGCCGTGATGCTTGATGTTAACTAAACCTACCTAGTTTTCACTGTGGGTCCAAAAAAAACCCCAGCCAGTGTAGGAAAAAAAAAAATGCAATCCCACAGAGGCACAGATTGGTAGATACTGTATGCACTGAAACAGAACAAAATAGATTGACGCAAGAAGCACGTTGGGCAAAGCAGAAGGATGCTTGACCTTATGGAATTATAAAGGAATGTGTATAATGATAGCTGATGGTGTCTCAGTGATTAGCTTATCACCATGAGAAATATATTTTTCAAGTAAAGAAATGTCAATTTTATGATGAACTTAATTTCAACAATTTTCAGGGCTCTGATCTCATGATAATGACTTATAAAAGCTTAAGAGTGCAATTTCAATTAAAGATGTGCAGGTGGTAAGAAATCTGCATATTAAAATAACAACAGATTCTTTAAAAAGATACTATTTTGAACTTCTTTAGACAGTATTTTCTCATTATCATGAGGTGTTAATCCTTCATCTGTCTTCATCCGTCCCACATGGTGTTGTAGCTTCATATATAGTGTTTTATTGTACATTAGAGGAAAATAATGGAGCCTGTTTCTAAATAGGTGGGGGGGGAAAAAAGACCCTGTAAGAAACTCATGGTGAGTGCGTATGCTGGGGTTAAATTTATCTGACTTGCTTTTTATTCTACTGGCTAAAAGCCTGAGTAGTATTGCAGAGATAAACCAGTGCAAGTGCTTTGTTTGGGAGAAGTATAATAGCTGGCTAGCAAATATAAAGAAAAAGGGGACTTTTCTAGTGGTGGAAAAAAGTCAAAATTTCTTTAGACATTAGCCTGTCCTTCCCTGGAAGGAATGGTGTTATCCAAGAGTGTGTCACAGCTGAAGGGAACCTATTCCTTAGAAACACACAGCAGGATGGGCTCACTAAAATATTTGCATTAGTTCAGCAGAAACCTCGTTTTCCACAAGTAGAAGAGTTTGCATGATACAGCAATTGGATTTCTCCAAAAAGAAGAGATTCAGACGGAGCTGGTAACCCATTCCTGGCAATTCTTTCACAGAGCTGGAGCCACTGGGGCAGTGTAATTAAATATTGAGGTCTCAGTTGGGAAGTCTAGATAAAAAATAACAAGTAGGTTTAGACTTTTCTTTCTCTATGTGACTGAAATCCTAATAGCGAGTGGGGCTCAGGCAGGTGCCTGCAATGAGGCTGGCTACGCTCTGTTCTGTTGCTTTCCAGAAGCTGTGCATGGAGCCAAGTCTGGCAGATGTGGACTTCTAGGAAGTCTTAATTACATACTCCATGGTTGTGAGGCTGGACACTGCAGTACGTGCGCAGGCTCTTGTCAGGGCACAGGAGGAGTGCCAAGTATTTTAATAGGGAGCACTTTCAACATCGTTAGTGCAGCAAGAGACAGGTAAAGGTGTCAAAAAAGAGTTAAATAGAACAGTAAGTTGGTGTAATTAACAGTAAAAAATAGTCATGTAATGAAAAATTGAAGTGATTAAAGCAATAGCAACAATTCCCATGTTTAACTAGCATGACTGCTGCTAAACAGAAGAGTTGAAGACTGACTCCAGAGCAGGTTTAGGCTCAAGTTACTTCTCAGTCCTAATAAGTACGATATAGGAGTTCAGCCTTATCCAATAGGTTTAACTCAAGTTCATCAACATGTTAACACCAATAGTCAGTTAGGTGAATTCAAGTTCTACAGTTATATATGGTATGGAAATTACAAACATGTTTGAGGTTGGAAGGAACTTCTGGAGATCATGTGGTTCTGCCCCCCTACTCAATCATTGTAGAATTCACTTGTTGATAGACTGAGTAGGACTGGAGAGGGAATTCAGATCCTATTTCTAATTCAGTCATGTTCTGTTTACAGATTTATAAATGTTTCCACCTGGACAATGTGTGCTTTTCATTTGTTGTAATATTTCTCATTCAGTTTTTTGGTTGGATTTTTTTAGTGTTGTTTTTAAAGTAAGAAAAAACATTCCCTTTAGAGTAAATAATCACAAACCTTGAAGGTTAAGTCCTGTTTTAATAGATCTTTACCTTTTTCTATAAACTTAACTTTTACACAACCTAGCTCGTATAAGAGGACAGGTGATTATATTTGGAAAGTAATGTGGCTTTTATTCTGATTTATAAACTAATTTATAATTGGGTTGTTCTATGCATTACTCATTTTTCACATAATTCTTTATGCAAATAATAGGTCCACTGTGCGATACTTGCTACACAGTGGAACATAACAAATTACATTCGTTGGTTCAAAAAGGAGAAGAAAAGACTGACCTCATCTGCTTTAGCTCACCGACTCCAAACTTTGCATGAAAGAGATGAATCAAATGCATTAGAGTGAATTAGCTGAATTAAAATGGTATTAGAAGAAACAATGAAGAGTCAAGGGCAAGGACAGGAAGAAGTTGTCCTGGAGCTCAGTGAAGAGAAACAAGTATTCAGCAGGCAAGCAAAGACCAGCAGCACTCAATCCTGGAAAAATATCATGATAAACAGAAGGTAGTACAGACAGACATTTGAAATTACGAGTTTCTAGATCCTGCATGGTTTGAAACAGCTCCTGGATCAAAAGATAAACTGAGCAATACAGAGATGCAACAGGCAATTCTGTAATGTTGCTGTTCATCCTATGCTAGGGATGGTCCGAAGTGACAAAACTGTCTTTTAAACAGACGTTTTGACTTTGCTGAGGCATTCTCCTTTTCTTCTCAGGCTCTCCTAACTTCTAAACACGGATTCATCATTCTGTGCCTTTCCCTTCTTTCAGTAGTAAGAATTTAGAGTGGTCTCCTAAAAAGACACTACTGTACATAAAAGGTTGCAAATGCAAAAGACTAATTGTCCTTTCATCTTTCACAAGCTGTCATGCTAACACAAATCTATTGGAATTTTAGCTTTTCTTGTTTCTAGAAGGTATTGTCAACCTCCTGGAGATAATCAGAATCTTAAAATTGCTGGATTGCACATCTAACTGCAGATGCCTTTCTCTTCCTTAAAACTTTCTGATTTCAGAATTTTACAGACAGCTCTGTATATTTGCCATGTAAAATAAAGTTTAACATAGTAAAACTAGAGATGTAGTATAGGCATTAATTGAGATTGCATCATTAGCCCAGCCACATTAATACAGTATACTTTGTCATGGATATGTTCACCAAATCCGGGAGTGTATAAGGAGAAAATTTGGTGCTGAAGTTGCCATAGTGAGTCGTGGTGTTCCTGTAGACTGGGTGGCACAGTGGGGGGAAACAAGTCAACAACAGAGCAAAATGTAAAATGGAACCACAGCTTTCAAACAATTTATAAAATACATGGCAGTGCAGGGAATTTCTAGACAAATGAAAAGAAAAAAATGAATTAAGCACCTGGAAAATATTTCAAGAGCTAGTAAAAAAGAGACTTTTCATAATATTTTTAGATCAGACTTTTCAGTTAACTAGGACATGGAGTGCAAAGAGCTGAATGCTGCCACTTACGTTTGAGTTTTCTAATGCTCAGGGCAGGCTGAGGATAAGAAGTGTTAAACACCTTTTGAGGTTGATTAAGCACAGAAGTAAAGCTGAGAAGTTGATGACTGCAAAACCCATTTACTGTGAATATATGCTACTACAACCATTAGGTTACTAGATTTAAAAAAAACTAATTCTGATCTGTGTCCGGGCTGCAAAAAATGTGTCTTTGTTACTTATTTTCCATTTATAATACTATGGATTAAGGAGTTAAAATGTTTTAAGAAGGATAAATAAGTATGCTGGGTACAAGTGAAACTTCAAAATATATCTCAAGCATTAGATAGTCCATATACCGTACTTTGGATAAGGGGAATGAAGTAGTAACACCTTTCTTCCAAACTGTACAACACCAAAACTCAAGAGATTTCTTCTGGGTAGATCTAAAGCAATGTGACCAGACCCGTTTGGCCCAGTATCCTCTTTGCTTCCCTCTCTCTCTCTTTAATAATAAAAAAAAAAAAACAAGCTCAAGAGAAGCATGGGGAGATATTACTGCTTTTCAGATTCAGTATCACAGATACATTTCTAGTACACATACACTTGATTGAAAACAGAAATTAACATTCCAACCCAGAGTTCTAGCTCTCACAGTCCCAATCAAAGGAAAATAGGTAGCGAGGAACTAGAGGTGTCCAAAGGTATTTCTGTTTAAAAATGCCGAGGGCAGAGAGAAAGATACCCTGAAGGACCTGGTTGTATGCTGAAAATCTGATGGGTATGGTAGAAAAAGTAAAATAGCCTTTAGTTATGGAAATACATCTGCAAAGTATTCAGTAAGGAATAATCTGCCGTCTCTCTCAGCACAGTGTGAACAAAGAAAACTTCCTTCCCTATCTTGTAATACTCTTCAAATTATGTTATGCTCTGCTAACATTTCCTTTAGGTTATGTAAGCTTTTGATAAATACAGAACATTGTAGGATTTATATGAAAATTCCTGCTTACAACGAATTTTTTTGTACCCAGCTGACATCTTTTCTGAAAAGTGCTTTTTAGCAAACAGCAAAACCTAATCTGAACAGTAAGTGCTGCCATTCATATCTGGTGACAAACTACATATTTACAAGGAGTGGATCATTTAGCCCAGTGCATGCCTACAGCAAGAAAACTAGTTCCTCATGACATCCTGTGTCTTCATTTTTCTTTGAAGTCCAGGTTATACCTTGGTGATCCCCAGGATGGCTTCATTTGCCCGTTGTCCACATGAGTTCCTGCCTTGAACTTAAACTACTTTGACATTAGGATACTTTGATTGAAGTAAAACTGACAAGATTGTGACCTGTGCATAAGAAGTTCCTGTATGATATTTTGCCACTGTTCTGTCAGTGTGCTGTGTATGAGCACTTACTTCAACCACCATCTCTAAATCATGGACTGAAAAAGAAAGGCAGATGTGAACTCTGTCTTGTAGTACATCTGTTCATAGTGGCCATAGAATCCTGGCTTGAGGGTTTGGGCTCCATGAAGGTTGTGAGAGGCAGTACCCCTATAGATAGGCATGTCCTTCTTCTGGTTCCTTTAAGTAACACACTCTATGTTCACCAGTTGTCATAGGTTTTTCATTTGCTTTTAGGAAGCAGAAACATATTTCAGAGAAACTGTCATATAAACATGTTGTTTAGTTAGAATGGAAACAATGGGTTTTTATCAGAACGCAGTCAGAATATAAAATGTGACCCATACATCATTGCAATTTACAATCCAATTTCTTCAGATCATGACGGTAAATAAAATACATACAGTGTTTGAATGGACAGGTAGATATTCCTATTGGGACAGATTGGGGTGATCTGCTGAAATTGTTAAACTGGTTATATTTTCCAAATCTCTATTATTCTAGTATTTACTTTAAAAAAAACCAAAAAACAAACAGTTCCTGATTCTCTTACTCCTTAAAGGAATAGTAACTCTAATAGGAGGAGAGCATGCTGCTAGGCTGCGATGCAGCTGTTATCTGGTGAGGGCAGTATGTTCTGTTGACAAGAAGAGGCTGCTCGTTACTTTCATTGTTAAAAGTGAAGCTTTTAGAACTTGGCTTCTTTCTTTTCCTTTTTTTTTCTTAGCACTGATAATGTAACATGATGAAACTGCAGGAACATTGGTCCTGTTGCACCAGAAACCTGGAAATGGGAATGCTAAGGGTGGCCAGGGCAACCCTTTCCTGGATGCACATTCATGGGATGTGCTGCCTTGAGACCAGCTCACATAGTAACTTCCGTTGTGTTGCACGGGATCATTTTCCGAGCTCCGTCTCCATGCTGCATCACTGTAATATCATCGTGGATGAGCTGTTAAGTTTCCTGTGTTTGGCTCTGTTGTGATGGCCTTACAGTATCCATGGGAGCGAGTATTGTTTTGATTGAAAAGAATTGCCCGCACCAGGAGAGCTGTAACTAAATACTGAGGAAACTGCAAACGTTTTACAGTATAATCTCCTGACACTTGGGAAGACCCGAGTCCTTAGGCACCACTGCTGTTGGTGTCATGAAAGCGGAGCAGCTGCTGACTCCCAAGCTCAGTAAGGAGCCCAGAATTAACCCGAATAGTGTCAGTGTGCCTGATGTGCTGTCTTGAGAATAGTTGGTGTCTGTAATTGTTCAAATGTGCATGTGAGTGCTTGGACCCTTGTTAAACAAGCTTAGATTGCTACACATCAAGGAAAAAGCTCACCCCACTAACTACTTTTGTTTCCAGTAGAGGGTAATCCTGTTCTGTTTGTCATATTTATTCTGGCCTGGCTTCAGCAAAGAATCTGCATATAATTAAGATCATATTTAATTTTATTTGCATCAATTGGCACTGAAGGTTCTGTCAAAAATAAGTATGTGCTTGGAGATTGTCAGCTTGGATCACTTTATGTCGATGAGGGCTGGAATGTTTTTCGCCTCCCTCCCGTGTGGAATTTCTTTGTATTTTGGTGGGAGGATGTATAAAGTTGGGCTATTGACTTGACTTGTTGCACAGTAATTTGTATGAGAAGTTTTATTCTGTAGCAGTGAAGTTTTCCTGGCATGATTTTTTGCACTGCTCATTTTTGAATTTGGAAGCAGAGCAGGTTTGGTGGTAATTGCCCCAAATGCTGCCTTGGGAACTGAAATGTATACGTTTTGCACACTTCAGCGGTCTTCTCCCTTCTGTCTTCAAAACAAGAATTAGAGTTGTCATAATGCTCTTCTCTAAAACATATGTAAACAAGAATTAAGATATAAAGCAATGAGTGGTTTGCTCAGCCTTGAGTGTGAGAGAGAGAATGTGAATTGCAGTTGTTGGGGGGTTTTCCACCAGGCTTGAAGTGTATGGTTTTTTTTGAACATGTTTTTTGTCAGCACAGTCTGATTAGTATATTGGTATTTTTTGTCTTCTGGAAATAGACTTTGCAGGGCCAAACTTAATCCCTAATTGGATATTTGTTGACATGAAAAAGGAGTGAGTCTGGCACCATTCAATATGATAATTATTCATACATAAATTTATAAGATGCTATCATTGTAATATTTAAGCACTGCATAGATAATTAAAATGTTTATTCTGGAGTAGGAAAGTGGTTTCTATTTCGGATTGTGTTGTTACATTAAGCCACTAGGAAAAAAATAATGCCAGTGCTCATGGAATATTAGGACTACAAGTAATGTTTCTGAATAATGTATCTGCAGGAAACATGCTGTTAAATCAGTGCACCGTCTTCTGCCCAGGGGCAGCTGAGTTTTTCCAGGAGAAAGCTTTGTCTCTTCAAAGTTTTTAAAAGGTGGAGAAAATGCTCATGCTTTGATAGAAAAACATAGCTGGAGAAGACCTACAGCCTGGTCTGTACTTTTTCCCGTTATACTTTCAGCTGTATGGAAATTTCTGCCAAGAATTGGACACCTTCGCAGGTAGCATTCTCTTCCAGTTATTAATTGCCATTAAGAACTAAGTTCTACTGGTCAAATTACACTTTCTTCCTTGAAAACTCTGCGCCTCCTTTCTTCCCCGTTAGATAGATAAGTCATTTTTGGGAGAGTATTCGTTCTAATTCAAACAATCTGTTTGTAATTGAGCAACTGCCCTAGGGAAAACAATGCAAAATATATTTATGCTTTTTCGTGTGCATGGGTCTGCCATTTCCTGGCATGGCATCCACCAGTTTAAACAAGTAGATTCTAGAGAGAAGAGCATAAAGAGGTGCATCTTGAGCAACAAGACCTGGTAGCTGAGGGCTGTCATGATTTGTATCCTCTGTAAATTGACACAACAGTGAGATTCTGTTAACATACATTCATCATGGAATTTATTACAGTAGATTTGTAAGGTTTAGTAACATTAGATTGAAAGAGTTACAGATTCTTGTTATAAGGATTATCACAGAATCGTTGAATTGTAGTGTTTTGAAGGGACCTTGAGATCCCTTCCAAACCCCCTTGCTGTCGGGGAAGACAGCAGGCCTGCTGCTGGCCTAGCTCTCTTCACTGAAGACATAGTCTCTGACAATATCCTTGTGTTCCCACGAGATAGGAAAAATTACTCATGCTGAGAGGATTTTAATAATCACATTCTCAAAACACAGCGGCCTTGATGACAGGGGTACAGACTGCCCTAAACCAAGAAGAAGTTATGGGAAGATACTTGGGAATAATGGAACATGTTGAGAACCAGCCAAAATAAGATGGTCAAAACAGCAGGTGTGCGGATGCTTTTAGGCATCAAAATAAACTAAAGATATTTAGCTATAAGATAGGTTTATCAGAACTCCTTATAATTACTAACCAATCAATACAGTGTGAACAGTGTGTGTAACCAATTTGCAGTTTTTTTGCTTGCCACGTTTGCAGTAACAAATGTATGTAATCTGTGTGATTTCACCCAATAATGGCTTCACCTAAAATTCATATCGAATTGAGTGTTGCCCATTGCTGATCTCTGCACCCTGCCAAAGCAGGTTCCCTAGGACATAGCACACAGGTAGACGTCTAGATGGGTCTGGAATATCTCCAGAGAGGGAACCTCCACAACTCCCCTGGGCAGCCTGTCCCAGGGCTCTGTCACACTCACTGGGAAAAAGTTCTTCTGCATGTTGGTGCGGAACTTCCTGTGCTCCAACTTGAGGCCACTGACCCTTGTCTTGCCTCCACAGACCACAGAAAAGAGATGGCCATTTCCCCCCTGTCTCCCACACTTGAGATATTTATAAACATTAATCAGATCCCCTGTATGTAAGGGGATTTGTAAGTATTAGCAAAAGAAGAAGGATGGATTGGACTTTTGGTAATGGGGGAAGAGAGAGGAAGCCGAAGATATTTGAGTCCTGCTGTTGAAGAAAACAACATACTCGTGTGATTGTTCTTGTTTTGTCCATTTTTAAATTTAAAAGCAGACATCAGGGGCTTTATCTGAAAAGAACTGTTTGTTTTGTACTGAATGTAGTGCACCATCAGAGCACAGTCTGTTGACCCATTCTAGTTATATTCAATATTTTTAATCCTGTCACTCACTAGTTCTCAAACTCTGACTGAGGGGGCTCTCATCTCTACCACGTGAGATCTAAGCAGAGTCAAGGAATGCCACAGTAGATACCCTTGTTGATTTTTGCGAGAGTAAGTGCAAACAGAACTTTGCAAGGAGGATTCAATCATGAATAGAAAATGGTAACCTTAAAAAGTTCAAACTTTTATAATATTAGATATCTGAAAAGCTTGGTCTTGGGCAGTTCAATTTTTATGCCCCTAAGGATCTGCCTGACTTCCTATCTAAGCTCACAGTTCTTTCCTTGTTTCTTCTCAATGTTTGCTATGCTTTAAGTCTTCTGTAGTGTTCTGGTTAATGATTCCATGTCCTCACTTCCTCTTTCAACTCTTCCATTACAATAGAGGTTTTCTTATGTAACTGGGGAAGGAATTTGATATTTGGAAAAAAAAAAAAAAAGACCAGATTAATAAAGTTTCTGGCTTCTGTAGAGAGCTTGGGAATCATAGAGTCATATAATAATTCGAGCTGGGACATTTAAAGGTCACCTAGTTCAATGCTCTTGAAATAAGTGGGGACAGCTTCAAATAGATCAGGTTGCTCAGAGCCCTGTCCAACCTGACCTTTGGTGTTTCCAGGGATAGGGCATCTACCACATTTCTGGGTAACCTGTGCCAGTACCTCACCACCCTCGCAGTAATAAATCTTTTTCTTATATATTGTCTTTTACTTTAAAACCATTACTCTTTGTCCTCTGGCAGCAGGGCCTGATAAAAAGTCTGTCCCCATCTTTTTCATAAGCCCCATTTAAGTACAGGAAGGCTGCAATTAGGTCTCTGTGGAACTTTCTCTTCTCCGGGCTGAACAAGTATAACTATCTCAGCCTATTTTCATAGGCGAGCTGCTCCAGCCCTCTCATTTTCTTTGTAGCCTCCTCTGAACTAGTTCCAACAGCTCCGTGTCTCTCTTGTCCTGGGAGAGAACTGGATGCAGTACTACAGGTGGGGCTCACCAGAGTGGAGGAGAAGGACAGGAGCACCTCCCTTGACCTGTTGGTCATGCTTCTTATGATGTAGCCCAGTATAAGGTTTGGTTTCTGGACTGCAAGTTCCCTCTTTCAGGTAGTGTCCAGCTTTTAATCCACCAGTACCCCCAACTTCTTCACTGCAGAGCTTTTCTCAATTCCTTCATCCCCTATCCTTTACTGATACAAGAGGTTGCCCCAACCTATGTGCAGGACCTTGTACCTGCCCTTTATTGAACATCATGAGGTTCACACAGCCCAATTCTTGAGCTTGTCCAGGTCTACTTGGAAGCCATCCTGTCCTGCAGGCATGTCAACTGGGGTGTAGCCAGTAGGTCAAAGGAGGTGATCTTCCCCCTCTACTCTGCCGTGGTCAGGCCCCACCTGGAGTATTGTGTCCAGTTCTGGGCTCCCTGGGATAAAAAAGGACAGGGATCTCCTAGAGAGAGTCCAAAGAAGGGCTACGAAGAGATTAGGGGCCTGGGGCATCTCCCTTATGAGGACAGGCTGAGTAAGTTGGGACTCTTCAGCCTTGAGAAGAGAAGACTAAGGGGGGACCTAATTAAAGCCTATAATTATCTGAAGCAGGGGATGCAGGGAGAATCAGCCAGCCCCTTTTCAGTGGCCTGTGGGGATAGGACAAAGGGCAATGGCTGCAAGTTGGAGCATAGGAAGTTCCGCACCAACGTGGGGAGGAATTTTTTCCCAGTGAGGGTGAGGGAGCCCTGGGACAGGCTGCCCAGGGAGGTGGTGGAGTCTCCTTCTCTGGAGAGATTCAAGACCCGTCTGGATGCCTATCTGAGTGATATGTCCTAGGGAGCTGCTTTGGCAGGGGGGTTAGACCCAATGATCTCTCGAGGTCCCTTCCAACCCCTACAGTTCTATGATTCTATGATCCTTCAGCTTGGTGTCATCTGCAAGATTGTTGAGAGTGCACTCAATCCCACTGTATTGCTCATGATTAAACAGTGCTGGTCTTAGTATGGACCTTTGAGGGACACCACTTGTCACTAGCCTCCATCTGGACATTGTTCTGTTTACCACTGCCCACTGGATCTGACCATCCCAACAAATTCCTAATTCACTCAGCAGTCCACCCATAAAATCCTTATCTCTCCAATTTAGAGGGAAGGACATTGAAGAGGACCATGTGAAAGGCCTTACAGAAGCCTATAAAGACACGAGATCTGTAACTCTTACCCACTGATGCAATCACTGCATCATAGACACATTGCTGTGATAATCGACCAAGCGACAATGGTGTGTAGGAGATGGGTGTTAAATGCACTGCTTATACTCATGGAGATGTTCTTACCAAAATGAAAGCAAAAATTCACATTGGTCCCCAAATCGTGCTACTGGCTCTTAAATGCTCAGGTAACTTATGGGAATGGATGCAGGGAGGCAGGTGTTTAAGGTGCACCCTGCACATGATATGAAGAAACAATTTAATGCTATTAAATTACATTTTCCAAAAGTAATACAAGATTCTCTGCCTTCTACTCAGCTTTCTAAGGATGCATTTCAGTCTGGCAATGTCACTGTGCTCCCTGAGCGGTACCGTGTTCACAGAATCACAGAGTTGTAAGGGTTGGAAGGGACCTTGAGAGATCATTGGGTCCAACCCCCCTGCCAAAGCAGCTCCCCAGCTCATACTGCCCAGATAGGCATCCAGACGGGTCTTGAATCTCTCCAGAGAAGGAGACTCCACCACCTCCCTGGGCAGCCTGTCCCAGGGCTCTGTCACTCTCACTGGGGAAAAGTTCCTCCTCACGTTGGTGTGGAACTTCCTGTGCTCCAATTTGCAGCCATTGCCTCTTGTCCTGTCTCCACAGACTAGTGAAAAGGGGCTGGCCAATTCCCTCTGCATCCTCTACTTAAGATATTTATAAACGTTGATTAGGTCCCTCCTCAGTCTTCTTTTCTCCAAGCTGAACAGCCCCAGCTCTCTCAGCCTTTCCTCATAGGATAGATGTTCCAGGCCCTTAATCATCTTCGTAGCCTCCTCTGGACTCTCTCCAGGAGATCCCTGTCTTTTTATCCCAGGGAGCCCAGAACTGGACACAATACTCCAGATGGGGCCTGACCAGGACAGAGTAGAGGGGGAGGATCACCTCCTGTGACCTGCTGGCCACACTCCTCTTGATGCACCCCAGGATCCCATTGGCCCTCTTAGCCACCAGGGCACACTGCTGACTCATGGCCAACCTGTGGTCAACCAGGACCCCCAGGTCCTTCTCCACAGAGCTCTTCTCCAGCAGGTCATCCCCCAGCCTGTACTGGCTGAACTGCATGCAGTTCTTCCTCCCCCGGTGTAAGGCTTTAGACTTGCTTTTGTTGAATTTCATCTGGTTTCTCCCTGCCCAGCTCTCCAGCCTGGCCAGGTCTCGCTGGATGGCAGCGAGTTCGGTAGGTTTGGCTAGGTTGGAACGTTGCTACTACTTTGTCGCTTCTGATCATTGTGTTGCTCTTTTTTTCCCAACATCATAATTAAGCATAAGTGTACTTGTGTATTATAATAGTGCTTGTGTTTCTTCTCTTACAGGACTTAATAAAGCTCTCAGGCTGTGAAGGAGTTTTTAGTGTTAGTGAAATGTATTGCTAATTAGTGTATTGTTATCTCTGAATAGAGAAGTGCTTTCAGTTTGGCTCTTGATTGTCAAATGATGCTCAGGTATGGTTTCTGTTTCAGGCCACTCAGTTTTTCAAATACATCACTAAAAACCTGTGTGAAGTCATATTTACATATGAATTATCACTTCCACTTCAAGAACAGATATGGTATATTTCATGTTTTTCAAAAGGATATTGTGATTTTCTTTGGAGTTAGGCAGTAGGGAACATTTCAGGTAGATTCCATTGCTGGGAGAAATTGATGATTGATGTTTTTTTAAAAAAAAAAACCCTAAAACTTGCCTGCATTTAAGAATAAAAAAGGCTTGTTTTCCTCAGCACAGTTACCTATGTTGACTTCTAGCCAAGACTTGAATGAAAGTTCGTTTCTCAGTTTTCTGAATGCTATGCATCCATGTCTTGACTCCCCTATTTAGCTCAATGACAGAGACAGGGGGTTGTGCTAACCGTAGTTCTAGCTCTAGGTATTTGTTGTGCCAGGAGCTGGCAGTTCTCATGTGTTTGCTGCCCAGGACAACAGGCTAGTCCCTGTGTTTGTAGAGCCCCTCCAGCTGTCTCCCCACAGTGGGAGAATTTCTGAAGTGGTATTCAGTTTCTGTGGTCTAATTCATAAAGAGAAAAGGAGTTTTTAGTACCATTTTCCACCTATAAATATTATTAAATATTCAATGACAAGAATGAAATATCACCAAATCCTGTTTTATTTATGGATTGGTTTTAATTTGAGCTGTGAAGGCAAACCTTTTCTACTGCTGCACTCTGCAATGTTTTGCCTTGAGAGTTGGAATGAATAATGAAAAGGTATTTCATAAAACTGTTATTTACGGGGGTAAAGTACCTGTTGTTTGTACTTGTTTTTTCTGTATTGTTTCCTATAGACTTCCTCTAAAGTACCTCTTTTGGCCTGAAAAATGCAATCTGTACTCTGAAGTATCATACAGAAAAGTTCACGCTGTTTATTTAAAACATGTCCACATAGTTTGCAAGGAACCTTCTAGAGGTCTTCCATTTCATCTTTCCAGTTAAACTGTTCATAACTCTTCTGCAAATTGTAATATATATATTCTGTGTTTTTTCTATTGGAAAAGTAAAAGATACTATTTTAATTGTTCAAGCTACCTATTTCTTCTCTGAAACACAGATGCAGAAGTAGTAGGAAATGTTAGGTGGGGTTTGAGACAAACCCTCTCAATAAACAAGAGACATTATGGGATTAATTGCAGGCATAGGAGGAATAGGTCTAGAGTAGTTTTTGTAAGTAAATACATATTCACAAATATGTGTATTCATTCATGTGTTCTACGTGTATGGTGCTCCAGTTGAAAGAGAACTTGGAGTGAAAGAAGCCAATAGAAATGGCAGAATGTAGCGTTGCTGTATTTTTAGAAGAGGATTGTGAAAAGGAAAATCTGAGTAAAAATAAGGAATGTCTTCTATAATTCAGCCACTCTTTTTCATTAACCAACATAGTTATTAAATCTCCCAATAATCTAAAAAATGAGTGCAGCTTAATGTTTCTTTTATTCATTATTGTCAAAGAAACATTTCTCTTAGACCTTTTTGAAAAGGTAATTAGATGTAATAGCTCATTATTCAAGTGCATACTTATTGTGTTCTGTCAAGCAGTGTAGTGTTCTGCCAGCAGTTTCTCCAAACCTAGGAGTAGTACTGGACTTTCAACAGTCTTGATTCACAGAGCTGCAGTGGTTGGAAGGGACCTCCAGAGAACATTGAGTCTAAGCCCCCTGTCAAAGCAGGTTCCCTAGGACAGGTTGCACAGGTATATGCCTATTGCATGAGGTATGGTTTATATTCTTCTCTAAATTTGGGGGTATGAAGAGTATTCCTGTACAATAATGAGGTGAATGGTTTTTAGCACACACCTTGCTTGCGATTTGAAGTGACTTGGACTGGTGAAGAGATCTGCAGATAGCTTTCTACCAGCTCAACTGATCCATCATGTTACTTGACCAACTGCATATAGCGTCTGAGAGCTGGAACGTATGACTTCAGCTTCTGAAAGAGTCCTGCATCCCTTATTGCTTGAGTGAAAAGACTTTATTTTGTAGGCATGAGTTATAATTTTATGTTTTGGAGGCAGTAAAAGACTCAAAAGCCTTTTGTGGTCTAGCCACAAGAGGACAAAAAGCCACAGTGGTATCAATGTGGGTTACAGAGGAATTGAGGTTTAGACAGAGGACTTGTGATTACGGGTTTTTGAAGAGTAATTACTTGAACTAGCCTCTTTGATTATGCTGATGAATTTGTGCTTTGATGTTATGGATGTTAATATCATTTAGTTCTCTGTGGAAGTGACCTAAAATAATTCTGGTCCCTTTTAATGACTGTGACTTCATCAAGCTATTGTGTTCCCTATAAATTACAACTATCAACCTCAAAGGGGCAACTCTTAAGAGAGTGCTTTTTCCTGCAACCAGTCGCGAGTTTCATTGCTCGGGAGACGAGAATAGGCATAGCTGTTGCTGCTTTTGCACAGAAGTGCAAAATGCCTGATAGATTCATCTCTCCTGCAGTTAACAAAGGAGAGAAGAGGAAAGGGAAAGGAAAATAGAGAAACAAAAACCCCAAATTGTAATCTGCGCATGGAGAAAGTGATTTGCTTTCTTTTCATTTTCAAAGCTTTATCACAGTCACAGGCTCTACTATTTGAACTGAGATAAAATAACAAAATGCAGAGCCTATTTACTTCACTTCAATGGATTTTAATTTTCCAATCTCAGTCATAGAGACCAAAATTTTATAAAAATATATTTTTATAAGATTAGTCCTAGACTTCAATTCCAGTAGGTCTAACCTATATACTGAGGCTTTAAAAATTTCATCTTTCTTTACTCTGGACAAAACAGTGTCCACCATCTACCATAAATTCCTGCTTATTTGAGAAAAATTTCTTCAGTTGACTCAGTGCTGAACTTCTGTCCTCACTTCCAGAAATGATGTACTGTTAACATGTAAATATTCTTCCAAGGTATCAAACAGAGATAACGCAAGTGCATTCCAGCAGGTCATGCAAATTTTCCTCCCTGGGTTATGAAAGGCTGATGCAGAGCAGCTTGCATAAACGCTACATACACAGTGTGAGAACTGCAGTAAGATGGGCTGCAGAAGTTCTAAGGTGCCATTGTACCAAAAGTCACTGCTGACTTGTGAATGCCTTTAGATGATGAATCAGAAGAAATGCTTCATAACAATAGAAATTTGGAAAACAAAAAAAGTCGCCAACATCGCTGTGGCTGACAAAAAAATCTGATTTTGTTGGGCTGTATGGTTTCTCATAAATCTGCTCTGTGAACAAAGCTATACATATCTGGCTCTCAAAAGCTGAACTGGATTGCTCAATGCATATTTTTCCCAGCTTTGGTTGTCATTCAAGTTGTACATACAATGAGTATGAGGGGGAGAGTTCTCCCTATGTTTGAGGGTAGGGTGCTTGCTTGGCCAGGTTGGTAGAACTCGCTCAGCTGTGATACAGACAAGGGGAGGACAGGGTGCATATGTTGTAGTCCATATTGATGTGCAGATGAGTTTGCTACTCCTTTTAGTCCTATCTCTCTTTTTCAGTGTTGTAGTGGCATCAGTATTTATTGCATTTTAAATTCCTATGAGTTCAAACTTGATGGCCTTTACATGATACTGTGGGATTGACAGAGATGTACCCAGAGATCTCCGTTATCCTAATAATATAATCAGCCATTTGTATCTCTTGAATTCTTGTTCATTCATTCATTATGGACAAGCTGGGAGAGGGTACTAAGCAAGCTAGGCTTGCAGAGAATACAGTGGCAATGATGGAGTGGTCCTAAACTACTAGTAAGAAAGGCCAATCTAGATGGCTGGATGTCAACAACTGCAAATCTGATAACAAAAGGAATGCAATCTGGAGATAAATAAGGTAAATACAGACTTCAGTTTTATTCCTATGCTATATAGTCTTCTATCCTACCTCTTGGTGGTTAGTTAATGAAGGACAGGAGGTTTTCATATTAAGATGTGAGTTATACACAAATATTTTTCTATACTTTTTTTTTGTTCTTAGAGGGCAGAGGTGGCCTGTCTCAGGACGTTCCCTTTGAGGTATTTAAAACAATGAAAAAAGTATTCTGTGAAACTTTTGTCAAAGCAGGGCTATCAGGGATTGCTAATCTACATGTAAAATGTATGTCTAACAATTTAGCAGGACATTTAATTTTTGGAGAACTGCTATTTGTGATGTTACTATGGTTTCTTATGATGGTATGTTTAATTAAAAATAAAAATAAAATTTAAGCTTCTCGATACAAAGGGTCAGATTCTGAAACATTTTCCTGATGAAATATGTTTTAATTCCAGTTTAGTCTTTTTCAGGGTAATGGGTTTACTCTCACAGTGAAATGCAGTTAAAAGCAAGGGTATGAAAATCAATTCCTTGCTGTGAGGTGTACATCTATTCAACATGTAGTCTTAGCGGGTTCTACAGCACTTCCTAAAATAAAAATTCTGCTGTGATATTTTGCATTCTCTTTAAATGTAGTCTCTTTAAAAAAGAAATGAACAAAACCAAAATTAAACAAAACATCTGCAGGATATCTTCATTTGAGTTTTGAGAAGGTATGTTTGAGGTCCACATGTGCCATCTGTTAGAATAAGTGGCTGCATAATACTTGGAAAATTCTTGAGACAGCCTTCCTTTCAGTAACATCCACTTAGAGGTAGTGCCTTAAGGCTATCATCGCTGATTTCATGTTATTCAGACTTCTGTGGCCTGAAAATTAAACTAGAATTCTTGTGAAGGACAGATTTCTTTGTGAAGATGCTTCTGGTTTTGCTTTGCCAGAAGAATAATCTCCTGCAGGATCGTTATAGTGCTTTCCCATCCTTCCTTTGTAATAGTGTGTGAAGTAGAAAGTGATGTTTGCTTCTGTTACAGACATTAAAACTGTCAAATGGCCTTTCAAATTCATAGTTTTTAAACTAGTGTTTAATCTTCATGTAATGGAATTACTGACAAATTCCAGAACAAATATTAGAAATCCTAAACCGAAGGATTTCAGGTTTCTCACTGACTCCTCCATACTGTCCAGGCCCAGTTTATATACTGCTTGCTGGCATGGGGAGGTCAGATGCTAATCAAAGAGAGTAGACGTTGGGAGATTGGTTATCATCCCAGCTACTTACTCATTCTACTGAAAACTACTACTAATCAGACTGTAATGTAGTAATTTGTAAAAATCAATAACACAAAAAGACTAAATTAATCAACTGAATCATTCCTGCAAGCTATTGACAATGACTTCTTGTCTCATCATAGTTTAGTTCCTTTTTCTCATCAGCCCATTTTATCTATATGCACGTATTTAAAAAAACCCAAACCAACCAAAAAAACCCAGGAAAAAACCCCAAACCATATAAGTATATAAAAAAGTGTGTATATATAAAATAAAGAATGTTAGTCTTGCAAGCCTGCTTGCATGGAAGAAGTGAATTGGGAGCCCCCACAGAAATTTCCACAAGCCCCTGTGAATGGTGGTGCTCTCTGGCCTCTGCAGGAAGGTTTCCTGCTCCTTTTGGCTGCTAGGAGATGTGCATGTTTCTGTGCATGCATGAAGAGCAGGATTTGCAGATCAGACCCTACACAGGAGGCAGTGGAACAGTTTTGTGTTCCCTACATGTCTATATGGCAAAGAGGCACAGTTTCCCTAAGTTGCTAAAGGTTTCCTTGCTTTGATAAATAGCAAAACAGCTGCTTCGTTCTTAACCCAGTTCCCACCACCTGTGTATGAAAAAAAGAGCTTGTGAGTGTCTTAAT
Organism: Laterallus jamaicensis coturniculus; assembly: GCA_022605575.1. NCBI lineage: Eukaryota > Metazoa > Chordata > Aves > Gruiformes > Rallidae > Laterallus > Laterallus jamaicensis. The sequence continues at coordinate 8,308,116 of JAKCOX010000005.1, forward strand.
AAGATTCAGTAGATCAGTTCTCACTATACCATTTGGAATAACCCCCTTCAAAAAAAAAACACAACAAAAAAACCCCACCAGAAACCCATAGGTGGTCAGAGCTGTGATGCAGCTGATAGATGAGGAAAACCTAAACAGTTTAGGCACCCTGAGTTTGGAAAGGATGTGTTGAAGGAGCAGCATGTCAGGCTATAAATGCCGCAGAGATGATGATTAGGAACAGTTTGCTGTCTTTTGGCAGTTTAGCAGATAACCGTTTTACCCAGTGAAACTGTGTGAAGTGTCTCAATACTTAAGCTTAGCCTCAGTTGTGTTCTGTAATTCGAAACTTGGTGCTGCAGGAAGCAAACATTTGGATTCTCTCTCTCTAGGAACCTGAAAACCTAGGGGTCTGATATGAGCCTTAATGTGTTTGCATGTAGACATCGCTGTGTTAAAGAGCATTTCTCAGAATTCTGCCTGATGCAATCCCAAAGCAAAGCCACAGGAAAGACAGTCTGAATCCAAGTCACTGCTGCTTCTGGGGACTTCTTCCCATTGTTATGTTTAATCCCTCAATAACAATCTGTCCATCCTTTCCCACCCCCCAGCACCAATTCCTGATTTACAGTTTTTGGGGGTGTTTTCTTGTTTATGTGAGCTGTAGCACTGCATAAGTTTCAAATGGAAGAACTCAATTAAGAAAAATATGTTTATTTGTGATTTACCAAATAATGAGTGTTCTTTTTTGCCTTCAATTTCCACTGCAAACTCTCACTGGCCTAGTATGGCTTACATGGGTGAGACTTGAAGGCATCATTTGGTACTTAATTGGACTGTGTGTTTGGGAACACATTTCCTGTAATGCACTTAACATGCTTTAAATCTGGTTTCCCTGAGACAGCTTTGGGACTTTATGAAGAATAACAGGGATGTCTGAAAGCAGATTTGTTAATTTCTGTGTGCATCTGAGGTGGAATTAAATGGCAAAGCAATTTAAAAGTGCTTGCTATTGTAAAGAGTAAAGTTTTCTTTTTGGTTTCAAGTATTTCGATAGGTGCACATTTGTTCTTAGCAGTGCAGGAGAGTTTTAATTACCTTGACTAAAAATTCCTGTCATCAAAGTTTTGTTTCACTGCAGCTGAACGTGAGCACAGTGGAAAGACCGTGTTTATAAATCTCTGTCCCATTTCATATCGGCTGTACTCATTGTTACTGCTGGGTTTTCCTCATGCCTTCATGCATGAAAACCTCAGGAAGGTTTTACTGGTGGTGTTGGATGTACTAGAGATGTACCCTTAATACTGCAACAGCATTTCTCAGTGAACTGGTGTGTGTGGTATGAAATACACGGGTTCCTATGATAATTGTTTAACATCTCTATTGCGCTATTGATTAGGAGTTAACTTGGTCAGGCCCTATTGTATTAGGCACTGCAAACGCATATAAAATGTGACAGCCTTGTTTCACAGAGCTTAAAGTCTAAAAGGCAGCACATGCCAAATGCATAATTGAGATCAGGAGCGAGAAGAGATGGAGGAAACACAAAATAAAGGACTGTGAAATTCCTGGCACTTTAAATTTTATTATTATTTTTTTAAATTAGAAAAAGTTTTACCCACATGTTGTAAGGATAAAGAGGACCACTTTGTTCTCTGGTCTCACCTCATGTTTTAACCATATCCTGGAATGTTCCTTTGTAATTCCTGCGACAAGTCTATGACATGTCCTTGCAAGAATGTATGTTTATTTAAATTTTAAAAAAAAAAAAGCCCAAACTATTTTTAAAAAAAGTATAAATAACTTAAATCCCGCTCAGGGTTTATCACAGCTGCTTCTCTGGGTAGGCTTTTCAGTCTCAAATGTTCATTCATCTTGTAACAATAAGTCAGGCAGAGCTGTGACGTACACAAGGGTACTAATGAATGCTGCAATAACTAAATGCTGGCATACAGAGAGTGTTGAATATTGATACTTGCATTTTCCATATAGGACTTTGCACTGAAGTTTCTTGACTGAAAAGTCAACTATAGAAGAATTCAAATATTATAGACGTTTTATTTTCTTGTGAAGAAGAGCTCATGTAATTGTTTTGTGTTTGAGATCCCAGTTCAGCTCAAGTATCTTCCTTTCCCTTGAGGTTTTTGGTTTGCTATGGAACATAGACACCAGGTAGACATGAATAAACCAAGAATGGTGTGCTGGCCAGGGAGTAGTAGTAAATGCGTCCTAATGGTGTAGTTAGGCTTGATTTAGTTCTGATGGTACAAGAAAGGAAAATAGGTATTCCATAGTGATCATTACAGAACCAGTAAACTAGCAGCACTGAAATTTGGGGTAGGCTATACGATCCTTTTCTGTTTCCTCTGAAACCAAAATAGCAGCACCCTGATGAATGTTGTAGTGTGCAGTCCATATGTAATTCTACTCCTCTGCCAACTTGTTTTCTGATTTTACTGCCTGTTTTTTTCCTCTTGTCAGTGTTTTCAAATCCCTGAAAAAGATAAAAGAAAATGTGGATTTAGGCATACAATTTCAACATTTACTGTCAGAAAATATCTGCCACTGAAAATTGACTGAAAACTTCTGAAATTTTTTTCATCAAGAAAGAGGATGTTGTTAGACAAGGTTGGAGGGGTTTATTTTAACTTCGGTTTGTGTTCTTGCTCTTTTATTCAGGACTGAGGGAAGTTTCCAAGCCACTTTAACTTTTTGGCTATGAGAAGTATTGAGGGTTGGTCAGCTCCAGGAATGTTAACAAATTTACTGTGATGCCTGGGATGCAAATATATCCCATCAAAACTTTCCATGATTTTTTTTTCTTTTATTTATTTCAATCTATGATAGTTTTGACCAGAATATGTAATATTTGGACTGTTTTTTGAAAATGCTTTAGGAAGAAACACTCCTCTCCAGGTACAGAAACACTGATGTGGTGTAGCTTCATTTATATTTCACTTTTTTCTTCTCTGAACTGAAGTTTACAACAAATGAGAAAATCCTGTCAAAGGATTGTGAACACAGGTGTGAAGGGAGTGTGCAAAATGGGAGGAAATGCAAAAGGGAGAAAGCTGTAGGGTAACTATCAGAGGTAAGTAGAGATTTTAGTGTTTTATAGATAGCAACATATTGTCATTTTTCTCCCTGCCCCATACAAAAATGCAGCTAATTTATGAAGGGCTAGATATTTCAGTTGTTTAATATAACAAGCTATTCTTTTTTCCTCATTTGTTTCTTCTGACTTCTACAGTGCTTTTTAGTTGATAAAGCTCATGTTATTTGTTTTTCCCTTTGTGTGTGTACATACATAATGGAAAAAAAAGTTTTTATAAATATGCATGGTGTTTTTCTTATTGTGGAAAATGTATATTCTTGATCAAGGGGTTTATATAACAGTCTTGAGGTCTTTCTACTGCCCATGCTACTACATGCTTTATTGAAAGCAGGATTATTTCTCCAATCAATTTTCAATCAGCTGATTGTGCCCCTCATTTACTTCTGGCTTTCCCTTTGTCTTAATATGATCACACAGGGTTAAGCCTGACAAGAGTTATCAAAGACTAAGATTAAAATTGTGTGAAACCATCTACTTCAACTGAGTCTGCCTCAGGTGGCCAGGAGATGATAGGAAAGAGGCTACATTCTCTAGCCCACCTCTTATTTCACTTTCAACAAATACTTTCCTGAATTAACTAAATTTCTGCTAGAACTTTTCTTTTTAACTGACTTGGAAATGAAGACCTGAAACAGTCAAAGAAGCAGTACCTGCCTGAGGATACACAGGAGGTTGAAGGTCCACACGGTAACGATGTGATTGCTTATGATGTTGGCAGTGGAAGGAGGCTCGTTCATCATGCCTCTCTAAAGGAAGAGCACTGGGCAATCTCAAGTGTGTCCTGGCTTTTACCTGTATGAAGGAGTTTGCTTGCTGTCAGCTGCTGAGTCTGGGCCTGTGCAATCAAGAGGGATGGACAGGAACGGGCTGGACTGGCTTGTAAAAAAAAAAAAAAAAGGCACTCATAATTTTTACATCTTTCAAGAGAAAACTGTGTGAATGAAGGATGAAGAAGGATTAAAGGAAAGGAGGGGGAAAAAAATCTGAGGGAGAAAAATGATAGAAGGAAATTTGAATGTTTTGGTGTAATGTAAGAGTCTCCCCTGAGAAAGGCCAGAGGAAGTGATAGTAAATGGCCAGCCTATTGATGAGAAAATGTGATTGCAAAAAGGATTTTCTTTCCCTGTTCTCTCTACTGTTGGCTGATTTAAGGCAGGTGCACTCTGTTCACCCATGTGGTGTGCAGACTCTTGTAGGATGTTGTTTCTTTTTATATAATATAATTTATTTCTGTTATTTACAGTGTTGCAGCCTGCCACTAATGAAAAAACCCATAATGTAAATAACAGTAGGCACTTTTGCTTCTTAACCTTTTAATGAACCTTAATTCCATGTTCTGTAATACCTTTTATACGCTCTCTGATGAAGAAATTTTTCTCTATTGCTATTTTTTCGGCAATTAGGGAAACAATCTAAAAGTCACCTGCGAAGTCTGTCCTGAGTGAATTTATTCATGTTTCCACACTTTTCTTCACTAAAGCTGTGCTTGTTAATGAATTCTTACTTTTCATTTCCAGGTGGGTATTTTTAACTCACCTTAATGCACACCTCAGGAATTTGACTCTTGGAAGTTTCATGTATCTTGTGCACGATATAATCATAAACCACTCAGCCTTTTATTTCATAAATGTAGATCTTCACCCAGATAGTGAACAGTAGAACAGTTCTAATGAATGTCTTAATAGTTTGACGTCACAGGCATGTCACTCACATTAACCTTTGACTTGGATGGTTTGCAGTGGTTGAATGTGAAAATTTAATGGTCTTGGGGGGAGGGGGTGGTGGTGGGAAAGTTTTACATTATCAACATAATTACTGTGCTACTTAAGAAACTAAACAGGCAAGTTCAGTGTCTGGTGCTTGCAGCACAGTGCCAAAGCAGATTCCATAGTGATTATTTAAATCCCATGTGAAGTTGTGGTAGACCCTTGCTCTAAATAACTTTAAAATAAATGGAAAAAAAAAAAAGAGAAACCCCCACATTCTAAATTCCCTTATAATACTCTCTAATTTAACTGTGATTTATTTGTATTAGTACATTCCATAGCTATTTTTTAACTCTACACTTTTATAATAGTCTCTCTGAAATAAATATCCCAAATACTAAGTTCTAGATTATGATGTACAATTAGTACATTTTCTTCTTTGAAGAATCTGTGTTTAGCTGCTTTTGTCTGACTCTAAGGCTTGAAGAGAGGTTTTTATGAGGAAAAAATATTTTTTTATAAAATACAAGGGCTGGAAATACTTAAATATCAAAACAATGGATAAAAATGTTCTAGAAAAAAAGATTTAGAATTTTACATCTCAAAAAAAGGGTTTTTTTGTTTGTTTTGCTTGGGTTGGTATATTTTTTTTCCCTCAGAGTAAAAAAAAAAAAAAACCCACCAAAAAACAACCCACGGTTAAGAGTCATATGACTTTACATTGTTTTAAAAATTATGCTATGAAAAGGAAATGAAGGATTCAATAGACTCTCTAATTAGAAAACTAGATTTTCATTGTAAATGACTGCCACAGTTTAACCCTAGACAGCATCTAAACACCACACAGCCACTCGCTAACTTCTACCCCAGCAGGATGCAAAGGGAGGGAGAGAATTGGAAGGGTGAAAGTGATTGAGATCACTTGTGGACTGAGATAAGAACAATTTAATAATTGAAATAAAATTATAACATCAGTAATAATAATTTTAAAAGGTAATTTAAAAAAAAAACCCAACAGAGAGAGAAATCAAGCCCAAGTGATGGAAATGAAAAACATCCCCGTGTCATCAGCACTGTTTCCAGCACAAACCCATACTGGCTGCTGTGAAGAAAATTAACTAAATGAGAAATATCTTTAGGCAGACACATTTCTGAATTGCATCTAGTAACTAAAAGCAGTTTCTATATTTCCTCCACTTAAAAACAAGGGTCAAATGTTTTTGAAATTACTCATATTGGATATTTTTATCTGCTTGTCTCTCTCTTTCATGTGTAATGTGTGCAAGAATCACATAATTTATGACTTAGCAGTGAGACAGACCACTGGTAATGTCTTTACTTAAGAATTTTTTCTAAGCCTTGAATAAAAACATACCATCCATATGTCCAAGCTGAACGGATCTTTCAGATACGCTTAATGACCATCCTGTAGGTTTCAAGTATTTCCCAGTATGACTTGGCAGCCATTTCATTCCCTACAAATGTAAATAAAAAGCAAGTTTTTTGGAGATTCAGCTGTAGGTGCAAATACCTGTTTTGATGTTTTAGAGGAACAGTTTCCTTATGGGTGTTACCTTAATTGAGGAGAGACAATAATTACTAGGTCATGAACAGTTTGTTAACCAAAATGGGATGAAATTGATCATTGTTTATTGTGAATGATATACTGAGCTTTATAAACAGGCTGAATTTAAAAGCTACTATGATAATCCTGCTCAGAAAAAAGCATTGTCGTTGCAAAGAATAACTGATAGAGTTTCTTAATGAAAATGTACCAATCTAGCTCTGAGTTGTCAGTTTAGATGTGTATGAAGTAGATTTATATGAATCCAAACACTAATAATACCGCTCTGTCCATGTCTACCTGACTTACCACAGCATGAATTCAGATGCACTATAAAATTTAACTTTGTTTTTTGACCAGGTAAATGCAATTCAACTTTTTTCCCCCCTTATTTTTACAGCACTAAATGCAGGAAAGAGCCTAGTGGCTTCCTTACAAAAAAGGTATTTGTTGCTTAAGTTTCATTACAATATTAAAAAACTTCAACACTTCATTTAGCTGAAAACTTCCTGAACACTGTGAGATGAAAATAAGTCTACAGAATTCTAATCCAGGAAATTAATTTCCTTGTCAGATAGTGTTTGGCTTTCTGCGCATTCGTGTACAGTTTTCATACCAGCTTGGGTAAAGTTTTTATACCTGTGACTTGCACTTACCCTCAGACTAGTGCCAGTATTAATAGGTCTGAAAGTGGGTATAAATTATTTTACCATGACAGAATGATGTGAAGTGCCATTATTTTTTTTTAATGAGAATTAGATTCTTCTCTCCCGTTGCCCAGCACATTAGTGTTTTGATGTTACCAGAAAGTAAAAATAGCAACAACAACCAAAAAATGTTCATTCCTAGAATGTTTCTCCAGGTCTAAAAACATTTCTGAAGGCTTTCACAAAATGTCTCTATATGGTTGATATTTTATCTTTGTTCCTTCTGCAGTCAAAGAGTGGAAGTAATGTTCTGATAACTTCATTTAAATACTGTGCCATTTGATCTCCAAAATATTATCATGTTCCTACTTCATAGTCTTTTCTATGCATCTGCTAAATTTTCTGACTTCTCTTTTTTCTCCCCAGAACCTGTATTTCTTCTGTAATGGTGTCTTAAATGGTGACGTTTCTCATTTATTGAGTGGAATTATTCTCACTTTCTATTGAATCTTTTTTTTCCTTCCGTTACTGAATGATCACTTAGTGTTCTCTTAAAGCACGGGGGTACAATTCTCAGAAGGAAAAGCATATGCGGGGGAATGTTTTATCTTCTGTTAACTTAGCCTGAACTGCTTTAACTTAGGAATGGCAATGTACTAAGGCATTTAAGGAAAAACAAGGTTTGAGCCATTTGCAGTCCAGTCTGATTGGAGGGCTGATCTATTTCCAGTGACAACGGCTGCAGGGATGACAATAATAACATCTGCAGCATCACCATAGACTTTAAATCTTCACATTCAGAGATCTGAAATAATCTTACAGATGCCTTCACCTCATTACGTGGCTACTGGGGGATTGTCTCATCTGGTGTAGTTTGCAACCGGGTGTACCTTTAACAAGCAATCTGGCATTAGCCTTCTGTTTCTGCCACTGGAAAGCACAAAATTGTTATATATCACTTGTACTGTTAATTACACTGCTGTGCTAGGCATCATTAAAGCTCAGAATGCTGAAAGGCATATCAGGAGGATTCATTTTTACTTAAGTGAATCTGCATCAAGCAGCTCAAGAAAACTGTTGCAAGTAATAACCAGTTCTATTCCACCCTCCACCCCCCTGCTGAAACCTGTGCTTCAAGATGGAAGGTGTTTACTTCAGACCTCCCCATCTAAGTAAACCTAATTTGGGAAAAGCTTTCTTTTTTTTGTTTTTACAATATCTTGTTTCTTTTCCTCTACTCTGCCCTGGTGAGACCGCACCTGAAATATTGGGTCCAGTTCTGGGTCCCCCAGTTGCAGAGGGGTGTAGAACTCCTTGAAAGAGTCCAGCGCAGGGCCACTGAGATGATGGAGTGGAACACCTTCCTTACGAGGAGAGGAGTTGGGCCTGTTTAGCTTGGAGAAAAGGAGACTGAGGGGTGACTTTAGTAATGTTTCTAAATATATAAAGGGCAAGAGTCAGGAGGACAGAGCCAGGCTCTTCTCAGTGATGGCCAGTGACTGAACAAGTAGCAATGGGTGCAAGCTGGGGCACAGGAAGTTCCATGTGAATGTAAGGAGGAACTTTGTCACTGTGAGGGTGACAGAGCACTGGGACAGACTTCCCAGAGAGGTTGTGGAGTCTCCTCCTCTGGAGACATTCAAACCCTGCCTGGACACTTTACTGTGCGATTTACTCTGTTATCCTGCTCTGGCAGGGGAGGGTGGACTAGGTGGTCTTCTGAGGTCCCTTCCAACTCCTAACACACTGTGATTCTTTGTTATGTTAAAGAAGCTTCTAGAGATAACATGCTATATATCTCAGAAGTTTAGGAATTTGTTTCTGTTTCAACTCTGTAAGACCAAGATCATCAAAAGAGACACCAGACTTGACTATGTATACAGTGGTGATTTGATGTCTGTGATATGTGTTTGAGCGAGAGATTTGATGATTGCAGTGCAGCTTCTCATGTGCTACTTCACAGTGTTATTGTTCTGAGTACTATTGAGACTGAGTAGGCAGGAAATGGTGTTCTTGCCCACTGATACTTTAGTGGGGTGGATGTACACACATATGAAGATATGTATGTGTAGCCAGCATAAGTGAGGTCTGTGCATGTATCTATATATACATAGGTGCGTGTATATATATGAAGTCTTACTTTATGCTGGCATAAATTCAAGAAGTTGTATCTTTAGAAGCAATGTAAAGAGAGTAGGGTGAGCATGTTGTCCCACATGTTGTCTCCCATGGGTGGATGCTCTGGCTGCCAGGAAGTACATTTTGAGAACACAAAGAGCTCAAGTTTCTTTACAACCATGAAATCATGTAGTTTAAAGAAAACAAAAGGTAACCCTAGCTCTCCTCTGAAAAAGTATCAGAATTCATAAGTTTTCTTCCATTCCTTCCAGGTACTTGTTCTGTCCACAGTTTTACTCTGTTTTACTTACCTGTCATATTCCTTCTGGGACAATTCTACATAGCTTTGCTTTTATACCAGCACCTGAATAAGGAAGTCAGGTTTTCAGGCATCCTTAATCTTGTGCTGACACATCTATGAAGAAGTTAAGTGGCTTTGCTGTGTTTTCTGAGTAGTAGCAGGAGTCTTCACTTTTGTAAGCAGATCTGTACTCTCTAGGAAGTGCTGCTCCTGTCACAGACTTGTGAGGTACCCCTGATCCTCCATTGTATGGTATCATTGGCTTGTGTTGAGTAAGCATTCAATATACAGTTGGGGATATGCACCTATCCTGCCTTCCCCTGTTTTTTCTATCTTTGCCCCTTCCCTTCTCCAGTCAAAAATAACCTTGAAGAAGGAACTGAGGCCTCCCTGTCTTTAGGATAGTTCAATACTCTTAACTTCAGTGCATTCCAGATATGAATTTTCCTATATAGATCTTATACGTAGTCAGAGGTGGAATTGTGAAAGATTTCTCTCAGAGACAGAATAGGTGAGCCCATAAAAGGTATCAAACATTTCATAGGTGGAGATGATTTCATAGCTTTGCTATGCCTCAGCAGCCTACTGAATTAGAAAGTAGAAAATTCCCTGTATAATAACTGGAAGAAGTAGGAGACTCAAGGGAGAACAATTTTGAAAACTTAAAATAATTAAAAAAATATTATAAAGATATCTAAATTTAATTTGAGCATTTCATTTTTTGTATCTATTTCATGCAGTGTACTCTTTTCTGACGTATTGATTTGGAAAAAATGCACAGATGCTATTTCATTTAAGTCTCTGCTAGAAAAATGTAGTAAGAAAAAATAAACTTTTTGTAGCACAGGATTTTAAAAATTTTCTCTGTGGTATTCAGTGCTGGATATAATTTGTATGTCAGGCTATTCCCAACCTTGAAAGCGTTTTATTATGTTGTGGTGAACAAGGCAAAATTCTGCCTTTTAACTGAGTCCATGCTTTGGGAAGGAGATTTTTGCCCCAATTCATAGTTTCTGCATTAAGTAGAATATTACGAGCTGAAAAAAAAGAACAGCTTGAATCCAATTAAAGGGAAAGGAAGAGCTTTGGGGTGAAAATGTACCAGAATTTTTATTTATTTCCTGAGAATAAAATCAGGCTGTAAATACAGTGGACAAAAGGAACTGTGTAGTTCTCTTGTAAATTCAGGAGTTTACATTACCAACCTGGAGCAGATACTGTTTTGTAACAAAACAAAATTACTTTCAGATACAATAGAAGCCTATTCGTGTGCACTTGAAATAATAGCATACAGGTCTGCTTTGTCATCTTGCCACTCTTAACCAGCCTCTTTGACCAGCAAACATGACCAAAGTGTTTTCCGTGAGAATTATGTTGCTAACAGGCTTCTCTGGTCTAAAGGAATACTCTACAGGAGAAATGAAACTCATTAATAACGGCATTTTATCAATTGATTTAGGGTGTTCCTTTAAATTTTGTGAAGACATACATATTTTGTTTGTTACCAGTCAGATGTGTGGTATGAACCCAACTTCTGTAAGAGTGATATCAAAATAGATCTTAACGGCACCTGATTTAGAATTGTATATCTAAATACCCAAATTTCTGAAATCATTTTGACAGTACAGCAAATAAAATCACTTTTGAATAATTGTTCAATTTTTCTTTTTTTTTAATCAGTTTAAGTATTTTAAGATTACCTAAAATGTTGACAGAACAATAAAATGTGATAACAAAAGTTACCTTACTGTAGGACTTGTAGGATTTTAAAATCAGACCATGGATATTCACAGGCTTCCTACTGTTAAAACGTTTATATTTACATTACTGTTAAAGCAAAAAGTAATAGCAGAGTTTTACTTAAAAATATTGGCCAGTAGTAGGCCCTGTTATTTTCAGGAGGAAAGTAGTCAATGTGATATAAAACGCCTCACACATGTATCTTGCATTCATGTGAGTAAAGAGGACTTGCTGCATGTATTTTTCCAGCAAATTTCAGGAGGGGAGGAAAATAAAACCCCAAAGAACCCCAAGGCAGTGATTTAAAATCAACTATCCCTTTAATTTTAACTGCAGCAACGTTCTCAGAAACAAGCCTTTGTCTCTTCCTGAATATGTACTAGAGTATCGTGGGACCACACTCATTATATGCATATAGAACCTCTAGAATATATAGCAGAATTACATGAGAATTTGATAGCTGGTTCTCATGTAGGTAGGCCAACAGATTTTTGTTTAATATTTTCTATTTTTCATAGGAATTTTGTATATATAAAAAATGAATGGTTGACCCAAAAGTACATTGCGTGTTGAGATTTTTCTAAATGACAACACCTTAAATTCTATTCATATGGTTGGAATTTTTGTTAAGTGCATATCTTTCATTATTAAATCATTAAGATGAAATGGATGATAGCTGATTGTTCTGTAGGCTTTAAGGCTATCTATGATATGTTGCATTAAGCATTAATTACAGGTTCTCCTGACAAGAGAATTTTTTTATTCTTTTCTTTTTGGTTAGTAAGGGGTGTGTATGGGCAAGTTGTATGTGCACCATTTGTATGCATACCTCTTGTACATTTTTCTTTGATTTCTTAGTGCAATTTTCTCAAACATTTGAGATCTGAAAAAGGTATGTTGTATGAGAGAACTCTACGGAGCAAGTTACAGGCATTACTGTTCTCTTCCTCTGCTCTGCTCTTTAGCAAACTTGACGTAGTTCCAATGATCCATAAACTTATCTACTGGGTTATAGCATGAGGTCCTTATTAATCCATATTGATCTTGGTCTGAAGACTAAATTTTTTAATCATAGGGAGGAAGTGCAGAATGGACACATGAAAACAAAGTACAAAGTTATGTGTGTCTTTAAGAAGCTGTAATTCTCATTTTACCTTGTAATGAAATAACAAACACAAGAATGAAAGCCAAGGTCAATAACTCTTGATATTTACATGACATTTGCAGTTATTGCATAGTTGCTTGGTTTGTGTATTAAGTTGTTCCCTCAGCCTAAATCTGACTTTTGATTTAGATTATGTTCCCTTAGATTATACCCTTGAAGAGCATGACTTTTGCAAATGCCTTACAACTAAGCAGCTAGGACAACTGAGCTGCTTATTCTCTAATACTGTCATGGGATAAAACCCAAAAATTCTTAACAGTAACAGTGCGTAAGACCTGGTCCAGTCATTGATTCTGTGGGCTTTGTTAAATATTAATTAAGTCCTAGTAAATTGAAATTAGTACTCTCTAATGACTTAATTAAATTATTTGAAGTTGCTTTAAGTGAAGCATGAGCTTTTAAAGTTTCTGGATAGTAGAAGAGAGGATGATGATTGTGAAGAATTCCATCCTGTTCTCTCCCATGGAGAAACATGTGAGTCTCACAATCACCTTATCATCAATTTTTGTACTCTTATTTTTTCAGAAGGCTATATAGCAAAGAAGTGAATGTACATTTTGAAAAGAGCATAAAGTGAAAGGAGCTGGGTTAGTGAAGTCTAGCATGATGAGTAGCCTTTTTTCAAGTTTGAGTAGTTAAAAAACAACCATAAAATATACATTGCTTTGTCAGTTTCTTGTGATTAGAACTCAATCTGAGAGATCAACATTATCAGAAATTGGTGAGTTATTTTTTTGCCCTAACTTACTTACACAAGGTGAAATCCTAGCGTTGTTGGAATCTGGCAAAACTACTGTTGCTTTCTGTTTTGACAGCATTTCCACGTACCTATATAGTATTAATTGTAACTGTGTTTAGTCTGTTGGGGAGGATGCACGGAACATACAGGTAAAGATTTGGAGTTCTTAGGTTTTTTTGCATATCTGGTAAAATAGCTGAAAGTTTTTCACTGCAGTAAGACTTTACTTGTACATTAAAAGATTTTAAGAGGCTATGGTGAAAACCATGGTGTAAGAAAAGCCTGCCATGGTCCTACTTTTATGGTGAATTATGCAGAAGAGGGTAGGTCATACCAAAATTTTGTTTACACTAATTGCAAACTAGAACAAAAGTGTCTTTTTTTGCTAACCATTGAAAATAATAGGGCCCTCATTATAGCAATATTCCAACCTCTATTAGTAAGTCTTTTTCATGATGAGGCTAGATGGGGGGAGGACAAAACCCCTGTCATATATTCTTATCTGCTGCCATCACAGGCATCCATGTATTATGCATTCAGCTAAAAAGCTCCATTAATTGTAACTCAAAGAACGCTTCTTGCATAACACAAAGTACTTCAGAATAAAGAAAAGATTGGAATCCATAGGAAGAGATCAGAAGTTATGGATATGTTCAGCAATCTAGGGAATTGTAAAAGCTTGGGTATTGCTAGGTAGAGCTCTGATGCAGACCTATGAGAGTGACAAACCCCAAAGTTTATAGAGAAACCCAAAAAGCCTCAATTACTTCTGTCTGTCTTCCTGACCTTAGTTAGATTGAAATAAATAATCTAATTACTGGTTCAACCTTAGTGTGGAAGGACCATAAACAGGTAGATGCTTCACTGTCTTCACACATTGAAGATTTTTTTAATCATGTCTAGAAGCACCCATCAGCATGTTCCATGTCTCAACTGTAGTCTCAGCTGTTATTCAGTAACTAGAAATTAATTAAGTGTATAGTAAATCCAGCAGTCGCTATGCATCAAGAGGAAGGAGACCTGTGTGATCTGTCCTAGGCAACCTGCTTTGGCAGGGAGGTTGGACTCGATCTCTTCCTGAATCTCACTCCTGCCAGCTGTCAATGAAAATTTTAACTTATGAGTTAAATGAACATAGAAGTTATGCAAAGATTTAATATTTGGAGGAAAAAACCCATATTCTTAATTAACAAGGTGCCATTGCTTGCAAGTTTTTGCTTTCTTTAACATGTTCTTTTTAGAAAACTGTAATGTAAGCTGCTCAGACTTATTTGCAAAAGTCTTGACAAATATTTAGTGAATATTTGTCCATCAACTTCTAATTTATTGCTATACATATCTGTACACTATTAGTAAGTGTGGGAAGTATTGCTTTGTTAGTATAACCTATTGGATTTGAATGAGAAAATTGGTGAGTCCTGAAATTTCATCCTTTTTCTGTCAGTTCCCTGGCAATAATTTTGCTAGTAAGAAAGAGCCTTGTTAATACCAGAACAGCCAGTGTGATAATTGATCAAAGCAGAAAGGTGTCTGTATGACCATATAACTTCAAGAAGTCTTTATCTCTTCCATGTCATCTTAACTACCCTAGTGAGAAGAACTGATACACAGGGCCAAAACGATGTTTATGGTATGTTTTTATGTGATGTGGCTTAAAATCTTTACTGGCATAATGTTCTCAACTCCAAACATTAGTAACAATAAGAAATTATAAATAAAATCTCCCTAACATCTCTACTGCCAAAAATAAAATTGCATAAATAGCTTTAAAAACCCACTCTAGTTTAAAAATAATATATTCATTTGAAATTTTATTATTTCTGAATTGGATAGATGGACTCAGTATTTGTAAGCCTGTCTCTAACATCGTGCAGACATGGAATCTCTACTGTAAGAACTTTTCACTTTCAAAAATCTGATTCAAGTTTGAATAAATTTAGGGAAATCCTAGAGAGATATGCAGGAATTTTAAGTGATCACAGCAGTCCTCACTGGTTTTATTGTCTATGAATCTTGAGATCTAAAGACCTCACTTAAAAAAGAAAAACTGAGCACTTTGGAAATCATGTAACTATTAGAGCTGATGCTTTAGTAAAGCCCCTGAATATAACAACACTGATACCAGATTGTCAGAGCGATTATATTGGTGGATTGCTGATGGGAGTTGTAGGTCAGTGTTAGTTACAGAGTTTTCTTCAGCTGAGTGCTCTGATGCGAGATTGTCACTATGAGAGAAGCTATGTAACTAGTTCCAGTCAAATTAGGTTATTACTTGTCAGGATATTCGTTTCTCACAATATGTTATTTTTGGTGCTTTTCTGGTTTATGGGACAGTATGTTGCTAAATGATTCAGTGACGTCAATTCATGGCATGGTTATATAGAATGGTGTTTGCATGTTTAAAGACAAAAAGAGAGTTCCTTTTTTTTCCAAGAGATTTTATTTTTTTCTTTCCTTTATAGATTTTTTTTTTCCTCTTTCCTTTATCTGTTACATGGCATAACACTGCACTGTTGTTGGGTTTATCAGAATAATGTTGGTTATACTGTTGGCAGAAGATACATGAAGTAGAGATCAGGACAAGGGTGCCAAGCTCCATGTAGATAAAATGACAAAGTTGTGTGATGCAACAGGAGATACTCTGTACACTGGAATACTCAGAACATGGGGAAAGTGGGCTAGACTGAGGGTAGACTTGTTGAAATGCTAGGATGAGTATTTCTGGTAGAGTGAAGCTGTTCAAAGAAACTGAACCCATAATGTAGATCCTCTGCTCTACGGAGCTCACAGATCTCTCTTAATTTTCGGGTGCTTCTCTTATTGTAACTGCATGCCGAACAGGAAGGCAGAAATAATCTTAGTTAAAAAAGATAACTGTAAGTCTTGTTCATTACACTATGAGGTGAATTTTGCAGCGGTGCTTTAAGAACTGGTATTTATCTTCTTTAGCTTGTTTATTTGACTGTAAGATTTAGGTGACTCATCTGTATTACTGATACTACTGTAAGTTGAAGTTTGGGTGTTTTGTTGTGGGGTGTGGTTTGGTTTAGGGTTTTTTTTTTTCATTAAATGGTATTCAAAGCACTGTGTTACCTTTCGTTGTGCTGCATTTTGTTCTTTAGTTGCCAGTGCATTCTTAGCTTCAACACCATGCCATTATAAACCTTCCATTCCACTCATATTCAAAGAAACAAGAAGGGAAAAAGAGTCTTTAAGTGGTGTTTATAATTAAGACCAAAAGCAAGCTTTTTTAATGAAGTACAGATGAAAGACATGATCAATACATAATTCTGTTAGTATCTTTCATTTGGACATCCATTTGGGAGACAAAAATCTTTGCAAGGAGTTAGACCACACCCCTCTGGAAGATTGAGGTTAAACCGCTTCACAGTCATCAGGTGATTGCTGATGGAGACTTTTATTAATAAGATCATTGCCAAAGATTCATTTCAGATAACCTTCAGTTTGAAGATGCAGAAGGGAAAAACTCTTTGCCATAAGGATAGTCACAGGCTGATGGTTCTTTTTGAAAGCAGGTTAATGATATTGCCACATCTTAAAAACAGAGCTCATGGGGAAAATATTTCTGCTTTGAGGAAATAACATCTATTCCTTCAGCCAAACTTCTATAGGGGAAGCATGGGATGAGTAATAAAATCTGTGTGTTTTATTGGATTATCATTAAAATTCAACCACTATTTCAGTAAATGGTTTGCAACCGGTGGAAATTTATGTAAAAAGGTAATTATATGCTAATTATAAAAATATAACTTGATTATGCGTATGATTTATATGGCCATTACAAAAATATGCTAACCTTACTTTGTGAATGTAATGTGATCTGTATTTTAATTATTGAATTAAAAGCTACTTTAAAAAAACCCAAAAAACTTCAAGCTATGAAAATGCAGTCCAGTTGATACATATTAGTAACCTTTTTACATCTAGGAAAGAGGCAACAAGATTTGAATAACTGCATGCCTCTTAGTCTGATCTTGATATTATGCAAACTTAAAAAGTGAGTTTTAATGGAAAGAATAATGAATAGCGTGAAGGGAGATGAGATAACATTCTGTGGGCTTGACTGAATGTAGCTAGTGTCTTGGTGAGAAAAATCTCAAGATGATTCTGAGATACTGTGGGAATTGCGCCCAAGAGGTTAAAACCACTGGTGTTTGCTTGTCTTTTAAAGAGACATTGTGGATGGAGGTCTGTAAGGCTGGTGTGAGAAGCTGCAGAAGGAGGGAGCTTTATGGCAACAGGACAGCCCTGCTATGGGTGGAGATTGCAGAATAAACAGAGGGATGGTTTTACACAGAATTTTGAAGGCCACAGTGCCCAGAGTGAGACCTTTTGTTTCGTTAATAGTGAAACTAATATTAACGTTGGCACCCCATAATGTAATGGATTCAAGGGAGTACATGCTAAACATATGTCGCTATAGTACTTAGCTTTCAATCATATTAAATGTCACCCCCTGGGAGGGAACAGCTAAGACTGGGTGTCACAGTTTTGCGTAGCGGTGTTGCCAAGTTAGCTTCTGCAAGCAGCAGCCAGCTAGAAGCTCTCTGGAGGCCCCAGAATGTAAACATTGGCCAATTTAAGGCCAAAGTTGCTGCTGACCAGGGCCAAGCCAGTCAGAGTGGGATTCATATATAGGAGAAAAAAACCTGCAGGCAGACGCATTTTGCCACTGGAGAAGGGAGTGAGAAGATGTAACAAGCTGCGTGGACACCAAGGCCAGGCCCAAAGGAGGAGGTGGGGGTAGGAGTGAGGCACTTCGGGTGCTGGAAAGAGAGATTCCCCTGCAGCCCGTGGAGAAGACCATGGTGGAGTGGGTGTCCCCTCAGACCATGAATAAGGATGGGGAGCAGAGACATCCACAGCCTAGGAAGAGATTGATCTATGCCACAGCAGGCTTGCTGGGGGTCTTGTGATTTTTGCAGGGGACCAGGCTGGGGGAGTCTGGGTCTGAACGTCAGCACCCATGGAAGGGGAGCCCTGCTGAGGCCCGTGGTGAGGAGATGACTCCCCAGTAGAGAGGACTCACGTAGGAGAAGTTTGTGGATACAACTGTCTCGTGTGGGTGGGACCCCACAGTGCTGCAGTATGTGTGTGGAATGCCCTCCCGCTAAGACGGAAGACAACTCTGGAGGAACAGACTGAAAACCCTCATTCCTTGCCCCTCCCCGTGCCATGATGGTGGGGGAAGAACGGAGTGAATTTATGTTTAAAGTCAAGTGTGCAAAGAGGGAGGGGTGGGTGGAAGTAGAAGTGATTAATAAATCACTTTCTTATATTCTGTGCTGAGTCTGTTTTGCCCATTGCACTAATTGGAGACTGATCCCTCTGTTCTTGAGTCCGAAGCCTCCCGATAAATACTTTATCCCCTTTTTGGCTGAAAAGGGGAGTGAACGAGCGGCTTTGGTGGGCATTTGACCTCTAGCCAGGGCCAAACCACCACACTGGGTTATAAAGGTTATTGAGGAATGTATCCCCAGAGAAATGGGAGGAAGAAATTGAAGACCCCGAAGAGGCAGTTGACGGGCTGTGCTCCTCCTCCACTGCCCATGACAGAGATGCCTTCTTGGTAAGCAGTTGCACTTTCGCCTTTATGGTGCAAATACCTGGGATGGTATTTTGCATGCATGATAATTCTAATCACAGCCATATATTCATGCTGTGCATTTATCACTGGCAACCCCAAACTCTCCATAGCTGTCATTAATAAACTGTCTGTTGGTTTCAGTTTTAGAATACTGTCACAGTGAAAGTCCTTCAGGGGCTCTGACAGGCCAACATTGACTCTGATGTGCAGGTATGGATATAATTTTAGACGCAAACCACTGACCAAGTCTGTGACTAAGCCTGGATGTAGCTACACCTGGACTCCTCTTAGATAAGGAGGTTAGAAACCAAGGGTCCCTTCTGGACCTTGTGACTCAACAGGAGGCCCTACCTCAGCCACACATCAGATTTGTACCCTTTATGTGACAGACACCAGTGTGACATGACCACTGAAACGTCAGAGGCAAACTTAGGAAATAGTATTTCTCATAGTTGCCAAATTCTTAATTTGGCCTCTGTTAAAATGTTAACATAATCAGAAAATTTCCATTTGTACTTTTGGGCTATTATTATAGGCTCATCTGTGCCTAAAAATTAAAACAAACACCAAAATATCTGTGCTTAATTATTTGATTATTTCATCCAGCAAGACAGTAAGATCAAAGCTATTTGCTTGAGGTAACTGTCATTCATAGGGCAGGACCTAAAGATTATGGAAGGTCTGAGGAGATGTCAAAAATAGGATTGAGCAAAGGAAATTTAGCTGGAATATAAGGACATGACTCTTGATAATTTTTCAAAAGACATTTTTTTCTTTTGCAGTAGATCAGTGGCATCTCTTTCCTTTAGGTCATTCAGAACAGAGCATTACGATATTTGCTGTAGAGAGCAATTTTATACTGCCAAGGAGATGTACAATATAGTCTAATAAGCTTTTTCTCATCACTAATTTCTTTCTGTGGTACTTTAATCTGGTGATTTGGAAAATTGAAAAAAGAATTGCAAACAAGATTAATACTTAGTTTGAATTTGATTCATATTTTTGCTGTTACTGCTCATGGCACGTCTATAATTATGTTCTTATGCATTTGCTGAGATTGTACTGCTCTTTGTCAAGTATATTATTAAGGCATTGACCTGTATCACTCACAAAATATTCAGCCAGTTAAAGTAGAAGCTGAAGTACCTTAAAGGAGGAAGTCTCTCACCGCTGTCAAAGAACTCTGCAGTCAGATGGCAAAAGTCTTTCCAACATAAAGAGTATTTGTTAGTACATCTATTCAAGGAGTACAGCCTACCTGTCCTCGTGTGCCTAGGTATATCCATCTGAGGCAGAAGGAAAAATCATTTACTTTGCTGTACTTGAAGCTGCTGTTTTTATTTCATCACGGTGGCTGCTGTTGCATGTGGAAAAGGTTCCTTGTGCCACGTTTCATCTATCTTTATGCCTGTCTTGCATAGAGAGTGATTCAGCTGCAGTGGTGAAGAGTCTTATGGGTTGACTCAGCGTACTGCTGGTCTTAGGAAAGTGAAATCTTGGCATTCCTTTCGTGGTCTATGCCTGTCACTGATTGTTGCCAGGACACAGAGCTTTAATGGAAGACTGCCCAAATACACAAATTCTTGTGGGAACTCTGAGTTTGTAAGAAAGGTGTTAAACTGCTTCTCCTGTCTTGTGTGTTGCATAGATTCAAGTATGTTTCCTCTGCAATCGCTTGTAGGTGTGTGGTCTCCAGATCTGCTTTCTTTCTCTGAGCGCAGGGGTGGGTTTTTTGGGCCTCCAAGAACCTGCCCTGATGTGTGAAACTCCTTATTTTCAAACTTGAACTCAGAAGGTAGTACCTCTTGTAGGTTCAAAGGGAGACAGGTCCTTCAATAGATAAATTAATTTTCAAATTCCTGAAACAAGGTTGACATTCACAACTGTGTTCCTATTAGGTACAGCATGGAAATAAGCTCTACAGAGCCTAATTTGAACCTCTAAGCACTTCCTGTATTTTTTTAATGGTGAGAACTTACAGGGTTTATGCAAAGAAAACACACAGCTGTTTGTTAAAAATGTAAAATGTTTTAGCTTGTGTCTGTCCTGAAGTGTCTTAGAAAGTCTTAATTTCGAGAAGGAGGCTGCTTAATGCTTTTTGACACTCAAGCCTATTGAAGGATTCTCAAATTAGCATCCTATAAAGCAAAACAGTCCTAATCAGTTGTCACTTTAGAAAATCTAGGTTCTGGGTAATAAAGAATGCATTTAAATGTGCTGAGCTTTTAGGACAGGCAAAGTAATTGTTTTCA
The DNA here is from genome assembly GCA_022605575.1 of Laterallus jamaicensis coturniculus. Taxonomy (NCBI): domain Eukaryota; kingdom Metazoa; phylum Chordata; class Aves; order Gruiformes; family Rallidae; genus Laterallus; species Laterallus jamaicensis. The sequence goes on from JAKCOX010000005.1 coordinate 8,329,050, forward strand.
GACAGACTGTGAAAACATCCTGAGAATATAGATGGCACTATATGCTCAGAAACAGAAAGCTGCAAGTAGATTTTTTTTTTTTTTTGATCTGGGATGAGAGCAGAAAACAACTTTAGGCTTTTTTTTTCTGTAGAGATGAAAAAAAATGAGGCTGAGGGATGAATGCAGTACCAACATCAAGAGCAATGGTTAGAGAAATAAGCACCTCAATCAGTTTGTTTGTGAGAGTTAGAAAAATGCGTTTTTCTTCACAAGTAAGAAAAAAAGTTCTGTGCTTTTTGTCATGCGTAGAGTTCGTTTTGTTCACAAGGTCTTGCATTTCATGTATTCACTTGTATACATGGCTCAATCCAAATCTCTGCTCATCTTGCTGTATTTTATACTCCATGAATCAAAATACTTTGGCACTGTTTCTGAGAGGCACTTTTAGTTTCTCTTATGTTGTCCATTGTTCTCCGAGCATCTTTGTGAACTGTCTTGCTCATTCAACCTTCACATGGCTTCCACCAGAACTTAAAAAACCAGAAATGCTTATTAATGTGGATGTTATCTTTAGTCAAAGCTTTCCACAATAGCTGTCACTTCTGATTGCTACTTTGGAGAGGCGATGTTTCACAGATATAACATCTGAAGATCACTGGACTTTGGGAGGAAATCCCTGTTCTCTTCCTAGCATAAAGCAGTGTAAATCATGCAGTGGCTTGGAACAGGGGCATGTGTCTTACCTTACAAACTGTCATGGGTCTTAATGGTATTTTTCTCTTTTGGTCCTGTTGTCCTTGAAGCCAGACTACTTTTTTGTCAAGTTCTCCAGGGGGGAGGAGGAAGGCAACTTTAACTGTGGGTATTTGTCCTGATTCGTGATTCATCTTACAGGTCTGCTTCCATAAAGTCATTTGCCTTATTTTTCTAAATGCTTAGCAATATCCTTTGTGAGTATATTTCATATATATATATTCAGGAGAGGTTGGAATAGGACGAGATGATGTGAATGGGTTCGGAATAGAACACCAGTTTCCTAAACCTGCCTAGATTTTTTTTTTCTTTTTTAGAAGTACTAGCTTTTTTGATTTTTAAACTACAGAAAGGTTATTCTAGTTCCAGAAATAATTAGGATCCAACTATCCTGTCAATAGCTTCAGTGATTGAAGTATCCCCAGGTTGCTAATGGTTCTTGATTGTCCCAGTTGGCATCTGGAGACAGCTCTTTTTGTGTCTCTGGTCAAAGCCCATGCTTAGAATACAAATGGTATTTTAACATGTGTTAGCCAAATACAGATCTCGGAGTTCTTTCAGCGGGGCAGGTTGCTAGTTTTGAGACATTTGTGAAGTAATATAAATACTGTCATTGTGATACAAATTTACTTTGGCTGCCTACTGAGTTAAAATTTGTAACTGCACTGTATTTTTACCCATGTTTATACATATCTCAGAAAAATAATTAAAGCTGAGTAGATACAACTTTAAGCTTAATTATGGTAATATGAACTAGCAAGCAAAATCTATGGAGAGTCTAAGAAACTCTCTGGTTGCTTATGGTTGAAGTTGATGCCAATAATTTGTCAAGCTATTATGTACCACGCTGCAAAGAAAAGAGTTTGCACAGACACGCACAGTGTTCTACCACCATATCTTGGTGTGCTGTAACGTGATTTTAACATATTTGATAGAATGTTTTAAGCTACTTGCTTGTTTTTTAATGCCATTACTGATGGTGAAGATAAGCCATTCAGCCCTCTTGAAAATGTGCAATACGTAAGAAGCCTACATACTGCATCCCTGTTGTAACTTCCAAACAAAGATTAATATAGGCTCTCAAATTATTATATATTGCAGTTACACCTGCTGATTCATCATACTAAACTTTCATTAATGTGTGTGTTACTAGCTGTCATGGATGTGAAGAGAACCATGAAAAAGAGATCCAGTTGTAAAGGAACAGTGGTGTCTTCCTGCATTTATAAGCAGAAGAAAATAAACTGCTAGAATTCTCTTGCATTTGGATATTTTTGTGTTGGATTCCCAAGGTTAGATTTTATGCATTGCACAATTTCTGTGTGTGGAGGTCACTATTGTATTTAAACAATGCTGAAAGAAATATTTTGTCTTACAGTTCAAACAAGCAAGCAACATAAGTATTAGTGTTGTGTTACAGAGGCAAAGCAAAAATCAGAATAATCATCATGCCATGTCAGTTAATTTCAATAGGAAGACCAGACTTTTCTGGTGCTATTTCTCCTATTTTCAAGTATCAATAAAATGAGAAGCGTCACTGTAGAATTTGTCAGTTTACGTAATGGATGATAATTCATAAGTGGAGAGGCAGTTTGATATTCTGGGGTGTATGTTTTCACTTTGATCTTGGTAGTGGAGGAACTGTTATTTAATGTTTTTCATTAACTTTAATAGTAAACAATTTGTTATCATGCTTGGAAATTTGGTGAAATGGTGAGGTTAGAGTTCATGGAAGGAAAAAACTGGGAAGTGTGAGTAGAACAAATTAAGTAGCTTGAACCTTTGGGTGGATAAATTTCAAGGACTATGCTGCTTTTCATATGCATACAGGGAAATCTAAGGCTTGGTGCTAGTACTTTGTAGTCAGCCCAAGTTCTACAAATACCTTTAGAAAGGTCTTCAATAAAGCTACTGTATAGAAAAGTTGTTCAAGGACAATACTTGATTGGTTCTTATTGCATTTCTGCTAAGAAGGTGATGTGTTAACTGAATGGGTCATTTAACTGACTCGTGTGTTTATTGTAATGGGAATGCTGTTTGCTTACTACAGCCTAGTATGGTTCTTTATATGTATCTCATGAGTATTTCTGATGCAGATGTATGAATGTGATAAAGATCAGTTCCTAGCTAAATATACCCAACTCTTTCTGTGTAGATGATAGTGCATGTAAAATTGCATGTCCTTAATTCTCCTGACATCTCTTAAGAGGATGGAGTCTGAATTTTCTCCATGGTGAAAGAACAAGGGGCAAAGGGTGCTAAAACAAATGGAAACATAAGAGCTTTTTAAACAGGTTTGGTGTTAGGGTGATCAAACAGTGGGGCACGTTTCCTGGAGACGTGGTAGAGTCTCCATCCTTGGAGTGAGCAGATGGGGGCGAACTAGGCCCCTTCCAAACTCAGCACCTCTGTGGTTCAGTGTCATCCTTTTAGTGCTGTTTCATTTTACTGCAGCTGATATTTCAGTGATATAACAAATCCTCTGCGAAAGCATTTGTGTTCTATTTGAAAGACATGTTTCTTAGTGTGCCCAGCTTATTGACATGAGTGAATGCCATTGTGTATTTGGATGGTTGTACCAGTAATCTTTAATGAAGCTGACAGCTGATTTTATTTTCAGGCAATTTCCCTTAAATTAGATGTGATCATTTCTCTGGGTGTTATGTCTGAAGGTTCAGAATCTGAGCGTTATGTGGCATTCCAGTCTGAAATAGTCTTGTACTGAACAGTTAGTTTATCACCCTGTGATCTTGAAAAACTTAGAAGAAAACTTTCTTGAAGCTTGCTATCAGTATTGATGGGAGTTTAATGCTTTTGTTGAGGAAAAGGAAGATCTTTCTCAGTGTGGGCAAATTTGGGTTGCATGTGACCATCCTAACAGCTGTATTTAAATAAATAAAGGTAACACACAGGTCACGTTTCAAAGACATCATTAAGGTGCTTATATAAATAGATAAGCATAGGAAGAATTATTATTTTATTTTTTAAAAATGCAAATAATGGTTATTGTAGCAAACTCTACTGTGTCCCTGATAGCCACTCTTCATGCTATAACAACATCTATGATTTGATACCCTGGAAAAACAAAAGACTATTTCAGAGGATTTTATCATATGTACAGATTTCAGAGGAATTTTATATTAACATTTCTCCTTCTCTAACAGTGGAAAAATGCAGCACATGGTTTATGCTCTGTGTGTTACTTCAGAAATGAATAGAAGCCAGGACTGTGGTACTCTTTTGCTCCATTTTTTTGTTAGTTTTTCTCACGGTCACACAAAACATAGATATGACAAAGAGTCATCCACCCCAATTTGCAAAAATATTAGGCATGATCTAATTTCTAACTTAACCTTACCAAATGTATGTCCAGTATGTTCTTCACACTTTTAAATGAGGCTACCTTGCTATAACACCTGACTGTTGCAGTCAGAGTATGTTCCTAATGCCATCCGCAGGCTTCTCTTTAGTTTTTCATAGAATGCAATTCTTCTTTTCCTCCAGGTGCCATAGAGAACAATTAAATTGTAATTTTTATAATAGGCCTTTAATGGTGGAAAATTGTTGCAGGTCCTCCTTTGGTAACATGTTTCTCTAGACCAAGCAATCAAAAAATCCTTCAGTGTTTCTTCATTCACAACTAAAAAGTGTACAGCTTTTATCAGTTAAATTGTATTCCTGAAGACACTTATTTGTATCTTGTTTGTTAACTTTTGTTGTGAAGTGCAGTACCCAGCTTAAACAGAGTCATCTAGATGGGATTAAAAGTCCTGAGTTGCAGAAATACATTATTGGTGATATCCCTACTAATACATACTATTATGACACCTCATTTCCTCCGGGAGCAGTTTATTGCTTGCTTATCATCCATTTATTTTCCAACTGTAAAATGCAGACTATTCTATTATTCCTAATTCTATATTTGTGCATTTGATTATTTTTTTTCTCAGCTGACTAGTTTTTCTTCTGGGCTAGGATCAAGTGAAAAGGGAGGGTTGGAGAGAAAGTTCAACAAAGTGTAGTTAAATGCAGCATACGAGTACGTATGAGTACTCGAATGTGTCCAGTGTAGAGCATCAAAACTGGTGAAAGGCTGAAGGGAATGTTCTATGGGGAGCAGCAAAGGACTCTGGGCTGCTCTAGTCAGGTGGAAAGGAGGCTGTGGGGTGGCCTTCTTGCTCTCCACACCTTCCTGCTGAAAGGAAGTAGAGAGGAGGTGGTGATGTCTTCTCCCTGGGATCCAGTGATAGGACATGCGTGAATGGTTCAAAGCTGCACCAGGGGAGTTTTAAACCAGACATTAGGAAGCATTTTTTTACCAAGAGGGTGGTCAAACACTGGAACAGACTTCGTGGAGAGATGGTTGATGCCCAGAGCTTGTCAGTGTTAAAAGAGCATTTGGACAGCGCCCTTACTAGCATGCTTTAGCTTTTGGTCAACCTTGAATGGGTCAGGCAGTTGGACTAGATGATCACTGTAGATCTCTTCCAACTAGAATTATTTTATTCTGCATAGTGAATGTTCTTTAAAAATAGTAAATCAAAATGTGGAGTACTATTTTTTTGCATGTAAAATTAGGATAAACTCATGTAAATTAGATGATCACTGTAGATCTCTTCCAACTAGAATTATTTTATTCTGCATAGTGAATGTTCTTTAAAAATAGTAAATCAAAATGTGGAGTACTATTTTTTGCATGTAAAATTAGGATAAACTCATGTAAATTGAATTTTTTTCAATTTTAATTTTTAAAAAAGTAATTGTAAAAAATTTTTTCTTAAAAATGACATTTCAGAATGGCAAGAGCAACAGCAGTTTTAAAACCTGATGGTGATTCTGACTGTTCAGCATAATGGTTGCAAGCATACAGAAATAATATTTTTAAACTGAACAGTGAGGCAAATTATGATTGCTGTCATGACTGAGCTTGAGGTTTATTCTAAAATTATTTTTAAATAGATTAAATAAATAATAAACTTCTGTTAAAATCTGGGAGTTCATCAATGATGACTAAATTAGGTTAATGGAGCTCCTCAGGCTTACTCATGTTCCTAGGTATTGAGGAATCGATGCCAGCTGGGAAATTACCTTTGGTATAAGACTTTGCTGCTGCTTCTAGTAAATGACTAAAAGAAGTCATGTCAGTCAAGCAGGGTTGGAGGATGTAGTGTAGTTATTAATCAGCAATAATATCCTAAATTTAGATTCCTTGATACAAATTTAACTTCATTGGAGAAGTTTAATTTCTCAGTGATACTTTACTGACGATTTTGCTTTGCTTTCAGTAAAGTATGTAGTTAACACAGACAGAAGATTTATTTTGGAAAGATTCTCTTTACTGATTCAGGCAAGGACAGAGTATTCTAGAAACTCTTTTAGGCAGTTTTAAGATCTGATGCGATCTTTGTTTGCTCTGGTGCTGGCTACTCTGAAGAACATTAGCTCTATCCTGGCCAAAACCAGCACATGTGAGATTCAAACAGGAGTATTTCTGTGTGAAACGTAGTACCTACCTGCTTGCTAACAGCCACTGCAGCATTTAACTGATACATTTTAGACTGTTTTAACTGGAAGTATTTTAAATGCGAAATGTTATAAGCTCATCAGGAGATCTCAGTAATGCATTAAATAAACTTTATTTAAAAACTGGAGAATATTATCTAATTTGATCCATCAGGAATTTGTTGAGTTTTTGTTGTATTCCTATTCCCAGAAGCAACAGGAATTCATTATTTGGTGTTTCTGTAGCATTATATACTCTTACATAATGTCAGTAGGTTTTGGTTTAATGGTGAGATGGTGAGAATTTAAGCTCTGGTTCCTTTGGTGGACTTGTTTGTAGCTTGTGTTTGTAGACTAAAAGAGCATTCAGACCACAGCCCAGTGGGATCAGTGGGAAGAAGTAGTGGCAGTACCCAAGTTGGGTGCATTTATTGCATGATCTTATCTGCTTAGTCTGTCTTCTATAAAGAAGAATTCAAAGATAACTATTTTATTCCCTGTAGCGTTAATGTTACATCTCCTGAATTATATGATTGCTGAAAGTTTTGACATACTTACTCCCAAAAGTTTCCAGCTTTATAAATATCCAAAGCAGGACAAGGCAGGACACGTGCATGTGAGCAGACTTGATAACAGGATATAAGGAAGAAACTCCTCTTCCTTATGTGAGGGTGGTGAGGCACTGGCACAGATTGCCCAGAGAGATTCTGGATGCCCCACCCCTAGCAGTGTTCAGGAGCAGGCTGGATGGGGCTTTGGGCAACCTGTTCAAGTGGAGGGTATGAACTTTACACCAACTCCCATAAAATATTAACTTCAAACCCCTCAGGTTTTTAACTGATTATTGCACATTCTGTATCTGGAGATACACATACCTGTTTCTGGAAGTGTGAAGAGGCTTCCAGCTATCTGTGCTATTGCATGCTCATTGCATGTGACCAAATGTTATAATTTAAGTGGCCATTTAAAATACCCTAAGGTACAAAAGGGGGATCTCGGGCAACCTGAAGGCCATATGTAAGAAGTGCTTATTCCTTTCTTGTGCAGTTCTTAATCATCTGCAGAAGTTCCAAAGACATTGAGCTGAAATTGAGTTGGTTTTTCGTTCGTTTGGGGGTTTTTTGTTAGGGTTTTTTTTAAAAAAAAGTTTTTGCAGAGAAATTCAGACCCTTCTGGAGCAGACTGAAAATTCCGTGTTAATAAAACTAAATGAGGGACAACTTCTTTCTACTTTTTTTCCTTCTCTAAGACATTACCTGAAGAAAGTTTATTGACATTGTTTCAATTTATCTGTAGGGATAGTTGTTGGCATGGATGGTTTCTCAGCAGAAATCCTTATTAGCTTTCAGAGCTAAGATTTCTTCTTCACGCAGTTGGGAATTTAGCTATCACAGCCAAACACAGGAGGAAGGGATGTTCTGTTAAAAACCTTACTGGACTCCCTGGCTTGGAAGCAAGCCAGTAGATAAATTGGGGAAAGCGCAATATCAATTTGCGGAGAGCAAAGGATGAAGAAGCATGGTACTGCAGGGCAAAATATTATCAATCGTTTGGAGCTGAGAAGCAGCAAGAGATCGATTGATTGAGAATCTGGATGGATGCCAGATGATCAATAGAAGTGGGGATGATCATTTGGTAGTTGTTTTTGGCTAGGAAAATGTCAAACAAAGTGGTTGCCAAGAGGCAGACTTGCCCAGAAGCATGAGAGAAATAAGAACTACAGCAAGCAGCATGGGTGGTGGGGCGAGGCTTTAAAGGCATTGGCAAGATACAATGGTAATAGTTGCATCTGTGCAGAAATATGTGTATGTGCATATGGTATGAAGAATGAGTGAAAGACATACATGTGAAAAAAAAATCTTCTCTTGTTTTTTTGATATCAGCAAATGCCCATGCTAGAAGAACACGATAATTTATGTCAAGTTACCAAGCAAGATCATGGAGCCCTTAACCTGTGACATCAATAAAGCGGCTTGCTGTTGGTTTTGAAAGCTGTGGCAACAGTGAGGACAGGCTGACATCACAGGAAACCTACATAATTTGGTACCTGACGGAGGAAGAAAAGGTACACATTTTTATTGTCTGGGTAAAAAAAGCAGTAAAACTTCCCCAAGGTGGTGATGATGTATTGGAATATGAGATACTGGGTGAATGGGAAATTTTCATAAGATGCTTGTAAGTTTGGACTGTTTTGAAATAATTCATTTAGTGAAGATAATTGAAAAATCCAAGTTTTACTAATGATACTATGTATGTGCAAGTGATGCAAGTGATTGTTATTTCATCACCAGAACACAACATCTCAAGTTGCAGGCTCTACATGGGAGGTGATGTTAACTTTAGATTTCTGAGGCTTTCAAGAGGGTCTGTTTTGAGAGGGGCTTTTCAGAGGTGGAGCTTTTAGAATCTGTTGGTCAGCTAACCTGATGTTGAAAGACTGCAAACACGTCAATATACAGGCATGTGTAAAAGATCAGTACTGGTATGGACAGAAACGTGCTATAGGTAACGAGGTATCAGCTATCTAACCAAACAGAAATGCTACATCCAGCACAATAAGCAAATTTAATGGTGAGTTTGAGTAATCTGAAATACGCGTGTATCTCTTGATTAGACACTTCTGTAGACTTGAATTGATGACAAATAACCCCATTTTTGGGGTGTGCTTGGTGTGTCTTTAGATATATTGATATATTCCCTGTTTATTTTTAAAACATCTATTATATTTACTAGGAAACTAATCAGATTTTTACTTTAGACATTATAAGAAAAGAAACATGAGTTGCAGAAGATAGGAAAAATAATTAGCGAAGAAGCTACTAGGCTGTGACAGGAAATACATAATACATAAGCACAATATATAATCTTCTGCATAAGTATGAAATTATATATTGGCGTCTGACCAACTTTCTAAATTCAGCTAAACTTGTCATGCTATGCAATCTCACGTCAACATAATACAAAAACAAACTTGCAGCATCCTTGATCCAAAGAGCAGAAATGAGACAAAAGAAGACAGCATGTCCTTCAGCTCTGGTAAGAGATAATTGGATAAATAGAAGAAAAATGTAGGTGGCTCTTTCTTGACTTCCTGCCTGCTCTGATGTGTCAACATACAGCGTTGAGACCACTACATTAAAGCAACTGCATTGACATATGATTGACGCTCTTTTTAACGTACTAGTTGAAGAATAACGATTTCAAACGTTAATAGCTTTATGTAAATGGAGATTACTGTGTATTGTGAGAGCTCCTGGCATGCGTGGCATGTTGTGGAAGTCCTCATGTTGGTGTGGCCTGTGCACATTCCCTTTCTACCTGGGTGTGCCTTAGGCACCGTACACATCAGCCCGTCTCCCAGTTGTACTGTTGTGGTGTTAGCTCTTCCAACATGACATTACCTGGTGGCCACCAGCCAAAAATCATGCAAAGGTGGGTGCTTGGTGCAAGGGAGAAGCTACTGCAGTAGGCAGTTGATCTTTAACCAGTAGAAGCCAGACTGAGGAGAGTCACAATTTAAACTGCTGCCTTGTGATGGGATTGCATTAAAGCAGTAATACTAAGCGATGACACCGCACTCTGCGTGAAGCCTGGGGAAGTACCTGATCCAGGGAATTTGTTTTGAAATTTGTACAGCTTCAGTGATCCACTTAATGATCTCTATGGGAGATTCTCCTCCTCTGCATAGCTTTTTTTTTTTTTTAAGCTTCTCTTCACTTAAAAACTGAGAATACCGTTAACAAAATGCACACACAAGTTATGCATATCCAATATAGCATTTCCTATCAGCTGCTTCACAGAGGTGTTCAGAAGCTGATAGTACAAAATTTATGGCAAAAGCCAGCTTTTTGCTTCCTCCCACTTTGCCTCCAGCTGTGTCAGAGCTAATTTGAGTGAAACACCTAATTATCTATTAGCCAAGGTTATAAAATAAAATTAGTCACATCCCTCTATGAAAAATGGCTAACAACTTTCTGCTCATTAAAAATCAAAGCATATACTTACCCATTTTTGATACAGAATGACCAGAACAAAATCTGTTTGAATGAATATATTAAAATTATTCTGCAAAAAAAAATCACAGTTAAAACACAAGCACCTGGAATGAAATGGCCATTGCTATTTTACACTATGTTTCCTAAAACATTACAAGCTTATGAATGCTTAAGAAAGACCTCACACTTCAATCCTGGCTCTGAGTGTCTGAATACATGGGTGGAGCAATAATTCATTCCTCACTAGCCATCAAGGAGTTCATTAAAACACATCTTGATCTTCAGTTGTGAAATGAAATGCCATTTTGAAAAGAAGTACAGCTGAGATACAGATTTAGCTTTATTGTCGGCAAACTTTAAAACAAAAGAGGAATCACTTGGTCCAAAAAGGGTCCAGAAAAGGATTTTACAAGTTCGTGGGCAGCAGGTACTAAGGAGAATGGATGTATGCAAACCCTTCAGCATCCCAGATCCGACAGGTGTAGACACTGGGAAAATGTGAAGGAAACGTGAAAGGAACAGTGGCTGATATTGTGTGGGATTCCTAAACAGACTCTTGTCTTGCTTCTGTCAGAACTGTGCTCTTGCCAGACCACCAGTCTTACTGGGGAGTTTCTTATGTTGCTTTTCTTGTTTCTAATTTTTTTGCTCTTCAAATTTCGTAAGATACAGAAACTTTAAGGTGTTGGTTTTCTGCTGTTATTCTTTGATTAGTGGGATTAATTCTTCAGAACAAGCAGATATCAGTAAGGAGGAGGGAGGAAAGAAAGATCCATAAAGGCATGATGGCCATGTGTATAAATTTTTCACATATATCAGCACTGGTCTGTTTCTTTTGTTGTGGACTCTCAATTATTCTATGACGCCTGGTAGCATCACAATGAAAATGTGTCTTGAAATCCCAAATATGTTGCTTCATTCAGTGCCCCCAGGGTTCCTTGAAGTACTGTAGCTTCAGGTGATAGTTGGTAGCATCATTTAGCAAGAGCTTGTTTTGAGGGTCACTTATCACTGTGGTCCTAGGAGACAGTTTCAGTCAAGCAGAGAGGGAACCCACTGAGTGAGTGACAGGAGCATTACCTTGCAAATCAAGAAGGATTTGTTGGGTGTAACTTGACTGTCTGACCAACAGCTGACAAACTCTGATGCACACAACCTGTTCACCGAACCCAAATTATGTACAGTTTGTTTAACGTGCTTCTGCTTTCTGCTGCTCTTTAAGTAACAGTAACCTGCTTTGTGGTACAGAGCAAAACACAGTAATACGCTTGACCAAAAAGCCATAGATTACTTATTAACTTTTCTTCTATCAAAAAAAAGACCAACCCACAACCAAAACCACCCCAAAACCCCCAAACATTTCTACCTTTCCCCTGTATGATGTTACGCTGGCAAAGAGTTAAACGACAGGATAACTTTTATTTTGAAACCTGATGTGGTGAAAGAGAGATGCTTTAGTTTTAGAAGAAAGGTAAATTAGCAACACCAAAAATAGTCCCCTGGAATTTCTGCTTTCAAGTAACAGTAACGTGCTTTGTGTTACAGACCAAAAAGCCATAGTTGCGATGCTCATGTATCTTTCTCCAAATTATGATTTTGGTTTCTAATTACTCTGAATATCTGCCAAGATTTCTGTACCTGCAGGACAACACAGATGTCTGCATGCCATTTAACAGCTTTTGGGTGAGATAATGTAGCAGGTAAATACTGGAATTGACATCTAGTGCATGAGTGAAATAGCTTGGCCCTCTTCATTGGATAAATAAAATAAAAGACTTATTGTGTGATTTAACGAAGCTGAGCTTCCATGCTGTTGGGTCAGGAAAATTTCCATTCATGCTGCTAGTTCGCATTCTTTTTTTTTTTTTTTTTCCCTTTTTTTGATACAGAATCTCTGCTTTACTTGCATTAATTTAATTTATTACATTCATTTTTCTGAAGGATTTTTCCTTCAGTATTAGTTTTCCTCTTCTCTAAAAACCCCCATGCTTTTGCCAGTATATGAATACAACCCAGCAGCAAGTAAAATCACATTATTGCTGAGTGCATTCAAAAAGACAACACATTTGTTTCACCTCTCAGCACATGTATGAAATGCTGGTGTACCAGGTGGTTGCAATTACTCTGGAATGAAATTTGGCCTGGAAATTCTTTACTGTTCCCTGGATAATTTCACTGCTCTGGTCCCAAAACAGAGGTGGGGTGTGGTGAGAAGAAGGCTTATTTACCTGTAGGGGCTCCAGTATAAATCTTAGAGAGCATCCCATAAGTATTCCTAATGCAAGCTGATTCTCTGAAAATTGAAATCATCCAGTTTTTGGAATCACAGAATGCTAGGGGTTGGAAGGGATCTCTGGAGATCCTCTAGGCCAACCTCCCTGCCAGAGCAGGCTCTCTGAGAGCAGCCTGGTAGGACAGCATTCAGGTAGGTTTTGAATACCGCCATGGAGACTCTGCAACCTCTCTGGGCAGCCTATCCCAGTGCTCTGCCACCCTCACAGTAGAGAAGTTCATTCTCATGTTTAGGTGGAAGTTCCTCTATTCAAGTTTATCTGTCGCCTCTTGTACTGTCATGGGGCAGCACTGAAAAAAAAAAAAGTGGCCCCATCCTCCTGACACCCACCCCCTCAAGTATTTATAAGCATTGATAAGATCCCTCTCAGTCCCAAATGTCCCGAATTCCTCAGCCTCTCTTTGTAAGAGAGGTGTTCTTCCCCCTCATCATCTTCATAGCCCTTTTCTGTATCCTTTCCAGTAGCTCCCTGTCCTCCTTAAAGCAGGGAGCCCAGAACTGCGCACAATATTGCTGGCACTCTTTTCCTTATTTTAGAGGAAGATTCACAGTGCACAAATTGCAAAAGTATTTTGTTGGGTTTTAGCTGACCTGCATGATGAAAAGGAGGATGTAAATAACTCTGACATCTCTACCTTTTAAGTGGGCATGACATAAGCCAAAACTTCTGTTGTCTTTATTTCTGAGGCATGTTCCTGTCCTGGTTTCAGCTAAGATGGAGTTAATATACTTTTTTGCAGTGGATGGAATGCCGTGTTTGGACAAGAGCAGTACTGATAGCACCCTGATGTTTCTAGATGTTGCTTAGTGATCAAGCACTTGTTCAGTCCTTCATATTTCTCTACTAACGAGAAAGGAGGGGACACAGCCAGGACAGGTGACCCGAAACTGGCCAAAGAGGATATTCCATGCCAATTACGTCATGCTCAGTTTAAAGGGGGATCTGGGAGAAGGAGGCAAAAAAACCTCCGGGACGTGCGGTTTTTCTTTGGGACAGTCGGGTTCTGGGATGGCTCCAGCCTGTATGGCCTAGGTTGTGTGGTTCGGTGAGAGACTGCATCATTGTGTATTTTGTGCTCTAAAGTTGTGTTATCATTGTTCTTTTTTATCTTTTTTCTGCTATTTTAGTAAACTATCCTGATCCCAACCCATGGGGTTTTGGTTTTCTAAGTTTTGGTTTGGTTTTTTTTCCCTCTTTACATTTCCCTTCCCTTCCCTCCTCCCCCAGCTGCTGCCCCCCCCCCCCCCCCCCACCCACCCACACTTCTTGTTAAAAAAAACAAGCAACTGTGTGTGGCTCAGCCCTTGGCTGGGGCTAAACCACCACAGTTCCATGATGATGCATGTAGATGGAGGACATAGGAAACACAGATACTTAGTGTCTTCTGAAATACTGACACTAATTTTGAAAACACTTGTGGATGCAGCTGCCCATGCACTACTCTGTAGAAAAGATGCGTTACACTCACACACAGCGGGGCGGGGGTGTTTATGTTACACTAATGCTTTATGTCTTGCAAAACTATTACGGTGGACTTTCCCCAAGGACTGATACTGGGAAAGTTTTGCCAGGTTCGTTGGCCAGGCTGAAGAAGCGATGATAAAATCACAGAAGCGCTCCTGTGTTTAGATAGGAGACAGCATTTCTGAAAGCTGAAATATTAGGACTGTAGCAGAGTTGGAGTTCTACTTCAAACAAACAGTTCGCTTTGTTATTCAAATAGCTCGGTGTTGATAAACTATACGATCATGGTGTGGGTTCAAAGTCAGTGTTCTCAAGTGAAAATTAAACGGCTTTTATATGCTGTTCAGTGACATGATTGAGAAATTCAGGGTAATTATGCATTTGTTAGGTGGCTATGTATATCCTGTGAAAAACATATCAAAAGGCAACATTAATTGAATCTGTGATCCACAGAAATGCAGTGCTTTTTGTATCCCTTCCCCTTCCCTGCTCTTTTGGAAATTTATTTAGGTCTTTATTCTTAACCTGTGTACCTGGAATATTTAAACACACAGTCATTCTGAAGGTTTTCTGTCAGAGGTCAATACAGCTCAGGAACAATCTTTAAATTTCTCATTAGAAAACACTGTTTCATCACAACTTTAGGACTTTTCATATAGAATACCCTACTCTTGCTGAAACTGGCCTCACTAGGCCCTCAAAACAAAGTTTAAGTCACGTTCTTTATCCCATCCGTTGTATAAATGACAACTTAAGGGCTAGGGAAGGGAAAACTGATCTACATCATGTTCACCTTACAGTACAGACAAATAGTGGCTTGAACTGATTGATTAACTTAAACAACTGATTCAAATACCTTGACTCTATCACAAGACAATATCTAAACCTGCATCTTTATTCACATGCACACAGAACTTCTCCTGTAGCTCCGACTGTATGTGTAGGTTGCAATTAATTTCTGGTGTTCCAGGTGAAGTATTTTGTTCTTCCTTCTCCCGAACTTTGTGTAGTCATGCATGTAAATTATTTTTGCTGTGGTGCTATCCAATCATTTCTCCTTATTGGTAGAAAAAGAATGGAAAATGCTAGGGACAAAATATTTAGTAATCCTGAAAGCTTGTTTTGTAAGCTGAAATGTGCTTTCAAAAATGAGATTGTGAGTTACCTCGGTAATAATTGCCAACGATATGCATATTGGTGATATTTAACTAGATAAAAAACTTAAAGGAAAACCTTAGGGAAAATTACTCTTCTCCTTATTTTTTCTCCTAATTGGACAATTTTATGTGAACTAATATTTGTCGTCCAATAAGGCTTTCCAGGGAGCCAATTACGGATTTCCCCCACATCAGTATTGCAGGCTTATAGGGTTTTTCTGAGACCTTTTGTAGCTCACTTGTAAATATTGATTTAGGGGTTGCTCCTTGGGAGATAGCATTTATGGTCTAGCTGTAGTTATGACAGTTACTTCTGATGATAGAATCCGTCATAGGAAACATTTTAAATAAAGCTTCAGGTAAATGTAGTCCCAATAAGATCTGAGAAATTCATCTGGTAGAGTCACCATGATATAAGACATCGCTCTGTAATTATTATCTATCGCTGACAAATTAACTGTGAGAGATCAAATATGTTAAATAGGAAATTTGCTAAATCGGTCTGTTGGTGCCTTACAGCACTTAAAAGGTCAAGCTGTACACGAGTCTGGTGCCATCTCTGGGTCTATAAGTTTGCATCTGTGTCTTGGGGGGTTACTAAAATTAATAGAAAAAAATTCTTCTGTTTTGTGTGGGATTCTTATTCTGCACCCTTCATCTTGAGATCTGAGCACCTTTCCTCAGTAAATCAAATTGTAACATGACAAATGTGGTTTGTATGCAGGTTTCTGTCCATCCATCCTTCTTTCCTCTCACATACCCTCTCTCTCCTGGAAGTAGGATTACGTGCTGGTTTGCTTCTGTGTTTGAGTTGTGTGCAATGCATTGTGTAGCTCTGATTAAGAAAGGGAAAAAAGTGTTTCTTGGTCTTGGAAGCGGAAGTGGTGGTTTTCAGGGGTTCTCTGAGTTTTTAGACCAGCCCCAGAGTCACTTTGCCTCTTGCCCACTGAGCTTGACTCTTGTGAAGGACAGTTGCATTTTTATGATATGTGGAATAGTTGATAGTAATCCTCAGCTTAGTGCTTTACCATTTAAATTATTCTCAGCCTAAATCCTGAAGTCCTTTGAAGATACAGACAGAAGCAATGCTAAGGAATCTGTGGTTCTTCCTTTCTATCACAAATGGAACACAGGACTCTGCCACTCCTTCTGAATGGGGGCAGGGGCGAGGTAGCTGAATATATTATGTTAGCTTCACCAAAACACTTCAACTAGCATAATATTCTTGGACAGGTTCTGTCTTTTCTTTCTTCTTTTCTTTCTCCCATCTGCTCTTTCTCAGCTAGTTTTATTGATGAGGTCATTACTTTCTTCTTTTATTTCAATCTTTAAAGCTCTTTTTCTCTTTATCTGCTGCATTATTTTTCCAGTACCATTGGGTTTTCTGAGGTTCTGGATCATACTGAAATTCCACAAAAGGTGTAACTCTATGGCATGGTTATAGGGCAGCAGTGAACTTTGTCAGTCCCCTTTGAATTGCAAATAAAACTTATCAGTATTAAAGTGACTAATTGAAAGAATAGAACCATATGCTATTACTTTCACTGAAGATTACTTCTTAACTGTTTTTTTACTGAAAAAAAACAACCAACCTGCAACCAAAACCACCCCAAAACCCCCAAACATTTCCACCCTTCCCCTATATGGTATTATGCTGGCAAAGAGTAAATGACAGGATAACTTTATTTTGAAACCTGATGTGATGAAAGAGATAGGCTTTAGTTTTAGAAGAAGAAAAGTAAATTAGCAACACCAGCAATAGCCACCTGGAATTCTCCCTATTACTTACAGGAGCATACATGGTAGTTTACAAAGGAGGGCAGCCTTGTAAGTAGGGATCCAGAGAACCTGTCAACGGTCATCTTTTATACCAGATTCGCTTCTGCCCAGCACAGGTAAAATACAAAATGACCAGGTAATAATTAGATATCTTGCTACATGCTAGTTTTGTTTTACTACATATTAGGTTTCGTTACTACATATTAGTTTTAAGTTAGCTGTGTTTTGTCAAACACAGCAGTATAAAAAACTATTTACTTTTAAGATGGATTTCACTAGGATGTATTTATTGTGAAGAAGACAATATCCTTTAGTTTGACTCCATGAGGCTTTTTTTGACTCTGTAAGCTATTCTAAAAACCCAGTCCAAATGTACTGTGAAAAGCCAGAGACAATTTAAGGAGGTAAGAGGGGAAAAAAAAAAAATCAGAGCTCTCTGAAGAATGAGTTATGAACTCAAATCAAGCAGACAACTCTTTCTTTGCTGATAGCATTCAAACATGAAGGAAGGCAGAGTGTATTTGCTATTCGAGTGGAAGAGCTCCTGCAGCACAAGGTATGACTGATAAAGTTTAGCACATTCATCATGGAGTTAAGGTCAGTGAATTAGTTATCTCATGCTTTATGAATTAGTTTGAGAGAATATTCAAAGCATATGAATTTGGTGAACTGGTTATAAGTTCAGTTTTAAATATTAAAGAATGCACATTTAACTAAAACTTAGGAAGGGGAAAAGGCTTGCTGCTTTGCTTTTTTTCTTTTTTTTAAGAGTGCTCTGGTAAGTATCATTTCCAGCAAGTCAGTGTCACATAGCATTCACAGAATAGGACAGAAAGGAAAATTGGTACTTACGTAGCTTTTCAGATAACTTGCCCTGTTAGCCAGGCTTTAGACTTCATATTTCTGTACTTAAATGTACCCATCTGTAAAAGTGTTGTAATCTCCTTTTCACAGGAAAGTCGTGAAAAGCAGTTTCATAAAAGTGCTTTTACACCTTCTGATGAACTCTATATTCAAGGAAATAATCCTCCTGCTTGCCCATTCATGAAAAATGTACCAGTTAGTTGCAATTCTTTGATAAAATATTTAAGTAAACAAATATTTCATGTGCAGGTCATTGCAGAAAGGTCACTATCCATAGTTTCTTCTTCAGTGGATGCATACAAATACTTGGTAGTTTCCCTGGTCAGTTAACACGGTCATGCTGTGATGATTCTTACTGTTTACAAATGATCTGTAAACAGCTGGCAAAATCTTGAGAAATGTTAGTCTTTCTGGGTAAGGTTTCATTTTAGTGAATATAGATATCAGTAATAGACGCTTATGCCCAGGATGATAATGCTATGTTTTCCTTACTGTGAATGGAGAGATACAGGCACTTTCAGGTCACAAATTATTGGAGACATCTGCTAGAAAGAGTTGAGTTGTTCCCTGAAACATCTGACTACCAAAGAAGCTGAGGTTGAGATATAGGCATCTGTACTGCACATAGACCTAAGGTTAGTTTGGACTAGTCCTGTCCTGCATGTGCGGTAAGCCAACATGACAGCAGTCATGAGAAATCTTTTAGTGTGATTTTAATGCAAGCATTTATTTGCTCCAGTGTTCTTTGTAACCTGTGAGGTACCCTGAAATACGTCCTTCCTGTAGGCTTATAAGTAGCTGTACTGTAGATATGAGACAAGAAGTGTATTTTAATGGTGAAGATACACATTCATGTATGTTTTTCAAATGTACGAGTTTGGTTTTGCTTTACCTATTTTCTTATTCCCTACAGCGTTAGTATACTCATGGCAATAGCACCTCAGGGTCTGTGGTCAGGAATTAGGAGTCTGCTGTGCCCTTGGCTTTGGAAGTGATAAAATATGAGGAATCCCTGTCCCAGCAATCATTGGGGGGGTTTTGTTGGTTTGGTTTTTTTTAATGGAGCAAACATTGTAGTAAGGGAGAACGGTCAAGGGAAGAGGTAATTTGAGAGAGAAATGACAGTGAGCAAGCACATACTTGGACCTGAGTGTTTGGGGGTTTTTTTTGGTCTTATGTATTTAAATGATTCCACTTCTTATTACCAATCTTATCTTTCCGTGCTTTTTTTCATCATTTTAAAAATGCATTTAAGTATAATAAAGTTTGCTGTTCTTATTAAGCCCTTTGGGGGGCATTGATGCATTGAACATATAACTGCAGTAGTCAGCATAGCAATTTTGCACCCCAACTTGCTTTTCAGAGTATTGGTGATTTACGGCCCAGCAGGTTGCACGGTTGTGTTATGGTTTTAACTTTGTTTTGTAATTTGTTCGGAATATAGCAAGAGTATGGATAGACACAGAGGTGAAGTAAGTGCCAAATAAAATGATACCATGTCTATTATAAAGCTCAAGTTGTTTTAGAAGCGCTTGAAATAAGTTGGGGGTTTTTTTGATAGGATAGTGGGAAGGTCAGATTGAACAAACACTGCACATTGGATGTCGTGGTACCTTTTACCTGCCTTTTAACAGCAGCTTTGTAGCAATACAAGAAGAAATAATTCTGTCCTTGCGGGGAAGGAAAGAAGCCCATAGTGTGTTATATAAGCAGCACGGGCTTAAGGGGAGGTGGTTACCAAGGCTTTTCCCATAATGCTGCTGTGTCACCCAGGTATAATTATTGTCTCCAATTTTCCTTATATACGTGATTGATATGAGCGGTGCCAGTATGCATCGTTTTACTTGCACCAATAAGAATCAATCACCTACATTAAAAATTCTGATTGTGCACAGAGAATTTGAGTAGAAGATAGAAATTTGGGATCTGCTAATAGCTGTATTCCTTTTCGTTGGGGACGAGGCAAAACCACGGGCATTTTGGTTACCTCTGGCAATAGAGGTAACGTGTGATTGGTAGATGTATGCTTTTGCTATTTAGTATCCTTCTCTGGTCGTCATGATTCAGGGAATGTAAAGAGAAATGAGAAGAACACGCAGCAAGGGGTTAGAGAGGGAAGTGAAGAAAAGAGCATGGCTGTCATGGTTTATCCACAGCTGACCGCTTGCCCCCATGCAGCTGCTTGCTCCCCCACTGGCAGGATGCAAGGTGAGAACCAGAAGAGTTAAAATAAGAAAACTGATGGGCTGAGATGAAGACAGTTTAACAGGTAAAGAAAAAGCCACTCAAGCAAAGCAAAACCAGGAATTTGTTCCCCACTGCCCATGGGCAGGCAGGTGCATTCAGCCATCCAGCAGAAAGCCAGGCTCCGTCACATGCAAACCTATTCAGAACCATTAGAATGTTTAATTTCTTTGTTGCAGAAATGAGTAGAAAGATGAAATATAAAAAATACTATGGTTTGGTTTCCTTTCCTTTCCCACACCCCATCCCAAAAAGAAATAAAGCCAATGCAGCAGACATGTGAAGTAAAACAATTCCATTTTGCAAGAAACGTGGACCATTTTTTAGAAGAAACTTCCTATAATATGTTTCTAGAAGAATTATGGTGATGAGACATACTTATCTTTTGCTTAGAAACAGAATTGGAAATAATCATCTTTCTTAGGTGGTTTCTATTAAAAATAATTAAACAAATGATTAGCACCCAATTTTAGATACAGGTATGTAAAATCCTAGGATTTTTTTTTGTTTTCTTCCATGATCTAATAAGAAACGATTTTTAACAAATTAAGCAATTACTTACAGTAATGCCTTGCTGTCACTGCTGAAAACATCATTAGTTTTCTTTTCAATTAACAACTCTACATTAACAAATCAAAAGTATTCTGCAGTGTAGCCATCAACTCTCCTTTCCAATAACTTAGACAGACACATGTAATTAAAAGCAAATTTGAAACTTGTCCTTCAATAATTTTTTGTGATTTATCCCTCCTAAACAAATATGGAATAATTTATAAGGTGAAAAAAAGAAACATTTTCTGTTTTGTAACTGACATGTGGAGAGCTCTTCTGATTTGGTAATCTTTCTGTAAAAACTGTGATGACGTTAAAAGGCCACAAACGTCTTCCTGCTCATCTAGTTCTGATTCCAAAATGCTATAAAAGTGCATCTTGCCAAGCAGGCAAAGTTGGTTGGGTGGCATTGTTCTGGAAAATCATCAAAAGCAGCCATGCTAGCAACGGAGGGATGGTTGCTACCTTTTCCAGCTGCCTCAGCAGTCTGAGGAACAAAATTGAAAGAAATAATGTACATAGTGCAGATTTCAAACAGGAATGTAGGATCTCGTTTCTCAGAAACTCTGAATACACTGAAAGCAAAAAGTGGCTTTTTTTGTTAATTGCCTACCTGCAATTGCACTGTTTTGAGACTATTGGGGAGCAAGCCCATTTCTCAAGAGTCACTTGCCTCTCTCTGGTCTGGGCAATACATCATTGATTATCACTCCTTCCTGACATCCATTTTCTCAAGCATCTATTTGGTATTGTTGAATCACAGAATTATAGGGGTTGGAAGGAACTTCTGGAGACCATCTGATCCAACACACCCTTTAATAGTCCTATTAAGGTTAATGCCTTCTCCTTCCTGCCTTTACCAGTCAGCAGCCACTCACCACTGTGTCTGCAGGTGGTCATCTGATTGATTCTGTCAGTGGCAGATGAAAGTGTCTTCACAGGACAGGAGTTCAGTGGCGGGAGTTTGCTGTGGATGAGAGCATGTCCTCATCATAGTGCCTTTGCCTGTTATTGCCATTGCTGATGTGCTGAACAGTGCACGGGGTGCTTCAAAAACACCAAATGTGGACGTCAGTGGTCTGAATTTCATTGTCAACTGACTGAAAGGAGACCCTTTTCACACTGATATTAATTATCCATTAAGGTTCTGTTTGCATTTCTAATTACTTCATATTGCTGTAGTCAGCAAATAATTCCTCCTTCAAGTCATGCTCCTTTGCAAACTGTTGAGGTCTTTCTTTCAGATTTGTATTATGTAATAGGCTGCATACGATGCCTTACACTGAAGCCAAAAACTGATCAGTTGTAGGTTTATAAAGAGCCCTGTATCATTTTATCTTCCACAAAAAGAGCTTTCCCACTGTCACTCGATAAATAGTCCTTAACGGTAACATAACCACAGGGTATCTCCCGTATGCGTTCTTTAGATAAAGTCCTCATTAGGTTAATGTAAGATCACTGGCTTTAGCTTGCATTTTATTTTATATAATGAGTTCCTTTTTATACAATAAAGCTTATGAAAGAAGAAATTGTTGGCTCGTAGGGAAGAGATGGATGAATATAATAAGGCTTCTGTTGGAGGGATTTATGATGTATATTTAGCATTGCAGACAACATAGTAAATCACTGCCACAGCCAACGTGAAAGATACATTAGTTGCCATTTGTTTTTTACCAGCCTATCTAAGTCCTTTTCAGATGTCATTCTGGAGATTTATAAATCAGTCTCATTTCACGTTATTAAAAAGTCTATTACACATTATAATGCAGCTCTAAAACATGGCAAACTATTTCACTTTTGTTGTTGTTGCTGTTACCGTTAATACCTCCTCTGTATTCTATGATATTTAACATAGATAGAAGCAGCACTGGTGCCAGTGTTGTGAAAACAGCACCATAATTGGAAAGGGAGATAATATGTTTGTGAGAAATGTAATAGTCATAAGTTTTCCCCAATTTCCTGTGATGCCCATGTAAGGTGATGTTATGTTCTTTGATCAGATGTGGCTGTTAACACATGGAGAAGAAATTAGTCATTTGAGAATAGCTTAGAAGACCAGGATTAGTACTGTTAACATGAGCTATGTCCATAACGTTAACTATGGCAATATCCATGTCAGCAGAACTCATGCAATTGGATTTTTCTGTAGAAATGCCATGGGAGCGTCTGTGTGCACACTCGTTGAAACGAGTGTTTGCTCACAGGCTGGCATGTTATGGAACACCGGATACTGTTTTTACACTGCCCAGCACAATAAGATCCGAAGTGTTAAGGTTTTAAACTGTGGAAGGTTTCCAGAAGAGAGTTTAAAAACTCAAAGAAGGGAAATTTATTACACTTGAGTGAATATTCATAGCTCACATTTTTCGGTTTCAATGGCCGCTAGGCACTAAATATGGTATTTCAAAATGATACTCAGGTATGTTTCCTCTTGAACCGTTGGAAGCAATTTTTGTATAATGGAAAATAAAATAGAAAATTAGTTTGGAACATTTTGTGTCATTGTAATGCATGGCCACATCCTCCAAGTATCTCAGAGGGCTGCTGTAATATCAGTGATGGTTTTGGTCAAGAGGGAAGACTGGTTGTAAGGGAGGAGGGTATGTACCCAACTGAGGTGACTGAAACCCAATAAATGACACTTTCTTTTGTGGATCTTGGAGGAAAAAGTGGAAAGCACCACCACTACCAGGTTTGCATTTTGTTAGTAGCTGTTTTCTTGATCTCTTTCCATTTGTCAGGGATCTTTTACTCAGTTGCATGGATATACAGACACCTGGCTAACAACAGACGGTTTCTATAATTTGTGTGTACTGTCTTTAAATTCTTTTCCAGCCTGTGGACGTGTTATACCTTATTTTCTGTCAACTATTACTCTTTGGAATGATTTTTTTTCTCCACGTGCCTTTCGTGCCCCCTACTGCCCTTTCCCATTCTCCCTGTCAGAGCATCCAACTTGTGTTACCACTGAATACTTCACTAGCCATTTTCCAAGAGACTTCACTAGGATCATTTTCATCCCAACTTGTCCTGTCTTGTCTTGTGTGACAACAGAATACATTAAACTATGGAAAACTACTTGAATAAGGACAACAAAACTAGATTGTTAGTCTTTTTAGCAGTGTGAGGGGTTGGTTTTTTAGCCCTGAAATATTTCAAAGTATTGCGGTTTGAGGGGAGAGAAAGTGCTTTGATTAATTGCCATATATTTTACATAGTATCTTGGTGTTTGATCTAAGGGTATTTAAAAAATGAAAATACATGACTGTAGTATTCTGTAGATAACCTCTGAATTGATACTGAGTGGTGAGCTAGTTTCTATATTTTGTTTAATTATGTACAGGAATCTAATATTTATAAATAACATGGGATTTTAATTCTTTTAATTTCCTTTTGAAAATCTATTTTATGAAACTGGAGGAACGGAAGTGTACACTGTGTATTGATTGTGTTATAGCCTATATGATCTATATGTTCAAACACACAAATATATATCTATATATATGCACATGTGTGTGTGCATGCATGCATTTACCAAACTCTGGCTTCCTTATGAAACTCTAAGTTCTTCTGGGCAATTGTCAGTACAAAGGTTGCTCAAACATTCCTCTCTCTGATTTTTAATCTCATTATTTTTAAATTTTTTTTTTTAGTTGTAGAGGAAAAAAAATCTTTATGAAATTTCAGTAGCTGCTATTTTAAACTCAGCATCATCCATCCCATCTTCAGTTTTGCAGGCTACAAATTTCATAGATTTCAGATGTGGAATAACAGTTCATACTTGCAGTCAAGATCAGGCTACCTGGGTTTGAAAGGTCTTTACTTGTGATCAGGAGACAATGTGGCGCTGTGACAGAAGCCGTAGGAACACGAGTAAGACAGTTCTGCTTATTCCTTTGGGTAGATCACAAGAGGTGGAAGAGCTGTCTCGTGTGAAACACTCAAAGTTTGTTCTTCTTACCCCTCCTATTGAAAGTTCTCTCAAACCTTCTATGAAACTACTGAAAGAGTTCAAGAAAAAGAGAATTCAGTTCGGTTCATGTTGTGAGTGGTTGCCTCCAGTGCTTCCTTCTCATCTATTATCTATAAAACCCAGTTCCAGCATACCTAAATACAAGTATTAAATTAGATTTTTATAAGTGAGTGCATTGTCCTGGATCTTCCTATAGGTAGACAGGCTTCTTGAGGAATTATTCATCATTTGTAGAGATAAACTAGATTGATTTGCTTTATCCATGCTCAAGTTGCTTCTAGATATTTGCTGTTCATGGTATTTTCCCATTTAAAATTAACCTTAGTTAAAATAAAAGCTGTGTTAATTGCCAAAGAGATATTTGACATGGGTGGCAGAGTTTTGTGCTGGACAAGAAACTCGTCACTGTGGTGAAGAAACTAGAGAGCAAATGTAAGAGCAGTATTATTTCTCTGTTTTACTGTCGTCTAGTAAAAAAAACAACGTTGTGCTCCTGAGATGTGGATTGTTCCATAGCTGCTGATGCTTTTCTCTGGCAGTAGCAATCTGTAAGACAGCATCTCTGTGGGCTTAACCATGTAGATTAGTCTGAAGCTCAGTGTAAATGCGTAACAGAGCTACTAATCTTCTGACTGCTAGCAGGAGAAAAAATGGTAGGCATCTTTTTTATCTGAGCTCTCCTTTCTACACTGGCTGTTGTTCAGCACTCAGTGCAACAGGTTGGCTTGCCATTCATCAGGAAACGGCCCCCTGGGAAAAGCTCAACAAGTGTGGCTCAAATCTCAGACCATTGCACTGTTTGCACTTATTTGGAACACTGGCAATAATTATCCAGGAGTGATGATAAAAGTAAAGGAAAAAACCAGTAGTCAGTCTTCAGACTTGGGAATGTGTGGGTTTTTTTTTTTCATTTAAGTTCCAAAAAATGGGCACAGACACGGTGATAGGTGATTTGTGCCTGTTCGCAATAGCATCAATAACTTCCTTTTTACAGGAACAATGCCCTCTGAGGACCAAAACATCTCTTTATCTTGATTGCCTGAGGACAGAAACCTTCAGGATAAGCAAGATAATAGGAACTAAAATAGCTTCAAGTCCCATTAACTCTAACCATCATAAAGCACAAGTAATGCATACTTGAGCCAATCATTATTTATAATGAATTCTGAAAATATGAATAAAGCCTCCAGCCAAACTCAGATTAAAATCAATACGATGTCACATCACTACTGATGTGTCTTTTGGAGTCAGCATGTGAAACAGAAAATTATTATAAAAGAATATATTCGTTATAATCTCTGAATTTTTTAAAAAATACTGATTCACGATTGTTTTTTAACCCCAGCCAGCAGCTAAGCAGCACACAGCTGCTCGTTCACACTCTCAGTGGGATGGGGGAAAGAATTGGAAGGCTAAAAGTGAGAAAAACTCTCTGGTTGAGATAAAGATGGTTTAATAGGTAAACCTCAGGTACCACACTATCCAATGCATCCTCATTAACTACCACTCCCCTCTTCATCCTTTTCTATAATAGACATCATTCCCTTAGTCTATGGACCACCCACGGGAAATGTTTGTAAAATTTCCACAAGTGTCCCTAAAAAGCATACTGAGTTCATTTAGTCTGTGGCACTGGGCTCCATCTGTTATAGCGCCAATCAGGATGGAAGAGGTGGTGTGTGGAGTTACTGGGCACCAAAGCCAGCTCAGGTTGGGCGACTGCTGCTTCTGAGGCTTGTTGTGCATTGGTTTAGGTGGTTCCTGATACAGTAATTCCTATGACATACAATTCGTAGTCATATGGTTTGGTTTTAGGTAGGCCAGCAAGGAGGTGGGCTCTTTATGGGTCCTTTTCAACTTGATTGTGTTGAATCTGTGATTCTGTGTTAACTCATATTGTTTAGGTTTCTTGCTTCCACCAGATATTTCTTATATTTCTTCAATCCATGGGTTCCTGCAACAAAAGAGAAGCAAGATTTATGTGTCTCTTCACTGGCCATGTTCAGAAAGCCCAGAGAAGTGACTTTTTTTTATACCAGACCTAGGAATTATCCAATCTTTCCCCAATTACCACATAGTCTTTCAAGATAACTTCAGACTTGGAGATTAAATGCAACTGTTTAGAATGAGGTATTGTTGCTAGTATAATATTGTGCATGTTAGAAGTTTTTTCTTTGAGCTGTTGCATATTTGCCTGAAAATTAAAATATAGTCATTACTTTAAAAGAATAAACCATTAATATAGCCATAACTTATGAATGGCATTGTCAAATACACATAAAAAGCATTCTCTCACTGGAAAACTCTTTGTATAGCTTTTGATTAAAATACCATGACATTGAGGGCTCAAAACGCTGTTTATTTTACCATTTTATATGTGAATATACAGAATACTTGTGGCACTGTAATCTGTATAAACAAGGAAAATCTAGAGAAAGCAGTGTTTTTAAGTTGATAGCAAGGTTTATAAACTAGAGAGATATATCAGTGTTGTGCTGACTGAAATTTTTGTAAATGACTTTTCAGGTCATGCTGTAGTTTTACCATGTGCATATATAACATAAAAATGGACTAGATGCATTAATGTGACGTGTACCCGTGCAATATTCTGTTTTATCTGATATAAAAATAACAAAGGAAAAAATAATGCAAAAACAAGCCAGTTATGGGGAGAGGAAAGCTTATTACTGACCTTAATGTGACTATAAATGCTGAAGGTTGTCCTGTTCGACAGCCGCATCCATTGACACCTCAGTCTGTTAGCATTGCTTAATGCTTTCTGAGCATAATATGCAAATACCTTTGGTCATGCCTTATGCGGCCTTGATGCCTCGGAAAGCCAGAATCAAAACTCAATAGCCTTGGTGCCTATTAAGCAGGTATCCTTTATTGCAGCGCTGGGCACACAGGGGATCGATTGCTCCTCCAAATGTGTGCGCCCCTTAAAGACAAATTTCTCAAATTGATACAGATTAACTATACACATTCATTATAATTTCTAAGAAAAGGTAGGGTTATGCAGGTTATTTCTAGGAAGCCATTTACATTAACTCCACCCAGATAGAGCATGCTCAATGACACTCAGGGGGTCTTCTGGTGGTCTTCAGGGATGAAGGCTGGGCATCTTCCTCGCTCTCAGCGCATGCTCTTTACGGTTTTCTCCTTGCTTATCTGGGCTCGAAACACCTGCACTGACTAGTTAGCTTTACACTGAAAACAAGATATACTCTGTCTTTTAATTGGTCGTTAGTCTCATTATTTATGACTCCTCTATCTCTTACTTCCTCTAGTTTCAAGGCTGTGGCACTGTTATGGCTCAGTTTTGCAGCCGCTTTCATGAAACAGCTGATGTGATCACAGCCAAATTCTGCTAAAATTCAAAACTAATCTATTCCTAAAAACACACAGATTCTTACTTCTTTATCTTCAAAGCTGTGACTGTTGCACTGTTATGGTTAAGTTTTGCATCTGTTCTCACAAGCAGCTTACACAGTTACAGCTTGCTCTTAAACCAGTCTAATTCTTAAAACTATGAAAATTCTTATATTAAGGTTAATTGTCTCTTAAGTTACACCTATATCAATCAATCAGCATGATTACTTTTCACTGAATCAGCCTCAGTCACTCCTCTTGGATAACTTGTATGTGGTAAGCTTACAGTTTTCTGATCCACAGCTCTTCAGACATACATAAAAGTAAACTAATACCGACCATGATAAGTATTCCACTGGTTGTAAAAATGTGTATATTTCTTGGGGGAGCAGAAAAAAATATTTGGCATCTTTAGTCAGCTTCTGCTTGGAATAAATAAGGGTTATTTACAAGGAAACAAAACTCCATTTATCAGTTCTTGGCAAATAATCATTCTGGAACAAATTAAGTATAGAAAATTTGGGTTGTGAGTTTAGCATAGGTTAAGAAAATACAGTTTCAGGGTTTTAGTGTATGTACTTAATTTGTTGCACTTATTTATTTGTCATATTTGTTTGCCATATTTATCTTCTTTGGAAAATTTTGTTGCATTTTCCTTTAAATGTAGAGTTTAAGCGCACTGGTATGCAGTTACCAATACCTTTGGCAAGAATGCTGATGTTACAGTTATGCTCTGACAGTCAGAGGCTGTGTCAGAGGGAATTTAAAGGAAACACAGTTTAAAGCCACGCATACAGAAATCTTTTTTCTTTTTACCAGCCATTCTGGGAAACAGCTAGTATTAATTTCACATCAAATATGCTGTCTTCATACTTCAGAAACACACACACACAAAAAGCAGGAGAAAAAAAAAAAAACAGGCTTTAGGCCTAAACCCAGTAATGAGTTTATAGGAGCAGCAGGATTGTTTATTTCAGGGTCAGGGATCTTCTGAATTGCCACTGAATTCAGCTATAGTGGGGTTTTTTTCAATGAGTGTAGAAAAAGTTGCATCAGTCATAAAGTTCATATACAGGCCAAATAAAGCTCTTCTGCTAATACCTGATATGAATGTTTGATCAGATTACCAAAAGGCAAGACCCTGTTTCCATCTGAATGTTGCATGTATCATGTGTGTGTGACTGAAGTCTTGTGAAGGCACATGATGCAATTTGCTGTGTAAATACAGAACCATGGTGAGATTCAGAAGAAAATTCCCAGTCAAGTGGGACAGTATATACAAGCTGTTTGCTTTGACCCTCAGCAGAGTGTTTGTTGCTATTATTGTTACTTGGAAATATTTAAATTTTCAGTTTTAGACTGTTAAAATGTATGACCAGAGTTGTACAGTAATTAAAATTAAAGCCTGCATGTGATACACCATGCATGTGATACCCATGCAGAGCCTGCATGGGTATCTACACCATCTTTTGGGAAATAACTGCTCTTAAGTGTTTCTAGAAGCCTAGATTGCATATCCATGGTAATGGCCAAGGAATGTGCTGTATAGTTAAAGATTTGTAAGTGAATGGAAATGTGGTTTTTGTGAGTGCATATATGCAAGCACATCTCTGGCTTCATGGAGACGTGTTGTTCCTGCTAGTCAGCAGTGTCTTCAAACAAGTGAAGGTGTGCCTGCACATCTGGGGCACCTGGGCAGCCCCAGGCACCGAGAACCATTTCTAGCCATGCCACAGGCACCCATGGAGGAGCTACTCCATGGCTCTGAGAAGAGAATGGGGGAGCCAGGAGTTGAGGGTGTGTTTAACAGCACCAGGTCCAGCCACCACCAGTGTCCACGTTTTGTGATCTGTTTCCTCAGTGGAGAAAATCAAGAGCATCAGTTGGGTCATTAAAAAGGATCTAAAATTAGGAACATGGGAGGAAAAAAAATGCACAAATTAGGTAATTCTAATGATCCCTCTGAACTTCAGAAACTGTGGTGGTTGGTTATCTAACCCCAAAGGGTTCGCTCTTCTGCTGCAGGATGAAATGCATGGTCCTTGCTAATGCTGTGGTGTCTTTTCCCAATGTCTTATTAACTATGGACATACAGCTTCGTAGTGTCTTGTTATTAATGAAAATTCCACTGCTCACAGATGTGGATATTCCTGTACAGCAGCTTATTTTTAAAAAAATGTTTCAGCTTATTTGTCTCACTTTGTTTCAAAAAAATATACAGTGCTGTTTGTACATATATATATGCATTATGTATATGTACAAAGAGAATGTCTCTGATCAAGACTACAGTTTTAGCACTTGGTTTTATATATACACAAAATTAATTGATTTTGCAAACAAGTGTCTATTTCTTAACTCCCTGTCAATGAAGGATCCTGTTCACTTCTGAAAAAAGAATGTGTGTTTTTTCTCTGCTCTGTGTGCATAACACAAATGGAGCAAGAAAAGTTCAAGTATATTTCTGGGGCTGTGTGGAAATCTAAGCCTTGAATTTAGCAGTTAAGCTTAATGTCCCTTAAGCCTTACCCCTATGTGGTGGTTTGACCCTGGCTGGAGGCCAGATGCCCCCCAAAGTCAGTCTATCACTCCCCTTTTCTGTTGGGCAGGGGAGTAAATGTATATATTGAGAGGCTTAGGAGTCAAGGTAAGGACAGGGAGAGATCACTCTGCAATTAGCGTCTTGGGCAAAACAGACTCAGCAGAGAATAAAGGAAAGAAAACTCTGATTTATTATGCTGCACACACAGTGAGTGACACCAGAGTTGGATAATGAGAAGTACAGCCAGATTCCCAGAGGCGTTGTGACCATCGCTGATGGGCTCTGCCTTGGTCAGCAATGACTCGGGCTCAAATTCAGCCTTGAGCCAGCTGGTGTTTACTCTGTGGGGCCTGCAGAGAGCTTCTGGCTGCTTCTTTCAGAAGCTACCCCTGCAGTCTCCCTTCTCCACCAGAACCCAGCCACACAAAACTACAACCCCAGAAGTTGTATTTTTACGTATTATACTAGTATTTGATACTCTTTGTTTTAGCTCAGAATTCAAGAGTTTATATGAATTTTCTTTTGCTGAAACTGGGAGATACTTCCTCCACACCCGCTTTTCCGCCCACCCCAAGGAGCTGGGTTTTAATTTTGGTTTTTTCCTGTGCACAAAGTGTTGAGATGAAAAGACTAATAACTACATAACCTTCAGGAGTTAGGAAGTATTGTTACTTAGTGCTTGATTGCAGAGCTATAGTTTGAGAGGATTAGTTGCCCGTCTCCAGATTTTACTGAGACCTGGAAGGCTATCTCCTGCTATTTAGAAACAGGGAAACCTGATTTTTCTGTTCTTAGATAATAAGAGTCTGTTGTAGGCACTTTAGGGGTTTTCTAGTTTGTGAAAATCTGAACATTGTTTTTCTTTCTGTTGTCTTTTCTGACTCATCCCATGCTAAGAACAGCCTAGTCAAAGGGAACTAAAACAAGTGCTGGGAGTGTAGCTCTTTCTGCCGCTCCATAGTGTACAAACATTCTGTGTCTTCTGTCTGGATGAGCACATTCGTAGGTGCAGGTCTTTAGGCTATTGGTACAGAGCTCCAGCCGCTTGCTCAGTGCTCTGCAAAATCATGCACTAGAGCAATTTCTGGAAGGGCTGAGGCTCTTTTCTAAAAGCACACACATCGGACACTGCGCCTGTGATCTAGCCATTTTGCTCCTGTCAAGTCTCCTTGTGTCAGTGGTGAACTTTGTCCCTTATATGCACAGGTAAATTTTAATGCCATAATTGCATTTTTTATCATAAGTAAAAAGAACTGTGTTCAATACACAGAGGTATGAGTCAATTTTAATGGAGGTTTTCTTGTTCCCCTTCTTATGAAAGTGAAAACGTGAAAGTGATTTCTATGTTCTTTTTTTCTTGCTAATGTTTGATCATCACAGAATTATAGGGCTTGGAAGGGACCTCAAGAGATCAAGTCTAACCCCCCTGCCAAAGCAGGTTCCCTAGCATATGTCACACAGGTCTGCATCCAGACGGGTCTTGAATATCTCCAGAGAAGGAGACTCCACAGCCCCCCTAGGCAGCCTGTCCCAGGGCTCCCTCACCCTCACTGTTAAAATGTTCTTCTGCATCTATCATCTGCCTTTTTAATTCTTCTGAATTTTCCATTCTTTACAAATATCTCCCAAGGAGGACTCCATTCTTCAATTCTTTAGCTGAGGAAGATTGCCTAGTATTGTAAAAATTCCAACTGAAAAAGACTTTAACTAAGAGATCAAGAAAAGCAATTGAGCTATCTGCATGTATTAAATAGGGTCTGAGAAAACATAAATGTTTAAAAAGTGTGCCATTATTGTTGTTTTGATAAAGAGCATTTCTGATTGGTCAGCTGTGACAGCGACAATATACAGTTGGATTATGTTATCATTCTAGGTCCCTTCCAAGTGAACTGTTCTGCTCTACACCTTAGACTGCTCCTTGTCTGCTGACCTTTGGCAGACTGGCTATGTGGAATATTTTATTTATTCAAATACCCTTAGCCAAGAGGTTCAAGACAAAGGTTGTCTCGTGATTAATGCCAGTAGACTTAAGGATTACAGGATTCTAGGCAAATGTAGGTGGTTTTCCTGATTGCCTTCTATCCTACCAGCAGGCACGTTTGGCAATGGGTACAGGAATATGGGATTTATGTATATTCATAAATGCATGTGTCTATTTAATGAGTATACAAATCTCAAGCCACTGAAGCTGCAAAACATTTAAGGAAATACGGGATCATTAGTTTTTAAAACTACAACAGTGGTAATTTCAGAGAAAATAAATATTAATCTATATTCAAAGGAATTAGAGTATTTTTAAGAATTTGGTAGTAGTAGGTGGTTTCATCGCACATTGTAAGGGGAACTGAAGGTAAATATTAATGGTAAATAATATTTAGGTTCACCTACTGTATGCATGTGTACTGTTCTGTAGGTCTAAGGATTTATTTATTTCAGTTGCATTTCAGAAGTGTGATAACCTAGCAGATGTACAAAAAGTCTGCAGGATAAACTGTACAGGGACACGTGACCAAATTACCTTGAAGAGCTGCCTTTTCCAGTGGGAGTATCTTTGCTTCCTTCTCAGGAGAGAGAAGGCAGCTTTCCATCTATGTAGAAAATACTACTGATTTAGGTGTTCTTAAAACAACTATTTCTAAAATTCCATATGATACAGTACAGATGTTAGTGCTGAGCATCTTTCCCATACGTATGACTTACACAATAGAAACATACTTTGAAACATGATGTGGTAGCCTTGAGTAGATGATACTGATGTGATAGTGTTCTCCTGTTTTGTAAGTTTAGAATATCCTTTCTATTGAAGATGAATACCTTTTTCCTTTTTTCTTGTTACTGAAAAGATTATAGAAGCCCGTATTGGTGTGAAATTACTCATTTGAAGATCTGAAGCTTTCTTGATATTGTGCACATGAAGACCAATATATTTTCTCATGTTTAAACTTCTGTCCCCTTTGTCACTGGAAATTACTTTTCTGCAAACGTTCCTGTTTTAGTTTTGGATAATTTTTAGTTCACCATTCAGTCCGGCAGCCCAGCTTTAGAAATAATGGCAGTTATGATGTCACACTGCTCCTCCATTTGTTAGCTGTATTATGTAGAATCTTTGCTCTCTGTGAGACTGTCAGGCTTTATCTTGTCTGCAGCTGTTTTTATCACTGATTAAATCATAAGTTTTATTTCAAATATAAATCCCCACAATTGGAAAGGAGAAAAAAAGCACTTCCCTATGAGGAATTATAAATAAATACTAAGATGAATGGATTAGCAACTGAAAAGTTCCATTTAAAGTTGACAGGATAAGACATAAAAACAGGACATTAGTTCCATTCTTTTCCGTTAGCATTTATAAATCTATATATCAAAAACCATAAGGACTTTGTGATCCACCCTTGGAAATATAGCAAGACATAAGTCAGTGCTATCTACTCTAGATGATTGTGAATGAAAAGATACAAAAATGCATTTACTTCTTGGTGGTTTATCTTTGTGTATTTTTTTCTTTCTGTCTTTTTTTGTTTCTGTATTCTGACATAGTAATTTCCATTACTGACTAATTTACAGTTCCCACCAAAGAACCCCCTTAGTCTTAGAAGACATTTCTGAGGACCTCATTTTTTGGGGGATATCCATTTCACCCTTTTTTAGATATGTAACTGAGGCCTAAGTCTACTGTCTACTGTCACCTAGCATAGAAAGGCTTCTCCTGAGAAAAATCCAAAGCACTTAAGTTAGACCTATGCTCCGAATTGCTATCTGGAGGAGACTGTTCTCATATTCTTAGTCAGCTATGTGCAAGGATGCCATATAAAGAACGCATAAGATCAGTAAGTGCAGATGTACTGCAGTATGTTGTATTTGGTATTAAAAAAGGAAATAACGTAATTTGTAGCTACCTGGTAAGTATGACTTTAGACAATGAAAGTCATTGTACGTAGCTTGGTACCCTAAAAAAAAATGTTACAAAAGAACAGCTCAAGCAATGTTGAAACTACAGTGTATGCCTGCATGTGCATTTTCCTTAAACATCCAGTCTTAGTCTGACAGAACTGCAGGGATGGATTTAAAAAAAAAAAAGGGGGAGAGGGAAGGGAGGGAGATGGGGAGAATAGGAAAGAAGAAAAGAAGAAGTTGCACAGTAGTCAGATAATGATTTTTCATCTATGCACTTTCACTGCACTTTGCTTCAACACAATTGAAAATGATTCAGTGAGTGAAGCTGCTAAGAATGAAGTGGGTGTTTCCAAGTGCCAGTCAACAGAAAAATGATAAAAATATTGCAGAGCTGAATGCTGGTGTGCAGAACTAGAAAGTGAAGTGAAATGTCAGTGTACTTTGTATCCACCTCAACTAAGTCTCCTAACATATTTTAAATACTTGCATGTTTTTAAAAAAGCTCAATGAGAATAAAATGTTCAAGTACAGAGTAGATCAGTGTTTTATTCTATCAAACTGTGTAACTTCAAGAAAATGGTTAATTATCTTTCATAGAAACATCACTATAAGCATTTTACTGTGTATCTGATATCACAGCAGTATCATCTGCTTCTGTCAGAAGAATGTTTATGAAATTAGGAATTTTACTTAAGAATTGAGATTTTATAAATAACGTATATGTCATAAAAAAGTCAAGTATAAGGCATATTGTTATTGTTGGGGGAAGCAATATGGAGACTGTTGCACAAGTGAACCTTATTATGACACCTACTTCACTGAAGTTTGTTAAAGGTTCACAATAAGTTAATATCTTTTAATACTGGAAAAGTGAATCACAGAATCATACATTCACAGAATGGTAGGCATTGGAAGGGACCTCTGGAGTTCATCTAATCCAACCCCCCTGCTCTAAAGCAGGATCACCTAGAGCAGTTTGGACAGGACTGTGTCCAGGTGAGTCTGGAAGAAGACTCCACCACCTCCCTGGGCAGCCTGGCCCCATGCTCTGTCACCCTCACAGTAAAGAGGTTTTTCCTCTTATTGAGATGGAACTTCTTGTGTTCAAGTTCATGCCTGTTGCTCTTTTTTCTGTCACTGGGCACCACTGAGAAGAGTCTGTCCCCTTTCTCTAGACATTCACCCTGTAGATATTTATGTATCTATATACCCTCTCCTCCTACTCCAGGCTAAACCCAGCTCTCTCAGCTTTTCCTCATATGAGAGATGGTTTCCGACTTTCTTCAGAAATTAGTGAGTAGGGGTTCCATGTTCTGTGGTGGTTCTCTGGCCTGCTTTGCTCAAGCTGTCCTTTGAAGGCTGCTTCTGCACTGGTACATATTGGAAATGGCCAGCACATACTGGTTATTGTCCTCGTGAGCCACTAAAAAGGTCCAGCATTGAGCAAGAAGAGTAAAGCTTCATATGACAATCTCAGTTAGCTTTGTTTACCTTTTGTGTTCTTTTTCTTCCTTCAGGATTAGATGTGGTAGCACAGCTTATCCCTTCTATTTTCAGTGATATTTGGAGATCAGTAAAAACTCCTCAGTTGGCAGCAGTTTGTCTTGCTACGTAGACTTCAGATTCGTTATGCCTTTTAAGGTTCTTATAGCCCCCTGGAAGAGGTGAGAAATAAAAATTCAAATGCTAGTAAGTTTTCCCAAGGTAGACCTCTCAAGAGACCCCTGATTAGTTCCCATGTGTGCAGCTCCAGGTAACAAATACGCAGCTGAAAAGTGGAGGTGGAGAGGGTTAACTGCATAACATGTCAAAGACTTTAAAATCTCACTTCAAAATAAAAGTTTTGGTTAGACTTTGAGATACACCTTTGTATTTGGGATGTTCGATGTGTTTAAAGTACATGCCTAACTATCAGTAATACCATGTGGAAGAACAAAGAGGGTTCTGATGCCCTGAGGCATCAGTGAGGTAACGTTAAAAACTAAAATAGCAATTTTAACCTGGTTGACAAAACTGAATTATGATCTTGAAACACCCTGTTGAGGATGCGCTGCTTGCTCAAGAGTGACTTCAAAAGCAGAGTTTCTTTACAGGTTTCCCAGAAAATCTTCATCCTGTTGGGGCTAAGTGATACCAAACACTGGTATATTAATTAAAGAAGAAATTCCAGCAGACCTATACAAACCAGAAGGGTAGCAACCCCTGTTATTGGCAGAATGACACCAGATGAAATTTGGTATTGTTTCACAGGAGGAGGAAAATTAGTCTTTCTTACTTTAAAAACATTTACTGTCATCTTTGCTAATTTTGAATGAGTGAGAAAGTATTGTGATAACAGCATGTGGGTGAACAGGTAGTTAAAACTATATTTAGGAATGTAGGCATGAAATTTTAATAAATTTGAGTACCCATCATATCTAAAACAGTTGTATTAAGTGGCTTAACAGTAGGAAGATTTTTTCAATAGAGAACAGGAATATACATTTTTAAAAAAAGAACTGAAAGTTTTTAACAACTGTGTGAACCAGAGTTTCTCAAGTTGCATTTCTCCATTTTTTTTCAGTCTGCTTTGCATGGATATTTGAAATTGAAAAATGCTGCAGTTGGAGTGTTATTTCTGAAGATAAACAGGTGTCCTGGGGTTGATAAACAGGTGTCCGGCTGGGGCTAAACCACGGCAGTGGGACAGAAATCTTTGTTATGTATGTGGTTTTGATGTGGAAGCTCTCCAGACCTCCAGTGGTTTTCTTGTATAACATAATATTTTGCATATTTTGACAGTCAGAAAGTTAAAGTTTTCTTCTTTTGGGATTTAGTGTTTCCCTTGAGCTTTCCTGTATGTGTTTCATGCATGTTTGCAACACAGGTAATGATTCTCGTCATCGTCTCCAGATCACTAAGCCCGAGTGCCCTTGTTGTCCCATTCCTATGTTGCTCTTATTTGCTTTTGCTCTTACCTCCTTTGTTTGCCACACAGACACCTGTACTTATTACCCCTCTTTTATCTTCTTTCCTCTTTGAGGTCAAACACATCCCCACGCAAATCTGTATTTTAACTTCTGCTCAGCAGTGTGCTCAGCCCATAATCATGGGCTGTACTCCGCACTGTGCACTCATGAGATACAGTTGGCTTTGTGCTGTGATGGAAGAGATTTTGATAGGCACAGGAGTTAAGAAGCATGGGAAAAGAGAGAGAAGGGTCAAAAAACAGAGTTGTGTATGAAGGGATGGTGTAAGCAGCACTCAGCCATAGAGAGGAAGGAAAACCCTAGGTGAACCTGAGGGGATGGTAAAAAGTGCAGTGAGGTAGGGCTGTGCTTTGCGGCATTAACCATTTTTACAGGGGGAACTGTTCTTATGAACAGTTATCAGGTATAGTAATCATAGACAAGGAGATAGTCACAAAGAACCAACATTCTCTGTAGATAAAGAGAAATAGAAATACAGTAAATGTAAAAATTTAATATTTTGCCTTTAACATGCTTTAACTATCTTTTTTCCTGTACAAAAGCTAGTTAGAAGTAGCTGTGGCCATGCAATTAATGCAGCAGAGACATCTTTTCGTGCGAGGCGCTCACATTTAGCTGTTGACTGCTGCATAGCATCAGAACAAGACTTGGTCCTTTTCAACTTGTTTAATTGAGCTTTAATACAAATGCAATATTTAAGATATAGAAAGAAATTATTAGACATTAAATGTTAATCAACACATGTCTGGGATTGACAGCATTTATGCTATTCGTGCTGTTATATATGGACACCCAATGAGGAAAAGGAGTGAATGTCCCCAGTCACCCATCATGGGATATGTTTAACATGAGCATTTGGACCTCTTCCTCTGTTGGCACAGTGCAGCCTGGTTTATTTTCAGAAATAGACTTAAGTGTATTTTGTAACAGGAAAATTGTCCTTTCTGCCTCCAGCCACATTTAGAAGGTCTTAATCCATGTATATGTTCAGAATGTTTACTAGTAGAGTTCTTATTCCTGCAGATTTTTAGTTCCTTTTCATGTTCTGTCTGTCTTTTACGTGTTTCTCTCCTTTTTTTTTTTTAGGTTTTTCCACTCTTTAGTCACCTAGGAAACCAAACATTGATGTGTTGTAATAGAGGAAAGATGTTCCTCTCTATCTTTGTTGAAGAAATAAGAAGGTGTTGCATAGCTTGGTTTTGCTCATCACTTTCTCTGAGCAAGGCATTTCCCTTCTGATATGCAGGCTTCCAGGTCTGCTTCTAAACCTAAACACAAACTGGAAACAGCATTGCAACTTTCTCCCTCCCTATGCAGAATGACTTAATAACTGATAGCTTAGCGGAATTAAAACCTTCATTAGCTGTGGGAAAGGGGATGGCAGAACATTAGTATCTGCTGCGTTACACCAAGTAGCCTTTAGGGGTTTTGTGAAGTCTCATTGTATGCAGAGTTCAGCTACTAGAGTTTGTTATTGGAGATGTACCTCATGGCAATAGATGGGAGGCACCTGTGCACACTGAACTCTTTCATGTTGCCTATTTATGCTGAAAGTGAATGGCTCCTCTCCTTGTGTGAAAAGATGTAAGCTATTGTGTGAACACTCATCAATCAAACTAGTCCTGCTACTGCGTCGACTCTTCTATTTTACCTTGGAGACAAGTTTATCTTAGTACACAAACACAGTCCCATGAAAGCACTCAAAGGACCTAGCTATTGAGTTCATGTTTCTACAGCAATGTGAATATTTTATTTGCCTTTTTCATCATTTTGAAATTCCTTCTACTTCATCTTCCTTATGCTGCCTGGACACACTGCAGCTGATAAGATGCACTGTTTCCTTTGCGGTTGCAGAAAGTCTTCAGGAAGAGCTGGCTGCAGAGATATTGCTTTCATTTAACAGTTACCACTTTTGCAAAAGTGTATGAAAATTTTACTCAAGTAAAGGCAAGGATAGTAGACAAAGAATGCATTCTTTTTACTATGCCCTGTAAAAATGAGGAGAAACTCCTATAATGAGTGCAAATTGTGTCTGATCTGAAAAAAACAACACTCTCCTACATTTTTGCTAGAATGGAGGAGTCTAAAATAACTCCAAATTTTATTTCTACCATTGAATTTTCTTATAAATGCTATTCTTTCAAGCTTCAGAACAACACAAATGGAGCAAATAATATTCAAATTCAAGCCACATGAAACCATGAGATATTTCTATACATGAATTTCATCTTGTGTTTTCCAGGATCAATCGATGCTAGCAATAGGTAAGCAGTATAGCTACTAAAATAGAGTGTCAAACTATGACTGATCCTTAGTCCTTCCATGCATACTCTTCACAATAATAGTTTTGAATCAAGATTCTGGGCATGGTCTGGAATAACTTTTCATCAAAAGATGTTTAAAAAATTGCAGTGGGAGAGGTTTGGAGCTGCTTTCAGTTATGAACCCTCCAAAAACCCATCTAGATATTCATTTCAGGTCTCTGTTTTATATGCTGGTGTCACAAGAGAGAATCTGTTTTGGTTTTGTGGCTGGTGGCTCCTGGTAGCTTTTTCTGTACGTAGTTCCAAGCCTTTAGGGTATTTTGCCATCAATCCAGACTACAAGAAATAAAAGTACGAACATGCTGGGTAAATAGATGAGAGCAGCGCGTGAAATGAGGGGCGGTGGGGGGGATGTGATTATGTGAATTAGGATTATGGGATTTTTCCATTATGGAAATGTTCCCTTGGTGCTTTGCAAGCAGAGCTACTACTGTTCCTGAGCTGCACTTACCTGTGCAGCAGCTGTAGAGAGAATTGCTACCTCCAGCGGGGGTTATCAGGAAGGATGTGCTGTGTGACTGTCACCAAGAAGCTTCCATCAGCATACCAGGGGAAGCTGGAAGCGAGGGAGGGTCTGCCAGAGGTCAGAGATTTTCCCTGCAAATGCTGCTCTGTGAGAAGAGTGAAGTTTTCACTGGTGGAATACCTGGTGTGTACCCATGTATACAAAAGATCCAGCCTGTAGTGCATATTGCCAGCAGGGGAGAACAACTGGCCTTTTAATTTTGGATCAAATTCCGTATGGATTTTAAACTTTGCAAATTTATGGAGGAACGCAGAACAAACTCATGTCTCCAAGCTCATTTAACCTTCTACAGGCTTTTGTAAATGAATTTATCAAGTAAGACATGGTGTCTAAATTATTTTAAAATTTCTAAAAGTTATGGCAGTAGCAAGTATGTTTAAAAAAGTGAGATGTAGAAATCAACTTCTCCGAAGTTAGGAAATGACAGAATTTAAATTCGGTGCAACCTGAATTTTAGCACTTTAAACTGCATGCAGGAGCTGTTTAATGTCTGAGGCTTTTGGATTCAGTCCTGCAGTCCTGATAGCACTGATCCCTAGCAGCCTATGGTATTCGCTGTGAGGGGCTGGGGGATGGTGATGGAGGCTTTCAAGTGACCTCCAGCAATAATTTTAAATGTACATATATTTTATTTCATTATATTCTTGCAGACAGTTTTTAAAAGGAACACCTGCTCCATCTTGTGAGTAGGTATTTATTAAAGTGTTTTTTTCCTAGACAGTCACGACTGGGGACCAAAAATAGCAGACTACTGTTCATTAAAATTATATAAAACATACACAGAAAAGGATCAAGCACTGGCAACATCTGTTCTCCTGTTTCCTGGATTTTCAGTGTTTGATTTCCAAACTTCATGGTCTTTTAATATAGATATTTTTCTAGTAATCTAATAAACTAGTGGAGGTGTTAGATGAAAAATGTCACGAGAGCATGTGTATTACCTCATATTGTGAAATAAAACATAGGTTCTATTTCTAGGCTTGACATGATGCCTGTATGAAGACTTGGTCAGATCAATAAGACTGTCTGATTTTTGGTCTAAAAGAGGAATACTTCTATCTGGTCAACCTTTTTTAATGCTCTGGGTTTTGGGTTTGGTTTTTTTTAAAATATCTCTAGGTGAAAATATAAGCTCTTAATACTTGAATTACGGTAGAATCTGTTTAATTGGAATGAACTGAGGAATCCAGTATAAC
Source organism: Laterallus jamaicensis coturniculus (assembly GCA_022605575.1). NCBI lineage: Eukaryota > Metazoa > Chordata > Aves > Gruiformes > Rallidae > Laterallus > Laterallus jamaicensis. The sequence goes on from JAKCOX010000005.1 coordinate 8,370,429, forward strand.
ATCATGTTCTTTAAATATTTCCTGGGAGGAATCTTTGCATTGCAACAGTTGTATTCGGGAGGAGGGAGAGGTGGTGGCGGTAGAGGGATACTGTGTAGATGTGTGGTTTCCTTTCAGAAAGGAGAAAATTGGCCAAATGAAATTAAATTAATGACTTTCCTTCATCCATTTGCACTCCTTGCATGAGAGTTGATTGGTGCTTTGCCATTTTCACATCTCGTTACAGTCCTTGTCATTTGAATGAGTTGTCAGCATTTTAATGCCTGGAATACTCTGTAAATTATAGTATAGGTACTCCCACCTTGTTTATAATCTGAATTTTTGTAACCTTATCCATTTTGTCTTACTTCAGTTTTTAACTTCTCTAACTACTAATGAAATGAAATAAATGACCAGGCAAACCTCAAAATGTTTAAAACAAAGCAATGACTGGATCTCATTGATAAGTGTTCTATATGTGGCATGAGGTACTGTACTGCAGCCCTGTTTTAAATTGCACTGGGAAGATTTATACGTATTTATATGCCTGGCTTGTTTTGGGATTTTTTCCGGCCATCCTGGTTTAAATGAGTGGCTTCTCACTGAGGTGAGCCTGTCATCCAACTGTATATTATTTTGCCTCTCCTTGGGATAAAGGAGATCAAAACGAGAAATGAGAGTATGGAAGAAGAGCCATAGTGCCCATTAATTGATGGAAGAAGGGTTACTGGGGCAAAAAGGGAGGAGGTGGGACCTGACACTGTCAGTGATGTATACTGAAGCTGGATTATGTGGTTTGTGAGTCAGAGAGGGAGAAGGAACAAAGAAAAAGTCAGGGACAGAATGTGAGTCAAAGGAAGATAAATTTTTGCCTTCCTTTCAACATTGAGACTAATCCTGCTTAGCTGCTTTTCTCTTCCTAGTAGTCAATTTTACTCCTCTGCTTCCCTTCCCTCTCCCCCTCCTCTTTCCCTCTGGAGGGGGCATAAGAAAAAGAAAAGAAAAATGAAAAAGCATAGTGAGAAAGTCGATAGAGTGTAATTTTTTTCATTGGCTTTGGGACTGCATAGATTGCCTCACCTTTCACATGTTGCGGAGCGCTTAGCGGCGTTCTAGAATTGCCCACCTGTCTGCATGTTTGGTCCTGTCAGCCGTTGCGATGAAATAAAATCGGGAAGGGTGGGGATGACATATATGACTGGCTTGAATTCTCTCTGCAACTCGTCGTGTGTCTTGTATGTGCAAATATATTTGGTGTAAATTGGTATGTATTGCGGGAGGAGGTTGGCAGGCAGAACTCAACGTGTGCTGAAACCGGTCTGACCGCTAAAGCAGTTCAGTCTTAGGGATTGCTCCTGTGTGCCAGGAGTGAAACGGTTTGGAATCATTGGCCTGGCTTTTTTTTTTAATCAGAATATTCTTTTTTCTTCTTTTTCAAACATACATAGTCTCTTTTTGGTAAATCTTGTGCAGGTTTTTAGGTGGGTTTTTATCAGTGCAGAGTGAGCTGAAAATGCTGCTCAATCTGGTTAGTAATACGTTTGGCTTAGCTGCTACAAAAGACATCAGGCGATGGAGGCTGGAGCCTGAAATATTAAATGAGGTGTGTCTGTCATCTTCAAGAAAGATATGTTTTTAAGGTAAAGAGATACTTTGAAACAAGACAGTTGGATATGCACAGTTTTGTTTAGTAATCTGCAATTAGCAAGAAAATTATGTTCACGTAGCAGCTTCAGCTTTTTCAGAATGTGAATCACCAAAGTGAACAAGTCACAGATAATTATTTTTCATTATGTCCCTTTTTTCTATTGTTTTCACTCTGTTGATCTGTGTAGGCTCGCACTGTGGCTCTGCCCTACCTACTTCAGCAGTCAGGTGGTTGGGTTTATTCTTTTTTCTTTTCTTTTTTTTTTTTTTCCTTCCACATCTTTGATTACCACAAAAATGAAAGGAGCTTCATCAGATTTTAGTTTTGGTCTGGGTACTTTTCCTAGCTCTCGAGCCTGAATGAATATTTAAGCAACTCATAATGCAACAATTGTTATTCTGAGAGGAAAAATAAAAAGCATTACTCTACTGAGCATCACAGTAGCCTGATGAAAAGGTAATGGCACCTCTGCAGAATAGAATAAAATCAAATCCTAATTGTTTTGGTCAATTTGACTTGCCAGCAAGTCATGCTTTAATCTCCGCATAAATTAGAAGTCTTTTCTCTGTTCAAATTCCTGTGGGGTTGCTGTCTACTTAATTCAGCTCAGCTAGTGAATGCTTTTGGATAATGTCATGATATTTCCATTAAAGAATTCAAAGTTGGTGAGAAGAAAGGTGTCAAACTGCTATTATTCAGTCGAGATGAGTTTCGGCGATAAGGCTTTGGTTTGACAGATTCCTCAAGCGCTGTAAAGGACATAAGCGAATAAACTGAGGTGCAGGATCCAAGGGCAAAGCTGTTTGCCCAGTGTACCTGTGGTCAGGGTGGACTGTAATTCAGCTGGCAGCCAATGGATTCCAGTGCCAGTGGTTGACGAAGCAGTAGTTATTGCCAGTGATTGCACTGGCTTTTGGGAAGGAGTTTGACACGAAAGGGAAAGAAGGAGGAATAATAATACTGATTTATTTTGTTCTGAAAGTTAGTTAGGTCATGGGATGGTAAGTGTGGTTAAGCATGTCCCTCTTCCCTTCTCCTAAACATAGTGTATAAAAACTTTCTCTGCAATAGGGCTGCTAAATGTTGAGGCTACCCCGCACTTCACAGTGTGTCCAATTCTCTCAATAGAGTGCTGCTGTTGTGTTTTTCTCCTTACGGAATGATACCTTAGTGTGAAGAAGGTCACTATGTTGTCAAAACAGACTTGGTAATTACCATAGTTTCTGAACAATGGAATGTCATTCAAATTAAAAAGATTAAATCCCTCAAATACTTGTAGAGTTGTGTAATTGAAATAGGTAGCTTTAAATGCAGCCTGGAAGAAATAATGTACAACAATCTGAGATGCGGATTGTTAATTGATTTGTTTGGTCTAAAGGGTGCAGAAACTTCAGTATATTAATTTTTAAAAAAGCTTTTTAGAAGGAATTTTGAAAAACCTTTTGCAAAAGCCCTACTGAATACATGTGTAAGCACCCTAGAGTTCACACAAATCTTGCTATTTATCAGTCCATTTGGATGACCTTGAGATGCTATCATCCTGGCTCCAATCAGCTGTATTCTTGGGAGAGTAGGGGGAAAAAGCTGGAGGGGCCACACTGGAAAATGCATAAGTAAGAACAAGAAAAAAAATAAGAAAAATGTTCTTTTCTAGAGAGCTTGAGTTATAAGATTAGATTATAGCTAGCAGAATCAAGGGCACATAGGCATGGCACATGATGATTATGATTTATGGGAGCATTAAAAAGGAAGAAAATCAATATATATTCTAAAACTTCTGTTTTGCTCAGATTAATCTAAACCTTGGGTTCATGATGACAGAGGAAGGCAATGTTGATAAGAACTTTTTCCTCTTTTCCCCCCAACAATAGTTTCAATAATTGTTAATGTACAAATCCAGCTTTAGAAAATGAACCTTTTGTAGCCTTTCATTTGAAAAAAATAAAAGCCAGTAGGTAAAATTTGCATTAAATTTAAGGTCAAATGTGACATTAGATAGGCATCCGCTACTAATAAACAAAGTGATAATGTGGTACCTGAAGATTCTATTACCAGGATACAAAACCAAAAGATTAATCTCTCCATAAAAAAATACTCTCCTTCTCAGCTTTTTCTGCCTGTTATTTTCTTTGTCCTGATGCTTGTAGCAAAGTGGTGTGTTCAGCTGAAGGTCTGTGCTGCTTTTACTTTCATAATTTAGTGCATCGTAGATCTGAGCAGATGTCTGTAGCCAGTTAAAATATATACTGTACGTTTTTGTCAAATGAATGCTATATGATGATTTGATAAACTTTTCTTATGTCATTGAAAATAATTCTTATGAACTTTGCTATTTTTAAGATATGTAGGCAAGCATTTTTTTCTAACGGTATTAAATCTAGTATTTCTTGGTACTGTTGAAAATAAAAAATGTGTTAATAAGGTAAATGCAGTCATATAGGAAAATGCCTGTCTCTATCTCCCCTGTCCTATAAGTGTCACACAAAGCAACAGCCAATGCTCAGGACTAGGACGGGTAAAGACACTATTAAAAATCTTCTGCAACAGAAGCACTGCAATGCTTTTTGACTAGAAATGGTAAATGTATTGTATACTTTATCTTAAGTGTTCATGTAGTCCTTGCTGGTATTTTTGTATATTAAAATACTGTGTTTGAAGGTGTTTGGGTGGGGTTTTTTTCTTTTGAACAACCCCCTTTAAAAACACCCAACCAGCCAAACACCCCTCCTCTTAAGCGGCAATATCTTAAAATTTGCTGTTTTGCTGAAATGGCTTTGTTTATGGAGGACTGACTTATTAGAGTCTGCAAAAGACATCTATCAGCGTATCTACTGTAAAGCAGACAGTAGCTAATAGGTACACCTGACGGAAAAACAAACGATGGAACAAGTTAGACACCCCTAACCCCCTCCTCCCTGAAAATAACCCTTACAGTGTAGGGTGTTCTACCTGTATGGAAAAACCTTATTTTCTGGACTTCAATATTTCATGACAAGGTTTAATGTCTCTTAATTGTCTCCAAAGTAAAGGCCAACATCTTGGAATGGCTCTAGGTATAGTTACAAACTGCAGAACTGTAATTTCTGTGCTGCAGAATGTTAATAAAAATGAGCTGTACAATATCCTCTACTGTTTCTTCTTTGCTACAGAAAAAAAAATCCTATACTTTCATATTCATTAATGCAAACATTTAAAGTAATCTGTTAAAAGATACCTATAAATGCCCCTAAAAGTTGTTTTAGAAAAATAGTTATGAAGATAAATAACAAATAAAGTTCTATGAGTTAAGACACTGTCATTGGAAAGGAATGCTTGGTAGGTACCAATAAGTGAAGCTTCACTGTACTTGGGTAGAACAGAGAAAAGGTAATCTATTTCTTCATTTCAGCTACTTTGTTAGCATAAGGTATGTCTGGTGGAGCCAGTGACAACACCTGGAACAGTAATGAGAGATCTGTGTTGCCAGTACTGTCTTAGAACAGCACAGTGTCTAGTGAGCTTGATTTTGTTCTTGAAAGCTATTTAGATTTAATTTGAAGAGTTAGGATCTCACTTCTCTTTTGATGCAATTATTTCTTAAGAGCTCAGATGTATCTTTGCAACTAAGCCAAACTTAATCGTTAGGGTTGGTTAAGGTTGAAAATTCAGTGTTAAACAATAATGTTAATGAAGTGAGGAGGACTGTTCATGGAATAATGCCTCTCCAGATGAACGCTGTAGCTATTAAAAGACTCCTGGGCACTAAAGTGTAGAACACTCTCATATTTCAAAATAAATATGTAGCTGAATTCATAGCGTGCTAGAATTCATGGAAAACAGGCAAAGCATAGAGGCCTAACACAAGTGTGTACTTCTCTTTAAGTTCCTTCACAATAGAAATATTCTGGTGACTCTGTACATGAGCATGGAAGAGAAGTCGCAACCCCAGCAGATAAGCAATATTTGGAGTCTTTTACAATGCATGAACAGCTGTGTGACTGCATCCTTGTTTTGATCATTGAATGGCAGGCAGTTCAAATGGCATTTTTGCAAGTTTATACCAGATCACAGAATCACAGGGGTTGGAATGGACCTCGAAAGATCATCTAGTCAATTCCCCCTGCAAGAGCAGGATGTGTTCCTGCTCAAAGAACATTGGCATATTTATCCTCAAAACACAGAGAAATAGTATTCCTATAGTAAGTAGCAAACTGTGAAGAGAGGAAAACATTTTGAACATTAAATAAGCAAGTTCCTTCCAAAAGCTAATTCTCTTCAATGTCCATTTATGATGATGGCAGTTATTCTCTCAGTATCCTAAAAATACAAAAGAGTTACGGAAGGGACAGTGTTTTATTCTAAGGGATGCTTCAGAGATTCCTTGTTTCCCTCAGGAGTTAAATACATTTTGGGCTTAAATATAATTTCCTGTTCTAAAATGTGCGTTTTGTTTGTCATGTCTATTATTTTTAAATCTTAATTTCAGATTTTATTGTACCCCTATAAATATTTTTTTTAAATGAACAATAGAGAATAATTCTGGGTCAGTACTCAGTTCTATTACCTAAAGGTAATAGAAACATCTTGTAAATTGTCCAAGAATGATTATTTGGCTACTGTGTGGGGATATTTGGGGCAGACTGATTGTAATTAATTACATGATGTTGGAGAATCTGTGAGACTAGGATTCAAAGGAAGGACATTACGTTATTTTGCAATGTGGAGCATATTCACTCAGAATCTTTCCTGGTATTCATATTTCTTTAATAGTAATTCTCATTCTGTTTTGCTTTTTGTCAAGTTAATATCTTCATTAAAGATTACAGTTTCCTGAGGAATGACCCCTTTTTATTGTAAGAGTGGCAGAATCAAGATAGTTTTGTTTGCTGAAATTAATAACTGGTGTCAGGTGTTTGAAAGCTAATGTATAGCAATGGATAATAACTTCTTCCCTATGATCCACTTATTTGTTCATATTTTTGGTAGGACTTACATATCTGACCAACTAATTCATCATTACCTCTTTAACATGTTATTGTTTAATGTTTATCGTATCTACAAGTGTTGACGCCCTGGAAGGTTTAATTTTAAGACTAAGTATAAGTGAGACAGTGAGCAAAATAGAAGTTATTTTCAGTCATTGTGAATGTATTTGCATCTCTTCAGACTTACTGTTGAAATACATGATCACTGTGGGAGAGGAAAAGAACTCTATTTTCAACCACAGAGTATAGAAAAACCCATCCTGAAATGCTTCAGCATTTCCATGTGTTTGAGACTGATGAACTGAAAAAGCTCTTTCAATTTTTGAATATTTGTGTCAGATAAAGGAGAACAAGCAAAATTGTCTGTTATACAACTTTTAAGATTAAACAGTGGCATATTCAGAGTGTATTTTATTATCTCACCCCATAGGATGAGCCCAGTGATAATCTTAAAAGAAACTTCCATTTCAGGATGTTTCCATCTATTCTAGGATCCAGAGTAGCATTTCTCCCTCTGTATTTTGCCATCATCAGCTGGAAATAACCTGATATTTTAAAGTTTTGTCATTGAGTTCACGTTTTGAGTAGTTCAAATCTCTTGCCTACACATTTAGTAAAGCAAATATTATATTTTCAATATTCCTAAAACAGTTTAATTGATAAATTGAAATTAAATGATTAATTATTCGATTTTTGAGTTCTGAAATAATGAGAAACTATTCCACATACTTGGATCTTTCCACTTGTTAATGTGACCAGATAATATCATGAGCAATGCTTGTCCTAGTATAATAAAGCTAAACAGTAATTTCCTGAAAATATAGCTGTGTATGGATGCGGATATTCCTTTCCTAGTGTTCACGCACAGCTGAAGACACAAAGGAGGGATCTGAGAACTTTACACAAAGAATGTGTTACTGAACTACTAATTAGTGGGTGAAAAAAACCCAGATTGCTGAGCAGACAGAAGATTTACATTTCTAGATCTTCCACGCCTCTCATTTCTAGGAGTTTACTTGGAATGTGAGTGGAAATAAGTAAGTTTAGTACAAAATGTGATGCCGTTGAGCTTGATCTGAGGTGGGGTTTTTCAGTGGCGTTCTTGGTGCCTTTATTTTCCCATCTTGAAACCAGTATTGCTAAAGACAGCAAATAATGCAGTCCTGTGTCATGTTTATCACTGCACTGTGATAGGTACCTTTCAAGGTAAACAATGGAAAATGTGAATAAAAATTTGCAATAGAAACAAACCACCAGCTCTGGAAAAAAATGGACCTTTTAGCTTTGTAGGCTGTGCAAAGTCATGATGCTTGTAATGTTTATATTAGTCCTGTGTTTTGTTTGCACTTTATGGATGTTACTGTGTTTTATTTGTTCTCTACTTCCAATTCTCTCCACTGTTCATGGAGATAGCCTGAAAGAAAACACTTTAGTCTTGTGTAATTAATTTTTCAGTACAGTTTGCAAGAATCGTGTGCTAAATATTTCATTTGCTGCAATAGTAAGAGCAGACAATGACATAATAACAACCTGTTACATAAGTTATGTTTCTTGAATATCAGAGAAGCTGACCTACATTTTACATGCCTGTGATGCTCCCGCGAGCTGCTGGGTTACTATGCGTGGGTACCACTACAGCTTTTTCCTGAAGAATGACAATGGTTTATCACAAGAAGGCAGCATCAGGAGAAGCAGAGGGGGATTTTCAGCTTCACTGCAAGCTCCTTTAATTATGTTTTAGGGTAAGAGAGTCTGTGTTCAAGATCAATGTTTTATCTGATCTGTTTGTATCAGTTATGAAAATGCTTTTGATTATCAAGGCATCAGCATAATTCAAATAGGGTAGATACTCATTTCAAAGGCATTTGGGGTAGATGGAGAAAGAAGCATTGACTCATTCTGCCTTTCACCAAACACAGGGTCTCCTGTGATGAGTTTTGCCCCCACCAAGCTGGACTGAAAATTGAACTAGTGACAGAAATAATGTTTTGTTAGCAATTTCCTCATTGAATTATGTATTTGTAAGTGCTGAGCTTTTTAATTTACATATTAGAGGGAAGGAATGAAAATCACTGCTTGATATAAAAGAAAAATAGACGTTTCTGAATACTTGAAACTAATATATTAGCTCTAGCTAAAGTTATTGTCCTCCCTTCACATGTACAAAAACCCCACAAAACCCAAACCCAAAGCAAACAAAACCCCAAGCAGACAAAAAAACCCCAGAATCAGTAAAATACGTCAAGAGTGTTGACAGAGTTTTATGAAAAGAGTTATTTTCCTGCCACTTCAATGCACCTTGCTATGTTAGCTGCTGGATTGCAGGTAAGTGCAGAACAAAGAAGATAAAGGATGGAACAAAAAACGGACAAAATGAGTCATGGTCTGTTTCTTCCCTGAAGGTAAGATAGGATGCCTACAGTGACGAATTAATTTGCTGTACTTCATTGATGGCATACAGGTATCATGGAAGTTGGCTCTGATTTTTTGTTCTTGCTTTGTATTTACATAAAGACAGTGTAACTTTTCAGAAGCAAATGAAACAAAACAGAAGCAGGGGCCTGAGTCACTGACGTATTCCCACTAGTCACCTTGCACTGTTCTATCGAGAGGCATTACCTTATAGGGGAAGGTGTCCTTGAGGAGAAAACTTGCGTTGTCCCTGGGAGATGGTACAGAAATTAAAAATCACTTTACATTTTCTAAAGAAGGAAGCAATACTGCTGGGGTTCTGGCCAACATTAACTTTACATATAATGCAAGAGTAGAGACAGATTGTGTTTGTCCCATTGCTGAGCATGCTGTATTCCAACAGTTGATTTTACAACCCTAATCGTTGTACTGCCAGGTACAAAAGGTGTAATACATCCATATGCACAGAACAGTACCTAATGCTGTAAGCATGCACTTCTGATGATGGCAAGCTTTATAAAACCAATGGTTTTTTATTTGTTTACTTTCATAATGTATGTGGAACTAAGTTGGGTGCTATGTTTCAGGATTCTTTTGCTGTTACCTTAAAAATGCTGCGGGCCACTAAAAGAAGATGCTAGCTCATGTAACAATCTAGTGTGAGTTCTGAAAGCGATGACTGTGATTACGCAGGCCAGAGACAGGCATGATATTGTGCTGTGATTTGACACCTGTATATTGTCTAATTCCTGTATAGGGCATAACCCAATAAGGCGTGAAACAAGTTGTGAAAAATATTAAATGTCTCCAATGTTTAGTAGCTCAGCAAATGTTAAAGATAATCCTTAATTTCAGGGTTAGTCTCTTAATGCATTAAGAAACAGGAATGCTACCTTTAGTAAAAATAGCTATATAGAAAGCTTGTTAACATTTAAATAGCTCTTGATAAAAAGAGAGTAAGCTTTTTTCTTATAGGCTGTAATTGTTTCAATATTTATTTTGATTTTCTCCTTACAATCCCTTTTGTCGTCTCCTTCAGAGCTTTCCTAGTGGCAAGCTGCATAAAGGCATATATCTCGACAAAAATTTATTCTAGTTTCTCTTTGCCATTATCTAAGAAACTTCCTATTTCATTTTTCAAGAGAATGTGGCAGAACTAGCATCCCTTGACAAAGAAAAAATAATTAGGCTGTATCGCTGAGAGGATTGCATAACTTAGCAATGAGTCAATGAAAAGATTTTTATGGATATAGTACAATGTGATGTAATTTCAAAATGTTAAGTAGAACTCTGAGAAACCTTCCAGGTTTGTTTTGATTGGTGTGTAGTATCTACAATTCTAATATATGCTCAGATTAATCTGATTTTATCATGATCAATATATCAGGGAAAAACAGGTCAAGCTTTAGGTCCTTTGTCATCCTGTGTTCTCATTGTATGATGCACATAAATTAGGGCTAAGCTGTATCTCCATAGTAATGCTGCTCTGCTTTTAAAGATACAAGATCCTACTTTTAAAACTGTTGCGCTCATATAAGCAAGAGGCAAATGCAGAACAGTAGAAGTTTTAAATAATGGAAGAAAGCAAATGCACTCTGCTATCTACTAATAGGTAATTGGCTGAGATGGCATGTTCATGCTGCAGTCTGTCTGCATTGAGGAGCGAGCTGAAGAAAGCAGTCTTTCCTAGAGTGAGGCTTCAGTCACACAGGAAAGTCCCAGCTATTCAGGGCGATGGATGTTAACGTGTTGTCTCAAATCCAGCGTAGGCTGCAATTTGATACTGGAAGTCAAGAGCTTCTGTGGACATCTTGTGGATATGAACGAAACTCAAATTGGGAGTTTGTAGTTGGCACACAAAATGGTATGTAAATCAAAGTTACAGCAATCTCCTCAGCTCTGGGTGTAAAGCTGTGTTGTGTCTGTGAATGAACTCTGGGACCCTGGCTTTTTCATTTTCAAGTGTATATTGACCGTTAATTTTATTCTACTGATCAAAAAACCACTAAATCTCAGAAGTCATGCAGGTAGTAAATACAACTGTTTTAAAGGGGCTTTAGTTTGCTGTTACAGAATGCCTGGGAGAAACATGACCTGGTAGTTATCTCTAATTTCCAAACTATGTCAATATAAAGGTAGAATTGCAGTGCTGCATCTGCATCAGATTTGCAGTGGTGGGGCAATTCTCTTGGTGGAAAATATTTTTGTAGTCTTGTCCAGGGTGAGGACTTTGCACTAGAGGTGGAAGCCATTTTTAGACTTTCTTAATTCTGTTCGTGGGTACAGTGAGGTCAGAGAGGTGCAAGGGTGAAAAATTATTCTCTCCCGGAGCTGGTGAGTAAGGTATGTTAAGTCTAGCTTAAGACCTTATGTATAGGAAGGAAATGAGGCAAAAGCAGATGGGGCCCCTGTTGGAAGAAAGAAGGAAAATACTGCCATGTTTCTTTATCAGTAGGTGAAAGGCCGAGAAAACGATGAAATAAGACAAAGGCGAAGAAAAGAAGTAGTTGCTGATGTCAGAAGACATACAGATAGGTCCCTAAAAGAATTGTTGACACCTTACTAAGCCAACCCAGAGGTCAGAAGCAGCAAAGGCATGTGTGTTCTGTGCAGCCTGCTCTAGGTGATCCTACTCTGGCAGGAGAGCTTGGACTAGGTGATCTCCAGAGGTTACTTCCAACCCCTACTGTTCTGTGATTCTGTGTTGGTCAGTAGTCTTAGTTGAGAAATATTGTCTGTTCTTGGCTTCGTCAGCATGAGTGGGCTTTGCAGAGATGAAATCCTACACTTACCATGAGGACCAGGAAGGTAGGTGGTGGTGACCAGCACCCAGTTTGAGTGGGGAAGGCTAAGGTACTTCAGCATTTAATTGAAACTGAAGTATTGATTCATCCCATGTAGCTTGAAGTGCTGCTTGAAAACCATTAAGATGAAAATAGTGCCCAGTAATTCTTAATGGCATGCAACAAAGTTCCTGAAGCAAGCTTTATCTGAAGTTGAGGGGGGAAAAAAAGATTAGCCTGATGAGGTTTGTTTGGAGTACAAATTGTATTTTGTATGGTTAAATTGTATTTTAAATATATGTGTGTGGACAATGGTATTTTAAATGCCATAAATATGTTAGCATCTCTCCAGAGATTAATTTGGTATCTTTATTCCTAACTTGTAGGGATTTAGTTTAATTTATTATTGTATTCAGTTTAAGAAAATTATTATTTCTTCCAAGTAAATATAACTGGATTATATGCACGTATTCATTTTTTCAAGATTCGGTCTGATGGTCTAAATATCAAGTGTTGGCTTCCGGGCAGACTGCAAAAGTTATATTTGGATGCTCATATTAATGTGTAGGCACACAGGTAGAGCTTTTACATGTCAGCAGACCCCATAACAATCAGGTATTGTTGATGGACAGCTTGAAATTGGCTTTTTTCAGTGGCATTTAAGGCAAATCTTTTATAATCACATTAAAACCTTTTCGAATTTTTGATCCTTTGACATTCATTATCTAATATCAAACAAATGGTCAAATAAGCTTTCTTGGGCAGTCTCTGATCTTTTTATATTTGTATATATATTATTTTAAAGCATTTCATTATAGATCTGCTTTTCAGGGATATTATTATCACATAATTGGAGTGTTTCAATGATCAGCTCTAGGTTCATTTCATTCTACAGAAATAATCAGCTGCTTTGGAAAATGAGTTATTTCTAACACGTCTGTTGATGCTGGTGGCTAGTCCTCTGTTTACCTGAGATGATATCCTTATACTCCCTGGTTCTCTTTTTCTCTAGAGTACATGATCTGCTTGCATGTAATCAACTTCTTTTTGCAGATTTAAGAAATTTCAATATAAAATGTGCTGTAGTAGTAGTCACTGTTCATAACAAGGCATCTGCTAAACTGTAGAATCTCTTAGCAGTGTTTTCACCTGCGTGCTACTCAAATAAAATACTGAGGACTTCACAAGACAAAAATTATAGGATTAGATGGCATCTATCTGATTGTTTGTATTTACTAAAATAATCCAGTATATGCCTACTATTTCTACTTTTTATGATAGCCAAATTTTCTCAATTTGAAAAACTCAGGAGGACAAATTATTAAAACAATGAACTTTGTTAAGAAATAAAACAGAACAACAATTAAGTGTTGTCTCTTTATAAAACCATGTATCTTGATTATACATAAGTAATGTTACTGTTTCTCTCGGGAACAGTTTAAGAATGTTAATAGAACTTTTTTTTAGTTTTCTAAAATAATACTGAATGTAAAACTGATCCTTCTGATTATTCTTGCAAGTGTGAAAACTGAACCTGAGACTTTTCCCACTTAATGTGACAAATATTAGGCCATTCTGGTTTATGAATTGCTGAGTTTTAAAGACAAATTACTTTTTGTCTTTTAAATTCTTGGATGCAAGGTAAAGCTTTAAGCAAAAGGAACACATTACATTTGAAGATTTCACAGTGTGTGTGCATGGAAAATTATCTTCTCTTTAAGCTGAAAAATATAAAAAATTTCCCCTGGGCAAACTTGTTGAATGGAGCTTTATCAGAAATTCTAAACATGTTTATACGTGTTAACCTGCCAGCAAATTATCTGTGTGACTTCTGTTTTGTTTTAGTCTGAGGAATTCTTACAGTCTGTTGTAATTAAATTATCATGCATACGAACAAGCCTTAATACATCACCATGGCTTTAAATTTTACAGCTTGGAAATGTTGCTTAAAATTTATTTTGTGGTTTTATAAATAATGGTTCTAAAAATACTCTTCTACTGCTATGGGCTTGTTTTAGTTTTTTTTCATATGCGTGGAAGATTCCTTCCTCACCCAAAGAGCTTTTTTTTCCCCCCCTCGCCCCCCCCAAAACGAATTTAGATAAAAGTTTCTCTGATTGATCAGAGTCCTGTGCCTTAGCTTAAAGCAGAAATGGCTTGAGCTGTCTCCTATGGTTTTTTGAAAAGCTGTAGGATTTGAACCCAACTGATCTTGGTAGGACTTAGTCCATCCAGAGTAATACCAGGATGTTAAATTGTGACAGCAGTATGCGGCTGTCTTTTTTTCTCAAATTTGTGAGCAAAACAAAAGGACAAAGGAGAAAGCTTCAATGTTGGTCAATATATTTACTTTTACTTTTTGTCTGTTACAATCTATATAGTGATAAAAATAAAGATTGCATCTTTTTAGTGGTTTTTGTGCTCTGTACTCTTCTGATACTGATTAAATTGTGATTAACCTACTTCTAGAAGCAGAACTTGTGACTTTTTTAATGTTACATCATGGTCTTGCAGCAAACAATGATTTAATTTGGGGACAATGGAAGAAGGCGGCTCAACGCAAAATCACGGTGGCAACTGTAATATCTTTTTGCCAGAGTGTGATGCATGATTCAAGAAGCTTTTTTAGTAAAAGTAATGAATAATTATAGTTGAATATTCTCTACATTCCTTGACCTTTTTTTCCCTTCTGGAAATACTGCTGTGTGTTAATGAAATGCAGCTTTTTAAAATTTAAGTCAGTCAAGTAATTGCAGTGCTCTTACATTTCACAGTTGTGTGCTTAGAGTGATAACACAGGACAAATACATGCTCTTCTGTTTCTTATAATAAGTTTGATGCTGGTATAAGGAAAGAAATTATGATGTTTAGAAGAGCATGCTTTGGATTTAATTTGCTGCTTTAGTTGTTACACAGAGCACATTTCTATTTGAACCCTTACTGAAGTGGGACACTATATATGTGTGTTTGTATAAATATATATGCATTACTGGACACCCAGTACATTCTGCTTGATAAGGCACCTGTATTTTATGGAATGCACAATGACTGAAGTATCGCTGTATGAGGTTTGAATAATTGTTTCCATATGGTGCATGATAAAAAGCTGTTGCAACCAAGGGCTGATAAACTTACAGCTTCTATTCCAGATGGCCCAATTTGTGCATCTGCATTAATATTAAAAATTTAAGTGTTATCTTTGAGAATCAGCTGAACAGTGTCCTGGGAGCCAGAAATGTCTCTTCTGGGCTGATTTTCCTACTGCTGCTGTTCTCCTTCTGTCTCAATTCCATAATTTTTATTTATATATTTATTTATAAATTTATTATGTACTCCCTCACAGTGTTTAAGTTGGGTAACTGGTTGTGAACAGATATTGGAACAAGAAATTTCCATACAGAATCCATACAGGTTTCGAGTAAAGTTGCATTTTAGATAAGTTTAACCCACTTTATTTCTAGCCAAAAGGAAACATAAAGGCTGAATAAATATTTAAGTGAATTCAGCCTGAGTATGTAGAAAACAGATGTAAATTACTAAGACAAATTGCCTTTGTATTAAACTTCTTTTGCACAAAAATCTTTTGAGTAGCTCATTAAAAATACCTTGTGGGTAAATTCTCTGTTAAACCAATATCCTTTAGAGAGAAGCTAAAGTAGTAAGCAGTTAAAAAGTTTTTTGCTTCCTTGTCAAGTAAAAGCTTCATTCTCAGAAGAAGAACTTGTATCTCTGTCTATTTGGATAAATTTGTATATTTATTTAGTATGCCAGGAGAAAAATATTGTTGATTGAACCACTATGTATCCTTTTGGACCACCTGAGGAGAACCACCTGAGAACCACCTCTTTCTAAAGCCTGTAAACTTGCAGGATATTTCTCTCTCACCAACCAAAGCCAGAGTGCAAAACAGAGATTGAAATAATGCCCACAATACTGGGAAAATATCTAGGTGGGTTTTTTGTTATTTTTTTTTTAATAAGAGCTGGTGTCTCTTGGCAGTATTTAAATGGCAGTTTTTAAATGACCATCCTGCTTCCTCTTTTCTACAGAAGAGACATGTTAATGTCATTGCTGCTCAGTGCCTAACTTGGCAAATGTATGAAGTTGTCTTCCCTGGCACATTTTTCTGACTATCCCACTGTTTTACTATGCAGCCCCTTCTGATATGACTTGTCCCGTGTGTGCTCCTAAGTGCAATTATTAGACAGAATTTGAATAACTAGATGTAGTTGTTCTTTTTCATGTGTCGCCTTGGAAAAAAAAAACCCTCTAAATTATTTGCAAAGAGGCCTTGCCTGCTCATTTTCAGAAGTTAAGCTCATTAACTAAAAAAGCTTTTCTTCCACTGTCTACAAATTTTCCCTGAACTCTCCTTCACAGAGGTGAGTGGAGGCTAGAAGGGTTTACTCTTAACTGGCAATCTTCCGACAAGATTTTTCTGCACCAGAAAAGGTAAATTTATCTATGTAAAAATTCTTTGCAGTAAAAATACACCTCACTTTTTTCTAAGGGGAGTTTCTTATATTTAGGATGTATTTGTAGATGAGGAGCTCTAACAAGCAGAGTCTGTAAAATTTTGCCCTTACTGTCTCAGGTTGTTTTGGCTTTTTTATCTCTGCTTCTCATCACTTGTTGTTAAGTCTTGTTGAGGCCTTAACCTATGTGAAATACGTCTGAAGAAAACGTGCAGCTTCCTCAATGAACAGCAGCTGTAGTTCATGACACTTCCAAGCTTCTTCACACAGCTAGCAGTCTGTGTGTCCCGTGAGAGAGACAGAGCTGTGTTCTTCTCTGAACTTTTGGGTTCTCCCAGTACCGCTTCCAGCACAGCTGCATCCTGCCCGTATGACCTTTGCAAGAGAGTGTGGTGTTCTGCGCTTGTAGTTTGACATAGTTGTGTGTAGGACCAGACTTAAGAATACTCTTTCTGGATGTGTGAAGCAGATGATAACCTTTATTGGAGGGTTCATGAAAGTTATAACTGATAACAGAAGATTCTTAAGGGGGGAAGGACTTTCTCCTTACCATTGGTCAAAGATGCTGAAAAGACTAAATCCTAGCTGGGAGTTAACTCCCTGTGGCTTCTTGCAGGAAAGAAGCTGGTTTAATCTACACCACAGTTTAACGTGCACAGACGAAAATGTAAGGTAAAAATGATGCAAAAATAACAAACCAGAAGGTTTTAGAAGAGCAGTGTGGGGAAGAAAAAAACCCACACCATATTTCTAATAACTCTGAACTACCAGAAACTTAGAAATATCTTCCCATTTCAGTGGAAAAGTAAACCACACGCATGCACCACCAAAGGAAGCTGGGAAAAGGAAGTTTCTGCTGTTTGGAGTGCAATTAGTTACTACCTGCTCTATGTTTTGTTTGGGGTTTTTTTTATTGGAAACTTAAAACTTGAGGGTTATTCGATATTTAATGCAAAATTAGAATTTATATCTAGGTAAACAAGGATATTCTACTTGTATTATAACTCCTGCCTAAACTAGATTTGCATAGTTCACTAAGTACCAATTGCATTCCCCAAAGCTGTCATCATTAACTACTGAAGATGTGTTAGAAGAGACATGGATAAAGTGCAGGCACATGAGATATGGATAAAATGCAGACACATAAGGACAGTATCTCCTAATAATCTTGCAGCGTGGAACAGTAGGCTGGATAATGTGTTGAATGCATTAGCATAAACTTGTGCTGGGAATGTAGAAGGCTGAGGAGTATAAAGCTTATGGAAGAGGGGCTTGTGTTAAAATAGCGTAGGTTGTATGGTAGGTGAAAAATTGCCCCTTGTGGTGGTGACACATTAAGATATGGTGCAGTGATTATTAAAATGCCAGTGTAAATCTAACAGACTTCTGATTTAAATATCTGTGTTTCAGTTTTCTAGCTCTCTTGAGAAGGAAGGCGCAAAGCCTGTGTTTATTTGATTGCACAGCATAATAGAAATTATATTTAGAGGAGCAATGTTTCCAGTCTAGATGTCTCATATTGGTCAAAAAAGCCTTAGAAGCAACGAGTTTGACAGTTTTATTTCTTTTCAGAGTGTATCATGCATCTCTTTAAACTGCCTGTAATATAATCAGAAAGCACTGACCCATAATCTACAAAAATAGCATAAATAATGCATTCAAGCTTAGTGAATCTTGTACTAGAGACAAGCTCTAGTGATAATTTATGAATTATCTTATTCTGTCCTCTCCATTACCCCATCAGTAGATGTGGCAAGATACTAGAGTTCTTCACAGCTCCAAAGCACTACCTACAATGTTATGGATATAGATGTCTGCCTCCTTAGTGTTTCAACTTTTTTAGCATGTTCACCAAACCAGTAAGTGCCCAACACTTTTTAAATTATTTTTAAAAAATTTAAATAATCACAAAGCACAAAACTGACAGATTAATGTGAAATAGTGTCTGTGAAGATACAGAAGTTTTCTGATGATCTATCTTCATCAGTCTGTTACTTGTTCCATTCACTGAAAAGTTATCTTAATGAAAGCCATTAGAACAGAGTAACTCCGTAAGAGAAGCCCACTTTCTGTCATTTATTTAATTTTCTCCTTGCTTCTTGTTGTGCTACAAGTTTTAAGATGACTTCTGAAAAGCTAATGTTTTCCTATAAATGTGTGGAAGTGAAAATTTAATCAAACAAAATCGAGATGTAGGAAGCCAGTGAAGTTCACTAGCATTGTATCATGAAAATAATATCTCAGAATAAGTAAGTGCTGTCAAGTGTTACTGATCTTCTATGCCAAAAATACTTCGAGTGTCTTGCCCCTACCCTTGCCTGTCCCCCCGTGTGCACTAAAATGTGCAAGGGGCAACATTACTTTTATTGTGCCTCTGTGCAAAGTACGTTTGCCCTAGATAAATTTGTCATTCCTGGGTGCGATAACTAATTATTTTAAAAGTTAAGATACTCTCACAAAGCTTTGAAGTGGTAAAAAAACATGACCATTTTTTTTGCTTTTAACCAAAAAATTAATAAAACTTTCAAAGATATACAGAACAGTAATTAATTATGGTGCCTCTGGGTTTTAAAAATACTGTAGTTTTCTAACTACTTAGCTTCCAAAGTCATATATTCTGATTTGCTTTCAGATAGATGCATATAACTTTACTAAGGTTAAGAGAGGTAACACATAACTTCAGGAGAGGGAAAATATATCCTAAAAGACTTTCATGTCGTACACATAACAGATCATAATGTGTAACGGAATCAAAAATACTTTCATTTTTATGATAGATATTGGAATGAAATATTACATGCTCCCTGTCTAGACTTCGAAAAATCCTCTAGTGAATATATCTGAGGAAGGAAAAAAGAGGAGACAAGGAGGGTCAATATGTGATCATCCATTTTAAATATAGTTTAGAACTGTTTCGAAGTTTCCCAGGTGCTACACTGTTGTAATTGCCGAAATGAGGACTCCTTGTTGGTCACATGCGTTCTGTTTTACTTCATGCTTCTCTAGGTGCCACTTTCACAATTAATTGCTCTGGGCATTTGTAGGGAGGTGACAGGAAACCAAAACAATCTGTGGGTCATTCAGAGCTTATGTTTTGAAAGCCACCACGTTTTATAATTTTTTTTGTTCTGTTGTGGCAAGAAGGATTATGTTCTGAAAAAAGCAAAGGTGCAAGTAGTTAATTTTGCATCTTAAGTGATAACTGGTGGATGATTTCAATTTTAACCAATAATAAAAAAAAAAAGTAGGTATATTTAATCTACTTACAATTTGTGATTCCTCAAAGCCAAATTATTAATTTGGTAAAATGACATTAATCTGAAACAACAATTTTATATTTTTTTTTTATAACTGTATCCTAATTTTTTAAGTATTTTGTCTGCAGTGTTGTTTACTAATCCTGTGTCATCACCTGATAACTCTCCAAAATTATTTGCAAAGTTCAATTTATTTTAGCAACTATATATAGAATTAATTTGCAGGCTCTTGCAATGTTTTGTTTCTGCCCTGACCTTGACAATGTATATATATATAAAAGTTATCAAAGTACAAAGTAAAAATAATTAAAAATATATGGCTCTGCTCTTATAGGTTGAGATGACTGTTAAAGATTATATATTGGATTTTAGTTGATGCTATTATATTAATTACAGTAGTTCCTCAAATTTAAGACAACAACGGTTTGACTGTTAGAGAATTTAGAACAGGCAGCTGTTACTGTAGTTGAACAAGGTGATTTTTCCCCCCCCCCCCTCCCTCTTTCTTAATCCCCAAATGATATTTCAGACCACCCAAATGATATTTCAAACCAATTGACATAATCCAAGAGGGTGGGAAGAGCATTTCGGTATTTGGCATTAGCACATCTGCATCTTTCTTTTCTGCATCTGCCCATCAATAAGCAATGCTAAAGTACGTGTCAGGTGCTGAGGTTCCTTTCAGAAGGCATGAGTAACATAAGCATCATGGAATGTGAGGCAAAAGTATCAACTAGTAATGCTGTGAACTGTTGAACATCTCAGCTACTTTAGAAGACCATTCAAGCTGGTAGGAAATACAATGCCTCCTGCAGAAGTGGTGGAGACCCTTGTGAGTGTGGGATATTGGAGTTTCTAGGTCTCAGACTGTACTAATATCCATTGTCTGAGTAGTTATGAGCAAGACTATATACATGTAAGTGGGGAGATAATTACTCAAACCCTAATTTAGATTGTGTGCTCACTGCTTCTGTGGAGTCATGAAGGTGTGTCATGAAAGTATGACTTGATCGAGCTCTTTTGATTTACAGGAAGAACAGCTTTTAATTCAGGAGTTTTAGTTAATTCGGGCATAAATTAGAGTTCCATGTACAAAAACAATGCTGTAGGCATCCTGCTTCCAAATGTAGGGTTTAAAAACATGAATGATGCATCGTGATCATCTCCATATGATAGAGTTTGATTCTCTGACGGCTCCTGCTGTTTTGAGGCTTTTATAGAATCCATCAAGAGAAGTCAGAAAAAAATTACTACAGTACTTAATTAAAAAATGTTCACTGAATTTGGCGTTTTGTTAAGTGTTTATGTACATCTCCCATTTCATCAGGATTGCAGCCAATGGTAGATGCTTGCAGGAGTAGTTGCATTTTTAAAGTTTATAAACAGCTGACACCTCTGTATGCTCATACCGCTAATGACCCAGTGGAGGATGAACATTTCTGACTTCCCTACAAATGAATGAAACTGCTTTGCTGGTAATTCAAATGTTCATGATCTGTTTCTTAAATTTAGAAGACACTTATTCAGTCATGCTTGGTTTGATTCATTGCTGTGTTTCAGGTGAGGAACTGCAGTGTATGAAGTTCTATAAACTGAAAAAAGTGAGCACGAGCCACTAAGGAAATCAAATGTGTTCAATGAAAGAATGTTCATTTATTGTTCATTAACGGGGTAAAACTCATTGCTACATGAGCTGGTCCGACTTGTAACAAAGCTGTCTATCACACATCCTTCCTTGGTTCTCTTGGAAGTTGATATATTTGTTAATGCGTTGTCTCGGTACGTTAGTCCAAGTGAAATGCCACAGGATAGAGATAATATCCAATTACTTGTTTGGCTGAAAATAATTTCAGTAAAAGTTGGAACAAAATGCATAAGAAATATCACATCATCTTTAATATATCATAGAATATTATAAAGAATCTTGGAATGCTGTGCACCAGCTTTTAATGTGTGCTTCTCCATTAAGGCAGAAAATTGCACTGGGGGAAAAAAAAAATGCCCAGCCTGTTTCTGCTCCGTTGCAACAGTTTCACAGATGATGCTTTGCTTTGCATTTGCATTGGAAAAAAATTAACATTAACAACACTTTGACTGTGTATGAATTCTGACATAGTATGGTAATTAAAAGTCAGCTTGGTTACATATGTATATAAGTTCAGGAGGAGTCTGATGTCTTTATAAATTACTATTCGCAGACATTGCTGCTTCTTACCAACATCACTGATTTCTTTGCATATCATTCAGGGAGCACAAGAGTAATCTTTAGAGTATAAGAATAGGGAGAAATTACTTCCCCCCCACACACACACCTATTACAATCACCATCATAGCAGTTCCCTGGTTTACCAATCCTATTCTTGTTACAGTCTCTGTCACAGAAATAGGGATGGAATTTTAATGCCAATGCAGGCTGTGAAACGATAAATGGCTGCATGGCCGAGTTACTGGAGTGTGATGCATCGGGTCCAGAATACACTTATGGGTTCTCCAACCTTTAACAGAGAAGAAGAATAGCAATCAAATGAGCAACGCAGAATAGGGCAGCATTGTAGATTTGACTATTGGCAGTGTGGAGCTAAAATAATTTATTTTTGGGGTGTCTATTATATTGTGCGAGTGAATGTATTTACCAACGGGACTCCTTAAGAACAGAAGCAGTAACCCTGCTGTTGGAATTCAAGAAACAATAGCTAAAACAAAAAATAAATCTGCATCCTATGTCATTCTCTTTTCAGTTATATTAATGAAAGGGTTTGGCCGATGAAATGAATTAAACTAGTGCATTCATATCATGTTGGGACCTGCCTTCAATTAACTATCATTGCTTGGGCACTTACTACTCAATTATATCTATATGTAATTACAATAATTGGGGTGATTTGACTTATTAGGGTTACTTCAGTTTTATAGATTTATAATTCAGATAGGAATTTGACCGTTCAGTGGAGTCCTGTTCTTACTCAGTGGGTAACACTCATTGATTTTTGTGAAGGTATCATTTTGTTCTAGGTGCCATAGGCAATTGCTTCATCTAATTTAATGTGTTTAAATGGCTGAAATATTTCTGTAAGTATTCCTTGCCTTGTACTTGTCTGTTCTACATTTTATTTAATGCAGTTCCTCCAGTTTACACCACAACATCGCCTCAGTGTTTCATGTAACATTGCATTCTCTTAAACATTCTGAATGGTTTTATAGCGTCAGCAGTTGTGCTTCCTCAGATTTTCTGTCTTCCCAATCTTTTCCCTGACTTTGTGAGGTATTTTTTTATTAACTCTCCATTTTGAAAGAGCGATGTACTCAAATCTTAATCTTTAAGAACAACTTTCGCTTTTCCTGCCCTGGCCCAGTTGTCCGTATTTTGGATGCTTAAAGGAATTACTGCCAAAGCACTATTGGTATTATTTATGTGGTGTTATCGGCTTTGGTTGTGTAACCATCACAAGGACAGCGATCGCTGCAGATGTGATTGTTCTTTGGCACTGGGAAAGGAAAGGAAAAAGCCTGCACTTAGAGGGGTCCCGCGAGATGAGTTATCTATGGATGAACCCTCTGTGATTTCCTCATTCTAGTCTCAGGTGAAAATTAAAAAAGAAAAAATAATAGAATGACACTTTTGCTGTGCAGCTCAGTACTTCAGTGAAGGTGATCTGACAGCCATCTCTAAGAAAGAGCAGATGGTGGAAGAATACTCTGAGGTGGATTCTTTTCTTTCCCTCCAGTAGAATCTTTCATTCCAGTAAATAATTGATGCAGAAGGGAAATTCATAGCACAAACTGCTTACTAGAAACCTCATAATTCTTTAAGAAGGGAAACAAAGCTCTGTTATTTTTGGAGAGGGTTGTGCACTGTTTAAAAGGTGTCTGTTACCAGCCATTTTAAAGGTCGCTTGGGCAAAAGAGTAAGAAACTACTGATGTTTATGGACTGTATGTTCAATTATGTTCAAACACTTGCTGTCAGCAAAAGGTGACATCCCATATGTATGTTTGCATGTGTGTATAGAACTCGGCGTTTATTGCCTGTCCAGATAAGGCTTCAGTAATTGTTAGCAATGCTGTTGTCTGTTATCACAGCTAAATCTGGGGTGCTGGCAAGCGCAGCCAAGCCCGGGGACCTGGCACTGTTGGGTCAGGTTATCACAAGGCCTGTGACCATCTGCTAGGAATGGCCAAAGTTGTGTTTACAGGGCTGTGCCTCATGTGAGATGCTGCCTGCCTGCATAGTTCTGGGATTTGGAGCAGCATGACCCCACGGAGAAGGGAGTTAGACTCCACCACTGAGGATAAACTAATCTGGTAACTGCATTTAAGAGCTTCTCTTTGTTTTGGTTGGTTTGTTTTTTTTCCCATAACCTTGTGGTTTTGTACTATCAAAAAAGAGATGGTGCACTTCAAAATGGGGAAAGTTATGCTTCTGTTTATTTTCCCTTTTATGTCATCTTCCCCTACCTCACCCTCATGTAATGCTTTAAAATAGAACATCAAGAACTGAGAAAGGGTTTGTTTAAATCTCTGAGGAGTCAGCAGTAGAGGTAGGAAAGCAGGAGGCAAGCGGGTGAGCCAGGGCGACCCCTTCAAATGAAAGGGATGGGAGCCAAGGGAAGATACGGTACTGAATTCTGTGCTGATCAGCACAGACCTTGCTTGTGAGAGCCATACACAGCAGCTGGGGGTGTGTGTGGAAACAAGGATCTTGGGACACTTGAATAGGTTGCTTTTAGGCAGCTGGGTTATATTGTTTATGCACTAAATCCATATAATGTTCCCAAATGTGTATTTTAATGCTACCACATCTCTTGGTAATTAGCCAAACTTGGCAACTCTAACATTTAAAATACAGTGCAAGTTCTTGTTTCAAACTGTAGTGGGGTGGGGTGGGTTTTTTTCCCTATGTATCTTTATAATACTGAGGGTACATCCTCTTTTTTTTTCTTCCCCAAAAGAAACAATCTTATGCAAAAGCTACAAACCATAAAAATGTAGCAAGTTTTTTCAATTAGTTAGAACATGAAAGACTGACCAAATTATTCTTCTCTAAAATGAAAATATATGGAAATTATATGCATTGATGAGTTAAAATAGAAACTATACAAAGTCTACTGCTCTAAATTACATGGAACAGGATCACAAGATGCCCAGGCCGTTTTGAGACTGGAAAAATGAAAGGTATTTTTTGGATCACTTGAACATGAGTGTCTGAACAAGGGGGAAAAAAAATAATCTCCTTTTGCAATGAACCAGTAAATCAGGGAAACATTCAGTTCTCTTGAACGTTGGTGTATGGCTTGCCATGGCACCAAAAGGGTATATTTGGGGTGTATATTTCATTCTTACCATGGTTGATGATTGTTACCAGGTGTAGGGTATCGTTTTTGTTCAGAGTATAGATATATGGCACTTTTAAGACTAAAAAGATAAAAACAAGTAGTCTGTACTGTGAGTATGTGAAACTTTATTTCAGAAAAAAAAAAGCAAATCACTAAATGTAATGGCAAAGGTGTTCTCACCAT
Organism: Laterallus jamaicensis coturniculus; assembly: GCA_022605575.1. Classification (NCBI taxonomy): domain Eukaryota; kingdom Metazoa; phylum Chordata; class Aves; order Gruiformes; family Rallidae; genus Laterallus; species Laterallus jamaicensis. The sequence continues at coordinate 8,395,462 of JAKCOX010000005.1, forward strand.
CTTTCATGTGCATGACTTTGGATCAGTGTTTTGTAGCTGGAGAAAAAAAACAGTCTGTGAGCTTTTAACTAGCTCTTCAAAGCTTTGGGCTTTTGGGTGGGTTTTCTTGGGTTTTGGGGATTTTTTTGCATCCAGCTTGAAAGACTATTTTTTTTTTCACCCTTGTTCACATTGAATTGCCAGTGAATTTTCTGCCTTGTTATACAAAGTGTTTTTTAAAATGCTCAAAATGGGATGGCCTTTTAAAGCGTACACCCTGCTGCTTTCTGAGGAGAAAGGGAAAGTTTCATTCTTAATGCCTCTGAAATTCGGTTGAAGCCACTGCTTTTTGCAGTGTTCCTTCAAGCATGGGGCACTGCTGTGCAACCATTAATTCCGAACGGTTGTGGGTTGCTACCAATCAAAACTATACTACCATTTCTTTAGTGGTAAGGTAACGTTTTTTTTGTCTCCTTCTGGGTAGTTCTACCCTTCAGGCTGCAGTTAGATCTCATTCTAAGCTAACGTCGTGACCTCCAATGCCACAGTGTGGTTAAGATGCAAATATTGACTATCGCTGTATTGATGTTGAAAAATTTGTATGAGTTTGATTATTCATTTATTCTCTGTGACAGGTCTTGTTTAGGCAAAGCTGTACATCCTTAATGATTCCAAGTCTGCTTGGTGAATCAGTCCCTCCAAACCGGTAATTAATGTAGATGGCATTCTCTGAACTCTGTGCAATATATATTGTCTTTTTGCTGCTGCACTGTGCGAGAAAGCAGAGTTTTGGCAATGTCACATGAACAGAAACTGTTAATCATTGTTGTGTGATGCCTGTGTACATGCAACCAAATCTAGCTTTAGCTTTAATGCGTCCAGTAGCACAGAGTAAGTGTTAGATGCATTAGGGTCATAGTCAATTGAAATATAAAGTGTTTCACCTAAAAATAATTAGTCCTGATTCTGAAAGGAATTGCCTTTAGAAATCTGTGGCTCTGCTGACTAAGAGCAGTCTGATCGAAAAAAGGGTAGTGGTCTGAAGGATGCTGAAGTTTACTAAAGGTTCATTGAAAACATGCCCTGATTTCAGGCTAAGCTGTGTTCTCAGTCCCCACACGTACTAGGACAATGGTCTGCTTGAAAGAGACTGTGAGAATCCCAGAAACAGGGGGAAAAAACCCCAAACCTTTTCATTCAGTTAGTATCTTACCAAAGAATGAGCCAGCTGGAAGACACAGATCTATAGGAATTAGAGAAATGTAGCTGGATCTTTATAGATCAAGTCCACATTCCTGTCCCAAAGCAGGATGATTTAAATCACTGTTGGGTTGTGGGGGTTTTTTTTGTCAGGTTTTTTTTTTTTAACCTGCTACAGCTTTAAAAGTCCTGCAAGAATAGAAACTTCACTTCTCAAATGTCAAAAACTTTTTTTGCTCTCAGGCACTATTAACTTCTGTTGCTCATAGAGGTACTCTGATAAGCATTTTGGTAATTTTATCTTCCTGTCAGTCACTCTCCAGCACAAGGAAGACAACATTTTTTCTTTTCTTAGCCCTCTATGAGCCTCTAATGGACCAAGTCATCTAATCCTTTCTGGCTTCTTCCTGTGAACAAAAGCTAGCTGAACACTACAGATAAAAGGGATACAGGAGAAACTTTTGCCTCTGCAGTAGCTATCTCCATGAAAATAAAGATGCCATTTTACAGTTGCAAATGGATGCTAGTTTCTCTGACTTGAGAAGGGGTAAAAGAGAAGCAGGAGATATCAGCTCTCCCATCACAAGCTTTTCTTCTCAGTCTGATGGGGAAATGAATTGGAAACGGAAGGAGGCAGAGCACAGTTTCCTCTGCCACATCGTGTATCTATCCCATGACATAGCAGGAAAGACGTGCACCCTCAGATTGTTGGGATCCACTCCAAAACTAGAGCGCTTTGTGCAAAGGGTTTTTCTGTTGGCTGTAGACCTCAGTTTCTTGATGTCTTTTACAGTTTACTGGTTATATTGCAGTAGTGTTGAAAACTCTTCTGCCGAGCTTTGAATTGTATTGGGTACGTTATCCATGTGTGTGTGTATCATTGCACGTGTATATATACGTCTATGCTAGTAAAGCATAAGCTGCTGCTTTCTCTGCAGAACGCCCAGCCACGGGTTGCCTTTTTACTGTGAACGCCTGACTCATGGCAGAACTTGCTGCACAAACCGTCAGTGGATGGGGGCCTACAAGATGCTGTTGCTGTTTTATGCCAAGCGAGTTGAAGGTACCAAATGCTTTTCTATAAAAGCAGGAAGGCTCGAGCTTTTCTCTTTTTTTTTTTAATCCTCTCTTTTAATGCTGTAATGAAATACTTCCAGATCTTTTTTTTTCCTATTTTTTTTGCATCTATGGAACCTATGTAATGTTATCTCCTTCTCTGGAGATATTCAAGACCCATCTGTATGCCTTCATCTGTATACCTTTGCGTTATCTCCTAGGGAACGTGTTTTGGCAGGGGGGTTGGACCTGATGATCTCTTGAGGTCCCTTCTAAACCCTACAATTCTGTGATGCAGCGAAATGAGTTACTGCTTTATATTTACCATTTCCCTCTGCATACAAGTCTTGTTATAAATTGGACGAGAAAAATAAAGCTACTGTTTTGCAGTTGGCTTACCTGGCACTTTATTGTGACACTGCGCCAATCATGCTTTGAATATATTTTCCAGCTGTTTCGTACTTTGCCACTTTGCACTGAAGGAGAGGGAAATCGCACTGACAGACTTGCCAGCTGTTCTTGGTGTTATCTTGACTGGTTGTAATGCTCGGTAGGGGATATTGCTCCTTCATGAATAATGAAACTCTAATACAGTTCGTTGTATTGTGAGATTTTATAAAATCTGCCAGGTGGCTGTTCTGCTCTTGTCTTAGCGCTTTGGTTATCTTTCTAAGAGCTCCTAAGTGTCTAAATGTATATAGGCTTCAGTAAATAAAGCCATGGAGCCTTATCATCAGGATAATCTTTACAAATGTTGTGTGATCTCTGGTGACCCGTAAACTTGCTTACTGTAAAAGAATGCCTTGCTATTCCTTCTCCGTGTGGGTTTCCCTGCAGTTACACTTTGGAAGGGAGGTTTCATTTCATATGTATGTGAGCTCCTGCCTGCACAGATGAATGCGTGCGGATGGCAAAGCCATGGAATGAATTAAATAACATTTATCATGCACTTGCAATTGATTTGCTTCCAATTTGACCATTAATCCATTTCAAGAGGTACCTTTGAGACCTTAAAGCTACATATTAATGTGCAGATTTCTTATGGATGTAAGGCATACTGTAACTACATTTACATTCAGATGGGTGGCTGAGGACAAGGAAAAAATGGTAGCAAAGATCGAAGATACTCTGTGCCTTGATTTTCCTTGAGATGGTTAAGCATGTACCTGTGCATTTTGGGCAGTAAAAGATAAATAATCAGCATGAACCTTCCTGGGATCAAAAGTGGGTCAATATTAAAAAGTTTGGCATGGGGACCCAAACCCACAGCAGCGGGTACAGTACAGCAATTGCCTTGAAAAGCCTTTAATAAATGGTTTAATTATATTGCCCTCTGCTGGGATTACAAAAGATTGCAGCCTTGAAGCTTCAAAAGTGGAGGGAAAAAAAGCCTGGAAGGAGACTGATGATTTAGAATTAAGTTATTGTGCACTGCTGGGCAGAATGTTTCTGGGTGTGGAATCTAAAACAGGGCTTGGTGTTTCTTCTGCCCCGCAAAGGGGCCGTTCCTTTCCTTAGGGAAACCTCCGTATGGTCGGGAGAGAGGGATCGAAACTTAAACTTGCCACAGACTAAGACTTTACAGTGTTGTCTTGAACTTACAGGAACAGAAGAATGATCCCGGAGCTATGTCAGCAGATGAGTTTATGGGTGCTGAGAGAAGTGTTGTGAGAAATTCTGAGCAAGAGATCTGTTGTGCCACAGATTTTTTTTTTTTTTTTTTTTTTAGGAGGGGTTGTTTCTTTGCATTCAAACCCCTGATTCCCTGGGTATTCACTTGTCTTTTCTAGAACATGTGGGAGTAGGACAGCTCATGTTGCAGCCAAGCTACACTTCCACAATTTTCTTGTCTATCAATTTTAGAGGAAGAAACCAGTCTAGCAAGCAAACAACGTTAATGTATCCAGCTGTACGTGGACATGGGAAAGTCGATTGCACCAAGAGTGAAAAAGAGCAGACACTTTAGAAAAAGATGGGCAGGAGGAGAGCACCCAGAGCGGAACAAGTGGACCTTGTTACATGTTGAACAACCAAGCAAGACTCAGCAGTACAGTGCAGCAAAAAGCGCGTAGTGAAAGCGGTCAGCAGACTATCAAGTCATTTCCATGACCCTGAGGCTGGTTACTCCTGTTGTCACGGCTTCGGGTGAGTGAGTTTTATTTTTAACCTAAAACATCAGTCGGGAAATAACAGTCAGAAATGCACTAGATGTGAACTTTATTGATGTAGTTCTGACATGGACAGATCACCCTAATGTGTTGGCTAAAGAAAGTTTTCCATGTGGTTTTGAGAGGACTTGATTACTGTATAGTTGAATTCACCAATTTTTACATGCTGGAAAAAAATCCTTAAAGAAAACTTTCTTTCCATATAAAGAATTGGAGAATGTGTGAATTATTCATGGCTGCAAGTTGAAGATCAGGTTCATTTTGTGTTAAAGATTAAAGATTAGGTCCGGACTCCTAGGTCCTATAAGATGCACTGGCAGTAGTTTTATTCCAGACCCTTTTCTTCATGTTCTCCATTAACAAGGTCATTCACACTTGAAAATCATACGGAAAAAAATGAAGTGCTGGTTCTTGAGAACTAAGCTGATAACTCTATCTCTGAAGATATTCAAAACCCGTCTGGATGCCTATCTGTGTGATCTGTCCTAGGGAACTTGCTTTGGCAGGTGGGTTGGACCCAATGATCTCTGGAGGTCCCTTCCAACCCCTACAATTCTGTTATTCTGTGAACCTAAATCAGTTATTTTACGTACTGTATTTTCCACAAATAAGTCAACTGAATATTTCTAACTGAACAAATCTTTTTAACTAATCTTTTTCTTATGACTGTTTAGCCATCCTGTATTTCCTTCCATTCATGCTTGCCTTCTAAACTTCATATAATTATTGAAAATCAAAAAGGTTTTGACTTCATCTGCTTGGTTTTTATTCAGTAGCTTTCAATTCTGGGACCAATCCTGAGAAGTGGGATAACTAGATAAGATAACTAGAAAAGAAGGAAGAGTTTTCATGTGCTTGAATTTGTCATAGAAGGAACCCTGCTTCTGGAAAACACGCTCAGATTTTACAAATTGAGAAGTAGAAACCTACTGTTCTTATCTGACCTGTTTTTCTCCCATCTCGCTGCACAGCTCTATTGCTTCAATTCGCTTTTTGGATTACAAGGACCTTTCTTCAGTGGCTGTTGTCCCATTTCTCAGCAGTAAGGGTGAGAGTAACCTGGGGGGAAAATTTACAGGCTTGATTCTGCTCGTCTTTGCTGAAGCACCGAACTCTGCTTTTTTATGACCGTGGAGTTACCTGTGTTTGTAAGGAAACTGTACTGTGTCTTTGCTTTTCATAAAGTGTATTTTGATTGCTGTGACATCAGTGTCAACAGTACTGTTTTAATATGCAGTACTTATTGATGTAATGTATCGCAACTGGAAATGTATTTTGAAAGTTTTGCAAATACCTCTCCCATTAGAACAGTGTAAAAAGACACATTGCAGAATTTTCTATAGTTTGTGGTTCATATAAACACAAAGGATTCCTACAAAATTGTGATTTGACACAAAAATATGGATTTCTGTCAATATCCCTTATTATAGAGTCGGAGATTTCCATAGGCAGCTTGTCTTCTAAAATAGGGGTAGTGGAGAGACAAAAGGATGTATTCTTTCACAGCTGCTTGAGTAAGCAAAGCAAAGCTACTGAAGAGAGAGTGGTGTGTAAAAAGAGCACTGACCTCAACTGACTAAAGGTGATGTTACTTCAATTTTGTGTTCTTTCTTTTAAAAAAAAAAAAAAGGCAGATGTTTCTGTTTGGTTTAGGCTGAATGTTTCTTTCTGGTTTTAGTGAGAATGGGGATGAGAAAAGGAGGTATTTAGCATGTGAACAAAGTGTATATTTGATGTGATACATCGTAAAATCCTATTTGTCCTTCCTTTGATTCTTGAGTATGTTGCGGTTGGGGCAAAATCCTGAAAATCCTGGTTTTGCTTTTGAAGTAAGCTGCCTGCTGTAGACTGATAACGTGATAAAGCAGTATTCAGATATACTGTTAATAAAATACTGAGCTTCATTTTGGTAGATTTTCTTTTGGAAAAAAAAATGCATTGTCCGGTTCATCTCAGTGCCTTTTAGTAGTCTTACAATGATATAAAGGGTTGTTGTTAAACCCAACAAGCAGCGCAACCACACAGCCATTTGCTCACTCCCTCCCCTTCACCCCTAATCCCTCACAGTGGGATGGGGGAGAGAGTTTGGGCGGGGGGAGGAAGTTAAAACTTGTGGTTTGAGATAAAGACAGTTTAATAGGAAGAGATTGGTGGTAATGGAATGTACGAAACGAGTGATGTGCAGCACGGTTACTCAGCACCCACAGGCCACTGATGCCCAGCTAGTTCCTGAGCTGCAGTCTAAACCCCTTGGCCAGCTGCCCCAAGCTTTATATATGCCATATAATAGAGAATATTCCTTTGGCCAGTTGGTGTCGGCTCTCCTGGACGTGACCCCTCTCAGCTTCTTGCGCACCCCTTGGGTCCTTGCTGGTAGGGTAGTGTAAGAAGCTGAAAAATCCTTGACGTGGCACAAATATTGCTTAGCAGCAACCAAAGCATTAGTGTTTTACCAACATTATTTTCATCCTAAATTCAAAACTCTGTACTATACCAGCTACTAGGAACTCTATCCCAGCTGAAACCAGGAAAAGTACATTTATGTTTCTTTTATTTTTAAATATAGAGATGAAAATCCAACAGCAAAACCAAATGCTACTTATATCATAGAATCATAGGGGTTGGAAGAGACCTCAAGAGATCATTGGGTGCAACCCCCCTGCCACAGCAGGGTCCCTAGCTCATACTGCACGGATAGGCATCCAGACAGGTCTTGAATATCTCCAGAGAAGGAGACTCCACACCCCCTGGGCAGCCTGTCCCAGTGCTCTGTCACCCTCACTGTGAAAGAGCTCACAGCTCTAACTTGCAGCCATTGCCCCTTGTCCTGAGTAAAGCCCTAGATAATATATCTATGCAGAGTTGGGGAAACCTCCAATGATTTCCAACATCAAAGGTCACTTTTTCTTCTGTTAGCCTGGTGACCTTTACATTGATTTTCTATTTTATGGATTTTCATAAATTATTTACTTGCATGGTTAAATACTGTGAGAAAAGTTAATGTAAAATACTTGTTTTTATACAATGCAGATTGTGTAGGCACAGCTGAGAGGAAAATTATGTGGATTTTCATATGCCTGGGAATTATATTCTTCATTCTATGCCTACATACTGTGATCTTCACAATACCAGGAGCCATCTTCTTGTATCTGAGCTTGATTCCAAATTCATTGAAGTCAGTAATTAGCTTTCCATGCAGTTAAAAGACACGTAGTTTATACTTTGGTTCCAAGATATAATTCTTACTAATTTCTTTAAAGGAGGGTAGAGTTATATTATTATTTTTTATAATATATGAGGAATGTGGTTATTTTCTGAAAAGCTGGAATTTAATTAGAGGTATTTCCATCACATGGGCTTTTTGCTGCAAGTCAGGTAATTCCTGGTTTTCACCAATGTAAGTAAGGGGAAATAAGATCCAACACTTCTCCTTTCCCAAAAATGTTATGACTGTAGATCATATGTGTCTTCAGACACATATCAAAGACATCTGAAAGGTCTTCAAAGTGGAGTCTAAGCATAAACTTGAGACTATAGTTGGTTAGACATATTTCCCCATAGGGGAATTGTGGCTGAAAAATGTTTCACTGAAACTATTTGCTTCCTTTTTCCTCCTCTTTATTAACAATTTCTAAAAATGTGTGTCTTGAAACAGCTTTCACTGGAAAGCATTCTTAATCCAAGGTATAATTTCTCATCTGAATGAAAAAAAGGAGCCCACCCCAAATGAATCCACTTCAGACAGACACTTGAGACTCTGGCACTTGCATCTAAGATAAGGAACCGAGCCACTAAGCACTTGGCTAATCTGAGGTAACACACTAATGAAATTTTTGAGAGATCATGACTTTTCCAGATGCAGAATAGAAACATTAGCCTCATCTCATTTTTTGTTTTCCCCCAGGTGGTGATGAAACCATTTCCACGCCAGGCTTCTAAGGAGATTCTGAAAAGAGGATAGAAAAATGAAAGCTCAAAATACTTGTGAACAGCTTCCCCTAAATGTGGGTTTCAGTCATAAAATAATCTTTTATTAAAAGAAATACTTACCAAAGGTAGTTCTTCCCCCAAATCTTCCCCCTTGCCCTACACCCCCTGACAGACACACACTCTAACAAAATGACATTTCTTGAAGGCAACAGAAGGAACTGTACCCAGGACTATTTTTTTTTTTTTTTACAGAAATCAAAAAGACCGCTTGCTAATGAGCTCTTTCTCTGAAAATGAGCTCATTACAGTTCATTTTCCTCTGCTTTTAATCTGTTCTTCAAGTATGTGTTGTCTTTAAAAATTTCAAAAGACATTTCGTGAATCTGTAACAAAAGCAAAGTTAAAAAATAGGCTTGCTCTAATGAAAAGTATAGTCGTGCTTCAGTCACAAAGGCGGGAATTTAAATTATTGAAGAGATGAAAGCAGGGATGGGCCACAGATCAGAGAATTGAATTGGGAAAACAAATATGAAATTATATAAAGGGAGAGAAAAAGGAAAACTGAAGCTGCAGATATTAAATCTGTCAAATGAAGTGCACAACAAACTACAATTTAGTATAAATTATGAATATGTATAATTTACTGATGTAGCGTGTTCTGGCTGGGCTGAGATTATTTCTAATGTTATAATTTACAGATGAAGAGTTTAATTCATACAATAGTAAACTGAAGGGTAATTTCTGCAGTTAGTTAAAATCTTAAGTTAGCTGTTTCAGATTGTTCTTGATCTGACTGCATCTCTTCTGTCCACCATGTTGCTGTGTATTTGAGATAATACTTTGGTTTTGAGTTTATACGTACAATTAAACCTTTTTATCTGTGTACGTTAACAGGATTTGATGGAATAACCTGACTTGTGATTCAAACTGCTCATCAAATAACTTAGTAGATCTTTTGCAGATTCAACGATTACAGAATCACAAGGTTGGAAAAGATCTTTAAGATTGAGTCCAACCATACCTGTCTTCTACTAAACCATATCTGCACCTCATTTGCCCATCATCTGCCCATCTTTTAAACACATCCAGGGTCGGTGACTCAACCCCCTCCCTGGGCAGCCTGTTCCAGTGCCCGATAACGCTTTCAGTGAAGAATTTTTTCCTAACATCTAATCTGAACCTGCCTGGTGCAACTTGAGTCCGTTCCCCCTTGTCCCATCACCTGTCATTTGGGTGAAGAGACCAACACCCATGTCTGTACAACCTCCTTTCAGGTAATTGTAGGTGGCAGGAAGGTCCCCCCTCAGCCTCCTCTTCTCCTGGCTAAACAACCCCAGTTCCCTCAGCCGCTCCTCATAAGGTTTGATCTCCAGCCCCTTCACCAGCCTGGTTGCCCTTCTCTGGACATGCTCCAGGACCTCAATGCCTTTCTTGTAGTGAGGGGCCCAGAACTGAACACAGTACTCAAGGTGTGGCCTCACCAATGCTGAGTACAGGGGCACAATCACTTCCCTGGACCTGCTGGCCAGACTGTTTCTGATACATGCCAAGATGCCATTAGCTGCCCTGGCCACCTGGGCAGTTTAATTCTAAATGATTCTCTATGTAACAGAATACATCCCTTGCCTTATTTTCTGTTCTTCTGAGTATTCAGTATTCTGAGTTTCCTATTTTCTCTCCATCAAGTAACGTGTGCTAAGCAGTTTAAAGAAATTGTAAATACCAGAATTTCTGATTTCTTACATGAATTTAGATTTTCTTTTCCAAGCAGTGTAAGAAATTCAGATATTAACATTTCTTCTAGTATTCACTTTTTTGTTGTTCAACATTCCTTTGTATTATTTCAGGTGACTCAGCATGAGTCATTTCTATGACATTGAAAGCACCATTTGTAACTGAAAAATGGGCTCTGAATCTGTAAAGTTAGCAAAAATGATGGTCAAAAGAGGTCTCGAAGACCTTAAAAAAGCATTAAGTGAGCTATCCTCCAATAAGACTGTCTGTCTGCACTGTACCATACCTTATAAAACCAGACTGGATACAGATTTCGGTGGGTATTCGGAGAGGGATACTCATCTGTAATAACAGCTTTGCAGGGCTCAGCTAGAAGCATGTTGGGTTTTTTCCCCCCTCTGTTTTATTGTATTTGCATAACAGGCTTTGTATATTGTCTTCAGTACACTTGAAAGAGAATTTCCTCTATCAGATGGGCACAAGCAGTGGCTGGCATGCTTTTTGCTATTCATAGAAACAGATTACTACTAACCCAGGTAAGAAGAAACGCAAAACTGTCCCATAGTTACTCTGCAGTGTGTGTAATGTGATAAGTATCTTTGCAATAAAAGGTAAGGGCTGTACTACCTGGAGGTCAGAAGTTTTATGCAGAAAGAATGTGAATTAATCTTACTTCTGTGATACCTGCCAAAATTCTGAGCTCCTTGGAGATGCTCAAGGGTCTCTTCTCTACGCAGTTGTTAGCAAAAGTGTATGATAATTTGCAAGGCTTCATTTGCATTCCATATAATTTATATATTTGAGGGCTTATTTACATACATATTATAATGTAATTGTATGAAGTGATGTAAGTACACTCAGAAATTGGGATTCTGATTTCCCAATTATTTAAATTTCTAAAATTTTGAAATGTGAGTACCGTATTTCTTCTTCTTTTAGAAAAAATTTTGAAGCATTGCCTGCTTTCTCAGAGATATTTTCAACAGCAAAACTGATCTTTTAATTTGAAGAGCTTGTCAGGTGACAACTAGTCCTGTAAAGGCCTAGAAAATACAAAAAAATTTCTTCCTTCTTCTGCTTTGATGTGCAGAGTAGCTGCGACTGCTGCCTTTGTAGCTCGTCATAATACTGGGGCTTCTGCATACTAAGCACCCACTTCGTTACTGATTATTGCAAGAGCCTGGAAGTGATGATCCTCTTCCTGTTGGAGAGCTGCACAGGGACTTGTATCACGCATCATCCCAGTATTTTGATAGTTTCTGCATTTCCAAGGGGCTAAAATAAACCCTTATCTTGAGGGCAGTGTGACTTCTCAACGCCCTCTATTAAAAGTCATGATGTAATCGAACATTATGGAGATAAAGTAGGAGATTATGGCCTATGACAGGCCATACCAAAGGCATAAAGCTTCATTTGGAGGCTGGATGCTAGTAGAAACTTGGGAGGTGATGATTCATGGGATTTATGTGATTAAATGTAAACGCATTTTACGTGCTTTTACCTCAAATGAAAAAGGCCGTTTCGCATCCTCTCTGCTAAGGGTGAATATGCAGGATAGTACAGACAAACTTCCCATGGTCTGCAATAGTGAACCTCATTTGAGAGCGCTGTCTTCGACCAGGAATAACAAATCTTAGTGAAATAAAGAATTTTTCAAAATGGGATAAAGTCAGTGCTTGTCTTTGCTTTCTGAAGAGTTGTTCAGTTTTACACTGGGTCGAAAAAAAGACAGTAAATCAATTTAAAATTGACTTTTGAGAGAAATTCCTGTTTTGAACCTTTTGAGCAAAGTATTTAAAGAGGGATAAATGTAGATATAGTTAAATATGAAACAGCTGGGAGGATTTATTAGACATTGTGTTTTGTAACCTTTAAAGAAAGGAGAAAACAGAGTGTTATCCTTAGCTTTCATAGGGTAAAATGAGAAATGGTAGTGAGGAGTGCTTAATGCTGTGTATTTGGATAAAGGATTATACATAAACTTTTAAATAAATGTTTAAAATAATTTGTGACAAAAAAAGGAAAAGGTTACAAACTGGTTCCAGCCTATTTAAAACAGATTACAATTAAAACGAACACATGAGGTTTTCAGGCTGAGTGCTTAAATGTCAATGTCTGAGTTAGTTTTCCAACTAAGATGTATTGTCATTGCTGCTTTTTAAAAATCAAACCCGTTCTATGTGAGATACTAAAATAGGTGATTTACCTCTAAGTATGCTGTTATTTCTAAATGGTAGTTTTGTTTATTTTGATGTGCTGGGCACTGGTTTGACCTTAGTCTTCTCATTTCCTTGTGTTGTTTTAGGATCCACCTTTTTGTTTTCGAGTGATTTTTGACTCCCAGGTTGAAACACTCAATGAGTACAGCTAGGCTGGGCAGAAGAGATGTGAGTTAGTAAAAGAAGAGATGTTTTCTCCCTTATGCAAATCTGCTGAGCTGAGTAACAGCGGTGCTTTCTTCTGAGATTTTCCATTTGGTAGTGCAGCTGATTTCCAGCCATTCCTATTTTTCACGCAGTATGAGTTCAGTTCTGAGCTCATACATCACTGGCCACATGCTAAAAATGGAATTCCATTTACATTTAATACATTTAATATATCTTCATCCCATTTCTTCTTTCTGGAAGGCTTGTTAGGCTCACATCCTCCTCTTCCTAGCATTCCTCCTTCTTTATTGACTTGGGGTGCGTTTTAAGAGCATTGACGTTGTTCTTGATGGAACACTTTCTCCCTTTCTCCCCTCAACATATAATTATGTGGTGGGTTATTGAAGACATATCTCAACGTGCAGACAAATAGCTTAAAGGAAGATATAGATATATATGCGTAATTAATAAAAGGCTGTCACTTCAACATCATTTATCATCTGAGCATCACCCAATTAAAAATTACACAAACACGAACGGTGATGTCATCTACCCAGTCTTTGGCTGAATGATTTTGACACTGGCACGAGGAATTGTCTTTCTTTACTTGAAGCTTGTGTTAGAAGCATAAAAGAAATGACACTTTAAAGATTGCACAGGTTTTGAAGACACAATCATGAGAATAGTGGCAAGTTTAAACGGGTTCCCATTTTTATTTTTTGTGTTTCTCATATTTCTTTGATGCATATCGATGTGGGTTATTGGAGTTTTGTCTTCTGGAGCCTTACTGGTGCCATAGGTGTTGGTAGGCTAATAATGGATAAAGCATGGTAATCAAAGGTACAATCCCTACCGTTCTATCAAAAAATGTCTCTCAAATTTCATTTTACCTATAAAATTACATTTGTTTACTGTAATGAATATTTACACTTTAAAGCAGTTTAGATTTAGTTGAGTCGTGGGTCAAGTTGGTAGCTGATGTGTTGCATGCTCTGAGCCGGAGGTGATTCACCCTGCAAGACACTTGTCAGACCTACTTATGCTTAATTATGAAGATGAACACCACTGTACATTAATATCCCTGTTTGTTTCACAGTTTTGGGAATACAGACAGTTAAAGAAGCAGCAGCATAGGCTCAAGTTGGGTTAGCTGCTGGCTTCTCTTCACTTGTCCTAGACCGTTCACCTTTAGGATTACTGCAGCTATAATATGTGAAATTGGAAAGAACTGCTGGTTTTTCTCTGTTCATTGACATGCATTTTTGAGCTTCTGTTTTCCTTGCATTGTAATACCTGAGCTAGATTAAAAAAAAAATAAAAATCCCTTTGGGTAATCACATGATGTGATTTTGCTCCTATCAGAACATTTATCTTATATTCTACAATTTTGGAGATTTATTGGGGGAATGACTTTCTAAAAATTCAGTGGTTTTGAAAATACTGATGCTTGCAAGGATTACAGCACATTCTGAAAGACAGTAACCAATTTTGTCTAAATGATAATAGGATTAATTTAGTAAACTAGTTCTGTGAAGATATTTATGCAATTTGTGTCACTGTACTCTCTGTCTTTTTAATTTCTTTTTTTAAAATGGATTTTGGCCTGACCAATCTACTAATAGTAATTTCAAATCTTATGAACAATTAAAAAAAATTTGAATGAGCCTGTGTGACTGTCAGACTGAAAATACACTAAATGGGTTGTGCTGAGAGTTCTGAAACTGCCGTCTGCCAAATGCACAAACTGGCTACAGACACTTTCAGGGATTTTGAGCAAAGGGACGGGTTTGGCTGGAGCAAGGACCCTTTGGAGCACAAGAGAGTTCATGTAATAGTGAAGAATGTAGGAGAGTAGTCACTGAGTTATTTTTCAATTTGCCACCTTTTTGAATTATGCTGTTCTGTTGTACAGGGCATTGCACTTGTGCAAGAAGAAAAGAGGTGCTGCTATTGTTAGATGTTGTCCAGTCCTGCTGTTAAGGTAAGAGCAGAGAGGTTTTGGGGCTCTCCATTCAGAACTTGAAAAGAAAACCAGAAGTACTTCAAAATGTGTTATAGACGTCAATCAGAGCCTTTCTCTCTGATCTCAAGAAGTCCTAATCCAGGCCTTGTAGGTATCTTTGGAGGGCTGGAAGCTGTTGCTTAGCCTAAAATTATTTATTAGATCAAGGTAAGATCAAGGTATACTAAGGAGGCTTGTCACACAGGGAAGTGTTGTACCCACTGCTGCCTTGTCAAATGGTGAGTCTTACTTTTCCAAGCGGCGACATGAGGGGACCATGGGAAATGCTCTTAACTCACTGTTGGTACTACTCTGTGTGCACACTCACACTTGTTCCTGTTAGGCCATTCTGATTTGGTTTTCCACCACCTGTATAAAACTGTTTAGGAAGTGTCCCTTGGACACTGTGCACGATAAAGATCAGGATTTTTGTGAAGTTAATCAACAACACCCTTGTCGTGACTCCAATCTATTGAGTGGCTGATTAGAAATCTCCTCTGAGTAAGTCATACTGAAGAAAAATGTTTTTTGGACCCAGGGTCTATATCTCAATTACACCCAATTTTAAATTTCGAATAGATGGGACAATTTTTTTCAAAAACTGTAGATTTAAATGTTTGCCTGTAACAAAGTTTAGCACATTTTTGTCTTGGCTATTGAGTAATGAGTCACTGTAGTTTGCTTTGAAAACACACAGAAACTTGTTGATCTAAACTTTAACATGTCTTTGAAGTCCTACATGAAATTAGTTGGGCCATGTGTTTTCAAACTCTTTTCTATTACAGGGACTCTTCATACTTGCCTGTAAAAATTCAGAGTCATGTATTGTCCTGAGAAGAGCCTAGACTGCCACCAGAAGCGTTGGTCTTTC
This sequence comes from Laterallus jamaicensis coturniculus, assembly GCA_022605575.1. Lineage (NCBI taxonomy): Eukaryota > Metazoa > Chordata > Aves > Gruiformes > Rallidae > Laterallus > Laterallus jamaicensis. The sequence continues at coordinate 8,410,768 of JAKCOX010000005.1, forward strand.
TGGAGAGTATTGGGCAGAAAGGCATTCATCTAAATTTTTTTTTGTTGTTTTTTTGTGTTCTGGGAAAAAGTATTTGTTAGATAAAAGTGAAAGGTGTCTGTGAGGGAAAGCAAACTCCAGATGTATGCTGCAAGAAAGCGAAGCTTGTCTTAGCTGTTCTTACCATATTAGTGTGCATCATGTGTTCTCTGAGAGAAAAGTATATTCACTGCTGGAACTTAAAAGACAAATGCTCATCCATATATTAAAAGAGAAAAAACCCCAACCACCTAGAAGTAAAATGTATATTGATTTTTGTAGGATTATGAATTGTCAAATCCACTTCTAATAAGCAAAATGAAATTGCACTAATGAGAACTGTTTTGCGATATGTTGAATTTATGAGATTGCATTTAAATTTTCGTCTCACTCCTGTTTTACAAAAATATGTGTCTTCCCCAGAACCAGATGTAATTTAGTCTGGAGTATGCATTTGTGCAGTAGTTAGATATGGGAAAGTTTGTGATGACTGGACATTCTCTGCTGGTGGAGTATGTTTAGCTGGTGAGGTGTACAGCTCAGCAAGCACGTCAGAGGCATTCAGCTCCCGAAATCCACACTCCTTTAAATAAAGCTTTGCGAGATGCTATCAGTTAATGTGTATCCAGTAATTGATCCTGGGAGGTGCAGTTGGGTGAAACTCTAAAAGAAGAAATGGATCAACAAAGCACAGATCTTTGCAAACTAAAATATGCAAAACAAAGTAGTAAATTATGCATCTTGATTATTAAAATATGCAAACTCAAGCTATCATATGCATAACAATTTGACTGGAAAAATATGTACATAAGTCAATGAAGAATCAGCAGGCTGTGCAGTTTGATATATGCGTTATGTAACTTGATCAAAAAAGTAAATGAAATATTAAATGACAAAATACATTATTTAGATGAATCATTAAAGAACACTAAAAAGATTGAAGATTGATCCTTGAGAGGCACCCATACACTCAGCAGCATAAAAATTGTTGCGGGGACCCAAACCCTTGCACCCAGTCACATTTGCTTCCATTGCCATTGCTTGGAGCACTGCTTTGCTCTGTACCTATGTCAGGGCATCAGAGCCTGGGTTTGACAAACTTGATAAAGACAAACAGCATGCATCCGAGATTTAGTACCCAAGCTTTTGTTTGCTCTGCTTTCCTGTTCATTTCTGTGCCTTTGTCTGCTTTCACGATGTGGCACATGAGTCTGTGAGGGCTGTGTGTGTGCTTATAAAACCAGCTGTGTGACTCAGAAAACTTCTGAAATAAATCAACACTCGATCACAAAAGCAGGATTTCTGTGCCCTTGGTGTGAGGAGGCAAAAAGCAATGTCTTTTGTTTTCTGTTTAGCTGGGGTTGCTCCCTGTGGTTTTCAGTGCCCTTTTGATTTCTACAGAGTCCGCAGACTGGATTTTTCTCTCTCAGAAGTGAAGAAAGGCAGTACAATAGTAGTAAGCCTACTTTTGGGAGATTGCCAGTCCCTCCCGTTTGAGAGGAAGGCTTTTGATGTCCTTCAGAAGGGCTGTCTGCTATTTACCAACCTGTTTGAAGAATTTTCTCAGGGAAAAAGACAACCTCAGGAAGATTTGCAAAGCTCAGGTTTCCTCGACGCTCTTTGGTTTGTTTTTTTGTTCTGGGAATGATATAGAAATGATATGGATTGTATTAGACTTGCTTCCCAGTGATAAGAGATTATATCTTCATCCTAGCAATAGAAGATTATATCCGTTCCTCCTATGAGCTTCTTTGATACCATTTCTCTCTTCTGGATGATGGGATTATTATTTTTGTATCTTTGCAGATCATTCTTCTGTTTGGAGTACACACAAGGAGTCTTGAATGTAATTTATTCGCAAAATTGTACACCATCATGGCTCTGAAGTGAAAAGTAAATCAGCAGTCTCATAAAGGCACTGAGCCAGCCCTGAGTTTATACTAGACACTTGCTTTTCTCAGGTGCTGGGCTAGGTGGGTTGCACATAGGGTGTCTTTGTTCTCCAAAATGTCCATTCAGGAAACATGATCTGGAAAGGCAAGAAAGAGCTATTAACTACTCAGGGCACTTGTTCTGTTATATAAGAAAATCATTACTCCCAAATGCTGTAAAACATGAGTTTGTTTGAATGAAGTCCAACGGCACATGGGATCAATGGCCACCTAGGCCGTCCTGTTTCTTGCAGTAACTAACTGCTAGCTGCTGGGGAAGCTTAGGGAAGACTTGAGGACAAGGCAAAACCATAGTGATGCTTGTAGAATATTCTCTTATCATCCAGGCTTCTGGAGTCAGAGGGGGTGCCAGTGTGTTAAACACCCTTTCCTAGATAACTGCTCTGTTGGTTTGTCTAATTGCTTTTTGAATCTCTGCCAACTTTGAAAACTAAATTGAGTTCTGCAGTGTAATATGTATTGCCTGATGAAATAGCTCATTCTGTTTGCATTGAACGTACCCGGTGTTAATTTGTTTCACACATCCCATTTTTTCTAGCAGAAAAGACAGTGAGTAGTCCTTATTTCATATTTCTTTTTCTGTTGTCCCCTCTCTGAGTTACAGTTATTTCTTGTGTGACAGACATTTGGAATTCATTGTTGTAATTTCTTGTATCTACATCTAATTCTAATCTGTTCTTTGGATGTTGGGACTGAAAGTGAGTCACTTAAGTAAGCTCCTGGCAGTAGGGTTCACTTCAAACGCTTTTATTGATAATCCCTCCCAGAACTGCTTGATATTGCTGCTCTCGACAGTTGATAAGTGCGTCGTACTTTGTACCCTCTGTTCCTGCTCACAGCTGCACAGACTAGTATGTAGGGACTGACTTTGAAATATTCTACTGAATTCAAACCTTTCGAGTTTTTTCACTGTCTGAATGAATTCTCTATTCTTCTTTTTAGTCTTCTTCCCCATCTTCCCTGCAATGATTACCAAACCCTTCTGGGCATTGGACATGCTATTTCTGAGGTCTCTGTGCAGCGCACAGACTCTCTCTAGCTACTGTAGATAGTACGAGCTGCTTACTTTTGTCAAAAATGAGACAAGACTACCTCAAAGGTGACTGATAGTCTGTGGGATGTGTGTCCAGAGAAGGGCCATGAAGCTGGTGAAGGATCTGGATCACAGGTCTTATGAAGAGTGGCTGAAGGAGCTGGGGACTGTTCAGTCTGAAGAAGAGGAGGCTCATGGGAAACCTTATTGCTCTCCACAGCTACCTGAACGGAGGTTGTGGTGAGCTGGGGGTCAGCCTCTTCTTACAGATAACTAGTGATAGGACAAGAGGGAATGGCTGCAAGTTGTGCCAGGGAGGTTCAGGTTAGAAATTAGGAGGAATTTCTTCTCAGAAATACTCGTTAGGCAATGGGATGGGTTGCCAAGGGGGTGGTGGAGTCACTGTCCATTGGGGTATTTAAAGAAAGGTTGGATGAGGTACTTAAGGACATTATTTAGCAAATAATATAGGTGTTAGGGGGATGTTTGGACTAGATGATCTTGGAGGTCTTTTCCAACCTCAATGGTTCTGTGGTTCTGTTTTTGTCCTGTGATACAGCTTCATCTGCTTCCAGGAGTGCCTAGGGCAGGTTCCGCATGTCCGATAGGAATGCAAGGAAAAATACCTTCTGAACATGCAGAAGATGCTTGGCTCTGGACTAGATGACATACGAACTGGCCGTGAACTTTAGACAGTTGCAGGTAAGGTCAATATATGCACCTTTTCTTGTGGACAATGAGAAAGGACTCTGCCATCCTGGAGTCTACCTTTGGGTGTAATAAAAGGCTCTGCACCTTTGTATTAGGGACTCTCAGAGGATAGCTGCCATGCATGAGCTCTTTTCAGGCCACCTTCTTGGACTGCTGATCCTACAACAGCTTCCACACAGAGCTATACTTAAAATATACAACTAAATCTCTTCAGTGTCTCTACACACAACAGCGTTTTCTGCCCCTAAATGATTAGTCCACTATGTTTAAGAATATAAACCACATTTTATATTTTTTTGAATTAGACCAGAATAAATATAAAACAAAATATCCCTTGTGCTGCATAGTTTATAATTGAGTTTACCTCTTTTTTTTTTTTTTTTTTAAATCTTGAATGTATAGCTTATAAATTAGTGGGGCAGCAGAGTGAAACAGAGTGTAAAATATTGCTATAAAACCGAACGCTTTGTATCTTCCCCTCTCACAGTTGTGATCATTACAGAAAATAGTTATTAAATCTCAAAAGATTACTTTAATTGAATTGCTCATGTAACGATAACTTACTGCTTCTAGAGTCCCACATATTTAAAAAAAAAAAACCAAAACAAAACTGTAATACTACTCTCCATTGAGAAGGAAGCTGCAGTGTTGAATTTTCACATGAGTAAACCTTTTATCTATTAGGTAGGAAATAGAAATACAATTGTTCAAATTTTTATGTGCAATTAATTTTAAATTTGTTGCATATCTATCACATATCTACAAGCTTAATAGTTTTTTTACTTACTGTTAGCTAAGTGTCCATTTCTTTGGTGACACTTTCATGTTTTCCCAAATCACTTAAAAAGCAGCAAAACCAATGAGAAAAAGTCAGCATCCTTGACATTGGAAAGGTAACTGGAGAAACAGCCAGTACCATTTTTCCTCCCTTACTTATTAATGTGTCATAACTCTCTTGTCTACCATGGGCAGCTCTTCATGTCCTGGTTTGTCAAGCACACTCAAAGGTTTTTTTCTCTTCATGGTGTCAGAGATTGACCAGACAGATATGCTAGTGCTTACAGATATTACTTTCATTACTTTTGTTATCTTTACCCTAGTTGCTTATACATATTTTCTTGAAGTATCATATATATATTTATACACACACACACATGTGACTGTCACTGCTGCTGTGATGTTTTTTCAGTTGCCATAAAGTCTTAACTGCCTTCCCTGGGCAGCAAGTTTCTGGCAAGCTAGTGGAAGATGTCCTGGCACGAAGTGAAGCTCTAGTGTCCCTGCTAGACCTGTTTTATACTTGGAGAATTTCAGTCTTCAGCAGAATCCATTTACAACCTAGTGATGAGAGTCAGGACACTGGTTCTTAGTTTAGCTCCTATGTCACGTTATCCACCACAACACCTCAGAGTTATATGGAGCCCTATTGCTTCCTTTTCCCCTTAAAATACCTGCCACCGTACCTAGAGTTTCTGTGGTGAGCTTGGGAAAATCTGGATGTCATTTTGAGTGTGTTTTCCTTCCAAGTTGGCATGTTTAAAAATTTGGGTTTTATCCACCAATTTAAATAACAGTAGATGGAAGTAGAAGTAGATTAACAGCAGCACAGAAGATATAAGTAATCAGACACGTACTTAATGAACCATTGCAAATATGATCCATAGACACATTATTGGCATATAAACTTGGCACAACAAGGATTATAATGAGATTTGATAGGCTACTTAAATCAGATACTTGACAAGATTATCCATGTCTGTTCAAGCTGAAAAAGAATAAGAAAATAAAATAATTGCAACATTTGCAGTAGCAAATACTTAGAATTTGTAAAACATAAAAATACTGAACCACATGGCTACCAGAATAGTTTTCTATAGTGAGGATAACATCCTCAACAGGGCAGGGTTCTATGAAAATTGCATCTCCCATAAATAATATGAGGTCTGCAATGACCAATTTAGTAGCAAAAAAGAGGAACTAACATGGTTCAGGTATCTTTATGGATCACACAGTCCTTTAGTAAGAAGACCTTTAGACAAAGCTGCTATATAACAAATATTAACAGGAGCAGTCATTGTGGTAAGTGATGGCCCTTTCCTCTCCTTAAGGAGGAAAATTGCTATTACTGATGGAGATTTCTTCAAACAGCAAAAATCTCAACATTTGAGTCAATTTAATGAATTAAAAGTGGTTTAGTATTCAAATCAAATGCGTTTCCTCATTTATGGTGTCCTTTATTTTCACCTCGCTACTGACCCCAGTAATTGCTTTCACTGTCACAGTCAGCAGCGTGTCCTTTAAGTGTTAGTTCCAGTTTTCTATACCAGTCTGACATCCGAAATAAGTCATTTAGTCATCCATCTCTCCTCGCCTCTAGAAGACATAAATACTCACAACTTGTTGAACTCTAAGAAGTCCGTTAACAGCTGTCTCCACTCCTGTAGAAAGTCCCAGATACTGAGCATCTAGAGGTGAGTGTTGTGAAGTCATAGTCCAGGAGTTTTTTCAAGTTAAGCTGGAATAAAATTTCAAACTGTAGACGCTTACTTCTGCAAGCAGCAAAGCTTTCCACTATTTACATTTTTGTGGATGGTGTAGTGATGCTCTATGATTACCAGGGGAGAAAGGCAAAATTGATATGTACTCTTTTCAGCTAATAAGGATGGAGACAGAATCATCAAAGTCATTCTGCTTTGGAAGTCTTCCTTGGAAAATATTAGCATTTCTGTCACATTAGATTGCTTTCTCCTGCTTTTCTGCAGGTCAGTTTCCCTTGCTACTTTTCTCTCAATCTAACTTTTTTTTAGAGCATCATCCTCCATCACCGTGTATTTAGGAGAGGAAGATGATGCCTATGTGCCTTATTCAAACTAACGTTTGAGTTATAAACTCACACCCATAATTAAAAAGAAGTCTGGAAGGCAAAAATAATCATCATTTAACATGCAACTCACCCTTAAATGGACATCGCTCCCACTGGTGTGGTACATTTATTGATACTGACATAGCACGTGGAAATCTGCTTGGTGAGAACCTATTGAAAATATGAACTCCTTTACTACCCAGTGTACTGATGCTTCTGCAAGATAGAATTCACCCCTTTGATATTTTATCTAACAAAATTAACTCAGATTCATTTGGTTTGCTGTTGTAAAAGCTTTCAGCTCGTGCTTTAGGCCAGGTATATAACTGTAGTGTTTGGGTTTTTTCATCAGCAATTTAAAATGTGGAAAAGTAAGTCACTTCAAAGCAAATGAGGCTTTCATCCTTCACCTCTCCTACTTCTCACGGTGGAGTAATTTAAGGTCTTGAATTTTAAATGAGTATTTCAAATTTAGGAGGCAAAATGTTTTTCTGAAATTTGCACATAATTAATGATATATAAATTTTAAGACTCCCATCAGTATTCTTTTACACTTACAGATATAATGCCTGCTGTACCTTTCATTGAGTTATTCAGTTTCTGGATTTCACAATATTTCATTTCATGTAGCATAGTTAAACACAATGCTAAAATAGGGGGATATCTGGAGCCCCCTGGCCAAATGTGGCCAAAGAGGCATTATATTTCTAGTATCTGTTTAAGATCTTCAGTGTGAAATACAGTTTAAAGATTGTATATAAATATGAAAAAAATATTTTTTAAGATTAAACAAAGATATGTGATGTCTCTCGGTGTGTCTAGAAAAGTTTGATGATCATAGCTTGTAACAGAATAATGTGTTAGTCATTTTATTTTTAAATGTGTTAGAGATGTACAAGGCTGAAATAAATTATATCCCAATTTGACGTTTTAACCGGGTGAATACTTGCACTCTAATCTATCAAAGCTTTTGTGGAGTCCAGCTGAATAAAAGAAAGTCACTCTTCTTCCTTAAAATGAAATACTTCACCTGTACAGGCGATGGAGATCTTAGGATTTTGGCTTAATCAATGTCCCATTGAGCTCACTAAGAAATTTCCTTCTTCACCTGCTTCTTATAATTAGCCAAGAAGTTTAATGTCTCTTAATGGAACATCGAGCATCACCTCCTGCTGCAGGTAAATTGACCATTCATCTTCTGCTTTTGTGGTAATTCCTGTCTTACTCGTAACTATTTCCAACTCCTTCCTCAAAATATATTACTTAATTAGTATTTATAACAATGGCTTATTGTAAGATGGGGTTCAAAGGTTTGAGAGTAGTTTGGTGAAATATTTCAGCTGCTGACTGGTAAAGCCATTATCACTCTCCGGAGGGGAGCTGTAGACTTTATATGATTCACTTAACAAAATGGACCAAAGGTGAGTGTGAGGTGATCCTTAACAAGGCTATTGGTAAAACTGTACTGAAAGAAAGTGTGTCCAGGAAATAGGATTGTCTACAGGATAACAAGATTATCCCCTGTCAAATTCACCCTGTAAAGAAGCCGGCATTGTATGCAATAGAGGAAATGAATGGGACCACTAGAAATCTGAAGCAGGTCTTGGATTGCAGCAGGGCTGCCTTTTGGGAGAGGTGGAATTTGGAAAGAGTATTTGGAGGGAGTATGGGGTCGGAAAAGTTGTTAAGTGTCAAATAAGATTAATAGTAAAAAAGGGTTTACTGTATGATGAGGTTTAATATTAGTACTCATCCAGCGATGTTTATTTTGAATGCTTTCAGCGATCTGAGGGCTTTACACAGTCATTTGGTCAAGTGCATTTGTCAGACAGAGCATTTTAAATATCACACTTGTTTTTAATCGACTACCTCCATCAGATAGACTAATGTCTTCCTGGCTCCAGTTGTCTTTGGTTCTATCAGGCCATCTCAGGGTCATTTGTACCGCTGGGTATAAATTCCTGTAGATCTTTCTTCTACCATTTATCTCAATACACAGATGCAAATAAATCTGTTAATGCGTGCTATCAAGCGTAGGCATTCCTTCCTTCTTCCAAAACGGTCACTGGGCCTCTCACTTAAATAGATAATACTCTGTATAATAAGCTCCATGCTATCTGTCAATGAGTCTTTTTTACAGTGGTTTCTGCTTTGGGCTTGTCATTTTCAAACAAAAGCTTTTGTGATGCTGTTTTGAAGTACTACAGGGCGGGACATGCTCCTGAGGATTTTTGGTCTTACATGCCAGGTCATCCTGGTGAACTGCCGTTGTCAGAAATCAAGGAAAAGATATTAACAGCTTGTGGTATGTGAGGCGTGTGTCTTCATTCAGTTCAGCTCCAGGTATCTCCTCACAGGTTTCTGTTCCCTGTGCCCTTGGGAGGTGCACAGAGGGGCACCTTAGATCCCCTGGGAGCACAGCTTTTTGCAAGTTTAGAAATGAGATGAAATTTGTCTGTGTGTCTCACTTAATACATCAGTATGAGCTCCAGCTACAGTCTAGCAGTCCTTCCAGAAAGTATTTATCTTTCTGAATACAGTTGTCCTCACCGGAACAATTTCCTCTTGAGCTGGAATGCTATTGACAGTGGCAGGCCAGTCAAGTGCGCTTTTTCTTGGCTGATTTGTCCCACTTCAGCACTGAACGGTTTAGTCTAATAAAAGAAACCAAGGCACCTGCAGTCACTGTCCCAATAATGTCCCAATAATGCTGTCCCCTTTTTAATTGTGTATAATGTCTTAACAGAGGGCTGCAAAGGGATTCAGTCACCAGCACGAGAGAAGTACAAATCTGAAGGTGAGATTAAAGAAATGACTCATATCCAACAGTCAATACCTGCCACCATTTCTCTGTGGGCCAAATCGGAGGGTTAGGGTCAGGGAGTTAATCTGTGCATCAGAGCAAGTGGATGGTGAGGGAAGAAGCCTAGTGCAGGGAGTTGATCAAGGCTACAGCAAGAAAGAGCTTGAAGATGTTGACAGGTAAATCAGGGAAGGAATGCAGACATCAGGAGAAATGAACTGCTGGGATAGAGCTGTTGGGATCATTTAAATGAATCAAGAGAGAACCAGCAGCAGAATCATAATCATGTTAGGCAGGTATACACAGGCACACCTAGCCGTGACACCCCCATGCCCCATCTCCCACTTAAAAAAAATATGAATATGTTAACTAAACCAGTTTTAAAACTAACAGGAATTCTAACACAGAGGCTGTGGCAGCACTTACTTTTACATTGAATCATTTCAGCTGATCCAGGTCTGAAAGCATTAAGAAATGGGTGAGGAGAAAGAAACCCTCTTTGCTTTGATCACTGGCTGGAGATATTGTTGAGTAACAACCTGCACAGCAGAGTTATTGAGAACTGGACATACTGCCAGGGCAGCTGTATTAGCTCAGAGAGGTGCCAGTTCCTCCTCAGGGTGACCATGATTTGTGTTGCCACTGGATTGGAAACAGCCTGTGCAGAGAGGATGCTTTGCCCCCTGTGCTTCCTGTGCCTTGCCATCCATGACAGGGTATGACAAGAGCGTTTGGCACTTCTCTTCAGTCTTCTCTGGGTGAGGTTCATCTTTACGGACCCAGACGTGGAAGAAGAAAAGGCACTTGTCCGTAGGTAGAAATAACCCATTACTCCAGTTTGGCTATAGCCCGTGTGGGTACAGAGCTGGCAGGACACAAGGTGCCATGACCTTTACACTTCCAAATTGTGCCAGAGTCCTGCTGTTTGCCAGCAGTGGGTCCTCTTCAGTTCTGGAGAGGGAGAAGTACCACCTTTTGTTTACCTCAGGAGCCTCTTTCACTTGTGTGCCTGGGTTCCTCTTCCTGTCATTGTGTGTCAGGTGGTAAAGTCATCTTGCCTAGGAAATAATCCTGTGGTTTTGATTAAGCATCACTTTTTTTTTTTTTTAAAAATGCTCATTCTCCTTCAGTCCTGTTTGTAAAAGGACAAGAATGCTCATGGCAGAACCCGTCCATGCCTTGTGGAACCTCAGTGAAGCCTAAACAGAATCTTTTATGTCACTTAGCAATATAAATGAGGATTACATGCAACAGAAGTTATATTCAACTATATCATTAAGCTCTTTGCATGTGAAAGAGCATTGAAAAGGGCAGAAGACAAGACTGTTGTCTAACAACTCTCACGGAATTCATTACCTGAGTGAAGCAAACAGAAGGCCTGTCAATTCCCAATTATGATATTGCCCCCATTTGGATCATAAACATTCTTCAGGATTAACAAATTTACGGTCCATATCATCCACAGTAGTTGCAAATTGTCTAAACCTTCATTATGGCCAGTGCAACTAGGACAATTTATAAGGGTGGAAGATCTGACCTGATGTCAATATGATAGAAACAATGATACTTTATTCTCATTATCCTCACTGTCAGCACATCCAGCGCTTCTGTGTGATTCCTTTAGCACGCAGCAAATATTTACTGAGCTTCTCTGTTTGCTTGAGGTGGACTACAGATGACCAACTGTCATGATCAATCACTTCATCAACTGAGACAATTTGATCCTTACTTTATAAGAGCCTCTGATCAAATAGGTTTATTCCTGAGAAACATCCAAATTCAACAGTTTCTTATATCGCTTCTAGTACCAGGCAGTAACATTTCACAGTCTCTTGGAAATACGCCAGTTGTCTTATTTCTGGCTGCTGCTACCCTTTTTAAGAGGTTTGGTTTGTTGTAAGTGGAGAAGCATTGCTGAAGGATGCCTTTACCATAAGCAGATTCTGTATACCTTCGAATGCTGATGTAAAAAGCATTATTGCTTTCACTGCTGTTTGAAATCAGTATTGAATGCCAAGTGTACCAAGGTGCTGTCGCTGAGACATGAGACCCTCCATACTGATGGCAGTAATAAAGGCTATTCTTAAATTTGAGAGACTTAACACCTTGAAATATTAATTCTTCCATGGTATTGTTTTATAAAACATATATAATTCAAAGGCATTAGACAGTGAAACTACAGTGGCAAATTACAAGAGTTATTAAAAATTCTCTTTCAAGCTAATATCAAGTCATCAAAAAATTGAATACTCCTGACCCTTTTACCGAAGTGTAAATTAGCAGCCTAATGGTAATATTCAGATGGGCAAAAGAAATATAAGCTCCTTTTGATGAAAATAATATAAGAAAGTGCTTCCCTGCTGTGAATCATCTTAACATGTGAAATAGCATTTTGGTACAATGATCTCTGCAAAGGACACAGCAAGCTGGCAAATATGGAAACAAAAGATGAAAGCAATTTTGTGCATCTCTTGCCAACGTTTTGTTCCCATTTTAGTTATTATATAAAATCTGAGCATCTCAAAGCACCCCTGCACGTTAGTTTAAAAACAAATGACTTGTCCAAGCAATAAACTTTTCCTTACAGAAAACACTAGTTGTGGATGTAAATTAAAGCAAAAGTGTATAATATAGTGACGATCTTTAATTTTTTGAACGTATTTTCACCAAAAAATTACAGCTGGTTTTACTGCAGCATTAATATTTACATGTGTTGTTTTTTTTTAAAAGTCATCTATTTGAAACAAGATTGTTACAAAATTGTTGAGATGTTCTGTATTTCTTCCATAATTGTATATTGCAGGAAAAGAAATAAGAAATTGAAGCATCTGGTAACATCAAGGAAGCAGATTTTTTTTTTTCTCCTGTGCACCCACCCATGCTATTTGCTGAGACCACCCATGTCAAAGGTTGTATAGCCTAAAATTCCTAAGTGGTGGGAAATCCCTTCTTCTGTAGTGAAAGCTTTATTGTATTATGCTACTTACTTTTCCTCTGGGGTGGAAATTTGACTACTCTTTCTCATATGTGCTGAGATCTTTCATGGGCATGCATTTCAGTTAAATATAAAGCAGAGTGCTGTGCTCTTCCCACTATTAATTCTACTCACTTTCTTCCATTCTCTTTTGGTGGATACAGCTCACTTGGAGCCACTCTGCCCACAGGAATTAAGACAGCCAAACACCTGAGTGCATCCTTAAAATAAAGTGAATTACTGGAGTTATCAAACTGCGTTGTCCTGCTTATGAGCTAAGGTGCTGTCATGAGTCAGAGCTATAGATTCTGGTCCAGCTCTCATGGAAATCTGTGATGTGGGCAGCATTCACATCACTGAGAGCCTTGAACTAACCCCAAAGATGCAAGCTGTGTGCTGAAAATAGTTCTGTTCTCACATTCAATGCTTATTTAACTATACAACTCATAATATAAAATACCATAATATTCTATATATTGCTGTAAAATCATTAGTTGCTGTGTCTTCTGCTTTTTAAACAATTGAAGTCATCACTAAAATGTATGGGTTTTCATCATATGTTGTCCCAGGTCACCTTCCAATGTTACTGATGATACTGAGAACTACGATAAATAAAAAATGGATATTCATTTTACATCTTGGATATATGGTTGAATGGATACCTGGGCTACCTTTTGTAGATCCAGGCCTGGATGTTGGTTGCCCTGCCTGTGGCAGGGGGTTGAAATCTATGATCCTTGAGTTCCCTTCAAACCCATGCCACTCTGATTCGATGATATTTAGCTTGGTGATTCCGAGTGAGAGGTGAGCTCATGATGATTGATTTAACTCCCTCAGCAGAATCTTTATCCAACTTAAAAACTCATTTACCTGAGATCAGATCTTTCCACCCACAGGTCTCCACTCACACTCAGAAGCATTCCTTGAAGTCAAGCAGTTCTGCTTCTGACTGAAACTCTTTGCTCATCACTGCTAAGGTGGGTGCCTTATATAGTTGCTGGGGTAATATGGACTGTTAAAAATGAGAGTTTACAGCAACTAAGAGAAATATGTGTTGGTTATTACTGAAAGCTGGTCCAGCATCTTCTCTTCAACAGCATGTTTTGGGGTCAGGGCTGAAATTAGCTAAAGTTTGTAATCCACAATAAAAGCAAAGAATTTGGAGCCAAAAGACAAGAACCAGTTTTGCCAAGAACTTTAACTTGGAATCAAAAAGACTTTGGTTATTGGCAAGAGGAAGTAACCTAAGATTCAATTGAATTGAACTGATTTTTCTCTTCTTCACCTAATGTTATTGCACTCATGGTTCATGTATTGCATCTGAAATGCTTTGATAGTCCAGCGATCGCTAAGAGATGTTTGATAATATTAAACTCTGCCCCAAGCTGAGAAAGTTTGGTGGGATCTCTAAAGGCTTAACCCCTCATTACTGCTCTCCAGAAAGGTCAAGGCTCTACCTGTGCCTATGATCTGTATGCATACGTGGTTGAGTCTGTAGTCCCTGTGCCCCTTCTGATGGGGAGTAAACACAAAATGAATCTTGGGTATCTCTTAACTGTGGAGTGTCACTACGCTTTAGTGAAGCTGTTTGTGCACAGAGGTTGTGGGGTACAGTGAACAAGTATTGTAAGGATGAAGGCACTGTGGATGTTTACTCACTGTAGACCTGTGCAGTAAGGTTATGTGATTCCCTACACTGGGAGGTTTTCTTATGACTTGGTGCATCGCTGTGATAAAACTGGCTTTGGAGTTGTAAAGATTGCAAAGATCGTGTTTCTCAGGCATCTGTATAATTTAGGGTCATACTAAAATTAATTTGCTACCTGTCATGCATTTTGTGTTGTCTGTGTAAGGATAAGCCATAAGTAATGAGAATGCAAAGAGGGGCAAGAAAGCCTGAAAAGAAGTGCAAACACAATTCAGGCCAAGGCTTTAAAGCTGTTAGTTCAATACCAGACATATGGATGTACATCAGGCTGTCACTTCTGCTGTTATATTCTTCTCTCATCAAACAGCTTCTTTCACAGAATTATGTCTTCAGTCTTCATTAGCAATCTTACTTTTCTCATTATTTAATGAAAATTTCCTTGAAACTAAAAGCTCATTTGTCATTAAAAGGCACCACTTACATATTACAAATGACAAATTTTGTCATGTACAGCGAGAACGTATCGGTCGCAGGGCTTCCAAGAACAACTTCACCTCCACTGTAGTACAAGATGGGAGGGCAGAGTCCAGAAAGAAACATCCTGCTCTAAAACCTTTCCTGCATCAGTTCATTGGGCATTATGATAATTAGATCATCTGTCTAAATAGGGTCCATATGGTGATTTTTCTGTAAATGTTTTCTTTATTTGAACACAGTGTATTAATCTATTTACAGCTCCACATTGAAATTAACCTTGGAGACTGGATAATTAGAATCTGAGCTGAGTAGCAGAACAGTTTTTTTATTCCTCGGGGCAGGGGTGATGGAAATATTAGACATATTATCTCTGATTCTAAAGTCTAGGCAATGAGTTAGAGATAAATGACATGGACCTGGCAAAGGAGTCATATTCTTGGATTCATTCTATTTTAGTTTTTTTTCAAAACTACAGCAAAGGAAAATGTAAGTTAATTTGGGTTATCATCCTTTAGTAAACCTACAAATTTTTCTTTTTGATTAAGACAGCTGTGTTTGAGCAGCAGAGTACGAAGCTAAGGAAAAAGTTATAATTTCAGCTTGAAAGGATACCAGCATTTCTTCATTTTTTCAGAGCTTTTTGTAAATTTTTTTCTTACTTTGTGGCTTTGAGATGGAACAAAACCACTTGAATATAGAGACAGTTAGAAATAAGATAGAAGAGTATTCTGATTTTTCCTATTTGATTCTTTGTTACCTGTTTTTCATGGCATTCATAGCATGTACATTGATGAGGTTGCGCTGAAATGTTTGAACGGAGACAAACTGTAAGCCTCCTGCTTCATACAGTGGACCAGGTTTTCAGAGCATTGCCTGTAAAAATGCACCAGGGTTTTCTGTACCTGCGTAACATGCTTAAGTGCTCTGCTGAATTGCAGCCTTCGCTTGTGTAATGACTGATAGTGTTTGTAGTGTCGGATTTGCACAAATAATTGTGCAGTTAATACTCCATCTGGTTCCTGCAATCCCAGATACCAGGGTAATGGGTGTCACGTAGTGGCCTCAGTAGGAGGAGGATGGTGTCTGAAGACAGAGTCTCTGGTGATAGTCTTATCTCAGAGCAAAGACACGGGACAACAGAGTAACATATGTTTTAAGAAACTTAACATAGAAATTTTTAGAAGTACCTCCCTGCTAGTTTCTCGAGCTGGTAAAGAAGAATTGGGCAGCTTGATGCTTTCCTGCCAGGACAGTCTCTGAAATATGGGCATGCCTAGTATCAGAAGACACCTGAGAGTTTTGCTGATAGTGATACTATGTTTTGTTTAAAACCATAGCAAATTAACAAAGCACCCTGGTCCCTTAATGCAGGCACCATAAAGTGTGCAAATCTTAGTTGGGTTTCCTTACAAGCAGCCAGCTGGAATGCAGGAGCAGGGTGCTTAACTAAACTTGAATCCCACGAAACAACATCTTGCCGCAGTTTCAGTGAAGAGCAGTTTAATGAATTTGTTATTAATTGTCATCACCTTATAAATAACCAGAACATAAAGCAGAGAGAATAATCTCCTTCGTTTGCCCTCAAGGCGGTCACAGCGTAGGTGGTGGGAGTGTTCAGAGAACATTCAGGAACCAAGCCGCCTGGCACCAGACTGTTGCATTTACTCACCATGTCCGCACCAGTGGCGGTGGCCCCATCAGGCGTGACAGGCAACCAGCCCCAGGAGCTTTCTGGTGGGTCATCTCAAGGGTGGTTTATGCTGCTTGGCTGAGGCTGTGTTGCAGCACCAATTAACAACCTGGAATTCCCTCCTTGTGATCAGAGGTTAATGAAGATAATAGCCTCTTATTCGCTTGCAAGAAGGCTGAGACTTATTGAGATATTTGCCCCACTGCTGGAGGTGAATTGAGTAACTGAGGGTGCAGGCCCTTTGTGGGCAATAAGTAATGATTTTATGGATAACGAACAGTGAGAGTCTTTAATTACCGGGATATCTCAGCAGAAGATGTCTTTAAAAATTTGGGACTTAATTGCTGCATTAGATTCTTATTTCTTTATGTGTTTCACCATTTGAAAGTTTTACATGCGTCTCTTCCCGAAGGTATTTTTATGATGATTTCAGATCACTACTGTACTTGACTATATTAACAACTTCTCTGCATAGCTTTGCTTTTAAAGAAAATGAAAATTTAAGACAGTTTCATTTTTTAAGAGGTTTAGACCTGCTGTCTGACTCTTTCCTGGATTTGTTAAAACTTTCAAGCTTCTCTGTTGTTTCTCAAAATACCTTATATGTAGATCTTACATTCTTTTCTTTTTTTTTTTAACCAAAGTCTGCTGAGTAATTGTACTGTCTGCTCAATAGAAAACTGATTACATCTCCTTCACCTCTTGCATATGGTAATGATTTCTTCGAGAGAATAGAAAAGCTGTATGATATGAATTTTTTCTACAGGAAAGGTCAAAGTAAAATTCACTCACTGGCACAACTGATATCTGGGTCTAAATCCAGTAGTTGAGCATCTCTGTGATATTCTGCTAAAATGTCTATAGCGGAAAAACATGAATATTGAGAACAACCTAAGTTGTAATCTGAAGAAAAGACATCTTTGTACATACAGTAATGCAATTAGGGCCTCTCTGATACAAAAGAAAAATGGAACCAACATATCTGCTATCTTCTTTCTCTTCCTGATGCCTGAGATTGACACACAAGTGTGAAGATACAACTTCTTTCTTTCTCCCCCTTTCTGGAAAGACCAGTGCTGGTTGTTCCTTGTGCCTTCCAGAGGTGGGAGCCTGTCTGGCTTCTGTATTAACATCTAGACCGTTCCCTGGGAGGCACATACAGCAGGATAGGACAGAAGCTCTATTAAAAAATTTCTTACTTATTAAAAGATGTTCTCCAATATCCCCATCTCTCTTCTGGCCCTCTGCTCAGTTGTTAAGGGTGGAATTACAAAACCAAGCATATGGGCTATATTTGCCACTCAAGAGTAGTTTTCTCCTCAGTATTCTGCATTAGTTGTTTAGCTAACATTTTATTTTCATCTTCTCTTAAAAGGAATTAGTGCTTTTGGTTCGCTTACATAGTGCTGCAGTTTTCTTCTTTGCAAGTTATCAGTGATTGGTTTCCTGAGCTTTCCTTGCCATGGAAATTCTTCTGTAGCTGAGTACCCAACATGGTTGCTCTGTGTACATACTCAGTCCTGAATTTCTCCAATTACTTTTGTAGCTTTCCATTAGTTGTGTCCCTACTTTGTCTTATGACCCCAGGATCCAACTAACTTGATGATTTAAATATACATTTGCTTGCAGACTAATTGCTAAATCATCTTCCATTATAGCTACATCCCTTGCTTCTATGAAAAAAATCCTCTGACTAAATGATCACTCTTTTTGTCCCTCTTGCGTTATGCTGGCCTTTGCAAACTTTAGGAAAGAAATAGCTCAGTGAAGCCCCTGGGTTTTCATTTTCTTTCTTTTTTTCTCTCTCTCTTTTTTTTCTTTTATTTTTTTTCTCCTTACATACCAGAAGTTGTCTGTATTTATCAATGATTCAGACCTTTTTGTGTCATATGAAGATTCTCTGTAAGTTAGGGGTATGAAAGCAGTGTCAATTTGAACTGAGTGATGCTATGGTAAAGTCAGTTTTCACACAGATATTTGTTCTGGTTACCAATGAGTCTTTGCTTTCTTACTAGGAACTAATTCCTTTCGGATTTAAAGATTTGTTCTTAAATCTGAAAAAGCTCTGTGATGTCACATTCCTGTGTGCTCTCCATTGTGAGGTCACATTTTCATAAGTACTATTTTAATCTGCATTATTGTCTCATACTTTGAGTGAAAAGATTCAAAGTTTTCTTCCTCTGCATGCATCAACTCAAAAAAATAAATAAAGAGGGAAGTTCAGAGCTTGAGAAGGACCTAGTGCTGGGACACTGTGGGCATGGATGCTTAGAGTTGCCCTGTCTCTTTGTGATGAGCACATGGTTGCAGCCTGAGTCCCTTTGCTCTTTGCTTTTACAGTCAACAGCGACTTTAGTCGCGGTGCAGCCCTCGCCCATTTGCTGGGTTTTTTTGTCTTGTTTTTTTAAGGACGTTTTGAAATGCGTTAGATCTGCTCTTTCCAAATGTCACCCCCTTTCCACACACTATTCTTTTTAAAACCTTCATATGCAGGTCCAGTTTCTCCATAATTTTCCTTTCTTTAGCAATACTTAGTGAAGTGTTGCCGATGTACAGGAGGTCAGAAGACACTTCTACATCTCTGTGGTGGACCTTAAGCTCCATAAGGATATTAAATGGAGTCAGGAGTACATGAAGAAAAAGAGCTGTGAAGATTTAGAGTAAAGGTAACTCCTACTTTTCTAGCTGAGGCTGAATGGAAGAGTGGCAGAGATATTCCAGATGGACCAAAATAAAATTAAATAGCTCAACTCTGAAGAGTGGAGATACGGGGGAATAAATGGAAAGAAGAGAATGGTGAAGAGCAGGGAGAAAATTACCCATTTTGCATATAAATGATGTAATTACCCCCTCAGCTTCTCAGGCAGAAGTTGACATCCCTAATTAAAATAATTTTATGATCTTCTGGGGACAGATATACAAAAGCATAAAGAGAAGGAAAAAATAACAAATACAAAACTAACCAACATCAGCAGCCATTTTTACAAAATCATTTTGCAACAGGACCGATGATGTACATGCAGTCTCAGCTTTATAACGAATTATCAGGCTTGTATTTTATTTCAGATGATTCACGGGGCTTGATATAAAAGGCAGAGGCTGAATAAAACCTTTTCAGAGAAAAGAATGATGAAACCACAATACGAGGACAGGGAATTGAAAGCCTACTGGACTGAATTTCATTGTTTTCTTCTGATTAATACTGGAAATTGAAAGCCAGTGTGTTTAACCTGTGCTGATGCTACAGTTGCTGTAATTAAGCATGAGAATATGGTCTTACAACTTGTGCATGCTGATTATTTTATACAAAGCACTTGGCAAATTTGCCAGAACATACACTATTAAATCTACAACAGTGGCGTCCAGCCATCAAAGGCTGCCATAGTCGTTTGTTTAATTGATCTACTGTATTCCACCACATCTTCACTTCCCACTTGCCTGGCAAGAAGGTAGTTATGAAGCCTCTTCCAGACTGTGAGGTAGCAAAACACGTTGTTTTAGCTGCATGGGAAGGAAGGGGTTGCACTACAAAGTGAGATAAAACCCAGTGAGTGTAACAAATCTGGAAAATTCCATTATCATATGCCTCGTCTTATCACTCGTACCATCTGACTGACAGATTTAATGTTGCTAAGAGACTTGACAGACCAACTTGTTAGCATAGCATACTGCATAGTAGTGATTGATAAATCAATCGTTACCACTACTTTTACTGTACTGGGGTGATATTTCAGTAGGCAGAAGTTTGCTGAGGGATATGTTTGTATACATGATTTTTTTTTTTTCCCCCACCCTCTTCCACCTAGTTGATTCTCTTTTGGCATTTCCTAAGTATTTTTGGTGATTTCACAGTAAGGTGACAAGCTAGAAGTCAAGAGAATAGTGTTGTCCTCAGGCAAAAATGCAGAAAATCGGGCTAGAAATCTCACAAGAGCTGATGTTCTTGTCCTATAAAAGCTGCTTACAGCAGTGACGAAGTGTTGAATCATATAGAAAAATTTAAATCTTTCTTGAAGTATTTTCACATCTAGTACCGATAGATTAATTAATAAAAGCAAACAAAGCATTTTAAGCCTCAGAAAAGCTTTGGGTTTGGTTCTGCTCAGAGGATGGGCATGGTATCAAGTCCATTAGTTCTGAGCTGATTCATCCTGCCCTAATTAATACGATTCACTCATAGACCACAGAATCTGGAATAACCATTGTGGTTTATGAGGTAATTAAATCTTATCTAGTGTACCACGTGCCTGGTTTTTCAATTCCTATTTACGTAGGTGGAAGGGGGAAGCGTATTGTAGTTATTTCATCTGAGAAGTCTCAAATGTCAGCGATGAATCTTTCCTTCCCCAAATTCTGTTCTTTTGTTTGTTTCTGTTCTGGAACACAAAGAAGAACCAGATAAAACATCAAGACTAGTTTGAAACAATTCTTGAAGGGTGGTTTTGCAGGTGGGCTCTACAGCAGGCATTGGTGGGGTGGGGAGTAGGGAGTGGGGGCCTTCTGCAGTATCCCAGAGCATCATAGCTCTTACCCGTATCAGCACCTCCTGAATTCATGGTTATTAAGGCTGGGGATATGGATTATTTTCCAGATAAGCAGAATGGTCAGTACATGTTCCCAAGTTTGAGAAATCCTTTTGCAAAATGCCTTTCTGTGCAGGACGGTCAAGGACCTCAGTAAAGGTGGCAGCTGAAACCAAGTAATATGTTTGCGGGCAAATAACGGCCTTTAGTTTTTGCAGTGTGATTGGGAAAGTAATGCGGCTCTTCTCTTCTTGCAGGAGAAACAGAAAATCAAAGGGAGAACAGTGTAACATACTGTACAGGAATTATCTATGGGACCTGTACAAGGTGTAAGAAAGCTGGCAGGAAGAGACTTCTTTGGATACCACAGATATCATGATTCTGAAAACACTTAAAGATAAGGGATTGATTCTTTACGAAAGACTGAGGCACTGAAAAATGCTTAGAATGATCCAAACTTGATTCAGCTTCTCCTGTCAGTGAGGGAAGGGAGCGCTGTGTTGTGTCCTCCTTCCAGAGCTCCTTTCACTCAAGAGAATCAAAATTTATTCGCAGAATATTTGGCTTGAAAGCAAATATATGGCTTTCTAGATTCTTCTTTTGTAAAGATGTATATACATCCTGCTGAAAATCGTGTGCAATCTGTACCAGACAGACATTTTGTTTATTTCTGGATTTCAGCCTGTGTATAAATTAATCTGTCTTTATCCCTATTTCTCAAGAGACGTACGTAGCTGTCCGTATACCAGCATTTATCTTTCTGGTTAGTGCCACTGTGTGGATAATACATCACTAGAGCAGTGGTGCTAGTTATGATGTATGACACTAACATATCATAAAAGCATTGCCACTTCTATGATGTATTATTCAAAACATGGAATTAAACAGAAGAATCAATATAATACAGGCCCTTAATATTTTAAGGTGGGTTAGAAGGTTTTAGATTAAAGAATCTGTGCTCCAGAGGCTTTACTTTAGAGGCTCAGCACATAACAAAAACAAGTGAGGATACCTGTTACTTCATATATGGCCCAGTTTTTACGAAAAAAAAAAATAAAAAATTCATTCTGTGACCAGAGAAACTTTCCAAGTCTCATTCCCTACATGTTTCAAGTCCTCTATGCACCCAAGCTTTCTACCATGTTCGTCCCAAATATCTTTGGGGCTTGGACTCGACCTCTTGAGTTCCCTTCCAGCCCCTACAATTCTTTGATTCTGTGATCTTCCACAAAATACTGTCTTCACTGTCTCCACGTTAGCCAGTTCTCTCAGCAGCCTCTCTTATCCCTGGACCACCACCCAGCAGCTCCAGCTGTGCTCAGCCCTGAGCTGCCTGAGGATAACCGCCCGCCTCATCCCTGTTGATGGGCTACCTGGCGTGCTGAGCAGAGCAGATAATGGTGCATTTATTTCTCAGCTTTTTGCACAGTGAGGGCGCTTATTTGACTCTCTCTTCTCTACTTGGCTACCTGATTGCCTCTAAACTTACTGAAATGTAGTTCCTATTGAGGATCTGCCTCTTCACGAAATGCAGGTGGAATTAGTACACGTAGTTTCAAAAGTTAATAGGAGATGATGAGGGGTGGAAGGAGGGCCGGCGGGCAGGGGGTGTGTGGGTGGAACAGGGAAGAGCCTGGGCATCTATCTTATTTTTTTGTGGCTGACTTAAGTCCTTTTGAGAAGGACAATATTATTTTCATTATTATTCAGCTGTTTTGATGGATTTACAGAGACTAAAATTGTGTTTAGGATCATTCATTTGTTTTTCCAACATTGCAAATCTAATGTGCTCAAGAGTCATAGCGTAGGCAAAATTTGAATAAGAAATAGGTTTGGGTTTGTGATTCTAATGTCATTTCAGTTCTGTGAGTCCTTTTGAAGTGCCCAGACTGTATTTTCCTACTTTTGCTCAGAAAGGTGAAGTGGCAAAAGAGGCTGCCAGGTGTTCCCATGCATAAACTTTAACAAGCCTAGGTATTGCAAAACATGATTAAAACACCAACAGTTGGCACTTCTGGGCTGCTCCATATCCAATGTAAAGAAAACCGATCCCACAGCGAGCTAAAAACAATTTCCTAGGTTCAGAAGGCCCTGCTTCTGAACATCTCAACGGAATAAAACCTGAGATTTAGTATCAATTCCTTGCCCTTAGCAGGCTTTTTTAATTGCATGTTTGCAAGCTGTCTTCGTGCTGTTTTATTTTCTTCTGGTTGTGGTGCGGCCACCTCACTTGTTTTGTCTGCTTGAACATGGCATTTATTAATCTCATTAGCAATTCTTTTTCCTCCTCCCGAAACATGACCTTCTACTTATAGTTTTGGGATAGTAAATTTATTAACCATTCTTAGGTAAGATACAAAATCCTTTTCCTGCCTTGATATTATTTCCTTGAATCCTTGAAGATATTTATACAGTTTTATATCCCCTTAATCTCTTTTTCTCTAAGCTGTCTAAATTAAGTTCCCTTGCTTGCTCTTCCTATGTCATATCCTCTAATCCTTGAATCATTTCAGTTGTCCAAACTACCACAAAACCAGCATATACGTTTCCTGGGGCTCAGAACATAGAAATTAAAAGGGCCCTGGTCTATCACGACATGCTTCTATGAGCATACC
The DNA here is from genome assembly GCA_022605575.1 of Laterallus jamaicensis coturniculus. NCBI lineage: Eukaryota > Metazoa > Chordata > Aves > Gruiformes > Rallidae > Laterallus > Laterallus jamaicensis. The sequence continues at coordinate 8,434,075 of JAKCOX010000005.1, forward strand.
TCTCCTGGACAGCCTTAGCCAAGGAGAGCTGCAATTCTTTCGCAGTTTGGGCAGTTTTATTTATTATATATTTTTATCAATTTTTGGTAGTATTCACAGAGTGCCAGCCTAAAATAGAAAATTCTCATTGTGTGTGAGAACCTTCTGGCAGAGACCCCAACAAAGAACGCTACAGATCAAAACCTCTGCGCTATTTCAGTTCCTTTAGAATCAGTATTTATGACATATAATGTTTAGTGATAAATGTGGTTTAGATTTTTTAATATATTTTGTTCTAAGAATAATATTTCAATAAGAGCATTTCTGGGACAGTGAGAGAGGAGGCGAATAGTTTGTTTAGATTGTGCAACATCTAAAACCACCAGAGTTTATGGAGGTTGTGGCAATTTACATCTCTTACCCCCAGATAATACACTGACAAGATCATTCAGATTGTTCAGATATAAATATAGATAATTTTATCTAAGTCAGAGCAAGATTATAACATCAATCCCCTAGCCAGTGATTTACAGTAACTGTCTTCTCTCTGAGGCGAGATAGTAAATCTGCCAAAAGTAGTTCCACCTGTCTTTGGGCCTGAGCCTAAACAAATCCATACGTGTGGTCAGAACATGAGTGATGCCAAGGAGAAATATGTTTGGGTAGATAGGCAACTGAAGATGCACATGTCTCTTCCAGCTTCCTCTTCTGTGGCCGTGGTCGTGTTGTAAAAGAACTAGCCTGAAGGGCCAAGCAGTGTCTTTGGCTACATTCATCCACCATGGTGTCACAGGAACTCGGTGTATATAGATGGAGAATTTCTTCAAGATGTCTGTGAAAACGGTGCTAGTTTGGAGGGAGAACAGAAGTCCATATTGCTGTGGTGTAAAGGAAGGTAACAATATAGCAAGAAGGAACAGGTCAGGGCTGATTATGCTGTTTGAATACCTGAAAATATGCATACAAATACCCATGACCTGTGTGATTGACTGACACTTTCATTTCTAGGTTTTCTGTGAATACGTAGAAGCATATATACTCTGGTAGTTTATATAGCTTGTGCACTACCTCTACGACAAGCTAGTCTTTGGAAGTCTTAACTACACAGAATGTAGTCCCTTCTTAAAACCATGTCTTTTACCTCAACATTCATCTGTGATGTTATTTAGTGTATCAACAAGAAGTTAAGAACAGCAGGAGAGTCTTTTGTGATAGTAAAGAAACATTAACGCAAGGTTTCTCTGCAACATCGTGTTTCTGTCCCTCAAAGTCCTCACCATTCCCTTTTTCTACGGTTACAAAGACCGTTTCTCTTAATCAGCTGTAATGCCGTGACCCAACAGTTGCTTGAAATGTAATGTCCCTTTTGAGGATCCATGTGTTAGTTATATGTATACTAGCTACCAGTACGGTATTTTACAATGAAGAAGTTACTTATGGTAATGTCAGGAGCATTCCAAATCATAGCCTTTTAAGATAAATATAAATATGTATGTATTATGTCTAGAAATATTTAAAGTAGTGAAAGCTGGATGTTGCAATTATTGGAAAAACTACATAAGAAGATACAAAGAGAGATGAATGCAGTTCAACTGACAATCATAAGTAGAAAATATAATTTAACTTCCTTTTTTAGAGCTATGTTGAAGGTAAAAAACTAGATGGGAGCCATTAGCTTTTAACGGTTTATAATGCTTTTAAGAGCTTCTGTACAATGAGGAAAGAAAAGAGGAAAAGTATTGGTCTGTAATTCAGAGAAGGTCATTTCCATTTAGGTATAGAAAGACGTATCCTCTGAGGTGTTTATCTGTAAACTATTTACAACACAAATAGAGGTTTGATCAAAAGAGCAGAATCACACAGGAAGCATGGAAGGTACACAGTTAAATCCTGTGCTTTCCTGTCAGTAAATAGTGGTACACGGAGGTACCAAAACACATTTTTAGAAAGACTCATGGGTTTCTGTTGAGAACTTTTTTCATTAGCACCTAGTGCTATCAAATTAACATAAAGTAAATTAACATAGTGCAAACACTGTTAAATTTCAAAAGAACAACAATGTCCATGAATATATAAAGACAAGCCTGAAACTGAAATTAGTAAGTCTCCCTTCAGTCTAACTCAGAACAAAACTTTATGGAAGAGTATTACTATGTATTAAGGGAGCTTGAGCACCAGGCATTGATACAAGGCTTTTAAAATCCTATTATTTTCTTTAAACTGTATCCTTGCATACAGATAATGTTGTTATCTAAGGTAACAAGATGAAAGAATGATGAGCAGTGTGCATTTGGTTGCAGGTATTAGTGTTTACACATCCATACTGACCAGAGAAACCCTAAAGGAATTGCAGAAACCAGGCCAGCTCTGGTCAGGTTTTTTTATTAGCAGTTACAGAGCAAGATAGAATCATCTATGCCTGTGTCAGCCCCCAAGTCAGGCATTGGGATTGGGCTGCAACCTGGCCCTCCCCTGCCTGAGGGAACTCCACTGCAGCTGGGAGCGACCCGCTGTCCCTGAGGGAGACTTTCCAGTTCTGCCATAGTACTCGATTATACATGGGAGCAAACGTGCGTTTGGTTAATAAATAACATTTTATTATAGGGAAAGAGAAACCCACCGTAAACTATGTAATACTTCATAATGCTAATGACATAATACTTAATTCCTGAAGTATAACTACTCCATCATCTTTTCCGACATTGGGTGAGAGGCTAGGACAGCTGGTGCTTCTCCTCTGGTGAAGGTTTAGTCACAGCAGGACTCCAGGGTACTGTAGCCCATCATGATGGCTAACGGAGCTCAGCTTAAAGTGCCTTTTATTTTGTGACCTGAAATGCTTTTTCTTTTGCTCCCTTGTAGGCTTGGCTTCTCAGTCTGTTACCATCTCTAGCTAGATATTTGCTGATGGTTTCCATGATTTCTGTGATTGAATATAGTAATGGTTGAGTCGTCCCTTATAGAATGGATTCTGCAGTTGTTCTCCTCCTTCAGAGGTCACTCTGAAGCAGGTTTTTCACTTCACAGTGCACTGTAGATTTGTGAACAATTAATTTAGTCCTTTAAAAAAAAAAGTAACTTTTATATTCCAGTTCTGGAAGCAGACCATAAAAGTCTAATTGGCCCAGATACACTGCTATAACTCACATTGTTCTCCACTTTCCATTTGTTTCAGTGGAAATGGATTTGAAACATAATGAGAAAACATGCAAGTAAACATTTTAGGTGCTCCTTCCAGGTCTGCTCAATTTTCTTTCTCCTGGCTAGTTCTTCCCTTGTCTCACAGCCACTTTCCCACCGCAACAATACCCATGAACATATAATGGTAAGGCCCAGATTGCCATGTAAAAAGTGAATTGCGAGGTGAATTTGCACAGTTGCCACCATCTTGCGTTTTGTCCTTTTAACTTGCCTTGGTCTTGCCTGTATTTAAAAGCTCAAGATCCTTCAAGCTGCTTTGGCTGGTGATTAGGTGTGTGCTGATCTGTCCCAGCTGTGTGTGAATTCTGGAGCAAGTAGGTCAGACTAGGATGCCTCTAAGCGTGCAAACAAATTTTTGCTGACTTCAGTTGGTGCTTTGCGCAGACATTGGTTGTCCAGTTTGGAGTATCAGAAAACCTGCTTGTATGTGGATAACTGTGAACCGAGGAGATGATTTTGGTTCTGTGACAGGCAATTTAGTCGTTGTCTTTTGAATCACATTTTCCTTTAGTCTGTCTGGCTCTGGTGTCCCAGCAGGCTGGCTATTGTGACCACCTCTCTGAGGTATCTAATTCTCTCTGTTTAATATGGATTATATGAGAACCTTATTCTGCATTGTCATTTTTAGCACTGAAGCACTGATCTAGCTCTCATTGCCTTCTGAGGTTGGGTATTTATTATCAGACTGAGATGCTGTCAATGTCTTTTATGTTGAGGAATGTAATTCAGATCTGGAAAACAGCATAAGGTGATGCCGTGCACCTTGAAGAAACCTATTACATGACTTTGGGTGGAGTCCTGGAATTTGACAACTATATGGACTTGTTCCAAACAATTAGATGAATCTCTCTTCAGAGCATATGGTGTAGAGAACATGTCATGTTTGAGAAATATGGTTGGCTTCTAATCTTGATTTTTAATTTTGCGACAGAACAATAATTTGGCACAGTATATAAACCCTCCCCCCGCCTTCCCCAGTTAAGTACAAATGTGTTTTCTTCAAAGACAGGAAAAAAAAAGCCAACCCAAAACTTTTTAGGAAAATCTAGTTTTCCTTTGCATATCTTATAGATATTGCTTTTTGTCTCAGTTCTTTTGAACTGCAGTTTGGAATTAATGTGGCTGGCTTTATTTCCTATTGATGCTAAATAGTGCTGGAAATTAAAAATCCGAAGACTCAGCTATTCAAGATTTATCTGTCAGTCTGTATGAAGGATCTGGCTGGTGTAATTGTGACTAAAAAGAGGATGCTGGAGAGAAAGGATTCATTGTTCAATAGACCAGTAATTCTAGCATCCTAGCCTATTCCCCTGCTTGAGTTGCACGCTGATGTTTAATAATCACACCGAGGTCAGGGTGATGGAGGGGCATGGCCCTGAGCGGTACGAAAAGGCAGAGAGCTCCATGGTCAGGCTTCTGGAGACACCTCAGGTGAGATCCTGGATCCTACCATACCATGAGGAATCTGTTTCAGTGGGACGACCCTCCCTGTGCTGAGCAGAGAGCAATGGTTTTACGCCCGATGAGCCAGAGAATGGCCTCTGTGTGCCCCTTTATGTTGTTCCTGACTCACGGCCCAGTTTCGGGTGAATGCCCAAGCCCATCTGGGTGAGGTGAGGAACAGGAGGCTCCTGCTTGCCCGGTGCAGTGTCCAGCCAGGCCTCTCAGCTCTGCTGGGCGCTGTGCCATAGCCTTGCCGAGCCAGGGCTTTTCTCTAAGGAACTAAGGGGATTAGGCTTTTGAGGGGAAATTTAAGCGGATTGCAGATTTAAGAAATGGCCAGAGGGGCACGTTTATAGCTTTTTAATTAAAAGACATTTTGGCTTGAAGACTGGAAGGATTATGGAATCAGTAAAACCAAGTTAAATGTCAAACACAGGGTTAAACCACAAATTAGGCATATTTCTAATGGATCTTTGGCTTCTAACACACACACACACACCCCGCCCCAGCCCGAGATTAAACAATCTGTAAAGCTGATTAAGGTCATTTGCTATCATTCTCCCTCTTTCACCACTCCTCCCCTCCTGCCCGTATTTATGGCATTACAAATACATTTAAATCCAACAGAAGATTTGGGATGGATGGTAACATAGAAAAGACCTTTAACGGACTACGTCATGCTCACATTTTTAAAGAAAAAGCTTGTATTTTATGAGAGTAATTACGGAATCTAAATTTTTCTAAGCATAGCTGTGTTTGAATATATAAGCAGACCAGCCTTTTCTCCATTCCTTTTATTTCTACTTATTTTAAATGATCTGCAGTATATGAAAGTCAGAGGGAGAAGCAAAGTATCAATCAGATTATCTGGGAGAAATTCTCACAGGCCTAATGCAAAAAAACCCAACAAATCCTGCTCCTAATTTTCTTCATAAACCTCTTGTCATTATACTATTGAGTCATGTAGCATTATTTTGAAGTGAAAGTGAAGGTGTTAAGTCAAAAGAAGTAATTTTAAGTTTTTAATTATTCCCCAAGTTATGCCCTACAGCACATTTTCTTAAAATTGTACTTTTTGTTCAGCACTAAACTGCATGAATTACTTATAAGTCAGGCAGATCAATATCTTGGAATGTCTTACAAATAATAATTTAATACAGCTGGGATTTTTTTTTCCTGTTGTTGCTGTTCATTCACCAGCATTTTATTCTCACGGCGTTAATAGCAAAAAGCAGCTAGTGAAAGGAAAGGTCTCTGATGGAATGAATCTGGGAGTTCAAGGACACAGCTAATAGTGGCGTGCTGATGTTACCACGTAGTTCTTTCCTAGCACAGCAGCCAGGGTTGCCTTGAATTGTGTTGTGATGCGTGATGCCTAGAGTCGCTGTCACTGGAGATGTCATGTCATTTCTCACCAGTTGCATTGGTTGTAGGCTGCACGATCGTGGCATTTGTAGTGTATTAACCATCTCCACATCAGAGCCACATGTACCAGTCCTGCTCTAGAGCCAAGTGGTCACAAAACCAGTAACAAGGGACACTACCCACTGGAGAAGGGCTTAAGGCATTAAGAGAGCATTGCCAGACAACTTTGTCCTCTTTTTTGTTAGAGTAGAATGTCCGGGAGACTTCTGGTCAGTATGCTGAACATACTGACAGACATGTGAGATATTCTCCCCATCCATGCACGTGTGCACTGTTCTGAACACGGAGTTGCTTGCTCTATGTCCTGACCAAAAAAGTAAAAATGTTTTATGTACCCAGTCCCTCCTCATTTGCCATCTTACTTTATTGCAATCTGCTTTTCTCTCTGGAATGTAGACCACTGAAAACCTAATGAAAAATCATTTAAAATAATATTTAACAGCTCCTGGCATCTTGAGACTTTCAAAACAGAAAAAGGGGATAGGTATTACTGAAAATTAGTATTTCAGGTACAGCATTGGCAAAATTTTACAGGCAAAGTGTCCTATGCATGGCAGATGTCTGTATCTGCTTGAGGTTTCAGTAAACTATGTTACATTGTGTTAAGGTAAATATATTAGGCTGTGCTCAGTCAGGAGCATCTGTAAAATCATCTGCTTGGAATATCTTTTGAAAGTAGCAGCACAAGGTTAAGAGGGGTAACCACCAAGGAGCAAAAGAGGCAAAACACTGGTTTGGCAGTCACAAAATCCTCTGATTTTCTAAGTCCAAGCAGAAGATAAAATAATAGCACTGTACACTTCCTTAGATTTCCACCAAGGGATTTCTGTCAGGACACTGCTGTACCTTTAGCACTCTGCTGTCTACTTGTGTATCATTTCATCCAGCGCTTACATCAACTCCCTGGAACTTTCAAGGCCAGGTTGGATGGCGCCTTGAGAAGCCTGGGCTAGTGAGAAGTGTCCCTATCTATGGCAGGGGGGTTGGAACTTGGTGATCTTTAAGGTCCCTTACAAACCAGTCTGTGATTCTGTGAACTGACTAATCCATGAAGCTCCACTAGTGCGTGGCAGAGGGCAAGTCACTCAGAGCTGGGGAGGGCTCTGCCCTCTCCTTTATGACATTGTCCATAATTCTGGAGCACTGCTAGGATTTACCCTGCTGTAAAATACAGTCACTTTTGACCCCATCCCTCCACGCATCTTGGTTTCTAAAATTCTCATCTCAATACTAAAGCAAAGAATATTGTCAGACCCCTGTAATTGTAAGGTTCTTTGACCTTGTGGAATGGAAAACATCTAAAAATGTGTTCACTCACTATTTGCTGTCTCTGATGTTTTGAATAGATGGTGCAGTCAGGTTTGCTGTTTTGCTTTCAATTTTAACACAGAGTTAGTTCAGATTTCTGTTTACTGCTAGCAGTCAAAGGTTCTGGCATTTCAAACTCAGGTGCTCCCACTGTTGTGGTAAAAACACTTCAGTGTGTAGTCTAAGGATGGAGCTGGACTGAAATGGTGTCAAAATGCTGAAAAGCTTATGTAGTTAACCACAGCGTCACCATCTCAGAGAAGGGGGCGCCTGGGGGATCCCTGCCTCAACTCTGCAACTTTAGGGCAGGTTGTTTGGGCTGGAGTGCTCCATCCCCTCCAATGCCTGGAGCTTCCATCCCCTCCGTTTTCTGAATGTGGGTGCTGTTGTTTACAGTCTCTTGCAGGGTTGCTCCTTGGAACTTCCTTGTTTTCCAAAAGCATCCCATTACTTGTCACCAGCCCAGGCATTTTTCTGCTTAAGAGAAGTGGTAATAGAAAAGCCTTCCCTGGTACCAAGTGGCTCGTCTCACTCTCCACTCCAGCGGGATCTTGGGAGGCCTGAATCTTGCCCCGAGTTGTGTTTACAGTTATGCAGGTTTAAGCCACTATTTAATCAGGATTATTTTAGATTTATGTTGGTACAGCTGTGTGGTATGAAATTGAACTTTGCATATTTTCCCTTGATCAAAGCATTGCGTGCACAGGTTAGGGTGCTGCATGGCTCTTTGGCTCTTCCAGGATGTTTTTCACCATTAGCTTCTGCTACGCTTTTCCAAGAAACATTCCTGCCAATATGTGGGAGGATAATTTCATATTGATTCCTGATTAATTTTTTTCCTTTATTTTCTTCTGTATTGCGTCTGTATTTACAACGTGCCATATGTAAGTGAAAGCCGCAGTACCCTCCTCCTTTCTTTCATAATTTCACCCTGCATTAATACCTATTACTTTTGCATCGATCTGTGGCAGGCTGACTTTAGTTACAGTGTAACAATTTAATACGAATAGCATCACTCCATAAAACAGTCAAGTAGAACAACCTAAACTGCATAAAACGGCCTGATGAACATTTTTTAGAACACCCTCTTCTGAAATAAACAGACCATACTGGATTTTAACATCTGGTCCCAGACAATTCTTGCAGGGGTGATAACTTCTTTTTTTTTCTCCCCCCCTTTCCTTCCCCTCTTTGCAAATGCTGACCCTTTTTTCATCAACTGCTTCATCAGGGCACAGATGTTGCTACAAAGCACCACATATTCGAGTCTGAAATGTGGCTGATGCTCACTTGTGTTTACTTCTACCTGGCATCATTTTGCATTGGGTACAACTCAAAAAAGACATGCGTCTTCATGTGCTTTAAAAAGGCATCTTATCACCATTTAGAAAACAGTCTTTTATTCGTGTTTCTTTTATACTTACAAGAATATGCTTCAGGGCTGTATCTCCTCAACAGAAGTCTGGAGCAATTTCCCTTCTTAGAGGGAAGGACAATGGAACAGATTCCTTTTGTATGAACTTGTACTTGCAGGCATTACGTTATTTTGTTTTTGTTTTTTTTTTTAAACAAGGCCTTCAACTTCCCAGGGTAGCTGCATTCACTTAAATTGGTCAAAAAAGTACAGTCCACAAACATTCATATAGTCTTTTTAAATATGTGTCCCAAATACCTTGTATTTTTGAGTAACAGCTATGCTTATTCTCAGTTAGCGACAGGAATCTTTCTGCATTAAGAAAAAATGCCACAAAACCTTAATCTAAAACTTATTTTTTGGGTTCAAAACAACTGTCACCATTTTATGTTGCCTTTTGAACAAGGTTCCAGTAACTGAAAGGTAATTAGTTTTCAAAAGGTGAGTAGTTTTCATGTTTTTTAGAGGCTTTGTTTTTTTGTTTGTGGGTATTTTGTTGTTTGGAGGGGGGAGTTAGCTCAAAGTTCATGTTGAAATGGTCACTTATAAGAAGTTGTGCCTCAGTATGCAGTGACTCTGTGCTGTAGACAGATCAAAGCTTTATGTTTTTAATAATTCTGATTTGACCTTGGGCAAACACATCAAAATCCTGACCTGTGCAATGGATTGGCATTAGGTGAACAAGTCAGTCACTTTTTCTCGTATGCATAAGATCTCCGTTTAGGCAACAGATTTCACGATACCTGTTTCTTCTCTGCATATGGCAAGCTCATTTCTCCACCCCTTTTCGCTTCTGTGTTCTACAGGGTAGCTTTATGAAAGAAACAGGAATTTGTTCAGCATGAGCCTAAGCTATATGAATATAGAGGAGACAGTTGCAAGAATTCCCCATTCCTTTAGCAACTATCTCTGCTCAGATTTTTTTTTCCAAGTTCTAATTTCAGATTTTATAAATATTGCAATTTAATGGTAAAAAAATCACCAACCATTGAAAATACATGTAAAAGGCAGCAGTGATTGATATGAAATTTAAAATTAGGGTGGCATGCTTTTCTGTAAACAGGACAATAATTACCTAAATTTGAGAAGGAAGACCTAGACTGCAGAACATCTACTTCCTTCATTTGCAATGAGAAATGAGAACCCACTTCTATTAGCCTCCATTTTCCCAATATACTGAGCTTTACATGAAATAACGATCAAGCGAGTCTTTTAAACTCAACTCTGTATTCTGGAAGTTTCTTCCTGTGATAGTCAGCCTACTGCAATAATCAATAGATTTTCAGTCTGGCTCTTTGTGGAATAACATCTGTTTAATGGATGTGGAAAATGTGAGGATCTTTGCCTCAGACTATGGACCGATTGTTTTAGCCATTGACTGTGCTGGATTCCCTCTTTATCGCAGACACAGCCTGGATGTCTTGGAAGATGTAAAGGTAGTCTAAATGCATCATAGAATGGTTTGGGTTGTAAAGGACCTTAAAGATCATCAAGTTCCAACCCCCTGCCATGAGCAGGGACACCTCTCACTAAACCAGGCTCCTCAAGGTCCCAGTGGGTTTGGTCTCATTTGTAAGATGAGGCTTTTTAGCCACAATTCTCTAAATCTTGTCTCCATTAGCAGTTTTCCCAGGTACATTTTCTTGCAGAGGAGGAGATTAGGGATTTTTCAAGGAAACCTTCCCGGTATTCTCAATCCAGTGGGCTTCTTCAATGTTACAGGAACTTTTTTCACTCTTTTTATTGTGTACTTAATGTTAAGAAAGTTGTAACATCTGCATTTAGCTCTTCTGCCAGCCTAGAAGTTCAGTGTTTTCATGCCAAACCTTCTGCAGTCTTTCAGCAGAAGATCCTAAAGTACTTTAATAAATATCAATTAAATTGAAGAACATGCCACATGCTTTTATTCCAGTTTCACAGAAGAGAAAATGAGCTATCAGTAGAAATTGCACAATGAATTAAAGTAAAAATGCCTACATTCAGAGTACTAGCTCCCTTAGTTGGTATATTTCTATTGGGAGAGTTCTTAATAATGTATCTGTAAATGTTCTGGGTACTGACAGCAATGAAAATATTTCAAAATTATATTTGATAGGTTTTGTGGTGTTTATCTGTTTATTTTTTGCTTTTGTATACAAGTATTCATCTGTTCTATTTTTCTGGCAATTCAAATTAATTATTTTCCATAGATTCCCAAGATGCACTACACTCCATTTATTTGTTGTACTACTGACTGTGATTAATGACCAACCACAATTTGAATATCTCATTTTTAATGATCATGATAAATTGTAGCCCATCACGGCCATTTAATATGCTTATCATGCAAGACCTAAGTCAAAAAACTTAAATTATATCATAATTAGGAAGCACATCTTATCTGGGAAGCATTAGAACAGTTTGCCATTAAAAAGCTTGCTGTTCCATGTTCTTGCTGGAAGAGTTTTGCTGCAGATCAACCTTGCTGTTCTGTTCTTGTGGGAATATAGGTCATGAGCTTTTCTATATAGCACCGCATGCTGCAGGAGTGTCTTTTTGCAAACTCTTTGATTGCAGTTTTCTTCTGAACCTAATCTATGATTGATGGCGATAAGGAGAGCTCATGAAACAGGTCACATAAAAGAGCCTTTCAGGTAGCACAATGGAACTTAAAAGATTCCTCATATGGCGTCTAGATTATATAGGAGATGCATCACAGTCAGGCTGCTGTTTGACTGTAGGTATATACAATATGGTGGCAAATTGCCCAGTGCCCAGCATAGATTCATAGAATTTTCAAGGTTGGAAAAGACCTTCAAGATCATCTGTCCATTGTTTGAACCCCCCTAAGGACAGCAAGAATACCACCTTCCTGGGTAGCCTGTTCCAATGCTTCTCCACTTCTTGGAAGAAGAAGTTTTTCCTAATATCCACCATGAACCTAGCCTGGCATAACTTGACACCATTTCCTCTTGTCTTAGTCACTAGGGAGAAGAGGCCAACACCTGCCTCCGCACAACCTCCTTTCTGGTAGCTGCGGATGTCCCAACCCTGTATTGTACTAAGAGCTGGTGACAAGCATCACTCAGCTTTTTTTCCTCCTCTGTTTTTACAAAGACAGTCGGAGGCACATGGGCTAGAGAGAAGCTGCAGCACGTCCTAATGCAAGCTGTGATATGGGTGGCTGAGATATCAAGTACCACCCCATGAAGTAGTCTAAACTTAGCCTCCGAATGTCACATTCAGCATGACAGTTTGCATGCTTAGTTTCTTCCTACTGTGATGCCTCCTCGTCCTGCTGTCTTTCGTCAGTCTCTGGGTGACAGTGGAAGCTGAGAGCACAAACCTGTCAATACCAGTGCTACACTTGTGGTAGAATGAGTGTTTAGCAGATACTTTGTAGCTTACCACTTGATTTTACTTTTTAAGACAATGCCAAACACAAACAGTAATGAAGATGGCAATTCATGCTTTTAATTTCTTTTATATATATTACTGCTATAAAAATTACGGTTTCCCTAAGTGCTTTAATCAAATCATCTCTGAGTTAGCATCTCTTGTCAAAATGTGATTTTAGAGTGGACAGTGTGTCTGTATTTCCTGCCCTATAATGACTCAAGAGAAGCATGATCTGCAATCAGTAAAATTGAAATGAAGTTGTTCCTTGATTATAAGCAAAAGGAATAAATTCATGGGATTTTAAAAATTCAGTATTGATTTTGTCAGTAGAAGTCATTGGACAGTAGTCATTAATAATGGTCTGGTTTTGTCCTGGCTTTTGAAGAGGCCAAGAGAAGAAAAATCTTAATGCCTCCATTACAGAAGAGGTGGATTATATGGAGTGTTGGTGGGAAGAAGCTGGGAAAGGTAGAAGAGTTGGATATCTCTGCTGTCACTGCCACAGTAGAGCTCTGTTAGGGTAAGCTTTCCTTGATTTAGTAGAGCCTTGATTCCTAAGAAGCAGATTGCAGAAGTCGCAAAAGGCCTCTAAAAGCCTTTTAATGAAAGTTGGACTTGACAGAATATCTTACAATAGACGCTATTTAATCACCAAAAAACCCCTATGATTTAATAACGAATGTTTTAGATGTTAAAAAATAGCCTTGCTGATGAGGAGAGAAGCATCATCTTACGCATTGTGGTGCAGAGAGCTAGATACTCATTTCAGATATATGTTTTTTTAAGACTAATTTATAGGGTCATTTTTAAAATATTCAATTTCAGTGCCATCAGTGTTGTCTTAATGTTTTGTAATCATAACGTTGAATTTGCACTCCTCTTAGAACTTTAATTACAAAGCTAAATTGTACTAATATCCATTAGGTACCTCCTAATTGAAGCTACATCATATGTCTGATGTGGCAGTACTAATTGGTGTAATTAAATTCTAATATGCATCAGTAGACTATTAAAAAGAGAGTTAAGAACAGAGGAAGGAATAAGCCAGTTTGTGAAACTTCTCATATCTAATGCATTCCTGTAATGAGAAAGAGCGCTGACTCTACTTCTTGCCCGTTTTGTTTTAATTACTATATGCAAAACGTACCCATGTTTCACTGACCAAAATTCGCTTTGTCTGAAGCCTTGCATCAGCACATTTGCTAATAATATATTCAAAGCTCTTGGTATTTAGTGTATTCTCCTTATGATTTAAGTGTTCCTGAAATGTTTGTGATGAATCTTAGGCTGTGATTTGTCTGCCCAGGTTTGGCTTTAGACTGAACGACAGTTTGCTGTACTGGAGTTTGTGTCTCTTCTTTTTTCTGGGATGACTGAAATGGATCTTCTCATAGCAATTTGGCACATTGCTGCAGTACGTCACCACCAGTCACTACTGTTTAGAGATCAGGGTGGCCAGCACTCAGGGCTCCATATGAAAATCTTCTGGAATTTGCAGATTTTGTGAGCGTCTCAAAAGGTGGAGGATCAGGCTTCAGTTTCATGAGTTTACAGGGTGAGAAGCAACTCTTTCTTCTGAGGTGAAGCTGGGAGTTCAGATACATGCCAGGGCACCAGTACCAGTGCCACCAGCGGAGAATCCAGGTTTCTCTAGCAGTGCCTCTCTGTCCATTGGTTTTCCTACAGAACAGCAGCTCCACTTGCGCTCCTCAAGATTTGCATATAGTTAAAGGGCTACTCCTGGCATATAGTTTGTATAAGCACAAATACCTTATCAGCTCACATACAAGAAATTTATGTACTAAGCTCTCTGACCTTATGACAAGTATATTAGTTCTACTACTTAGTCTGAGCCTTCAGATAGTAAACACCATCATAATCAAAGTGTATAACCTGCAAATTGCTTGTCGCTAAACTTGTTGTTAGAAATTCTTTGGTGTTACAGCTGGGCTGTGTTCCTTAGCCATATACAGCAGACATTTATTGTCACTCCTTAAAGACATCTTTATGTGGTTTGTCTTCTCTTAAAATAGTAATCAGATGTTCGGTGTCAATTAGGCATTCTTTCTCTTTTTGAGACTGTTTCACCTTTTTCCTTTAGAAATGAGACAGGATGCTAGTATGTCTTTGTCACTTAGCAACCGGTTTTGAAAGTGAAGATTCCTTTTTTTAAAAATACCAATTTTTGGTATCACTTGTAACAAGGGTAGGTCAGTGTTTTGGGCCACACAAATACTTTTTTTTAATTGATCCTTTAATTTCATCGTTTTAACTACAATTTTACAGACTGAATTTTATTTTGTGAATTAGTCTTTTAGAGACTGTCTTGTGCAACTAGAAATCTTTACTGATTTTTTTGCATTTTGGTACAGTATGATTTCTCACAAAATTCAATTTTTAGCTGAAAACTTGAGAATTGTTCAGAAGAACCTTAAAATATCCAAGTAGAACTTCTATATATGTGGTATCTAGAGGGATAAGAGATTTCAGCTTTGAACAAGTCACGAGAATGGATTAGCTTTCAGGATTTTAAATGAAGCAACATGCAGGAGGAAGGCCCAATCAATGAGTTGTTTAATCAGCTGAAGAAGTAGTGATGAATACCATGGATTCTGTCACTAGCTAACATCATTATTAGAACTTTTTTTTTTAACTAAGCATGGAGAATTTTTTGATATTTTCCTTGAAATTTAGTTTTTTTCCAGACCACAGGGCTCCTCCTTTGTCAGGTAGTGAAATCAGAAGGAAGAGTACATTAATGATAAATAATGGAAGGGGAAGAATTTGGGATATTTACTTCTGAGAATTTCTTTTTTCCTCTCCTACAATTTGTCATGGTGCTTCCATTTCTCTCTTTAACGCTGCCTTTCATTGGAAAATGTTATTTTGTTCTTTCATTTTCATTTCTCTTCCAATTCTGTTAATTTTTCTTCGTTTTGTTTTCTATTGTAAAGTTTTCCTTTTCAATCAAGATAACTTGGGAAAGCCCATGAAATATGAAGCATGTGAAACTAAAATTGATGGCTGCAAAGATGGCAGCAGCATCTTATTTGCCAATGTGGAAGATAATGGCAGAATTAATAATTGAAATTCTGGAAACATGAACATCATTGGCCTACTGAAACCAGAGAAACTAAAATGTTATTTTGCTGATTACTTTTTCCACAGCATATAATATCTGTCCTGCATCTGGAAACCACGCTTGATGCACACGTATAATTTTGTTCCTTCTATCTGCATGCGGGTTGCTTTCTCAAAGTTGTTGTTGATACTTTAATGAAAATGCAGAATGAAAATCCCAGTTGAGATTCCAGGTCCATATTACCTGCAAAGGGGAAAATAATAGAAGTTAATTTGGTATGATTAATGAAGAAAAGAGACTTAACCCATTTCCTCTTTCATTCGGTGGCTACTGTGGTTAATAGCAGAAGACTATTAAATTGAGACTTCATGCTTTCTGATGTTTTTTCAGAAGTTCTCTATACTTTAAATTTTATGAACGTGTTAATGAAAATGAAAATCATGTATCTTTAATTGGAATACAGGGCTATGACCAGATGTATTCAACCCTAGCCTCATTTGTTGTTAGAACAATTCTATAGCTTGCTTCTGATCTTCATTGACATTACTCCTCTTGACGTAAGTGGATCCAGAGAAACAAGGCCGTCCCACAAAGTCTGTGTTGAGAGCATTCTGATGTATCACATGTGACTTCGGTAAGTTGCCCTGGAAATGCTATAAGCCTGTTGACTCCAAAACGAAGACTGTTTAGCCAGTTTCTCTGTATGCCTGGTCAGAATTCAGTCTCTTCAGCTCTCACTAATGTAAGATGTATTTTGCAGAATGACTCTGTGCTTATTTTCCTATTTTCAAGATTGCAACTGTACTCCTTTAATCATTCATTGTAATAAGTAAAGTTCTAAGAGCTGGGCCAGCTGTTTCAAACCTTCTCAAGCTTAAACCTCCCAGACTTAGATCACTTGCTAGATGCCTATGGTCAGCATGCAGTGAAAGAGGAAAGGCACAGAGAGCAGCATAACTCTTGGATTTGTCTTTTCACAAGTTACTGTGCAGGTGTGGAGCCTTGCATCTTTCTGTGACTGGGTATATGGGGAATGACTGCAAGAGAGTCAGCTTGGTGCTGTCCTGAGAGCAGCTGAAGATATTCTGGATGGAAAATATCACAGACTTGGCTGAATTCAATGATGAAAACTGGGAGAGACAAGTAGGCAAGTAGAGATCCTGCAGTATGATTACAGTGCTGATGAACAACCAAGTTGAGCAGTCCCAGTACCAAGTAGTCTCGTGTCTATCAAATTTTGAGTTTTCTGTACTTAAAGAGCCTGTGTTGATAGTTTTTCTTATTTCTTTTCAGAATTCAAGAAAACAACAACAACCAGATTTAGAATTTTGACAAGCCTTTTGGCATGTCTCCTTCCAAAAGATGTTCTACAACAAAGCTTCTGCCAACTCAGGATGCCACCAGAGTAAACTTTGAAGAATTTGCAAACTAATATCAACTCCCCAGAAGATCCATTGCTTATCAGATTTTCCTTGCCTGAGGTGTTCCTTATAAAAAGAAATGCAAAAACTGCTCTTTTGCAATCCTACTGTTAACAGATTGCTGAAAAGAGATTTTGAAAGTAATTAAGCAGAGTAACTAATAGATTATTTGATCATCAGGTAAACCAACCTCTCCCTTCTCTTGGGACTCCTTATTCAGTCTTAAATGGTGAATGCTGAATTTGGGTATATGGCAGTTCAAAACATTTAACATTTAGCTAGTCCTGTCAGATGCTAAAAAGCTGCCCACCCTGTTTTAATTCAAATTAATGGAAGAAAAGCATTCATAAGACACCTTGGAGCTCCAACAGCAGATGCCACAGGGAAGTGAAATGAAGCTTTTTATGTACAAGGTGTGGATGGATAACATTACTTTCAAATATTCATGAATGAACTATGTTTGGCTCATTCCAGAAGAGTTAAAAAAAAAAAGTGGCTTTATTCATCTTTTCATCATTTCACATTATAATCTCATTATGTGGAAGCCAATTGCTTTTATGTCTTTTTAATTTATTTTTTTTTAAAGTTCTTTTATTGCAGGAGGAGTTCTAAGGCTTCCACATGCGGCTGTGCTGCTGTTAAATTTAATGGGCTCCAGCTGTGCGAGGGCATTGTCAGGAAGAAAGAACAAAACCCCTGGAAGAATAAACAGGAAAACAGGATCATTATTATGGGTTATTTGTTTATCAGGAGGATGTATCATTGAGGTGATATATTTATATTTATATGTGTGTGTGTGTGTCTTTTTTAAGAAGCACTGGAAGTGTTCTTAGTTACATATGCATGCAGTATATTTTTGTTTAGTGTTCAGTGAGACACTGTAGGGATACAATAAGAGATCCACAGTGGAGTGACTGTTAACAGGTGAATATCCTTCCCTGCATTCTCTGTTTGAAAGAGAATGCATAATCACGTTTCCCTACGCATTAGCCAACTTGCTTTAAGAAGGTGGCTCCAGACAGAAAGCCCCTCAGCCCGTATTCACGGAGCTACTGTCACAGAATCATGGAATTGTAGGGGTTGCAAGGGAGCTCGAGAGAGCATCAGGTCCAACCCCCCTGCCAAAGCAGGCTCCACCTCATGCTTGCTTCACTGTATGCACAGAGCTGCATTGCTTGCCACACTGTACCAGCACTGATGGCTATCTGACTGGCAAATACCAACCTTTGTCTCCTGTTGCTCTCTGTGCTGTCCTACACCTCTGCTTCTGGGATGTATTAGGAATGGTGTAAAATTAATCAGTTAGTGTTACTGTCTTCCCCTTTCCTTATGACCTGCCTGAGATTTGAAGTTTGTATGTCTGACTCCAGATGCTGAAAATCTGATGCTTTCAAGGAAGGTACTGATTGCCAATCTTCTGAAAAATCAGACACTTCCTAGCCTTTTAATAATGACTCTAAATGTAAGCTACTTGCCTACTGCTTTCTCTCCAAACACGATTCGTTTCTTCTACCTTACTGATTGAAAAAACTGATCTTGCACAAACTGAATTTGATTGAGAGAATAATGCCCTAATTGAGTGTTCCTTGTTTACAAGTTAACTTGAAAATACCATGAAATATATGTCTTTGATTTATTTTACTTTATTCCCCAGATAAACCACTGAAGGGAGAGGTATAAGTCTTTGAAAAGAAATACGGAAAGCAAAGCCCCTGTGGAGCACTCTGCCTCCAGAAGTTCCAATACTGGATAGAAAATGGCATAGCAAGACAGAATTTGGGCCATTTGGTAGACGTACAGAATTTTTCCTGTGGCTAAGCAAGGCCAGATACACACTTCTGCACACCTCCTTGATCAGGTACTTCATTCAAGTCATGAGTTAAGAGCCATTACACCTTTGTACCCACATATGCAGTTCCCAGACTGGTATCTGGTCTTCTGGACTGGCCCCCACATCTTTGTATCCAGTGTCTTTGGTTTTTTTCCTCTCCTTCTGTTCATAGTCATCCTGTTTCAGTTTAAAAACACTGCATTAATGAGATATGGGACAACGACTAGCAAGCACATTAAATTTGTATTTAAAAATTGATTTTGCCTGGAATTATAAATATCTTGTGCATTAACCAAAGTACCACAAATTTCTTTTAACTATTATCTTTTGTGTGTAATGATGTGACTTTGAATTTACTTTTTAAGAAATACTCTTCATGAATACAAAATGTTCATCTTCAAATATCATCACAAAAAGATCCATTATTTCAGTATGCAAAGGACCCATTATTTCAGTATGCTTTCTGTCTTTCAGCCATGCTTTCTGGTTATTTTTAATGTTTAATCCATCATTTCATGACCTTCACCATGGGAAAGGTAAATGTAAATCTTTCCAATAGCAAAGAAACAAACGGAATGAAAAAGAAAACTGTTTTGATTTGACAGAAATGCTAAAAATTAAAACATAGAATGCAAGGGCAAACCTCTCCTTCAGAGGATTGTCTGCAGATTTCATAGTAATTATTCATCTTACGCGCTTCTGTTTGAGGGTAGGTAAACAAGACCACCTTTGGATTTTTACGCAGTGTCAAGGGAGAGGTTGCAAAACCTATATGAAACTTGTGATTTATTGGTTTTTCTATATCCTTAACCTAATGCTTGGGTTTTTTTGTAATGCAAGCAGAATCAGATACTCGCCAGGGTGCAAGGAAGGAGCAGCAGCGACTCTTGATCATCAGTGTGAACAAAATAGGTGTTGCTCCATTTTGCTGTGTTCACCTTTTGCCTCCATACTCCCTGTGGTAATTGCCTTTTTTGCTGCTTTTTCTCCTTCTTCCTTACTTTGCAAGGTGAGGAATGATGGATGCCTTACGCTGCCTCCACCTGGTGAAGCCTCTTTCATTAGCCTTCACCTGTCACTGATGGGTGACTCGGCCTGCAAGGGGGTCTGTAAAGGCATCTGATAATTCACAGAATCACAAGGTTGGAGAAGACCTTTAAGATCAAGTCCAACCATCCCTGTCCTATGTTAAACCATATCTCTAAGTACATATCTACCCATCTTTTAAACACAACCTGGGATGGTGACACAACCACGTCCCTGGGCAGCTTGTGCCATGCCCTGACAACTCAGTAAAAAATTTCTTCCTAACATCCAATCTGACCTTGCTCTGGTGCAGTTTTGTGCCATTTCCCCATGTCCTTTGTTGTCTAGATCTCTCCATGGATGACAGTGCTCTTTATTGCAATTCTGCCTATACCCAGATTATTATTGGTAAGTCATGTGGCTAACTTTGGGACATAAATGAGGCATTACTCCTATAGCACAGCTGGTAAACAGCTGTTTCCCTTTTTCCTGGCATCACAGAAACCTGACAGAAGGTTTTAACTTAGAATGTATCGTTGGCAGATTTTGTCTGGTTGCTAGACTTGTAAAGCACTAAATGGCTTGGTCACTGTGCAGTGAAGAGGCATGCCACTACAGCTTGTGCAACTTTTTTGTGCAACAGAAGCAGTAAAACATGTATGTGAGTTTTGGACTAAAGCTCCTCTTTCCTTTGGTGTGAGCTGGATGCTGGTGTTTCAGTGTAGGTAGGCAGTGGGTGATGAGGGCTAGAAAAGACACTGTCCCCACACTTGTACTCTAGTCACTAGTGGTGGTGCGTGCCACTTAAAAGCAACTTTGCATCCACATTGCTCTGGTAGTAGTAGTTGTTGCTGTGATTAGATAATACTTTGTAAATTATTTCTGATTGGGCATTATTTGTTCTCATTATACGTGAGAAGGAGTGATGACACGATTTTCAGATAAAATCTAAAATGGCACAATTCTTTCTTATTCTGGATGTGTCAGAAATGCCTCCTTGTGATTTTGCTCAAGCGTTTATAACTCTGCTTCCTTTGCCAGTCAGTGCCTGTGCTGGTCTCTGATGGGTGTCGGGGGTGCAGGAGGAGCGTGGCCATCGTCCCGCTCACAGCAGACTTATTGCACTGAAACAGCCTTAGTTTACAGAGGTCTTTTAAACTTTGTGCTCAGCTTTGTAGAGCAGTCAGGGAATCAGACTGGATGTTATACAGAAATAACGATTTACTCATTATTCCTATTATGTTTGATTTTTGTCTTATGTACAATTTATTGAATTAGTAGAAGTTATTCCAAGTGAGGAAACTCGTAGAAAACTGGTACAAATGAGAAACCTGTTGACTTTTATGTGTCTATGTTTGAGTGGCATTAATATATAGTAAGGGACATGCTTGTATCTTGCTCTGTAAGAGGAATTCTCTTTGACTAACAGGAATAACTTTGTTTAGTTTTGGATGTGTGAAGATGCTGATGTGTCCAATGAATTTCCATCAGGCTCATGTATTCAGCTAAGACTCATTTCAGGCTGAGACTACATAATGCAAATTCTGCCTAATGTGAGACCAAAGGAATTGCATCAGGAAAGTCAGTCACTCAGTATTGTCACTCAGGTTTAAATGATGTGTTTAATTTTTAAAGCTAGGGAAAACAAGACAATAGTTGCAATAGTAGTTGGATAGTGTCCATCTTTTCTAGCATCCTTATGAAAATCGTCCTTCTGATACTTACCCTTCTTTCCCCAGAGGTGAGAGCATGGCCACTGTGGAACCTCACAAGTCATGGTATAGAAACCTGTCTAGTACTTGTTCTCCAATTCTTACATATCTTTATTTTAGCATATTAATGTGATTGGCTGGAGGAAATTCAATATCTATATATTTTCCAAAGTGTCTGCTTAATGCAATAAGTGGGCTTTGGTTTATGTTAGTTATTTTTTACATCACCCTAAAATGCCAGCTGCCTTAGTAGCAAATGTCACTTTATGTATCTATTCCTTTAATGAATTTGCTTTTAGTTCTCTGGATATACACCACCTATCTTTTTCTCTGAAGACTGTCGCAGGTGGAAATGAGGTGACATTGTGGTTTGTCTCAGGTGGAAATTAGGTGATATAATGGTTTTTACCACTCATGGTTTCAGAGTAGGAGTTAATCACTGTCGTATCATCTCTGAAATAACAGTAGGAAATTTGAAAGTCCAAATTAGTTTTATATTAATATAATTAAAAGACAGAAGGTGGGGAAAGAGCTAGGTTTAAACAAGTCTCTTTATGACACTTCACCAAATAGCTAGTAATCTAAAAGAGGAGGAAAACAAGAAATTAGGTAAGTGTCAAACAGTGACTTC
The DNA here is from genome assembly GCA_022605575.1 of Laterallus jamaicensis coturniculus. NCBI lineage: Eukaryota > Metazoa > Chordata > Aves > Gruiformes > Rallidae > Laterallus > Laterallus jamaicensis. The sequence goes on from JAKCOX010000005.1 coordinate 8,455,926, forward strand.
AGATAGAAAATTAGAATAGCCACAACTGTTGTAGCCTTTGGGAAAAAACCCCAAAACCCACATTTAAGTGCTTTGTGTACAAACCACTTTCCACCAACACGGTTATGTATGGAAAGTTCTGCTACTTCCAGTCCTTGGTATTTTCCCTATCTGTTGAAGCTAAATATGTGGTAATATAGGAAGGTCTAGCTACAGATTATTTGAATTAATCTGGTTTAACCCACATGGAGTTATATTTGATGTGCTCACAGAGGCACTGATAATATCTCAACTGTTGGAGGAATAACTTTCCAGTTTTTAAATGTTTCCTCTTTGTTTGCCATGTTACTGTCTCCAGTATCAGCATCTAGATTAGATGATTTTCAAGTGATAATTAGTACTGGGATACTTTATTAGGCTTTTCTATATTTAAGGTTTTCAAGAGGATCATCCATTCGACAGTGTTTTTGAACTTCCTAGTATCTCAAGAGCACTGTGTCCAGCACAGTAGGTTTTGTACAGGACCGTGATCTACTGTTGGTCTACCACTTAGATAACAGTTTAGTGATACTAAGCACTCATTGGGCAGTAGGACTCTTCAGCTGTAAGTGGCCAAAGAAGGCACCACACTCTGACAGATGTTTTCCATGATTAGCCAGACTGGGGCAGGTGACAGTCAGTGTTATCTCTGTAAGCTTGTTTTAGATTTAGGGCCTTTAGTGTACACTGCCTATATTTGTGAGTCTGTAAGCTTGCATGAAAGATACGTGTTCTTCCACATCATCTCACAAATAGGCTTTTCCTTCCTGAAATACATTTAATGGTTCATATTTCTTGTCTCTGAAATAGCAGATGGTCAGTACTGTTTAATCGGGGAAAAAACAGCAGCCTCCAGTAAAATCTGTGTAAAAAGCAGTTGTATATAATGAAAACTGCATTAAATGGAAAAATCTCTCAGAAATACTGAGGGTCTGTTTTCATGGGAGGGTAAATGCCAGTCCATATTCACCCCTTCCTATCATTTGTGATTCTACAGATCCACCGGTTGGTAAAATCCGATGTTCCTCAATCATCTCCTGCTCAGGGTGCTGATTCTTGGGCTACTTAGTTTAACTTAATATAGCAGTCATATCACCACTCTCATCGTCCTAATCACTAGATTCCATGCTGTAGGGACTCCCCATGTGAACTGAGCTGGTGCAGAACTTCCCTTTCTTAGTGTTGAAAAGGCTAAAAGAAGAATCACGTCATTTTGAGGCACTTAAAAAAATACCCAGCTCTTGTCCCTCTCCGATGTTCTACCAAAAGCTGTGGGTTGTGAACCCACACTTGCAGAATATCAAGTAGTGTAGGTTCAACTGCTTTTTTTAAAAAAACCTGCTGGCAGGGACTCAAGTCAAAAGCACATTTATTTAATCTTGTCAGCATTCATTTACAATCCAACATTTAAAGAAGACAAGATTAAAATAATTTTCCCCCACTGCACAAAGCACCAGATAAAAGAATCAGTAATAGTATTTCATTTTGAGTTTCAGCAGTCCATTTAGTTTTGATATTACAAGAAGCCTATTAGCTTTATGTTCTTGTGCTGAGTGTTGATGGATTCTGACAGCTGTCACTGAGAAACTGAGAGAGACGAGATTTTCAAGTTGAATATGAATTTTATTGAGTAATGGTGAAATTTATTTCACCCACATAAATCATAAGAATCAAGGTATGGATGGATGAAGCGTGGATGACATGAAGTACCTGCCCTTGCCTCTGCATCTGGCCTACCCCATACTATATCACAGTCACTCCACGTTGCTGGAGAAGTAAGCCCAAAGCAGGTACTTGCCTGTTCAGGTGGGGGCCTTGTGAAACTTCATTAACCATCAGCAGGCCTAGTCTTGTCTTCTCACACTGGACAAGTCATCTGGAAAATACTTTTCATAATGATCAAGCAATGTGACAGAAACAGAACCTTCTTCCCAACAACCCACTGAGGTATTCTCTTTAGGGTGAAGGGCTCCTTTGGACTTTCTGCTATCCTTGTTACCACCCTCATAGACTACAGAAGTAACAGAGAGAAACTTGTTTATTATCGTATGTATGTTCTGGAGTAAGCATGCTTCTACTGTTGACTACTAATTCATTCACCTGAATTCATCATTGTCTGAAGAGCTGCCTTTTTTTTAAAAGTATTTTTTTAATTATATTTATTTATCTCAAAGAAGAATTTACAAAACTTGATCCTTCTCTTTCTTTTTTTTTTGTTTTACACTGATGAAGTATCAAAATTTTCTTGCTTTGCTCTGTTCCCTGTTACCCAAACACTCTACCAGAACATGTTTCCTCCTTACCAAGTGTTTGGCAATATTGGTTACCCTATTGTATATTATTCTAATTCATTCTAAGCTAAGTTACCAATGTGTTTCTGTATGATTTTGATGAATTAAGGTAGTTTTATTTGCAAACCAAGTATCCCTGAGCTCTGGAGGGCCATGTGTTAGAGGAGGAATCTGTAGTGCAGTTCATAGACATGAGTGTTCTCGGTTTTGTAGGCCAACAGGAATGACCTTGGCCAACCAGGAGTGACCTTGCAAATTGGGTGGTACATAGGGTGGTGGAGAAATGAGCTTGGGTATCTTGTTTAAAGCCTGTGAATTTATTTATTCACTCATCACAAACTAAGTTATTTAGCAGAGTATTGCAATCCTGCATCTTTTTGGTGCTTTACTGTTAAATCCCAAGCATGTCTTCTTTGAGTTTTATGTTTTAGTAGCTGTTTTGTTGCAAAGGACAGCATATCAGTAAACACTACAGTCAAATACTTAATAGGATGTCATTTTAAAAAGTAAAATGAGTTTCTTTGTGTTCTCTGTATAAATATGTTTTCGAAAGAATTTTCTATGATTCACCTTCATTATATTCTGTTTGGCTCATGCATTTTGAGCCAACAGTTCGGTTCCTGCAGGGCTGCTTTTAAAAGGTTGTCATTATTTAGAACGGATCATTTAATTAAGCTACCACAGGGCCTGTAAGTAAAATTAATCAGTGTAGGTATATCACTTGTATGAGTCACAATTACTAGGCAAATAGGTTACTGCCCAACAGAGTTGCTGTAATCCAACTGTACATAGCCTTGTAGAATTTAGGGACAAGCTTTGTTTACTCTTAATTATACCTAATGCCATTTACTTCAGCTAGGCTGTAGCCTTTGTTGCTACTAATTAATTTATGTAGTTGGTAAAATACTTTATTTTAATACCAGTATGTGACACTATCTGAGATGAAACTGCCTGCCCTATGACTGGAGGGAATAATTACAGAGAAAATATATCAATTAAAATGAGCTTTATTAAACTATATTTGTATCATGAACACAGTTACCAAAACCTCCAAAGATCTGATCTGTATTCTTGGCCTTGGGGCACTTACTTAATAAAAACTTAATAGAACATCTTCAGTGACTCATACATTATGTAGCAATTGAATCATCAGGAAAACAAAAGATATTGATCCTTTATGTCATGGTCTAAATCCAGATATTTGGAGGACAGGTTCTAAAAAAAAAAAAGGGAAAAGTCATGTCTCATTTGATATGGTAAAATCAGATTTGTTATCCTGCCATAGAGAAAAACTGGTACCTAGTCTGACAGAAAAGATGTTCAGCGGTTTGCAGGCTAACCTGAGCAGTGGTAGACCAGAACTCTGTTTAGCTGCTGTTACAAGAGCAGCTGGAGAGGTTCTCTATGAGTTCAATTTTTGAGTGCTAATTTGAATATAGCAAATAATTTAGCCTCAAGTTGCAAAGCAATGGCAGAGTACAAATCCATGATACTGGTGCCACTTTTTTCCAGTGTATTTAAAATATGACCCTGAGCTGTCAGAAAACGCGATGCTTCTGTTCTTTGCTTGTACTCTCTACTAAGCCCACCGGCCTTTTCTCCTGTCTCACTCCATGCCCTTTGTGCAGAGGCTTTGATTTTTGGATACCTTCTTTATAAATCTGTGCTCTTCCATCTGGGTACTTGCTTAATACTTGGTACAGTTACCCAGAAAGCTGGAGCACCTACACCTTCAGCAGGAGGGTGTTGTAGATGGGCAATGAGTGCTCCCAGAGAAGTTGGTAGGTGTGCTTCGAAACTCACGCAGTTTGTGAGAGAGGTGGTTGTACGCATTGCTGTGGGAATCTGTGGATGTGACTAGAACATTTTGGGATTATATAAGTGGGTTAGCACATTTATAGATGGGTTTTGGGGTTTTTTAACACATCTGGTATTGTTGTTTACCTGTTGTTTTCCTGATACCGATCCAGGTGTGTAGTTTAATGGCTGTCAGTTAGTCACTCATCCTTGCAAAACAGGTAAACCGCTTCAATCCTGATTTGATCCCTCACACTAAGTTGTTTTCCCCCACAGCAGACCTCTGCACTAGATGTGCCCACCACCAGAATATTTGTCCCATCACTGCTCCAGCATTGTGCAGTGGAATGGTAGCACAGCATCACTGCCTGGACTGGAGACACAGCCAGCTTGTGAGCCAAAGCAGAGAACAGATGGCCAGTGCTGAAGATAAAGATGGTGTTCATGTCTTTGGGGAAGTTTCCATAAACAACCAGGCTATGATGCCTTGAATGAAGTTAAGATCAGTATTTCCTGAACGTCATGGTAACATTCTCGGTAGCCACAAGTCTCAGACTGCCAGTCCCAGGCAGACTGGTAACAGAAAAGTAAGTGTAAAGACTGTTAATATCAAATGAATATATCAATGTTCTCAAGTCTCATATTGATTGTCCTCTGCACTAGGGAAAGATTGAGCTCAGCTCTGTGTATGTGACCCACTCTACCCAAATATTATCCTGTCATGCAGGATATGCATGCTTGCTGCAGGAACCATCAGGCTTTTCCATCAATCCCAGTTTCTGTGCAGAATGGTTGAATGTGTGATTTTTCATAGATTTAAGAATTTTAGCAATGCAGCAATTCATTGAAAAACATATCTAGAACACATGCATTCAAACCAGTTCTCAAAAATCTCTTTTCTCAGGGTTTAAACTACTGCCCTAACTACTGAATTATGGTTTTCTTCAGTTTCTCTTCTTTCACTAAAGGAGCAGCAACCTGCTGGGACACTGCAATTTAGAAGGGGAGCAGTATGTACAGACTAGTGTGGGATGCTGCATGTCTTACACCGCTGGCATTCACAGCTCAGGCAATTAGGGAATTAAGGTTACAGATCCAAAGAGCTTAATGTGCTTGCTTTCTGCAGCTGTACTTGAGGGCTGCTTTGCATGTTTGAGTAACATGGAGCAAGAGCATAGTTTAACCAGGTACCATTAATCTTCAGTACCAGTTCTATTGAGTTTGAAAGTTAACATCAGCCTCTGGATATTGTGCATGTGTTTATCCTATAACTGATGATGTCTAGTTCTGTATGTCACATCTTCTCTTGTGAGAGTATGAAGCCCCTGGGCTTTTGGTTACTTGGATGCATATATACTGGAGTGAAAAATGGTAATGCGGTTAGGTATCCTTCAAACTCCATCATCTAAAATTTGCAAGCTCAACAAAAAAATCTGTTCAGATGTCTGGGATTCATGTATCTGTGTGAACCATGGTGACGACAAATACTTTTTTGATGGTTCAAAATATATTCTAGATTTTACACAATTTACAGCTAAGAGGCAGCTTCAGAATGTTTCAGTAATCTCTGGAACTTGCTTATGCTGTCCAGCTCTAATGATTTCTCATTTGCCTTGCTTTCCTGAATTGCGCCAAAGAGGAAACTTCGTGGTTTTGACCTTACTAGTGTTGGCACTAGCCTACTCTTGGTAATTACAGGTGGAGGTTATGAATTAAAAGAGCTGATTTATCAATGAAACTTTCTGGTAAAACACATGGGCTGATACTGATGTAAGAAATTCCGGGTGGTTTTTCTAACACTCCTGCATAAAGGTTAACTGATACCTAAGAAATGTGCACAAAATTATTTCTCTGTCTTGTTGCAACAGGTATGTCATATAAATTGATGGAATTGAAAATGGGTATCTACAAGGCAGAGTATTTTCAGGAACTAATTCATTTTTATGCATGGATAAAAGTTAAAAAAATTTGATGTGATGTTTTCTAAAACTACAGCTTTGTTGGTGTTACATGAGGTGCTTCAGTCTTCTGACCAAGGATTTCTTGCCAAAAATTACCACTATACTTAGGGAAAAGGTGACATATTACACAGGAAGAAAAAGCATGTACTTACAGCAAGTAAACAAATCATTCATTTGTTAGAATTTCATTGATTTTTTACTTGCAATCGACTGAAGATGCCATATATGACTAAGAGAAAATGTCCATTTTATTTGACAACTTATATTTTTAGCCCTTGCACTATTTATGGAGAAAGCATCTGTTGTTTTTACAATATTACTGTATTTGAGGATGTTACACTATTAGTATCAATAATACATTTTTTTTCCTATATTACATTATATCTCAGGGAATCCTGAAGTCCTTTACTATTATATATAATATGTACTTAGTCAAACAAATAGCTTACAGTGGATTTTAAAAAGATGTATTTCAAAAAGATTAGCAGCTTATTTTACTTAAAAAGTTGTCTACCTAAAGCCACTACTAAATTTTAACAATAATTATAAGGAGTACATAAAATACCATCTATTTTGTGTTACTCTGCTCAGGCATTCTGTGGAATCACAAGAGTTTCTAAGTCTAAGAGTTTCCATAAAATGTTTTTGCATCCTTAGAAGTTTGTATATAAATCTGTGGTGGATGCATCTATACTTTGCTGGTGACAACACTCTCCTAGATGTATCTTGACTCAGCTCCTGAGGACTCATGGCACAATGCTGTCTTTTGTGGAGTTAAGGCTCAGTGCAGGTTAATTAGGTATACACTATCAATGGGCTAGTATCTATATAGGAAGCCAAACTTTAAGGTGTGTCTTTTTTTTACGTAGGAAATAGTATCCTGTTGGTGAAAACTCCAGTGTGCGATGTAATACTGTGGCTCACCAAACCAAATCAAGTCTCAAAAGCTCATGGGTAAAATGTCCTTAATTTAAGAGATTTAGTTATGAAACAGGCTTACGAAGAATAATATACTTCAGATTTCTGCTAGAACAAGATAAAAAGTGTAAATAGCACTGATATTTAGAGTGTGGTTTTAATATATTGAGCGCATATATATACCCCTGTTCCATATCTATCTGGGTTTTAACAAGTTTCTCACACCAGGCAAAGTTTTGAACCTGGAAAAGAAGAAAGCCCTAGAAATGACTTAAAATTAAGATTTGAGGATTTCACAACAAGTGACACTGTTGAGCCCCTAGCCCTTTCTGTCCTGTTTTATTAGTGGGCTTGAACTTTTGCTCTCTTAGTTTCCTAACTTTGTTGGTCCCAATTCTGTGCTTATAAATATGTACTTAGCTGAACAAGGAACTTTGTGTTCAACACACCTGATCCGAACTGGATATTGTGTGAAAAAACTCCAAGCTATCTTTTGGTCTGACCTTGTGATTTGTTCTACTGCTAGATGCCTAATTTTGCCATGTCTTTCAATAGCTTTATTTTTAAAAGCCAAAATCCAAATGAACAAACAAAACAAAACAAAAACCACTGTAAACTTTAATTTTTCATATCCATTATTCCCTGCAATAATCTGTTGTGTTGCTTAGTGAATATTTTACTTCCATGCTGAAATTCTTTTCTGTAATTTATAAAATTTACATTAGAATTATCTAAACCTAGAACTCTAGTTCTAGTTTTATATTGCATTTTCTTAACTCTCGTTTCTTATTGTTAGCTTGTGTTGTACTTTGCTAGATTGAAAGATCTTCCTAAGTAGAGATTTACAGAACAGGTATCCTCTTAACTTGAGGACTAACGTGATTTCCAGAGTTCAGTTCATTCTTGAAGCATGTTTCTGAAACCTCTTCAGTTCTCTCTCCCTCATTCTGAAGTGCAGACAGCAGAAATGTGCACAGCCATTTTTTCATCAGCTGCTGTACCGAGATGTCTTTTTTACAGAGCAGTGTTTTGCTTGTATATCTGGAAAATATAAAGGCCATGGGGTCGTAGTGGAAATTCACAGCAATTCTTTACAAAGGTATTCTTTTCTAAAATACCCTCTTTTAACATGACAAGACTTACATGAATTTCCTGTCTTGCTTAAAATTAAATGTGCGCTCACACATTTCCCTAAAATGTTGAATAGGTTCAGCAGCACAATAAAAAGCCCTCTGTTATCCTACCTTACCATCTCAGGCAGGATTTTATGCTGTGAGTGAAAGAAGCGTGATTTCAGGGCCATCAAAGAGAAATGGACTAGTAAAAGGCTGTGGAAGGAAAAAATGCTAAGTTAGTACCTCAAAGATGTGTTTGCTTGTTATTTTCTTTTTCTGTCTCTACCGCTGTTCTTTTTCTTAGATCCGATTAGATACAATAGCTGACAGTGGAGGATTGAATGGTGATGTGTCCTCAGCATCACTATGGAAATAAAATGAATCAGGAAAATATTTGCTTCGAGCCAAAAGAAAAAGGTAAGTGTTGTTAGTTTTCCACTTAAATCTCAAAATAAAATCTATTAGCTTCAGCCAATTGCTGCAGAAGACAAATATTTTTTCAGGCACAATCTACTTAATGTTACAGCAGCAGGTGTTGCAATCTACAGCAAGAACTTAAGCAGGTTTTAGTATATAAAAACATACATAGTTTGATGTTTGCTGATGTGCATTCATTCCTTAGGCAGCCATAATGTAGAAGCAGAGGTGGTTACAGGAAGGATAGGGTTCTTAGAAAGAAACGTGTATACTGTAGCCTGTAGCATAGGCTTTTGGTGTTCTAGGAAGACCACCAAGATCGTGTCCATGCTGAAATCAGCAGAAAGCCTATGCTTCCTCATGTAAGACTGAACTGCATAAAAGTCTTGAGCAATTGAAATGCAGTTGCTAAGTTAGGATTATGGTACATGACCAGCTCTGTGGATATGCTTCCTGAAAGACACTGATCTATAACCAGGCAGTGAGACTCACTAGAGACCATGTGCTGCTGACCTCTGTGCTGTGACCCAAGTCGTCAGCCCGGCAATGCTATGCAGTAGCAGACTGGCTTGGGAGCCAGGCTGGAGTTCAGCCATTAACTGCTTTCAAAGGTTCCACTCCACTCCCTCTTGTATGTGTTCTGTGCCTCTTGATTATGTGAAGATCCTGATAGGATAAAGGAAAGTTGACAAAGAAAGGATTCCCTTTATGTCTGGGGTTTTTGTGCTTGTTTTGGAAGTTTTTTTTTTGGTTTTTGGGGTTGTTTTTTATAATTTTTCCATTATTCATTAAATTATTTTTTCCTGTCATTTTCCATGACAGTGCAATAAGGTATTTGTACAAATGTGTAGCATTTTCGCATTTAATGGATTGTAGTGTATCACGGTAAGGACATTTAATATTAAAAAGTGTATTTCAAATGGTATCTAATGCAACCTACTGACACAAAAAAATTGTTTATATAAACAAAATGGAAAATGTATGTGTAAACATCTAATTATGCTATTCTGAAATTTAGAAAAAAAAAAGTTATACTTTTGTGAGATAATGTTACTCCTAAGTGAACCACAATTTACAATGATAAAGGTTTCGTATAGTGTCATACAGAATGAATGGAACAGCTGGATGTTCCAATGTCGTTATCATTTTGATATTTTTCAAACAAGTTAGAATCTGAGAAATTCACAGAGTAGATGACTCTACTGATACTTCACTTACCTGTACGTAGTGATAGACAGATGGCCAGGTGCATTATTCTTCCAGAAAGCTCTTCTGACAATAAATTGTCCCTTGGTCTTCCTTCTTTTCCTTGGTAGTGTTCCTTCCTCTTGAACTCTGTAATTCTGCAAATTAAAACAATCATGTTTTAAGATGCATAAACTGCAATGTCACAGTATTTTTACAGTCAAGTTATATTTTTTAAAGAACTAAGAATCTGATCAGTGTGGGTTTTGTCTTCTGGTTTATCAGCTTAGTGATTGAAACTATAAGGTGACAAAATGCCTGAAGAATCACAGAACTTTAGGAATTGGAAGGGACCTCAAAAGACCATCTAGTCTGTTGGAGCAGGATCACCCAGACTAAATCACACAGGAATGCATCCAGATGGGTTTGAATGTCTCCAGAGAAGGAGACTCCACAGCCACTCTCGGCAGCCTGTCCCAGTGCTTAGTCACCCTCAATGCAACAATAAAAACGTTAATCTGACCTGTGAGGAAAGTGGCTAGCATTTCCCACCAACATATGAAATATCCATCAAGGATGCTATTTCCTTTTGATAATTTACTTATAGTAAAAAAAAGTCTTGTACTATCAACATCTCAGGACTTGGACCCGAAAGACTGGCTGCTGCAAAAAATTTTTAGTTCCAGTAGTTTTTACCCTGGAAATAAAAGTTTGTAAGATCCTGCTTGGACTTTTCAGTATTTTGGCAATTTTGTGAGAAATGACTAATTTTTGGTGGCTTGCCGGAAGGCCATCCAAAATTGCACAAAGTGACTGTAAGGTCAAATGTGGAGGTAGAGCTTAAAAAAAGGAAAAGAAAAAAATCCCTCAACAATGTCTAAATAAAAGAAGATGATAAAGATCATAAATCAGACATCACTATCACCCTGAAGTCAGCAATTGTCAAAAAAATTTCCTTTGACAGAAACATGCTTTGCATTTTTCAGTGCATTCCATGTGTGGGCCAAATGCATCTCAGGAAAAGGGGTAAGCAGAAGCCTGAGAGACTCCAAGCAGAAGCCCTGCAAAACAAGGCACAATGTTGCCCTTGAAACTCACTGAGAATAACATTTTAAGCCATCCAGCTAGGACTGGCTGCAAATTTCCCAATAAATTCTTTTTTCTTTTTTAAAATAGTAATTATTTGATATGTTGATTTGTTAAGGATGTCCTGAATCATCCTGTTAAATGGAATTTCCTGTGAATTTAGGAGCAGCAGAGCACTGTTTAAGAGTTAGCCTTCCTGTAACTCCTCAAAAGAACAGGGAAAAGTGAGTATAGGCAGGGTGTTTCTGTCTTCTAGAAAATGATAATAAAACCTGGGCATAATATGTCCCATAGAAACACAGAACAGTCTTTGTGACTCTTCAGGTTTGTGTTGGAATCTAGTATGATGGATGGCCATAGCTATCTTTAACATGTCTTTCCTGTATGCACTTTTCCTGCTGCTCCCAGTTAAGAGTTAGCTGAACAAAAATACCATGGAGAAGAATGAACTATTGGATCTGAAACACAGCACAAGCGATTTAGAAGAATAATGGTGATTTTCTTTTTCCAACTGGAAATCACAGAGGGGTTTATAGGAACAGCAGTTTTCCTGTTAAAAGCTTGGAGGCGTTATGTCACCATTGTAAGCCTCATCTTGCTTCTGGAAGTAGCTCTGTTGTAGTATACTGCCCATTGGTGCTTTTGCAACATACTGCTTCTAGTTCCATTCTCCTGTTAATCTTTTCCTTCAGTTTTTAATGCATATATGAGGATGTCAAAGTGGAGGCTGCTGCTTGCTGGCTGTCATCTGAATGAGCTTCACAGATCATTCCTTTTCTTCGCGGCTGAAGATCTGTGAGAAGATTCAAGCAACTACTGACATCCTTTCAATTTCCCTTAGTCTCAACAGGGTTTTCTCTTGTTGCTTCTTAAGTTCAGCAGAGCAAGGAAAGAATGGGAAGCACACTGTGCACTTGAAGTCATAAGACATGGGGGAGGGAGGAGAGGGAAAATTGTAGGAAGCACACTTCAGAGAGGTTGGTACAGCACAAGAGAGATACATCCAAACCTTTAAATCATATGTAACTAGTGAGCTACTGCTGCCCTGTTGTGTCTTTCTCCTCATAGCAGTTACGTCCTTTTTATCCATGATGTCTTTGAAGCACTGACTGTCCTCCAGCTGACCAGTCTACTATGCTACCACCATTGAAGTCCTGACTATAACTACAACTCAACTTTTGCAAGAGTACAGTGGAACTGGAAGCAAGCATCTAGTCTCTATTTAGATACTAGAAGCAGGGCAGCTTGTTAAACTGCTAAGTAGAATAAAATTTTCCAGCACAAATACATTAACAGGAAAATGGCATTCTCCCCTCTGGCCCACTTGCTTATGTTCTTTTTCTTGCTGCTTTCCAAATAGAAATGTTACTACTAGAAATCAAAGATAATATCCAGCAAGTATAATTTTGCCATTTAAAGATTGCTAAAAGAACCTTTCTAAGGTTATTGAAAGACAAGGACTTGTATCTGCTAGAATCCTGTTGACTTCTCATATTCTGTTGTTTTTTCTCATATGTTGAATTCACCTCGGAAACTTATTTTTCCCACATGTAAGTGATGTCAACTTCACTGAAATTAGCTATCAAGGAGTGATGAGTAATTTGCACTACAAGATAATATATCTCTGAATCAAAGACTTTGAGATATCTGTAAAGATTATCACCTTCAGTATGGTTGGGTCAGGCTCTTTGTCAGTAACTGAAGTTAAATTTCTTCCTGACTTTTCATGTTATTTCATTGCAGTAATGAAGAATATCCTCTCCCTTACTGCGTTGGAGCTTCCCATTATAACAGGACGGAGCCAGGCAGGCAGGATATGGCAACGTAATTCACTGGTCTTTGAGCTCAGCAGTCATTTATTTATTATGCTGTAAGTATTTACAGAAGCTGTATCAGATTTATATAAATCTCCAAATGTACACTCCTTTATGAGATTTTCCTGGTTGTAAATTCCGTATTCCTCTCATTGTATTTTCATTTTTAATTTACTACGTTACCCCAAAGGCTTTTTTTTAACTAGTTTGCTTGTTGTAAATTCAGCAGTGATATTCTTTAAATAAACAGAAGCACAGAACATCATTTCCTGGTAACACTGTTTAGAAAATGGATCAGAATAAGGCCCCAAAGCTATTCTGATGATGAATTAATTATAAGATTCCAGGAAAAACACTACATTGACATTTTACAAGCTTTGGCATGCAGCCTTCTAGATTGGTGCACACTTAATAAAGTTGTTTTGATGTTTATAGTATGAATAAATACTTAACTTTAAGAATGAAAAATTATTTCAGCATAGTGTAAACTTAAATGGTAAACTCCTTATTTTTTCATTTAATTTATAGAACTCTATTATGCAAACAGAACAAAAGAGAGGATCTTAAAATGCTGAGCCCATGTTAAAGTACCTCAACTAGACTTTTACATACAAACTTTCAACAGCTTTTGCTTTAACAGTAAAAGTTTTCTGGTCTTTTATCATTAGAATGATTAAGAAAAATCATGTAGTAACACAAGTTTTTCCTCATACTGTTTCAATGTTTGTTCCTGTTTTGTTATCTGATGTGTCAGCAGCTGAGCAATACTCCAAAATTTTAAACTCTCGGGTATGTTACTCCTATTTTGCAGTTTGGGGACTGAGATGAGTGTACCTAGAGTACCTACAAGAATGCAATCTCATAGCAATTAATAATTAGAACTCTAATACGCTTTTCACTATTTCACTCAGAGAAATAAAGCTGCAGAAGGAAGGACAGCAAAATACACAGGTGAGAGCTGCATGGAATTGAGAGTAAAGCCTTTTATCACTTCTAAAATTTTTACTAGCTGCTTAAGTTCTTTTGAGAAATCTTCCCCACCTCAAACATGTTTCTTAAATGTCTACATCCATACTTCTTGCTGCAGGAAAACTATTTGACCATAATACCAAAAAATTAAAGTTTCTAGTCCTATTTTCAGAATACAGGTACTGGAAACTCACATGTTCTGAGCAGGCAGAGCCGGGCCCCTCGCTCCTTTGGCGTCCTTTTACCTCACTGACTAAGGAGTGGTGAGCAGCGTGCCCAGCCCATGGGGCAGGCAGCCAATGTCCATGGTGAGTTGATCACTTCCCCACTCCTATTCTCTAGGGCCTCTGGGCCAATGGGAATGGTCCACATCGCAGAGCAGGGATGCGTAGGAGCGCTTGACCCAATGGCTGCTAGAAGTGTGGCTGCCATCTCAGCCAGGCTGCTGCCACCTTGGAGGCTGGAGTGAGCTGTCTCTGTGTGCTTTGAGCTCAGGCCTTGTGTAACGTGTGAAGCTGCCCTGTCTGCAGCAGGCCTGGGTTCGTATGCGGCTGGGATGGCATCAAGCAGCTTCCTTCTGTGTCATCATCCTACCAAGGGTCCCCAAATAACCTGCCTGTCCCTGCAGTACTGAGTGATGGGAACATCGTAAGCTCTTAGCAGTCTGAGGAACTCTGTGATGATGCTAGTAGTAAAATTTGAGCATATGGAGGCGACTGAAGAGAAACCTGACTTAGAGTTGCTGAGGAAACAACCTGAAAGTTAGGATGTATTTTATGTGTCATTTTGCTTGCTTTCTTTTCCCTTTCACTGAGGAGGGCAAGATGAAGTAGTTGCAGCTCTTTTTGCCACCTGTTTTAGTAGGAAACATTTCTCAAGCTTTCTCAAGTTGTAGGAGGTGTACAGGTTAATCAACATTATTCTCTGCCTTATTTATTTAGCTCTGTTTCAGAGCAGGAAAGTATTATACCAGCAAGGTAGCTGCGATATGCTGCAGTTGGTTATCATGTTAATTAGTTTAATCCCAGCTTGTTTGTGTGTGATTTCTGTGGTCCATATCCTAAAAATCTTGACCCTCCATGGATTGTGAGAGAAATCCTGGTCTCATTAAAGTCTTTGTGAGATAAGCAAGTGGAATCAGTGTAGTGTGACTATGTGTGATCCACGCCTACATTCCACAGCACGGGAAAGGAGTCTGTATGATAACTCAGTATTTGGGTGTTTCTGCATCTAGCCCTGGCCAAGGAAGCTCCACAGAGGAATAAAAATGTATTTTCTAAATTATTTAATAATATAATAAAATCCAAATTATGTTGCTACAAGGTTTTTAATTAATTCTTGTTCTACTTTGTGTTGTTTTTTTTCTGACTCTGATATTATTTAGCTTTGGAAATTACTTTGATTCTGATGATACTGATTTTCAGTCATAACACTTCCTGCACGAAGCCAAAATAGTACATTATGTACTGAGTTATTGCACAAACTATCTGGACAAAGGACCTCCTTGCAGACAAAGACATAGATTATAGTAGCCTGTGCAGGAATTAATAAGTGTATTTTCTTCTCCGTGTTGGACACTGGATAACTTGGAATGTTACTGAAGTCAGAGTAGTAGAAACTTGCATAAGCCAGGGATCCAAATATTTTTGCCCTCTTGGCAGCAGGCTGTTTATAACATTATCTCAGTCAACTGATGTTCTGAACCTCTTTTTACCTATGTTATTTGTAGAGTAGCTTGACAGGAATTATTTGGCTTCAAAATCTGAATCAGTAATACTATGTCAATTGCGGGGAGGGAGGGAATGAGAAACATGCAAGGTCCAGTGTTTCACAACCATGCAGTTGCTTATTTGATGATGCTGTGAATAAGAATTAAACAGGACATTCAGTCAAAGTTCTCTGACTTAAAGTCAACCCTCCAAGAAGGAAGTATAAGGGAATGAGACTTGTTTATTTCACTCACAGTGGACTCAGACTAGTATCGAACATCAGTACACACAATCCCTTATTACAATTATACTCCTCTTAAACTCTCGTTAAATTTGTAATCTTCTTCTGTCCCGTGTGGGTTGAATCCAACCATTCCATTATCATTGTAAGCATTTATTTCAGTAGGGGTTGCATAAACTGACTGCCATGTCATCCTGTTTACTCACCTTCTGACTCCTTTCTGTTGTTTTCAAAATCTTCATATCCATTTCTATGTTTTTTGGTGTCTAATCTTGCAGACAATGCTGTTTCTTAATGAGCTTTAGAAGCAGACAACTTTTTGTCTCCTATTTATTTTAACAGTCTCAACATTTACGCTTTTTAGCATGCTTTAGTACATGTAGTCACGCACACATACGTCTTGTCTCTTTAATGTCTTAGGGTTTTCTGATGGCCTCCTTTTTTTTCCTTCTCCATGGTAATCTGATACCACATGACATTGGCTTTGGTAGAGAAGGAAATGGGGAGTCTTTTGGTTAAATGGCTACCTGTAATCTGGAGTTTTGCATGTGGTTCCATTCTCTGTTACACAGGTTGGTGTAGCTCTTATCAAGCCACCACAGTTGCAGAAGACATCAGTTTTTCCTCCATGTTTATGATTGGCCTATGTGGTGAATATAAACTCTGACTACATGAGTAACATTGTTATTAGATTTTATTTTTTTTTAAAGCTAAACTTTTTTTAAAAATTAGTATTCTTAATAGTGTATCAATATATTTCTATTAATTGAAAACAATACTTTATTCAGACAGCTATTAGTTCCAGTAAAAGAATATAAAAGAAATAGCTCTAGGGGTCTGGGCAGTACATTTATTTCTCAGTCTAGGCTTTCAGCATGTTCCATTTACACAAGAGAAAACCCTTCAATTATAAGATCCTTAATTTACCCAGGAAATTTCATAAGGAAAATGATTAATTACTTTAAGCAATCAGTTTTACAGATAATCACAGTTCTTTATTTAAACTGAAAAAGCAAAAGGGGATCTTATGAATAAAACATAAAGGAAAAAAGAAAAAAAAAAGCTTTTAGTTTAATAAATATGAAGTCAGCATTGAAATATTTCCTCAAACAGACTGGTCTTGTTAAAATTATACCTCGGTTCAAGTAATTATAGAATTATTTTCTATTGATACAGTTGGAACATGGGCTTTAGCATAAAGTTTCTTTTTAAAAATGGCTCCTTGCTACACATTCTTGAGTGGGGGGTTTTATGTTCACCTTAATTCTTGCAGCCAGAAACACATTGCACGTGGAACCGGAAAACCTGTCCTGAAGAGCAGAAGAGGGTTCCTGTGGTTATGCATGCTTGACATGTGTCCAGTGACCTGCTGGGTGTTTTGTACTGGTCAGAGCAGCAGTGGGAAGGACTTAATCTTCCTGGGAGAACTGTGAACTTAAAGTGAGAGGTATAAGTTGCACCCACTGAAGCGCATAGCGTTTTCTATAGCTCTTAAGCCAGTGACCTTTCCAGGGTATGCATGCTAGAGCAGGCTTACACAAGCAGGCAGAGGGTCTTAGGTCCCTAAGCTTATACAAGCTACTGCTTGGGTTGCTCAAGAACTTTATGTTGCAAACACGACCATAGATATCCAAGTGCTTCTGCTATGGAAACCCACAGCCCACAGTGTTGGACAGCAAAGAGGCATCCTGCTTCAGAAGTGTGATTTAACACTAGGTGGACAAATTCTTCTGAGGGCTGAAATTTAGCACTGGTAGCCTGAATAACGTCTGAGTGAAGCATCTTAGAGAATGGGAGAAAACTTTCCCTCCTTCTGACAGTCAAAAAAACCTTTCCCTCTTTCTGACTATTGAATCCTTGTGCTATCCACCATTTTTTCTGATGGAGCTGAGTGATTCATTCAGTGCAGGGTGTGTTGGTATATTTAGTGGTGTTATTACTAGTGGACCAGGAATCTGTGTAGACAGAAACAAGAAGACAATGCGCTCCTCAGCACTGCTCTTACTGTAACAGAGACATAAGAAACATCAGCTCATGTCTCAGAGATTGATACTGAGAGGTTGATACTTGTTTACATTGAGTGATAAGCAGAAAAAAAAGTGTTCCAACTGCACGCAGAGGTGCTGCATAGGTGGAAATTTGAGAAAATGTTCTCTGTTAGGGGAAATGGCATTCATAACTACCCAGAGAATGTTCATGTTTCTTGGGTTGAACACGTAGTGCTCTTGTTTTGCTAGATAACAGAAAGAAAAGTGGATGTTTACAATGGCACAGGGCATTGCCGTTCTGCTGTGATGGTGTCCTTCTTGTAAAGCATTCCAAATATCTTGTTAAAGCAATTAGGTTTCAGCTCAGACGTATCTCACTCATGGCATAGGCATTTGTCATCCTGTAGCTCTGATGGACAGATAATGTTTTGCTGTTATTTAAAATTTTCATCTACAGTGCAATTGTGTCAATTGATGGGATTTCTTTCTGGAAGCATGGGCTCTTAGGATTTTTTTCTTTTAGCAAGAATTGATTATTCTTCTAGCTTTTCCTAGAAGCAGATATTCATATTTAAAGCATTTCTTACCAGAATGGATATCTCCTCTAAGGAATACTTTGGCTTTCTGGTTTTGTATTGACTCAGCCACCGAGGGTTGCAGATCTGTTTGGAACTATGGCTTGAGTGGGTTTGTAGGCTCAATTTAAAGGTCAGATTTGAGTGATGAGGTATGACAGTGACAAGTCTGGCAAAAACCAAGTTGTCCAAAAGCTATTATATTTTTTGCAATTATGATTGTCCCAGTCCTTAAAAGAGAATGAAATCTACATTACCTAAAAACACGCACCCAAAACCAACTAAAACCAACAACACCACCCCCATATTCCATGAATTATGCACCATTTTGCATCTATCCATTACACTTTTCATTCTTTCTGTACAGTAATAGACTAACTATGGTGTTGATTTCTTAACTGTTTCAATAGTCACCTTGCATATCAGTCCTCATTTTTTCCCAGTCCCTCGCTCACAGAATTTATTTCATTATTTGGTACTCCCTCTTCTTTCTATGCTAGTTTGAGAAATCCTTCATGAATGGTAGTGCTTGGTCAGTCAATATTCTTCTTCTAAAGGAAAGACAACTGTTACTTTGCAGTGAAGTGTTCTGCAAAGACATTTTTGATTGGGAGGTCCTTTAGTCCTTGCTCTGCTTGTCCCTCAGTTTGCCTGTGACTTGGAGTCAAATCATCATTTTAATTTTCTTGCCATCACAAGTCCCCACCTGTAAGAGATGCAAAGGGCTGAGGTTGAAAAGCAGGCAAGGCTTCTTCCACATGTCATAATGGTTTCGATTGCCTCTTCCTGATGAGGCACTTTGTACCAAACACACACAGTGATATCTCCCATATATCCTACTCTGTCTTCCCATGTCCTCCAAAGATGTGGTACGTTAGCCTGAGTCTTGGCTCACCAAAGCCTGGCTCATGGTAGCTTCAGCCAGCCAAGATCTGCTGATACTCCTGTGCTCCATCTAGGATACATGCCATGTGCTCTTACTCTCTGGTTACTCCCTTAAACATTTCCGCCTCTAGACCACAGGTTTTCTGGGTACCAGTTCTGCCTAGAGATGCTTGAAAAGCCATGGGTGTGCATATTACAGCATGTATATTTAATTCACAGTGAAAGCTGATGAATGTGATGTTTTTTAAATGGGAGGTATGAAGCTTAATGCTCTTGTCTGATCTCTCTGGGTTCTTGTTTTAATTTTTGTTACTGGTGCTCAATTTTTCTTAAATATAAACATACACACACCCCCCACACCCCCCAAGGAGTGGCTCCTAATGATTTGATCTAGGGTTTTTTTCTACTCAGGCCTGGGTGAATCTACTAAAACCAGAATTATATGCTGGACAACATGGATTTTAAATTTCTGTTTTGTCTTCTGCTAAAGTGTGGTTTTTGTTGATGGAGGAAGAATGAGGGATGAGCGATCCAAAGGCTTGTATAATAACATTTTAATTTAAAGAGTCTGCATACTGAGCATAGTCTGAAACTACAATCTGAGACACAGTTTTGTATGTTTTATGCATTAACACACCATCTGCTTTTCATGGAAGAAAAGGGTAAAGGAGGCTTTTCTGCAGCAATCGTCTCTTTAAACAAAGCAAAACATGTTTTATATTGGCATAGTCCTTTGAGGAAAGACACAGCATTAATTGTGTAAAGCACCTCAGACAATTATTGCTTCAGAATTTTTAGATGCCTTGGAACGTTATTTAGTCCAAACCACAAAACAAACAACAACAAAAAAGAAACTGTATGGCCACCCATTATTAAATTAAGCCAAACTTCTTCATTGTACCTGTTCCCCACAGGATATGGAAAAGTTTGGGTTGTTTGGGGTTTTTACTGCTGGAAAAAACCCCACCCTGGCAAGTTTTGGGGAAAAAAAGAAGTAGGGTAAATGTACCAGGGGCTTTTGAAATAAATGTAAACAAAACAAGCCTATTTCCTTGTGTTCTCTAAGCCTGGGGATATTGAACTCCCAGAGGATCTTCTAAAAAGCCAAACCCAAGCAGTGATGATGTAGGTGCTAGGTTAGACTAGCAGAAGCAGTGCGATGTTGTTATTTTTTGAAGACCGGAACCGGGACGTTCCCAATTCCCATTTCAGTATATGTGAAAAACACCGTATCCGTGAAACGAAACATTTCATTGGCAGCCAAACCTCAGGTGAAGCTTGTGTATAATAGTTCCCTGGAAGTTTTTGTTTCAGTTTGTGGTTGGTTGTAGCTTGCATGAGTCGGTTGTTGTTCTAGCTTCCAGAGGTCACAGGGACAGTGACGGCTTATCAGACATAGTAGGGGAGAAGTAGGTGACCACATTTATCATGTTCTCATGAGCAGAGAAGAAAAAAAAAACATACAAATAAGCAGTGGTAAGAAGGAGACATGAGAAGATTATGTATCAAAAAAGGAGTGATCCATAAAGGCCTTTCTTAAGACGTTGTGACAACTGGCTAGGTGTTGTAAAATGTATGTGGACAAAGAGGAATGAATTAGGGATTCATTGGTAATTGGAACCATTGATAAGGAACTGTCATTAAGGTTCAGAGTACAATCTGATAGCAGAGGAAGCTATTCATATAGCTCATCTTGCTCAGTTCATTAGCAAACAAAATACTGATCCAGGGAACTGCTAAGAGGGTTGGACGTGTTTGTTTCCAGTCAGAAAAAAAAAAGTGTGTTGCATAAAGATAATGGAGATAACAGTGTGTGTGGCACAAAAAACAAATGTGCTTTTATCCACGCAGCAGAAAGTAAAGCATACAACAGAACATGCAGCAAGCAAGTTGTTGTTTGTCAGTCAAGATGCAGGGCGGGGGGGGAAAGCGCTTTAAAATGTTAAATTATATATGAAGATTTTGTATGAGGCTGCAGCAGCATGCTGGGCTATAAAATGCCAAGATTAAAATCATGGCACTGTAACCTCAATTTGACTTTAGTGGAGCTATGATAGTTTACACAGTCTGTAGTCTGACATTTTACATGGTGGCCTGAAACCTACCCCAGAATTTCAGAACAGCTTTATAGGAGCACATGTTTGCTACTCTTGTTCTGATTTCCCACAAAAAAATTTTAACTTTCCTAAAACTGTAAAAATTAACATTAACTGAAGATTTGCCACTAGAACTTTAACATCACCTCTGTGCTATAAATCTTTCAAAGCATAGTGACCAGGAAGATGCAAGAAAAGTAATAATGTTCTTGTCAGAGAAGACAAAATATAAACACAGAGCATATTTAAAAACATTTTTTCCTTCTTAAAAATAATAATTAAAAAACCCTGGTGTGTTGATAGGTAAATAAAATAATTAAATATGCATGATTCTTCATTAGCCAAGTAAATTGATCCATAAAAGAAATTAATCCACAAATTTCAGAATTGTGGTCAACAAATAAAATCTGCAGCCCTCAGATTCACCAAATCTTTGTGAAATTATTTCAGTTCATGAGCACGGTCACTCTGTCCACATAGATTCCTACCACAGTAAGTAATTTTGATCTAGCTAATTAAAAAAATCTACTCTTATTTAGTGTTTGTTGGCAATTAAATCTATAAATTCCATAAAGATTCAGAAACTTGATGCTACCAAATACAGGGATCTTGATTCTATTTTGCATTCTTATGAATAGATTTTTAACCCAGTTGTTACTGGCTTAAAGCATTATTTATACCAGTGTGTGCTACCTTGACACACTAATCCATTACTATGTGTCAAATGTATCAAACATAGAGCATGGAAGTGTGTGCTTAACTTTCTTTTTTTTCTTTTCTTTCGCTTCCAAGCAATAACTGAGTCAAGAAAGAAGCATGATGTTGAAAATTAACTTTGCACAAAGATGTGTTTTTGTTAAGAACATGATCCTAATCTGATGAATTTAATCCTTTGATCTGGTAAAATGCCTGGAAGCAGTAAGTTACCTGATCAAAACCTAAAGTTCAGTTAAGCAACCCTCTCCTATCAGTACCTTTGATGAGACTTGAAACTTGGTGATGTAGCACATCCACGCTATGCAGAGAAGAGCTGGATTAGCTGCGAAGCACTGCTCCTCCACCCCCTCACATGCCCATCAGTAGTAGGTCTGCAGTGAAGAGCCTGGGAGCCTTCCTGGCCCCTGGATCTCTGCCCTTGTGCTGTTTGTGTCTTGGCCTCGCACTGACTGACCACCAGTTCTCCCACTCTTGTAGGCAGGGATTCACTGAAAAGGAAAGAGGACCTGGTGTGGATGACTGGGTGATCGGCTTCAGGGTGGGCTGTGGTTCACAGCTGCCCTGCTATCTACACAGAGGTGGTGGGCATGCAGAGGGACAACCACGGGAAGTGGTGTACAGGAGCTCTGTTACTCTCTTCCTAACCCTTGCATCCTGCAGCAAAGACCCTGTTATGTTATGGAAGCAAGTTTGGGTTCCTAACAGATTCCCAGTTTCAATGGAGTACAGATACCCAAAGTTTATAATTATTTTCTTCTTTGCTTTGGCTGAACGGAAGTAAAGGCTACCTTGGTTGTTTGCACAGGTATTTCTGAGTCGCTGAATATTTCTGTGTGTTAACACTGGGAGGTCAGAGTTTAGGCATTGTTAATTCTGTTTAGTTTCTGTAAGTTAATTATAGTCATGTCTTTGGGTCAGATGGCTGCATGTGAGATGGCTGGTCCAGTCAGCAGGGCTGTGATTCTTACTAGTAAATTATCACAATATGCTACATAGATATTCAGGGTACAAAGAATAGGATATAATTGTATTTCTTGTGTTTAACTACTTACCTTGTGTTGAGAGGTTGAAAACAAATGCAGTACTGTACTGATAGCAGTCTCTTAAATCGTTTTTTTAATGTAGGGTTTTGTACCTTAAAATGGGTGCTCTGGATTTCTGCATCCAAAGAAAAACTCATGACAATTTAAGATAACTTTAGCTTTCCTAAAGGCCATGTTGCTGGTTTCATTTATTTAGGTTTAAGAACTCCACACCAGAAAATGCCTATCCAGTGCTTTGAGGACTCATGACATACTTTAAAGAGAATAAAGGTGAGTTATATGATTAATCACTGTTTCATCATCTCCAGATATCTAGGAGTTTCCTTGTTTGGCTTTTGAAGTTTCTTAATAGAAGGAAACTTTTTTGGACGAACTTTCTGTTGCTGGTCATTGGCCTTATTCGCCTTTTTCCTGTTTACACTTAAATTGTTATTTTGAAGTGACAAAAACAACAGTTAAAGCATGGAAATGATTGCTATTGTTCTCCATTACGCTGTGGATTCTGTCCAGTGTGTAAAAGTTATAAAGGGAATAATTATACAATTTATATTCTTTCTGGGTCCAAATTAGCAGGTGCTTTGAGGTAAAACATGGATGAATTTCCCATAACCAGACTGATGCTGCAAACAAGTTAGCTGAAAAGCGCCTGCGGTTATCTTCAAATGAAGTTATATTAGAATTGTGTCCAATATTCTTTATTACAAGGTGAAGACACTCAGAGCAAATAGAAAGCAATGGGCTTTTTCCTTCTCCACAGCCTTTGTTCAAGCTTTGGTTTGTAATGTTATTTATACTTATTTTTGCTGTTATAAAGAATAACTTTTGAGAGTGACAGTTTAGATTGCTTATAACCTTTTCTTTCCTAGCAGAGTTAATCCCTCTTTTAAAAATAACAGGGATTGCATGTGGTGGGTACTTTATCTCTGAGTACATGGCAGCAGCCAGCTACAGCATGACTGATGCGATGTTTGCTGCTACCACCACATGAACAGAGCCAGCACAGCCCCCACGCCAACTCCCCTTGTACATAGTCCTCTCGGTTTTCCTCTGCATTCCTCCCTTGGGAGGATGCTGAGGCTAGTGCAGCTTCCTGGTGCAACCATTTGAGAAGGCCAGGTCTGATTTACACGTACACTGTTTTCTTTAGCAGTTGTCTACAAGGAAGAATTATATCCCATAGGTCCCTACTGTCTTTTCATGGTGCTGATGGTCAAACTATTGCACATCACTTGTGCTGAGAGGGCTGTATCATCACCTGCTTGATTGTGCTTTACAAATGTACAAGGTTCAGGTTAACCACTTATAGTCTGTTCTCAGTTAGGAACAGGGCTCTGTATTCTCTTAGGGCCTTTTTTTCCTGGTTCTTAGATACAGACTTGAGAGTACAGCTTACGCTGTTACTTTGGATGTGTAATCATTCCTACAAATAACAACAGGGACATTCCTGTAATGATGCAGGCAGGGGACTGAAGCTCATGTCTGAGTTCTTCCCTCTTTGCTACTTGGGCATATGACGACTGCTTTATGTGCACACAGAATCGCTTATGCTGTTACAACTGTATCCTTATCATGCCAAATAGCTGGTTTACAAAACACAGAGATAAGTGAATTACTTTGACCACTGTTTATCTAGAATAACTGTAATTTTAAATTTTATGCTTTTAGAAACTTTACCATGCAAACCATGGTTTTTATATGATGAAAAGATGGGAATATTTTTTTTCATGTGGGTGTATTATTTTCCATACCAGATTTGTTGGTTGTTTCAAAATATTTTACAATGACCCTTCCGTTTTACTCAGTTTAAAAGTTCAAACCACACTTGGGGCCAAGTCTGATGGCTTAGTTCCATACAACTGCTCCAAATGAATTAGATGCTTACCAAACACAATATTAAAGTAAATTGAACATGAAATGTATTAAGAACATAACATTTTCTACCAGAAATTAAGAAAGATGTTAATTTAAATCAGGTTAGATGTGAGTGCATTGTACATACTGTGGTCTATATCATAGAATCATAGAATGGCAAGGGTTGGAAGGGACCCCAAGGATCATAGAGCTCCAAACCCCTGCCACATGCAGGGCCACCAACCTCAGGCCTGGATCTACACGAGGTCGCCCAGGGCCCCATCCAACCTCGCCTTGAACACTTCCAGGGATGGGACCTCCACTACTTCTCTGGGCAGCCTGTTCCAGCACCTCACCACTCTTTCTGTAAAAAACTTCCCCCTAATATATCCAATCTACACCTCCCCTCCTTTAGCTTTAATCCATTCCCCCTTGTCTTGCCATTATCTGCCCTTTTAAAAAGTTGATTCCCCTCCTGTTTGTAGGCTCATTTCAGGGACTGGAAGGCTGCAGTGAGGTCCCCCTGCAGCCTTCTCTTCTCCAGGCAACATTATTTTTTAAAAGTAAGTATTGGAAGTATTTAGTAAGTCTACATTATTCTAGTCAAAGGTAGAATAATTTAGACAGCTCTTCCTTAATAATTTCAAGAAGATGAGAACACAGGAGCCTCCTCTCTGGAAGAGATCATAGCTGATGTGCTACGAGTGGTGAAATAGTGATGGACTTTCCCCATTTGAGTGCTTATATGAGAAATGCCATCTTCAAGCTGGCCATGCTATTTGATCTTTCTTACTGGTAAAAGTGGCTTGGTATCGTAAAGCACAGGGGAATAGAGCAAAAAACTATTTTAGTAGCTCCTGAACTATTTCTGTGTCAGTTAACCTGGGACCAGAGGCAGTTCTTCAGTTTCTGATAGCACCTGCAGCTTCTCTTTGTTTTGCTGCTGACGGTGCAGCCACAGTACTTTGGTTCACTGATTTTTTTTTTTTTTCTTTTCCTTTGGATTTCTAAATTTTTCCCTCTTTGAATTAAAACATAGCTGGTTTTGAAATATATCTGTTTAGGCAGTATTTGTCATACAGCATTTACCAGAACACCATCAATTCTTCTTTATACAGCTGTCTGCCTCATTCATTCAAATTTGCATTTCTCTAAAAGCAATGAGGAATAGTCCGTGCTCTTTCTTCAAATGTCTGAGAAGTCTTTTTAACAATTCACCAAGCTCAACATCAGTGTTTTCTCCAGTTTTTAGAAGTTTTTTTCTTATTGCAAAGTTCACTTTTTTAAGTCTTATGCAGTCCCATGACCCATTTGGAATTGAGTGCACCTTCAGCAAATTTGCTGATGACACCAAGCTGAGTGGTGTGGTTGACACAACAGAAGGAAAGGAGCCATCCAGAGGGATCTTGACAGGCTGGAAAAGGTGAGTCCGTGTGAATTTATTGAGGTTCAACACTGCGAAGTGTCAGGTGTTACACTTGGGCCAGAAGAATCCCAGTTATGTATACAGACTGGGAGAAGAGCTCCTTGAGAGTAGCCCTGCTGAGAACGACCTGGGTGTCATGGTAGATGAGAAACTTAACATGAGCCAGCAGTCTGCTCATGAAGCTTGGAAGGCCAATGGTATCTTGGATTCCATCAGAAGAGGGGTGGCAGCAGGGACAGGGAGGGGATTGTCCCTCTCTACTCTGCCCTCATGAGGCCCCATCTGGAGTCCTGTGTCCAGATCTGGGGCCCCCAATACAAGAAAGATGTGGAACTGTTGGAGAGGGGTCAGAGGAGGGCCATGAAGATGATTAGAGGGCTGAAGCACCTCCCTTACAAGGAGAGGCTGAGAGAGCTGGGCTTGTTCAGCCTGGAGAAGAGAAGACTGCAGGGGGACCTCACTGCAGCCCAGAGAGGTGGTGGATGCCCCACCCCTGGAGGTGTTGAAGACCAGGTTGGATGGGGCCCTGGGCAACCTTATGTAGACCCAGGCCTGGAGGTTGTTGCCCCTGCATGTGGCAGGGAGGTTGGAGCTCTATGATCCTTGGGGTCCCTTCCAACCCATGCCATTCTATGATTTGCAGTCTCAGTGCTGCCTAACATTCTTGCTTGCTGTGTGTCTCGAGTGTTTGTTTCATGGCTTAATATATTTTTGAGGAGAGTGAGGAAAAAAGAGGGAATGAGGAGGAAAATCATTGCTTGTATAAAGGAAGTCTTGGTGTATTGAAAAGAAAAATGAGTCATCCGGTTTTGTGGAATTCTGTGTGATTCCTATGTTGAGTTATATAGCACTTAAAGGGGTATTAGGTAAAAGCATAACTGAAATACAAAAATGTCAACATTATACTTCATTGCTTGAGACACTGATTTCCACATCTTCCTGAAATAACAATAACATCAGTGAACTAGAATCAATTAAATCAATAATATGTGCTTTTAAAGTTCTGTCTAGGAAAGCACTGAAGAAAATTTGAGAAACTGAATTAAGAATAGGAAGTCTGAAAAGTCTTCAATATATGTTTTGTCTACTTATTTTTCAGGTGTTTATTTACATTTATGTTCACTATGAAGGAAAAAATCCCTTTTAATTCCAATTTATATAGGATTTTCAGGGCAGAGAATTTGTATTAAAAGAAGCTGGAGGTCATGCTAGGATTGCAGGGATTGGCAGCGGCATAAACCACAAATAGATGTACGAGCCATTCCTTCTCCTTTCCTAGCCTGTAATAGTCTTGTAGGCTATTTTGTCATCTCTTCCCATTCTGCTGTTCACAAGCATGGTCTGTGAAGCAGCCATGCCAAAATGAAAGGAGAAATGTGGGCCCTAAAATGTGCATATAACAGTATGTGTTTTTTCCCTAGCTACTCCATCTAGCAGCAGAAAACCACCCTTGAACTATCCAGTCAGAGAGAAATAGGTATGAAGAAACATTGGGTGAGAATTCAATGTGCCATAATAGCCCAAGTTACATTTCACTACTTTAAAATAATCTTTCAGTTTTTTTTTTCCTAGACAAAGATTCAAGACTGTCTTCACACTTTCCTATATTGTGGTGACTACATGCTTTCTAAATTTTCATTACTTCAACTGTTCACACATTCTCTAAAGTTTCTGCTTAATCTTACTCTTTTTCTCACCTCATCGGATCCATTTTTAAGCTACTTTGTTTTAGATAAGATCTGCTTTGATGCTGAGGAAAATTCCTGTTAAAGATTGACTAAAAATCATAATTCTTACTATGTTTTTCTGTATTTTAGCAGTAAGTCTGTTTGTAGCCATTCAAAAAACACGATATATTTTTTAAAAACCCTACATATTTCTGGAATATGGGACTGAGCAGAAGACTTTCATGGTAATTCCTTTTTGAAGTCTGATCTCCTTGTTCATTTTTGTGTAAAGAAAATACCTTCCCTTTTTGACTGTAAAATAAAGGGCATTTGCATAGTTGTCTACAGTGTTTAACAGTTCTTGCCTTCCCTGTGGAATTAAGCTGATCTGATTTCGGTTGAAGGAGAGATTGAGTGTTTTGTTATTCTGAGTGACAGTACACTTGTTCCTTGCAGAGAGCCAGGCAGGGTGGTCAAAGAATGAAGCAAGCTCGAAGCTGCACTGCTCACCACTGTTGATGTGGCTGCTTGGAGTGGTTGGGTTTTTTTTTTCCTTCCTTTATTCAGTTCACCCAGTTTCCTTTTAGAATTTTTGAGTGTATTGTGCAAAACAAAACAAAATATAATTAAGGTTGAGTTAAATGAATAGGAAGCCTTGTCATTTTCAGGTGAAAAACCAAGCCAAACACCCCCTAATATTGAGTAATACTCACAGTTTGGGGTTTTTTCATATATGTGAAAGAATCATTTGATTGTGACAGAAGACCCAAAGACGATGGCAACAAGCATTTTTTTCCTGAAGGCTGTGACACAGATGATGTCTGTTATTATTAAGATCTAGCTGTTACCCATCCATCTGTTAATCTTATTGTCTGTGCCATAGCAGGTTACTTGTAACCTAAAGCTTGAGTCAAAATAAGGAGACTGTATTACTTTATAATGACCTTCCATGAATGCAGCTTAGTCTATTCCTTATTATCTTTCATTTTTGAAAATGAGAAGGTTTGTGCATTCATGTGACCTTTCATTTAGAGAAAAGGTCTTGTATTTTCAATGGCTTTTTGCACTTGCTGGGTCCTGAGAGAATTTAGTCAAAATGAAGCAACATTCTTAATGTCTGTAAGATACATTTAATTTAAAGTTACAAAGATGAATTTATCACAGCCATCTGAAGGGGGGGGTGGAAATGAGTCATGAGCATCAAGCCACAATCTTTTAACATATTTTGAATCACATTCAGGCAGATGCTTGGCCTCAAGACATGTAAAGTGCATGGATTTGATTCTCTCTTGATCTCCCTGCAACTTAAACTAGGGAAATAGGAGAAGCTCTGTAGGAAATTAGCTAAATGAAGGAGCTAGATAAGCAAAAGCAAAATTATGCTATTCCAATATGTAGAACTAAGACTAAATATGTATTTTGGGCAATTGCATAAATTCTACTAAAACATGCACATGGTGGTAGCTTGTGTCTAAAAAGCTGTGATAACCCTATCAAGATACCATGAAGATATCAGGAATGTTTCTAATGGTGAATGAGATTTTCTTTCATTTTGTATGGAAATCTAAGACTGGAGTCTAGTATTAAACTAGTCAGAAGAGTAACTAAAATTCTTTCTTCTATGCTGTAGTGTACTGGGTATGTTATTTCATTGCAAAATGTATTTTATTACCTTAGCAAAGAGCAAGTGTGTTAAACAGTCGGTTGACTCTGATAGGCTCTTTGCAGATCTAGGGTAAAATACGAAGCATCTTAGTTAACTCCCCCAACTCAGTTGTTGCAGTGCCTTCAAGTTGCAATGTCTACATTAGGCACCCGCTGCACCAGTACATGGAGAGTGAAGATAGTTAAGTGCCTCAGAAGAATAATCCACAAATCTCACAGGAGATTTTGAGGAAATCAGTTAGGAAAAGCAGGTACAGGCACATACCTAATTTCTGGCCTCTACATAAACCTCAGATGTGGACCCCACAGGCAGTCCTTCAGTGTCTCCACCCATATGAAAGCAGAAAATGAGGGTCTGCACACTCTGTAGCAGGCGCTAAGTTTGGCTCATCCTTACTAAAATACAGCCACAGAAGAAAAAATAATCATCAAAGAAAAAAAACCAAACCAAAAAAACCCAACAAAACAGCCTGTTCATTTTAAGAAGAATCACAAAATGTTTTACTCATTGACTGAAAACATGGGAGATCTGGATTGATTTATCTCTGTCGGGGGTAAGGACCAAGATTTTTTCGTCCTCCTTCCAACTTTCAAATGAACAAATTCAAAGGATTAGTATATTTTTATATATGTATATATCTGTTTTACATCTATCTGTTATTTTTAATTATCAAAATATTTTAATACAATTTTTGGGTAAATTTTGTGTAGATAATAGCAGCAATAGAGAAACCTGGAAGACAAATTAAAAGTACTACACAAGGTGAGAAGAGAACTGCCTTTTTTTGGTGCAGCAGCCAAGAATGGCACTTAGACCATGAAAGTTGCCAGCAGAGCCCATCTGTTAAGCAACAGAGTAAATCAGATGCTGAAAGTTTCCAGTGATCTCAGGAACAGAAAACACTGAAGAGGCGAATAAAGGCAGGAAGGTCATTTTCACCGCAAAGGTCTAACAGAGCTTTTTCTCTCTTTAACCTGCTCTTAAGTTGATTCTTTCCTGTGGAGCATTGTGATTGATCAGTTCGCTTAAAATGGACCCAGCCTTTGTTTCCCTGGCTGTATCTGTTCAGATTTCTGAATCTCCAAGGGCAGTATGCTCTTGGGTGCAAAGATGCCACTCTTTGTTGGAGTGTTGTTTTTGGAAGATGTCAGTGTCTGGGACCTTCTGGATGCTCCTGGCCCGCACACACAGATGCTGCTTTGGGACTCCAAGGAGCTAGAAACTTCAAGCCTTGAGTTTGCTTATTTCAGTAGAAATTAAAACAAACAAACAAACAAAAAAACCCAGCAGAAATTTTGTCTTGAGCACAGATACATTACTTCATACCTATGTGAGAGATCTTTGAAGGCACAAGTCCTGAAGAAACATTATTTCCAATTATCTGATTTCTCTTATTAATCCAGGCTATATCACCTTCAGATCCTTCATTTGCAATGAGCATTCATGTGAATGATGATTGAAGATTCGAGGTCTCGTTTGTAGTCTCTGTCTCTGTCAGGTATGTTGCTTGTATTACTCAGTTGCCTTAAGAGGGTAAGACCTCATATTCTGTGGAACTAGGTCATTCGTTGAGGGATAATTGAAAACGGTGATTTAAACTGGTCTCGATAGCTTCTCAGTTGCAGGCATTCAGCAAAGTGCCTTGTACATTCCCCAAATTTCATCATTGCCTGTCCTGGTCTTGACTGCAGCTCTACCTGCAGGACGTTTTCCACTCACAGGGAAAAAGGAGTGATGTTATGCACAGATGTATCCTCTTCTGTCACACTTTTTTCCCTACAGATGATTCCTACAGGAAATTTCGTTTTAGGTTAGGGTGTCTGTAGAAGGTATGTGGCTTCTGTACCCTACCCTGCTGCATTGCTTCTGGTACTTCTTTTTAACTTCCATGTGACTCAGACCATTTCCATACATTTTAAGGCAAAATCCCTTGTTCTTTCTAATGTAAAGCTGCACGCTGGAGTCTGTAATCAGACTTATGATGGCAGGCATTTGAGGAGTTTTACAGAGCTACTCTTCTAAGGCTCCCAATTGCTACCTAGTTGTTTTATGCTGACACCACTTACTGGCACCACACGCATCTGGTGTCAGAAGCAGGCAAGATTTTGTACTATCAAGACTTTGCTCTTGGAGTTTTTAAGTTTTTCCTGGCATTCATTGTGAATTCCTTAGGCTGTTAATTGTCATGAAGAGGTGTTGTCCAAAATAACTTTTCTATTAAAAAAAAAGAAAGAAAAATCAGCCTTGCTTGATCATGTCATAGACAAGAACCAAGAGGAAAATTTTAGTGCAGGAAAGACAGAGAACTCAAACTAATAAATGTGTAATTCCCCCAATGCAGTGCATAACTGAGCTTCAAGAAATCTTGGAGTTACATTTAGAATTAGATTCCTTATCTTAATACCTACCAAATTTCAAAAGCTATATTACTGCCTTTTGTATGAAAAATACCAGCAAGGAAAAAATATGATGCATTTGTGGTCTCCCCAATGGAGAAAAAAGTAATAATACAGTAGAGTCCTTTTCTATTGAATTGTCTGACACAGTAAATGTCTCTAAACCCCTGGATACCTTTATTTAGCTTTTTTTTCTGTCTTTCAAGAGGAAAAAAGGAAAAAAAAAGACATTCCTATTGCATATTGTGAACAATAATTTTACAAATCCCCTTCTACAGGACATACCATTCAATGCATTCCTAACCCTCTAGCTCTCTTTACAAAAGACTGCAACTCACAATTACATCAGGCAAAACATAGAAGTAAAAACGTCTGTGTGTTTATGTATGTTGTCTGTACAATAAATCATGCATCTTTAGTTTTTACTGCAGGTTTGTTTTTTTCTGCTGTTGCACGCTTTTGTCTCTCTGTGTTGACATGTACATGTCCCGAATCATTCTCTCAGGAAATGGTGACCATAGGAATAGGTGGTACAGCTGGAATATGGAAATGTCTGTAAAATCTCCAGGTTTTCTCCTCCATGGTTGAGGAAAGCTATTCTGCAGAGTAACTCAGAATGAAACTGATTTGACTAACTCTCGTTTTGTTTGGATCTTGGAAACATGACCAGCTTTATACAAAAATAACAAAACTGTTGATTCATTCAGTCAATTAAATTGAATTATTGGAATGACTTCTCTGTGAATACTTTGTGAAACCTGGCTGTCGCATTACAGCCTAGCTGAAGGGACCACAGACGTCAAAGCTCCGTTCTGCATCTCTCTGGCACATTTATTTTTATCTATGTTGAGAGCCCACAGCCCAGAGTAGAACAGTGTGGTTATCAAATGTCTGGCAGAATACTGACTGCCTTTACCTTTCTTTCACTCGTTGTATAAAAAGTGGAAGGTTTATTTAGCTTGCAAAATGTGTATCGGTCCCTCAGTGCTTGTGTATCTTGAGTGCACAGACATCAAGTGCTGAGGTAATACTGAGGGGCTGCCATGATGCCACACTGCCAGTTTCTGCCTTAAGGGCATCTTGCTTTGTGAGGCTTTTGTAATTCAGTAAACACACGTTATAAACATGCAGCATCAAGTATCTTGTAATTCAAATCAGGCATCGAAGAGAGAGGAGAAATTTAGTTACTAGCCATGCTTGTCATAGTTAACCACTCTAGAAGTTTACGCTCCAGCGCACCTACCATTTATCTCTCTGCTGGTAATTTTTACCTGGTTTTTAGGGGTGTGCACACAGGATGCATTTAGAAAATTGCTAATGGAATGAGGTTCAAGCTCATACAGTTTAACACTGAACTTATAATTACAACATTTGTAAGAAATTTGGGAATTGTCTCAGCCTACGTGATCTGGAGCAGCTGCTTGTATGTGGCAATATTAGGACTTAGAAAATGTATACATTTATGGGGAAAAGGCTTGAGTAAATTAAAGGGGAAATTAAAAGAGAATTTTTTAGACTGTATCCACTATATTGAAGTATGTAAAGCCGGATTAGTGGTGTTTGTTACCAGTCTCTGTTCATATTGTTTGACATTTTGCTAGAAAATGCTTTTTTGGAGTCTGAAATCATTTAAGTAATCATTTAACGATGAGATATTGAAAGGCATGGTAGAAAAAAGATAAACTTTGGAAATCTTTTCTGTAAGAAAATGAATTTCTAAACTTTTCACAGCTGAGAAATTTTCTGTTAAAACATAAACTAATTTTAATAAAATACACTACAGTAAAACAGAAAAAAACATATCCATAAAGCTGCATTTAAAATATGGATAAAAATTTATATACTTTAAAGTGATCCCCCAGATGTTCACAGAGGCAAACAAAAATTATTCAGGTGAATAAAAATTAACCTCTGAAGAGCTTTTTTTAAGCAGTATTCCCTTCATAAGTAGTTGTTGGACGTTATTAGAACAATCAGTTAAAGCACGAGGAAAAAGTGAACAGTGTGGGTCCATTGAAAGTGCAACTTTCTCTTTTCTAGATATATGCATTTTAGTTCCTATATACCAATTTCCAGCTATTCTACAAGACACCAATGACTGTACAACAGAGACTTCTCCTGGAGTTGAAAGGTGTACCTCTCACATCGGTCTATCTGGAAAATTCAGATAAAATGGTCCAATGAGCTGTCGCTCTGCGTCTTTCATTCCCAAACATTGAGAATTCATTGAGAAGATGCAGCACAGTGTGCGTGGCTTTGGGGGAAGCAAATTGAGGAGGCTAAGCACAGCCTTGTGTAAGGCAATATTGTAAATAACCTTGGAATTGTCAGAAACGTCCAAGGTGTGCGTGTAAATGCTTGTGTGGTAAGAGGCATGACTCAGTGCTATTACATTTGTTCCCAAGTTCTTCCTTTAGCTAAGGAATCTCCAAAGAGAATCTGTTTGAATGCCATTAGTTCAGTGCTGCTGGTTTTTTTTTGGAGTGGTTGCAAATGGGAGCTGTGTGCATTCCCAGCCTCACCCCTCTGAACAGCACCCGTGTCAGTACTGCTCAGTCTCACGAATTTAGACTGAGCTGCAGAACTGGAGCGCCCAGCGTGATGCACTCCCTGCCTTGGCTTGGGTTCACGCTTATGAACATGACAGTGATGATAGCAGTCCCATCAACGTGCCTGCCCTTAGAGACTTCGGAGAAACCTCCGAGATCTTAGGGGTTTGCTCATTTTCATGGCTGATTTCCACATCTTGTTGGGCTGCAAAAAAATTCCTTTCCCTGGAGCAAGACTTATGTAGAGTGATGGCTTTACCACCTAGTAATTTCTGCATGTGTAGGAATGAATCTTGAAGGAAAGACTGCAAGGCAGTGCATAAGACTCATAACCGTAACACCTTGAAATGTAAATATCCATAGAAAAAAAGATAATCGTTAAATCCCCAAAATACTTTCTCACTTTACACCTAGAAAATATATGTGCCTGTGGTTGATTATCTGTCTGTGGCTTTTATTTCACTATTTAAATTAAAAGCAGGATAGCTTTTGGTTAGTAGTTGGGATTTTTATAATACACGTAACTTTACGTCAGTGTGCTTCTGTGTCTTGAATCACATCACCAAGCTCCCTCAGTCCAAGCAGTTCTACTCGAGGGCGTAAAGACAATCAGCTTGTGTCTTCCTAGTGTGTAAGATTGATCAAAGTAAACCGTTAATCAAATAGATATGAAAATTAGAAATAATAATATGAGGTGTTAGATAACACAATCTGCATGCAATAGCAGCTTGATCTCTCAGGAAATTAAAATAATTTAACAAAAAGGCCATATTTAACAGACTGCATGATGGAATTAAGAATTAAAATCTAGCCTATTAATCATGCAAGAAATTGCAATTAAATTGTATTTGTTAATTTCATAGTGAAGAGTTTTTAAATTAATTCATTAACCATTTGCTAGGATCTTTACTTCTACGCAATTATAATCCAGATGCCAGGGAAATGCAGTTTTTAGGGGTTAAAAACCATTTTCTATGCAATTTATTTCATTTCCTGTAAAATACTTTATTCAGAGAAAAATAAGAGGCACAAATTTCAAATTAAGTTTCAGTTTGTCTCCAAATATGTTTCTCTTGATTCTTTTGCTTCTTTGTATCTCATCTTACCCAAGCAACATGGTTTTTTGTTCTAGTCAATATGCTTTTATTACAAATACAGAAAAAATGAGCTTTTTGAGATTTTGAGTCTTCCACAGTGACTGTATCTGAATCGTCTGCGTGTATTTGGAAACAGAATTTTTAACATCCGATTGGAAGGCAGGGAAGGGTACTGTATTTGTAAAGGCAAGTGGTCCCCTGGAGCCAAGTCTCACTAGTTCCTCCACTTCTTATAAGGCATCAATGTTACCTTTAAAATTTGCTGCTATGACGTGAACATTGCAAGTGTAAACTGGAAACTGCCATAAATTATATTTCAGCTTTGAATATGAAGTGAAACAAAAATTGGAAAAGAAGCATCTGATCTCAGTGTTTCTGTGGAAACGTTTGATTTTACCGTCATTGCTCACAAGTCTTCTTCATTCTTAAGGCAGAGCTATGAAGGCCCATCCCTACTATCTGCAGATAAGATTACACAGATGAGTCCAGAAAGATAGAAACTTGTGAAGGATGAGGGGTTAAGTTACTGTGTGAGCTCCAAAGAAATTCAAGATTAGCTCAGAGTTTCTGTCATTCACAAAAAGCAGACTCCATGCTGCAGCCTTTGGAAGAAACTCGTGTAGAACCTCTCTTTGTCCACTTGGTTTCAAAAATTTTGTAGGAACTGGTTATTTCTGAAATCTTAGTCTCATTGATACTTTATTTAATTGAGCTTTTAAAGCAGTGACTTTAAAAAGGTTTTTTGAGTGTTATACCAGTATGAAAAGACAAAGTAAGGTTGTGACTATGTATTTCTCATTTACTTAGGTAACAAAGCTTCAAATCTATGGATGCATGCACCACCAGTCCACGTGAAAGTTTTACTCAACATTCAGATCTTTTGGTTCATAGCAATTAAAGGAGAAAGACCTAGATACTCAGAAAAGAAGTAGGAGAGTCTAATGTCCTGCTGTAGAAAATGACGCATGCTGCACTTGCAGTGTGTGTGAGGAGAAGGGTTTCTTCAGTAAGGATGTGCAACTAGTCCCATCAGAGGTTGGGATACGACTGACAGTCCTTGTCACACCAGTATGCGGTTCAGGCCAGGACAAACACCTGATGGTAGATTCGTTAGTAAAAGCTTGAGGTACTTTGGAAAACAAAGGCTGATGGAGGGATGCATTTGTTTCAAAGATACAGCCTTACTAAGCATTTTCTCCCTTTGTCATTTTTCCCTTTGTCATTTCTCCCTTTGTCATTTTTCTCCCCTCTTCTCATTCCAAATAAAGGGGTAACATAACTAAAGAGTTTTTGTATTTTAAACTTACTGATTAGATAAGGTGCTTATTATGAATCAGTATGAGTTTAGTCTGTACCGACTTTAGCTGCCTTGAAATGATGAATCTAGTCTAATTGATGACACCTAGATAACACCACAAGAGATGGATGCTTCCCGAGACAGTGCTCTAACTTCTTACATGGTTTTTTTAGGGTGAGAGAAGTTGTTTCTGTGGTGTGCTCCTGTCTCTCTTCTCTGTGTAAGAAGAGAGCCTAGTAATGAAAAGAAGGTGCTTAAGATTTTAGTTAGCAGAGATAAGATGAGCTGATTGCTTCCCTTAAGAAGCCTGTGAAAAAAATAATTAAAAAAAAATAATTCAAGACCAGAATCTGACCCAACTTCCATATTACTTTGAGGCTTTCTTTGGATAGTCTCTGGTTTTACACGGATTAAATTCAGTTGCACCTTGGAAACACATGCATGTTCAATGTACTAATGGAATCGGGGGGGGGAAATGTCAAATTGCAATAGTAAGATGACGCTTCATTAGGAAATTGAATTTTAGTATAGTGTGCAAAATTGTAGCCTTACATGAGTATAAGTGTAACTTTGTGGCTGTGTTATGAAGGTTTCCTGTATTTTCTATGCCAAACCAGTTGTCGAAACTTTACAATTTTCATCAGTTACAGTATTAGGAAGTCCAATGTTAATTGTATACTTAAATGTATTTGTTCTATCCAGCATGTTATTTAAAAACATGACTTCTTTTTTTTCATTTGTTTGTTTATACTGGCAAATGGTACTGGTGGAGGTCTCTCAGAGCTCGAATTTCGTGGTTAGAAAATATAACTAAGGTTTAACATGCATTTTTAAGGTAGACAATTTCTAAAGATACACCTTCCTTTCCTAATAATATTCTCCAATGAGTTTTGATTCAGAGCAACTGTTTACTAAGTGATTTCTTGTTTTAGTAACAGAATGTGAAGATTAGGTTTCATAACATTCTCAAATATCTTTCCTCTGCACGCTGTTTAAGGAGTATTCCCAGTTTTCTCAGCACTAACATAATTTACACATTTTTGTTATGCTAATAGGAGTGTAGCATTATTCATTGTGTCCTTTATCCTACTGGATTTTGTTCCATCCATTTTGTTTGTGTTTCTAATCTGATAACAGAATATATTAAAAGCATCTGTCCTTGTGTTACAAGTATTTGTTATTTGTCGGAGATAGGAAATAGAAATACGAAATTAATTTTCATTATGAATTGTACTTGCCCTCAGAAGAAGTTGCTAGAGATTGCATATTTTCTGCTTCAGAGTAAAAAATGAGATTATATCATATTATGTTGATTAGAAATTCAGTGCTAATATGAAACCTGTACTTACTAGGGAAAAAAAAAAAAGCTCAACATTTGTTTTCTGCATTGAAAGACTTAGGATTTCTCTGTCTCTCTGAAGGCAAGTACAGTCAGGATTTCAATCAATTTTAGCATATATGACAATTGAAGTGTGTCACGAGTTATATGAAAGAACTCAGACAATGGTTTGCTTTATTGGATTAAATTTATGCATTGGCTATATTAGTATGTGTCTGGAATCTTTTAACTTCAAAGAAGTTAACTTCAAAGTAGTTAAAACAAGCTTAGGTAAGTCAGTATCTAGAGACCTTTTGGTCCAACTGAAGAGTGCCTTCTTGTTTGTGCTGCTTGTTTGCAAAGATTAATATCAAATGAGCTTCTGCTGTTTCAGAATTTAGGAAACTTATTTGAGGCATAATCAAACCTAATAACACCTATGATTCAATGATATGCAATAATGCTGAATAGATTGATATAGATGTAGCTTAAGACTTTTCATTGAGTTTTGATTCCAGCTTTTTGAGGCTTCACCTATGCTAAAGATTTTTTTGTACTAGTCAGACTTTGTGGTCCCTCTCAGTAAGCTTGTTGAGAAAGTTTCTTCGGTTGTGGGGGATTAGTAATTGAAGTTTTGAAGGACTCCTTCATTTAGTTTGATTTTGTTTTGGTCTTGAGGAAAGAAACAATTCAAGTATCCTGGAAGAGTCTGAGAAACCATCAGATGCTGATGGTAAACCAGCTATAGTCTTCCTATGGGCTTTTCACTGGTTTGGGCTGGGGGTTTTTTATCTGCAGAAGGAAATACGTAATAACAATTAGCTCCAACCTGGCAGCCTTTAAACCATAGCAGGCTTCCTGAAATGAAGTTGTGGACAGTAAGAAGAACCTGAACTCTCCTACCTGCCTTAGTGTGCCCTTCTTCTCAAGTAATACAAGTGGTACCAAAAAGTTAGAGCTGCTGTCCTCTGCTGTCACGTGGAGAAATGAATGAATGAGGAGAAAAATCCTCTGGTTCCAGCTGCCTCTTTCTACATCTGTGAGGTACCTTGGCACAAATCATGCTTGTAATGAGTTATTGGTGGAATGGATGGGTAGGAGCAGGGCTGAAAGGAGTGGGGGGGGGGGCCGGGATTTCTGAAGAGGAAGAGAATTCCATACAGACTGAAATACTGATGTACAGGCACATTTATTAAACTGTACTAGCTGGTGTTCTGAATGAAATGGCTGTAACTAAGCATTTATGACTGAAAACATTTAGTTGCACAGTTAATTGGAAAATAATTTGATCCAAAGTAAGAGAAGCTGTAGAAATAAATCCAAATCAAATTTCAAATAAAATAAATTGCTTCCTTACTGTGGCATTTCCAGTTTACAGAATACTTTGTAACAACAATATTTTCATAATACGCTGTGGCATGTTCTCATTGTCTCAGCTCTAAAGGTCAGATGTTTTACATGACTCGAGTATTTTCATAGTGTTGAAAGCATAAGAAAACATTTAATGTGTAAATAACAAAAGTATATTTGTGCAAGCCCAAGTGAGTGCCAGAAGACAGGAAGATAAAGATGCTGACAAGCCTGTAAACGATGAATCTTCCCTCGGCAAATGTTAAGGAGATACATGTCTCAGTCCTGCAGTTTTCAGATAATAGCAATCTCGTACTTGTAGAGATTGAAATATCAGAGAAAAATATTACAGTAGCTGATCATTTATTAGCAGTTAACTGATGCAAATGGAAAATATTGAAGGGTTATTTGATTCTTCAAGTACAAAGTGAACTGGTAATAGAAATATACAACTTTCATTGAGGAATGTAACAATGTATCAGCTTCTAGTTAATACTAAAGAAATTTTCTGGGGAATTACAGATTTGTATGCTTATGATGGAGTTAATTTTGATCCAGTGTGTACATTGTGAAGTGCATTTCAATCCATGACAGCAAGTGAGGGACTGGAGAGCCAGGTCCCAGCTGTGGCTAATTGATTGACCATTAATATTTCGGATATGAGGTTACATTCATGGCAGAAAAATACAGCTTCCTGGGAGAGTGAGAGCTGCCCTTAGGGTGAGCATAAGTAGGGGACAGGCAGAAAGATGACTGAGGACCGAGACTGCCAGAAACAGATGCATCTCATTTTAGATGCAGCATGGCCTTGGTTGCCCTACTGAAGCTTTTCCCATTAGGGTGTTCTTTTTGTTCCAAAGGCAGTTGGCTGTGGGATGCAGACAAAACACACTACCAAAGAAAAACATCAGGAAAAACCGATGCAAACATTGATGCTGGATACCAAGTAAACCAGATAGACACAAAACAATGTAATGTGGAGCTTCTCTCTCATGTTACAGAACTGAAGGGATCACAGAGTTGTAGAGGTTAGAAGGGACCTCCAGAGATCATCAAGTTCAACCCCTGAAAGTACGAGAACAGTACTACAGAAAGTGATGGGATGGCAGCGTAACACTGAGCAATCGAGTAACAAACAGTCTTGAACTCGATGGCAGAGTATGACCTGTGCTCAGAATGGTTAAGGACAGGCCTGGAAGATACAATTGTGAGGGATCTCTTTAGCCCAAATGTAGTCTTGTGCTTTTCTTCAAGCTTTTCCTGGAAGCTTTCTTCATCATTACTTCTATTCTGAATTCTGGACTATTCACTTATTGGAGAAGTATACACTGAGGGGTGAAAAAACAGGCAGATGTTGATGCTTTGCAAAAAATATGTATGCTTGCAGATAGGCTCAGGATAAATAGAGAAATGTACAGATGCTGTATATTCAAACTAATGATTCAGAAAACCTGTAATAGGTTTGTTATTTTGCTGTTCAAGAGAATTTTTTAGACCTTGCTTAATGAAAGTGAAAATAAATGTAGGAGAAGAATCATGTCAAAGTGAGGTTAACTCTGCAGTTATTTTTATCTTTTTTTTTTTAATCAAACCTACTTTTAACTATTAAAAGGGTTGTTAAAAGCTATGAGAAGTTCTTTTTGAAGGAACTTTCACTCCTGTTGATAGAAATTCATCCCTTTCTTTAGCCAAGTCCAAGGAGAAAAGAGGGGGGAAAAAAGAATAGAGAAAAAACTAATGGATATCAAGAGAATGATGGGTGACAGACACTTATAAAGCTGCTATAGACTTCAGACTGCAAAATGATTTTCCAGCATCTTGGTTCTTCATCATATGTCAGCTCTTCAAGGTAGCAGCAGAATATAGTAGAGCACAGTAGCAGAATAAAGAATTGTGCCAGTGAATATGGTGGTAAACAGCTTTTATGACGAGAGAGGTGGTCTTCCCTGATGCTGGAAATTGCTTTGCTTAAATTTTAGATGGAACTTCTTGTTAAATTGTTAAACCAAACTACCTTCCAAAGTTTGAAGTTTTTGTGGAGGAATTACTGGTGTTAGCTTACTGCACATCTGTGGCAGGACACATAAGAAAACATGCTGTCACACCTGTTTCCCTTACTTTTGCCAAGTGTTTGGGAATGTGGTTGGTTTTTCTGCTATCTCAGGGATTTTTCTGGGGAAGCTGTTGGTGGTGCCTACAAGGATGCCTGTGACTTCTTTATAAGCAGGTGATAGACTAGAAATCCCACTGCCTGTTACTTCCTATGTATCTTCCTATAATAGATAAAGCCATATGCATAAGACGTCTGAGGTATGAAAGTAGCAGGTTTTATTTTGAAAGGATAAGAAGGATCAGAGTATCAAAGATGTTTGTGCTATTCTGTCACTGGAGAACATTAAGGTTTTATGGAAGATTCAGAGGTTTTAGTCTATACCTTTTAATTCCCATAGTAAGCTAGCAGGCTTAAAAACCATGAACCTTTCCAACTAGGTCTGATTGGGATGGAGTTAACTTTTCTTCACAGCATCTCATATGGAGTTGGGCTTTGTACTTGTGGCTGAAATAGTGTGATAACAGGCCAATGCCCTGGCTATTGAGCACTGTTTGCATAGTGCCAAGACTTTCTTTCTCCCCTCTCTATCCCCAAAGAGTAGACTGGTGGTGAGCATAAGGATTGAGAGGCGACATAGCTGGGACAGATGGTCCAAACTGGCCGAGGGGATACTCCAGACCATATGGCACAGTGTGCTCTGCAATATGATATCAAGAAAAGGAGGACAAGAGGGGATGTTTGTCACAGTCACCTGCAGTGGGAAGGAGCGATTCCACTGGTTTGCTTAGCTTCCATACACAGATTTTGATTTCTGTATTAAACTGCCATTATCTCGTTCCATGAATGACCTCTCCTGCTTTCTGCTGTCTCTCAGGGAATGCAAGAGAGCGAGAGCCTGGATGGGTGTTGGTTGTCGGCTGGGGTCACCCCACCAAACCTTTTGTTAGCACTACAGAAGGAGGAAAGAGAAACAAAAGCAAGGTCTCTAAGATGTAAAGCTTTAAGTGATATTTCCATTTTAATAGCAGTAGAATACTTGGATAAAGTCCATATTGCAGACGGTGTAAACCATCATGCTGGGGGAAATATGATGGAGCTAAGAAAGTAGCTGTGCTAGAGCTGCTGCTGTTGCTGTGGTCTGAACCCAGACTTCTTTTCCTGAAAATGGACAAACCAGTGAGTTTG
Organism: Laterallus jamaicensis coturniculus; assembly: GCA_022605575.1. Classification (NCBI taxonomy): domain Eukaryota; kingdom Metazoa; phylum Chordata; class Aves; order Gruiformes; family Rallidae; genus Laterallus; species Laterallus jamaicensis. The sequence goes on from JAKCOX010000005.1 coordinate 8,498,606, forward strand.
CAGGTGAATAGGAGACTAAGGAGTAACAAGGAGTATGCACAGCTTCTGTTTCTGGACTTGTGCTGATAGCCTGATGGTGAAACAGGGGATACTGTTACAAGACTTCCAAAGACCTGGCAAATTCACAGGAGCATGAAGGTATTGCTTTTTAGCTTGCTTTAGTGACAGATTCACAGCAGCAATGCAAGGAATCATTCTTTGCTGACTAAACCTAATTGTCTTTAAAGAGAAGGAAAAGGAGGAGGAAGAAATAATATAAAATGGGTGAGTTTGGGTAATAGAAAAGAGCAAAAATCAAATTCTGTCAATACAGGCCCTCAAACCCTGTGGAAATGTGGTAATATTTCTCTCTGGACCAGTAAAATGAGGTTTTCCCTGAAGACTAGGATGGCAGAGGTTCAATCACAGCCTATTAAAGGAAAATTAGTAAAACTTGCTTTTTCTTTCAGGTTTCCTAGGTTTGCCTTGAAATTAAGAGTGCAAAATTATATACTGCTTTGATGCCAAATAATCCTAGTTTCAGATTCACTCTTTCATTTAAATGTTGTGGGGCTCATGGGCTTTTTTATAGCAGTCTTGCACTATCATCGAATGCTTTGTTAAGTCATGGCCCCATTGTTGGTGTTTTGTCTGTTTCAGTGTTCTCCCTGAATTTTAAAGACAGTTAAAGGTAGTGGAGTGAATTTATAATTGTTCTGCTTTCAAGAAGTTAAGGCGTAGATCCCTGAAGAGAAGGCTGCTCCAACAGCTTATGCACCCTTGTTAAGATCTCTTTCTCATCGCCTTTGGCTACATCACAGGAATTAAATCTGTAATGACCTTTTAGTCATGAGGGAGAGAAAGAGTCCCTTATTCAATGCATTATTTGTATTTCATGTAAAACTGAGAGAACTAAGGAATTCTTTGCTTCTTAAGCTGGAGAAGCCCTAACAAGGTAAAAGCAGCCAATGAATGGAAAAGACCTCTTATTTAGGGGTTTCAAATGAAAAATACTGTGGGTAAACTCATTGTGCTGTCAGACAGTCTGGGGAGATGAGCTGAAATTTTGTGGAAGCAGAGTCGGGGCAACAAGAACAACACAGCTCTCAGTCTGGACTGCCCTGTGTCTGGACACCTTGATCCACAAGCCAGAAGAATGTGCAGTTGTCGTCAGCTATACACGTGTCTTAAAGCATAAGCTCAAACATTTTGGATGAGACAGGGAGAAGGGCAAGTTACTACTTCCTCACTGAGAAGTGTCTTTACTGAAGCATGTGGGGTTGGTAATTGTCAGAAACATGGTCCTCAATTAGACGAACGAGGATGGAAAATCTATTAATGCGTAATGTATTATTGCATAAGCAGGATTCATCTCATGTTATCACTTTAATATATTAATCATTATTAAAGACCTCAAATTAATTATTTTCAACCTTTAAGGAAAGGGGATGGCTTCTGAAAGTACAAAAAGTAGGTAGAAAAATAATTCTTTCCTTCAGCTATACTTTCATTTCGCAGAATGCCAATTACTGCAAAGCAGTTCTTATTTTAATCAGCAGTGAAATTTAGTTACTAATCTTAAGCTTAGAGTGCCTAAGAAAAGATTTTATTTTTTTTCTAGAATGAAAGACAGATCATTATTTATATTTCCATATAATCTTTAATCACTGTGGAAAGACTTGTGAATGATAAAAGAGTTAAAATAGCATCATTTGTATCAGTGTACCTTAAAATAATGATTTGAGTATTATATGCTAGAGAAGCTGGTTTCAGAATTGCTGTGAGAACACAATAAGCACAGAACTGTATTTATAAAACACAAATTGTAATGTCAAAGCAGTGACATTACCAGGTTAATTTAGCTTGTGTGTGAAAGTCAAAAAACGTCAGTATTTAGGAACGGCTGCACATGGCCTTCTCAGGTGGAAATTGGATTCCTTCTGATATCGCTTGTTTTCTGTAGCTCCAGGGAGCACACAAATCTGAAGCTGTAGCCCACAGTCCTACTAGATGTCCTAAACCAGAATAAGTTTAGAATGTACCTCATGTGGAAAACAATGTTAGTGGGATTGTGCTTTGTTGGAACAGCCTTTTTAATGGGTATAAACAGTCAGTACAAGTAATGTTTTTTATGTTACTTCATACGTTTTTATATTCTATAATCAGTTCTTTGTTGCAGCTTTCCTTCTCAGGAAGGGTATTATTTCATCAGGTTGAGAGGATATTGTGAGCTTGTAATATCCTGATGAAGTAGGATGGGAATGCACAATGTTGAAGGGGCTGGTTAAGAAAGATGAATAGGTTGATGCTCTTCCTTGTTCATTCATCAGGAAAAGTCCTCACGCTTTCCACCTTCTTTTCTGCCATGCAGTGTGGAGAGTGCTTGGAATCTGGCAGTCCAAATATTTGTCACCTGTTTTTGAAAACAGAAAATTTTCTCCTTGAGACAGGTTTATCAGAGGCTGCTTTTTTGGCATCTGAGAGATGGGATGTACAATAAGGTAAAGTGCAAAGAGGTAACTTAACAAGGTTTTAACTTGGCAAGTGGAGTCTGCAACACTGATGTAACTCACAACTGATAGCCAGCGCAGGTCAGTGCTGGAAAAAGAAATAGGTCACAGCATAAACATAAATGATAGCGCTGAGAGAGGACTAGTAGCTCATGTACATCTTCAGTATTGAACAAAAAAAAAATGTGCTTGCTGTCATCTCCTTCCAAGTGATTGGAAAAGTAAATAATCCATATGTAGAATAACTCCTAGATGTTTGTCTGAAGAGAATCCAGGTTCAGTATCGTTAGTGAAACACCATACACTGGAATACTTGCCTAAACCCAAGAAATACCGAGGCCAGGGAAAGGACTTTGAGTTGAATGTAATAATTTCTATCCCACATTGATGGATTGCTAGATGACATTTTATTTTAATCTAAAAAACCCTAGCATTAAGGGTTATACAATTTGTCTAGGGCTCAGACAAGGTGAGATTTAGTCTGATCTCAAGGAAGAATCTGAGAAGACTGGAAAAGTCTTTTAATTGACTTAAAATAATTTAGAATAAATGAGAACATGACATGGGTTGACATGAGAAGTTTAGAGGTGAATGAGCACAGACTTGGAAATAACCTAAGAAACAATTAAGTTTCTCAATATAGTGAACTGGGGGGAGGGAAAAAAAGCCCACCTTATTGTCTTTGACAGTTGGATTGAACTAATCGTGTCATAGCAATGCAATATCATTGTGCAAAGCCTAAATGGAATAACAACTGTCTTAATGAGAAAATAGAAGTTATGATCTCAGGGCAATTTTTGGATCTCTTACAGTTCTAAGTTCTTCTATTGCAGAATGAATTTTGAAAGTGGGCTTTTGGTTGGGATAATTTTTTTTTCCTGTGGGTCTAGGGTTTTTATAGTTCAATGTACTCTAAGAAAATCAGAGGCAACAGTACACGGTCCTTTTCTGGAAGGACAAGGAGGAAACTGTGGAATTGATCAGGTTTTGTTCTTTGGATGTGTTTAATGTATTCATTGTGTATAAGAGAAGTTGTATTATTTGCCTTCCACTGGACCTAAGCATGTTGGTATTTTACACGGGTTGTTTTGGTTTCTAAGCAAAATAAGGTGATTTAAAATGTAACACTGTACATGTGGGCTTAAAATTTTTGATTGGTAGATGCTGTCAGATCTTTAGTCTTTTAGATTGAATATTTTTTCTGTATTTTTTCCTTTGTAGTCTGCCAAAGATTGTGTGAGTAGTTGGGTTTGGGATTTTGTGTACTTCCTGACATACTATGTGAGGTTTTTTATTATTTTCATGATTCATTGGCTACTGCATTTTGACTGTTTATTTGGAAATTCAGAATAGCAAGACCATTTCTCTACATTGGATTTGATTTCTTTACAGTCACATCTTTACTAGGATTTTTTTTTTATAACAGTTTTGAGAACAGTTTATTTTTGTTTAAAGTGAGAGATGGGCATACTGGAGAATCATGCATCTGGACACAAGAAAGTTCTTCTTATTCCTTTTTGTTAACTAATTATTTGTTTTACTGCTCTTGATAAGTGGTCTCATAAAAAAGATATTGAAAGATGAGCTGTGGATTTTTATCCCTGTGCATGTGCACTGACTAGCTTGTTTCAAGTAGAATGCTGTTGAGTTACAGAAGTTAAAAATTACAGTCGGGAGCCTATGAAAGATTTTTTCATCTGTATCCTCTCCTTTCTTTGGTTTCAGTGAATGAAGTGGCATACAAGTTGGTGACATATCCTTATAAACAGAGGTGTAGCCAAAAGCCTTAATTTTTGTTATGGATTTTATTATGTATTTTGTAGTTCGATTTTTATGAAAACTCATTTAAGATGGTAAGAGTGACTCTAGTTAATGAAGAACTGCTTTGTAATGAGATACAACAAAAACATCCTGAATTGTTCATCATCTGTTAATGCAGTCATTCGGAAGAAAAAAGCTGCCAGGTGAAGAAGTGTTACCTGGATTTTTTGTACTTTGGTTGATGCCACTGAAGTCTATACATATCTTTGAGGAGAAGGAAAGGCTCGGTTCTCTGCTATAGCTGGAGGAAAAAACCCATGTTTTTTCTGTCGGACTTTATTTCCCAAAAGTTTTTCAGAGGGTATCTCTACAGGACTTCATTAGTTGGGAAGGAAGGGTTGTAACCTTTACTTGCTCCCCATCAAACTGTGTTTACAGACATAGGACTAAGATGGCTGTGGAGTCCTCATCAAAGGTGAAATTTCCTGTTCTTATTTCAGTCGCTAACACGTCACTGTCTGCTAACATCTGAAGTGTGAGTGGAACATTGTGTTCTTCCATTTTGTCAAAAAACCAAAGTTCTTTTAACTTTGGAAAAATACATCACACAGGGAAGGAGGCAAGAACAATACTGTATTTACAAAGACCTGAAGCTCACTTGCACGTGTTTCTCTTTACATGCTGGAGAATGTAGAAATCTTCTGGGGTTTTTCACATGTGAAAACTGAGAAGGAGCAAAACAGTAAATCTGAATTACCTTATAACCAAATGCATAACAAAATAAAATCCCTCTCAGTTAAATGATGCTTGTTAACTCTGAAGCGTTTTCATTTCAAATACAGAGGAAACAAAAGCCTTTGTCACGAGTGCCTTTTGATAAGAAAAACCAGCTGGACCCTGGTTTTTCTCTTGATAACTAAATCCTATTTATCTTTAACTGTACCTAAATTATTAAGACCTGATCCGTGGTCAGTAGAAAGCTTCATAACAATCTGAAAGATTTATATTAGATTCTAATTCCACATCTGAGGTTTTAGGATTAGTTTTATCATGGTTTTGTACTATTGAACTGCTTGCCTGTTTTTATTTTCTAATGTTGAGGATAGACAGGATCACAATTAATTTGGGTTTTATTTGGTGTGTGCCTATCCAGTAAGGCTAAGTTTTTCTCAGTTTCTCCAGAAAGAAGAGAGTTAAAACAAAAAGGCCAAGTACAGACTTTCATTAATCTCTGACTAGGAAAAGCACCAGCCACTGCTTCCCTATTATTTTTCTAGGTTGAGATTTTTAAGCCTTCGATAAATCCCAAAGATTAATAAGTGAAAGGAAGAATATAAAATGTTTCATTGCACTCTCTGAAGCTAGCCTTCCGCACTTCTATCAATGTTTTAAGGCATGCCACTACTGCTAAACACGCAATATTTTGTCACTGTTCTACCTGCAAATCTGACAAGGGGTTATTCAATAAAAATCTGTAATACAGTATATAATTTGGAAATGTGATTTTGTTACTGTGCTCAATTGCATCATCTCAAAAGGAATGACTAACTTAAAAGTGCTTTGGAGAAGAGTTTCATAATTTCCTTTTCATTTCCTTGATTTGTCATTTCTGTAAACACTTTATAAAGGTATTGGAGCTTGCTCAATGCAAGCAGGACTTAGGTGGGTACAGTACTGGGGTGGTGGGGCGGGCGTTGTGGTCTTATTTGTTTTGAAACTATGCAAACTATGCAGGAGAAGACCTTCCTGCTCATTCTAGAAATGGGGAGATCCTTTGCAAAGTGTGGCAGAGTGGTGCAGTCAGAAGCAGCCTACCTTGACCTGATGTCTTGTGGGCATGTCCCCTACTCATTGGAGTACAGTTTTATCTTCTATCTATAGCAGCAATATCCACATATGGAAACAAACCTGGGAAACTGTGGCAACGGAAACAGCCATTCTGCTGTGTTGTATTTCCACAGGCTTCTGTTCACGTAGGGTAGCTGGTTATGGCAAAGCAACCTGAGGGTTATAAACTTCAACTTGCTCACTGTTGATGTAGCTATTGCTAACTTGAATCACACACTCCTCCTGAAGTTGTCGTTTCTTCTCTCTTTCTTCCTTTGTACTTCAAGCGTTTTGCTAATTAATTCCTAGACAGGTTCCTACCTGCAACATCTTATCAAGCAAGTGAATGGCTCTGCATTGTGTTGTTTATATTTTGCATTAATTAGTTAAAGATGGTATAACCTTCACTATTGGATTATAGGGCAATCTGTGACAGAGTGGCTGTACTAAAATTGAAGAGCTTTTTCTATTTTTATCTTACCTCATTTACCTGCTGTCTGATGTTAAATCAAGTAAGTGAAACTGGTAATGCCCTTGTGATAAGAAGGCGTGGGTAGCATGCTTAAACACCTTGTTTTCTGAAGAACTATATGTTGGTTTATGGAGAGCAGCCTGTTCTCCAGCCGCCCAGAAAATAGATTAAATGTTGGAAGGATACTATTTTCACCATGGTTTCTTCCCTCCAACACCACTTTACTTTCTACCTCCTTGAAAACGATCACACCCCATGTGAGTAAGTATGGCTTATTAAGGCTTTCCGAGTATGCTAAAATGATTGCTAGTTTTTTCAGGGCTCCACAACTGAGCTCTAGGTGGAGTCAGAAAGAATCATTTTGACCCAGCTGCAGAATAATATGATTGCTACTGAAAAATTTTACCTGCTACCCAGTGTCGAATGAGAAAATGGTCTTTAACTGTCTATTAGTCCGCCCACCTAGACCATAGTGTCCCAGAAAAGGTGTTTGGGAAGCTGTCTTGAAAGCATTGCTGACATGGAGGTAGATGACTTCTACTGCTGTCCCCTCACGCACAGACCTTGTAATTTTATTATAGAAGTCAGGCTGGTCAAGAGTGATTGATTTTCTCCAAAGGACTGGTCTGGTGGTGCCACCAAAGTTCAAGAACAGAATCATGGTGGAGCACTGAGTTTTAAAATCTCCCGGACAAATAAAGTCAGGAATTATTAAATAATTTCTAGAAAACTGGAAATGCTTAAGCTCCTCTTCTTCTCTTCATAAGATAGACTGTTATTAGGATGTTGTTATGGAGGATGAAAAATGCAGCTTTGAAGAACCATCACATCTTTGTTCTGATGAGTGCTGGGGGCAGTGAATGGTAATATTGTGAGGTCCTTCCTCTATTAATTGTATAGCAAGAGCAGATACTTCTAGTAGCGTTTTAAGTATAAAATAAGATGGAATTTAAGTTTGCAAAGTTCCCCCTACTATAACTGCCTTTCAGATTTTCCTTGCAGAGTATTCTTATTTCATGCAGGTGCCTATTTGTGTGCTTGACAGGTTGTGATCCTAATATGACCCGTTCTCCGGCTGACAGGAATCTCATTTCTACTCTTGGTGCTGGATCCTTGAAATATATATATATATGCATATATATGTGTTGTACTAGCCAGTGTTTTATGTCTAAGTCATGTTTGGGAAATAAATCTGTATTCCTAATATATGTAATAGCTGAAACGATTTTTTAAACTTTCCTATCAGGCTTTCTGTAGAGCTCAGATATAAACCTGAAGGCATTTAAAAAGAATAACCAGTTCTAAGTTTTTCATGACAATCCTATGAAACTATTAATGCAATGATTTGTTAAACTTTGAGTTTTAGAACATATATAACTCAGAAAATGCAATCCAGGACTAGAGTTGGATAAATGATGTTTTATAGTGAATACAAAACCTGTATAAATGTTCGGTGAATTTGCTTGTACAAGTTTAAAAAATTGCCAGGATACTTATTCAGACCTTCAGAGTTGTGAAGCTTGTGGTAGCATAAAAGATAAGAACTTCTTGATGATGGGAGGGGGAGAAGGGATGAATATCAGTTGTACACATCGGCATGTGTGACGATAACCCCACGAAATGCTGTAGCGGGGAGAAAGGAGGTAGCATCTACTAAACATTAGATATAATGCTAGACGTGTCTATATGTTAAACATAGATTTTCAGTTAGTGGTTTAAAATCACTGACGAAATGGTTGTAGGTGCCTGTTTAATTTTTAAAGAATTTTTATGTTTTTTCCCAAGTAGGGTCTTAACCTTCTGGTTAAAACACATGGAAAATATGTAAGAACATATAATGTGATATGTGCAGTGGCTTCAATTTCTTAATTGCTTTTCCATTCTTAAAGAGGGACACAAATACTTGATAATGGTAAAAAATGAAGTAGCATGAAGAAAACGATCCATTGGACCTCTTGAGATTTAAAATGTGCAGATAACCAGTGCTGACCAATTTTTTAGGGAGGAATTATAAGTAGACTGAGGTCTGTATGGTAAATCTCATCCTGAAAAAACGTAGATGGATGAGTCATAAGCCTCTGAAAATGAGATTTGTAATGGAAACACCAAATCAACTTTTACTATAGTGTCAGGAATATGACATTATAATAAAGTACACTGATGTATCTGTATTTGCCTTTTGCAAACATAATGAAACTGACTCCAGCATAGAAGGTGCCAGGGTATTCCATCCACATCTGCTGTTTTACAGTATAATATAACAATATTCAGACATATAATGCTAGGTGTTATGTATTTGCACTAGGATGGAAGGCGACCAACAGAATTTTTTTGAACATGACTAGAATAACAACTCTGCAAGTTACTGTATGGAGTACGGCATCTACTGTCGTCGGCGTGGGGACATCTTGGAAGTCATCAGTGTTTTTTATAGTAAATATTACTGACAAGGCCAGTAGTGCCTACTGGGCACTGTTTGGCTTGTCTCCTGCCTGACCTAGCACGGTCTCAGAGTGAACCCATCCATCCTGTGTTACTTTATTGCTGGCGTTTTGTTTTGAAAGTCTGCCGCTGCTCTTGGCAGGACTCGGGTTTTTTGTTGTCCCACGCTCCCAACTAAGGAGCGCAGGTCAGCAACCTGAACCCATGACTTGGCAGAATGGAGCCATGTCGGGTCCCACTAATCCAGAGCACAGAAAAAGGACAGGAACTGAAGCAGTATTTGCCTAGTGCACTCTTTTCATCCACCGCTCACCCGTGCCTCAAGAGTTTGCAGTGGCATCTTTCAGTTTGATAGCTTTTGGTAATTTTTTTTTCCTTCCATCTAATCACATTTAATTTGCTGATGGGACGACTTGGAGCTGTGCCCAGAAGGCATGGTGAAAGCTGGTGTCCTGGGTGGGGGACACAGACGCTGGAGAGGATGAGTGGCTCCAGATTGGCTGCTCAGACAGCTCGGGTCCCTTTGCCTGCAGAAAAAGCAGCACCCTCAGGTTGGAGGGGTGGAAGCCCCCGCCGTGAGCACAGCCAGCTCCCCTTGTGCGAGAGCGGAGAACTCTGCGGGTGAGCAGCCCAGGGCTTGCTCTGCAGGTGCCTTTGTCAGGGCACAGTGGAGTGAGTTAGGAGGAGTCTTTGCTGCCTGCAGTGTAGTCGTCCCGTGGGATTTGCACTGCTGCTGCAGGATTTAAGCTTTCCACTTTCAGGGGCAGGAAGGTAATGTTCTTGTGTCTTTTGGGGCAGGGAAAAGAGTGCTTTTTTTGCTTGCAGGGCAGAGAGACTTGAGCCAGCTCTCTGGTGACGTGTTTTCTGCTCCATTGTCAGCTATATTCTACATGGAAATTGTAGCAGCCTTTCTTCTGGTAGTCTGTGTCCATTGTATACGTTCAGATCAGGGCTGTCACCCAGCTCTAGCCCAGGTGTGGCAGACATTCCTCTGGTTCAGACAGCGAGATGGACAAATCTTAAGACAAGCTTAGATCTTACAGGCTAAACAAGATGAAAAAGTGTAGGGAGCCTTAACAGGGTGAACAATTTTTATCAAGAGTACAAAATACTGTATAAACCAAATTTTTTTATCAAAAGATGTTGAGATATTGGTCACACTGGTTTCATTTATGAGTCATTTCCGTTAACAAAATTCAATTACTGATTGAATACAATTACAATCAGTATTTTTTTCCTGCTGTCATCTCCATGCTTCCTTTGGCTGTTCCTTTTGAAACTTAACAGAATATCAATAAATTTCCATTCTGTAATGCATTTCTGGGTTTGCTTTACAGAGAGATGGAGGATATCTATTACGTGTCTGAAACGGTACTTTGGCACATAAAGTACATAAAAATGAAACAAAAATGCAGTAAATAATGAAGAACATCTGGGTATCTAAGAAATGTAGAAAATAATATTCTAATCAATCTTGTAAAATGAAAAGTAAATAGAAACTGTATTTTAATTCCTTAGCAAAGATAGGACTCGACTTTAATAGGTACACTACCAATAAATTTAGGCCAGATGATGTTTTGTACCAGTAGGTGCTGGTCCATTGCAGTACCAGTAAGAAAGGGACTCAGAATCTGTAAAGTACCATTTAAAAATGCCGTTTAGTACAGTTAGTATTATAAAGAAAGGGAGGCTAGCTAAGATAATCCCATGTCCTTTTAGATAGATACCTGAGGTGCGCAGCACCAAGTGTTGTGTCCCATCAGGGTTGGAGGGTGCTATGCGGATTCCATCCCTGAATAGGGCTGCCCTATTTGGGGTATTGCAGCTCTTGCAGGACTTTTGTATGAGAAAGCAAGCCTTAGTAAGTTCTACTGCTGGTAACAAAGGTACTCGCATCGGAACTTGTGCCAACGTTGTCACTTGGATAATTTTAAACAATAAACTTGTATACTTAACTGGAATTCAAAATCTGATAGAGTAATTGCACTCGTTATAGTTTCTTATTCCTGGAGAAGACAAAATAGCACATTCTGTAGACTTCTGTTTTACAGAATTGATCCTGTCCATGAAGCGTACAAAGACTATGTCAACATTATGGAACTGTTGCAAATCGCTGTTGTGAAAGGAGAATCAGCCAGTCCTGTATCTTGATCTAAGCAATTTAGATCATGATAGCTATAAAAATAACTTTAAAGGCATGTTTGATTGGAAAACAGAATTTATAGACTTTCTCTTAAAGGAATCCCAACCTTCAGAAAGTTGTTTTATCTTTCTTTTTGTTTCTTTTTTAAATTTCAGAAACCCTTGGAGTCATTTAGGTGCCTAAATATTTTCAGTTTGTTTTTTTTTTTTTTTAAATCAGGCAACTAAAGCTGCGTTATGCACTGCACCTCTTAAAACTGTGATGGGGAGAAGCAGGCTTGGAAAAAGTCTGGTTTCCATTCATAACTTCCCCTGTATAATGGCTACAGGGGACTGACTCTACTGACTGTTGGTTGTAGTGCTTGTTGGGCTGCGTCTCAAAGTGCTTGTGCTTTTTTAAGTGATTTTTGCAATTAGCCTAATCTTTGCACAGCAGTGATCCAGAAACAAAATTCGCATTGCTTGAAATAAAAGCATCTTTTTAAAAAAAAGGCCAGATATGTCAAAGATCCTTAGCTGCCATGGTTCCTTTTACAAACAGAAAATTAGCAGAGGTGCCTTGACATCCCCTTTTCATTAATATGTGTACTAGAAGAGTTTGCTTTTCAAGGAATTTATTTATATATGCGTAAACATAAAAATGCTACCAGAGAACAAAATGTCAAAAGAAATATTTTCCCCATGCAGGCATTCAGAGCCGTTTCTTGAATTCACATCCACTTGAGAACCAATAAAAGATATCTGGAAGGCAGCGAATGCAATTACTTCTTAACACCCCTTCCTCTGGCTCCAAATGTCAAAGATACATAGAGACAAATGTTTAAATTAACTGAGAAATATTTTCACTTGTTCTGAAATATTAACTTCTAGACCTTTACTCATTCTCCTATTATGTTATTTACTTTATTTGTTTGGAAGATCTGGGAAAGATATTTTTATGATCAAAACTTTCAGATCTTAAGTAATGTATTCTAGGCAGGAACTGTCACAATATATTAGCCTGAGTATGACAATGTTATTCAGCTAGTGATCTGAAGCATGATGTTATTCAACCGCTTTTCTATTAGTGAATTTAATTGTGCCCAAAATGATGAGGCAGTTGGATAAATCAGGTACTTTGATAATGTATAATACTTTATAATTTATTCTACTTTGTGGTTGGCATACATACCCCTTTAAAGCTGAGCAAAACATGGAATTTCTGTTTTGCAGAAGATTTGATATTAGAGCAAAAATATCCATTTTCAAAACAGAACAGTAGCCTTTTTTTTTTATATTTCTTGAAGAAGGAAAGATTAGCAATTATGTATAACTAAATAAAACTGTACATGTGCCGTTCTCCCATACTAAGGAAGGCATCCTGGGCTTACAGCTCAGTATAGTTACTATAGTCTTGGAAAATGCTGTGTCAGATTTCACTAGGAAGTTTTTTTCTTGTCTACCTTTTGGATATAGTTTGGCACCTTTAAAGAACTGTAAAAAAAAAAAGGTAATGCTCTCCATGGCATTAACACTTCACCCAAGGAATCATATTAAGGCTCTCTGTGATGCTTCTGCATGTGCTTCTTCCTAGGTATGGCTGGCTGGATTCTGCCATTGGGTGGAGGATCTCCTGAGGCTGCCATCCCTTTTGCTGCCATCCAGTTGAAGAGGCACAGCACTGTATGTGGATTTTGCTTCTGCAACCCCCGGAGCTCCAGAGTAGGGTAAGTCATAAACAGGGACTTTTCTCCTGAGTGAACTAAGGCAAAAGAATCCTGTTTGCATGATTCTGCTGCTCTGTGTTGCTATCTTTTAAAAGTTTTGAAGGTAATTCTTCACGATTTAGAGTCACGATAACTATTCTTTTCATTTGATTACTGTATCACCTCATAATGAGGTTTATAATAACTTCTGTGCCCTGTGAATATAACTTATAAACACAGATTCCTTGTGTCTATTCCATCCTCAGTCCTATCATGCCTTGATAAATTTGACATGCCTGCTCTTGCTAATATAATGGAATTTCCACTTTTACCAGTAGAATGAACTTTTGAAAGTGTTTAATCATAGATGTTGTGCTCTGGAGGACCTTCAGAACTCAACTAATTTGGAAAGTTGATATTCTGAAGACAAAATAGCATCTTAGTTATTAAAGGAAATTATCTGTACAGGAGGAAAAAAAGCTTTAAGTCTTCCCTTTCCAAATCTCAAGTGGTTAATGCATGACTCCGCATGAATCAGAAGGATTCATTTGATTCCCTAGCTGACCTCTTCCAGAAAATTTAATTTCTGCATCTCAAACATATTATTTTTCTCTAATACAAAAGAGCACCAACCTGAACCTTATTGTGCCCCTTTTACAATTAGTCACCCTTTTCTTGCATTAATCTTTTAAAGTAAATGGGAGGATTAGTGTTTGAACACAATACATGGTGAAGTCTGAATGCAGAATAATTGTGGATGCTCCCTGTATTTTAGTTTGCATTGTAGTGGACTAGTGCTAAGTTTTTGACTTCATTTAATCTCTGATTTTGGTTTTAATCCCAAGGGTCAAGAATTAAAACAAGTGTTCTGTTTATAGACTTAGTAGAGATCGGGGTATGTTGTAATTACATCTTAGAATAGGAGATAAGCTTTTACCCTTAATAAGGCTGGTTAATAAAAAGATGCATATGGATAATTCACTAATGATAATTCTAAAATGTGTCTACTTGATGTGAAGACTGGAACACCTTTGGCTCCAGTTTCTTCCAGAAAGGTCCAGAGCAGCGGTTCGCTTACATAAATGACACCAGAGGCAAACTGGCATAGTTGATATCAGAATCCTCTTTGTTCTGCTTTTTTAAAGAAAGGGTTTAAAAATAACAGATGTAAAGTGGAAAGCTAGAAATGAAGCAGGAGATAATTTGAAAGCAGTAGGTGGTGGGTCATGTCTAGTACACCATTATGAAACTAATTCCAAATGACAAACTTTGTTAGTGAACATAGAGGAAGAAGGGTAAGTGATGGGACTGGATTTTTGATTTTCATCTCATTTTTTTTCAGTTGTGATACTGTTTGATAGGAAACTATAGATTGTAAGAACTTGTATATGTGCCTATTTTGGCTTGACTGTAAATGGTTTTCTATTTCTGGTCGAACAAAGCCTTTGAAAATAATCTCTGTTTGATTTCAAAGTGTTTTCCTGTTTCACGCGTTGGGAAAGAGAGTCCTTATTTCACCATCTCCATTTCCCTGATGATTTTAATAGATGTTATCTGATGGCACCTTAGAGCAAGCATAGGACTTTATTAGAATTTTGCAAATCTGCTACTTATCCATGACAAGTTATTTAGAAGATTGCAGTTTTCTGTATGCAGTACAATGCAGTAGCTGAAAGAAAATAAATGTGAATCAGAAATTGAGTGAAATTCAGTTGAACTTTCTATGGATATGGTGAGCAGGTCTTGTAAGAATTTTAGCAGATATTCAACCTGATGAAGTGGTATCACAAGAATTATTTCAAATTTGTTTGAATTCAGCCCTAGCCCTTCCCATGTTGCTTATTGATTGCAATATTTGAGGGTAAACTCACTTCATAAGTGTAATTAGGGTTGTATTTTCTCTGTTAAAGAGGTACTTTTCTGTTCCCTGGAGTGATGGAAAGAACTGCGTTCAGAGTAATATTAGAAAGACAGTTCGCATTAGACTATGCATTTATACTAAAAGCTATGAACATCAGCTTATCAGGGGACACAATACAGTGCTGCTTTACTGAATGAATTAGGATCCCATAAAAATAACCAAGAGCATTCAGGAGAAATTGATAGGACATTATTTATCTATTCAGAGTACTGGAATGATTGTGAGTTGTGAACTGTGTTCCGTTTATAGGAAATCAGAAGAAACAAAAAGATTACGTACATCAAATAAATCATTGGGCAAATCTGCTTCCTAAGAGCGGGTATCTTCAGAAGCAACGAACGAATACGTTAACGTGGTACAGATATACAGGAATCATACTTAGCAACATGAGTTCATCATTTTAATGAACTCCACTGAAGATGTTTTTACAAATTACGTGTTCGACTTGGCTGTGATAATACAGCAGAATATAGTTGTTATTGATATGTGCAACTGAAAGGTAGGGAAAAGGTTTCAAAGAATATTAATTTTCACTGAAATGTAAAAAATCTGATCACTGATAATGCCTGCCTGTTGCGAAAATTTCTTTATTTAATATTTTTAAAATATATATTAGAGAACAACCTAATAGATGAAAGTGAAAGGTAGTTTCTAAGACTGATTTGGAGGCAACTAGAGGCATTGGGTGTTGCAGTCAACTGTGAATCCCGTAAGTCAAAGTTTAAATACCAAAAATACTGTAAAATCTAGCATCACATTGATCACTCACTATTAAGAATTGGCAAAGGTGACCTCTTTAATTCTTTTTGTCAGTTGAGTTCCAGAACAAATACTAATATATCTTTTATGTAAAGAGATTCAAATTTTTAACTCCCCTGCCTGCTCTCTCAAACCTCTTAAGAGGACTATGTAAATTTAGAAGAAATCTATGAGCGTTTATGTTGGATAAATATGCTTGAATTCATACCTGATTCTCTATGCAATTTTATTACTGGAAAGGCTACTGGTACTCAAATAAATTACTCCATTTTCTGTAATAATGTACATTAAATTCTATACAAGATACATGGCTTACGAAATGGCCATTTCTGTGTATTGTTCCAAACCTAGTAAAATCTCTTAATACTCTATTATTTCTAAAAGGCCGTCCCCAAGTTCAGCCTCAGAGGAATAAACAGTCCAAAGAAACACTAACTTGTTTCCAGGAAAAGAGGGAACTGCTCCATTACCTCTAACTTGTTTAAATAAACAAATAACTACTGCAAGCATGTTTGAAGCAATTGGTTATCATGACCATAACCTCCCAGGGATGAGGGCAAGATCTGTGATAGCTGAACTCTCTCACTTAATCACCCAAGCTGCTCTGTGGCCTTCAGCTAATCATATTATCCTAGTTTCATCTTGGATGGCTCGCAACACTCCAGAAGGCAGCACTGGGGTAACTATTTAGTTGCCTTCCAGACTTGAAGGAAATTTTACAACAACAACTAAAACCAAAAAAGAAGTGTACTCAGAGTCTTTCAAGAGAATACATGTATTTTTGGTCCCAAAGAGAAGAGTTAGGGTGGATTGCAGGTATTTGGTGCCATAATCCTTGGTGCTAGAGGGCTGCAAAGAGCATTTGTGGCATCCATTTCTGGAGGTGAGGTGTTTGGAAGTGGTAGTATCAGTGTGGATGGCGGTGCTCAGTGTCTCACAGTAGAACTCTCAGAGGCACTGCAAATACCTGTTCAGTTCTGCCGAGGCATTCCACAGTGGGCAGGCAAAAGAACAGCCAGAAGCTCCAACCTTCCCCATGAGATTGCTTCTGCCTCCAGGACTGGAGTTCCCTCAACACCCCCAAACTCTTAGTGTTGCACAATATGCAGAATTAGCGAGGCACAGCTGTCCCCCTCCCCAAATTACACATTTGCATATAAAGCGCTATCAAAAGGAATACCTTATAATTAGCAGATGTTCCCTCACTACAGCCAGAGGTGCTCTGATAATGAAGCATTTTCTTCTACACATGTTTAAAAGATATTGTGTCACAAAAGCTGGTCAGGCTAAAATTTGGACATTAGGGATTTGACCTGAGTTTTCTTTAAAACACTTTTTTGAAAGATTTGATTCCCTAGCAAGAAGGTGCACCAATTTCCTTTGACTTAGGAGAAACATATTCTGAACTTTCCCCAGTATTAGTTATCTCTCCAATTAAGGTGAGAGTGATCAAAAAGAGCCTTTTCTGAGAAATTCTATTCTTGGGTCCTTCTGTGAAGGGCAATTTGTTAACTTTATAGCTCTACATTTCAAGAACTCAGAGGAAAGCCCCCAAGAATGTCTAGGATCTACCTAAATAAGCTGCACTGATTATATTTGTTCCTTCATTTTACCATTACTAAAGATGTTTTATCAACATGATAACTTATAGACTAGAATGGTCAATTGATAAAAATCCACTTTACATGAAATACTAAAGAATTTGCATATAAATAGGTTTTTATATTTAAATGCCCTGTGGGTGAATGTGATCCAATATCCCTCAGAAATCAAAATCCCGAACTGTCTCATTTAAAGTTTGCCTGCTTAAAATAAGGTGAAGTTGGACAGCTTTTGATTAGCATGACATTCCTTTCTGGAGAGTGCTTACAAGACCAACAAATCACAATTCAATTAAACTGTGCCCTGTATAGTACTTTCAATGTATTCTTTGTGGTTTCTCTTTCCAGCATGCACACTTACCTTGTTTTTTTCTTGATTCATTTGGCAAGACTTTGCATGTAAGGTCCCGTGGGAGAAAAAAATGAGGAACATTTTAAAAAACTTGATTGCAGATCTTGCTGCTTAAGACACAGGCGTTATCCAATGTCTGCCATTATGTCAGCTGGCTCTTTAACAATGAAATAAAGAAGTAACAATTAGGCTGTATTTACATTTCTCCAGTGGCATTGTTTGCTCCCCTATAATTAAAGGATCTGCCAGCTTTTCAATTATGAACTCCTATTTTTAGGGCAGTAAAATCTTAACACACAAATCCACGCCAGGGTTTTCCAAGCTGCGAAACCCAGCCCATTTTGCACAGGCAATGAACTGATTAAAACTAGGCTGCTGATGCCCAACCAGGAAGCCATGGGAGCTACAGACCCAGCTCTGTCCATGCTCCAAAGCACTTGAGCACTGTTGCCCTGTTCTTGCTGCAGCCGTAGCCCTCGGTGGCTCAGACCTGTGCTAGGGCACATAGGGTGATAACTCCCTCGCCCTCACAGGACCTTGCACCTTCCTAACATTGACTGTCTTGTAGCTTGCGCCTTTCCACATTAAACTGCCATTTCCTCAGCATGATTTTGCAAGGCACGTACGTGCGCTTACACATGCACTGTGAATCAAGCTCGCTTTAGTGTAGTCTCCTCAAGGAGTGATCTTTGCAGCAGCTGCCCATTCCCCACCCAGAAGCAGTGCGCAGGGGTGCCGTGGTAAGCCTGTTGCGTTAAGGGTAACAATGTGCCTAATTAGTTGATTTGGATTCACAAATAATTAAATACTCCATCAACCTAGTCGCGTTCCTTACAGGCTCAAATGAAAGAGTATTTTATTCAAGCAACAGACACACAGATTGTTTGGATTGCTGGTGATAAACTCACTGACTGCAAAGCATTAGTAAATACTAAAGGTCTTAACTACTAACACATTAAAAGATGTACAGTAACTCTATAGAGATCTCTAAGTTTCCCAGGGAAAACACTTGGCATGGCCAAGTGTTCAAATCTTACCCATAGGCGTCCTGATGGGGGGAAAGAGAGGCTCAGCCTGTCGGCTGGACCGAGAGATCAGGGTGAGGCGCAAGGGTGCCTTCCCTGACACATCTTGGATTTGAGGCTATTTTTATGTTATTTATTATCTTTAAGGTGGAGCTTGAGGGACTCTAGTCATACATACCTTTATTGTAACTGGTGTAAAATTCTCTTGCCTCGTGTTGATAGGTACAGATCAACAAAATTAATGGAGGTGTGTTTTGGTATTACGATGACATTAGAATTCACCAAAAGGACAGCATGTCATGGGCTAGGAACAGCAGGGATGCGACTTATCAGTTCCATATTAACCCTCAAGTTCCATGTTATCACAGAGTTTGGCCACAATGTCTCCACTTCGCTCCATCCTCAGTGTAGCTGTCTCAGGGTCAATAGGTCAAGTTCCCCTGACATTATTAACCTTCAAGATTGCCTCAGAACTTAGGACAAAGGAGGATGTTTAGAAATTTATGGCTGAGTGGGTGCCTGGCCTCTCAGCTACTTATCACCCAGAAATGTTCTGTAAATGCTGAGCCTTTCGTAATAGGGTTTAACTTTTAAATTACCGTTTCCTTCAGTCACCATCCCACAAAGCCCCCCTAAGTGCAGAGCTGCTGCGTGTTCTGTGGGGCTGTACCTGGCCTGCTTCCTAAACTTCTGAAGACACTTTGAGAAAAAGGAACCCTGAGAAAGCTAGCTTCTCTAGAGCGAGTAGTTTAATGTGACATAATAATTGTGTTCAAATTTGAGTACTAAACAAAGTCCTACCAGTTGGATTAACACCCTGAAAGTTTTTAGGGATCTCAGAGTAAGTCTAAGTGGAAAACCAGCAGCCAAGGAGAGATCCTAGGAAATTTCCACAGAGATGCTTTCTAAGAGGAATGTCAGTCAGTATATCAGTGTGTTACCTGGAGGATATATGCTTTTCCAGCAAACAGGTCAGAAATGTATTTCCTTTATAGTGTCAACATGCGGGGTTGCAAGGAGATGGGTCTTGCATGAGCTCTGGGTCTGAGAGCTCCAAGATGCACTGAAGCCCAGAAACAGCACTAGTGCTCGCCATGGGTCCATATGAAAAGACCTTAGGTCAGATAAAGTGGAAAATGATGCAGAGCAGGTACTGGGAACTCTGCCTTCTGTATCAGGAGTATGGTGAAAGCCTGCAGTACCGGGAACAAGCATCTTTCCTGGTATGCCTTTGTCTGTGTCAGGAATGCTTACAGAAAGAAGACAGGGAAGGAAAGTGGTCTATGTTAATTTGCAAATTAATGAATTGCATACAATTATTTTGAATTCAATTCCATTAGACCATTAGGTACTAGGGTCTGCAATGCACCCCGCGTGGACTCCTTTAAATGGATGCAAAGCATGACATACATCTTTAATCTCTGAGTCTGTATTAAAGCGCTTTTTTTTTCCCTCACAAGGTGTGTGCTGTTTATACTGGGAGCGCTCAAGCTTTGATTAAACTAAATTCAATCCCCAATTCTTTCTAATGAACTGTAAAAACTCAGTCTGATTTACATTCAAACACCACTGCTCTCCATACTGCAATTATATTAGTAATGATCTATCTAAAAGCTTCCTAAGTTTTATAGGACTTTTACCTCTAATGATAAAAATATGGAGAAGAGGTAAAGGAAGGAAACTAAGAGTATAAGAAAGCATGGAAAGAAAATGATGAAAGCTAGGATAGGAGAATGGAAAAGAACCTGGAAAGACAGCAAGAGCAGAAGAAAGTAGTAGTGTGTTTCAGCCACACTGTACTAGCACGTACTACACTGCAGTATCATGGCAATATAATTGTCAAGCCTTGTCAGAATCACTTTCATGCATAAATAAATTAAAACATCAGAAGAAAAAAATATTACTGATTTATGAAAGTAGCAGCCTTGCCATTTAAAGTTCAGGTCATTAGAGAATAAATATATTTAGTGGTTTTTCTTCCTACTGTGTAAGCAGTATGAGAGCTACCACTTAGAATCTACAAAGAGTTAAATTCTAGCTGGCTATGAAATTACCTCAATTTTGAGTCAAACTCCTGGGATAGGTTTAAAATGCTAATCCTTTCTTTTTTTTTTTTTTTTCTCCTCTCTGCTTTTGATGAACAATTTCTCATGCTCATTTCAATGAGAAATAATGTCAAAGTGTTCAAAAAACAACTGTTTCAATTCTCTGCGTATCTCTGGAGATAGCACTGATATAAAAGTAATTTTTTATCCAGTTAGGATTTGAATTGTAACTCTTTGTGTTTTTTAAATCAAATGTTGAAAACACATAGTAATAGTTATTGTGGTATCGTGGCAGGTTAATGTAGTATGTCGTATCATATTTGTGTCCTGTAGTGCAACATACAATGCACGCTGAATTTCATTGTTATTTAAAAATGTTCTGGTGCTTTATGATGTGCATTACTTGCAGAAATGGGAGTTAAACATTAACAAAAATGCAAGAATATGAGTCTTTTCTGGATCGTTGCAAAGTAATACGATAAAAATTCAAAACAGGGTATTATTTTCTGACTGGTTTTTGGCTTTTTTTCTCTCAATAGTATGTTCTCTCTCTTTTCTTATTGTTTATTTAAACACCAAGATAGGTTATGGTTTATTTTGAAATGGATTTCCTTCTTCTGCAGCTCCCTCCTCTTTCTTGGGCAGGTGTTTGAAAATTTCTGTCTCTGGGTTAAAATTTGGAATATGTTTGCCTGTAGGCACTTTGCAAGCATGACGTCAATAGTACCATGTCCAAAAAAAAAAATAATAAAAAGGCAAAAAGAAAAAGATTATCTTGTTTTGATAACCTTTTTTTAACGAAGAATTATACAAACCTTTCATTATCATTGATATCATTATGCTCCCAGTGATTTGCCCTGTCATCTTAATTCCTGTTACCAGTTACTAAGAGACAAAGCAGCTCTTGAGGATCAACACCGTGCAGTTTCTCAAATTATTAGTCTTTTTTTTCTTCTTTATTGCATTTTTGTTCTCCTAAACCTTGTTAGTGAAAAGGGTTATTATTGTTTTGACAATGAGATAGGATAAGGGAAAATACTCAGTAGCAGCAAGGGTTTAAGGAGGGGTTGTCACAGTTAGAGGGACTGACAAGGGAAATGAACGTAGTAGCTACAGCGTGTTGGATGGTTGGGAAGATGAACATAAGAAATGGGAAGGCTACATAAATAATTAACCATAATAACTTGTGTAAATAATGTGTGACTGAAATATAAGACAGGTCCCTACCCTGAGGCACTTACAAGCTTTTAGACGTAGAACAGCAAATAATGGTAAATAACTTGCTGTTCAGGGAGAGTGATTATCACCATACGATGTTTAATGAGAGGCTGGCATGTTGAAAATACACTATTATGTTTTTTAACTGTGTTTAAAGAATAAGACCCTGAATACAGTGTGATTAAATGTGCAGGGAAGGACGTGAGGCAGATGGCAACGTTATACTGTCAGCCATAAGCACACACAGGATTCAGTGCTAGCTGAGGAAGGTAGTCCCAGTATAGGCAGATGGGGTTAGCGAAGGTTAGAGAAGAAATTTGTTCAGTTTAGGAGGTTTTTTTGGCTTGAGGAAATGAGATAAAACTGCATACAAAACATAAGATAAAATGACTGACTTGGAGTTGTGGATAAAATAAGGAAAATTAAGCAAGAGGTCTCTAAAGGGCTGGTATAGCAAAAACACTGGAAGACTGATCTGCAGCAGAGAAGTGGATGAACTTCAGTGGAAGACAAATGGCTATGTGAAATGGGAGGTGGACATGAGCAGCGTTAGTAAATAAAAAGGAATGATTTGGGAAGCAGTGTCCCCTATTTGGGTCTCTGTCACCTGTGCAAGCCCAGGTATCTTCACTTGTATTGTGGAGGAAACAGTGTGAGATTAAAGAAATGTTGTAGAGAGATAAAAAAAAAAAATCTGATTCAAAATATGTGGAGTATGCTGCTTCTATGTGAATAATGAAGTGAAAAAGAGAGAGGGAATGATCGTTCTCTTACGCTCTGAGTATGTATTTCTGCTTCGTGGATAGTTAAAACAGATACTGAAGATATATTAAAACAGAAATTATTAATAGAAATTATAATATTTTTTCAAAGTTACTTTAACTTAGTGTTGTGAATTTACCTGTTATGTTGAGGTACATAGAAGACTAAAGCGATGGAGCTAGTTTTCAACTCCGTTGAAGCCATTTACAGCTGTCTCTGCAGTTGGCTTCATTTCTGTAAAATGACAGTGTGTCCTTTTTATAACTGTTACCATACTTCGTTATGTAAATTCACAATGCCATATAGAAGGATAAATGACAACACGCACTTTCATTTAGGCCAAAATAAATACAGGTTATTGGCAAATGCATTTCATTCATTCCAGATTTCACCTCCTGGGGAATAAAGGGAAGATGAGACTCCTTGTCTAAACAGTTAATAAATAATTTAAGAGCACAGTAGCAAGAACCTTATCCTAAAATCCACACAGAAATAGAAATCAAATTTGTGTACAAATATAAATTAGCTTTTGAGGCACCCATATTTCATGAACAAACACTGGCCTTTGTTTATGCTGACATGTAGCGATTTATAGTTTGAATTCTAGGAGCAGAAAAATAATTTGAATTGGCAGCAACACCTTCAACTTCGGTGGATTTGGTAAAGCCTCAAAGTAGAGTTATGATTGTCTTGAGATCTTAGAGGCATTGCTTAGGTTTCCAAGAACAAACATCAAGACTTAGCACGCTACTTGGAGGGCCCAGTATACCTCAATGGAATATAAATTGAGGCCTTAAGTAAAGTTGAGGATTTTTTTATTGAATACTTAGTAAGTGGAATAAGAGACAATTTAGATGTCTTAGTGAAGCAAGCACAAGCTGATGGAAGCTTGAGAAAGAATAGCCAAGTCTTCAGGATACTTACACTTGCTGGGACAATGTATTATCTGGGGATCAATTTTGATCAATTTGAAAAAAAAAAAAAAGGCATGAGAAAATGTTGTGAATATTGCATCATCAAGCTTCATATTCCTTACTGCATAGAATTTGATACCAGAGCCAAATTTCCAAAATAATAAGATTAAAGCAACTTCTCTCTGTCAGCTATCCTGTCGTCCAATTAGATCCTGTTTTATATTTTTTTTATTGCTCTGTCATCTTCAGCCAAATTCAAGAGACCTCAAAGATGTGCAATTCCTCTGGTTTCCATGAGGGAGAATAGGCACATAGAAATGAGGGACCATAGTCTAGAGAAGGCCACAAGATGAGCTTATTTCTTCCATGTGATGCACTGGTTCTCCAGACAGAAAGTGCGCAGTGGTATATTGAGGAAAGCTGTGCTTCACATATGGTAGAGACGTGTAAGATAATTCAGTGCTCCTATTCAGTCATTCAAGGCTGAAGGTAATGAAGCTTTCTGGTGCTGTGATCCAAAGTGCATGATTGAGATTTGGGGACAAACAGATGAGGGAGAGAGAAAGACTACTGCAAAAATCAGGATTAATGTCCTACAAAAGCCATTTGAGTTTGTCAGACAACCTCCCTGGAATCATCGAGGTCACAGGGATTGGTGTGTAGGAGGTTTTCTGAAGGGTAGATCCCAGACCCCTAGCATGGTAGACATGATTGAGGGTCCAATGTGCTCTCTGTCCTTCAGACATTGAACAACAATATCTGAGACTTTAAACTGGAGTGCTTAAAAATGAGCTTAGGATAGCTCAAACACTTCAACAAAGGCAGGACTTGTATTTGCAAGAAAGGAAAAAGAATGACAATGGATTACACGTCGTGCAGACATTTGAAAGTGTCCTGAAATAACCATTTCTAATAATTCTTCCAAATACCGGACAGAGGGGTTCATTTGCTCCATCCATGTCTTGCCGACTGCTTGCCCATGGGCAAGCTTGTGTCCATCAGGGTGCTCTTTGCGGGGGAAAGCCCACGTGTGGCTGTGGAGGGCAGGATCTCTTCCCAGCCTCGATAACACAAAATTTGGTCTTGACAGCAGCTTTCAGTCAGTGTGTGCCCATGCACATGCACCTATGCCCGCCCAGGCAGTTCTTGGGTAAAGTACTTAGGTGATAGGCACTGGTTTATAAATGTATCAGTTTTGGTAGTGCTTCAAATTCAAAGCAGTGCTCAAAGCATGACTGGTGTGACCGTGAGTTAATTAAAGATACTTAAGTCACTGTTGAGATCATAATGATAACAATAAACAATAATCTAATTTTGCATTTTCAATTCTAAGCATATTGTACAGCTCTGCTTGGTGGTGGCTTCCTGTGTATTTAAAACTGAGGCTTTTCATTGTTCAGTAGTGGGAGAACTCATACAGACTCCTTCCCTTTATTCTGAAACTGAGCTAACAGAAATCTTTTCAGTCCTTAGGCAGGTATCTTTATGTCAAAATCAGAGCCTGGCCACACAGTAGAGCCAGAAAGACTTATTCCTCAATAAGCTACGGTACTATTGAGACTGACACTGTGTTTTAACAGCGTGTCTCAGAACCGCTGGTGGGGCAAATGGATCATAGTGTGGGCTTTATGCTTCCTTTTGTTGGTTTATGGATTTGTTCTGGAGCAAAGCCACCCCTACTGTAAGTCAAATTATCAGTCCAACAGAGAGCACCAAATAGCTCTGAGAGACCAGGTTTGAATAAGATTCTCATATAATCTAGATATAACAGTCCAGCTGGAACATATATTGCGAGGATCCTGCCTTTGAGGTTTGATTTTGTAGACTGAAGCTAAAGAAAATTCTGCCTATAATAAAGCTGGCATATAACAAATAGTGTAATGTTTGTGTAAATTAGTTTTTGCTAGATACATTTTCACATCTTCAACTTCAGCTATTATGTCAGTTCTTCGCCCGAGCTTAAAACTAATTATACACCCCTGCACAAGCAGCAGCAGGAGTAGTTCAAAATCAAAAAAGACATTCTATCTGTATCTGTGCAGCAGCAACGGAGTAACAACTCGGCAAGTATAAAATCGGAAAGACATTACATCTTTGCAGGTTATATGTTACTAACATCTCCGTGTGACTAATTTGATGTGACTCAGGCTCCTCATAAAAAGAGTTGTCATCCTGTCAATTGCATTTCAGCTGCATTAAGTGACAAAGCTGGTAAGCTGTCTGTTAATGGCTGGAAAGAACATGTTGTGATTGTGGGATTGAATTCTGGAAATACTGACTAAAAGTGGGTTTTTTTCATATCTTCGTTGCTGGTTAAATGGAGTGATAAACGCCTCTGATTTTGAAACTGCGCTTTCAGGAAGATTAAAAACATAGCAATACTCCATCAGTTATTAATTATAACATAAGCTGTGTGCAGGGTGCCTTTGTGACCTGAAGCCTGCAAAAATGAAATGCAGCATAATTTTAGATGCTACCTTCTTTAAAGAGGAAGGCATGCAAAAGACAAGCAATTAGATGACAGCTACTTTAGTTGAGGCTAATTTCAGATAAATTTTTAAAACTGATTTTCCACTGCAATAGTTCAAGGTAGAAATGATCTTTAAAGTCAAAGCTTTTTTGCCTTTATGCATCTCTTTCAATTCAATATATATAAAAAAAGCAATATAATGAAACTACTGTTTTCTACAGTGATTGCTTATACCTAATTGTTTCCATAGTGTTTAGCAGGAATAACTGAGTTTGAACTTCTGTAGCTTTATGAAAAAAAGTTATACAGTGTGGAGAGAGGCAGGCTGGAGAGCTCTAACCTAAGATGCAGAGAGATACTGTGGCTTCATAATGCACATGTTAAATACATCTCTAGAACTACAGTGGCCGTACAATACCAGTCAAAATTATTCAAGTGAAAAATCCCCTAATAAAGGTATGATCAGGAAAAAATGAGGAAATGACTGAGTTCTTATTGCTGACATACCTGGTGTGTGAAAAGAAATTAAACCCCAGAGGAATCAGTTCTGAAGTTGCATTGCACATCATGAGTTAGACACTGCTTTGGTCAGATGGCCTAAGTAAGGCCAGTCCAGTGGTTGAGGTGGGGTTTACACATGAAGGGTTCACGACAGTTTGTGGTTCAGGAGGTAAATCAGTCATTAGGAACCATGGGCGGCATCAATGTAATTTGATTTATAGCATAGCAAATTAAGCCTCTGCTACAATGTGTAAGCTGTGGGGAAACTCGGTAGGGAAAAGGAAAATGTGATAAAAGGAAGGGGAGGGGAAGGGCAGGGCAGGGCAGGGCCCCGGCACCTTTGAGAACTGAGGATCTACTTAGAGGATTAAACTGTGATTTAAATCCCCATGTTTGAGAAAAGTGAAGGCTGGCAAGGAAGAGTCTTGCCCCTTTTCTCCCTGAATACCAGAAAGGCCTTTTTTTTGGATATCATTCTGACTTTGATGAGGAGCCTGGTTCTTTAAAGATTCATTGGTTTGTACCTGCAATTATTTTGTCTGAGCTTCTGTTTGCAAAATTTTGGTGCCTTGGAATAGATAGAAAAGAAAATGGACTAAGTCCTTATTGGCAAAAGCAACTTACTGCCAACATAGCTTTACTTTCCTCACGAGTAACTGAGAAGCTTATACATTTGACAAGCCTATGCATTATTTTAGAATATGTAATACATTTATGTGTAAAATTGCTTATTAACAGTGGAAAGAGCTGAATAATTATTTAGACAAAAAAACCCCCAGGAATCTTGTATTAAAGGCGATGAACACATCTCCTCTTGCTCAGCTTCCAGATATCTGTAGGGATTTTACATGGATAGCCATAATCATGATAGGATGGCACCTTGAGTGTGATGCTGTGCTCCTTTGCTGTAGTATAAGAGCTAGGAAAGTGTCTGTATTGTTAAATGGAACATTTTCATGTTGTCTGATGGTTAATCTGGCAGCTTTGCCATCACTTCTTCCTCTAGCAATGTTAAATACATTCCATAATTTTACAGTTTTCTTATATCTATGAGTTGAGCTATTATTCAAGACTTCTGCTTGTACTCACTTACTAATTGCAGTAGCCATAAAAAGCTCTTACCAACTGCAAATTACCTATCATTGTACTCAGTTGTTTGAAATTACTGAAGCATTTCTCAATTTATGAGATCTGCAAGGATATAAACTCAAATACTTCAAAGAAGTTATAACCATTCCAATAGCATTCATCATAACTTGCTCATCAGGTGGCTTGTTGCACCACCTGTTATCTTTATTCTACTTTTATAAATCTACATAAATAATTATTGTGTCTTTATACCATGTCATGTACCATTTCATAGCAGCTCATTTCTCTCAGAAAACCTAATAGCACGAGGCTCCTTTAACGTTCACACGCTTCCAAGAGCATAAGTGCTATAGATCTGGATTTATGATTTATAACTTCGGTCATCTCATAGTCTGGCAGCGATGGTATTATGGTTCAATTAAAAGTCACCTATCAAAACAAAACCTGGCATGTTACATATGACAAAAGCTTGTCCTGACAACACAAGCTGCATGGCAAAATGATGAATTGCTGCTCTGTGAGGAGCAGAGTTATAGCCTAGAGTTCACTGTCCGCAGTTTAATTAGGCAGGCGGAGATCCATCAGTGAACCGTGATTTGGATTCTGCTGAAGGCAGCTTATCTCAGGTCACTGTCAGGTGTTAGGGTCTGCGGGTTATTTTGTTTGTTCACCTCCCCTTTCCCAGGCAAAGGATTAATTCAGAAAATTTGGAAGGGTGTATTACAAAGCACAGGGGAGAAATAGATAAAAAGGGTTGGGAGAAATTTTATTTTACTGCCTTAATGTCTACATAAGAAAGATGAAAGTTTCCCTGCTGTAAGACTTTGCATTAAGGAGACTAAAGTGCTTGTGTTGGTAAGAAATGTGAAAACCAGTAAGTCAAAAGATACATAATGCAGAAATACGGAGATGGGACGGCTGGATTCTTATATGACTCATTTTAATAACAAGGGAATGATATGTCATAAGGTGGGGTCAGCACGGGCCTGAAACTGCTGCTAATTAGTATTTTAGGTGATTTCCAGTTTAAATGTACTTGGATATAAAACAGACTTCGGGCTTCTAGATATAATTTGTTTCCAAGTTCTTTCCATGGCAGTGGCTGAAGGAGACAACAGCGTAGAACTTAGCCCTTTTGTTGGAACGCCACTAATGCCACTGTAACGTGCAGTGCTGGCAGAGGGAGGGAGGGAGGGAGGGAGGGAGGGAGGAAGGGAGGGAGGGAGGGAGGGAGGGCACCCAATGTTATGAAAGCTGAGTGAAAACACTCTTTGCAGAGCATATTTTGAAGTTAAGAGGTCTAGAGGAATGCACTGGTGTGGGTTTGCAGAGTAAAACTGAAACGCAGCCTTTGGATGCACATGTAGTGCTGCAGATCTGAAAGCGTGCCGATGTGGCATGGCTAATGCCTTCTCCAAAGAGCACAGCTCAAAAGTCAGTGTAAGACCAAGTCAGTGCACACATAATGTTTTACCACGGGTTTAAAGGCAGCTGTAAGATTTCGTCAGCTGGGAAATGAACAGACTTCTTTCTTCTACTCACCTCTACTTAGAAGCTACAGGATTGTATTCTTCTCTGGGGCACCACAGCCTGCCACTTGGTACCTGTTCTGGGTGTTTCTGTAGTGTTTCTCTCATGTTTTTCATTATATTTCTACTTTAGCATAATACCCGATTTATGTTTTCTTTTTGATCGTGGTCCTTGTGGAAGCTCCTCCATGCTTGACAGCCCAGTTGGTAGGACAGCCAGTACCTCCACAGTCTTTTTAGTGGTGGTGCATCTTTGCAGATACGGAGATGCTTCTCCTTGGCAGCGCCTCCACTGACTGTCCTGGTTCTGCTGTTCATTTTAAGATTCTTCCAGTGCCTTATTTTTTGGTAACAAAGTGGGGACAGATGAGGAGCGGGAGACAGACAGTGGATGGGAAACCTGGCTCAGCTGCAGTACTGCTGACTGCTTGATGTAGTGCACTGCAGTGATTTGATTTGATGGCAATCCCCGTTAAATAGACAATTTTCTCACTTGTCGTTTTGAGTAGAGCTGGCCAGAATTTTTCTGATGGCGTATTTCTCGGTTAGAAAATGCTGATTCATTTAAACTGAAATGTTTTGTGAAACCTGACAATCTGAAGAGCATTTCATTAAAAAATGAGAATGCTTCTTTTTCCCTTTTCAGAAAGGAGACCTAGAATTTTCCGTTTCAGAAAAACCCCACCTTTTTGCAACTTTCTATATTTCTGATGTTATCTATATGGCTCCGCTCTTTGCAGATACAAAGACTGAAGCAGGTATGAAATATTTAATTTATCAAAATGAGATCTTTTGAATAATCAAAATATTTTTAGGTTTGTTTGTAGTTTGGGTTTTTTTAAATCTGCTTTTTCTATTTAGAAATGGTTTTGGTAGAATTGCATTGGAATGTAAGTTTCACAATTCCTCTCAGAACAGAAAATAAGTTCAGTGTTCTTTTACTGAGCCTTGTAATTAATCCTTGAAAATACCATTACCTTTCGGTATTTAGTGCATTTCATGTTTCTCAGCGTGTCCAACAAAATAATTTATTTCAAGGGATGCTTTCATAATTCATTTATCGTTTTTCCCCTTTGTTGGTGATCTGCAAAACAGTTTGTGATAATTTTGATAATATCCAGGGGTCAGATTTTTAAGTGATCTGAGGTCATGGTTCTTTCACACCAGAAGTTACTTTCAGGCTTTTTTTCGTTTCCATGAGGTAGGAATTTTCCTCATGGGGCTTCTCCTGTTGAAACTCTCTCGCATATCTCACCCCAGGCCCCATTCTTTATGGATGCTTTGAGAGGTGAGGATCTCTATTAGACTTAGTGTGGCTGCATCTTAGAAGTATTTTCTCCACAAATAGCAAAATTAGGGGTGTATCTAGTGGAAACAGAAGGGAATGTTCAGCTTATTGAGCACACGCTATGGGCTCGACTACGAAGCTATCGCAAAAGTCATTGCAAAGTCAGTGTTTGCTGGTTGTTTCTGCGTACCAGAAAGCAGCAGTAGCTGACCTTATGGTGAGCAATGAATGCAAACCAAAGGACAGTCTTTCCATGGTGTAACAATCTGGAAGGATGAGTTTTTCTTTCTTGCATGAGGAAAAAGTCACAATCTGAGGTACAGATACTTCTCACTTTTCTCCCTTATCCTGGCATATTGCTCCAAGGACATTAGAGAGATGGGCTCCATGAGCCATGATATCAAATGCCAGGCATGCTGTGGAAGAATTGGATGCATCATTTGCTTACTTCTGGCACCTATCTGGATGCCTGGAGAGGAGCTGTGCCGTTCCCAGTTTTCTCAGGGGAACTGTAGATCTGTTACTCTCTGAGCAGCACAATGTAACTCTGACTCTAACATTATGAAAACTCTTTCTAAATAATTAAGTGACTCTCATAGCTAGAGATTATGCTAATCTCAAATAAACACATTTCTCTTAAACTAAGAAATTTAAAAGGGAATTCTGGTTTTGGCCATACATGTACATTTTTGTTATTTAACTTTGAGCGAAGTGTAGCTGGAAACAGGAAACATCCTTATTAAACGTCACAGATTAAGAATGATTGGTGGACTTTTCAACATTTTCATTCGCCTGTGAGGTAAAATTTATTCTGAGTGAGAGTATTTCAGGAAAAGAGCATCTTCAGCCTTTCCCCAAAGGTATTCTCTGCATACTCTGTGCAATCTACAGTCCTACTTCCCTGGGTATTTTATTGAATAGATTATTAGCAAGAAAAGAACAAACACATTAGCTTAATTTGTCTTTCCAAATATGATAGTTCATAGTTAGTTTTCTTTCCCCTTCCCTACTTTCCCCTGAATTTTTTTGGACAAGTGCACTACATTGTGCCACTACTGTTTGTTCATCTCAAAAATAATGGCCTGATGGACTTTCCATTGGCCAAGTGCTAAAATAAATATTGTAAATCTATCTTTAAAATTAGGGAGATATTTGAAATACCATTACTAGTTCTTCTTATAACTAAGTAGAGAGGGAAATGAAGTAGTTGAAAGCATTGCTTGGTTAATGTAGCCATACTGAAACAATGTTCAAGGCTAGAGTTTTTCAATGAGAATGTACAAAATTCTCTTTCAAGTTTAGACTATGAAAATATGGTCTATCATGTATTTATAAATGTTTAGAAGAGCCAGTTCCAGTTCTGAGCTTCTAGGTTCTCTGTGACATTTTAATTTCTATTAAGAATGATGAGAATGTTTCATTAATTGCATTCCTCCTAACATATTTCTGGAGTATTTATAAAAGTATGACTTTGTTTTCGCTCTTGTTTGAGATGGCCTGGATATATGAGGCTGGATCATGCGAGCTGCTCATATAAGACACAGGACTTGCTTTGAATTTGAATATCCTACGTGAGAGAGTGCAGTTTTTCTGATTAAGCTTGAATCAAAGAAAATATATTTCCCTATATCAAAGCATTAAATTGATTGCAAAGATAGCATCTTCTAATGTGGCATTTATGATCTTATCCTTTTATCACTTTCAAACATATTTGTGCCACTGCCTTTTGTTGTATGGTTATAATCCATGCAATGAAACTAAATTAGGAAATGAATAAGGCCATTTCCCTTCAATTTGATCTGCAGTGGGTCAAATTTATAATGAATAGCGTTTTGCAAGGAAGTGGTGATTTAAAGTCCGTAGAAAGGCAACTTAGCTAATGCTGCTGAATTCAAGATGTGGGAATTATATGATATAATTTTTAATTGCTTTATTTAATGAACTAATGCAAAGAGACCCTGGAAGCTAATAAATGAACTATGTTTATTAAATGTGGGTTTATATATATTCTGCTTTACTTAAATATGAATTAACATATGGTGTTTGGTTTTTTAGATAAAGTGAAAGAAATAAATTCTTTGAGCTGGATGCAAAGTTTAAATACAAGTCAAATATTCGTGGATAAAGGTAAATCCATTATAAGAAATGTTTAGAAATGCTGGCTTCAAAATAGGTGATATTGTGAAGGAATAATAAAGTATATGAAATAAAATTAACAGTAAAAATGTACAACTATATTCTAAATGTCAGGAAATATTATTTTTTTGAAGATAACTAACAAAGCATCTAAATTTCTATATGGAGAAAAAAGTCTTCTTTACACCATGATATTTCTCTTTTGGTAGTTGGTTTCCTATCAAGTCAGCTAGTAACATGAAATATATATTATACTTAAGGTCTTTGAACAGCTGTGCAATCCTTTACCAAGTACTTACCAAGTAAATTTAACGTTCCTCTTGGGGTAAACTGGTGTAAATCTGAGCAGCCCTACTTGGTTAGGAGGTTCTCTGTTGGTTGTTGTCTTGTTGAGCTGGAGATACTCCTGAGCAGTAGTCAAACACAGGGCCACAGGAAAGTGGAAGATAGCAACCTATCTGCATTACAGGCAAATCTGGTCAAGATTTGCTTATTAACCCTCCTTTGGACGTTGTTCTGCCAACAGAATAAATTTCTCAAGGTAGATTGTGGTGTATTTGTGCCTGTTAGTCAATCACATACGGGTGAGGGAAGAACCATTGTGACTTATACAGAGAGGTTAGAAATGGCATTGCCTATATAGCCATATGAAATTCTGCCTTCACTTAGGCATATTATGAAGAGCCATTGATAGTTTTCCATTCAACGAAGCAAAGCAAATGCATGCTTAAAGTGCATGTGTTAACTTAGTGAACCCAGGTCAACAAACTTCAGGATAGATTTCAATTTCCTTATTCATACTTCATGTATATTTATTGTAAAGAACAAAGAAAATACTTTGGTTACACAGAAAGTAGGGACTGAGTTGAGGGAGGGGGTATGTGTGTGGGGTACCTTCCCAACGCACATACAGCACCCCTTGAGCTAGACTAGATTAAAAAGAACATGCAAAGAAAATCCATTTCTTGGTTAGAAAAAAAAATAATTAAAATTTTGCCAATTATCCCTTTCTTAAGACTTCAATTGAGGAGCTATTAAAGCTTTAATACTGTTAAAATTTTAGTACTCCAGTATGTGTAGTATAGTGTAAGCTGTATGCTTCAGTCATTATTACAGTTGTTTGATAGGCATTGGTTTATATTTTGTTAGTGGTATTTTCTCAGGTATTTTTGCCTAATTCTCTTTGATGCTTTTGATAGTCCTCCTGCATAGAATTTCCACTGGAGAGCAAAACCTTTAGAGTCTCTGCAGCCTAATTTGCGAAGGCCAAAATATTGTTGTCATACCACATCTGGGGCATTAAATATGAGAATGTATTTTAGAACCCAGTGAATCAGGACCTGCACATTCTGTATGGGTAGATACAATCTGCCATAGAGTGCGGCAGAAGGCATTGGATGGTGTGATGTCAGGATGTGGAACAGGCTGCCCAGGGAGGTGGTTGAGTCACCATCCATGGATGTCTTTAAAAGATGCGTAGAGGAGGTAGAGATATGGTTTAGCATAGGACAGGAACGGTTGGGCTTGATGATCTTAAAGGTCTTTTCCAACCTTGTGATTCTGTGATTTAATCACTGTTCAGTTGCACAATGCTGTTCTTAGCAGATTACTGTGTTCACCAATAGATATGAATTTGTCACTGAGCTGGTACAGATAGTCTTGTTTTGGAAATCCAGCTAACAGTAAACAGCTGCTCAGGTCCCTCTGCAATTTCCTGACAAAACACACGGGACTTTATTGTTCTTTCAAGACTTCTCAGCTGGATGAATTTATGCCATAAATTAATAACTGCAGGCATCCATGCTTGTACAGCAGTCAATGTGAATAATTGATAGTGCTTACAAGTTTTGATGATTTAGTATCTGGGCAGGCAAATACACAGAACATCATATGTTTTTCAGGCAAAGATTTATTTTAAGAATGAAATTTATCTGCATTTGCAAAAATTATAAATTCAGCACACAATTGTTTGTCCTTCTCTGTATCAAGAGTACTGCTGTATCCTAAAAGCACAGTAATTCCAGGAGGAGAAAGCACTTTAAGTAAACACTATGAAAAGAACACCATCTTGTAACAGGATCCCCTGTGCACCAGCTCCGGTGTTCAAGTAGGTATTTGGGAGTTTAAGGTCCAGGTAGTCTGTGTTGCTTTCTTGTTGACTATCCACAAGCTGTATGCCATTTGACACACGCCGCTTTTTCTATCCGGTTCTCTTTTCTGCAAAAATACGTGTTCAGATACAAATTCCCTGCAGTTGTTCTCCTAGGAAGAAGGATTGCTTCCATTCAACAATGCAATACTCACCAAATCCTTGGGGCCCACCAAAACTGGTGTTACTGATCTTAGGGTTTTTCTTTGCAGTTTAACATAAACTTGACGTTGAGCAGAGATGCTGCTCTGTATTCACCAGTAACAGTGAGGTTAGTTAGGGGAGCTGAAGTTCCTCTTAACAGTGTTACAGTTCATCCTAGGATGTATATTCCATGTCATACTCTGTAGCAGTGGCTGGTTTCATCTATAGGAAACACTGATTCACAGAATCGTAGGGGTTGGAAGGGGTTGGACCTCATCAGGTCCAACCAAAGCAGGTTTCCTAGGACGGGTTGCACAGGGAGGCGTCCAGATGGGTCTTGAATATCTCCAGAGAAGGAGATGCCACAACCCCCTGGGCAGCCTGTCCCAGGGCTCTGTAACCCTTACTTCCACCTATTGGTGCAGAACGGTCTCCCTTTCTTTTTTTCTATTTTTCTTTTAATTTATTTGTGTGCCTTTTGCATAAATCTTTCTGAATGGGAGTGGTTTCTGGAAGCAGATTTCTTACGGTATGCATAAAAATATTAGTCAAGTTTACTTAGTCTGCTTCCTCCTATGTGAGCTAAATCCAGTTTGTCCCATAGGTTTCCTGAGATGGAGTGAATTTTCATTTTCTACTCTCAGCTTTTTATTCCCAGTCTTGGCCACAATTCTACTAGCAGTAGTCTTAAGACATTATTGAAAGCACCACATCACAAAAAAATGCATTGGTTAAAGCCCAAAGGTTACTTGTACACTTATGCTTCAGTACTTTTTCTGATGAAAAAAGCTAATGAAACATTAAGTTTAAAATAGAAGGTTTCCTGGTTAAACAAATGATAATAGTTTTGGAGGGAAGAAATTACTGTTCTCTGTCAGCATTTCTACTTGAAAAACGTTATGGCAATCAGTGTTTCCTATATCAACCAGCCATTGTGGTTCTGAGAGCGTGAATATTCTGCAGATAAGATGTTTCCAGATGATGTTTACTTTATTTTGCAGCTATGGTACAAAAGGAAGCTTGAAGAATGTCTTCCTTTTGCAATTTTTCTTTCATTTATTTTGTTCATGTTTGTTTAATAGTGCTAAATTTACAGAGGGATTTTTTTTGGGGGTGGGGTTGCCTTTATTTTTTTAAATGCTAGTACTTTTCAAAGAGAAGAAACTAATGGTGGGAATGCATTTTCAGCACTGATTTCTCAGAGAGACAGAAAGAGAAAATGGCCCATTTTGGTAATCAAACTGGTGCTTGCTTTGATGAAGCAACAGTGGCTATGTATGAAAAATGATTAAAACGAGTTTTGAAGTAAAGAAACAAAAGGAAGGCTGGGGGGAAAAAATACATTCTTCTCACTAGGTAGCCTGAGCTCAATTTGTTAAAAGACTTTCTAGCAGAAGGGAAGTGTAGAAACTGAGTTAATGTTCTAATTAAAGCCTTGTCACTTATCTGGGGAAAAGCATCTTTTACTTGAGAGATGATTTCACGACCAGCAGCTACGTACAGGTTATAAGGCATCTAGATTAACAGAACAGGCACTTTGCTTCTTTACAGGCTTGGTGCTCAGTTCAAGCAATTGATGAGGAATCAACGTTAATAAAGCAATTTTTTTGACAAGAAGCTGTACAGCAAGTTATTGAGTGCAAGTCAAGATCTGGTTTATACAAAACCATTGAGGAATAAGAATTATTTTTAAATGGTAGCCAGGAAAAATAAAAAAATCAAACTGAAGAGTATGAGAGTGTCCTCCTGTGTGCCAGGTCTCATGAATGTTTTAATAACGTTTTCAGGAGTTGGTAGCTCTGGAATGAACTTACAGATCATGCAGTCAACAGCTGAAAGGGAAAGCAAGTATTTGCTTTTATTGTCTTTTGCCAAAGACTTTGCCATGGCACATCAAGGTTGAATGTGCTTCTATAACAGCTGTCATTAGAGTGTGGAAGTATGATGGAATCAGAGAGTGGTTTAGCTCATAAGTAGCCTTTACAGATCACCCAGTCCAAGCCACTGCCAAGTGCAGGGGCATCTTTCACAAAATCATGTTGCTTAAAGCACCATCCAACCTGGCCTTGGAAACTTGGAATGATGAAGCATCTACAACTTTGGTGGACAGCCTGTTACACCTGTACCTCACCACACTCTTCATGAAGAATATCTTCCTTACATCCAATCTAAATCTACCCTTTCTCAGTTGTTCCTTGTCCCATCATTACAGACCTTGGTAAAAAGTCTCTTAACTGTCTTTCTTATAAGCCCCTTTTGTATATTGACTGGTTGCAAAATGGACCCTAAAGCTTTCTCTTCTCCAGGCTGGACAACCCCAACTCTCTCAGCCTGTCTTCAGAGGAGAGGTGCTCCAGCTCTCTGATCATCTTTGTGGCCACCTCTGGACTTGCTCCCAGATTCCATGTCTGACTTGTCCTGAGGATCCCAGGGCTGGATGCAGTACTGCAGGTGAGGTCTCATGTGGTAGAGGTGTAGTAGAGGTGAAGAATCACATATTTAGAGAAGAAGTGCTAAGACTAGAATCAAAATATGGTGTTGATTGGAACTTTATATGGTCACAGGTGAATGGAAAGAAAGATTAGGTTAGCTTGGGGATCACTGCAGTAATGAAGATGTCTGGCTGTCTTGTCACACACCTGTAGCTCTCAAACATTCTTCAGAAGTTTTAAGAGATGGTATGTTTAAAAGTGATGGTACCAGGTAGCTCATTTTCCTAATCAACTGCTTTTCCTCATCCCTTCAATGGTAACATTAGATACGTGACTGAAAACAAAAACAACCAAAAAAAAAAAAGAAAAAAAAGAAATATTGAAGCTTGAATGCAGCATTATAATGATGCAAGACTCAAAATAAAGGGTTTGAAGGTATTGTTTAAAAGGACAATTTAGACTGTGGCTCCTTGGGCTGTGTCTCCACAAAGCAAGCAGGGAAGTCAGCAAAAGCATAGAATAGAGTGTTTGGAGAAGGAAGCCCATTTTTTTAAATAAATTTACTTTGTGGATATCACAAAGCAAAGAGCTCGCTTATGTTTATAGACTGAAGAAAGGATCTCAATTTGAGCTGATCAAGAGCTAATCAGATCAATGAGCCAGTCCAAGAATTGCATATTGAATTGAAATGGCTGCTCAAGCAAGCAGATATGTACTTTGTAGTACAAGAGCTATGTGCTTTAGTAAAAGCCTTTCTGACATCACATAAAGTTAGCCGAGTACCTTATTTGAAGAGTCTGAATCTATGGTCTAGAGAGAGAGAAAGGAGGTAGCTCTGTTGCTCACAATGAATAGACTGCACCACTTGCATGGGCACCTGGCACAGACAGTGGGTCATATTTTCCATATCGAGTGGAAAATAACATTCATCTGGTAAAAAAAAATTATATCCCAGTGCTCAAATACTTGTGTGTGAGTGTTTGCCGAAGTACATCAAGGTCCTCTGCTTGACTCAGGCAAACTAAGAGCCTTTATTAGGAAGTCATCTGATATGCTATCTTTTATAAACATCAGAAAACTTATTATAATTCACTGACAGGTATTCTCTTGTACAGATCACTGGTCTAAGTAAGTGTCTGTCATATGTAATAAAGTGTTGCTGAAAGGTGTTCTCATGAGGTAATTACTGCTATCTTTATTTCAGGGGCTACCAAAAAGATCATATGATATTTTCTTCAGGTCAAGGTCTGCAGACTCAAAGATTTCTGGACACGGGCCAGCTCTCCAATGCTTGTGACTTTTGAAGGGGAAAAAACCACTACTTTCTGGTGTTAACCTACTACTTGACCTTTCAGATGGCTGTGAAGGGCTATAAATGATAAGTAATTATGGCTACATAATGATCTCAAATCAGTGTTATGGGAGAAGAAGAAAAGCATATGGTTTGAGTGGACCTCTTCATGGACAGATGCATATGGTTGCTGTGTGGATGTTTGAAGGAAGAATAGTTACTGAAACTAGAAGCCTGGTATGTATCAAGTATGTATTGTTAGAGAAGATCAGACAGAAGCCAGATACCTGCATTGGATATGCACTAATACAATTCAGCTAGCAATGACCCTCTGACATTAACCTAGCCTCCTT
This sequence comes from Laterallus jamaicensis coturniculus, assembly GCA_022605575.1. Lineage (NCBI taxonomy): Eukaryota > Metazoa > Chordata > Aves > Gruiformes > Rallidae > Laterallus > Laterallus jamaicensis. The sequence continues at coordinate 8,537,403 of JAKCOX010000005.1, forward strand.
TTTTAATAGGAATGTGATTAATAGGGTATTAGCGGAATCTTTCATTGTTTTGCAGCAGGTGCAGTATCTAGCGGTCTAGTCAGCGGGAACCCCAAGAAGGTGTTTGTAAGGCAAGGCTGACACTAAAGCTCCCTGCTCTCCTGCCTTTTTAGGCTGTGATACTTGGAGAGGTCTGGTATCCCAGCACCTGTCCCACTTGAGAAATAATCCACCAGACAGATGAGGGAACTGAGCTTTTTATTATCCCGTTGGAATACGTGCAATGAGATGTAAAGCAGTGGATCCTGAGAAATGAGATGTAAAGCGGTGGATACTGAAGCTGTGTAGATAACTCAGCTGTCATCTGAATTACCAGTTGCAATCAAAGCTTTTAAGATATTCATCCCAGTGCCCTGAAAAGATCTTCCCTGCAAATGGGTGTCTGTGTCAAATGATTCTTAAGACACTGAGGGAACTTTGAAATGATCCCACAGGGTTGGTTTTTTCCCTCAGTCAGTATGAATTTGCCCACAGAACCTAAATAAAGACTTGAGATAGTGACTTCACTAATCATAGTAAAAATTTTCGCAAACAACCTTTCCTTGTCAAACATGTTTGGTAGCTAAATCTAGGTGATATTCACAACATGCATCTCTCAGACTGTTCAAATCGTTCGTATGCCATTTTAAGACATCATCCATGCACAAGATTCATTCTAGTATTCTTCATCAACTCATTCTCAGCTTCTCTCTTGACCTCTCCATGGCTGATTTCACCATGCCATCTATATTTTCTGTGCCAGTACCCAGCAGAGATGTGTCCATAATCATTGACAAAGTAAATCCAAGTAAACCAAAATTAAATGTCATTGAAGATTTCAGGACTTCTGTTCTGGAATAGGTTTTTAAAAAAAACCCTGAAATTCTATCCAGAAGCTACCTTGAAAGGGGGCAGTCCATTCCATTCTCCATATTCTTGCTCTGGAGAGCGAAGTAGGCTGATTAACAGAAAGTCAGGATGTGTTTGGATCAGAGATGTATCTGCTTTCCAAAAAAATTCACAGAGTCCTAGTTGATTTTAACATCTGGCAGTGGTATCAGTTTAGGATGTGCCTTTACAAATGCTTTTGTCAGGTTTAGCTGTGCACTCTTATCTCTGTCACATCTGCTTACGTGTGCTTTGGGAACTAATTAGGAAAGGCCTTGCAGAGCTCCATCTGTAATCTCAGCATATGGAAGTAGAATAAAAGGCGTGCTCCACCAGGCAGCCATTCCACTCAACTAGGCTGGCCAGAAGTACAATCTCCCAAAAAGCCTGAAGTGAAACCATCAGCTTCTTGCACAACAACTTTTGCTCTGGAGATCTACCTCTGTATGTGGACACAGCTTCAAGGCTCCTCAGGCAACCTTCCATCATGGGGTGCTACCACAAGCCCTTCCGGAGCTAGTGTGGCTGCATGAGGGAGAAAGGCTGGAGTATTTGCCACTGCCTGTGTTTGCACTGCTGTGGATGGAGCAACTAAACAGACGTCAGGGGACACATTCAGATCCGTACAAAAACTCCGAGATACCTTTGTCCTTTGGACAGAGGACCCAGGTGGGTTTTTAAGTGTGGCAGTTATGCCAGAGGTGTTAAGTAAAAAGTGTTGAAGTTGTTTATGAAAGGATATTACCCAGGGGAACAGCATGAAGCTTAGATAGGGGAGGTTTAGGCTGGATATTAGGAAGAGGTTCTTTATTGAGAGGGTGGTCGGGTACTGGCACAGGCTCCCCAGGCAAGTGGTCACAGCACCGAGCTTGACTGAGTTCAAGAAGTGTCTGGATGATGCTCTCAGTCCCATGCTCTGACTTGGCTGGCCCTGTGTGAAGCCAGGAGTTGGACTCAATGATCCTTATGGGTCCCTTATAGCTTAGGAGATTCTGTGATTCTGTGACAGTATTGAAATAAGTTTAAATAGATTTCTATTCAGATTCCACTAATCAGCCTGTAAAGACCTAATATATAACAACATAGTATATCGGAACAATACAGCATATCAGGAGGGATAGATAATACTTTTATTTCATCTTCTTCAGTGCCAAGGTAGTGGGAAAAAGTACCTAGTGCTTAGTGTACTGAGGATCTTCCAAAAGTGCATCTCAAGAGGAAATTAATTTTTAAATGTTTTATTTTTTCTAATTCATTATATAATGTCAGTTAAAGCTTCTTTTCCAGTTACCTTCTCATAACCCTCAGCAAGTTTGATCACAAATGCACATACAAATCTGTGTTTAGCACTCTCTGACATTTTCCAATGCAAGTAAACATTCTAAAAATATTTTAAGTAGTAAAAAATAATTATAAAACTTCTGTGGCATACAATGTGAAATTCTGTTTCATTCTTAAGTAATGCATTTGGCTATGAATTAGCAGAAGTTCACTTTAATTTTTAGAAATGGATGGATTGAAGACTCTGTAGACCTTCTGATCCTAAGTATAGTTTACAAGTCTACATTTATAAAATTTTCTAATGAATTATCAGATAATTGTTTTGGGGAATACAGTTTTTCAGATGTTAAATCCCAGCATAAGACATCTTTCACTAAGCCAATCCAAGCTGCAGTGCAGAAAGAATAAGGGAAGTTAATATATTTCTACAAAGGTACAGCACTTGGGAAGAATAATTACCTGTGAGACAGATTTCTAGGAGCATGTGTGTGAACCCTTCAAGATAAACACTTCCTTCTTCAGGAGCTTCAAATAAAATTAAAAAAGAAAAATCCAGTTACAGTGTCAAACTCTCTTCCTCTCAGAAAGCTCTTCACAAAACCTACCAACTTTTCTGTCCTACCTGGATAGCTTTAAATCTGTTCCTCTGACTGAACAAAATCCAACAAAAAAACTCCAGCCTATTCACAGGTGTTCGGAACATGATTTAAGTCTTCTCTCTTTAAGCTGCATTCTTCCCGAATGGAATATTGTATCACAATGGGTTAACTGGGATGGATCACACCTGATAGTATTCACCCTGCTGATTCTGTTAAACTATGAAATTTGGGTTACTTTGTGAAAGCAGTATTCTGTCATGAAATTATTATACCAGTATGTCTCCTTTTTTTGTAAATATTAAAATGCTAACAAATATAGTAGGGGCTTTGCAGGAGAAAGTAATGTTTGCAGAATTGTTAAAGGAACTAATCCTTTTAATATATAGTGAGCAATAAAAGAAAAATTAAGCAAGAAGGCAGCATAGCTGCACTGCTTGGGAAATTGTGCGGTTAGTTAACAAAACTCTGTCCTAAGGAAGAAAGAAATCATTCTGTTTGGGAGAGAAAAAAAAATCCAGTAGTTTTCACATGCCTGGATCAACTCAGGTTAATCTTTTTAGTGAGATGTGTTATTTTTCAGACACTGAGAGTATTGTAGCTATGTCATAAGCCACGTTACCTTAGCGATTACATTATAAAATAGTAGGATGTAGTTCCCTAAGGTTTTGAAGAAAAGCTGCTCAGCAAGGCATCCACAATGGAGAAAAAAAGAAGTACTCAATGCTGTAATCACAATGGAGTCACAGGTAGTGACACTCCAGCATGAACCGTGGCTTGTCTGCTTGCCTCAGCCTTTAAAGCAAGCGGATCTTCAGTACCCGTCTTCAGAGCAAAATCAATCCCCTGTGAAATACGTGAACACCTACTTCTGAAGTCCTAAATGCAAAGGCACAATATTTATGGCTCTGGTTTTGGGATCTCAAGCCTACCACGAAGGCTGCGGGCGGCGGTGCATCAGTTCCCCGAGGCATGTTTTCAGTGACAAGACTCTGCTTTGTGGCTCTGGTTCCCATTGGGTTTGTGAAAGGGGGAGGAAAAGGCACTTTTTGCAGTTACATCAACTTATATCAATACAAAGATGCCTTTTTAAGTGATCTCAGATACTGTATTGTATCCCCTGAGGTACTGAAAAACACAGCAGTGGCTCTGTGTGGAAGTATGGATTTTTGAAGAAAACTGTATAGAGAAAGGAAGTAAAATTACTCCAAAACTTCTGGTGCTTATCAGAAACAGCGTAGCCAGTATGTCCAGGGGTGTGATTGTGCCTCTGTACTTGGCATTGGTGAGGCCACACCTTGAGTGCTGGGTTCAGATTTGGGCCCCTCACTACAAGAAGTGGTCCTGGGGCATATTCAGAGAAAGGCAGCCAGGCTGGTGAAAGGGCTGGAGGGAAAATCTTATGAGGGACAGCTGAAGGGAGCTGGGGATGTTTAGTCTGGAGAAGAGGAGGCTTATTTACCGCCTACAATTACTTGAAAGGAAGTTGTAGAGAGGTGGGTGATGGTCTCTTCAGCCAGGTGGCATCTGATAGGACAAGGGGAAATGGCCTCAAGCTGCACCAGAGCAGGGTCAGATTAGATGGAAAGGTGGACCTGGATGAACCTAAGGAGGTTCAACACCGCAAAGTGTAATGTGTTGCATGTAGGCCGGAAGAATTCCAGATATGTATACAGACTGGGAGAATCCTGGCTTTTGCAGCTTCTGGAGGCTCTGAGCTGGAATTTTCCCTCTTCAGTTTTACAGAAATTGCCGTGGAAAAGTCCAAGGTAGGAAAGCAGGTCTGAATTGCAGGCATACACTTGTGTAGCCTGATTTGCTTTATTTTCAGTTTCGGTGTTCCTCCCTGCCAGTCTGCTGGTTATGTTGAGTATTAGCAGCCTCCACTTAAGGGATAAAATATTGGTCACTGAGCTTCTTGATAGAGGATGCTCTTCAGTAGTGTTTTTAAAGCAGGTATGGAGCAATCGCCAAAATCACACAGCATTTCTGGTAAAATATTTTGACCCAAGAATTTTAGTTTCATGTATTAACTGTGGGTAATACTTTTATTTAATAACGGGCTAAATATAGAATTAAATGCTTTAATCTCTTAGTTAATAAATCACTGATAATCTAAAGAGTTACTTTTTCACTCACTCATTTTAATTGCAGGTTGAAGCCACGTAAAAAGTAATTGAGTGCAAATGACAGGTGAATGATGAGTCAAAACCAATTTACAGGAGCAAGGTAGAGTCAGACTGAGATTTTTGTGTCAGAATGTTATGGACCTTACCGTAAGAAATCTGATCTCAATATACTTAGTAGGCATGTACATACTTGATACTTAAATAAGCGTATGTAAATATACAGACATGTATAGGGGACATACCTGTAACTCACACAGAGGTGAGAGAAAGGGATACATGCCCAGTTCCTGAGTGCTACCGGTGAGCTGACAGCATAGCATTCCCCATGAAGATGGTGGCTAATTCGAGAGCACTGCTGAGCACCTGGCATTTGTGCTCAGGAGATGCATTCTCGGGCTTGAGAGGTTTGTTCACCCAAACGCATATTCACGCCCGTGTGAATTATTTTTTCCCCTCTCCTATCCCAATGTTCATGACAGAAGGCTTGCTTGCCCATCGTGTGTGTGTTGGTATACCTGGTAATCAGTAAGTGGTTGAGGAGGTAAGGAGAGACCAGGTTGTTGTGGACAGTTGTTTCCTAAACAAAATAAGGAAGTGGAGGATCACTGCAGCATAGTTGGCGGCCTGATGAACATGAGCCAGAAGAGTGCACAGATGGCCAAGAAGGCCAATGGCATCCTGGAATAGTGTTACCAGCAGGAGTAGGGAAGTGATAGCTCTGTTGTATTCAGCTCTGGTGAGGCTGCATCTTGAATACTGTGTCCAGTTTTGGGCCCCTCAATACAGGAAGGCTGTTGAGATGCTGGAGTGCCTCCAGAGGAGGTCAAGGGAGCTGGTGCTTTTTAGTCTTGAGAAGAGGAGGCTGAAGGGAAACCTCTTCGCTCTCTACAACTGCCTCAAGGCAGTTGTAGAGGTGTCACGGTTGGTCCTTCCTCTCAGGTGGCAAGTGATAGGATGAGAGGAAATGGCTTTAAATTGCAGCAGGGGAGATTTAGATTAGATATCAGGAAGAAGTTCTTTACAGAAAGGGTAGTCAGGCATTGGAACAGGCTGCCCAGGGAGGTGGTGGAGCCACCATCCCTGGAAGCATTTAAAAGGAGTGTGGATGAAGTGCTTAAGGACATGATCTAGAGGTGGACTAGTCACGGTTACGCTGTGGTTGGCCTTGATGATCTTAAGGATCTCTTCCAACCCAGGTGATTCTATGATTCTATGTTGAAGTGCAGTTGTACCACACATGACACAGATGCACACAACTCCACAACCTCTCCAAGCGAGCTGTGAGACAGGGCCATGCCACTCTGGCAGCACAGAGTTAGTTCAAAGTAAACATACACTGCGTTTACAGTCCAAAGAAAAGAAAGGGAAACTGGTGGATCTTTTCAAAAGAGAATATGCCATGGTTTTTCTTTTCAAGGAAAGCATTGTTATATGAGAGAAAAGCCACTGATTATTTTTTGTTATTCGCATTGTAAAAGCAGCTCCTAACAGTCAATCTCTCGCTGTTGTCATTAAGGGCAGACAAATATAAGTATGAACACTGCCATGCTGGGACTCAGCAGCACCACTCTGGAAAAACATACAAGACCTATTTTAATCTCCGCTGTTCTAGTGTCACTTAGTTCATTTAATCAAATAGTGCAAGCCCAGAAACATAATACTACTCGCAGCTAATGTATTTGGCAAAGCGCTGCTGCAGCCCGTTCAAAATGTTTCAAGCAGTTAAGCACACAAAGGGTATATATAAAGGGCATATACCTAAATGGGTACATAAACTAGATTTAAGAACACTGTAGCTCTAGGGATTTTGGAATGCCTGTTAAGCTGATGCTTTCTCTGTTAATTAAAAGCTTCCATTGCCACTTGTGTCCCCGTTTTATTAAAGTGCTCCAGTGACTGCAACCTGTCCACGGGAAAAAAAATATATAAGAAATGTTCACATACAAAAATGTGTGTGTGTATGTATATATAGAGAGAGCATATCTGTCTATTAATATATAGATTATATATATCTTTCCTAAGGTAATTCTTTGCTTAGCAATCTGCTACCAGATATTAATCTTTGGGAACATAGGTGTTTCTGAAATGTTTCTGCTCGTAAATTGCTTTCTCATACACTCTCCACAGCAGACACTGTTGCAGGATTCTCTGCACAAATGCAAAGTGCATTTCCACTAAGAACTTTGGTTCGGGTATTTTAGGACTTCAGGGTGGTTTAACCATTTTTGAAATGCACATAACTTGTGTATTACATGTAAATTTATCTTCCTTGTTTCCCTCCGGAATGTTGAGGAATAAAGGTAGAATGTTGCTACTGTGTTATACACGAACACCATAAGCTCCAGCACTCATATTTCCAGAATACAGAAGTATGATAGCTGTGGGACTGGTTTATGTTTAGCAAGACACACTAAGGCATTTCTAGCCTTTTCTGCAATGTGTGTGATTTGTGTTTTGTATTCAAAGGAACAGAAAGCCACCCAGTTGCCGAGCAAAGGCATAAGGCATATTGTGTTTTATATGTGATGAAAAAGGGTGATGAAAAGATAGTATTCATTGCACCATAGTGATGTTATTTATGAATACTAGACCTCTCAGCTCTGGGGGGGGGGGTGTGGGTGTGTGTGCAGCGGGGTGGTGTTGGATTATATTTTTCCCTCTTTTTTCCCCCAGGTGTCTCAGCTGGAAGATAAAGAGATGGACTCATGCTGGGAAGTCAGTGGAGATAACCAGGACAGTAGTACCACAGATGTATACCAAAGTATTCTATATAAGCATGCTTGTCCTTTCCATTAATTTTCAGCTGTGGTGCAACAGAGCAGCCTGTGTACACACAGTGATCCTGACACCACAGTAGCTGCCTTACATTGTCTATTTTATTTTTAAAATGTTTTTAGAATGGATTAAAAACAAGAGATTTGTGTAATACATCATCCCACAGTCACAGAATACTGTACGTGTTTATACCTTAACATTGTGGGGAACTCTAGTTGCAGCATTGTTTGCAATTCAAAAACTGAATTAAGGAGGTCTCTGCAACATTCGTATGAGCCATAACAGTACCATGGTACCTCCTTAGACTTACATAGGAGACACTTTATGTGGTTATCTTAAGTACAGGGACATAGAAGTTAGCTGGGCATTTTTAATTTTTCTGGTGAAACTCACCTTCCACATTTAACATTTTAAAACTGGGGATTTCAGTATTTCTAGAGCAGTTCTTCAACCAAGTAAGAAGTTTATTGCCTGGCTCTTCGAAAAGCTTAAATCACCAGGATGTTTCATTAGTGCAATTACCATTTGATTTTCTTTATCCCAAGATTTCTTCATAAAACAGACAGATAAATTTATTTAAGGCAAAGGATCAGTCTCATTTTTACTTCATGAAAAATGTTATAATTTTTCTGGCTGACAACATGAAGTCCGTTTCTGCCCTGATCTATGCAGGCATGTAAATAGAAATAAAATTTCTGAGAGTTAGACATACATATCTGAGGTCAGAGCTTGGTTCCATTACATTCAAGACAGAGTTTTCAAAAATAACTCAGGGATTTTCCATCTGCTTGCTATTACAGTACAGAAGTACAGAACTCTCTGTCCTTCTAAGCTTAGGTCTGTCACCTATGTTTTCTTATTATTTCATACTATCCTGAAAGGCTCAGTTGGCTTAATAAATGTCTATATAGGTAAGTGGGAGACGAAAGGCAGCCTCTGTTTTGGAGGTTTAGTACTGATATGATCAGGACATAGTCACACAAGCTAAGTCAAATATTATAGCATGGAACAAAGTAAATAAAATTGTCTGAAAAATCCAGAAATTTTGAAAGAACAAAACATATACTTCCATGTATGTGCATCTGAGAAAATATCTCAAAATTGACAAAAAAAATACTCATTCAGTGTAAAATCTGCTCCTTTTTATTTCAGATATTAAAATCAATTTTCCTTCATTTTTCAGTGTCCATTGAGAATCTCCTGTGGCATCGCAAACCCTGTCCTCAGCCTTTAAGGACAGTCCAGCCCTACTTCCAGCCATTGAGATGACACCTGTACTGTGGCTATGTCATCATGAAAGTGGCAGAAGACTGAAATACAGGCCATCTGGGAGGAAGAGAAAGGTTCTGATGTAGCTGCAGGAGTAATTCCAGTGGGACAAGGAAGTCGGTAAGAGAAAACCATGAAATCATCTTATATGGAGGCATGTTGCTCTCACACCACTTCCTCAAATTTCCTAAATTTTGGCTTCCACAGGGAAGAGTGGGAAGACTTGGATTTGTAAGAATTAGTTATTTAGGGAAACTGTTTGAGTCCACTTAATGAGAATGTGCTAGGCAGTCTGAGTGTGACAGCTGTTTCAAATGACTCTGAGGGTACAAATAATTTCTCCTTTTTTTCTTTTTTTCCTTATTTTTTTTTTGCAAAGATTCCCCATGTTCTGTTTTCCTTTTTCACTGACTTTGATGTAAGAAGTTTTGATCAACTGCACAGTTCTTGTTGCAGTTAAACTCCCCATGATAGTTTGTACAAAAAGAGCCCAGATACCATCACAAATCCAACATGGGAATCCTAAAAAAAAAATAATAATCCTGCACAACTCAACCCCGAATTTCCACAGGGGCTTTGGCTGAACAAAGCACAGAAAAAAGAGCTTTATTTATGAGAAATTCATTATCTTCTGGGACCTGAGATTCCTTTTACATGTACTTTGCTCTGGTTTACGCATTTCTTGACAATTAATGTTGAGAAGTTTCTATGTGAAGTATTAGCATAATTACTGTCTCTCTTCTCCTTGTTAAACTGGCACTTCTTAATAATGGAGCATGTGAAACAGGCTTTTAATGACAACTGGAAAGGCTTTGGAAAGGAATTTCATGAAAATTTGGGCTGTCAAAAAGTATTGTCAATCCCTGATTGACTTGTGTCACATCTCTTTAGTTACGCCCTTTTTGAAGGGCTCCTTCAGGGTGTCCAAGTCATGTTAGATTTTGGTTTCAGTTTATCCTCACAGAAAATCACATACACTAAATATTTTTAGCATCAGAATCTATTCTTGTAAACTTTATAGAGAAAATACTAGGTATAGTGTTATATACGTTAGTCTACTGTAAATAATGGTGTTCATCTGCCCGTTGTCATTTGGTGGACACTACCAATAGAAGAAATATTATTACCCAGGTAAGCCAGCCAGGTAAAACATTTATTTTCCAGTACATGTGCTGGAAGAATCTTGCAAAAAACTCAAATTTATTCACAAAATGTGAAGGAAAAAGAAATTATTTTAGCACTCAAGGAAACAAGCCCACAAAAATTGCTTAGAAATTTATTTCCAAGATCTTTCTGAACTTGCACTCCAGAGATGTGGTGTTCTTTGAAATTACACATCACTGTCCAGGGCCTCAATTATGCTGTATCATAATCTGGTCTGACTCACGTGATCTTTAATACAGGCTGTGCCCACGAAGACAATGGTGTAATTTCATTTTGGAAACAGGGATCAAAATTAGTGCTGCACTGAGTGGGGAGGACTACAGGAGAGAGTTTCCTGTAGTAGCAACCACACAATCAGTGCAGTCAGCTCTGACCCAACAAGGATGTTCTATTTGCTCAAGGCTGTTCCCACTGAGATCCACTTCCACATAAATTCCTGTCATTTCTCCAAGAGTAGCTAGTCCCTTTTGTCTGGAGGTTACAGTATCACCCACCCCTCGTAAACCCTGTGCGCCTTAATACGTAAATAGTTGGTTATCATAACCAAGCTGGGAGGCAGAGTTATTTGGAAAATAGATTTTAATTCAGGTTTTTGGAATATTTTGATCTACCTTTCTGTAAACATGCTAGTGAAAACCTCCTAGTAAAGGGGAAGTTTTAAAGTGATTTCTGTTTGTTTCAGATTCATCAATATACAGTGGTGTGGTAACACATTGCCTGGCATTGGTGAAGCATTAGTATGCCAACCTGGTGGGGGATACTGTAGGATCTGTGTATATATATTTAGTAGCAGAAAGATGGACAGTTTAATCACTTCTAAGGTACATAATAGAACAGAGAAGAACTAGATTACTATCCATTACCGCTATTTTAAAGACAGACTGACATGAAGTAGCTTTAGTAGATTGTGGCATCTCCATCCAAATATTCTGGTCCCATTTATTTATTTTCAAAAAATTCCTCAATCCACAGCAAACTTATTCCTGAGCTGAAGGTAACTGGCCGTGTTCCCCGCCTGCCTTCTCGGTGTTCACATCTGATCATCACTGTGTGGTTTTATGGTTTCAGATTCTCTGAAGTTCTGATTCAGGAGGGTACAAGTGGGTCATGAGCAAGTGCCATAGTACACCAATTTAGAGGAAAATAAACCTTTTGGTTTGTTGTTTTTTTTTCCCTTCAGGAAACTATATGCAGTAGGTTTGTAGCAAACTCCCAGATGTGTGCCTTTATTTTTGAAGTCGAACAGCTATAAATATGTATCCACAGGACTCGGGGACTAAAGTGGATAAACACCTGAGTCTTTCTCATGCTTCGTAAGTGTCAAAAATCCCTTAATGTGCTTCTCCCTTCATTTAACTGCTGATTTGTTTCTGTCTTTGACCACTTTTACATCTGCTTCTCCATCTGCCAGTGCTCTTACAGCACCCGAAGCCTGGTTGCCTAACTTTAAATGCCATAGAGAGATTTCATGAAATGGAAGTGGATCAAAACGTGGGTGCTGGCCGCTGTTGCAGCTCAGCAGATGTGCTTGTTTCTGTTTCTGCTAAAGGCCACACGCTGGGTATTAACTTACTGGTGCTGGCCTCAGGACTTGCCTGGGCCCACCTTGGCCAGAGTTCATTTTAGCTTGTTTCCAGCTGCGAGAGCAATTTTCTGTCTGTCAGAAGATTGTTACGTACCTTGTTTAAGCTTATCTGTGTGCGTACCAAGTATGGTAAAGGTCTAGCAAACCTGCACAGTCCCTGCATCACAAGCAGAAGACCTTTTCCTGTAGCTGGGGCTGTGGGAGACTGTTGTGTGTCTTTCACAGCGAAGAGGTGAGGATCTTCAAGCTGTGGCTGAGATTTGGTGCGGGGAAAAAAACGGTACAAGTGAGCAGTCTGCTTTGAGAAAACATGAAATAATAGCTCAGGGCAGATCCAAGACTGATGAGAAAGAAACCACACCATGAATGCCACGCTCCTCCCAGTGAAATCCTTGGGACGGTACTATCAAACTGATGTAATACCTTCCCTTCCAGATTTATTGATGAGCACTGTGCACTTTGGGACCCAAAGGGACACTCCCAAGGGCGATTATAACACTGAAGATTTAGATGCTGAAAAGCAAATGTTTTGCTCAGTAAATTAAAATATACTATAAATGAGGCTTTTCTGTATTCATTTGGACTGTGAGCTTTATCAACATAGTAACTGGGCTAATAGAAGATGCTCATTGCATTTGATTAAACTGTCAAAACCTTAGTTAGGTCAGTGAATTCATGTTCCTGTAAAAGTCATGTTCCTGTAATATTCATGTTCCCTTTCATCCATAACAATACTTTTAAAGTGTAACACTGCTATGTTACTGACTCATGCAATGAAACAACAAACTTTGGGGACACAATTGAGTTGCCTAAGCATAAGATGTCTAGTACCATTTGAGATCACTTGCTGTATCTGAGAAGGCTGACACAGGCCTCAAAGGAGATTCCCACACCACCAGAACTTGATGGGCAAGGTAGGCAGGTTACCCAAGGATGTCTGTGGTGGCATTAGATGCCTCTGTCTCAGGAACTGCGCTGTGCTCTTCATGGCATGATAGGAAAAGGCACGGCTTTGATGATTTTTTTTGTGAGAAATTATGCAATTAGCTCTGCAGTGCTTAGTAAGAAGGTTGTTTTATGGCAAGATCACTTTCCCTGTGACCAACAGAAACTGGGCAAGTCAGCCTCAGTGTCATCACCAGAGTCAGAGGGTGATTCAAGTCCCAAGCAGAGCTCACATGAAACAGCAGTATGCTTAGCCACTGTGCATCCCCGGGATGGTAAAGAATATATGGGTTTAGAATAACAAATGAAATGACTTAAAACTCAGGACCTAGGAAAAACAGGCTTTGAATTTTCCTAAGTTTTTATTATTTTAGCTTCTCGCTGATTTCTAGTTTGCTTATTTAGTTTGTCTAGGTCTAAGTCCCTAAAGCAGGTGTTTATTTGGGAAAAGCTGAATTGTCTAAGTACCTGTATTTTTGGAGGGGGTGGGGAGAGGAGTAGGCAAATGCTGTGCCTGGATTAGTTTCCTGAGGCCAGTACAAATACTGATGGCTGTAAATTTTAGAAAATTCACGTTATCTGTTCCACAGTTGTAATGGGATGGCAAGGAAATCATTAACAATGGTATTTCAGATTTAATGTGAATTATGTGTCTCTCTAGTGTTTCCTTTAGTTCTTACCAGTACGTATGCCATAGCACTAAGGAACTATTTTATTACAAAGTAACTCCATGTAACTCTGCTTGGTTTAATATTAAGCAATATCTTCACCTTCACTGGGGAAACGTAATCCTAAATCACGCGCCGTCCCAGGGTTTGCACCGATGGAGTCATATCTGTTTCAGTACGTGCCCCAGTCAGGTGTTTTCTTTCCTTGATGAGGATCCAGCCGGCTCTGATTTCACCCAGCATGCTCAGACTGCTCAGCAACGTTGGGGCGCAGGAGAGAGGAGATGTCCTTCTCCAGCCCCTGTCAGCTTCTCTAGCCAGCCAGCCTATAGGCATAGCCACGTCCCTTGCTTTATTCCTGTCTGTGCACCAGCAGTGACAGCCTCTGGATCACAGGGCTTCTAACAACTCAGAGTCAATAAATTTTATATGGTGCGTGCCATGACTGTAACAGGGATGCTGTGTGTGTGTATCTTTTCTAAAGGCTGCTTATATGAAGCCCTTTGGTGGTTAACAGCCGCAGTAATGTCCCTTGTCAGGAATTTTACCCCTTGACATTGAGCACTTTGGCCTTCAAACCTTTGTGCACAGGAGGTTCAGAACAGAGCTAGCCCTTTCATGGTGCGAGTCCTTTGCTGTTCCGTTTTGTTCTGTAGAGGAATTAGTTTGAGAATCTCCATCTTCCCTTCTTCATGCCTTCCATTCCCTGAAGAAGACTGTACAGACGTTGAAGCAGGAGTTTATTGGCGCAGAGATGAAATGAGGAGTGTGTTCCAGGGAGAGCTTCAGTGTCACTCCACATGGATTCCTCAGAGGAAGATCCAGCATAAGGAAAACAACAACAACAGTTGCTGGACACGTTTTTCTTTCCCTGTAGCAGCTGTATTTCTGTTTCTCAGCATATATCCTTTTCTTTTTTTTTATAAACTCTGCTAATTCAAGGATCCCTGGCAAAACTTTTAAGTGGCTCAGGATTGAAATAAAAAGCAAGGTTAGGAGAAAGATGAAAAAAATTTCACTGTTTTTCTACAGCCAGAATAAAATAGCTAGAATACCCTGTTGGTAATAAATATATCCTCAAGAGAAGAAGGGAAAAAAGCTTCGTCCTTCAAGAAGTGTTTTCATGACTCAACAATAAAAGTCATGCTGGGCTTCAATATTGTATCAAGACACCAAAAACTACAGGAAATCTCATCTTGATTGTCTGCTGCTCTAGTCAGTCCCATTATAGTGCTGAGTGAAGGGTAATTGCAATTTACACCTTCAGGTTACATATTTCCTTCTGTCACAAACATTGTTTTCCCTGAAAACTTTAACACGCCTGTTTAAAATACTATATTCAGTTTAATCTCTCCCAGTAATGTAGCCAGAGAGATATATATCCCTGGGAATACAGATCCCTGATATTTTTGATCAAGCGTTCTACGAATTTTACTGCAGTGTTTTAGCAACTACATTTCTGTGAGTGGAAAAAAAAATCAAAAATCAAATTCTTTCTGAAATGGTTGAATAGTCCATGAATAAAAACTTTTTTGTGGAGAACTTGATGCATTTTGCAATCTATGGGTCTTAAGACTTGGTTACTCTCTTCCACCATTTTACTCAAAGAACAGTTGTAGCATAGGGAGGTTGGAATGTGGAAGAGAGTCCACGTGCTTGCAGAAATAAGATTGTAGGTCAGTAATTTTCTAATCTCAGATTGGGAATGGTTGACCAGTAATAGGCAGATGTCAGAAGGCATGAGCGGAGTAATATTTTGTTGTTAAAGCAAATAAAACCTAGCTCAAAAATGAGAGCTAGGAAGCAAAGACAAGGCAGTTATTTGCCCAGAAATGTGTCTCGAGGGCAGAGGTTTGTATATCCTGTGAATTTCAGAATTCTCCGCCATCAAATAGAGGTGCCACTTTGTGGAATTTAGGATCCTGGTTTTCATTTGCTGGGGTGGCACAGCCCCGCCTCCCTAGGCCATGCTGAGACCTCAGGAGAAGCCCCATGGTGCTACTACCTTGGATGCAAGCACAGTGACTTGGGCACAGGCGCTCTGGCCTCGTGTGGGCCTTCAGCTCCTGAAGGTGAGCTGCCTACATCAGTACATCCTGCCTACATCAGGACGAATCCTGTGGCCCTTGGGGAACCCCCCCCATTCTGCTGTTATCCTGGTCACCAGTGGCGGAGCCGGGATAGCCAGACGTAAAAGTGAGTCAGTCACAAAACTCACAAAAAGCAGAGTTTGAATCATGGGTTACCTTCTGTGCGTGTGTGTGCCCAGTTTGGTTCAGAGGTACTTGCCTGTGTATGTGATTTGGTTTAACCCCCCCAACAGTGTGTGCAGCCCTCTAACTAAGTCACTATTTTGATTGTAGGAAATTCTATTGAATCGCTCTGTTAAATTGGCTGATGATTAAGTGCTGCTAATAATTATAGAGCCTAATCTTGTGATCCATCTCAAAAATATTAATAAATCCTAGACTGTTGCTAAGCCAAAGCCATGTAACAAAATCTTATTCGTGACATTTACAGGTCCTGAAATATTAGCTCCTAGGATGTAGAAATGCGTCTTTTAAAAATATATGATAAATTCCTCTGATTTACGATGTACATTTATAATAATTTAGCATACATTAATATTATATTAATTATCTGCCTAAAGTTAAGTATAATATTTAATTTTAATTTGATGTTTTAATTAAAAAAAAGAATAGAATTTTTGGACTTCTCTTAGTGCCACAAAGTCATGTACTACCTGATAAAAATGGGGGCAGTTTCTCTGGATTCCTTTTGTTGAACTGGGTCCTCTCTGGTAGTGAAGGCCAGACATAAACCCCTCATTTCATAGACTTCAAAAAGGCAACTGCGCCCATGGTTTCACAGTAGTTACTCAGTTACAGATCTCTGTGTTGCTAATGATTTTTAATAATGTGAGCTAAAGAAAAAGATCACACAGTCGTCATCTTTGATGATGTCAGGAGATGTTGGAGAACTGGTACCCATGGAATTTGCTGGTGAATGTCACAGGAATACTGATAAATCAGTGCAACCATCTTTTTGCTGCGCTACTGTAGCAAAGTAACACAAGCTTTTTTTTTTAAGATCCTTCAAGAACTCGTTTAGGCATAGGGGATTGCGAGGTGTCGCTAGTAGAGAATTTATGGTATTTTCACTCTGCAAATGGCATGTTTTTCTGTTTTCTTTAGGCTGAAGCGCTAGTTCCCCAAATCCCTGTTTCTTCCAGGTGCCTTGTCAATATCTGTAAATAATGCAAAAGGCACTTTCGAAACCCAAATTCCATCACATCACCATTTTGCTTGTGGAATTACTTTATCTGAAATACACTTTCCTTCGCATCTGGAATTCGAAGCGGTCTCCAGATTTATGAGGCAACAGGCTTTTATTCATTCTTTCCCAATTTCATAGCTGGTACCAAACACTCGTTCTTCAGAAATAAAATTAAGAAATTATAGTATTCCATGCTGATCATTTGCTGTTAACAAAACAAGGCTGATGTGTGTTGGCTGTGGTTAGCATCACATTAATGCCCGGGATGGGACGGGGATGACTTCACGTGTCAGAATTAGCAATGCATTCAACTTAGATGTACGCTGGAAGTTGTCAGAGCACTGGTAGAACAGTAATGGCAATTTTCCAGTATGAAATGCAGTTGTTTTCAAGCGTTTAATCTGCTCAATCAGTTTTGCATAAATTCACAGAGAAAACTCCTCTTTTGGGGTGGGTTTTTTTAATCTACCTGAAGTGATTTGCCTAAAATGTATACCCATGTGTCACCCTGTGAGCAGCCCATACTGAGGGCAAGGGCTTGCGGGCATACACAAAGTTGCTTGATTTTTTTTAAAACACATACAATAAATAATGGATGAAACATCCTGGAAAAAATGTAACACAGATGAGGCATCTGAGTACAAAAATTAAATGTGAACCAGATTCTTTTAGGTTTTAAAGAGCTGCCAGGATGACACCACGATAGCACAAGGACGCTGTCAGGACAGCTGTTCTACACGCTGGGTCCCAGCTGCAAATATGATGTACCTTTCTGAAAGCAATTCAGAATTGCCATAAATCCTTTGCTAATAAGTTTCTCTGAGGCTTCAAAAGGACTCTGGCAATGATTAGATTTCTGATATAAGAAGATTTACTTACTGACAAGGTCTAATGTACAGCATGCACTAGAGGTTAAATTTACAATGAACGGTCACTCTTAAAAAACATTTCATTTGTCATTTCCTTCGTCAATGGGCTATCATGTTACTTCTGTATCATTTATTTTTAGTAGAGAGAGTACTGTAATAATTGTGTCTGATGATGGAAGAGGATGCTAGGCAGTAACTCCTCTGAAAGAGAACGTGGAACAGGGAGGAGAAAAAAAAGGTCAAAGAAAATTGTTTATGTTTTGAGACAAAATTTTTACAACACTGAGCAAGGCACACTTCTGATACTGTTTAAACATATTATTGAATGGGTCTGGTATCGGATTTAAAGTCTTACAATTGGTAAGTTAAAGCTAATACAAAAGAACACAAAGCCTCTCATGTTCCTCCTTTTTGGATTTATTTCTTTGTTTTTGCAAACTGTACTTGTTCTGTTTGTCATTTTAGCTTAAATATTTTTCTGTGGACTTTTTTCTCTCTTTTATTATAAATTATTCTCTTTGGGGAGCTTTTGGATGTCAGTCATTGCAAAAAGAGCCAGCAGCAGACAACAAACAGCAGTCCTTCATCTTCTGAAACAAAAGATCCCAACTCTCTCAAAGGACAAACTTTAAACATAGAGTCTTTCATCAGGAAAATCACAGCCAAAATAGATTAATTTTAAAAGCGGACCTAAGAGAATTTGCAAAGTACACAGACCAATAGAAATTAAGGTTTGTTTATTCCCCAAGGTGTCCTGCTTCACATGCTGCATCGTTACCCCAGATAGCTTATTGCTCATGTGAACGAGAAAGGAATAAAGCAGAAATAGTGCAAAAGGGAACAAGATGAATTAAGGATGAACAACAGGATGGATTACTGTCAAAGCATGCTGGTCATTATGAAAGGGTACCCTGGCCTAGGGCCTCTCCGGAGCACATAACTCAGGGTTTCTATGAACTATAAACCTTGTAACAAGCTGATAAATCTACTTGTTATTTTGGCGCCAATGTTTCCTGTGAACTTTCTTTGGATTATGTTAATGTTCTCACTTCCATTTTTCTAAATCCTCCCAGCCCTTCAGCAGCAGCCTTTAACTCGTGGCAAAGAAAACAAAGTCCCATTCCTGAATTTTGCAATTGTTCAGTGTCTGTTTGGTCTACGTTTTCGTGTGTGGACCTAGTTCACTAAATTCCACCCAAATGTCACAGTTCCTAAACTCTCTGTAGGAGTTGTCCTTAATGTTTAATTTGCATAGCATGTCTTTCAGGAAATAGGTTTTAATTAATTTGGCTGAGAGGTAGAACATAACATCCATTCATCTGATGCCATAAAGTATATTAAGAACTGTGTGTTTCTAACCAAAAAAGTAAACCAGCTACGTTTAAAACAGAAAGTAAATCTGATACCTTTAGAGGGAAAGGGAATTTATGAGAGCTAAAGCAAAGGGATTTGGCAACGTGACCTTTTAATGAGCTGTAGCCAGAATCCTCAAATTGAAAAGGAAACAGAAAAATGAAAAGATGGCACAGCCTAGTCACAGCTTATTGCTAGAATGACAATATCACTCTGTGAAATACTGTTAAAGGCAGAAAGAAAGACAACAAAGAGGAGTAGTTAAATATTTACCATCTGAGCCTTGTAAAGACTCAGCTATACGACAGCTATGACTGCCCTTGATGTCTTGCTTCTGGATGAGCTGGGTTCCTTGGAAGCAGACCATAATTCTGCTTTGTAAGGCAGCAGTGTTTAAGGGTCAAGAGACTAGGAGAGGCACAGAACTGCATTTGTCTGGCTTGCTGAAAGATTAATGGGGGAAAAAAATAGCAGTCAAATATACCATATGGCAAAAAAAAAGCATAGACTACAAAAACCCTCAACTGTACGTAACGCAGAGACAGACCAAAACATTTGGCAGAAAGTCTCAATCAAGTTGGTCATGAGCCTGAGTATGGGGACGTTCATCCCAATGCTACTGTGGAGAATGTAAGATTAGACAGCTGTAACAATTCTGTAACCAACATCTTTTTGCTAACATTTTAATTAGGAGAACTGTTAGAAGAAATCACTGAAGTAGCAACCTTCTGTGGATTTTTTTACACTAGCAAATTTTGTATATGCATGGAGATCCGTTCCATGAGGTTCTAGGCATTTTTTAATTTGTACAAAGCCTACAAGACTAGCAATAATCAGAATTCAAAATTACATGCTTAGATCTCCAAAAAGCTTGCCAGATAACTCGCCTCATAGGTAGGTAGGCTGACAGTTAATGCATATGAAGTACACAAGATGGGCACCCATAGCTATCTTGGTACAAAGTTAATAGCTGAAATTCCTCTGCTTTTCTTGTCAGATACATCGAGGTGCCCAATTTTTGTGGACATTCAGATATTCAAAAGCAATGTGTTGTAAGTATCTCGAGATCTGTTTGCAGGCATGCCAAGAATACGGAAGATTTTAAAACATTTACCAATTATGTGACCAAAGCTAAATGAGGGAGAATTTCTCTGAGCGTATTAGTTACGTGAGCTGTTACCGTTCATGTAGATTTGCCTCACTTTCTGGGAAGAACTGAAAACTCTTTGTTTTTTCTTTTTTTTTAGGATGTATCAACAAAGTGATGAGGTCTGGAGTAGGGAAAATGAAGCTCACAATCCCTCCAGCTGTAACTGTTCATCTTTGCATGGATTAAGGACATATTCTTTGGATACAAGCATCTCCGAGGCCAAGCAAGAGTGAGAGGTTAAGGTTGTTCAGGTTAACATTCTGTGAAGAACAAAGTTATGGCTTTAAGGTTTTCAAAGAATCATCAGTGCATCTCCCAACAAACACTAACACATTTTTTCTTTACCATGATATCTATGTAAAGTGGCCAAACTAAAGCACACAAACCTAGGAAGAGGTTTGGAGTTGAAAATTCTGGCTGGAGGGACACCACTCTTACAGTAAATAATTCAAAACAGGAACTTCCATACCAACTTATGATCTATTTCCTGCAGATAAAATATCAAACTGATTGGCAAATATATTGATGTTGATGGCAAATATAAATATATACACACTCACACACTCCTTTTCAGGAACTAGCTGTAAAATTAATACTTACAGAAAAAAAAAAAACTTTGAAAGAAATACTTTAACATCCCTTCATATTGTAATTAAGAAAAACAGATGTGCCAATTGTTATTAATTCACAATGCTATGAACATATGAAATGAACTACAAAAGTAACTTTTTCTCAGTTTTCATGTAAACCTATTATTAAAGTTAGGTGATGAAGCTAGGGCTAAGTACAAGCTGGTATGCAGCCTATCTGACTTCCTCGAGACGTTAAGGAGGATAATTTCTTAAGACAAAGCTTACTATTATTTGAAAAAACTGAAGTATTTTGTGCGCACATATGAGGGTCAAATATTGCTGCAATGTTGTACTGAGAAGTTTTATTGTGCTGAGCCAATAACTTTGCATTATTTCAAGGGCCACTGGGACATCATAGTAAACACAAAAAGTATTAAGTATAAGACTATACATTTTGGATTTATCTTTTTTAAAAGGAGCACCACCATCTACATTAATGAAGTGAGAAAGCAATTCCAGGAGTTCTCAAAGCAGTTTGTGCCGCTGTCATGTGGCATTGCCTGGTTGGCTGAGGAACAGATGAATTCAGAGCTCTGCTTTACCTTCCTGGGCTTGTCAGGCACCTGGGAATTTCTGGTGCTGATGTCTTTTGTCTCCTCCTGCCTCATGGTTTCCACTCACAAGTAGCTTCCATGTAAGAGAAGAAACATTATGTTTGTCCATGAATATAACATTTTTCAGAGGAAAGATGCTTACCATGCTGGTGAGCCAAATGAAGCAGGGTTTTCTTATCTTTTTACATTGCTTCATTACACGATGCTGCAGCATTAGATTAAAAAAACTCCAGAGGTGCTATGTAAACATAGTATAAATACGACCTTGTTTGTATTAAAGTGGAATCTTCATTTCGAGCATGTTAGTTTTACCAACACTGTTTCTTCCTGATCAAACCAAAAGTGTATCTGGAAGGTGCGTTTTTAAGTTCAGAAAGCAAAAACGTATGCAAGAAAGTTTAAAATAAAGTAGCAGATGTGCTGAAGTTACATTGTGCCCTCCACATCTATATTCTGCTCAATAGGCCATCTCACAAAGACTTTTTTAAAGTATATGATTAGTTTCAATAAATATTCCAATTCCAAGTGACAGGTGATAGGATGAGGGGAAATGGGCTCAAGCTGCACCAGGGCAGGTTCAGGTTAGACATTAGGAAAACATTCTTCACCAAAAGGGTTATCAAGCACTGGAACAGGTTGCCCAGGGAGCGGGTTGAGTCATCGACCCTGGATGTATTTAAAAGACGGGTAGATGAGGTGCTTAGGGACATGGTTTAGCATAGGATAGGTACGGTTGGACTCAGTGATCTCAAAGGTCTTTTCCAACCTAGGGATTCTGTGAAATAATTTCATATTACTTTATAGATCAGCATTTAGTATTCCAGGGTGAAATATTATTTCACATATACTGAAATTGTGAGAGTAAGAGGCATAAGGATGCAGTGGAGTCTACTAACTACTGGCAAGTTTGGGGGGAGGGGTGTATGTTAAAGACTGAAACCTGCCCCTTAAGCATGTACATTTAATTTAGTATTTTGTGGCACCTTAAATCCAGGTGTAACTTTTTTCAAATGTTTTCTGCATGTCACCTTATTGTGCTGGCCATCTGCATTAATGAATTTACACACCCTACCTTGCAGTACTCTATTTGGATAAGAGATGTACCAATGCTGAAATATTCTGGGGTTTAACAAGGTCATGCTGAAGAGCATGGAACACTTTTCTAAAGCAATTGCTTTTCTGGTTTGGAAGCACATCATTGACACAGGTTTTTACACAAATAATACTGTTTATATTAGCTTTCTTCAATCATAATGCACTTTAAGCACCATATGTTGTCCTCTGAGAGAGTTTACAGAGTTTTCAAAAGTTAGACCTTTTATTTAGGGTGCTCAATTACTGCATTCAATTATTCAAACAAAATGGTAATTTTACTTTCAGATCTTATTTTTACTCTCAAAAGAGGCAAGTCTTTCTTTCAGTGCTTTCCCTTTTTTTTTTCTTTCTTTTTTTTTCCTCCTTCACCTCAAATCAAGGACAAAACGACTTAGCTTCTGTTATGACAGCATGTGTGCTAAATGTGTTTGACTCCCACTCTGTTTTCTTTTTCCCCAAGGAAGTGAGACAAGGGAAAAAGCAGAATTTAAAAATTTTTCTTTGAGCATATTTGTGTGTAAGGTAGAGGAAGTAATGAAGAGGAAGGATCTGAGGAATGATAACTGCTAAACAGCGAGACTAAAACAGAACACCAGAACATAGGGATAGCTGCTCGAGGTCAGACACAGCCGTTGCTTCTGTATTGTGTCTCAAAACAGAGCTAAAAGGGGAAGCTCAGAAAGGGTAGATTAACAAAATTTATATGAGACTCTCCTGCAAATGCTGTCCCAGAGGCCTATCATTTGTTGCACAGAACGTTCGGGATCACTTTTTGATTTGAACTTGTGCAAGTTCCCCTTGGATCCATGTAACCTCTCAGCATCCACATCATCTTGTCATAAATGTCATAACAACTTGTTATTTATGGGTTTATGTCTATTATAAAGGAAAACTCTTTCAGAATGTAATTCCCTGGGAAGAAAAAAAAAAAAGAATTAGCCATATTATTGGAAAAACCACACAGTAAGGCAATATAACCTACATGGGTCTCTTGTGCAGCGTTAGCAGGTCTGTAGGCCAGTAGCTGCTCTGTAGTTATGTCTGTGCATTATTTACCGTGGTTTCAGTGTGCTCACTGTGAATGTCCCAGCTTGGCTTGATGAGTCTTCGGTCCCCCAGGAACCTTGTACGCACAAAGAGAAAGGGGAGTCTGGGCATAGCAAACGTGAGTTTGGAGCACGGGTAAGCATCTTTGTCTGTTTACAGCATTTCGTGGGCTAAAGCATTCTCTCTGCAAAATTAGGATAATAATTTCCTATTATGTGTTATGTGCCTTCTAAACACTACCCAGATCAGCATTGTGAAAGGACATAAATTACGCTTTTCTGCATTGTTTTGAATTTTATTTTTTTTTTTTAAATATTTGCATTCTATTTAAGTGGAAGCCATCTCAGGAATTTAAAGCATCAGTAAACGTGGTTTCGGTCAAGTTAAATAACAAACAATTTTTTTTCCTTTTTCCAAACTGCCTATAAATTACCATGAGAAACAAGCAATACTTATACCACCTCCTGTGATATTTATGAGGAGTCAACTGATTTTGTGGAATTGACAGTTCTAATCAGTGCTGTCCTGCTGTAAGAGTGAATTATCACAAGGCTCAATACTTGATGTAAATTTCTCTTTACAAAGCATTATCAGCGACAAAATTGTAAAAAGAACAGAAAATCACACAAAACCATTTTACTTTGTGCCAAAAATATAATGAGATCTGAAAATGGTAACAAAAATTAATCCATTTTGTGACAAATCTAAGATTTTAATCTTTTGGAAGGACCTCGTTAGACCCATATATAAATACTATTAAAATACTGTTGAAAAGAACAGATGGCATTTTTTTCCAGAGGGTGATCTGCATGTGGATGAAGTGCAGTGTTATTAATAGTCATAAAATCATTTGCAAATATTTTAAACACAAGTATTAGCATATCTCAAACTTGGCAAACGCCCTGCTTTGCAGGAAATTGAATTCTGGAAATATGTTTTCCTTGATACTAGATGTAATACTGTAATTAATGAATTGCTCGGTCAGTTCAACTGAATGTTTATGTTCTTTGATGAAAATTCAGGAAATACAGAAAGTAAATGATAAGATTAAACCACACTGAGCATTTCTACATTGTCCTTTAACACATCTTGCTGTGAGAGACATCCTGTGTTGAGGCGTTTTTGAGAGTTTCATATCTTACGTAGAAAACGGACTCGAAATTACAAAGCTTAATGAAAAGGCATTGAAATGGAGACCTACGACCCTAACTTTGATATTTTTCACCCTTTTTTTTGTCACTATTCCTTTTATAGGAATTGGATAGTGATTGTACTGATGAGCACTATGTGAGGTTTCAGGGAAAACTTGTCAAGTACTGTTAAAGGTAATTGATATCAAGAATTATATATATGTACACACAGACACACACATATATAAGTACAGCATGCGCCTGTTTTCCTTGTGTTCAGTAGCCATATGCTATTATCGTTCCTGTCCTGATGTTCTGGAGAAGCAGAAGATGAGCAGAGTCAGTCCCTGCATTGTCATTCATAGAGCTGTTTTAGGAGAAATAAACACATACATTAATTTTCAAAAGATATCCAAAGCTGTTTTTTTAATTGATTTTCTCATAAGACTGACTCCAGCTTGGCGTAGATTTTATTTCTTTTTTGTCTGTGTCCTGGTCAAAACTGCCTAGATGAAGTTGCTAATAGATATCTTTTTTTCCTCATTCCTTAACTTTAATACTAAATCTCTAAACCTCCTGGAGGACTGGTGGAAATTAATTAAGAGGCTAAAACTGGAACTTTACTCCTCCTTTTCCACTTAATTAACTGGGTTTTTTCCTTACTCTTAGCAACTTTAACTAGCACAGTTTATGAGTTACAGCTCTTCCTCTCTGGTATCTTTAGCCTCTCTTTACTTTTAAACTATAACTTATTTCTAGCAAAAATCTCACATTTTTACCTTCCTGTTACCAGTCTCTCACAGGAAATCCATCTGTGAGAAATCTAATCAGTGACAACAGGAGGAGCAAAGTCCCTGTAATTGTCTCATGGCACAGTTTACCCATTTAATGGGCTAGAAACTTATTTTTCCCTTTTACTGTGCCAGTGCTGACAATGGTCACCCTGAAAAGCCTTCTGCATGAAGAAAGGCTGGTAGCGGTAGCTCTGAAGAACCCACCGAAACCAGTGTTGGGCTAATGGGACTTCTGGTTTTGGTTTTATTTCTACGCCCTTTAACCATGATCTACTTGGTAACACAGTGACCTTTTGCCAGTGACATAGACAACCTGCTAAATAAACTGTGGAATACTTGAGAAGCTGTATTAATTTTGACAGGACCAGCACTGCTAAATGTTAAGTACGTGCTCCAGGGCGTTGAGTGAGAGCTTCACTGGATCTGGTTCCTGAAAGGGAAAATATATACATACATGCATATAGATAGGTAGAAATAGATAGTGCATTAATGAAAATACAGTGTAGTGAATCCATCTTCTGTTCTGCTCTGAAGAATACTGACACATTGTCAGGTGACTGCCTACAAAGTCAGTGGTAGTTTCAAACTGACTCCATGCTATTCATCGTCAACCTTATGGGCATTTTTTATGTCTTCAACAGGTACCAGGTATAGTTGGTACTGAAACTTCAGAAATGAGATGGCCCTGGTCACGGTTATGATGCTGCAGGGACATCAGTAAGTATTTGTATGTACCAGGACTGTTGGCGTGGTAAATGTACAAAAAGCCAAGCTTAACTTTTCTGTCAGGAGACTAATTTACACCAAGATAGCATCAGTTACAAGAATAACAGAATGGGCTCGCTCAGGACTGTGTTTTTTACCTGTGATCCTTTCTCTTTCTATGTCTAACGGTAATCAAATGCCACAGCATTGCTTTCCTGACCTGTCTTGTCCTTTGCCTCCCACTCATAAGTTATTGAAGTCTCCAGCAGTACTGTCCTAAAGCTTTTGCACCCCCTGCTATCCACTTTTAGCACTTTGCATGCCTTCTGTGTTAACAAGTATCACTGAAGTGATACATACTCATTGAACTTCAGGAATCAACAGGGTTTTTTTGGGGAAAAAAAAAATATGAAAAATAAACTCTACTTTTACTTTTGTGTACTTCTTGGTTAAATACATTATAAGCTAGAATTTTGTCCTGAACCTGACTCAGGAAACTATTTAGCAAAAGTATTCCTACCCATTTATGTGACATTTCTCGAGAAAAAAAAAATAAAAAGGACTACTAATTAGTAAAAGATTTTTTCTGACTTTAAATCACTAAGCACTTGAAATCTAATTCAAATGTATTCAGCAAATGCCCCAGTTTATAGTACTTGAAGAAATGAAAGAGCATAGAAAAAAAAAAAAATGAAATAAAGCATGAGAAGCAAGGCTGAGGTCCGAGCCTCAGTGCTAAAGGTGGAAGCATGTATTTAAAATATATTAAAATGTCAAGAGGCTTGACCAAGTACAATTTGGAACAGTCACAAAACCCTCCAGGTATGAAGGTTTTCATGCCCTCGATGCAATGTGGCCAGTAGAGTTGCAGATGTTGGCATAGAATCACAGCTGAAAAATTCTCCCGCCCTTTCAGTACTCCCTTTTAGCTTCAAGAGCTGAGCTCACGGTGTTGGTGCCTAACTGCAAGAACTGGGCAAATACAGGATAGGAACCTTTGCGTGCTTAACTGGGGCTTCCTGATGAGATGTAGCAAATGAAGCATTTCCTGTAGAGGCAATGCACAGTTTCTTTCTGAATGTTATTTTACCCTGACAGCTCTCACTGCCTTCACTGGCCTTACTAAAAAATTGTGCCATTATAATAAGTGTTGACGGCATGGAATTAATTAATTGACTTCTGCTTTTCTCAATGAGATGGCCATGATGCCACCATGTGAGTCCTGTCCAGGCAGCCAAAGGCAACCTGAGATGATCAGCTTGCCAGCAAATCCCTCCTGTAAGAGGAGACTCCCCTTGCAATGTCTTTTGACTAATTTCTTTGTCGGTCACCATCACGGACAGATATTGCTGCAAAAACAGAATAAGTGACGAAAATTTTCTGGAAGCTGCTTTGACTCTATACCAAAGATTAGAAAGGTTGCATATTTATTTCTTGGTCCTAACATCTTGTTCCCTCAGTAAATTTGCAGACTACACTAAGATGGGAGGAAGTGTCAATCTGGCTGAGGGTAGGGAGGCTCTTCAGAGGGATCTGGACACACTGGATGGATGTGTTGACACCATCGGGATGAAGTTTAACAAGGCCAAGTGCAGAGTCCCACACTTGGGATAAAACAACCCTGGGCATTGCTGCAGGCATGAGGAAGACTGGTTAGACAGCTGCCAGGTGGAGAAGGACCGAGGGGTGTTAGTTGACTCAAGACTGAATATGAGCCAGCAGTGTGCCCAGGTGGCCAAGAAGACTAATGGCATCTTGGTATGTGTCAGAAACAGCGTGGCCAGCAGGTCCAAGGAAGTGATGTATCCCTGTACTCAGCATTGGTGAGGCCACACCTTGAGTACTGGGTTCAGTTTTGGGCCACTCACCATAAGAAGGACATCGAGGTCCTGGAGTGTGCACAGAGAAGGGCAATCAGGTTGGTGAAGGGGCTGGAGATCAAACCGTATGAGGAGTGGCTGAGGGAACTGGGGTTGTTTAGCCTGGAGAAGAGGAGGCTGAGGGGGGACCTTATCACTGCCTATAATTATCTGAAAGGAGGTTGTAGAGAGATAGACGATAGTCTCTTTTCCCAAGTGACAGGTGATAGGACAGGGGGAAATGGACTCAAGATGTGCCAGGGCAGGTTCAGGTTAGACATTAGGAAAACATTCTTCACTGAAAGGGTTATCAGGCACTGGAACAGGCTGCCCAGGGCAGGGCTTGAGTCACCAACCCTGAATATATTTAAAGGACGGGTAGATGAAGTGCTCAGAGATATGGTTTAGTAGAGGACAGGTACAGATGGACTTGATGATCTCAAAGGTCTTTTCCAACCTAGAAATTCTGTGGGTGTGTTCCCATACTGTGTTAATGTGAAGCAAATTGAGATTATCATAGTAGCATTTTGGTTAGAAAAGACGTTTAAGATCATGAAGTCCGACCATTAACTGAGCACTGCCAAGTCCCCCAAGTTTGAAGTACAGACTTGAGCTGATGCTCAAAACACAGTTCCTAGGTACTGCTATGAATAACTCATTTAATGCATTGATAAGGATATTGTGGAGTATCCTTACATGAATTAATGCTCTATACGAATTCAACTTACTCTGTTTGTGTTGCATGATGTACTTTCAGTTTTATTTTAATGTTTTGAGCATTGTTTAGGTTTCAGACCATATTACATGTTTCTTATTAGATGCATTGTTTATTTGCGGATTGTTTTTGTTATTTTCACCTAGAAGACTTTTCAAGCCATTATGTCATTACTCCTTGCATATTGGAACTGAGAAACTAGTTTCCATGGATTTTGTATGTTGGGTTCTTAGATTAATTTTTACATAAATGCTCATATCATTAAAATTAAATATTTTTTTAGGGGGGAGAGTGCACTTGGGGGTAGGGTGGGACAGCAGCTGTGTAGTTGTTTTAGCTGCCTGCCGTTTTAAACCACAACACCAGACAATACGTGGACTGACTCTACTTCAAAACCAAGAGCCTGCTGCATTTATGAAATAATCAGTATTTTTCCTTTTCAAAGACACAGGTTTCAGCAGCAGATTAATGTATGGTAAGGGAAACAGCTGCACATTTTTGGTCTCCCCTTTCTGAAGAAATAGCTGCATTGTTTTACCACTGTTTCACATAGCTTTCAATTTTCACCCTTATCCCATAACTTAGTAAAAACTATTTCACCAAAGAAATAAAAGGAAAATAAAAGAAAACTGAAATGAAAAATCAAATTCCCTCAGTGCCAACTTCATTGCTGATCCTTTATATGAGTTTGATCTAACTGCTTTCTATTGAGAATAAAACAAAACTCTGAGTGATGAGGTCAGTAATCTGATTTTGCCTGAAGCAATCAGATAAACATGATGCTAAAAGCAAGGTGAATATTCTGCAAAGATAATAGATAGAAAACAGTCATTCAGGGCTGGAACCAGCTCAACCAGGGACTTATTCAATGAGCTTTCAAATCCTTTGCAGGATCTTTCCAGCTCTTGAAGTATCAAAGCTTATACTAAATACCAATATATAATTTTTTCCTGCCATTAATTTTTCAATCCAGTCTGGAATAGTCATTGTAATTAAATTTCTGTGAAAAATCACAACTCTATCTCCAAAGGCGTTGTGGATTGATTAAACATCAGGAATCAGAATGAAACATCTGCATGTAACAAATCCTCTTTTGGTGACAGACTTCAAAGGGCTGTGAATGAAATCTGTACCTATTTATATGCCTGTGGATGTGTAAAATATGTCTGCATTGAAATGAGAGGAGTTAACATTGCTTTATATTTTTAGCTATGCTCTTCCTATATTTTTTTTCCTATAATTTTATCCAGAAAGTAGACCCAAAGGGGGGATAATGAGCATGTTTCATTGGGTTAAGAGAATGTTAGATAAAGAAAATAACAAAAGAATATTCATAATGCCTTATTGTTCAGAGATCAGTAGTTGGCGTTTCAAGCAAAGAGTATGCATTCCTAACTGCTATAGGTCCCTTTTTTAAAATTTAAAATCACATCACAGACTGATGCCATTGACAATGGAACTCATCAGTCTTACCTACCTGACCTGTCTCAGGATCCGGCCCGGACTCAGCCATTTAGCTGATTTTTTTTCCTTTAGAGCCAATGACGATCCTGAGACAGCTCAGGTAGGTGAGACTGATTAGTTCCATTAGCTCAAACACCTCGTTTATTGCCCCACTGTGAATTTTGAGATTCCTTTGAATGTGAGGCATGCCAGTTCACCATCTTACACTGAACACACCATTTTTAAAGGAGTCCTGAGCCTGTCAGGTTCAGAGTGATACATCTGAGTAGCTACACACCAGTAAAACCTCTCTCACAGGCACCTAAATACTCTGCAAAAGTAGAACTGGGCTTCTTCGTCATTTGACACAATTTATCCTGGGTTTAGTGCACCATGCAGGACTTTGTGTTCCTCTGTATTCCAAACCATACTTACGGTTGTGAAAGTTTATGCCTTTCCCATACTCTATCATGGGTAAGGCATAAACTAGTAGGGTTTCTCACCTTATGTTGGATTTTTTTTTTTATAGCTTTTGAAATACATACCTCGAGTAACTGAAGATCCTGCTGGTGTGCTATGAACGCCTGTGCTAAATGGCTTTGGAAAGATGATGCCCAGCCAGCCTGTTATCAAGGTCATACCGTTATTTGTCACTTGATGGTCTGTTGATGTGTTCTGTGATGTGAATGTGGAATTCACCCTTTTTCCAGATAACTCCCACTGTGCAATTCTAAAAAACAAATTATAAAAAATAATGCTAGATATACTTTTAAATTAGCAGAGTGGTTTTTATATTGTTTCAGCATATAATTTCTTTGCAATTTGGATAATAACCATCATTGTAATTTAATGAGGATGGCTTTGTAATGATCTAAAGCTACATGCTTATGTAGAGTCTTCTTTATGATTAATATCGGGGGTTTTTCTTAGGCTATGATACAATTCACCAATTAGACTCTGATTCCTCGCACTCGTTGGAAGGAACCCATGGAACACAGTTTACCATCCGTAAATATCTATTTTTATTTGCTCTAGAAGGTACCTGAAGCAACTCTAAATAATTAAAAGGAAATTGTCTGAATAAGCCCAGCTCAGATTGCTGGATTTATCAGACTGAATTTGACAATGGCTGTATCTTTCCCCACCCCAAAATAAATTAAAAAAAAAAACAACCAAAAAAACCAAACCCAAAACCAGCACTGTAATGAGAAATTTGTCCTCTGAAAGAAGGATTGCTACCAGGAGCCTATTAGGTCATCGCCAATCTGTTTGCAGAGAGGTTCAGTGCTGGGAACTAACCTGAGCTGACATGACAACAGCTGTGGGTCCTAACAAGTGGATGGCATGCACAGAGCCTCTCGAGCACAGACAAAAACACAGGCTTTCTCTATTTCTAATTAGACAGTGGGTGTAATTGTCAGAACTTGTAAGATGTGTTTCCTACCTGCCCCTGAGTGACCATGGAGATCAGACTCTATATTGGCAAACCAAAACACTCTCCTCAGTTTACAGCTCCAAGGACGCTTCACTGTTGCATCTTATCTGGAACCTAAGGCAAGATCTGTGCTTAAACCCATTCTCTGTTATGCACGGCATGGAAGGAACTGAGAGGTAGGGGCCTGTCTGGACAGGTCCTCAGTCAGGATGACTGGGAGTCAGGGACCATGGGGTGCGTGACAGAGTACGTTTCCTTCCCAGTTGATCCAGCCGACTAAAGGAGCCAAGAAAAGAATCAATTTGAGTGTTTCTGTGTATAATAACTGCAAGCATCTTTTCCTCTCCCTTACTCCCTACTGTGGCCTCTAAAATGGAAGAAGGATTTGAGCTTCACCACTCGGGGGAAAATAACAATGTATTACATTCTTTATACATTTTTTAAAGCAGGATTTTGATTAATTTTACATTTCTCTAAGTCTACACAGCTTTCAGGCAGCCAATTAGATGATATTTTGCACAACTCAAAAAATAATTGGCTCCTTTTGATTAGAGAAAGTGTGTATGAAACCCGGGACTCCTATTGTAGTGAGCCTACTGTTCATTGCTGTTGACATTACTGGTTTATTAACTTTTAAAGTAAGGCTTCCTCAAAGTAGTAAGTTGAAAATTGGATTTGTTAGACCTCCACTCACTGCAGGATTCAATGTGCTTTCTAATGGATTTATACTAATTTCCTATGAAATACCAAAACCAGTAGTGGGAATAATTATTGCAAAGCATAGAACAGTATAAATACCTACTTCAGATGCTCCCCACTTTTTCTGAAATACCAGATATACATTATAGAATGATAATAGGCAACAATAAATAAAAACCATAAACTAATTACAAGAAAATTATTAATCTCTTTTACTCCATAAATCTTTATACTAATATATACAATAATTATCTATTACACTATACAGATTTGCTTGAAAGCTGCCTGGATATATGTTTCATTCTTCATGTATTATGAAGTGATAATATATTCCAAGGAACTATTTTTACAGTGTTTTAAAATATCACATAATGAGGAACGATTCTTCTTTCTGCCTCCTTTCTTTGACTTCTCCCACATGGACAGAAAAAACTCCTATCTCTGTGCCCTTGGATGATCAAAGAAAGGCAGAAGTATGGCCTCCATAGCATCTCTGCTCACTTGTCGCCTTCAAAGGACAGAAAAAATGAAGAATGGGACACCTGACCTTTTTGATTCCATTTGTCATTCCTCCTGCAGAACCAAAACTTATTAATAAGGGGGTTATTTACATGGATGCACAGGCAACCTTCTTCAATGAGGTGTCACATCTCTGAGGAAGAGGAGGCAACCATCCCAGTGGAAAGACTAGTCCGTTCAAGAGTTTCATGCTTATTCATTGCTTAAACGGGTCTTTCCAGAAGACCAGTCCTCCACCTTTGCCAAGGAAAAAGGATCAAATGAGACATGATTCATCGGATCTCAAACATCTGAAAGTTAGATATTGCTCTCTGAGCCATTTGTCTAGGCAAGGCCAATTTATATACTTAACAAAGAAAAATGGGCATGATCAAGAGATGAAAGTTTAGGTATCACTTAAAGATAGCTGTTCAAGGTGGATGGGATGCATTTTCTCTTGAAGGTTCCTATAGCTTTTCACTGACTGTAATACAGAGTCCTAACTTAAGTTCCTGACTTAACCTATGCATAGTTTTTATAGTCATATGAATTTGCCATTATAGGAGATTAAGATTGTTTGAAGGAATGGGAGTTAAACTTTTGCAGAAAACTCTCAGGAAAGAAATCGGAGGGAATTTAGTTTGCAAAATGAATTCTTTTGAGTAGAAATCAGGCAATACCTATTCAGTTCCTGCTGTACTAAACACATATTAAAACCCGGTAATTACTGTGAACTGCATATTTTGTTTAGCCATTGATTTAATAAATTATAAAAGCAATTGACTGTCAAGGTCAAAAGTATATTTTTCAAACCATGGTAGGTGTGCTAGGCTAAGAAGGACTGGAGAGCTCCTATAACACACATCCTTGAAATCCTGACTTGTGTAACAAAGGACAAATTTGGCATCTGCAGTACCTGAAAATTCCTGGAGACAGCGCATTAACTTAATTAGTCTTTCTGCATCATTACGTGGGTCACTTAGGGAAAAAAGAAGAAAAAAATGATAACTTGAATTACCTTTTAGCTCTAGCTCCTGTCAGTCATCCCTTCATTCTGCATCTCAACAAGCGCTTTCAAAGCGTGTGTTGCTATTTGTTACCTTGCATGTCTATACATGAGGATTAATACACCATTTGATTAGAAACACGGAAAGCCTGTGTTTTTCTCTGTGCTCAAGAGGGTCTGTGCATGCCATCCACTTGTTAGGACCCACAGCTGTTGTCGTGTCAGCTCAGGTTAGTTCCCAGCACTGAACCTCTCTGCGAACAGATTGGCGATGACCTAATGGGCTCCTGGTAGTGATCCTTCTTTCAGAGGACAAATCACAGACAGCACAGCACTGATCGTCTAGCAAGGAGAAGACACATTATCCAAATTCATTTGATTTTAATAAGGTAGGAACCTGAGCTGACCTGTTTCTGACTTAATTTCCTCTTGTTTATTTATTTAAAAGTTGTCCTTGCTATCCACAGAAAACTCTCTTTTGCCTTCAGGAAATACAAAAATCATACAACTTCTCATACAGTCATTTTCAATTCTAGCAAATCTAGAGGTTTTATTCTGAACAAAACCAAACATGCCTTCTCCTGTGCCAGATGGTACAATCCCATATCTTCCCAAACATATATCATTACTTTGGATGTATTTTTGTGCTTTGCACACCTGTTTGTTTGCCCAACTTAACTTTTTTAATTATTAGTTCTAAGAGAAATATAATATTTAGCATCTACTATATGAATATATATTGATTTTTTTCTTATTACCATACTAATTAAATGTTCCAAAGAAGTAGAAATAAATTCAGCCTCATTGTTTTCATTTTAGCATTATTAATAATAATTTTGCATTTGAAAGTGTAAGTGGATCAGATTAATTTTCTTTCATACATATCAAAGTACTTGGAGCGGGGTGGGGGTAAATACAGTCGCTCTTCTATCACAAACAAGAAAACTGAGGTACACACGGGCATTGCTGTGCATTTGTGTGTGGGGGGGGTGACGTGCTCACTGCAAAGTGCTGCTTTGAATAGGTGGTTAGGCTCAGCACATTCATCCCAAAAGGGCAAAGGATGGAGGAGGAAAGGGTAGAGATTGGCTGAATCAGCTGTGGCAAGAAGCAAGTATCTCGAAATCAGAAGTAAACTGTCCCTTCTGAAACAAGAAACCAGACCCACATCACCGAGCTGTGGGGGAGCAGAGTCCCACAGGTATGGTGGTATGAGACGGGATGGGTGCATATCTTGCCCTTGTGGGAATTAGAGGTGAACCTGGAACCCTGTTTACACTTGAGATTTCTGCTCATGACCACTGTTGGAAAATAATACTGGACTGGATGAGCCCTTGTGCAGAATCAGAATAATTTTTGTGGTGTGGCTGATACTTAACCAAATGGTAATATTTATAGATAAGAAAATAATTACATTGCAGGACAATAGAATTTCAAGTTCGAAGTAACTTATTACTGGCAACTAAAATTAAATTCTCTGTGTGTTGACAAATCACAAACAGTGTATACTGAAATAAAATTACTCAAAAGCTGCAACACAAATTAATATAACTAAGTTTTCAAGATCATGCATTTTAAATACTGAATTATTGTGAAAACTGATTGCTGAGGTTTAATAAAAATACTGGAGATAAGAACAGCTGCTTGGTAATTATTCAAAAATGCATATGCTATAAATGAATCATTCTTATTAGTTTATTAAACATGGAAGGTCTGTTCAAGCATTTAATTGCCTTTAAAGGAAACAGCCATGAGGAAATTCATTAGGTATTAGTTAATTACCAAACAAAGTAATTGGCACTTAATAACTATTTTGATTGATATCTTTGTTGGCCTAGCTCTAATCCGTGATTTCATCAGTGTGTTATATACAGGATTACAGTGGGACTTCAGAATGCAGCTGTTTCCCTCAGAAAGCGCAGTGATCTGTCATCTGTGAGCAGGACGAGGAGGTTTAACATATGCAGAGAAACGATACTGCGAGAGAGGAAATGCATGCCTCTCCCAATGAGAGAGCCACCAGTTGCGGGGCTGCAGCCCAGCAACTGGGAAGCAGAGCTGATGGATTATATGGCCATCATTCCATGGTACAGGCGTGACTTGCTTAGGAGCACTCCCGCTTAAAGGAAGTTGCTTGTCCTTAAAACCCGACACAGCTTCCAGCTTAGGAGTTGAGTGTGATACCTGAACTGAGGTCTCACAGGAAGGAAGGTCAGACGTCAGGAGAGATGGCAGATAGCACTGGATTTCATAGATGATTCACAGACTTGTAGGGGTTGGAAGGGACCTCCAGCGGTCTTCCAGTTCAACTCTCTGCCAAAGCAGGTTCCCTAGGACCTATCACACAGATAAGCATCCAGATGGGTCTTGAATACCTCCAGAGAAGGAGACTCCACACTCCCCTGGGCAGCCTATTCCAGGGCTCTGTCACTCTCACTCTGAAAAAGTTCTTCCGCATATTGGTGCAGAACTTCCTATACTTCAACTTGAGGCCATTGCCCCTTGTCCTGTCCCCACAGACCACTGAAAGGGGCTGGCCATTTCCCCCCGTGTCCCACACTGCAGATATTTATAAACATTAATCAGATCCCCAGATTTCCTCAGTCTAAAGGAAATATTAAGCTTGCCATATTGGTACATTTCTGAGCGTGCACAGGATTGTTAAGTACCCATGGAAGTGAGGACTAACACATTTTGTGAGGGATTTTGAGGCTTAGACTCTAGGTCAGGCTGCAGCCAACCTCATTCTGCTGAGACTCTGCTTTATGTTTTCTTTGCTGGAGCTGGGTACATATAATAGATGAACATTTTTTTCCCCACAGAATTATTACAAAAATAACAAAAAATGTTATCCATATCAAAATTGTCTTGGATATTCATATATTTTGCAAAGTCGCTTTAAAGTACTTTTTGTGAAATCAGGGGCCTTCCAAAGTACAAACATTAGACCCATAAGCAGCACATTTGATCTGGAAGCATCAGATTCAAAACTTGAATAAGGAATTGTATAGAAATTGAACCTGATTGGTTCTGACGTTACAGAAATTTCAGTCTGACTTGAAAAAAATCTTCAAAATCTTGTCTAAATTTACTTTTGCCTGTAAAAGAAATAAATTCATAATCTTTTTTAAAAAATGTAAAAATTTGTGGTTTTTTTCAGGTGTTTTTTCTAGCTCACATTAGAAAACTTAAAACTATGGTTACATCTATTAATACTGCTATAATTAAGTGGAAACAGCTCAGAACACATTTGGATCTTTTTGACTGACATTAGTGTCATTCCAGTGACCATATCCTAGATAAGTTGGGACCAAAGCATTTCTCTTATTTTTATTTATCAGAAAGCATTTCAAACTAACAAGAAGACACTCAAATGAAAACATTACAGAGAGATTATTGGAGTTCGTGTGTGATTATAGTCACTTGGCTTACCGCCAGCTAACACCACCTGAGGTGTAGCATAATTGCCCAAAACTGCAAAGCCTGTCATGCTTTATTTGTTAAGGGTCTATCAGCATTATCACTTTAAATCCTAATTAACAATGATAGAAAAGTGATACTCCTGTTAATATGTACCAATGCATGCGAGTATATACATTTGCATAAGGGGTGTGTGGTGTATATAATACATATATGTGTGTATATATACAGAGTTTATTTCTGTATGCAATGTATTTACTGTAATATATGCCATACATAAAATTATGTATAAGACATATGGTAAAATATATGTAGGTACAAAAAGTTTATATTATATATCTATATTTAATACCTTAAATTTGTGTGTGTTTTTCGTTATGTCTTTATATAAACTGCAGACTGTTTGTACCTGTGTAGAAATAAGAACTTCATTAATGCCACGTTAGGATTCTGCAGTGAGGTATTCTGTAAATTAGCATGTTGAATGCACATGAAATATAATCTTCAGCATTCAAATATATTTTTACAAATGTGCACCACAGAATTTATTTTGAATGGGCTGCTAGTGTAAAGCCTAATTAAAAATAGAATCTAAAGTACTACACATGCAATATCAATACTGCATTGAACATCTGATAAAGGAAGAAATGATACATATATTTGCATATTTATTCCTGTTCAGTAGCATACTGTATGCCTGAGTAATGGATTTACCAGAGGATTAATAGATAAATTGCAGATGAAATAAAGATGGAAGGTAGAATAATAAGGTATCAAAAAATAGTGGAATCTGGCATAGGAGAAAGAAGGGCTGTTTCAGTAGGTAAGAGAGACTCCAACTCTGAGACTAAAAATATTTAGGGAAATGTGGGTGAGGTAGGAAACAAACTTTCCTGCTTCAGAGGAGTTAAGGATGCATTTGTATCAATTAATACGTATTTGAAAACTATGAGAATAAGGAGTGTCTTATTAATCAGATTGTCTACACTATTGCACTCATTTTCCCATCACACAAAACTCAACACCTTATCCTTTCTGGGTCAGTTGAAAACTGAAAAATGCCTGCTTCAGTAGAAAAGCCAGTTGATCCAGAATACAGGAGTGAATTCTATCAGAATAAAGATATCTCAGGAGTCACCAGAAAGTCACCCACATTCATCAATAGCCCTTGCATTCAGCAGGGAGTTGTTTGTATGCATGTGTCCTACTCACCATCACAGTCATACCACTCTAAGTCATCTCAGCAAGAAAAACAGGTTGTCCAGACAGGCTACCTACAATATTGAGTTACTGACATTCTCGTAGATAACAAACAAAATAAAACAGCTCCCTACAATTCTTTCTGCACAGCTATGATGGCATTTATCAAAGCCAGTGCTACAGTCGTGTGATTGTTGGCACCAATTTCTTCTCCAGGGCTGCATCATTTACTCCACGACTGGATTACTGCGACCCATCAGGACAGTTCAATGCAAAACAGAGGCAGTAATGGCTTTCCACCTATCAATTAAAGGTAGAGGAAGTGCCATTTTTAGCTCAGTATGTTGTACACTAAGATCTATACTAAAAGGTCCTGGCAAACAGACTTTTTTCATGGTGCCCTTTAAAGCCTGTACTACAGAATGATGAATAAATGAGTGGATCTAAGTCTAGTCTATTAAATAAAACTCTATAGGTAATAAGCATTTGCACATTGCTGAATTTCTTTGCATTAATGTATCCAAGGTGAGCCTCTGATTCAAATTAATGAAGTTACTATAGTTTAGACACAATTCCAATTCACAGATCCAAAGATCCAGAGATTCTCATGTTCTACAGGCAGTTGGCTGTCCAGAGAAATGCCTCGTTCAGAGATGTCTGATTCAGTTTTTATCACCTCTGATTTCTGGCATAATATGCAGTAAGAATCACAGAATCACAGAATTGTAGGGCTTGGAAGGGACCTCGAGAGATCATTGGGTCCAACCCCCCTGCCAAAGCAGCTCCCCAGCTCATACTGCACAGATAGGCATCCAGACGGGTCTTGAATATCTCCAGGGAAGGAGACTCCACCACCTTCCTGAGCAGCCTGTCCCAGGGCTCTGTCACCCTCACTGTGGAAAAGTTTTTCTGCGTGGTGGTGCAGAACTTCCTGTGTTCTAACTTGCAGCCATTGCCCCTTGTCCTGTCTCCACAGACCACTGAAAAGGGGCTGGCTAATTCCCCCTGCATCCCATGCTTAAGATAATTATAAACACCAATTAGGTCCCCCCTCAGTCTTCTTTTCTCTAGACTGAACAGTCCCAGCTTATTCAGCCTCTCCTCATAGGGGAGATGCTCCAGGCCCTTAATCATATTCATAGCTCTTCTCTGGACTCTCTCCAGGAGATCCCTGTCCTTTTTACACCAGGACGTCTTTCTTAAGACTGCATCATGAGCTTGCCCTGATTATGCATCACTTCAAAAAACATCTGTCTAAATGCCACACCAGCCCCACAAGTGTCTGGACAGTCCAGATGATAGTGAATAACCTGTATTACTGTGAGTAACCATGCCCAAATGGACAAAACACTCAGCATTGCAAAATGGGAGGTGGTGTGGAGCATGCAATGGGGAAGGGGGAGGGCAGTGGGGTGTGTTTAAAGCGTGTAGATGTGGTGAAGCAGTGGCCTGCAAAGTACCACAGGCACATTTGGATTAATGGCTTTGGATTGGTGATACATTTTAAAGGGATTATTCTTTTTCCCTGTCTTCCTTTCAGGAAGAAGACTATTTGAGCAATGAATCGAATAGGAAGCTGAGCCTTAATGATTGAAGAGAAATAGCTGCATGAAGGAGTGTCACTATTTATCAGTAAAATATATTTTATTTTTACTAAGCAGAACTACAGAAAACAAACTTTTCATCTGTTGCTTCAATGCTTTTTATACTTTACTGAGCAGGTTATTTGTGCTGCCTCAGGAGTGTCAAGCTGGAACATGACAGAAGGCTGATCTATTTATTTGAACATACCCTTTAAAGTCTGGGACTACATTAAAGATTCTTGACACCAGCAATGCTGAATATTTCCATGCTGTTTACAGTCCGAACTGTAACAGGCAGGTTCAGTGTTAACAGCTATTAGCATGGGAAAAAGGAAAGCGCTCGAATCAAAGAGCAGATGTTGGCTGATGAAAGAGCTGCAGGTAATAAAAAGACATATACAGGAAAAGACATTGTTTTTCAGGAAGCACTATTACTCAAATTTACAAACATTATTCATACCAGCTTAGTTATATTGTTCTCTCCTGGGACCCAGTGAAATTGTTTGACAGTACACACTTGGTTAAAAATATTTTGAACTGCACAGGCTATGAGGTTTGTACTAGATTGATGTTGGCACCCTTTTCTTTTGGGAAGAAAACCCTCCAAAGCAACCAAACAACACATCCTCCCCTTCTTGCCCAGCCAAAATATGCCCCAAACCCCTTTCAGGTTCCAAGCTAGCAATCAGCAAAGGCCTTTGTGGGACTATGAAATTGATATGAAAAGTCCATGAAGAATGGGTTTATGATAAGAGTAACAGATGAGATCCTTGGATTTTTTTTTTAAATTGTGGGGCACAAATTAAGCCATCTTGCTTTATACTAACTAGGGATCTGGCAACATTATAATATATATTTTTACATCTATATATATATACCTATTCTCTCCATACAGTTTTCTGTGCCCCTGCAAGAGGCGAGGAGCAACCCTGGGAGCACACACACGCTGCTTTTCCCCTGCAACCCCTGCCGGGTCTCCTCTGCCTGTGACACTTGCCAGCTGGTGTTTTATTTTTTAAGAGGCTTTAAAAGGAAATTAAAATTATCCTCACATGCATCCTTCTAATGGTGGCTATTCCATATGGTGCGATGTGGGGTTGTTTTGATCTTCTTCAATAATAGCAAAAATTATGTGACCAAGGGCCCCCACACAGTGTGTGGTGGATTTGGGGTGGCTTAAACAGCACTGGCCCCTGAGTTGCCATTAACCTGCCTGGTTTA
This sequence comes from Laterallus jamaicensis coturniculus, assembly GCA_022605575.1. Classification (NCBI taxonomy): domain Eukaryota; kingdom Metazoa; phylum Chordata; class Aves; order Gruiformes; family Rallidae; genus Laterallus; species Laterallus jamaicensis. The sequence goes on from JAKCOX010000005.1 coordinate 8,578,405, forward strand.
GAAAGTTCACATGGTAGCTCACTACTCCAATAGATGATAAAGTTGCTCTAGCACTGTCTCCTAATTCACACTGACCACAGCCAGCCAGTCACTGGGAGCCACTAGAGCAGATGCTGGGACATCACTTGGACACCCCTTTCCTGGCAGAGATTTCCTTCTGCCAGTACCTGCCTTGGTTCTCTGGGAAAGGAAGACATTTCAGCCCTGGTGAGTATGTCCTCTGCCTGGATGAGAAAACAAATCAGGGCTATATTTTGGGTTGCTTTCTTTTGCTTTGTTTTCTCAACATGACTAAGAACACCTTGCTTCTACCACAGAAGAGCCATAAAATTTCTACTCTGTGAGCTTCTTACTGTGCCTGCAAATTACCTCCATTAATAAGACTTCCCCCATTTTTGTCTGTTGTGCTGTATTTTAGAATCGTCTGCATGCAAAAGGCAAGAAACATCTACTGGGACGTGTGCTGTAAGGAAATAAAAAGAACTAAATGACAGAGGCAGACCAGAGCATTAAATCTGGGGTTGAAATGTATTTTTTGTGTCATTTTCATAAAAAGGATAATTTTGTGGCCATTTGAGGAACTGTATCAGATTTTTATATATCAATCCTGGTAATGGAAGGCAGACTGTTTGGGATAAAAACCCACCTACATATAAGGAGAGAACCGACTGCATGAAGTCGTTATATCTTACAGACAGGTGATTATAGTGCAGCCAAGATAAATAAGCTATAGCATGTCTTTACTGAAAATGCAAAGCTGCACAACATATATGTGTATTTTTCTCAAATACATCAAAGTTTATAAATTAATATTTTTTAGCACATATGCTTTTTTTGTATTGTAACTGAAGCGTACACCTTGCAAACAGCAAACCAAATAATGACTAAAGAGGTAATAGGGTATCATGTTTTGTCATGCATGGTACCATTCAACTCTAAGTATCTCACAAATACCAGAGAGTGCCAGGAAAATGCTATTAAAAGAGGAAGGGAGAGAGAGAATCTCTCTTTGCATTTTTATATCAAGTTTGTACCACTAAAAATATGAGCTCCTCTGGATTATAGTACATCTTACACATGGGCCATAGTTGTCAAAATACCCCTTCAAGGAGACGTGATCTCTCTCTATTTAAAGCAAGTGCCCCCTCGCTCCCCAGTTCAAGGCTCATGATCAGACTACATAATCTCGGCAAACTCAAACTACTTTTTCAATGACAAATATCTCCAAAGGCTTGGGTGGCAATCCTTGCCAGCCTTAACCACATTGAGTAATGCAGTATACTTGGAATGGACCATCAGTCGATTCATACTCAGTGGGTGAACTATTTATTATAAGGGTATTGGCAAGTAGCCCTAAGCGAGCAGCATCATAAACTATAGTACTTTTCCACACTTTTTACCAGTTCACTAAAACTTTCCTTTTTTTTAAAAATTCTCTTTTCAAGAAAGAAAAAAAAATCCAGAAAGCAGATTATTTTTTTTCCCTTAAATATATCAGCTTCATGGATACTTTTTTTCCTAAATCAGGTCTTAAATTTTTAAGGCTATGCAGGCTGGAAATGCCTTGAGGTAATAACACAATGGCTGTGTGAAGCAGAGAATATGAATAAAGAAATACTAATGGTTATGAATATAAAAGTCTGAGGGGCAAAGAATGGTTTTCAGTCAGTGTGATCAGCCAAGTGTAAAGCCTGATTCAGTATGAACGGGCATGCGTGTGGCAGTGTAAATGGGAGTCAATATGACTATCAGCAGAAGATTAGGAATGTGCAAGGCAGAGCGTGACAAGGTATTTATAAGCATGTCAGATTACAGATTACGATGAGAAAGGAATTTTAACTTTTCTAGTACAAAAAGTGAACACATTCCACTTCCACTGAATATAAAACTCCATTTCATGAACAAGCCCTTGGTCCCAAATCAGAAGTGTGCCAGAAAAATGAAGAATAGTTGTAGGTATGTGTTACTGTCTGACACACACTTGTTTCAAACATAGCATGTGAGTGCTAGGTAGACTTTTTTTTTTTTAAAACATAATTTAATATGAACAATGATTGCATGTGAACTATTGTCTATGAAATGACAAGTAAATTATGTGGATAAAATTTTTATCTTTTTAACAAAGGTAAAACCAAAAGGGTAAGGAGGCACATTAGGAAAAAATGTAATTGCTGGATTTTTACCCTGTTGGAGAATTTAATATCAGCTTTGAACACTCCATGCAAGTTTCATTAATCTTGGTCTTACCTGGACAGAATGAGCATCCCAATTGTCCAGGACTCTGAGAAAGCACTCCTATATTAAATTGGTAGTCTTGAGACATCTCTGACAAAGAAATCTGAAACTGTCTCTCTTACTTAGCCCAGAGGTCTAGGGGGCTTCTCACTTGTAAGCAAGATGCTGATCTTGACATTTTGTGTAGAGTGTGAAACATAGGTGTGGTCTTCCACCCTTCCACATTTGGGAACGTGCATCTGATATTATGCATTCACATAAACAGAGTTCTTTGCCCTTCTGGAGATTAATTAAACAGGTGGGGTTTTTTTCAACTCCTGGGCTTTGCAAATAGCCAGCAGGTGATTCTACACAGACTTAAGACCAGAAAAGTTATCAGGTGGTATCTTTTGCAAAGGTATTATTACTACTTTATTAAAGCAGAAAATTATTTTTTCATTAGGAAAAATACTCTTAGCAAATGTAAGGTCTTATAATGTCAGATTATCATTAAGACACTTCATTTCATTTTATCATTTTCCCATACAGAAAATATGTCTAAAGAGGGAAAAACCTGTACTGAAGTTCGCCTAGTTATATGTCTAATTCTATACATGCACACATATGTATGTGTGTGTGAGTCTGTGGCCACATGTGTATAGGTGGCCTACGATAACATGTTTTAGCAGGTAACAATTAGAGGATACCACTGATGTCCTGTAGTTTTGTTTGTTTAGCTGTGGTAGAATTTTTGTTTCCAAGTGTATGCACCATGTAATAACACTAAATTTCACCTTCCATCTTCTCTAAGTACACCAAACTTTGTATAGAAGTTTGATTTAGCTCTATTACCTCCTCTATTTGAAGTAGAAATATAATTTAGGGGAAGCATGATGTATTTTAATCATATTCTGATTATTATGAATTACAGAAGCTTCCACCCATGTTTGGGAAGCATGAGTAAAATGAAGTTGCTTTTCTTCCCTCTAAAAGGATTGTTAGTACATCCACCTTTCTACATAACATCTCTCTGAAGAACAGCCCATCTTACTCATAAAGACAGAAAACCTAGAAAAATAAATTAAGATTTAGATTTTTAACTTGGGATCAATTCGGGAAACTTGATGCCAGCTGAATTTCTATTTGATATTCACATTACATTCAAGGTGCAAAGAAATAGAAGCCACAACATCAATAACACAAAGCTAATGTATATGTCAACTTCGATATTATACCTGTACTACTGGAATTCTTGGTTCAATAAAAAAACCCTCTATGCTTAACCATGATATAAGCCTTAATAGGAAAGCTAACTTTTCATAGAACATCTGAAGACAGGTGCAACATTTATCTAAATCACCTAGATGGGCTCTGTGATATAGATTGAGATTAAGTCTTCTAAAGCAAGAAGGGGTTGTTCTAGAGCTGTCATTCTTTGCTGTAAGTAATCTCCACAGTTTGTGTCCCCCAGCTGACATGAAGACATGAAGACATGAAGATGTGGAAGATGAGTTTCCCCGTGACTGTGGCCCATATTCCTCCTTTGTGACCTTTGAAACTTAGAGATCATTATGGTTCTAATACTAAAGAGCACTGGTGCTCAAGAAGGAAAAAAATGCTAATAGCAAATGATCTGCCCTACCCATAGCAAGATGAGAAAACGCACAGCTGTAGATATTTAAATTTTTATTGTTATTCCTTTCTACAAATGGAGAAATAGCCTTTTCTCAAGTATTTCTTTTGCAAAATGTATGTCCTTACCTGAAGAACAAAATGGTCAGTGTGAATTTTTTACTGTGTGTACTTATTTGGCACAGAAGTGGATGGGGGTGGATCAGGAATTTCTTCCTTCCTTTCTTTCTTTCTTAGGTAGAATTTTCTATTTTGCTCTTGCATGTTGTTTGCAGGCTCAATGAGTATTGAAAATGGATTGACTGTTGAAAATAATTGCTCTGTTTCATAGTCCTGTAATGGTTCTTCCCTCTTCTTACTAAGGCCAAGAGAGGTCCCTCTGATGTATCCTCTGATGTACTAAAAATAAAATAAATATACAACCAAAAAAACCAACAGTGTTCTCAATAAGTTTCTGCAGGATTTTTCTCTGTTACTCACCGGGGAAGGTGTGTGTCTTTGCAAGAGAGGCACCTTCTTGTCCCATTTCATCTATCCAAGTAAATACCTTTCCCAAAGCATGCACTGCTGATGTGATTTAGTGATTCCCTCGCAAAACAAATTTGATGATTTTTGAAAAATGGACTTTCTTAATGTACAGTCATCAAAGCCAGAACTGAATCTCTCCAGAGAAGGGGACCCCACCACCTCCCTGGGCAGCCTGTCCCAGTGCTCTGTCACCCTCACTGGGGAAAAGTTCCTCTGAATGTTTTCCTTCAATTCAATATTTTTTACATGCTGTGCTAATTTAAACTTTCCTGGGATGTCAGTTTCACATACTATAGGGACCAACTTATTTCTGAGGGAATTTCTCGTATATTTGGTTTTTAACAACAATTCCCCATTTTTGAAAACAATTGATGTATTCAATTGAGATAATAGATCTCAACATTTTTTACCCAACCCCCCAAATTTTTACCGCCCCCCCCAAATAAAAATCCACACTTTGGATCCTAATCTCAAAATTCTTGACCAAAACTTCAAGTTTTTGACAAAATATCTCACATCCTTGACTGAAATCTCCAGCTTCTACCCCCAAATTCTTGCACCAAACATGACATTCTTGTCCCAAACATGAAGTTCTTACCCCCAAATCTCAAATTCTTGTCCCAAATTTCAAAATCCTTTACCCAAATCTGAAATTATTGACCAAAACTTCATGTTTTTGACGCAAAATGTCAAATTCTTGACCCAAATCTCCAGCTACTACCCCCAAATTTTTCCTCAAACATGAACTTCTTGCCCCAAACCTCAATTTTTTTCTCCTAAATTCGTCACAAATGTCAAAATCCTTGACCCAAATCTCAAAATTCTTGACCAAAACTCCAAGTTTTTGAAACAAAATGTCAAATTCTTGACCCAAATCCCAAATTCTTGTCCCAAATGTTGAAATCCTTGACCCAAATCTCCAGCTCCTAAATTTTGACCCAAACATTAAATTCTTGCCCCATACATGAAATTCTGGCCCCCAAATCCCAAATTCATATTCAAAATGTCAAAATTCATGACCCAAATCTCAAAATTCTTGAGCAAAACTTGATGTTTTTACACAAAATGTCACATCCTTGACCCAAATCTCCAGCTCCTACTTCCAACTTTCGCCCCAAATGTGAAATTCTTGCCCCAAACCTCAAATTTTTGCCCCCAAATTCCAAATTTTTGTCCCAAATCTCAAAATTCTTGAGCAAAACTTCAGGTTTTGGCACAAAATGTCAAATTCTTGACCCAAATTCTTGTCTCAAATTTCATCCCAAACATGAAATTCCTGCCCCAAACCTCAATTTTTTGCCCCCAAATTCAAATTCTGGTCCCAAATGTCAAAATCCTTGACCCAACTGTCAAAAAATCTCCAATATTTTTAACCCCAAACCGCTCTAATTCTGGACCCAAATCTCAAAATTTTGGCCAGAAATCTCAGATTCTTGTCCTTAAATCTTCAGGTTTTGACCCAAAAATGTCACATTTCCCTGCCAGGAACATCTCTCAGTCCTCAACACTGTGGTTTGAGAGTTGCTGCCGGGTGTTTAGCACAGTCGAACAGGGATGTTGCTACAGCTGGACAATGACATAAGGCACGTTTAGGACTGATCCCTGGGGAAGGAAAGCCCTGATCCCAGGGCCAGAGGGGCTTTAGGGGCCACCTGGCCTCCAGCCATGGAGGGAGCACCACAGGTGTTAGCGGTATTGCCCATCCCCACTGGAAGGTACTGGGGCTTGGGGAGCCCCAGGTGCCAAAAATTGGGCTGATGGAGACAGCTCTCCCTGTTAAAAGGCAGCTAGCTGGCAGTGGGGCTTCCTTTGGGCTGCTGCAGAAGACAGGAGCTGAGCTGAGGAGGGAGTGTTGCTGTAAGAAGACAGAAGGTGCACCAGGCGATAAGGTGAGCAGCACTAGAGGGTGGCTGGGGAGTCATGGGGACAAGCTTAAACCCCAGGAATTTATGGATTTTACAGGTGAAGGTGGAAGATGGGGAGCTCTGTGCCCTTGGTAGTTGCCTTGGTGGGAGTGTGGGGATATGCCATGTCGATGGGGCTGCTTCTGGGTCCCCTTTGGGGAGGTTTGAATTCAGGTCTGTCTTTCAGACCTGACTCTCTTTGGTTTGGGAGCTATTGCTGGATGTTTGGGAAGGATGTTTGGAAAGGCTGTGGAGGCCGGTAGGGAAAGAAGAACTTGTGTAGGTCTCTGGGGATGCCAAGAGTGTGTCAGCCATGTCTACTAGCTGTGGTAGGACCACTGAGTACAGGGATCCAGGTCACTGTTTTCTCTCCCTGCCACGTCAATAAAGCAGCTTGAACAGAGAAATGCAGTTTTTAAAAATCCTTGGCTTTGGTTATTAGGGTAGTTTTTTAAAGGTGAATTAGTGTGTGTGTGAGCTTGTAAGTTCTGTGTGAATTTGAGAAGGAAGTGTGTGATAGTCACTCATTAATTTTTCAGTTTATAGCCCTAAATGTCTTGTGGGTGTCATTTAAATACAGAAGCTTTTGGCTAACACTTACTTAGGGAAGTTTTTGGGCTGCCATTGAATTATGGGAAAGCTTGGGTTGCCATTCAATTATTATGGAAAACTTTGGCTCCCATTAATTATTATGGAAACTTTTACCTGCCATGTGACTGGAGTCGCCGCAAAGACCACTCCGCTCCGGGCTTTGCGGCGACTCCGCTCCGGGCTTTGCGGCGACTCCGCTCCGGGCTTTGCGGCGACTCCGCTCCGGGCTTTGCGGCGACTCCGCTCCGGGCTTTGCGGCGACTCCGCTCCGGGCTTTGCGGCGACTCCGCTCCGGGCTTTGCGGCGACTCCGCTCCGGGCTTTGCGGCGACTCCGCTCCGGGCTTTGCGGCGACTCCGCTCCGGGCTTTGCGGCGACTCCGCTCCGGGCTTTGCGGCGACTCCGCTCCGGGCTTTGCGGCGACTCCGCTCCGGGCTTTGCGGCGACTCCGCTCCGGGCTTTGCGGCGACTCCGCTCCGGGCTTTGCGGCGACTCCGCTCCGGGCTTTGCGGCGACTCCGCTCCGGGCTTTGCGGCGACTCCGCTCCGGGCTTTGCGGCGACTCCGCTCCGGGCTTTGCGGCGACTCCGCTCCGGGCTTTGCGGCGACTCCGCTCCGGGCTTTGCGGCGACTCCGCTCCGGGCTTTGCGGCGACTCCGCTCCGGGCTTTGCGGCGACTCCGCTCCGGGCTTTGCGGCGACTCCGCTCCGGGCTTTGCGGCGACTCCGCTCCGGGCTTTGCGGCGACTCCGCTCCGGGCTTTGCGGCGACTCCGCTCCGGGCTTTGCGGCGACTCCGCTCCGGGCTTTGCGGCGACTCCGCTCCGGGCTTTGCGGCGACTCCGCTCCGGGCTTTGCGGCGACTCCGCTCCGGGCTTTGCGGCGACTCCGCTCCGGGCTTTGCGGCGACTCCGCTCCGGGCTTTGCGGCGACTCCGCTCCGGGCTTTGCGGCGACTCCGCTCCGGGCTTTGCGGCGACTCCGCTCCGGGCTTTGCGGCGACTCCGCTCCGGGCTTTGCGGCGACTCCGCTCCGGGCTTTGCGGCGACTCCGCTCCGGGCTTTGCGGCGACTCCGCTCCGGGCTTTGCGGCGACTCCGCTCCGGGCTTTGCGGCGACTCCGCTCCGGGCTTTGCGGCGACTCCGCTCCGGGCTTTGCGGCGACTCCGCTCCGGGCTTTGCGGCGACTCCGCTCCGGGCTTTGCGGCGACTCCGCTCCGGGCTTTGCGGCGACTCCGCTCCGGGCTTTGCGGCGACTCCGCTCCGGGCTTTGCGGCGACTCCGCTCCGGGCTTTGCGGCGACTCCGCTCCGGGCTTTGCGGCGACTCCGCTCCGGGCTTTGCGGCGACTCCGCTCCGGGCTTTGCGGCGACTCCGCTCCGGGCTTTGCGGCGACTCCGCTCCGGGCTTTGCGGCGACTCCGCTCCGGGCTTTGCGGCGACTCCGCTCCGGGCTTTGCGGCGACTCCGCTCCGGGCTTTGCGGCGACTCCGCTCCGGGCTTTGCGGCGACTCCGCTCCGGGCTTTGCGGCGACTCCGCTCCGGGCTTTGCGGCGACTCCGCTCCGGGCTTTGCGGCGACTCCGCTCCGGGCTTTGCGGCGACTCCGCTCCGGGCTTTGCGGCGACTCCGCTCCGGGCTTTGCGGCGACTCCGCTCCGGGCTTTGCGGCGACTCCGCTCCGGGCTTTGCGGCGACTCCGCTCCGGGCTTTGCGGCGACTCCGCTCCGGGCTTTGCGGCGACTCCGCTCCGGGCTTTGCGGCGACTCCGCTCCGGGCTTTGCGGCGACTCCGCTCCGGGCTTTGCGGCGACTCCGCTCCGGGCTTTGCGGCGACTCCGCTCCGGGCTTTGCGGCGACTCCGCTCCGGGCTTTGCGGCGACTCCGCTCCGGGCTTTGCGGCGACTCCGCCACCTCCCTGGGCTGCCTGTCCCAGTGCTCTGTCACCCTCACTGGGGAAAAGTTCCTCTGAATGTTGGTGCGGAACTTCCTGTGAGCTGTCTCCTACAGCCAGCTGGAACGTCATCAGCCCCTCTGCCTGCCAGCAGGGCCTGACCTGCCTGGGACACAGAGAGGGTCAACAATTGGTCACAGTGGGACAGTGCTAAATACACTCTTGTACACCCCAACGAGCAGATTGGCCATTTCTCTGCAGCTGCCTTACCTGTTGTCACAGGGCTGTACCCCAAAGTCATCACCGGTCAGTCATGTTCACCCTTTAACATTGCTCTTCTTCCTGTCAGCAGCTACCCAGCTCCCAAGAGCAATGAGCTGTTGGGACAGCTCCCCAAACCCAAACTGGCACAGTACTTTAAAGGACACAAGTTCTAGTTACCTCTGGGAAGCCTTTCAATTATAAAAGAAAAGAACTGGAACTGCTGGTTTAAACAAAAACAATAAAATCCACGTTTTAACAGACCACAGGTACAAAGCAGTCAGCACACGAACTCCAACCAGTCACAACAGTAAAGGACAGTTTTCTTTTTCTTTTTTTTTTTTTAAGGTACAGGGGCATGTAAAGAATACAGCACACTAATAGAACAAAATGCAAAAATACAAAAAAATAGAAAATAGAAAAATGTATTTACAAGTGAGACATTACTACGATCAGAAAGCACAAAGACAATTTGCTGCTAAGTGCTACATGCACTGGGTCAAGAAGGAACTACTAAAAACCTGCAAGGGAGCTGTCTGTAAATGAAAAATAAAAGAAAACAAACCAAAAAAAAAAGCCACCCCCTCCCCCCAAACAAACAGGGGGTTTGAACTTTTTTCTTCCCTAGTACGCTTCGCTCTTACAATTATTTGACATTCTATTTTATCAGTCCCTATGAGTGTAGAGAGGTTGCTGATACAATAGGAGGCATGAGAAATAGATTCTTTAACAAGGTAAGTTAACCAGTGAGTGGCAATCACAGTGGCATTATTTACTTTTGATAAATGATCTTCTTGAAAATGTATTTGTCTTGCTGTGGTTCTTTTAGAAAATCTGAGGAATGCCTTCAACAGAAAATTCAATAGAAATTATCATACTCTCTCCAAAGAGGGCCCCGGTATGTTCAGACATGATATTTGTATTGCTCAGATAATTGTAATTAATCATGGCAAAAAGTAAAACTCAGGTGGATACTATGACTTTAACAGTGATACAGGCCCCTAGCCTGCACACATATGGTGGCTCAGGGATTTAGCTTTTACTGTCAAGGTTACAAAGGTGAACAAAGTCTATCTTCCAGATTACTGTCAGACAGACTGAGGATATTTGCAATGGATAGTTAAGAGGAGGTGCAGAAATTAACTACTCTGAACTTGATGCCTCTTTTTGTCAAACACTGAGGTTTTCCTGGTTTCCAGATTGTATTTATTGTTCAACCGCGTGGTGACAAATTTAATACAATTATGAGGTCCATAAATTAAAATAACTTGATGCATTGGGGGTTTTGAGGGGGCAGAGAGGTAGAATCAGGTAAAAAATGCCAAAAGTACAATCTCACGAGTAGCCCATTTGCTTTCTGGACACATTTTTGTAGTCAAATTTACACAGCATATTTTTGGATTTTATTTGTTGGTTTCAAGCTGGAAAAGAAGTTACAGTATGTGTGTGCATGTGCCTGTGCATCTGTGTGTAAACCAGAAACCATCAATAATAATGTTTGCTCTTTCTTTTTTTTAAGTTATGTGGGCATACTGTCATTTATGTCCTTCCCTTTTGACACTGTAATCCTGTCATAGCAATGTCATGTTCAGTTTAATTCTTCTTCTCCTCTGTATTTTTTTATATAATTGCTATAATCACTGCAAATACTTCTTCATTTACATGCATTTCCCTCTGTGCAAGCATGTGAGTACAGATCTACAGAAAATAGTTTTTCCAAATGCCTTTCAAATCACCAGAGTGAAATATCTAATGGCAAGTGACACAACTGAAATAAAAACTAATAAAAAAAAGAAAGCCAGAGTCTTACTTTGTTTTCCAACCTGCTTTATGTCTGCCTTAACAGTGCTTTCTGGGAAAAAAAAAAATAGGTAGGGAACTTCTGGATGCATTAATGGTTTTTCAGGTTTATTTTCTCCTTATTGTTATTTTCCTGATAGTTTTCAGCAAGGAAATAGCTGAGCATATTAGCATCTTCAATGTTCCTTCTTATTGAAGTTCACCTCTGAGGTAAAAATTTATGTTAATTCTGTGGGTAGGGAAGTGCCTCAATTTAAAAAGCATCTATCATATGTGATCATAATAATACTGCAAGCTAATACCAAACATCCCATGTTAAAATGGACATGTTTTCATCAATATTTGCACTTGAATGCTGGGTTTCTTAGTGGTGATTTCAGTATAATGTCTACTTTTCCAAAGACTTAATAACAAACAGTTTATCTTTGAAATACAAAGGTGCAGTTCCCATTGACATGGGGCTCGGTTTGGCCCCAGAGTTTGGTTACATCAGAAAAAGGCTTTGTTGCGGTATTTCCTAATGCTGAGCAAATGCCTTAATTTTTGGCTTAAAGAATGTTTCCTTAATTTAAGTAGCTCTCCCAGAGCTTGGCTCACATACCGTGACCTTGCACTGCATTACCATACCTTTTACCTACAGGAAAAGTACCTTAAGTAGTCTTTGTGTAAATAAATCTGTGCATTAATTAAGTGGTTACTTTCCTTAATATGTGGATTTTCCAGCTTGCCAAATCCTAGTGTGAGCTAACGTACACACAGAGGAAAATTCTGTCCAAAAGGAGAGCTGAAAATCTGCTATGATAATCATCACAGAGCTCTTTTACCGCTGATTGACATTTCTGCATATGTATTTGCAATAAACTGGCACTATGCTGACTTGTTTCATGTCCCAGCACTACAAAAATTATCTTCTGTTTTTTTCCAAATTGGTAATTAGGAATGCCAGGAATAGAACTGAGACAAGTCCCTGTCCAAATGTGACATAAAAAGTCTAAAGCTATTGCTACTGGACGTCAGCATTCAACATAGTGACTTTATTAATTTTTGTTACACTTATCTGTCTTCCTGCAGGTAGCAGACTGTCTGCAAATTGCCTGTACATTCTCTATAAATGTTTTAATTTTCCTAATTATTCAAGTAGCAACTGGGCTTATGACTCTACCACTCAGAAATCCCCCTCTATTGAGAACTGTGCTGCACATCGAGACAGTAAATGATTCAAATCCCACGAAAAGTAACAAGTCTTTCAAATTCTGGACTTTGGATCACATTTAGGTATGCATATTAGACTAGAAAAATATGAAAAGAACAATCAAATTTATTGATGCCTGTGGGAAATATTGGAAATGTTGCTTTTGCAAACCAAGATGGGTTGCTGTAATTCTTTGTGCTGAACTAGGAGGGAGTACTATTAATACAAGTTTTGCTGCTATGGCAAAAACCATTCTCTCTAATAAAAGGTAGCTGGGGAAAACAGCTCAACCAACAGGTTTCCACAGTGCTTATTCATACTGGGGGACCAAAACTGCCACATTAACGCAAACTGGCAAAACAATGTGGGGTTTACCTAATCTGAAACCTGTATCGAGCCTTGACTTCCCTCAGCCCTAGGCCATGTCAGTTGTCGGGAAGAGTTAAGACAAGAACAAATGTTTGCCAGTAAGCAGTTGTCCTAGACAAAGAGATTCATGCGTTTTAATTTTCTTCACCTATGGGAAAGGAATCTGCCAGACATGCAATGAGTATTGTAAGGCGCCGTGGTTAATCCCGTGAAAATCCATAGTTAAATGGGGGAAGGAGGAAAACGTCAAGCCGTCATCACTAAGACACCTGACGACTACCACCATGAGGCAACACGCAGACATGATTGGGAGGAATTTATGGAAATGATTTTCTAGAACTTATCTTAATACGAAGCGGGACAAGTAATGAATAATGTACAAGAACATGGTATAAAAAGGTTGCGGGCTCTGACCAAAAGTGTGCCTACTTTTTGGGTCACCCGCTCTTGCAAGACCGTATAATATATTACTGCTTCACTAACGTTTCTACCTGGAGTCCTTGGTTTAGGACCTTTTGTCATTTCTAACACTGCCTTACAGATTGAACTCTAGTTTAATTTTTTTTAAATGGGGAAAAAAAAAAGGTGTAGGAAAAGGACAAAAGGAACAGGAGAGCCCTGCTATACATACCTGTTTGTATGTATTTGTTTGCATGCAAACACTTCTGTTGGCATGCTAATACATTCACGCTTACATAAATTGTTCTTACCTTACCGTTTATCTCAACAAAAGGCAGCTTCTCAAAAGTACATGGAAAACAAAGGAAGTCTGCAACAAACATGGCTGCATCAATTCCCTGGGTTTAAGCAATCATGTTTGTGAATACATTATTCCACTTACTGCCCAGTAGCAACCAAAACTGAGGTAAATCTTTTCTAAGTATACCTGCCTTACAAGATAGCTGTAGAAAAATCTTCTTCCAGATTGCCTTGTAACATTGAAATAGAAATGGGAAAAAAATAGGTCGGAACTCTTAAAAAAAACCCCACAAAGGAAAACCCTACAAAATGTTGGCAGGCTCCTTTTATATTTATTTTGAATAAAAGGTCAAATATCAGCTACAGAATTACTCACAGAAACCTTATCCCTTAATTTGTCTTGAGATTACAGTTATGTTTTCAGGACTATACAATTCCACATTATGCCTCAAACTATTATTATTGTGACTAAGGGTAATGGTGCTATTTTCCTCGAAAAACATTACTGACTTGGACCTGACTCTTTACTGTGGAACTTAGCCCTGCTATGAGGACTTGAAGAAACTGGATTATTTAGAGGGACCCATTCACACAGTTGCAATATACATCGTTGGGATAAATTCAGCGGGTTTGGCTGTGTTTGCTTTTATTTAGGGCTACTTAGGGAAGAAAAAAAAAAAACCCTGCATTGTTTTTTAATGTGTGTACATAATTATAAATACTTGTCATGCCTAGAAAAAAAAAGCCTCAAATATTGTAATATAAAATATAGTCAAATTATGTGTAAAAAAAAATAATCTGGAAAATGTCATTTAATTAAAACTGAACATTTTAAAGGGTTTCCTGAACACAAACTGTTAAGCAAGACCCAGAAGAAGTAGTACATTTATTCCAGAAGGGCACCAAATACGTTCTATACCGCTACAGCAGGTATCACCAGGTGGTACTGTGACAAATACTTGGTTTATCTAGCAATTGAGAACAACGTGGTGACAGTGACAGGAGCTGTGCAGAAGAAATGCAGTTGTATATTTGCATTACCCCATCTTCTGGCATCCTGTTCTGCTAGTGAACGTAGCCGCAGAGGGTTTGGGATCCTGGTGACAGGAGAGCAGAAATCAGTGACACTTCTGTGGGAAACACATGCAAGTATCCTATGTGCAATTTAAATGTATAGTCTAGTGGTACTGCAAAACTGACTGAATACCACTTATTGCTGTTCTAGGTAGACATAATCCTTGCAGTATTATGCCAATAGTATTGTGGCATAATGACCTGTTGGTTCACCATAGGTTCACCATAGGTGACATTACAGTCCATGGGTGCTATTTAAGAAGCCCCAGGGTGTCATATCTTGGCTTGAATTCACAGCCTTACCTAGAAGTTGACCCTATGTACCAGGCTTCCTACACCCTTGCAACAACCACGTCTCCTTATGGGCCACAACCTCTTTCTCTCAAGGCTGTGAAGGCTATGTTTCTTCAACAACCTTAACAATGATGACATTTCTGGCATTTACATCCAATATGAAAAGGGAAGAAGGCAATGGGTCTTCGTTATGTCTTCGACAACTCTACTAATAAAAACAAGCAGGGGAAGAGTGAGTAAATTAGTCCTGAGAGTACCAGCAGACCCAAATTTGAAAAGCTGTTGAATTGAAATTAATAGCAGTGTGATAGGAAACCCAGCCTGCCATTTTTGTAGTGAAGAGCACCCTAACTGTATCTAAGTAACCCCCTAGGATCCATTGGTAAGATACTAATTCTGGTGTTTGGTGGGTTGGGTTTTTTTTCCCCCTCCTTATTTGCTGAGTGTTTTTCTTTACTGTTTGATTTATATCTTTGAAGTGATGCTATCAGAGGAGGCAAGTGTGTGTTTCTATGCTTTCCCCTATTGTCTTTCCAGCCTTGACTGTTAATCTTTCCCATAACAGCATGGTACAGTACTGGAATGCTGGGAGAAAACCAACAAGAAGAAATCCAACACAATTTTGCAGGGTTATTTCACAGAAACATGCTTATATTTATTTATGGATTTCTCCTGCTTATGACAATCCTGTTAATAGCAGACCGAGGAAACTTCAGGGCTGTGTAACATCACTAGATGTAGATTTGCTGTACCAAATCATTCCTAATCTAAAGCAGGTTAATTTCCAGGAGGTGCTTATGTCTGCTTTAAGCATTAGAGACATGGTTATCCTTTGAGGTATAGCCTGTAGGTCAAGGAGGATTAGTTTTTTTACGCTGATACGGTCTCTCTAGATGTACTTAGGCATAATCCCCAGTGAGGATACTGTGTGTCTCCCGAGTCTGATAGCAGCTGAAGGGCTGCCTAGCTGGGGCCTCTGTAGGAGCCATTCTTATTACCCTGAAGTAGAGCATTAGTTCAGACTCCATATTAATGACACTGATCCATGTTCCAGAGAAACAGAAGGTAACAGAGTGTCCACAAGCTGGTCAGAAAACATCTCTGGTTTGTTTTTTCTGGGAGAGTAAACGCATAAAATGCAAGCCAAAAACCATAGCAGATAACCTAGAAAGCAGGGCAGGGGAAAAAGTGTGGAGCAGCAGGAGGGAAAAGTCGCCTTCTCTTCCACACACCCCCACCCAATAGGCTGGCAAAGAACTGAGAAGTGCAAAATCCCAAGGAGCATGTAAACAGGATAGGACTTGAAAACAGCCATTTTTTTGCTGAACTCACTAGGGCAGGAGATTCTGGGTTTTACATCATATTATCAAAGCAATAAACTGAAAATACTCTCAATCAAGAGGGGGCCTTCACAATCGTTTAGAAATATGGTGATCCATGAAAACCATAAATGAAAGAAAACCAACCCAAAATGCTAAATTATATGAGTGCTGGTCTCACCAGTACTGAGAGGAACAGCAGGCAGAAAAGCATGTGACAGAGCAGAGGCAAAAAGCACGGAAGAGGGTGCCAGAAAGTACTGAGAATGACATGCTCCAAGATAAAAATTGAGTCGAGTGCCACTGGTAAATGCCACTTAGGTAAATGTGTCTGGGGAAGGCCTATTTGGGAGAAGAAAAAGAGCTGCAGATGAGGCCACCACGGTGTTTTGAAATGCAGCATGTGTAATTGTTGTTCTCGGTTTTCAATATGACAAACTTACCCTGGGAGAAAGAACCACCCAACTCGGATATGACTAATTTCTTCTTTGGGGTTAGTATCAGAAAATGGGGCAAGCCCCTACCGCACATGCAGACTGTACTCCAAGAAATGTACTCGGAGGGTTAATGTTACGCACAGGAGCTGAGGTTGAAAAGTGAGACTGTATCCCAGACCAGGTAAAGAAATTGAATGAACTACCTGTGCTACGACACGGTCATGGGATATGCTCTGAAGTCACCTTAACACAGCAATGACTAAAGGCAGGCTGGTCTTTGACCCTTTGTTGAGGAAGTACCATGAAGGCCAGCCAGTGTAACTCAAATGCAATTAAAGATTTACTGCAAAGCAGATATCCTGACTCATGAAGCATCACTGAATACTGATCACAGACACCCAGAAGTCTTCAAGGAGTTAGCAGAATCCCTGAAGTATACATATATATCCGTTATCATCGATCATCCCTGTCATACACAGCTGTAAAATTTACGGTTGCAGTGACAGAAACCAGCAAAGGAAACAAGCAGCAGCTAAGGAAACAAGGGAATATAGGCAAAACAAACATATTCAGTCTGTGGGCTAACAGCATGACATCAATCGAAAAGAAACATTTTGGATGTATCCAAATTCCAGTAACCTCAAACAGGCTAAGCTGTGAGAGCAAACGATCAAAGCCAACTGTTCTGCTAAAAGTGATTCTTGAAGGAGGAATGGACACTGACAAGTCTGATGAGATGAAAAATGATATTAAACAGTGCACTTTCAGTTTACCCTGGGGCAGGAGCAAGTTTCATTGCCTACCTTTTGGAATAAGGTCAGCTGGTGAAGTGTGAAACAAAAGGACAAAGACTACTTGGAAACCTTACAGGCATCCAGAAAATAAGTGGTGACATAGCAATAGTGATGGCATCAATTCCAGTGAAACACTTATCAGTGCTGAAGAAAGTGATGACAGGGGCTCATGCAGAAAATACAGAGTTTGGGGCTGGACTGATACGGTCTAGCTCATGGAGAAAACAAATCAATTACACTGGATAATAAAGCTCATTAGGAAAACGAAGAAGACAGAAAAGCTTTAGCCACATCAAACATGAAATCTTCATAGGACAAACCACAACCCAAAATATTATATAAGGTCCTTCTTTAGACACTTCCCCCTGCAGAAGTATTTCTGGATGATTTCTTCTTGCAGATGAGATACCTCTGATTTCTCCCTTACAGTATGAGACCTAGGGAATTATGAGATGCTACAATAAATAATGTCAACTCTCTCTTCTATCCTGTATCAAATTCCAACACCCCAGCAAGTTAAAAAAAAAATTAAAAAATCATATGTTGCAATGAGAAAGCAGCCCTGCAGTGTACCACAACAGCAGACGACCAGCACAAAGCCCAACTTTAAGTGGTAATTTGCCAAAGACCCTGAAAGAAAAGTGTCTGTTAATGTAGTCATTACACAGGCTGTCAGTAGGACCTGATGGAAAGAAGACAAAATATAAGTTTCAGACCGAAAGATCACAGTTCAGGCAAATTGTTTCTGTGAAGCTTTTGATACTTCCTCTGCTCCGGGTGCTTTGCATTAAGCCATGTAGATTTAAGGAAGGGCCAGGTCTCTCCAGCTCTTCCTCATCTTAAGACTTCACCATGAGGTTTTTTTACACGGAAATGTGCCTTCTTGAGGCTTATTTCAGAATTTAATACAGGAACAGATGAGCCCAATATTTAAGGATTCATCAACAAGCTGCCAGAATGTCTGTGGTAGTCCGCTCATGCTGCAGGTCGCACGGCAGGATGCTGTTTGAGAGGTTGTTTAGGTGCAGGCTTTGGAGTGAAGAAGGGACAATGCCATATTACAATGGACTCCTCCACAAAATTAGCCACAGATTGTTACCACTGTCACAGAGGCTCTCTTCAAAAGAAGCCAGACATGTTTTAGACCTTGTAAGGGATACCTTCAAAAGTTCTTGGTTTTCTTCCTAATTTCTAACATGGTTTAAACAGTTTACACTTTACATTCTTGCCCATTCCAGGTTCCTAATGAAATGTCTACAAAGCTGCTAAGAAAGCATAACAGAAATAGCAAAATGTTTTAGCCACCCCCTGTGCCTTAAGTTGTTCACCAGGGGACGTTGCCTGGAGAATGACAGAGACGCTGAGCTGCGGCAGCTCCAGCAGCAGCTCCGGCAGAGGCGAGACACGAGTCCCGGCTTCTGAGGCAGATGTCACAAACATTTAAACAGCTGTCAGAACCCACTCAGGCTGTCATCAGGCCTGACCTTAAACCCAGTTTAGTTTTTAAATGTTAGGGGGGGGGAAAAAGTGGAAAAGATTAAAAAAAAAAGCCTCAACACAGTAAAGTTACACAGCTGCCTGAAATATTAAATTAAAGGACTGAACATCTGTTCACTTGCTTTTCAAACTTTAATGGTTTGGAGAGATATTCTGTTGTCTTAGATCTTTAAGAACATCTGAGACCCATGCAGCTTCAGCACCTGTGAAAAATCCTCTCTCAAAACATGCATACACTTCAAAGCTTATTACTCCTGTTCTTTGCCAAACATATGTTGTCAAACACCACAACAAATTATTAATAATATTTAGGTCGTACTTGACTTTTGTGTAGTGAGTTTCCTGAGTGAGCACCAAAACATTACTTCTTAGGCATCAACAAACTTGTAATGCACAAAGTCAGGACAGACCTTGCATAAAGAAATCACAGGAGGAATATCTACTAGGAAATAAGCAAAGTATTACATTGATCCATTTTGGACTTGCCTTTCTTTTGGGGTTTTGTGTTTGCCTTTTTTTTTTTTTTTTTACTTACTCCTTCCTTTTAATTTCAAAATTTAAACTAATTATAATTTGCCAGGATCAGGCACGGTGTATAATGAACTTGTAAGCTTCCTGCCAGAGGATACTATTGACATAGTTAAGGGAATTATGAGTGGGTACAGGAGGGAAGTATTAGGTATTTATATGAATAAGGACAGCTTCTGCAGTTTAACTGTACGGTTTATATTTATATCAGCCATCAAGCCCTGTGTTCCAGGACATAGGCTGTAAAATAGCGAGTAGACATATCTAGAGTATAAACATCACTGTAATTTTAGGACTAGATGTTTGCAGTGTGCTTCTGGGACCAAATATATAGCACAAAGTTATACTTTGTATATTTTTGCAATACCAGACTTCAAGGCGATGCAAGAAGTGGAAAGAAAAAACACAACCAAACTGGTCAGCAAGATTTCTGTTCATCTTTCTTTTTTCATTTCTAATGGGTTTCCACTGGAGGCATTTATTGTCACTCCTCAGGGTTTCCTTTTTTTACCACAACTCTGAAATTTCAGCAATATAAGACAACAAAATTTAATTCCACACTTGGAATATTAACTTTCATTTAAAGAAGATCTAAATATAGGTGATACTTCTTTCCATATGCAGCTTTAAAAGACAAAGCATAGGGCCCTGGAGATAGGCTGCCTACAAGTGAAGCTGGGCTAACCTTCTTGCCACTCATGCTTGCAAAATATTTCTAATGCTTTATAAAATGATGATTCAAATAAAAAAATGTATACCAGTAAAAATAAACAGGTAGAATTAATAATAATTATAATAATGACAGCATTAATAATGCAAATCCCATATAAGTCTCTTCAGATTGCGTGAAAGATGAAATGCAATTTCTAAAAACCCCCAAAACTATTAATAAAACTTCATTAAAAATTAAAACAATAGAATCAAATAAAAAGAATAGAGGAATAAAAAGCTAAGGCGCTGGATAAAAATAATTAATATTACCAAAGGGGAAGTATTTTCAAAACAAGCACAAACTGTGAAGAGAGTTCAGGATTTGAGCACAGAGGGCTGTTAAGGATGGAAAAAAATACTATGGCCAAAACGCAGAGTAGAGAATGTTACACGTCACTAGGAATTAATTGTTTTCCACTGAGGAAAAAATAATTCTTGGCTATTTATACAAAGGAATTATCATCACTGTGTATTGTTTTATTAAAAAAAAAACAACAAACAAAACCAAGAGAACTCAATTGTGAATAAAAGGCAAAAATGTGTTATATCACATTATATTTGAACTGTGGTGCCACGCGTGCTCTTCTACTGTTGCACATACACTGAAACATTTACAGAATACTTGTACAAAACTTAGGTTTCCTACAAGAAACTAATTGACAGCCCCAAATCAGAATGTACGGTGCTTAAGAATAGAGTGTTAGATACACAGATTAAAAATAATCTAACAAAGACAAGAAGGGAACAGATTTAGGGAGACTCCCTGTTTGAAAGTACTCCATTGTCTGAAAGCCAAGTCTTAGGTGCAGTATGTTTCAGTTATTAGAAATATTTTGCCCTCACACATGTACATAACTATAAGACTACAGATAGGGTGCCCTGATTACAGATCTAGGCTGTATAATGGCCATTTATTGAGCTGGGCAGCTTTTGATGCCATTCCACATTTAGCAGCTGTGATGGAAGACCTCTGTGATATTCATTCCAACGCTGACACCCTGAAGTCATATTTCTTGCCTTGTCACGATGTATTTATTTTTATTATCAGCTTGTCATTCAAATGTATTTAAAAAAATTAAAAACAAAAAGAAGAAATGGGCAGTTGTGGAGCCTCTATGTCAACTGTGAAGATAATGTCTCTCAATTTAGTGCCATTATTTGGTTATTATACATTCATAAATAATCAAATATCAGTTCAAAGACTCCAGGCATCAGAACTGAGGGAGGAGATGGTAAGCATAGGTGGTATTGAATTTTTCACTTTACTCTCACAAAACAAGTCATCCTGTTAATAATCTGGCTCTCATCCCAGCCAGACATAACACATTCTGAAGTTGTCTTTCTCCCTAGCTGTGTCAGAATTGGCAGCTATATTCACAACTAGAAAGTTTCCGAATGGTCAGACAGATTTGTTTTGTTTTCTTGTCCTCCTGCTAAAGACTTTTGCAGTGACAGTGAACAGAAGAGAACAAAAGCAACTGGCATATCTGCAGTTACACATTAGCTTGGCATCACATGGGTATGAACTCTGAGAGGAATACGTTGAAAAAAGGTGGACAGTCTTAATGACATGAGATATCTTGAAGTCTGAAGATTAAAATAATAAAGTTAAAGCCATGTTAAAATTTTTCACTCTCTGATTTGTATAAACACTGAGGCAGGAAACAGAAGCTGATAGGTGTTTGTAAGATGGGAAAAAGAACATTTTTCATATATATTTTTTTCATATAAATAATTATATAGATATAATTTGTATAAATAATATGTATATATAATTCATATATGTATGGACAGCTGTCAGTCTTTTCTCCAGGAAAACCACAGCATTGACTCAGAACATCAGCACCTATCTCATAAGTTATTCACAGACTCTTACACAACTTCTATTTGATCATGGGACGTGGGAATTCAGGACAGAGCAGCCCTGGGATTCTTAATGAATCTGAACTTACTTGTGATTTTCTGTTATTGTGTAATGTAACCTAAGTTTCTACATTTCCCCCCCCCACAGAAACTCAAACCCATTGTAGACCTAAAGAAACCTTTAGATTCAGCTCACTCCTGGGATTAAGCAGCAGTGGGGCGTAAAGCAGGTGGTGGGTGCCACAGCTTCACAAAAGCAAAGCACTGGAGCTCCTTCAGTCTACAGCCACACTCATTTGTGTTAACTGCACTGCAGCAATTAGGGGATGTGGCTTGGGATTTTCTCTAGTCATGACTATGATCAGACATCCCAGTGGTTCTCTCCTATTTACATATATGTTTATACACCAACCTCTGTCAGCTGTTCAGGCACCTCTAAAATGAAGGTTACCAATGTAAGTCCGTCCCTTAACTTCAGTGTTACAGGGGGCTGGAATGCAACCCTCAGTCATTTCATTATTTTTTATACAGTTTCTTCGTATTCTTTAGCTGAAATCAAAATTTTGTATTAACAGCATCCTGCGTTTCCTCAGGAGGCTGATGCTAAAGGCTTATCTAAAAAGAAATACACCCTCTACAAGTGATAAATGTACTTGAAATATGTATGATTAGTAAGTATATCCCATAATGCAGTATTCTGATTTAATATGCCTTGTCATTCCTTTTCTGTTATATAAAAAAACCCCAACAACTTATCTAATTGTATCTGTTTAAGCATGCTTTACGTAAGGTGGCTTTGTTGTGCATGTTGACTATATGAGCGACTGTTTTTTGTGGGGTTTTTTTTCAAAAAGCTTTAATCTTTCTTCATAAAATGTATGACACACTATTCGAGGTAGTTGGAGGGTGCTGGACGTGATAGATCATGTTGTGATCTAAGCCAAAACCTGCTGATTTTAAGCTTTCTAATGAACTGCTGCCCAGTTCTGCCAGCTGAAGCTGGAAAATGCTGCGTTGCTAAATTGAGAGACATTGTCTGACAAAAGCATTGTGCAGGAGCCTGTGAGCTTCTGCATCTGCTGTGCCTGAGCCATGCCCACTAGCTTTCTTGGCAGCCTGCAAACCAGGCACTGCTCTGCCTTTGGACACCTGAAAGCCCTGAATCAAGAGATGAGAAAGCAGACCCGTGGAGAAGTCCATGGTGGCCTTCAAAGCAAAACTGGGATTGGCTGGATGCCACCCCTCAGCCCCTTCCAATTGCCAGGGGAGATCTAAACATGAACATTTCTCCTATCCCCAGAGCAGGGGCTGCTTGGGTTGAAGCACTTGCATGCTTTCCTCCCCCTTCGAAATTACTCCATGCCATAAAAACAGAGTGAGGGAAGAAGGAATCAAAATGTGGTAAAAAACTTCACTCCTCTCTTGCGGTTCCAAGTTTGATGTTCTAAATTCTGAGATGTGCAGCTACCTCAAGGCATTGTGTAGGAGCTGCAGGTATCTAATTCAGAGTCAGCTAATGCTATCGTGATGAAAGCCACATGCCACTGTGGGGCTTTATGGGTAGTGAGTTAGTAGACTCCCTATTTTTAAAGTAGCAGGTTGCAAGAACCACCCTCTCCCCCCACCCCTCCTTAAGCAATTCTAGTCAGCCTCCCTTTATAATTCCCCTGACTTGGCTGTCCCCTCTAGAATCCTCCAAACATGCCCTGCCTGCCATTTTATTTCCATAGGAAGCCCTGAAGCATCCGACCACACTCCAACATGTACTGGGGCACCAGTATTTGCTCAGCACAGCTCCCTAACAGCACAGTACAGTAGGCTTTTACAGTGCTGTAAAATTAAGCTAATGTGTTTAGTAAATCTGCTTCTAGAAAGGTCACAGAATGTGCTGCTTTTATCATTACAGGTGAAGCACGGCTTCTATGCATTTGACATTTTGGAGTGGTTTGTCTCACGGATCCTAAAAGGTCTTTTTGTCATATAATTATCTAAAAGCTGCTCCCTTAGGAGGCCCGAAAATGAGCAGCTTCTCTGCTCATATGCATCAATTTGCTCACATAGAATATTGATCCTCATGAGGCTTTTCTTGCTCTACATCCCACCGGAAGAGATCATATTTTTTGTAATTTTTATATATATGTGTGTGTGTGAGTATGACTTTTTCCCACCTTGTGGAGGTGACGAGGAGGCCTGCAAATTACTTTATTTCAACTTACTCCGAAATGTAAACTTTTGTGCAGGCATCTGCATTCCCTCTCTTTGCCAGTGCATCACAAAGTTGTAAGGGTTTCACAGCTACCACTCATATTTTTACTTGTGTCTTTCTGGAAATGTCAGGGGCAAGTAATATCATGCGCCATGGTGTGAGTGTGTAGCTACAGGTGTGATTTTTTTTATACTCGCATTTGAGCAACGCAGTATGTGCATGCCTAATGTGAGAAACAAGCTTTGATCATTATTGTTTCTAACAACAATATTAATACTAATGCGCAGTGTTCTTAACAAAGTGGATCGCGGGGCGCTTTGCAATTCAAATACAATTTAAAAAGCAACATCAAATAAATGTTTAATTTAAAATATGAGTGATTTCAGCTCTCTAAATATGCACCAAATTAAGAATATTACAAAACAAATTCCTAGGGCTGCCTTCACTGCCACCTCAGAGAGAGGGCTTTCTGCAGCCTACAGACAACCGAGACTCCTCCTGGTCCGTGAAATGAGGATGGAGTTCAGCTCACGAACCCTGAGGCTGCCGATACACCTCGGCACTCTCAGGGCCACCCCATTACCTTCACAGCATCCAGCAGCTTCTTTCTGCTGCTTCATCTCAATCAAAATACAGTTTCCCAGGTCCATCGGCTTCACCTTGAAGAATACGCCTCTTGGCAGCGGGGTTGCCCTAGCAGTAAGGGCTTTATCTAATGGCAGGGGATGTCCAGGTGTGACTGAAGATCACTGAATATCCTCTTCAAATTTCTTAGTGCTGCTGATGGGAAAAGTATGACCCCAGCCAGAACGAAAAGCTGTTGGAAAGGGCAAAAAAGTTTCGGTTTATCTTCAAACTGAGCTAATTTATGCAGAAACTCACTGCAAGGCAATCACTGAAACACATAACAGCCACGTTTTCTGAGTAGCATCACAATTTCAAATCTCATGTTAGTTTGGCAATGTCACAAATATTTTTCTTGCTTCCTTAATTCACACATAACTGCAGAAATCTGTACTGCTTCGACCCAGTTGGTAGATTGCACATTACGATATACTGTAACCCCTCCCAGTAATACTTAGAATATTATAGATTGGCTTTGCATATCTTCTTCACATGGGAAGTACGCTTTTCACTTGTGAATTTAGTCACCACCTCCAGCAGAAATTATACAACATTAGGATACCAGGAAATGAGACAAAAAACAGTGTGAAAAAAGGGTTGTATGACAAAAGAAATGAGTATAATAAACTTTTGCGTGAAGTTGAATTTTCCTGGCAGACTTATAGACTCACCTTGGTTGGAAGAGACCCTTAAGATGATTGTATCCAACCACAGCCTCATCCTGACTAGTCCACCATACAAAGCTTTTACTTGATGTTGCTCCAGGTGTTGATGTTGCACCACTTGCGGTCGGCTGGCAGGCAGGAGGGATTGTGCTCACAGCAACATTGCTTCTCTGGAGGGGAGAAGGTGCTTTGCAAGCCATTGCAGGTGCCTTCGTGGGGTAGGTCCTGCCTGGACATGAGTCTGCAGTGGGGAAGCTGCCCAACGCCATTGCTCCGAGGAAACCCCACTCAGTTCATCTGCAGAAGTGGTGCAAGGATTAAGGTTAGTGATACAGAGCACTTCCAGGCACAGGGAGGCTGTTTTGGCTAAACAAAAAAGATATTAAATACCTTTGAACATATATCACAGACTACCCAATCCCGGGATCTGCATGTTAAAATACTGGCAACACTTTGTGAGCTTTTTTCTGACCTTTCATTTCTAGATTCAGCTTCCACCCTGGATTGGGGCACTTACGTTTCGCAAACTATGTGTTTGTTCAGAAACACAGTGAAATTCCCTAAGTGATGGCTAAAATATTCAGGGAAGCCATACATGCTCCTCTGGTCCAGTGCATAAAAACATGCAATAACATAGTAACACCAAGGAAGGCTTGGCACCTCTTAATTCAATTATCCCATGTCCTCTCAAGCAGGACTTCTGCTTCTGCATGCGGGGGGAAGGAAGCCTTATGGAAGGGAAAGGTGCTTCATTAGCTTGTCAGAGGTAAAAGAGAAATGTCCTTCTCTACCACCTGAAAACTGTTCTCAGCTATTTGTCGCTCTGACCTAATTTGCCCACAATTATTTGTGTTATTTATTATTTATTCGTGTTTCCAGGATGATGTGGTTTCTAACAACTGCTGCTGGAAAAGCTATTACTTGGTAAACTCTTAGACCTTATGATGGGACTGAAGGAGTCCCGCATTGCTTATGCTTCAAACAGAAAATCCAAAATTGCTGCAATCCCACCCCATGCCCATCCAATCCCTCTACCTCAGAGGAAGCAAAAGCCCAGAGCAAGGAGAGTATCTGCACGCCTTGTGACGGCCTCAGAAAAGCGAGTAAGAAGAGTAGTTGTAGTTGGGGATTCCCTCCTTAGTGGGACGGAGGGCCCCATATGCAGACCAGACCCTACACGTAGGGAGGTGTGCTGCCTTCCTGGTGCCAGGATCAGGGATATTACCAGAAGGCTCCCAGGGCTGGTTAGTCCCTCTGATTATTATCCACTCTTGATAGTTCAAGCAGGTAAAGATGCAATCATGAAGTGTAGCCTGCGCACTATCAAGAGTGAATTTCGTGACCTAGGTCGCTTTGTTGGGGGGGCGGGTGCCCAAATAATATTTTCTTCTATTCCCACTTGTGGGAGGTGGGGTTCGGAGCAGGTCAGAAGAACCCATGAATTGAATCAGTGGTTGAAAGGCTGGTGCCTACACAAGAAATTTGGGTTTTTTGACCAAGGGATGGTGTACTCTGCTCCGGACATGAGTACTGCTAATGGGGCTTACCTGTCCCATAGAGGAAAGCGGATCCTTGCTCAGGAGATGGCAGGGCTCATTGATAGGGCTTTAAACTAGTTAGGAAGGGGGAAGGGGATATTACAAAGGCTGCTGGGGTAAGGCAGATGCTTTGGGAGACACAGCACGAGTTGCTGGGGGAAATAGATAAATGCCAACAGCACAATTGCAGACTTGGGGATGTTGCTCCACACGAGAGTAGGGGTAACTCTGTGGACTACCCCATGAACTCCTCGGTGGAGCAGTTTTTGCCCACCCCCTATCGAAAATCTCGCAGTGAGCTGTTGGGGATATCTGGATCTGCTGCCCCACTAAAATGCCTATACACAAACGCACGTAGCATGGGGAACAAACAAGAAGAATTAGAGATCTTTGTGCGGTCACAGGGCCACGATCTCATTGCGATCACTGAGACGTGGTGGGACAGCCTGGATGACTGGCACGCTACCATGGATGGCTACGTGCTTTTTAGGAAAGATAGACTAGGGAGACGAGGTGGAGGAGTTGCTCTTTATGTTAGAGAGCACCTAGAATGTATTGAGCTCCACCTGGGTAGGGATGAACCGTTTGTCGAGAGCTTGTGGGTAAGAATTAAAAGGCAGGCCAGTTTGGGTGACATAGTCGTGGGCGTGTACTACAGGCCCCCTGATCAAGAGGAGCGGGTTGATAATGAATTTTATAAGCAATTGGAAGTAGCCTCAAGATCGCAGGCGCTGGTCCTTATGGGGGACTTCAACTACCCAGATATTTGCTGGGCAAGCAATACGGCCAGTCGTATGCAGTCCAGACAATTTCTGCAGTATATGGAAGACAACTTCCTGATACAGATGGTGCAGGAACCTACTAGGGGAGGGCGGATGCTTGACCTTGTTTTTACTAACAAGGACGGGCTCGTCAGTGAAGTGAAGGTCGGGGGCAGCTTAGGACAAAGCGACCATGAAATGGTCGAGTTCAAGATCCTGAGTGGAAGAGGCAAGCCAAAAAGTAGGATAGCTACCCTGAATTTTGGAAGAGCTAACTTTGATCTCCTCCGAAATCAAATAGGGGCTATCCCATGGGCTGCTCTGTTTGAAGGAATGGGAGCCTGCGAGTGCTGGCTAACATTCAAACAGCACTTCTTCCAAGCGCAGAATAGGTGCATCCCTTTGAGTAAGAAATCGGGAAAGAGAGGTAGAAGACCTGCGTGGATAAGCAGGGAACTTATGAGTAAACTCAAAGGGAAGCAGAAAACCTATAAACTGTGGAAACAGGGTCTGAGATCATGGGATGAATATAAGGATGTGGCCAGGGCCTGTAGGGATGCAACTAGGAGGGCTAAGGCCTGCTTAGAAATTAAGCTGGCAAGGGACATAAAGGACAACAAAAAGAGCTTTTTCAGGTATGTAAATAGTAAAAGGATGACCAGGGATAATGTAGGTCCCTTGTTGAATGAGGCGGGTGTCTTGGTGACGGGAGATGATGAGAAGGTGGAGATACTTAATGCCTTCTTTGCCTCGGTCTTTACTCCGAAGGCTTCTCAGGACTCACATATCCCAGATGTAAGTAGGAGTGGTTGGGGAACGAGTGGTTGGGGAACGAATGGCTCCCCTCTAGTAGAGGTAGGGGTGGTCCAGGAGCGACTCAAAGGAATGGATGCACACAAATCCATGGGCCCGGATGGGATACACCCACGTGTGCTGAGAGAGCTGGCGGAGGTGATTGCGGAGCCGCTCTCTATCATCTTTGACAGATCCTGGACTACAGGAGAAGTGCCTGAAGATTGGAGGATAGCCAATGTCACTCCAGTCTTTAAAAAAGGCAAGAAGGAGGATCCCAGTAACTATAGGCCAGTCAGCCTCACCTCTGTCCCTGGAAAGGTGATGGAACAGCTTGTTTTGGATGCCATCTCCAAACAACTGGAAGAGAAGAAGGTCATGAGGAATAGTCAGCATGGATTCACCAAGGGGAGATCGTGCTCGACCAATCTCATAGCCTTCTATGATGTTATTACCAACTGGGTGGATGGAGAGAGAGCAGTGGATGTCATCTACCTCGACTTTAGCAAGGCTTTCGATACTGTCTCCCACAACATCCTGATAGAGAAGCTGAGGAAACAAGGGATAGACGAGTGGACAGTGAGGTGGGTTGAGAACTGGCTGTCAGACCGGGCTCAGAGGGTCGTGATCAGTGGAGTAGAATCTGAATGGAGGCCTGTGACTAGCGGTGTTCCCCAGGGCTCAGTGTTGGGTCCAGTCCTGTTTAATATCTTCATTGACGACCTTGATGAGGGAATAGCATCCACCCTCAGCAAGTATGCCGATGATACAAAACTGGGAGGAGTGGCTGACACGCAGGAACACTGCGCTGCCATCCAGCGAGACCTGGACAGACTGGAGAGCTGGGCAGGGAGAAATCTAATGAAATTCAACAAAAGCAAGTGTAAAGTCTTGCACCTGGGGAGGAATAACCGACTGTATCAGTACAGGCTGGGGGATGACCTGTTGGAGAAGAGCTCTATGGAGAAGGACCTGGGGGTCCTGGTTGATGACAGGTTGGCTATGAGCCAGCAGTGTGCCCTGGTGGCCAAGAGAGCCAATGGGATCCTGGGATGCATCAGGAAGAGTGTGTCCAGCAGGTCGAAGGAGGTGATCCTCCCCCTCTACTCTGCATTGGTCAGGCCCCACCTGGAATACTGTGTCCAGTTCTGGGCTCCCTGGTATAGAAAAGACAGGGACCTTCTGGAGAGAGTCCAGAGAAGGGCGACAAAGATGATTAGGGGTCTGGAACATCTCCCCTATGAGGAAAGGTTGAGTGAGCTGGGTCTGTTCAGCCTGGAAAAAAGAAGACTTAGGGGGGACCTAATTAGTGTTTACAAGTATCTTAGACATGGGTGGCAGGGGGAATTGGCCAGCCCCTTTTCAGTGGTCAGTGGGGACAGGACTAGGGGCAATGGCTGCAAGCTGGAGCACAGGAAGTTCCGCACCAACATGCGGAAGAACTTTTTCACAGTGAGGGTGACAGAGCAGTGGAATAGGCTGCCCAGGGAGGTGGTGGAGTCTCCTTCTCTGGAGATATTCAAGTCTCGTCTGGACGCCTATCTATGTAATATGAGATAGGGAGCCTGCTTTGGCAGGGGGGTTGGACCCGAAGATCTCTTGAGGTCCCTTCCAACCCCTAAGATTCTGTGATTCGGTGATTCTGTGATTCTGTGATGTTAAGGCAACTGCTATAAACTTTTTCTACACACTCAACATCATTTTTTTCCAACCAGGTTCAATGCCAAGAAATGGTAATGAGTTTTCAGGATGGTATAGAGCAATTTAGACGACCCGTGGGTAAGGAATTTTGAGACCCAGCAATGTGGTCCTGCTATTATGCATTATTCCCTGAAGGGAATTATGCCACTTCTAGAAGAATGTTAAAAGTAGCTTCTACCTACACTCTACAAAAAATTTCTTGTAGAGTAATATGGATTATTTTCTTTCTTTTGTGTTTTCTGTGTGGGCAGTAGGCAAACCGGTAGCTGAAGTAAGTGAAACCCCAAATTTCATTCTTCTCAAAAGCTGGAATCCACTTACGGAAATTGTAATAGGTTTGGCAGGACATTCAATAATATTTAATCTGGTCTGTGGTAGCAGTATAAAGCTGCTGCATTTAGTGAGAATAGTAACTAAAAAACTGCAAATAAACGGAGAAATATTGCTGCCATGTTTTTTGCTTTTACAGATTTTTCTCAGGAAAAAAACCCAAACAAGTGCAAGTAGCTATGCTTCCTGACACTCCATACCCATGTCTAATTAGTCAAGGCAGGGAAAAAGACAGGCTAATCCTGTCCCTTTAATGCTGTTCCACAACTTTAAAATCTAGTAGCATCTTAGTAAGTTGTTTGGGGGCATGTACTTCTAGTTGCTCATCTTAGTTAATACGGTGGTCACGGGACTGACAGGAAAGCTACAGCAACTGCAAGAAGTGTAAGCTGCAGAACCCTATTTCTGGGTTGGCACTCTTGCACAAGAATCTGTCATGATCACTAGAAGTGTCACATGTTTTGTCCTGCTTCTCTTTAGCATGCTAGTACCATGGCTCAGATTTGGCCTCCTATTACACCTCCTCCATTGAACTTCTGAATCAGGTAAAATTGCCATGAGACAAAAAATAAATTCTCTTTCCTTCTTTCTCTGTACCCAGAACTACAGTGACTAGACAGGATTTAAATATGTAAAGATGACCTGTCCTCTCTACTACTGGTTTTGTGAACCAAGAATCGCTGTTTGGCTCAACACATTAAGTCATTGGTCACAACAGAGGCCATGCAGCTGGTTTCCTTTTTCCTTTTAAACCAACCAGTGAACCCCACAGTTGATCAATCTCTTTTTTCTTTACAGTAGCTTGTTCCATTGATAGATGATGGAACATTATGGATGTGTGCTAAGTTAATTGTACAAAGGATGTGTTAAGTTATATCTCTTGCGATTGAAGAAGGGAAGATCTGCCTAGAAGTAGAGGGCAATGCCATGTTAAAAAACTATGGATGTAACGGAAAGGGAGACGTGTCCTGGTTTCAGCTGGAATAGAGTTAATTTTCTTCATAGTAGTTCATATAATGCTGTATTTGGGATTTAGGATGAGAATAATGTTGGTAACACACTGATGTTTTCAATGCTGCTACACAATATTTACACCAGATGAAGGACT
Organism: Laterallus jamaicensis coturniculus; assembly: GCA_022605575.1. Classification (NCBI taxonomy): domain Eukaryota; kingdom Metazoa; phylum Chordata; class Aves; order Gruiformes; family Rallidae; genus Laterallus; species Laterallus jamaicensis. The sequence goes on from JAKCOX010000005.1 coordinate 8,609,720, forward strand.
TCTCAGCTTCTCCTTCTGCCCTGCCAGCGAGGAGCCTGGGGGTGTGCAAGAAGCTGGGAGGGGACATGGCCAGGACAGCTGACACCAAGCAACCAAAGGAATATTCCAGACCATATGGCTTCATGCTCAGACTGACTGTGGCTCAGGAACTAGCTGGGCATCAGTGATCCCTGGGTGGTGAGCAATTGTGCTGTGCATCATTTGTTCTGTATATTCTTCTATTATTAATATTACTAGTATTAATATCCTTTTGTTCCTATTAAACCATTTTTATCTCAGCCTGTGAGGTTTACATTGGTTTTTTTTTCCCCCCAATTCTCTCACACCCTGGTTGAGGGGGGCACAGTTTGAAGTGATGGACAAGAGCATGAACAGCTGTGTGGTTGTTTTAGCTGTCTAACAGGTTAAGCTATGACAAGAAAAAACCTAAGACTCCGTGAAAAGTCCAACTGGGGACAGGTTTTCTCTTAGGAATCACGTAGAACTAGAAAGAAATTAAAAAACCACATGTTTTTCTCATTTGGATGAACTTTATGTTTAAAAGGAAATTGAAAAATGTGAAAAGTTCATCTTTAGCCTTGTTGAAAAAGAACAATGGCATGGCCTCTCAAATGTGCTAGGACATTCATTCTAGTTCCACAGCAGACCTATGTTGGGACAAGTTTCACAATTTGTTGTTTTTCTTTATCTGCAACAGCAGCAACAAAAAACTTGAGAGTATGTATTTGGTTCCAAGATTTTTTTTTCTAGAAACTTTGACAAAACCCACAAGGTATCAAAATCTTTCAGATAGGAAATGATAAAACAGTTACTGTTTAATACCTTATTTTTTCCCTGACATTGTTTAACATCTCTGCTAGAAGTATTCCTATAGATCAGACACCTACAGCTATATGTAACCTACTACAGAAAAGTCACGTCTCTACTGTGATAATTTTCATAATTTTAATAAATTTTTATCTGAATAGATTGTATTTGATGTCATGCAGTATGCATGCAATTACTAGAACATTCTCAATTTTATCTGGATAATTTTGGGAGATACATTATTTCTAACCACTTTGGAACAATTTGGACTGAATTCTTGACCTTCAAGATCAGATTGTTTTACAAATTCTAAGCAATTAGAAGTCTAAATTTTATATTTCATTAAAAATAAAGGTTGAAAAAGAGTTTTTCAACTTCCAAAAGAAATGGCTTTAAATGTTATGGAACTCTTTTCTTGCCTGTTCATATTTTCTGTATAATATTCCAAATATCCTGCTCAGTAATTTCCTAGATTTTTTTTTTCCCCTAAAATTCTGCTTGGTTTTCACAAAAAGGCCAATGGTGTACTTATTATATAAAAATTACTATAAACCCTCTCCTCCATAAACAAAACAAAACAGAATTCTGCAGCTTTTTCTGAAGACTGAGTTACCAACCAAATAGAGTGATTTCTTATCACTCTCCCTGTTACATCAAACAGCTAAACGTTAGAAAAAAGCCCGTGTTGATAAGTAAGGTCTTATCCCTCTCAAGATGCTTCCTTTCTTTACATGGTGCATTTTTTATCCGTTGTAATAAACATGGGACAACATTTGTGAATGGTCAATAAGATTATTTTTTTCACAAATCCTTTTTATTTGTGTCCTTAATATACTGCATGCCTGGGCAAGCTAGCAAAAAAAGATGGAGATAAGAATTTAGTATTACATCTCCAGGGGGCTGACACATTTTGAGCCTTACAGATGCAAATAATACCAATTGCTGGTTGAGGCAGTATTAAACCGTATTCTGCCTAAATCAATTCTAGCACGGTGAAATTAGTATGCTGCAAAGAAATAGGGACGGGCAGAAGCGAATCGGGCATAATTTTGACCATCAGTTGGACAAAGGCTGATGCAGTGATGTTAAGTTCCAAAAATACCTCTTGAGAGCTACAAAAGGCACAGAGATAACTTAAGATAAAAACAAATAAGAAATGCTGCCTGTCAACGTTATGGACTTCAGCGCCACTACTTATGTATACTTCAACTGTTTTTTACTAACTTGGTCTTGTTGTACAGTCCCAAAGGTCTTTAGAAGATTCATTTATACAGTACAATCATCACATCTGTATTAAATCATGAGTGAGAATCTATTTCAGTTTCTTTTTCACCTCCAGCTGTTTGACCACAGACCATGCAGGCATGATTTAGAAATCCATTGGCTACTCCTTATATCAAAAGGGTAAGACTAGTCCCTAGACAGCATAAATAACAGAGACTTCAAAACCAGTCTAAGTTTGCTCATTAACACATTAGGTTACCGCAGCTGCATTTCCTCTTCAATTTTGTGTGTACAAAAATGTTATGAATACAACATACAAACAAATTTTCTTAGCATCATAAAGGGATTTTTCCACCTCTTCCAAATTCAATATATTCATTGAAAGAGCTGAAAAACTGTATTAAAAAATGCCCCTACATCCCGCCACCAAACAAAAATAAAGCATTTGCTTCTAGCAGTGTTAAATGATGTTTGATGCTCCAGAGAGCCTTCAACATTCATTATAGAGTCAACCAGAGCTTCATTAAATATCAGTCTAGCATGTGTATATGTGGTACTGAGCGCCGGCCTCAGGAGCTCCCTTAGGCAATGTTCTATAGGTTTCTTTCATCTGTCATTTTGCTTTGACTTGGGGCGATTATCACTTTTATCATTGACAATAGAAAACTCATTCCTGTGTGCATTTCATTTTCATTATTCCTTGCCCCGTGATGATGACTGACACACAGAGATTCTTTTTCATCTTTTAAAGTATTGTAATTAATCATTTTATATTCTCGCCTTGGAGTGTTCTTTTATTAACATTGGTGGATGAAATAAAATTAAAACTGTATATTGGTACTGAGAAAACTTGCTGGGATATCTTGGCCTAGAAGCAAAGAACTAACTCTCATACATTTTACGCCGGTTTAATGTAGCCTACCTGCATATGGTCTACCCTGATATTCATTGGCACAAACAGGGTGTAAATGTGAGTTAGGGAGAGCCTAATGTCTGGAAATATCAAACACAAAAAGCTGTACAAAACCAGCCTCTATTTTTTTTTTTTCTCTCTATCACTGGAGGTTCTTGAATCTGGAAGTTAGTGCAGGAAGCTATGAAACAAATTTGAAAATGAAGAGGAAAGATCTGAAATGTACAGTGCTGGTCAGACGGAGACCAAGGGGACCTGGGTTACTGCCACCGCTGTGGGCTTCACACAAGTTATCTCGAGCAAATGACAAGTTATCTTCTTGTATTCCACCTGCAAAATTAAGATATGAGTGCTCCTTCTTCCCTCATTTCATTTGTTTAGGTTGTGAGCTCTTCAGTACAAAAACAGTCTCTTATAATTGCCGAGGACTCTGTCTACCACAATCTCACTTAAGCACTAATGTCAAACACATAATTATTGTGTGCCATTGCTGTAATAGTTACTGCCTGTGCGTAAAATTATCTGAGAGACACAGCGCTGACAGAAGCACAGAGAAGCCTTACTTACAGAAGCAGGAGCAGTGCTGTTCCTCTCATCTCCACGCACTGGGATAAATTACCATAGAAACAACCACCAGCGCCAAACAAGTGACAGACCCTCCCTGGAATTGGGGGGCAGAAGCAAAACAAACAGAACAGCAACACTCTTCCTCCTTTCTCAGCAATTTGTCTTTGCCTCAGAAGTTTAAAGCCTGATTGGAAATAAAAAAAAACCACAAAAAAACCCAACCCCAGAATATGGAAAAATTATATTAGACCTAAGTTTCAGTAGTAATATTTGGCATTCTTTTTAAATTTATCAAAAATACAGAAGGTGCTGTAATTTACTATAACTTTTAAACGGCACCTTTGTTTCACTTTTGTTTATTTTAATGCCTAAATTTTAAGAAAAAATATAAAGCATAAATAATTTTCTATGAGAACTGGCCAAACAAACCGGTGTTATGGTTAAACCAGTTTTCTACTCTTTGTAATTAGTGAGGTGATGCAGAGATGCTAAATTTATATGGCAGCTTACTTCGCATTTTTGTGAATCTTCGTATTTCACAGCTTTCCTATATAACATTTATTTTAGCTATCTTTTCTATATGAAGACTTTCAAAGAAGCTCCATGAACACAAACTTCTGCTCTCTCTCTCAGGTGCCACTCTTGGCAGCCACTTTTGAGGAAGTTTTCGGTCTTCTGTTACAACAGGGATGAAGGATGGCCAGATGTTCCAGAGACTCTGTATCATTTCAGTGTTATTTTGGTGTAATGGTGTCAATCAGAAGTCAACATTCTGCTGTGGACAAAACAACACATAAATTTCAGAAAGTTTTCTTTCACCTTAGAGATGAGATTAAAGTACATTTTCATTGTTGGTACTGATGATATTATCTCTAATGGCAAGATATCACCTTGAGTTCTTTCCTTTTCACTTTAAAAAGCAAAACATTCATCCTTAAAAAGATCCTGTGACAGACATACTGACATCTACTCACACTTTCAATAGCAAACTGCCTCAGTGTGTGCAACCAAATGTCTGAGGGCAAACTTGCACCTATGCAAAGAAAAATTTGGCACCCTTATTCTGATTTCTTCTTCACTATGCTCAGAATAAGATTGCTCTGAAATACTGTGTCACCTATTTTTCAGTATCTCATGTCACAGCTCCAGACCCTTTATTGTAAGTCAATAGAAAAAACTCTGGGCTGTGGCTTAAAATGCAAAATGCACTATTTAAGGCATAGTTCATATCAGTCATCCATGTTAAATAGAGATGTGTTACATCCTAGAGTGCCTGAAAAAGAATATTTCAAGTATTTTCAGTTAGGTTGCAGAAATTTGAGTTCTTAAAGTTACATTCTATCTAAAAGGACAGTGGAACCTGAAAGACATCCTTCAGTAACAGCAAAACATTGGAGCAGTCATTTGACATTATTTCCTTGAAAAAAATGGAGAATAAAGTAGTAAAACATTGTGCTTAACCAAACAGCGAAATCAAGAAACATATCTTTTTAGTATAAAAATAAAAATCTGGGTTTTGCACCCAGGCTCACCTAGCCTACGAAGGAACACTGAATGAACGTGATTGTGAAGGATTTTTTACATTATACAGTTTTCACGGAAGTTGACTGGATAAATTTTATTCAAGGAAAAATCTCACTTCTGAAGATTTTTGAAGCCAGATGGTGCCCCATGAAGCTGCCTTGGAGCAAAGCGTTTCTCTCATCATTTAAGAAATGCCCGATTTTTGTAGTTACATATGGAACTCTTTATGCTTTAAGGAAAGCATTTGGCAAACATGGTGCTCTGTGTCTATTCGGTCATCCCCACTGCCACAATTATTTCTATGAGTCACCAGAAGAACTAGAATCCAGCAAGGAAAGCACCAAAGAAAAAGCATCTATTAGTTAAGAGCCTGTTAATTAGTTTCACTGCAGAAATCAGATTTCTTTTCAGCTTCTAGAAAATGTAACCCATACAGTGAGTGGCCCGTGTCATGTTTCAATGGCCACATGCCATGCTTTTGAATAAACTGAAGAAACTTAAATATTTAATGTTATTTAACAACAAAATATGTGATATCTACTAACAACATCAACTGACATGCAATGCGTCATTATCTTGTTTATGGTACACACAAACCAATTGAGGTGTGTATATAGTGCAATACCAATTCACCAGAGACCTTGTGTCAGTGGCACTTCTGTGGAAATACATATATCTTAGCGAAAAGTCAAGGGGAACCCATGATGGCTTGCAATTTTGGCCTGGTGCCTTGATAACGTAGCCTGTTTATTTAAATAGGTCAGTACTGACAGACTTATAGTGTAATTAATGTTGATTAAATCCATGTAGGACCAAGAAAATATGAAGTAACAACTGATTTGGAAATATTTTGTATATGACATAAGTAATCAAGAGACACAGAAAACTAAATGTCTTATGGATGGCCAGGCTATGACTTAGCCCAGATGGAATTTTACTGAATTGTTGGAATATTTAAACATTTCCATTACAGGTTTTAGGGGTTGGGGTTTTTTTTTAGATAAGGATGACCTATACTAGTAACTGTCATTAACTGAGAATGAACTGTTCCACAAGAAAATATGTTAAATGAATTTGAAAAAAAAGGCTTATAGTATGAAGAACTATATACAGTCCACTTAGAATGAGGCAAGAAAAATACACACACCCCCAAATTTCTGCCCAAGCATCAAACCAAATCCAAACTGATAAATATTTAGAATATATTCTAGAAGAAAATGTAGTCACACAGAAGATTAATGCAACTAGAATGATTTCATGTAGACAGCTCCACATAGCAAACACTCGTGCTGTAGTTGATTTTCAACACAGCTGGGGTTGGTGTAATACAGAAACTTTGAGCACAGAAAACACTTATCTTCCAGAATAAAGAGCTAATAAATCAAAATTATTTTGTTCCCTTGTACGTTCCATTGTCTCTTGTTACACCAACACTTAAAATACGTAATACTGTGAGTCTGCATCTCAAAATTTTCAATAATCAGGAATTATTTTCTTGTTAACTGTCTTCCAGGACATTTTAGCTCTGCCTATATATATCTCTCCTGCCCTTAATTTTCTCTGTTGTCACTGAACAGAGATAGGATCTATTAATCTTCCTATTTGTCTTGTCTGCGTTATTATGATGCAGAAAAGATGCGTAAAATAGCATGCTTTCCCACTGAGAGACTATCAGCAAAGGTTAGCAGAAAGTCCTATCCAGCTGCATCATTATGAGGGGAAAAAAGGACCTTCTGCTACAACAACTTGCTTTTCCTTGGGCCTGCCATGCAGTGGAATTAAGATGTATAAGGATGTGGGAAAAATTCTGAATTAAGATGATCCAGGTAGAGTGAGACACACTGAAAGCAGAATCATGTTTAAACACACTTACTTCAATCTGTGAAGGGCGGTTGGCTGGAAAACAGAAGGTGCCACAAGTTATATTCAAGACATGACTTCTTTGTTAGCTTTGGCTTAAAAAATCCTCTGTAAGTCAGTTACGGTTAACTATCACGGACTCATTTCGAGGTGAGTTCATTTCATTTGCAGTCCAAAAAGCAGACACTTATTGGATTTATTTTCCATTATTTACAATGGAAATGAGCTCATCACTATTCCATTTTACATTTCATATTAATCAATTCATTTTTCTAGCTTGCAATCAGTTTATTAGTTTCAATAAGTGCTTCATGAATTGTTAATGATAATATAAAACAACAAAATCTAGAATCTGGTTAAAAATAACACCCTATGAACATTTTGGCCTACTGCCACTATTATGTGTGGCTGGTGAGAGGTGGAACAACACATCACTTTCAGCACAATTATTTGTGAGGGTCAACTTGGCAGCATGGATTGCAGCTTCAGGATATGACTATAATAAATATCATATGAGAAAACATCTATAACCTTTTGAAGCGTACCAATGCCATAATTTTCTAGATGTGTGTGGCAAAGCCTGTATTTTCTTAGATCCATCTACGAGAGGTGCTAAGGGGAGCTGTCAGTTGTTCTTACAATCTTAATCAAGGCCTTAAATGGAATAGAATAATATCTCAACTATATGCAGACACAAAGTGCCATGAGAACATATTTTAAAAAGTGTCAGAATAGAAAAATAGTGTTATGGATTCTCATGTAATCAACAATGTATTTCATGAGTTTAATTCAAATTTACAAAAGCTTTCAACAATTGTATACAAGGAGGAGATATGAATCTCTTGCAAGATGCCATTTGTATTCAAACATATGCATTATTTGGCAATACAGTCACCTATTTCAGAATGAGTTCTGGAGTTGTCTTCTATATAGCTGACTAAAAGATAGGATCATTGTATTTCTGTTGAGTTTATTCCAAATACCCAACACTCCTGAGGATTTTAATTTTTATTTATGTAAAAAGAAGAACATCTTAAAGAAAATACTGTCTAAACTGAGAACTGTTGATCGTATAGGTATGCAAAGAGTTTGTGATACTTCCTGAGATAAACTAGCTTGCAAGGACCATCTCAAAAACCTCTATTCCAACGTCGCTGTATAAAAGACGACGTTTCCAAGCCATCGCATTGACAACACCCTCCAAAACCAAATACTTCAATGCCATGAAAAATTGATAAGATTATAAATTATTCAAATTATATTTTTTATTTTCTTTTGCTGTTAAAGTAAAAAGCATGCTACATTAATAAAGTCCTCTAGGGTCATCCAGACAATTTTCTTCAGAGTTAATAAATCATTGACAAAAGGATGAACTCAAGCAATGTATTAGTTAACTATACTAACATCCAGGCAAATAACAACATGCAAAAACATAATGAATGTGCATAAAGCAAGACAAAATGACCATAAATTTGGCTTGGCAACCAATAAATCTAATATCTCTCAATCAAACTCTAAACCAATGGTGTTAGTTTTGGAGTATCCAAAAAACCCAACCCCACCAAAAAACAACAAAAAGCAACCAAAAAAACCCACAAGGCAATGTTTTAATACATTAATTTATAAGCTAGCTATAAAGCCATTTGTTGTGTGTTCCTCCTTAAAGATCTTCTTCCACCCTTTCTCGAAGATTTCTCCAGCCACTGGCATTTATTTATATTTCTTTCATAGGGCAGTTAAATCAGCCAGGAAAACCACAAATAGTATGCGACCAAACTGACCGGACATGAAAAATACCTGGCACATTCTGAAATTAAAATTCAAAAATACATTCAGCACCAATAGTATATTCATGAAAACTCTTCGCCAAGCAACGCTTGTTATCTCATAATGCTTACAGTTTACGGTGAAGCAAAAATTGTCAACTCTATAGCAATGACAGCAAGGTAAGTGAGTACTTCTTTGCTGGTGACAGCTACTGCATGTCTGTAACCTGTTTTTTCTTTCCAATTACAAAAGTATAGTGAAACTTGAGTTTTAGAGTTGACTGTACTGGTGGAAGGGTTTCATTCAAACTCAGCAGAGCTTGTACTTATCATGAAAGATACAGATTTATAAGGCAAAACCATCCTTATTTTGAAGACAAACAGAACCAATGAGCCGTAAAGTGTACTTTTTTCTCAGGGAGAGCATGATATTGTGAACTACCATGAGATGCCATTCCACCATCATTCACATTGAAACACATGGCCAAAATGCCAGCTGACCACAAAGGTATAAAGTTGAGACCCGCAGTTTTTGGGTGAGCTCTCATCACCATGTGCACCCTTGCAGTCTTACTTTCCTCTGCTTCAGGCTAAGGTAGTGCCCTGAGATGATGGAAGGAACAGAGATAAACAGCTGAGGAAGAAATGATTTTCAGGCTCTTCAATTTAGATTACATTTTAGAACTGACAGGTGGAAATTGGAAATGGTAATTATAAAGGGCATAAGCAAATAATTTTATTAGCAAGAAAGAGGAAGGGCCCAGGTTGTTCGCTCTGTCACTTGAAAAGACAGGGGTAACATTTTCACATGGTAGCCAAAATAATGTCTACTTTTCCAATTAACAGGATTCCATTAGAGTTTCAGACTCACCTAATGGGAATTACTGAACTTAGTTTCACAGATGCAAACAATATTGACTCTTTAACTGAATAAATTTAAGATTTGCAATAGGATAATCACAGAAGCTGCATCTACTTTTATTATACTAACTTACCTTACACACTGCTAGTTTTTATAGTCTTTCATGCAGTGAGTACATTTCACAGTCTGCAGGTACCACACTTCTGCTGCAAAAATGATTCTCTGTATAAAAAGAACTTTTTGTTTGTTTGATCGTTTTCCTTAAATATAACTTTTAAAACCCCTTAGTAGCAAGACAACACCATCAACCTTCCTCCCCCTCCCCTCTCTTTGCTTTTCCTGGATGCTTTAGCTTCCAAATCTTGATAGCAAAAAACCTTATAGCTAAACCACATTTTTTTTCAGAGCCATCTTGTTAACTTTGTTGGTCATCATCTTGTCTGGTTATTACAACATTTAGACTATGTGGCAGAGTAAGCTCAACTGGGTGGCATCAGGGTAATACATCCTGCATGACGAGCTTTAAGAACATGTTTTGGTCATTTTGTATTTGGTCAGAAAATGCTTTGAAGTACAAAAATCAGCTTTAAAAAGTCATTGACCTTTCAAATAAAATAAAATGACATAAATACTTAATACAGTTCAGGATGAATGTTACGCTGAAAACGATATGTTTAATATTAAAAAATAGCATTACATGTCTTTTTAGGTGTGAAATTGATGCAAACTCAATATTTAACTAGCAGTATAAGCATACAGAGAGAGCAACAAATCAGGTCTAACTTAAAGAATAAGAAATATTGGTCCTTGCTTTTGGTAGAAGAATGAAAAGAGTGGCAGAGTTTCTACATGTGCTGTACAAAAGGAGACAGCAAATGAGAGGAGGAACACTATGCTCTCCAAGGAATGCCTTTTTTCTTCATTGTAGATTCTTTAGCATTTGCTGCTGCCATTAGGAGATTGTTCATGCCTGGATGGAGGGCTGGGGCATCTTCCCCAAATTGAAAGCACTTGTGCAAGCCCCTGCCCTTGGTCAGTCTCCTTTCTCTAGCAAGTCAGAACAACAAACCCAAATATCACACTTGCCCTACCTTGCCAGGAAGGTGTTGTCTCCTAAATAACCCTAGCTGCTAGACACAGGCCTTGAACGTGCTGGCTCATTAGTGCATCACTCTTTTCCTGTGTTGCAAAGGCCTCAGAGAAGTAATTCTTGCTCTTACTTTATGTGAGAATTTAACAAGGACTTAAATTACTGAAGAGGCCATAAACGTACTCTGTTCTTCTCAAAGTTGAGAAGTCTTCTCCACTGAGATGCCACCGTGGCTATTTTGCATCAAAGTGCAAATTATCATTTGGCTGGTCATTTGATAAAGACCATGTAGGTAAAGAATATTTCAAGAATATTAATAAAGAATCTTTAAAAAGAGGGAGAGAGAACACTGAGTATCAGATATTAATGGTGCTTACCTTTTGCATTAGTCTGGAAAGTAATAACAACGTGAACCTCCACACTGAACATGCATCCTACCAAACACCAAATAGTTCTTCTCTGAACAGTCCCAGCATGTAGTGCAAGCGAACACTGCATGCAGAAATTCTAGCCATTGAGCACAAAACCGATATGGCACAAAATCTCTGTTCATGATGATTGTCAGACATATAGCTGAGGCCAAAAGAAAGCCAGTTGGAAGCTGCTCATAAAATTTGGCAGTTAAAATACATACTTTAGGCCTTATGGCTTGCATTCGTTGCCATATGTTGAGAGCTGTCCCTCTCTATTTATCTGCAGCTATTGTATGTTTGGAACTGTCCACCCCTATTTATTTGCAATCCCTTAATTAGGCACAATGGCTCAGCTTCTAAAAGATATTAACATATTGCTGCAGATTGAAGGGAGAACAACAGATATAATTAGAGGTTGAGAGGAGCCTGAACCATGTCAAAAGATCAAGTTTGATTTAGTCACACAATGACAACGAGGGTGATAACCACCCTACAGCCCTTGTTCTGCAAAGATATAGATTCTGTGCTGTGGTGGGTTTCAGCCTGTATCCTAAATTTTCTCTCAGAAATAACCATGCACTGAAACAACAGTTAGAAAAAAACCTTACTGATTCAGATTGCAAAAGTTTGATCTAAAGTCATCCCAGTGCTCCTGACTGGGCTGTTGGTTGGCAAAAGCTACAGCCAGCTCTGTGAAAAGAGGGGTGGGTGTGTTGGATTCTTAAATCATCAAGAAGCACGCTCAAGAGGCTAATGTTTTGGAGACGGCATATCAAAGACTGTATGGCAAATGGGAGACATTAATTTCACCACAATAACTGGATCTGCTTCACACAAAGCTCCACCATGGGGCCTTTGTTAGTCTGATGGAGAAATGTATCCCAGCACACTGAAAGCAGAGGCAGAAATTAAGCGGCATCTCCCCTTCCACCGGCTCTGACTAGTTCCGAAAATGTTTGGTGTAACCCTTTGATTCTAGCTATTGTTGTTTCCTTAGCATATTACTTCTCTCCTGATTTTTCCCCCTTTCCAGTGCTTCTTTTCCCGACTTTTGTCTAATACACTTTGGGTTTAGCCAGCAGAGATAAATCCACATTTTTGCAGCGCTGCCATGAGACTGCAACCTGAAAGCAATGCTTTAAACAACATAAGGCTGCTAAAAGTTTGCTGAGGTTCAGAGTGTCTGGTAAGACACTGCTCTGTGCCTGTAACATCCCAGCAGCAAGGCTGCAGGGGAAGGAAATTCAAGAGACGCAAGCTGACAGACAGAAGTGGCATTTGCTTTTCTTCTTTTATTTTCCTCTGCATTTGTTCTCCTACTGTGTGAGTCTGTTTTGTTTTAAAACAAATAGAATCGAACATCAGCTGCAAAAAAAAATAACACTTCAAACTATCTAAATCGACTCCATCTTTTTTCTAAATAGCTGTTAATACATTCTATAAAGTCTGTTTAAACCATGATTTCACCTTGGAAAATGCTTCAGAGCTTAAGGAAAAAGGATGATGGAAACTCTCCAGCTCAAAAATCTTATTTAATCATATGCAATTATATGATTGTTTTCTGGCTCATTTTAAAGCTGTTGTGCTGGTTGTTACCAGGAGAGGAAGCTGGCAATAGCCAGATACAGAGCTCTTTCAAACTCAACCACTGATCTAACAGCCAAAAAATCTCCCTACAGACAGCTAGCTGACTGACCCCTGGTACCATAGTCCATGACAGTTCGTGCTCTTTCGAAACGTGTTTGTGCCCACAAAGCTCCCCAAGCAAGGGAAGAGCTCTTACCATCATGTAGCTGAAGGATTTAGGCATTCAAAGGTCAAAGACAAAGAAGGATTTAGGTGCTGAAGTCTTACTTAAGTACAGGGGCACTTAGCCACGAGTAGGCTCCCCCACCTTTCAGTTTCCATTTGAGCCTTCCTTTTCAATTAGTACTGAAAAAATTTAGCATTTCAAACGTTTAATTGGGTTCTTCAAAGGAAGCCCCTAACAGCTGCCTCCGGAAAGATGGGAGCATGTCTAATGAAAGTCAGGAAGCACCACATAGGCTGAGCGAAGGAGCTGCTCCCCTTCAGTGACACGGCAAAGAGCAGGTCACGTTCAGCTTTGTGGCGCTTCACATTCACGGAACAGCCATTAGTCCAGCTAGAAACGTATACCTGACTCTTGAAACCAGTTTCATCTTTTTCTTTCTTTTTTTTTTTTTTTTTCTGATAGGTTTGATGTACACTCCACCTACTCTTCTCTGCCAGTGAGGAAAGCAGCGAGCTTTTCCCTCAAAAAAATTACATTATATAGTTATCTTCTTTTTCCCTTTCCCACCGTGCTTTCCCCATGGCAGAACAGGTTATTTCATGTGATGCCCTGTAAATAGTAACTCTGCTGGGTACAGCTTGAAGGAAAACATTTCAACATTTGCAGCATAATGAATTAGAGATTGGCAGATAGGCTTGTGTTTTTCGAAGTTCTCAGACTAACGTCTATCTGTCTGTCTTTTATTCTCAAATAAAAGCCTTTTCTAAACCTTTTCAAAGGCATATCATGGCAAGTCCTCCTGCTAGAAGTACTCATTTACCCAGCTCTGATCAGCCGGGTTGTGAAATGAGCGTCTCCCATACAGCTTCTGGCAAGGATTAGAAAGAAATCTAATCAAATCTGAGATTTGCCGTTAATTATGAATGTCCAAAAGGAAGCGTGGAAATTGAGGAGAAGGCAAGAGAGTTCTACAGCTCTAAATGTGACTGTTATGACTGCAAGACTACAGGCCCCAAGCCAGGTATACTGTAAAGCAATTTACAGAAAATTTTCCAATGAGGTAATACATTTTATACCTTACATTTTCTGTTTCTTGATGAGATGGGCAGAGGAAATAGCTCATTGACGCATCTCAGGAGAAAACCTTTAAAATGAATGTTAAAATTCAGCACCAAACAGCAGTATTGCTGTATAACCTAAAATATTCCACTTGGGTAGGTTATTTTATTGTGCTGTTAAAAAAATAAAGTTTCTTCTCCCCACGCAGAAGGAGTTTAAAGATTCCAAAGGCAACTGTATGTCCAATGTTAACTGTGAAATATATTCTTCCTTAGTATGGAAATATAAATTATTAAAGAACTCCATAAAGTTTGCATGGGGTTGTTCATTTGGCTATTGCACTGGGAACACGTGGGTATGCACACTGAATATATCCAACAATGCCAAAAATAGCAAGACTCAACCATTCTAGCTGATATGTTGCGCACATTTTCCTTGGCACACGGAGCACAGGAAAGCTTTGGCTACTAGCATGGGCTGGACTAAATTCATTAGTCTGTGAATATCCAGATGTTTTCTCAGTGCAAGGTCCCGTTCGAGGCTGTAGCTTTGCTGGATCGGTGACCTGAGCTTTTGGGTAGGTGACGTGTCAGTGATGGGCAGTAGATGGAGGCCAGTGCAAAGCAGTGTTAATTATCTGCTGCCAGGTTGTCTATTAACACCTTGTGCCAATAACTTAACTGAAGGCAATACTAAAGAGTTGTGTTTGGAATGAGGATGGTGGCTGGCTCCTTAATATCTAGTAATAGGAGGTGTAGGACAGAGGGTATCCAGAAATATAAATCAATTTCTAAACTGGCATTTTAAGCAGCCTCGTGCTTTCTTTCAGTGCAAGCAATAGTTTATTTTACAAAACCTAGGAAAGTACACGCGATTGCACACAACTCTGGGCTTATTTTTTCCAGAAAAACACATATCATAATTAAGCTTTCATATGCAGATACCCTGCAGGACATTTATTGTTAAAGCAATTATGCAATTACACACATTTGTTCATTTACAAAATAAGCATATCTATCCCTTACTCTAGATGCATATGATCATGATAATTGTTCTGCCCTGAGCTCTTGATACTTTGCAAAACAGGTTCTCAGAGTCTAATTTAAATATAACAAGTGTGTCACCTCCTGTATATTAAATTTACACTTGACGCTGACTTTTAAGTCAGCCTACTTGGCAGCTTTTTCTGATATAGTTGTATGTTTCTCACCTACAGAGATATCTTTTCTTTCCAGAATAGATCTTATGCAAAAGGTCTGCAAGAAAACCTGGAGTTCCTGTCAAAACAGAAGCTAGGGAATTATTTGATTCTTAATTCCATCTGACATTGAGATCCTCAATTTTAGACCGTAAATATATTGATTTACAAATAAACAAATGGAGTTATAGAACTGAAACAATGAACATAACACTATGCTGCATCTTTTCTTGGAATACTAAAGATAGCCCAGGGTAATGAATATGTCCAGGATGAACAAATTCAGATTAGCAATGCAAAAATTGGCATGCAGATGCCTCTGAAGTGTAAGAATCAAAGCTAGAATAAGAGAGAGTATGGGTGACAGCAACTGTTTTATGGATTATGTTTGGGGGTTAGAAATATAGCCTATCCTTACATAAATAAGAAACACATGTGGTGTTGTGACAGAACGGCATTTAAAGAAAATGTATAGTAATTATATAAATTAAACCAAGTTTTCGTAGTGACTGCAATTTGCGAAATGTGTGTCAGACTTGAATGTGGTTTTGGTACAGTTAGTAGGATGCTGGAAATTCTTTAAACTGAACTAAGTTAAAATTAAGATGTCTTAGTTAAATTACTTCTAGTGGATGGGGCTAGCAATAATGATAAATTTTCGATACACTGAAAGTAGAGAGATTTATTTGCAGCATGTATTGAAAGAATTCCTTGTATTATGCATACCAAGGAAACTTAAGACACTAACGACTGATAAGTATTTTAAATACATTAGATTTAGATACCACATCATTCCACCTCTCTCTTTTTCCTATTCAGGGCAAAAAAAAAATTTAGAGTGAAATTTTTTGACCTTTAGATTTACAATGTTCTCTCCCAGTTTGCTTAATATCTTTTCTAACTATTGCATATAGACGACACACCAGTTGGAATAAAGACTGTTCTGACTGTTCTTACATCTACTAACATTCACCCTTGTCATATTTTGCACAGTACATTAAGCAAAAACATAACAGGCAGTTATTACCGAGCCTGCTTTCTATTACGGTGAATCTTTGCTAGGCAGGGGCAAGGGAGCAGGAAAAATGAACAGAGGTGGGGAAAAAACAACCAAACAAACAAAACCCTCAAAACAAAACAAAGTAATTATGTTCTACCATGTTAGAAGTGGCGATGAGGCTTTCAGAACCACAGTGTAGTTGTTATGAAAGAGACATTAAATGTAACATTAAAGCAAAACAAAAGAGAAACACTCTAAGAAACCAAATGCAAAATGTTGCTATCAAACCAGCAATCTAATCATAGGAATGGAACAACAGAGGGTAGAGATTTCATATGCTAAGGTGCGTGGTAACTTTATATTACTGGAGTGGGGGCACAACAGAGTATAATAAGGCATAAGGTGATGTACTTACATCTCCCAAGTGTATTTTGTATACATTCCTGTAGTCAACTCTAAGATGTTCACTTTTTTCTTTTTTCTCCTTAGTGCAGAGTGAGCAATCATGCCTCACTGGCAGCAGAAGTGGTAAAGGTTCTGCTGAACCACCTGGTCCTCCCTGGGACGTCCTAGGGGATGTGCCGGTTGGATGGGAAGTCCTCTGTACCTGGACAGAGGTACTAGCACAGCCAGCCATGGGTGGTCCAACTTCTGTTTCACAAAGCACATCCTGGAAGAGTAATTCAACTACCATTTCTGCAAAGCATTTATTTCCCTGCTCCTTTTCCTTTTCCTCCTTTCCCCACCTTTTCCCCTCCCACCAGTCTACACATAGTATTTGTCAAATTCTGGTTATATTTGCAATGGTTTGGAGGTGAAAGAGCTCACATTTTTGCAAATGTGATGGCTGAAAAACTAAATTTCACTCAGCCTCATGTTACCTACAGTTAATGCAATTTGCTTTCATGATATTTAGTGTTTTACCCTTTTAAGTTGGTACCAGTCTGGAAAGTTAAGACATGGATTATCATCAAGGGTCATTAAAGCAGTGGGAGTTAGCAGAAAGATTTAAAATCCATTTAAATCAATTTGAAAAGGCAGGAGTAAACAAACATTTCCTTTCATACAAAAGGTATGCATGGTATTGTTTAAGGGCTGCTACTCCCATGGAAGGAGATGCCAGAAGTACTCTCTTGCTGCTCAACAGACCATATATTCTGCATTCTTAACGAAGTAAGAAGACTCTTAGTCATGTTTTCCAAACTAAGGGATATTATTAATTTCCAGTTATCAAATATAACTTCAGATCTTTTTAAAACCAGGACAAGGCTATACCTTCATTGAAAAAAACGCTCCCTTACTTGCCATGTAGAAGTAGAAAAGGCATTCTGAAGCCCACTGAAAACTTCAGGAACATATGGCTTCTTTTGTTTTAGAACAAGACTTTGAAATACTAATACATTAAGAAAAAACATCCAAAGTTTTAAAATATGTACACACATATATCCATATATAGTCTTTGTATTTGTTGACATGCCTTATCCATACTCTATGGGAAAAAAAAAAGAATATTAAAAACGAGGAACCACAATTGCTTTCAAAGTACACAAGAGAGAACAAATCAAATCAGTGGCTCTTATCTCGACAGACTATTGAAATCTACGGGAACACAAAGAAATTCTTGGCATTTCTTTGCGTAAGAAATCTAATATGAATGTTATTCATACTCCCACAAAGGTGAACAATTATAACACATTCTTTAGCCTTATCTTTCTTGCTGATAAGAGTGTGGCTGGGGAGCCAGAGACACCCGTTTCTTTCTAGGCATAAAACAAAATGTCCAGAACACTGTCCTCCTTCATTACAGCACGTGTTAGCAAATACCAGTGACCTCATACTATCAGTCTATCTCTGCTTCAGTTAGCAAAAATATATAGGCAGCTACACACTTAAACACATAAGTGAAATTACTTTCTGATCACTTCAGTTATAAATAGACTTCACTGCTAGGAAAAAATATAGGCTTAATATTTAATCTGGGGGGAGCAAAAACCAAAAATTATATGCATGACTGAAAACGTTGGACCATATACACCTTAATCAACTACACTGGAGAGATCTCTGAGCTGTAGAACAGAGCACACCTATTCAGTGCAATTGTTTTGCTCTTATCTGGCACTGAAAATTGTCTAGGAATTTCTTCTGTGATGGGGATTTAAAAATATATTTATTTAGCTTTCTAGTGCCATTCCTATTAATTTCATGGAGATTAAGTGCTCCTTGGCCAAGTTTATGGGTTTTTTTCTTTTAAAAGAAAACTTGCCTTTAGCCAAAGCCCAAGAAAAATCATACTGTTACAATACTAAACTTATTTTTGTCTTAAACCCTTATATTTCCCAGATTAAAACACCTAATTAAAAATATGTCCCAATTATCACATACTTAAAACATATTTCAGTAACCAGCTACTAAAATCTCTGAATCTACATAACACGTATTTCCACAAGTAAAGTACTTTTAGGGTTCCTTGAAATCACTGCAGAGATAACATCATGCAGACCTGATGCTGATCATTACAATGACATGATGGAGTCCAAAGAACATCTGTACCTAACACCAAAACCACTTAGGGATAGGCAGGCACCGGAACCTCTGCTCTCCCATCAGATGATATCCAGAGTGAAAGTTACAGTGTTAGCAGCGTATTATTTCCCCATTACTGCCTGATTTAATAGGGACATTTCAGAATTTTCTTCAAATGGAGTCAAAAAGCAGTCACAAAAATGTATGGCAATGGGAGGATTTAAACATCAGGATCTATATGAAGACGACACACATTTGGTGTTTTTCCCCTTAAACCAGCTTTGCCAAGATAGTAAGATCTGTTGCCTAATCCTAAGGAGCATGTGTAGATCACCCAGGTTTCTGAGAAAAAATGTCATTTAATAATGGGACAGGGGGTTAGTTGTTCCTATCAGTTTTCTATCAGTTGTTTCCATTCTCTTTCTGTTCCACGACCTTTGCCTCCACTGACTTTTGAATGAGGCTTATCAAGGACACATGGTTGTATCAGAGGAAATGATAAATAAGGCTGAGAGGAGACACTTTTTGGAAACAAGTAACAACACTTCTTTGGGGTCTGTTACATAATAGCCTTCAGTACTACAAATTCATATTTAGAAGTCAATGTAATTTCTGTTCCCAAGGTTAAGATTGCAGATTTGCTTTAACTGTATTATCAAGGGATGCTTGAATTACAAACATCAAGAAGTATGGTTTCAATATTTAAAAGATTAGAAAATTCAATTAGACTGGAAACATGGAGTGAATTTCTTATATATATGTATTTTTTCTTTCTGCTTGGAAAAGTATTCTGAATTAAAAATCTCCCTTTGCTGTCAATCCCCACAAGTGAATAAATTTACACTTTTAACTAAGTGTAATATACAGGATTCTACTAAAGAGAGGAAAAATTTAAAGGGAGATAAATCCTGGAATTGTGGATGGAGAAAAAGAAAAAAAACCAGTGTTATCCCTTCTGCCATCTTAGAGTTCCCCTCAAAAAGATTTTAAAAATATACAGTTGTCTTTCTGTGAGGATATTCAACCTTTAAGCAAGGAGTGGGTGATTATGTATGGGAGAGGCGTACAGAGGGAAGAGCAGTGAAGAGGAGATGAGCAATGTGGGAAGAAGGAGCAGATAAGGAAAGGAAGCATGCAGAAAATTAAGCTAAAGAACGCAGAGTGAAATATGAGTCATCGGCTTTAAAAAGACACCGAAAAATAAAAGATGGGAAATTCTTCTACAGCCAGGGGTACTTCTCTGGCATTTGTACAAAGTGAAGGATAGAACTTCTCTTTTCCAATTTGTAGGAAGAACAGGCATTTTCTTTCTTTTTTTAAAACTATCCGAAGAAAGGAGTAAAATAGAAATGAAATAGAACTTTGTTCACTTAAACTGTTAACATGAGAAACCTGTCTGTACTCAGTTCAGTCACGTGATTGAGATAATTGTATAGCTTAAGACAACACTGAAAGAAAATCATCAGGAAGATAATCTCAGATTCTTCAGCAAAATTTTACCAAATCTTCATACTTTGCTCTGGGTACTCAATCTGCACAGCCTCTTTCTGCATTGTGGATCTCACACATCAGGCTAGTTTCATGTGACGGCAGCAAGTGGTCCTGCACTGACAAACACTGACATACACGGGTACTAACACAGAAGCAACGTGGAGCCCCATGTCAGTAACAAAGTATGCACTTTTTCTTGAAGTCGGTGCTTGCTACCCTGCCAGAGAGCCAGCAGCCAGCCCTGAGCGCATTTGCGGCAGATTCTTAAGTGTGTCACATCACTAAATCAAAGTTGCTTAGTGGGTGCCAAACGGTAGCTCATTAAGCTGAAGGAATTACTAAGTAGCCTCGGAAAGGAAAATAAGCTCTGAGAGAAGTGTATGAATAAGACGGAAGCTGCTGTCTTACTGAAATGGAGTGTGGTACTGTTGCAGCTACTCCATTTGCTCTGTCCTGAACAATGTTTTCAGGTTTAGAGCGTTCAAGAAAGCCTGGGATGCTGATCCTTTGACAAGCAAGGGCTTGCAACACTGACAACATGGAAAGATATTTTTTTTCCCTAGAACCAAAAAGTGAAAACTGACTACCTAAACGTGCTGCAGGAAACATGTATCCACATGCAAAAACTGAGTTTTCGATGATCGGCGTGCCTAGGGCAGCCTTTTAATGTACTGTGACCAAAAGACAAGCAATTTCAGGTGCAATACCTAAAACCACCATGCAAACATATTCCCTTTTTATTTATTTTTGAAAACCACAAAAAAAGTGTTCCTTATGCTGATGCAAATCAGGAGCCCCAGGAAGGTAGAGAGCACAGGCAGAGAGAGTGAGGAATAAATGAATCTGTGACAGTGCACAACATGCATTTGCTCTGTTCTTTGCTTTTCTTGAACATCCTTCTGGAAAAAAAAGAAATTAAAAAAAAAACAAAACCAAAAGCTGTTTATCTCCTAATACTGCACCCAAAATATACTATAACATCAATTTATTTTATTGAGTGAACAAGTAGCCACAATTAAGAAGATTTACAGTTTCAAAAATCATTTTACTGTATGTCTGTGTAGAAATTTCTCTCTTCTAGATAAAGCTGTACTTCACCTACACAGGGAGGATAGAAGGGAGCTGCTATACAGGAACCATTTGGCACTTGCTCTGCTTTTAGATTTGCTCAAGTGAAATCACATGAGATGACACTACAGCTATAATTTAATTCAGCTCTTGGCCTAACTCTGTGCTCTGAAAAAGCTGCAGTATACTACAGTGATGGGAAAACACCACCTGACATTTCAAGTGTTAGGATATAAATCTGGGGTATTGATTTAGCAGATATCAGCTTCTCTGGACCGAGCTGAAAAGAGTGGAGTGCAGTCACCAGGCTGGAAGAGGTTTGTGAAAGACTGAGCTGGAGGCTGCAGTGGAGAGCACTAGAAAGGGAGGGAGCAAGGAAATTCATTTATGAGAGCCTGTTTACAGACCAGAAGTGCAGTTAAAAAGTGAATTTGGCTTCATTGTGACTTATTTTCAGCACAGCCAGAAAGGAACTGCATGTTCTTGGCTCTCATAAAATTGGCTTTGTAATCAGGGGATGTGGAATAAGATGGCAATTGACCACATTTGATCACAAGCCTTTTAAAAGAAAACACTCTTATTAGGCAAGGTCTTGTCTTTGAAGTTTGTCTTTAAAAATGTCTTAATGAAGATCAGATATAATTTTTCCGAGTTAATAAACCCACAAAGATGACCCAAGGAGCAGGATCTTTAAACTTACTGGACATCATGAAACTAGGCTTTGCAGGAAGGTGGCTCCATCTACAGACGGAGGCAAAGGCAATCATAGTTGCACTGTACCTCAGGGTGGAGGTTGCAAAACTGTCTTCAGCCAGGCTCCCCAACTTGTGTGAGCTGCTGTCCCACCAGGGACCAGCCAGGACAGGCTTCCCCCTGTGCATGCCTAGGGATTTTAGGCTTGAGTCTATGTCCTGAGATAGCTTATCAGCCTGGTTTTACATATCGGATCTGTGCATAACCACAGCCTCAGAAACAGCACAAGGCAGAGGTGGTCCTGGCTTTATCCTGAAACAAGCTATAAACTTAATCTTGCAAAAAGTGTTACTACAGCCCTGTTATGGAATCAATCAAATGTTTTAACTGAATTTTCACCTCCCTCATTTCATCCCTGGAAGTATTTCCTTAACATCTAGGATACCTGGGGAAACCACCAGCCACACTGGATTTATGAACAGTCAGTCCAGCCAAATTGTCATAGGAGCAGATGACAGGCAGAATAACTAATTAGGGGAAATTAAGTCATTTAAACACTGATACTTGCTAGCTCAGAAATACATCTTGCCATTATCTCAGTGAGTAATCTAGCACATGTCAATCTGTGGGGTTCAGTTCCTATTTAAGCACATGAGAAGATCTTTCTAAATGCCTCGGTCATCTGCAGAACTTCTTTACACCTGACTTCCCAGCTGTCTAACTCTTTGTCTGTGCTTGTAGACAGCAATCTGTCCAAGGTAAGCTCTGCCAAGCTCCTCCTTTCTGAGCATTTAGATACCCTTAGATGAAAGTAAAATGTACATTTCTTGCACGATGCATTTGTTACCTGAGTTTCTCTCTAATATGTGCAGATTCTCCAAATATTTCTCCCGTGGAAGTGGACATACCACTGTGTTGTCTGAAGCTGTGCATGGAGTAGACTTGGCTGAAGTTAAACTGGAAAAATTTGGGGTGTGATGTTTGGTTTTCACACTGACAAATCTGTCTTGGACTCAGTGGAAATGGAGGCTACCTGAGATAACACTTCCAACACATCTTAATTGTCTGTTATTAATTCTGGCAGAAGCATCTTCACCAAAGAAAAGATTTCAAAAGCGTTTTACAATTGATTCTGAAATGTTTTTTCAATTGTCGTTTTTAAGGTGAAAAAATAAAGCAATAGGTCTTAATAATATTTCTGATTGTGAATTCCTTCTGCAAAGAAACAGTCAGTTCTGCCCTCCTGACAGCAAGCGTTCTGTGCCAGGGCTGTTACATATGCTAAATTACTCTCCAGTTTTGATTCATTCAGAGTAGAGATCGAGTCAATCATTATACTGTATCCAAACACGTCAATGGCAACTACTGAATAGATGACTCAGCAGAATTGTTACTTCTACCATGAAGTGAACCTGCAAATAATACTCTCCTAGTAGTGATGCTATGTTTTCTATATTGTTTCTACGCATGAGGGTAGACAAATTTTCCAAAAGGCATTCAAAAAAATGCATTGTATTTACTTTGAAAATATCAATACCACCTATATATTTGCATTCAAGAAAATTAGCTTAGTAGCAGAAATATTTGCTGAAGTAAATGAATTTAATATGAAAAGTTACTTACAGAGTGATCATTTAAAATGGTTATGAATGTCAACGCGGGGAAACTGATTCCAACAGCAATTCTCATCCAGTCATGAGCAGAATACTTGTGCATGCAGACAAAAAAACCCCGTAGAACATAAATATTCTCAGTGAATGTCTTGCAAGTTTGGTACTAATCAATAAATTTCTCCAATACTTGAATTTTAAACTGAGAAAAATCATAAACTGAGCATGAGCAGCTTTGAACAAAAAAATAACGGCAATGCACACAGAATACTGAAACACTCATCTATTTTTCTCAGAAAGAATAGTTTTCTTGTATTCCTGTCCATCAGTTTTTTAGACAATCTATTCTGGATACACAAATTGACACTGTTTACATCCTACCCTAATTAATTCCACAGTATTAATATCATATTCTAGACAGCCTGGGTAGCACAGAGTGGTTTTGTACTTACCAGAAGAGCAGCTGAGAGACTGCCTGCTCTTTATAATGGGAAGGCATTTTGGCAATTGGATGAAACACTGTAGGACCCATGAAAGTGGCCCAATGTTATTGGCTGGTGATAACTTTCTTTTCACAGATTGATTCTTTTTCATTATATTTCTGGCTGAGTGCAGGTGTACAGAATAATAGCCCATGGCAGTGAACAGGAAGATGAAACTCAATAAAAACTGGGGATGAGAAAGAAAATTCATTTTTAGTTTGTGTTAGCTGTTGCTACTGCAAACACAATGACATGCTTTTATCACATAAGAGCAAAGGAAGTCAACATGTAATGGTTGGTCGTTAACCCTCTCTCAGCTTCATGCAATATGGGAAGTATAATGTTTTCTAATGCGCCTGTGTGTCTTCAGGAGTGTGTGATGTTCTCTCTCTGAAAAGCAGACCAAGAGCATCATTTTACACTGCAGAATACAAATTGACAGAGCAATCTTTCTGTAGGCCTGGACGTGGGTTTGAATTAAACACATTGACCTTCCTGGTCACAAATTTTATGATCTGTATCCATGTGGGAGGAACGAAAAACCCCAAAAAAGATACTGTGAATTTAAAGACTTCCTAAAATCTCTGCTTTCTTTGTCACAGTTTTCATAATAAACCCAACCCAAACCAAAAAAAACAAACAAAGAACAATCTCCTTGCCTGGGTGTACTGCTAGTGTCGCTGACATTTGCCCCTCTTATTATTGTGTCAATAGACAATAAATGTAATCTTTAAAAATTCTGCGACAGCATTTGATTTCCTCTCCTGAATGCAATTATGGGATAAACATTTCCATATGGAAGGTATTTCCATAAGACTTTTAAAATTCCCTCTAATAATAGTGTATTCATGTAGCTATAGCATACCAATAGCATGGTAACATCTAGTAGAATAAATGACATTTTATCTATTTCAAACTCAATTACTCTATTCCTACCCACATGCTTTCTTATTCTGCTGAGCAGTTCAATAAGCAAATGTAGCAGAGGTCTATGATTTTTCCACAAGAAAAAAAAAAAAAAGCTTTAGTTACTGGTACTTTCTTTTTGTATTTTCTTTTTCCACTTGTTCAAGTAGTAAGCAATCTTGTCTGAACTTGGTTATTTCCTTACAGAAAGGAATAATGCTGTTCCTAAATTGGGAATAAAACATACATAAAGTCCCTGGGAGTACTGGTGGATGACGGGTTGGCCATGAGCCAGCAGTGTGCCCCAGGGGCCAAGAAGGCCAATGGGATTCTAGGGTGCATCAGGAGAAGCGTGGCCAACAGGTCAAAGGAGGTGATCCTCCCCCTCTTCTCTGCCCTGGTCAGGCCCCACCCGGAATATTGTATCCAGTTCTGGGCTCCCTGGTATAAAAGGGACGGGAATCTCCTTGAGAGAGTCCAGCGGAGGCTACAAAGATAAAGGACAGAAGCAGCTTCCGTACGAGGAAGGGCTGAAAGAACTGGGGCTTTTCAGCCTTGAGAAAAGAAGACTGAGAGAGAATTTTATTAATGTTTATAAATAGCTCAAGTCTGGGATACAAGGGGGAAATGGCCAGCTGCTTTTTAGTGATCTGTGGAGACAGGACAAGGGGCAATGGCCTCAAGTTGGAGCACAGGAAGTTCCGCACCAATATGCAGAAGAAATTTTTCATGGTGAGGGTGAGGGAGCCCTGGGACAGGCTGCCCAGGGGGTTGTGGAGTCTCCTCTGGAGATATTCAAAACCCATCTGGACACCTCCATGTGCAACCTGTCCTAGGGAACCTGCTTTGGCAGGGGGTTTGGACCCGATGATCTCTTGAAGTCCTTTCCAACCCCTATGATTCTGTGATAGTATTGCCAGGAGATCCTCTTCAGAGGAAGGACTTATTTTCCTGTATTTTACTAGGAATTTCAGCAGAAGAAATTAGTGAACAGAAAAGTTTGGTGTTTCATTACAGATAGCAATGTAAAAAACATGAATATCAAGAAATGTCAACATTTCTGTGACTTTTCTTTTAACCTCTTTCTGAGGATCTATGCAATGAATCAAACTGTACTCAGCAATGCTGGAAATCAGCTACATAATCCTACTATGAGAGGGTGCAAAAACCAGCAAGGCACTGAAAACAGCTACTGGGAGCAAATAACACAGAGAGAGCAAATAAGTTACGTGCATTGTGAAAAACACATTTTCATTTGGCTTCAGCTTCACAAGTAAGAAACTGTTATAATACCATACAGTGGTTTTATGCGTGTATGTGCACACACAGACACAGAAATGCTCACTCAATGGGCTTTGGGCAACCTGGTCTAGTGGAGGGTGTCCCTGTCTGTGGCAGAGGGGAGTTGAACTAGATGACCTTTAATGTCCTTTCCAATCCAGGATTTTCTATGATTCTATGATTATTTTTTGGGTTTTGACAATGCTTTAAATGCATTTTCTTTTTTCTACCTGTAGTCAGACGCTTTTGACTGTGCGACCAGGCTGAATAATGACATAGAACTACGTAAACATGCTGGGAGCTCTATGTTTCATTTTGGGGCTCAATTTGCACCTGAATCATATCATTATGTTCAGCAGTATCACACAGTGTATGAAACTTCCCATGTTTTAATATTGTGAATGTCATTTAGAAATAAGAGGCAAGCAAGGAGAGTTCAGTAAAAGATAAAGAACTGAACAAACAATAACAAAACTCACTTGAAAAAAAAAGAACCACCTACCTTCATCTATTAAATGCATAACATATTATATTTATGGATGAAAGAAAAAGGTATAGATAAAAAGTACAAAAAATTATTCCCATGATATATAGTGACAATGGATGATTAGCTTTTGCCTGTGAAAACTCATTATCATGGATCTGGATCACTCGGCCTTGTCAAAGTGTCAAGGATGTTGAGGGGGTTTATGTGAGATGCAGAATTAGGTTGTGAAGGAATTGCACAAAGACAAATAGGTCTCATGATGCACCATCAGGATTTCAGTCTGCAGTGGATCTCCTCTCAAAGGAGGGATTCAAACCCTCACCTCTAACTACAATTCTGCAAGGGTGAAGATCACCACTGGGTCCTGTGTTGTAGCTGCCAGTAACCACACAAGTATCGCAGATACCCTACAGCATCTACCCACAATGCTAGTTGCCTATATACAGGCAGGCAAACCCCTGTGATCCCAGTAGCACCCTCCACAGAGCAATACACACCCCAAGAATATCCTAAATATTTACTGATGACTTGGAACACAACATTAAAAGGTTACTGAAGAAGATCTGCAGATGGCATAAGTCTTGGCAAACTTACTACTGGGAACTAAGAAACCAGTAAGCACTGAAAAGGTAGGCAAAGGCACAGACAGTCTTTGGGGGTAATATTTTAGTCTGCCTAAACAAAAAAATGTCAGCAAGACATACACACTAGATGGGTGACTGTCTTGGAAAGCAGTGATAAAGATTTGGTCATAGGAAATAACAAGCAGAAGGAGCTGATTTTGCAGCCAGCAATATCATACTTGGATTATAAACATAGATATCTTTTACATATGGATAAATTATGTTATTCTTTTAGATGTTGCACATGAGTGCTTCTTTTCTCCCATGTTTACCAGAACTCCTTTCCAGGAGAGTCTGAAACCTCTTCCCCACATCCTGGAGACATTACTTCTCACTAGCTACATCCTCAACAGCTACTTATATCAAGACAAGTTTAAACTACAAGTAACAAAAAATGCCAGGTACTTTAAGCTGCCACAGATATTTTCATAATGATAATACTGCTTCTCATTTGCAAAGAAAAACCCTGATCTCTGCCCTCAGAATATTTGCTTAGTAGAAATGGCACTGAAATAAGGTCAACAGAGGCTTGGGGCCAACAGCAGACAGACAAAAAGCAGCCTCTGACTAGATTAACTTTTAACATCTGGCTCCTTTCTCTGGAATAGCCCAAATCAACCCCCAAGATCCAAACACATCAGCATTTGTAGTTTTCAAGTTCAATGTCAGGATATCACAAATGTTTCTTATTACAAAGAAACTTGTTTGCATCTGAGCTGTTCCTAAAGCTCTGTGCAGATCCTCCTCTCATTCCTTGTAAATCATCTCCATGAATATGAAATAGCCTGTAGGATTAGAAAGGCATTTCATCAAAATCCTCAGGCTGGAACAGAAGCTCCACTTGTCTGTAAGGTGTAAGGAATAAGCACGCTAATGAACTGGATTTTGCCAATATTTTGCTTGTTAATAGAACCAAACACTGTTCATCTGTATTTCTATTGAAATACTTAACAAAGTAATATTGAATGTAAAATTTTGACAGCTAATAAGTTTGCTGGATATAATTAACTACTTCCAGAAAGTAAGCAATGCACAAAACCTATATAGATAAATTTTATGACTTAGCATTATTGCTAATATTGAGAATTTGAGAGACTTCTCCAAACATTGCCACGTAAGGTCTATGCCCAGCCATCTCCTAAGATGACAACTTCCCTTCCTGCAACAGGAAGAGTCAGGTCAGAACATTCCTGTCCTATGCTAAACCATATCTCTAAGTACTTCATCTACCCATCTTTTAAACACATCCAGGGTCAGTGACTCAACCACCTCCCTGGGCAGCCTGTTCCAGGCCCCAACAGCTCTTTCACTGAAAATTTTTTCCTAACATCTAATTTGACCCTGCTCTGGTGCACCTTGAGGTCATTTCCCCTTGTCCTATCTCCTGTCCCTTGGCTGAAGAGACCATCGCCCACCTCTCTACAACCTCCCTTCAGGTAGTTGTAGGTGGCGATAAGGTCTTCCTTCAGCTTCCTCCAGGCTAAACATCCCCAGCTCCCTCAGCCGATCCTCATATGGTTTGCCCTCCAGTCCCTTCATCAGCCTCGTTGCCCTTCTCTGGACATGCTTGAGGACCTCAATATCCTTCTTATGGTGAGGAGCCCAGAACTGGACACACTGTTCGAGGTGCAGCCTCACCAATGCTGAGTACAGGAGCACCATCACCTCCGACAATCACTGGCCACACTAGGTGTGTTTCTCTGGATTTAAGATGCCTTCTAACAGTGATCACTCTACTTTTTCGTGGCACGTAGACACAGCTGACAGCCTTGTTGTGACCTGGAGGTCTGCGCTACCTGACAGCACAAGTAGCATTCTCCCGTCTTACTGTTGGTACTGTATCTTCCTGTGGTGAGCTGCCAGTGACACGTTTGTATTCTCAAAACACAAAAGCACTGATACTGGCAGGCAGGCACTGAACAACTATCGAGTACTCCTCCTGGTGTGTGGTTTGGGCTGGGAAGACCAGAAGGCATCTGCTGTGGGCACAGTGACATCCCTTGCAGAGGGGACACAGAGTGGCTCTGGATCCATGGAAACGAGGTGCCGACAGAATCACCACTGCATTATTGTACATTCATTCAAAGAGCCTGTAGGAATCCTTACCATGCCAGAGCTACTGGGCACTCTCCTACCCAAGTCCCCAGCCACCACGGGCTGCCAGCACAGCAAAGTTCTATGCTGTACAGGGCAGGAATGATGCTGAATGGCTCCCCATGTCCTATTCTCTCCTCCTCACTTATACTCCCTCACTCCTGATGCCAAGAGGACATGTCATAACTAAGCGGGAAAGTTCTCTAGAGCAGCTTTTAGACTTGGATCTCTTACAGGCTATGACCCAGGGAACTCATCAACAGGAAATAAAGAGGAAATTAAATTTGAACAATTCATAGTCTAGTGACATAATGATATAAATACAAAAGGAAAAAAGTGAGAGACAATTTAAACACCCTAAGGTCTCCATGTACTTGCCATCTCTGTATGTACCTGTGTGTGTACATATTAGTATACCCCAATATTCATCCAGAAGATTTGTGGGAGACAATCCAAATGAAACAAAGAATTAGTGACATAGATGCACAGATTAAGTAGAAAAAAAAAAAAAGAAGGAAATTTAGAAATAATAACCCACTTCTCTGGGGAAAGACTCAGCAAGTTCAAGAACAGATTACAGTACAATAAAATCTGACTAAAAGAAATCCTCTGCAGACTGGATGGGCACTCACACTGAGTGGCTCTTAAAATTAAGAAATTCTCTGTAGAGTAGGTGTGCTCCCACCCTGAGTAATTCTTGGGAAAGAATGATAATACCAGTATCAGGAGATGAAATTCAGAAATATACATATATCACAGAAAGCAAACAACCTATGTCTCTGCAGAGCCATCCCCTGAGAAGTATTCAACACGTGACTGTTTTCCATGCCCCAAGCTTCAGAGAACACTGTGAACTCTACTCTTTTCCTGAGAAACTGAAAATCCTTATTACAAAACACAGGTGATATTTTCTTCACAACATCCCCAGATGTGGCAGATGCATCATAAAAGGGAGGTTCCAGGATGGGCAAGAGGCTGCTTGTGACTGCAGACTCCCAATAGCAAACACACACCCCTGGCTTCAGAAAACCGTTCCTATGCAGGAGGTTTCTGAAAGGCATTCTCACATGAAAGGTGATGCATCCATGCTGAAGCCTTCCCACAGGGAAAGTTGCATCTCTTCATGTGTTTGCTTGCTGGTCCCTCCCCTACTGCAGGTCCCTTCTAGAAAGTTGCAGTATCATCTTGCAGTAGTGATTCCAAAAGATTTGTAAAGGAAATCCTCAAATCACCCAATCACTTCTTGATGTAAAATCATTGACTAGACTGAGATGACACTTTGGTCTCTTGTGATTGGTATTTGCCATAGTGTATTTCCAACTTGTTAGCCTGAGAGCTCTCTCAGCCATCTCTTGTTCATATCTGACAACTATTCTGAGAACAGGTTAAGAACTCACAGGAAATGTTGGGTCAGCCTTTCCTTTGAGTAAGTACATGTAACGTTTAACAAGTCTGACAGCTGGGGGAAATGCTCAGCTTTCCTAATAACTTTAAAGACTGAATATTATTTTTTAAACTATTTCTGTCTAATATAAGTCAATCCAAGACCATTTCCCTCGGTGCTTTCTCCTGTAAGTGGGATGGTATTTTCAAACCTATCAAGTGGAGTTTCAAGGGAAGGGCTTTTTGCAACTCCCTTGATAACTGCATGCTTTATGGTAAGAAGAATACAGTGTTTTATTCCAGGACAGGAGGAGTAAAATCTCTCAAGATGCTACTGAAAATGTGGAATACCTTACCTTCCAACACATTGCCAACACATTTGGCAATTTGGATGCAACAGTCCATGTTGTGATTCCCATATGTATAAACAAGTAGGCTTATAGGGAGTCAGAGAATAGTGACATATCTCTTCTCTCTACTCTCCTTGGGTCTCCAACATAAGGTGACCAACACTGAGGTTCATTTTGTACAGTATTTTGAAGTGTATTTTTACCACAGCAGTGTCACGTGTATAATCAGAGCACAACTGCTATATTGAAATGTATCCCTTTACAAGAGAGCGCTACGCTTTTGTAAAGATACTTTTTGACATATTTTTATACAGTATTGATACTAGCAGAGCTAGTAGTTTCATACTGAATCCATATTTTAGCTACACAGGTAAGTGAGAAAAGTTTGCTCTTTTTAAAAATAAAGGAAGATGAGCAAATCTAGTAAGAACAATACTGTAGCAATACACAGTATATATACTGGAAAACTGGGGAATAATATAAAAAAAAACCCCTCTTGACACTTGGTACATATTTGTCATCGTGCAATAGTTACTAAGTAGAGTAACTAATAGTTACTCTACACACTTTTCCTATTGGCTGCAGTAAGAATAATGCTACAGGACTGACGGAGCTAGATGGAGCAAGGTCTTTGGTAAGTTTATACAGGTCCTTTTTATTGACCTTTATACAGGTCAATTTTCTGTTCATTTAATATAGCAGTTACCCAAAGCTTTTTTTCATAATATAAAGTTAATTTCTCCAGTGAACAGGATAGGTTAAAATTTACCAGAATGTACATTTACGAAACACTTTCATGACATATCTATGACCTTTGTGGGAAATAGATCCATATAAAGGTAGAAGCTACAAATGCAGAGAAGTAAATTAATTTTTTTTAAAAGCACTTGATCAGTTTTCTTCCACGTGTAATTTTTAAAAATTACCATTGTCAAACTGCACTCTGAAAGGTTTCCTTGCCTTTTGAGCAGTTCTCAAATCATGCCAACAGTTAACATTACCACCTGTTGGAAACATACAGTAGTAGCATCTGGATTTTCCTTTTAGAAACCTCCTCCAAAAAAAAAAGTTATTTTTCTAGTGAATAATTAGACACTTAGATTTTGAAGCTCTGAGGAGCCCTGCATGCTATTTTCCTCCTTCTTGAAAATGAAAGCTACAATCAGAGCACTTAAAAAGCTTGAGTGCCAGAGTCTTCCTTGGACATAAACTCTAAAACACACTGCAGCAAAAGCCTGCTAATCTGCCTACAAGTTCAAATTAGCTTCTTGCTGTTACCTTCAATAAGCTAAAGTCTTATGCAGGCTCCATAAAAATCAGATTTATGCAAGTTTAATAAGCCTCGTGGCAAGTTATTTCTCAGATTTTTCATGGTCTGGATATCTTGGAAAGCATGTAGGAAACAAGACAAAAGCCATCTCAAGCCCCACATTTTTGCAGCAGCATAGAAAACAAAAGCAAAACAGTAATTTCCTCTACTGTGCTGGAGAGAGAAGTCGATGTTTTGCTCGGTGCGATGCAGTGAAAGCTTACATGGTGGGAAACAGTTCTTTTTCATATAGAAGCTTGGCGTTGTATTAAGAGATAAGCTTTTAATTAAATTGGACTTCCTGAGAAGCTGCTAAAGACTATCTCACTGCTATCCCACTGACAGGGCCATCAATTGTGGCACTGACAGCAAGTAGGCCTATAGCTCACAGCCATGAAGTACTTTCCATTTCCCCAGTGTTCGTTTCACAATCAAAACATGAACTCAGTTATATTATACATAAACCTATTGTACCATTCCTGAATGAGATGGTAGAATTCATGTCAAAAATCAGTAAAGTCAGCTATGGTCAGCACTCAGAGGTGCATGCAAGTCAGAAGGGCAGAATCGGACGACGCAGTTGTTCCATATTGTCTACTTTTCACCTCATTCATTATTTGGTTATTGAATGGAAAATGTGAGTTAGGTGGTGGTGACTGTTGCTGAAAACAGACTACAAAGGTGATGGCTAGGCAGTAAAAAAGTTTGACATCGCTTGGGAAGCTGCTCTACTGTAAATACTAGGAAGCCTTGAGATTGGAAATCAATGACTACTGTGGTACAGATCTAAACCTGCGAGAAAACAGATACGAGATATACAAACAGAAAACAGCTCCACTGAACCATTCAGACTGTAGTTTGCAGTTCTCTTCTTTGTGTTTCTAATTGTTTTGTTCCCTTTGAATATTTATTGAGCAATTATCCTGCAGCAGCTGAGCATCTGAAGTTTATATGTATTATTTAAAATATTTTGTCAATGTGCCCTCTTTATTGATATAAAACTATGGGAAATTACATTAAATGTCATTAGGAACCATAATAATGTTCATTTAATGTGCAGTATAAGCATTTTTTCTTCCAAAACCTACATGCTTCCTTTGTTTCCCTTTGCTGGTTACTCCTATTTGCTGCTTCTGGTGTTATTTTGGATTAAAATTTCTTTACAGAACAGACATTGCTGTCTATGTTTGGTTTTCCTCTAACAACATCAGCAGAGCAACATAAAAAGTTACATAAATGCGATGAGTGGAAGTTTTTTTGTTCTGTTTCATTTAAAGAAAATCTTAACTTAGAAAATACCCGAATCTGCCACTGGAAGACTCCAAAGCATATTACTTTCAAGGTCCAAAGAGCCCCCAGTCCAAAAAGCAGCCTATAGCTCCCCACCATGCTGTACGAAGGTGACTGCTTCCAACAAAGATCTGTGATTAGGACCCTTGTGAAAGCCACAAAGGGAGATGTGTGTGCCTTATTCCTAGTGTGCTTTTCTAGTGCTAAAAGCCTCAGGCGATGATGATGTAAATATTTCTTTGGTGCATAGAAACCTGTAATGTTTAAATACTCCCATAAGATCAATGTATGTGAACCCCATTATATTATATTTCTAGATTAGTTTAATTTTTTTTAACTCTGTGTATACTATCTACTTCCATGACTGGTGCACAGAAAATGAACTGCCTCCAGTTTTACTCACAATGTTCTAATGCCACTACAACCTTGCCCAATTTGCTCCTTAAATAATCTTTGTAAGACCTGACTCTTGTTGCCCGCTAGAGAAATTAATATTGTCATACAAATTAGCGTATGACTCACCATGAAAAATGACAGTCTATTGACTGCATAGGTTTCCAGGCGTTCTTAGATAATAGATGGCTTAGATCTCTCTTCACTCCTTTGACTTTAAAGAACATGGTTGTCATGACACAAGTTGACTTCATAGCAATGATCTGAAAAATAGCCAGAGAAAAGTAGTAATGTTTCCAATGTTATACAGAGAATATTCGTAAGGTAGTGCTGAGGTCTCCCAAGTCCAGCCCAATGACTTAATTTTTCGTTCATCCCTCATCACTGGAAGGTGACTTAAAAAAGAAATACAGTAAAGAAAATACAAATCTTTTGAAATGGAAATAACTGGATTTTGGTGCTAATAAATATAACTTTACCTTCAACCTTTTGCAAAGATCCAGTCCAAAAGCATATTCTTTTAAAACATAACGTGATCACTGAATACGTGATCTTTGGTGTTTTTCTTACCCAAAAGATTTAGGAGTTGTAAGTGCTGCATACACGAAGACTGCAAATCATGCTTATACACACTGCATCTTTGTTAGGATTTCTGTACAAATAGATGCCGTTTTCCTCACCTGTAAACTGAATTCAAAACTGAGGAGTCATTTAGGGAAAGAGCAATACAAACAATGGAAAATACAACAATGACATCACTGCACAGTCAACTGCAATACATGCTGTTTGCAGCTTTAACATCTTTGCCATATTCCAAGCCTTTTTAACAGCTCTGCATGTTATAACTACTGCCATCAGTACCACAACTGCACTGAAAATGGAGCCAAATGCAATTTTTATAGGAGTCCTTTCTCCAAATGCAGGAAGAGTTGCATGGCTTCAGTCTTTTATTTCTTAAGATCACATTCTATCACTGATGAATGTGATAAAATTATTCTGAAAAATTAAGTTAAAGTCTAAAAAGCTTGCATTTTTGCATTAAATCAAAGTATACTTTTAAGAATATGAACTGTTATTTAATATTTCATGTGTCTTCAAAAGCAAATTATATTACTGAGCATTTCTGAAAAGCAACAAACTGCACTTCAGGCTTCCTAGCAGGTGTTTATTTGATTTTCAAAAGAGCTAGATATTCAGGTTTTAGCAACACCCAAGTGTTCAAGTGTTCGGTACTTTGAGATTCAGAAAGAGGAAGCGGTTTTATGCACCTGTTGCCCACGTAGGCAATCTCTGTACCACAAAAAAAGAACATCCATCAGCAATACTAACAAGTACAAACTTGACAATAGCTTACTAGAACACGTGGCATATTCATTAGTGTAGTTTCTGTTTATCTATTTTTATGCTGAAAAATGAAATCATAGAGAGCAAACATCTTTTTACTGCACAGGTATTAAGCAAAGACCAGTTGTTTTATCAGCTGATAATTTGCTAGTGGCACATTTCTACTAGTTTTAAGCAGGTAAGATTCAAGAAATACATTCTTTCTCATCTTTGAAAGAGAAATCATTTGTTGACTTGTGGTAAGTGTTTGTGAATAATTTGGAAGTACATGATACATGCGTTCATTTCAGGACTTTTTAAAAACAGCAGTCCATGAATGTTTTCATACTGGAATCGTACCCACTACAGGTAGTTCTCGGTCTCCCCTGTGTGTTTACCAAACAATCACTGCCATTGGCTTCCTGAAACGTAGAATATAGACATTGATTAAATGAAAAGAACCACATGCTGTATACTTACTGACTCACGTGTTCATTCCCATCCCTTTTTTCCAGTTCTAGGACTGCCAGAAAAGCCTAAGGACAGTATTTGCTTTTTCATCAAGCACTTTGAATTCTTCTGACTCATAACACATTCCTATAATTTTTCATAGACTGTATATCATAACCAGTCTTCTATTAAAACAAAACAAAATGGTTTCCAAATATACTTAAAGCTTTAACTTTTATTGTATTCTTCTTGATTTCCAAGCATAATTTTATTTCACAGTACATTACTTTCTATTACACACTTTTGTACTTTATCATTAATACCCTTTCATTATTTCAATAAACAAAACTAAATGTAGTGTTGGCAGTTTGGCTCCATGCTTCAGTAGTCTCACCATGCATCAGACAGCTGTAGGACAATCAAATAAATGACTGCAACACACCATTGTTTTAATTATATTTATTGATTCAAGGGTGTTTAAATCCTTGTTTTTTTCTTGAACAATAATTTATTTATGTCTATAAATTGATTAATGGATTGCCATCTTTATCATGCAGTAACCAAATCTACAGCTGATTAAGTAATGTGTTTCTTGTACAAATTATCTAAATTATACATGCCAAACACATCACATTCCCCATTTAACAGAAGAAGCCGCTTGCCAGGAAATCTTTTTATCATTAGCTCTTCTCAAGTGTGATACAGTTTTTAATGAAAAAGTGGGACACTTCAAAGAGGCGAGTGCAAAATGCAGCTGGGCATCTTACATGGGCATTGTGTTGTGTTACATGTGGTGCCCTTCAGATGTTGCACAGTGTACAGTATAATACACCACTACACTGGTTGGTAGAGAAGTTTATATTTCCTTTATTTTTTAATGAATACATCTCTCAACGCAATTTGAAATAATGAAAATTTGATTTACAGTGTATTAAAAATATATGCATGCTCGGAGCCAGCTTGTAATTAATTCCTTCACTTGGTCTGACTAATTTCAGCTCATAAGAGTAACTTCTCACCAACATGAGTGGATGTGAGAAAAATTATCTTCTTGCCACAAGAGCAGCTCATTTTGAGTTCAAGAAAACTTACTCTGCCTTCACAAAAGCAGAGCATGCCATGCTTCCACAAACATACAGGATCCCTTTTCTGCTTTGCAATTGAATTCTACTCTTTGGTGGTCTCAGCTTCCACTCACTCATCTCTGCAGACGTTAACCCATCTGCCATTACAATGTCTCGTCTTCATCTTGGAGAAGAAGAGGCAAACAATTGTTTTCTTCTCAATCGTAGAGAACTGAACAGTCATTACAGAGGCCACCCAAGGACAGAGAGTGGATGATGAGGCACCTGAGGTAATCATCTTACTCAAGGCAGCACTTCATAATCAAAATTTCCAGACTGTTGATGACACTTTGTAGTTTCCAAAGCAACCTTTCATC
Source organism: Laterallus jamaicensis coturniculus (assembly GCA_022605575.1). Taxonomy (NCBI): domain Eukaryota; kingdom Metazoa; phylum Chordata; class Aves; order Gruiformes; family Rallidae; genus Laterallus; species Laterallus jamaicensis. The sequence continues at coordinate 8,646,953 of JAKCOX010000005.1, forward strand.
ATTCTTGAGTTCTGATGGGACACTGATTGACACTTTAAGATTTATGTCTCCAAAACAATGTAGTTCTGTCTATAAATCAGTGGATTCCCAATTTTGTCGTGCAATGATTGCATCCATGACCAGTTACTGAACGTGTTTCTTGTGCTGATCAACCACGTAAGCCCAGGCCTCAGAAGTGTCTGCTGACCAACACTACAAAGCATGGCATACACCACAGTGTCTAATAGATATCCCATAAGGGATATATATAAACCTGCCTCTGAAGTTGACTTTAGATTAGCGCACTATACATACATTATATAAATTTATTATTAATAAATACACACACATCTATAGCTTGTTTATATTTAGCTAGACAGCAGCAAGAATAGTGGTACGGATCTGCATTGTTCCAGAGGGAAGAACACTTTGGAACATTTTCTCTCAAGATGATGTAAGAATATTTAATTATTATTTAGAAGGCCCTCCACATGTTTCTTAACTGGTGTCATTGTGCATAACAGCATTGATTGTGGCTGGAGGGCACTTGGCCAGTTCCACTGGTATAACTCAAAGGAGCTCAAAGAGCATGCTAAATTTCATACCAGGATTTTGCAATAGGCATTGCTCAGAGTCCCATCTGAAGTGTTTGGGTTGGTTTTTTTTAATTATAAAGTATTTCTGATAGTTCCACTAGAAATCTGACTAGAGAAAGAGACTGTAAAAATCTTTACATCTACTGTTCACAAAATAAAGAGAACACCAGATATTTTAGGAAACAAACATGAAAAATGTTACTGACTGGCAAAGTGGTACAGAAGGAACAATGAAAAAAGGACAATAGGGTTGAAGAAGAGAGCAGACTGCTCACATCCTTGCCAAAAAACATCCATTATGTGATGCACTACATCTCAAAAGTAGCTTTGAAAAACATAGCTCAATCTAAAAACTGGGCTAACTACTGTATGCTAATCAGCAAAAAAAATGTTAAGTTCCAGCTTATCATCTCATAAGGTAGCAATTTGTTACGTAAGAGAGACCTGTAGCAGGTAAGTATTCCTGCAGAAGGTAAAAAACAAAATACATTTACCAAAGAACACGCAGAAACACTTTTTAGCCAATTTTCATTGTCTATGTCATGCTGTCATTATCTCATATGCCTCATACTCACTGACATGGAAAGCAGGATTTTGGGGAACCTGTCTTGAAGATTTTAGAACTGCATCACCCAGAGTTAGTAGCTACACTGCACATTCCTATAATTTCCACCTATATTAGTAACCAGCTCTAATGCTAATAATGTTAGTAGTGTTGAAAGTGAAAAGATTCAGTAAATTATAGGTTGTTTCACTTGTGCTTAAATTACTTCCAACTCCACTAAACAAACCAAACATCAAAAGGATTTTCATAAGGAAGTCCTTCTAGAAAATGTAAAGTAAAAGGGAAATCATGACTATAAATGAATAGAAGATTCGCATCTCTGAAAATAGAAGGCCTGTTTACAGGCAGGATAACCTTTCAGATTAGCAGTTGTACTACAGAAGGAGAAAGTGTTACCTGGGGAAAGCCTGGGAGACCAGCGTTTGTTACAAGGCTTTTAGTGAGGCTGCATCTCTCACTCATATGTGATATACAAGGACCTCTGCTGAGCAAGGCAGCAAGTAAAAATAAACTATGCATTCAGCAAACACTTCTGCCTTAGCCTTACTGTTGTTCACATGAGTATCGGAGCAGGTTAGAATCTGCAGTTGTTGTGAGGTGTGTGTTTGTTTAACAAGAGGGGTTCCCAAACAACATTCTCATTGGTGTACAGAAGGGAGAGCGGATGAAATTCTGAGCCACGGTGTGTACTGCTGACTATGCCACTATGAGGGAACCCAGGACTCACTCTTGCTGCTGTACAGTATGCCACATACAGCCTAGAAGAATGAGCTGTAGTGTAAGGCTTTATCATTTTAGAGAATTAAAGTGAATTTGAACTTGTATATCTGTAAACATTTTAGGCACTGAGTAGGTTTGACTAGTCAAGTCAGACAAAAGCACAGAATTTTTTTCATTCACAAAATGTAATTACATGAGAAGCTGTCTCTTGCAGTGACAAAAAAGCCTGGGATGGGACAGTTACTGATACTTAAAGTCTAGGGAGAGCTTTTAGGAGAATAGAGATGTTTCTTTGAAAAAGAATTGTTATAAAATCTGGGTTTTGTAGCACTTGAAAGATGTCCATAAGCCCTGCCAAACAGTGAAACAATAATTGCTGAATTTCAGAGAAAGGGGCAACTCTGTTTTACAAAGTCAACATATGACAAACTTTAATACATATAATTTCCAGGTTTGGCTCTCAGAAGTTCTCTTTGAAATCTTTCTCTATCTGCTCTTTGAGCCAAACGATACTGATCTGGGTTCACAAAGCAATAATTAAGCAATTAGGGAATGCAGTTACTCCAGCAAAGGGCAATACTCAATGAATGATAGAAGAGAAAAAGCAAAAAAGATAAAATCAGTCTCTGTGTGTCTAAGGTCATTGCATTCCCACTACCCCTTAGATGTTTTATAACACAACATGAAAAGGAAAGCATACCCGCTATTGGTACTTAATTGACTGTTCAGTACATATATCAAGTGCCTTGTCTAATTTTCTAGCTAAAGTTTCACTAGAGTTTTGAATTGTGGAATCAAATAGAAACTTCTTTCTCTTTTCTTACTATTAAACTTGTAGGCTTTGATGTATTTTGTCTTTGAAGGTGCCTCATTGTTTGCTGGTTTGGTTTGAGTTGTGGTGGTGGGAGAGGGCGGGGGGGGCATTTTGCTTGTTTTTTTAAAGCCTGTATACATAATACCCAAATCAATATTTTTCAGTGAAACTACATGAAAATTGGAAGAGTAACTGCAATTCACTTTTATGTAAAGAGCAAATTATATAAACTTACTAGCAATTCCAGCTGTTGATCTCAAGATACACGTATTTAAAATCTGACTGTGGGTAAAACAAGCTCCTGGAAAGTTCCAATTAGTTTCTTCCACCATAATTCTTGAGTGACTGTGGATCATCATTATACCTAGGAAAAGAAAGATATAGTAGCAATCCTATTTAAAAGCTTTTTTTCACCATCAAATAGTAAGAAGCAGTAAAAAACACAGCTGATGTATTTCCACATATATCCCACACAAAGGCATGTACGTGTATTAGCAGTAAGTTCACCACAGTAACCTGTAAACTTCTGGCTCTGCACATGATTCATATACAACTAATTCTTCATGGACAAAAAGCTAGATCCTGCAGCAGTGTTCTCTCACTTTTGTTTGAAAAGCCAATAATTCATATTTAAGGAAATATTTCCTGACTTCCTCCACAAAAATTTTCCAGGTAAGTGTCACATACACCTCTCACAACCACACTTCTACCCACCGTTAAAAAGCACAGCAATTTCCACAGTTACAAAGGGTCAGTGCTGACCAGCAGCTAAGCATCCATAACACTGCTGATATTCCCCAGCCCACCACCCACATGGGGCAGGGAAGAGAATAAGAAGAGCAAAAAACCCAAGAAAACTCATAGGTCAAGATAAACATCAGTTCAGTAAGTGAAGGAAACTGAAAACAGCTATGCAAAGGCACTCAGTTATCACCCCCCACAAGCAGACCAATAGCCAGCCAGTTCCTGAGCACCAGCAACCCCTGCAAGGTATATTGCTCAGCACGATGTGACCTGGCATGGAAAAGCCCCTGTGCCAATTCAGGACAGCTGTCCCAGCAGTGCCCCATCCTAATTTCTTGCCCAACATAGCTTGTGTGATGGAGCAGACAGAGAAAGACAAAAAAATTCCTTGACGCTGTGCAAGCACTACTCAGCAGTAGCCAAAACACTGGTGGTGTTTCCAACACTGCTTTTCATGAATTCAAAGCTTTTGGAAGAGAGCTAGCCATGTCAGACTGACCCAGCACAGCAACATATCTGAAGAACACTGCCTGTTGTATTTGGCTTCCCTGAAACTATTACACCTACTTTCTGCTTTATTTAAAATACCGTAATGTATTCTGAAAGGCTGGTTTGTTGGGTATTCTTTTTTCTCCCTACAGGCTCACTATAAACTCAAAAATACAATTGTATTTATACATCAACACAGCATGAAAAAGGCTCTTAAAAAGTTACGAGCCAGTGCTCAATTGTTGACTGTAGGTTTTACTCTGCGCTCCAAAGGACAATTACTACATTTCTCCCATCCAGTCCAGAGAAAAAAACAAACAAAACCACCAAACACCAAACTTTCCAGAGCTTTTGAACATTTCTTTCCATTAGATCAAAATAAAGTTAACAGCAACAGTATATTTTTGCATTACATAGTGTGACATACAGAATATTAAAATACTTTCTGACTTTCAACCAGCTGAGCCTGGTACACTTTGTTTTTAATTAGACATACTATAACATTCTGGTTCTTGTAGCATTAAATAATCTTTATCATAACCTACTCCCAACTGTAAACTGAATACAAATATATTCCCTGCTAGGCACTAAAACAGCGTGGATTGTTTTGTAATGCTTTTACAAAGGGATACACAAAGTTCTTTGTGCAAGCATAGACAGAGACAAAAGCAGATAATGTTGAACTTCAACTCCCCAAAGAACCCTAAGAGGATGGTGACTGCCCTCCATGATTATGACTGTCCCATGGGACAGGTGTTCTTGGGCCACAGTCCTAAACCAGCATGAGGGAATGAATGTACCAGGCATTTTTGAATTCTGTGGGATTGGAAGTCTAACTGACAAAAGTCCTGTCACTACTTACAGCATCCTTACTTTTGATACAAGAAACACTACCAACACTTTTCTTCTACATGTTTTTATTTGTTAAATTAAGTCTATAGTTTGGAAGACAGGTGGTGTTAACCACTTTTTCTTTTTTTTTTCCTCCAGAAATACTTTACAGTCAGACTGTACTTTGCTTACCCAGTTTGAAAGGCAGATGCTAAATAAAGAGGAATATCATACTTAGTTTTCTGGGTGAACACTGCAATTATATAGAAACAAACAAATTAAATATCTTGGCAACCCATAGGCATCATCTACCAAATTTTCTTAACCATTTAAAAACCTATACCAGTAGTAGTATCTAGCTTTCCCATCAAGTCACATCTCCAGTAAAAAGGAAGGAAAATAGTGGGAGTAGACTAATGTGATACCCCAGCCTTCTCTTCCTATTTCTTATTCTTCCTCTGAACGGGATAGCTTTGTTTTGACTGATTCTTTCAGAGATTTCTCTGTTTCTGCATCTTCTTTGAAACAAGAGTGATTTCAGCTCAACAATAAAAGAGACAGAGAAAAGAAAAGGTCGAATCACAAGGCACATAGATTTAATTTAGATTTTAATTTAGATAAGATACTGATTATTTTCTCAGACACTGGTCTTCATTTTCCTCAATCAGGAGCAAAATGCAAGAACGATTATGGAGGTCCTAAACAAACACATTCCAGATTTCCAGAGAAGTCTTAAAAACTCCTCAGAGCAGCTGCTCTCTTTCATGGCATTGTTGTTGAAAACAACCCTGTTGACAAGAAAATGTGCTGTGAACAAACAGGAGGATCTCTGCTCTGTCACACACAGGAGGTGCCCTCCAGGCACTCCTGATTAGAAAGGGGTATAGCACAGGGACCATGCAGTTTCTTTGTAGTGATGGCAACAAAAATATGAAATAATCATAAGAAAAATATTAAACACTCATATCTTATTCCTCAACAGCTTACAAGAATTTTTGCTTGGATTATGTTGGCAGTTAAACTCTTGAGGCAGTTTCAGATGCTAACCATTAACTCTCATATTTACCAAAATCCCAATTTATCGGTCTTACTGTGTGAGAAAACTACTGCTTTTGCAGCACAAAGGGATGTTGATAGTTGTGGGAAATATTGGAAATGTTGCTTTTGCAAACCAAAATGGGTTGCTGTAATTCTTTGTGCTGACTTGTAAAGTGGAGAACTAGAAGGGAGTACTATTAATACAAGTTTTGCTGTTATGGCAAAAACATGGTATAAAACGGTTGCGGGCTCTGACCAAAAGTGTGCCTACTTTTTGGGTCACCCGCTCTTGCAAGACCGTATAATAAATTACTGCTTCACTAACGTTTCTACCTGGAGTCCTTGGTTTAGGACCTTTTGTCATTTCTAACAATAATAAAGTTTCCCAAGCTAGAGCTTCTAGAAGATCTAGTCCCTGACCCACAGCCAGAAGAGAAGGTGAATAGATAAAGTGTCCTCCTTCCCAGGTGTACCAGTGACCTTAGAGCACCTTTGCACAAAGCTATTGATCCAGGGGTCACAGAAACAGCGTAAAGCAGATACTGCAATAGGATACAGGATGCCACCTCCCCTCATTCTGTAAGGTAAGTAACATAAGGGGCCACATTTATACCTAAAAAGCTAAAGCACCGTGTTGCTAATTTTGGCATCCTTTCCCAATTCCAGCTGCCCGAAACCCTGGAAACACTCTTTGTACTCTCAGAAGGCTGGTTACAACTTCAGAAACCTCCAGCAGCTGCATATTGGTTGCCCAGTGATATAACAATACCTCATTATTCCCTCCTATACCCTTGGACCTGCAGATCAAAACTCTTCACCTGCTCTGCAGCCCAATAGTCCTTTTAAACTGCTCCACCCCCGAAAAGGTTTAAAGAAACCATGACAGGAATAGCTGGAAACAATGCAATTAATAACAATGGAAAGAAATATTCCTGAATAACCCAGGTTACAGAAAGGAGAACAAAAATCACCATCACCTTTTAGACTCCATTGTAAACAGTGCACCAAAGAAAGAGGAAAGAGAAGACAGACATCACCACACTTCTTCTCATAGCTCTTACTACCAAAGAAGTCCATAAGATCATTTTACAGCACATCAAGGCTGAATGTGGCCTTTATACTTCCCGAGAGGCTTTGATGCCTTTGAAGCTATTGCCTAAGATGAGAAAATGAACTAATATCCGCATCCAACAACTGATCAAGGTAAACATGTTTATAAATTGCTTAGAGATTTTAAGAACATTCATTGCTTGTCTGGGAAAGATTCTTTTTTCCAAGCTGCCTTGCAACATACAGGATTTTTTTGGTGTTTATATATTTGACTTCAGACAAGATATTTCTGTGTCAACAGCATTGTACCATCCATTGGTGAATAAACAATGTCACTGAATGACTCATATATATATTTTTAAGGCTGGGCTTGGTTTCTTAATTAAATAATTATAGTATCATAACTTTAAAAGCTTAACCACATCACAATAAATTAACAGCATTTTTTAATGGATTCTAATAGTCTCAGCCCCATTATGTAGCACCATGCTCCTAAACTGTTCCATGAAGCCATTTCAAAAATAGGAGATGACAAAACAGAGAGCACAGAAAATTGCTTAGAGGTTCAGTATAGACACAAGCATTAGTCACAAAACAGAGAAAGGAATCTGTGTTTGTGATTTGGAACAGCTTAACTGAATACGCTGCTGTATTGATACTGCCGGTGCCATCATGAGGGCAGGATGGTATTAGCATGGTGGAAGGAAGAAGTAAAATCTTTTACTTAAGTGTTTGGTAGAAGTGAAAGAGATGGAAACGTAGTAAAAACATTTCTTAAATCTGAAGTAGAAGCCATAAAACAAATACAAGTTGGAGAACAAAACTAAGTTAATTAACGTGAGGCAATTAAGTAAATCAAAGTACATTGCCACATCTTGACATCTCATACTCAGTTATTTTTGGCAAGTGTGATACAAATACTGTGGCTTAGCCATTTTAAAATAACATCTGAGCTCATTTATATTAATAATCTCAACTGCTTCTACTTTTAATTATTTTTAAATAAGATATAATTTTCTATTTTCTTTTGTGACAGATATTGTAGAAAATTAACAAAACTGCAATTTCTGAGTGGCAATAATTACTAAAGTTCTCTAAGATTATGATGGTAAAAGCACACAGCCATTTAGCTGCATGATAGTACCCACATAATTTTTTTAAGCCAACAGTGGAATATGCATGGTAGGCTTACAAATTATTTCCAAACATGAAAAAGAAAGACTTTGGGGCAGGGAAAAAAAAAAATTAAACTCTGTAAAACCCAAGCAGACAGAGGGAGCCAACTGAAATGACAGGTGCTTATGCTGCATCTGAGGCACTTTGGCTCTGTTTAGCTACTGATAGCTGACATTTCGAGTTAAGCAGTCAATAGCGAGGATTTCCCTCTGTACTTTGGGGAAACACCCAAACTTTCACATTAGCACAAACACAAAGCTTTCTCCAAGTTAATCAAAGCATGCAGTTTCACTGGTGTGAGCAGTGGCTTGTATGTGAATGGGGTGGATCTCTGGCTCTCCCTTAGCCTTCCCCAAATACACAGAAAGTACTGTAAACAATGCCAGAAATTGAGTGGTTTTAAACTTAAGCCTTGGCAAATGTTCCAAAACATTGTCTTGACCATAGGTAGTTGAAGAACTGATCAGGACTGTGACTTTTTTAAAAATAAAAATAGGCATAAAAATAGTCACACATTAAAATAAATAATACATTAATAACGAGCAGCTTTTCAAGTAAGCATTGGCATTTAGGCTTCATTTAATAGCTCATATTATTTGTAAACAAAAAAGCGTACATAATGTATAGCAGTTATAAAGATATTGAATGTTTCATATCGAGACTTGAAGAGGACAAAGGAAATATATGTTAAGATATATACATGCTTAAGTGTTCAAATACTACACACATATATGGTAACACTACTGTAGTACACAAAGCAGAGAATACTATGAGAAGAAAGTTTCTGTTACCTCATATTTGACTTTATATGGTACTGTGTATATATCTCACTGTTGGCTGATTTCTGGATTGACAGATACCGACAGAGAATTGTAAGAATATTTGGCATGAGTTCTTAAAGTCTTGAAAATATGGAACAATCTAAAATATTAGTTGGATCATAATGCAATTCTTTCCAATTAAAAGTGCTAAATCTCACTTAGACATTTTATCATCTGGAATAATCAAGTCACTTCATAAATGGCCGAAGCCATGCGAAGGAAATACTGATGTAAAATTCTTACTGCAGTGTTGGAGGCACATTGTTCATTGCAAGGTCAATGTTGTTCAGAGCTCTTACACTTCCTGTTGAGGTCAGAGGGAATTGAAGTATCTCAGGGGAGTAAGAATCAAGTACCAGGGACCAGTTGTCAGTGGACCTGGGATGTAAAGTTGAGATCCTGCCTGTTTGTGCCTGGATTTGAACAGTTTTCAGTTTACAGCATCTGAATTTCATGCTTTGCACAGCAGCTACCACAGAGAAAGGCTGAACCATGACATTTGGATCAGATCAGAAGCTGCCCCGGAGGCGGGAAGCAGTGCAGAGTTGGCATGTCATTCAGAGGCCGTGTCCCATTTCAGGTGGTTTGGGACTGTAAAAACAATTCCTGCTGAAAGAAGTAAAAAAGGGTGAGAGAGTGATGTAGAAGAAAGCTGAACCACATCATCATATTGAGTGGCATAAAAATGAATCAGTGTTTGGGCTTGCAGTACCAAACTGAAAATGTGGTTTCACCTTACATGTACAGCACCCTGTGTATGGGTTCCAGAGGTGGTATCTAAACCAGTTCAACACCAGAGAAATTATAGCCATCTAAAAAGTGAGTGGGAACGAGCAGTGACACAAGCTACAGCTGTTGTTACACCACCACAGTAAGATTTTCCCAAGAGTCAGGTTTGGAGGCCCCTTTCCAGGGAGACCTTGCATCTCCATCATACCATAGAAACATTGTTCCAGAAATTAAATCTTAACAATATTAATAATAATAACACACACACAAAACTCTTCAGTGATGCCCACTGCAGACCCAAAGTGTAGCTCCGAGAGGAACAAGTTCAAGGAAATACCTCTTCCAGCAGTTCAGCTTCAGGATCCTTCAGTCACCAGGATTCAGTTACACATCTCATTCACAGGCTCTGCAGATTCCAACTTGTCCCTAGGAAGCACGGGCACACAGGAAAAGGTTGTGAATACCACTCATGATGAGTCCCCTTCTCTGAGGCACTCCTTAGTCTTATGTGTTTTCCCTCTATTTCATAAAATAGCTTAATATTAGCATATACGGAAGGGGGAAAATAAATCACAACCCCACAATGTGTTTTTTCCCCTCAGATTTTGTCTTTGGGAAATACTGCTTTGAGATAAGAAATCTTTTGTTCTTGCTTAGCTAAAGATTTAATGACATATATGTTCAGAAAAGGTGACTGAAAGAACAAAAATGAAAGATCAGCAATCCTATTCACTGTTCACTTTACACCACTCTCAGCTGAAGAAAGTTATTATCACCCTGGTAATATGTGAGATTAGTGTTAGGAAACATTTTAGGGTTGTAACCTCAATTCAGCTAGACTGAAGTTTTTTAAAGCAAAGAGTGTGTTTTCAGAGAATTTGTGGAAAGCAAGTTCGTTCTACAAAATGAAAATGAACCCTCACATTTCCATTAAGTTAGAGGTAATATACATCACATTTCTATCAGGTTTTAACTTTCTTTTGTAAGTAAGTAAATATCTTCTGCCTATGGGTTTATATAAAGCAATGTTTGCTCATAAAGGGTAGGTGTTTACCTTATCCTACTTATGAAGTGAAGTAGAAAAAAATTGCCCTGAAGATGCCTCTGAAGCTCCTCATGATGTCTAGCCTGGGGGTTTGCAATCTGTTCTCCTGTTTAATATTTCAGTAAATATCACTTTGTTTCACCTAAAGCAAGACAAATTCCAGTCTCCACTGCAATTGATGGTTGCCAGGGGGCACGTACAAAACATCAGGTGTGAGTGTGTGCTAAATCATGAGCCTATGGAATTAATGTCAACATCCAACTTCTTAGCAGATGGAAAATGCTGCAATAAGGCTCCATATACTGTCTCCTCTCTTAAAGGTTCAGTCTGTTAATGGGACGATATGCCACTGAAGTACTTCCAGATCAAGTATGTACAGCTATAACTGTGTCATCTTCACTGTTAGTCCCCTCCATTTCACGCCCAATGTTTCGTGATGCATTTCTACAGTACGCAAACCCCTTCTGACCAGCTACACATTTCTGAGACAGAACACTAGAAAGTACTGTCATAAATATTACCCTAATTTAACACCACCAAACGCTGTGACAAACTCTAAGAGCTTTATTGATTTCAATGCTAATCTACACAAGCACAGGGTCTGGCATATTGACTTCTGTGATGACCAAGTATTTCTAATTTCTCCCAGGAGCACTCTAATTTCTAGGACCTGCTCTATTGGAACTGATCTTCTTAATTCTGATCAATGCGCTGTGATATTTTTAGTTCCCGACTCACTTCTTCAATATCTCCTACCATATGCATGAGTGTGATAACTGAAGTCTGATTTCTAGAACTAGGTGTGTGCGTTTATATCTCACACACGTATTTCCTAAAACCAGTTCCAACAAGTGAAATTTGATCAATGTGTGTTCATGAAAGATACACACAGGGTGAACTCAAATACAAAACCACACATTTTTAATTTAAGTGGGATAAACTTTCCCAAGTCTCCCCAAAATCCAGACCAGATCAGCTATGACATTTTCTTTTATTTTACTACCACAAAGTATATTGTCAACCAGAGACTTCTGAACAGATTTGTATCACTCTATGTCCAAATCTTGAAGAAAGAGCTTTGGCCAAGAGTTTTCTTCCAGAGCACTTTTTAATTGACCTTTCACTCTAACATTTTTATAATTACCATTTATATAGAAATACAGTTAAGAGGACAGACAGCTTATTTCTTAATATTCACAAGACATTTTTCTTAGCCTGTGGATAGCCTGGGATCTTTCAATCAGGCTATTTCTACGCTAAGTTGTTCAAAGTCAGTCAAAGTTTTTATTCTCACATGGAATTAATTCCCAGCAAAGCAGGAAGTTCTTTCACTGGCTGCACTCAAAACCTTCCTATGGGAAAAGGGAACATACCACACACATGGAGACAAGAACTTGCTGCGTGCCCAATTCATGTTTTAGCAGACTAACCAAAGTACATTAAAGAGCAATTCTAAGTCCACTTACAATACTATCAATATCTCACACATCCCAATCGGTAAAGAAAAGCCTCATTAATGACAATGTAAATTGTTATATGAGAAAACCTACTAATAGCTGCCACCTGCCCCCCCTCCCCAATCATGCTCACCTTCCAGATGTTCTCCTGGCCTCAAGGTTGATGCCATTAGCTTTTCTGCAGTTGGATGTGGGCAAGAGGGTTGTAGCAAACTGCCACCGTCCTGAGGACTTCTCCAGACAGGCATCTGTTGCAGTGTGTCCCTGCCACCTCCTCACTTGCAGGTTTGCAGAGACCTATCTGTATGCGCTTCCTCCTCCCACTGCCCAGTGGAGGCCTGCAGCCCACACCAGTGTCTTTGAAGCCCGTGGGCACCCATCCAGCTGCTACCGCCTGAGGGTCAGCCTTCAGGGATCAGGCTCCCCCAGACACATACAGCACTGAAGGAGAAGGGACAGTCACATACCACACCACAGCACCATCCCGCCTCTGTTTAATGTGAAGCCCGTGACTTTTTGCTAGCAACAGCAACAAGTCTTATTTGCTGGGCAACACTGTTCACCACAAAAGTATCTTTTATTCACTTTATTAGTTCACATTTCTGTTTAATTTAGTTTCCTTGACTCTCTGCTTACAGCACAACCAGTTTGCAAGAACCTGCTCTCTAATTCTGTCACCACTGCCAGTTGTATTACCACCTTAAATCCCACCATCTACCTAGGTCTTCACGGACTACTGAAAACTTTTAAACCTAATAACCATGGTCCATCAGAGGCCCTCCAGTAACTGGGCAATGATAGCTTGCTTTCACCTCCCGAAGCAGGAGAAGGGGGTGGGCAGGCAGACATGCAGGGGACCTGCATGGACTGGACAAAGGACAGCAAAGTTATTTATTCCTCTGCCAGGCTTAGTTCTCTTCATTTCCACTGTACCACAAGCATATACCTTTACCCTGGGATGAATAAATTATCTGACTCACAGTATATTACAATTGAAAGGGGAGTATCTAATTGCCAGAAAGCAGATGGCCTTACCCTTTTGAGTATGCCTGACAAGAACAAAAAAAATTACTGGCCTGCAACCATATTCCCAGAGGCAGCAATCTTGTCAGATTCTATCAGCTAGGTAAATGTGGATACAGTGACTGGTCAGTAACGGAATATTTCAAGGCCAAAAATCCCCAAAAAGCCCAGTTTTTACTTTTCATAGCAGCTTAGCCACATCTGCATGCCATGAAAGGAAAGAAAATTTCCTAACCTGACAGTCTTTCTTGCTTATGATGCCAATTTATCCACAACTGTGTTGAATATCACTATTACTGCGGTCTTTCTTCTTTCCTTTTTGCTACAAATATCTTAATGTTATTCCTTTTATCCATAAGTAATTAATTGGCAGTATTAACAGAGCTTGTTAATGAGAAGCTGGGCTAAAGATAAAACACCAAAATATGCAAAGTAGTAGCTTTATCAGAGTTACATTTATATGTTAGTTTTGAAAACCAACATCTCCAAACATCCTAAATAGCTTTAGAATATGCTAGTCCTTTTATAGTTGTGGTAAATCATGGTGATGACACCGTATAGTATATCAAATGGTCAAATATTATGGAGGTGAATGATGGCAAATCAAATAATTGAATTTGTAATGGGGAACATAAATGGCTTAAAGTTATAACCACAAAAAATTGTTGAAACAGAAAAAGCTGACATAATCTTTTTACAAGAAATTCACTTAAGTGAACAAGATGCTATCAGCATAGGAACACCTTGGATAGGAGGGAGTCAGCAAAATAGCTTTGCACAAAACAAGAGAGTTCTTTCAAAATACTTGGTAATTTATATAACATCTGACATGAAGGAGATTTGCTGACTGTTAAATATATACAGAAAGAACCGCCCTGTTTTAGTTAACATGTATGGGCCCAATTCAAATAAAGGCTCTTTCTCAGCACAGGTTACTATTTAACAGCACATTCCCAGAGAATACACAGTTTACGGCTGACCTTCTTGGTCAGTCTACATCATGCCTGCACATGATATGAGATATTCCAAAACAATGGGAAAATTATATATTCTTTGGATGAGTTTCTGGCAGAGTTCTATTCTCCAGAAGATGAGGAAAGCACAGTGATATGCAGGCAACTTACTTTTTTGTTGGCATTAAATGTTAGAAATTGATTAATCCCTGTTTAAGAGCTTTATGGCACATTCAAGCTTTTGCAACCTGTGACTCTGAGCATTGCCCCTTCTTTTCTTTGTCCTCACCCTCCATGAAGTCCCTACCTTTGGTGAAAACATCCCTTTCCTTCACAAAGTACAGGAGATGTCAGCACAGCTGAAGGCTCCATTATGCAGGATGCCTTGTCCCCTCCTCTCTGTGGCACAGGTAATTCAGAGATGCTATTGGTTTGGCATATTGGTGCAGTGTTAGTGGTCTATAGGCTTCTCCCAGGGCTTAGGGTATGATTAAAGGCATGGAAGAGAGGGAGAGACAGAAATCCTTGCCAGCATTCTTCAGGCGAAGGTGTTGTTAATGCTCCTGACTCCTTGAAATTAATCTGACAGGGAGAACTGGAAATAGCCCAGACAGATCTATCCTTGTACGGTCTCAGGAAACACAGGAGCACACCGCAGCCTTCGCTGTCAAACACAGCTTATTCAAACAGGACCACTTGTGTGAAGCAGCACTCCTTCAAACTAATAATCCTGCTGAAGTGAAACATTCCCCTCCTGGGAAAAAGCATTCTATGGTAATAGTGGCAACAAAATGAAGCCCAAAATCATTCCAGAAAGTTCATTATCTCCAGCATAATCCCTGTGACATTTCAGCCCAGACTGAGGGGTCTCAGAGAGGCGTTTAGAGACACCTCAGAGAGGTGTTTAGAGATTCCCCCAGGTCGTGAACTGAGGGTGCAGCTCTGACGGTGACAACCCAGGCTCAGCACCAAAACCTCCCCACAATTGTCATGAGCTCCTGCCCCAACACAGTGTCAAGAGGAGGGTCACCTTGTGCTGATTGAGTGTTCTGAAATGGGGCACCCCCATGCAGGCTGCGGTGCAGATTCTGAGGAGGTACCAGAAAGCTGCAAAACAGAGAGGGAAAACAAATCAAACAAATAAAAAGGAAAAAAAACCCCAAAGTTTTTTAACCTAGCATCTCTTTTCCCATAGGATGCTGGGGTTTCCCCCCCCTCCCCCCCCGTATTATTTTCCTGAAGTATAATCACATAATAC
This sequence comes from Laterallus jamaicensis coturniculus, assembly GCA_022605575.1. Classification (NCBI taxonomy): domain Eukaryota; kingdom Metazoa; phylum Chordata; class Aves; order Gruiformes; family Rallidae; genus Laterallus; species Laterallus jamaicensis. The sequence goes on from JAKCOX010000005.1 coordinate 8,662,241, forward strand.
ACAAGGAAATTATGTACAAAATCTGCAAAGCGAATAATATGCTATACTAGAGTGAGCACAATGCAATGAAATTTTAGGGAAGCTCAATAAATATGCATAATTTTCCATTTAACACCTTTAAAATGTCCTTGGTCATCAAAACACTATCATTTATGTTTTTATATGCTCCTGCTTGCTACATTGAATAGATTTTTTCCCCACTTCCTATTTAAAACATGTGAGTACATACAGAGAATAAAAAGAATTATACATTTCTAGAGTAAGCTGTCCTTTTCCTTATTCTCTGAATTCAACTCAGCTAAACAACTTTGCACAAATTTTGCTAAGAGGAAGTTCTCTAGTCCTGGCGTTAGATGATAGTTTCTGCTAAGTAACATTAGATTGGAACATGGTGTCCTGATAATATGTCAGAAGGGATGACATTAACGGGCCACAATGCCCTTCAAATTCATTTTATAAATATTTTTAATAGCACTGAGGCAATTCTGCTGAGTCTTGGCTAATAAAATATTTCATTATTTCAGGATGTTACTGGTATTTTATTAGCTGGCCAAGTAAGCAACTTCAGTTTTAAAATAACGTTGCTAAGGAGCACTTTCAGCTAGTACTGTCTTTTTCTTGTCCATCCAACATGGTGACTGCTCTTTAAAGGGAAAAGGACCTGCCAGAGCCTTTTTAAGCACTGTATCTCAAATTCCAGCAAGTGCTACACCCACATTTTAAGCATCCTTAGGGGTCTGAGTCAGCAGCTCAGGCAGTACAAAATCCATCTTCCTTGCTTTTGCAAATGTGTTTTCTTGGGTCTCTTTTCCCTCACCTTGCACACTGGGAGTGGTGCCAGATGCCCCTCTGAACAGTCAAATTAGGTGATCTATGCTCCTCTACAACTGGTGAACACTTGCCAGACAAAATACCAACACCAAGACAGTAGTCTCAACTTTAAGGAAAAAGGAATGACATTCAGAGGAAGATTTAAGAGCTGTTTTTATTTAGATTTAAGCAAGGTGCATGTCATGGGTTTTAGCTTAATTAAAAAGACTCCTGATACTCAAAATTAAGGTGTCAATTTGACATGGATGCATGGTGTTATTTCTACACTGATTCAAGGATTAGACATCCACCAAGTTCACACTGAACAACTGTTCACACACAAGCATGCAAGCAGGGCAAGCAAGAAAAAAAGCCCCTCCTCTACAAATTCTGTACAAGAAAGGTATATCACAGCCTTAAGCGCAAGGAGATGCCACTGCACTTGAACACATCCAACAATAAGAATAGAAACATGCAGGTTATCAGTCTGGCATACCATTACCTGATTTCAGGTTGTGTTTTAACTCAACATGGATGCTGACAGAGGCTCTTAATAAGCTGCTTATACAGAGCACAAAAAATATTATCTGGGAGGAAAATTATACTGTATCTATTTCAACTAGTACTCAGACAAATAACTTTCCAGAAAAATCAAATTTTACTTTGAGGAATGATTAGCTATGTTTGCTAATATCAGTGTCGCAAATCATCAAAACATTTTGATCATTCACACTCATTTAATAGCTACTGCAGATTAAAAAGTTCATTTTTTTTTAATTCTAAGAACTGCAAGTTTATTATAAAAATGTATTTATAGGCACTCATTTAAATAAAAGCAATACATTCACTTCAGCAGGTTTTCTAAACTCTTTTATTTATTTTCTACGAGTAATCAGTTTGGCAAAATTTGTATTGTGATAAACTTGACAGAAAGAAATCCCATTATGTGAATACCCATATTTAAAAATATGAGCTACAGAAGTAAGCAATCTATAAAGTCCTTTGTGGATTTAAGAGTCAACCTTCTCAAGAAATGTAATACTAACATGTGGTTTTTGCAGGGTGAAAATATAACAAATGGCTCCCATGAAGACAATTAAATGTATTCTTAACTTTAATTGAAGGGGTAGTGTTTTTTTGGTTTTTTTTTAAATTGTTCTTGCACAGGAATTATTATCTGAATAACCACCACACCTTTACCTAAAGCTTCTTTAAGTTTGCTGCCTATTCAGGGGAGGAACTCATCAATGTGCATAAATACCTGAAGGGAGAATGGACCAAAGTTATCAGTGGTGCCCAGTGACAGGACAAGAGGTAACAGGCACAGACTGAAACACAGGAGGTTCCTTCTGAAAATAAGGAAACATTTTTTTCTTGTGAGGGTTACTGAACACTGGCAGAGAGGCTGTGGAGTCTCCATGATTGAAGATATTCAGGGCTGTGGGAAACCTTCTCCTCAGCGCAAGCCTCCAGACTTCTGCTCTAACTGGTTTTGGGAAAATCCTGTCTGAATTGCACACTGTAAGGCTTGTTTTGCTGGAGTGAATCACAAGTGTCCTCTAGTATGTTTCTGGACCTATGTAACTTCCCATACTCCTGTACCACTTGGCCAGTATTAGATTGCTTTTAGTCTTGAGAAAAGGAGGCTGAGGGGAGACCTTATTGCTCTCTGCAACTTCTTGCAAGGTGATAGCAGAGATGTTGGAGTTGGTCTCTTCTCTTGGGCAACAAGCAAGAGAATGAGATGGAATTTCTTGAAGTTACACCAGGGGAGATTTAGGTTAGATACCAGGAAGAAGTTCTTCACAGAAAGGGTTGTCAGGCATTGGAACAGTCTGCCCAGGGAGGTGGTGGAGTCACCATCCCTGGAGGTATTTAAATGGCATGTAGGCGAAGTGCTTAAGGACACGATGTAGATGTGGACTAGTCACGGTTAGGCTGCGGTTGGACTTGATGATCTTAAGGGTCCAGCCCAAGTGATTGTTTGATTCTATATGGTATAATAAATCTGCATCTAATAGCCTTGCCATTACAGAATGGAGAAACATTCTTCCAACACTAAAATAATAATATTATCTTCACAGCTTTCAACACATTTGTAAGCTCTATTGACTAGTAAAATCTTCCAGCATGAGAACTACTGCTCTGCTCATATGATTCTTCTAGAAAACAGAACAAAAGAACAGCATACACAATCCTGACTAATGAGTTAAGTCTAAACATAGAACTATAAGCCTCTGCAGTTAACTGGACTTGTCCAGGACACAGAAAGATATAATTCCAAAGCATCACTCTAGCAAATTGAGTCAGAAGTCCATTGTAATAACTGATGCTCAGTAGAGGAGACTTCAGGATCAGAGGTTCAAGCAGCAGAACAGGAACATATTGTTGCCCCAAAGGTTTTAATGATCAACATCCATGGAATATAATAGCTACTTAAAATTTAATTTAGAAAGGCTGGTTCCTCTGTCTTTAAAAATGGAAGCATAACAAGACATGTTTGTGCCAGCAAAGCCTCAGTAACAAAGAAGAAATATTTCACCATTACAAGTTTCAATAGTGAGCCATGAAAACAAAAGGTTCAGTGAAATAATCCTGGGTCAGGGCTGTACATTATTTTTTGAGGACACAGCATGCTGCTGAAATCCTGTGTGTCAGTCCTTCATTCAGAGTAAAGGATTTAATAGATGAACTCTGATCCAGTGCCACACCTTTCAGGAGATGACTACTGACCTTGTTTGACTGTAATCTCATTTCATCACCAATGTTAGCCATGCCAGTTCATAAGCTTGATAATAACATCAAGTTTTCAGTAGATATAGCACATTCAAGCATGCACTAATATCAGAGACCAAATGTATTTGTCTTAATAGATGAATTAAAGCATTCAAATAAATTATTTTAACTTATTTGGTGAAATATAACTTTTGGCCAAGATGCTGATAGTTGTCTAAATTGGGAAATGAGTTACTTAAATCTGTATGTAGAGTATCCTAAACAGCTTTTGGTTGTACCTATACTTAATTTCATTGAGCACTTGGAGTACCCAGAAAAAACTTGTATCATTTTTCACTATCTTTGTTAAAATGTAAGACTAAAAGCCAGTTTCAAATACTATAAAGCATGAGATAAACAAACAAGAAATAAACATTGTTGCACGCATAATTCACTGATTATTTTGTTTCATACTCCTAGTCCCTTCATAAAGTCAATAAAAAGGCTAAAAATCTCTCAAATGAGCTTACTGATGTATAAAAGTTAAACACGATGGTTTTACAGATAAACCAAATAAAAAATGCAAAACCAGTAAAATCCTTCTAAGTCCATTATGCTGAGTTAACAGAGAAGAATTTGCATTGAAGAATAAGGCGCAGAAGAAAATTCTTTACAATAATTTTAGGTATCAAACTGGGATAAAATATTAGCTTTATAAAATGCTTCTCACATATTAAAGTACCATATCCACTCACATGCACCCCACAATTGTGATGATGAGTTACTTACGCTGATGGATCGCAGTACCCTCCTTTAAGTCCCAGAGGGCTCAGGAACAAGGATTACCACTAGCTTTATCAGGAACAAGCCTCATGTACATCAAGAAACTTGCTGCATAGACTCTTCCAGTCATGGAGGTGGGTTGAAGTTCAGCAGAGAGAGAGAGTCACCAAGGCCACTGGCAGGGTAGTAAGTAGGTCCCTGGGGCAGTTGAGGGAACATCCTCTGGAGCCAAACTAGAAGAACAAAAGGAGCTCAACAGTGAGCAAGGAGACATTTAAAGAGTGGGGACAGCTGGTGTTTATTCTTGGTAATCAGGTCCCACAGGCTCACCTAAATTACTTCCATCACAGCTTTGTTAAGAGGGTATCAACAGGAATGACTGCAAGGAAGCAACTTTTCAAGCTTTGTATGAGGTCTTATTCCAGTTTTCCTCTCCCCCCACACCCCCTTTAAAAAAATAAAAATTTAAGATGATACAAACAAGCACTTGATGAAATTTAGTTTTGGAAAACACTTAACTCCAATTGAAATCAATGGCAATAAGGACCCGACTCTTACTCTACCTTGGCATTTTATTTGAATTACAAGTGAAAAAATGCCTTCAAAAATTTTGTCCAGAATGAAAAACTTTAAGTTTTTCAATTTTAAATATATCACAGAATTATGGGGCTTGGAAGGGATTTCAAGAGATCATCTAGTCCAACCCCCATTTGACTTCTGCTAAAACTTCTCTAGACCAAACTTTCCCTCTTTTCTTTGAGGAGCTTCTGGAATCCCCAAACACAGAGAACATATCAGTTCTTCTGAGCCCTACAGAGCTTAAATCCACACTGAAACTCTCCATACAACCCTAGCCCGTGAATATAAAAATCAAGAAAGAGAAAGAAAGAATGTTTCTCTGATTTATCCTGTTCTTGAGCAAGTTACTTTATGCTGTTTCAGAACAGGTATGTTGTGCAGATAGGACCAAGATTGGCCACAGAGCTATCTGCTTCCTCTGTCTCCTACTTGTCAGACTCCATGTCTTTATCTGTCTCTAGTTTGCTCTGCATATTATATCTCTTTGACCCTAAACTAATTATACTCTTTTATAATTGAGTATCACATCTTTTGTAAGCTTACTAGGTCTTCTGAACCAGTCATAACATTTCATATCATTTAGGAAAACTGCTTGATTCAGACTCTCTTATTACATCATACTTGAAATTATTTGGAACGAAGGTCTTGTTTCACATTCGCTTTATTTTCCATTAACTAAAACCATGGGTAGAGTTAGAAGTAAATTACCTTCCCAAACTTAACAAAACTATGCAACCCCTTAACTAAATTAACTTAATATGTTCTAAGATATAAGAACATGGTTTGGTTGTCATTTGATATGCATTAAAACAGAGTATGCTTAAGTATGTTTTCTGGAGTCTTGGGTATTTGCTTTTAGATTACTTTGTGATCACTTCTGTATTTTTGATGCAAATGAGTTTGCACCAACATTTACCCTTTCCACCCTCAAACAAAACAGTGAGACTCATGAGAAAAGAAACAAAAACTTTGCAAATGTTAAAGGAATAAAGCATCTGGTAGAGACTTTTAACATGCTTGGGAAGAGCATACCCCACTGGGCATCACCATTTTGATGTTGGAAAAAAAAAAAGATTCATTCTTCTCCTAAGACATTTCCAAGATTGTAGACACACTTCTTATTTTCTAGTGAAAAACTAAGACTGGTTCAAATACACAGTCATGTATACAGACTGGACAGGGCTTTGAGCAACCTGGCCTAACAGAAGGTGTCCAAGCACAAAACAAGGGGATTGGAACTACATGGTCTTTAAAGGTCCCTTCCAATCCAAACCATTCTATGATTCTATGATCATATAATTTAATAAGAGACGAAGTCATGCCAACCTAGTATATATTGTCTGTATCCATTTACAGACAACTTCCTCCAAGGAGATATTTTCCTCCTTCACATGAGAGTAGAGATCAAATCTTTTCATCTGCTACTTTCTATGACTCTCCTCAAAACCTTGGTGATCCACACCAATGGGTGGTACAGATGCTGGAGAATGTGTGAGGGATCCATTTCAGACTCTGCTCAATATTCCTTGAAAATACAACATTATTTATATATACAGAATTTATATATATATTATTTATATATACATATATATTACATACATATATACATTATTTATATATACAGAATTGCATCTGTTGGTGCAATTGCTTCTTCTCTTGGATCAGATTTCTGGATAAGACTTTTCAGTACAAAAGGACACTGGGGTGAGGATAAAAAAACCCCCACCAAACCCTGTTATTTAGAGACAGAAAAGAGATTTAAAAGGTGTGATATTGCATGCAAAATGAATTTCCAATTAACCAACAGACAGAAGAACTGCAGGTGTTCAAGGATTAATTTTAACTGCTAGAACAGCCAGAGTAAAAAACAGATACTCAGTTCTAGACTATTTAAGGTATCACACACCATAACTCTAGCCCTAGCAAGCTGCTACCTAGAATGAGAAATGCTTGAGGAAAGTGGGGCTGTGTATTTGTGCAGAAGGAAGAAGAAAGTGTGGGGACACGTGATCATGCGATGGGAATGAAGGCAAGGATCAAGTACCTACTTATGATGGAGAGAGTCAACATAGCAACCACAAGAGCACAGCAAACTATAAAAATGAATTATGCTGACATCTGCAAGAATTCCCCGAAGCTTTATAGACATAAATTGAAGTTTCTTGATCGTGATGGGAAAGAAAGTACTAGAAGTGAAAGAAGAGGCAAGCTGGAATATTTATTTAATTAATTTTAGACTATGACTATGAATCATCTGTGGAGTGGCTGACTATTTTCTGTCTATTTCATAAATAGTATAAACATCATTGGCAGACCAAAATAAGTTCAGCCAAAACCAGAAGGGAAGAAAACTCTGACTTACCTCTGCCAAGGGTCCATGCTATGCAGTAGGTTTGGTTTTGTCCAGGTTTCGCAAATTGTGAAGTAAGACAGCAAGTTTCTGTCTTGATGGCCAAGTGACTTTTGTATACATTGGCCAGAAACCCAAAGCACCCCTATTTTTTATATGAACGAAATAGAAAATTGTGAGGACCCTAGTCCTGATTAACCTATCCACAAAGGGAGACAAACTTTTCCTTTCCTTTTCTGGAGGATGGAACAAAAAATATTTTGAATATGAGATGAACATTGCATAAGATATGACATCTCAGAGTGTTTTATAGAAGAGGCCAGCTCTATGCACAACAGCTTACTGGAAACCAGTTAGACTGGAAAGGAAACAGGAAGGCTAAACCCTTGCTTTTAGCATGTATCGAAGGTAATAGTGATGCGTGCAGCATCCCCTAGTGGCAGTCAGGTTTGGGTCCACTTGCAGCACTGAATCCCTGGCATGCATCCATAGGTCACAGCTGTCTAATACTGTATCCAATACTGAATCCTCAGTACTCCCTGGATAAAAGATTTCTTTGACACATCTGTAATAAGAAGCATTATACTTTCATTAGCAGGCGAGCTTCTGACTTTTCCTGAAATGCAAAGTACAGGGTAAATATACCAGGTTTGAGAGAAAATCCCATATGAGATATGGGTGAATTGCTAGCCAGATACACGTCCTTTATATTCTGCTTTTCGAAGACAAAGAAACACTGTTAACGCTGCCACCACAGAAACTTGAAACTTCATGTTCATTCTCAGATCTCGGAGAACTACCATTATTATTATTATTACCATGATAGCACTGGTGAAAGACTTTAGTACCTGTGGCCTGGTTTTGATTTGCCCACAGTGTTCCAGACCATAAACAGAAGGACCAGAATCATGCAAATCAGCAGAGCTGTAAATGCAGCTCCTGGTGACGCACGTACAGGAAGGTTGTAAGAGGCCAGACTTAGGGTCAGTGCAGCATACATAGCGGAGATAAAAGAGATAATTACAAGAAGAACAAGGCACACATCTTCTTGGCATGCTCTGATTTTAATCAATTCACATGAACAAGAAATATCAATTATTAAAAGGTCATAGTCTTTATGTAGCTTCCATGGAAATTGTATCCCAGATGATTCTTCAAACGTGACTTAAGGACTAAGTAACACTTGGGAATCTATTTGGAGAAAAATTCTTTTCAGCTGCTTTAGAATTGCTAAATATATCCATCTGTGTATGCCAAAAGACACCAAAGCTTCACTTCATAACTCTGGGAAAACAGGTATTTGAGGGCCATCCCGGAACTGGAGTCATGGAGTAAGGCTAAGTAATCAGCCCGCAATGAGAGAGTTCAGACTTCATTGCCTTTTAATTAGTGAGAGAGCAGGTTTGTGAATAGATATTCCTGGGAAGCAGGAGAAATGGCAGGAACCTGTGGATTGAACTTGTTCATCTACAGTTCAAATAGTGTGAACAATGAATTTTAGAGGCTGTGATCAACTGCTACTATTTCTTTTCTTTATACATTCAAACTATACAATTTTCTGGGGGAAAAAAAAAAGATCTAAAAATAGAAAGAAAATACATTTTGCATCCATAATTCATCATCTGGCTTAATTCTGAAAACATTTATGTGTGTAAGTAGTGCACACCATTGGACTGGGACTAAAGCTGGCTAAAATATTTGAATGCATTTTAAATACAATTTGTGATGGAGTACTGGGAAACAACTGCTTGAAAGCTTCTACTGCAAAGATGAAACCAGGATTTGTCATAATGTTTTAACCAAAGCTGTTATCAAGACGTGTGTCAAAGTTTTTGACTATGACCATTCCTGACAGTAAGTACATGTGCAATTAACCATACTGAAAATACAGTTAGTTTTGGATCTTACCACATTTCAGAAGGAAATCAGAACTATTGCTAAGTTTTTGTGTTTCAGAAGTTCTGGAGGGAATAGTTCACGTAACCAAAATGCTTATGATTTACAAGTTTTCAAGATAAGAATCAAAAATTGACATCTGTGGGGAAAAAAGACTGCTATGATAGGGTGCAAAACTGAAAAGCTCTATTTCCTTGTGAAGGAAACCCTTTCTTATAGTGCTGAGAACATCACTGATGATATTTTAATTCTTAATTCTGACATGATTACCTTGCATGTTGTGAAGAAAAAGAAAAAAAATAAGGTCAATATGGGCTGAAGCAGCAGCTGGTGATCGTACTAAATGTACTGCAAAGTTAAAATACTGAATGAAACCCACAGATTATCACCAGTTCTTCTAGAACAATCGTGGAAAATAGTAGTATCTGATTTCAGGTAAAACGCAACTAAATCTTTTGGAAAATTGTGTTTAAGAGCTCTGAAGTTGCAAAGAGTAGAATCATGACATTTTAATGCTTAGCTGAAATTCCCCTAATGAAGAAAGAAGGGGGTTGGTTTCACACCAAGTCTCTGGTGGCAACTCGGCTGAAACTACTGGCACTGACTCTTCTGACTGGAGAAAATCAGGATCATTCCCAGAGGCCAAATCTGCTTAGAACTAGCACAGAGGGTTGGCATTTGGCACCTGCGCTTATTGTGAAGTGTCAGAACTGTACAGCACATGCTGATCGTGGCCATCTGCTACGTCCATCGATATCCCAGTGAAGGTCGGTGTGGGGGACAGCCCTGGTTTTCAGCCCTGTGATTTGAGTGACAGAACTAGACTCATCTTCCATGCCTCTCCAGAGCAAGAGCAGTCTTTACACTGTGAAATTGGATGCAGTTTCTGCTTGCTTCCCCTTCTCCTCTGTTTGGAGACATCTTGGTATGTGCTGGTCTGGTAGCATTAAACAAGAAAAACAGTATTTTGAGTACACGTTGAGAATATAAATTTTCTATATGGTTAAATGCCCCTTTAACGCTTTGCTGGGTATCTGTCAAATCAAGGTGGAATGAAAAGTTCCTAATATAAGCAGCCTATCATGTGTTTTTTCCAGTCATGCAATTATTTGAACTTTGCAATTATTCGTCTTGTTTTCACATTCAGGGCCCTCACATATCTTTATGCTTAAAAGCATTGAATGCTGTGATGAAGAACAACAATTTTTCATGTTGATTTCTGCTTTATAACTTCTATCATTCCGCCCTTCCAGTAAAGATATTGATTGCTTTAATCTTTCTCTTACAAACAAAATGCAACAGAGGGTTCAAGGAAAATGTGTTTTCTTCCACTATTTAAAAGTATTATTTTTAATTCATCCCACATTTTATGACTTTAAATATAAGCAATACAGAAATGAGGTCGAGTGAAGTAACGAGTAGCAATCTCTAATTCTAGACTCAGTAAAAACTCTGTGTGTTACTTTGGACATAATTTTACTGTTTTCCCATCTGTGAAAGAAGATCAATATTGGGTATGTAGTGTTGGATTTCTAACAGTCGATGTCCTGCCATGTGTGTAAGGGGACACACCAAACGTATGGAGTCAAGGATTCATTGCTTGTCCAATTTGTGTTTAAAGCAGCTAACAGCTCTAATTGGAAAGAAAAACCTCATTAATAATCTAAATTAAAACATTATATGTGAAAATCTGCTCATAGCATATCGTTTCCGTCTGGTGTCACACTCACCCCCAGGTGCCCTCCTGGCCCCAAGGTTGACAGCATCTGCTTTCATCCAGGATAGAGGCAGAGTATTGAGGTGGGGAGGAGGGGGTAGTGCAAACTGCCACCAGCCAAAGGACATCTCCAGACAGGTGCAACTGTTGTGGTAGGTCTCTGCTTCCTCATTCTTGAGTTTGCTTGGGCTTATCTGCCCAGAAGTACTAATGGGCATCTGTGGATTACGGAGTAAAAAAAAATAAAATAAAAATATAAACGCCCCTCATATGAAGTGGAGGATACACTGAGTGCTGCAGCAGGAAAATTACAGATATCTCTATCAAATAAATAAATAAACTGCGCATCACCAAGAAACGTAGTGGTCTTTGGGACTCTGTGACAGATAGCTACCCTAATGAGACATGGGTTTGTTCTCATGTCTATATTAAAAAGTTAAAAGCAAGCTTTCAGGCTTTATACTTACTCCTCTGGCTGTTTCACTTTCCTGATTCTCTTAATAATGTTGAACAGCTATGGATGGACTCAAATTTCGGGATAACCATCTATACACTTCTTTTTCACAGGAGTGGGAATAGGAAAAAAAAAAGATTTCCAGAAGGGAGGACCAAATCATGCCTTTACCTTGAATAACAGAAATCATGTAATCTTTAATTAAGGACTTTTCCTGTGAGTTTTCTCTTTACAAAAATGAAAGAAAAAGTGTCTTACACTTTGCAAGACTTACAAAGTAATGATAACCCCATGGCATATTATCAAATAGTCATCAGAAGTGTTCCCACACTGTTAGCACTGGATTAAAATGGATTTCGAACAGATTCTTCAATTTAACAGGCCAGATTAATTTAGTAGAATAAGTGTTTCTCAGCTTCCAGTACCCTTGTAGGAACTTTCTACTTTCATTAATTGCTGCATTAATTGCCGAATGGAAAAGACTCATTCTTAAATAGGCTCTTTTGCATTATGAAAATATTCATTAACATTAATTTTCATAGCAAGTGATTTTCAAAAGTTCCGTTTCTGATAAATGAAATTTTAAATTCCCATGTCTATTTTCTACTGATGTTCTTGGGGGCATCGATCCAGGAGGGAAACTGAAAAAAAAAAGATACCATTGACTTACATTACAAATCTACAGTGCATGTACTGAATTTTGAAGCACCACGTAATTTTTAATCTAGAAAATAAAATCTATGCCTAATTCTAGAAGTTATTCTAGAGAATGCGGTTCAACTTTCAAATATATATTTATTCATCAATAAATGCATGCAACTTTTAGCTTATTTGCAACCACAGAACATTCTTTTTTTGGTAACTTTAGCAGACATACTGTTGTGATTCTATTATGAGTTAAGAACCTACTATTCCTGAGAAAGTGAGAGGAAACGCACTTCATCTGATCAAAATTTAATCTAGTTGGTGTCCTGTCATTGATAGTTACTCATGGCTACAATAGGGAAGAGTATGAGGACAAAGCATGGGGAATACAGCCAACAAATCTCCTGTCCCCTGAAAAGCAACAGTTCAGGGGACTTCCCCAAGATGCTCGAAAGTGCTTCTATTGGTTTTAAAGACCCTCAACTGGGTTTTTCCCTTCATGAAATTACCAGGTTGACTTCAAACCCATGTTATCTCTCAGAGCTCACAGCAAAACTGAGCAAAAACTTCTACAGCTTAATTGCTCGTTATGTGAAGAATTAGGTCCTTGTATTGAACATGTTCTCTGCTAGTTTCTTTTGATGAATCCTAGTTGTATCTCCTAAAGCTATGCAAAATGTTCACATAAATTAAGACTTAACAAGCTGTATTTCTCTCTAATATTTTAGTGAAGGTGGATTACTGCTGCTTTCTCAACTAGGAAAAAATAGAAAAGTGTCTGCCTTATCTAGCAGAGGAAAAAATTGTAAATATTAAGCAAGAGGAAGACTGACACGGCTCTAGATTTTAAAGTTCTCAAACACTTTTAACAGAAGCGTTATGTACATATGCATAGAATATAAATAAAAGTCATCACCATTTGTTTTTAACTGTCATTTTTATACAAATTCTGTTCCACAGCACTACACAGAACCCTGCTAGTTTATCTTATGTGCCTCTGAGTCTACAAGGAGATTCACAAACTTGCGGTTTCCTTAAAGCTATATGCTAAATCATGCCTTTAAAAATAATATTATATTGGAAAGATAACATGTCACAAAAATTAGGAGGAAAATGGTGACAAAATCCCCACAGGAACTTGCAAGGTGTTTTTATGTCCCTGTAAAGACGACAAACTTTTTTAAAAATGAAATATTTAGGACAAAATGTCGAAATAAATGCCAGTGAAAAGCAGGCTACAATGGCTAGTAATAGGAAGGCACATTCAAAATGCTTTATTCTCCAAATATGGTCCTGGCTTTCATAGCGATCACTGCTTAAATAGTGATTTTGATATTCATTAGTAAAGAATTTTGAATTTCCACCTTGTTTCGAATATATTCCTCACCCACCACATCATATAAATTTGCTCAGTGCTTCTGCTGAAAATCACCTGTACTCATTTCTCCATCTAGAACAATCAAGCATAAATTTTCTGATTCCAAGATTTCTCTTGGGCATTGGTTCTGAGCACTTTTTCTTACAGTAACTCTCCATCCTAAACATCAGCTGCATCTAATGTGCTTCCTTCAGTAAAAGGCAGCAATCAAAATCAGGCACTTTACAGAGGTAATTGCAGGAGTTTGACCAAAATTTTGTCTGGTGAGTGTGGAAAAGGGTTTTTTTTCCTCCAAAAGTATCCCATCATGTACAGTTCCCCCCCCCCCCCCCCCCTTCAAATTCTAGTGGAATTATGCAAAGTAAACTCAGTACAATTTTGACCTAATGGTAAACATTTCAAATTTGGGGGACAATGTTCAAGTATTTCCTTAACTTTAGTCTCATCTGTGTCGTCATTAATAATAATCTCCATTAAACACGACATGCCTGAATTATTTTTCTTTCATTAAATCTTTATCTAAATAATTTCCTTCTCTTCTAAATGAAAATTCTGGGTTTAATTTCTATGTTAAATATATATTTTGCAAAAGCTCTACGGGACTGTAAAGAAACCATAAATATTAGAATTGAAAGTTCAAAACAAATTGGAAATGGAATCCTTGATGTTGAAAGAAGGTTGTTAGACCAGATGAAGAGAACCTCAGGAAAAGAATTCTTGGAAGGCCTTCTTTGTGCATTAGAAGAAGGTAATGTGCCTGAGAAGAGGCACATTTGGATAAAAATGCTAGATTGTTGTAGTGAATATACCTCCAATTCACTCCAAAATATAGAGAAAAGAACCTGAAATACTTTTACTCTTCACCAAGGAAAACTAATCCCTCCCTTCATCCAAATAGTCAGACAAACAAAAAACCTTCCCAAGTCCAGCTAATTTAAAAAATCCTCAAACAAACCAACAAAAACTTACAGATGTAATTTGGAGGCTGTGGACTTTTCTTTCTTCCCTTTTTAAAAAAAAAATTTCTTTCAAAACTACCACTGGCCAGTTTCTCACTCCAGACCATTTTTGTGGTGCTGCCTCTCTGCACTATGGTCAGGACACAGCACTGGCCATCACCTTTCTGCAATGGGCGTGAGGAATGTGACAGCTTAAGTCAGATTCAGATCAAAACCAGACAGAAAGACAGAATAACCAAAAATACATTCACTGCTCCTAGTCCGAGCAGCATGACTATTTTTAGTTTTGTTTGGATAAATTCTATTAAAATTTGACATCACAAGAAAAAACAAAACCAACTTGAATTTTTTCTCAAAAAAAAAATTTAAAAAGAATAATTGAAAGCAAAGGTTTCCTATACAATGATATGCAGAGGCATGAACGTGGAAATTGTTTTTCTCTTCCTCTTTTTCTTCATTCTACATTTGCTGATCTGTTTCAAGCACCATTTTAATAAAACTTCCCTGTCATTTTTAAATTTTCACTTCTTGCAACATGAAAATCAGTTAACACTGATAAACAAGTAACTTTTACTTATTTCCTAATCTTGTCTAACACAATTCAAACTTTGTCTGAACAGATCCATTACTACACTTCTATTTTACTTGTTTTTCCCCCACTATAATTTCAAATTTTGGTGAAACATTGCAAACGATTGGATTGAGCTAAACAGATGTTTAAATTGGACACATATGCCTAGGGTGTTTAAGGCATCTCTAGTTAAAGTTATACATATGCCTAAGAGATTTCATGGATCACGGTTTAGTGATAGTTTCTCTCACTCTCAATGAAGTCAGTAATAACACTTAATGACAAGGTCAACAAGCACTGCCCCACTTTCTTTTTTTAATCTTTTCCCCTTTTTTGGAATATTTTTCTGTATAGTGTCTCCTTCTCTCTCTCTACCAAGAATGCAAATATGATTACATATGCATGCAAACAATCGCAAATCCATGCTATCTCTCTGCCTCATTAGTCAGAAATCTGAGGGGGAAATGCCACTGCTAATATGGCTTAAAACTCACTTGGTCCGATTTTTGTCAAGTTTTAATCCTATTACTTCAAGTGATTATTAATTAGCATTGTATCTAGCTATAACTCTTGCATAAATAAACTAAAAGCAGATGTGTGTGGCCCTCAAACACATCGACTCTCCTAAATTATGTTCTCTGTTATTATGTAGGTTATTAACTTTGATTTTTCATGTTAAACCATTCATCATAATTTATTTTATACCACCGCCATGCTGCTGCCAATCATCACAAAATGAGTGCTTTCCATGTAAAGCACTTGGGGCAGTGTTTCCTTTGAATATTGTTTATTGTTTTCACAATAATTTTCCCTCCAGCCTGTTACTCTAATCAATATCCAAGTCTGTATGTGAGCACATGAAGAAAGCTTTGCCCTAAACAGCCTACATTAGGAACAATCAAATGTAGGGAAAAGTTATCATTAACAGTTGTTATGAGCAGATTGTGCTGCAGTTGCAAGAGCATAAAGTGAATTAAACAAGGACTAAGATTTCAGTCTTGCTCAGGACTTCAGCATCATTCAAACCTTTAATTATTTTTTTTTCTCCCCAGTGGCATCCTAAGGAATTGTTCAGCCACTTCAGACTTACTGTCATCTCAAACCAGTGTTGGTCTCTGGAGCAACTCATGGCCCAGATGGAACAGTTAATTGAAGAAGGACAGTATCTTTTCTCAGGAGGAGAAAAGTGTACAGTACTTAGCATGTTTTTCATTGTGCACTGCTTTCTCATGCAAATTCAACAGATTTTTACCAACACTAACGTGTTATCATAGACAATCTTGATTTTGTAAGAATTGCATTCATCTTTCTTTTCACTGTACCACCATTTAAATAGTTGGACAATCTCCCCGTTTACAAAAATCAGATACAAGTGCCACCACGTCTCTTCATGAATGTTGGCCTCTATTTTCAAAACTGATAAACAATATCTATGCTTTGTGTCATCAGATCACATAAAAACTAATTGGAAAAATGCTGAGAAACAAGAAAAGTAAAACACTTTCTCCTAGGCAGATACACGCGCATATATGGACATATGTATTATTATAACATTTTTCTTGTTATGTCTTTGTAATGCTGACCTGTGCTAATGAGAAAATACATTGTAAAACTATTATGCAAAATTTTCATATTTTGATTAAAGACTGTAATTAATATATTTGGGATCAGCTTTCCTGAAGCTTAGTATATATGAACCACGTTTTTCTCTGCATCTCGTTGTTCTGGCTGTGACTAACAAATAATTCTGGGTGTGTGTATGGGAATCAGATGGAATTCCATGTGTTTTAGTGATTGCAAAATGTATTTATATTAACAATTACTATATTAACTATCAACATGTAGCATGACAGATGAAGAGCTAATGAATCAGAAGAACATTTTCTAAAATATAACATAAATGACTCTACAGAATAAATAACTGGGATTGCTTTTTTAAAAATAAATCATCCAACCAAATCACTTGAAATTTACATTCCAGGTTCTGGCTTTGGTATATCATACCTGAAAGTTAGAAACAATTTGTAGTGCAAATGTAAAACGTTTCTTGGTTGAATTTTAACTATATTTTTTACTCTGTATGTCAGAGAGAGTGGTTAACAACAGGCTCATGAACAGGCTGAGAAAGGCAAATCTTTTACAGTATAACACTGAATGAAAATATCACCACGATTTTGTTTGCGAAGTGGAAAATGACTACACAAAGAACAATTCAAATGAGAGCAATATGGTTTTGTTTCCTTGGTGGCACAGGAAAAACAAACAGCCAGCCCCCTGTTTGTGCTTCCTATGGGAGGGATGTGGGATGGGAGGACAGCCCCGTGTGTCTGCTTTTCCACGTGTTGCCACTGCAGAGTCCTCTGCTGGGTGAACAGCCTGTGTGTGGCCAGGCCGTGCAGCCGTCCGATGCTGGGTCTGGCACCCCTACACCCAACAAACAAATTCTCTGTTTAGCTCTTCCTACAGGTAGGAAGAGAAACTGCTTATAAATCCTCCCCTCACAGAATAGAAAATGTAGGCATTGCCACATCCTGAAATTGCCAGTCTTCCAAACTTTCTTGCCGAGCTAATTTATTTCTGTAAAGCAAGGATGTTGTGGGGAAATGACTATTTTAAATTAATACATGAAAGTTAAAACATTACTAAACTGTGCTGCTATGATGGATTTTTAATGTGACTTGGATAACAGCATAAATCTAAAATTACACAAGCAACCATCTCTACATACCAGTCGTGAGAATGCATTTTACATGTAACACATTTCCATTTCGGGCCAAATTTTATTACGATGGTGTGACCTATTCCACAACCATCCCTGTGGGTTTAGGTGGGAAAGAAGGAATAGATGGACATTTCAGTCTCAAAACCTGACTCACAGGACTCACACAAAACAGCTATCACTGATGGTTATTAATTAGAAGTCCTGAGTTTTTGGAGTAGCTCCAGTCTGGGAGTCATTCTCCTAAGCAGCATTAATGAGGTCTCGACTATCCTGCTGTGAGGCAAGTGTGGGTAATTGAGTCACACGCAGGCTCCAACTTCAGGAGTTCTGCAGAATTCAATGCGTGCTTGATCTTGACAAAATAGTCATCTTAGCCCATGAGGGGCAGACAGAAAGGTTTGGGTGGTTCAGGTACAAGCTTTCATCCCGTTACCTGTACACAAAATCCAAAGGATAATAAAAGAAAAAATAAAAGAAAAAGCTGGATTCTTGTATAAACGGGTGGGTACCATACACATTTTCAGATTTGTTTACATGTAGATAATCCTTCAAACTCACCTAAATCACCACCAATTTAATGACGGCCTCATTCTCAGTGTGTTCTATTTCTTGAATGGGTCAAACCTGTCTCATTTTTATCTTAAACTAGATACAAAACCCTGTATCTCGCTCGGATCTTTTATTTAACGCACTAGGCTGTGAAACAAGAGATAATTAGTAATCATCCACAGAGCCAGTGCAGTGCTCTGAACCAACCTGTGGCTATGTAGGGTTATTCAAGCAAATATTCACATTTACAATATCCCTTTTCTAACATACCTGCAATACTATATTAGGTTAGAGAACATTGTTTCTATTAAAAAAAAAAAATCGCTTTTTCAGGGACTTCAAGATGGAAGACTAAAAAGACAGAAGGCCAAACAGAAAATGTATTTGCCTCCTTTACTACAAAAATCATACCAGTATTCTTGTTAAGAATTTCTTTCCACATTTGCAACAAAGAAAGATATTCAGAACTTCAGAACTTGCATACCTCACTCTGTGGGCTTCCCCTACCCCTTCCAATCTTACTTTACTCTTGTAAACTTTAGCAACTCCCAGGCTAGGATAACTTTGAATAAGATCACAGTCAAACTGAGAACTTCTAATTTATCTAGTTGAAAATTACTTTGGTAATAGCAAAACAGAGACTCAGAGGCCAAAAATAATAATAATAGGTAATACATTGTTTGGATTTTGTCCTGAAGCTCTACTTCTGGAACACAGTCATTAGAAACTTTTCTCATGCACATTTCCCACTATTATTCCAATGCCAATAGTGAACTTAACAATCTGTTTCTTCTAAGTCATTCTGCTCCCAAACACTTCACAAATATTAGATATTGGTGAACAAAGCTTTGTTAAACACCTACCTTGAGGTATTAGGCAGCCTGGTACAAAAGGCAATATTCAGTTACAATTTTCCTTCTCTTAGATCTTTTATGAGGAGAAATGAAATCACTGTAAAAGAGTTAATATGGTAAATGTAACATATTAGTGGAAGCTAGTAACTGCAAAACTAATAACATTACAAACAATGTAAGATAATAATCTATTTTGTTAGTCTTATGTGCTGGGTGGGTAACAGCACTGGGGACAACAGAGATCTCAAAATCCCTGGGCCAATTTATCTGAGCTCCTAATCTTTCCTTATCTGCTGTGCAGCCTTACAGCGCTGCCTCTCCAGCTGCCATAGCTAATGTTTTGAAAGGCATCAGAGGGATTCTTGGGCAAACTGGCCTGGGAAGATAATCTGTTGATAGCTTCCAGACTCAGATACAGATTATTTTATTTATTTTTTTTTATCACTGGCAAGTGAAGAAAGAAACCACTTCTTAGTGGTATGTGTAAGTAGATGAAGCTTTTTAAAAAAAAAAAAAGAAAAAAAAAGAAAAAAAAAGAAAAAAGAAAAAAAAAAGAAAAAAAAAAGAAAGAAAACACTGTTCTGGTGCTGCAGTGAGTTTATTTAATAGAGCGGATTTTAATTTCACCCACAGCTTTTTCAAAATATATGAGAATCTGATTCATTAAAAAATAAATTATTTCAATTTTTCCGATATCAAACTAATATGCCATTATAATAAAAAAGCCCAGTGAACCAGTAAATCCTTGTATGGCATTTAAATACGACTCATAGATATTTGAATATCAGCTAAGCAATAAAAATCTGACTGTTGAGGGAATGAACCTGGGCTTGTCTAACAGCTCTTACATAACACTAGCGTATCCAGACAAAATGCTGGCAATGATGTTACCAGAGCACTGGTGTTTTTACTGATATATTGAGATAAGTCTAGAGCATAGCAAGAGGTTTCATTATGCAGAGAGGAGGAACATATGTCTACAGAGTGCCCAATTTTGTCTAATGCTTCCATTATCATAATTTTGATAGAAAGCTAAAGAGGTGACGCCTGCAAGAAAGGCAGCCAATACTTAAAGCACTTTTATACCTCTTAAAATCCACATCTTGCTGTACTCTGATGATGAGGATAATGAACAGTCTCAAACCATGTCAAAACAACTGCGCTTTTAGTTGTTTGCATGAAGGGGGTGTGTGTGTGTGTGTATAAATTTTAATTTTCAAAATGTCAGAATCAAACTTTTAAAAGGATTTTAAGCAAAAGAAATTTCTTTACATCTGTACAGTCTTTAGAAGCATCCTCTTAGGAAAAATTAAAAGCTAAGGAAGTTTTCCTTATATATTTCTTGTAAACCACAAAATCTGAGTTAGAATTATATGCAGTTCTAGCATCAGTTACCTTTCCTGCCCTGGAGGCTGTATCTAAGACACCTGAAAGTTTCTGACAGCAAAAGCAGGAGAGGTCAAAGGAAACTGCTAGGTGGTAGGAAAGTACTCGTGGCAGCAGGGCTCAGCAGTATTAGGCAAAAGAATGACAGGCTATAGGAAAAGGAGGTGGATGCAGAATTTTGTGACACATTTTAAATTCTGTATCGAGTCATTGGCCAGTTATAGTTCTGGGTTTTTTCAAGTACCACAGAGATATATACAATTTCTAAAAAAAAATGTTTACTATCAAACCAGATTAAATATTTTTGTTTACTGACAGAACTATCACAACATTTTATTATTGAATTTGTTTAGACTACATACTCATATCCAAGCCATGCTCATACCTATCTACATATAGATATCTTTTACCTCACTCTTGCAAGGACTTCAAAAGCAGGGTGTCAGAGCAATACTTTTCCTGTAAACCAAAAGAAACATTATCCAGCTTCTTGAACAGAAGTGCCCAACACAAGAAGGCATATGCCTGTAGAGTCCTAATAGATAGGAAGCTGACCTAGGATGGGAGAGTTCAATAGAATCATTCATTCATGAAATACTGAGTCAATTTAAATTGTAAATTTGATTTTACAATTGCATTGGTTAATACTTAGTAGATTTGTATAATTTCTGGCCAATCTGCTTTACCAATCCTACTGTTTGTTCCTAGCACTATCAAAACTCGTAACAGTAATATGGGTCCAGTGTATTTTTAAGTCAAAAATGTAAGAATAACCTTGAAAAGATAGATATGCAGGTTCTCAAGTAAATCATCTTGCTTAGATCCTCCAAAATTAGGTTTTCGATGCTCAACCAAGAAACTTTCTGGCCTGATGACAGTACCTCACAGAGGTGCAGGACTGAAGCCTTAACTTCTCTTTTTCATTCTGTCATCAGTAAAACCGGGATGTTAATTGTCTCAGAGTCTGTAAGAATCTCAGAATGAAGATGTCTCAGGACTGGTAAGTGTCCTGAATGTAGCATTGACGTTAGGAAGTTACAGTTTGCAACTTTTGTGTTAAGCAATGATAAAGAAATCTACAAACACTCCGGTATTCACACAATGTACATCCATTTTAAAACATATGAAGGGATCTGTTTAGAAAAAATTTACAGTAGCGTATTTGTGTTACTAAAAGTTTCATAATGGCTTTATGTATTTGTATACTTTTCGCTCCATAACAAAGACAATCGTGTCTGTGGGATTTTCTTCTGAATAATTACAGGAATGTCAACCAAAATCGTGAATTAGTGAACCAAAATTTATATAGCTTTTGATTGAACACAACATTTGATTATGCATCTGTATGCATCTTGCTCTCCTTATACTACTTAAAAGGTCTAGGACTCTGTAGATTCATCCCTTGGTATTCATATGGCAAAGTGCATCTTCTATTTGCACCTGAATAAACGTGAGACAGTGAGCTGATTATTTCTGACAGTCGGTAAAGTGAGAAGCAAACATACTGACAGAAATCCATGTGCAGCACTAAGAAATGAAGAGATGCAAAAGTTAACCTGTCTCACTTATAGAGGGGTAGTCACTCAAGGTACTTTTACCAAATGATAAGCAAAGGACACTGAATTAAACCGTTACTATCAAATAAACGCGTGATTATATATGTCAAATAAATCAAACACTAGTAAATAAGAATTACCTTAGAAACCAGTACTTTTAAGGTATGCGTGCACCAGTTTCATAAAGTGACAATGACAGATAAAATGTATTAATGCAGGGTGTCTCTTAGTACAAAATGGTTATTTTATTCTAGTTATCCTCTTATAAACTGATAGGAAAAAGTATCCTTCTGCTTCTGCATGCATATTCCTCTGTTTACAATGGCTTGCTTAAAAAGGCTCTTACTCCATAAATGCAAAGTTTGTTCTCTCCCCAAAGTCATTTGCTTCGTGTTTCTGACAAATGCTTCTTCCTGCTGCAGTGTTACTCGCTATGGCAATTTTGAAACAGTGAGAAAACGTAGCTAAAAAGCAGAATCTCTCTTGGACTTAGAAAAAACAGCAACAAAAAATACACCCCACAAAAGTGAAACTCATGCTGTGTTTGTTTCCATCTCTGATAGCTTATAATGCATTTTAACCACAGGAATCTTCCCATCATGTATTAATTATGGTCTGCAGATAAAATCATTATCATTATGTAATGAAAAATGTGAGTAAATCACTTTTAATATCATGTGCAATAGAAATTCAACAAAAGCCATGCAATTTTTATATTGGCATTTCTCGTTATCAGATTTGCTCCTACCTGCTGTGGACATTATTTGGCATTTCTTTTTCCTTCATGACAAACAAACAGAGATTTACAGAAAGGTCTCTCAAAATCACCGTGCGTCGCTCTTGTGTATATTAAAGGATACCACGTCAGCTCTCCACACATGATCTCTTACTGGCTCTGCTGTCCTTTCCCTTCTAAGAGACTTGGAATTTCTATTTATGCTCAATTGCTCTACTTGAGTGGATAAAATGGCTTGGCAAGCAGGGCTCAGTTAAGCATTTATAGAGCTTTTGCTAAATAAAACTCCCTTTCTTCAGGGAGTCTGCAAAAATACCACTGAGTGCAATTCTTCCAGCCAATATATTCCAAGTGTGTATTGATATGCCTATGTATGATTTTTTGAAAAGCCCTCGCTCAGAAATTTGCCCTGGTTTTAGAGCTTGAAGAATTTCTGAAGATGCCCTGATTGAAAAGGGCTCAACACATTTGACGCTAAGCTGGAAGCTCAACTTTGATGTTGCTGAACACCCAGCAGATGCAGGAATAAGCCGATTCCAGAATAAATACTGATCAATTATCACAATCAAGTGACATCTTCATGAAATACACTGTAACAGATTGCCAATGCAAAAGAGACTATGCAGAACTGACAGCACAAAAGTGATATGCAGGGAGTCTGCCTCAAACAGTCGGGACAAGTTAAGAGGGAGGCAAGGAGGTGCTTCTGTTGGTCTGCGCAACCCAGGACCATAGGTTTGTTCCTAATCAATTTTAACAATTACTCTGTATGCAAAATTAGACTTTCTATAAAAGTATGCAGTGACACTCAAGACAGAAAGAACATGGGAAGGACTTGTAGCAGATGAGTCACACCATCCTGCATTCCAGCATTCTTCTAAAATACAAAGAAGGACTTGCTGCAGCAAATGATTGGAACTGCCATACTTGGACTGCTTCCTGGTGTACTACCTTGCATACTGCCCTTGGATGAAAGGTGATCACGAAACATTTGCTTAGACTACATGCTTCTATAAGAAGTTGATCTACTGAATTACATACTTTCCCTTTTCTACCCTGTCTAAAGTCGTTTTATTCCATATCCTGACATAGGCACTTACACCTGCGCATGGGTACACTGTACAATGTACATATGTATGCATTCATCAGACAATCAAGCATTCATCAGACAATCAAACATTCCTCAACAATCACAGGAGCAAAATCAAGGCTCTGCATGACCAAAAAGTAAAATTTTGAAAAAAAAAAGTATTGAACCAAAAAAATCTTGGACAAAGAAAGTTTAGCAATATTATACTTCTAAAGAACTCCTCTCCTGTATACCTGTCTAGTTACCTCTCCCACAGTTGCTTCATTGCAAAGGGTTACAGAAGATATTAACTAATAAAACAATTCATTTCCTAAAAATAGATTAAAGCATTACTGCATTAATACAAACGTGGGGCCAGAGTCTCAGCCAAAATGAGTTCATTTTTCATCATTCATGGGTGATGTGAAAGATTACGTGGCATAAAAAATTGGTGAGATGTTTTTTGGCCCCGTTGGAATCCGTGGGGATTTGCCATTAACTTATTTTGGGCCAGCATGCCCTTTAAAAGATTTTAAAGATATTCTGTCATGCAGAAAGCTCACAGTGACATGACACAGCATTATCCAGTATATCTCACATCTCCACTGCTGTCTTATTCAGCACTCCAGGACAGAAGGTACTTAGGGAAAGTATGGAGGCAAAAAATGTATGCAAGAAGAACTAACTCAAAGCACAGGAAACAAAACAAACATTTGAAGAATTCCCCTTTGTCATAACATTTCAGAATAAAATTTAAAATTAAACACTTGCCTGGCCTTACTGCAGATAGTTTGATAAAATATTGTTTTAAGAGACCCTAATCACATGACTACAGTCATTATAACATAAATTGATTCAGAAGAGATTTAATTCATTTAATGCATCTGGCTGTAATTATTATTCTGCATTTATTAAGTAGGATTTTTATTAGCTTAATGGTTTTATACATTTATCAGATAGTCACTGAGGAAAATTTGGGTTACTCGTAAAGAATCTCAATAAATCAGCAATGCCTTTTTATTTCTCTTTTAAGCAGTTTTATTATAATGATTTTCTATTTTCCCTCTTACCAGTCATGACAAATTTCTGCTGTTTTACTGAGAAAAAGCTCTATCCAATATCCACTAAAGTCAATAAACAAATTCAATTGATTGCATTGCACTGTAAATTGTGTTTAGAATGTCTTTATAGTACAATGATTCCTCCAGCATTCAGACGCAATTCACAAGGACTGTTTCCGGTTTATTTGGTTTTTAAATAAACAAGTCATTTTAACACTTAGTTTTAGAGTAACCGCTCATGCCTTTGACAAACCTCTTCAATTTTATTTTCTCAGTGCTCTAAAGCAGGCCTGTTCCTCCCTCCTACTCCTATGTACATATGGTGAAGCCCTGCAAATTCCATCGCTGATGGCCCTTGACATTTTAAAATTTGGTTTGGCTTCCAATCAAAATGAAAACACACAGACCTGCTCTGTAAAGTGAATGTAAACTTTGATAAAATATTCAGAAATTTATCACAAAATTTAATGTAAAATCCATCTTATTTATTGCAGTTGCAGCAGTCACAGTACAAAAATTTGAAATATCTTTTGATCTGTTCAGTTGAACTTCGGTGAGCTCAGTCAAACTTCATTGTGTGGGGAGAGTCACTTGGTAAATGTCCTTCTATCTATCCAACCTACTGCTGCGCCTCAGCCTCTGCATGTCCAAAGACATTTAGGAAAAAAGTTTAGGGAAAAAAGCTGAGGAAAAAAGTCTGATATTTTTCTTGGGTGTCCTTGTGACATGCCTATGGAAATCAAACCAGGGAGCATGCAAGCTTCTGAAGCAATGAGAGGAGGCTCTGACAAGCAACTTGTTTTCTGTAGATCAACCTTGCCAGTTATGACCAGCTTGGCTTTACTGCTCTAACACAGAAAGGGAAACAAGTTTTCAGACCAGATAAGAGCTCTGCTGCATTTTGGATCCAGTACACACTCTGTTTTGACTCAAAATTCAAACTTACTGTCAAAAATGTCTTTAAATGAGCTCGTTGTAAAATGGTAAGTATTTAAAGGTATTTCTTCCTCTTAAGCATGGTTCGGGATTTAAGTCTACTCAGAGAATTAAATGGTTCTTTTAGAATGATTTCTATTTAGACACAATTTTAAGATTTGGTAACTTTTAGACACCAGCTTTAAGGAAACTTCTGAAGTAAAAATGGATTTATTTACATGCAGATGAACTCCACAGCAATGTCATCCTTTGCAGATTACAATTATTATAGCCAAGATTAATTAATTAGAAATATTAAAGTTAGGATTAACTCTTGGAGTTGATTCAGAAATCATTGGCAAGCTTGTGGCTCTGGCACACAAATAAATTTGATTTTTAAAAGTTAATGTAATACCAACAATAAGTACTTTCAAAAATCTAAATGGCTTGGAAGGTGAAAGTAATAACATTGCAAAACTTACACTAACGTAAGTTCTTCTAGATTGTTTCAGTCAGGACTTTAGGTTTTGTTCATATATTTAAATTTAAGTCACTGTGTGTATTTTGATATGGCAAGCATTACGTTTCTCAAGCATGCAACACAAGACATGTCAAATTATACTTTTTTCCAGAAGAAAGCAAAATCTGTTGGGATAAAGGTCCATCTCTTGGAATGAAAAATCATAGCATCACAATTATAACCAAGGAAGAGAAAAAACCCCATATATTTTCAGAAAGAAAGAAAGGAAAAATGTTCTTATTGCAGTGATGAACTAACTGGCTGGCGAGTTTGTTAAGAGAAATAAATGTAAGTATCAGTAAAACAGTCAAGTTGCTATCAATGTGTAATATAAACCTTCACAATATATATTAAAGGTATGCTTTTAATCTCTAAGATATACGGTTTGATGTACCCAGGAAAACTGTGATAGGCATTGGAGAAAAAAAATGTTGGAGCAATTAAAGTACTTGTATTATTTAAATTGATGAAAACTGAAACACAAGAGAAATGACTAAGTATCCCTAAAAGGAGAAGGAGGAAACAAAAACAAACCAAAAAGAGAGATAAGGGCATTTTATTTTTCAAGTTTTATTCTCAGGAAACCTTACAAAGAAGAAATACTTTAAAGCAAATTCTGAATTTTAAAAGGACTTCCGACAGATGGTGATTTTGGAACATGAGTGGTATTATTTTAAACCTTTGCCTTTTGTATTAGATTGAAATTAGATAAGTCTCAATTACAACTTCTCACTTTTGCCCTGACCAATCACATAAGACTTTTCACAAGAAGTCAAAACTTTCACTGGAAAAGTTAATATTCTTTATAAATCTAATTAAAATAATTTTAGAAAATAGAAACTCGTTAAGGATTTGCTATCTTTTCCATTCTCAGTTTCTTCCGATTAAGATAGCCAACAGATGGGAAACACCAAAGCATGAGTTGTAAAACATTCCATTCATAAATGAAATTATCTCATTTACATTTTCATGGACATAGAGAAATTTAAGATGTCTTATTAAGATGTATGACAAAAATGTCACAATGACTATATAAATATCCTATTAAAACCCTTCTATCAAAACAGCCAACTGTACATATGACTCAGGAGATTATTCTCCCCATTGGGTTTGAACAAACATCAAACCTACAACCTTTACCTTTTACAAGTTAGCACCCTCTGCGCCCCCAAAAAATAAATCCAAAAATTAAAAGGAAATCATTCATACCTGTGTTATGCTGATCAATTAACTCTTATAATGAAACACTTGGCTACATAAAATCTTCAGAATGTCAACAAAATTTAAGAAAATTGCAAACAAATCCAAAACTTGACTTTATACCAAGCCTGAGTTACCTACAATACTAATAATACTGCAGAACAATCAGAAGTAGAAGCAGCCAGATTCTGCCTCTGTATCCTTCTTAGTTCTATTAATTCATCTGTACTAGATTTTTAAATAGGTTAATGCTATCAAATAAAAATCCAAGCTCAGTAGATGCTACAGTTGGAATGTGTGGTATATATGTCCACTGAATGACACATTTTAGCTGTGATCTAGAGTTGAGAAACATTTTAAAAATCACATAATATTAATTTTATATATATTAAATATCTAGAAACCTGTTTTTCTGTAACAATAAACAAAATGTTAAATCCTCTACAAGCCTTCAAAAAAAAATAATAAAAGGCATCTTCATTTGTTTTGAGCTGCAAAACACTGACCTCTCTGCCTCTAATAACCAAGTAGTTATTCATCCCTCAACCAAACAATGGTGGCCTGGACTATTAATGCAATGTTTATTTTTTTATCCCCACAAAGGGTCTTGCATCTCATTTTATAGTAGCAGTGACTTCAAAACCTCTGGTTCTGCCTCCCCTTGCACATTGCCCTGAGTGACTTTTCCTCCGTCCCTCACCGATGCACCCATGTAGGCCCAGATGTAGCCTGGCATAAACAGAGTTCCTTACTTGGAGTCAGAGAAAGTGCTGTTATTGACTTCAGAAGGATTAGTGCTCTTAATCCTTAGAACCTTTCAGTTTGTTTGGTGTTGCTGTAACTAAGTTATGCCAAAGCTCTCCAGCTATTTCTTCATTCTGGACTTTTATTCCTAGCACGTTCTTAAACATTTTGTCTATTTTCAAGTTTAGCCCACATACACTAACATAGCACTAATTTCTTTCTACAGTTTTATTGTTGCACAATAATTCAGTTAAAAAGATTTGGCTTGTATCCTCTGGCAAGGAGAATTGCTGATTTTATGAAATATTATCCATCAACTTCGATAAATTTGTTCATTTTGCAAAGTTCTTTTTGCAAAAGAGTTAAAATAGAGGCATTTATGGTCTGTCTTAAATCATTTTTCAGCATGTTAATACATGGCTTACTATTTTTGAGCAGTCTTATGGAAATTATTATTAACTGTGTTTGTGTTTGCTTTTTATATTCATTGATGCTCAGACCCCAAAATTGGTAAAAATCCCAGGAAACCAGTCAGTCAGTCATTCTTTAAAATACATATGCATGAATTATAATTGTATGCTAACTCATAAAGCCAGGAATTGCCAACAATAAAAAAATTATATTTACTGTCAAAAGAAAAGGAAGAATTCAATTATGCTAGAGAGAGAGAGAGGCCTCATTTGTGTAGCCATTTTCCTCTGGGGATTTTTCAGCATTGCATCTAAACGTGACTGTATCTACCAGCATTTATGTCTCAACGCATTGGCTTTTTTATGATGCTGGACTGGAAAGGTGCTTAAAACCTGAACTGTTCAGTTATGGTATTTCCTACTGGGAAAAAAAAAAACCCACAGAAATCACACCACAAACTGACTCTGCTGTCTATGCTGCACTGCTTTTTCTCAAGGGGCAGAGGGCAGAAGTTGAGATGACAGCAAGTGGGACCATTCCTGCCCCCTTGCCAATGCCCATGAGAGGGCAGGAGCAAGTCTGAATCCTCTCTGGTTTAGTCTGCTCTAGCTAACGTGAAATATAAATTAGTGCCAGCTTAAATAAAAGCATGAGTAGATCTCACATTTCTACATAAAATAAAACATGACTAGACCACATATTTCTACACATAATTAATGCATCTTAACTTTTTTACCTCATTTTTATGTGTAATCAATTAACATAGTCAATGACACCTGAAGAATATATGGAATTTTCAAACCTAGAAATATTACCGAAGCAGCATCCCACATAAAATAATCACAGGCTCTCCACCCTCCAGAGGAATTCTCGAGGGCAGAATGTTACACCTGCATACATCCAGATTTATAATTGAGCACTTAAACCTATATAATGGAATGAAAGGACGGGTATAATGTCGTTACACAAATACGATATGAACTTCCATGTATAATAATGACTAAAGACTGCTTTTTCATGTGCAGACCACGTTATATCTAGACTTGTACTGACTAATCAATTTTGGCCTGATAGGCACTTACTCTTATCCTTCAAATTCAAGAATAAGGTTAAGAGGGCTAGTAGGATTGAGAAATGACTGCCATCATCTATCTTAGGTGCAGA
Organism: Laterallus jamaicensis coturniculus; assembly: GCA_022605575.1. Taxonomy (NCBI): domain Eukaryota; kingdom Metazoa; phylum Chordata; class Aves; order Gruiformes; family Rallidae; genus Laterallus; species Laterallus jamaicensis. The sequence goes on from JAKCOX010000005.1 coordinate 8,691,985, forward strand.
ATCAATTTTTAAATGAAAAAGAATTACCACGGGAATCACCACTTTAAAGGAAGCACTTTATTCTTAGGTTTTCTTCTACTAATCTTCTAGTCACCAACTGCCACATAAATAGTATGTTTTGCACTCACAAATGCAACATCTGACAGAACTCAACATATCTTGCCAACAAGCATCCTAAGGAAAATTTTAGATTTTGAATAAATCATCATGCATCAATTATTCTCTGGGGAGAAAGCAGGAAAAAAAGGCCAAACAGAGGTTTGTCCATTTGTTTTCTGCCAACATGCCAAACTCCTGATGGTTTCTGGATACTTATTGGAGGAACTCTTAATCTTAGCTTTAGAGATGATTTAAAGTGCTTCTTTATAACAATACTCGGAAGCTACAAGAGGTTATTTCTTTCTAAAAGTAACTTATCCAGTTTGATTTTTGTGGCTAAATTCTAGACGAAAAAAAGGAAAAAAGAGTTTGTGATATTCATTTGAAAGCGGCAAATTCCCTAAAAAAATGAACATATTTGAAAAATGATTGATACATTCCCTATGAGGCTACAAAAACGAACAACTATGAGGAAGTAACTATTTACACTATTAAGGAACTTGCCTCAAGATCGTCATTTTTGCCAATCTATCTTCCATCCGTGTTCCATGGTGTCCTATAACCTTCATTAAACTATTAGATCTCCATGTTACTTGTTGTGGATGTTCGGTGCACAAATATAAATGATTTATAACAGATATGTGGGCAGAATTCTTCTGTGGCATCCAGACAAGAGGCTTAAGTTTGAGGTAGCTTATCAATCATTTCATAACCTACAGATAAATAAGACCATCATGTAATATAGCTATTTTCAGTTTCATGGATAAATGTGGCATAAAAATGAAATGAAGAGTAAATGTATTTACTTTTTCTGATGTCTTACCGCAGAATTTATTAGGCTGATGCTGCTCATTATATTTCATACTCCATCATTTTTCTCTGTGAAGTCTCTTACAATATCAAATGAAGAAAATTTATGTTTAAATTAATAATTTCAGAGTGAAACATTAATATTCAAATCAAATATGGTGCTATTGTGGGGCTTCAGGGGAAAAAAAAGCCTTTCATTCTGAGCACAATGAAGGAGTGATAGGCATTTCTGTTATCTCATTCATTAGTCATTCTGGACAGTTCAGGCAAACTGTTACCTACAATAATAGAGTGCATTTTACTTTTTAGGATTCATTTAAACTATACTTTTTACTGAACTGCGGCAAACTATTATTTATATATTTATTGATTCTGACAAAATAGGTATTTGCATTTTTTCTAAAGGATAAGTAACATTCATACAGCTGTAGTCAGGAGTCTGACATAAGACACAATAAGCAACATATTCTGTCTCTGTGGGAGGATGACCATCTAGGTCAAAACGTGCACCTGTTTAATAAATCTGTAATACATTTCAGAAATTGATAAAGCAGACAGGAAAGAGGAGAAGTCTTATGACTGGCTTTGCAAATCTTACTTCCTTTTCCATTTTCACCTCCTATCTCCACCTATTCTCTACCTGACTCCCCTTCTGAATTTAAACTCACCACCTATTTGTTAATTCAGAGATGCTTTTCAATTTCCTTCATTGATAGTATCAGTGTATAGAGTCAAGTACAGGTACTGTATCAATCCTACACATCATTTGGCAAACCCTGAGCAGCCATACCCAAACTTCCATAGTGAAGACTAACATCACAAAAAACTGTATGGCTTAACAATTATCAGCTTGCTTACCTCACCTGATTTTTCAATGGAGTCTATACTTTTCCTCCACAAAAAAGTAACAAAAGCCAAACTGTCAGTAAATATTTAAAAATTATGTTTTTTTCTATCTTCAGCATTTTTCTATGCTGTCCTCTTAAAGAGAGTCATAAGTATCACAGAATCACAGAATTATATATAATAATATAATATATTCAGTGAATGTATGCCTTAATCCAAACCAATCCTTCAAAGAGGAAAAAAAAAACCTCTGATGACTGGAGAAAGTTCAGGACAAAACCGTATTTGTTTCAGATGCATAAAAAGCAGTTTTATAGTAATATTTAAATAAAGCAAAACTGAAGATTTTTAGATATTTGCATTTATCTCAATTATTCTATCATCCTTAAAATTTGAGCACTATTATTAACTTCCAGTTTGTAAGCCAGCACCCAATTCACTTGGCCAAAAATCAGCAAAATATCAGATTGAGATTGGTGGCAACATAAGTATCAGAAGGGAATCAAGCCACTTGTAAATGAGTGTTTGTATCTAACCCCTTCCACACTTCTACCTAAGTCTCCGCTCTTTCCCTGCTGGACCTCACTCCAAAGCTGTCTGTTTCAGGTCCCAGATCTCATGCTGCCTCCTGACTTGCCAGAGAATGCACAGGACCTTTGTTTCAGAACCTGAATTTTGAAGAAACGTGTGGAAATCGTTCCCCTCGCCACTGTGCAGTAACCAGTGATCAGAGCCACCAGACATTCTGTTTGTGAGAAGGCAGCAGTACGTGTGTTTAGTAATTAGCTTCTTTGGCTTGGAGCACCATCATTCCCTTGTGACTTTAAAGAACAGAGTTCACAGCTCAAGCTTTTAAGATGAAGTCCTCTTTTATCACTGTTACAAACACACTTGTTATTATAATTAAAACTTCAGAAAAAAATGTTCCTACAAGCCTTGAGCACGCACTCATTTCCCTTAGCACTAATGTCCCCTTTACCTTGGCTTGACTTTACAGATGGAGATGTGTGTGTACACGTACACGTGGCGGCATGCACTAATGAGAAGTAAAAGGGCATGGCACCGAAAATCAGAGCCTTCACATGTGCTTGGATTCAGACTCAGAAAAACAGGAGGCTGACAAGCCTTACCCCAACAGTGGGTATAGCCATTGCACTGCTGCCCGTTTTAGTTGGTGCCAGATTGGATGGCTCAGCAGCATTACAGGTCCACTGTAAGTAACAGGAGGTATGGAAAAGGGTTGGAGATCTCATCTCCAGGCAAGAATGCCTCGGGGAATGCCCCTGGATTCCTGAGAAGACCTTTTTCTACAAAGATGACCTTTTCTTATAGGTAAGAGTTCACATATTTTACCTGTCACTACTGTCTCTGTTTATTAGTGCAGAACTGAACAAGTCAATGGGGCTCATTTCGGTCCCTGTTTCAGTTCAGCCATTCCTGACCCCTAGTGCTTTCCCCTGACACTGCTAAGTTTTAACCTGATCTAAGCCTTGCAGACATGTGATTTTCCTTGGAATAAAAATTGCATAACTGCTTGAGTATTAAATCTCAACCGTTGTGTATGGAAGGACACTGGTGTAATTTGCTGGACAGAAAGGCCTTTTTAAGGTTCTCAAGCAGCCTTGGGTAGTTTCTTGAATTGGTAGCAAATATCTAGTATGTCTATGACACACTTGATCTTTCTTCTAAAATGAAAGAGGAGAGGTTAGATTCTGCTGAGAGCTGCTTGAGGCAGATTTTTAGTATCTAGAGTGGGTACGACTTTTACAATTATCTTTGGATCACGAGGCCGCAGTTTGTCAGATGAAATCCTCAAAGGGATGGCATTTCTAGAGATTTAGGATGTTTTACCCAATTTGTGTATATTTCTAGTGGAACTGCAGGCCTACTATTCTAACCTTCTCCATCTTGCGCTTTTTTTTTTTTAATATTAGTTTGGGTTTTTTTTAGCTTGCAGCTTTCCCATATTCAGTGTTTCTTTCCAGATCTAAAGTTTGACTATGAAGGCACACAGCTAATAATAAACACTTCGGGCATTTATGTTTTACGAGTAGCATCTGTAATTATATTGCTCTCACTGTAAATAACTTAAGCACAGATGCTTTTATGATGGAAATGAATTCAGAAGACTGAATATTTATGAATTAGTAACTTTCCTCTAAGAGAATATGACAGCTTTGAAAATATAAAATTACCAGAAATACCTATAGTGATTACTGTGGCAATTAATGAGAGCCATTCTCATTAGCATAACATAGAGCAAATTCCAGACAAAGCTGTATTTTTAACAAAAACTATAGGTAGCACTCTTGCCTTCTACAGTTTGAAGGATAGTTCTTGCAGACTGCTAGTCTATTTGTTAACGACAGGTGGTGCAAAATACCTAGAACAGCAGCAAATCTTCCCTTCTCTTTCACATACAGCTATTTCTAGAGGATAAAGAGAAAAACCGGTAAGAATGCATTGAAATTTAAGATCTAAATTAATTTCCAGCAGAAACCAACTCACGTTGCCTTCTTCACAGACACTTTTGTGAGGTTTATGTCCTAATTCTGCTGACACTGGCATCTGGAGGCAGCATCTATGCCTTAATCTGCACCAAATCAGGAATTTAATTTATAATGAAAATTACATGTTTTCACTTTGAATCAGAGTTTGAGTTGCTTAAAGCTTCCTGAAAACTGGCATGCATAAATCACACTTCTAAACATCTCTTACAGGTGACCTGTCTTTGCTCAAAATATTCAGTAACATGACCAACAAAGTCTTTCCTAAATGGATGGAGACTTTTGCAAGAACTCAGTAAGCCAAAGTAACTGTTGTTAAACACTCCTGAAGACACCATGAGAAAACTCTTATGCCTGGTAGTTCAGACCTTCAAAAAAGGTATTTGTCACAGTACTTTCAAAAAAATTGTCTTCTCCTAAAGTTTTAAATGCAATGGCTTCCAGGGTGGCAATAAAAGTCTGGGAAAGCTGTGAGACTCCAGAAGGATAGTTGCAATCCAAATAGCCATTCAAACTTCATCACAGGTTTTCTTAAAACAAATTTTCATTTTTAGTGTGGAGTAAACGCAGCTCCTCTGTTCTGCTACTGCAGTTTCTCCCCAGTCATTCACTCCCAGGGTGAATGAAAGCTGCTGAGTTGTGGATAATTTTGGCATGCAACTCCTACAGCTAGAAATTATTAAATAACGTCTCTGTAACTTGGAATTCTTTTTCCAATCTCCCCAGCATAAGGGTTGGAGGGTAGTCCCACACATAACTTTTAGAAACCCACTGAAAATAATGACAAAGCAAGCAGCGCAACTCAGACAGACAGACCAATGTTTGTAGTTGCAGGATTTCCTTTGGAGAAATCAAAGACTAACTGTGATTTGAATCCTCCAGAAGAATGCTTCTTTGGAGCAAAGCATCTACACTCCGTCCAAAACATGGAGTATCTGTTCATGATCCTAAGGAACATCTGGATGTTGCTATTCAAGATCACATTTCCCACAAAAGGCTACTACCTACTAAGCCTGGTTTCTATTGTTCCTCTGCTGTCACAGCTAGAGAAAACTGAAAGGCACAAAAAGTTGAAGAGTTAAATATTTGAGCTTTGCAATACATTTCCCTCATTAAGTTTTTTAAGACATTAAATGCCTTTTAATTTGTGCAAGTTACCATGTCACAAGTCAAATGAGTAAACACCTTAGGTTTGTGTGTAAGTAATCAAAGAGTTAGTTTGACAGATTCTTGCACAATGTGAGACTGACTTTCTTGAAACCAATAGAAAAAGAATCTGTCCTCCCAGAGCAGAATTCAGTGTCTCAAATCAAATGCCTCACCTCTGTCCACAGCCCTGGACGAGATTTAGAAACCTCAGAGTAGCATTAAGAAAAAGCAACAGGTTGAGAAGAGGAACCACAAAAAAGTAAAAAACATGTCAAAAGTGAATCCTACAACACTATATTGCCTACAAACCAGACCCAGATTCAAGTTTCTTACCCTTGTCTTCTTAAGCAAGCACCCAAAACATCAAGTGGCTGCTTCAGAGCCTGAAACAAACTGACACCATCATGCCCTGGGGCTCCAGGTTTGCATCTGTGGGGCATACCAAGAATGAAACTAATCTGGATATAAACAATGGTCTTTATATGAGACTTTATAAACTGCAAATTAAGAAGACCTGAAATATCTTTTTATTTTCATTCCAGCTTGAGGAAAACATCAGATAATCACACCATCCTTAAGATACACTTCTGAATGGAGTCAAGCACATCTATGTGACTCCCAAGGATTCCAAACACTTGCATAGCTCCCAATTGGTACCAGCCTGCCACGTAGGTCAGATGTCGGAATATACCGAGTTTATTTTTACCCGTGGACTTACAGATCTATTCAAAGCACAAACCCAAAAATCCACAACTATGTTCTATGCCCACATGCAGACATTATATTCCTCTAATAATGATTCAAAATGCTCATTCCTCAGAGCTTTGCAGATTTCATCCGGTAACTTATTCTCTACCCAGAAAACACAAAACCAGGACAGATGGTTAACAAAATAATAGGAATATCATTTAATAAACCAAATCAGGGAACTGACCTAAATTACATTTTGTAGCAAGTTCAAAAAGCTTGGGTTAAGATTTCACTTTGGATAAAAATACTTAAAGTAAGTTTCAGAGAACTAATTTTGATAAGGGAAATTACTATCAATTTTTTTTTCTTGCTGCATCACTTCTTTTTCAAGCTAGTATTAAATCACAGGCGGATAAAAAATTTCATACATGGAAGTTGAAAAGTTATGAAATACTTTCAGATAGCTGTAACAGAAGGCATTTGGGGGATTATGCTACAAGGAATTCATTAAGTATCTGAAATTTTCTGATAGTCAATTTCTCAAATACCTTGGCAATTCACTTAAGTCTGGACTTTTGTTTATATAAAAATGTAATCTGCTGCTTCTTTGAAGACATTTTTCTTTATAAACTGGGATAAAATGAATGTTATATTTCATTTTTGCTAGCTTTTCAATATGATTGATGCAGACCTCTAATGCGTTGATTTTACAACACGAATTCATATTCAAATAGATAGTCTTGTTAAGAAAGATGAACAGTGCCAAATATGCAACACTGAAGATCTGAACTACCCCTCTCCCCCCAACCCCACTTCGTCAAGAAAGAGTCCATGGAAATTATTAGTGCTTTTGGTTTCAGAATAACTCATCTAAGGAAGTAGTTCAAGGTAACTGGAACTAAAACTAGAACTGGAACTGGAAAAATGAAAAGAATCTGCAAAAAATCCAATAACCAGTTTAGAAATTGTGCAGCATTTATGACAAATTTCCCTTCCCTTTAAAGAAATCAATACTGACTCACCTTGTGTCTTCCCAACATTATAAAACCCAGTAAACATGCTTTACCTACTCAGCCAAACAGGTTGCCTTGTGCTGTACACGTCTCAAGTCTAAAATTAGCATTTCCATTTTATAGGCATGAGACACACACACAGTGATGCAAGTCCAAACAAACAGCAGTTACGAAGCGACATCTTATATCTGAGACAAGAGCATCTAAACAGCTACTTAAACTTTCACAAGTACAACATGGGTTAAAATAGCGTTGACCAAGTCCTCCACTCCCAACCGTAGTCTATGTCCTGTTAAGAGCACCTGTAACCTGTCGGACAAACATGGACCACATCTAGTTTCGATGTAGGAAAATGCTGCTGCATGGGGTACAGAGCTACATCATGTTAAAACAGCAGTTTGGAGGAGCTTGCCAACACTTGCCAACTTACAGCCATGGTACAATTAGTATGTGGGCACTGTTATCCCCATCTTGCCTTCTCATGTGGTCAGCAGATAGGACAGCTAAGCAGCATATCTCCGAACAGCAACAGCAAAGAGTCCAAGCACTGCAAAACACTGTTTCTGTTGAGCCCTGTAGACATCCACACAGCAAGGTGTGTATTTGCAAGACTTGAATGGAATTCCAGGTGCGCTGGTGCTTTGCAATTGAAGAACCAGTGGGCACATGTCCAACTGAGTTGAGCTGGGATTCAATACACCAGCTGAGAATCTGAACCAACGTGTTTGATAGGCAGAAAAAACCTGGCAAGTAGGCTGAATAAAAAGCATTTCTCCCTAACAAGTACTGTCTTAGAGCATCCTACTTTTGGAGCTATTGCTACCCTTCTTATGCATCTGGTAAAATATCATAGTGCTTTTGTACCTAACCATCAAGCTACAGGCTTGATGGCCATTGAACACAGACAGGATAGCTATCACGGCTTTTTATGCAAAGAAACACTTTTTTTCCAGGAATCCCAAATAAATGTTCTGCCAGTGTCATTAGAGGACAGGCCCATGTCAAGAACTGGCTCTATTAATCTAAGATTAAGACTCTGTTAATTCCAAGAGAGATAAATCAAGAGTTTCATCCTTACTCCTTACTTGCTTGCACCACTTTTGTGCCAAGGATTGCATTATGCCACCATAGAGCTCCACTGGGCATCTTCCTGAGAACAGAAAAGAGTTCTCATACAAGGACACTGCAGCAGGACGGCAGAAGATTGTAGCTAAGCATATAACTTAAGAGGAAATACATAAGATTGTGACTGGACCAATATAACTGAACCAAGTATAGCAGGACATACAGGCTGGTTACAAATCAGATCTTAAAACGACATAACTGAAAATCAACTTCTGGTATTTTTTTCTTTCAGATTTAACCTACTGCTTAAATTATTTAAAGTTGAAAAGTAATGTCCAGTACTATAAATGAATCTGAATTTCTCTTTCAGCTGAAGCCTTCAGTTCTAAAGCAATGTTTTTGACTTTCCTTCCAGTTATGCTGAATCTTTGCCTTCTTCCTTCTCCCCACCCTGCATTCCCACATAAAGTTACCCACTTAGAAACATTTCAATGCAACTTCTTCCTTGCCACTTGCATTCCTTGACAACTTGCTCTCAGTAAGAAGTGTGGAATAACCATCCAACCAAAATACAGCATATCAAAAAAGGTCATAGTGCTATAGCAAAATAGCATAAATCACAAAATATAATGGGCATTAAAATTCTGACACCTCTTTGTCACGACCAAAAATTGTAACTAGACTGAGAAATTATATGGAATTAGCTTCTTACTGATACGCTCTGAAGACTGTAATTTCATGGTGCCTGGATGTCATTTTCAGAACCTTCTGCCTCTTTGCAGTCTTGTAGGCACGCATTCAGCTATCGTCTAGGGCACCTGAAATAAAAGTAGGAGAAAAGGAGAGATACATAAATGTTTTACTTGGAGCAAGAAGTCATGCCAGTTTTCAAAATTACAGTAATCTTTTAGTATTGTTTCTGCTGAATGCAGAAATCTTCGCAAGATGCCTGATCTCTTCCTGTGGGATGTGCAGTATTGAGTCTCAAATGAGAACATTATGCTTTAGGAAAAAAGCAGATCTCAATGTTATGAGTTGATTTGCCTCCCATTCCTTACTTTCTGTTTAGTGCAACAGAGCAGATAGGACAGAGCAGAGTCAATCCAACTCATCAAATCCAAAGGCACAATGTGAAGGACTCTTAAATCCTTTAACTGAAAACATGAGAGCTGAAGTATTAAATGACCAGCAGTTAAGTCTCACATTTTGTTAAGGTGATGTCGCTTTTGAGGATCATTCTATTTAATTAAAGCTCACACAGAAGATTACTCTGCTGTCATCTCACTGATTTAGATGATCTCTGTTTATAAAGTTTATGACTTACAGTTTGTTTGCTTTTCTTACCCACACTCTGTTTTATGACTATCATTTGCCTCATACTCCTTGTGCTAAAGAGGCAAAGGGATGACACCAAGAAGACTAGCCCTGAATAAATGGATTGTTAAAAGCTCTCAGCAGATCTCTACACCTTCACTTGGTGACAACAAAAGGATGGAGGTGAGTCTGAGATGAAATCCATTTTCTCTACCTTTTCAGAAAGCAGCTGAGGCTTGAAGAAGCCAGATTTCTCCAGAAGCATAACAAAGAGTTCAGGTGTTAGAACTGGGTCTTAAAAATCACAGAGCCTGAAAGACTTCGAAGCACAAAGAAAGCTGGAGTAGGAGAGAAGAACAGAAAGGATGAGAGGCAGAATATATTATTTAGGCATACCACCCTGCTCTCAGAAGGGTGCTGCTGCCTCACAGGAGCTGGCTCACATACAAATTGCCAGGTGCATAGGTGGAAGAGGTTATGTACCTCTTCTCTAGTAGACATAATCTCCATTATTGTTACAACAATAAGGGTACTGTAATGGAAGAGAGAAGGAAGGCACTTTGTCAGTGCAAAAAGCAGAGGGAGAGGAAAGTAAGCGAAGCAGACAAGGGGGAAGCAAATGACATTATAGGTGTTTGGTTGCAGCAGAAGCAAGAAGGAAGTTTCGCTGTCTGTGATGTAGTGCATGTGAGTGAGATGCAATGTGTTCACCTCACTGTCAGGCAAAAACTTTGGACGCTTGGTTACATTAGAAAAATGTAGAAAGAGAGAATGGAAAGAAGGTGGGCAAGAAAATTCCGGTGTTGTATAATACTTTTGCAGTATTGTAAGACTGTATTAATAAGTATTATAATAGTGTTGCAAAACTAGACTTAATTTCAGTGAGCATAAAATATTTAAATGCTGAACAGAAGACTAGACTTTAGGTCGTGTAGGTTCTTCAACCTAGAAAGTAAATAAGTTTCAGTTGAGAAAAAACAAACAGTTAATATTGACTAAATTTGAGCACAGATATATTATTTCCTTGTGAGTGCTAAATGCTCAGTTACCGCAATGTTTTACTTAAAAGGTATATTTTTCTACATCAAGATTTCCTTAGCTTTGGTAATTCTTGAGCACCTAAGCTAAAAGATTAACTGTCCCGTGAGGATACTATATCAGTTTTAAAGGCACTGTGTGGCCACGTACCTGCATCCTGCTGTTGCTTCAGCCAGCTTAGATTCTGGAAATGTTACAGCCTTCCAAGGTGTGTGAATGTGTGTACAGCCCGTGTCTAGTCAAACCCTCTCCCCCAAACAAACACCACATGAACCCAACATCACTGAGCAAAGATTTCCTTTGTTTTTCAAACTCAGAAGAAATGTGGTCATCTAACTATTTACAGAGATAATAAAACCTGTTATGGAGAAACACCAAAACAGAGGGGTATTTTCTCAATATTTTGTTTCTGGTATGCACCTGGGACTGTTCTCCAGCAGTACTTCTTAAAGGAGATCACGTTATTCTACATGATTTTCCCCAGTTACTATGCTCAAACTGACTACAGGTCAATCATTTCTGATTATAACTGCTTTGTTCTAAAGGATATTTTTGGCATAAAGCCACTGCTGAATCCAATACTATTCAATAGAATCTATAGGTTATTTATTAAAACCACATAAAAGTGGTAAACCACAGCCATAAAAAAATGATGAAGCAAAGCTTGTCTTTGCAGTCCGATGTCCCAAAGGTATGATTATCTCCTGATAACCATATCTCCCTCTTCTGCCTTATTGCTAATTAAATTAATTAATTAAGGAAGTCTTTCCCCAAGTGGACTTGATTTAATATGCTGTATGTAATTAGGAGCTCTTGGAAATGGAGATGAGATTATTTTTTATTTATTTATTTATGGTGGCACAGAGAGCCAGAAACTTTGCAGAAGCAGCGAGTGCCTGGGGTTCTTGTTCCACACAGCAGCAGCACACAAAACTGCCAACAGTTGTGCTCAGGTATGTGGGGCAGGGACTCCGCTGCCACAAAGTACACCTGCTGGCTTTTGACTATAGCAAGGCCCACTCATCAGAATAGGGATTTTAAAAAGAGATAAATGCCATGACAGGAAAGAGCTAAATAAGTTTTGCTTGAAAGCTGATATTGTTTATGGTAAATGGTACTTTTCACCCTTCCCTCTTTGCTAAACAGGTAGGATACAGACCTATTTAGAAATATTCAAATTTACGACTTTTATGTGATTAACTAGGATTATCTATGTCAAAATAATGATACTGACTTTACTGAGTAAAGAAATTATGTATTCATAATCATAAAATAAAAAAGCCTTGTTGATCAAACACTTACTACAAACACTGAAGACCAGATTTTGTTAGCAAAAGTACCCAGCTTATTATTCACAAATAACTAATTTGAACTATTTTTTGTCATTAAAGCTGCAGTTAATATTGCATTATTTATGTAGGTCATGTTCTATTGCTTCTATTAGTTGACTGGATGACGTGATTTTTAAAACATACATTAAAGGTGGGCTGAACTCTTTGTCTGTGTCACATGAAAGTATTATTTGTTTCAGTCTACAGTTTGACCATGAGATATTTAATTTTAATGCACTGAGATCAAGATTCATTGGAAAAATAATCATTTTCTTGTAAGGAAATATTTTAAATCTGTTTCTAAAATAAAAATGTTATGAATCATTAAAATTATGTATTGTATCTACTAAAATGTTACAGGTAGGCATTGACTAGACGAGAAAACCAAAAATTACATTAAAAATTCTTAATGACTTTAAAGATCCACACAAAGGTATCATATTAGAAGCTATTTCATGAGGAAGATTTTTTTTTCCAGACACATGGATTAGCAAGTCAAATGCTGAAATGTGATATAATAAAGAGACAACTCCTAGAACTATGGGGAAAAAATGGAAGCATGATACATATACTGTAACATTAGCATCTAATAGTATTGCTTTACAGAAGGAAGAAAAAGGAAAAAGAAAAAAAGTCAATATGATTAAGAACAATGAGCTTTTTAGTGATCCAGGCACATTTGTTTGAGCTGACTTGAATAGTCTTCCAAATTTAAAGGAATAACAAATAAATTAAGAGTAAATGCAATTGCTATAGGGACAACACTGCAGAAGTGGAGATCTACACAGGGGATTAAACACAGGAGAATTGCTCACAGAGCTGAGTGACCAGACAAATTTTCCAAAAATGACCTTTAGTATAAATGACAAGGAAGGAAATTGAAGAAATATGTTTCGTTATTTCTAAAGATGAAAGATTCATCTGCTGATATCACAGGAAAATGCAAGTGTTACACAACAATAGTTAAAACAGCTCTAAATTTGTTACTGCATCATTAGGTCAGTCATTCCTTTTATACAGTAGTTTACTTCCTAAACACATAGACATACCATGTGTCCTTGGATATTGTATGTAGGAGGAGACGATGCCCAAGCAGCAGCTGGCACTCATGTTCTCAGTTGCTCTACCTGTGACCTCTTCCTCTGCCTGCTAATGTCTTCCTCAGACAGATTCTAGGACAGCTAACACCCCAATACCTATCAGCAGCTGGTGGTGTTAAAACTTCATGTGCCAGAGGACTGCTGCTTTTATTCAAACATGTTTCATTTTGCCTCCAAAAGACCAAGACGGAGAAATCTTGGTGCGAAAATGCAGGCAGATTATCCATGCCAAAGAGAGAAACTTTAAAAGCCTCGTGGTTTAAAGCAACTATCAAGATGAAAAGGGTCTTTTTTAATGCCATTTTAAAACAGCAATTTCATGCTTTTGGTAGGCTACTGACTGCCCAAAGGTATAAAATCCTCCACTCCACAGCAAAAATGTAGTGCCAATGAGAACTGGAGGAAAAAAAGACACTGAGGTCGCCAAACAATATAACAATAATAATAAAAATAAAATCCTTTCCTGTGTGTAGATGAAACTTTCCCCTTTGAATTTTTTCATGGGAAAAAAAAGCCTAGGGGAAAACATATCTTTCTCCTCCAAAGTCATTGGGGATGGGCTGATGTCTGCTCCTGCTCGGAGCACACGCTGGCAGCGTGGCAGGCAAACAACAAACCCTCTGAATAGGCTGTAATCCAGAGGCCTTTCCTCAATGCCCCATTCAGCAGCAAAGAAGCCTCTCTCAGTGAAATCCATACGGATGTTACGTAAGGTTTAGCACTCTCAGGTATTTCCATCTATGTTTTATAAGTCAGAAAGATTCTGAATTGTTCTGAAATTACTGTGTAGCTGAAAATAAATGAGTAAAACTATCAGTATTCATTGCTGGAGTATTTGTGTTTCTCTGTAAAAATTCGACTTTTTGATTAAATATTTGGGGAGGGGAAAGAAATGCTCACTATTTCAAGCAAAGATAAATACTCCTGCATGAGAACCCTGTGAAGGAAAAAAGAGAAAGGCATGCAGCACATGCAGAGACCAATATATATTAGAGCGTTTGAAACATCATTGTGCTGTGCCTTAGAGAACTTTCTAAAAAAATGTCCTTGAAGGATTTTTCCTCCTACAGCACGGATTAATGTGATACGGAGCTGGGAAAATAAAGCCAATTCCTAATCTTTGAAAATACGAAACAGGGTAGAAACAAAAAGCCAGGCGGAGCTGAGAGTGGGAGAGTGGGCTGACTGACAAGCAGTTGTGGCTTGCAGACACTATCACCTAATTACTGAGAACACAGAATTCCTATTTATTTGAGAGGAATAATCTCTCAAATTATTCTTAGCAACTCAGTACAGTACTTGCATACCATGCACTGAGGAATATAACCCTTTCCTTTTTTCCCTGAAAAGGTCCAGGGACCTGGTAACTAAGATGCATTGCTATGCATCTGCTGTGACTGAAGAGTCATTGCTTTGCAATGTCATTTTTGGAGGTCATTAAATAATCACATCAGCAATTAAAAGTATCCTGAGATAGAACAAAAAGGCAACGCCAACAAAAATTCCTCCTGATTCTTTGGTAGAGACACCATCACTCTAAACACTCTTTCTCATACCAAAGGCTCAGAGATAAATCCCCTTCTCTTTCCAGGTGGATTTATTCAACCTCTCTTTTGCTGAAATGACTTGTGCAGGTCCTCGCTGTCCAGACTGTCCAATCATCCTCTCCTCAGACCCTCTCCTCTCACCCACAGTGAGCACAGGGGGCTCAGGCTGCAGCCCCTGAGGATGCAACTACATCCCCAGGCTACAGCCAGCACTGTGCCTTCCCAGGGAGCACTGCAGAATGAGCAACAGACCCAAAGTGGAACGGTAAAAACAAAGCAAAGAATACCACCACCACCACAACCCTCCGAAACCCCCACCTGCACACACACAGCTAATCTCTGTCCAGACTGAAGATCAGGATTTCAAAGCCCATCAAGAAAGGCAGTCAGTAAATAGCTCAGACAATTTTTCCAAGTGCAAAAACCCTTACCGGGGATTCTATGTATTTATTTTTAAATGCTTTAAATAGGAGGGAGAGGAGCTGGAGGATTGAGCGTTTCAGCAACAAGATTCATGTAATCTCACTTCAGGATCAGCAGTTTGGGTCTGACCAGGGTCAATCCGATCACACCTTATCAGTCTCCGCTGACTGACCAGAAATCCACTCAGAAAGTTGTGGTCTCGGTGCAGTAATTTGACAGATGTTAGCAGCATGGACTAATTTGGCAATATCAACAAAGACAGCACAAAATAAATTGGCAAGGATCAAAAATCAAAACAATGTCAATCAAGCTTCAAAAATTCCCCTGGGGGCTACTGAGATCTTCCTGCAGTACCCAGAAAAGAGGGAGAGCTGGTATTTCCTCTTGCTTTTGGTGCCTACCTTCAACTCCTTACAAAAAGACACCTATCAACCATTCCTACTTTAGCACCTGCTGTAGACATGAAACTCAGAAGAGACATCTGAAACATCAGCACACCAGGGATCAAAAGAATATGTCGAATATTTAAAATATCAGACTTTTCTTGTATAAGAAGTGGCCTCAGGGAACTCTAACAGTCAGCAGTAGTAAGACCAAGCATATCTGATCTGAGCTTTCTTCAATTCTATCAATAATTTTACTTATAAATTATATGTGTGTATATAAGTGCATGTGCACTTAGGAAAAAACAACTTGTTCCTCAGTTTACATGAGGTTTGACAGTCACTAATAGTAATTCCTCATGCATCCTATGCACTGAGCAGAACTGTATCACTTAAAAGCCCAATATGTTGACATGCAACCATCAGTGTTAATTTTACATGAGTTCAAGAGGGGTCATCAGCAGTGAATTAACATGACAACAAGTAATATTATACACATTTCCCTGCAGCCTTATGTTTTTCCTCCAACTCCTGATTTCTAACAACAGGGAGCTGTCAATCCTGCACCAGGCTCTGCAAAGGTAAATCACCCAGTGGAACCACATTGAAATCGCAAAAAAACACCTTTTGGAAACATCTGTGACCAAGACTCCACTGAGCGGAGGCCACAGGGAGATTCAGATTAGGCCCATTATAGAATCATTAATTAAGCGATTAAAGTTGGTTTAGAGTTGGTTAAATGAGCATTTTCACCCCTTGGCATGGAATTTTGTTGACGATATCTGTGTATCTGAGTATAAGGGTGCTTGCACGAATGCTGCAAGTGATACAGTGAAAATTATTAGATAAATTACATGTTTACCTCTCTCTAGCATTACCAAAGAAAAAGGAAATGAATGAGTTTCCCTATTGTCATTTCCCTATGGCTATGTTTTTTAAGCTAAACAGGTTAAAATATACTAGTTAAATAGTATTTATATTCATGTATAGATTTTTCTCTCCAGAAGTATTTTACTTATAGTTCAGTTGCAAAAAACTACCCCTTTGGAGAGGACAAGAGTTAAACTGCTGAAGGAAATCAAATTATATTTGAAAAAGTTCTTTTGGGGGAGGTGAGGGTGACGTATCTTTTCCCTAGATAGCAGGTATGAAGGGTATCCAAACCTTGAGTCTGTAGTGAAGTGTGTCACCAAGTCAGGTGAGGGAAAATGAAAGCACTTGCAGCAAGCAGAAAGGCAAGTTGAAGGGAGGAACCAAGGAGAAAACCGAATGCTGTAGAGTCTTTGGAAATTGCTTATGCATAACACTATGTATGCATATATTTTACCTTCCTTAATAACTATTTATTTGAGTTACTAAGCACATGAACTGCAAACATAGCTGAAGAAACTACAGGAATTATTCCCCTTCCCTCACCCCGCCCCCCCATCCCTTCCTTTAAGAAGTTCATTATGGTCACAGATTTTTCTAAAAATCCAACTTATCTCTATGACACATTGATTATTCCTCATGAATAAAATAATGATTCTGGTTCTCCAGCTTTTTCAGAGCTGTAGTCTTTAGAGGACCTAATAACTGCATACAGTTGATGTCTTTTGTGTCCTCTCAAAAATTCAGGAACAAAACAAACCAAAAGTTTATCCTACCTATAAGATATTTCCAAGGAATCTCTCCAAGCATTATCCTTGCATGCCCTGCTTAGAGATCAAGAATTCACATCTCAAAATGTATGTTGAGCAAAATAATGATAAAATACGAAACAAAAAGAGAAGATAAAGCAAAATATAAGCTTTATCTTACTTGTAGTTTACTATACATCATCATGTTTTTTTAACTCACAAGGCAAAGCTAAGTATCTCTAGGTAAGGCTGCAGCAAGGCTCTAACTTCTGTTTTAACAGGAAACTCTGAACTGAAAACTGAAATCCCTGTTCTCTCTCAGAACTATAGAAGACAGTTCAAGTTAAGATTAAGATGGCTCTAAGATTTCACAAAGTGATTTTACTTTATACTGTCAGCCTAGTAAAATGTAAAGAACAAAAATGAAGCCATCTTAGGATGTTAAGGCAGTGTTACACCACTGGCGTTGTAATCATGGAAAAAAATGTACAATATTTTATATATATATATCTCACATCTGGCAATTGTGAGATTTTCTCAAGCAGATAAAAGGAATGTTTACCTAGCATACTTCTACATTTATGCATATATAATATTTTCCTCTATACTCAAATAAATGTAATCTTTGAAGTGTGTGGGACTACAGCATGTCCAAAGCAATAGCCAACACAAAGATGAGTGATCTTGCTTTGCTTTCAGGAAGGCAGGTGATCTAAAAGATGTAAAAAGCCACCACACAGCTGGAAATTTGCAAGTTTTGTAAGATGGTAGAAAACAGTAAATCTTTCTTGTAACAGCAAGCTTTCTGTCTATGTCATGGAGCATTATTGATCGCTGTCCAGTACATTGCAAGACAAAACACTCGGTAATAACTCACCAGGGCCATTGCCCAATAAAGTCAATGCCAAGAGTCGTGCTGATTTCCGATAGTGCTGGGCCGAGTCCACCACGCGTTAGATTTCACAACTCCTGCTTTTAAGAAACAGCCAAATTATCAGCCGGTGTAAATCAACTTGACTTCACTGAAGTCAAGAAGCTGTGTTGATTTAAAAGGAGTCAGTGACATTTACATTATGTCCTTCAAGGGGTGCTGTGGGGAATGACAGTCAGTAATAACTTTCAGTCTTTTGCTCAGTGCTCCAGATGACAGGGGAGACACCACAAATTCTTCTTTTCGTCCGGCTGTTATCCTAGGCGTAAGCAAAATTACATCCAACCTGTTCCCTGAACTTCACCCTCTTAAGCAGAGTTATGTTCCTTGCATTTCATAGCGTCAAATTTTGGAGGTGCATTACTAAGGGAGCCCAAGGGAGAGAAACCAGGAACCTCCCTCCCCCTTTAGGGCACTGCACAGGGTGGGACATGAGGTCCCTTGGTCCCACTCACAGTTCCTGTAGAAGCACACACCAGTAAACACATTGCTTCAGATTCCTTCCCTACAAGTGTGTTAGATGGGAAACTTGTTTCCAGGGGGAAGCAAAGTTTATTTATGAGTTCTATGCACTTAGAAATTTGGGAATCGGCTGGACTCCAAACTTTGTGAGCTAATGTCTGATCGAAGTGTTTACTGACAGCAAAAATATTTCCATTCAAGCCAGATGGCATCAATTAGATTAACAAAACTTTATCTTCAAACTGCTGCGATTTTTTTTTATACCGGTTTCACCTATAACTACCTGGCACGTTATATTACCAGTTATCCAGGAAAACGCATGGCATTTCTGCACTCAGCTTCTTGTACCATGGAAAATAAAATTTCACAACCCATACAAAGTAGGACATTATTGCATTATATTCCATATCAAGTGATTTTCTAAAAGCATATACCACAAATCAAACAAAAAATCCTTAAATGTAGCACATGTAATAATAAAAATCTTCACTTGTTTCATTCTAGCTGGCAGCTCTGCCCTCCGTTTTCCACATACAACTTTTACCAGTCTGTATCCAGCACCCCACTACTCATATACTTCCATGAACTTTATGTGACCAGCTGTAGACACAAAGAGTTTAAGATCATCAGCTTTGCATGACTTTTGAACAGTGCTCAATTTTTTTTATATAGTAAAGATGTTCATGGCTCATGCTTGCAGCATTGGAAATCAGCTCAGTGCAGGCTAGCTAGTCTTCAGGAAATACAGTTTGGACTGGGAGAAATATTTTCTCATTGATACACTTTTCGTTCAAGAATGATAATGACACAGACATAAAATTTCAAATTAATTTGTTTAATAATGCTTATATCATGACTATCAGTGTGTAGGACAAGGCTTCTGCAATTCTGCACAGAGCTATTATTTAAAGATAAAAGCCATTTAAAATAATTTAAATGTAGTGCCAGAGAGCAAAAATAGGCTAAGACTGAATATTAATTTTATATTCCTAGCTTCCTATTGTCAGCCGGACACACTTTGCTATCACTTCTTTACCTCACCAAATACCTGACCTTATTGAATCTCATTCATATCCTGTTCTAAGAAAGAGGGAATGGAAAGAGTCCTCCTTTCCCTTTCAGCCTCTCCTCCTCAGTGGCTGGATACAGTCATTGTCCTAAATTCAGATGAGCATAAGAAGTCTCTTTATTAGTTATAAAGAAGTCTCTTTATTATCCACTGCATACCTTTATCTTAAATCAATATGGTAATGAGATAAAAGTACGGAACAACTTATTTAAAAAAAATCCATTACACTTTGTGGCCACAGTTATGATTAATATTTGCTAGAATTGTTTATTTGACATTGTTTATTTTACTCTGTGTTTACATACTCATGAGTACATATATACAGAGAGAGACAAAGCAAGCATGTTCCCTCCGGTACCAACTGTACCCACTATATAGGCTTTCTTTTTTTTAATATTTCTCAATTTTTCCTCCATCTAATACATGCCTGATACCTCTGACCTGTTAGATGTTAAACAGATAAGCTGTTGATTTAACAGCTTGCCTGTCATAAACAAAACATGCGATTCACTAACGTGCAATTGCTTACAACATAGTCCAGGTAAACAACCATTATCATCTGAGAGCTGCTGGATTCCCCACACAGTTACAGCAAATGAGTTTGAGATTCCCCATCCAGAAGCACAGCTCAGACCCACAGGTATGTGGGTCTGCACCACAGGTAGGATTTTCCTGATGGCTTTCATTGAAGAGTCAAGCTAAATTCCCTTCCTAAGCCAGCAACAGCTCAACTATTGAGGTATGGTTTGTGAATGGGTAGCAAATAAATACATGATGGATTTCTGAAAAGCACTAATAAATAATTCCTCCTGTTCCTTGCACTGTACCTATTCAGAAGATAAATAAAGGCCTTCGGTGTCAAGAGCTGTCAATCCATCTCCTGTAAAGTTACACTTGCAATCTCAGAGCCATGCTACACTGAGCCAGATGCTTCAAAACCAGACTTCACAGAAGACATCCAAGACACAACTGTTTTCACCAAACTTCATTAGAGAGTGTGTTTCACCAGATGTAAATCGTAGGCTGTCTGCTTCATGATATGTTTTCGCTGCAAGTGCCTATCTGCATAGAGGGCAGCTGAGTTGGCTGAAGACATTTAACATGCGATTACAGAGCCCAGAACTGCAAGGGCAGCCCTCGCCACGAGAGAGAGATGCACAGTGCTTGGCTCAGCTCTCGCAAGGCTTCTACAGAGCTAGAGGAACTCTTGACAGAAAACCACCACAGAGGAGCAATAGGTTTGAGCATAAAGATTGCAGTCCAACACCTCAGTTTGACTGCAAGTGGCCTTCCAATCTGGTAGGTACGGTGTAATACAGCCCCACATCGCATGTGCTGCCTCTGATACTAGGTACTCTAATACTACACTGATATTAGGAAGAAATTGCTCACTATGAGGGTGGTGAGGCACTGGCACAGGTTGCCCAGGGAAATGGTGGATGCCCCCTCCCTGAAAGTGTTCAAGGTTATGTTGAATGGGGCTTTAGGAAACCTGGTCTATGAGAGGTGTCCCTGCCCATGGCAGGGGTGTTGGACTTGATCTTTAAGGTCCCTTCCATTGTGTGACTCTATGTTACATGCTATATTTTGCATATTACAGAAATAGCCCGTGAATCCACTGAGTAACAGGAAAACTGTATTTATGAAACCATTGAAATGAACATCTGTCAGTTCATGCGTTACAAAGTGCACAGCCACGTACCAGCTTTTCAAATATTATTGAGAGAAATGCCATAAAATTTGCAGGTTTATTGTAGGCAGCTGCATGACAAAGTTAAACCAATGGATGCTTATTTATTTTACCATCTTTTCTCTCATTGTCTTCTGTCTGTGTTGTATCAGGTTTTCCCTGAAACAAAGATGTCATTTATATGACTGAAATATCAGCGAAAGCACAGGTGGGATATATACAAACAAAATATGCACAGGTATATTTTTAGGTTTTTTCTTTTTCTTTCTACATAACAACTTCTTGAAACTTTATATCTAACTATGAAAAAGATCATGTTGTCTCAAACTGTTATACCTACTTTTATTTGCTGCCATTAAAGTTATTACATAGCCATGTGTCGTTTTACTCTGGGAAACACTACCAGAAAAAAGCAAACTGTTCCATGTTCATCGGAGCAGACGGTACGTGCTGCAGTAGGTTAGTATTGAATGTAAAAATAGCAGCACCACCTATTGGCAAAATGCTTACACTGAGCCGTCAAATTTCACACCGGCTTTCATGCCGTTACTAAGTAGGGTAAGGTCACAAGCCATTATTTTGAGGGTCCTTTTCAGTGAATGTATTTGTTAATAAGGCCTTTTTATTTCTTTGAGAACATCTAAAATAGAATGGAAAAGGATCCGGTTTTAAACACAAAAGTAGCCCAGAAATTCTTAATGTCGGGCTCAAATCTGTTTTGAATATGTTTAAAAGGTCTGTAACCCAAGTTGTGGATTTTGCATACTGACTGATGTATGGAAATCTAGGTCTCAAATTCTCCCAACAAAATCTCGACAAGTGCCTTTGATTTAATTGGACTATAAATGGCAAAAATTATTGTGGAGGGGAAGCATTCTAGAACTGGGGGGGGGGAAGAAAAGATTTTCAAATACTTTGCATACCAACAGCTATATATATAAAATGTGACCTGTGAACTTCCCTTGGTTTGTAGCTACCATGATTCAACTTAAGAATGAAGACAAATCACTGCAGCAAAAAGAGAGAATGGGAAATTTAAAAATTCTTTAGTTTAGCTGAACATGAGAGGCGAGGCATTCGGTGTGCAACTTCAGTTTTTATCCAGATGCCATTTAAATAATCTGTTTAAGGGAAACCTGTAAAATCTTTCACCATACCTCTGTTTTGGTTCGTTTAGTTTGGATTTTTTGTTACTCGGGTTGGGTTGCTCAGAAAAGTCCTAACTTAATATTAACTTTGTAAGACAACTTATTTCTGAATATTTCTTTTTTACTATTTCTGGAGGATTGATTCTTATGGAATCCCTATTCTATTTATTTTTGCAAAGTGATACTGTTTTGCTTTTTAAATGTCAATAGTATTTATCAAGAAAACTGCTGCATTACTATTGACACTGCTATTTTCTTAAACCTTCTCTTTCCTTGCTGCTCCTGCTCATTGCCCCATCACTTCTCCTGAGAAAGAAAACGATGCTAATCATAGTGGGTGAAATTCCCATAGAAAAAACAAATCTCTGTATACGGAGTCTGAGCATTGACCTTCAGTTCTGCATTCCTGGTCATTTCACTCTTTTCTCCTACGGTGCTCTATTTTTTAAAAACTGCTGTGTTTTCAGTAAGAGCAAAGCTTCCCTGTGCTCAGGAGTGTATTCATTTTCATTTTGTTTCCAAGGAACCTCAAGTGTGCTAACGGTCTTTGTATCTGCAACCCATCACCATCAGGATGCGTTTAGGATCACTTAAAATCACACCAAACCCTGTGCTACTCATCGGAACTCTGGGCTGAAGACCTCTAGCTGGAAAGGGGATACTTATTCTCCAATTTTGCAAATTTCATGCATCTCAAGATTCGTGCTCTCAGGGTCTCATTTTGATACAAAGCAGTTGCACCTACCATCAAGGCATAGATCTCCAGTATTCACCTGTGATGATTTGACTAGAAACAATGCCAGCAAGAGCAGCACCTTGTTGGCCCCCTCTGTGAAATCTCTTGTCTAATCTGACCCTGATGAAGCACAGTGATTAAGATTGCATTTACCAATTTAATGTGTGTAAAGTTTAAGCTTTTGATAGCAGCACACATTTCTTGGTGCAGTTTTCTATGTAGAAAACCTATTCAGTGGATGGAGTAACTAAGTTTTTTTTTTAATCTACAGGAACTTATTGGCCAAGGTAATTTATGTAGCCTTCCTTGGCTTCACTACACTGTTTCAGTGATGCAAACAGTACCAGCCACAACTGCAGCTGCAGGCTTGCCAATACTTGCCTAGCAAAACTGTCCTACCATAGCTAATGAATCCTGGTGAAGCTCACATGTCTTCCCTATTCAAGAGCTTGAAATGTGCTACTTTTGTTAGACAAAATGGAAGCCAGCCAAACAGACTGACAGTGCTGCACCATTCTCCTCTGCCCCTGAAGACATGTCACATACTATATATCACCCTGGATTGAGTCAGAGTTTTGTGTTGTTCTGTCATGTCATATACGTATTTGGTGGTGTTTCACCCTAAAGATCTCCATGCAACATGAAAACAGCGTGTTGGACATCTGTTAAGTATTTAGGGATTTCTAAGGGGCAGACATAGACCCGATGTCCTGCAGCAGAGGACTGCAAGTGAGGTGGCTAACACTGTTGTGGGACACAGGAGGCCTGGCCTCACCTGTCAGACTCCTCTCATTAGCACATTCAAACAGCCCAGGAGCTACCCTGCAGTGGGTGGAAGATATTATGGCTGGATAAATAGAATAGAAAGAGATAAACTTCTTGTTCAAGCTTACAGAAATGACACAGTGCAAGAGTCAAGCACAGAGTTGAGCAGTCTTGACTTCTCATTGTTTGTTTTAATCACTAACCATGCTATTTTGTATATGTGTGATAATTATCCCTGCCTCCTTAGCCATAGCACTTGAGCACTTGGTGTCTCTGAAATGCATTACATGTTTAATTCCTCCCACAATTACAGCAGCTTTAAATGCGTCACAACTGTCAGCACTGGAATTACTCTTAACTTGCCCCCTTGTAACTAAGAAAAAAACCTAAGATTTATATAACTTCTAGGGAACTATATATTTTGGCACTAAAAGTTTACTTAACTTCTGAAAAATATACAACAAAGCAGATTGTGGACAGAATTATAGCATGGTACAAATATCAACAGAGAGAAAATTTATCATGACACACTGTCTCATATAGATTATTATTGTGTAAATTTCAAGTAGCTGCATGTTTTTAACTCATTACCAAGTCATTCAAAATAAGTAAACCTAATGTCACACTGCATTTTTAGGGGAAATGGGGAAAGCCTTTGTACCATATACCCTTGGCATACACATAAAACCATGCACTGATATAGCAGATTGCATACATTTCTTGAACTCAAGCAGTGCACAGTTTATTAGAGTAACATTTTAGTGGATGGAACACTCCAAAATGGGAAAGCATCTGGGTACCAATAGATTGCATCCTCTACATTCGCATTATTAAGTAAGGATTGATTACCAAAAGCAAAAGAAACCTTTCACCAAAAAAAAAATAAATTGGAAGTTGCCCTTCCTGAAATAGGGAGGAGGAAGGCCTTGACCTGTGAATTTTAGGAGCTATAAACTTTCATATTTAAATGACAGTTAGAGAAATTAATTGCTGTAATCATCCTACCTTAATAATCTCATTGTTTTACCTGGCAGCTTAAAGAACTGGCTGGATAATTTTTTTTTTTTTTTTTGCACTACTGGTTACAGTGACTTTTACTCATATTTTTTATTTTATCAGCTTTGAGGCTATGTAATTCTCTTCATTCTGCACAGTATTATTCACACACCCGTTTTCTCATTAAACAGTAGCAGCACCTACTTCCCAAACTGTTTCCAAGTAAACACAAACTGCACTTAACAAAGCCTTTACTGTGCACACAAAGAACAAAAAGATGACTAATATATTTATTGTTTATTTATTTCCCTCCCTACCCCAAATGAAAACCACCAGTGTGACCGAGAGGGGAAATAAAACATAAGGTAACTCCTAACAGAAAAACCTAGCACATTTCTCCTTAGGAGAAGGCTAGGAAGACGCTCTGTCTGAGGAATACACTGACAACCTGGATAGGCAGGGGAGCCGCCTTTTGCTCATTTGCATTCTTCAAGCCAAGCACATCATGGAACCAAAGCAAAAAACCAGTCCAAAAACGGAATTCAAGCAATTAAGTAATAAGATTTTTTTTTAAAACCACGTTAATCTAAAGAACTTTCCACCTTAGACACAGCAAACAGAGAATAAGAGGCTCATTCTAACTTTCTGTGGGAAGCCTACATGCAGGTACACCTGGCTCCAAGGCCACATAGACCCAAACGGCGCTGGTGTGTGTGGTCCTGGTCCTGCCTTGGCTGCTAGCTCCAGGCTCAGTTAGCTTCCTCCTGTGGCCCTTCCACCTCCAGGTCACTCTGATGAGATGGTAAGTCAAGCTACTGTTTCAAAGAACCATTCACGGTCTTCCTTGTCTCAAGGAAACCACTTACCTTTCTGGCCTCCACAGCACCCAGCAACAAGAGATCCCACAATTTAAGCCCTATGTTTTCCAAAAATCTGTAATTCCCCACAAAACATCAATAGCTGAACACCTAAGAGACAGGCCATTGGCTTTCTGCTGCAGTCACAAACGTTGACGGCTCACCCTGACAGTGACACCAGCTTTCTCCACAAACAACAAACAATCTCTGCAGAATCACAGGGACCTGGGTTAACTCTAAAATGAGACAGCTGGAGATCCAGACCTCCTACAGAGATGAATCTGCTGCCCAATGTGTCAGGGACGCTTTGGAAACTGCTTATGAATTGCAAACACTTACTTATTATAAATGTTGTGCCACTTTTCTCTGCATCGTATTGATGTGCATGATGAAGAAAATGAATATCATCCCAACATTTTAACAGGAGACTGTTAAATTCTCTCTGATCGGCTGTAATGATTCTGCTCAGTAGGCCATGGAAAATCAGGTTAGATTTTTCTTCATTTCAGATTATTAAACATGAAAAATAAAGATTTTAAAAAATAAATTCCTGTAAGAAAATAGAGTGGATGGCTGAGAGGCCCAGATGCACAGGTGAAAGATGATGTAAAATACAGGTTAGAGAGGATTCTTTTTCTTCCTTGGAGCAAACTGTATTCAAATAAAATCGAAATAATCAAAGCCTGGTATCACAATAAGTCGACTTTTAGTCAAAGGAAGATTTTAGGAATGCCCTTGTTTCTAATACAGTTCTGTCCCAAAGCCTGTGTTCTCTGCTGAAAGCAGTTTGGATTTTTAAGCTCTATTCCTTTGTGGCCAGAGAGGTGCTTTAGGGTTTTTTTTCCCCCAGACTTTCTCTCTCCCTTCATTTTCATCTCCCCTGTTCTGTTTCTTACATTTCATTGTAGGGGATGCCCTATGTTCTACTCTCATTTCTCAGGAATTTCTGCACAAATTGATACAACTGGCAGCCATTACACACATATTCCCCTTAATTGACAATCATACAGAGCTCACAGGAAAGTAATAATATCCAGGTTTTTTTCTTGTCTAGTTAAGGCCTTTGCTTCAGAACTTGAAAAGCAGCTCCACAAGGCAGGTAAGGTCAAGAAGAAAACTGACATAATTATCCCATAATTCTTCAAATACCAAGTACTATCAGGCTCTGTATATATAATATAGAACTGACCAAAAGACTTTAACAGTATGGGATCTTGTATGGTACATGGCTTCAAGAGGTTATGGCTGGCATTAATTTATTTAGGGCAAGGGAAAGAATCGCAAAATACATCCAATGCTTCCTTATATAAGCTTCCATACTGTGAAAATCTAACACATAGGCACTACCTCTCTTGTCTGTCTTTTATACCCCTGTGCATTTATTTTAACTAGTCAGACAAACTTTCAGGCTGAAACTTTCTAGTAATTGAGGGTTTTTCAGGGTGAAAGGTGAGGGGAAACAGGTTAAATTACAGCAATGCATTCTGAAAATGAGACTGGGGTGACCATACCGGAATCAGACTAGTATGGATAATACTAAGCTTGTTTTCATTTACACAAATTTAAGGTTTTAAAGAACATTTGGCTGATACGTTCACAGCAAGGAGATTTCAGAGTGAGGAATATGGATAAATCACAAAGTTTACTTTATAAAAATCTCTGTTCAGATCCCATAAGCTGAAGTACAAGCTAAATTCTCTCAAGTATCTGTGTACAATAAGCACATACACAAACCCTGCCATGCAAACAGGGAAGGGTATCTGCCACTGGTGAGAGCACTTCAGTCCTGATTCACAGGGAGCAGAGTTTTCCCCCAAGTTCTCCTCTGATGGATGCCACACACCATTGTCTACCAGCAAAGAGTTACCTAAACTCTCCCCAAGAATGTGGAGGAGAAGGGCCCCAGGAAAAATGGTTATGAATGAGTAGGGTGGATGAGTAGGATGAAGAAATGCAGGACAGTAGACTAGGGCAGAGGGAAAATATTTGAAGACGGTAGAGAAGGGCAGGTGGTGCATGCTCCACTGTAGAGCTCAAGCACCTGTGAAAGCTTCATGGATACCAGGATTGTTCATTGCAGCCCTGAAATTAGCAACCCAGACTTTCCAAGCAGAGTCGCTCACCCAAAAACACACCCTTCCCATTTAAAATTCACTAGAGGCTACAGATCTTCAGAAGAAAAAGCAGGGGAGGTTTTGAATAGCACGATCTTTTCTGAACATTCTTTTCTTACCCCAGCTCTAAGGCTTACAGTAATCAGAGTCCACAGTCACTGCCTTGGGAGAGGAAAGAAAAAAAATAATCTGAAGCATTCCCTTCCTTAAAAATTAGGTTTGCTTTAAGACAGCTAGCTGCTGTCAAGTTTTTGCTGAAATGAATAATTAGGGATTTTTATTTCTTTCCTAGCTGCGTTCCTTCAGCACCAACCCAAGAAACCATTCACATCAACGAACCTGCTAATAGAAAAGAACTATCCTTGCAGGGGAGACCCCCCCTAACGTTTATGACCCTTCTGTACTTCATCTGGCATTCTCAGACATATTTTTTACTAAGCATCTAGTCATTGTTACTAAAAAAACCCCCAATTTAATCTACCAAAGATATTACAATATGATACCAAGGCAACACTTAAACTCAAGATGGGGATACAGAATAGACAACCCAAAACAAAACAGGATTCACCAGGCAGCATGGAGTTCACAATTTGTTCACAGCCATATCTTCAATCTGCCACTTCATGTATCACAACTCCCACCACACTCTATTTTGAGAGCTGAGGTGGGATTAAATGAACACACAGATCATGAATCAGTTTTTTGCATATGGGTGGATTTCACCTGCAGTGCCTCATATTTTGTTGTATATTTCCACATAAATTGATGGTGACCATGCTGGTTCATTCTTTTGACTCCTTTCTCAATGTTAAAAATTTAATTTAATTCTTAACATAAAGGAAATGCAATCAGCTATTTTAGAGAAAGTTAAGTTCAACTAGAAATAAAATATGCTGCCTGTATTGGAAGTTAGCAAGGCTATGTCAAAATTAAGTTTGACTGTGAAGAGCCTGCATGTTTTAAATGACTTGGAAGGTAGCAATGATAGCAATTTGTGTGAGCAGTATTCGTTTAGCTATGTAAAATGAAACCTCACTAATTAGATATATTTAAAATCGGTAGGACTGTACTATGAGAAAAATATCCATTGTTCTCCGTTGCTTCTGCTGCTCATGAAAACAGTTTGGACACTTAAAATGTATGAGAATAAAAAACCCCAAACACTTGCAGTGTGCTACTTATCACACACTGTGACAGTGATAAATTCCCTCAGTGATTCTCAGGTGCCCTGTTGTTATCTTTAACTGCCTTCTAGCTTGTCAATCTTCTGCTTCCAGATGGTATCCGTCATTCACACAGGCAAAACCTTGCTTAGAGGGACTTACACTTTGTGCTGGTAATAGGTGTTTTATCTTCCAGTGGATTATTTGCCCACTGTTCTTGTGGAATTTCACAAAAGAAGCATCTCTGATTATCTGACAATTTATCTTTTGTACGGATCTTGTTGGAGATTGAGTTACTAGAAGGAGGTGGTTCTTTCAAAATGGAATCTCTCCCTGAGGCTTTTAGTACAGGATAATACGACTTCAGCTTCTGCATCACAGAAAGTAGGGGACAGAGAAATACCTACACCTCCAAAGATGAGGAACATTGGTAATTCTCTACATTGCACATGCTTTTAAGGTATTTAATGCTACGAGTGGCCCATACAAGAGAGACAAGTATATGCTGAAGAATCTCTACTGAAGCTCAACAATACAGCATATTTATATTCGGTTGTAATTTATTGTGTAGAACACTCGAGGCAGGATTTTTTTCTCTTCTAATGAAAATTAAAACCATGCTAATTTATCTTGACTAGTTGCTGCATTGTGCACCCATTATTGAGAGTTCATTACCATGTTTAGAGGCACCACTAATTTCTCTTTATGCTGCTGACTCTCCATTATCTCCCTGTCTTGAAGCTATATCAGAGCTATGTATAGGTAAGAGCATATTAACACATCAAAAATGGTAAGCATTCTATCAGCTTCGTTTCATTTGACAGATTTCACAATATCCTGACATTTTATCTGCAAATACTTTTGAAAACAATACAATAGAAAGGAAATGGACTTTTTTTTTTTTTAATCTAGAACATCAAATGTCTGATAAATTTTGCATAAATACTTTGCTGCACCGAAACGTAACCTACAGCCTCCTTTAATAAAGTTCAGTTTTCTGTAGAGAGGTTAAAGTATTTAATCTGTAGGACACCTAATAGCTGACTCATTGAAGAGAAGAAACTACACATGCTTCGCAGACCATTCACACCAGCCATGGAGAAGCACTACCCAGAGTCACACTACATACTGAAGAGACCTTTTAAAAATTATTTTTAATAGTTGCTAAATAAAGCATTTGCTAGAATCGCTACTCAAATGTAAGAAAGAAAATAAAATATATTTCCATGAGAAGCTTAGAACTGTGGTATTCTTTAATTCCTACAATGCATGCTATGACCTTTGGTTTCTTTGGATTGATTTGCTTTTGGTTTTTTTTTTTTTTAGACTGCTGAAAGCATCTAAAGCAGGGACAAATAGATCAATGGAATAAGAATGGAAAAGGTTTGCAGCTGTTCATCTGAAGCCAGAGGAAGAAGAGGAGAAACCTTTGGTTTACAAAAAAAAAAAAAAAAAAAAAAAAAGAAAGAAAAAAGAACAAAGGACAACAACACTGACGCTGTTAAGGGTACAGAGCCAAAAGATCTCTGAAATCCAGGTGACATTTTTAAACTCTACCCATTTACAAGTTGTCTTGGTATAAATTTTTGGGGGTTTTTTTGATCTGTTGGTTAGGGTGCTTTGTGTTGCATAACAGGTGTATCTCAATAGCCTAAGTAGTTACTTTTCAGTAAAGGTAATAGTCAACACCTGGACATCTCTTCCGAACAATTATGCAAGACTTCTGAGCTTGATCCAGTGAAAGAATAGTGTTTCCAGAAAAAAAATCCACCCCTCCTCCATCCCAAAAATCAAATCACCACTACATAAAGAATTAAAAATTGGGATACTAACTACAATAACTTCTACAGGAGAAAATTCAAGTTGTCTAACACACATTTGATTTGAAGTGGTCTTTTCAGGTCAAATCAGTAAAAAAGTCACAGCTGTTCTTGATGTCTGTCAACCCAAGACTGACTTGAAATGCTAACTGTGGCAGTAGCTCAGGCACAATGTCTTTGAATCTTTCTAATTCTCAGTCTAATATGTAACAAGAAAATCTGCTTTCATGTTTTCTCCTTTATCTGAAGCACACCTATCCCCACAAAAAGATTTGTTCTCAGCCATAAGGTCCTGTTACCCGAGTGCCTATTTTTTCACCTTCTGCAAGGGAAGAATACTTAGATGGTATTTTTATAAGGAAAAAAGTATATAAAAACCCCAGACAAACAAGGAAGATATTCAAACTAATCAGCAACTCTGATAATAACATTGGAAATTAGTACTAGAAGACTACTTTCACTTCCCATCTCTTTTGTTTTAGTCCAATAAAACCTAGAATTTTACAAGTTGGTTATGAAGATATGTTGGTTATGAAGGTTGTACCCTTCCAACAGAGTAAATGCATTATATTCAAAATAAGTGGTAATATCCCTTGTGATCCTTCAATATGAAAATGTAAAAATATTTTGCCAATATTAAAGAGTTTAATCGAAGCTCAAAACTTCCTGAGGTATATATGACATAGTTGTTAAAAAAAATGGGACAGTTGAGGTACACATAGCAGTGTATCTCAGCATCCTCTCAGTGACAACACTTTTCAAGGAAAAAAAGAAAAGATAGTTCAGAGACATACTTCACATGCTTCCAAATCCAGCAGTCACCTAGCTAAAAACCCAAACCCTAAAAAAAAAAATAAATTCATCATCTGTAGTGTCACTGCGAGGCTTTCAATTCAAAGAAGTGAAACTAAATTACCTGTTATTTTATTTTTCTTCCCTTTCTTGCCTGTTACTGGAAATATAATTGTGTGCTTTTATTTTATGGACCGCTTAATTGTAAGGTTTTTTAATTTTAAGCCTGGTGTCTTACATCAGCTGAGAACTGTCGACCCTGGTGATCCAGCTTCCTGACTGCTCTTCATTGATAATGATTTCATTATGCATATTGAACCCAATACCTTGACCTTGGAAAGTGTAAGTCATTCTACCTAGACAGAGTTATTACTAAGTTTATTAAAACACTACCAAGTGTAGAGCACCGCCTTTCCTGTCCCCACTCTTCTTGACTGAGGAACTGGTCACTAAAGATTTTTTAATTGTATAACCCTCCCAAAGATCATCACTTTGAAGCGTTTTTTACCCAGTGATACCATCAGATATACAGCAGGACAAGCAGAAGAAGGAAAAATAAAAAACCAAACGCTGCAA
This sequence comes from Laterallus jamaicensis coturniculus, assembly GCA_022605575.1. Classification (NCBI taxonomy): domain Eukaryota; kingdom Metazoa; phylum Chordata; class Aves; order Gruiformes; family Rallidae; genus Laterallus; species Laterallus jamaicensis. The sequence continues at coordinate 8,724,038 of JAKCOX010000005.1, forward strand.
AAAAGTGCAAAAACTATTAGAAAACATGAACATCCGGTCTAAAAGAAAAAATTTTAAATCTCAGATGTTACACAAGATCCCACTAACTGGCACAGTGAAGAGAGATAGCTAGTTCCTGCTCTAAGAGGTTTAAAAGACTTGAGGTATACACAAATAGTGGGTGAAAAAAACTTAATAAAAAAACTGTAGGACAGGATTCAGATGAACTATTTACCTCTGTAAAAGCAAAACAAAAGCATATTTTATGCAAAAAAAGACCCCAAACTATCTTCCATTTGCAATGTTTCAACTAGAATGAGACTAAAATCAGATCATAAATATTGATCATGTTGAACATAGCTATTATATCACTTTTTGTAAACCTTTTTTTTTCCTCCCAGTATTTTTTTATATCCTTAATCTCTCCAGTTTAAGATGCTGGCTTTTTTTTTTTTTCAGAGTACGCATAAAATGCCAAGTGGAAACATGTTATAAATTATGCTGATTTTCCTAAATCCTAAACTTCCCTTACCTGGCAGTCTTCAGTTTGGTTAGCCAGTGATGTTGGGTTTTCTTGCAAGCAACAGAAGAAATGGAATAATCAGAACGGGTATGAGTGATTACAGGAGTACTCATCACTGCTCCAAAGACGATAGAGATTAAAAAAAAAAAAAAATCTCTCTTTGAATGTCAGCACTTGCACATTGCATCTGTATTTGCATGATTTGGCCTCATCAGACACACTTTTGGAGCCAACAGTGAAAAACGTCTTAGGTTCTGGGTTACAGCAAGCCACGTGCGTGTTTACACTAATATTAGGCCGTTGAAATTTTTTTTCAAGCATGAAATACTCTCCATGCAGAGATATCTCTCCATCATAGTGTAAAATATGTTTACTTGTCACTCAATCTGTCATTATTCCAAAATTTTGTGGTTTTGGTAGGGTTTGGGTGGTTTGTGGGGTTGTATTTTTTTTTTGGGGGGGGGGGGAGGGTGTTGCCTTGTTTTTTATCATTCCATTTATTTCACTACAACTCCTAGGAGAGGTTGCAGAAGTAATTTGTAGCTTCATAACAGCTGGCTTAGATTTTGTCAGGATTTCTGTTACATTTAGGCGTGCTTTCGGATTATGTTGTCTTGTGCTTAATGTGTGTAATCCATGTCTGTATTAAAAGGATACTTGACCGCATTTGGTGTAAATAGTGGTGCCATCTAGTTGCATGAAGACAACCAGTAAATCAGCTTACAATTAGTGTGTTTCATTTTATCTGAGAGACTAGTACTAATCCATAGTGCTAAGGATCATGATAGCAATGCCTTTAATTAAATATAACATCATGGTTGTACCAAATGTAGTCCTTGAATTCTGACACAGTTAGTTAAATTGAAAGATGCATAATCCCAGAAGTCTTTGAATTGGTATTGTTGTAAGCAGTAACAGATTGGAAAAGCTTTTTTTTAAATAAAAAAAAATTAAAATCTGAACTGGTACATTTTAGGGTTTGGTACCTCTAATGCAGCCTCCTTAATCCCTTCCAGACTGTTACCAATACATTAGCAGCTACTATATAAAAAATAAAAATAGAAATTATTACAATTTTTTATCAGAAAAGCAGCTATGAAACAACCCATACTACGCAGTCACATTTCTAAGTGCTGCCTCCTGGATCTTCCCAGCACAAAGTTTAGGAAGGAGAGAGCAGACAAAGGTGATGTTATTTACCTTGGCATTTCCAGTACTCCCCAGAAACTTAGTCATCCATAGATTGGCCCTGACGCCATTGTGAGTGTGAAGGCACACAACAGCTGAGATGAAATGCACTCAGCCAAAACACCTCCCTCCCATGCCCTCTCCTCATCTGGGATATGACTGCACACCAGCAGATGCAATAAAGGCCAACACACCACGGCCTTCAGCTCTTACGGGCAACATATCTGGAATTTGAGAGGTGTGTATGAATACTCCGACTTTCTCTTCCCTAAACTGTTTTACTAACATTGCTTATGGACCATAGCCACTCAAAAGCAGTGAGAACCTAACAGTTGCTGTCTCACAAAGAATTTATTCTTTTCAGTTTTCTTCAGAAACCTGCTGTAAAGCATGGGCACAGCAGTATCCAGAGCGTTCCTTCAGGAATGCTCCCCAGGAACTGCGCCATGGATCACAGAAAGTACATTGAGGTGTTTGAAATGAAGCACATGAGGCTCAGCAACATGGTACCTTCTCACTAAATGCATTTTAGATAGCTTCTAACCCCTCTCTGCTCTGGAAATCTGCCTTGCATCATCATGTCAAATTTTTTGACTACTATATCGAATTATTATCAAGTGAAGGCTTGTGCAGGAACTGCACACACGTTGCTGTAACCAGCATTACACAGAAGGCACAAGTTGCCTCTGGTGAGAAATCAAGACTTTTGCAAACGGAGTCAAGTTCTTCACTTTGATTTATATTTCCCACAGCCCGGAAGAGCGTGCTCCATTTTCTTGGGTACTTGTGAGGAAGCACCAGCTGGAGAGACATCCACCACCCAGCCCTGTGGCTTCAGAGGAGCACTAGGGTGCTCCCCAACCCCTTTTGCCCAGAGCTGAGCAGCACCCAGGGAGTTTTGCTCGTGTCTGCTCATGGCTCCCTCAGCTCCCAAGGCAGCTGTACCCACCCCAAAGACATGCTGACATCACCCTCCAGCACCATGCACATCAGAAGCGGCGCTGAGAAACTCTGAGCAGTTATGGAGACAGAACTTCCAAGACAAGGGAAGTTCAGTGATCCTGTTTGTTCCAGACATGCAAAACTACCCCTATATTGTCAAGCTGCAAAACCAATGGGATTTTTTATTATAAACCTGGAAAACTCATATCAAGAAAAGGTGATTATTACTGGGTTTATTACACTTTTCCAGTCCATAATACAAAATAATTTTTTTCTCGGCTTCTTTCCTAGATAGGACTCATTATATTTAAATGACTACTCCGTAACTTGCCAAACTTTAAAGACTCTGAAGATGAATGCTACATTTTATCTCATGGCGAATAAGCTCCTTGTGTCATTTGCAACCAGTTATTAAAAGTTTAGCTTTCATCCCAAAGTTTATTGCACTGACTGTAAAATTGTTTTTTCACCTAATGGTAAAAATCACAGAGCAGTAAAAACCATTTGACTATTACTTTGCATAATGTCAAAAAACTAGCATTAGGTGTCATTTATTACTATATTATTTTTGCTTTGTTTCAGACACTTCTGTTTGTAAATATGTTATTTATTATTTTTAATATGAGTCCCTGGCATTTCGGTGGAACATGCTGACAGACTACTCACGTCTCTGGAAAATTAACACTTCACAAATCAATCAATTTTACAGGAATATAATTTTATAAATGTAAGCAATTTCTATAAACGTCAAAATATTTCATCATTCTGGGGAAAAAAATGTTTTCCATTTAAATTTTCTTTTAAAATTTATACTTTCAAGTTTTAAAGTATTATGTATGTTTTCCAGTAAAAGATGTTAAACTTCAAGGATTAAGATGATTCAGTCAATAATAATCAATTATTCTGTTTTACACAGACTATATATTGTCAGGGTTGGTTTTTTTTAAAGTTGGTTTCAGAAAGAAGCCAAACTACAGGAGTCTGTCATGCCCCCACAGTCACGATTATTGTATTTGCTTTAAAATTACCCACCGTATTATAGGAGATATCTAAGGGGAAACAGGCTGGGAAGGAGTGGCAGGATGATACAAACAGTCAGATAATCTTTAACACATGGCAGATTCCCATGCTGGCTTTATGCCTAATACTCCTGAGCATCTTACAGCTAAAATACAAAGTAGTCTGTGGTGTTGCTAGGCCTTAATACTTTTAAAGAAACATTGGGTGTTAATGGAGTCCTCCGGATTTAAGCCTTTCTTGTTTATTATACCCAGACTGCCTGTGTTTTCTCTAATGACATTTTCCAGTAAGTCACCTAATTCCTGACCTACTGCTAAAGTCAGAAACCCCTGGATTATCTCCATCCACCTCCCTGCTCAGAGCAACCTCAGTTCAGCAGTGAAGCCTCATCCATTTCACCCCCAAAACCATGCTGAAGGCCCCCAAATCCAGGCTCGCACCCCTCATTCTGTCAGCATGGCTACACACAGAAGTGCATCTGAAAACACAAACCCAAACAGCTCGTCCCAGTCCCTAAACCCAGCTGCATGCCCTGTGGCTGTACCAGGGTGCAGCTCAGCGGTACCAGCATTTCCACCCCCTGATTCCACATCACTGCAAGCCAGGCAGAACCAGAGCAGGGAACTGTGGCCCGCTTAAGGTCCCAGGCACCAGAATCAGAGACACGAGGACCCTGAAGCACAGCGCAGCGTGTAAGAAACTACAAACGCAGCCAAAGAGCCCGAGGTGAAAACTGAGAACAAATGTAGCTTCCATTAACAATGTACACTTGTCATCAACACAAAATTCACTCTTGAAAGCGAGTGGGGCTTGGGGTCAGGAATGAGGCCCTGCTGCTGCCAAATGTATAGTATAAATGGCTCTGGTGAGCGGCTCTACTGCACGGCTGCCTCTGAGGAGCAGAGAGAGGTTGTTTAACAAACAAAAGAACAAGAAAGGAGTTTTTCCAGAGTAAGCTTTCCTTTGAACCCCCAAATATATGCAAAACCTTTCTTGTCTCTGCTCCTACCTCTGGAGAAAAGCTATTTTCATTTGGATGCATGAAAGCTGAAATGGAGGCAGCAACAAACAGTTAGTGCCCCTGTGCTTCATTCTCTCCTAAGACAGATGTTTTTCTGTTCCCAAGGGAATTATTCCTGGACTAAGGTTCAGAGTCTTCTGTCTCTTAAATCAGCAACAAAGTTCCCGCTATCTCTCATGGCACAGGACTGGGACACCATATCACTGCGGATGAGATATTAATTACAGCCACACACTGAAGTGCTCATAGGCATTGCAAAGTGAAATCCATAATTGTGGGTTGCCAATTATTTCTAATACTGATTAGAGAATTGTCTCAGCGAAGCTATGAAAAACGTCTTCAATGCTGTTCTCACCCAGTACCACCTCCCAAACCTTTTTCAAAGGCTTTATTCCCAGCTGCTGGGAATAAATTTTGAAATGGGAAATTTGAAGAAACTTAAGGGTTTCTGCTAGTTGTTCAAGTCTCTGAAAAGATAAGTACCTAACTCTGTTAGAACACTTGAAAATCAGACAAGTTTTTACCTTGATCTTCAAGATAAGGCAGAGTTTGGCATCTATAAATGCCATAGTTTTGGGTTGGTTTTGTTTCGGGCTTTTTTTGTGGTGTTTGGGTTATTTTTTGATAATACAAGCAGTAATAACTTCTTACATATCTAGATCTGACTGATCTCACAGGTTCATCTCAGGAGGGAGTTCATCTCAGAACTGCATGGGGACAACAAGGGGGAAGATCCCAGGGTTACAGCAGGAGCCCCAGGAGAACTCAGTTTAATTTCCTGCTGTACAGATGACTTTCTGTATCATGTTGAAGAGAATCACTTAGGCTCAGATCTTTAAAAGTACTTCAGCATCTAACCCTCATTGAAACAGTAGGATTCAGATGCCTAAATACCTTTGAAGAACTAGACTGTAATCTCTCAGATTGCCATATGAATTAAGGTCCCTAACAAGGAGCTTAGACTGAAATGAGGAAACAAACTCCAGGAGCCAAATTCTCAAAGCCTGCAAAAACCATTTAAGTTGGTATCTGTGGATGCCTATAAGCTTTCACTTCAGAATTTTTCCTCGAGCAGCAAATTTTTGCTTCCTTCTGTGTTCAGAATTGCTTCCTCGTAGTTAATGAAGGAAAGAACTTGCACTTATTTTCTAAAATGAGAAGTATTCCTTCCATCTCAAGCTACTTAACAGACAGGAGTGAATTATATCATAACCAGCAGTCATGGGCTACTTTCATTCAAAAATATATCCGAAGGTGAAAGCTGCAGAAATGTCCTAGTTTTTAAATGGCAGCTCAGGTGTTGAATTCCTAAGCCAGCATGTCATGGATACATTCAATGGCTTCTGCATGCTGGAAGAGTTCAAACCTGCATCTCAGGAGAATTCTACGGCTTCCCTGCTTGGGTGAAAGACAGGGTGAAGGGTATTTCTCTATTTTTCTAAATTATAATTATTTTTTAAAAAAATCATGTATTTGCCACAGAAACAGAGCAAGATTATATATTGCATTCACTACAGCATGTGGCACAAGAGACACTTGTGCTTTTAATCGTGGCTCCAAAGATGATTTATATATTTTGCATCCAACATTTATGTAAAAAAAAAAAAAGTTTAAGTAGTTCTTCAAGATCTTATTTCTAGCAAAGGAGCAGCTCCCAGCTTTATTTTCTGACAAACAAATTTGTAAACTCACCGTAGATTCTGATTAATGGAGCTTCCTCTCCCAGATACCTCCTATTCTTCTCCCTACTGGGGATACCGCTTCTAATGAGTCAGATTTGTTTGTCCAGAAGATTAATACAGAGCTGGCTATGATAAACACTCTCTTACAAAATTTTCCCAATATTCTTCCTGGAATCTAACCCCCGATTTGCTAACAAGACATGAGATATGCCCACACGTTATGTATGACACAAAGTATAGTGATATATTTCCATTAGGTTCTTATTGCACTGATACTCTTAAAATCCTGCCCGGGTTACAGTGACTAGCACTGTATTAAGGAAAACTAAAGGACTGGTGTTTTTCTTTGAGTTGAACTTCCAATTTATTTTTTTCACCTGCACCAAACATCTGTAGTATAAGAATTTGCTCTCATTTGAAAATATCCTTTAAGGAAAAAAAATGGGTATGCAATTTGCTTGAATCCTCCAACCAACTAAGAATTTCTCTCAAGAATTAATTACAACAAATAAAGATGGAAGATGTTCTTTACTCATTACTTATTTAATTCATTCAACAGTTTATACTGCAGTAGTTCCCACTTCCCTCTTTAGCCTGAATCATTTCACATTTTTCCTTAGTATTTCTATTTTAAGTACAGAAACATCCCATTTCAAGTGAACGAACTTCTTTGTTCTGTAAGCTTTGATAAATGAGAACATTAGATACACCCAACAGCCTAATGAAATTCCACACCTTGGTTTGGATGCTATCAAATATGCTGCAGATTGTTTATTTCCCAGAGTGTGATTACTTGGAGAAAAATCTCATCTTTGATAATGGTGCTAAACAATGCATGGCTTCATTGATATTTAATAGATAACATACTTAAAACAACACTGTTGGAGTATATCTTTTGTACCCAACAGCTGTTCAGTTTAAAAAGATAGAAGTACAATACTGTATTGTATACTTGAATTACACATTTAGTTTAAGGGATAAGAATCCCAGTAGCAGATGGCATTCCAGGCTGTCTAACATAGCAGGGAAAAGAGGATGGGGAAAAAAAATAATAAAGCAGGCCAATAGTCTGCCTTGATATCATAAATCAACAGACTGGTTACTGCCGAACACATGAAGATTAATACATCAAAATCTGTGGCGTATTTCTGACATTAAAAAAAATAAATCTCATCATGCAGACGATGTCATGACAAAGCCTGAGACTCTGAAATAAGAGAGAAACCTTTGCAAACTGGAATTTCTCTCATATTTCTCACTAAGTGCAATTAGCGATTTTGTACTGAGTTTTGGGGGAAGAAACCTAGGGACAGGCTCTCTGCTCCCAGGAAAGTCCAGGTGTTGCAGTGTGGGAATCACAATCCCAAGGCACATCATCTCCTAACTGCACAGAACTTCACAACTAGACAGAACACAACTAGATGGAACACAGCTACAAAGTGGAGCAGGGAAACACGAAATCGGAAATACCCAGTGCAGTCACATTTTGTGCCAGGAGAGAGACCCCTTGAGCCTGGCTTCAAACATATGACAGCCTCAGATTAGCAGAGGGCTTTAAATCCCCAGTGGGCAAATAAAGGCATATGGTATATGAAATCTTCCTTTGAGCTGGAGAGATTAAATCTGTTTCCTCAGCTGAAACAAGTATAGACAAGAATTCTGGACCAGCAGCAATGCATTTGTTTACTGTGAAAGAGTCACTGTACTGTGAATTAGGACAGCGACTTCTAAACTGCTGTAGGTAAGCCACTTAGTAAGCAAAGGTCTCTTCAGCATGCTAGCCACCAATGTGGCCAACAGTTGGCATGCACAAAATGAGAACATGTGTTGTACAAACACACAACGCACAAGTTTAATTGCTTAGAGGACACAATCTGTTTTAAAGCTGAGTAAATTACTCCACCCACTGCACTCCATAAGATCGAAGTAGGAAGTTACAGGTAAGATTTGTGGTTCCCTGTACATTATTTTTTCCCCCTGCATGACTCTGCAAACCTTCACGCGTAGGATTTTGATGAAGAGGTCTTGAACCCTGCCTTGGCAATCAGAACGTAGCCATCAAGAATGCAGCTCTCCAAGATTAAGAATTACTCCTTCATCATCAGTTGTAGAAGAATGAAGGGGTCACAGTTAATTTGGACATGGCAAGTGCAAACTTCGTTATCAACATACAGTAACATGTAACTCTTAGAAAGAGCAGGTGACCAAAACAGCAAACTCATGTAAGAATCAGTAGAAGAAACAAACATTCATTGATTGCCTGAATCCCAGTCCTGAACTTCATGATGCAGTCTCGATTTTAGAGAGCATCTGTCCAAGTATCTAATAGCTTTCAGGACCGTCCACACTCACTTTTTTTTGTTATATATATATTTTGCTTATTTCTATAGACTGTTCAATAATGAAAAAAACCCTTTGTTAGCTTGAAAAGATGGCCTATTACTACAGTTTCCCTGGTGGCATAAAAAGATCCTGTTTTCATGTTTTATTTGTTTTTAGTTCAGTTGCATTTGCTGAGTTTTCTTAAACCAGTTCTGCACTGCCATTGCTGTCTTCATTATGGTAATTGCAACATAATTACACCTATAATTCAGAGATAGTAATTATAATATCATGGTATAAAATGATTATAAAAGAACTTTTATAAACTTTTCAAATAAATAATGAAACAAAAAATAAAGTGTGAGTGTATGTATCAGTATAGGTATAAAGAAACACGAAAGCCTAGCTCTTATTGAAAGCCAGTGTGATCAGCAGGTGATTTTTAAGGACTCGATATTTAGAACTCATACGATTTTTATCTGTCCTATGAACAATTTGTTGTCCAGGGTTTCTCTATGCCTTTACATTTATTTTTTTTAAGTGAGGAAGCAAAATGCAACAAAGGGTTTGTTGGGTTTAACCATATAGGATGGGTTCATTTTCTTTGTCAGAAAGACCCCCAAAAAAACCTGAAAAAAAACAAATTCAAAGGAATGGGGAGTATAAGATAGTAGATACTGTGTAACACCTAGTATATAGCACACCTCTATCTCTCAGATTATGTCCTGAAATAGAGCTGCTTTAAATTGATTTGTCAAAGGAATAACAATCCAGTGAGGATTTACTTTTCATTCTCAAACTACAGCATACCAACAATCAAAAGTTAAATGATATTTTAACATTTTCTGTAGTTTCATCTTTGCATCTTTGTTTAAGGAAAGCAAGTTTATCCTACCTTCATCTTTTCTATAATTTGGGGTCTGTGACTAGAAAATCTGGGATAAGGAAAGTAGTTTTTATGTTGAAAAGTGGGAAGTTTTCACAGATTACAAACATTACGAACCCCTATAACTATTAGGTGTCATCCAGCAAAACACTTTCATACAACTGTGTGATCAAGTTCCCACACGTCAGCATTAGGACAGTTGATAGAGTGCTGTGCTGTTAATTCAGGAGGCTGTTTTAGCTCACTCCCAACCAAAAATCAAATATTTGTAACTAAAGAACATGCAAATTTATGACTTACATACAGTTATGTATAGTAGACACATGTTACATGCCAGCTGGACAGGCATCAGCACCAAGTGCTGACCAAACTCATCACACCAGGGCAGTTCAGGGTAGAGACCTGCACCTCTCCTGGAATCACGTCTGTTCATACAGTGAGCGTAGTCTCGTGCAAGCTGCAGTGGGCTATCAGCTCCCCGCATTGCAGTGCTTGTCACGACATCCATTTCACCAGATGTGGTGGAACTCATGCCAACAAAAGTGGTCCACACCATCTATCATAGCTATCGATATTGTATCTATCAATATTTCTGCATAGATTTTTCAAGAAAACAAAAATAAAATGCAGAAATTGTCTGACAGGGTAGAATTTTCTTCTTTTTATTTATTTTGTCTAAGTATATATTATATATATGTTCACCTGATTTAAGAACACTGGGCTTTTATAATTTGATTTATAAGCATTTCCCATAATGAAAAAGGCTCAAATATTTTAAACAATGGAAAATATGTTTTCATGAGTCTACAGCTGTGCTTGCCACCTAGGAAAACAGCTATCCTCTTATTTGGAGAAAAGCAGTTTTGATCAAGCATATAATAAATAAATAACCTTCATACATGTAGTGGAAGAGTTTATTTTTAAAATAGTAATTAATTTATTTAGAATCCTTGAGACTTTTGCATCATACATAGGACTTCCTACACATTTCTGAAATAATTTTAGTCAATTCACTGTTCAAGGTTAAGCCATGGAACTCTCACTTACAAAATTACTTACACAATAGACTGTGGCCCTGACAGCATCTGTAATAACTCAGTGACACATAAAAAAAAACTATTTCCCAGGGGAGATTTAGACATACATCTATCTGTGATATTACTAATGCATATAACTTGTACCTTTCGTGGATATCCAGTAGAGTTCTATTAACAACCTACATTAATATTTAATAATCTTCAACTGATGAGTTCCATCCAGTATTATGTCGGCATAACTTTCCATATTTTCCAAGAGGATCTCTCCTGTGAAATGTAGACTTAATCCTTTTTTTGTTATCTTTATCATTATCTATCTAGTTGAATGGCTACTTATCTATTCTGACTGACTGACTATCATTCAGGAAAGAACAAAACCAGAATCGAGTAAGATGGACAGGTACAATAGGTTCATCACTGCAAAAAAGAAAAACCACGTATGCTGTGCCCCAGTTTGTAGTATCATAATTTTTAAAGGCCATCTAAGCATCAGTCTGCTGCAACTTTGATACCTTGCAGATTTTGATATTTTTAATACATTTTTTTTTGGCTATTTATGATGGCTGAAAGATTAACAGAAATGGCTACCTTCGTACTTACTAATATGTTCTATGCATATGATCTGTAGTAAAACATAGTTCAGAGCAGCTAATATTTTTTGTTTCTTCATTTCAAAAGCACAAGCCAGAACACATAAGAATTCCTTGCAACTACTGCATTAACATGATCGTTATAACAACACATGTGGTGCACAGATGTGACTGACTCCTCAAATTTGTGTGAGCTGTGGCAGACCCATTGGGACGATCACATCTCATGCCACAGTTGGGTGGAAACAAAAACAGTGCAGTTAGAGTTGTTGTGTGACCTGGGGACCCTCAACTCAACAGACAAGTAATGCTGGATAAATAGGTAATAGAGAAATTACTCTGTAATTAGGCATGAGCACACACAGAAGCTATTTCAAGAGGAATCAAGGTTGAAAGCAACCAGCTGGAGCTTAATGTTAATAAGTGCACAGAAATCTTGTGAATATCCCCAAATCAAGTGTCCCCAAGCCCACAGAGATAGTGATACATTTAAAAAGACATTAAAAAATACACAACTGAAGCTTCTGAATTTCAGCTTTTGATAAATAATATAAAAAACCCAGAGTAAATACATAACTGAAATTTATTTTACTGGGCTATGTTAATATCCTTCTCTGTTTTCTATGTTATTTTTAAGACATATTAAATATTAGTCATATGAAGCAATCAAAACCAAAAAATTATTTAAGTCTAAAAATCCCCAGTGTTTTGATTAACAGTTGGAGACTATTGGATAAGAACATAAAAGCTGTTCTACATTGAAATATGAATACTGGATGTTATAACATCATCAAAGTGAGGTATACACCAAGACAATTCTGTGATTTTAAAGGACTGAAGAACTAACAGTTTGGTTTTTCTAGGAAATTTGTTTTACAGTGAGAAATTTAAGAAAAACTAAGCTACCTCATTTATTTAAAAAGTTATTCAAAATATATACAAGAAAATAGATTTTTAATAAAGGAACTTTGATGCAGAAACTGGCACAAAGTGACACTACAGTGTCTAGCTACTGACAGTAGGTACATTAAGACAAAAGATCAGGTGCAAATATTTAATAATAATGGTATTGAAGCAACTTATCTATTGAAGCAGTCAATTCTCTGTTACGTGATGTCTTTTAAAAAAGATTAGCTATCTTATTAAACAATATCCTCTAGCTCAACCAGAAGTTGTGGATTTGATTTGAAATCAGCTAATAAAATTATATGTTATCAGTTATGCTACGAGCCATTAAAATTATCACATTGGTTTCTTTTGGTTTAATTTAAGGTAAAAATCACAGATACAGTACTGCTGAAGCTTTTTTTTTTTTTAAAAAAAAAGAAAAAGCTAATTTTCTTTAGTTCCTGGACATTTCTATTATGTCAGCTTTCCTCATAAAAGTTTTAAATTTCCTCACCTTTGTTTTAGGAGGAGTTGTCATTTACGAATGTCATTGAGTGCACATATGGGCTTCTGTTCATTTCAGGGAATTAGAAGTTGAAATTCCCAATGCTGTTTAACTTTGGTGCTATCAAACTATGTAAATCATCACAGCTGATCAATGGGAGGAATTTCAAGGTAAGCTACCAGTTAACAGGGGATGGACTGGAACAATAAAGTCCTCTATGATAGCTTTCCTCAGATTTCCCTTCAGTGTCTTTATTCCTCCTAAACATGCAAGTATTTACTAAAAGTGAAAAAGAACATGCTTTGAAATTTAGATTTTTTCTGCTAAGATCAAAATACCTACATCCTGAAGTTTGAGAGGCACATTAAAGTTTATATTTGCAATGTTTGCTGTTTGTAACCACTTTGTTACTAAAGAGACAATTTATTTGTATAATTAATCAGCTGAAACATCCCTGAGGATTTCTTTTCCCTCCCAGAAAGACACCTTTTGTTGTCTAGAAGTAATGAAAACGTTTCATCAAGGCTTTCTGGTGTGATTGATAGTCTTCGCTGAATTCTGTTGAAGGCTTTTTGTCTGAGTGGTGCCTTGAGCTCTTTATTCACTTTCATGGGATCTGGAACATTGCTTTAATTCTCTACTAGTAACAGGTGTTTCCTCTATAGAAAACCATTAGCTCCACATTTTTAAACAATGCAAATCTGATTTTGATTTCAGGCTTGAAAGTTTTTGTTTTTCTTTTTCAAGACAGATCAAACCTTTAATAATTCACAAATAAACTTCAGATCCTCAGACAAAATGACTAATGGAACACTGAAGGCTTCATTCACTAAACAGGCTTCTAAGTACATTCCTAAACCAATGAGCTTCCTCAAAGTAACCTGCATGCTTTTGGTGTTTTAACTCTCCTCTGAAAATGCAGGTGGAAGGAGGTGGGGTTTTTTTTCCTTCTGTGCATTCATCCCAACAAATTCAGTGTTCATACTGAAGGGGAGCACAGACAAATAGCTATCCTGATTTTAATAATCAATCTGAAAACGTGGGAAGGAACTGAATAAAATAAGATTCTTTTTTACTACATGGCTACTCTTTGAAGCTACTCACCTACTGGCTAATCTTAACCTAGAGAATGCAGAATCAGAAAGAAAAAAAACAAAACAGAAAGAAATAGAAAAAGATAAGGAATTGCTATGACTATGTGATGTTAAATCCAGTATTGACTAGTTATCGGGGATTCCAATACCCCTCTGAAGGGGTATGTTTAATAACTCAAAGAACACATAGTTAGCAATCAAATCTGTGGAGAGGGTGATTTAGCAAACAAGCCACTTCTTGAAGCCAAAAGGAACCACTGAATGGGCATTAGCAAAAGTCTGGAGGGAAGGAATAAGTGAAGTACATAGGGGTGGAAGACACTTATAACACAGATTATATACGTACACAAAAATACATGTGTGTGTCTGTACACAGACACGTAGAGGCCACAGAAAATGAACAGAAAAAAAGAAAAATTATGTTAGAGGTTAATTACTGCCATTACTGTTGCACACACGGCTATTGATTGGATTATGCAGAGCACAAATAAAGAAGTTTGAGTTAGCTGTTGACATTGCTAAGCATTTCAAATTAGCTTTGATTTTTTCCCCCCCGCTTGCCAGTACATCAAAGACTGATTTTGGCCGGCGTAGCTGCCTCATTGACTCGGCACAGGTGATGACTATGCACTACACAAACAGAGCTATCCAACTAAGAGCAGGATGGAAATTCCCCACAGTAGTCATGGGGTCATGTGCGGATATTGCCATCAGTTAGGGCCTAAAGGTGGTTAAATCGACAAACAACATTTTAGATTAAAAACACTTGCTAGACAAGGCACAAGTAGCCATTTGAACTGTGAGTATGCAGTTCTGGAGTGTACAAACATTTGTTATAGAACTGACTGACAACTTAAGACAAATGCTTTCCTTACTACATCAGAAGGAAGGAAATAAAGAAAAAAAAATAGGCAAGAAACATGAGTTTATTCAGTCCATGGTACCTATTGCTTTATAAACCTATTAAAAGAAGGACCAAAGAGCTAAGAACAGAATTTTAAACACTGAATTAATACAAATGACAGTTTTAAATCTTAACAGGTTTAAATAAACTAATTACTCCCAGAAGAGTGGATACTCTCTCATGCAGTGTTGATGTTAGATAAAAGTCTAATACCTTCCTTTCTACTTCTTAAGCTACCCATTTAAGGCTGCTTGTTAAAATCATGTACTGCTTTCTGTATAACCCATTAACTGAATTATTAAATTGTAATAGTAAGACAAAATGCCTATATGAAAAATGATAGTTCTTACAGACAAAGTTTCAGAACACTGAGGTTTTGCTTTTGCAAAGTGATAATTGGTTCTGGCAGCAGTAGCTGGTCTTCATGTTTCATCAAAAATGTAAAATATGGTCAAATAATTACTTGGTTGCCATATAAGTGATGTTTATCTGAGATCTTACTCATGCAATTGGAAAGAATGTAAATAGGTTGTCACTAAACTGCACTAGCAGGCAGCTGTGGGGAAAACAAATTACACACATAACCAATTTATCAAGACCCTGTATACAAAAAAGTGTTATCTAAGCTCTTTATTGATTAAATTCTTTAATTAGAAATATTTTATTTAGTTTTATACAAATTATTAACCTAGTTTTTTATTTTAAAAGAAATTATAAAAATATGAATCATCCAATTAACTTTGTTCAGGCTGTTTTTTCAAATTTGGCAAAGAAATTTGCTTTTTTGTATTTTTCTATTGAAGTAATGATTATCAAAACTTTTGCTTTGATTCACTTTGGCCTCACTTTCTGAAAAGGTTTTCTCTCCTTCCTTCTCGTTAAAAAAACCCCCATATATTGGTACAAGGAGAAGTGGGTTTGCTGAAGTAAGGAAAATGTCAATGATATCAAAGCAGGTATTTAAATCTACTTTTCCTTATTTTCTGTTTTTAGGAGACACTCATTCCTATCACTTACTTTTAATAATGCATTTTTCTGTCAGATCTAAGAGTAGAGCAGCTTTTACAGTGACCCTTAGACCCGAAACAGCATGGCATTTTGATAAAACCTCTCCCAAGTCAGCTGCAGCAGAAAAAAAGAACCAGGACTAGCTCCGGGAAAGGGAGGTGTCCAAGTTTCCAAATTGCAGGCAAATCCCTCTGCTGACAACTCCTACTTCACTCTGTAGCCATGTCTGGGGTCTCTTGAACTCCTCACTCACTGACATTAGACATAGGCAGAGACACAAACTCATTCTTAGCAGGGCTAAGCCAGGAGCTCAGTGCTTTTCCTGTAGTGGTTGCAAAGCGCTTTTTATTCCACAAATACCTGTCACCCTGCAGGCAACCCCAGGACACACCTAGGCAAGGATGGCTTCTAGAGCCTTTAAAAGAGGGGGTATGATCCAACATCAGAATGGGGCCCCATTCCCTGCAAGGCCCAGGGCGCTCCAGCCTGTGTCCCATTTTCCAGGAGGGTATCTTAGACACTGGATGTTGGGCACCCTCGAGCAAAATAATTAATGACTGGTCATGAATAATGAAATGCAAGCCTTTTGCCCACATTTTCAAAATTCTTCCTTGGTTGGTCTTCACTGGAAGCAGTCTAGAATCTAGGCGGCCCTTGCATAATTGAATACCATGAGCATATACTAGACAGATTCTATCTTTCTCTGAGCCAGATAATCCTGATGTTTCATTTTAACCACTGAATAAGCAAAGAAAATAGAATCTTCTCCCTTTCCCACCAGAGAAGCTGCATTTAGCTTCTTTTCAAATTTTGTGTGGTAATCAACTCTGAAAATGGCTAATGACTGAATCAAACTTTTTAGCAAGGCTGGCTGACTTTAGCAAACCTTATCAGGCTTCACCATCAGCTGTGTGCCATGCTACACATGTTAAGGAGGAAACAGTTTGTCATACACACAAAGAGAAATTATGGGAATTTGTGAGGGAATTTCCTTAAGATGTTTACAGAGTTATGACAAAGTTTTAGAGGGGCTGAATCAAGATCTTCATGGTCACCATTTTGGACATACGTATCTACATTCTGACTTTTTCTTTCCACTAGGTTTTTGCACTCTTTGTATCTTACATTATGTACATGGACTTCCAGCAACTGAGAAGCAGCTGTATTCAACCAACCCAACATCAGCTGGTATTAGTCTTCCTGTTTGTAGGGGGTTTGTGGCTTTATTTTCTAAAGAAAGTACTTCTGATGGAAGGAGAGCTTAACAGATTCTAGGTATCACCAAGAACATTTAATACTATTCTTGGAACTATTCCAAAATCCATGGGACCTTCACCTTGAACCAAGACTGTGGAGACTTTCAGGCCATGGAAGGTGGCCATATAAAAAAAACTATTCAAGCAAACAAAGAAAACTTTATATTAAGTAGAAAGAACAAATTTAAACATACTTTGACCTTTAAATTTATTTTCTACATTATTTGAATTGGATTTTGTTTGGGGTTTTTTGTTTATTTTGTTTTCTAATTTGCCTCTGTAATAGAAGATGAAAACAAAAATCTTATTTAAATTATTTTTGTTGTCAAGGAATAAAAATAACTGAGTAGCTTAAGAATGATTACATACATGCCTCATCGAGCTATTCAGACACTATTAATGTCTCCATTGCAAAGTAATGTAATTACCTCCTTTTCTCTTGTTCTGCAGCTCCTTATTTTAGCCAAGTCTATTTGACTGGTTCTTGTTGCTGTTTAGATTAATAGGTTTAAGGTAAGAAGCTTATATTAGAAGCCAGAAAGCATTTGTGGCTAGAGTTAAGTGCAGCTAAAGTCTTGATTTAAGTTAGACAACAATACCAAGAAAGCCAGGGTGTTGCAGTCTATCCTAGTATTTAGATACCAGGAGACAAGACAGGTTAGTTCATGATGCATGGCAAAGTCCAGCACCTTAAATATCTGGTTTAAAAGCCAGGTAGTAGACAGACAGTCATCTATCCATATAAAGTCCACATGAACATACCCCTAGCTTGCATTCTATGAAATGCACTTCATTAACTAAACTGTTTACACTATCAATTATTTTGGCTTAACTAGATTAAGAAGTGATATTCCACTGGTTGTTTATAGAGGGTCTGTTCAGCCTAACTGCTTCTGTTTGCAGCACAAGTCCACTCTGCTAAAAAAAGCTTGTGCTCCCAACAAAACTTAAACCATCAGTAAAATATTTTCATTTCCATAAGGGAATAATCTCAAAATAAATCTTCATTTTCTATAAATAAAGCTGATCTTTTTGAACTTTAATGCCATGCCAACAGAGATGCATACCTCAGTATGCAGCACTCATATAATTTTAATAAAAGTAACTGTTCCCCTTTGCAACTTCATGGAAGCTGGTAGAGCTACATAAAGGACAGGCATGGCTTCTTATGTCTTATCAAGCCAATGAGCTAGGCAAATTCTGATATAGCTAAAGGAACTTAATGCTTAATTAAGAGCTCAGTTAGAATTAGAAAAGTGAATCATAATATGGCTGACAACTCCTTCAACCCTTTCACATCATGGCTACCTATGGGCAAATCTCAAAGACATATATGTTTCTGTTGTATTCTCATTTTCCCATTCATATTATAGCCACTGCAAAACATGACCTTTGGAAAATAGTTAGTTTCTTCATATTTCTCTGTCTCACCTAATTTGTTTGCCTTCTGAACCAAACACATTTGTTGGGTAGTTACATATGCCAGCAGGAAAATTAAATCAAAGAATCATAGAACTATTTTGGTTGCAAAGGACCTTTAAGTTCATCAAGTCCAACAGTTAACCTAGCAATGCCAAGTCAATCCACTAAACCGTGTCCTCAGGCACCACAAATAGATGACTCTTAAATATCTCCAGGGACGGTGACTCAAACACTTCCCTGGGCAGTCATTCCAATGATTGCTTTTTGACCCTTTTGGTGAAGAGATTTTTCCTAATATCCAATTTAAACCTCTCCAGCGCAGCCTAAGGTCATTTTCTCTTGTCCTATCACTTTTTTCTTAGGAGAAGAATCCAACAGCCACCTGACTACAACCTCCTTTCAGGCAGTTGTGTCAGGCGATAAGGTCTTTCCTCAGCCTCCTTTTCTCCAGACTGAATCATATTACACTTTCTGTGCATTTTATTTCTTTAATACTGCAAAAGTGACAACAACCTTAAGTATTTCTCAGACTACTATAAAGAGAGTGAAGCCTTCCAGAAGAACATGTAGCAGCAATTATGCCAATGTGGGCATATTTCATATTCATTCAGTACAGAGTCAGAATATACTTTTTAAAAAGAAACCATGACAGGCAAAGGAAGGGCAAAAATTTTGAAGATGCATAATTGTGAAAGGGAGATAATGTTTTAACATGAGTTTCCAACTGTGGTGGTTTGGCCCAGGCTAGAGGCCAAATGCCCACCAAGCTGCTTGCTCACTCCCAGAGGAGAAACAGGCAGAGCCACCGTAGGTTGGGATAAGGACAGTTTACTGCCAAGTATCAAAATAAATACAGAAAAATAATGGCTTGTTACATGAACATCCAGTGTTAACACACAGTACCTTATTGAACAGATGCTTACAGAGGGCTGCCCGACAGCAAGAACCAACTGGCCCAACATCCCAGCTGCACTCCAACTGTCCTAGAGGCAGAAAACCCAACCCTCACCCTTCCCCAACCAGCTGCTTTTATAGGCAAGTGGTGTCAGGTGGTGTGGAAAACAGCTCTGTCTGACTCAGCTCACCTGGGCTGACTCAGCTCACCTGGGCTGACTCAGCTCACCTGGGCTGACTCAGCTCATCTGTGTTGGCTGATTGGAGAGGTCAACCCAGGCCTGGCCAGAACCAGGACACCACAAATGCAGGAACTCAGTGGGGAAACTCAAGTGGGAATGAACTGATAAAAAGTTGAGGAGAAAGCAACACAAGATTAGATTTTCATCAGAAACACAGTTATGAAGTAATGCCACAAATATCTTTGAAAGCAAGGAGGGCAGCACTGAATTGCATTTTAAAAAAAAGGTAACAAGTTTTAGATCATTAAAATGACCAGACATGAGGTAGACAATGGGCTACCTGCTAAGTCTGGTGGAGGCATTACAAACCACTAGAGCTCAGAAAGAAAGCATTTTGATAGATCGTGGAAATGGGAATTATATTAGCCTAAATGAAAAATGATTAATTCTTTAGTATATATTTCTTAAATAATCCAACTCTGGCAATGGCAAGTAGTGGACACATGATGACTATATCATGATTCATACCTCAAAATCTTAGTGAACTCTTAGGCAGACATGAAGCTTTTATATTTCCAGCAGATTTAGAAAAATTCTAATCTTTTAGCACAGTATCTAGACCATTGTCAGAATCATCAAGAGCCATTTCCTTTTACTTTTAAAAATATGAATTAAGCCTAATAACCATAATATACTTCTTCCATGCATTTTAATGCACATTTTCTAAAACTGATTGCTGTTTCCTTCATAATAATGTTATATTTCTGATTTTATCCAAAAATGCTACACCTTGAAACATACATAATTTTAATACATCCTTTAAGCCATCATAATTTTACATTTTCTGTATGTCAAAAGCTAAAGTTCTATTGCACTGCACTGTAAATAGTTACTGTTACAGAGCTGAATAATCTGAACAAGTGCTATTTCACCTTTGTTTCTGCTTGCACTCTAAACAAGACTTCCATCTTCTAGGTGAGTTTTAAAATGTTGACTAGTTATTATTAGAAACCAGGATTTCTTCTACATTTCAGTGCTGCTGAGCACTGCTTTTTGGTTTGACATGCTGCACTTCAAATAATCCTCCATACAAAGTTCTGAATTCATCCTTGATAAATCATACAAATCTGAACGTAAAGCAACAACCCTACAGAACGTGGCGAGGGAGAGGGGGTTGGGGGTGGGGTGTTGGCAGGGAGGTGGGTGAGAAAAGAGAGTGAAAATGGTGTGTGAGTACATATGTTTCTCCTGTATAGGGGATCACGAACTAGAATTCATCTCTTTGATTTAAGGCACCTAAGAATTAATAATGCTAGTCATCTTCTATCTGCCCCACCACCAGACAATTCATCTCACCACAGACAGTTCCTATCATTTAGGGCTCTACAGGTTATAATCATCCTGCTATATGTGGGGTTTGGAGGAGGGGGTGGTGATTGTTTGGGGTGTGGTTTTGCTTTAATTTTTTTAAAGAAAGCAAGCAATAATATAGCAATAACCACTGTTATCTAAGTTATTTTCCCAAATCAATTATAGTCTTCCTGTGCAACACTTATGGGCCATCTACTCAATTAAATATCATGGGCTGCATTTTTTAGAAAGTGTGAAAAACCCCACTTGTATCAGAAAAGAAAACATCCCCTTTCAGTTTGGGTTTTTTTTTTCAGATACAGCCCTATCAACACATCATGTGATCTACTCTGTTGCTGTTGGATGGAGAGAGGAGACTGTTCTCTGTCAAATGTTTAAAAACAGTAGCTCAAAGAATTCAAGTGGCCTGAAGACATCTACTGCTGTGTACAGGGAGCCAAATTTAAAGCACCTTGGCAGATATTTGTTAAGGTGTTTACCAAGGTGTTTAAAATACAGCAGAAAAGGAAGAGTAACATTTGGGTTTCGAGCATGAAAGCACTACTGAAGTCTGCAGCACGCAGGAATGGGAAATAGAACAATGACCATCTCCTTTGGCTCTCACTTTTCATTTACTAACTTCTGGCAGCGTTTTTAAATGACTGTATGTCTGATTTCCTCAAATTTAAGGATGAAGACTTTAGAAAGTGGAACTAAGTGAACTACTGTCTATGATATGAAACTGCTATTATAATGTGAAAACCAGACAGTATCAGTTTCCAGAATATCACATCTTTACGATTGCTTGCATATGCGAACTCTCAAATGAAAATCCACCAAAATTTATGCCTATACATACTGAAGATTTTTAATAGTAGAATAATTTTACAATTAATAAAATTATTAAAATTAGCCTAGAGTTAGAAAAATTACTATGTTATTTTACACAACTGTAACTCTGACAAATAACCTCCTTACTAAACAACTATACCTTGTTTACTTTCAGTATTACAGATGTGGAAAGAGTAATACAAGGTGAAAGGCAACATCCGGCAGAATTTCTGGACATACTGGATATTAATAGAAAATAACTAATGTCAATATTGTAAATATTTTAATCACAGATTCTGTGTTCACTCTTATTACATTATTTAGGGCTACGAAGATGATTAGGGGTCTGGAGCATCTCCCCTATGAGGAAAGGCTGAGTAAGTTGGGACTCTCCAGCCTTGAGAAGAGAAGACTAAGGGGGGGACCTAATTAAAGTCTATAATTATCTTAAGCAGGGGATGCAGGGGGAATCAGCCAGCCCCTTTTCAGTGGTCTGTGGGGATAGGACAAGGGACAATGGCTGCAAGTTGGAGCACAGGAAGTTCCGCACCAACATGCGGAAGAACTTTTTCACAATGAGGGTGACAGAGCACTGGGACAGGCTGCCCAGGGAGGTGGTGGAGTCTCCTTCTAAGGAGATATACAAGACCCGTCTGGATGCCTGAGTGATATGTCCTAGGGAGCTGCTTTGGCAGAGGGGTTGGACCCGATGATCTCTCGAGGTCCCTTCCAACCCCTACAATTCTATGATTCTATGATTTAAAAGTTCTGCCTACATACCAGTACACGCTTACATAAACACACACACATACAAAACTATACATCAGAGGGACACTGACAACTGTAAAGTGAAGCACTTAAGATTGGTTTTGGACTTAGTTTATTTGCAGGTCTAACTCTGCTAGCTGTTTGAAAGCTTTTTTCTCATATTTGTTTTGCTTTTATGAGTACATCAGCAGGAACAGCTTTAAAAAGTGCTTTTAAAGTATCAGAAAGTAAAATGACTCTCTTGACAGTACTGCCTCCCAGAACAGCATGATTTGTTGTTATATTTCACAATCAGTTTGGTAGGGAATAATATTACTGTCTCTCCTCCTTTCAGAAATATGTTTCATATGAATTAGGGTTCCCCTTCACTTTTAAAGGCAGAAAATGAATAATAATAAAGTAACAAAAACAGAGGAAAATGCAGCTGTCAGTACTTTTAACAACAACAAAAAGGAAAAAAAGCTGTCAGTATTTCTTGATGTCATATATACATATATGACATATGATATACTGACAGCCTTTTTTCCTATATTTACACATCCACCAAGTAACACCCAACTTCTGCTTTACACCTTTGCCAAGTAACCCTTCTCTGACCACAGCAGACATTCCAGGGCTTCAGTCCAGACAAATCAGCATTGTTTAGTGTTCCAAAGGAATCAGCATTATTCATCTTAACTGCAAATTTTCACATGCTCACGTTCTTTCCTTTATTATGCACTGGTCCTCAGAGGTATTAATTTTTAACAACAGAGTTATGCTGGACTTCAACGTAAGACTAGTACCTAGGATGGAAGTGCCAGCCAAAGAGAAGAGTTACTTGCTCAGTGCACTCCAACATTACTTGCCATTGAACATGAATTGAAGAGTTATTTGCTCATAACATGCTCTGCTG
The DNA here is from genome assembly GCA_022605575.1 of Laterallus jamaicensis coturniculus. Taxonomy (NCBI): domain Eukaryota; kingdom Metazoa; phylum Chordata; class Aves; order Gruiformes; family Rallidae; genus Laterallus; species Laterallus jamaicensis. The sequence goes on from JAKCOX010000005.1 coordinate 8,747,225, forward strand.
TGACAAAAAAGCTACTTGTTCATGACTCTGAGTTGCTAAATACTGGAAATTCTAGGAAAATGGATGAACAGTTTCTTCCTGGAAGAAGTGGAAGGTATGTTTCCATGTTTCCCAAAAAAGCAGAGCCTCTGATACATGGGAAACACTGTACAAAACCTAGTGCTACTTGTTAACAAGGCAAATAGATTTATCATCCTCTATTCCTCTCTCCCTTTCCCTCACAGGCTTTACCGTCATGTGAATGAATATATGCCTAATCTGATTTTAAGATAATTTGCTTTAGCATTGTTATAAGCAACAACAATCCCCGAAATCAAGACAAACATCTTTCCCCCTCAAGTTCAACCGCAACAATTGCACCTGCTGGTTCGCAAGGAATTATTCCAAGTTCTTTTTGCATGCAAAACTGGTTAGCTCAATGTATTGTTTTTGTAGCAAGAAAGATTTTGTGTGTTTACCAAATCTTCACACTGAATTCACTGTAAACTTGCTGCTTACATATGAGCTCACAAAATATATTTACCTCTGGAAGCAGAGACCTATTAGAACTGCTTCAATGATGTATATGAGAAAAAACAGCCCGCACCAAAAAATCTATTATCATTATCTCATTAGAAACCACTGAAAAGCTCCACCAAAACCACACCGTGCATCTTGCTGTCTCTGTTCAGATTCCATGTTAGTTAGAAGAGAGGGGTTTTTTTCCATGTTTTCCATATGCCATGCAAACCGTTTTTCCTGAGTACTGTTCTACACTGTCCTATCGTCTTAACTTCCTGTGCTAGAATTCATAAATCCAAAAATGAAGGTTTTCAGTTGCAAAAAAACAAAATTTTGTTTTCTTTGCATTATTGCTGACATCAAACATAATAATAGCAAGAAAATTACAAAGAAAGAAAAAAAATTCTGAAATGGAAACGACGAGAAGTACAGTTTGGGTTTTTTTCCTGTTTGGAGCTTTAAAAATAGCTTACAGTGGAGCAACAGGTCTTTTCATGCAGACAGTTCAGTTGACTGATAAACAATTTGAGGCAAACCTTATTTTTCAAAGCAGATTACAAATATGAGGAATAACTAGCCAGTAGAGATCCTGCAGCTGAGTGAGGAAATCATAAGTTGAGAAAACTGCAAAACATGCTATTTCATTTTTCCTTACAATAAACTGCATGATTTATAAGTTTCCAGAAGTAAGATTTATAATCTCTTGGAAGTCAGGCTATAAATAACAAGAATGAATGGAACTCAGGAAGGAGTAGCAGGCGTGAAGGAGAGGACAGAGGTGGGCCTGGACACAGTGACTCTGGAGAGGTGGTTAGCTGAGGCTTTATTGAAAGACATCAAGGGAACATGAAGACTGGAAAATAAAGGAGGACTTAAGTTGTAAAGGGTTTGGGAAATGAACCAAACAAAAGGCTCAGAGCAGACAAGGAATGCTGTCACAGTGAGGCAACTGAGGGGTTTCAATGGCATAGTATGACTCCACACAGCTCCACAGGGAGTGTCCTATCTCCCCTCTCCTTGGAGGTCAAGGTTTCCGAGGGAAATAAAGACTCTTCTCACAGGAGGGAGGACACACCAGGTTCAGTTCTCCACAATAGTGAGGTGGGTAACAGCAACCCAGAGTGCAAGAGGTAGCTTTCAAGCAAGACAGATTTTCCCTCTCAGAAAGCAGTGATGCTGGCACCTATTCTGTCCAAACCCCTCTCCTGCAGCCAGAGACAGGCTCCTCTACTTCTGAACTTCCAGTTCTCATCTACCTTAGCAACGAGGATGAGCTCACATGTACTGAATCTCAGCCCTTTCTATACAAAGTAAACCAAAAAACCTCAATCCTCCAGACATCTGTTTCTTACACAGGACACTTCATCAGAGAACAGATCAATGCTCAGTGATGGGCACTCACCGGTGCTTGCTGCTTCGCAATTACTTCGCTAGAACATGATGCAATGACATTTTAAAGTGCAAGCAGTTGTTCAGAACTGTTTGAAACCTGAGCCTGCAGCATATATAGTTTATGTTTTAAATATAAGATCTCAGGACAAATTGCATAACCTGAAACTTACTGCTAATTAAATGAGCTGGGTTCTGCTGTAATTGCTGTAACTACTTTTGTCATAACAAATGGCTTGTTATGTTGTTTCCAATACATATGTTTATGGAGTTAACAACTTAATTCAGTTTTGGAATAGCTTTTATTTTCCACTGATTCTGTACAAAAGCCTTGCTTTACAGCAATAATGACGTAAAGTGCTATAATCCTCTCTAAAACATGGTGACTTACATAGGCAAAAGAAGCCTTAAGCTGCTTATATGATACCAGTTGTAAAGATCACAGCCGAAGATTTCATCGGTAAGACTATCTGTGCCATTCAGATAAACACCACAGCTGTACATTCTGCAAACCAGCTTTCTTAAGGGCAGAGTTTCACGGCAAGACAATCTCTAGATAGGTTGGCCATCTTGAAACATCTGTGTCTCATTGGCTCAAAGCGCCAACTAACGGTCTGGGAAAGCACCCATCCTCCTTAGCAAACAGACTGATTCCTTGGAAAAGTGGCATTCAGCAAAAAGGACAAACTGACAGTATTTTTGTCCAGCTAAGAAGCTTGTGTGTTCTTCCTACTTCTCCTTACACAATTCATCTAGTTCAATTCCATTTACCACTTTAGGGAATTAAGATATCCACTAACACCGGTCTCTGAACCTAGTGTTTCTTAACCAACAGTTATCTGAATGCTTGAAGTCAATAAGAAACACTTAGGAGGAAGGATTTAGCTGGAATTAGCTAAGTGCAATTGAAGTTTGATTCATTTCTTTTGAATATCTTAAAATCATCCCACATGTCAATCACCACCGCAGGCTGAAATGACATTATTTAAGTATCATATAAATGTATAGATTCAAGTTGTCATGAAAAAGCTCATGAAATAAAACCAGAGCAGTCAACTTTCACATCGCTGTAGATAGCATTATAATGCTTTCCTTTGTCCTTAATGGATACTTCTGTCTATACAGTTACTAAGTTTGTCATTTTAGGGGTTTATACTCACAAGATGTTTTGTAGGGCTTAAAGTATCTCCCTTCAAGAGGATCTTCACTTTAAGAAGTGATGTTGTGTTACACCATTGGGAACCACTGCTTCTCTTTCAACATTTTTATTATGGAAACCCTTTCAACCACCTGCCCTTCCTCCATACCTATATCTGAACATTGACATCACAGATCTCACCCATAATTTTCACATTTTTATCTTTAAATTTCAAGGCTCAGATATTTCAATTAGTAATACATCGTTACTCGAAATACAAAAGTGTTTCCTGAAATGATGTTCACAAGATGCCACTGGTCTGATAAGTAACCTGTGCTTAGCTGAATATTCAGTCTTCCCATCGAGTGCCTGTTTTCCAGCTAGAGCAGCAAATGGTATTTATGAATGGAGCTCCTCTCCATATGCTGCTTGGACTACACTTGCTGCCACTGGGCATTTCACAACAAAATCAGGGATGAGATTATACAGCTTACTGCGCTCTCCCAGCCTGCACAGCTGATGTGTCACATTCAGGCAGTTGTAAACTTTGTGGAACTGACTGACCTCAGTTTTCAGTTTTGCACGGCAGAGAAATGCCAGGACAATGTATAGGAAACTAGGAATTTATTATATAAAAATGTGAGATCCTAAATAAGTATTTTTAAAGTGTCGGCTGCAGTAACATAGAACAGTGTTGCATACATGAAATGAAATCTTTCTTCTTTGCTGCTTCAGCAGCTCTCCACTGACACATAGGATTTCATTTTCTGCCCTGCTTACCTAAAAAGTTTAGAGGTTTTGGAGATGATACAAAAATTAAATGCATTCCACTATTAGGCCAAAAGAGAGAAATGTAATAAATGCAAACAAGAAACTGGACCAGTATCTGAAGCCTCAGTCCTCTACAGACAGGAAAATTATGAGCCTGCCCTTAGCTAATGCAACAAATGCTTGTCTCAACTTGTAATTATTCTTGATCCAAAATTATTCCTAGTGTGCCTATTCACATTATAGCATTGCACAGACACAACAACGACATTTTTCCTGCTGTGTTTTACTCTCCTATGGCAAACAGCTAACCCTGAGCGTTCAGGCTTGACATGTCTCAGACTAGTTAGGCTATAAAAAATTAATTTTAGGCCTGGATATTCATGAAAGATACTTAAACAATAAACTAGACTTAAACAGCCATCTGAACTTAAATATAAAAGATGTGTCTACTTCCTGTAGGAGCCACGAGGCTTAAATTATGTGCTGTATTTGTATTAAGGAAAATCATTGTCAGATATAATAAAAAATAAGATGGACTACAAAATCCTTTACAAATATATAATTAATTATAATTTTAAAAGGGAAAAGGAGGTCTGTTTAGGAAAATGAAGAGGTTATAAATTATTTGAAAGTTGGGAGGCTAAAGCGAGATGAGCCAACAGAGATTTGTTAAGAACAAATCATGTTAAAATCGCCTCATTTCCTGCAGCAACAGGGTATCCAGCAACGTGGTTAGGGAGAAGCAATAGGCATCATGTATCTTACCTTTAAAACATGACATTATTTCACATTACAACCTTTTAAGCTAGGGAAACACGGTCTAGATTAAACTGCCATAAACTGGGCGCAACAGTGGTTGGATAGTACCTCCCAGAAGAGTTGCCAACTGTTCTCTGTCTAAATGGAAGCAAATATCAAACGACACCCCACAGGGCCTTTTCTTTCATTCATTAATTAAAGATTGAACGGAGCTGAGTGAAGAAAGAGTAGGCTTCTGTGTAAAATTAGAGAAAACATGAAGACAAGAAGGACTAGGTTGAAAGTTGGGAGTGGCAATAGAACAGATCTCAGTGAAGTAGAGGAATGGTCCAGGAGTGGTTGCTATACTTAGGAACAACTGGCTGCAGATGTACCAAGCAGACAGCACACCTTCAGGAAAGGGTCTGGAGCTGATGAGTTATTACATGCTCAGGTGAAATTGGCAATGTCGTGCTTTCATGAGACAGGCAGACATCACCATGGAATGTATAAATAGAAGTCTATCCTGAAAAATAGATGAAACACAATCCTCCTGTTCTGCTAAGTGCAGGCAAGACAGCGGTGGGATGTTATACCTGGCCTACAGAACTTTGCCTCGCTAATAGGAGAGACCACAGGCAAACGCCAAGGGAGGGCACATAAGAGCATCAGGGGTGTCAAGAGGAAGACCTGAAGGCAGCTCTGAAACACCAAGGGTTTCTCCTCTAGAGAAAGTTGGGAAGAAAGAAGTACTTGAGGAAATGATGCAATCTTACTTATAAGGTGTGTGGTGCTTTACAGAAAGGAAATGGGATAATCTCTTGTCCATGTCTGTGCCAGAAATGGAAAAAAGTTTGCTCATCTGCAGGAACTTTTTATGTGGTTAGGACAGTGAGCAAGCAGGTTGATCAAACTTCTTTCAAAAAAATAGGCTCTAATACAACTTGAGGAAGAAAGACTGATTGACTTCTAAAGGTCCCTCTCATCTTTTGTAACAGTATGTGGGGACATCCAGACAAGCCTTTGTCAGTATCAACATATATAATTCATTGCTGAAAAATTCCTTTTCAGAAGTTTGCATGACACCAAACAATACTTTGCAAACAGGGCTGACTCTTATAAACATTTCCTCTAACAGAGATTCTAAAGGATATGAAAAATGTCAGTATTATGTGTAGGTATTTATGCAAAATCACATTAATTATTCTTTTCATTTACTTGCTAATTGTTAAAATAGCCTGGTAAAAAGACACTAGGAGTAGATGTAAGTATTTAGCTGGGTATTTAAACTCAAACCGATACTATGTAAATAGGTGTATTGTAAATATTTAAAATTCTATGACTAAGCCTCACATTAATCCTTATTAACAGACTTTGAACGTGCATACAAGAATATTACCCATGCTCATTCTGTAAGCAATGTCCTGTGAGAAATGATGTTGATACACCCAACCTCTGAAAAAACAAGTGTGTAATCTTTTTCTGTTTGCTGCCGTGGCATGGGTCACTGGGTTACATGCTTGAAGCTGAAGTGGAATTAGTTATTTTATTTATAAGTACTGTGTACATATAATTTCATAGCTGTGGTAAAGTAAAAGATACAAGGTATTGAAGAGTACTGCGTGCTCCAGATTTACGGTGAGTGACTCAGCTGGCAGGGTGGGGACATCCCATAGCAATCTCCACAGAGGTGTACAGATGTGATTTTCCCATGCCCCTTTTTTTTTTAATAGTATGAAAATGGCAGCACTAATATTTTAAGGCTCTTAAACTTTCTTCTGCCTGAGCATGAGAGATTTAGTTGTTTGTAAAATTCTTACATTTTATAGGATTCATTTTCCTGAAGGAATTCTGAATTTTATAGCTTAATGCATGGAGTTACAGCCACATTCTTTTATTTTGTCTATAAATAAAGTGCCTACATTTTGTTTCCTATGTATTTTTTGTGTGTGTGTGACAAAGACAAATGTGGTGGTTAGCTGAGTTTCTTTTAAGTAAGTATGCCTCTAACAATCATATGAGCTTTTTCCAGATATTGAAAAACAGTGTAGTGTCTCATGCTTATATTACTGCTGAAACATCAAAGTAGCTTTTCATCTTCCACCCCCAACTCTCTTCTGGTAAGTGCTAAAGAAAAACCCCATATAAAAATGGGCAAATAAATTAGCTTAAGAAATAGCTTGTAAAAAGCCACAGCAATGGGGTAGGATAAGCTGATAAAGCGAAATTCTTGTTTATAACACATATAAGTTCTATTTAGTGAGTCACCTTTTGTTTAACATAACAGATCTCCTATTAGTGAAAATTTTTAAAATGCAGGTTTGAGAAACCAGAATACCAAGAGGTAAATTATTTTTCAATACAGTCTAAGAACTGGCAAGCAAGCAGGTGATCATGAACCCTCTGTTGTGATCTGCTTCTGATCTGGGATTAACAAAACTACAGGTATATTTAGCAGGCTCAACTTGCTGGCCTCCTCCCGGGTAGCATTCAAACTCGTAATAAAGGCATCTGACAAGCACATGCCCTTTGTGCATCATGCATTATGCACAGTCCTCTTAAGTCTCCTTTACTGCATGGCTCTCTCTGAAACGTTTTTTGTCTCTGAAGTACCTGGAGGATGGACCCTCTCCTTTCCAGCTCCTTGCTCCCAGCGACAGATGCCTCTACCTAGGCAAACCTAAGAGTCATCCACTGAATAACATGTTAAGGGGGTCTCAACTACTGAAAAAAGGGAAAGTTGAGAGGTGCCTGCTAAACAGGAAAGAATACATTTTACTGAGCAGCTTTTCAATGCTGTAAAGCTATTACCATGCTCCTATTGGCAATATTTGCCACTTGACATCTATCTGATCCACCTGGACAAAATGTGCCAAGACCAGAAAGTAAAATACTGTGAAGGTCAATTACATTAGCTGTTCAATCCATTAGGTCAGTCCATTACCATGCACAGGAGAAAGGTGGTAATATTTGTGGGTAAAGTAAAAAATTCAATGCATTTGCTAGATATGGGGGTGTTGGTGGATGAGTAGCTCAATGTTACCCAGCAACATGTGTTTGCAGCCCAGAAAGCCAACCATATCCTGGGCTGCATCAAAAGTAAAGTGACCAGCAGGTCAAGGGAGGTGATTCCCCCCCTCTACTTCACTCTCATAAGATCCTGCCTCAAATACTGTGTCCAGTTCCAGGGTCCCCAGTACAAGAAAAACATGGAACTGTTGGAGTGAATCCAGAAGAGGTCACGCAAAGCTAAGCAGATGGGATGGAGCACCTCTCCTGTGAAGACAGGCTCAGGGAATTGGGGTTGTCCAGCCTGGAGAAGGGTCCAGGGAGACCTTATAGCAGCTTCCCAGTACCTAAAAGGGCTACAGAAAAGCTGGAAAGGAGCTGTTTACAAGGATACGGAGTGACAGGACAAGGGGTGATGGCTTTAAACTGAAGGAAGGGTAATTTAGATTAGGAAATTTAGATATTTAGATGAATTTGTTACTGTGAGGGTTCTGAGTCACTGGCACAGGTTGTTCAGAGAAGCTGTGGATGCCCCAGTCCCTGGCAAAGTTAAAGGCCAGGCTGGATGGGGCTTTGAGGGTCTAATGGAGGGTGTCCCTGCCCATGGCAGGAAGGTTAGAACTACGTGATCTTTAATGTCCCTTCCAACCCAAACCATTCTGTGATTGATAACAGATTATCTCTTTGAGATGCATTGCTGCTATTTCACAGGCAAAATGTCTGCTCAGTATTTGCTTAAAGATATTTAATCAAAACAATCTGAGGGTTTACAGTAGGAAAAAGCCTGTAATATACTTAAAATCAGCCTATTTAGAAACCAACCTATTTTAGAGCCTGCAAATGTATATTTTTGAGAGTTCAGTGCTTTCTAATTATAAAAGTGAGGTTTTTCCAAAGTTTACTAAGGCATTTTTGCTTTATGAATCCCCATGTATGCCTGCCAAAAAAAGACAGGTTGACAATTTTCTTTTTCATTTTCACGTTAGCATCTAAAGTATGTTTTCACGAACTCTGTCTGAAACACAAGGCACACCATTTCTTCATACAACTTGGTTGACATCGCATAATATTTCTGATACCAAAATCACTGTGATTTGAATGAAGCAGTTAAGTGATCAAGAGTCTTTCTGTTATCTTCGGTGAACCTTGGACCTGGCAGGAATGAGTCAAGTGGGTGATACTAATTGATGTGAACAGGAAGAATGAAGGGAAGAACAAGTGCTGACTTGTGTACTATGCATCATTTACGCTGAGAATAACATTACTGAGGTGCCAAGGTAAATGGGTAGAGAATAAAAAATATTAAAAGCCTGTATATTAAAGCAAGTGGAATATACTCCCCACCAAACCACAGTCCGTATAAGAGAGTATCACAGCCAGTTATTTTCTGTGAGATATAGAGAGTAGCAAATAAGAACTTTATTATCAGGAGTGATCTCAGTGTGACATACTTGTGTCTGAGGCATCGCTATTCCAACAATAAAAAGATAATCTGAGAGTTTCTAAGACAACTGTAGGTGACAAAATTCCTCAAGAGGGTGATTGGACATGCTGGACTGTATGTCAGATCTCATTCTGGCAACAGAGAAAGGGGTATCACAACCTTAAAGGCTGCTTGCTCAAATGCCATCAGCGTAGCTCCATTGCATTATGAGGGGGGAAAAAACCTATAGGTTTAAACAAAGTAAAAGTCTCATGACTGAAGATGTTTTCACAAGGAGGTAATTGTTATTGGTTAAATCGTGAGATAAATAAGGTAAACAGGATAGCGTAGCTGTGATATTCATGTAAAGTTTGGTCCCTGTGTTAAACTTCTGTTAAACAAAAGAGACCAGGCAAGTAAAATGAAATCGCAACATTATTAAAGCAGGTGATAAAAAGGAAAGGGGAGCTCAGACAACAACAAAAATATATTAGAAACAAGGAATTTAGAAAAACGCTAAGGGAAACAAAAAAAGAAGACAACTTATTGTCCACAGAGCAAAAAACAATACACAACAGATTTTACAGTGTATATTATGGTTAGAAAATATTTTCATGTTTTACTTGGTCTCTGGTAGGTAGGGTTGCCTTTAGGACAGCTAATGAAATCATCAGGCAGACATGAATTCCTAGTGTCAGATCGTGGCACAAAGAGCAAATAATGCAACACATGTACAGGGGACACCAGGTAGGAATAACAAAAATGTTTTGCTTGCCACTGGAATAACCAATCCTGACACAATCTGTCTAGGTCTGCTACATTTGATTTCAAAAGATTCTGTAAAATTGAAAAAGTAAAGAAACATGAGAATAAGATTAGAAGTCACATTTTGTTATCAAAAACCTCTAGCAAATCAGAGTCTATTTATTCCATCTGTTCAAAGAGGAAGTTAAAAAACTGACTCAATCTCTAAATAACTTGCCTGTAGAATAACAGGAATTTGATAACAGAGGGATGTGCAGTCTCTCAGACAAATTCACATGCCAGAAGTCAGTCATGACAAATTCCGAGGTGGGGGAAATTTGTTAGGCAAAAGTTAATCTAGACAAATATAGTTAGCTGGTAAAATGTAGACTTTCTAAAGTGAGGCTAAAATAGATTCTGCACCTTGTGCAGTTTGTGAGCTAGAGAAAAATTTTTTACATTTGCAGCCAAGAATTCATCGTTAGTCTGAACTCTTCCATGCCTATTCAAAGACTTCCCGACCCAGTTAAAACAACACTAACGCTCATTGTCCTGATTATATTATTACAGAAAAAGCCTCCTTAGAGCACATCTTAAATTGTTATCCATGCACCTTGAGTATCCACCCTGTTTCACTGCTGTTGCTCTCCCTTTTCCCCTGCTCCTCTGGATCCTGAAGTCAGCGGTGACAACTGCCTGTAAGAGGAAATGGTGGGGGGCCTGGGGGTCAGTATCCCGCTTTCTTCACCGGGAGGAGCATGATGCTGGCAGTGGGTTTCCTCCTCTGCCCCACTAAGTTCCACATGGCATCGGTTCTGATTGTTTTCAACACATACTGTACCTCTATCTTCATTAATCTACAGCTCTGCATCATATCCTCGCTTACTGTGGTATATACAGCATGTATTGCATATTCTGGATATCTGGAAATATTCAGTAAAGGCTGTTCCTGCATAGATAGTAATTGCACATGACTTAAGACATCTTTCTGGACTTACCATCTCCAACTGAAAACTTAGGATGTACTATGCCTTGAAGGCATCATTTCTCTTCAAGGTTCACATTTGGATATAAAATAGAGCTGCTGGGAAAAAATACACTTAATACTTATTTTTCAATATTACGTCTTTGCATTGTAGGCACTACTGCTTGAGATCTCATGAGTTGGTAGCATCATAATTCTCTTAAAGAGGAAGCTCGCATGCAAATTTCTAGCTATGTACAGGGAAAAGAAAGAAAAAGGATCTTAAACATTGTAAGATAGCTGGCTTTGTAAGTGGACGAGTAACTTCCCCCTACACCCATGGCCAGTGATCTTTAAAAGACCTGGAACAAAAGGTGATGTGATGTTCAAATAATCTGATCACACCTAAAGTTCAAAGTAAGACCAGCCAGATGGAAAGAGTAGTTTTTGGGTCGCTAACTTTCAGTAGAACAACAACTTTTCTTGCATGTATGAGCTCTTTTTACTACATTTTATTCCTCTACTTATTCTACACCTGTTCCCCTACATATTGGCTACTACTTTACAGCCTGCCCTTTAGCTGATACTATATACCTTCTGGGGTTTTATAAAGCAGTTCTGGACCAGGTGGCCTTGCAGAAGTAATTCTGCACCAAGGACAGAGTCCCCTTTCTGATGTGTTCATCTCGTATTTGCTACTGGATGACCTGCCAACCTCTTCCAAACACAGGCATGCTGTGAGCTACACTCGACCTTTGCACACCAGAAAAGTTTCCTTACATACAGGAGAGTCAAGGCTGTGGTTAAAGCTGGCTTTACGCATTAGATAAGAAAAGCTGCTCCCTTTTAGCACTGGAACTTAGGGAAGAGGCAGTGCAATACTTAGCCGGTTTGGAGCATTAGGTCTATAGAAATAAGTGCAGTACAATGTTAATGTATTTATAAGACCTGAATTAATGTGTAATCATCTGGTTATGTGTTTGAGCCTCTTAAAAAGGGGTATACTTCTGATAAATGTGTAATTTCTTAAAGATTCTCAAAAGATAAGTAGCAAACATCTTAGGAATCAAATGCCGAAATGGCTGCTACAAAGTACCTATGCTATCAATTGATGTAGACAACATTCTGCTTTCCTGGGCTCTGAGCTTCTCCAGTTCACTGCTGAAGCAAAAATCCAGTGAAAGAGATTTAATGAACCACTGTTAAAGGGGACAAGAACTTGAGTAGTGTCACTCTGTGGTATACAGTAATTGCCAGTATACCACTGACTGCCTATAGACCACGCTCAAGACTAATTTGTTAAGCAACAACAAAGGTAAACTAATGAAACTTTACTTTGTAAATGTACAATTTGCTCTATTCACACTGCTCTAAAAACATCTTTAGCAACACATCTTAATAATATTCTGTCAATTACTAGAACTGCTTCTGCACCCCAAGGAGAAGGAGTTTCTTGGATATCTTTATCTAACACAGTTTTCTGCATGGCAGCAGCTTTCCCACTAGGAGTTCTCTTTAGTCTTTCTCTTGTCAGGGTTCTTTCCTCCCCTTTGATGAGATGTCCCAACCATGTCAAATGTTGTTACTTCAGGGCCCTCCTAGCGTCAGACCTATCAAGCATCGTGTCTCCACCCTATGACTATCAAAGTTACACCAGCTCCTCCATGTGTCAAACAAGTTTATTATTTTACCTTTCACTGACTTTCAGTTCCACAGTGCTTGCTAAAAATTTTTCCTTGGTCTATGAACTGCTCCTGCTGTTATATATATTAGCCTTAATAAAATCCATTAGTTATGCACAGTGCTTTCTTCATTAATGAAATATAATAGTGTTGATGTTTCTGGTCTAATGTGTGGTTAAGCAATTGTCAGGATTCTATTCAGTTTGCTATAAAATTGAATGCACGCAACATAAAAGGAGTTAAATTATTACTATCTAGAAATTGTGAAATTAAATTAAGAAAATAATTGCATTCCCAATTATTTTTAGCAGATTTAACCATTGATGTGATAGGGCCTTCATGCTACTTCTCCTTAAAATGATGGAGGGAGGGGCAGGGGGGATGTATTAAAAGTATCTGGCTTCAGTTATGTCAATGATTAAAAGCAAAATCTTCCTTAGCTTTGCTAGAACCAGATGTACTGAATACTGTAAACGCAGAAGTAAATATTGTGGCAGGTTGAAAAACAAACAAGCCTTAACTCTTCCTGTGCTTTGCCCTGGGGAAGCAATTTACACCAGAGTACAAAAGATTCGAAACATTGTTGCTAGAGTAACTGTGTGAAGAATTCTTATGCACTAGTGGTTTATCCCTGTGCACAGATACGTATATAAACATACAAAGTTCTAGGCACTAAAAAATCAATCCTAGAATGCTGTGAAGACAGCATGAATTGCTGACGTGCTGGAATCTGGTAATCCCTCTTCTTCAAACCCCACCTAGCCATGAGCTCATAAACACATTTAAAAGTTCTCCATGTCCAGAGTAGTTTATTCTAAGAAGTCGTGTTGGGGGAGGGTGGAAATTTTCAGTTGCTGTATCCCTAATATTCCTCAATCACCTCTCCTCCAAGATCTCTGACTTTTTCAAAAGGGCAGAGTGCGCTGGAGTTGCACAGGAGAAATGGGCACCAGTTAGGAGCCAACTGCAGGAGAAACTATCATCATTGGTGAAGTGAAGGTGACCTTATCACCCAAACCACGAATGATCATAGGCAGGAAAGGATAGGTTTATGTAGAAGGTTTACTGGATGCTTTGTAATAGATATGACACCTAAAAATATCTGTTGGGATAATCTCATTCACCTCCATACCACAGTATAAAAACCCATAGGGTCAAAGACTCAACTGCATGCATGCTAGATATCCTTTGAAAGCCACGTGGTCTGTTTTCATATTTTGAAGACCCCTACTAAATATTAGAGACAATCCTACTTCAAATCAGCAATCATGTGAATATCCATTTACCCAATTTGCCTTAAGTTTTTAATTTTCACCATAACATGATACCTACATCAGGAATCCTTGCTAGCAGCTATGATTCCTTCCTCATCTCATATATGGCATCCATGTGTATACTTCTTTCAAATGCTGTTGTCCTTTGCAAAGGCCTCGGAAATCTATGTAAATGCTACCTAAAACCATTGTACAATATGAGCAGAAGTAGAAAACTCACTATTCTGAGTATATTTCTTTAAGTGACTTTGCAGTCTGTAGATGAAACTTTTTTTCCCTTATCCACTTTAAAATATTTGGTGCTTTACCATTCTACTCTCAGGACGATTCAGTTTTTCCATTTAGTTCCACACTACCAAGCTCCAAGCAAGTATTAAAGCAAAATATTGCCAGTGCTTTAGTTGGTGAGGATAGTCCTAACTCCAGTCTCATAAGGTACTCTTGCATGTGTCCTGACAGTATGAATCCTGCAAATAAATACGAATTTTGGCACTTCTGAGGGGCAGAGTTTGCTGCCAAAGCCCTGCTGATGTTATGAACTCCTTGCCTCTAGCTGGTGCCAAGGATAAGACCAGACTTCCCTCTTCAAAAAGATACCCTTACAGAAATGCTGCACACCTTATCAAAATGACTCTTTAGTGCCACAGAATACTAACATTACTGCAGAAGTGATTACGGTTTTGGCTTGGTGGAAGCCTAGGTGCAATGCTGATTCCAGTTCCATTTAACAGTGTTTGACAGCAACTAAGCCCAAGGATGAATCAAAGCTGACATATTTAGAACAAAGTAGTGGAGCACTTGACTAAGCCAATAAATGGTTCCAGCTGGGACTTGTCCTGTGGTTGGTGATGAGGACATTGGGGGCAGTTTTTGTAGCAGGTAACTTTAGCTAAGGATATTTGGCATTTACAAGAAACGAAGTATTTCTTATCAATTAGTTTTTAAACACAGATTATTTTTTTTCCTCTTTTGCATCATTTCTATTTTATTCTATCCCCCCCCAAATGTGTATTACACTGGACCAGCTTACGTTTATTAGTATGCTGAGTCTCAGCATGGATCTGATTGGGAGTTTTAGCCATTAAATGCAAAATAAAACTATAATACAAAGTTCAATTGAAAGAATTTATAGGACATGTTTGTGAGAGATGAACGGAGAAAGACAGAAAATACTCATCACAGCCCTCACATACCACTGAGGCTATATCCCTAGACACTAGGGATAAAGAAAAAAAAGTAAACACCCTACTGGAATTTTAAATAATCTTTTAACACTTGCAGGATAGTAACTGACTTTTTATATTAATAAGAAAAATCTGTGATGAGTACAACCTGTAAATATTTAATCAGCATTCTAGCATACCCTATCCAGTTTATATTCTTCCTCCTATCTGAACCTGACCACCTTTAACCACTAGCAGTGTACAACAGAATTAATATTTAGGCCCCACATTGTGTTTTCAGAATTGCATGTTAGCCCTTCTAAAGTATATGCACAGAAGTATAATTTAAGACTTTGTAATTTTTTTTTATTTTTTTTTTTTACATATATGTAGTATAGAGTAAACAAGAGGAATAGGGACTTCCAACCAGGAGCCCAGCCAGATAGGGTTGTGGGGAGGTTAATGAAACTTTTCCATATGCCATGGGCATCTCATCATTACCAAATGCCAATAAAAATATTCCTCTGCCTTTGTTCTCTGTTTAGGTTTTGCAGCATACTGGCCCTTGAAAAGTAGACATGCTAGGTGTTTTGAGCTTACTGGCTTTTCTCATCTTGGTCCTGTGCTGCATAATATGATGCATACAATACAGTATAACTTCTGAAAACAATGACATTTTGTAGAACATAAAAATATCATTCTCTGTTTACAACATCTCCTTGTGCTGATTATGAAATCTGTATTCAGAGAGGCAGTGTCTTGCACAAACATATTCTTTCACCTAATTCATACTAATCTGCATTCTACATGCAGTCCCACTACATATATCACCTAAATTCCCCATTTTTTCCTCTGCCCCCGCAAGAGATTATTATTAATATTACTTTTAATATTATTGTCATTGTTTTGTCCCTTCTCCTCAGATTCCAAATGAAATATATAGAGCTGAAAAATCGTATTTTCTAGATTTTGGTCTGCGGTAAAGAATAATGCTGCTTATCTAACATCATGTAGTTCATATTCTAACTTGTTTTCAGTCAGATTCTCCTCAATACTCTTTTGTCTTCCTCCATCTTCATACTTCCCTGTGTGTGTCCCACCACAAATTTATTAGCCTTTCATCTCTGACATAAACAATCGTACCAAAGCAAGTATAACAGTCCAACACAGAGTGGCTTTTTTTTCCTTTCTCCCCACTTAAAATATCTATTAAGCTTTATCTCTTACACTTATAAAATTTGCTTGCTTGCATAGAAAGGTTTGTGTTCTTCCAACATGGACAAATTTGCAGTTAGGTGATAGGATTTCAGATGACAGTATTGCTGCACATTCTAGTAGTGGGAAAAGAGATGAGTTCGCTATCCTCACTATCGTGTCTAAATACCACCTGCTCAGCAAGGTAGACAGGGATGACTGCACCTATTGATAGGCTCTGATAGGCCTGAACCCTAGGATACCATCAAGCCATAGCAGAGAGGAGAGGTCAAGCCTACATGCAACACGGTATTTACCTGTGCAACACCAAGCATTGAAGGCCATTGTCTTGCAAGTAGCTCTAGCAGAATCTGCATAAGTGGCATTATGCATTGCATCACTGACTACAACAGGACTGGTTTGGTCCTGTCGTCACTGCTCAGACTTTTCCAACAATAAAGCCGCAGAGCTGCTAGGCAAAATAAAACTGAAAACAAATCTCCACCCATTAGACTCCAGTCTAGCCAGGCCACTGGATGTAGTACTGGGTTTCACCAGTGAGACCATGAGCTAACCAACCATGCCTATGTAAAAGATACTGAAGAACGCAGACTGACCAAGCGCTGTGTAAAGACCTCTAGCTCTAAGCCTCTGTGCTTCATGAATTTAAGACTATATGGACACTACCTCACCAAAAGAGCCTTTGAAGCTGCTGAACTGGATCCCTCACCAATACTAATTGCTAAGGATGTAAATGAAAGTACACATTAGGAAGGGATTCTTCCTAATCCTATTTCCTGTTTTCTCCTTTCCAGAAACTATACCCATAGTTACAACAGAGTATCTTGGTCACACTAACTACAAAACTTTCCAATTTGTGAACACCAGGAAGCATAACAGAAGAAATGTCACATCTTTTTTCTGCCAACCGATGATTACTCCTGAAAGCACAGTCTTTGTTCAATCTAGCTGAATCTTTTGCTACTTTAAGGAAGGAGTGAGAAAGCAAGGCTGCTGGAGGAAAAATAATTAGACATTGCGCTATACAATAGACTAAAAACTCCCTCTTTCAATTCGACAGGCTTCATGCAGGGGTAACTTTTTAACCAGCTATTTCCTTACACTTGCTGAGCACATGCAGATCCTGAAGTTCCCCCAGTTGTGGCAATTTCATTCGGTGGAGAAGTCTGAAGAAAGTTGTCTTTCTGAGACCAGAGCCAAAAAAACTTTGATGGTAATAGCTTTAGTAAGATTTTGTTTGGGCTTGACCTGTTAAGGACTTGATGGATTTTCTGTAAGGCCCCATCTGACATATTTTCAATATACTTTTACCTACTCAGAAACATGCATTGGTAATTACTAATCTGAGGATGTCACAGCTTCAAGTGAATCCAACTTTCCCTACCAAGCTAAAATATTATCTCCATTAAACAAGTGTTCTGTGTCACAATACAACATTTCTCCAATTAAACTGAAATGTGTTATATACCGCATAATAATTTGGGGACTGAAAGTGTGAATACTTTTAAGTGCAGCATGTAATTTTCTAACACAGGATACTTTTCAAATATGATCTCCTGCTGAAAGAGTTCATTGTATCTAAAAAGTAGAAACCTGTCAATAATACCCATGTGTCCTATAAAATGTTTTCATTTCTTTCATGGTATGTTATGCTTCATCAGTTTCCTTAATCCTAGCTGCAGTTCACGTTGCCATGCTGAAACAGCTCACTGAGCAGTAATTTATCTCTTGACTGTGGCATAACAACCACAAATACAGGTTATTCTGGGAGCGAGGATTTGCATTGCATAAACTGTATTTTTAAAATCATTTTCAAATGAGATTAATTCATGATAGGGAAATTATTCCTCTATTTTTGGATCTGGTTTCCAAGACACTTGAGGGTGAGTCTTGAGTGTTTTGTTGGGTATCGAGCAGAATCTTCATTTGAGGATTAGGGATTTCTGTAAAAACGAAACGATACCGCAAGAGAAATGAGAAGATGTTTCCCCCATTTACTTTAATACCTATTTTAAATTGGCATTGGAAAGATAATGACAGATTGCGTTTTAGCTGAATTTTTCAGCTGTGCACTAGATGACTTGTATTTCTTTTCAATTAGGCTGACTGCTTTAGCGTGGTAGGAGATTACTTCTCCCGCATGCTGAAAAGATATTAACAATTAAAATGGAAGGGGGAGCAAGCAGCAGAGGATTATTGCAGTTTTCTTTGCCAAATGACAAGGGTTTCTCTTTGTAAGTATCTTGTTTTAATGTTTGCTATTAAGCAAGGATGGTATGCATTGAATAGATATAATTATTATGAGAAACTATATTTTTTTACAAGTGTAAATATTTACATAGCAGTGGTACTTAAATAGGTTGGCCTCGTGCATCAGAAGGGAGTGAAGTTTTCTTCAGGCGTAACACCATGTGAAATGCGTGTCTCAAGCTTTCAAGGCCCACACATGGTAAACAACATGCTTCCTCCTGCTTCTTTCCCCAAAGGAAGGAAGAAAATGGAGGCCAGGGGATGTTGCAGGGGGCCAGGTGCCTCAGCCGCCTAAAGCACCTTCCTCGCCCCCTCCTCCAGGCCAGCCTCAGCCCTAAATTCTTTCTAGCGTGTCTCCTGGTGGCTTCCTTACAAATTGTTGTTGATTTTGTCAATGGGAATAAAACTCAGTAATAATAATGGCAACACCTCACTTTAGGTAACAGGCAATTAACAAAACACTCTCAACTGTCCTCCGGAGAGAGCAGGCAGAGATATTGCAGAGATCAGTGGGTTCCTGTAACTTTTATGTTCTCCCAAAACAATGCTTTGCTTGTTTGGGGTTTTGTGGTTGGTTTTTTTTCCTTTTGATTTCTAAAGTGGTTTTGAATGTCGATTGCAGAGGTATTCCACATTGTCAATGCCTATTAAGAATCTCCAGGTATCTGTGAAACATTGGTTTGCCTTGATCTATTCTGTTTCCATCCTGCTGATTTTTCCACACAGGCTTACATTAGTCCAAGCCCACATTCATTTACTAAAAATCTCAGCAAGCACATGAACATGTAGAAATCATAATACCATTTCCATCACAACAGGTATTGGCACAGGTAGCTCCAAATTATATCCACTTTCATCCCAATTTCACATGTACAATTCCAATTGTTATTATTTATATCAATTAATGTCTACATTATGTCCATTAGGGTTGTGGGTTTTTTTTTTCATTTGTTTGGGTTTTTTTAAAAGAAAAAAGAAACAGAGAGAGGTGTGTGGAGAGGGGGCTACACACAATGTATACCCGTGTTAAGTCAATAAATTTCACTTCGGTTTTGTGTAAAATTATCAAGTGCCACATATTGCTTTTTTTCCCCCCAACCTTACCAGAATCACTCAAAATCTTGGTGAAGCACATATACACAGCAGCTTTTTCTTCCAAGCTAACCCAACCCAGCACTTTTAACTTGCTATAGTGCAGTTATTCCTAGAGAATCTCCAGAATGATTTTCTAGTAACAATATTCACACCTTTTTTGATTAATGCATACTTGAAAACCATCTCTATGATCCAGATCTTCAGTTTCAGTGTGTCTGTATGGTTCAAGTTATCTTCGAAATATGCCAAATAACAAAGTCTGATGATACCATTCTAGTCTGAATTAACTCTAGTAACTGCTCTGACATGTTTTTTGTTCATGCAGCCTCAAGATAAGCACATATAAATAAAATCTAACTAATGAAGTACAAAGGACAATGGAAGAGAAAACAAACAACCTACTTGTGGCATTTTACCTTATACAACATATTAAAAAACTACAGAAACAACTATTTTATGGGGGCATAATGTCACGTGGTGTGGAAAACAGCCCTGGCCAACTCGGCTAACCTGTGCTGTCTGTTTGGGGAAATTTGTTCTGGCCAGAACCAGGACATCTACATATTTTCTTATTTCAGAGGGAAAATTATGCTAATAGCAAGAATAATTCTGAAATTAAAAATGTCTTGATATCTATGCATACACACACACAGATTTTCATATTTATATATAGTCATATATCTGTAGCCTGGTCTTTCCATGTTCTTTAGACTAATATACCTTTGCTCACTTCAGGGCGGTTATTCCTAGTTTGTACCAGAGCTAACACTCGTCAGAATTATGTCCATACTCATCTTTCATGTGGAAAGGTTCAGGATCAGAGTCCTCATGCCAGGTGAAGATCTCAATCTTTTACAGCTGTCTTGATTGATTTGAGTAGTCCCTATGTTACATGGGGGTTTATTTCAGAAAACACAGCTCAATTTTTGGAAGTCAAAGTGAAAGGATACACAAAGTGCATAGACAAAACAGGTTTGAGACAAAAGGTACTCAATTCTCATTTGAAGCCAAAAGTGAACCAAATAAAATGTTCTCAGAAAGTACTTGGGAACTGTATTTATGAAACAGGCTTAGAAACAAACTGCCCTGCATGGTGGTTATGGCAGCAATTACTGTTAACCATCTGAACAGACGCACATTGAGATAAAAGCTTTGGTTTAAAAAGCAAGGTGAGGGGCAGTACGTGCAAATCAGGTTTCTGTGTTTGTCAGGTTTGTCACGGATTTAGATGCTTTGAACCAGCTAATGGTAATTAATAGCTATTAATTATTGTTCATTACAGTCATGTGTCTATACACAGATAAATTACGTGCTGTAATAATGATGTTTTTGGCGATAGAAAGTATTTTGTCCTTCTCTTCCTCAGTGTGCATGAAACCCAGGACCCCAAGCGTCAGCATCTTGGAGGAGCTCATTATTGACTTCTCTGCCAAAACAACACAAGTTACAGAACAACATTAAATTGGGAGTGGCAGCTACAGATTATTTTGTTTGTTTGTTTGTGGGATTCTTTTAATATATATACTGCAGCATAGCATAGATCTGTGTGGATTCCTAGAAGAAGATTCCTGCGTATCCTTATTGAATAAACTGTTTAATTCATTTTCTGATTCTTTTTAGTATATTTCTAAAAACTAGGATGGCTTCTGTAATGACCAAACTTCTATATTTATGCCAATTAAAATGGATCTAATATTATTTTTCTTTAAATCTCACAAAAATTAATAATAATTTATTCATAAGGGAAACTTACACCCAATTCTATTTAAAGAATAAAAGTTATAATGATGTGAATTCAAGAACTGTATTAAGATCCGAGACCTGTGCAGGAAATCAGTAATCATCCAATCATTGATCAGTCACAAGTAAATAGCCACAGACAGAACTGTAGATGTATCTAATGTTTATTTCTGGTTACATTTGTTTACTCATTAACAACTCTTTACCAAATCTTAGTCCTTCTTTCTTCAAAGTTTTTCATTAAAAGATTATTGTGAAGATATTTACAGTGAGGATCAATGGAGCAGAAGAATTTAAAATGTCAAGTTCCCACTGAAGGTCAATATTTTTGCAGTGTTATGGCACTGGGCTGTAACAACAGACACCTAGAGAAATCCAAGCCGCTAAGTTTGATGTAAAACTTGGACCCAATCTCAGGTCAGTTCTACAACAAGACCCATAATAAGGCCTTTTAAAAGATATATAAACCAATTTTTTTTCTTCTTATACATATGTATATATACACACATACATATATATATATTTTTGTGCATTTTTCTTCAGATGACAGATTTGAGATTGTTCTGGTCCTGGATATTAAATATTTATTTTTCTAGAATAATAAAAATAGATTTGAACCATAATTACAAGCAACATCTATGTGCAGCTTTTCCATTTATACATAGGAACTGGGGAGAGAATGCTTTTGTCCCTTGCCTTACTGCTAGAAATAGGACATTTTTTTGAGATGACCCCTTAGTTTACATTTACCTGACATGGTTGTGACATTATTTTCAAGTTCATTGTGGGATGAGAGCTAAGAAGAATAAGTATACTTTGGTGGAGAAGGAAGTCACATGCATGCTTATTTCAGTTAGTGTAAAGTTACTGTACACTAGACATTCACTATCAGAGAACAAGAGGTATCTGCAGAACTACCAGAAACATAAGACACTACAAAAATATCGGGAATACATAGTTCTCTCTGCATCTAAAGCAGCAGCATGTATGTACATGAAGGATGGAGAGGGGAGACAGATGTCACACGACACGACATGGGGGGACCCCACACAATTTTTAATTTTTTTTTCTTTTTTCATTTATAAGGTTGGTTCCTTTTGCATTGAGATTATTTGAGCATAAGCTATGCAGTGGTGAAGAGTGTCCAACTTATCACCTATTTATCATCCAGCAGTGGTAAGTAGTAGGGTTCTGATAACAATATATGTATGCTTACATTACACAGATCTCTAATTAGGGACCTGACACACCGTAATTGCATATCCACATTTGCACTAAAATCCACAAATACAGAAATAAAAGGAAGAGACATAACACTACATTGAGGGGAAAGTGAATTAATGAACCATCAAGCAATACTCTCTCCAACAGTACTTTCTTGACCTCGCAAATGTCTCTAACTCCTTATAATTCCAATCCTAAGGCTTTAAAGAATGGCTCAACAATTTAAACAGTATATATCACAGCTCTATACTGCTTCACTTCTCCATGCTTAATGTTTATAATGGCAATCTCTTTCAGTGACAAAATAATACTCAAAGAGTAGAAAGAAGAAAAGGACAGAGCTTCTTGCTGACAAACAATCCTAGCAATAAGAAATTCCAGAGGTAATGTTAAGTTGTTCACCTGCAGTTGCAATAGCACCATCTTGGCCAGTACTAAAAACTGTTTGTTCCAAACTAACTAAAAATACTGTTGCAGGTGACAAACACCTGGTCTGTTCACCTCTGCCAAAGCCAACACTGCTGTGGCTATGAAAAATAAAGCTCTGTGTTTCTTTATAGGTAGACCAAAATATTCTGATACCTTACTGGACAAAAAGAAAAAAACAAACCACATCACTGCTCTCTACTCCAAGCACTTCAGAACTAAAATGTGTGCGTGTATGTTTAAATTTATCTATATATACAAACACATAAATATATATATATATACACACACGCAAGCACAGTCACACTTCCCAAGGAAGTCAGTGTGCTGGTTTAACTCTGGCTGGAGGCCAGATGCCCACCAACACCACTTTATCACTCCCCTTTTCAGTTGGGCAGGGGGGAAAATATATATTGAGAGGCTTATGAGTCAAGATAAGAGATCATTCCATAAACAGCGTCATGGGAAAAACAGACTCAATGCAGAATAAAGGAAAAAAGATCTCCAATTTATTGCACTACACTGCACATCCAGTGACACCAGGGTCAGATAATGAGAAGTGCAACCAGATTCTCAGAGGCGCTGTGACTGTCACTGATGGGCTTGGCCTTGGTCCACAATGACTCCAGCCTTGACCTAGCTGGTGTTTCCTCTCTCAGACCTGCAGAGAGCTTCTGACTGCTTCCTGCAGAAGCCACCCCTACAGCCCCCCTCCTCCACCACAACCCATCCATGCAAAACTACAAGAGTCAGACAAAGTAAATTCCAAAGCAGAAGTCACACCTTAAGGCTGGTCCAGGAAATTATAATACTTTTGGCAAAACTGCTCGAGGCATTTGGTTTTACTCTGAAATAAATTTCAGCAGAATATGCATTGTACCAAACGTGTTCTCAGCTGCCCCCAAAAACCAGCATTGCCATTTTCCCTGAGTACAGCTGAATTGAAAATCACGTTCTGTAATTTTTTCTGCAGAAACCTGATGTTGCTGTTTGATCACTCGGTTTCTGTAGACCACACAATTTCTACTATATACAGATCAGAGAAGACACAATGGGGAATTCTGTCAGCTGCTTCTGAAGTGCTGCAGGCTCGTGCTGAAGTCCTTGAGACTCAATTTTATTGAGGTGCATTAATTGCACCGAGTCCTGCCAGACACAAACACGTAAGCCTAAGGCTACATGCGGCCTGCACATTCGTTGTCTGGGTAAAGACTTCAAGATTAGGCCCTGGCTCAGAATAAACGGCATGTCACATCAGATAGGAGCAAAATTTTGCTGAGAATAAAAGCAAGGCAGTCTTGCAAAACTCTTATCTTGCTCCAATCTTATTTTCCATTTATGCTAACAATATAGAGCAGGTAGCTTGGAGCTCTTTATCTTTACAGTGATTATACCATTCTGTATTCTGTAAGTACTTCATTGTCCTCAGTTATAAATGAGCTATAACAGAATTTTAATAAAATTCAGGAAACATTTTCTGATTCATGTTTGCTATTAAACAGAAGTAAAATGAAATTTATTATTTCAGTTGGGATAATATATTTAATAACGATAACGACAGATCGTCTAAGATATTAACTTCTAATCAGATGTTACTGAAATATGTTTCATCTTATAAACACTTAAGTATTTCATCAGGCTGTGCTCTGTTTCTTTACCATACAACAGAAAACATAATTGAATAACGAGATTTTCTGTACTGTAACATGTTCTGTTAAAATTCATTCAACCAAGCAATTGCAAGTTCAAGAAAGTAGTTATTTCCTATCAAAGCGTATGTTAGTGTAATATGTTGTATAACTTCTGTATGATGCTGAAGAAAAAGAGATTTCACTTTTCAAACTGTATGAGTTGCAAGAACTTCTTCCTGTTTTCTTTGTATCTTTGCAGGCTATTGAATTAAGGTTGCCTTGGACAAAAGATACCTGGATTTATTGTGCACATGCTCATTTACTGAGCATTACGTGTATGAAATGGATCGACATATAACAGGTGTGTGTGTGTGTGTGTATGTAACTTGTCCCGGTTTGATAATTGCATATTACAGACTGCTTTTAATTCATTCTGATCTGGTAGTCCAAGTAGACATCAAATACAATCATTAATTATATTTTTATTTGTCCAATTTCAATCCCATAAACCTTTATTTTAATAATTTTCTCTGAATTTTGGCCACAGTACTGCAACTTTACTTTTGATTTATGAGCATACTGTCATTGTCTACCTTGTCCCTTGGAGGGATAATTTGCAGATCAGTTATTTGACAAGTGCTGGGAGAAAGCCATTTCCTCTCTCTCTTTGCCCAGCTGTTCCTGGCAATGAAAATAAAGGGACACTATAAACCATTTTACCTTCCTTAGAGTCCACAGAGAACAATAGATACTGTTCCTTTGCACAAACCCCAATCCCTCTGTCCCATATTTTTACACCAGAGTTCTATTGATTCAAACAGAACTTTAAAATACCATGGCTTTTTCAGTACCAAAATTTGGCCACCTTCTTGTTACCCAAAAACTGTATGTAATGATTCAAAAGAGAAGATCAAAATTCAGAGCATGAACCAAACTCACTGTGGGTAAAATTGCCAGGGAAAATGGACACATTCAGAAATCTGCTTTACATCAAGTAGAAAGTATTTTTCCTTAGTCCCTGTTCATAGAGCTCAGCTGGGGACAATGAGATGCAATATTTTAGATTTGCTCTTGAGAAGCCTGAGAATTTGCTAAGTCTCTGTGTTCAAATGTTTCTCTCTTTGTAAATGTCATAGCTGACTTATTAAATGTTTATCTATTGTAAAGTTACACTGAAACAAAAGTCATATTTAAAATTTTGTCCTTTTATTTGTGGAAAAGAATCCTCAGCAACTACACAGGACAGAAGCTGAAGCCTTTTTCTCAACACTTGTCCTTGCTGAACGCTGACTTTATGCTGCTGCTAGCAGAATCATGCAAGCTACTCAATTGTTGAGGCCACTTTTTGGGGTTTTTTTCCTTGTTTCTGAAGTCTTAAGATAAAGAAAAATTAACACTGATCAGAATGAGACTGACAACCTATTGTGTAAAGCCTGAACAAAGACAACAGGTAATTTGCTTCAAGCGAGTTATAACCCTCGAAACAAGCTCTCTTTAAGAAAATAGTAGGATTTTAAATATAACTATCTCTCTCAGCACTTTGGTTTCATGCTGTTCTACAATGGGAAGTGATAACTTCACATATTGTAAGAGTCCATTTAAAGTCACTTAGAGAATTTTAAAATATGTCTCTATCTGATGTGATGCAAAAGCCTAGAAATTTCTGCAATAGCCACAGATAGAATGCAGCAGTTCCAATACTGTCTTCTCTGCAAGGCAGAATGAACTTTGGGCACTGAAACTTAAAGAGCAGGTCATGACATCAGTTCTTTGGCCCACATTATCCCTGTGTGTTCCCAGTACAACACTTTACAGATCCAAAACTTTCATTACCAGTAAGTATTACCAAAGTATTTGCTGCGCTGGAACTATAAAACCCAAATGTGTTAAAGAACAGTGATTCTTAAATTAGGTCAACAGTAATATTTAATCTTTAAGGAGGAGAACTGATCCCTTCCAGACTGTAACCAGTCCATTCCCAAGTTAACAAGCAGCGAATATAGAGCATGTCTTTTCCCATTTAAACTACATGGTGACTCAGTGTACCGTTTTGTGGAACTCAAAGAAGTATTTCAAGCTGTCACCTTGTACAGCCCTGGGAGAGACTCGCAAATTTATTGGGCTGCACAGGGGAAGCTGGAGAAATAAAGCACCCACTCAGTTTCATTTAGATTTAGACCCTGAGCAACTGAACTTTAAGGGGTAGGGGGGTGGGGTGAAAGACAGCTTGCTCTTACGGACCACTACCTCTCGCAAAAAGAGTGGGAATAGGAGGACTTGGCAACTGGATTGTTTTAGCAGTTCCCAAGTTGTGACAGGGCAAGGCTTAACCATGAAAATAAAGGTTACGTGTCTTAGTAACCAAGTTGCTTTCTTTGCAGAGGGGGCTCCTAAGGAACTAAGAATCTCAAACTTTGCACCTTCCAGAACTCATTACAAGATGCCTTACTTTTTATTTCCTCTACTTAATTTAACAGGCAGACCCTCTGCCATCAGGGGCTTGGTGAGGAAGACCGAACCATGGCTGCCTGGTAGGAGACTCAGGCACTGCAGTGATGAGAAGAGTGGGAGCATCCCTACGGGACAAGCATCGCAGGTCAATCTTCTCATTGTCCAAAGTGGAAAGGCTGCAGGAGTCAGCCACAAAACAGCTTGGGGGAGTGCTTCCCTGAGACAAGTCTGTGAATTAGCCAACATTCTCTTCTTTCCTACCAGAATCTTTCTTGAGCGCCCACTGAAGAACTTGGGCTATTACCTGATGGTGTTATTTTCACTGTTGTTGACCTTTGCTGTGTGAATTTGTATAAATATAAGCTCTGCATGGCTGAAAGGGCAATAGTAATAAAGTCTTCTAACGCAATACTAGAGAAGGAAGATTGCAGATGTGGTTCAACATCACTTAGATTGAGAATGTTTTTCCCTACATGAAAGTAAGCATGTTTTAACGTGACCACCTGAAAAGATAACTGGAATTATAACTCCTCTCTCATTCTTTTGAAAAAAAGAGAAATAACTGTAGAGTTAGTTAAAAAGAAATACCTTAAGAGATTTTTCTGTATGAAGTTAATTGTGTTTAGAATGCTTAGCTAAAATTGTTCAAGTAAATTATGAACTAGATATTGGTTTGAAACAGGCTTTGTTTAATGTATTTTAACAGAAAATAATCAGTGCAATATATACAATACTTTTCCATTAAAGAGAGCTGCAGCATAAAAATATTTTATGGTATATCGTAAACAGTTTGTGTTTACAATACATTTCCATTAAAGAGATCTGTGTTATAGGAGCTGTTTTTAAAATAAAAGAGTAAACAGTTTTCAGTATAGAATGTGTTTCCATTAACAGTCTCTGCATAAGGGAAGCACATTTAGGAAAAAAAAATAAATACAGCGATTGTTATGCATAAGAGGTGCATTAGCATTGAAAATTTCAGCAAAAATTATAATCTATTTTTGACAACACCGTATATATCCTAACAGAAGCGCATACTACACTGGTGGTAGGTGAATTGTTGGGCTAGATAAGTGAAATACTAATCAGGATTGCTTTAAATGCATTCTTTTTCCTCACAAAAGAATTTCTGATGGTCCAGATGTTGAATTAGAGCATGGTGTACCTCAGAAGCACGCAGAGGCTCAACCCAGATCAGGGCAAGGCATATCATAACACAAAGAAGAAAGCTTGCACCCTAAAGGATTTAGGGTAGAAACTTCCCTTTTAAGTAAAAAAAAAAAGGGGATGGGGGCAGGGGGGAGTCTGTCTCGGAAGTGATATGTTTTAAGATTATATCCACACCCTTACCACAACCAGAAAGAAGCCAGATCTCCATGGTTCCAATGAATCGAAGTAGAGCCCAAGAAACTATAAAGTTTTTGACTGAAGGACTAATTTAATTTTTTAAATTAAAAATTAAGACAAATTAAAGCCAAATGTGAAGCATTTGAAATCATGACTGCCTTGTTCTCTGACTGGTTATTTTTCACTGGTACTGGCAACACCTATAGCCTTCTGCCTAGAGAGTACAGAGATTACTGATCTAAACACGGACAACAGGGAACACCTTCAAATGGACTTTAAATTCTTTTATGCTTATACAGCCCACTGAAATGTAGCAATTTTTGGAAATACCTAATTTTGTTAGAACTGCACTTATTTTTCCACCATATAAAGAACGGTTAGGGTTAAGGCTTTTTTTTAATTCAAACTAAAACCATCATCTTCTCTGAAACACTCAGATTTCAAAGCAAATACATGGCCAGAGGAAGCTATTCTGTGGATGGCTTTACGAGTGTTCCCTTACTCCACTTGAAAAAGTCATGGGACAGACATGCATTGTAACACTACAAGGTCCAGGAATTGATTCAGAGCTCATTTACATTTATAAATCAAAGAATTTCATTCGAGTCATATTAGTACAATGAACATAAACCATCAGGAATTAATGCAGAAAACTAGTTCTTGTACTAAGAAAGTGAAAAACATTTTACAATTTGCATTTTGTTACTCCTTTATAATATTTACAAGCAAAGGAGTGAATATTGTACATAGTATTAATACCTTTAAATCACTTTAATATTCAATGCAACTATGTTAATGTAATATTATGGTTAAGAATTTAAATACATAAATGCCAAGAAACTCTAAAGCTGTTTCCCACAGCAGGCATAATTCAGTCGCATATAAATCTGAATGTAACTGGAATATTAAAAATATTTAAAATTAATTCATTAAAATAGGCTTTTTGGAAGATACAACATCTCTTCACTGATTGTTCCAATGATTTTAAAGCATTTTTCTGCTCAGCAGCCACTCAGAGTTAAGCAATCTCAAATGATTCCTGATTTATCCAGATCTTGTACAACTCCTACAGCAGCACATCACCTGCTCAGAATGCCTTCTGCATTTGGGAGCAAAAGCAAAGCTATTCTTGGATATGCCAAGGTTTCAATGAGGAAACAACTGGTCAGAGGCCAGGTTGATGAGGATTT
Organism: Laterallus jamaicensis coturniculus; assembly: GCA_022605575.1. NCBI lineage: Eukaryota > Metazoa > Chordata > Aves > Gruiformes > Rallidae > Laterallus > Laterallus jamaicensis. Next base: position 8,776,590 of record JAKCOX010000005.1, read on the forward strand.
GAGGAACCTGGTCTAGTGGAGGGTGTCCTTGTCCTTAGAAAGGGGCTTGGGACTGGATGAGCTTTATGGTCTCTTCCACCTCAAACCAGTCTGTGATTCTTTTTGTTCAATTTTCTTGGTCTTCTCAGTCATTCCCTACCCCTGCCCAGAGGGATGAACTTCTTCAGTCAAGGGAAGTATTGAGCTACTTCAGCAGCCAGACACAGGATAGTATCAGCAGTTCTGCTACTTGCACTGCCACTGTTAGAGCTGATCATTTCAGAGGGATAAAGTCATAACCATTCTCAGAAATGGACATGGGGTAAATAAGTAACACCAAACACTACACAGTATTAAACAACTTCCTTCAGCTGTCACTACTCTTCACTAAGATTTGCCTGCCAATTATTTTTACCCTGTGTTTGTTTTAGGTAGGGCAGACCTACACTTTTCTGTGGTGCCCTATTCAGCACATACGATGAAAGATTTCCACCTACTCAAGCACTGAGCAAAGCAATCCACAATTAGTGAAAATAAACCCCACGAAACCTAAAGGTCCTTTCACACTCCAAAATGCTTTATCCCTCTTTCAGTTATAGATGACACTGAAGGTCAGACCAAAAATAACGTCAGAGAAAGGTAATTTCACTGAAGTGTCATCGATGCCTCTCAATATTCATATATATGTGTGTATATTAATGTATCATAAAAATGTATATGAATATATCAGAAAAATGCATTGAACATTAACACTTGTCAGTTCAAAGTGTGGTCACTATCCCAAATAATTAATAAGGTAATAAAAAATAATGAAGCACATACCCAGAATTAAGGACAAAACACAGAGCAAGTACATGGTCTAAGAAATGATCAGTGGGCAGCCCTCAGCTTTTGCACTGCAGTAGCACGTAGTAGCTTTTTATTCATCAATTGCACTCTCGGGAATAATGATATCAAAGGAGTTGTGAGAAAAAGAGGACTTTACAAGACCTATAAATATATTATATGTGGAAGCACATACTACACCTATCAAATTCTGTTTGGCTGATGCTTTTGAGCACTCATGGGAAACATTTAGAGTAGGTTACAAGGGCATTCATACTTCTGCACCGGTAAGGAAAATGATGTCCTGTTATTAAAGACTTCTTCCAGCTTTAACTATGAATCTGACAGCTGTGTCAAGAGGAAGTAGAACAGTGAGAACCTTCTATAATGAAACATTTGATGGACTCACTAGAGCTATGTGAGAGAAGAAAAGTTTAAAAACAAGTGGAGGTTCTTATTAATATTGAGCTAAAATATCAGCCAAAGACACAGTAACACATAACAGACTTTTGTGGTGATAAAAAAAAAAAAACCCTAACAGTTTAGAAGCAAACTGTAGACTGTGGAGTAAAGATAAAGAAAGCTCAGTTAAATACCTGTTATTCAATTAGGTTTATCCTCATAAGCAGTTCTGCATAAATTGTTAGAGGAAATACTGTATGCTTGCAAAACAGGAAAACAACCTACACGTATAAAATTCTATGACTCATATAACAGTTTCTTGCCACACTCACAATCTGTAGAGTTAGTAGCTGTCAGATAACTAAGAGTAAGATAGTAGATATTTCTTATATAGGGAATGATCATCTTTAACTGATATTTCAGACATATTACTAATAGCTCTATACTATCCAATTAATGTGTGCATTTGCAACACCTATGTCATTGGTAACATGCCTATTTCTACTCAATTCTTAAAAACTATAATAAGCACCCAACACACAGTTTCAAAACAGTTTCAGGGCAAATTTGAAATAACTTGGAAGCACATTTAACACACTCAAAACCTAAAGTTAATTAGTCATCCTATTAATAGCAAATGTTGCCTTGAATAAAGATATGTACATATATGCACGTATTCACCATGTATCTACAGTCAAATTGTTTCTTAACAAAAAACCTCCTATCCCTCTCATTGGCTAGGAACTCTAGTTTAAGGAACAAATGTTCTGAAATCGTAAGCAAGGATAATCGATCAGCTGTGTGAAATAGGCATCAGGTCATACCTGAAGGCACAGGATGTGGCAAGCAAGGAACATAACAGCAAATCTTGACTTTCATACTGATGGAGGTCAGTTCAGATGAGATCACATGCACCTAACATGGGTGATGGGGTCAACCCATCAGACCATGTACACCTGTGTGGACTGCAGCACACTCAGGGTCTTCCATGTTCAGAGGAAGTAAAAAACCCTCCGTGTATCCTAACTCTAGACTAATACCCACAACTAGCCTAAAAAACCCCCAAAACATTAAAAAACCGTCAAAAAACAAAACCCAAAACAAAACAAAAACCCCTCACTCTAAAAATGAACTACATAGTACTCTGAAAGAGCAAACCCTGACTGCAGCTGAGGAGTCTATGTGTCCAAATCAACAAAGGGGGGGGGAGAAGCCGGAAGAAAAATCTACATAGCAAACCTAGAAGCACTGCTCACAGATAAAGAGATCAGTCATGCATTTTAGCAGGAGAATTTCTACAAGCATTGCTTGTGTATACTCTTAAAGCCTTCCTATCCAAGTAGAGGAGGGTTCTCTGTGGTATATCACACTTGTCACAGACACAAGTCTATATTTGCATTTAAGCAAACCTCTTAAAGGACAAAGAAAAATTGAGAGAACAGCCACTAATTAAAAGGAGGAAGTAACAGGAATGATTTTTGCAATTCTTCCTAGGCACATTGGAAGGTGATGACCTCTTCCTCAAAAAACTTCCCTTCCCTCTTGCTTAAGTTGAGCATTGATAACAAGAAAACCGTGCTGCTAAAAGGAAGTTTAATTGTTTGTTCATAGTTGTGATCCAGAGCCCAGGGAAGGCTGTGCCCGTACTCCACAGAAGACATGGGCTGGCTCTTAGACAGAGAATGTAAAATATTTTAGCATAACCACTTCCAAAATTTTACGTTGGTTCTAAATTTTATAAGCAATATCCCTCGTGTAGGATAAGTGATCACACAACTAGCTTTAATATTTGTACAAGCACTTCTCTTGTGGGATCATTCTCTAGGTCAGCCACACTCTGAAAGCCAATTGACTGTATAAATTTTAGCACATGCCTGAAAAAAAAAAAATCTCTTTTGTGCTGTAGCTCTTTACTACAGCTTCAAAGGGTTATTACTGTACTTTTAAAAGGCACTTCCTTTACCTTGGAAAGGTTTTGGACAATGGGAAATTCCTTTCGGGAGGGTCAGGAATTAATTAGAATTATACTATGAATAGGAATTTTCTACAACAAAACCCAGCAGGATTGACACTTAATGCCCCCAAAGCAAGAGGCACATGCTTTAACTATTATGGGAGGCTTTGCTGGCATAATTTCTAGGCAAAATCTCAACCATTAAAAGGACGCTTTTATAATTATAATTTTAGAAACATATGGTGAGTGCTTATGTTAATGTTTGAAAGCACATACTTAAAATTACGCTGGTTTTAGACAAGCTAGTTATAAATCAATTATTTAAATCTTCAGATAAAACTAAAAAATAAAATCTTGATTTACTCTATTATGAATGTATGCAAATATGCTTTTTTATTCTTGTCTTTTTATAGCATTTTATGCATTAACTTTTTTTCCTATTTTTAGTCTTACTATGTCTGCAGATACAGTGATCTATTGTAATTCTTTCTCTTTATAAGGTTAGAGGCATATGACAGTGGTTTTTCTTCTGCTACATATGTTCATGTCTACTATGGTGAAAGGCAAACCTCATCGTGAATTTTCTAACATGGCCTTCAGTCATTCCAGACTTGAGAAGATCTATGCTCTTTATTGCTATTAGCACAAAGAAACATCCAGAGAAGTTTATTCTCCACTACATAGGAACCAGTTTAGGCACTCTAATCATTACAGCTTCTTTAAAACATCTTAACATATCAGTGCTCCTCTTGTAGGGAGAAGTCAACAGAAACTACAATGGCCAGGGTTGAGAGTCAAGGACAGCAAAGATCCTTGGCAGCAGCCACCCATCAAGGTTCCATATCCTACTGAAACACACTAACCAGGACCCTGGCTGTTCAAATTTGTCTGGTTGTTTTTTAAAATACAATCACTGTCTTTCCAGCACTTTATTACCTTGCAGTATCACAAACACAAGGGTTCTTGCTGGTACAGATTTCCAGCTTTCCTGGAAGCTGTTTGCAACTGATCAGTTCAACAAAACCTCTTATTCCCACCTGCACACCCAGTCACATGCAGAGTCAGTCGCTGCTGCAGAGAGCAGGAAAAAGCAGAGCTGATGCAACAGGGGGTTTATAATCCACTTAAACCAACATGCTGTCCCAAGTGGGACCGCTTTCTGGAGATCCATTCTGCACCGCACTGCAGGAAAGACAGTGGTTCCTACATGGCCCAGTGTCCTTTGCCTAATCACTAGTCCACTTGCTTGGTTACTTATGTAAATTAGTGAATTAATATGATAAAAGCTGCTTTGAAGAAACTGGGGATTTATATGACTAATTAACACTCTTGTGCTCTTTTTTTTGTCCAAAAGAGGGAACACAGACAATAGATAGCTTTGCTCAGGTTATGATGGCCATAGACAAGCACAGCAGCACTTATGACCATAGAAAAGATTACAGGCTAATGTATCGTTTACCACAAAACAGACATGAAACAAAAGACACTATATAGTTTTTCCGTTTTTCCTGAAAGAGTCAGGTATAGCTGTCAAAGGCCAGCTTACCACCTGTACCCCAGAAAGCCTTGTTGTGTTAATGTACTTAGGATGCAATTGCACACCACGTTGATGAGGGCTGGCCATTGAGATACCTTCATGAACAGTTAGATACACATGTACAACAGACTATCACTATTGCTTACTCAGTTTTCAACTCTATGCAGACTTCCACCACTGGTCCCTGCACATGAAGAGACCTTTTTTTTTTTTTTTTTTATAAATAACGCCTTAGTTCCATGGTAGAGACAGATGGATATTCTGAGTAGACAGACACCCACAAAAACAGGTACAAGAAAATAAGCCCCTCATCTCACCGGCTGTAATTCATGCTGCCTATCAAAATATTGTATTATCTGTTCCCTGTTTTTGACATGTTTGGTGCATAGATATTACAGGGGAAAAAAAACCCACAACAAAACCAAACCTCTTAAGGCTTATGGCAAAGCAGTTATAGCAACTGAACCACAAACCCCTTTTAAAAATGGAAGGAAGAAGGAACCCTACTCCCCCTGCCAACCTGCTCATGAGCTCAATACTGAAGTGATGCTACAGCTGCAAGGCTGAAATAATTTTTCTTTCTTCTTCGTCTTGTCTTATTAACAGTAATGTGGTTTCTACCAGATGATCTTACTGTCACTCCAGAGAATGTGTGTTTTATTGATGAAGAGAATCATTAGCAGTAATGCCAGCGAAGGTGCATATATTGGTAGCAGCACAATGGAAAACACAAATAGAATGTTAAACCCAACAACTAGCAGGAATGTGAAATTAGTCAAGTGCAAAGATGCAAGACAAATCACTCAAAAAAAAAAAAATCATCAGACATTTCAAGTATTTACAAGCAGTCCAGCCCTGCTAGTGGCAGCTGGCTCCCCGTTACCTGACATAATAGGGGATTGCAGTACTCCGGGTAATGAAAAATCCAAGATTATAGACATATTGCAGGGATCTAAATGGCTCTGTGGACTCAGCTGGAATCAAGCAGGGCTTGTAAGCCGCAGATCTGTCCCTGACTGACCCGGGCTGGTTCCTCGCACAGTCGCTGAACCGTCTCCGAGCTGTGCTCTTCGGCACTTTGCTCCAGCAGGATCTTATTAGCCCTAGCACAGCCGAGGCCCCAAGCCGATGCTCTGAACTCCCGTGGCACGGCACCGAAGCTAATAAGCCTTCCCAGGAACTCAGCGTTGAGCTGCGTAGAGTGGAAGTCACAGGACGAAACCAGCTCTGGCTTGCGGGCCTGTCACTGAGCTTCTGCTGGCCCTGCGCCGACTGTCTGCAAGGCCATCTGGTGCTGCGGTGCCCAGCTCCCCGGCCACGGTGAGGGGCTTTGCAGCTGCGGTACATGCCTGACACCATCCAGAAAGCACCCGCAGCTAGCTGGGGATTAACTGCTGCGCTTGCTTTACATCGTGATGCATTTATTACATAGCATATGCTAATAACAAAGGAGAGATGGGGAAGGGATTAGTCCTGAAATTGAGTACAGTCAGAGCACAGGCACTTGATTCCTGGAATTTCTCATGTGTCCAACAAGCATGGTATTTGGTGGTAGGTGTAATTTTAGGCATATCAAGTGATCTTCTGGTGTTTCGGTTATTAAACAAATATTTGTCAGCATACATGTAACCCTACAGGACTCTGAATTAGTTTTGCTTTTAAAAAAAAAAATATTTTCTATTGCTTTAAAAAAAAGCTTGATGAGTAAGCTACTGAAGAGACATACAAATACTTTTCCACATAAATCACAATCTTCAGAAAAAAAAACCTCCAAACTTCTGAATACCCCTGTTGCCCACTGCTTACAGCCTATAGGACATATTTTCCTCAGACAGTTAATACCATCTTCCAAATTGAAGTGAAAGTGAAACCTGGACTGAGACCATAGATCTCGGCGGATTGCTCTGCTGGTAAGCACTGGCTGGAGCTAATTAGTGTGTCCTGAAGCTGCTGCAGCTTCCTCCAGGCCAGGAAACTCTGAGGGCACTGGAAGCTGCCTGCCTCCATGCCCAAGCCCAGCCGAGACTTCACACGTGATGGCTGTACCTCCCAGGGAACTACTGTGCAAACCGATCTGCTAAAGTTAGAGCCAGGCAGGAATTTTCCACTGAAATATTCTTCAAGAAAAAAAAAAACAAAACCAAAAAACACAGTGACTGTAAAAGTTACTGCTTCTCTTCCTGACCCAAAGCAAAAGCGAGACTTTTCATCTTCACAATCTCTTTGGCCTGGCAGGACATGACATTAACCGATGTTGAAACCAGTGTATCAGGGACAGACCTGAAGAACACATTTTAAAGCCTGACATTTCATAAACCAAGCCATGTATTTCATATATTCACTTAGAGCTATAAGGGATTTGTTTTACAGTGCATTTTATTCTATTTATTAGACTGTAATTCACTGCTGTGTATATCATGCCTATATTAATAACATCATTAGGGTTGCAGTGATCTTATAAATAGCTTATTAAACTCACTGAAATCAGAAACCCCCAACCTCATAGTTGCTCAATCAAAACATCCATATAGTCTAGTATAACTAACTGTATTCCAAAGGGACACATCCACATATCATTGAGGCCAGAAGAATTACAAATAGGAAACAATGACAAACCACTGCAATGTCCTCAAACTGCTTTACTCTGCCATTCCATCTGGATGCCATGGCTGCCCAGTCTCCACTACCATCTCTCTTGACGGTGGAGGGAAGCCCACATGCAAAACCCTAAGTCCCAGGTGTGATGCAAGCATAGCAGCTGCTATTCGACTCCTTTCTGTAGGCACAGCCAAAAATCTTAAAACACAATTTCCACTAGCTAAGCAATCTAGTGCCTTCCAATACTATGCCTTTATTTTTAAGTGGTATCACTTATAGAAAAGAGTTAGGGTATGGGTTTGGTTTTTTCCCCCAACAAATGCCACTACTTGATGTTTGCTTCCTTCACTGCTATTTCATTATACAGCCAATCACTCCAAGTTGTTCTCCCACCCATGTCCTGAAGAAAACTCCTTTCCTCTTTTATTGCATTCTGTCCCCCATGACCTTGTCCATCAAAGTTTGCCTTCAGAGAACTCTCTACGCTAATGCACACAGGTTGTGCCTAGGGAGATACAGTCAGTTCAGGGAGTCAAGGAGGGAGAATGAGTCCATGAGATTTTTGAACTACAACTCAGCAGGGAAAATCAGTACCACAGAAAGTGCTATTTAATATTGAAATCACTCAGAAAATATGCTTTTTCATTGATAACTCTTTCCCTGAGCTCATACTAACAAAGCTGTAAATCTCAGTCTTTCGAGTTTGACCAGATTTGGGAAAAAAATAATGCTGAAATACTGGAGTTTCCCACTAGATGGAAATTGTGATTTTTATCTTGGCTCCAATCGAGGCAATTTTGTTTAAAAATAAACAAAAAAACCTCACCACCCAAAACCCAACCAAAACCCCTAGTCTCAGGTTTTTCAAAACAACCAAATCTTGCTTAAGGAAAACATTCGGGAATGATTAATTGATACAATAAAGACATTCAGCCATATTGAACAAAGTTGCTGTGTGCTTTCATATTTATCTGTGGGTTGTTTGTTGTTTTTTTTTTAATAAGTGAGTTTGGGGATTTTAATTTGGTCCTGATTTGAATACATATAAGTTCCATTGGCTGAACATAAGTTTCCTGCTGTGGTAACTCAAGATTTTCAGGAAACAAAGAATGCATTACTTTTAGTTACTATGCAAAAAAAAAAATCACAGAAATTGGAAACCAGATAAATGGCAAAGAACTGATTTAATGAGAAGCTACACATAGTTCGGCATAAACTAACAACTACAATTATTTTTTAATTAGAACCAGTGTCTAGCATTGTAGATGTAAAGATCTTTGAATGCTGTTAATTCTCCTAAAGTATTATAGGCCCAGGAAATCCTTTGCTAAATAAAAAACCCCAATAAACCAACAGTTTTCAATTCCATCTCTAAAATATGTCAGGAGTCTGAGATTATGGAAATTATTTTTGTTTCTTTTCACATAGTTCCTGGCTTTTTTCTTCCAAATTAAAAAGTCTCGTGATAGTTACAGTATCCTGGAGAGTGTTTTGGAATTGATGTGCACTATGAATTATATTTCATTTATGATCAGATTTACCATTCTAACATTAGCAGGGTTGATTTTAGGTGTTCATAAAAGAAAGAGACACCTGACCTTCACTTGAATTTAGTGAGCATCTGCACTTGGACAACTCCACGGCTGCAGCTGAGGGCATGAGGATTGCCCAAGGGAGAGTGCATTGTAAAAGGGAGTGATCTGGATTTGGGAGGAGGAAGTGGAAAAATCGATTTCTTGAAAAACGGAACTACAGCTAGATAGAATAGATGTAAACCAAAAAGTTCATTAAAGCTGGGACAACTGCTGCCAGCTTTACCCATTTGCTAGCAGAAGATATTGGTATATTGCCTGGGCAGGTAGCATGGCTCATAAAAGACACACACACAAATTTGAGGGCTACCCAAACATACCTGTGTGCTTAATTCCTTCAGGATGGATTTGGGCCTTAAATACTCATGCATAGCTGTATCAAAGGACTGCATCTTATGACTCAAGATGTTCTGTCCTGTTCTTACCACATGATGACATGATCTTGTAAGGCTAACATTGGCCAGCAGTACAAAGCCTATACCATATAGCACATAGTTTCTGCGAGCATTTCTCCAAGATGGAATTTGTTATGAAAATTAGTATTTCATCACTGTATATTTAAAATGTATCATCACTGTGTACTTAATCACGTGAATTACGGTTACTAAATGTATGCAGGACCAAAATAGTAGCAGATAGCATGAGATACTACTACATGATTAAGAGATACAGACAATGATTGCTAAGATTACGCTCTGCAAAGAGCCGGCCTGTCCTCCAGCAGCATGTTACTGCCCATCCCCTACACTCTGCCCAAAGAGCTGCTAAGAACAAATACCTGGAAATCAGTGCTTTAATTTGCTACGCAGGGTAAAACCAGAGGTATTTCATTTTGGGATTGCCAGTCTATACGTGATACAGCTATATGTTTTACAGGGCTGATCCAACCATCTCCACAAGAATTGTTATAGCCATTGACCAGCTCTTTACACAAGCAGTGATAAGGAAAGGGGGGGAAGTTTTTTTGGTTTTTTTTCCAAATTTATTTTTAAAATTTTGCTTTGTTTCTTTTTCTATTTTGGTGGCATAGGAGCGCACAGTATATACTACTCCGGTAGTTTTCCTAATGAAAAAAACTCTCTAACCCTTCAGTGACCATATGGCATCACATATGTTTAGTGCAAACTGCAGATGTAACATTTGGAAAATGTTGTCCTTTAGCTGATCTAGATGTTAATCCGCAAATTGAACAAGTGGAGAACCTCTCAACCCGTTGTGCCTGTGAGCCACAGAACAAATGCTCTGCCATGTATGTCCTTAGGAATACTCGCCAGGATCCCAAAACCAGTATCTGAGGCTGGTTCTTCTTTCTAAAACCCAGATATTTATTTTGACATTGAAAAAAAGCTGTAAATTTCAGACATGCATTAGAATCATTTTGCCGTAACCTATAATTTCAATGAAATGAGCAGAACTAGCTCTCAAAGACTGCTTTGAACACCCTGGTATGAAAAATAAATCTAACACACAGCAGTCTTCAAATGCTTTTGATCCACAGCTCTTCTCATGTGTAGGATAGCATTTCTGGTCAGCAACAGTGAGAACCAAGCCAGCGCGGTCAAATAGCCTTCCCAGCAAGGTATTTATCAAGCATCCGGAGATCCCTGTTCATACCCTTATACACAACTAGCCTACAGCAAATACTCTAAGTTGTCAGGGTTGCCCCCCCACCTCAGTTTGAAAGATAAGAATGGGAGTTTAGGTAATACCATAAAGGTAATAACTCACAGTACGGCAAAAGAGAGGGTGTCTGAAATGATGCGAAGGACACAAGCAGAAGATCAACATGTGGCAAGTGATGAAACAGAGCTCAAGTTTCACTCCCCACTGCCCATAAGGTAATCTCTTTGCTAGATACAGAAAAAGGGGGCCAGGGTGGAGGGCAGACAGGGGGAGAGGCATCTCCCAGATGCCTGGCTAATAATTGGTAGTTCAAATGTTCAAGCAGATTGACACACAAGAGCAGCCTCACTGCTACTAAGGAGAATACCATAACTAGTGTAGAAATTATATGAATGCTTAACTTTGATATTATGTCATACTATCATATGTTGTCAGCATTTTCCATTCTACTTCAGTGTGCAATGACACCTCCTCCTGCTCCTAAATTCCTAAGCAGCAGTTTAACTCCTGCCTTCTCTTTCTGTTTTATTGGCTTTAATACTGTAAGAGGCACGCTCTGAGGTTTTTTGACAGCAAGCACAACTTGTCCCAGGCAAATGGAGATGTTAGGTATTTTGTAATGCAGATTAAAGTAGAAAAGTTAAAACCAAAATGAGACGACAGACTCAATTCTGGGAAAAATATATTTAAAAAAAAAAAAAAACCACAAAAAAAAACCCCAACCAAAGAAACCCACAGCCCACACTCATGGAAATGTGGGACAAGCTATAAGGAGGTATCTCAGCAACAGAAGGTTTTATAATCTGTGAAACTTTTTTTATCTTGGTCATAAATGGGAGTCTTGCAGCAGAAGCTGAATGCTTCAATGCCTTTACCAATCTTGTGGTAACTGCTGTGCTATTTTACAGGTAAAAAGTAAAAAAAAAAATAATAATGGCAATGGAAAAACACCAGTTTTGCTTACAGACATTATTAGACGCCAATTACAAAAATATTTGCTTTACAGAGATTAGGATCAGTAACATTTTTTGCACCCAGTCATTCTGCAGTTCTTCCCACTTGCTGTAAGTTATGACTAGCTTTGTCTTCTCCACATGACATAACAGTATGTTAAAGTGGGAAGAGGCGGATAAGTTTTCATCTGAATTTAAGCATTCTGAGCAATTTTTTTTTTCTTCCCAACTAGTCTTCCATTAGAGCTCAGATTAGTTTTTCCTCATTGAATCAGGGTGGTGGGGGTGAGGAGGGAACAAAGATACATGTCTTTCCAATGGGCTTTATATTGCATGAAGGCTGACAATCTCTAGGGGTTTTAAACTCTAATAATGATGATACTGTGTAATTAAAGTTATTTTACAGATATTTAATATTTTCATTCTAAATTTATCCTTTTGTTTATCAGATCAAAATGAAGCTGATTTTTACTATTTAAAACTCTCCATTTCTTACATTTCCATGTAAATATGAGTCAATTACCCACCATTTGTTTCCTGTTACATGAATAAATGAGTGATAAGTTCACAAAATACAGAGCACTAATATATTGCATGTTATTTCGGGGTGGGTTTTGGAATTAAGATGCATTACTTATAATCTAATTTGTAGTAATGAAAAGTCATTACTTGTAGCTATTTAGTGCCAGTCATGTGTTTATCTAGTACAAGTAAGTATTGTCGAGAAATCAGTAATTACACCAGTTTATACTAGTTGTTGAACTGGCTTTGTGCATAATCCTTGGTAAAAGCGCTACCAGCTTGGGGCTTTTAAATTGCTTAACTGGTCACCTAAACTAGAGTTTTGCCTCCCCCAGCCCCAAGATAGTGACTGCAATTCAAACTGATGTTGAAACAGCAGAATAAACATTTTAAATTAAACTGGTTTTCCTTACAATAGCACTGAGAACATTGATCCCCTGAAGACATTTTTTTGAGAATAAGAAGTTCTTAATCATGCAGAAAAGGTAAATTTAAAAAGACTAAGTGCTAAAATTACCCTAACTACTTGGTTCATGGATTTGGGGTTTTTTTAATTATTCATAAATCTCCATGGTATTTCCTATTTACACAAAGGATCATATAAATGTAAGAATTAAGAGAGATGGTGGAAGTGTTTTACATTATATGTCACTCAAAACACCCCTGCTGTCTCGAGATTAAATGAATAATCACCAGTGTGTCTGGAGGAGCAGACTGGAGCTTGAGCAACCACAGATAAATATGGACTGTCCGGCAAAAGGCACACAACCATAGTTTGGGCCCTGTAATGCCGCTGTGCTGTGCTCCTGCACACAGCTCGTCAGATCACACAGTACCTTCTATTGTCTTCTACAAAGACACAGTTTGCCAGTGCATCTGTTCTGGTCATAAAACTTGCTTATTTTAAATCCTTGTTGGAATATATTGGGTCCAGTTACACCACAGAAATTAAAATTATATCGACAAGTACAACCACGGGTCTATTTTAAGACAGATTCACCTAAACACAGAGTCCTGAGTTTAAAACCTAATCAGAGAAGGTTCAAACATCTGCACTGATAGCTATTTAATTTTAACAGAGTCATGCTGCAAATGTGTCAATACCCCAGCTACATTTTCTGCTCTAGCCTGATTCCTATACATTTATCTTTTTTCTGCAATGCCAGAACAGCAGCACAGAGAGCATTACAATGGTTGTTCCCTGCTGTAGTCTAGAACTTGGGTTAAATCACTTGGTAGAGGAATACCCAGCTCCCAGACAACACTCAGATGGAGATCAAAGGGGTTTGCATAGGCAACAATCACTGTCCCCACTCTCCCAGGTATGACTGTAGTTATGGTGCTCTCACAATTGCAACAGAAATTCAAGAATGAACACATTCATTAAATTAAGGGTTTAAAGAAAGTACACCAGTTAAACTGTAGGGATTAATTTCCCACAAGCACATCATTATCTTCTTTTCCCCCAAAAAACTGCTTCTTGGCAGTTTTATAAAAACCTTTATTCTTCACCAGAAATATCTCCCATTATTGTTTCTTTACCCATTTTTCAAAGCTTTTTTTTCCATATACCTTTAAAGTAGACCTTTGAGAATTCATATTGTGGTTTTGATATATTTGGCTTAGTGTTCTAAGTTATATTGAATTTAATCATGAGGTCACTTGAACCAAGTAGCTCTGTTGTTTCTAATCTACTAACTGCACATTTTTGCTGAGATTGGAGAGGACAAGTCCTATTAAGATTCTGACACCACAGGTCAATAACTCTTTATTTCTTCTATAATTTTATTTTTCATTGTGCCATGCTTTTCAGTTTTCCCAGTTCATACTGGGAAATTGAAATCACCCATCACTACAGGTTGATTGTTTTCCTATTTTGCTCACGTTGGTGCTGAGGATTGTTACTCTCTAATGCCTGCTTGTTCCAGGAGCAGCTAAGCACCCCTTTACCCTACAGAGTCCACTGGAAGCATACACCTGTACCTAAGACAGACAGATGCTTTAGATGAAAATACAGCTTTGCAAGTAGAAAAGTAATTCAATAGATTTCTCATATTTCTCATCTAATTCTTTATTTTAAATCAAGTTTAATCTCCTCTAAAAACTCTTCAAGGACATAAGCCAGGAACACTTCTAAGGACAGCATCTGCACACTGCGGCTGACCTTCCCCATCAAAAGCAACATCTGCTTAAACTTTAGAAACCAAATCCATAACGCTGCTCCTCAATATTGCAAAAAGCCAATACAGATGGTTTTATACATCTTAAACCTCCCACCAAAGAATGAAAGGCCTCTTTTGCAGTTTTAAAGCTGCAGCCTCGAGATGATTTTAAGCAGACACATTTCACTGGCACTAGAAGAGAATGTCTTTTCCCTCATACTCCCATGGACACCCCCTCGAAGCCCCACAGGGAACAAGATTACGAAACAGGGCACATGGATCACAGGCGAGGCAACAGGGCACTGTGGGAGAGGTGCAGGCTGCACCCTGGCTGTGCGCTGAGTTGCAGAGGTGATGGCCATGGTCTTGGTTCTTGTTCTGTGTGGTTGTACACACTGGGTGAGCCCATGCTTACCTCTCTATACACACATGCACCTACTACAGGAATATATAAACAACGAGCCTCTTGATTGTCAGAAGACATGATTATGTTAAATTGTGTACATTTAAGTTGTAACAGTTAAGTAAAACATTTAAAAAACCCAAAACAAATAAAAACAAACCCTCTGTGTTCAACTTCATGCAACAAAAGGCAGAGAAATCAAAAGGAGAGGGTGAAGCTGTACTTGACCAGACCTTGTTTTGTCCTTAACTTGTTTTGCTGCGTCTGTAGATATTGCAAGTTCACTTAAACAGCCTCACACACACAGCTCTGCTGCTACTCTGATTGAATCCTGTACATCCACCAGCCCTCGTGGCTGAGCGTCAGTCAGGTTCCAGACTCACTTTCTGAGAACTGCAACTTTTGGTCATTCACAAAGTAAAAGCTTTTCTCTATATAAATAATTATTAAGTAAACAACAGGATATCACTACTAGAAGTAAAGCTGCAATATCATCTTTTTCTGACAAGTGCACCCATCAGTCTTGTTAACAAAACATTTGCCTTCTTGCAGTAACAATGGTTTCTGACAGTGACAGCTAAATAATAAAACCGTTGTAGGTAAATTCTTTGGAAAAAAACATTAAAACAGACAATCTATGTTGTGCAATGAAGTTTGCTGTCAGTAGTCTCTTCCTTTGTAGAGCCTGTTTTGGTATGGCATATTCGTAACCCGCACCTTACGTTCAAAGTCACTATCCCCCTATTTAGCAAGAAACAATAATCACTTAATGACTAACTCCTTAGACAGATTTTTGTCGTCACGGTTCCTGTACTATTATCTTCTAACGACAATACCAGAAGCGATGATTCCTACTTTGGAGGTGTGGAAGAACACTGGAACATTAAAACTGACAAAAAATTCAGATCTTTCAGAGGAAAGAACAAATAAAGTTGGCCATCATTAGCTGAAAAAATATATATATATTTTTATGATTTCCTGTCCTTTACACCTTCTCATTTTCAGTCCACACCTCTAATAATTGCCAGGGTCTGAAAATCCAGAACATCTATTAAAAAACATCATGATTCCTTTCTTTCCTACTCACAGGTTACTCCCAGAATACTCTCACTTCTCCTGTATCAAAGAGGCAATACTTACCATAACCTTGAAATTCAAAACAAAACACACTTCAGCTTCTGTTGTATGACGACTTATAATACATCAGTTGCTCCAAGGGAGAACATACCAATGCATGCCACATGACAACTCAAGTCAGAACACATAACTGATATATTTTGGTTTGCTCCTTAAAGATGATGAAACAGATTGGTAGAAAGTTAGAAGTGTTACCAAATATGCAACAGCCAAAAAAGAAAAATCTTCAGTTAAAATTAGCATTTATTTTTGTTGCCTTGTACCAGTCAATATGTATAATTTAGATATTCTACAGTCTTTTAATATTACAGTTGATTACTTATATTAATTTATACATACATATATGCACACCCAATACAAATACCGCTCTCCCTGTATATAACTTTTTTTCAACAGGGAAAGCAAGTAATCTTAGCTTTATATAAATTCATTGAGTTAAAAATGGAAAAGGGAGAATAAAATTAGCTTGGCATGACTGCATGAGATTAGACACTAAAATTATCCTCTCACACAGTCATATTTAGTTCTCTAAACAGCTTTAACTAATTTGCTGAGGCACACTATTTTCTAGTGAAACTATTGAAAAAACATGCCATTTCTGTGTTCATTTTTGGTGAATATTCAAACTTATAACTGTAATAGCACTTTTTTTTTTTAATCGGTTCATCTCTATAACACTCTTTTTGCTTGCTCAAGCTGCCATTTTGGGTAACAGTTTGTGCTAGAAGAACTCATATTCTCTATGTTTATTCATTTAAGGAACTTAAGTGGTATTAGGGGGTCATGAAAAAGACCAAGGAAAAAAAACCCTAGAAGCTTCAAGCCCAGAACACAGCTATTTATAGCCACTCACAGAATTAAACAACAACAACAAAAAATTGCCAACATCAATGAATATTCCCCCATTAGAGATAAAAAACAAAACAAAACAAAAACACCAGGTAACATTTGCTCATATGAATTTGTTCGCAGAAAGAAAAAAAAAACAAACCCAACAGCCAGATACATCATTTATCACAGGCAGGGCTCTTCCCCAGCTTTGTTTTTACTCTGTTCCAGGCATTAAACAAGTTGGAAAGACTATTAGTATCGATTTGAACATGCACCTTACATGCTTCTGAAAATTCAGTTAGTGACTAGCTCTAGGCAAACCAAAAACATCCTGCCTCACATCGCTAATAATAAAAAGAGGGCCTTTTTTTGGGTTCTTTGTTCCCTCTCTCAACATACCTCACCACATGCAAATCGGTGGAAACCAGCTATTATTCAGACAGTCAAAAAACAACTTACAATTCCTGACAGCCTTCACTCCTGCATCCTTTTTTTCCGCCTGTTCCCAGTAGCTTCTACAACTCATGCAGATCAACAAGTACCCACCCCCAAAAAAAGCCTATAACAACTAGGTGGGCTTAGCTTTCACGCAGCCCAGGTTTTTTAAATCATCCTCACTTGCCTAAAGAGCCATCTACAACGTTTACAACCAATGGCTTTTCTCTCTGGTTATTGCTTGGTAGAAATCCAGCCCAACCCCCACCATAAACAATTGAAGGTACTCTGACTCCACAAAAGACTGCTAAATATCCAAGAGTTTTAGGTTTAAATGGACAGGCAATTAACTCCCTGAAACAGTTAGCATCGGATGCTTGTGTGTAAGGCTTTCACTCAGCAAGAACATAATTCTCTGGTTTCTGGTGGAACTGGTTTTCCAAGGTGGTTACTACATCCTAAATCTTAGGTACTTGTTACTTGCCACTGGACAGACTGATCTCTCACTGCTTTTGTTTACAGCAATTTTGTTAACAGTGACTTATTTATTTCCCCCCTCTCCCCCCCGCTTTTTTTTTTGGTGTCAAATGGAAAGCTAGAGTGTACCTTGGGAAATAGTTGGCATGAGCAGTCTAGAGATGCCTAGCAGCTAAACCATTTGAGCAAACCAAGGCTTTTTTTGCCCTTAAGGATACTACCTTTCTGCTGTGCCAGGCCCTCCTTTATAAAGTAATAGCTTTCCCTTCATCCCTACTCATCCTATAATTCTTATTCTGTGATCTACATACGGCAGGCCGAAATCATGAGTAATATAATCTTTGTTTTGATAAAATCAGTGTTGGAAAAAAATATAAATTATTTCAAGCATCTAACTAGAAGTCATTTTCCCGTTTTGCTCTCTAATTGTAACTGTGTGTAAACTGAATACAGATTGCTTATAGAGAATGCTTAGCAACAGTGCTGCAATTATCTTTGCAAACTTCTGGCAAGTTTAGATATTTTATCTAAAAATTATGTGAGGAAAAAGCAAGGGCAGCCTGCAGAATGCTTGCCGTACACTGACATAGATTTTTGTTTTGGCGTCCAGTAGTCCAAAAGACAGTTCAAGGATTTCAAAGTACAGAATAATTTAGCATTGTAAAAGTTCTATGCTATTCTCTACTGTCATTAGTAAAATCGATCCCAATTTAGGTAGTAAAATGTGTTTAAACAGGTGTAATTCCATTCTGAATGCAAAAATCTAGGCTATATATTTCATGTCCTTGCTAAACGTGGCTAGCACCTGAACACTAATAAGGTGCTAATTAAGAACTGCCATTTTAAGTCCGTCATGCTTTTGCATGTGAACTCACCATATGCTCTAGATCAGATTTCCCACTGTGGAAAAAACTGAGATGGCTCAAACTGATGATGTGCAATAAACCATTGCCTTTCAGCATCCTCTCCTCTAAAAATGCCTTTCCTCCTGTAACTGTAAGCGTAGGCATTTGATAAGATTACCATATGTTTCTGCATCTTTTTTTGGTGCATCTGCTCAAGAAACCTGCTTTGGAAAAGAATGGTACAGTGCTAGAGAACCATACGTGGTTAGTACCATGAGCTGGGGACCTGTCAGCTTGCTGGAGCACAAGTGTTTATGTTCTTCCTGGTAATCCCTAGTAGCGACAGGGATCAAGCCAAACAGTGCTGTAGAAGGATAAGATATGATGGTCTCAATCTGAACCTGAAGTAAACAACAGAAGTCTCCCTCCTCCACTGTCTACTGCCCTCTATCTGGATGCTGCTGTTGGATACCCTAGTGCAGTCAGTGACTGTGAAAAAGACATGTTTATTGCTAACTTTACAGAGACGCACAAGAGTGTGAAACATTCGGTTAAAACACCAGTTAAAAATCACATCTGTTTCTGATATCTCATTTTAAATATCCTCGTGAAGCAGTGGACATAAAAGTCATACTTTATTTAATACACTTCCTATGGACTACATTTTAGAGTGTTCTTGTAGCCCTTATTAGTAAGGGGTTATCAGTCCAGCTGGACCTAGCTTTGAATGATACTCAAAGAAAAGCTAAGCTTCCATTTGTACCAGTGGCCTTTCATATGTGTATGAGTGTTTGTATCTCTGGCTTTCTAATTCTTTTTATAAATAAAAGATCGACTAAATGAACCAACATCAGCTTTGTATTTGCTTTTTTGAGAATTGCATATTAAATCACAACAAAAGTTTCAGGAGTTGCAAGCCCTTGAGCCTTGCTTCCCAGAGCTGTCCATGCATTGCCTTCTCAAGTCATTTTAAGGGGGCATTTATTGGGGATTTGCAGAAAAAAAAATCACATATTCAAACAATGTCTGTTGTAATATGTTTAGACTATTTTTAAATCTTACTTCAGTGCCACTTTCTTTCCAGGTGCAGGCATCAGAGGTAGAAGAAATGCCTGGTATTGCACCCTGTCCATGTGGCTTGTGCCTGGGACTTTTTAGCCCCACACTTAATCACACCGTGTAGGAGCCATGCATTTCATGTCACAGTACACAGACAGCATCCAAGCTATGTGTTTCTCAGAGCACAGGCACTGTATGCAGAGCTGAAAATGAGAAGACAGGTTTAATTTGTAAACAAAACAAACCCCTCAAAGTTCAGTCTGACAGTCAATTCTGTGACCGTCAATATTTCAGCTTGTTGTTACAAAACTGAGCCATTATGCCATATCAGAGCCTAAAGTTGTTGAAAACTTAATTCCTTTTGGATGTTTGCAAGGCAATAAAACCGCGCGTTCTGAATAACATCAACAAGAGCGCATCTTGTGCGGGTAATTGAGATCTGACTTTATTTAGATTTGTTGATTTACTGTGAAAAAACTCAATGCTCAATATACATCAGGATTTTCCATTTCTTATATGTGTTGATGTGGCCTGCTGGCAACATTACATTGTGTCACAAAAAATAGAGTCTTGGTCCTGTGATTCTTAGTCATGCGCGTTGTCCCTAGGCATAGTTCCACATGCATCCACTGGGAGAAAAAGAAGGGATTCACAGGGCTAAGGGACACAAGGTCAGACCCCTGAGGGAACATTTAAGATCTTCTTAGAAGACTGGAAATTTCAACCTGCCCTTCTTACTTGTCAACAGCTCCACATTCAGCATCTAGATGAGATTTTCATCTGCTGCATTGGGAAAGAACCGCCTAGATCTGTGTGTTTGTGATACAGGGGAAGAAAAATCTAGATTCACGCCTTGGTACTAGGTAATTGACGTCTGCAACAGAGCAGTTTGAGCGAGGTAGCAGGAGCCACAGAGGCTCAGGGCTCCACTCCAGCAGAGGTGAAGCTGATACAGCACTGCAGGACAGATAAGATGCAGGACTAACTTAACTGTTTATGCAACGCTGTCATCCTTAACTGATCGCTCCTCTAGCTGAGGGCGGGACTGTCAGTTTGCTCTCAAGCCCAGAGGCGGAAGAGCATGTAATTGCATTGCCCCCAAAGCAACCCAGCTGAGAGATAGGGACTTAAAAAGTCATAATATCCCCCCCCGGACTCTCCATTGTGCTGGACAGAAATGAACTGACACATATCTGCACCTGGGGTGATATATGAGCCAAGAAGCATCAATGTCATTATGCCATCAGGTATGCTGGTGAATTATGCTTCTGCTCATTCTTCATCTTCATCCATCTCTTACCACTTGTCTGCACAAAAAATGGGTTCTTATTAGCTCCCCGGAGCTCTCTCATTCCTGTGTTCAGAAAGCTGTAATAACTCCTGAGCTTAAAAGAGGGATGGAGTGACCTACTCCTCCCCACGCTTTTAGCAGGGAATGCAGAAAAGGTCTTTCTTTTGCCCATGGCAAGGCACAGCCCTTCATTAATGAAGAGCAACATGCATTTCTCTCCTACCCTTGCCTCAAAAGCACCTTACAGGGTTTCTTTTTTCCTATTTACTTAACTGAGAAATAATTGTCACACAAGAGGAAATGTTGAAAAATGGTCTCAGAAGAGAAGCTTTCACAAACTTTGATCTACCAGTAAGCTTAAATGGATGTTATTGTAGACTCTGTTAAAATATTTTTCATCATTTCTGTACAACATTGTGAAAGGTGTGCAAATAAACATTAAGTTCTTTCTATGTAAACTAAGAGGAAAAATGATGGAATAGAACTTGATGATTAACAGGGGTTCCAATTTCTGAATCAATATTGAAAATTATGATAGTAGAGCCAGCTCCCTCTTTTTCAAAAAAAAACCAAACCCAAATTCAAATCAACAAACCAATAGGATCATTAGAGGGAATAAAGAACACCAGGATTTGCCTGGAACACCTTCACTTTTTAAAGAAAAAAGCCTGAAATATGAAACAGGTATTTCTAGTGGAGATCTAACAACATGCCCAAGCCAATGTTTTTTTAAATAATATTTGGAAGTTAAAGAGCACTGTAAGGACACAATTGCATAGAAGAAAAGCAGAAGACAATCCTAAGAGCACTTGTTTAAGTGTCTGTAGGCCCCCAAAAAAGCATAGGCACTCTGGAGAAGCAAGCGTGGTATAAAATCTCAAAATCTCAGGGTAACTCCACTGATGTTTTAATCACTTTGTCTCTCTAAAAATAAAGCTAAACCAGAAAACAAAATACTGATCTTTGATCTGCTGTACTCCTCTCAGGGCTGCACTGCCGGCATTTGCTGATCAGCAGCCCAAAATCGAGACTTGGGAGAGGAGCCCTGACGATGCTGGGAGGTCGCCTGTCCCTAGGAGCCCCCAAAGTGGGAAGCCCACTGATGTGCGCCTGTGTCACCCCGGCCCAGAAAAGCATCCTCCTCTCAGCTCACAGAAATATCTCTCAGCAGCTGACAAATTTGTGCTAGCAGACCAAAATAACTCTGCAGGGGAAGTTTACAAGCACTCGCTGGTATGTATAAATAAAAGTTGCTCTTTGCAAATTTACCCCAGGGTATGCACCTTTCATGTATCCTTGGGCCCACCCTCAACTGCGGTTCCCCAAAACACTGCAGTGTAGAGGAGAGATTAAATTTAACTGTGGTAGAAAAATGCCTGGAGTTGTCATAAGAAAAGAGTGGTGATTTTATGCATAAGACACGGGACAAGGTCTGGGAAGGGCAAGATCTGGTGCAGCAGCAGACAGTTCTTGTGACCTTGTGCAAAGTGTTAGCAGCTCAGGTCCTCACCTTTGTAAGGTCTGTCTGTCTGTCTCTCCATCTTGCTGTTCAGACTGCGGCTTCCTCAGAGCAGTTTCTTGCATGTTAGAGGTAAAAAGACTCAATCTGCAGTTAATATGCATTATCTGATGGAACTAGATATTTATTTTTGTGAGTTAAAACGAAACTACAATTTTCTTCTGTGCAAGCAGGATTACAAAAGTACCTCCTGATTTCAGTCTATGCATTTAATTCCTGAGAACCAGACTCACTTCAAGCCACTCCTGTTTAATTGAACTTTGACTTTATTTAAAAGTACCTAAATCTTTATTTTGGTTTTTTTTTTCAAGAAACTAACCTAATTTAAGGTCTTACATAACTTAAATTGACCATAGAACAAAATACTAGGAATGCAGAAACAAAATATCTGGAAATTATTATTCTGGATGAGGGAAGAACTCTGAGAGAGAACTGAATATGAGAAAAAGCAGAAAAACTCTCAGAGCTGTGTTACACAGGTGTAACTCAGGTAGCCAGTCAAGGAAAGCAAGGGCAAGAAGAGAGGTATTAGAAACATAATGCTATGACAGCCTCATAGGCCGAAACACACAAGCTTTCTTTCATTTGGGGTTACAATTCACCCAGTGCCACAAGCAAATGTGGCCAAAAATTGCCTTCATCCCCACACACCTAAGCATTTTCGTACTGCAGAATAATCCCTGAGAGGGTCTGTGGGAGGGGAGAAGGAAGGCAAGGAAGGGAAGGGGGATGTGCAGGAGCAGCCAGGTCCAACCTTTCATTCCTCTTGCCTGAGAACCCCAGTAGTTCTCTTCTCTCTCGTTACTGCCATGCAGTTCTGCTGGTGCCGTGAGGAGCAGCATTGTTGCTCTCTGCAGTTAGCTGGTTATTTATGGAACATGACTTTCTTCCTAATTTACAGCAGTTTCTCACGGAGTATCTGGCTAGCAACCTGCTTATTCTTGCTCACATAATTTTTTTTATAGCCTCTTGCAATAAACATAAACAAACAAGCACTAACTTTTTATACCAATTTAGAGATTGAATGCCAAGAAAAGTAAAAGATAAGGAGTGACAGCTCAGTGTTACTGAATTCAGGAGTAAACCTGTGTTCTCTCTGGAAGTTCATGCAACCTAGGTCAGAAGAGATCGACTAGTTTGTGTGCCTGTGGCTCACGGGACGTTTAGTTTAGCCCATGAAAGCACAGTAAAAATTACATAATTATCTCCAAGTGTTAACAGAGTCCCACCTTGTGTCCTACGGATCCTTTCTTTCTCCTAGAAGCACAGCAGATGTGGGTTTAGCTTTAGTCGCTATGCAGCTGCACAACACATGGCTGCTCGCTCACTCTTCCTCCCCCAAAGGGATGGGGAGAAGAATCAGAAGAAAAAGGAAAAACTCACAGGTTTCCTGGGAGAGCAAAGGAAAATAACACTACATGGTGGTTTCACCCTGGCTGAAGGCCAGATGCTCACCAAAGTAGTTCTATCATTCCCCTTTTCAGCTGGATGTTGGAGACACAGTTGCTATCATATCGATAACATCCAGCCACACAAAACTACAACATACCACCACTATTTATAACATACAAAGGAGCTGATACACAATGCAGCTTGTTCATCAGTGACCTAATGCCTGGCCCATCCCCGAGCAGCAGCCTCTCCTACCCAGCCAGCCCCCTTTATACCCAGAGCATGACCTCATGGCACAGAACATCATTTCGACTAGTTTTGGGACATCTGTTCTGACTGTGTGCCCTCCCAGCTTCTTGTGAAAATTAACTCTATTCTAGCCCAAAACACAGGACAGTTGTCTCTCTGTGGAATATAAATATGCTTGAAGCCTGAGAAGAGGCCTTAGCCTTTGAACCAAGGGGGTTTTGTCAGGCAGGGTGGTATCAGTATGGGCCTGGCCATAGAGCTCTTGCAGCATCGTAAAAGCCTTACCAGAGTAGGTCCATTTGTTTCTGTTGGGTCATTTATAAAACTAATTACCGTGCATAGAAGGTAATAAGGTGGCATTAATGACAACCAATCCCTGAAGATAAACAGTGCTGGAAGGCTAAGAAACCTGATGGAAGCATTGCTCAATTGAATAAAGAACAAAGTTTGTCTTTAAAGTGGGAACATTGTGTTTGTTTATTCAAGTAGTATTTAATCTAACCATGACAACAAGAAAACATTTTAATTCTATTTTTCTATCACTCCAGAACCCTGGTTTGCAAAAAGAAAAATGACTTTTTGCATTTGCAGTCATCCCCATTTCTCTTTCCTTGCAATGTCTGGTTAGTATCCATGGATCACTGCTGAGTGAATCTTACAAGAGATGCAAGTGAATAGTCCTTCATTCATTATCACTTTCTAGGAAAACAATTTCTTTACCTGTTGCTTTCTTTAAACAGTCAACAAAATTATCATGGAGTCTTGGAGAATAATGACTTGGCACCAGCTAAGCGTGTTCTGTGTTACAATACAATAAGCTGTTCATATCATTGCTTCAAATCCAATTTTTAAAAAGAATCAAAACTTTGTATGCCGCAGAATCAATGGGAAAATGTTAAGTGTTCAGTCATTAAAAATTCATTTGGTATTCATTGTAACAGCATTAATCATCATGTATTCATTTGGCATTCATGTGGCTGTCACATGTAAGAGTTCAATTATAATGCACGCTAGCTAATGAGCATATAAAGTGTTACTGAATCAACATAACTGTGCAACATTTTCTTATTTGCATTATTCATATGCTTCAGGTTTAAAAATCTATCACCAACAAGCTGTTAAAAAGCAGTAATGTATTATAAAAGACACATTTTGGAGGCCTTGCTTTTGAAATCTGTTCAACTGTCTGTCTAAACAAGCACTTATGTGTCCTCTGTCACTGTAGTATCCAAGTACCTGGAGAGTCGCCCATGGTTTTCACACATGCCTAAAACCATACTGTTAAAATGTGGTCCTATTATTTTCAGCGTGGACAGTACAGCACAACATACAAATCCAGATGGATTACAGCAATTAACTTCACATCATTTCAGTGAGGATGTCTAAGCACTGTCGAGGAACTGAGCTCTGGTCTTCAAAGAACAGAGTGCCTCCCTGTGATCAACACAGTGGGTATCACAGGGGCCTAATGAGATGGGTACAGAGGTGAAGCACCCACCACAGGTAAAGACCCTGGGAAGTTAAGAAGCAAACGAGAAATTTCTAATTTTAGGGGAAAAAAAAAAGCTTAGTAAAGTCTTGGACCCTGAGGGATAAATGAGAAGGAAAGGCCAAGGCAGAGATAAGAAATGCATCTGCAAAAACATTGTCTTTGCGAGCTTTTGTCCACCTTTCAGTACCTGAAGGAAGCACACAAACAGGAGGGAAAGCAAAAGGGTAGACAATGGCAGGACAAGGGGGAATGGATTAAAACTAAAGGAAGGAAGGTTTAAATTCGATATTAGTGGGAAGTTTTTTACAGAGAGAGTGGTGAGGGGCTGGAACAAGCTGCCCAGAGAGGTGGTGGATGCCCCGTCCCTGGAGGTGGCCAGGTTGGATGGAGCCCTGGGCAACCTTGTGAAGATCCAGGCCTGAGGTTGGTGGCCCTGCCTGTGGCAGGGGGGTTGGAGCTCTATGATCCTTGGGGTCCCTTTCAACCCATGCCATTCTATGATTCTATGATTCTATGATTCTATTCCTACCCAGCTCAAGCTGGGGTTGCATTGCACTACCTCCCAACACCACAGGCAATAAACAGACAAAAAAATACATATGAAAAAAAATTAATTGTTCTCTGGAAACTGCATAATAAGCAGGGAACCAGGACAATTTTAAAAGCTTGAACAAACTTGGCAGGGAAAGTTTGCTTGCTGCTTTTCACATGAAAGGCCCCTGACCTGCAGATGCTTATGCTCAGGAATAGTGTCTGTGTCCATGAGGTGCCAGGATCTCAAGCACCTAATTGAAACTTTAAGTGAGGTATAGAGATTTTAATCTATGAATGCAAATTCTTTCACAATGTCTTTCTAGTTTGGGAGAAGCCTAAGCTGCATAGAAAACACTGTCATTTTGGAGATCTGAAGATATAAGCCAGAGAAAGAAGAACACCTTTGAAATGAAAGCAAAAATGAAGCGCACATGAGCTTTTCCACTATCATTTAAAATATCAATGCTTTCTAGGCACCTGCTGCTTCCCACTCACTTGGTGCACATCGTGCTATGCAAGATCTCCAACTACATTTTTTATATTGTTTTCTTTTTCCAAGCTCCATTCAATTACCCTCATTCTTTTTACTCGTGTCCTACATACCTTCTTCCTACGGGGCTCCTGTGCAACTTTTAATTCCAACATTTTGAAGAGAAGAAAACTGGATTCACAGTCATCTTGGCTTGGTAGAATGAAAAAGGAAGCAGTCTTCATTTGCAGAACAATTTCTCTTCCAGGTAACTTTCCAACTCTGTCGTTCACTGGGAGCTTTTAATGTGGATTAAAATGGAAAGTCCCTGTTTCAGGAATCTGTGAGCAAGTTCTGAAAAGACAGCAAATTCCTAGCAACGCTATCAACTATTTCAAGGCATATTGTGTCTTATCTTAAAGACTTTCAAAACTTTCACTCTTTCCATTAAACTCTGCAGCACTAAATTGTTTGAAGTTAGCAGAACAAGACTTTGTTCCAGGGGTTTAGACAGCCTTAACCAAAAGTCTGGACTTAAAGCCTATATAAACAACTGCTCTAAGTAACTAGGTCATTTTCTTGTTGTCTGAGCTGAAACCTGTTAAAACAATGTGAAATTAATAAAAGCTTGTCATGACGATAAGTGGGATTTTGCACCTGGCTCAAATGTAGTAGCTTAAAATGGATGCAAAACACATAACTTCATTTATATCAGAGTTGTCCTTTCTTCATCACAGTTACCATGCTGCCACCTGTATTTCCTTAAGCACTGAAACTTATTTGGATCTAGTAATGAGCTAAACAACAGCATTACTTGTTTGTTAGACTTGAGAAGCAACATAATGAGAAGAGGAAATCTTTATCAGAGGAAATTATCGAAGCCTTACCTTCTTCGAGGTAGCACAAATATTTGCATGCGATTGAAGAGAATGAAATCAGAAAAGAGAATGCAAACATAGATTAAAAAAATTGACTATAAATAAAGTATAGTAATTAGAGAGATACAGATAGAGAGGGAAGTCTTATGAGGAGAGGCTGAACTGCTTTGGTTTGTACAGCCTGGAGAAGAGGAGGCTGAGGGGAGACCTCATCGTGGTCTGTGGCTTCCTGACGAGCAGGAGCCAATCTCTTATCTTTGGTGACCAGTGATAGAACTCAAGGGAACAGCATGAAGCTTTGACAGAGGAGGTTTAGGTTGGATGTTAGGTAGAGATTCTTTACTGAGAAGGTGGTTGGGCACTGAAACAGGCTCCCCATGGAAGTGGTCACTCATTTGAGCATCAGGCGCAAATGAGCTCAAGAAGTGTCTGGACAGTGCACTCAGTCCCATGCTCTGACTTGGCTGGCCCTATGTGGAGCCAGGAGTTGGACTCAGTGATCCTTATTAGTCCCTTCCAACTCAGGATATTCTATGATTCTATGATCTCGTTATCAAAATGGGCATCCCACATCAAGGGAGAGTCAAATCTGCATCTATGTTATCTATTTCCAAGCTCTGGTACGTAAGGCATATCTTTTGTAATTTTTAAATAAGGGTTGGATATAAAAATTGCTAATATAAGGGACTGATTTGGGTGTATTTAAAATTAATTTGAGGCAGGTTTTTTTATAATTGCTCAAACTCCTCTGCAAAATTATCAATATACAAAACCTGAGAGATCTCTGAGTTCCTGCTGCCTTTCAAGGTGATAAGACTAGAGAGCTGGAACTGCCAAAGTAGAAGTGCTGCTGCTTTTTCCTGAGGACACCAAAACTGCTTTCATACAGCAGCTGAAATATTGATCACAAATTAGGTATACCAGGTGAATATTACCCATAATGTGCAAATATGTGATGGGCTTTAAATGAAATAACCCTGACTGTGTCTACTAAATCTCTTCCCTTTTTCTAAATACATTGCCTTCATGGAAAACAATTCCCCTTTCATATGAGTGATTGGTTCTATCTGCTAATTCAATTTTGGGAAAAATGCTCAGCTTCCTAAATGCTCTGCTTAGCAGCCATGTGTTTGGTTTGTGTGGGGTTTTTTTCCCCCTAAAAATTAGAAGATTGTTTTAAGGCACTGAACAAGAATGCAAATATAGCTGTTATGATTTAAAAACCTATTCACACAACTGCAAGATTGTCCATGTCACCAAATGCTACTCCCAAGTCAGCAGTCACACCTATGATCCGTGTGACTATTCTGTCACAGACTGTTATGTGCTCTAAACACGACTCTGTTTAATTATGACATTATCAATTTCTGATTTTTGTTCCTTCAGTGCTTTTGGTGTGGAATGACTCATTTGGTAAGTGTGAAATACAGGAAGGTAAAGTTGGGTCATAATATTGTATTCTGCTGGTTCATGCTAGAGAAGCATATGCAGCGTGTGATGCAAGCTATAGCACAGCAGGGGGTTAGGCTTTATTGACAAGCCTCAAAACATTATCTCATAAATTCTTTGCACAGAATTCCCTGGTAATCAAGGAGTTTGAGCATCTTATGTATTTTTTAAAAATGAAATATGCATATAACCTATTGAAAATAATGAATGTTATGATTGGGAGAAATTTGTCACTTAGATATACTTCAAGCCTTCAGCAAAACCCTTTCATTAAAGAAGATTCATTTCAGGCTGAATATAAAAGAAGTTGGAGTCTCTTTTAGGTAGAATTCTCCATTTTTTACTGATAGCAACAAAAAAAATGCATTGCCATTTGCTTGAGTATAAAGTATGTTTAAACAGAAGATAAATGTACAGTGAGGTCCACCTGAGATCACAGCTGTTCCATTTAAGGATGTACATGGAAGCAGGGCTTTAAAGTATTATGTCCACACTCACCATTTACTTACACGATTTTTTCAGAGTTTGAACCTGCAAAGAGTCAAAGCTGTAGCACCTGGACTAGCTCCGGTCTGACTCCCCAGGGGATCCAGGGCAAAGTGATAGGCCAACATGCTTAGAAAAGTCCTAGCTAACCCACCTCAAGAGTCCTGAAAGCCCACAGTGCATGCAACGTCCGACATTTTTAAGAACAAATGTCTTTTCTGTCTCTGTCCATTGTTAATGTCAGCTCTTCCAGGATAGGGGCAGTCAGACACTGAGCATGCACAGCAACACCCAGGACCTGGCCATCCACCTTGCAGACATAAGTGGAGTTTGAGGCCTTCACTTAGTGGCAGCAGAAGCTCAGCTTTTCTTCTTTTCCGTGCTTCTGAGCTTTCCACAGACTGAGGATTGATCTTGGGTCTATGTTCAATTAGTTTGGATTATAGGAGATAATTTCATCTGCCAAGTATTGACTTGTGCAATATAGTCATGTACATTCAAAGTAGTTGGCTGGATGCCCTTTACAGTGAATGAGAACAAGTACGCTTAATTCATCCTACTCTAAATTAGGACATCTAAATCACTGCCACCAAGTCACCAAACAGCTCAGAAGACAGTGATGCAAATAACATATTTCATTTTCTAAAGGTTTGCTATTTACCTCTTCTCCTTTTAACGCTATTCTTTGTTTACATTATCCACTTACATGTCTTTATACTCTGTCCATTATAGGAACCTTCCAATAACAATGAGTTTCTTTGGATTATATTAATAAAGAGTAAGCACTGCCAATGTCCACTCATATTTTCATTAAATGATCTATGCCTTTTTATAGATCTTATTCTTCATAAATCCT
The DNA here is from genome assembly GCA_022605575.1 of Laterallus jamaicensis coturniculus. Classification (NCBI taxonomy): domain Eukaryota; kingdom Metazoa; phylum Chordata; class Aves; order Gruiformes; family Rallidae; genus Laterallus; species Laterallus jamaicensis. The sequence goes on from JAKCOX010000005.1 coordinate 8,806,539, forward strand.
TTGTGTAATGGTAAGGAACAAGTTTCTTAATTTCTCATGCAATACAGTTTATATTTACATTATATTCATTTAAACGTTCTTTGTCTATAGGGAACAAGCTTCATCCATATAATGCATTGCAGGTGTCTATTGTTTCTGCATAGACAGTCAGCATAAAAGACTGGAGAAGATAGCTCTACTTGAAGACATTGCTATACACATTTAGATGGTTCTTAGAGAATCTTTTTGCCTCACTCCCAGAGAGACCTGGGTTCACCTGACAACTCAGTACATTTGATTTCCTATAAAAAATTGGGGCCTTCCTTCTTCAGGTGAGGACAATAATGTTTTTCTCAATATTAAATAATCTGAAATGTGCTCTGTCAGCTGAAAACAAAAAAAAAGCTTAAAACTCCAACACTCTGGTTCCAAGGAAAGGGTGAAATTGTACTTCAAAAGGCAATAATATTGCAAATCTCAAAACATTTGAAAGGTCTGTGAAGCAGGAACAAATGCAAGTAAAATTCTGCTGTGTTCTCTTTGTCCTGAGGAAAACAGATCTAAATCATCGAGACTAACTGATGCAGAATAATTATCTAATGATGAAAGTGTCCAAGGTTGCCAGGGTGACCCTCCAAACAGGTGCCTTTGAGCATGAACTCACTGCAAAAACAGATGAACATACAGCACTACTCTGTCAGACTGCGATTCTAAGGGATGCCATTACTAAAGCCAGTTTATCCAGCCCATTTATCCATGTCTCTCTGCTATGAAATGAGCCAGTCATGGCTGGATGCAGTCAGTACCATGCAGTGGCAGAACCACTGCATTCAATGACAAGTCTTTTGGATCATTTCTGCACTCATATGTTATGTGGCACTGTCTTCACGTTCCTCTGCACTGAAGGGAGCTACTTCCACTTGCTTTCTTTGCCTGCCAGAGTAACATGTGATGACCCACATAATTTTACAAAATACCACAGATGCCAGTGGTTAAAATTTGAGGAAAAATTAATATTTAAAATGCAATCTACAAAATATCAATTTTAATTAGTACAGCTGACACATTAAATATCAATACTTAAGTAGTGAGAGATTCTGCTGTTTAGGCTGCACTCCACATGGATGATCATTTCTAAATTAAGAGATGCAAATTTAATCAATAGATTTAAAACTTTACATCACTTGAGGCACTCGAATTGCTTCTAATCAGCCTAGTAAAGTGAAAGCATCGTTTAATTGTTGTTTTTTTCCCCCCTTTGAAAGACAAACCTACCTTCAGGCTGGATTTTGCTCAGAATAAGCTATATTATCTTCAACTTTTGCTCTTTGTTATTCTTTGCAATTAAAAGTGTTTTTAAAATGTCAAGAAAACAAACAGTTTAAAATCCCAGAGGTCATTTCATCATTAAAGAAACTTTAGCAGAATTAACTTCTTAACTTGGATTTTAAAGAATAGATTTGGTAAAACATAATTTTCACATTGTAACACTTGTGATGAAAAGGAGGTATTTTGTTGCCAATGTGAAATAAACCTTTGGGTAATTTACTGTGCTTACTTTCCTGAATTACTTTAGAAAAACCATTTTATGAAACAGGCTGTATAAAATTCTCATCCTTTGGTAACTGATGTTATGAACAACAAATTATTAAATGTCAGAATTCCTTCTTTTCCCTCTTCCCCCCTTTTCGATTTTACAAGATACACATTAACAATATTTTCACAGCCATCTGTCAAAATATCTGTAAGATACCTTTGAAAAACATTTTACACTAAATTTCAGCCTCGAAATATTTTTTTTCAGAATGTTCATCAACATCTTGTTGGCTTTACTTCTGCAAGAAGTAAAGAAGAAGAAGAGCAAGAAAGGCTGAAGAACTAGTTTTACCTTTTTACATAAAAGTCACGCTGACATTGACAGAACTACCCAACCTATGAACCTGATGATTCTTTACATCTGGAATTAGCATGATTTTTTTTTTCCATTGTACTTTCTAGCATTATATCAGCATGGTAATTATTACATATGCAGTCAGATGTCTCCTAAAAGCATTTCAGATCAATATATCCTGAATATTTTCAGGCCAAATCTTTTGATGGCAGGCATGAAGCCTGTACTTCCTTTAAAACAGACGGGTGCCAATTATATTGGAGAGGAATATAACCGGTTTTTGGTGGGGTTTTTTTTCCTTAAAGCTATCTGTGGATAGTGCTGCAAGCAAAGCATCATAAACAGAACAGAGTAACTTCTTTATGAAATCTGGTATGCTACTACCTAGCTATTTGGCATGCAAACGAATTAAAATTACATGAAGAAATTAGTTGACAACATGCTTAAATTTGTATTCATCCAGTTTTCCCAAAAGCCACCAGAATTACATAAATAATTATAACCTGCAGTTACTAGTAGCGTGTTCCAGTGAAAAGCGTGCTTCTGAATCATAGGCAACAGGATCTTTAGACATTTGCATGATCTGAACTGGGTCAGTGATCTTTTCTTCTGCAAATTGCAAGGACAAAAATCATGAGACACACACTTTGAAAAAAAAAAAAAAAAGCCCCATGGCATCTGGGGTGCTGAGTTTCCCTTGTATTCTATGCTACAGATGAGTCACCCCAGCAGGAGTTTCCAGGGCAAAACATTTTTGGGCTTGGGAGAGACGTAGAGATGATATTTCATCTCTGAATTGTACACAGGCTGAGCGCTGCAAATTCGTGCTTCCAGCGTTGCAAGCGCTGTGGCTTCCTTGAAGATCTGAGCTAAAAACAGCCACAGAATTCCAATGCTGAGGTCTTCAAGAAGCAAACAGCATTACTTACCTTGCGGTGCTATGAGGACATTCGGTAAGATGTTTGATATTACTAATGTCTCAGTATAAGGCAAACTGTGAGTATAAACTCACATGTTGGTGTGAGGGTCCTTCCCCTGCATACAAACTGGGTTACAACTCTGACTGAAACATTGAGTTCTGTCCTGTTTTCCTAATCTATACAGCAGGATTAGGACAGTTAGGGTTTATGGGGTCAAACGCTCTGTTTCTCATTAAATCTTCCACTCAGTTGAGTGCCTACAAGCCCTGTAGGCTGTGGAAATCTTGGCTGAATGACTCATAGGTGTAATGAAACCTGACAAGTTTATTCTGTCAAAACCAGATCTTTTGGCTGTCAAATATTAGGTAGAAAAAAAACCCTTGAAACATACCAACATATTTCAGCATTACCACTCAAAAACCTAAATACCCAAACTGTCATTTCATGAACACTGCTAGCATTACTAGAAATCTAGGAAGCAGCTTTTGAAGGCAAGGCTGGGGCTGCCACCAGAAAGTGTGCAGCAGCTATTTTCATATGCAGCAAAATGTCTGACCTTTTCTTCTTATGCTGCCAAATGGGAACTACTTCCTGCACCATCTGTTAACAAGGGTGATAAAACACTGCCCAAGTGCTGGTGTAAAACCCATCCCCTTCTCCTACTCCTCTACTTACGTTATGTACCGTGCTTGCCCATATGGGTCTTGTCACCCATGTTTAGAGAGAGACACAGGAGGAGAAAACCCAAAGAAAACTGAGGAGGAGAGTACAGAAAGATCTGAACTTTCAATCTGATTCAGTTGCTTTCTGTCAAGTTACTATTATCTGCCTGTTTGTCAACTGGTCTTGGAAACCCTGGAGCACAGCTCAGCTCTTGCAATGTAGAGTATGACTGTCAGCGTGCTCAGGTTTTTGCATACGGTCCAGAGTGCTGCAAGGATTACACTTAACGCAGTGGGGTTAAATTTTTTTTTAAGGTCTGAAATAATCATATGGCATATGTTTTCTTTCATTATCCATTTCACTTGAGTGCTTCCCCCATGAAACATTTCTTTTTGCCAAAGTTTCATAAGCATTCTGTAAGAACGAGGAAATTTCCAAATCCTAGTGGCATTCAAAAGGATTGTCATTCTTTCCAGAAAGTTAACATAGTACTGTGCAAAAACCCATCCCATTTATTGTGTTCAACCCAAACACAATAGTCAAAATTAGGTAGCTTCCAATATCTTATTTCTTAATCTAAAGGATCATTCAATACTATCTCAAAAATCTGAATAGCTGTGTTCAGGAATCTATACATTGTCCAGAAAAGGCAACCTATGTACTTTTCTCTGATTTTGTAGAGACTAAAATGCCAATTATTTATTTATTTTACTAGATAATTTATGAGCAATCAGTTATCCTCTGACCTCAGATGCCCCAGGCACTTCCCATCCATCAGACATGTCTGTAACTACACATGTTCTTTCCCTATGTCGGTCTAATGCACTAGACTTGTAAGCATCCCTTACAATCAAAAAACTGAACTAAAAGCAAGAAAGGTTCCACATCCAAAAATACCCTTCACCTCTGTTTCCCCTGTTCCTCTCCAGAACTCCAGGGAGACATTGTTTTGATGCTTCTTTTGCACTTTATAATATTATATATACATGTGTGAGACCATCATGTGTTTGTTCTGTCTTGAATTCTGTTCACTAAGGTGAAAACATCTTTACAATGAGACAGGACCTCAAGATATCTCCCATGACTCTCTGTGGCAGATACATCGCAAACATGAGCTCTAAGGGTTGTTTATTTTCCTCTCCTTAATTCTTTGAGTAGGTAATTTTAATGAATGATGGAGTAATTGGACCTCTTTGAAAGGCTAAATGGGGAACTTCCTGGAAATGTTTTCCTTGTGTATTTACACAGGATCATCTAAAGTATAAATATAGTCCCTGGATAGTTAGCTCACATTGTAATGAATTTAATACAGTGGTTCAGATTCACAGTTGACATAAACGTTTTGCAAATATAGGGCCATTAAAGTCAATGAAGCTAAGTCAATTCTCACCAGCTAAGGGTATGACAGTGTGTACAAAAGATTTTGTTCCCTGGCATAATCATCCTGGCTTTTACAGCTTCATAGGGTGAGGGAGCTTTAAATATGACAGTGGGCCTTTCTGTAAGAAGGGTGTCTTCTCAGATACAGGGGAAATGCATGGGAGAAAGAAGAACAACTCATTAAAAAGTCCAATTATAACAGCAGCAGTGTTGAAAACATCGCATTATACATACTCATTGATGGATGCCTCCATTCTCTAGGCATGTGGGTGGCTGTCTTGGACTGCCTCAGCAGTTAGAGATGCACAGTAGTAGCCTTGATATGTTTTGTATTTGTATTTCTATTTTGCCACAATTCATAGCCATTAAAATAACCGCATCTCATTCAAGCACACACACTTTCTAAAAAGTTCTCTCCCACATGTTGCAAAGCAACAGCACACCACCTCAGGAAGAAATCACAATCTTAACTACCTACAGGCAGGCTATGAAAGAGAAGAAATTTGGGTTTTGGGCACAAATATGGCTTTGACTTGCCCAAACCAAGAAAAAACTCTAGGAATTATGTCTTTATTTGTATTTGTTTGGGTTTCCTCCCTCCCCCCAGCTCCAGATCACTTGCCCATCTTTTTTGATTCACTGCTGAGGAGCTAACAGCATCAAGGCATGGGCCTGAGAGGAGAGCAACACTTTTCCTTTCCTGGATTGATGAAGACATACAAATTTGCTGCCCATTTGTGTAACACACCCTTCCAATCTGGAAAGCTGTTCCCTGTATGCAGAGTGCATTAACAGGCATGTAAAATCATCCTTTTCCATTTATTCTAAACAGTTCCAAGTTTTCTTTATTTATTTTCCACTACTGAACCCACTCCTCTAATCCCCATCTATGCAGTATATATGCCTGAATAGCAAGGGTCTGACACCCAAAAGATACTTCTATATATACAATTTACATATACAGACCCATTTTCGATTTCTTTCATCATTGACCACTTGTCTAGTGGTGTTGCCTATACTCATTGCCTAGGCTCCAGGTGAGTTTTCAGAGTAGAAAATACAAAAGTAACCTGACAGACAGGCAACTTTCTAACTTTTAATATAAAAATACTGAAATAATGCAACTAAATTTAAAAGTTGACTGCTTATTTAACAAATTTTATCCCATTACCAACACAAAATGTTATTTTATTCATTAAAGGCTTTCCTGATACTTTAAAAATCATAAAAGAATGGTTTGGGAAATTAAGGTTACTTTGTTTTGTTATTTATTGTGACAGAAAAAGGTCTTGAGACTGCTTATATGTGGTAGTAAACCTATTTGCAGAAGCTGTGCTGGGAAAGGTGGTGGCACAAATTTGGTGTAAATGATAGCAGTAGAGTAGTTGTTCCTTTAGAATGACTTTTGTATATTTTTTTCTGAATTTTACAGAGCTTAATAGGATTTCATAGGAGCATTTAGTTTTTCCTGTTGGGAGAACAGGGAAAAATGCTAGTGTTGAGTGCAAAGGGAAGGAAAGCAAAAGCCTACTCGCAGCACTGATTAAAAACAGGAACCCTCTAGGATGTATTCATTTTACCTAGAAGAACTCAAAACCATTTTTTTAAAAAGTGTTACACGTAGATTTTTTGAAAGTGTTGGGGTTTTGACTTGAAGACATAAATCACACATAATAATAGCCTTGTCTGACACAAGGAAGATATGCAAAGCAAATCAGAGTACTGCGATGAGTGGAAAACACCAGAAAATGAGTTCTGACGTGGTTTTATTGTGAGAAATAATACATCTTCTTGCAGAGAGAATATTCCACTTAATATACACAGTTTTAAAGTTTACCAGTTTTGGTACGCATTTTTCAGTGTACTATTTAGAGCACAAATCGGTACATACCTACTCAGTTGTTACTCATTGCTCCAGGATGCAACTACATTTCCCTTGATATACTAGGATAATAAAACAGTTGGTGGTAATTATCTTAATGATTTCAGCATGAAGATTAGTAACCCTTGTAATTTTTATCCTTGCTAGTATAAATTACTTTACAAGGGCTCAAAGTACCTGTTAAGCTGCCAAAGCAGTGTATACATTTTCAGTGCTCAAATTAACCTCTGACTTTAGAACAGGAATACTTTTGTATAAAAAAGTGAAGCCTCTCTACTTTTTGAATAGGAGATCTTACTAATTGAAATACTAGTTGGGAACAGACTGCAGATTGAACAGAAGGGCAGAAGGAACGAGGGAAAAAAATGCTACCCTTCAAAATTAAATTCAGATACAAATGATCCGGGGAAAAAAAATCAGTTTCCTTTTTTTTTAAAGAATGTTCATACTTTGGCATTATCACAGTCATGCGATCTTGCATCAAGTTTAAGTTATATATTCTATATATAAACACAATTATACTGTGCATATGATGTGTAATGATTTATTAATCTGAGTAAATGAAGACCCTCAATTTAATGCAGTTCAAAGGCACTTATTTAACTTGAAATGCATGTTGCAGCTTCTCTCTATGCTGTAAGTCACTTAAATGAGTTCTGCTGCAGTGCAAGGTTAAGTAACCCTCTAACCCGAACACGCAAACACAGTCTGCAGTGACAGCAAGAGTCGCTTCTGTAGTCCTAACCTGTTTACACAAAATTCCATGATGGAATTACTCTTGCATATATGAGCATTGAAATGCAATATACACACACCTGCACGGATGAAGCTTGTGAAACAGTCGAACACTTTGAAGATGAGTAGATACATACTTTTCTGTTAGTTCCATTTTCTATTTAACTTCTGTAGTTTTCAGTTATGTAGCCAATAATTAGACTGGGTCTCTTATCTAGGGATTTCTTCAAAAAGACAGTTTCAACTTATGATTTTTCAGCACAAATAAAGAATTAAGGTGTAGGCTGTCTACTAAGAAGTCTCTAAGTGGAAAGAAAAGTTTAGCATTATGTTTGCAACCACATTCAGATGTAAAATTGATAGTAGCTTATCTGTCTGGCAAGTTTACTTCACCTGTCCTTGCATTCCAGCAACATACCTGATTTGTTAGTAATCAAGGAAGAGCCTGAAAGGCATTCTTATTTTTGTCAAAAATTAATTTTCTTTGTAATACCTCAAAGCATAAATACAACTTCTACCATTTTCATTTGTGACAACAGTCTTTGACTATTAAAGATCTAAGAGGAACCACAGAAATTTGTCTACAAAATACTTTTCAGCAACCCTGCCTTTGTTCTTTTTCATGTTGTGTTTTACTTATTTTTTACTATTTTTCATTTGTCTGTAATGTTATCTTTTATTCGCTGCTTGTGACATAAAAACAACATGGGGCAACTCTCCTCTTACTTCTCTCTGTATTCTCAGTTTCTGTGTGCAGTTTTTGACAACCATCTGCTCGGATTAGACTTCACCTCCTTCTCCATTCATCCCTGTCATAATAAAATATTGACAGAAACAATTTCTTCTGGGAAAATAGAAAGCTAATAGATAAGTGAAAGCTCTACTTGGTTTTTCATTAAAGTCCTGATGTACTCTCACAACCTGTGTTGTATTTATTTATATGATCAACTGAAGTTATAAAAAATTAAAAGGTAAAGCTGCAACCCAAACACTGGATTTCACAATAGGATTCAGACTATATCTAATATGCACAAATTACTGTAGAGCTTTTGTAAATAGCAAGTAATGTGTCAGATGAAAATCTCTAGGTGCAATAAATGCAGTGTAAGAGGAGGCTCTTTAGCAGCAATTAAAGGGGACAAATGACAGTGTTTCCTACACCCAGATTTATGTAAATGAGACAAAAATCGTAAGGCAGCCAGGCCTTACATAACTTCAGCATCTCTTAAATAGCACTATTTGTTCCCTGCTAGAGCTGTGAGCAGATGAGCAAGCCAGTGACTATCCCTGGCCTAAGGTTTAGTGTACAGCGCAGATGTGGAAAACTGGGACATGACATGAGAAATCACTGCACAGGAGAGAGAGAGCAAGAAGAGAAACACCCATGGGGCAGCGCCATGGGGGCTGAGGGATTTTGCATGTGGTTAAGGGAGAGGTAGGGCAGAAACAGCCAAACTTCACAGGTATATACGGGGAAGCATGGGGAGTTTCTGGGGAGTCTCATTTTACAGAGCAAATAGCAACAAGGTACCTGTGCCAGCAACACCAAATATTGCTGAGATTACCTATGTAGCTATCAGAATGGCATGTTCGGGTATGGATGCAGCACGCTAGGACTGATGGAGAAAAAAAGATAGCATAATATGTAAATCCTGTGGCAGGCATGGCACATGGTCCCTGGCCACTGCAGGCAAATCTGAGTGAGACCCCAGCCCATTGTCCCCCACAGATCACAGCAGGGATGACTGGGGTGGGTGCATCTTCCCTGGCCCTGGGGTTCCTGCCAGTGCCTGTCCCAGGTTGGACAGCATCAACAGCTACCTATTGCCAATAACTTTCTCTCTTCTCCCTCAGCATTCAAGAAAGACAAGAAGAAACAGACAGCTGGAGAGACCTTATTTGTAAAAGTCCTCCCTTGCACAACTGGCTTGAAATTCTCAGGGATCTGGTTTGTCTCTGTTTTGCTGGGTGGCTTTGATGGCTGCATGCCATGATCCAGCTTTCTAATGGTCTTGGCTGAAAAGATCCTCAACATTTTTGTGGTAGGTATACCAACTCTTTGCTACTTAGAGATCACATATCTTCCCACAGCTGTAACACGACTCTGGACGCTCTACACACCGCTATTATCTTGGCCATGACCCTGGTCCTTCTCCAAAGTTGTGTGTTTCCAGGATATCATCTCACGCCTTGCAAGCATGCCCTACATTCTTTGTCCTCAGCCTTGCAATCTTGCATTTGGCTATTTTAAAAAATGAGCACTTTTTTCCCAAAGAAACACCTTAGAAAGCAAATAGGATTGGTCTAAATATATGAGCTATCCTCATAATTATTTACTGTTCAATCAGCTTTAGTGTCATTTGTACATTTTCTCAGTAATAAGCCCATATATTCTCTTCCAGATTTTTTGCTGATGTATCTAATAGCACTGGAACAAGTCGGCAAGGATTCTCATTAGAAACATCCACAGCAGATGATGATATAACATTAGATGAAGTACTTTTTGCCACCTACTACTTTAGCAGTGTGACTGAGCACCTTAGTCCTTTAAGGTTGTTTCTATTAACCCTGTTTCCAACTTCTAAGAGGTGCTGAATTTAAGAGAAAAACCTCAGATATAAGAATCTATCTAATAATTAGGGTATTTAAATGGCTAATAGAAAACCTAAGAGACTTTGCTAATTATTTTTGTACTTGGAAGCTGATGTTAATCAGAGGAACTTAGTGAAAAAATTTATTAAATTGATTAACAAGAATCAGATGGGGATGATGCTAACAGAGTTAACTTGGAAAGTGCATAACTTCATGCCAGTTTCAGAAAAGAATCTCTTCAGAGAGAGATTTAAATTGGCTTCTCTTGTAGCCCTTGCTCCTGAGAAAGAGGAGAAGAGGCAGCAGAGAAATGAAAGAAGTATCAAGACAGACAGACAAATTGGCTGTAGCTAGTTTACAAGATTTGATAAGAAAGCCGGATAAGCTCTCAATTTTCCCTTTGTCCTTTGTCCTTCTTGTTTAAGGAGGTACTACTGTGTACTAAGCCTAAAGCACTGAGATGGCCTAATTTCTAATTAATGGCTATTGGTGGCATAAAATAAATAGATACTTCAGTTTTACTGGATGTTCCAGGGTAGAAATGTAATCAAAGACGGGTTCTACTAATTCACTAATTAAAACCTTACTTTCTAGAGTTTTGTGTGGTGCTGCTGAGCATTATTTTTAATTGTATGCCAGTTACATTACAGTCTTTCAGTTATGCTGCACCAGTAAGTTCACAATACAAAGAGGTGTTAAGGCCAAACATTATTTGATCACATCCTCAAATATTAACAAACAGGAAAACTGTTCTACTACTATCCCAGGAAAATAAAACATCAGTATAGTGTTTATAGAAATAAGAAATTATGAATTTTTTCCCATGCAATAAAAGAAACACATCTTCAGGAAAGTGCTTAACTATTCTTGAGGTCTCTTGCAAAGATTAACACACAAGCTCTGAAACAGTAGTGTTCAAGAGCATAGACAAAAGTATATAATAAAATGCTTAATCACTGTTTTGAGTGCAAACCTGAAGGCAACTTTTATTGTGGAAATTCTCTTGCCTTTCCATTAAATTTTCCCTCTTCTGAGCAGATGAGGGAAGGGCGGAGGAATGATTATTACTGATTTAATTAAGCTACCAAGATTACTGGTCCAGTCCATCGGGAAATGATAACTTTGAGATCGAGAATTGGATGTAATCATCTCATCTCATTACTATTTTTGTCATGAAAATAAATTAATTTTGTATATTTTCTGTTCTCATTACTATACTTGTCATAAGAGGGAACTATCAAAATTCTAATAATACCTGATGTACTTTCGTAATTATGGTACTATGCTCCACAACTTTGACATTTTCAACCCTGTGCTTGATTTGCTGGCTATTCCACTCCTCCCTGCCAGGTTAATAAAGGCTGTAAATATGGAATCAGCCAGGTAATTTTCTACAAAACAGAACTGCCACACTCTATCCCTTTCGAGTTTTCAACTGTACTTGAAGGGGAGACCTAACAGAAAATGAAGCTGAACTGCACTGATATTAGGGCTCTTTAAGGTATCAGAATTTTTGTTATGCGCCAAAGTAAACCACATAATAAATGTGAAATAATATCCCTGGATATCAAGTTTATATTCAAACCCAAAGATTAGGCTCTTTTTGCAGGTTCTGCTAATGAAATCTATCCACAGTTGCATGGGTTACAATCAAGCAAATGTTTTTCATGTGTTTCCTCATAGAGACATTGTTTCAGTTGATTAGAGATAATATCTTCAATAGCAGAATTTCCATCAAAAGGAAAACAGAAAATCAAAAGTTTCAAAATAAAAAGTTAAATGCTGCTTTTATGTGAATCTCCAGTCTCATGTTCTTGGGAAAACAACTGAAAAATGGGAACCCCAAATACCTTAGGGTACAGCCTGAACCAAAGAACTGCAGGAACTTAGGTACACTTGGAAGAAAACCCACGTGTCCATGGACAAGAGAATCCTACGTTCCTTAACTCCTCACCTCACATGTCTGCTGTACTTCTGGTGTTGCTGTAGCAGTGTAGCTGGTACATCTGCTCCCTGGTCAGCTGCCTATATGCTTCATCTCCTTCTCCATCTTCATAAGTGGAAGTCAGTTGCTGTCAGTGCTGCAAGGGTACAAGAGGACTGGCCATGTCTGTGCATCCTGCGGAGCAGTCTCTAGCAAACTGCTAAAGCTCACGGCTATGTGGCAGGAGCACAGGAACCAGTGACACACACCTTGCATACTTTCCTGAAAAACACCCATGGTGGGTTTCTCCTCTTCCTTTCCAAAGGCTTTCATTCCATAGGTTACATTATTCACCCTCCTCTTTGAGGACCTGTGGCAGAGAAAATGACAAGAGGCAGACTGGTTTAGCTGTCAGTAGTGTTCCAGTAACACGCTGCTGCTCTATGCCAGTCACTTTCAGATGAGGTAATCCTTAAACCTTGAAATCAGAAGACCTCTTAGCTTATAAAAGAAAGGAAAAAACAACTAACACAGAACTGAGGATGAAAACAATGCTAGATAGAAGAAACACATTAAGAAGATATCCACCTTTTCTTCCAACAATGGCAAAATCTGCCCCTTTACTGAAGTGGTGCAAAATTACACTTTGAATGGTGAAGTTTTCCATTCCAAAAATATTTTTCATCATCCACGCCTTTTTAGAAATATGTTTCTCCTGGATAAAGGCATATCTACCCTGATTCATGCATTTGTACTTCTATGCTCTGTCTTTGTAATTCATAGGTAAATCTGAAAGTCAAAAATACTTACAGCCCCTGATGGTGCCTATGTGACTGCCCTCCTTCTTCCATTGCTCTGGGTTTAGTAGGAACATGAAGCTTGTGCTGAAAACCTTCCACTGGCATCCAGTCACGTTCTTATACCGGCTGTAAGCCTTGGTTCTAGTTTTCAAAGCAGTTAAGGGATCAAGCTCAAGCTACATCAGAGGATGCATTTTGATCTATAAATCACAGAAACAGTGATATTTTTCAGGGAACACAGAGACTGAAGATCACAAAAGCCAGAACAAAGCATGCAAGAGCCAGGGAGAATGCATTTTCTCTCTAAAGAGACACAGCTCTGAAGGGATCCTCTGTCTTTCAGAGGACACTAGATAGAGCAGGTCTGATTGCCTTTCCAAAGCATCACATGGCCTTATTTTCAGTGACAGAATACATTTTTGATCTCTAGCTCAATAATCCTCCCAGAAGACCTCATCAACTGCACTCACAAACTAAAAATTAAAATGCCTAGTCCTCATCAAGCTTTGGCCTCAAAAAAGCAAAAGCGCCAAAGCCTTCATAAATTTTAGGAGTTATTTTAATGTTACAAGTGTATACAAAGCCAAGCGTTACTTCTCTACCACCATCTTCTTGATCAGTACCAATGAGAAGCTTCTTCCTAGACCTTCATAGCAGAATGGGCAGTGTTGAAGATCAAAAAAAAGAAGTTACTTGGTCAAAATTACACTAGTGAGCAGAAGAATTGGACAGCACTCATTAACTACAGACAGACCAAGATGCCAAGATGCTACTTCTAAAAATCTATTTGGCACTTAAACAAAAATATTATTACAGAATTAGACATCATGTTGCAAGCAACTTTTGTAAGTGACACATATCAAGTACACCTTAGTACACATCTTGCCATAGCACTTGGATTTCACATTAGATGGCAGTTTAATTCTGATCTGATCTTTTTTAAGGATTAATTCCCTTCCACATCCCAAAATGAATGTAGATCTCCGTTCAGTCTAAAGCTTTCTAGCACATATTCTCTAATTTTAAAATTTACAGTTTTGAGCAAATGCTTCTAATGAAAGAGTAAATTCTTGTGGAGAAGATTGGGGTTATAGAAAAATCATCAGATAAAAATGAAGAACATGATTACTTGGAACCACTGAAACAATTTCTATGGAAAGGACTGGAAGTGGCTAGAAAATCTGATAGTAGAAATAAAAAATATGGCAAATTATTTTTAGTAGATATATTAATCATTTAGAGCTTTTAAATCAAATGAAACAGATCTGTAGAGAAAAACCCTAGTTCCACTGAAATTTAAAGCAATATTGCCACTGACCTTAATAAAGTCAGTGGGTGTCTAACATGATTCTGCTGTGTCGGGCTTATTATTTTGTCTAGACAAAAGGCAAGATCATATCTGTAAGTCACATAAGTTTTGTATCTGTTAGGGAACAATAGCAAAGAAAAAAGATTAGAGATAGATTGCAAAAAAAGATTTGGTTTCTTCTGAGGGCACATGAAGATACACATCTATCACCTTGTAGAAGAGGCTTGCTGTGACTTCATTAACAGAAATAATTCTCATGAGTTATACTTTAGCTGGCTTTCATGAGCAGCAGTTTCATTTCAAGCAGCTGGGGAATTCAGAATTTGCACGCTGGATTGTGCTGCTTTTTTAAGCATTCTAAACAATCAGAAATTCATTAGAAACTCTCTTCTCCCCAGTACCCACAAGCTCTGAGGCAGACATTAAATACTCTTATTTTCAAGCATTCAAAACAAATTCACAATGTGTTCTATACTTACTAATTCACTAAAGTTTGATGGTCACTGGAAAGCAGATGTTAGGCTTTTCTGGAAACGTAAACATCTGCCTTAGATATGAATAGAACTCTCCTAATACAAAAATCATTATGAAAGAATGAATTAAAAAACCTTCAAATAACTTAATAAAAATTAACCTGTAACATCTTTTTACAGAGGTGATCTGAATGCTAATTCTTTCCAGAAGATCTAAGGAAGCCTCAGGCTCTATTTCCAGACAGTATATACCAGAAGAAAAATAACACTTACATAAATATGTGTAGATTATTAGTGGTTGCCAAATAGATTCATTTGATATTTTTATGATCCAACTGTTTTCCATTTAGCCAGCAGACACTGATATTTTTGTTCTTCAGAGAAAAGCATAACAGACCAAATAAAATATTTTATACAGTAAAGCTGTTCTGTCCTTAAGGAGCAGAGTTTTTCCATATTGTTTCCATTTGAAAGTTTATTCAGATTATGAACCCCCTGCTGACACTGATACCTCTGCTCGCTCTCTCTCTCTCTCCCTTCCAACTCTTAAGTCAAAGAGTTGGGTCAGCACTTGTACTTTTACTTTGATTATGCAAAGTCCCCGTGGAAAGATACAGTACGTTCTAAAACATCTTTATTTTACGGTCTGCTGTGAGCTTACGTATTTGAATGCTTAATTTACAGATATGCTCAGGGAAGTATTGATGCAAAGAAACCAGCTATTCATACATAACCCAGATCAAAGCGGTACTTCTCAGTAACGTGTGCTCCATAGCATCAGTTAAATAATTTAGGGGAAAAAAAAACCTTCCCCAAAACATCTGTAAGTAATTTAAATTAAATTTTAAAAGTCATGGCTGACTTCCTCATGACTTTGCCTTCCTGCCTCTTCTGTAGTCTGTTTTTTGTTACCATGTCCTACCCACTGTGTTGGCTACCTGAATGGCAGTGCTGAAGCACTCAGAGCTCTGTGCACAGAGGCTGGTCAGCACAGCCTCTGACCTGGGCAGATGCAGAGGAGTCCTAGACGCACTTCCAGCTGACCAGGAGCTACATATGGCACCGAATTCAGGCCTGTGTGCCCTGCTTCTCCACTGTGCTTGTTACTGCAGGCTTGCCTTGCCGTTGGGCATGACATCAATCAGTTTCTAGCAAAGGCAGATCAGCTTGCACCTGCCTGCAACATGCTGCATAAAGTCTTCCCCATTACTGACACTTCCTTAACAGAAAATAAATGTGGACACGTGAATTAGGTGCCTTCAGCAGATGTGATTCATCAGTTGATATGCCTTTTTGGACTTGGGGGTCTAAGCGGTTGCAAAGAGGCATCCACCTCCTCTTTGTGGGAGGAAGAACAAGAGTGACAGAGCTCAGCTTGAGCAGCCTTGCAGATGGAGCCACAAGGTTGCAGAAATAAACATCTCATTCCTATTTGCAATATCTGGACATTAAAATATTGTGCTGTACAGTTCTCACTCCAGCATGAAAGAAACAACCACCTCTGTGGAAGTCCTGAACCAGAGCAGAGAACGGATCCAGCTATCAAGTAGCACACCATTTAAAGAGGGGAATATTTCAGCTGGAGCCCAGTCTGATACACTTTGCAGCATCGCTTTGGACAAGAGCGAACAGTGGGGATTAAATATTTTCACCTAGTACCACTGCCAAACACTTTATAATGCTGAAAGACACCCTGAGTTATGGTTTCCATTAAGTTAATATACATACATTCTTAAAAGATGTGTTCAGCATTTTGGGATTGTTCAACAAGCCAGATTAAGAAATTACCAGCAAAAGCAAAGATTTTAGCAAGGCCGCTGCTTCACAAGCCAACAGTAATCCTGATAATGATGCCTTAGGGGAGTGAAAGGCTTCCTCTCTGTGAATCAGAGCTGTAAGTCATTACTGGACACGGTACAGCCTGCTGAGCACGAGCAAGTGCTAGATTTGAAATCACAGCAAATGCAGTAGAATTTATGAACAAATTTCAAAATGTCAAGGCATCCTTTCACAAGCGCTTTGATGGGCTGATAAAATGGTTGAAATTTGCTGTGGTTTTAAATGTTCTAATAACTGCAGTATGTCAGGTGGATTTTCACATTTGCCTTGAAGTAGGCTTTGGTTATATGACTTTCTTCAAAATAAGGAAGAGTAAAATAAAAGCAAAGAGATACAGTTGACATACCACTGATGGAAGCAGGGCATAGCTGAAGCTAATATTGATTTAAGCAGTCCAGTTTCCAGATACTCTATTGCACTGTCCATTTAAAAACAAAATACATGCAAATTATCTTGAATATATATATATATGTTTTAACCCATACTTTTAACGCCATATATCTAAAATTTTGATTGAAGCTGAAAAGTAGAAATGCAAGATACCGTAAAAAAGTATGAAACCATCTTACAAGCTCCCTTCCTCATGAACTCACATTGACTTCAGTGAAATTATTATTGCTATTGATTACTGGAAATAACTATTGCCATCTTCTGGTACAATTGAAAATTGGAAGTTGTTCTCATTAAAACATGTGTTGAGATTGCTGATGCTATCTAATGCTCGAAATGGTACTCTTTTGTTTGGAATTGAACATGAAGTGCAGAATAGGTGTGTTTTTCCTATAAATAGCTGTGTTTCTCCCCAGAGCTTTTTGTAAACTTGACATGTATAGGATTCAAGATGAGTCTTGGGAAACAATGATGGCAGATCAAGTTTGCTAAACTTCTGCACTTCTAATAACATTCCTTGGGAATAATTTAAAGGTTTGGTGTACTGTGTTTGAATAACTTTCTAAGTATAATAAAAGTTTCTGTATACTATTAGTAAGAAAAAATTACAATCAACCTTGTCTAGGTTGAACTCCATACCAAAACAAACATGCACTAAGCTTGCACCTTAAATGAGCAATAGGCAAATGTTTTATGCCAAGAGGAAACTTTCATGGTCCTAGATTGAAAAACAAGAGGGAGATGTTCAGGCACATTCAAAATATCCTTGTCTAATTTTTACCCTCAGTGTGAGGAGAAAAAAAAAAAAAGCCAGATAACTTAAGAACTTGTCAAAATTACTTAGAGATAATAAAAACTCAAGAGTCAAATTTTTCATATACAAGGCTGCTCGAAGTGTAATACATATTCCAGGACAAAGGGTATTGACACATTTTCAAGTATTTTATAAATATTGCATCATTTCATGGCTGCAAAGTAAAATGAACAAGTTTCAGCCTTGAAATAGGTCAATGAATATCTAGTCAGTACGGATCAAGTCACGAGGGAATTTTACATTATTTGGTAGCTTTATACCACTATGTATATGCTTCCACCTAAGTACACCTTTCACGCACCAATAACTTTGTGAAATTTTATGGCCTGCATTATATACCCAAGGTGTTTTCAGGTTTTCAAATCTGCACATCTGTAAACTAATTATACAAAAGGGAATGAAATGCGCTTGCTTACCTGTTTAGGTTCAGTAGACTGATTTCAGAGTATGCAGAGACTTAATTTCAGGACAAAAAATAAATACAGAACTTGTTCAAGAACCCACTGGGAGCTTTTCCACTGACTGCAGTGGCACTAAGTGCATTATATATGCTCCTTTGTTAATAGGTGGTGCTACTTAAAGTCAATTCTTAAATTACTGGAAATGATTCAGCAATAAAAGAGATTTCTATTGGCTCTAAGACTAAATACATAATACCTTCAAAGAAGTGGGAGAGGAATGAAAGGGGAAATGAAGAGAAAAATCACACAGGATGATAAACGGCTCCATTTTTTTCATTCCAGATCTACCACCAGACTAGTCCCTGGCCAGATAAATTTCTGTCATGGCGTTATTTTTTTTCTTACCTGATCCCTGGCTGGTCAAACAGTTTCTCTGTATTCCTTTCAGGCTACCTGTCTTTTCTTCCACCCTCTGTAGGCTTCCTTCTTGTGTTTGACTTTGTCCAGGAGCTACTAATTCATCTATGCAGACCTTTAAGGCGTTACTGCCTGGCTTCATCTTTGCTAGAATGCATCACTCCTGTGCTTGGAGGAGGCGACCCTGGAATACTGACTAGTTGTCTTGGGCCCCTCTTCCCTCCCAACCTTTGTCCCATGGTACCGTGCCAAGAAGGTCCCTGAAGAGGCTGAAGTCTACTTTCCTGAAGTCCAGGGTGGTGCTTGCTGCTCACAATCCTTGCTACCCTGAGGATCTTGAATTCCACAATTTCACAGTCACTGCAGCCAAGGCTGCCCCTGATCTTTACATTCCTCATCAGCACCTCATTGTTGGTGTGAGCAAGGTCCAGCATAGCACCTCTCCTCATTGGCTCCTTTAATATTTGCAGAAGGAACTTATCATCAACGCTTTCCAGGAACCCCCTAGATTTTTTATGCTCTGCTGTGTTGTCCCTCCAATAGATATCAGGGTAGTTGAAGTCCCCCATGAAGACCAGGGCTTGGGAACATAAGGGTGCTCCTATTTGTCTCTAGAAGGCCTCATCTACTTGGTGTCTCCATTTGAGTGGTTTATAGCAGACCTCATTACAGTGTCCCTTGTCCCTATGCTCCCTTTAATACTGACCCATAAACTCTCAGACAACTTCTCATCCATCCACAGAGAGAGATCCTTGCTCTCCAGCTGGTCACTGACACAGAGGTTGACGACATCTCCTTGTCTCCCCGTCTGTGTTTCTAAAGAGCCTGTATCCTTCCATCCCAACATCTCAGTCATAGGAGACATCCGACCACATCACCATGATGCCAATAAGATCACAGGCCTGAAGATGTTGAGTACATCTCTAACTCCTCTTTATTCCTCATGCTATGTGCATAATTTTTCCCCTTGATGAAGCTGACTGGCTGGAATTCCTTCGTGCTGCATTTCAGGTACTCTCCTGCTGGCCTGTGATCATTTTTTACCTATTAGAACCAAAGAACAGAGCAAATTTTTTTCTGACATTGTTTTCTTGAACACCTTCATTCTAAGTTTGCTTCCAAATTTTATCTGCTGGCTGCATACACTGTTGTTGTGGTTTGATGTAGCAGGCAATTAAAACAACCACACAGCCATTTGCTCACACACACACACCCCCTCCCACATTGGATAGAGGAGATTATTGGGGAGAAAAAAGGAAAACACACGAGTTGAGATAAAGACCATTTAATAGGACAGAAAAGAAAGAGAGTAATAATAATATACAAGTACAGTACAGCACAATTGCTCACCGCCCATAGACCGCTAATGCCCAGCTAGTCCCTGAGCCTCAGTCTAAACCTCTGGCCAGCTTGCCCCGGTTACACACAGAGCATGATGCCATATGGTTTGAAATATCCCTTTGGACAGTTAGGGTCAGCTGACCTGGCCGTGTCCCCCCTCAGCTTCTTGCACGCATACGTCCATGCTCCTCACTGGCAGGGCAGAATGAGAACCTGAAAAGTCCTTGATCTGCTGTAAACTTTTCCTAGCAACAACCAAAATATCAATATGTTATCAACATTATTCTCATCCTAAATCCAAAACACAGCTCTATACTCACTGCTAGGAACAAAAGTAAGTGTATCCAAGCCAAAGCCAGGACAACTGTGACCTTACCATTAGGTCTAGTCAAGCTACTGGTTCACACAGATTCTGTCTTAATTATAATTGTAATTCAAAGAAAAGACAGAAAATTAGTTATATTTTTGTGAGGTTATTTTAACATTTTACATGCAGTTTCAGGAATCAATTTCATTGCCTGAAATGACAAAAAAATAGCAATTTTATTCGTCTGTTTCTAATGTATTAATATTTATCTTTTCTTTCCGAATAACGTACATTTGTTATGGTAAATGCCACACTGGGCCTTCTTAGCATGAATAGAGGAGTATTCAGATGTCATCCCTAAATTCTCAGACAACATTTTTTTCCTACTTTAAACCTCTAATCAGCCTCTCTGCCTTCTGTTTGACACCCTTGGCCACACTATAGTTTGGGGAGCCAAATGGGACACCCTGAGTACTTAAGAATTACTTTTTTTAAGGCATTCATTTTTTATTATTATTATTGAAGTAAATCTCTAATTTTAAAGTTTTGCTGGATCCAAGTCAGCCATTACTATTGCCTATCATCTGCCAAATACACATCAAACAAAAATTTAAAACCCTCATGGATGCCAAATATTTTGGCAGCCATCCACCAGTCTCTAAAAAAAAAAAAAAAAAAGCCTACTTAATTTTTCATAGCAGTCAGGGTTTTCTGAAGTTAATCTATTAAATACACAATTACTTTCAAATAACAGTAAGCCAATGACTTGAACCCTTCAAAGCAGCACAATTGAAATTGAAGACAACACTGCTGGAAGGGGTCTCCAAACGACCCCATCGCAGCGAGGACTCCTGCAGATGGAACAAAACTCCACTGAGCTGGATGCTTTACAAATTCAGAATGAAAAGGTGGTTCCTGTCCAGGCGTCTGACCTTAAGAATGATTTGATTTCATGTATCGTGGCCACTTCATTTTCTATGAAAGACTAATAAATACTGGCCACCTTCCAACACCATTTCCTCGTGGTTTTTCATTAGAAATATGTTTCCCAGATGACATGGTTTGTCTTGATTCCAGCAGTGACACTGCAGGTCATTTTAGGAGACGATTGTTGCTTCCCTGCTTCTCAGGTGCCTGCCCCTCACCAGCACCGTCTTTAACATGGCCAGAAACACTTTTTCAATGGATAGACCCCCTAAGGTTTGTGAATAAGATGCACGTTTTCCTCACGCCCCTTAGAAACTTCAGTTATTATGTCCATTCTTAAAATCAGTGATTTAAGGGAAGGAGAGGTACTTACCAAGGCTGTAGCCATTTGGAGAGTCTAGGTGGGACTTGCTACTTCTTTTTACTTCATTGATCTCTTGTATTAAAGAGTCAAAGAGAGCTAAGGTGAGCAGAGGAAGAAGAGCAAAGAAGTTGACCTTGTGCTGTTTTCCTGTTAGGAAAGGGCCTATTCATAAGGCCTTATGCAACACAACAGCCTTATGAAGAGAGGTGTTTAGGATGCTTTGGACATGAGACTGAAAAGAGACAGCAGACTGGTGGGATTTAGCAGAATTTTGCTACCATATATTCACTGCCCCTCACTATCTTCCCAAATCTCTTCTGGTGGCCACATGTGTCTGTCTCCTGGTTTTTTTATTCAGAATAGTAGCTAGAGAAAGCAACAGAAAACATAAAAATCATAGTACTATTTGTACTCACACAAAAGTGGATTTCTGTGTGGGAAAAGAGGAAAAATGGTGTTTAGGATGTAAAAAACAAAAAAAAATTTACATACATGCACTGCGTGCTCCTCATTTCTCTGACTCTGTGGTAGTGGTTTCTCATGCTGCTGAATATTTCTCCATAAAAGCTACCTCTTAGACTGTTCATTTAAAGCCTTCGCTTATTAGCACTCAAAATTCCTGAAAAATAAGTTTTGTGAAGGCATGATAATATTTTGCCAAATAGGCTGGCTCTAGAATTTGCAAACTGATTGGGGAACATTTCATCATTCTTATCAATGCAAATACTCCATTGTGCATGGCAATAACAAATCCTCTGAAGTAACTTCCATTACAAAATAAATAATAGCCAAGTTTTACATAAACAAAGCCTGTGTGGTCTTCATAAAGAAGATTCACCACACTAAATTTAAATGAAGATTAGTTTGTAAACATTTGGAGGAATGTGGATTTTCGCTGTGTGTTCAACAGTTGTTTCTATCACTAAAAAACACTTTTTTCCACAAGCTTTTCTGGTTTTATTTTCCTGGAAATCCTATAATCTTTATCAGAACTAACGTTGCATTCAAGCAAATTCTTAGCAAGAGAATGATAAATATTTTCTATCTTATTATATTGGTTAAAAGGTGCAACATTTATCAAAAAAAACATGACACACAGGAAGCACACAAGTTACATTCACAATAATCCCACTTGCTGTTCTGCATACAAAAGCCTTGCAAGTTTGGACAGTTTGGGGTAGGGGGAGTCAGCGTGTGATATTTTGGGTATTTTTAGTAGAAAAAAGGTAATACGGATTCATCAAAATTCTCATCCTAAATTTTGTGAAAGGAGGGTCGCTTGCTGTTGGTATTTGGTGATATAATTTATACTATTATCTAGCCCGTGGCTCTGGAAAATGATATTATCATGCAGGGTGGCTTATAAACAGATGCGAGTCCTTCAGGATTTGTACAACAGAAAAATTATGGGGTTTGGTGCAGGAAAAATATTTCTAGCCATGTCGGCACAGTTGATTCCATCTCCTATAAAACATACTGCACTAGGCAATATTTACACAGTAAGGTAAAATATGTAAATCAAGTGCATTGATAGTTTCACTTAAGAAATAAGTATTGACAGCTAATAATTACTTAGCATCACAGGAACCAGAACTGAAGCAGCAATAACAACATGAAGTTGCAGTAAGAAAGAATAAGCCACAAGAAAAGACAATGAACACACAAAGTTAGTATTCACTAAAAGAATTAAAACCATATTGCAAAAATTAAATAGAAGAGCTTGTTTCAAGATAAAGCAAGCACAGAAGTTTCCAGACTGACAATATTAAGTGCATATTTAATGACATTAAGATTTATGTGTGCTTCCTGGCAAATTTCTCATCATTTTTGGTCCAAATTGTTCTTTTTGGGGACTATTTCCACACCTTAAGCTTCATAAGAGCTTGAGGTGTTTTTTAATTGGAAAAAAAAATTTCTAATGATGACATGATTCCCCAGTCAAAGAATTTAATTGTTTCTGGTTGCCCTGCTATGACTTTCCACCACAGCTTCAGAAATACGGACAATCTATTTGCTGGCTAGAGAGGATAAGATAAAAAAAACCCAACAAGAATTCAAGAAAACACTCCAAAACTTTTGTTCCTATAGGAGTTCCCTCACCCTCTAATTCTTCTTGTCTCCCAATACTTACTGAGCTTTTCACAGATTTGGATTTTCTTTGACTGGGTGCCTCAGCAGCCAGTTATACTATGAGATCACTGATGTTCTCCACAGAAAGTTATTTGCATCTTCGGCAAATAGCGCAAGTTCTGTTCTACCCTTCCCTCTCTTCCTCTGTCTGAATTCCCCCTTACTCCATGTTGGAAGAACAGTGGGTGTGTGTTTGGGATGCTGTCATGTGTATTGCATTAACCAAACATGGGGATAAAATTTTTTGGCGAGATTTCTTTTTTCCTTTTTTTTTTTTTCCCCTTATTGTCTGTCCAGAGAAGTTGGCTGGTTTGGGAAAGGTTTTTTGCCTTCTCCTCACCAGGAAACCAAAAAATCAGCTTGGACAAAAATTTCTGCTGCCACATGGGACCACCACAGAACACCATTTCTCCGGTGAGCCCAGGTCCTTGTTATGCTGACTGAGAGTCAGAAAGAGAGTCAGAGTCACTTTCCACCCTTACATGCAAAGACAGCAGAGTAATAAGGAACAATGTAAGCCAAAAATAAAGGTAGGAGGTGGAGAGCAGGAATTGCCCTCCATCAAGGGATCAATATTGTACAAGTTATCTGCTTGTTGCTAGATGTGGCAATAGATAAAGCTCTGAGGGTTTTGTTGTTTGCTTTGGGGTTTTTTATTTATTATTTTGTCCTCATCTGCCCAAAATGACAGCATATTGCAGATAAACCACGCATACACTTCCACCCCTCCCCATATTTTTTCCCCCTTACATTATTTCTACAGAACAAATATCTCTGCACTGAGTGAACTAGTTCCTTTCCCTTCTTATGCATAATATTCTCTGAGCTGCATGCAAATCTCCAGTAACCGTGATTGCTATCAGCAAAGGATAAACCCACAATGAACAGATCCCAGGTTTTGTAGCCTACAATCACCTTCTACTTCTATAATATCTAAAACCTACCACCCCTAAAGCACAATTGGAAGTCTAGTTTAATTAATCTTTTTCAAAAAGAAGCCATTGGTTTGCTCCAACTTGTTTCACACACTACAAAGAATAAACCCGAGGCCATACTCTCCTGGTTACCACAACATGATAGCACGCACTAACACCGGGCCATCTGGCTATCTAATTGCATCTTGTGAGCATGAATCTAAATGAAATGCTTCTGTTTGTGGATTGTACACTTTGAACAATGAAAATACCAGATGATCATTCACCGAACTGATATTACATTAAAACTTTATCGTAACAAGCAAACTCATGCTGACAAGTGCAATCTAATAACATTTTGTCATTCATCATAATTAGGAGTTCGTGATAAATTTTATATTTTTCTCTTCGTGTGTGTGTATATATATTACATATATCTCCTTTTAAAAGTATTAGTTTGCCTTTTAAGATTCAGTTTTCTTTTGAGATTAGTCATTGTGTTCAGACAAGGAAAATAGGAACCATATTAACTATTCCATGTAGTTTGCAAGTGCAGTGGATAACACTAAGAGAACATATCATAGAAAAGATGTAACAATTAAAGGTACACATTTCCCAGAGAAAAAGGAAGACTTTTAAATGCTTTTAAGTTACTATTATAAAGGGTTGATGTCCTCTCTTTAGTATAGAAACTGAATAACTTGATAATTTTTTTAAATAATAGAAATATTTGTAGACAACAATGTTTCACCCCACCATTCTCTCATGCTGACCCACCTGGGACATGCCCCTTGGAACCACACGTATTTGTTAACCATGAGTTTAGGGGGTCCTATTAAGCATAATCCAGAAGCAGTATCAGCATCAGGTTTTAGGATGGCACTTAGACAGTATTGCTATTCATGTGTTTGTGATAGCAATAAAGTTCTTGATAATATTTTGAAGAAAGAGAGAATGAAAAACAGAGAAGAAAAAAAAAAGAGTGGGAACAATAGAATATATACACCCAATCTACAAAAACTGAAGAATCTAAGAGACACACAAATCCCTAGTCTGTTGGGATCCAATCCTTGTAGACTCAATTTTCGTGCTGGATTAACTCCTGATGATGACTTCAAAGGACCAGGTTTTCACCTCAACTGTTCAAAGCAAAACTGAAAAGAAAAAAGCCCACACAAGACTCCCCAACCTGTTTTTGATGTGGAATGTGCTGCGCAGGATGACTGGGACTCACTGAGCAGCCCTGATCCTCTAATCTACATTGTTCAAGGAAAGGACTTTGAAATGCATTTTGTGGTGCAGAATTATTTTGTGGTGCAGATGATTATGTAACCTGATATAACCTTTTATATAATTTAACATATCATCTGGTTCTCTACAAGGGAAACATTGCCAAAATGTGTGGGATAATGTCTTATTTACAGCACCATATAGATTTGCAAAGATATGTCTGATGTGTATTCCACGTATTACTGCAGTGTATGCAATTTTAGGGATAACTTAGCTATATATATTATACTGATACATTATATTTTTATTCTTAAATATCTCATTCTACAGCTTTTGTATACTTCAAGCTTTCTGTGTTTTAATTTTCTTGACGTGTTTAAAGCAATATATCAAACTGAGCTTCATATTTAAGTCCAAACATGGAACAGGTGCATCTTTATGTTTTGACTAGGAAACATTAGGCTTTGTATCAAAAGCTGACTGAAATCTTTTCAAAACACAGTGCTTGTTACAGGGGAGCAAATTACAACAACAACAAAGAATCACATTTCATATTTTCAGCAAAGTGGAGGCGGTAATGATTCTTCTAATGGTAAGATGATAATTGTCATGTAGTGTTATAATATCTTTGCTTGGAGGTGCTTTTTATTTTCATTTTTTATCACCTTTTCTGAAAGGCTGTGCAACCTATAAATTAGGCATGATACAACGTTTGAGTGAGTAGAGCGTGAATGCTGCCCAAGCTCAGCACCAAGACTAGCAATACAAAGTTCATTTCATGTCAGGGGAACATCATTGAAGATCCCAGCCAGAAATAAAATAGATACCTAAGGATGAAAGGTGATTATAACCTTGAATATTAAATGAAGAAATGTTTCCGAACACAATTCCACTTTTTCTAATGAAATGACAAAGTTGTTGTCACTTTGGAAAGTGTTTTTGACAAGGCTCTGCATTTGAGGTTAATGTCTGTGTCTAAAGGGCAAGCATTATGGAACAAGAGAAAAGTTGGTTCAGAAAATTGCAGACCACATGAGGAAAAACAAATGAGTAGTGTTAAATGTGTCCACAGAACAGTAAATAACAATGAATCATAAACCCAAATTTTTTTTCATTTAAATGCTAATATCACCTTTGTCTTCTAGAAATAAAGAAAATTAGTCGAACAACATTAATGTACTTAGTTCAAGCTCAACAGCCACTAGCTACCAGCAGGATATTTACCACTTTATAACACATGGGATGTATCTCATAGCTATGTAATTCTGCAACTCTCTGTGCTGATGTAGACAATATTTGTTGTTCTTGTTACTGGTTTACTCCATTAACCTAGGGTGAAGCTGAAATATCCAGGAGTATAAACAGGGAAAAGCATAATTCCTCAATATGGGGGTACTTCAGCTCAAACAACATGAGATTTGCAGAGCTCCAAGGCCAGCTGTGTGTCCCCTCTCATCCAACACCTCCTTTTGTGGGTAGTCAGATTCATCGTCACTAAAATGATAGTACAGATAGAGGTGTATTTTCATACATACTATTTAGAGCAGATGCAATAAGTTGTTCTGAGATGACATTCATCGTGATAATATTTCTCAAATCTCCCCCAGACCTTTGAACTCCACTTGTTTGGCACCGACACTCAGTTTAAATGCCGGTAGATACAGTCAGAGCAATATGCCTCCAATGTGGCCAACAGCATGCAGATATGCTACTAAAAGCTGCCTTCGAAATGGCCTCAGTTCAGGTGTGTGAGAAGAGTTAGAGAGCTGGAGGAGAGCTGTAAGGAAGGGAAGAGCAGAACGCAAGAAATGGGGGGTTGGGTATCACTATATTAATGAAGAACTGAACAAAAATATTTCAGTTTTTGCTGCCATAAATCAGTTTTCACATGCTTAGTGCTAAGCCAGTATGAAGTTTACCAGGCACATGTCCTACAAGTGAATCAATTTTCCTCTCCTATGAATTACAGGAACATATTCTTTTTTTGTAGGCCAACCCAACTAAGTAAACAGACTCATTGCTCCCTTGTGAGGAAGTGATCCCTCAGTAACTCAATTGCAGCAACACTCAGTTTCTTGCTTATCAGGTCTGAACCCAACCACAGAAGCAAATGCGTGGACCCACAGTGCAACCAAGCACTCCCATGCTGACACTGGTGGCTGGGCCACCAGCAGGACTGGGGCCACCACCAAGCTCTTCCCAGGTAGAGTGAGGAGCTGGCACCAAGGAAGGTGACCACCCTCATCTGGAGGCTGCTTTGGATGGGCAGTCATGCCACACTGCCTGGCATGAGAGGTAGAAAAAGGGATGCTGCCCGGTGGACAAAGGTAGGGGAACAATAACTAAGGAAAGTGGCATTCTCCACCTGAAAGCAAAACCCAACGCTTCTCTGTCTCTCAGCACAGACATAGGATGACATGCTATAAAGCTCTGCTTAACAAAGGGCACAGGAGCCCACTGCTGCATTGTTTTGTTGGGGTTTAGATGACCAAGGAGCACAGGAGAGGATGAAGTATGTCCATGCACACAGGCTCACTGGTGGCTATTGAAATGGTTTGACTTCTGCCCAGGGATGACCCTAAACTACTCTTCCCTCTCACCTGCCGTGTGCTGGCAAAGACATAAAGGAAAAGGATTGCAAGAGAAAAAGATCACTTTGTACATCTCTCCTCTCCCTCCCCCTCTTTCCTTTTTTCCTTTTTCCTTGACCATTTGATTCTATCCACTGGTAAACATGAAAATTAGGCTGCATGCACCTTTCTTCTGACCTGCTACTGGAGCTCTTTGCGTATTTCATTACAAAAGTATGATACTGTTCTAAAAAACAGTCTCTCTGTTGCCAGGGAGAGATTAAACTGCAACCCAGAAGCACATTTCACACACACTAAAGTTTAAGTGTTCTCATATAGTATGTTTGATCAAAATCATTTTAAGGAAGTATTTATCCACAAAGCCTATCAAGTCAAGCAGCATTCAAAGCACATTGATAAAAATGTCCCGATAGGAAATTAAAGGTATGGCCTTAAAAAAGCCATTTTAACAGTGGTCCCAAACTCATTGTAACCCTGTTTAGCAGGTCACACGCCTGGCTGTAGGAGCTCTCAGAGTAACAGCATCACATTTCTAGCACATAAGAAATTGAGTCCTAAATTCTTGCTGTGTCTTCTCACTGTGATGCTTCAGTGTACAGTTTGCATGAGAAAGAGCTCATTATGCCCCACATGATCCCAAATGCCCAGCAGAGATAACAGTCTAAGTCATTTGTTCTCTTTAAAATAATTTATTCATAGGTAGGAATATGAAAATGTGCCCTTTATGAAGTTTATCTGTATCTATAGCAAACACAGCTTAAATTAATTCTTCATCTTCAGGACTGGGAAAGTTTGACTAAGGCATTAGGGATTTTTTATTAACCTCCATTAATTCAGTAGTCCTACCACTTTGATAACAAATAAAAATGGATGGCTAAGAAGTTTCTTCTTATTAAAAGGTGTGAGTGAGTGCAATTAAACATGCCCTACATATCTCAAGATATATTACATATTCTAATATAACTCCAGGGTTAATAAGGTAGAATGTGACGTTTATTAGTCTGTTGACTAGTGATCACATACAGTACATCATTTCTGTGGAAGGAGGAATGCACAATGGCTGTTCTTAATTTTCCCCCTAGTTTTGTTTTTACTTTTGGCATTTCTACAGATTCCCGAGATATCCCACTACAATTTAATGTTAATTAGATCAGTAACAGCATTGTGAAAGTCTTTTTTTCCCCCTCTTCTTTTTATAATATTCCCTGAATTGCCAAAAGATCTACAAATATTACAAACTACTAAGTGGAAAAAATATTGAAAACTCTGTGTTTTACAGACCTCTGCAAAACCCTTGTACTTCTGCTCATTTTCAATTCAGACAAATCTAACTTTCTTTTAATCTAACTATTTTTAAGTAAGTGTCTCAACTGCTTAGAATCAGTCCTTACCTACTTTGATTTGAAACAATATCCCAGTCCAAACTTTTACCAGTTTTACGTCCACATGCTTTCAGGACCAATCCTTTTTTAGTAAATGGGAAATAAATTAAACTCGTCTAGAATCTGACCATATAAACTTTTTTTAAAGTGAAAAATAATGCAGAAGAGAATTGGGAGAAAATTCCAGCCCACAGCAATTAACATAGCACAATGAACTGAGGGCAGGGGGGAATGAAAATACATCAGATGATGTAAAGAAAATGGATACAGTATGCTACTAATATTATGACACTGAAGAAAGCATGCACACAATGTTATACCATTTAAAAGCTAAGTCAAGATAAGCCTACTTTATGTGTCATTTAGAATGAATAGACTATATTAATATACAGTCCATATTTTAAAATTACCTCTAAAATAAAATGAATAATGCTTTTGCTCCCTGCACAAACCAAACTCCTTTATCTGCACAGTAAAACCAGAGTACTGAGCCAGTTAAAAAATAAAGCTCCTTAGCTTAGATAAAAATTCAATGAAGAAAAATCATCTCTCATGATTAAATACTGAAAATGAATTATTTTACTTGCTTTTGCTTCTTGCTAGAATGATAATTATAAAAGCATAATTTAATTTTGGGAAGTGATCTGTTAAATTTCAAAACCTAGTATGTGAGTCCATCAAATGTGAAGACTCCTGAATGTTAGGTGCTAAATCTATAGCTCAACCCCTTCTAAACCAGTTTTCTGCAGACATCCATCTTATGATAGCTTCTTACCTCGTGCATATATATATACACACATGTTTGTGCATATGTTTTAACAGGCCGACAGGGGGGGAGTGTATTTTTATGATGAAATATGCAACATTATAGCAATCATTAAACAGGAGTGAGCTGAATTTGAATGTAATAATCAGCTAATCTGCGTTTTCTGCCAACCAGCTGTCCCACTCTGTGTCAGTTACCCCAGGTTCACTGCTCCCACTACCTGTTCAAAGAAGACAGACGGACCAGGAACCCCCATGTTTGGTGGTGGGCAGTGCCTTGCTGGATGTCAAGGTCTTCTTTTGTCTGCAAGCTCAAAGTTCTTGACCAAGGCTAGCAAGGTCTCAAACAGCTATAACAGATGTAAATAGCCCCACTGGTCTGTAACAAGCAATACGACTGTGATATAAATAGCTGCAAGGACCCATTCATTCGAATTATCCAGGTTTATATTGCAGCTTGGACTGGGCACAAAGGTCTGATGTACTCATCCCCTCCCAGGAAAGCAACCAAGGAACTACATTGTTTTTACAATAATATCAAACTCACTCTGCTTTTTAATAGAGAATCTAAACTTATTACCTTGTATTTTCCAAAGCAAATATACAAACAGTTCTCAAAAGAAAAGTTCCACATTTTAAGATAATTAGATTTTTTTCCTTTAGGCTTTTTTTTCTTGGCAGCTTTTTTCCATCCTTTTCTTTTTGAAATTGGAAAAAAGAATTTTAAAAACATACCTCAAACTGAATAGGTTGACTGCATTTTCCTTTTAAAAATAGATATTTTTACTCCAAATCTCTCTCAAAAAAGCACAAGAAAGGTCTCTCATTTAAGAAACTGTAATCAAAAGTAGTAAAAAAAAAATTAGACATTGTCTATATTTTATTTCCATAAGCAAGTTTTTTTTCTCCCTAAAAATGTAAAATAAAAGGCAGTCTATGAAATAACATAGCAATTTCTCATACTGACAAGAATATACAATTAGATCTATGAAATTACTTCTGATTTACTGAGAGGCATTAAGGTACTACAGCGATCAGAGAACTGAGACCAACAGACTAGCAGAAAATACTACAGCTAACAGTAGGTATGGCACCGATCATGGCTGGTATTCATGGCCCCCTGGAAAAGTGAAAACAGCCTAATTATTTAGTTATAGTCACGTCTATACATTATTCCACCAGAAGGCTTCATGGGAAGTGCTGGACTTAGGAGATCGATTGCATGTAACTCCATGGACCCTGCATGTTTTCATTACCTCCTAGCAGTCAAAGGACTTACTGTTGTAAACTGAGACCATGTTTATATTTTCCTCCTATTTTGTGATGACTGGACAGTCTAAAAACTTACTTGAAACTGTTACATTTTGGACCCTTAATTTAATCTTTTTGCTACACCAAGCAATTTATAGTTACATACTTTCATCTTTTCAAGAAATGCAGTTTTTAAGAGGTTATTAGATTATTTTTTTTTTGTTGTAATGTGGCAAAGAACTTGGATACATTTATTACTGACTCAGTTACACTTCAAATGTATTATAGTAAAAACTTAGCTTCTGATTTTTCTTGATGCTACGAGGAACAGCTTGAAACTAAAGACTGGGGGGGAAAAAAAAAAGCTAGTGTTTTATTTTTGGTTTTGATGGAACAAGTGACAGGCCTGATCAGTTGCATTTGACAGTTTATATCCCCCATAGCCTGAGCTGAAAATCTGGTTAAGATTGAACAGATTTATCTGGATTCCCCAGACTCGTCTTTACCTTGGCGATACTGGTTTGTGACAATAAGTTGAGGTTGTTGCTTGAAACAGAGTGACCCTAGCTGACGCCTTTCCCTTCACCACTGCTGGGAGAAAAGCTCTTGGTTTTATAGCATAAAGCTACCTCCAGCAGTGGATGGTGCAAAAACATGCCAAGGAGCAAAAGTGTGTCTCTTCTCAAGGCAGTTGTCACCCTGCCAAGGTGCCAGCAGCCCAGAGCAGCAGCCTGAAGGAGTCTGTCTGAGTTAGCAGAGCCAGGCCAAATACAGCCACGATGTTTCTGCAGTGAGCCCCTACACCGCTGTACCACCACAAACCATCATTCTGGGACTCTGCTCTGCTGCTACAATCCAAAGACAGTGCTGTATGTCACCATGGGATTACTATGGGTATTACTAAATCTTCCCAGTTAGGTTGATCCAGGAAGGAGGGGGTCAGCAGTGGGCAGGAGGCAATACCGTGTCCCAAGGGCTTTGCCAACTATCGAAGCTGTTGATCACTCCAGTGACTCCTTGCAATCAGGTATGTGTGTGCAAATGTATTTATGCACACATTTACTTTCCAGTTTAAGAATCATCTGGGTAATGGCATTTTATATTTTTAATTTTGCTCCTTTAAGGCGAATTAGCAAGGTGCAAAGCTGGAATATAAGTAAATAAACAACAAGACACACACTCAGGAGCAGCAAAGTATACCCAGAATCAAGTCATCAGTGGTCCCTAGAGAAGGGTAAATATAGACAGATATCCAAACCCAGATGTAAAAAAACCTGGTAAAGCAAGTGCCCAGAATTATGTTTTTGATTGTTTCAGAAAATATGGGCAGTGGCACTTACTAATTTTTCCCCTTAATTTTTCTCATAGCATTTGTGGATGAATATGCCTGCCTGAGTATGACATCACTTATAATAACTACTAGAAATTGCATCTCTCGAATGTGTGGTATTTTACTTCAGCAGTAGGGTTCACTATTGCCTATTTCTAGATTAGTAAAATTAACACATTTAAGACCACCCTAAAGACCATCGAAAATATAATTGAAGATAGCTAAGCACACAAACATCTTAGGCCACTTTGAAACTTGCACCTGAGCCTTTCTCAACCCCTACTCTTCCTCATTGTCAGTGCACGTATAGAGCTGTTTATGGGGGACCGAAAAAAAAAAGGAAAATAAAAAAGCAGCATACTGTTGTAATAAACATCACAGCACATTATTTTGAGAGAACAGTGAAATGCAAAGCAGCAAAATGTTATTACTCAGTTTAGGACTTTATGTTGTCATTTTAATGACTGCTATTCTTGTTTAAAGATCTATGGAATCTTAAATAACTCTGAACTGCCTGAACCTCAACTTTAAGTCCCATTTTAGGAGATTTCCAGCTCTGCAGTGCTCCCTAGAGTTACACTGTTGAACAAATTCAGTTCTGGCCTGAAGCTTGGCCATCACCCAATGAAGCCCCAGAGCAAATCTCAAACCAGCCAGCAGCCAGACGCTCAGACATCCAAGGTAAAGAGGAGTGTCCAAAAAGGCTTTTCCATAGCTCAGATCCGGCACAGGCAGCTCACTTTTTTAATGTTTGCATGTTTCCAGAATCCTGCCTACTGTGAAAACATCAGTCAACTTCCTACACAGGTTCATGACTATTTACATATTTCTGGCCCTTTGATGTCTATCACCTTCTGTTTAGAAACAAAGATACTGATGTTTGCCTTCCTTTTCTGAGGTTAGTTCAATTTCCAGAGATAAATACTATCAAGTGATTCTTTCACTTCTTGTGCACATGGAATACTCATCACTGATGACAGAGGTGACTATTAAAATTCCTGAATTGTGGTAGCAGATCTATTTTTTTTTTCAATTTTGTACATGTTAATATAAAACAACTGAACTTTTATGCTGATTTATTCAAACTATTACAAATTACATCTCTCTCCATTCATACTGTTATAAAATTAAATAACAAATACAATCATTAGAATTGATATTAACAAACTGATGAAGTACATAACAAATATAGGGCAGCACTGCTAGAGCCCAATTTCAGGAAGATAATTTATTACAAAACCTCATGGTTAATAAGGCTCCTGTTTAACAGAAATTATTTTCTTCAGGTTGCAGCATAGCCCCTTTTGCACATCAATGTAACCGAAGAGGAAGTAAAGTTTCATGGTTTTCAAAGAGGCCTAAGGATATTCCACTTGGAAAGATAATCCAAATTGGGCCTAAACCTCTTAACTATCTATTTCAAAGTCTCACCTTTAATATGGAATATTCTTGGAGACTTTGCATTTTAAATTTCTAAACCTACTTTGTGATCTTTCCCCATTACAAAATGTTACTTTTTCCTTTAAAAGGAAAAAAAAAGAAGTAGTTGTTCTAACAATGCTTATTTAAAACAGCAAAGCCAAGGAAAACTTATGAGTTATTTTCTGTTGAATCAGCTCTTGTCCCAGGTAAGAAGAATCAGCCCTGTCTAAACAATCCATAGGGAAATTCACATTTTCCTTTAGACAGTGGCTGTTAATTCTGACATTACACTTTTCTATCCTTTTCTCTGCACCAGCCCTTTTAAAATGATTATTGCATATGCTTTCAGTGTCCCTACCTTCCCAAGTAAAACCAAGCTCCCTTAATAATGCACTCTGATAAGACATTTGAGATACCAGATCCACCGCAAAACACCTCAGATCAGTTCTCAGCCTTCTTTGTTCATCTTATTTGTTAAACTTTCCCTTTCTGCCCTTTAGATGTGCTAGACAAAGACCCAAAGTGTCATATTCATTCTTTAAAATGTTGATTTTAGTCTCCAAAGCTTTCTTTTAATAACATTCATTATCTCTCGCAGCAGATGCTGAGGGCGAGCAGGCAGCAGACTGATTAGAAGTATCTGAGATCGGGTACAGCTACTGTTTTTTAAGACTCAGTTCAAAGTGCTTAATCACACGTTTAAATCCTATTAAAGTCAAGTGTTTACTTCAGTTTAAGCAGGACCTGAGCAAAGCAGTTTGTTCTGAGGAAAAATAATGGAATATTTTGTGCGAGCAGGACACACTGTGATGGGCATCTCCTCCCTACTGTTTGCGACAGACCCAAGCCATGAGATTTGTATTCAAACCCAGAGCAAAAGAGATTCATGTTGTTCTTTCTTCCAGGTTAACATCAATAATTGTATCTCTGGAAATGCTTTGGGCTACTAAAGCTGATATTTTAAAAGCACAGCAGGATTCATTAGGCAAGTCAACAACTAGAGGATCAAAGAAATATCAACAAGCACCAGGACTCTGTTATTGAAGCAGAAACTCTCTTTTACAATGTTGAACCTTGCAGTCAAATTAAGAAAAATACAATAACTTTTGTCATACACCTTGCATTTGAAGAATAAATTTCAGAGATATGGAAAAGGCACCAGACCACGCCACAATTCTCAGAAGATTGTTGGTATATTGTATCAGCAAACATCACACACATTTAAGTTGCATTTTTATCCCAATTATAGTGTGTGCGTGCAAAAACTACTACTGTCAAATACCCCATGACTCACTTTGCAACTAACCTTTAAAGGCTTCTGTGAACTCTGCCTTGTTGAATCCAAGCTTTTCTTTCATTTGGCCAATAGGTGTTCAAATGCGCCAGCAAGTGGAGTGCATAGGCTGAATGTTGCTTAATTTGGTTGGCTACGTGTACCACAAGGTATTTTTTGCCCTCAGTGCCATCAACCATAGAAACATTACAAGTACACATAATTAATTAGTGGTTTACAAAAGACAATTAGATATAACCAAACACTTCCTCCAAAGAATAAAATAATTGAACTGGAAAAGGGTACTAGGACAGTAAGAAAAAGAAGTCAAGCAAAAAATAAAAGTAAATAATTGCAGGTAATTCCACATAATTGTTGAGGTCTTGGGGCTCGGGGTTTTTTCCTAACTTGTATTCTGTTAGCATGTATTTTCACTTATGAAACAGGTATTGTCCATTTTAATTACTATTATGATTATTTATTAATTTCTATCAAGGGTTCAAGATCTGACAGTGCTCATGCAAAACAAAATATAGGCTTGTATGCTGTGGAAAGCATAAGTAGATACACTGACACACAGAACAAGTTACATTTTC
Source organism: Laterallus jamaicensis coturniculus (assembly GCA_022605575.1). Lineage (NCBI taxonomy): Eukaryota > Metazoa > Chordata > Aves > Gruiformes > Rallidae > Laterallus > Laterallus jamaicensis. The sequence continues at coordinate 8,842,771 of JAKCOX010000005.1, forward strand.
CTTTATTCTGATAACTATTAAACCTCCATCCCTTCATTTCCTGTGTTCCATTATTTTGGAAAATAATTGTTCAGAATTATGATTGTTTGGTCAAAGTGTTCTAATAAAAATATGTCTATGGACAGGGCCTCCACAATATATGTTACTCCTACCCTTTCCTTCCCCTCCACTTTTTTCTTTAATCCCCAATCTCTGCTTTACATCTTCTCTTTAGTAAAAATTATGCTGCTGCTGTCCATTGGGACTTTGCTCAATTTTTATACTTCCCTACAACACTAAATGTTTCATAATAGTTAAGTTTTCCCTATGATACATTGATTGGTTATTCTCACTAGTCCCCTGTATAAAACCAGAATCGATACCTCTTTCTGACTGTTCTTTAACACATTCATAAATAAAGGGTTATGCCTTCGTCTGGCATGCATGTACTTACTTGATTTATAGCAGCTTGAGAGCCAGGGAAAAATCATAGGCAAGTACAGGATTTTTGTGCAGAGTTTCTATGGGAAAAGATGGTGGGGAAATCCTATTTGTAGGTTCCCGCTGTGGTAGAAGAGTTGCATGGCAAATGCAGTGCAGTTGCAGAGATTCGTGGCGTTAAAAAAACCAAAACAGAACAAAAACACCCCAAAAAAACCCAAACAGCATTTTGATCCAAGCAACTAGTGATGCAAACCCAGGCTTCCTCTCAATTAGTGTCAAGACATCTGAGATCAACACAGGGAAAAGGAGGGCAGGCCTGAGTGGATTCTTCAAATTCTGCTATGTTACCTAAAATGTCCCACCCACTCTCTTCACCCCCACACATACAGCTTGTGAACACCCTATACCAACAGCAGTAATAGACCAAGAACATTGCCACATGACAATCACCCGACTTCCCAGTTTGATGAACTATGTCACGCAACATGCACAGTAGTTCGTATGAGGACTAACAAAAATTTTAAAATAAATATTTCATACACATATAATGGTCACCCTTTCCATCCAAAGGATGGCCTATTTCTCTGTAGATTTGGAAAAAGTGGCACAAACCCCCCAAACAGGAACATGCCTCAGCATTGTAACTGTAGAATGGTTTGGGTTGGAAGGGACATTAAAGATCACCAAGTCTGAATCCCCTGGCATAAGCAGGGACACCCTCCACTAGACCAGGTCCCCAGAGTTCCATTTAACCTGGCCTTGAACACTGCCAGGGATGGGGTTTCCACAATCTCTCTGGAGAACCTGAGCCAGGTCCTCACCATCCTCATAGTAAATAATTTCTTCCTAATATTTAATCTAAACCTGCCCAACTTCAGCTTAAAGCCATTCCCCTTTGTCCTGTCACTGCATGTGATAGGACTCCATGGCCCTCTCCAGCTTTTTTTTTTTTTTAAGAAGCAGTTGTAAAAGAAGTAGTGATGTAGAATGATATAAAATCTGGGACATGTTTACTACAGAACATAAATCCACCTTAACAACTCCATTGACAGATATCCTTTACCATTAGTTTAAGTTTAACTGTTTCTGTAGAGCACTGGAGAATAAGTGTTAAGTAAATACTATCCATGAACAGGACGTAAAACTCACTTGCACAGAACACTTGAACCAGAAAAGTTAATGCATAAAGTTGTTCAGGTAGTCCTGGATGTCAAGCAGCATCTTCAAACATACTTAAAAAAAATATTTAGAAATTACATAGATTTTTTTAAAAAAAATGTCAGTCCCTCCCTTTTCCCTACTTATTCACCACTCCAATCATCTTGCACACACTCATTTCTGAAGCTGAGACTTCCACAAAAAGCAGCAATTAATGACAAAGAATACACTTTGGTGATATGCTGGTATTATTACTGACTCGGTGTCCCTCCTGTAAGGCCATTGCTATTGAGTGTCTAGGGATTATCTCACTGGTCATCAATTGACTTAAAGTTGGAACATTTTACTTAAAATATTTCTGTTCACAGTAAAAGATTTTATTGAAGTGTAGCTAACTGTAAAAGCCCAGTATGACTTCTTCTCAAAAGTAATTTTGGCAGTATTTTAAATTTTAATTAAGAACTTTATCTCAAATACTGGCATAGGATTTTACAGTTTGAAAAACTTGTGTTTATGTGTATGCATCATGTTTTATTTCCATACATCTGTGGTTCTGATAACACCAGAAAGCATTTTATTATCAGTGTAAATGGTGATGATTAACATAATATTTAAAGAAAATGATCCTGACACTTAAAGCAAAAAGATCTATAGGTGGTCTAGAATATCTTTTTAATTATGTTTTTTCACTATGTGATGTTAAGCCCACGCTAGTTAAAGTAAATATAAATGTCATTCATATAAATAAAAATAAGTGGATTATTTTTCAAACATGAATAAATATTAGGAAAGGAGGTGCAGAGCAAGGGAATTCAGTTTAATTTATGGTAGAATATTATACAACAGGAAAAAATGCAGCTCTTTTAAGAAGACTAGCTGAATTTAGTTGATTATACAATCTGAAGAACACTTTTAAAGTTCTTAGCCAATTGTTCCTTACTAACAAAATGCAAGAGACCCCATTAATCCAGTCAAGAATGAGCTGAAGCACAGCTGGATATTAAAAAAAATAAATCCTCTGTACATTTGACATGGTAAATAAGGTCAGCATAAAAATAAAAAGTTTTTTACTATTAGTAAGTCAATCTAAACCTCAAATACTGTGTTAAAATAATTGGAAGTTCTGGTAAGAACCACTGTCTTCCAGAAGCTGGTCACAGCTGTGAACTGAAAAGCCTCTACCCAGTGTGGGAATTTTGCTGATCTCTGCTTAGAAAAGATATTATTTTTAATTATTCCAAATTTCTATTAATTTCATAAAAGTAAGGGGAGACAAGCTTTTAATTTATTTTATGTCACATTAACCATGGGCTTAGTGCTGTACAAGATACAATGGAATAGTACCGATGCATGCTCAATGGAATAGATGTTGGGCACAAAACCAGGTCTCCAGGTTTGGAAATGCATCTCAGCCATCAGGTTTGCTTAAAAATAACTCCCTGTTGTACCTATCAGCTCCCACTTATGTAACTTGCACATGAATACAGGGAATTAACAAGACATAAAGTGCCTTTTCCACCCCCCACTAAATCTTGAAGCTGGTGAATGTAAATGCTGATGTTGAAACTTTGGCAATCTCCTGACATTAAGTAAAACTGTAAATAAGAACAAAGAAATGTAAATGGGCATGTTATTTTCTCTTCATTTATTAAAACATTTTAGAAGCGTTACAGAGGTAGGTTTGGGTTGTTTTGGTTTTTTTTTTCCTCCCACCTGCTTTGAAGTTTCAGCTTTTGTTCTGAAGGTGGTTCCCACCCAGGGATTGTCCTCCCTTCTCCACTTCCCTTCAGACCGATCCACCCCTGCTGTGTCAGCAGCACATGAGCAATACACTTCTGAAGCTTCCTGTAATTTAGTTCGCCTTGTTGTATTATAGGTAAACATGTTCAGACTTATTTTGTATACATTTGGGAAATAATAGCTTTTTAGAGTCAATGGTAAGAATCAACTTGAGGTACTAAAATAAACTGTGGTGAGGACTGTGTCCTGTAACACTTTTACAAGCAGCAAATTCCCTCAGTGTTCGGGTTTTTTTATTTAATCAGAAAATATTGAATGGTAATTTCTGTTGTTTTGTATCAGGACTAATAAAAGTTTACAGTAATGTTTGTTTGTATATACTGTGTTGCATCATGAGATGGGATTCAGCTGACAAAAGCCAAGGGCCAAATTTCATCTCGGGCATCCCTGGACTTCACTGTCTTTCAACAAGGTTTCTGGTTCCCTCTATGTCATATTTCTCATCCCCATGCATACACTTCCAACATCCTAGGGCAACTTAAAGTGTGTTGGCAAGTGGTTCCTACTCACTCAGAATTACATAAACTATTATAAATTTCTGGCACAGTTTTATGCATGGAAAAAATACCAGCCCAAGATCCAAGGGTCAGAGAGCCTGATGTTTCAGCCATGACACCATGAATTGGCTAAGGAAAAACTATGCATGCTTTTTAACCATTGGGTTTGTTTTTCTTCACCGCCTAATAGGACGCTAATACATAATTCATTGCCAGGTAAATAACAGGCTGACTGTGCCTCTTGCTGGCCAGGACACAAGGTTCAGCAGGCAGATGTTTTGGTGTAAGAATTTCAGCCCCAACAAAGCAGTGGGAAAATACCCCTAACCAAACACTGAGCAGCACAGACAAAAGTTCTGGTTATCCCATGGCTTGCACCAGGCTGGCATGCTGGCTGAGGTCCTGAGAGGAGGTCCCTTTCCAAAAGGGTGCCAGGTCCTGCCCAGTCCCCGGAGAATCTGAGCTGGGACATGCCATCACCTCACAGAGGGCTCTGGGACAGTCCCAGCTTCCAAAAAAACACATTTTATCCCAGTTGGGTAGCAAATGCCTCACCTAGGCCCCTTAACAGCAACAGACACAGGTCCAGACAGCAACCACAACAGAAAACTAGCCCTACGTTTTGGCAGCCTTTCCTCCTCCTCCCCACCACAACGGGAAGCACTGTTTTTCCAGTGAACAGGAGGGATTCTGTGGCTGTGCACAACACATTGTTATCACACAGTTCGGAATAACTCCAACCAGTGTGGAAACCAGGCGCTCTGGGCTGCAGCCCTGGCCAGCAGCCTACTGTTGCCGGCCATCTTTTGGTACCAAAGCAGGGTCAAAACCTGCTTTTGGCCCCTCTGGGGGAGTTCTGAAAGCATGCTCTTTCTCTGCCTCAGGAAGGGGAAAAGAAATTGGCCACGGTTGAAATGAATCCTTTATACACATCTTCCCTTTCCATCACTGCATGACTACATGAGGTTTTGCTAAATCGGGCATTTTCAAAATACTGCTCTTTCACCAATAATGCCCCAACTTCTTGTTTTGTCAATGTACATTAGAACTTGTATGGCTTGCCACATCCTCAGACGACACGTTATGAGGCAATATTTCTGCTTTGTTAAAAGGACTATCCCACTGCAAGCTGAAAAGAGCCAAAATGCATCTCCTGGAAAACATTACCACCTCAGCTGTTTCAACTGATCATTAGGACTGGCTGAAACTATTACTGAAAATGGGCTTCCAACTACAAAGTTTCATTCAGTTAAAGTCTTTCAGTTCATGGCTGCTTTCTTCATTTTTTGAAATATTAGAAAAAAGCTTTCATATTTCTGTGGAACTTTCTTTTAAAACCTCCGTGAAAGGAACATCTTCATCTTCATTAAAGCTGGCCTTGAAACGGCGACTAATGGGAATGCTCAATATTAAGAACCTCCTTTGAGGGACAGATTTACACTCCAAGGCAAACCGCATAGGCATTTAAAAGATTTTTCAAAACCAGGGCACAGAAAGCTGAGGAATCTCAGCATCTGTAAAAATCTGACTCCAATTTGTAATGCAGAAATCACTTAAAACCATGGTCTTTATTAAGGAAATAAAAATGGATGCTGACTCTTTGATGTTAAAGTGGCATTAAAATAATCTGGAAATCATACAACAGTGCTGAAGAAGGAAGAGGAGAGATTGATACAAAGAAAATATGTAAGAAGAGAGTAGGCTAATAGGTTTAAAAAAAAAAAAACAACTGACAGGTTTAAATATAAATGTACTATGCAATGTTGTTCCTGCTTGTTCTGTTACTTTGTTGGTCTTGTTCTGATATGTGTTTCACTAGAAAAGGAATGCGTTGAACCCTTTCGATCTGTTCACTTTTAATAGTAAAAGTAATTTTCTCAGGTGGGCACTGAACAGTTGCAATTACAGACTGTTTTGCCAGAGAAATTCTTTTAAGACACTAATGGTAAGAGACATAGGGTAAGGAATAACAGCACAGCATGTCTCCTAAGCTTGATACCAGCAGCTTTCTGGAAGACCCAGAGACACCAAATGGGATTTTCTGTTGAAATCTCAGGGTGTTTTATTTCAAATGCGCTTTAGCTGAGGGTGATGAAAAATAATGAAAATATTCTAACTGCAGTCATGCAGCTACTGCTATTCTCGTTCACAAGATTCATTTAAGCTCTAGCACAGTTGTCTTTGGGCTACGAAAATATAAGAATTATCTTCTGTGAAAGACTAAAGCTTCCACAATTTAGTTTTCATTCCCATTCACTCCATGGCTGCTTTAAAAGAAAAACAAACAAAACAACAAACCACTAACTCAAAACACATCATACATAATAATTAGGCTATTTCTTGTTGAAGATCACTCTAGATACCCCTCTCTGGTTTGACACAAAGATTCCTTAAACATCATATCACACATGACAGGTGAGTGTCACAGACGGGAACTAGTAGCACAAAATGAACTTTTTCTTTCTTACAGTTGTCTTCTGTTAGTCCACTGACAGCACTGCATCACTTCAGAATGTTCTGCTGGGATTGGGTTTCATTTTTGGGGAGAGGGAGAAGGGATCAGTATTATTATTTAGTTTATCAATTTATTTCAACAAGCAAAATAAATGTTTAAAACCACTGGCAGGTTTTTTTTCACTGCTGAAGCTATTCTTCATATGATTCTATACCTGTTTATAAACAGACTTGGATTTTTTTTCTACACCTCTACTAAAAGGATACTAGAAACTAGCTTCAAAATATAAAAGAGCTACATGGAAGACAGGAAAATGTAATTATTTTTTTAGTGAAGAGACATAGACAAAGAGGGAGTTTAATTCCTGCTGTATAGACAGCCGGTTGGAGGTCACCTTATCTCTGCAATATTATTTGGCTTTGGCTGGGCTGAACTTTCCAAGCATCTTTATGATAAAGAAAACAATTTTGCCATTACTAAAGGCCACTAACCTGACAGCTCAGGGTCTCAGGACTTGTCTGGGTGGTCTTAGCTTGAGCTGATTTCAGCCTTTAAGAAAAAAAAAATAATTGTGATAGCCATTGTTTGGTGGCCAGGTAAATATTGTCCAAATTTCATTTGGATTATGTTGATAATGAGGAGTTACTCAGAGCGGATTGAGTTGTCTATGTATCTAGACTAAATGAGGTGCAGAAGAGAGCACGAGCCCAGGGCAGTACCAGGGGCGCAGGGATACTGACAGAAACCACAGCTCGCTGCAGGAGCGCAGCCTCCCATTGCTCAGGTAAAACCAGCTTTAGAAAGAAAGTGAATGGTTGGAAAGCAACAGCAAGAGCAAGCACGTAAGCCATGTTAAGAAAACCTGTAAAAATAAAGACCAAGCAGACCCAAGCCCAAAGAGGAAGGAACGATCAGCATCTTTCCTCTCCTTAAAAGGAGGAAGAAACTCCCTGCAACAGGACCACATGCCTCCCACTGATGTCCTCAGGATGCTGATGGCTCATCTCTTTCTCATTCAGGAAGGGTGAAGCTACCAGCCTTTGGACCAAGGGGGCATGCACACACTACCAGAGAAAAAGGGGGTTCTAGGAAGGATATTTTATTTACTTCCCATGAAAAGGCACTGTATTTATTAAAGCTTTTCTGTGGTAACTTGGATTGCAAACATGTATTATAATAACTAATAATTCAGACTATTAAATCATGAATTGGGGTAACAGCAATTTTCTAGTTCCACTTATGACTCTGCTACTCTTTTGCCCATACAAGGTTCTGAGTATACTAAGCATAATGACTATATACACACACAAAGCCCAAACTAAACAGAGCTCAGAATGATGTATTAAAAAAGACATGCATTGTCCTAATTGACAGGAAATTTAGAAAATTAAAATAAATGTGTGCTTGTTTCATTTATAACATGGATATTTTTATCTAGCAACATCATAAAGTCACTGCAATAAGTCTTAGAAAAGGTAAATGTGTTTTTATCATTAAATCTTTCCAACCAGAAAGCTATTTGTGTTTTGTACTAAGTATTGAACTGAATTCAGTTAAATTGTGATGAATTTCCAAAGATATGATATTCTAATTCATAGAAATGCACTTAAATATTTAATTTTGTTTCAACACATATTCCATCTACACTTCAGAGAAAGAGAAACTTTGTGAGGACTTTTTCTTTCCTCTTTTATTAGGCTTACTGAGTGATAGTTTTGAAAAAACACTATAGACAAGCTTTTTTGGGTGAAAAATTCCGTCTTTAGATCTACAATAAAAGCAGTAAACTCAAGGTTGAAAATAGTTATTTTAATTATTTAGCCAATTTTAAAGAAAATTATGGTTGTTGCCAGCAGAGCAGAGGGCAATATCAGTGAGTGAAGCAGTAATAAGTTCAGCAGGTCCGGTGGGACGGAGAGGTCAGGCAGAGGTGCCACTTGGAGAGAAAAACTTGATACCACGAAGCCAGTATCTCAATGATTTTTTTAATGTCAAGTACAACTGTGGATGTTAGTTATGAATATACTTATTTTTTGTAGTTATTCCCTAAGGATCCGGGCTGAAAGATCAGAAATGCAGTTTTCCTTTCTGAGACACCGTTCTTCTGCTGGTAAGTGGACACATTTTACCTTCATACATTATTTATAGAAGTTCATGCTGGTGGCTATCTGATTTTGTCCACAGAAACTCCATAGGGGTGCTTGGTGCAGTATAGGAAACTGCATTTCTGACAGCTTTGTTACAAGAGACATCTAATGCTTGGAAATGAGTGCTCCAAGTTTTACATATTTTCAGCTAGCTCAGGCTGGTATCATTTGGGGTATGTTAACCTCTGAAGGTGAGCTTAACCCAGGTTAGTAAGTCACTTCAAGGCCAGGAGAAAGACTCATGGACATAACAGACAGGATCTGCCACAAAACTTGCAATAGTTTCATGGTTTTCTGTAAAGGTTCCACCACATTGAGAGCCATGGAGCTTTCTTGATGTACAGCTACCTGGTCAAATCAAATGATGTGTTTGCCAATAGGAGGTTCCTTGTTGCAGAGAGTCACAAGTACTTTTGGGGGCCGGGGCAGGGGAAGGTAGGGGTGAGCGTGGAGAGAAGCAGCACCTAAAAAGGTGCATAACCATTTGGCTCCATGACAAGGATTCTTGGTACACCACACATAACTGCCAGTTTTGTTAAAGTAAATATTTTGGTCTTGCATAAAATAGATGGTGTTCTTTCTGCTTCATGAGGTACACTAATACCAGTCTGGAAAATTTTCAGAGACATTTGAAGGTGGTATGGTAACTGATTTGCTTAAGATAATTGTACTAAAATTAGAACCATAGATCTATTTCAGAATCTGTAACTTGGTAAATGATTTTGCAATAAAACAGTTCAAAAACACCCCACGCCCCACTCTACCTTACTTTGTTTTAAAGACATTCAAAAAGAAAGGCTTTTGGAACAGATCAGACTTTGGCTTTCAAAGTATTTAAAGAAATCCTACACTGACAGTTTTTTTTAAAATCAACTTTATACTTTTTCACAAAAGGTTTGTCAGACTTTCTAACAACCCTATCAGTAATATATATGCAACCATCATCGCACTACATTTAACTGGGAGAAGCACAAGAGTCATAGCTGTTTCTGTGAGAGTTTCAGGCTAAATTACATTTTTGATTGAGTTACTTCAATGGCAAATCCCCATCAGTCAGTCATATATTACATGCTGGGTTACCATTTTCAGAAAAGCAAAAACCTCCATTCACCGTTATTATAGCTGTCGATCAGATAGGGGGGATTTATGAATTCACTACATGGCTTCTATTTGAATATTGCCCCACCACAAAGAAAAAAGAAACCAAAAACCCCAAAAAACCAAACCCCACACCCAGTACTGTTCACCCCTGTTACCCTTTTTAATAAATAGCTTGTTCAAATATACGTCTCTAAGTACCACACAAACAAATACTGGGCTTTACAACAGGGCTATCCTATCTACATAAGATGAGAGGTAAGAATTCTGCTTAAATGAGATGAAAGAAGGTTGGATTACAAGTCCCTTTCCAAAAGGGCCAAATACATATATATGGAAAAACTGCTAAAAAGGTGAACTTTACAGTAAAGTAAGCAGTATCAGTACATTTACCACACAAATATACTGCTAAATCCATTCTTTGGTGAATGGTTACAGACTGAAAAAAGATCCATATCATGTTAATGAACTCTACTCTGCTGACTTCCAGAAAAGAATATAAAATAGAAGAATCTACATATATTATTTCAAACTGCTTATTAGACAGACTTATCTATAATATATATATATTAACCATAAATTACATTAAAATAACATTTATGGAATTGCAAAGAAAAATTTCACAAGTTAGAAAAAGCAGGAAGAGAAAGAAAAAAACCCCAAGGTTGCCTGCATAACCTCAACTCACCCCTTCTGCTTAGGCAGTGCTTGTGTGATCTTTGGTTAATTCACCTCATGACATAGCAGGCTTTTGGGGAGTCAATGGAGAACAACACCAGGATGATAGGAGAAATGGAGCAAGGTAGTCTGCAGACACTCACCCAGGAGCTGGTACAAGCATGATGCCACAGTACAGTCCTCAAGCAAACAGAAAATAACCGCTGCTTCACTAAATCTCAGACCCAGAAATCCGCGAGAGGAATTTGTGGTTTGTAATTCCCAAAGTACAACGTAATTAGGTTCAACCTAACCTGCTTAATGTCATATATGATTCATTGCCACACTCTAGGTTGAATAAAAACCACAAGTCCCAGAACCGTGGTGATAAATCACTGCCTAAAAGGTTTAGAAACACAAAGCAGAGTCTTCAAAGAGTTTATAAATTCTTTTTGAGGAGCATGGCCACCAATTTGCTGAGAGGGAAAGCTAATGGGACTGGGCAAAGGGGCTTTAAATTAGCAAGAAAGAATAAGGTGTTCAGCAAGGAGACGGGATGAAACAAAGCAAAACGGCTAGTACACGAAAACATCAGCAAGAAAGATGTATCAATAGAAAGGAGAATAGAGGACACCAAACTGCGATTTAGCTTGCAGGTAATTCAGGGCATTACTAGAAAACGGCAAGGGAGATAAAAGCAAAACTGAGCAACATGAAAGAAAAGAAGTACACATGAGGCCACACAATATGTCTGTTCCAGTGAATTGAGATGTTCTGTTTAGGAAAGTAACATAAGAACACCAAAAATCTTACTGTGGGATCAAAATAAGTAATTGAAATGTCAGAGGAGGAAAGCATGTCCCATGAGACAGACAAAGAGGAGTGACTTGCTACATGCGTATGCCCAGGAAGCATCCCCTACTCTAGGGTAGCCACGGAAGTAGGAAGGAAAACTATTCTTTTAATCTCTGGGTAAAAATAAAAGCAAACAGAGGAAAAAAAAGGGAGTTTTCTATGAAGTTTATCCACACAACACATATGAGATTACACCCTGAGTTAGATAGCACATACTAAAACTAGTTGAAGAATCATTAAAAGTTATACTAATCTTAATAGAGAAGTTATCTTAGAAATACCCAGAGCAGAAGCAATTACTTTCCCATTCATTCAGCAGGTATGTTTCCTATGGATGGTGCTGGGAAAGTAAAGGTCTCAAAAAACATTCATAAAACAAACTGTGCTAAGAAAAGGATCTAATCAGAAGATTCAGTGGGAAAACTCAAGGAGAATACTTTTAATTGCTCTCTCTCTCCACTCACAGATTCCTCTCACCAGCAAGCAGGACAATGTCAGCTTAGTCATGATTTATACCTGGAATTACAAACTAAGATTCTTCTTTTTTTTTTTTTTAACATTCCAATTATTCTTAAACACCATAAAAAGGAGGACATCTCTTTTCACCAGTATCATTCTTACCTCACATTTGCTGAGGAGGAAGCTACTACCCATCTCCCACAAGTGCCCCATAAAAAGGGGTAAAGCTCATCAGAGAGCCAGTAAGAATCCTAAATCACTTCCTTCTGGGGGAGTTTCCCTTCTGCGAGACAGGTGAAACAGTGTTTCCGACTAATAATGAATGTCAATCTGTAGAAGATAAAACTGCTTTGAAAGAAAGCTTTCTGAGGATTTGATATAGTAATTAAAAACCAAAAGTAAGAAAAAAATCCCTGAGCTGAAGAAACTTTAGCTTTTTCTTGACCTGGAGATGTAAGGATTTCAAATAAGGCATCATTTGCAATTAACTCAATCGGGTCCTTTCCTGGGATTTGAATTGCCACTGATTCCCTGCTGTGAAATGTAGACTCATAGTTCTGAGGTTTGGATTCCTTTCTGGAGACTAGATACCTGAAAATAATCCATTCCAAATACCGAAGTTTTGCAAATTTCTAAGTCTACCCCAGCTATGTCGTCAGCTGCACATGATTTCTATGAGGCAGGCATGCATTCAGTGAAAGTATTGAGGTTTTGCAGAAGCTTCAGAGAACAAGAACCAAAACATAAAACCTTACTTAAAAGACATAGGATATGTAAATCCACCAAACTTCCCACTGAGGTTACTGGAATTACATCAGGCAGCACCCACTAGAATAAAACTGACCTGTTTCAGTTGGAAGGGACCTACCACAGACATCTAGTTCAACTATCTGTCTGGTTCAGGCCTGACCAAAAGATAAAGAGTGTTATTAAGGGCATTATCCAAACGTCTCTTAAACACTGACACGCTTGGGGCATTGACCACCTCTCTAGGAAGCCTGTTACAGTGTTTGACCACCCTTTTGGTAAATAAATGCTTCGTCATGCCTGGTTTAAACCTTCCCCAGTGCAGCTTTGAATTGTTCCTATATGTTCTATCAGTGGATCCCATATCAGCACCTCCTTTGCACTTCCCCTCCTCAGGAAGCCAATGAGAGCAATGAGGTCAGCCCCCAGATCCCTTTTGTCCAAACTAGAGAAGCCCAAAATCCTTAGGCACCACTCCCTGTGGGAGCCCTTTCACCAGCTATGTTGCCTTCCTCAGGACATATTCAAGAACCTTCGTGTCCTTAAACCTCAGGGCCCAGAACTGCACACAGTACTTAGGGTGAGACCACACCAGTGAGATAATCCCCTCCCCTTTGACCAGCTGGTTATGCTGTGAATGCACCCCAGGATACCATTTGGCCTCTTGGCTGCCAGGGCACAACCTTGACTCACATTGAGCTGCTGTCAACCAGCACTCCCAGATCCCTTTCTACAGGGCAGCTTTCCAGCCACTCCTCTCCCAGTTTATACTTGTGCCTAGCATTACTCTGTCCTAGGTATAGAATCTGGCATTTTGACTAGTTATCTTTCATCCCATTAATCACAGCCTAATGTTCCTATCTATCCAGATCTGCAAGGGCTCCTGTCTTTCAAGGGAGTCAACAGAACTTCCCAGTTTGATAAATGTATTCAACAGAGCTGGTCATAGAATTGAACCTGGTGACCTGGTTCTTCACACAGTGCACTGTAAACCCACTTTTCCTGCAGTCTCGTAAAATAAATCTTTTATTTTTTCCAGTTTCTTAACTGGTCTGGCCTGGTTTGTGAGGTTCCGTGACACCAACATGATACACTGATTCTAAGTTTACCATACGTTTCCAGGAAGATTTTAATTTCAAGAGAAAACATTCAAGAAAAAAGAGATAAGCATATCAGAGACTATTTTTGGAAGCACATGTTGTCTTAAAAGCTAAATTTTTATATTGATCCCATAAGATATCAAAGTTAATCAGCTTAAAATAAAAATGTGTTTGATATTTCCAGCTTCTAACAAGTATCTGTGTCATTGCAACTTCTTCATGTTTGAATAAAGAGATATCCAGAAAGAAGGGTCTTTTTGCAAAAATAAGAAGTGAATTCTCATTTTATTTCCCTCTCACGGGGTAAAATTTTGAAGATTTACTTAGTTTAGAAGCTGAGGACTGCATACACTCAATCAACAATGTATTTTTAATAATTCTTTAATGTAGGGCTAGAAAATTCCTTCCTCATATCTGAAATTGGTATAGACAGGTCCTTTGCATGGAAGTTAAGGTTTAAATAAGTTCTGGAGTAAAAAGAAATTCTTCAGCTTGATTTTTTCAGTCCTACCACCTGCAAGATCTGTAGGTGAAATTTTAGTTACATAGGCCCAGAAATACCTCCTCATCTCATAAAATCTGCCCTTCCTAAAGGCAAGATTCTCCTGAAGGGTCACATTTCTATTTTGTTTTGTTCCCAGATCTACACAAGTTCTTCACAGAGCTAGAATATTTTCCATCTACAAGCATTTTCCAACAGAAATTCATCTTTATTCCTCTGAAAAGATATATTTATTCCAGGCTATGAAGCCTTTCTAAAAACATCTTGCAGTCAGAGATTTCCTTGGCTCTGCTTGCATTGTGCTCACTTGCCTCTGTTCTCTGCAATCAGACATCATCTTAATTTTCAAGTTACAGCAATTAATAGCTTTGAATTACATCTGAGTTTTGCAACAGAATTCCCCTTGTACAGGAACCCAGTCCCAGCCGTATGTGAACTCAGGAAAGGCTACGACCTCCTGCACTTCTTCCTTACCATGACCTCCTTAATTGTATATATTAGAAGACACCACTGAGTCAATAATCATCAATCTCCCTATTCTGTACTGCTGTTAAGGCCTTATTTCAGAGTGGACAAGACACCAGTTCAGAAAGTTCATTTTTACCCCTAGATCAATGGCACTTAAACATATTAAATATTTTCAAAACCAGCAGCCTGACAGCCCATCAAACTGACTGTGAAAATATTATTGCGTTACCTCTTGTATGTAATGTCTGTGTAGGACTGACAGAATATATATGTATAATTTGATATATGAACCTCAGTAAACCCAGCCTATTAATAAAAACAAATCAATAATGTTCTCACTGTTTGGGGGTCACACTCTGATAATGTTTCTGATAAGATAAGGAAAAAAGAAAAATATATGAGCTGGAGGTTGTTCCACTGGTTATATGGCTCTATCTCAGCTGGCATTTTGACCAAAATCCAAGCACTGACAGACTGTATTTCATCTGTTCCTACTCTCCTATCAGTTCTCCTTATTGCTGTCTATTTCTTTGCATATTTATTAGGCTGAGTTTTCTCAAGAACATACTGTAGTAGAGCAGAATATTTACCAAGTGTACTGTTTTTTAAAATCCCTCCTACGTGGAGAAGCACATACCAAAAGATTAAAAATTGGTGAAAATGACCTTTATGCAAATCATTGTTAATGCAGCCTCCAGAAGTCCAGAAACTTACCTGGCTAGCTATAATTTTATTTTCTAGGGGTTTTTTTAGGGAAGAGAGGTGATGCATCTATTTATTATTTCTTATCAGGCTTAGAGTTCTGCTACTCATCTTCCTGGATTTTTTTTATGGAACTGCAGAATTCATGCTGTTTCTGAGTTGCAAAACCAAGAAAGTTTTAAAAAAACCCAAACCAACTCAGGATTTTCTGTTTTGCTTTGGTGTTTTGTTTTGGGTTTAATTGCAGAGGACTTACTTGCCTATTTATAAAAGGAAGAAAAAGGAAGACCTGAGGAACTAGAGGCCGGTCAGTCTCACCTCCATGCCCAGCAAGATCATATGGCACAGGCACATGGAAAATAATGAGGTGACTGGGGACAGCCAACATGGCTTCACTAAGGGCAAATCGTACCTAACAAATTTGGTGGCATTCTATGATGGGGTTACAGTGCTGGGGGATAAGAGAAAGGTGACAGACATCATGTCACTTACCTGGAGCTGTGCAAAGCATTTGACATTGTCCTGCATGATAACTTTGTCTCTAAATTGGAGAACCGTGGATTTGATGGATGGACCACTTGGTGGGTAAGGAATTGGCTGGACAGTCACACTCAAAGAGTTATGGTCAACAGCTTCATGCCCAAATCAAGATCAGTGACAAATGGCATTCTACAGGGACATCTTTGTCAGAGACACGGACAATAGGAGTGCATCCTAAGCAAGCTTGCCAACAACACCCAGCTATGTGGTGTGGTTGACACGCTGGAAGAAAGGGATGCCATGCAGAAGGACCCTGTCAGACTTGAGAGTTGGATGCACACAAAGCTCATGAAGTTCAGCAAGGCCAAGTGCATGGTCTTGCATAGAAGCTGGCATATTCCCAAGCACCAGTAGAGGCTGAGTGGAGAGTGAATTGAGAGAAGCCCTGAGGAGAATAACTTGGCCAGCAAAGTGCACTTAGAGCCCAGAAAGTCAATTGTATCATGGGCTGCATCAAAACCAGCTTGACCAGCAAGTCAAAGGAAGTGATTCTTCCCCTCTACTCTGCTCTGGTGAGAACCACCTCAAGTACTGTGTCCAGCTCTGAGTCCCCAGTACAAGACAGACATAGAGCTGTTGGAGTGAGTCCAGAGGAGGCCACAGAGATGATCAGAGGGCTGAAGCAGCTCTCCTGTGAAGACAGGCTGAGAGAGTTGGACTTGTCCAGCCTGGAGAAGAGAAGGCCCCAGGAAGATCTTATAGGAGCCTCCCAGTACCTCATGTGCTACAGGAAAGCTGGAGATAATAATTTCTTCATAACAGAACCTTAACTACTGAGAGGTTAACACCTCTAGGTAGTCAATCCTGCCATTAACTGTCAGAAGTGCAAGCTACCACTCAAGGTACACTCTGAAAGGAACAGCAAACATGTTTACAGTAAACTATGTTTCAGTCAAAGGATGGGGAAACAGTAACTACCAGTTGAAAATTTATGGAACAGCTATGTTGATCTCTACGTCACAAAGCTCAAATTACACAAGCTGATTGTTTTACCAAAATTGCCAAATTCTTTTACACTATCATAAAAAAAGATTTTTGTATCATGGGCCTACCTACATAAGAAATGACTGGTTCAGGATGTTCCTTGACTTGCAACCTTTAAACATTCAGCACAGGTGTATCAATAGAAGTTTATAAAACTCAGGCCTAAAATAGCAATGCTGATAAGCCTTGAAAAATAAAGACTTTTTTTAAAAATCATGTTTACCTTTCCAAACAAAGTCTTTGAAGGTATATGTTTGTTCTTTGTAAATAATTTAGGAGGCTGAAGCACCAGGAGGAAAAAATACTTTTGAAATCAGAAAAATAACCTTGGGTGAAGAAAAAAAAAAAAAAAGATGGGGACAACTGACCATAAAAGGAATGTCTCTAACTTCTGTAGTAATGAAGTTCTTAGAGAGGAATGAATATTTAGAGAATCTTTGATCTATTTATGAACAGGATGGGATGGTATTGCTGTCTGAGATAGCAGAATAGAGAGGTTGATGACCCCTTGCAGTTCTGCACAGCTGGTGTTAAAATAAACTGACATTAAAACCATCATACAGCTTACTCTTTTGGAAGTACCAAAAGCAAAATATCATGGAAAGCAAATTGTTAACGTGTACCCACAATAAAAAATTGTGCAGAGATGTAGTTTAAGTACCATATAATTCAGGATGAGCTGGCACTTTCATTATGAAATCTCTGCGCTCAGCTTTAGAATGAAAACCTTCAGCACATTTTGTGTCAGATACACAAAATGTTTTCCCCCACTGCTTAAAACGCTGGCCCTCAGGATATGCAGGTGCTGTACTTCCCACAGTTTGGTCTGGTTCACTTCATCAGATGACTGTCCTTTAGATAAATTTTTTTCACTGGTTACACAGTTCATTAAGAATTATCTTCATGTGCTAGGAAGCTCCCAAGTCATACAGCTGGTATCCAGTAAGGTTCCTTAATGTGGCTGCCATGTTAATACCCCTCTTTAAACCAACTCACTTACTTCAGTATTCTATGTAATCGTTGCAAGTAGCAAGTCCCTTGGAAACCAGCTGAAAGAAATGTTAATTTATTTAGTTGGATTTTTTCACAGTGCATTACTCACAGGTGTTGTAGAAGGTGTGATGCTTAAAAATATAAGTATCTGTATGTATATATAAAGTGCTGACTAATCTTTAACACATTTTCAACACAAAGTTTATGCCAACAGATAGCTGGGATCATAATCACATACTCAAACACATCTTCATAAATATATCACATTTGTCAGCAGGACTTAAGGAAGTAATAAAATACTTAAAAGTGGTCATATTCCCTTTAATTGGCTCCTAAACACTATCTAGTATTGAATTTTCTACGGTTTTCCTTCTCTCTTCCTGTTTCTTAGTCTCCAGAAAAAAAGGAGGGAAAAAAAAAAAGTTAAAAAACTAAGGAAAGCCTTGTTTCTGGACTGCAAATTCTATTTTGAACTTCTCCAATTTGTCCATGAGCCACATGAGCATCTCTTGGATGCTAAATATCAGCCTACATACAGGCAACTCTTCACATTAAATCAAAGATTGCTTGAAGTCAAGAAGATGTGGTTCAGAAACACTCCTCTACCTTTCAGTGTAACAGAAGTTCAGCCTATTTAAATGGAAAAGTGAATGTTTTAGAATGCCTAAAAATGATGCATTAGCCACCAATGCCTAGCCTGAAAAGTGCAATTCCTGTTCCTTCAGAGAATTCATAGCTTGTTGTGAATGAAAGTCTCACTGAAGAGTGGTTTTACTTTTTAGGGTTTTTTTTTAAAAAGAGTGTTCACAATATCTGCATTATTCTTCAGAAAATTTCCTAATTGAGTTGCCTCATATTTGGGCCCTGCAGCCCCCATTTGTAATATTTTAAAGCAAATATGTATTGAAGAAAAGGTTCACTAAGTAATTTCCTTGATAACATAATTCCTAATGAATCCTTTCACATAATCACGCATATTTTTATAAATATAACCTGAGCAATAAACCATGGTTGAAATTAAGTCAAATACACTCCTAAGGTTGATTTAATCTCTTTTACGGAATAACCATTAAAATGAAAATTCTCTCACAGGATACTCAAGTCAAAATGAGGAACAAGATAATAAACATTGGGTAATAAAAATAAATTAAAAATCAAAGCTTTGTGATATATTTTCCTATCAAAATGAAAGTGGTAAATTGAAAACAATAATGATGCTCATCCACGGTTACAGTTCCACCAGAACATCTCAGAATTTGATTTACAATTAGTGGCAACTTGAAAATGAGCCATCATTTTACATTTAAAACCATTACCACTCAATCCATCAAGTATTAAAATCTTGATGTTGATTAATGGCGTTCTCTCACGCTGTTTCTCTCAATGAGGTTTCGCAGAAACCACAGCTACATCATTCAGCATGAAGCTAGTGTGATGCAGGGTTGCACACCTCCTCCATGGCCAGTTCAGTTGCTACCACTGTGTTCATAAGCAGCAGGTATCGGGGGATTGGGAAATAAATTCAAAAAAGGAAAGTGTTTATAAATACCACCATAGCTGCAGGCTATTTCATAACTTTAATCTTCAACGCTTAACAGCATTAAGGTGGCAAGTCTCTCCTTAGAAATACAGATTTATTTAAATTGGACAAAATGCATTGGTTTTGCCCTATGCAATGTAAGTAAAAAGCTTGAAATAGAATGTTTAGATGCTAAGATTTTTTTTGGTAAAATTTTAAAAGAGCATTTAACAATAGATAAAAATGCCCTTCCATCCTAAGTATTATTTACTCCTTTGAAATCGCTTTCCCAGTCTATTAAAAAATAGTTAAAGGATAAAACCAAATTAGTAAATACTAGCTAAGCTCTTACACAATCTGACAAATTGATTTTGTATATTATATTGTCACTGGAACAATTAGTGAAAAAGAACCAGTCTATTAATGGCTCTGCAAAGAAGCTCTGATGGGTTTAATTTTGTATTTTGTTTTTTCAGCCTGTTCCTTACTTTAAAGGAGGTTGGACAACGACTTCAGTAGATGGGTGGCGAGACCTTTAGTGTTATGACAATGGCTCTTTTAAAAAGTTTTTCAAAAGAACCATCTTGTTTTTCGGATGATAATAGCTGTAACCAAACAAGCAAGAAAACATCTTCAGAGTTTAAATCAGCTACACCCTCTTGTTTGAAGTGACAAGGCCTATCATTAAACAGAAAAATTTTGCTTCTCCAGCATTACAGACACACCAGCAATGCCTTCTCACATCTTCTTTCTTACTGTTATTAGCTTTTCACATACAATTGGTTTCACACATTTTAAGGAGTATCAGCTGAAAGCCATTTGTTTTCTCTGTACACGCCCAGCCCTGCACCAGCATAAAAACTTTTCTTCTTATGAATGTATTCTGCATCCACAACCAGTGCCATGCTACTTTACCTCTGCAGCAAGCTTTTTTCCTCGGATATCATACTTCTTAATATAAACCTTCCTTTATAGTGTTTCAGAGTACAAGGCCAGCCTCCAGAATTATCATATATTGTTTTTCTCATTTTGTTTAATCACCATTTCTTAATCTTTTTGAAAGAAACAAAATGGAAAATGACTCCTAATTGCTGAAAGAAATTATGATTTGCAATATGCATGTGTAAATTATACTGAACACACATTAGTCTTTAGCCTAATTCCTTTCAGAAAACAAGAGACTTCAGAGTAAGAGCAGTGGAGAGAGAGAATGGCTAAGAGAAAAAAGCAGAGGAGGAATCAAAGGGGAAAACAATCTTTAATTTTTAATCCATAAAGTATAGCACAAGAATTCAATAAAAAAAGGGGGAGGGGTGAATAAGAAAGTAGCTTCAGATATCAGATAAAATGGAAAGAAAACATGGGGATACTAAATATCCCCCAAATAGAATAAATGCGCAATTAGAGCTGCATGTGAGAAGAGACGACCCCCTGGCTCACCTCAGCGGCAGTAGAGAGGACAGTACTGCAGGAGGCAGCACGAGTGCCTGAGTAAGGAACCAAAACGCTCCAACCAGGCTTTGCTCCTGGCCTCAAAGCCAAGTGGGAATGCTCTGACAGTGTCTAATACTAAACTTTCACTTTTTTCATAGCGTGTATAATTCAGGTTAACTCAATAAACAGGGCAATATCTGTAACACATACATGTTGTATGACATACTCTGAATGTTCAGTATACACAGAATGTGTATATCAGAAATTTCTAATATTGCTGTTATACCATTTATTCATTACTTACATATGTATTAACATTTATACAGTCCTCAGGCAATCAACATACATCTGATTTTTAATGCTTGCTTGGTGCCTTATTTGGAGCCTAAAAAGGAAGATCTACAATGTAACTTAGCAAAGCTCAAATGGGAATAGTATTATTATTTGGTACTTAACAATAGATGCATGTTCCTAGTGCTCCCTCTGAAGCGGGGGGACAGAAACACTATGAAGACCATGGCCAATGTAGCTGGGAGAGAATGGAAGCAGGCAAGCGAGTCTGGGACCAGCACAGTTCCTCATCCCCACAACCACTGCCAGTCTCCTCCACTCAAAGTACAAAAGCCAAATACATTTTGGCATCCCCTAAATGCCTAGATTTATGTCTCCACATGCATATAGAAACTCACTGTGGGTTGAGGGTGCAGGATGATGCTGTTGCGCTGTGAGTCCCAGACTAAGGCAGGCAGCTGCCAGTCACGAAACAAGGGAGGAAAGGCAACTGTGACGTGGAGAATGCAGGAACTGCGTTCGTTCTCACTCACTATCGATAGAAACAAGAGTGAGGCAGCTGGATAGCCCCCAGGGGAGCAGAAAAAAGCAAGAAATGTGACAAAACCCACAAGACACGAGCAGGAAAGGCAAAGCTGTCAGGGATATGACAGAGCCTAGAATTGGACAGAGGAAGTTCCACGGCAAATACGAGCTGAATGATAGCAGTAGGAGAGCACTGAAGAAAACAGAGGGAGAGAGAAAACAGGCTGGCCAAAGAACGTGAAAAAATGAGTATCCAGATCCCACTACACAAATGTGTACAATTTAGTCAATCTTGATTTATTACATTTTACTTGCTAATTTCCTTGTTCAACAAGTTATCCGTTCAGTGTTTAAGGAGCATTTGGTCAATGCCCTTAACAACATGCTTTAGCTTTTTGGTCCGCCCTGAAGTGGTCAGGCAGTTGGACTCGGTGTTTATTGTAGGTCCCTTACAATTTAAATACTCTATTGTATTTTAAAATCTTCAACCTTAATAACAAAGTCGTGCTGCATGTGACTAATTACACTGGGTATCGCTACATTTATACTTCAGCAATGCTAAGTTAAATAGCCTTTTTGCCCTCATGAGGATGATTGCTTTGACATCCCCTATTATGTCAGAGGAAATGAATCTCAAGTCAGCTGTAGCATAGGACAAACAGAGGTGGTGCTCCCCTGGTGTGCAGGTCCCCCAGATGCCACCCTTACATGGTGTTGGTTAGAACATTCTCCTGGAGGAGCAGGTGGAAAATCACCTCTGACATGTCCCTTAGCTGCCAGGTGGCACACCAGCT
This sequence comes from Laterallus jamaicensis coturniculus, assembly GCA_022605575.1. NCBI lineage: Eukaryota > Metazoa > Chordata > Aves > Gruiformes > Rallidae > Laterallus > Laterallus jamaicensis. The sequence continues at coordinate 8,864,919 of JAKCOX010000005.1, forward strand.
TGAGGGGACAAGATGTTATCTGAATAGCCTCACTAGAGGACAAAATGAGGATACAAGCAAGGGAGAAGATGTAGAATTTATTTTACTGCCTGCAAAAGGTGTAAACTCAGGATTTTCACTTGCAGGTGGATATCACAACACACAGAAATGCTGAGTGAATAATTACCCCAGAAGTCCAAATTCATAGCAGGGCTTATTACCTCAGGAAGAACATCCTATTCATATGATAACGTTGTTTCTGAGAACCTCAAAGAAACCTCATGGTTTCTGAGAATATTCCTTTGTATAGAGACACTCTAAAATTACACAGCAAACAGAGCAAAGAAGGGGTTGTCAAATGCATACAAAATGCAAATGAGACAAAATTATCCCCAAGAAGTAGCAGGTGCTTTTACACATCAGCATTAAAAAAAAAAAATCTGAATGAATACAGTCAGTATAGCTGATGAGAGAAAAATATAGCATTGATGTGGAGCATTATGACTTTAAATTTGTGAAACTAGCACTCCTTCCCCACCCACACATCCCTCTAAGTCAAAAAAAAAAATTCTCTAAATAGTATACTGATGACACTGGGAACCAGAGACACATAATCAACCTCATATTACCCTGTCATGAGACAAAATAGTTCCTATCTAGCACATACAGCCATATTTTCAAGATATTTATCAAAGACTTTAACAAAGTAGAAAATTAAAATTAAATTAAATGCAATTTTGTAATCAAGGAATTCCTGTTAATGCTTTTCTACCCATTTCTCGACATGCAGTTTCATTTGCTCTCTTTTCCTCTCTAGCATCTGTTTCGTTTCATTCCTCTTGCTAGCTGCTTAATTTCACTGGAAATAAGGATTTTTCTCTTCTTCAAAAAAGAAAAAAAGCAAGTAACTATTTACCACTCATTACATTTCCTTAAGCCTCATCATTCTTTTCTCCGTGTCAACCATCTTGTCACTGAAATTACTTCTTCTTGTACTCTTCCTTTAGAAGTAATAGCCCAAATCTGATGATCTTTTGGAAAACATTACCTCTCATAATGGCATGTATGAGTTTATTACTTTCTCTCTCCTGGTTATATTCTCCCATCACAGGAAACACAGTGACTTTTGAACTTCAAAACTTTTCCAACCCTACAGCAGCTGATGAGCAGGGGAGTTTTGCTTTGTATTTCTTTGCACTGTGTCAGAATAGATTTAGCATCAGCTTGACCTGGAGATTGAATTGAATCATTAGGTAAAATTGAATGCTTGTAGAAAATATGTAAAATAGCACAGTGATATATAATGTAAAGGACTCCTTCAAAAGCTCTTCTGTACAACTCTGCAGATGTTAGGGAGGTTATTTATTTTGCCTCAGACTTTCATTCTGTTTGTTCTCTATGAAAGCTTCCAGATAAATTCATATAAATTCTAGGAAAACTTTTTTCCCCCTGCAGAAGTCTTCATAGCATTGCCAATGATAGTTCAGCATACTTAAACAAAATGATATGTTTTCTTTCTTTCTAAAATCCATTGATTTCCAAGATTTTTTTTTACCTCAGTTAATATCTATAAAAGTATACAATCACCATAAATATATATGTACTTTTATAGATTTCTGAAATAGAGCTTAAAATATAACTAAGGAAGAGTAAAGTATGTCATATTCTGTATAAGATCTCAATTTACCTGTCTAACCTTTGATTTAGTGTTCCATTAGCTCTCATTCCTACTAGGAAGCATTTTTTGGATATAGAATGTGTGATTTATTTCAGGAAAGGAAATCCAAGTTAAAACAATTTTCACATCTTCTAATGACTTGGCATAGTAGGGAAGCTTCCATAGATCACCTGATGGACAACAAGGGTTCTTTGATTATTCACTGGTGGGATTTTAGCTGTTATTCACTGGAGGGCTAATTTATTTTTTTATTTTTATTTTGTTCTGGCAGTTGTATTGGAGTGATGTACTTTCCACAATTTTCTAATCAAGGCGAGTTCTGCAGAAGCAGGGGTAATGCCTTATGCAACTTCTTTTCCCACCTGAGTGGCTAGGTCAAATTTCGGATGTTATCAATGACTTCTCGGAGTTGAGTGAGAGGGAAACCACAACATGCTTGCTACTGTGTTCAGTGTTTCTGTAGTTTTGCCTTGAGGGATTCTTCAAGCAGTATTTCCTCCATCTATATTCAGGACAGCAACTGTGAAAAATATCCCTCCCTGTTTTAGAGTGAGGGTAAGACCACCTCAATTCTATCACTGTTGTCATTGTTCTGAGTTTACTTTTTAAAGAGTTTCCTTTCCACTTGGCTTTTACTTTCACCCTTGCATCACTTATTACATTATAGTTTGGTTTCCCATGCCTTTTTCACAAGGTCTTAAGGCACCTTCTTTGGCATAGTCTTCTGAAAGCTTTCCTATCTGAGATGTTCCTTTTTCTTTCCCAGATTTCCTTTCTGGGTGCTGTGTTGATGAACAGTCACTATCTAACGTTAGCAAATGAGCTGTGCTTAGGTTCTTCCAAGAAAGTACTGTCTTATCTGCTGTGGTACTTGTCACATACTGTGGGAAAGCTATCCTCCAGACTCAGGTTGAGGAGCGTAGTCTGGAATAAGTAATGTAGCACAAAGAAAGGCCATGATATTAACTCTCACACTCCAAAGTAGCACATACCGCCTCTGTTAGAACGATATTAATTTATCCAACTGTCAGCAGTTGTTCTAAACATATAGGAAGATAGACAAGGAAGATGGTTTACTTAGACAGCTTTATTATGTTAGTCAAATGGAAGTTATTAATCTTCCCGGAAAGAAGGGCTTCTGTCAGGCTCTGCTCCTTGCTAACAGTTCACAGAGGACCTGAAAATGGTAGCAAAATGCTTCTTGTATGAATCACAAGCATCAACCTAATCTGCCAGATATTGGGAAAACTTGTACAAATTTGGTTTCTGTTCAATATTATCAATGAAACTGAAACAAGAGGGTCTAGACTTCCTGTCCCAGATTACTAGGACACATCATTTGAAATAAGGTCTCTTGTATTTTGTTACCTTTTTTTCACTTTTGATTGCCTTCACTTTTTCAAAGCCAATTGGGTTTTCTGCGAAGCACAGAGAGTTTTTTCCCTCCTAAGTGTCTTATATGTAACAAAAATATGTGACAGTTCCTTTAGCTTGAAAAAGAGACCATTACCACTGCATTGCACCCAAAATTAATACCTTTTTTTGAGCTAGAGAAGTTAACTGAGCAAAGTTATTTTGGTGGCATTTCAGTCCTACAACTTGTTTTCCATCTTCTCCTCTCAAGGAAAGAGCAACCTGGCTCTTTGCCTTAGCATATCTGAGACTACCCTTTCCAGCAGGATCTCTTTTCCCATGTGTCCCAATATGAAGAGTGAGGCAAACACACCAGGACAAGCAAAAACACATGAAAGGAGCTAAAAATATATTTGTGAGAAATACAAGTAAATGTGATATAACAAAGCAAGCCTATTGTACTTATCAGATGCTAAGTAACTGGAAATACCTACAGAATAGCCACCTTAGGAATTATGTTTTTATGCACCCTGTAGGAAATTACTTAAATGAGGCTGGTGTTTTTACAAAGCCTTCTGCCATTTTAAATGGCAGCCGCTTTTTTACATCTACTTCCATGCTCTAAACCAAACTGAGAGATGAAGGTGTATTTGAGAGATCTTTCTCCAGCTGTTTGAAATTACTACTCTGAGATAAAATCAATGCTCTATCAACAACCTGTTCTTTAAAATGAGTTTTAAAATACCATTTCAACTGTTAACTTCAGGATGCCCTTATATTCTTTCTCTGTGCCTTCTTCTTCCCTTAAATCTGTCACCCATTCTATCTCAAAAACTGAAAATTAACTGAGATGTTTTTGCTTAAATGCACTGATAATGATATTGTTTAGATTTAGCAGTAATTACCTATTGCCTTCCCACAGTCAAACAGAACTAGAGTTGGTTTCTTGTCAATGCTTGCTCTCTCTCTGAAAGCCTGTATTTCCAGCTGTGAAATAACAAATAACCAATCTTCATCCCTTTTCTACCTCCTGAATTTCACAGAACTTTCATATGTGAAAATGAAACGTCTTAAGTGTGTCTGCAAGATCTCATCTTAATACTTTTTTTTCTTTAAGTAATAATTGCAGAGAGTTGTAATGTCACATGTAAGTATGGAGGGAAAAAGAAGGAAGTAGATAAAGTATGGAAAGTTATCAGCTGGAAAGGACCCTAATACTCAATCTTCTATCTTTGCAAGTAAAAGTCAAATCTTCAATACCCACATTAACACAAAACACCTATGCCTAGCTTGAAAAAAATATATTGATCTCATTTTTTCCCACATCCTTAGTCTGTTTCTTACAATCAGAGCTGCCAAGCAAAGATGTCATCAGGAACCGCTGGAGGAATTTCACTGCATCACCTGTAAGAACTCCAGCTACTCCAGATTTCCCCACATACTGTCCTCACATCCACCTCTCCCAAAAGCCACAGGGCCTCTTCCCTCAGTGAGTGAAAAAAAATCAACTCCTTTTCCTGTATGTCCTGCAGAGCAGGTGGCCATTAAGTTGAAGTTGCATATGTGCTGTCTACCCCCCCACCCCAGGGCTAGTTTCGGAACAGAGATATCTATCAGTCGAGTATAAAGAAATTATTCAACCCTTAAATATTGTAATTTATAATTGCTAGTATTTCTCTGTCAAAGACACTTCATTTTAACCTGTGAAACTCTGAGTGAGATACTGTTATCTAGAACCATACGATGATGCACCTGCACTCAGCTTGGAAACGCAGCGAGATTTGAGATACATTAGCTTTAAAACTTCCTGAAGAGTTTTTGCTGTGTTGTCTAAGTGCACAACAGCTAACTGGCAAACTTAACTACCCAAATGAGCAAAGTGCTTTCATGAGATGATTCTCAAATAATGAAAATCTTTAGCTACAGGCCTTGTCCTCTCCCTGCATTTCTAAAAGATGCATATATATTAACTTTTAGCTGCATTTTAGGTACTTTTTTTTTTAAGCAAGTAAAACTGCCTACACAGTAAGCAAGCTCCCCGTAAATTTTCATCAACCCTCATTTGAGCTGTTGCTTGAAGCATCTTTGAAGAATTAACAGGAACTGCTGTCAGTGAGAGAAACCAGTGCATTGCATAAATAAACTTCAATTTTACTTCTGGGGTTGAAAATGAGAATAAAACCTGTTTCTTTCAAACACTTTACTCTGCTAAGATACAACCTCTGTCTGAGTCGCCACTGTGAGTGACAAACAGGAGTTAATCAGCTTTGAGTAGTTCTAGAAGCATCATGTTGCAGCCCTGACACTATCTGCAAGTGACAGTAATAGTCTGATGATGTAATCCTCCTAACTTTGTCTTACATTATTACATCAGAGCATTCTGCCTACACAGGTACACCAACTTCATTTGCAACTCTGTCATCAGCTGAGGGTACGTAAACATCCTTAAACACTTGTAGCTCCAACGCAACATTGATTTTGCAACATTAATTACTGGGAGAAAAATAATTGATTGCAATAGTTATCACATGTTACCTTTTATCTGAAATCAGTACATATTTTCATATTTATAAAGATCAAGATACAATATTTAATCATATTTTGCTTTTTAAAAAAAGCTCTCATTTTTCTTTCCTGTTTTACTTATTTTGCATCTTTTTTCACACATAAAATTAAATTTAAAATGTCTGAAGAAACAGTGACTTAAAAATATCAAGCATGCAAAAAAAAATCCTTTATGAGGAAGAAATTAGGAACTGTGAATTGAGCAGGACTTGAGGGAAGGACTTATTTTGATAACTATAGAACAGCCGTAAGGATCTAAAGAAGATAATAAGGATTACAGCAATTCTCACTTCTTCACACTGCTTCAAAAAATCTGCAAATAAAAACGAGGATAAGATATGTGCTGTTAGGAACCTGGAATTCAACTAGACCAGCAGAGGCACCAGTACTATGTCATCTGCATTATTACATGTACAGGAGCTGCAGTCTTTTTTTTTAACTGGGAGAAGCCTCCAGGCAGATATTACAAAGAATTTTGAAACCAGAAGCACAATTAGGCCCAGGGCCAACAGCCTGAAGCATGACTCAGTCAAGGGACATCAGATCACAGATCAATATCTCTGATAAAAGGAACAAAAGCAGAATTAAGCAGACTGCATACAGGCAATGAAGTAGCAAGTAGCAATATTTTCCTAGCTTGAGTTTGAAGAGGAAAATAAATTGAGAAGTATGATACAAGTCATATGTTGATATGATTGCTATACTCCTCTGGGACAAAAATCCTTTAAAAATCAGGCTAGGACGGTGCTGTTTAATGCCTCTCTATTAACCACAAACCTCAGTGATTTAATGTCCTCTTCAGACCCTATAACTACAGGCCCATATACATAACTTTACCCACATGAATAGTCTGAAAGATTTCAGGAGGAAAATACATACACGGAATCCACAGCCAGTATTTGTCTGGAAGGAGTAGGTAGACTGCAACATGAATAAATAATGCTTAATGAAAGGTTGGTTTTGACACAACCTTATTTTATTTAAAAAAGAGTTATCAGGTCATTTGTAAGACAAGCATGTTTAAAAGCGAACAGGCGCAATCTGCTGAGGTCATTTCTTTTGCCTCCATCACTTCAGCTGCCACCTCTGAGGGAAGGAAAGGTGCTGAATCTCCCATTCCTGGGACTACTGAGTGGAATGGATCATCTGCCATTCAGGCAGCGTGCTTCACCCACTGCAAGCCCTGTTCTACGCTAAGGGACCATGGGAGCAGTAGGCATTGCAAAGGCAAGAGAATCTTTGAAGATTCTCTTTTACTCTATAGGAACATGACCGCGTTCCACATTAAATAAGTGTCATGGTTACAAGCCTCTTTTGTTTTTTAACTCGCCTTGAGCTGCTATTAGAGTATTATTTCCTTTTTTTGACAACTTGCTGGCGTCCTGCTAGCATGGGTGAAGTCATAAACTAAATTCCCATCTCAGGACTCACTCTAAACCCGATGGGAAAGTAAACACCTTTGCACAATTATTTTTTTGCTTGTGTGTTCCTCTAGTTGCTTTTGCAACACAAGCAGCTTTGCTCAGCAGCAAATCCTATTCAAGCAGTTATTGTGATTGCCTGCACTAACATGAGACACTCATTTAAGAAGATTACAAAATAATGATGAAATTGCAGCATTACAGCATTGCAAATCTCATCGGTGAGGACAAAGAGGTACTCTCAAAATGTAACAGATTGCTATTTTGAGTTTCTGTTTCCATTATTCAACTTCCCTGAATACAAGGAAACTAAAAAATTTTATATTTTCAACTTAAATACTTCAGAAGTAGCCACATCCACTGCCTATAGTTTGAAGTTTCACCCCTGAGTTAACAAATCAATAGCAGGTGATTAAAATGCTATTTGCTGTACCAGTAACTTGTTTCATAAACATGTATGTTGCCGCTTTGAATCACTCTGCAAAAGCTAGGCCACCCCAGCTGGTGAGTCAGGCATTTCTGTACTGCAGCAAGTATTTGAACTGGAAGCACTTAAAACTACGAAACATCAATTTGTTGAAAGACCCAGTAAGACAGACAGTACTTTAAAATTATGTATCGTAAGCACATATGCATCAAAACCAAGTCCTGAACTTAGATTAACTACTATAACCAGACCGGGGAGGGATCAAAACCATTGGAATTTAAGTGTTGGATTGCTCTTACTGCTCAGCTGAGAGGCTCAGACAAAACCAAAGACTACTGAAATTGCCTAAAACTTCAAGCCTGTAGTGAAAACAAGCCTGCTGGCCTTGCCACACAGCACCTCACACCTTGCAGATACTCTTAGCAAAATATTTCCCTTTAACTCCCCTAATTCCATAGCCTTGAGGGGTTTGTGCCTTTCTGTGCCATACTGCGGCTGGATGCTCTGCTATGAAAATGGGTAAACTCTCTTCCTGCAGTGATTAAAACAGAAGAGTAGCTATTCCCAGCTTAGACGTACTGGCACTATTCCCATTTCCAGCACCCTAACAGCGCTGTGAGTTACTGAGAGTATTCAGTGCTCTCACTTGCCCCAGACACCTTTTCTGAAGCAGTTCATCAAATCAACTGAGCAGTTTATGCCCATGTTCACAAGTGGTTCATCCAACCAACCTCTCACTCAAAGTTTTATAAAATGCATTACTATGTACAGATATTATAATCACATTCATACATACACACATTTTAATTTAACATACCCTCTGAAAAAGGCCAACCTGAGCAAGTGAAATCCTTCTCCTATTGAAGTTAACAGTAAATAACATGGGAAGTAAGCAAAGATTGGGGCATAATGAAAAAGATTTCTAGCTTTGTTTCCAGAATTAAATCTAGGTGAGGACCTGGAGGGGGGGGGGGGACGACGGGGGGACGGGACAGGGCACAGAGACAGACACAACATGGACAACTTATCTGTTGAAGCTGATGGAAATTAATGGTAGTTGATGACGGAAAGCCATAATCCACTACCTTTGCCTCTGCACTGGCCCATGGAGCAAGAAAGGTACTCCAAAGACAGAAATCTGCTAGAAACACTGCATATTTTACACACTGATAGGGAAAAAACCAAACTTAAACTTAGTTATCATTTCTCATTTCTCAGGAATACTCTAGCCACAGATACAGCTCCATCTGAGTTACCTGCTTAGGTAAACTACTTGAAAGGGTTTTTACATTACACAATTAGCCAAGAGCTGGGTTGTGTGTCCCTTGCAGGAGCAGGAGCACATCCTCTCTGAGCTCCTGGTAGGTTGCAGGTCTCCACTGCTTCCACTCCTGGCCTGTGAAATGTGCAAATATTATTAACTACTGACTCAGTTGGTTAAAGATTTCATGAAGGTGGTGGCAGAGTGTGAATTTCCATCACCCTCACAGCAGCTCTGGGGACAGCAGTCACCCATTTAAAGTGTTACCCTAGTCCCACCCAGAACAGAGAAGGCAGTTTTTGATGTAATGAGGTACTTGTAGGGATTAGCTGGTAAGGAAACCACCCAAAGCACTTGTTCTTATTGTAAGCCGCAAACACTTCTGAAATTCTTAGTCTGGTGTTCCTATTTTAGTCAGTTATGTTTTCAAGCAATTTGAGGCAAAAACCACATCTTCATAGCTTAGAAATATGCCTTTTAAAATAGCCTGTATAGCCAAATTTTAGAACAGATGAACTTCTTTGGAAAACAACTTAATAATTTACAGTTACAGTATCCAGTAGGAGTATTTCACCCTAAATGTAAATAGTTTACGTTTGAAAAACATAGTTAAGGAAAACATCATTCTGCTTTCAGATTTCAAATGAGTTTTGGCATACAACATATGTTCCCCAAAAGCATACTTTGGGGACTTGGGCCTTGACGGAAGGGAAGCACTAAAAGGATGAGCAACCAAGTGATATATTCCGTCGCTGTTTTCAGTAATGCTATAATTTGTAGCATTTACAACAACAACAACAATGATTATTCAAAAAGCCAACAACAACAACAATGATTATTCAAAAAGCAACAGCTGTCTTTCTCTTCAAACTACTCTTAAAACTCATCTCTGTCATGATGTTCAAACTTTAACAATGGCTAGGCAGATTATATTCTACAATTGACATTTACTCCAAAGATAAATCATTTCATCTTAAACTTGTGTTTCTTTTATCTCCTCTTTGTATTTCCCTTTGTGAATATGCTCTGTGCTCTAAACATGTAGGTAACAATGGCAGAGGATCTGGGTGCTAGAAATATGAAAGAAATAGGAAATAAAATCAGGATTATTTTCACACTAAAAGTGTGAGTTCTCCAAATGGACCAAATGACAGCAAATGGCTCCTGTATTTACACTGGGTAAAAATTTACTCCACTAAGTTACGAAATTACTTCTAATTGTTTTGCTTATGTAAGTATATCACATTAAATAATCCAACCCATGAAACCTGATTTATGTGTCAAGTTGAAAGACATTCACTGAATGGGTGTCTCTGGGTATCACAGGAAGGCTAACATCGAACTGTAGGTACAAACATAACCAACAGAATAAAATCAAGGGACTTCCATCATAACCCTAGTGATCAGCTTTGGGATAGATCACAAGAGAATTCCAGGAAAATAAAGAACTCTTTAGGTGTATTCCTGAGATTCAACAATATCAAAGCAGCTAGGTTTCATCAGCTGCCTTAAACCCCCTTGGCTATTGCTGTTTCCACCACAAGTCGTATAAAAACACACTTGATTTCAAGACTAGTATGTTTACAGCTCCAGGGGTAGAGACAGCAAGATTCATCTATCACCTTGTCTCCACCTAGTACAGAAGTATCTGATAGGTGTTCTCAAAATACCTTATCACACTGGATTTCTTAACACACAAACAGTGAGGAAACATGGAGGTGAAAAAAACCTGTCTTAAAATGCTAGTGCTTCAAGAACCCGCTTGAATACTGGAGAATCAGGTTTGAAATCTCACTGAAATTTGAAACAGCCCTCTCTGGGAAAGGGATTTCTAACACTGGTATAAGCTGACAAAACGGCATTTCTCCAGTTCTCAACATTTGGGGAAAGGAGAGGAGGGAAATGAAACAGAAAGATGTTCTCCATCCATCTAAAAACAGCCCAATGATCAGACTTTTTTTTTTTTTATTTATATCTGAAGTGCTACAGAGATGTATAGAGTATTCTAAAGATAAAAAAAAATCTCCTCTGAGTGCATATATCAGATCTTGCATGATTTTTTGAGTACTTCAGCAACTTCAGTAGTAACCCATGAAACACTGGGCTGAATCGTTCAAACTGCAGCTAATATTCAAAAACCCACCGAAACTGTATGTGCAACAGACTGGCATCATGAAAAGAATTTTGGATAAAGGGGAACAGATGAAGAGAAACAGCAAAGAGAACTCAGAGGAGCTGTCAAAGTCCCCCAGGACAGTTTTAGACAGAATTAGGACACCATTTGCAGGGAAAGTTGTTGTTATGGACACTGAAGGCTCAGCCCCAACTCCACATGAAGGAATCAGAGAAGAACTTGAATATTCAGCTCTGATCAGAATTAAATTTACATTTAATTTTCCCAGAACCTGTTGACTCCAAATCTTAAATCAGAGGTCCAGCCTCAGACTAGACTTTAATATTGGATATACATCCATGTGAAAGAAGAAAAAAAGCCTTGGGGAGTGCTCTCTGTTGCATCTCTAAACAAAATTGGGATATATAGGCACAGATAGGACACCAATCTGTGCTTCAGTGACTTAAGAATTTAAGAACATCAGACTTTATGTTAAATACTGACAGAGATCATCATGTAGGTGTCAGGACAGGTAGAAAGCCACCATCTGGGAGTTGTAAGTGATAGTTTGGCAAAGTACATGCCCTCTGCAGAAAAATGATGGCAGGCAGCAGTTTCACAGCCCCAGCTTGGTGTTTCTGAGCTTCTCTCAGCATCCCTGTTGCTGAATCCCAACTATAAATGGCAGCATTGATTTGTACCTGATTTTCCTGTGTCTTTGGTGAGTGCTGTAGGCACTTTATTTTCCTTTTCTCCACAAGTCTTCATGGCCCAAAGCTTGGCATAATTAATCTTTGATAAGAAGTTTAAAATAGCTTTAGAAGAAGGTATTGAGGCAGATGGCTCCCAGAATAATACAGACTAGTGTTGGGGAATTCTTAGTGGAAGCAAAAAACTTTTAAATTTTGCACCAAATAAGACTGAAATATTTATACATTTCAGTGGGACATTAGATGAGGTGCAGATGAGCCTTTTTGTGATGAAAAGGGGGATAATCTGGGGCACTTTGTTGTTAGGAACCTCTGACACTGCTGGGCACAGTATGCTGAGAAGTTGGACCCTGACTTCTCACCCCAGCATGTCCTAAATTAACCTCAGGTAGATTCCCACCTCTATATCATACTCCTCTGGACCTTCCAACCCACAGCATCAGGTTAACTCAGTGATGTGGGTATCCAAATTTCAGTTGACCGTGCAGTGTCCAAGACTTATGGGCCACAATGACTTTTGCAGTTTGAGCTCCTGGCTGGTACTCAGTCACCCATTTGTTCTGTAGCAATGCAACAAATACTTTGAGCCATCTGCAGAGTATGTATTATTGGCTAAACAGCCAATTTATCAAATTGCTATATTTCAAGATTGTGGAGTCAATATACTCTGGCTTCCTGACAGAGAGTGGGAGTAGGATGAGGAGAGTAAATATTCCCGTTAGTAAGTACTAAGAGACATCATTATAAATACACGCGGAAATACAGAACACTAGAAACTAGCAACCAATTAAAGCTCTTATATCTCTCTGCTTCTTATCTCTATCTCAATTCTTATCTTATAAAACCTTTGAATAGAAAAGGAAAGCCTATTGTAAAGGCAGTAAGTGGAGTTCGAGGTAGATAACTGATTATAAAGTCTCCAAAGGCACCCGGGGCTCTCAGAAGTAAGGATATAATTTAGAAGTTGATAATCTACCTCAGAGTGCTTCAGCCACAAAACTCACCACATTGCTCTAGGTGATCTACAGATACTGGCAGCAAGATAGTCACCTCAATTCAGACCTCCAAAAAATTGCCTTCTTCCTTCTGGAGAAGCAGCCTTGCACGAGCAATACACTGCGTAGTCTGGCGTCACACACAGACACTATGTTTTTCAGTAGCAGCCAACACATTAGTCTGGTCAGCCGAGAGTACTCATGTGAGTTTGGTAACACAGAGTAATGGTGCTAATGGTAACACAGAGTAATGGTCCTAATTTCTCCAAAAGAATGAAGTTCAGTAATTTAGGATGGTGCTTACTAAATTAACAGAGGCTCTCTTAGTTAAAACTCAAGTAGATACCTACAGCAACCCTAGGCACAAGACTTATTTGTATCAAAACTCTTTGCTTCAAAACTGGCTCTGAAATTACAGTACAATTAAACAAGGCAGAGTTATGTGTTGAACTGCAATGATAGTTTCTCTAAAGCCAGAAGTGTCAACACACTCTACGTTACCGGTGTGCATAAACACCTCTTCTTCAGATGGTTTAATGCACCATTCAACAAGTTGTTACAGGCTGCCATGAATTTCTGAGTATTTCAGGAAGCCCTACAGGTCTACACATAGATCACAGACCTCCTGGGAGAAAGGAAAGAGGGTCAGACCAAGATACTCCTTGTATTAAAGGAAGGAAAGGAAATGTAAAGCCAGGAACTACACTTTGTTAAAGCAATGCTGCAGACTGAGTGCCTTTTCTTTAACTGAGTAGTTAAGGCTCACAGACAAACTTTGGTTAAAGAAACTGACTAGAAAGAGTGAAGCCTCCGTTTATTCTTTTTTTTCCCCCAACATGTAGCCTCAGGATGGGGTAAAGATGCTTTATTCAAAAGTACAATTTAATTAAAACAAGACAAGGGGAAAGAGAGGTTTATGTGTATATAAAAATGTTGAAGACAGTAACACACCTGTCTGATCTACATTCCTATTAGATTGGGTTGAGTTTGACTTTGAGAGTTGGATTTGAGTTGGAGCACGAAGGCTTAAAAGACTCTTTCAGACTCATGCAAATTTAGTCACCTCAAGGAACAAGCTTTACCTGTTTCCCAAAGTCTGTTGGCTTTCTGGATGAAAATCTGCACTTGACCATAAAGACAAAAATCTTAATACTAAGTTTGGGTATTTGAACATTTAAAAACTGAAATGTTATAAAAAGCTGGTCACGAAAATACAGCAACCTTTGATTCTCTGCTATTTCACATCAGTAAAAGAGCTAGACATGAGCTTCCCAGGACAAATAGTTTAAGTATTAAGAAGACTAATGAGACTAATAGAAAGATGTGCATTTCAGAGAATTTGTGTATGCAAAAACATGTCTAAACTAACATTCACGAACTTAAAATCCGGTCTTTTTATGAAACCAAAATTTTCATAGAATCGTTTTGTTTGGAAAATACCTTTAGCTCATGGAGAGATTTAAAATCTCTACAGTCCAGTTGCTTCTCTCCCTGTAATATTGGCTGTAACTTCTGAGCAGAAGACCTAGACCTTGTCTTAGGTTAGCCTATTGAGCATTAAAATGAACCAGTTCTTCTCTGTGGAACCAAAATGCACAGTTTCGGATCGAAACTGGAACTCACCAAAGCTGCTGAATTCAGCTGCATTGACCCGTGCTTACTTACTTTACTGCAAATATAGATATTCCCAAACTGTCCTCAACTTGACCTGCTGAGGAAATTCAGTAACCAGGGTCAGAGACTCTAACTGGAAGTCATCTTGTTCATTAGGATGATAGGAGAGAAGACAAGTGTGGCAGAGAGATGACTCAGATGGAGAAAAGCAACACCAGGCAAGCTCTGTCAGGACAGTGCTACAGGGGATGTCCCCTTAGGAGTGGTGGGGAGGGCAAGAGCCAGAGCTGCAACCAAGCGCCTCCTTTCCTCCTGTTTTCAGGGAGACACCACTTCGCACATCTCTAAGGATGAGCGAGAGTGCACCAAGATTAACCTGGTGTCACAACACAGCATAGGCTGCCTTGACTGCTGTCCACCTCTGCAGGTCATGGGGTTAACGATGCAGACGCTGCCAGAAGCCTGGGCACTTTCAGTTATTCATATTCCCTTCTCTCAAGTATATATATGCACTAAAAATCACAAATACGTTTTTAGTCATCTTCACACTGCATGCGCACACATGTATAAAAATACACACACAGACACCATGTCTTTTTGGAAGCCATAAAAAAAGATAAGCCATTCTTAGCACCGCCCCAGGGCCTTTTGGACCTACATCTCCACACGTGCCCTCAGAGAGGATGATGTCACAGCAGTAACCAGTCTACTTGTAGCACACAGCCAGATGAACAGGGAGCAACCAGGAAACAAAACTGGGTCCTTGCTCCAGAGCAACTGTAACTGAAATACAGGATGCAAAAAAATGAAGTCTCACAGGCACTAAAAATATCCACCCCAAAAACCCCAACAAAAAATCTAAACCAAAACCCAACAAATAGGTTTCCTGTTCCAATGCTTCTACTTTTAATCTATAAAGTGGAAAATTTGATGGACATCAGATTGCACGTCCCTGGAATGAAATATGGATCTGTAGCTTTTATGAAAGTAAAGTATTTCAAAGAGGGCATGAAGGAGAAAAGACATTTTAAATATAATACCTCTCTCAGGAGGAAACTCACTTGGTGTCAGTTCATGACATTGCAGGCTTTGATGCTGCTCTGACAAATATTTTCTCTAAGGTGAGATATAAGCTGCTTTAGTTTTACCATTTTTGTTTTCATTCTTAGTTTATGTAGGAATTGCACTGAAACTACATCCCCTGCTTCCTCCAGTCATTCAAAGATTGGAGAATAAAGATCACTTGTTTTTATTAAACTGCTACTACTTCTTATTAGGCTTATTCAGGCCACTAGCTCATAACATAATATCCTATTCAATATAATTTTAATTTTGACCTACAAGAAGGAACAAAAATAAATAAGATACAACTTACACTGCTCTTTCAAGTGTATTTCTTCACCTCCTTTAAAAAAAGAAAACAATCAAAGAAAGAATTATTTCTCACTCTGACAAACTAATGAAAGATACCCTGTTACTCTATCTTTATTCTTCCAATTTTGAAGCAGCCTGAAATTTTCAAGATGTTGTTTTAAAAGTTTGTGTCAAGTTCTTGGCTTGATTTTTTTCTTCTTGCAAAAGGCAAGCTATCTCTTCATTCCACATTGCTTTGCAGTCTCAAAATAGTCATCTAACATGAAAACACAGTCAGAGCTGTAACAAGCAGAGCTGCCAAGATAACAGAAAGAAAATCCATCATCTACTTCTACCTTGGTGCTAAGATATATAGTTCACCACTTTTAAATATTTTGTTTTAAACTGGGTATTTAAAAATCTAGATTGAGCAAAGGATAGAACAGAAGATAGCAGCAGTGCCACCTGAAAAGCCTCATGGCCCACAGCCACAGTTCAGATTTTTTTTTCTCCTTTAATGCATTAGGTTAGGAGGTGAAATTATTTCCCTGTTCAGCCAACTCAATCACTCAATTTTCACTTCATGCACAATTCTTATGGTCCGCATCTCCATCTTCTCCAATTTTCTCCTTGTATTCAACTGCTGTCATTCCTTGAAGCATAATGCAATAGCAACTTACAGTGGTATCAGAGAACATTTTATTTCTTTGCTCTTGCTCTAACAAGGAATGCTTCTTGTCTTTTTCTACACATAAGTTGGGCCCTTTTCTGTTAAAAGGATCACAATTCTTGAAGTCTCCATTTGAGCTGTGAAATTTTCTCCAGAAGCCCCCTAAAAACCCACATGCACAATTGTACTTTTCCCCCCATTTTAACACATGTGCTTTTAGTTTAAATGGAAAACCAATCTTTTTTTTTTTTTCTGCTTATATGAGGCTCTGTTTTGTGGTCCCCATGTATCAGGAATTTGTATTTGCAAAGTATTACCTACAGGAAGAGTTGTCACTGGTCAAGCCTGGAATTTATGCATTTAGACCTCAAGCAACAGCTGATACACAGGAAGGAAAGATTCCCCGGTTCCAGACTCAAACTGATTTTAGCATTCTTAGAGAACTAACTGGTATAGAGCAGAGAAAAGGTGAAGTAGCCCCAGTAAAATACATGAAAGGGCTTTTGAGAGATTTCTCCAAACTGGTGTATTAGAAGTGTTCTGATTTACCATAACCTGGCGGTTATGATAGAGCAAAAGATACTAAAACCCCACTTGAAGTTCACAAAGGAAGGTAAAAGAATGCAAGCACAGCTAAGGAGGTCAAAAAAGTCAAAGCAAATTACACTGTTTCCAACCCCGTAAAAGAAAGCATTTGATCCAGAATAGCAGTATTTCAACAAAAAGGCTTCTGCAGATGAATTTCTTTGCCAAACCTCTGTTTGGCACAGGACTGCAGGGAAGTATTTTCAGCTCCATCCTCATTTTCTCAGACTTGCAATTTGTGTATTCAGCTTGAGGGCCAAGAATTTAGTACCCACTGATTCTCCAATATTGTAAAGACACTAAGAATGTAATGATGCTAAGAACTTTTCTAAAGCAAATCCTTCCTCTGTCATCCCCAGTGCAGCATTGGTCTTCACAGAAGGATGTCAAAAGAGCTGTTGAAATAAAGGCCACCAAGCCAGTGGCAGTTTCTCCACGTGTTATTCTATAACGTTTGTCAAGGACCATTATGCAGCCTTGCATCCCATACATGGATAGAAAACTGGACTGCACAGATATCACAGAAGGTAAATGAGACAGTAACCAATGGTATTACGTGTTGTAAAGTTTAAATAATAAGAACCAATTAGTTGTATAATTGCAGATGCTGAGGACAACTGATGTTCCAGGTGACTTGCAGAGCAGTTATCACAGTGATATGGCTTAAAAGAAGTGATCGAATTCTAGTTTTAGAGCTTTTTCTGTTATAGAAGACACAGTTACAAGTAATAGATCATCTTAAGCATGATTAAACATCTAAGAGTAAACAAGTAAAACTAGCTTGGTTGATGAAATGGCACATTTTGATGCAATTATGATTGAATTGTCTTTTTAGTATGTAAAGCTTATCCATTGCTTCATTTAGGGATAGAAATAGAGATTTATAGGGATCAACAGTGGGGTTGGTTGGTAAATCTTAGAATTCTTCCTCAAGAAAATATCTATTCATCAAAACACTCCTATAGTGAGGGAATAATAAACTCAGCTCAATACTATTGTCCATGTAACTGAGGCAGGGAGGAGAAAAGCAGCTTAAAAGTTAACACCACCATTTGAACATTTTCAAAATAGAACACAGAATCCTGCATTTCAAACAGGAAAAGACTTCTTAGATAACATTAAGATGGTCAAAACTAAAGACTGTAAGGAAGAAAAACACTTTTTTTCCTGCACAGTAATACATCTGGCTGCAGGTCTCAGATCAGGGTGGGTTTTGTTTTGGTTTTTTTTCCTTACTCCTCCTTCCCTAAATCAGGAAAAATACTGTGCTAGGACAGTAATGATTATCCTTCATGGGCCTGTTGAAGTGAACAGTATTGTATTCATATAACAAACAGCACGGATAAAATGAGAGCCAAGTCATTTATTCACGCAGCTGTTCAGATGAGATGGATTTCCTAGTAGAACTTGTTTAGACTGCCTATCTCCGCATGATTAAACAGGAGGCTGCTGGTATTGGAGTATTCAAGTATATTTAAAGTAAGGAGAGACTAGGAGAGAGGCAGCATCCACCAGAAGATAGTGATTCGTAGGAGTAAATGGTACTGTGATTCTAGTACCTGGGCATACCCAGAAATACCTGTTAGTTTCCATCCACGCTGTTAAGCATAGAGCATAACTCAAATCCTATCCCTTTGTTGTGAGGTCTTCTTATCCACTTCCCAGCCCAAGCCACACCCCCCAGTTCAGTAAAGAGTATTGATTGATACACTATAGATTTCTCTTTCTACTGCCCGAGTAAAAGCAAGGGACAAGGGGTCAGTGATTCATATTTTAGAAGAAGATATTAAGAGATGTGTCAAGATCTGGTATTTCATATTCATACAAAAAATTGATTTTTTTTTTTTAATGAGCAACTAAATGGACTTTTTATTTACTGTTATGTTAATTATATCTCAAATATTTTGGATACATTTCTTACACTTTCTTCCCAGGTAATAGGACAAGGGGTAATGGCCTTAAGCTGCACCAGGGTAGGTTCAGATTAGATGTTAGGAAAAAAATCTTCACTGAAAGAGTTGTTGGGGCCTGGAACAGGCTGCCCAGGGAGTTGGTTGAGTCACCATCCCTGGATGTGTTTAAAAGATGGGTAGATAAGGTACTTAGGGGTATGGCTTAGTAGAGGATAAGTACAGGTAGACTTGATGTTAAAAGTCTTTTCCAACCTAGTTATTCTGTGATTCCCATTGTATCCTCAAGAGTTGGGTTTAAGTGAGAAAACACGGAGAATAAACTTCAGACATGAATCTTGGCAGTGCTTTTGGATTCTGCTCAGTTTGAGCCAGCAAGAAATTTCCAACACATTAGTACTATGCACTTTATACCCTACTTCAGTACAAAAGTAAAAGTTAAAAACAAACTTTACTATGCTTAGGCTTCTACAAAAGCCACATTAAAACAGAATTTATACTTTTATATATATTGCTGAAGTGAACAATGCTCTTATTTTCAAATCTAACTCTTACTCATCCCTTCTTCAATTTTGAATGCCTTTTGAATGTCTTCTGACCTCAAAATACTGTGTTCCTCTTGAATCACAAGTTTTAAGTATTGTATTCCTAAAATCTTGCCCTTTCTGTTCTGAGCAATATTTATTGGGTTGTTTAAAAGCAAAATTTCCAATATTTATGAAACAGGAAAGACATTGAAAATATATTAAAACAGAATAATGTGTTTTAACTAAATTCAACTATTTAAAAAAAAATTTGGCTAATGGTAGCATGATTTCTTTATATGTATCTTAAAAGTAATTCTATTTGGGACAGATAAGAATTCAAATGATCAAAACCTAGAATGAAAGCTTTAACAGTCTTGAAGTGGTCCTTTGTAGATAGTTATGAACTTCTATGCACAGCATCTTATATTTGTGGTAAAACTAGGTCCAAATTACTATCCTAAGCTAACATTCTACCCAGGGAGAATGGATGACAGGCTTAGTTACATCACAAACATTCCAGACCACCCTTTTTAAAAAAAAAACACCAAACACAAGAATAATTTGAAGGGCAGAACCCTAAAATCACCTTTAAAATAATTATAAAAATATTAATGCAATCACAAGGTAGCTGGTAATCAAAACATACCCCCAGAATGCTGACAAAACAGTTTTTCATTCCAATGGACAGCTAGAGAATTTTTCTTTAAAATGTTCAAAACTTTCATATAAAGTAAAACAGTTTACTTTAGGCAAAGTAACCTCAAGAAGATTAGTTAAGGGCACATCGAGTCTTTATACACCATGAAAGATAAAAATAATTACTACCAGAGAACAACTGCTGTTAGTCCTGGGTATAAAAAAATGCTGGCCTGACATCTTTGAAAACTGAAACTATTGGTTTATCCATAAGGAACTCACAACAGGGACAGAAGCAATATAAAAATTCAGATCTCTTCACAATCATTATGACTAATTCTGATGAAGAAGGATTATCTTGTGCTTACATTTGTAGAAGTCTGATGCACAGATTTTCACCCAAAAAAAAGTAAAATATAAATATTGCACTTACAGCTGTTCATGTTAAATATGTCTAACTATCAATTTATTTAGGAATGGGAACATGATATAGATACACCCACTTCCGTGCGTATAAGCAATGATACATAATGAGTAACACCAGCCTCATTTGTTCATTGAAGAACTCATTGAACCTTTACATATCGTTTTCTTCACTTGCAATTGCAAGTTTTTGCAGTTATTAGCATACAGAAAACTCTATTGCTCTTTCAAGTGGGTGAGTTTGTAAAGAATTTGAATGCTCACAATATCGCCATTTGGAAAAGAAGGATAGAAGAGAAGGAAAAAGGATTATGATGGTGCTTCTCCCTGAGGACTTCTGCAGTTTAAAAAATTTTATTACACATTTTTCCTATGTAAATTTAACTTTTTAGTCATTTTATTTTAATTTAAATCAAATTAAGTTTAATAAGATTTCACTAATGTTATTTAAATTTTAAATTGCACCTATTTTAGATACAGAGGACAAGACAGTAAAGAGGGGCACTTAGAAGCATCAATATGCAGCTTCTCTCTCTAGACTCAAGATAGCAACCAGCTCTACATTTTCATGAAAGGATAAATATGTTCATAGTTACCCAGGAAGACACTGGAAATAAACAGTTGTTCACGTGCCTTCTGTCAGTGTTGAAGTCAAATCACACTGCCAAGACCTCCTCTTTCCCGTCACGGATTAATGGTCTCTGGGCAGCTGCCTGGGGAAGAACAAAGGAGATGTCCGTGTCACTGTTCAAAGCATTTGGTAGCAATTCCACATCACTGCACTGGTATCTACTGGTGATAACAGAGAAAAGCAATAGCTGCTGGCTCTGTTGCTGAAGCAGACCCAGTGGTGTGGCCAAAAAGCCAATATTGTCAGAATCAGAGATGAGTATATTAAGTAGATGCATTAGCTTAGCTTATGGAGTTGCTTTTGCTCAGCCTGCATAAAAAGTGGCCCGGGAACAATAGATCACCTCTGGAAAGTCTTTTGTCATATGAACTGTAAGTACACTGAGCTATTAAAAAATATCCCCTTTTAAAGGCTGCAGTGACCCTTTGATACTAGAGTCTCAATGCATACAAATGGAAACTTTTCCCACCTTCCTCCACCAGCCATCTTACCCACACCTTTCTCTAATGAAATCCCCTCTTTTTCATCTCTTCCCAGTTCAGTGGCAGCTGATATCATAAAAGATAGATGTAGAAACCTGCAGAACACCACACTAACCTTTCATGCTGATAGGGGAGACCTTTTTAAGGTTTGGCTGCAACCTGTAGAGTCCACCAATAGAGATTTGTGCTATCATTACAGACAGAAAATAAGTATCAAGTATCCAAACATCTATACTGAGCAAGCCTTGTTTTGTTGTTGAAAGGGACACCAGGGTACATCCTCTAACTCCTATATACAGATCCTCCCTCCAATGTATCCACAAGGTTATGCAGAAACCATATCCAATTACAGGGACCGAAACTTTTTAACAATTATTGCAGCAGTGTCAAAGGCAAAATGGAAATTCTTTAAAACACAAGACTCACCTTCTGACACACCAAGGAGCTTCAAGAAAATCTTGTCTCAGACCTCATTTAATGCATTTTACATTACTTTTACCACCTTAGTGTCATGCACTCAAGTCACTGAAGTACTTCTGATTTCTTTCCTGTTCATTTTGAAGCATCTCTTCAGGTGTCAAGGCTTTTGGGGCACGTAACTCAAACACTAATCTTAGGCTAGTCAGTAGGTCTTTGTGTTGAAATTGGCATGGAAGAGGCAGGGCTTATTATTTTTCTGTTACCTTGATACAAACACCATTTCTGCATCATGGGCTATTGAACTGAATTTCAGTGTTGATCCAAGCAGCATCACTCCATCAAAGCTAATATGATAGCTTATGAAAAAGAAAATTATTCAGTTTAACAGGTCCTAGAATGAGGCAGAGAGAAAATTGTGCAGCATCACTACTTGCAAGGCAGACGGTGTGTTTAAGTTTCACTTTTGCATAGAAAAAGGAGCAAATGCCAATTGTGAAGTTCCAAGGATTGGCAGCATAAACAGGAAGACTTAAAGAGTTCATCATCATTGCTTTTCAAATATTATGTATGCACAGGAGGAGAGAGATGTTTTCTTTGTTAAAAAAAAGGAATAGTATAATACACACACATGCAGATGGGGTAGGGAATTTTTAGAGATTAGATCAAAGACACTGATCTACATCTTGTTTATGACAGCATAAAAAAAATCCATTTATGCTATCAGTTACATACTACCAATTTCAGTTTCCTATAATAATCAAGGCTATATTAACAAGATATTGAGCATTTCAGTGTCAATAGAAAACTCTACATTTCCCATGTTGTATACAATTGAAAGACAGAAGCATCTACCAAATGTCTTTCAAGGTAAAAATATCCCCACAGTTCTAACACATATCATCCTGCAGAGGTTTTATAGTAATGTCTTTTCTTGTTGTCTCTTAATTTTGTACAAGAATTTAATAGTTCCTAACCATCCCTCCCTAATAACAAAAATCTTTGTTGTAATTACAGGTTTATTGTGTCCTTAAGCAGTGAAGCAACCTGGGCAGAATTTGAATTGCATAATGATTTTAAAGCTTATCATTTCAAACAAAACTCAAGTAGGCAATAAATCCACAGTTTATGAAATCTGGAACGTGTCAGAGAAATATGTGCCATTAAATGAGACTGTGTGGTATCAGTTTATCTTGGTATTGCTTAGGAATATCACATGAGAAACATCCCTCTGCAGCAAATTCCCTCTGATTGGGGTGGGAAAGAAATGGAAGTAACAGCATCGCTAAGAATGTGCCTCTGCCACTTTTATGTCTGAATCATTGCTTCCTTCCTTCAGTTCAACTACCCAAGTTATAGCAGAATAATTTTGTACTGTTTGTGCAATACTGAAAAGATTTTTGTCTCTCTCATTTGCATGTCTTTTGGCCACTTTTTTTTCAGCTCATGAAGTCAGAACATTATCTTAGTTTTGAGCTTCTCTGCAGTAAAGAGAAAAAAAGCCTAATACCATCTTCTCTGTTGGGAGAGCAAGGATGCAGTGGGAACAAGCACAGCAGCAGAATGTAAAGCAGTTGCTTTAGGGCTGTATCTTTCTGCCTTGGCTATGAAAAGGCCTTGTACAAATAAAGTGATTAGCTCACGCTACAGATCATTCATAAAAAACCAGAACTTCTCTAGCAACCGCTCACTTGAGGAAGGGCTGCTTTTGGAGATGCTCACAGCTCGTACACAGGCTGTGCTGAGGTCTCAGCCGGTTTCAGGACACCCACGGAGACATGATGCAAGTTGGTAACAACTGTGGGAAACTCCATGGAGCTGAGGCTGAAATTTCATTCTCCTACAAAGGAAGGGGAAGAAAAACTCCAGTCAACTGTCACTCCTAAGCTAATATAGAGGCAACTGTATTTCCTTACAGGATGTGTATTTAGAACAGATGTTGTTCAATCCAAGGCTCATGTATTAGCATGGGCGACAGGTCAATTTTATCTTCAGTTTTAAAAGCATCTAGAGGTTAGTTTAATGCAAGAGTGACTCAAGATACAGCACTACCAGCTGTAGAGCAGAAAGGGCTGAAATATCTCTCCTAAAAACATCAAACAAATAGAAGTTCTTCAAATCACATTTGGTCTGCATTTTATTAGCACAGTCCAACTCCAGGTTACTTGCAGCACTAATCACTGTGTGAAAACAAATGCTCTTTTTATGGCTCTTTTATGTTTCTTTATCCCATTTCATGGGACATAACTACATGGCTATGTGGTTACCTCCTGATATTCAAGTTTATATGTTACGTAAATCAAGTTTTTCTGTTCAGATTTTTTCTGAGAAAGAGTCATAGAATGGCATGGGTTGGAAGGGACCCCAAGGATCATAGAGTTCCAAAACCCCTGACATAGGCAGGGCCACCAACCTCCAGACTGGATCTACACAAGGTTGCCCAGGGCCCCATCCAACCTGGCCTTAAACACCTCTAGGGACGGGGCATCCACTACTTCTCTGGGCAGCCTGTTCCAGCACCTTACCTCTCTGTAAAAAATTTCCCCCTAATATCTAATCTAAACCTTTCCTCCTTTAGCTTCAATCCATTCTCCCTTGTCCCATTATCTACCCTTTTAAAAAGTTGATTCCACTCCTGTTTATAAGCTCCCTTCAGGTACTGGAAGGCTGCAATGAGGTTTCCCCACAGCCTTCTCTGAATATATAGCTTTTTAATATAGGAAAGATCAGTGTGCACTGCCTAGTCTAAGATAATCATCAGTGCATTTTCTGGAGAGACCGAACTGCTAAGAGTATTCTCTGCTGCTGGATCAGTGTAGTCTTCTGACCCTTAAGACTGCAATTTGCATCCAAGGGAAGCAAACACATTGCCTCCAAAACTCCTATATTCCATTGTGCGTGAAGTAAACAAACCCTGAAGAAATAGTTATGTCAACACTTGGTTACACTGCAAAATTTAGTTTCATGTCATTTAAGTATGACTTAAGAAATGAAATAGCTTGCAGGGCTGGGTCATCACAAGTTTCTCCTTTATTTGGTTGCTTAGGAACTCTGAGGCATAACAGTACCCTCTGTGAATCCATAAGAAACATCTTTCTGCCAGCGCCTCCTCACAACAAAACAGCAGAAACTAAAGAGACACAAAAACACCCAGAGGAAATCCTTACTTGGAGCCACTTCCTTTCCAAACAGTATTTGTTGTGGGCTATTGGTCATTTTCTAGACATAAGTAACAGAACACGAGGTGTTTAGCTGTTTAGTAAATAAATCCTGCATGCTTTGAAGCAAGCACACTCCCCTCACTGCGCATAGCATTTTGCAACCGCATTGTAATGAAATGTTTTAAAGGATACGTCCCAAGTTTTTAGAGCACTTTTTAATATAGTGTGTTTATAAGCTTTAGCAATTACAGAAGAAATGTAAACTACTCTGCATATGTTACCAGGGAGAGGTTACTTTACTTGCTGACAGGAACAGAGAGGAAACACGTATCATGCTTTTGCCTCTTTCATTACAAACCTTGTTTCCCCAATACAAGAAGTACCAGGATGGAAGCATTTAATGGCACTATTAACTCAACCACCTAAAACCAGAATCTATATTAATTACATTCATTATACTTAATTGAACATAATCATCTGACCTAACAATTCCTCGTACACTAATTAATAAAACAGCATGTCTTCTGGATCAGAAGTGTATCAATTTATTTCTTTCGAAGGTAAAATGTTTAGGGGACAGATAAAATTCCTAACTTCCATCATTAGAAAAGTTAACAGTCTGTCCAAATATAGTAATCACGGTGGCTGTTCAGGGAAACAGATCTCAAGTGAAATAGAAATATCATTTAAAATTTATCATATCTAATGTGTTGGGGGGTTGTCTCCTTGGTGATATTTGAAGAGAAAAACCTGAGGTTTTTCTCATTTTCTCAAAACACGGTCATTTTCCCCAAAACACTGCAAGAAGTCACACCAAAAAAAAAATATCTAAAAAATGTCATCCATGTTATGATCAATCCTCTGTATCTCTACAGTTTTCTACAGCGGTGTTGAAGTATACAATGTTATCTCCCTAAGCAGGTAAAGGGTAAAGATTTCATTTGATAGGTCAGAAGCCTGGACAGATCAGATGGAGTATCCTAAAACACACATAAACTACTTTATCCTCCTGCAGAGAGCACGTGATATCTCATTAACTAATCACTCAAAGAATCACTGATTTGCCTTTTTTCAGGGAATAAAATGACCAGAAGGAAAAAAAAAAATCCAACAAATTAATATGAATAAAGCAGTCTATAGCTCTGCGCCTCAAAATCCTCCATGACTTTGAACAAACTCCTAACTGTAACTGTCTCTTAACCTTTGATATTTACAAGTCATAGGCTCTTGCAAGTTTGTATTTTGAGATGGGAGAAGAGAGGGTGTTCATTGGTTGGGGCTTTTGTCATGTTAGGGAGGGGGGGAGTTGTGGGTTTGTTTTGTTCTTTTGGTTTTGTTGAGGTTTTTCCCACACACACACATATGACCAAAATTACCTCCATCTTTACAAAGCTGAGCTACCTCTCATCTGTTAGGCATAAGCCAGGCCTAATTTCTCTACCTTGCTCTAGAGAAACTGGATTTGATAGTTATTTTGCCCACGATTTCCTTTCAGGAAAGACTCAGCTGAACAAAAACAAGGAATGTTTTCATCCTGAAACTGCAGAGTTGGGATTCTCCTCTGCTAGAGGAGACCAAAATAAAGATGAAAACATAACCCTCAGCCCAAGAGGTCACCCTGAAAAACTGAACAATGGACATCTAAGCTGGAATTATTCTCTAACCCTTTTATTAAAACTTTTATAATGTCAAATAATAATTAAAGCAGCAATGGGCTACAGGAAGAAGGCTCTAACCACTTTGTCATTTGGAAGCTATGTAGGTCTATGCCCTAAAGCATGCATTTCATTTCATATTGAATAAATAATTTCAATAATAAGCAATATTTGAGAAGGAAGTGGAGGAACCAGGACTATTCTTAATAACCAGGACACTTCCCTGGGAAGGGAGAGTAGCATGTGTTTGGCCCAATTAATCTTTGAAGTTGCTCCACTGTTCATAACAAAATTAAATTCAGGAGCTAGAAAATACCACAGCCTAATTCAGCAAAATAGTTTAGAAGGCAAAACCAAACAAAAAATAGCAAACACATCATGAAGAAATTTACACCTTGATTTCACATCCTACAGAAGTGTACTAACCCATGAACTATGTTTGTTGAACCAAGCAGTTGAAAGGCTGTAAAAGAGAAAGGGGAGCATATGTTTGCATTCCTAAATCTCTCAATAGATTAAACAAGAAAAAAAATGCCAAACATCAACATTCAGAAAATAACTTTGTCAATCACAAGGTGAGAGCGCATCCCCCAGAAAAACCAAGAATGGGGTCTAGAACTGTAGCTTTACAGAAGTTTAAAGACACATTCCCACTTTCAGCATTTTTCCCTCAGAGAAGTTCAGCAAAACAGCACCTAAACAACATGCCCTGACCCAGTACTGCAACCAAAGATGTCCAGCCCTCCACATATACCATGCAAGATGTTTAGACGCTTATCACTGTTCAATATCTCCTGTTGAAAACTGGCTGCCTAAACTGGTACTTATTCAAAATCCATCAGAAAAAAAACTTTCCAGGGCACCTGCTGTCCCTCAAAATGATTCAGCACACTTTCTGAACTTGGTTTGGCATAAGTGGCTTGCTTGAGGGAACTATTTCTGCACATACTGATCAAATGCACTTTTTGTTTCAGTACATTCACTGTACGACTCAAGTTCTCTCACTGGAAAGTCAGACAAACTGCAGGTTTGAAAGAATAAGTCCACGTGATTTCATTTAAACATATAAGTACAAAATGTTAGTGTCAGTCATGGCAGAGGCAGGAACAACATTTGTTACTAGTGTCTCCCAACCCTGAGTTACACATCCATTGAAATTACTAAGGAAGAAAGTTTAAAAAAAATATGAGAGAGAATGAGCAAATTTCGTAGTTTATTCACATCTGGATAATGAAAAGATTTGACATTAGCATAATTTAAAAAAAATCATCTGTTCCAACTTCCTTTAAGTTCCAGCAACACAGTTTAACTGAACAAACCTCTGTATTGCATCAGGCATCAATACACTAGTGTGATATATCCTTCTTGGGGGGAAAAAAGAAAAAAAGCAGCAGCTTGTTCTCATGAATCCCCCTTCATTCTTCTATTTTTTCTCTCTCAAACCATTTCTTTAGCAGATCTTTTTAGGCCTCTTCCTCCACAGCCTTTGCCTCTCCAAACAAGTAAATTGTGGGAATGATCTTGTCCAACTTCACGTTGGCTGTCCATGAGAATCTTTGAACTACCTGTGTACTAAACACCTGGTCTTGCACACACTAGAAATGGATAAAAAACATAAACCAACCTGGATTCCCTTGGATAAATTTATAAAGACCACACATACGTGTATGTGTAAACAGCTACACACACACACCTTTGGCAAATTTGTCTACATGAATCTGACTTCACAGCAGCCGCACAGGACCCCCTTTTCTCCCCTCCCACTCCTTCTCCATGCAGTTTGGGAGTTTCTGACCAAGACAAAATTTGAACCTCCTGCTGTTTGAGCTAAAAATCTTGCAGAGACAGCTATCAATTTTCAGGATATACCAGATCCAAATTACAGCCTGTTCTGATCCATGATCCCAATTTTGGCTCCTAACTTCATTTTCTTAGTCTGTAATTAGCAATATTATTCTAGTGCTTTATTAATAACTAGTGCCAAACACTAAATTACTACAGTTTCAATCAAATCATCTTTCAGATCTAGTAAAACAAACAGCGTAAGACACACACATTTCCTAGCTGCAGACAGGTATGCCATTACATGCAAGTTTTAATTTCACAGGCATAAACAGATCATTTGACCACCTGGTTATTACATAAGTGATTAAACTTATTAATGAACTAAGAAACTTAAAAAAATAAATAAATAAAATAATTTCTAAGTATATTACACGAATGCCTGGTTGAAGAGCTCCTACTCTTTCCCAGGAAGCCGCTGCAAGTCCCACCCAGCCCCACGTCTGCCCTGTCTTGCCTCTGCAGCACAAGCCTTTGGGGAAAGGCTGTTATCTACTGACACTCGTAACTGCACAAAGCAGCACGGCCCACAGCCTTACCTAGCACGAATGCTGCAAATCTTTCCACAAGCCATTTCAAGTGTAATTTTTGGCTTTTACTGAAAACACCAAGTCCTCTTTACAAACCTCACCTGGTGCACTGGGTCTCAGTAGTACAACAGGATTGCCTTACAAAGACTTTTAACAGGACAGGGCTGGAGGTAAATTCCTCTCCTTGAAAAAACCCCATTAACTTGCGATGCCAAAATTTCTGAGTCGACAGGAATTATTATCACCCAGTTTTGTGTCTGGAATTTGTGTATTTTTTCAAGCAATGTTTTCTTTCAAAAGTGGTTAGAAATGGCAAAGAAATACTTCTAAGATTGAATTTCTTCAGAAATGTTTGTGGAAATTGAAGTTCCCAGATAGACTTGAGGATGGCGTGGGCTGTACTTGCTGTGGAGAACAGGACTGGGATATGTTGAAACTAGCTTAGCTGGTTACAAACAAAATAGAAGACATGGTTATTGTACATACTCTGGAACCAAAGAAAGTTTAATTTAGCAAGGAGCTGAGAGTGGAAAAACAAGTTTCCCAGCACTGCTTTTCAGAAGCCCAGAGGAAAAATTTTAAAATGAAACCCAAATCAGTTTTGCTTCCTGCCCCTCCTCCCCTCCACCCCCTCCCTTAAACAAACAAAACACTCTCCAGACTGACTCGCCTTATTTAATAGCACTCTTTAAAAGACATTTGCTATTAGAGTTTGGCACCATTAATTTCTCTGGAGCGCACTGTCAGCATGTGAGCGAGTCCAAATGCGGAACTCATACACGCGTGTTACATGGTATATAGAGCTTGCCTTGAGCATTCCTCCATTTCTAATAAATAGGAAAGCAATTATCAAACTGGTTGATGCAGAAGCCTAAAGTTCAGCAACTAGCTAACACAATTTAAATTTTGCTGGTTTTGCCAATATGTAATTGGTTTATTTTTTTAATTATTAAACCGCCTGTTGGGTTGTTTTTTTTTAACCTATCAGCCCAAAAGGGTTGTATCAGAACTCCCTTTGTGCAACGAAATGCCACCAAAAAATAAAAGTAATCACTGAGAGTTCCAGTTTTTCTTCTCTGAAAAAAGTCATTACATGTGGAAAAGTATTCCTGAATCCAGGTCAATTAAAGAAAAAAATTGATTGTGGATTCAAAAATATGCTCTGCATGCATAATTAATTTTTGTACATCTTCCTTTTCCTCTTCCTTTTTTCATGCAGGCTGGGCCCTCCAAGATCTGTAGTCTGTCTGCAGCAGTACCAGGAGCCTCTACCCCAGGACAGCTTCCTGACCACCCCTGGTTTCCCTGAAAGGAAAGGAGCACAAGGACAAGCCCCAGGGCCAGGCGCTGGAGCCCACCTCTGCCCCAGCACAGCAGGCTGCTGGTCTCACCCTGGTCCCTGAGGTCCAACACCCACCCCAAAACAAAGGAGAAATAGCGTGGGGATCCTTGCCCACTACTGGCTTCCCCCTTCCTTGAGGCTTCTCTTTCCCCACGAGAAGCACACATAGCCTCTCCCCCCACCTGCTCATTGCCCTCCAGAGCAATAGGTTAAGCAGGTGCCTTCTATCTCTAACTCAACTCCTTTCATTTCTCTTTCCCCTCTTGAAATCCCTTTATTTTGCAGGCTTGTATCACATTACCTCCTCCCCACCCCCTTCCCATCCATCACTGCTTCCCAGCTGAGCAGCTTTGCTTTTACACATTTGTTTGCCTCTTAACCAGAAACTGTCCCACAGCTTTACAGTTTATCACTGTCCCTCTCTGAGCCTACTCCACCTGTGCTTACTAAGTCCAACAGGAACCAGTGCTACACACAGGATTCAAAACAATGCAGGCAAAGCAGGGATTAATACATGATACTTTGTTTTGTTCTCTCTTCCTTTCCCAACAACCCCTAACACCTCTTTCTCTTTGGATTATTACTGAGCCGAGGTTTTCGCACAATTATTTATGATAAACTCTGAAACTCACTGCTTTGTGATAATGAGGCTTCAACCTCAGCAACAGAATAAGCATGCAGAGCAAGGACAGCAGCAGGGCAGCGGAAGGGAAATCTTTAAAGACATACTTTGAGAGCTATACCCCAGGGCTAGCTTCTCGGTTTATGAAAGTTTACATTAAGAATTCAAAATTTGTTTTCATTCTTTGAGAGCACAAACACAGGACTTAAGCTACTGTCAGCAAAAAAAAATAAAGGAAGAGTAATGAAGCAAGTCAACAAAGAAAAATAAGAATACAACATCAAGAGTGCCTAGCACAGTGCAGAATGGTTCAGAAACCACCAAAAACCACAAGCTCTCATGACTCCCACATCCCAGGCAAGTGCCTCTCCTCACTTCTGCAAATAGCATCTGATACCAAGGAGCTACTTCTGAGCCAGAGTTGCCATCAAATGGCTCTCAAGCAAGCAAAGCCAACACCCCACCTCTACAGTGCTTTGTGGGCTCATCCACTCATGATGCCCATGTGCTGGGCCTGAATACAAGCCAGCAGGACTCCCAAAACTTGGATAGTGATAGCTAGTGAATTGCCCCACTTGAGCTTTAAAGGCTTCCTCTCAGCAGGATTTATGATCTCAGCACAGCACCATGCTAACTGCAGTGACATAGTTGCCTATTCATAGTTCCCCAGAGGGCAAGAAACGTGCTGAAGTCTGCTAGCAGAAGACCATAAAGAGAGACCATAAGGATACGTACATCTTATTTAAGTGAAGACTACTTGTTAGTGGACTGAGCAGCTCTGGATGCTAGCTCGTACTTGATGGTTATCATTGGACAAATCAGCTAGCATCTTTTCTGGATTAAATTAACTACAAGCATAAGGATGAGATAAAAGAGAGACCAACTCATCTCCTTTCCTTCAGTGGTGGCTTAGCTACCAAAAAACCTGCCCATAAGTCCCGAGGCACATGA
The DNA here is from genome assembly GCA_022605575.1 of Laterallus jamaicensis coturniculus. Lineage (NCBI taxonomy): Eukaryota > Metazoa > Chordata > Aves > Gruiformes > Rallidae > Laterallus > Laterallus jamaicensis. Next base: position 8,896,772 of record JAKCOX010000005.1, read on the forward strand.
GACTAGCAGTACACAAACCAAATTACTTGTTATAAGATGCTGTTAACACTTCGGAAACCTTACACGACTTGAAGAGTGCAGGGAAATTGGCAATCTACCTGTTACTTTTTGAGAAAGATTATTTACATTCATGGGAGCATGCATCTTGCAGTCAATGTTGAATAGCCAAATTACGTCACTGTGGGAGCACCACAGATTTGACACTCGTGATGCTTTCAGCTGTGAAGGGCAGATAATCTTCCTCCAGTCCTTTCCAGAATGAGCAAGTGAGCCAGAGAAGTACTTTTGAAGAAGACATTACAAAGGTAAAAGTATAAGAGATTGCACTTCTTGCTGTTTTGGTCACCAAGAAAGTTATCACATAATGCAAGACTGCTCAGATCAAAGTGGAAGAGTCTATTCTAGTGTGACAACATTCATTGCTACAGCAGATACTACTGAGTCAGGAAAGTGATATGTGAAGAGAGACTTCATAAATTCACAGAGCAAAGAGAACTGAAAAAACCTTCAGAAGAATGCCACACTGGTATATTATTAGATGCTTTTTCCTATAAACAAAGACAGGTTGTGTTTACCAACAGATCAACTACTTGTGTCTAAATCTGATGGATCCCAGTCAACAACAGTGAATTAATACCCTGTTCAAGCATTATCTGTGTTATTACTGGTTTGCTTTGTCACTTTCTAAAGTTTTGTAACCATTGATGCTGGTTGATAAACAGTTGCCCATCAATAAAGATCATCCCTTAACTTCAATGTTTGTCTCAGCAAATGCCAACTTTTTCTAAATTACTGAAACCCTTAATCTAAATTTAAAGCACACTCATTAATTCAGGACTTCCCAAATTACCAGCTTATCTTAATTCACTATATAAGATACTTGTCAGGAATTCAGAAGGAAAATTGACAACAGAAAATCCCAAGGGGGTGGAGGGGTAGGCAACATAGGTAGGAGGGGGCATGAGTTTAATATGATGACTTGAAGACTTCCTTACCAATGAGTCCTCAGCTGATTATTCAGCCAACTACCCTGTGCCAGACAATGGAACAGGTGTATCCAGAATCTGACACAAAAACAAACAAGTAAGACATAAGCATTATCTGATGCATTCATTTTTCTTGGACTTTCCAGAGAAGATGACAGACAAGATTATCTTCCTTTCAGGTCATTGCTAGACTTCAGGATAAACAATAGAGGAAGCTACAAACCATTATTTGAAGAGAAACTGATATCATTAAACAGAAGAATCTAACACAACATGAAGGTCTTGCTACTATACTACACGACCATTTAGGCAGGTGGAAATATGTTCCATTAATTGGGTAGTACACAGATATTTTACTTGTTAGGGAAGGACAAAACATGAGGCAGCTTCATGTTTTTTTAGCACACAGGGTAATTTAGCTCACGTACTTTGCTATTGCTTTGTCACCAAACCAGCCCCAAAACTTGTTATTTCTGCCGTGACAAAAGATCAAGCATAGATACTAATTCAGTTCCACATTACATTTGATAAGGTTGACAGCTTCAGAAGGGGGAAAATCTGTAACTGCTTATTTGGCCAGATTGTTATGAAATGATGTGGGCATTTGCTGCACAGCAGGGGATGGCTTCTATTGGACAGGAGCTCAGCAGACAGGAAAGCTGTGTTTTGAAACTGCAGATCTTGAGTTTCAATCCTGTTTTCTAGTGCAGGTCATACTGAGACAGACCTCTCTTTGTAACTTGTTCCATGCTGTTGGAACTGCTACTGCAAGTCTATTTGCTCACATACATTATTAATAATCAGCCTCATGTGTCATCCCCTTCTAACCTTCAGTCCAGCTATTTGAATTTCATTAGGCTGTAACTAGAGTCACTTGAAACTCGGCACTGAGGACAGACAAATTGCAGCAACTCTCTTACCTCATTATTAAAGATTTATATTACAGCATAAAGTTTATAAACCTTGTGTTTTTAAATGAGAGGGGAAAACCCAAAACATTCTTCTCTGGTGAAGACTAGGAGTAGGACTCTTCAAATATTTTCTTATATTATTCTAAAATGCCTTGTAGAAATGGGTCCATTCTTTCAGAAGTTTGCAGTTACAAAGAATCATGGTTTTGCCAATTCAAAAGCATTCCTTTGGGACACATACCAGCAATGCGAATCAACAGCAACATAAGGGTTTTCAAGAAACATGGAGGATGAAGGTTATAGACAGTGTCCACTTCTTGCTCTTTTCTTCTACCAAGAAGCTTGGGAGATACAAAATCAGAGATGCTTTACAACATGCTGAGGAGAACTTACATTTCTTCCAATGGAAAACTAACCATGTCAACCTTGAATTTTTAGGTTGGGTTTGGGTTTTTTTGAGTTTAAAAACATCTCAGCCATTGCTAAAAAAACCCACACAGTTTAAAAACTAGGCTCAGCTGCAGTTTAGCATTTTGGAGATTTTTTTCCATGTTAAAAAAAAGCTTTGTGCACTGGTAGGATGGTTCTATACTCACAGCCACACAAGTAATCATGCTCCACAAAAGACTTCTTTTGTTCAGAACTTGTTTTTCCATACTTTTACCATCTAGAAGGTCCTTACTTGACAGTAGTAAATTACATCATTAAAGTTTTTGACAAACATCCCTAGATATTAGGAAAAACAGAGTGGTTCGTCTTTCCGTTAATCATAAGCCCTCTTTATATTTGGTTTTAATGACTCAGTAATTCTCCTGTAGTTTTCTTAGTGGCTGTTTGTATTCCCTTTTATCATTCACATTCATGTACTGTCTGGTGCACTAGCTGTCCTTGACATTCCCTTATTAGGTTTACAAATAATCATTAATTTGTTTTGTGTTCTGCCTCCTGTTTCAGTGATATATAGGCATGTCATTACCTTTCTAAAGTGTATTCATTATTTTTCTTCTTCTTCTTAAAAAAGCCCACTACTTCTCACACAGGGTTCAAGGCAATTTGCATGGTACACACATATAACTATGTACTCTGTTTAGTGCATCTGCACCAAGGTTTAAAATACCTATTCTTTAGATTTCATAATTAGTAGACTTGTGAACTAAAGCCTCTTTCATCGCTAATTGCTCTTGATCTGTTTGAAAGGCATTGCACTATAGGAAATAGAATATTAAAGTTGAACTCAGGCTTGATTGTTAGACCCCATTTTGACCCAGGCCTTTGTATTGCACAATCTTAATTCTCCTCCCACCACAGAAGCAGCAAGACATTCATAAAATACAGGTTTGTGCAAGGAGAGGGAGGGAGAGAAGGGGTTAGGATTTATTTTTTTTTGGGGGGAAGTGGTTTTTTGCTTTTTAAGGGACAATATCTTACTCTGGTTTTGTATATATCTGGCATAAAGATATGGAATTACTTGAGACCTACAGGCAACTAAGACTTTTTTTTTTCCTGTTTCCACTTTCTTCCATAGGCAATTTCTGGTAGTTTAGCTCAGGTTTGGAGGAAAAGGGCTGGAGTTTTTTGCTATAAAGAGGCTTCATGGTTTGAGCTCAGTGCAGTGAATGCATTATTAGTAACAGCTGAAATTTTATCAAAGCTTTGCAAAGTGCTAGAAAGTGCTAATACTGATTTGATACAGCAGATAACCTTAAAATTATCAGTTAAATTTATAGCCATCCTCAGACTGGCATCTCTTCTATCCTGAGAAACTAGCTCAGGCTGGCTTAGAATCTCAGCACTCCACTGTTGCTGTCTGTATTGAGGGGGCATTTACTGGCAAGTCATCTGACATTTAAAGCCCTAGAAGACAGAGATGAATCCTTTTCTCACACGATTTCCCTCAGCAGTTTTGGTAACCTAGTTTATATAGTGCTGTCTTTCTTAATGCTTAAAAAATGCACAGACATTTTAGATAATAAACTTGTTGAAAACATGCTCTTAATTAAAGAGCTAAACCCACATTCAACCAGTTGAAAATTTCACCCATTTCTGATACTTAGATGTAATAATTCAAAAATTAACAAAAAATTAATAACCAAGAGATAGCTATGACATGATTATCTTCTTCAGTTGCCAAGAAGCTCTTGAAGTAGTATGGGAAGGAGAACAAAGTAACGAGCCTGTGGCCCTTCTCAGCAGTTTGAAGATTTAAGAAACTCTGTTCATAGTATCAGTTGGATTTGTAATTATAAAAGAGAACTAAGAGAGGCACAAGTGTGATTTGTGGGAACTGGTGGAGCTCATCCCTTTCTGAAAGAAGAATACAAGCATACGTGTTCTGTGGCTGACAAAATTGGAAAGTTATTACAGAATTACTCAATAGTTCCAAAGGACCCAGGGAAAAAAAATCTCAAGAAGTTTTAATAGCGGTATAGGGGACAGCTTGTTCAAAGCTGCATCCTACCAAAGCCTGCAAGTGTCAGCCTCATGAGGTAATACCATTGAAGTTTGTACAATATTAGAGGCCACATGTCACAGACAGTTATCCACAGATATTAGAAAAGTTATCCTGAAGAACAAAGGACACCAACCAGTACTAAATCATTTTAGCTGCACTCTCAGAAATGCCAGTCAGACATGTTATTTAAAACAAGGTATAGGTCCAGGTGATGCTGGATTATCATCTTGATGCTGCAATTGAACACATAGTTATTCAGTTCACCTCTGACGACAGGTGTGTTCACAATAGATGCTGCCACTACCCTGGAAATGAAAGCAGCATTGGTGGGTTTTTCAAGTTTTTGTTTGGGCTTCTTTTAGCTTTCTATCATGAGGAGAAATGAAGAAACCAAGATACAGGGCAGATCATCCTCTCAGTGACTTTAACACAGCAGAAGTTGAGTTACTTCAAGTAACACATGTTTAAACATAAAACAATTAGAGTAAGATTCATCTGATTTATAGCGGAGAACAACTGTGAATCAATATCTCATGTTCTGCCTTAAAGCAGTAACAAAAATCAGTTGTGTCATATGTGTTCCTTTTTTCTCATGCACACTAAACTTGTGCTACAAAAGGATAAAAGGATGTGCCTTTTACATTAGTACAACTCCAAAATCAGTGATTTATTCAAAGAAATCATTGGACTTTATATTCAACAAAAACATTTTTCTGTTCTATACTTGTGTGTATTTGCCTGATCCATGACAAATTTCTTATTTTTCTTTATACTAGTTTGTTAGGAGTCATGCTTCATTTTGCTCTGAACCTTAGGTCAACATCTGCACATGCGTAAACCAAGTGTAAAACACAACCACGTCAAAAGTGATAGTGTTTGCCACCCACTCCCCAAGAATGATTATGGTATGTTTAAGACCGGTGGAGAATCTGGTCTAGAGTGTCTTGTGGCAGCCTTTTCCACAGCAATCCAATTAAAGCAAGCCCTGTGCTGTCCTAAAGCTGGAACATCAAAATTAGGGACCTCAGAGTTGAATGAGATTTATTTTTAACGCTTGTTTCAATCACTGACACAGTAGAGCTGAACAAACTTTCATTTCTTCCCAGAAACAAATTGCTGAAAAGGGTTAGTCATTGCAGTTTCTTGGAAGTAAAGTCTTACAGCGACGGCTTTCTTTTCCCTCTTGTGTACTGTGTTTATGCAAGTGACAACAAGAACTTGCAGCAGCATGTAAGGTATTCACAATATTTTACTACGGAATTATATTTGCCATATATTTTTCAGCGTTTCCCTAATAGGCATCTGTACTTATGGGTTCATATCTCCAGTGAAATATCAATCTGAACTGGAACTTGGCAAACAGATCCACTGCTTGAGATCTTTCTTATGAGCCTCAAAAAAAAATTGCCATTATAAGGGAACACATATGCATAGCTTATTGCAGAAGTGATATTAAAACTGAAAAGAAACTATACTGATTGTATCAGTTTAGATACCAGTGGGAATTCTATATGCTTTAGAACTAGAAAGCTTTTCTTAAGAAATAAAAGCTGCACAGAAAGAATACTTCATCCTTCCTGGAAGAGGAAATTATTAGTGTAAGCTTTAAGAGAAGAATGAGGAAATTTTTTTGAAAGGTAAATTATCACATATCCATTCCTTTCCTTGAGTTAGCCAGGTCATAGCTACCTATACCTGTGTTAATATTGTGAATGTCTGAAATAAATTGCATATATGTAAGGTATAATCAAGAATTATGTACGTATACATGATGAAAACTTGAAATGAGGCCTACAAAGGTAGAATTAATCCAAAGATTCCTCACTCATTACACAGTCTTTTCTCTACATACCAAGAAAGTGATTTACAAAACAAAGCACCGTAGCACTGTGCATTAGCAAAGTTAAAGCCTGTTGTTCAGTAGAACTAACACAAAGAAGAAAATAGAAGTCAACACATAACAAGTTTCAGCTGCGTTTTTTAAAAAAAAATGTATTTGTTTATCCAGTAAAATTTGTCTATCACAATGCAGTCAGTGTCAAAAAACAAATGACTGAGCTTCCCCACAGCGTTTGCATGGAATCAAAATCTATTAACTTCCTGCGCATCAATATTCTTCTGCAACGACCACTTTAAATCTCAAGGCTAAAGACACACTATCAAATGAAGTGCATCATCAAGTACCAAATAATTTAAAAGGTCATGAAGAAAGTTATGCTTGAGTAGCTTTGTAACAAATAAACAAAGCAAACAAGCAATAGCTCACCCACTTCCTCTTTCTGCCTCACTCTGCACCATCCCTCCTTCCACACACTGGGGTTTGAAACCTCAGATGATAAAAGCTGTCGTGTTTAAGAAGGTCATGAACATACAACACTGGAATGATCCTAACATCCTTGGTACAACTCCTGAACTATATAAACCAGCCACACTTGTCTTTTCAAGATCATCAATAGTACACATTTTATAACCCACATATAACTGACAGTAGCAACATTTGCACCTTTAAGTGTTTTAGAGAGGAAAATAGTGGAATTCAGGCCTCTCCCTTATTTGTGTACTTGCATCACACCTTACTGAAGGCCTCAAACACCACATCCTAGATTTCTTATGTAACAGAATTCTCCAAGTATAATCTATAGCAACTTTGACAATCTAATTCAGACAGGCTTTCATACATGACTAACATTAATCAACTTCTAAATCTCAATGTAGAAGTTTAGCTTAAGAAAAATACAGTAATTTAATCAGTGCTGTACACTGCAGTTATATTTTGTTCATCACTATCCATAATACTGTATCATTAAGCACGTTTAATTCCACATAAAGCAGTCAAGCAGCGAACGCTAAAGCCTCTCTCAGACATCATTTAACCCAGCAAGCCTCAGGCACCACTGGAAAAGGCAGGCAAATCGAGAACAGGGATAAATTCAACGATAGCACAAGCTTGGAAATATTTCATGTCTCAGTGACCAAACACAACACGCTTGTATTAACAACAGAAATTGTCACTGATAACACTAATTATTCATAGAAAAAAATAGACTCCATTAAATGACTGGGATCTTTTGAGATACATGTTACTGTGTTAAACACAAATCTAGAATAAATACAGGCTTATTTACTCCTCCGTTCCCCCCTCTTTAAGTTCCAGTGGAATTGCTGTAGTGAAGCATGGATGCACACCAGATAATGACTATACCCCAACCTGGGAAAGTCTCCCTCCTCCACCCTCTTCATCTGAGGTGATCACACAAGCTGCCTTCAGCCTCAGCAGAAGGTGTAAAGGATGCTTACTGCTCTGTCCCTCACAGGTGACTTATTCTTACCTGTCCACAATTAAAAAAGAGAGTCCAATGGGGAGGTCAAAAAAAACTACATCCCACTTCCCACACATGCTCTTAATCTGCAGTTTATTGCTATTTTATATCTCCACAAACCCTGAGGGTTTGTTTTTCAAAATATGAAATGGAAGCCATGAAGCATCTACCTTATTGGGATGAAAAGAATTACTAAGGGAAATCCTTATTTTATTTTCATGCTAAGTGTTAGGAGGCTGTTCTTACATTGCAACAGAAACACATTCAAACCAAACCCTCCTTTGTCCAACAATACAGGAAAGCACAGTTCGTCTCTGAAGCAGCCTATCAATTGTCACTGAGCAGTGACAGCAGAGAAAATGCTTTCCTGTGGAGTCTTGAGTCATCGGCCTGAACTTCTGCCACGTTCTTGCATTAGGCATTTGCCTGCTGAGCAGTTATTTGCCAACGCAGCGAGAGATAAACATGTTAACCATGGGGAGAACAGAAGGGGGAAAAAAACAATAACATAAACACAAAAACATGACAAAATAGTATAAAACCTTCTAAATATCAGAAACAAGAAGTGGAAATAATCCCTGCCTCAGCACGCATAAAACACATGAGAGGTTCTGTAACATGCTCCTTCTAGGGACTCCTCTGACAATCCAGAAGTACTTGCTTACATCCAGTACTTCAGTGTCTGTACTTCTGTTTTTACATGCTTTTTGATCCACCAATTTTTGTTTGTTTGCTGTTTTCTTCCAGCTTCAAGTATAAGGCAATAAAACCCTGAATTAGCTGTTCAGATCACAAACTAAACTGATTAATTTCATATCAGCTGAACTCAATTATTCTGTTTTAATTAACCACAAAAAGATCTAACCCCTTCAAAATAAAGATTTCCCTTTCATCTTCCAAGCAAGTAACAGCATATAAACATCAACCAATTCTGAAACTCCAGTTAAAAATGAAACTTCCTAGATGTTTTATTATTTCAATATGTGTAGATGCCTGTTGGAATAGCCAGCATTCCTGCAAGAACACACCAACATGCCCTCCCCCCCCTCCCAATCCCTCCTCTCCCCCTTTCATTAATCATGAAGTCAATGCACTAGACAAAACATACCATCATGACAAAAGTACCACAAAAGCCTATGCATTGTTTGGCAAACCCTTCTTTACACCTATTATATTTTCATTGTAGCCATTGTCTTCACCCCTTTAGTCCTCTCAGGTGTGTCTACATGATTTCAAGGTTGGGCTTGAACTCTGGGGGTCCCTTCCAGCCCCTACAATTCTGTGACTCTATGCAGTTATAGCAGAGCTCAGCCTGATCTAGCTAGTGGGGCTGTGGGCATGTTGGCATTATCCACCAGCCTACAGATTTTAGACTAAATTATGTGTATGTAATGGTCTGTTTTATAATCTGTTATGGAATTTACACTATAGTCCCACAGAGAACTTACAGATGGGAAGCATCATTCATTACTTCTTTTGTGAGTGAAGTCTAATTATATGTTCAAATCTCCAAACACCTGAACTGCAATCTAAAAATAAAAAAGGTGGCAAATCAGAAAGCAAAGATAATTAGAATTCAATAGTTGCGATTGTCTGTACTATGGCTTGGCAATGGCCATTTTACTTAAGTCATGCACATTCAAAATAACCTGTCCTTACAGGCTAGAGTTTTCCTTGCACACAGACAACAGCCCAGTTCACAATGACAATATCTACTGCTCCTTAAGTGGGAGGTTACAAAATATCCTGACAGCTTCCAACTTAATTGAAATTTGTACTGTGAGTGAAAAGCAGAGGGAGGAGATAGACACAATACTGAGGATATTATTTTATTCAGTTTAATGCAATCAATGTGAGCCATCATTCAAAACACAGAAAGAGTTGTCATGGATTCAAGAGACAAATATTGAACAGTTACCTCCCTTTTGGAGTATTAATACTATTCACAAAATTATATTCTTATCTGATACTAAAAAGTCTTATTCTTCTCAAAAAAAGCTACCTGCCATTAATAGAAAAAGAATTTCAGTTTTACTCCTAGGGTAAGTTAACCTCTGTTCAGTGACTGTATTTATTTGAAAGAGAGATGAACACACACACCCATGGCAAACCAGTGAGAAATGTAGAGTCAAACTCGAAATCCACTGTCAAGACTAGAAGTCTTCCAAACAAACATGCCCTATATTGTGGCATTTACAGATATCTGCACTCTGTCATCATGGCCTGTCAACTTTACCTTTCATAAGCTCTGTAAATTAATTCCAAATTATTATTGAAACAGCTACACCACAATTTAGAGTTTAGCAAGTCTCTTTCAGATATGCATAACTGATTTATAGTCTTATATTCTAGTTACATGATGTCAGGAGGACATGCAACTGCACTGCAGAGAAATCACGATTCAGATGATCACAACTCCACCCACATTTCTCCCATTATGTGAAGGATAGAAAGTCATTTCACCCGCAAACCTCTTAAAATAACAGCTTTTACAAAACCAGTTTTTAAAAAGCCTCAGCTTTTCAAGGGATGTTATCTGAAAAAGCATTCTTTTAAAATTTCAAGAGAGTTTCCAATCTTCTTTGTATGATAATATATTTGATGCTGTCAGCTATGGATTTTAAAAAAATACACAAATTACTACATTTTTACAATAATGTGTTTTACTTTTATCCTCTTTACTACTTTTCAGAGACCAGTTTCATCTCATTACATGCCTAACAAGGAAGAATTAGTGTTGCATCTTTAACCCATTGCTGCTAATATTTTTATTTTAAAGAGATCTTCAGTGTACAAGTTCCTTTCTCACGTGACTTATTGACAGACTAGTTTTATGACAAGTGAATGAAAGCCCTGCCCTTTCTGCCAAGACCAAATTCAAGGGCTGATGTGAAAAAAACCATTCATGCAAGACTTCCTTGGTAAGCAAGTAGGGACAGAAAGATTTTAGGCTTAGGGAGACTTCCAGGGGATAGGTCCCTTGTTAATTAGTTATGATTACTTGATAGCTCTGAAGGACTGAAATTCATGCAAAAATAATTTAAATTTTACTCCTGAAAAAAATTTGCTGCTTGTACATAAGACACATTAGTTACACATCTAATTTGGGGACATAATTTGTTATAACCCAGCCATGAAATCAGTAATCAGTTCTGAACATTAAAATTTGTTTTGTAGGACAACTTTTTTGTTGAAAGGTATTAACAAGTTGCTTGCAGAGACATTACTGAGCATGCCACTGACTTTGATATTTCCACCAAGGAATTAGTTCAGATTAGCATTTGCAGTGTTCTACGTAACATACTGTTCCCTCTTGATGCAAGCACGAGAGGAGCATGCTAGGCCTTATCTGACTCTTTTCTTCTCTCCCAGGCATGTTGGGAGATGCAATGCTTATACTGTAGGTATCACAGATTACTGGGAGCTGCTTAGAAACACATGTGGAATTTGCTATAGAGCAGTGGAAGTTTCATACAGAACCCCCAAAAAATGATTTTGTTGAATCTTCCCCCACAATCCCTACAGTGAGCAATATTCAGCCTTTCAATATATCTTACCTCCAATAACTCCCTGGCCTATCCCCTCAGAGCTATTTCTCCAGAATGCTGTACTTTCAAATCAGGCTTTGCCTGAATTAAGGTAGGATCTATAATGAATATTCAGGGTAAAACATATCCCTATCTTAGCAAGTTTGGGCATGTTTTTCAGTTAATAATGCTTGCACATTAAGAGAAGAGTCCAATAACACAAAACCCTGATTTTAGGCTTATAATTTGAGGCTATAATGTGTTGATGAATCACATATGCAGTACTTAGGTCTTCGTGTCACTCTAGATCAATCTTCCTGATTAGAAACTTCATCTCCTCTTCCTAAACTTGGTAAGAGAAATAAATAAATAGCCTTCTAGATTAGTAACTTGTTGATCTTTCAAGTGCAAGGAATTTTAGTTATAGACAGTGGTAAAAAACAGAATGCTATTAGTAAAAAAAGTTAACTGAATCTGCCACCAATTACAGTACTTCTGTTTGTCATGTCTTGTTACCCTAGAGGCAAAAAGCATAGATGTCGCTTGTAATAAACCTAGACTCTGTATATAGATACATATTTATTAAATATACAATCAAGTAGGTACCTAAAGAAGAATAATAAAACAAAAACAAATTTACCATGGCACACCAATTAAGTACCTATCCAGAGATGACCCTCTTGCATCTCTGGTTGGGTATGGCTGAGACTTTGCCTCTGCCATAAGCAAGACCTAAATATTTGACCAGGGGGTGAAGAAATGCCTCCATCCTCTCTAAAGATCCAGATAATAAACACTCCATGAGGGCAGAATATTGGAAAAACTTAATTTTTTTTAAAACTACAGTTTTCTAAAGGTCACATGTAATGTTGTTGTTTGATTCAGTGACTCCAGCCCTCACCTTTCAAGTGCATATCTTTAAGCTATGATAGGACTCAAAAAAATCCAAACAATATACTTCTGTTACTGTTAAGACTTTAATTAGTGAAAGACACAAGCAAAACCCAGTACAAATGTACTTACTATCAAGGTTAGCTGGACCAGAAAGCGATGGGTACAGCAGTAGCTCAGCAATAGACACACCCAGACAAAATTTGAAGTGTCAATACTGAGTACCTTTACCACATTCAGCTGAGTACATCAGATAGGTTGTATATTTGGGTAAGGGGAAAAAACCCACAGCTGTGAAACTCCTTAAGCTAAAATCCACATTTTCTACTTCTTAGATGTCTTACATAGAACATAACATAGTAAGCACCCTCCTCCTCTAGTAGTTCATGAATAGTAACTACATCAGTGCATGCAAAGAACATTATGAACTGCTTACTGCATTATTCAAACCATTTTCATATCACAGTAAAATGTGTGAGGGAGTTAGATGCTCAAATAGGCCAAACAAGTTTAAGATGTAAAAGTTGAGCTTCAAAGCACTCAAGTCAGAAGAAAAAAAAAAAAAAAAAGAACAGCAAAAAACCCCAAACAGGTTAAACACAACAGGTTTATGCACTGCAAAGTAGAGTGGTTTTAAATTGCAATTATTTCCAAGTCAAAATCGCATTTATCCACACCTGTTTTAGAAAAAGGGAAATGTGTTCTGATTAGTGTTTGAACTCCAGCAATACATGTCCTTAGTTCTTGAGAGAGCAGCTATTTACAGAATAGCAAGGGATTTTTTCCCCCTGTAGTACATGTTTTCAGTTTGTTTGTGTACATTCATGAGCTGCTTTTTATGCCCATTTGCAGCAGTATTAAGTGCTTCAAAAACATTACGCAGATATGTAAAAAAAAAAAGCCTTAACACAAGACAATTTATCCAAAGAGAAGTCTAATAGAAGGCCCAATCACTTAAAAACAAAACCAGCAAATTGTACATCTGCCTCTTCCTTTCGGATGGTGTTAATAATAGAGTACAGATAGAGAGAAAGCAAGGCACATGTACAGTTCAATATACAGAGAGAACTGTTTTTAATTAAAATCTTTAGTAGCTCGTTTCAGGTACACGCATGTTCCACTCATCTAATCCTGTAGTGATTATTTCTAGTATACATTGTACAGTCTCTGAAGCTGACTGATTCAAAGAACTGGGAAGCAGACATCACAGCATAACTTGCCATAAACTTTGAATTTCATCAGCAAAGCAGTTCTACATCTACAGTAATGTATAAGAGACTATAGAGGGAAGGCTCATTAGACTTCTATCATTTGAGGACCTCATACAGAATCAGTAAGTACCTAGTTGGGGAAAAACATATAGTAATTAATGTACTATAGTATGCATGCATTGATTTTTACATGGACCATATTTTAGCAGTAATAATGTCTGGCACCAGGCTACAAATCAATAGGAGACAGTATTGTGCTGTTGGTTTAAAAAAAAAATTAAGAATAACCATCTTTTGTTTTAACTGGCACCACCAGAATTCCACATCTCTGCTTTGCTATTGTAATGCTTGCTGGCATTTTAAATAAGATTATCATTCCAAACTTATTTTGTCAAATAAATACCCAGTCTTTGTACTAGTTCTGTTCTTCTCAGGAGGAACACGCTGTCAGGTTTAGAAAAAAGCAAAACACTTAACATCAGATGGAAACGGAACTATGTCTCCTGCATGCAAATATTCTCCAGGATTTGCATTTGTCACCACAGTTCAAACACCATAATGTTGTGCTTTCTTTTCCTTTATTGTTTTCTCTTAGAATTGTTACGGAAGTCTCAGACTAGCATGTGAACAGATGATGAGCAAGAGGCAACACATGAGTTTCCTGAAAAGGTGCTACTGAACATTAAGAACAGAAAAAGGAGGAGCAAGAATGTCAGTGGCTCCATCAAAATCACTAGAACGGTAAGGAAATCTGTCTTTTTTTCCAGGGAGAATTCAGACTTTCACACACAGTTTTAATCCAAAAGTTCCTAATTGTTAAAGAAAAAGAATTCTGAAAGTTCAGTATTTCTTTAAACTATTGGAAAGCCCTTAGGCTGAAGGGACCGTTGTGGGTATCATCAGGGAACATCTTCTGTCTTCATTAACTGCTCTTCAGCAACTGCACAGGTGCAGACCTGTAACCTTGCACAAGGGAGTTTCCAATCACACCACAATATAGGGGGATAAATTAGGGTCCAACCCCCAAAAGAGCTGTAGTGACATAAGCAGCAGGCAAGTGACCCAGGATGGATCTATGGGGGCCAACCAAGAAAGGCTCATGTGTCCAGACCTCATGGGCTTACTGTGAAACTTTTTTTTTTTTAAGAAAAATCACAGTTTGTAGGCTGTAACTTCACAGAACCCCATGAAAATGACAGAAAACACTATACCCTACAACTCTTGCTAGTGTATAGAACTCCAAGGACACCTATGGTACATACGAAGGATATTTCACATGAGGTCAGAAAATTATTTTACTTAAGGCTTTGGGTCAGACCAGCCTCCAGAACAGTACAGCCAATAATCTGGCATACTAAAAAATTATCCAGGCAGTAAAAAAGAATACTCAATTAAGATCCCTGTTACTGATAATACAACCCATTTTAAGAAGGAAGGCCTGAAAAAAGGAAATAGCCTTAATTCAAGGAAAAAAAGACCAGTCTAAGCAACTGCTCATACCCCCACACACCTACAGCCCCTTTACTTCCAAGGCAATACCAGGCCTGCTTCTACTGTCTCTCCCTATTAGTACAGGGCCAAGAAAAACTGGCATAGGTAACTGTCAAAATACATTGTTGTTACCATTTGACTTAGCCCACCAAATGAAGCTGACTGAACTAATATACTTCTCACTTTAATACTCTGGTATCTCAGTACTTTTAGAATAAAGAAAACAATTGATAATATTATGTATGTTTAGAATATGCAGAAAATAATCTAAGAATTAAAATAGCACAATAACCTTTAAGAGGAAGTATGTATGCGACTTCTATAAAGGTCACTGCTAATACACAGAAAAATAAAAGCATTTTTTCTCTAGAACGTCTTTAGATTAGCCAGCTGGTTCTCTCACATACCAAAAGATTAGAATTTAAATGCTATTACAGACCAACAGATCCCATTTCTCCCAGCAGGTGTTACAAACACACAGTTCTCGGGGGAAAAAAATAAAAATAAAAAGGTAAGAGAGCTCCTGTGATCTTACCTTACAAGTCTTTTCTAAAATACATCACCAATTTCAGAAGTATTCAGCCCATACTTCCACAGAAGGGTGCAGCTCTTGTATTGTAACCACACAAGAAATAACCTAAGCCCAGAAAGATGCATTTAAGAAGTTTGTTAGATCAGGGATCTAATATCAGGAAATAGTCCTAATTTGAAATCCTGTCTCAGAATGAGGATTGAAAGCATCCAGCAACTCCCAGCATTTGATTTGCTATTTTTAGCCAGGAATGTGTGTGTGATCTAGTGCAGCACCATTTGCTTTTTTAAATTGATTGCACTGTCTTTTTGCTGGTAATAAATATACTCTGCTAACACCATTTACATAAAAACCTGGAACCAACACAGCATCAAGCTCACATGCAGAACAGCAAATCTGTGTTTGAATGACCTTTATGTATAACATGCCCACAAAAAAAAACCCTACTAACAAATAGAAGTTTTTCATCAGGGCTGTCAGGTTTCACCGACACAAGTTTAGAAAGGATAAATCAAGATACAGGAGAAAAAAGGCGTAGTATATTGTAGAAAAATAAAGCAACACCCTTCAGAAGACAGGTTAAAGAGAATCCAATGGTACAGCAGTTCTGATTTGCTGGGTTTAGTATTCAAGGGTTTGAGACACCGATGATTTACATTTCAAAGCAAAAACTGCAGCTTGCTGATGATCTTCCACAGCGTGTGGGTGAGACTGCCTAATTCTGCATGACCCGTAGCCATGGAAGCAGAGGAAGCACCTCCAGAGCCCACCCTCCCCAGCATTGTTCATGCACTTGAAGCAATCACACTCACCAATATAAACCCTAACTCAAGCATCAGGGTAAACTCTTTCAAGACAACAAGGTGCCCTGGCACACCACTTTCTGTGAGTACCACTACATCTAGTGGAACTAAGTCTAGGAAATGTATTTGTATATATATATATATATATATACACACAACAGCAGGTTGTTCACCTGCAGATGAAGACACGAAGCAATTCAGCCAGCATGCACTTTGACTTCACTGGTTTCTTTTTTTCCTGCAGGTGCTATTAATGCAATGAAACCAACAGTCTAACCATTTATGTTTGTCATGTTCTTCTGAATTTGATTATACCTACAGCAGATGTCAACATACCCTCTAACACTGAGTAGTATTAAATTTCCCAGAGGAAGATCTGAATGCCTAAGTGCCAGATTTTACTATCTGAACAACCAGGGTGGGGAAAGAGGAAAAAAGCTTGCTCAAGAACAGAAAAAGTTGTCTAATGGACCCAAAATTGTTATCTGAAGAAAAAAAGGGTGATACACACATGAACAGCACTTGGTCATTCTCTTCTTGCTGAGCTTTAAGGTGGGATCCAGTTTAGTGCAAATTTGAGAAAAATATTTGCTTTGTTTTAGTTCAGTATGATCATATGGAATTAAAGGTTTTCTAGGAGAATAAATGTGTGTGAGATGTGCTCTTCAGAAGCAGGGATGTTCCTGTCAGATAATACACTACCATTCCTCTATTTGGGAATAGAGCAGGACACCCATTTGTTTTCCCCCCTAAAACTCTAAAGGCACCAATTTATAATCCACAATTCTTACCTGAAGTTGTTTTTCTTCACTCTTCAAAATAATATAAATAGATAGGGACAGGTAAGTAAAAGCACCTTTATTTCCTCCTTTTCAACTTAATATTTTCAAAAGAATGTCTTTGAGACTTTTCCTGCCACTGACAGCATAAGACCAGATTTCTGCAACTTTGGAGTCCTATTAAAGTAAATTGGGCACAACAGTTATACCTGTTTTCTCCACTGCAATTTTAAGTTCCAGTCCTAAAACAGGGTGTCTTATCTTCCCCCATTCAAGAAGTCCCTCACAGTCAAAAAGTAGCATTAGTGAACTCCATATCAAGTTGATAGATAAGAACAAGAGTATTTATATTTATCCTCCAACCTCACTGCACCTAAAAAAAGCAACTCATGTCTGCTGAACGATCGTTTCACAGTATTTAGTTATTATAGGTTTTAAATGTTTATTCTAGCTTTTAAAGCAAGCATCTAAACATTTTGGGTTTATATTTTATGGGAGGAACAGAAACAGTGTTTCTTTTCACCTCCCCCTTCACATCTCCCCTCTTTTCTTTCACTAGAATATCCTATTTAGTCCCACAGTCTTAAAATGACCTTTTATTTCAACAGCTCTGTGGGCTCCACTACTTGCAGAAACAAACATTTTCTTCCTGGCACAATAGCAACTATTTTAATATTCTCTTCAGACTCTCTCTTCATCGCAATCCTAATAAACGCATTCAGGTTTACGATGAAGAGAGATCCTACCAGACAAATGGCAGCAAGGTTACAAGCTCGAGCTAGTGACCTTCTGAAAGCTTGTTTTCCAGAACTGCCTGATGGGGTGAACATTTCAGCAATGTTATTCATTGAAACAGGAACTCCAAATATTCCCCTTTTCTAAACAATGTCATTTCACCTTGACAACATATCATCACTGGCTTTCTTCTGTTCATCTCCTAGGTCAGGAAAGAAAGGTGAACAATTTATCACTCATGAATCCCTGATTTTAATGCAGATATTAACTGAAAATTCAATTTCCATTGAGTACATATTTTGAATATTATACACACATACATATGCAGTAGCATTAAGGCACAAAGGCTAAACGTATCTGTCAGATCAGATCTGAACTGGGATGTAGATATAGCATTTTTCAACTACCATGTAACACACTAGTAACTTATACTTTGCAAATTCCTGATTTTTTTTTCCTAAAACCTTTAAGCCATTTAACTATTAGGAAGCAAATATCTTAACAGGATTTCCAGTTTTATGATTCATTTGACTTCAGCTTGCAAGAGTTAAAAAAGGGTTATGTCATACAGGTGTACGTATTCCAAATACCCCAGGCATGTAATGACTTGTCTACTTTCTTTTCAGAAGGAAGTTTTACTGTTTGGATTGTACCCCATAGAGCTATACACAAAGGTGTCCTTCTGTGTGCTCATCTTCCTCTTTTGGTGCAGACATTTCACTTTTAAGATACTCCCTGGACAGAGGGCCCACTGTCATTTTATCCCACACCAAGAAACTGTATGCCATTGCTTCAGATGTATACAGGTTTCTTATTTGGGTACTAGGGCAACCCAGACTTAAAAGCTATTTCATAAAAATTTGTATATTCCCCTTTTCTGTCTGAAAAGCAGACAGATTTAGTCCTTACCTGACATCCTAAAAGGGCACCTTCGATTTGCCAGGAAAGATTCAGAAATTCAGCTTGCTTCAGCACAGAGGATTACAGGGTACAACCCCAAACAAATTAATAACACACCAATAATAGGAAAATAAGGTCACAGTGTCTTTGGCATGGCTTTGAGTAGGACAGTTACAGTTGGTCTGGATTCTTGTGTTAATATTTTCTTTGAAGGCACACTTTTAATTAACTGTGGTAAAAAGTGTGGACACACCAGGTATGGGGAACTAGCCTTGTGTTCTACCCACTTAAAAGTTAGAAGAGTTAAGAGTTTAACAGGATGCATCTTTTTCATATAGTTCCTTCCAGACCTGTTTCTATAGTCAACTCTGCATCTTTGTAAGCATCCATGGTTTTCCATAGCTTTCCACTAAGCTCACCATCTACCAGCAATGAGCATTGGCAAGCTTATCCTACAACACAGGGGATGACAAAATAATAGAAGAACAATGGAACACTCATCTACTTCATCTTTCTCCAGATTATCCCAGAGATTTTTACAATAGCTCAGTGTAATTTAGGTTTGGATTTGTGCTTGTGTATCTCCTAGTAGGCAGACATATTTTCTGTTATGTTCTGGTAACTATAAATATTCTAAATAGTGCCCTACAACACCATTAGTCATGTCATTAATGTATTTTTCAAAAAGAGGATTTCCCCCTCCCCTTGTCTTCAGTGTTAAATTCATCCTTTTGTTGCCATCTTTTGAAGTAACCAGGTTCTTCCTGACAGGATCTAGCTTACAACTCAACTGGAACCACTATGAAGGTATTCATTCAAAATACTAAAATTCAGCACAGCTCTATGCATTGACACTGCTATTATCTTAAACTACCTTGGTGAGTCTGCACAAGCCCTAACTGCTGTCTTGAACTGATATTGTGAGGACAAGGCAGTACCTTGGCTTCCAGTTCCATTTTGTGTAAATGAGTCTAACTGGGAAACGGGAATAAATCAGGTCCAGGATATTCCAACAATGCAGAGATTCTTCAGACCAAGAAACAAGTGTCAGCAAAGTTAGCATCAGCATCTGAGCAGGTAAATCAGAACAGAAAGTTGGTGAGAGATCCTACACAGTAAGTAGGCATATGTGCAGAAACCTTCCTCAGGCAAAGTAGGTTAGGTGAGTTGCCTTAAGATCTGAGCTCTTCTCACCCAGGTATGGTCTTCTCCAAACACAGTCACTTGAAGACAACTGAAATTATAAATCCACTAATATTTTAAAAAGGGAGCCAAGGGGACTCAATTGTCCAAAACCACGCAAGTTTTAAGTCTTATCTGTGAACAGCTGGGAACAACCTACATAAAACAACACTTTAAAATTAAATTAGAAGTATTAAGTGTAGTTCCAAGGAAGCAAGGCTTGCCAAGTGGCTGTCGTATCCGAATGCTGTGCAGTATACTAGACAGAAAAGCTAGTGTAGTAACAAGAAACCAACCTGAGATTTAGGACTGGAACGATTTGAACGCTGCCAAAAGAAGCATAATAATTGCACCCTGTAACAGAGCTTTCAAGAGTCTTATTCACTCATACCTACACTCTCACAATTATGACCCATCCTATTGTTTCAGGTGCTCCTCAAATTTAGCTTTAAGTTATACTTAGGCTACCCTCAAAAAAGTATATCAGTGTTTTAGGAGTGGGAAAATTACTAAAGACACAGAAGGGAAAAATCCATCACCCCTAAATGCTTGGAACCATAGGTCTGTAGGGTAATCACACTACACAACCACTCTAGTCTGCACAATTAGGGCATTTTTACAGATGCAATCAGGTTTTCCTTTAATAACCCAAGTCTATGCTACACTGAATGCACTTTCCCCCTTGCAGGCCACCCCTGCAAAGTTGTGAACTAGCATACAGACACACCATATTGATGGTTAAATTACCAAGTTAAATTACCAAGTTTAGTCATTCTGATGCATATTCTGTTTTGCAGTGCATGTTTATTAGGCAAATGTATTTATTTAATGCAAGTGTCTTAATTGAGACGTAATATAAACATTTCAGTGATTAGAACAACAAAACATCTGAAGGTGAGGCACCAGATATAATAGGACCAGAGCCGGAAGTCAAATGAGTTAGCAAAGGGCCTAACTACACCCCTGGAATGAGGTGGCATTTGTTGTTGGAAACACAAAGCAGACTTTAACAAGTCTAATTAATGGCTAGAATCCCTGTGTTTTTTTACACTAAAGCTTTAAACTGCTCCTACTCAGCAGGCCCAAAGCGATGTCACTGGGGGGTACAGGAGCTGCAATAGCCACCATTTTGCCCAGCATGCCTCACATCATCCCAGAATCCCAGGGAGTTTTGTGCTGCATGCTAGCATCCCACTCACCCCCCCACCCCCTTCCAACAGGTAAACTTAATAACATTCAAGTGAAAAACCCAGGAAACCGCTCACATCTGTGTATACTGCTTGAGCTTTCAAAGATTACCTAAACAGGTTTAAGGGTCTGCTTCCCTCCCCCCCCCACCTCACACCAATGAAGCACAACCTTCACATGTTCATAAGCTCCTGTGTTCATAACTACCAAGAAGGAGGTCTATACAGAAGACAGCTTCATGTTTAAGTTTCCATATCCCTATCAAGCATTTTCTGAACCCGGTTAAAAGCACTAAACTAAGACAGGTCACCTAAAGTTTATTAAAGCATCTGTGTGTTCCAGCATGGAGTTCACGAATCTTGAATACAACATTATTCAGCCAATTTAACAAGATTAGCCAGCCTGCTTTTTCCACTTTCTGTCATTTCTTCTTCCATAACAAGCTAGCTTGTAGTGAAAGGAAGCCAAGCTCTTTTAAAGCTTTATTCTTTCACAGCTAGTAAAGTGCAGCATTTACAATTGGGAGCTATCATGTCAGAAGCACAGTAGTTTCTCACGGGTCATTCAAAGTGTGCTACACAAACCAAAAACAAGAAAATAGAAAGGAGACCAAGAAGAAAGGAGACTAATTAACAGTTCTAAATTTTAGCTAAACTCTGTTCAACCTTCTGCTTCTCCGATCCAGCTAGACAGCTAATAAGCCTCGTGGAATTCTGGCTCTTAATTAACACACAATTATTTCTCCAGAAGGATTAGAAGTTTCACCAAATGTTCAAGAAGTCAGTTTCTACAGCTCAAATTAGATTACTGCCTACATTTAGGAGCAAGGGTTACTGCTCCATATTCTATTTGTAACAGACTTTTTTTTTTAATGCAATCATATCTTTAAAGGAGATAAAGACGCCTGCACTCTCACTGCACAAAGCTTCCCCATATGTGAGCACACAACATCCTTGGCCAATAACTCAGTCACTTGACACGAAGAGATGACAGCCATTAATGAAAGCATGCCAGCCATACATAAACTGTTTGATAGCAGGACAATGGTGACCAACCACCTTTCCCCCCCCAAGTTCCAGACAAAGCTCTTTGTTCAGCCATGCCAGTCTTCTTCCCCATCAACCTACCTTTTAGCACATGAGGATGGTCTGCTCTTGCACATTAAGGAGTTACTTCATGAAGAACATCCAGTCTATCTGGACTCCTTTGCCCATCAGGACTGCCTCCCAAGGTAATCTGTCAACTAGTTTCCTCAACAATTCAAAAGTCCATCCTCCAGAAGTCTAAGGTAGCAGTTCTGCTGATCCCCCTCCCTACCTCTTACCACCTTGTCCATGTATTCCCCACCCTACCAATACAGGTATGTAGTTTACATCACTTTGAATGTTTAAAATAGACTAAGGAAAACTGATTATTTGCAAGGAAATTAAACACCACACTCATCTAGATAGCATATAAAACATGCACTTATTTTTTTTGCAGCTTCAGACATACATTTAGCTACATACAATTCTATTTCCATTATACCAGTTTCATTGTGACTTGCCAATAAAGTTTTCAAGCTTAGAGTCCTGAACCTTGTTGAGTCTGAACTGGAAAAACACTCAAAGTTTGACAAAGGCACAGGACAACCACAAACTTTGAACAGAAAAGCTCTTCCTTAGGCCAGTATTCCAGTTGTTGAGGCTCCAGCAAATAAAAAAAAGTGATGGGTAACTTAAACATAACCACTCAGATCCTAGCTTTCAAAATAAACTGATATGCGTACTTAAAAATGCTCTTGTAAACCAAAGCCCAGGCTCCACGGTGGCTCAGGTACCTGCCCAGACACCGATGCTACTACAATGCTGGCCAGCCATAAAAATAAATCAAAACCTTGCATGGAGGCATGTATAACTCAGCCACAGAGCTTGGAACATGGACATGGTGACTGTGGCGGTCACATAGAACAGAAATAACTTCTGTGAGCTGATGACTGCTCTGGATTATTTTTTTTAATATATATAGGCAAGCTAACCTCAATTTCTGGTTCTTTATTCTTAAACATTGACCAGTACCTTTATTTAATTATAATATGCCTTTAAAATACTGTTTATGAAAACTTGTTAAGTTCCCATAGTGTCTTGTGGGTGCCTTCCCATTAACAAACCTTAGACTTTCCATAGGGCTGTGATTTATGGCCTTATTCTGCAACCACCCATCGGAGGGATTTTGAATTCACTGAGACAATCTGCGTGAGTAAATGTTACTCACGTACATTAGTGGTTTCCAAGCCAGGCAATTAACTTACCAATGTTTGCAGGCTCCTTCCTCATTTTTTTCACAGCATAGCCAGGCACAGTATTAATATCCAGTACTGAGTCTAATAAGATTTCCATTACCTTCTGGGGTTAATAATGAACACAGCAGGGACAAAATCAGTATCACTGTATTAACTATCATTAAATAGGGTATCTAAGCATCAGCATCACAGTGAGTGAAAAGCTTAGTGTATATAAAAAAAAAATTTGTATTTGTCTACTTATCTCATTCAAATCCTAGCTTTAACATTAAGCCTTGGATTTTAAAATTAGTTACATGCAAACACATTGTGCATGGTCAATTAAACTGAACTCTACTATTTCATGTAATTGCAGAAACTGTAAAATACAGAAGTAAACTTTCTTTCAGCCAATTTCAAATGGGTACAGTAGGTTTTTTTCATTAATGAAAAAAATGGTCTGAACCAATTGATTTTAAATATGGAATTCTCTGAAGAATTTGACCATACATATGACCATTTCAACTTAAAATCTGAATCCATACAACATAACGTACTAGTAAAATTAAATTTTACTATATTTCTTCATAAGTGGCATTAAAATACCTAGAGTTATCAAATCTGAGGCACATACTAGTCTGGTCTAGCACATGGAAGCCTGCAGTAGAGAGTTCAAGACATATTCTGACTGGCTGACCTTGGGCACTGTCTGTGGACAAGTAGGCTCTGTATAACATGTCAAACCAGCAAAGAGAGACAAACCCAAACCACTTGTGTCCAAAATCGCTGTGACACATTATAAAATGATGGCAAAATTACATTTAGAGGGAGGAAGGGGAAGAAAGGGAGGAAGGAAGGGAGGAGAGAAAATGTCTCTTTTATTAGGAGTGAGTCAAGTATATAGAAATAAAACAGAAGGGAGAGAGGACAAAAAGGATCCCATCTCCCCAAGTGCTCAGGGTGATGTACTTACCGCACACCAATAATCCCATCCAAATTACACTAGGTACAAGGGAGACAGGCAGAACCAACTTCTCCTGCAGCCTTTTCTCATTATGGACTAAGAATACAGACAAAAGCATGAACCCACAGGTCACATGGGGTAAACAGAACTCAAGCTCAGATGATGCCTACACATGAGTCTTTCCTGTACTCTTTGCTGTTGAAAGCTTAATGCCATCCAGAAGGACTTTGATGGTCTGGAGAGGTGGGCCTGAGCAAGCTGTGTGAAGTTCAACAAGGCCCAGTGAAAGGTCCTGCATGTGGGTTGGCACTATCTGAAGCACAACTACAGGCTGGGTGCAGAATGTATCAAGAGCAGCCCTGAGAAGAAGGACTTGGGGTTGCTGATCAACAACAAGCTCAACATGAGTCGGCAGTGTGCAAGCAGCTCAGAACTCCAACCGTGTCCTGGGCTGCATCAAGAACAGCGTGGCAAGCAGGTTGTGGGAGATGATTCTGCCCCTCTGCTCTGCTCTCATGAGTACCCACCTGGAATACTGTGTCCAGCTCTGGGGTGCCCAGGACAAGAAGGACATAGAGCTATTGGAGCAAGTCCATGGCTCTGACCATGAAGTTGATCAGAGGGCTGGAGCACCTCTCCTATGAAGACAGGCTGAGAGAGTTGGATTTGTCCAGCCTGGAGAAGAAAGGCTCTGGGGAGACCCAATTACTGCCTACCAGTACTTAAGTCCTACAGGAAAGCTGCAGAGGGACTGTTCATCTGGGAGTGTAGGGACAGGACAAGGAGTCATGGCTGAAAGAAGGCAGGTTTAGATTAGATGTTACAAAGAAATTCTTCATTGCGAGGGTGGTGAGGCACTGGCACAGGCTGCCCAGAGAGACTGTAGCTGCTCCCACGCTGCCACTGTCCAAGGCCAGATTGGATGGGTCTTTGGGCAACCTGGGCAAGTGGACAGTGTCCTTGCCCAAGGTAGGGGGTTGGAACTAGATGAGCTTTGAGGTTCCTTCCAACCCAAACCAGTCTGTGAGTCTATGGTAGAAAGAGAGGCATCACAGGAGTGCTGGTTAGTCTCAGAATGCACCATTTCCGGTCAGAGCAAGTTTATTTATGGCTGATCCCCACTTGGGAAGACCTGCTATCCACACATGCTGCTGCAACAGACTGCAGCTGCTGGCTTTAAAAGCAATCCTGCTATTCTGAATGTGAACCACACAGAAACACCATAATTAATATTAGTTGGCATTTATTACCAGTTTGAGATACAAGATAGTCTACAGGTTTAGAAAGTGTGGCTTCTTTTCTGCAGAAAAAAAAAAAAAAAAGAGGTAACACAGCAGAGAAATACAATGAGATTTTGCTTGCAGCTTTGTAATCTGATTTTTTTCAAGATTGGATCCACAGGTGAAACGCACAGAGCAATAATATAAACTTTCTAGGACTAGATCTAGACGATCCTTGAATACTAAACATCTTTTAAAATACACAATTACAATGAAATTGTTTCATAAGTATCACGATTTATCTTCCCACATAGATGAGAACAGAATTGCTTTTAAATATCTCAGAAGCAAATTTTTTCCTCCTTCAAAATCAAACAGGGCTGAGGACTTTTTGAACAAAGGGACTGACAGCGAACACCTGCAAGCATCTGTAGCCACACACATTTCTCATTTACATCTTCATTTTTCTCCTTCCTCCACAAAGTAATTAAAATCTTCCTTCTGCTGGAAAGCCCGTGGGCAATCATTGCACAGGAGCTGTTCTGAGAGACAACGATGTCCTGAGGTGAGCCAGCTTCCTCTGGGTCCTCGGTCAGCATCATCTCCACTGTGCTGCTAGCAGCGTAGCTCTCCTGGCACACCTTTCCTGATGTTGCCCCAGCAAGCACCGGTGGCATGTGGAAATGCCATTTCCACGGCTCAGTGGAATAAATCTACGTTTGTGCCTCTGCCCAAGGGCTGACTCACTCCGCTGAGTTCCACCCTGACCAACCTAGCCTCGCTTCATCTGAAAGCCAAGCTGTACTTTAGGTAAGTGCAGCTAAATTTGGGAGATGATAACTTCATTTCTGCACGTCCACTCAATTAATCTGTTCCTGGACTGTCAGCGATAATAATTCTCCAAGAATTAGCAATTAAGTCATATCCTTAAAATTGTTTTCTAAAACCTCCTATTGTCATCTGAGAACTTTCACAGTGACTCTTGTCATTACGGCTCGTTACTCCTTCAGCGTCATCACATAGAATCATAGAGGTTGGAAGGGACCTCAAGAGATAATTGGGTCCAACCCCCAAAATAAGGATTATATTTATTTACTTGTTCATTCACAGGACTATAAATGTAGCAGAGGGATTACCACATCATATTCTACTTCTTATTTCACACAACTTTCCTTACCTTATTTTCCTTCTGGGACCTTTCCTTACCCTTTTATGGTATTTTTTGCAATTCTTCCTCGTCTCCAACATTACTACCAAAACTATTTTCTGTCTTTCCCTTCCCATTTTGCAAAAAACCTTTAATTCCCTCCCCGCCCCAAATTCTTTAAGGGCTTTTACTTCTGTTTTAGATCAGATAAACTACAGCTCTAGTTTTCTGTTTTGCTTAATCCTAATTAAACTTCTGGCCCACATACAAATGATGCTTATTACCTCTGCAGTGGGTTTTGCTGTGGACTAATGTAGAAATACTCATTTTCCTATATATTTTCTACTAGAGGAAGTTGTCTTTGAAGATGAGCAACTTTGCTCGTCAAAGACTTAATCAGTGAGTACCAGGCAGAGATGTAATCTGCTTTCATAGACCCCTCCTCGCATCAATCCAGGACAAGGCGTTTTGTACTACCTACGAGCCAGAAGACTATTTAAGACCATTTAACTGTGATAGGGCATAAATATTCAGATTACAAAATAAATAAGTGAACTGAGAAGATTAAAAAAAAAAAAAGGGGGGTGTGGAGGGGGGTGGAAATTAATCCTGATGTAAAGTCAGCTAGTTAACCTGTATTCTTGCTATATAGCCTCCATTAGCCAACCCCTGCAGTTTCCAGATGTTTATTACAGGATATGCCTGGACAAATCTTCTTTCATAAAAGCTCTTTGACAAAGACACATTAAACTTTAAGTACCTTAACACAAAAGCAGACCTTCTAAATAGGATTTACTTGAACTTTTTATATACAAAAACAGCTGGAAAGGGAATAGAATGACAATGAAGTAAAACAATACTTACAGACAACCAGTTAGTAAATCTCCATCTTCTTCTCCTTTAGGCAGAAAAGCAAACTCCATACACCGTCAGCACTGTGTACACAATAGTCCTATTAAGCTCACTGCTTTTTAGAAGATTAAGGGCCTGATCGAAAGAACACTGAAATCGCTGGGAATCTTGCTATTTGCTTGAACAACTTTGGATCAGGTCCACCACTGATTCCATAAGAATAACTGCTCATAACAACTCAGCTTAAAGCCTTAAGAAAACAACTCTGGTTATAACCTCCATAAAAATACAATAAAAAGGACCATGTGCTTTCTTTCTAGTTACTTCACTTTCCATAATTTTTTAAATGGAGATTTCCAGCATTTTGCTCCACAATATAATCCAGTTCATTCGGTTGAGGAAACAAATGGGAAATACAACAAGGCATTAAAGTTTGGTTCCCAATCCTGAGTTCTGTCATTATTCACAGGGAAAATATCTGCCGTTTTATCCCTCATTTTGATGCTGAACCAAAAGTTATTCGCCAAAAATTGCGAGGACAGTGGAACATACTTTTCCTTTCTAGAAAAATACTCTCTGTATCGAGGGTTCCAGGGTCCTGGTTCTGCTTTTGTGTTTTGGGCTTTTTTTGTATGTCCCAATTACCTATAGTCTTTTCATCACAATTTCATGTGTTCATTAAACACCAGGTCAGACTTGGGTAACTGACAGTTTTACTGCCACTTGTATGCATGCATGTGCGTGCGGGTATGTGTATTGTAGAGCAAGGCCAAAGAATGAATATAGCATCAGGTGACAAGAACAGGCAACATGGTTCCAAAACACCTTAACTAAAACTTAGGCTGGATGGATACTGACCATTCCTAATTTCAGGCAAGGCTTCTGCTGTTTGCAGTGAGTGCCAGAGAAAATACATTTCTGTTGTTCCTGTAAGAGAAAAAAGAAAACAGAACAAAAAAATAAAAGGCATGATCAAAGAAAGGTTGGCCACTAGCTGACAACCACACACAGGTTTGTAGGACAAATGAAGCCATGCCTACAAGCTGAATCTCATCTTACCACAAGTTAAAAAAAATCTGTGTCAAAAACTCCTGTGATTTAAGTGGAACTAGGACAGATGCCAAAGTTCTTCATGTGATGATGCTCTTCTAGCCAGAAAGGTTACATGTTGTCAATGTTTTCTGTCACTCTCACAGGCTGAAAGCTTTTATTGCCTAATGCCACATTTGGCAACCAGACAGTCCTGAGGAAAACTCTATTATAATTTTGCAGGTATTTTCATAAGTTTCTGCTAGACTTTTCAGATCACTAATATATGATTAGCATCTTCTGTAAGCGAGCAGATAGCACATATATGACCTATCTGATCATCCAGCAGAAACAGGATAGATCAAGTTGAAGTTAATCATACCATCACAACCCTGGAAAATTAAGAGAAATCAAGTAATATGGAACCACTATAGACTTCTTCCCAGTCAGGACAGGTGTCACCTATGACCCAGCATACAGGGGACAAGCAGGTAAACCTCATCATTACAAAATCAGCTTATCTAAACATTCCGAAGACATTTGAATAAACCAAGCATGTTTCATATCAGGCTGTAATTTGGCCATGGCCACAGCGCATTTTTGCTGCAGTGCCAAACGCTCGAACGCTGCATTTTTCACACTGCCAAACAACACTGAGTTCCTACAAAAAGTTGCCAAACTTCTGCTGTTAGGATGCCCAAAGCAGACATTCCTACTTTTGTCTCATTTTGGGAGGCAGGCTCACAGAAAACCTTTCTTGCTTCAGACTCGTACACGGTAATGAAGTCAAATTCCTGAACAGGATCTCCTCGCTCATGGACCTAATTCAGAGGTTTTTTTCATAAGGGAGAAATAATATTATGTATGCCCACTATTCATAAATAAAGACTGGGGCATGGAAAAGTAAAGCAGTTCTTCCAAATCACCACCACTGGCAAAGCAAGAACACAAGCCTGTCTTCTAACTTTGGTACTACATCACATGGCAATTTTTGCCATTCCCTAAAAGCACATAAGCTCTGGAAACAGTTTTATTATAGCAATCGGCTCTAGAAAATTTCAAATTATTACCCAGAAAGCTCATTTTGGCAGGGAAAAAAAAGAAATACAGGGACATATATTCTTTTCTAGTCCTTTCTTTTGTGATTTCTCAGATTAGAATATCAATCAGGTATTATCCTCCCTGTTCCCACAGAGACCACAACACAAGGTGGTTATTTTTTACCTATTGAAAATTCTAAAGAGGGGCATCAAGATTTACAGTTTTACATACATGGTTCTGTGGATGAAGGGCTTTCTGATGATGCTATAATTTTCTGAATTCTGGTCAAGGATTTTCAGTTAATATTCTTCAATACTGCCCTGTAAGCCTATAGTTACATTGCAAAATCAATGTATACAACTATTATTTGGCTTTTCTATCTTTGCTTGCAGTAAGAACCGCATTTCTGAAGCTATTTATTGGAGCTTTGGTAATGCCGTACAGGCTATTTCTTCCTTCCTAATTGTACTTTTGTTCCTTTCTGCGTCGAGCAAAATATGGCAACGGGTCAAAAGTATGTATCGTTTCTTTCCAGCAAATTGAGTATCCTAAGCTAGTTTCCTGGTCACCTCCAGATTCTTAGAAACCACAGCGTGGTGGAAGCTGGGGTCACAGTTGCTGCACCCCAGATCTCCGCTGCCCATCATTACAGCAGCACAGAAGAGCGTCAGACAGCTTTCTAACACACTTTTCCAGAAGCCGCTTTCTTAATTAAAGCCAATGCTAGGCCACAACCAGCAATAGCAATAAGTTGTTCCAAAATATTCCCACTCTGCTATTAACACTGCCTTTTACAGGAAGCAACAATCCCTTTTCACCAAGCTTCCCCCAATTACAGGGAAATTTATGAGGATCACTGAAAACCAGCAAACTCTCAAATGCTTTTTCAAAGCTAAGAAAATCCAAGCCTTCCTACCAGATTTCTATCATCTTCCCACTCTACCCTAAATCACATTTATATGACTCATCCTTCCATTTTACACTTCCCACAACCAGAGTCCTTCCTGTCTTTTCTTCCTTTTCCTTCCTTTTCCTGCAAAGCTCTCTACTTTCATGCTTAGCTCACGCAGAATTATCACAGCACCTGTGTTACATTTTTCTCCACAAAACTGATTACTGCTTTAGGTTGGCTCTCTGCTTTCCGGAGAGAGACGCTCCTCTTGTGACCACCCAGCAGTGCAGATTGCTACACAAGAGTACACTGCATCGCCACGGTTTTTTGTAATAAGCACAGTTCCTCTTTCTGCGTGGGCATTACATTGCCTTTTTGCAATCCAGCTGCTGCCTCCCACAGCTGCGGGATTTGCCGGACCATCCCTTCGAAGCAGCAGCTGCCACAGCAGCTCACAGCTCTCTGGGAGTGCAGAGAGTAGCAGGGACGCGGAAAGGCTGCTGCTGGGGAAAGGATGCTCTCCCTTCCCCACGGCAGCAGGGTCCTGTGGCTGGTACTTGGCACGGAGGCCGTCCAGCTGCTATCATGGGGGTAATGTTCTCTGTGTCTCGAGTGGCAGAGTTGATCAGTCTCTCCCAAGAGCTTGGAAGTGCATTGAATTGAAAGACATGCCCTCTTGCCAGAGGCAGCGTCGGTTTTGTTTTGGACATTGCTCCTGCTGGACTTGATTGCAGCTGCATTCCCTTCTCTCCCCTCTCCCCTGCAACACACGCATCTTGCAGCACTGTAATTTCTTTCCATGCACAACATCAAGGTTCATGTAATTACACACAAGCATCTGTACATGATTGCATATGCATGCGTTACTTCAAAAAGATTTGCATAGTAAAGCCTGCAAAATGAGAAAATAGCATTAAAGGAAGCAGGTGTGATTCAGCAGCTTGTTGCGGGCATGTTACGAGACAGTCACATGCGGCTGCAGACTACTTTGGTGCACGCCGTGCCAACCCCCCGCTTCCCATGGAACTGCAATTACCTCCAGAGCCCGCCTGAGCTTCACAAGTATTCATTCATGGCACAATACCCTCGGCGATACTGCCGTAGCCCTATCTTAAAGCAAAGGAGCTGGGGCGTACGTTACACATGTTACCACACAACAGCATATGGTATTCAACAGATGAGACTACAAGATCTTTCTCCTCCTTCCTCACGCGTTACATACCATAACAGGAGCTGAGGAGTCCTGCCAGTAGTAAGTAGCTCGGATTCGCCCTCAGCAGCACTGCTCGTTGAGTGCCCTGATCGAACAGCAAAAGCTTTTTTGGAAAAGGTCTTCTCCCATGATAAAAACCTGGTGCCGCTTTGAGTCCCTTGTTCCAATCAGCGAATGAATTGCAGGTCTGACATGCTGCAGAGAGGGACCTTTGGGTAACAGAGCACCACAGCATGCAGCCTTACTAGAAGCAGCCACACAAGTAACTGCGAAATCAAACACGTAAGCCTGACTATACAACTTGCCTATTTTGTTAACAGTTTTTCCCTAAGTTCTGCTGAGTGAGGGATATCATCCCTGTCCCCCATTGCTGCTAGATCCCCCTGATGGGAGCAACCTTGCAGCTGTGTGAGGCAGCGGCCACTAGGCCAGCACAGCCCCCCAGAGCTCTCAGACTTAGTTAGCACTGACTTCTGCCTGGAGAGGAACAACCTTTTGGTTTGATTTCTTAATTGAAAAACTGTAATTGTAGCAACACCAGGCCCCAACTTGCATAATGAATAGAGTGTGGACCACTGAGATCTATAGCACTGACTGCTCCTCCACCTAATTAAGTAACGGCTGGCACTTGTAAGCTCTTCTATGCAAGTGCACAAGGCCTGATGATAAAAGGGAAGAGGAAGCCTTAGCAACTTTTGTGTCAGTAGTGCTAGGCTTTAGGAACATAGGGATCTGCTAGCAAGTCTGGTAGGTTGTTTAACTTTGTGATTATAGCTTTGTTGGCCTTGCTGTTAAGTCTAAATGTTGGGGGTTTTTAAATTTGTCTCTCTTATCATTTGTTTTGCTGCACTTATGCTTTTATAATCAGTTCTCTACACTTTAGTACTTCTGACCTCCTTTTTCTGCTCTTCTGTGTGGAGCTCTGTATGTATGTTTTCCTTCTGCTTTCCCCTGCTTCCCTGCCACCAGTGGGAGTAGCAAGTGTATGGATGATAAATGTACACATGCTTCCAATCTATATCCAGCTCTACAGAGGAGCCTGCAGAACCCTGGAAATAATTATTCTGAGAAAAATGGAGTTCATCCTCCACAGCAATTGTGTGGAACGTATGAACTTGCACAGTTTCTGTCATGCAGTCCAGCCACTAAGCAGGAGTTGTGAGAGGAAGTGCCAAGTACAGATTTTTCAAGGACCAACTTATAAATTTCTGAGAGTGTGTAAGCTGAGGCTTTTTCAAGGACTCAGCGCTTTGGTGTGCTTTCCTGAGAATGGCAAAAAAAACACACTCTTGAGCCCTCCATCTGCTAAAGTCACTTTTCCAAAATGTGGAGGTGGTAAAATTTTAAAATTCAATGTTGTGATGGTTTCAGTATAGACAAAATAACATGCTTTTCTCCATTACTGCCTCATAAATGACCAAGCTGCTCTCCAGCTCCTTGGTACTCAAGCTGAGGTGGGTACTGCTATGGGAAAGCTGACACTTGCTGAATGTACCCTGAGGATAAAAAGAACCTGAGTACAGGGTCTTACCTTGCAAGGACTCAAATAGAAAAACATGGTCTTAGCCATTGGTAGTAAGAAAGTAGCCCCACCTAGAATAGCTATAAACATGCAGCTGTGCCATCTCTTCCAAAGTGACTATGTAGTTGTAACACTGTTTTTCCCCACCTTTCCCCTTTACCTTCCTCGTTGGTGCTATTGTTATCTGCTGTGTAGTTAGCATGATGAGTCAGATGACAGAATTATGCTGGAGATTATATATACATGGAACAGCAAGGCCCCAGAATGCAAATTCTTCTGGGCAAACAATCTAAGGGGGCTTTTTTCCCTCTTTATTCTGCCAGGGACTATGCATACAGTATTATAAGGGTAAGAATAAAAATTTTATATCGTTAACTACTGCTTTCAAGATGAACCTCAAAACAAGCTTTGCTTTAGTTAGAACTTGCTGCTGAAAAGAAAATCAACAGAGCAATTTTCTTTATCATGAGTAACTACATCTACCTATGGCTTTCAGTGTATAATAAGAAGCTTAAGAGAGTCTCAAGCAACTGGAGTTTTCCACAGTGGTTTTGTCCTCATTTGTTCTAGTAATTGTTCAGGCTTAGCAGGGTTCATTAAATTCAGATACAGGTCAGCTGTTTTTTGGTGAAGTTCAATGTGATGGGTGCAGCAGATGGGGCTGTATCATTAAAAAAAATAAATATATGCAGAAAAGAGTGGTTTGATGATGCCTGTCTTGGTAAATGTGATGATGTTTTGTGTCTCAGCTGATGCTATCTATGGAGTAAATGCTCTTTCTCAAAATACTAGTTACATAATAAGTAATTTGCCTTGGTGAAAAGTATTTTGTCAAATATCTTCTGCTGAGCCAATTTAGATACAGATGTTGGCTCCTGTCTGCAAGTAAAGTTAAAAGGAGTATGTATTTTAATCACTCATGTAAAGTCATTTTTGTTGGTTTATAATGTATCTGTGACACTACATTAGGCATTCACTTCAAGATTGTCATATTTGCCACCAATTAATAGATTAAAAACAATGGGACATGAGGTAAGCTTACAGGAATCAAGTCCAATGTGTGTTGGTTAGTATAAAGCCATGAACACAGACAGGAGAGTATCTGGAGTTCCCGGGATCTTGGCTGGTCCTATCTGAATGCTGTAAAAAGGCCTGGTTGCTAGAAAATGTTGATAACCAGAAAAAAACCCTACACTTTTCTTGTATTTATCCACATTTGAATCAGCTAAAACAAATCATTAACACAGTCTGGGACTGGTTTGGGTGTGTTGTGGGAGGTTTTTCTGCAATAAACATGATGGTAGATCTTGAAAGCTGGAGAAGGTGGGATAATAGCCATGGTCTGCACGGATCTACTGCTTGATGCTGAACAGCTGCTTGAGTGGTCTGCCTGAAATCTGTGTGAATGCTTGGGGGCATGGGAAAGGAGGCAGAAGCGGGCCTTAAATCCTATAGGATGTAACTTTTGTCCTGGACTGTGGTGCATCCACTGCAATTCTTATTCAGTAAGACTCCGAGCGCCTTCTGGAGAAGCTCCATCTTATCTGACTGCCAGTGCTGTACAGAGCATGTAATGAAGCAATACTTCATCTTCATTTATTAAAGCAGCTGTCTAAGGTCATAAATACAAGTTGTTTTTATCACCAGGAGTCCTCCTGTAAGCATGGGGATCATGATTAACATCGCATCTCCAGTTCTGCTTACATTTGCAACCTTGCGGCAGATGCTTGGCTCCAGCGCTGTTTAAAAGCCATCAGAAAATGTCTTGATCACTGGTGACCTCTGCAAGAACTTTGGTGGCTGCTGCATCGATCTGACCCGAGGAATGCTCCTCAGGCAAACATGAGGACAGGCTTTTTTCTTATTGATTAGCCAAATGGTCTAGCCTTCCTGTTTTGTCTCCTTGTTGGCAATTAAGAGAGAAATCCATTGAGGGAGTGGTGGCACTGAACCTTTCCCTTTGACACAAATAACCTTAATCAGGCCTCTTAGTTAATTTCTGAAATTGTTCTGTATCGACCTCTGTTTGAAGCAGGATTTTCATCCTACAGCCCTATCAGTAAAACATACACATCTTCCTGTTAGCAAAGCAGGCTTTTCCTACTGGTGACATCTTTTACTTCTTATTTACAGTCCTAATCACATCATTGATTCCAGTAATCTTTCCTACGCTAAAAGCTGTTATTAATTCTCTCAAAGGAGAACCTGGGTGGGTTTTGTTAGGGGTTTTTTTAAGCCTAGATAATTAAAATTAAACCAAGCCATGATGATCTAGGAGATTGGGGAGGGGGAAGGGGAAAGTCCAATTTTCAATGTGTGTTTAACATCCAGACAGAAAAGATATCACAGTATTCCTCAGTCTAAAACTAGGACTTTTCTGGTTCTATTTTGAGTATGACTTTGGTGACTCAACTAAAAAATGGGAATTGCCTTTCTATGCCCAAAGCTATGATTGTCCAGGTTAGGAGAGTGGTTGCTCAAACTGAAACACAGTGGTTGGGCATTTCTGTACTTGTGTAACTTCTTCTGTGTCTGAACGATGGAAATGCTTCACTTGTGTCATGAGAAATGGAGGTTTTCTTTCCCTCTTTCCCAATAATCACCGATTTACATTCGCGTGCCCCAAATGAACACGCTGGTCCTTTACCTCCATCTTCCCTACTTTTTCCACACAGTTTTATGAAAGTTTAGGTCTTGTTTTTTTCCTTCTTAACATCAAGGGACATCTTAGACTAAGAACCACTGAAACAATTGGGAATATTCATAGTTTATGTCAGTATGTCTTCATCGCTGCTCTGTGATGAAAGACAGGAGAGGGGAAGCCCTGGCCTTGGGGCACTAACACAGATTGAATCTGGGGGGTAAGCCCCCTCCCTCTCTGACAGCTCTCCTTCTCCTTATGCACACCTGTTGATTCGCTCTCGAGTGGGTGTGAGCTAAATTCAAAGGGTTGGGAGTGTTGTGTTCAGTCTTTAAGAAAATTTGTGAGATTTGGTGAATAGGAATGCTAGGGAAGTTCTGGTTGATCAGGAGTGGTGTTTGCTGTCTGCTCTCCTTGCTGGAAAACGCCCCTTTGCTCTTCGGGTGCCAAAGAGGCACGTGAGGATTTTGGCAGGGAGGAGAGGTTTAACTTACCCAGGTGCTAT
Organism: Laterallus jamaicensis coturniculus; assembly: GCA_022605575.1. NCBI lineage: Eukaryota > Metazoa > Chordata > Aves > Gruiformes > Rallidae > Laterallus > Laterallus jamaicensis. Next base: position 8,932,966 of record JAKCOX010000005.1, read on the forward strand.
CCCGGCAGTGCAGTGGAGTCACAAACCTGATGTCATCTATTTACATTTCTAAATCGCAGCACGGAGTGAAATGCAGCGATACAAGCGATTAATCTTCGTTTGGCAGAGTAACTGCCAAATTAAATGATGACAGATGGAAAAACTAAACGCCGCGGAGTCAGGGGTCCGATGATAGCCCTCTCTTCTCTAGCAGGAGGCAAATGCATAGACCTCAGCTGGTGCCTGCAGAAGATAGGCGTCCAGTTTAAAGGCAGCCCTTGGACTTTTTATTTAATCAATACCCCCTATCGAAGGGAGCTGTGTTACAGCGTCAGGACTAAACCAGCGTTATTAGAAAATGATATACTGCGCATTAGGATGTATAATTCACGTCGCCTTCATTTGTTCAGGCCGCCGCGAAAATCCATACATCATTTTCTCGTCCGTGTGTCTCGTTCGCGTTAGCCGCGGCTCGGCACCGGCGCGTAACGCAGCGCGGAGGGACCCGCGCCTCCTCCTTGCGCGGAGCGCAGGGACCCCGAGAGCGCTCAGACACGCGTGTAGCGGGATGGGACGGGATTGGGGGGATCGCCCCGCCGGGTCGCCACGGGGATGGGCTCGTTCCGGCCCCGCTGTGCGGGGGGACGGAGGGAGGGGCGACCCGCGCCCGTACGCACGTGTGAATGCGTATATTCCCGCGGGGGCTGTGGCTCCCTGAACCAGCCCGGTGTTACAAAAGCGTTGCGGGGGGAGCGCCCCGACACCGCCTTCGCCACCGGCAGCCCGCCTCGCCCCCCCCCCTCCGCCGCCACTCCCCTTACCTCCGGCCCCGGGCGGACGGGCGCCCCTCCGCTTCCCCCGGGTTTCGCCTGCCGCTCCCGGGTCGCTGGCGGCGGGGAGGGTCTAGAGACGGGCCGCTTCGGGTCACGTTAAGTCCCCGGACGCGGCCGCCTCTCTCGGGGCAGGTTACCGAGGCTCGGCTCTCCGTGCTCCCAGCCGGCGGCAGCGCACGGGCGGGCGAACGGTCGCGCTCCAGCGCCTGCCGGCTCCCCATCCACATCCGACAGAGAGCGGCAGCCCGGGTTTCCCTGAAGAAATCCATTTTATTGGAAAACACCCACGGAACCTGACCCGCCGGCCCAGCTTAGAGCCGCTCTAAGCGCCGGGGGGCGGCCGGGGTGAGGGGCGCTGGGAAGGACAAGATGCTATTTGGGGTGGCATTTCCCCTGCCCGCCGCGCCGGCGGACAGCACCGGTGGCTTCCCCGCACACACGCACGGTTGCCTTCCACACACACCCCCCTCCTCCCGCGGCGAGGTAGCGCCGCCACGCCGGACCTCAAAGCAGCCGCACAGCCCCGTGCGGCCGCCAGTGCCGTACCCGCCGAGACGCGGCAGAGGCACTGGGCCCGCGGGGCCGGAAAAGAGTGCGTGGGCGCGGGGGGGGCAGGAAAAGGGGGCTCGGGGCCGACGGGCCGAGGCTCGGGGGGGCGCGAATAGCCCCGGTCTCCCCGCAGAGCGGAGGCGGTGCCGCCGCCGGGGCGCAATGCGCCACTGCTGCCGCTGGGAGGCGCCCGCCGCCCGCGATTGCGGCCGCTGGCGGGGGGCGGGGCGGGGGGCGCCGCGGGCTCCCGTGTGCGCCGCCGCCTGCGCGGGGACCGGTAGCCCCGGGGCGGGGAGCGGCGGCCTCCCGGAGGCCTGAAGCGCGGCGCGGGGCAGCGCGGCTTTGCCCCGAGGGAAGCGGGGGTGAGGGGCATCGATCCGCCAGCGGCGGCCTCAGACGGGTGCGCCGTAACCCGCTGCTCACGGGCCGGCGCGGAGGCCCTTTCGCCAACTGCTTCGCCGGCGCCGGGTCCCGGCGTGATGCCCGAGAGATCGGTTCGGCGGCGGCGGCGTGAGCTTGGCTGTGCCCTCGCCTCTGCTCACCTCGGTCGGGCGCCCGGTTGTCCCGGCTCCCGTGACCCCCCGTCCCGGGTTAGGAAGAGGTCAGGGGCCAGCGGGCGTGAGCGCACACGGAGGCAAAGGTGGCTGCGATACGCGCACAGGTTCGGAGGCGTGAAGCCCTGCGCCTCCGCGAAGGGGAGCGCGTCTGAGCATACAATTTATTGGAACGTATAGAAGGGAGCCGCTGCTTACTGACGGACTAAGGATGGGGTCAAAGCAAAGGCTGCTGATGCCTGCTGTGCGTTGCTCTTTAGAAACATTGTAACATCCAGGGGAGAGGGGAAAAGAGCAAGAATTAAAAAACTGATCCTTTTTTATTCGAGCTTCGTTTTGTAAAGTTAGGGGCATGGCTCGCAGAGAGCCGGCGGACAGCGCGGCCGCTGACACGGCTAGCTCTGCGGAGCCCACCTGCAGCCCACCCCCTCGGAGCCAGCGAAGCTCCGCTGCCGAACGCATCGATCACGCCCGCGTTAGCCCAGCGCCTGACGTGCTATAGACACTATTGGTAGAATCGACTTCATTTAGCGCAGAGCCGCCTGCTCACTGTCTGTGGGGAAAAAGGGAAAGGAAAATGCCCCTGCTGCCGTGGGAGGCACAGGGATACCCGCGGCGGCTGCGAACGGCGGCCCTCAGCACCGAGCACCCTCTCAGCCTCCGGCGTCGGCAGCGTGGGAAGCACCGGTACAGCCAGCGCCGACAGCCGGTATCGGAGTCTTTCGCTTGACAACAGACCGGTGGCAGCGAGGGGCTGATTCTTCTCGCTTGCCTACGCGGCGATGCCCCCTGCCCGCCCCCCCCCGAGTGACCGAACACATGTCCCGTTCCCCTCTTCCCTTACAGTCTCCTTTTATGTTAGCAGATATTCCAAAGCTTAAGTCGGGGAAAAAATTGGTGTAGGCTCACGATACTTTAAATTGGCTGGCTCTGGAAACGCTGTATAGATATACGATGGAAAGTTGCACTTTCCCCTCCGTCAAGCGAACTAATTAGCTAAATAAAACAGCCCATGGGGCGGGGTGGTGATGGGGAAACAATCACCTCGAGTTTCCCTTGTTTATGGTTTTTCTAAAAACGCTCCTACCCGCGGCCTAGGAAAGGAAAGTTAGTAGCGGGTGGAAACTCCCTCTCCAAGGAGAGGCTTGTTTACCGTTACCCGCGTGTGCGCGCTGATGACGAGCGGTGATCTCCCTGCCTAGCGACTGCGGCGGGGGGGGGGAGGAGGGGGCAGGCGGGGGCCCAGCTGCGCGGCTGGTGTCGGACGGCGCCCCCCTGCCTTGCCTTCCCCTGCCTTGCCTTCCCCTGCCTTGCCTTCCCCTGCCTTGCCTTCCCCTGCCTTGCCTTCCCCTGCCTTGCCTTCCCCTGCCTTGCCTTCCCCTGCCTTGCCTTCCCCTGCCTTGCCTTCCCCTGCCTTGCCTTCCCCTGCCTTGCCTTCCCCTGCCTTGCCTTCCCCTGCCTTGCCTTCCCCTGCCTTGCCTTCCCCTGCCTTGCCTTCCCCTGCCTTGCCTTCCCCTGCCTTGCCTTCCCCTGCCTTGCCTGCGCGCTCGCCAGCTCCCCCATCTGTGACGCAACCTACTTGACGTGCGCCGCGGCCAATGGGGTGCCGCCCCCGGGGGCGTCGCTGCCGGCTGATTGGTTGGCAGGAGCCGAGCGCTGCGCAAAAACAGAAAAGCCGAGCGCTGCCGGCTCAGAAACTGCCGGCAGAGATCAGAGGAGCCGGAGCTGGGACGGGAGGAGAGCGGCGGCGGCGGCGGCAGCAGCAGCAAGCAGAGACAGACACACAGGCACAGAGAGAGGGGCTAGACGCAAAAGCGGCAAGAGAGGAGGAAAAAAAAGCTGCTCAGCACATCCATAGAAAGCAGAGTGACGATGAACGTACTAATAGCAATACAAGAAGAAAACGAAAGACTGTTTATAGAAGAGAGAAAAATCTAAAACCCTTAAATAAGAAAGGGAAAATCCCAGAGAAATCAGGGAATGAAAGTTTTGGGTAGCAAAGCTGTTCTCTGCCTTTTTTTATATGAAATATTTTTGCGGGTTATAATTTTTTTTTAATTTCTCGGGTTTCTGCCTTTTTTTTTTTTTTTTCTTCCTTGCATCTAAAGAGGGCATGTCCACCGGCTCTTCCAGCAGCATCTACCCCTCCAGCTCCCACCAGGAAGACAAACCGAGGACAATCTTGAAATATAAAAATTTCCTCCTTGGGATTTGCTGCTGCTGCCTCCGCCGCCGCTGCTGCTGCCGCGGTGCAGTGCCAAGACTCTCGGAATAAATAAAAGCGGGCTACTGTGTATCTCTAGATACATCCAGCTAATAGCTATTATTAGTTGGCCGTTTATTTCGAAGATCACAGATGAAGCGGGGACGCCTGTCGTCTTCATTTGGTCAGCGTGTGAAACAATAATACTCGTAACAAAAAGGAGGGAGATGGGGGAGAAAAAAATCCTAACATGAATCAGAAGAAATAATATCTAGCGCACTCCCCCTCCCCTAAAATCAACCTCTTTCCCCCTCCCTCCCTATTCCTTCCCCCTCCCCTGATCCCCCCCCTCTCTCTCTCTGTCCCCCCCCACACACGCTCGCAGGCGCGGACACACACACGCGCGCACACACACACACACACACACACTGACAGGCACACGCACACATAGACAGACACGCACAGGCACACACGCTGTACTGGGTATTTTCGGAGGAGGAGGTGGTGGTGGCTTTTGGAAGAGGAGGAAGAGGTGGTGGTGGGGAGGGGGGATCTCTTTCCCCGTTTGGAGATGATTGTGCTATTCCTCTTTGCCTTGCTCTGGATGGTGGAGGGGGCTCTTTGCCAGCTCCATTACACGGTGCAAGAGGAGCAGGAGCATGGCACATTCGTGGGGAATATCGCCGAGGACCTGGGCTTGGACATTACAAAACTTTCGGCTCGCCGCTTCCAGACGGCGCCCAACTCCCGCAGCCCTTACCTGGAGCTCAACCTGGAGACCGGGGTGCTCTACGTGAATGAGAAGATCGACCGGGAGCAGATCTGCAAGCAGAGCCCCTCCTGCCTGCTGCACCTGGAGGTCTTCCTGGAGAACCCCCTCGAGCTGTTCCGAGTGGAAATCGAGGTGCTGGACATCAACGACAACCCGCCCTCCTTCCCGGAGCCCGACCTCACCGTGGAGATCTCGGAGAGCGCCACGCCGGGCACCCGCTTCCCGCTGGAGAGCGCCTTCGACCCCGACGTGGGCACCAACTCGCTGCGCACCTACGAGATCACCCCTAACAGCTACTTCTCCCTCGACGTGCAGACGCAGGGGGACGGCAACCGCTTCGCCGAGCTGGTGCTGGACAAGCCGCTGGACCGGGAGCAGCAAGCGGTGCACCGCTACGTGCTGACCGCGGTGGACGGCGGGCAGCCCCAGCAGCGCACCGGCACCGCCCTGCTCACCATCAGGGTGCTGGACTCCAACGACAACGTCCCCGCCTTCGAGCAGCCCGTCTACACCGTGTCGCTGCCGGAGAACTCGCCGCCGGGCACCCTGGTGCTGCAGCTCAACGCCACCGACCCCGACGAGGGCCAGAACGGCGAGGTGATCTATTCCTTCAGCAGCCACATCTCGGCCCGCGCCCGGGAGCTCTTCGGCATCGCGCCGCGCACCGGGCGGCTGGAGGTGAGCGGCGAGCTGGACTACGAGGAGAGCAGCGTGTACCAGGTGTACGTGCAAGCCAAGGACCTGGGGCCAAACGCCGTGCCGGCGCACTGCAAGGTGCTGGTGCGGGTGCTGGACGCCAACGACAACGCGCCCGAGATCAGCTTCTCCACCGTCAAGGAGGCGGTGAGCGAGGCGGCGGCGCCGGGCACCGTGGTGGCCCTCTTCAGCGTCTCGGACCGCGACTCGGAGGAGAACGGGCAGGTGCAGTGCGAGCTGCTGCAGGGGGACGCGCCGTTCCGCCTCAAGAGCTCCTTCAAGAACTACTACACCATCGTCACCGAGGGGCCGCTGGACCGCGAGCAGCCGGGCGGCGACGCCTACACCCTCACCGTCGTGGCCCGGGACCGCGGCGAGCCGCCGCTGAGCACCAGCAAGTCCATCCAGGTGCGGGTGAGCGACGTGAACGACAACGCGCCGCGCTTCAGCCAGCCCGTCTACCAGGTCTACGTGAGCGAGAACAACGTGCCCGGCGCCTACATCTACGCCGTCAGCGCCACCGACCGGGACCAGGGCGCCAACGCCCAACTCGCCTATTCTATCCTGGAGAGCCAGATCCAGGGCATGTCCGTCTTCACCTACGTCTCCATCAACTCCGAGAACGGCTTCCTCTACGCACTCCGCTCCTTCGACTACGAGCAGCTCAAGGAGTTCAGCTTCCAGGTGGAGGCCCGCGACGCCGGCGAGGAGCCGCAGCCGCTGGCCGGCAATGCCACCGTCAACATCATCGTGGTGGACCAGAACGACAACGCCCCCGCTATCGTCAGCCCCCTGCCCGGCCGCAACGGCACCCCGGCGCGGGAGGCGCTACCCCGCGGCGCAGAGCCGGGCTACCTGGTGAGCCGGGTAGCGGCGGTGGACGCCGACGACGGGGAAAACGCCCGCCTCACTTACAGCATCGTACGGGGCAACGAGGCCAGCCTCTTCCGCATGGACTGGCGCACCGGGGAGCTGCGGACGGCCCGCAGGGTGCCGGCCAAGCGGGACCCCCAGCGCCCCTACGACCTGGTCATCGAGGTGCGCGACCACGGGCAGCCGCCGCTCTCCTCCACCGCCGCCATCCAGGTGGTGCTGGTGGACGGCGCGGCCGAGCGGCCCGGCGGCGGCGGCGGCCTGGGCGCGGGGGCGGGCGCGGGGGGCGGCGGCGGCGGCGGCTCCGGCGAGCATCGCCCCAGCCGCTCCGGGGGGGACACCTCGCTCGACCTCACCCTCATCCTCATCATCGCCCTGGGCTCCGTCTCCTTCATCTTCCTGCTGGCTATGATCGTCCTGGCCGTGCGCTGCCAGAAGGAGAAGAAGCTCAACATCTACACCTGTCTGGCCAGCGATTGCTGCCTGGGCTGCTGCTGCTGCTGCCCCTGCTGCAGCCGCCAGGCGCGGGCCCGCAAGAAGAAGCTCAGCAAGTCGGACATCATGCTGGTGCAGAGCTCCAACGTGCCCAGCAACCCGGCGCAGGTGCCGGTGGAGGAGTCGGGCAGCTTCGGCTCCCACCACCACAACCAGAACTACTGCTACCAGGTCTGCCTCACCCCCGAGTCCGCCAAGACCGACCTGATGTTCCTCAAGCCCTGCAGCCCCTCCCGCAGCACCGACGCCGAGCACAACCCCTGCGGGGCCATCGTCACCGGCTACGCCGACCAGCAGCCCGACATCATCTCCAACGGCAGCATTCTGTCCAGCGAGGTAAGGCTGGGGAGCCCGGCGCCCCCTGACACGCACGTCCCGTCCCGTGCTCCCCGCAGCCCCGCACGCCGGGCCGTTGCGCTGCGGGCTTTCCCCGAGCCCCGCTTCGCTTTCCCCATCATCTCCTGAACCTCCTTCCTCTCCCGGCGAGGACGGCACTTCCTCCTCCTTTATCCCTTTAATTCATTCGCCCAACGCCTCCTTCCTCGTTGACCTGTCGCGTTTGGGCGGAAAGGGAGAGGTGAGTGCGGGGCAGCCCCCCCAGCTCGCCGCCCGCCTCGGCCAGCCGCTGGCTCCCCCTCTCCCGGGGCGCAGAAACCGTTTGTAGTCCCGGCCGCTTCCATACCCCTCCCTGCTCTCCGCTGCCCTGGCCGGGCAGCAGAGATGCTCCCGAGCTGTGAGCGGATCGCCGGTTGGGTCGGGGAGGGACATGGACACACAGACACACACACACCCACCACACGGCGACAACACACTCTTTCGCAGGGTCCCTGCAGCTGGCAGTAATGAAGTGACGTGTGGCGCAATCACGGGGGGGTTCTGAAGCAACACGTTAAAACTCTGCCTTCTCCTTCTTCTTCCTGAAATCTGTGCTTGTGCAAGTAAAGCTTTGGGGGAACCCCCCTCTGGGACTGTGACAATCTCTACAGTTAGCGGGAACTTTAATTAATTTGTGGATTAGGGTTTATTAATTGACTTTTACTCAGTCTGCACGGCTCTTGTATTACCCAAAGCTGAGCTCTTGAAGGAAAGCATCGGGAGTTTCCACGAAATTACACGGGGAGTCTCAACGTCCCCTCCTTTTAAGCATGTTGCCTGTATCGTGTTACCTAGTGTGTAGAGAATTTCTATCCAAGCCTTGCCGTAATGCTCCCTTGTTAATTTTCCACTGGGTTAGCTCACACATCCTCCTGGTACCTCTCTGCCTGTGTACTAATGAAAACAACCCCCCTTCTCTCTTAACATGAGCACTGGGCCCTGAATACTGTCATCAGGTCTGGCAGAGGTGGCTTGAACAATATTTTTCTAAAATGTTAAGTTTTGCGGTGAAATTTCTAATACTGGCTTGTAAGATTGACCTTTCCTTAAAACATCTATAAAACTCCCATCTTCTGTTGCTGTTTTAAGGACTCAAGGGTCTTCCAATCTATATTCTTCCTTAGGGTGCAATAACTGTACCATCTCCCTCTGTTTTTACACATCAGAATTAAAACCAGGCTGAGAACTAGATTACAATAAGTTTTTTTTTCCTCAGACCAAGTAGTACACAACTCTAGAAATAGTTCTGTTGATTTTTGTGGGAGTCCTTGTGATGCTTGACAGCCATGCACTGTGAAAACAAAATGTGTCAGAATCTCATCCCAAAAAACTCAGGAAAAAATCCCTCATGCCTTCCCATCTGTGCAAATAAGAGCTGAGATGATTTCCCCCCCCCCCCCCACCTTTCATCCTAGAAACAGATTGTGTAGGTCTACTTGGAGCTAAACATTACCATTTATGGTGAATATGGTGAGCTGCTCTGGTACATTTTCTGATGCTGGTTACAGAAATATCAAAAGTTAAAATCTTTCCTAATATTTTCTTTTTCCTAGACAAAACATCAGCGTGCTGAGCTCAGTTATCTAGTTGACAGACCCCGACGGGTAAACAGGTAGGAGATCCTTAGCCTTGTTTTCCTAACACATGCTTTAGCAGGTCTGAATGGGCTGCAGAGATTTCTTGACTGCAGATTCAAAGCAGTAGTAAAGCAATGAGGAACCGAATGTGTATAGACATAATAAATAATAAAAAAAGAAATGCTGACTAAATTCCTTCGAATTACGGCTTTTCTGAGCTGGTTTGAAAACCAACTGAAAAGAGAACTAAATCTCATTTTGTATTAGCCTAAAATGTGCTTTAAATACTTATGAGTGCTTCTATAAGGTCCTCCAGAAAACATTGGCCTACCTGAATTAAACTTTAGCTATCCAGCTTTAAGTGAATGCTACCAAATTATTGACACCGGTTGCACAAAAACCAGGCGGAGTAATAACGTCCACTGTCCATTCCGGCTAGGCTACCCAAGGTCTGGAAATGCCATCTCTATTCATGGTGGAGAGAGCACCTACCTCTGCAGAAAGAGTGCAGCAGGCAGGAGTGGGGGGAATGCAGCACCGTGTTTGGCCATGTGATGGCAGAAGAATGTTTTATGAGTTCCCTCTTTCATGTTTATTCTAATGCAAAGATGTTTTCTGTGTCTAGTTCTGCATTCCAGGAAGCAGACATAGTAAGCTCTAAGGACAGTGGTCATGGAGACAGTGAGCAAGGAGACAGTGATCATGATGCCACTAATCGAGGTCAATCCTCTGGTAAGTCTGATAAGAGAATGGAAATAGTAGATCTTTGAGAAGGGAGACTAGAAAGAACTGTTACTTACAGAAATATAATACACCAGTGGCATAAATAATGTGAGCATACTGTATGGGAGGCTGGGTTTAAGCCAGCTTGCTACTACAGTAACCTGGGCGAGGAGGCAATTTCAAACCCATTTCATTGACAGGGCAATTGTATTCACTTGGTTGGGATGGGGGTAGTATGTTATTCTGCATCATTTGCTGCAGCAAAACTTCCTGCATAGTAAAAAACAAAGTTGGTGGCACATTTTGCAGTGCCTTTTTTTTTTTTTAACACCCCCCCCCCCTCCCCAACGGCAGATTTGCAGAATTTCAGAACATTAGGCAATTTTGTTTAGTAAGCACTTTAGCTGGCACAGCAGTGTGAAGTGCAGGGGGAGTTCCCAAGGGAAAGAATGAACCCAGTGATTGAATGACAGCCAGACTGCAAGGATTTTTTTTTACTGGGGATCAGCAGAGACACATTGGGTGCTCTGAATGTGTAATTCCTTAGCATTTTTTGAGAATTGTTTTTTAATTCAAACCAAGTCACCATATGGAATAACTGGTCTCCATGTTAATAAGCCCGTGGTATTCTTAAGTCCGTCTCTTTCAGTCCCAACGAAGGAAAGAAATGCTTTAAAAGGCAGTGATTTGAATCGCCTGGGAAATACATACATTGCAGTGCTATTCCCATGCATGTGGCTTGCTGTCTTTGCTCTCATACTGTCAGCTTTCTTCTGAAAGGGACGTTTGTTCAGGGCCTATGCATTAGAATTCATTCTCATCCTCGCACTGCATTTTAGCCACAAACATTCGTGCTTGCTTCTCTACCACAGCCTCCAAAGGTCTGGTACGCCTTGATTCCTCTGAGCTCTATGATGTGTAAGGATTTGCTACAAGTATGTGATACAAAATACCGCCAGGGTCTCTCCAGTCACCCATTTTTCCCCCCCTCTAACCCTCATCTGAGAAGGCAGCAGGGCAAGGGACTCAGTACTGTCACACTGCCTCACCCGCGGGCTCTGGTAACATCCTCTATTCTCCTGCTGCTATAGTCACTGTGCCCTTAACGATGGGAAACCCAGGCACCAGGGGAAGAGGAGGCTGCTACAGGGCCCCTTTATATTGCTGTGAGTCATTAATATGCAGACCTAATGAGACTCGAGAAGAGCCAAGAGTCTCCGGAGCTCCCTGCTTCTTGCAGGGCTTCATGCTAAGCGAACAGAGTGTCTATTTTGTGTCTGGGAACCTGACAACAAACCAGGTCTTGCCAGAAGTTTACATCTGAACACAGAGCCTCTTTCATTTTTAGCCTATATATGGCATATGATATATTGTTGTTTTAAAAAACCATGTATTTCACCTTCCCCACCCCCACCCCCGCCGTTTGCACTGTTTCTGAAGCAGCAATCAGTGCTACTGGGTTATAAAAAGCTCCCTTTCCTCCTGCCCTCCCTGCATTCCATTTTTTCCCCCTTCTTTTACGCATTTTACTGCAGCAGTCATCTCAATGAACATTTCAATCAGCTTAGTCCCTCAACATAATGAACCATAATAACCAAACAGGAGAGAGAAGAATAAACATCTGCAGAAGGGGCTGGATTTGACTGATGGTGGGAATATAATCATATAGTTGCACATCAACTGAAAGCTATTTTCTTTTAGATGCATTCAGTGCAGTTATTGTTGTGCCTCTGCTCTTTATTCTTTCTCTCCATTTTAAAAGTAGTCTGTCTCTGATATGAACACTGGAACTACTGTCAAACTTGGCACTAGTCCTTAGCTGGGTGGATTCTTAATTTTCAGCATTTCTGGTCCATCAAATGAGGGGAAAGAATCTATACTTTTCAAAATAATAACTTCAAGTCATTTGAGAGTCTGGTGTGATTTTTGAACTTCTGTGTCTTCAGTGGTGTGATCACATATGAACTAATGAGAGCTGACAATTAGGTTTGGCCTGTTAACAATTAACAGTCTGAACTGAAGCCTCAAGTACCCAGACATTGTAACTTAATATATTGGTACTGCTATTTGAGAATAATTTGAACGCACAATTTTTTAAATGCCAGTTGAAGATAGATACTTAAATACAAATCTCTGTAGAAACTTCTTTAATCTTCTACGTATGTATAATACAGTTTTTCCATAAGCTTTGGGCTGAATACTGCTGTTGTGATGCAAGGAACATGTCCTTTGAACTCAGTGATGACAAGATGTTTTTATAGAAAAACTTCACTCTTCCTATTGGTCTTTAATGATGAATTTTATTTTTTTAAAAAAGGAGCATAAGTCTTGTTTGATCTTGAATGGCTGGAGGACACATCTGAGGGAATGCCTTCTCAGTTTTTCAGTTGTTCTGCTGGTCTGGAGTATTTTTTTCTGAATGGTTGAAGGAAAACACAGTGTCGATAACATGGCAGAATTTTGGGCTGTTTTTTTTTTCAAGATGTTACCTGATAATATGCAGCATTATATCAGTTTTCAAAAGCCTTGTGTTTGCATCCAAAGATACTAAAGAGGTAATTCCCACTGACAAATAAAACTCACTCCCTGCCAGTTTTATTTGTCAGCATCATGTTTTGCCCACAAAACATCTCTTTTACTCTTGTGTATAAGATGATTGTCACCGGGGGACAGTCCTGTGGCTCACAAGTAGCTGTTCTATAGCAGCCCATTGCTAGCCAAGCTGGCTCTCAAAAGTCACAGTCACTTATTTGGGAAGGAGAACATGCAGGATGAAAATCTTGTCACTGTGTCATAGATTTATACTGCACAATTATTTGGTGAAAATTCCTAACTAAGCTGTTCTGCGTGTCCTAAAATGTTTTTCTGTGTTTTGAAGTAAGATTATAGTTCAACTTTTCCCAAAGTACATTTTCTTGATGGTGGTCTAATCGTGGTTTCAGATGTTCTAGGACGTACGTAAGGGATGTTCCTGTTTAACAGCTCATATTTATCTACATTCTTTTCTACCTTAATATCCATGAAGTACAACAGCACTGTCACCTGCATTTAGCGGGGAATGGCAAGTAGCGGAATACTCAAGTATTCAAGAGCCTAATTTTCATGAATCAAGTAGTCATTTCATTGATTGAGATAGGAATCTGAGCTCTTTGGAAAATGACTTCCCGAAGGTAAAGCAGCTCAGTAAGTTTTTTGTAAACAGAGGAGGGGTTTCTCAAACCCCAAGGGCGTGTTCTAATTATTTGTGCTCTTTGTCTGAAAATTGTTGAGACAAAAGCTGCCGTTTGTTGTAGAACAAATGCAGCTAATACAACAGTACTACCTGCTATTAACATGCTGGATTTCAATCATGTTCTGTGGGAGTAATTTCGAAGCACAATGTTCGTTTATTTCCCATGGTTGATTAAATTCTTGGCCTCCCTTGTGAAATCGCCAACTTGGGTGCCAATTAATACTCTGCGTGTATGTTTAAATGGTATGATTAGACACCTGTCCTGTAAGACTTGGACTCATGCCATCAACTTATTTCATGTGGTTGCTCACTATCTACTCAACTTTCTCAAGCCTGGCATGCAGAGTTCTTCACAATATTACCTGTGTTTCACCTTTTTCACTGATTTGGCATCATCTCTCAGATACTCTTCAGGAAGGAGTGTCCAAGATGTGAAGCTAAGTACTTACTGTAAAACACATCAGTGTTTCGGTAATCTCCTCTCTGCAGTAGTGGACAGTATGCACTGCTGACTGGTTGAGATAGAAAATTCAGCTTTCACCAGTGGGCTTCATGAAGGGAATCAATAGGGGGTCTAATATGAAAGCACAAGGTGAAACATTGTCTCGTACCTTTTCAGTACAAACTAGGCAAACCCCAAGAGGGTTACTATGCATTATTGCAGAAGAACTGTGATCTTTTTTGTGTTCATAAGGAGAAGAATTTGAGAAATTAGAAGAAGTATTGTAGTGATTTCAGGACAGAGAAAAACAGTATTCCTTCTGAGCCTATGCAGAGTGACAGCTAAATCCTGTTTTGAAGATCACTTGGGCTAAGAGTCTATCTCAGATAAGTGAGAGTGAACAAGAAAATGTTTTAGAAAAGTGCTTTGACTCAAGCTGAGGGGAGTTCCATTTTTTCTTTTCTTTCCCTGGGTTGCATGCTTAATGTTCACATCTCAGTGGTCCAGATAGGGCTCTGAAGTTGAGATTTGGAAGAGCTGACGTTGAGGCTTTATTCCTGTTCTCATGCTGATGAAATCAGCTTTATCCAAGGTGATACACCAGTTAGCAAGAAAGAATGCTAACAAATCATAAAGTTCAGTTCTTCAGCAGATAAAGTCTTCTACAAAAGAGGTTAACATTATGATTCTTATTTACTCGTTTCCCTATGATTCATGTTTTTGTCAGTAACTTCTTCAAGGACAATCAAACCAAACGGATGGTTGTTCTGGTAACAGTGCTCTGATGTAGGCCTGGTACCCTACATCAAGCCTATCTCACATTCAACTAGTCTTTTGAAGAGAAGCTACCACTGAAGAAACAAAAAATGCGCTTTAATTCCAAGTCAAAGCCAAAGTTATGAAAAAGTTAATCATGGGGGGACACACACAATGGACACACACACGACACACCCACCCAGTAACAATACTGCAAAAATACTTTGTCAACATTTAATTTGTATTTTTGCTTTTTATTACATCATTTACTCAGTAATACATATGGACGTCTTCATTCGTCTCTGTAAAGGCTTGGTGCATGGCTCTTCTCTCTTAATTAAATTAAGAAAAATGCATTATTTAAAAATGGTTTTAGGCCTAATTTTTGCTTTGATCTAAACTGTCTTTCAAAGCAATTAGAATTCATGCATATAGAAGTTTTTATTTCATCCTTTTGAAACAGGAGAAGGAAACACACTTGGAATATGCTTTAGCAACACAATGCTGCCAAATGTATCCGATTCAAAGCACCTGAGTTCAGGAAATTCATATGCAGATATTAAACTGAATATTTAACTGATTACTTAGTTTTTTGGTTCCTTTGAGGGAGGGGTGGAGGCTTGTTTTCCTTCAAAATCTGCAAAGTTAAGCTTGTGCAAGAGCTCGTAATTGCCCATTGGCCTATCTTGTAGTAAGACCTGGGCGAACAGGAGTGAACTAGCATCCTTTGCTATGAGTTTTTGTACGTCAGCTGTATTTGGAATAGTACAGCATGCTGTTTTTCAGCACTCTATTATCTGTTGGTATCTGTGAAGGGCATTTGAAATTCATAATTCTGAGTCACCTTTAAAATCTCAGTTTATCTGCATGCAAGGACTAATATGATAACTAAATGAAAAATAGAAAGCATTTTTCTTTAATGTGAATTTGCAATGATGATGGATAGTTTAGTTCTGAAGGACCATATATATATATATATAAAACCAGATTTATGAGGGAGATGAGATGGAAGTGTTATACTGCTGAACATTTCTTTTTGTTATAAATCAAGACCATGATTCTTGGTGTATGAAGGAGTTCTATGCTGAATGTCTTACTTCATTTACCGTATCGTTCCTTCTTGGAAAGTGGCAAATAGCCTTTCTCCACCATATTTTTAATGTTTGGGTTTTTTCAATTAGAAACAGATAAAACTATACCGTGACCCACAGGAGAAAAGTGGAGGAAGAATAGCCAGTATTCATACCATAGTCAGTGTAAACGTATATAGATGCCCAGGGATTTAAAAATGAGACTGATAATTCAGATTAATTTTCTGTCAAAATACTAAAACCGAGGGCTTGGTTCTGCACCCATTAAACTTTTAGGGAATGTTCTGAATGATTCAAGTGGGAACAATACCCAACCCAGGCCTCTCTGAACATTTTATTCCCATCCTAAAGAAGCACTTATATTCTAGCTGTCTGTTCCAGAAGCGTATATTAAAATTCTTATGTATATAGTTAATTATTTTTTTCCAAGTTCTCATCTTCAAGGGAGGAAAAGTTTGTTATACAAGCTTCCATTTTATATCCCCTACATTCATTACTTTGTTTATTCAAAATCCTGATTTATAGTCGCTGTAACCTCTCTTTTATAATAAGCTGTTATATAATACTATTCAGTGCAGTGCAGTAGACAAGCAGTATTCAAAAGGGAACTAAAAAATAATATTTGGATAGAGACATTTTGCAGTTTATCAGCTGATATGAAAACAAAATTGTAAAAGGAGAGTAATTTTCCAGGAGAAACAAAAATGCATGAAGGAAAAAAAAAGGGTCTATATTTGAATATATAGCTTAAAAGCAATATTATTAGAGTGTATCCCTCCTCACTGACAAAAAGAACACAATTTAATATTTATCTGTAAGTTTTTTCTTTCTCCTGCTGTATTTCAGTAAATGCTGAATGAGTATGGTCACTGATAGACTGCTAGCAAAATGTAACTGCAATAATTTTCCTACTAAAAGTAGGGTTATTTGTTGTTTCCATGTAATTTTGCTAGGAAGTCTGAACAATGAAATAAGTGACAACATAAAATGGTCATATTTTGAATGGCAAAGAATTGGATTCATAAAGTGGGTCTTTTCTTGCAGAAGAGATACTTTCGTGCAGACATTTCAATACATAAGCTATACACACACACACACACATAGTTGTATAGACATTGTTATATATTAATTTATTTGTGGAAAGCCTACATCTAAATCTTTCTTTCCAGGCTTTGGTAGCTACTACCGCTCTGGAATTTGGAACTATACAGTTTGTATGCCTTGCCTGATCATCTCCATCTGATTCCTTAATCATATCTGCAGTTCACGATTGCATTCTTCAACATTTCACTGATCAGTAATTTATTTTCAGACTTCTGCATGCCAATTATCAATGCAAGGTTCTAATCAAAATTGGACCTAGCATTGTATATCACTTGATTTAGAATTAAAAAGTCGTTATAAAGTGAGATTAATCTGAGACAAAAGGCTCTTTTCTCTTTCATCATATTTTTCTAAGCGACTGCTTTAGTACTCCAGCGCTTGATAGCTCAGAAATTTTGGGGTGTGAGGAATCACGTAAATATTACTAATATAAGTCAAATTACAGTTCAAAACAGTGGTGGAATCCTTAATACTAATCCTCACATTGGAGATCAAGCTAATCCAGTCTTTACAATGTTGGCTGGTGAATGAGCTACATTACATGAATCTTATTACAGCTGTTCAAAGTTTTTTTCCCTATTTCTCTTGCGAGTAGTGTCATTTTTTTGTAATTCTAGTGCAATGCTTGTAAATGCAGTGTTTATAAGAGACTTAGTTCAGTTTTGACATACACCTATTCTAAGACACTCAGTTCCCTTTATACATACAAGGAAAAGATATTTCTCTACTCTTCCACTTTTCTGTACGATGTTGAGTATCAGCTTGAAGACATTGGTATTTATTTTACTTTATGCCTATGATTTTATAAACCATTCCACTCAAAACACGTATAACTCAACAACGTAGTGACTCACAGTCAGGAAATATTCTCTCAGAAGGCTGATCTTAGGGTAGTCAATAGAAGCATAGCTTGTCATTTGAAATCTTAATAGCATTAAAGGATTTGTAAGCAAACAGTTCCGTGTTGGCAGGGACAAGTGTTTGCTTATATAGGGGAAGTATTAGCAATGTTGTCAATAGTATCCGTAGCCATGTCACATCGGACTACGGCTACCTTTGTACCGCTAATTACAGTAATTTATTATAGGATTCCATCCCATTACTTGGAAGATTTGATGATAGTAGGGACTGCTGAGGTAGCAGTGAAAACTCTCTCTGACAGAATGATGTAACAATTGATTAAATAAGCCACCCTGATCACTTGAAGGCTGCGCTCTACTTTGTAACATCTGCTTTTAATATCAGCAGGCTCTATCTGTATACTAATGTATGCACAGATACTTCATTTATACAACTCATTAATGTTTCATTTTCATAAATGATATCTGGGATTCCTTGCTCAGGACATTTCATTTCTTTGGTCAGAGATGCATTTACGTCAAAACAATTTCCTCACATTTTGAAATATTTTTTTCAACTGGTGAACCACAGACATCAACCTACAAGTGGAACCAAACTCTTCTGAACAGATTCTCAACAGATCTGCAAGTGGCTTTGTAAGATGGCACCACCAGTGCCCTTCTTCGTGTGAGATTCGTGTGTGTGTCTGTGACGATCTGGCATTTAGTTATGCTTATTAAAGGGTGTCTTTGGCTTCTGAAGACCAGACAATTGGATTTTATTTTTTTGTTGAGGAGATGAAGGTAGTGGAAGAAGTTCTTATGACATTTCTCTTTCCACTTCTCTCTTCTCTTGGCGTATCTTTCTTACTGTCAGCAGCTGTTGGTGATGCTGAAGCTTATATCTGTAGTTTCTTTTTCTCTCATGCTTGCAGGCATGGATCTCTTCTCCAATTGCACGGAGGAATGTAAAGCACTGGGCCACTCAGATCGGTGCTGGATGCCTTCCTTTGTTCCATCTGATGGACGCCAAGCTGCAGATTACCGCAGCAATCTGCATGTACCTGGCATGGACTCCGTTCCAGACACTGAGGTGTTTGAAACACCAGAAGCCCAACCGGGGGCAGAAAGGTCCTTCTCCACCTTCGGCAAAGAGAAGGCCCTTCACAACACTCTGGAGAGGAAGGAGTTGGATGGACTGCTGTCTAATACACGAGCGCCTTACAAACCACCATATTTGAGTAAGTACTATTCAGAAAGCTGTATGAAAGTGTTCCCTTAGAGGGAATAAAAACTAGCTCTTTCTGCTATTCATAGTAGGAATAATACAGGCACAATTTTAGGAGCAGTTGGGAAAAATGGCTTCTCTTGGATACGAGCACTATTGAAGAATGCATTGTTCAATGCTTTTTAAAAAAAGACAAAACTATAATTGTTTTTAGCATGATGTGATTGTCAACAACGAAAGTATCAGCTGATATTAGTGGGGGAGTTGCTTAAATTTGTTTTCTGTTGCTGGATTATTTTCAAAGTTTTCTTGGATACATGATTTAAGCCCTGACATTGCCAGGCTAACATTTTTTAAGACAAAAATTGAGTCAGGAGAACTGTCCTAGGAGTTTCTTTTTATGACTGGGTAGTATTCTGTGAATAAACAGTATGTGTATTATTTTGAAGTGACTGTTTACATAGTAAACATGAAGGGTTTGGAAGGAAAGAGGCAAAACTTTTCACCTTCAGTGTGATCGTCTTTGTACCTACATAGTACTGACTTTTGTCAGTGCTCCTCTGTGCCTTCTGTCTTGTTCTACAGTCTTGGCCTCTACCTTTGGTCACCTTTTGACTGTGGTTGGGTGGCATGAAAGTGTGACAGATCTCAAAAAGATCTTCGTAAGTCCTTTTGGAGTCTGAGCCAGTTGTAGAACCCTTGAGTAATACTTTGATCTAATATATCTTTTAATTCCATTTAGCAGCCGTCTGTATTTTATTAGAGACTGTAATCTCCTTGATTTCAAAAGTTGATGATGTTTATCTCATCCAAATAAACCAGAGACATTAACATTGAAATACTGACCCCTTTTAAATCAGCAAGAGTCTTTTAGGATAGCAGACAACAATAAAAAAAAATCTCAGTGAATGGTACTAATTTATTTATTTTTATAGAGCATCTGGTTGTTCTGAAAGGTGCTGCATTGGCAGTCCTGGCATGAGAAGATCTTTGCTGCAGATCATTCTCAGCACAGACAATTCAGTTCTCCCTCCCTAATTAGCTGTCCAGTTTTCCAGTCCTCCAGAGAGGCCTTTTTACCACTTCAGTCTTTAGATTTGCTTGACTGAAAGCTTCTAAGTTTGGATACTGATTCTGATATGTGAAAGTCATTCCTAAAAAAAACCTGTCCTGAGACAACCAGCTTCTTTTGTGTAGGCTAAAATGTCGGGTGTCGAACATCTGGTCATTGAAGACCAATGTGAAACTTCACTTAGCTGTGACCTGACAACTCTTGACTCTGCCTTTCCATAGCTGGTCTTCCATCATTTACCTCTAAGAAGCATTCAGTAGTGCTGAGCTGTAATCTAGCAGTATTTTATCTGCTATCTCTTATTGCTTTACTTAAAAATCTGAGGTTTGTAGAACTGATGGTCTCTAATCGTAATAGTTCCGATGCATTATGTGCATGACAACAGGAGTTATATCTTCTCCCACCACAATGGTAGCTTTGTTCTGTTTTGTTCTAGGCCTGTGAGTTTTATTTCAAATAACAATGAAATATTTCTTTCATTGACAGTTTAGGGATTATGAATTTCGCTCAGCTAACATAAGCAGTACTGTTGAACAATGTGTTTACATATAGACATTGGTCTACCTTTTACACTTTCCTGGTTTAAGAGCATAAAACATTGGAGGTAAAATGTTGGTAGTGAACAACATATATGAGTCATATTACATAATCCACACTTGGGAATTCTTTTGCTTTTTTGAATCTCAAAGCTAAAACTGCTACAAAACAAGAGTAATATTTCTCTGGTTTATTTTCCCTTACCTAATACTTTCTTTAGTAAGATTTTAGATTATAATTGTATAGCAAATAACAGGAGCATGGAAAAAAAAGTTATAGCAATAAATAAATGATTCATTATTAATAATGTATTCAATGAATAAGGCAAGAGGAATGCATAAGAGGAAGTTGACTCAGGAAGGAACTTTAGTTGAGCCACTGGGTAATTGCAATTGTAATAAAATTAAATTCAACTTCATAACAAAAAATATCATAACAAAATCTGTTTGTCAGTAGAAGGATTTTTTTTTGAAAGAAGTGATTAAAAAATATGAAAGAGAACCTCATATTCAGCTAATACAGTGCATAAAAAGTTACAGCATGTACGAAAACAGCCGTATGAGAAAACAGCAGCAAAGAAGAAAAAGTACAGTGCAGAATGTAAAACTTACTTGAATTAAAAAGGTCGCTCAAAAAAGAGGGGTTCTTAAGCCAAACTTTTAGAAAAGAGTGTAAGTTCAAGCAGGTAAGCTTTAGGACAGTAATGACTGGAGATAAAAATGGCTTCTTAGAGCAAATAGCCAAAGACATGCAAATAAATATAGGTGGCTTTTAAGACATCAGATCTCATAAGCCAGGAGAGAATTGGTGTTTCTCTTAAGCTGCAGTTAGTGAGGACACACCGAATGTGTGATTCTAAACTGTTCATTTGTATTTACCAGAGGGAGGACAGGAAAAGACAGACTGGGATAATCAGGAAGCCCCCCCTGTCCTGGGTAACCCTTTCCAATAAATCTGCAATGCTGAGTCATGGAAGAGGATGTTGTTGAAAATCTGACTAAAACAAACTGAAAGAAGTCAGTGGGTTGTATGTTTCTTTGATTTTCTGTGTCTAACAAAAGCTAGTAACCAAATAGTGTCAGAAGTTGTGCTTATCCTATAAAAGTGTACTAGAATACCTTGCAAATTGATGACATGAGTGAGAAATCTTAGCAAAGGAAATAAAATTTTAAGTCGTGGAATTTTAGGAACAAGGTAGCTGGCATCTGTCTAGGAAAAAAAGATTGTCAATCTATTAGAATTTTGATAGAGTGGGTGATAATCAATACAGTGTATTTGAACTGTCAGAAAACCCCTTTAGCACAGCTTCTGTGTAGTAGAAGAAGTTACTAAAATAAAGAAGTGTTGTCATAAGGTAAAGCGTTACCAGACTCTGTGTCTAAGAGAAAAAAAATAAGGATAAATGGAACATTTTAGCAAAAGCAGAGTTCCCCAGGTGTCTACGCCGAGATCCATGGAGTTTTTAAAAAATCAATTATCTAGAAAAGGAAACAAGAAAAAGAGGGAGAAATTTGCAGATGACATAAAGTGGTTTAGGTCAATCTAATAGGCTACATATGCCCACATTGTGCAGTGAAGTGTGGTCCAGAAAACCCGATCTGCTTCTGACCTAGCTCGTTCTGGAACTCATAGCTGCAAAGCAGCATCAGCATGATGGAATAGATGAACAAACTTACTTAAGCTGTGCCACTGGTGGAATAGCCACAAATGTCATCTGGTAGCTCTACATGGAGTTTTCTCCATGCCATATGAATGTATCTGCTCAAGGTCGTGTCTGCTTAGTGGTTCCTGCACTGCGTTCCAACGGGTACTCTCAGTGCAGAGCCTTAGAAAATGAGGAAGGCAACACATACCATCATGAGGAACTTGAACTTTTTTGAGAAGAAAGACAGGGGAAGAGTTCCCTGCCAAGTGTACCCCAGTGTACAAAGCCATCAAGAAGGAAATAAAATGCCAGGTTGCAAAAAGGAATTGAATTGAAAATACACTAAAAGAAAGTACTACAAAACTCTTACACAGAGCGCATCACTATGTTGCTTAATGCAGTCTGTTCATAGCATAATAGCAAAAAAATACTGAAAATATGTCTATGCAGAGTCACGTCAAAAGCTTAGTACTAATTAATTTTGGCAGGCTGTGATAGGGACATGAAGTAAACAGGAGACTGCATGCAAACAGGGAAGGTAAGCTGGGTACTTCCATTCGCTGTTCTCGGTACCGAGGGCAGCAAACAATTGAAGGACAACCAGGTCATGAGCTGATAACATCGTACACGCCTGATAAAATGATACACATTGAGCACAAATAATACAGCACACTGTCAAACTTGTAATTATGGGATATGATTGAAGACAAAGGCTTAAATAGTGGGGATTTAGGTGTTTGCTTCTTTGGTGTTTGAGGTTGAGGTCATTGCATGGATAAATGAAAACAGTAGCAGCTATATTACAGATAATAATGTAGAAAAATATATGAACTTTCACACTTGGAAGGATTTCTTTATGTCCCATTATCAAGTTTTCCCTTTCGTGGTCTAAGTCATTTGACTTACTAATACCCAGATTTCCACATAAGCATACATGTCTGTATATTGTTCTGAGCAGAACAGGCTAAAAGTAGATCTTTTGGTATTCAAATAGTGTATTTTGAAGACTATATTTTTTAACATGTGTTTATTTTGTAGGAATACAAGTTGTGATAGGATCAATATATTGTAGGGGTTTTTTTAAAAAACGTTTTCTCATAGAGTGAATCCAGAATTCTGTAACTTGCACATTCTTCTTACTGCATAAGTTACATCTATTTTTTCTCATTGATCCATGTGATCTGAATCCAGCCTTTCTGCAGACAGTTCAGAATTTTCATGATAACTTGAATGTTCATAGAACATGAAAGAGATTCTGAACTTGATTGGGGAAAATTCAAGTAAGTGAAATAACACCAGTGTGGAGAATAACATTTTTGAACAGTTACTTTTGAACAATTCCTCTTTTAAAAAGAGATTATAACCATTTCTACCTAACTTTTCATTCAGTTGTGGATAATATTATTTTAATAAGTATTTTTACTGTAGTGACCAAAACCCCTAATCCAAGATTCAAAGTCTGTTGTATGAGATACTGTAGGTTATCAAACACAATTCTTCACAATGATTTCCTGATCAATCTGGTTCTGATCTGTTTCCAATATTTTGGACTAGACCATGAGATGGCAACAGTGGGAAGTGTACCATTAAATCCATCTCAGTAGTGTTTAAGTCTATAATAGATGATAAGAGCTCATTTATTTTTTTCCTGTAATTGTGGATCATTCTAGCTGTGCACTTCTTTTATGATACTTTAGAGCTCTCCTAAATTTATGTACTGGCATTTGTGATATTCTTTTTCTTCCTATTAAGAGGTTAACAATTATTTTTTTCTACACAAAAGCAGTCAAATATTGCCATAATATTTGAACTTTCTATGTAGAAGTGCTTACTTTGCTCTAAAAAAATTACTTTGGCATATCACAACTTACTTTGAAAGAAGGATTAAATAAACTATGGTGTGACACAATTTACTACGCAGAATAACAGCGTTTATACAAGGAGACATTCTGGAGTAATGATTGTGTTCTAAAGTAGCCCCCTAATTAGCTCTGCAATATTTTCTACACAGATACAAGCGTCTTCATCTTTACTGATGAAACTATATCATTATCTTGGCAATTATTGTCAACATAACATATTTTATGCATGAATCAGGTTTTTATCATGTTAGATGTGACATATACATAGAGAATAAAAAAGCTGGTCTTTTCCCCAAAGAGCTGGCTGCCTAAGCAAGGTGAATTGGAAGGGGGAAAAACCCTTAATTTGTTTGGCTCACTGTTTTGATTTTTGTGGCATGGTTATTAAACACCTCTACCTTTGATAGATGCAAATAGATCTAGGCTTGCAGAGTCAAAGATTTGCATGAGACTTCTCTGCATCATCCAAAAAATGTAAAGGTAAGCTTGTCCCCATTCTGTGCCTCCATTTCTTAGCCTGGGCAAGCACTGGCTCACTCTGCAGTGGAGATACCATGAAGGTCCCTATGCTATCAGGGAGATTGGGTCTGAGCTCAAGTCCATACATTTAGGTGAAAATGTGGATGCACTGCGAGGTTCTCATTCTGCAAAATATTTGTCACCAGCTTGACCAGACCTCACCAAGTCCAGTTAGTTTACAAATAACATTTAAAACTTTCAAAAGTCTTTGCACTGTTGAATGTTTAGAAATAGGAATGTCAATTTATTTCAAATAATCTACCACAGAGCTAGCACAAAGAACAGTTTAACTTGTAATCGTTATCCAACTCCCTGAATTAGATTAGAATAAATGACCTAGAGGAGAAAAATGTTCATGTCTTTATACCAGGAGAAGCAAATGTCTCACAGTCCTTTGATTATTTTTTTCAAAGGAATAAAAAAAGTGCATGTAAATACTTTTGGGGTATTTTGATCTAGTTAGGATCATAATGGCCTATTTCTGTATAGCAGGATATGTAACACAACATTTTCTGCTGATGTATAACATAAATAGGTGAAGAAATGCTTTAAGCAAGAAGTCTACTTTTTTTGAGAAGTTTAAAAAAAAAAGAAGGGAATTACAATTTTACACATTAAACATGATGGAAGAAGAATTTTCTTTGGGTTTTTGTTTTTGTTCGGTTATATGGCATTTCTGGAGATTATGTGTGTGATTTTATCACAGCTGTGATAGACATTGTAGCATTCCATTTACATAAACAGAAACAGCAGCTATTTTAAACGGGACACTTGATTAATTTTGAAAATGGGGCCTGCCTACAGTTTTACTTTTAAATTTACCTGACTCGGTTTCTAATACTAACCAGATCAAGTTGGGAGCTGTCTGATCCCTTCATTAATCATTTTTACCTGAATTTGTCACATGTGTGACGTAAAAATATGCAAGTAAAAGCAAGCAAATTTGTACAAATGCAATTTATTGCTACTTTACAGTTTGGGGGTAAGAAGAAAGACAATATTGTAATTCTGAATTAAAAAAAAAAGTTGCATTGAAACACAACTTTTATTGGTATGAATTAAAAAATATATATGCAGAGGAAAGGAGTTGTTCCTTTCTGAATATTTCAGGTTTTTTCCTCAAAAAGATTGTTAAAATTTTATCTTTCAACTTTAAATCTGATCTGCATAGCTGAATATCCTGCATATCCTGTCACAGGCAGTGTAACTCTTCACTTACATTCAGGAATTTATCTCTGTAACAGGATATACAGCTCTCATTTCTGCATGAATGAGAACAGCTTTGTACATGCAAAATTGCTCAGCAAAAACGGAGAGCGAATTGAAAAAGCAACATCTAATAATGCTAAGAAACCTAATTGAATACTTCACCTTTTCTAAAAAGTCTAATGGACCATTCCCATTTTTGCAGTCTCGGAAATGCTAAGAGATTTATTCTCTCATACCTCAAGTTTGCCACTTCAGATACATCATCTCTATTAGGTAAACAAAGCTTACAAAACAACCCCCAAACCTGAAATAAAATGTGAACAGGTAATACTAATTAAAATACAATAAGGGGAGAGCAAGGCTTATGATGTGTTTTTACTCATTATTGTAGGTACTCTATGATCTTGAATAAACCACTTAGAATGATTCACTGTTCAATGATTATTGCATAAGTCCTGAGAGGTATTTTTATCTCAGATTCATGACCGGTTTGCATTCTTCATCTGAACGTATTCCTCTTGCAGCTATCGCTCAAAGGGAGGAACACTTAGAGAGCATTGCTGCAATGATAGAAAGGAAATGGATAGTTCAGAAAGCAAAATTAGAAAGGAGTATATAAATATGCAAGGACAACTTGGCTGTAACCCAGTGAAACCTATAAATTACATTAGTTTTATAAAATTTTATGACAATAATGAACATAGGAGAAAGACATGAGTCTACTTTTAATTTTAAAGCACAGGTGTTAGCTGTTATATTTAAATACTATTTACTCAAATCTCTTTATGTAACTGTGATCTTGGACAGAATTAGCAGTACCCTGTACTGTACAAAATGCTGATGAAAATGTAGCCATGATCAGGTTTGCAAAGCATCTTTTATCTCAGACAACTATAGCTCTTTGCTCCCACAGTGCAGTAAAATAATTGAAAAAGTTAAAAAAAAGAAAAGGTTTTAGTTTGTCTTTAAAAAATCTGATTTCAACTATTTCTATAATAGCTGTAAAAGTCTGTATTTGCTAGTTCTGACTGGAACACATAGAAGTCTTGTATATCTAAATATCTGTGCTATATTTATTCATTAATGTCAGGTCAGAGAGTGCTTATGTCTTCTTTGAATATACTATCTCTGGAGATTTTCTTTAAAATAATGAAATACCATTTTCTGGATTCCTTCCACTAGAATATGAAAAAAAACCCGAAAGCAACAAAACCAAACCAAACCAGCAGAAAGATTGCTTGAAACTTTAGGAGCAATTCTTGAGATTACTGTGTTATGCTGGTTTAAAATTCCAAAATGCCTCTTTCCCTATAAATTTAAATCCTATGACAAAAGTAATTTAGCCACTTACAGACATGAGTGTCTTTGGAAAGCAGTGAGATGCTTGCAGTTCGAATTTTCAAAGGCACTAAGTTACTTATTTTTGAGAGGTAAACTATTTTCATTATGAAAAAATGCTGCTCTTAAATGGACAGCCCTTACTGTGACAGAGAGAAGCTGAAGAGTTGAATGTGTGTGGCTGGTCTTGGGTCTATGCACAGGAAGGTCTCTTCCTCTCTGCCTCTATCTGAAGAACTCCTGGGCCTTCACAGCAGAGGAAATTACTCTTTTTTCTGTCTCTTTTGCTGCACACAATAACTGATTTTCCCACAGTTATTCTCACTGCTTTAATATTTGAGGGGCTCCCTTTTTTTAAATTTTATTTTTGTGGTGACCAAAGGAGTCAAATAGGGAAAGCCATGTAAAGAATGCAGCCAACAGCCAGGATAATAGTAAGGAGCTGCATCTATTTATCGTGTTCGGACCAGCACACGATAGGGATTGGTGTTGCTGTTTATCTGGCAAGGCTGTAAACAGCTCTGTTTGTACACTAGCCCCACGAATCCAGAGTTTCATGCTAGCAGTAGGATTGCTGCTGCTGAGAGGTGGCTGTCAATATATTTTTATTTGTTTTAGAAACATAATATGGTGAAGTCAGAAGATGGGGGGAAAGATGTATTTGGTACCTTCTTGTAAGACAGGAAGTTGGAGATAAAGTCAGAATATAAATTTTAACTTTAATTTATTAAAATTGTTGGAAGAACTAAATGGGATGATAGTAAGCAATGTGGATTCACTAAAAACCCACGCTCTCCTTGGTAAATGTGATTTCTTTCTTTGATAGGGTAATGGTCTGTATTGGTTGAAGATAATATTGTGGACATGGGGAAGCAAAACTTCAGAACTTGCTTCCTAAATTCTGCCCAAAAATTCTGAGCATGTATGAGTTGCAAGAATAACTCTGCATTTCTTGGATACACATGATTCTGTTTCATATGTGTAAATGGTGTTATTTTACATGACATTTTCACAGGTTACCAGGAGTAATATGAATGAGAAAGGAAATAAAAGTGGATGCAGAGTAGATTCAGCGAGGAAGTTACGGGGATGCCAAACTCCTGTTTTAGCAAGTGACCTGAGTCCTCTGACTATTTTTTCACCTCCAGCATCATTCTGGCTGCATTCAGCACTGGGAAAGGATTCTTTATGAAACTGCTTGAACGCAACCTTTCTTTATTCATAAGGAATTTTACAGATGCTGATACTGTAGATTCATCTTATGTCAGAGTGAAATTCTGTCACTTTGTGACTTTTTTTTTGGGTTGCCTATTTGTACTTAATTTGACATCCATCTATCCTCAATTGGAATCTAGATGACAATGGAATCTAGCTGCACACAGATGTGGGCATTGACAGGAATTGAGATCTTTGTAAGTTCTTGCTTACAAATGAGGTGCAGTAATATTTCTCTGCTGTGGTTGAGACAGTGTCATGCGCTCTGTACTTGCAATATTCTCTATGTTTAATATGGCTACACCGCTTCTAGCTAATTAAACAGGATCCTTCCCAGGGCTGGGATGTTACGGTCTGTACTCTCACATTCTGTCATGCCTTTAGCTTTCTTCCTAACAAGTCCTGGACATGGCGCAAGTGTCAGAACATGGGCCAGGGACCACTCCTGAAAGCAGATTGCACAAGATCATGCTATATGACCCCCACGTATTGCTCAATATGGCTGAGTAATTTCAACAATGTGTATGTAAATCATTCCATTCTCCTCGTCTTAAGCGACAAAGAATGGTTTGATTCATGGATAAAAACTGAGCTGGTATGTCCTTTTTGAATAAGAAGTTTTGAAAGAACTGTGAGAAGAAGATACGCTTAAGTATGTTATCTTGGTAAAGTGGGAAGGGCTCTGAAATCTGAGTGTGCACTGCTCATGAAAAACCATGTTAAGTACCATGGTTTTTTTATGAAGATGATTAGGGGCCTGGAGCATCTCCCCTATGAGAATAGGCTGAGTAAGTTGGGACTCTTCAGCCCTGAGAAGAGAAGACTAAGGGGGGACCTAATTAAAGTCTATAATTATCTGAAGCAGGGGATGCAGGGGTAATCAGCCAGCCCCTTTTCAGTGGTCTGTGGGGATAGGACAAGGGGCAATGGCTGTAAGTTGGAGCATAGGAAGTTCCGCACCAACATGCGGAAGAACATTTTCCCAGTGAGGGTGACAGAGCCCTGGGACAGGCTGCCCAGGGAGGTGGTGGAGTCTCCTTCTCTGGAGATATTCAAGACCCATCTGGATGCCTATCTGAGTGATATGTCCTAGGGAGCCTGCTTTGGCAGGGGGGTTGGACCCGATGATCTCTCGAGGTCCCTTCCAACCCCTACAGTTCTATGATTCTGTGTGATTCTGTTTTAGAAACGGGAATAAAACAGTCACAAAAAAAGAGAGGACATACCCGCTAGATCCCAACACCACCTAATCCCTGCCAGGAGAAGCGGACTGGTGGGAAAAGCATCATAGCAAGGATAAATTGTGTAGGAATACAGACTGTGATGCTGATGTAATACTGTAACGCATGTTACCTTGTGTAAGAATGAGTAAATTTAATTATTTCAGGCCAAATTCAGCATGATTAATTTTGGCACCTCTGAAGGCCAGGAAACGGTGACTTAGACATGTATGCTTCTCCCTTGAATCTCTAGGGAGCTTAGGCACTTAAGAGCAATTTAGGATGAATGGTTCATATCCCTCCTTTTCTCCCCAGGGCACTGAAAATTTTAAGTCACACTGTAGCCAGCCTTTAGTGTATTCTGCCTTGGTTAACTCTCAAACTGACATGTTCATTTTCAGGCTTGTCAGCTTCAAGAGATGTATACTGTAGATTTCAGAAGAGTGCAATAAAATGGGGAATTTTGGAAAAAAATTGTATGGGGGAAGAAGAAAAGATTGAAGAGAAGAAATTATTGTTGCATACAAATACATAAGCCTTTATTATATATAAAAAAGAAACAAATCAAATACTGGTATTACTAAGGATAGTACAAAAATGATTAGCTAACAGTGAATGGGAAGGGATGTGAATTTGCTACTAGAACATTTATGCAATTAGAATAAATTGCTGAAGGAGAATTTGGAAATATTCTTGGGGAATATACTTTCTGCTAAGTTTGACATATATCAGGAATAATTTAAGAGTTATTTAATTGGTCTTAATACAGTATATAATTATAAGAACTCTTGTAAAGTTAAATATTCCACGATTCTCTGAATAAAATGGTGATGCCATGTATTATCTTTAGTGTTTTCAAGTAGATAATATGGTTATAGTAGTACAGGAAGACAAAAAGGCTTTCTTCTGCTTACTGCATCTTGAGAGAAAACTGTCTTTGGTATTTTTATGGTACATTATAGAATATAGCTTAGCGCTTTCTGTGCTGAACTGTAGTAACTAAAAAGCATTGTTTCTGCAGTAAATAATGGCAACCAGAAATAAATCAAATCCGACATGTACTATGCCACCGGGCTGGTGCTGGCAGTGGAAAAAAAAAATAATTCAGCATTTAGAACAGAAAATAAAATACACATAAAAGTGCCACAGAACATTTATGACAAACCCCAGGACTTGATTCAAAAGAAAATCCTTCTTTCTTAATCGTACATTTAATGTAAAGCACATGTTGATTAAGGTCGGTGCTTAAACTTAAGCCTATACTTGAGGATAGTCCTAAACAGAGAAAAAAATTACGTGGTGCTTACATGAACTGGGACTCAGATACTTCTTCTTAAGGATTGAATTATTTTTTTCCAGAGCATCAGCTCAGTCCAAGTAGACTATAAAACTCTGAGCACTCAGTAGTACTAAAGAAACATTATTTAAATAACTGCCGTGCTGTGTCACCACTTGTATCTGGTATCCCACTTGCCATATGAAAATATTTACCAGGACACATTCCAAACATCAGCAATCTCTTTTAAGTATGTATTTTCCAATCTCAAAACAAAGCTAGAAGAAGTGGCAGTGTGTGTCAGTCAGAAATTTGGTCAGTAAACTTATTTCAAAAAAGAGTGATAATCTGTTTAAGTTATTGATACTGAATTCAACACTATGTTAAAATTTGAAAAACATCACTTTTGTATTTAAGTGCAAAGGACAAACCTTTTCTCCCTCTTTTCGTGGAGTAAGTAGCGTTATTTTTTCATGTTCACTACATTAAGATCAGTGCAGTGCCCATCATTGTCGAATTTCGACTTGACTGGGAATCACTGTTTCTCAAACTGATGAAAATGAATATAGACATGGAAATGTATGTACTTAATGCAAGACAAAAGGAAAAGACAATATGTGTGGTTACACTGTTCTATACAAAAGATGGCTTTTTGGCATAATCATCTTTTTTTTTCCAGAAGTAAAGATGCATTCACAAAGGAAAGAAAGATTTTAATGGTTCATGGGTTGTTTTTATTTAGCTGAAAGCATGTCTGTTTCCAGAAAAGATTTAACCCAACAATTACCAACTTTTGCATTTTGGCCTCCTTTATTTGTTGACAGCCATAAGTCCTAATGCTCAAATTTCTTTTTCATTGCACATGAAATCTGGGTAATTGTACCCATCAGTCCAAACGCTGTTGCTTCATTTTAGAAACAATATTTATATTTTGGGTTTTGCAGATCCCAGAAATAATATTTCAGTGATAACTGAATTCCATGTCTTTATTAGGGACAAATTCTTCCTTGATGCAACTTACATGTTCACGTGCAGGGATTTCTCCTGTCTTCCTTGTCCTGTCAGAGGTCAGAAATGGCCAGACAGAATCCAGTCTTACTCTTACCCAAAGACCTTGGTGGCCTTCAGGAGTCTTCAGATATGTAAGCACGTACATGATGGCCACCAGAGCCAGCTGTCTCACTGACAGTAGGGGAGAGTTGGACCTTTTAATTTTTTTTAAGTACAGAAGTAAGTATGTTCCATCTTACTTTTTTCCAACTGTTTGATATAGTGCAGAGTTAATGAAACCACATTAATTGTGTAAAATAGAACACGGGTATCTGGAACACAAGCAATTTTGTCCAAGTGTGCTCTACAGAGTACATGGATATGAATCAGAGAATCTCTTAACTAAAACCTTGACCTTCCCCTTGTACTAATTCATGAGAAAAAGCTATATGAGAAAAACATTGTTTTCATGTTTGTGTAACGAAGTTTATTGGACTGGATATGACAATCTCTTTTTATAATGCTATTAGTGGGGTTTTAATTAAAAAAATGCTAGCAATGCTTAAAAAATGTCTTCAGTAATAGCTCATTAAAAAAAAACAAACCAAACATAAATAACTTTATGATTTGCAACAGATACTGAATTGACACCTGCAATGACTGGAATGCTTTTTTATCCACAGAACATGGGTGGCAGCAGAGTAATCCCCATCCTACATCCCCCAGCCCCAGCCCCAGCCGTGTGTCTCACCCTTTACCTGGATGCACCACTACAAAGGGTGAGGGAGCTATGGTAGTTTACTCTGCATTCCCATTCACTTGTTGACCTCTTTCCAAGAATACAGTTGCTAATAACTGAACTAGAGCTCCAGGTTAAGTGAAACGGCCAGGGTATTTCATAAAGAATACCTTTTAGCAGTACTTAAATCCCGGTCTCTGTTCGATTGGGCCGAGTGGAAACAAGAATGCTGAATTTGGAATTATCAATTCCTGGCTCTGGGAAAGCAAATGGGACTTAGTGAAAGGCAGTATTTCATCTGCTACAGTTAATGTATAGAGGGTAAAGCAAACCATACATAGAGAGTCAAAATTAACAATACAAATTTAAAACCAGCATTGCCATAATGTATATGAGGTAATTAACTCTTTTTAAAAATTATTGTTCACTGCCAGTGAAAGGCATTGACTGGGAAGCCAGAATAGCTGGGCTATTTCTAAGTGGAATCCTGGAGGTAACAGCATCCCGTTATCTCTGTATCTGTTGCAGTGTTGCATGGCATGGGGAGGCACACATTTTTTCAGGGGTCCCACAAGAAAAAAATTCATAATGCATTGAGTGCTTGCAGAGAAGCCCATATCCAAAAGCCCATAGGAAGACAAATATTACTTGGATATTATGCTAACATTCAGAATTTTGGTCTGAAATAGCAAGATGAGAATTTATGTACCGAGTTTCTGCCTGTTCTTCCGTTGCTTAGCTTTGATTTAAAAGAGGTTTTTAAGTTCAGGTGTTGTCTTTCTCCTAAGTGAAGGGGTCCCAGCAATACTGCTGTAGCAGCAGTAGCAGCAGGCCTGGCATTTGATATTCTTTGGAGATTTTATTATCATGGGATTCATTTGGATCTTTAGACTGTTGGCACTTGAGAAAACTCAGCACTCATTCTGTTATAGCCAATATAATGCTGTGGGAGTTTACAGAGCTCTTAAATGTAGTAACGTGACAATAGAGTAAAAGGTATAGGATGTGTTTTCGTTTGCTGCTTTGGTTGCCAGGTGTGGAGGGAAGCAGTGGGCCTTCTCTCTGTCCTAGTTAGATGAGCTGGCAGTACAAAGCGGGAGATTTTTATTCAGAGAGTTTGAAGGTCTTCCAAGTACAGGCAATCCCTTCTAGGGTTTGCCAAAAGAGGAAATGTATATGAGGCTATTCATGGCTGCAAAGTAGTAGTCTGACATCAAGTTTGGATGCAATAGGATGATTCACAACAGGGTGAAAGGAAGATTTATTAAAAAGACAAGGGCTTTACAGTAATTTCTGTTCATTTCTGATTCATGTGCTAGGAATAATCATTGCCTACTTTCTTTTTTCTGTTTCTTATGTTAGTTGTTTTCATTTCTTTTTCTGATCATCTCCCACTGATGCCTTTACACGCCTTCTCTCGTCAGTCTACTCAGAACTAGCTCACTGTGAATGAGAGGCTTACTAATATGTACAGAGGAACAAATGCATCTTAATGTATTTTTGCTGGGTTTTATTTCCAGTTTTATTGCAATTCCATATAAATTTTATGCATTAAACTCTCTTATTGTAATACTCAAGATCTTTGTTAAGGTCTTTGGAGAAGGATCATAACCAATACAGCACTAATCATGTACCCTAAGATTTTTAATTTGAGTACTTGTGATTCTTTCATCATCTTGTTCACCTCAAACTTTATTAGGATATATGCACAAATAGTATAATTACATTAAGAGAACTATGAAACTGCTTATTCTTAAAACCCTCTTTCTAACTAGTACCTGTACTGACACAGATTTGAAGCTTCCCTGTACACTAGTTTGAGAGTTTGGAACAGGAGATAACGTAGGGGTGCAAGAGAGAGCTGTGATCTCAGAGAAGAGATTAGGCACCAGAATTTATGGTGTTCTTGTTCCAGCTCTTACACTGACTCTGATACTTCCATTTCTATAGCACTTGCCATCTCTGGATCTCAAAGTGGATTATAAAGAATAGTGATTTAAACCTTCCTGCACCTCTAGGAGATAGGTAAGCAATATTATTCCCATTTTACAGATGGAGAAATTGTGATACAGAGAGGCTTAGTGTTTCTTATTATTTATTTGTGAACACACATGCATGCACACACACTGAGCCAGAAACAGACCTCAGAACTTTCATTGCCCTCTGTTTTTAAGCTATGTCCATCCTCCTTTCCATTTAACCTCTCTGATTTATGTTCCCCATCTGTAAAAAGACGGAAAGTGGTATAGATATGGAGAGATTAGCTTGCACATAAGATTCTGTGCAAATACAGAAAAAAACCCTCCATGGAGGATAGAAGTTTCTGTTAAAATTCAATGCATTTTATGTGTTTGCAGAGGATATTTTAATTTTGGGACAAGGATTTTTTTTAGGTGGGGATAAGTGCAGGTGTTCTGCACCCTAATATGTAATATTTAGTTATTGCTATAAAATGGCCCAATTGTTTTGTAATGTAAGCCTATTAACTAAAGTTTAAAATTTGAATAAGGCACAAAATTACATGGTAAAAGGCTAGACACAGCCAGTAACCTAGTAACTCAATCTCTGCATTATCTAAAGTGGTATCATAAACAGATGTTGGCGGGCACATCACTTGCCACAACAACACCTCCAACCGATGCACGGTGTCAGACAGGAGTAGCACAGTCGTGTTGCATGAAAGCAGCCGTTGCCCGATTGAGTATCTATATAGTTTTCCATGAAGGTCCTACTGTAGCTGTACTGCAGCATGAGTTCCTCAGTGGCAGACAGCAATCCAGACTGCTGTCTTACATATTTACAAGAGAACCGAAAATATTAGTGAACTTTTGGGGAAAAAAATTGTTTGAATAACAAAGGCAAGTCTTGTTATTGCTATTAATATAATTGGAATGATTGCTTCTTGTAATACTTAAAAAGATATTTGAAAAGATGTGTAGAAATTTGGTTGGTATGATCATATACTGCATCAAAACATTATAAAGATTCGGATCTCATTAATTCTAAATACAATATTAAAAACATGAAAACTTTGTGAATGCTTTTAAAAAATCCTTCCTAGTTCTGCTACTAAGTTGCTACAAAGCAAAATATCCAAACCATAATACATTAGCTGTTGAAATTTTAATGTTAATAACATGTCTGGCAATTGTCTGATGTTAAACAGATAAATTTATTGATAAGTTTTCCATGTTTTTCTGTGTGCATCCTATGGTGTAGGCAGGCTAGATGAGACAAGCATACAACACCTTTGTTAACATTTTCCTGTAACCTAACTGCCCTGTGATACAGTAGGTACATTTCATATGTTTACTGGTGAATATATACAGTGAATAAGTATGGCTAATGTATATATTTATGTTAAATGGAACGGAGACTGGATGTGTTTGTGTGCCAGCATGCAAGCATCAACATGTATATACGGATGGCTTAGTTCAAAGATGCATTCTCAAGTTAAGATTCCTTTTTGTTTTAGTTGTAACACTTTGTGCACGGAAATATACTGAATACCAGGTAGGGATTTAGTTGATTTGGAGCTAAGGTAAAACCTGATTCTATCCGTATAAGCTTTACTAAACAATAATGAGGACAATAATAATACTTCAGCAAGTGATTTAATTCCTTGTCTCAACTTCATGTGTGACTGAGATCAGAATTTAACCCAGGGTCTTCCTGAATGCTAGTACAAATCATTTTTACCTTTGCTCCCAATTACAGTTAAAATAGCCAGTGTCTTGAGGTAGTACAGCTACCGCAGCCAGTGGATTAGGATATGGGTTTGCTAATGCATTGACCTTCTTCGTCTGTGTAACACGAGTTAATTTGCAGCCTGACAGTAAATGCTGAAGTTTGAATTGTAGCACTAATGCACCATTTTTTCATCTCTGTCAAACCAGACTAAAGGGTCATTTGGTGATGAGGATAATGGTTCACTTTGAAAGAGAAGGAAAACCGGCTTCTGAATCTTTGGGGGAATTCTAGATCTTGCTTCAAATAACAAGATGAACAAGGAAAAAATAGGCTTGGAAATTCCAGTAATATCAAACCTGCAAGTTTGACTGTTTGCCTTGTTCTTATACCAATTCTGTACAGGCACACTGGAATACTTGCCGTGCCGTGTTAGACAGCATAATAAAACTACGTGTGAAGTTTGGTTTTCAGGCTATCAAGCCTCCAAAAAGACTTTTCTCTGAAAAGTGAATCAACATTAAGCTGTTTGCTACAATGGGAATTTTAAGCGACGTTTTGTGACAAGTTTTTGCTTGTTTCTCTACACTCTAAGAAATACTAAACCTAAGAACTGTTGGAGACTGATTTTTAGGGTTTTTTTTTCTCTCAGAAGTGTCTTTCTTTCTTTCCTGCAGCACGGAAAAGGATATGCTAGTCACTTCTACAGGACTTACCTGAAGCAGCATGATTTGCACAAAAGTCGACCAACAAAAAGCATCAACTTTCAACTTCATTATCTTGGCCATCCAGTTCTGTGTAGCTGAAGGATTTGCGTGCTGTTGGAGACATCGTGGCCAACAATAGGACCTAATTGCTCTCAGCAGGCCTGAGAAATGAGTTGAAATGTGTAGAACTGTAGAAACTTCAGAGGCAACTGATCTTGCCTCTCTGATCAGTGTGTGCCTGTTTACAGCACTATATATCTTTCTCTCTCCAAAATGTCACTGAGCCCTTTAGATGTTTATATTCACCACAAGAAGCCAATCGTACAGATAAAAGAAATGTGCATTATAAATGCAATATCACTGTTTTCAACTTGACTGTTTTATATTATTTTTGTGTGATCAAGTGTTCCCCCAAACTATTCCAACTTTACAAGAGAGATTGTGATCATGTTCTTTTCACCTGTGGGTCATAAAAATGTTGTTAATCTGAAGACCCGCAAAATTATCAAAGACATTCTGTAGTTTATACACCGTGTTGCAAAGTGTTTACTGTACTATTTCAAAGCTTCTAAATAAATATAAAATATATATATATTATATTATATATAATTTTCCGAAAAACGTGGTATAACTTAGTTGATTTTTAAATGGATTCATACAGTCTACACCATACACTAAAGTGAGAAGGTAATTCAGGGTTCCTAATCTATCCTTGCTAAAAATCAAAAATAAAATAAACCTTTAATAGTACTTCCCCAATATTCGTATTTTGGTCAATCCTGTTTTTCTTGTTTAAAAAAACAAACAAACAAAAAAAAAGCTGTAAGCAACAACATTTTGTCTAAAAGTTGTAATGAATCTTCAATGCCAAAGATGCAGCTGTCAATATTACCAGAATGAGCGCTATGTACTATCAGAGGTATAAACCACTCTCCATTATTTTGATTATATTTCTATGGTTTTTAATTTGGAATCACAAAATCTTTTATAAGGCTCTATAAACTCACCTGTATATGTTGTTAAAAAGAACACTGGGTGTCTGTACATTTTGCAATGTAAGATATAATGTAAGTGAAGTTAAGTATTTTAAGAAATTCATCCCAAACTCATAAGTACGCATACGTACATACGCAAACACAAACACACACACATCTCTCTTTGACATAGTTTTGTGAAACTATACAAATATATTGCCTAAAAATATTTCTCTTGTGGCTAGGAATAGTTGTTGATAGAATTCAGATTTCCAAGGCAAAATATATGCCAAACTATTGACTCTTATAACAAAGGAGATTTGAAATTAGAAACATGGCACATTATCTGCTGACCCTTCTCCCACTGGAGTTAAAAAGGAGTCGGCTACCATCTTTGTTGGGAAAAGGATTAAGCCCTTGCATATAATCTTTATGTTCTGTAATAATTCTGTGGTCTGAAACAGTATCTTAGAGCGTTTCTTTTCTATGAAAAAAGTAAACTTCAAAGGTAAAGTTTAAAATTACTTTCATGTCCATGGAGTTTGAGTACCATTTACTAAATGTACAAACCTAGTAAAATGTTTTTTTCTTTTTTTTTCTTTTTGTATTGTGTTTTTTTCCCCACTGTATCTTAATATGTCAAATACTGAAAACAAATGACAGAGCACTCTGTTATCAACCAATGTCTAGCCAAATTTGAACAGATTCCTTGCAATGGTTTGATATTAAGTAATAGATGAGAATTGATGAGTAATATTGATTACAGTGGAATTTGGATCATGCTGTTATATATAAATTCTGCTATGCCACCAATGCTGCCATTGGATGAATGTGTGACAATTGAATTGAATTAAGCCGCTGCTGAGTCCTAATAGAGTTTGGGGTTCTTCCTTTTGTTTGCGTGTTTGTTGTTGGGTTTTTTGATTTTGGTTGGTTTTTTTTTTATTACAGTTTCTATTAGATAGAATTATATAAAGCATCTGTATGGAAGCCATCCTGCTATGGATCCAAACAAGACTCCTGGTCAATTTACAAGAGCTTTTTCTATAAACAGCTACTGGACTGAGCCCTGAAGTTGTTTCTTTAACAGTCGGAACAAAAAAATTGAAAATATGCCTGTTAAACCCCTCTAATGTGTACATCTACCACGTTTGTATAGCTACTAAATATTTTGTGGCATCCTTTTTAAAATGTATATGTTATACACAACACAATCAGAAGAAAAAAGCACCAACAATAGCTATCAATTTGAGCAAACACAACAGTGAAATGTTTCTCTAGCTGTAGGTGGTGGGACTTTCGATCACCTACAGGCTTTGTTAACTTTATAAGGAAAAGAATTTCTGACAAATATTTCCTTTAAAGGAGTTGGTTAAATTCTTGTTTCTGCTTTTAAAGCAAAAAAGCCCTTACCTTTCTTAGAACTGTTTTATTTTCAAGTATCTCTAATATGAGACACATACTGTAAATTAAGGCTGTTTTGAGTCTTGAGGAGGAAAAGGAAATGTTTTACTTTCTATTTAATGGACAGCTGAACTGTTTTTATTTAATGAAACTCCTCCATATTTTGCATACTATTTTTTTTTCTGAAAAATTGTATCATGAACCTGTCATTCATGTCCATAACCAAACACTTTCCATGAACAGTCTATGTGATATGCCCCTTTTTTGGGGTTTGGTTTGTTGGGGGTTTTTTAATGTTAAATAATGGAGGCATTGGTCCATGTATGGCCAAGAAATCCTTCTGAATTCATTGGGAGGGAATCATGATAGAATGCAGAACTACTGAGGAAAAGGAGATGCTAAATACTACAGCCTGGGCTCCCCAGGTAATTACAGATGTAGGTAATCAGTAGATTTCCGTAGCTCAGTGAGATAATACTCGATGACACAGGCTTTAGGACACATTAAAAACCAGTACATAGCTGCTGTGCCCCAAGAGAAGTGCTGAGAAGCATAATGGGCAGTACAGAGGCTCAATTTATCCTGTTTCTTTGTTTTAGTGGGGAAGATACCTGTTGCATCCAGCCAGCTCCCATTGAAACTGGCTTGTTCAGCATCTCCCATGTATTTCATCATGCTACTAGGTGCCTATCTGCAATGATAGGTATGTAAATGCCTTTAAACTTTGGCTTTTGTATTTTCCTTTTCCTTTAAGTCTATATGATGCAAATGTCTGAGGACTCTGATTTGCATATTGGACACAAAAGTAAACAGAAGTAGTCAGAAAATGTTTAGGTTGGACATTAAGGGGAAATATCTCAGCCTATAAGCTGGGATAAGGAAGGTTCTGAAATGTCCTTCATTAAAGGTTTTCAAAAGCAGTTAAAACAAATAGCTGTCAGGGATGATCTAAGTGTACTTAAACTTGCCTCAGAGAAAAAGAGCGGACTAGCCTCTCTGTCCCATCATTCTATACTGTTCCAAGTAGGGTGTGCTAAGCTTTGGAGGATGTGGTCTGTACACAGCTATAGGGATAAGAACATTCTATCCTTCAATTAGGTGCTGAAAGCAATATTTCATGTTTAAATTTACCATTAACGAGCATAAGAGAACAAGCTATCTGTGTGAAGAAGTGTCTTTGGAGTACCTTAGGAGTTCCAGCACAGAAGACAGGATCTTACAAAGGATAACAAAATGGAATCAGATTTGTAAATTCATTTTTGTTCCCCCCACAATTCCTGATTTAGATATGTGGGAATGAATTTCTAAGCAGCTTGCCTGTTCAACTTCTTCAAAACCAGATTTTACTTTCTTCCAGAAGGATTCTACTGCAACTTAGAAATACTGAAATATTTCACTACTTGAAAAAAAAATTTCCAATGATTTAATGCAAGTTTTTACTAAGCTGCTTATTGAAAGAAAGAAAAACAGAAGAGAGGTGTTATATTCTCAGATGATATGAACAAGGTGTAGTAGTTTTTCATCAGTACAGTTGCAAATTTAAGTGGAATGACAATACACAGATAAATACCATCTGTAAAGATTATACTTCCTGCACTGTAGTCACTATATATGTGTGCGGGGAGATACGTGTGTGTGTAATTGTAGTTGGAAAATCTGGAATCTCTAGTTTCAAAATCTGGAAGTTGCTGCTGGTATTTTTTCGTACAGCAGTACAGTCCTGTCAGTAAATGCAAGCAGAAGGGTAGAAATGCATTTCTGATACTGCAAAGTTAGACTGGTTCCTTAGTGTAGAGTGGAGTCTTGCATTCAAGATTTGAATTCAGCCCCTTCTTCAAACATTATACCCATAACAAAGCACACGTTTTGATATTTGACGTTCCCCTGCTTATAGCAGGCATTTCTTTTTTTTTTTTTCCTTTTTTAAGTGCTATCATTCCTCAGGGTAAAGGGTGGATAAATAGATAGTCTTCCTAGGCTGATAAATTGTCATTGCAATTTTGCAAGGCTGTTGATTATTTGTATGTCTTGTACGAAGAAAGCTCATCATATCCTGCTATTG
Organism: Laterallus jamaicensis coturniculus; assembly: GCA_022605575.1. NCBI lineage: Eukaryota > Metazoa > Chordata > Aves > Gruiformes > Rallidae > Laterallus > Laterallus jamaicensis. Next base: position 8,973,743 of record JAKCOX010000005.1, read on the forward strand.
TTTCATGTTCCAGTCTCAAGTTTCATGGCATTGGGACCATTTGAATTAAAATCTCTACAAATGCATAGGGGCCAAAATAAGCACCTTTGATATACATGCAGTTACCACAATTTGATTGCACAACATTGGCATCTGGGTGTCTGTAAGGAATAGGAAGTTGCTTATTCTATTTGCAGTAATGTAAAAGACAGCCAGGATAGATTTTATTCAAATATTATGCTATGAGAAATCCTGAAACTGTGAGTTAAGTCCATTGCACTGATCCCTACAATCAGAGCTCAAATTCTTCTTAAAGAGCTCCTCCATTTGATTTTGTCTCTAATCTGCTAATCTGTCTTGGTAGAAATGGATACATATATACAAGCAAATACACACGTCCCTTACAATCCATTGTTGAGCATCTGTGTTTTTGTAGATATTCTCATCTGTAAGAAATGAGCAAGAACTAACTTGAACAGCTTTCTTGAACTGAAATTGTTTTTGAATTTGAATATTTGTTAATAAAGTTCATGATATTGACAGACATCAGGAAAAATGAAATCTATGTGGGTGTAGTTCTCCAGAAGGCCAATGCTTCTTTTAGGAAGCATCCTCTCAAAAATGTATCAGTGGGAGTGCTGGAAATCTTGCTGAGTCAAGATGAAACATACTGTGCCAAAGCTTTCTTGTTTGCTGTGTCAGCACTCATTACAGTGTCCTCTGGGTGGCAACCACTTTAGTCAACTTGAAGATACCTAAAGTGGCAAACAGGATTCAGATAACGTTTACCATTCCTACTGAAGAGGGACGAAGACAATAGGTGAATATATACTAAATATATATATATATACACATATATAATAAGTGTATTATACAGGATGGAAAATTCAGTTAAGCCAAACAACTATGAAACAGTATGCTTCCAAACCCGTAAGTTCATCTGATGCTTAACTGAAAAGCATTATCTTGGGTAACTCATCTTTGAGTTGTGTGAACAGAGATGAGTATTGTCTAACACAGCCTTATGACAATGCAACGTTACAGGGAATGTAACCAAACCAACCTTAACTTTTACAAATCTTGGATCCAAACATTCAGATCACAAAGTTGAACTGTATTTTATATGCATCAGAGCCTAATTCCATTAAAGGCCACAGTGATCTGAAGGGGAGCAAATGGAAGTTTTTATTTCTTTCTTTATGCACAAACATTTTCAAGCAATAGCAGCCTACAATAACATTAGTTGACACCAGAAAAATGAAAACTTCACTAGCTCTGCTTTTAACAAGCTGCACAATCAAGTCTGTAAATTTGGACATGGCCATGTGTTGGTTTAAAACAGACATGTTGCTAATAACTTTATCTCGAAGCACAATATTACAAGTTAAATGATAGCACTATTCAGGTTTTCTAAGAAGACAAAGTCAGAAATGCAGTCCTAAAAAGATAGATCCAGGGGTTTGCTATGCAGCAGGGCAGAGAATTAAAAACTCATTGGAGCAACGTATTCTTGCACTGCCACAGCTGTTGGTTGAACATGTGAGCAAAGCAAGCAAAGAAAATGCCAACCTCAGGAATGAATGTTTTTGGAAGTTTTGCTTTGGGAGGTAGCAAACATCCTATGCACATTATCTCCTTTCAGACCTAGACTGAAAGATGTTTCTTACCGTCTTTTCTGGTCTAACTTAAGAGTATGATCGTCTGAAGGGTTGGCATGCTCGCCTCAGTGTGGGGGAGGTATTCTCCTTTGATGAGAATAAACCAAAAGAAAGACCTAGGTCAAGCCTGATGTCAAAATTTCCGAGTAATTCCATCCCCATCACTACAGCTTTTCTGGACAGGTATCAGGAAAATGTAAGGCAGAAACTTTATGGGATGCTGACAGAAGATAAGTGGTGTGACACTGTTGGTCTGTGAAGAAGAAAAAGTTAGGGGAAAGAGAGAGAATGTTCTCTGTTTTTCCTAGTCTCACAAATGACATTAATTGGTACTTAAATAGTGCTTTATTCAGGAACATAAGTATCACAGAAATGAAAGATTTCACCATGAGAGCAATATACGTGTTGTGGTTTATGTTATATGCAAAAATATGGCAAATGCAAGCAAACATTCTCCTGCTCAACCCTCTGAGGATGAGGCTAAACAATGCCCTTGGAGCTCATGGCCATTCAGCTTTTGTAGGAGGTTTGGTTTGATTTATAATCTGACTGTCAACAAAGAGAAGAGAGAGAGTGCTGGGAGTAAAACATAGTTAATTAATATAATCTAGGGAAAAAGTGTAATATACCTCGTAATGATATCATTAAATCGCACTGAGCTTCTGGAAACTATGTCAAAAATTAGACAAACAAAACGCCCCAACATGAAAAATAAATCTGCTCCTCGACATTCCAAGTGCACATTTCAATTAGATCACTCACAGCTGAGTTAACAAATCATGGCATGTGAAGTATTGCTTGCTTTCTTCCACCTGTTTCCAGGGGACAGTGGGGATGGCCCTGGGGCATCCAGCACCTTCCTGGGGGCAGGAATGGGCTGCCGGCCCGTGGGTGGGTGTCAGTGCAGGGAACACAGGACAAACATGGCCTTGGGACAGTCAGGCTGTAGTGGGTGCTGGCCATGGCCACCCCATGACATCTCAGGGAGCTTCTCCCCACAGCCCCTGGGAGGATGGGGCCAGCCTTGGCTGTGCTGATGCTGAGCCAGCCCTGAGCCCCCAAAGTCAAACCTCCAGGAGCATTTCTCACGCCACTGTAAAACAATTTACCAGCTCCTGCTGCAGATACTGCTTTTTAATGGATCGTACTTCACTGTGCTTTTCACCAGTTATGTCAGCTGGCTTTTGGGTGTTCCTGGCATTATGTGTACTTAAGTAACAGACCTACCAGCCTACCTTTTAAATTATACCTTTATAATTACAGGTAGTGTTCAATTAGCCTTTATCATATAGAAACTAATATCAAGGTTTAATTTTGCTACTTCAATTCCTGCTGTTGCTTCCTGTGTTACAAGGGAATTATTTTCTTTTTATTACTAATGAAATCAAATTTTGTTTTATTTAGTAAATCTGATCCAAAAAGTACCACTTATTCCAGGCAAAAGCAGGTAGTTTACCCTTTTTTCTTTTTTATATAAATAATTTCTCGACCTCCACTGTTCAGGGGTAAGGACGTGAAATGCAGTAACATAAAATATTTGAAGTCTTCAGGGTGTTTTACTTCTTTTACTGGACTGGGGACATTTCTTCCCTGTTTCAACTCTATCTGGAGTAAACTGGAACCCACTGTTTGCTTACAAACTTATCAGGTGTTTAATTCTTCATTTGCAGAATAAAATCTACTACTTCACTGAACACACTGCTAATATTCACAGATCTAAAGCTTCAGGAAAAAAACAAACTCAAAAATCCATCCTAGTGTTCTCATCCAAAAAATAACCTTGAGCACTGGAAAAATTCCCAGAGCTGGGAATTGAAAAAACATTTATTTCAAAGTCAGATTTCTACTGACTGTTGTGCTGTGTGCTTTAGATCCTTTATTAGTAAGCAAAATATACTCTAGTGTTACGACAGATGCCCGAATCACTATCCTTATTTTACTGGAGCATAATTGAGAAATCTCATAATGCAGTTTATTGCAGAGGTGGGAATAGAACCTAGTTCCTAAATCAAAATAATAAGGAAAAACCCACAACAACAGTGATAATAATATAAAATAATATAAAACCACATGGGTGCTACAATACTGAGATCTCCCCACATGCAGGTTAATGAGCTAACAAGTAGTCTAGAGAGCAGTATGTAATTTGGTGCCCTCGGTCTCTCTGTCAAAAGGATATATAATTATTCTTCGCAAAATGGGACAGCTTCAAAGAGAAAACTGAAGAGCTCTTCGTCTTTCCACTCAGAGCCTAAATCCTTTTGGATCTAATGATTAGGGAGCACTGGGTAAAGGAAATTGGGTTTAGATCCCATCATATAAAAGAATCATTTATTCCTCAGTGGCCCACATCATGGGCAAATACTACAATCAGTCTGGTTTAAAACGGGCCTCTATCAGCATTTTTTTCTCTGGTAGTTTTCTGTTCAATACATGTTACTTAAACACCTAAAACGGGGTCCTGTTTTGTTAAGATGGTAAGATGTTAAAGCCTAAGTACCTAAAAGCAGATGATGCGACTTTTGAAATACTTTTTCAGCATGTGAAAGATTTGTGTTCAGTTGTCTCCACCTGAGATAATTTCTGCATCCATATCCACCTCAGAAGAGTTTCTAAACAGCAAGTTGGAGGATTATCTCCTGTTTTGCTGTTCCAGTTTACGAAAGCACTTAAACATCTCTTGGTGCAGAGACTAGGCATATATGCCACCTTTACAGCCAACCACTGATTAATTATTGACTCATTTGCTTGTTCTCCAGTGAGCATTCAGTACTGCATACAACTTTTCGCTCTGTAGGCTTTTGTAGATGACCCACAGAGTAACACTAGGCATATTGCAGAACCGTTAGAGAGTTTGCCCTCTTGCCAAAGAGAGATCCAGAGAGCAAACCTGACACCTTAGTCACACAGATAAATGTATTACCAGGAAAGGTAAGGGCAGTCTAAAAATCTCACACTAACAGAATGCATTCCTGGGAAGGACCTACCAGGTATTGACCTGGCAAGTATTAAAAAGTTCGGAGACTCCAAATAATAGGATAAATTTCTGGAACATAAGTCTTTCCTAAGCCATCCTAATGATGACAACAGGGTTACTATACCAGTTAAGGAGGAAAACAATGCTTCTTCCATGTTACCCTGGAATAAGTACACGCACACTAGTATTGTAAACTGGAAAGACACAGATCAAAATTAAATAAGCATAGCTTACAGAATTGATGGTATAAAAAGAGGGTTTGCCTACCCCTCTGACTCCCCTGGACCACTTCGATGATCTCAGACATCCTGGGGCTGCATCGCACCTCGGTCACCCTCTCCTGGCCTGATGCTGACCTGCACCACAGGCCAATGTTCCACTCCATCCTCGTCCCGGCCCTGTCCCCCAGGAGGTGCTCTATACCCAGGCTGGTGGGAGAGTCCCTCAGACCCTCAGCACCCTGGAACTGGGACGTCATTGTTTCTGATTGTCCTGCCTTCCTGCAGGATCAGCACTTTGAATGCCATCACCACTATGTGTCTGCATAATCTGTAACTTCTTACAGGCTGTTCTAATGCCGTGCACAACATGACTCTGCTGCAAAAGAGATTCCAAAGAGGATGGAAAAATGAATATTTCATTTCGAGATGGAGTTTTGTTTTGATAATTTTATTGCCTTGCTATCATGTTATTTTAAAATACTAGAGCATTTAGAGTGTAGAATAATAGCTGTTTCAAATAAATCAAACAAGAACATTTCCTGGGCTATGTGCTATATGTTGTTGCTAATGTTACTCCAGGTCCTTGTTTTATCTTCTTGGTTGTGGTTTGCTATTACAAAGGAAAACCTTGCACATCTAACGGTTCAGTCTCTACCACCTTCCCCAGTCTCCTCCCTCTCTAAAACACTTAAATTGGCCTGTCAGCATCTTGACCAAGTAAGAAAATAAGAGAAACTGTAGGAGACATATGAAAACAAATTCATTTGAAGAATTTTGTACACTTGATTGTGTGCAGGTCAGATCCTACTTGAATACCAGTTTAGTCTAAATAAACCAAGGAGAACACAGGTAGGCTCTCAGCCTGGTGTGTGTTTGTGTAATTCCAGTCCACCGCAGGTGAATACCTTGCCCTGCCGGGTCCCTGGTGAAGAAGGAAACCCGGCCCATTAATCAGAGTACCAACTATCTATGCAGAACTACAATTTTATAGTTGAGTGAATATACATAAATAATCAATAAATGCAAACTGAATTAAACAGTGAGATATGGGCTACTCCCTCTCAAAGTCACAGCACAGAACTCACTATGTAGAGAAGAAATGAGATGACATAAAAGGGAATCTGAATTCATCACTCCACACTCTTGCTATAAGCTGATTATACCATAAGCTTGTCATTTTTTCAGCAGTCATCCAGACTATATTGTTTCCAGAGTATATTGCTAGAAGTATGGATCTCTTCCTGCGTCCATCCTATTCCCAGGATTTGTGTTCCCCTAGGGCTTTTGAAGAAGAAAGAAGAGGGCAACAGAGAACAGAGGCTGCTCTGTCTTGCTGCTGGTGAGAATACCTCTCTGGATTGATCTTGTATTTTAACAACCTGTTATATCCCTTTGCACTTTTACTTGATGTACAGGAGCTAAATTGGGAGAAGATGGCTTGCTTAAAAGATCAAAATCTCAGAAGGCTTTGAACCCTTAAATAATATGGAAGATCACACGAAGCCCATTCAAGTTGGAAGAGTCTGTTCATCACCTTGAATTATATCAGCACCATCCTTCTCTTCATTGCCCTTAGAGTGTGCAGAGTCAAAGACAAAATGGCATAACAAATGACACTCCGTGGCCTACTGATTTCTGGCTGCCATTTGTACGTTAAATCACCAGCAGCTGTCATGGTCAGAAAGAGCAGTAGTCAGTGTTGGAGGGAATAAACATCCATAGGCAAAAATTAGGGCTTGATTCCTTGGGGGAAGAAAGCAAAACAAAATAGAAGTGGAGTGGTATAGGCAATTCATGTGGCGAATGAGTAACTCGCAGTGTTGTAGAATACAGGGCAAGTGCTTTGTAAGTATCATTTACATATCTCAGTACTTCTCTCTTAATGTATATTGCATGTTGCCTCTCAAACAGCGAATGGAGAATGCTTTTAAATGCCAGGCGTTTTTATTAAGATTGTTTGCGTGCACTTTTGTCCTACAATAGTTACTACAATAGCTAAAAGTTTGCAGTTTCAGAAGTTTACAACTAACTCTCAAATTTGGGGGAAAACACCATCGGTGAGCTCACTTCACTGGAATGCCACTGTAGAGCCACTTTTGGTCTTCCTTTCTTTGGAAGAACTGGGGAGCAGGCCATTCCCACGGACCATCACTTGGTCCATACTCAGGCTAAAGAGAACTTCCTTCCCAACTCACAACCAAAAAGAAGTTAGTTGTTGGATACATTATTAATCTGTAAACAATTCCTGTATCCAAAGACTAATTTTAAAGCTTCCTGTGCAACCACAGCTCCTGCTTAGGCCAAAACTGTCCAGTTCTGCCAGTTCTGGGCTCCTCACCATAAGAAGGATATCGAGGTCCTCAAGTGAGTCCAGAGAAGGGCAACCAGGCTGGTGAAGGGGCTGGAGGGCAAATCATATGAGGAGCAGCTGATGGAGCTGGGGCTGTTTAGCCTGGAGAAGAGGAGGCTGAGGGGAGACCTTATCACCTCCTACAACTACCTGAAGGGAGGCTGTAGAGAGGTGGGCAATGGTCTCTTCAGCCAGGTGACAGGTGATAGCACAAGGGGAAATGGCACTAAGCTGTGCCAGGGCAGGTTCAGATTAGATATTAGAAAAAAAATTTTTACTGAAAGAATTGTTGGGGCCTGGAACAGGCTGCCCAGGGAGGGGCTGAGTCACCGACCCTGGATGTGTTTAAAAAAAGGGTAGATGAGGTACTTAGGGATATGGTTTAGCATAGGATGGGAATGGTTGGACTTGATGATCTTAAAGGTCTTTTCCAACCTTGTGATTCTGTGACTCTGTGAAAAGGTGCCAGGTATACTCAATGTTTTTCAACAGTACATTAAAAAAAAGAGTCCGACTTCCTTTCTCTGACAGTTGCAGTATTTCCATCATCTTTACTTCAATGTTAAGCTTTCTTTGTTCAACAAACACAAGCTACATTTACAAATGTCTGCTGGGAAGGTACTGTGAATTTTTCTTCCTCCCTCAGCTGCATATTTATGCAATCCATGCTGAGCACTGTTTTGCAGGTAGGAACTTATGCATGACACAGTGTTGAATTCCTCTTGTTTGTAGATTGGGTGCCTTTCAACTGATTGAGTCTCACCTGCTACATCTGTTAGCACTTCACTGGAAAGCATCTTTCCTTGATGGCCTGTCACTCTTCAAGAAAGATCCTTCTCTTTTGTTCCTAATCTCTGCACAGCATTGCTTTCCCTTTGTTAGATGGATCACTTCTTCAGAATTCACAATCTTTAATAAACACACCATTGACAAAATGCTTTCATCTATTCAGATTTTGTAACTTCTCTAGAAATTATTTTGCTCCTTCTATGTGTTTTGCATAAACTTGTCAGCAAATCTGTTTACCTCAGTCTTAAAAAACTAAAGTTTTTACTTTTAAAAAAATCATTGTTCTTCTCCCAGTAACTATTCATCAGATGGCTCACACTCTTTGGCACTGTTCTTTTACCATGACAAGTGAATTGACTGGAGACAAGCCCGGTATCCCACTGATATCTGTGTAAAAGAAAAATCTAAGACCCAGGATTTTATTGTATGTAAAATACCTGCAGCAGAGTCTCAAATTTTTATGTTTTAGTTTTTACCATGTGTTACAAATTGACAACATCCCAAGTCCTCATGCAAATACACCCGGCATTCTGTATTATATATAAAAAAATTACTTGCAGGTACCATAAAAATTCTGCTTTGTATTGTATGTGATTTGCTGATTAATGAAAAGCATACAAAACAGGGACAGGGATAAAACACCTTTTCCTACTCATACTTGGGTGTGGACATCAGATTTTTATTTATTAGTATTGATAAACCAATAGCACATAGGAAACCTAATCATAGGCAGACCCACCGGTACTCATGAATGCACAAACACACCAATAAAAGATGCTCTCACCACAGTGATCTTGCAGTTTAATTATTAAAGTCAATAGCAGGATTTAGATGAACAAACTGAGGACCACAAGAGAAAATACCCAACAAGGAGAAGTGGAAATCTAATCAACACAGTACTGAAATTCAGTGGCACTTCATAGAAGATGTGGAGAAAGATGGCCTGCTGTCAGAGGATGAGCAGAAGTGAAAAAAGTTGAAGATCTGAGCTTTTTTCCACAGAAATATTAAGGCTGGAATTTCAGGCTGGAATTGCACAAGACCAGACATTCATCTGGGGACTTTCAGCCTTCACAACTAAAGATAAAATGCTGAAGTAAAGGTGTGGCAGAGCTTTTGGAAATTCACAAGTTTGAACTGGGACTGCACATTACAGCCCAGATCCATCCAAGTTTAGACATCAACATTAGGTGACCTCATTAGGGTATAGCAGTAAAGTGCTAAATAATACAGGGGAAGAGAGAAGAGTATCAGGGGAAGTTGAAAATGAAGCAGCATTGAAATGACTGCTGGTGCTTCTCACTTGGCCAAGAGAGAGCTAAAAATAACCGTGCTCCAAATTTTGATGCTACATTTAAGGGCCAAAACTTGAATACAATAAACTCAGTCTCAGGAGCTCCATCTTCTTAAGTCATTTTCAGAAGCTGTATGTTGACCAGAGAAAGCTGCATTTTTAAGATCTTGTCTAAAGAGAGTAATTGTGTCCGTGCACACCATTTGGAAGTTGGTGCCACTGTTAGAAGCCTTACCTGGGAAGTGGCATGCCCACGGTCTCCCCCCAACCACAGCCCTGGCTGGTTTCCTTCCTTCACACCACTGTGATGATGTACGCAGGGCATGTGTGGTGCAGGTGACTGCACACTGGCTGTCACAGAGATCAGCTAAGTTCAATCACCCTTTTCTCTTGGGACACACCATCTAATACAGGTCACTTGAATACTACCTAAGGCAGCAATAGCACTTGAAACTCTAATCTGTTGTGGGGCTATTAGCAATGAAGATGGACCTTTTTTACTAGTATTAAATTTATATATATATATATATTTACATTTTAATTGCTGCTAACCATTATTTTAAAATAGAAGATAGCAGTTAAAGTTTTAAATCAACAACAGAAACTCAAATAGTTACTGCAGTTCATTATTAGCTTGGAAGAAAACAGAGCAGCGATTATTTCCCTAATTGTCCTTAAAGTCATTATTACATATGCAAGTACAATTTGGTACTCTCCAGAGTCTTTCCCTCATTACACTGTGTGATTCACTAAATTACACGATTGTGATTAGTGCGGCAATCGGTGTCCAAGTGGTATCAGGCAACTACTGGGCTCCTTTTGCAGAGGTCAATTTAATTACATTGTGCATGACAGAAACCAGGCCAAGTGAGTATTGCCTTTGCCACCAGCAATTGACACCTGAGTGTTAATGAGCTGGTAATTAAGAGTTGGCACAGACAGGCACATTTTAGTGTTTGGGACCGGGATTACCATATGCTTCAACGCCTCTATGCTAAAAGCCTGAAGTTATCCATTTTCTAAAATATATGGGATTTTAAAATATAGTCAAATTAGGGCATTTGCAAATAACAAGCAAGAAAACACTTTTAATCAGGACTGAATGCTGCCCCTCATGAACTTTGGAGAAATCCTCTTTACTTGTAATTTATTTTTTTTAGGTGGGTTTTTTTTTGTAATACTTGTTTACCAGTACATGCTCACACTGGAATTGCCTATAATCCAAGGGATGTTTTAAAGTCTGTTTAAAAGTAAACAATCCTGGCTATCAATTTCACTACTGTAGTTTGGCCGAGAAAATTTAATCAGAGCTGAACCCCTATTTAAAGTTCTTTCTTACAATTTAGAAATCAATGTAATATCTCTAAGAGAAAAAAGAAAGTTGGTAAACATTAACAAACAAGCATTTTATTAATAAGAGTCTATAAATGCAGAAATTGTAGTTGTACATTTCCTGGTTTTTTTACTAGTTCCCTAAATCACTCCAGCATCTTTGAGGGTCCCGACTATTATCATACAGTCAGTGACTCTTAAGCTCCTTTGAAAACCACCTCTACATATGTTTAAATTTATGAAGAAGAAAGAAGTTGATTAAGGAGCTTGAGTTTAAGTGGAACTGAAAAGTGGCTGGCATGAAGGAGAGTGTGGTGACGTGTTCTGGGGGATGTAGGGAAGATGGTTAGAAAATTAGAGAGAAGGAAAAGATTTATGATAGGGAAACCCCCTCTGAAACATAACCCCAGAAATATAAACCCCAGAAATGTAATTCCCAGAAAACATAACCCCAGGAAAATTAGAAAAAGGGAGGAGGAGAGGTTGTGTGGTAGGAAACCATCTCTGAAACGTAATCCTAGTAAACTAGTATTACCAGCACTCCCTCTGGGAGAGTCCCGGGGATCTTGCTTCAACGAACCCACCTTGCAGGGTGCATGCAGGTCAACAAGGGACTTACTGTGCACGCTGGCCAGCAGACAGATTTGAAGCTGTGGGCCCCCCATAGCAGCTACTTTTTTTTAATGTACGCAGGCTGACTCGGTGCAGTGGCTTAGACAATCTTCCGGTGGCTTTATGACTCCATAGGCTGTTCCCATCAGATGAAAAATGTATTAACTTTATGGAATCTTAGTTGTGGGATTTACTCCTAATTTTCTTCTTTTGAGGCGTTTTCTTTTTTTCCACTGAGCCCTCCGTAGGACATATAGCCTTTTATATGCAGATTGCTATAATTATACTTTGAAATAGCTTTGAATTCCCAGTAGCTTAAAGGAGAACATGAAAGGGCAAATGTTACACTGAGCTGAAGGATATGAAAGTGGCACGTACATCCATCTAAAATGAGATATAGGGACGAACAGCTCTTTACACAGCAACGTCAGTTCTTGACAGGTTATTGAAGGATCTTTGCAGCCACAGAGGCTGTCCTGGGCAGCACAGAAACGCTGGATAGGGATAGCTTATCAGCTCACATTTTTCTTTTTTAATACTGAAAGGTGAGTAGGTGCTAAGCAAGGCGTAAGAAGCAGACCCCCAGGAAAGCTGCAATCCTCCCCACCGCAGGCTGGCCCCAGCCCAAGGCAAGCCCCAGGCTCCAGTACCTGGGTTGTTGTCACCTGGGTAGTCTTCCATGGTCATGCTACAATATTATTTTATATAATATAAAAATACTATATTTTCAATGACTCTATGGTCTGGCAGAGAGGCCATACCCTAGGCCTTGAGGCCACTGTGGCTGGAGAAGCTTCCAGCTGCAGGACTGAGGACCACTGTGGGAAGGTGAGGCAGGAAGCCATGCCGTCACCCACCACCTTCTGGTGCTATTTATTTATTACTTTATCTTGTTGTTTACATGGAGAGACCATTACAACTAACAGACTAAAGGTGCTTAAAGCCAGCCCAGCGTGGTTTGGGGCCAAGCAGGTGCCAGTGGGGCTCTGCCTTTCCCCCACAGAGGGAGGAGTGCACAGCTCCCCAACACGGCTGCTGCTGGGGCAGCACTGCAGAAGACATGGGAAATGTCTATGTCCTGTTCCACTCAGTGCTGGTTTGGCAGCATAAAAACCTTACGTTGGGGAAGTAGTTACCCACTCCTGTATTGAAAAGCCATGCACGTTCTTTCTGTGAATAGAAATACGATGGGTCCCTTTGTAAGTAAAGCATTTCATGCTATATACATTGTAAAGCATCCATCTAGGTTATGTGCATCTCTAGTCTATTTTTGTTTGAAATGCATCGTCTACAGAATGGTTAATGTTGATTTTTATTTTATTTTATTTTTCCATTCATGTTTGCATGACAAGGATTTGCATTCAGGCCCTCTAAAACTTTTTTTAAAAGCTTTTTAAGATTGTTGAGTTGCACAAAAATGTGAAGTTTTCAGTTTGAGACTTTTCAAAAGCTTGTTTTTAGTTACTCTACACCCAGTAGCACCTACAGGCTTCAGCCCAGGTCCTCCTTTGATGGGGGTGGGTGCAGGGTACGCATCCCAGCCGGGCAGAGAAGGGTTAAGGACAGCCAGGAGAGGCCCTGACCGAACACCTGGGGACACTTGCGGGGCGGGGCGCTTTTGGGGAGGTATTTTAAGAAGGAGAAAGGCGTACCGGGAAGTCGATGCCGGCACGATGTGAGTCTGAGAGGGACTGGTGTTGGGCTGGAAAAGTGCCCGGGGGTCTGGGTGTGCCGAGGGTGCCTAGAGCTGTGTCTCGGGGTCTGCAGGAAGGCTGGGCATCTCGGCTGAACCGCTACCCGTGTCGCTGGAAACTCCAACTCTTGTGTAAGGTGGCGGTGTTCCTTGGTAGTTAAAATAGCTTAAGTAGGAACAATGGGAAGTCTGGGCTAATGGGTATTGTCTGGGCTCGAGCAGCCGGAGCTGGATGGGCTTTACTGAGAAAGGTCGTGTCAGGTGCAGGGGCTCCTGGGGCTGAGGCTGCATTGTGCTAGCTGCAGAAGCCTCTGGTCGTGCTCTGCTGTTAGGTGAGTATTCCAGGCCCCACCTGGAATACTGTGTCCAGTTCTGGGCTCCCTGGTATAGAAGAGACAGGGACCTTCTGGAGAGAGTCCAGAGAAGAGCGACAAAGATGATTAGGGGTCTGGAACATCTCCCCTATGAGGAAAGGTTGAGTGAGCTGGGTCTGTTCAGCCTGGAAAAAAGAAGACTTAGGGGGGACCTAATTAGTGTTTATAAATATCTAAGACATGGGTGGCAGGGGGAATTGGCCAGCCCCTTTTCAGTGGTCAGTGGGGACAGGACTAGGGGCAATGGCTGTAAGCTGGAGCACAGGAAGTTCCGCACCAACATGCGGAAGAACTTTTTCACAGTGAGGGTGACAGAGCAGTGGAATAGGCTGCCCAGGGAGGTTGTGGAGTCTCCTTCTCTGGAGATATTCAAGTCTCGTCTGGACGCCTATCTATGTAATATGAGATAGGGAGCTGCTTTGGCAGGGGGGTTGGACCCGAAGATCTCTTGAGGTCCCTTCCAACCCCTAAGATTCTGTGATTCTGTGATTCTGAGAGATAAAAAAATGCATGAAAAACCCCCACTGAACCAAGCTAAGCCACCTACTATAAGGACAGGGTTGGGGTTAGCTTGGAGCAACAAAGAAGGATGTTAGTCTGGATGTGTTTCCCTCCAAGGTTCTGTCAGGTGTTGGCCCTCAGCTCTGGGGTTCATTTTGCTCAACAGACAAAAGTCAACCTCAGTGCTCTTCTTATTGGTGTTATGCTAAAAATATGAGCATAATAAATAATGAAAGAGAGATGAGTAGAAAATAACTACTCTGGATGTAATACTTTTTGGATCTTGAAATTATTTATGTATATTGATGAAAGCTTTTTTTTTTTAAAGAGTGAAATAATAGGAGGTTTGTTTTGACTAAGTGCAGGCTGAAATCTTAGAACTTAAACTTGCTTTGTCATGATCAAGTGGTGATGGTTGTGTACAAGTTCCAGAAATATTCCCCTATTCTTTTTATTTCTCCCTCCATGGAAAGCATCTGTCTTGATCCTTGCCAGTTTGAGGACTTTAATGGATAGGCCTGTTGAAAGCCTTCATTTTTTGTTCAGCACTTGAAAGTGGACAATCCGTGTTCAGAGGTTATAAGGGAACAAAGAGAATACTGAATGTGTCGTAGGATTTGGTTGTGTTATAGATAGATGCATTTAACTGATGTTATTACTGAATTGTGGGTTGTTTGCTATGGCTTGGAGCTGGAACAGAAAATTGTGGTAGTTCCGGATGCTTGAGAAGGGTTTAAATACTTCACAGATGTTAAGAATGCTTCTTTTGGATGGATGCGCTATTCTGAGCAGCTCCCAGATGTGATTGTGTGCTTATAATAGGAAAAACAAGTGCACCCAATGTCTGAGTATGTATTTGTAAGCTAACATGCATGTAGTAATGAACAGAATAAAACACACAAGAAAAAAGAAATTAAAAGCGCTTGAGGTAAAGATAAAACATCCTATTGTAAAAATATCCTTATTTATTAAGTATACAAACCCATTTTTTCCTGCACCCAGTGGATTGTCTTGCACACTCCCTGGGGTGTGTGCACCCCAGTATGGGGACTGCTGACTTACAGGGCTTTTATGGTTGGCTGAGTAAAGAAATTAACTCTCAATGTGGTAGAAAGAAGTGATGATGTAATTTGAAATAAATGCCTTCACCACTGTGGAGTTCATTGTCCTATTTCTAACACCCTCTTTTCCCTCCCCCCCTTTCTCTGTATTCAAATTCTTCACTAGGTTGTCAGCTTCATGAGGTCAAACATCCTAATTCAAATTCACTGGCAGTGAGAACTGAATTTGGCTCAGCTGTGGAAATACTTAATGAATTTAGTTATACCCTTTGCTGATACTCTGTGCTATGATTGTTATCTTGAAACTGCTTCCAGAGTTCAAGTTTTGAGAAGGCAAAGGAAGTTTTAATGAAGTTCTTAGATTGCAGCAATAGTTGAAAACTTGGTTATTTAAAGTTTTTTGAAGGGATCTTGAGATCAAGACCTATTAATTTCTGGGAAACCGGACACAAGTTCATATATTGAAGTTCAGGCATATGTTCTGCTTTCATTTTTATCTGCTAGGTTTTTTCTCTTCTGAAAGCTGTTCCTGCAATAAAAAAAGTGACAAGAACACCAGTATGAACAATACATTTTCTTTGCTGTAACCGACAAATTTCTGGTAGTGGGAAGCAAGAGGGAACTTAATGAGAAGTCTGATTCATCTGGTAAGATCTCATATCTTAGAACTACCTGGTGTAAGAGTTTGTCTTTTGCTTTTAGTGAAGGAGATTCTTTTAAAAAGTTTTCCATTGCCCACCACTTCAGAAAATTGCATGAAAATCCTCATGGAAATGAGGAAGCAGTAGGATGTATGTTTTCATTCTGAAACTGATTCTTTGGTCCCAACAGGTATGTAATAACTTCACTCACCCTGTCGAGTAAAAGGTGATGCCTTTATCATCAAGTCTTGTTAGGAATAATAATTAAGGTTTTTATTTCCTTGGTAAGAGGGCATGATCAGCAGCTTGTTGGTCCTGTGACCACAGAGAACTGATTCCGTGTTCAGTGGGTACTTTAAAGGGCTAAAGTCAAAAGGGGAGAAACTGTGCATCCACTCTGTCATGCAGTGCAATCCTTGAGCTAGCTTAGGTGTCCCCAAAATGAAATCTTACCATCAGTTAAGAGTTTTTCTCCCTGACTCTCCTGCCAGGTAGATGCAGTCCTGTGCTGTAGCCACTGTTCTACTTCTGGGATGTGAAGTGGTGTCTTTGCAGGGCGGTATGCTATGCTGGCTCTTTATGTCAAACTGTTTGCATAGATTTCTGAACTGAGATGCACAATCTGGTGTCTACATACAGTATGGCTCCTGAAACACATGCCATTGTCTGTGAATCTCATTTTTGTGCTCATGCTTTGGCTTTTATTTTTTCATTGCATAAAAAGCCTAGAAAGAAAGGTTCTGGTTTAGGCATTTATTACACAAGCTGGCATTAGGTTCAGATACTGCTGATTGTAGAGGGTGAAATACTCACAGTAGGTTGAGTGCTCAGTGTTCGGAGTAGCAAGCTCAGGGTGTGAGACAAATGTTTTTAAAGTTGTGGCTAGACAGGGGAGAGAAACTATGTATGATGTCCTGGTTGCTGATGTGCTCTTGGACATTTTATTGTCATTGGAAAGGGAAAGAGGAAGAAATTGCTTCTTTCCCAGTATGCTTAGACTGAGAAAGCCCTTGATGAAGAGTGAAGTGGTCTGCTAATGAGATGGGCAGCAAGAGGGGCATCCTGCTTTCAGCAGAGACCTGCTGGCAAACCTAACTTCAGGAGTGATGACAGACTTTTGACCTGAAAGAAAGGGTTGTGTGATGTCTGCTCAACCTGAGAAAGGACTGTAAGCTGTTGGGCTAGAAGATAGGGCTGGGAGGGAACCCTCCCCTTACTTCAGAGATGCAAGCAGGCGGAGGGAGATGTTCCCCCTACCTCAGCAGTTTATTGATCTGATCACTGACTAGATTTCAGACCTTTTCTGCTTACGTGCTGTCTTGCAAAATGATGACTTGGTACGTTCTAATAAACATTGCTTGAGTCTGTAAGCCTGTTGTTTTAGAAGAGACGTAAAAGGACGAGGCAGTCACCCCTCTGAATCTTGAGCTACAATCTCAGTGTAGTTTTGGATTTTGTTTCAACCTGGGCTCTTTCCTTTAAAATGGACAGAAATTTGAATGGTGAAGAGAGGTTGGGGAAAATAATTGAATAACAAAGATGCAAAATTGGAAATTTACCTATGTTTAGCAATTCCTGATATATAGGGAGTCTTATGTATTCTGGTGCATACAAATCTTTAGTTGAGAGAGACTACTTTGGAAAAGAGAAACCTGTAGGCAATTTAATTCATAGAGGGTAGGGTTTCTGAACTTGTATGATCAAAATAACCTCACTTAATTTGAAAGAAATTGCATTTCATACTGCTGTTTTTAAAGTACCTGGTTATTATCATTGCATACAATAAAACTGCTGCTTAAAAGTCTTTTTCTGTGAAAACTCCTTTTATCATGCTAGGGAGGAAGTAATTTTCCCTAGTGCTATCTTCTTGCTTAATATATATCCATCTTCCTCACTGTATTTGTGAGCTCAGATGTATGTAAACAAACATGCTATTGAAAGGTTCCAAAAGCTATTTAATGAGTACAACTCTTATCTAGCCTTCTGATTGTTGAGACTACTTTATATTAGACTTACTTTAGTGATATTAGACTGATGGCTGTGTGGGCTAATATGTTCTGTTTTACAACACAGTAATTTATTTCTTTGAAAATCTATGCTTTTGAACTGGCTGTGTAGAAAGGTAGATGCCAAACCTCTTCATTGGTTCCTGACTTACCAGTCCAGCTGTGTCTATTTTCTCTCAAGTACCTCTTGCCAGGGTGATGTCTGTGGGTTTGTCCCATGGCTTGCAGGTAATAGATTTCATAATGCATCACCAAGCAATTGTTAGGCTGTGACTAGCCTCAAACATTCCTGAGGCTTAAGGATGGTTGCTCATCCCTTGAGCCTCATACTGTTTCTTTTGGGTGCTGTAGAATAAATACGAAAAGGTTGGATTTTGAGGACTGAAGTGATAACATGGTAATTTTACTATTGAACTGAATTTTGTAGGCAGAAAAGCAGACAAATCTACAAACTCTGCTCCATCTGCTCTAACCTTTTCTTACTGGTCTTTAACAACAGTTGGACCATAACAACCCTGTGCAATGCTACAGGCTTGTAGCAGTGTCTGGTAAGCAGCCTGATGGAAAAGGAGCTGTGAATGTTGGTTGGCAGCCAGATGAATATGAGCCAGCAGTGAGCCAAGGTGACTAACAGCATTCTGGCTCGTATCAGAAACAAGTGTGGCCAGCAGGACTAGGGTAGGAATTGTGCCCCTTTACTTGGCTCTGGTGAGGCCATACCTTGACCACTGTGTTCAGTTTTGGGTCCTTCATGACAGGGGCATTGAGGTGCTGAGTGTATGCAGAGTAGGGTAACAGAGGTGGTAAAGGGTCTAGAGAGCAAGTTTTATGAGAAGCAGCTGAGGGAACTGGGGATTTTGAGCTTGGAGGAAAAGAAGGTTGAGGAGGGACCTTGCTCTCTACAACTACCTGAAAGGGGGTTGTAGTAAAGTGGGTGTTGGTATCTTTCTCCAAGTAACAAGTGATAGGACAGGAAGAAATGACTTCAAATTGTGCTAGGGGAGGTTTGGATTAAGAAATATTTCTTCACTGTAAGGTTGGTTAAACACTGGAACAGGGTGCCCAGGGATGTGGCAGAGTCACCATCACTGGGGCTACTTAAAAGATGTAAAGGTATGGTGCTTGGTGACATGATTTAATGGTGGACTTGGCAGTGATCTTAAAGGTATTTTCTAACCAAAATAGTTCTGTGGTTTTATAATAAGCTTATATCTAAATCTGAGGTCTTGAGCTGTTCCTCTTAATTCCCTTTCATCTCTTATCCTCTTTTGCATTTGACCAAATATCCTTCCTTTCTCTTTGACTCACAAGACTAGATTATCTTTGACACAAGATCTGTATTTCTGTAGTGAGCAGCAAGAGTCAGAAGGCAGCTCCATGAATCCACTGTTCCTCTTGAAATGTAACTGTGTAGACTAACAACATACCCTCTGCAGGCTTGCTCAGAGCCTGCTGAGTTGTGAAATGCTCACAACTTGCTTTGTTTCACCCTTTTGTAGAGTGGGAAGCTTCAATTTTGTTGACTTCGGTATCTCAGGAGGTAAACTATGGTGTTTCATGATTCATACCCTGTGCTACAATCATCCGTTTGCACACAAGGGTAACGTACTTAATGATGTTTCTTTCATAACTGATCCCTGAAGAAAGTAGAATAAAATGCTGCCTAATAAATCAGGTGGCACTAAGATCTGTACAGCTCTCAGAACAGTAGAGAGGACAGCACCTGGATGTCTGTTAGGACCAGTCTTCATCACATTGAACCTCAATTCTTTTTGGAATGAGAGCCATTGCATGCTTTTTCCTCCAGGAAAGATGGACTTACCTGAGTGTTTTGTCAGTCTGAGACAAGCAGTCCTGTCTGCTACTCTGGTTGATGGAGATAAAATCATTCTCTGCCCTTTTCTTGAGTCTCTCACATGTCTGTCTGGTGGTGTTACCTTCAAGAGATGTCACTCCTTGGAAACCCTGTCTTTTCTCTCAGCATATCAAACTAGTGCATCGTTGGATGACAATTGCTATTTGGCTCCTCTTGTTAAGAGCTAGGTTTGAGTTGATGGTCAAATTGACTTTTAATGTGCAAATTTGGGCATGATAGTGAAGAATTACTCCTGAGACTTACAAGAAATATAGTTGCAACAACAATTATCATACAGGTAGGAGTCACCTGGAAGAAAATTGTTACTCTAGATGAAGTACACTTCATTTCCTCCTGTATTGATGTAGGTGAAGTGGGCAAGTAGTATGTGCCTGTGGATTACTTAAATTCTTTGTTTAATCCCAGGAGAAAGGAGGACTGAAGAAGCCCATCTAGCAGCAGCACGTTTTCTGGGTGACCAGATACATAGCTTCTGTTCGTGTTAATGACAGTAGCTTGAAGAGTTTTTTGTTTTTTAAATAGCTTTCTTCTCTATGTTTACATAATCTTTAAAAATCTCAGTTTTTCAAAGATAAATTTTATAAAATAACTTAAACTGAGGTTCTTCACAGTGAATATTCTACACTGACTTTAAGGGAGACCTGCAAAAGACATGAAACTTAACCAGATAAGGGCTAGATAAAGTGTTTTTCATGGGCTTTGTTACATGCCTAATAAAAAAAGAGAACACTGGTCTGTTTGATCAGCTGCATTTTGATTAATGAAGAATGGAAGGAACTAAACCTTCAGAATCTGTTGTCCTTGAAATGAAGAAAGAAGTGGTAAACTTCATTCCCTGCAGTGTTGAACCTAAACTGTAACAAGCAGTGATTGCAACATAGAGGCAAGAATACTGTATTGTTCAGTAAAATGTGAACATTCAGAATGTGTTTGCACATGTAGCAATACAGCTTTTTTTAAAGAGGAAGTAACTTTTATTCATTTGCTGTTCTTAACTCTTTAGACAGTTGAATAACCTGATCCTGCATACTGTGAATTTGCATATTAAATTTGGAGCTCAGTATTTAATTTCTGGTAATTTTGGATTATATAATAGCTTTGAAATAAGCCTTAGCTGAGTGTGACTTGAGCTGCATCGCTTCTGAGGAGCAAGAGGTGACTTCTGTGTCTTCAATGTATGGAAGACTCATACTGGGGCAAAGAATGCACTAACATGTTCAGAACTGGTACGTGTGTGTCTGACACTGCGGAAGTGTTACAGGAAGAGAACAGTTAGGAGTTTTGCATAACTATAAACGGTCTCCTATCCCAGAATTGTGCTGAACTGAAAGCTGGTGCCAGTGATTTAATGAGACAGAACAAAAATCTAGCTGCTGCTGAAAACAGAAGGTAAAAATACAGAATGGACGGGTGATATTTAATGAACAGTAGCTGTGTATTATTGAACATCAGAAAAGGATCTATATAGCCAGATTAAAGACAGATGACCTTTTTAGAGTTTAGTTAACCTTTCGGTCACTTTTGAGAGTTATCACTTATGAAGATAAAGGTCAGGCTGGAGCTTGGTCTTCATATATTATCTTTTTTCCTGTGATGAAAGGTATGCCTCTCAGTTCTCCTTCATTAAGGAGCTACAGCAGTTGTTCAGTTTAACAAGAGTAGTGTGTGTGGAGCACTTATGTTTTTCTAATCCTTGTCAAAATGATTTTGAAGGGGGAATCCTTTTGTATGATCAATCCTTTTGTATGATGGTAGTCCTTGATCTTTAAAATAATTGTGTCAAGTCAGTATTTCATATAAATTAATGCATTACTTTTGAAATCAATATAATTACACAAAGGTGCACAGAGTAGTCTTTGTTAAAATAGCTGTCCATAGAAAGAAAAACTGTTGTACCCAAGCACTTTGTAATAAAACCCAGCAGTTGTACCATGGTGAATAATGGATTACAGGCATAAAGAATCCTCATCAGCCAACTGTTTGTGAATGTGGCATGCTGGTTTATAGCCACTCCAAAGGCAGCCATGGCTAGTCCTTTACTAGGAAACCTGTCTGGCAGTTGCTCTTTTTTCAAAGTTACATGACTCTTGGTTTGGGATTGGATTTTTGGGGGTTGTATTTTTAATTGCATACTTCAGTGCTTAGGTAAAATTTGAAGCCTACTCCAATTAGCTGTTTGACTAGTTTCAGCATTTAGGCTACTGTTAAAGATGGGCAGAATACTGTCTAAAATTTGCAGGGCTTCTACCCTTGTTTAGCTGACTTAGGATCAAAATGAAATAAAACTTTGCATCACACAGGAAAAGCATGCGTTTATGACTAGGTATCTGTGTATTTATCTTTGTGGCTTCAGTGAAAATTTAATAGTTCCCTGCCAGGGTGAATTTTATACCCAGGGAAGAGACACTGCAGGTGAGAGATCCAAAAGCTGACAGTTGTGCTTTCCCTGTTACCTTTTGAGAGAAGCAGGTAGGGAAACAAGACTGATTGTTAGAAGACTGTTAGAGGACTGTCAATAGTTTTGAGCATAAAATAATGTATAAACTATTCTGTAAGTGCAAATAATGAAATATTTGCCAGTGACTAGTTTTCATATTTTCTGGAAGTTTAACTTAACACTTGCAGTGATCAAATAAGCCTTATGCTAAAATAAGTTTTAGCAAATGCTTTAGGAAAGATTTGAGTTGAATAGGAAAATAACCCTTCCTACTTGGGTCATTATACAGACTGATGTTCTGTGTGTTAGATGAGCTAACAAAGTGAAGGTGTTTCCAGGTCAGTTTGTGGGGTTTTTTATAGACTTCAAACGAGACCAAAAAAATCACCAAATCACATATAATGTATTTAACAGGCATAAACCTGATAGCTTTACAGGCTGTGTGCATATTGACTCTTTACAGAGTCGGAGGCATAGTGGGTGTTGCATGGCTACTGAGATGTGGATTAAGAATGCAGAAAGGGCTGAGGGCTGCTTGCTCTTTCCTTTGATCTGTCATTAACAGGGCTAAGAGAAAGACCTGATGCTCTTTCCATTGTATCTTATCCATCAGTTACACCAGGTCTGACCACGGATCTTTCTACCCTGCTGATGCAGAGCTTGCAGTGCTCACCAAAGAGCACAAGGAGGTGCAAAGTATGCATTGCATAGGCTTTATCTTGCTACACCTGACCTGCATTAGTCATCTGTAGGTTATGTTTGGGCAGTCACATTGTAAAGGTGGCACTAATTAGCTTCTGATTGATCAAAACTTATATTTTCTGTTCTTTGGCAGAGACTTGCAAAATTTTGATGAAAACTTGCATGCAAAGCGCAAATTATTTGAACTTCATTCTAAGACTCTTCAATGATGACTCTTGGGGGGTTACCTAGTTCTTTCCTCCTGCCCTGCTGTAGAAGGGAGTAATCTCTTTTTCAGTTTCTTTATACAATGCTTAATTTTGTTGAGTACTGCTTGCTCTCTCCTAGTTTACTCTTCAGATGGCAAACTAATCTACTTAATCCATTTCTAAGTAAGATTTCCCAGTATCTTTGTTTATCCTCAGAACATTCTGCATATTTTCTACTTTTGCATCTTTTTTGAAATGGGATTAATAGAACTGAATGTAACATGAATTCATAAATGTGTGTGGCCTTTTGGAAGGATATTTATGCTTTCTGGTTTACTGTTACTCTCCTAATAATTTCAGACCTTCTATTTGTCTCCTTCTGAATAGTGAGTTCTAGTAGTTTTCCTGAGTGGTAGCTCTCCCACCCAAAGTATTTGTGAGGCAGACTGATTTTTTTTTTTTTCTTTCTCCTTGTGCATCTTGCCATTGCTCTTTGTCTTCACTCATCTGCTTAAGTTGCTCTCCAATGTGTCACAAGTAATCTTCAACTGTGCACTCTATACCCTACTCTTCTTCCTCTTTGTGCATTGTTTTCCTCTGCCCTATCTTGATCACTTGAGTGCATTAAGCAGTGAAGAACCAGGTACATATATTTCAAGGACTGTCTTAACAACTACTTTGAAAGGACGGTTTACTTCATTAATTAATAAGTGATCAAAGGATAGGCTATGAAGGGTAGGATCTTCACTCACCTAATTACAGTAAAGTATCTTTAGGAGCCTTTAATGAGGATTTGTGACAAAAGCATCTAGGAAACCTAAGTGTACTTTATTGACAAGATTATCCATGTGTTCGCTGACCCCTTTGAAGGGCTTCACTGTGAACTGAGAAGTGATTTCTTATCCTAAACAAATCAATCCTGTTTCTCTGACTTGTGTTCATGTCTAATTGTCCTTTTTTTAATGGGCTTTGCTTTTTGCTTTGTACACAAGTGATGGATTAAAATTTACTGTTCTCTTGAAACCATTTTTAAAGCTTTTTCCATTGTAAATGGACCCAACACCACTTCCATATGTGCTTGTGCAGGTGACAAGTTGTAGGAAGTGGTTATTTGGCATCTTTGTATCCAGGTTCCCTTAATACCATTTGGATGAACAGCTGAGTGACTGTTCAAGTCACTTGTGTTTTATGTTCATTACATGAATTCATTCTAAGATGTTTTCTCCTGCTCACTGGGTCAGGTATTCAAATTCAGTGGTTAAATAATAGCATTGGTAAGTTCATGAAAATGTGTGTGAATGGCTCTGAGGACTGTGCTGCCATACCCTGGCTGTGGCTTAAAATAATCTCTGCATGTATCTTAAAATACAGAGTAATTCAGTAAAGATTTGGCTAGATTTAAATGAGGACTGGCATTTCCACCAAGTGAGGCTTCTTACACAGGATGGGGCTTTCTCTCCTGGTTGAAATGTTGTGTTTGGCTGGCGTGTCTCTGACTACATCAGCCTTGTGTGGTATGAACCAACAGGGCTGGATGTATAGTGTGACCTGGGTAGAACTGGGGACTTCATGCACACGCTTGAAGCATATCGATGCACCTTTTTATCTTCTTTACTTTGGATTAATTTTAATCTGATTCCATGGTCTTGAATGTCTGTTTGACTGGAGTGCACAGGGTTCCTGTGATTTGATTTCATCCAGAAGGAACCCAGTGTCCACCCCGCTGTGCAAAATAAAAGCCTATATACATACACATGAACTGTGCTTCCAGTCTTCTAATCCTGAAATGTTGAAGTACCTGGTGCTTCAAGGATACTTTTGTAATATCTCCTGCTGCTCTTGGCAAGGCAGAGGAGACTGGGAAGGATCTTTTGAGGAAGAGTTCAGTAACTGTATTTTGTCTTGGATCTGTTCTTCTGGTGTGTGTGAAGTGATGGCTTTGCACTCCCTGCTTTACTGTCACAAGTAGGCGTGCTGTGTACAGTCACCTGGGCACCCAAAGTGGGATGAGGATTTGTATTAAAGCTGTAGCTGAAGTCTTGTTATGGACCTTACCTGAAGACCATTTAAAAACTTGGCTCAGTGTTAGAGAACTTATCTGTTATAAAGCTGCTATTAACATGGAGTGGTCACAGACTTTCTTGCAACCCTCTAGGCTGAAACTAAAGGGACTTTTTCTCAAGAGGTGATCTACTGGACCATTAGAAGTTGGGTTTTTTATTTATAAATTGTGCTGTTATGTAACCTTTTAATTCTACACACTGGGTGCTGCTATTTTGGAATATAGTCTGTGTGAAGCCTTTGTCAAGAAGCTTTGGTAATGGAAGTCTTGTAGACTCCTACTCTTGGAGATCAGAACATAATGGAATGATCCACCTGATTATATCAATTAGGCTTTTTTGCTTGGTTAGACAAGCAATAAGGCTATGAATTTCTCATCTAATAATGAAAAGGTCTGGAATGATTTACGTCAACTGTTCTTCAGAATTAGGAAAGGGGAGTTGTATCTAAAGTTAGGGCTAATTCCAGGCTTCATGTTGATGGAAATCAACTTTGCAAAGTCTTTAATTGCTACAGACCAGGATTTATAATGGAAACATAAATACACATTTAAATATATAGTGTGCTTTTTAGGTGTCACTTGTACATATTATTTTTAAGTGTTACTTCTTTAAATATTCTCTTAGTTTTTTAAGTGTTACTTCTTTAAATATTCTCTTAGTTTTAGCCCAATTCTTATTTTAGAGGACTCTATGCTTTCTTATTATTTGATGGCATAGTAAAAATAAAGCATTGCTGAACAGCTATATCTAGTCCACAAAATTGCTTTGACATCTTTGTAACTGTCAAATCTAGCACAAAAAGGTGTTTAATGTTTTTAAGTTGGTGTTGACTACTTCTAGAATAGCAAGCAAAATGAATAGGGTGTGTTCTAAAATGCTGAAGTAGAAAGCTACATAAAATAAAATAAAAAAAAACCCCAGAGGAATGCATTCTTATCATTGCATATTAAAACCCTGCATAAGTCAATATGTGAGATGCTCTTAGAGAATAAAATATTCTGTACTACTTGACCTTTAGAGCTCTGTGTTAACACTTTAAATAGCAGAACTGTAAGCACAAACTTTTAAAGATTTTAAAACTTAATATACCTGATGGTCAAAAAGGCTTCTTGGCACACCTAGGATGCTGCTGTAATAAGTGGTTGGGTTCATTGTGTTCTGAAAGCACCTTTATGTCAAGACAGAAGAACCAGGTGCAATGGACTTGTACATGTGAATCCTCAGTCAATGAGGTGGTGTTTACATCAGGTAAGGAAGTTATTTTGGAAAACAGCAGTTTCAGCTGTAAAGGATTGATATGGTACTTGTAAGAGTGTGTGGTGTTTTCCACCACCTATAGTGCCTCAAGATGGGATTTAAGCGATTCATCAAAAAGGAGCTTTCTCTAATTGTTTTTTTTGTGCCAGTAGTTTAAGTCCCATGCAAAGATTCAGAAAGATCTTGCTTTAATAGAAATCTGACAGTGCTGGTCTTACAGATTTTTTTATTAATGTTGGTTTGAATTAGGAGTATTTAAATAAAACATCTGCATCTTAATGAACGCTGAGCAGATTTATGCCCTTTATCTATCCTTTGACCTTAATCCTTATAACTCATCTGCATGTCCAATTCAGATTAAGTCACTTATTCTGTCTTTCCTTTTTCTTTGGAGCTTGAGTGAGATAGGGTAAATAATATATGACACAATTTTTCCTCCGTAGACAGTTCCCCTCCTCCCGTAACTTCCCCAATTATCATTATCAGTTTAACACTTTATTAAAAAAAGGCACTCTAGTCTTTCTAAAGAAAAGGTATTATGGAGAGTAATTGAAAAGTAGGGTAATTGAAACTGTTCCTATTAGATCTGGCGGAAATTACATTAATTATGTTGGACTTTGCAGGAGCAAGTAATAGTTGTTTTCATGAAACTGAAGTTGAGTAAAATTATTTTTGAATAAAGGTCGTCAAATCTATGAAGTTTAACTCTTGAATTGTCACTATTTGCAAGAGGTAGAATTTAAGTTGAAGTGACTTCTAACAAAGCAGCAGCATTGTTCATTAAGCTGCCTGGAAAATAATATTCCTTAAATTTTATAATTGATAGTTGTAAGGCAAAGCTTGGCTCAAACACTTATCTTCACACAGAGATACATGAAATACTGCAGAAGAGATCAGCAGCTGCCTTGTGACAGCAGTTGTTTCATTAAGGTGCTAGCAGGCTCCTGAATCAAGACCCCCATGAAGTACTTCACTCACTACTATTATATCTTACAGTGTTTGCTCATTGTCAGATACTATCTGTGAGAGATGTAAGCAATTTGCATGAGCAAAACTTGATTTAAAATTTTACCAAGCCTCTATGCAAAGAGGAAGACACATTGTGCTTAAAAGTCTGACTGTCATAGCTACCTGAAGTTGCTATAGGCCCAGAACCTGCCAAATCCTGATGTGCACAGCTGTGACAACTGGGAAAAGCTCTATAGAAGTGCAAGTGCATAAATAACTTCGTCAGGCCCTGTTGCTGGGTCTCAGTTTGTGAGGATCTGCCTGCAGGAACCCGGTTCTGACAGTTGAAGCTTGCTTTGCACTTGAAGTGATGGTGTCAAGTGGGAAAGGCAGCCAATGTCTTTAACAGTGTGATACTGCTCAGTGGGTGAGCACCACTTCATGAGCTCGCAGAAATGATTTAGAAACAGTAAAAGTGATTCGGTTAACTCAAAAAGCATTAATCAAGATCAGTTTTAGTTTTGAAGGTGAAGCCAGCAATTTGGGCTCTTGAAGACTTACAATTTTGCCGAATAAAGCTGACCCAAAGGGAGGTGGGCACACACATGGGGGACTGGAATTCTGCATCTTGAGTCTTGTCCATGGCTGTGTAGTTTTTATCCTTGAGTAAGAGCACTTACCAGTAACTTAGTAGCACACTTCTCATGTCCTCTAATACTCCCTTAGTTCATAGGAAGAATGCAGATGCAGTGTAATCTGAAGACATGTAGTATGCTTTTGCAGAAACACAGTGGAAGTTGGAGTCAGAATAAGTAAAACCAAGGTCAGATACATGGTCATAAATCCTACTTGACATATTGCACATCAACAGCTAGCACCAATGTTGCTGAAAGGCTAACTGTAGTTTTGGAATAGGTAGTTTGAAGAAGCTGGAAGTACCTCTTGCTAAGATCTTAGGTGACAGATTCAGAACAAGCTTTTAAGACAACAGGAGTAGCCTGTGTAGTATTTTTCTATCTGGGATAGCTGGCTTTTGCCTATGATTTAACAAGCAGGCTGAAGCAATCGGTAGTAGGATTTCAAAGGGTCTCCTTCCAGTTCTTTGAAATTGCTGGTACCTAAATGGCAGGGTGGTCCAATTTCCTGACAATTTGAGCTGAGTTGTAGGGTGTAGGTGGAATTGAGTTGTAGGTGTGTAGGTGGATGAGCAGGGAGCTAATGAATAAACTCGAAGGGAAGCAAAAGGTCTATGAACTGTGGAAAAAGGGTCTGAGCACCTGGGAAGAATACAGGAATGTTGTCAGGGCCTGTAGGGATGCAACTGGGAAAGCTAAAGCCAACCTGGAAGTGAAGTTGGCAAGGGACATAAAGGATAATAAAAAGGTTTTTTTTTTTTTTGAAACATGAATAGTAAGAGGATGACCAGGGATAATGTAGGCCCCTGGCTGAATGAGGCAGGTGTCCTGATAATGGGGGATGCTGAGAAGGTGGAGATACTGAATGCCTTCTTCGCTTTGGTCTTCACTTCAAAGGCCCCCCAGGACCCACAGACACTGGATGAAAATAGTAATGTTTGGGAAATGATGAGCTTCCCTCTGGTTGAAGTAGGGGGTGATCCATGAGCGTCTCAAAGGGATTAATGCACACAAATCCATGGGCTTGGATGGGATGCATCCACGTGTGCGGAGGGAGCTGGCGGAAGTGATTGCTGAGCCGCTCTCTATCATCTTCGATAGACCTTGGAGGACAGGAGAAGCGCCCGAGGACTGGAGCTTAGCCAATGTCACTCCGGCCTTTAAAAAGGGCAAGGAGGATCCTAGCAACTATAGGCCAGTCAGTCTCACTTCTGTCCCTGGAAAGGTGATTGAACAGCTTGTTCTGAATAGCACCTCCAAGCGACTGGAAGAGAAGAAGGTCATGAGGAGTAGCCAGCATGGATTCACCAAGGGGAGATTGTGCTCAACCAATCTCATAGTCTTCTATGATGTCATCACTGGCTGGGTAGATGGAGGGAGAACAGTAGATGTCATCTTCCCTGACTTCAGCAAGGCTTTAGATACTGTCTCCCATGACATCCTGATAACAAAGCTGAGAGAGCATGGGATAGATGAGTGGGCAGTGAGGTGGGTAGAGAATTGGCTGGGGGACCGAGCACAGAGGGTCGTGATCAGTGGGGCAGAATCTGAATGGAGGCCTGTGACTAGCGGTGTTTCCCAGGGCGCAGTGTTGGGTCCAGTCCTGGTCATTGATGACCTTGATGAGGGAATAGCATCTACCCTCAGCAAGTACGCTGATGATACAAAGCTGGGAGGAGTGGCTGACATGCAGGAACACTGCGCTGCCATCCAGAGACCTGGACAGGCTGGTGAACTGGGCAGGGAGAAACCTGATGAAGTTCAACAAAAGCTAGTGTAAAGTCTTGCACCTGGAGAGGAACAACTGTTCGTTTCAGTACAGGCTGGGGGATGACCTGCTGGAGAAGAGCTCTGTGGAGAAGGACCTGGGGGTCCTGGTGGATGACAGGTTGGCTATGAGCCAGCAGTGTGCCCTGGTGGCTAAGAGAGCCAATGGGATCCTGGGGAGCTTCAGGAAGAGTGTGGCCAGCAGGTCCAAGGAGGTGATGCTCCCCCTCTTCTCTGCCCTGGTCAGGCCCCACCTGGAGTTTTGTGTCCAGTTCTGGGCTCCCTGGTGTAAAAAGGACAGGGATCTCCTTGAGAGAGTCCAGAGAAGGACTACGAAGATGATTAAGGGCCTGGAGCACCTCCCCTATGAGGAGAGGCTGAATAAGCTGGGACTGTTCAGTCTAGAGAAAAGAAGACTAAGGGGGGACCTAATTGGTGTTTACAATTATCTTAAGCATGGGATGCAGGGCAAGTTAGACAGCCCCTTTCAGTGGTTAGCAGAAACAGGACAAGGGGCAATGGCTGCAAGTTAGAACACAGGAAATTCCTCACCAACATGTGGAGGAACTTTTTCCCAGTGAGGGTGACAGAGCCCTGGGACAGGCTGCCCAGGGAGGTGGTGGAGTCTCTTTCTCTGGAGATATTCAAGACCTGTCTGGACACCTATCTGTGCAACATGAGCTAGGGAGCCTGTTTTGGCAGGGTGATTGGACCCGATGATCTCTGGAGGTCCCTTCCAACCCCTACAATTCTGTGATTCTATGTTTTCCCTCCTTTACTCCCCTTTGCTGATCTTGCTTGTCACTTATAAAAGCTCTTTTCAGGTTGGTAGAGCAGCACTAGTAAATCCTTTTATTAGTTTTCTAAATCTAATTGTTCCTTTACTTACCTAAGCGAAGAGCCTGTGGACACTGAAGCAGTTTAATCTCTGTCGTAGAGGTGAGCTATAATGTGACATGACTGTGATCAGAGTAGACAGTATATAGCACTGTAGCATGATACTGCACCTGAATGGCTGGGCTGTGTCCGTATCTACCAGATTGCACAGACATGACCTGATGTAGGTAAAACCTAGAAGGGCTTTGCTATCTTTTGTAGATGAATTCCTGTGGCAAATCACGACTCGGGGGAAAAGAAGCTGTATGCAGCTGAAATAATTTGGCTGCATAAAGCACTTGGATCAAACAAAAAGTTGACTGTACTTCAGGTTCCTCCAGGGATGAGCAGGATAGCATTCTGATACCATGCATTTCCATATGTGTTTTTAGTCACTTATTTTCTGGTTTGAGTTGCCATGGTCTGGGAAGGGTAGAGAAAATATCTGAGTTGGTTTTTGGAGTCCAGCTGCACTGAAGGTCTGTGAACACATGGCTTGCTTTTTTCCACGCACAGCCCTATTATCTGCCTTAGTTTAAATTAAAACAAAACCAAACTTAACTATTAAAAATCTCCAGTATTAACAATAATCTTTCTCCTTTTGGCTGTAATAATTACTTCTGTCTGTGGTTGCTAACTGGTAAACCCTGGAGAATACTGCTGGAGTGGCTAACACTTGCCTATATGCTTGATTCTTTTTGTACATCTGCTGTCCAGGGCATAATGGATTAAGGTAACATTAATCTGGTTTGAAGAGCAAAAGCTGTAGTCTGAAGTGTTTCAGTTGTTCTCTTATCTGGTAGGCAACAGTGCAGGGTGTGGGAACTCAGGTTTGACAACTGTAAACTACTGGAGTAAGATTTACTAGAGTTTGTAGGTCAGCACCTTGTTATGCTATGGGACAGCTGCTGAACACTTCTGCATAAGAAGCATTTATGCACCTGAATAAACTAATTACTTGGGTGATAATCAGCAAACTTATGAGTGGCTCTGTGAAAGAGTATTTGAATGAATGAGGTTTGTAACTGGCCTAAAACACTCCTGCATGGTAGGAACTCAAACATTTGGGCTTTTTAAGTGATTGTGCACAGCTGCCTGTAAAAGTACGTTCATTTGATGTAATATTAATCTCTGCATGGTAAGATGGCCATAAATGTCATGAAGGTGTTAAAATTATCATCTGTTTTAAAGGTGTCTTAGGATGTTTTGAAACTTCCAGACTTTTTCACATCAAGCATGTTTTCAGAATCTAAAGCAAAACTCATGTGGGTTTCCAAAGAGCTCTTCAGCTTCCACTCAGTGCTGCTCCACCTGCTTTTATACAACTACGAGAATTCTGAGAAAAAAGGTTTTATTGCTTAGAGAAAAAGAAAAACCTTACATTTTTTTACTATTTGTATGTATATATGATAGAGGATTGAGTAAAGTTCAGACAGTTGCATAGAAGTTGCATCTTGTCCTGCAAATTCATGAGTGTGAGTGGCCTGGTACTTGAATTGAGTGTGAAGCTAGACACACACGAGGAAGTGTGTGCATAGAAGACGTAACATCTACAGCCTTAGAAATAAGCTAACAATAAATGAGGGTTTGATAAAATAAAGGCTTGATATAAGGGCTCTTTCTAGCTTTCCCCAAAAGTTTGTCTCCATGGGATTTGTTTTCTTACCGTGGGAGTAAGATTTGTTGTGGATATGCAAAGGCAGGGAGATATCAGGACGGATAGAGGCAAAGGGCCTGAAGTTCTGAATTTAGACCCTCATTTCTGGTCCAGCAGCAGCTTATGTGCAAGTATTGCAGTGTTCTTGAAAAGCTCAGCCAGTGGTATACAGCAGTGCTCTCCTGACCTGGTCAGTAGTTAAGAGGCTGTTTGTTGTCTTGTATCAGTTGTTACAATCTTGCAACATACTATCCACTACCAAAGGAATTTGTCTGTAAAAATAAACAACCAGCTGGTGCAGGGTTCTTACAGTCACGAAAGGCTTAGATCTAAACACTTGTCTCAAATAGTATCTGAGTGTGAAGGGGCACTGGATAGAACTATGATTTTGGTACCTGATACCACGACTTTTCTCTCCTCTGGCCTCTTTGTCTTTTCCACCTGTACACACAGTCTGTATTGCTAACAACTTATTTTGAAACTAGATTGATTTGGTGTCTCGCAGTCCTGATGTTTGGATTTGTTAGACATTTTACTCACAATTCATTCTTTGCTCTGTGGAGGTGGTCCATGTTTGTTCTCTAATATACCATAAATAGAGTGCTAAAAGATGGAGCAGTAACTGTATGGGGTCTCCAGTCTTCCAGAAAGTTCATCTTATGATGATGGAAGGGCTGGTTAGGTAGAATAAATACTTGCTGAAGGATAGACTGTTTCTGGCAATATCTTCAGCCTCACTAAGCATGCTTCTGAGTCCTAATCTTACCTATCTGAGATGTTTTACAGAGGCTCAAGCGAAAATCATAATGGTGATTAGACTTAAGCATACGATTTGGTATTAGGTGCTTGGTTATTCTGGAAATACTTCTGTGTGCAGATCCGCCTGGCAAAGCTTATGTCCTGTATTCTTCAGCTACTGCTGTAGCAGAGTAAGTGCTTGCACTGATTACTTTATATTTGTAGTTGGGATGGTAATAATATTTAAGAAAAATTTTAGGGTGACAACAGTTTTGAGAGCATAATGATGGAAAATGCCTCTGCACAGAGCAGGACTGCAGTGTTTTGTGCACTCTTCTCTGGGAGAGAAAGTCATGTCATGCTTTGGGTTATTTTTAGTGTTTGGTTATTTTCCTTTGTACTGAGAGGCCTAGGCTAAGGCATGTTGCAACCAAAGAACTAGCTTGTGTTGTGCCTCTCACCTTGCTGAGAGGCACGCCATGTGCCATGAATTGTTGCAGCCTTAACTGCAGAGCACTGCCATCATGTCAGGGTGGTGTATAGAGCAGTACTGGGTGTAACTTGAGTGCAGTTGTCCGGAAGAGACTGTGAAAAAGGGGAGATGAGAACTGGTTTTGGTCAGATGTCCAGGGTATTTGAGCTAAACTTCAGAGTTTGTAGTTACTCTGAGTTATTCACACAAGAGGAGCAAAGCAGCTGTGTGTGTTGGATCACAGGAAGGGATTTGAGAACTGAAGTGATTAATTCTTGCGTGTACTAAATTCTTTCACAAAGAAATTCGGACTCAGTGTAAATGTCATGAGTCAGATTTAGTGAGGGGCCATAGGTGCTGTGACAAGGTATATTGCAAAGCCTGTGTTTAAGGAACTTGGGTCCTGAGTATCTTGTGGTACTAATGGAGAGGCTGGGTGAAGGGTTTCAAGCCAGCCAGTGGGTTGCAATGCAAGTCAGACTTCTAGAATGCAAGGCAGTGAGTTGAATCTATATGGAAGTACTTCTATGCAAATAAAACCTTTGAGAGGAAGAATTGATTTTTTTTTTTTTTAATAACTTGCTGTATATTGTAATATAACTGTAGCGGTCTTTAGTCATGGCTGCAGCAGTTCCCTCTTGCTCAGTTACTGATGTGTTAAGGCATGTAATGGAGCTGTGGGCAAGACTGGGCTCAGTTCTCTTTACCTGAGGCTAGTCAAACTGCCATCTCTCAGGAGAATTTTTCCTGTGACCAGTGAGGCTCATGCTCTAGAACTGTTATATTCCCAATGAAAACTGGATTAATGTGTGATGGGGAGGTGAGAATGGTTTCGGGGTTCTCCAGGACACATCCTATAACAATTAGTAGTGTGATGAGACTGATCTGACTGTGGATGGGGGATTTGACTGTTAAACTAAAAGCCGTTCTTTATTCCACAGAACAGTTAAATACAGTTAAATAGAAAGGGAAGAAGTTTCAAGGGGGGGAGTTTGAGACTTGGTGTGTTCTTCTTTGACTTGGCTCATAGGTATGTTCATGTAGCAGTCTTAGTTATCGTTCAATTTAATCACATCATTTTAACATGACTTTTTAACTGCTTGCTGCCTGGTATAACAAAACAGAATACCTCTTACTGTGTTACAGAGTTTGTATTGAATGGTTTGTGTGTGTTTCTGTGGGCGGATCACAGGCAGCATAGAATGCTACTGGCAAGATGTGGTCTTGGACCAATGCTGTTAACAGAATTCCTTTTAAGAGGGGCTTGACAAAGCTTTGTGACATGTCCTGTTGTCCAAAAGGGCTCATGAATGTGCCTCTGGGAAAATGTATATTTACTAAAATCTTATGTCTGTCTTGATATGGCTATAATAGGTAATGGTGCTTCTGAGACTGAGCGATGCTTCTTAGACAGCATCAAGTCAAAGGCACTTGAAATTGCTTCCTCAATTTAATAACTTTATTCAGTAATTCTTCTAACCAGCATGCTTGTTCAGGTCCTGGCAAAGGTTGGACATATTTTCTTTTTTGAGTTAGGGAACAATGTAGAAATAACCACACTAGATTTTAAACACGCTGTACCTAAAGTAGTTTAGTAGTGGAAAACAGCTCTGCGCAGGATGTAATCATGTTTTAGAGTTTTAAAAGAAAAACTGTTCCACTTTGACTACCTTCCTGTGGAAATATGATGACTTGGAAAGTCTAGCAACATAATATGTTTTCGTTTTGTCTTGGATTTGAGACAGAATTAGGTAGATACATGCTACGTGTACATTTTCAGCACAAATCCAATTGAGTTGTTTAGATGGGTTAAAGCCTAACTCTCTGAAGAAGCATCTTGGTACCCAAGTGCAGATTTGCTTTTAGCTCTAGCTGAAAGGGAGCGAGGAATAATTACCAAAGAGAAGTTGATGGAGGTTCAGCCATTTTTGACAGGTATAAGTGGTAGCTGGTTGGTTTTTGGTCCTATTGGTTTTGAAAGGGCAGTGTATGAGGAGAGAGGCAAGGAAGCTTTCTCTTACTCCAGAAGATAAGGGGGGGTGGGGTGAGGGGTGAAGGGGGAGAATGCAACAAATGATAACTATTGAGGTGAGATGCTAATTTGCAATGTAGATTTTTAGTAGTATTTTTCATGACCTAGTACAGAAAAATCATTGCTTTAACATTTTAATATAATTGTTTATCTGGAAAATGCTTTTAATGCTCTTAAAGGATAATTTACCTGTCAATTCTCCTACACTTTGGTGTGCTAATTAGTGGCTCTAAGGAAAATATTTTAAGTGTGGAAGCAGCAGGGGTATTAGAAGGTATGTAAGCTCCAGAAGTGTAGAAATATGCTTCTGAAAAATGGTAATACTTCACAAGTAGCAGATTTTCTTTGCTTGCTTCAGTTTCTTGGTGAGCTAAATGCAATCAATCCCCAGAATGTCTCTATAAATCTCTAGCCAATACAACTGTGTCAAAGTGCAATTCCTCAGTGTTGGTAGCTGATCAAGGTGGCTCTATTTGAGAAAGATGGCTTAGTTCAGAAGTTAAGAATTTTACAGTGCAGTTTTGTTTTTCTTCAAATGGATTGTGCTTGCTTCAAGTAATATTGTCTTCAATGCTTTAATAGCATTTTAGTGTTAAAATTGAATAAGACCTTTTTCTGTCAGTCTAAAAGGTCTAGAGTGAGGCATTTGTGTTGGCTTGTTCTTCCAAGAGACAGAAGAGTAACCAAGCTCAGAAGACCTTGTATTACAGTGATTTAGGTACCTGGAAGATTGTCTCCTCAAAGTGTTGTCTCAGTTTGTCTTTCCACCTTTGGGAAAGATAGAAAGAAGAAAGAAAGAAAAGAAGCTCTGTAGGAAAAGCTTGGAAATGTGGGGTGGTACTTGTAATTTGTCTCTTCTTTGGCATCAGTATAATCAGATGCCTGAGCTTAAGAGAAGACTGGTACAAAAAAACCAACCCCCTCTTTGGAAGCTTCTTCCTCTTTCAAGTATCCTGATGTTTTTCTTGTTCTTCAGAGCAAGAACACCACTTGCAAGAGATCTGGGAGAATTTCAGAAGAGAACTTGTATTTATTTGTCCTGATTGCCCAGAACTCTTGGATCTATGCGTCCTCTTCTTGCTTTAGAAGTGTGGCTGTGACTCTGACCTGATCCAAAAGCTCCTACTTTTTTCATTCATTGAGGTAGAGGGAAGATTAATAGCTGTATTTTTCTTTTATCAGATTATTTCATATGCAAATTTATGTTTTAGTTTGTTTTTGCTGTTTAGAAACTCACTTTCATTTCATATGCATGTTCTTGTTAAAGGATTATTGGGGGGAAATTACAAAACTAGTCCTTGGAAGAGGCTTAAGTCTCCAGTGAATTCTTAATTTTGGTTAGCTTCTCTTCTGCTTATATGTGAGACTTCTGCAATGTGATTTCTTCCTGCAGTACAGCTCAGCTTCAATAAAAGGAGTAGAAATTGTTTAAAGTAGCACATAGCTTAGCGTTAGGGGTCTGCCAAACAATGCCTGCGAGGCCTGGCTCCTCTGGTGGAGTGTGCCCTTGGTTTGTCATGTCCCTGGGTGTATGCAGATACATGTAGGGTTTAAGTACTTGGGGATCCAAGTACTTGGGGAGGTGGTGGAGTCTCCTTCCCTGGAGATATTCAAGACTCGTCTGGATGCCTATCTATGCAGTATGAGCTGGGGAGCTGCTTTGGCAGGGGGGTTGGACCTGATGATCTCTTGAGGTCCCTTCCAACCCCTACAATTCTGTGATTCTGTGATCCAGCTATGTCTGCTGGACTGCAATGTCTCCTGCCTAGCACTTGCTTAATACTCGAAATGCTACTGACTCTTACTTTCTGAAACTCATCTTACTTACGTTCAACAGATATGTGGGCTGAGTGATGCCAAAATCTGCTTCTTGAACCTATCCTGCTAGTTTCTTTCTAGTGTAGCTGCAAATATTCCTTGTAACAATTAAATGAATCTTATATTATAGCTTCCTTGGAATCTTTTTATCGTCTCTTCGACTTGGGATTTGGTGATCATTCTTGAAAAGCTCCTACTAGACTTAAAGTATCTCAACCTGTGTATTTTTAATTGGATTTCTGAGTGTTCAGTGATCCAAAGTCAATCTCTCCTTTCTTTAAGGTTGGACTTCACAAAGCAACTGCCCTACTCCTTAATTTCCTTTTGTTTTCTCAGTTCTTCTCCCGCTACCTATTATCAACAAGTTCAACATAGTTCCAAAGGCTTATCTCACGAATGGTGCCCATTATGTCAAATAATTGTCAGTTTGAAATAACATACACAGTGCTTGTTCCTTGTCACTCATCTGGCTGGAGTGTGGAATACTTTTAGGAAGAAATTATTTTCTTACTGAACATAATCAAAAACAAACTACATTAATCCTTTACCTTCATACCCAGTGCTCAGCTACTTGTTTTCTTCTTTTTCCTCATCTGTTTCTTTTATGTGGTCTTTTTTTCCCATTAGAAGTAACAGTGACATCGAGGAAGGATCTCCAAGTTCTTCTGTCATCTCTGAAGGTTTGTGTTGTCAGCATGATACTGATCAGCTTACTCTAGCAAAAACTGCTTTTTCTTAGAAATTCTGTTAGTCTGAACACCATTCTCTGGTATTTTACTGAATTTCTTGTAGTCTTCTGTCTGAAGTGCCCCTAATAGTTGTTTCTGTGAAGAAGCTCTGGGATAACACCCTGGTTTGTCCCATAGGAATGTGCCCCCTTCTGTGGCATTTAATTTTCTATTGACATACTGTTTCCTATATATTTAAATGGTTGATACATGATTAAAATGTAGTTCTGTCTTTATATGCCTCTATGTTTGTCTTCATATTTAACTTAATCTGTATTTTTCTCAGTTTTTTTTCTGCATCTCACCTCTTTAACTTTGTTCCTTTGCTACAAATGTAAAGTTGCTGATTTCCCAAAGCTTTACTTTATTGCATCCTACTTGTTGCTGAAATGTTCCTTGGCACTATTCATATTTTCCTTTTCAAGTCTATTTCATGCACCACTCCCTCCCAACCCCCACTATTTCACGAGAAAAAAATCTACTGCTTCCACAGCAGGAACGGATGGGATTAAATCACTTCCAAAGATAAAGCCAAAGGATCCATGGTATGTACTCAGCCTTGCATCTGCTCCATGTGCTTGTCTGCTCAGCAACCTTGCTTAGCAAATGGCTTTAAGGAAGTACTTCATATCCTCAGAGAGAAGATAAGTGAGTGAAAATGAAAAACCTGGGTATGAACAGAGACTCGTCTTTTCATGCTTAATTCTTTAGAGATGAGCACATCCAACTCTCTCACCTGGGCTTTCAAGAGGCTAAAACCACTGCCATGTCTTTGAGATGGAAATTAACTGTCCTTCCTAAGACACTCTATACCTTGAAACTCGGCATCCTCTGTTTTGCCCTCTGCTGTTATCAGGAGATGATTCTCTTTGTTCTGTTGTAATTTTTGCAAGCCTGGTATATTTTTTCTCATCACTGAATGTTCTATGAATAGAAATTGGAGTCATTTTCTTAGTGGTACTCAAAGCTAGGAAGAACTACTTTAATTGATGAAAGTCAACTATCCCACAGTAGTGGAAGTAATGTGCATTGTGTATGGTCTGTACGCGTGATGTTCCTTCATTGCCTGCTGCCTGTTGTTGGCAAGTATCTGATAAATTATCTTCCTTACATTCTGACCCTTGGGATCTCTCTTTCCTCTTTGTGGAACAACTAATGCTTAGACAGTTTAGCTGAAATGCATCCTGCTGTTGGCATTAAGACATCACTGGTGCTTGTTGGTGGCACAATTATACGGTACCACAGATAAATGTGACAACAGAGATAATCAGATGATCAAGGTTATAATCTGTTCTTTGTATTCATGGTTACAAGTAAGAGTGCCAGAGGTGAACATAAGGGCTAATGCATAGGGCACCTGCAGTTACAAACACAAAATGATAGGAAAACACTTCAACATCATTTAGTAGATAGAAAGCATGGCTATTTCATCAAGTTCATACCTAATTGTTTTAGCCTTTGGCATGAGTAGCTATGTTGCTGAATCAGCAGTAGCAGGGCTGGATTCAGGCTGGCTGAGGCTCTTCTAGAGGAAATATGACAGGAAATGCATGTGTACTTTTAAAATTTAAGACAGGTGAATATAGACAGAAAACTTGTACCAAAATATGCCAAACGCTTGGCAGAGCAGCCCTGAGGAACAATACTTTTACTACCAATGTTTGAAGACATGGCTAAATACTTGAAGTACGCTTATTAGAGGTATCTCAAAATACATTCTCTTCATAGGTTGGCTTTTTAATTGAATTTAATGCTGAGTTGTTTTCAAAATCATGCCTGTTCAGAGCTCCTCCTAAGATTTGTATGTCTGATACTCAGTTTTCATTAAAATGCTATTTCTTTATGCATGTTCTAGTTCTTACAAGGCAATTTTGCTCTTAACATTTCATGATAGCTCTCATTGCTTGCTAGGAATAAAATGCAAAGCTTACCTTTTGTATACAGCTAAGAAGTTTTTCATTTGGTAACTGACCTAAATGACAATTTATATTTCAAGTTAAGAAAGCCTACTTCGGTTCCTTGGGAATAGCATTCCTAAAGCCCTAA
This sequence comes from Laterallus jamaicensis coturniculus, assembly GCA_022605575.1. Taxonomy (NCBI): domain Eukaryota; kingdom Metazoa; phylum Chordata; class Aves; order Gruiformes; family Rallidae; genus Laterallus; species Laterallus jamaicensis. Next base: position 9,013,471 of record JAKCOX010000005.1, read on the forward strand.
TACATTATTTCTGTTAAAAAGTAGGGGAGGAAAAAAGCCAGCTCTTCGCCATCTGCAATTACTATCAGCTTTAGGGTCTTCTGAGTTTATGCAGAACATTATAAATGCAGTTGCACTGAAATTTGCTTTCTTGTATTTCATAAGCAGTATGATCAGAAACTATCTTTCTCAGTAGGGCAGAGGAGGTGTCCCACTGCTTCACTGTACAAATCAGAGGACAGTGCAATGCACAGCCCATAAGGAAAACTGTTAACACCTTTCAGAAGTACTGGATTTGATTTTTGTCTTTTTTTGGTTGAGGCTCAATAAGTGCACCAAGAAGCACGGACCTTGGGTTTAATCCCATGTAGATGAATTGTAGAGGAAAATCTTACTGTAAGAAGACAGTGTTGTTTTTTGTTAAATATCAAATTTAGTTGGAAAAAAGCTGTTAGGTTTCTGCCCCCAGGCTCTTTAGTTTTTAATACATTCAGCTATTTGCTTGTGTGGATTTAGTGATTAAAACGTGGGGTGGATTCTGTGCTCTCCATTTGTGGGTGCTCTCTTCAGCTTTTTGCTCTCATCTAATAGCTGTGAGCTAAGTACAGGCACCCTCATTAGCAACACCACCAGCAGTTCTGTACAAAATGTGATTATCATGTACCCGTGAAGAAAATGGGGAGTGTTGGGTGTCGCCATGCTGAGTGAGAGGCAGTACAGGATATGAATGATTTGTTTGTTCTTGCATCAGGGTGACTGCACACCCACCTAAAGCGGTGATAGTGTGAGTATCCATCTGTGCCATTAGATGAAGTGGCATTATTTTAACACTTTGGCATTAGTTAACTTCATATGTTGCCCAATCAATGCATCGACGTCTAAGTATCTCAGAGATGCTGCAGTGTGCCTGTTCTTTGTGAAGACCATCTGCAGGAGTATTTCATTCTGTATAGACAAATACCAAAAGTGTTAGAGTGTTCCAGTTAGTCACACAAGACTCTTGAAGAGATTCCAAATCGCTGTATACAAACTGATGTCACTTTATGCTGTGTCAGCAGGCTTGACAAGGCTTGCTGACTGGTAATGCTTTCTGGAAGTTGTAAAAAGGTCTTAGTGTGGCAAATGCTTGCAAAAGGATGGTAGAGCCAGTGTAACTGCTTGTCTTTTTTTTAACTGGGTGCAACCTGAACTCCTAACAGTCTGGGGTGGAAGAGAATAGTTTGTGCTGTTACTAATGTGTGTTGCCATGTTCTTGACACCATGTTCAGATTTTTGTTGCATTCTCCAAAGCCATCTATCTTGATCAATGTCAGTCTTCTGTACTGTGTGAGTAGTATCGGTAACATTTGAACGACACTTTCTTGGGTTGTCTTATTTGCATAAGTGTCAGTTTCTTTGGGCTCTCCACTACGTTTTTAGTGATCTCCTGTTATTTCTTCCTCAAGGAATGGACAGTGCAATTGCAGGTTCAGGAACAGGCTAGTTTAAATATGGTAAGCATGTATCATGCTGTTTCTCCATTGGGCTCAGCCTGTATTGAAAGACCCTGCCCTTTCAAGCATTGCTCGATGTTGACATCACTGACCTGTTTCTTTGAATTATTCCTGCTTTTTACTTGCTTTGTCTAACTGTTGCTAGTGATGCCTTGAAACAGGGGAAGGTAGATTGTCTGATGTTGAATGTCCTTTCTAGTCTTTTCTGTTTGCACTATTGGAGGGGACATTGAAAGCTTCCAGGGTGAAGAAGGAATCCAACAGTCATGTAATTTCTTCTGGGCTCTCATTTTTCTGAAGCTTCACACCAGTAAGCTTGCTTCTATTGAAGCTCCTACTGCTGCCCCTCTTAGCTTTGGAGGCTGTCCTGCTGATATTTAAGTGCTTGATCTGGCTTGGCTGGAGACTAACCAATCTGCAGGAGCAGGTCTTTACATGTGCATGAGGAATCTTCATAAACTGTTGCTGCTTTTTTTTCTTGCTTGGCTTTTGGACCCCATGTTGAAAGTTCAACTCTAATCTGTCCCTGTGGGGGAGGCTGACAGCTGCTATTTGTATTTAATAACTCATCTGAATTCATCCTGTTGTAGGAATCTCAGACTTAAAAAGTAACTGGTCACCTCATCCTAAAGAATAGAATTCATGTGAGTATTTGATTAAGCCAAAGGACAATGATAGCAAACACGTGATTACATAAGCCTGAATTTTTATACAATATAAATGGGGGGGGAATTCTAAAGTACTTAAGGTAAAGGTTGCCATAGTAAAATAAGTGGAAGTAGAAAAAGAAATCAATCTGCTAGAGTAAATAATGGAGTCTAGCTGTTGGACTTCTGTCAGTCTTAATGTCATGGCAGGTGTTTTGGTAACGTAATATTGTTTAACATCTTTGTTCAACGGGACACATACTGTGAAGTGAGAACAAATGTGTTGCTGATAATTATCAGTCCCCACTGGGGAAGGGGAATAGGAAGGGGAGAACCAACCAAATTTATGCTGAATGGACCTGGGGCATTCCCTGCACAGTGATGTTTTATTTAGGTCAGTAGATAATAGAAGATAGGTTTTTCTAGTATTGACAGGTACAAAATAATACAGTACTAGATCCTCAGGGAAAATATTTGGTCTCACAATAAGTAATTCTGTAGTAGAACTGCTGAATTTCCTGAAGCAAAGATTAGCGAGAGGTGCAGTGCTTGGTTACCCTGATGGGTAGTGCTGTAGAGACTGTTTTGTACCAGTCCTGGTGGCTGTTGCTGATCCTTATCTTGTGGCAGTTAGTTCTGCTCCTTCTTAAAATTAAAACCTAATTTAGCCTGACACGAGTCAGTGAACAGTCCATTAAAAAAATTCTGTTTTGCTAAGCATTTCTTTGTACAGAGTGCCAAATAGAGGGTCAGTTTCAGGAATGTGCTGTCTGTGTGAGACTTGGGTAACTCTGATTTTTATGGGGATTTTGGAGTACTCTGCACCACAGCTGACCAGTTCCAATGATACTGAATTTTCCAGCCCATACCTGGACTTAGGTATTTAGGTCCAATGTGGAAATAGAATTTTGGATAATTAGAATATTAGGAACCTCACTGAAGTTGGGAAATGCTGCCCACACACCTGCTTTCCCCACTCCTTCGTTCATACAGTGCTGCTAGTGCCTGTGTAATTGCCCAGTGATCTAGGTAAGGCACTGATACAGTTGAGAACAATTCTGTCCAAAAATAGTACTAGGATGGACAGCCTCTGTCACTCAGACCAAACTTAAACCTATTCTACCCCGTGAAACCACAGTATTAACCAATAAATGTAGTTCTGATGCTGCTTTAAAACCAAATCAGAAACAAGAAATCTTGAACTAATTGCTTTTCTTCATGTTCTTTGTTTACACTTGTGCAGTGCATACCCTATAAGAGGGAAATCTGGACCTTGTTGAGATCTATTGCACTACTACCATGGAATTAAACCATATATGATTGGCATGCGTGGGTAAATGCTGGTGGATCTGCAACCTGGTTCCATGGTTATGACTGGGCAATTTAGAATCCAGAGCTTTTCAGACCATTTTGCACTTCTTGCTAATGCAGCAAATGATGTAGAAATAGCCCAAAGAACTGCCCCAAAATAACAGATTTTGTTGCTGCTCTTGGCTCTCATTTCCAATTTCTCTTACCTGCTATTTAAATCTAGGTTGTTATTGAGATGTTAAGAATAAAATGATGCTCAAAAGTAAGCTGTAATAGCTTTTAGAAGATTACTTGTTATGGGGGATTGGCTTGGGACACTGGGGGAACAGAATCGTGCCTCTTGCTGATTGTGTAGTGTGATACATACTTAGCAGTGCATGGACAGTGATTTGTCTCCAGGCCAGTTCAGGCTGACACCACAGACCCAGGGAACAAGACACTTGCTCTGGCAGCCTGGGCCGGTGCCTGTGTCCCAACGTGCCTGCTTAGGGCCCTGCTTTTACAGGGTGTCAGAAGCCAGTCTACGGTGTTACAACAGGAGGAACTATTGTTTAACTACTCACATCTGCCTACCTTATATTGCTGATGTAAATTGCCAGTGGCCTTTGCACAGTCCCTAGACTAACCCCTCTGGCTATATTTAAGGCCAGTTAGTGGTTGTTCTGGGGTTTCTGTTCCCTTCAGATTCCCATCCCAATTACGTTACAGAAATGTAGAGCTTGTGGCAGTTGCAAATAAAATTTTGTATTCCTCCTTTGCTTTTCCAGCTCATAATTGGCTAATCCAGTCACTTTAAGCCAGGCAGATATGGTCAAGATTTCATTTGAGCAGTGCTTTTGGCTGGCCCTTAGCCTGACAAGCCTGTACCCCTACAAGGTGTTTAATTAAATAATGATAGCATTATATTAGCAGCATACATAAAAACTAGAATTAAATATTTATTTAGATAAATATTTAACCTTAATCTTGGCCTGTTATTAATGGCACAATTACTTTTGTAGAGACAAGAATGCCTGCTAAACCTAACTTGCTCGTTTTAAACTATCCACAATGTCCCTGTTTCTCAAAGAAAAACAAAACACAGAAAAGAAGTCATGTTGGCGTGCAGATAGCTGGTGAATTGGAATCTTGATATAAATAAAGTCTGTTTTGGGATACTTGCTGTCGTCAGGATCTCAACCAGTCAGTGCTACAACCTAGCACTTTTTTTTCCTTGAGAAATATGTTCTGAAAAGCAAACAAAATACTCTTCTGTATTAAAGTGTTAGTCAGCATATAGCTCTGAAAAAGGCTGCCATAAAGAGTCATATTGGTTGAGTTTAATAGTTCATGCATTGTAAACGCTGAAATTGGATATGTCACTGAAAGCTGCTCTTGGGCAGTTTTAGCTTGCATGACCGGCATTTACTCAGCAGATCACTATAGGTCCTGCTGATCTTCCCCTGGCAGCACTTAAGCGACATTCTTATAATGGATATATTTTTTTCCTTATTTTTGTTACTATTCCTCCCCCTACAATGTATTAGGCATTAACGTGCTTTCCTTGGAAACTGGAGCGTGCATTTCATCTCCCTCTGCCTATTTCCTTCTTCAGCAAATTTATTTTAGTGCCCCTGCAAGGGAATGCTATCTTGTGCTGCTCAGTGGTGTGATATTCCAATGGGTGATGCACTTGAAGTTGCCATATTGTGCATTGGCTAAAACAGTAAAGGATCTAAAGGATATAATGGATCTTATGTTGATGAGAGAGAATTCTGCCTTCAAGGCACTCCATATTCTGTAGCTGCTCTGGTCTGTCAGGGGGAGCTTAGCAGCAAAATGTAATCTCAAAATTTGGATGTCACCAGAGGAGGCAGCAGCTTTCTGATTTTTTTAAATTTTTTTTTAAACTGGCAAAGTCTGGGGTGCAGCTCTGTCGCGGTACGCCGGAATCAAACACAGTACTCATAGAGTTAATCGTGAATGTTCCGTTTATTAGGTTTCGGTTAGTTCCTTTTATACTTTATTATTAGCTTATGTCTATTGGTTAGTTTGCTATTGGCTACTTATGTCCACTAGGCAATACATCATTGGTCGGCTTCATTGTGGTTCATCCTCTATGATGTAATCTTTCTTCATTGGTCCGTTCCATAGTCCTTTGTCAGCATCCTTGTGGTTGATAGTTGGTTGCAACCGGTCCGTTTCGGTTCCTGATACGAGTGGTTATTTCATAATGTCCCTTTATTTAAAGTATCAACTTTCTTGTTACACAGTAAACACATGGTATCCAGTGGTTTCTTGCTTTGCAGCGTTTCCCGTGAGAACATGACCTTTCTCAGCTAACCATTCCTCCACACAGCTCAGGCACACTGTGCCCAGCAGCAGTTCCTTTGCTTGCCACTAACACATCCTGTTTGGTTCCAGCCTCTTCTGTGCAGCGGGAAGGGGTGCTCTAGTGATGATGGATGAAAAGTGTGCATCTGTCATGGATTAACCCCAGTTGTCAATGAAGTCCCATGCAGCTGCTTCTTCCTCCACAATAGGATGGGGGGGAAGAGAACTGCAAGAGTAAAAGTCAGGAAACTGGTAGGCTGAGATGAAGACAGTTCAACAGGTAAAGCAAAAGCCATGTAAGCAAGGCAAAACCAGGAATTCATTCCTCACTGCCGATGGGCAGGCAGGTGTGTTCAGCCATCCTCAGGAAAACTGAGCTCCATCACATAATAGTTACTTGGGAGGCAAAATGCTGTCACTCTGAACATCCCTCCCACTTTCTCCTTTCCCCAGCTCTATATGCTGGGCATGAAGCCATGTGGTATGGAACATCCCTTTGGTCAGTTGTCAGTCCTCTCCCAACTCCTTGTGCACCCCAGTCTATGTGATAGTGGGGTGGGTAGCAGAAAAGGCCTTGGCTCTGAGCACTGCTCAGTAGGAATGAAAACACCCCTGTGTCATCAGTGCTGTTTTCAGTGCAAATCCAGACCACAGCTCTGTACCAGCCACTGTGAAGATTAACTCTATCCCAGCCACAACCAGCAGTGTGGGATATCTGACATAATATTGACTTTTCAAGTGTACCTTGGTTTTAAACTTGATTTCAAATCACCCAGTAGCCCAGTCATACTTGAGACATTTGTCAAGTAGCTTGGCTTGAGACGTTTTTAATGTACCATGAAGTACACTAGAAAAGTTAGAGAAGTGGCACCACATCTAATTTATAGGGTCAAGAAGAAAAGAAAACAATGATAGCTTTTGGCTATGGGATTACTGAACAGTGCTAGCATTAACTGTTTTGAGCATTGCGGATGTCATCATTGGCTTTAGATATTATCAGCTTGCTCTTGGCCTTTAATGCTAGTAGCTCTGCTATGATATGCAGTATGGTAGGCAAAGCTGGTGTAGAGCCTTAGTTTTTCTCCTTTGAGTAGCTATGGTCTTCACAAGTTTGCTTTGCTGTCATTTCACAGCATATCTATCCAATTTAGTTATTAGTGTCAGTGAAAAGTTATTTGAGAGAGTTTTCTGAGAGCAACCAACAATTTGAGGTCAAAACCGAATAAGATTGCTGGTGAGTTAGAGTCTGATTTGGACCAGAGTTCTGAAGCTGGGTCTCTGAGGGATCACAGCTTATGGTTTTGGGCCTTAGCTTTTTAGGCATTGAGGAATGGAGAAGACTGCTTCTGTGGCTAAGATGTTGTTCTATCACTTCTGGCTTGTATGGAAGTGGGAACAGTTTTATGTCAGAAGAGGTTTGTTTCCCATCTAGCAATATGAACAAGATACTGATGGAGGCATGCCCATGCAACCCAAAACTTAAGCATTTTTGCTGTGGTTGGAACAGGTGGTGTTGAAGATGTGACAAGAATCATTCTTTCCTTTTCATGTCCTGTAAAAAAAGCTGAAATACCGCATTTGTAAAAAGCCAGGCTTTTGCTGGTTTTCTAGCATAAACTTGAAATGTTCATCAGGGTCTAGGTTATGAGTAAAAGTCAGAATTTAGCTCAACTGCATTTGTACAAATGTTGTTCTGGCTTAATTTTGTGTTCAGAAAGCCTTTGTAAAGTAACACATAGCAGCCGTGATCTTTATCCTATCAGATGTGTTTAACCAGTGTCCGTTATGCTGTGAAGTATTCATCACTAACAAGGGCCTTCTCTAACTGCCTGCAACACTGTTCCTCCCAGTGAGATAGGTACCCTGCCTCTAAAATAGGGGGCTAATGTTGGCATTGGTTACACAACTGCAGATGGCGCTACTTGCGTGGACTCCTGGTTTGAGGATCGATGTAGCTTTCAACTGTCAGAATTTTATTCCAACCACGTCACTCCGGATACGAAAGATGATGCAGGAAGCTGAGCTCTGAGCTACAGCAACACAGCAGAGCTTTCAATAAGCTATTGGCGTAGATCTTCAGTGGGTTTTGTATTAATCTCTCCTCTGGCAGCAGTAGGAGATTGATCTCTCAGTCTTAACAGTGAAATGTATATTACATGTGGAATATCTTACTCAGAAATATTGCTTTTGAACATTGGATCCTTTTTAGGTTCTGTGTAGGCTATGTTTGGACACATTTAACTTGGAAGAATGACATGATTAATGTAATACTGCTTCTGTTATGGTGGAGATGTCTCATAGCTTGTTTTCAAAAGCCAAATCTTTGCTACTGGCTAAATATGCAAAGATGTTGCAGCAGTTCATAAAGCCATGAAAGAAATTATGCTAAAGAATGTTTATAACTAACATGCAGAAAGATCTAGTAACTCGGACTGTTTAAATAAATCATTAGAGGAAAGAAAATGCAATACTGAAGCTTCAACCTTCTCATGTTTTAAATGGAAGTATGGTCCTACAAAGCTGCTTGATTTGGAAATAAATTTACAGAAGTAATTGACGTATATGCATATAAATGGTAATAGATACATTTAAATGGTGATTTTTCCAGCCTATGTTTAGCAATGGAGCAAGTGCAGCATACTCTTCCTCTGTTCTTTATTTCCTTTGAAATAGTGCTTTGCATGACGAGTTCCTCTCTGTAGATTGTTCTGTTAACTTCCTCCCATCTGTATCTCCCTTTAGCCCTAGGCTGTTCAAAATGAGACAGTTTTTGAATGAATAATGCTTATGTGATGACTTTTTTATATGATTAAAGAAAGTGTGGGATGATATTTTGGTACCCTTCCTTTTTTCCCCCTCCATTAATGATGATATATAGACTGTAAGAGTTTCTAGGGAAGAAATAAGGAATAATACAATTCCTGCTTGGCACTGTTCATCAGTAGGAAGCAATTCCTGCATTGTCTTTGTGCATTTGGGCCAAGCTTTCTCTTAAGCTATCTGATACCTGCTTTAATAAGGATTCAGTTTGAGGAAGAGAACTACCTGTCCCCCTGAATGTATCCTGTAATGTGAGCATGTGGGAAGAAATGGGGACAATATGGTTAACAAATCTTAAGTTTTTAGGAACTTACTGTGTCTTAATTTAGTATGAGATTATGGGTAATAGTGGTGGCATTTTGCTGCTGAACTCTAATCTGCCATTAATACTGTAGGCATACTTTGCAGAGGCTACCTTTCAGTAGTACAGGCTGTAAAGTTCTCTGCCAGGGTTGGTGGGTGTCATGTAATGTAAAGAAATGCACAGTTTTGTCAAAGCTACCTATAGCTCATATTATGTTTGTCCTTTCAGCTACTGATGCAACTAATGATGTGAATGCTAGTTGTTCAATGGAACAGGCTTTCAGGGGCTTTAATTATTCAAAGGATAATGAAGAAAGCATCAGAAGATGTAATGTTAAAAAATGGGCCAGCTTCATACCACTGAAACTCTATGGAGCTATTTTGGAGTTACTCCATTGTTTCACCCTTACCTGTCTAAAAGAAAAGTAAGCGAGAAAACCCCACAACTTCCCTCAAACAAGTGTTTCTGTTGACTCTAATGGAACTATTGGCACGAGTAAAGCTAATTGTGTGAATTAAAGAATAAGCAGTTTGTCCTCTCCTTTTATGTGCTATCCAGTTAAATACTGAGGAAGGGATAGGCATACAGGCAGCCAAAGCTTTAGATTAGTGAATTAAAATATTTTAAAGTAGTTGGAAGCATTAGGGGGTTTTGACTTAAACAGAAACAAAGCCCAAACTGAACAAACAAAAGCCAGAAGATTGTTCTGCTTGGAGAATAACCTGGATGTTCTCAGACTGGGAAAGAAATCCTACTTTCTCTTTAGTGGAAGTCCTTGTGTTTGATAGATGCAAGGGAGTACAAGATATAACTTAAGGTATTGATTAAGGCTTAATAAACTAAATCCTAAAACAGGGGAAGCAAGCAAAGGCTTCAAAATCCTTTAGCTATTGTGATAAAATCCTAGTATTTTTCTCCCCTGTCTGAATTTCTGTGTTTGACTTAGACAAGAAAGTCCTCCTGTGTCTTGATACTGTGCTGGTGGGCAAAGTAGAATAGATGGGGTGCAGTGTGATATTTGCCTTCGCCTCAGCAATCCAAAGCAAACCAGGTAATTTTATTATTATGTTGGTGACTGATCTCAGTGATTGGTCTGAAATTGCTTGCAGTGACAGCTGAAGTGGGTGTGTACATACAGCTGTTCATGAAGAAAGATCCTAAAGTGCCTGCTTACTGCCTGCCCGGTAAGGGGATGTGTTGCCAGCCCTGTGTGGTAGCAGGGGAGTATGATGTGTGTTCTGCATCGGGGGTGCTTAGTTACAGGAGAGCTGTAACTAAAGCAGCAGTGGCACCAAGTTTGTAACTCGAATTAGAATTTATCGGTGTGCTGAGAGACTTGAACTTAATTTAGGGACTGAGAGACAGTGGTAGAGTCATTAAATTTTTAATGAGCAGAAATGATCAGGCACATCACTCTGTTCATCAGATTTGTGTCTAGACTTTTTTAATATCTACTACTTTCCCATTCTTTGTTTAAGATTTGTAGGCATACAAAGACCTTTAGAATTATGGCTCTGCTGTGAACTTACTGTCTTATAGCTGCACCAGGTAACTGGTAAGGTCAGAGAACATGAAGTGAGATATGACAACTTAAGCCTTTTAAGGAAACTAATTTACCGTGATCTTTAAAAACAATGAGCTTTGTTTGTGTGAAATGAGTAGGTCTTGGTTCAGTTGCTGGTAAAGAAGTGTAAGCATTACGTATCGAATAATATAGCTGGGGCTTTTCCACATTAACACAGAGACCATGGACTAGGGCATATAATGGAATTAGTGGGAGTAGTTTTACTTATTAATTCTCTAAAGACATGTTGTTCCCAGTAGGTACAGTATACTGTCAGGGTATCATGACAAAGCTTCAGTGCTATGTCAGCAAAGTTCAAATGTGGTCTGCTATATATATATATTGGAATTCCATGACAAGGAAAGTTTTGGAGTTAAGTCTCCTTCAGCTATATATTTCCCTTGAGAGCTATGGAATACCTGTGATTACTGAAAGTAACTGAAGCTTTTAACTTTCTTGAACATCCTGTGGTGGAATAACTCAGTGCAAATCCTGAGGGGGGGAGAGTTTCTTGCAAAATGAAGTAACAAATGGTGTTAGTTACAGAGGGACTGAAGGATAGCAATAAAAGAAGGTAACTTTGATACACTGATAATAAATTAGCTTCTCATGCAGTGCAGATAAAACCTCACAAAAGAAAATTTTTGATAACACTGATTAAAAAAACCCCAGGTTCTGATTTTTGTTTTGAAAGAATGTGGGGGTAGGATCCTGTGCACTTTGACCTAATCTGTTTGCTTGGAAATAGCACAATAGTATATTTGTATTTTAAAGATAACTAAGGAATAAGTCTATATTTGTCTCTATCTGATGCAGTTCAGATGTGTACTGTTTGGCCTTATTGCAGTATGTCCAGTAAGCTATTACTTCAGTTTATAAATATCTTGCTAATTATGCTTCTGACTTCCTATTTTCATGGAATACAATAGGCTAAGACTTTCTTGTTGGAAATATAACACCATGTAGTATTTGGAAATGAAAGCTGTGATTGAAACAGTATTCTCAATGTCTTTCAATCTGTACTGCATAGCCTTTTTTATAGCTCCCAACTTTCATCTGGCACGTAAGTACTAGCCCATTCTGGGCTTCTCAACACATTTCCCACTGGCCCTTCACTGCACCTGCTATGCTGCCATCAGCCATTAATGTTCAGATGAAGCAAACAGCCTGTTCGGATGTGCCTGAGACACTCAGTAGTGCAGATGGTGTGTTCTGTCTGCTTCTACCTGTAACATCTGGCAGCAGTCAGATGTGAGAAAGCCCTAGTGAGAAGAGGGGGGAGATTTTTTCAAGTTGAGTCAAACAAAGAATTTTCTTGGACAAACTATTGCAGATTGTTTGATACCATGAAGTTAAAAAAACAAGTGCACTGGAGGCAGAATGAGCTGACTTGATTGAATTAATTGAATGAATGCATGTATTGTGAGGAGTTAGAGATCAAAAACTGAATTGAAGGTGTGTTTAGAGATAAATGGGTCAATGCTGTAGTATCTAGGGAGCTTTCTTAACCACCCCCAAGAATCTATCAAACTGTTTCAGGCAGATGGCTGTGAACTTACTTTTGTAGACTGTGAGTCTTGCCATTTGTCTTGGAGAAATATTAAATGCAGTTTCTAATTGTGTTTGGGATTGTGCAGATGAGTGGCACTTTTGCTTCTAGATGACCTTGCTTTTGTTATGAAAAGCCTGACAGAAGAATGACTGACCTTGCCAAGTGATTCAAGAAGAATAGGCAAACTTTTCTTTCTGAATCAGATGCTGTCCTGGCCAACCTCAGTCCTAGTCTACTTGCTGGGGCCGGAGGGGAGAGAATTGGGTGAAAAGAGGAAACCTTGGTGCTGTAAAAACACTGTTCAGCAATAGCCACAGCACTTATCAAGAGAGTTTTAGCCACAAACCCTGGGCACAGCATCATATGGGCTGCTGTGAAGAAAGCTCACTCCACTCCAACCTGATCTAGTGTGGCTGGGAAAGTCTATCCAAGGTAACTATAAATACACAAATTCTGTATGGATTTAACAAGGGGGATTTTTCCTCCTTTGGGAACAAAATATGCTAGGAAGTGCTGAATTGTGGAGGAGAGATGAATAAAATTACAGTGCAGTGGAGATGATAAAGCTGTAAAAAAATGCATTTTATAAAGCACAAGAGAATTTAATAGATTTCAAAGATGGATCATGTCAGTCAGTCTTAAGACTTGCTGGCATCCCAGAGGAGGAGGAGCAGAGTATGGCTTTTCACCTACAACTATTCCTGACAGTACTAATGAAAAGTGAGAAGGACACTGATTTCTACAATGAAAGCCAGCTCCTGGGCAAAGACCTCATATAGTAACTTGCTTTGAGAATAAATAATCTGTACTTTTAAAATCTAATTTTTATCTGTATCTGTGCAGAAGGATCTTGACAACACTAACATGGAATATGACAGCATTAATCACCTGTAAGCTTTGAAGATCAATTAGTAAAAGGAATACATTGTGTAAGCACTTACATTACCAAGATAGGACAAAACTGCTTGCAACTTTGGAGTCTTTTTTTCATATTTGCAGTTAAGCTAAGACTGTTTCTGTGGATGAAAATTCAACAGGTGATTCCTCAGTCCTGTGGTATGAAGTATAATTTTAATTAAAACTTCAGTAATAAAAATGCATTGACATTTTGTCTTTTGCATCCTCAAAATAGTTGTTTACATTTTGGTTAAAAGGCAGTAAATCACAATTCAGCGTGTCCTATTTACACTAGAGAGCTAGGCTAAAAGCAATTGCTGGCTAAAACCTAAAGCAAAACATGAAGATATTTTGGGCTTTGAACTGTTGACCTATTTAAAGGCCTCACTTTTTCCTTTGTTCTCTCATTGACAAGCTCTTAACATGCCTATTACAACGTACAGCTGTGAAAAATGGTAAATGAAAGTAGGTAAAATAGGATACCAGACCTCTATGCATCTGTGTAGTGAAGTGGTTTCAACTGTTGTCAGTTAAGTAGATGCTAATACTATTAAACTTAAGCCTGATGTTCCTCATTGATGTTGTTTGGAGTTTTCTAAGTGGAAAAGTTTGACAGACACTGATGGAAGATAAAAAGGCAGAAAGAATGAGACAACAAGCAGGTTCTTGGAAAGAAGAAACCAAGAAACAAAATAAATACTTATGGGCGTGATTCTGGGTTTGTTTTTTTCTTCTGCTTTATAAGGCATAAGCTTGTGAAGCCTTGAGCAGTAACAGAGACACGACCCCTTCTGTGCAACAAATCCTTCCTCTCCCTGTATCTTCAGTGTTCTCAGGGTAACTGGGATGGGGCTGAGGCGGAAAGGATGTGTGCCAATCAGCACATGCAGATTGGATTCAAATGCCTGTTTATGCTATTTATTGCTCACTGTCATAAAGCCAAGTTGTAGCAAAAGGGATGAAGTTTTATCATGTATGCTTAGCAGAGGACAACCTCTCAGTAGTTTGCAACAGCGCAGGAGTAGGCTAGAGGCTAACAGCTGGAGGTCAGGGTAGCTGGGTAAGGGGTACTTGGTGCTGCTAGGGTGAGGCTTTCCAGACAATTTCAGTAGTTCTAGCTAGCCATGCTAGACTGCAGTCTAAGAATGCTTTATGACTTTGAGGTGTGTTGCTTCAGAGAGGAGCCTTCTAGAAATGCCAGTCATGTAAAATGTGCATACCCGCTGTGTAGACAAAATGATTAAGTAAAAATCTGCAGTCTGGTTATAGTTCCCTTTTGTATTAGATGTAAAAAAAGATTTCCTCATTTAGTTCACCTCTTCTCCCCATAAACTCGGTGATTTTTTTTTTTTTTTAAATGAGAAACAGCAGCGTCATTTGTACAGGAAAATACAGTATCTGCCAAATGACTGATCGCTTTTGGCCTTTGAATCCTCTGGCAAGTATTTTGCAGTACGTTTAGGAGTATTTCTGAAGATATAAATAGATCATCACAATCTGTGGTAATTAGCAGATAAGAAATAACAATCATCTTTCAATACTGGATATATAGTAAAGCTGCCTTTCTAAAATGAAAGGGAGCACCTGATTTCCCTTTGCAAGATGTGATTCAACGCCACCATGATTTTATGCAGGCAACAGTGAAGCTGATTTGGGGGATGCAGTTTAATGATGCAGCATAAGATATCTTCACTATGGTTGGTTATTATGTAAAGTAATGGCTTGCCTCTGAAGGGAAGGCTAGCTTATTGTTTGTGGTGTTATGAAACTGATGTCAATATGGTGCTTTAAAAAAAGCCCACTGTTTCTAATAGAGCACTGATTATTGGTTTATGTTTCATCTTGTTTGGGTTTATAATGCCACCTGCCAAAGCAAAGGGCTGGGGACGTTTATTTACATGCTGCCATTTAAGGGCTGTTCTCCCAGACAACTGCTCTCAGTGAGAGAAGTTTGGGGGCTATGTGTGCCAGACCCGTGCCAGCCTTTCATCAGGTTTAGAGTAGAAAGAGTAACTTCAACCTCCTGTTTCTGGAGACAAGCTTGATTGCCTTTCCTTTGCAGGCTCTTTCAGTGGGAGACCTGAAGGAGGGCTTCTGTGTTTGAAGGCCTGCCGATTGGGCTATGTAAATACTGATTCTCCTCAGTTTTCCCTAAACCCTGCCTGGCTCAGGCAATCATGATCAGTAGTAACAGCATAGATCTGTGCATATTTGTCTCCTGAATAAAAAACTTGATTGTATGAAGGCTCTTTCTTTACTGTTTTAAACTAGGAAAAGATTTTTTTTTCTGTATCAGATGTTTATGGGGTAGAACAGAAATTGTTTTTTATATATGGCCCGTATGCATATATAGGAGAAAATTGTTTTTTGTAACGGGGCTTTCACAGACATGGCTGTCCTGCTGAAGGAAGAATTTTTTAGGGTTGCTGATTTCATTTAGTATAATAATGTACCCTTTGACAAGTTTACACAAAGCAGTGTCATAAGCTATGAACTGATGACTTAATCATGTGGTACTAAATTGTAGCACCTTATGGGAAAACACCTGGATGAAAAAACATGCCCCACTTAATGAGTTTCTGTAGAATGTATAGAAATGTGAGACTGTTCACGGCAGAGGATTTGTCTGGGACAGTGGAACTGTAGTGCATTGGGAATTAAAGAACTGGGTCTGTGCTTCTGCCTGGAGGCAGAGAGTGAAAGTGTGGGGTGTGCATGTGTCCTGTGTCCTTTCTAACTATTCATTTGAGGTATCATGAGTTTCAGTGTGCAGTTGACGAAGGATTTGTCACCTCTGGCACTGGGGAACTGTCATGTCATATTCTAGGTGAATATCACCAACTTAACTGTTTTACTTAAAGTAGCTTTGTGCAATCTTTTCCAGGAGCCTTGTTTCCTAAATATGGCAGTGTTCTGAAGTAAGGTAAGCCAGTACCTTATCCCATATTCCTCATTCTAGTGTGATTGTGCAGTGAGAAGATGAAGCAGAATTCAAGCTTTGAGCTTACTGCTTTTTTCGCAGTAATGAAACTTGTAATTAGCATGTTCAAGATGCTAAAGAGAATGTGAACATGCTAGCAGCTCTCCAAATGTCAAAATGATTTTGCAGTTGTCACTGGTTGCTCACATGAGGGAAGTAAGATGCTTTTTACTACTCAGTAAGTTTCTTACTGTTGCAAAGTAGAACAGAGAAATATTGATGAAGGACATCATTCAAATCTGCAAGCCAGCAGGGGTTTATGCTAAAGGCCATAGCTGTCTACAGCTGCTAAAAGCATCAACTCATGACAACTGGAGCAAATACTGCTTGCTCCCAACAAGAGTGGATACAAAAAGTACCCTAAGTTATACATTAGAAGATAGTAAAATAAGCTCTGAAAGAAACATCTTAGCAGTGCTGCTAGTCCAGTGAAAGAGGGCCTAGAAAATAGAAATAATTTTACACCATGAGTATTAATCCTAACTGTCTTACTGCACTTTACGCAAGAAAATCAAGCATTCAGAATGAGCTCAGGATAGTTCACATGCTTGACCAAAGTTTTATTAACCCCTAAAATAGGTGTCTTGATCCAAATATAGCTAGAAAAAACTAGGTCTACAGAGTTTACTTTGGCATTGCAAGTATGTTGTTATGCAGTAGTTCAATTGAGAAGATTAGATATTTATCACTTTGAAATGAAAGAGAAAACATATTTCTTTAGGATACAAATTTCTTGTTATTAGGTTACTCTTAGGCATTAGACAGGAGTAAATTTATGTCTGTAATATAATTGCAGTAACATAGATGCTGATAAAAGACTGAGCTAATCTGTGTAGACAGAAGAGATACAGATTCATGTATTAATATTGTGGGTTTTTTGCAAGTCTGGAAAATGAATACAGTAGATAAAAACAAAGTAGTAGATAAAACAAAGATAAGTTTTGTTTGCATACTGGCAATCAATATTTCCTTTAGCAGTTATTAACCTTTTCTTAAATTGTGATGCAAGTCTAATCCTGTTGGAATTTTAAGTGTGATATCTGAATTTTTATTTGTTAGTGTTGGTTGAGCCTGTTTAATAAAAACAGTTAACAGGTTACTTGCCTTTACAAAATCAGGATTGTTTAGCTAAGGAATTACTACTCAAAGTACCAAAAATCTTATTACACTAGGAGACAGTGCATAAGAGGAAGAGGGACTAGTCAACTGTCTTCTCTCACCTGGAATCTGACTTAGTCCCATTAAATTTAGTGCACACTGCATTTCTTTTGAGAACTGTCAACATGGAGAAAAATGAATAGAGCATCTGCTGCTGATCCGTTGGTGTTTGATACATGTGCAGTCATATCTCAACCATGGTTGGGTCTTGGAAAAACATTCTTTAAATGAAGGAAACTAAGCTTTCTGCTGTCCTAGGACAAAGGTTATGTCCTCCCTTTCTTTTTGGCAAAAGTATTTTCTAGTGACTAGAAGACTGCATTTCTAGCAATGTAAGCTGGAAAATTACTAAGTCTGCTATACAGATAGCTTCACTGACTCTAAAAAATATTGGCGAATGATGACAGGAGGAGTCGGAGTTCAGAGATAAGTAGGTAGATGTATTCCTGCTATTCTAGCTACAAGTCTGAAGAGTCTTGTCCCTCATATAGCAGGGTGTTGACCTTTGGCACTGCTGAGACAACCAACTGAATGTACTTGTCTGTACAGTCAGTGAAACCACTTAAATCACCTCAAGTAAAATATTACTTTAAGCCCATGCATAAAAGGACTTATGGTAAGTCCTTGATGCCTAAATTAATCAATTAAATCCATAGTGAATAATCCTTAATATTCTGAATTTGTATACTGCTGCTGAATGTGTGGGTTGATATAAGTAACGTTTGACTAAATCGCAGTATATATCTTGGTTACAGAATCTGAAGATAACTCTTTAGTAGCTTTCAATCTGTTCTATTAATCATCTTTCTACTCAAACTAGTACCTTTTTAAAATAAAAAGGCTTTTATTTCTTAGTTGCATCTTGTTTACAGAAGTGTTGTAATGACAAAATGCGTCTATTAAACCTACGAGTTCTACTATATTGAAGTAGTCCTCATTCCTAAGAACAAGATTAGCTTTCTGTTATTGAACTTTTAATCAATTCCATACAATGTTCTTAAATAATTATGGCAGTGCTCATAGGTAGATCAGGAAAGAATTTTGTGTAAGATTTTATCTATTTCAGTAGAGGCTGGGAATAACCTGTTTTTTCTACATTGATTTTTAACTGGCTTCTTGAGCCTTATTCAGGGGATGGATCAATGGGGTGGCCTGACTTACTGTGTTGCAGCTGGAAGTTCATAGCTGCTGCTTGATAGACTCCAGAGCTTGGGCAGCAGGAGATTGATCGGAGACCTAGCTCTGTTATCCGTTCATGTGAAGCCAACTTTCATTTGCTTGTCAAAGGTCTGACTGGGCATGTCATAGGTAGTGGTATGAAGGTAGAAACTTCTGTAAATAGACCTAGTTGAGCCCACTACTTTCACAGCCAACCAAAACTCTTCAGGGTCTGCTTCCCTGACAGTAGGCAAAGTGTGCTCCTGGGTGCAATTTGTTGCAAGATGCCATCTGCTCTTTAAATTCTTGTTATATTAATTCTTAAATTGTTATATGCTACTTTTGTGGAGTCACATCTTATTACCTGTTTACTCCTGGAATGCTGAATGTGGAATGTGCATGATTATTTAATCCCTTGTGTAGCTGGATACCTTATCCTTTGGTAAGCAATTTGATTTCTTACTTGGAAATGGCCTTTAATTGGAAGCAGGTTAGACTAAAATATAAATGAAACTATTTGCGGTGGCTAAAATAGGCAACACAGGTACTAATGTGTTTTAGACTTTAGTGAAGAGATAAGGGAAGCATTTCTACATAGAAGTAAAATCAGAAAAGATTGCTTTCCCTGTACTTGCATTCCTCTGAGCTGCTTTCCTGTCTTGCCCTTGGAAGCCTGAAGTGCTGGGGTGCATTTCCTATACATTACTCTTGCCTGTAAACCCTTCTGGGCTGCTTCAGGAACTTGCCTGAAGTCTTCCTTGGGTTCAGTTTAAACTCTGTCTTCCTCAGAGCCATACTGATCTTCTGGGAGATACTTGAAACAGCTAATAAATGAAGGACTAGTGTACTTGGGAGATGCATGTACTGCTGTACCAGACTAGAGGTGAAGAAGAGCTGTCTAATCACCAAAGCATACCTTCTGGCCTATTCACCCCTGCTTACTAAAGTGAATGTCTGTATCCATATTTACATTGAACATACAGGAGTTCTGCAAATAGTTATGTGACAATAACAAAATGGGATTGTTACTAGCTCTTGGTGAGACCAGGTGTAATTGCAGTTGGTAATCTTGCCATATACGCATACTGAGTTGTCAGGTCCCCATAAGGATCATCATGTTCAACTCCAAGTTGTCTTGCAGAGACAAGGTATGAGAAGGGTTGATCTGTAAGGAACAATGTACTTTTCACCAATACCATCCATAGGAGGGCAGTTTTGCCTAAATCCTCATTCAAAAGTGAGATGTTTGCTGTTGAGTAGCAATGCTGCAATGTTGATAACTTGAATACATTGTGGAAGAAAGCCATGCAATGTTGCTCTTACCTTGCTTATAACTTAAGCCTTATCAAAACCTCACTCCTTTTCTTCAGTAGGTTAAGAATATCTCCTAATAAGACTACATAGAAAAAATTGCTAATATCCACAAAGATGTTCATTTTTATCACGTCAGAGATAAATTTCCAGTCCTTCCTGGCAAGGACATGAAAGCAAACAATTATCTATATGAACCATGTGTTTTGGAATACAGGTGCTATACTGGAAACACTTGAAAAAAATAGATTTCTTATAACTGTTGCAATTCTAGCACTTTCTAGTAAGCTTGTGAGAAATACCCTTGATCCTCTATTATTTAAATAATGCACTTGTCAATCTTCAGTGGAAATATTTGAAAAGAATAGGGATAAGGAAGAATTTGGAGGAACAAGTAATTTAATGCTGGCATGGAAGCAAACTGAGGATTAGCAAAGCAGCAACAGTTTTGCTTTACATTCTATTTTTACTATATCCTTCCTTTAATGTAAAGATCTCTGCAAGTATATAAATTCTTCAAAAATTATTTTAAGATGGAGATGTACATCACATGAACTACTTGCAAGTAAACTTGAGCTCAATTTATTCTTCAGTATATTAATTCAGTCCTAATCAGTCAATTCCACATGGCTGAGTTCAAAAGGAGATCATGCACCCCTGCCCCTTCCCTAAATTTTAATTTCTTCTTAGTTTGTTTCAAAAAATTGAACTGCTTAGAAATACCCTACTTGACCTTTAAAACTAAAGTGCCAAGGGAATCATGATAATTGGATGAAGCCATACAATTATTTGTCTAAAATGTCTGTATAAACATTGGAAGCCACATATGAGCAGTTTGTAAAAATGCTGCATCTTCACAGGCACGGGCTGCTGTTGTAATCTGCATCTTCATTCATGAATTAATGGTGCTGATATTGAAGGTGTTTGCTGAATATCATGCCTGTTTATAGTGGGAGTTAATTCTTCTTTTACTGATGAAGTAGGAAAATCATTAGGTTTATTAGTTGGCTGTGCTCTCTATTCTTTCACCATAGTTCGGCCTCGGGACTAAACTTCTACTGAACAACATGTTAGTTCCAAGTACTTGTGTGGTTGGTTCTTTTTCCCCTGCTATTACCCACCCCTTTGATACCATAGTTTTCCTTAATGATACACCATTTCTCAAATAAGGACCAATCGCCTGCTGAACAATGTCTTCTGTAAAGATAAATACCTTGCATGTTTTATACAGGAGAGCTACACCTACAGAATGATGTCAAATAGCAGCTGAGCTGTGTTGTTTGGCACATAATAGCTATGTTACAGCCCTCTGAAATGCCAGTAAAAAAATAGCAGCTAACCAACAGTCTATGCTAATGCTTTGGAGCTGGCAGAAGACGATCAGTGTAGGTTGGCATGCTTGCTGTGACAACATATAGTAACTTCTGTAAAGAGCAAAGAACAGTCATATCTCTTTTTGTTTTTTTCCTGTCAGTATAGAAGTAAACCAATAAAAAAATTAGTGTGCCTAATCCATTAATGCCATGGAAGCTATTTGCTAAGGGATTTAGACTTCAACAAACTTGCCAAGTCTTGCTTGTGTAACAACAGAGACCTAGGATGATGATAAGAGCTAAAGAAAATATAGAAGACGGCAAAAAACCATATAAAACATAAACTAAAGGCAGAATAATTAACAACTTAGATAAAATACACATCTTGGTGCTCAGCATAGTAGTTCAGGTTAAATACATCAACAGTTTTATGCATCTCTTCAGATTCAGTGTAAAATGCATTCCAGGAAGCACTGTCTCCTCCAATTTTAACCTGATGACTTGAGTTTCTCTCAAGGTGCAGAAGATACATTGCTTGGTAGCAGAGGTAATACAGATTTTGCTCTAAATAATTTTAACCTTTATAAATTTCATCCTATGGAATAAATTAAATGCATAATGACAAAACAAAATGTATTGTCCTGTATGGGCAGAGTTCACCAGTAAATTTATGCTTTAGTGTTTGAAGAGCTTCTTAAAATAATTTTCAAAGAAAGACTTGTTCTATTGATTAATTTCAAATTGTCTCAAACTATTTAAAAAAACGGGATCTCTCTAAATCACTTGTCAGCATCAGATATCTATACCTTCTGGCTACAGAGCCTCCTGATGGAGGACTAGGGAGCACTTGGTACTTAGAGTTATTGACAAAGTCTTAAAGTGCAGAAAATATGAAGAGGGATGTATGTGGGGCCTTTTGGTCGATCAGCAGGCAGTTGGATATCTTCTGCTATTCTGTCTTTCTTTGGGTGGAAAAAAACATGGACCTTAACATAAATGTGTGTAGGGAAGTTGTGGAACAGTGATAAATGCTTATCCTAGAGAGACCTTGGCTGTCAAGTATGATTGTGGGTGAGAAGGGTACAAATGAGCCAAGAACAGTTTCTGTAACCTTTTGATAATGTTATTGCTACCTATCCTCACTAAAACATTTAGGAAATGTATGTAGATGGACTCGGTCATATTTCTGAGTTGAAACAAGAATGAAAGATGAAAGAAAAAATTCAATTACTCGGCATTGGTGAGACCACACCTCGAGTACTGTGTCCAGTTCTGGGCATAAGGACATTGAGATCCTCAAGTGAGTCCAGAGAAGGGCAACCAGGCTGGTGAAGGGGGTGAGGGGCAAATCATATGAGGAGCAGCAGAGGGAGCTGGGGGTGTTTAGCCTGGAGAAGAGGAGGTTGAGGGAAGACCTTATCACCACCTAAAACTGCCTGAAGGGAGGTTGTAGAGAGGTGAGCGATGGTCTCTTCAGCCAGGTGACAGGTGATAGGACAAGGGGAAATGGCACGAAGCTGTTCCAGGGCAGGGTTAGATTAGACATTAGAAAAAAAATTTTACTGAAAGAGTTGTTGGGGCCTGGAACAGGCTGCCCAGGAAGGGGGTTGAGTCACCATCCCTGGATGTGTTTAAAAAAGGGTAGATAAGGTACTTAGGGATATGGTTTAGCATAGGATGGAACAGTTGGACTTGATGATTTTAAAGGTCTTTTCCAACCTTGTGATTCTGTGAAATACGACTAAATGTAGCTCTCTGAATGTGTAATTTAAACTTGGGAGTAATGTAGGCAAACATGGCTCACTGCAGCCCCAGTGAAAGACCTGCTATTTAACTAGTTTCATTATTGAAGGCAAAGATCCTCTGGAGCAGGCTCAAAGATCTGCTCTCTGGTGGTACCAAAGAGTGGGTAGAGGTTTAGGAGAATGGCTTATACTTTACTGCGTATGCTGTGAGACATGCTGTCATCTTTGTTCTCCTTATAACTGAAAAGTCTCCCAACAATTCACACGTAGGAGTGTCGTGCACTAGATCTAGGGAAGAGTGAAAGTCTTTCCTTTGTGTTAGTCAGCTTGAATTAAGGAAGCTAGTAATTATTTCATCATGTCCCATAAATTTCTGACCATACCTTTGTGCTTGTTAAGCTCTTAAAAATACTTTAAGTTGTCTTGAGTTTGAATATTTTCTAAGGGAGGGTGGTTGGCATAGGGGAAGCCAAGTTGTGAGTTAAACTGGGCATGATGTAAAGACTGCTGCGAGAGATAGAGTAAAATGCAAATATGACAACATGGTTTTGTGCTTCAAAAGGCAATTCTTCTGTCCACAGTCTACTCGGGTTTAATTTCATTGCTACAGTATCTATTGCAGAAGGCATCTCTTCTTGCGCTACTTGTTAGAAAGGATTTTCCTATCAGTAGAAACAGACCACTATGGTGAAGGAGAGTCAAGGGACAGCTATTGTCCTGCTGCTCCTCTCAAGATCCTCCTCCCTCCCATAGAGGGAATGGGAGGTTTTTTCATCATAAACCTCCAGAGAAAGTGTAAAAAGTTCAATTGTGGCACTAATTTTGAGATGGTGGAAGTAACTCTTTAAGAAAATGAAGTTATTCAGAAAATGCTGTTGGATTTCTTAGGTAGGTTGCCTTTTGTGTTTGTGTCCTCTTTCCTTACGAGCAGCAGGTGGGTTATCAAACTGATCCTCCTGAAGTGTGAACTGTTTGGGGTAGGGTTTTGATTCCCTGAGGAAGGAACCTGCCAAACAGTCCGGCATTGATCTTTGGGCTAATGTGTTGTTTGTGTGAGCCTGCTTGCCCTTCTTGAATTGGGGCTGGGGGGAGGGAAAGGGGAGGGCAGACACATAACCATTTCTTCACTGGGGTTAGTCTGACTCTATCCATTCTATACAGAAAGCAATTAAGCAATGAAAAAGCACACAAAACAACCTCCAAAAATGTTACAGCTTAAGAATGATTTAGATTACAGTATAAGTCATCTTTGACTCATTCCACGACAAATATGATACAGAGACTGCCAAACTGTACAAAGAGTTTTCCTGAGACAGTTTTTAATCTTAGCAAGACAGATTGGGGTGGACGTATGAAATCAGTTAGGGACGCATGACTAAGATTTGGTTTTCTAGGGTATGTGAGCAGCGTGTTGAAGAATGTCAGAAGTTCAAGACTTGCATGTGGTAATTAACTAAATCTTCCTTATTGTACTTATACAAACTGAGGCTTCAGGGTTTTCTCTAAACAAAAATCTGACAATAGTTTTTCACAGCTCTTCTGCTGTGCTACTCAAAGGCTGTATTTTGAAGTCCTTTACTTAGGTAAAACACTGTTCACAAATCTGTGTTCAGTAGAATGTGAAACGGGCTCTTAAACCAAAACTACCCTCTCATGCTCATCTATTAGACTTGCTAAAGTCTGAAGAAAAGGCTCTGTATTTGGCTATTAGCTGATAGTCTTCCAATTATAAAAGATATATATTTTTTATGGATTCTAAACATTTTTCTCCTGTATGAGTCAAGGGGAAAATGTTAGATGCTATAATTTGAGAAAATCTGGTTTTAAATATTTATAAATTATATATAGAGATAATTGAAAATAAAATATGCTTATGATGGGTTTCATGTTAATGCATCATCAAATAGCATAATGTGCTGGATCAGCTGCAGATATGTGTGCATATATACATACAAATATGTACTTCAGTGTATATTTCTAGAACTCGTGCTGTATATATGAAACCCAGAAAGACCTCTTGTGTTGGGTTTGCATGGCACGGTCTTGGTACTGGGGGGCTACAAAGGTGACTTCTGTGAGAAGCTGCTAGAAGCTTCCCCTGTGACCAATAGTGCCAATAGCAGTCAGCTTCAAGATGGACCTGCTGATGGCCAAGACCCTCTACTTATGGGGATGGGGAGAAGCCAGCGCAACTGCATCCAGAGAAAGGAATGGGAATGTGAGGAGCAGCTCTGCTGACCTGGTCTTCAGTGCAGAAGGAGTGGGAGGAGGTGGCTCCAGGTGTCAGAGCAGAGATTCCTCTGTGTCTTGTTAGAAGACCGTGGTGAAGCAGGCTGTTCCCCTGCAGCCTATGGAGGATGATGGTGGAGAAGATAGCCCATGGAGGACTGCACATCAGAGTAAGCAGATGCCTAAGGGAGGCTCTGACCACCTGGGAAGCCATTGCTGGAGCAGGCTCCTGGCAGGACATGAGGAGAGAAGAGCCCACATTGGAGCAAGTTTTCTGGCAGGACTTGTGACCCCATGGGGAACCCTCACTGGAGCAGTCTGGTCCTGAAGAACCACACTCTGTAGAAGGTACTCGTGCTGGAGCAGTTGTACTGCAGCCCATGGGATGCATTCATGTTGGAGATTTATGTGGAGGTCTCTCCCATAGAAGGGACCCTGCACTGGAACAGAGGAAGAGTATGAGGAGTCCTCTCCTGAGGAAGGAGTGGAAGAGAACGTGTGATGAACTGAGAAACCACCATAGAAGTAGGATATATGAAATCACTTTAACTGCTTCATTGAGAGCCTTCAGTGATACTGGTATCAAGCTCAGCTGAGGCAGTCTGAAACAACTACAGAAAAACCCTGTCCTTTGGCATGTTACCTCTATAAAGGGATACTAGGTTCTGATTTCAACTTCTTTTTTACTCAGAAAGAGTATACAGATCAGATTCTTCAGTAGATCATTAGGTTAATATTGAATTCTTTTAGATTAAAAGCACCAGGTTACACATTTGAATTGGATAATTTAGGTGACAAATTAGAAATACTTGTCCCAAAGAGTTATATTGCAAAATTAATGCTGAATACAGCAGGCTTAATATCACCTTCTGAGCACAGCTCCTGAGAAAAATGATTCATACTTATTTCTAAATCATAGTTCCTCTTCCTCCTCCCTAATATTAAAGGGCATGATAAAGCTGCCCACTTGCAAAATGGATCTGTGCAAGAAAACGTCTTTCCTTTTTTTCTTTTAAAATTGTTCCACTGGAGTTACTTTTCATACACTTACACAAATATCTTTATAACTACTTAAAGTGCTTTCAGATGTGGACACATCCTCAACTTATGCCTATTTAGATGTGCTGCTGATCTGTACCACTGCAGTTCTGTTGCTCTCCTGCACTGATCAGCTGCTAAAAAGGTCGAAGTGCTGCAAAGCCTGTGCCCTGTCAGGCTGTTTGGAGACACTGAGACTTGCTGCTCTTACTCACCTAGGTGATTCTCTATAAGCACCATCTGCCCTCCTTGAGCTCACAGTCCCACACCTGTTTCTTACAAGCTGCACGTGTTTTTCTGCTTTGTGTCTCAAATCACTGGATGTGTGAGGTGTGTTTCATCTTTGCTGCACCAGCTAAATCGGTCATAGTCTGTATAATACTTCCAGATTGCCGATATTTCTCTTGTAGGAGTAACGATAACAAAAAGTGATCTTAGAAGTGTGACTGTTTTCTCTTCCCTGTCAATTTGCTGGTGCCTGTTAGAAAACATGTTGTTTCAGGGTTGGGTGCTTTTTTATTCCACTCTTAAAGCGCAGAGGTAGGACGAAGGAAATGATTTCCACCGGAAGTATGCTGACCTTCAAGCTGCTCTGAATGAGGGGTTTTTTACAGTGATTTGTTCTCATTCCTGGGGTGTGCAGGCCTCTACACTTACTAAATTTAAGCAGATAGTGTTCAAAATCATGACAAATCTGACTTGTTAATCCTGTAGTTCCTTTCAGAGAAGCTCTGTGCTGTTCAGGGAAACTGGAGCTACTGCTGTGCCCTGTGTTGGGGATTTCCAGACACTGCTTTTAAATGGTCCTTTTCCTTCCAGGGGTGTTGAGATACTTCCTGCTATGAGCTCATCTCTCTGTGTCTGTTCAAAGGGCAAGGCTGATGTGTGTTAGAAATTCATGGGCTCCTTGAAGAGTTCAGTCCCTGAGCATCCTCCGAATGAACATGACACTACATATGCTACTCTAAGCATGTATATTTATTTGATTTATGTCATTCTGAGAATTTCTAAAATGCTTAGGATTTCCTATGCTTTATAAATAAAATGTGTGACTACCTACACAAGCTGTGCTGGGTATGTCAGTGGTATGCTTTTGGGAGTACAGTATGGTTTCTGCTCCTGAAATTCAGATTTCTCATAAGGGGAAAGGGATAGAGCATGAAGGGAAAGAATACTGGCAGTAGCAACCCTTCAAAAGAGGCTATATTTGCCTCCTGTGTTTAGAACTGTGTGTGAAACAAATGTGTATCAGTTTAAGTGCTGCTTTATTTCCAGCTCTGATTCCACTCTGTAGAAACTTTGTTATATATAGGGATTGGGACAATCAAAATCTTTTTGCAGCTAAGTCTATGGTTCTTATCAGTAGTAATCTCAAATTAAAAACTGACTTCTTCTTTGTGATCTTCATTTGTATACTTTTGATATCAATGCTCCTATTGTGAATCAGAAAAGCATTTGCTTTTTATACACTTCACAATCATGCTTCCTGTGCTTCATGCCCAGCAGGGCTCATGTTTCAGAAGGATAAAGTATAGGAGGTTTTAAAGCACTTTGTGTGCCCATCCAGCCAATCTCTTATCCACCAAATGGTCCACCTGCCAAATCCACATGTCACTGATCTAGAGACGAGGATGTTGTGAGGGATGGTGTCAAATGCTATGCCCAAGTCCAGACTGGTGATGTCTGTTCACCATTACCTTATCCATCAGTGCTGTAACCCCACTGTAGAATGCCATCAAATATTAGACATGATTTACCCTTAGTTGAAGTGATGTTGGCTGTTACCAGTGACCTCCTTACTTTCTGTATGCCTGAGCACAGTTTCCAGGAGGATCTGTTCCATGGTCTTGCCAGGCACAGAGGTGAGACTGACTGGTTTGTAGTTCCCGGGATCTTCCTTTTTTTGCTGTTTTGAAAATGGGGGTTGCATTTCCCCTTTCCCAGTTAAACCGTAGAAGACTGCCATGACTTCTCAGATAGGATGGAGAGTGGCTTAGCTCCTTCATTTGCCAGTTCTGTCAGGACCTGTGGATGCATCTCATCAGCTCCCGTGGACTTGTGTGACTTCTGTTTCCATAAACGTTCTCAAACCTTATCTTCCTCTACAGTGGACAGTTACTCTCCCAGGCCCTGCCTTTGCATACTGTGCCCTGGGCAGTGTGACTAGGCCCCTTGATGGTGAAGACTGAGGTACAAAATTAAGTATCTTAGCCTTCTGTGTCCTAGCTAACCAGGTCTCCCATTTTGTTTCAGAAGGGGGCTCAGTTTTGCCTAGTCTTCCTTCTGCTGCTGACACAGAAACTTTTCTTGTCCTTGATGTCCTTTTTGTTTGACTTTGGGAGCTACCTATTCATCTGTGTAGACCTTCAAATGTTATTGCCTGGCTTCCCCTTTTTTGGGATGCATTGCTCCTGAGCTTGGAGGAGGTGATCTTTGAATACTGACCAGCTGTCTAGGGCTACTCATCCCTCCAAAGCTTTGGCCAGAGGTACTCTACTGAGAAGGTAGAAGAAGAGGCCAAAGTGCAGGGTAGTGAGTTTGTGGTACAACCTCCTTGCTGCACTGAGAATCTTGAACTTCACTGCAGCCAAGGCTTCCCTTGAGCTTCACCTTCCTTACCAGCACTTCCTTGGTAGTGAGACCAAGGTCCAGCATAGCACCTCTCCTCATCGGCTCCTTTATCATTTGGAGAAGGAACACATCAATACACTCCAGGAACCTCCTAGATTGTTTATACTCTGTGTTGTCCCTCCCAACAGATATCAGGGTGGTTGAAGTTTTCTATGAAGACCATGGCTTGTGAACATGAGGCTGCTTCTACCTGTTTATAGAAGACCTCATCCACTTGGGTGTTCCTGATTTGGTGGTCTGTAGCAGACCCTCATTCTAATGTCCCTTGTCCCTGTGTTCCCTTTAATCCTGTCTCATAAACTCTGTCAGCTCCTCATTCATTGCCAGACTGAGATCAATGCTCTCCAGCTAGTCACTGACACAGAAGGTGACAACCCCTCCTTTTATTCCCTGCCTATCCTTCCTAAAGAGCCTGTATCCTTCCATCCCAACACGCCAATCACAAGAGCCTTCTCACCATGTCTTTGTTCAGTGGAAGGGATCAGGTTCCCATAGAGGATTACTTAACCCGTTTGACCAGCTGCTAAGTAAGGGCCTGTAGTAGCCTGCCCCACACTCCTCACTCATACAGACCCACAGCTGTTCCTTCAGACTTCACGCAGTGTGGGAGAATGGCATTAGATGGAGTTTTAATATTAGATATCTATATGCCAGTGCTTCAATCATTTAACTTTTTTCTCTGGCTGTGCTATTTCAAGATGAATTTTTTCAGGCTAGACAGAGGAGTCACAAAGTGCCTGGAGTCCAGAAGCAACATGCTGCCTCTTCCCCAGGCAGATGTGGCTTGTGAGAGCGCTTGCCTGCAGGTGCTCCACTAAGGACAGCTAGGTGCTTGTGTTCTGGAAGAGACTTGTGTCCAGATTTTGAAATAAAATGGAAGTAGAGGGGGATATCAACAATACTGCTTGCTTCTCTCCACAAATGAGAAGTACTATACGTGTTTTCTTGGGGTGGGTAAGTTGGTTGTGTTGTGGTCCTCCGATTAGCATAATTGTGTAACCACCCAAAAGCATTCCTGTTAACCTTAAGTTTACAAATGCTTTGACCAGAACATCTTGGAGTGCACTGCCAACTGGCTCCTCTTGGACAGAAATCCTCTGAAATATTAGTCTAACTTTGACTGGGTTTGTGACAACTTATTCTGTGGACTTAGTCACATATACAATTTCTCCCTAATCTCAGAAACGTGTATTCTGATGAATTGTTTCTTATGGAAGGCAAAAGACAGGAAACAGGAGTGATATACTTGTTATGTGAAGTGTTTACAGAAAAAAAGCAGAGACAAAAGAGCTGTCTTGCATTTGTTTCACTCTACAGGTTTGCATTAACAGACTTGGGAAAGTAGTTCAAGAAACGTGTTTGTGCGATGAAGACTGTTACCATAGCTGTTCTGGGGGGGCTGAGCTATTGCTGACTCGTTAAGCAGCTTTTACTCTTCAAAAGACAAAGCTGTGTGGAGCCTTTGAGAGCAGAATCCTAATGAGGTTGCTACACTTGCGCTTTTTTCCCCCCTCCTGTCAATCCCAAACCTTTGTAACATGTTGTAATCTACTGAGAGATAGATTTTAAATGTGAAAGATAGATGGGGCAAAGGCAGGGTTCTGGGGGCTCTCCCAAACGCCCTCACAGCCCTTTTTGTACTAGGTGGTCAAGCAGAGGCTTTGTCTGACCTTCAGCTCCTATCTGTTTCCTCTTGGCCCGTTTTGGATATAGAAATTATGCTGTTGGTATGACACTGACAATAGGAACTAATCTGTAAGAGGCATCAAATTAGCCTACAGACTGTTGAATATGTATATTCATTGCTTGGAGAAATGTGAACTCCATCATATTTTTGGCAGTGTCAATGGATTATTCTGTTTATAGTTACAATGAATTGAGTTGCAAGTTGTAACCACAAGTTTTTATATGCATCTCAAGGTAGTTGAAGTTCCCTGAGGCCCAACTTTATTGTACTTCTGCTAATATGGTTGGTATCTATAGTGGCTGCTCAAGTGGGGAAGCATTGGTAGTACAGGGAAGGATATGAAGTAGGACACAAAGTAGAGGAAGAAGGTCAGGATTTTCTGTGTTTATATTCTTTGCTTTGGAAGACATAAGAAAACTATTGGGCTGTCCTGGAGTATGTATGGACTACAGTATGACTTCCTGGGTGGATGCTGTGACAGAACTGGAAATCTAGGTCTGCCCATCAGCAACTATCACCATAACTCACACCAGTTAGCAGCAGTCGCCTGTGTGTGGCCTGGGGCAGGTAAAATTTGGTTTTGTTGCTGCAGGAATCAGGTACCTAGTGCCACAGGTGGTATTCTTGCACCCCTGCTGTGTGAGGGAAATAAATCTTCCCAGGGGTTCAAACATGATAACTTTTCAGAATAGCTTTAGAGGTCCTGAAGTCTTCAAATATAAGCAGATGAAGTTTCAGATGGGGTAAATGTTTTAAGAGCTAATACCTGCAAGGACACTCGAGGGAAATGGGGACAATAGCTTTCAATATGAGTAAGAAATCTGATCATGTTTCTGAAGGAATTTTGGTAGTAGGTGCCAATAATTTGCATACAGATGGAAGCATCAGTTCTCATTGAAGCTGTATGTGAGTAAGCTCATCAATTACTTCATTCCTCATTAGTTATAAACCCAAAGTTTTGTTTTGGTTTTTTTTAAGATCAACTAGTAAAGCATCAGGGTTACAGTTTCTGTATATTGGCTGGTATGTACAGAGGAAAACAGACCTAACTCCTACCTTAAGAGTATTATGTAGACATGTTTTAGGCTTCTAGCTAGAGCCTCCCATAACCCTACCTTTTATTTAAAAAAAAAAAATCAATTTAAGAGGATTCCACTATATATCTGAAAAGTAGCCCGCATGGCAGAATTTAATAGGATTATACTATTGATTCCATCTTTACAGTGCTAGCTAGTATTTGGTACTTGTGAACTGCAGACTATTATGTGACTGAACACAAGGGAAGGGGGATTAGTTTGTAAAAGAATAAGCAGCTTTCCCTTAAACTGCCCTGAACCAAACACACATACCTGTCTTGGTCTCTGTTAGTAAATGCCAACTAACAAAACACTGGTGGCAGCACCTTCTAAAATGGGTTATTTTCTTATAATCGCTTGCTCAGTGTCCGAGTGGAAGGTAACCAAACCTTGTGTGAGCTGGTATCTGTTGCTGTAATGCAGCTGGCTTAGTTTCTCCAGAAAATTCCACCCGTGTGTCTTGAACTAAACAAAAGCTACAACAAAGTTGTCTGGAAACCTATGCTATG
The DNA here is from genome assembly GCA_022605575.1 of Laterallus jamaicensis coturniculus. NCBI lineage: Eukaryota > Metazoa > Chordata > Aves > Gruiformes > Rallidae > Laterallus > Laterallus jamaicensis. The sequence goes on from JAKCOX010000005.1 coordinate 9,045,186, forward strand.
TACTAATGGTTCTCCTGGCAATATCTTCTCCATAAAGATGTATCTTTTGGGAAGGTAACTCTTCCCAACCGAGAAAATAGTTTTATGTGCCAAGTCACTTCTTCATATACCACCCCCATTTGTTTACTGTTATTTTACCAGTGATCATAGTCACTCCTTCATGCTTGCAAAATCAATTAGCCTCTGAGTTCTTCACGATGACAAGTATTCCTACAGAATGGAATTTAAAAGGTTTTGGGAAAACAAACTAGAAATGAGCTTTATTTGGGGAAGCCATCTTTAGCTCTTCTTCCCCCTTTTCCCTGCTGAAGTCTCTTTATCACTGTGTCTGGCAGTGGGAGTCCACCAAGCTGTTGTTTCCCTGTAGTTCTAGATGTCTTCACTTCTAGAAAGCAGATGCCCAGCTGTGAAAACACCAGCAGAGCAGAGCTGCTTAGAACTTTGTTAAAGCTGAACACTGGCACAATGAGATCCCAGAAAACACAGAATCACAGAATCTTAGGGGTTGGAAGGGACCTCAAGAGATCTTCGGGTCCAACCCCCCTGCCAAAGCAGGCTCCCTATCTCATATTACATAGATAGGCGTCCAGACGAGACTTGAATATCTCCAGAGAAGGAGACTCCACCACCTCCCTGGGCAGCCTATTCCACTGCTCTGTCACCCTCACTGTGAAAAAGTTCTTCCGCATGTTGGTGCGGAACTTCCTGTGCTCCAGCTTACAGCCATTGCCCCTAGTCCTGTCCCCACTGACCACTGAAAAGGGGCTGGCCAATTCCCCCTGCCACCCATGTCTAAGATACTTGTAAACACTAATTAGGTCCCCCCTAAGTCTTCTTTTTTCCAGGCTGAACAGACCCAGCTCACTCAACCTTTCCTCATAGGGGAGATGTTCCAGACCCCTAATCATCTTTGTCGCCCTTCTCTGGACTCTCTCCAGAAGGTCCCTGTCTTTTCTATACCAGGGAGCCCAGAACTGGACACAGTATTCCAGGTGGGGCCTGACCAATGCAGAGTAGAGGGGGAGGATCACCTCCTTCGACCTGCTGGACACACTCTTCCTGATGCATCCCAGGATCCCATTGGCTCTCTTGGCCACCAGGGCACACTGCTGGCTCATAGCCAACCTGTCATCAACCAGGACCCCTAGGTCCTTCTCCATAGAGCTCTTCTCCAACAGGTCATCCCCCAGCCTGTACTGATACAGTCGGTTATTCCTCCCCAGGTGCAAGACTTTACACTTGCTTTTGTTGAATTTCATTAGATTTCTCCCTGCCCAGCTCTCCAGTCTGTCCAGGTCTCGCTGGATGGCAGCGCAGTGTTCCTGCGTGTCAGCCACTCCTCCCAGTTTTGTATCATCGGCATACTTGCTGAGGGTGGATGCTATTCCCTCATCAAGGTCGTCAATGAAGATATTAAACAGGACTGGACCCAACACTGAGCCCTGGGGAACACCGCTAGTCACAGGCCTCCATTCAGATTCTACTCCACTGATCACGACCCTCTGAGCCCGGTCTGACAGCCAGTTCTCAACCCACCTCACTGTCCACTCGTCTATCCCTTGTTTCCTCAGCTTCTCTATCAGGATGTTGTGGGAGACAGTATCGAAAGCCTTGCTAAAGTCGAGGTAGATGACATCCACTGCTCTCCCTCCATCCACCCAGTTGGTAATAACATCATAGAAGGCTATGAGATTGGTCGAGCACGATCTCCCCTTGGTGAATCCATGCTGACTATTCCTCATGACCTTCTTCTCTTCCAGTTGTTTGGAGATGGCATCCAAAACAAGCTGTTCCATCACCTTTCCAGGGACAGAGGTGAGGCTGACTGGCCTATAGTTACTGGGATCCTCCTTCTTGCCTTTTTTAAAGACTGGAGTGACATTGGCTATCCTCCAATCTTCAGGCACTTCTCCTGTAGTCCAGGATCTGTCAAAGATGATAGAGAGCGGCTCCGCAATCACCTCCGCCAGCGCTCTCAGCACACGTGGGTGTATCCCATCCGGGCCCATGGATTTGTGTGCATCCATTCCTTTGAGTCGCTCCTGGACCACCCCTACCTCTACTAGAGGGGAGCCATTCGTTCCCCAACCACTCGTTCCCCAACCACTCCTACTTACATCTGGGATATGTGAGTCCTGAGAAGCCTTCGGAGTAAAGACCGAGGCAAAGAAGGCATTAAGTATCTCCACCTTCTCATCATCTCCCGTCACCAAGACACCCGCCTCATTCAACAAGGGACCTACATTATCCCTGGTCATCCTTTTACTATTTACATACCTGAAAAAGCTCTTTTTGTTGTCCTTTATGTCCCTTGCCAGCTTAATTTCTAAGCAGGCCTTAGCCCTCCTAGTTGCATCCCTACAGGCCCTGGCCACATCCTTATATTCATCCCATGATCTCAGACCCTGTTTCCACAGTTTATAGGTTTTCTGCTTCCCTTTGAGTTTACTCATGAGTTCCCTGCTTATCCACGCAGGTCTTCTACCTCTCTTTCCCGATTTCTTACTCAAAGGGATGCACCTATTCTGCGCTTGGAAGAAGTGCTGTTTGAATGTTAGCCAGCACTCGCAGGCTCCCATTCCTTCAAACAGAGCAGCCCATGGGATAGCCCCTATTTGATTTCGGAGGAGATCAAAGTTAGCTCTTCCAAAATTCAGGGTAGCTATCCTACTTTTTGGCTTGCCTCTTCCACTCAGGATCTTAAACTCGACCATTTCATGGTCGCTTTGTCCTAAGCTGCCCCCGACCTTCACTTCACTGACGAGCCCGTCCTTGTTAGTAAAAACAAGGTCAAGTACCCGCCCTCCCCTAGTAGGTTCCTGCACCATCTGTATCAGGAAGTTGTCTTCCATATACTGCAGAAATTGTCTGGACTGCATACGACTGGCCGTATTGCTTGCCCAGCAAATATCTGGGTAGTTGAAGTCCCCCATAAGGACCAGCGCCTGCGATCTTGAGGCTACTTCCAATTGCTTATAAAATTCATTATCAACCCGCTCCTCTTGATCAGGGGGCCTGTAGTACACGCCCACGACTATGTCACCCAAACTGGCCTGCCTTTTAATTCTTACCCACAAGCTCTCGACAAACGGTTCATCCCTACCCAGGTGGAGCTCAATACATTCTAGGTGCTCTCTAACATAAAGAGCAACTCCTCCACCTCGTCTCCCTAGTCTATCTTTCCTAAAAAGCACGTAGCCATCCATGGTAGCGTGCCAGTCATCCAGGGTGTCCCACCACGTCTCAGTGATCGCAATGAGATCGTGGCCCTGTGACCGCACAAAGATCTCTAATTCTTCTTGTTTGTTCCCCATGCTACGTGCGTTTGTGTATAGGCAATTTAGTGGGGCAGCAGATCCAGATATCCCCAACAGCTCACTGCGAGATTTTCGATAGGGGGTGGGCAAAAACTGCTCCACCGAGGAGTTCATGGGGTAGTCCACAGAGTTACCCCTACTCTCGTGTGGAGCAACATCCCCAAGTCTGCAATCGTGCTGTTGGCATTTATCTATTTCCCCCAGCAACTCGTGCTGTGTCTCCCAAAGCATCTGCCTTACCCCAGCAGCCTTTGTAATATCCCCTTCCCCCTTCCTAACTAGTTTAAAGCCCTATCAATGAGCCCTGCCATCTCCTGAGCAAGGATCCGCTTTCCTCTATGGGACAGGTAAGCCCCATTAGCAGTACTCATGTCCGGAGCAGAGTACACCATCCCTTGGTCAAAAAACCCAAATTTCTTGTGTAGGCACCAGCCTTTCAACCACTGATTCAATTCATGGGTTCTTCTGACCTGCTCCGAACCCCACCTCCCACAAGTGGGAATAGAAGAAAATATTATTTGGGCACCCGCCCCCCCAACAAAGCGACCTAGGTCACGAAATTCACTCTTGATAGTGCGCAGGCTACACTTCATGATTGCATCTTTACCTGCTTGAACTATCAAGAGCGGATAATAATCAGAGGGACTAACCAGCCCTGGGAGCCTTCTGGTAATATCCCTGATCCTGGCACCAGGAAGGCAGCACACCTCCCTACGTGTAGGGTCTGGTCTGCATATGGGGCCCTCCGTCCCACTAAGGAGGGAATCCCCAACTACAACTACTCTTCTTACTCGCTTTTCTGAGGCCGTCACAAGGCGTGCAGATACTCTCCTTGCTCTGGGCTTTTGCTTCCTCTGAGGTAGAGGGATTGTATTCGTCTCCTCACATACCTCACCTTCAACTCCCAGGGCCCCATATCTGTTGCTTATGGGGACCTGAGGGGGTGGGGTAGGGAGGCAGGGGGAGTGTCTACGGCAGCGAGTAGGGACTACCTTCCAGCCCTCCTCAGGGTGTGGGTTGCTCCCATTTACCTGGCTAGGGCAGGGCAGGGGGACCGCCTTCAGTAGTGTGGAATCTTCCTGGCACTTTACACTTTACATGTCTCTAGCATAAACTTCAAATTTGCAGTGTTTCCTGACTCAATAAGTTATGCTGAACTAATATAAGGGTAATGGGCTGATTTAATTGCTATAATGTCTTTACATACCTTTATTGGGGTAGGTGGCAACAAGTTAGCAACTGTGGAACAGTTGTATCTATTTGTCTTTCCTGGTTTGGCTAGTAAGCAGGTGAGGATGTGGAGAGAAAAAGAGAGTGCATGCTTTATACTTCTAGACTGCAGATGATGGTGCATTTCAGATCTCCAAAAAGTGAAACAAGTGAAGAAAAAGTTGTGTAAGAACATCAAAAGTACAATGACATACGTGAAGAGCAAAGACTGGTCCCACTAGCTTTGAATGGTTTTCCCTCTCCCAGCTGGTATATGCTGTTGTCAGTAGTTAGCTGCTGCATTACATAGAGCACAGCTTGCTGACAACCTGGCTCAGCTTGAATCTAAACCAACTTAATGCCAATAGAGATTTCTAGACCTGAGGCATAAGGTTTGTGATCTTTTTAGTCCAGCTTTTTTGGCTGATGTCAAACAATATCAGTTTCTCTTTTTTTCTTTGGATCTATCAAGTCCTCATTCAGAACAAAATGTGGTTATATGAGGTGAAAGAAAAAAACAACCCAGTGACCTTTGCTGTAGTTGGTAGGGATTAAAGCCATATGGGATGTGAGTGCTTCTGTAAATCGCACTAGAGGAATCGTTTCTTTGAAATGAATCAAGCATGGATGAGAAACACCTATCTCTTATGCTACCTTGTTCAATTAGTATTTGAAATACTTTAAAAATGTGAGGTTCTTCACTGTATAACCTTAGCTGTGGATGGATTGTCAGCCCTGTTTATTGAATGTATGCCTTAGAAGAATGCTAGAAAAGGCCATCACTTTTGCACAGTAGCGGGGGCAGCACTTCTGCTAGAGTTATATGCTTTTGAGAAAGGAGTACATTTGCCCAACAGTACATGTGCAATTAATGTCCATGATTGCTCCTAAAGCTAATGTGAATTGTAAGCATAAAGCCTCCCACCTCTTTTGAGCGCGAGGGATGCAGTGCCAGGCAATGGCAGTCAATGTTCTCTGTCTCATCAGTCATGGGAAAGGGTAGAGGGGGACATTGCGTCACTGCTAACTACATAATATTTCTGGAAACAATATGCTTGAGTGCATGGGCTTGGGGAGGACACTGAAAAAACATCATGAAGTGTATTCTGTCCTTTATATGCTTCTGGTAATGCAAGCTGAATTTATTAGCAGCTTGTTGCTACAGTAAAAAGCATTCCCAAGATTTACGGCTGAAACAATAGCTGTAGATGTTCAGTCCTGTTGTATTTATTGAAGGCTTTGTTGAGCTCATGGCATCCTTTGATTAATTGCCATCTGAGGCATATTTTGTAACAAGGACTGTGTCAGAGTTTTGTGCCACTGTATTTCATAAAGTTCCACCAGGCCTTTAGGGAGAGGGAGTGAGAAAGCATTAACTTAACGGGTGTGTGGGCAAGTGCTAAAAGTAATAACTAATTGACTGCCAGTGAGGACTTACACGTTTAGAGCACACCTCCTCAAGTAATGATGGGTTTTACATTTTACTTTAACACAGAGTAGCCATTATCTTATTGCTGGGATGAGTTTCAAGAGCATGCATCCTAAAAGCCCAGAACTTTCTCAACCATTTAAAAAGATGGAGGAGTATACTGTAGTCTTGTAGTATTCTTTATAGTGGAGTGAAAAGGTGAGAGTATATGCAGCTCATGGTAATAGAATAACACCAGCTTTAGCCTGCAAGAATTCTTCCAGTATTTGAAAATATATGCATGCAAAACTGAGGATCTTAATGTTTAGATGAACTCCATGGAAGTGTATCAGAGGATTAAGGCTAACTTTATTCGAGTGTATCCAGCATGATCTGTTGATAAGATTATTTTTTTAAGAGGCTGCCAGCTCCTCTTTTATGGTTTCAGAAACAGAAATTAACCTAGAATCTAAAGATTAAGCTAGGTCCTTGCTTTGTGCGAGATGTCTCCATAAATACCTTTTGTGAGGTCACAATAGTCTGACAGTACATCAGTTTTATTGCTACAGCTTTTGTTCAAGTGTCAATGGTTTGGTATTTAGCAGGGAATAAAAAGTAGGAAATCAATGTAACTTTGCCACCAAATAGTCATTTGATGTGTATTATAGGAATACAATTGCTGTGCAGCTTGTTCCACTACTCTTACTATTTCACAGGCACTGGACTTGTATCATTTTGGGTCCAAAAAGACGACTTGAATTTGGTATGTTTTTGAGTGCACCCATTTCAAAGTGTAACCTTCTGACTTCTATGATTTACTCTGGAGTGAGTGTGACCCTTAGTGATTTGTATCTTATGAATAAATTTGAATTTTGTGTTTAGCTTCAAGCTCCTTTCCTTCAGTATTTCTACTGGTTTGGCCACAAGGCCAAATGAAATATAAAAAAAGCTACAAGAATTATGGCAGTCATTGCCACTTCCTTTTCAGAGGGAAATGAAAATGATACTTAGAGAAGTCAAAGTGCTTCCAGTGTTTTAAATAAGGCTCTAAAGTATTATGGCTTTTTTAAACTGGATTTTTGACTAGTTTATCCTTTTAAAAAAAAGAAAAAACTATAACAATTATTAGAAATAAGATATTAGAGTAGTAGTTTTTATTGTGCTGCCTGCATTAGCAATGGAATAATTTCTTTTGAAGAATGCCAGTGCTGTTACATTGGGTAAATATTTAGTCCCTACACTTACACAAATCCAAACTGACTTTATCTGAAATCAGTTGGACAGTTAAAGTCAGTAAATTGTTGATGCAACTGATAAATGGTATGTAATTATTTAGGCATCTTACTACAAATCCATCTCTAAATAAAGCAAAACAAAGGGTGCTCAGTTATGTAGATGCTACAAACTGTCTGCATTGGTCTGGGGCTTAGCATAACAGTCACTAAATTCCAATTTGGGCACCAAATGGAGTGATGATCCCCAATGCAAGAGTTTGGTATCCTTCCAGCCACCGTTTGGGCAGAGAGGGGACAAGACTAATGCTGTAACTTTAGTTCCCTGTTCATCCTTTCTCTTTCCTCTGTCTGCACTTGAGTAGTACACAGTTGTCCTTGCTCCGCTTCCAACCCCAGGTCCCAGGAATCATAGAATGGCAAGGGTTGGAAGGGACCCCAAGGATCATAGAGCTCCAACCCCTCTACCACAGGCAGGGCCACCAACCTCAGGCCTGGAGCTACACAAGGTTGCCCGGGGCCCCATCCAACCTGGCCTTGAACACTTCCAGGGATGGGGCATCCACCACCTCTCTGGGCAGCCTGTTCCAGCACCTCACCCCTCTTTCTGTAAAAAACTTCCTCCTAGCATCTAATCTAAACCTTCCTTCCTTTAGTTTTAATCCATTCCCCCTTGTCCTGCCATTGTCTATCCTTTTAAAAAGTTGATTCCCCTCCTGTTTATAATCTCCCTTCAGGTACTGGAAGGCTGCAATGTGGTTCCCCCGCAGCCTTCTCTTCTCCACGCTGAACAAGTCCAGCTCCCTCAGCCTCTCTTTGTAGGGCGGGTGTTCCAGCCCTCTAATCATCTTTGTGGCCCTCCTCTGAACCCTCTCAAACAGTTCCACATCTTTCTTGTATTGGGGGCCCCTGATCTGGACACAGGACTCCAGGTGGGGCCTCACGAGGGCAGAGTAGAGAGGGACAATCATCTCCCTGTCCCTGCTGGCCACCCCTCTTCTGATGGAGCCCAGGATACCATTGGCTTTGCGAGCTGCAAGAGCACACTGCTGGCTCATGTTAAGTTTCTCATCCACCAATGGAATGCCTTAAGCACATGTCTGCTCCCAAATACCAAGTGGTAGGTGCTCAGGAGACAGTGCCCATGTGGGAGCAGAATATCTGCTATGGCGTGACTGTTGATGGAGCCCTCTCTTGTGCTGGTACCTGTATAAGCTTTGCCAGTTAGACATCCCTGTATTTAAGCTGTGTGAAGGCCTTTGTTTGTCAGTGTTGGTCCATTACGCAGATGAATTAAATTGTAAAGAACAATGTAGGAAAGCAGCCAAGTAACCACAGCCCTGCTGGTGCTGGCATACCCTGCTCTTTGCTTGAATTAAATGAAAGCCCTTCCCCAGAGAGTGGAAATCCTGGGAGCTCTTTTTCTGGGTAAAGATGTATTGAAGTTTTCAACTTGAAAGGAAGAGGAAGAACAGAGAAGAGACTTCTAGTGTGGAGTATTGGAAAAGAGGGCTCTTTCCACCTGTGGAAAAGTGGTGGTAGAGACAGTGTAAGAAGGAACATGTGTATCTGTTGTAGGAGGCGTGAGTGTTGTCCCATGTCTGTGGGACCAGTTGTTTCAATCTAGTGGCTCAATTTTAAGTTGTGTCTGTCTCTTCTCTGCTTTCTGCGTTTAAAGGGTCAGCTGGGTAGTTCCATTGTTGTGTTGCTTTTAAAATTGGGGGTGGGGGAAAATGCTCTGTTACTGTTGTGACAGTCTAAAATTACTTATCTTGATCTCTTCCAGTCCTTTACTCATAATGGAAGCGGTTTCCAGAGGCAGTTACAAGTTGTAACCACATGAGTTAGATCTGGTTATGCTTTGCTGGTTTGGAGATTGTGTTCAGAGTAGCTTTTGTGTGCTTGTTCTTTATCACTCTGCCATTCATGAGTGAATATTCATGGATCATTTCCTTTCAAATACTTACTGGGTCGTCTGTTTTCATATGTTAAGTCTTTGTATGAAATAAGCTAGATAATTTTGAGAAAACATTTTAATTAGAGCCTTAGAAGCCATAAATATTTCACTATTTAATAAAATAGTGCTGCAAGATGTAAATGATTAAATGGACCTTATTTTAGATACTTTAAATTGTATAACTTAAAATTACACATGCTTTCCCACTTGCAGATGTGATAAAACCTTGATACATTGCAACCCATACTTTTTGTTTCTTAGTGACTTAAAGTACTCTTTACTTTTTTTCCTTCTCCAGTTTCCTTGTAGAAGATGGTCTGTCTTTGCTGAATGCTGAGTAACAAGCTTTTGGCAGCAGAGGTGGGTAACTTGTTTTACGTTTTTATCATCAGCCTATAAACTACTCATTTACAGAATGAGGCAATCTTGTTGTAGAAGATAAAGATATTAATCAAGAAGCTGATAATGTGAAGCATCAGGGTCAGGTAATATGATTTATGAGTATTTTGAATACAAGTCAAGTCTCTTTGTATTTTCTCTTACTGAAAAGTTCAAGAGTGATTTCTGGGTTAAAATTCTGAGTGCTTTCTATTTGAAAACGTAATGAAAATGGGAAATTAAAAATATAAAAGCCATCTGATTAATGCAAACCAGTTAATGCATGCTTTCCTGCGGTGATGTAAAAAGGTCTGTGTCGTAAGAACAATAATATTTTCAGAGTTTATTTACATCTGCGTTCAATTCCTGGTGCTTTCCTTTCTGAACCACAAAGCTCAAGATGCATTACCTTGCTGTGAGAATTTCATCAAAATTGAGTGCAGCTATATATTTGCATTTTGGCAGGCTGGGAAGGAGGGTCACACATTTATAATGAGTACAAAGCACTTTGATATTCTTTTTCATCCCTGGGAACAGGGCAGACTGTATGAATGGTTTTGATAGTTTTCCATGAAAAACTTATGTGAAACCAAACTGCGGTCCCTGCTTTGAAGCAGTGATGAGGGAATGCAGATTTTTCACTTAAAAATGAGAATATGAAGTAAGTGACAATAGAAATAAAGGTAGAAGGAAAAAAAGTTGGTTCTTTAAAGCAGATAAATATCTAAGTAAGATTAATTTGAGTCTGAGCATTTCTTAGGGCCTCTTTATTTTCTTGGGGAATTTGATTTTTACTTCGTATACTACTGAAATGGGAGATCCATCCATATTAATTGATCAGTGCTTTTCTGTGGTGCTTTTTCTGGTTTTAGAGTGGTTTTATTTTTTCTTTTTAAATTGGGACCATTTTCTTGCAAAACCGAACCCTGTTATGTTCCCTGCTGGAGGTTCTAAAGTAACCTGAGATTAACTCCTCTTGGAGTAGAACTGTGTATATTGCAGTTATGTTTTGATATTACACCTATACAGCTAATATTCAGATGTTATTTGCTGCTTTTGCTGTCATCTTGTATGCAAGAAGTCAAAGGAAAAAATTAAATGATGTGGATTCTTTGACATCTCATGTGACTTCTTACGTGGTATTTCGACATTAGCTTCTATAATTACTTGTGAATATTAATTAGGAAATGGATTTACCTCTAGGAATTGTGAAATAGATAATTTTGTCCACTATTTATCACACTAGCTGATGAGAGGAAACTAAAGGTTTCTTCTGAACAGCAAAGCAGCCTTTAGCTTAATTTATGGAGTTTAAATCTCAAACAGTATTTAATAGATGTTAAAGTATTATGAATATGGAAGAAAATGGTGTTTACATTCTCCTAAAATATACCTCAGTAAGTGTTGGCAGTTGAATTACTGAACAGTAAAAAATAGACATTTCTGTCCTAATCTACTCCATCTGAGTCTGGGGGGGAAAAAAGATAGATTGAGTATTGTAAAGAAGAGCTGCTAAATACCTACACTTCATCTCTGGGCAGCTCAGTGTTCTGAGGGACAGGCAGACTGAATTACACACAAGTATAAGGTAATCATAGGGATATTACGAAGAGAATCATAAGATAGATGGCAGCACTTACCTGCACCTGCCTTGGACAGATGAGCAGCCCTTCTTTTGGACATTTCTATTTCTTTAGAGAGATACCTGGAAGTTCAGCTATGGCTGACTCTTTCCTTTTTTAATGCTCAGTATTACGAGACACAAATTTTAGTAATTCCAGTGAGGTCATCAGAACTGTGTGCTTCCATCAGCTGAATATGATTTAAATATTTGAACTTCAGGAACCCTTGCTAATCTCTTTCATAGGTCTTTAATTGCCCAACGCGTTGTAGTACTTGCACAAATTATTACAGTGCTATTGTCTCATGCTGTTTGGACATGTATACTGGCATAGATTTATATTGACTTAGAAGAATTGTCAATTAATATTTCATAACTGTAACTCTTAAGATAAATATTCTCTACCAGAGGGGTAGCACAGATCAGAAAATATTTGCCATAAGAGGATAGGTGAAAAAAGATAAGAAATCAAATACAGGGCTGATGTCGATGAGTCATAATGATACAAGTGCACACGTGCCCTGCAATTGATATGCGATGGATCTTTAATTAAAAACCTTCACCTCAAAATAACATCTGTAAAATTTATTTTGTGATATCACAGCAGCAGTTGTTATGCAGTAGCAATTTAACTCTATTTTGGTAAAGTCTTTTGCAAAAGCCAAACCGTGACAGCAGTACTTCAGCTGACAAGTGCCCAGCTCTGAAAGTGGTCCCATTAGCTTAACTTTAATTCATGGTATGTTTCCTTTGAGTTCCAAGGGAATACTTGTTGCAGTAGGAACTTCAGAAATCTGGTTGAGTGTTAGATATGTCAATGAGAACTGACAAGACTGAGAGCTTGCAGGTCCTCAGGTATTTTTACTTTAAACATGGTTAATATTGTCCCACAGAATGGGTAGCATGAACTTGAATCTCAAATGAAACATGTTGTGGTGGTTTAGGCCTGGCTGGAGGCTAGACACCCACCAAAGTCAGTCTATTACTCCCCTTTGTATTTGGACAGGGGAGAAAATACATAGAGAGTCCCAGGAGTCAAGATAAGGACAGGGAGAGATCATCCTGTCATCAACGACACGGGCAAAACAGACTCAACACAGAGTAAAGGAAAGAAAACTATCTAATTTATTACACTACACACACAGTGAAACCAGAGTAGGACAATGAGAAGCGTGACCAGATCTTAAAACACCTTTCCCCACCCCTCCCTTCTTAGCAGGCTTCACTCTAGTTATGACTTCACTCCCTTCTTCCACCCCATTGTGGTACAGGGAGGGGCAGGGACTGGGGATATGGGGGCTTCAGTCAGTTCCTTGTAAGTTGGTTTCCTTCTTGGCCAGGGGGGATTCATTCCACACACCTTTCCCCTGCTGCACCCTGGGATCCCACTCACGGGAGACAGTCCTTCACAAACTTCTCCAACATGAGTCCTTTCCCACAGGGCTTTATCTCTTCATCAGCTGCCCCTGCCATCACTGCTATGGTGGGCAGCAATAAATCACAGTCTCTCCAGTCCTCCACAGGGTCACAAGCCTCTCTTCAGTAAACCTGCTCCAGAGCAACTCTCTCTTGCTCATCTCTGTGTCTTTGTCTCTCTCCATGGGCTGCAGGTGCTGGCAAGGGCTTGCTCCAACATGGGTCACAGCATCTTCTCTATGTCTCCACCTGCTCCATCCAGTGTGGAGCCTCTCCATGGGCTACAGGTGGGGTCTCAGCCTTTTCCATGGACTGTGGGAGCCACCCATTCTACCATGGGTTTCTCCACAGGCTGCAGGGGCATCATTCTCTCCAGCGTCTGGGCCGCCTCCTCCCTCCCCTCCCCAGCCTTGGTGTCTGCCCAGCTTGTTACATCTTCTCATTCCCTTCTCTGGTGGCAAAATGCAGCTGCTTGCATTTTTCTTTCTCCTACATGTGATCCCAGAGGTGCTGTGACCATTTCTGAATGGCTCTGCCCTGGTCAGCAGCAACTCTGAAAAGGCAGATGTTTACAGTCTGGGGCCTGCAGAGAGCTTCTAGCTGCTCCTCATAACAGCCATTTTCTCTCCCAGCACCCAGCTACGCAGAACTGTGACACACATGTAATTTATTTCCAGTTTAGGGAAAATAAACCAGTTAGATTTTCTTCTTAATGTGTAGTGACAGGAACTATTGTTATTCATGTGGACAATTTAAAATGTAGCCTTTTGTCCCTGATTAAAAACTTCAGTCCTTTGCTTGTGGGGACAGAATATATCTGAATGATAACGAAGGGTTTGAGCTGCAAAACAGTGGTGGTGAACATACTTCTCTGAAGTCATTATCCAGGAAGCTTTCTACACTGGAAGCTATAGAAATGCAGTTGCAGTTAACCTTACTGGTGTGGTTTGTTTGTCCTGAGAAACTGGATGGTAAAGAATTCTGTCCTCGAATTCGAAAGAAGGAGAATGCAAGTTTAGTGAAATAGCTTCCTTTCCTAATCATGTGATTTCCTTTTAAGCTCCCTAACATCACTGAGAGACCATGGTGGGTTTGGATTTCAACTGAGAGGGGTATATCATTAACATCTATTGTTAAATAATGAAATGGTGGAGCACCGTGGTAAACTAGTGGGAGTGCCTAACACACTGAGGAATAGTGAAGTGATAAAAGGAGCTCTGAGAGAACTTGTGGCTGTAGCAAACAGACAAAACAAGTGTGTGTTCACTGCTTGTTCCAGAGGAGTTTAGGAACACACTAAAGCAGGGTATTGCCTTCTCCATGGGGAAGCCCTTGGAATGGTCTCAAAACGCAGTTATCAATAAGTTTGAGACTAAAATGAGAAGGAATTGTAACAAATCTAAGGTTAGCATAGTATTACCTAAGAGTCCTTGGGAAATTAAGCAATGAAGTGGCTGACCAAACGATTGTGAAGCATGACCCTGCACTAAATCAGCCTTGATATCAAGGGAATATAAGGTGGTAACTGCAAGTACTGCTTTGTTCTGATCCTGCACAGTGTGAGAGTTCTCCAGGAACTTTACCAAATATATACTGGAAACTGGTCTGGCAACCTTGGTAAGTAATTTAGGGGAAAAAAAGGGGTAAATAGTAATGTGACAGTTAAGTACACAGCTGTTCAGTCAGCTTTATATTTGACTTTAGACTTGAGTATACTCATATGATGTGACTGAAAGGCATTCAGAACTATGGTATTCATAAATGCAGAGTAATGCACTTAAGGACAAGATAAAACAGCTGCATCAACATATATGCAATGTTGGGCTCTAATTTAGTTCTCAGCACTTAGCAAAGACAGCTTGGAATTTATATTAAAGAACCAGAATACATGCAGAGTAGGAAAGTACAGAGGTGTGGAGAAGGAGGGAGAGTTTTAAAAGAAAGATGAAACTGACTCTTCACATGAGAAAATTTACAGTGGAGGTGAAATGTGATGGAGATTTACAAAATCATGGGAGTATAGAAAAGGTGAATAGGGAGTGATTGCTCACAGTTTCTGACAATGCCAGTTCTAAGAGGTGCCCGATGCCATTATTCAAACAGTAGCTCTAAAGTAGAAACTAATATTCCTTTCCCCCCTTGGAGAGAAGTTAGTCATTTAAACTTGTGGCTTCTAGGGTTAAGGAGGCCAAGAGAATAACAAAAAAAATTAGAGAATCCAGTGTCCATTAATGGCTATAAACCATCTTCCCCAAAAAAGTGATTGTCCGGTGCTTGTATGGTATTGCAGGAAAGGATCTTTCTCCTGACATATACTTTGTCACAATTTTCTTTCCTTGGACACTGAATAGCTGCTTGTTAAAGGCCATATAACAGGGCAAGCAGACCTTTGCTCTGATGTGTAAGTGTTTCTCCTTTCTCCATTCATATTTATTTTAACTCTATTTTAAAATTTTGGCATACTGAAGAATAAATGCACTGGAGCAGTTTCTTAATCGGGGAGCTTTCAGAGATAACTGGTGGGAAGCTGTTGCTTGAGCCACCATTTGAAGAGTAAGGCCTAGCCTTCTGTGGTAGGCATGGATCTGATCTTTTTGGCACTCTACTGATATTTTACTACCTAAGTGCCTGAATTCCCTTGATAGCTGTATATGCATTGGAACCTCTGGGACAAAATGGAGTGGAAGCTGAAGTTAAAGCACTACAAGTTGCCTGGCAGGGGTAGTGACCCTGTTTACCAGGTTTGAATGCTTAAAACTGGCAGCACTGAGCATCTCTGATCCAGATGGAATTGATTCATGGTGATTCTGAACCATCATGGTTATGACAGAGCAGCTCAGTGCATGGAAGCACATCAGCTTTCAGAAGGTACTGCAGTATTAGGTGTAGGCAACAGCCGAACAAATGTTTCTAGGACCTGCTGAACAAATGTTTCCAGGACCATGAGAATGCTCTGTCATCGAAATGTCAGTTCAGTGCCCAATGTCATTTGTGGCTTTATCGCTGTATGCTAAAGAAAAATATTTCTCTAATTTTCTAGCTTTAACCCTTTCTCAGGATACAGTGAAAGAAAAGTCTCTCAAGGCTATTGTTTTTTTTCTTGTCCTCAAGGATAATTCAGCACTTACGAACAATAATGATTTTGAGTCTATCCGAGTCTTAAATTTATTTTCATTTACACTTATTTGGTGGCTTTCTTGGCTGGTTATAATACTTCCCCCACTCCTTACCCCCTAAAGCACTCCTGAAATGTTCTGTAAATGCCTAATATTGAAGCAATCAAAGACCTCTCCGAATTGTAGTATGTGGATAGTAGGCAGGCATAAGGCATACACAGAGATAGGCTATATAGAGATATTCTCTACTGATGCATTTTTCAGTGCCAGCACTCAAGGCAGGTTTAGCCTTTTTGTGCAGGAATCAAATTCTCCATGCCCATGAGCTACTTAGGAGTCTCCTGTCATTTGCAGTGTGAGCCTGCCTCCATGAGCAAGGGTTTGAAAAGAGACTTGTGATATTTGTTTTGATTTGGATCTTGGAAAAAGTTTGAACTGGCAAAGCCAATAGCTGGAAAAGTTTTTAAAAATTACCCCTCTGCCATTTCTGTCTTTGGTGGAATGGCTTGTCAGTGAACTTCAGAGTAAGACATTTTTAAGCATGCAGTGTTCTCTGCTTGTCAGAGTCCTGGTTGCACCTCTTAATTTATGTCTACTGCCATTCTGTAGTAACAAGAAATGGCATTTCTGTAGTCTTCCATACAGCTCTTCCTGGACATCCTGTAACAATCCTGTGAATTCATCTGACTGTATTGGAGTAGTCAAAGATAACTCTTAGAATGAAGTGGTATTCTCAGTTAAACCACTGGAAAACAGTGGTGGCGTGTGGCATATCAAGGCTGCAAATATGACCTGGATTTACACTGGAATAAAAGAAAATCCACTACTTGATTCTAAAATTTGTTAACTCTGACTTTAAACACAAGTGTACTTAACCATTTTATTACATCTCGTAGACTATTCTCTCTCTGTATACAATTCTTGTGTGTTTAGATATTGCTTATTGATTTTTTTAAAAACAAGTTTATATTAATAACCTTGATTTGGTTAAAGTACTTTTTTTAATGCAATTTATGTAATATTCTCCTGAACCTTGTGGTTTACTGTTGTAACATTTACAGAGTCTATTTTTCTGACATTATACGCTAACTCAGGCTTTTGTCTAGAGGCCTATAGAATAAATGTTAAGCACAGGTTTATGCTAATATGCACATTAGTTTGCAAGCTAAATGTTAAGACAATACTTCAAAAGGAAAAAGTAGAATCAAAGGAAATATCATGATGGAAAAACTGAACAAACATATTCCATGTAATACATCAGTTTTCTTTTGTTTGCCTAATTGTACTAAAGACATGTAACCTTTATTATATAGACTCTACTAGTCTCTGGCTTTGGTAACAAGGTTACTTTGTAGAATTCTTTTGTTTACCGGTCTTCTGATAAGATGACTGTGTTTCTTCATACTTTACAACTAAATAATTAAATATTTTTTAATGGATGGAAGGGATACAGGGAAAAAATATTTTCATCAGTGATAATATGCTTAACTAATTGAAGTAAAATAGTTAAAATACATGTGTTTTCTAAAGATTTGCTTTTGTATAATTATGTTTTGAAACATGTTTCAAATTCTCCTAAGTGGAAACAAAATGTTTTCCTTGATGCCCATTTTATATTTTCAGACGTGAATGATTTTTTTAAATGGTAATTGAGTAGAATTTTCAGAAAAACATTTTATACTAGAAATCTTTACATGAAAATAACTTAGAGCATCCTCAGGATAAGCAGTCTCATTAATTCTAGAATATGTAATTATCTCATTCATCAGAAAAATGGATTTAGGTATTTTACTTCACTGTATTCACTAATTATGCTGTTCAGTATTTCTTGTTCAGTTGAGGTGAAGTAACTTAGACTGTTTTGAAGTAAACTACATACTAACTACTGTTTAGAATTTTTCAGAATGTTTTATGCTTCCTTCTACCCATAGCAGTAGCAAACCTGCTGTGTAGGTGTACAGCAGCATGCAAGAAATTAAGTGCAATGCTGAAGTAAAATTGCTATACTTTGTCCTCCAACAGCTCCTTTCTTAAAGAACTATGAGAACCTACAGATTTTGTAGAAGGCTTTTATTCCTTGCTTAGAAGGCTTTTAGCTGTTAGCACTGTAGTAGTATGTAAACCTTAGCCTCTCTTATGCAGAATGGGTTTTCTTCTGTCTAAAGAATTTTCAGAAGACAGGAGTTGATCAGAGAAGTAGCTGGTGGCCCTTGTAGTTCCATGTCACTGTTTGGGTTTTTTACCAGAGCTTTGTGCTGTGCCATATGGAAGTCATGCTTGCCCAGTCCCTCTGAAGTTATGCACTTAACAACTGGCCCAGCTTAATGCACTCTTACCTAGCGAAAGGGCAACGCTTGTGCACCCAGTCACTGTGGTCAATGAAAGCTGAGCTTCCCACTTGTCACACAATGGTCTTTCAGCTACATAGCTGAAAACATCAACATAGTATCCAAAAAGGGATGCTTGCATTCCCTGATGTCCTTCTGGTCATTAAGAGCAGCTGCAGGTGTGTACATTTGTCCCCTTGTCTGTCTGACCTTAGCTTACCCTGGTAAAAGCCCCTCAGGTCTCCTCAGACTGGAATACACTCAGCATTCCTGACGCCCAGGGAGAGACGTACCTGTTAAGGGTTTCATGTGTGCTATATGAAGTGTCTGCCAAATGGTACATCCTGGCATATACTGCTTTCAAATTTGGCCATTATGTGTCGGCCTATCTTGTGAGGTATGCAGTAGCTCTCAGGGAAATAAAGAAATACTTCCTTCTGTGTCCTTGGTAGAAGCCATACTCATGTCCTGATGTATCTAATTAGTGGAGTGATACTAGAAGATACTACAAAATCCTGCAGATTAATATATCTGACCAAGTTCAGCACACGTTGAGGATTGTCACAGATTGTATGCATCTTTCTACCCCCTCCAGCTATTCTTGTTTGTCTGGTCATAGGCCTATAAATCTGTAATGGGATGCTGTCTTAATCTATAGTATTCAATAGAACATTACATTAAAAACTTAGAAGAAATAAAAAAAAGATGGTTTAGTTGCTGAAAGATGTAACTGCAAATGCAATGGATATGTTTGTATTCTGCGTTTTAAAAGAGGCTGGTCCATTTATACTATGAGGAATCTTCAAATTAACTGAAGCGTGATTATTCATTGTGGTGGTTTGTCCCTGGCTAGAAGCCAAATATCCACCAAGCCATTCACTCACTCTCCTTTTCAGCCGAGAAGGGGAGAAAAATATATATCAGGAGGCTTAGGATTCAAGATAAGGACAGAGGGATCACTCTCCAATTAGTACAATGGGCAAAACAGACTCAGCACAGAATAAAAGAAACTATTACAACTACACAGCCAGTGAACCAGAGTTGGGTAATGAGAAGCACCTTCCCCCCACCCCTCTCTTAGCAGACTTGAATCATAAATTCACTCCCTTCTTCCCCCCATTGTGGTGCAGGGAGGGGCAGGGAATGGGGGCTTTCAGTCTGTTCCTCTCAACTTGTTTTCCTCCTTAGCTGGGCGTGGGGTCATTCCGCACCCTTCCCCTGCAGCACTGCAGGGTCCCATCCACAGGAGACAGTCCTCCATGAACTTCTCCAGCATGAGCTCTCTCCATTGGGGAGTCATCTCCTCACCACATTCCTCAGCAGGGCTCCCTTCCATGGGGTGCTGACCTTTGGGCCCAGACTACTCTAGCCTGGTCCCCCACAGAGTCACAAGTCCCCTGGAAAACCTGCTGTGGCGTGGATCAATCTCTTCACAGGCCACAGAAGTCTCTGCTCCCCATCCTCATCCATGGGCTGCATTGGGACAGGTGCTCTACCATGGTCTTCTCCACTGGCTGCAGGGGAAATCGTCTCTCTGGCACCTGGAGAGCCTCCTTCTTCCCCCGCACCCTCTTCTTTGGGCCTGGTCTTTGTGTCTGCACAGCTCGTTACATTTTCTCAGTCCTTTCTCTGGTGGTAAAATGCACCTGCCTGCAGTTTTTCTTCTGCTTGGCCCTGGTCAGCAGCAGCTTTGGCCTTGAACTGGCCAATGTTCACTTTCTAGGGCCTGCAGAGACCTTCTAGCTGCTGCTTGCAGAAGCCATCTCAGTAGCAAAACTACAACTTTCATTAAAATACATTGAGAAATGTCAGTATGTTCAGTAATTTATGAACTGTATCTACTTCCAGAATTCTAATTTCTTCTGCAGAAAACATTTATTCTGCAAAAGCCTGCTAAGTATACCTTGTATAATAAAGATATACATTTACTCCAATGTGGTCATTTAAGTCTCATATATATTGAATGGTGATCATAACGTATCACAAACACTGCATTCTTAAACACAAAAAGTGTTCAGGTTCAATAATTAGAACTCTCACCTTTTAAGATTTTTATTTAGCCAGGCATTATTACTAGATGAAACTTTTTGTTGTATTTTTAAAGCCTGTCACTTCCTGCCTATGAAGTTAGTTGTTAAAATAAAATTTGAAGGTGTTTCCAGACAGACTGAAGGCTTCATAAGAAAAATATTTGCTCTCTGAGGATAAATTATTTTGAGGTAGTGAAATGATTACCTCTAACTTGTTTGTGTTCTGCATACAGGGATCATACTCTGTACAAGAGCAGAGGGTATATACAAGAGTAGTATCTCAGTGCAGAAGTAAGCATCTATTGTTCTATACAAATATCTGATGTTTCATTCAGTATATGAAGCAAGTAATATGTTACAAACCCATGCCTGCCTTCTCTGTTGTGTGCATTGATTGAAAGTACGAGTTAACAGGGAGAGGTTTAATTACAGTAATTAGCGCTTAGTATCTCAAACACTTTAAATAGTGCAGTATTTTACAACTTAATGTTTGTCTGTCTTGAAAGCTTCTTCATAGCTACATAGCTGGACATCTTGCCCATTCATGCAAGGACTTGTTTTACTTTTTAATTTTAATCCTCTTATTCTTGGGTACAGTCAGCGATTGTCTGAGGATGTTTTGATTTACATCCATTCTGTGGAAGTCCTTTTTACCTCAGGAGAATAAAGCAGGCCTAAGAAAGGGGCTGTGCATATGGGAATATGTGAAATGAGTGGAGATTCACTTCTGTACTGAGATAACTTTCTGAAAGGAGGAAGGGGATCCAAAGGCCCTGAGTGTCAATACTATGTACTAGTTAGCTAATAGAAATACACCAGGAGCAGAATTAATTCCTGGATAAAAAGGAAAGATAAAAATGTTAAATAAATATTTCCCTAGGACTTCGTATGGCAAACTAAATTGCACATAAATGCTAATCCTAAAAAAAGAAAGGAAATGCTTTTTTTATCTATGCTAAAATGAGATTTAGGTTTTGGTATTCTTCCATTTTTCTGTTACACTTTCATAATATAATTCACTTTAAATTTATTAAATTTTAGCAATATTTTTTTTTACTGGCTAAACTTTTCGATTAATGAAAATGTGGCTTAGGGGCATTTGGTGTTACATGCTATTTTTAGAAGCTGTTTTTGTTCTGCTGATACATTTTGCCATAAAGAGACTAGGTTGTTCTTTATCATGTCATTAGGAAGCATTACAGTGAGGTTATGCTTGCTTTCTTTAAAGGCTATTTAAACAGCAGCTTGAATCAATCTGTTGTATTCTTCCTACTAGACCACACGATCTTTGTTCTGTATTATCTATGTGTTAGTAGATTTTCCCTCTCTGCCCTTCCTTACTCCTTTCTTGCTAGGCATATTTAGAAACTGCAAGCATTGTAAACTCATCCTTGGCTGTGCTGGCTGGTGACATCTTCCTTTTCTTTAGACCATGAGCTGGCTAGGTTTTGTATTGTTCATTTTTCTCTTCTATCCTTGTTTCCACCAAGAGGTTGTGGTCCTTGTTCTCTCATGCTAGCAGAGGCAGGCATTCCTATTTCAAAAAAAGTAGATATTTGTGAGTTGATTTTCTTTTTGGAGGCGGCTACTTCTGTCTTAATCTCTATATTGAAACCTGGGGAGTGGAAAGGTTATTACAGATTCCCCCTAATGATTTCTTCTTTTGGGGAAAAAAAAAAATAAATCTGTTGCCAATGTATATCGATCTTCCTAAGCAAAAATTAGTGAAGGGTAAAACACATCTTCTGCATGAGCCTTTGTAAGGAATGATTCTCAGTCAATAAAGTAGCCAACTATTTTCTTAAGTAATTTTGAAGTTTACAGAATAGATGAGACTGTAAAGATGGGCTGTAATGTTTCATAGGGTAGTTAGAAAATCTCTTTGCAAATGGCATTGCAAAAGGAGGTAGCTGTGAAAGTGTCTTGCATGAGGCTTTTCCCACTGTTTCTGGGTCTTCAGTGTGCTCATCTGTCTTGACAGAAGTTAGTAATACTAAAAATATTTAGGTGGAATCCCAATGTAATTAGAAGGATGAGGGTCTTAGACTTGACCAGATCAGTGAAATGTCTATAACTGTGATCATATTACTGAGTGCATATCTACAGGAAAAATGTATATTTTCATCTCTTTCTATTGTTTTGATTTGTTTGTATTTTCAAATCACTAACTTCATGGCCTGATCCCAAAGGAATTCTATGCTTTGTCATGCAGTAGCTGGTGAGATAAATACATGTTAAAAGAATTTGTTATAATGCTATGAACCTCAGTGTTTGTGTTTTCCATAGGACTACTTCATCCTAGGGTGGATAATTCATAGTTGTTGTAGCCTAGCTCCATGTTCTCTGCTGTTTTTAAATGTAAAATTACAGTAGCTTTATATTCTGCAGTGTATCTAATTCCATCTGGAACAGCTAAAAAATGACTTGAAAAGAATTTTCTCTGAGCGAGTTCACAATTTGAAATTTTATGTCTGTATAGTGTTTCTAAG
This sequence comes from Laterallus jamaicensis coturniculus, assembly GCA_022605575.1. NCBI lineage: Eukaryota > Metazoa > Chordata > Aves > Gruiformes > Rallidae > Laterallus > Laterallus jamaicensis. The sequence continues at coordinate 9,067,686 of JAKCOX010000005.1, forward strand.
GGTTTCTTTCAGCTTGTTTTTAAGAGTTAACATCAAATAAGAAGGAAATAGTTCTGTGGGTTTTTTATAGAAGTATAAATATTCAATTTTTTTCTGCTGGAAAGTGTCTAGTGCTTCCCCAGCTGCTTAAGATTTCTTTCTCTAAAAGATGTAACTTTTCTAGAGAAGTTTCAATTACCAAATATGATCTTCTAAAAATCTTGTACATTGTGAATTGAAAACTATTTTATTTTTTCTTAAAAGTATTGGTATTCTAGAAAAGATTCTTAATGATGTTTTTACACTTACGACAAACGCTGGGATATCACAATGTGAGACAGGGTTACAAAACTGTACAATCCTTGAGCCAAATGTAGTAATATTTCTTTGCAAAAACTAAATTTATCAGATATTTAGAAGCAGGGACAAAAACTAAAACCAGGAAGGCAAATTTTTAAATGACTCTGGTTATTGATTCCAATTACAACTTCCTAATAAAATCCTACTTTGTAATGTAAATATATGTAAATGGTTCAGGATATTTTGCATAGTTACTAATGATGTGTTCTCTTTTTTATGTGAAATGTGTTGGCTCCCTGAAAATAAACTTTAAGTGTATTTCTGCAAAATAGACGTGTTAAAGTAAAACTGTCTTTTTGGATCTTCTTCCTGAGTGCTACCAGGCATACTAGAAAGCGTAAATTTCCTATGCAAATAGGTCATTAGGAAGTGTTGTATTGTCTTCTAGATTTAAGGAAACTTAAGTGCTGCCTGAGAATTATTTCCATTTTAAGTGACCCTTCTCTGGTGGAACTGGTGAGTGAAAAGAATAACATTTTGTTGAGATACTCACACTGAGAAGTATGGAAATAAACTGCATTGCTACTACATTGTTGCTTCTCAGATAAAAATTGGTATGCATTTGTTTGTTCCTCCAAAATAACATCATTTTCTTCTAAAAGCTTAGGGGAAAATACCTCAGATTGATGGAAGTGCCTGTATTTTACATGTTACTGAAGGAAGCTATTGTTCCAGTAATAGGCAACTTAGAGGTTCCACATGGATCTTTGATAGAAAATGAAGAAAACAGTGATGTCTGTGATTGAGGAAAATTTTTGTGAAATGTGTTGAGAAGATAAGCTTTCTTCCCTGAGAACGTTTCAGTACAAGAAGAAATTACAGATTTCCTAAAAGCCACCAAGTAAAACTCCCAATGCTTATGTGCAGTTCTCTTATTACATATGAACTATTGAATATTTTAAGTATGGTGAAACAAGTTAAATTTTGGGGGAAGGGATGAAAGAAACAAGATATACCCAGATTCTTGAATGTCATGGGTGCCATGACAGTAGGCACTGTGTTCTGGTTAATAAAATGCATACAATGGAGTGTTAAAAAGGTTAATGCTTTAAGAAAAATGAAGTGTGATTCTCCAGTTCCTTTCACTCTAACAGAAGTAACTCCAAGAGGGGAAAATATGCTTGTCAGTGTTCAGGTTAGGGGTGATGGGGTGATGGTTTTGGATGTGGTCTGCAGGTGAATGTGCTGGCAGAGGTTAGTAGGAGCAGTGCATTACCTGGCCTGGCAGCTGAAAGCTCTATCACTCTTAGAATATCCTGTTTCAAATTCCAGATAAATCCTTTGATTTGAACATAAAAATGACAGAGTATGGATTTTGTTAAAATGCTCATAGTGTGTGTGTTAAGTCTACAGGAGTATAATAACTTTTGCTAATATTTTTGTTTAATATCCTGATGCTCACATTTGGGTGTTGTACATATTGAAGTTTGTTTCCCTTTGCTTCTTTAGTCATATGAATGGATTTTGGTACATGTTTTTTGGTTTTGATCTGAATTTGGTTGTCTAGTCAAATTTGAGGATCCTGAGGGTATTGCTGGTTTAGCAGTGGTTTAGGTTTGTTCATTACTGTAATGACAATTCAGCCTGTATTTTGCTTGGTAAAAAAATAGCAAATAATACTGAGCATATCTTCAGCTATAGAAAAAGATGTAACGTTTTCCAGTAATAGCTCTGGCAGGTAAAGGAATTCTTATGTGTATAAAATATTAGTTTAGGTAGAAGCTTGTTTTCACAGATGGTTACAATATTACTGAAATCTTTCTGATAATTATTCATGCATAAATTTGTTAAGCATATGTCAGGGAGGATAGTGGGATTTTAGTGTTTGTGTATTTGTCCTCCATTGTTAAGGACAACAGAGGATATATGGTTATGATCAGTAGGCATTTTGCAGCAGAAAAATTCAATTTGTTTGGTATATATATTATGTGATTTATAACAAATTACATGACAAGTATAGCTACTGGCTTGACTGCTATTAAAAAAAAAATTACAGCTCATTAATCAATATTCATTTTTTGTATAAAAGCATTATTATTTTTAGGCATCTAAAGGCCATGAATACCCAAGAGTCAACACATTATTAAAACTGTTGAGTATCACACTCATTCATTTGTTTCAGTTTAAAGGCTGACAAAAAATTTCCACTGGAATGACTGGATCAGAATTCAGTGTGCCTGTTTGCGACAATAGAGCACCCTAATAATAAAGTGCAAGGCTATGTAATAGAAACGAATGAAGTGTAAAATAAAATAATAGAAGAACATGACAAGCTAAATGGTTTCTGCAATGCAGTATTCTTGGAAGTGGGCACATCATAAAAAAGCTACCTTCATGTTTACTAATTTCACACAGGAGATGCTTCTGACTTATCTACCTGTTTGAACAATACTTTGTTGTTTATCTGATTCAGGGTTTAGTAGCCATGGTAGCTGCCATGAAATAGATCATACCTCGAGTATGCAGTAGTTCAGGGCAAACTGTTTCGCGCTATCTTTTAATGTGTTTGCCCTATAATCCGCAGTGTGTTTACACAGTTTCAAGAGAGGCATAAAGTCACGTTGAAGTTGCAACTTGTTTGCATATTTGAAATGTTCCAGAAGTGCAGCACATCTTTTCTGTAATGTGCCAAATTCAGGGAGGAGCTTAACTCTGCAGAGATGAGATGGCAAAACCACAATAGGCTAACATTCACAATAGTGAAGGAAATGCTATGTAAATTGGAAAATACCCATGTCACAAACTTTACTTGTTTTGAAGTCACTATTCTCTCTTTATACTCAGTTAAATTCTGGTCAGCCTGCACAATTAGCCTACGATTAAGGAAAGGAGGCAGTCTTAAGCAAACAGAACGTATGCCCTGAAGCGTTTCCCACCTTGCTTCTGTTCTACTTCCAGGGAGGGCAGTCAGTGGTAGCTGAGGGAATGCCACTTCCACTTGAAAAAGTTTTTCTTGCAAACACTTGCAGTCCCAGAACAGAGCAGAGCACAGCTGACATTCACAGGGTCACGTTTACCTTCTTTGGCAGCACTGCACATCTGTCTATTAGAGGTAGATTAAAAAACTGGAAAAGCAGTAGACTCATGATCTGGAATGTGCAGTGGGCAGCAGGGAAATTGCAGAAGTTTCCCATGTTTTGCATTTAAGATGGTCTGTGAATGTACGATGGTTCAGATCAGTTCTGATGAAAACCAAATTTGTTTGCTATCCACAGCAATTTTCTCATCCCTCTCTCTTGTCTCTGCTGTCTCTGAAATGATGGGCTGTTGGTTATGCAGCATTGTGTCTGGGCTTGAGATGGTGGGGATTCCTTTCCTAATAGTCACAGGTGGTCATCTTATAAGCCTGAGATTTGATTACCCATATCATTGGCTTAGCTTGCATAGCTGCAAATGCTATTAAAGGTAATAAAATTATCCAACCCTTACATCACTGTGCTGTGGGCAAAGGATATTGTTCTCAGCAATCACCATTTACGTCTAACCATTTAACACTGGTGAAGCTATGCTAATGGCTTTCTATGACATTTTCGAAAGGACAGCCATTAGATCAAATGAGCAGATATCTACCTAACAAAATGTAGCATTCAAATATTTATGAAGAAATAGAATTACCAGGTTTGTCATCACTGACATTGGTAAACAAGGTTGTTCGGGGCTTAGATGCAGAAACAGATCTCTTGCTCTTTTCCCAGTCTAATAATTTGTTGCTGTGGACTGAAACTTGAGCTGGTGTAGTTATTGGATATGGAGGGTGATACAGTTTTTAAGGCTTTAAACTGGTAGAAAACTGAAATGAAATTACAAATAGAGACAAAATAGGTAAGAAAGTTAGTTGGTTCACTGCTTAATTATGAGCAGGGTGAAAGAAGAATACAGCTTTACAATCTGTTTTATAGACCACTCATATCAGCCCTGGGATATGTAATAATTCTGCTAGGGATTCACATCACCTCCGGGGAAAGGTACAGCAATGATACTATCATCTCATTGCCTGGAGTCATGCGCTACCTGTTCTCAGTTTTGGCTCAATCCCTTTGAGTAAAAATAGTTTTCTACAACTTTCTTCAATTTCCGAAGGACATAATGCCCAAGCCATTGCCTCTTAAGTGATACTTCTCCTCTTCCTCCCTAACTAAGCAAGGTAAACACAATCTGTAAATGCATGATACTTCTGTGATGCAGAGTGTTTGTTCTGTTTATTCCATCCTCTCTGCAAATCTAACATCTAATCTATACTTGTCAAATACTTAATTCTTCTGTTATAGAATAACATTTTAGATCAACAAAGGTTTATGGTTGCATATTAGCATAGATAATTGAAATACTTAAGAGCTAAATAAGTGGCATAAAATAACAATCTGACCTTACATAAAAATCCTAATTTTCCCTATAATAGAAAGTCAGGGTTATAGTTAGATTTGGACTCTCATCTTAGAAATCTTTATTCTTTTTACTTCAAAAACAACAAAGAACTTTCAGTCATTATTTATTCCTTAACACCAGTTGTCCTGCTAGGGTCAGCCTGTAGAAACCAGAGTTAATGCTAGGAGTGAAAGTTTCAAAACATGGCTGTTTAAGTGTAAGCAAGTGAGGAAAATAATTATTGCTCTCTCTATATATTAGGAAGCATAAAAATAGCTAGAACATGGAGATATGTAGCCATAAAATATGGTTGTGAACACCATGACTTCTAGTTATATATGATAATGTAATTGGAAGGTCAAAGGTGAGATCTTGTAAATACTTACAGGAATTATGTTTGCTCATGAATTATTCTTTTTAGGTGAGAAGGAATGAGTATTTCATTAAGTATTGCTCATGGGAATAAGCAGCACAGGATCAGACCTTCAGTGCTGTGTAATGAGTGGTAAATCTATAATGTCACTGATAAATTTGTTAAATTCTGTTTTTCCCGATGATCTGGTTACTTCCCAAAACTGCTGAGGTGGAAACCAGTGCAATATCCAAAGACAATGCAAATTTGCTTCACTTAGAAGATACCATGGCATTAGTCTTGGTTGTAGTATCAAGTTGAACATTGCACACTTGTGAAAAACAAGGGATTCGTGATAAATGGGAACTGATTCCACCCCACCGGCTGTTTTAATATGGAACTTTACTGGCAGTAAAATATGAATCTACTGTCTATAAGGCTGCTCAGTTTTAGATCTATTTTTCTAACAAATCAAGTCTTCCTGTTGAGGTTTGCATTCATTTCTAATGTTCAAATCTTGGCACTTTAATCTGAGCCTTTTATACACCCAAATGGCTGACAGAGCATGATATCTCCTACTGGTTTTAGTCTACAAATCTTAACTTTGGTCATGTTTGAAAGCAACAAGAGTAAGGAAAGTGTGAAGGGTTTTGGTTTAGATTTTTTTCTCTCCTAAAACCTTAGGATTAAGCAAAAAGCAGAATTACATGTTCAGTATCCAAATGATGTGGGTTTTTTTCAAAATCCTGATGAAAAGTATAAAAATTCATATGTAGCTCCATATGTATAATGCAAAAATAATGTGAATATTTTGCAGTCTTTATTCTGAGGTAAGCTACAAAGCTGAGTTTTGCTTTCACTTGTGTCAATACAGTATTGCAGAAACTCAGTCTAAATCTGCAGTTGTAAAATGATTGCCAATGGTCAGATTTATAGTTTAGGTCTGTGCAACAATTAACTCAGCCGTTCTTAGAAAAAGCAATAATCAAACCTTCTCCCTGTAGCCTGGTCCCAGAATATTTATCTTGGCTGAGTTAAAATATTTGAGGACTAATTATGTAGATTGCCTTCAAATGTGTAAAGGTCTGGTTTTCACAGTTGTGCATGTGTTATTTCATAATTTGGTTAACATTTATGCATAAATCTTCTAGGTTTTAATTACTGTGCTGAAGTTATCTACGTTCATGGGATAACACTGCTTTTCACAAGGTTTATCTTTAGACAGTAGAGGTGCAACATCTGGAACTTTACGCTATCTGTTGACTACTCATATATACAAGCAAAACATCTCCAGGGAGAACTGGAGTTTTCCATATATATGCACATACTAAGCTAGTCCAATGTTTTATAGCGGGTTTTTTTGCTTCTTTCTGGATGGCTGCAGCCACAGTAGAGTGTCTCCACTGATTGGTTTGTGATACAGCATTGATAACTTGACAAATAGCATGGTCCTTGCCTGCTGCATGGTGCGTACAGCAACGTTGAGATGTGGTTGTGGGCATTTGAATTGTGTGTGCAAAGATAAATGGATGTACATAGCTGTAAATTCAGATACAAGAGACACTTTTTCTACTTTTCAGACAATTTATGCCTGTTCCCCATAATACTAATTATTTTTTGTTTTAAAACACCATAGGAAAAGACTAGAAGAAATACATCACTGCCTAAGTGGAGGTACTGTGGTATGCATACATAAATCACATATATTTGGAGTTGGGGGAGAAGATTATTCCAGCACTGCCTAGTGCTGATTTCCTCTGAATTGTCATGATGATGGATTTCCACCCCTTGAGTTCATGTGTCATAGCTTTGGGAAGGTGCAGTAACATCCCCACACTTTAGGTGTAAGCATAGAGGAACTTTAAATATACCTCAAAACTGTGGAAAATGAGAATGTCTCTTTGGGGTGGCTTGTTTGGCATCATTTACTCATAGCTTTGTCCATCGCTGATGATATGGTTATCAGTATTTCTAATAATGAAATCTCTCCCTCCTCCTCAAATGGAGTGAGCATTTTAGCTTCAAATGGCGGAAATGGCCATCTGACTGAGTTAAACGCTTTCATTATAGTGATAGTCAACATTTCAGCATGTTTAATAATGCTTTTTGTTTCAGTGATCAGCTGATGAATTAAAGCTATTGCACTCTTTCAGCATCAGTCTCATGCATGGAATTAAAGAGAGCATAATAATTAGACACAGCTCCTTGTCCTAAGTGTGTGTCTATACCACATGCTGGTATCATCTGAGATTTAAAAGGTCACTAACTTTGGTATGCGTTTCCATTACGTATGAACAGCAGCATGCCTTCTAGCATCAATACAAGAGACTATATTTATATACCCCAACCAAAGCCTGAAAAGTATGATCAGTGCCAGTTCTTAATCAACAGCTTCTAATTCCTTGTGTGTGTGTCTTATTTTTACTGAAAGAGTCTATTGCCTTGGTGTCTTTCTCACTGAAGTACACTGAAAGTAGAACACAAATAGCTTTCTGTGTGAGGGTTACAGCAGCAAAAACGTGTGTGGAAGAAGGTAATATGCTTATTTGGCTTGGAGTATGTGTTCATTTTTGTTTCTCAGCTCTGAAAGTCAACTGGTTAATTTTTTCCTCAGGTGTTGTGAATGTCTTGATTTGAGGCATCAAAGAAAACTCCTTTGTTAGCACTTGTGAGATTTCATATCCAGACTGGTACTCACTGGGCCACCAAAAAGAGGACCTACTCAGAAAGGGGAGGCTTTGTGTGCTGCAGCAGTTGGGGGTCAAATGGGAACCTTAGAGGAAAAAAGTTATTAAAAATATTGGACTGAAGTGGTGTTCAAGACGTTCAGGAATCACTGTACATGTTCTACCAGGTGTTAGAAAAATATGATCAGTGATCAGCCTGGCTATAGTTGAAACAGCAGGAAAACGAGAAAGGATTACTTTTTCTTTTATTCTAGTGTAACTCATTGGGGTTTGTCTGGAATAACCTGGACAACATTCCAATATCATATGTGATACATGAAAACTGACATAGAATTAAAGATAAGGCAAAAAGCTTAAAATGTTGGTCCTGCCTTCTGAAGATCTCCAAGTATGAGTTCTCAGTCAGATCTGAGGATTCAGAATACAGTGTTACCCTGTTTAAATTGATGTGTTCAATAAGCATCTTTTTTAAAAGGCTCCATACTTCTAAGCTCTTAATGATTATTGAGTCATTAGTCTAATGTATCCCAAGGGTCTTGTTGTAGAAAATTAGATAAAATACCCACTTCCCACAACTTCAGTGATTCAATCAGTAGTACCTTCCTTGCAAAAACTTCTGTAGACTTGTCCTAACTGCACATGTTACGAATTGTTTTATTGTCAGAATTAATAATATCTTCATCTAAAAGATGTCATGTAGGGGAAAGTAAAGGCTATTATTAGTCAATTTGTGGCATTTCACTTGGATTCTGTATTTTTCTAGAACGATGTTTAATTTCTTCTTTGCCTGGTGTTTAAAGATCACTATTTCAAGCAAAACTTAACTCTTCAAGTAAATTTTGGCTATCTACAATCTTGCTCTTATTTTAGAGTGGTTATTTGCAGCTTGTGTTGATCTGTCCTGTGAAGTTTCACATGTCTGATGATCAGTTAACTATATCAGCACTTGAGGGGATAATAATTTGCTAAAGTTATCAGTCTTGAAATAAATGAGGCCCTTCACATTTTAAAGTTGTTTCATGTTTTTGTGAATGTAAGGAAACACTTAGATACAAAATAGCATGTGCTTTTAAAGCTTGCATTTGCACAGAAAAGGGAAGACCACTGAGAGAGTTGAACAGTTTGTTCATATGTACCTGATGTCAGCAGAAAAGCAAACTTTGTTCCAAATTTTATTTTCACACTCTTCTGTGAGGTCTTTAGAGTCGTTAGTTTTGATGTACTGAAGAAACAAGCATAGCTACATTGGCAAAATGTGGTGAGAAGTGTCTGGTAACCTGGAGGATGCTGAACTAAAATATGCTGTGCAGAGTACCTGGCTTTTTTCTATCTGGTACAGTGGTTTGCACTTTAACAGTACCCTATATACAGTGACATAGATACATACACTTTTATCATTACATTAAAAAGGGTTGTGAAGTTGAGCACTTAGTTTTTAGGAGGTGGTACAATTAAGGTGTGTCATTAGAAGATGCCTGTTTTAGGTAGGTAAAGGTCTGCCAGCGCATATATTTGCAAAGCTGTGTTTATGGAATCTTCTGATGAACGAGAGAGAGACCAGAATATCAAACACCACTCAGTAGGTAGTATCAATCTGTTTGGAAAAATAAAAAAAATGTATTGTTAAAAGCATAATAACCTACCATAATGTTCTGAATGGTCACCCCACAGGAGAACTTCTCTGCTAAAAAGAGGGTGTGATTTGTATCTGTCTGCCTTTTTCAGAAATACTAGAAGCTTCTGTTTTCAATTTAAAGAATTTCCCCCAAGTCTAGAAAGATATCAGGGTATAAGGAAAGTGTAACCCCACCCCTGCACCCCCCAAAAAACACCCCAAAACAAACCACCACACAGTGGAAAAAATGAACTGCACAGTCTCGATAACCGCAAGTCATTCTTTTTCAGCCATTCCTGGCTTTCCTTTGGGAGTGAAAGCTTGCACAGAAAAGGTCAGGTTCTTTATCTGTTAAGATCAATGGCAGGCTGTCCACTTATTTCAGTAAACAGTGAATCATGTCTCAGATTTCCACAGCTGAGAGTGGCTTAAAAATATACCAGCTCCTGTGGCTAGCTCTCCCAGACAAACTGGGAACACCTTGGCAAAAGTGACAGTCTGTCTGTGGCAACCCACCCAACATGCTAATTTGAAGAAAGCAGACCAGAAGAGAGGATGAGGTTTCTTGCTGAGTAGTTACTATTTATCTCAAAACAGAGATGAAGAAATCTGGAGTTAATTCTGGGTGGCCAATAACAGGAAAGAACAGCCTCAACATGAGCAGTACAGTCAGTGCTCTACATGTGAAGAACAGTTTCTTACAAGTCAGCTTGCTTGTTATACTGTTGCTGCCAATGAAACAGAGGAGCGCTTTCTTACAGGAATATGCCACCATTTCTATTCTTTCTGGTTGCAGAAGAAAATCGTATTGCACACTGGATCTGGTATGATGTGAAGAACTGCAGGGAGGTACAGAACAGTTCTGAGGTGGGGAAACATCTACCCTGATTTAAAGCAAAAGGGTGCATGCTCATACACAGACTTCCAGCAAACACTGGCATTTATATTCCTCAATATTGAGATTTATTTTTTGCCTGTATAAATACTGGCCAACAGCTTAGCCACAGTCAATATTCGCCTCTTGAATAAAGAATTCTTTAATGGCTAAAAAAGAAACTGATATTGCCTCTTAAAATACAGGTCAGGTGGTGTATCAAAATAGTATGGCACTGGTATTTACACAATTGTAATTTCTAGTTAGTGCTTCTGCTGCAGGAATACACATAAGCCAAGTAGCCAACTTGTAATTTTGTTCCAATGTCTCATGATGGCGTATTTAATTTAAATTGTCTCTAATGAATCTGTGGTTATTGTGGGAAGGATCCTTTGTTTACAGAGGAGGCATGCAGTCTAGTCTCAAAGATTCTTTGTTTTGGTTTTGTTGTTCCCTTAGCCTAAAAAGAATTCAGAATGAAAATATACGGTTCCTTTGCATAAATGCAAAAACATAACAATTACATACCCAATTATTTAGTAAAGATTAGGCTTTAAAAAAAATCTTTTGTCTCATAGTTTGTCAAAGAAGCTGTAAGATGAAATATGATCAAGAGCATTCATAATTTGAAACCTAGTGAATGTTGAATGCTTTGATTTATAATTGATGCTTCAGATATATTATAAGTGTGAAAACTTCAGATAGCTGTGGTAGTTTACATACAGACATAAAGGACTGTGCACTAAAAGCTCTATTTTAATGGACCTGATCCTGTCAAAATATCAGCATGGAAGAAATGTGACTTCTAAATCTTGAGTTCAGTTTCACCCTGCTGATGAAATATGCTGAGGATAACACAGCTTCCTGAGAGCCATTTTTTTATAAAGAAAGCTTGTTGTGTTTCATAATTAAACAATCAATGCTATACCTTGGAGACCTGTAATTAAGTAGATCCCATTTTGTCACTCAACATAACGTCACCTTCCAAACTTACTGGTGGTAATTGTTCGATGGGTGCGTGACAGAAGAATTTGGGGGGGAAGTGTAATGAGAGGTTTGGTGCTTGTGCTGGCATTTCTCTTTTTCTTAAAATTAGGGAGTTCAAGCTGAACTGTGCACAGTCCCACATGGAAGATGAACGGTTCCTTTAAAGAGGTAGCTTAATAAACGAGAACAAAGGTTACGAATTGAAGCCTTGACAATGTGGGAGATGGGCCCACTGGTGCACCTATCGAGGGTGAGCTGGGAAGTGAGGCCTCCTAGTAGCAAGGTATTGAAAAGATCTAAGGAGCCACACATAAAAATGCTGCGGATTCATCAGCACAGAGTGTGTTTCAGAGAGGGAACTGCAGGCATAACTAAGGCAGTTCAAGAGGGCAGGCGGGTACTCGTTGCTGAAAACTCCAAATTCAGTGCCGAGTACTAATTAGTATAGGCATGGCTTGGCATTCTGCAGTCTGTGTGTTTGAAGATTTCCTCAAAACTTATATTCAAAGGATGGAAAAGCTTCAATAAAAAAAAGCTTTTGATTTCTAGTTTAGTTTAAACTCAGCCTTTCACGATGTTACTGAAAATGAAGAGCAGATTTCTAATAAAGGAGCTAATTATTATTAAAATTCTGGTGTCAGCAGAACACTTCATCCTCACAGACAGAAATGAAATAGTAGTTCACAGATATTTATTCTAAGTTTCCAATAAGTGCTTGGCAAAAATTCAATAATGTTCATTAAATACATAAATGGAAATATTAAAAATAAAGATTTTTCCCTTGTGATTTATTATATAGTGTTTTTGAAAAGCAAAGTTGAAGAAAGAAGTCGTTATCTGGCAAAAAAGGTACTACAGGAATGTTAATTAAATTGTATACTCATAAGCCAGTGAACAAGAAAAAAGCTTCCCTGCTTAGAACTGGGAGCCATATTTATTCTGGCTGGATGCTTAAAGACATGAAAAGATTATCTTTAAATAAAGCATACAGAGCATATAGCTAAATACTTTTCCTTTTTGGATTATACCAAATGAGCAAAAAGAATCTTTAGAAAACCAATTAGGAGCCCTGTCCTAATTAAGAAGTTGGAAACAAGCACGGGCAGGTGTTTGCAGGCATGTCTGCAGCACAGATTGCATTAAGGATGGATTGCATGAAAGGCAAGGCTGGGCACAAGGAGCTGTTGTCACTCTGGACTGATTGGAGAGAAAGTCTGGGAGAAACTCTTCCCTGCTTTGCTGAAGTTGCTTTTCCCTGGTGCAGAACCTTGTTCTCTAAGGAGTCAAGGTGGGATCGTGTCTGTGGGCATTGCAGCCTCCCTGCCTCCTGTTGGAGGGGTGTAGTTTGTGAGTTATCAGATGTTCTTTGGGGAACAGCACGTTCCTCAGAGCTCCAAATATGTGAGGTTTCTGCACGGTGCCCCTCTATGGCTGGGTTTGAGGCCAGAATCCTTTGCCATTTGTGCTTGAAAAATCATTTACCCATTTTATTTTGTTCTACATAATCCTAGATTGAAGGCTGTGTTCCTGACACCTTGAATATTAACTTGCATGTGAGCGTTTTACATCTGCTAGGGGAAAAAATAATCCCAACCCCAAAAAATCCAGACCTTTTCTTTTTAGCTAATTATTAAATTATGTATCTGTACCTGTTTTAAAAGTGCATTCCCATCAGTGTAATGAGTCTAATTTATTTCTCAGTACAACTGTGACAGATCCCTACCCCAAATTGCTTAATTCAGTGCAGCTTCTAAGTTGTACTGAGCTACTTTTTAAGAAGAAAACCCCAGAACAAAGGCCCTCTTTATTTTGTACTTCAAAATGATTATTTACTTTTTAAACTGTTATATTAAAAGGACTCCTCAGAAGGGTTTTCAGCTGCTTCTGGACACCTGGTTAACATTAAGAACAGTTTACCAAAGAGTTTTTGTGTAGGAATATGGGACTTACTGTGAGAATTTAGTCAAATATTTTACCACCCTCGTGTGCATGGTTCAGCTGCGCAGAAGAACACTCCTCAGCAGGATTATGGTTGGTGTCTCTAAGAAGGTACGCAGGGGTTTTTTACATTACAAGATTTTGCAGCCTTTTTAATAATAAAAATTCCATTTCTTTGAAGGTGCTGCTTCACACAGCTAGAGCTTCCAGATCAGTATCATCTGTGGGAAGTGATTGCTAGTGCTTTGGTTTTAATGCAAGCAGCATCAGAGCATTGTGTTCTGAAGCATATTTTGTTAGGTAAAATTGTTTTGGTGTATTCTGCACAGGCGCTTGTTTGCTAAAACTTGAGTTTTGTAGAAGTTATTTGAATACTTTGAATGAGCTTACTGATCCATTCACAAGGACTTCTCTCTACTATAATGTGAGTGATGTGTGATAAATCTAACATAAAATAACTTTCAACCTTAGGAAACTAGTGCTGTTAACTTTTTTTGTGATGAACTGAGGGCTTGCGTAGCATTCTTCTTGCTCATTCTTGAATACCTGTTAGAAACAAAAGGTGAAGGGGTCAAATTCTTTTTAGTTGTTTCTGCATGACAAAGTAGACAGTGTTAGCTTTTAATACACAGAATTGATGCCAGTTTTTTGCCATTATATTCTCAAAAATGGGGAAAACTGGCAACCGGCACCAGAGCATTCAGTGGCATACTCCTGTCTGAGGCGGTGATTGCTTGTAAAGGGAAGTTCTGGGGGATTTTCTGTTGGCAGAAAGATTTTGAATTTTTTTTAAGAGGCAAAAACATTCTGCTCTTAGAACAATTTGGAAGTTATTTTAATTTGCATGGTAGGGAATGTGCAATTAACTACCATATGCGTTTCATGTGATAGCTGGATTTTGTTTTTCTCTTCCCCTCACCTTCACATATTGAGGAATGATTTGTATAAATAACAATAATCATTTCCAGTGAATGAGGAGAGAAGTGTCTGTTTTGTAGGCATTCTGAATGTATTGTAAAGTTGGCTGGTTGGGATTGAACTGTGCTATTGCTGTAAAAACTGAAGGACAGAAGATTGTAGGTACTGGACTCAAATTAACAGACCTAGATGGATCCAACGCTGTTGCACCAAGCTGCTGTGTCACATTTATGCATACAAAATAAAATAGAGTTGAAGAAGTGTCACAAATGATTCTTAAAATGAGAGCACAAAGGTATTTAAACAGCTGTAAAAGCCTTCAGAAATTTTCTGACACTTCAAATGCTGCTTTGTTTCTTTTTTTCTATAGATAAAGAGAATACAATTGTGCATGCTTTTCACTATCATTCCATAATTATAAGCATAAAAACTGGACTACAGCTGATTTCTGTGTCTGTGGCCAAAATCAAAATATATATATTTATAGCCACGGTAAATTTGAAATAAAATGAACACACATTTTTTGTTATTTCCATTTTCTAGTCTAGTTTGATCATATCGCAGTACTACTTAAATGATTCTCGTTCCCTTAAAAGGGCATCATTCTGCAAAACTTGCTCCAGGCTCCACTGTTTCTGATTATTCATGACTTCCTCAAATATTCTCCATTTTTAAGAGACACTGCTAATGTTTGTTCCTCAACTTCCCAGGGAGTTGAAGGTATTTTCAAAAATTATCTAGATAAAACCTAAATGTCAGCTTCTCCAAGGCAGTTAGGTACTAAGTTCACTGGGAGTTAAGTGACATATGGAAGACAGGAACACCTTTGGAGATACGGGCTTAAGTGCTTTTTTGTATCTCCCAGAAAAAGAGACAAAGGCCTTAGATTATTTGTGTTTCATAAACACGGATGTTCTTTCCGTACAGTGACTTCAAGTCCATACGGCCTGTCAGAGTTTTGTTTGCAGTTGTAGCACAAAATTATAATCTCTTCTGCAAATAATCATGGTCGTAAAAGCCCCGGAATCACGTGTGACAGCTGATCTGTCATGATACTGCACTCTTTTGTCGTGCTAGTGGGTGTAGATGTGGGTAGGAGTGGAAGGAACTTTTTCCCCTTCCTACCCTGCTGTGTTAGCTAGATGTGATACAGTAGATCTTCTGAAGTGTGCTGTAGCCACAGTTGGGAAGGCTTTGATCACTGACAAATATTTGCCTTGTAGCTTTCTCTGGCTGCTTTTTGGGGACCTTGTACAGTGTGGCTCTGCCCATAGCTGCAGACCCTTCATTTGTACTGAAAGTTCTTTTTGGCCTGTGGCCTGAGTCACTCCCCGGTTATCACAGTGTCTAACACAGCAGGGTCTTCATCTTGAGTAGGAGACTAAACATTCTCTCCTGAAAACAGATACCAAAACAGATACCAAGGTCTAACGTGGCACAATCCTGAGCTATTTTTGCTTAGAGAGCCCTTACAGTTGCAGCACAACAAAGAACAACTAGCACTTAGCACAGCTGTAGGCTGTCCTGCAGATTCCAGTGATAAAGCATTTGGCTTTGACACTTTCTAAACGGGTGAAGTGACAGCAAATATCTTCAAAGTGATTTGCTTTAACTTCACTCTTTTCTGCTAAGTTTTAGGTGGGTGCCGGGAGGGGGTATAGTGATCTACCTCTTGGGATTAATATGTTATATCACATCTGTCTGCCTAATGCAGAGGAATCTCTGGTAACGTCAAGTGCCTGACACTTCAAAGGAAGCTAGAAATCACCAGCACAGATATTTATAGAGCCTGTCTATAGGGAACTGTCTTAATGTCTCCAGATCAGTAGCTGCTTCAGATCTGAAGCAGGACAAATAAGTCTGTGTTTGTTATCCATTCCAGTGCCTTATTCTTCTTTTGACTATTGGTCACATAAAGCACACAGGAAGGCACTACTTGTGGTTAAGTTGACTCAAACAGTGTCTTATGTCAGCCACTGTAGAGAAAATCCAAGTGTAAGGGAACAAGAGACAAGTGGGGAAGAGTAAAACAGGTACCCTGCAGGGCAGGAGTGAGATGCCTTTACCTAGCTTCAATACAGCGGGCCTTGAACTTTAGTCGTGTAACTGAACGGTGCCTGGGTGTCCAGGTCCAACCCAGGCAGCCAGGAGCTCTTGGCATGTTGCTTTTCTGAGCACCTCCAGGCAGGCAGAGAGTCCTGTGGTGCCTGTAGCTCTGCCAGGCAGGGTTGAGTGAGTGTGGTGGGAAGAAACACATTTAAAGGTTATAGTTGTCTGCTCTGTGCTGGGGAAATGTTTTGGGAGCAGAAGGTGTTCACAGAGGCCTGGTGAGTGACTTCTTGTCAAACTGGAGAAAAGGCAAGGGGTTATGTGCAGGATTTCAGTTGCTCGTGCTGCTCAGGGTGTAGCTGCACTGTGCAGGGCTGTACGGAGCAAAGCTCAGGTTAGCTCCGAGGTACAAAGGGCTGGAGCATTGTAGATGCAGCATGGGTGATGATGCTGGTCTCTTGTATAGATTTTCTATAGGAGTTTAGTGAAATACTTTGTTTGAATAGCATTTCAGAGAGTTCTCAGCATTGCTGTGAGAACAATACAGCTGGCTCTATACCAACCTCTCTGTATGAGTTTCCTCATTGAAGCCAGGCTGGAGGTGTCCTTTCCAGGAATGTTCTTGCTGTTTAGTGGCACAGCTTGCTCTGGACTTCATATAAGGCTGCAGGTAAGCAAGGTTAGTGTAGGACCAAGCCCAATGTCAAGCACCAAACTAACATAACAGGGCAAAGCACCCTTAAAAACTGAGTTTTACATAGATGGAGGGTGCCTAGTGTTCCCCTCCTGCAGTGGTGCAGCACAATTTCTGTGCAGCTGCAAGTCATCAGTAATTTGGAACACGACCAGCCCTGCCATATCCCAGTCTTAGGGAATTTAAGTCCATGTGCATCCCTCTATCCAGATATTCTCTTGCTGGACTTATACTGAAAATCTGGAAGGTGCAATATAAAACACATCTGTCTGCTGATGTAGGTTTAGCACAGCATCAAAATTTATTCTAGGATTTGAGTGCTTGGTGGACCTCTTAAAATTATTTTTGCAAAAAGAATATGATCCTGAGACTGCTGTATTTTGGAAAACTGAGGATAATTCTGGGTTTGTGTTTGTATCAATTCAGAATAAGGTCAGCTTCTACCACAGTTTTCAGTGTCATGATGTGGTACTTGGGCTTTGAGGGTCTGCAGGTGCTGATGTTACTGCTACAGACCTGACTCCGAATTTTCTTCTGGGCTGGCTGCAGAAGTTGGTACTGTGTAGTAGTAGTAGTGATACTACCCTGTAACTAAAACACCTTGTGCTGCATGATTCTTTTCATGCATCGAGCTACTTCCACAGTCTACAATTTGTCATTAGTCTCAAGGTTATTTATAATCTACTTTTGAGTTCCAGAGGAGTGTTTTCTGTCCTGGATTTTGCTTTATCCGAGTAAAATAAAAGGTTATCTTAAATTTTTTCTCTTCCATGTGTCGATATAGTGTTTATATATATGTACACATTTTCTAAGAAAAAGAAAATCTTAGGTTTGTTTTAGTACCCCAGAATTGCAGTATTGATATAGTTACAACTTGGGTGAATTTAGAACAAAACCAGTGTCTTCCTACTGATGAATTCCCAACTTAGTGTTTGGACTATAGCTCATGCAAAGGAGAAGCAACTTTGGGTTTTGCACTCATATGGTAGTGCACAGTAGTGTGCAGACAGAATCTCTCTCTGTAGGAGAGGTGAGGAGCACTGACTCTTTATTTTAGTATTTATGTGTCTTGTATCATGTTGCCTTTTCTAAGGAGAAAGGCTTATACACTTTACTCTCACCTTTGCTTGCTGAGGCTGTAGCTTTCAGGTCTCAATTATTTTCAATTCTGAAAGCTTATGTTATCATGATGGAGTCCATTAATTTGTCTTTAAATGAAATTGTTAAATTTCCCTGTTGTCTCATCTAAGGCTCTGGCTCTGTACCTTTTTATTTTATGGCTGAAATGAAAATGTGAGCTTGACTTGAGGATAACTCTTATTTTAAGAGTGTCATCGCTAACGTTTATCCTTTTTAGCTTTGGTTGCCTAAATGCTGTGCTTAGGCACCCTCACTAGAGGAGTATTTCTGTTTTAAAAAAAAAGTCCAAAAATAAATATATCTTCTTGTCACCCTGTTTGTCACTTTGAAATACATTTCTTGGGCTTCATCAATACAATTTTTGTCCAGATGAATTAGGTGCTGTCGTCTTTGTCTTCTGGAAAGAACCTGGGTTTCCTGTTCAGTGGTTGAACACAGAATATGGATGACTGTGTGGTGGTGTTGTGCAGGATCTCACAGGCCGTCATTTCTAGCAGGCTTGGACACCATTGTCTTGCCATACTAAATTGGAGGTTGCCTATGGTTAATACAGGGAACTGGGAGAAGTAGGGCTGAAAACTGCTCCCTTTGGAGAAAAATTCTGCAGACTGTTCAGGTGCCCAAAATACAAATAGATTCAGTATTGTTTTCTATGCTAGAAACTTTCTTCAAACTGAACCATAATGTTGGATTTGAACTTTCTTTAATGCTCTTCTGATCTGTGGTTAATCGGTAGTTTATCAAGACAAAGGTGACTTTCTGAGATGACTAGGCAAAATGCTGACACTTCTAAAGACGCCTTTCAAGCCAGAATATTGCTGTCTGTCTTGTGTGACTCCCTTCTCCATTTGAAGCTTAATAATCTCACCTCAGAAGAAGGTCAAAGATGTGTTTTGGTTAAACCATTGTAATATTCTGAAGAAATTACCACTTTATGGTAGTCCTGAATGCCCAAATACAAATAAGGCAGGGCTAAGCAAAACTTTAAAATCCAGCATGTTTTTCATGTTTTTTTAATGAGCTGAATATAGCAATAATATATGTAGCTGATTATGGTGGTGGTACACTGCAATGGCTTAGTAATCAGGCATTCATAAAGGAAGTACTAATAATCATGTCTTCGTGAACCAGTCAACAAACACATTAGCATCTATACACAGCTCTGTTACAAAATAGGCCAATTTTTCCTGACTGATTTGTCTTCTGCTGAATTACTGTTTGTAAGGTGAGTATCCAGAAGTCCTCATGCATGATACATTCATTTAACATGTCTTTATTGCTAATATTGGCCTACATTTCTTAATCCTTTTCAGAAAGTATCCTGAATAAAATTCTTTTCTCCTTGTGTCTAAAAGAAACAGATTTGGAGGTTCTCTTGTTTAACAACTGTGCAACCTCTTGCATCAAGATTAAACACTTTGTTTTGTCCCCAGGCAGTTGTATATTTATTACTCTTGAGGCAGTGGTATTTGAAATAAATAGAATTGAAAGATCCTGAGAAATGGTTTCTGAAACACATATATTGAGTTATTCTCTCCTGTGTGAGCAGAAAATGCTTCTGATGCTTCTGCCTGCACCCTTGCAAAGGAAAATAGCTGATATAAAAATATCACATGGTGGGGTGGTGAATAGGAAAGCATTTTTATCCTTAGTCACTGAGGCATTTTGCAGCTTATTCTCCTGAAAATAATTAAGTTATTTTTATGGAATGTATTACTATTCACTAAAGATAACATAGGTAAGGGCATAATAAAGGACAGAAGGAAAAGGTTCTCTCATTTTCTGCCTCAGAAGGTATGCTATGAAAACAAATACTGTACGGCTTGCAAATACTCTTAAAAATTCTCAAAATTCAGATATATTTTTGGTTGGTGAGAGGGCTTATTCTTCTTTCCTGTTCCAAAACAGATGCTTACCAAGAGAAAGTTCTTTTGTGTTACAAGGGATACAGTTTCCATGTAGCTTGTGTGTGTGTACGCATATTCATAAAATATGGATTAGCAGCACTAGGTATTCAGCTAAGTAAATATTCATAAAATAAAGGTGGAATTGATATGCATTTCCCAGTAGAGAGCAATAAGCATATTTTGATTTCTTACTAAGAAATCAAACTAAGCAGAGAGAAGCCACTTTCTTTTGTCTGGCCATTTTTTATTCCTCATCCTCCTTGTGTTGATCCTGCTGGCAAAGATTTTCTTTACTGACATCTTGAATATACAGCATTGCCTATGTTAAATGTACAAGAATCAGGAGTTTTGCTTAAAACAGGAAATAAAAAAGAATCCCAAATGTCTTTTTTTTTTTCTTTGCATTCTCACTTGTGTCTTTGGGCTACATTAAATTTGCATGTTTAAGCTTGTCTTTATGAGGTGTATATATATTTTTAAATAAAATAATCTGAAATTCTCAGAAGTGTGGGAGCTGGGGCCTTGTTAGCAGTACTTGCTAACAAGTATTAGAAGACTCAATAAACAAATGAAGAATGAGCCAAAATGTATGTTTGTTTGTTGCCTTTGCAACAACACTGAAACTTCTAATTAATTTTGCATAGTTATTGTCACTCACTGTATAATGACTTTTTCACCACCTCTTACAGATGGCTTGCTATTTACCTCTAATTTATGCTGGATTTAAGGAAGTAAGATATATATTGTAGAATTCTGAACTGTATACTTATTGCTATGCTTGACAGCTATGTCTGAAAGCTTCCTTTGCCATACACTTGGTCATTTAGAGTAATATAATGGAATTGGTTTTGAATAAAGTGAAAATTAAGTGGATGTTCTAAAGCTTTAGCTGAGAGATTGTGTGAATGGCTGTATTTCAGGCAGCTGGCTGGATCGGGGGAAAATGACGTGTTGGCATATAAAACAGGCAAAAGTTTAGTAAAAATCTACTCCTTGGTGTAAAACAGAGAAGAAACAGATTTTTGATGTTGATTTTATTTAATGTCTAATTAAAGAGTTGGCTTAGGCTTCTGAGTTTCTGTTTAAATTGAAAAATTGAAGAATTGCATCAAATAATATTTGATGTAATAATTTAGGATTTAGCCTTGTCTCTACCTGCTTTACTCTTGGTATTGCTTCTTTGTTTCTGGTGGAGCAGTATTTGGCAAACACTGTTTCATCCCTTCCTTTTGTTTTACCCCTTTGCTTGGGTCAGTCCTACCTGGCAGTTTTCTTTGAGCTGAGGGGAAGATGGCCTTTATGCCTGTGTGGAGCAGACAGCTCGCATCCTCACCCCTTTCCCGTTCTGATGTTTCAGTCTTTGAACATAAACAGTTCCTTCCAATAACAGCTGTATTTTGGATGGTTGGGAAATATAAGGTCTTTTACTTACTTTATGGACTTTACCTGATTTTTGAACACTTGGGATCCATGCATTCAGTAATGTAATTTGTGTGTTCATTGACAATACGGAAATAAAACAAAAATTTTTGGGCAACTGGTGCTCCAGTAAGTAAATGCTATGTACTTTAAAATAGATTTCATTATTTCAGAGCTGTTAGAGGGAAGATGATGGCCATTGTCATGTAACTGGGACACAGTTTTTCAAACTACCTCATCCTATGACCGTCAACTGGATGGCAGTGATCATTTTCCCCTGAATAAATTAAAACCATTATAAAGTATGGCAGCAATCTCCATCAACACAGCTTGTTGATACCTACTTGTTGAAGTCTATTATTTAAAATCATTCCTTTGGCTTTGTCAATGTTTACACAGGTTGGCATCATTAATGTTGACTTAGGGTTATCTCTATGTTCCATAACTAGAATACAGAACATTTCTATCGATTTCTTAGCCACACTCTCCTACTTTACTATAGCTAAATGAATTTTGATTCATAAAAGAAAAACCCTGGGAGTCAAATGTCAGCTATTATCCAATATATCGCTCTCCCCTGCAACTAAAATAGTCTGCATCTCAGCTTGAAAATATAATGTAAGAAAGACTTCTCTGAAAGAATTTCAATAAAATATTGATGTGAAGTTCTCCTTTTTGTTTTACGTGATAAGATGTTTTGAAGATATGGACAAGGGTATGAAAGCCTGGAGTCATCCTGTGTCATGTATTTTGTGAGCTTTTTGACTGAGCATTAATAGACACAAAATTGGGGTTTTTGTGTCTGTGGTATTGTCTTGGCTGATCTGTCTTAAGTGATTTTGTTCTGGGAGCTGTATTCACTGCTTTGGATATTGCATTGGTTGCTTTGATCACATTCAGGTGTCCTGCTTTCAAATAATGGTTGAAGCAATGTGTTTTGTTTTTCCTCCTAAGTATGTGGATAGTACTATGTGTCATGAGTATGCTGTGTTTAAGGGCTAGTTATAAGCGGGATGAAATTCAGCTTTGACTAGCAGTAGTGGCTGTGGTGTGTGCTCACCTAGGATGGAGAGGTCTTCATTTCCCTGGGTGGTATGGGAACTTCCCAGACCTTGCAGAGTTGAGACAATGAATTCAGAGGTGACAACAGACTTGAAACAAGGTGATGGATTTAACTTCCAGGCCCCACCACAGCGAAGTATTTGATGTGGTGAAGGAGGGCTTCTGGGTTGTCCTGTTGATTCTCCTGGGCAGCTCCTGCTATGCCTGAACCTGTGGGCTGGCTCTCCCTGTGTGCTGGGTGGGGAACTGGGCTGGTCCAGCAAGTTCTCCAGATGGTTCCTCCTGCAAAATCAAATTATACATGGATGAGACACCTGTCAGTAGAAACAGATCCTGCAGATAAGGTGGCTATGTAGAACAATCTCTTTGCATACTTAAGGTAGGATATATTTCTTATGTTATTGAAGGTGACCAGTAGAGATGGATGATGCCTTTTGTGGTGTTGTTGCACAGGATCAGCATCCAGCTGGATTATGAGAGATGAGAAGACCAATTTGGGGAATCTAACCCAATCCATCTGTAAGTGCAGCTGAAAGGAGGTTTGGAATGGAGATACCTTCTGCCATCTGAGCAATGACTGCCTGTCCTGTTAGAAATCTGATTCCCTGAGTGAGCATTTACCCTGTGCGGTGTTGTGTCTTCGTGTGGTTTGTTTTCTTTCTAAACAAATGCTATGTCCATTAGTAACTTTTTGAAGTGTGAGAATGAAAGAGAAAGGTTTCTGTTCTTCCTTCTTTCAAGTCTTTTTGCAGAAAGCAAAGGCAAAATGTATGCTTTTGTGGAGCAAATGAAGAAAGTGGCGATCACTATCATTGCAGTGAGTATCAAATGAATATGTAATAACAGAACATTAGGAAACAATTAGAAAAAGTGCCTAGACATTATTAATTCATGTGCTATTCATTGTACCAGCATTGATCATGTAAAATAAGTTTGGTTTTAGTTACATTTTAATCATTTGGTGTTTAAGACAGGCTAATTATTTTTGAATAGAGATGAGAAGGATCTAGTTTTATAAAAAAAATAAATAATGGAATATCTAATGTAATCACAGCATTTTCATAGGGGAATATGTGGCTGCTAATATTGGTTAGACAGTGGAGAAACCACAGCAATTCATAGAATCATAGAATGGCCTGGGTTGGAAGGGACCCCTAGGATCATAGAGTTCCAACTCCCCTGCCACAGGCAATTGTCCATGTTTAAACTCTTACACAAAAATTAGGCATGCAGTTGCCCTCACAAGAGCCTGTTTCAATTCTGACATGGGTGTGTTGGCCAGCACAGCTTTGTTCATCACCCATACAGGTACCTTCTGGTCAAACTACTTGGGTCTCTTCTGTGCATTGACAGGGATACTGGGGAATGAGAGCAACAGGCATTATTCCCAATAGACAGTCAGTGAGGGGTGCCTGCCATGGGTACAAATGCAGCTGTGTCCATCTCCCTGCCACCCCTATCCTCTGCTGCAGAAAGTATGTAAGGACTTCCAGCTGCCTTTGAAGAAAAGTTACACACTTCTCCCTGGGAAGTCATGTCTGACCTTGCACGGGCAAAGGCCTGTGAGGAAGCCTCGAAGTCTGGTGACTCCTTTGTGAGAAAGGTTCTCTTGCTAGGGCTGAGTCTGCACGCAGAGGTTAAGATCAGCTGATGAGGGAGCATAGGGCCTGGTGGAGCAGTTGGGAATTGGAGAAGCAGATACTGATGAACTCAACTGTGAAGCTGCCCCACTCCAAGCTCATTTGGGTCTTTTGTAAGCAGTAGCTGCTTTCTGTTTGTTCCCCCTTCTTCCCTTCTCTAGGCAAAGAACCTTGTCAGTGTCTTCAGGTGGAGAGGTGGATCTATAGGGACTTCTCTGCTACCCAAATGCAGTTCTAAAAGCTCTTTTTGGACTGGTGGTGATTTGGCAGGTGTGCTTTAAAAATAGTGTACATCCCTCTCCTAGTTCTTTATTTTGCCATAACCTGCTGTTCAGGAGACTTCAGATGAGCTGTAATGATACAGTCAAAACACAGATAGCTGAAAGCTGGCAAAGTAAATCTGGGGTGATTTACGGGGTACTTTCGCTTTAAGTGAATAGTGTTTGGGACAGAGGAGGAGGTGGCTCCAGATGAATGTAAACACAACCCGCTGAAGCTTTTTGTTTTCCTACTTCACTGGCTACTTTGTTGCATGTTAGAGGACAGTAAAGCTCAACTTGTAAACTATAGTAACATGCCCTCACTCAGAAGTGTATCAGGTTTCCTTTGGTATGTTGCCTCTTCTGTAACCTCTGGGTTTGTTTACATTATTCCAGGACAGGAGTAAAACATGTTTCCTGTGGTCGGGTTGGTTGGTTTAAATTCACAGAAGCAGGGACATGTTCTTGCTTCAGTAGTGGACTCCAAATGGATGCCTTTTTGTCTATTATCTCCCTTAGTTTTGTATAGTATTGATGAAATTGAAAATCGGTGACCTGACAAAAACACAATAATATGGCATGAAAATTGCTACCATGATTTCATACTGTGTTAATGCAAGGATGTCATTCCTGCTGCAGAATGATAACAGTGGTTTGCTTCTGAACTTGCAGCATCTTTCCTGTTCAGCTTCTCCTTCCCCCCATTTTTCCCTTTTTAAAGGAGAGCTGATGCCATAGTGGGTTTTGCTTTAATCACATCACAGAGAGTAGCCACTACTAATAGTTAATGTTTTGAAGTAGCCAGTGGTATCTCTGTATTCCTGGAGTGCGTGAGGAAGTGCAGGGTACATAGTGTACAGGGTGATCTGCTGTAGTTAGCCCAGAAAGAATCTGGTGTAACAGCCACCATAAATACAGAATTGGGGAATTTTAAAAATCTGTTTTCCTCAGAGGACAGGCACAGCTCAGGCTGCCCAGCAACACCCTCTGCATTCCCATGGAGCTCTGATGGTCCTGGAATATGCAGAAATGGTATTTGCTCTCTCTCAAATATGTGATTGTACCTAATGAAGAACCCATAAGCTTAAAGAAGTTCCTATTACCCTATAGGTGCCAGAAAAGCTTTTCGGAAAGAAGCTGAATTCTTTTTAAGGTGCTCCCTCAGTGGTGAGGTTGAGTTTTACACTCAGGCAGCTTAACTGGTAAGAGATCTTATCAAGCCTTCCTTGCCTGCTAATGACAGTAGAACCTACCAAATTTGCTATAAAGTTAAAAAATTTTATATAAAACATAATAATGTGATTGGCAAATATTGCCCTAGAGGAAGAATCCCTTTCAGATAACAGATACTTGTTCAGACTATCATCATAAAGACTTTACTGCAGGTAAGGAGGGAGGAAAATTCAAAGTCCCAAGTTCAAGGCCATCATTAGCAACAACTCCACTTTATTTTGGCTGTGTCTCTGCTCCTTCATGGCTTATAGGAAGGACAGTGTGAGCATGGCTGCGGCGCCATCTTTACTGTAACTCATGGAGAAGATGAAAAGGAATGAGTAAGAAACCAAACACTGTTGCCCTCTCCTTATGCTCTAACTGCCATATCTCAAGAACACTCTTTACAGCTCAAATAATAATAAAAAAAAAGGTATAGGTTGCTGCTGGTTTTTTAATGCATTGAGCTGAAAGGGTGCTGATATAAAAGTCTCTCTGTGTATATACTTGCTTTACAGCTGAAGCATTCACCCACACTTCCTGAGACCTGAAATGATTCAGAATCACTTCTCACATACAAGAAGTTTCCTTAACATCATGTGTCTTGGGTATTTTAGGCAGAAAATAATTTAGGACTCAGTGGTCCAGCAAGAAAATACATGTGAGCATGAGGCTTAATGGTTCGTGTTCATCCAAGGGTTTCAGTTTCCATGCTAAGGACAACTTCAGCTCTAATATCAGCTTTTGGAATAAGGATTAGGGGTTCCCTTTCCAGCTAAATGGCTGATACGCTGCAGAATTCTCCAGTTCAGCATTGTCCTCTATAATTTCATGGTCTCCATGGGGAAGTCCCTGATAGTTATGGTAACCTACCTCTAAATAGATGGGAAAGAACACAGGGCTGAGTTCTAGCACAAGGAAATAGTTCAAGCAGACTGAAAGTGTTGTTTGTTAATTGTTTCATGGGGGTGAGCAAAAGGTACCTCATCCTGTGGCTGTACTTAAAAAAATAAGGACAACCTCTCTTTTAATTTGAAAGGTGACATTGGTCATCTCTTTAAGACAGATTTTTTTTTTGGGAACTCACACTTCTGTCCTGGATGTTTCTTACTAGTAAACAATTTTTTTTTGCTGAACAAGCCAGATGTGTTCACCAGCTTGGTTGTCATTCTGTCATTTTGTCATCTCAGTATCATTTAAACCATTTTTCAGTCTCTATCTGCTAGTAGGAGGACAAATACAAAACAGATGATAAAGGAAAAATGTCTTCTTCCAAAAGAAAATTTCTGTTTGCTGAATTAATTTTATTTTGTAACCAAGTGTTTGAGATCCATCACTAGCTCCTGTCTGCCTTTGAGAGTATGGGAAGCCATCTGTGCTTTGTGCTGCTGATAATACGCTGTCTACTTCAGTTTAGGGTTTGTTTCTTAAGCTGTTCTTGCCTGTTGCCTTTTTCCCTGGCTGTTTGCAGTTTTAGCATCTTTTGTTTGTTCTCAGCCCCTGCTGCTTTTACTTCATTGTAGCTGTCTATGGGTTTTTGCTACAAACTGCCCATCTGATGGGTTTCCTGCTGACTTTACTGGATTGCTAGAGCTCTAGCATTACCCACCCTGGGCACTGGAGCACCATCCATGGGCTCTGCGTGGTCTGGTGGGAGGCCAGGTGCTCCAGCCATTCTGCTCCAATGCCTGATCTGGTCCATTAGCTGCAGTGCTGAAGGGATCTTCTGAGGCCAAAGGCATTTCTGGTAGGACTTGGAGTTTTATCTTTTTTGTTGTCTGTTCTTTTGGTTTTAGGTATTTCTGCAGTTAGAGCAGCATAAGAGATTGTTGTAACTTAGGTTAGGGCACTGTAGTTAGGTATAGGAATGTCATGCAAGGACCTTGGTGGCTTTGGTTTTTTTTTCCTAAATGTGATCGGGGTTTTTTTGATAAACCCTATTTTTCACAGGAGATAGAATGAGTTTCCTCTGAATGTGCTCTGTTAGTCTTTACTTGTATGAAAAATAGATTTTTATTACCGATAGAAGCATGAGGCCAAAAAAAAGCATAGAGATTAAGATTCTTTATTATGGAATTTAAATTTACCATAAAATTAAATTCTGCAATTGAATTATATGAATTGATTAATTTCTTTTGTGGAGACATCTATCCAGTCTTGCATCTTCTTGAATGTTTTCAATATTTTTATTAGTGTAAGGATATGCACAAGGTAGGGGCTAATACAGGGGTGGAGCTAGAAGTCAAAAGATAGGCTTTATATGATATGCTTCTTAATATATTTAATCAACAATAGTTGTGTTCTACAGACATGTAGGGAAGAACTGCCCACATACTGTATGAACACAAAGTAATAGTATCCTACTGAACAGTGTAAACAAAGTATGAAGAAAGGAATGGAACAAAAGAGGAATGATAAATACAGGGACTGCAGGAATTATGCCAGTACTCTGGGACTTTGTTTTCTGTAGCTTCTTTTTTTTTTCTATTTATCAAGGGAGAGGTCTTTTTCAGGGCTTACAGAGTTTTTGAATTTTGAAAATATTTTCTTGTGATTTCTATGGGAGGATTACTTAGTCATCAGGAGGCAAAAAGAGGGAAAGGGCACAGCAAGAGGAAGATGGAGAACTGGAAGATAGTGCAGGAGAAACACAACAGGAAAGAGTGACAGTGGGATCACAGGAGTTGGGTGTGTTGTCAAATAGAAAAATGGTCTAAGGGCAAACCTTAGACGGCAGAGAGCCACAGCACCAGTGCTTGGTTTCAGTTTGTGGTTCCTTTTCCCAGAGAGAGGACTTGTGGAGACTGGAGTCTCTGGAATATCTAAATGCACAGAACAAATGGCTAATGGCAATGGGAGATAAGTATGCTGGACTACCTGTTCTTTGCAAGAAAGTGCAGTGTCAAGGCGAGAAAGGATGGTCTAGATGGTTCCTGTTTTACTCCTTTCTGCCAGGGAACTTCTGAGCAGAAACGAGCCAAGAATATTAGCTTCTGTATCTCCCTCTGCATCTGTGCAGTGTCAACTGTGCAAAGTCATGTTCATACCTTCCCAGTTTGAGAAGTCAAACCTACACCTAAATACAGGTTTCACACTCTGTGGTTTGGTCACGTCTGACTGTCTTGCTGATGATTCATAATAGTTTTCTTCCTGATAACTTCAAACTCTTCTACTGTAGGTCTGCCAAAAGAATAATTTTCCTAATGCCAGATTATCTGCTAACAAAATTCACATCAAAAATAGGTGAAGAGCAATTAAGTATTCAGCTGGTTCCAAAGAGAACTGGTAATGTTTTAATCTGTTTATTTTTGTATAATTCCTTTCTGTTCAAAAGGTTTGTGTGTGTTGAGAATGGAATGGGCAAATTTAAGATTTGGGAAAACAAATTCAGATAAAAACAAAATATGTATTTTTAAATCAGTTTAATTCATTATTGCAACATTGTCTTGAAATGTGGTTATTTGTAACTGGAACCCTAAACTGCAGCTGCATATCCTCTTAAAAACAGGAGCAACTGAACCAGAATGTTCTGTTTTTCATGCAGAAATTCACAGAACTTGGGGGAATTTTACTGACTTCAGGTCAGGCTAGATGAATGTATTTGTACCTTCCGTCTTTTTTATCGTTGAAGGCATCCTGTGCAACAGCTTTCCAAGTCAGTTGTAACGACCAACTTAGGCCACTGGGTCCCTAAATGAAGTGCTTCAGGTCAGAATGGGCACAGAGGCAGCCCTCCTGCTCCTAACCTCAGAACACTTCTCTGGAGCATGCGCTGCTGTTGATGGCACCATGCATCAGTTGGAGGTAGGCTGTCCCCACAGCCAAGGGTACACTTCTGTTTACTCGGTGTTGCTTTAGGGGCAATATCAAGTGGTGCTTTCCAAAAGTGCACAGGGATGGTTTTCCAAAACCTTCCAGAGATCTGGACTGATGTGACACAGTATATGTCACCTTCCTTGTGATATCCCTGTGGATAGAGGCCTCCTTGCATTGCTGGTGCTACTTCTTATGCTTCCTTTTATTAAACATGGTGTGTTCAGAGAAGCGTAATCCAGAAACCACTCGTGTGCTCCCAGAAACAAGAATTCCAGCTTTGGCCAGTTACTGGTACAGGATTTAAATACCAAGCAGAAAATTCTTTCTGCTTATGATCAGGAAGGTACCTAGCGGTAATTCTTTCTAGGTGCAGACTGGTCACAGTAAATGGCAAAACAGTAAATCTGCTCCAGGTATTTCTGTTTCGCTTTGGGTTGCAGAAAATTGCCACAATTCTACTACTTTATTACATAGCATGTTCTTGTTAATCGTTGTACTGTTACTGAATTAAGAAGGTAAGTGAAATTATAAAAAGCTATATATAATAGGTATCAGTATGAATTAGTGTAGTGCAAAGTGCTTATCTCAGCAGGTGTTTGTTAATGGATACATCTGCTTTGTTGCTGTTGGAATACATGTGTAGTGATACAATGCTTTGTGAAACACATACTAATACTTACATTTATGAAAATAAAAACGCGAGATAGTTTACTCTGATTTATTCCATTTTAGGAATTAGAGAAATTAAGCTTCCTTCTCTTTTAATTATATCTTGCAGAGAAACTGTAATCTCTTAATCTCCTTTCTTTTACTTTACCCATTGGCATTTGTTGATGTGGAACCTGCAGAGCCTGCAGTAGGAGCCATACTCCACAGCTCAGAGGGGTGCGCTCAAAAAGCAAAGGCCAAATTTTGCCTACATATGTGCGGCTTGCTTTGACCTCAGGACAGGAGATCTGCACTTGGGCTAGACAATAAATTGATTTGTCAGTCAAGTGACCGACTTATAAGTAAATTAAAGTAGTTGCAGTTGACAAGAAACAGATTTCTCTTCCCTCCTCCCCACACCCCCTTTTTTTCCAGCTAATCAAAGCAACATTCTTTATTCAACAAAAAATGCCTTTGCAGGCATTTTAGATAAAAGCACAAGCTAGATTTACAGGAGGATGTAGCTGCTATCGCAAAACAGGTGCTGCAGTTTTATTATGTATGTTGGATCAAAAACACTTCAAACTTCAAATCTTAGAGAGGTGTACTTCCCTGCCCCCACCAAGTTGGAAGATGTCCTAACTACAGAGCTATGCTATTACAGAAGGCCATGCTTTTCTGGTGGAACAGCCCCACTATGTATAAAACGCTTAAGCATTCTGGTCAGCAGTAGAAAAAGTAACTCTATAGCCTACTGCTTTGAACACTCTCTGTGGATGCCTTGGTCTCTGTATTAATGAATATGTAGGTGCTTAATATGAAAAAAGAGAGGCTGAGGGGGCCCCACTCCATGATACTTTATTGCTTTGTTTTCCTGACATTATTTTGTTTGAGAGACCAGAATCTCATCTGAGTCTCCGACAGGCTTTTCTAGATCTGGGCTGCAAGGTGAGGAAACTTCTTTTCATGCTAAATATTGTGGAACTAGAAATTGTAAAAATATTGTGGAAAATTTAGTAGCTGCTTTGAAATTAGTAAATCACTCTCGACAACTATCTGAAGAGGAGGTTGTAGTGAGGTAGGTGTCAGTTTTGTCTCCTTAAGTTGTGTCAGGGGACGTTTTCATTAGATATTAGAAAAAATTCTTCACAGAAAGGGTTATCAATCATTGGAATAGACTTCCCAGAAAAGTGTCTGAGTCACCATCTCTGGAAGAATTTAATAGACATGTAGACGTGATTAGGGATGTGGTGTAGTGGTGGACTTCATGGTGCTAGGTCAGCGGTTGGACTTGATGATCTTATAGGTCTTTCCAAGTGAAATGATTCCATGAATTAACCATTGACATGATTGGGACTTTGTCTTTTTGTATTATTTGGTGGGAGTTACTCAGTGTGATTTCTCCACAGTTATTTCCAGAGGATGAATTATTTACTTTTACTGTAGTTAATCCAGACCTAGAAGATAGGTTTTACCTTTTTCTTAAAATCTAGTGTGCAAAGACCTAAGTTTGCAGTCACGCATAGGAGCTCTTACCAGGCTGAAATGAGAGCATCGCTTCACATGGGTGAACATGTAAGCATCTTTCCTGTCATATTTCACCTTATTTCTGTGTGCCCTACAATGGGGAGTATGATGCAGTTAGGTTCCTATGTCAAAACCCAGTAAAAACTTGTAACCAGAACCAGAAGATGCTTGGCATTTTTCTGTAATTCTGGTATAAATCTGCTCAAGCATTAAGGCAACCCAGAGGAAATCATCGGAGCTCAGGAAAATATCACATCATATGATTCAGCCTATCCTGTTACAAATGAAATGCTGTCTCTTGTTGTCGTATGATTCTCCTCATACATTATCAGTTATTCTGTATCTCAGTTTCAGATGCTTACTGCTCTTTGCAGCACGTGGTGTGCTGCTATAAACCTGGTGCATTTTAAATGAGAAAACCTACAGTTCTCCATTAATTAAATGCTGTATAGGAATAGCACTGCTGATAGACCAGCAATTTTCTTGACTTGCCTTGATTTTCCTTTTCCTTGGATGAAAAGAATATAAAAAGTAGATTCCAGTTTGAGGTTTATATATTTTAAATGCATGAAGAAACATTGGTCATGAAAATGACATTATCCTGCATTATTGTAGCTTAAGCATGCTGAGACTTAATTTTTGTGGGATTCTATATTGCTCTTACGTATCCAGAAGCAATTTTCCTCTTTAAATGCAGTAAGTGGGCATACTCCAGCTCTTGAAGTAATACTGCTGTAAAAACTTGTGAGAATCAGCTCCTGAAAGTATTCTTAAAACTAAACTTGAAAATTAAAGGCACGCATATAATTGGTCGTGTAGACGCATTAATTCTTTATGCTCTCCTTTCCTGACATAAGTCAGCACAAAGTGGTATCATTGGTCTAATGCAATGCATTGAAGTCAATGGACAAACTGTTTCACAAAGAAAACATTTTCATCCCCTTGCTATGTTGTTCTCTGAATGTATCATTCAGTATAGGATATGTTTACAAACATGAGTGCAGAGAAGTGCTTAAATTCAGTACCAGAATACTTATTTTAAAACTAAATTCTTAAAATTCCTGAAAATATAGTCAGTTTTACTTTTTAAAATAACTTCTGAACTGTGCTGTTTGACATTTCACTCCATTTCGAATAATTTGAATCTTGTACTTCTAGTCCAGTGTAATTTCCCCAGCCTTTTCAGGTGGGTGGCCTTGAACTTGGAGCCACAAGCCACTTGCTTACACTTGCTGTAGAAATCTCATGATAACAACTGGAGTAAATTATCTCATGGCATTTTTTTAGAAGTTGTATAACCAATATTTGGCCTTGACATCATTGTGAAGGCTCAGCTCCTCACAAAGGGATCTGTTGCCTAAGCCCATGATACCAGGCTTTAGCTTTTGCATGGTGCCTGGAATGGTCTGCCTGCTTGTACTGAGTGAAAAATGGTTCCAAACAGTTTGAAGATTTCAAGGGCTACCCCTCTGAGTTGGCTTGGCCCTGTTGATAGGACTCCTTTTTCTCCCCTACAGAAGGGTCTGAGGTGGGGGAGGTCCATGAGAGCAGCACTTCAGGCAGCTCTTGACTGATGAACCCCAGTAACATCTGTATAGAAACACATGGGTAACTTTTTTGTCATTCTCTGAGCAGAAAAGTTGAAGAAAGGTGCTTGATTTTTTTTGGAAATAATTATTACAACATACTGTCTGTTTCATGCAAAATCCCACTGTGAATAGGGTTACCTAAAAATCACCTTAAAAATGTTCAATATATGTTGATACTTTGAACTTTTGAGAAATGTGCCTTATTCTGCTAACTGTATTTCCTCCTGTACTTGGTAGGCCTTCTTTTATAGGTCTTTGTGTATGTATATATTTGCAAATGCTCAGACAGACTAATTAAGATTTCTGAAGGTTTAACCTCATCTTATTAAGCAGATCCTGAGACTTGCTGTGGTGTTAGCTCAGTAGGGTACAGGGAAGAATTCCAGAAAAGACTGTGTAATCTTGCCAAGCAGGGCTTTGCTGTTGAGATGACTTATTCTATAGAGTTTAGGTAAATGGTAATGGGACAGAGATGTTATTCCTTGGAAAAATGGTTTTGTCACAGGGCATTAAAATGAATTTTACAATCTGAATCTATAAAGAACTGTTCTGATAATTTTTAACTGCTCTTTAAATTATGAAAAGCAACTATACTTCCAATTAACTGGCAAACAAATTATCTACTTGGCTTAAAACTGGGCAGGTTGCAATAGTTCTGCATCAGCAGAGAACATTTCCCTGTGTTTAAGTGAAGGAAATGTTTCTGAAATAACATGATAACTGGAATTACAGAAGTATTAGGGGGACCCTCCTGCCTTAAATAATCAGTGATTTCTGTTTAAAAAAAAAATAAATTCTTTTGTGAACACTAACTATACAAGGGTTCCCTTCCCTCATGTGTCCTTGGTGATGGGCAAGAAATTTGGCTTCCCTCAGACAAGGGGTGCAACAGAGGAGGAAGGCTGAGCGCTGAATGACAGCAGTACCAGATCTTGCATGGCTCTT
Source organism: Laterallus jamaicensis coturniculus (assembly GCA_022605575.1). Taxonomy (NCBI): domain Eukaryota; kingdom Metazoa; phylum Chordata; class Aves; order Gruiformes; family Rallidae; genus Laterallus; species Laterallus jamaicensis. The sequence goes on from JAKCOX010000005.1 coordinate 9,101,669, forward strand.
GCCAAAGTCATTGCATGGAGAGGCAGAGATTTACTGTGTTGCAGTATCCAAAACATGAGAGGGTAGTGTAGTGCAGATTTTGGGGTTGATTAGATGTCCAGATAGATGATGTCATTAACCTGCATTTGGGCTGAACACAGAGCAAATCCTAGGGCAAAGATTTGCACCAAAATGATGCCCTTGTCTGTAGTATTGACCAGACTTTTAAAACAAATCTATACATCAAAATAAGCTAAAAGGAAAGAAAGACATCCTCTTTTATTGCATAATAATGAAGAGCTGTATCAAAATCCATAAATTAGGCACAACTTTAAAATCACATATAATTTCAATTACAGCCATCTGTTTCTCCTTAGGAAGAATGAAGTGAGGTCAACAACTAAACATTTTACAGCCATAAAGATTCTGGGATGCTTTTTAAGCTATATACATGTGATTTGTAAGAAACCTATTTATATGTAAAACTTCTCATTTGAGCATTCATTGCTTTTATCATGCAAACACCAAGGTTTTTTGGAAGCTACAGGCTTCAAAGTGAATAGACATATTTCAGCCTAATGTTGCTCTAATTTTTTTTTTCCCCACTTTAACCCTCTGGTATTTCTATTATCATGAAGAAAACTATCAGCATACCTTTAAATTTAAAATGTGTAGATAGGAGAGAGTAGAGCGGCAGAGATTTTCGTTGAGACAAGTATCCAAAAGGTTTGAGCCCTTTGACAAAAATGAATATGAAAACCTTAACAGAGGTTTTTGGGAGTAGACTGGCCAAAGAGAATTGTTATATGCTGGGACTCAAGGTATAAAATTGTTAAAATATTTTAATTATGTATAGTAATTTAAGTGGCATGTACCTTTCCTTCTCTTGCATAGGACTGTCCACAGCATTGAACAGTACACTCAGCTGTGGATGTCATCTTGTGAGCTGACAAGGGTTATGTCCAAGATGCTTATGTCATTTGGCAAGTGATTTCAATAAAGTTGATGACTTTATTTTGTTAGAATAAAAACATTACAAGTAATGTAGAAAAGCATTATACATTCATCCTTAATGTATGATATAATGTATTCACCCTCCTTGAGCCTGCAGACTGTTTGAATTCCTCAAATATGAAAAGGTGAGCAAAGACTTAGGTAAACTTGTCCAACAATAAATCAAAGGAAAAGAAAGCAGAATTACAGAATCACTTCAAATACTTCATCATAAAGCCTGCATGCACAAAATACAAAGCAAAACACTAACCTAAATGGTTAATAATGGGAAAAGTCTGTTAATACCTGTTGTATAAAGCGTAATCTTTACAGTTGTTAACCGGAACTGGAGTGCAGGCATAAAAAACACTCTTCACAGCAATGCTGTTATCCACATCAATCAAGATAATCCCACAGTAAAACCTTCCTAAAGAGGAAATGTGGCATGTTTGGATAATGTCAATGATTAGAAAACACATCCCAGAAAATGCCATGCAAAGCAAGTTTAAATATTAATGCACACTTTCCTAGTCCTTTTCAGCTGAGAGTTTCAAATTATTTGCGTGGACCTGAAGGGCTGAACTCTGATTTCGGTTCCAGATGTGAAACACATAAATTCATGTGTATTTGAAAGCAAAGTGTAATTCTGAGCTGTAAAACTTCACAGCTGCTTTTTCAGAGAGTATGAATACTTGGTCTGCAGAAGGGTAAATTGAGTCACAGAGCAGGGAGATGATTTGTTGAATGTGAACACAGTGAACCAGTCACCTAATAAACCTCACTATCCCTTATTACTGCTTCCTCCTTCATGGCTCAAGGAAACACACTGCTGGTTCAAATTCACTCTGTCTTAGGCTGACAATGTATTTGATCCATAACTCAACAGAGGAGACAATTTTATGCTTTAGACCATGCTGTAAATTATGTCCCTGGAAGATTTTCATTGGGTGTATGGAGTGTTCTGGAGAAATCATTGAAAAAGACAGAACTACATACTAAACCTCTGCGAACAATCGTGCTCTTATTTTCTGCTCTAGATTAATGCTAATTGCATATGATTCTCACTGGCAGGTTGGCACTCTTTGCTAATCACTTGTGAAAATACAACCTGCAGCTCTCAAGTGCTGTTTCTCTATTGTTTCTCAGGACAGTCAAACAATAAGCTCGCCTCTTGTACCTACAAGAAAGGTGGTATTAAAAAGATGTAAATGAACTGGGATTATCTCAGCTACTTTTAGATGGCTACAGTTTAAAGGTCTGGATCTCAGCTGGCTCTTGTGATTTCACTTGACTGAAGTATATTGTCCTGTGAAATGCCTTTTCCTCTCTGCTGCCTGTAGCAGGGATGGAAAAATGCCATCGCAAATGACTGTTGTAGCTATCTTAAGTTAGTGAGATGAATCTCACCTGAAGTTAAATCGAACAAGTCATCTCTCAGCAGAATGCTTAGTGGCATCTTTGAACCAGCTGGAGCAGTGTAGCAGTCAAACCCTCAAAAAAACAATGTGTGTGGAAGAAGCACATAAGTGTGAATATCATGTAGTAGAAGTAAAATTCACACCTGCGTAAAAATTGCATAAAAGCCTGTGTTTCAATAATGTGGTGATTAGGTGTCCTAAATGGAACCTGGAGAAGTTATAATTATGTTTGATCTGAAGAATCACAATGTCAGATGAGCTCTTGGTTCAATTCCACTGCATGAGACTGTGTGACTAAGGAAACAACTGAGAACCCATATAAACAGTTAGGTAGCCTTACCTAAGCAAGGGGGTTGAGGGGGTGGGGGTTGTAGGTTTCACTGTTCCAAGTAGAAGAAATTACTTGTCTCTGACTTCTTACTGGAACCAAAGTGATGAATTAAGGAATAATTTAAAAGAAGATAGCTTGTTTAAGGAATAAGTGTCCTACCAGTAGAGTTTCTAAACTCCAATTAAATAGTTTTTATTTACAAGAAGCTCCCCAACAACTGTGACTTAGAATGTGTACAGTGCCTTAAGCATTAAAACAAAAGATAATTATTCTGGCAGTAGACTGAGATGTAGGAATACTGCTCTCACTTTGTGGTTCTCTTTATGTTAAACAGTGATGAATACATAGTATGTGCTTGGCCTAGCTGGTTGCACTAGGATGTAAAAGCCCCCATACCTTCAAGAACATTCAAAATCTGAGGGTTTGTGATGGGGTTATAGGGATCATATATAACCACTTCTAATAAGTGGGACTGGGTGTGATAGGTAGATCATGTCTTGTGCTCTGCTTTGGATGATCTTCCATGTTTTCCATGGAAGTGTACTGGGCAGGGATGGGGCAGGTTCACCTGCCCTGGGCCACCAGGCAGCATTTGCCATACCGTGACAGTTTCAGCATCCAGAGGTGATAGGCTGCATCCAAACTGCCTGTGGGGAACAGTCTTCACCTAACTCACTGCATCACAGATGGAGTTGTCCAGAGAGTGACAGCCTGCCTGTGCCAAAGGTGGGGTGAGGGTCATTTTACTGGTTTCATAAACTGCAGAGAGAGAAATTCTTGTGAGTGGGAGTATTCATTGACACCTCGGTTTACAGAAAAGCTATACTGCTGGTGAACTGGGATTTCTGATTATGTCTCTTGTTGAAAGATCCTTTAGGAAATGAAGCTATTATGAAATGAGTGGAAATGTTTTTACTCAAGTGTCACTGTTTCTTAATCATAGTAATTATTGGTTGTGGTGGTTAATGACTGGATTAAAGGTGAGGTAGAGGATTATGAATAATGAGATTTTTTACTATAGATGGATGTTACTGAATAGATGGGGATGTACTTCCTCTGAGAAACAGAGGACACAAAGGATGTGACAAAAAGAGGTCACAAAGGGATCACTAAAACCATGTCCTTACAAAGGACATTGTTGCTCATGGACAACAATTTACATAGGAAGGAAGAGAACCCATGTGTCTCTTTTCAAGAGAGTTGAAAGAAGCAAAAGGAATTTTATTTTTTTTAAATGAAATTCATAATTATATTGCATAACTTGGTTTCAGATGAGTGGGTGCTCCATGGTGAATAGGCAGTTTGGGAAATCCTTAACCTCTGATTGCCAGAAGCAGTGAGGCTTGCTGAGAAGGATCAGCCTGTCCTTACCTTACTCCCATGTCCCCTAAACATCTGCTATTGGCTGCACTTGGAGGCAGGATTTTTTGATGTCAGCCTAACTCGGCATGACAGTTCCTCTTTTTCTGTGCCCCGATCATCTGTGTGGAGAGCAGAAACGGACCAGGCAACACCTGTGACAGCATTTTATTATTTTCCTTTATCGCTGGCTTGTCAGCAGCTCTGAGATGGTTTCGGTCCTCAAACAGAGGAAAGGAAGCGTTGCAAGAGGCATTGACTCTGAAGCACTTGTTTGCCTCATTATGCTAATTCCTCCATTATATCTGGGTTAGTGCATCATCTTGCTCCAGGTGAATTTAGATAAATCCTACATTCAGCCCTAAATTCCATTGTTCTTGAGTTCTCAGTCTGTAAAACTGGGATGGTGTCACGAGAGGTAATGATGGCATAAATGCCATCTGTGAGATTCTCAGCTTGTATTACGATAAAGGCCATCAAATGAGGTAGAAGAATTCTCCATAACATTGGTTTCTAGCTACTGTGCCATAATAGGTAATTGAGCAATAAATCATGCAGTTGGTCCAGTGTTTATACACTCAGGCACCTAAAGCAAAGAACTTCAGTCTCGTACCTTGGAGCTTAAGTACATGCAGCTGGACTGATGCTGCCAATGGAGTGAGGCTTTTTCATAGACGCATCACTGCAAACTGTGGCTGTGACCTCTGCATGTTTGGCCACTGTAATTTTTATTCAGAAATGGGAGATGTGTGAAGGTGGGAACCTCAGGCTTTGCTTCTCCCAGTTACAAAGTACAAATAATTTTCATTTTGCAGAATGGTGTGATTGTTCGAGTTACTTGGAGATTTATAGATCAAAGGCATCATAAAAGCACAAAATACTTCTGTGTTCAGTAGATACAGCGTGAAGGATCTGTGAAATGGTGCACAGAGAGTTAAAAGGGGAAAATGGAGTTTTGAGCAAGTGCATATGTAATTTCTATAGGCATCTGCCATTATCCTGTGAGGCAAAAGTATTGCCAGATTATTAAACTAATTACAGATATTAAAACAAGTATCAGTCTTCAAACCTTTTGATGCCTTTTTTCTTCCTTTGAAGGCTTTTTATTATTTTTTATTACTGCGGACACGTATAAAATCTATTAATTTGAATAATTTAGAACTTTGCATTTAATTTTATTATTTTTCTTTTCATGTTACTGCAGTGTTGTCTGTGGGCTTTTAATTGATTTTTTTTGTTGTTGTTGTCAAACACTTTGAAACTTCTGAAACTAACTGCATGAAAAGAATAAATAATGACAGTCATAAGGAAAAAACAGCAATATTTTATTAAAGAGAATCCATCACAGAATTAAATTCTGTGATTTTTAGTAGTTTCTAAGCAATTACAATAGCATTAGTACCAGGTTCTTATGAAAGTAACATATCTGTATCTATAGAGCAGGCATGGAAAATGCTGCAAATACATGCCTTTGATCTAAATGACAGAAATAAATTTGCTAAGGACACGGTAACATTAAGCATGTTTAAACTGACCCATATTGCTTGAAGTGCAGGTAGGGTATTTCTCCTTTTGATCAGGCCATTTGATTTAAAGTATAAATGAAATTATGGGCATAATAGGTGTAACGTAATTTGGCACATTAACTCTTACAGATGTAGGCTAATGTTTTATTTGCATATATCCTCCAGGTTTTTTTCCCTGTTCTGCAGTTAAATCTATCACAAGTCTGCAGGCATGGCTTGCTGCTAGACATGGACATGAACAATTAAGTTTTCAGTCAGAACGACAGCGAGAGACTCTGCTCCGGCTGCGTTTGCTAAGCCTTTTGGTAGCTGCATTGATAAGGCAGGAGGAAGTTCACGCGTGAGAAATCTGAAGTGACGATGCAAATCTCATGCTTGACTGGTATTTTGTTATCTAAGAACAGGGTGATCCTGAGTGGCATCAGAGTAGCTTTACTTTTGGGGTAGAAGAGTGCCTCTTAGAAGTATCCTAAATCCTTTGGCAGACTTAGTATTCTTATCATTACGGGGAACTCAAATTTGTTAATATTGTGATTAGAGTCACTGTTTCATGTAGTTTTAAACAAATTTTTTAGAAAGTATTCATTAATAGTCAAAGCATTATTTAACTAGTCCTTTTTTTTGTTTAGTCTAACATTCTATCCAACACAGTTGTTTTTCATAGATTTGGAGTTTTAGATGTGCTTTCTAGTTTGAAGCAATCATACGCACTTCAATCATTATGATAAAATACGAATATAAAAATAACCTCAAACTTGCATTCATTTTCTGTCCACGTATCCAGAGGCTCCAGGATTCTACAATAAATCACACATAAAAATGGAGATATGCATTATGTTTTTTAGTTAATTTTCCAGCTACTGCAACTGATTTTGAGCAGGAACTGGTTTATCTACTCCTTGTTTGAATAGTGCAAGGGCTGTGCCTCTAGGTTTCTACACAGCTATAATAATTTTAACTCCCTGGGGAAGCGGGGCAGGCTAACTAAGCAGTACGGACAATTGCATGACATTTGAAGATGCCTCCATCATCTGGCCTTTTAGTTGATCTCTTCTGAACTGTTGCTTACTTGTTGAGATGCACAGCTAACACAGTGAGATTCTGAGGCTTTCCATCTTCCCATGTTGTCAGAGGACTCACCGTACCTTATTCTAGGTTTAAGCTTAAACACCTAGATTCAGAAGTTTGTCTTTTCCTGGCTTTATGTAGTCTGCAGAGACTGGGATGCTCCTCCAGAGGATAATTCAGAACAGGAATCTCTTGTGACCAGCTAACCTCATACTTGACTAAGTGGTTAAGCTGGGTAATGCTGCGAAAATTATCCTCCTAGCAATTTCAGTGCCAATTAGGCTGCAGGCTTGTTACTTTTCTCCACCTTTTTACCACCCTTTGCTTGGGTGCATGGGGTGCAGTGTCTAGGTGCAATATTAAATTTTGTAGACCTTCCATATTAGAAATCTGTGCAAATGCTCAAGGTTAAGAGGATATAGCCTTTGTCATAACAATTACATGGACACTCATTAGCCTAATGAAGCCATGGCAGTGTACCTATGCTATGGGGCCGCAACAGTGTCAGTGTGAGACTGTTGTGAGAATATTTTGAATTATTATGTATTAACAATATGCAGTCCCCAGGGAAATACAAAACTAATATTAGAAATACAAAACTTGCCCAAAACCATGCTGCTAAGAGAATACCAGAATGATACAGAAAAGACGCTTCTGTAAGACTTGAGTTGTAATTATGGATCATAAGATACTGTCTGTCCTCTGTTCTTAAATGCATAATTCATGACTAGAACTCGAGTAAGTTTTTCAATCAATAAAAACCACACTGAAATTGGAATTTAGGAGATTATCAGTACAAGGAATTTGATGAACAGCCATGGCTTTTCAGTCTCTTTATCTTTTATTCAGAGAGGCAGAAAGGCGTTCTTGTAACTTAGGAAATAGCATACGTGCATTTCCACCTGAGAGCTTTTATGGGAAGGTGTGGGTAGATACAAAGCTCAGAGTAAGCAAAATTTTAGGTGGGCTTTAATTTAATAGTCATGATAATCTGAAATGTCATCACATTTAGACTGAAATAACTGCATATATACTCAAGGAAAGCAAGACAAGAAACAGAAGCCAAGGAAGCAAAGCTCTGAAATACGTAAGGTCTTTAACAATTAGAGGCAAAATTTAAAGTGGTTTTTCAGTGAAGTATTTGCTTAAGACTCTTCACAGGCTGAAAGAACTTTTATACTGGTTTTATTGGTTTTCAGTACACAGTGATATTCAGAAGACCACAGTCCTTGCTCAGGGTTTGTTGTATGGCAAATGCATGCAACAGAGAGATAAAATTCTAACAATAAATGTGCTCTGTCCTTGTTTACTGTTTAAGCAAAACTGATGATAAGCCTCTGTTGTGAGATTAGTGAAAGACATATCAGCTGCAGGGTTAATGATTTCCTTGATCAACAAAATGTTTACAGTGATCTGGGAAGGAAGATGTGGATAGTGAAACAGATTAATTAAAACCTTGGAAAAGGTTTTCTAGAAGTTTGTTGAAATTCATGAACTTTTACCTTGATATTTTTAGAAGCATTGAATGTAAAAAATGTTTCCTTTCATAACCTAAAATACTGTAAATATTAATGGATTAGGCTGGTCAAACATGAACTGATTAAAATCATGCTTTATGGTCTCAAATCAGTAAGTTCCTTCTCAAAAAGAACTTGAAAATGCAAATATAATTTTAAATTTCTCTGTAAGAATCAAAAGGGAAAAGGTGGCAGGCAATGGGTGGGCTTCTCTTGCATTTAAGATTGAATGGTTTGAATATTTCCTGAAAGTCTTCAGAAGTCTTCTGAAAAGCTTCAGATGTGAAAATAGAAACACCTGAAGGTCTATTATGAAAATAATAGCTCCTGTAGTCTGTGAACTTTGCAAAAGAGAAATACCTTGTTCATCTCCAATGACATGGAGCTGATGGATTCCACTGGCACCCAGCGACTTGTGTGACGTGACTAGATAATGAGGGCTGTTACGAACTCCTCTGCCTATTCAAGGACCTAAAAATGAACTTTGGATCACAGGCCAAGATATAGGGCCAAGCACCCAGAGATGGATTCTCTGCTATTTTTAAGAACTCTTGAGAGAGTGCATATATGCATGCTATTTAGGTGTGCTCTTTGCTTAAGTGGTAAAATCTTCTGTTCTCTTTAGTGAACAAGGAAGTACTTATTCCTGTAATTTTTAATATAGGCTTAGAAAATGTAACTGACAGTGATAACCTCAGTGAACCATCCTGGAGATGACAGGTATTCATTAAATAATAACCATTCTTTGTAGTGCATTAACACGAAGAACCTTAGCAATGGACAATGAAGCTGTTCTGCCAGATAGAAAAATCCCTCTCTTGGCACAAAGACCTTCCAATTTAGATTCTCAACATGACACAACAGTTGGATACAGAAGATGAGAGAGCAGGTAAAAATGCTATAGGGGTTCTTTTTGGTAGTATTTCATATTCTTTAGCTAGTAACATACAGATCTTCAAGAGTATTCTGCAGATTTTAAAGTAGGAGACCAGATTAAAGAAAAATCTGGTCGTGGATTTCAAACAGCAGCTCAGCCTGCTGGATTCATTGTATTGACATGAGATCAAGTAAAAAAATCAAGCTCTTATGTATTAACTGAGCAAATATTTCATTCTGACTAATCAGAGTATTGTTTTACAAACATGAAAAAAGCTTGCTAAAGCCATGCCATTCATTACTATCATTAAAAATATTGGTATTATTTCTTTGGAATAATTACAAACATAGCAATTATTCATAAGATAATTGGGTAGGATTAAAAATAAGCACATACAAAGCTATTCATCAATTAAATAAATCAGCCCATGCTATGAAAACTCTGTGGAAAGATACCTTAGAGATTTAGTTAATATCAAGGCACTAATTATTACAGGAACACTTATTGTTGGACACAGTGAGAAGGAAATCTTAGAAGTATTTTCTAGATAAGACTAGAGGCTTGTTTTCTTTTTAAATTGCAGATAAAATAGTATGCATACCAAGACATTCAGTGATTCAGGTTTTTTAGAGTGATTTTAATATATCTCTGAAAGGAGAGATTATCCTGTATAATTCCATACAGGCGTAGGATGAAAATGCGCCTATCGTGTCCCACTGACCCATACTGTTCCACTTCACCCTTTAATCTTGAAATGTTACATTTTGTAGCTCCTTTTAGGCTATTTCTCACCTAAAAATCCAGTGGGTTTGGTAAATAAAGAGGTGCAGGTCTCTTCCACCAAGAGCATCCAAGAGAAATAGTTACAGCTGTAGGCATTGAAGCAATGCTCAGATGCCCCCGAGCCACTGGAGACCAAGTCGGCTTTAAGAAAAAGACTTGGTATGGCTGAGGTAGTATGACAGGGAGCATGAGAAAGCAAACTGGTTTTACTAGCCTGGGTGGCCAGGTGACACCAGACTGATCAGACAGCGTTTAGCATCTCAGAGCACTGCTGTGCATTGCCAGCATATCAGTGTTGGGGGAGTTGGTGCTGTAACTTGATCCATGCAACAGATGAGCAGAGAGGTAGATGAGGAAAAGCCAAGAGACCCCTGCATCCTGCCTGTGCAGTGTGATCCATGGACCCACACAGCCTTTGCGGCTGCCAGGGTCCTGGAGGGGCCTCTCTGTCCCCCAGCACTTTGCAGCTACTTTCCAGTCTTCAAGTGTGACCCAGACCCCAGTTAAAACCAGGCCATGTGAGTGAGTCTCCCTGCAACCCTCTTGACACACTGGGCACTGAGAAGCTGCCAGAGTCCAAACTTCTTGTGCTGAGCAGCCTATGAATAGAATTACACATTCATTTAAAATGAAAACCAGCTCGCTTACCTGAGCAAACAGAAGACTAAGCTGGAAAGTCAGGGAGCTTACTTTGCTTTGTAGGTTATCCTCATTATCATTGCAGGGTTAGTAAATTATAAATATCTACCTATTAGAAGAAGAAAAGTCGTACTTTAAACACGAGCTTTGCTCTTTGTGCTGGGCTTACTCTTACTTTACTATTCCTAATCCTGTATACTGTAGCATTTCAAAATAAAATGTGTTCACAGTTCACGCAGCTTTACAAAGCAGGATCTCTGCTGCTACGTCTCATCTGCTGCTTTATTCCTCTGAGTATTCTACTGCGTGCAGCCTCTAGACTGAGAGACACTAAAATTAAAGGGGGGAAATGTGTCTTTTCCCCTTATTCTTTCTCCATCTCAGTTTTCATGGGAAGGAAAGACAACTGCTTAACCTGCAAGGCCCGTGGCATGTGTGTGTTTGAGGGAGCAGGGATGTGAGGAGCGCCAGCAAGCATTGCTTCTCTTCATGTGCAGCAAAGCGTCTGCCATGTGGAGTATGTGTTCTCAGAAAGGGCTGCAAAGTTACTGATATATGTCTAAACAGGGATATGAATAGAAATGCAGGTCTGGTAACATGTGCAAGCTTTATTTGGGGGGGGGGGGGGGGGAACCCCACAATAGGGACTGAGAACAAAAAGAGCTTTTCACGGCCTCATGCCTAATGCTGGCTGGGGTCCAGACACATCCCTACTGCTGGCTGAAATTAGAGCTGCATGAAGTCTACCCAAAGTTGTGTCTGGTTGCCTGTACCTTGGAACTCTCTTCTGAGAGCTGCAGGCCATCCAGGTTTAGGAGTTATCTGTCCTATGTCGCTCAACCTCATTTTGTACACCAGTGGCTAAGAGACAGTACGATATAAGAGCAATTTTGAGATCCCAGACAGTCTGGAACTGTGCCCCATGACGTTTAACATCTTCAGTAAGAAAAATCCTTTAGTTTGCAATGGTGAACTTGCATTTTCCTTTGCATCTTAAGTTTAATAATATTTACTTTAAATATATAGTGGGGAGGAGTTGGGTGTTGTTTTCCATAAATATATATCCCATTTTAAAATTATACATTTACATAAAGATATTTGACACCCAAACATCTGTCTTTTTTTTATTTGTAGGACTTTTTTTGTTAATGCCTGATAATCTAAATAATGAGAAAAACAGCAGATGAAAAATTATTTTATATAATGAAAACATTTGAAAAAAACATTTGGAGAGATAGAGCTTGGTTCTTGGTGAATATGGAGCTACAAAATCTATCCAAGGAATACAGAGCTTTCAGAATAGATTGCAGCAGCCTTAAATCTGAGGGGCAAATCAAGACCCTACCTGTTGCAATGATTGGCTTTAGCCCATGTTTGTCTTCACATGTTGTGTAACAGACCTGACTTTACTGTGGTAGAGTGAGAGCAATTTGAGTTTTGAGTGCTGCAAAAAATGAGTAAACCCTCTGTATCCTACATTTGCTTACTTTACATTTTCCCTTTTTCTTGTGACAAGAAGACATAGCTACATAAAATGCCGCTGTAGCAGAACACAGGCTTACTGTTGTGTGATGGGATCACAGTCAGCAGTCTTGTCTATACATTTTTCAATCTGAATGTGTACAACTCAAAACACAGGTTTATTAGGATTCATCAATCCCAGTTTATGCAAAGAACAGACAGTTCCTTTATGGTGGAGTCTGCTTGCTAGTCTGTTACACAGCTGGGTATAGCTGAAGAACAAGTAGGAGACAAATTGGGAAGTTTTATTCTTGAAGTAACTGGAAATATCCAAGCAGAAACACTCTCCAAATCACAGGCTTTGAACAAGAGAATAGGAACGACAAAGTATGTTCTTCTGAGAAGCACATCTCTTTAAGACAGCTCCTGTATCTTTCAAAAGTAGCACACTGGTCACTGAATTTCTTTGGAGATCTGTGTTACTGCTGATAATGGCATGAGTTTGTGGGAAGGTAGAAGGATCATGCGAGCTTCTTGGTTCAGGAGACCCGGACACGATGTTCTGCTTCATCCATTCACCCTACTCCACAACATCATGCCCCTGCACCTTGGGAGCTAAGTGTTTGATGTCTATTAAACTTCACTGCACCCTAATGTCTGTTTATGTCCTAATAACCTTATTTGTATGCCTGCTTGTACAACTTTTACTTAATGTTTATCATCTCTGTCTGTGAGCTGTTCTATTGACCTCTTAGGAGCTAACTCATAAATAAGCTGTTGGCAACGTAAAATGATGTGTGTTCTAGGAGTGTTTATCTGTACTGTGAATAAAGAGACACTGTATACATAGCTTTTAGTAGACTTTAAGAAAATGGTAATAGTTACCTTGTAACTGTTAGCTCATTGCAAGACGATACTACAGAAACCATGAGTTCCTTTGGTTAAAATGTGGAATTATCTTTCTTTTTTACTACTATGGAAATGGTAACAAATATTAGAAATACTTAATGCGGTTAATGGTAAGAATAAAGAGTTACGAAAAGAGCAGAAATCATAACTGTTGTTCCAGGTTATGTTCTGCCAATCCATTGATATTTCCTGTATTGCATCTTTGAGTGTGTTGTCTAAATTCCAAGAGCTGTGACTTATATCAAAGCCTTTTCTGTAGCCCAGAAGAACCCATTATCAGAGAAAATGTCTTCTCTCTTTTCACTTTCTCCTAACTCTACTACTCCTAGCTGTACTGGTAGAATGTTATTCCCAATTAAATAGTAATAGTCTTTCTGGTTATGTATTCTGTCTTCTACAAAGATCCAGCATTGTTGCATTCTTATGATTTCCTTAGGTGTCTACTCTGTTCAGACACAAAGACACATTTTCAACTGCATTATGGCATTCTGTGATGTTTTGTCACAAATAATCCATAAAGCTTTCCATAACAATGTTCCTATTCCTTGTGGAATGCTTAAATGATTGAGTATGTTTTATATGGGTGAAATGCATCTTCATTTCTTGCTAGAACAGCACCTTATACCCTTTACTTAGTGAATATAACCTTGATCAGTTGTAAAGCTATTCTGAGTTTTTTACTGAGTTCCCAGGCAACCAAATTGCTGTTTTACCCATATATTTTCACTAATTCTTTGGATTATACCTCTTTTCTGACTGGCATTCTAAAAACATACAAAACTGATGTCTGCTGAGTATTTCATATACACACAGATCACTCTTCATATTTTTTATGAAACAAGATGTGGATTCTGAACCTGGAGCTGTGAGATAAGGTAAACTTTTATTTTGCAAAGCAATTTTCCCTGTTTCTTTTCAGAATCCATTGTGTGGATTTTGTGGGAAATTATTTTTCATTTCTGCAGCAGTATTAATATTGATGACTTTGAAAATCTGTGAATAGTCTAATGATAATTCTACATTTTCTGTCAAACAAAATGATATGACATCATGAGGTCAGAGAGAAGGCAAGTCTTAGAACAGTATAGGTTTTTCTCTTTAAACAGATTATATCTTCAGTTCTTCATTTAATTGTTGAGTTTCAAAACATTGAGGAGATAGCACAGTAACACATATTGCTGCGTTTTCCTAATAGCACAAATTCCTAAACATACTCCTTCAGGAAAGTAAGAATACATGTCTGGGGTAGAGGCTAAAACTATGCCTTGGTTTTCTGTATGGGAACACCAAGGCACTTTATCAAAAGGCTCTCCATAATTAATCTCCTGAATAATCCCTTAGTAAAGGGTGTTTTTGTAAATTATGCTATATGAAAACTACAAATGGGTAAGTTATAATAGAGCTAGTTTACATGTTGTGTGTTGTGCACACGTTTTTGTTGTTGCAGTGTGTCTGTAAGAAAAATACCATTTAGTTCTGCTTATAGTGATCCACGTACCTTAACAAGGTCATGAGATCACGTGCAATCAAACAACAGATCCTTTGAAATATTGTTGTTGTTATGCACAAGAAGTAACGTTTCCAGAAGCAGACAGCTGTCAGCTGAAGTGAGACAATGTGTTTCGTGTGGGAAAGCAGAGATACTTGCTCTGAGGTTTTACGGGATACTGCTTATTCTTCAGATCTGATTGAACACTTATGGAATTGCTGTGAGCTCACCGTGATATTGTTAATGTAGCTGATAGTTAAAGAAATAAGTTATTAAGGGAACCAACCATTTTCTTGGAGAAACTACAGTATAATGAATGAATTCTACATACTTGGTCAATGATTTATTAAGTTATTCAAAATTATTTTATGAAGTTATCTATAAATTTAATCAGGAAATAAATCAGTGCTATGGATGTATGCTTATGCACTGTAAGCTCTCCTCTTCCGCATTTAAAAAGGGGGAGTGATTACAATTATATTCTTGTCTGAATCTTTTCAAATGATGTTATAATATTGGAATGATTTACAGTGCACATCAGCTTGCAAGCTATCTTTGCATACCTTCATTCAGCTCCCCAAATGAAGACCAATCAATGCCCATGGAGGATGATTGGAAGGAGATACCACCTCCTTCAGAGAACATCTCCAGGGTCCTTACAGGAAGAATTACACACAGACTTTAATTTGTAAAAGATGTGTAAAGCTAAAATGAGCTGCTTGAAAACTGTAAAATTCTATTAATTTTTTTAGAGAAGCATTCTACCTAGGTCAGCTGCTCTTGTTGACAGATTCGTTGAAGAAATCTTGTCTCATTTTGTCAAGTCTGCATTTTTTCACTTCCAGTCTTTTTATTAATATATTCCTTACTGCTCTTACAGACAGCTACACACTCATATCAGTGATTAGGATTTTCTCTACTTTTTAAATGCAAAAGATACATTGCCCTGTGTGTTTTCACTTAATATCCCACACATGCTCCTGACAAAATAAAAATGCCACCAAAACCAATGAGCAAAATCCTGGTGATACAAGACCCCTTGAAACATCTGAAAACAGAACACTGAATGACAGAACATAAAGAACAGAACATTGATTTTCTGTAATCCACCGGTTGGGATATCAGCAGAAAGCAGAAACTTACTTTCTGAATTAATTATCTAATTTTCTTTTCCTTGTCCCTGCCCCATTTCATTATAGCTGATTCAATACTGTTCATTTGCATATGCTTGAGCATGAAGTACGCTATTGCCTGGAGAACATGTACATTAAGACTGAGCAAAACCACTCTTCCAGTAAACGCTGTTCTTGGCAATTTAGAATACTGACACTGAGTAAGTGGAAAAAGTCTCACATCAAAATTCAGCTTAGCTATTTTCTCATAAATTGTGTAATCTTTAGCGATCGAGGTTGTACTGAATCAACAAGATGCCTTTATTCCTGCCCAAAGCTTTTTTGGGACTGCTGCCTAACAGGCAGTTGTCAACCAGTCAGTTGCTTTTTGATTTTATTGCACGTTAGAAAGTAGCCAATTAAGATCTGATTCCCGGAGAGAAAAAGAGGGAAGATAACACCTGCTTAGTAAATGGCATGAAATAACACTAAAGTAAGGATGTATTTAAAGTATGAACGTATGAACACAGATGTGCTTTTCTCGATGAGAATTGGTAATAATGCTTTTGAGACTTTTAGGAAACTTGCCTTTGTTGATCAGTTCATCAAAGAGTTAAAAGAACAAAATTGTAAGAGTTTTGCTTCACATCAATCATTTGCTTCACAATTTGAAGATCACTGTTCGCTTTTAATCAGTGCATGGAATATATTCTGTTTTCTTGGAGAGGGCAATTTGTGGTTTCATTACTAATTGAAGTAGACTAATTATAAATGATTAGCATTTGAAGAAGGCTTTTAACTGCTGTATAAGACCAGTTCAGTGTGCCTTTCTCTGCACTTCTCCTGAGTGTAGCTTAAAATACATAATTCAATAAAAACTTTAGTATAAAATAGGATCGAGTATACTTATAAGTCTTTCTCAGTCATTTCTGCTGGTCTCTAATCCTAAACAAAATGATGCTAAATATACAGAATCAGAGAAGGCATAAATCAGGTAATTCAGTATAAACATACTTGCTTTCTATGTGAGAGATTCCTATTTTTCCATGTGCTGTTTTGTTGCAAATACTTTCTCAAACAATATTAAAAATACCTTACAAAGAATATTAAGAAATACCTTAAGCTTTTAGTTCAAAATAGACAGAAACCCAAGAAGTAGTATTGATCTTGTAAATCCAGTTGAAAAGAATCATTGAAATCTGCACTAAAGAGAAACGGAGGGATTGTGTAATTGCTTGCTGTATCCTCATGTGAGCATGAATGTGACCTCTGCTTTCAGAAAGACTCATATTTGCACAGCTGGGACAGGGAAAACAGCAAAGGGAAGAAAGGTGGCTTCTTGCTAGAAGCCCTTCTTTGGGGCCAGTTTCTCTCTCAGTGAAAGATGCTTTTTTTTCACTTGAATTGTCTAGTTTTGTACTGTACAACTCATGTCTGTTCTCTAGACTGTATATCCTTTGTGAGGATCTCTATTTCTTTTGCAGCTATTTTCCCCTCTCCTTCCCATGAAACATTTCGGGGCTAGTCTTTACATCTTGGACACGCTCTCAGTGCCTTGCAGTTAGTTGTGAACAAGGAGCTGCAACTAGGTGACCCATGTGAGGACATCTCTGAACAGCTTTATAAAAGTGGCAGTACTACTGGTTATGTAGTTGGCTGTGCACTGTATAAATGCACCAAAGACACCTCCTGCCCAGCTGACCTAAGAATAAAATGAGATACCAGATGCAAAAAAGCACAGTTGTGGTATGCTGCAGTCGATAGAGCTTCACCAGCAGCACAGTCTTAAAGCTTTCTGGGACTTCATAATATGGGAATTCATTTTTATCAATGGAGGGGGGAAAAGATGCAGGGGATATTTTCACTCTATCATGTGAGAAGTAGAGCAGTTAAAATATGGAGTCATGTGGAGTGCCTGCTGTTGAGTTATCGTTACCTACTAGGATGGGGCTATGATGTATTAAGCATTAGAAATAAGGACAATGATGATGTATATTGTACAAAAGTGACCTAATAGTGAACAAATGAAGAGAGAGGGGTCACATGGTCAAAACTTTGTAGTAGAAGGGCAGTCTTTCAGCAGCATTTTAAATAAGCAGGAGAATGTGTGTATGTCCCGTATTTCTAAATATATATGATAGTGAAATGCTGGTTCATCAGAGCTAGAAAAACGAGGGTTTGTTGTAGGGATGTGGAGGAAGAGTTTATACCTAGGAAGTACCGAGTAGAAGAATTTGCAAAACTGGCTCCCAGATTGAGGGGCCTGCGATAGGTAAAAGTAAAATAACTGTATATTTGGATTGTTGCTAGAGTTGATTAGAATTAGAACGTTATCCTGAGTGATTGAGTGGAGAAATGTTACATGTGAATATCAAGATGCCTGGTTTAGTTTTGAGAAGTTTAAGAACATGTCAAAGAGATGAGGAGGCAACAGGTCTGGGGTGGTGATGTAGGGCTGAGTGTTGCTTTAAAGAGTAGTTAAATTTAAATTTACAGGTAAGAGTACTCTGAGATAATTTAAAGTAGGAGAGAAGGAGACAAAACACAAACTGTTTTGGCGTTCCCACCAAGAACTGCAATAAAATCCAGACCATTCTGGATAAGAAACACAGTGGAAAAATGGTTATAGTGCACAGTCAGAGAAGCCAAAAGGAGACTGATTTCAAGAAGAACTTAGTTGTATTGAAGGGAGCTGACAGTTCAAGGCAGGATATGGAATGCTGTTTCTGAGTATAAAGAGATTAAAGAGAGGAGAAATGGTAGTTAAAGAGGTAAGGGGGGTGGGGCAAGCATGTTTGTGCTGTGACGTGTGAGGATGTGAAAGTAAGGCAAAGATTAAAAGAGGCAATAAGAACAGACACTAGCAAAATCTGAAGTTCCTGTTCCAGTTTTGTGATAGGGAAAATGAAAATAAGTATCAGGGAGGAAAGACAGAAGTTTGTGATGAAAGCAAATGGGGGAGACTGAAATAAGTTCTAAGAAGCGTCACAGTTATTTCCTGAATCACCAGTGATCTTCCTGCCTGCTGAGGATGATGAAAGTAGTCAGGTCCAGAAAATACAGGACTGACTGAATCACAGCTTTCCCATGGTCATCTATGCTAGTCTGGTCCAGGCTGGCTTGTTTTCTAGCTAAGGCATTTTAGGGGGAAGCTAGGGCTCACGTGGACCTGAACATACATGTTTCTGCATGAGGCTGTTACCCAAGTTTGAGTATCAACTAAACCACTAAGACTGCACTGAGACTTATCAGTGGGTTAAACATGCCATCCACAGGTGCATGGTCTGCCCTGAGCAGACACTGGAATGAGAACCTAACCACCTAAATGCTGTCCTGTCCATTTTCTTTATTCTGGTGAAGTCTAAACAGGGCCAAATTAGGGCAAGTAAATTTAGAAACAAAGCTTCAGATCAAAATCAGTGTTTGCAAAGCCTTTGTGTTTAGGGCCAATGCAAACCTATTGAACAGGAGCTATGTGGATCACGTAGGTAAAGTAAGATATCCAAAGTCGTGCCTATTTTAGAAGTTTGAGTCTTTTTACAGCTCCCCTCTTCATCCCTTGGTTCAGAATAGATCAGCCATTATTGTTGTCTTATTGTTTAGTAACTGTAGGGAAGTTGATGTTCCAAGGAAGCGGGTGACTGAGGATGCCATTCCTTTCCTGTCTTTGCTGGAGAAAAGTACCTGGTGTATAGTACAGTATGAGTAACAATGTTTTTGTGTTATGTAGATAGGAGCACTTTTTAACTGTGTGTTGTTATGTCCCAATATTACCATATTTTGTATATATATGCTCTGTGCAGAGGAAAAAACAAGCCTTAGGAAATGAGTTGTAAAACCTTTCAAATATAACGCAGAAAAAACTGAAGTGTACTGTGACAAAGTGAACTGCCAGCAGTTTGCTCAGCTTATACCACATGTATTCTAACACCTTAAACCAGAATGTAACCACTAAGTATTTAAATATCCTTGTTTTCATAAAAAAACCCTAAATAGTCTGTGTAACTTCATTATATATGATGCAATTCTTTCAGATATATTGTGTTTATTTTTTCTCTGGCATCTCTTATCTTTTCTAAAGTTAGAGCTCAGAAACACCTATATAAAAAATCCTTACCTTCCTCTCCCTCTCTTAATTTCTCTGTTCCTGTTTCCTATCTCGTATCAGAAGCAAAGTATAACTGTATTTGCGCACTTCTGGTTTTTACTCTCCAGTTTTTCTCCACCAGCAGGTCTTTGATTTGAAAATGTAAGGCACTTAATCTTTTGGCAGCATTCTTATAAACAGATTCAGCTGGTCCTTTTACCGATGCTTCAGCATGTAGCCAATTGCCTCTCTTTTCTTGCAGTTTAGAAGACCTCAGATAATTCTTCCTCTGTTCTCTCACAAATACATGAAATTCTAAGTAGTCATCTAACTTCCGTCACATTCCTGCGGCAGTTCCATCACCACCAAATTGCAGACTTGGCAAAACATTGTCCATCTGCCTTTGAAATTATATAAGAAAGGATTGAATTTCAGAGATGTTGGTACAATCTCATCTACTACATGACTGCTTGTACATTTACAGAGTTGCCTGCTCTTTTGCATATCCCAGCATGGAATGCTTAAGCTATTATTCAGCTTGTTTAAAATCTCCATTCAATTCACCAGTGCTTCAGGTTTTATTGATGAAAGACAAGGTCAGTGGAATTCATAGAATTTGGCCTAAAAGTGCTGATTTGCAGGAAACAATGCAGTTCTATATAGATCTTTAGAAAGGACCATTCTGATGTCAGTATGCGCTCTAATGGTGCTGGGCTGCAATTTTAAAGGCTGCCGAAGTAGACGTGAACGCTTTTACTTGTACAAACTCCTAGTTAATGCCTTCAGTGATAGGTTATCTAGGAGTAGAGTCATGTATTAATCCCTCAGATTTAGTTAGATAACCCCTACAGAAGCTTTAAGTGGCTGCTGCCTCAGATTTTTCAGGCTGAAGCCAGTCAGATCATCTGCAATCCATTTTTTTCCCTTTTCCTCTTCATTTTAGGACTTTCAGTCTGCAAGCTGTAAGCATCCGCAAAAGAATGTGAGCAGCTGCAGTTAAGAGACATGTCTAGTAAGCAGCAATGTGTGATTCACATGTGTGATATTTACCCTATCTCTTTAACGATGTGTTTATAAAGTAGGACAAGCAAAAGTTCTGAGACTCTCCTGTCTCAGCAGTCACTGTCCCTTGCACAGTGGTAGTCCAAATATTCCAGCGTTAACTTGGAAGAGTACTAAAGCCACCACAGTCAGGAAAGATATTAAACACTCAGAAGTTGCTGGCGCTCTCAGTCTGAACAGGCTCATACATCTTTTACCCTCTATGGCTTGTAGACTCTTGACGTAAGAGTGGAAGAGAGGCCATGTACTTGGAGGGAAGGCATTTTCATTATGTCAGAAATAAATGGCTGAAAGCTGAAGTGTGGCTAGTGCCGAGTGTGCTGTCTTGGCAGGAGTTGATATTGCTCTGAACAGCAAAGCCTTTGAGACGTTTTCAACGGTCCTATATTATTTATTTTGATCGCATAAATGTTTATTATCTGTCTCTAAAAATAGATTAAGTAAATTTTGAGAATGTTGCAATGTGTGTAAGTGGCAACTCGATGAAAACTCTTTTGGCAGAATACCTAGGCCCCAACCAACCACACACAATTTTCAATTATATAAAGAGTCCTTTTTGCATTGGTGGGGGGTGAAGGTGGTACTTGTCATCTGACTGTCTGTAGACTTATTGGCTTTGGGTGTATTGTTGCGATCATTTTGTTAGTGAAATAACCCAGAAAAGCTAATCAATACAGCACCCTACGTACTGTAAATGAACTTGAGTATGTTTCGAATGTAATAGTTAAGATCTTACCTGGTCATGTTTACCCAAATGATAACAGATCCCAAATACCATATCCTTGGATCTTCTCTAAACCACTTTATAGACCAGGGTAGTGCAGCAATAATCCAAGAATTTACAGCAACAAACGTCGCTGACTGTTACTCCCAACTATACCTTACTCGTAACTGTTTGCTGCTGTAAGCCAAACTTGAAGATGCTGATGTGTGTAACTGTAGTGATGGGTTTATGTTAAGTATTTGAAGCTGGATTTTTGTGAAATTCATGACCTATATTTCAGTTACTTGTGGAAAAGCTTTGGAGTGGCTTTTCAGCTATGCTGTAATCTTATTCCTCAGTTTGTTCTGTGTGTTAAGATAGCACTTGTATATTTTATTGGGGTTTAAAGTTGTTTAGTCTTTTAAATGTTACAAATTTTGAATCGTGACCCCTTATTGACTTCTGTCATTTTTTTGCTATGTTGTCAAATACTGTTCTGTACATCAGACTGAGGCTTCTCTTGTCTCTATCATCTTTGGGAAAGTGCTTGCATAAGAATGTGACAATATAACAGCTAAAATAACAAAGTCCCCCTTTAAAACCACCTTTAACATGTCTCATAGGGCAAACAGGGTGTTTTTCCAAGACAGAATCACTCTTCTGAGATTTTATTAGAGACTTAGCACCCTTAAAAAAATATTTTTTAAAAAAATCTGTAGCAATTTGGTCTTTTCTGCAAAGTAAAAGAAATAAATATCTGTGTGATTAGGAGAACAGTAGCCCTAAGGTTATTCTCTCCTATCTGTTAAAATCCATTCATACCAGACATAACAGGAGCTCAACTTCATGCCAAAATTGATTTGAAGTATATCTTCACTCCTGACTTTCTCTGCGGTGGCTCATTTCCCTTTTCCGTGCTTCTTTGTAATGGCCTTCTTCCAAGCTGTGAGACTGAGAAGTCAGTACAAGCCCAACACTGATTTCAGCAGGGAACTGCAGAGACATTTGCCCTTTATTGTAGATGCAGAACATAAATTGAATCCATGGAGAGCAGCATCCTAAAATTACCCCAGGAGTAATTTTTTGAGACCAGACATTTAGATGATGAGCATTGTTCCCTTTTGCTAAGCTTTTTTAATATCTTAGAAAGTCAAGCATCTTCCTACTGTAAATATCGTATATCCCTTTTTTAAACATGATTTTTACAAAAACCCTTTTGGGTGGCAACACAAATGCAAGATACTTAGGATCCAAATTAATTCAGAAGTAGAAGATCCAATTTGGAACTCTGCACAATAAATAACTGCTGACTGTGTATTTTGATGGAGCATAATTTATCAGATACAACTATGGGTCACGATGCATTTAAGGCCTCTACTTCCAACACTGGGTTTTATGGTAAAAACAATTAATTGATTAATTATAGTCAGTCATTTATCATCCTAATGCAGACTTTTTTTCTCTCTTAGAGGATTTCTCTCTCTTAGGAGCCATGCTTTCCACAGCACGTTTTATTAGTTCAGAAAGGGAGCAGGCAGACCTCAAAGCCACACTGTAAGATGTAACCTATCGCTTTCCATACTCTGCAAAGGCAAAAATCACAGATAACAATCTCATCTGCTGGTAAAGAGGCTTAACAAACCCAAGCTAGAACCCTGAGTATGTTTGTTGTTTTTTGCCAAATTGAATATAGGGACTGTGTTCAGAAACTGTTTTGGAGACCTTTCACAAGAACCGGTGTTGCCAGAATGTTTTTAGTAACAATCAGAAGTTCCTCTTAACTTCTATCTATTAAGCAAGAGATACCTGCTAATGCTGCATACCAATTACCACACTTAATGGAACACAGCGGTTATTGGAATGTTTTTGTTTTCCTGGAAATAGTTTGTTAGAGCTAGAGCCAGAGAAGAGTTTCAGCATCATAACGATTCCTGCTGAAATGCAGCTCCTGTTTGATAGCTTCTGTATTGCCAAGGGGCGCGCACAGGCCCGTATCCAAAAGGCGTGTAAGTAGCATGACATTAAACGTGGTAGTAACTATGCTCAAGCACAATCATTATGTCAGAAATCTACAACTCCTCTTACAAGAGGAAGAGTTAGGTGCAGACCATACAGAGAACACAGACCAATTACACCCAGTTAATAGGAAATGCTGAGGGTAAAAATGTATTTAAGCACCTTCAGAAGATATTTTATATTCTTATTAGGCTCTTTCCTTTTCTGCTATTGCCTGTTTAACCTGTGCTTGTCACATGAAGCACAGCAGAAAGGTGGGATCAGGGGAGATTTAAATCTATATCCTCTAAATATCTGCTGTATTTGTCCTATGGGTTTTCTAGAATTACATTGCCTCTGCCTTTCCTTTTGAATTTCTTCTGTTTTGCCCAGAGTAATTAAATATTCAGGGGGGCAGGAAGAAAAAAAAGGAGGAAAATCTGGTTTGGGAATTCACCTGGAATGGATGCAACCTTAGTTCATGGACATGCTGATACTTGAATCTAGCATCAAATGTTACTTAGCTTGGGCTTATTTAGGGACCTTCAAGTATCTTTTTATGATGTAGCCGCCTATCACAGTTCAGGATTCATCATTTAAGTGTCTATGATCAAAAATTCCTGTGATATGGGGAGATGTTTTATCCAACAGATGAGACACATAAGCTACATGTGTAAGTTTTTAATTCCTGAACCCTCTGATAACTGCCATGTTTTGGTGAGACATAGGGTTTAATATACTTTAATTGTGATCACTTGATTTCCTGCTATTGATATTGTATGTTTCCTGATCAGTTATTTGACCCTGTGAGACACATAGTTCTTTCTTTCATATGAATTTAACTTTTCCATGTGAATTCCAATAAACAAACAAGCATGAAGTATTTATTAAATGTTAGTGCTTCCTTGGAAATCATTGTTAGTGACAGCCTAGTCAAATAATGTATTATTCTATGCAATTTTCTGCAATAAAAAAGAATTAAAATTCACATGTTGAGTTTTGCTATCCTGAGATGGCCATCATCATGAAAGTGCTCTGGTTTCTAGTCCTCATGGCAGGCTACATGATTAGAATCACAACAGAGAAGATGGTTAATGCAAATTCACATAGTAATTATCTGTGGGACAAGTTCTGGTCCCTCCTATTGCTCTGTATTCACAGTAACTGTGATGTCAGGGAAGCATTTGCTACTCAGGGAATACAAACAACTCCACATCTCTTTAACTTTTAATCTCAGTGTGTGGTTTATATATGATTTTTTTTGCCATGGTGTTCATGTCTTACAAGGAACAATAAGAAACTCAGTGCACTGTGAAAGGGTTCAACTAGACAATATCTGTTTTCCGATGCTTCCCCTTCTCCTTGCTCCCAGCAGAATAGAATGATGGGGTATGTTTAGTTTAGGAGACTATGCATTTCAAGAGACACTGCCTGCCTGGATATTCTCTACTCAGGTCATTATTTTAGTACTTTGTCAAGAAAAGGATTTTTTATTTTACTTTGTGTTTGTTTTTTTATTCCCCCCCCCCTTGAATAAGGTCACTTTTTATATGTGCTAAGATTTCAAAAATGCCAAATCCCACCTTGCTGATCTCCTTCATAGCACTGGGTGAGACAAAGATACATAGCATCAGTGGGTCACTAGTACATTTTTGTCAGGGGTCTGTAGTTCTACCTCAATAGATGTTGCTGTAAGATTCTTTTTTAGACTTGGAAATCCAGCATGTGTTTACTGAAATTAAACTCAGCTTTAATACAGGAACATATAATGGTTTTGTCTTGAAGTTTATTCTCTCATTTTGGGGAAAAATAAGCTTGATATCTATAGAAACATTGATGTCTTTTCATGTTCCATTTTGTAAAAAGGTGTAATAGCCTGGACCAAAAAGCTCCTAAAATGAAGCTTGAGTGAAACCCTTTCTTCACCTTTTCTAAATTATATTTTTAGTCCAAATATTTTAACAGCTCCATTATTATGTTGGCATGTACTGTTACTAGTAACAGCTTCCAAAGGAGAGCTGGGCATTTAATGCAACTCTCAATTTTTTAAAATAGAAAATGGAGTCACATGGAAATGCTAAATATATCCTAAATAAATAAATGAAATTTGCATATCATAGGGAAGTGTCTGCCATAGAGAGGTTGATTATAACAAGATTTATTGCACAGAGAAAACATTTTCATATGCTGATTCAATTAGCTTTCAAAACTTGCAGTAGTGTGCCAGTGTTGCTTATTGTCATTATTTGCTTCCAAGGCAGCAAATTCATTGACAATATTCGGGATATGTCATAGGACTGGAATGCAAGCACCAGCTCTGCAGGTGGGTACGCCCTGGTGCTTTGGCTTTTTGCAGTAAGGCTTATGTCATCAAGTCTTCTAGTATCAGCTCTCTTAAGGCTTGTTCCATCCCTGTTACAAAGTTTTGCTATTCAGTTTAGTCAAACTGGACTAAAAATTGCTTTGGTATCCCATGGAGTTTTCAGAGTTCAATTAAATATTTTCAAATAGCATATTATTGCAGCTAGAGTATTTAATTAATGCCAGATCCAGTGCCCTTTGAAATCAGTGTGGTATTTTTAAGGCTCTGAACTTCAGACCACATACTCAAAGACAAGGAGGTATGTAAATGTAATGTGATTCCCTGTCCAAGATGAATACATGCTTCTGATCATATCTGTATGAAATATTTAGGTCCTGGTTTAAAGCACTTCAGAGCTATTTTAACATTAAGCACATGAGTTGTCAGTCAGACTGTTCAGGCTTAGAGTCAGCCCTGAAGCCAAGAACTTAGTAATCAAGAAAGTTCTAAAAGTAGTACTTAAGACTTTTCTTTTGGTTAAGAAATATTTTCAAATAAGTCTTCCTCTCTAATTCTCAAATTCTGAACTCATGGTTTGTTAGGTCATTGGAAATGCTCTCCTGCCAAATTACTCTCTTTACATAAAGTGGCCTATTATCATAAATGAATAAAATGCAACCTCTTAAGCAAGTGGAGAAGATTGTATGAAGAGTAGATCTCAGTCACATACAATATCCCCATCAAACATGAGGAATTTTCATGAAAATTATAGTACTTCAGAAATTCTCTTTCCTTAATCTTTGCTAAAATTACTTGACTTATGCCATAAATCACTTCTTCTAACTACCTAAGGTTATCTACTTTAAATGATAATGAGCTTTATGTTTGAAACTTTACAGGATTGCTGGTAGGTAATTCTGACAGAACATCTTAAAAAGAGAATTTGGGGCTCTAAGCATTACAAAACAGAATGAGATATTTAAATTAACAAGCAAACAATTAGTGTTGCGAAAAACATAGTTAGGCAAACTTCATTAATGTGTTCCAGTAGAAACAGATACTTCAACTATTTCTTGGTTATTAAAACCCTGTCTCTTAGTCTATAAGATCATGTAAAGTTATACAGGATCAGGGAAAAGGAGAAGAGGAGGGGAAGAATCTAAACCTGAGCTATTTGCAGTTTGAACTAAATGAAAAAGGAAAAAAATAGATTAAAATTTTTTTTGCATTTTCCCATAGCAAAACACAAAAAACTAGTCTTGATTAACCATGTCCTGGGATAACAAAGTGATGGGAAGAAGCAAGTTTGAATTAAAGATATAATCCCAGTAGTTACGGAATTTTCATGTTGGGAATGGGGGTTGACTATTACAGACGTCTGCTGGGTAACATCACTCTAAAACTTTCTGCCTGTCTCTATACATGCTTGATAATATTTAGGTATATCTGGAAAAACTCAGTTGTCCTTTACGTGAATGACAAAGCCAAGTGTGTGGCTTTAAAAAGCTCATCTATCAGCCTAAGGTTATAGACTCCAGAAAATATGCAAATGAAAAGAAAATTATTTAAGTATGAAGCAAACCTTCTTGTCTTGAACAAAATGGATTGTAGATGTCATCTAATGACAACATGTGTTCTGGTGAATAAAAAAGACCATCCAGACACCAGGATGTAGCACT
The DNA here is from genome assembly GCA_022605575.1 of Laterallus jamaicensis coturniculus. Taxonomy (NCBI): domain Eukaryota; kingdom Metazoa; phylum Chordata; class Aves; order Gruiformes; family Rallidae; genus Laterallus; species Laterallus jamaicensis. The sequence goes on from JAKCOX010000005.1 coordinate 9,128,958, forward strand.
TGTGAACTCAGCTTTTCTCTATATCTAGTAGTGCTTTGTTTTCTTATTTAAAATCAACTGTTCATACATTTTCCTATTCTGAAGTATCTAGAAAGCTGCCACTCATTCTTTTTCTCCAGCAATTCTAGGACTCAGACCTTTTGTCTTTACTCATGTGTGGGTTTTCTTGGTTGCCAATGTGTGTAAGAAACCAAGAGAGTTGGGTAACCCTTCTCATACTGCTAACAGCTCCAGAGAGAATGAATCTGGTACAACTAGTATCACTGACCCAAATGCATCAATCATTAACTCAGTTTGGCAATATTTTGTATGAAAAGGATCCACTCTGAAACTTGCTACCACAATGGCTCAGCCTGCCCCTCCAAGCTGAGGAGCACTCTCTAACAAAACAGTGGTCAATGTAAAACTGACATCTTTTCAGGGGGTGTTTCACCCCTGTCGTCTTTTCCTGGTCATAGAATCATAGATAGGTGTCCAGACGGGTCTTGAATATCCCCAGAGAAGGAGACTCCACCACCTCCCTGGGCAGCCTGTCCCAGGGCTCTGTCACCCTCACTGTGAAAAAGTTCTTCTGCATGTTGGTGCGGAACTTCCTGTGCTCCAACTTACAGCCATTGCCCCTTGTCCTATCCCCACAGACCACTGAAAAGGGGCTCGCTGATTCCCCCTGCATCTCCTGCTTCAGATAATTATAGACATTAATTAGGTCCCCCCTTAGTCTTCTCTTCTGAAGGCTGAAGAGTCCCAACTTAGCCTTTCCTCATAAGGGAGATGCACCAGGCCCCTAATCATCTTCATAGCCCTTCTTTGGACTTTCTCCAGGAGATAAAGGTCGTGTGCTTGTTATTGCCCAGTTTGGTAAGGAATGTTTTCCTGTAGAGAGCCTAAGAAATTTGGTTTAATGTGCTGATTTTGCTTAGTTGAAAAGTGGTTTGTCTTCGTAATCTGAGAATACTTGTGCAGATCTCTTCCCTACACGGTAAAACCTGTTGGCTTTAGCTGGAGGGGAAAGCACAGGCTTTATGGAAATTGTTGCAGTTCCTTAAGACACGGTGAGACAAGAGAAGGTTGTATAACTGAGTATATCAGCTTGCAGTGACTCTAATTCTTCATCAGTAGATTATGTTGGGTTAGTTACGTCCCTCGGTGAAATCCCAAGGCTCTGTTTAGTCTTTTGTGGCTCTGAAAATCCTTGTGATCTATTATCGGATTATCCTTGAAAGAGTACTATATGTTTCACTCCTAGAAATAAGCAATCTGCTCTCTAGCACTCACCATTACAAGGAGTCATTTATTACAGCAGAACTTTGTCATTCAATTATGCTTTTGTGTAGAGCGCATGGCCAAAAATCTCAATCACAAGTGTCTAAAGTTGCTTAAAGAAGTTGTTGTTCCAAACTTCAGAGATGCTGATCCTGTGCTGAGGTGCTTGAATACCAGCACTTGTGGCAGAGGAGCCCCCTGCAATCCTTTGCTGAATCCTGATCCTTTTGATTTCTCATTTTTCAGGCTATGAGTGTTCTCCTATGGCATGTGAATTACTTCTCCTTCTTTACTAAGTTATTTTCCTCACTGTGCTGCAAACTGATAAAAGTGAAAAATATTTAGCTAAAGCTTTAATTACTTTAGCCTACTTATTATGTTCAACACCTCACTCTACGCCTCATTTCAACTTCTTTTGATCCACGTTTTCATGAGAAAAACTGATTATAGGTATTACAGGTACAGACCTGACTAACAGTAAGAGACTTGTGACATAGCAGAAAACCTGTCAAATTCATAACCTAGTTGTTTTTATGAGATATGTTATGCTATGTAGAAAAGGATTCGAATGATTGATCATTCCTTCCCCCAAATAGGCCACCTTTCTGTTAATGAACTGTTGCTAGCAGTTAGTTTAACTGCTTTATGACTGAGACAGAATTTCCCTATGTTTCTTTGTACAATAATTGATGTTCGTTAAGGATAAATCAATGGAATGACATTGCACAATGTCAGCAAAGGTAACTGAGCCTGTGTAGCCCGGATGAGTCTGGCTTTTGTTGAACCTTGTGAAGTCTACTAGCCAGGAACTGTTTGTTCTTGCATGTAGCCCATTCCTTTCTTAACCCACAGGCAAAGTAAAAGAATATCATAAAGCAATGGAAGGATGCTGTAGAAAAGGTAATTGCATCTGTTCTGTTCGTTCCCAGAGGCTCAGGAGGCAGGAACAGGAGCTTCTGTGGCAGAAAGTTAGTCTTTGAGAATGTACAGACCCTGGAAAGAGAGGGCAAAACCTCAAAATGGCATTGCTTAGGAAAGAAACTTTGGACTTAGTCTCCTTTTGAACCATCTGCTACTGGGTATTCTCTCAGCTTTTACTACTTCCCTCTTCAAATTGCTCCAGAATTTAATGTACCCCTTGCCCTTGCTTGCTGACTTTGCTCTGGGGTCAGTGGTTGGCTAACATATGCAAGGAGCTGTTAAACACAGTACAATGGAGACAGATCTCCTCAGACCAGCAGTAAAATGGTGCACCATCAGGATTTGTATTATAAAAAGATCTTTCATCTTTCTTTCTCTTTCAGCAACTTAGACCACGATTTATTTGTATCTACACCAGAAAGAATACATACCCAGATGAAGTGTTGATCTTTCAGTGTGACTACCCAGTCATCAGTATTATTAAGTCTTTCTTATGCAGCATGGGACTATAAATATAGCCTGATTTTATGTAATGTTCCTATTTTAGAAATAGAAAGTTACTTGTATTTGTCATTATCTTGTGTATAACTCCCCTCATTCTAATTGTGTGTCATCCCTTTCCTTTTGTGTACTGAGAAAACATTCTCCAGTAACTCTCTGACTCACTCAACAGTCAGTGGTTTTTAGTGTTTCTGTGGTGCTGGTGCAGTAGCTGTTCCTCTAGTGAGTCCTGGAATATTAACAGGATAGAATTTGAACAGGTTGATTCTGGTGAACAATTGTTGAACATTCTTTTCAGAGTACAAGTGAAAAGTAACATGAAGCAAAGCATTCAAATTTTCATCACTCTACTGGGAACAGGACCCTGCAATTCCTTACCAAATATCCTGTCTGGATCTGCAGTGAGAGACTGTCATTAGAGAGGAGCAATGAAGGTGTGACAGCACCTTGGGCGAGCTACCAAGTGCGTGCAAAGGTCAGCTAGTGGATGAAAGGGGAGTGTGAGAATTAAATGAAAGGAGGAAAATGCTGGTGTTATGCTGACGTTTTCATTAGGAAAATCCCTGAATACATGGAACAAGTCTGACACTTATACAGTGGTAGAAATTGCTGCACTGTGTGGACTGCATGTTTTCCTGTTCAGTCAGCATACTGTACAGCTGTGATAAAGGCAACTATAATCATTTCATAGCAATGGTGATACACAATTGTTCCTTGACTCAGCTTTTTCTCCATTATACAACATATATTGTAACTGGCTGTGTAAATTAATTTCTTTCATTATGCCTCTCTCCACTTCTACACAGGTCATGGCTGTAATCATCCTTTGAAAGGATTTCTCATATATGTTGCTTCTATCTATGCAAATCACCTACCTACCCTCTGTCTTTCACTTACACACTTTCACATGTGTAAGCTCAGTAAATTACTGTAACTGGGCATTGTATGTTCTAAGGTTTGGCTTTGGCTATATGGCTAGAAAGTGTCACTGTAGTGCTGCCTAACGACAGAAATCATTCATCAGGCCTGAGTGACTGGTAAATCAGCCGCCAGCTGCAGCATGGTGCCTTTCTGTGTTTCAATATGCATGTGGAAGAGTTCACTCTGCATTGGACTCATCCAAATTACATCCTTTTGTCAACATAAAGAGGTCATAAAAGGGTAAATCAGCCTTTGGAAACACTCCCCGCTTTGAAAGTGTTCAGAGGTTACAGGCAGGCCCAGAATGGTCAATTATCTGGCTCTTCTGGACAGGTGGATGGCTCGTGAAGGATGCTTGCAGCCAGAATACGAATTAGAGTAGCTTTAAACTTTCTCCAATGGATGCCAGGAGTTCAACAGGTTCCCAGGCAACCTGAAAATACAAGGAATACAAAGGTGTTTCAGAAAGTTTGGGAGTAAATTTCCCACCTCCGGAACTCAGTAACAAAATTCACACTGAATTTGAGGGTGACAGAGTGGGAGGCCAGATTTAATGTTTGGCATTTAATCTTCTTGGAAGATGCTTGTAGCACTGAGCCAACAACCCTTGGGGTATGACACATGGCCTATTTATTTAAATTCATATCCTGTAGATTTCATTCCTCCTGCTGTTTCTTTTTCTTCATTGGAAGGTACAGTTGCACAAAGAATGGTGTTAAAATTAGCGTCCATCCAAAGACATAAAAAGGTGTTCAAACATGGATCAGTTGCATTGCACCATGGAGGGATGGAATATGCTACAATACTGTCTCTTCAGAGAAGGCCAGAAAGCCATACAAGGGGAACACTGGTGTAGCAGTGCTAGTCTTTGGCTATTGTTGTGAAGTTATTGCTGCAAATGGAAAGACAATGCAAAGGGAGATGTTTGGTGAAAGGATAGCTGTGGCCACCTAGCATGGGCTGCACTCCTCCTTGCTGTTTCTGCTCTGCAAACAGTCCGCCAAGGCCTCGGCGTGCTCCCCACTCAGCTAACAGTGTGCTCACAGATCCTGTTTGGCCTTTGGGCAAGGGATTGGTGACGAGAGGAAAAGTGCTGCTTTAAGTTTTTCCAGCTCTTTCTATAGTTTTGTGTAAGCATGTAAGGAGGTCACATGATGAGAGACTAATAATTGAAAATACTCTGGAAGGGAGAAAGGGGGAATCCTTTTGGGCTGGAGGCTCCTTAGACCTTGAAGGAGATACACTTCTGTCCAGGATCCTGGCTCTTCCCAAAGATTTAGTAGGTTGACTACTCATGGTGTAAAGCCAAGAATTGTCAGAGTATTGCCTATGCTCTTAGTCAAATCAGCTGTCTCAGTGGTCCCTGGGATTCTGTTTGTGGATCACCCACAGTGCGTACCTGGTATCTTACTTGCAGGGTTACTTTCAGACTATGCCAGCAAGTTCCTTTCAAAATAAAACCTGGATGTGGGTTTGTGGGTAGCTTGCTCCAGGGACAACTAGATTTCAGATGTATGCAAGACCTTGGGATCTTTGTTTACACATTCTTCCTACACTGTCTTGGCAAACCTTGCACCCTAAGTATCTTTATATGTCACATGTTATTCCCATAGTGCACAATATAGACTCTTGGAATAGTGTTAAAAAACCCCAAACATTTACCTTCTGTAAAGGTCATTATTTTGTGTATTTTGAACAGCAAAAACAAACCCCTTTTCTCAGGGTGGGTATTGAAGTAGCAAATGGGCCCAGAGGGATTCAGGCCAAGCAGAGCACAGTGTGGGCTGTAGTACGCTTTGGACACAGCCAATCCTTTAGTTATGGAGTTGAACCCCAAGGAAATGTAGATGCAAGCTTGCTGTACCAGGCTTCTGAAGTCAAAGAATATTTTTTGTGGTGTAGATGTAGCCTTTGTCATCTTGTAAGTGTTACCAAGCAAGGCAAAGGTCATCAAAAAGGTCTGTTGTGGGGCTGACAATAGATAGAGGAATTTGAGTTCTAGCCGCAACTCTGCTCTTTGAGTTAGAGTTGTTTCTTTTCACATGATGTTTTCTTCCATGGCATCAGTTTTATTTGCTTTCAAGAGAAAGTAAGAGGACATAGCAAAGGATATGGCCTAATTTTAGTAATTGCAGAATGACTGAGGAATATGGGAGAAAAGTTCCATCCTTTGGACTTTATCCTTCAGATAAAATTCAAGACCATACTGATAACTTACCGAGTCTGATATTTTTGATGAAAAGATCACAGAGCAAAGAAATGAATCATTCCGTTCCTCTCAGGCCAGGCCAGGCTTAAGAGTGCCACTGATGGGGCAATAACTGATACGCAATTCCAGGAGCTACAGTCTTGCCCAAGCAAGGATTTCTAATGGACCAGTGTAGTCCTGTGGGCAGAGCCCCCTCCGTAGGTGCTGGACAGTAATCCATGTAGCCGGAAAGGAAATAACATCATCAGTATAATAGAAAGGGGATCTGTCAGGGAAAAATGTTCAGCTGACCACTGACATTTTCTTTCATTTTCCTGGGCAATACAACAGTAATAAACTTGATGATAATCATATTATCTCATTCCTAAGGATCTGTAAATGTAAATAAATACATTTCCTGTATTTGCAGATATGATATACCAAAGCCAAATGATGTACTGAGGTAAAAGATGTATTATAGACTGCATTTCTACCAGTCCTATTGATCTAGAAATTCTCTTCTACGAGTCTGTCTTTTGTTTCTGTTCCTCCATAGCTGAAACGTCTTCTGTTTCATTTGCTTTTCCATTTTCAGCAGTTACTGTGACAATGTCACATAGTCATTTCTGCTAAATGCTCGTAATTGTTAACTTGAGCTTGTTAGGTGTATAAGGTACCAAAATTAACAATAGGTTGTGAAAAACTGAACAATGCCTTTATTCTTATTTCTGTATGCTTTGAAAAAATGTGCTTTAACTATACATTATCAGTTAAAACATGAATGCTTAAAAAAAAAAAACACAAAAAGAAGGGGGAGCTGAATTTATATCCATAGTATAACCAAGTGAGAATGAATGCAATGCATGCACTTTATAAAAGCTAGATAGATGCCTGTTACAACCTGCGAATTTTCTACTCATTTTTGTTGCAAAGGTAGTTTAATTTGTAATAATTGAAGTACAAGAATCGCAGCTAGTATATTTATATATATTTGTATAGCTTATATACAGTAAACCTAGCATCATAAAGTCAAAATGCCTGAAATATTGACATAATAGTTCGAAGTGATTCAGGAGAGTCCTGGTGAGGATGACTAGGTACCGTGGTTACTCATTATAAATACGCAAGACAGGTAATTCAAGGAGGCAGATGACTTCTCAGTGTGACAAAATACCTACCACCTTCCACAGGTAGCATGTGGCCTTTGAAGAAATTCCAGTTGCTGCTGGAAGAGGTTAAGTTGCATCTCGAAACAGAAATTATAACTTACTGGATATTACTTCTTATTATGGGCACTTTCAAATACTTTTTTAACCAAGGTCGTATTTGTATTATGTGGTGAGAAGAGTTAAACGTAGGAGCTTTATACCAACAAGCTTCTTTTACTTCAGTAAAAAAATGGATTTCTTTTCTGAGGCTGTCAAACCTTTCCAAATGGGAAATTATCGCCCAATACTAATTGCAACAAAAAAATGAAATAACCCAGCATTAAAATGCTGTTTTATCGGGTAGATCTTGTCCCTAAACAGATAACACAGGGTGGTGCTTGAAACTGAGTTACTGTCCAGATTGTGCAGCATGCTGTCTGATTTCCCTGAGCTTTTTAAAGAGATGTATCTCTCTGGTATAGATCCCCATGGTCTACTTACAGAGAAATTTCATTACCATGCTGTGCGGTCCTCACGGTGCTGAAAGTAAAATATTGGATTGACAGGCACTCGTTGTGGAGGAGGGCTTATTGATGATGGAAAGACTGATTCAATCTCTAATCCTGAAGAACGACCTGCCACCTGGAGTGATAGTATACAGATGGGTGCAATCTAAACTCTCTTTCCGCCTCAAGTTGCATTTGGCTGTAGATTAACAATGTGATTCCATATAATGAAGATGGTTGTTTGGTGCAGTGGCAATTTTCCATTACTGACATGCAATGTCAACAGTTCTGACAAAGCTGTAAGGACAATGTTTAAATGTGCTACATCTGGCTGGGATGGTTGCCAGGTTATTAACAGCCCCATTAAAATTACCTGCAGAGATCTGCATTGGTAGAAGAGAGCGTAGAGCACTGTCTCCCCTGCAACTATCTATGCAGGTGTAATCACGGTCTGGGACTTGGAATAATACGGTGTTATAGTAGAGGTAGCAGCTTTTTTTACAGTTGTATTTTGTTGGGGTAATATTTTATAGCTTTAATTGTATCGAATCTAATTCCTGTGGCAATATCATGCTGAAGTCAATGACAGTTTCACCTCAGGGTGGAGTTACATCTGTAGGTCTTGATTTTATTAATGATATTTCCAATAACACCACTCCGAGGATGTATGCATGCAGCTAAACATTTTTAAAGCGCTATATGAATGCCCTTTTAATTGTCTCTTTTTTTTTTTCCCTTTCCTCTCTAATGACTATGTAACACTCCCAGTGAAGCGTGTTTAACATGAAAGGGTTTTAAGGCATTTTTCTAGTAAGAGTAAAGGGCCATGCTGTCCCAGAGGACACTGCAGAAGGCACAGCACATTTTCTGGTGAGACTCCCCCTTTCCTTTGGAATGCAAAGGGAGCACATGGCAAATGGGCTTGTGATCCTAGCTCTCTATAAGCGGTTTTTAGTCGAAGTTCCCTTTAAGTTCAGTACTTGAATGCTGAAGAAGATTCACATGCTCTCTCTCTTACCAATCTGTATATGTCTGCCATAATTTACTTCCAGGTCACACCTCTTAATGTATGTCCAAAGGATCTCTGCGTACTGAAAAATGTAGCAGTTGCCACCTTCCCATCTGTGTAGCTTGGGAACAGGAGTCATAGACTCATTAAATGGTTTGGGTTGGAAGGGACAGTAAAGATTGTCTAGTTACACCCTCTAAGTCCACAGCATGTAGAGAGATTGCCTGGCCATGTGCTCAGGAGGGATGTGCTGGGGACAACATGGATATACCAACTCCACCTCAGCCTGCCTTTGAATGTTTCCTGTTTCTGGTAGCAAGTGTGAATTTCGGGGAGACATCGGGGTTAGTTCATAATGTGCAATGAGAAAAGGAGCCCAAATGTGGTCATCTTAGCTGCTTCTGGATATGTGATCAATGGCATCAATAAAAAACTGGGGGCGTTTCGCATCTGATTATAGTTCCCTTCCCTGGGATGCTGTAGTGAGTACATTCATTTCTTTGCAGCCTGCAGAAAACCATAAAGCTGTTGAGTGCCTTTGTGTCAGAGGGCACAGGCTTCAGTCTGTGTCCCTTATGCTTCAGCTGCCTGATCAAATGGAGGAATTTCCAAAAATTTGGGGCAATGAGAAAGCTCTTAATATTTATTACACGTGGAACTTTCCACATGTGGCAGAAATAGAAGACTAAGTTTAGAATAAGCAATATGACTTAATGTCTGTTATACCATATGTTTTTCCTGCTGCTGCTGTACCAGGGAAAAGGGATGTGGAATAACCTGACCTCATTCTGACCATGGCTGTTTGTAACTCCTTGGGGCTGTTACAGCCTCATGAAGAATTCTCAGTCTGCTGCACCACTGAATAAGCAGATAAAATACACAACTATGACAAGACCTGGAGCAAAGGGAGTACAGTTTTGCTCCTGAATTCCACGTACAAGCCTGCCATGGATACTCTGAAATATATATCACCTCTTATTTCAAATTAATTACTTTTTAAATTACCTGTGTAGCTCTTGGACTGCCATGATATGAGTCATAGCAACTTACGTGTTATGTAGATCCACAAGAATGAGTCATATGTGTACAGAGTGACACGAAGAGTTCTGTGCAGAGACAAACAGTAAAATATATATAAATTTTAATTTGACTCGGAGCTTGTTCTGTGTCATGTAATGGATGTTCTGTGCTTTAGAAGTCAGGAATGAAAACCTGTGAAGGCTAGTCATTTCATAGTGTTCAGTGACACTCAGACTCGCTGCTTCACCCATCTTGCTGTCTGGTGGTAGGACAGAAGTAGAAACACAAGTGTGCGGTCTGAACTGTCAGGCTCAAGGGTCAGTCACACAACTGAGCTTTCTTAATCTGTCACGTTTTCATAAGCTGAGGTAGGTGTAGGTCTTTCAATCTGATTTAGAGAAGAAAGGGCCAAAAAGAATAATAAAAGAATGTAGTAAAATAACCAAACTAGCTTTTCCACCTGTGGTGAGAAGTTCCAGTGACTGAACATCATCCGACTGCTCTCTGTGCACAGAGTATTGATTTAAAGATGCACCATCCAGTTGAAATGATGGGCTAGCTCCAAGTGACAATCCAAAGATCTGGTTTTACATGACTCTGGGGCTTTTATCTGTCTACACTAGTAATTTAGCCTCATATTTTTAATGTAAAATCTTTTAATAAAAAATTACATTATTTAAACTGATAAAGACAAATGTTATGCTGTTATTTTTGCTACAGCTACTACTACTTCTAAAAGTAGAAGTACTTACCTTCTGGTGGAGAAGGAGTCATCCATATCCCATATCCATCTCGAGTATGTTTCAATTAACTGTATTTTTATGAAACTCATTTGTATAGAAATTAATATTTGAGTCAAATCTCATTAAATGGTGTCTTAAGGGACAGATATATAATCGAGATTATTGCAAACTCAGTTTGGGTTTTCTAGAGAATCTGAGATTGCCTTAGAATATTCACCCTAAATATACAGTTAAATTAATTGCCTATTAATTTACTAGATAGATACAATAGTACCTGTGTATTATAGTGATGGGTATATAGGATGAATGGTACCAGTCTTATTCGTACACTGGCTAGCTACAGCCAGATAATTCCTTTCTCTTTAAATTAATATTGTCTCTATTTTTCCTAGTAGGTCAGACATAATTTTCTATCCTTCTGAGGCACTGATAATGAATGATTGCTTTCCTGCTTTTCAGGGTCCTATTGTCATGTCACTCTTTTCTTTCTCTTTCCTCTCTGTTTTGGTTTTTTTTCATTTCCCTTCACTTCTTTTTACTTTTATTTAGCTTTGCACCTTTGTTTCATCCTTTTCCTTTTAATTGACCTGACCATTTTTATTTGGAGTTCTGGATCAGTTCCCTCACTTTTACAGCCTTGGTCATTGTCTCTTCTTGATATGGGACTTACTTGATCCTTCTTTTCTTCATGCTCTGCTAGCTGCAAATTTCTCTTATTTAATAATCAGCTTTTGTCTTGTATTGCCCTGTCTGTTGAGCTCTGTCTGTCAAACTTCTACAATCTGTAATTTTATCTACATAAGATGTTCTTTCATTTTTTCTTCTTACCTTCCACTGTAAGAATACATTAATACTCCAGTGGCTAAGGCAGGTAATGGGCTGAAGTCTAAGCTCATCACAGTCTGGATCTACTAGTCCATAGAGCTAGTAGGATGTAGGTGTCCCTGTATTGCGTAGTCACGTGCTGCTTAAAAATCCTTGCTCTCTTTGTCACAAGTGGTACCTAATCCCTCTGGAAAAGATTGTCTCCTCCAGAGCAGATGGGATATCTAGTAGCAGCCACTCCCAATGTACTTGGACAGTCAGCTTTTTGGGAGACACTGTGGACTTGAGAAAGTCTGATCTTTAGGGTCGCCTAAAGACAGTGCATAGTATGTGTTTGTAAAATGGGCTAAGACTTTGTCCAAGTATTGTGCCATCTGAGGTATTGTCTCTTCCCCTGTATATTGATTTTGCCAGCCTTTTAACTGTTTCAGCCTTTTAACTTTTTCCAGACTTCTAACTGTTTCAGGCTGAAAGGAAGGAGTTTCTCCTATCAGTCTCTACAGAATCTCTCTGTATCACATCCCTGGATGTGTTTAAAAGACAGAATCTCTCTGTAGAGATTGATAGGAGAAACTCCTTTCTTTCAGCCTCAAACAGAGACCACGTAGAAATCTTGGTCAGCATGTTTACCACCAGTTAGTTTGCTTGGCTTCTGCCTGTTTTTCTCAGCAGCTCTTCTCTTCATTGCTTTGCTCTTGCCTTTTCTTCCTCTCTTCCTTTTTTCCCTTCAGATACTTCATGGTCTCTTGTTAACCTTATAAAAAAAAAAAATCTTGCTTCACCTTTCCAACCACCATATGGCAAGTATCAGACTTGGATATGTAGAGTCCCTGTGATGTTATTACAAGAATAAGTATTCCCAGGAATTATGTTGTTATGTAACGCCCAGATGTTGATGGGAAGAAAAATACTGCAAGTAATGATGTGATCCAGAAATATTTTGTATAGGTTTGCTTACCAGTAAAGTTTGTGAATATAATAAGCATGTTGTAGAAAATCAGTCAGTAAAAACACAAAACACAAAGAACTGTCAAACAACTTTGGCCTGAATAAGAATTAAATGGGATGCCAAATATTAGTCCATTGCTTCACTTTAAAGACATGCAAAAAATAGGTATTTAGGAAAACAGTAAACTGAAAATATTGATTTCTTGCATATCTAGAAATTATTGCTGTGCAGACTGAAAAGCTATTAGAACAATCCTCAAGCTTAATGGATAAATAATAACTTAAAAGAGACTGTTAGGGTAATATCTGAAATGGAAAGATAGGCTAACAGGCAAAGACAGCCACATCATGGAGGTTAGCAACTGTAGGGATTAAGTGAGAGCTGTTAATATTTTATGCGTGTTAGGCATTATAAAGGAAATTTAGATCTTAAAGGCCCTGAAAAACTATAGGGTGGAGATTCAAAGAAGATTTCTAGCAGTCCAAGATTCTGGAGTAGTCGTGTAGTGATATTAGGGAGAAAATTCCTACTGAATTTTAAGATGGGTTTTGATGAGCCTCCCTTGATTCTTGTATACAATATCCACCTATCTTACTCCTTTAACACTTTTCCAGGTAACCCATACCTGTCTTGTACATATCTATTCTTTCATATTAAGGCCTCAAAGTTGCATATAGCAGTTTGTGTTCACTGGACTTCAGATACTCTTATTTTTCCTTTTAACACTTGAGAAAGAGCAAAGCAAAAAATAAAACCAAACACATGGCAGGCAAACAAGTTAGGAAGGAATTTATTTTCAACTGAAAGGTACCTATATTGGAACAACAGTTTTCATGAACTGCTTCCTGCCCCAGCGTGATCTCAACCCTGCTGTGATTCATGTTTCCTGGGATTCCTCATCCTTTTCTGTTGTTTGTCTAGCATTAAGTCTGCAGCTGAACAATTCTCTATCCCCAAGGTTTGTATTTGCAGTGAGAGATATGGGCACTGAACCCCATGCTGCTAGGATTCCATTATTATCATCTATATTTCAGTCAACTTTCAAAATATAATAGAGATTCGGCACCTGTCTTTTTTTGTTCCAGACATCCATCGTAGTAGGGCTTAGACCTCCGAAGGTCAAACTCAGATTCACCTACCAATGCCTCTGGAGCATTAGCTAAGACATCCAAGGTCAATGTCCCTAGTTCACCATGTAGACAGCTTCTCAATGTTGATATGTTATGAAGTGCCGAGCACTTTCCTGTATCGGAATTCAGAGTGGATGGCATGATGTCTGGCTCTCCCAAGAATAATTTTTTACCAGAATTCAGTACATGAATAAACTACGTTCTTTACCAAATGTGATTATATGCAATAGGCTTAACAATTCAGAAAAATATAACTTCTGATTTTAGCACTTTATTTCTCTGAGAAGCTTTTAAATTTTTGCTCCAATTTGTATTCCTGCCCTGTGATTCCTTCATCCCTGGAGAAGGCCTTCTTTCCTCAGGTATTAACATAGTCTTACCTTGCCCAAGCCCTTGTTTTCTTTTAATTGCATTCAGTGTACTGGCTTAGATCTACCTCTTCTTCGCAGCTCACCTCTTTTTTTTTGTTTGTTTTTTCTCTGACATCTCCTCTTACGTGTCCATCAGAGGTTTCAGCTTCTTCCCTGTCATTCAGGCTTATAACTGGTATGTCAATTTTGACACTCTTTCCAGAGCAAGTTGTCACTCCATCATGTCACTTTTCTCTAACTCCATCTTCCCCTTTCTGCTTCCATGACTGGAACTTTTTTCCCAGGATTTAGTCTCTTTTTCTCAAACACTGCAGATCTAATGCCAGCTTGGATCCCCTGCATTTGTCCCAAGAGTATCTGACCCCTGGCACTGGTTGATGTTCCTATACTGCATGTTTTTTTGTCTCCCACAGTTTTTATATTCCTTGCTTTTGCACCATCAGAGTGCAAACCATGGCAGAGGCGCTGTGACTCTTCACATAATCTGTTACACGGGCAGAGAAAACCCAGTGAGCTTCTATTGTCTAAGAAACTGATGTAGGTTCAGGTTCTCCCAGAATCATCTGAGTCAACATGCATCACTAGCCAGGTGTTCTCATCCATTCTGAGGGCAGCAGGATCCTTTATGGGATCATCTGATTCGCTCCTGACTAGGAAGAGACTTGTGCTATCCTCTGGTCTTTACTTGGGAGTACCTGGGTTTTTTAAGAGTTGTGAGGTTTTAATGCCTTCAAAAACCTATCAGGTGTAACTTGTATGTTTCATTGGGAGGGGGTTAAGTATTAGTTACTGGCATAAATGTTATTTCTGATACTTGTGATGGAGGTTCAGTGTTTGTGGTACCCTTGTGTAATGCTGCAGTCCAGAACTCAGAAATGCTGAACTTCTGTCCATGGCTTATTCAATTGTTCCAGAAACTTGCCACAGACTATAAAAGCTTTCATAAAAAGTGACTATTCCAGTTCTGTAAGGTGCAACCTTCCAAAATTCCCTTCTTGTTGGTTTTAGAATATATTCTAAATTACAATTCATCCTTATTTGACTGATTTAAAAGGTTGAGAACTACAAGATTATGGATGTTCTATTTTTTCCCATGTCTCTTCTTTATTGCCTTTTTTCTTTGTTATCTCTCTGCTTCTTAAAGTCTTAGTGTAATCCTCACCCTCTTCTACAGGGAACTAAATACAAACAGTCCCCTTGACAGTAGTTAGTACAGGGCACTATAAAGAGCTACCACCATATTAAAGCAGCAGGGAAATTTCCAGTAGAAATACGGTGTAAGCTATGCATATGGATGGAATATATTTGCAGTATAATTATGAATCTGTCACTCCCTTGATAAAACTTCAGTAAAGTAGCTTGCAATATTTATTATCAATAACAAAAAGTTAACTTCAGTTAAGACCCCATTACTCTTTTCTGTTTCTCTGTGTTTTATTCTTTCCTGCCATTTGTTTCTAGGGAGGGTCATCTCTCTGCTGCTAGTTGAGAGATGGTATTCCACTGATAAAGAGTAACAGCAATGTTCACAACAGTGAGTCACTTAGAAATCAAGGGCCTGTTTTCAACATGTTTCTGTGAATCCAGTTAGGTATTTGTTAGTTATGAGGATCAGAGTCCATCACTGGACCTGAAAGAAGGTTGTAGAGAGGTGGGAGATGGTCTCTTCAGCCAGGTGACAGGAGATAGGACAAGGGGAAATGGCACTGAGCTGTGCCAGGGCAGGATCAGATTAGATGTTAGGAAAAAAATAATTCACTGAAAGAGTTGTCAGGATGTGGAACAGGCTGCCTGGGGAGGGGGTTGGGTGACCATCCCTGGATGTGTTTAAAAGATGGGTAGATGAGGTACTTAGGCATATGGTTTAGCATAGGACGGGAATAGTTGGACTTGATGATCTTAAAGGTCTTTTCCAACCTTGTGATTCTGGCAGCTATGATACTGAGATTGAACAGTGAAAGAATGAATGCACATGTGTCAGGGCATGACTGCTGACATCTAAGTGTGGGTTGAGAGGAATACTGTACAATTTCCGGAGTTAGGAATGAGAATATGCGTGATGTGTAATAGTGCTGCATGACATGTGGATGCACAATGTCCATAAAACTCTTGTACCTGTTTTCGGCATACTTGGCCTCTTTCCTGGGGACTACCCTGCTATTTCATGTGTACCTGCTCAAGTAGTAGTAACTTAAATTTTAAGTCCTTGCTAGCTAAGGCTGTCTGACAAACATGAAATCTGCTGCCTGGACATTTTAGTTGGAAATTCTGTTTATGTCTCTTCTTTAAATGTTTATAGTTATAAAATCCCAACTAACCAAACCAAAACAAAAATCCTCAACCATATTAACGAGCGATTCATATTAAAACTACCACAGTCCCATTTTCTATGGTACTCCCTAGGTGTGAGAAGACCATACTCTTGTGGTGTATCAGCTGCATATTGCATATAACCCTACTCTACGTGAGTACACATAGAGGGCATCAGCACCAGGCTCGCGACTGGTTTGAAAATCTGAAATTCTCATTTTTTCATGAGTGCCTAAGTCATCAAGATTTCAATCTTGATTTTGGGTCTCTGAGTAAAAGGAATGCAATGCATTAATTAAAATTACATTGTGGCAAACCCCTTTCTTCCTTTACAAAGATGCAACAGACTAACAACAGAAGTTAAGTTTGTTTGAAATGTCTTTAGAATTTTTCTTATCAATTCAGGTAGCAATAAATTTTCAAGTACATAAATATAAACCAAATCATCTTAAACTCTCTAGAATAATTTTAATGCTGGTGTAACATATGTGGCATATATATTGACCTATATATTGTTACAATTGCAAGGCGAGGTTAAAATCAGTTTTGACAGAATTCATAGTATCTGAATAATCTTACTAATTTTGTATATTATATATCCTACTGGTTTGCATTCAGTATATAACAGTGCATGTCATTGTATAGGCATATAAGAAAACAAAGGGAAGCAGAAGCTGTTAATAATACTGTGATATTAATTCCCATTTCTTAATCAGATTCATATTAGATGAGAAAAGACCTGTGGCTATATTGGAATAGCTTTCCACAGAAGTATAGTAAATTATAAATGTACTTCTAGCCTGGGCCTGCTTGTGTACTGGGGCTACTAGAAAACAGGATGGAACAGCAAGGACATGCTATGGCTTAATTCTGTGCTCTTGCAGGGCCTTGGAATTGGCCATAATTTCTGTGTTTCATTTTTTGCTGCTCCAAATGAGAGCAAAGAATTCCTTTCTGTAGTTAAAATGTGTTTTGGATGAGCAGGGGTTGATTCGGTCAAATTTGCAAGCTGATTTAACTTCCTGGGATTCCAACTGTTGAGGGACAAGGCAAAACATTTAAAAAGTGCTGGCAACAGCAAGCACCTAGAGATGGTTATTTCAGATTGTTGTTGGAAATGTGATGCAGTGTTTGGTTCATCAGCTAAAGTTCCATTTTACAGTATCAGTCAGGCTTGAGGAGGTCAGTCTGTACCCAGAAAGATCTCTTCTGAAATTCTTTTGTTCTCTGACCCTATGAAAGAATAGTTGGAAGCAAAAAATAGACCATGTCATATGGAAGTTGGTATCTTGCGTTGTTCCATTAACTTAAATGGCATGCTACTGATTTACACAAGCTAAGTGTCCGCTCTTATCTCTGTTGCTTACAAGTCACCCAGGAGTATTTTCATAGCTTACACTGAAGTGTAAAGCTGCAAAGCTGTAACCAAGGCACTTTCTTTTTAAAAACCATTCTTAAGAAAAACCAAATGCTACAAAATAGTTTTATGGACAAAAGTAGTTCTGTCTTGGTGATTTTAAACCTTTGGATGCTGTGAATTTAACTGTTTCTTTTCAGGCTGCAGTAAAGGTTCTTCTAAGAAAAACAATAATTTCTTTCCACTTTGATAATATGAAACATACTCTTGATGCCACTTGTGATCAGGCAGCTCCTGATAGTCCATGCTGTTTATCACAGCAGGAATAGAAACCTTTTATTTCTAGATCAGTTAATCTGATTTTTTTTAAAAATCTAACTCCATGGATGACATGTAGTCTTTCTAAGACAGAAAAGAAAGGCTGGAGTAAATAATAGAGCATCATACCAATTTCTCTTTACTTTCATTAAATAACCTATTTTGGCAGTTTTAACATGTGAAGTCCTTATACATGAAATCATAAAATCAAAAAATTGTCAGGATTGGAAAGGACCTCTGGAGATCATCTAATCCAACTCCCAGATGAAAGCATGGAAATTGCAAGTGTAGAAAACATTCTGCACTGGGAGACTTATACAGACAGGTCTTCTATCTGTCTGGATCGCAGCCTCTTAAATCCATTTTGGAAAAGGACTTGAAAAGGTTTCCTCTGTTTTAACAAGTGAATAGTTTCTAAGTTGCTAGTAACCTTTCTTTAGTTGCTAAACTAAATGTTTTTTTGGTTTCATAAAGTCTCTAATTGGAACTGCCTAGGCTTTTCATGTCAAGCTGGTTTTGTTGAAGAAAAGCATAATTTTCAACAGTCCATAAGAAAAAAAAAAAAAGGAATTTTTTAATTTAATATAGACATTTAACCAAGTGGAAATTCATTCTTTCTGTTCTGGCTGATAATAAACTGTATATTACCTACCTCATACTGTTGAGATGTGTCATGGTATCCCATTTTCAATCCCCCTCTACTCTGTGGAAAGAATCCTTTGACCAGACTAGAAGACCACTCTCTTCCCTTGACTGGAGTGGAGACTTGGTGAGTTGGTGCCGTTTCAGCATCTCAGGATCCCCTGAGAGGGTTGAACCACAAGAAGAAAAAAACCACAGGTATCTTGATATGCTTCCTGTGTGATCCTTCTCTTCAAAGGCAAAGTGCCGTTGTTCAGTTAGGGTTAAAAAACAGAGTGATTATTCTAGAATAAAGAATATTTTATCCTTGGAATAGAGTATCCACATGGGGGAGTTATATCAACGTAGCTATGGCACTATAATCATTCTGTTAAAGCAAGGCCACTCAAATTCTTCTTCTAGCTAAACCCCAACATGACCTGTTACCACAAGTGGGAAGAAAGGGAATAAAGAAGGTTCATTGGGCTCTTCATCACCTCCCACATAACGCCTTCAAATAAAAACTGTAATTCTGGTGTGGATAAGAACAGCAATGAATGAAATAAAGTGAAACATAGAAGCTTTTTTTTTGGTATGTTATTGAAATGTTCTGCTAACAAAATGAGCCAGACAAAAGATGATATGGCACAGTGCCGTGCTCCATAGAGATAGCTAAGCAGTTCGGAACACCTGGACTAGTAATCAGTAGCTTATCTTATTAATACATTGAAATGAGTTTTTAAAGATGGTATTTTGCAACTTAATATCCAGAATATTTAATTTTAAAATTAAAAAGACACATGAGAGTTGAGAATAATAGATGATTTTTTAAAAATATACATAGTTTATTTAGTTTGTTTACAGAATTTGGGTGACAGAGAATAAATCAAGACTTCAAATTCACTCATTAAATAAGCATTCCCTCAATGGTCTGAGTGATAATTCTGGGTCAGATTCTGTCTTAATATTCACTTCTAGTAAAAGGAAATTTTATATACTGCTCTAGTTATATCTTACTACAGTAACCCCCCTGTAAGTTGCTCTGTAAGGCTTTAATACTGCACATTACCAGTGTATATCATATTGTCTCACTGTAGTTTAGTTTTGGTGGAATCTGGTGTGTTTATAGAAGGCTGCTGCTTGTGAAGTCACTTCCTTCTGAAGTAGTTGTTTCTCTTGTTAGTTTACCAAAGCTGCTCTAAGTCAGTTACTTTTTCCTTGTGATATAATGCTTTATAAAAATTTACAGATTTTTTTATGGGCTCTGCTTCTTAAGCATGACAATTAAACATGATCTAGGTGAGAGACACTCTCAAGAAAAGTTTATTTAAAAGGATGTATTGGTTTATCCAAGAAAGATTTGATATAAATATCATGATGGGTGCAATGTAAGGGTTAAAAAAAAAATCAGTATCTGTCATTTACAAGTTCCTAAAGTATAGTTTGTAAAGTCTGTTTTAAGAGTAGCTGCTTGCTTGAACTACTTCAATGACTCCAAGTTCTTCAGGGAAGGAGCTGTTCTTTTATTCCTCTCTTAAGTATGTGGATACTCTGAGATATGAAAGTGATTAAAACAACACTAATTAGTTTGACAAAGTAAGAGATTTAACTGTGGAAAACCTCTAAGAGATCCATTAATGTTGTAAAAATTAAAAAGGGAGTGAATAAGCCTGTGCCTATGGAGTAAAGAACATAACTCCAACAAAGTACTGATGGCAGCACACTCATAGTGGGGATGCCAATACTATAGCTTTGGAGGTAGGAAGTATGCAAAAGAATAATCAAGGAATGAGCTGGGTTTTATTTCTAAATCTCACCCATCTCAAAACTGCTTTGATTGCCTTTAGCAGCATCTGACCTCCAGAACATATATCCAGCTCTAAAACCTCTAGACTCAGCTCTGGATTGACTCTGATGAGGAAGACTACTACACTATTACTCCAAACCCTCAGAGGTCTGGCTAGCGGCAGTGTGTTCCCTGAGTGCTGCTAGCCAGGTATTTCCAGTAGTTTTACAGTGGCTGAAGGGAAAAGGTTAAGTGCATCAGGTGATTTGTAATGGGCTGTATATAGGTAACAAATGCTATTCATACCTCTATATCTAGCAAGTATCTCATACTTAGGACTAGAAGTAAATTGTGTAGCCTGTAAAATTAGGAAGTGTCAGCTTTATGATTTGTCTCTGCAAGTTTCATTCTTACCATTTTATAGAGCCTTTCTTTAGATACTCAGGTCACCATGCTCCTCCTCACAATGTCTGAAGACACAAAGGGATGGGCTTAGTTCTCACCTTCATTATAAGCCTGCTTTCCTTTTTCATAATTTCTTTCAAGACATCAGTTTTGTCTACTAGGTATCATTTTAATATAATGTGGGTTTTCAATGTAGTTTTTTTGGGTAGCAGATCTGAAACAATGACTTTTTTTTTCTAATGTACAGATTCATAATTTCAATGGAGATAACCTCAAAACACATGGAATTTAACAGGATTGCATACTGCTAGACTATCTACTTGATTCTAAGGTTTAAAAAAACCCAAAACCCACCTTGTTTCATGTCTAATTGTGGATGTGAATTTAATTGATAATGCCATGTAATCACATTATTTTAAGTAAGTCCTAGGAAAATATTCCTAAATTCAAGGCTTAGGTTCTGTCAGGAGTTATTTAGCTGTTCTGCTCTGGTAGAACAAAGCTTAGTCCATTGTATTCACAATGACTGTGATGACCTCTCAGATCAGCTATTGTATGTAATCACCTAAAGACACAACAATAATATAAACATATTTTCCAAATAGTTATTAAGCAGCAACTGTACTTGACTGCATTCCCAGTGGAAAAAGGAAATGGCTCGGATTCAGCATTTTCAAATGGATGTAAATTAGTTTAGTATAAACATAAACTTCACTGTGAAGTGAATGCTAGTTATTAAAAAGCAAATAAATCTGGAACAAACATGCTCCAGTAAAAAAGATTGACATGAGAGTAGTAGTTATATTAAGAGATACTAGATTAGTATCCTCTAATTTTATAAATCATGAAATTTGACAACTCGCTCCTTGTACATAAGAAGCAATTTAGCAGAAGATTTCCTTTTTTAGCATCACAGAAAGATGTTTTACAAACCTGTACATAAGAGTTGAGATGCAAAATAAATGTGTGGGAAACAAACAGAATTAGATTTACCTAGTCTTAAAGAGCTATCATAAAAAAAATCATTAATTCCTACACGTCAACAACAGTTCTTTTTGGAGAGTTCAGGATGTGGGAGCGGCGCTAGATAACAATCCACTTGTTTTCTTCCCTGTGGATGGGCACGGTTACTTCTGAAATGCAACCACTGGCATGTGTTTGTATTTTGCATCTAATCAGCAGATTTGAATGTAATTATGTATTTTGCAGGTGAGATGTTAATGCGGGTTATATGGCACATCAGCTGTGTGCTGCCACTTGAAATGGTCCACTGGAAAATCTTGAGACAAACAGCATTCAATTAGGCGCCCAGCCATGAGCAGCTGGGCTAAGTACCAGTGGCATCGCCTCAGACGTACCGTTCTCGCTGTGAGCCTACTGCTAGCCCCTTTTAAATGTGTTTATGTTGGTGACAAAAACTTTCCATCATCAATTCTTCTCAAACCTCTATGCCTCTTAGCTGAAAAATTAGAACTGCCTGCAAGGGGAGGGATGCTCAGTCCTATTAATTTTCATTGGGTGAAAAGGATCCTTTTTTTTTTAATTTTAGGCTAAAGGTTTAACCTTTATGAGTTTCATGAGTAACAAAGGGCAGCCAGATTTTTATTGCATGGGGTAGAGCTGTGCATTTGTTCAGAATAATCAGCACTGGGCAATTTACTGCATATCGATCCAAACCAAACATTATTACCCATGTAAGCTGTTTCTTTCTCAAGTCTACATTTGGCACAGGAAAACAAACTTGGTTAAGCATCAGTTTCCAAATGCTTACCGTATATGTCACTATGGTTGGTTATGAAGTTTGGGACTCATGACCACAATGCTACTTGGGGAAATGCATCATTAGATTTCGTAGGGTGGGTTTTTTTCCCTTGAAAATCCCACATGTGTGTTTAGAAGCTACCTTTGTGAATATACAAGCCCTTCCACAGGTAATGCTATCTTGCTTAGCAGTCAAAAGAGGAAAGAGCCAGCAACACCTTTACGACTGTATCTTAGCAGCTGTTACAAAAGTCAAAGCCGTACGGGTTTTTTTGTTTGTAGAACAGTGATGGGTGATTCCTTCTGACCTGCTGCTGAGGGTGTGGTTTGCCAACCCACCTTGCGTTGAAGAGTGGAAGGAGCACTATAAGGGTTTTCTGGAAAGAAGCACTGAAGAATGCTGGTCATTGAAGGGAGAAGAGAGGGCAAAGGAGGAGAACAGAAGATGAGGAAGAACATTTAGTTTTACTTTTGGAATCTTCTTTTAGTTACAAAAGCCCAAACAGCATAGAAGCAGTCTTTTGACTTGTTCTATTGAGGATGAGAAAACCATCAGTTCAGGTTTAGTTGCACAGGAATCATGAAAATATGATGAGCGAACAGTAGTTGGAAGCTCATGAGCTAATTAGTATCATTTGACAATGAGAATATTGATGCATTGAGGGAACTGATAAGAAATGCTCACACACCAAAGGAAAGTTTGATCCTAAGCAAGAGTTAGGACATGAGTATTGTACCTCTCTTTTCAGTGCGTGTGTCTGATTCTGCTATGCTCTCAAGGCATGAGAACGACTTCATCTGGACTTGATTTTGAATCATAATTGCATTAAAGGGATTGGTTAGGCATTGGAGCACCAGTGAGGTGGTGGACTCACCATTCCTCGGGGATGTTCAAGGAAAGGTTGGATGAGGCACTTAGGGACATGGTTTAGTTAGCAATATACATGGTAGGATGACGTTAGGCTAGATCTTGGAGGTCTTTTTCAACCTTAATGATTCTGTGTATCATACTTGGGAGGTGACTGGAGGTGGAGGTACTGAGGCATACAAAAAACACTGCCTTTCCAGTGTGAGGATAAGCTATGTATGCCAATTCAATTATTTTTTTTTTAATTGGGCGTGTGTGTGTGAGGCTTGCATTTCTCTAAAGGATGAGAATATTACTTAATATCTGACATACTTGAACTGTGGGGAATGTGGTATTACTTTTCAAGACTCTAGCAGTACACAAAGAAAGCCAAGTTCTGTTAATTCTTCAGTGGTGCAACAGATGTTGTAAAAGATGAGTCAGATCTCCTGACTAACTGCTAGTTATTTAAAAACTACAACAGGAAAAATGAAGACTTAGGATACACAAAGTTCTGGTCTTCCCAAATTATCTGTAATTTAAACAAACCAGAATTAATCATAACAACAGCAACCAAATAATACTAATTTGTGCTTCTGGGAGACCACATTGGCATTTGGAAGCAAACTGATCCTACTGATGAGATAGTGAACCTAATAAATTAGTAGGCTGTAATTAAAGAGGGATTGCTCACATTGGGGCATTTCAGATGCATCTTATGCAGACTTAACACACTAATGGGTGTTTTTATTGATAGAAGTAGTGTGACTGGCTGAATGAGAACTTTCAGCTGTATCTTGAATTGAGAGCTGCCATCATACACAAGCAAACAATTTAGGTATTTCTTTCATTGTCTGGTGTGTAACAGTGTGCTAGGTGAGGTAGAGAACTTGGAACCAAAATAGTCTAGTAGCCATATTGTCCTCGAGTGCAATTTTAAAGATGAATTAACGATTTCCTACACAACATTCCTTACAAAAATAACAGTATGGAATTCACAACAGTTTTGGCAAGCAAAAGTTAAATAGAAGACTCGTTCTTCATCACTCCTCTTTTAACCCCAGCTTGCTTATGTTTGTGTAGCAGACCAAAACAACAGAGTCAGTTGTATAGTAATGATTCTGCATTTACCTGCATAATATAAGTTACTTCAATACAAGTTCTTAGCACTTTGTCTATCATTGCTGGTTTGAGATGTGCAGCAATGTTCCCTGAGGCATTTTCTCTTGGAAGATTACAGTACTTCGTGGCCTCACATATCTCCTTCTAAGGAAGATGAGAATAAAGTAGATGAGAGATAATCTAGTCTAGTTGTGTATATTTTCTCAGAGTGCCTTTGCAAACACAGTTCTGAGTGAAGGCGGTCTTTTCTATATTCTTTCAGCTAATGTGATTGTGTGGTTTAGAAATGGAAACAGGCTAATTTTCCTATAGATACAGTAGTTTCTATCACAGTTTAAATTTTCTATTTTGCTTTGCTTTAGTCTTTCTTTTACTGATACTCTGCAGTGTTTCAAATGTAGATTTCTTCTATATGTTTCAATAGTGATCTCTAGATCAATGTGATCCCAACTGTTCAACACAAAAGATGAAAGTAGCTTTTAGTAGTTACTCTTGGGAATTTTGTTCTCTAAATTTCCATCAGTTGGTGTTAAGAACCTCTTTTCAAATGAATATTTATTTTGAGTATTCTGAAATACGTTTGAATCCTTCCTCCTCCCCTTCCACCTTCATTTTTCTTTTATTGTTTGCAACACACATCTATGGTATGTAATATAATTCACATGATGTTTTAGAAAATACACATAGGAATAACAGAAGGTGTACAATGCAAAGTCATTTTGATGATATAGAAGTTCAGTGTGTGTGCTGTAATGTTTCTTCTGCTTTCATTATGACCCTTAAGATTGTTAATAAGAGTATATCCTGCGTGGATATACTCTTTTGTTTTGGGTTTTTTTAAGATCTGGGGTTGTATTTTTGGGTTTGGCATGGTGTCCTTTCAGTTGCTTCTCCTTTTTCAAAGGACATCATCAAGGAGAAAGGTACAACGAGAAGTACTAGCCAGTGTATTGCTGATTGAAGCTACACTGTGCAGTAACAAAAGATGTCTTACATAACTCTCTATAAGTTCTTTTAAAACTCAGTCTTTTTTTCACAATAACAGGGTGAAGGTTTCTGTCTGAGCTTGTAGTTGGAGGAGCTTATGCAAGACTGATGCACAAATTGGTGGGGGCTTTACCTTTACATGCATTGCTTAGAGATTGATATTACCATTTTGCATATCAAACTCTTGTCCTTATTTAAAAGGCTGTAAAAAGACTGAAAAGATTGTAGAAAACAGTTACTAAAAAAAAAGAATTAAACAAGTCAACCTGTTTAATTTATTAAAAAGACTGAGATTACTTAGTTGCAGTATATAAATGAATCTTTTGATGCTAAGACAATATTGAGTACTAAAGATTTTAACAGCAGTGGGAAAAAGGGGTAATAAGAGAAGGGCTAAAATATTAAACCAGACAACCTACAGTTAGAGTTTGACAGATGTGTTTAATGGAAAGGGTGTTCCTTATGACTGGAGGTGGCAAATGCTCTTTTACCTCGGGATGTTTTCAAATCCATCTGAGCTGATGTTTGCTTTAAACAAGCACACTTTCAAGAAGGCGTGATTTGGATTTGGCACAGGGGTTCCTAGTTGAAGTTGTTGATGTACAGTGTGTAGCCAGTCACTGCATCTTTCAGTGGTCTGTTTGCTTTTAAACCCATTCATGAATAACTATTCCTGGTTTTGTCTTACTATTTGAAATATTTATTTCGCCAGGCTATATTAGAAATGAAGGTATGATAGCCTTCTTTCTGTGCATTCACGTGCTTTTATAGTCTCTAAATTGGCTGGTTTGAAGGCAACATGCTGGGGAATACTTTTCTCTCCTTTTTTGATACTCGCTGGTAGAAAATAGGTGTTTAAAAAAAAATCTCACTCTACCCAAGGCAGTGCTAATGCAAACCCAGACTTACTAACCCAAGAGATTTGACTAAGGCTATTGGAAGAAATAAGTTAGATTCTTTTCTGAAGTGAGCCCATCGTCTTATGAGGCTCCCTAATCTCTACAGGACAGTATAGGGGGAAAAAAAAGTAACAAAAAATAAGTGTTTGTTTTGGCTTTCAGGAACTTTAAAAAAAGCAGAAAGATGCAGGACCACACACACAGAGTTTTGTAACTGTCCCAGATTAAAGACACAGAAAAGACAGTTCTAATTTTTTCCTCCTTCAATTGTAAAGAAAAAAAAAACCTTCCACAATCCATAAATTTACCATGAGGCCTATTAAAAAATAGCTGTGGTTCTGCTCAAACTAATGAGTTGCGATGCAAAGAATATGCTTCAATCTTCACTGAACAGCCAGCTTCAAGCTTTGAGCACACTGGAGCACCAGTGCAGTGGGAACTGGAAGATTTGTGGGCGGAGGAGCCTCAGTGGGCCTTTCACAGCTTGCCTGCTCAAATAGAACCTTGTCTCTCTTCAAAAGTCTCAGATCCTTTGTGGTGGAGAAAGATGGTGTAATAGAAAATCTTCTTCTGGAAGTAATATAATTACTGCTGTGCGTCAGGTACACATTTGTATACTTGAATTGGTTGGGAAAAGGTTGCTTCTTCATGAAACACTGTTTTATCCCAGTGGAGATGAGAAGCAGTAAGACAATGTAGTTTACAGTACATAAGGGCAAAGTTTCCTTTTATCTCCCCACTCTACGTGGCTCTGTGTTGTTCTCACATAGGCTATGTGTCTGCTAACTTGAGGACATCAATCAGACTATGTTTCAGCATAAAAAAGTATGAATCTTAGCTGCGTGGTCTTGGTGGAAATGTGTTTGCAATAGAGATGCTTTTGGCAAGAATATTTACTTCCTTAAAGCAGTATGGGAGTTATCCTTCCCTCATACAGAAAAATGCTTTACAATACTACCATTGGAAAGTATCCCCAGGAAGACATGCCAGGCAACGGAAGTAGCACAATGAAATGGCTTCTCTGCTACAGTCACTTACGAATTTATAAACTTTAAGCTATAGTAAGAAATCTTGGTTTTGCTACTTTCCTTAATATGATGCAGAATATCTTTAAAAAATATTCATGGAAAATGTGCTATGTCCTTTCTTTTGCTCTAATCCTCTGTATTACCTGTACAAAGAATAAGGATTTGCACACCCCCCTCCCTTTTTTTTTGCTTATCTATGCTGCAGTCCTACCGTCATTGTTTGATTCTGCTTAAATCCCTCTGTACCTAAAGGTACAGCCTTATCAATTGAAAAGCTAATGCTATATAAGAAGTGAAAAGAACACAGAAAGGTTTCCTAGCAACTACTGTGAATCCTTCTAAAGTAAGTCAGTTAAAACCATGTAGTACGTGCAGTGGGTGTAAATTAGGGAGCTAAGCTGATCCACAGATTTACAGATGCCCACTATAAAGTACAATAAAACCTGTAATAGAAGGTGAATTGCTCAAGAAGAAAATCACATCAGAGTCTTGACAGCTTTATCATTATTTAAATGATCCAGCTTAAATTCTACTACGTAGTTAGTAAGACTGAGTGTCAGAGCTACAGCGATGGTGTACAAACGCGCAGTTAATGGCACTGGTTAGTGTCGCTGCTGTGATTATGTCTTTTACTGCTCTTTCTAAAAAACAACCAGCAAATGTAAACAAACAAAACAAACTCCAAGGGGCAGTTGCAGGGGAGCCATCACAAGGTGCAGGTCTACAAAATCACGTCTGTCAAACAGGGTCTGTTGTGTTTTATTGTGCTTTTGCACGTCATGAATTAAATTGGGCGTTTTTAGTTTAGTTAAGTCTGCTCAGTGAAGTGTAGGGGGGCTAACAATTCTCTGTCTGCATGCACACTGCTCTCCCACTCTCTCCCATGCCACAGGCGTTCTGGTGTAGGTTTCTTTGCTGAACATTTTTTTTTATTTTTTTTTTTTGTGTTTTTTTTTTAAAAAACCCAACTCCTTAGACTGAGATTATTTATGCACTCAAGCTAAAACCTTCAAAGGCAATACCTTTATTTCTGGAGCACACTCGCTTGATGCTCAGTTTGGTTACATGAAATTTGAAGAGTTTTTAGAAAAAAAGATCTGTGTTGTTCATATAATTAAATTATTTATTATGTATTTAAGTTAATTTAAGAAAATCAAGATGGGTTGATGTGCGATGTGTTTTCTTTCAACTAAAATAGTCCTCATTTTATGCTTATTCAGAAATGACTAAATATGCATAAGAAGAAATGTAGATTCTGACAAGAAGACTCCAAAAGGTCTAAAACATCCCCACACTCTGGTACTTACCCAATGCTTATCCCTCCCTGGCTTCCTCAACCTGAAAGTCAGGTTGGAACTGTCAACAGACTCACCGTTCTCACATTATTGTATTATTTCTGCTTCTTTTGATGTCTCACAGAAAGTGCAAAGGCACAAACATGTTGGGGGGAAAAAAACCCCAAAACCAAAAGAAAACCATGAAACTGGAACAGTAGCACTCTGAATATCAAGCAAGGTTGGAGATGTTTTGAAGTTTGGCAGTAGTCTGACCTGGCTCTTATTTTTGAGGTGCCCATTCATGCATTTGATTCAGTGGTGAGGGGATTAACTTGCATATAACTCTTCTGGAGGGCAGGTGTGAAAATTGTGAAGCAGCAGGTTGTGCCACGCACCTTTTCCTTACCCTCTCCAACTTCCATTGCCA
Organism: Laterallus jamaicensis coturniculus; assembly: GCA_022605575.1. Taxonomy (NCBI): domain Eukaryota; kingdom Metazoa; phylum Chordata; class Aves; order Gruiformes; family Rallidae; genus Laterallus; species Laterallus jamaicensis. The sequence goes on from JAKCOX010000005.1 coordinate 9,157,598, forward strand.
ACCATTGCACTTTCAGAAATACTACAGTAGAAGTATTAATTCACTCGGTAGATTTTAAACTTCAGTTACACAAACAGGCCAGGAATATATTTGGAGCATTGGGAAACTGATGTCTAGCCAGCATCTCCAAGTATTTGCAGAGATCCTTGTTGCAGGTATAAAGAGAGCTGCTTGCCCCAAAGTTTGTGTTCTGGTGTGCTCTGTTCACATTAGCAGGCACAACTGTACCTGCAGCTCTTTCTTGAGGAAGTATGGGAAGTTCCTGTAGTAAGTGTAAAATCTGAAGCCACCATTCGCTAATGCTAAGTGTGTGGGGGTATTATTTGGTTTATTCCATTCTTTTTCCCCACCTACGAAGGGGAAGGCTTGAGATAATTTGTTCCCACACAGCTTGCCTTCCCTCTGACCTCTAAAGGAAGGCAGGAGGCTTGCAGTATCAGGTGAGCATTACATTGATATTACCTCATGTGTTGAGGGGTACTTGTTTTAGAAGCTGAAAGAATAAACTCTAGAAATGCCTTTACACAACTGTGAAGGCCTGGCTAACTTCAGGCTCCCATACAAACTTAGAGGCAGTGCTTAAGTGCAGGAGTGCATTCTTGCTAATGTTCTGGCTGCACAGTTATAATCTGTAGCTTTGGAAAGACTGTTTAGGTCATCGCTTTTAACTGTGGCAGCTGAAGGTGTCTACAATTACACCTGGTGCAAGCTGATTGTTAACAATGTGCAAAACTAGATATATGCTGGTTGTGAAACATATTGGAGGCTTTTCCTTTTATAGGAAAGCATAGTAGATGCTGCTTAGAGGCAATCACTTGCTTTCATCTTCATGGCATAAGAAATAGTCTCATCAAATACCATCTTCCTACTGAGATTCGTCCATACAGTACTGGAGGGGAGGTCTTCCAATCACTTGTGGAATTTAATTTGTACTCTCTGTGTAATTAAATTGCCACTCTTTGAAGATTTGTGCTAAGCATAGGGAAATATTTCAGATACACAATGTAATAATGTTTCCAGATGGTAAATGCACAAGTCTGTTTTCTGGTGGTATAATTAATTATTCTAGTCTTTCATAACATTTGAACCATCATTATATACCACAGTGTCCCTAAACCTGAGCCAAAGTCTGGATACTTGCTCCTTATGTTCTTTGGTGGTATTCTAATCTTGTGCTTGCCCAAATCAAGGATTTGTTTTCAAGCAAAACCAATAAATAACTGTGAAAGTCATAGAGTGTAAGAATCTGTTTTATTACTACTCAGTATAGAAATTATCAGTGTGCCGTGGGGTTTTTTGGGCACGTTATAAGGATCTGACTTTCTGAAGGCCTGATACCAGCAGCAACATTGTAATCATAAGATTAAATGAACTTACTTTACCTACTGGCGTTTATGAGACGGCCTGAAATAAATGATGCTATAGTTACTTGCTGCTACTACTTTCTCTATATGCAGGATTTTGTGTTCTCATACTGCATGATTTGCAAAAATTCATCTTAAAATAAAGAAGTGCAGTATCTGTAAATCTATAATTGACATGGAATGTTTATTTCAGTTTATCTAAAATTTATATATGAGTGTGAATAAATACTGCTTATCTACTCTGCAGGTGTGTACATGCACATACATAGCATTTAGATTTCACTGTTTACCAGGTCATTTACTTAGCTTTAGCAGTAGATATTTCTTAGGACAGTACACATCTAGTCTTTCACGAAATTATTTTCTGCAGTAAATCTCTTAAGCATTGAGATATCCCAAACAGTTTAACCATCCTTCATTGTCAACTTCTGAAACCTCTTTTCATCAAGATACTGTGACAATAATTATTAACCTGTCCAAGAATCTTGGAACTAGTACAAGACATTTTACTGATAGCTAAATATTCACAGCGATCAGAAACTGTAGAGCTTAACAGATCGTTAAACAGAAAGCTATATGTGTAATGAAACTGCTCACCTGGATTTGAAACTGTTTGCCTTATGTTTATGGGAATAAATTCTGACAGGTTACTTAAAATTCACTTCACCCAGTTTCCTCTTATATCAATCTGGAGCATGGTCTTTGGGTATCGTTCAGGGCCAAAACATTTGGGAAAAGGCTGGCTTGCTTTTCTCTTTGTCAGAGTTTTGCGTAGCTGTGTTGCTGAGATGGCTTCTGCAAGCAGCAGCTGGAAGCTCTCTGCTTTACTTACATTTAGTTAAGTTATACAGAAATAAAGTTCTCATATTGAGAGGGAGGTTTACAGTTGCTTTTCCTTGTTTTTTTGAGGAAAATTTTGCAATTCAGACACTGAGGAGAACTGAGCATTTTGGAAACTTGGACAGCATTTTGTTTTACCAAGTGTAAAGCAGTAATAATGTTGCTTTTATTTAGTACTGTATTTAAAGATTACAGTACAGTCATGCCATGCAACTATCCTGAAAGGACATAGTGATTTGGTCATGAAAAATACTAAAATTATAGGAAAACAGAGCTCAAAATTACATGTCCTCTGAGAATTACATCCTCGGTGTGTAAAAAGCCAGAATATCAGATATAAGCCTATTATACTTGTTACCTGCCTTTCAGTTAGAAATTGCTGCAAGCCATAAAAATAGTGTTGTTCACACTTCTGAAGTTCAATTCATGCAGATTCGTTGAAGCTTGAGTCTTTAATAAAGGACCTTTTTTTCAAGAAAGTAAACTTGTCTCTCTCCTTTAGGGCTTTCTCCTTATCCTTTCCTAGTGAAACTGCTAAAATAAAAACCAGGACCACGACTTTCTGCTATCATGTAGCAGTTAAAAGTTCCAACATGACATTGTTTTTCAGAGGTGACAGATGCAGATATTTAACAGGAAGCCAGCTTTGAAGGATACTCAGAAAGATGTAAGAGGGGCTCTGTAATATTGACTGAATTAATGCATTAACACTTTGACCTTACCTTCCATAAATTCAAAAGGGCAACGCAAAACAAAACAAGCAAAACAAAAATCAAGCAGCCAACCAAAAATGTCTACAACTGACCTCAAAGATCAATAAATCAGAATTTCTACTTCACTAGTTCTGGTGGAAAATTACAGTGTCTCTTCAAGCAGAGAGAAGATATCTTATGGGCTTTATACTGTATGCATCTTTTGACTGTGATTTCTACATAAATCACCTTATGCATATCAAAGGATGTGGAAATCTTAATTTCTAAGGTTTGAAAAAATGAGTAACTTCTGTTTGGATTATTGAAGTCAGCAGTTATTAAAAGTTATTCAAAACTGTAGAAAAATGTTCACTGATTTAAAGCCTACACACTGTTTTTGTTCCCTATCCTTAAGACTTGGCTTCAAGAGTATGTGTAGAAAAATAATGCATATATTCATCTTTGTTCACGTGCACAAGGGGAAGTAGCAAAAAGTCTCATATTTGTAATTAAATTAAATCAGTGTGAACACACAGACTCCTGACGTACTCATCGTTTTCGACGTTTAGTTCACTTGTCTGTACAGCGAAGAAATGTGTGGCACTCTTAACAACTTTCCCAGATGGTATCAGTCTTCCCCAAAGAGCGTATTTTTCTCTGATTCTTGTTTGATTTTTTTTTTTTCAAATTAAGCTGGTTAAAAGCCCCTTAAAATATCTAGGGCTTGAGTTTGCTTTCTGCTGACAGGGATTTTTCTTTGGTTACTGGAAAGTACATCTTCCACATTGTCTTATGTGCTCTATGTGCACATATAGGGGTAGATTTAGATTGGATATTAGGAAGAAATTCTTCACTACAAGGGTAGTGAGACACTGGCCCTGGTTGCCCAGGGACAGGGCAGCTGCTCCCTTCCCAGCAGTGTTCAAGGCCAGATTGGATAGGGCTTTGGGCAACCTGGTCTAGTGAGAGGTGTCCCTGCCCATGGCAGGGGGTTGGACCTTTAAGGTTCCTTACAACCCAAACCATTCTATGATTCTGTACTTTCGAACAGATCGACTGTGCAGCTCAGACATTCCCCTCTGTACACGGAAGACACATAAAAGTATGGGGAGTATCACAATTGATACACCTGAGCTGAGCTTGCATGTGTACCTGTATCTTTGAAATCATCTTTAAAACAAGCCCAAATGATTCTGTCTTCCTATTACTGAAAGTAACAACTCCATGTTACTTAAATTAACACAGGTAATTTTTTACTACTTTAATTACCAGGCACTTTTCACTGTGATCCAGCTGTCAGGCAATATTACTAGATTGTACTAATAGAAAAGAACTGGTTTAGGGTCCCATGTTTGCTTTTTGTCAGCTGGATTTAGCGTTTAGGATTTCTTCAGATTTGACTCTTCTAAAGGTTCCTTAACCTTTATGTTTATCCGTAGAGACCATTGGCCTTCCTGCTGCCAGGTCACTGCCTGTTCCTTCCTGCCAATATCCCTTTGGTGTGATGGTAAAAAACTAGACTGCTTCTCTGTTCCTTGGATCAGCTCTTCATTGGGAGGCAGAACAACATGGAAATCCAAGTGAGATTTTCAAGACACCATAAATTTTTAATTCAATTTATATGCCATTTCCTGGCTTCATAAATGTCACAACTGAAATGTGGTCTACTGAGTATTGTATGTTCATATCTTTTCTCTTTCTGGGAAACAGATATAAGAATAAGACTAATAACAGTTCTAAAGTTGCCTTCAAATTTTACTGGTTCTTTCATACTAATACTATTAAGAGCAAAAATTTGCAAGCTCTTGGTTTTGGATTGGTGGTTGTTGTTGGCACTTAGTTTGCATTGATGGTTTCACTTGGTGGTCCTCAGGTGGGGGAAGGATGCACTGCTCTATGTTTAGAGAAGTTACAGAATGAGATAAATGATTTTGAGCTGCTTTCACAAAAATCTGATGGTTGAAGTTTCCAACCATTATACCTTCAGATAACAATCAACAAAATTTTTTAAAGAAAAAAACCCAATGTTTCTTCCAATTATTGTCAGCCAAAGTGGGTGACAAAGAGGTGAGTGTTTCTATACTAGTCCTTCATACTATCAGCTTGACACAGGAAAATGATGTTTTACAGCCAGAAAATCTGTATTGCAACGAATTTGATGTTTATTTTTAGATGAGCACATTGCTGAGATGGTGCTATTAAGAAAAGGTTGATCAGTGCAGTCAAAATTAAACAGGAAGTTGAGGCATCTCCTATTTGTCTTTAGGCAGGGTTGTTAACTCATAACAAGTTCTTCATTGACACTCTGTTGGCATAGATTTTCTTTCTTAATTTGAAAGAGAGTCGTACAGCGCACTTTATAAAATTAATGCCAAGGAATAATCTTTAATTAATGACACATTTTTTCCCTTTAAAATTAGAAACACTTATCAAACAGTAACTCACTGTCATGATTGTAAAAATGAATGCATTATATAGATATTGTCATCGCAACAGAAATAATGGCCTGATCCAAAGCCCATTAAAATCAATGAGCCCAGAATTGTATTATTCAGACTGTAGACTAAAGATTTTCTCTGTAGCTTTTATGGATGTAGGACCTTCTTGTTTGTTAATGTGGTCCTTTGTTCATGTAACTTGGTGTTTTGTTTTCTCTCTGCAAGGGTTAAATTATTAGTCTCTAACAAAGAGTAGCAGGACACAAAAAGGCTGACTGGAAAGTTTCCAATATCTGTTACAACCTGTGTAATGGTTTTTGGATGGTAACAAAAGGTGTAGTCTGTTTCCACCTCAAACCTTCTGAATAGACTGTAATCTGTATTTAGTTCATTAATCAATCATTGGCAAAATTTGGTTGGTACTTAGTTGGCAATCAGGTACAGTGATTGCCTTTATCACAGAGCATCATTAGCCAGAGCCCAACCTCTCTCTTGAGTATGATGGATAGTGTGTTATCTTTATTTGAGGGAATATTGAAAATCACTTCCAGTGAATACTTATTCAGGAACTCATGCATTTTGGTTCCCATTTTTAGGCTCTCTTTTTGTCTACTGTCTTTGTTATAGAAATGTTGGGTTTATGAGTAGCTGTACGAAGAACTTACCGAGTTGGCACAACCATGTGTGGAACTGGAGTTTTGATGTTTCCACATACTTTTTGCTTTGTTCTTCTACCAGTCAGAGAACAGACAAGTTATCATGTGATTTGACTGACCGGTGGCAACGAAGCTGCACGGCTTGAATAGTGAATTTTAAGTACTCTAAGAAGTGTTCCAGAGAGATGATAATGAATACGCTCAGGAAATCATTATCTTCTTGCCAGTATTCTAAAAGCAGAAAATTAAGTTGAGTAAATTAGGGTAAAATTTCTAGGCTAAATTATCCATTTTTTATTCTTTGTTCAGCTGCATTATTTTCCTTTTACTAATCAGGACAACAGAGAAGAAAAAGGTCTCTTATTGGTATAATGCAAGTGACAAGTATACTGGAAATCTATGGCATTTGCAGTGGAGCCAGTTTTAAAGGGCACCATATGAGCACAAATACATTGGAAACATTCAGGCTTCCATAGGTGTGTAGGCCTAGGTGTGTTAGGCAACACAATGCTATGTGTTGCTACATCCACTCGAAGCACTTAATTTTTTTCCGTAGAAATTGGGAGAGGACTTGAAGTGGGCATTGTGCTTTATTTTGTAACATCAAGGAGTTTCAACTTGTAGGCTGTAAGATGACAAAACTTGAAACTTTTTACAGTGGTTGCAGCATCAAGCTTGACTGAGTTCAAGAAGCATCTGTATGATGCTCTCAGTCCTATGCTCTGACTTGACTGGCTCTGGGTGGAGCTGGGAATTGGACTCAATGATCCCTATGTGTCCCTTCCAACTCAGGATAGTCTATGCTTCTATTTGATATTTACAGTAAAAGTATATGTATATAAGTCTTCAAATTATATAAAACATGATATTTTAAATATCCTTACAAAACTGGCTTACGTATCATGTAAGCTGTAGGGCTGGTGGCTGTGCCTCTAGTGCTGCACCACCTGCCTAACCCTGCATCCACCACCGCATGCCTGAGGCACTGTAGCCTGTTAGGGCATGCCTGGGAATATCTGGCACATTAAGGAGTACCGGCTCACCAGGGTTGCAGCCACAAAACTGAACAATAGAAAAAGCTCAGGTTTTCTTATGTGCTGCACTCTGGATACATAAGAGCGCACAGGAGGTGAGATGTGGTTGGGCTCGCATGCAAAATAAAGTATAGGTAGAGCCTCACAGGCTGTCTCCAGAATGGGTGATCTCATCTAAGCAGCAAAGTGAAAATTCTATCAAATGACGTTAGACCCTGAGACCTGATAAAGTCAGGGCAGGTTAATTAAATGAGCAACTGCCCACAGTGTCTGCGCTCATCTGGGATTTTGTACTCACTATGACAGACATGAAGAAGTATCCCTTGTTTTATGCTACAGCTGCATCTTAGGATCACATGAAATCCCTTCTGCCTAAACTGATCAGATTCAGAGTCAGTCTCCCACCACCGATGCTCTAATCTCCTCTCCTTTTGCATCATCTATCACAGGGTACCAATGAACCGTACTGACCTGTGAGAATAATGGAGAGCAAGGGGGGCATTTGTAGGTTAATATGTCAGTTGTGCTGGATAACAGATGGTTGCAATGATCTGGTCCGTGATGTGATGTTACAGACAGTAAAGTAACAACACTGTAGAGGTGAGTTGCAGAGAAGCATCATAGATAAAGCATTGAGGGGGAAGTGGGGGTAGGGAGGAGAGAAAACAAGCAAAAAATGGTTGTTAAATGTACAGGGAAAAGTCTTCAAACAGATCAAGGGAAAAATGAGAGCAACAAAAAGAATTTAAGATTCTGAAGAAGAGGAGCTACATAAAAATAATTGTTTCATTCTACAGCTCAGGGCAGTAGTATAGCTCTTTATTAGGCAATTATTTTCTGTCATTTTGAAGACTTTATCTCTTCCAACAACATAAAGATTCTACCTTAATCCTTTACAGCCATGTTCCCTCCACCCCTGTAATAGTAGCATGCACCTACTCTGTAATTCTTCTCTTGTCAGGCACAGGGCTTTTTGTGTTATCACGACAACCTGTCAATACCTGCATAGCAAAACGGACAGGAAACCCAACATTTTTGTATAGTAACATGTTTTATGTCAATATTGTGCGTACTAGATTCTGATAACCTTATTTATAATGAACAGTTTCCTCCTCTGAGTGGTAGATTCCCTTACGGGATAAAGTGCTATCAATATCTGTCCCTTAAGTTTTAAATTAAAGGATCAGACTTTATCAGTCAGCGAAATACCAGAGCCTTTGGGATGAAATGTGACACCTTAACAGTACATACCACTGCTACCTAACAGTTTAAGTCAGAAAATGAAGAATACCATAGCCACTTGAAGAGGCAGGGGAAATTGAATCAGGTTGGTGGTATTAACAGGATTGGTGATTGCCAAGAGAACAAAGTTACAGCTTGCATACCTGCAAAAAGTGGCTTGTGAGAATGAATAATAAAAAGTTGCCAGAAGACCTGCAATTTTGGATTTTGTGGGAAGGGCAGTGCTTCCTCAAGTACTGTACCAGCTAGCAGGGCACCTGGGATACCTCTGGAGAGATGGTGCTGCTCTAGTGTGCTTCCCTGCAGCACTATCTGCATCCAGTCCAACTGATAACTGGGTATTGCTAACTTGGTCAGAACTGGGGCTCCAACACTGGTTTCTTTGGCCAAGAGACACAGTATTTTCCATCTAGTTGAATCCATACTTTCAGTCAGTGTTTGAGTGCTTTCCTGCCTTGTCAATACTGTCTTGATAGCTGTGTGTATTAAGGCCATGCAGAATTGTAGTCGTGCCCTCAGTAAGCGGATAAAACTGTGAACATCAGTGTCAGTGTCCACTGCCAGCTGGCATGGGTGTCTCTGGGCATGTCTGCAGCTACAGCTGTTGTTATAGCCCCTATCTGGTAGTTGGAGATGCTAATTTAGCCCTGAGTCTCAATCTATTTCAGCTAGGGGTAACTGATTAAGCAAACCACCACCTAACGGGAGGGTGCTGTTCTCCTTCCCTTTCTGAAGGAGCAGCACCTTTCTTTTGTTTTTTCTCATGTGAACTCCTCTGAAGTTCCACGCTACTTCACATTTCCTTTCCCTTGCTCCTACCTAGAGGACCCTTTTGCAAACAAGTGATAGGTATCTGGAAATTGCTTATTTTACTCATTCTACATGTATATAATTCTGTGGGCTTTTTCTTTCTCATTACTCACAGGCTTTCCAGTGGAATATGCTTTCCTATCGGTTCGGTGTTAGACTAGAAAAAGGTGATGGACTAAGTAAAGCGGGGTCATAGCTGTGCACACCTCTAGCTTTTACGTGCAAGCAAAGTCTTCGATTGCATACAGTCCTTGCATGTTTTATCTTTCTGTGATGTATCAGAACTATTGAATGAGATTTGTTTTGTTAAGAAAAACCAAATAGATCAATACATTCTTCTACTGTCTCTAAAAGAACCTCTACTGTGAATTTTGTAGTGGAATGCATTACAGTCACTGGGATTTTGCTTGTCACTCGGAAATACGTTCTCTTTGGCATAATTAGCCACTGAAGATGCTGTCTCCTAGCTGTGCACCAAGTGGTGCACACTGGATGAAGGATAAAGGTTGACAGAGTTAGGACAAGGGGAATATTGAAAGTTAAGTGGGTAGATAGAGTCAAAGAGATTGTGAAAACAAGATGAGAAAAAGGTTTAGTGATGGAGTAGGACTTAAACAGTGAGGAGTAGAATTGGACTGTAGAGTCACAAGATAGTTTAGGAGAGATGAAAGGCGTCAGAGCAGAGGGAGGAAAAAAAGGCAAGTAGTCAAGAAGCTGGGAGGCAAAGACAAGGCTGAAAAGAAAGGAAAAATGGGGGGACAGAGAAGGAAGTGAGAGATTAAGGACAAGTTGAAAAAGGTTATCCTGAAGTACAACTGGCACAGCCTGCACAAACCCCAAGCTGGAATCCTGAAGGTTTCTCTTTTGTTTTTTAGAAAGTGTTCTTGACTTAAGTCAGGTTTCATGAGCTATTACTGGAGGGTCAGGATGCTTACCTGGGAAAGAAATGAATAAGCGAAAAGACGGCATAGAATAGAAATGAATATAGCGGAAGGAAAGGAAACATAAAGTTTAAATACATTAGAAACCAAAAAACAAAACGAACCAAACAGCACAGGGAGGGGGAGGTACAATCAAAATAAACATCCTGAAGACTACACTGATTCCTATAGGAAAGTGGAAATGCAGAATCCTGCTAGGCTAGAGTTTTACTGATCCACATCAGGACTCCTGTGTGGCTAAGCTGCTTGCGGTAATTCATTCCTGCATATGCCACTGTTGGTAGTAACCCATCTTAAGTCTGAGTTCCATTGACATGAGTTGGCAGGCTTAACTGGTAGCAATAAAGTGGGATTCAAGTCCTTAATTAGACTCCCTAAAATATTACTCCTGGATATTAATTGATTTTACTATAGTTTGAAATATTCAGGTTTATGTACTTTCCTTATCCAGAAGAAAAAGTATTGACTATTGGAGAAATGTTAGTTACATAAATTATATCAACTATGTAAATGCAGTGAAACTTTTGAATAGAGAAAAAGAAACCCACAAATTTCTGGTTTTGTTATCTGGAATATGGTGTTAATGTCAATATGAAAAAAAAGAGACAAGAGATAGAAACATTGCTCTTCCTTGGAGAAATGGTTAGTTTAAGATTCACTTTCCCTATTGCTTTTTGTTAAACCCTGTCCGTGATGTAGATTTGTCAGTTATTATACAGAGTAGCACATTTGCAACAGAATATTTTTTCTCTCTCTTTTTCTTATTCGCCTTTACAACTTGTCAAATGTGATTTCCAGATGTATGTTTACCCTATCTAACATAGAGCATGCTTTTCAAGATCATCAATTAACCCCCAAAGCAACAGCGTGCATGGTACAAAAATATGAGACTTCGTTCACAAGGTGTCCCACAGACCGCTTTTTTTCTAGCAAATTATTTTTTCAAATACGTATTACTGAGTATATTCATTATGTTCATGTAGTGCCATTTACCTAGTGCCTTAATTTATTTGAAGTGACTGTGATTAGTTCAAAGCCCTGACATAGTGTAGGACTGTACCAATCAAGGCATTTGCTTAAATGCATGACTCAGGGCTATTGAAGACAGTAGGTCCAAACACTAAAATGTGTGCTCGAGATTAAAGACTGAAATATCCATTAGGGCTAAACATGTTCTTTAGTAAATGTACTAAGACCCTAATCTTACTGCTTCTATCCTCTGAGACTTGCAATGTGGGGGGGTTCTGCTAATGTAAATCTGAGAAGCTCACTGTCAGAAGATCTTGTCCTGATTCCCTACCAATAAAATCCAGTAAATTGCACTGATCATATCTACATACAGCCACATGCTGTAGTAAATGAGCAGGTAATCTCTATGATATAACGCTTTGGGACAGAAAACAACTGCTGAGTAACAGTGAAAATATCCACTGAGTTTGCAGGTTTGTCTCCTGTTCCTTTGGTGCCTAGCCTCCTTCCCACCATGTGCAGCTGCACGACAGAAGTACAAACCATCCCCATAAAGGCTTCACTGGATTGACTTCTTCCTGTGCTTATTTTACATTTGCACCACTATTATGGTGATGACGATCTTAATCCCTAGTGGTGAGAGTACAGAGAGGCACAGCACCTTAAATCGGCAGAATCAGAAAAGGGACGTTCACAAGGCTTGCCTGAGAGAGGATGAATGCTTCTGGTGTCACTGAAAATCTCTCCCTACCTGTGCTCATAAGCATTGTGTGTGTGTGAAGTCTCCGTACTCTCACTGAGTACTTTGAAAGACCGTTGTGTCACTTCAATCACAGCTCTGCCAGAAGTGATGTGCCAGAAAACCTCAGTGTCAAATCTGCCTGTTAGAACTACCCGGAGCATCATCACGGGTAACTAAAATAAACTATCAAAGTGAGAAGCACAATTTTTTATTACAACAATTTGTTTTCTAAAGAAAGCTGAATACCAAAACAAACCAGCTTGATTTATGTCTCAGTTTTTAAGTTCAGCATGCATCTAATACTTAGTCCTGAAAAGTGCTGAGAACCCACAATCCCCGTCAAATCGGTATTTGCTTCCAGCCTGAAGAAAATGAGAGAAGGCTATTTCTGAGAGCTGAGGGAGCTGGCACTCAGAGTAAGTGATAGGGATTGGCTTGGCAAGTAAATATCATCATCTTCCAAAATTGTTTCTGATCCAATTTTCATAATGACAGCTAAGCTTCCAAATCAAGTCGGAGTCAGCAATACGAACAAGTTAGGAGCTCTTCCTTTCACACTCTAAGTGCTTTTCTGCCCTCTTCTATAGTCTTCTGATGGCCCTTATTTCCACTTCTCTCTTCCCTAGGCCTTCCTCATCCACCCTCTCGCCCCTCATAACAGGCTGCCAGACCCCTGACAGGTTGCGAAGTCTCTCTGCTCCGCTCTCCCAGCTGCAGGCAAAGGAGAGATGCTTTCCAGCCCCCCCAGGCAGACCAGCATGGGCCCTCAGTGCTCTTTGCAGACACAGATAGAGCGTGCTTGAGCATGTCGTGTACTTTGGAGCTAGGTTTTAATCTCAAAGCAGCTGGGGAAGCAGCCTGCAAACATGTGCAGCCCTTAGCACTATCATATCCAGTGGCAGCAGGAGGTATTCAGGGATTAATTCCGTACCAAACCTGCTGTTCCTGCCTTCAGACAGAGAAACGGCACTTCCCTGGCCTGTGCTGCAGGGTCTTCTCTGCCAGCCTCGCCTCCCCAACCACTTTTACTCCTCTTTTTGTGTTTTCCTCTCACTCTTTTAGACTTGCACTACAAGAAGGGCAAAGAGGAATTGCCATTCACAGAGTTGCAAAGAAAAGAAAAAAAAAAAACCAACCACCAGCTACTGGCACATTTTCTTCGTTTTAAGCATTTTAGTGGTTTTGGAAGCTGGGTTTTGAGTATGAAGTTGACAGGTGCCAAATTGAAGCACCGAGCAGTTCCATCAAGTCTTGAGAAATCCATGGAGAATTTTAGCACACAGCCAGGCTCCTAGTTGGTTTGCTAAGTATCTATCAAATATTGTCACTTGGAAAGCCCTTAATAATAATATTATTTAGAGAAAAATCTCTGTCCTGGATGTAGCCATGTTTGGTGATGATGGAGGTGAGCTTGGAGGTGATGGTGAAGCTGATGTGAAACAGATACTAAGAAAGTTAGCAGGGAGGCTGTGGCCTTTAAAATCCTATCTTCCAAAAAGAATTCTTTGTGGAAATGGCATTTCTTTGTTTTGATGGAAGATTTCATTGGAAAAAAACAGTGGTTTTTTGTTTATTGTTTATTGTTTTAAAAAACAGTGAAGCTTAGTAAATCCTCCCTAAAATCATGTGTTCTGTAAGGATTGCTCTCCTTGGTTTTTATGTGAAGAACAGGGTATCACATGCCTCAGTAAGGCTGCCATATGTAAAGGCTTTTTCTCCCCTCATCTAACACAGCTTTAATTCAGATATTCAGTTGCACAGTTTTAGAATTCTGCCTAAAACAGTCTGCTTGCAAGCTGTATTTCCTAATTGTGTGTGTGGAAAAAAAACCCCTTTCCTTAAATATCTCCCTGTGTAACTCAGAGTAGGCTAAGGCCAAATGCCTTGCTAAGGAAAAACAAGAGTAATAAAAGTTTCAAATGGATAGATGACAGATAACATTTCTACGTTGTTTTTTTTTTTTTAATTAAAAATGTTCCTCTGGACTGAAGGGCAGGAGGAGTACGTGGTATTCCTGAAGTCACCTCAGCTTAGCAAGCAATAGTAGTACAAATACTTTCAGCTGTAATTATGAATTTTGCTGGCACATCACTAAATTAGCCAAGTGACAAAATTAGCTGGTTGTTGGCTAAAGACCAAAAAAGAATTAATCTGAACCAGTGATGTTACTATCCCTGGGCAGTGCAAGGCTTTTAATAAACCACAGAATCAGGAAGAACGAAACGGGAAGATGTAGTTTGCCACAAGCAGTGTTTGGTAGGCGTGTATCACTTACAAACCATTTAACAGATGGGTAAAACAAGTGCAAGCCATGAGGATGAGTAAACAGACTTGATCTTGCTTCCACTAAAATAAACCAACACAAATTTTATGGACCCCAAAAGGAAAAGGCTCCCGAGAAGTAAATAGAAGCTTACAAGTCTTTATAGGTCAGAGACTTTGGGGAAAAGGAAGAGAGATCAGTTCTCTTGTAAGATAGTGTTAGCTTTTCATCTAAATAAAATGCTGTTGTGTACAGCCTTCTGAACATGTTCAAAACAAAGCAGATATTTCCATACATCATATCTATATATTATTTGAAGATAAGACTTATAAAGACTGGTATGAATATCAAAACTTTAATCAGTATAGATATAGATTTGAGTCCTACCTCAGATGATGCCTTTGATGCCTTCTATTGGTACAGGAAGTTTATCATGCAAATGGCCCTTAGAGCTTTAATTGCCATAACTAAAAGACTATATAAGCCTACACGGTTTCCTTGAGGAGGCTTTGAAAGCCTAAACATCAAACAGACACACCATTGGCAGCTTTCAACCCAACAATATCAGTAAACTACTGATCTGAGTAGGATAACTGCAGCAAACTGCTGAACTGAGAAAATCAAATAATATAGAACTTCAGTTAAATTAAAGTTACTTGCATTTACTAATTGAGAAATGAAATTAATGGCAAAATGCTTTGTGTAGAGCATCAGTAGGAGAGAGGGGTTGGAGTTGCAGAAGATAAACTGGCAGGATGTTTCTGTGACAGGAGATGGAAATACATGTAATTAATGTTAATTTTGGTTTTGTCCAGAGATAAAACCAGGAAATTGATTTATCTTGCAGTATTGCTTCTTGTCCTCTTGGTAAATATTACTGTTGTGACCAGTCCTTTAGAAAGGTGGCTGTAGAAATAGTGGCTTCCATGGGATGCCGTCAGTAACAACATTCATATGACAGCAGCTGGATTAAAGCCAAACTTGGAACTGACAGATACAAGGGCCAGATGCTGTGTATGTGTGCATTCAGAAATGAAGAAAGGATACTAGAAATCATAAAAAATAAACATGAAATAGTTCAACAAAATATATTTTTTTCTAGAGGAGAGAACAAAAGGGGCATTTACATCTGGAGAGAGAAAAATGCAGTTAACATTTCCCTTCTGCTGACCTTCTGGGAATCTAGGGCTGGGCATCTTTGTGCAATTCAGAGCTGTCTCAGAACTGCTTACTGAAAACAAATCACCCCCGTGAGTTCAGGAGTGCTCACTGTGCCATTGGTGGTCAGGAATAGGTACCCAAAGCTGCCAATATGGCTTTCTGGCTGAAAGATCTCAGCTGGTTCCTCCATCTAGCTTTGTAAATTGGCAGAAGAATGAACTTGCCACCTGGCTAGTTAAAAAAAAAGGCAAGAAACCCAAAATTAATCCTTGCTTTCCTCTTTCTGCACTGACTTGCATGTGTACCAGTGCACTCTGAGGTGCCCATGCCTTTGCATCCCCCTGACCTCAGCCTTTGTGGGACAGCTCTGCTCCTCCTGTACCCAATGACTTCTTCCAGCCCTGACTGCACCCGCTGCCACTACAGAGGCGCCAGGGTGAATTGCTCAGGAGCAGCCAGGCAGGGGCTGTGTAGCAGAACTTGGTCAGACCCAGTGTTCTAGCTCAAAGCACAGTGGGCTGTGCAGTGCACCAGGGCTGCTCTTCAAATCTCTCACAGGCAGCAAAAGGCTCATGGGAAGGCAGAAGAGGTGAAGTGGCTCACTTACTCTCTGCAAATGAGACGCAGCTCACAGTGATGCTGAGCTAACACCACAAACCACTCTCTCTGATTCCTTCCCGGAGGGCATTTTAGATGTGAGCCAGCTGATAGTTGCTTGCAGGTTGTAGATGTTGTTCTGCCTGTTGGTGTCATCTTCCTCATGCTGGGCAGCTAGAGATGAGTATGTCACAGCATCTCGAAAGTGTTAACCACCACTAGACTGAGTACATGTCCAGTACCTGTAGGAAGGGCTTTATTGCTTTGGTAGGTTGTCCAAGTTATAAGCAGTCAAACACAAAATATTAACCTACAGAACTACAAAAACCAAATATAAATTGTAGGCCAAATCACATGAGGAGCAGCTAAGGGAGCTGGGATTGTTTAGTCTTGAGAAGAGGTGGCTGAAAGGAGACCTTATCACCACCTACAACTACCTGAAAGGAGGTTGTAGAGAGGTGGGTGATGGTCTCTTCAGCCAGGTGACAGGAGATAGCACAAGGGGAAATGGCACTAAGCTGTGCCAGGGCAAGTTCAGATTAGATATTAGAAAAATAAAATAAAATTACTGAAAGAGTGGTCAAGGCCTGGAACAGGCTGCCCAGGGAGGGGGCTGAGTCACCGACCCTGGATGTGTTTAAAAAAAGGGTAGATGAGGTACTTAAGGATATGGGTTAGCATAGGACGGTAACGGTTGGACTTGGTGATCTTAAAGGTCTTTTCCAACTTTGTGTGATTCTGTGATTCTGTAAATGCTTGATAATTTCTATTACACACACTACTTGCATCACCAGACTGGTTTAAATGTCATTAAAATTGGCATTTTTTTTCCATCCAAGGACAAGAATGTATGTTAGATACCATTTTAAAAACAAAATACTGCCCTAAGAGATAGCTTTGAGACTTGTGCTGAGTATGTTTAAGGCCCCATTAACTGCTTTTAGAAAATCCACAGTGTAGGGCAGACAAGAAAACATCCTTAACCCTATATATAACCTGTAGGAAAGATATGTTTGCTTAATAAGTGAAAGTGATTTTGTTTATCATTTTTAGAGGTTGGTGGTTTTTTTGGGTTTTTGTATGAATTTTAAAAGTTCATTCAGATGTTTAGGAGGATTACAACTTCTGGAGATACAATTAACTGCAGAGCAGAGGATTAAAGAAAAAGATATTGAACAGCAAAATACGAGAGGGACACAAATCCTGGAATACTAGAGGAACACCAGATAAAAACAATTCCAGAGGAGCTATTGATCTTCTTCCCACTTACTTTCAAAGGTTTATGAACATTTATTAAAATGAGAAGAGTAAGTCTACATACAGCTGTATTTCTAAAAACTTTGAAACCTTTCTAGATGCTCTAAAAATCTTTAAAGCATTTCGAATGAGCTAGAAATATTTTTAGATAATAATCTGTTTCAGTTAGTAGCAACTTTCTGGTTTATACAAATTTTAGTGCAAGATAGAGCTGAAAGGGACACCACAGGGTGAGCTAATCCATTACCTTAAGAGACTGAAGGTCTAAATTCCTTTAAAAACATGTCTGAAATAACATCCCTCCAACTTACTCTGGCATCTTACTACCTCTTATTAGGGAGATGCAATTCAAATTGTATTTGTTGCTCTCAGACAGCAGATTCTCTTATGCATCACTGATAAGCACACTACCCTCCCTGAAACCTCCTTTTAAGAAGCTGTAAGTTGTTATGATGTAGACCATGCAAATACAATTCTTTTTGGTTGTTACTGTTGTTTCTTTTGGGGTTTTTTTTCCAATTTTCGAAGGGGTTTTTTGTTCAGTTATACATTCTTTTAGGAATCCACTTTTATTCAAAAAGGAGATGAAAATGTCAAAACATTTTTTCACCCTTAGAATGTATGATACTAAGGTTCTTCCTCTAAAGTTATATTTTGCTTTGATAAATGAAAATCTAGATATAATTGTAAAAGCATTTAAAAGGTTAATGTGCGATCAGAATAAAATATTTGCTCAAGACAGGGCAAATTTTATTTGCCCCAGGAATGGGTGGGGAATACTTTAGGACAATAAAAATTGAAAACTTCTGAAATTTTGGGTAGCTCACTACGAGGTTAATCATTTGAGCAACTTCAGTTTAAATATTTCATAGGAAAAAAAAAAAGCAAGGTTAAAAAAAAAACAAAGTGCATTTCAAACCGTACAGTTAGATAACCTTGTATGAAACTTCTCAAGACACAGATGGCAAATATAGATCCTAGAAGACAATAGTAATTACTAGTTCCTTGCCTTCTCCCTAGGGTTGAAAAAAGGAATCGATAATAACTGCCATTATGCTAACTCTTCAGCATGTGAGCTTTACCTTCCAGAAAGTGCTATTAAACAAATTCAGATAAATAACATAGTACAATCAGTGAAATTCACATAGGATTTGCTTTTGCGAGGCACTTTTTAAAGGCAGACGATCTGTCTGGAAAGTCATCTTTTTATGGAAGCAGATGACAAGAAGGATTTGGCCTGATCTTAACCATAAAACAAAACTGCTTAACATTGTCCCAAGCTAATCAAAGTTTAGTGAGAACCACATGGAAATCCACAGGCTGGCATTCCAACAACGGAGAAATTATGCTCCTTCTTGGGGATGAGTCATTTGACTTGAGCTGCTGAAGTTACGTTTTTTCTTATCTTTTGGAGAACATACCCCTCATGTTTTCCATCTTGATTCATGATACACTCATGATCATTTGATGATCCTAGAAGAACAACGACCTCCTCCTTGAAAGCATGCAGCCAGTATGAGAGCGTTCGCGGGCCGCATGACTGGAATACCAACTAGGTTAGAAATATAAACAGGAAATTCAATAAGTCTGGATTTTGTAACACAGAAGTCAAGGGGCAGCTTTGTCACTGACTTGCATAATCGAGCCCTAAGTGAACTCAACACCACACAGTGAATGAAAAAAAGGGAAACACTGCATCATCTCAGTGCTGGTTTTCTAAGTAAGGGGCCCCTGTCCTTACAAATTGTGCCTTGTGGTGAATCTGTTTTCAAAACCTGTTTTTGGCTAAATATGATTATCATTAAAATCTTGGCCTATGGAATAATACAGTGACTTTTTTAAACCAAAATTTTGCATAGTAATACTGAGCCATATTAATTAGAAATAAGTACTTCTTCGAAGAAAAAAATTATTTTTTAGTTCAATGTATGTACTCAGAGGTAGATTTGCTTCTACAGAGACTATAAAAAGAATAAAAGTAAATGTCATCAAATTTCTAAGTCTGAAAATTAGATGGTGAATTCTCAGTTTAAATTATTACAGAAACACATCTCAGTTTTTTCTTTACTGGGTTTTAGTCTGTGTTTGGTAAAATTGAGGCTTGTCTGAACTGTGATAATTAGCACATTCCTTTTGTAATAATTCATATTTCAAAACAGTTAAAAGTATATCTGACTGCAAAGAAAATAATTAGTGGCATTTGAATCATTCCCAGTCTGAGCCCAGGACACGGCATATACATTTTCAACATACCTCAATCTCTGCATCCTAAAATATCTCCTGAAGCCAAAACAATAAAAATGCCTTTGGAAGCTTCATAATGAGTGGCTTTTATTAAACCAAATATTAAATAGGTGTAAGAATTTTGTGAAAACATACCATCCTGTAACAAGCCAACCAAAGTGCCCATTTCTTACTTTCTTCTACATGTTAAGATGAGCCATGGAGGTGAATTGGCCCTTGTTTTGGAGGGGGTGAACAGGAGAGGCACAATTTCAGGTTCCTGCACTGGCTGGTGATGAGCAGAGGACCAAAGCACTCCCCATGCAGGCATTGTGCTGGCGGGAGGAGAGGGGTTGTCAGCCCTGCGGCACCTGGGGCCCTCCAGGAATAGTTGCAGCCTCAGCCCTGCCACACCAGTCCTTCACCTGCTGTGCCCCTGGGAGAGAGCGAGCCCGGAGTCTCAGCTGATGGAGTTTAGGAAGAAGGCGGCTATTCTGTGAAAGAGCACCTTCTTCTGAAAATGACAATTTACTCCTTAGTCAAGTAAATTTTTAACATCAAATACAATATTTAGCACACTAGGGAGCCACACAAAGATTTGGGAAGGTTTTAACTGTGTGGTTCAGATACTTAAGTATGCAGCAAAAACTGCATCTTTTTTCATTTGCCTACTAAAATTATGTGGTAGGTTTTTTCCAGCCTGCTGTAGATAAATTCCGTGGTTCTGTTCCTGTTAATACAAGTCATGCAATATCAGCACAGACCAACACAGAAATTATCCCATAGTGCCGTTTAAATTAGTGGACAAAATGTGCTCACTCTCTGTAATTCTGGCTCCTTTTGCCCCTTTCTTTTTAATTTCTATTAATACAAATTATTTGAGCATTAGTATATTGGCTGTAATTAGCTTTCATCTTTCTCCTTTTGATTTAAATATTGCCAAACTCCATTAAAGCGTCTGTATGAAAGCCAGAAAATGGTTTACTAGTGAATTCCAAATGCGTGTCTTTGTTGCAGTGTGAATTGAAAGGTCACAACTAGTCATCTAATTGCTTGGTATATATTCTATTAATTGCACTTTTAAAGTGTAAAGCATACTAAAATTATCAGATAAACTGTGCTGTGTTCTGGTACAACATCAGACGTGTCTGAATCTTGGTCACAAAACATGGCAATGAAAGAAAGTGGTTGTAATGTGTTAAGACTTTTGATCTGGGTCCAGTTCTTACTTTAATGGGCAGTGACATGGTCACCTCCACTGCTCCTGCTGTCAGCCCCTTTCTTTCTCAGAGCAGGGAAGCTTGGAAAACCCAAGAGCAGCGAGCTGCCTTCTCCATTTATTCATGGGATGTCCAGGCAAGAATGTAGGAATTCTGTGTTACTTCTAAGTATTTCTCTCTCTTAATTCTTTCAGAAGGTGTGTTTATCATTTCTCTAAAGAAACAATGTCAAGATGAAAAATGAAAGGCCCAAGAAAAAAATTAAGACTGTGAGACTCTGATTTAGCTTTATCTAGTACCTGAAAAATTGATGAATAACAGCTGCAGAATTGGTATTTGCTTAATACTGCAAACTGTTGGCTCCTCTGAGTGATAAAATGCACCCTAAATTCCTAGGTTGTAAAAGAATATGCTTTTCTTCCTTTTAATTAATCAGAAAACTTACCGTCTTGAGCCAATGTCTCATCCATCATTCAATCTCCGCTCTTTCCAGTATCGTTATTACTTCCTGATACCTATGTGGAGCTTATAGTCATGCATCAGTCCTAACAATTTTTAACAGGAATTAAATATGTCACCTTTCAATCACATATCATAAAACAAAGACCGAGGGAACAAAACTTATTTTTAAAGCCACCTGCTCAGCATCAGATTGGAACATTGATAACTTTTTAGGATGCACTTGGTATTCTATCATAGTTAATCCTCTAAAGTAGAATTATTTCCTCCTGGTTTCAACATATGAAATTATGAAGTTTAATCTTTGAAGACGAGGAGGAAAAAATATAGTGTCTTACCTAGGGATGGTATGAAATGGCAACTTTCAGTCTGATTAGCCTTTGTAGGAATTAGTATGGCTCGAAAAGCTGAGCAGCCAGTTTGTCTCTAGTAATTCTTACATAAGGTCGGGAAAGCAAGATGTCAGGAAAAGTCTTGCAAAAGAGATCCAATTTCTCTCTAGATATCTTGGCACAGCTTCAAAATGTCAAAATTGCTTTTATTTGGTACTAGGAATTGTTGACTATTAACCTGCTTTTTCCCTAAAATTTAGGTTTTTTGCAGAAATTTTCAGACCAATGTTTTTCAGCAGCCAAAAAAAAGGACAATAGTTCAAGTTCTGTGTTATTACTGATGATGTAGCAGATACCTATTGAACCCCTAACATAATTCGCTGTTTTCTTTCCTCTTACTTATTTGTTGTGTACAACTGAATGTGAAAAAAGGTCAAATACTAGAAATATAGCAGCAGCCTTGACTTATTTAAAGACGAGATTTTTGTAAAGGATTTCTATGACTAAAATACAATCCACATGGAATTTTGACAGTAAGAGGAGAAATAAAACATACAGAAGATCCTTTGCACTGGCATTTTCATTCAGTTCCAGATTAATTTTTGCTGGAAAACATATGCAGGTACCAAAAAGTCACAGGCATGCAGCAGTTAAGTAACTGTGTTCTGTTCTCCAAAATATTCCCAAGAAGTGTATTTCCAACCCCCCTGTGAAGATACTCTTGAAACAGAATTTTATCATCTCATGCATAAATATTTGTGCTGAGAAAACTTTTACGTAAATAAAGGTTGGAACACAATCAGGCAATAAAAAAGAGGTATGTTACTTTTATAGATAAGGAATGCTTCCAGAGAGATGAAAGGAAAAAAAAACAAACAACCCCACAACCCAAGAGTTTTCCAGAGTATGGATGTATGTATGGATGATTTAACTGTGGGAGGATGTTACTTTCTAAATTAACAACTTTCATATATTTCTGTGGTATGTCAAATTTTGGTTCTATAGTATGCATTTAGAGTTAGTGGCAAGAACTTTTAGTCTGATGTAAATCAACATAGATCATTGAGCACAATTCTGTTGCTCTGATTTTACAAGCTATCAGTCTGCACTGTGAACTTATTCCTATTTTCCTTGTTTGAGAAGAGGCGGCACTGTGAGATGGGTCCCAAAAGGTTTGACGGTATCACTTTTGGAACTATTTACATTCTTGACACTGCATAATAAAATTTTTATTCTGTTCTTTTGTGACTTTTTTATTGCTCACTTTTGAAACATTGTGTTTTATTATCTTTCAGTCCTGTTATCAATACTGAGCAATAATAAGACTGAAATGACCTGGTTTAATAAGCCTATTACAGATTTCTGTGTTGATTTGACATACCTAAGTGTAGTAAAATGGTTTATGAGGAATAAACAGCTGAGTAATATCACATTCATATCCTTGGAGATGAAGTGATTGTAAATGAGAAATAAATAATTGAAGAGGACACAGCCTGGTGATTTTAGTTTCTGAACTCCTAAGAAGTCTATGCTTCAGATTTAAGAACTTTACCATTGGATGCCACATGCAAACTTCCTATGTACACGTGCTTTCACATGGACATATGCATGCACTGCCCTGGCCAGAGCCAGGACATATGGATATAGATATGCTATTGGAGAGATCTCTTTTCCAAAGTGTCTGAGTCCTAAAGAGCCAAGGGCTTCAAAGAAGGCCTGGGCAACTGCTGTCTGGCATTTATATCACCATTCAGGAGCTAATGGTACCTGTGTAGTAGGAGATGTGTGTACGTACAGCATTGCATTCTTAGCAGTTTCATATATAAATATATAGGAAAGGCAGAGATCTATTTCTGTAGCTGTTTACATCACATTATATATATTCATGTGTGTATACAGAGGCTTGGAGTGGTTGATACTTTGTGCTGTCACGTGCTTCAGCCATGTGCTAGGTATACTTTGAAGCCCAGCACGAAGATTGAAGCTACGGTGATGACTGTGTACATTCATCAGCTTAGTAACGCAGGCTCAGACTTCTTTATGGGTAAATGTGCCTCCAGTGTGACTGATCAGACATCACTGAGACAGCATTTATGGGGTGTCTCCATCTTTGGGTTCCACTAGTCCACATTTCTTTCTTGGTTACCCGCTTGCTTGGTCATTTCCTCACTACTGACTATTTGGACATTGATATTCTTCTGAGGAATACATTTATTTTCCAATGCAAATTATGCATGACTAAAATAACCTGTTTCTCCCCATTCGAGCACTTGGCATTTGTACTTGAGTTTTTCCAGAAAAGATTGCACAATCAGAAAGGACAAATGCCCTAACGTGAATGACCACTTAACAGAGCTAGTGAAGACTGTATTGAGAACAGTCTTGACTATATTGAGACTCACTATTTTTAGAAAAGCATTAGATAAATAATTATTAATCTTCTATAAATTATCTGAAATTGGGGGTTTTTTTCTTCACAGATTCAAAGACATCAAAGTATGTCCCTGCAAGTACGGTCATGCAGTTTCAATTGAATGCTTTCTGTCTCTCCAAATTGTGCCAAAATTAATAGGTAATTTTTTTAAACAATAGTTTACAAGGAAATTATGAATTATATTGGTGAAAGTATGCTGTCACACAGGACTTAGCTGTATACAGCATTTGGAACAGAACCCTGTACTCCAGCCAACCAAAACTGTAAAATCATGCTAATAAACCACATGTACTATAATATAGTCACGGTGGCATGATAATACAGTCACATAGCTTTCACTTTTGTAAAAGCAACATAGAGCTATGAAATATATTAAATATTGCTGTTTTCACTATCCCTGTGAGGATCCTTTTGTCTTTAAACACCTATGTTCTTCAATAAAACACTTCATTTGCTTTCACTTACATAGAAAAAAGTGACCGTGTTTGGCTCATAGAAGAAAAAATCGTGATTAGGACAAAGATAGTTTAAGACACGAACATCAAGACCCATGAAACTGAAAAAAATAATAAAACCCTGAAATGTACCGGGAAATAGCTCTTTCAACGTGTATTTACTCAGTAGCAGTAAACAAGAATCTTGGGATATGGAGAAGTCAATTCTCAAAACACAAGGGTAGTTGCTGTATCTTACTAAAGGAATTGGAGATCAAAGTGGTTATTTTAGTAATTTGATTTACATTAGCCAGTGCATTATAAACCCAGGGTTGCTTAATGAGCAATAATTTAAGAGTATACTTGGTCACTAAGTTGTTTTGGGGTAAACTGATGATAGTAGGAGAGTTTGCAATGTGAGCAGGTACTCAGCACTGCTCATTCCCTTCCCTGTTCAGCTAGAGGACATCTGTGCAGGCTCTGCAAACCGTTCTGCTGCAGAAACAACTTGAAATTTAGCTCAAACCATGGGGATAATAAAATATTTGAAAGGTAAATAATAGTTCCTTTACTAAAAACTCCCTGTATTTTTCCACTTTATTTTTTCTGTATTTAAAATCTTTTTTTGCGTCCCGTGCTATTCTTCAGGAGCACTGAAACAAAAATTATCATGAACCTTTCAAAGATAGAAAAATAGTTTGTAATAATCATACAGCGTACTTGTCCTTTTTATAAGCTGCCATCAGAATGTTTATGCATTATGCACTTATTCCGAGAAATTACAGTACTGTATGTATTCCAGAGATAACATGTGGGGGGAATCTCTGCAGTATGTTTTAGTTTATTTTGTATGCTGGCATATATTCTAAATAATAGACAGAACTTGGGGATTATTTTTTTAATATTAATGTTATTCTATATATGGAAATATACAAAAAAGACATATTAACTGGAATAGGCCAAACACTTTTGACTACTGTATTGACATTTATGCTTGAGAAAGTTCAGGCCTGGAAGCTCTTGCACAGCAAGTTAAAAGGCCAATACCAGCCTCTGACCCAAAAGGGAACATTTCAGTTCAGGACTCAATCAATTGAAAATGCAGGGTGAAATATGCCTTTACATGACACAGTTTGATTTATAAGATACACAAATATTTTTCCATCAAGCTGAGTTAATTCAGGTTTGTATTTTGACTGTGTATGTAGAATTGCTATAATTTATTTATGACCTATTAAGCAGATTGTTTCCAGTCTGTAAGAAATCCTAATTAGGACCACTGTTTTTAAAAAGGAAATTCACAATTTCTTTTATAGCCTGTCATCAAAGGCACAAAAGAGAAGGCTTTCGTTCTTATTTTTGTTTGGTTTGGTTTGTTTTTCTCCATGCTGTCTATCGAATGTCAAGAGGCCATACACATGCTATTGTACAGTCATCTCTTTGAAGTCTCCAAAGAATTTCAGAATTCTCATAAAGAGTTTATTTCTTGAAATACATATTTCCCTCGTGAAATAGTGATTCTTGAGGGACCTCTGATGCCCAACCATCTGTAAGGGCTGTTGTCTTACAGGCAAATTTATTGGGGGGATCTGAGCATAGGGGAAACAGCATTACATAATGTTTGTGACTTTAATGTATGCCCCAGGGCCTCAGGAAGAGACAGTGCCATGAAGAGAAATCCTTCCAAACTCATTCCCATTCTCCCTACTGAGTCCTAGCTCCTGCCCCTAAATGGGGCTTGAAGTGGAAGAACAGGCACTAGACACCTGGGGACACGGTGACATACAGATCAGGATCAGTATTAGTAGATACTGTTGAAAAGTAGATAATAGACAGCTAGGTAAAAGACAAAGAAAGTCATATTCTGAAGCACCAGCATATAAAATTAGGTTAACACAGTGAAGACAGTAGTCCAGATATTGCACAGAGTGGCCCAAAGCCAGCATAGCTCACTGATGAAGCAGTACTTAGACTTGTTTAATCAACATAATTATTCCCATGACACCCACCCTTGGGCAGGATGGGGTAGCAGAAGTACAGTAAATATACTGTGAACTACATAAGTCTTTGCCATTTTTCTAGCAAGATCAATTACACTACTTCGATTTCACCCTGAGACCAGAATGGGCAGCCAGGACAGAGTGATACCCAGGCAGCGTTTGCAGCTTTCCCTGGACTATTGTGTGCATTGCGCGCACATTCCTCACCCACCACTGCTGTTCAGGGCAGCAGAGCCACTCTTGCACTGCGTACGCCAACCAGAGTTTCCTCTCAATTTCCCTGTGCTTTGGTCTCAAAGCATCAGTTGGTGTGAAAACCTAGTATGATGTGTTTGAGGCCAATCAGTTTGTGTATTGTCTGAAAGAAGGTGGTATGTGGTACCCTGATTGTGCCTGCTTGATGCCTGTTTTCTTCTTTTACCTCACTTGAACATTTATATCTTAGACTCCTAACAGAAGTATATACACAAAGTGTGTTTACTTGTAATCCATGGCCTTATTTTTATTGCTTCCTGATCATAAAGTTGCCTTTCTCAGGGACAGGGGCATTAGTGAAGGTAAATATACAGTCACACTCTCCCTATATAGCAGTATAATTTATCCCTTTACGTTAGGAAGAATCAGCCGGTTTTAAATGCTGCAGATACCAGGGCAGTGCCCAAGCAACCATTATGGAATCCTCTGTTCTTTCAGATAAATTAGTAGAAGTAATGGGGTGGATCCTTCTTATTATAGGAAAATGTATTAAGGCAGATTAATGCAGTTAGGCTGAATAACACCATAAAGCTGGGAGACGTGTTTCCCAGGATCAGGCTAATGGCTGCAAGCCCCAGCAAGGAGTGCAGGATGCACCTTTCTGCAGGGAATATGAAGGGAAATGGAGGTTTCTGCTGAGACTGAAAGGCTTCCTTGTATGAGGACTGAAGTCTGTCTCCTGTGCCTGAAAGGATGTTGTGGTTTTGTGTGGCTGGGTTCTGGTAGAGTAGGAGGGGGGTTGAGGGGGTGGCTTCTGCAAGAAGCAGACAGAACTCTCTGCAGGCCCCACAGAGCAAACACCAGCCACCTGAAGGCTGGAGTCATTGCTGACTAAGGCCGAGCCCATCAGCGATGGTCACAGCGCCTCTGGGAATCATGTTTAGGAGAACCCCCCCCCCCCTCAAGCAGCCACTTCTTGCCATCTTAGGAAGGGGGGTGAGGAGGGGGAAGGGAGAGAAATCCTGATTAAAGTTAAGTGTACAAAGAAGGGAGAGGTGGAAGGAGGTGCTTTAACATCTGGCCGCACTTTTCGTTACCCAGCTCTGGTGTCACTGGGTGTGCAGTGTAGTGTAACAAATTAGAGAGTTTTCTTTATTCTGCATTGAGTCTGTTTTGCCCATAACATTAATTTCAGAATGATCTCAACCTGTCGTTATCATGATTCCTAAGCCTCTCAGTATATATTTTCTCCCTTGTCCTGAAGCTGAAAAGGGGAGTGATAGAGCAGCTTTGGTGGTTGTCTGGCCACAAAGGATAAGTTAATTTTTCCAAGGGAAGCTTTCTTAGGTATGCTCTATGCCAAAGGTAAGAAAGTAAAACTGACTGTATTTACTGGTACAGCTTTTTGGGATACATAGGCCTGAAAAGCTACTTTTTAGTTATTGAGAGTGCAAACAAAAGAATCCTGGGTCAAAGCTCAGTCTTTTCATAGTCTTTTATTTCTTCAGTATAGATTTGATTTCTGCATAGATTTGATATTATCTAAGCTATTTTGCCTGAACGCTGTCATGTCATTCTCTATATGGGTCCTGCCAAAAGAATATTGACTGTTGACTGTTTTCCTCTAAGGCTTTAAGGTATGTTTTCAGAAGTGCCTCTAGGGCTTTTTGTTTCTTCTTATAACTCAAAAGAAATCTTGCATGTGCAATCTTTCTTTCTTCCTCTTTACATTCATCAAAAATGAACAAAGGATGATGTGGACAGTGAGCTACTGTCATACATAAACCATATGTCTATCTCAAGTTATTGCCATGAAAACTCTACTTTGTTAGAGAAGGTATTTATTGAAAGCCTCTTGTATATCAGTGCTGTGGAAGTCAACAGGGGTACAGCAAAGCAGTAGCAATTCTTCGCTGGTTTGGCTGTTTGGTATCACATAGCCTGTGTGTGTGCGTATCGAGGGCTGGTGGTAGAGCTCTCCAGAAGGTCGGTCACATAAGTGTATCCCTAACAGATCACAGTGCTGAGGGTCCCTCTATAAGGATTTGGAAGGTCTTTCTGCAATGGCAAACAAGTTCCACTAACTTCCCGGTTTTCCAGAAATGCTAATCAGCAGTTCTAGTCTGCAGCACATTTATTACACCCTGACGTGCTGGAGACAGCCTGTTACAAATAGAACTGCCTCGTGAAAAATGCTGTTCCAGTGTTTTATAATAAAGTGCACCAATTAGATGCATTCATTAGGACAAACTGCTTGTCTTTTCTTATATTAGATCTTTTAAAAGGCACAATGCATTTCATAGCTCATGCCGCTCTGTATTATTATTAATTGAACAGAGCACATTACAAAGTTTTAATCCAATAACTGTAAATACATAATGAATAATATTTCCTTGGAGGCTGCCAGCATTGCAGCAGCCTCCTCTACAGCTTTGCATACTCAGAGTAAGATCTATTTTCCTAAAACCCCTTCTTCCCTGGCTGAAGGTTCCTCACAGGTATTGCAGGGACATCACCGGAGCAAGGAATATTGCGTGTGCAATAGTAAAAGATAAATATGTCATTTGTTAGAAGGCAAATTAGGAACAAAGCCTAAAATGCAGCCTTTCAACTTTTGTTGAAGAGGGTCACATGCACCAGTTCTTTTTCTTGTCTCACAGATCCCTGGATGCCAAAAGGAAAACAATGTTTTAATTTTAGCAGCATGAGTATTCCTAACTGCAGGATATTATTTATAAAGGGTAAATGGCAAACACTAAATGAAGACAAAAGGAAACATTCTGTTCCTCTCTGGGGGAGCACAACATTATTATACAAGGTTGTGATTGGGCATAGTAAGATGAATTGAGCTGCTGCTCCTACTGACAAGAACATTACTTCTTAGATTCCTACTCATACATGAAGTAGCTGGCACTCCCTAGTTATACTTACGTAATGGATATAATCTACAGCAAAAGGACCCTGAACTAAACGATTAAGATACAGGGGTCTATATAAAAAGAAGACTCTGGGACACATTGATTCCTGTTTTTATTGTACTTACTAATATTTTCATATGGAATAAGTATTTGCAGTAACTTAGGCTTGGACAGTACTCAAGGTGCTTAGCAGGGCTAATTAGCTTGAAGAGAAGTAGTGCATTAATACAGTCCTATGACCACTAATGAAGCCATATAGCTTCCAATTCCAAGTTATTTTATGGTCAATCAGCATGAAAAATGGTCAGAGAGGGAGATAAGGTCTTTTTGTACATATCCTTGAAGCTGTATCTGTTAATCTGCAGAAAGTTACAGCAACATGAGTTATTCTCAGATATTTACACCCATGATCAATAAGATATGTTTTTGCAGGATCTAGGCTTTTGGCTCCTGGAAATATGTTGTTCCATAGTATTTGTTTCCCAAGACCTGATCCTGTGATAACTGAAAACACTAGGAGTACATTTATTGAGTTTTGCACAGCTGTGCAAATTCAAACATCTCTTGAGCAGGATCAGATCATAGTGAAGCAAAGCAGTAAAATATATGCCACATGGTTAAAAATAAGAAAGGAAAAACATTTACATGTAGTAGCTACTGCAAAACTGCAACCCCCAAAATTGGTTTTTCACAGCAGGTAGTAAATCTTAAATTTGCCAGTCACTGGTTTTGGTGTTACCACCAAATGCACGATGTTGCTGAGCACTGTGAGGACTCTGTGGTTATCTACAAGTATGAAAGGTTTCATTGTTTAATTCCAATCACTTAATCATCTTTCTGTTACCAACATGATTATGAGTTTGCAGAAAGGCAGGGACAGTGAAGCTGCAACACTACACCTTTTGTAAGTAAAATACTTCTTCAAAGTTTTGAAAGCACGAATTACAGTGACACTCAGTTTTACCTGGCAGAGTAAGATCAAATACCTATCCTGTCTTGTTCTAGCCTTTGCCTAAGATAATCAGGAAAATTCTTAATTTCATGACTTGGAAGGTTTTGTTGCTTAGGAGATACTCCATACAATTCTTTCTGTTGGCATAAGGTAGGGCTGGTTAGTCTACCTAATAAGTTCTGAAAACAAGCCTCTCGATACCTGAAGATGAAATCCGGGCACCTAAATCCTACAATACATCTCAACTACTGCCTAACTCCAGAGGCACCTAACCTCCATAGGTGCCTCCTTTTTAATCAGAAGATTCCCCAGGTATCAATAAATTGAGTTTGAATCATAACATATTAAAACTTTGTCTATGACATAGTCAGCAGATATGTAGCATGTGGCTACAGGATGTTAATTTTTTTAACGATGTCTTATCCAAGACTGAGCTTCACTACAAATGCAGTAGTAGTAACTATTTTCATTTAAGGGCATAAGGAAGAGCCAGAACATTGACTCTGCTGTATGTGCTTCCACACATTTGTGGAGGCATGCTCTTAAAAAAGAGTAGTGACTAAAAACATACCCTCAGGATGGGTGAACATCTGCTTCAACTCAGTCCTGGGCTTAATCTAGAAAAACAGAGTAGACCTACTCTTCTTCCTTTTTGTTTAAAACAAAAATATTCCCTGTATCCTAAGCAGAGAAAACAAATGCCTCCCTTCCTTCAGTCAAGTTCTGCAGGATCGTCTTCTCTCAGCAGCCCAGAATGGTCGTCTGAGTCTTAAGGAGAGAGTAAGAAATTAAATTACATATTCTAGGGACGTTTTCTATTGGAAAGCTGGCAGTAAAAAGGCCAGTCAGAATGGCAGCAGGCAGTTTCTAACCATCTCCAGAAATTACATTAATAACCTTGATGCATAGAAAGGTTTCGGTATTGTGTTGTATCAGCAGATATCAAAAAGACGAAGTGTCTAATGTTATGGACCTGAGGCCTGCTCTTCAGGTCAACCCCCCAGGTTTTCTCCTAGTGGGAAAAAAAAAGCAAGTGCTTATGCTTGGGTACTTGATAATTCAAACTAGAATGCAGGAAACAACTTTCAGCATCTGCTCCAATTTTAAATGAAGAAAATATAATGCTTGAATGAAAATAGGGAAAGCAAGGACTAAAGTCTGACTGCCATATTTCACCTATCAGTTTATTCCCGAGAAGTTACTCTTGATCCCCTCATCTCCAAAGTCATCTCTCAACAAAATTACATGGCCGTGAATCTATTTCAAGTGCTTTGGTTTTTTCTCTGAGACACAGTGAAAATTTTTTAATGTTTAAAAAACTTTTAAATGAAAAAAAAAATCTTACAGTGGACTGCAGAGATGTATCATACCAAGTGTCATATAACATTAAAAACATATGCCATACCTCAGTTGTTTAAATATTTAATTATTTTGAAAACAATCTAAAATAATATTGTTATACTGAGACTTCACAGACAGATTCACACAGAATTACCCAAAGAATCTGAACATCTTTGATGGCGATTTCTTTTTACCTAAAAAATCCTTTTTTATTTTTTTAAAGTTTGAAATGTTTCATAAATGCTTTCAAGTCCTTTAATGAAAAGGGTTTATTAAAATCCAGGTGGCATTTATTTCGCAGTATGAGGGTGATCGTGTGTGAGTTTCAAACTCAGTGTAACGTTTCTCCCTCTGGCTTTCACAGTGAATTGAACACTTAACTCCCTTCAGCAATTTTGGAAATCTCAATTTGTAGCAATTATGATGAGAAGCCATTACTTGATAGAAAGAAAGAAGAGTTAGTTAAGTTGAAGAAATGTATCTAGATTCCTTTTAAAATAATGAGCACACACAAATAAAAGGGGAATTCTTGCCAGAATTCTACAACCCCCTTTTTCAATTTGCATATTAAATTGTACTTCTACCAGTTTCTGTTAATTCAGCAAAGTAAGAACTTCTTCTAAAAGTAATTGCATTATTAGTCTACCTTGGCAGTAATGATCCTAAGGTGAAGGTATCAAGTAATCGTATTTCTAACTGTGTCTTCTTTTTAATAATTAGTTGTAAAATTACATTGTGCCTTTTCTGCTCTTGAGAACTTTTCTCTCATCTTCTGCACTGAGCCGTGTTTAAACTAAGAGGCAGATTTCTGCTAAAAAGGCAGACTTCTCAAGATTCTTCTGGTTAATACTTGTTCAGCATGTCTGAAACCAATATTCTCACACCTTCTTCACTTGTAAATTGCTTTACCGGGTGTTATTTTAATTTTTATTAAACTTTTCCATATTATTTCACCTGCATTTGGCAGTATGAAAATAGAAATAATACCCTTGTTTGTAAAAGCTTCAACTAATTATGAGAACAGGGACACTGGAAAAGCAATAATAAAACCTTGACCAAACGAGCAAGGAGCAAGTGATCACCCTTCTACACCTATAGCTCTCTCAAAAAGACTAGACTTGAAAATTTAACAAACATTGGGAGAACACTAGTTGTCATATATCTTTATAGAAGTTTCATCTTGCTTTTACTTTCAGATTTCTTTTGGCAGTTATCTAGGTCGAACTGTATTTATATATATTAAATTTGATTAGTATTAAAATATTCCTGTTATCTCCTTACTGCCTAGAAAAGGGGAAAAAATGTCTATTGGCTATCTCTGCTGATTAAAAAATAAGCTATCACAGGTGGGAATTTAAGGGAAATGTCTTCTAGCAAATCCTAGGAGTGTGGAGCCTACCATAATCCCTCAAAAGACAGTCAGCTGTTGTTTATTGCATATATTGACCAAAGGCTAGAAAATGCAGTCCTGTATCACAGTTCTTTTATGTTTAAACAGGAAGAAAATGTTCCCTTTACGCATTTTTTTTTTCATCAGCTAG
The DNA here is from genome assembly GCA_022605575.1 of Laterallus jamaicensis coturniculus. Taxonomy (NCBI): domain Eukaryota; kingdom Metazoa; phylum Chordata; class Aves; order Gruiformes; family Rallidae; genus Laterallus; species Laterallus jamaicensis. The sequence goes on from JAKCOX010000005.1 coordinate 9,190,653, forward strand.
AAAGATGCTGAACTCGTGTGTAAATTTAGTATCCAGAAAAGGGAAAAAAACCAAACCCAAAACAACAGGATGAATTGTTTGGCTGCTTCAGTGAATACAGTGAGACAGTGAAAATTAATTCCTTTTCATCCCTATGGCTTGCTTTCTTACCGTGCATTCTTGCATTTTGTGACTCATTCCATGCAATAGAAAAAAAGGGATTACCACCATAATTTAGAATGTAAATTCATTTATTTTATTTTTTAAAATTTTAAAACAAAACAAAGGAAAAACAAAGGTAGAGAGATCAGTGTCAACAGAGTGTTATTGTTTGTGTCTTCCACCTGTCGTTAACATCATTTATTCCAGACCATGCAGGCATCAAGCCTTAATTACTTGCTTTGTTTAGACAAGTCATTCCATGTAGAACTATAGCAATTAGAGATTTTTAAAGCGGAAATTTAATTGTATCATTTGTAACTTTTCTACTTTTAGTTCTAGCAATGTTGTTCTCCTAGCTACATCTCTTACCTCGTCTATTTTATTTACTATGTACCAGGTTGATGTTTCTTTTTTACACCAAAGGCTGGTTAAAATCCCTTTCTGCACTACAGAGTTTTCTTTCACATTTTGGATGTTTACAAATACTGAGTTGAAGGAATAACTCCAATTTAATATCCTGGGAATGGTACTGAGGTTGGAAATATTTTTGGTGTACACGCATAAGCTATATCCAGTCTCAAACGGGAAGCAGCATAATTAAGATTTCTCTGCTTGTTGTCTTAATTTTTCTCTTCCTAAAGAAACTGAAGCAATGCACTCTGTTTTAACTATCCAAGGGAATATTAACCTTAAGGATCCCATTGAAATTTGAAGGGAAAAGGGAAGTGGGCAGAGCAGGGAGTTGTCAAAAAGGAAATGGAAGGTAACCAAAGCCAATATTTAAGAGGTGTAACTCATGCTGATTACCTACTCTTCAGTGAGCATTATGGTGGGGGAACATTTGTTATCCATGTAGTCCAAACCGAGCAGCGATGATAAGCAGCACCGTGCAGTGTTAAAAGCACTTATGTGTGACCTTGACTAGCTACGAGAATTATTTTATATGATCAGTCAGGTTTTTTCTCCTCAACACCCGTAAGAGTTTGCAAATGTGATCCTGGCACTGCCAGAAATGGATTCACATTGACCTCAATATGTCACCAGAAAGGTTTTCTGGAAGTCCCTTTGTTTTCCATATGGCATCTTAGTATATTGGAAAGACAAGTGTTATTTCTTTAGTCAAGCAAAGCACTCTGCTATTGTTACGAAATATTTATTCATGTCACTTTACCAAGTAGTATTTATTCTGCACCAAACAGTCCAATGAAACAAACTATGTTTGATGAATGGTGGCTAGATTGAACAGCTGCATTAGACAAGATCAACTTTATCCTTACCTATGAGGTAAACGTTAATTGCATTTATTCTGTCTGATCATAAAACCGTTGGAGAACCTTGCAGTTGGGATTGTGAATTAGCATGGCTGAGTCCCACGGATCTAGTAATGTATAGATGGATGTGTATTTATTTGTCTTAGCGTGTACTTTTGGTTTCTGTAGTTGTGATCTGTGGTGTGACTCTAGGGAAATCCCACAGAAGTGGAGATTATCCCACTGTAGATTACGTATAGTTCACATATTTCCCAAGCTTAGATACCAAACAGATTTGCTACATTTTCTCTAGACAAATTTTTCTCTGTTCCACACTTGGAACCAAGTGGATCACTATGATCATCATGGATAGCTCTCTCTGAAGAAATAATAAAAAAAAAAGAAGAGCAAGATTTCCCAAGGAGCACATTAAAAGTCCCTCCTTCTCTAACCTCTGTTCTGCCTCTCTTTGCAGACATTTTAGGATGAGAGCTTGAGTTTTCACTTGTGAGGAGAAAAGACATCTCATCTGCTCAGCTGGAGGGACAGCAGCGAGGTCCAGCATCAGAGGCAGTGCCTGCATCCCACCCTGCAGTGACAAGAGCCAGGTAAACATATGCATTGGGTCTACCTATGCTTCAGATAAAGTCCCCTCTGGCACCTGCTTACTCCTGGTGGGAACAATTTTCTGGATAGATGGTTCAGTTAAAGGAGAATTCTCAATATGAAGAACGTTAGAAAACTTCTAAATTCTTAAACCATTCATTACAGTACTTTATTTGCACTGTTGAAATATCAAAATCTCAATCTGCTAAACTAAACCTACAAATTTCACACACACACCACCCCTCCCCCAATTTTATGGTGTTGATTACAAAGCAGTGCTTAAAAAAAATACAGTGACTTTGTTCACAAAAGAAAATATCTTCTAGTTCTGTCCTAACTACTTTCAAATACTTGCACTAACCATGATAGTTTTCCCCGTACTAGGCAATAGTAAAGACATTCTGATCTTCTGCTTGCTGATGGAAATGAAAAAATGTCTTTTCTGTAGCAAGAGGCATTACTCTAGTTTATATGGCACCTCAGATTTTCAGAGACCTAATTGTACAGTGATGGTTTGAGGAACTACTAGCATTGTGTCTTGGGGGAAGCCAGTCTTGACACTTTATTTTAACTGAATTGGGAACTCCTAAATTAATGTTATTTTTGTAATTTTGGGGGTTTTTTTGTGGCCTGGTTAGTTGACAAAGTCTAAACATGGTAAAAATTGGAAGACCTCCAGTATTTGAGAATGATGTGATAATGCAGAAGATGATTCAGAAGAAAGGTGTGGAGTATCGGTGATCAACTGGTAAATTGCAAAAGTATCAGAAGTTCTTGAATATTTCTATTTCAATGAAACTAGCAAACACCAAACACTTTGCAGGTAATACAAACTGTATTTTTACAAGTATTGTTCTCATCTGTCAGCTTCAAAACCCCTCTCATTGTTGACTCCAGATCTCTTTGTTGCAATATTTATAAACCTGTTCTCATGCCTCTCTTAAGGAAATGTGAATTAGCCAAATAATGAAGCTAAAATTATAATCTGTTTGATAGCTGTTTGAATAGAAAATCAAAAACTTGCTGTTATCCAGCAGTATGCCAGAGACTGCCTTCTATTACCAAAAGGTGCTCGTTTTATTACTTGTAAAGATAAAGACTAATTAAATGTTACACAGCCTTTCAGTAATTCAAAAGCTCCACTAATGAGGAGTACCATCCTGTTAAAGAAGTTATAAATGAGGAGAGCCTGTGGGAGCGCAGCAAGTGCACGGAGTGCCACCAAAGTGGCTTGCACCTCCCTTTGCTGTCATGCTCACAAGGAGCAACAGCTGGGCAGCAGATCAGACATTGTGGATGGAGGTCCACAAGGCTGCTGTGAGAAGTGTATTTGTATGGGTAAGCCTTTGTGTCTTCGATGTGTGTTTGGGCTATGAGCAGGTGGCATATACCGGACCATTCCTCCTGATGGATTTAGAATTCAAGGTTCAATACTCAGACTTCAAAGCTGCTGTGGGGCATGGAGGAAAGCAAAGTTACAAATCATGCTGGGTTTCTTACCCTCCTGCCCAGCTGAACATGCTACATAGCCATTTTTACCAAAAGCTGCTTTCCCTTTCCTCCTATGGTTTTTGCAGGAAGATGGGATTCCGGGCAGATCAGGTTGCGTGTAGAGACACTGGAACAAAAGTGTGTGAGTCCCTATATATATGTATGTGTGCATATGTATACATGCCTGTGTGTATATGTAGTATGTACACACCTTTTATGTGCCTGTATATGTTTGCATATTTTCCAGTGGTCTGCCTGACTGTAGGGGAAGCAGTGGATTTACACACGAATTCCTGGTGCGCTTCCCTTATGCTCAGTGTCCCTTGGATGAGCCAAGTCCCTTGGGACAGTGGGTTAGAAAAATTCTGTATTTTGCAGAATTTTGTCAGCATTGTCTGGAGTGGAGCCCTGGATGAGTGAAAGAGAGCTTAGCCCTCCCCTCTGTTCAGAGGGGTAAGGGTGGGACTAGGAGTGACACTGCCTGGGGTGTCCCTGTATGAGCATGAAAGGAGTTAAGCAGCTTGTTTCTGAAGGCCTAATTGATAAAGGCAGGCATGAGACTATTCAATACGTGGTAGAGTCAAGTTTAGCTACAAACTGTAGGTTTATCCACCTACTTACAGTTGGTATTTCTTAGAACTCTAAGTGATTGCAGTAGGAAGGACTGTTTTTTTCTTAATTTTATATTCTGGTGATTAAGTGCCGTCAAGGTTATTCAAGCTCAATGATGAATTTCTTTAAATAGACATGAATCAAGGGTTAATACCTCATCCGAGGAGTTTGGAATGACATTTGAGCAAGAAAAGCAAGATTCATTTAAATGTGAACCTTTTCAAATTATATTTTCTGTGAACTGGTGCCAACTCGATTACAGAAACAGCTTTTGTACTGATCTGGTTAGTAAACTGCCTGTTTGTTTTAAATTTAATACAAATGCTTATATTTAGTGACATGCATATATTGTATACTGTCATTTGCTTTGAGTGGTGGTAATTTTGTCAGTCTTAAACAGTCTGTTCTGTTCTCAATAATGTTAAGGAAGAAGATGACCTTTACTTAAGAACTCTTTAGGAAGGTTACAAATAGAAGTAATATGCAAAAACTAGAACTAATTTTTAAAATATATACATAAAATGACTACTAAAGGTTTTTGTTGGGCCCTTACAAGGGACTTAAGTTTATTTAGTCTCTCCTCCTTACGTGGGAAATAGCCAAACTGTTAACGAGGATCAAAGTCATCATAAGAATCCTGCTATTTATTTTCCCTTCATGAATGATTCTGTCACTTGCTGGTTCCCAGTTTGTTCAGTTGTGTAGTCCTCATGATGTTCGAGGCCAGGTTGGATGGGCCTTTGGGCAATCTGATCCAGTGGAGCATGTCCCTGCCTGTTCTGTGTTTCCATGATTCTTTGTTCATCACCACAATGATTATGTTCAGACAGAGGCTGATAGTGGGACAGCCTGCTGGCACCTGGCTGTGGCTAAGGGTTTATCTAGCTATACCATGCCAGGTGATGCATCTGTATGTTCACCAGAGAAGAAAAATACCTTGCTGCACTCTCTTGTCAGGAAAACAAAAAAAGCTCACAGTGTCATTCACATGGAAGGAAAAAAAGGCTTTATAGAAAAAGAAAACACAGGAACTTCAGGCTTGCTTTTAAAGCCTTTCTAAAAGAGGAAAGAAATATTTTTTTAAAATAAAATAATCCAGGCTGTGATTTTGGAAAAAAAAAACCAAACACACACTTTGGTGCTGTTTCTCAGTAGCAAATACATCGATATTCTATAATTAAGTCAGACTTAGTTGCCTTATGACCATCCAGAGCATAAAAAATATTAAAATATTAACAAGACTTGAGCTTCTAAAAATCTTCTGTTTCACTCTTTGGAGCTGGCAGGAATCAGTGGGAATTTTCATGAAGAAAATTGTATGTGGTTATATCTTCTTTTGGAGTTCCCTGAAAAGTGGATTGTTTTTTCTTGAAAACACTACTGACAACCTGTGATGTGAGGATGGTCTTTGAGTAATCATTGCATAGATATGATGGAAAGAGGTGCATACATCCTACAGACATCCTGTATTCCTTATTTCAGCATGCCATTGCATAGATTGTGCCAGTAAATGGGTATAGAAATAGCTTTCCTTGAACTTTGTTAGCTAAATGCAAATATGGCACAAACTCTTTTCTCCAAAGAGTTAGGTTCATATCTATGTGAACTGCTTGACTCCAATTTCCTTGTTCAGTATTTCTTTGCCAGAAATAAAGTGGATTCCATCAACAAGCTGAGACATAAATCTTGAATGACTGAGAACTTTGGGAACTTGTTGGAGTAATGGATTGCATGTCATCTGTGTATGCAAAGTTGACAGAATCTGTCAGTCTTTAGGAAAGCTTTGATATGTGCATGCTTACATACCTATGTGTCTAAGGTGATTGTACTGTGAAAGTCCTCAGTTTAAGTGACAGCATATTTGGATCATTAATCTGGCCCCTCAGTCTTCTGGTGCCTAACAGATTTTAAGGTAACCAAGGGAACAGTCACATGTTCCTTTTGGAAAGAGCTAGAGTAGTTTAAACACCTTAAGAGCCACTACTCCCAAGCAGAAAGTGTTGGCTTCCACAAAGTAGTCATCTGAGAGAGTCTTCACATGCTGCAGTGCCCAAATCTGCACTTTGGCTTACACCTCTTTGACTAAATTTGACTGCAGTGGTGCAGATGAGACTCTTCTGACTTTCCATTTTGCCAGCTGAGTTTTGTGCTTTACAACTTCTGTCTTGGGATGGTTGATGACCAAGCTCTAAGTGATAGCACTGTTAGCCCTCCTGGATGCCTGGGAAAAGAGTGTCAGTCTGTGTCCTGAGTAAATGTGAGAATCAGAGATACCTGGAGAAGCTGAGAACTCCAGAGATTTTTAAGAAGAATAATTTTCAGAAAAGAGTTCTTTCCATTGTGTAGATCTCAGCTGAGAATCTCCCCTTTTTCCCAGATGAACTCATCCTGAAACAGAAAAACATGAATCACACTGCTCATCTTAGCATATATCCTCATCCCTTCTGCCCAGGGTCAGTGCTGGAGAGACTGTGATGCACACTGGGTATGGGCATTCTCAACAATGGCTTCACTGAGGTGCAGAGGTGAAACTACACGAGGATGTCTATTGTAAGTTGAGCACACTGAAGAGCATGTGGCAAAAAGCACCGTAGAGTTTCTCCAGATACCACAAACCACTGGTCTCACTTCTGAGACTGTCAGCAGACCTCTTGCTCTTCTCTAGGGTTCCACTCTTGTGACCTGGAGATAGATCTGTACTTTGTGAACAGTTGCCCTTGACTTTTTGTCCTGCTAGGGAAGCATAGAAGATAATTCGGTCCTACCCAGCAAAACATAATTATCCCCCCTTCCAGCCCATAGCACAAGAGACAGAGCAGGGATCTGCCAGCATTCTGGATCTGAATGTAAAGGAAGAGGGTGAGTAACTCCTCTGCTCTGTACTCTGGCAGGGAATGCTTACCTGATAAGAACATCTGGGTGCCTCCATGGATGCTGTAACTCCCTTTCACCTCTCTTTAATCCCAACAGTGCTATCTGACCCAAGCAGCCAGCTTTCCTAATCCCTGATTTTCTGATGACTGTTCACTATTTGAACTCATGTAATAATTGATTATGTTATGTTAAAATGATGGATAGCTTGAGGTAGATATTTGTTACAGCTTTCATAGTTAGCATTCAGTGACAGCCTACCACAGGCTTCACCGGAGCCGCTGTGAGGGCTTTTCTGAGAACTGGTGAGGGAGCTCCTTCCTTCCAAAGGAGTTATTTTTGTATTCCTGAAATAAAAATAAAGGTTTTAAAGACTGGAAAGAAGTAGGTTTAATATTAATAACCTTATCTTTTTCTCCAGGTTTATTGTGCTGTAAAACTTCTCTGTAATCGGACCCTCTCAGTATCTTGTGGTCTGTACTCCTCAAGTGAATTATTTCATTCATGGCAGCTTTTAACATTGAATTTCATGCACAAAGGCAATGTCTTTTCTATGTTATGTTATTTAGCTTTATGAATAAGCTGAAAGGTATAACAATCATCTTTGGTACCCTTGAACAGAAGAAGAGTTCTGGTAGAAAGAAATAGAAATATTTTTTTTTCATTGCTAAGAATTCATAATATATTAATGAAAATCCTCACTTGCAACACTGTTCTTAAACTTCAGGCTGGCAGGTATTTTGTCTGTATTTATAATTCCAGAGTATGTATAATTATTATTAAACTGTAGTTTAATATCTGAACATTAGGACAAGCCCAGGAAACTTGCAGGTTCTAGAGGAAAATCCTGATGTATTTCCTATGTCTCAGTTCAACAATTATCCTACAGCTACCTGATAGTTTCCTGCAGTTGGTAGACAGCAAACCTGGACAGAACTCCATAAACCTCAATCATTTATTTCATTGGAAAGCTAGCTTTTTATTTTGTTTTGTTTAAATTGCAGATGAAATTGATGCAATCCAACCTGACAGAATTTGAAATGAAGTGTTCTTTTCCACCTGCCTACTTTTTGTAGATGAGTTTTGAAACTGAAGAGGTGGAAGTCCATCTGTGAAAAGTGGGCAGGTGGAAAAGAATAACTCCTCTGGAATTAGGCCATGTCAATAAAATGCTTGGATCTAAATTGTCCCATGTGAGCATGCCAAGATCTTGTGTGTCTTCTCCTCAGCTACGGAGTCAGATCATGCGACATGTCCCTCACTTTAGATATGTCTCCAAAAATTTAAGACACATACTGTAACAGAAAGCAAACTAAAATGTTGTGGTGTATGGTTTCTGACAAGGGTCATGTTTATGTTTAAAGAATGTACATTTATTTTAAATTAATTAAGAATAATGAAGTTTCCCAGGCATTTCAGTTTGCTGTCGTGGTCCAAATTTCCTGTACTCAGGAATAAGTATTGTACCCATCTGCTGGGGTTTTCCTTTTTATTTAGTCAGGAAAATACTTTACTGGTGGCTTCCTAACTACCTATTTCTAGTGCTCAGTATCTGCCATGCTAAAGACAATGGCAAAGGTTATTATCATTAATTTGCTGGACCCCACAACGTTTTTTGGCTGTATGGAAACAATGGAAGAAAAGAATTGGTTTTGAAATGATAGCATTTATTTGAAACAAGTTTCATAACTTGGATTTCACTAGTTCTCAGTTACACAAAGCATCTAAAGAGGTAAAGCTAAGGATTAAAACCATAAGTTAAAGGACTAAGTTAACAATACAAAACGCCTTACTAGAAGGGTATCAAACAACTAATAAAATCCCTACTAGATAAATCAGAGAACTGACTGTTCTCTAACCAAGTCTGATGGTATTCTCAAAGGAGGTGATCATTATGTAATTATTTTCTTGAGACAGCACCATCAACCACATTTTCATGAATTTTATGACATGCTAATTTCCCATCTGTCCCAAGTAATATAGACTCTACCCTTTAGTTCATTCACCATAACTTAATAGCAGAATTGCAAGAACTAAATGCCTGTTCAGTCCTTCTGAAGGTTATGTGGAGCTGAAAATGTTGATGTTGTTCGGATTGGAGGGAGCATTCTGTCTCAACCGGGTCTCTAGCATCCATTATCGGTGCCTTCACGTTGACACTCATCAACAAAAACTGTTTTCTTGGTATGGAAATCCAGGCCCAGACACTTAGAGGATTTGTAATACTTATCCATAGCAACTTCAGCAGGTGCAAACAGATGGCTGACATTTCTGCTAGGCCATAAAACGCAGAATACTACTGTCCTGCTACGCCTAACTGGAACCAATTAAGTATGAAGCAGGATATCAGGCTATGAATCACAAGTCATTTGTTTCCTGTAAATTGCTTAGTTTGTTGGGCTTTTTTTTTTAATGCTTCATTTCACGGAAGCCCCAGGGATCTCAGGAAAAGCAGCAAAAGAAGGATGTAAGTTCATACTCGAAGCTGTTTGAACTTCATTTGGAAAGCGAGCTTCGCTGTTAAAATCTCTGAGAAGAAAGCTAGTATTGGAGGTTACTGCAATAGCCCACCTCTGCTGTCACCTTCCTTCTTGTATGACCTCCTGAAATCCTTTCTGAAATATGCTGGATCAAATACGCTGTGCTTATATGGCTAAAGCAGAACCAAACAAATAACAATAACCTTTGTTGAAATTATTTTGCTGAGCTTGATCGTTTCACTGAAGCTCTTAGAACAGTTGTATCAGGACAACTAATGGATGCAGAAATCTGCTGCAGAAGTAGCTTCAAGGGACATTTAAGAGCATTTTAGCTAGCTTTGGGAAATCAGAGTCTAATATTTAGATAGAACAAAATTGCTGTAAAGAGACAACTGTGTGGAAAAAGGACAGAGGGCAGAAAAAACTTTGAATGTGAAATGCAAAATTAAAACAAAGAGGAAAATATTATAAGAATCAGAAAAAAATAGCCCTCCACTATTATTCTTCCCAGTCCTGATTTGTATAGTAAAATATAAGAGAAAGATGTAAATATGATAATAAGAATTTCATTTCATATCGTGCTCCCGTTTTATGTCTTCAGTTTTCTCGGACTCAATCCCAGTCCTTTGCTAATTACTGCCACAAAGATGAACAAATGGCAAAAGGAAATAAGGAACATTTGTGTATAGGGTGAGTGTAGTGACATTATCTCAGAAGAATGAGTTGATGTGACAGTGTTTTAAATATGTGCTGGCAACTGCTAGTGAGCCTGCACTGCCTGTTTTTAACCTTTAATTTGTGAGAATGCTGTGAATAAAGTTTAACTATCGTAATACTTATTTTTTCAGTGCCTTCAAATTGAAGGTGTTGTCATTATTGTTTTGAAAACTTGTCCAGTTTCCCAGTGCTTTCCGTAGGTTCCCATTTGTCACCTGATTCACACTTCAGTGTGGAAGAGTTGAGGGACCAGCCAAGGTTCTTTCACATGTTACCCGGACAAGGAGGATTTCATAGTCTATAAGATTTAGAATAACATGAAAATTCACAGGTGTTGATATTCAAAGACCTGCAAGGTATTCAGAAAACCTTACCTCTCTCAGGCTCTGGCCTCTATTAGTTAACCTCCAAAATACAAGCCATGGAAAGAAAACATTGACTCCAGCAGAAGTGATCAAATCCCTACAAGGCATTGCTGAGTGTCAATGTTCAGATCTATCTCAGCGAAACTTCCCGAAAAGCACAGAAATTCTAGTAAGTATTCCCCTCTGCTTTCTCCACTCTCACCCTCCCTGTGCCTCAAACCAGAGGATTGGTGGAGCTTGGGGGGTGGATCTGTGATGGGAAAAGCAGAGGTTTAGGGGATGAATGAATCTTTGCATCCTAAAAGAGCACTTTGGCCCCATAAGTTGTAACAGTTCAGAGCTTTTTAGTTGTCTCAGTATCGCTTTGATAAGCCTGCATTACCTTTGGTGCCTGCTTTGCTGTTCACTGGTGCAGGGTATAGAAGCCCACACACTTATTCATTCACCTAGGTTCTACCATTTTCAGATTAATTATTAAATCTCACTGGTTTTCCCTAACTTCCATGACTATCTAAGTAGAGAATGGTTTAAAAGTTTATATTAAAGAGAGAAAATGTTAAAAATATACCAAAGTCAAATTCATTCAAATTATCTTTTTGTTGTGAGGCAAACTGGAAGATCAGTTATTCATGAAACCAAGAAATGTTTCCTTTCCCATGATTTCCTTACAAAACAAATAAAATATGACAAACACAAATGAGTCTGCACAAGCAACTAGTTCAAATCAATAACCATGGAGAAAAAAATCCTGTTGTATGGTGTATGTGAATTGATGTCAGTTAAAACTAAGGAATCTTTACATACCCCCAAGTGAAAACACCACATATGGTTTCAGTATATCGCTTCTATGCTGTCAAAAAGAATCCAACTTTTTCATATAATCTTTTTTTTTTAGGAGAAGTAAGCTGTTGAACTTACATTTGTCAAAGCTAAATCCCGTGTTGGAAGCACACAATGAAAATATAAAATGAATTGCAAGAGGTGCATACAGAGCCTGATAGTCAGCCTCTCATGAATACTTTTAAATGTGTGTTTCCGTTTACTTGGTCTGATGTTAGGAAGGGTGAAAAAAAGAAAACAATGGATTTGTCTTGGGCTGCTTTTGCAATGGAATTTGGAATTCATTTGTGTGGTGGAACTGGCAAGATACACACCCTGAGATGAGGTGGAAGCACTGAGGATCTTTGAAGAAAAGGTATCTAAACGTGAAGTAAGGATGAAAGAGGAAAGAAGGCAATAAAGATTAAAAAAAATAAATACCTGAGGGCATGGTAAAAGCAAAATAAAGGCCTCAAATTCATTGCAGTGTACTCTATTAGCTACAAAGGACCTAAGTAATGTGATGAGAGGGTCGTGATAGTTGGATCTAAACACTGAAAAAGAAGAAGGTGGCTGGGACATCGAGCATTTCAGAGGGTCAAGAAGCCATCGTTAACAAAAGCGCTAGCTAGAGTGGCTCAGAAGAAGCTTGGTGGCTACAACAGAATGGAGGGAGTTGGTGTAGGGTCATTTTATCACTTTGCAGACCACTCACTCTGCCTTAGAGATACTGACAGACTCAGAAACCTCCCAGAGCAAGTCTTTGCTACAAATGAGTACATAATAAGCTACTGTCAGTGGGACGTGTTAAAATTCTGATGAAAAGCGCAGTGATGTGGTTATTTATACCCTGACTTCACAAGAGGAAGTGGAGATATTTATGAATCATTACTAAGTCAGATACTCTGATTCTCACAAAAGGCTTCTAATTTGTCGTGAATCGCCACAAAGTAGAGATGAATACAACCAGGAAATTAAAGAATGTCACATCCTTTCAGAGTGAGAGAAAGGAAGTAAACCAAAAGTAGAATTAGATTGGCCACAGGCAGTCTTTCATGAGAATGGGAATGGACCTCATGGGCATCTTGGTTCTTTGGGTGTTGTGGTTTAAACCTTGATACTCTGCTGGACACTTATCGAAGTGCCACCTTGATTTAGATTGCTAAATGTTTGAGCCTCAAAAAGGAAGTTGCCGAAATCCCGACACACATCTGCTGAAAGAACAATGCATTTCTGATGTGAATAACAGATTTAAATTCTGTCAATACTGGAGGAGAAGAGAGATCTAAATGCTACTTCTGAGATTCATAAGAAAACTCCGAGGTGTCAGCAAATCCATCAGGGAGAAAGAAGAGCTAAAAAAGAAAGGAAGGAAAAAGCGCAGTCTGGATATCGGAGATGATTGAATATGGAAGGAAAGCAGGACCGAAGGCTAAATCAAAGAGAATTTAACAATCCAAAACTTAACTAGCCAGAAAAGAGTACAGCAGATTGGCTGAATAGAGGAGAAATTAGAAGACAACAACAGAGACAGAAAGATGTTTGATGTCACTGACAACAAAAGAGGACCGAGATCCTGACAGGCAGAAAAGCGTGTGCCAGACAGATAAAAGAATTCAGTGAAACACATACAGAAATAAAGAACTGTTAAAAGGTACTTGTTCAAAATGCAAGAGTACCATCTCCACTAAAACTCAACCACCTCCACTCCAAATTAAAAGGGGAAATCATAGAAAAGCACCAAGTCCAAATAATACACTAGTAACATTTCTTAAGTGGCTGAAGAGGTTGATTCTGGCTCTACTGAAACCCAGCAGTGAACACTTGATTTATGCGCACAGTGCATGGAATTTATTTTACTAGATGTGTTCAGCTGTATGGTGCAGATCTGTGAGTTTCCCCTTTTAGGAAATCTTGCTGTCTTCCACAGTATAAAATTATGAAAGAAGTATCATAGCATTACCTTAAGAATTAAGAATATATGAAACAAAGTATCCAAACATTAGTAAGATCTGAAAGTAGTTTATATCCTGTTAGGCTTAATCACACTAATTAACATAAAAGTAACCAGATTAACATTAGATATGGCAAAGCAGATGTGAACCAAGATCGTCACAGGTAGAGATCAGACAGCTAAACCATCCATAAGCAACTCATAGTTGTATTTGTTACTTTATATAGGATAAACAACTTTGATAACAATTAAATATGTTTACTTTGGGTTTATAGATAGTAAATTAGTAAAATATAGGTGAATATGCATGCTAATGTATACTAGTACACTACTTGTGAAATACCAGCTCATTCATGTTGCTATCTTCAGCTAAATCTCGCCCCACATTTTATTCCATTGTCACATATTACTGTATCAGTGTGATAATACGTATTTGGTAGATTCTGTATACTGTTAATGCAGAATGTCTTCTATGTCTCTCATGGGGTTTTTTCCCTTTTTCATGTGTTTGTAATGTTTAATTCCTCCTAAATCTACTCTAATGCTTTGCATTTTCAAATGGACATTAGATTTACAGGCTGTAATTACTGTCATCTTTAGTCCTCTGCTGTGATTCTTCAGTGACTTGGTATATTTGCTTGAAATCCTTATCACTGGGACTGCAATCCTAAGTACCACCTCTCTCAGAATTGTTTGTTGGAGGTTTTTTCCCATTCCTTTACCTTAGGGTACTCAACTATTTCAATTATTCTTTTTATCATGGTAATGCCCATAACTTCAGTCCCACTGTCTCTTGTGGTCTCAATCCCTAACTGAGTTGTCCACACTAAAAACTGAGGCAACATATTGATCAATTTCAAGAGTACACCAACACGTCTGTAAAGATACTGGCATCAGAGGTCTGGTTCTGTATGTTATCCCTCTTCGCCTCTTACAGACCTTCATACCATCAGCCTACAATAAATCCTGCACCATCACTGCGGGGCACACAGCTCACTACCTCTACTTCATTGATACTTGTCCTCCAAGGTGTCTCTGGTAACTCTTACATCCAGCCTGGGGCGTTTCAACATTAATTCTCTCTCTGCATCTTGCTCCTGAGGTACTTGCAATTTCTAAAGGAGTATTACTAATTAGTTTATATTATGATGTTTTTTTCTCTCTGTGTTTCATTAAGAATTTGTTTTCTAGCTTCCAGTGATGATATCCACACCGTTTTTTGTGGCAAAGGGAAATAATCTGAACTTGGGGAGATATGCAGCTTTACTAGTCACTTTTGGCAGCCTCCAGTTTCTCTAGTCCATAGTTATGTTGCAAGATGAGCGCACGTGATTTCTGCTGACAAAGTCTCCAGTGATTCAACTTGCTGTGTGATTTCTTCCAAGACATCTTAAAATACTTTTTATTTTTTCCCTTCAAATATGAGAAGGATTTCTGGGGGTGCCTCTTCTCAAATTACAGACGATGTTTTGATTTGGTCTGCATCAAAATATGTTTGATATGGCACTTTGGTAGCATCTTCTGCTTGGGCAAGTCAACTTCCTTTACAAATATTAATTAAGCTTCCCAACGCTCTTTCTGATTGTGAAATGTACTTATTTCAGTTAGCACACAGGTTAAAGCAGACATGCAGAGAAGCTGCAGAAGAGCTGCGGTTAAAACTCAGCCATCTGATTTAGCTGCAAGAAATTATTTGCTCTCTGGTTTAACTTGCCATAGCTGGGTTAATGTTCTTCCGGTCGATGTCAGTGTCGGTGCTTGGGTTACCTGCTGAGGTGAATTTCATATTAGAGGATGTATGGGTAAATTATTCCTCTAGGGTTTGTTAAGCTTGCTCTTAAGTTCAGATTTACTCACTATCCATATCCAAGCACTACTGCCTTTATTAGGTGGTTTTGTCTTCACCTGATAAGGAATGGAACCAGGAGGTTTCCAAGGACTCTGGATGCACACATTTGAGCTATAAATTTATGAAGGAAAATGAGGGCCAGCAAGAGTTCTTTCTCTTAATCTCATTCTTCATCTCACAGTTATAATCTAGAAACCAATCTAAAACCCAAATAAAATACTAGAGGAAATTATGAAATTTGGATAACCAACACATGTAGTTCTGTGTGTGATATCAAATGAACAAACTGTCTGCTGCATGTCATGTTTTCCTCCTTCCTATCCCCATGCCAGACTCTGCTCCTGTGAACTGGCAGATGAACATTCACAGAAACCTGCCCAAACCCATTGCCTTGTTCTCAGGTATCTTCTAATGATGAAAAGCTTTTACTTGTTAACTGCTTAATTATCCAATTGAAAGGCTGTATAAGCCAAAAAAATAGATCGAAGATTTGTGTGGGTGGTGGGGATGTTTCTTCTTTTAATTGAGCTTGTGGCAGGTAAAAGTGGTAAAGTTGATATATTCAAAATACCTGTGATGACATATCCTAGAATGAAAAAAATAAGTTAAGAGAAAAAGAGAAATCCCACCGTGCTGATGGTAGTGTATGCCCTGTGAAACACATTCATGTACTTGGGTCATTATGCTGAGACAAATAAACAGGGAAAAATGTCAGTCAAATTAGCTTCATTACCTTTAGATTTATGCAGATGGTGAGTGGGATTATTTCAGAGTGAAGTTTTGGACTTATATGCCAAAAGTTCTTATACATCCTGGTTTTGGCACTTTGGAGCTTTTTTTAGGATATGGCCCTTATGGCAGGAATCTAAAATTCTTACTCGTGTTGTGTTGCAAACTATTGCATCAGACTTTCACCTTTTTCTACTTTTTATATAATGTGAGCAACTTCACTAATTCAGTGGTATATTGCAGTGCTTTCCTGCTGTTGGATGGTTGCCTTCCACCATTTGTGGTCTTAATGAACTTTAGATCAAATATTCTGGAGTGAGGTACTGCTCTATGTGAGTAGGAGCATCACAAGATGGTTCTTATGGTGTATAAGTCATTGGAATATTTTGAAAAATCATGTAAGAAGCTCCATGGTTATGTAAAAAACCCTGTAGAAAACTTTTGCACCTATAAATTATTTTTCTTACTGAGGAGCCCCTATTTTTGAGTTATTTTTATTTACTCTCAGGCATTTGTTTTTCTCAGCTCTAGTCCAATTGCTTGGGAAATATGCATAGAATATTTTCTGCATAAAAATAATGAGTAGTAAGAAATGCAGTAAGAGATTACACATGGAAACATAAACACGTATATCCTACCCATGTTTAAGTTTCCTATGTCTCTGCAGAATGTCACCTACATCTGTTTAAGGAGGTTTACTTGTCTTGCATCTTGTCTTGCATGCTATACTGACTTCAAGTTTGTAATCAGTGCATAGTTAGAAGGTAATCTACTTTGTTTCTAATCAGCAGACGAAGAAGGCTATGTACTGAGAATTAGTTTCCACTTCAGAATTGTCTTTTAGCTGAAGAGGGATTTATCTTCAAAAGCCTTTTGGTAAGGCTGAGATAGTAAAATAGATGTCTGTGCTTCATTACTGTGCTTTTAATATCTCTTCCGAATCTTTCTAATTTAATCCAATATTAATCCAGCTCAGTTTTTCTGTAAACACCTATTTACATGTTTTCACCTGGCGTTACTGGCCTCAGTACTTCCATTTTCTGGGTGTTTATAACTACCTACAGAAGAAGTCCATGGCATCAATGATACAATCACATCTCCATAAAGCCCAGCATTACTCTCTTCAGAGTTCCATAATTTGGGTGCGTTTGGATATTGATGTATTTGCTCATCTTGAATTAGAAAAATAATAAATACCGTGGGATTTTAGGCTGATAGTCTGAGAACCTGAAAATAAAAGGAGCGGCTTTGTTTTACATATGGTATATTTCTGTTGTTTGGCTGGTTTTCCGAATAACCATCTGTAACAGAGAAGGGATGGCAAGAAAACTGATTTTTCATAGTTGGTTGCCAAGATTCATGAATATCTGCTTAGTATGGCATGTTGCCTAATCAGAGGCTGGTTGGACTCTCTGTCACAGGTTTCAAACAATAATGTGTTTAGAGCCTGATTTTGGGCAAGCCCTTTGGCATCACTCTAACGAATTTCTGCACATGATTAAACTTTGTGTAGAGCTGTATCTGCTAAAAAGAAAGGGAAAAAATCAAAAAATGAAACACCCCAGCAAGGAAGCAGGTGAGGAAAAGAGGAAGTACTGGTAAGACAGCATAGGAGAACACAGAGCCAATTCTGACTGCCAGCAAAAGCATACTGCCTCCACTCAGTTAAACCTGGGGGGTGTGAGTAACAGCTGATAATGAGCAATGTCACCAGGAGAGGCCAAAACCAATCACCTGGTTTAAGGCACATGTTACCCAGTAAACTTAGTAAGTCAGTCAGATACTGCAGGGGCTAGATCTGAGCTCTGCTAAAGTCAGCGTGAAGGTTCCCTCCTATCTTCAACAGACTTCAAGTTCCCTGGTACCCTTGACACAAAAAATATCCAGATAGTTGTATCTGATCCAGAAAAACATATATCACAGCAGTAGAAGTAAAATGAAAGGATTTAGCATTTTAACAAATTTCCTCTCCAGTTGTCTATAGATAGAGGTCTCTCTGCTCTTCTTAAGGTTAATCAAGTGAGATTGGTATGGCTCTTGTGAGAGATGTATTTGATAATAATTACTATTTCTGCAGTTATTATTTTTGCCATATGTAATAGTTTGTAATTCCTGTTACGTAATAGCAAACAAAAATAGTGCTATATTAGCACAATTTTGATACTATGATGGGAAAAATCACGCTGTGCATCCTTTCAATTAAGGTGATTATTTTGTTTTGCAAAATGGAGAATGTTTCCATAGAAAACACAAAATGAAAGCTGAGTTGGGAGAAAAGATACAAAAATTCATGTAGCAAAAAATCTCAGCTCTGCATCCTGAAGATGGAAAAACCAAATGTGGAACATGCTGTAGTCTGACAGACTTTCTATAATGCTTGCTATGTCTTATTTTCTCTGAATTTATCCCAAGCAGCTTTTGGAGCTCAAGCTAGGACTCAAGTATTTTCATTTAAGGGTGCTGATTCCTTGTGGCTGTGCTGCAACAACTCCTGTATTGCTTTTCCAGCAATTTCACCCCTACTTGTGCAAGAATCAGAATTAATGTTATACGGTGGATTATCAAAGAGGTAAAGAGGCAGTGAGACAATGCAACTTTCTGGGATGACTGTATTTCTGAGAGAACCAAGTTTTCTATCAGGCTCAGGATCTCACAACGCAAACAAACCCCAACAAAAACCTAAACCAACCAACAGCATAAGGTCAGTTTTCCCTCCTTATGGAGGAAAGCCTGCTTATGGCTTCAAAGCACAACCTTGGACATCTTTTGTCACCTTTTGACATCACTGAAGCAATTAAAAATTGCTATCTGTCAATATTTGATCGTTTACTCCTTTTGATCAGTCCTCAGGTGTGGGTGCTCATCTCTGACCTTCAACTTCCGTTCCTTTCATCTCCATTCTAGTACTTAAGAAGAGTCCTTACTTATCCTGTACTAACACTTAAAACTACACTTCACTAGTAGTAAACAATTATGAAAAATCACTAAAGCAATCCTTTTGTTCACTGCAGTGACATTTCCTCTAATTAAATTTTCATCTCTGAAGGTATTTGGGCCTCTCCAGTCCGTCTGGGATATGTTTGCCCTCAGCATTGCCTCAGGCCAAATGTATTTTTGTTGATACGCTGAACAGCATGCTGTCCTCCGTGACTGTGGGTATTCCCCACTGGTGCTTTATTTAGAAGATTATTTCACCAGTTTCAAAGTACTTTTTCTGGAGTCTTTTTTTTTTTTTTTTTTTTTTTGAAAGAGAGAGAGAATGCTCAATTCCTTCCCCCCCCCCCGCCCCCCCTGCCTTTCCCCATGCACTCTCTTTGAATCCATGTGATTTTTATGTTCTTTTCAAGGAGGTTTTTGAGCAGGCCATATGTAGACATATGGAGTGGTATAAGGGGCTGCACTTCCACAGAGGTCAAGAGCCACTTGAGGAACTTTCTCTTCGTGATACTTTTCTGGGGTTTGAGCATCAACCTCAATTAAACTGCTGGGGGAAACTGATTTGGGAAGGTGTCCTGGGTTCAGCCCGGCAGCAGGCTATGTTAGCCCTGAGAGTATTCCATACCAATTGCATCATGATCAGGCAGTCTTCCCCCCACACACACTCCCTTACAGGGGTGACTCCAGACCCGGGCACGGGAGGTTCCGGTCTGGGCAGGCGTAGTGCCAGTTCCGGCTTCTCTCTCTCACTCTCTTTTTTAGATCGGCGCGGCAGGTGGTGGTGAGGGTGGTGCTCGGGGGTTCGGGCTCTGGGAGTGCCGCGTTCGGGGCTCTGAATCTGAATCGGTTTGGGCACGGCTCAAATTACATAGTGGGGTGAGAGGTTTGCACTGTATATAATAGCACTGTAGTTAGTTGTTTTTATATTTTCTCCTGTTGTTTAGTAAACTGTCCTTATCCCAACCCGCGGGCCTTTGTTTTTTTTTTCCTCTGTCTTGCAGCTCCTTGGTTCCCTCTGTTCGCCCATCCCCCACCTCTTAAAGAGGCAGGGGGCTTCTTTTTCTGACCTTTGTGGCCCCAGCTTTTCTGCTGAGGTTTAAACCACAACAGAAGGGAATTCCAGCTTGCGATACGAAGAACGATGAAATATTGTACAAAACGTGAGGTTTGGGAGGGATCATTGTATTACCCCTGGTAGGACATGCCTGGCAGCAAGAACTGGCTTGCATCTCGTTTTACAACTCCTGCACCACCTCTCTCAGCACGTGTCTCAGCAGCCGGTTTGCAAGGGGTCAGTTTTGCACACACACTCAAACTAGTACAGGGAAAGGTGCTGGCTTGAAAAGGGAAAGGCACCGACCCCTGCAAAATGCAATGGGGGTGTTTTCTCATCTCCACTTGGGTAATAGAGGCCAGTGGGACCAGTGTCTCTGTACTGACTGTGCACCCTAGGTGCTGTTCTGGTTCTTTTGAGATAATAGAGTCGCGTCCCAAAGAAAAGACTGCATGAGTTCTCCTATAATTGTTGATTTGACCATGCCACAGCCCTCATACAATTTTGGAATATCCTATCTCAGTAAAAGCTGGGGTTACGTTTTCAAGTGACTCTGATTATTCAGTAATTAACATTCTGAAACAATTGTATTATATGGAGAGACCTGGGCAAAGGTAGCAGCCTTCATTAGCAGTAACTATGACTTTGCCAATTACTTCTCAAACTTCTTAAAAACAACTACGTGATGGTCTCTCCCCACCCCTCAACTGTTTCAATGCAAGGGCAGAATCATAGAATTGTAGAGGTTGGAAGGGACCTCGGCAGCTTGCTGAAAGAAAGAGAAGGACATGGAGAAAAATAAGAACAAGCTGTCTGTGGATTAATGGCATTTTTGTGGTTAAGATTCACTAATTCTCAATAAAGTCACGCCATTTAGAAAGCAATACTCTGGCTTTCAGAGTTGTATAGTTGGACGTTTCCTTGCTTTGTAAGTCTGGTAACTCGTAAGGAATTGTTTGCTTTATCAGGTTAAAAATACTGGAATATCACAATGGCAATGATATGTCATTTAAGAGACTGTGTATGATGTGGCTGTCCCCAAATCAGGATGTAGAAGTGACAAATTGGAAGAATGCCAGTGCTTCATGCTGGCTTTGCACAGGTACAAACAAACCAAAGGAAAAAGAAAATTAGATAATAGAGTGCAGGACCTGCCCTGTTCTGGTTTAAGGTTTCAGTCTTTTCATGACCCTGGGTCGGCCTCTGTACGAAGTCGAAGCCCGCAGTGGCAGGCAGCCCCCCTGCCTGACCACACCTATGCCAGAGTGCCTGAAGAGCCAGGGAGATTTGGTGCAGAAGACAAGCAGCTTACTTCTAAGCGAATGCTGTGAAATGCTTGCTGTGACTGCCCTGGTAGTTTTGGATAAATTCTGTTTAAGGTTGAAATATCATCTTGGTAAGTTCTGAGAATCTGAATGCTGTCCTTTAGGCTTTTCTAATATTCCACATGGATCTCTGATTATACTTTCTATCTCTGAAACGCTGTTATGCAAAGAGACAATGCGATCAAGTTATAGAGTATGTCCAGATATTTATTTAGTTCTGGAACTCTGTCCTTTGTGGAATCAAAACTGGTAACTTGTAAGGAATTGCTTGCTTTATTAGGTTAAAAATAATATATATATATATATACATAGTGCAGGGTACTCAGGCTAAAGAAGAAAAAGATGTAGACTATTACTGCATTTTCTTCTTAAAACTGTACTAGTACATGGTCTCACTCTATACTTGGAAAATACTCGTTTACCCAGTCTGCACGATACAAGTAACTCATGAAGGTGAAATCTGCAGAGAAACAGGTCCCAGGGCTTCCTTTCTGCAAGAAGCTTTTCTCCAGCACACATGAAGATGTACAGAGCACAAATGAAGCTTTAGAGAGAAAAGGAAAAGTTGCAAGAGCAATATGCAGTCCAATTGCATGATGAACAACTTTGAATTTAAAGACTAGCAGTAGCTGTATCTCACAAGTTAAAACTCTATCAGCACTGTGAGGCTTAATATTTCATCTGGGGGTTCAACCTGCTTTTTGGTATCAAGGGGGCACTCTGTACCAACAACAAAACCCCTCCAGTTCCCTAGCCAGAGTCCAAGCTCCTGTCTCTTTGCTTATAAAATGAGCAAATTTGCATGTATTTTAAAAATCATGCAAAATTCTTAATGCCTTTCTGGTAGTAATTTCTTCTGCCATGTAATCTCATCTTGAGGCAAAATATTTGTTCAGATATCCAGAAGAGACTTGCTTAAAAGGCAGAGAAGTAGTATTTTATGACCATTCTGGCAGTTTTCCCACCTCTTACAAAGGACTCTTCTAATCAGGATGCCCATTTGGTTTTTCAGGAAAGCCTTATGGATCCAAGCACCTTAGGAATCTACAGAAGCAGATACCTCATCCTACTGGAAACATGTCAAAACTGAGTTAGACGAAGGCCTTTTTTACTGACTCAATGAAGTCCAGGTAGGAATGCACCTGGCACTGGATGCAGACAACAGCTGTCTCACCAGCATCCATAATCTGCACTGGTGGCTTCCTGGCTGTACCTGTGTGCCCTGAATGCAAAAAGCATCTGTTTCACATTTATTCATTTACTCAGATGGCATTATCTACATTACTTGCTACCTTTGGACACAAGACTCTCATTTATAATTCATAGTACACAGATGCTTACAGAGAGTAGAAGGTTTGGCTACATTACCTGTCACTCTTAGTGTATTTTGTATTCATGGTGGGTAAATATACAAGTATAAAGCTGCCATATTGTGTATGACTATCTATAATGCATTAGCAAACAGTTGTTTGATCATTTATACTGTCACTCTTTGTGGTTGAAATGATGCTAGAACGAAAAATGAAAAAAACAACAACCCACCCCACCTATGGGTTCCCTTCCCCATTCGTCCTTTCTTCCCTCTCTGTCTTTTTCTGTGTGGTGTTGGTCCTTCCTAAGTTTTTTGGGGAAAAGAAGGTGATTTTGTCTTGGGTTTGTTTCTCTTGCTCTTCTCTTTGTACGATTATCATTCAGCACTCGGTCAGCTATTCAATAGTTCACCAGTGCAGCTGGCTTCAGAAGAAGATGCTTCCTATTCTTTGCTTTCATAGGCTCATAAATCCAGCCTGCTGAGAATATTAAAAGGAGAAAAATACTCAGGCAGGAATAAAGCATATCAGAAAGAGAAAGTGAATGTAACTGGGGAAACATTTACTCAAGATTACATATTAAGCAATTTGCTCTTTAGTACTGAAGGAATATATAGAGAGAATATATTAACTGTACTTACTGAGAGCCCACTGCATCCATCAAATGCCGTTAAAAAAGGCCATTTTTGAACATGGAGAACATTCTGTGTGCCTTGTATTGTTTTAAAAAAAGCTATTTTTCGTGGGGTAAATATTAAAGGATGTCGTTGTCCCTTGCACGAGCTCTCACTCATTTTTTAGGAGGGCAACTTTGCCAGAGATGCTTGACTTAAGAACCCATTAAAATGAAAATGTACTCAGAAGCCTTGCAGGAATAGTGCTTGAAGACATGGGCGCCAAGCATGCTTGGCAGCCTGGAAAGCTTACAGAGCTCTCCTAACAGGAATGCCATCACATTAAAGAATTAGCATAGCCCCAGGCAAAAGTCTTTTTTTTTTTGTCTTTTTTTTTTCTTCCAGTAGATGTGAATGACATTTTGTATCTGAGGCACATTTTAAAATATTCTTTACTGGCACCTAAGTTTTTTATTACTACATTAAAAACCAAAAGGTTGGTTTGTTCCTGTTGACATTTGTTCCAGTTCCTCTCTCACTGGGCACTACATCTCAAATAAAGTGTGACGTTCGTATCTCCTTCTGCAACTTTCTCACTCTCCCCAGATATTACCACTGCCTCCTCTTCAGATTCTTATTCTGCTAGGCAGAACCTATTCTGTCGTTCTTTCTAATCTCTACCAGATGTCACAAATTTAGCAAAACTCCCACAAAAATCCCTGTAAAGTCTTCTACCTTCTCAGCAGTGCCTCCAGATTCACTGTTTGAAAATGCAGAGACAACACATTAATAAATACAGATAGAATCTGAATATCAGTATCTGAAAACTTCTTTTTTCACTGACCTTAGTCTATGAGAACTGAAGTCGGGGAAAATTGGAGAAATAATCACTCAACAGCCTCATCAATCAAACCAGCAGTTTAGGCTGCTAATTATTCCCCAGTGGGGATACCTGAGAATTGAGAATTACAAATATTTGGCTCTTCTGACCACTCACCAAGGAAACTCAGGTTATTGATTCCACTACATGAAAATAATCCACCTAACTCTCAGTTTCTTTCTCTTGGGAAATCTTCTTGCATAAAGTTCTCTGACAAAGAACATATAACCAAAAAATATAGTTGCTGACAGCTAAGCTTCATAATATCCTAACAGACTCCATTTTGTCCAATTGCTTTGTGCATTTGCAACTGAGGGGGGAAAAAAAAGAGTCTTTCCTCCTCACTAATCAAAAACTCTGCATAGAGGCAGCTTACATCTGTGTTCGTGAGGCTGCATGAAGCCTGAAAATGAGCAGTGGGGAGACCGACTCAGGAAGCTGCAGTTGTTTCTGCTTTCCTACATACATGTGGGAGGGTTTAAAATTGCTCCATCCATCAGGCTACTGCAAATTGTCCTTTCAGTCTTTATTCATCATAGTCACTGGACTAATCTCACTGCGCTGATGGTGTTTATGTGGGGCAAGAACACAGGCGTGAGCTGGGTTTGGTGGCTTGTTTCTGAGTGAAAATCGGGAAGGAGTAGTGCCCCAGCTCTCCCCATGCCCGGGAATAGTTACTTTAAGTGTTTTGCAGAGATGCACCAGGAGAAGAACGTGTGTCACATTTCCGTGCAAGAGCTTCCTACAATTTGTCCCTGACAAACACCAGATATAGATTCCCATTTTAGAGGCTGTGAATGGCTGAGAGCAGAGTGAGCGAATTAGGTCAGAGAGCTGCGAAGCCGTTTGAAGTGAGATCTCAAAAAGTTTGATTTTTAGGCTAGCCTGGTAATTTCACATAGGGGTCAAACAGTCTCACTCTGGCTTTCAACCCACAGTTCAAAATTTCATTTCATTGCTGCGTTATCCTTAAGGATATACTCCCAGTTTTTCACCAACCTACGATCCAGTTTTCAGCAACTTCACCCGAGATATCCCGAACTTATTGCTAAGTGACTCTGGAAAGTTCTTATCAATGTTATTAGCATTAATTTCTCTGTTAAGATACGTGGGAACACTTCACCACTAGCCCCTAAAAATATCTGAGCAGGAGGTATTTTTTTCCCCCCCCAGTGGCAATGGATGTCTGCCAAACACTCAGAATCCGGGAATGCAACTTTCATGGCACCAAGCCTGAGAATCCTCATACATCACCGCGGTCTTCAGCTCAAACCCATAAATACTCAGTAAAGACAGTTACAACAGATTTTCACACTTCCCTAAAAACTGCTCTGCACAATTTTAATTTTTTTTTTTTAGGGAAGCCCTCATTGCCTCACTGTTCTAAGGCCACTTTGGTACAAGGATTTTGTTCTCTTGGCTGACAACTGCACTAAAGTCTATAAGAAGAATCTCCTTCTTTTGCTCTAACAAGCAAATTCCCTGTTTTCCGAGAATCCTCTCTAGGAAGGCAGTGCTGAATGTGTATCAGACTTGAAAAGAAAGCCTATCTCCACTGCCATTTTCGCCTTTTACTTCCCTGATTTGCAACTCTGCTCACGTCCAGCTCGAAGAAGCAATTCTGCGCTGAAAATGCTGCAGCTGGTTTCCTCCAGTGCTCCCCCTATTCATAGCAAGGGAGGCAGTGGTGGGCTTACGCAAGATTGGCTTAAATGGGAAATCAATACTGGTTCCTCAGTTCCTACAAAAGAGCTGAACTGGGCTGGATTTGCTCCAGGGAGAAAAAAAAAAGGAGTTGAGTGGAAAAAACTGGCTGCCAGTGGGATAGGTACGAGGCTGCATACGAGGCTGCTTGGGTCTCTGCCACAGAACCCATCACAAGAAGTCTGAGATAACCTGGCTTACCTCCTGCCATCTGTTTTTGAATGGATGATAAATATTGGAAAAATAAAAGTTGGAGGCTTTTTTTCCCAAGGCATATATTAGCTTATAAATACGTAAATGTTTCTGTTCAGCATCAGTAAGAATTTGTACCTTGTACTGTACTAACCGGTTACAAAAGGGATTGAAAACTTGTTCTGCAGATGAAAAGTGGAATCACTGGTGTGATTCCTTGTTCTACAGCTAAGGAGAAATATGTGATCTAATTAGCAATTCCATCAGACGTTGCTCAGTGATTGGAACTCAGTTTCACAGGGTCTCACTTGACAAGACTTTCTATTTAATCTCTTGTATTTAAATTTTCTGTGGAATAAATCTCAATAAAATTCACATTTCTGAAATCTGAGCCTGCCTGCCATTTTATTTAAAGACACATAAAAGAAAAAAACCCAGCAATGATAGTGGAAACACTGTAGTAGCTGAATTGTTGTGTCTTGCTGGGTGGTCAGTCTGTTAGTTTGGTTGCTGTTTAACCTTTGCTGGTACCCTGCAGAGATATAGGTTATCCTCTGCATTTAGGATTCCTGTCATTATTTAGCGACACACCAGATATGGAAGAAGGATGTTTTTACTGAAGGTCTTTCTTGCATTGAACTCAGATTCTTGGGGAACCAGCGGTTCATTCTACCTCTGCTTAGCTCCAGAGACAGAGAGGCAAAGGGTGAATCTTATGGGGGGAAACAGGCAAGGTACAAAAATGAGTTTCTATTTTTAATACCTCTGTGAGGTGAGTATCACAAAGCTTTATAGTACTGTTAAACCCAGTAAAAATGACTTGTGATTACAGGCAGGGAACTTTAGGAAGGCAGCAAAAGAAATATTTCAACATCATGCACAGCTGGATGTATGGCATAGGATAAATACGTTATGCAGAGCTAATCGCTCTCCCAGCTTAGAGATCTCAAGGTTATGACTTGTATGATAGAGATCTGGGTACAATACTAACAAAGCTATTGGCAACGAAATCTAGAGCCAAACCTGTAGGCTTCGTTTATGCAGTCTGGTTTAGCAGGCATTGTGATTGCTCATGTGCTCATTGTGAGCAGAGGTTCTCTTTTTGTGTGGGGAAAATAAGGTGATTATTAATGTCTCTACAGTTTGTCCTGTGTGGAAGCATGGGAGTGGCTATGATGTGAGCTATGGAAGGAACAGAGAAACATGTTGATGCGCAGAAAAAGGTAAGGCTTGAACAAAGGGGAAGGAGAAGAGGAAAAGAAGAAGGGAATGGCTTTATGTCCTAGAAAGCCATGTTTCGCCTCCTTAAACACATACTGAAAAGAGAAGGAAGCAGCAATATATCAGATATGAAATTCTTTAAGTATTTGGTAATTCTACTGCCATTTTATCCTTAAATTCATGTTAACCCTTTTGTTTCAGGGCAGGTGGGAGAGTGAGCCTTAAGTTAGCATTCAGTATGTGAAATTACACTGAAGTGTGTTGTGGCCTGTGTCCACACCGTAAATTGAAAAAATGTGTCTCCAGTTTGTAGATGGCAGCTCTCCAGTGATCCTTCTCTTCATAATCCTTCCCAGATTAATGTTTTGCTACAGTGATTAAAAGTGTGTGTGTTTGGGGGGGAAGTGTTCCAGAGTTTTCCCAGTTGGGGTTCTGTGTTTCTTCTTGTCTTTAAAGGTAATGTCTATGTCGTTTCTTTCTGGATACTGACTGACAGTATCCCTCGTGTACTTTAAAGGCCAAGCCAAAATCTTTAAAGCCCAACAATGTCTTCATAGTAGGAAAACTGCTCTAGTTTCCCTCAACTGCATCTATTCTCCTCTCACATTGCTTCTTTTTCCCGACTTCTGTCAACAGAATTTTCACATTGATTGTGTGAGCTTGGATGTGCTCCCTATAAAAACTACTTTGTCCAACAGTGGAAGTCTCATTCATAGGTAAATATAAATATCACTCTATATGTAATTATGCATATACATACCTATGCATTGCAGGTTTTGTTCCACTGTCTGATTCAGTATTCACTAGCTGTGTGGTGGAACCTCAGTTACAAGACAGTTTGTGAAATCTTTGGATGGCTTACCTAGCTCGGCATCTCACAATTAACAGTGAGTACTTTTGTGCAGGATAAGTAACACAGCCTATCTCTGGTCACGTGTAACAGCTACTGCCTTTCTCAAGTAACTACTAACTGGTTTAGAGCTTATTTTTTTACTGGTCACCACTATTAGTTAAGCCATCCTGTGAAGCTGCAACAGGTGTAGTGATGAATATTCTGTGCAGACTGTGTGTTCGTCACCACCTGCTAATGAAATGCTGTGTTCTGTAGTCTTAAGCACTGCACTCACAGAGCTTTTTTCAAACTATGTCCTCTATATCATCTGTCCTTTGAAATTTGCTTTTTTATTCTGTTAGAATGTTAATCAGAGATCATGGGAAATTTTTTTCTCTCCTCTTCAATGAAGAGAGATCCTCATGTCTTACTACAAGGAAAAACATGTTTTGTGCCACCTGGGTGTAGGTGTGCCTTCAGGATGCTGTCACTAGTCAGAAACCAGACATTCCTCTCTTCCATGTTATTTGCTACTGCATAAGCACTGAACAGTGATACCAAGGGAATTTTTTTGGCCCTGTTCCCTGGTTTCACTTATTGTTCTGAATCAGTAGCTATCATTACTTTGACCCTGAACTGGCTTTTCATCTGTTCTTGCATTTCTTGATGTAATTCTTAATGGTTCAAAGAGGTGAACACTACTATGAAGTGAAATCTCCCATCTCTATGTGGTCCTGTTTCTAATAAGTCAATCTTTAAAATCTCCACATCTGTATGTGTCTACCAGAGGTCCTAGTACAATTATGTGTTTATCCATTTTGCATATGTAACACATAATATTAATAAAAGAAGTATTTATAGAGATGCTGTAAATTTGGCTAGTTTTGCATGTGTATACAAATGCACTTCCTGTTGCCTTCTGCAAATAATTTCCTCCTCCCTCAGGTTCCATGTAGGTTGCCAGGATCTCGGACCCCACCAAAATCACAGGTTTAGAAATAACTGAGTTGTTAAAAGTAAGATCTTAACTGAGACACTCAGATTCTGGATTGCTCTAGTGTTTTAATAGTGTTACCCATTTGCTGGGATATTTTAAGATTACATTTTTATTTACAAATTATTATCAGGAACTGGTGGCTAACAAGGAAATCTCTAAAAATAATATGTCTCAGGGAGTATAATTTCAAACCCAATGGGTAGTGGCTGGTACACAAGCAGAATTATGTATGCAGGCTTCTATCTAAAACTGGTTTACTTTAGTGTGGCTGCCTACCTAGAGGTCTGAGGGACAAGTTTCTGATTTCCTAGTTTTATTTGCCACCTTTACAGATAGCCTGATTGGCCAGGAAGGAGTTCAGCTCACCAGAAATGTCCTGTGCTTGAAAGCATGCTGGCTTCCTTCATTTCTTACTCTCTCTCTAGCTTTTTCTTTCTTTTTTTTTTTTTTTTTTTTGTGAACCCAAAGCTTCTAGTGTCTTCTAGTGTCTGTAGACAATCAGATGGTCCTTAATTATGAGAATCAAAGGCTTCTATGGCTCATGGCTGCCGACCACCTGGGCTTCCTCACGCTTTTCCCTCACAAAGAATTTTAAGGAGATTTATTTTCAAGCAAAAGTAAAGCAAACTGAAGCATCACTTCTAAAAAAGTGTAATTGCCTGTCAGTTGAACAAATATGCCTGAAAGTACAGAAGAATCTTTGTAGTTAAGGAAGAGCAGGCAAGTGTTGTCCTCTAAGGTCAAGAATAGAGACACGATCTGAAATGTCATTAGCACAAAATTTAGAACATATCAGGGTACACTCTGCTCAGTTATATTAATTTCACAAGTACATATATGCACCTTAAGTCTCATAACATAACTGAAAAAAAGAGGGAGATAAACATTAAAAATCAGCAAGTTTTGAATATAAATCAACATTTTGAAAAGACCACAGACTATTTTTATATATTAGACAGCAGACTACTTTCAGTCATCAAAGAGAATAAGGAAAGGCAAAGAAAAAGCCCCCACACTAAACAAAAATTTATTTATACAATAAAGAGAGAGAGAAACAAAGGCAAGAATAATGACATGGAATGATAAGGACCTTGTGAAATTTCATACCATACTTATTACATATAGACTGTTCTCACCACTTTCATATATTATGATGAGAAAAGCCATAGATAAAGATATAGCTTATAATCAGAGCACAAATGATTGCCATCTACTTTTAGGACAAGGAGAATAACGAAAATGATAGAGGAGAAATTTCATATAATATTAAAAGCTGAACTATTGTTACTGCTTTAATATAGTATACAATGAAAGACTGTGATCTGACCCATGCGCTAGTGACTGGAAACTTCTGAAGGTGATAATGTGTTAGTAACAATGAGATTAAATTACTAATTTTCATTAAAGAGAGGTGAAGCTGAATGGGAAGTTCAGGCAACATGGAACCAAACCATTCCCTGAGAATATGGTCCTACAGGTCCCCGGTGCGCCAGCAGCACAGCACAGGGGCTTTTGAATTTTGACGTTATAGAATTTGCCAATTAAAATCTGACTGATTGACATGCAAAGACCCAAGCGATGTGTGTGTGTGTCAAGGTGTGAACAACCGCGGTCTTTGTGGGAAGATTTTCCTTTTTCTGTTCAGCAAAGTGCTGCTAAACATGTTTTCTGCTAGAGAACTGTTCCATAAACAGTTTTGTCGCCATGGCTGGGCTGTGCAGAGCATCCTGGAAGGCTCACTTTGTTTGTCTGTAAAAAATGCCTTCTGTCGGATTGGAAGATTCAGGCTGTGGGCATAAAAGGAGCTGCTCTTTAGCCTCAGTTTCTGTCTCAGTGCCATTAGTTGTGAGTCTGCTCATAACAGTTGCTGTTTCAAGCTTGCCATGCTCCATGGTATCTTTGCCATTAGGTTTCTGGAGAGTGCAAGTTATGGAAATGCTTGTTCTGAGTCCCCATGTTTTATATCACAAAGAACTGTGGAACTAAAGACAGTGCCTGGGGTGGGGTGGGGGAGGGAAGGGGCTGAAATATAAGGATGTTTTTCTTTGCTGGAAGTGATGAACTCTACAGATACACTCACACCACACACACTACTGAAATCAGTAGGAGTGATTTTCACTGATTAGATCTGTGCCAGTATGACTTTTTCTATGTTTTAAATTGTAAGTGGTTGTACTGTTTACATAAATACTGCAAAATGAGTCCGCTGGAGTCAAACTTCCATTCCATTTATGAAGGACTTATTTTTCTCTTTAAATTTATAAATCTATTTCTGCACACTTTCAAACCAAGGACTGAGAAAAAGATAGAGAGGCCCATTGATGCTCACTTCAGCAAACATCATCTCAACTATAATCCTTAATCGATGCTTTACCTTGCAGCCCTTGCTCTCAGGCAGCGTGTGGATCTCGCCCTCAGTGGGCCTGATTACCAATTAGGGAACAAGAAACATATGCTCCAAATCACAGTTCAGTTTACTGAAAATGTTTGAACACTGACAGCAAATACTGGTGTATCTACAAATGTGTGCATAAGCTTTTTCAAATCTCTCAGGACATTAATTACCAGGTCTTTGGTCTACTCCAGAGCTAAACAGACATTGAATTATCAGTGGATTTTGAACCATCTGTGAACCATATCACTGAGAGTTTTGAAACTTTCAAATCAAGTAGGAAACTTTTCGAAAGACATAAATGCACTGCTAAAGGATGAAGCTTTATTTGCCTGATGTGGTGTGTTTTACTGTGCTGGGTGTGACAGAAACCAGAAATTCTTTTCAGTTCCTTAAAGAGCATTCTGTGCAGGAGCAACGGGTCTGATGTGTCCCTGAATCTCTTATGCCCTTCCGCTGTACTCTTCATTTCGAAGTGAGCAAAGGCAGTATTTCCCTGAAACACAGACACTAGTTTGTCTTCAAAGTGCTACATTACACATGGGAGAGATGCTACTAGGTGAGTACTAAGCAGTGGCTGTAATATTGAAACCTGTATGTTTTAGGAGCACTTAGAAGAGCATCTGTCTATCTTCAGAATGTAAACTGAAAGTGTTTCCACTAAAATAATGAAAGTCATTACGGTTGAGTAAGAAGGAAAGTAGAACACCATGAGCAGCAGAGGTGGTAGGAAGATCTGCCCTTTGCTCTGAACCAGCTGTGGCCATCCCAGCCACCCCTTATGTGGTACAGGACCATCAAGATAAGTGATGCTTGGGTTGCATTTCCTTCAGGAAGACACTGGTTCTGGTACTAAGGTGTTATGACAAGGAATTATCACAGCTCTGGTTATCTTTTCCTGATGGTTAATTACAGTCACGGGTAAAGCCCTTGACTATATTTCTGCTATGAAATTGTCTGCCTTGAAGTTGTTGAAGATTGTATGTCTGATCTACTAAGGAAACAGGCCACCCACAGGTACTTGCTTTTCGTACAGATGTGTTGATACTCAGGTTCTTTATACCAGCCCTTTTAAGACCAAAGTCCACCTTGTGGACTCTGGTAACATTTCAGACAACACTCTCCAGCTTTTCAAAACTAAATCTCTATTACAGCATGGACGACAAATTCTCCAAATGCTGATACCAAAGTACAGCAAAAAAAAATCAAACCCAGAAGCTGTGAGGGTCTCTTAGAGGTATTTATAAAGTGGACATTCCCCTATCTGTCTCATCTGTGTGACTCAATGGGAGACAGCTGGCCTAGGAGAGACAGGAAAAAAAAAATTACAAAGAAAAGATTTGTTCCCTATACCACTTCAGATCCAGGGAATCTTGTCACAGACTGAAGGATAGAAGATGGGCAGCCAGGGAATCCAGGCTATGATGCTCCTATCTGACTGCACAGACAGTCCTACTGAAATCCTTGCTACAATGAGATATTGATCATTTTTTAGTTCCAGTAATAAAACCTTTAACACAGATTAGGATCGCTGGGTTTGGCTTTGACACCAGCATGGTAACTCTCTTTGTGGACAGGGATGACTTTCTAAAAAGGTGGCAAGTGGTCATAAAGTATTCAAAAAAGAAGTTGACTATGATTTCAATGTGCGCAATGGAAAAAATGCCATTTGACTATCATTTTTACTTTGCTTCAAGATATATTATTCATAGCACATTTTAGACTTATTCAGTAACAGCAGCATGCAATATTTTTTTCTAAGTATTAACATGTTTAATAAGTTCAAGCAGAACTTTTTTAACCCTTTTATTGCAGGTTTTTCACTCAGCAGGGTCAGACTCCATCAGCATCACGTTTATTCCTTCACAAATAAAGAAACAGCTGTTGAGCTCTGAGGACTCATTACACAATTCACGGTTCAGTGCTGAATTCCCACCACTGAAACACCAGAAAACAAACCCCTTAAAAGCCCCCTGCATGCCAAGCCCTAAGCCGGTGGACTATGGGATGTTTTTAGCAATGATGACAGGCACAGAGTGAAGGGCTTAGCTGCTCCAAGTCAAGCTGCTCCAAGATTGTTCAAGGAACATCTAAAAATGAAACCACAGAGTGACAAGTGATACGTGAAAATACAGGTATGAGGGCAGGCAGAATGGATTACATTTTCAAAGCCACATAGTGTCAGAGTTCCTGCTATTTTAAATGTTGGTGGAAATTGACTATCCAAATGTTTGAATGTGAAAATTCCAGCCATTCATTGTCAATATAGGATTAAAACACAGCTCAGTCCCCTCCCATGGATAGATCTCTTTCCTTACAGTAGCAGCTTTTTGTGTGCTAAGGGCACGGTTGGGAAATAATTTCAAACAGATGGCGCTTAATGATTTATTCCTTTAAGATGGTTTTACTGTGTCTAGGATATATCCACAAATTCAAACAGATTCAATATTTACATCCAATATAGTTTTACTATATCAATTTATGTATAACTCACAGATCAAGCAGTTAGATATGGATCTTATAGACTCATTGAACAGTTTGGGTTGGAAGGGTCATCCTGTCTGACCCCACTGCAATGAGCTGGATATTTTTTAATAAGGACAATAAAGCTCAAAAGCAACAGTACAGCTAAGCAACCTACCAAAGCTATTTCCTTTTCAGCACTTCCTCAACCATCAGTTTTACCACATTTTTTCACCTCCCGTGGACACTTCTCAGATGGAATAGAACTTGTCTCACAGATATGATACACCTTCTTTCTAAAATAATGCTCTGAATTTTAGATAAAAGCTTTGCATTATAAATGTACAAAGCTTTCTGCCAAGGAGTGTAATATATCTGCCTTCAAATATCACTCTGATGTATAATGTATAACAAAAAAGAATAGAACCATTTTAAAAGCAATAGGCACTTTCCTGTCTTAATATCTTTAAAATCTTTCCTAACCCTTCAAAATGTGGATGGCCAGTTCCCAATCAGAAGTAGAAAAATGGGTAAGCACTGCACTTAACTCCCTAACCTTAACAGGGATCTTTAAATAACAAAGATTAGCCACGCTTTCCAAAAAGAGAAAAAAATACTTTCTTTTTCTGAGTACAATGACTACACTCATTTCACGGTGAAGTCATCCCTTTATCTGATAGTTCATTCAATGCCATCCCTTTCAAAATGTCACACTTTCAAAATATAAGAAAACAAAAAAACCTGAAGTGATCCTGTGATGGCTTTCAGATACTGTAATCTTGAGATATCTTTTATCTTTTTTTCCATACCATACATGCAGGGCTTTTGTTTTTGAAGGTTTTTGCAAGCAGGTTTATTTTTCATGTTATAAAAGCCATGTAATTATAAAAATAGCCAATAACTTTTTTTTTTAATGTTGGAAAGCTGCATTTCACATTCACCTCTGCTCCTCCGCAAATGAGAGTTTAGCCAAGTATTGTATTAAAAGGAAGAGGGAAGGTTTTACTTCCTTAATATACTACAGTTTTGTTTCTAGCAGCAAAATAAGATAGGATTTCAGAGGGAGCTTGAACAGGAACTAAGGGATAGAGCAAATCAAAGCTATTTAATGTCAGAGAAGTTGGAAATAAGCTCTATCAGAAAAATTTGTGTTGGCTGCACCGTTCTTACAGAGAAATTCCGAAGCCATAAAATGTCACAGCCTGTTGTTCCAGTTCATGAAACAAAATAATTATTGATGAAAATGCATCTCTATCAAATTGATAGTTGGACACATTTAATGTGGCCATACTCCCACTGCAAGAAGATGGTAGGAAATAATGACACAGAAGAGTCACAGGTGTAGGTTTGTACCCTTTATGCAAGTAATTCTTAGGTGCACAAGCAGCCCTATTAATATTGATGGAATTACTCGTGAATAACGACTACTCTGGAAGTCAGGGTTGCAGAATCAGATCCTATATGACTTCTCCAGATAAGGAAACTATTATGCAATCAAAAAATAGCAGCAAGTTTGCTGCTTAGTCCTGTGCTTCACTTCCAGGATTAAAATTCTTGCCACAGTAAAAAAGTGCAAAAATAAGAACAGGGAAAAAGAAGAATGCCAGGAAATATTCAAACTTGAGTCCTGAGTTCTTATTTGCAGTAGTAGTCCCATTTTCTCTCATTTACATTAATAGAGACTAGCAGATAATAAAATTGCAGAAGTTACTGAGATCTTAATGAAATAAATCCTTGACTGCATTTTATTTTGTCACTGTTTTGTTTTTTTTCCCGTTAGTATAATTAACCACATGTATTTTCCCTTTTTAACATTGGTAGAGAGGAAAACTGAAAGAATTTGCTATTCTGATATAATATACTACTCATTGTATGCATTAAAATATGCATGTCCTTTTCTTCAAGAGGCAGTTTCTGAATGATTCATGAAAAAAAGTAATCTACATCAATAAAAAACCAGCTTTGCGAAATACACAGGAAAACACATTTTGGAATGTGCAGAATGGTCAAAAGAACTGACATTTTCCTTCTCTCCATTCCCTTTTCATTTTTTATTTTTCATTTTCTTTTCTCTGCCCCCTAACATTTTTGAGATCGTGTACTAAATCTTTTATCTTTAATTTTGTATTGTCTCTATCTAATATGAATGCAAATTCTGTGGGCCTCATAATCCATAAAAATGTTATTTATAAAAATTGCAACACCAGCACCATACATCAAAGATGGAACAGAAATGCTAAAGTAAATTTTCTGCATGAAAATGTGCAGGATTTTTACAAACACTAATTTGGCAATAGAGGATAAGCCAAGCAAAGTGAAGTCTAAAGCAATGGGACTGCAACAGTCAGCTGACTTACTCATTAAGGTTGCCAAGTTGAGAAAGAAAAGCATGTGTTGTCCCATGTAGTCCTTCCATTATTCTGAACGGTCCTACTCTCCTTGGCTACTGACGTACTTCATCAACAAAATAGTTGGTTCTGAGGAATACAGACTTTCCTTTCACTACAGTCATTATTTCACTCTCTGAAAAACAGAAATTAAACTGCTGTCATCTACACTGTCTATTATTTAATTTAGCACTCGATGACCAGTGACTGTCATATTAAAACCCAGTGTTCTTTTCCTAATTCCTGTTTCGTATGAATCCATCAGTGTGAAGCTTTGCTTTTACTAGATTATCCTCTTACCAGAAGAATAACCAAAAAAAAAATCCTCTTCCCAAAGGAAACTCAGGCAGTTCAGTAGAAACATTTGTGTTCAAAGTGCTGGCAACAAAGTCACCAGCTTTTCTGTGTGTCAGGATAGGTCAGCAGCTAATAGATTGCAGATTGATAGCATGTATTATCAATGCAATTATCACTGATCTTCAAAGTGTCTCCTATTCATACGGTTTATATTTCCTATGTGGAGCATATAAGGTAAACACCTGAACAGGAGACTTCATCATGTGCATGTCTGAGGTGCCGAGAATAGTACCTGTGTGATTGCATTCTGTAGTCTAATTGTAGCCAACGGATGCCCTTAATATCATTTGCCGACTGCTGATTTTTCCTTACGGTACTTTTCTTGTAATCTTAGCAAACAAAATCAGTGAATCTTCCTGTTTAATTCTGAATAATGCTCTTTGCATAACATGTTTGGGGAAATTCATCACGTATTTCCTTGACTGAATACATTATCTTAAACAAATTAGGATATATGTGTGTATTTACTGTAAAAGTACAATATACATAAATAAAATGGGAGACATCTAAAGCATAAAAGGAATTTTTCACGTGCACACATTGCATATTCTGTGCAAAATGTTAGTGTATTTATCCCATAAAAGCTTTGCTCCCTTCCCTGCTTAGAATGAGAGGTTGTAGAAATGGGGTTGGAGCATGTAAACTACTGTCTACACGAATTACTCTTAACACTGTACAAGGGAGAAGTCCCAAAGAGTGAAGATTTAAAAGATTCATTTCTTAGACTTGGAATTTTATTTTATTTTTTTATATAAATTCAAGTCAGATTCACATCTCTCATACACTGGGGACGCTTCCCGTGCTCAGTCGGTATAAAGAGACCAGTATGTTAAATAGGCAATGTGAAATTACATTTGCACAAATGAAAATGAAAACCGAATCGGCCGATGGGTCTGGTTCTGATCATTTACACTAGCATTACAGCTCTGCAGCCCAAGTTTAATTAGCAGAGTTAATCACGATTGATCAGTCTCAGGAAGAGTGGTGGAGGGAGGGGGGTGTGTGGTGTCACATTGTCTCTTGCAACAAGGAAGTCTTGGAGCCAGTGAGATGGTAGAGATATGTGATCAGCTCCCTGATTTTAAGGCCAGGCCTGACTCCAATGAAACTGGAAGCTGCTGCCAAGGAGCTTAGTGTTGTCAGGTCCTGGGCATTGCGCCACTGGAAAATAGCCACATTGGATGTCTCTTCTGCTGTCCCAGCTCACCCCACGTGTTGGAAGGAGGCATGGAAATGCAGAGCCCAGCTGTAGTGCAGATGCATCAGCTCAGATGCATGCTCTCTGGAATGCTTGTTTCTGGGTTATAGCACAAAGGGACCAAAACCCAGCTGCTGAATCTGTTATTCTAAAACAAGTATGCTTATTAATGGAAAAGGAGAAGCAAAATTAGACAAAAGTGGAAATAAAGTGGGTGCTCAGAATACAGAACTGTAGACACCTGAGCAAAATTTTCCCTGTGTGGTAACTGGAAAGACACAGTGTAAATACAAAGGTCGATGCAGAGCTGGAGCCAGTGAACCACTCCCCATTTGCTCCAGGTCACTTTTAGAAGTGAGAGATGCAAGGTGCCCATTTGCCACTTTTCTTGATATCTGTTTCTTCATATCAAGTACTGGTAAAAGAAATTGATATCCCACTTTTTAATTAAAATATCATTATTTTAATCAGATCAGCCTAAGTTGGTGTGAAGTCTATGTAAAATTCTACCCTTTATTTCTTTAATGATATGTTTCTTGTGTGTTGACTAAAAACACTAAAAGAGGACTTGACCTGCAAGGAATCCTTTTTCTTTAAAATGTTTGGTATTTTAATAGCTTACAAACCCTTTCCAATTCTTTCCTAAGTAAGCAACTGCTTGAATTGAATGAATAATTTTTGTTTTCTACAAACCGACATTTTTCTAATGAAAGAAAATTGAAATTTTCCCAGCCAGTTCTAAATTTAAACAACTTAGCTTTACTGTGCTTGCACTTCTTTTGTGTCTGTCTTCTTCAAACACTGTAACAAATGAGTTTACAGAAAGAAATACTGGTGGAAAATAGCAAATAGGGATATAATAGTGGAAAATCAGAATCAAATCAACATTTCAGACTCCAGTGACTAATACAAGCAGCATAAATATAAAACTCAGACGTAAACATATGTAGCTGCTTTCTGTATGCCGTGTGGCCTGCACACGGGATTAAACCAACTTTAGAGGCTTCACGTTTCTCATGAGATTGCTTATCAAGTCAAGGAAGTTGCAACTTTGGAATAATTTTAAAAACATCATCCATTTTACCAGAACACACACTTTCACCCTGTATTATTTATCTGATAATTTCTTTGGGAGAACATTGAAACAGGAATGAAGTTGTGACTTCACTATATAAATATCATTGGTGTCACAAGGTGTGCTTCACACCGACGGCCTATTTACATATAGTGGGTTGGAAGAGGTTAACTTAGATGCCTTTTTGATCAGAAGGTTTTATGAGTAGATTTACACACCATGTCCTCTCATTTGCACACTTATTCATATGTCGCATCCCACAGCCAATCCAAATTGGTATCAACGGAGAGGAGAGACAAACACACAGAATGTAAAATTGCCTATAAAACATTATGATATGGTGAGGAAGGTTACTGGCTGTGCATCCTGCTTGCTATTTAGAGTAATTAAAAAAATTAGCTTCGGACATGGCCACAGATGTTCCGGGCTCATGATATCCAGACCTATCTTTTTTACTTGAACAGTGTGTGCAGGCCAGCGTTTAGCCTCACAGCCAAACATACAGCTCCCATCCTTACAAAGAGGAAACAAATGATCTGCATTTACAGAAGGCTTTAAATTTGCCAGAGAGATGCAGCCTGGTACAAAAGGTCAGGGAAGGAAGGATATGCTGTGTAGTTACAGAAGCTTTTGACACAGTAGTTTCTCTTCACAGAAGAGCGGTCCTTTGATGACACTTAGAAACGAAAAATGCTTCCAGTACACAGCCAGAGCATAGCATTCTTAATACTGAATTTTAGCATTGTATTGCCAGCCATATTTATATAGCCATGAGGTATTTTTTGAACAACAAGAAAAAACCCACAACATGTTTTTATGGAGCCAAAATAAGAGTCATTATACCCTAAGGAGCTTGGCATCTTATATGAACTTATGCATATGCCTCCTAAGGCAAGGTGTGTATCAAAAATTATTGGTAGTGACAATGAACAGCTTCAGCGATGAAGCAGTAAGTGTCTACTGAGTGAAAAAAAGACTCGGGGTGAACCAGAAAGGAGAGAGAGAGAGTGAGTTTTAAAAGGAAAAGGCAGAGCTGGCTGAGAAGCTGGAGATGGAGAATGAAATGCAGTTAGCTTTGTGGGTTTTGTACCCACAAAGCTTATCCTTTCAGGACTGGAAACTTTGGTTACTACCAGAAGAGAGGACATGCCCACTTCCATGAAAGCCATCTACCATAAGACTTCTCTGGGTTACTCAGATCTCTGCTGGTGAAGGTCTAGTATGACTTTACTGCCAAGATCACAACATGGACAAGACAAAGACATATAGCTCTCAATGAAATAAGAAGGGGCATTGTGGAATCTTCAGGGGGACATAATTGTGTAGCACTTTTTTGATTGTCACTGAATTATTGTATATGCCTAAATACTATTGGAAAACCACAAAACCATAAATCCCTAAGCATCCAACTACTTTAAAACATTTGGTTCTCGAACACTAGAGATATTTAAGAGGGAGATTCAAGCAGAATCAGCAAGCAGCTTTGAAATGAGGAAAAATAAAGGTCACTAACATTCTTAGAAGATTAACTTTTTCCTTATTCTACTGTGGTACATCCTATTGCACAATCATTTCTGAAATAGCATGCTATAACTGATGCACAAAAAATAATTATAACTGACTCGGAAGAAACATGCTTTAAAAATTCAGGACAAGATATTTAGGCT
Source organism: Laterallus jamaicensis coturniculus (assembly GCA_022605575.1). NCBI lineage: Eukaryota > Metazoa > Chordata > Aves > Gruiformes > Rallidae > Laterallus > Laterallus jamaicensis. The sequence continues at coordinate 9,231,142 of JAKCOX010000005.1, forward strand.
AATAACATTTCTGAACAGCTTGTTTGAGAGAAAAGGTACTTGTACATATTTGGCAAGCATGCTATATTGCATCTACATGAAAAAAAAAGAGTAAGAAGAAGCAAAGCGTTACATGATACTAAATAAGATCAGATGCTGTTCTTGAATAATGCATTCAGCTACACTTGTTCCAATTCAGAACTGAAAAATAATTATTAACATGTTATATTTTATGTAGAGAAATATTTAACCAAACCTAAGCAAGAAGATGTTAGCAATGAAAGAATGATTTCACAAAGCTGTTTAAAAGAAAACCATTAAAGAAAAAAACCCCAAACAAACCAACAAAAAGCAAACCCTAAGAGTGACAATTAAGAACATATCACTGAGAATGCAGGCAGCAGAGCAAAAAAAGTTGTACACAACATTAAATGTATTTCAGCCTACAGTGTATACAGACACTTATTTTCATTTAGGACATGGGGTTTTTGTAAGGATAATTCCAGTAAGTGATCTCTATATTACAAGAGTCTTGAAGCTGAGCTGGGACAACGGCGGTTATTCTGGCAGATAGAGACAACCACGTTTCAGGCTAACCTCAGGAATGAGGGCTGCCATTGATCAGCCCATGCTGGAGCACAGTGGCGTGTGATTCTGGTTATACTGCCAGGGCAGAAAGTGCCAGAGTGCTAAAAATATATATAAATATTTAAGTTGTAGTCTCCATCTAGGGAGGAAAAAGCCAACTTTCTAGGCCTTTGTGTGATCTCCTATTTCATAAATGCTTTTTTCATTGCAAATAAGAAGTACCACCGAAATTCCATTAAGTTATTTCAACTTCAGGATTGGAGGAATATGCAAATGAAAGACTTTATTTTTCTTTTAAAGCCGAATGTTCCTGCGTAGCCAGCCATGAGGAAGCGTCTCTTAACACTATCAGTCATATAAAAAACCTTGACATGCCAGGCTGTCTTCTATTCATCACAGCTCTACAAACTTGAAGCTAAAGTAGAGATTTAGGATTTAGCTCTACTCTGTGCAGGACTGTACATTTTTTCAGCGTTACCTATCATTTATTTTATGCAATATAATTGAGATAAATTTCTGACTCCACCATAGCCACCTGGTTATATTCAAGTGGGCTGACCTGTGCAGGCCCCATAGCCATGATAATTTGAGGGAGCCTTAGAAAGAACTACGTGTTTTAAAAGCTTTCTATATAATTTGGCTAGGAAAATTCTCAGTAGCCAGTTTTTAAATTAACCTTGAATCTCTGTTTCAAGGAAAGACATGTGTACGGTCCAAGCCTCCAAACTATTTTTCCATTTGATACGAAGAAAAGTAAAAGAGTTTTTCTTGTTTGAGGTGGATAAAATTAAGAATTAACATTTCGGTGATGTAAATCAGGTCCTTCATGCATTTTCAGATGTGGGGAGATGTGCAGAGTTGTCCCTCACCCTTTTTTTTTTTTATAGGGTATTTAGGAAATTCATCAGCTTCTTTCTTTACTAAATGGGCATTTTCTAAATGCCCATAACTCTCTGTAATTGATACGCATACCTAACAGGTTATGTGCTGCCCCACTGTATCCCATTTAGTGGTTTTCCACACAGAGTGATAGTCTCCAGACTCAGCCACAGCCACCAGTACACATGATGTCAAGGGCAAGTATCTCTGCAGGAGTGTAAAACCCGAAACGGAGCCAAGGAAGGTCAGAGTTCACATTGGTTGAACTAACTGATCCTTGTCCTGTTCTCAGCAGTGAAAACTCTGGATTGACTAGCAGTACATCAACAGAAACTGTACATTGTGAATCAGAGAATACTCAAGATACAGCTGGTACAAGGCCAGTATTCAAACTTCAGCATTCTGTCAAGGGGCACAGTACATTAATGACATTTTCCTCTTTTGCATCAGATAAACCGTTAATATGACAAAACCAAGCCTTTAACATAAAAGAGATTTCGTAAGGTTTAAGTTTTCACAGTGCTCTTGCTTATACTTTTGGTTACAGTGGGAGATTTATACTGTTTTAACACAGTTATCAATATGTTTTTCTTCTAATGTCATTTACTTTTCTCGCTATCTTCATGTTCTTTGAAGCCACCATTAATACTGAAGTATATTTTTCTAATCTTTTGAATTCAAAACTCTAATCACAGGGTGTTGTTTCCTTTCTCCCTTTTTCTGGAGCTGCTTTTCATGGGTTTCACTCCCTTACTACTGCTGCTGCTAGAGAGGGGGATTTAAAGTGACAGATAACACAGTACTTGGATCAATTATTTCTACTGTGTGTGCACTTTCTGCCTATGGTTCAGACGTGTTCCTCCTTTGGATTTTTTTTCTTCTTTCCCTCTTAAGTGGTTCAAACTCCTTTAAATTCATAAGAAAAAGCATTAGGGATAACTTTTTTTTTTTTTTAAAGCCATGATATGTTATGATGTCTTCTTCAAATTGTATTCCTTCCTTGTGTAGAGAGATACTGGAGTGTTGGGAGCAATTAACATAACTCAGAGAACTAATTTCCTGTGGTTCTTTAACTCTGTATTTATGGCATTCAAAAGAGTGGATCTGTACTCTAAGGATTAGTACAGTCTATAAATTTTAGTTGTCTGACTTTTCTTTTACGGAATTAAGATAAGAAAAATTCAGTGGTGGCTGGAAATCACAGGGGGAAAAATACAGACTTTGTGCAGGGTTTTCCTTCTTTCTTCCTACTTAAAGAAAAAAATCCAAGCAAACAAATACACAGCAAACCCACCAAAAAAACCCAAACAAACAAAAACCCTAAAAACCCCCGAAACCCAGACAAACCCCAGGATTTTAAGTGGCGCTGGACTGTTTAAACTTTGTGGCTGACTCTGCCTCACACCTTTCCACCTCCCTCCCTGGGCTTTGTAGCCTGCATGACCAGAGCCAGTCTCCTGCTTGCACCTGCGACCTGTTGCCCTGCGATTGACCCGGGGAAGATGTATTTAAACCGGACAAAAACGGGATCCCAAAGGTTTCCCCAACAGCCTTTGCTAGCACGACAGAACCTGCTCCTTCCCTGCAGCGGCAGGTCTTGGCACTGCCTATGCCAAGGGCTGGTGACCGCCACAGGCTTCAGAGGAACTACTGGCCGGGAGGCTATATGGAACTGCTAGACACCGCCGCTGGGGCAGCTCCTCTTTGGCGGGGATTTTTCACTGTAAATTGCTCATTAGGGGCAGCTGAACGTTTTAATTCATTTCAGTTGTCTTCCAATGAAAATACTCAAAAATTGTTAGTACTAGAGGGTTTAAATATGTGTTTTGCAGCCGGTGATGAGAGTTTCTATCTTCCGTACTATGGTTGTGAAACGGGGTACTGGTTCCTTTTTTGCGTGTCTTTGCCCATAAAGCCAGCAGAGAACCTCAGTTCCCTCTTTAAAGTGAACGCAGCCTGTGTGAATTGGGAACCCCGGTGACCTGGTATGTTTAGACGCTAAAGGTGAAGTTGGCATCAACTAACAACATGCATATGTTTGTTCTAGAAACTTGCGGTCACCCAGGGCTCTGTGAAATTGAAGAAAAAGCGTATACTCAGTAGATGCTGTACACATTGTATCGCTGTTATTTCCTCCTTGTTGCAAGGAGGGGGAAACAACCTGCAGCTGCTGGGGGTCTGAGGAAGCTAGTTCAATGAACCTCTGAAGATTTAATCGTGTTATTGGCAAAATAGCTTGTCATTCAAAACATCTCTTCTAATGCAATACTTTATTTTGATTAATATGAAAGCTCTACAAGTTATGTAATGAGTGTATTCCATCATTCAGACCATGTAGAAAGAGGAAAAACGTGGCTTGGAGCAAAAGGAGCTTTTACCCTGTGAACTACCACTTCTGTGCTTGCTGAACCTAGAAAGCATACACCAGTATGAATTGTGGGAGTCCAAACTGGATAGAATCCTCCCTCATCCAATCGTGAAAGGGAAACACTTGAGTTTTTTCACAGGTAGTATAAAATCTTACGGTTCTGTGCTTGGTGTGTAGGTGTGTGAGTGATGTATATCTTTGCGATGACTAAAAGATGTCAGGATGTAGTGGTGTAACAGAGTCTGTTTATTTTCATCTGTCATACCTAGATCTTGCTCAAGACCCACAACAGAGTAGTGGACTCTGTGGGTTTGATTCTCTGAAGAATCGGTGACTAATTAGTCACTTAGTGAATGGAGGAAACTGTTGGAGCCTGTTAGATGCTGATGCTATTGGAGGTCTTAGCATCGCAGAACTATTTGGATTTCTCAAAGGAAGGTTTCAGGGTGTCACTGGATTTTGTCAGACCCCATGACCTGTTTTGGCTTTTTTCCCTGTCCTTTTTGAGGCTTATCCCATAATTGCAGGAACTAGAAGCTTCCTATTGGTGTCATCAGGAGTTTAAACTCCCTACTTCTCCCATCCTCATGTTACATATTTATTACTTTGTATGGAGGCAGAAGACATGGGAGTTATGAATTAGAACTTACTAGACTAACTTGAGGATATGCGATGGTTCCAGTAAAAAGTGTGTTGCAGAAGTTGGATGGTTCCTCAGCCCACTATCCATATGCTGGAAGCTATAGCTCCGATTTTGTCTGATGCAGAGGCTTATGTAAGAGCACTGGCAGTGAGACAGATTTGGCAGGGATCTTCTTAAAAGTCAAACAAAGAAGGTGGCGGAAGGTATGGAAGTACGGAAGAGCTTGTGCCAGCAGATATGTGTCCCAGAGAAAGTCAGACTTCTTACTCTCACAGGTTTTGAAACGGGTTAGAGAGGAAAATAGGAAAGGCATGCAAGGCTATAGCTCTTCCTTATTGTGGTGATAATTTCCAATCCTGTAACGCTAACTAGATGCTTAAATGTGAAGACATGGAGGAGAGGGGAAAAAGGGCTGTTCTAAGGAATTTGGCTGTCCCAGTTGCAGTCAAATTGAGAGGATAGAATATGAAATGTATTAATGTCATCCTTGTCCTTCCTACAGCACATTCAGTATGTTTTTCATGTGAAATTGGTTCAATCTTGCCCTGCAGACTCCACATCCAGGCTCAGGGTGACAAACCAAACAAACACCTTATGGATTTTGACTGCAGCATGAAGGAAAACACTGGCTGTGTCTATAGAGGTTGCTGTCTGCCTCTCCTGTTGACAATATTCCACTTTATATAGAAAAATACACATTCACTGGAGTGATAAGCTAAATGAATTTGCACATAGCATCAGTTGATCTACAGGCTTTTCCAGCCTCACTAGAAGTATGGCTGTGATAGACCCAGCCAACACATGCCTACTGTTTCCTTTGGAATTTCTCTTATGATGAGTTGCCATAAAATGGGAATTAAAAGGAAGAGAGTTGTGGGTATTTTTTATTTACCCTGGTGGAAGAATTAACTCGAGCTTAGTCTTAAATCTCACAATTTGCCATATGTTACAGATTGTTTAGTCTCTACAGAACCCCGTGGGCTTCAGTAAGTCACTCTGCAGGAGAACAGCTATTTGCCTTTGCAGGAACTTAGATGCAGGCACTCTTCTTAGGATGCTGCTGTTGTGTCAGAGGGTGAATAATTTCCTTCTCCAAGTTTTCCTTTGTGGACTTGAAGAAGGCTCCTACGGAGATCAGGAATAGTTTCCCAAGTGATGCCAGAAATATAAAACCTGGAGAGAGATTGAAGAGGTGACATTCAAATGCAGTTGTTAAAGGAAAACCCTCTGTTAGCTTCCTTCTTTTTGGCCCACGCTATCTCGGTAAAAAATGGAGAGTATTTCCGTACTTGTTGTATATAGAGCTATCTAGATAGAAGAAACATACCAGCTTGTGCATAATGTCATGCCAGTCCATCTTTGACTTCCTGGCTTGCTTTGCCTCATTCAGCCAGCTCAAACAGCAAGGAGCTACCCATGTTGTTCTGCACCTAGCCCAAGATGCCTGTTGAGTATATTTTATTGCACAGCTACACATATCAGGTCTTGCATTGCTTAAGTAATTTTTGACTTTAAAAACATCTCTGGGGAAAGAAAGCTGGTGCAAGCCCATTATTTATTATTACTGCCCTTGCAATCCTGTCCTTGCTAGATTCTTTCTGGACTTGCAACCCTCTAACCTGTCAGGTAAAACAAACCACAAATGAAGAAAGGTTAGAATGTAAAATCCTCAGGTCTTTGTTAAAGTGCTGTTTTATCTACTACCAAAATTGTATGTTGCAAAGGTGAAGGGAACCATTAGAGAACAGGTGCCCTGAATGAGAAAAGATTTCAGACCCTGGACCTAGAAGATTCCTTGTTGATTTATTTGAGAAAACTACAGTGGTTAGTACTTGATTCAGAGCAAAAATGGAGTTTCTCCACTCTTCATCTTCAAGTAAAGACGAATGAGCTTTCATAATGGACCTTGCCCTGCCAATAGGAATAAATGACTGTGATTTCTGAACGCTTTCAAGGAGACCTGGAGACTCAATATGCAAAAATCTTTCATTCTATCATTGAAAGTGCAGCCTTGGATTATTACTGACAGCAAAGATGCAGTTAAAGTAAAGGTCATGCAGACTATTGACAATAATAAATTCTAAGATTTGCTATCTTTTTGCTGAGACCTGCGTTAGGCCATGCATCAAAAACCTGTATATAAAAAGAAGTGGTTTGCCCTCACTCAATAAAAAAAGCAATGTACATTTTTCAAGCTTCCTTTGTGAAGGAGCTAGAATAGACCTCTCGCATTTCACATTCTTATCTTTTAAAATTAACACATGGGGAGAACTGCCCACCAGACATACAGTTTAATCCTCTGTGCCCACCCATAATGTATAATTGAAGCTGCTTAGAATGATCTCTTGCTAGTAGGTGTAGAAATCAGCATGAAAGTTTATTTGAATAAAGGCTGGCTGTAAACACGAGGAAGTTAATTCAGTTTTCAGCATGTAAGCCTGAGGTGAAAAAAAAGTCTTTAATATTGCAGGTTAAGTAATTGCCTGTTCCTAATTAGGAAACAAATATGTATTGCTTCAAAACTCAGGGCACATGGTAGTTTTTCTTTGCAACCTCTTCATGATTAAATGGGTATAAAAAGTACAGAGTGAACAAACCCAATAGCTAACAAATAGAGCTGCTGAAGGTTTCAGTTATTGATGCTTAAAAATGCAGGTAAGAGTAACTCTCTAAAACTAAGACAGACTTGATAAATGATTCATTTTAGCAGTGAAATTAAGATAGGAAACTTTGCTTTTTGCTTTTTGTTTTACTGCTCACATGGAAGCACTGTTTGGGCCTCTTTCTTGGAATATAATGAATTAATTTGGCTCTTATATAGAGCAGACTGAGAACCCTGCACATTAGTTGCAGTTCTAAGATTAAGCAGTGTGAATACTCCACTACACTATAGCTATATATATGCTTAAAATTACAACATAACCCTGGCATGGGAAAAATAATCTTTAGGGTGTAGGTTTTGACCCTTTGTTGTGGGGGTAACAAACCCCATGTATATGAAGTGCCAACTGTTGTGGGTGGTTTTGCTACAGGAACATTTGCTCAGTGGAGACTGGAGAAACACCACCAAGTAACACAGTTTTCAGTGGATAGTAACAACATACTATCACTGATAATTCAGCCTCAAAGTGACAATCCAGCAGTGAAAGATACCACTTTGTATTATCAGTCTCATGGGTTATCCCCCCTGCTTTGTTTGAGAGCAGTGAGATTTACATAACACATGTATGTTGCGCTGTCTGAGTTTGCTCGTGGACATGTCATAGAGATTCTTAATGGTGGTATTTAATTGTAGCTGGTGTGGAGAAAACAGTGGGAAGAGGATGTTAGTTAAAACCTATGCCTTCAATATCACCTGCTAGGTAAACAAACAGAATTAAATGTTACTTCACACACAACAATAAGGGTACACAAGGGACTTCTGTATCGCTCACACTTATGTCTCTATTGTGTTTAATTGTTGGGATCCCTCCAAATATATCATTTGGAATTTGTTATTAAATAAGGTATAGTGGTTTGGCATAAATCACATAAATTTTGTTCAGCATTTAAAATATATAAAGCTTCCATTAGAAATTGTGACTAAAATAATTGCACTCAGAACTTGTATTATTTTAATAGTTTGAGTTTAAAAGGCATATTTCTTTTGTACAATTTCTTAATTTTAAGCTTTTAAAATATCAAGTTACCAGTCACTTCAATGGGAATCCGTTTGTCCCGAGACAGGAGCTTAGGCTTTGGCTTGTAGATACGTGTTTAGAAACAGCAGGATAGTTTCTAGTGCTTAAACTATTTCGGTGTTATTTCAGCAGTCACCTGTTGTTGTAAGGAAGGTATAGCTAATACCACTGCTATGGTGTCAGACACCTGAAGTAAATGGAGTGTGCACAGGGAACACTCCACAAAATGGCATGAAATGCTGAACAAAATCTGTGTACTGTTGTTATCAGACCTAATATGTATCTGCACAGTGTGTTGACCTAGTCCATGTTAAAATGAAAGCTCAAACATAATCAAATTAGTTTTCAAGCCCTTTTAACTTGTAGACTTGCAAATGTGTTAGTGTGATATTTCTTAAAAATCCTTAATATTTAGTATTAAAAGTTTTAGAAGTTGCTAGAAAGCTAGTATGCATTACTAAGTGATCCAGAATTTAGATCTGTAACTCAAGGAAAGACGACAGCTAGACTGCAGCGTGCCACAAAAGAAAGCTCGACCTGCCTATGCAGGGACAGTTCGAGCATATTTACAGCTATTTTAAAGTTCATGTGTTTTACAAGAAACTGGAGTATTATGGTCTGTTTCATTGTGTTGCGTACCTTCAGTTTTCACTTGCGTTTCTGAAAGGCATTCAGAAAAAGCCCCTGCTTGCCTTGTGTGTCATTAGGGACTCTAAAAGAAAAGGATAAAAAAAACCCTGGCAGGACTCTGCCTATGTATAAACAGTCTCGATGCATGTAGTATCCTACATATTGTTTTGGGTAATTAGCTAAAAAAATATTTCACAGCTGGAGAAAGACAAAAGAAAAGCCTTCTTCAGATAGTAGTTGTTGGTTTGGATTATATGATCAGGATTTTAACCTTTTTGATTGCTTTTGTATTGAGGAAAGAATACCATGGCTAGTTGTTTGTAGCACTCCAGGTACCAAATATTCCTGTTTGGAAATCAAGCTAAAGTATTCATTTCAACTGAAGATTTTTTTCATCAGTCTTATGCTTACTGAGATCAGTTTCTGGAGAACAGCTAGTTGAGGTAGGTTGTCTTTTGGTGGCATGTGAAGACCTGTAGCTGAGAGAAAAAGAAACCGTTTAAACCCATCACTAAAAGCTTGGTTATGTATATAGGTGTGAGTGCAGGAACCATTGTGACAGTGTGGGTGTGTGCAATGCTCTTTAAAATATTAACTGCTAAGAATCTGTGGTTTCAAATGCAGATACACGTTAGGTTGGCATGACAATACCACTCTTGCTGTGTCTCATTGTTTATGCCACATCTTGTTTAGACATTCCCTTTCTGTCAGTTTCTAACCAGTATTACCCCTTTCCAAATGAGTGGTTCCTATGGTAACAAGTGATATCATTCTTCTGGACCAAGCTTAGCGATCTCCACTAGTGGGGTAGTAAGGCTGTTCCTATATCTTGAACTGATACCACATCATTTAGATCCCCAGGTTAACTCTTTTAATATGCTTTTAAACAGGGTGATTCTAAGCAGCTGAACTATGCAAAGCCTGTCTTAACCACCATATTGGTTTATAAAAGAAAAAACCTAATTCCATCTGAAAAGCTCTCAGAAATAAATTTCTCTTGCCAAACTCCCCAAGGTAACTGTAGTGAGCTCGTATCCCCTCAGAGCTCCTCGCTCATGTTACTTCCCTTTAATAAATTATGCAACTTGACGCATCATGCTATCATCCAGCTGTTAAAAAATTTGTCTCATGTGTGCCCAGGGGTAGGCCATTAGTGCAAAAGAGGTCTTTTAACCTGCCCCATTACTGCAATGGGAAATCCTGCCAATCCCAAGGATTAATTACTGTTTGCGCTGGTCCTTGCCTCCCCTCTGCTGCTGCCGCAGTGCTTGGAGGTGGCTCAGGATGCTGAGGTTGCTGCATGGCCCTGCAACGGCTATCTCAACACATTATTGCTGTTTTCAGGCAATTAGGCTTAGGGAACAATGTGTACTCAAAATGATGTGTGTTGGAACTGAGTCTTGGAACTGTCTTTCGTCTTATTTAATGGGTCTCTTTGTTTTGAATGTACCAGGGAGGCCTGTCAGCTGACCTGTGCTTTGAACCTTACCAAATGAGTTCAGAAAGTTCTGATATATTGGAGGCTTTGAGTCTAAACATAATAGTTTTATTTTACCTCTGGGATTTGCCTTGGTGGAGGGTGGGGAAGGGGCAGGGTGGAAACAGAGCTTCGTGTGTATGTTGGTTTTTTCTTCAATTTAATTTCTTTACCTTAGTGCCAGTTAATCAATGTCCTAAATGCCTGGCATGAGTGTCACAGGAGTTGATCATAATGTGATTGTGTGTATGATATCCTATGTAGAATTCTTTGTGTATTCACAAAGTGAATCACAATAACATTTCTGTTTAAGTTTTTGTTGACATTTATTACAATGAATTAATTTTTAGGCAGGTTTTGTGTCTCTTGTACTGCTAAGGATGAATTGCTGCCTATTACTTACTGTATCTGTCATGGTTTTGCCCAGCCGAGAGCTGGGCACCATGCAGCTGCTTCCTCTTTAAGAGGGAGAGTAGGGGAGGAGAGAGAGGGGGAAAGGGAGGGAAAAGAAATCAGAGAAACCCAAAGTTCATCGGTTGGGATAAGGATAGTTCACTGGGGTAGTAGAAAAATAAATATAACAGGACTTTATAGCAAAGCATACAAGACTAGTGATACACAATGCAGTTTCTCACCGAACAGCACAACTCAGGCTGTACACATGAAACCAGGACAGTATCCTAACACAATTATGTATTATTCTGTATGAATAAGGTGCGTGATAGCAAGTTTTCCAGAGGAGTTTCTAAGTCTTTAATAACACATGGCTAAAAGTCTCATTTCTGTGTTTTGCATACCGTCCAAGCACCTCCCTTTTGGAATACTGCACCTATTCTTGTTAAGAGGGGCTTTACATTTGTCTAGGTAGAAATCTAGATACACTAATGTTAACTTGCAGTTCATGAGCAAACTTGAAACACAATTTCCAATGATGTAGCTTTACATGTACTGGGGTTTTTCAGAGTATTTCTGCTACAGCAAGAAAGCTGCCACTGGTATCTCTGTTCCTGCAGTCTGCTGTATGAATTCTGTATTTGTGAATACTTTTCCGGTAGCCAGAAGGGCAGCCTTGGCAAGCAGATCAGGATTGCTCTTAGTAGAGTAAGACATTTAGTAATGCATTAACAACTCTATCACCACAGTGCCCAACTCCTTATGTCGAAATCTTTCCCACACTGGGCATGCATAAAAAGGTGCAGAATAACAGAATACGAATACAGAGGCTCATACCTTTGGAACAGCGACTCAATACCTGTGTAAACTTCTTGAATATAGTGTTCAGGAATCCAGTATCAGGCTTTTCTGAAGTGTACATGAAAAAGCAAAATGTGTCCAGTTGGGTAAATGAGAATCTAACTGTTGTACATACTCCAAATTGCCAGTTGCTTGTTGGTGGTTTGACAGTGAAAAACTGGGTGGGCTTGATGAATTGCTTGTTTATATATTTTTAATATAGTATATTAACAAAAGGATTCACTTGCAAAACGTTGGTTATTCGTGTGGAGTATTAAAAGCAATGCATACACTTTCAGTGAGCTGTTTTTCTGCCACTGGTTGTTCTGTCAGTGATTTCAGCTGGGACAGTTACTTTTGTTCCTAGCAGTGGATATAGTGCTCTGCTTTGGATTTTGGATGAGAATGTTGGTAACACACTGATACTTTGTTTGTTGCTGGGAAATGTTTATAGCATACTGAAGGTTTTTCAGGTTCTCATTCTGCCCTACCAGTGAGGAGCCTGGGGGTGCACAAGAAGCTGTAAGGTAACATGGACAGGACAGAGACCCACAACTGGTCAAATAATCTATACCATATGATGTCACAGTCAACATATAACTTAAGACAAACTGGGTGGTGATTTAGACTGTGGCCTGGGAACTAGCTGCGTATTGTTGGTAAGCAGTTGTGCTGTGAATAGCTTTTTTGTATGTTCTTATATTATTAGTATTCTCTCCCTCTTCTGCAATATTAAACTGTCTTTATCTTAGCCCATGTGTTTTACTTTTTCTCTATTCTCTACCCCCACCTCACTAGGGGTGGTGAATGAGTGAGTGGCTGTATGGTGGTTTTAGCTGCATCCCATGTTAAACCATGGCACACAGGATAAAGTTGCTGATAGAGATACTATCAGTAGCACTGTGATGATCTTTTTCTCACAAAATCCTGAAACAAAAGGCTTCCAGGGGATTCTGTGTCAGATGCCATTGAAGATCACTGAATGCAGCACTCCTGTGACACTGCCAGCTTTTCAGTTACGTTTTCAGTGTGCTGAATATTGAGCAGCATGTATCTAGTATCTGTCTTCTCCAGGAGAATGCAGTCTGTTATGAGCCGGAGGGCTAGTTAATAACTGAAAGTATGCAGTAAACCTAGGCCTGAATCTCTTTGGAAAGGTCCTTCCTTGCTTTAGCAATTCATTTTGTGTCATTCTCTGTGTTTTAGTATCTGTGTGCAGGACACTGCTTCATATGCTGCCAGCTTCATAGGTGATTGGTCTATAGACATGTGTAAGATGTCACTAAGATCAGCATCTTGCAAAAAAAATAATTCCCTGATTAGTAGAGTTGTTGTATATTGTAGTGGAATGGTCTCACTTGTTTTTAAGTTTTATACCCTTTTCTGACATTCAACAACAACGTGCTGTTGTTTTCTCTTTGGACCATTAAGTTCTGAATTATCCTTTTGTGGTTTAGAGTTGTAAGATTCTGCTGGGTATTTCGTATTTCCAGTGTTATATTGAATACAAATGCAGGAGGTTTTCTGCAAGATGTAACTTCTCTGAGTTTGTGTCTTTGACAGGTAAAGAGAACTTGAATGTTAATATCTGAAACATCAAACTTCAAATCTGTAAGGCCAGGTACAAAATTAGATTTACAGTTGGAGAATCTAAGTCATAACTGAAGCTGTATTTCTGTTTCCATTCAGCCAGAATAGTTTTCCAAGAGAAATTGTGAAAAAGGGGAGAGACTGAGAACACTGCACACTGCAAGAGCAACAAAATTTGAGTCTGGAGAGTTGGGAACCATTTCTGTTTTCTACAGGACTGTGTTTCTTTTTTGATCTACACTGCAGATTGTAGCATATGTTTAATATGCTATACGTTATGCCCATTTATTTATATAAAATGTATTTTATATAAGTCTCTATATAAAATACTATGTCACTTAGCATATCAAACTACATAGCACCTTTTTTCTTATACTCTAAAAACACTGGGGTGATATTGGCTGCCTAAGAGTGGAATAAAGGATGCTCAGAAATAATGTTCTGAGCATCATTGGATAACTTCTTTGTACACATACCTCACTTGAAATGATGGTAAGGTCCAGCCAGAAGCTGGTTGCTATTAGCTAATGCTTTAGTAACTTCAATGTAGTAGAACTTCATGACTTAATTCTGCTTTGTGTCTACAGAATATTGCAAGGAAAGTGACTTTGGTCTGCTTTTGTTCTCAGCTAAAACTTATACCTACATCTCGTTTTTAAATGCAACGCTTCATACACTTCCCCAAGCAGGTGATATGAACAAAGCCAACAATTTGGGATTTACATAAATCAAATGCAAACAACTGTTGTGAAGGGTGTGACCAAATGCTATCAAAGAAACATTTTTGTGGGTGGGAGATAAATAGCTTTTAAGCCTCAAAGTAGAGATTAGTTGTGGACTTACTCTACAAAGAAAGTACAGAAGCTGCAAATTAACTGTTGTGTATCCTTTCAAGAGTTCAGCTGCTAACATTTAAACTGTGATTGCAAGGTGGTGCTGACTGCTTTCTGAAGAGGGTTTTTTGGTCGGGTATAGCTGCTGTGTCTGTATGTATTCCTGGAGTCAGTTTGGCCTAATTCTTTGCTTTTCTTTTGGGGGGTTGTTCTCATTCTTTCAGGCAAGGTGTTTGTAGGTGAGACTTTCACCTGCTCTGAGACATGTTGCCAACTACTAAGCAAATGAGTACTTCCTACCTACCATAGAAGCTGCTGGTCTTCAGCAAGCAATGTGGTATCTGAGGCACATGCATTAGCCTAAAGATGACTTTCTAGTCTTGTAAAGGGGTGTGTGTGGGCTGGGGTGTGAGTATCTTGGCTAGAAACAGCAGGTTTTTATTTGAGGAGTAAGCTCTTTCAGAACTGGTCATGCATGTTAAGAGGCTGCTGGATAAAAATCAGCAATACCCCTGAAGTCGGGGCCCAGAGTACAGGGCTTCTGTCAGTCTATTCTCTGGGCTGGGGGGATAAATTTACCCTGCTCCAGGCTCATTCCTTGCACAACCTGAGCACAGTTATGTGCTGTACACTTCTGGGGTCAGGACTTGGAACATTCATCAGCTCTCCATCCAGGCACGTATCCCAGGTGCTTCCCAGATCCATATTGAGGAAAGACCTGGGCACAAGGAAAGGACATCTGGGCAGACAGGATGGTGGGAGCTGCAGTGTGCTCTGCCTGTGGGCTTGCTGGGATCAGAGCCTTGCTGTGGGGAAGCCCTGCCTGCAAAGCTTAGCAGTAGCCAAAGGTATTTTCAGGCTTTGGAATTACCTTTGATCAGTCACTAAACCACTAGCATTTGGTTTGAGGCACTTCTGAAATGGGCAGAGGGGCAGTTGGAAAAGGGCAGTTCTTGAAGGTTTAGACATTTAAGAGAGCTGCTGAGTTTGCTGTCTCAGATGGAAGCAGTTCTACCAGTTGTCTTTGGGTGATGTATTGTTTTGTGGACTGTTAATGTTTGTGCATTTTCAAAAAATACTATTCCAGGGTGAAAATCATCACATAAACATGGATATAAAAAGGAAGAGCCTCATTAAAAGAGAATAAGCTCCAGAAATTAGAGCCAAAACATCAATCCTTTCTTACCAAAGGACAATTAATTCTCCTTATAGAATTTAGGTTCTAACTGATTATAAATGCATTTTACTCTATGGACTAATTTAGCAATTGGGTCAGTGGCTGCAATACCATCCTCATCAGTTACATGATGGATAGAGGTGTCTGACAGTACCTTCGCTCTTTGAAAGGTTTCCAACAGATTCCTCTGTCATTTTGTGACTGCATTCGATCCTTAGCTTTCAAAAACAATAAAACATGTAATGACTTTGTAGTTGCTAATGCTGCATATTTATCAAGAACAAAAGAGTCTACCCTGGAGCATAATACTTTCATTTATTGTTATTTGGAAGAGTGATAGTATTTCCTCATAATAATTTATTGAAGTTAGCTTAAATGAAGAATGACCTATATGCAGGAAATCTGGAGTGAGTAGGGCATCTAATTGCTTTTTTTTTAAATGTGGATAAGACTATTGTGTTTCTTACATACTTTGCTTTCAGAATTGTTCAAGAAAGAGTAGTACACAATTTCAGAAAGAACACTAAACTGAGTATCTCCTTATGTTAATGAAAAATAATTTTTTAATTGTTTGAATTATTTATAAAAACTAACTTTAATGCCTGAGCAATGAGAATGTGGCTGTGGTTGAACCAGGTATAAACAGATGTTTCACTTGTTTTCTGCATGCACTTGTCAGCGTAGGTTAATCCAGGCTTGACATGATGCTTAGATTCAGTCTAGGTCCCCTCAGCACAGAGTACCCTTGTTATGAATAGTGTCAGGCAGCATGATGGCTTTGTGTTGGTGATGTAACACCATTATGTCATCTAGCAGAAGCTGCCACTTACTTAGTTCTAGTTTGTGAACCTGAAACATACAAAACCAAAACAAAGGAAAAATTATGGAATGATAAACATCTTTACCTTTTTAATGGCTGTGCCAGCCATCATTCATAAATGAAACATTGGACTGTCCATGTTCAGACTTGTATCTGGTATAAATTAATGTTTGCAAAATGTTCACATCAGTGATCTAACTGTATTTTCATAGAGTCATAGAATGGCATAGGTTGGAAGGGACCCCAAGGATCATAAACCTCCAACCCCCTTGCCACAGGCAGGGCCACCAAGCTCAGGGCTGGATCTACAAAAGGTTGCCCAGGGGCCCATCCAACCTGGCCTTGAACACTTCCAGGGACGGAGCGTCCACTACTTCTCTGGGCAGCCTGTTCCAGCCCCTCACCACTCTTTCTGTAAAAAAACTTCCCCTTAATATCTAATCTAACCCTTCCTTCCTTTAGTTTTAATCCATTCCCCCTTGTCCTGCCATTGTCTATCCTTTTAAAAAGTTGAATCCCCTCCTGCTTATAAGCTCCCTTCAGGTACTGGAAGGCTGCAATGAGGTCCCCCCGCAGCCTTCTTTTCTCCAGGCTGAATAAGCCCAGCTCCCTCAGCCTCTCTTTGTAGGGCAGCTGCTCCAGCCCTCTAATCATCTTCATGGCCCTCCTCTGAACCCTCTCCAACAGTACCACATCTTTCTTGAGTTGGGGCCCCCAGATCTGGACACAGTACTCCAGATGGGGCCTCATGAGGGCAGAGCAGAGAGGGACAATCACCTCCCTGTCCCTGCTGGCCACCCCTCTTCTGATGGAATACTTTATTTTCATAAAGTATTGTCTTAAAATGATGTAACAATATAATGTATTGCCAAAAAAGCATAAAGATTTCTTTTCCTGCAGGTACTGATTTGTTCTGTAACTTCATTTTTTTAGGAGACTTGTTCTGCGACTTCAGCTCTCTGATGTGTGTGTATAGGCAAAATACAGCACAAGGTTATATAACATATTAGAATACTGCAACTCACTTCTTTTTGCTGCAAAGATTATATGGTAATAATATTGTTGAGTTGATGTGCTTGACTGAACAAACTTTAAAACATACATTTTTCTGGCAGATATGGATTTGTTGGATGCGTTTTCAGATTACATCTTTCCCATTTGAAAATATTTTGAAGTTCCTGTTCTTGAAACAAATTTGTTGTTAACAGTGATAGAATATGTACCTTCAACTGTCTTAATTTTCCACCTATGCGTCTTTCATGACACCTTTTATAGTAGAATTTGGCCAAGGAGAGCATGAGGGCTTTATCATGCTTATACTGGACTTACAGATTGAAAAAATCTGGTGTCTGGTACTTAAGTGGTTTATCTCCTACCTCCTTCTAATTTTAATTCTTAACTGGCTGAAGGAACTTGAGTCTGAAATAGTCAAATTGAAAAGATGATACAGCTAACTTGTCCTACTTGATTAGAACAGAAGGGAATTTATATGTTAGGTGAGACTTCTAAAATGCTACTTGTTGCCTCAAACTCCCTATAGGACCGGTGGAAAAAAATAGGTCCACATTGTCTTATGAGTCATCTTCTCTATTTGAGACACTTGCTCTGTGGTTAAATAAACTGGGACATAGAGGTGTTTTTCTCTCCTCTTTTGCCCATAAAGAGAACATAGGGTGACATACTAAGATATGTATATCTACAGCCTAGAGTCTGGATCTGGGTTTAGACCTTGCTGTCAATACCATCCAAGCTCCTGTCAAGTAAGAGTAAGGCTTGTCACTTACTTTTAAGATCTGTGGATTGTATTCCTAATTAATCATCTGGGTGAATCTCACATACGATTTACCAAAAAACTTCTTCCTGGGTTAATGAAAATATAATTGCAACTTAGGGTGATTGGTAATAATAATACATGTCAAATGATGACGTGGAGCTTTGATTTTTTTTAATGTATCAGAATTTGTACATGAGCTATGGAAAATAACATTTTTGTGAAAATCCATTGTCTTCTATAAGATACAAAGCAAGAATACCACATTTGAACTGAGCAAATGGATTTTTCTAGGTATCTCAATTTTAAAAGTATAGAAATAAGGCATCTTATTTTACATATAAATTTGTGAATGACCTTAGAGAACTCTTCTAGTGCTTCTTACCACAATAAGCAAAAAAATATTGTAGAGGCAGATTACTTTTAATTTCTCTGGGACAAAATGGGACAAATGGCATGGCAGGATAAAACTGGGTTGGTGAAAGTGCCATAGCAAAGTCTTTGGCTTCCACAATGTACAGCTAGGAGAAAGGTACCAAAGGTGGAAAGTCATCTTATTAAAGGAAGTCAGACAGCTTGTGTTTTAATAACATCTACCAGTGTATGTATACAGAAATACACATGCTGCTATGAATATAAATTCTCTGCAGTTCTCTAAAATAACTTTGGTGTAAAATACTGCATGTTGCTTCCCCATTTGTAAATGCCTGAAAGTACAGTGGTTGTAGTACTGCATGGGGAACTATATTCTTCCTCCAAGGATAACAACGATCATGTGCACACTTTTACAAGCATGTTCTTGAGGCTGAAGTGTCAACAGTCCCAGACTTAGGAGGCATTAAAATGGTGGCTGGCCGTGCAGCTTTAATGTGTTCCACCTGTATGATATGCTTTAATTATGGGAATCCCAGACACTGCTATTCTTGTCTTTGCAACCCTTTCCCTTTCTGAGAAAGGACTGTTAATTCTTTCCTTGAAAAAGCATTATTTTTTTCTTTGTCCTATTATCTTTAGGACAGTGCTTGACCTGTACCTTGGAACCTGTGTGCCTATTGTGTTATTCATAGACAATATGTAGTTTATTTCTGGGCTTTTTTTCAAACTTCAATATAGTTTGAGTTCTTCATGTGCAGTAATTAATGTTGTCCCGATCCAGTAAATACTGCATTTCTTCCTCAGTGCTTCTGCAATTCAGACAATAGATTATCAATCATGAAATGGAAACAGAGCTGAGAACACACAGTTAATGAACATCTATGGGAAATTAATATCAAACAGGCCTTCAGGGCACTGCTAAAATATCAGCAGTATCAAATTGTGGTTTCTGTTCTTTTAGGCCACTACAGTTTTTCTTCTGTTAGTGAAGTTTGATGGTTATTGGGAAGGACACGGTGTGGTCTGGGGATGATAACCATCTCCTTGAGAAATGGGACCATGAAAAAGAAACAAAGAATCCTGGAGTTCAGTTCTCCACAATTTCAGAAAACAATTCTCATCTTCTGCTGTCACCTGGCAGCATTATGTAAGAATGTGGGTCATGTCTCTGCTATCTGACAGACACTTACTCCTCCAGGTGTGAGGATAAAGTGGGATCTTTTGGATTGCCTTACTAACCATGTTCAAACAGTCTTAAGTCACTACAATGATAAAATTTGAATGCTGTAGTTACAAAAGGCTGAAAATAATCTATGTATTCATTTATGGACCAATTGGCTGAGGTTATCCCATGGGTTGTGGTGTTGCTATAAAATAGAGAAATCATCTCTTAACTACTAGAGCTACAAAAAAAAGGAAGCGCAAGGCCAAAAAGTCTCCATTTGCCCATACTCTATATTTTATATCTAGTGCCAACTTCTCTGCATATTAATTACATATTCTTACATGGCCTATAAAGAATTCTGCTTTGACATCTTCAAATATGTCACTTCTCATTAAGTTCATAAAAATTCAGAGTATGAAATCTGTTGGCAGATGGCTTGAATGTATGAAGTGAAACCTGTAACTAGGTTCATAGCTGGATGAGAATGAGTGCATTTTCCTGTTCTTAAACACACATCTGTATCTATAGATTTGTATTTATATATGTGTGTGTGTAGCCTCATTCAAAATCAAGGTGGGGAAAATTATGTCACTGATTTAAAAAGGCCTTTTGTTAACTGCTGACATCTGCCAAGGAGATCGAGTGAAAGCAGCACACTTTTGATGTGAATGTGGACTCAGGTGCCAGTTGAGTTCTTGGCTTGAAGCCAAGCTGTGGCCCCAGTTTATGGTGCTTCATATTAAAAATCATATTAATTTGTATTGTTGATGTAGAAAGCAAAGCGTTTCCATAGGTAGGGCAAGAAAAACTGGAATGTAACAGGTAATCTAAAGAATTTTGTTGCTCTAGAGGCTTTACTTCTCAGCCGCATTAATGGAGGAAAAGAATTATGCTAACTAAAATACTTGCACTTACTTTTTCTTCCACCTTTCTGCATTTAATGATATATATACTTTTTGTAGTAATTTCACAACTGGTTGACAAAAATGCATCTCTGCTAAGGATATAATTTAGTGTCAAGGAGTGTCATTCAGCCCAGGAGCGGGTAATACATTGCTTCTAGACCCAAAATGTGCCCAGCACACCATACAGCATTACGCAGGTCTTCACTGCCACCAGCATTTCTTGGTTAAAGTGTGCAATAATCCTGAGTGTTCTTTGGATTAAAACACATTTGACTCTGTAAAACCGTATTAAGTGATCGACCAACAGGTTGGAGTTCAAAAGCATGTGAAGACGTTTGCCTCTTCTTCCTCTGTGATCCCAAAGGAGGGGCTTTTGGATTGTGTTAGGGAGTTTTCTGGAAAAAGTAACTCAAAGTAAGTGCAGGTGTAGCCATGGAAGTAAACTGAACCTTCAGCAGTGGGCATGGTCTTACTGCAGAGAAGATGAGTGGCTTGTAGAGAAAATGGAAGGCTTGTTGTTCTTTGGAACTGCAAAGCCTTTTTCATGTAATTCTTCAGGTGTACTTTGGTTATACTGAGCAATCTACAAAAACTGGTCCCTTTCAAATAACTTCTCTTTGCAGTTTTGGCAAGTAGGGAAAAATGAAACCAACATGAAACCTATGCAAATTGTACTGTTGTATGGAAGAACACTTATGTAAATTATGAATCTGTTTTTTATTCAGCATGACACATGCAAGAAGTAACAAGTGTAGTGCATGGTAACTAAGGATATGAACGCTGTGCCCTGAAGACTAAACAAGTAAATGAGAGTGGGAAGAAGTAGTGGCGAGACCAGAGTTAATGTGTTCAACTGTAGTACCCAATATAAAGTTTGTTGAGAATTGGAGTGGATTTGGAAAAAGAATTTGTAAAATATTTGAAGGACTCAAAATGATATCTTTGAAGATTTTTTTTTTTAAATGGGAATATGGGTGCTATTTGGTGAGTACCTTCTAAGTCATAGATTCACAGGATCATTAAGGTTGGAAAAGTCCTCCAAGATCCACCTGTCCCCCTACCACCTATATTAACTAAATCATGTCCCAAGTACCTCATCCAACATTGCCTTAAACACCATGAGGAAGGGTGACTCCTCCACCTCCCTGGGCAAGCCATCCCAATGCCTAACCACTGATTCTGAGAAGAAATTCCTCCTAATTTCTAACCTGGACTTCACCTGGTGCAACTTGCAGCCGTTCCCTATTGTTGTCTTGCTGGTTATCTGCAAGAAGAGGCTGACCCCCAGCTCACCACAGCTTCCTTTCAGGTAGAAAGAGCAATAAGGTCTTCCCCGAGCCTCCTCTTTTCCAGACTAAACAGTCTCAGTTCCCTCAGCTGCTCCTCCTAAGACTTGTGTTCCAGACCCTTCACCAGCATGGTTGCCCTTCTCTGGACACACTCCAGGGCCTCGATGTCTTTCTTGTAGTGAAGGGGCACAAAACTGGATACAGTATTTAAGGTGCAGCCTCACCAGAGCTGAGTACAGGGGGATGATCACCTCCCTTTATAGAAAAGCTTGTGGCTAGGTGGATCTACTGCTGGCTGTCTCCAGTGATTATGGAATATAAATATCAATGCTGCTCTTCACACTTGGATTGTAAATTTGTCTTCCTGAACATGAATGTTTGTAGCATCATCAGTCTGTGTGTGGGGAAACTAACAATCTCTTCCACTGGCTTGGTTTGTGTGCTTCTGTAATGCCACTGTTTAGAAAACATGTTTCTTTGGTGCAGGTGTTGCACTTTGTCTGCTTCATGTTGGGAATATTGCGTGTATTTGTGGCTTTGTTTTGATTGTGGTATATAAACATATGCTACTATCAAGACACTGTGCATTTCACCTATCACTTGCTATACTTTCATTATTGCAGTAATTAATAGGAAATGAGGCCTTCTGAACTCTTATTACACATTATAAGGATACATGTTTCCCTTCAGTTTTGGCTTACAATACTCCTTGCTTCATCTGGGTTCACAATTATTAATGAGCAGTTAGAGCAGAGGTTTACTGATTACTTATAAAACTATCTTTCAGATGACTAATTACCTATAAGCATCATATTTATCAGGTGGAGTATCAATGGCAGTTCTGAAGAAAAACATAGCCTCTGAACTTTCTCCTTTCTTGATGAAAACTTTTACTTAAAAATGGCAGTTTCCTTCCTGAGAAGCTTAACTGTTTCTTCTGTTTCTTGGACCAGCGGAGGTATAGGAATGTAGAACTGGTAAATAAATTGAACAAAATCTTGAGTTGGGGGAGATTCATTCTTGGCAGAGGTGGTCAAATGGCTTTGGTGATTGGAGGAGGGGGGCAGCTGGGCTATTTGCTGGTATTAAATAATGGCAAACAATCTACAGCTTGTTACTATGATACATTGCTATATGCTGATTATAATCACTGCTCTCACCAAGGCACAAGCAGCCTTTTCTTAGGTTCTTTTGTTAACAGAGGAAGGTGCAAGAGACCTGTGGCCTTTAGAGATGTTTGTTGTTGTTTCACATAACCAATTTCCTGTTGCTTGCTGCATGAATCGACTCCAGTGCTTTTAACAAAGGACAAGCCTGTTTGCCAAGTGCTGTGGAGATAACTGAAGCAAAAGCTCTGAAAGAAGGAGTCAGAAGTGTATCTGAGGGCAGAAGGATGGGAAGGTGTATTGTAAGTTCACTGTGCTTTTTTCATATAAGGTGGATGGGGGACAGAATAGTAATAGCTATAGGAAGCAAAGAAGGTGGTGGTGGGGGAGAACTCGTGTTGATTACAGCAAGAAAAGGAGCAAAGCAAGCTAGCTGTGTGAAAGTTTCAATAATTCAATGCCCAGATAACGTTATTTTGATTGGTTTGTTGCTGTTATTAAGGGCACATCTATCGCATTGAAGTGTTTCTTTTAACTAGGTCTGCATATGTATGTGACAACTTGCCAATATCTTAAAAATCCAGCTTGCCTGTGAGGAGTGGTTTCATGTACAAACACAAATGATTACATATGCACTCTTTGGTAAAACACCTTGAATGTGGATTAGTTTAATTTGTTACTCATTATGTATATGATGACAGTGTTGGTCCTGATGACTTTAAAATGAGATTTGGGGGGGTGGGGACAGATGACACAGAGATGTCTTGATGAAGATTTTTCCCCCCCCTTACCATTTAAGTATAATAAAATCCTACCAGTAAACTGTCTTTTTCAGTTGTAAATATGTATTTAGTGGAGTATTGTGCTTTTCATAGTGCTGCTCTTGCTGCCTTTTTAGAGTAGCCATCCTTATTTGCCTTCCTCATCCCAGAGTGAGAAAAAGAATTCAGACAACTCTCTCACTGATGCTAAGGTTCATTTAACAAACTTTGCATCCCTATTATAATTTGCCTGCTGGCTGTCTCCCTGACATGCGGCACTGTATCATGGAGTTTCTCAGGGAAGAATTATAACTGAAGTATTGAAAATGGCAACAGAAAACAGCTTAAGGTCTGTATCAAGGCTTCAAGTTTTATTAACAGTTGAACGTTTTCTTTTAGGTTTTTCAAAGGCATCTTTAGCAAATATGAGCACTAGTGTATCCTAAACAAAATCAGTAGGGGAACAATGAGATCTTTGCCTTGTCTTGTCATGCCTGTTTATATGGTTTTAGTATTGCTTTTAAAGTTTAAGAGTCTTTGTTACTTGGTTGAATACGAGCTACAGATGTAGAAGACAATTCTTCCTGTTACAGCAAAATCAGATGTAGCTTGTAATTTAAACTAAGATTATTGCTGCTAAGGATGTCTGGTGTATAGTCCCACCCCTGCACTATTTAATGCTTGTTTAAACAATGTGTGTGAGTGCCAAAAAGGAAGATGTGTAACTGAAATACTGTTAGCAGTTCAGGCTTTATTGGTCAGACTGAAGATTGTCGAAAGAAGAGGGAAATAGGGGAACTAGGGAGAAGGGTATTCAACAAGGGGAGATGGGGACCACCAACCCTAATTATACCATGGACTCAAGAGAACGAACAATTAGGCATGTGCACTAATTTACACAGGAGGTGAAGGGTTTTTAACCAACCATATAGTGATAAATTATGTCTAGTAGAAACGTGACTATGTTAAGTACATAACTACTGATCTGGAGTGTCATTGTGCTGTCTTAGGACAGGCACTCATATCTGCACAAATAAGCAATAAAATACTACTGTGTATATATGGTATATTACACACCAGGTAAGCAAACAAGCCCCCACATTTGGGACAACATTCCTGTATTTAGGCAAATGATGGTGAGTATATGTAAGCAGTTCTCCATCTATGGCAGTTGATGGATGGCTTCTAATGCAGCCACATATAATTATACCTCATATATGATTTGTGCACCCACTGAAATGAACTTACATTTCTAGAGCACCTACTTAAGTTGCAAGTCAGTATCAGCATATCTTCACCTTTTCTAGCTTGAAGTGTTTTTTTAAAAAAGCAAACTGCTGAGCAAAAATTCTTACCCTCTGCCACTGAGAGGGAAAGCTGATCAGCTGAAAACCTTATGTGCAAGGGAACCTTCAAGTTGTCTGATAATTTAAGTGCAGATAAGGAGCCTGGTTTTGATTAAGTACTTATGATATTGGCAGTGTTTCTGATCCTAGTACTACAGTTGCTTAATTATTCAAGAGCTGAGACTCAGTTTATAATTTAAACACTGTGGCTGTTAATCTATACTTGGGTGTCTTGGGGGTACTGGATCTCTTTTGTGCATGTGCTATGTTACAGATTCAGAGGAGAAAAATTTTGTACAGCTGAACTGCTGAAAATTCCAAAATATCCATACTAATTCTATCTTTTACTGCTGTTTTTTCTTTTCCCAATGTTTACTTAGCATTAACCTCTGCTTCAGTTCCCATTAAAAATAAATCCCATGGATTGATTAATTTATTATGAAATGCATCAGGGAGTGTGCTGCTTTAAGTCATTCTTTGTTCTAGTAACACTTCTAATAACCAAACTTTGTAACTTGGTGTGTTGGTTGCACTCCAAATTCATGTACTACATCTTTGTTCACCTTCCTACCTTCATTTTTTGGTGGGAATGGATCAGCTGTCTGCTGTCCCATCACACTATGAACAGTCTGTCCATTGATGTTGCTCTCACTCAAGGAAGAACATCACTTGTAGTTCCACATTCATTCATATGTGTATATATTTCTCTAGAAGAGTGAAAAAGGTAGACATACATGAGATATGTCCAACACATGCAGATGTTCTTTATTCCTCAGTTGTCATGCAAGATACTTCAGGATTATTTCATATGAAGGTTGAAGTTTCCCCTGAGACTAAAAGGATTATTATCAAAATTGTGAAATGAAAGCAGGACTGGGACAGTTTTTGTGGAGCTTGGTGATTCTATAGCAGTGAATTGATGAGTGTGCACTCTCAATTCTTCATAAGGTCAATCTAAATAGTAAGTCCTGAACCGGTCTGGTAGTGTCTGTCATCTTGCAGTGTAGCAGAGACAAATGAGTAAATTCTGCTTATTTGAGACTCTAAAAAGTATAATCTTTCCTTCTGGCAATGCTGTATGAGATGCAATCAGAAAAACAGGATTCATGCTACACAGTAGTTCTATATTAATTTTACCTTCCTGAGCACCCTTGTATACTGCAGTCAAACACACTAGTGTAACTTTACATGTGAAATCTAAATTCCTCCATAAAATGTTGAACAAATAACGTTTTAATATAATATGGTAGTCAAGAGACTGGTTTGCATCATCTGATGCAGAAATGCTAGGATGGGGTAGGAAGTATACCAAAGCTTCTAGAAATTAATCTAAAACATCACAGTTTCAGGGTTTTCAATGGGCACACAAATTTTAAACTTGTCTACCTTTTTATTGCTTTACATCCAGAAAAGTTAAATATAAGAGTCCATACTTCAAAAATAAATACTTTTTAAATCTAAGTGTGCACAGATATTACCTGAGGGTTTTTGAAGAGCTCTTTTTGAGCACACAATTTTTTCTTTTCTGTTAAGCCAGATGATGGAAATGATAATTCTTGCTGTGTTACTGAGCTGGAAAGTTACAGTGGGTTTTACCTGGAACCAAGATTCTGAATTCTGTCTTACTGTCAGTAGTAAGAAAAAAGTATGCTTGGAAATATCTTTATTTGACAGGTAATTCTTTTGCTTTTCCCTGAAAAAAAGAAACTGAAACTTTTAATTTCCTTTGTTTAAAGTTAACATGCAAATTAAAAGCATGTCTTGCAAATAAATATCAGATGTGTCCTTTAAAATTCTGTACCCATACCTTCAATATTTAAAATGTGGTGGTGTTATTTTCAGTACCTGCTAAGTCTGATTTCACATACAATTGGTTATCCTGAAGCTCTGGACTTGTGTGCTAGTGGGAAATATTTTCTTTGATTTTTTTCATGGTGATAGTTTCACGGTTCTCTCACTTTAGGGCAAAATAGTCACCATCTTTGAAATTTTGAATAAGTACAGGTGTGTTTGCTCCAAATTTAATTATTTTTAATATGCAAATTTTAAGCAAATTAAAGGAAAAACACATTCTAATGTTTGTTTTTTAAAGAGTTCAAGGCAAGCATGCAGAGTAACATGACAAAAACCAATGATTCACTTGTAATCTACTGCTTTGAAGATAAACTAGCAAGACTACCATCTCTTCTGAAGGCTAAGTTGTATTCATGGAACATAATTAACTCCCTTCTGGGAGTCCAACAATAAATATTAATTTCAAGACCATGCTTAGGCAGTGAATAGCCTCTAGAAGGCTAAATAGGCAGCTAAACTAAATGGAAGCCAAGCACCTTTCAAATGAAGCAGTTTTCATAGTAGTTATTAGTGACTTCTTGAGTTCCTCAGTGACTTCAGGGCTGTAAAGGAAACTGTGTAATGTACCAAGTTGAAGGAATATGGTATGGCTATTGAAATGAACAGCAGTGTTTCTCCTGATTCAGGAATACTTGCTTCTTGGTTTCCCATCCATTTCTGTGACAGTTCACCATTGTTTCAGAGTCTAATTTAGCCAGAACAAACATTCATATGGCTTGTTGCAGATGATGCTGTTTAATAATCCATACCATTAGCAACTATTTGATTGGGTTGTTTAGTTTTATCACATCTATGCTTCTAAAACTCAGTTGAACACTGCTGGATTGTTTCAAAATCTCTACTTCCAATGCTATATTTGTATTATGTGATTTGTTCTTGTGGCTTTTTTAATGTGCTAATAATGATGGGAAGCTGTTCTTTAACTATCTAGAAAATAATTATATGAAGCCATCAAAAACAATAGGGAAATAGGAGAGGAAAGGTAGGGGTTTTAATTTAATTGAAGTGGGGAGGCAAAGAGACAGTAACCAATTACCATTTAAAAACAATTAAATTCTACAAGAGAGGGATACTAATTTACCACTGTAAGGTACCACAATAGTTCATCAGAACTCTTTCTACCAGTTAACCTAAGTTAACAAGGGCCTTGCACAAGCCTTCAGCTTGTGTTTTTAGGATGAAGCCATTTAATTGTTAATGAACAATATGTAGTACAAGTCTAAGACAAATGCGGCTTTATTAAGTTGTCCTTAAGCTTTAAAGGAGCTGCAAAATAAATGTGCTGTCTACTGTCTCTTGTTAACCTTGCTTAGAGAAGTTTGCTGAAGAGTACTGAAGAGGTACAGCAACCCAGACTCAATCAGCCCCTTGCTGGTGTGTCTGCCTTTTAAATTTCTATCTGACCACATTGTAAGTAGTGCTAATGCAATCTGTGGTATCTGTGTTATTTCCTCATTATGGAGTGCAGTCCTAATTATAAACACAATGGTTTCATTACTTGAAGAGAAAAACCTTCCAGATCACAGGAAGTCAAGAAGATGAGGCTGTACCTGTTTGATGGGCAAAATGTATTAAAAAATTAGAGCTAATTACAGCTTATGTCAGTAAAATCTTGTTTTCATTTCCAATTACAAAACGTTGCAACTATTTTTAAAGGAAAGGTGAGGAAGGAAGCAAAAAAGAGCTTTCAAAGGGGATAAAATTAAAAATATAAGCTTTGTACTTGGCTCTTGAAAGGAAACAAGCTAAACTCTGGTCTGCACACTTCTGGACTTGGAGAGTTATTAATCTATCAGAAGTTGATCTCAGAATCTTGAGAAGTCCTGAACTTTGCAACAGTTCAGACTCTCAAGTTCTACTCCATCTGTAATGTTTAATGTATAAAGTTTTATAGCCTTTAGAAGTCAAAATATATATACTCTTGAAATACCAGCTTCAAAGCCCACACAAGTGTGTGACAAGAGTCTCTCAATACATTAACACTGCAGAAATGCTTTTGACCTGTGTATACGGATGAGGCAATCCAAAGGGAGAAACAGACAACCCTGTGTGATCATCTGTTGAACTCCCTTCAATGAAGATGAAAACTTTCTAAAACACTTTAGAGGTGGGACACTAAAATTTGGAAGAAATAATTCAAACACATGACATGCTGCAGACCAGAAATGGAACTTCTAAAGTTGAAGATAAAACATTTCCATATGCATTTCCATCCTGTCTCTAGGCAGTAAGGGTGGCATGATTTAAAATTACTTCATAATTGAAGGATGAGAAATGCATTTTTAAATGTAGAAAATGACAATATTTGTTAAATATGGTTCCAAAACATTTCTGTGTTTATATATTAGAATTTAAAACTTGATTGAATTTCAGAACAATTACAAATTCTGAAGACTGATTGTTTCAACTTGAAAACTTGTATTCAAGGTGTTAAATTGTGGAAGAAAAAAGTTCAGGAGGAAAAGCAGGAGATGCTAAGCTATTAAGTAGAAAAATAGATAGCTGACCATGTTTCCACTGTGCTGTAATAAAAGCTAATTATATCACCGGACTAGAAAGCCGGGAGATTTCAGTGTACATCTCTCTCTGCTAACCTTTCTATGCACATAACCTGTGGGTTAGTCTTTCCATATTTGTGAAATGTTTTTTTCCTTCCTACCCGGCTTTAATCACTTGCTTTGCAGAGCCTTCCCAGACCAGGATTGTTTAGTGCATTAGCATTTAACTCAGGTGTGCTGTGATTTCTGGGAGTGACCTGGACCTTACCTAGAGCTCTCAGAAACCAGACTGACCCCACCTGTGGCTGCCTGAAGTGTGAAAGAAGTGTTTCATGTCGTTCATAACTAAGTACCTGTTTGCACTATAAGATCAGGTCTCAGTCCCACAAATGTAGTTTAAGTACAAGAACGGTCCAATTATACTCTATAGGTTTTTTAAATGCGGACTAAGACAGAGGATTGTGTGCTCTCCATGTGCTGAGAAGGAAAATGGTGAGAAACTGCATTGGAGAATTATATTGTCATAAGAAACTTGGAAACAAAAGTGACTGTCTCTGTCTGAATGTGATGAAAACTGTCTATGGAACTTGAAAATGAGTGAATATAAGTATTGTATAGGTTCTGTTCCTTCCTCAGCATGAGGTCAGCTGTGCCTTAGTTTCTTCTTTGTGGTAGTGTTTTTTGATAGAATCATACAGGACATAGTCTGCTTTTTAAAGGAGATCACTCTTTGCTTTAATTGCACTGGAACAGATATAATCCCCATACTTGTTTGTATTTGTGTATATATAATTCCACATATATTATGTACAATTACTATACTTAAAATCCAGCTTTCTTTTCACATGATCACTTAATCTACAAGGTCATTAAACCTTTTGGTGAGGGTTACTTTGTCACAGGACCGACTGAAACCATAACAATTTTAATCTCCATTTTTTCAAGGTAATTAAATTCACAGGGCCAACTCTGGCCTTTTATAAACACAATCATATGTTACTGCTTCTACACCTTCAACCTTTGTAATGTGTGTTTTTCTCTGTGTCACTCATCAGCTCTGGTCTTCTTCCCATGTCCTGTGGAGAAATTTCATCTGGTGGTACTTAGTTCTTATTTGGATGATGTTTCTTGTGCCAGCTGCAAGAGCTAAATCTTAATTGACTTGTTGAGATGATTCAACAAATTTATTTATATCCTTCATGTTTCCTGGGTTCAGAGTCCTGTTAGAAATTATTTGGTCCAAAACAGGATTTTAGCCAAATTGAACGATTTATGAAACAAATAAAGGCAGCAAACAGTGCTGGGGAGCACAGTCAGCACCGGGTGCGCCGGGAGTCTCCACCCCACCAAGACGCACCCCGAACAGTTCCAGTCCCTGGCTTATATACCTTCCAGGGATAACACAGCCCCCCTGTGTAAACTGACAGGCTGGAGTGCTGCCAGGCGACCCCCACAAGACATAACCATATACATCTTAAACTGACATGTTGGAGTGCAGGCCAGGTAACCCCCACAGGACATCCTGTAGCTTTTGTCTTGTTAATGGTCAGGTAGCTGATTCAGGGCGCCTCTGTTGATCACTTTCCTTTCAGAGACAAGATGTTTCTCCAGAGGTATCACAATGCACGCAATGTGCTACATTGTGGTTCTTTAGGTGAAGATTTGCACATCCTTTATATAGTTTATTGCAAAATCTCAAACTGTCTCTCCCAGGCCCGCTACCATACAAGGGAATGACATTATGCACCCCAACATTATTTCATGTCAACACGAATCACAGGAACATATATCACAGTCCTCTGGTTCTACAGGTACCTTAGGGATATACTATAACGTGTAGGTTGTATCAGGCATTGATTCATTAAGTGTTCTCAGGGTGTGCCTGATGAATAAGGATCACATGGACAACTGGCTGTACAGTTTTTCTCTTTAAAAAAAAAGCTTTCTTTAAGTACGGTGGACATTGTTCTGCAGTCAGCCTTCACAATATAGAAAACTTAACTTCCGTTCCTGTTTTTACTTGAAGAAATTGAAATCTACATCTTTTTGAAGTTTTACAACTACCTCACACAAACAATTTTTTTTGGAAGATGTTCTTACCACTTGCTGGAAGTTGCACTTTGAAACACAAAAAGTCACCGTGGTTTAAAAAGAGAAAGAAAAGAAAGCTTGACCACTTACTGGAGAGGTTAGGAAGTGTTTGGGAGATGCAGAAGATAGTGCTTTTAAGAACAATGTGCTTCTGGTTTAAGTCTTGCTGGTGTCAGGATGGTTAATAGTAAAAGTGTCTGAGGAAACCAGACACACACATGTAATTCAGGGAAAACAGACTGCCATTCTTACACTGAAATATGGAATCAAAATGCTATGGGTGACATCAGCTATAAAAACTGATGCAGAAGTACCTGCAGGCTTAAGGCATAACCAACTTTAATAAAAGTATAGTTGGCGTGCTGTGTAGAAAGCTGATTAGGGTGATAACTCATTGTGCTTCAGTAGTATCTTCTAGCATTCAGTTATTGAAATGAAAGGATTCTGCTGTTTAACAAAACACATTGTTGTCTAATATGCAAGCGTATGCAACTTAACACCTCTTGTTATCAACCAGCTCTATACTTTTATCAACTCAATAGGCTCTTCTGTTTTCCTCCTGGTTGCACTGTGATTACATTCTTTTATCAGATATTCATTTAAAAGAACTGCAGTGAGTTTAGGCAATATTTTGAGTTTAAAGTCAGTATCAATTGCATTTTAATAACTTGAATAACAATGCTGCTTATTTTTTAATAAAAGCAATATTCTAGAAAGAGGGTACCACCTGTATAGAAGAGTAGCTCAGATTTTTTTCCCCACCTGTGTAGATGCAACTGTACTAGTTGGGAACCTGACATGATAACTTAGAAAAATAAAAATACACACATGACATTGTGCTATGACTAAGGGCAAACAATATTAGGTACTAATTTATATGCTAAGGCATGATCCTGCAAATATTTATGCATGTGACTAAGTTTACAATGTGCATGAATATACTTAGATCTGTAAGCGCTTGCATTAGGGCAAAATAAAGAGCACCTGCATCAAAAGTAAAACTTTAGTACTGAAGTACAGGTAGGATAGCTGTGAAGTATTTCAAATATATGTCACTTCCTTTTAATCTCATTTGAGAATAAAAACAAAGGAAGGGGTTATAGAAGCTGTATAAGTGTCATCATGTAATCATCCTTAATACTGTTTCCACTATTATGAGTGACTAATAACAAAACGTTGCTGCTTTACACTTTTGGTGAGAAAGAAGCAGCAGGGCCATGGAAGTTATCTGGGAAAGCTGCTATATGGCAGTGGGTGGGAGGCAGCTGTCCTAGCAAGTGATCATATAAGAAAAACTCATGGGTTTAGGTGTATAAATTTAAAGAGAGACAACAAATAGGGGTCTGTTGTTCTAGATCTACCACAACACTTGGGGCAGAAATATTTTCAGAAGCCTAGTTTTCAAACTGTAGTGATTGTGCAATAATACTTTCCTACTTTTATTACAAAAAAACCTCCAAAAGGGTCCAATTTGATTAATAAAATTGTTGAACAAAGTGAGGTTCCCCAAAACACAAAAAGGAAAAATTCTAGCTAGAATTGGAACATCCTCATTAGGTGTGTCTTCCTTAAGCCACTTGCATTGGAGGTGACTGAATAATGAAGAGTAGATATTATCTTTAAATGACCTTAACTGTAAATCACTATACTGCCAATATTACTCGTAGTTGTGATTCTTGTTTACAGCTGTCAGCTATCCCCCAACGATCCAGCTGAAATGTTATGCACGGAGGAGGAATTAGAGAAGTGCTTATTGAAAATCTAATTACCCCCTAATGCATTTAAGTGAACTCATTGTTCCTTAAAGGTTTGAATATGCATAATGACAACAGGGATCCAAGGGGAGGATTCAGTGTCCATTTTAAGAAACACTTCCCTAATGTCCACAGTTTGGATCTTGAAAGATTTGTTTAGCTGACTCTTGGAGTTTTGAAGAACATGAAGAAATTAACTCCACCTTATTGCATGTCTTCCCTTGCCCCTTAGACAAAGTTGAAAGGGCAAGATCTATAGTCGTCTTCACTTGATGGTAGAACATTTTAGTATACAGATGCTATTTCAGAATGATTAGTTTACCAAGGATCTGTAACTTGTACATGGGTTTTCCATGCCTGAAAGTGGTCTGTGATGTTTTATGGCACAACAGAACTGGGATAACTTTGTATGACTTGAGACATGGCTTTTTAAGTAACAAAGCTGTGGTGGCTCCGTTACCTTTTTCAGCTGCCAAGAAGATCACAAGGCTGGAAGTAGAGTGATATAAGAGAAATTTTTGTTTGGGTAAAGCAAAAAATGGAGAAGTCAATCTATTTTATCACACAACTTTCCTTAGCTTGTTTTGATGTAATGTAGGTAGGACCTTATCTGAAGGCTGATATAGCCAACAGGGATAGATATCGAAGAAACATCAGCTTAAGGAAAAAGACCCAAGTTCATTCTTGTACAGCTATATAGTCTTGGAAGAAGTTGCCTTTATCATGTACTATCACTCTTCCTTAGTTGTGGGTTGACCCTGGCTGAAGGCCAGATGTCACCAGACCTGCTGTATCACTGCTCTTCTCAGCTGGATAGGGGAGGGAAACCCCCCCCAATCCCCCAAAAGGCTTGTATGTCAAGGTAAAGATAGGGAGTGGTGACTTGGAAATTCTTGTCATAGGTTAAACAGAGTTAACTTTAACAAAATCTAATTTATTACCAAGAAAGAGTAATGAGAAATAAAACCAAATCTTAAGACACCTTCCCCTCACCACACTTTTCTTCCCAAGCTTAACTTTACTCCCTTTTTTTTCCTACCTCTTTCACCAACAGCAGCACAGGGGGATGGGGAATTGGGGCTTGGTGTCATTTCATTGCATGTGGTCTCTGCTCCTCCCTCTTCAGGGGAGGACTCCTCATACTCTTCCCCTGCTCCAGCATAATCTCTGTATATTATTCATAAATAATACTCAAAGAGAAATCCTAAGGGACAACAAATTTGATACAGCACAGCTCTCAAATGTGAAAAACAGGGTCATTAAGACTGAAATAAAACATCCCTACATCAGCTGAGGTTCTTAATTTGTCATTCTTCAGAGGAAATATTTTTCCTACTTATTTTTTTTAAACTGAGAACTTTGAGAGTTAGTAGTAATTTGTTTCTGTACATTCAGACAAACATGGCCCTAGATGTGGTATTGGAAAGCAGGTACTTTTTTCAGTAGAACTGGTAAAGGCCATACTTGCTGCAACTGGCAGCTGCCCTTTGCTATCCTCCTGCCTGGACAGTGTTGTGAGGGAATTGTTTTTTAAGTTGTGATTTTGTGCTTGGGTGTGTTAAACTTCTCCCAGGAGGCTTTGAATGGAACCAAAGAAACTCTTGTGCCACAATGATTGCCGGTTGAAGTATCCCCATGAGGAGGCAAAATTCGGGTTGCTGTGATCTTGTCTCAGGCTGCACATGCTGACAGACCCTCCCCTCCATCTCAATAAGTACTTTTGTTCCACATATTGTCATTTAATTTTGTAGTGATATAAGGGGGAAAAAAACCCACCCTGACATGAGAACCTTCTACACGAGTGAACTGATTGTTCAAGCCTGTAGTGAGTAATTTCAAAGACAAAAATGCTGTTAATCACTTGAATTATACCTGTGACTCTACAAACCTTCTCCTATCCCTAGGACCAAACTGTTTCCTCTTTCACAAGCCTCTATTGCTTACAAAGTGAAGTTGAGGAAAGTTAGTATAGTAATTTGGGAATAATGAGCACTGATGTTGCTGTTTTCACATGTGGGCAGCTGAATTTGTGTGGTATCTTTGGGTTTTTGTTTGTGTGTTTTTTGTTTTTGTGGATTTTTTTAAGTATCAGTGAACCTGGCTACTTAAAGGCATGGAGTACTTCAGTAAGGGTCCTTTATGTAAAAGTTAATTTACTTAACTTGTCCTTTTTCAGCTGGTACTTCTAGCATTGCTACAGGTCAGGACAACTGAAAATTGAGCTTTCCAATGTGGATAGTATTGTATTCTTACTTATTGTATTCGTGTGTTTCCATTTCAGTCCTTAATGAAATGAGTGAATGCCCATGTACTGTGACTTTCATACTGTGAAAGAGATGAGCTTCAGCAGTGATTTGGAGAAATCAAAGGCTGAAATTTTGTGAGCATGAAATACAAGTTTCATACCACAGCTACGCAGTAGAGATTTTCATTAGGCTGTGTTGCAGGGAAGGACTCTTACTCCTGCTTCCTATGCTAACCTTTAAACTCATGGCAAAACACCAAAAAGGGAATAACTTGAGGATTTTCTGCCACTTCCACTTAAGAATTCTGATGTTTTTAACATTTTAGTGCAAGGGAGACAACTGCCATTCAACTCAAATACACAGTTGTATGAGCATTTAGCTATCTAATTTTATTAGCTAATTTTTTACTTGCATGTTCAGCTAACTGTGTGGCTAGGCACAAACAAGTGTTAAAAACAAACAGTACATTTAAACCCTAAGCTTGGAGTACATCCCAGTATTTCACAAGCCAGCACTTAGATCCAAAATGGAGGAGTCATTAATATACATTTTGCAAGTTTTCTTGATGCACAAGCATTTATGCCCTTAGATTGCTGGCAATAAGAACAGATCTTGTATTCAGCTACTGTGCTACTGGTGGTTGGCTGAGTGGGCTATCAAATTTGTTTAAAAAAGACACAATGCGATTTCAAAGTAAAAAGCAAGCTGGCAATTAACAGGCACTGGCACTTATTGAGACATGGAAAAGGTATTTTCTACACTTTTCCTACTA
Source organism: Laterallus jamaicensis coturniculus (assembly GCA_022605575.1). NCBI lineage: Eukaryota > Metazoa > Chordata > Aves > Gruiformes > Rallidae > Laterallus > Laterallus jamaicensis. The sequence continues at coordinate 9,266,972 of JAKCOX010000005.1, forward strand.
CCTTAAACACACCTTTTTTCTTGTTTCATACTATAAATGAGTATTAATATATAAACCAAATTTAATAAGTTGCATCTCTGGTTTTAACTAGATAGAGGGGGCACAACATGAAATGCAATGGTATCAGTATGTGTCTTGCAAGAGTGTTAAAAATCATTTGAAACAAACATATCCTAAATATTTAGTTGTTTGTTTGCAATCAAAGCATTTCTTCTCTTTGCTTCCCTGCAATTAAGCACTAATCTGGTTTGCTAAATAGCTACACCTTAAAATAATAAATGGGTCAAAATATATCAAATGTAGGAAACTGTTTTTAAGAGGAAAAAAATATGGAAATTAAGTGACAGATTTAGTTGTGAACCAGACTTTAAAAGTTATTTTAAACTGTATCTGACACCCGAACATATCTTTAAATACTTCCAAAAATTTGGCAGCTACTCAGCTTTTTTTTAGTATGGAAGCAGCATGGAGTTTGAGCAGCTTCTGAGACCATTTAATAGTGCTAGGAACTACAATGCAGTGTGTAGTGTGTAGCAGTTGAAATCTTCAAGTGTTGTCTGTAACTTGTGATTGCTCTTGCAGTGGAGAATCCTGTAGCACATAGAGCAGGTCAATATGCAGAGGTAGTTTTTCTCTTCAGGGCTGTTAGTGATGGTATCAAGTATTTAAAGCTAAAAGGGAGCCCTGAGTCCCAGACCTTATTCATGTTATAACTTGGTGTATTCAGTAGCTTGTGTTGTGTTGGTAGACGTGTTCTTCCTCATTTTTTTCAGTGTCGCGGCATTGTCCAGGTTGGAAGGAACTCCTTGCTCAAACAGGGGCAGCTTAGAGCAGGATGTTCAGGAGTTAGTCCAGTCGAGTTTTGAATCTCTTCACTTATAGAAACTCTTTGAGCCCTCTGGGCAACTTCTTTGTGTTTGACCACCATCACTTTCTTGTTGTCAGACTTAATTTCATGGTTTTGATTTTTTTTCTGGTAGTATTTTTCTGTAATGCTTGCTGTCTTTTGCCCCCATTAATGCGTGCTACTGAGAAGAACCTGGTTCCCTCTTCATCTCTTTGCATCAGGTATTTATACACATTCGTGAGATCACTTTGACCCTTATCTTCTCCAGACTGATACAGAAGCTGTATCTAGTTAATAATCAGAAGCCCGTCTTTCCTGTTTTCAAGAGTAAAATTAATGTGCTTGGAATAAGTTACTTATTGCTGCCAAAGATCAACCACTCACAGAGGTAAAATGACCTGGTATTTTGTGTACTGCTAATGACATCAGTGATGAGCATTCATAGGGTTTGCTTAAAACAGGCAAGAGATTTTCTCCAGTTGGCTGACTTTCCACTCCACTGCTGACCATTAAAGAGAAGAAGAAAATAGCCCACAGTGCTGAAGATAATCTGCTTTTGATTACATACAGAGCTTAGGGGGAGAAGTCACAAAACAAACCCCTTTCCAGGAAAAAGAAAACACAACCAACCCAAACCAAAAATAGTGATTTATCCAAGCAGAAAATATGTACATATTTATTTTGAGCTAAACCTGCATATCCAGATTGAATCTGAGAATTAGTTTGGGGAGAGAAAAAGTTTTGAAATGTCAAAATAATTTTGTTTGATTGTTCTGAACTGAAGTATTTCTTGTATCTTAATCCAGTGGCTGGGAACTGACCTGTAATCTTTTTCTAATTCATAAACTGGACATGAAGTCAGGCATCCTATGTTTCTCAAAAGTACCCAGAGGCCTTCTGAGAGGAACCTTTCTCTGAGTTACCAGCTGTAACCCTTCTACTATCTAGATCAATCCTACCTATTCAAAAATGAACAAAAGAGAGACTCAATAGCCTGTCACATTCAGTGTATCTGAAAAGGGAACTGGGGGGACACCCAAAACGTTTCTGTTCTGGGTCAATTGGTCTGAATTTGTTTCTTTGGTTTTTCAAGTCAGTAGCTACATTGAAAAAATCAATTATTTACACATCTCTAACTACATCTCTTTTGCCAGCCAAGTGTTGGATATGGGCACTTCAACAACTTCCCTTCTTGTCCAAGACACTCCACCTCCCATCTCTGACCCTGCTTTTATGTAGCAGACGGTGGGATAGCTTAATGGAGAGCATATCAGTTCTTGTGGAAAACTGTCAGCCCACTTGTGATCTCATTTTGTTACTGAAGGGGTAGAAAAAGTCAGAAGCCTGTCCTTTGTTGGGTTTTTTGTTTCTTCCCTACCCCCAACCAGTTTATTTGTGGAGTTGTGTGAAAATCTGTGGAGTGTTGTCTATGGAAGACTAAGATACCAGAGATGTTTGGCTAGAAGGTAGGATTCAGGACACTTACATATTATTCCATTGAAATGACAGTCTTAACTCTGTGTGCTAAAGCACAAGTGTGTATAAAAAAAATAGTAGTATTGCTTAAGATTGCTGTCTTTGAGGACAGATAATTGCTGTGTAAATCAGGGGGGTATCAGTAATAGAGGTGTTCAATAGGAAACATGGTGCAACATTTAGGTTGTAGCATCACATGTGCTTGTGAAGGTGTCTGGGCTAGGTGACCTGAGAAACCCCTTCTCACCTCAGGAACTGGACTCATACAGTATAAATGACTAGTTGAGACTTTGAAAAATATGTATTCTGCTTAGTCAGTCATCTCCATCCAAACACCTTAACTTTGGATACTGATTGAGCATCATCCCATATTCTTTCTGTCAATAAAATCTTCCCAACACGCAAAGATCAAATATACAAGGTTATTCAAATATTTCTCTGCTGTTCTGTGCTTAATAAAACAAGTGAAAGTGAATAGCAGAAGTGCATCTAGAAGACATAGGGCTATTCATAAAGCATATTATTTCTTTAGACTCCCCAAATTCTAATTAGAACTTTACAAAGCAATAACAAAGATAGCAACTGGATTCTAAACTAATAATTCTAAGCTCAGTGCAAACCGGAAAGCCCCAGTGCAAGTAAAATAATACAAGACACCTGTTTTATATGGTACACACCAAAAGCAAGCCCCAAGGACAATAACTTTTAATATAATCATTATTAAATGTTTATTAGCCAAAGCTCAAAATATCAAGAAATGTATTGTAGTAGAGAAACAACTATCTCCCAGACACAGAGAATCTTTCTATTTTGATGATTAAAATTTTGTTTGCCAATAATCTTCTGGCCCAAGGTAGCAAGTGTTATTACTGTACTTAGAAAGTAATGAAAGCATATTTCTTATCATTCAATTTTCCTATTTATAATTTAAAGTGCACTCCTGTTCATCTATCTGTTTGAAATTAAATTCTTAAATTAAATACTTTATAGCTTTTTCATTCCTCTGGAGATAACAAAATTACTAATAAAAAAAATCTATTCAAGGAATCCAGGGAGGAATTCAAACGCAGAAACTCTGGAAAAGTTCATTAATACTTTGGAGATACACAACTTTAGCTTGAATAAGCCAAGTTGCTTTTTAAATCTCAGCTCTTGCACCAAAGAAAACAGAACTAGGTTTAAAACCAGACCAACGCTTTAAACCTCTCTTTTTGTTTCACTAGGAATGAGTACCCAACAATAAATGGAGCTATGCTTTTGCATGCTTCTTTCAGGCCCACTTCACACCACTAAGTATGCATTGTGACTGGGAATTGAATTTGGATCTCCTGTATCTTAGTAGAAGGGTACAGCAATAATAAATAAAATGACAGTGTGTATAGCACTTCAGGAAGGAAGGTGGGAACCTGCTTTCTTACTGATGCTTTGATAGACCACACACATGAAGCCTCTTTTTGAGGCTGCTGGTATTTATTAACATGTAATTTCTAGCAGAGGTGGGGCTGATTCAGACAGAGGGTTTTAAACTGAGGAAGAAGTGCTTGAAGTGGTAGTAAACTGGAAATCAGTAGAGCTGAGTTTCTGTATTTTCCTGCTGGTAGGGGAACAGTGATAGGAGCTGGAGCTCTTTCTGTTTGAGTGGGGATATTAATTGACCGTATACTAAATCATGGGATGCTAGGGGTTAGAAGGGACCTCTGGAGATGATGTAGTCCAGCCCTCCTGCCAGAGCAGGATCACCTGGAGCAGGCTGCACAGGACAGCATCCAGGAGGTTTTTGAATGTCTCCAGAGATGGAGACTCCACAGCCTCTCTGGGCAGCCTGTCCCTGTGCTCTGCCACCCTCACAATAGGGAAATTCCTCCTCGTGTTTACATAGAAGTTCCTATGTTCAAGTTTATACCTGTTGCCTCTTGTCCTGTCACAGGGAACCACTGAAAAAATACTAACCCCATCCTCCTGACCCCTCAGCCTTGGGAATATCTCAGGCTTGAGGTGGTGATTGCACTTCAGGAGGCAAAAGAAGTCCTGCTAGAATGGTGTGTCTTGGACTGTGAAGGAGGCTCACAATTGAAAACAGAGTTTATCAAGCAGCAGTTTTAAGAGTAGGTTCAGAGTAGCCTTGAAGTGAGGGATTGCTGCTGAATGAGATTAAACAAAAGCAAACCCCCCTGAATAGCAGTAGAATTTTTTAATACAGAACTCTGATAAATCAGCAGAATTAATTCTTGAAATCAGCTAGTTCCTTAAATAAAACTTTGGCATTAGTGTAAATCAATTAAGGTGAAAAATAGTTACAGAACTTCTGCAACTGAACAAATGAAAGGGGGATCTTTGCATTAATGAGAGCATATGAAGGGAAGAAAAGGAGACAATGTTGGGAGAGAAAATAAGCATTGCTCTAAAGTGGATTCATATACTAGAGAAAACAAACAAAACAAAGTAATAGACTGAGTACACCAGTGTTGAAACACTCAGCAATGCAACAGTGAGGGTTTGAGACCAATTTTCCATTTAGAATGCTGTACCACCTTTTTATATCCACACATTTTATATCTACTACCCTTAAACTTTAAAATACACATATGTAGAAGAGATAAAAAGCAGCAAGAGAAACTGAAGCTGTTTTCCTTCTTTTCCCTGGGTATTCCAGTAAATCTGGTAAAGCTGGAGTTCTAGCATTCTCTCCTACAGTGTTGTGTTGTTACAGCAGTGTTCTTACTAGACTTCCAAGAACTTGATGCTACAGGACTTCACGGAAAGTCCCTACTAGACTGAATACCCTCCTGTCTGTAACATACTTTTGATCCTCTGAGGCAGAATTGGATATCAAACTAATAATATTCTTTAACAGAAATTCTATGAGGATGAAAGCTGGCAGCACTTTGCTGGATCTTTGTATTTAAAATGTAGACACCTTGACTTTATTTGTGAGTAATTTGCTACGCATTTTTCAAGAAAAAAGTGAAATTAAAACCTTAGTGTGGAATATTTTCACATTATCTTTTTTTATTATCATAATTTTCATGGGTTTCTTTAATTTATGTGCTCTTGTGATACATTTGGCCTGACAAGAAGCATATGGGACAACATAGATTTTAAAGACTATTTTTGTTCTTCCTTATTTGAATTACTGTACTTTTAAGAGTCACTAGAAGGAGAATGTCTTTAATCCAACAGAGAAATTGTTTGGGGTTTTTTTCAATAGGTCTACTATTGTGATTCTATAAAAATCTTCTTGTCAAATTAATGGGTTTTGCTTCAATAATTTTCAGAATACATATATCCAGATTGCAGTGAAACAGAGGGGGTTATTTCAAAACTGCCAAGAACAAAATAAACTGAATCAGGGTGGGTAATTTCTGTTTAATTTATCATCAGTGATGATGAAGATTGTGTTAGGTAAGTCTTGTGTTGCCACAGTGCGACCGTTTTGGTTTATGTCTCCAAAATGCTCACTGAACTCATGGGTTTTGCATGCGCAGCTCTTGGTACTTATGATACAGAAGGTGGAATAGATTTTTTTAAAACTATGTTGGCTCAACATTTTTATAGAAGTAAAATAAACAAACCTATATTTTTTTGCTAGTATTGTGAGATAACAGCAGAGGTTAGTGAGGTAAGAAGGCATTTTTATGTTTAATGGCATAAAATTATACCTTGATGAATGGATGTTTGAGAAATGGGAGTCTACTGGCTTAATTTGAACAAAAAATGGAATTTGTAAATATTTTGAAGAGTGGGAGAACGCTACCTGTTCATTTGCACAAATGATTTAAAAGCATAATCTCTTTAAATTGGTTTCACAAGTCTGCAGTTTACAATAGATTTTAGTAGCTGAAGTAAGGCAATATATCTTGCATGTTATTCCTGATGTGTTCATGCAGCTGTGCTGCATTATACAGAACTGTTAAAAATCTATTAAGCAAAAAATACCACCTGATGCTGTTTCTTGTTTGATATAATTTTGAAATATGCAAGCATCTCAAAATAAATCTTAACGTTTGAGGCAGACTTGGGAAGTGAAAGTTTTGATTTCTGAAGCAAATAAAGACTTGAAATTGCTGTGGGGAGTGCAGTAGATGCTGAACAACTCCTACCTACCCGTTGGACATGTATAGCAGGTGAAACACAAAGCTCCTGTGGAGTCCTTTAATATTACTCAAGACTCCTCTAGAAGCACTAATTTTGAGTCTGACAGCATAGTCAGTAGGGGACCCAGTTAATGCTTGCTTGTCGGCTCCGCTGAGATGACAGCGATGAGCTCACACTGTGAGGGTAGTTTCTGTAATGTGGGCACCTGCCCACCTGGGAATGGGCAGAGACCAGGGAGTTTTGAACTGAGTCTCTCAAGAGCTGTGAGTGGTAATGACTCTCATGCTAGAGGCACTATTTAATTAAGCAATCCTCTTGATTTCACAGAATTGTGAGAGTCGCTGCATCTTTAAGAAGTGAGGGGTTTAACAAGCACAAATTGGTAGAGTAAAACCAGAAGGTTTTAAATTTAAGGCTTTTTTTTAAGCAAACCACCTTTCCTTTAAAAGAAGTGGAGCTATTTAGCACAAAAACTGCTTCAGACTTAAGTATTCCAAGGCAGGATCTATGTGGAACTGGGGAAAAAACAATGAGCTGAACCTCAGAAAGCAGCTAAAACTCACTGCTGGTCTCCCTGTCTCACTTTCTTGCTTTCAGAGGATGTGTGGCTCCCCATTGAGCATGCTTCCATCTTTTGAGGACTGGGATGCGAATGCTTTATTTTCTTTACCCTAGTGGCTGTTAGAGCCTCTATTTGGTTGGCTTGGAAAATGCTTACAAAAAACCCCAGTGGGTTTGGGTACTTAGAGAATTGAGTGAAATTCTTCTGTTTTCCTTTCCAAGTGTATCTAGAAAAAGCAGAGGTTGGAGATGGTCAGTGATAGCTCCATCCAATCTTTTAACAACCAGGCAGCTATCTCCAGAAATACCTTTCTGCTGTGCCTGCTTCTGTGAGGGAGTTGGACGCGGCAAACATTTGGGAATACTTTTTTACCTCCCCTGTTGCAACAGTTCTGCCACACATAAAAGCAAATAAAACCCCATTTAGTTAGGGCAAGGAAAATTCTTCTAAATAACTAGTGGATAAAAAACTGATTACATCTCTGAAGTAAAATGAAATTGTTTTTTTTTCTGAATCATGACATATACAACCATTAATTTTAGGAAAAATATTTACTTCCCATAGGTACTTCTATATTTTGAAGCAAATGGTGTTCTAACATGTTCAGAAAATAGTTTTATCTCTATGTAATGATACTTCTATTTGTGAAAGCAGATTTCATTCACTTAAATAAGATCAAGTTATAATCAGAGGAAGTTTGAGAGACATGCCACTTAGTGTCTTCACTCCTGAGCCACAGTAATCCTCTGACTCAAGGTGGCAGCAGGTTAGGGAGCCTTTGCCTGTCCTAATACTTTGTTTCAATCCCCTTTACTTGGTAATGTAAATACAGTAATACAGTAAATACTGGCTAGTGGCATTTGAAAAGTAAATTAAGATCTCTGTTGATGATATACATTGCTATGTTACCTCTGATTAGTGTAGAGAGGGGCCCAAGAAATTAAATAAAATGGACAAGGAGGGGAAAGTTAAAAATAATAGCTATCATTGTGATGCAGGGAACTGAAGTGATTCCTGCATGTGGCTGAAGGCAAAAGTTACTGTCACTCAAAATAAAGCAAGAATAAGCCATGTAAATTCTAGGCAGATTAGGTCTCCAAAATTACTATGTTTTATATACTTTTTAAATTCTGGAACAGATACAGCTGTGTTTTAAAATTTTGAGGTTAGGGATTTTGCAATATTTTTTTAGAGCTAAATTACTTTGGCCACCATTTAAATCAAACTGATGAATCCTTGCTAGAATTTATTGGAAATATAGTATCAATATTTTAACTTAACCTTTTTCTTGGAGGGGTATATTTCACATTCTTATTGCTCATCTTTGTTTTCTTTCTTTACAGAAAAACATGCTTTGATGTGAAAAATGTTATACTGAAGCAAAATTCAAATGCCTGTATAGCACTGTTAGGGTATGTTGTAACTTTCTATATGGAATTTAAAGTCAACATCTGCAGTAACTTTATAATTTTTCCAGTATTCCTGATATGGTTGATGGGTTCTTAAATAAGTTAATAGGTCAGATGACATTGAAATATGTTACGATTCTTGGAAGACTTGCTGAAATCAAGATTTTATCTTCAGGTGAAGGACTGTGCAAGATGTGGAGGGCCAGAAAAGCTGACACTGAAAGGCTGACATGTTGTTTCTCAGGGAAATGCCTTCTGGCAAAGAAAGAACACTTTCCTCATGTCACATTTATTTAGAGATGCAGAGTAATTTTTTGGTATCCTGTACTATGGCCACTAATGCTCCACCCCAAGTGAGGAGTCATTTCTGTTGTTAATGGTTGCTTAAAGAAACCCTTGGTGTTCTGTTTTCCTCTGAGCTGCTCAAGAACCCTGCTCAGGGTTAAGAGCTCTTAGCCTAGATAGCTCAGCCTGACTTAGTACTACCAGTTTAGTTGGTCACTTAATTGTGTGTTTTCCCAGAATTCTTTGAGGGCCTCTCTGTCTCTTCTAATACTGTTGGTATATACTCCCCATTACTTCATTATTGTCCCAAGAGAGAGTTTGTGATCACTAAGATCCAGTCTTATAACTTGGTGCTCAGACAGCCTGCTCATTTATTCATGGCCAGACACGTATTATGCAATTCACTCTGTCTCAATTTTCTAATTTTCATTATTGCACATCCAGTTATTGTGCATCTGTTTGAAGTTTGCTGAATGCCAAAGACTTCAATGGCCTGTGCCTAAAAGAAACAGCAGAATGCTGATGCTCTGTTTATCAGTGCTCTTATGTCTTCCTACATAAGCCTAATATGACAACAGGTTATGTCAAAAGACGTAACGCACACAGTCAGAGGGCTGCTTGCTGGTTATCTGTCTTTCCACTTCTAAACGGTTCAGATAAGATCAATGTACCTTAGCTTCTGACTATACCCTGTGTATGTCTCAGATTGTGGCCAATGCTAAATTTTGTTTACGAATTATGGTGGGCTTTTTTGTTTTAAAATTTTGGGAGATCATTATGCCCAGCTGTCTGCTTGCTTATGAAACCAAATTGGGTTTTTCATACCATTTCAGGAAGTTTCTTGGTTCACAATATAAGTGGTCTTATCTGCCTCTCTCATCTTGGTGCCTATTCAGTTCTTAAATTCTGAATTGTTGCAAACTTGCAGTTGTGTTTCATATATCTGTAAGAACACATTAGATTTCTTAAACCACTGGAGATAAAAGTCAACATTCTGACCTTGCAGAAGACTTCATACCTCACTATTCATAATAATTTTGTGGTGTTTTTGTTTACTCTCTATTTAGCTGTTTTGTCATGTGTTTTGTTCCATTTACTGGTTATGATAAATTCTGATTTGTGATTGTATATCTTCACATTTCAGGGTTAACTACCATATCAGTTATTTCAATAAACACCTTCAATTTCTTGATTTATACTCCTATCTTTTCTGATAGCTTCAAATTACTGTAGTGGGTGGTAAAATAATTAAGTAGAACCTTACCATCAGCAGTTTACGTGACAATTCTCAACTGCTGTTTTCCAGATTCAAAAAAACAATGTGAAACTTTTTGGAAGAGATTTAATTATCTGGAAGTTCATCCTGAAAAGCTACATTTAGGCCAGTTATGCTATGCTCGTGTACTTTTGCCATGCTTTCTGTATGTATACTTTTTGCCTCTGGTAGAAACTTGAAATAAAGAAATCTGTGACATGCCCTATATTTCCTGAAGGCTAGACACTTGTTTGGGAAGTGTGTGAAGGGCACAATCCATTTATGCTGTACTTTCTTGACTTGGATATTACCAAATGAAGTTAATCTTTTTGGCTTATCTCTTTTCCTCTTTATTTACATTTTTATTTTAATGAACTGTCCATATAGTGTAGCTTTGTTATTTACCGGTAGCATCTCTCTAATGAGATGAAGAATAAAGGCATCATCAGTGTATATCAGAAATCTACCAGCTCCCTTTACACTGATTCCCAAAGAAAGTACAACCAGTCAGAGCCCTAAATGTAACTCTTATTGGTGGTGACAATCAGGAAATTCAACAAACAATGCTAATGTTCCTATTATTTAAAAAGACAGTAAAAATAATAAATGGTATGACTTTATTATATCTAGAGATTAAAAAAGATGCTTTTATCATCTTTCATAACAAATCACAGTATGAATGGGAAGAGTAACGCTAGATTTCAGCACAACATTCTCTACTAGATGCTTGTACTGTGAAAATAGAAATAATTGTTATTGTGCTTTTTCTTTGTATTATGTTTGTCACTTGTGCAGTTTTAGGATGCTGATCTAGTGCTTTCCTTGCCATATAACTCTTACCTAAGCTCATAAAGCTACTTCTTCTATCCACAACTAATTAGGGATGTGGAGGTTCTGAGCTGAACAACTCCACCACCTCCCCAGGCAGCCTGTTGCAATGACTAACAACCTTCTCTGAAGAAATTTTTCCTAATATCCCTTCTAAACCTAAGCTGCCACAACTTGAGGCTGTTTCCTCTTGTCCTATCAACTCGCATGCCTTCCCTGGGTAGTGCTAATCCATTAAGCTGCTTTGAGATCCACCACCTCTGTGTTGTTCTGAAAAGCCACAAAAGGCATGTTAGTTTTTGTGTCATGGTTCTCAGCCTAAGCCCTTTCTGGGAAACTGCTCTCCTGCTTACAGGAGTTACCTTCCTTCCATGAGGGTTAAGCGGGCAGCGCAGGAGTCTTCTGACCTCTTACTTTGGTGCTGGAGTCTGGTGCAGGCACGTGGTTCAACTTTGGGTTTTGATCATATTACTGTTTTGATCATATTACTGTTTTAATCATACTGAAATGAAATGTCAGCTATAATTAAGCACAAATAAGTGTAACTTATACCCTTGATCAAGCACAGTTAAGAAGCAAACCATTAATAAGATTAAGCTTCTCTAAAGTTTTGTTTGTATTGTCCTTTTTTTAGTAGTCAGGGAACAGACATACAACAGTTATGGATGGCTTCCTCTTTTCCCTTCCTAAAAAGACAGAGTACATGCAGTGTTAGTCCTGTATTTCTGAAAAACAGGCTACTTAGACTGCTAAAGATAGAGGCCTAGAAAATAACAATCAGAAGTCTGTGGCTCAGTGACTCATTTTTGATGTAAATATTTTTGTGCAAGTTATTTATAGATCACATGTATAAAGCTAACATTGACCTTTTTCTGTAGGGTGTGCTACCAAAACACATGATTTGGAATAATTTCTAAATTTAAGTGGTAATACTTGGCAGACGGTGTTGACAAGTGGGAAGCAATTGATAAAAACAGAACAAAAATAATGATTAATACAGTTTGATAGAATCTAGGGACAATTTAAAAGAAAGAAAACAGCAAGAAACAAGTGTTTAGGTGGCTTGATGCTAAAGGTCTGACTTGAGCTGATTCTAGTTAGTAATATGGTGAACAATAAAGATGGGCACCTCAAAAGAGCAATTAAGAGTGACAGAACCAAACCTTCAGCTTTTCCCACTATCTTAACCCTTAAATATTGTGTATTGTTCTACTAAAAAAAATTTTATTTGGATGAATGTTGCTAACATAAATATTTATATTACAATGCAGAAATATTTTTCTTAATGTACAACAGCCTATAGAAGAAAAGAGTATTTATTAAAGCCTCCTGATAATTATGAAAGTCCTTGCAGAATAAGCTTCAAGTTACAGTAATTGTGCTTTGAAATAACTGCTGCCTCTTAAACGCTTAAACAAAAAAACCCAAAACATGGCCTAATCTGAAGTAGATGATGTCAACTAAATGCTAGGTAAGTTAAAATATCCGGGTGTTTATTTTTGGAAATACTAAGGGCTCATATAGTCCCTCCAATTCTAAAAGCTTGGGAGGAAAAAAAAAATGCTTCACAGTTGGCCACTTTAAGCATGGCAAGTCTGCGGCTCTTCTGTACTTGAACCTTACAAACCAATCTTCCTCCCTTATAGAGACATTATAAAGGGCTAGACCCCATTAGGATTAGAGTAATAGATGGAATTCAGCAACAGAAATGAGTAAAACCACTGGAAATTTGAGTGGATCTCTGCTGAATTTTCTGCATTAGTTAGGTGCTTTTTTCCCACATCTTCCAGGGAACTTTTCATCCCAATGGATATCAGCTCCCAGCTGTGTCTTGTCATTTCTTTCTTGGTAATTGGAAAAATCCAGCAATAATAATTAGCCCTACTTCAGATATCTTCAATTAATTCCCAGGTTTCTTGTGACATTTAGTTCATTCTGAACTTTGTCTGCTTTGTCTTTACTACCTTAAGTGCAATGAAAACCAAGCTCTTAACATTGGCAGCAATAGCAAGTAATACACACCAAGAAGAAAACATTGTATTGCTTTTCTCAGTTTACCATTTTTTCTAGTAGCAAGGTTGCTAAAACTCAGTAGTGGGAGGGGAAAAAAAAACCACAACAGAGTTTGTTGTCCTACCTATTTTCTTCTGCTTTTTTTCCATCCTTCTTTTTTCTTCTGAAGGATGTTTCAGGTCACTCTATAACAAAATAACCTGAAAAGGTAGTTCATGCCAGCAAAACAAGAGCTGAAAAAGAGTAGTGGAAGACAGGTAGGAGTGTGATGGGAAAGGAGTAAGGTCATTGTTACAAGCAAGTCCAACTGTATATATTCTATGTGTAATGCCTTGCCTTACTTTCTCTCTTCTAGCAGAACTGTAATGCTGATTACTAGTAAAGCCTGAAATCGTGACCCTTGAGTTCTGTGGAAGTGCCAGAGTTATGGTAATAGCTTTGAATGCCTTGACCTGTTATGTCATTGACGGGTCATTGAAATATCTGTTCTACTGTATAATAAAATTAATAAATAGTGCAGTGTTTCTTACTGTGATTTTACTTGCAAAGAGAAATACAGTAATATTTTCAAAGCTTCTAGATAAATTATTTTAAATTCCAGTAGTACCTGCCACTTTCTTCAGTGTTTGGCATACAAGTTCACATCCGAATTTAAACTTGTGTTTATGTTTGTTGCCGTTGTAGTAGGTTTGTGTGGATTGTGCAGATAGAGGTAGTTGTCCTGGATGGTTGTTACTGTCTACTTGCAAAGACATCAAAGCAGGCATGCTTGTGGTGTCTTTGAAATTACACTGGAAGCAAGTGGTATCTTTTTGTTAAATTTATGCTGACTTCAGGCTTTGAATTAGGTCTTACATTAACATACAAAATGCAAGCATGAGAGTTATATCTCTCTGTTTAAAAATGAAGCCCTAGATATGTAATAAAAAAATCTAACTGTTTAGTAGCTAGATCACCAGTCATTAGAAATGTCAGTTGCAATAATTTCACATCTATTCATACGGAGTTCACATCCGCAGACAACTCCAAAGAGGCATGCTTCCAATATAAAGAAAACCTTGAAGGCCAGCTTCCCATTGTATTTGATTTAGTACTTTTCTTTACATATCTTGACACATAGTGCCCTGATTACGCTTTTGCCCTGGCTTGACAAAAACTAGTTCTGACTTGATGTGATAAAATGAGAAGAAATTCTGATGTGACTTCAAAGTTGCAAGTGAAATGTGCTGGGTCTTCCCCAGCAGAGTGGAGAGTTTCTTGTAGCTGCTGGGCTCTGACAGCTGTCTTTAAGGGTTGAATTCTCTTCTTTCCTGATTTTGTGATTGTGGTTTTTAATATTTGAGATTGACAGACCACAAAGTGTTTGGAGTTGGTGTGGTGACATACACCTAAGTATAAAGGAAATCAGGAAACTGGAGGGAGCAAGCAGGGACTGGCTGTGCATGTGTATTCCTTTAGGGGTGGGTTCATTAAACCAAACTCAAAGATTGGGGAAGGCCGTTTCAGAACCTTATCAAAGTACATGAAGTTTTTTCTGGAGAGCAGCAGAGTTACTGGTAGGTTAAGAGGTGTCACTGTGTGAGTGGACATCCCTGACCCTTCAGTTCTCAGCTTTCATGTAGGCAATCCGAATGCCTTTTACTTCTCACATTCTTTTACTTAGCTTCCTCCTACTCACGTACCTGTGGGAGAATTGTTAATCAAATAATGGTGAAATTGTTCGATTTCACTCCTTCCTGTGGAAAAACAAGAATAAGAAGGGCTTTTTCAATTTTTTCATCTCAGCCTCAGAAAAACCTCTTAAAGTTATTAAGATGAATGAAAATAAGTGAGAGGTAAGGGAGGTTCTAATATGTAGTGTTGACCCTCACTAACTCCAAACTCTCCATGGAAGGAATTTGGAATATTTTCTTCCCCCCCTCTATTTATCTTCTATTTAATCTTTTCCACACCTACACATTTTGAAGAGCCAGAGATCATGCTGAATGTGGGCACCCAGTGAGAAGGTCTAGAGTTTCAAAATATCTACCGTCCTTTTCAATTTATGTGTGAAAATAATCAGCAAGATAAATGACAATTACTGCTTGTAAGCAATGTAAAAAGTAAAATAGTTGAATGATAGCTTCTGGTATTGTGCTTCTTGGTATCCAACTTGTATTTATGGATCCCCTCTGCATGTACAACCCAAAAAAAGAAATGTCTTGAGAACAAATACTTTATTAATAATCACAGGGGTGGGGTGAGAAGCCAATTAATTTCCTTTGCTATAGACATAATTTGGTTCATTGAGCTCATTGAAAAATGCTGATCTTTTGGCATCTTTTGGACAAATTAATTGTTTTAAGGTGTCTTGTACTAAATACAGAGGAAAACAGATGTAAGAATTAAAGATGAAGTAGCATCTCTTCTTTTTCTGATAGATACAATAATGGTCTAGAATAAAACCTTACATTTAGGTCAAGAAAGTAACCATCAAAATAAATCATCTTTTGTAAGCTTTGTATGAAGGCTGTGATTTTTTTTTAGCAGCTGTTCAACATACAGCTGAAGCAAATTACTGCCTTAGTACAGAAGCTGCTGTTAGTGTGGCACTGCCTCCGTCTGAGTGGATCAGAGACTGATCAAAAGTTGTCTGACCTCCAAGCAGATGAATTCACTTAGACTAATACCCTACTAATACCTTAATGTATTCTACCTCTTATCAGTGTTTGCTAGTGTGGACTCAAAGCTGTGCTGTGTTTCTTAACAAAATAAACTTACATTTGGTTCAGAATCCTATGGGAATACATACTAAACTATGTTCTTTAGTGCTGCCTTCTCTTGATTTCTAAAGAATACATCTAATTTACTAACTTGTGCTGTTACCTATATGTTGATATGAGGTGAAGTGAGATTTTCTGGTTACCCTTAAGACAGTATTGTGGCTGTCTCAATGCTTTCCTCAGTTGAGTAATGTAATAAACTTAAGAGCTCTAGTTTACTAGAGTAGATGCAGATTGAGACAGAAAAGTCACATGTGCCTGCTTCCATGAACTGGGTAATTTTTAGCTCATGGACGTCAGCTTGAGTGTGTTTGGGTTTTTTTATCTTGACCATATGAAAATGCAAATCTGTGCGCTACAGCTGGATCCCAGGGAGGACTGAGCGCTGTGTATGGTGTAAAATATTTCTGTCACTGAACACTCCAGGAACACTATTTTCAGATGTATAAATGGAAACAAAAGAAATTCAGGTTTGTTGATTACCTTTGAAAACATTTGTTTTAAGTACTTAAAAAAACAATCTTTAAAGTGTAAGTAAGCCTTCCAGTTATTTTCCCCTAATGACACAGCAAAAAAAAAAGCTGAAACAGCAGAATTCTGTTGCTAAAGTTCAGATTGATTGTCACTGTGTAACACTGTTTTATAGCCTCTCCAAAACAAAGGAAATATCACCTTTTAATATATAGTTATAATTTAATATTCTAAGCTAGGAAGGAAATAAAAGAGAAAACAAATCTAATGGTCCTGCCTATTTCCAAAACTGACTTTATGAAATAGAGACATTTTTTTAATTTAGTCTTTTTCAGCAGCTTTCTATCCAGAAGTTGGCATGTGGGTTTATATTATGTTGAGTGCAATAAACACTAGATTTTTACTTCTAATACTGCAAACCATGAAGGAAGAGATCAGGGATACAACTTTTTGGTTTTTAAAAATTTCTACTATCTTCCTGATGGAAAAGAGAAAACAAAACCTGGAAGGGTATAAAAAATTTGAGCCTTCTTATTTAGAAGTTGGAGTATTCCATTGATAAAATAAGGCCTTGAAAGCTGTATTCTCAACGTGTGCAGGTTGTGTGGATATGAAATATATATCAGTCATAACTTCAGTGAGAATTTCTTTTGTCCTCATGGATCCAAGTCGGAACCTCCCAGTAGGGGATCTTAAGTACACAGATACCTTTATGACAGGTCAGCAGAGTCCTAATTGCTGTTGTACATGAGAATCAAGTGCTTAAGCATGGATTAAAGCTAGATGTGTGATATGGGTCAAATCAGTTTGGCAGCCCTAATTTTGGCCGCTGTATAGGTTATATTTCTACTGACTCCCCTCAAACATTGAAGTGCATCTGTCTCTGCAAGCTGCTGGCCATGACCCCAGCACTTCAGACGTACTGACCCCCATAGATTGGGGTGGTGATACCTGTTGCCACAGAGCTTGTCCTCAGCAGCTCAAAGGCATCTCCCAGCCTGTCTGCTGAACAATTACCTGGACAGAAATTCAGTGGGAAGGTGAACATCCTGTTCCAATCAGCGCTTTCCAATCAATCTAAAAAGCACCACAGTGCCTTCAGTGTAGTGTTAAAATGTAATCTACTCCTACCAGTATTCTTTCAGCCAGCTACTTCAGTCAAATGCTGGAATTAAACATTAATTCAAGCTATAATGGCTTTTGCTTCAAACTGGGGTAATTTTAACTTCTGCTTACAAAACAAAACATTTTATGCCAAAGCTTATGCACATGAGTACCCTTAAAGTGAAAGCTTTTTCACACTTATGACTTGAAAAGTCACAATTTCCAGTCTTAAATTAGAGTTAACAGTCAAGAAACATTTGTTTTCCACCATGCAGTGAGCTGGAATGTATGAGAAATGCACACTACAGAGTGTGTTTTCTTCCTTCATTCCTTTCATCGGGATAAATAAGAAATAGCTGCATGCAATTACCATTGCCTCACATTTATACAGTGATGTTGATTGATTTGGGAACATGGAAATCCAGGTCACAGGAGTAGAAGTATAAAGGTGTAAGGGCTTCGGAATAGGACCCATCACAAAGTTGAGGAAAAGAAAACCAAACAATAAAACAGTTTTGATCTTTAAACAAGAAGCTTAAACTAAACTCTAAACCAGAAGTGGTTAAGCATCTCCCTTCTTTCATTTGCTTACTGGGAGGTCAGGTGGAGTTACAGGTTCTAGTAGTAAATCCGTGGCAGACAGAAATTCAAGAGACTTTTGTTTCAATCACATGACACCTGACATCTGACCTTCCATATTAATAAACTCTGTGTTTAGCAAGGATACCCTGCTGGGAAAAAATAGAAAGCTGAGCTCTGACTGATTCTGAAGTGGAGAAAAATGTTTCAAAGGAGCAAATAATTTAGACATGCTTACATTATCACACTACAGTCCCTAGTATAGAGTAGCAGAGTAAATAAGAGCTGCAGCCTTTAGCTAAACGAAAAAGAATGTTTTTATTTGCTTTCTTTAGTGGGTTTGGATGATAAGAGTTTCTTTTTTCCTTAAAAAAAAAAGCATGAGGATTATAGAGAAGTAATTTTTATGTATTCCATAACGCTTCCATTTCCTACCAACCTCCCTTCTACAATAGGGTCAATTATCATCCTCTCTTACCAGTAACAGGAAAAGGTCAAAAGTGAAATAAGAAAATACCATCTTTCCTAAGGGAACAGATTCATAATGTGGAAGGGAGACTGTAATTTGGCAGCTGTAGCTTTGGGAGGCTAAAGTTTAGTACAGGAAGAAATTGGAATGTCTCTTGGTTGGGGAAATAGTGGTCATCAGAGAATGCAGCTGACACGATTTCTCTGTGTAGAGCTGACATCAGAGTGCTTGGTGCTGTCACTGAAGGCAGGCTAGCAAAGGCTCTGTTTTATGCTATTGTCAGTTCTGCTTTTTTATCTCGCATATCATGCTCAGAACTAATTGTGTTTACTGTGCTCCTGCAAAGCAGGTAGTGAACATCATATAATTAACTGGGAACTTCCAGCTCCTCCTTTTTTTTCCAAACAGCACATGGGAGGCTTCTTTCTTTTTCCCCCTCTGGTCGGGTTTTGTATTTGTATGCACGTGGTTATTGTTTTTTTCTAATTTATTTGCATTGCTGATAGGCTTCAGTTAATGGCTAGTGTGACTGGTTCTTTTATGAGTTTGTCATTTGAATTAAGATATCTATTTCAATTTTTGGCTCAAAACTAGTTCTTTTATTTATTTATTGTTATTACACATTACCAATGCATTTTTGTTGAATAGTATCATTAGTTTATTAGAAGTGGAGACAGGTAAATGAAGAAGAGATAACAAAAGAATGAGAGAAGGAATAACGATAAGTCCAAGCTAAACCTTAAAATGCAACTTTATAATTCCACTCATTCCCCCAGGCTAAGAAATTATGCCACTCTCCCTGTGGGATGGCCATCTGCAGTCAGGCAATGGAATGGTGGCAAAAGATGACCTACCACTCTGATACTTCAACAAATCAGATCTGAAGTCTGTAGTTTTCACTGAGAATGTTTGGTTTTGTGGGGGGTTTTTTGAGGGTTTTTTTATAAGAAGATAAATTCAATAAAAGTTCTCTTGTGCTAAATTCAGATGTAGAATTTGAGGTTTGGATGTCTATACAGTTAATAAAGTTAAGTTTGTAATGTAGAAAAATATTACCTATTTTCTCATCTAAAGCTGGTTTCCGAGTGTTGAACTGAGTCAACCAATTGAAAATACGAAATGTTTCAGAAATATTGGATGAAATATTGACTAAAGAAGCAGCATCCACTTTTAAAGTTTCTTGTCCATCAGGTCTATTAGCCTTCTTTTGTTCCTTAGCGTAACTTCAGCCAGACAGGTCGTTGTTATCACTAGAGTCGAATGTACCTTATGCTTATAAGCGAAGGAAAGGAAATTGTGCTTATAGTGGCATGAAAAAGTTTTTGGAGGGGGCTTAGGTTTTGTAGGTGGGTGGTGAGGGGTATGTGGTGGTTTGGGTTTTTTTTGTTGCCATGTGTTTTTAATTTCAGCTGTCAGAGAAAACATTCAAACTTTATCTTCCATTCAGGATAAGAAGCTTGTTTTAGGTCTCTTTTTAGCATGTGTTTATACACCTTGTTTTCTGTGGTGAAGGTGAAGTTCTTTGACCTTTGTAATTCATAATTGTCACCTGCAAGAATGCATAAGGTTTGGATGTTTTTGGAATTTGTGTCTATGCTTACTTAACTAAACAGTAGGGTAATGATAGACTTAAAGACACAGGAAACATGGCAGACTGAAAACAATTAAAATATTCACCCTTCATTTGTTCTTCATAATTTGTCTTGCCACACTTGATAATTATGGGAGAGATTAAAAGCTTGCTTGTTCTCAACCAATCTCTTTCATACTTGATCCCTACAGTGAAGTTGCACTGCTGAATTTGTGATATCAAATTAATTTCCATAGCAGCAGTTTTTTGCTGTGGCATCATGTAAGTAAAAAGATTTTGACTTCACTGTGGGGTTAAGCTGCTCTAAAAGAAGGAGGAAGAGGAAAAGAAAACCTCCTTATAGAGAAAAAACAACTGCAAAAGCTATGTATGCGATGTCTTGATCCAACAACTGTAAATCCTGGGAGTATTCTCCTTATTTTAAGTCAGTGGGGCTGCTCAGTAGGGATTTCTTTTACATCAAGAACTAAAGGGTAAGTCCCAGAGTGTGATCAAGTTTGTGGTTTTTTTTCCCCCTTCTGAAATACTGTCTTTTCCAAAATTATTTAACAGGAAAAATGTTCAGTAAAGCATATATATATATCTGGATTATATCACAGACAAATACAACACTTCTACGCGTACTCTGATTGCATCCTAAAAAACCACAGTATACAATGTTTGGCAATGTACCCATAGAAGCATTAGATGTATGTGCATGAATTTTTTTCAGCAGGAATGCTTTCTTCTCTTGCTGGTATCATGTAAAGATTGTGATGACAAAGTGTGTGTCTAGAAAATCCTAAACCACCACCAGGAAGGGAGGCAGGAAAAGAAGCCAGGGTTGTGAGAACTGTTGCCCACTGTTCTGCTAGGAAATGAAAGGCACTTTGACGATGGTTGCAGTGAACTAATGTTGGTCAGTCTCCTGGAAAATAGAATTATGCATAGCTGGTAAACTCTGATAAAATAAAGACCAAAGTCAGTCAGTGACAGGAGAATACCAATAGCAGTCTAAAGATTAGCAGGCTCAATTTTAAACTTACAATGCTTAAAATTCTTCTACTGCTGTTTCTAAATGTGCTAGTTTAGCAGAGCATGACTTTTTTTAAGGGGGGGGAATCCTTCTAATCCTTCTTGCTAAAATCCCATTCAAAGCAAAATCTTAATTATAACACCTAAAGCTAGTCTAAAATTATATTGAATGGAAAGTATAATATTTTAAGTTATTATTTTTGAATTATGCTTTTGATTTTTGTATTGAAAGTGGGTTCTTGGGCCAGGCAGATAGAAGAATGAGTGTTAAGGACAGATAAAAGGTGTAGAAGTAAAAAGGCCCTTTCCTGCCCCCTGCTTTCCCTCTCCAATTCCTGCATCGAACTGGGACAACAACATATTTGAAAGTGGATGGTGTGAGGATGAGGGATTTAAGATACCTAGAATTATTTTTTTTAAGTTTGAACTACTCTTCTATTTATAAGACAGTATTTCTAAGTTATAGACTGTTCCCAAATTAAACAGTAATATGCCTGAACAGAACCTAGTTCTGCTGCTTCAAAACAGCCCTTGGAAAGGATTGCTTTGTCTTTAAGCAAAAATGTTTTACTCTTATGTATCTATCTATCTAAATTAGAACAGCAACAGCAAGATTATTCTTTGTGAAACATAACATAGGGTCAGATTATAAAATGAGAAGCCATTACAGCTCATGAAATGTCATGGATGGCAACCACACCAGGAAACTTTCAAAGGAAGATGATACAAATCTCCTTTATAAAGCACTTTGCACCACGTAGATGGGGAAAAAAGTATGCAAGAGAGGTGAACTCTTTTTCTCTGGCTGACTCACTCTTTATGAGTTTCCCTACAGCATTAACTATGATCTGCCAGATGGTATGGAGAAGATCAAGGCCATGACCCCATGTCACACAGCAGACTTAATTAACATTTCTTTTTTCTTATTCATTCCTTCCCCAGACTCCCGACGGGGCATTTAATGTGCATGCAAGGGTAAAATCGAATCCATGCATATGGAAGAAAGTCCAATATTTTTAGTGATCTGTCTTTGCTATGGAGCCACAAAATGGAAATAAATGGAATGTAATTCATGAAACTAAGGAAGGTTGCTTCAACAGTGTGCCATGATGGATCAGTTACTAAAAACAACAATTTCATCACTCTTGCCCTCAGATTACCAATTTTAGAAACATTGTATTACATGTCTTAATTTCTGTTTAGTCTACTCATACAAAGATCCCCTATCTCACAATGACTTAAATTTTGCAATATGAATATTTTCACCAACTCTGCAAGGTACAGTAGAGAACAGCATTCCTAACAGACCTGATCTTGCATGCTGTGACCGTATCATAGTCAATTTGTCTGACAAATATGAAAACGGATATCCACATGCTGTATTTCATTTCACTACAGTTTGTGTACAAGAAACCATTAATAAGTTTGAAAATGGGGAATTAACCCAAATTTCTAAAGAAACAGAATTCTAAAAGAAACAAGTCCACATTTAGGGCAAATCCTTCCCATTATACAATTATAATTTAACCATTCTCTCTTCCAGGATTACATCTTTCTGGGTTATGACATGTGAGTAATGTCACTCTGGAGTCATAGGGTCAGTCAAAGGATAGATGATCTTGATGGGTGAGAGTAAGGTGTCCAGGACTGAGTACTTCTGTTTAATAGTCTGGTTCCTTTGATCTGCTCATTTCACAATTTGTTGTTCTTACTTTTTCACGGTAGAGTTGTGCCTGTATTCATAGGAATCTGTTGCTAGCATGGAAAGAAGCCATAGAAATGCAAAATAGATATATGAATTAGGACAGGTTAGACATAGAATGAAGTATACTAGTAGACAGACAAGTTATAATGGGGTGGGAAAAAACAAGAGATTTGTGTTTCTGGGAACAGACTTACCAGTTTTTACTGTGGTGGTTTTTTTTTCTTTCCTTCTTCCATTTAAATATTTTCTGGTAGGAGAACATGTCAGGACCCAGTTGCAGAAATATTTACCTAAGCCCCATGGTGTAATACAAGTTTTAAACTCTGATTTCTACTCTTCATATTTTGTCAAGCTTCATGTTTCTAAAATCAGTTTAACCCTCATGGAGATGCTTCTGTACAGACCAAGTATATGTAGAGTGATCTTCTCACCCATATTAATATAATTCCAGTAATATGTGTCTTTTATCCAACACTTAGGCAGATACTGATTTCTCTTTTATTATTATTTATTTACTTTCTAAGTATAACAAACTCTTAGGTGGATTGTTCAGATTCAGTCAGAATGCTCTTCTAGGATTCTTTGCATTTTTGCAGGGGTTCTGTTTCCTAGATAGCTGGGACAACACAGTGATCGTCATCTGTGCCCTACATTCCATTCACAGTGTTAGAAACCACAAAGTGCTTTGGCTTACTGGTCAGTAACAATCTTTGTTATTTTTTTCTTGTCCTCAGTGTCATTTTTGATTTTTCAATGACAAAGTATCCAATGACTTTTTCAACTTCTTCATTGTGGACAAAATGAGCACTTGTTCTGTAGTCTTATTGCAGAAACATTTTTTTTCTGAAGTCTTAGTAGAAATGAAAATACTACACCAAAAACTTAATACACCTTCAAACTGCAGACACAGGGTTGAATCTGTATCGAAGCTATAAAGAACTGAATCTTACATTCACAAACTAGAAGCGTTTCTTGAGGGGTCAGTTGGTTAGTGTGAGTATGGTATATACTATATATATAGTTAGTAAATACAGTAACCTGAGCTGGGGTATGGCAAATATTTTGAAAGTCACTCAGCTGGGATATTGATTCTCATTTGGTTTTGCCATTCTTAGCTACAATCTTAAACTATTCTTTTCTGTAAAAAGTTACTGAATTTATTCAGATTTATGTGCAGGGATGGCTCATATTAATTTTAAAATTTATATTCAGTAAAGGCATGCAGTCGAGCTACAAAGTAAAATTTAGAATCAAACTTATGTGTGTTAGAATGTTTTGTGGCGATGCTTTTACAAGGATTTTCTAGCTCTGACTTTAAAAATAACCCAACAAGACAGGATTTAAGAGTCAAGAGTTTTGGATAAGATGATACGCTTATCAGTTTAAAGACATAGAAACACTGTGGAGTGTTCACCTGCCTGTTAGCAACAAAGGAAGATAAATAAAATAAAATCCACACCTAAAATGAGATCCAGTGCGGATTCCCATTATGCTTCCTAATGATGCTCATTACAATCCTAACTACATTTTAATGCTGAAATCTAATGTCTCCATTCATCATTGGAATGAAATACAAATGCTGACAATTGACAAACTTAATAAAAAAGTTCATCGGACTCAAAAAACTCTCTGCGCATATTTATCAGAAGAAAGGCAAAGCGATGGTGGTTGCAGTTCAGACAGGTCTCTCTGGGCAAAAATGAAAAGCAAACAAAAATCCCAGGATGTGGTAGGGAGGAGTCAGTCAATCAGTGAACATAGCAACTAGTATTTTCAAACTGGTTAGGGATAGGTTTTTTTGTTCACATTGTTTGCTTAGAAAGCCCTCCTTTGTAAGAAAATACTAAATACAAAGTAGAGGCAGAGGGGGAGAGTAAAATACTTCTAAGTGATTTTGATAAATTAGTTTAAGATGATAAATGTTACTGGGAGTTATGTAAATTATAATCTTTCACATATTTCTGTCCAATTCAAAAGCATCCAAAAATTAATATGTCTATCCATTTAGCTGAACAAAATTATCAGTTGTCAATGTACACCTACATCTTAAGATACATAGTACTTCTATAAAATTAATGCTGTATACTGATCTTAAAGGGAGCAGAGATTGAAATTGATTTATTTTCTCAGACTCCTTGGTTCCAAGGTTTGAAATGCAAACATCCCAAATGTTTTATCGTTATGTTTTCTTGCTACTTGATCTTTCACATAAAATCTAAATAAATATGAAGATCTGTGATAACTTATTGAGATCTATTATTCAGTGTTATTTGTTGCGTGGGCAATTTTATCCTGATGGTGACAAAGCTGAATTCTTTTATACCTGAAGTCTAATTCTCAGTTGTCCTATATAATCCAACCCTAAAGTGGAAACTCTATGGATGAGTTTTGTAAAGTTGCTATTACACTTGGTACAAATATATTAATTCTATCCTTGTGAAGGCAAATGCTAATGTAAATTTTTTTGTTACATGCTTTAGTTAGCACATTTCATTCAATGAGCATGCCTTTGATTATCAATAATACTTTACTACTACTTTTCTAACATCTGGCCATGAGGAACTGAGCATGTTTTATGGTGGTATGAGGGAGGGACCAAAGAGTTTCTTTCTAGAGAATTGTATTGAGGAGTCTCTCTTCTGCCATGTACCATTCTGTTGATTCTTCTTTTTGGCATTCATGTTCTAGATTAAACTTATTGTGTAAGAAGCATCTTTTCCTTTTTTGCTGTTCTTTATTTCAATATATTTCCATTCTTTTATCCTTTTCCCTCTTTTATTTTACTTTGCTTTTTTCTCCACTTTCTTTTTACTTCTTTGTATTCCCCACCTGCCTGTGTTCTTCATCCACTTTGGCTTCTTTAAATAAAACTCTCATGTCCAGGTTGCCATGACCTCACACTGCAAAAATATCCTCAATCAAACCTTTCACATTTCTTTCAATAGGACAATACTCTGAGGGATTGATGGTGAGCAACACGGGGGTTGTATATCACTCTGCAGACAGGAAAGGCTTTTAGAAATAGGTAAACATAGTGCATATACACACATGTGATTGATTCTATATAATGTCTGTGCATGATTCTCTTGGAAGGATTTCTGAAGACAGACAACAAATGATGCTTGTGAAACATCACTGTGGTTTAATCCAGCTGGCAGCTAAAACAACTCCACAGTTGTTTGTTCACTCCCTGCCCCTAAGTGGGATGGGGGGGGAAGAATTGAAAAGCAAAAGGCAAAACTTGTGTGTTGAGATAAAGACAGTTTAATAGGACAGAAAAAAATAATGCTAAAAGAGTATATGAAACGAGTGATGCACAGCACGGTTGCTCACCACCAGGAATAAAGGCAATTTGACCTTGATCCAACACCCAGTTATATACTGAGCATGATGTATGATAGAGTATGGAATATCCCTTTGGCCAGTTCGGGTCAGCTGTCCTGTCCGTGTTCCCTCCTAGCTTCTTGGGTGTCCCTGGTCGTCTAGTTATTGGGGCAGTATGAGAAGCTGAGAAGTCCTTGACTGGCTGGCAGCAGCTGAAACATCAGTGTGTTATCAACGATTCTCATCCGAAATCCAAAACACAGCACTATATCCACTGCTAGTACAACAATTTATCCATAATCCTAACAAAACCATGACAAACATTGAGGTTTCATCTTCTAAGTATTTAATCATTAAGTTTAAAGCTCACTTCTCCGCTTGATGCGTTCTTGTGTTCCATCATAAAGAAAGATTGTAAAGCTGGATAGAGATACTGATGTAATAAGGCTTTAGAACTTTTTAGAAATTACATACCACTTTTGTGTCTAAAAAGGATGGTAAAACAGAAAATAAGAAATAAGCCTAAATAGAGTAAATCCTCCTACCCAACTTTCTTCAAGCGTGGCACGTGCTAAGAAGCATTTCTCTTTTTCTGTTATGTATGTCATTTACCTCCTTCAAAAGTAACTGCTGAAAAATTCTACCTATAACTACGGGTGCATGCTCTTATCTGCCTAATTTATCTACTTTCTCCTCTTCAATTACTTGCAAAATCTGGGTTGAAAGTGCTGTCATAATCCATTTATCTAGACACATTTAGTCAAGTGATATATTTGGACTTCAAATAAATGTACTGAATGTGATTGCATGATCTTGCCCTGTAGCAGTGTTCTGCACACTGCTGAAAATGTTTGTGTGTGACTAGAAAGCAAGTTTAACTTTTGGGTTTTGGTAATAGTAGCAACTGTTGACAACACCAATAGCTTTTTTTATAATCATACTTATGTTTGGGTGGGAATCTGAAAATACTTTGTTAATCATTGTTTCTCTTACAAGCAGTTTCACAAAGGACACAGATCTAACTAGACACTTATGATCTTTGAAAAAATGGAAGTGGGTAAATTTTTTACTTTTTTGACAGTTATCCAAATATTCAGGAACTGGTAGATGTGACTCGCTCTTCTTCCCCACCAAGATCTGATATACCCACTAACTCCATGTTTCTTTAGCAGAGCTTACAGTAGCATACTGTGGCCATGTATGCATCTTGGCATTCTTGGGAGTCTTCCCTTCTGATTAGAGGATCACTCATATTTAAAAAACCATAATAATAAATTTTAATGTTTCAACAGGAAAAGCAAGAACTGAATGTCTCATGCAAGTTGGCTACTCCCTTCTAGATGTAGCCTGTGACAAGTTGTAACGGCTACAGTGCTATTTGTAAAGGGGTGGGGGGAGGTGTAGATGAACAACATGCATGGTGGTATTTTTTTCCTGTGGTGATATGTGTACTAGCTTTTATGTTCAAAAATGCCCTTTGAAATCTAAATGCTATTACAGTAAAATCAAACACGGGTTAGCACATGAGTGTATACGTGTACACACCCATATGGGAAACTTCATACAGGTTGGTGCTCAGGAAATGTTGCAGGAACACGATTCTAACAGAATAACTGGTTTTAGGTTTCATGTAGTAAAAATGAAACTTTGCATGGCAAATCAGTCCCTTATATGGCCTCTGATATCCAGCCAATAAATGTCAAGCTCTTTAAAAATGAACTCCTAATAATAAAACAACGTTTAGATACATCTCGATCCTTTCTGTGTGCTCTTACTTGTGAGTCAGAGTGATTGATACTCAAGTTATTTCCTGAAATGTAAATGATTCAGGTAATCCCATTAGGAAAGATATGAAACTGTAAATTTCTTATGAAGTAAAAATTACAGTGCAGTCTGATACCTGGAGAGCTTTTTCACAGGCTCACCAAAGGGGAAAAAAATAGAAAAGCAAGACTATACAGCATGTGGTTGTAAGGTACTGGAGATACGCCTTCATCACCAACAGAACCGTACCCCCTCTTTTTTCATCTCGCCTACCAAACCTCATTCCTACCACCACCCCTCAGGATCAAAATGTCTTGTGCCAAGGACCTAATGAGTATGCAAGGAGCCAGCCTTAAGACATCAGGACAGCATTCCTTGCACATTCCACCCAAGGATATCAGGAGAGACATCAGGGGCCATTCATGCATCATGGTAAAACGCCTAATAATTGGATGTCACTCAGGGGTTAAGCCCAGCTGCTCCCAGCCATCCAGAGTGATCTGAGTTTTGGTTGGAACACAAGGGGGTTTAACCTCTGCCAAATTAAGTCTTGTCTAGGTTGTGGATCCAGACAGTGGTCTACTGGGCTGTGCTTGCTCAAGTGATAGCACTCACAGTTGGTTGAAAGGTAGCATTTCACATTTGTTATAGATTCTAGATTATCTGCTTGTCCAAATTCTGCCGAACTCCTTAGGAATTTGGAGAGTTTTTCTCCTGTACATTGTGTTAGATGTGGTGAGAATGGAATCAGTCCAAGTCTTGCCCAGAAGGCTTTTATCAGCATGACGACTCCACATTTTTTTATTGGATTTCATTCTTGTTAGGGGATGTTGGGCCAGAATTCCTAATCCCTTTAGGGTTGTTTTCCAGAGGGTGCAGTGCTCCACAGAATTATAACTGGAAGATGCACTTCTAGTTTTATGATTTCCTTTCACATCTTTTCAGTGGGAGGCAAGATTATATTCTCTTTATAAAGGTTATCTTCTCAAGACGTGATTACAGAAATTCATTGTGGCATTCGGTGATCCAGAACCATATTTTATAATAATGTAACTGCACTTTAAATGATAAATTTGCCTATTAGAAAGCAATCCTTTCATTGGGAGAGATGCAAACCAATGGAAGGCTATAATACTTTTCATCTGGTGCGAAGTGGAAGGGAGAAGGGAGAAAATCCCAAGTGTCAGAGAGGAGAAAAAGAGGAACTTGATACTGTTTGTCAGTAATTTACTGCAATTTATTATTAGATGCTGTTTCTCATCTGCCTGGCAAACAGAGAAACACATTGAGAGCCAATGACTTTGTTTCATATTTGCCAAAAGATGGTCAGGTCGGACGGCACTTTAAATTGCTCCACACAAGTACCAGAGTCTTGTTCTCGATAGCTTTCCTTTGGACTTTGTCAGAGGGGGAGGGTACATGTGATTAAGGGAGGTGTGAGGCCTAGTTCAGACAGGCCATACCATAAGAAGAAATGAGACATTTCTAGTGGAGTCTCAAAGACCTGCTCATGCATAGAGACAAAACTCTTGGTTTTCATTGATTTCACAGAAAACTTCTAGGTTTTCATTTCAAGAGCAAGATACACAACAACAAAGGAGGAAATCCTGTAGTATGGAGGATATTGAATCTAGTGTAAAGAATTAGCCATAGGTCACTACAAGCTTTTTCTTTTATTCCCTGAATAGATTGTAATTGAGGTTTTCAATTTCAATTTGTTAGCGAGTTTATAATGTGTTGGGAGAGATTGTTTTGGTTTAGGATTGTTTATATCCGTTGCTTAATTACATTATAGTTTTTAGGGAAATCTATAATGTGAGATCTGATACTGTACTCAAGATGTGCCCTCTGACAGAGCTGTGTCTGCATTTACTGCAGATTTGCAGTTCACTCCTACTGCATTAATTTGCTTTTGTTTCTATGGTCTTGCTCTTTCTTAAAATGCAAAGCTTGCTGAGATAAACTCTTTTCATAAATGCTAGTTAGCTGAACTTTGGGGCTGCAGTACTTAAAGCAGAATGGGATTTAGCCATATAGCTGTATTTACCTTATTTGTTTATTTACTAAGACGTGGTGCAAGCTTTTCTATTCATTGGATGTCTACCAATCCAATAAAGATAGATCAGAGTTCCCTCATGTTTTTTCTCAAACTTGCTTTTAAGCACTTAAGTATGGCTCTTGAGTCCCATTTCCTATTACCCTATGCAGAGACATTTTATATTAACTCAAACCAGTATGTTAAGCCCAGCTTTTAAACAAGTCATGTTTCTTGTTTTCACAACTCCTCCTGGATGTTAAGTTCCAGAACCTCAGTTATCAGAGTTAATAATTTTATAATCTCTATTTTAAAATGCATGGTCTAGGCATTATTAAATTTGTTCTTTACTTAGTCGGTTTTCTTATCTGTGGTTTCTTTCTTTGTTGTATTCATTCATCTAATGAATTTTTTCATGGTTTTTTTCTTTCTTCTAAGAAAGCCAAAGAAATAATGCGCAGACTTCATTGTTCACATGCCCTTTATCAGCTGTCTAGGAGAGTGAACTGAGGCAAATTTCAGTAGGAGTTTGACCCACCTATCGAGCATAAAGTCAAGCCTAATTGTGTCCTAAAGAATGCAGTAGTATAGCATCATCAATAAATTACCACTTTGAGGTGTTCAAGCATAATTCAAAACTCAGTTCCTCTGTGTCTGATATATTTCATGAGGTGTAGATTAAAACACCCCAAAAGAATCAAAACAAGATGTAAAGTTGAAATTTAAGATATTAAGACTTGAGAGGTAATAGTTTTTATAAAATACTAGATATTGGTAAAATATTTTTCCTTTCTAGAGAGAAAACTAAGCATTTGGAAAAGCTTAACAGTTGGTAAAGATTCCTTATTTGATTTGGTTACCAGGGTGTGTTCTTTATTTTCATCAAAACTGATGATGTACTACTAATGGTCAACAACAGTTTCTCTGGGGATTATAATGAGGAGATTTTAGGATTATACTTCCAAAGTTCAGTTAAATGAGCAATTGTATGAAAGAATCTCTCTGGTATTTTATTGGTTGCATTTGTGAATGTGTGCTCAAGGTTTGCTATTCAGACATTTGATACTTAGTTGGATTAATCTGCTTGCCAGTGTCAGCAGCATTTCTTAAAAATTCTTGAAAAAATATCTTTGCTAATGATGACAGGTTGATTTATTTTTTCTGGGGATGTTTTCTGATCTAGTTACTGATATGGTTCATAAGACACATCTTGATAGCCTGCTGAGTTGGTGTCTAGTTAGAAAATTTTTAATTTAGTTCCCATATTAGATACTGATGATCAAAAATTGTTCAAAGTTGATCCAGATGTTTAAACTTTATCTCTATTGAACATGAAAGTAGTGAACTCGCTCTGCTGAGTTAGGTACGTCAGTATTTTTCCTTCCTAGGAAATGTATTAGATTAATAGAGATGTCGGTCTTAATAGCAAAACAAGCAGCTTAGTCTTCGTATACTGATAAATCTCATTTATTCCTGAAGAATACTCTTGTACAAATGGGCAATGCATATAGCACTTGATGTATCTTTAAATACAGGAAGGAAAACATCGCGGTCATTCCTCTGCATTGTCTTGCTTTTCATGCATGAAGAATGGTTCTTTGCTTTCTGATTTTACTACTTCTGAGGATATTAAACTTTGGGCAAGTGCTGCTATAACTCAGCCTTAACAAATTATAGACATTAATGAAAACGTGTGGCATCTTAATAAAAGTCTGTCACATCTTATGAACAAATGTGAAAACAATACACAGACCTCATTTTATCTCTAAACTACAGTCAAGGAACTAGTAAGTACAAAAACTATCTTTGGCTCTTCCTTGGAAAAGTTAGTGTATGCTCATTATGACCCCTTGGTTCTAAGGTGGGTATGTTCTTAATATTTGATCACTAGTTTTCAATGGTTAGACTCAGTCACTAGAAAAACACAGGAAATGTCTGTCAAAAATGATTAATATATAGCCATGTGATGTATTTTCTTTTTAATTGTTCTATTTAACAGCAGAATGTAATATTTTACGCAGTATTTCTATTGTTCGGATACTGTTCTATAAACTTGCAATCTGAACTTAAAAATAATCTTGTAATACCTTTGACAGAAATGATCATATGTTGTTGAGATTAATTTTTGCTAGTTCTGAAAGATACCTGCTTCCAATGTTTTTATGTATGCCCATCATATGTTAGTGCTAACTTCCTGGGCTGTGAGAACAATCTAAATCATGAATGCCATTGGTCTCTCCTGCATCAGCAGCGAGGAGGAAACTGTTGATTCCATAATTATCAATACTCTACTTGTATTTATTTAAAAGCACCAAACACTTGAGAAAAGCGCCAGAGTCATTTATTGTGTTAGTTGGGCTATTCTGGGCCTCTTGACTTTTTTAAATTCCTAACACTTTTCTGCTTTCTTGGTAAGTTTCTGAAGAGGAAATGCTCCCTCAGCTAGGGGTTATGAGAGCTTGCTGAAGTTGTCTACTAAATTTCTGTGCTAGAAGTATCAAAATAACTTTTTTCTTGATTCAAAGATGCTGGTGTACAAGAGTCCTTATTTAGGAGTTAAAATTTAGAAATTTAAGAATTAAAAATTTTAAAAATAGAGGTATATAATTTTTTTTAAGGACTTGTTTTCTGTTTCTATGCCTGGCTGCTTCTCTTCCAGGCATTCATAACCATCTGTACACACTCTGCACCTCTTTCGGTCTTGTCATCGCATTCTCTGTTGACACACCATGAAGATCCCTCTATGAATTTCTCACACACCAGCAGCACTCAGGATCAGTCTGTTTAAATAGATTATATGTCCTTTGGTGGTCTTTGTTTTCTCTCTTAGTGCAGAAAAATAACTCAGCATATAAAAATTGTAACAACAGAACTGTTCATACAAAGAGTCCTTTAGGCTATAGTTTAGCTATACAGTGGAAAACATTGCTCAAACTGGATTGTGTTGGATGCTGATTTTAAAAGCCTGTTTTGTAGGTCTGGTGCTGAAGCAGATGCATTTGGTCTGTGAGTTCAGAATAATTAACTAATGTTCAATCAATATTTAATCAACTAATTATCAGTTGATATTGCCTATGTTAAGCTTCATGTAATGCAAGTTCACTTGTGAGTAGACCCTTCCATTCCTGTAGAGTCCTTGTGATTTCTGTGAATTGTCCTGATATTTCAGTGTGGCAGTTTCCAGAGCTGGAATTAAAATAGCTAGGCAAGAAATGATGATGGAAAAAAATATTTGAGTCAGCTTACTCTTCTTGAGACTTCATTGGTTGTCTACTTCAGACTTCATTTTCAGTGTTGCTGTCTCCTCTTGTGATGACTGAGTTAGAGTAATAAGTATTTGCTTTCTTTCCTAAATCTGCAGTGATCTAAACCAACAAAGCTTTGCTACACGCTTTTGTCTTCCTTGATTTGTGATAACCTTAATGAAGAAATTATTCTCTTCACATAAACAAAATGCATCTTTATATTTAAAAGCATATATAGTTACCCCCTACAGTCTTTTCTAGGTCATGTGCTTCAAATCCTTGCCATTGATAAGCAGAGTGCATACTTACCTTGCATAGTGTAATTTTTTTACTCTTTTACCTCTCTTTTTCTCCTGCCCCCAAAAGTCCACAGCATCCTTTGATTCCTGCATATTATGTTTTCCACCATATAGACAGAAAACGGGGGGAAAAACATGGTTAATATTTAGCTACTTCAATTTGTTCTGGTGCTCATAATATTTATATTTGTGATTATTCTGGATGGTAGATGGGTTTATACATAATCATTTTTAAGGGGAATGTCCATGTTTTGAACTTTAAAAAATCCATTTAATATTTTAAAGTTCAATTTCTAAGTCAACTCACTATTTGTAAAGCAGTTCAACTTTGAAATAGGTTCAACATTCAAACCTCTGCACATTCGTTCCACTTCAGCATGCCACAGAGACCTAATCCTCACAAAAATGCTATTTGATCCCAGGAAGGAAAAAAAAGATAATGGATTGACCCTCTACATGAAACCATAAAACAGAATTCTGGGTTGCTGCCATTCAAATGAATAGAAACCGGCAGCAATTCTAACACCTTTCCAGTTTCAATTTTATTGCATCTGCAGGCATCATGCTGGAATGGTAAACATTTTAATGGTCAGACTCTGTCCACTTATACCATTACTATTTCCCTATTATCTCCTATTTTTTGTGTGAAACGGAAACGAAAAGGTGACAGATTGCTGCGAACGGAATGAATGGAAATGCCATTTGCATTCATTTCACTTGAAGCTAATCCCCTTCTTTCCCATTTCTTTGTTGTCCTTCAGAGAGATCTCTTACAGCTTCTGAAAATCCATAAGCCAGGCACTACATTTGGATAATGCAGCTGAAACCCTATGCACTGGCCTGTCATCAATGCGATAATGCTGAACATCTTTGTATAAAGAGTCCATCGTTTCTCTTTAAACATAATTGATTCTGATTAATAAACGATTTCAGCTACACATGCTCTGAAAAGCTTTTGAATTTTTCTAAAATAAAGATGACGTGTTAAAGAGTCCAGAGCATGGAAAACCCATGTAAAAGCTGATCAGCTTATATACGTGTACCTTTTCTGTTTTAAATATGTTTAACTGAGACACTGTCCTGGGTTGTCCTCATTCAAAGATGAGTTCACATCTTTCTTTGGTTGAGACAGACATTGTGGGTGTCAAATCACCTTTCAATGCAAGCATGTGATAGGCATTCATGACATACTTTTTCGCAATGCTGTTTTATAAACATTCCCCTTATTGGGCTTTCTGTCTCCTGCACTAGGACTTCTCTCTCTTTACTTCCATTTGCCTCCAAGGGTTGCGGAGCTAAGCAAGCAGTGTCTTGAAATCCAGAGTCATCAGTTAAGAATACAAGAGTTTTTTCAGTAGAATTGAGTATGCCTGAGATTTTTATTGTCCACTGATACCACCTTAGCCTGTACGGAAGAGACTCCAACCACGGAGCTGAAGAAGAAATAAGATGACCACAGTGGGAACACGGTTGTGTTGGCTGTGTATTCTCAAGAGCCAGTAAATTAAACTGAGGAATTAGCTTTTGCGTTTAAAGTAGCATCTGTACTAGGTTAAGATGGTTGAGGAAAAGGTTTTCAGCTCAGTACTGTTCATTGCTTCGAACAGGTACCGCCTGTGTAATGACTTACTCCCAGAGGATGTGGAATGAGTGGTGTGTCTGAGAAAGTGGGGAGGCAGCTTGTAGTCATAGTGGTATAACCACAGGTAAAGGCCTGCTTTGCAACACTGCTTCACTACAACTCAAACAAAAAGCTACTAACTGCAACACACAAAGGGTAACTGAGGTAGAAGTTTGCTGTGCTTGTTTCTTGTTACGGGCTTGGGGACATAGTTGGACTTAATAGTTTCTTCTGTATCACACATATATGAGGAACCAAAAAATATACTAATCAGAAAAAAGTTCTGTAGAACCATAACATTTATTGATGCTCCATTAAGAAAAGCAATCCCAGAAGGAGACTTCTGAATTGCCCCAGACCTGTATCTCATACCTTTTCATGTTAATGTGTTTTCATAAATTTTCTGACAAAAAAACATTATGAAGGATTTCCAGGCAATTTTATGGAACAATGTGTGCCCCCCTCTTAACACATCTTTGTTCTTATTTCTGTGCTGTCAGAAAGGCTAATATGCCTCCACTATGTCCCTATGAACCTGAGCATGCTTCTTTAATATCACAGAGCACAACAGTCCTACAGAGCAGGGGTTTTGTCATGAGAAGTGACCAGTCAGAGGCATGCATGTGGTTTTCAAATTATAATTACACTTCACTGCAAAAAAAGGAAGTATTTTAGTGATGAGTATTTCAATTAGCAGCAGCTGTAGCAAAATACTTGCTTTCATCCTCAAGTTCCCCAGTATTGATTATGTAGACTGGCTGTGTGTTGGACACTGTGTCTCTCCTGGTATGCCCAGGCCCAGTGCAATGGACCTCAAACATGGACCACAGGAAGGAGGGATGATACCAGTACAAGTGTTGGGCTAGCACCTGGTCCATAGAGCTGAAGAAGGCTATAGGTACACCTAGTTCAGTATGAACTTTGCATGTAATGCAAACCAAAATACTGTTATGATATGTCCTTATCTAAACAGACCACTGATGTGCCTTTATATATTGAGAGGCATATTGTAGAAATGTTTCCATAATTACTAGTGCAGCTCATGAAACTCAGAATATAACTTGGTTTATGATATCTTAAAGACTTAAATTTCTTAACTTGATAGAATTCCCAAATGTGTGACAGAAATGAAGGCCCATATCCATGTAAAGGAACTTTATAAACTAAATATCAACCTAGTAATAAGTACTCCAATTTTCCTTGTGGCATATAAAGCTTTCTGAGAAAGAGAAGCTTTAAAAAAAATCACATTTCCCAAGAAGCAGCATTTATTGTCTTACAGGCATGGAAAATTACCAATTCACAGCGAATTTCATACCATTTGAAAACTAACCAGTAGTTTCAAGCCAGACCGTTCCATCTGAATATCCTCCAAGGTTGTTATAATTCTGATAGGAATTTGGATTCAGATGTTGTGTCTGGCTCATATGAAATTAAATATGAACACGGATCCAAGTACTCCCAGCTTTGCCAAAGTATCCAGATTTGGTCTGAATTGACTAGTTTGATCTTTATTCTTAAATTGGCATTTTTTATTAACCAAAACTGTCTTTTTCACTTGTGAAGACAACATTAAAAAGCTGTGCTAGGAAATAATGATTTCCCCCCACATAGACACACTCCATAAAATATGCTATGAGCCTGTGTTTGCCACATCAGATTACATGAACAATTTCTTGCAATTTCATGCAATTAGAAACCACACTTCTGATCAATCAACTTGGAGAAGGGGAACCATATATACTCAAGTATTTAGTCTGGTTAATAAAGGTGGTTCTTTAGTAACTTAAGATTGCATGTAAGTTGCAATTAACATTCACAAAGTAATATATATAGATACATAGGGTTTCTTCTCTTCAGTCTTTACAGGAGTAACATGCAAGAGAGTGTACTGGGGTGAGGAGGGGTGTAGGAAAAAGCCCAAATTACTTCAAAACTTGTTCCTCCAAAGAAGTTGATGAATGCGTATCTAAGTACGGAGGATGAAAAACTGGTTTTGCCCTTGTTCCCTAGTGATTGCATGGAATTTGCTATCTCTGTAGATTGCATATTCAAGTTCAGATGAAATATCAAGTCACAGTAAATCTTCACCAGATCCCTCTGGTGTTAATGGAGATTTTTTTTTCCTATACATTCTTTTTCCTATTACTTCCCAAGCTTCTGCCCTTTCTGCAGTGAGAAATAGTCACTTTCCATGTTAGATAAATTGACTAGCTGTGGAGGAAGCCTCAAGCTGGCTCATGGCTAAGCATCCTTATGCTGAAGGTTTATAAATAATTTTAATTCCATCTAGTGTATCCATCTGTTTTTACTTTTGATGAACTAAGGTAAAGACGTTGTGCTGATTACAAGGTAGGAAACAAAATAAAGAAATCGGAGTTTTAAGTCTGTCATAGGTTGTAAAATGTAACTGTTGGAATGCAAACTCTGGCTCTGGAAATCATTAAGTGTCATTGCAGTTGTGGAGTTTTAAGGTACTCCTGTATAGATCCTACTCTTACAATTACCAGGGGCAAGATAGTACGCTAGTCTGACTTTTGGTCTGATCTGTAAAAGTTTTGTCTGTCCCTGCTGGACTCTGACCCCTCCCCATTTATTCCTCTATGCTCTTGGGAAACATTGTTTATGCAAAAGCTCTGGACCTGACTCCATAGTGCCAGCTCGGACCAGCCAGATTACTTCAATGCAGTCAGTAATATTTTTCTTTGAACCTGAATCTATCTTTTCCTATTTGTTTTCCATGTGCCCCTGGTATCTCCAAAGTGATCCTTCAATGTGCTCTTTGAAAGATTCTCCTGATTCCCACTCAGGTTTTCTAAGGAGAGTTCACAACAGATTGTATCCAATATTTTTCTTTGCTCCTTCAACATCTTGTGAATCTACAAGTACAACCTTGGCTTTCAGATGATATGACTTCTAACTTTTAGCATAAAAGAGCTCCTTGTAAACTTCTAGAAACCCTCTCCATTATCTTCCTCCACATCCTTCTGAGAACAACAGATAGGAACTGAATCTCTGTTCTTGCAGCCCATGGTGCACATAGTGTTTTGTTAATTCTTTGCACTTCATCTGCAGCCAAAGGTTGTCTTTAATTTTACTTAAATTGCAAAACCCTCATGGTTCAATTCAATTCTGTATTTCCTGCTTTTTCAGAGCATAAGCAATGTCAGATGCCTCCAGTACATTGTCATGCTGCCCATAATTAACCAGCCGCAACACAAAATGCCTAATGTTGAAGAAGTTTTGTATGTCAAATAGAGAACAGGAAGGTCAGAACTTATTTTTTTAGTTTATAATGCTCCTGACAGAGCATCCAGTGTGCTGTTTGTTTTGCTTTTACAAGATTTGAGGGATGCAAATTTTGTTTCTTTCTATGTCACTTTAGAGGCTGTGTCTGGAATGATGAAGGAGGTTGTAGGAGTGAAGACAGCCATTTCCACATGCTTCAGAAGTAGCATAGGAACATTTTTCTTAGGGAGCTAGAGGCAGTTGCATGGACACTGCAGCAATCCATAAAGTTAAAGCTGCAACCCATTAAAAGTTGCTTCAGTAAGAACAATTATAACGAAAAAATCAGCAGGGATATTGTTTTTAAACCCTCTAATTTCTTATTCAGGAGATCTGAATTCCTCCATTTAAGAAGTTTCTTGTTCTACTATATTAATTTGTAATTTAAACTGTCAGCAAAAATGTTATAGAAGTTACTTCTCACATACACACATTGCATACACAGCCTTCTCTTGGAAATAAGGACTGCAGGGGTTGTGTACAGCAGCTTCTCTATTGCATAACTTAGAAAACCATTGTACTCTGAAATGTAAGCACTTTCACGAACTACCCTTCCTGGAGAGAAATGCTTCCTGTGTTTCAATAATATGCAGAAATTAAGTTTATAAAGTAACTGTGAAGGTACAGTTATAACTGGAGAGGAAATCCCAATGGAGGTCCTGAATAGAACAATCTATTTTCTCTAATGAGTGACACTGTCCTTGCTGCATCATTTGCACTCGCGTGTACTTTAGATGTCCATGACAGTAGGACCCACAGTTGGAAGCAGACAAGCCAAGCATAACCAATAGCTCTTCACCACTTTACCAATACTTTATTAAAGCTGGAAGATCAGTTCAATTTCTAGCTCTTCTCAGAGAAGTACTACTCAACAGGATACAGAATGATGAATGCTGATCTCTTAAAACCACGAAAGTATAAAGCGTTACAAAAGGGGTTTTTAATACAACTGTGTGATAAAGCAGGCTTCTGTTGATGAATCACAGGGATGTGGCTGTCCTATCACATATCTAAATTAGTGAAAAATGAAGTCATTAGTACAAATAAAATGCAAATATTACTGAATGCTGGAATGTTTTTCTTCCCTTTGGGTTGGATTTTCTAGCTCCCTGCATGACATTTGCGTGCACCAAGTTGAAAATAAGATGCGTAAACTTACTTTCTCCCCATACCCCAGTAAAAACGAAGTGGTGAACCAAGAGAACTGAAATGCCACCAGCTTTTAAACTAAGCCTAGGGTGGCTTGCATGAGTATCACTGGTGAAAAGAACATTACAGTTAAAGTCCATAGGCCACCTGTCTGTGAAGACATAAGAATGGAGCAAGGGAACAGAGAGAAATCTTGCTGCCTCAGTCTAAAACTGATAGGATACTGTCTCACAAAGGTTGAAGTTAGTCTTTTAAGACACAGCATGCTTAATTTGATATGTGCCCAGGTCACAAGCCTGTATTCAAATCCTACTTGCAGGCTTGGTTTGTCCCTGATACCGGTTATTTCAGGACTACTACAGGGATGCGAGTTCGGTTCTGGTTTTACAGGCAGTAAGATGTTCATTTCTTCTGGTAAAAGAGGATGGGGAAAGAACCCAGGTGCTAGGAGCTTCCAGCCATAACAAAACTCAGAATGGTACTTACCATCAGTGGAGATGATAGGGAAGGAGCTCATTTGTCTTTTGCTTTCCATGCTACCCTCTCTCAAGATAATCAGATTTTAAGATGAGGTTTTGATATTTATCCTCAAGTTTTCTTTTAGTAACCTGAGTTATCAAAACATGG
Source organism: Laterallus jamaicensis coturniculus (assembly GCA_022605575.1). Lineage (NCBI taxonomy): Eukaryota > Metazoa > Chordata > Aves > Gruiformes > Rallidae > Laterallus > Laterallus jamaicensis. The sequence goes on from JAKCOX010000005.1 coordinate 9,306,789, forward strand.
TTTATCAAAAGCTTAAAGAGAATGATCCCCAACTTCATGACCAAACCACCACTTGCCTTTGAGGGCATATTTCATTTGTGTAAGTCTTGAAAATGGTCTGAGTGCATAAAGTGAATTTTTCTTAGGAACTTGGGTCCATTCAGCCTTTTAATCTGCTGTTGCTGATAGAAGGTGAATTTCTTTAATGCAGTGTAACTAAGTAATAAGTAGTTGTGTGTGTATTAAAAAAAATCCAAAGAAACGAGCCCAATGCAGGCTACTGAAAGTGTGCTTGTTTCACTGTGTATGATTCTTTGTTCTGAAACGAGGGAAAGGAAAATATATGGTAAATGAAAATTGCATTGTTACATGTTTTAGAGAGAGATGCTCAGGTAACAATGTTCATAAGGACAATATATATATATATATATATATAAACAAATCTGTGCATTAAAAGAAAAATAGGAAAAAAGCGTGAGATTATTCTCTGCTGCCTCTTATGGGAGTGGAAATGCCCACTAATCATTCAGAGACAATAGATTCTTTTTCTTCCTTACAAATTAAGTTAATTGAGATTTGGTTTTTAGTTGTACAACTCAAACAGTTTCTATCAAGAGTGTACAGGTTCTGAGTAGTGACTTTGTTAGAGAGGAGTAATATAGGAAGCCCATGCAGCATGAAGTGGTTAGCTAAATCACATGGAGTCAAATGCATCAGAGAGATCCATGTATGTTTGCATAGCATCATGATGGGACAGCTTTAACTTTGTGTCTGGACTCTACTGAAAGTCAGCAGAGGAATAGTGTGAGGAGCACAAACACCATGTGGTGAATTGACTGCATCCCTGTTCACTGTCCCCCTGTGCTGCTGTGGGAGAAGGAGAGAAAATTGGGAGTAAAGTTAAACCTGAGAAGAAGGAAGGGGTGGGGAAAGATGTTGTAAGATTTGGTTTTATTTCTCATTATTCTACTTTGATTTGTTTGGTAATAAAATAAATTAATCTTTCCCCAAGTCAAGTCTGTTTTGCCCGTGATGGTAGTTGATGAGTGGTTTCTCTCTGTCCTTATCTAATCACGTGAGTTATTACATTCTGTGGCTGCTATTAAGCTGAGGGGAGGTAGAGCAGCTTTGGTGGACACCCACCACATTTGGCCAGTGAATTGTTTCTGGATTTCTGTGAGATTTGAGGCCTTATTCACTCAACTACTCTTGTGTTAAACGTGAACACACTTTATCAGATTAAGAAAGTATTTTGCAGTTTTGATCTATCAGACAGATGATGCAGAGCTGGGACAGTACCAATTTGTCATTCAAAGTCAAAGTTGTGATAGAAGGCTTCATGCCTGCATCATTTCTTTCACTGCACCCAAACCTCATTTGATGAGACGAATGCATCGGTGCCATTTCCTGAACTGCATTGTCTTCCAAAGCCATGAGGTCGACTAATGATGAGCACACTGGACTCTGGTCACCTGGGCAGCAATGAGGTAACTGAAAAACATTAGCGAGCATGGTAGGATCTGTAAAGTTTCATCCAGCAGTATGTGTGTATTTACATGTATAACCACAAGCATGCAGTGGTTAAAAAGTAAAAGAAATGAAAGCAGTAAAGCAGTTCTGGAGTTCCAAACATTGGCTGTTGATGGGCTGGCAGCAAATGAGAAATCCTCAGCTTTAACTGTTAAAGCAAGGTCTCTATGTGCTTGTTGAATACTTTTGTGTTGCTTTTCCTCATACCATTTGTTCAGCTGAATATTTTTGTATGCATAGAGGAGAGGTGGTTTTAATATAGGGATAGGGCAAATTATAAGCTTTTTTGGTGGTCAGTTTTTTCTGTGCTTCATAATCATTGTTTTTACAATATTGAACTTGTTATTTGGGATACAGAGCACAGTTTGCTTAGCACAGAGGTCTTGTTTCTACTAGCATGCAGTGGAGATTTGGGCAGAGATAAAATGCAATCATTGTGAAATGTCCCATCTCTATATAACACATTTCTGTTAACAGCAGGGAGCCACAGTAGTTGAAGTAATTAGATAAGGCTTTGTTCCTTTCACCTAAAGGAGAAGCCATGTGGTGGTGAAATATAAAACAAAATTCCTAGACCATGTGCATTGCAGTTCCCTATTTCCAGTGGGTTATTTTCTTCCCTGAAATGCTTACTGCTGAATATTGACATCTATAACAAGGAACATTTATACTTTGTTAGGTCAGAACAATGGATAGGCATTGAAACATAAGCCTACATTGTCACTGACAAGTATGTCAATCTCTTAAAAGTGGACTTAGAGCAAGAAAACATGCAGAAGTATGCTACTTCCCATAAGCAGATCCTGACAGGTTTCAAAGTGGAAGTAAAAATTAATAATTTCCCAGTAGAATGAGGATTCATTGGTACCAAGATATTTTTGCAGCAAGCCTCAGTTTGAGTTCATGAAAAGTCCATGCAAATCAAAGCAAACACTTAAAAAAAAAAAGCCAATTATAAATTAAAAGGAATTTCTCACCAATCAAGCTGTTATACTAGAAAGAAAAAGAATGGAAACAGAAAAAAAAATCAAGGGAATTGGGTGATGCTATCTTTTGTGTTGCAGCTTCAACAATGAAAGAGGATTCTGTCTCCCAGGCTAGCTGATTTAAGTGGAGCTTCACTCACAGTTATCCTGTAGGTTCTGACCCAGAGGAGACAAAGTCTCTAAGTCAAGGAATTATAAAGAAACTTAACAAGGTCTAAAGAGAATACAGTAATCAGTACTTCAGATGAGGAAGAAAGGCAAGAAATTATGTGCCCCACTGTCCAGCAGATAAATTGAAATAGCAGCAGCAACAACAATAAAAAAGAAAACTATTATTATTTATATAGTTGTAAATTCTTAGGCTCCAAGGAAAAGCAGGAAAGCAAATTAGTGTCAGTGAGGAAAGTCAAAGTCATGACACTTCTCGTATGATAATACTAGCTCTGTGCAGCTGCTTGAAAAATTTGCATGTAGTATCAAGAAAAGAACATCTGCTGCTCAGTATGCATCAGACCACCAAAGCTACTTCAGGGAAGTTGTGGGAGGAATGGATGGATAGAAACTAGATCACGATAAGCAGAATGAGAAGTGGCATCCCACGAAATGGCATGACCTCTATTATCACTTTCTAAGTCATTTACTCCCACTTCTCAGCGGGGGGATGGGGGACTAGCATTTGTGATGATGGAGGTAGCTGCCGTAGGCAAGTTAGCAACTTTGCTAGCCAGTTAACATGGACTAACTTTCATTGAACAAGTGTTTTCCAGAACATAGACCGTAGCTTCAAAGAGATGAAATCCTCAATGCAAAGTTGTGAACACGTTGACTAACACCAACTTCCAAGAGGTACACAACTGTCTGGAGAAGCAAGATGGTAACAGGCTGTGTCAGATACAAGACTGGGGAAGAATAATGATACCACAGCAAATGTATGAGGATACATTTGTGACTAATCATGTATAATGGGAGAGATGGGAGTTAGATGTATAAAAAGCTATTGCTTCAGGCACATTTTTTGCTATCTTAAGGGGCTTTTTTATTTATTTCTGTTCAGCTCAGTAAACTCTTTCACTCTTAATGGTTCACTACACTGAACAGCAAGAAATTATAGGATAGAATTTTCAAATGAAGTTACTGCCTGTACAAGCAAAGAAAAACATGTAGGTTTTCTTTTCTGAGCATCTTGGTAATTCAGAGTTTTGGTATTAAGAGTGTAAATTATTATTTACAATTTGTATGGTTTATTTAATATCTATACAGAGTCATAAGCTGTTAGGAAACTTCTATTTTTAAGAGTAATATGCTACATTTGTTTTTATTTTCATTATTTTCTCACGCTAACAGTAGTTCTTGTCTTCCTCTAACATTCTTTACCATCCATAATAAAGGCAAAGTGATATTTCTGATCTTTTCAGGAAACCATTTATAATGCAGCAGCACTCAAAAGATGTTTTAAGATGGGCTATATTTGGTTTGAGAGGAGCACAATTATCTAATAATCTAATAATAATTTAAAAATCTGTGATACCATCTGTGCAAAGGCCTTGATAGAAGCTCTGCTTTAGCACAGTATGGCTTGCCTATAACATGATTTGGTATCTTTAGTGGGCAGAGGTTTTTACTAGCTTTACTATCAGAATAATCTATCTTTCTATTCCGTATTATATGCACAAAGGTCCATTTCTGGGGAAAAAGGTAACAAAGACAGTGTTTATAACACTTTGTTGTACTTGCTGCCTGCAACAATCCTGATTAATAGGTTCTGTAGAAATAACGTGACCCAAATTTCCGGTATATTTCCCAGGGAGGTGGTTGAGTCACCATCCCTGGAGGTGTTTAAAAAAAGGGAAGATGAGGTACTTAGGGACATGGTTTAGCATAAGATGGGAATGGTTGGACTTGATCTTAAAGGTCTTTTCCAACCTTGTGATTCTGTGATATAATTTGGAGAATGTTGTCAGGACAACATTTAAAATGCCAAACATGGTTATTAGTCATAAAGGGATACAAGACTTTTGCTTATTTAGTCAGTAAATAGAAATATTTAGGAAAAGGATTGGTTAGTTTTGTGTTTGAGTCACTTCCACAGAGGTATTTTTTGCAGAATTATTTTCTGACTTTGAACAAGGAACAAGCCAGCTCAAAACCTTTTTCTCTCTCCTGCCACATATCCGTGAGCCCATGAGTGCGAGGTTGTGTGAAGTTCGGGTGCTAGCCACCCCATAATCAGAGTTGTGGCTCGTGTAGCATTTTAGCTTATTTTAGAAACAATAGCTACCTAATACCATGGATTTATACAAATATATTCACCATTTTAGTCAAAGCTAAATAAATCTCAGATCTGGAAACTGCAGTTTGCTTTGCCTGTAGGGATAGAGGAATAAACAGTAACATGAAGAGAAAGGGGGAAGCGAGGTCCTGAGGATGCTGCCTTCTGCAGCTCTGCCACCTATATGTTCACAGGCAGATTTGCTTGGCCAGCTGGGGGACATTTGTTGAGAAAACTCCTGTCAAATACTGTTCTTTTCTTCCTGTTCTCTTAGTCTGTCAGCATGCTGTAGGAGACCTTGAAAGATGGGTGTTTTTTTGTCCTGTCTGTGTGGCTTGATGAGTGGGTTGGGAGGAAGGTAAACAGAGAGGAAAAAGAAGAGAATGAAAAAAATGATTACATGTTTCCATCTTCCTGTGCATATTGTATGTAGAATTAAGAGGTTAGTGGGGTTTTCTCCCCCTTCTGTCCTCTCCCTTCTGTGGAAAAAAGGCAGGAGATGATTCTTGGTTATCTCTCTGGACCCCAGCAGCCAGGAGGACTCAGAGGAGATTTATGTCATAGAGAGAGAATGCAATCAAAATATTCACAGATACTATCTACTGGTAACTATTTGAATCATCCTGAAATTTAAAATATTCACCATTGCTGCACCAAATAGATGCAATGGAAAGACTTTCCAGAAATCCATGCTTCTGGAGTATCCTATTGTGTAATGACTTATGCATGCTTATATAAAAAAAGCTTCTTTGAAAGAAAGGGTTTATATATAAAACACTTCTCAAAGTTGTGTCAAGTAAGAGACTTTGATAGGCAACTTCTCATTAATATTTGTCTATTGTGAGTCATAAATCATTTTGTCACAGACTGTAATGGGGGTACTTTGCTTTTATTAACATGATGGCTTTGTTGACTATTCAGTGTTTGGAGTTATTTCATAACAAGGGGTCACTTTGTGTCTCCTTTGTCACCATGACCTTCAGATTATGTCTTTACTTTCCACTTCAGTCTAACATGCTGCTTTCATTTATTTGATGGCTCCATGGTTCAATAGCACTTTACAGAGATGTTGACAGCAAATGGAAAAGTTTGAGAATACTCTTGTTTAAAATAGTGCCATCTGTGTGTACCGTATACCAAATTTATTTTCCTTTTCTTTTCAAAATATAGTTACTTTAAATGATAGCTTTTGTTTTGGTTCTTCAACGATTGCTATTTTTTGCTTTTTCCTTCTTTTGATTTTCCTCATTTCTGTGCAAGGGGTTCCTCTCAGGCTATACAGGGGTCAGTCAGTTGTCTTCCTACTAGAAGTTAGTATATCCAACTTCAGGAAGGAAAATGTAGTATGAGCCAAAGATGATGTAAACTTTATGTACTCAGCCCACTGCCACTGACATGAGAGCGCAACCGAGCAAAGTGACCTCTGTGAGGTTATCTCTGTGTCTTGACAGTCCCTAGCTCCTGTTTTGTCCTGTAGGAACTATTTTTTATCATCTGTGCAGTCCTACAGGATTGACAAATGCATACTCAATGAAGCAAATTTAGCTTGCAGGTGGCATGTTGATTCATGAAAATGTTCTCACGTACAGACTCACGGGATGACGGGGGCATGGAAATACACCTCCATGCACTGTACAGGGCAACAGACATGGAGAAGCTTTCTTGGACAAAATGCAGTGCTGGGTGTTTACTTGTATTTCTCTTAAGACACATGTTTCACTATTCTTCATTCTGAAATAGATGTGTGCACACCAGAAGGCCATAATTTTTCTGTTTCATTAAAAGTATTTGTGTTGTGATGTCCCCTGAGCCATATGACACAGCATGAAGATTGTTTACATCTTTGGGAGTATGTGAATACTTTCCCTCTGTTTCATTTTGATGACAGTTTGGGCTGTTTTGATCAGAGTAACTGTGTGTTTGGCCTTTGTGCTACCTATAATACAGAACTCTAGTACTGAAGAAATGTAATTCCAGTACTCCTTACTGTCCTGTTTGATTGTGACTCTTTGTTTTCTTGCCAGCCTTGAAACAGACTGCCTAAGCTATCTTGTCTTGAATTTCTTAACTGTGTTTCAACCCATTTCAGTCAGGGATCAAAGCAGGGCGCTTTAACTTTATTAAAAGATTATAATGACCTTTATGTAGCTAATGTAAGTTTCACGTGATCTGGCTTTATTCAATCTTTCCCTAGCATTCAACATGTTGGATCAGGAACAAAAAACACTCTTACAGTACCTGGTAGCTTGGGTGTCATCAGTATTTGATGTCTAGGGCAGTGCACTCCCTTCCGTTGCATCATGTCTTTTTGAACATGCATTTCAGGGGAGTGACTCGGGTAGGAGGGGACTTTGCTGTTTCCATGTTTGTTGTTGTTTTAGGGCTGCTTCTTTTTACCAGACTTTGCTTGCATTGCTTCATGCCTATGGCTTATGTTATCACTTACACACAGATGACATACAGATCCATAATTCCTGTTGGTGTTCTCAGATTTTGCCTTTGTATTTCTCTGCCTGCATCATCTCCGTAACTGGATGCATACTAATCTTTTATTACAAACAAAGGAGTCGAAAAGGATTCTTTTTAATCCTGTTGTTTAGGGGGTTTACTTAGAAATACTTAATGTCTCAAATACAGCTTCTCTTTCCCTGCCTCTATAGTACTGTATGAGAGTTTTAATATGTTCATTTTAATCTGTTGTACAGTCAGCAGTTTGCAGAACCCGACTAGATTTTTTTCACAGATTGTATGCTTTTTCTATATGCAGATCTTCAAGGTGTTTTTTTTATTGCCTATATTACAAATCCAAAAAATCCCTGAAACAACTGGTCCTGGTCTTTGCAAGTCAGGCAGAGCATGAATCTTATAATAGACTACCACTTCTCAGTCCAGTGACCTAAATTTTAGATTACAGTAAATACGAAAGCCACTGCCTGCTTTTCTCCATGTGCAATCATATTTATATGATTTGACTTCTTTTTGTAGACTTGCCCAGAATATCAATTCTGTTTATAAATGGTCTACTCCTTTTCTAAACTGTAGGATCTACAAATACAGTAAACCCCATTTTCAACAGATTTTTTCTCTCTGATATCTTCTATATTAGATTTTGCTGACTTTTAAGAGTAATTTGTCAACTTTTAATGTGGGTTTTGATTTTAAACATGATCTTCAGGGTGTTTTTCTGCAGAATATCTATGCTTTTGTTACATGCTATTTATCATTTAATTTCTTGGCTCAGTACATCTTCTTTTCCTTCAATATATACTTTATGTAAAAAAACCTTTAAATTACTTAAGACATAGTCACAGATTGATAACATTTCTGTCATTGTGGCTTTGCCCTGTTGGCAGTAATGTGAATAGATATTTTAATTTTCTACTGATGCAATTCTTGTGCCCTTACAGAAATGCTACTTTGAATGTATTTGCAGAATGTTCTATACATGAAATACACACATACTACAGCAGTGTTAAAAGTTTCCTATTTACAAATACTGTCCCCTCTGTCTTTATAACTGGTATGTGGAAATGCAGTAACACTGGCTAATCTTGTGCTAGAATTATGGTGAGGGTAGCATCAGAGTGATGCTTGCATTGAGCTGGAGAGACAGCTTCAGGAAGAGAAGTGTAAATCTAGCTGGGAAAAGCAAATGGTTCAAAATCAGGGATAAGTTGGGGGAAATTCTGTGCATTCACAAGACAGATGCGCACTTACAGTTCAGGCTAAACATCAGAAGCTCTGTGGAACAGCATCTGATATTGGGGAGCAAGCTACCAGGAGGAAGAGGGCTATTGCTACATGAGGTAAACAGCAATATAATTCACTGTAGCCAGCAATTCACAAGTGACTGAACTTTTGCAGATTGACAGTTGCAGCACGTATGCCACAAAGTTAATTTTTACCTAAGCTTTTGTCACAGCTTGAAAAGTAAATAGTTCCTCTGATGAGTAAATGGACTGAAGATGCACAAGGGTAACCTTGCCCGCACACTTTCAACAAAAAGCCCTAGGTTTCTAATGGTGAAGATTCGTAAACTTGTTAGAACATGTTGGCAGGTTCTCTGTGATTGACTGGGTGTGATACAGCTGTGTTGCAGAGGGGTGGGTGCCATCAGGAGGCAGAATCAATGTGGAAGAACCCACTGGCAATGGTGGTGTTGGTCGATAAAGACATATTTAGGTTTTTTGTACACAAACCATGTACGATAATTGACCAAATCATTCTTGCAGAGGTTGAGAAGCTATGGAGATGACGTTCTGAGTCTTTACATACCTGTTTTGTGTAGCTGTGCCTGTCTCTCACCTCTCATCCAGACAATACACTGGGTTTTTTTATGGGAACTATTTAATTCCTTCAGATGAAGCTCTTGGCTTCCTGAGATTTTGTATAATCATGTGTACCTAGTGACAGGAAATGTATTGATAAATGCTATGCTTCTGTAGTCACCAGAAGTTTCAGGGAGAGGCATATTGTTTTTAAGTGGCTGGAGGACACACTAGGGATCTGTGGCACAGTGCCCTATGGTTGTTTTGGCAGACATGCTTGGAAGTATAAAGAACATGTGGCTGCTTCCTCCTTGGGCTTCTGAAAGAATAAGAATGCCACTGTATATTCATTTCTAGTACATCGCTACAACTACTGCTGGTAAATTGATGTAACATCATTGAAACATTAGATGCTAATAGCATGACAAGTACTTTTAACTGTCCCTCAGGGAGTATGAAGGACAAGATTCCCTTGTCGCTGTGGCTGGTGGCCAAGGAACCCTATGCAGGATGCCCTGGAGTGATGAACAGGCAAAACTAGAAGAGGGTTAGGTGGGTCTGTTTGAAGCAGAAGACTGAAAAAAATTAGCAACAGGCTGGAGGAGGAACCTTAGGCTCAAGGAACATGGTTCTGAGATTTCTGTAACCATCTAGAGCTTTTTAGAAAGTCATGGTTTAACCCAGCTGGCAGCTAAAACAACCACATAACTTTCTTCTCACTCCATACCTCAAGCAGTAGGATGAGGGAGGGAATTGAAAAGAATAAAGGTAAAACCTCTGAGTTGAGGTAGAGGCAGCTTTATAGGACAGAAAAGGGAGAGAATAGTACTAAGAGCAGCAACAGAATATACAAACCAAGTCATGCACATCACTATTTCTCACCATGTGAGGCCAATGTTCTGCTAGTTCCTGAGCCACACTGGCTCATGGCCAACCCCCAGTTATATACTCAGCATGATGTCATACATTATGGAATATCCCTTTGGCCAGTTTTGGTCAGCTGTCCTGGCTGTGTCCCCTCCCAGCTTCTTGGGCTCTCCTCCCCTTCCTGTTATCAGAGCAGTATGAGAAGCTGAAAAGTCCTTGATTGCTTGGCAACGACTAAAATATTCGTGTGTTATCAACGTTAGAGATTAACTATCCATGCTAAAGGCAGGACATGGAGACACTGGTGAGCTTCCACTCATGATTTTGGAGGTGTATGCTGGAGGCTGGTTTCTGGGATACCCATCTCTAATGCAGCCCATGAGTAGCTGCATGGAAAACAACTATCCAACCTCATAGTCAGCTGTTTTATCAGGCAATGCACCCAAAATTTATTTTTTTGTCACATAACATTGCCTGTTCTCTGGCAGAAAAATCCTGTTAGAAGCCATAGGTGAATTTGTAAATTAAGTATCTTTTTGTATTGATTGCCCAGCAATGGGGTGCATTACATTGTGTTGTATTTGTGTCCTCTTTTTAAGCTTTGTGTCCTTAACGAAAGCCTGTAAACATTAACATGCAAAAATATTAGCAAGAAGAAAACAGACATTCAAAACAGTTATTCAGAGAACTTCACCACTCACATCTTTGGAACAGAGTAGATTTTTTTTCTAGATAGATCCATGGTGGTCTGAAGGCTTGCCTTTATTCCCTCATCTTATTTCTCATCTAAACAATTCTTCTGAAAGTTCTTCTGAAGCTGATAATACTACTACAGTCAGACTAGCAGGCTTTTATGTGTTCTCATTTTATTTCCCTCTTTCTTAAATACAGACGAGACATTGGTTATTCTGTATTCATAAATACCAGCTCACTTTGATAGATTTACCAAAGTCCTTTTCCTGTGTGCCAAATTTATTGATTTTGTATCTGGAATGGCAATTCGAATGTCCCAATCCAAGACCTCTAATGGTTTGGGATTTTTTCTTTCAGATGTTAAAATTTTCATTTACACAATTTTCTCCCAATATCATGGTAAATAATATTCTTAAACACCCCCCCCGCGCCCCCGGTTTGCTCTGTTGTTAAGTACTAATGCCCTTAATGAACACAGAAGGAGCATATTTAATTTGGGTACTATAACTACATTGACTTTGGCTGAACATCACTGAAAATCTGATTTCTTTCTTCTTTTTCCGTCTTTCCCTTTTATGGCTTACAAAACTTTTGCTGCTTATTAGATCATCTTCTAGAGTTATAGCTCAGCTTCAATTCTGGTAATTCTCAGTTTATCTGCACACTTTGAGATTCCCAAAATATATGCTTGTTTTGATTCTGCTTTTGGAAATAGTTTTATATCCTTCTGCAATTGATGCCTTTCCCTTCAGATTTTGTCCTGTTGTTCAAGCTGGAAATTTCTAATAAGTTTTAATCTTTGCCTTGAAAAGCTTTTGCCTTCTGTTGTAGTTGAAGACTTTGAAGTCTTTAATCTCATTATCTTTTCCAACTAGTTACCTGTTTGAAATTTGAAATTAAAAAAACCAAACCTATGTTACTTCACCAAATCATACTGCTCCACAACTTGTTCCACTATTAGATTTTTACTTTATCATGTAACTCCATTAGATAAGTTATTTGTGTTTTATCATATAATACTGTGAAGATGTTAGTCACACTAAAGTAAAGTCTTCTGCTGCATTTGTGCCATCTTTGTTGTTGTCAACTCTCCTGTTGCCAGTGTTTTCTGTATTAGTAGCTGTTATGAGTAGCTGTCATGAGTAGTATTTATTAGCAGAGGTGAGATCACCTGTAAGTGCGTATCTCCAGCCTTTCTATGTCTTCTGTCATTACAGAGATACCCACTGTATTAAAATGTGAATCTTTGGATCTGAACGTTTGGTTATGTAACTGTAATCATAGAATCTTTTTCTTGGAAAAGACCTTTAAGATCATCAAGTCCAACTGTTAACCTAGTGCTGCCATGTCCACCACTAAACCATGTCCCTAAGCAACACATCTTTTAAATACTTCTAGGGATGGTGCCTCAACCTCTTCCCTGGGCAGCCTGTTCCAATGATTGCTAACCCTTGTACTAATACCCAATCTAAACCTCCCCTGGTGCAACTTGAGGCTGTTTCCTCTCGTTCTATCAGGGACAATCCATATGAGTTGCTAGTGTTGTTCTTTTAAACAAATTAAAGCTATCTCAGGAGAAAAAAATCCAACAAAAACCTGGGCACAGAAACTTCATCCCATAAGATTAACAGTAATGAAAAAGACTTTTGAGATGGTTTTAACAAGCTGACAATATGAGAGTGGACTAATGCTTTTGAGAGAGTGCCCAAATAAACTTTATGATCCTCAATGTCCTTTAAAATGTCTTAAATTCTAATATAAAATTGAATTTTGTAATCAGTAAATCTTGGGAGAAATAGGGGACTATATTGCATTAAAATCTGATAGAATACTAGAAGGTATAAAGGGACAAGCAGTGTGGTGGAGTACTCACTAGTAGCAAGTGTCAGGAGCTGCTGCTTTCTGCCCGCATTTTAAACAGGCATTATCAGTTGTAGAATTGACAAGCATTGGCACTGTTACACCTCCTACAGTAGAAACACTAGATTTCTCCTTTTCTTAATATGACATTCTTAGAACATGTTATCTTCCTACATCGCAAGACTGAAAAGTAAAACAAATCAAAACAAATCTATCCTTGCATTTTATGACAAAAGTAGTATCATCAGTGGAATGGGAGAGTAATTTCTCACTCAGGAGTTTTAGAGAATTCTGTAAAGAAAGGACTCTAATTACTTGATTGATATTATTTCCCAACTGCCACACTTTGGGTGTTTTCTGAACTTCCTAATGTACATCTCAGTCATGACATTTTGTGGAGGAACCCAAGCTACCCATGTGTTTTTCAAAATTATACAAAACATGGAGCAATGGCTGTGGGAAGTATAGCACTAGTCAATTTTGTCATCAGCAAATGTTTACATTGTCATAAGGAAGTCATAGTAGCTTTTACCTGTTCATCTCTGTAGTGTGAACCACTAAAGCTTAGGAAATGAGTGTTTCGATTTCTGTTTCAGAACAGAAAATGAAGACCATATTTTCCACCTAGATGGGTCCACCTTAGTGTAAAGCAAAAGCTGTGAATATTTACATAACCCAGCACTTTAGACCTCTGAGTAGATATAATGGACAACCATGTTGGGCAGAATTCATGTGCAGTGATGGAAGGTGTCCTGGGACACTGCTTTGCTGAAACAGTACCACACATAAGCTTTACTCTTCCCTTACAACCTAAGAAGTCTCAATGGCAGCAACTAGTGTGTACTGCCCTGCTTTGAAAGAATTTCTTTGTCATTGTGATATGTCTGCTGCTTGCTTGAATTTTTAATTTTTTGTAGTTAAGTGCTGTAGAGCTTACTTGGAAGAGCCTACAGCAATTATATCCTAAACATGGGGACTCAGGAGCCCTTCCCAGCTCTTGCCTTCGTGGTCTTGTCTGTCATGTCCTCTGAATGTGTAAGAATGAAATCTGAGCGTACGACATTGGTAGGCAGGAGCATGTCCATGTTTCCAAAGGAAAAGCATCCCTGGAGCACTTAAGAACTGGAGATGACTTCTCGTGAGTAAGGATGCTGGCTGCGTTTAATTGATAGGGACATTGCTGACTGCAGGTAGGACAGTAGTTGCCCAGCCTGGGGGCTACTGATTGCAGCAAAGTTGCTGCTTATAGCAGCTGAACAGATGTGCTCTCAGACGGGCTGTCTAAAAGGCCAAAGCTAACACCATCCTGTGTTATTTTAATGATACCTTATTGGCAAGAAAAGTAATTAAAAGTGTGACCAAAAAGCAAATATGTTGCACGAAAACTGTGATGATGACACTGGCTCTTTCAGGTGTCAGTATCTAATAATAATACAAACATGCAGGTAAAATATGAAACAGAAAATACTTTTCTTTAGAAACTCCAGCTCTTAAACCCTGGATTTGTGGGGAAATTTTGGCTATTTACAAGCTGGATCAGAAACACTCAAGTGGATGCTCCCTGTAGCCACTATGCTGCCTGTTTCTTGCTGTCTTCTGCTTCTTCCAAGTCTCTGAGCCCTCTCACCTCATACACCCCCAAAGACAGTCTTCTTGCTGCTTAACGGATCTCCGGGGCATCTTTATGGAGTTACAGCTGTCTGATACGCAAACAACACATGATCAAGTCTGCTCATAAGACTTTGTGGAAGTGAGGCAGAAGTTGTAAAGCTTGTACAGTTTACCAAAAGTGCACATTTTATATCTCTCTTGGGTTTAGCTAGCTTTAGGATTTTCGACTGCATTATTTTTTGCTGCTGTTTAATCTCACTCCTGAAAACCTCTTTGTCTAGCCTTGTTTCCTTCTGCGAGTACTCGATTTCATCTACTGTCATGGACTACTTCTGCGCTACATATATTCAGAAAAGGACACATTAAAAAGTAATGAGCCTACTCAGGTGAGGGAGGGAGGAAAGATGGGAAATGTTGCTGAGTCCCCCTCGGGCATACAGGAAAAGATGAGAAAAAAAAAATCATTTTAACTGCCCAGGATACATCACTGCTGGCTGTAGTGAGCGGGAATTGTGAGGGACGGGAGTATGGACTTCTTACAAATGTCGAGTTCATCTGAAGGGATGAGATGAAAAATAGTGAAAAATAGCAGAAAGGGATTTGGTATCCAAGCAGGGCCCCCAAAGGACAGCAACTTTTTCAGAAGTGAGTCTTTTATTCACTCAGCATAGTGAAGAAAAAATTTCTGTGAGGATACCATCACGGTACCTTATTTTTAAGCCACGCACTCCTTTACTATCCACTGCCTTTTCTCTCCCTCTCTTTAGCAGTAGCTCTATTTTAACATCAGAAGTCTAATCATTTTTCTTAACAGACTTGGGAGTATTTTGAGTTTTCTGGAAAGAAGTCCCATTTTTAATGCTGGAGCGATTACTGAATTGGTCTAGTATTCACAAATATTTTCACAAACTTGACTGATACTACAGATAATGGACTATTCCTAGGGAAAAAAAAATCTAGATCTTGTTAATGCTTTGAATACTTTATGCCCTATGGGCACCCAGTGTGTTATGAAAGATAAATAAAATTTAAATAGATTATTTATGCAATAAAAAAAAATCATATCCCAGTACCATGATGTATGGCATATATTCCACTTCAGAGGAGGGTTCATATATCATACATATTGCATAGAGCTCTACTCATGAATTATTTGTTTCTTTTGTAGCATGCATGCAGCACATGATAGATTAAAGGACACAATCCAAGTTACAGTTGACATATTAAAACACTGCTGTGCATAGAGATATTATTTATGAAAGAAATATTATACAATCATAAGTTTTCAACAGGGCCAGGTTTCTTTCTCTTTTGAGGCAGAATAATAGTAAATAAGGCAAAAAAAAATGAGGAAATGACCTAAGGGTTCTATTTCCAAGGCAGCATCCTCCCTGTGGTTTTATCTAGGTAAGTGCTCATGCTGGTATTAAATCTTTCTATTCAGAGCCGATGTTCAGTTCATCTTGATGGTTTGAGGCTTGACCTCTTTTGCAGCTCATATCTGCAAGTTAGCAGGGGATCACCCTGAGCTGTGGCCTGTGATTTAGTTGGGACACTGTATTTGCACTGCATGCTGCTGGTAACTGCAAAGGTATTGCATGGCCGTGCTGGGATGAGCACTCAAAATAAGTTACCAATACATCACTACACTTAAGCCTATATTGTTCCAGACCTTCACTGTTAGCACAATTTCATCTGCAATCAGAAATATAATCTCAGTGATATTGCTGTCCATGATTGTCAAATGAATTTCACCTTGAAGAAATTAATTAGAATACAGAATCACAGAATCAGAATCACAAGGTTGGAAAAGACCTTTAAGATCACCAAGTCCAACCATTCCTCTCCTATGCTAAACCACATCCCTAAGTACCTCATCTACCAGTCTTAAACACATTCCAGGATGGTGACTCAACCTCCTGCCTGGGCAGCCTGTTCCAGGCACTGGCAACTCTTTTGGTGAATATTTTTTTCCTAACATCTAATGTGACCCTGCCCTGGTGCAGCTTTATGCCATTTCCCCTTTTCCTATCTCTTGTCACCTGGCTGAAGAGACAATTGCCCACCTCTCTACAACCTCCTTTCAGGTAACTGTAGGCAGTGATAAGGTCTCCCTTCAGCCACCTCTTCTCCAGGATAAACATCACGAACTCCCTCAGCTCCTCCTCATACGATTTGCCCTCCAGCCCCTTCCCCAGCCTGATTGCCCTTCTCTGGACTTGCCTGAGGACCTCGATGTCCTTCTTATGGTGAGGAGCCCAGAACTGGTCACAGTACTCGAGGTGCAGCTTATATACATGCTAAAATAAAGCCTTAGTTATGGAAGTACTGGCTACTTTCCCTCTCTTCCTTTTGGAGGAGATATGAATGTGAAACCATATTTTAAAGCTAAAGCAGATTAGCCAGTTAAGAGGAACCCAGTAAAGAGACAGTGTCAGACATCTGGAAGTTTCCAAACAGAACTGCTGTCTTGGGTGATAAGATGTTTTGTCCAAGCTTTGGATGTGCTGGAAGCCTGAGTTTAAACATAAAGATGGGAGCTTTATTTGCATGCATGTTTCATTTAGTTGCAAACTGTCAGGAAGGTATATCTACACAAAGTGTTACGGAAATATCTATTCAATCATTTATAAATGAAGTTTTCAAATTTACATACTTAATTGCAGAGACTACACAAGTGAATGCCAATGCACTAAATCAACATTTATTAGCGCATAAGGAAAAGCGCATAGGGAGTAACTGTGTGTATGTATAGAATCGATAAATATTTATTTTGTTTTATTATGATTATTCATTTTGCTATGTTATGTGTGAAAAACACAGAAAATCCCTTATTGTGTGGGTTCTTAGTGACACCTGAGAAAACAGTGGTTCATTAGTTAAAAATACTTTTTTGTTACTTTCAAGTAGCAGTTAACTACTTTGCACATATTTTATACATGCAAACATTGTCATATTAACTATACAGCCTCCCCTCAGTAAATACAAACCTTCTGTATTGAAATCCTGTCTGTATTATAGTCGCTGGGGGGATTGCCAAGGCTTCAGCAGGATGAGGATTTAATCCTCAGTCATACTCCTGCAAAGAAAGAATATTGTTCATGATACTGTAAATAACTCTCTGATATTAAACATGATGTTAAGTATGATTTGTAGCACCATCTAATTGGCTTCAAAATCTGCTGTTGTTAAAGTAACTGTTCTTGGGTAACTCAGCCTCATGTTAAATTCAGCCCCCTGGGTTTGGTGAGTCAAAAGGTGAATCCTGACTTGGGTGTAAAATAAATCAGTATGTTTGTTTCTTTGAAACTGTAGTTAACTAATTTGAGAAATGTTTACATAAAATGAACTGAAACCCAGAGAAGTGTTGTGGTTTGGTCTTTTTTTTTTTTTAAATATCTTTCTTCATATATTAATTGCTATAGAAAGGGTAATCTGTGTTTTTTGCCTTGGGGCAGGATATAGAAAACTGCATCTGAACTTCCCCATTTATTTCTAAATAATACAGTACTGTATAGAAAAGTCATAAAAACAGAGACTGCAAATTGAATTCCAATAACTCTATCCTGTGAAAAACAAAGCCTCCATCTAGTAAATGGGAAAGCATTATTGACAATTATATGCAAATTACCAAGCTTTTGGCAAGCTCTTCAAAACTATTATCTTATGGCAACCCTGTAAATTACATAGCTATGCCAGCAATGTAGAATTGTTCATTATACTTTATTGATACATTTATGTTGCACTACATTGAAATATTTTGCTATGGGTCTTTGGAGACTTTCTTTGCTTATTTTTGCAGCCGCTTTTTTGTGTTTTGTACTTACCCCCACCCCTGAAGTCAGAACTTCTTATAGAGTCACTGGGCCAGAGGGAGTCAACTTTCATCAGCAACATCACCATCTGCTCTTCTTTACATCCCAAGGACCACCAAATGTGTAGGCAAAATTTAGGTGTTGTGTTGTTATCATAAGACTTTCTCAGTCCTGTGCGTATTCTCCCTTTTCAAAACCCTGCTTGTTCTTCATCTCAGGTCATGCATTCCTCTACATGCCCCAAATTCAGCAGGCTATGTTTCTTCTTAAGCTGAGAACACAGCGGTTTTCATTGCTGCTCTGCTATAGAGTGTGCGCGCTCTCTCTATTACAGCTTATATTTAATAAACGAGGAACAGGCACCCTGTTTATGTTTATTCATACCAAGTTTAGATGATACTTTTGAAGATAAAGAAACAAGTTTGATGATACACAATACCAGCTACACGCTCTGCACTGATAGCAAACTTTAGCAATCAAGGAAAGATAAAAAGGTTTTGGGAGAATTTAATCACATACTTCAAAGTAAGCTTAAGAACATATATTTCAGAAATTGAGATAAAATATGAATGTTTAATTTATCTTCTTTCTTTTTTACCATCAGTGTTTCTGATTCTGTTGCTAATAACCTCATTGCTTCTGTCAGCCAACACCTCTTCATTTTTGGGCTTTTTTTTCTTCCTTTGTTAGAGGTTGGTTTTTTTTCTTTCGTGAAGTAACTTTTGTTGAAGAAAGAATCTTTTAATTAGCTCTTAGTTTTCTGAAGTATATGACTGAGGCTTAACTTTGCTTGGGAAAAGGACACGTAGTTTGGGGTGACTCAGTATATTTCACACAGTTGCTGGAAAGGAGAAAATTGGTGCAAAGATAACCAGGTCATAAGCTATGACATGCTGAGGTTCATCTCCAGTAGAGAACCTGGTTCCTTGAGTAGCCTCTGATGATATCTCTGTATGATGGTACGGACAATCCCATGCTTGTGTTCCTTTTTTTGACTGGTTGTGTAGTAACATAAGAGTTTTCTCTAGTGTAACCTGAGATAATTGCAAACTTGTTTGGGCAAGGTATGTAACCAAATATGAAGCACCACCTTGCCAAATATTTGCCTTTTTCTCTTCTGGACATTGTTGTTTGGATTCTGGTGTTAAGGACATGTGCAAATAGAACTCAAAACATGTCTCTGCCTTTTCTTATAAAACCACAGGTAAATTCCTGCCCTGAATTGTACTTAGGAGCCATTTTTGCCCAGAATTAATATACTTGCCCATATTGTATCAGACAACCTCTGTGTCTGATGTGGCACATGAAGTGGTTGGAGAAGAGCTGTTAGTGTCCTCCTTCAGGTCCCTAATCTTACAAGTGGATGAGCCTGAATGAAGAGCAGCTGCCACAGAAGGAAATTTAATTTTGGGCAAGATTTAAATTCATATTCTTTTTTCCAAGTCTTGTTGAAATGCAATTCTGGTATGTGTTGATAATATTCTCAAAGGCCCCTTTCTTTTCCATACTGGAGCTATAAATGTGTCAAACAGGATGAAATGTGACCTGGGTCAGCGTATTTCAGAACCCCACAATTCTTTTTCCACTTAAAGGACTGGTAGTGGGGAAAGAGAAAAAGAGAGATCTTTTAGTGGGATGGGATACATGGAATGCAGAAGCATCCATAGGATTATTTGCAGGCATCAATGAACCAAAATTTGCACTTGGGGAGCTTCATAAAAAAGAAGCTAAGCCATCATGTTCAGGGTGAAATTTCAAAGCACTTGGTATTGACCTAACTGTACTCCTGTTAAAATCAACAGCAAAATAAAACTCTGACAGGACAGCACTCACTATCAAATTGAGTATTACTGAGAATTGTTTCTGTGGTTAAAAGGTCTACCTAATCTACCTTATTTGCTGGGGGACAAATCTTGGGAGAACTTGTTCGATTTCTTTTGTTTAGCTTTCTCTCTGGTGGTTCCACAAAGTGATTGTGATAGGACAATGAAATCGAATCAAAGAAGCAAGGCATTAAGCATCTCGGTGCAAGTAGTGCTGACTGCAAAGTTGCTAGTGTAGAAAGCTGTTAGCTTGAGGTAAGAGGCACTAAAGGCATAAGTGATCTTCCAAGCACTACCAGTTACCAGTTTTATGGAAATGAGGGTGCTCATCTACTATTTTAGGTTTTGAAATTTTAAGACTTGCCGGAGCAGAATCACTCTGGTACTGATTAGCATGTTGAATCACTTGATCAGATGTGTTCATCAGCTAAAATGAGGGGAACTTAGGAATCAAAGGAAAGGAAATTACCCCTTATATCCTGTACTTCCTTTGGTGTTCAAAACTAACTGATTGGAAAATAAGAGGAAATATCCCACATATCTGCTGCGTAGGTCTCTCTCACTGCCTCCACAGGACAGTAGCACTGTGGCCTACTAGCTACTAAGGGGTAAGATCCTTGTGAAGAGTTGAGGGCTCTGCCTCCTGGGTTGCCACTCTGACTGAAGATGATCAGCATTAAAGGGTTTTATTAAAGGGGAGGATATGCGAACCACCTGAAAATGTATTGCAGTTTAATGCTACCATTTAATGTCTAGCCTCTGACTAGTGTAAAGGATTCGTGGTAAGATACTTGCTTACAAGTTAGCAGGCATAGTTCAGATAAACATTAATATCATGAGCAACTTCAGGAGCTGGACCATGTAAGGAATATCAGACTAAAGGTCAGACTTATGAACTTCAAATTCAAGCACAGTTTTAAAAATAGACGGCTCAGTAATTTTCCCAGTGTGCCCATGTATTCTGTCAGAACAGCAGGACTGCTTTTTTGGCATATGAGTACTGCTAAGTGACCTCCTGCTGCGTTTTGGGTCTGTGCTACGCCAGCTTTTCAGTGTAGCTGGCTTCCCTCCTAACACTTGCTCAGTGCACTTCTAAAGGAGAAAGCACACATCCCAACAGCTAGAAGCTACATACAAGGTGTTATGTCTTAGCTCTTCTTTTTTTCCCATTTTCTTTTGCATTTTTTTCCCCCTCTTGTTCTCCCAGCAGTAAAATGCACAGGCTCCCAGGAGAGATCCCCCCCTGGCTACAGTTCATTTACAGCTGGTTTTAGAAACAGACAGAGAGAGGAACACTTTGAATCAGAGTATGTCTGCTGCCTACCTGGCTGAAAGAAGGAAGTGCATAAATCCAGATATTGAAATAGATAAAGATCTGGTAGTTTTACGGAAACTCTAGAACCTTTAAACCTTTGTTTGTTTTGTATTTTACTCAGTTATCTGAACCTGTTCTTACTTTCCTAGCAGACGTCTGCAAAGAGAAATGTAAACAGACAAAAGGGAGCAGCAATGAGGATTTAAAAAATGCATACAATTATAGCGGAGCGTGAAGAGTTTAGACAGAAAATCCTTCCATTTGCCTTCTCTGTTTAAAACGAATTGCTGCAGATGTTGAACTGAGTAACTAGCAGCTTACTTATTGCTAGCTGCAGGGGAGAAGTGTGAAGCTGGTAGGTTAGGTTACTTTTTTTTTCTGTCACAATAACATGTGGGGCATCTCTGTCTTGTGCCATGTTTGATTTCCATGAGAGACCTGTGGTAGTGGAAGAACAAAAAAAAAAAGTGTGACTTGATAAGTCTGGAAAGGCCTGTTTTCTCTAGTCCCCTTCAGAGAGTATGTGGTCTTTGCAGCACTTAGAATTCTGCCTGATTAGAAGATAAAGCCAAATAATTTGACACAACAAAGCAGTGCACAACTTCAGCTTGCGAGCGGTGCCTTAGTAGCTCGCCTGTCTTTCCAGAATGTGACAAGTGCCTGAGGAAAGGCAAACAACTTGTATTTCGAGAGGGAAGGAACGAATACCAAGTGCTGTTGATTTTGGAGGGGAGGGGGGAAAAAAAGCCTTTGCATGGCAAGTGGAAATAGAAATGCAAATCAGCTCCAAATACTTAACATATCTGATAAACAATTGTGTAAAAATAGAAACTGTAGACAATAAAGACCTTGAGACATTTGTATTCACATTCGTTTTCAGCTTAGCTGAGGAGCGCGCCTGCATAGCTGCTGGACAGGAGCACCTATTTGCACTGGTCAGCCCTTCCTGTGCCACATGCAAACATCAGTTTCCAAACGTCCATCCACTAATGAGAGAAATTATATTGTGGCAAATGAAATTACATACACAGGAGAAAATGCTGCTCAGCGTTGCCTGAAGAACCTGAAAAAAGTGTATAATGGAGAATTAAGTTGCTGGGGGTGGGAGGGATAAAGGGAGGAAGAGCATAGCCTAAGCATGTGGTGTCAGTCTGTACAGATCATGTTTGAGCTCATTGTGCCTGATCTACTTAATGGTGGTTTCCTGAAAGCTGTATTTCAGCTGTTGAACAGTTTAGAAAATCATCTGCTTAGACTATCACCTCCACAGGTATGTACTGCAGAGAACTTTTTATAGTGATGTAACATATAAAGAAGCATTGACAAAAGCAAAGAACACTGAATCTATTGAGCCTAGGGTGGATCACATCTGTTCAAGAAATGTTTTTTTTAAACTTTTTAAGAACAGAAGCACCACTCCAGCAGGAAGGATGCTTACTTCAGTGCCTGTCAACCTTTTTTGTTTCCTATTGTGGTGTTTCTCTGTATCAAATACAAATTTTTGAAAATGCAGGTAACTTTCCGATGTTCCTTACAGTACTACTATTCTTTTAGAACATTCAGCAAAAATACAAGCAATAATTTGTACTTCATTCTGAATTTCCATTCCTAGGGAAGGACATTGCAAGTGTTGTGATAGCTGCTTAACACCATAACAACACATCCAAATTTTTCCAACCAAGGCCTGTCTAAGTTAAAAAAGACAAAGGACATGGAAATCTTAAAATAAGATTTAGCATGAGATCGGATCCTTTTAAGAATTTTTGATTTGCAAGGATATGTTTTTTATGATCACGGTTTTCCAGCCTTCTGAAAGTCCAGTTGTTTAATGTGACCTGATGACTATAAATTCCCCCAAATAATTCCTGAAAAATAAAAATCATTAAGATCTCAGACTAGCTGTCTAATTCATTATCATTAGGTAAAATAGAGTGATTTCTCTTGAGAAAATATAATGCAAACTCTCCTTAGCTCAGTAGGATATCTATGGGATTTATTCCCCATGTGGGAAGAATATCTAGTTAAATGCTAAACTTATTGGGTTTTGCCTTTCAGAGTGGGTTTTATAAATACTTATACCTTTAGGTATAAGAATCTGCAAATCAAGTAATGGCATTAAACATTAATAAGACATCAGAAATGGACAATTGGGGTTTTTTCTTTCAAACAGCAGAACTCTAGAACAGAAATTCTTTGGCTACTGCTAGCTCCCCATCTCTGCTGCAGACTTCAGAGGTGAGCTATATACTTACGCTGTTCCTCCTCCATCAGCTTGCTGATCTGTTCCCTCAGCCAGCCTGACAGAGTTGTTCAAGGCTGTTTTCAAGGAGTTAGGCTCTGTTGTGTCCAGTGGCTATCTAGTGTTTGCAAAAGCTCCCTGTACCTTGCCTCTTAGTTTACACAGTGGAGCAGTGGTATTTCTGCAGGAATGGCAGCCCTCTGTATCTGAGGGAAAACTAATGAAAAGAGGAAATCATCGAGAACCAGTGTTACAGTCAGACAGTAGACTCAGAGGCGATAAATCAGTGTTCTGGTTTTTCTCATCAAGTTTAAGCCTTGAAATTTTGGTGAAAAATCAGTCTATTTCCTTCTCTCTGAACAGAGGCACAGGAGCCCTGAAGTGCCTCTATCACGCCTGGAAGCTGCTGTGAAACGGCTCCATCCATGCTCATTGCTCCCTCTAGCCTCGCCTTGCAAACTATGGCCTTGAAATCCCATCTCGTTTCCCTAACGCCTCCCACAGTGCACTAATTTTCGTCTTGTTGAGAGGCACTACATGATGGGATATCCTGCCATCCTCATCTTTTATTCTGTAAAACAATAGCTTTATGAAAATCCTTATTTTCAAGGGATGTGACATGGCTTGAGAGGGTTTTTCCACTCAGGAACTTCATTCTTCCCCCTTTTTCTTCTGACAGCCTATTTATCTCACTTTAGCTAAATCATCTATATAGATAATAATTCATATTCCAGTTGCAGGTAGGGTGTTTTTTTGTTTCACTACTGTAGGTGAGAAATCCATATTCTTCCCAACTGAAATTATCGTTTATTACAGTTTGTTGTGTTGTATTTCATTCTCTGTACAGTCAAGAATATAAAGCCAGTACTACTTCTCCAAAACTTTCCTGTTGTTTTTGCATAGTTTTTCCTCTCATATTTGATTTTTTTTCCCTCACTCTAATTCCAATATGCCTTGCATATGTGCTGCCCCAGTTATAATTAATCTCTAAATAATAGCCAGCTGCCCATCTTAGGTGATTCTTTTAATCAAGTCAGGAGGACCATGGCCAGCAGGTCAAAAGAGGTGATCCTCCTCCTCTGCTCCTCCCTGGTCAGGTCCCACCTGGAATATTGTGTCCAATTCTGGGCTCCCTGGTATAAAAAAGACAGGGATTTCCTGGAGAGACTCCAGTGGAGGACTACGAAGATGATTAAGGGCCTGGACCATCTCCTCTATAAGGAAACGTTGAGAGAGGTGGGACTGTTCAGCCTTGAGAAAAGAAGACCAAGAGGGGATCTTATTAATGTTTATAAATGTCTTAAGCGTGGGGCACAGGGGGAAATGGTCAGCCTCTTTTCAGTGGTCTGTGGGGACAGGACAAGGGGCAATGGCCGCAAGTTGGAGCACAGGAAGTTCTGCACCAATGTACAGAACTTTTTCACAGTGAGGCTGATAGAGCCCTGGGATAGGCCACCTGGGGGCTTGTGGAGTCTTTTTCTCTGGAGGTATTCTGGACACCTACCTGTGCAACCTGTCCTAAGGTCCCCTTGCTTTGGCAGGGGGGTTGGACTCAATGATCTCTGGAGGTCCCTTCCAACCCCTACGATTCTCTGATTCTGTAGCTACCATGAATTTGCACACAAACTCCTAAGTTGAAAGGGCAAAAGTCAGAATAAATGTTTAACTGCAGAATGAAAGCAGTAGCATTTTCTACGAGTCTGTTTTTATTAATTCTTGCCAGTCATTGAACTTTAGGATCCACCTTGCAGATGAAGTCTGCATAGTTTTTTTGCCTAGCTGCAAAGCAGATCTTGTATTCCTTTCCGATGGTAGGTGGTAGCTGGTAAGAATCATTTACAGATGAGAATCTCAGTGTATCTGGGAAAAGCTCATGAAGATGAAGGATCTCTGGGTTAACTAAAGAATCCTATAGGTAGTCTGATAAATTACTGCTATGACCGAAGTCATTATCTGACTCTGATATTAATTTCCAGCTATACACAGTTAAAAATTTCCAATTTTATGTGATAGGCCGGGTTGTTTTTTCAGGATGCTTATCTGTACTCTCCATGGACATGTCTTCAAAGTAGATGGTGTCTCCTTAATTGAGCAACTCATAACTCCTTGTCATGGTGTAATCTTCATTTATTTATGATGCTTTCATGAGAGGTATTGAAGATGGGTAAAAACCTAGGGCACCACTTACTAATGGCTTGTATTAGCGAAATTGATCAAAAATGTGGCACTTGGTGTGTTGTTTTGTGAATAGTTCTACCTTGATTGTAGCAATTAAAACATTTAGTGGACAACACACTTTCTGGTTTGCGAATTGGAAGCAAAGGAGCAACGAGGCTTTCTGAGTTTGTGCTCATAAGAGGAGATGAGCTTTATTTTCAGTAGCATAGTCTGTCACATCTTGGTAATGGGTCCAAGTAAAAACCATACACTGTGAACATGTGGAGAATAACCCAAAATTTCAGACTGTGGGGTGGTAGGTTTTGGATTTTTTTCATCTGCTTTTTCTCTCTCATCTAGCTAGCTGAGGGATTACAACAGCTTCTGTAAATGTCAGAAGTTTATGTCATAATGTTTAGAACTCTGTAAAGCCTTGCACAGCTTCTCTGTTCACATGGTACTTGTTATGCAAAATCAGTTAGAGATTTCCTACATGAAGTAACAGTAGCTCTCCCAGGTAAAAAGAAATATGCTTTTGCCATTTTAGGTGCTCATAAAGGGTCTGTGTTTTTGGGTTTTTAAAAAATTTTATTATTATTTAGACATTATTTGCTCCTATTGGTTCTGATAGCAGCTTTTCCAGTTGAAGTAATATGGCTTGTACAGTTAAAATCAATTGCAGTAGAGTATCCCTTATGGATGTCCTGGAGGAGATAGCTTGTACATGCACAGCAGGACTCATTCCAAACTTAGAAGGCTGTAAATCTGAATTCAGTACATGTAGCCATTAGGAATTAACACAAGATATAAAATCTCACTGATTGTGTTTATAAAATGTCAGTTGTGTAGCTGCTGGTGCCTAGAGCTGTGTGAGCACAGTAAACTTGGGGTACAGTGTACCTGCGGCGGTGGTCTGTGCGAGGCAAAAGCTATTGCTCTGTGAGATGTCAGTGTAAGAGGAGGCTCTGGGGTATGTGATGCAAGTCAGCCCGGGGAAAAGAGCATGCCTCTGTGGGAGGACTGGGGAAAACACTGCCCAAACCAGTGATTTATGCACTCCTATGGTTAAGGTATAAATTGTTCAGGAAATGCAGTATTCAAAGTTGGAGAGATCTATTTCTTCTCAAAAACCAGAGAATCCTAAAGCACCAACTCATTTTTCAAAAAATACAGTAGAATTATGCTTTCTTTCCTTCCCCTTTACTTTTCTTTGGACTAACGTTGTGAGATTCTTCAAATCCCTGCGATTGTTGCTGCTGACCGGCTTGCATACATTACAAATTAAGGCCAAAACGTTTGGGTTTCTTTTTTTCTCTCTCTTTCTAAAAATGCTTAATGTTTTTCATGCTGTAGTTTATTAAAAGACAATTTTAGCTTAATACAGTGTAACTATATTTGCTTTAAAATTACATTAATCTTACATGACTCATGTCTTGTGTGGGCATAATGTACATTACACAGCATGTTGACGAGAATTGCCTTCAGATGTCGGTAGGCTTTTTGAAGCAGAGGGAGAATTGGGGGGTGCACAGCTCAAGCAGGTCCCCAACTTTCACCCTGGAAGTCATCATGATCCTTCTGTTGATACATTCCCTTTAACAAAGCGAAACATTGTTAGCAGCATGTAATATCCACAAGCACAAAGAAATCTCAAGTTGCAATTTTTCTACTCTGCTAATATCCTGCTATCTTCACTGATAACAGGTCATTGCCTAAGTGCCACACGATGTCTTTTAAAAGGTAAACAAAGACCAGAATATCATCCTGTACTGGTTAAATGACATACAAAGATAGCACAATAAAGGGAAGATGTTTTTCTTATTACTGCTGCTTCTTTAAGAAAGGTGGTTGTTTTTCTTGAGTGGAAAAATGTCAGCTTTATCCAGTATTCCCAGAAGCATTAGTCCAGTGTATTGCATATTTGGAGAGTCAGTGCAGTTCAGGCACAACAAATTGTAAAGGTTCGTATAAAGCTATGCAGTCCCAAAAGATCTTCGTTTGGCACTTTGGCCTGGAGAAGTCCATGGAGGCAATAGACTCATAGAAATTTAAGGTGTTTACAAACTGCATGCCAGCTACTACAGCACTTTCTGGAATGCTGCTTATTCCATTCGGGTAAGGTTTCCATACCCAACTGAGACAGGGTGTTCTGCTGCTGCCATACATCACATTCACCCTGTTTGCTTTTACTGGCATAAAAATATAACCCCTCATCCATACCCAGGTTGTCGTAGCAGTTAACCAGACAAGACTACTTGCCTTTATTTACTCTAAACAGTCTAGGTGGCCACCGGGGTAAATACACACACTTACATGAATTTGAGAAATTTCTGAAAGAAATGTGTTCACAGTGCTCAAGTGTTCAGGATATGACTGCTTAAGATTGCTTTTCATCTTCAGCCTGAATATTAAGCCTATATCTTTTGTTTTGTGAAAAGCTGGACTCATTGCCTGTAACTCCATGAGATGAATCGAAGTCTTCCCACCTGAAAAAAAAATCATGCCATTTGTTTTCCAAAAATACTGCAGTTTCCTAGCAATATTTTCATCACTTATAAAGGAGCATTAGAGAGCTGACTACAATCCAGCTGTTCCCCCTTTTTAAAATAAAGTGCCTTTCTTTTTTTCATATATTCTATAATGAAGGTATATATGATAGACATACAGCTCTAGCTAACACCTTGAATAAAGCTAGTGAGGATGCGGCATGATATGTTTTAATAGTACCTCAGTATGCATCAGAGTACTAATTTTATGTCCTTGGAGAATTTATGTGATGGTTGTAAGTGCATATGAAAGCTGAGGCTGCTATGTCTTCAGTGCTAGTCTTACTTTTGTTAACAAGATTACACTGAAGGAAAGTTGAGACAGGTGTTCTCATTCCTTCATCATTCTGCCATGCAGGCAAACTTTCTCTCTGACTGAATATGATGGGGAGGTTTCATTTTGGGTAAAAAAAAAAAACCAACTAAAAAACCCAAAACCATAAAAAAGGCAGGAAAAAAGTGCCAGGATCATGGAAAAGCCTTCCAGTCTGATGTTTAGGTTATAGTTCTCTAATGAATATGTAATTATTTATAACATATGGAACAGTTTCAACAGCAGAGAGTGGGAGCTTTAAAAAAATAATCAAACAGCCTTACTCCAAAATGCCCCTTACGGTAGAATTTATGGGAGATATCAAAGGAAACAGAAAGTGTAGGTTTGAATTCTCTCAGCAGACATTGCCGGGAATGAAACCGTCATCTCTCGAATTTGGGGTAATTGCAGGGAGCACTGGAGGCATATTTGTTTAAGTAGTGGTGATATCACATAATCCTTGGCAAATCTGTCTTTTATGATCATCTGTAAAATGTAAAAATCCTTGTTTTGAAACTCGTAAATATCTTCTGGATGACCAACACAGTATTTTTCCTGCATACATTCCAATACTGGATTTATTAGGGAATGTGTAGTTCTAGTTCCTGTGTCATGAGTTTGATTTCCTAACAGCCAACAGCCATTTGAAATACTTTCTGGGTACTAATGGTTTTGTGTATACATGCCTGGGTATATGAAGAAATGTATATTTTTAGAGGAAACACACCACTTTCAAATATCTGTCAAGTACATCTATCACTTTATATGTAATAAAAATGCTTTCCATTTGGTGGAGGCTCACAGAAATGTGAAATCATCTTAACTGTCTTTGACATTAACTTAAAACCCAAGTTTTTTATAGAATCACAGAATCATGGAATGGTTTGGGTTGGAAGGGACCTTAAAGATCATCAAGTTCCAACCCCCTGCCATGCACAGGGATATGTCTCACTAGTCTAGGTTATCCAAAGCCCCATCCAACTTGGCCTTGAACACTGCTGGGGAGGGGGCAGCCAGCACTTCCCTGGGCAACCTGTTCTTGTTTGTATGCAATTCATAGTTCTTTCAGTGATACTATGAACTATGATATAAATTGGCTTTCCTTGATGATTCTACTAGTCATAACAGAAAATCTAATAGAATTAAAAATCTGATTTTACATAAGCTTTGGTCAGACAATGTCAGAGCAAATTTGCATCACAAAATCCTGCTACCTTAGCTGGAGAAGATGATAATGATCATTATCATCTGTGTTGCATCAATCGGTGCTCCGTTTTACTTTCCTCAAGCTGTAGTCAACCTTTCCCCTTCTTGGCAAATTTTATATGTTCTTCTACTTTCTTTTTGTGTACGTGCTAAGAATGGATGAAAAAAGGCAAGTTGGCTTTCATCTCCATAATTAACACTTGCATGAAGCATAAAATGTGAAAATTAGAAATGAGGATGCAACTGAGGGGGGGAAGCTGAACCTGCCTGATCTTTTCTGGCTTGAAACCGCTTGACAGATCAACCCTTTGAGATTCAAGTTCTATTCAGTGAAATGTCAGTCGGAAGCTGCTGAGTGGGAGGGACGTCGTCACTCACTCCTCAGAGACAGCTAATCATATCGCAGTGAGGAGGAAGAACTGTTTAATGCCTGCAGACTTCAGTTTCAGAGAGGCTTGTGAATTGCTCTTTGTAAATTTGTTCTGCCAGGGCTAGAGGTAAGCAGGGTGTAGGTACACGATTTCAAACAAAAGCTTCCAAACCAAGCTCTCCGGCAACTGTTCTCAAGCGTAAGGGCCCCAGTATTTACTCCCCTTCTCAACCCCCCAGCTTCTTTTTTTACACCAGGGAAAAGCAGCAGATAGCTGAAGTAAAGCTAGGTTGGGAAGAAAAACATTTTTTGACATCATGAGACTGTGTTTCGGTGTTTGCCTGTGTTTACTACCTGGAGAATGCAATAAAGCTGTACTGAATTTGAAGCCAGATTTGCTTTTGAATAGGGAACGAAATAACTATTTTTTAGCACTGAGGTTTTAAATAATATAAGACTGGGTAGCAAGGTGAGCAATCCAGAGCTGAGTTGTCTGAGGTAACGATGCCTGAGATCTGAAAATAAGGGTTCTTCATATATATGAACTTGTTTGGTGCAACAAAAGCTTTTTGCTGCCAAAAATGAATAAAAGTCATTGCTCTGTCTTAGGTTCTAGGTGTCCTGGTGCAAACTCGGGAAAGTAAAGAGCAGTCTAAACACAGCATTTCCACTCTCCTGGTCTGAATAAACTCACGCCATGTTTGGGTATGAGACCTAGATGTTGGGTAGTTTTTTGTACTCCTGTCAGAGATGCTGTGGCTGATGCAGGCAAGTTCTCAGGCAGCCAGTAGATATTTGCTTCAGAGACCTCGTGAGTCTGGGACAGGAACTGACAACTTCCAAATGAAAGGAAGACTGTCAGTAGTGCCGCCACTCTGGGACTATGTAGTTTGTTGCAAGGCTTTAAGTCATCTCTTTTGTTTTGGCATTCATTGCTTGGATGATGTGAAGGTATGGAAAGCTGAGTGTCAAGTTAGTCATGCAAAGCAGGCATGCTTGTAGGCACTTTAAGGACTAGCCAGACTTTTCTGAGAATGGCACTCTTCCTCAGGATCTCCTTTTCTGGTGATGCCCCCTTTCAAGCTTTTCAGTCCCAGCATGGATCTTGGCTGAGTAACTATGTTATGAACTGGAACACACTGTGAGGAGGGAAGTCCAGAACTGTAGCAGAGAAAGATGAAAATGACTAGGGGGGCGGGGGGGAAGGTTTGGTAGGGTGGGAGAAGCTGAGCTTCTTTAAGAAAACATAAAAGCTGTGGAACTGACCCTCACTAGAGCCTGAGACTCTCCAGGGTGCATACATAATTTTGACCGTATCAAAAACTGCACAAGAGAAGCAGTGTAGACATACCTGTAGAGCTTTTTTGGTAAGCTGAATGTCACACTCTACTGTGTCTGGTCCAAGGGGGAGCTCTGGTATCCCTGCAAGGCTTTGCTCTTGGAGACTTAAACCTACAGCTACCTAGGTCCTCTGTTTCCATTCCTGACATCTTTGTTTTACAGCCGAGAACCTGCCAGAGGGGATGGTGGTTTTACTTGTGTTCTCTTGATTGTGGTGCATCTGGAGAGTAATAAATAGCAAATATTTAACTGGCATGCTGTCTATTGATTAGAAATAACCAAAATTAAGCATGCCTATCTTTCTGATGACAATATATTAATAAAAATGGTGTGTAACCTTGATCAGTGTAGATTAAGGCAATTTTTTTCTATTATCTCTGAGTGCATTACCTTCATTGTCCATTGTACACGTGTGAAAGATGGTCGGGGTTAAAATATGGTGGGTTAGAATAATTTGTTAGATTAGAAAGCCAACAATTGTGATAAATTGAAAAATAATTTTTATTGTTTTCTTTGGATAGGCATTTTAATACCATTGATTTAGATGTATGTCATAATTTCTAATTGGTGTGTAAGAAGTAGAATAGATTTGTGGGGGCTAAGGTAAGTCCCTTGATGAGAAATACAGGGAACAGATGACAGAAATGTTCTATGTGGATAATAAGTGAAAATGAGTCTCCCACACATCTATGGGAACAAAGAAACAAACAAACAACTTATTATCTGAAACAAAAGGGTACACTTTAAAGCCCAGAGCTTTAAACTAGTTTTACTGCCATTTAAATTTATTTTTAATGCAATTAGTATCAGCCAGATAGAATTTCATGCTAATGTGTGAGCATGTATGAATTCATCCAGAGACATAGGAATGCGTAGGTAATATATTTTGCAGTTGAGCACCGTTACCAGAACAATGTGATCATGCAAAGAGATGTTCATACTGTATAATTACCTTATGACAAACACATACATTGGGATTCTAAAGAGTCTTCTATCAAAGAACTATGCTATTCTGCACAGTATATAATTTTCAATAGAAGCGTTCCAGCTGTTGCCAGTACTGCTGTGAAGTTTGTATCTAAACGCACTCCCAGCAGTAGAAAGCCTGATTCCTGATTTAATGCTGCTACTCTGGTCCGAATTTTTAAGAGTCCTGGTTCTAATTCCCAGTGGCTTTGCTGGGCTACGCAACACCAACTCTTTACAAGTGTTAAAGCACCTAAAAATTTGAGGTTCCCCCACCCAGTGATGTTTCCAAAAACACTTTACCATTTTCTGCCCTTTACAGTGCCTGAAGAACTTTAAAATGTATCTAATATTGATCATCTCTCAGGATTGATCCAAAAAAAAGCCTGTATTAACAAAAGAATAGAACATGACAATAATTCCTGAGGAATTATTTTCCCTTTTACTATCCTTCTAAAAATTGAGGGTTTAGAATGCTGGATTCAGACACAGGGATGGAGACTGACCCAGTGGGGAAGAGTGTTCACCAGGCACATGAAAGGTCAATGTTTTTTACACCAGTTTATATGAAAGATTGTCAAGGCTAAGACTTCAACAACTTCATAGCTGACAACAAGACAGTCTGAAATCCAGGAGTCTTACCTGCTTTGTTCATAAATCTTGTTCTCCATCACCTAAATCCTTGAATGATGGGCTAGCAGGAGATATATTAGAAGAAGGAGACAGCTACACACCTGTCTCAAACTGGTATAAATCAGCCACTATGCTTGTATATATGTGAGAAAGAATGTGTAGATACAAAATTATGTGTATATTTGATTTGGTACTGATATTATTGCTAAAAAGAAGCATTTTTCAGCCTGCTCCTACTCACCTTCTGACAAGCACCAAACTAATGTAAAAAGAATGTCATGTGCCCTTTTGAATTCTGATTTTCAGTTTGCCTTTGCCTTCAAGATGTAGCTAATTCAAATTAGTATTCAGATTGTGTATAGAAGCTGTCAATCTTTCCATTGTTGATTTGGTAAGAAAAGCATAGTAAATATAAGACTTTTTTCAAGATGTCTACTACTGCTTTGGGGTTTTTTCCCAAGATTAAAAATGAAATAAATTAAGAAAACAAAAGGAGTCTGAAGAAGAACAAATAAAAGACCCAGTGAATTAATATATTTATAGTACCACAAAGATAAAGCGTCTAAACATCTAAAAATGCTTCTGGTTCTTGACAGCTCACCTTTTCAACCTCTATTTATAACAGAATGCTTTTGCCTGGCCCATATAAATACAAAACAAATGTTTTGATAGGTGGGCTTGAAACTAGCCAAACATTTGCCCTTCAGTTCTCAGCCACCTTGTTAGAAGACAAAAGACGTTTTGTAGAGAGTGCCAAAAGGTTTAAAGAAGAATTGGGGGTTCATCAGCGTTGTTCAGCACAAGGCTGCAAATAAGCCTCCTTCTGAAGAGCAGATGAGCTATTAAATAGGCTTATAGTTCTGTGCAGCCAGATTCCGTGACTGAATTCTGAAACCAAATCCCCTGGGTGCAGA
This sequence comes from Laterallus jamaicensis coturniculus, assembly GCA_022605575.1. NCBI lineage: Eukaryota > Metazoa > Chordata > Aves > Gruiformes > Rallidae > Laterallus > Laterallus jamaicensis. The sequence goes on from JAKCOX010000005.1 coordinate 9,340,490, forward strand.
TGAAATCCCTAAAGAAGGGCCATGAGAATCCCTTCCCTACCTTGCTGCCCTGTCTTCATATTACTTTGTGTTGACCAGGACCTGAAAACTGCTGAACTGGGAACTAATTTTTTAAAACAGGCTTTGCATACTGAAATTCATTTAACTGTAATCTGGTGGGATCAGCTGTCAGGAATTCAGGTCAGGTTCCAGGGTTCTGAGGACAAACAGCAAGCAACTTCTCTTAAAGTACTGCTGCTTTAATTTTGACAAGCACGTACTGAAAAGAGGCAAGAAATACGGGTAAACTGTGCAGCCCAAAATTTCCTACTGAAAATGGAGTATCTGCAGAAAAACACCAGGACACAAGAAGTGCAGTTAGTTCATCTCAAGAGAGTTCTTCAAGTGAAATTGAAGCTAACTCTCTTACGGTCAGCTCTAACCACCTGTGATTTGGCTCTCTCTGTTGTCAGTGAAGAGAGGGAAGAGGGCATCTCTGCAAAGCAGCTCTTTTAAGAGGAGGAAAGTCAATCCCTCTATATACCTGCCTTGAGCAATATACTTTGTCTGAAAGTAAGAACAAATTCAGGATGTCTAAGTGAACAGCAGCTATTTTCCAAATTCATTCAAATATTATAAACCAAAGTTTTCAAAATGCATTTAAATATTCTAACCCAACTTCACCTGGCCTATCACTACTCTGATAGAGGTTGTTTCCTCTTTATGACTGAGGACACATAGAATCATGGGATCACAGAATGGTTTGGGTTCGAAGGGACTTAAAGATCATCTAGTTCCAACCTCCCTGCCATGGGCAAGGACAACTTGATTTCAGATTAGTTTCTTCCTCTCACCTGGAAGACGGGGTGGAGGAAAGATGACCATCAAGGGTGTTTTGGTTTGGTGTGGCTTCCTTCCACCTGCAATCCTTGACAAGTGGTCCCCACAGCCTGTGGTAGCTGCTCGTTCTCATGTCAGAACCTGCAGAGTTGCCAGCCTTCAACCCAGTGCCTGCACCAGGTCTCTGTACTGCACAGATCTACTTCAACAGCAGGGCAAATGGTTTTAGAACCTTGGTGTATTAGCAGCACAGGTCCAGGAGCATGGACCAGTTTACATTTATCTGTTTACATTTATTGTGTTAGGGTATCTCATGTAGCTCTAGAGTGTGTACATGACTATTTTAGTTTAAAATAGATAATCATGCTACTGTGAAACTCTGGTTTTGCAGACAGAGTTGTGCTTACTGCACTTACGTGTTTCTCTGTACATGGTGTTTGGGGTTTTTTTTCACATAGGGGTTTGTGTATATGCATGTATGCAGTATGTATATATTTAGATACATACATGTATGTGCATAACAGCTGTGCTCCTCTATTTTGCTCCAGCGAACTTTGTTTTTCATTCCAGTAAGTATTCTTGGCTGTGTGATCTGACACTGGATTTCTGTTAATTCCTGTTAATAATTTAGTGAAGCAAGAAAGGAAGGAGATGGGGGTCTTAATGTAACTGAGAAGTGCTGAGTATCTTCTTTATAAATTCACATCCTAATTTCTTGTCTCAGTAGAAGCTCTGTTGTATTCCAGCAATATAGAAACATCCTTCAATGCTCTTTTGCCCCTCCTGGTGTGGGTGAGAAAGCTGTAACGTAATTTTTTATTTAAAAGCTCAAATTATTTTCATTGATGAGAGTGCATTTCTAGGGAATTCTTACTTGTGTCTAAATGCGTATCTTTCCAAACTGAAGGTTTTTTCCAAGTTTTAAACTCTCTTCTCCAAAATATTTAGGGTACTGCATTAGATGGACTGGCATCCACTGACTGTAATGGGGTTCCTGCAAGGATACATGTGCTGCGCTCATTGCTTCTCTTCTGTAGCTTTAAATATAATTATCCTTTACTGATTTGATTGGTATTGAATGATTGCTAGGTTCGGACTTTGCATTTTATTGATAAAACAAGTATTGAAAGTTCATGAGGTTTTTGTATACCTAATTTTAGAATTAAGTGTGAAAGTAGTCCAGAGAGACAGCTGGCCTGATAGCCAGAATATAGGAAGAAAAAAATAGCAATTGTCAGGCTGAAGCATGTAGCATGATATACATGGTCTCATAAAACCTGTGTGCAGTATAGAATCATATCTTCTGTGGATAGCAGAGGCACCTCCTACAAATTTTAGCCTACAAGTCTCTTCCAGTTGCTAATTTAGTTTGAACTGCAACCCTTAAAGCCTTATGCTAACATGCAGCCCACATGTCATTAATATTAATGTAGCACAAATACTTGGTCTACCTATTTCTGCTTAGTGCTCTCTGCTCCCTTGTTAAATAATGAGACCATCTTCCACTTAATCATGTGTGGAGTTTTTGCGTTTGGTTGTGGGTGGGGTTTTCTGGTTTGGGGTTTTTTCACATTTTGGAGACTGTCTCCCTCGTTTGTGGAATCAGGGTGACCTGCTATCAGTCCAGTTTCATGTGTGTCCTCCAGCACTTTCTTGTCTGGGGTTATTGGTTTATACAGAACCAGTATGTATCCATACTACCAGAGGTTAAGAAAGGGATGAAAATGAAGATCACCCACATCTTTTTTCCCTTAAAAGGATATGCAAGACCTTGATGTTCACAAACAGAAGACTGTAGCATGTCGTAATGATTTGGGGAAAGTGAGTGAACAGATTTATGAGCCTTTGTCAGAGGAAACCCTGGATGTGCTGGCACAGGAAGCAATCATGTTCTCAATTAACCAAGCCAGTCACTGATGACAGAGAATTACAGAACACTTTGTCTAGAAAAAAAGAAAGAGGGATTTAGCTTTCTCTTTTTTAAAAAAAATATTATTTGGGAAGAAAAAGAAGGAAAAAAATGGAAAAGGTATATGGCTCAGGCTTCTTTTCTGGAAGTTAACAGGACTTCTTTCTTTTGCTGGCGCTTCATGAGGCTGTAAATGTGGTATATTGGAGCTGACCTAGAATATAATCTGTTACTGGGTTGTATGTTTATCCAGTCCAGATAATTATTTTCTTAAACATTTCTGACATAATATTTCTGAATTGCAAATAAAAGCAAATGGCAAACAGATATGTAGAAATCGCCTATCATAAAAATCCAATCTGTATTCCTAAACCTTGAGAGTTTCATTTGTTCAGCCCTAATACAAGAACACTAAAGTCCATTAGACATGAGCAGAGAGTAATAGGTAATAGGAAATGAGAAAATTATATAGAAATGATTTGCATTGTTCTGGATCAGGGTGCAATTCACATCGCTTGATCGCAGACAACTTATGCATCTGTCTGCATGACGTAAGTTAGCAAGTGGAGGCAGTAATTTGCTGGTGGGTTTTGTTGATAAGAATATGGGGAAGTTATTCCATGTTAAAGATTTGACAACATAATTTCCTTGAGGTTTATGTGCACACACATTTTTGGATGAACACCCTGCAGAGGTGCTTGCATACTGTAATTCTTAAGAAGTTTGACAGTTTATAGTTAAGAAAATTACTAGTTATGATCCCTACCATATTGTTAAAGCTGATGGCTAAAATTTCTATCACAGATCAAATGTTCTGGAGTGTTTCAATAGATAAGAGTAGTTTAAATAAGGAACTTGTAGAGAAAAGTCTTGCATTTTTTGAGTTGTGTTCCAAGAGTAAAATATAAGATGTTGGAAAAGGAAAAACAAGGTGTTTTGAGAAAAATGCAATTAATTTGTGGAGGGGGTTCAGCATTGCTCATTAGGAACTACAGGAAAGAATTCAAAACAGATAGTGAAACATTTCAAACTCCATCAGAATCTATTAATGTTTTCTCTTGAGTTTATTCCAGACAACATAATAAGAAGTTATTGTGCATTCAATGCATCCATAATACCCATATGCACACAGAAAATATCTTAATTTTGGGTTATGTGCTTGAGAACCAAAATAATCTGTTGTCAGAAGACACTGATCAAAATGCTTGCTTTCCCTAGTTTTATACACATATGGACAGAGATGTATGAGGAGAGGAGGGAGCTAGGAATAAGTCTGTTTTGCATTAGGTCAACTTAAAAAAATTAAGAACATTTTTAAGGATTTAAGGACAAAATTTGGCGACATGGTAATTCCAGACAAACTGTGTGGTGTCTACATAAACATGCAAATAAAATACTTCAGAAATAAGAATATTTTATGTATACTTTCATTAATACATTTTAAGACTTGTGTTCATGTTGTGAAGTCTATTTCCTTTCTGGCCATTTTAGTAATAATTGTAGTTTTCTACAGTTTCTGAAAAAGAGTAGTTTCAAAGAGGCTTTATATGGTTATTGAGGGCACAACTTCAATAACGAGTAAATAAATAAGAAATTATTACTTTAACTGCCTACATGTTCTATGAAAAAATGGAAACGTTGTCCAACATGTAAGTCAAGGGCAAATATTTTCTTTCCTGCTATAAGGAGTTAGAAAACAATGTTCATTTACTGTAAAATATTAGCACAGTTTAGCGTTAATTGGTACCCCCTCTTATTATTTGTGCTATTGTTGCTAATGAGATAACAGAGTAAGAACGAGGCCCTACCTAGTAGATCTTTATCTCATCACCCATAACTACCTCCTACATTGCTTCCCCATTTGTTACTAATAATTAAAACAACTAATAAATCTTCAAGAAGCTAAACAATAGCAGTGCTGGGTGGGATTTAACTACAGCGTAGGGAATTGGTTGTTCTGACCTGTAGGCAACCAAAATCCTGTAGATGTCTCAGTGAAAGAGGAAATACTTTCTTGCATAAAAAATGCTGGCTGTAATAAGTCTGTCCAATCTACCTAGGACCTGAACACATATATTTTCTTTTATCAGCAAGGATAGACCAAGTCGCTATATTACTTTTTCTTATGCTTGTAATAAAATGTTTTTACTAGCCTTTATTAATCTACTATAGCAGAAGACTGTCATGTTTATATGCCAGGTGTAGAGAAAGAAATGTGTGCTTAAATGCTGTTGAAATCTACTATTTTAAATCTTTAAAGTACCAAAAGGAGTTCTGTTTCACCCACACATGCAGCCTGTGGAGTGGTTGTGTGCAAGTGGGATCCTCAGAGACCAGTGCCAGTCAAACACCTTCCTTGGGAGAAGAAACACAGCTTTTCAGTTCTCCCTGTCACCTCCAAACGGGTCAGTTTCTGCCTTTCTCTAGATAGAGCAGACATCCTCTTCCCTGAAAGCTGTGTTTTCTCATTCAGGGCCAGCCTGCCCTACTTCTTGCCTACTCTTTTGCCATTTATCTTACCTTTTAGGTTTCTTTTTTTTTTCTTTTCCATTCAGGGACATCAGTGATGAGTCATGTCCCTCAGAGGTTCATATTGGAACCAGAACTGTTTAATATCCTTATCAATGACAGTGGGGTTGAATGCATCCTCACAAGTTTGCAAATGACACCAAGCTAAGTGGTGCAATTGACATTCCTGAGGGATGGGATGCCATTCAGAGGGACCTGGACAAACTCAGGAAGTGGGGACATGTGAACCTCATGATTGAGAGTGACCCAAAAGAGAAGGACTTGGGGGTATTGGTGGATGAAAAGCTGGGTAGGACTCTGCAATGTGTGGTTGTAGCCCAGAAAGCCAGCCATTTCCTGGGCTGCATCACAAACAGCATGGTCAAAGGAGGTAATTTTGCCACTCTGCTCTGTGAGACTCCACCTGGAGTACTGTGTCCAGCTCTAGGGTGACCAGGACAAGAAAAATACTGAGGTGTTGGAGAGAGTCCAGAGGAGGGAAGTGAAGATGATCAGAGGGCTGAAGCACCCCTCCTATGAAGACAGGCTGAGAGACTTGGGCTTGTTCAGCCTGGAGAAGAGAAGGCTTTGGGGAGACCTTATCACAGCCTTCCAGTTCTTAAAGAGGGCTTATAAGAAAGACAGGGACAAACCTCTTAATAGGGCCTGTAGCAATGGCAGAAGGGGTAACGGTTTTAAACTATAAGAGAATTGATTTACATTTCATATTAGGATGAAGTTCTTTCCTGTGAATGTGATGAGACACTGGCACAGGTCGTTCAGAGAAGCTGTGGATGCTCTCTGCCTGGAAGTGTTCACAGTCAGGTTGGATGTGCCTCTGAACAACCTGGTCTAGTTGATGATGTTCCTGCTCGTAGCAGGAGGATCATGCTAGATGACCTTTGAAGGTCCCTTCCAACCCAAACCATTCTGTGATACTTTTGTGGAGTAGGAGAACCACATTAGCTCCCTTAGATAAAGAAGTGGTACTTAACATAAAGAAAATTCCTCAATTAAAAATATTAAAAATCTTCATATTTGGAAGGTCTGATGTTACTCAGTCTTCCCAGCATAAGAACTGTAAGGAAGTGGTTACTATTCTGTACATAGTCCTTTCTCTCCTTCAGTCAACAGAGCTGAAATTCCCACCCTTCACTCACTCCTTTAAAAAGTAAATAAAAGCTCAGCAATGTTTTAAAGCATAAGCTTAACAAACATTACGTTAAAGGGAAAAATACTGAAAAGTGGAAGAAAAAAATGTCCCTTTGGAGTGCTAATGTGGTTTGCATTCAAAGAGGAAGTCATTTGTGATTAACAAGGAGGTAATGTTTCCCCACAAGGGTGGGCCATAGATGATGAATAAATAATGTAATCAAATATTAAATTAACTTTATTTAAAAACCTTATTTGCATGTTACTTTGTAAAAAGCTTATTGATGTAGTATTTTGTTTACTGTTATTGTTCAGAGGCAATTTTATGAGAGAAAGAGAGCAGTAATAGCCTGCAGTCTTTTGACAGAAATGTATATATATTGATTATTTCTAACAAATTTGTGAGCTTTTCCACCTTTCTGCGTCAGAATTTCTTCATGCACAACTTCTTTACCATAATTGAATGTTTTTGTAAGGATGGGGCTTTAGAAAATTTCTGTTTTCCATTTCTGTAGAGAAATTCTCTTTATCACTTTGTAGCACACCAAAGAGAAGCAATAACATCCAGTCCCTGACAGAGGCCGGGAGAGAGGGTCACGCTTTGAGGAAGGAGAGGAGTGGCTGAAGGAGGCAGGCTGCATTTACATTGTCTCCTACAGAGCTCCTCTGGGGTTCTGATGAATTACAGCAGGCTGTGGACAGTGCCAAGGCTGGGGCAAGGGGTTGGTGAGGTAGAAATGGCCCTGCTCTCTGTTGTGACTCCTGCAGGCAGTATTTAGCCTAGAGGAATTCCATGCGCAGAAGAGGAATTTAGCGTATTTTAGTAACAGGGTTTGTCCCATTTTTGCCTAATCTCCTGAGAAACTGGTACTTTCTGTTAGAAGTTTCCAGCGGGAAGGGAAGGAGGGCTGCTGTGTTTCTATTCTGCCTCATGGTGTGCAGCATGGCAGTACCATGGTGGTGTTCTGTGATTTAACTTCGACTCTTTTGCTGTGTTTTAAAATTACATAACTTTCACAGAGTATGTCTTCTGAGGACTGTATTTCATGGTCTGTGTGATAACAGGAAGGGGTTGATAAAACATGAGAAGATTTTAAATGATGCTTCTCCAAAGGAGTCCATTGCTTCTGATAACATGAATTGATTTGATAGAAGTGTTTCTCTAACTCACTGGCAGGTTGCTTATGTAGTAAATTAAAGACCGAGGTTGCAGGCCTAACAATAATTGAATTTATTTACTAGCCTCTATTTCTGTTTATGAAGGTGAGCAATGGTTTTCATTGCAACCTGTTTGTGTAGCAATATAGCACACCTGCTTTGCAGAAGACAGCGCCATAAAGTACTCACTTGGGTTGTCTTGTCTCTTACTGCAGAGGTCATTGCATCCTGTGCTGTATGAATATAAACAAAAGAGCCAGAGAGTATAATAAATCTGATTTAAATAAAGCAATTAAACCTGCTAGATGTGGCAGACATGTCATAGAACAGGATGCCCCCTGAAATTTTGTGGAAAAGCTGAATTGACCTGATTGATAAATCTGAAACTACGGCAGATACAATAAACACATTACACCACTTAGACATACTCAAAGCCCTTTATGCTCACAGAAAGCTAAGACTAAATTGTACCACAGAGATCAGTGAGATCTTTGATATTACGCTACTCAGTGGAAAACTGGAAGAGGTGGTATTAACATTTTAAAACGGGAGGCTTATGTAACTCATACAAGGAATGAGTATTATGTAACACATACCAGGAAAAAAATGCTAAGTAGTGGAATAAATCTGTGCAATGTTACTTTCTTTTTTCCCCAGTTGTAATATTTGATGCAATTTATTTGGAATCATTGCCAAACTGATGGTGATGTCTGATGCCAGAAAGATAACAGGACTGATGTGGTTCTGAAGGTATTCGTGAAACACTCAGTCCCATTAGATGTATCTGTGTAAATAAGGAATATATAATTGATTTTGTGTTAGATTATATTTGTTATGCCCTTATTTGAGACACAGATTTCTACCTTGCAAGTAGGAAGTAAAGACACACACACACACCCCAACACACCCCCCCCAGTTTTTCATGGCCAAATTCGCAATCTGTGACAACTTGGAGGTGCACGTGAGTTTTCGTGTCTTTGCATATTCTGTGAGCTAGCACTTAACCCTGTAGAAGTCACTACAGAACCACTCTGGTGTGGTGCTAATACGTAAGCAGGCTACAGGAGTGGAACGGCTCTTGTACAAGGATATTATTTCAAAGTGCTGAAGAAGTGACAGAGAAAGGGTACATCTGAAAGTAAACATCCTATGCATGGGGCTGAGAGCCAGAAGATTATTTCTTTTGTGGGCGAAACATAGCTAAATGCTATTTTGCTCCTGCAAAAATCTGGTTCAGCTATGTATCAAAACCTGGGAACTGGCAAAGTATAGGAAAAACATTGAGCAAAACCATTAGACTATCCCAGAGAGGTGCGGAGAAGAAGAACTTGGGAGCATTCCAGGACTTCAGCATTTCATCATATGGGGGAAATATCGAAAAATAGCTTTGGGATCTAAATTGGACTGTACTTCTTAACAGGTACTTTGCAAGATGTCTGTGTACCCCAATGGTAACAGCTATACCTAATGAATGCCCTTATGACAGGCATATTGCCATGGAAACAAGAATGGTTGCAGAGTACTTGATTTATAGAAATTATAGCTTTAATAAAGCATTTTTTTGTCTTTCAAGTTTAATTTAATTGAAAAGACAAGTGATTGGTATGATGTAGATGCTATCTCCAGCAGTTATTGCAGCTGCGTTAATACACAAGCTGTTGGTGTGTTTCATCATGTGCTGTCTGTGTTTTGAGTACTTGGCAGATACTAATCTACCTGCCAAAGCTACCAGAGCTGTTACTTTCAGGGCAAACAAACTTCATAGTATGGTCTGTGGTGATATAATGAAGCAATATATGGACATCCTGTCCAGAACCATGGCCATGATTGCGTTAGAAGGAATAGAGAAACTACAAACTGTGGCTGAAGCTGATTTCCACTCTGCCATTAAAATAGCTGTGGTCATAAGGTGATTTTTATAAAACTAACTTCCTTGCAAAAGGTTTTGTTATTTTTTATATATTTAAGGCCATATAGGGAATTGGAGGTTGGATGCTCTATGCTTCTCTGAAGCAATTTCTGAACCCTAATACATATATTTGAGCAATATGACCACAAGTATTGTTACACCTTCTCCCTCTTTCTTAGAGATACAAAGGATGATGTGGTCAGAAATCCTGACTGTGATAGTATCTAAAAATAAATAAAAACCCTTGTAGCACAAGTTCCGTCTGTTGGCGCTAACATCTGTCACATGAATTTATAAGCCAAAGTGCCAACAGTTTGCTGCAGAAGTCAAGAGAGGGAGTACAGAGCCAGGAATGTTTGTACACACAGAGAGGAATGATACATACATATATACATATGAAAAGAAAACACAGTTGTAAATAGTGATATCTAAGTGGAAAATATTTATCTCAATGCCAGATGCATTGCTCAATTTTGAAATAATTTTAATAAAATAAATGAAATAAATTAGACCCTAGAGTCTACCTGACTTCCACCTATATGTATCTCCACTTAGAAGGATAAACAATGTTTAAGAAATTCCCAAACTTGCCAGGTGCTGTGTTCTGAGGTTCACTTAGTACTGCCATTCCGTCCTTTCTCCCCCTCATTTAATGTGTTGTCAAAGTTTTAATACAGAAATAGCTGTTAAACTGATCCTAAATAACACGCATTCCTCCCATCATTTCAGAAAAAAACAAATCTCCTTTGAAGTGCTATCAACAAAGAAAGTTAGAATAAATCAACGGATCAACTGTTGCAAGTAATGAAAGGAAGAGTTACTGCCAAAGGCTTAAGCATGAGACCACTGCAAATAATTATTGTGAAAAGCATATTCTTACTAAGTGTTTACACCTCTGTAAACTGTGGCCTCCTACAATTAATTATGTTTACCATGAAACCTAGATCAATCATCTTCTTCCTGTCGTATATACACGGTATGGCTGTTTCCATAGTGCTTAGGGACTGGCCTAATAAACAGTATGCATATTTATATGTCCCATGAGATATTAATCTCAAGTTCACACTACAGATCTATTTTTTTTATTAAAGAGCAAAGTAGGAGGATGAAAATTAGTATTGATGACAGGACAAGCAATATAGCTGCATTTTTAGATCCCTTGCTGAGAGTGTACTCTCTCATTACTTGGACTAATGCTTCTGAAACATCTATGCTCTGTAAGTGGCCTTTATAGCTCAACTAGAAAGACTATTGAGATCCCTTTATGATGATATTAACAGAAAGAGTGGTGGTGATTGTGGTCAGAGTAGATGTGCAGAAATGCCCAAGTATGCCTTCCACCTTGGGAGCAGATTGGGTGACATTCTCAGTGATCAGATTAAATGATGGATGGAAGAATCATTTGAAAGGCTTTACGTATAGAACTGCAACTGTCTTGATGTCAAGGCCACAACTCTAATGAATGAGGTTTTGATTGAGTGGGTACCCAGTATGGCTGAAGGAATACTAGTGCAGCATAACATCCAGTTGAAGTGACTGATGGGGACGTGTTTCACAACAGCCACTAAAGTCATAAGTAGGTTGCTTCCTAGAGACAGGTAGACTTCAAGCATACTAGTAAGTAACAAGGGCGGTAAAGGGATGGTTGGACTAGATGATCTTGGAGGTCTTTTTCCACCCTCAGTGATTTTATGATTCTGTGATTCTTCACCTTTTTAGGAGCAAGTTTAGACTTGACGTTAGGTTTTCCTGCATCCTAACAATAAAATATATATGCTACTTCTTTCTTTCTGACTGGTATTTTTTGCAGGTGCATCCTTGAGTTTTCATCTTCATTCTGAATCAATAGTTGGGAGAGGTAAAACACTTTCATTTTGATGTAGATGTGATAGTATGATTTACCCTTTTACATTTGAGTTTTTCTGGTTTTGCTCATAATTATAGCACTTTCAGAAGTACTGATTAAGAGTTTTACATTCCAGTTCTTAAAAAAATATTAAAAAAAAATTCAGTACAATCAACACAAGTGTTACAGGTGCTAACCAGTATGAAAGAGTTTCTACTTAATGGCTAAGCAGCATTAATATGCCTTTCTGATGTTTTAAGAAGGAAGAAAAAACTTTTAAAAAATTTGAAATATTTCGCATTATTATTTTAGAGAAGTCTGAAGTGAATAATAGAGGGAAACCGTAGATTAAATGCTTGAGATATGGAAGAGGAGAGCAGAATTATCACAGGGTCTGTCAAGAGTTGGAGAAGATATCCTTCCACTTGAGCTGACTTGGAAGAACTCCTACACATAAGAAACTACCTAAGTGTGTAAAGGTGGAAGCAGAAGAGGGAATCTAACTGATTACTACTTCTAGTACTGAGTAGTCAAGATCCTTCTGAACTCACTTGGATTGGTTGTCTGTTTTCTACGCACTGTTATTTCTGCAAAGGTGTGTGAGTCTTATGCCCTCTGACCAGGCTGTTGTAGATGTCCCACATGTGGAGACTGTAATGTTTAATAGCCCATTAACTTACTTGAAGAACTCTGATTTAGCACAGTGATACAGATTATACTGCAAATGCCATGCAAATGTAAGTTATATTTAGGAAACCACAGCAATTGCCATATGCAGTTCAATGACAATACCAAAGTGATCCTCATTACCAGTTTCCATAATATGCCCACAGTTGCACAACTCTGCACACCCAGGAAGGGAGACATGGGTTCAAACAGCTCAAGCTCATTGCTCACTTAGCAATTTATTGATTTTTTTTTTTAGTTGATTAGTTTTTATACTTTTGGGATGAGCAATGTGTATAGGCTAGTTCAGGTTGCATTGCATAATACCACCACTTGACCTTTGATAGCTGTTTATCTTAAAAAAAACATCCCCCCACCCCCCGCAAAAAAAAAACCCCAAGACAACCCATCCTATGGTCCCCTCTGTGTTGAGATCAAGTCAGTTTCCTTTGCAGGAGGGTCATCAGTTGCATGCTGTGTATTCCCAGAGTTTAGGGGATTGTGCCCTTGCCCATGTCTGCCCGCCCTTCCCTGGGAGGGGTGTACAGGTCAGTCACAAATGTGCAGGCTGCTTTGTGAAGCCCTGACTGTGTCTTGGGATACTTCTAAAGAATAGTGAAGACATCAGTGCAGTGTCCAAATGAAAATATTTTCCTTGTAATTTTTGAGCTTGTCATCTTTAATGAATTCTTATTATTAGGATTTTAATTTTTAACAGGATGTGTGTCACCTGATAATGTCTAACACAGCATGCATGCATGCACACAGGTAACTCATATCACACCATTATCTTAGATTAGTTTCTCAATTTGTTTGTAAATAGGCATGATAAGCATTCAGTGAAAGAATACAGTTTGAACCAGTTCCATTGTGATCCCGGTCTTTGCCAACAGAAAGTAGGAAAGTTTTTTGTCTCATATTTATTTCAAGATGAATATTGTGGTTTCAGTTCTTAATATGCCTTCTTTCAGTCACCATAGTCTTGAATTTGCCAGAGGAAGCAGCAGTTAAACAGTTGTCTTTATTACCTGGGACACATGACTTTGAACCTCCTGCAAAGACATCTTATAGAGAAGGAAATCTGCCTTCAGAAGCCCTGTAGCAGTCACTTCTCATTCCTCTGTACTTGGGGAGGGCTGTACGGATTCACCATCTCTCTTTCAGGTGAAATCAAAGTCACCCTTAGATTTCTGGTAGGCTTCATCCTAGGTAGCAAATTTGCACATTACTAGAAGTGTGCAAGCATGTAATTATTAGCCGGTGTTGTTTTAACTACATGGTAAACTTTTGACCAAACATCTATGTCTACAAAACCTTTCCTGTATACAATGCATTGTACAAGAGGTTGTTCATGACAGGATTGATAATCATCAGCCCACCTAATAATGATACTGGCACTTTTTCTGAGAGCATTTGGAATGATCTCATGAAGCCTTGTAAGAAGGGGTAGTTGGTGAAGTTACCTACCAACTAGAGGTATAGTTAGTCCCATCTGAACACAGGAATGCATTCAAGCATCACTGCCTTTGTTCTATCCCAGACTGGAACAAAAGATTCCTGTAGGAAAAAGCAACGTAAAAATTTAATCAAAGCAAAAAACAAGCAGTTAAGTCAAACAGACCTGAAACCCAGAAAGCTTTGTTTCAGTTTTTGAAGTCATCTTTTGTATGGTTTCAATCCCCAAAACTTGAAATCATCTTTTCCCATGGAAGCTTTGGTTTTCTTGAATGAAGATTTTTTTAAAGAAAAACGAGCTAATTTACAGAATAAACCTTTAGTACAGCTTTCTAATATACCTTTAAGCAGTAAATAAATTACAAATGCACTTCCATCTTTCAGGCATCTCATCTCAGACACCACTGCAACACAGATACCTGCCTAGGAGGGAACAATTCTGCCTCAAAAAAAAAAAAAGGTGACTTGAAATCAGATTCTTGCCGTACCTTCCTCAGAAATAACATCATGCAAACCACTAGAAAAGAAAATGATTGACAATTCTTGACAATTCTTCCACACTGCTATCTTAGATGGTTTTTAATGGATATGTCATGTTAATGAGGTCAAAGAGCTGACACAGATGAAATTTGAGTATTTTGCTTAATTTATCCAGTAATGGTTGAATGCTCTGGTAAGTGACCAAAGTCTGTTTAGAACAACTCTGAGTACTGACTCATATAAGTCCTGTTAACGAGTGACAGTGTATCCCAAAGCTATAAGACTCAAACAGAAAGTTCTCAGTTTCATATGGTGCACATTGGTATCTCTACATACAGCTGGGTTAAAGCAATTAAATATCTATAATTAATCTAAGGAAAAATGTTTTAAGAAAGTACTAGAAATTGCTTGTTTGTGACGTTCCCAAAAGAAACACAATATAGGAAATCAGTGTTTGTAGGGAAGTTAGCAAGGTATGTAACTTAAACCTCCTTTCTTAATGCAGAGGCAGTGAGATTTCAGAACAGTCTAGGTGTAACATGGTGGATGCATTGGTCTGATGTGTTCCAAAGCAAGCAGGTGTCATGTGGACCACACAATGTAGAAATCAAGATCTTTGAGCTGAAAATTTGTATCTAAATAGTGCGGGACATGACTCTGTAATGATGGCATTTCATTAAATTTTAGCATAACATTTAAAAACTGGTGAGATGCCAGAAATTTATGTACAAAACCAATGAATACCTATGAATAGATCAAATAGTAGGAAGGAAGCTCATTGTCAGTGAACCTCAAATGGTAGACTAAACAAAAGATGGTAACAATAAGGTCAATGAATACTAAATCAAACAATTGATAGGAAAGAAAAAATGAAATTAGGAAATTAGTTTTAAAAGGGTATCTAATAAGTTCAGTTTAATAGCCAGTTCTGTTAAAATAATTTTACAGGCTTTTCAGGTTGCTCACATCCTAAGGCAGTTCAGCCTTCTCTGTTCTAATCTGTGCTTTGGTTCACATTCAGATATTGTAGCATTAATAAGATTTCCATAAATGTAAATAATATTTAAATTAAACGTGGTTTGGAGAAAATTTTAAATTATGAATATAGTAATCTGAATGTTTCTTGTATCGGTGGTTTAGGAAATTAATAATCTCAATTTCTCTGGTAATATAAATCTCTTTACTCTGTGTTTAGACAGAGTATCCTGAGCCTGGCATGCCTGGATACTACAGCAGTGTTTTTCCTTACGCAAGGCAGGTGTGGTATGATTCAGCTTGTGAATGACAACATGAGTTTATAAATTAAGAACAATAAAGTCAGTGCAGAACTGTAACCTAGTCTGAAGAATGCTCTAAATTACCCTGGCATATTTTCAATAAGCTGTGTCTACTAAGTCTGAGCTGTAATTGGCACTTAAGCAACATTCACAATGTACTATCTCTTCATGTATTAGGAGAGACCAAAGAGATACTGGGTCATTATGTAAAAATTGATAATTAAGGGCAAGCAATTTTCCAGTTAATTTACATGTTCATTATATAGTGAATATTATTTAGTTTTCTGTGTCCTTGTTGTGTCTCGTAAACCTGACCCAAGGGATCCCACACTGTTAAAAGACATATAAATTATAAAATAAACCATGTATTTAACTAACTCACTGAACTTTTATTGTGACTAATGATTCTTCTAGCAATCATTGCATAAGGGAAAACATTTTTAAGTAAATAATGTTCACTATCACTACCTTTTAGAGCTGCTATTACTGGGGGAAAAAAAAAGTACTAAAATGTCTACATTCTTTGAGCTCTCAGAGGGGCATCTTGTAGCTTTAAACTGATCAAATAGAAAGCAATATAACCTTCCAAATACTTTAATTTGACTACAAAGAAGAATAAAGACATTCCCCAATGGGATCCTGGGGTGTACATCAAAAGGAGCGTGGCCAGCAGGTCAAAGGAGGTGATCCTCTCCCTCTACTCTGCCCTGGTCAGGCCCCATGTGGAGCATTGTGTCCAGTTCTGGGCTCCCTGGTATAAAAAAGACAGGGAGAGACTCCACAGTGAAGGGCTATGAAGATGATAAGAGGACTGGAGCATCTTTCCTATGGGGAAAGGCTGAAAGAACTGGAGCTGTTCAGCCTAAAGAAGACCAAGAGGGGATCTATGTAATATGAGATAGGGAGCCTGCTTTGGCAGGGGGGTTGGACCCGAAGATCTCTTGAGGTCCCTTCCAACCCCTAAGATTCTGTGATTCTGTGATTCTGTGATCTTATTAATGTTTATAAATATCTGATGTGTGGGACACAGGGGGAAATGGCCAGCCTCTTTGCAATGGTCTGAGGAGACAGGCAAGGGACAATGGCTTCAAGTTCAAGCATAGGAAGTTCTGCACCAATATGAAGAAGTGAGGGTGAGGGAGCCCTGGGACAGGCTGCCCTGGGGGCTTGTGGAGTCTCCTTCTCTGGAGATATTCAAGACCCGTCTGGACAGCTCCCTGTGCAACCTGTCCTAGGGAGCCTGCTTTGGCAGGGGGGTTGGACCCGATGATCTCTTGAGGTCCCTTCCAATCACTACAATTCTGTGATTCCATGTGGATATGAGAAACCGATGTCAGGCTGAATTTCAGGAAGAAAAAGATGGGTTATATTATCAATATTGAAGCAAAGTTTTCCTCATGCAATTAGCCAATACCTTGGACTATTGATGAAACACCCAAATTTGCAAAGCGAAAGAACTGTGTCACCATTACTCACTTAGATGTAGCATGCTGTGGTGGTTTAACTTTGGGTAGATACCAGGTGCTCACCAAGCTGCTCTATCACTCTGTTCCTCAGTAGGACAGGGAAGGGGGAAGTGTTCAAGTTTAGATGGGGCTTTGGGCAACCTGGTCTAATGGCAGGGTGGTTGGAACTAGGTGATTTTTGAGGTTCCCTCCAACCCAAAACATGCCATGATTACTAGTTGCTTTTTTTAACTAATATGACGGTAGAGTTTTAGTATTCTTTATGCACTGATTGCTTCATTTACTAGCAGAATTCAGCCACCTTCAGACCTGACATTTTGCACAGCCTTGTATTTAATGCTGATGAAAAGTATGAATAAGGAACCATTTAATAAACATTATACATGATAAATATTTTATCTTTCCATGTCCCCTGAATTCTCACAGAAGTGATTTTCAAGCAGGCTAGCAGTGAGACAGCTTAAAAAAAACCAAACCACCTGAAATGTTGATGCATAGATTTTGGCTTCATGTGTTTGTTTTTTGTTTCCTCTCTATCAGCAAAGGAAAAAAAGAAAATTTGTTAACTGTCAGTCAAGTAATGTGGAAAAGACATACCAAATTTAAGAAGCATCTTTTATTATTGATAGGGACTTTATCGGTTACATACCAGTACTCTAATACATAGACTGCAAGATCTGTGGTGCATTATGTTCAGATTCTGACCATAAAAACTGGTTTCCTTCCTGAATAGATTTAGCAAAATTTCACTTTTTTCATTCATTAATAATTCTTGTTCTCAAGTGGAAGAATGGAACCTGTTGCATTTAAAAGGCAAACTAGAATGAGGCACAACATTCATTTAAATGTCTGATATCCAACAGCAATAAAAAGTTCCCTTTTTACCTCTTATGCTCAATGGTTTTGAGAAATCAAGTAAATATCTTGATCTTTTACAACAGCCTGTATATTCATTGTCTGCTCCTCAGAATTTGGCATACCTTGCTGTCAATAAGGTTGATCTCCCTTTTTCCCATACTAAAAATAAGATTTTTTTGTTATACAGGGCTTCTGTGGGATACGTGCAGAAAGGTTCATTTACCTCAGCCTTACAGAGTAATGCATAAAGCATTTTAACTCCCACATCTTTCTTCATATATACCTAGTTCATTTTTTTCCCCTCTCTTCATTTGTTTGACTACATAATACATGCAATGGATATAAAGCACTATCAGCCTAGTAATCAAATAGACTTTTCATTGCTAAGGTAATTGCTTCCTGAGTGATGATCACAGACCTTCTGACTAGCCCCATATCCCTCCATCTGCATTACATTTCATTTCTTAGGAAGAATTACATGGTCTGGGGTGTTCTAAAGCAGCAAATGAATCATGGCTGAGTGAAATTAAGAAGAAGGCATGTTTTAGATCTGAAGTGTGAAACCTCAACCTCATTTGAAATCAATGACAACATTTTGGTTGAAGACTATTTAAAAAATAGTCCTTTTTTGAGGGGGGAAAAAAATTACTTGCACTCTCCTCTCATGTAAATTAGCAGAGTTTCATCTCTTAGATCTCTCCTGAGTTCTGTGCAAGGAAATATGAAGTTTTTCAGGCAAACAGATATCAAAATTTATAGGGTACTTTAAAAATGAAAACCAATGGCTCAAATTCCACTTCAACACTTAGAGTATTTACAGAGCAGCCCAGAGTTCAAAGTCCTTACAATAGGAGTATGAATTTGGTGAGTGGGGAGTTGCTACCTGGCTTAGGTTAAGGTTCCCATGGTCTCAGGAGGGAAGTCTTCATCCAGCATGTTATGTTAATTTAGTTTACATATAGAGGAAAGTAACTCAGTGCCTGAATCAGAAAGTATTCCTTGGTTTTGTATCCTTAAATGCAAGTGGAAAAGCAAAACACTTCAGAGACTTGCTCAAAGAAAACTCAGCAATTTGGTGCAATGTCAGAATAGGCATTAAAAATCCCCTTCAACCCCTGCTATGAAGATATTGCAGCAACCTTTATGAAATGAAAGTAGCTTACTTGGTTGTGTTAAGCTAATTTAGCATATGGATAATGAATGTATAGGAGAAAGCTCACTCAAAACAATGGTATGTACAAAGTATAAATTTTACTTACTGTAATTGGCAGGTAAGAAGTAAACAGCTTAAAAATTAAACCTCTCTCATTTAAATTCAATGTAAGAGTTAATTAAAGAAAAAGAAGTCTTGTCACTTCTTCACATCCTTCCCAGAAGTCTTCATTTGTTATCTATAAATCAATTACTTGAAGTATGCAAAATTCCAGAGTCTAAAGATCAGTGAGGTGACACAAATCAGCACATTATCACTGCCTTTAGTCTGAGCCAGGGCGCATGAGTACAGAAAAAGGTCTTGCCTGACAAGTTCAGCTGTACCTTCATTCGGATGACATCTGATGCCTGATTTTTCCAGCAGATGTGGGAGAAGCCCAGAAGGACTAAAGAGTCAATGTTATGCTTTAGTAGTACACAATCTATTTCCCAGAACACTTGTGATTTTTACCTGTTGTTTGTGCAGGTAAACGGCCTTGTTAAGAGGTAATAGAGGCTCAACTAGCCGTGTTGCTGGCTATCTTATATGATTTCCTCACTCAGGAACATATTAGAAGATTTCCAATGGATATAGTTTTCCAAAGCATAGTGTTCAATGAAGGCTGTGTTTAAATTGATATTTTTCTCTTCGTTTGCCTTCAAATTGCATTCAAATTCTTTAGAAAGAACTTGATATTTTATTGTTAATATGTGTCAGACCTTTAAAAGCTGAAAATAATACATTTTGAGAGCTCCAAAAGTTACAGTGCCCAGCTCCTTTACCAGAACAATTGGGATTTCACAAAGGTATAAAGGAAGATTGCGTGTGTGGAAATTTCAAAGAATCACTCATCTGAGTGACCAAGTATGGGAAAATCTTAAGCCCTGGGGTTTTTCCATAGTAAATAACATTTCGCTTTATGTAAAAGACAGAAGGCAAATCACCACAATATTAATTTTCTACAGTAATTTAGATCTTTGTGAGGGAATTGCAAAGTGGATGAAAAATTCAGCAGCAAACCTCTTAATTTCCTTAGACCTTTATTTTCAGTTTGGCTTGTACAACTGTTACATGGTGGAGAGAGCTGTGAGAGACTTTTGTGTCATTTATCCTTTAGGGTGAATGCAGGAAGGTAAGATTAGACTCTTGAGGTGTTCGCCTGACATTAGTGTAGTGTGGAACAAGCATAGGTCCCAGCAGGCTGAAGATCTTATAGAATTAAAACGTTAAAAAAAGAGGCAAGGAAGACTATGGCCACCCTAGTAATGAAAAAGTTAAAATGAGCAGTGAAGATTTGGAAGCATTGGAAATATAGAAGCTTGAGGTAAAGTGTTCAGAGATGCACTCGTAAATATTGAAGTGTTGTCACAAGGTCCTTGGCATGAGTGCACTGAAATGTAAGCAGGTGATTTCTAAACAAATTAAAAAATAACAATGCATAAACCTGGAGGTGTGCTGTCTTTGGCTGAAGTATCCAAGCTTCCTTCATATGAGTGTATTGCTTTGATCAGAAAAGGTTGATTTTTTTCCTTTTGTTTGTTTATTTGCTAGTTTTCCAATCATTATTGTTAAAAACAGTTCCCTCTATAAGGAGCAAGGACTGGCAGCATGTCAAAATCTCAGTATATTGTTATGCAGCTGGTATACGTACTAAGGAAAAAAATCAAATCTGTGATGCACTCTTGCATGTCAGATATGCTTTTCAGAGATAAGAGAATCCCATTACAAATGCTGATTTTTCAAAATTATTATAAATCAGGACCTATATGCACTGAATACTAAAAATTCAATAACAGTGTACACCATTTCAATGATGTTGCTTTCAGAATTGATGTGGTGCAGAGTTACTGCCTGGCAGCCCTTCAGAGCAAGGATATTTTTAATATCTCAGGTCATGTAAAACTAAACAGGTTAACCCAGAACCCTGTGCACTATCATTTGTACAAACTGCCAATAACTATCACAAGGTAAGTACTTTCCTCCTGTGCTAAGGAATGCCACTAAGAGGATCATTTTTCTTCTCTTCTTGGATGAATCCTATTGTTTCACTCAATGGGGCTTCAATTCAGCTAACAGCACTCTGTGCACTCAAAGATAAGGCATGACCAGCAGCAAAACATAATACAGGTCTATTAAGAAAGTCTTTAAATTTGTAGTTCTTATTCTATATCACACTTACTTAAATAATCAAACACACACATGAATATGTACAGGCATATACAAAAATCACTGCCACCAAGAAATAAAAATACAGGACTTAAAAGCATTTTAATACTTCTCTGAAATCTGAGAATCTTTCAGTCAGACTGTAAATGTGAGAGCCTAGAATTTGCTAAAAAATTGAATTTGCAGTATTCCCACAGAGTGAATGTAAAGCTTGAGGCCTTTCAGAGTTTCTGCATAATGCTTTCTCAGAGGGTGAGAGAGAAAAAGGGCTTTAAACACACACAGGGTATGTTTCTGTGTTTCATGTATTTCTCTGTGTTCTCTGTTTTCATGATGCACATGTTTCTTAAGACATGCACTCAAATAATTTAAGGGGCATTGCATAGGCATTTATTAGAAGATTGTCTGAAGCTCCCTGTGGTATTTTAAGACATGTAGAAATGTCTGGTTTTCCGGTTTTTTGACTATCATGCTACATATGTTCCTCCTTCTTTTATTAGCAGCATGTGAATTACTTTACACAGAGCTTTGGGGGAAGTGACTCCATTTGGAATAATACACTTCAGGCATTTTCTTATTACTAGGAGGGGCTTATGTTTGTTCACAAATTTCAAGTGTTTGGAGAGTGGAGAAGTCGTGAGAGTGATGGGATGAGTACATCAACTGGGTTAGAACTAGGTCCCTGTGTATCGTGGCCAAGATTATTCCAAATGCCCACCTGTCTATTCCCTAGCTGTGGAGATCCGATGTGCTAAGAAATACAAAGGCTTTGTGAAGTACCCGAAAGATATGTTGAGTAAGCTCTGAGTCATCCAAGCTGTGAATTAAACGTGCCAGGGTGGTAGAAAAACCTCACAACCCTTAGAGCCTCTAAAATTGTTACTGAAGACTCTATGTGGACCATATTGTTTCCAACAGTAAGATATGTGCCTTCAGAGAGTGGCTGTAAGAGGCCTAATTAAGTGCACCACAGTGTTATGCGGGCCTACGTGTCTAACTCTGATCCAGATCATGTCATGTCTAATCTAATCTCTTGCCTAAACAAGCATGGACAGGCAGCTTTTCAGCAGCCTGAGTCTGTAAAGGATAGAGACGAGTCAGGGCTTAATGTGTGCCACAGTAGAGATGAGACAAACCTACAGAGAGCCACCTGGAGAAATCTCCCATGCGTGCTCCAACTCACTGGGCTTCTGAACAAGCTAACTGTCCCTGGCCCAAAATGATTTTATGAATTTGGGCTGTATTTCCCCATGGCTAATAAAACTTAAGGCACAGTTTACCTGACTGGGAACGAGCTACAAGAGCTCACTGGGTCCAGAGCAGCTGGATCCAACAGAACAACTCTGCACCGAGTCCGGTAAACCTGGTGGGACCCAAACTCTTTCTGAAAAAGCTGATGGTATTGTCCTGTGCTCCCAGTATACCACGATTCAGGGTTTTAATTTTCTACTCTCCTGTTACCATATGCAGTTACATACTGTATAATGCCTGTTGTTTTCTGTGTGTGGAATGGCACAAGTTTGACTTCTCAGAATGACTTTTCCCCTGATTAATAGCTGTTCTCATTTCTGATGCTCAGGTTTAAACTTACGAATCACTCCTTTAGCAAGCTCACCTCCACTGTGAGATTTCACCATGCATGCTGCAGGGATAAAAGTCATTAAGGAGCTCAACCAAGTTTCTCTTGATGAATTTGTTTTATCCCTTTTTTTTTTTTTTAACTGGAGTTGGCTAAGACCTTTGTTTATCAAAATCAGAAATGAAAGGGAAGCTTATAAACTGCCCATTTGTATAATGAGCCTGTAATTATGTTAGCATTCAATTTTATAGTCAAATTAGAGACTGGATTGCCTTTATTCAGCACTGAACTTCACTTACACTTTCCCAGCATCTATAATGAAAAAAAAAAGGAACTCTTTACATGTCATACATTGGTGTCATACTTGTTTGTCACCTTAGTCACTGGCTTTGTGACAACTCTCATACAAAATCCTCTTTTCTGGTTATTCTGAAACATTTAGGAATCAGGAAGAAAATTGCCCTAAAGATTCAGCTGAGGATTCCTCTTGACTAAATGAATTTCCAGGTGATATAATCCAATACAGCTTTTTTTCTTTCCCTCCCTGCTTGTACTTTAATGCTAAGTAAGATTTAGCAGAAGCAAGTGTCAGAAGCGTAAGTGAAAATTGTTACTCTCTTGAGATCTTGGACTGGAGACTTTGACCTCAGCAAAATTTTCAAACAATTGCCAAATTTTTAAATCAATTATGAGAGGAATATGGCAAAAAGCCATTTCTGTCTTGATTGCACTTCCGTATGCTGAGAGTAGCCTGCTGCATGTTTATTGCTTTCTCAAAAAGAGAGGGGATTTTTGAGATCTCAGAAATTCCTGAGGAGCAGGTCTCAGCTTTTATCTCTGCAAATATCGTCGCCTATTTAAAAGATTGCAGCATACTTTCAGGAATTGAAGCTTGACAACTAAAATATGTATCTATGAGGTTACAGTGTCTATGAGTTTGTTTTTATTTTCCTTCCTAAAACTCCAAATCAAAAGCGTACCTAATGAGATTACCCTATAATCACACAGTGACTTCCACAGAAAACATTGAAACTGGCAGAGCTACTTCACATGAGCCAAATTTACTGGAATTAATTTATTTTTTTTTAAGGATATAGTAAATTCTGTCTCTCTCCCACTCTGTAAGAGCAATGAACAATGTAGGGGAAGGTGTAGAACTGGAGGGAACTTATTGGCTTTACTAACATTCCTCCAATTACCTATAAGAAACATGGCTTTTGATGAATGCTCTGAATATTCAGTATTTGACTTTCTGTTTGCTTTTAAATTTTGACACAATGTAATCTTATGGAAGGGAAATCAAGTAGGATCTGATCTCAGGTTTTAATCATTCCAACTTTTTCCCCATAGCGTCTCATTACTCACAAGTTCCCCCCATCCACCTTTGTGGTATGTGCAATTACCCCCTACAACTTAGAGCATTATCTCTCTTTGGTACAGATCTGTCTCAACAAATGACCTAACCTCGCACATCTTGCCTGCAGTCAGAAAGTGAAGCTGATTTCGGGAGCCATCATTACCTCTTGGTTTTGACTTCTTTCAGCTTTCAGTCATTTTCTGCTGTCTCCCCTTAAAAAGTGTTCATATAATTGGTTTGTAAATAGACCAGGTCATGATAGTGGTAATCTAAGCAGTATGTTCTCTTGTAGCACAAGGCCCTCTTTCTCTTTCCAGTATTTGATGACATCCAAAGTATTGGATTCTGTTCTGCTTTATTTTAAGAGTCTAATATTTTATGAGTTTTAGTTGGGCAGAATTCCAGTAAAAAGTAGACTTCCTTTATAAAATTCTACAATAAAAACCAAGTTGAAGTTTTATGAGTAACTTTGCTTTGGCTGTTACTCTCAGTTTTTCTAATAAACCTTATGAGAATGTTCTAAAGAATTTACTACAAACCAGTAACTTTATGCTTTTTAATATAGGCACAGAGTGCAATATACAAATTCTCAAAATTCTATAAAATTATTACTTTTATGCATACTGTAGATTCAGTATAGATGTTTATGAAATTCCTAGGTTTTAATTCTTTCTAGGGTTTGTGTCTACTATTATTTGCAACTGGAATCTCCATCATGAGTCATATACTTACAGTTCAGGCCATATTCTTAGTTGACTGACACCAGGAAGTAAAAGTGGGATAGCTCAGTTAATTCACCCCAGTTTAAGTTTACTTCTCAGTAAAAATGATTCACGTTGCTGTAGAATATTTAAATCACCACTTTCTCTTCCTATTTCATCTCCTTTCTCTCTATTTTGCCTTTCTTTTCTAATACATTCTTTTTCTCACTCCATTAGTGACAAGTCCTCACATATTACTTGGATATTGAATTGAGTTCAAATGGTTCCAAATGTTCTTTTGGATCTTGCTGAATATTGTCTGGAAATCCCAATGAAGCTAAATTTCTCATCTTTTTATTTCTTGACAAATGGCATGAGAAAGTTCTGAAGAACTCACTAGAAATCAATAATTTCTGTAGACCTTTTTGTCTGAAGGGAGTAGAAAAAGAAGTTGCCTTTTAAGCTTTCTCACTTAATGTCCTTCTTGGCAGTTTTATGTAGCTATCACCTCAGTGTAGGTGCAGAGCTATGATAATTTTTCTCTTAACAGAATTCCTTAGATGAGGACAAGTGAAGTTTGAGAGTCAAAACCTCTCTATGCTGTCTGCTGCTGCAATGCTAAGACTGCCTTAGTTTTGCCCCAGGATGAGAATCGTCTGGGCTGGTAAGAGTAGTTGTGCAGCTGTAGGAGGGTGCATATTAGGTTCCCACTCTTTCTGACATGGTGCAAATATTGCAAAAATATTCTTGCTTTTGGAACTCCTGGTCCCTGGGGAGCAGCTTGCTCAGAAAGGAGACTCAAAGTATTTTGAGCCTTAAACAATGGCTGACATGAAAAAAAAAATATAGAGAAAGCAGTTACTAGCTTTTGGTTTATTATGCTTGTCCTGATAAAGCTGTTTGCAGAGTTTTCAGTTCCATAGCAAATACATTATCTAACTTGTTTCCCCTTTGCTCACTTTTTAAGGAATTGTGGCTACTGGATACATAGCTTCCATTTCTAGTAAGGAATCTAATACAGAACTGTGTGTTGGATGAGGATGTTTGCATTTACTGCAGATATTACTAAGCTGCAGGTATGTAACTGGTGAAAGAGAAACCTCAAGGGAAATGATTGCTCCTGTTTCTCTTGCTTAGAACCTGCTCCTGTTCACTCTCTTAAAGAAGAACAATATAATAAGGAGGAAAATTCTTAGGCGTTCTGGATAAATGTGCCTTTGCTAGCCTAATTTACTGGCTAATTCTTTGGGGTTTTGTTCCTTTTTTCTTCTTTTTTTCTGTAATGGGTTTTTAAAGAAATACCTGGGCAGCTCCCAAGCATGAGTTTGATGAAGATAAGAAATGTTCTTAACTTCAAAGTGTTAGCACAAGTATCTCAAAAGGCAGTTTCAGAGAAATTGTCAAGGTATGCTAGGTAACTGCAGGAATAGCTGTTAGTCAGCCCCATTTCACTACTGGGATGAATTCCTGTTGTTCACACCATTGAGTTCTCTTGTGGATCATAGCTGTAAGAACTGAGTTTGAAAACAAAACCTAGCTCCTATTTATTCATCACCAACTTCTGACTTTGCTTTTCTCCATCCTTCTCTCCACCTCATTACTTTCCTTCTAGCTGTCCTAGCCCAGACACCTGGAAAAGCTGCCCCAAGGGGTAGAAACCTGTGCAGAGGCTTCCACAATCCCATGTTTCCAAAAATGTCAAAACTGGCTCTCCGAGATGTTGGTTCTCAAATGGATTGTATCACCTTCTTCAACACCATCAGCAATGTTCTGTATTCCTTGCACGAAGTCAAGGAGGGTTTTGCTATGTAGAAATTAAACCCATAATAGTGTTTCTGTCACGATTTGCTATTTTAGAATAGGTTGGGAAGGAAGAGAAACTAAATGCTCTGCAGTTGATTCATAAGCTCTTCTGAGGTTCACCTGCCAGTGATCTAGAAGAGTCATTTACAATGTAGGAACCACCAGATGGCTATTGCTTTTTGCTGACGTGATCTGGTAGTGTAGTCTTGTAAAAGAACTCTCCTAAAGAGGTTATTTCAGAGCAATATTTACATTGATGGTATTGATTAAATAAATACATAGTTGCCAAAGACACCTGTGTAATAGTTTCATGAGTAACAGCTGCCACTCTGTCATTTCCATATAATGCAAGTGTGCATTTGGTCTTTGGGAGAGGGAGAGATGGCCTGCAGGAAAAAAGTTTCTAATAATTGCAGTAGAAAGGAACACCACACAGGTAGGTTTCTGCCCCTCTATTAATGCTTTGCAAAGCTGAGATTTCACAAGTCTTCTGTGGCCATTATCGCTTCAAGCTTAACATGAAAGGTTCAGTAAAATTTTACTTAAATCCTGTTTTTTTAATATTATGAGATGACATAATAACTATGGAGACAGATTTCAAATTGTCATGTAAATTTCCCCAGTGTTAGCTTTCAAAATTTATTATTGCTTCATAATATTCATTGCTCTTAAGCTTCTTATTTATAGAGGCAGTGTATGTATTTGGAATAGCTGTGGTAAATAGAGAGATTAAGGTAATATTTCTTCTACCAAATCTCTTTTTATTTGGGAGCCAATAAAAAGCTCGAGTTTGTAATTTATTTTGTTGTTTATTTACTTGTGTTTGTGTGTGTGTGTGTGTATTTTAATTCCAGTCAGTTCAAACCCTTGCAAGGCAGAGTTGTTACATTTGTCCCAAACCATCAGGAATCCTTGGAAACTAATCCCAAAAATACATGAAAACTACTACTAGGGTTCATGTATGTGACACTAGAAAATAGAAAGTCATTGAGAGCTTTAAATAAATAATCTCTATCCTTCCCTGCAATTTCACAACAGGATGAACACATTTTTTTATGAACAAACACATTACACACCCACTGAAAAATATGATAATCACTTTTTTATTGAGTACATTTCTATAACATTAGCAGATAATGTGGCAGCTCTGGACTGAACTTGTGAGGCATGTTTTAAAGTTGAACTTGCAATATTTGTGTGTTGTTGCCAATACAAATCTTCTGCTCTTTCTCACAGTTATGTATGACTCTTGGTTCATTGCATTTCATGATTATTTATTCCTGTGATTTGCAAAGTCTATTCTGTCTGTATTTCCTCTTGACCAGCACAGTCTGCGCACTCTAGGAACTGTGATGAGAAAGGAGTCTTGTAAGATATCAGGTACGTCTGAGTAGGATACAGCATGGGCATATAAATCCCCTGCAAATCTTAAACTTCTTTCTCATTTTGAAGATTTTTGAAAACATTAAATGTCAATATTTGAATAAAAGATTCATTTTAATGCCTACTTTTCTGTAACTTACAGCTGGTCTCCATCAGTGTTTTGATTTCTCTAAGGAGAATATACTTACAGGCAATGTATTTTTGAAAAGTGTAGTCAGTATGATGCAGGAGAGAGTGGCTTTGCTCCATTCAGATGTTAAGCACAATTATATCTACTTTCTCACTGGACAACATATATATATGTATCTGTATTTACATATGTGTGTGTCTGTGTGCAGGTGTGTTTATGTGTGTAGCTGTGACAGAACACAGAGCTCAAAAGGGAACGCTAACTGCCTGTTACTCTTACTGAGTTTCTTATCAGAGAAGCCTACCGATCTCCAGGAGTAATGCTGGGGGTTCACTAGGCAGGTTTGCCCCCTTCAGCAGACAAAGCCGGGATCCTGTGCATTCTTTCTGAAGCGATGTGAAGTTGTCCAAAAAAGCTGCTGTCATGAGCCTGTAGATGTGTACAGGATTTAGTCACCCATTTAAGCCACGTGTCTGGTCTTGGGAGAGAGAAACCCCAAGTAGAGATTTGCCTCGTTTTGTGATACTTCATGGAGACTCTTTCCATTAGTCCGGGGAGTCTCCCATTCCATTTTTTACTACTTCTTCCTCCTGTTCTTCCTCCTTCTCTCATCTTTTCATTCCCTCTTTGCTCTTCTCCTTCTCCCCTACCTTCATTTCCTTTCTTTCCTTTCTCCTTCTCTCCTTTGGAAAATGTCAAACATCGTCAGGGAGGCTTTCCTTTGAATGCGCAATCTTCCCAAAGCACACAGGATTCTGTCAGCACCATGCTTGAAAGTATTACTGCCTTGAACATACTGTGTCCTGACATTAAAACTGATTTTTTTTTTTTTTAAATCCACAGTCTGTAAATGAAGCTGTGATGCTATCTTTTGAGTAATGCATGAGAAGCATGCTCTGATGTGTTATTCAAACATGAGTTCATTCCAAGTCAGAGGCACTAGTGCTCAGGTAATAGATATTTTTATATGGGACAAATGCTGTAACAATGGTTGTATAGATAAAAATGTTTATACTAGCTGACCAAAAAAGACAAGGATTCTGTTATTTAATAACTATGACAAAGAATCGTAAATACCACAAAGCATGCAGCATGGTAAGGAAATTAAATGGAAAAGGAATGAGATAAGAAAAAAGAACATATTTTCCTCTTGGTTCATATTTACTTAAATTTTTATCTTTGACCTCTCTATAAAGCAAGGTTTTCATTGTTCAGTCCCTGAAGAGATATGTTCCGCTCTTTCAAGTAAGAACAGAAGCAATGAAGCAAACATGAATGTAACCACTACAAATATACTGACAGCCAGTTGGCCCAACCCTGGAAAGACATTTTGCTGTGATCATCTACACCAGAATGCCAAGCAGCTAAGTGGTGCCATAGGCTCCAGCTAACCCACATACACAACACTAATCCTATATATTTTTCACCCTTCAAGAAGGCTGGGCTTGACATTAGTCCTCAGGAAGCCTGGCATAGTCACCCCCAAAAGCAGAATGAATTCTGTGATCTGGATGTCATCATAGAATCATAGAATTGTAGGGGTTGGAAGGGACCTTGAGAGATCATCGGGTCCAACCCCCCTGCCAAAGCAGGCTCCCTAGGACATATGACTCAGATAGGCATCCAGACGGGTCTTGAATATCTCCAGATAAGGAGACTCCACCACCTCCCTGGGCAGCCTGTCCCAGGGCTCTGTCACTGTGAAAAAGTTCTTCCGCATGTTGGTGCAGAACTTCCTGTGCTCCAACTTGCAGCCATTGCCCCTTGTCCTATCCCCACAGACCACTGAAAAGGGGCTGGCTGATTCCCCCTGCATCCCCTGCTTCAGATAACTATAGACTTTTATTAGATCCCCCCTTAATCTTCTCTTCTCAAGGCTGAAGAGTCCCAACTTACTCAGCCTATCCTCATAGAGGAGATGCTCCAGGCCCCTAACCATCTTCGTAGCCCTTCTTCGGACTCTCTCCAGGAGATCCCTGTCCTTTTTAAACCATGGAGCCCAGAACTGGACACAATGCTCTAGGTGGGGCCTGACCAGGGCAGAGTAGAGGGGGAGGATCACCTCCTTAGACCTGCTGGCTACACTCCTCCGGATGCACCCCAGGATCCCATTGGCTTTCTTAGCCACCAGGGCACACTGCTGGTTCATGGGCAACCTGTCATCTACCAGGACCCCCAGGTCCTTCTTCACTGAGCAGTTCTCCATCAGGTCATCCCACAGCCTGTACTGATACATGAGGTTGTTCCTTCCCAGGTGCAAGACTTTGCACTTGCTTTTGTTGAACTTCATCCGGTTTCTAACTGCCCAGCTCTCCAACCTGGCCAGGTCTTGCTGGATGGCAGCGCAGTGTTCCTGCGTGTCAGCCACACCTCCCAGCTTTGTATCATCTTAAAATCATATCATATGTATCGTATTAAAATCCCCAATTAAATAAGGTGTTATCTTCACACAACTCATTATGCAAGCTTGTCACTCTGAACTAGTTCATTTCCTGTATAATTTTAAAAATGAAAAGGAGTTGGATAATTCTTCCCCAGAAAAGAAGAGAGAAAAAAATATTAATACACAAAGTCAAGATAATCTGTATTCTGTGGTTACTTTTAGGCTTTTGGATTGACTCAGAATGACTAGTTTCCTCATGCTCCTGCTCTGCTTCCTCCTTTTTCCAACCATGCAACATGAATTGCAACTTCTTTTCTTCTTTAGAAAAAAACCTCTTGGAAGTATTTTTCAATAGACATTCTGCAAACATTTTAATGCATTTCCTGGATTTACAGCTATTCCAGTATCAAAAATGGGCAATCTGTCAAAAAACCCAATGCCAGCCAACCATACATGGGCTCTCAGAACTTTACATTTGTAGAAAGTATTTTGGTCAGCTGTGTTCAGAATCTCAAGACACCATTAGAAATTTAAAGCAATTCAGTCTTGAAACAGTGATGTCTGCAGATGAGCTAGAAACTCAGCTTTTTGCAGGATATTTAATTTAAGATCCATTCTGAAAGTATTAGCAATATCTTACACAGTCAGAGGAGGAGTTGCACTTTCAAGAAAGATGAAGGAAAAATCAAATCAAGTGCTAAAACTGTCCTCTTGAAGTTATGTTGCCTTATTTTTCACACTGGACTTGTGACAAGGCCTTCTCAGGTTTGATGGTCTGATGATGTTGTTTCTCCAAATCGAGAGAAAGGTCATCTGAGAGTTTTCTCAGTCTTAGTTGTTAATTAGAGAGATTTTTGATTGGGAAAAAACAGTCTGGAGGTATTCCAGAAAGTATATAAAACTATGCTCTTTTTCATCAAGGTGACAGTACTGTGCATACTTCCCCTATTACTTCAAAATTCAGTAATGCAGGAAATCAGAGGAGCTCTAAAATCGAATGGATATTATTAAAACAATTTCATTTCTTACTAGGTTTCATTTACTTCTAAGAGAGTAGTTGGATTCATTCTTAATTTGTCCAGACATGAATTGACCCCACACTTCCTGAACACCCGCTTTCAGGCAGATGCTGCTAGCCTCGGCTGTGACGATACAGCACCTCAGTGGCTGTGCCAGGTCCTGCCTGGTTCACTATGGCTCTCAGGAAATATCCAGAGCCAGAGGGAGTCCCTTTGGACATCCCCTGATTTTGATACTTGGTCATGAGTTATGAAGCCAAAATTGAGTGCCATTTTCCTTAACAGCAAGAAATAATGAACCCGATTTAAGACAGATGTTTAGAAGAGGGCCACCTACATTCAGTTTCCATCTTCATATGAAGTAATTTTGTACTTCTGCTAAAATGATTTAGCATAAAAATGTATTGTATTCCTTTTTTCCTTTCATTCTGGATTAATATATGTCACTGCAGTTTAGTTAGCTGTAGCTTGCGGTTCTGCTGTAGCAGACCCTAATGATAATACGTACCTGTATGTGTGTGCTTGAATGCTGTTTTCTTTTTTCATTAGTGTAGCGTACTTTCATGCATTGTAACAACCTAAGTACATGGGGTCTCTTTATGCTACAGATCAAAAGAAAGAGAAAAGAATGGAAAATTTATTTTCCCAAGTGTTAGTAAAAAGCTTATTTCCCCAGAATAATGGAGTCCAGGTAGCTGGCAGGCAGGCTTTCGAAACATCAGATCTCCTAAGCTGGTGCAGAGTTTCAATTCAATAATTATTTTCATTCCCACTATGCAGCTACTCAGTGGCAAGTGGAGCATCCGAACTGCACCACGTGCTTAGAATGGCATTAAAAAAGGGTGAGAGAACTCTTCACCTACACACCAATTTTTTTTCTTGCAGTAAAGACTCCAGCTCATGTGGCTGAAAATAAACAATTAGGAAATGAATGTGAAGTCCTGTATGGCCTCGTGATTCGATACTGCCCTGAAATAAAAGTTGTAACAGTGCAGTGTCGTAGTCTGATGCAATGAATGAGTTTCAAGTCCTTAGTCTGTGGCAACGCTCCAGTGAAATTACAAAGCAACGTAAGGTTCCTTTGGGCACGCTCTGCTGTATTAGTATGCAGTGACATGTCCTGACAAGGCATCTATAGCGAGTACTGTGGGTTTCATTTACAGACCTGCCAATAGTGGCTAGCAATTGCCTATGAAAAGCCATTATACACTGGCCCATAAAGACACACAAAATTTTCATTATGTTTCCCTTAAAAGTGCTTGTTTCGCAGGATAGAGGCCATGTCAATAAAATGGATTGGATGTCACTTAAACCAAATGACGTGCTAATCTCCTGGAGGCCTTGTGTCCTTAATCTCTACAGGACACAAGTCAGTTTAGAAGCATGAGCTGTTCTCACAGGTAGCAACTATTGAGCTCTTTAATGTAAATTCAAAGGCAAAGCTTATCAGTGTGTTTCAGAAATTGCTTCAGTGTGGTTGCTGTCTATGGGAAAAAAATCCCCACACTTCCCCCAAAATCCCTGGGCAACTTCCAAGCTTTCACAGTGCCCGCAAGCACCTTTTAATTATAAAGAAATTGGTTTTGGTGATATGTGCCCTGTGACCAATTGGATTAGAGGCATTTCTTCTGGCTATTATTAAGCTAACTTGACTACTGCCCTTGTGTAGCTAAGCATGATCAAAATATAAAGTATGGGAGAGCATCTCAATTATGAACCGTAGTACAGTGCTCCTGCAGACTGAATTCTTCAGGTCATTAAAAAAAAAGCTTCAATGACCAGTAATACTATAACGAAAGGGCAGAATAATAGGCACTGTAAGGATGCTGTAGCTTATTGGGATGAGTTATGGAAGCTATTGAACAATCCAGACTGGGGTGTTAACATTTCAGTGGGCTGGTCATTGTTGGAGATGAGGTAGGGCCATTGGAAACCCAGAGACAATCGGTGACTCCCAAGAAGGATTCAAAGGAAAAGAACTAAGGTCTCCTTGGGATGACTGTAATAATCTGCTAAACATTATAAGATCCTAAATACATGTTCTGGTGTATATTGCTTTGCTGTTTGTATTTATTTGCTCCCTCTGCTAACTAACAATTACTAATGTGTTTCATACTACCATCAATTAAAGGCAGTTACTTTTATGTTTATCTGAGCCATAGTGAGTTTTTCACTAGAGAGCTGATCCATGAATCAAACCCAGTTCTTCAGAGCGTACAAGTTAAAGCCAAAACTCAGGATCAGAATGCTCATCTTTATTTCTGACGTTCTGATCTATCTCACTCTGAAGTCATGAACTGAAACCAGTGTAAATAGATGGGCTTATTCTACTATCACCGTTTACTGAGAGCAGTGCAAAATGCAGCTTTCCTGTTTGGCTGTGTGTGACTATATTTGGTGTGAATTAAATGATAACAGGGAGCCAATGCTTCAAAGTATTTTTACTGCTCATACTGAGCGTGAGAAGGGGAGAAATGAGAGTAAGAAGATCTTTTAAGAGATCTGGAATTTGTTCATCACAAAAGAACGGGTTTTGTTTATAGAAGCAGGAGGTAATCACAAACAGTAACATCACAACATGCTCCAGCTAAAAAAAGTTATTAAAAGAAAGTTTTAGAGGCATTAGAAGAAAGTATCAGAGTTGATCCTCATTCTTCTGTGTGATAAGTTACCACCACATGCTGACTGAAAAGATATATTGACATTTAAACTGGACAGTACCACTGCTAGTTTTA
This sequence comes from Laterallus jamaicensis coturniculus, assembly GCA_022605575.1. Lineage (NCBI taxonomy): Eukaryota > Metazoa > Chordata > Aves > Gruiformes > Rallidae > Laterallus > Laterallus jamaicensis. The sequence continues at coordinate 9,374,441 of JAKCOX010000005.1, forward strand.
CCTTGTTAAAGCATTTACAGCACTGTGACTAATAGTCCTGGTGTGGAGATTCGATCAACTCCTTTGTGACATTGAAGCTTTTAGGGTTTTTACCATGTCCTCTTATTTAAAAAAGAAGAAAAGAAAAAAAAATTCATGCAATTATTTCCAAATTCTCTTTCTATGGAAGGAGAAAAGATGTCAGTCAGATCCCACACAGAACTGGGAGCTTGGGAGGTGCAGCCATTTAACCGTCATTGCTTGCATTCCTAAAAAATGAAAACTGTCTTCTAATTTCCGTATGAAAATTGATCACAGTCATTTTGTACTCATCTATTTAGACCCTGTTGTTTTCCTTTAACACAAATAAATACTCCGTCCTTACAGTGTTTTTCTCTTGGGATATTTGTAAGCTAATTTTCCCCCCATTTTTGCCATTTCAATAGATTAAAATGCCAAGGCCAGAAAGATTCTTGTTTCAGCTCTGTAGTTTTTTCATCACTCCAGTAGCCCCTCTCTTCAACAGTTCCAACGTTATTTTTTATTTATTGTAAAGCTAAAGAGAAACCAAAAGCCTGGGGTCTCATTGGTGACTTAAGTAGCAGCACTGTCATTTGCCACATTCTGCTGGAGCATCTTGTGTGATAGATCTCAGATTCCGTTTGTCTTTTGCATGACCACATTTTAAGCAGTATCTAAAAATTAGCATCCTACAGGGTAGCTAAATTGCACCCTGTCTGTGGTGCGCTATTACATTTCTATTTTTTTCATGTCATTAGAAAAAAGAATAGAAAATATTTGTTGTTAGTAGCCTGTGATATGTAATTTCATTTTATACCTGTGCCTCATCCTCAATGGGGAGGTGTATATCCTTCCATGATATATACATGTGTCTTGCTGTTATTGATTCAGTTCAACAGTGCATTATGAAGAAATGCAATTAGTATCCAACATTTTTGTATGCCAAGGGAAGCTGTAAAATTATTAAACAAGATTGATCCTAAAAGAAAATTTGGAGAACTCAGCTATTGATCTCGTTCCAGTACAGCTGTTTGTTCAGGATGACCTGTCATCATCTGTTCTCTGGTGAAGTCCTTTGGCGTTTGATATTTCCTGTGCTAATCCCCATCTTTTCCAATTTATAGAACATGTTCTCATTATATTAAACATTTCACTGAAATTAAATAGTAATGACATTCCATTTGGTTAAAAAAGTTGCTGATCCTGACATTGCATCACCAGCTATCCTGGGTAATTCCTTACAGACTAACGTTGAGGTTCTTTGTTTCATTTTCTGTCATTTTCCATGGCTTTAGTTACTCTTGCCTTCAAAAGAGTGATCTGAGATTTTCCACACTGTAAACAAAGGAAAACAGAAATCTGACTTTGCCTCTGAGAAGGTATTCTAATGCAATTTTTACTGAAAACAAGTGAAATCCCACCGTTTTTTCCCCTTTGTTGGACTGCAGATGAGAAGTCTGTAGGACATGGGGGGTGAGGGATCCCCTTTTCCTCTTGAACAGTTTGACTCTTGCAAAGGTTTTATTGTTGGCAACAGAACGGAGCGTGTCTCATAGCTGAAAATGCCATGCCTTGATCACAAGACCGTCTCTGACAAGGAAGGTCTGTATTTTTCCGACGAGCTCATCCACCTAATCTCTAGCACCAGGTATTAAAATAATTGTACCATTAGCAGCATCTTTTACTTATGTAAAATGTGTATTCCTTCTCTGGCTGATTATATGGGAAGTGAATAATCCTTGCAGAGATACAAGTCACAGAGTTTCTTCTCCAATTCGATTAAGTAGGACTTAGTAAAAGTGCTCCCTCTGATGAGAACAAATAGAGCTCTACACTTTTTTTAGCTGCATTGCCTTCCTGAGGTTGGTCGATCCATATCACTTCTGGGTATATGACAAAGGTAGCGAGGAGTTAATGGCTCTGTGCAACAAGGTGCTCTGTGCCAGGGCTGTGCAGCTGTAATGAATTGGCTTAAACATTAGCAGTATAAAGTAATTTAAGATTAAATTTTACAGCTCATATTTTTACAGTGAGCATTACCCACTATTACAAGCTATCTCCATCTCATATTTCACACCAGTAAGGATGAACTCTCATTTTCACTGAAATCCCCTCTTCTTGGCCCAAAGAGATGTCATATGTGAGAAGCTAAAAGCAAGGATAAATACATTTAGAAACTTGAACTAGAACTGTCTTCAGCTGAATATATTTTTAATCATCTTATTTGGCAACTGTTAAATTATCCAAATCGGATCCTGTTTCTTGCATTCCGCTGTTGCAGCATGAAACAGTGCTTTCACAAGCATCTCAAAGTTTCTTCATTCTTTTGGGATATCAGAAAAGAAAAAAAGAAATATTAAAAATGTATCTTAATACTCTTGTTTTATAATCTTTGACTTTTACTTCCTTTTGCAGTATTATGGTAGGAAGTAACAAGTGATGAAGTTGATCAACGTGAACTCAACAAAGAGTATATACTGACCATAAATCAACTTGTGCTGAGATTATTTTGCTGCTCTTCTGAGTTGCGTTCTCTGAAGCACCCAAGCCAAAGTGTAATGTCAGTCAAAAATAGAACTTATGTACTACCGTATTTTTAATATATTAGGTTAGTTGAAAAAAAAAGGTGCAACCTATGTTTTAATGAACATTTCTTTTAGTAGGAAAATGGGCACAGGAAAGAGTCTTACTTCACTAGCTGTGTTTTTCAACTCCCACATTTCCTCTTCAGTGCTATCATTTCTCTTTATGTTTATGAAGTACAGATCCTGGTTAAAATCCCACTCAGAAAAGGGCTTTCTTTACTCTTGCCAGTGATCTGCACAGATGGTCATATCAGTGACAATGTGAAAGTTGGGAAGGCCAGCAAGGAGGCGAGAGGAGAGGAAAGGCTGTTTATGCCAGAACTACTGCTGATTTACTCCTCTCTTTTTTCCACTTTTTGTTCTGTTCAGTTTTGTTGAATGCCACACCCTAAAATAAATACAAGATGTTGCCAGACCTGTAACAAAATAACGCATCTTATTCTGAAGGTTGTTCTTCCTGGAGAGGAAAACCAGTGTGAGACATTAAGAAGTGAGAAGTCAAAACTTTGGGGAAGATTTTAAAAGTGCAGGTTTACCGTTGTTTAGAAGAGAAGTTCTGGCACTGACATTTGTCTCCAGAGTGTTCAGATTTTAACATACTTCTGCAGCCTTCAAACTGATGTTCAGCAATTGGAAAATACATTCTGCTTTGAATGAAAATTGGTCAGGAATGTTGCTGTTGGGCTGGATTTACTATCCTTCTACACCTGTTTTTAGGCAGTAAAAACAAAAGCCAGCCTGACAGGCCCTTAGTGTATTTGAACAGAGGAATGAATAGAGAGAAATACCTTGAGGGGCAAATATTGAAAAACAAAAGCCTGCTTGAAAGAGAAAAATCCAGCAGAAAACGCATTTACAAAGCAGTGGCGTTAATCTGCTAATAGATGTGCAAAGTTTGAAGCGCTGCGAGGTCAATATGCTATGAAGGTAAATTAGTACTAGGTACGTCAAGCAATTATACAAATAATCAAGCTATGGAAACCACGGCCATCTCAAACAGGGAGAGGAAAGCACTTCCACGCTGATGCTTTTCAGTGTCACCTTTGACAGGGCTAGCCTGAAACTTTTCTTCTGAATACTCGCTTTTGGTTGTCTTTTTGCTTGAGGCAAGTTTTTAGTTGACATTTTTCCTCCCGTTGGGGGTGGTATCCCAGAGCGTCTGGACCATTGCCCATCAGGACGGTTTTTATACTCTTACCTCTTGCTCATGTACAATCTCTCTGGCATTATAGTGGTTTTATTGCCTCTCAGGAACTATTCTTTCCCGCTCATATTTGACAACAGTGTTGCCTAACCATATGGTCCTAAAATTGAGCTTTCAGCCCCCTCCTCTTCCCTAATAAAAGTACAAAGGAATGGGCTCTTACAGGCTTTGCTGTAAATAGGGGTCTTAAAGTGCTCAAGAAGCAGCAAAAAAGGAACAGAATATATCTTGGGTCCAGACTAACCTAAGTAAACCTCTTTTTTCAGATGTTACCAAAATGTTTGTTTGTTTTTATTTTTAAAATAGACTGCTGCAGGCTTTTTTTTTTTCTTTTTAATTTGATTTTACTAGGTCATGGAGCTTTAGTAAACTTGTTTACTTTAAAGCACAACTGGAAAATATCTGCTATTTATTTTGACGTATTTATTGCAATTACATTTGCAAATCATTTTATCTCACTGATATTTGTTTGCTTCTGAAGGAAGCAAAAGACAAAATGAACAGTTTTTGAGACACTGAGGTGTTTTCTCTGGAGAGATAGAAAGCGCTTCTTCCAAATTACTCTGAAGGCGGCTATGACAGAGAACATCAGCACTTGCTTTTGTTGAATCTTTAAGGGACACGGAGCAATGAGGGGACAAAACCAAGCTGAGGGTCCTTCTAAAACAGGGATGTTGGAGGGGAAGTTTGCAGCTGCGCAAGCTGTGTACATCATGTCAGAAAGTAATGAGTCTTTTGCACTTACTGTACATGCTAAGTGGTCAGTAAGGTTTAACTGTCAAATTAAATTATTTCTTGTCGTGGTGTTTAGAGGGAAGTGAAACTAGGGCAAATGGTATCTTTAAGAACCCATGGGCTGAGCCAATTGAAGCTACCCTGGTCTGCAAAGGTTGTGACTTGAGATAATGAAGCAGATTCCTGCCGGACATTTTGACTCTGAAAGCTCCCTAAACAATGCACACACAGAGAAGCAACGTCAATGTAAATTCCCTCTGAGGAAACATCAGTGAATCCATTTGGAACTGACTAGTGCATTGGTTTGAGGGTGAATTTGGCTACTGTTCTCCATCCAGTATGTGTATGGTGGTTTAGCAGTCTCCCTGAAGAGGCTAGGAATTTTAAACAACACAATGAAATCCAGGCTCAAGGTTTCTTCTAAGGCACGGGTATATACCTGAAACTTGTTTTATAATTTCTGTATGCTGGTGATGACAGAAAAAGTCTAGAAAAAGACCTGCAAGTAGATCTTTCAAAACAGCCAAAAGACTTCTGACTACCTCTACCAAAATGAAATGGTCCTCTCCCAGTTTGCAGATGGTTGTTCTCGGAGTTGCATCAGCTCCTTGTTGCAATAATGGTGAATCTACATTTCTACAAATCTTAGGATGGATGGTGATTTGTCACCCCACCAACACATACCAACTTTGAACACATAGATGACACACACATCCCCCCACGTTATACCCAATGCCTCTTAGCAAGGACACCATACAAGAGGAAGGAGCATTTCAGGATTATGTTATCTCTTACCATGCAAGAGGTAGTGGACTGATCATAGTTTATATTTATCTGGAGAGGGTGTGTGGGTGATGTGTCAGTAAAACATTCACAAACAGTAGTAATAGTTATCACTCCTTTAAGTGCTAAACTCAGGACTTCAGGGATGGATGTGGCTTGGTGGCTCTCAAACCTAGTCTTCTCAAGGCATCACCTAAAGAGCAGCCATACTCATAAAGATGTCTTCAAATCATCAACATTTTGTCTTTAGCTCATCACAGCCACATTATCTTCCTAGCTTGCTTTACGTAATCATATGTTACAGAGGCTTTATGTTGCTCTGTGTTTTCAGTGAATGAAACACATTGGTAATGCTGCTTATTCTCAATTCTTCCACCCCCTGCTTCTTACACCACAGTTGCCTGATGCAGCTAACCTAGTAATCAAACAACATAATCAAGTATAAGTCTGTATTTATATCAATCACATCAGTATAGATACACAACAGCGGATAGATTCATTGTATGAGGAGTTATATTCTACTTTTACTTGGTAGAACCAGAGGCCTAGAAAGACATACATTGTATTTCAAGGTAGGAAAGTTTACATGCATCTTAATGTTTTAAATATGGTATTCAAATTAAATTATTTCCTTTACAAGGTGTTTTACAGTTTGTACTTGCTTACAGCAGCTCATTTGCTTCATATCCACTCTCCTGTCTTTGAAATCATAACATGATAAAAAACCTGCTACCAAGGTTTTTTTAAAAACAGTATTAATACCCATAAAAGGTTGTCCAGAGCACTGATAATCATGTTTGGATTTAAACCTGGTAACTGCTAATAGTTGGGTGTTGATAAAGCTTTTTGGAATCTCCCTGGTCAGAATGTCTGGGCTGATCTTTGAAATACAGCGGCCAATCAAGCTGTGGCTGAAGACCATTCAGCACAGAAAAATGAAGCTATAAACAGAGCCATTCCAGAGATCTGCATCCAATTCATCCTTCAAGGAGCCCTATCACGCTCCTTGTGAAAACATTTGAACTTTAGTTTTGACATCTGAAAGAGGTCATTCCACCGGTTCTATTAAGTATAATCTTGGATGAAATGGGCATAGCTGCTATTGGAGTAACTCTTAAAGGTTAAACTATGCACTTAAGAGGTGCCCATGTAACTATAAGCAGGCCTGAAGAAAACAGCATTTTTGGAACTCACATAGGTTGAAAGTAACATCAGTAGGAGCTGACCATCCCCTTTCATAACTGAGGACAACAGAAGGTTCATGCATGTTTATGGCATTAGACAGATAGTGCATCATACTAAGGCCAATAAATCATGTTTGTCTCCAGATGCATTCTGGTGCATCAGCACCTGAACAGAATCGCTGTATAATCTTTTACCTCTCCCCATACTCTCTGCCTGGCCTGATGCCTGACTCAGGCAATTTTAACTGAAAGAGACAACCGCAGCATGCGGGGAGACCTTTGTCATCACTGTTTTGCCATGGAATTACTGTTGGGAACAGGAAAAGACAAGCTGATGCTCTCTGGCTCCAGTCTTGATCCTTTCCTTTTCTCAGGAGCTGCAGGATTCCTCTGGGGAGGTGTCTGGGTTGGGGAACAAACCCTGCTGCCACTGTGACTAATCCCTCCTTTCTAACGGGGAGGGACAGATCAGCATGGGCAGAGTTTGGTCTGGGCATGGCTCCAGCATCCGCAATCATGCACTTAGGCAAAGATCTTTTGCTGGTGATCTTTACTGGGGTTTATTATTTCTGCTGAATTCCAGCCAGCGAGTGGAAATTCCCACTAGGAGGTGGGAGGAAAGTAAGTGGAAAGGCATCAAAAAGAGAAAGGATAAAAGACAGAATAAATTGAGAGACAACCAGCATATTTAGAACCAAAAATGAGAAAGTAATCATCCACTCCTGGAACTTAACAGGATTTGTTTTCAACTCTAACTGCCTGTGCATAGAAGGCAGGCAGAAAGCACAATAGCATTCACCTAAGTACCAATTAGTGAGCATTGGAAAGTGCAGGCCCAGCGAGGTGAAAAATTGTGTATAATTTTTCGGTGTGTGACACAGGTGTTCCTCTTTTGGAAACAAATCTATTCTGCAGGGAACAAGGAAAAATCTCCAGGATTTAGCAGGAAGCTGGAGGCCCACCATTATGCCAGCACACTTGTTTGCATTAGGAGAGACTATTATATTCCTTGATAATGTTTTATTCCAAGTTTTCTGGCAGGAGGAAAGGCACGCGTTAATCGGCTGACTTCAAGTTCTAAAACTTTTTTCTGAAACACTTCCCTCACAAAATGAAAATCCCCCACCAATTGGAAAGGTTAGCTCTCTGTACTGTGGAATCTCTAGTGATCATTTATTGGGGGGGAGGGGGATACGCACCGTGTAGCATGCTTCTTCAAGTTTACACTTTCAAGTAGAGGCAGTCTTCCTTTTTCGTGTCTTTTTTTATGATTCTTTTGGCTAAGAACTAAAGAGTTGCAAGCCTCCCTTGCATGAAGTATATGGATAAACCTCCTGCCATATCCTATATTTACAAAATCGAGCACTCATGGCAGATTAAAAATGCAAGGAAGAAAAAAGCTGCTAGTTTATCAATTGAGCTCTTTTTCTCAGCGGGTATCGAATTGGCTGTGCGGAAGCTGCCCAGAGGCAGCACTGTACTCTGCTGGAAGCTGATGTTCCTCTGGCCATGCTGGCTCTGCTCCGCAGGTGCTCACACATCCTTACAGTGTCCTGACAACTGGCTTAACACATAGGGGATGACCTGTCTTTCCTATACACTTTCTCAATTCATGTAATAACTTGTAGTAAATTAGGTGTCAGTGTGTTTGTCAGGATGTTTTTAAAGAGGGTAAAATGGTGATAAGGCCAACCAAAGAGTAGCATAAAGCTCAGTAGCTTAATTCCATAGCAAAGAGCAGCAGGAACTGCATTGCTGTCTGCAGTGTCTGCCCCGAATTGGAAACAGAAGGCTCAACAACGTGGGTACAAACCCAGGTCCTTTAAAATGTACTGCCTTACATGGATATAATGTTGTTTCTTCATGGATTCCCACAGAATCAAAGAATTGTAGAGGTTGGACCTCCAGAGATCACAGAGTTCACCCCACCACCAAAGCAGGTTCCCTAGGAACCATACAGGTGCTCAGTTGTTTTTTTTTTCTGTTAAACATTTTTGAAGGCAGCAAGAGTTTATTACAGGGCATAAACGAAACACATGTTCATGTCTGAGTGTTTTAAAATATGTCTGTATGATTCTTCTCTAGGATTGCCTGGGAACACTGAGCAAGGGTGTAGCAGTGAAGACAACACTCTATTCTGAACCCCTCTTTGATGATTGACTAGCAAAAGAAATTTGCAGAAATGTTATGGATAAATAGCGTGCAATATTTATGTAATTTAAAATGGTACTCAAAGACAGGAACAATGATCAGACAGTAAATGGTGTATAGAAAGGGAAGTAGATTTAAAGTGAGAAAAAGATGAAGATTAGGAGATTAGTATTAGTGTTGCTAGGATGAAGTGCGTTCGATTGTCTTTTTAATCTTTGTCATCCATTAGAAATATGCTTTTTAATAAAATGAATAGTATTTTGGAAGAACTCAAAGTGAGCATCTTTTGATGCTTCAGCGTTAAAACAGACAAGGGAGAAGGCTATCTGCGATTTAATACTTCCATGGCAGTCAAGGGAGAAGGCCAGGTTCCTAGATGTTATTTTTTTCAGGGCTAGGAACATTTATATGTATGGAATACTTCACAATTCTTGCTATGGAAATGAAGAATCAAAGTGAAATCGCATTCCTCTTTTGAAAGAATAGGTTAGAAAAGCAAAAATTACAGTTAGTGGTTGCCCTCATTTTAGACTTGAAGCAGACTGTGATATAAAGTACATTGTGAAATAAATTATTCCTTTTTAATTACTTGCAATAGAAGTTATACCTTTATCTATAAAATCAAAGTAACTGATAGATAAGAGGAATGTTGACTTATTTAATGGCTAAACTGATTTACACCTTCAATTCATGAAACATGGAAGAGGATTTGATCATCTGTTACTACAGTGTAGGAGACTGAGAAGCCCCGATGTGCTGACAGATTGCATTCAGCAACATGCCTCTTCTCCAGGGAAAACACTAGTTCTTATTTTGAAAGATTCAGGCACTGCTCAAATATGAGCATCTATAAAATGCTCATTAGGGACAATAAAAATCATTCTCAATGACTGCAGTGTTATTAGGTGCCATCAGAACTTTGATTAATTTTCATTCTTGTTTGGGAATTTGCCTTGTGAAGAGATTTTGTAGTCAGGGCTCCCGTGTCTTCTTAATTTTCCCAGCTGAATTAAAGAAGGACATGAAAACAGGATGATTACCATGATTCTTTGGTACAGTTTTCAGCCTGCAGCAAGCCCCTTTGCAAAGCTGCCCAACAATTATATAGGTACCATTATTTGATGCAGAAAGAGGCCAGAAAGAAATGGCAGTGCTCATGGTGTGTTTTTTTCCCATCAGATGAGTGTTTTTCATTAGGGAGAGGAAAAATCCCTAAAAGAATGTTGATATATGAGGAACCTGTTGGCTTTCAGGACAGTCACTTAAAATAAAAGGGAATGGGAAGAAACACTGTCTTAATTATAAGCTGCTCAGGGAGGTGGTGGAGTCACCATCCCTGGAGGTTTTTAAAAGGCTTGTAGATGAAATCCTTAAGGACGTGATCTAGGCAGGGTTTCGGCTGTGGTTGGACTTGATGATCTAAAGGGTCTCTTCCAACCCAGGTGATTTTATGATTCGCAGGGCAGATTTTCTGCAGAATCACTGTACCTCACGCTTCATTCATCTTTATTCACCATCACATTCATTGCTAAATCTTTTAAGGCTATATTTCATGGCTTTTATCTGTGTCAAGTATTCAGCATAAACTTCTACTGAATGAAGTGAAAATATTTAACATTTACATTTTACCACTAAAAATAAAGCTTTAAGGTTTGGGGTTTTTTTAGGGGCTTGTTTTGGGTTTGTTTTGGGGTTTTATTTTTGGGGGGGAGGGAGGGTTGTGTTGAATGTTTTAAGAAAAAAATGTGAGAGTACATAGAAAAAATTAAGAAAAGAGATACTGCTTCGCCCACTCTCATTCCTCTTTCCCTAGCCCCTATCCTACTGAGCTTGTATACTCTTAATAAATAAATGCAGATGTATAGAAATAATAATACAGCAACAAATTTAGTGAATCATCTCTGCAAGGGGTAGTTTAAATAAGACAATGAGAGTCAAATTTAATATCAACTAATAAAATATAAACAGTGCTTATTTAATTAGATTAAAACATCAGTTAAAAATCTTTATGAGTTATTCAATGTATTGATTTATCTATAAGTAAAGAAGAGTATTCATGTCTTGGCACAATGTATATTTAATTCAATCTCTTTGGCACATGAAATAGTTATGATAGCCAAAGAAGAGACAGTATGTTCTGAAACTGGTAAGGATTAAGGACCAGAGTTGTTAAAGGTTTTGGCTGCTTAAATAAATTTAGATGGGAGTAGATGGAACTTAAGCATGTGCATGCAAAATTATGAGGAAAGGAAGGAAGAAGGGAGAAAAGGAGGCCTCCATCAGAAAGGAACATTTGTCAAAGACATAGCCAGAGAACTACTGTGTATTTGATACACAGTTCCTCTGAACTTAGTGACACAAGTCCTCCAAGTATTTGAGTGTTTCTTATTAAGTAAACGGACAGGCTACAAGTGGTCAGGCTTGCAAGTTCAGCTGCATATTTAGGCAGGTTTTACTGAAAGGTTAAAATAACGTTTTGACAGCCATATCTGGAGACAGAGATAACTTCTGGAAATTTTTCACAACTGGGAATCTGCACACAAATTTAATCAAATATATTATTGAATAATTGGGTTTTTTCTTGCTCATTCTGCTTGAAAAGCAGAATCTGACTATATGATGATATTTTGATTACAGGAAATCAAGAGTGGCTACAGAGGAGCAAGTTGGCAATAGTGTTTCTATTAGTCTGTCATATATTTTGCTGCATATGTACATATATGCAAATACATATATATATATATGCAGATATAAAATGTATATTATCCATTTATTTTGTATATTAAAAAACTTGTGATCTAAATCTTGAAAGCTTTTTTTGCAATTGACTTAGATTTTAAATTGGACACTGTGCCCAAGGACATGAGATAGGGAAGACAAATGTCATCAAGACCCTTCTGAGAGTTTATATCTAGTATGACTTATAGGGTGTGAGGCTTTAAGCCGTTTCATTTCCTTTCCTAAGGTTAAAAGTGACATTGTTGGATTTAACTTGTCTCAGGGGTGAACAAAATGTATAATAAGCCTTCTTGCCATTACTAATGACTGACGGTTGACTGAACAAGGCCAGTTCAGTCAGCCCTTTCATGAAGTTATGATTATGGGTTATAAAAGTTTGAAATTTCTTCACTAAAGACCAATAAACAAATCAAGCTTTTTCAAATGATGCCTGTTCGAGGCTTTGGTTTTCTCCTATTTCCAGCCTGCTATTCTGAAAAGGCCATATTTGGCAAGTTTTTAGATTTTTAAATTTTTTTTTTTCAGATTGAAATTAGTAAGTGCCAAAGATTTCTGGAGATCTCTGTCAGTTCCTGCTGCCTGTGGTATAATGACCTTTCTAACGCCAGGGAACCAGTGGCAGATGTCTAATGCTTTTTTGGATGGAAAAAAAAAAGGAAAAAGAAAAAAATATTTTCTTTCTAGATGTCAGATTCAGAGACCTTATTCAAACAAACTAGTTGTTTCTAAATTTCATGAAAGTTAGGATCATAAGGGACCATTAGTTCTCTTAAGCCATCCTTCTACGAGGCTCATACCTTGTCAAGGTTTCTTCTCCTTTGTAAGAGGGATTTTGTATCCCAAAGATTACAAAAGAAAAATATTGTTGGCTGAAAAGTTAATTCAGTAGTGGTGTCACTGAAGGTGGCCTAAGATGTTCATGGCTGTGTTGGTAATGGGATCAGTTGATCCTTTTAATTTATTCTATTCATTTCTGATTAAATTCTTGATTATTATTAATTACATGTGGGTCTCACCTTTCCTGCAAACCACATTGTAAACACTAAATTGGGTGCCTTAGAAAAATCCCAGTGTATTGTACCAGTTTACTGCATCAAAGACAAAAGAATGACACTATCTACCTTCTTTGAACCGAAGCTGGTGGCCAGTACTTACACTTGTAATCTCTAATCCATAATGATTTTCAAAGGTGGGTAACTCTCTAAACCTCTGGATTGTCCCCAGTTTTCTGAGGACTGTTACATATTAACATGACCCAATCACACAGATATTTTGCCATTTTCATCTTGACATTTGTCTGTTATTTTCTCTGGCACCATCGGTTCAAAAATATTTACTTTTTTTGTGTCAGTGACTCCTTTCCACTCTTATAGCAGATGGCAACATTTTTGTTTCACTGAATGTATGCCATTTGTGCAGCATCATTCGCTCCCCATATCTGGGGATCCAATTTTTCCAGTGTTAGAGCTTTAGGAGAAGTTCTGGTTTCCAAGTCACAGATAGTGTTTGTGCATGAAGGATTATTTTTTTTCTTAAAACAATCTTTACTGCATGGTTTATTAATTCTTTTTCTCTGTAGTACTGAAAATGATCTTTTTACATTCATCCAGGAACACTGAAAAATAGCTATATTCTAGTAATTCACAGGAAAAGAAGTTTTCTGCTTATTGATATTTTTTTTAGATTCCTAACTAGCAACAATGTTCCTCCTGATTGATGACACTTATTACAGTCATTTAATAGCAAATAGTTGAAAATCTTCTGGTGTCACTTCAGTTAGAGAGCAGTACACAAGAGGCATTCATTAGGCTTATCTTATTTAGATGCTTGCATGAGGACAAAAAACCCTAAACCACCTTCCACCCAGAACTTCTAAAGAAGGTTGGTGATAAAACTAAAAAAAAACTAAAGAGGAGAGAGAGATTTAGCTGAAAGTAATGGCAATTCACCTTCCTTTTCTACCATGCACCTCAGAATCCTGCAAGACGTTCTTGTGAAATCTGCCAGTGATTTTGAAGCTTGAACAGAAGACGAATTTATGTCAATTTTTTGTTTTGAAAATCTAGTTCGGAGTCCTTACAGAGGCTGAACCTCTTTTTAATTTAGATTTGAATATGAAGAGTTATTCAAAAGCATCTCGGGAGTGTGTTGAGTACAAAATGACCAGGAAGAGAGATAAACCATGCTTTCTGCTGGGTTTTGAACACCCATGGTAACAGCGCTTAGCGTGTAGAGAAGTGTGGCATGCAGCTTGAGAAACAAAGCCTCAAGCACTGCCAGATTAACAGATAACGAGGTGGAAGCTTTAGGCCATAAACCGTGGAATGTGGCAAGATTGTGATAAGCACAGTCCCATGCCCCCGGCTAGGGCAGGCTCCAGAAGGAACTCTTGCTTTAGATAACATATGCATACTGTCTGATATGTATTAGAAGTTCTATTAGCATGATAAGATAGAGATGCTGTTGCAACAGCAAAACGTTGACCAATGAGATGTAGCCCACGAACACCGTATGTTTGAAAGAAAGCATCCCAGTCTTCAGAGCATATAAAAAGGAATGATTCTTTATAATAAATCGACTTTTGCTTGCATCAAGCTGTGTCTCGTCTCTCTCCGTCGCGGCAGAGAAGCACCAGGTTTCATCTCCAGCATAGCTGTTGTGTTCATAAGGTAGTTTGGCTGCCTTCAAGGTTTTCTTTCACCTAACATGCTAAATTGGGTATTTTAAAGTGAAACTAAAACCTTCCTTGTACTGGGCTTTTTTGCTGCTGGGCAACACGGTAGGGTGAAAAACCTGTCGGAGGACAACCAGGAACATACTGTAGACGGTTTAGGACTGATTTGAATAAATACAGATACATGGTCATAAACCAAAAAAATAACAACAGTAAACTACTGACAACAATCATTAACATGCTCATTTAAGTTTTACTATAACTTATTTACGGAACTGGAGTGATAAGAACTACAGTATATCGTATCACTTGCAGTAACAAACTACTTGGGGATCGTTTTATGCTCTTGTAAACATCTGTAAATGACAATTTAGGATGACAGACAGAAGTGAGCATTAGCATGATAACTGACTCTACACATCTTGTTGCCTATAAATTGATGGTGTTAAATTAATCTCAGTTCATAACCAGGGACAAGAACATAAGTAGGCATAATAAAACTCCTAAATTCAAAAATCAGACTCAATAACACCCTAATGAATATGAAGCCATATATCTATTTGGTGGGAGTCTGCGTATTTCTGGTCATTCATGTGTGGCAAAGGAGGAGGTTTGGGTTTTGCCAAACACATACTAAACTATTAAAACCACTTTGAAGCAATTTACTCTGTATAGAGTGCTAATATTTAATGTTTTCTGGAAGGCCCAAGGGCATATATGCCAAGAGCTCGACAGTATTCAATACTGTTTTCATTCAAACTGAAAAACATGGCAGTTGTTTTACACTTACACGCAGACATCCACACCCACTTACGCATATGTAAGTACAACTACTTCAGTTTTCCATCCAGTCATGTCAGACGTAGTTTGGCATGAAGTGAAAGAGCAGGTCAGTCTCATTTCTAGTGATGTAATACTACTTCCTCTGATTTGTTTATAGACATTCATTTTAATTTGTCTCTCCAAGTTATGCCAAGCATAATTATTTTCACCATCTGTATATAGTCTTTCATATATACTCGTGATATTTCTGTCACCATAAATAGCGGTTGTGCTGCTAGTACTTAGTAACCCACAGTATAATTGGCTCTGACTATGATTGTTTTCATAATTACTCTGAATGTTTATGTTACAAGTATTTTGTCGATTTTAAGTAATATTTATCATATGCATTTGGTTGCTAAAGCAGTCGGTTTCTTTCTTTGTGGATAGGCAAATTTATTACATCTCTAATCATGCTTATATGGTGAGCCTCAAAATAACTGATGTCCCAAGAAAAATAGGTTTGTCCCTAGATGTAGAGTGGATGAGTTCACCAGTTGCCTCTCTCACACCCTTTGACTTCAAACTGAGCAACATGGGGAAAAAAATCAATAAACCACAACAGACTTTGCACAATTGAAGAAATACAGTGGCAGATACAAGGCAGAAGAGGGAGGGAGAGCCCTCGCTGTGTATCAAAATTTAAGGGTCAAATGCATCCTAAATAATGTTCAGAGCTAGTTACCCTGAAACTTTCCAAAGAGTTATTATGTGCTTTTGCCTGTTTTTACTTTTTTTTCCCACTTCAGAATTTATTAAGGGAGCAACCCTAATGCTGTGTGAACACTACAAAGATACAGCTGCCTCTGCTTTCCTTTTCCAGCCCCCAAGGCTGGAAGATTTAGGGAAATTTCCCAGTTTAACTGCAGCTCCTTTCAGTTCTTTATTTAAGGTGTTGCATTATTCAGAGAGACTGCCCTGATTTCCCACAGTGGAGGAGATCCGATAAACATTTTTTTACTTTTTAAGATGTCTTTACAATCAGAGCTACTTGCTCTTCCTTCTGTGGAACTGCTTCTCTTTGCAGTCATTCTTGTGTGTTTTAGAGGATTTGGAAGGATGTAAAATTAAAAAAAAGCTCCTATTATTTGTTTCTGGCACTGAGCGCTGTCCTTACTTCTCAGAGTTCAGTTTTGAATTTGAGGATTTCAGAATAGAATAAAACAAGAGGGAGGTTCAATACATGAAAACATGTTTTCAGAGAGTAAAATAGCTCTGAAGTCATACAAATACTGCCAAAGTTAGCACACTGTGCTCCATTCTTCAGGTCTGGGTTCAAGGTTGAATCAAAATATATGTGCTTGTTCAAGTTATTTGTCCTGTAGAAAGATGACTGGACATGTAAAATAATCACGACTGGCAAATTAATTATTGATTACAGTGCAGCCTTCAACTAAATGCAAAATTAAACATTCTGATCAATAAATGATATGACAGTTGGGGTTATTCCCTGCATCAAAGTTGTATTTACGTACATCTGGGTCCAGATTAGGTTGCCTGAGTGCCGAGTGAGATGTAGTGGTACCTAGGACAGGAGGACAGTTTCCCTGTTTTACTGAGAGCTGGTTTTAAGTTGTTGCTGCCCTTCCCTTCCCTTCCCTATCTAATTCTCTCCCTCAGTAGAAAAGGTACCATTTTTGTCTTGTGATTCTTATGGCTTTTCTTGCGCATTTCACTCCTTCTACCTTTCCATTTCGTCAGGGCAATATTAAGAGGCATTAGTCTAAGCTTGAGATAATTGGAGGAGAAGAGAGGTAAGGTAATTACACTTGTTTTCCTTAAGAAGCCAGATAAAATGAGGCAATGTGTTTCTCTTGTTCAGTGCCACAGCCAAGCACGCTGCCTGTGAATGTGCAGTTCAGTCTTGTGTTCACACCATCTACTTGAGGTATGTAATCCAAGAGAAGGAAGGTTTGCAAAAGCGGGCTTTGGAACAGGTTTTAGTTGAAAAGTAAAACTCGGTTTCTTTTGTACAGTGTGCGGCCTTACCCCCGCAGTGCTTCAGTGGGGAAGAAACAAAGTTTTCTGATGAATAGTCAACTGGGTTTGAATTCTATTATGAAGATAATTTATAGGGTTGTAAGTGTTTTGCACCTGCCTCCAGGAATGAAATGCATATGATTTATGCATCTGGAGGGGGGAAGAAAAGGGGAAAAAAAAAAGGAAAGAGAAAGCAATTGTCTGATCCTTCGCAACCATGACAGCATATCATTCTGAGAGGAGAAGTAACTGTTTCAGGTTAATTTAGATCACATCAATCTGTATTACTTGACCTTTTCAGAATAAACAGAACCAAAAAGTGACTACACAAAAAAAGTCAATCTTAAAGCCAATTACACTAATAGCATCTGATGTTTAAATGGGTGTTTATTATTAAAAAAAAATAAATCTCTGCAATAAAGCTGAGGGGCATTTAAAGACAGGAGATGTCTAATTGTAGCATATCCAGTAATGAAATCACAGTCAGCTTAGTAGCTGATTAAGGTTAATTTGAATCACATCAATGTGGATTAACTTGGCCTTTGCAGAATGAACAACACCTTTGTGCCAACATGATCAATTAGTCCCCTTAACTTCATACGTCTGCTTGGAAAGGTTAGATTTATTAGTTATCAGGATAACCACTTGGAGATTAAAATCTCAGGTTTGTGTGCTCTTCTATTCAGCATACCCTAAGGAAGGGGAGGAAAAAAAAGGAAAATAGGAAACTTTTATATCTTTGTGCAGTTTGACGATTTATCTAACAAGCCTGAAGAGTCAGATTTTTCCTAAAATTAGATAAAAGTGTGGAGACTGGACACAGAATGGAACTGTATAACTATGCCTAGAAAGCACTGATTATGCTTGCACTCCTGTACTACTGTTGCAGCTACCTCCTCCCAAATGCATTGCTGCTGCAAGTTCTTTTTACAAAGAGAAATCTCTCCGGAAACAAGCCTGCCAGGTCAAATCTGTGTTTTGCCTTTACCCTTCTCCATCTTCATCCCATCGAATACATGGGGGTGTTAAAAGAGTTCACAAGTCGATGTTGGTAAAGACCCCAGAATGACCTCACTGCCGACCCCAAGGGCCATCTGTCATCAGCTATGACTATTGCTGTGGTGAGGTTTCCCATGAAGAAGCTCGAAGGCCAAATTGTTTCAGATCTCCTTTGCTGATTCCTCATCCGCAGGACAGACTGCTGCGTCTTGCTGTGTTTTGTAAAATTCTCTAGGAAAGGACACTGAATATTGTATGGCTGACTTTTCCTGCTCACAATGCGTGACTGAGGTTTTATTTTCTCCACCTTCTATTTATTGATAACCCTTTTTGACATGCTAAGAGTAAATATTCAAAGAACCCTGAGATCACATTTCTGCTGGCTCACTGACAGATGCTCCTTACCCCATATTTAGGAAATAAAGACTCTATACATTTGACTGGCTACAAGAAGAGTCAATAGTTCCACAAATATACTCAAGACCTGACAGCATATGGTGGATTGAAATTCCTGCAGGAATATTGTGTTTCTAGTTTGGAAAGACAGCTTAGCATCGCTGCAGTACTCTCTCAGTATGGCTGTGCCTCTTTCCAAGTCAAAGCACTACCAGTGCAAGCACACACTGTAACACCAATGTTCTTCAGCTCTGACATTGTGGGAAGGACAACAGTGGGAGACCTGTGCAGGTGGTCAGAGGAACCACAATGGTCTATTCTTGCAGGTCAGTGCAACTTATTTTTTTCACAGAAATAACAATCTTGTTACAACAAAAGGAACAAAGTGCATACTTGGTGGACATTGTAAAATAATACCTGATGGGGAATTTTGGGAAACTTTTATCATTGATGAGCAAACCTGCTGAGTGAAAGCAGTGGGGAGCTGGGGATTGGGATACAAATGTGGAAAGTTGCACACTCCAGCTTAAAGCTCAAAGACAGTGATCACTGCAGCTAAATTAGGGTAATGTACTTGGGGGTCAGCTCACATAGGGAAATATTCCTGTGGAGTGGTACTGTAGTCCTCTGTTGTGCGTTCCTTGCACAGCACAAGGTGTGGGATGGTAAATTTAGCAGGAGGCAGTGGCACTTCTCTTCCTCTTCATAGTCACGTGAACTGTTGTCTCTTGCATCGTCCCCAATATTTTTAATCATGGAATAATCCTCTTACAATTAAACCCATCACCTGCATGGAAATAGAAAGGAAATGGCTGATTTTATTTTTCCTGCTTTGTTGTGAATGGTTTTTCATCTATTTTTAAATTCTGTTTGTTATTGCAGTTGTATCTAGAAGACCAATATGAAGCTGGAATTCTAATATGCTGGACAGATGTGCGCATTTAGTCCAAGGAGATTGTTCATTACTCCATGAATGTTTGCTCTTCACCCTGTCTCCCTTCCCAGCCATCTGTTCTGCTTCTCTCAGCTGGAAATCAGGCAAAGAGCGGGTGCCACTTGTGCCACCAGCTCTCCTCCTACCAGCTGCAAGTGCTTTGCCTACTACCAGTTGCTCAGGGAACAGGGTGTGGGGACCGCCAACAGAGAAGCATTAGTGGTGGCAGCATTTCTCATGCCTGGACAGTCACTGAAATACTGTTATCCATCCGGAGCTGTCAGTCTACACTGTATCTGGAACAATCCAACCTGGAGAGGTGAATTGTTAACTTAGCGGCATATCTAGAGAAGGAAGTGTACTGTTCTGAATGCTTCTTGAGAATGGATAAAATGAAAGTCACACATCAAAACACATGGAGCTGCCATAAAGCCTGTATTAGCCGTGCCTTCACCCAGATGCTGGACATTAAGGCTGTTTTAATTGTCATGAATAATGTTAAAATGTTTTGTATGTTCTTATTAGAATCTCAGCATCGCCTCTTAGATGATGGACAAACATCAGTACAGAGAGGGGCCTGCAAATCAGCTCTGCTGAGTTTGCTTCATAAAGAAGCCAGTCAGAGCAATTCTTCGTTTACCTCCATTGGCTGTCTCAGGTATCACAGCGATTGCCTGGAAGAAGAAACAATTTAATTCAGCACCACTTAAAACTTGTTGATGATGTCTGTCTTAATCCTTAAGAAAAAAATTTTGAATAAACTATTATTTCTTCTATTAGTTCTTCTTCTCAGTTTGCTGCTACTGCAGTCACTGCCTCTACACAGTCCAACAAATGCATGTGCTGTGTCTAAGAGATCTCAGATTGCTATTTGGGCACAAATGTATGAAGTCAACAAATGACTTCAGCATTACAGCTGTAAAACTGAAACTTGTGAAATCAGCTGAGTGTTATTCACTCCTGCTTGACAATACTTGAAACATGAACCACGCTAAACAAACAGCTCTCTTCAAGCCCACCGAAACGACAAGGTGAAGGAACAAAAGCCAGCCAGTCGGAAGGAAAGGATGTTCAGGAGTGAACTCACAGAAACAAATGCAAACCCTCCCCCCGTGCTTCAAGGAAGTTGGTTGTAAGTTAATTTCAAACAGGTATTTGAAAAATTTTTGTCTTTTTAATTAAGTTTACTATTTTTGTAGATTTATTCATATATAATACGTCATCTATAGTCTGTCATGTTTACAGATGCCCATATATGCAGGTGTAAAATGTCATTCATCTTTTGAGGATATATTCCTTATGTTGGTGTTATGATATTCAGCAAAAGAAAATCACATTTTGTGATGACTTTCACAATAGGCTGTGATCCCCCTTCCTCTCCTCTCCTGTCATTATTTTCCTGTGAGCAATCAAAGCTGGCTTTCAAAGGGGCCTCATATGACCTAAAGCTGATCGTGAAACATTAACAAGAGGGAGATTAGTGTGGAACAACTCCAAGACCTCTGATTCTTTCTTTATGTGTTACATTGGTTAGGCTGTATTATTAAATGAAGCAATCAATGGCTGATAAATAAAGTACCCTGAAGTCTTTTTAACTTATGCTCTTGCATATCAGCTTTCTGCTTAGCAAAAAACCCAACAAAACAACCCCAGAACAACAGCAAAAAATTCCTACAGTTTGCTTTCTTAAGGACAGTCTCAGGTCTTATACATCTTTAGACTTAAAACTGGATTTTTTTAAATACTACTTTGTTTTTCCTTTATGAGTGAAGGCGTTTACTGTTTCTAGAATCAGAAAGCAAATATTCAAAAGCGTAAAGACTGAGAATAGCACAGGCAAATGCTCACAGTCATTGCCAGTTGATAAAAGTTAGACCAAGCTGCTTCAATCTGGTATCAAAGCTTAGACAGAGACTAAGCAGCAGAGTGATGGGTTTCTATGGCAACCCCCATCTTCTGCCCCATCACACCTCTGTTCTCCTCTGTTCAGTTGAGCTTGAGCACAGGGCTCCTTCCTTCAGGTGGGTGTGTACAAAATAAGAGGAGTTGTCATGAAGGTGGGGAGAACATATGAGAGGTATAAAATTGCAAGGGAAAATACTGCAGCAGCCTGGTAAGGCTCAATGGCTGTTCTCACACCCAACACTCCTCTCCAGTATCATGCCCAGGGAGGTGGTGGAGTCACCATCCCTCGAGGTGTTCAGGGAAAGGTTGGATGAGGTACTTAGGGACAATGATTTAGTACATGGTAGGAGGACAGTTGGATTAGATGATCTTGAAGGTCTTCTCCAACCTTAATGATTCTGGTGGATAAGAAACTTCTTGGGGATTCTGGTGGATGAGAAACTTAACATGAGCCAGCAGTGTGCTCTTGTAGCTCACAAGGCCAATGGTATCCTGGGCTCCATTAGAAGAGGGGTGGCCAGCAGAGACAGGGAGGTGATTGTCCCTCTCTACTCTGCCCTCATGAGGCCCTATCTGGAGTACTGTGTCCACATCTGGGGCCCCCAATACAAGAAAGATGTGGAACTGTTGGAGAGGGTTCAGAGGAGGGCCATGAAGATGATTAGAGGGCTGGAGCACCTGCCCTACAAAGAGAGTCTGAGGGAGCTGGGCTTGTTCAGGCTGGAGCAGAGAAGGCTGCGGGGGGACCTCATTGCAGCCTTCCAGTACCTGAAGGGAGATTATAAACAGGAGGGGATTCAACTTTTTAAAAGGATAGACAATGGCAGGACAAGGGGGAATGGATTAAAACTAAAGGAAGGAAGGGTTAGATTAGATATTAAGGGGAAGTTTTTTACAGAAAGAGTGGTGTGGTCCTGGAACAGGCTGCCCAGAGAAGTAGTGGATGCCCCATCCCTGGAAGTGTTCAAGGCCAGGTTGGATGGGGCCCCGGGCAACCTTGTGTAGCTCCAGGCCTGAGGTTGGTGGCCCTGCCTGTGGCAGGGGGGTTGGAGCTCTATGATCCTTGGGGTCTTTTCCAACCCATGCCATTCTATGATTCTGAGATTCCGTGATTCTATGCTAGGTCTCCTGCACCCATGGCACGGGCACCCTCCAGCCACTGCTGCTCTCCCACACCCGCTTCGCCTACATTGGGTCCAAATCCGCTCCTGGGTATTTTGGGCTATACATCATCCATATTGCTTTCTTGGGATTTTGCCATCTTTTTTCAGACTGACATGGTTTCCTTTGACTTGTGTTTAGAGGCAGCAAAGAAAAACAACGTGTGTTGGGGCAGCAAACATTTTTTCTTCAGAAATCTGCCCACTGTGTAACACATTATGGTCTGAACCCACAGTTGGGGCTGAAGGTCCCCAGCGTTGCCAGGTTCAGGCTCACCTGCTTCAGGACAGGCAAGGGATCTTTGGGAACTTTGACTTACAGTCTTCCTTCTCTGACAGTCCTGCTCATTAAAATAAAGGATTTCCAACCCCATTGGCATCGTAGTTGAAACAGTGAATATACATATATTATTTCATATGTATGTGGGTTTATGTATTGCTAAGGTAGTATAAGAAGCAGATATTTTATTACTGATATGAAATAATGCCTCAGGGTGTAGATAGATTTTCCACTTTTTTATTTTAATAAAATGAACAGCAAAGACAGCCACCCCCACCAAATCTTTGTCCACACAGGATTATAATCCTCAGTTAGCTTTTTCCCAGTAGGTTTTTCTGCACGACCAATGGGCTGATACCCAAGGGCCACCATTATCACACAGTTTGGGCAATATTACTTATGATGCTTGGCAGTGGTGTCTTTCAGTCATTCTGAACTCCTTATGACCCACATATGTCTCCTTCTCCTTCACTGGTTGAATCAACAATTATACTGTGTTGATGAACTCCGGGAAAAGGGAAACACATCTCTGCATTTGCTTTTAAGTCTCAGACTTGTCTGAATACAGAAGCAGCCTGTGGCAATTTATGCCCTGGTGAAATACAGTTATCTTAACTGATATATGGGGATTACCATAATATTTCCTATTAAGTCTATGTGGTTTTCCTCCCATTTCCATAGATAAAAAATGGTAATACATTATCACCAGTGACATTGCAGGCGCTGACTTTAGCTATGAAAATAAAAATCTAGCTGTATACATAAATAATGTTAAGATCGTTGCTGTTATGTGATGCTGATCGAAGTAATCAGTCTTAGTGGTCCAAGGTTATGCTGAACATACTGAGCCTTCCAGAAATTTACTTTAAAGATGCTCCTAGTTGAAAATACCTTAACTAGCTCTTCCAAATTCAAAACTTTACCAGACATTATCATTAATAGTTCTAAGACAGCCAACAACACCATGAATCAAAACACAGACAGCAAATACTATATATACAGTGTCCCTCTAGCTTTTTAATTCACACAGAGTGACAAATACACTACATTAGGTTGGTGCTCAATCACTGTTCATTTCCCTCCATTCCTCACCACAGAACAAAATTCATTACATGATAAATTTGTTACCACTCTTGTGGCCGGCCACTGGAAACTTCTTTCTACAGCATAAAAGCAACATCAGAGACATTATTTTATTTAATTACAGTGTTTTCCAACACACAAAACTGCGATTCTTTTTCTTTGCAAATTGTCACCTCCTAATTGCTTGTCCCTGGAACTGCACTACAGTTTAGCTTCGCTCTCCTCTTACATTCCCTTTACCTGAGCTCGTGAAGCCATCTCATCCCACATCTTCAGCTGAATTGCACTTTACCACTTTGTTGAAGGATGGAGACTATAGTGAACTGATGCTGGTTTTGAATTTTTGTCAAATTATGGAAGTTTTTCTGTGGATAAACCTGTTCTATCTCCCTTGGAATAAAAAAATTCAAAAAAATCAGAAAGAAAGGAAACAAAAGGTATTTTTTCACCTCAAATGATGGTTTATTTTTTTTGCACATCTGTGCATTCAGATGCTGTCTCTGAGTCAATAAATGAATGGATATTTGCACATTTTGCATGATATCACAGTGGTTTTTCAATGTAGTTTTAGTCAACTTCTGGTGCTATTACAAATAAATTGTACAACGGCAAAGAGCTGTCAATGTGGAGGTGACCCTATAAATCATCACTCTGTGTTTTGCAAAAACAAACAAGAAACCCCAAAAAGAAAATACATCCGGACATCCCTCATTCATTGCAACACTACTAATAGTAATAGTATAAAAATATCCAAAGAAAAAGTTTTTAAAGGCTCTGTTGGATTGAGGCATAGGAAAATATCTTACACTTTTCTGTCTGTTTTCCTTATAGATTTATAGATTCCTTATAGATTTTTAAAATAACAGATGGTTCCTCCAAAGAATGTTTCTTGGGCGCTTTTTTTCCAAAGCAGTCTGGCAGTGTCAGAAGCCTTGCTGTACTCTGGTGGGGAGTTTTATCCATGCAAACTTTCCTAGTATACTACATCATCACAGGGATTCTTAGTGGCATAACAGAAACCTTCCTCTTCAGCCAAAGTAGTACATTTTATGCTAATTTTCTACTGGAACATAGTAAGGAAGAAAATTACAGCTTTCGTGATGCTCAGAAGCAAGCAGCTACCTCTGGAGGTGGGAACTCAGAGGGATTACTGAAGCTGGGTGAATAGTTCAAAATTGAACTGTAACCTATGAAAATTGAACAGTCATTTTGTCATGATAGACTTTTCCCTTACGTGTGTGTATGCTGGGTAGCTTTTATTGCATTCAATTTTACAGTATTACCTACTGTATTGTGTCAAAGTGATGTTAGATTTTGAATGAAGATAGTGAGTGCTAAGAACAGAAAGAAAGGAAATCCCGTTTTCTAAATGCAGTTTCTACTTCTTCAGAGCACATTTGAGCATGAGGAAGTGGTCTGATAAGAAATAACATATTTCAAGTAAAGTCTGGACACTGGGTAACTAGAGAATTGTGTACGACCCCAGTTCAGTGTCAGAGCAGAAGAGCAGGGAAGGTGGGATTCAGAAATTTGTTAGCCAAACGTTTCTTCTCCCCTTATGAATTTATGCTATTTATGAATTTATTTATGTGCTATGAATTTATCATTGTCCTACTGCTTATCACTGTGCCTGCTTATGTAAAGTGCTTAAAGATGGCAGTGAAAAAACCCTAATATATTAAAATGGGATGTTCCAATATTATCTAAAGAATGTCTTTTTGGCTGTTGAAGCTTAAATACTTTGTTCCAAATTAGTGAACTAAAAAAATGCTGTTAAAAAGATGTGTTTTGTAATGAAACAGACTACTTGTGCCATGTGGTATAACCTGTGTAATTGCATTCTTTTATTTCAGAAATTATGCTTTTATTATTTCTTTGCCAAGAGCCTAGCTACCTTGAATTTTCTAATGCTGATGAAAATCCTTTCCAAAGAAGAACAAAGAGTTCAGATTAAATTACATGAAAAGACACGTTTTTACTCCTGATTTTAGTTTCTAATGTCCGTTTTCTTGGTTGTTCAGTTGCCTTTTGTGTTTATTTGTAAAAGAATATTGATGTAATCCCGTACTATTTAAGAGGTACTTCATACAGCTGTGTTACCCCATTTTAAAATTGCTGCTTCAAATGACTTGAGTTTTATTACAGTTTTCTTTCTTTTCTGAACAGAGCTAAGCAAAGCGTGGTGGTTCCGTTCAAAGTTGAAGACCTTCATAGTTGTGTAGAAAAGAACTAGAGTCAAAGAAAAGCTTAAAGAGCTACTGAAGAGGTCTCTCATTGCCTCCCTCACCTCCTTCCCAGATTCTTCTCCAAAAGAGATGCAAAACAAGATCAGCCCCTTCCTAACAAAACATTTTCTGGACAAGTGTTCTTTTAGTTTTATTGACCCTCCTTGTCCCTTTCAATAAATAAACAAACCAGAAGTGGAATAAAACATAAATAAACCTTTTCACATTATAGTTTTAGTGAAACAAAAAAATCTATGACGAATCTGTGCAACACTTTTTTCACAACATTTTTCCTGTCCTTTTGTCACATGTGAGCCTACACATATTAGTCAAACAATTTGTGAATTGTGTCATGAAAGTGTTAAACAGCTGAATACAACCCTGATCAAAAAGCTGAGATTTAAAATAAATTATGTATTATGTGTAAGGATGTTAAATGTATATTGAATGGATAAGAATATTTTATCAGGTGCCCCCCCAGCCATAACCACGTGTACTTTTATTCAAGAAAATAAATCTTGTTTAATTAAACAAATCCTAGAATGTTGCAATAACAAGTCATACAAACCAGAAGATCGAATGTGAATTAAGAAGTTTTCTGGTGAACAGTAATCTTAATGAAGTTGGGTTTTCTCCTGATTGTAGAGGAATCATTTTGTTGAAGTGCAATGGAGGGATGCAAGTGAGCTGCTGGACTGCAGAACAATTGTCCACTTGGACAGTCCCCCTTTCTGCAGGTGGACCAAATGATGGGGTGAGGTTTCAGCTAAGAGTGGTAAAAGTCTGTAATACCGTGAAAGTTTCTGAAAAGGATTACTCTGATGCCAGTGAGAGCTGTAGTGTCTTGGCATTTGTGCTTGTACAGTTGCTGCTGATGGGATACAAGGGATAAAGGCAAAAAAGTATGGAACTCGTGTCATCCAGCTATCTTTATGGGAAATCAGTGGTGCCAAAGAAGGTTTTTATTTGTTTGTGTTAGTTCTGTTTTTTTTAAATTAAACCACAATTTTATTGAAAATAACTGTGTTGACGAATGTAGTATGGTACACGAGTTTATTCAAAACACATCTGACTTAGAGAAACAAACAAACCCACGGATCCTATGCATAGTCAATTTAATTATCATAAAACACTTGCAACTGCAATTTAGATTTACTTTTACCTACACCTGCTTGCAGGGGATGGGGTTGACAGTAGTGCTTCACTGAATGATGATATGGAGCACCTGGGAGTGATAGAGGAGGGTTTATCTGCCACATGAAAGGAGGGTAGAAAAAATATTGCTTAAGAGAAAGGGGGCAAAGGAGGTAGAGGGTTTTATAGTGTGGGGTGCTTTTCTAATTTATTTTTTTTTATAAGTTGTCTCTCTCTTAAGTGAAGTACAGAGAAAGTAAATGTAGCTGATCTATGATGGAGGGCCTGAGATGCTTTCTTGTTATAAGGAACTCTCTCAAGATCCCAAGATGATGATTCTTAAAAGAACAGTGATGCAAGTGGCTGGTGGTGTTGGTGAGGAAGCAATGTTTGTTGCTACACCTGGAGATGTGACTGAGCAGAAAACTTTAGGTAAGCTTGGTAGAGACATGTTTTGACTTGGTTTTGAAGTATGAGGCTTTGTTATTGTGGCTCCTGACAGCAGGAAAGGACATCCTTAGCGTGGCTGAGGTGGGGGCTGCTGTAGTAGCTCAATGAATTAGATCAAATGTGACCTCTAGTGCAAGCAGTCACTATGAGGAATTGTTCTTCTAAGACTGTAGGTTTTAGTGGTGGTCTGTTCCTGACCTGATGCTGTTTATTATTTTCATGTATTGAATTCATTATAGGTGATTGCAAAGGGAGCCGAGGTGATGTAGTGCAATGGTAATTAAATGAATTAGAGGGGATTTCTTAGATGGACTTCTTTGAAAGCCTGTTTAAATGCTGCTTAATGTTATGTTTGATGTGCAGGACTAAAAACCAAAACAAGACAGGCTTTGGCTGTGAGAGTTGTCTGTCCTAAAATAAAGTGCTTTGGAGAAGTTCTTGATGGAAGCCCAGAAAAATAATAGAACTTTGGAGTAGAGGATGTTATGCTAAGGTAGTGTTTACACCTGCTTACTGAAAACCAGGAAAATGAAGCAGGAGTAAAACTACGGAATTAGTAATGAAATCAGTCAGATTTTATGCCAATTGAAAGCTAAAAATTCTAAGAGATAAGGAAGAACTCAAAAGACCTAGAGTACAACTGTAATAGTAACAATGGCTAGTGTGTTCACATGGAAGTTAGTGTAAATCGATAATGGCTTCAAAAGGCTTATTTTGCTGCCTGCTACTGTATCTTGACTTGTTTGGGATTTTTTCTTTATCTTCTAAAAGTGTCTGTACTTTGGGTCATTCTGTCTTCTTAGAAACACACTGTGCATACATATACCATCAATTTATGCATAAACTGTCTAGTGTACATCCTTTCCTGCAGTATATGAGACTAGATGTTGGGGGTATTTAATTATGGAGTAGCACTAAATAGAACAGCAGATTATGCAGCGACTTGTTCAGCGTCAAATAACTCTGTAATTATTAAGTTCATGTTGAAGAAGCAGATTCACTTCAACTCATTTTAGACTGATGGATAAACAGACCTCTGAATTCCTGATTCTACATAGCTAATGTGGATGCTCAGGAGGATGTAGGCAGGAGTTAGGTTTTAACAGTCTGGAATATACTTCCCCCTAAATCCTGAGGACTACTGCTTACCTGAAAAGATGCAACATAGATTCAGTTCACTACTATAATCTGGCAAGATTATATATAATATTCTCCCAGAAAAATACAGGGATTAGACAACACTGTTTCAGAAATGGAATAGCTTTTTTCCTGAATAAAAGTAAATCAAGGTTAAGCTGTGTTTACAGAAAAATATTCCAGGAAATATATTACTGAAATACTTTTGTTTTTTTGACTAGAATTGGAGAGGGGAAGAAAGAAAAAAAAAAAAAAAAGCAGGGGCTGTTCTGCAAATGAATCCAAGGGAAGAGAGAATTTTACATGCATTGCTACAGAAAGTTGATAAGAGATCATCACAGATAAACTAACTTTAGAATTGCTGTAAAAGAGTACTGGGATATTTGTATGTCCTCCTTCAATGTGACTATAGTGGTTGGAGGGAAAGCCAGGATGCAGTGTGCGTCAAGTTTATGGCTTATTTTAGTGTTAAAACCAGAAAACAGTTCATAAGCAATATATAGTTTGTGCTAGGAGTATGCTCTTGAGGGTTCTTGGATTAAAAGAAGGGAACACTGTAGCCAAAAGATTTTAAAATTCATTTTTGTAGTGATAGTCAGTGATAATCATGGACACACGTCACACTTCTGTAAGGTTCCTGACCACACGGATTTCTTATTTACTCCTTGATTAGTGTGCCACAAAGGTAGAAGCCCAACTATTTTTTTGAAGAAATTCAAATGTATGATTTCAAAGTGTCTCAGGAGTCTTGAACATATATTGCAACTCATTTTGGTGTGTTTTGGAAATCAGTACCTTAAAATATATGGTTTGTACTACTTTAGTTCCATGGGCTGTCAAGTGTCCAGGCAGTTGCAGTAGAAAGTCAGATGTGTCTGATAACTAAAAAAGTGAATGTATTTAGCTATTATCTAGGGAGTACAAAACAAGTGACAAAAGAAACATGACTTCTTTCTATCTTGAACTTAGGTAACTCATATTTTAGCTGTCCTTATGTCTAAAACATCTGCATAGTTATTGAGGAATTTCTGGAACAGTAAGAGCTCATTTATCTCTCTTTAATAAACAGAGTCATATAAATTCATAATTTGCCCAGCCCTTTAAAATTCCCTACATTTAAAAAATGTATTTCCTTTTGGTATAATTTGTAGCGTATAAAAATGTTTAGCGAACTTGAGTCTGAGTTGAATAGCAAGTTAGAGTCTGAGAGCACAATGATCAGGGCCTCTTTTTTTCTTAGAGGAAGCTGTCATAAGCTGCTAAGCAGTATGAGAGCTCAGGGGTTATTAAAGACCATTACATTCATAGGTGATAATGATAGCTTTTAACACTGGGACTGCTCTGTCACTCATATGTGAACAGCCATGTGATAGCAGTGATATAGGAACTGGATCAATCCTTGCTGTTTGGTTTTCTTAAGTGAGTATGGCTATGTATCATCAGTGGCAGCCCTCAACTTCAATGTTGTATCAAGTGGGTTAGCAAGTATGCTGCCCACTTTTCTCCTCCCAGTATTACCTCTGGTACTATTGGGGAGGAAAAGATCAGCCTTCTACAATCCTACCATCTTGTACAGGCAGAGTACCTGTTAACATAGAAATTATTTGGGTCAGTTCTTCACCCAAACTGCCTCCTTTTTGGAGAGTCTCAAGTAGCTAGCCTGAAGAACAGCTGCCCTGAGCACTGGTGGTGTTGGTAATATGGATGATCGATGGCTTCAGTTTCGTGGCCAAATTGCTTATCCAGGCATGAAGAAAATAAAATGCTTGTTTCTTCTCCTTCCCCCTCCCTTTTCTAGCCTATTTCTGCTATTCAAAATTTAATTTACTGTTTGCGTTGAATTATTCACTTGGAGATGGTTTGTATGTTGTGCTATTTTTAAGATCTTAAAGCTTTATTTTTGCAAAATTTTAAAGGAGGAGAAATGTCATGCGGTGTTCTATTTTAGCCGGAATTCTGTATGTTGTGTGTATAGCACAAATATATAGATCACTAAATGGAAAGCATTTTTAAACATTCAAGTTTGAGTAAACATAGATTAGGGACTTGGAAGGGGGGGGAACTAATACATGCCAGCTTGTGTTGGAACCATGAGTTTTCATCCTAAAGACTGACATTTAACAGCCAGCTCATTGTACCTGAAAAAATAACACAATGGTAGGGTTTTGGGGGTTTTTAGGCCTAATCCTTTTCTGTCCAAGGGAGCAGTGATGCTCTCAGCTTTGTTAAAATATTGAGAAACCATGCGATCTAGTTGTGTGGTGGTCCTGTGGGTTGATCCATTTCTAGAACTTCAAAGGAGTAATTGTAGGGCTTGGTCAATGGCCCTTTAACAGTTGTAGGGGAGTGCAGGGGGTGGGGTTGTTCTTAATATAAATAGTTACAACATGGATCCTTTTGTGGTGATGATAGAACCACACTGTGATTAGCTACCAAGAAAAAACTTAGCAAGTGGAATAGAAGGGAAAGAAGTAGTGAAGAGTTCCTCATGCTAGTCTGCTCTGTTTTTTCTTTAAAATGTATACCTTGTGTGTTTGAGTGGAGGTCTCAGACTTGCAATCAATCCACTTTCAGTTCCAGGAGAAATATTAGAAGAGTTTAAGCACTGAGAAAGGAATGTGGAGTGGCTGTGATGAAATTATGCCAAGTCAATCTAATTTCTTTCTATGCTTGGGTAATGAGCCTTGCAGACCAAAGAGAAGCTGTAAAGTACTTGCGTGATATTCTCATAAGCAAATTAGGAAAACTACATCTAAATGAGTTAAATATGCTTGGCCTGTGTTTTTTATAATTAGTTTTGATCTGTCGCATTCAAGGATATGTAGGGTGTGATTTTCATGGGTTCTTCCTAAATTTGGTTCTGTTCAATATTTTTCATTAGTAATTTGTAGAATGGAAAAACAATTAAACTTACTAAATTCTAGATACTGCTATAGTAGAATGAACTGCAGGTTCAAACAAAAATATCAAACGTGCAAAAATGTTCTGAGAGGAATATCATGTGAATTGACAATGAAATTAAGAATAACGTATTTCCAGCTGAGTTTCTACTGCACAAATGGGTGCATGAATAACTAGTGAGGTAGAAGACCTGCAGGAAAGAACAATGGGCCACAACCTAAGTATAAGTGTTGTCTTGATAAATGTCTTTGTAAAATGTAAATGTCTGAATGGAAGCAGTGAACAGGATGCCATCAATCTCTCAAGTAATCCTTCTTGTCTTTCAGAACTGGCAATAGTCCTTTCCTCTTTTGAAGGACTTTGCCCTTTATCCTAGGAGTAGGGGTAGTGTACGTGAGCTAGGTTTTAGGACGTCTTCTATTATAGAATATATAACAAAGCATTGCTTTCAAAGTTCATTGAATGTACTTGCTCACAATCTTTGGTAAGAAAACACAGGCAATGACTTAAAGTTCATAATTTTTCTTTTTTTTTTTTTTTTTTTGTTCTCCATTATTAGCTTCTGTTTCTTCTAATTAGTGACAGACAATTTGAGTCTTCATTTAGCTATGATCATTGACGGTCTCTGAGACAATAGCACTGGAATTTGGCCACTGTTGAGGTGCTTGCACACTTCATCATTACCGAAACAGGCCTGGTTAAGTCTGCTAGGTCAAACTGTGCGTGGATATGTACAGCTTCTAGAAAGGCAGCTCTTCTGCAAACCTTTGAACAGCTTCATCCCCCAATTAACATGCCCAATACTAGATCAGGTATCAAACAGATCATAACCTGTCTACAGATGCTCTTCGTTTAGCAACTCTTGATCATAGAAATTCTTTTAAAGTAAGTGGTCTGTATGTCTATGGTGTTCTATACCTAAGAAGGTATCTAATGTCAAGTTTTCAGACAGCTTTAGCATGACTTGCAATGCAAGTGGACTCCAGGTGTAGTTTTAAAAAAAACCAAACAACCCACACTGTAAACTGTGATGGGGAAGTAACGTGAAGTGATAGCTGAGGCTTGCATTCATGTTAGGAGAACGTATGGAGAAGGGGGATTGCTAGAAATGGTGTAAATGAAGAAAGAACCAATGAGGGAAGATGGACAGAGAGATAGATACAAAGGAAAAACATGACTTTGCCTTCTTTGTGCTTGTTTTGATATCCGTGGTTTCTCCACTAAATTTATGTGACAGATCTGGATTAGAGAAAGGCAAATCTTTCAAGAAAGTGTTCTTAAATGTGAAGTTTAGGCCACAGACCAAATCCTTGCTAGAAACTAGTACAACTCCATTAACATCAAAAAGGCATTACTAATTTACATAAGCAATGCACCTGACCTTTAGTTCCTGCAAAACTTAGAATGATTTACAGTTTCATATCATACGTAGTTGTTTTTCAAACCAATTTAATTTTAAATGCTTCTGTGATAACTTTGCTTTCAACTGTCATGAAAGTCCAAAGTAAAGCGAAGTATAACATAATCAAAATACATCTAAAATGCAGCTCGTTTATTAGGTAAATTCTGACTTACCAAGTGTCCTTGAGTTTCTCAGTTGCCTCTGATCTTGCATCAAAAATTCTCCTTGTGCCTTCTCCAACTCTCATTATCACTCATTAAGGGCTGAGAGTTAGAAATTGGAAGTAAACGTCAGATTTCTCAAAAGCAGCTGTTTTCCTCTTAGAAATCATTCTTTTCAGGCATCAGACTGGATTCAAGCTTTGAAGGAGGACAGCTATGAATGGACATCACGGATATAGGCAAGCAAGTTGCAGTTACAAAAACGCACACACACACACAAAACCTGCTCATATGTTTAAACTGTTTTCTATAGGGTCCTCCCAGCCCTGGAGAAAGCAGTAGATGTTTTGAGCTCTGTCACGTAAGGCTGAATGTAGTAAGCCTAAAAAAACCCAATCCAGGACAGTTGTGCATTTCTAATAAAATATATTTCACTGGAATGTAACATGGAAAAACCATCTCAAGCTAATATTGCTCTCTGGAAAAAAGGCCTAGTCAGAAATCAAAACATGAGCCTGGCACTAAAAATACACAGTCAGTAACTGCTGAACCCAGAAATAAAGGGAGAAATTCCCAGATATTGCTTCAACTGAAATTACAGCATCTCTGAACATAATGGAGCTTAGTTGTATGCCAAGCAGTGCGGGTTACTGCTACACTTTCATTTAGGTGTCAGTAGTAGTAATGACTTTCTCTATTTGTCTAAAAGTAAATTCTGACTTGAATTGCTGTTTTGAGGTGAAATGTATTTCTCGCTCTGAAACCATGAAAAAGCAGAGCTTTAGTAACTGACCACATTACAATCTCTGTCCTGGAAATATGGGTTACCTTACCCACCTTTCTCCAGGGAACTCCTTGTCCAATTACTTGCCCTTTTCTGTGACCTAACAGCACTGGGTCATGCAGTTGGTGTGCTCCTGGGGTTGCCTTGTGGCAATACCCACGTGCTCCATGGTCCTCCCTTCCAGTGTTGTTAGGCTTGCTGCTACTGCTTCCTGAGAGGGTGCTACCAGGTATTGGGAATGTGGCTTTGCTGTTGAGCCTTAACATCTGAGTGTAGGGGAAATGGAGCCTGTGAGGGAACATGTCAGCAAAGCAAGCTGCTTGTGGAATCGCTGAAGCTTTATGGTAATGCAGAGGTCAGCATGCTGTGTTTGCTGTGGATAGCTTAAAGGTAGTCAAGCTACTGTGGCATGTATTGCACAGGGGTGTGTGGTTACAGGTCGATGAAAGCCAAAGATAACCTTTTTGGTTTTAAACAACTCCATTTCCTTGTTTGTGTTCATCCTTGTCATCTGAGGCATATTTTAACATGTGTGTTTTTACTGAAACTGTATCAGATTTCCACCAATACATGTGCTTCTGTGAATGTGACTTAGTATGTAGAATGATTGTGTTTATTGAAATTTGTATTAGTGAGAGAGGACAGGATTATTTACCCTACGAGGAGGCTGGGTAGTTCATTTCTTGCTTAGAACACCTGAAACAGCATTTGAAAAACCTTGCTTTATATATGAGCCTCCATAGAAAATATTTCCCAGGCACTATGTATGGTGACACTCGGTGTGCTTTGTACATGATTTTTTAAAAAATCTGATTTCATTTTTCTGAGGTGTGTTTCTGTCTGCAATTTATGCCACAGTGGGACTGTGGAATGCTTACTGATGGTCCTTGAGTAAGGAATGGGAAGGGGAATTATACTGATGAAAATGATGCTAAATATGTGATACTTGTGTCTGCTATAAAGCATTGAAGTCTTTATGCTCTATGAGTGTAGGATGATATCCTGTATCCCATAAGTGACCTGAAAAGAAAATTATTTAGGAGGAATTAAAACTGAATGGATGACTGTTTACTTTGAGAATGGGAATAGAAAAAAGGGGAGGGGTGTAAAGTAACTGTTGGCTGGTCCACCTGAAGAACAAAATCCCCTTCAAAGAAAGCCTGTGAGATATCATCTGTTTATCAAATGTCTTGGAGTAAATAAGTCTTCTAGTGGAAACACTAATACAGCAGACCTCAGGCATAGTTTTGACACACTGAGGTTTGTTCTTATCTGGAGGTGGTGTGTGTGTGCCCCCACGCCCTGCTTAAAACAACACAGCTTTCTGTGAATTCTTCTTTCCCTGTGCCCAGCTCTGTCAAAACACAAATCACAGGTCTTTTGTAACACACACTGCTAACCTGCAGCCCCAACTCTGATGGTCCAGCTCCCAGCCAGGCCTGCCTGCAATGGATCACCACTTCTAGGGGGAGCTGCTGGTTTAGACTGAGCTAACTGTACTTTTCCAATCAGCATAGCCCCCAACTAAGCCCATCCTGTTTGAACGGCAGCTCCTCCACTGGTGCTTACATATTGCTGAACAAAGCAACGAAATGCTTTCTAAATCGAGAAGTCTTTGCTGTCACCTCCTGTAAGCAGAGATCAGGTTGTGGATGGGCACTTACATAGCTGTGCTTGGTTCCTTCACCTGAGACATCAGCTCTGAGGGCTCATTCCATGGTTTGTGCTCTCTCCTGATTAGCTGGGCTGATAATGAACAGCTTTACTTCACTAGCATCCATTGGCCTCTTGCATGCTTGTACCAAATAGTTTGGTAACTAGAGACAAGATAAACTACCTCCTTCTCAGGAACCAGGATTAAATTTTCCTATGCCCACCCTCTGTTTTTCTTCCTTATCTTTCTCTGACTGCAGCCTACTGTTGTATTACAAAGTACCTACTTTTGACAGTCTTAAAGATTTTTTCTGTCTTCTCTCTGACTATGCAACTTCCCTACAAGCCAAAATATCTTTGTCTCATTTCTACAGCTCTTTGCTTTTCTCCTAGAGAGCATTTATATCAATCATATGGAATCAGGAAATAGCTATTTCCAAGGTGCACTGCAACTGATCCTGCTGGTAAGTATGGTAATGCAAGAAAATCCCATCCAAACTTCTGTTTAACATGCCAAGTGATGTGATATGCTACTTATGCTTCAAATAATAGTCATCTGGTTAGTATTCCCATTCTGTTGGAATGTGAAAGATGTGCTTTAGTAGTTTTGTGGATCCTGCTGAAGTTTTAAAATCATGATGAACAGATAGTGATTTCTAATAACACGTGGATATGTTAAGACAGGGTCTCTGACAGATTTAGTCAGCAGTAGACTATGTGACTTCAATGAGCAACTTCATCCTGGCTCAGTAGCTTCATTGCTGAGCTCTGGTGCGATAGATTCTACCAAAGTTTATCCTTCTCATCTCACTTTTGGGCAGCAAGTTGCGAGTATCAGACTGCAGCAGGTACTGTGAACCCTCTGGGAGCAATACCCCTTTTCTTTCTGCTCTTTGTTCCCTTTTCTGTTAAAGGCCTTGATGTCCCTAAAGCTGAAGGTGTCTCACCCCTCCTTGTCAAGCATTAATGGTACCCTAATGGGGTCAGTAATTGTGCCCCAATTCTCCATTGAACATTAGGCCAACAAGAAGCTCTCGGTTTCCTCCCAGATGAGCATCCCATGTAATTGCATAGGAGTAACAGCTCTGACGTGGTTGAGGCAGAAGAACAAGGGTGGGTTCCTGGCAGCTTTTCTGTGCCTGCTTTTGGTACATTAGTTTCAAAACTAAATTTGCTCTTGCATAAATTGAAAAGGGAAATTGAAGGTTAAGAAAGCTTAGATAGTCAACTCTTAGCACGAAGGTGCTCAATTTTAGCCTCAACTTCAAAGCCTTTAGAAGCTGTGGAAAAATTAGCTTTTTGTTTCATCCCAAGCATCGTGTGTTCCACTTTGCTCTAATGGGTTTTCTTGGCAAGACGACAACAGGAAAGAAGAGTGTCTTTTAAACTGGTGTGGGTTTAGAAAACAGGAACTGTCATCCTGAAATGGTGAAAAAGCCTCACTTACAGTGCATGAATGAGTATATACGCTTAAATTTAAAGAAGCCTTTTCCTTCCCTGATAAACCTGTCCTAATTGGGGAAAGAAACATCTTGATCATTGATTTTGAGTGAGAAAACTTATGAATTTTGCTTGAGAGGGGAAGAAAAAAGTTCTTTTTTTCAAGAGGCTCCAAGCTAGTCCCAAGGGCAGTGTCTTGAATATAAATGGACATAACATTCATTTTCATTTTTCCTGTTCTTCATTGATAGGCATTTCCTGCATGTTTAGAGTGTTAGACTTGTCTTAAATGTCATTCAAGATATTTTCTCATTTATAACTGTTTTCCGTGGCTCCTCTAGTAATTCCAGTCTATTGCCTTTTAGCACTTACTGCTTACTGGCAGGTGCAACATATTCAGGTCATAAGAGTTTGTTCAGTGCAGAGATGATTTTTGAGTGCAAATGCTCAAGTGAGTGGCTAGCTTAATTCTAACTTGAACTGCCAACAACAGTAGAAAATAAGCTTTTCAGTGAGCTATGCTTTGTTTTGTTTTTTCTACTAAAAATCTTCATTTCTAATTTAAAATGATCCCTGCGACCAAAATAATTTATCACTGTTACATGGCTAAACTTGAAAAATGTATTTTCTACACTTTAGCTTTCAAGTCACATAATCTTTCTTGTGTAATTAATGCGGCCAACAGAAAGTGCGGTAGCATTTTATATGTAAGCTTTTTAATTAATTTACAGCGGTTAGAACCAGTGAACTTCTATAAATTTGTTCCTTCGGAGTGTGGACATATGGAGCAAAATGGCTAAATATCTAATCCATGGAAGCAATCTTATGGATGACATACTTGGGCTCCAGAAAAGCTGGAGTCTTTCAGTCTGGTTGACTTACTTTTCTCAACTGAGGAAGTCTGAGTGAGCTGTTGCTAATGCAGCTGCTGAGATGTGATGCCACTTGGGTTTTGCTTTCAGAGATCTTCAGGGAGATTTGAACCTTGTTTGCTGTAAGGGGGGGTGAAATCTCAAACCCTGTAAAGTTGCTGCTGCAGCAAGTTCCTCTTCCTTTACTTCAGAGAAGCCTCTCAAGATATCTGTGACATGGGGCGGCATGACCCTAGGGTACTCTAGCTACACCTTTAGAGTTTATTTATTTACTCCTGTCCTTACCTTGTATTACTACTTAATTGATCAGCTTTACATTAAAAAAATAATAGGTGTGCTTAAGGATTTCCTTTACAGATTTCTTCTAGTTCCTCTTAAATGGTACCTCTGGCCATCAGGTCTTGAAGCAAACCAAGATATAACTGGAAGAGGTAAGCATTCAGTGTTAAAACTGCCTAATGCTTTTTGACACAAGAGTATTTCAGTTGCTATTTTGCAACCAAACAGCTGCTGTTCCACTTCAAGCTGCTATACCAGATAGGGTTGCCCCTACCCTTTGTAGCCTTTCTTGCTAAAGAACAGGCGGACGTCTTTCTGAAAACAAAGCTGGAATAAGCATGCTTTCATCTGGCTGAACGCTCTGCAGGGCTCTTGCATTATTCTGGCAGTCGTGGTTTGTCAGGAGCCCTGGTGCTGCTGGGGGAGTTTGTGAAGGATCAGCTCGGGGGTTTTGCTCTGCTGTGAGCTTCAATACAAATTGGTTTTGGTTGTTTTAAGTTGGGGAATTCACATATGAAGGTGACTTTCAGCTGCCTAAGAAATGCAGTTGCAGAAACCTTAAGGTTGCTATCCTGGGGTGAAGCACACAGCCCTGAAATGCAGGCATGGGAATTTGTGTGTCTATAATTTTTGGGGTGGTGGGTTTTTTGGTTTTGTTTTGGTCAATGTGGGATTTTTTTTTTCAGCTTATTTTATTGGGTTCTTTTTTTCCCCTCTTACATCTGCAGTTTCTGGGAGTTTCTAAGAGCTTTTGATTCTTAGGGAAATGCAGAAAAGTCAATTTTTCATTTGGAGAAATGAGTGAAAAGTCAATTAGAAAGCGAGTTTTGGGCATAGAGAGTTGCAGAATGGAGTAGTGATGGGTCAGGACAAAAGTAAGGAGGTTAGTAAGGGCGGTCAGGTGATGACAGAAATGGGGAGATGGAGAGCAGAATGAGGAGTTGAGAAATGAAAACTAGCATTCAAATAAGCTCATTGAGACTATAAAATTTTAGTTATGCCACATAACATAACCTTACTATTGCTTATGCCAGTCATATTCCACTAAAAAGTCTCTGCTGCCACCTCCATTAAATCCTTTTGCAAGGCTTGTTTCACAAGGTTTTTAGAGGTTTTATTAAAAAAATAGCCTGCTCTTTCTAAAATGGAAGGAGTCGTACTATGTCCAGATGTTTTGAATTTATGGATGTAAAATATCAAGTACCATTGTAATGACTGTTATAAAAACTCAATTCAGAGTACCTTATTCTGAAGTACAGACTAAAATTGCCTGCTGCTTTGCTTTAGATTTGCTCCCTGGACTTGCCTCTCTTCACTCATGCACTGATTACCTGTGTATTCATCCACACAACTTGAGATATGTAGTAAAATGTGAACAGTGCTAC
Organism: Laterallus jamaicensis coturniculus; assembly: GCA_022605575.1. NCBI lineage: Eukaryota > Metazoa > Chordata > Aves > Gruiformes > Rallidae > Laterallus > Laterallus jamaicensis. The sequence continues at coordinate 9,413,878 of JAKCOX010000005.1, forward strand.
AATAACATGAGCAACATAATGCTGTGTTGTACCAGACAAAATCCTTGCTGAGGTTGAGGCACTCCAGGGTCTGTCAAACAACTTTCTCTGGCTATCTGTGAAACACTTCTTTAAAAGGGAAGTAGAACAACACCCTAAAAAGCATGATGGAAAGTTATTTTACTATCTTATCTTACAAAATCTGGCATGCCTTGTCTAAAAATATCTCTTCTCAAAAGTTATGTAGAAACTGGTAAACTTGGTGGTGTTCGAGGGTGGCTGGTGGCTAGGCATTGCTCTGAGGTGGGTTCACAGGATGTGGCACGTGGTTTGAGCTGACAGCTGAGATGCTCCAGCCATCTGTTGGTTAGAGGCAAAGCCCATCTAGTTGCATATTCTGGAGCTAAAACGTCAACCTATGGAGGTAATGGTGAGAGTTTTAAATCCACTATGGAAAAATAAAGTAGTTGTGTGATGGAATTGGAGTACTTAAAAAGATTGGGAATGTATCCCACAGCTGGGCTGTAAAGCCCTTTTAGCAGATTTTTTTTTTTTTTTTTTTTTTTTTCTCCTGAGGACACTACAAATCATGCCTAAATTTCTGTCTGTTGCTGCTGCCAGCCAGCAGCAACTGGGGTTATGCAGGTATAACAGCATGGATTCCAAATGGAAAAGAAAAGGGACCATATTCTTGCATAATAAACATAAAAATACCATGCTTCTGTGAGTTATGTGCTTTCACAAGGTCAGCATGACATTGAGCACAAGTGAAATCAGAGTATCTTCTAGAAAGCCTGTGACGCTTAAGGAAAACTCTTTCTCTTCTCAGTCAAACAGTGCTGATGCTAAAACAGTGTCTAAAGGTCAGGCATTAGTTTTTGCCCCAGCTCAGCTCCTGGCAATTGCTATGAAATAAGCCTGGATAACAGGTGCCTGCCCTGACTCATCCAGCGGGTCTTGTTAATGTGATAGTCACCTTTTGGTTATTCCCAGTATTAAAAGCTATTGCCATAATAAAGGTAAATTCTACCTCCCGCAGTAAATCAAACCTGAGAGAGTTTGAAAATTCTGAATACTCCAGCAGAAAGCTTCTCCCTTCTTGAAGATTCTTCCCTCTCTGAAGTATTTCCTATTTTGGACTTTCAGGAAGCCAAATGAATTTCAGATTTTTACAGTTATAAGGCATAGCAAAATGATGAGAAGCCTGCCTCTTTCTTTGCCTCTTGAAAAAGAAGATAACTTTAACTGCTGCTAAGAGAAAGTTACAGCTGCACTTCAACAGTGAAAAGTCAATAGTTGGTTTTACCACTCTTAAAATTGCAGGGGGGCTTTTGGGGGTTTTTTTGTTGGTGTCCCCTCTGCCCTCCCCCCTTGCCCAAACCCAGAATCCCACTTCATTTATTTTGGAGTTCTTTTTAAATAGCAGTGCTGAAGAAATGCCAAGTTGGCTTCAGTTGTGAGTGATGACTACAGATAACTGGGTTATGATCTTGGCTGAGAGAAACTGGAAACAGTACCAGCATCTTAAGAATACCTACTGCTTAGTGGGTTTTGAGATGCTTAAACAAAAAAAGAAACCAAACAAAACCTATTTATTTTGAGTGCAAGAAATTGCATTTAAGCAAGCTGACCCAATTAGGGTACATATCTGAGAATTTGGGTGGTTGAGTGGAGTAACATACAGTCCTGCTGGAGCATTGTGTCTATAAAAGACAATCACGCAACTGAGTATTTATTTTCCCTCATGTTCCAGGGGAACCAAATAAAAATGGAAAACACAAAATTTTGTTTAAACCTTTTAAATAATTTATAAAGTATAAATTGAATATCCTGTGGTTTATGACTACATTATATACCATTACCTGCGGCATAAAATGCAGCACTTTAAGTATCTCAAGAACAATAAAGGTATATAATCTGTAAGAAAGTGAATGCTAATTAACACATCACCTATGGATCAATGTCTGTCTTTGGTAGTTGCTGACCTTTTATTTGGAATAAGTAGAAACTCTGAGCTGTGTTAGTTTCTAGTCTTGTCATAAAACTACACAGTCTGTGCTGGATTCCCATAATTCACTGTCATCTCCAGCATGTAACTAAATTACTCTGTACTTAATTGAGCTAAATGAGACATTTGCTTATCCAGGTGCCCAGTTTACCCCCCTGCCCCATTCCGTTCTTCTTCAAAAGAAAATGCTTTTGCCTTGTTATATACATTTATTTTTTTAGAAAGTTAAACTGAACTTAACTATGCAGACCAGTATTTTGTTGAACTCGGGTTCTGTTTCTAGATATATAAGACCTGTTATATGCTTGGATTACTAGTTCAAATAACCATCTATTTAGAACTACTAAAAATGCTGTTAGTGCATTTTTCACCTTTAAAATTGAGATGGCAAGTAAACTTGCTTACTAGCTGTACAGGTTGCTAAATTGCTTTTTTTTTCCTTTTTTTGGACTACACTAAGAAACCTATAAATGCAGTTAATTTTATGTAGTCACGGGATATCTAATGTGGAATCTTAAGCAGAATAAGGGTTTCCATGGTGTACAGCTGAAGGGAGAGAATTTCTTTTCCTTTTTTTCTGTGCTTGGAGCAGGTGGAAGGCAAATTCTATTTTGTTTATTAGAGCATAGGCAAAAACTTCCTCTGCAGCTAATTTTGTATTCAGCAAATAGACTACACTGGATGCAATCGGAATAAGCTATGGGAACCAAATGGCAGCAGTTGGTTACCAAAGTATCTGTGTCTTCTCTAACGCTCAAAGCATTTCAGTGTTTCCCATTTTTCATAGGCTTAATAATTCTCCTTTGATGGAAATCTGTAATATATGTGCAATATAGTTAACCCTGCTAAGGCAAAACTGTTAAAGCTTTTGACCTGTCCCAATTGCTGTGTTTCAATTTGAAATACTGAATATCCTTATTTCTTGTACAATCAATAGTCAATATTTTCCTATGCATTAAGTTCTATGTTATGATCATTATCCTAATGTGTCATAAACATGACTTTCGCATATAGCAGTATCACTTCAGTCAGACAGATTCATCATCGATACAGAAAAAACTCAGACAGTTGCAGCAAACAATATGATGTTTTTTCCATTGAGTAAGTTTTTCTGAGTATATTGTCACTTGTTTCATTACTGGAAGCCTTGGAACACAGCCTATGTGTATGAGCCTGTGGAAATCCTGAAACATTTATCACGTGAAATACCTGTAAATTGTGTCTTAAGTTTTTGCTCTGTAGCCTAGTGGCAGTGTTTAAATATGAAAATGGTACGGTAGTGTTAGTTTTAGAAAGTAAGCATTTTAATCGGTTTGGTTCTAGATTTGGTTATATGCAAGCCATGGAACAATGGGCTGTGTCTTTGATTTGTGAGCCTGTGCTAAATTATGCTGGAGAAGAATTAACTTGGTGGCCATTTGAGGGGTGACTACCTTTTCAGGTTAGTCATGCATACCACTGTTTTGTCACACATGAAGGTTGGTTGTGAGTCCTAAGAAAACATGGAAACAACTTTGGTGTTAGCACCAGGGTCACTTCCTTCCAATCTGCATTTCTTCCTTGTCTTTTATGATTATAACTTACATAGTCAAGTTCAATTGTACAGACATCCAGGTGCATTTGGTTAAGTATCTCTCCATTACAGAAATAGGACCAATCTTGTGAATTTCCTAATGGGGGAAAAAAAAACCAAACCAAAGAGTTAAGACTATATGTTGATGGGGCTTGCATCTAATGTAAAAGGAGACTTAAGCATTTTTCATCTGATACTATCACAGGTGACTGGGAGAAGGGACAATAAGTATGCTCCATTAAAAAAGAAAAAAATCCACCAAATTGTGCAGAAATTTATGTGAGGTTGTCCTTTCCTCGTGCAATTGGCTTCCCACTAAAGGAGAGCAGTGACTCTCCCTGTGACTCATCACTCTCCATTCTGCCAATATCCCTGATCAGAGGCGTCCAATGCCCAATACTGTTCGGGAATTTGCAGCAGTGTACTCCCTTGTGACTCCATTCTTGCCATGTTTCACAGGCTCACCAAACTCAACAGGTTTCAAATCTGGGGTAATAAAAGGTTGCATTGCTCTTTTTTTTTTTTTTTTTTTTTTTTTTCTTCTGACTACTTTTTGGCAGCTTTTCAAAATTAGCCTAATACTGTACAAATACATGGTTTAATTCTTGTATTGTTCTCACTCATCTGTGTCTGTGGGATCACTGCAACGTCTCAGGAAACTGAGTGATTAGATTGATTGTATCCATGATGGTAGCATCCAAAAATACTTTCTTCCTGATTGATTGATTTAATTGCAAGTGATTAGAGTTAGGATGTCCATTTAATGTGTGAAAAGACAGTTTATAGCTCAATCACTTTCTAAAACACGTCTTAATTAGGAAGTGACTATTTCTGTCAGCTGTGTTGTTCTTAATTAAACACAACCTCATGTGTTTGTTTAATTTTTCATGGGTATTCCAAACTCTGGTATGCAAGTCATAGCAGGGCAAAATGGAAAGGAATACAGTGTAGGTGTTGGGGTGTGAGTAGGTCAAATTCAGATCCACAGTGCTAGTGTGGAGTAAAAGTTTGCAATGGAGAAAGTGAAGGGAAGGATAGGCCTTGTGTTGCATTTTTTTTTTTGGTTGGTTGGTTTTGGTTTTTAAACCTGCAGGTATGTGATCTTGCTCCCCAGCTTTATCTAACTTCATACTTCAGGTAGTAGAGCCAGCTTTCCATAAGTGTGCTCATTTAATGTCAGTTTATGTAAGGATAAACTCACACCTGCACCTGAATGCAGTTATGTTCAACACCTTCCTTCTAACCTGAACAGACCACAGCCATGGTGCAGAGCAGGAACTCTGCTTCAGAGATGTGGTGGGGAGTGGAAACTTGGGGTCTGTTCCAATGTCCTGCCTTTTCTGTATCCAGATGCACAGGCAAATGACATGTGAGTGGCTGAGGCTGTTAGAAGTGCCCCATCCTCCTTCAGAGTTGTTGAGGGAAGGAAGGTCAAAGGGAAGACAGTGGACTGGAAAGGACCACAGCAGAGCAAGGTACCTGAACTGGCCCTAAGCGTGTCTGTGATAAAGTGAACTGTCTCAGGAAGTGTAATTTTTCTCACTTGTACAAGAAGAAAGGAGTTATTTATGGTCAAATCTAGGTTATAAATTGATAGCCGCTAATTTACTAGAGACTAGTTGTACTAGCTAATGTTATGAAGGCTTAGACAGAAAGGCAGAATTACATTTAATCTAGTAAGGTTTTTGTAAGGGATCCAATTTCTGTTCTAGACTTGGCATTCTGGACATTTGGGAGACTTGCTAGGGTGTCCTTATTCAAAGGATGCCTTCAATATTAAGGATGTCTTCAACATCACAGTGTTCTTTCTCAGTCAGACACTGCTTCGCTATGAGCTTACAGTCCTTAGTCCTTTAAAAAAAAAAGGGAAAAAAAAATCTGCCCCACAACTTTTTCTGTAATTTCAAGATGACTAGCATATGTTATCTTAGCATATGTTATCTTTCCTAAGGCAAAGTAAGTGTACAAAAAAGATAAGAGGCTTTAGTTTTACATCAAGAAAAATCAGGAAACAAAAATCCCTCCCAGTGGGGGAGCAAGGTATAAAGCTGACCTCATCTAATTTACCTTAAGGTAACGTTGAAGCCTTTTTTTGTTAGGTGCCACTCTTTCCTTCACAATGTACTCTTTCTTACCTTTCCTTGATTTATCTTACATCTTTGTTATCCCGAGGTGAAAACGGCGAATTTATCTTCTACTGAAGACAACTCTTTAAAGAAGAGTCTGAATCACTAAGGCCAAGCCCAGAAGCAACTGGAGGCAATTAGGAACACTTTCTTTAAAACTTGCACCCAACCTACACATGCTTAACTTGGGAGATCAGAGAGAAATATAGCTAGAGGACAGCAGTACTAATAGCTACCAGATCTAACAAACCATAAAGGTGTGCACTGGAGAACTGTGGCAATATTGACTGTGTGTTCATTAAGGACACGAGTGCCAGATGATGAAAGCATTGCTCTGCTGGGAGACATTTTACTACTTAAAATGGCAGATAAAGTTACTTGCTGCTTTCTTCTGTTAGTTAAAAAAGTGCAGAACTTATTGGCCTAAAAGTATTCCTGGGATGAAGTTTTCAGCGTTCTTCCACCATCCTCTGTGAAGGAGCTTAATCACTGCTTCCAGAGCTCGAAACCTATCAAGAACATTAAGATTAATAAGTAGCAATGTCACTCCTTTCACTCTTGATGAGTAACACTAACAGCCTCATATGTTTAATGCATCTGAAACAGAATTTGGTATCATTACAGCAATGAGAAGTAAATCACCTCTCTGTGAGAATAATTTTCTGAATTTTGCTGTTTCTTTTTCACCCTTTCTGCTTCATTCCATTTCAGTGATCCTCTCTCCACAACAGAGAAATGATGTTTCTTTATCCTTTAATCTTTTAACACTGTATTCTGGGTTTTTTTTTTATTTAATTCTAGTAATTGTGCTTTAATGTCTGCGTTCTTCTATTCTGGCATACTTTACAACAAAGTGCATCAAATCAATCATTGACCAAATAATTTACCAACAAATCAGGTGGCTTTGAAGTTCAAGTTAATTGATTTTAATGTTTTCTGTACTCTTTCTTTGATCTAAGCTATTCTACAGAGCAGGGAAACAGAGCTTAGTTTTGAGATGTTAAAGGCCACCGTGAGTGATGGGGTTCAGTAGCTGCACTTATACACCATGATACCAGGTAAAGTGATTTGCATCAGTGCTATCTGGAGGTTTTCTCTCATTTATTTGAGACATTTTTATGACTGCCAGATCTGGAATATGACAACCCCCTGAGCAAAACTCCTCTCCCTGTTACTTATACTCTTAGGCACCCCTTGTTATCTTTGCACTCTCATAAAAGCTGAGAGCACAATTCTACAGTTATGTATGTTGTTTTGTACTTTGAGCCTTAAATGCTGCAAATTAATGCTCTGAGAATCAGCCTCGTCAGTCTCATCCTTGTTTAGCAACAGTGGAAATGTCTCTACCCACTAAGTGAATGTGTTAGTTCCCTGGCTAATTAGACACAAGCTTCAGCCAAACAGAAGTCTGCGTAAATGACTGTGGGCTCAGCAAGATCACCATAGAAGCACTGACTGGTTTGGATTGGAAGGGACAGGACTTCAAGGGCGATCTTAGTTCCAAACCCATGCCACGGGTGTGGGGCTTCCACAATCTCTCTGGACAACCTGTGCCACTGCCTCACCACCCTCATAATAAACGTTTCTTCCAAATGTCTAAGAAATGATCAACTACTGTCTAAGATATGATCACTACTTAAATTATTTTTGTCCATGTTGCCCGGTCAAGACTGATGGAAGCTCCAGAGGGAAAGTTAGAAACTGTGTGTGTCATCTACATCTGTTTGAATCCACTGTAAATGGATTTGTTAAATGTCCTTTCATCCATGTCTAGTCCTCAACACAATTCTCTCCTGGTTTAAATGAAGTGATTTGAAATTTTTACTCAAAGGTGTAGGAATGTCAGCATTTCTCATTCACTCATGACAACCATAACGAAACCAATAGTCACATTTATATGAAAACACGGAAGGCAATGTATATTAAAATACTAAGTGATATGTCCACTATACATGATCATGCTGCATAATATTGCATTCACAAGGTGTTCTGTATTTTATAGTTTAATATAGCTGTAGGTGGGTTAAAATACACCTTAAATGCAGAAAAGTCATCCTTTCTAGTACTGCTGATTGAGGATTTTATTCTTTTCTAAAAGCAAGGGTTTTTTAAAGGGTCACTGGAAATGAAGCTTCCTATGATACGTAGGTGTAATAAAGCACAGATTTTAAAAGAAAAACAGTGGTAATATAGTGTGTGGCGCAAGGACAGAAGATTTGTACAACTAAATACCACATTGGCAATATGCTGCCAGGTGTTATGCTGAAGGCTAGTTCACAGGTGTGAAGTTGTGCACTCCTTGCTTGACTGAGAGTTTGGAAATTCCATGTGTGTTGGGCAAGGTAACCCTAGTTTCTTGGGAATTTCTGATTCTGAAGAAATGGAAAGATTTAGCTGAAGGTTTCACTTGTATGAGGGAGAGGGAGATAACTCAATGATCAAAGATATTCAATAATAAATAGGTTTTGCTTTTTCTCTAGAGCTTTTTTATTTGAGAAATAAATCTGGTTTGGATTTTGTTGGTGTTTTTTTTTTAAGGTTCCCTCTTGCCTAAAAAAAGGTATTTGCCTAGCTAGCCAGCCTGTTTAAGGAATAGCAGAGTAGTGAAAATATGTGTGTGACACTCTGGGCCAAGACCAAACATGACAGCCTAGTTCAAGTCAAAGGTAACACGCAACTCTGTCTTCAGCAGCAGAGTGTGTGAAAAGCCTGGAATAGAGATAAAAGATTTAAGAGCATCATTCTAGTTATGTTTTGAGCTAGTCATTCTTTTCCTTCAGGTCTCCCAATGCAGAAGACTTGAAGAATAAATAAGTTTGTTCAGTCATGTCTTTTTACATCAGTAGGTGATTTTGCTTGTTCATGCTTACAATAGTGGTTGGATTTGTTGTTTTTTTCCACCCTCTGTCCTCTTCTTCTGTATGTAAAACTACACTTTGTACAAATGCTCAAACCAACAATGGTGTTTGTTTTTTCTTAACAAAGAACATGAGAAGCAAAGGCATAGGAAAGCAGCAGCAAAATGTGGAGCTGCACTAAACCACATGGTATTCACTGTATGTTTGTGGGAGCATGGGAAATTGGTGAAAAGCAGAATGAAGATGAGGGGGGGGAAAAAAAAACCCAACCCAATTTGCTTGCCAATAGTGTAATTAAGTGCTATTTATCCTTTTTTACAGTATTTACATTGGCAGTGTTTCATTAGGGATTTATGACCATCTGTCTTACAGATTTATTGTATACTTTGTAGATTTTGCAATTTAAAACTGCTTTGGAACTACAACAAATCCTGCTGCTGTGTGTATCTCAACACCTGACTTTCCTGAGGATAAGGAAAGTTTCATGATTCTGCTTACAGCACCTCACAAAATACTGCCTGGGCTGATTACTGGACAGTAAACTGAGACAGCAACGTGGCAACACTCAAAATGTCATTCCAGTGTGTCTATTTTAGCACTATGGCCACAGCAGACAGTCTTCAATTGTTACGGAGTCTGACACTTTTAATGCATATTCTTCTCTTTTGTTTAGTTTTAAACCACTCTTTTTACTGGCCTTCTTTCAACTTTATTCTCATCTTTTTTTTTTTTTCCCAAATACATACCTTTTCCCAAATCATGTTAGATATTGTTAAGCTTTTTGCAATATCTTCCTTAACGTGCAAGAAAAAGAATGCTTTCCCACTGCCTTTCCTGTTCCTGTTTTGTCTGAATGCTGCAAGAATGAAATTTTGCTCTGACTACAAGTAACTTCCACAAAGAAGAGAGGATGTTTTGTCTGATGAGGGTAAATCAACATTTTGTGGTAAATGCAAGAGTTTTCTGGTTTGCTCTTTGAGCTCTCATTATGGGAACTGTGCTTACTCTAACCAGTTTTAATATCCCTAGAACCATAGGTTTGGTATTTGGCTGGGGCTACACCCACCTCTCCAAATAAGGAAACAGTAGCAGCAATTAAAACCTTCTCCTAAAATGAAGTCTGGCAACAAATCTTAATTTGCCAAAGCCTCTGAAATGAGGAGAAAACCCTTTTGTTGTAGAAATGCCAACAAAATTCAGGAGCATTCAGGACTCCAGGGATTTGTGGGAGCTGGCTGCACCCTCAATTAGGCATAGGACTGTGTTTTGAAGGACAGCCTTCCCCTACCCCCAGTCCATTAAATGTTTGCCTGTTCCTTGGCAAGCAGTTTCAGAATTTAGACTTTCTCTTGTTTGTTCCTCAGTGGATTTTTCCAGTACTTAACAGGCAGTGAAATTTTTTGTTTGTTTTTTTTTTTACTACCTGTAATAGCATCAGTTTTCCTGAGATGATCTTTGAAAAACAGTACAGATCAACAGTGTGGATTAACAGAAACTAATAAGGATAGGACTACTTTTGCATTAAAGATCTGTATTGTTAGACCAAAAAACTATGCAAATTGAGGAAAGCAGCAAATTGGACCCATCTGTGTTGTAGAGTCCTGATTCATGCTATCTTTGATGTACTGAAGTGATCCCATTGTGGGAATGTTGTGTCTCTAAAACTTAATTACAGTGTTAACTTGCCATCACATAAATGAATTTTTAATTCTTTTTCTCAGTTCTACTTTGACTACTATTTATTCAAAAGCATGTGAGAGTTGAGTTTTATTCCCTATCACCAAAATTCAAAGTGCTAGCGCTGTTTCAGCTGAGCTTTTAATTATTCCATGAAATGACCAATATGAACACCACCAATCTTTAATTTTTTTTTTTTTTTTTAATTCTTGGCAAAGAATGAGAGAAGGCTCTATTCTGTGAGTATCTTCTTGTACTTAAAACTTTACAGGCTTCCTGAGAGATCAAAGGCTTGGAGGCCTGCTGAGCTTCCATGCCTCTTCTGCAATGTTTTTCAGGGTGGGTTAGGCAGGAGTGGGCTGGTGTACTCGGGGAGGGGACAAAGGCCGCATTTCCTTCTCATGCTGCCATCTTGGCTCCCTCCATGCTCCAGTCTTGGAGCTCATGGTGACAAGGCCAAGACAACAGTGAATCAAAGCAGAACTTGCTGCTTTGGAAAAATGCCTCCAGCTCAGAAAAATAGGCCTGCTAGATAAAAATGTCTCTGTACCTTTTGAAAAACCAACAACTGAGAACAAATGTTAGAGCATTCAATAGGTATTACCCCTGGATATAGTCTTCTACTGTGTGCTCTGTCCTTGCCTTGTGTCAAGACACCCATCACTGTTTCTCTACTTCTGGGCATCTGTCAGCCTAATAATGTTTTCATTGCTTTTACCTGACATACTAACCCAGATCCTGTCTGAGGGATGGCTGCATTGGTGAGGTCAGCATGGGCCACCCTTTCACATACCACTGTGTTGTGTAGCACTTGGCAATGCTGATTCTTCAGGCTTTGTATTTGCCTTTCAGCCTGTATCAAGCATATGTTGCTTCTCTGTACACAGGCATCTCAAAGAATTTCTCAGCTGCCTTTCTATCATCCCCTAGTCCAAATTACAAATGTCAATTATACATGAAAGGTAGGCAAGATCAAAGTTGTCCTGTAGTCCTGCTACTTGTGCATCTGCTTTACCCATAGAACTGCAAAACCAAACTTTCCTTTCGAAATGCTTCTCTTCAGTTAAACTGGGCACTTTTTATCAAAATTATCATCTCAGTGTCTTCCTACTATTGTATGGTGGATAATGAAGAACACTTACATGCTTGTAAATGCCAAAAGAATTTAAAGCATGTGAAAAGGACATTTTACAAAGAGTAATTTCACGATTGCCTTCAGTGTTTGACAAGGTTTTTACTTAGAGTTGGAAATATTAATCAATGAGATCATTTCAGAGTAAGATAGTGAAAGAAGGGAGGAAAAGGTGTCTTGTTTCATTGTGGGTTTTTTAAGGGTTGTAATTGAACAAAATGTGTAATGATTAAAGGTGAAATTCTGATCCCATTTAGGGGAACGTTACTGCATCCCCCCTCATACTACTGATATACAACCTATTGTTGAATGCATTGTATGCATGTACTCCTGAGAAAAACAAAGCAGAAAACGAAATGGAACAGCTCTAAGCACTTCTTTTTTTCTTAAACTAATGGTCCTCATACCCAACAGTCTTAAAGTATTTTGAAATATTCTTATTAAAATATGGTGACCTAAAGGAAATGGGGTCATTATGTGAATTTAAACTCCATTGTAAATCTCATGAAACATAAACATCTACATAAAGTTAAAGACTGGATGTTGAAATGCTCCATTTTCTCAATGTATACTTCCTTTAAAAACAATAAACAGTACCAAAGTACTGTTCCAATTTTGGAGAAACTCAGCTTGATGCAGTTTTTGCAAAGAAATGTGTTTTATGTGCCACGGTACTGGATTAAGGATTTTAATAGTAGTGGTTTAATAAGTAACACGAGTTGCTCTGGTCTTCAGGTAAAGCTTCATGGGACAGGAATTTCTCCCATGTAGTGATTTGCTTCCCTACGGATTTCTGCTCTTAAGGGTGGTAACTTCATGTCAGTGAGCACTCTAATAAAGGGAACTTGTGGTGCTTCAGAATTTTGGTTGGCTGAGATTTTGGGGTAGAGTCAAAAGAAGAAGGAAAAAAAAATGTTTTTTTTAAACCTTTATTTGTCACGTTAACAATTTCAGAGCTGGTTGTTGGTTCTGAGGGTTTTGGAAAGTAAATCTTGTTGTAAAACAAGGTAAAACAAGGTCCAATCTGGTGTTAGTGCTGCTGGCTTCAGGCATATTGTGTATATCTGTCACCAAGTTGCAATTAATTCTACACTGTCATTATCGTCAGTCTGTCTTTTCAAAGATGTTGAAATCCTCTAACAATTTCAAGCTATTTGAGGCCTAGCTCTTTCTTGCTCAGTGTGAGTCGAAGGAGCTATTCTAATATCATTGATATCTTATGTTCCCTTTCAATTAGGCTGATCCACGCACTAACACTATACATACCCACACAAACCCCTGGTTAATCATTTCACTGGGTGAGGTTTAATGTGATACTGGCTATAGGAATGACAGCTTTGTACTCATCTCGGTTCCTATCAGAAACCCTTTTAATCTTGTTGTTTGTGCTAATCTAGAGAAGAAAGAAGCTTTACGTAACACCATTCCAAAGCCAAGGCATATCTGTTCTTGTTTCACAGATCTGTAAAGTGTAATTGTGCTTCTGAAGGGGCTTCAAGAGCAATGTAACGTACCTCAGCATATGTTTATTAAATGCCCTTTCCAAATTGAATTCTATACTCTAATTACACTAGTTATGGAAATTTGACAATAGTCTAACTTCATATAAGTGTTTAAATTCAGAGCATCTCTGTTCATTGCTCTGATGTTGCTCTCCACTTGCATCAATGTGGAGGTGCCATGGCTTGACCTTCAGCAGTTTGGACCAGTATATGTGGGAAGAATGAAAGCTAGGCTGCAGTGCTTTAAAGCATCTCTGTGTGTTGCTCTTCTGCACTTAGCAAAAGAAAAGCAAACAAGCATCTAGGAATAGCAAAGTAGGTTTAGTGTTGTGATTCACTTATTTATTTTCCCTGGACCTTGGATTTTGCAAGGGAAGCAGGTTGGGGGTGTGCACAGTACTCTGAGCAGCAGATACTTACCCTGGCACCTTAGTCCCTTCCTTCCCATCCTCTTATACAGCAGAATGACAGCAACAGTAGTTTTGCCTTGCACAAAATCTTGTAGCCAAATTGCCACTCCAGGATGAAATGTAAGTGTTTTGTATGACTTGTGCCAGCTCTAATGTGACTGGCTTCACAGTGGGTATTTGTATCAGTGGTTGTGGAAATGTGGGTCTTTAGGTGCTCCTGTCTGCTGACACTTTTCAAGATGTTGCTGCTGTTACACAGTGAGGCACTCTCAAACTGTTTAGTGAGAGGCAGGAGATGAGTTCTTTTTACCAGGATACCTGAGCTAGCAGGGCACATGCTTGAACTGTAAAGGCCTGACTCTAGCATGATTAGGTGGAGTGTAGACTTCATTTTTCATATCTAAGGGGTGCCTGACAACCATGAGGCAGTTGGCTTTCTTAGATGATTCTTACTCTTGTCTTTTTTTGGGGACAAATGGAATTAAAACAAAGATGAAGCTTACTTTCTACCTTGGTGCCTAGGACAGATTTCTGGGATGAAGCTGGGTGAGATGTTCTGTGTTCCAGTTAAGTGGTCTAATTTTTACAGATTTTACTTATTTGGAAGTAAGAGAAAATGAGCTTTTTCTCCTGCTTTTCCCTCTTTTAGCTAGAAGTGGTCGTCTCATTTAAACTGGTTCATGCATTCCTCCAGGCAATCCAATTTTTATGGGGGGAAAAAAAACTTTCATCAGAAAATCCCTGACTACTTGTGCTCTCTGGAGACTCATATCTACTAGATTTTAGTTTCTTTGCCTTTGACACATGGGCAAAAAAGAGACTAACAAAAAGCAGAAGCGAGCCCACCATTCATCTTTCTCTGCTGCTCTCTGACTTGTAAATAAGCAAAGTTTGGTTAGATACTTCCATGCGGTAATTATTCAGCAATGATTTAAATATTCTAGGGTTTTTTTTGTGGTTTCAGATCCCTTCCTGGTGATCATTAGAGGACTGTAAATGCTATTGATAACTGTTAGTCTGTTTTGGAGTTTTAATTCATATTCCTCCAAATAAAACTTTTTAATTCTTTTTTTTTTCTGGGCATTTTTCTGTTATGAGGCTTAGTAGGGAAACTTATCGGAATATAAAAATACTGAATGACCATTATTTTTGTGATCCAGTAGAGCTAGAAGAAACATAAATATGTATATGTAGTAAGTTCTCAGGAACATAACTGTAGACTCTTCTATAGTTTACTGACAGGGTGTGAATGATGTCTTAGACTTCACTCCTTTGACAAAAAATTGTAGTATGGTCTCATGAATTAAATTATACTGTTGCTACCATGGTTTGCTTGATTTATTTTTTTTTAAAGAATGGGGGACTCTTAAAAGGAAATCCCACTGGGGGATTTGTTTGGTGAGTGAGGAAGAAGGTGGTTTGTGGAGCTCTAATAATTCTTTGTTGACCGATTAGGGCATGGTGGTATAACAACTGCTAGGAAAAACTTTAAGCTGTTTGAGGTGGTTTCCAGTTATCCTAATTCACTGGGAAGTCTGTGTGTTTTGGAGGGGCATGTTTGTTTATGTTTCACTATTTATATTTCCTGTAGCATATAAATCTGGGCTGCAACTCACCTATTTTCAGAAAAGCTTCCATAGTGTAGCACAGTTTTTGGACTAGACCCTGTGTCAGTGCTTGATCAGTAACCACTGCAATACTAATCCAGTGATGAAACTCTGCAGTTCATCTTTGACTAAGTGGAAAATGATTGAATTGCAGACTCTAAAAAAAAAAAAAACCCTAATTTTTTAATAGCTATATTCAGCATTGCTCATCTGATTATACCTCTCTGCACAAGATGGTAAGCTAATCTTAAATTCAGCTTCATACCAGTCCTCCTTGGTTTTCAGATCTAATGCAGTAATGAACTAACTGGGGAACTTTGGATTTCCTTGCTTTTTGCAAAGAAGCAACATTTTCGAGTAATGAAAATTGTGAATCTCCCAGATAAACTGTAAAGGACTTAAAGAGTGTGTCAAGGGTGGGAATTCTTTCAGGGTGACATTAACAGCACCGGCACAAACTGGAGCACATTTTAAATTAACTTATTTTTCTCTTTCCTGCATTTACAATGCATGCAAAATGCTGATATGGTTCAGAGAGTCACTTGTACAGTGTGGTTAGAAGCAGGTTTAGCATTGAGATCATCACAGTGTATGAGATGGGTGGGGTGGCGGGGAAGCTTTAATCTCTTCTTCCACGGCTTGGTTTGAAGATAAAGGCATGGTTTAAATTAGAATTCCAAAGCAAGAGCAACCCCCCCTCAGTGCGTGGAGAGCATGGTCTCACCTGTACCCACTTCTGCACGTTTCAGACTTGTGTGTCCATCCTATTGTGCTGCCTTATTATCATATTGTTCGCTTGGAATGAGAGGAGATAGGGGTGATGGTGCCCTGGCTCATCCTGTTGCTGCTCTGGAGCAGGTGGTTAATGCTCTTGCTGTAATGCCACTGCCCGCCCCAGTGCTGGGACAACTGGGAGCCTGTGTAACTAAGCAAACTGTATTGATTAATGCCCGCTGTTCTGCACATACGAAGCAATAGGATCTTGAGAACGTGAACACAGAACAGCCTCCATCAACCCAGGCTTATAAATTTAGAAACAAAGCAAGTCATTAAAGAATGAATTTTACTAATAAATCATGTTTGAAGCAGTTTGCCATGCAAATGAGCAACTTAACCAGGACATGAGCAAGACTGATTTTGTGCCTGTAAAAAGACTTACACACTTTAAATGACAACTTTGAAATTGATTGAGGGGGGAAAAAACCAAACAACACTTAAACCCCCTGGTATAATGGTGGTATTAAATAACACAGCAATGTGGGGGTAGGGTTTATCTACTCTTAAACATCATCACAGAACCTTAGGAATTGGAAAGGACCTCAAAAGGTCATCTAATCTACCCCCCAATGCCAAAGCAGGATCACCCAGACTTAATCACACAGGAATGCATCTAGGCAGAGTTTGAGTGTCTCCAGAGAAGGAGACTCTACAACCTCTCTGTTCACGTGGAACTTCCTATGCCCCAGCTAGCACCTGTTGCCCCTTGTCCTATCGCTGGCCATTACTGAGAAGATCCTGGCTCCGTCCTCCTGACTCTCACCCTTTATATATTTATAAACATTAATAAGGTCACTCCTCAGTCTCTTCCAAGCTAAAGAGGTCCAACTCCCTCAGCCATTCCTCATAAGGAAGCTGTTCCATTCCTTTAATCACTGGATATTCTTTCTTTCTTTCCACTTGTGGTGTCTTATGCATGATAATTGTTTTAGTGATAGAGTAAGAAATTTAACAATAGTGGATAAAAACTGGGCCTCTGCCTGGTCTCATATTTCTTTACTTTCCCAAAAAGCTCTTTTGAACTCCTGTACAGATTTCTAGTGTTTCATCCCACGTTCCTAGCACCTGAGTCCTCCTAGCACCTGACTAGATACGAATGAGAACAAAACTTTGCCATTCTTTCCTCTCTCCTGCCATTTCTGTATATGGGCCCAGTGCTCTTTCTTGCTTTCTCCACCAACGTTGCTGTTGCCATATTGCACAGCCCTCCAACCAGACCGGTGATTTGGTTTTGGTTTTCCCCATCCTTTGGTCTGCCAATCGAGTAGTCCAGAAAAAGGGTGCTTCACAGAGAATCAGGCTAGATGATCGATCAATCAATTAAACTTGTAGCGTTGCTACATGGATTTGCACTATCTGCAAGCCTCAGCTTCTATTCCTCTTTGAAGGAAAGGAGGTTGAAGGACGTGTGGGGCAGCCTAACACGTATCAGTGTGACATCTCACTTGGTCACACCTTGTTCAGGGGGTGGCTGCTGTCACCTAGGACCTTTGTTCCCAAGAGGTAGCTTGATGATGATGCCAAATCAGTGCACTTAGGAAGAAGAAATCCTATCAGAACGCTTTAACTCTAAGCATTCCCTGCAAGTATTTCAAATAGGATCTTCACTGCAATTAAACAGATGACTTCCATGAATTACACAGTAAGTTGTTTGCTGCTTGGGTTAGTGACAGTTGACAGCTGGTGCTGCATAATCGGGAATAGGCTTGGTTGAATATCAAAAGTGAGAGAGACTGAGACAACCTGCTCTTCTTATTGTGTCCACTCCTGGTTCCCCTTTGCTTTTTTGGTTTTTCAGCAGCAGCATATTTACTGGATACTCACTAAAATGACTTGTGAAGATCTGATTTGGTAGATGCACAGTTTGTGGCATTATAAGAAAAAAAAGATCTCTAGAATATCAACTGCAGTCAAAAACTAAACTAGTAGATATTAAATTTAAAACTATGTATAGCTAAATATGTGGGGACACACACACAATCCTGCATGTATGTATAAGCAGAAGTCAAGAATTGCTTATGAAGAATTATAATTTATTGGCATAAATATTCTGTTGCCAGGCTAAAAAATACCAACGTGGCAAATTCACTTAGTGATGCAAAATCTTTCTTCTCCCTTGTATTTCTACAAGTATTTCTTCTTATGAACTAGAAGCGGCCTTTTTGCCATTTGTATGATGTTTAGCTGGCTTTTATTAACTTCATTTATATGTGTGTTGGTGTATAAAGGAGTTAAAAGAGCCTAATAATTCCATTATTCGTGCTTCCTTACAATTACAGTTAAGTAACGTGCACGATGTATTTCTGACAGTTGCTTAGGCTCTGTTTTTTCAGTGATGTGTAAGTGAACTGGCCAAACTCAAACCTTGTCTTGATTTAGGCCAGTGAGTTTAATGTGTGTTTTATAAGGTTCCTCCTGTGTCTTTAGCACTTTGTTTTTAATATGCTTAGTCCTAAACCATCTCCTCCCATGGGGCCAAACTCATGCTATTTCCTTAAGCAATTCCAGATTTCCCAAAACTGTGTCTTGGTACTGTCAATTGAACTGTATAAACTGTACATACCTTTCAGAGAGTTCTGTAACTTGAGCCCTTTGATGAAGCTGTGGGATGCTTGGGCTGGGGAGGGAAATTTATGGGGTACGAGACATTGCACAGTATTTAAATTTCCTTAGTTGTGATTGCAAGCATATGGCATATCCTGCAATATTTTATTAACTCTCTAGAAAGAAGAGAATGTGTTTTTAAAAAAGGAAAAAAAAAGGCACATAGTAGAAAAGACTATAATAAGACCCATGTATCAGGAAGCAAAATCACTGAAGTACTTTCAGAAATGAACGCTTACCCTAAGAAATCTGTAACTATGGAGGCATCCTACTCACTTCTACCACATATACTGTGCAATTTGGTCCTTACCTCTTTTTTTTTTTTTTTTTTTTTTTGAGTAAAGCAGTACCAGATTGCTACCATTCCTGATATAATGGAAAACATGAATGTGATCCTTAGTGCTAGGGAAAAAATAAAGATCACTTTAGCAACATAATTTTTACCAGTTGCTTCTAAAATATCATGCTAGTAAATTGGGTAATGGAAGCTTTAATTCATCATGGAAAATATTTGTGAACTAGGTACAAATACTTGTGAAGAGGCATTACACACACAGGTCCTTCTGACAACAGCAATGCATTCACTCTACATTTTCCTTTTCATTTTAAAATGTTACTTATCTCAAACTTTCTCCTAAGCAGTAGAGCGGCTTGTACAGTCCACCAAGTTCTTTGAAAATGTCCAAAATGCCCCTTGTTTTGGTTGTGGAGGAAGTCAGTAATAGAGACTTTTAGATCTGTCTTTGTCTTACTTGGAAAAAAAATACTTAAGAATGGGAAGCTGGAAGGAAATGTGGGCTGAAGAGAAGTTTAAACATTTGTAAGCTTTTGAAGATGGAGGCCTGAAAGCAGTTGAGAATTAGAGAAAAATACAAATCTCAGTCATTCAACAAAAACCTGACCAACCAAAACCAACATTGCTCAAGGACTTGTACAGGTACAGCTTTTTAAGAGATAATCACAAGGGGAATGGTAAGTAATGAACAAAACTGATGTAAGACTGCAGGGAGAAACTATCTTGGGCAGTAAAAAAGACTGATAACTTGGTAAGAGACAAATATGGGAGTGCCATTGAGTTTTTGAGTAGGAGCAATCTCATCTGGAAGCTCATGGAGCCCCTTAACTGGAGGCCTGCAACAACTTTTGGATAAAGAGTCGTTTGGTATTGTCTGCAAGTGTAAATAATCTACACTGCATCTATTTTTCAAACCTCCTTATCAATAAAGTTATGAAAACTTATGAAAAACTGGTCTCTGCATCATTGTAGGACAAGCAGAAAAGCCACAATCTTAATTAAAAGTTAGGGCCTTTTACTGAACTGCTAATTGATTTGGAAAGCTAAGATTTCTTTACAAAATTCATGCCTGTCTCTCTTTGAAAGATACTTTTTGCATAAGCTGACTGTTCTGACCAACTTTTTTGGGGGCAACAACACAAGTCTGATGTCCCCTGAGAAGTGATCCTCTGGGCAGCCCCACTACCTGACTTTTAAGCTGGTATTTTTAGCAAAGCAAAAAAGAACAAATAGCCTCCAAACAAAGCCAGTCTTCTAAGTCTTAAGAAATGTTGCCTGTATAATCTGAATACAAGTGGGAAAAAACCAAAAGCCTCAGGTACTTGACTGTAGAATGCTTGCTCCCCGGGAAGATGATATTCTTCTGATCCCTCTGTAAATATAAATGACTAGAACTAAATAAAGCTGTCAACATCTGAGAATAGACAGTGGAATGGTTACACAGCAGAAACATGCTCTATATACCAATCTGCACATTCATTTTGCAGAAATTTAGATGCTACTGTACTTTCTAGTCTCCTGTTGATGGTGTAAATACAGGGAGAGGCAGGAGAATATGGGTGATGCAGTTATTTGCCATAGATGGCAAAATAGCAAGCAGGTCAAAATAAAAAGTATGTAAAGATATATGCTGCTTGTTCAAGGGAAGTAAAATCTGGGAAGTTCTGTGAATTAGAAGATAGAGGAAACAAAGCATTTCCCAACATGATGTTGTTTTTGCATGTAGACATAACAGTCGAACACGTAGAAATACAGATGTCCTCAATTCTGCCTCTGAGTGCTTGGGAAGGACTGAATAGCTGCTAAAACTGTGACTTCAGGTGATTTTTATGAGCACAGAGCAATTAGGGCAATGTTAAGGGACAGCATAAACCATTTTAAACACTATAAACTGGCTGCTTAGGAGTACATCAGTCCTGTGACACGTTTTCTTAGGCAGCAGTGAAATTGAGATGCCAACAAGATTATGGTACAGAATAAAACTATTTTTTGAAGGTTTATGGTTTTATAGTGGTAATACAGAAGCAAAAACCAACAATCAGACAGCCACTTATATAGAAGCTTAACTGAGCCAAACTGTGCATCTTCTCTTTGTCGTGATTTGCTAGATCAGTTCTATGCTCAGTACAGCACTTACACTATATGATTAATGTTATCTTGGAGAGTCCAAGGCCCTAGGGTAGGTGCGTGCCACAGAGCAGACTTCATCAGAGCAGTGTCATCGTACCTCAATCCTTTTGAGAAAGGACCTTACTTATGAATTTTGCAATTCCTTTCCATCATTCATGTGTGCCCTTCCAGAAAAGGAGATCTGGTACCTCTCCAGGATGTGTTCTGTCGAGGAGCTGAGAAAGGGCCAGCACACATGCTGGGCCTTGGGAGCACTCTGCAGTGTACATGTCCATCCCTATTGGTTGTATAATGTGCTCCCGAGTCAGCACAATAACGTCTTTTGATTTTTATGGAATTGCATTGCTCTTTCACCTATTGAAGCTCATGTCTGGAAGGAAACAAAAGCTTATCAGTATCTATTCTAAACATAAAGCTGGATCAGAAGGCTTAGTCTTAAACTAAAGACGCTGACAGGCCTGTGTATATGTAAAAGTATGTGGGGGAAAAAGCAGCAGTAGTTGAAACTGTGAACACAAACAAAAGGACTAATGGGGGGATTTGTGTGCTTCCAGAAGGAAAAGAAGACCTGGAGTGTGATATTTAAATACACTTTGTAAAGTGCACATTTGGGCTTGCAAGTAAAATGGGAACAGATGTACCGATTAGATTGAAGCTCTTTATCTATAAGCGTAGCTGTTTCCAGATGATAGCACGGATGGGTAAAATGGGTGTAAATGCCTACCCTTCAGTTTACGTTATTTCAAGAGTATCTCTTGCAGAGAGCATTAACTGGGATGATGGGTCTGGTGTGTGTGGAAGACACAGGAGGAGCAGACCCTGGAAAAGGGTTGTCAAGAGTGGCAGGAACTATTGGCATCTGCATCAGCCAGTCCGTAAGTCTGGCACTACACATGCCTTATGTGCTGCTTTTCTGGACACTTGGGAGGGAGGAAGCAAGGAGATTCTGGCAGCTTTCAGAAAGGACAGTCAACTGAGTGGGCTCTGAAAGGGGACAGAGAAGGTCCCTGAACCTGCAGTTGTTGGCAGAAAGCAGGGCTTGGTGCCAGCACCCTCATGCTCCTTGGCATCGAAGGGACAGACCTGAATTGGGCTGCTTGGGTATGAGCATCTGAGCACCTGGCTTCAAGCCAGGGCAGGTGGGACATGTCTCCTAATGCTTGGGAATACTTGGGGGTTAATATTTGATTGAGATTGGTTTTGGTTTAGAACAAGAAATCCCCTTTCCCTCCTATAAAGTCTTTTACTGGAATTTGCAGGTTTATTACATTTGTTGCACCATTGTTCTGCGCTCTCATGCTTAGGGAAGTGAAACACATGGAGTGAAGTTCTGCCCTCCTTTTTTTTCCTCTCTCTTTTTTTTAAACTGCATGATATTTTCAAACCACATTCAATGAGGAAAACCAAAATATTTAGCAGTTAAAAAGTGTATGGACTTTCCTAAATGAGCTACCAAAATGAGATATTGGAAGCTAACTCGCTGATTTTACATTTGGAATAGCTACACAATTTTGCCAATATTGCTGTCTTTTCTAGTCTGCAGCTTGGGGAAAAGAAAATAATTAATATTCAGTTTGTGTTTTATTCCGAGAAGGTAAGCATCCCTCTGTGTTTCGCTCCTTTTTTGGATGCACTGTTTGAAATTCTGACAAATTCTGGCACCAACAGTGTAAATTAAAAATTACCGCTGCCTTCAAGAATTTGCCTGAGATGTGGGGGTGTTTTTTGTCTGTTCGTTGGCCAGTCAGAGATATGTTCATAATTATCCAAGTAGGTGTAAGAAAAATCTCAGAACCAAACTTAATGATGGATCTTTGTCATTCCTCCTTTCACTCCTCTTCCTCTAAACTTTATTTTGACATATGGTATTACTTTTTATACTGGCACTTGGGCTTCTTTGCAAAATGGAAATGAAGACCTAAGCAGTGACTGGTGTTTTTAGAAAGGTAAGTGAAAAAGCATTTTGATTTTCAGCTCTTTAGGTAGGTAACATATGTTATAGCTTTCGTATAAGAAATATTTGGGGGAAAAAAGCAACACTTAGATTTAATTTTTTTTTTTTTACTTGCTTTCCCCCCCCCCTCACTCCTATGCTAGGGAAATTTTTCAGTAAGTTTTAAAAAAAAATCCTAAGCAACTTTTGGTCCTATTTCTTCTGGACTTCATTAATTTGGTATTGAAAAAAGTAGAAAAATACCTCAAAAGTCGAGAAATTTCTGTCTTTCACATACAAGCACGTTTGCAAATTATGCTTTTTTCTTGTGGACTCTTGCAGATGGAGGTAACGGAACGAGTTCAGGCATGCATTACTTAACCACTTGCAGTTTGTGTTATATGGGGTGTTTAATGCACGATCAAGTTTTTGAGCATGTTAAATGCTTCAAAATCATTGAAATATGGTACTAATGCTGGATGTGGTCCTTGGTTTATAATATTTAACATTCCTAGAAACAATTTCAGTATTTATTAAACCTAATGTTAAGTGCTTATTTATCTATGTGGGGCTTTGTGATGCATTTACAAAGTAGTAGTACTTTTACTTGAGCTATTAAATCTTTCTAAGTTATTCAATCGCTGATTTGAAGAGGTTGAGAACATGTTTTAGCATCACCTCCCAATTGGCAATTCACCTAACCGAACAGGAAAGTGATTAAAGAAGCTCATCTCCAAAGCCTCTGCTGCAAGGATCTGTCACGAGACTTCATAGTGTTGTAATGTGATTAAAAGTTTACTTCCTGTTTATTTCTTAATCTACAACCTAAATAAGCATCATAAAGTGTCACAGATGAGTTCTAGGCACAGATTTAAACCTCAGGTATAGATCTTGTTAAGACTTCAATCTCTGTTAAGGAAAAGGATGTCTTATAGGTGAAATAGAAACTTAATCTTTCCTCTTTGGCTTCTTTTGATTGATTCGAAGTTACTGTTTATCTCTCAGGTAAAGAGTGTATATATTAAACTTGCTGATAACTGATTATTAGCCTTGTAAACATGAAGAACTTGTAGAATTTGTTATTCATTAAGTGGAATCCAATGACACTTTTGCAGGTTGACAGCTTGAAGAAAAACCAAGCTCTATGCGAGTGTATAAAAAGATAATCCAACGCTTCATAACAATTCGCAGTCCCTTCAGGTTTTCGCTTCTATTAATTTCCTAACTTAGCTCTGAATATTTTCAAACATGTTTGAAGGATTTTGCCATTGGGCATTGGTGCTGTTTCCTCTTTGCCTTTACATGATATATTAAGCATAATATCTGTCAGAAAAAATTGGCTATGATCAGCCAGAGTTTAACTTGTTTCTTTTGGGTCATTAAAAATGTATCAAATTTAGTACTGTAGTAAGCGACTGTTGTTATCAAAGTTCTATGGCCTTGCTGAAATGGCATTTAGGTCCAGATCTTTCCTATGCTGTAGGAAAGGTCATCTGCTTAACAGTGATGTTGTTCAGCGAGAAGAAAAGTTGACAGCAAAGTTTTTATCTAAAAGGCTTTGCAAAGAAGCACTAAACTTCAGTTCCTTCTGGTAATTATCCCTGCTAACGAAACAATTGCATGCTTTCTACTGTGTTGGTCTTGGCATTATTATGAGAGGGTTTTAAGTCCTCCTGACTTAAGCATGAGCTGAATGTGCTAGGCATCAGAGCTGGTTTTGGAAGTCTTCCACCAAGCTGTCAGCAAGCCTTCATTAAATGTTTGTGAAGCTGGGTCCTCTTTTTTTTTTAAAATATGCTCTGCTGAATGTAGGTGTGATATTCACAGAGTTTTCTGATGTGCTGGGAATACCATCAGTAGGCGCTTTCTGCAATGTGCAGTTTTGCAGTATACAAAAGTTATGTAAATTTAAGGGAGACCAGCACAGACGCGATGGGATCATGGAAAGTGAGTCTCCCTCTCCCATGTATCATGGGCATGCCTGGAAAAAGTACGGATCGGGTGGAACGATACTACTTGTCCTCTGTTACCAAATCGTGGATCTGGGAAATGGATTACATCTCTGAGCTCTTGAGTGCCATGTTTCAGGCTTTGACTTCAGACTGTTGTGTGTGTTTCAACTACTGGAAAAGCAATTGCAGAGGGGCTCTCTGATCTGCCCCCTGTGTTGTGGTAGTTGCATACTCAGTGCTTGGAAGTAAGGGCTGGAGATCGTGTGATAGGTCACTTTTCATCAGTTATTCTTTGTTGTTTTCTAAACCTTTTAGTAAAATTACCAACGCAAATGTTTTGATATTATTATTTATTTTAGAGGAATTGGTAAATATCTTGGGTTGCCTAAATACAATATCTCTATGAAACTATCTCTGTATTTATCTAGTGATCTGCCTACTGTTATCAAATCCCATTTAGAGAATCAAGTGTGGTTTTGCCTTGCACAATGGTTTTCTTAACAGTCATTGAAGCCCTGAACTCGTGGTCTTATGGGTTATACTGCCTTATTGTCTTATGGTCTTATTGCTGCCTGCCTTCACTGTGGGAGGCACATGGATGACAGAAATAGGCAGCCTGGTGTAAGTTGTGTTTACCGTTGGGCCCATGCTGTTGAGGAGTTCTGTAGTGTATCAAAAGGAGTGAAGTCCCAAAAGAGGAATTGAGACTTCAGCTCATTTAGGGGCACTGTCTGAAGCTGGAATACTCTGTGAAGCAACACAGAGGTAAATTTCCAGAAAAGAAAAGAATAAGGATGATGATGATACACCAAAAAGTCAACCCCCAAAAAAAGTGTCCCCCCCCAACACACTCCAACCAATCACCCAGAAATCTCTTAAAACTAAGATAACTCTAGATGCTGAAATACATCTCTTACAATTATGAATGTCTACTGTTTTGCCTGTGCCTGTATGTACTTCCGGATGAAATTTAGAACTGGACAGGGTAACACATGGATCTCACCCATGGACCCGAGCTGATGGCCATGTTCAAAGCATGGCCATCACGGAACAATAACAAGATTTCTTATGAACATTAAGCAGCCATTGGAGTACAAAGGGCTTGGTATTTAAATACAAAATTAGGATTTAATGTGCTTGCATTTGGATGATCCCCAGAGGAAGTTTTTTTGGAATCTATATATTGGTTGATTCTGGTGAGATGTCTGTCGTGTTTTTACTATTGCATACAGGAGACTTGATTTTACACGACTTACGTATTCTCAGAGAGAACAATTATTTGGTTTGCTTCCAAGTATTTTCAAATAGAAGAAAATAATCAAACTTGTAAAAGTGCATCACGTATATAGAATAGATGTGGCATTTACCATGAAATCAAGAAAAGGTGGTTGGTGTTTTTCTCTCCCCTCTGGAAAGCTGTGCGCATTGGCCCCGAGATTGCTCTTACCCTCTGTGTTAATTTTTTTCTTTTTAACTTTTTTAAAAACCAAATATTAGGTTACAAAGTAATTCTTTTTATAGTAATAAATGTTTAACAGATGCTAAATATATTAAACACAGAGGAAGAGGCACCCTCCCACATGATAATGGGAAAGAGTAGATTTATTTTTATCTAAGCTTTTGGAACCTCAGTTTTTAAAATAATACTATAACTTTTAATTTCTTTCTTTCCCAAGGGTCATATGGCTTTTCTCAATGCTAAGGAGCATCCCTTTCAAAGCCTGTGATCTATTTTTACTACCTGTTGTAGGTCCTGCTTTTTAACTTCTGAAATGTGATGGACCTAGACATTTCAATAGCCAAATTAGTAAGTTGGAAATATCAGTTTAGGGCAAATTGATTGGAGGTATAGCCTTAATCAATATAACTTCTCTGGTTGATGCAAGATTATATATCACAAAACTTGCTGGCAAAAAGAGGAAATGAAGAGAAACTGTCAATACAAATTAGGTGGACCTCCCCCTCCACCCCCACTTGCCAGACTTTATTTATAGAGTCCTCTCACACTCATAACTTAATACCAGACAGAGTTAGCGTAGTACGCAGAGTGACAGATGACTCTGTGATGGAAGTGCTGCCTTGCTGTTGCTCTTCCATTTGTAAGCCAAAAGCAGCAAAATTGTGCAATTTAGCTCCCAAGAGTGTGCAAGCAGCTAGAAACTCGAGCCAAAAGCATGGCTTTCCTTCATTGTGAAAGAAAACAATTCGATGGGAATCATGTTAACTCAAACAACTTTCAGAGGTGTAGTGTTCAGCATGATTCGGCCCTGAATGGAGCTTGCCCTTTACTAAGAAGGTACTGAAAAAGGGTAAGCAACTGTTTCCTTCGGGGGAGGAAGGAGAAAAAAGACAACATTTAGAAAAATGAAGTTCTAAAGAATAGAAGTTTTTGTAGGTTAAAAGAAAAAAAAACCACAAATATTATTTTTCTTGGCACTGCTGGGGTGCAGCCGTGTGATCTGCACCCACCACAGACTTTTCCTATTACTGTTCCTGGGAATAGAGGTGTTTGTCCATGTTACTTTCCAGCAACATTGCAGTACTGTGCTACAGGAGGGCACTTGCAAAGGTATTGCACTGCAATGGATGGGGCAGACAGGGGAAAGAACTGATGGTGTTATTTGGTTTTTTTTCAGATTTTCATGTCACTGAGTGGAGGCTCATTTACGGCAATTTTTCCCGCTTCAAAACCACTTATAACCAGGCTGAGTTTAAAGCAAAAAAAAGGGTTACTTAGGAAAAGTATTATGGAATAGTTACGGTATGCTCTAATGAGGGGAGGGCTGATCTGAATCTGATTCAACTTGAATTTCCTTACCTCCTGTGGTATTTGGATGACTTGCTGAGGTCATTTTCCATCCTCACCTTTTAGGAGTCACAGTTCACAGCTTTTCTGCAGAGCAAGACTTTTTCTTAGTGAAGTATAAAAGATTTTTCCAACAAATTTTGTTCTTTAAATCCTCCCCAAAGCATTTGTCCCATTCATTTTTTGTTTACCTCTAATCCTGATTTAAGTGAATAAAGCTCAGTAACTACTTCTGCTTAAACACCTGAGGATGCTCAGGTTGTCAGTTACAGAGCTGCAGTTCTCAGAATGGCAGTGTCTAGAGGAGAGCTGTGCCACTGCCAAGGGAGGTTGTATTCCTAAAAAGCTGATCGGGCTCTCTTCACCATACTGCTAAGCTGGGATCTTTCCCAGTCAGCTGAGCTGGAGGATGCTGTGGGTAGATAGTTGAAGCCCTCTAGTATAATCTCTATTGCACAGGATATTTTTATTTTCCTTTTTTTGTGCCTAAGGTAGATCACACACTTGTAGTGAGGTGCAACCCTGAACTTGGATTAGAACAGTTAATGTCTACCAGAATACAATTTTCCATGATGCAAATTATTTTTGGGTGCTATGAACAATTATAGTAGTTGAACTAAACGAGTCTATGAAAAGATGGTGTCTTTATGCAAGAAGAGACAGATTAAGACTGATTTTTAAAAAAGCAAGAGAGTAGGTATATGGCTGCTTTTAATAACTATACTAACTACAACAAAAATATCAGCTGTTTTAACTGTGGTGGAAAGGATTCAGGAAAAAAGTGTTCTCTTACAAGGTTTATTTTTCTGTGGTGTGCAAATGTGACGTTTTTCTCCCTTTTTTTCCCCATTGCCTATGATAAAAACAATTTGTTGTTGCTGTTGCGTTAGAAGCATGTGTTCGTTCTAAACTTGTAAATAGAATAAGTAATCTATAAAAATTACTCTTGAAAAACAGTACTAAAGGACTTGGATAAAAAGAAGGTGCCTAAGCTAAGACCCTGTAATCCAGAAACCTGTTGCTTGTCTGCTCTCTGAGCCTGCAGTCACTGAAACTCCCAGAGCAACCCTCTTCCTTTGCAAGTCTGTCAGGCATCATGTCTGCTAGAGTTATAATTCCCACCCCCTCAAGATGTGTTTCCATCTAAGCCTCTTAAGGATTGCTGGGTCTGGAAGGGGCACTCGAAGTGTGCCCATGGCAGGTCTGTGAGATCAAATCTGATGCCAACCCACAGTGGCGGCTTTTGCTTTCTGCTAAAACAGAGCTGGCTTGAGTTAGTGGTTTTTCTCTTTTGCGTAATACTCCAGTGGCAAGAGTGCTCATCCAGGAGCTGGAGTGGGTACGTGATGCTTTCCTCTGCCTGGAGGGCCTAACCGCCAGCTTAGGAGCTTTTCTGGGGATTTCCTTTTACGCTGTGCTTAACCCAACCCTTCCACTAGACAGACCTCAGAGGTGCTTATTCAGGACTGGGGATTACTTTCTAGGAGACAGAGTCAGTTACTGAGATTCTTTAAGAGCTTGGTCGTAGGAGATCAAACCAAATTGCTCTGTAGTAAACTGACTGATAAGATGTATTCAAATCGGCTGCCAGTGGAACATTTGGTGTGATTGCCTGTTTCTCTTAGCATGCTTGATACGCTCATTAAAAATAACAGATCCTTCTGGACAGATCAGTTCTGTACTCCGATTGGCTCCGCTTCTTTACACAAGTTATAAATAGAAGTAAAATATTTTCTAACAGAACATGTTCATTTGGCTGTTAGCTGGATTGGAGGAAGGCTGGTTTTCTGTTTTCAGGAATTTGTTAGCTCATTCAAAACTAAAGCTGCTGGTAACGTACGTATAATTTTATTTCAAAATAATTCATTCTGAGCATATTATTTAAGCAGCAAACATATATCTATTTAAAGGCTTTTACAGATTACTCTTGAGCAGGCCTGGCATGAGTGCAGAAGTGCATGGAGGACTGGATTAGAAAAACCCTTCACTAGAACTTTCTAAAAGAGCCTCGAGAAGCCAGATGATGCAGACAATTTCACAGCATTACTGGCACTAGAACCTCACAAATAGAAGCTGTTCTATCACCAACTACCGGTTTATATATAAATTAATGTCGAGTGTTTTTACAGACCTAAGACCTTTTCATACCACATGTAAGTAACTAATTAATGAAAACCACTTACATTTAGAGGGCAAGACAGGGAAACCAGCCTAACCCAAACAGTGCTGAATTATACCACTAAACCCCAACATATAAGGATTCTTTTCTTTACCTTGTCTCTAACAAATACATACTGTAAACTAGCTAATGGCAGCAATTCCATACACAAAGTTGTATTTTTGGTAAAAATACGTTCTGTGGATGCTGGCTGATATGTTTGTAAAATGCTGCGAAGAATGCAATCAAAATGCTAATGTAGTTCCTCTCTAGTACTAGAGTAAATATCTTTGCAAACATAAACCTAGAAAGGTTAGAGATATGAAACATATGTATTCCTGCTTGCTAGTCAGCCTGCTTTAGCAGAGATTTGGGCAGGAAGATAGGGAAAATGATTAGGCTTATAGAAGGTGAAAGAAATAAGGGGAAAGAGGGGGACTTTTTGTCCCCCCGAGTACAAACAAATGACTATCAGTGGCTGTGTAACAATAGAAGAGAGGGTGGTTTGCAAGTGATGTTTTGTGGATTTTGAAAATGAGTGAGCTAGTATGTTTGTGGAAGCAGGCTGCTGAAACAGGTGGGGGCTGTTTCCCTGGCTCAGGCTCCTTTGGCACAGAACAAGAGAATTTGGGCTGCTGGAGCATTTGGCTAGGGGGCAGGGTTTTCACTGTGCTGCTGTAGCGGAGGCTGCGCTGGGGGACCAGAAATGTGCCCCCAGAGGCAGAAGCAAATAGCTGCTCCCTTGCCTTCATTCCCTGTCCCTACCCACAGGCAGGCATTTGCGGACGTACACAGGTACACGCTGTATGGAAACAGAGCACAGAAAAGTTACAATCCATGTTTAATGCCTGGCTCTTCTGAAACCATGTCTTTGGTTGGGTGCCGCTACCTCCAGCAGGAGAGGTGGGGACTGGAAGTGCACGTGTTCACTCACTTTTCTCTCCATCTCAGTTTGTGTGCTGCAGGAGATTTACATAGCCTGGATTCTGGCATATACAACTCCTGGCAGTCACACCTGCTTTCTCCAAAATCTTTCTGCTCTTGATACGTTATACCTATACATGAGTCTGCACACATATACATACACGTATGCGCAGCCAGTTACTTTTCTACTAAATACCTGCAAAATCAGTTTGAAATTTGAGATTGAATTGTGTTTGGATTGGGCATCGTGTGCTTTGGCATTAAAATCCATCTTAACAGATAAAATGGAGAACACCCTGGCCGGAACCAGGCTATAACCAGCCATGCTGCTAAGGTTAGCCTGATACTTGGTGTGGTTCTGGCTGATGCCTAAGTAACACCTAGGGTCATCTGGTGGGCATTGGTGCTCAAGTGCCATTCCTGGAGAGTAAAGTGTAGAGGATGTCTCCACTGAAGGAAAGGGGAGAGGTCCTGAGGCTTCTGAATATGAGTCAGGTTGAGACAGTTGGACTCAGGGAGGAGGGAAAGCTTTTCTGTTTTTACCAGCATAGATGTAATGAGGGTGATGGAAAGAGCCGAAGGGTAGAAGAATAGAAAAACCCAGAGAGGGGTTCATCAGGTTTGTGAGGTGGAGCATAAATGAACAAGCCCTAAGTAGTAGCAGGAGTAGATATTTCGACTAAGATGTCTTAAGGAGCATAGGCAACCCCTTTCAGTATTATACTCTGCCTTAAGCTGTGACTATTCAGTTGGCTAGGCATCTGAAAAAGCAGGGATTTTACCTCTTCCACTGACCTCTCTGTCTGCAAGAAACTGGAGAGCTGGGCTGGGAGAAATCTAATGAAATTCAACAAGTGCAAGTGTAAAGTCTTGCACCTGGGGAGGAATAACCGACTGTATCAGTACAGGCTGGGGGATGACCTGTTGGAAAAGAGCTCTATGGAGAAGGACCTGGGGGTCCTGGTTGATGACAGGGTGGCTATGAGCCAGCAGTGTGCCCTGGGGGCTAAGAGAGCCAATGGGATCCTGGGATTCATCAGGAAGAGTGTGTCCAGCAGGTTGAAGGAAGTGATCCTCCCCCTCTACTCTACGTTAGTCAGGCCCCACCTGGAATACTGTGTCCAGTTCTGGGCTCCCTGGTATAAAAAAGACAGGGACCTTCTGGAGAGAGTCCAGAGAAGGGCGACAAAGTTGATTAGGGGTCTGGAACATCTCCCCTATGAGGAAAGGCTGAGTGAGCTGGGTCTGTTCAGCCTGGAAAAAAGAAGACTTAGGGGGGAGCTAATTAGTGTTTATAAATATCTAAGACATGGGTGGCAGGGGGAATTGGCCAGCCCCTTTTCAGTGGTCTGTGGGGACAGGACAAGGGGCAATGGCTGTAAGCTGGAGCATAGGAAGTTCCGCACCAACATGCAGAAGAACTTTTTCACAGTGAGGGTGACAGAGCACTGGAATAGGCTGCCCAGGGAGGTGGTGGAGTCTCCTTCCCTGGAGATATTCAAGACCCATCTGGATGTCTATCTGCGTAGTATGAACTAGGGAGCCTGCTTTGGCAGGGGGGTTAGACCCGATGATCTCTTGAGGTCCCTTCCAACCCCTAAGATTTTGTGAATCTGTGAAAAAACCAGAACTTGGCAGGCATATATGTGTAATGTATAACAGAATTAATAAAGTGATGGTCTTAAATGAAGATCTCAGATATTCGTAACTCCATCTCTAACAAGGTTTTTGCATCTGTGTTTACTAAATCTGGCTTGGTAGGAAGAAGTATTGCAAAACAAATCCCACTATCCTATTTTTTTCCAACAGTGACTCCAGAAAAATAAGAGACAAAATTAAAAATAGATTTATGAATGCTCCTCAGTGTCTTAGTTACAATGCATGCACATATGTACATTATATATTTTCATGGAAGAGCACTTTCCATGGGAGGCAGAATACCATCAAGTCTCAACTGTTTTTCCACTCCATTTTGTATTCCCTGCAGTTTGGCACCCACTCATATGTTAGCTTGCCAAAAGAGTAGCTTGACAATTAGGTATGTTAGCACAATTACGCATTTTATAAGCTATGCAAAGTAAAGCCCTCAGTAGGACGAGGAATAATCTTTTATCTCAGAGCTTTTTTAAATTATGTTTTAAACAATATCCCTATTGTAACTTCATTGCTATGACAGAGCGGTGCACAAACATTATCAAAGGGGAACGGTATCTCATGCTTCAGACAAAAAACCGTCCATTCTGTCCTAAAGAGGTTGTTATAGTCATTCATCACCACAGTATCTGAGGACTTTCCGAGTGTGTCTAACATCTGTCACTGTTTGTTCTCTTATTCTTTTCCCAGAAAGCATGTGCAGTGTCGTATCTTAGAGTTTCCGATCAGTCTGTCTCTCCTTGCTTATGTTTGTTAGAGGAAAAAGTATCTTTGTGGAGAACAGTCTTCTCATTTGCCAAGGGAGTTTATTCCATGGATTTGGCCCCTAGTGTTCCCAGAACTAGATCTCTGCCAAAGGATAAACCTTGGCTTTACTGGGGAGGAAGTCATAGTGCTGGGGTATATTTACTGTTTATCACAGTTTTCGTTCTGCTCCTTCAGGTAACTCTGTAGCATGGCCTGATGCATGCTGACAGCAGAAATCAAGGCTTATAATTTCATTTCAGCTTCTGTCTGCAGCCAGTGTAGGCCACAAAGGTTAACATAAGGAGAGTTTCTGTATTTTTATTTCCTAAACAGGTATGCTTTAATGTTTGGTACTAGTTGAGACCTAACTGGTGTATACTTTTTTTTGCCACCTTGACTGTGTGTGCTGGAGGTGCTGACTGACTGCAGATTGAGCTACGATACCAAGTACCTTCAATTTTACTTTGTCCCACACGTTGCTTTGTTCTTCTTGTGTTTATTACCAGGTCTACAGTCACTTTCATCATTACTGCCTTCAAATCTTCATTGTTTTTTATTTTTTTAGTTCCCACCTTGTCTTCACATTACCTTGCTATTTCATATAAAGAGGACTTAAGTAAGACATTATGGTGCAAGGTTTCTTGTGGGCTACTTCAGTGCTGGAGAACCTACTTTGCTATTTTTAGGCCCTGTGAGATGTTTTTCAATACCCGCTGCTTCCACAAGTTAAGAGCTCCCTGAATGGCTCGTCAGCCCCAGTGAAGGATCACCCTGTTAGCCTTAGTACAAAGTGCTGAGCAGTATAAGGCTGTTCCCATGTCTTGATTTCAAAAATCTCCAAGGAAACAATGTACCAGGTTGTTTGTCAGCTGCAAAATGAACTGTAACACAAGTAGGTTAAGGTAAATGTAAAATATTGCAAACTTTATGGGGAAAAAAGTATACAGAAGCAAAGAAAACCATGTATGTCAGTCTGTATAGAGGTGGTTTGTTCTTTGTCAGAGGCTAAGTGTACCTGAAGGTTGAGCAACAGAAGTCACCAGGTTACAACTGGGGATAAAAAAAGTATAGACTTTAGAAATTATTTTGTTTCTTTTTAATTTCTTTCCCTTCCTCTCTTCTTCCCTCTTTTGTCTATCCCTTGTTCCTTTTTGTGACCTGCATGCAGGCTGCCCACTGACATTGTGGGCTCTCCATCCTTGGAGGCCTTCAGGACAAGATGTTGGTGAGCAGAGTCCTGAGCAACCTGCTCTGACCAGACCCGCTTTGGTCTGGTTGAGCTGCCCTAAGGGTGCCTCTCAGAATGAACTATTCTGGCATTTCACATAACTGGCTGCTGTGCGAGACAAGACATTGCAGTTAAACAATGGGTTCATCTCCATAGCATGTTGGACATTCACTCTCTTTGAGTGCTATTGCTGTATCATGCACCTCTTCCCTCCTGTCTGCATGGTTAATTCTTATTTTGTAAGAGATGTATCATTCTGAAAAGGGATTTTTTTGCTTTTTTATTCACTGTTCTTATTTTGTATTTCATATATTCATGGAATGAGTAATCTGTAGCAATTGAGGGTATTATATTTTACTTACCACATCAGAGTCATCTGTCATGCATTTTGCACTTCTATTTAACATATTTTCCTACTTCTGTTTTCCTGTTTATTCTGAATTCTACTGGGGAGCAAACTTAGTCAAGAAACCTGAAATTGTCTGGGTGAAATCTTTGTGCTTGTTTAGTGAGTCTTTTTACATGCAGTCTTGTTTAGACTGCCACGTCTCCATATGTTTTGCACACTTATTAATAACTAATTCAAAATTACTAATTTTTTAGCTTTGCTCAAAAACATGCTTTGCACAACTGCCTTGAAGAAACAAACTTGCTAAGGGAAATTAAGTAAATATTACTTTTGTATTTAACCTCCTCAGAGAGGTAGAATTTCTAAATTTAATAAATGTAACAGGAGGAAAGATATTACTAAAATATAAGTTTCTATACTTAATTTTTTTGTGTGTGTGTCTCAGGAAACTAGGTGTTTCACAGATTCACAGAATTTTAGGGGTTGGAAGGGACCTCCAGAGATCGAGTCCAATGCCCCTGGTTTCCTAACCAGGTATCTCCCCCTGCTTTCTGCATATGACTGAGACATTGAGGATTATCAGCCATAGCTAGGAAGGTCTGCATACAGATCTGCTGCTCTGCTTTCCATCCCATATCTGTTTATGTGCAGTACCTGTAAATAGGTTTCCAGTGTGTTTCATGCGCTTACTTTACTTTAGCTACTCTGAAGTTTTCCAGACATTGCTGTGCTTGGTAACACGGTTATTTCTAGGATTATCCCTGCTAAATGGTATTGTCTGCTAGCCTCATTTTGTTTCCGTTCTCATGCCCCTTAGTCTTTCTCAGTCCCATCACCACTGAAATCACAAAGAGTATTCGAAATAATACAGCTTCTTTTGGAAGAGCTAGGTTTGATTGGAGGGGTTTTTTTTTTTAAAAAAAAATTGTGATTGAGAGGCTTTACCAGATGCATTGGTGGTCTTGAAAAGCAGTATAATTTCTTGCATGAGGGTAAACCAAACACAGTGGGGGGGAATAAATACGGGGTAATGGCAGTGAGATGATGTGTTTCAGAACAAAACCACAATGCTGACTGACTCAAATGCAACTGCAACAGGCTGAAAGCATATTTATTTCCAGTGGTCGGGAATCCTTGCCTCCTCTTTTCTCATCCCCACAGCAGTTATTTCATTTAGATCAGGTTGCTGTGTATCTACTGCCGTTGTTATTGGGAACAAATTGCAATGTTTTGAGCAGAAGTAATGCCAGGAAAGAGCAGTTTGACAGCAGGATGGTGATAGTGCAAGAAACGGTGGGGGGTAAAGAGCTGGGGGTCCTTCTCTCTCCACCTGCTTCTCACAAACTGCCGTCACAAGACCTGTTGTGATTTCTTCTTCTCCAGTTGATAAATGCAGTCAAAGGTAAAATAGGAAAGAAATGTTCTCCTTTCACGAAAGCCAGCTGGTTCCAAAAGCAGTATAGAAGTGTAAGTATAGAAGCACCACTGTTGAACAGCCAACGCTTGCACTTTTGACCCCATGTTTTATTTAGTGAGAAAGCAGAGGACAAAAAGGCATGAGTTGTTTTTGGCAATCTTTTAACTCATTTGATAAGAACTCCCCAAAACTCAAGCCAACAGAAATGATGTGAGCAATATGATATTTTTTCAAACCAATAATAACAGTGTATGAAGCTTCAAAAACTTTCTTCAGTTCTCTAACTTTACTTTTCAAAGGTAGATTAAGAGGAAAATTTTCAACTAGGACTAAATTTGCAGGACCACCTCTCTAAATTAGTGCTGAGGTGTTGTGAAAGCTTTTATTGTTGCAGCAAGTGGCATCTTATAAATTGCCAAGTACATCCGCATTAAACCTCCAGATCCTGGCCTTTGGCGTATGAAAGTAGTGATCCTCAAACATTACTTTCCCACTCAAAACGCTGTCTTGAGAAATTGTTATAGGTGACTTGCATTATAGGAGGCATCTGCTCTCAGATTAAATCATTCCCTAGCCTTTCTATTCATTTGGACTCTTTGGTACTACCAGACGCTCAAATAACCTTGACAACAGCAACAACAAAAATACTTTTCCATCTGCAGATAGAGATGATTACCCACTGAGCAATTGTATTACAGCGACAAGACTGGACCACAGTGAAGCACAGTTTTATGATCTTATGTTCAATTATTAAAGCTTATAATACTGAGGGGGAAAAAAGAGAAATACCTGAAAGACTGCCTTCTGATACAAAGCACGATAGCACATAGCTTAGAAAAGTACTAGAAACACATATTTATTTTTGAATCACTTCCACACAATCATCAGGGTCCAAGCATAGAATATACTGGGTGGAAACATGCAATGTGATGGCCAGAAAATGAAAAAATTAAAAGTCTTTAACAGAACAGTGCTGACTAGCAGTTGGGCGTGTTTGTTTTGTTGGGGTCTTTTTTGAAGTGTCCAACCAAGCATTCTACAGAAGGCTATGTCACGAAGGGAAACCCACCAGTATGTGGATTATATGAGGTAGGGGAGCTATTTTGGCAATAGTCTGAAGCAGTGTCAATGCTTAGGTTCACTTGTGACTGCCTTGCTTGAGAGTAGGATTTACGCTGAATGAAAGCGATGCCCTGAGCAGCTGTCCCATGGCCATTTCCTTGCCTGAGGCTTAGCAGCTCTGACAAGAGTGTATTTTGGTTGGGATAGTGAAAAGAAACCTCATCCTGCCAACTAATAGCAGTCCCTAGGACTAGAGTAGCTAGAACAAAGAGATGCTCCTGCAGGGGGGCAAGGGGAGGAAGCTACCATAAAGATAAGGGTGGAAACTTGAAAGATCTAAACAAAATGCCTTCGGGTCATCTTGTGTATTTCTTTCTCTTTTTTTTCTTTTTAATGTGAAATTAAAAGGAACAACTCCTCTTATTCCTCCTCCCTGTTTCTAATCTGTCACATTGCTAGGAGTTGTATGCACAAGCAGGCACTCCGTGTTGCATTGCTGTAGGTGAAATATGCACTTGTAACTTGTGTGGGAGTGGGTTTTCTTTAATCAATTTGATCAATTAAAAAAACCAATCTTAAAAAATCAAAGCAAAAAAACACATACATGACTTTCTTAGTGTTGACCTCTTCCAATTTCACACACACCTTCAGAATTAACATGTGTGTCTGGAGAAGACCAATGAAGAACTTTTGCACAATCTCATCTGGTGATAACAACTTTTGTCTCCATTCCCAAAGCTGTTAGATGGGCCAGGGTGTGGTTTACAGGGCTGCTTATATGTACTCCATAGGTACTGTCAGTGTCTTCATCTGCCCAAACCATCCTTTAATGGCCTCATAAAAGGTGCCCTGGGGTGTCTCTGTAGTATTAATATCCTTTTCCGCTTGAGAATTTCAACTTTAGAATATAAGGTCTCTGAATACAGTTTTTATAGTGGAAGAATCAGGCTAATTAGCTTAATAGATGGTAAAGTGAATTGGCTAAACTGAAAGGATTTGTTGCGCTCTGTTATTTTGAAGCTACTTCTGATTCCTGTGTTTTAAAATAAAATTAATTGTAGTCAATGTCAGCATCAGTTGATGTTCCAGCCCAGTGCCATTTACCTGTATGCTTCTTGTCTTAATACATACTCAAAACTTGTTCTGCCTTGTTTCACCTGATTTTTTTCTTACCCTTTCAGCTTAGCAGCTGAATCTAACTGGTTTGGGTTGGGTTTTTTTTCACCAGTGTGGGAATTCCTTCCAGCTTCTATTTTGGACTACTGAAGCCTTAAACCCAAAAAGGTGGTGGAGGGCAGGAGGGATGCAAATTTGGAACTGTTGTGCGTCTTTATTGTAATTCTCATTGTGGAACAGAAAATGTGAAGGTGGCCCAGATCCCCAAAAGACCTTCTTAAAGTCAGTTGCAGCAGGGTGTTGCTTTTCTAAAATACTCCTTTTTAGACATTGTACTGGTTACCATCAGCGACCATAATTTTTTCTTTTCAGTTGAAAGTAGACATAGTGGAGATCATCAAAACTGTGTTTTGCTTTGTTTCCAATAAGAATTAACTTGAAATGCTCTTTGCTTCATTAAGTGAGAACGTTAATTTGTTCTCGCTTCACTATTCAGGCTTTCAAAAGGTAGGGAAAGAAATGGGGGATAGATTAAAGAGAAAGGAGAAGGCTGTTTAAAACTTAGTCTTTAGTCCTAACACACTCTTTTTTTTTTTTTTAATTCTTATTTGTAAAAGCATTTATGATGGTTTTCTAACGCTGCTCTTTCTCCCTCTCCTTTGTGCTGTTCTCAGTTATCAGTTATTCCTTGGGCGTGAGATACATATAATGTAAAACTGCATTATTCATGTAATACGGACACTTCTTGGATCTAGTTGAAGATTAATGATCCAGCACAAGGGTTAAAAAAGCCTGTTAAGTGCAGTTGGTACTCTATTGCCAGGAGCTGACAAGAAATCAAATTTCTTCCTTTTTTTTTAAGGGGGCAGGAAAGGAACAAAACCCAACCCAAAATTTTTAAAATCTGGACTAAACACTGGAAATGTAGGTAGGCCAGAGCGATTTAGGACTGGATGTGATTTGATATTATCCCTATATCACAGATTAGAAGAATGAGTGTCTTTTTTCAACATGTGACTTCAGTGATGGTCATAAATAAATGATGGAGGTCAGGGCAGGTATTCCACTGATATGAACTGTTAGGTCTTTGCTGAAATCATTGGTATAGTGGCAATCTGTATCAAGAAGTCTGGATGCAGATTGCCACAGCATCTCCAGAATAAGAGAGGTGCTATGCAAGGAAACAAAATCCAGTAACATTCTGGAGAGGGAAGAATTGTGGGGCATTGCTTGGGTTGATCTAAGTAACAAAATGAGACATAAAAACCGAAACCTAAACAAACAGGAGGCTGTAGGTAGGTTAAATAGCAAAGAAAATCTTCCCAGGACTGAGATGTGTTAGATTATGGAAAAGTAGCAGAATGGAAGTATGTCTTCTGATGATCACTGGTTTGGATAGATTGAGAGCAGAGAGTTACAGGACAGATCACGAATTAGAAAGCTCTTATCTACCCATGCTTGCTATGTAACTAATTCTTGATTTGTGCTTTGTTAAAGCTGAAATAACTTGAAGTATCTCTCTAAAAGCCTTGAAAATGCTTCAAAGCACAAGGACTCTGAGCTATGCTGGTGCTTTTTTCTGGGGCAGGGGAATCACATCCTCAAAAATTGCTTTTACATAGACATTTCATTTGAAAAGAATTTTGCTTTGACTACATAGGCAAGCAAACGGATTCCTGTGCACACATACATGAGCACTGCTTAAGTCCATATTTGAAAGTTGTGGTCATCTTAAAAATAATCTGTTTGTGTTATCTCACTGAGCAGGCATTTGTTAAGGTTTTATTGTAATCATCAGAAGAGTTTTGGTTAATAGGGAACCCAAATTAAATACATTTAATGCCATATTTAATACATTTGCTGAATCTGTATGTAAAGCTAAGCAAGCATACACACAAAGGAATTTCTCATTCTTTATAGGGCAATCTTTCCATCTTAAAAAAAAAAAGAGCTAGTATGATCTTACTGATCCAACGTGCCCTCTTAATTAAGCCTTCACTGAATCAAACTTAATATCTTTGTCAAATAAGGTCAGACTTCCATGTATCAATGTCAAAGCTACTAAAGATAGTTCACTGCTGAGCAAGGAGCAGGGGAGAAAGCTTTCTGTGACTCTGGGGTTGAACCACACAAGTGAAAAGCTTTGGATCAGAAGGGGTGTCTGTAATCAGCAAAGAAATATTGTTCCCATACAAATCCCGATACTATTTTTAAGCAGGAAAAGACTCTGGATAGAGTGCAAAGATCTCTGTCTTCCAGCTGTCCTGAGGGGAGGTTTTTGGTAGATCATTCTAACTGCAGCTTGAAGCTGAAAAGCTAGAATCAAAACTCAAGAGCCTTGGTGACTATTAATCATTGAATCAAGCTGAGCACTGAAGTACATGTCCACAGTCAAAGGAAAGACCTGCTACGTTTTGGCTGGCAGATCTGGGCAGCAAGTGCCTGGGAAAACACATTTGAACAATAAGCACATAGGGGTACTCTCCCCACAGAATAGAGACACCTTCATGTTTGAGAACAGTTAATGCAGTCTTCTCTGAATTGGTATAAATGTTGTCTGAAAGCATTTATAGTCACTGTGGTGTGTTGACCCTGCCTGGAGACCAGGTTCCCACTAAAGGTGCTCATCACTGCTCTCCTCAGCTGGGTGGGGGAGGGACAATATAATGAAAAGCTCATGGGTCAAGATAAGGACAGGGAGAGATCACTCATCAGTTACTGTCATGGGCAAAACAGATTCAGATTCGAGGGCAGGGTGCAGGCAGGGGGAATTAAACTTAAAACCACCCTCCCCTCACCCCTCCCTTCTTTCCAGGCTCAACTTTACTCCCGTTTTTCTCTACCTCCTCCTCCCTCCCCTCCCCCCCACCCCCCAGCAGCACAGGGGGACAGGGAATGGGGATGTGGTCAGTTCATCACATTCTGTCTTTGCTGCTCCTCCCCCCTTTTCAGGGAGAGGACTCCTCACACTCTTCCCATGCTCCAGCGTGGGGTTCCTCCCATAGGAGGCAGTCTTCTATGAACTTCTCCAGTTTAAGTCTTTCCCACAGGCTGCAGTTCTTCATTAACTACTCCAGCACGGAGCTCTTCACCAGGGTGCAGATCTTCAGGACCAGACTGCTCCAGTGTGGGTCCCCCAGTGCAGTCACAAGTCCTGCTAACAAACCTGCTCCAGCATAGACCCCTCTTCATGGGACCACTGATCCTGCCAGGAACCTGCTCCAGTGTGAGCTTCCTGTGGGGTGGCAGCCTTCTTGAGGTGCTTCCACCTGCCCTAGCATGGGGTCCTCCAGAGGCTGAAGGTAGAATTTCTGCACCTCCATCATCACTCATGGGCTACAAGGGCACAGCCTCCTTCACCATGGTCTTAACATTGGGCTGCAGGGGAATCTCTGCTCTGATGTCTGGAGCATCTCCTCCCCCTCCTGTGTTCATGTTGATGACTGCAAAGCAGCTGCTAGTTTGTTTATTTATCCTTCTTAAACGTGTAATCCCAGAGGCAATACCAACATCACTAATGGGCTTAGCCTTGGCAGGCTGCAGGTCCATCATGGAGCTGGCTGGAAGTGGCTCTGTTCCACGTGGGAGAAGTTTCTAGCAGCTTCTCACAGAAAGGCACTCCTGCAGCACCCCCCACTACCGAAACCTTGCCGTGCAAACCCAAAACAGTTACCAAGGATTTGCTCCTCAGTCATCCAGCGTCATGGCAGCCTGCTGTAACTCCTGTAAGAAATTCTTGTTTAGTGTTGTGGTTAACTAT
Source organism: Laterallus jamaicensis coturniculus (assembly GCA_022605575.1). Taxonomy (NCBI): domain Eukaryota; kingdom Metazoa; phylum Chordata; class Aves; order Gruiformes; family Rallidae; genus Laterallus; species Laterallus jamaicensis. The sequence goes on from JAKCOX010000005.1 coordinate 9,455,661, forward strand.
TGTCAACCAGCTTTGTGACTTTACCAGTGTCCTCCTTTTTGCATGATCCCAGTGATGTGCCTGTTCATTGCAGACACCTGCTGCCTGGTCTTGCCCTTAATTTTTGTCTCTTAATTGTGCCCACAAAATGACCACTCCTTGACTAGAAGTATCAGCTTAATTCCTAGTGGCAACCAAAAGCAGTGCTTGATCTTTCCCCTCAGGTGGGAATAACCCCAGATTTTCTGTTCATATTAATACCATGGACTATCTGGACCTGGAAGTCCTCACCTCCCAGCCTTTCCCTCTCAGGAATGCCTGAGGGGCAAAAGCCTTGGCAGAAGTTGCCTGGCAGAGGGAGGAAAGCTCAGTGGCTTCTTCCATTGCTGCTCTGAAGATCTTTGCCAGATATGTTTTCTGTGATCCAAGTCACTTTAAGTGGCCTGTGTCCTCTTGCTTTTTGCTGATATTCTTCCCCCAGCCCCGAGTAGCGATTCTGAACATGTCTTCAGCTATTTAATCTGCAGAAGCTGTTGTCAGATTTTTGATTTCTTTTTTCTATTTAATATTGTATTTGAAGTGTTTCAGTCTCAGCTATCTGAATAGATTATTTTTGGATCTCAGACATCAAAGCAATTATTTTTTTCCAGATCCTGCTCCCTTTCTAAGGTCCATTAGGTAAACTATTTGATGGTGGAGAATTAGTTGGCATTTGTGTTCAGCGAGAACTTGATACTAGTTTGGATCAAATAACTCTGCAGATTTGCTTATCTGTAGTGGGGGGCTAGGGGGTGGTTTTGGTTGGTTGCTTTGGTAGAGGATTTGTTGGTGTATATACCATTAGAGAAAGATTTCTGAGGGGAAACTCCCTTGGCTCATGCAAAGCAGGTGCGAGCTGGCAGGCCCTCACTGACGACACTCCTGAGTCTGGAGCAACTCGAACTTGCCGCTTCCCTGTCTTGAAGTAATTGAAAGCAGTGAAGATTACTTCATGTGCTAGATGTAGTTTGTCATCTCTAGTAGTCTTTCACTCATGCTACATTAACAATACCCTCTGGATGATGTGGGAATGCACATGGGTGACTGTATATGCTAGCTTATACAGAGAGTGAAAATAACATCTCAGAGAGAAATGGAGTGGAAATCCCTTAACTAGTGTAAAATCAGCATTGATTTGCTGATGTGCAACAGCAAACTTGCTTACCAGTATTCCTGAAAGCTCTGTCACAACCAAAGAAAAGGGGGTGAGAGTCACTGGTGTGACACTGAAAGGAAGCATGCTTTTCCACCAGCCTCCCTGCTGTTTCCAAAACACTCAGTTTACCACCTTCATTGCTCATTATTTCACTTCCAACCCCCCCCTCAGTCAACAGTATCTACTATACAAACAGGTTCTAAAAGTGCAGGAGAATATGAGCCTGCCTGGATCGACCACGATCACCCCTGCCACCTGGTATGTAGGAGCATGGGAACATACCCAACACAGCTCTTTGTGACGGCTGCTGCTTCAGGTGAAGTGTGGAGCTGGTTTACATGATGGTTAGCCTCTGCAGAAGGCCAAGGACTCTTAAAGTTACCTTTTAGTCATGTACAGCTTAACACCCCACCAAAACCCCCCAGAAAAATCAGAGCTCGTCTGCATGTAATAATGTAATCAATTCATAGTATCAGTTCCCTGTCTTTTGCAGCTCTGCTAGTTTTATTCTGTTCGTTAGGTAGACTGTCTGATTTCTCATGCTGTGAATATCCTTGTTTCTACATGAACTTATCTTAGATCGTAAATCTCATATCACAAACAGAAAAGATGGGACAGATAGGGGAAAACATGTTTAAAATGAAGAATACCTCCCCATTTTGATCTTGCTGATGCTTTTGAGATAATTCCCTTTAGTCTTTTTCCATCTTTTAAAACTTATCTGCAAGACAAGAAGTTAACTGTGGAGATCTTAGGCATACTTCATTGTAATCACAATGTTAAGAGAAAGATTTAGTTCTACAGGGAAATATTTTTTCCTTGGGCTTTCTGTAGTTCTTCTGAATAGTAAGAAATGGGGTAGAGTAAAACTTTTTAAAAAAAAAAAGGAATTAATTCTGCTTGTAGAAAGATCTGGTACGGAAGTGCTGAAAGATGTCTAAATTCTGTTAGAGTTGCATTTCTTGTTTATTTGCTTTAATGTCAGTATTTATTTGCTCCCTTACTAACATTAGGACACTTCATGACATTTTGAGAAGGAACAATTTCCTTGTTTTACCTCTCCGTACTCAGCTGTCCGTGACTCAGATCAATCTTCAGTGTCAGAAATAACCTGTTTTCCCTGCTGTTCCCAAAAACCTAGTTTCTCTGCGGATAACTACTGGACATGCTGCTCTTGTGAGGACAGCACGGGGTGCCCTTTATATCTTTCAGACATACGATGAGAAACCTTTCTTCCTGAATGAAATGGTACATAACCACTAAGAGTACGTAGTCCATGAAGTTCTGATCTTCAGTTGACCCACTTCATGTCATTTCTAGAAAACTGAATTTAGTTCAGTAAGTTCCTATAAAAAATGAATGGCATCAGTGTTTGCACTGAAGAGTTCCATAAACGGAAAGGAAGGACCTGATATCAACCCATATTTATCCAGATTTCAAATAAATTAAAACATTCCACTACATTCAGCTTCTTGGTGTCAGATCTAATTACAGAGTTACTTTCTTCACATCACAATAAAAATGATAATTGTTCCAATCCGAGGAATTGGGATACTTAAAAAACAATTTTCTTAATAGCATTACACATTTAAATAAATCAAAACTATTAATTTAATTCAGGCAGTGACAATATAAAGAAGCTATCCTTGTGGCAGTCTCTCAGAAAAAGAAATTTTGCTATCGGATGTGTGATTTGAGTTATCTTTCATATCTACTTTCATTATCTCTTATGTCTTAATGTGTGTGTCGCCAGCTATAAATTTGCTAATTGGGCATATGTAAGATAGCTGAGTGTTAAGATGATTCCAATTATTATTATCTATAGGGATAATAAAGGTAAATGATAGATTGGAATGCTATTTTTCTCCCACTAGATGATTGTCTCATTAGTTCATCTATACCATTTCTCTATACATTGATTATAGTCAGAATGACCACCATTAAAACACTTTGTTCTCCTGTAAACAGAGTACTTTTTGGTTTATATGTATGGGTTTGGTGGGTTTTTTTTCCATCTTGTATCTCATTTTTAATAGGAAGAATTAGGAAGTGTTCCAAAATTAAACTATCTAAACTGTAGTCATAAATCATTATCTGAAATAATGACTATAATTTTAAGGTCAAAAGCTGTATCCTTGCTATAATATATCATGTCAATGATTATGGATTACAAATTAATGGACAAATTGAAGTAGGAATTGGGAGAACAGAAGGAAGTGTTAAAAATACTTCAGTAAGTGATACTCTGTTTCAGTAAAATGGAAGAAAGCCTGATTTAGAGACTATTATTTGCATTAATGCAAGGCTAAAAATCTGTTCCCCAATCTGCACATAGTGGTATTATGATAAAATTAACACTTGGAATACATCTGTGTTAAAGAAATTGTCCTTTTTTTTGAGTAAATTGTGAGTTACACTTCTCGGTTTAATTTTCTTTCATCGCCATATAATCTTTGTTCTTTCCAAGAGCCACATGCTGGAAGTAAGGCAAATCCTGAATTCAGGAAAAGGGCTTACTTCCTTGCCTAGTTTAGGATGTGCTAGGTGACAGAGGGTTTAGTGTATTTGATATTTCTAATTGCCAATATGTTATAAAGTGATCTAGTGTTATTTCAGTAAGGCTGTTGCCATGAAATAGCTTTTCTTGGGAAAAACAAGAATTAAAAATTGTCAAGTGTAATCTGCATTTTGCACTAATGCCATAAAGCATGTATATGTATTACACACAGAACCAAAGTATTCAGTATACAAATGTATAGATGAAGATAGATAAAAAAGCAAGGAGTTAAATATTAAGAATATGTATGTGGTAGCCCAAACAAAATATCTATCATCAGTGCTTTAAAATAATTCTAGTGGTAGCTTTCCAACAGTAGCCAGTCTCATTTTGATATCAAGATATGTTTTTAATGCAGTAAATGCTGGTCAGTCCTGACCAGCTTGAAGTAAATTCATTTTTAGGGAGAAATATGTGCAATTGCTTAGATGTCTTAATGTTTCACCCTGTCTTTGGATTACTGGGGCATGAGGATGAAAAACATTAATAAGTATTTTCTCTTTGGTGATCATAAATGCTTTACAGCTAAATCGAATAGTGTCAGACAAAACTTAGTATGTCTTCCTGACAGTGGCCAGAAGGACACACTAGTAAGGAGCATACCAGTAAGACATCCTTCAAAACTTGGGGCTTAGGGACCCAAAGGATAGTGCTGTCCTCAATAAACTTCTTTTCTGTGCATATTTTTCAGCATTTATGAGGCTATAAACCCATAGCATTATACAAAGGAGTTCCGTTTTGTAATTGTTTTGTGCAAAAAGTCAACTGCTTTTGTTTCTTTTAAATATATGACTTACTAGGTTTGTGTGATGCTCTCAGAATTAACTACTACTACATTCATTTTTCATCCTGGGAGGCTGTGACAGGGGAAGCGAGCCTCTTTCCCAGTGCTACGTGCTGGGGTGGCAGTGGGCTGAAAGCAGGATGTGCTCCTGCTGTGGTCTTGCAATATGGGGATATAGTGGTGGAAAGCCTACCCAGCTGTCCAGCAAGAGAGCTGCTTCTTATGGTGGTCCTCTCTGAGAGCTTAGGCCTGGAAAAGGTGCTGTGATCACATGTTAACTACACTGTTAAAAGTTGATTTAAGCATCTATGATATAGTCAGTAATCAGGGTGACAACGTTTAAAAAAAATGAATATGGTTTTGCTATTTTTCATTTTTTATGCCATTTCTTTTCCATTTTTTCCAAGTTGCAGATGAGTGTTGTGGGTACTGTAGAAACCAGGGCAACAAATGCTGAATGTTTAAAGAGATGCTTTGCATAATGGAGGTTGGCACCAAAAGGAAGCCTGATGAAAGTGATTCAGTGGCAGTGGTTCCAAGCTGGCTGATGTCTTGACTGTATGGGTTGAGTCTCTTTAGCCAGTATTCTCAAATGAATAGTGATATGAAAGATTCAAAAATGTTAGAGGAGGGAAGATTTTGTATCATGTAATGTTAGTAATTTAAAAATACCTATTCTAGCATTACTAATTCAATATTGCTTCTAGGGTAGCAGGGTCAGACAGTACTGCAACAAAGGCCATGACTTTAATACACTTCAAAAGCAGACGGCTGGATAAACAGTTCTGCAAGGGAATTTAGATGGGTTTGTGCTAAACACTTTCTTTAGAGATTGAAATAAGCTAGAAAGCAATCACAGATTATGCATTTCAAAACTATTGAAAAGGAATGTAAATTTTTTGACCTTTGCATTATTACTATCATAACACATAAAAAATCCCTTTACAGAAACAATAATTTACTTAAGGCTGGAAATCTGATTCCTAGTGCCTGTCCTGTAGAAAGATTTCCTCATGACCTGATTTTGATCTGACATTTACTTCTGCATTAGAAAGACACATTCTGTTTTAACTGAAATTTGATTCAGGGGAAAAGCACTCATGCAGTAGTGGAAGAGACCTCACTATAACATTTTCAATACATTATAGGACTGTTTTTACAGCTACTGCCCTGGGAGCGTACAGGTAGGAGCTGTCTATTTGGCTTCAGTGCCCAAGTTGAAAGGACACATCAGGGGTTAACCTTGTTGATAGTCTCCATCTTGAAGTGTGCATAGTGTATAATTCTTGGAAGGGTTTTTGAGTTTTACTGGTTTAGTAGAGGTAGTGCACATGCATGTTTTGACTCAGACTGAAAATAAAAGTGAGAATGCACTATTTGAAAGACCGACTTGCATAAAGCTTGTCGGTCATGCTTAAAAGACAAGATGAAGCAAAGGGAAGATGAGATGCAGAGAGGATATATTTCTGTATTAAATATCTTTGGCATATGACAGACTAGAGTAGGAGAAACAAGGCTCTACTAATGTATGTGTCTATGCCCAGCACTCTTGGAATAAGTTCTATGGGGGAGGAAGCAGGTAGAGGAATGCTTAATGCAGAGGCATTTGACAGACAGGAAGACTGTGGAAGAATTGTACCTGTTTATTTAACTTAAAATCAATAATTTGGAGAGTCTATAATAATTCACAACAGTTCAATTAATTATAATACTTTTCCAGTTTACTCCTACATTCACCCCTTCTTTTGTTTACTGAGGAACACAAAAGTGTTTTTTTTCTTCCTCTTTTATGTCCTTCTGATGTGAAATTCCATTGAAACTGTTAATTTTCTTTGCCTCTCATATTCTATTTGGTTTCTTCTGATGTTAACCACTTTGTTCAGTTATTTTAATTAAAATGTTTCCTAATTAGTGGTGAAAGAATCTTAAATACTACATATTTCTAAAGTATTTAGAAACTTTCAGCATAATCTTAAGTCTTAAAGCAGTGTTGTAAACTTAAAACACCTTAATTATCTAAATATTGTTCAAAATGCAAGCCGGCTACCTTTTGTATGTCTTGTATGAGAGAAACAGCATGCATGAGAGAAAATACTTTTCAGATTGCAATGGGTCTGGTTTTCTTAGATGGTTTTAACATTTTCAGTTTTCAAATAATGCTTTCTGGAATACTTCTCTTGCAATCAGATAAGATGATTGATTGATTTCTGCCTTCTAAACAAGACAATTTTTTAAAGGACGTCATTTGTGAGAAAATACTTTTATTTCATTAGTAAATAAATGTTGAATTTACTTGTGGAAAAAAATTCAGTAACCATCTATTTATGTGGTATTCATCAGATCTGCATTATGAACTCTCAAAATTACAAGAATCGGGTGTCTAAAAATGGGGGAAGAGGGGGATTTTATAACTTAATTAGCTATCATATAATATCTGCAGTTTATAAAATTCCAGGAAGGTTTGCAAACTGTTGAATTTGAGTCAAACTTCTAGAGCTGATGGTTATCAAGGGGGAAAAAAGATGACATTTCCAGATTCTATTTTGCCCAAAAAGCTGGCAGGAATGTGATACAAAATGAAGTCCTGACTGGTGGTACCAAACCCCATTAGCTCGGAACCGGGGTTGTCGTGGATGAACGAGACATGACTTGTGCAGTTCCATGAGCATGAAGGGGTATGCTTGGAATCAGTTGCTCTTTGTTTAGTTCTGTGATAATCCAGGAGTTGCAGGGAGGGAAGACAAAGTAACTTGTCTAACAGCACTCCATAATCTTGTATGTTAACTGATGTGAAATTGTATCTCTGGCACCTAGCTGCTGAAACTAACCTGGCATCATCCTTATGTGGGAATAAGCTCCTGTGGAAAAGAAATGAGAGTAAGGTATCGGGGCTAAATGATGTAAATCCAACATGCCCCATCAGAGTATCGAGAGGCAAAAATGGGAGTGACTATGTAAGTCAATTCTGTAGCAGCCTGGAAAAATATTTGGTGCCAGTATCCGGAAAGTGAAGCTCTCTCCATATCACCTGCCTGTATTGGTTTTGATGGGTTTACCAAGATTTCTGGATTCACCCCAGTCCTTAACTCTGGATGACTTAACAGCTTGTTGACCTGCCACTTTTGACAAGTGTGATGTAGCTGTCATTTACGTAACTGGCATGGAAATTACTAAGGTCTAGGAGCCAGAGTAAATACAGGCTTGAATCCTTAGTTTCAAATATTGTCCAGTGAATGAGGAATGGGAGTGGTATCTATAAACACATCTGATATTTTTCAGACAGATCCCATTTTATTCTTAAGAAAAAACTAAAAAGAATTACAAGACATTCCTGTGCCAGACTCACGATACATACAAGATTGTACATGATTTTCTTTGGGGGTAGAGTAGGAATTTGTGTGATTTTGCTTTGTCTTTGAGTAAAAGATTCTTTAGAAAAATCTCAACAAAGTTCCTCCTTGCAAAAAGGAGGATCTGTCTTTGCAGTTACTCTTCACTATGCTGTCCCATAGTATTTCTAAAGAATTTATACGCTGTGATGCTCAACGATCGGTGAGTTTAAGCAAAGTGTGTTAACTACTTCCAAGCAAAAGAATAACACAAGAAATAACAATTAAATATGACAGAGCACCCCAAGAGTGTGTTGGCTGTCATCACTCTGATTCTTGGAGAAAGCCAATAGTCAAGGACTCCAGCATCTTCTCTTTCCAGCTAGTGACAAAGATGGGAGAATATTCTTCTCATCCTCATGTTACTGAGGACCTCTTTTGCTTATTTTTTTTGTTAGTGATAATTGTGTCAGAGATAAAGCTTAATTCTCATCTGAAATTTAGTCTAACTGAGCCCGAGAGCATTTTTGTCATTGTTTGCTTCTAATAAAGTTTACTTAGCATTTAGGAAGTAGATTTTTAGAAATATTTAGATATCTAAACAATTAAAAATTCTCATCTTCTGAAGTAGGTGGGGGTTTTTCTTCTACTTTCTTGGCTTTAACTTTGGACTAGTGGGAGACTGACAAAAGAAAGTGAGTGAGCATGCTTTATTTTTAAGCAAGCAGCTGTTACTAGCTAATCTAACCTAGATTTAAATTGGGTTTTTATTGGCTTGGCTCAGGCCAATGTAAATTAAAGCTGACACGTCCTTTTGCAAGTCTGGTGCAAGTTAGCAAGGCCTTGAGTGGTATAATATTTAGTGTAGCCAGCAGGAGTAGGGAAGTGATAGTTCCATTGCACTCGGCTCTGGTGAGGCCCCACCTCGAGCACTGTGTTCAGTTTTGGTCCCTTCACTACAGGAAGGATGTTGAGATGCTGGAGCACATCCAGATGAGTGTGACGAAAGGTGGTGCAGGGCCTGGAGCACAAGTCCTGTGAGGAACATCTGAGAGAACTGGGGGTTTTAATCTTGAGGAAAAGGAGGCTGAGGGGAGACCTTATCACTCTCTACAACTGCCTGGCAAGGTGGTTGCAGAGATGTTGGGGTTGGTCCCTTCTCTCAGGTGACAAGTGATAGGAGGAGAGGAAATGGCTTAAAATTGTTCCAGGGCAGATTTAGGTTAGATATCAGGAGGAATTTCTTTACTGAAAGGGTTGTCAGTCATTGAAACAGGCTACCCAGGTAGGTGGTGGAGTGACCATCCCTGTAGATATTCAAGAGGTGTGTACATGAAGTCCTTAGGGACATGGTCTAGAGGTGGACTAGTCAGGGTTAGGCTATGGTTGGACTCGATCTAAAGGGTCTCTTCCAACCTGGGTGATTCTGTGATCCTAACTTTTTTAGGATTTAATTTATTTGGCTTAATTGAGACAATGCTTTCCTTGGTTTGTTTTTGTCACTTCCTCTCCACCTTCTTCCATTATAAGACCCCTAAGCTATGGTTTCATTTTTTTTATTCTCCATCTCTCAGTGATGACAAAAAACTGTGGATCTGAATATTTTTGATCATTAACAAATCTACTGCAACTTTTCTTCACCAGTAGATGTGTTACCCTTGGAGTCCTGTCTTAAATCCAGATTAAGTAATTACAGTTGGTCCTTCCAGAATGTATCTACAATCTGAAATAGATAATGAATTCTTAATTTCTTGTCCTAAACATTGATGCTTCTACTTTGTCCTGTAGACTCCTTGTTTCTTGAAATGATTTCTTCTAGTCTGAGCTTTGTCCATTCATGTGTGAATTCATATATGATTTCACTATTTCATTAATATACTTCCCATAAAAATTGATCACATCCAAACGCCTATGAAATTAACTAGATAACATGAAAAACATTCAGGTGGAAACAAAGTACACAAATAACAAAAAATCCCCTTGGAAAAAATCTGATTCATCTGTTCTGGTGCTGAAAATACACTTTCATACAATGATTAGAAGACAGCCAGTTCAGGTTCCTTTGGAATGTTACATTAAAGATCTGTTTTAACTGCATTTATCTTGAATTAATTATGTCAGGAGTGTGACTTTTTAAAAAGTTCAGCAGTACTTGGATCCCTTGTCCTCTGTGCACCTATTTGGGTCCATTTTTAGCTAAAACTGGTTTTGTGCTTGAGTCACATGATTGTTTAATGAACCTGCATAACTGAGGTGGGATCATTGTTTTATTTGATTCTATTTTATTTATCCCAAACAAAGCCTTTTTTGTGTGTGCTGCATGCATTTGGTACGTTTTTCTGTAGCAGATGATATAGCAGCTCTACAGGAAAGGTGTATCTTCTGGGGCAGTAATAATGTGCACATAAATCTAAGTCCTGCTCACTTGCAGAGGTTAAGAAAAAATCAAACCACTTGTAATTATGGCAAAAAGAATCTTAATGATCCCCCCAATATGCTAAAAAGAACGTACCTGATTTTTCTTGTGGTCATTGAAGAAATTAATATATTCAAGAAACTTGAGAACTCTGGTTCCCTTTGTGATTTGAATTTGTTCATAAGGTGCTATAATCATCTTGCTTGTGAATTTGGACTCATGAGAGTGAAACTTCCTGATAAGGTATACGTTTCAGGGATGATTTTTGGCAGTGTGTTGTTACACGTTATAGGAAGCAATTTGAGGAATTTGACTTGATCATCTCACCAGATCAGTCGTCTTGTTCATATGAATATTTTGATTTGTCTCTGGTGGTTTCTTTTTTAGTCAAGCAACTGGTGCGTTTAAAACCACCAAAGCATTCAGTAGGCTTTCATAATATGTAATATCCTATTGGTGATTACTCAGTCATCTGTAACTTTTAGTTCATCCTAAATATATCATTTAGTTCTTCCTATATATATCACCTATGCTATTTTCGTACAAGTTCTCCAATCTGAAAATGGATCACAGCTCTAAATTTGAAATGGATGTTTACTTGATATTTTTTCACTTAGGGAATGTTAGCAGATTCTTTGTATGTTTAACTCAGCCGACTTGCATCCTCTGTTAACTTGTCTTTCCCATGAGGAAATTGTTGTACAAATGAACTATTGAATTTATGTGCAACCATGGTGCTGCTCTTCTGTGGTTACGCTGTGTGACACAGTGGAATGCACCAACAGGGTATGAGTGGCATTAACATGTTGTGTGCATTTTGGGAGATTTAGTATTAAAACTGATCATTAATTACATTTAAAGTTAAGGAAGTTGTTTAAAGTGAAATTCCAGGATCTGCCTGGGGGTTTGGAGAGAAAGCAGTGGTACTGTAGCACAGAGGCTTTATGAGATCCACCAGTCTGTATTGTTTTTCCCTAGTTTGCATTATGCTAGGAGCAGGAGCTGGGAGTTTCCATTTGAACTCATCTTGGCTGAGTATGCAATAGCTTTTATAAGGGTTTCAGCCACCATACTCTTGAATATGTCTCACTTCAGGCAGTTGTCAAAGGTAGCCTGTTGCTGTAGGAGAGACTTCAACAATTGAGGAAGAAGGGACTGAAATCTCAGAATAACCTGAATGTTTAAATATATTATTAAAGAACATTTCTCATTGATGTTTCATGACAGAGACCCAATGAAAGAGAGTTTAATAGGGATTATTTGAATGAATTTCATCTTTCCTGCATCTTCAACTGCTCCAATGTCTTGCAGTCCAGCAAAATTCAATCACCACTACTGTATTTCACACTCTTATGTAGAGTAATACAAAGATTATTGACAAATATTTTAGTGATTTTAGTCTGTTCCTTGAAATAAGGTTAACACGCTGGGAAAAGTAGTTACTGCTCCCCTCCTCTTTGAAATTAAACAGCCCCACTCTCTTCTCCAGTTTCCATAGAAGATGAGGACTACCAAATTTGGAAGTAGACCTTGGTCTGAGCTGTGGCCATCAGGATCTCCAGCAATTAAATTGCCTCTTTTCTACCCAGTTGGAAAGAGCATTTAAAACCTGCTTAGTTCCTGCTCACATCTATTCTTCATACTGAGGCAGCAGACAAAGGGGCTGGTGTGACAGGAACTCAAGCCATTGGACTCGAATCGCTGATTAGCTCATTTCACTTCAGCCATGTGGCTTTTAGACAGAAGTCTGGAGACAAATATCTCCCAATTACCTGAAGTAAATTGCTTCATAGCTTGTTACCAAAATTCTGAGCAAGGTTTTGGCTGCTGCCTGATATTTAATTAAACTCCATGAATCTGATAACTTCTCTGCGTGATGTGGCAAATAGCAAATGCTTAGATAAAAGTTTATTTCAAAATATGGAAAGGGGAAAAAAAACCCCAAACCACCAAAACCCCACCCCAAAATTCAAACCCTTGTTGTTTCAGTGGAAAGGTAAGGAGATTTTTTGCTATATCAAAGCTTAAATACAATCTAAAGCTAACTTGCATTTTTTGCAGTTAGAGAATAAAAGAACAGAAATAGCGAGGTTATAATTCCTGGCATGATTCAGGCACATTTTAACTCCATGCAAGTATCTCTCTAATCTGACATCTTTGTGTCTCACTCAGCAGACTTCAAGAAATAATTTCTTATTCATGATCCTACCATCTAATAGCTGCCTGCTGGACAAAACAGAACAAAAAGACAATTGCCATCATGGAGAGTTGATGGTTGTACTGTACAACAAAAGATAGTAATTAGAGGAAAGAAAGAAACAAGAATAAGTTGCTCTTGGTCAGCACTAAAATTAATGGCAGACATCCCAGAGAAGGAGTTGGGTTAAGAAATATTTTTGAAGACGCTCGTGGAGAATTTCTGTTCCATGTGAGTCTAACACAGAAGTCAGCATTAATATTTATGTGAGAAAATTTAAAATGTGGATGTGAGAGGCTGGCATCGTGGGGATGAGGCAGGTTAATGAGATCTCATCTGTGAGTGCGAGATAATCGTGTGTGTGGGAAGGATATGGCAAGGAAAGCACTGACTGGAAATAGCCTGGACTCAGAAGACCAAGTTCCTGAAGTTTGATGTGATAGGAAGGGGAAGTGCGTGGTGCCTTCAAGGAGAGGGTTTAGACTAAAGTGTGTTCTCTTGCTATGACTAACAGGTGGGAATTATTGCCAAGTTATATTTTATGCAATGGTAAAATGCTGTGACTGTTAAACTGAGGTATCTCAATCTTGTATGCAATCTGTAGCAGGTTGAGCAGCTGATTAAGACTTGAGATTCTGTTACAGGTTCCTATGACTTTTAAAAATTGTCCTGTATGCTTGGATTACTAATTATTTTTTATAAAAAAAATTTGATACTGCATGAAATTCCAGGTCTTTGCGCACATAATCTAGAGTGCGATGAGTATCGCAAATTAAGACACAAATTGCATCTCACAATCACAGTCGTCTTTGTTTCTGTTGTTTACCCTAAAACACAAACTCAGAAATACTACTAAAAAAAATAAATTCTCTTTCAAGTTACTTATGCAAGTTGAAATACGTTCCCTAAAGAGGGTCAAGGAGGCACAAACTGTCAGAACCACACATCTTGCTGGGGCTCTCAAACCATTGCTTAAAGTGTAAATGGATATTTGTCATTCATTGAATGTTATGAGGCAAGGCAGGCATCAAGTACATTTTTCTAAAAAAGAAAAAAAACCCAAATCAACGTAGAGGAAAGATGTTTGACAGATGAATGTTACTGACGTGTCGTAACTCTAAATTAGGAACTTGCAAAGAACAGAACATTTGGAGCTGTCCCACAGCTAAGTAATACCACATATGGCCATACACCTATGTCAGTGGTGGTGTTCAGAGAGGGGATAACAAATCTGCGTCTTGTCAGTGGTTCTTAGAGGTTTAATTTGAGGTTCTGAGAGATTTTGGGTTTGTGCTTTGGCCTTTATTAATGTATGCTCATGCAGAGACGCACATGCTGGTTAGGTTCTCAGGTATTTAAAAGTTCTTTTCCTTGGAGTTTCAGGGCCATCTGTCTGGAACATTCCGCTAAAATCTTGAAACAAAAATATCAGGAGAATAATAGTATCATGTATTGACGGAACAAGTGAGATATTGTAGTTTTCTACAGTTCTAGCACAAACTTTAGTGATGTTTAAGAAAGAGCACAATGGCTCTTTGCCCTTCTACTTTTCCTGCAATAGAGCAGGATTAGGGAGTATTTAATTCAACAGTAACCTCTTGGGGGGTTTTTGGTTGGTTGTTTTGTTTGTTTGTGTTTCCAAGAGAGTCATGCATAAAATGACAGGGTGAAGGGAAATTTATACAAGGACATTTAGAAAAAGCAGGTCTGTCTTCTGGCACATTAAGCTTACATCAGTTCCGTGTTTCTCAACATTATACGTGTACACACGTGTATGAATACAGAGAAAGTATGAGAGTTCATTTAAACTTTGATCCCTATATACAGCAGGTAGAAAACATTAAGTTTTAACTGTGTGATTGAGACAGCACAACAAAGAGTTAAGTTCCTTGACTTCTGGAGGCAAGGAAGATGAATATAAAAAAGTAAAGACTAATAGTAAGCCATACCTTAAGGTAAGTCAAATAAGTGTGGAAGCTTGTTTTTGCTTTGGATTTATGGTTTTGGAGAAAACTCCTTTTGTCTGTTGGGGTTTTGTTTATTTTTGTTCTACGAGTAAATCACTTCTTGAATATATAATGGAATATTTGAGGGGTTTTGGACAGCCTTATAGTAAAATGGGTACAAAAATCTGAACATGCTAAATGCCTAATGCAACTAACATTCTTTACTAATGGGATACCTAACAATGTTTAAAAAAACAAGAAAGAAAAAAAAACAACCAAAAAACAACCTGACCAACCAAGCAAAACACACACACCTCCAACACCAAATGTTCTCTCAAAACAGCAATTCTTGTTGATGGGATCACAAGGTGATGCTGCTCACTCTTAGGTTTCTGTTGTTTGTTTGGGGTTTTTTACTGTCTTTCTCATAGCACTTTAGCAGACAGGGACAGAAATAGCATCTAGTTCTCATGGAAGTTCCAGTGACTTCAGGAGGTCTTATGTTACAGATAAATATTTATGTCAGTTCCACAGACAAGCACATCAGGAACGTAAAAATGAATTGGCTAGCTAAAAGTTGCCAAACAGGTCAACAGTGAATTAAAGGGTGCTGTGTCCTGTACTGAAACAATGATGTATGACATCTTCCTTTACACTGTCTATTGAGCCATGCATATGACTCTTAAAATAAAACCTAAAAGAAGCGTACTCTTTCTAGTACATTTTTTCCATCTTCAGCTCAAGATTGTTCCATCTGCACAGTGCTCCTCATGTTGAAATTTTTTTATTTTGGATGGATAATAATTAGCATGTTTCTCTCTTTGCCCTGTCTTCCTTTTGGATCAGTACAGCATTTATTAACTCTAATTAACCTTGCACTGGGATGAAAAGTGTAATGAGACTCTTGAATAACATTTAATGATAACAGAAACACAAAAATGAACTTTTGCTTGCTTACCAGATGGAGTTTTACCACTGTCTTACTGCTCTGACTCAGAAAAACAAATACATGGTTTCTACAACTCCTGGGTATACGTACAAAAGTAGTGCTGGCAGTAAAGCACAACTGAAGAAATGTGTTTGGGTTTTTTCTTCCCATTGAATATTTAAACATGCTTTAATTCAGACAAGCAAAATACATTCCAAAAAGCTGCACTGTAACCGTATTTGGGAGAAAACAATGAGGTGTAGGTAGTAGGTACTTTTCCCTGATCTTTTTCTTATGGTACCTATATAAACTCTCAAGTTAGTGTTATATTAAAAATAGAGTGTTTCGCTACTTCATTGCAAACAGAATGGAATTCTATGTGTAATCTCCTTGGCTAAGTTTCTAGATGATCATACTATATCTTTTATCACCCTTAAATATATACGCATACACATACATATCTACACACACTCTCTTATACTACTTCAGACTTCGGATATTTTTCTGTCTCCAAGTTGCTTCATTGGTGCACACACTTGAGGACAGACAGGACTATTTTGTTTTCCCAGACCAAACTGAGTTAAACCCCACTGAAAGAACTCAATGTTAGCAATAAAGTGTTCATACCTGCAATAGCAAATATTGTTATCGGGAGCGTTTCTCCCAGGGCTTGTTTTCTGATTAGAATGCTTTTCCTGAACTATGAATTCATTATGAAGGTAGAGGAGTAATGTAAACAAAATGTATCATGTGACTGCCATTGAAGGGTATCAATGTCCCTTCACCAGCCGATACCTACTTGTAACGCATTTCTTCATTGCAAGGCCCTGCTCTGGGTACAGTTTCTGGAGAGACTGGTGCTACTAATGCCAATGGAAGCTCGACATGAACTGAGAAGACCATAGTTTGTCTTAACATGTTGCAGTTCCATTTGGAGAAATAGCTCCCAATTGAGAAGGGCTTAACCTATGAGAAAAACAAACTATTAACAGGGACTTCTGGTTAAAATCAACCTCAATGAAGTGTCACTGTGGCTGCAAAAGTTGGGATGGAGGCAGTTAAACAGAGGCATCTAGTGCCTTTTTAGATTCCTCATGGTCTCTATAACTTCTGGATGGTCTGGTGTAACATAGGACATTAGATCTTTTGAGCAGAAGACCATACAGGGTGCTTCAGTACACTTAAAATGACAATAGATGCTTACACTTGGGCATCTCACTGCTCAGTGTCACATATACAACTGTATACATATGACTATAAGTTACATTGTATGGCTAGGATCCCCATGTTGCAGGTGGTAATATAAATATGTAGATCTCTTACTGAAGTCATCTTAGAGCAGATCTCAAGTGAGGCAATTTTATTTATATTAATTGTAAAGGCTGGGAAACCAGGGGCACAGCCTCTATCCTGACCCACAGCAGAGTCAGAAATAAAACACCCCTTTAAGTATGTTGTAGGCTCCATGCTTTCATCATCTTTCCCGTTGCGATATCCCCTGTGAAATGGTTTGTGTCTTCAAGAGATGCACTTGAAAATTCCAGCCCATTAGAAACTTGGTCATCTCTCCTGTATTTTATGATGCTGTTACATTACACTAGGGAAACCTATTTAAATCAGAAGGTGCGATGTGGACCATGACTAGCCTGAGGCTGGCAATCCACAGCAGTGGATTATTTTTTCCACCCTAGACAGAAAGTGACTACTAATCACTGCAGTAACTGTTCCTGTCTCTTGCCTATCACTCAGATAAATTATTTCCATCTTCTCTCTCCATGCAAAAGATACATCTTCAGCAATAAACCAAATATTTTGAAGTTCACCTGAAGAACTAACAATCTGTTTGATTCTACTGAACCTATATAAAGAACATACTTCAGATTGTATCCTCAGTAGTGCGCTTCTGCACTTGCTTTAGTAATACTGAAAACCAACGATGTAAGGACAGGGCAAGGTATTAAATTTGAATGTACCATTTACATCTGGCAAAAACATTTTCAAGAGTGGGGGGCTTTGCAAAATAATTTTAAAAGGTGCTTGTTCAGTTTTCTTGGGTGGGTTTTTTGGGATTTGTTTTTGTTTCATGGAAGGGTATCAAATTCCACATAGTGAACTGCATCTGGTGACATGTTCTGAAAGCTAGGACCTTTGTCCCTGGTTTTAAATGCTTTGGTGCTTACAGACCTACAAAGGTTTACTGTTCCTGTGGTGTCTTTTTTTTATAAAAATATATTTAAATATATTTAGGAGTGACTGCAATTGTAGAAAATCTGATTTATGAGCCTTAATGTCTAACACTGTAATGGAAGATCTGCGACCTGCATTTAGTTTGCACAAATACAACAACTACAGATGGTGCAAGGCATTGATAAATTGGTCTCATATTTTCTTATACTGCAAGATATAGCCAGATGTTGTATATAAATATGAAGAAAAAGTATGGGGAGGCAGGGGAGGAAGGGAGGAACCCAAACAGTAGTCCTATATAATGTGTAGTAGAATGAATGTGCAGTTGATACATAGGTATATTTATTATTTGGAATATGTATTTTCACCTTTTTAAGTGAAAATTAGTGTCACTAAAAGTTTTTCTGGATTTGTTACTAATGACGTAAAATTGTCAGATGCAAAAATATAAAGGTATGGAAACCTACCCAAAGCCCCTCCTTTTCATAAGGTTTCCTCTGATTTACCTGATACAGAGCTTTCTCTGAGCAACAGATAGCATGCAATTTCTACTGCTGTTAAGCACCATACTGGAGCTTTCACAGATTTAGGAACACCTCAATAGCAGTTTCTCTCTTGTTAAGTACTTAACAAAACTTGGGTGAGAATAAGCCACTTCCTCAGCAACAAGAAAAAAATGAAAGATAAGGGGAGGGGAAGAAAAAAAAACCCAACTGAAGTGAAAGAGCCAGAAAGGGGAGGGGCAAAGTTTCTGCTGGAAGCTCTGTATTGAAAAATTACTTTAATGAGTGAGGGACTAACTCGGTTGCCTGATTAGTCTCTGAGTTCATGTGATGAATATCCCAAAATTGAATATACTACTCTTGTAAGCTCTGTGATAGGTGAGAATTACATTCTGAGCCACAGCAGCTGGATCTAACCTCTGGCAACAGGGCCATAGGTATTTAGAAACATTACTGAGTAATTTTCAGTAGGAAAAGGTGAATAATTGTGCTTTGTCCCTGCCCATGGTAAGGTGTTGGAACTTGATGATCTTTTAAGGTCCCTTCCAACCTAAACCAGTCTGTGATTCCATGTAAAAACTGACTATCAAGAAAAATAACAATGACAAGCTTTCTTTATTATTTATATTACAGGCTTTTTGTTTCTTGAAGGGGAAAAAAAAAGGAAAAAAAAAAAGAAAAAGAAAAGCAGCTATTGATGTAAGGTGCAGCCAGATTTAAGCTTTTTCCATTCATGAAGCCAGAGAGTTATGGTATGGGCACCCACTGTCAGTGACAGTCTTACCAAAACAAAACAAAAAATCCCTGCATTCCAACAGCTCTGCGTGTTTTCTGTTGGGAAGCAAACACTCTTCCTAACAAAGAGTTTTACTGTTGACCATAGGTGAAAAGGAAGTGGAGATTAATTCATTTAGTTTGTTTTAAACTTGTTTTGAAATACTTGAATAACACAGATTAGCTCTAACATAGCTGTAGCTATTTGTAATGTTACTTTCCTAATGCAAAGCTGACCTGTTTATAAAAGTTTAGATTTCTGATTTCCATTCAAAATACCTGATAGGCTGCAACTATGTTCTTTGTTTTCAAGTTGTGATGTATTTAGGTTAATGTTAGAATAGGTATCAGGAGCCACATATAGACAAAGGTGTCCCAGGCAAAAATATTTAGGGAGCTGTTTAACATCCACTCCCCTAACTGGATTGTGCTGTCCTTCACCTGGATCATAGTGACATTCTCAGGACATCTCCTGTGTCACTTGGATGATTCAGGGACAGTCATGAGTCAAATGGAGCTCTTCAGCCCTTCTCTCTTGAGGATAGTAGTAAGGTGGTCTTTGGAGGGACTTGGACATTTGAGCCTTTTAACATACTGTTTTATGTCAAGTAAAAAAAGTTTACCAACAATGTTGGGAGAAAAATATTTCTTGCCACTCTTTAGTTCTTGTCCCTCTTTCTCTCACCTTGTTTTAAAAACAAAACAAACTAGAATTTTTCACCACCTAAGACTATAATAGTTTCAATTTTAATAGTATAATACTTTCAGTTTTATGGTGACTCTTTTCTTCCCTCCCCCACCCCCTTCCAATGACATATCTATTACTCATTGCAATTGTTCCTACTTGCTCACAGACTCTTTTTACTCCTGCTCCAGCTCTAACAACTCAGCCTACGCAGGGCTGGTGTTTCCTTCATATATTACTTGTTCTCTGAATTTTTACTGCTAATATATTTCCATGACCGGACCTCTTTTAGTGACCTGCAACTCCCATCCCCGCCTATGACCCTGGCATGCAGCAGGAAGCCTCAAGCTCTGCACAGAACAGTTTTGAAGGAATCCACTATTCAATATGAAGAATTACATGAAATGCTGTAATGCACCAGGAAGACTGGCAACCTAGGGCTTTTTTTTTTTTTTTATAGAATGAATTATCACAAGATGACTTCTTCTGAATTGTTGTGGTAAAAATTAACTGCTACCTCCTGCTTTGTTTTCTAAATCCCTTTGATTAAATGTTTAAGCCCATTTTAAAGATATCTGCCACCACCATGCAACAGGACTAGAATGGTTTCAGTTCTGAGGGTTAGGAAAACTTTTGCTTTACACAAGCAAGATGTTTGTCCTCAGTAACAAACTGCTTCCAAAGAAGGCAGAGGAGCATCCTCCTGGTGTTAAGGCAAAGTGTCTTAATGTAAAATTGCATTCCATAGTCTGAAAAACAGATGCAATGTGGTGGGTTTATGAAGAATAAACTGAATTTGTGAACACAGAGGTGAGCAGAAGATCTCCTGTAAGATCTAATGACAATGTACAGCAGTCTGGTGAGAAAGCTGTGCTTCAGGCATCAGTGCCATCGCATTTACAGCATGCAGTCTGAATTGCTACTCTACAAAAAGATGACCATGACAGTTGTGAGTTATCATGTGAAAATGGTCAATACTAGTAAATTTTGCTGCCTACAATCAAAAGAGGAACTTGGATGCTCTCTGGGGACCTGATTTTACTCCAGGAGATCAGTCGGCTGG
This sequence comes from Laterallus jamaicensis coturniculus, assembly GCA_022605575.1. Taxonomy (NCBI): domain Eukaryota; kingdom Metazoa; phylum Chordata; class Aves; order Gruiformes; family Rallidae; genus Laterallus; species Laterallus jamaicensis. The sequence goes on from JAKCOX010000005.1 coordinate 9,476,204, forward strand.
CTTTATTTGAAATAAAAGGACACTGCCTGAAAAGTGCCTGAGGCTTCCAAGAGGAAATGGAAAACACAGTTTTCCATGTTCAGGGTGTGCAGTTGCTCACAGTCTATAAAGTATGGGGGTGGGTGAATAATATATATTTACCATATTCAGTAAGTTCAGCAGGTATTAGGGAATTCTATGAAATATATTCCACGAATATTATTATACTACCGGTGGGATCACACGTGCCATAGTTGGGATTTCCAGATGACTGCAAACCCTTCTCATCAGTCATCAGTAATGGTTAACAAAGAAAAGAAATCTAGGGTTAGGATTTTTAATAAATTGATATTGATGGTATTATAATATTATTTGTAAACTAGGCTGCTTCTGGAACACAGCTTTCAGCTCTGTTTATTTTATTTGAAAGAAGACTATAGGGAAAAGAGAAGGGGTTCAGAGATTAGCAATAAGAATGCTTGGAGAAGTGGAAAGAGTACCATATGAAGTAAGATTGAAAAGACAGGAGCAGTTTACTTCAAAATAGAGATGAACAAGATGGGACATGAAAAATAACTGAGTGAAAAAGACGGTGTGCAAAAATGGGTTTATAGAGAAGCTAGTGCAGGCTTTCTACTTGCCTTCTGACATAATATTGGAGGAAGGCAGTATTCAGAGAAATTGAAAGACAGCAAATCTAAAATCGACGGGAGGAATTATTTTTTTTCAGCCAACAACAAGCTAACAAAAGTCACTGCCACAATGTATTACTGGAGTCAAGAGCTCAGTTGGATTAGAAAAGGAAATGGATGTTTGTATAGATTATAACAACAGCCAGACTTACTAGGGTTTTAAAAATAATCAGGGATCTAGAAATGATATAAATTCTCATGCTTCGGGGCAAAAGACAATGATAGCAGCTAGGAATATTATTTTTTTATGGGCAGCACACCTTTTAACTGTGCACTGTGAGGGTTCTTGAATTTTCCCCTGAAGCATCAGAGGCTGGCTGTTGGGAGGCAGGTGGTCAGAAAGACCTCTAATATTTCCTAAGAACAGTTTTAATGTTCAGTTTCAAAAGGGGATGTTGGAAAATATTTGTTCTGCTGCCTGAGCTACTCGTCTGGAATACTCAAAAATATTTTTTTTGTTTTGTGGGTTGTCGCAGTTTTACATAGCTGTGCTGCTGAGATGGCTTCTGCAAGCAGCAGCAGCTAGAGGCCCCAGGCTGTAAACATCAGCCAGTTCAAACCCACAGTTGCTGCTGACCAGGGCAGAGCCAGTCTCCCATGGGTGGGACCCCACAGTGCCTTAGGTGAAGGGTGGGTGTGTGTGGAATGCTCTCTCCCCCTGCCCCCGGCTAAGAAGGAAAACAACTCAGGAGGAACTGACTGAAACCCCCCATTCCCCATTTCCTGTCTCTCCCTGTGCTGCAATGGTGGGGAAGAAGGGAGAGAATTTATGATTAAAGTCTGAAGAAGGAAGAGGTGGGTGGAAGTGTAAGGTCCTGGGAAGGAAAGCAGCTTGTAAGGAATTGACTAGAACCCCACTCCCCATTCCTTGCCCCTCCCCGCGCCATGTTGTGGGGAGAAGAAGGGAGTAAAATTGTGAAGAAGTATGTTTGCTATAGAGGGAGGGGTGCGAGGAAGGTGCTTTAAGACCTGGCTGCACTTCTCATTACCCGACTCTGGTTGTAGTAGTAATAAATCACTTTCCTTTATTCTGTGCTGAGTCCGTTTTGCCCATTGCACTAATTGGAGAGTGATACCTCTGTCTAAATCTTGAATACTAAGTCTCCTGATATATATTTTCTCCCCTTTTCAGCTGAAAAGAGGAGTGAGCAAGTGGCTTGGTGGGCATTTGGCCTCTAGCCAGGGCCAAACCACCACATAAGTCCAGAATAAACACATAAATGTTTTATTTATATACATAAAAATAGGTATGTATGCATACTAGCTGGGAAGCCATACAGCTTTGCACATTGCCATATTTACAGCCTAGTTAAGGCAGAAAGAGATACGTATGTATCAAGAATGTGTACTCCAAAAAATGGTTGGGATAGATACCAAATACAGGAAAAAAATGTTAGGTCAACTGGCAGAACTGTAAAGCAATGTTCTAAGAACCTGTCTTGGCTTCACTGTTTTGTGTCTTTTGTGTCCCTGATTAACAGGTGTGTTACGCCTTCTTATCTCCCAATGTTGTGAAGCTTTGATGTTTGCCACAATATACGGAAAGGAAGAAGCCTGTGTGATAATTCTGTTTTTTCACTACACAAGTCTTTGCAGCTTCAAAGGTCCCAGACTTCCAGTGGAGATGGATGTTATACCTACAAATAAAAATGTGTGCCATTCAAACTCATCTAAAAACACCACTAACAACAACCCTAACAAATACTTAATTTAACAAGATAAGTTTTATTCTTTTGCACTGTGTTTTCTTCAATTAAATCTATGGACTCAATTTATTTATGACCTGGGATAAGTTGGTCAACAAGGAGATGAAGAGATTTGAAAGCAAAATTTACATAGAACAGGCTTATGAAAACACAGTACCATTTATAAATTAGAAGCCTGTAAAAGTTATCTTACTGAAGATGCATCTCTGTATCTATATGTAGATATGTCTCAGTGAATTTATAATATTTGAACAAATTTAGAGTGGAATTCCTACATTTTTCATGGCTATTTAATTTTTCTTGATGCAGAATATAATCTTACGTGGGCATTTATAGAACAATGTATCTTCCCTTGTAAAGGGATTCCATGAAGGAGTTAAAATAACGGTGCAGTTCAGTGGATTACGTAAATAATCAGAATATCAGAATTGCTGAATTTTATAACCTAGAGATTCCCTTAGTGTTCTTCTGATTACTTTATTCACTTATAAGATTAGAAGCAATGCCTGATTTACCCCTTAATCTTCATGAAGGCTCTCTCTCAGAGGACTAGCTTTTACGTCAAAATCTCTTTTCTCAAATTCCCTACTCTATTTCTGGGATCTTGGTATAACACTGGAAGTAAACAGTTCCCGAACTGAATAAGATCTGGCTTTGATCTTGCTTCCACAGGCAAGCAGATACATCCCTTCTCGATCCTTATAGACAAGGCTGTTACGCACGGAGTCCCTATTCCTACCATGTAATCTTCACTGATTTGGGACTAATTACTGCTTTAAATTAAGGCTCTGCATTCCTTCTTTAATAGCACTAGTTACTGAACGACCTATTAGGAGGAATCTTAACCTAGCAGAGAAATGGTGAAAAATTCATTAGAAATTTAGCTATAGCTGACTTTCATTAACAATAGGAAAAAGACTTTGTTTCACTGTACCAGATAATACATCACCAATGCTAAATTTTTAAAGTTTTTTTTTAAACACAGCTCTGTTTACTGGAAAATACTTTGTCATCAGCAAGCTCCCTTCTTCACTGTAGAAAATGTTTTTCTCTGTGTGTTAGCTGAATCCTGGGAATCACTGGTGCTTCCTTTCATATGAGGCAGTGACTGTGAAGTTTTTTGGTGCGTTTGGTAACGGTGGGGTATATTTCAAATCAAAAGCCTTTCTTTCCCTGGGAGCCAAATTGTTGAAATTTTTGAAGTTCCTGCATTTGTGGAAATCTGATTTCTGATGAGTAGAGGCACTGTGTCTCCTCTTATAATCCCCCCCAAATGTTATTCTCTTATCCCACTTTGGTCTTATACTTTGGGACACTGAAAGTTAAAAATATTCCAACCTAAAAGCAGTAAAGTTAAACAAAAAACTTGCATTTAACAGGTTGTGTTATATGTTGAAAGAGGGATATTGCAAGAACAAAATTACAGGAAAGAGCCATTTATGTTTTGTTATCGAAAGCTAAGAGTAATGTGAACAATACAGATTTCTTTTTTCTGTTAGTAATCATGCAAAATTTAGTAGCAAACAGTATGTCCGTGTGGAGTTTTGATGGAATCAGAAAGACAAGCCCAGAAAGAAAAGTTCAAGCTCTGAACCACCTACGAAAATAGAAATTGCACATGCTGGTGAGCCACTTTGTGTGGTTCCATTATTTGAGATCTCATTAGTGGACTTTTTTTTAACCCAAATCCATTGTTTAACTTTGCTGCTCAATTCACTTAGGCACAGGTTTGAGTACTGTTCAGGCATAACAACATTGTATTTTTATTTTTAATATTTTGTAGTCTATTATTTTCTAGCCTTTCCTTCTACTAAAATTAACTGTAATACTGTTCCTCATACCTCTTTGTCATGAATTATTTTCTGGGTGTTGTTTTGAAATTCTACTGTCAATCTATCCCTGATGGAAAATTATAAACAGTTAGAAAATGATTAGCAGCATGCTTAAGCATCACCTGCCTTCCCAACTAATTAAATAGCTTGGTTCTGACCTGCTTTTCATTTGGTGAGAACAGCAGGGTGGCTTCAGAACAAAAAATAATGAACTTCAAACCATTGCATCTGAGCAGTGCAGACGGCTAAAGCCACTACTTGAGACTGAAATTCAACTGTATTATGTCTGTGCATCTTTCTTGGAGGATAAAAAGCCCCCCCCAAATAAACACTAAATTAAGTCTGGTTTTCAATAGGGTGGTTTTTTTAATGCTTCATTTTTAAAAGATTTTAAGCCTATGGGTTTGGTTTTGAAACAGATATGCCACTAAGCAGGGAAGACAAGGGAAACCAATGTTTCCTGTTTTAAAAATGAAAAATGAGGCTGAGCAAAGAGTTCATTTATATTGCCTACAGACACCAAAGTATTTAAGCAAATGCCCCTGGAAACAACTGTGCTAATGTCCATTATAAACCCAGAAACCCTTGTTAGCTCTTTTTTTTTTTTTTTTTTTTTTTTTTTTTATAAGACTGATATTATTCACCTTTCCTAGTGAACCAGTGAAAATTGGGAGTAACTCCTGGAGACGCTTCTATTGCTCACTCGTATGCCATAGGTGGTACGTGCAGAATAAATTGGGCTAATGGTCTCTAAATCAAAGGATAGTTTTACTCATTTTTTTTCCTTCTTTTGGATCACATAATGTATTCTCCTTGCTTACTGAGAGCACACGCTATGCTATCCAGAGGTAAACGAGTTCAGTTTATTAGATGATGGAATCATTCAGATTTCTTGTCATTTTGTTGCTTGGATCCTGCTAGTTTAAGTGCTCTTTTCAAGCTTAATGGAGACGCTTTGCCATTTTAATTACTAATATCTAAGCATGTTTTGTTCACATGCAGAATTTCCTCTCAGTAAATGCTTCTCTAATTAATAAATAATATAATTAATTTACTAATTAGCAGACCTAGATAATGGATGAGAAATTTCTTCACTACATAATATTCTCTTTCCAGCCCTCAATCCACCTATATTTCTTATTTCCCACCAGACTTTGTGAAGTCTTTCCAACTTTTCCACAATGCAGAATACAATAGCAAGATGAGTCAAAAGGAAAAAATACTATTGTAGAATATACTTCATATAGTAGTTGCTAATGTGTGAGACTGAGCAAGATGACAAAGGTGGTGAGGAAGGCAATGGTATTTCCATAAATATTGATAAAAGCCAAAATATGCTTTATCTTAGGTGGAACATGGGCTTAGTAAGTGCCCGTGTCAGCAGTAAGAGCCACTTGCATTTTCCAGTCATGCTAGGATGGATGTAGAAATTTCCTTAGGAACCTGAGCAATCTCCCTCATTAAAACGTTCTCAAACTCTCTGTTTCATGAAAAGGATCATTTTTATCAAACAAGTATTTAGGGGAAACAAAGAATTGTTTCTTTAGAAAGCTCCTCTCCTTAGAACTCAAGAAAAATATACTGAAGGCTTAAATGAAGTGGGTGGTTTTATGTATTTCACATCTAAAGTGTCCAATAAACATCTAATTAATCCTCGAAACAGCTTCTCACTGCAGGTAAGAGTTATCATTCTTGTCTCACAAACAGAGAAACAGGAACAGGGGGATTATATGATTCACTCAAGGTCACAATCAGAGTCTGTGTTGGAGCCAGCAGCACAAAGCCTTGTTTCGTAATCCATTATCATCATCACAAGACCCGCTTCTCTTCAACACCACTCAAATGATTGCAAAAGTATGCTATGGCAAAATCTAATTTTCTTAGCCTGGTTCTTTTTTTTTCTTTTTTTTTTTTTTTTTAATTTCTGTCTGTAAGAAGCTAATGAATCACTTGGATTATGCAGTTCCATAGATGAGCTTTATAGAGGATTCAGAAGCTGTTTTCAGCACCCATTGTCAAACAGTGTCTTGAGAGCTGTGCCCTACCCATCGTTTCTGATGTGCTCTCCTTGGCCTAGAACCATGGTTGTTCCTAATTACCTTGGTGGTTCCCTTTGCTCAGCTTGGCACTTAAGAAATTATCATTTTACATATCAGTGTCTCTGAAAAACCGACCATATTAATGTATTTGAGTACAATCTGTCAGAAATGGGGAAAAACCACATTAGCCATGTATCTATCTTGATCCTTTCTATAATTTAAAATATTAGCTAGAAAACAAGGTTTGATCTTGTCTATTGCTCCATCTGGTAACAATACCTAGATATGCCATTCTGGTTTGGTAGAGTAAAAATGTGTACTTGACATGGCTTTCTGTGGCACATTTCCCTGAGATTATTAAAAAAAAAAAAGAGAGAAAGCTAACTTTAAAATGTATTTCAGGCTTAGTTTTATTCTTTAAAAGAAATTATTTATTCAATATCTTTTTAGTTCCACTGGATTCAAGTCTTACACAATTGACAACTTTGGAGCCTAATTAAGTTGCAGTCAGGGGCTATTTTAACTTGTCTTAATGTCTCTGATAACATGGAACATATTTGTAGAGTAAAGTGTATTTCTGATTTAAGGGGTGTAATGGAACAAATAGGTATTATATAGTATTCCTCCTCAAGGTAAACTGGGATGGATAATTTAATTTCCAAGGCGACAAATTATCTTATCATGAGTGAACAGGCAATTTCTTCCCTGCAATAAACTAAGTAGGTACAGACAGCTCTAACCAGATGAAATCATTATCCTTTTTAAAGCAGAAGCGTTGAATAGAAGTAATTTTCTCAGCCTTAGTTTCACAGTAGAAAGAAGCTCTTGTAAACACTACAAGCCATGGTCTTAGGTAACAGCAACAAGTTTAACCCTTTCAGTGGGAAAAGATAAACAGTGCTACAGTATATAGGTGATGAAAGGGGAAAAATAAAAATGCACATACATGTAAAAAGCTAAAAATCCAATGTGAGGTAGAAGTAGTTAAGAAATCAAAGGTAATATACTCGTTATGTGTTTTGAATGTTCATAGAGATCAGAATAATTTGTATGAATTATGCTGAAAAAGGACAAACACATTTTTTCAAAACTGCAGTATGTTATGTTGTAGTTTTGCGTGGCTGGGTTCTGGTGGATAAAAAGGGGCTGCAAGGGTGGCTTCTGCAAGAAGCAGCCAGAGGCTCTCTGCAGGCCTGACAAAACAAACACCAGCCACCTGAAAGCCGGAGTCATTGCTGACCAAGGCTGAGACCATCAGTGATGGTCACAGCACCTCTAGGAATCTGATTTAAGAGACAAGAAAATGAAAGCAGCCACATTTTGTCCCCAGAGAAGGGAGTGAGAAGATGTAAGAAACTGTGCAGACACCAAGGCCAGGGAAGGAGTGGGTGATAAGGTGCCCCAGGTGCAGGGGAGAGAGATTCCCTTGCAGCCTGTGGCGAAGACCAAGGTGAAGCAGGCTTTCCCCTGCAGCCCATGGATAATGACAGGGAGCAGAGAGCCCATCTGAGTGGGTGGAGACACCTGAAGGAGGCTGTGACCCCATAGGAACCCTGTGTTGGAGCAAGCTTCTGGCAGTGAAACCTGCACCCTGTGGAGAGACTGGCTCATGATGGAGCAGGTTTGCTGGGGGACTTGTGACCCTGTGGTGGATTAGGCTGGAGCAGTCTGGGTCTAAAGGTCAGCACCCCATGGAAGGGCGCCATGCTTGGGGCAGTTGGCCCTGGCAGAAAGGACTCATGGAGGACTGCAGCAGGGGAATGGTGTGAGGAATGCCCCAAGGCTAAGAAGGAAACCAACTTGTGAGGAACTGACCGGAAACACCATTCCCTGCACCTCCCGATGCCGTGATGTGAGGAAGAAGGGAGCAAAATCATGACTAAAATGAAGTCTGCTAAGAAGGGAGGGGTGGGGGGAAGGAGCTTTAAGATCTGGCCACACTTTTCATTATCTGACTCGTGTCATTGGATGTGCAGTGTAGTGTAGCAGATTAGAGAGTTTTCTTTTCTTTATTCTGCATTGAGTTGGTTTTGCCTGTGATGCTGATTGCAGAATGATCTCTCCCTGTCCTTATCTTGAATCCTAAGCCTCTCGGTATATACTTTCTCCCTTGTCCAGCTGAAAAGGTGAGTGATAGAGCAGTTTTGGTGGTTGTCTGGCCTCTGGCCAGGGTTAAACCACCACAGTTGAGTATTCACATTTGAGGTTTAAAGTGGTATGGAGTCATGTGTATGTCAATAAACCCTGCTTTGGTTCTTTGCAGTTCATTTTATGTCATAGTAACGATGGGAATATTTTACAGAAATTCAAGTGTCTTTTCGGAAGAAGTAACATGAATTTCATGCCCTGTGGAAGTGCTGTGCTCAATTTCTTGTAAAAAGCGATTCCTAGTTAGAAAATTAACATGGAAAGAAGAGATCTTTGGACAGTGTTTACCCAAGGAAACTCAAGCATTCATCCTTACTTCTTAGGAAAGTGATCTAAATCTGGAGGCTGATGTATCTACCCTTCTCAATCTGTAGGCCTACAAGTGTTGGGTTCCTCTCCTGAGCAGCAGTATAGCTTCCTCAGGATGGATAAAGGCTGGCTTCATCCCAGCCTCCGCAGTAGGAATGGTACCTTCCTGGATTTGGGGAAATCAGATGCAAGGTGAGGATGGTCTGCAACACTTTTTTTTGGTTTGGTTTTTTACTTAATTTTTTTCTTTCTTTGCTTCTGCAGTTATATAAGCAAGGGAAATACTTTCTCCTCTTTACAGAAATGTTTTGAGGTTATTTTGGAACATGTGCTTGACAGTATTGTTGTCTTTACATGTTGAACCTATTGCTTCATATTGAATTCTATGGTCTTTATTACCTTACTGGTAGACACAAACATACGGGAAACTAGCATAATTTATACAAAGCACTGGCAGAATTAGGTGCCCAGATGAGACACAATGTTACTTAAGTTCTTTGTAGATCTGGATTTTCAGCTATCTCAACTTTTTTCCAAGAAAGCTACTTGCCTACTAGAGTGTTTCTGTAAATGGGCACTCTCCAAAACTTATTTGGAAATCAATGGACTAAGTGTCATGTTTCCCTCCATGGTTTGCTAGTGAGAGATGATCATCCCCATATTTGTGTGAAGTGTTACTTCTGAGCAGTCTAAACCCCTCAGCAAATAGTGCTTATCTTGTTTAATCATTCTAAACTAGGACTTTCTGCTAAAGGATGTGTTCCTTAGTTTTGACAGCATCGGAACAGATTTTCTGAATGCCTGATGTTTTCAGCTGCATTTCATTAGATATATAATTGTCACCTATTTGAGTAAAACACTTAAAAGGAAGAAAAAAAATGAATGCTTCTTGAGGTTATGGGGCATTTCCCTTAATGCACAAAAAGTAGCATAGCTGGCATTACAGTCATCTTTTATGGATGTTAATAGCATAAAATAGATATGTATGAATTAACATTGCTCTTTTTTGTTGGGTTTGTTTGTTTTTTTTAAAAAAAAACCACTTAGTGTAAATTGTTTTGGCAATGTGTTTCCTGGGTGGGAATAACATTTCACAGAATCACACAAACAGGAAACCCAGGAACCTGTTCTTACGTAGCCTGGGCATTGGGTTGATGCTTTGTTCAGGGTGAAGGCTGCAGGTAATAGAACTGGGGGTGAAAGTTTGACATTTCTGTTCCCATTCTGAATCTATGCTTTCTCCCTGCAAAGTTATGTGATCTGACCTTAATGATTTTTTGAGGAAAACTTGTTGGATTGGAGGCTTAGAGGTTACTTAAAAGCAGTTGGGTACTGTAGTGAGCATAAGAATAAGAAAATGATAACCAGCAGCTCTTCGAGGACCTAATTTAAAGCTGATGGTTAAATTCTGAGATATGTACATGAGCACTCTAGCTAGCTAACATGCCCAAGCAAGTCACAGTCATAACTTTTATACTGTGCTATCTCTAGGTTTTACAAGCCATATAAACCTTTTTGCACTTTGAGCTGAATTGTGAGCGGTTGTTGACCTCCCATTGCGCTCTCTGAAGGATGCTCTGGATTTACACAGTTAATATAGCAATGCCTTTTTGAAAGCACTTTGGGATACCTTGAGTATGAAACTCTTTGTAGAGTCTCATTCTGTGATCTGCCTTTCCTTACTTTCAACTCAAGCCCTTTCCCAGACGAACTGAGTCTTGTCATTTCCAAGCATAACTTAACGTACTCTAAATTTCAGGGTTAAAAATGAAAAAGCAGCTGTGTTCAGTTGTCTCATATAGATAGGTAAACACATTCTCTGAAGGAAGAAAAGAAACTGCATTTTTAATTAATCAAACATGACTTTATAACAAAGTTTCTTTTGGAAATGAGGATGTTTCGTGTTGCCTCTCGACAATCCCTCCTCCATTCCCCTCCCTCCCTCCCCCAGATTCAAAAGGAAAAATAAACAGTTACTTACAAAGCAGTCCTGCCATATACTCCAAAGCTAGGATTTTAAAAAAAAATATCTAAAACTGTAGGGTTAGGCTTTTACTGTGAAAGCTGAGAAAAACGTGTTACTGCACATATTATGGGAAGATAGGGAACGCCAACAAAATTACATTGCCACCCACTGCTTCTGGCAAAAATCAGGTTGAGCGGTACCCTTGCTCAGGGCTGTGTTACTTTCTCCCCTCAGAACTCTATTACTTGCCTCAATGTGTATTGGCTTTGAAGGGCAGATAGTTGTGTGGAGGGCTCTTTACAGAGTGTGGTACTCCCCCTCACCCCAACTGAAAATGCCTTTCTCTTGTATGTTCATGATAGGTTTGTTCCAGAAAAATGACAAATTGGTTTTAGATGGTGACTTACATAAAAATGAAAAAAACCTGCAGTCTAAAGCCAAAATGAGGGTACGAGTTTGTCTTGTGTGCCTCTGAGCAGAAAACTGTGGCATTGATTGATGCACTACTATAAACATTCCGCATAATTCTTTTTTTATTCCTTTTACTTAATAAAACAAACCAAAAAACTATCGGAATCATTGATATCTGCATGATGCAAAACCACATTGATGAATCGGCTCTGCTAATCAGAAAAACTGAAGCTTCTTCCACACGAGTGAAATGTCACATCCTGTCTTCTAACTGTAGTAATGGCTTAAAGTTCACGTTTGCTGAAAGTCCAGTTACATATTGTTCTAATTTGGGCTGCAGCAGAGTACTTGTACTTAACCACTAATACAGTAAAAAACAAAGGATGGAGATTGGCTTTATAGGAGTTTGGACCAACAGCTATAAAGACCAGTATTGATCACTGCTGGTAATAATCTTCATAGGTCTTTTTAAAAGTCATTTATAAGTTATCAGCATTTTAATCATTTTGGCTGAAAACCAGTGTGTTGAGAAATTACTGAGATCACTCAGTCAAACCATCAAGTCGGGAAATGTAGAAATGCTTTGCAAAAAATGCAGTTGGGGGGGTGTGGGGGGAAACTGAAGTGCATGAGATCGCTCTTAAAAAATTTTATAATGATTGTAAGACCGGGAAAAAAAGCATCATTTCAAACATCCAAGTGGGTGACCAGACGTTTTTGAAATGCATGTGTAATATTTGATTTAAACCGTATTAAGGGCTGAAAAAGACCACCTGCAAAAAATACTGTGGGTGTTGTTTTTTAAGAATTGAATAAACTTATTTTTGATTTTTGGGTGGGGAACAAGCAGAGGAGGTAGGGGAAGAAAGGGTTGACCTAAATACTGGGGGTTTTTTTAAATCTTAATAAGGAGCGGCAGTCATTTTCTTAACAACGAACTATATTTTTGTTATTTGGTTTGCCATAAAAAGTCAGATTATTTTGTTGTTAATGTGTTGACAAGAACAGCTGGGGAAATTAGCTGCCATCCTTTCACAGATTCCCTGGGAAATGCTGAGCCAGATATGTACACAAAGGCTTTTTCCTTCTCTTGGATACCCGATACCTGCGTGGGAGGGCTGCTGAGCTTTTGCTGCTGCAGCTAGTGTCCAGGAGAGCTGTGCTTACGACCTGTGGGTGTAAAATCATCACACACACACTGAAAGAATGGATTCTGGTTTGCTTTATTTGGGTGCCCATAATGAATTAGTATGTTTTACCTTACCCTCTTTGCACAGTGGTTCCTTGCTTTTCAAGTGATTGTAGTGATTAAAGCTGGTGTCTAAGTAGTTACGCAGATGCCAGTTCGTTTCATGATGACACTCTGATCAGGATCCACAGGTATTCGATGAGAACTTGTTAAAGTGAAAGCTGACCTTGGAAATGAGCCCTGCCAGGTCTTCTGCCAGCCCAGATAGATGGTCTCCCAAGCTTCCCCGATGCCACATCCAGTGCAGAGCCTGGGGCTCGGCTACCTGCCAGGCAAGCTGTCACCAAAATGAGCCACCTCTGGGTCCCCCCTGCCTGCACTTTGGGGTTTTTAAAAACAAACAAACAAATGCTTTCATTTTACCTAGGGTATGTAAGATGGCTTCTGGAGTTAAGCTCTTTCAGAAGCCGTGTAAATGGTCCTGCTGTTGATGTGTTACTGACGTGTTTGTGTGAGAGTAGGGTGTATTGCCTGCTTCAAATTCTGCAGAAATCGGGACTTAATTTTACTGTCCTCATACCTGTAGTAAGGTAAGGTATCACAAGCAATCCTGGATGGAAAGCAAGAAGGTAGACGTGTTTCTCTTCATGTGCGTATTACCTTTCCTCTGCTGAAGAGAGGGTGCCTGTAGGAGGAGAGGAAAGGCTGGGCCTGAAACCACATGCCCATTTAAAGAGAGAGCTGTATGTTTATGTGCAATTTAATTCTGATGGTTTCTATCTCATAGCATATTGATTTTTCCAACAGTAAAAAGTTTGCTTAATGCATTTGTATCTGTAATTGCATTTAGAGTAAACAGTTGCTTATGTGAAATTGGGGGGTGAGGGTGGGGCAGTTAGGGGAGACAGATTGTGCCCCTGTAATAGGTATGCAGAGACTCCGGTCTGGATAATTATACATCCACATAACTTAAGGTTAATAGTTATCATTTGCTTAGTGAGGTTCCAATGAATTTTTAACGAAGGTCACTGATGCTCAGTTTATCAAGTGGATTAGTCATGTTCCCACCAAACGGGTGAAGATCGTAAGTAGCTCTAACACTGATTACCAGGACCTCGGGGCTTCGTTTGTCTGCTTTACTTGACATGTTTCCTGTGAGCAGTGCAACCCGAGACTTCATTTTCAATGAGTTTTCTGACATCATCCATTTTGGTGGTCTTTATTAATTTATATTATTCCACTAATGAAGTTTCACCAAGAGCAACTGAAATGTTCTAATTATTTTGCACCAGATTTTGATCGTATTCTGTACCTGTGTAATTGCATCAGATTTACTTCTCTGTAATTGAGATCATAATTTGACCCAATATGTTAATGACTTGAAAGTAATATAAAAATTATGAAACCATTTAATGGTTTTTTTCAAATGAGGTCACCTACTTGCTCATATTCTCAGACAAAAGGGTGTCTGATTTGCTTGATATGGGTCACCCAGGGAATGTCCATGGGCAAATGCCAACTTCAGTGTCCCTAACTGCTGTCAGGAAGGATGCTTCATAGAGGGATAATATATGAAAGAGAGGAATAAGCAGCTTCTTGTTGGCAACAATGCAATCAAAAATCAATCTGGAATTGTATTTTGGCAGCTGGAATTTATTTCAAGCAGAATAAGGCTGCTGGATTCCACGGCTTCATAGTAAATGACAGCAATGGCAAAACGCAGCAAAGATTGCCGTGGGGGTAAGAACACATGAAACACGCTCTTGAGATGTACAGGTACTGACATACCTGCTATCTGTTCCAGGTATTAAAAATGATCCATTTCTGGGGGTAATCGTAACTGTCAGTGACAGCAGCGCTGTTCACAGGTGTATTCTGTAACCTGCCTGATGCGGCAAAGGCTGCTGTGGGGGTTAACTTGATAACAAAGTGCTGCTGCACAGAGAGACAAAGATTTTGGACCAGTAATATGCCAGTTTCTTCCACCTCCAGAGAGGTGAAATAAGTTCTGAGCTCTTGTCCCTGCGCTCTGGATTATTTCCTTTCTTTTACCAATGACAGTTCAATATAAAACCATAAAACTGGGAAGGAAGAGACAGAATTTAAGAACTTATCTTTCTCTCCGAATAACCCAGTTTTACCTATAGCTATGTCCCTTCTTGCTATTCTCCTTTCCTGCCAGGAATATTGTACTCAAGGGTAGAGAACCTCCATTTTAACCTGACCCAGACCATCCATTTGTTCTGCCTCCTCTTAAACTGAAAAAAAAGAGACTAGAAGCGGTCTTGGTGGGATACAGGGGTTGGTTATATCTGCTGCCTGTTTTGTAGAACCCAAAATTTAAACATCTACCGCTTGGGGAGACTGTTTCAAGAAAGCTTAATTTGATTACATGCAAAGACTGAAAGTGTGATGTAAATGATTGCCTGCTTTAAATTGAAGTAACTTGTCTTGTTCTTGAGAAATAGAAAAATAGTAATGAATCTTTTATGAAAAAAGAGGTACCTACTCAGTTTAGAAATCTATACGGTGAAGTATAGTTATTAAGGAGGAGGGGTTAGTGTTGCGAATTTGGACTTCAGCTCCTGTCATAAAGTTCTGCTCTCAATGCCAAAAGAGTGTTTCAGTTCTGCCTGGATTTGTCAAGAGTCACACAGGTAGAAAACCTTTCCATGAACTGAGAGCAGAATCAGGGATTTTTATAGCTCCTAATCCAGGCCTTTCCCAAAGCCTTGGGGATTCCCTTGCCCTTCTGCTCTCATGTGTGCCCATTGGTGCCCCAAAGTAAACAGAGCTGTTAGGTTTTCCTCCTTTTTAAAAATCTCTATCTTTTTGTGAGTGTGTGTGTGTGTGTGTGTTCAGATGTTTGAAATGACATTTAATATGAGTTCATGGGCTGGTAGTCCTCAGTAAACACAGTTTCTCCAGGCAAGCTCCTGGTTTTTTTCACTTTGCTACTTCCTTTTACCCTCTAGCCGTGCACTGTTATGGCTCTACAGGAACTGCTAATTTGGATACCTTGAGAAATTAAATGAGCTGTTTTCTTTAATACAAATATCCATTGTGGTCTATTGTATGCTCCCTAAAAGACTGGAGCACAAATTTCAAGAGTCAGGGAGGGGAGGTGTCTGGTAACTTAAAATCCTCTGATTTAATTGACTGCAAATTAGAAAACTGAATGAAAAAGGGGAATGTTGCTCAATCTTTGCTAAGATCGGTGCTGAGTCTCTGCTGCTGTGCTCGACCTGCAGGATTATTTCCCAGGCCATCAGCAGTTAGGGTGATCTATGCTGTGGAACAACAGGGCTTGTCCCTTAACTGTAATAATTCAGTGAAGTAAAAGAGGAGTCTGAGGAGGTTCACCATTATCCTTACTGAGCCATTTCCTTCATCTTGCTTATGCCTTGCCTTCCTCTTCTAGTACGTAAGGCTCTGTGATTAAATTGCAGGCTTGGGAGTCTGGCAATTTGTGTTGTATTCCCAGTTCTGCCACAAAGTTGACATAGCAGGACATATAGCTTAACTTGTGGATGCTTTTTCATGAGTACGTGAACATTAAGATGTGTGTGATTACGTACCTAATTTATGCGCATAAGCATAGCAGTGACCATACACGTAAATGAGATATTTGCAGATGCAAATAGCTATTTATGCATATAACAGGCCAACAAAAACACACAGTTGTTGTCATTATACCCACAAACTATATGAATGAATGAACAGGCACGTTGTGAAAATCAGACTGCTGGCTGCATTTTTCATTTATACCATTTTTAAGACCAGGAAGGCTATTATTAATATTCGTATCCATAATGAGCATGACTTATTAGCATTTGTAATGAGCTTTAGGATTAGTAAATGGGAGGTGCTAACGATTAGCAATTTTTAATATTTTTTTTTTAATTTGTGCCTGGAGGGTTAATTTATTTCATAGAGTCTTCCCTTTGGATGATCTTGAAAATTTCCTAATTCTTGCTCGGTTCACGCTTGCAGAACTTTCTGTCACAGGGCTGTTGAGCGTGGGTATGCGTGGGTTGTTCTCCCCGAGTCCCAAAAAGGAAAAACAAGACAGTGGAGCTAAAATGAAGTTACTCCTTCAGTGCTTTTAAAACCTCTCCTGAGCTGTGCTGCGCTCTAGCAGGGAGAATGGGACTGGATCTGGAGGCCGTTTGTTTGTTTTGTAACTTCGCTGCCATCCCTCAGGCGCTTCGTGTACAGCCTAGTCGGCGTGATAAAGTAGCAACAGGGGAGAAAGTGAAGGCAAAAGCAGGCTGTCAAAAAGAGCTCTTTAAAGTCATCGTTTGGGTGGTTGAAAAATTGAACATTTTGTCTTTCGGGGAAGAACCGAGACCAGAGCACTCTGCCTAAGAAACCATGAGGCAGTGCCAAATACTAAATCTGGCTAATTGCATGTGCAAGACCTGTGCACCCAAAGAGGGTGTAGGAGACTTAAACCATCTATTTGTCGAGTTGTGTGTTCTAAATAAGTAGCATTTGTGAGACAGTACTTGCAGAATATCATTCCTTCTCTCAGGGTAGCCCATGTGCTTCTGGTTCCTACTGGAGACAGAGTGATTGAGAACCAGATATGGCTCAGTTAGTTCCACCCAACTCAACTTTTTTCAATAGTTGCAATGGAAAATTAAACATCTTTTTATCAAGTGTCCATTCAACGCTGTAAAATAACAAGCAAATGTAAAAGCAATTATCCAGGAGAAAATAAGGTAGCTAAAACATAAGTATTTGTTTAACGGCATGAATTTTTAATTATGTATTCTCAATTCTTTCTGATTAGGGCTGTATTTTGGGACACATGACCTTCTAATACACCCTGGGTATCTGGCCTGCTAACTGGAAGACATGGTAAGTTTTTGAGCAACTCTCTTTATGGGAATGGTGTGTCAGAGGGATGTGTGCTTGGATCTTTGCCTGAGAGAATCTGGGGTAAACTGAGGCTCATTCAGGTTGTGAGAACCAGAGCAAATTTTTCTTAGGTATCATAAGACAGACATAGTTGTAATGATTTCCTTAATTATGAAGGCCAACAGTACTCTATTTTACACCGATAGTCAGGAACTTTGAGATGTGTCTTTTGTTTGGATTTGAAAGCATTTTAGCTGAAACTGTGCAGGTGGTACTAGTTCACTTTTTCCTGATTGGAAAAAATTCCCTGGTCATTTATTGGTAGTCTAAAAGTTGACCCTAATATGTGGATCACTTTCCATATTTTTTATTAATATTTGCAAGAAGATAATTCAGATATATTTGGTGGAATCTAAAGTGTTTTAGTTGCATGGAAGTAATTGAAAAGACCCTTATAATAGTTTGAGCAATGCTAAATCCTGTTCTAGGAAGGCTTCAAGAATTTGGCTTTGATTTCTTCTTTGTGTTTTTTTTTGTTCATTTTCCACATCGAGCAAATTTCTGCATTATGTGTAGATGCAATTCTGTTATTTTAATATCACAAATAAAATGCTGTTTCAGCTGATAAAGTGGGAAGCACTACTGTGACCAGGGCATTTGGATCCTTGTGTTAGTTTAAACAGGGACACTAATAAGTGTTCACTAGGAAAGACAAAACTGTTTGGGAAGAAAAATTGGTGAAGATACAGCTGAAGTAAGTAATAGGAATATGGTTCCTCAGTTATTCTCCAGGGAACAGCTCTTTCATTTAACTTTGGAATATTCAGGTGAAGTTTAAATTGTGCATAACCCTATCTCCACACAATACATCCTACTCAGTGGTGCTAATGGAGTCATTTAGGAGTCTGAGAATCTGATAACTTTATAGACATAGTTGACTTGAGGTATATGACTCACAATAGAAGTTGAACAGCTACTAAAAATAAATTTGTAATCCTGTGATAGAAAAACTTCAGAAAATTAGGAGATTCAGATAAGCTGTGCACTGGCTCTCGGCTCATCTGAACTCTGGTGAATCTTGCTGCTCTGGAAATCTCTCTGGAAGTCTGAGCAAGTTCAGGAACTGCTGCTGATACGGAAAGGACAGAAAATGGAGGAAAGCCTGCAGTCAGTTCTGCAGCTGCCTTACTGAATGTCCTTAGGTAGGTGTCCAGATGCTCAGGTTACATCCGAGACAAAATGAATTATCCTTCCCTCTTACCTTTTTTTCTTTTGCAAGGTAATGGAAGCCAGTGGTTTCACCAGAGCTTTTGCATAAATCTATCCCAAACAGCCCTCTTGGTAGTAGGACTGAGAAACTCCATGCATGCTTTATTTGAGGGTTAAACATCTCAATCTGATATCTATCATGCTTTGCATGATAGATCCTCAATATTCCAAAGGCCTCTGAGACTTACTGCTGTGATAACTGTGGTAAGATCAGCAGTAACAGGGTAGAATGCTCAGGAGAACCACCTTTCTGCTATGCTTATTTATTTAAATTTTAATTAAAATTTAATCAGGAATTGAAGAATTATTAAAAAAACCCCATAACCTCAAACAAACCACAAAATGGGGAAAAAAAATAAATCCAAAAACCAAAAAACAAACCGAAACAGGAGCTTTTGAACAACAAAGATTCAGTTTAGGATTCGCTTTGTGTTTTATACCCATATGTGCAAGTCCTTAGGCTACAAGAAGCAATGTATGTCTGTCTTGGGTGAAACAAACTGAAATGGAAAAGAATGTTAGTTTTTGTTTAAGGAGCTTTTGTTGCCATACATGTTTGTATGTTTATACTAGTGGGCAATATGTGTCAGACCGTTTCTTTGAGACCTATTTGTTTTTAAGGTCACTTTTACTATGAATCAGGAAAAGTCTGAGTACAGGGAAGAAATGAACAGTGATATGTGAATCCAGGAGAACTTTAAGGACAAAAAGAAATCTCGGATATTGTGAATTGTATCTGTTTTGCACAAATAATAAAGAACCCAAAACTGTGGGTCCTAAGCTCACTAACTATACCCTATGAAATTTGTGAGTGCCTGCCAGTTCTACAGCTTGAGAATATCTCTAGCACAAATACAAAAGCCTTGTTTATATAATTTCATGAGGTGATGCAATTAAGGTGAAGTGTACTTAGTATAAAGATTACAAATATGCTTCTCTGTGTACACGGCACTTTTAAAGGACCGTAACAAGATGGCTTAAGTAGCAGGCACAGCACCTCTTTGTCTGTGTTGCAGCAATAATTGTCTTAAGAGGCAGACGTTAGCGAACATTTATCTGTTCTCCTTGGAAAATGTCTTCAGTGCTGGAAAGCGTATTTGCTCCACAATTCATTTTGTAGATATTAAGCCCAGTGCCATTTGCCTACCAAACCCTGATCTCCTTAAGTAGATTATGGTTTATTGCTCCAAACATCAGCATTTGAAGGGGAAGGAACATTTCCATGACGTCATCCCAGCAGGTAGTGACATTTTGAATGCTTGATGACATTTCCTCTTGTAAATAGACAAGGGAAGTCAGTAGGTGCAGCATTGCTTTACCTTTTGTGAAATGTCACTGCGCTGAGGAAAGCAAAGGAGCTCCTGTATATTACTTTATTGTTTCTGGGAAACAGAAGGAAATTACACTGAAAGGCTCATAGTACCCTCTGCATTTCTTACACTATTTGCTAAGGTTGCTCTAAAGAAATAGCAACGAATTTCAACTGCATGCGTTGTTAGTTTTTATAATAAATAGCTCTCTTACTTTAATTCATGCCTCCTTACACTTCTAATGCTCCTGACTTTCGCTCATAGAAAGCACATCTTTTACAACCTTACCATCTGTCCTCCAGGATTTACTTTAAAACCATTATTCTTGTAACATCTAAAAAAACTTTCCTTTCTTCATCTCTCTCGTTTGCTTTCTAGCATCTGAGCTGACAGATTGCTGGTCATTAGAATAATGCTTTTCAGTTTTGATCCCTGCTTTTTTTGTTACCTTTTGAGTCTCCTGGCTTTCACTTGCCACAGTCATCTTGCACCCTGGTATTCACCGAGAAGACTAATGTAATCTTGATGCTTGATTCTAGAACCTACTGTAGACATCCTGGGACTTCTGTGATCACAGATCACAGAAAAGAAAATACAGTTATTCTGAGTATAGTCATCCACGAGAGAAAAAATGTATGATTGACAGGGTTACCTTTTTCTCTGGAAAGCCGCTCCCAGATAGATCTGTAAATCCCACTGAAATTTGAGTCTAATGTAAAAACTTTTCAGGAATAGTTTGCTGCTGTATTTTCTTCATAATACTGCCCCTGAATGCCATCTATCTTTCCAGTCTGAGCTGCAACCAGCTGGTTTTCATCCAGCTCTTTGTTTCTGCCAGCTATTGAAAGCAGTTGGCACCATCCTTGTCTATCTCCTACGAAAAAGCTGCATAAAAAAAGATATAATAAGTATGTTAATAATAATATTTATAGCCCAGGCTCATTAGTTGATCATTCCCAGGAGCTTTCCATCAAAATTCAGCTGAACCTGAGGACTATGTTGACCTCACAGGACCTTGTACGTTCAGTTATTTAAGAAATACTTAACACATTTTGTCTTCTATGATCAGTCTAATGGAAGGATGAAATATCCTGTATTTGCTCTATCAGCATCCATTTGGAACAGCAGCACTGCTTCAGGCAGACCACTGTTCCTCACCCACCTGATCCAGCATCCATTCTGTCTCACCAGTGCTCCCTCAGGGTCTCCCAAACTTCCTTTTGCTTTCCTGAGCACCTCATGATGATCTATTGCACAAGATGCTGTTGAACACCAGCTGGACAAGAGCAGCAATGAGATGCTCCTGTGGACATCTCTACACTTCTCATCTCTTGCAGATAGCCCCTATCCTGTTATGATGAATACTTCTATTTCATGGCTTTCTTTGTTATTTAGAGACCTTCTCCTGTGCAGTAAACCAAAGGGCCACCAGCACCCTTCTCCACCATTTTGTTCTTCTCTTTTCTTTTGTTTTCTGGCAGTGACAGTCTATCTGCCTAAATGGAGCTTGTCAGGACAGAAACAGACCTTTGGAAAGTGTGTGTGTGGGGAGGAGCTCTGGGCAAAACCAGGGCCAAGTCCTTGGCCACCACCTGGTCTTACGAGTCTTCATCCCAGGAATTGTACTGTGGATGGTAAAAAAGGTTTTGAGCTTGCTCAACAAGAAATAGATCAACACCCTTCACAGAAGATAGAGGAAAGAAATCTCCGCGTTGTAATATAGCACAGCTTGGGAGACTCGCTATGATTAGCACAATTTATCCTCATCATGTTAGAGTGACTGTGCCATCAATATTTAAAAGGGCACAAATCATCTTCCAAAGATGTGATTCTGTGAGTAAATTTTGCACCCGCTTGCTTTGAGTGGGTTGCAAATGTATTCACATGGTCTTCATCACAACCGAGCAGCGGCAGCGTGTGTTCCTTTTAAAGGAAGCTGGGATGGGGGAAAAAAAAAAGAAGCTGCATCTCAAAAAGGCAGATTAATCTCTTGGAAACTCCCCACTGGAACATTGTAGCATTAACTGGCAGCTTCCCCTGATCCAGGTAATTTATTCATGAAACTTATGGAGGTTAATCAAAAGTTCATATAATTGTAATAAACAGAATACATAATGGACTAATCATGCAATTCAAGGCATTTTGTAATTTATTTGAAATATCAGATAAAAATAACTAAGAGGTGTGCCAGGAAGCCAGCAAATAATTTGGAAACTGATGAGCGTGGCATACCTGCTGAACTATGAATAGATAACGTAAAGCCTAAATGTATATAGATAAATATAATAAAGTAGCAAGTATGCAGCAGGCTTATACTCCTTAAAAGGCTTTAAAATTTGATTCTAAAACTCACATTGCCACCTCTTGTACAATCTGGTTTCCAGTTTAGCCCTTCAGCAGCAGAGCTCCAAGGAGTCCTCTGGCTGGGACCTGGGGTGTCTCAGGAAAAGGGGATCCATCTGTCCTTTCTAAAGCTGGAGCAAGGGTATTAATCGGATGGTATTTATGAACACTGTAGTGCTATAACCAGTTTATTTTTGCTTTAAAATTAGAGGAAATATTGGCTTTTGTACATGACTGCACTTTGATTGAAACAGCATTCTGATTTTGACTATTCTTGGGGTAGAAAATAAGCTCATGTGTGAATGCCTGTGTGTTTTTAGGCTTTATAGTAAGTGCAGATGAGCATCTAGGACTGTACCTTCCCAAGTGCATCCAGACTTGCCACAAATGTAAATGCAAATCAACTGTGTGAATATATCAAATATATGAACACAAAATAGGCATTTATTCTATTTGGGTTTGGAGTTTTTGGTGGTGGTGGGGTTGTTTTAGTGGGGTGGGGTTTTTTTTGTTTCCCCACTTCCCCTCCCCAAGAAGAGTTCTTTAAAGGCAGAAGCTATGTTATAGACACACTCTTAGGTTCAGGGTTCTGTGTAGGGTGGCTTGTGATTGGTTTGGGGGTTTTTTGTGGTGTGGGTTTTTTTGTGGCTTTGGTTGGTTTATATTAAATAAGAGGGCAGAAAAAAATATATTGTATGTGCAAACATATCGACACACAAAGTATGTATTTTCTCATTAATACATAAACAAAATAAATATATCTGTATAGATGTGTACTGGATACTGTCCCGTGATTGAATGTGGGCACAGGTTGCCTGGAGAGTCTGGAGTCTCCATCATTGGAGATACTCAAAAGCTCTCTGGGGATGGCCCTAGGTAGCCTGCTCTGGTCACCCTGTCTGAGGAGGGGGTTGGACAAAATGATCTTCAGAGGTCCCTTCTAACCCCTGCTGTTCTGAGGTCCTGTGAAATTTTCATATATGAGAAAAATATGTGTTTCAGTGGTGGAAATATAGTATTCAGAAAGGCTTTACATGTTTCCCTTATAGCAAATAGTTTTATACTTGGCTTCGTGATGATGATTTGATTTTTAAACAAAAAAATCTTCATTTTGCATAAAGCTTTGTATGTCTGGGCACTGAAAATCAACACATGAAAGGCAAGCGGTCTGATATGCTGCAGAAGAAACGTGGTTTCTACAAAACAAAATGTCTGAAATAAAACATCCAGTTCTAAAAAGCAAAACCCCAAGCAAATGGTGTCAGCTACAGAGAGGGTGAACAGATACAATCTGGTTTCTTGAAAAATCATATTTTTCCCAGGATACAAAGTTGAACAGCCTAATAAGGAGATCACACAAAAAGAAATATTAAACATTTCACAGGAAGGCATTTTTCAGACCTTGGTTGGAAGACTTTCAACTCAACAGTTGCTTTAATCAGTTTAGTCAATTATATTCAGGGGAATCACTTCAAAAGCACAAGAAAATTTCATGTTATGCCTTGTAAGTGATGAATAACTTCTAGACTCTGTTCCCTTCTTAAACCCATACAAAAAAGATGAAAAGATTAGCACTTCCCGTAGCACCTTCACTTTCCAGGATTGCCTTGAAAGCAGGGAGGAAAGCACGGTAGATTTTAAAACTAAAGAGGCTATTGTGCAGAAATTAATTGATGGCCTTGTTTTGACTGTGTGATAGCAGCAGAAGTAATGAGTGCAGACCTTGTTTCAGCGTTTTGCTTTCCAGCACCTAGCAGAGAAGTCAGTGAGCTGAATCCTAGCAGGTAAATTCTTTTTTTGGAAGCAGGCAAGCTTTTTGAAGAAAGCAGGTAAACTCCTCTCTCAGGCGATCTTTTTTTCTTTCTAATAGGCACTTTTCTTTTCAGGCAATCAAATCTTTTTCCACTCTGTACACAAGCTCCTTCCTTTCAGGCAGGTAAACTTTTCCCTCCCCCCTTCTTTCCCCCTGGTAAACAAACATAACCTAAAAGAAAAGGACAGATTAAAGCTGTTTGCCCATAAAACTCTGCCGCCTTCCTATACTAGGAATTTGTCTTGTGACCTACTTCCTTAACACTGTTTGCTATTGAGCAAGGACAAAACCCAAATGTCATTTCACGACATAATCCACTGTCAAAATTGGCACTAGCCAGCAGGCCTGCTGGTGGTCGCTCGCAGATAACAACTGTGGAGCAGGCATAACAAATGATTTTTTTCCACAGAATATGGTAAGTCAGGGTTGAAGAGTATTGGGAAAGAAGGGTGGGAGAAGTTGTGCTTCCTCTGTCATGTCACATATATTCTTGAGACTTAACTTTCCAGTACTTGTCAATGACTTGTCAAGCTGGCATTCTTCAAAAACATGCTGTTAATTGGTGTCAAACCAACATGCTATGTGTGTGTTTTTTACAATACTGGGAGTGCTGTTATTACTTACTCCTTCATTACCAGTGTTAATAGACAAGCATGCACCGGCTTTCCAAGGTGATAGTCTTAAGTGCAATTAAGTTTGAGTAGTAACTAATGCTTTGGAACATTTATGTTTGAACAATTGTAATATTGAAGTGTTAAAGTTTGGAATTCTGAAAATTCCTCTTGTAGGCTAATATCTACCTTTTGACTGGGACCACAATTTATGGGATTATTCTTTTGTAGAGTCCTAAACACATACCTCCTTCTGTTTATAAAATACACTGTGCAGTAGCAGTAAATAAAAAACCCTCCCAGCATGATGCCAAGCAAAAGGTCCTTGCAATATCAAAAGCTTTACAAGCTTATTTTAGAAGACTTCATTCTAAATCATGCCAGGGTAGTATGCAAAGATGTCGGAGAGTTTTGGAGCACCAAAAGAAAGCTAGGTTAAGATACTTAAATTGACATCAATTGCAAGAGTCTAAAAATTAAATGCAAATGTCTGAACTCAGTTTTGAAATTTATAGACCTTGGAGTGAAATTCTCTATTCATTGAAGTTTTCTATTTTGATGGGAGAAAGAAAGAGAGCTTTTCTTTTTAAACTCATCAATGCTGTTTTTCTCAGCATTTGAAGTACACTTTAGGCTATTTATTAACATTTGTTCCTGAAAGCTCCTTTTTCTACAGAATGTGTAAATGCTTGTAACTTCATAGGCACAACCAGCCGAACACAGATATTCCCTTGATAGGAGATACGTGTCCCATCTCATCTGCAGATGTTGATATATGTCACTTGGTATCATGTCTCTATTTCCACGTTCGTGCAAAAAGAGCACAAAAATTAATTTGCTTTTTGGCTTCCTTCGCTGGCATCTTCTTTGCAACTATGCACCTCATCTTTTTAATATTGCAGCACGCCTGATTTAACATGCAAGGTGTCTGTAGGATACATCCCCGTGCTGAGCAGATGGGAGAGGTGCCAGACCCAATGGACACGATTGGGTTTGTGCAAGTTGTCATGATTATCATTGCTGCCATGCTACGGAGGACAGCAAAGCAGCTGTATAAAGGCCCTGGGTAACTTGTTGGTTGTCAGCAACACAGCAGAATATTTTCAGTGCACCTTTGAGCGCATGGAAGATGTAGAACACTTCCTGAAGAATACCACGCATATTTAATTGAGCTCCTTGCCCAGGGAGTCTGACATGTCATATCAGCTCTTATTCAGTGCCCTTACATAAATCTCAGGCATTACTCTGGGTTTTTCCCTTGCATTTTATTCTCATGCAGTAACTGCCGGTTGCTTCCAGTCGTTTCCTGCAATGTTTGCTGTGTGTGCAACAGGTGAAAATAAACACTGCTATGGCTTTTGCAGAGGTTAGATCATGTCTCGTGTGCCTGTTGCCTGGAGATAATTGCACGTTTTAGTGGATTTACACTGCCCGTTTTATTTCATGTCATCTGGGGAATAATTATATGCTAGCTACCTGCCTTTTCATACTGTTTTATCAACTGTTTCTTTTATTTATGTACAGTGGAACTGTTTGGACCAGTAACTTTTATTTCCTCATTTATCAAAATACTTAACTAACATTTTCCAAGGTGAGTCATCATTAAATAATGGTTCAGGGCTTGGCTAAGGTTAGGTCGAAATCGTTATAGTTGTTTCTTACTCCAAACCCCCCAAATCTCCCTTCTGGCAGTGCAAAAACCTTGACAGCTATGGGCTTAGGTCACACCATTTAGTATCAAGGAACTGTCAGATCTTGTTTTCTTTTTGCTGTTCTGCTCGTTAGTCAAAGCAGATTCTTTGCTGCAGCAGGTCTGCATACTGCATCCTAACCCGGTACATCCTCAGGAGTGTGATCCCACGATGATCCACCATACGGGGTGAAAATATCAGTGCTCTGTCACAGTAAACCAACTGTAACATCTTCCTGCATTCACTTACACAGCCTGGCAGCTTTGCAAGCATTCATGTTAAAGAAGCAGCTTTCAATTTCTCTTTTAGCTTTTTTTTCCCCCTTTTTAATGCACCTTGAGGAATTAGGGTTTTCCTCCAACCCAAATATGCATGTAGTAATGCTCTCAATGGATGGCAAGTACTATGACAGTATGTTGGTTTTGGATGACTTGAATCAAAGACTCATCCATAATTAAAAGCTAAATACATAGAATTTCAGCTGTGGAAAGACATTTTTCTGTTTCCTTCATAAACTATTTGTAAAATATATGTGGAATTGAACTACTGTGTTTTATTGTAACTTCTGCAGTCGCCAGATATTAAAAACGCTGCATTAACTTGCTGAGATATGACATTTTTCCAGAGAGAAAAATACACACCTCTTACATTTTTATCTTTTGTTGGATAAAATACTGAATGGATTCTTTTTGGGGTGTAGATTGGTAGATACAGTTTGCATATAGAAATGTTTCTAAAAGAAAATTGCAACACAAACACAGGCATGCTAGGAAATGTCAGAACTTAAATCTGCCATTCGGAGTGCATTCAAAATCAGCCCTTGATGCATGTTAATCGTGGGGCTGTGTGAATGCAACATACTATTTTTCCTCCTGACCATTGACTTGTTCAGAATACTCATCAGACCATAGAAAGCTGAGCACAGTATAGGAGACTGGACGGACAGCTATCTGCTATCTTGCATTTCTTCCCAATTCATCCCAACCCCACGCTACTGCATTTGTAAGCACCTGAGCAGCCCTAACTGGGGCACCATTACCTAAGGCTCACGATATGCTTATTCCAGACTTCCCTCATCTTTCAGGCCCTGGGCAGTTGTTTAAGATGCCATGGTGGAGCTTTGGACTTGAGCGTGCTTGCCCTCAGCTTGCACTTGTCAACACCATTACCTTTTCTGTTGTTCCTCTTATCGCAGCTTGGCTTAGAATGCTCCAAAGACGTCACTCATTTTCGTCATCATAGGCCTGTAAGGAAGAGTCTCCCTGTTTCATGGGTGAGCAGCTTTTGCTAACAATTTTAATCTCAAACCAGTTTATTTTAGGGTTGAAAAGCCTGGGGTTTTTTCCTAGATTTTTTAATTACATTTAAAACAAAATTTAGAGTACTTGGAGCTGCTAATCACACCTTGGGGTGGGCATCCAATATCATACAAGTGCATTGTGGTAATCCTGAAAGGGTTACAACGCTGCCTTGAACAGGCTCTGTTCTCTGTTGAGCAGAATTGATACTCAGTGCAGAACAAAAATCTTGATCTACGATTCACGTTGTACTATGGAGCAGGTAAGATGCTTTAGCACTGTATTTTTAAAAATAACATTTTATTTTTAAAATAATTGAAAATAATTCTTATAGAAGGCACATGGTTACATATAGTACAGGACTAATCAATAAAAAGGCTCTGAAATTTATGCTACAAAGAATATAAATTTGAAGCATGTGAATTTTATAAGGACAAATAAACATGTGAAAATAGAAACTATGCATTCTGGTGAGTAATAATAGGATATCGTTTCAAAAATATTGCTCTCCAATAATTTATAGTATAAAGCTATTAAAATAATCTATTTTAATTCTACTAGGAACAAATTTGTATGCTTAGCTTTCCCTCTTCTTTAATATAATATATAAATCATGTTCTTGTTTCAATTTATTTTAAAGTATTTGAGGTAGGATTCAGATCCTCTGTTTTAAGCTGTCTACGGAGCCCCCTTAGAACAGGCAGGGAAAACTTAAGCAGTTTCATGACATGATTCATCTTATCCTAAAGAAGGTGTCTGAAGGAGGTCAGATGAATCACCTCAGCAAAGTGACTACAGCCCTCCCTTAACTGCACTGGTGGCAAGCTCAGCATAGGGGACATCCACTGTGTTGTCATCTAAAGTCAGTAAGATAAATCCTACTCTTAGTGTCTGGATATGTGCAGGGGTTTAGGCTTGTGGGTTTTTTTTTTCTTTTAAAATTAAAATTGCTGTTCACTGCATCTAAAAGATATATATGATCGGGAAGAGGAATTGCTGGAAGATGTTGTCTAGGATATCAGAGTGGCCTCAAATATCCTTTGTATAAGCACCAGCACTACATTAAATTCTTTTTGATCACAGCATGATATATATGAAGAAAAGATAAAATCCAAGTGCTTGCATATTTTGGGGGAAAAAAAGAGTGAAAGTTTAAGGCAGAAGAGGGAAAGATGAATAGACAGGGCTTATTTTTAACATTTTTCAGAATCTTCTGCTAGCCCACAGATGCAGGTGGGCTACATGGCCCTGGAAAACTCCCATACAAATCCACTAATGATCCAAGGTCATCCTTAAAAAGTCGGCTGGCTAATTTAAAGCAATCGGTGATCCATTCAGCATTTGTGCAGTGACCATATTTAATATATAAGGTAATACTGGCATGTCCATTGTATCTACTTTACTCACCTCTTCTCCCATGCACCTGCTGATAGACCTCTATGGTTTGGAAGGACTACTGATATCAATTAGAAAGAAAATGTGAAAAATAATATAGACTTAATTGAATGAAATCTTTGCTCTAAGTTATTAGAAGGGTATGTATATTCTTGCCAGTTATTGGACCCGCATAAAACAATGCTGGCTAAACATGGGGTCTTTCTTTTTCCTTTCACTGAGACTCTAAACATACACTAAATTGCAAAGTGTCAGTGAAATGAAAGGGGGATTAGAATTAGCCCCAAGAATTACAGTTGTGATTGTGGATTGTTTCAGGCTAACCTGTTTTGAGAAATTATCATTGAAAGAAGAAACACGGTGACCTTTAAAATTGCTTTCTGACTCTAATAATCCTAAAGTTCAGTGGTCTTCGAGCTAACATACTCCAGATTTTGAAACATCTTTTTCAGGATTTCAAATAGAAAAAAAAAACCCAACCTACCCAAACCTATAGACAGGGGATGGCAATTCCAAGCAGCAAGTAGTGATTGTGGGCAGCAAACCTTCAAATAAATTATGGTTTTTTAGGGTGCTGGATAAGAAACGGAGCTGCAGGGCAAACATAGTTGTTATTAAGAGGCCAGGTAAAGCATAACAGATATGCAGAACAGTGTACAGACTACCATGCTGCAAAGGGATTTAGTGACATTACATGTACTGAGTCATCCTTGGAGCTTGAAATTAAAATGTGCATGCAAGATCCATTAAGAATCTAATCTTTTTTTCTTTCTTTCTTTCTTAAGATTCCTTTCGAAGAAAAATGAGGATTTCCTTTTTTTTTCCTTCTGGCTGTTGGCTCCCCAGCACTTCTAGTTCAAACTGCCCTCTGCTTTCAGCCATAAATCACACATGCAGCTTAGAGTAACTCTTCAGCAACACCTTTAGAATAAAAAAGCATGTTTACATTTGCTTATGGTTTTAAGTGTTCCTTGAAGAGTCATTTTGGGAGGCACACACCTTCATCAAAGGCAGCAGAAAGGATGGTTAGATCTGTGACAGTTTTTCAACTAAACAGGTTGTTCCTCCTCCTAAATAAGGGAGCTACATCACATGGCTGACGAACACAATCTTTCTCAAGATAGCCAACCACCTGCCCACAGACACCTCTCCAGTACTTACATCACCAGTTAAAATACACATTCTTTGAAAGTTTAACAGTTTGTGTAACTCTATATAAAAAGTGCCTGCTGTGGAATAACAATGCTTAATTATAAGAAAAGGTAACTGAAAATTTGCATCTCTTCTGCAATGTTACGTTCAAAATATCATTTGTGGCAAGAATTCATTGTTCGTGTAACTGAAATCATTAGAATCTAATTACTGTCCAGAAAAAAGCAGAATAATGACGCAGTTAGAATTTTTACATGTGCATTTCTTGGTTTCCACCCATGCTGTGCTCCCACTTCCCCAGATCCTTGAGTCCGAAGGACAGACATTTCATGCAGGTGCTGGCAGTGGGGCGTATCATGGCAAGTTGGCATCATCTAGAGGCCTTCACAAAGAGGAAGACCAGGTTCTTCACATCACTGTTTTTTAATTCTTTCCTCCAGGATCCACTCAGGGTCATTTTAATATGTTTGCGAATGTGCTTTTACACCTTCTGCTTTCTCCATTGGTCTGCAGCTCCATGAAACATTTGAATTTACTATGTATGTTGCCTTGTATTTTCATTAGATTCTAGTTCTTTGTTCTCTTTGTTTCCCCTAAAACCAGATTTGTCCAGCTCAGGTCTTCCTTTCTTCGACTAACCATGGATGAGTTGTCCATGGGTGTGAGGTCTCTGTGCCTGTACCCATCTCTGTTCTCCCCCTCCCATCCTCTGCGAGGCATCCTGCGTCCTCAAGTCCCCAGGCTGATGCCGTTCTACCAGACCTTTTCCTTTGCATTGCCTCATTGCGTTCGTGCTGTAAGTATCCTGTGCTCACAGAGTAGCTGCTTTTACAGCTCCATCTGTATAAACCTATGGCTTTACCAGGCAAAGGTAAACAAAAGTCAAATGAGCTAGCCATACACACACAGTTACTGCTCTTGCAGCCAAGTTGAGGTAGGCTGCAGCAGGTCAAGAGAAGTTCAGACAGAGCAGATCTGAAAAAGCTCAGTCCTGAGGCCTCGCAAATTCAGTATGAAGCTGACAGCTTGGTTCAACCTACAGCAACGCTGTGCTGCTGGACTGCCTGGCTACAGCAGCATGACACTTTAATTACTGTTGTAATGTTTTTTGTTAAAATGTCATTTTTAAAAATTAATTTAGCACAGAGTACTGTCTGAGATGCTATAAAATATATGTACCATCAAAAATTATCAATGTGTCTTTATGTTTCATTTAATTTTATCGAAACAGACACAATCCAAACAACATCTACAGTTTGGAGGTGGTTTTGTATTTCAGTAAAGAATCTTAGCATGTATGTTCTTCTTATAGTCATGAAAAATGTGTGTTGAAGCTAAGCCTGTTGTAAATTTAGATGTACAGTTAAGCACGTACAATGAAAGTAGCATGACCTTCAGAGTCTAAGTATGGGCTGTTTCTGTGATGTCCTATCTCTTAAGTGACTCCGGGCTTATTCTGTGTCATGACCCACAACTGGAAATGAAGTTGTGGTTCACAACTTGACCATTAATGATAGTATTCCTGTTCAGAGGTTGCACAAATCTCAAAGCACTTGCTCTTCAAAAAATTGTTAACATATTTTTGGGCTATTCTGAAATATGAATCCTGCTTCTCCAAAAAGAAAAAACAAGTCATTTTGAAGTGGGTAGGAGATTCATGGCTGAAGGTAAACAATTACTGAAGCTAATAATTGACAATGAATTTTCATTTGATGATTTTATGAGGATTTAATGTTAAAAATGGTGGAAAACTGTGCAGATATATTGGGATGCCAAACTCTATCATTCTTACAAATATAATGCAGCTGATATTTATTCTTTTTCAACCTACTGTCCTTTAGTTAAGTGACACACGTTTTGTAAAATCATCTGTGTTTTCCTGCTGAGTTACCCGTGTCTGTTTATGTTCCTTTCTGTGGGTCACTTAGCCTGTTTACTCCAACTGGACCAGCACTGTCCCATATCTTCAATAGCTTGTCTTAAAAATGGCGGCAACCTTATCTGTGCATAAGGAGGAGATTATGACCCAGCTGTCATGTACCCGTAGAAATTGTCTGTCTCACCCTTTCTGTGTCAAGAGACTTTTGGCAGGAACATAATATTCCCTTCAAAATCAGTTTGTTCCTTTGCCTTTTTTTTCATATATTCCATTTATCTGATTCTCCTTCTTCCAAACAGTATTCAGCCCTGCAGACTGATTAGATCCTAATTCTTTTGGCATGCTGTCAACTTGTCCTAGTCAGAATAACTATTAGGCCTTTGCTTTTGCTACTCCTCTGCAATTTTGTTTCCCTTTCTGTGCTTCATGTCTTTTCTTTGTGATTTTCACCTATTTTGCCTGAAGCTGTCTTCTGACAATATGTTACCACCTCTCTCTGTGGATTTGTTCTTTGCCTGCCCAAGTAATTTATTTATGTTTTAGCTTCCTCTTCGTCATTATCCAGGCTGTTTGACTTTCTGTGTATTGCTTTTCATAGCACCTTAAATCCCTTGTACGTAATTAACAATTTGAAACAAGAGGCC
This sequence comes from Laterallus jamaicensis coturniculus, assembly GCA_022605575.1. NCBI lineage: Eukaryota > Metazoa > Chordata > Aves > Gruiformes > Rallidae > Laterallus > Laterallus jamaicensis. The sequence goes on from JAKCOX010000005.1 coordinate 9,508,743, forward strand.
TTTTGTAGGTTTTAATGCAACAACTTAATCATGCTGGTGGTGTGCTTCTAAACAGCTGAGATTCCTTGTGCATGCACACCCAGGCAATGCCTTGCCTGTGCACGTAACAGCTGTGGAACTGAACGTAGACTTCAGTAAGAGCTGCTTTTTCCCCCCCCCCCCATTGGCAGTTAAATGACATATTTCGATTACATGCTAAACTGAATAAAAAATCAGACCTTAGTTTATTGTGTCCTATTCCTATATTTTCATTATATGTATTGTAGGGAAAAAACCTCCACAAAACAAATCAGGAAAAAGCGTAAGACATTCTGTTCAGGTGAAACAAACTTTCAATTCCTGATATTTGTATGTGACAGAAATTTCATCCCGTGGCTTGTTCCTAAACTCTAGGAAATAAATGGAGAATCATATACAAATCAGTTCCTTTTCATTAGTTCTTCTGTAGAAAGAAGGTGTGATGAAGGCAGACACTAGAAATTCAACAGCAGAAGGATCAAAACCACTCTATCTCTGTTCCCCCTGCACCTCACAGAAAACTAAGATGTTAAGGCATTGGATGGAATTGCTCACTCTGGCATAAGCAGTATGTTGATGGCATGTTAATTATGTTTTCCTAGAAAACTGGTGGACACTGAATTTCTTGGACTTTTTGTAGCCGTAAATTGTAGTTTCCAGCTATCATCTGTGATGGTTTGCTTCTTTTTGGTTTTAATTTTTTAATTTTGGGGGGAAGGGGGCAGCAGAGGAGTTTGATTTCATGTATGCTACCTTTCTAGTAAAAAACTTCTAAATAGTCACACATGGGATCATAAGTTCAAACAGTATTAGTAAGTTTTCTGTGGACTTTCTCCAGCTTCCCCATAAAGCGATTCCTCTGGGCAAGATACTCTTTCCAATCTTGGTAAGGAAAATGAACAAAAAGTAATTTTGTCTCTTTGTATTTTGTTTTCCCTCTGTGGAATAGCTATGGAAAGACAGGGAAGGCTTGACCCTGAGGCAGGCGCTGGCCCGAAGTTGTAGATCATGAGATCAGACTCCTCAAAGACAATCACCTGGTGCAGGGCAAGAAATGTTTCCCCACAGTTTTATGAACAGCAGTTTTCTGAATACTGTGTGAATATTTTTCTGCCATATTGATTTTACTGATCACATTTGGAAAGATTATGTTGATGTGCTGTATAAAAAGATGGAGGTAACTTTTATCTCTTTCCATCTCCCTTTAGGGAGATCTCTGTAGCTGTCTGAACAGCAGGTGTTGCAGCTGAGTGCCCAGCCTTTCATCTTTGAGTCTCTAAGAGAGTCTTGACCGTTTGTCTTGAATATAGACTTCACTAAAATCAGCTATATCTTTGTCACCTCCAGGCTGGGCCCTAATGTACTTTCTGCAGAGCTTATTGCATGGTGAACGTTAAATTAGAACTCTATAAACTTAATTTGCTTCCAGTGCTTCATTTGCTTCCAAGTGTAATTCTTGATATTGATTTTAACTTATATTTAACTTTTATGGTGGTAGTCATGTGTACTTAAGAGGCTGCTACTTCTTTCCTGCGTGAAACCTGACCCGTGTGTTAGATTTGAGCCATCGAAGACAGGAATATTCCTTTTCTCTGGAAGACATGTAAGGGATTAACCTAGCAGGAAACAAATTTAAAATCTTTCAAGACATCCTGCATAGCCTGCCTTCAGATGTTTATGTAGTAGGACTAGAGGACATCTTTAGAAAGGCAGCCATTACTGATCAGATCTGATTTATTTATTCCTTCTTCAAACTTAGATTTTATTCTTGAGAAGGGTCTTTTGATATGTTTTCTCATGAATACACATGTATTTTTCAACACATGCAGACTGACAAAATCCAACACTTCATTCTCAGTCATTGGTCTTCCTGATGACCTTGTCAATACTACAGTTGTAATGAAATCTGCAAGTACTATTTGACTGTCATCTGTAGGCTTTAACTTTTCTAGAAAATTCTAGAAGTTTCATAATTAAGTGGGTTTGGCTTTTCTGGTGGATTTGTGGGGTTTGGGTTTGTGGGTTTTTTGGGTGGTTTTTTTTGTTTGGTTTGTTTTTTTCTTGTTTGGGTTTTTCAAAAAAAATTTAATGTATGTACTATACAGGCATAGCTGGATTTTCATGAGATCTCTAGCAGTTGGTTTGTACACAGCTGACTCCACTCAATGACGACTTGTATAATCACCTTCCTCCAAATTTAATTTTCTATTCTTAGTGTGCAGAGCACTGTGTGACCTTTAGGTGCCATCTGGTGTTGAGCTTCAGCTCCAGCAGAAGAGTACGGTATATAGGGCACAGATTCCCTTTGACTTTCTGGCCCTCAAGAAAGGATGCAGTAACCCTTGACTGGGGTCGAATTCGTGGATGTGGCCAATACATGGTATCCTCACACACAGAGTAAGAACAGTCATTCTTTGTTCAGTCATGTGTACATGCTACCAGTCAAGAAATTCCAGTTTTTATTTTGAGCTTTCCTAGGGTTGTCTGAGATGTATGACGCTCATGAGAACAGTCAGACCTTCAAACTCTCCCCAGTAGTTGCAATTTTAAATGATATATGTACTTCAGGTGAAGTTATTACCAAATGGTAAATGTTTTAAATTTTTTCATTAATTTTCCATGTCTGTAGTGTGAGACCTATTGTCATATAACAGTTTGACTTAAAATAACATGAGGAAAACTGAACATAGAAAGAGACTGAAAAACAGTTACAAGTTATGACCTAAAGGTTAATAAACAGATCATTAGTGAGCTTTTCACAACAAAACAGGTATATTTATCCCCATTTATTCAATATATACTTTCTCTAGAGGAGAGTATATATTGAATAAATGGGGGTAAATACAGAAATTATAAAAAGTGACCCAATTTGGAGGATATTAGCCAAAACATTGAAATCAATATATTTTTCCATAGAATGTTGTGCAACTCTTGTAGCAATAAATTATCAATAGAGTGATTCCATGCTTCCTCCAACAGCAGTCCTCCAACCAACCATCTTTTGGGCTGCCAGGAAAATTTCGTGAGGGAGGCCAGAAAATTTCCTTCCTACTCTGTCTAATATTATTGATGAAAATTATGTTTTCCTTGGGCATTTTTTAATTCTGTAACTCATCATTTTAAAGGAAAAATCTTTCATTAGGAATTTCTCAGCTATCATATACAACCGTAGTAATGGTTGCTTCCTGGGAGGGAGAAAGATTTCCAGCTGAATAATACTTTCTCCTTTCCAGAAGCTTGACAGGACTGCAAAGGAGTGTCCCCATCTGTTGCAGCTACCTTTCTTGACGTACCAACTGGTAGAATTTTTAGCATGTGGCTGCATGAAACACAGTAACTAGAAATGAAAAGCATATTCAATAGTTAATAATGTTAAGACAGCCAATACTTCTTCAGAAAAAACAGCCAGCCTCTCACAAGAAGACTCAAACTATTATAGAAAAAGCAGCAGAGAGAAAATGTAATTAAAACTCTCTAACAGCTTCTTTTCTGACAATGTTTTCAGTTTTCTGCAACTTTGACGTTTCCTATCTTTATTCTCTTCTCAAAATTACTTTTTTATTATGGCAAGCATTAAATAGTGATAAGGAACTGAAATTTGCTAATAAAGGGAATGAATAGAGGTAAAAATAACAAAGTAATAGGAAGATACAACAGTACATAAAATAGGGTAATACTGTTTTGTAGAATGCTGTAGTGGTTTTCTTCTGCTTATGACACCTTCGTGTTTTGCTTAAAATGTTCTTGTGACCATTGATTAGCTCTTTTCCAAACGACTGGACAGGTTTTCAGTTGCTGCTAATCAATATAGTTCAGAGATGTTAATTGAGGTTTTTTACTGCCACAAGAGCTGTCTTTAGAAAATAAATATTATGCATAGATTAGAAAACCAAACCTCTAACTCTGTTCCGAAGTAGCAGCATCTACACAGCAGATGCAGATTTTTAAATTTGGGATTTTTGGATCTTGTTCTTATCCAGGCATTAAAACCAGGGAAATAAATTCTGCAAAACAAGGCTCCTGCAGGCAGGGTTTTTTTTCTTGAGCGTGCCTCTTATTTACTAATCGAGAGATAGTTGGAATACCAAAAGCCATTACCTGAGGGTAAATGGTTTATATATCAAGAAAACTGATCGGGCATTGAAGCCTTGCTAGAAAAGTTATGATTATGCCATTTCAGCAGAAGCATTCGCCAAAGCATCAGCTGAAGCAGGAGTCTCCAGTTCATTGTAACTGTAACTGCTAGAGGCTTGAACGACTCCTGGGTGAAAAAAATCTGTAAGTCATCATATCAGTTGATGGGTGGATTTCTCCTGCTGCATATGTGCCATGTAGGTAGTGAGGATGGCTAGTAGGAGAGCCTCAAGCCAAGTGGAGCTGTCTATCTACACAAATATGAGTAAGATATAGAAAAATAAACAGGTTTTGATAAAACAGGCAAGAATTCTCTGCACATAATTGGAAGTATGGTTTATTGATAACTTCTAACGAAACTGTTTTTAAAAAGGTCTGTTTAAACTCTATCTACCAGGAGTAAGAGTGCATCAAAAGGTTTGCTGAGCTGAGGAGAGCCTGTCATTTTGGGTTGGTGTTCTGACTCTACCTACTATTACTCCTTTTACTTTTTTTGTCAAGTTACAAAAGGTGACAGTGCACGTCAAATGCCAAAGAGATGTTCTGTGACTGAGTACTGTGTTTCTACTGACAAGTCCTCTGTTGAGAGGTGGGTCACTAAGAAGTTTGAGGATTCTGGTTTGTTGTTTGTCTTGTGGTGTGAGAGACTAGATGGAGGGCTCTCACCACACAGCTCAGCTTCCCTACCTGACCTTCAGGTTATATATCTACGAATCAGACATTGTGTTACTTTGTCTGAGTCTTGGTAAGTGCTTGCCAAAACAAAACCACTTGGTTTGCTTTAACTTATTTACCACTGGACGTTAATGGGTGAGACACATGTTCAATGAAATCAGATAACATCCTCGAGCGCTCATATTTATGAAGAGTTAATATCCACATCTTTACATTGTTTCAGCATAAGTAGAAGTATGGGAGACAATGTCTCTCTTCTCATCAGTTACACACCTTAGTACTCCTCACATGACTGCTGGGACAATACGGGGCAGCTACAAATTGAAGTAGTGGAAGACAGCGCAGTACAGTCCAGCGCAACACGTAACAGACAGTCCATCTTTATTTGATGGAATAAAGGATTTTGATTTAATGTAGTACAGAGGGCACAGTAGGGACTAAGTATGGAGAAAGTTGATGTAAAGTGTATGCAATAAGTGGAGGATTAGAGCGGCATGGGAGACTAGACGTCAGCTATACTAACAGTCCTATAAAGGAGATGCTCCATTGAGATCTATTGAGAAGATGGTTTTGAGTTACCTTTTGACACAAGAACTAACTTTTAAGACCAATGGAATCTTAAAATTTAATGCAGTTATGCAAAGCATGACATAATTGAAAAGCAAGGAAAGTGCAATTATGCCTGCTAGAAGGAATCACTTCAGTTAAAGAAATTTTATGTATTGTTAAAGGTAGAAGGTATAAAAATTGTTTGTTAGGTATTTAAAATTCTTGCTTAAGAGAATAAAACTCGGCAAAGGAACTAATGCTACTAATCTGAAAATGTCATTTTACTCACTTATAGCGCTTGGTTTAAAAACAAAATCCAAACTTTATGTTTCTTAACATAACTTGGCTAAAAGGACAGCTCTTAATAAAATATGAATTTGCAAGGAAATTCTTCCGCTCCTTTCCAGAATTAAGTTTAAGTGGTTTTACATGACTCATTTACTAATACTATTTGTTAGTGAAGGTGGTGAAAGCAAAGGTTATATAAACAATTTGCTCTTGATCATTTCTGATGTTGAAGTACTTCTCTAAGAGCCATTTAAATCTGCCAGCTCTATGTGTTTCCTCCATTTTCTCATTTTTCAGAAGTATGAGTGGATAATGAGACTACATAATGAAAAAAAATTCCACAATGTTAACAGTTAAAAAATGCTTATTGCAAATGCAAACTGGAAGCATGTTGTCCAATTGATTTATTGTTGCAAATATATGCAGTGGAAAGCATAAGTGTTTCCACTAAGTAAATTACCTCCTTCCTATGAGGTTTTCTTCTGTGGTGCTACCCCTGATACATCACTATGCATTTGAGCCACCAGCTCTGTTGAAGTCCATTAGAAATTCCACTTCATATAATACATTTCACTATTACAGCAAAAGTCTTTACTCCCAAGAGTGAGCACTGTAATACATTTTTATGATGTAATTGTCCACAGCCTGGAGAGCACCTGTTAGCTAAATCTGATTTAGGACATTGCTGCTACCACTGCTAAAATACAACACTGTGTTGTAAAGTAGTTAGGAAGCAAAGTCAGAAGTTGATTTACATCCACACATGTGTGTCTGCCTGAGATTTAACAATAGTATACTTTCAGAGTATGTTTTTTTTCCTATTGGAAATCTCATTCTGTATGTAACAAGGACACACAGATATGCTTTGGGTTTGCATGTGGTTTACAGAACAAATCTTTCTCTCAAAAGGAAATGATAGAAAAGTGCCAGTTCGCAATGTAGATGCATAGTAGTACTCTTGCTGTCACAAAGCACCCAACAACTTGATACTAGATCTAGTGCTTTTTTAGGAAACTTGAGACTCCAAGTTTTATTAGTAAATACTTTTAAAGATTACTGTGTACAACTGGAATTAATTGCATTTGCCATTTCATAACTTATATGCAATATAATTCTTGATGTAACTTCATAACATCATGTAATGTTTTCGAAATCATTCAAGGCTTATTCTGTTAAATTCATCTAAATTGTTGTGCTCAAATGAAAATCTTAATGCCATGCCTTCTGAGGTGTCACATATTTAAGATATATGAGCAGATGTCATTTGAGTGCGGAGATGTCAGAATGATTATTAGCAAGGCTTGAATGCAACCTTTTTTTCTAAATAGGAAATTGTTTCTGGTGGGTAATCCTTGAGACAACATACTAGACAGAGCTCTTTCAGGACAGAATAGGAGGTTCCTATTCATGTGTTTTCATATGTAAAAACAGTTAATCCATCTCCCAGTTTATGTTTCTGTAGAAAGACATTAGCAACCATCAAGTAACCTGATTATGCAGCCTGGGAGGTGAGGAGGGGAGGTGGTGTGGGGAGAAAAGACAATTGTGTGTCATAGTTTGGGCACATTCCTAAATAAGGATAATTAAGTTTTTATATTTGAAAACTTAAATTACTCTTTTTTTTTTTTTTTTTAAGCCTGTTGATCCTTATGACCTTGTTTGTGCTAAATATGGGACTATCTGCAAGGGAAGGCACAATTTTATACTCCGTGGGCTTAAATTAAATGCCAAAGAGCTTCAAAAGCCATTTTAATTGCTGAAATGAAAAGATGACACACATTAAAGAATCTTTATTTTTTTCACACTGATGCCTACATAGCTTTTTATATATCCATTTAAAGCTGTTAGTCTTCATCCTTAATATGGAATCCCTGTATTGTGTTTTGGTTTTTTTAAAGACTGCTGCATCACAGTTGCAGAAGGAAAGAGAAACCGAGAACCAAGTAGCCTTTTTCTGACTTTAAGTCACTGCAATATCTGGGTTTATGTGCTTTTTTCCATACCTCTTTTCCTCCCTTTACCTCGAAGGCTATGCATTTGCTGCTCAAGCCTTCAGTCTAACCCCGGGTGTCCCCCAAAAAGGAGCATGATTAGGCACTCCGCTCCTGCGCAGCCTCAGTACCTGCCAGTAGCTTGCTTAGTAAGAGTATTTAAAAGAGAATTTGTAAAGAAATATACAAGTGGCAGCCTCAGTAATCTCCAGCAGAGCATCTTGAAGCATCTGCTGTTAACTGGTAATCAGTGAAGATGCCTCTGAATTCCCATCATGCTGCAGTTACAAGAGAGATCCTTCTGAAACTGTTGAAGCAATGTCCAAACTCTCCACAAATGTCAACAAAACCAAATACTCTTTTTTAAGAATCTCTGTGTATATGTGTGCATAGGCATAATTACATAAAATTTAGATCAAGGGCTATACATTATTGCAAGATATGTATTTATAAATATTCAAACAGCACGTAGGACAAAGGGAAGGAGCAGAACTCCTAATGATTTCATTTCAAAAGTTCCTGCTATCCACAGTTTCCATTGTTATAACTGGAGTGATTAGCTACTCCTTCTCAGAAAAAAATAATTTCCATTGTTATAACAGGAGTGATTAGATTTTTCTGATTCTCAGAAAAAAATAAATCTGTAATTTATTGAACTGTAATACTTCTAGAGTTTGGATTGTCCTTTTTGAAACTTGTTTCTGAAATGAATGTTAGAAATGTTACTTTGCATGTGATTCAATTTCATAGGTTTTTGGGGTTTTTTAAGAGAAGTTTTTGTTCTTCTGTAGAAACCTGTAGTGGATTCTATTTGTTGAGTTATGTGAACAAGACTGGTATGCTATTAATCTTGCGGTAGTTTGATGTCCATTTAATTCTGCATGCCTGTATGCACAGCTAGTTAACACTGTTAAGGGGTTTGATAATGTAACAAAGATAGACTACACAAATGCTAGTTATGTTAAATAAAAACAAAGGGAAGCCATGTTGATTTAGTTTAGAATTAACTGTGAGAAAAAACCCACAGATAAAGGAGTTAATTTTGTTCACAGTGGCTGTTATGGGGCTGTGGTTTGGATTTGTGCTGAAAACAGCGTTGATGACACAGGGGTGCTTTTGTTATTGCTGAACAGAGCTCACACAGAGCCAAGGACTCTTCTGCTCCTCACCCCACCCCACCACCGAGCAGCCTGGGGGTGCACAGGGAATTGGGAGGGGACGCAGCCAGGACAGCTGACCCCAAATGACCAAAGGGATGTTCCATACCATATGGTGTCGTGCACAGTGTATAGGGCTGAGAGAAGGAGGAGGAAGATGTTCGGCGTGATGCTGTTTGTCTTCCCAAGTAACTGTTACAAGTAATGGATCCTTGCTTTCCTTGGGATGAACACCTGTCTTCCCATGGGAAGTGGTGAATGAATTCTGCTTGGTTTTGTGTGCGTGCACAGCTTTTGCTTTCTGTGTAACACACATGTTTCCTCTCGTTTGTCTTTTCCATTCTCTCCTCCATCCTGCAGCGGGGGCGGGGAACGAGCAAGATGCCTACCAGGGTTAACCCACAGCAAGGTCTTAAAAACGTTTCCATTTCAATGAGGAAATTTCCATTTCAGGGGAACCAACTGAACTAAATATGTTCAAGGTTCAAAAATGGTGGAGGTTTGAATATAATTTCAGTCAAAGGTGGAAAAATAATCCTGAATTTAGGGCACCCACTGCAAACAGTAAATAGGCAAAGTAAAAGAATAGTAGAAGGAAATAGAAAATCTTTAAGTGTTAAAGGGAGTCATGAAAGATGATAGGCGGTTCAGTGAGAAATAATGAACTGCCAGAAATTAAGCCAGCAAAGCACTATGTAGCAAGTACCAAAGTTATCTTGTCTAATATAAAAAAATAAGGAAAGAAGTCCCCAAGTTTTATAACAAGAAAGAAGTTGAAGATAATATTTGAAGGTAAGTTATTGAAGATAGTTCAAGATAATTTTTGAAGAAACCTTTTGATTTTAGGCCAATGTCTAAATAAACTGTTTTAAATAGCTAAGTAATATGCATGGTTAACTAAAGTAGGATGATTAACAGAAAAAGAGTACAGCAACTGTATCCAGCATAGATCTAAACCATGTTCAAAGGTCTAGACAACAATGACCTCAAATTCTCATTGTTATAACAAGAATTTTTAATTAAAATAATGAATTTCTCTATTTACAGAGAGGAGAAAGCATGGTCCAACCAGCTACTGGTTTTTAAGCCTGACCTCAAAAGAACTCAAAGCTTTACAGCTTTTTACATTGAAAGCGAGATAAAGAAGTTCATCGGTTTATGAAAGGACATCTTTCTTTAATGGTGGCTGGTTTACTAAATAAAGTAAGTGCTGCAGGTGCCATTTATTCTGATCTTAGCAAAGCCTTCTAATTTAGTAACTATATGATGAATTATTTGTGAACCAGGAGAAAAAGGTTGTTATGGCAAGAACTTTATTACAGGTGGTTTTTGTTGAAAAGGAAATTAGTGGAGTGGGGAGATCATTAATATCATTAATGATATCATTCCAGGATCAGCCTTAGGACTTATTTCTATTTAAAAAGAAAAAAGAAAAAATATCAATAATTTTCAGTACAGAAGTCAATGCCATTCTCCAGTCACGTGTATAACATTGTGAGATAACTTCTTAATCTTTTCAAGGGATTGGGAAGGATTTCATTTGTTGTTTATTTACTTGGTTTCCATTAGTCTTTTTTCTCTCAGAGTTCAGGAAATTTGAGAGAAGGAACAGAAAAATTGGGAGTATTTTAACCATGGAACAATCAGTCCTTCCTTTGAGCCTCTCGGATCACTGCCTTAGTGATGTAATTCACATTAAAAATATTTCTTCATACATTTTGAAATGTATAATGAGGTAATTTTGGGTGCCAGTGTTAATTTACTATCCTATGTGGACTTAAAACTTAGATCTTTTAAACCTGATTGAGATTACTACACTTGAGATGGCATGATGCTTTAATGTTTCAGATATGATAACAGATATAAAAAAACAGATATAAAAAAAATATTGGATGATCAGAACGAATGCACAATGCTACTGCAGGAATAGTCTGCTTTCTTTTTTAGTTCAAGATCATTGAGGACATGGGGGAAGAAATTGCTTTCCATCTAAAAAACTGTGGAGTGGGTGAGTAGTTTGATTCTTTTCCTAGTATTTATATTCAGCATGTGTTTAGACATTAAAAGGGTCAGCTTAACTTTTTCAATCTTTAAGGGAGGTTTTGTAAAGTAAATCTGCACATTTCCATGCCCTATATTGCTAATTTCATTTTGATGGGAAAAGGATGAGTTACTTGTCTTTAAAAAATTACAAGTAACAAAATTATTTAATTCCTTTTATTTTCATAATTGCCAGAGTGTTACAGATATGTTTACAGTCTCCACAAACAAATTGGATGGAGACAGTATATTGCAATTATATTAATGAACTAATGAAAAAGTAAAGTAATTAACAATATCAAGGGAGGAGGAAGAGAGCTCTTCAGGTGCTGGGCTAGCTAGCGCATACTGAACTGACTAATTGAAGGCTGATGGATTTTTAGCATGTTATTGTTAGTAAATGGTAAAGGTATGCTTAGAAATGCATCTTCTCTCTCTCCTTCACCAAAAAAAAAAAGTCACCACAACTGGAAGAAGAAACTGCAGATGAGACTAAAGTGATGAATGGTGTGAAGATGGATATCAAAGAAAGTGAGTATAGCAATAGTCAGGATATGGAACTGTCCCCAAGAGTGCTGGTAGAAGTCAAAGGAAACCCCGCCTAGCCAGATGAAAACATGTTGCCAGCAGCAATGCATCTGCATATAATGAAATTTAATTTTCTGTACAAATTATTTGCAAAACCTCTGATTCCGTTTTACCTCTAATTGTGATTGCTGGATCTTTGCTTTCAAAAACAAAGAATAATGAGTGAAGAGGATGCTTCTGCCTGGTGCCTTTTTGTAATGACAAGGATTCAGATCATTAACTTTTGCATTGGATTTTGCTTTCTCATACAGAGAGTTTCTCAATCCATTCCACTGGCTTTTCAATAACAAGTAGTTACGATCTTTATAGTGTAAACATAGATCTAAGGTCCAATGTGTCAGTAGGACAACACAAGATATTTAACCAGGGAAAGGTCCACACTCTTAGTTTTTCTGGCCAGGTGAATTAAGGAAAAGAAAAAATCACATGCATTTAGTTTAGAGGCAGCAGAGTGCTCCTTCCTGCAGATGTTAGACTGGCATTGCATATCCTTAGGAGAAAATTACGGCCTGTGAGGAGAGCTTTTGATGAAGAAAACATTGAATCTGCAATTCTCTATTCTTCAAAGTTAAGTTGGCTGAACTGTGACTTCATATGCCAGTATTGTACAGGAAATAGTGCTGATTCACATTACCACAAGAAAAGCACTCATAAAAACCTGATTCCTAAGTGCCTTTTCAGTGTACCTTGAGGTGGCAGCTCCATTATGCGCACTCCCCATGTGAACTATGGCCTTGTCCCTTTTTCAACTAATTTGCTCCTGGGGAAAACTTCTATTACAAAATGTCTTTGTGAAGCAGTATAAAGAGGATTATTTCTTGTTCCCTCTTCAGCTGCTTGAGCAGATACCTTGAAACCTAGTCTAAAATGTGTGCAGAAAGATTGTATTTGCTTTTGCTCTTCTGTATCAAAGTTAACCAGTTTACTGAAGTTTACGGAGGAAAATTAATCAAAACCTTCTAAAAGGAAAGTATGAGCTGAAATTGAATCTGAACTCTACTTTGGTGGGCCATTTCTGTTAGACAATAACATCTCCTGAATAAAATTACTAAGCCTGTGGGCAAATTTACTAACAACTCTTCACATTGCTGCTGCTTTGGGACCAGCTTGTGGGGCAGCCATTGCCCGTGATGAGCCAGTCACAGGACTGCTGGGCCAATAGGAGTCGTCAATGTTAGGACACATAGGAGTATGTGATGCAGTGGATGTGAGGTGTGGCCGCCATCTCAGCCAGGCTGCTGCCACCTTGGAGGCCGGAGTGAGCTGTGTCTGTGTGCTTTGAGCTTGGGCTTTGGGTAACGTGTGAAACTGCCCTGTCTGCAGCAGGCCCAGGTTCGTATATGGCTGGGATGGTGTCGAGCAGCTTTCTTGTGTCATTATCCTACCGAGGGTCCCCAAATAACCTGCCTGTCCCCGAAGTGCTGGGTGACATACTTAGTAACCCTGACTTACATACTTTAAAACACCCTCAGCAATGTAAGCCTATGTGGTAAGTACTGTTCACAATAATCCCAAACATGGGCTGTGTGTTTGTATGCATGATAAAAGATTTTCATCATCAGGATGATGACACTTTATTGTCAATTATGTATCTTTCTGCTTAGCTGCATTCCTGCTGAATTTTGTTTTAATACAGAAACGAGCTATAATCAATATCTTGTCAAATTATTCATTCCTAATGGACTAGCCAAAGGATTTTGACATTACTCACTGAATAAATTATCTGAAATACGTATTTCCATTATTTGACCAGCTCTCTAGATTATTAAATAATGTTCTGTGAATAATTTATTCAACATTTTTCTGTCAATCTTTGAATAATTTACTCACGAATACATTATTTTATTATTCAGCCAGCTATATTTCCAGCATTTATGGCAATGTCTTTGTTGTGTGAAAGTATGGAGATCTCAAGAAGAGACAAACTTTTAACTAGCGGAACTTCACTTCTTTGTAATAAGCATTCAGTACCTTATTTTATATACCCAAGCGCATAATTAAATGAATCCATTTTAATTTCTCTCTTAATTTAACAAGTAGCTTTCTACAACAATCTTTAACTCAATGATCCCTACTATTTTTATTGAAAATCTTGCACTGTTGCTCTCTTGCCTCTTCTTGTTTTCTCAAATCTTCAACAACATTGGGAAAAACTTCAATTACTTTAATTTGTGTGCTGAAGATATATAATGAGGAAAAGATTTACACTGCTTGCCTGGTTCTGTTAACCCAGGTATTTTGAACATAATATCTACATAAATACATACTGAATAAACACAGGTCTGTGATATATAAACACAAGCGAAAGAAATGAGCATTTAAAAGTGCAGTCCTGACTGAGGAAGAGAGTGCAGGGAAAGACTGAAGAGGCAGGCCAACAAAAGGTGTGCTGTGTATCTGCATCTATTGACCAGTTAAGTTTTCCATTCAAGTGGCAGAAAAACCTTCCAAGAAGCTTCACCAGAGCAATGATGAAATCAAAAAATTTGAAGATGTACAGTCCTGCCTCGTCCTCACAGCATCCATTCTGCAGTTCCAGTCCTGGAGGTGGGAGCATGAGGTGAAAGCAGGGAGCTTGTGTCATAGTGCCACCTATTCCTCTGCCCTCCTGAGTGCAAAGCTGAGAGGTGCTTCACAGAATCACAGAATTGTAAGGGGTTGGAAGGGACCTCAAGAGTTCATTGGGTCTAACCCGCCTGCCAAAGCAGGTTAAACTTGGTTACCCCGCAGCTCAAACAGCTTTTTATGGTTTCAGTGCCTGGCCATTTGGGCTGGAAAATATTTTTGAATATGCTCTTAATTTGTAGCATGGATAGATGCAGCTAGTTAAAGGCAACCTGGAGGGCAGGGGTAGTATCTGAAACCAAAATCTAGATTCTGTTTCAGTTTCAGCATACCAATTACTGGGAAAATAATCTGGGCCAGAGGCAGAACAGTTCATCTTCTACAAATTGTGATATCCTAGACATGAATGAGATGAACAATATATCTTTACTTCTAGCAGAAGGTTCTAGAGAGTTTGAAACTCTATCCACTGGTTAAGAGGTGTGTAAGGAGGCATAGAGTGAATTTAAGCCTGTACTAATTCCACATTATTCCCATGTTTTAGGTAGGTGAGTCTCAGAAAGATTTAGCTGAGTAACTGCCAAAGACCAGATGTTTGGCTAACTGCCAAAGGTAATTCTTGGAATTGTCTAACCTAATTGGTACTTTAACTTGTGACAGCAAAGATCCTTGATGTGCAGGCATGCTCAGAATCAGTCTAACTTGAACAGGCAGGTACCAAAAAGCAGAATTTAAAAGATATATGGGGACTTTCAGGGTCATGTTTGCAACATTGAACAGTACAAGACTTTGTTACTAGAATGGTAATATCACCTTCATGTGTCCCATAGAACTAAGGACTACTCAAAGAAGTACATATCACACCTGGAGTTTAGGATTTTAAAGTAGATCCACAATTGAAGGGGAACCTGGAGCTGCTGCTGTGCATTCAGATCTGGTACCAGGTCTATGTTTTCTTTATTGTGGAAGGGAGCTGCTGTCACCATTTCTTGGCTTAGCTTGAGGGGTACACTCAAGGGAAGAGCTGGGCATCTAGACTTGTGTAACCAAGTTTGAACCTTTATACCTGCTTTTAAGGAGGTTGGCCTGACCATGGTGTATGGTCTGATCTATCCTGAGAAATAAGGAGCAGGAGGTGTATTTGAAAGAAATGGGGGAGACTATCAAGGTTATTTGTGTGTTTTCATCCATCAAAAGACTAATACAAAAAACCGCAAGTCAAGACCTGCTGGAGAACAGGATAAAGCTTGAATAGTTCATGGGAGAGGATAGCCATAGGCTCAGCACACAGGCAAGCACCCTGATACATGCTGTGGAGGGCAAGACTAAATATGGAAAAGGAGGTCAGATGCTTGACAAGTGCAGCAAAGAATCTCCTTATGGCCTAGGCTGCAGCTACCCACATTAAAAAGAAGCTTGAAACAACATATAAGCCGTGTTGTTATGGTTTCACCTTAAAGATGAACCTCGGAATCTGCTCATCATTTACCTGTGCGTAATAACTGAAGAGAACACATATAATCATATTTTTATTGACAACATGAGACTGCCTTTTATATTCTCTGTTCCCATATTATGTATTTAATCTTGTAGAACTTCCCCCCCCCTCCCCCACCATCTGTGTTTTGGGCTTTTTACCCTTTCTTTAATTACATCCTCACTTTTCCTCTTACTGAAATACTTATTTCTTGTTTCAGCCTTGATTTGTTTTAATTCTTAATGCCCCAAAGGTCATAAGGGCCATTTATTCAATTATTCATGAAGCCATTGGATAACAAAGCTGTATGCTTCAATTTAGTTCCAACTGCTTGCAAGATAACAAGAACTACTATAAAGTCCAGTGAACTCAGGACCTCCTGCTTCTATAAGGTTATCTATAGTATTAGTTATGGGAAAGGAGTAAAGGAATTTCACCCACTTGGAAAAAAAGTGCTGTTCCAGAATGAAGTATAACCACAATTTATTTATTTATTTTTTCCTCGTGGCCATGGTCCTCTCCAAATAACAGTAAAGAAACCCCACAAACGAACAAACAAAAAAACCCCTTGTTCCCTCTTATTATTGTTTGGCTTTTAGCTACTATGACTTTGTTCCTCTTATAAGGAAAACTATAAAAGCTAATCTTAATACTGGATTTTTACAGTGTTTACTGAGCTGCTTTTTAAAAATTTTCTGAGCTTGTAAAAGTATAATTATCGTATCCTAATAATTATAACAGACGACATTTCTCTTCCTCTTCACACTGTTTGATCTAAACTGCAAATTTCTGATCTTCTTGTCAAAGACAGAGCTGTTTTCTTGGGAATATTTTGAACTTTGATGAAAGTTTTATGACACTTCCAACAAAACATGCTGCTCATTAAAGTTTTATATAGAGAGAGCTCTATCTGCATTGTTGTGGAATTGTAAATATCACATAATTGTCATCAATGAGCAGTTGATGAAATACCTGTTCCCAGCAGCTTATATCTGCAGACAGGTGCTTGGTGTCTCAGACAAATAAGTGCTTTCGCTGTCCCAGAGTGTCGAGATGGGACTCTCTTCGTTCTGTCACGGTGATGGTCCCAAAAGTCAAACAATGATGAAACTGGTGATTTATTTATAACCTTTTGCAAGGCGTTTGCAGGGGAAACAAATTTCATAGTCTTTAAATATCTTATTCACTCTCTCTTTGTCCCAAGTGGTACCAGGAGATTAGTGTCCCATTAGTTTCCTTCATACAGTTTTTATGAGTCAAACTTAGAAATCTGTCTTTGGGTAGGAATGGATAGCTGTGGTTCCTCTGCTGTAGGAACATTAACTGCAGCACTGTTTTATCAGAGGGCATTCAGTTCCTGTGACTGGCAGCTGACAAAACCTCTAATTCTCCTTAATGTTTAAGCCTCCGGGAGTCTCCCTAAAACAAACAAACAAGAAGACTGTAAATATGTATTTATATATTTTAAAGATTATTTCAGAAACTTACTTGACAATGTGTTGGTTTCAAATCACTTGGTATATCTAGTTTCTGTGATAATTGGAGAGAAAATGCCCCATTTAATGAAACGCTGTTCCTGTTCAGAAGCACTTGGGTAATTTGACTCCCAGACAGCATGAGGTTTTATCTTGTCATTATGAAGACTTCATGAAGAAATAAAGATGTTACTCAGACAAATTGTTTTTTTAAAGAGACAGTCTAATTAAAAATTAGGACATTATTATTTAATATTATCTAATTAGAACAGATGCCATTTTTCTTCCCTTCTAGCTGCACGAGAAATACCTGACTGTTCTTTTCTGGCTCCATGGGAAGTGCACACACTCAGAGGAAGCAGATCGTCGCTCTCAAAGGCTGTGTACCCCACGCAAAGCCGAAAGTAATGACGCAGGTGAGTTGAATGGAAGGTGGAATGTTTTTCCTCAGAGGGGATGTATGCTTTGCATATTGGCAAGTGGTATTTCTCCTGAATCACCTCCTGAAGATGCGTTTTTGTCTTTATTGACAGCATAGGGAATCCAGGGATGTTGTGTCTGAATTCAGCTAAGTGTCTCGAGCTAGGTGATGTGAATACCTCTTTCGGTCATAAAAGCAGAACATAGATGCTCACTTAAATTGTAGCGCTTCCAGAGCTACAAAACAATGATATTCACGATATAATCAGAATCTATATCATGAGACAGCTATGTATGCAAAACGTTAGAATGACAATAAACTTCAGGAAGACGAATTTAATAAAATGAGTGAGCTCATCAAAAATGCCCTAAGGAAAAGTAAACTCCTTGGATATGATATTTATTCTACTTATGGAAACAGTAATAGTGTCTCAGGAGGTGTTGTATTGCTGAACAAAATGAGAAATAAGAAGAAACTTACGTAGCTAAATAACAAATTCCAAGTGATGGAACCAAGAAGCAAGAGATCCATCAAAAATCTGACCCACTGTAGCAAATAAACAGTAAAATAAAATAAATAACAAGAGTATGTATGAAGAACACAAGAAAGGTCAAGCCAAATTTCCAGTTTTACATGCATAAAAAGAAAAAAGTCTATATACACATACTAAAATAGATAGAAATGCTAAAATTGATGGATAAGAACCTGTTTTGCTAATAAAGGTGCTGTACTATCAGAGATTCTGTCAGGAAAAAAAAGGTAAGGAAACAAAGACTGGTAGATCAGTGTGGGCAGATACATGAAATTATTTTGGCTGAATTTTCAGGTACGAAATTTCTGAACATCCAACAAAATGTCCAGTCTCTCACCAATCCAGAGAACTGAAGAACTATGGCTGGGTATGTGTTTAAGAGGGTTTCTAACCTATGAATAGGTTTGCAGCTCTCCCTGGTAAACTAATGGTCAGAAAACACACTCATAGAACATCTGGAAAATCATGGTGGAAAAAGATCTAGTCAGGACAGTGCTTTGAAAATGGAAGCTGTGCTGAAGTAGTTGTTTAGTGTTTCTTTGTGGCTGTAGTGGATATAAGAGAAGTGAATGAATTTGACAAGAAGCAGCTGAGGAAGCTAAATAGGCAAAAGTAAAAGGCTAACAGAAGCATGGGATACATAGCAATTTTTGGGGAAAAAAAAAAAATATCTGCATGAAATTTGTTGCTACCACAGAAGTATTGGCACCACAGAAGTGTGGTGCTGGAATTCTGAGTTATTCACTAGTGCCCTTCCCGCTAGGGAATGGCATGGTGCATGGGCCTGAAAAACATGCAAGCAACCTCAGCCTGGCAGGGGCTGCAAGCACACTCTGGGAATTGGAGCTTTGAGACTAGGGAAATGCTCTGAAACAAGCCAACCAAACAGAAGGTACTGCCTATAAGAAAAAAAGAAATATATACTTTTGTACAATAGTAATTAACATCAGATGTGAATGACAGAAAAAAAAGGGTGGGTGGGTGTTCAAGAACAATCCTGGATTAACCGTAGATGTCAAGACATGATTTGTTGACTAGTGAAGGTATCCAAGTGAGCCAAGCCGAGAGAAGGCAAATGTAATTTAGAACTCATGTAGCAGCTAAAAGAGGGTTACACAATGGGAAACAGGCTCTGAATGTAAAGTAACATACATAAGATGGGAAGAGGGAACAACTTTTGGACTTCTAAACCGACTCTTTCAGCTCAGTTATCTCTCTGCCATTTTAAAAACCTCAGGAAAAAAATCCTTTTCTTATGCAGCTTCCGGAAAGAAAAAAACAAGATATTAGAATGCGTAAAGGTGGAATGAAAGGAAATCCTAAGGAAAATATTATAATGTATGTCTGTAAATGAGGGTGAAGTTTTATTTGAGTTGTTATGCTCATCTCTCTAAATATTGAAAATTATTTCACACACTGAAACATCCTATTTTATGAAGAGAATTTCAAAATTCTCTTCATAATTAATTTAGAGAAGAAATAAACATTTGGCAGAAAGCTGGTTTGGAATTAATTTCCTTATTTGAATACTAATTCAAGATGCAAACTTCTATAGCAAAAATATTTTTTTGTAGTAAATCCTGTAAAACTTATTTTAGAAACACAGATGCATTTCCAAAATGACAAATGCTCCAGTGGGTTGATAGGTTTCCTTATGATGGTCAGTAACCTAAATAAGGATGTCCTTCTATTATGTTTTCCTTAAATTTGATGTACCGAAAGCATTCGCTTATTGAGAAAAATACAGAGACTTCCAAGTGGTAAAAAATTCCTGCAGTTGCCATGCCATAGGCCTTGATAACATGAACTATTTTGCATTTGCTAAAAATTGGGCCATAGAAATATGAAAGGCAGATTATTTTTTTTTTACCTTGCGTTATTAATGAATGTGACACCTGAGTCTGCTTAAATCATGTTTGTCCTTTGGATAGGTGATCTAGGCATTGCTATTGGCAATGATTATAGATACCTACTTCTAATGAAGTACAAGGTTAAAAAAAATAGGTAAATTAAAATCTAAGAATGCAGTGCAGTGTCATCCAAGGACTGTAATACCTAGCTATTCAGGTTTTTTTAAAGGAGCTATCTCTTAAGTGTAGCATGTTTGAAAATAAATATGCAAGGAAGGAAAATCATAGTGCCTGCACGTGTGAAGTATTTTAAAGCATAATTTTGAACCTCTTAAAAAGAATTATTTCAGTGAAAAGTTTTAAGTATGTACATACATGTATATATAACTGCAAAAATGTGTGCATTTATATACACATATAAACATGCGTAATAATTATAATACTAATAATATAATTATATGGCACCTGTAGTGGGCAAAAATAAGAAAAAGCAAGTATTCTTGAGTTGTATTGGTAAATTGAAGTGCTTTATTGGCAGTGTCCTTCATTTCATTATTATTTCTCTAAAGCACATCAGGAACAATCTTACATTCTTTTCACACCCCTAAGTCCCATCGATGGGAGTTATGGATGGTTAGCTAATTCAGGTACAGCCTTGCTCCAAGCACTGTTCTGCTGCAGGCTTAAGAAGGCTTTTCCCTTCAGTCTGAAGGGCTTATTGAAAACCAAAATGAGGAGCTGCTTAACTCATCGTGTTCACTGTTGTAATTAAAAAAATATGACATTACAGAAAGTCAAGTTGAAGTGCTGTGAACTGTGTTTGCTGGCCAAATGAAGCTAAAATAATCACTATCTGCTCTACTTCAAAAGCCTGACACAACCTTTGTATTCAGTCTCTGTGACCTTTTCCAAACTTGTGGTGATCTTAGGTAAAAGACTTTCTTATGTTATATTATTCTGTATCTGCTGCTTTGGACTTGATTGACTGAAATAGGAGGATATAAAAATATTACTCTAGAGATGATCTCCCCTTATAGATACTGTGTGATGGGGTGTGCCCAAATGAGAAAAATGCAAAAAGATACAGTAAAGATGAAGTATCATGTAACAGCCTTTTAGCCTTGAACATGAAGTTTGTTGACATCTCCAGCGTAGCTTACATGCTGTCAACATATATATAAAATTGTCATAGCCAAAGTCATGAGCTGAATCAGTGGAGCATGGACAGTAATGCTGCAACACTTCCAAAACGTTCTCTGAAGGAAATCCACACATGGGAGGTAGGTGGGATGGAATGGTGATATAAACCAAAATTTGGTGCTCAGTGACTGTTCAAGCCTACAGTTAGGCATCCAAATGATTATTTTCTTTTCTGAGATATAAAGGAAAGGATTTTTCTCTGAGATATAAAGGGAGAAACATAGAATGGCATCAGATATAGCCAGTGTGTTTCCCTGTCTATACCTAATGCTTGGTACCTACTTAGATACCAATTCGTAGTCCATATGACACTCCCTGTATCCCACGATCTTTTATATATGAAATGTATATCATTAAGAAATTTTATGTTCTGCTTCAATGTAGAAGCAAGACAAATTTTACTTTTTAGAAAAGATTCATTATAAAGGTAAAGCTGACTCAAGGTGGAAAGTGGGACCACGAAGTCAACTCTCTGGAATCTGGAAAAAAAATTGCGAAAAAAAGATAAAAATCACAATTGCAGCACACTTATGCCACACACTTGAGTTTCACATCAATGGTTTTCCAAGTAGACATACTACAAGACACAGTACTGTCTGAAGGCAGTCCTAGAGGCAGTGTAGGTGAGTTAGTTGTATTAAGTACCTTGGCAAAATTGGGTGTGTTGCTGTCATCTAATGGCCAGCAAGCTTTTGTGCGGTTAGTGCAAATTAGTTTACACTTCTCTGCTTTGTCCTCCACCACCTGGTGTAAGTATGCTGTGGGAGCACATCCCTCACTTCACCGTCAGAGGGTGACATCCAGTGGGGCGTTAACACTGTTATGGTAAGGTGCTGCATGATGGCTTCTGAACACTTATGAAGGCAAAACTGTATGAAAATGTAATCATAATCAAGTGGATAAATTTGTTATAATTTAACTTGGTTAAAATGGATTCTAGCACTTGGACATTTTAAATGCAATTAAAAGTGAGGAAAATGTGTGGATATTTACTTGTGGACTAAGTTCCACATAATTCAGGTGGATTTTCAATATTAAAAATTACTTCAGGTGAATTGCTAAAGCATACTTGAGTCGGGATTTGATCTGAAGCAATTCTAAGTGTTCTAATCCTTAGAAGGGTCACAAAAGCAAAATCATTTGGTTCCACCACCACCACCCCTCCCAACAATGTGATTACTATAGATGACTTCACACACAGATTTGGAATCACTCGCTTCTATGCTGAGTGTAGAATTGCCAAAATTCCTACTAGCAAATGCAAAGACCGTGCTGAGGGATATATAATGCAAAATGTGACTAAAGTAAACATGTTTTTGTTTGTGCCTCTTGAAATTAGTTTATCTTTTAATATGAGGACTTCTTGTCACTGCTCTCTGCTGTGTACTTAATGTGCTGGAAAGATATTTAATGATGGCTGGTTTAAAGCTAGCTGGCTTGTGACAGATTCATAGACGTTAGAATTGCAGCCATAATTAATAGTAATTTCAAATAATTTGACTTGAATGTCCATGTGCTTACAGTATGGGACCCTGATTTTGGAAGTAGATCAGACTGTGTAGCATGTTATACCCATCTGTTAGCAGTGAAATGACCAGAAGTGTGGCTGTGCTGCAGCATGCCACAGATCCTACTTAAAACACATGCCTCGCTGCCCCTTCAGCTGGACCAGACAGTAAGGATTAGGGAACTATACATGCCCCAAACCTGACCAACTGTCAAGTCACAGTATGATCAGAAGGTCTAACCAGGCTCTCTGAGGTAGTAAATAATTGTCATATTGTCCAGAAACATAGTTTTAATCTCTGTGTGTGGACCATCTACTTCTTTCTGTGGAAATGACTCGTGGGGATAACTGCTCATGTCAGTGGACACCTGAGTGTTTTTTCAAAGGCAGTGTCATTGTGTTCAAAAACAGCTCCTCTGGCTGAGAAAGTCATGAGCCACTCAATGCTGGAAGGTAAAGTCACCACTGTGATGTCTGGTTCTGCACAGGGGCCTCTTCTTGGGCAATTCCCACCTTTCTGCTGTTGGGAAGGAGATTGCTGAACTACAAGTTTATTCAGAGGGTCCTGGGAGAATTCTTCTCATATCATGATCTTACAGGAAAAAGGATGTGGTCACAGTGCCATACCCAAGATGAAAAGTTTACACATGCACTTCCTTGCTTTTCATATTCTGACTGTTCCTATGGAACTGGCTGCTAAAATCTTTCAAGAATTATGGTCCAAAAAATACCTGTGCAGTTATCTCTGTGAATGCTAACTGGAAGGGTGGGGGGAAGGGGATGGGGATGCAGCGGAAGGCTAAAAGGAAAGATACAGCTTCTTTCTTCAATTTCTAAGTTTCTGTTATCCTGCTTATCATCATTTTACCCTTAAACTTCAAGGGAACATCGGTCTGAACCACATTAGTTATGTAAATCCATCTTCACGATTTTAAAATTGTGATAATCCAGTGGGGGAATAAGAGAACACCAGAAATGTATATGCAATATTTTAACTAACCAAGAGAGTTCTCATTTCAAAATCGGACCACTAAATATTCCAGCAGTTTTTGCCCAGTTCATTAAAAAGATTCTTGACAGAGTTCAAATAAAATACCTTTCTGGAAATTGCAGTCTGTTGTTAGACGAAAAGGAGTCGTGGATGAATTATCTTCTGAGAATTGCTCATTTATCTCTAAGATACATATATTTAGTAGTAATATGTTCCAGAGTTTGCTAAAACAAGCCTGTGGTTCCTTGAGTGCTTTCTGGTATGTTGTGTATGTACATGTATAGCTCTCATGCCTCGGAGATAAGAAAGATTAGCAGAATACAATACTGGCTGCCTGTGTGCAAGTAGTAAATACCTTTCCTGTCCTGGAATCATCTTGCAATTTAGTGCTTGACCATGCCACAACTGTTTGAAACAGTACAAAGGGACTCAGTATGGAAGGACCATCTGTATTCTAGGAAGGATATTATAGCATTGCTTTTATTATTATTAACATTATTATAACCTCTGTTATCTACATTCTTGCATCTGGTCAAATTTGAACATATCAGTTTGTCTCCGTAATGTATAATATGGATCATATTGACTACGTAACACCATGACCTTTCATGAGGGAGTATCATAAATCAGAAAGCTTTTATTTTTACAAATTCTGTTTTGTCCATATGCATTCCTCTGGTTATTATTGATCAATTTCTGGCTATTTCTGTAAATCCTGTTGTCTCCAAAATCACATAACTGTCTATGAATTAGATGGGAAAGACATTAGCCCTTAGCTGTAAAAGGAAACTAAAATGTGATTCCTAGTGTGTGGGGAGGCAGGGGGATGGATGGAGGGGAGAGTTAAAGTTTGTTGCTCTGCAAATTATGAGCAGGGTCAAGACAGCCCTGGGAAAATGTTTTTGGGGTATATCATAATCAGGATGGCATGGGACCTCAGAAAAGAACCAGTTTCTGCCATTTCTCTGAAAACAGAACCCAGTTTAAAGCTATACTGCGGCAGGATCAGGCACATACAGGATGGAAGGCAGAGAGCAGTACAAAATACCAGGGAAGGTGGAGTTTCCTTCCCTGCAGATTTTCAAGACTCGTCTGGACACCTGTCTGTGCAGTATGAGCTAGGGAGCTGCTTTGGCAGGGGGGTTGGACCCAATGATCTCTCGAGGTCCCTTCCAACCCCTACAACTCTGTGATTCTGTGATAAACTTCTTGTTATGTCGAAAAAGCATACAGTATTTATTATTTGGTTTAATTGTGGTGAAATTAAGTGAGATTTCTGAGTTATCTTGCATTAGACTATTAGTATCTGAGAGTAACCCCTGAAGAAGTATTTTAGGAGACTGAGAATTTGAGAGGCATTTTTGATGGCAGTTTTCACTTTGCCACCTGAAACCAAGTAGCCTTATCACTGCCACCTGGAATGGAGTCAAGTAATTTGTCTCCATTTAAATTATTTAAAAAAACACAGAACACCTGAGTTCATTTGAGCCCAAGGAGAGAGTTTTTCATGTGATGTTTACAGGTGGATGTTCTATGTCAGTTTGAGATGTTTTGGCATCTTTTTATGTCAAAGGGACAGGACAGGTGGTGTGCACTTAATCTCTGTGGGACTTTGTTGGAGGACTTGAAGGCTACAGTGCTGTTTGTCGAAGGTAAGTCTTTTTGGGTAACAGCCCTACCTTGCTCTGTGTCTGGGATTTGCAAATATCTGGGGACTGTTAGAGGGTGTGAATGTTTTAGCCCCCCATTCCCCTCACAGCTACAGCGTAGCTGGTCGCAGAGCTGTGTAATGCAGACCTAAGCTCTGTAGAAGATCCTGTGGTGTTATTGAATGTGATATCTGAGAATCGATGGCTTCTATGAAATTGCAGATCTGGGAGTTATTTTACTTCTTTTTAATTATATTCTCTTTGCTTGACTGGATAGTGAAAATATTAAAGGTGTGACTGGATGTGCAGCTGCTACCCTTCAGTATGTGTCTCCCATGGTCAGCACTGGGCTCTTCTCTGCCCAGAGCATGGCTGCTCTAGGCTGCTCTGGAGCCATGCTGAGTGGCACAGAAATCCCTGTGCTAGCTCCAGAGTTTCCACTTCATTTTATAAACTATGAAAACTAACGGTGTTCCCAAAGTCTTTCTCTGCCCCTTTCACTGGCTTGAGATACTGAGCCTCCTTTTACAAGTTCACTGGAAAACAGTAGTGGGTGGGGTTGGGATTTTTGTTGGGTTTAGGTTTGTTTTTTTTTTTCTTTTTTGCTACTCAGTTGGCAGGGAGCAGAGCTTGCATGGTACTCTATGATTCAGAGGAACCTCATAAAATACACTCTTAGGAGTCTAGAATATATATTTTTATTGGGAGCTTGAACTCCTCCTGCCTATGTGTAACAATAAGATACAGGCCTGGAGCTATGCCTTAATCTGAGAAGGTTATAAACCATGCAAAATTTAGAGAAAACAGCTGAGACTTAGCTGAGCTGTGGTGGTGTTGAGTGATCTCACATCATGATCTCATAGAAAAGGGGATATTGCTGATAGACAAAACACTACAATGAAGTCCCCAGAATTTGGAGTACTTTCTTTAAAATGGTTTGAATTGAAAGTTTTTAAAATAAACATGTGGCAGGCATACCTGAAGCAAAGATGTTACTGACTGGTAAGGCAGACACTGTAGGTAGAGTGTGAGAGATTTGAAACATAGCTGTGCAGTAAGTCTTGATCCTTAGCTGGAAGGAGTGTCTTTTAGAGGGTTATTCTGTCTCTGAAACTGCTTAAGAACCGTATAGTAATTCATCTTTCCTTTTTTATGCAGTTTCCCAAGTCTATAAACTTTTATAATTCACAAAATAAAATGTCAGGAGTCCCTTTTAAGGCTTTTTTTGTTGGGGGTTTTTTTCCATTAAGTTTGTTTATACAATGAATTTCAGATGATGTCTGCTCTTTGAAAATTATTAAAACCAGTTCTGTTAAGTGTAACTTGTCAGTGAAGGCAGGATTGCCTGCAGTTCCCTAAGGGCACTGGTGATTGTATTACTTCACATCTGCAACATACCAGTCCTGAAATGGACATGAAGTCAGAAAGTCTCGCACCCTTTTTTTGTAAGCCTAGCAATTAGATACAGCTTTTCCTATTCTGAGATTCTGGCAAAGTGTTTCTGAAAGGCAGACTCCAATGCTATGCTATAACTATACAGGATTCGAGCATATTTCTTAAAATAATAAACAAGTACAAGATGGAAATCTCTCTCAGAATACTATTAGTGGGATGATTAGACACATGTTAGCTTTTTTATTTTAGGCTTCATCCTATTATATTTTGGTATTACCAGAATAACTGCACTGTGTTAGCACAATTGTGTGTAAAACCTGTGTTAAATTATGCAAGCATCTACATAACTGTGCCATTGTCCCATCTTCTGACAAAGACTAGCTGAGCACTGCCTCCTTTCTTTCATGATGCTTTGTCACCAAAAGCAAGAGCTTCAAAAGGTACGACCTCGCCGATTTAGAGTCCCTGGTACAAGAGTCCTACAGTCTTAAGAAGAGGCCACATGGCTAATCTGTGGGCTGGCAAATATCTGAAAAAAATCATCCTGGGTAATTCAGTATTTTTTTCTACAGAAGCAGCCTTTACAACCCTCACTGCCCCATAAATGCAGATCTTTCTGGGGCAGGTACAGCATGACTGTTATGGTAGACAGTATCATCAGAAATGGATGATAGAGTAACCACTTTCATGGTGTAATGGCACCAGCCAGATTACATCACCAACAGAAGTTTTCAGGTTTATTTGCTAATCCATAAGTTCGATAATAAACATAGAGGCAACTGGTGAGCTTATTTGAAGTTATGAGAATGCGTGTTCAAATTCCGTTGGTTATATATTTCAGTTTATTTCCATTTGCTGAAAATGAGAAATTTTGATATATCCTGAAAGTTAAAAATCCAAACCTTGCAGCCTTTGATACAGCAGGCCTATTTCTCTTGTATTCATAATATGCAGAGGAATCTTGCATTCTTACAACCAGGAGGCACTTTGAGGACAATCTCCTGGGATTTGGAATATAACAGTAGATTTCAGTTTTACTTTGATATTTAATTTCATGACAGCCACAACAAATAACCTAAGGTAGCTCTCCTCTTCGAAGAGTAGAGCCAATTCCCAACAACAGATGTGGTTTTTGTAGTGCTCCTGCCAGGTATGATTTGGATTGCACTTTCGTCAGCCTTTCAGAAATTTTCTCCTGCTTTGTGAATCATCTCTGGCGTTGTGTTCTGTGAACTTACTGTAGCTCAGCATGGCTTTGGCCAAAACTTACACTTCAGCCTCTTGTTCCCCTTGATTATAGTCACTATTATTATTTTTAATATCTAATGACTGACAGAGGAACTTGGTTTCTTTATTGTTCCCTCCTCTAGTTAAACCTTCCTGATGAAATCCAGGCTTCCATCTGGCATGGACTAACATAGCTCCATAAAAATCGGTGTTGGTTTACACCAGAGAGGAATTGCTCACAAAATGATTGGGTGGTCATTCCCCCTTGAGTCAGTTCTGTATTTTAGTAAGATCCATTCAGGATTTTGTTGTTGTTTTATTCATCAGAAATAATATAGAGAATTAATTTGTCACTTATTTTCCTCATCCTCTTGTGAGGTAAGTTTCACCATGGTATTCCATGCCTAAATTTGTGAATTGTAGCTGAAGATGAATGCAGTATTTTCTTGACTAACTCACAAGTATTGATTTGTGCAATTGGCACAAGTTGCAGTTGTTTTTCTTCCTGATTAGAGATACGTTTCTTCATCCCATTTTACTCTTCTGAAACTGGAGACACTGTAATCACCACAGCCAGTGCGAGAGAGCTGTTTTGTAAGCTTTTGTTTGGTTTGGGTTTGGGTATTTGTTTGGGTATTTTTTCTGTCTACAAACAGAATGTGCCAGAAATACAAAAGTAGTTTTTATTGTTAGGATGAGACACAAAATACAAGTGACTTTCTCAGATTCTGGCGCGGGCAGAAATAACTTCATGTTGTGCTCCAGGTATGTGCATTGCTAAATCTGTAAATTCTGGCATGACAGTAGTTTTCCTGGTGTTAATGGAACAGCTCTCCTATGAAATAGTTGAGCAGCTCTAAGTCAGAATATGTGCGGGTGAATAATACTGTTCATCAAGTAATTTCTTGAAGAACTTATTTGACTGCTCTGACTTATGAAGATGAGAAAAATGCAATGGTGTATATTGAAACAGAAAGCACAAATGGTTCAAAATTTTCATTTTGTGAAAAGCCTCTGAATTTCAGTGATTAAGTAACTTTGGCAAAATATGAATGATTACCCCAGAAATAGGAGCATCTTATTTAAGCAGTTTGATTAAATGTTAATCAATGTAGTCTATCATTTTTATTAAAGTGGACTCATATTTGGTTAGAAATCTTTACATTTAAGTCTGCTTGGCTGTTACTCAACATTTTTCTCCCTTTTCATTTTCATTTCCAAGCTTTTAGTGTTTTGAAAGCAGAGCAGTGCCCAAGCTTTCATGTTTTGATAGAATGTTTTTCAGGCTTTGCCTGAAATGTCTTTTTAATAACCTATAAACATATACTTCTTAAAGTCTGATTTTTCATGGTTTTGTCATTGTACAAAAATGACAATGGCACTGTAGATTACCCTTTACATTTTTTTAATCTACTCAATATGTCTGAATGATTCTTCTACAGTTCAGTGTTGTGTAAGTGTAGTGTAGCAATATGTTGAAATACTTTGCTAATGCAATAAGAAATATAACAGGATTATTGTGATAGCAACAATAGGACTTCTTCAATACAAAATAAGTTCTTTATTAATATTTTACTTGTGAAAGCATGTGTCAGCAGAAGTGACTGTAGTTTCTAAAAACTGTAATGGAACTGTGGGGTTTTTGTGTGTGTGTGAACGAATTTTTGTAATTAGCTGGCACTTCATTAAAACTAAATTGTATTAATATCTAGACATACTTAATGCTAACCATTACAGAAATGTAGCAATTATGACTAGAAATATTAGTCACATTTTGAAGATAGATAAATAATAAATAGAAATATCATTTCTTCCTTTGATTAAAACTCAACGAAGCATCTAATATAGCCTCTTGCACTTTATTTTACACTTTACCAAATGGCTTTAAGAAGTATAATCAAAGTTCATGTGCTTGCAATAATGCAATATCCTTCTTTTCTATGCAATGGAGCACTACAACATCAAATACTTGCTCAATCTTGCTTTCCGTGTGGGCCTCCCTCCATATCATTAGAAGCACTCAACCTAGAATGAAAGTTAGATTTGCAAAAAAGATTTACAGCTTGTAAATTATATTTCCCCCCCCCTAAGTGGCTTAACCTTCAGGAAACCAGAAATTCGTAGATGTCACTTTTGAGTTGGCTTTTTTCCAAAGGGGAAAGGAAAATATGACTAGTGCAGCACCATCTATCAATCAGATATGAATTTCTCTAATATATTACAGATTTAGACCACAAGTCCTTTCTCTAGGCAATTAATTTGTGTGCAAGTCTGGATGTAATT
Organism: Laterallus jamaicensis coturniculus; assembly: GCA_022605575.1. Classification (NCBI taxonomy): domain Eukaryota; kingdom Metazoa; phylum Chordata; class Aves; order Gruiformes; family Rallidae; genus Laterallus; species Laterallus jamaicensis. Next base: position 9,538,755 of record JAKCOX010000005.1, read on the forward strand.
GAGCTTTAGAAAGGTTTTAAGATTAGAAGTCATTAGCAGTGATAAAGAATATTTTTCTTAATATTTAGGTCCTGTGTGGAAAACCTCCCTTCATTCTAATTAATTGTTGTCATGTGTTGTGAAGTATTTCATTAGCTTTTAAAACAAGGAAGTGTGTACAAAACTTAGTAAAGCTATTAACAGCCAGGCAGATGAAAAACTTGAAGTATAAGTCCTGGATAATTTGTCTTAGAAATTCATGTGTGCATATGTAAAACTACACACAATACAGCTTGGCTTTGAAATTTGATATTCTTTTAATTCAGAATTCTGAAGTTCAGGGAGAGAAAATACAAAAGTAAAATCTCTCTTAACCAAACTAAGAATGTTTAGTGGGCATTCTTTGTAGGTCCTGTGGCCACCAGCTGCTTTGTGGCCCAGCTAGCTTGATCTTACCTGATGATTATTGGCTCAAACACAGTATATCTGACACATGTGTTTGAGAAGCCCAAAGTAGACCTGAACAAATGAGAGCCACAATGGCTTATGGATCTCAGGTGTTCTGGGAGATGGTTGTAGAGAAGGAAAGACTTCCCTTGTGATCAGTTTGCTTTTTTTACAAATGTTCACTGCCCAAGGCATGATTAAAAATCATTCACTGGCATTAGACCTGAGTAAGAATATTTTTTTGGCAACTGAGGTACATGTGGCTGTAATTAGACCAGTGATGCAATAATGGTTGACAGCTGTCTGCAAAGCCTCTACAAGGTCTTTTAGTGTTACTTATCGCTATCTCACTTTAAATATTTTCATCACTTGGTTTAGGAGAGTGGAAAAAAAGGAGAATGGCCTTCACTGCACATGAAGTTAGTAATTTTATGTCCTCTATCTGTTCTGACGTGGTGCTATTTCCTCTAAATAAGATAATGGAGCATCTATCTTAAGGTTCCTATTCTTAAACTTGAAATCTCACTGAGGAAGAAGAGGAACTACCTAAACTGAGGGGTGTTACTGGTTTAAAGTTTCTGTTAGCTACCTTTGATGGCGATGATGGGATAGATGATGGATAGATAGATACATATGATGGAGATAGAAGGAAAAAAATATTCATCTACCTTCTATTGATTCCTAATTTGATCACAAATGTATTATTATCATTATTATTATTATCACAAAAATGTTTACTTGATGCCTTTTAAATTCATGGTTCATTGCTAGAACTGGACATAGTGGCCTTGGGTCTGCCAGCAGGTCAGCTTGCACAGGCACAGCTTATTGACCTACATTTGAAGGCAGAAATTTGCCCAGAACAGTTAGGTACTAACAGTGGTTTTGTTTCAGTTTCTGTTGTGTTTTGCAGTTTGCGGTATATTTTAAAATACTTTTTTCTGGGTTGTTTGGGTCTGCCCCCCACCCCACCACCATATTGCAGGAACCTCAAAACACACTGGTATTGTTGATCTCTTCTGCTTGACTGCTTGCTTGTTGTGTATAACCTGCAAGTTTTAGGGTTTTCTGTTTCATTATAGGTCGTGTGTTTCTTGTATGTCATGAAGTGTTTGACAAGCAATGATAAGCAGTGTAAACAGCTGTCCTGGAATCTCACTAGAAAAGAAACCCACATTTAGAAAGTGAGGATAGAGATATACTTTCCTACTAAAATTAGTAATTAAGGTTTTCCGAATATTTTTGCTTCACTTCCCACTTGTGACTAAACCACGATGTAGATGAAATGGTGTATATTGCTGTCACAGCAATATATGTATTCCCTCATTTGGTAGCAAATAACTAGAATTTGAAATTTCCTGAAGGAAAAAAAAGCAACCCCACCTTTGTGTAAGAGATGCAAAGGAAACAAAATTAATTGATAACAGAAAAGGTGTTGAAAACAGGAAGAGCCACAGACCTTTAAAAAAGCTGGGAGAAGTGTTGAATGATAGAAGCTGGCTCTTGAACTGGAGGTGGAGAGAAACCCACATGAAAAAGAACAACCCTAGCTTTATTGAAATGCTGAGTAAAATGTACTCTAAAAATCACTTGAAAATCAAGAGCAGCTACATGTGAAGTAATGAATGCGGCCAATGTTATAATTTTTGGCTTCCCCACAGCTTGCTCCTGATCCAATGCTAGCAATTTTGGTAGCAGTAGGCTGCAGTACCACAACAGGACCGTTGCTCATTTTGCTGTGCAGCTTGCTTTTATAATCTGTGCAATGTCTGAGCCTTCCAGACTCCTCCTGTTCAGACTTTGGCAAAACATAAACTTCTGAGGCTTCAGTGGAAGTTTGCCTTGCATTTTTTTTGCATTCTACCTGAGCCAGTGCTGCCTCACTTTTGAAACACTTCAATGTTGCAGTTTCAAATCCTTTCACAATGTTGATGAACGCTAGTGACCATTACATTGAGTGTCTTTAAGGATATCTACTGCATATATTTTTATACTGGTGCATTGCTTTGAGCAAGAAAACAGAAAGAGTGACAGAAGACCTGTGTGGATGAGCAGGGAGCTCATGGGTAAACTCAAAGGGAAGCAGAAGGTCTATGAACTGTGGAAAAAGGATCTGAGCACCTGGTAAGAATATAGGAATGTTGTCAGGGCCTGTAGGGATGAGACTAGGAAGGCTAAAGCCCACCTGGAAATGAAACTAGCAAGGGACATAAAGGATAATAAAAAGGGGTTTTTTAGATATGTGAATAGTAAGAAGATGACCAAGGATAATCTGGGCGCCCTGATGACTGAGGCGGGTGTCCTGGTGATGGGGGATGCTGAGAAGGTGGAGATACTGAATGCCTTCTTCACTTCAAAGACCCCTCGGGACCCACAGACACTGGATGAAAGTAGTAATGTTTGGGAAATGAAGAGCTTTCCTCCGGTTGAGGTGGGGGTGGTCCAGGAGCGTCTCAAAGGGATTAATGTACACAAATCCATGGGTCCAGATGGGATGCACACACGTGTGCTGAAGGAGCTGGCAGGAGTGATTGCTGAGCTGCTCTCCAAGACCTTCACAGGTCTTGGAGAACAGGAGAAGTGCCCGAGGACTGGAGCATAGCCAATGTCACTCCAGTCTTTAAAAAGGGCAAGAAGGAGGATCTTAGCAACTATAGGCCAGTCTGTCTCACTTCTGTCCCTGGAAAGGTGATGGAACAGCTTGCTCTGGATGCCATCTCCAAGCAACTGGAAGAGAAGAAGGTCATGAGGAGTAGTCAGCATGGATTCACCAAGGGGAGATCGTGCCTGACCAATCTCATAGCCTTCTATGATGTCATCACCAGCTGGGTAGATGGAGGGAGAGCAGTGGATGTCATCTTCCTTGACTTCAGCAAGGCTTTCGATACTGTCTCCCATGACATCCTGATAGCAAAGCTGAGAGAGTATGGGATAGATGAGTGGACAATGAGGTGGGTTGAGAATTGGCTGTTGGACCGAGTTCAGAGGGTCGTGATCAGTGGGGCAGAATCTGGCTGGAGACCTGTAACTAGTGACAGGCTAGGTTCCCCAGGGCTCGGTGTGGTATCCAGTCCTGTTCAATATCTTCAATGACAACCTTGATGAGGGAATAACATCCACCCTCAGCAAGTATACCCCCATGATACAAAGCTGGGAGGAGTGGCTGACATGCAGGAACACTGCACTGCCATTCAGCAAGACCTGGACAGGCTGGAGAGCTGGGCAGGGAGAAACCTGATGAAGTTCAACAAAAGTAACTATAAAGTCTTGCACCTGGGAAGAAATAACTGCTTGAATCAGTACAGGCTGGGGAATGACCTGCTGGAGAGGAGTTCTGTAGAGAAGGACCTGGGAGTCCTGGTAGATGACAGGTTGGCCATGAGCAAGCAGTGTGCCCTGGTGGCTAAGAGAGCCAATGGGATCCTGGGGTGCATCAAGACGAGTGTGGCCAGCAGGTCGAAGGAGGTGATGCTCCCCCTCTACTCTGCCCTGATCAGGCCCTACCTGGAGTATTGTGTCCAGTTCTGGGTTCCCTGGGATAAAAAAGGCAGGGATCTCCTGGAAAGAGTCCAGAGGAGGGCTATGAAGATGATTAAGGGCCTGGAGCATCTCCCCTATGAGGAAAGGCTGTGTGAGCTGGAGCTGTTCAGCCTAGAGAAAAGAAGACTAAGGGGGGACCTTACTAATGTTTATAATTATCTTAAGTATGGAATGCAGGGGGAAATGGCCAGCCCCTTTTCAGTGGTCTGTGGGGACAGGACAAGGGGCAATGGCTGCAAGTTAGAACACAGGAAGTTCCGCACCAACGTGCAGAAGAACTTTTTCCCTGTGAGGGTGACAGAGCCCTGGGACAGGCTGCCCAGGGAGGTGGTGGAGTGTCCATCTCTGGAGGTATTCCAGACCCGTCTAGACACCAGCCTGTGCAATATGAGCTAGGGAGCCTGCTTTGGCAGGGGGGTCGGACCCGCCAATCTCTCAAGGTCCCTTCCAACCCCTATGATTCTATGTGTCGTAAGCACACAGTCTTCTGGCTTGTCTATGTAATAGTGTCATAAGGAAATACTTTGCCATCTTCTAAAAAGGTAAGTAGGGGTTTTGGAAAACTTATTTAAACATTTTAATTTTGGAGATGAGTATTTTTTTGAAACAAACTGTCTACGTTCTAACATACCAGTTTTGAATTATAAACTTTTATACTATTCCATGTTAAAATGAAAGACTCTGAGTATTTTTACTTTTTTTTAGAAAAGCAAATAGACTGGACTTGGCACGGATCTGGACTGGCAGAGACCCAAGTCCAGTTATCTGTGTTGACCTACCTCAATTTTCCCTATTCCCAGAGAATTATCTTAGCCAGTTGTTGTTCTGGAGTAGTGGTGTTGCTTTGCTCCCTTTTGCTTTGTTTCCATTTTCTTTTTAAAAGATGCTTTTTTTTCCTGATTCATTCAGGGGAAGAAATGGAAACAGCAGCATCTGGTGTGGGATGGAAAACATTCTTACCTGTACATCTATATTTAAGTGCATGTAAGTGTAGCAGTATGTATGAGCACCTGTAGTAAGTAGAAAAAAATCTTTCATTTTCACACAGCTTTTAGCTCTTTATTGGAGAATTAAATGAAAAAAAGAAGAATGGAGAAGTAGCAATAAAAATAACCAAAGGTAAAACCTGAAGTAGTTCATCTTCTATAAGCTTTGAAGAGCTTCAAACAGAATTTGTTTGGTAGCCTTAGTATACTTTTTTAAATTATAAAACAGAAAATACATTCCTAAAAGGCACGGTGAGTCCTTTCATGTGAATACATCTAGGTGGTGTGATTTGCTTCATCATGTCACAATATGAATTTTCCCCTCTGGTTTATTTAATGTTGTAGGGTACACTAATGTAACATACTACTTATGCATTAATCCCTATCTTCTTCTGAAGCATGTTTGAATTTTCCTTTTTAAAGGCTGGCGTTGCTGCCATAGATGATGAGTGGATGTATCTGAAGGTGGTTTTCATTCAATAGCCAAATGCTTTCAAAAAAGGATGGAATTATGGTACTCTGCCATAGCACATAGGCACCATGAGTCTAAGCAGACACAGTGTCAGTTTTGATTTCACTATTCTTTATTATTTTTCAATATTAAAGGTAAGAGCTTATTGTTGATGAAAGTGAGCAGCAAGCAGTGAAATGTCAAGTTTCTAAACTGCTACCGCCCAGTGAAGTTTCTTCCTTTTTTTTTTTCTGTCTTGTCTTGAAGAAAAGCGAGTAAGTGGGTAGAAGGCTGTTGTGCTGTCAGTTACAAGGAGGAGGCTGAGCTCCATGCAGGGTTTCTGTTAGTTTGCTGCTATTAGGATGCTTTTGCTCATCAGGTAGGGGAGGTAAGCTTGACATCAGGGAAACAGAGACTTTAAAAAAATTAAGGATTAATAAAACTTTGTAAGGTATTTGGATGTCTGGCGCTTTAGGGGCAAGATAAGTGGCCAGCACCTGGTAGACAACCAGTAAGAAAGTTTACGATAATGAAGGTGATAAAAGTTAAGAATGCTGCTGCTTGTTAAATTGATGTCAGACCTCTGTGGAATATCTTGCTTCCTAATCACTGTCAGATTTTTTTTTTTCTCTACACACATGCAGTGAAGAATCTCAAATTTGTGGGAACCTTGTTAATGTGTGTTATACACCAAAGGTTGTACTTGGCTGAAATACCTCATTTGCCAGGTATTGAGAATCTGCCTTCTACCATGATTGTGTTTGTGTAAGAGTAAGGGGTTTTTCCACTAGTAGAGAAGCTTCTAAATAATCAGAATAAGATACTTACAGTGCAAACCATCCTGTATTGATGAAGGCTCTATGACATTGCAGTCATTGCATTCTGATTCTGCATCCCGCAGCTACTAGCCAATCCCACACTCTGTTGTAGATGACATTTGCTGGCTTAGGTTGTTGGTTTCCAGTATTGGAAGAGCAGAAACAATATATATATGTGTCTATATATATATATATATCAATCAAAGGTTAATAATATAAAAATCATTAACAGATGAATGATATTTACCACATTTGTCAGTCAGATAGGTACATTTTTCACAGATGTCTGTTAACAGTGAACAAACACTGAAAAAACATTTTCCCTTACATGGTGGTGGCTTTGGGAAATAGTGTAAGATGTATGTTGAGGTATAAGTTCAGAAAATTACTCCAAGACATCCAGTATGTTGTTTAATTTTCATGCTTATATAATTATTTAATATCACAGTATTTTGTGGTTAAGAATCAGTCCTCCATGCCTACAACATTTAACATCCCCCTGAAAAGCCCATCCCACAAATTCCTAGCTATACAGTTGGCCGAATATAAAGATCGGGGGGGAGAAACAGTAGGTTAGTAATATCTCATTTTCCACGTGAGCCAAAACAAGAGAGGAAGCACACATACACACTTTCCTTGTAGCTTTTTTTTTGTTTAGAAACTTTAGGCCAAGTCTTGCTTGCCTGTTTAGCTGGCTTGGTTTTGATTTTGTTTCCTTGTATTGTATTATCCTAAGCGTGTGCACTTTCTGTGCTCCAGCAACCGATGGTGAAGCTTAGATAATCAGCTGCTGCTGCCTGTCTGGAGCACAGTCCATTATGACCAGAGCCTGAATAATCAATGAATTTCATAAATTCTTGTGTGTATATTGAAGTAGTAGATACTAATCAGAAAGTAATTTCTTATGAGATTAGCTTATGACTAAGGTAATGTTCATTAGTATTCTGTCAATCATTTCATGTTCCATATATGATTAGAGCCTCGTATCAAAAGAGAGAACAGCCATCTTAAAAGCAGAAATGTTCTTGTCATAAAAATCATAAAATAAGAGATTTAAGGGTTAGAAAGGTGGTATGAATCTATATCCTGAAAGCTAATAACATGATTATATGTAACTAATAGATAACATTCTCTAACCTCCCAACAATTCCATTTATATTTAAATTGGAACAAATCTGCAAGTTTGATCAGGTTAGTTCCTCCTCTGTTAGTCTGTATTAGAACATAATTTCCTTCAGGGTAATATCCTGCCCACATTTGAATCTCATCCTAGCTTTTGTTTGTTTATAACCTGTATATTGTTTTCTTTTCAAAAAAATCTGTGTTTCAATCTGACTGTCTGCTAGACGGAGAGATGTAGCACTTTTGAAGAGATTTTAGTGTTTAGCTTTTATCTCAATGACAGATTGTCTTTGCAGTAGGAATTCATCATGAATGCAATAACTACATTATCCTTAAGTGAGAAGCGTATTGGAAGTACAAGCTTTCCCATGAGAATTATCACTGTAATAGACAGGTACTACCTATAAGAATTCTGTTATGAAGGAAGTTATAGATAAGGCAGATACAGTTCTTTATGTCGAATATTGAGTGCTTTGCTATTTAATTTAAGATATACCACAGCTGTGTGCTACAAGCTTATTGTATGTGAGCATACATATACGCATGGTACAGCTTGCTCAGCTAAGGACCTTGCTGTGCTTAACTTTAAAGTTGCCTGGTATTCATAGTACCCAAAGTTTGCTATTGGCGTTGAGCCCTGGAGCTGTATTTGAGAGCTGAAGTTACCAAAGCGAACAGGAAAGAGGACACAGTAACATATACATATGATATTCAAGAAGAAAGGTGTTTCAGAAAAGTATGTCTGTGTTCCTCCAGCGGGATAGGGATTGGGTAGGAGATCATCATGAAGGGATGAAATGACCCATTCACAGTGGGATCAACCTCTCCTTTACCACAAATAAGTATATTGCTCTAGACATAGGAAAATAGCAAGCAGGCTGAGCTGCAAAAGATTCTGGCATTAGAAGCACTGATTTCTTGCTGTCATTAAAACTGGCAGATACCGTCTCTTGCAACAGGAAAGGACTTTCAGTATCTCAAGAAGTTTATGAATATTAGAGCTGGAGAGACTTGAAGCAATGCAACAGCATAAGAAGTCCAAATTCTTACAGAGCTAAATAGGGTTATTAAGGAATAAAATGCAAGTTAGAATGCTTCTAGCATCGTTTACTTTGAGTTGGTAAGTTGCTTGAGTGAATCCTAAATGACTGCTGGACATTAACCTGAAAAAGGAGAGGCTCAAATGCTTTGGCTGCTCTGGAATTTCCATGCAACAGAGGCTAGGTGTCTTGTAGCCTGTTATTTGTAAGAGATTACACATGTTAATGAATCTTCAAAGATTTGTATGTTTCTATTAGTGATAAAGGTATTCCATGGAGCATGAATGACTGTTGTCACCCTGGACCAGGATAGGAAGAGAACTTAGAACATACTTGTTTTCTCATGTTTCACTATAGCAAAAATGTTCAAGACTTTTTTTTTTTTTTTTTCCATCCTCATATCTTTTTCTTTTCACTGTTGATTTACATTCTGTTTTGGATGTACTTACAAATTCTGAATTATATTTAAAATATATATGAGTATGTGTTCTGAGTGGTAGTAAAGAAGTGCTGACCTTTTGCAGTTTTTCTGTATGTGATGTTCGAATACTGGAAACTTCATTTATGACATAGACTTCTGTGATTTAAAATTCCATATAATGAAATCAAGTTTCCTGTAGAAAGGTGCTCTTATCTAAAAAATCTTTGCCTTTGTGAAGAAATCTGCTGAATTATCACTAGTATGAAAGCATGTAGTTAGACCAAGTGATAAGGCATAGCTGAGTTGCTGAGACACCAATACCAGGGAGTCATCAGGTTTTCTAGCTAAGATATAGATGTAATCGTGTGATTTCTCTCATCTGATTCTGGAAATGTTCAGTACAAAACGGTACTGATGGGCTGCCAACTCAAATGCACCTCTAGTCTAGAGGTAGCATAGAACATGCTAAAGGCAATAAAAAGGAGAAAGCGTGTGGACCACAAGAGAGAAAAATAATAGATGATTTCCATTGCCTAAGACATAATTTCAGTATTAAATAGAATTAAAAGATTTTAATACCAGTGCATTGGTTAAATTAAAGAACTGGAGAACTGCAGCTAAAATCCCAAGTTGGTATATAAAAATTATAGAGCTCTGGATTTTTTTTTTTCAGAGGGTTATGACTTCAAAATAGCTAGCAGAAGTAACACATGCAGTAACCCCTCCCCTCCCCCCTCCTCCCCCCCCCCCCCCCCCCCAAAAAAAACCAAAACCCCAAGCCTCAGCTTTGTCAGAAGGCGGATTTAGAGCTGACACTTCTTTAAAGTGGTATTTCATCCTGAATCTGCTGGTTAGTAATAAAAGTATGATAAATTATTAACTAAATGTAGTAACTAATTATGTTACTTGGAATTTTATCTCCCAACTCAGAAATACTTGTAATTATCTTTGGTGTCAGAGCAAGCATGGAGACAGACACAAAATTCCAGAGACTGAGAGCAGTTTTCAAAGAAGGAAGTTTTGACTTGCTTGTGTGTTTGACATAGGCAACAGCTTAGCAGTCCACATACCTAAAATCCCAGCTGCAATTGCCATGCAAAGCAAAAAGACTCCCCAAGCTACAGCGTCACAAAGCACCTCAGGAGAAGGGGACATAAAGGTCCCATGTCAGAAGCTGCAGCATGTCATGGAACGGATTTCTTGCCCTTCCATCGTGGATCCATGTGTGCCAAAATGACAATTTGGCTTTTGGCAAATAGCACATGCTCGGTGCATCTCCAAAGTGTTTTAGTTTGGAGATCTGCCCTTTTAGCACTTGGATGACAAATCTTTGTCATCTTTTAATGGAGAGTTGTATATGCCTCTGACTTGCTCTTTCTGGAAGCTCTGCTGGGTTTTTTTAATAGATAAGGGAAAAATTAAAAGGAATCGTGTTATAACACAAAAATCATAATAGTAATTAACAGAACTCTATTACTAAAAATAATTTGCAACAATATTTTCACAGTAACAGCGGTATGTTTGGTGTCAGGTTGCCTGGAAGTGCTGAATCTCAGACCAGTACTAAATGCAAAGTGAAGCAGTAAATGTGCTTGTTGGGGTTATTCAGAATAACAATATTAAATGTGCTTGTTGGGGTTATTCAAAATAACAATATTAAGTGTCAAAGCACACGGACTGCAGTTATAAGCTCATGTTCAAGAGCACCCACTCTATACATCCCTATTTCTGAGCTCTGGATTAAGCCAGGTCTCTGACACTTGTGAGTCTGGTCAAAGACTTTCTCCTGCATTGTGAGTGCTTCAATATGTTGCATAGGTGAAGGCTGTGGTCTGGCACGTAAGGTGTTCCCTTCATTTCAAGGTGCCTGCCAACTTGCACTCATGTCTTTATTTGCATTCCACATAATAAAAATAGGTCGTCTGATAGGAATATACAGAGTTGTTTGATAAACTAGTGACTATTTTTGTTGTTATGCTTGTTGTGCTTTTTCTTTCCAAGCAGCAGCTTGAATGAGTAGGCGCTGTAGTACAAATTACCCAAATAGAGCAGTTTTTATCTCAAGAATTTAGCAGGTGTAATATAGGTGACATTGCTCCAAACTGTGCTGAACATTTGGGAAGACTGTCCTTTTAAGACAGAGTATCAGTGATGACTTTCAGAGATTAGTCCTTTGCTGATATCCCTGTTCAGTCATTTTCCCTTCTTGATCCCAAACACGTTTTTCCTGAGTAGTGAAATACATGGGAGTGGGGGGTTGGGACAGACGACAAGGCTGCTCTTACTGCAAACCTCCTTTGTGATCCTTCTCCTTGTGAGCTGCGAAGTGCAACGTTAATGCTTTTTTTTTTTTTTTTTTTCCTACACAGGGGCTTCCTGGATTCCTGGTTTTTTATGGTGAGGACAGGTGAGGGATGAGCATTAGCAGACGAATTATCCTTATCCTGCCTTATTACCGAGTCTCAGTTCTGAGCTGGAGAGATCACCTCTTCAGAAACTCTCAGGCTCAAAAGGTACTTCATTAGCCTCAGTGCTGAGATTGGCAATGAGTGCCAATTAGTTCCAGGAGGTATTTGTTGCTGTAACAGAAACTCCTCCGATAGAAATGGTAATGATAGCAGGAGAAAACTCCCTGGGCTAGGCTCACTGGATCTTATGTATATTGTATTGTCTGAATGCTTAGTGATTTTGTAGATGGTGATAAGTCATGCTACTTGGACTACATGCAGATCTCTTTCATGTGTGGTGTGTCTGAGTCCACTTTCTGTAACTGATACATACTTCCTGATCAAGGTTAGTCTTTTTATTTTGTAATCAACGATGTTTGCCTGTTATTCTTTGCAACTATACTGAACAAACTGGTCTCTAGCTGATCTCAGACTTACATAATTTATTCTGATCCTAGAGAGGAAAAATATATTATTTCTTATTAAATATGTTTATTTGTTTTATATTAAGTTTTTCTGCATTTTGTGTATTAATATTTATTTATTGGCTCTTGGTTTTCATATCTAATTTCTGGCATTCCAGTAGACCTTTTATCCTAACATGAATTTTCCTTCAGAATTAATATAAACTACCAATAAGATGTCAGCACCTTGTCACTTTGTTGTTCAACTTTACCCTCTTTCCGGTTTGGAAAGATATTTCTTGAATTTGTGCCCATTCCAGTCATTGTTCTCAGTGGTCCATTAAAAGAACTAGCTTATGCCTTTTTTATGAGCATTATTTCTTCTTTGCTCAATGCTCTAATGTTGCTGCCAGTTCAAAGTCTGCTCTGCTTTTTGTTACTTTTTCTGGGAATGAGCCATGGGAAATCGTGAATTGTGAGGTAAATTTGTGCCAGTCTCCTACCATGTAACTGCATCTTAAGAGGAAGAGACTGCTTCTTCAGTTGCAGACCTAGAACAGAAAGTTGTGACTTACTGCCCAAGCAACTTTGCATAGCCTTTCTCATCCTGAAGCAGGAGCGCCACTGGAGGTGTCCTCTGCCCTGCTCTTCCTGGCCATTCAGTGGGGCGGGTTTGCTTGCACTTCCAGTATGTTTTACTATTTCACTAAGTCTAGTGTAAAGGCAAGCATCAGCTTCACAAAGCCAAGGTCTGTGATAGTTCAACATTAGTGTCAATCTCTGAAGAAGCCAGTCAAAGTGAACAGAAAACATTGCTAAGTTTGCGTGGGGGAGAGTTAAGTTGCTGTGGGAAAATACTGCTGACTAATCACATCTCATCCTGTCTGCTTCCAGAAAGGTCTTTTATGTATAATTCTAGCTTGTTTGGATTGTGAAGGAAAACATAAGGAGCGTGTTTTATCCTTCAACAGGGCTATACATACACAGATGATGTATAGCTGTGATTCATCCAGCAGACCATTTGTTACCTCTTGTTCCACAGTGTGGTCTTGTCCATTTGCATGAGTTTGGATTTACTCTCATTAGCAGTTGACCTTAAAGTCTTCTCACTTTAATGACAAAGCCTATCATAGTGGCTAGGTCCTGCTTAAAGAAGGATGAAAATTTGGGAACAGAAGTGATTTGGTAAGAAAAATGAAACAACCTCAAGCTGCTCTCAGGTGTTATAAAACAAAGGAAACTCTGATTCCTTACATGGAAAACAGCATCTCTGTCCTGCAGGATGCTCAAAAAAACCTGCTGGACAATGTCCTGTGCGATCTGACCCATGTCTTCAGAGGGGATTGGATAGGATGACCTCTTGGAATCCCTTCCAACTTAAATTAGTCCATCAGTCTAGAACTGGATGAACATATCTCACAGTGAAACTTGATTTCAGTGTGCATGGTCTTCTAAATTAAGAAGGAAAAGAGGAGAAAATCAAAAACACACTCTTATTGAATACAGTATTTGGCCCTAAAGGTTCTTAAGGTCCTGGTCTGATAAGTTGGGGTTTTTTTTCCCTTGGTTTTATCTTTTTTATTCTGCAGCTATTTAAGCAGAAATACTTATCTTACTCTCTCTTCATAGCGTGAATCTCATTTTCTCTAAAGTTGTTCTAGCCTCACGTGGTAATATAAGGTAATTTAAAATTTATTTTCTTTAATTCGGTCCAGTCATAATTTTCTTAGAATTATAAATAGGTGGGCAGGACTGAAAGATGATAGGTGCTGACAGCCAAGCCACAGGAATCATGAACAAGCCAGTGGACTATTGGTGAAAGTAGTATAGGGTTCTTGCTTAGATTCAGCATAAGAAACTTCAGAAAGTAGTATTTCACAGATGCTACTGATTGGCTTGTGTGCAGAGATGCTCTGCTAGGAGACAGGATGTGGGGAATAAGATCTAGGTTTGTGGCAAAGACTTGATGGTTTTCAAAGTTTCAGATATGGGAACAAATAGCATGTTTTAAAGGAAGAGAACAGCCTACCTTGAAAAACCAGATTGTGCTCGGGGGAAAGGCTAATAGCTTTGTAAATTGGAAATTGCCTAAAACAGTTTGCTTAGACTAGATAAATGCAAACATCTCCAGAAATGGTGAAAAATAAAAGGAAAAAAAATAAGGGATAAAATTTCTAAGCACATAAAGAGTTTGAGAAATAATGGCTTGGAAACTGCAAATGGATTTTTTTTTTTTTTTTTTAAGAAGGCTTGTTTCCTTCTTAAAAATAAAAGAGAGAGAAAGAAGGAAGGTCTGAGGTGTATGCTACATATAAAGTATCTGCTGCTTGTGATTAGCTTCTTCACTCTCTATCAGTGTATGTGGTCACAATAAATTTCATTTTCCTCTAATTCCAGCTGCTGGCTTAGACTATGTATGGCTCAGGTAGAAGTTGTTCCTTCCTCTCTGGTGGGGCTTTGAAATTCTACAGCTGCGTTCCTAGTATAATTTTATTTTCAGGTAGATTTAGACCCAAAACAGAAGTGAGGTTTACCATAAACCTTTATTTGGCTGGTTATTAATCTAACTTTTAGAAGGAAACACACATACTGGGCAGAATTTCTCCGCTTTAGTATACATTAGACGAGTCAGTTTGTTCTGTAAAGCAGAAAAAATGAGATAGTACAAAATAAGCATAAGTGTGATATATTTTATACTAGTGAAGAGCTTTCCCCTTGGAGAGTTCAGCGAAATTTTCTTTGGATTTATGAGGTGATAAAGTCAAATTATATTTGCTTTATCTTATTAAAGAAGGGAAACAAGGTGCTCAGCCTAGCATTAGCTATTATGTGTGATCTTGTGTGTCCACAAAATTGTCAGAGCATTAGGGCTTTGGGAGTCCTGGGCGGTGGGCACGGATGGCACTGAGGGTTGAACTCTTGCCTGGGCTGGGAGATGTAATTATGAGACCTGTGGCAGCTGCTGTTGCTTCATGCAGCCTGGCTGCTGAACTGGCAACTTCTGGACTAGAATTTCTCAATACAGGGTCTGTTCCCTAAAAATCTGTTGTCAGGTGAATCATCTCAAGACTTTTTTTTAGAAATTATTAGAGAAAAGTGATTTCTGATGACTTCCACACAGCTTCCCACCCCCTCAGGTTGAATTAAAACTGGGTATAGAGATAGTTTCTTAGAACGCTTTTGCTGGGGTCTGTTCTTTAAATAGAAATTTGTTAAGGCCATCAAGCTATAAAAAGTTAAAATCACTGTGCTTGAGTAATTTCCCTCAGTTTCCATGAGTGTTCCCTGACAGTGCACACCCTGAATGTTAATGCAACTCCTGATATTTAACTGTTTTTAAATCCAGTAGTAGAACCAGATTAGTTTTGTTCTAAATATCTATGCTTATAGTTGCAGGTTTGGGATTTTTTTTTTTTCAAGTCTTCAAAAAAAAAACCAAAACCAAGAAGAGTTCACCACTAAAATCTTAAAGGACAAAGAAAAAGAGGTTATGTCCTCTTTTCAACTTGTGTGTGCCCATTAAATATTGAAAACTGTCTACACTAAGAAACAGTTTAGGAATTCATTTAATTTTTCTCCCTCAGAGTTTTACTAAACTTCCTCCTGACAGAGAGATGCTTTTATGTATTAATTTCTGGGAATAGTTTACTCTCCAACACCCAGAGAAGATTTCCCTAATCAGAAGATAGACCTAAATACATAGACTTATTTCATCGCTAATACATTTCATAACTAATGAATTAATTAGTGCTGTTCTCCAGAGGGGGGAAACATTTTCCAAGTTTTAATGTGGATTTCTTTGAAATCCCACAACTCAATAAACAGCACAATGCCACAAGCAGTGCCTCTGGAGGAATGGAAGGGCAGGGGGAGTGATGTGGAACTTTCATTGGGTTTGCATTTTTTATTTTTAGGGATTTATTACTTTCTGTCTTAAATAGTATATATCGCACAAACTCAAAAAGAGCCTGTTGTCTCCTCAGTCATGGTCAGTGATATGTAGGATTTAAATGACTTAAAATAATGAAGCTGATGGCCCCTTTTCTTACAAATGTCTTATTATTTGTTAAAGAAATTCTGTTTAACCAACAAGCCTGTTTCCCACATCAAAGCTCTTTTTTTTTTTTTCTGGATTTATTCTATTAACCAAAATCTGCTATACTGAAAAGTATGTAAATTATAAGTTACTGCTATGAAATGGAGTTTAATAGGGGCTTGTAGCAGACTTAGCTGATTTTACATGGAACTGATTTTAAAAAAAGCGCTGAATAGTATAAAAGAGGATGAGGCTCAACTTCATGGAATATATGCTCATCTGCCAGAGTTTGGTGTGTGCATGTATCTAGTCCAGTGAACTAAAATCTTGTATCGGGCATTTGGAAGAAACACCAGAAACTGCTGAATTTGGTTGTTTCTTTGGACTCACTGGTGCAGTTTAGCTGAACACTGTCTTACCGCTAAACAGGCTTAGATAAAGAGTGTTCGCTTCTGCTGATTTAAAAAAAAAAATTAAAAAAAGTGTAACAGATGGCTTAGCTGCTACAGGCAAGAGAAAATGCAAATAATTTGAAATTATATGAAACTATGGTTAGTGGTTACTCATCAGCTGAAGTAGTTTGTTGGTAAAAAAGTAGCTAGCTTATTCTCCTTATGAGACAAATTTTCCCAACACAATCTTTGTACAATAAAGTTCGCTTGGTGAAATAGTTCCAACATTAAAATAAATAACAAAGACCCCCTTCCAAAGAAAGACTAATTAGTATTTCAATCTATTTACTAGACTAGAAAGCTAATACCACTTCTACAAAATATTCGAGTTCATTTTCAGGACCAGATAACGCGTTTCCAAATTATATAGACTGACAAAGCTATATATCAACATATATATATCGCAACAAAGCTGCTTTAGTCCTGTTTTGGCTCTGTGGTATCATTCAACTGCTATTTATGTGTGGCTTGATTCTGTTGGTGGGAGATGATGAACTAATTTTTGGTTATTATAAGGTATATATAACCATCAGAATATATCTGCCTGTCATATGATCTGTTGAAAATTCACACCTGCTAACCTGCACTAGAAAAGAATGTGCTGCTTCAATTATTTTTAAAACTTTCCCTGCTTTATTATGTTTCAATCAAAAGAAATCAGAGTAATTTTAATTATAGCTGCTAAGGCTTCCTTTCCTTCTGCAGGACGTAGAGACTTCAATAAGTTATTCATGTTTTAAGTCAGAAGTGTAAGGCCCCATGAGGGCAGCACATGAGGGGAAGAGTGTAGCAAACTCTCAAATGACGAGATGGAGCTTTATGACCAAACTCCATTTTGCAGAGAATTTTTTGCAGAGCCATTATGAGCTACTGACAGAGGGTCTGTAATGGGAAAGCCGACAGTAAGTAGGATGATGTGAATGGAGCTTTATGGCTGTGAACTAAAATGTAGGCTACACATCTGGTCAGAGGCACGTGTCACTGACAGAATAAGAACCTCGGTGATTTCTTAAATGGCATTAAAATTAATGCTGAACTTCCATCACTTTGCTTCTGCTACCATGTCACATGGTTTTCCATATTTTACAGTGCACACATCATTTGAGCTCTGAAGAAAATTTGCTTAGTCAAAAAGTCAGCTGTATTCAAATTATTCATAAGGGAAATTGCATCTTAGGCAATTAAAATGTGTGCTGGGTAAAAGAAAATGTTGCTTCCTGAAAGGAAAAAGCGTGTGCTTCATCTGTGAGAAATCTTATTACAAATTCTTTTCTCTTACTAAGCACCTAATATTAAAAATAAACTTGTTCTAATCAGAGAGGAACCATACAAGGGCATAGTATAAAAAAAGTTTACATTGGTGCTTTGCTTTTTCCACTTTTGATACAGACTTTTTCATATAGCACTTTGCTCACCCCCATCCCCTTACCCCCCCAAAAAAAGAAAAAGTTCTGCTACTTGTATAAGGGATTGTACATTAGTTTTCTTTTCATTGGATTTTATATGCTGAATGTGATCTATTCCACACAAATTAATGTCCCTTTGAGCTTGGCCTGCAGTTATATGGATGATGGAGAGCAAGACTGATGTGATCAGCTTTTGGAATCTGGAATTGTGCTCCCCATATGGCACTGGGGTTAATTTACTTGAAGAAATGTGAAGGAAGTGGGTCTAGAATAAACACTGTACTCTCATCATCTGTCTTTGACAATTTGCTGGGAAGGGAAATGAGCTAGGCCACATTTAAAATTAGTCTGAGAGAATAAGGTAGTACACTATGTATCTTTTGCCCCCTTGGAATATAAATTACCCCACTTGAGCCATTAAAAAAATTGGATTCTGCTAGACGCGTGTCTACTCACTGATCTGCAATTTATGACTCTTACAGCAAAATTGTATTATTTGGGTTGTCTTTTCCTTATAAATGAATAACTGCTGTACGCCTTCTCTTCAAGCGTGGGGTTTTTTTATTGAAGTTTGCAAGCCTGCCTTGACAAAGTGGATGAACTGAAAATATACACACACACGCACCCCCACCACTCCCCCCTCATCCCACAATCATCAGTTGCTTTACGTACTTAAAAAAGAAGAAACTACTCTTGTTCATTTCCCATGTTCTGTATCTGAAGTGGCTAAAAGCTCACTTCAATCATTCCTGCAGATCCTGTACCAGTCAATGCCACAGATGTAAAGATTTCCTAAATTTCTGGGCCTTAGGTATTTTTCAGTTCTGTGTAAGTTTCTGGCTACAGAAATGATTATCCCTTTTCTACTCATCACGTTTATCTGTGTCATCTCTTGATGGCTGGGTGAAGGGGCAGACATGGGGTGACATAGAAGCCTGCCCTTCTTTGGAGGGCTGTAGACAGGTGATGGGGGTGCCACGGTGCTTTGGGATGAGGTTTTGGTTTCTCCTTACTCAAATAATTTGGCAGAGCTGGAATGAGAAGAGAGCTCACACGTTTTGCTGTGTACTGTGCTTCTTCAGAGAGTCAGGAGAAAACCTGCTTCAGCTTTTACTCACAGAAATCACTGGGTGAAAGGAGATAATTCTTTTTTTGGTCTATTTGCAGCCTACCTGCTGGTGTGCTTTTCACCTTTTTTAACCTGTTCAGTCCATTTCTGCAGCTGAATCAAATAGAATACTTAAGGCTGTATCATACTATTGATTTCCAGGCAGAGTCCTAGTGGATTCTGTGGGGAATTCTGTTTTAAAAATCAATGGCATAATGTGATTCAAAATAATAAAAAAAGAGAGCAAAGGGACATGGAATTTAGTTCATCGGTGACCCATGATATCAAAAAATTCATTAGTTAGTTGTCCCACACAGAGTGTGCGCTGGGCAGGGCTGCATGTGGCTTTTTCCTGGGCAGAGTATGCCCTTATGTGAACGCAGCTAGTATACTTGGAGATCGCAGCTTGTATACTTGAATGGAGATCACAGTTTGTAGATACAGTTTATCCAAGCTTATGAAATAACTCTATAAACCATAGGTATTTTTCACTGAAATGAGGTCTTTAAATTTGAGCATTTGAATAACAAAAAAAAAATAATCTAATATTTGTATTTTTTTATACAGTTGTATCGAAAGAATATACCCATAAACACAAATCTTAAAATAATTCCACTTAGGGATAACGGGTTTCTGTGCTTGGAAGCATTACTCTAATCTTCTTTAGTCTCAACTTGAGAAACAAAATCAAATTGAAAACCACAAAAGCAAGGTCAGACCTATTGTACATTTAAAGAAGGTTTTATGAGAATCTAATGTTGTAAGTATGCTTTTACTAATTTTATAATTTATCTGTAGAATTTCATTGTTCTTGAATGTCATGGATATATGACAATAATTTGCTGTTTCTCTCTCTCCTACTATATATTCCCCAAAATTTTAGTCCTCTGTTTTGCTTTGACTTGGGGATCCTACAAATATAACAATTCAAATGTCTCTCCAGCAAACTAATTCCACTCTTTCCTTTTGATCATTGATGTTTTTTCCTCTTCTGTATCAACTCCTGGGCCTGCTTGCCCCTATTTTGAATTATAGCCAGAAATCTGATTTTTGAAGCTGAAGCTCTGTAGCTTTTTTGTCACAGATGAGCTATCTGAGGAAAGACAAATTAGTATCCTGATCCAGGGGAAAAGGAGGTTAGTTTATTATATGTGAGCTAAATAGTTATAAATAAGGATATAAATGGGATGTTTTAAGAGCTTCTCTGAGTAATCCTTTGTTTTGTTCAAAGCACGTGTTATTCTGTGCTATTAAAAATATGCATATTTATTATATAAGTTAACATTTTAAATAAAATACCACATGCTGCCAGTGACTGCTTATTAAAATGTTTGTAACCTACTTTGTGCATACAGCCAGCTTTCTAACAAAGCAGGAGTTAATTAGGCTTATGGGGGGAAATAAATAAACCAAAATAATAATGAAAACTCTTCAAACTAATGGCCCTATTTTATTGTCCAAATGGGACAACAAATCAGACAAACTTGAGCAAAGCATGGTAAATATGAGAGAGGAGGAAAGAGAAGGGGGAAGAAAAAAAAAGAGTTCAGGATCTAGCCACCCTTTTGGGCACTATTTCACTTTCTAAATTCTTTATTAAAAGCCTTTTGAATGTGAATGTATGACATCTTTTGAGTTTTTAATAATGGTTTCTTTAGTTGTTTGGTTTGTTCTTCTAGTTGCATTGCGCGTGGTAGGACTCTGTTTAAGAGAAATTTCCTTTATTTGGGGTCTGCTCCCCTTTGGTACAGCAAGCGTGGTCAATAGTGTGCTGTTCTGCAGATGGGAAAAATGTTCTTTCTCTTGCTGTATCTTCCTACCCCTAAGCACACACACACACAAATACACACATGTTCCCCCCGAGGAAGCCTTTCTGAGGGATTTGTTCTATGCCGTGGTGACCCCGGGATGTGAAGTACCCCATGGAGCCAAAGGCTGGTTGGACAGCGTCGTAAGCAAGGAGTCTTCATGACTCTGGGGTGTATATTAACGTATATATTAACACCTTCAACAAAATTATTTGAAAGACCAACTGCGTGGCATTTATTTTTCTCTTCAACTAATTGGAGGAAGCACAGTTCTAGTGATCTTAACTTTTATGTGATTGTTAATTAATACAGAAATTTTAAAGTATACTTTGGGATCAGAGCGTCACAAACTTACAGAATATTATACCTTAGGAAGGGAGATACTTGCATGAAAGGCAGTGGGTGTCACTTAAGAGTTGCGTGAAAAAGCCTTCTAGATGTTAGAAAACATTCCCCAGACAGCAGCGAAGGGAGCTCCAAGAAATGGTTACAAACAGAATGAAAGCTAATAACACATGGGACTACGGCTACTGATCTTTAACCTTAGCAGCTTAAGCTGTGAGATCTTATATAGCAGCTTACACAGTTGTGTGTTGAGATGAACAAGAGTGCTGAGCAAATCTTCATGTATTTCCTCTTTCCTCTGTAAACAGCGTCTTGTTTAAATGTATCTGGAATCTGTAGATCAGTGCGGGAGTCCAGCTGTGCTTGCTGCCACCTGAAGATAAACATATATCAAATAAAAATCTATAATCTTGGGAAAGTTTAAAAAAAAAATAAAAATTATACATCTGAGAAGAAATGGATGTGGCTGAGTAAAGGCAGCTAGACCCCCTCAGCAGAGACGTGCTGACGTGCTGAAGGCGATTGGAGAAGAGACCCCAGAAATGAGTCTCATCTGGGGAGTCCTAGTGGGCTTCCTAGTATTTTCCCCAGTTCTTAGTAAAAGAAATGTGGGGGCACTTCACCCCCAAACAGTAAAAGGCCAGGTCACCTGCTTTCATACATTAATGGTATGTACTGCTGAGGAGAGGGATACCAAGTACAGCTGCGACTGTGAAATAATGTGGTATTTATATTTAAAAATGTCTGAATTAAACACTGTCTTTTTTTATGCATACATGAGTAGAACTTTAAAGAAGACAAGAAAGACAGCTTTAGATTGTGGGATGAAAAATAAAGAGATAAAAACAAGGAAGGGAAATTGGTTGAGTTTATTTTATTTTTGATGGCTTCCTGTGTAAAGCTGGAAAATGATCAAAGGCAGATGATGCATGTGTGTGTTTCAACCTCTTCTACTCCATCTCTATCATTTGAGGATTTTTTGCAACTTTAAAATTGAAAGTTGAAATGTTCCATCTTGGAAAGAGGAATGAAGTGCTTTGCATTTTCTGAAAGCAATTGAACAAACTGAAATACATCCCAAGAAAAGGGTCTTTTTATTGAATTTTACCCAATTAAAAATAGGCAATGAAAGAGAGATGTATTTTCATTAAAAAAAGCTCTTTCTTAAAATGCACAATACTAGGTAAGAATCATTTAATCGTCCATTGATAGCAGGCCCCCTTCATATCTCTCTAGCCAAGGTACGCTTCTGTACTCGTTGTGATTTCACGGGGATTACATTTTCAGACTTGTTCAAGTTCTTAACTGTTCTGTCATAAACTGTGTGTACTGCTACATGCAATTATAAGGCTACATTGCACTATTCAATGAGCGCTCTGTAATCTGTTGTTATCTGCATGCTGTAAGAATACCCACAAAATGTGGTATCTGTTTAATATCTGTTGATAGCAAATATCACAAAGTGAGAGGGGCCCTTACAGCCGCAGTTTGGAGGCTTGTTCTAACTCCTACTGAAGCTGGAAATAGCCTATATCTTCACTTAACTGGATTATGGATCTGGCACCAAAAAAGGAATATGCCAGGCATCTTGCTGGAGATATGTATGGTGACACCTGAAGAGTGTATCTTTAAATTCTATTCCCATCTCCCCTGCCCCCTTCCCAGTTTGACCATTTTGTTTTATCTACTTGTTTTTTCGATAGGTGCTGGAAAATGTAAGAGTGATTGGAACTGCAGCATATCGCCTTCCAAATGGTCTTTGCACAAAGGTATGACAGAAGAAATTGATTTTCACTTTTCATCAATATTTCTAAATTGTAACACATATTTTGCAGTAAAAGAAGATGCATCACCCTGGATTTTTTTTTGTCAGCATTCCTGAAACAAAGTGCATTAAAAGCTACTAGCATGGAAGTTTCAGCTTAGTAATTTACAGCCTACAAATGGATTTCTTTCTGAGAGTGATAAGTCAGTCAGTGAACCATGTGTGGTACGTAGATGATGGGCAATTCACCCACTGGGGGTGGGACTCTTGGTGTTTCTCCTCAAAGTTTGAGATATAAAATGAATTTTGACTGAGACTTTCTGAATGCTTCTAAATTTGATGCATTATTTATCTGTTACCAAATGGGCTGCAGTAAACCCACCATGAACTAAGCATCCCCTTCATAAGCATATTTTGGTAGTACTGAGAGTACTTAGAGTATTAGTTGAGTTGGTTTTGTACACCTAATAGTAGCTCATCTCCAAAATTCAGTATACAGAAGACTTTTTCATGTATTCTCATTCATCGCTCTTACCTGGCTAGTAGCAGGTTTTACCAGCTGATCCAAAAGCTGCTCTGATCCCTCGCACCTCCTCCACTTAGGGGGTTAGCTTAGGTAGGAGGAAGGAGCTTTTGGAGCTCCTGGGTGTCTATATTTTCCAGCAAGTACTGACACTGTTCTTCTGCATCTTTTCTGGATGAATTTGCTTTTCTATATTTGTCAAGCTTTTTGCTTTGATGTTTACATTCAGATAAGTGTTACAGTATATCAGATTTCTTTTCCTGGAGTTGGAAGTGAAAATTAGCTTCTGTGAGAGGCAAGACGAAAGTAGCTCATACCAGCTTAACAAGACAGAGGAACAAGACACATTTTCAATTTCATTTATCTATTGAAATAATTTCTTGACAACCCTGTGACGGCTTTACTTAAAGGTATATCAGAATAGCAGTGTTAAAAGAAGGCTTTAAATTAAATATTCTCATACCCAAAATTTAATCACTCTATCATGCACTTTTTGGCTGAGGAGCATTGCAATGTATGTGTGTATACATCATACAAGTATAAGTGTTAACACAAGGAAGTGGGACTGGAGGGAATCTCACAGCAATAGAACCTGTTCTCCAGAAGGTGGTTGTCTCTTAGGGGAGCTATAATGACAGAGAACTTACCACCTTGCCTCAGTATTTTTAGATTATTCCTTTAAAATTTATTTATTCAAATCTTCTTTGTTGTAAATTAAAATAATTTCTAGCTGTTCAATACGATTCTTTAGTTCCCATCTCTGAGCAACAGCACTTGCTTAATATTCACTTAAACGACAATATCTAGCATTATGTATACTTTAATTTACTTTTCTGATGTTCCACAATACATGAATGTGCATCCTGAATGCCCAAATATTCTCCAGATTTACCTGAGAACATATTGTACAACCATACATCAATATATCTGGGTGCATTTTATTCTTACTGTAACACAAGAAAACAAAATTTAAGTACATTGTGAATGATACTTCTCTTGTTAGTCCTGCTACTTAACACCTGTTTTTATTATCCATGTTGTTTCTAAGAGTTCTTACTCTTGAGGTATGTACTTTTCAAAATATATTTCATACACTAACTAAAACATGTTTAAGCTGCTAATTTAGTTTACACACACAAACTTTTCTATACTTGAAGCTACTTCTGGGCAACATTCTTAAGATTAATTTTGAAGTTATTTATTTGTGTATTTCAAGGCACAGTTTCCATACAGTTTCTTTCTATTTTTGTTAGATTTTTTCCCTAAATTTTATGGCATACACTATAAATAAATTCATTCATTAGGGGACCCAGGTATTGAGCGAGTACAGTCTGAAATAAATGGGTCAGACTCAGCTTTCAGCTGAAAGACTTTGTTCAAGGATTTAATAGGTGGAACCTAAGCCTCTGCTTTTCTCCATATGGAGGCTGTGAAGCCTTCACACAGGCTAGCAGTGATCCAGTGCCAGAGGAAAGGCACAAGGACTGCACTCATTCATTTATTTTGAAATTAGATTTAAATAATCATGACAGGTGACAGCAATGAAAAAATATCACAAAGCATTCCCTCATTATCTCCAAATATAATACTTAATAGATAGGTGGGAGCCTAGTTAACTATTGACCACAGGAAATCATAGATCTTATAGCCAAATCAAATTAGAAATCAATATTTGTTTTCCCTACTTTTTTTAAAGCAAAGCATTGAAAAACTCCCATAACGTTTTAGTCATTTAGCAGCACTAAATTAAATTAATCTCTGTGGGCTAGGCTGTACCTCTAAGCACAGCAGCTCTGAGGAGAGGAGTGTGTTTGAAGGAGATGATGGAAAGGAAGGGAAAAAGGAGGGAGGAGAAGGGAGATAGCAGAGGTAGGTGGTGGTTAGTTGATGCGCAAACCCATGACACCAAAGTCAGTCTGCACTGAGATGTGAAGAAAATGCCTCAGAGGAGCCTCGAATAGGGCAATACCCAGCACTCATTAGTGCTTCTACTGAAAGAAAGCATGCACATCTCCTGTGGACTGTATAAGCGCAAGGAAAGTTGCACTAGTTGGGTGCAGCCACTTTCAAATGTGCAGTACACCCAGCCATCCTACCCAGTAACTGTTCCTCCACCATTTAAATTTTTTTTTTCTTTCTTTTTTTTCCTTCCCCTCTTTCCTTCTTCCAGTATTTGGATTATGGAAGGGTTTTCATTTTACAGGAAGTACAGACTGTTGGTTTTCTTTCTAAATCAGAATGAAAAATAGATTTTTAGATTTCCCAGAGAATGGATATTCTGCCTTTTATCCAACCTTTATCAAAGACCAGGGAGTAAATTCCCACATGTTCTATTAACCTCGATAATGTTCTGAATCTTTGCACCAGCTAAGGCATAGCTTCCAGCATGCTTTCTCCCAATAGTCATACCAGTGCTCCTTGGGTACCTGAGGATAAGGTGCCAGTTGATTGAACAGGAATTTTAGTACAGGTTCTTCTTTCCTCCTCACCCATCTGCTTTCTTTGTCACTCGGCTTTTTCTCCCTTTTTCCTTTTCCCAACACCCTGTGACCAGACTGTTGCTAAACTGCTAACCTGAGAATGCTGAATTGCCTCTTGAGAGAAGGGAGACAGACAGGGCACTTGTGTGCGCCTGTTTGTACCAAACGAGCAATGGTGTGACATGCTATGTATATACAAGGGAACTTCTTAGAGTAAACTGTTGATACAGTCTATAAATATTTTAAGACAACCACTGCACCTGTGTGAAGCCTGTTCAGAGTATGTTTATGCTTTTCTGCTATTAGAGGGTAGCGGTGAGAGAGTTTACAAACTTTGTTTTCATCGGAAAAATTAACTTTGCTTTTCCTGGTGCACGTGCTCTTCAAAATGTGTTAATTCTGTATGCACCAAACCTGCAAATACAAGTCTGTTTTCTATGCTGAAACACGATAAACTGGAAGTATCTTAAAAAATTACAAGAAAGAAATTAGTGTACTGAAATATTGAAATAGTAGGAACGTTTTTATTTAAATAAACCATCATTGTCACTTAATAAGGGAGATTAATAATTTGTTGTGTACCACTGTATCAACTTTAATCAGAAATGATGTCTCCATAATATGTGATTAAATAATTGTAGCTAGGAGAAAGGGTTTTTCACATGTAAAATAATTTGGCTTAATTTCAAACATGTGTACCGACAGTATGTAGACTACTAGATCAAATGTCTTTCTTTTTTTTAATGTTTCAGGCACTTTATTCACTTCCTTGTTTGTTGAAAATTGTATTGTATTTGCAGAACAATAGGTAAGCTCTTCAGTGTCTAATTTAATAACTGTCAATACTTATGGCTACAAATAAGGAAAACATTCTCAGAAGCTCACTTGAACTTCAAAATTCAAGGTGCATTTAATTTAGTTTTTGAGCATATACACTGCATCAAGCTTGATTTTTTTTTTTTTATTAACATTTCGTTCTGACTGGTGTGATTGTAAATTATTTCTTATCAAGTTTTTGGGCAGAAATAAGAAGTAAATACATGTGAACTTAAAGGTAGCTATAGCAAAGGGAGTTGTAAACAACAAAAGCACAGTACAGACGAAACAAGTTATGACTCTAAAAACCAGTTACCTGTAACAGAAAAAGATGTTTTCTTACTCCCTGGTCTGCTCTTTATCTGTAATTTGTGTGTGTGTGCATGTGTACATACAAACACGTCTTAACTCTACTATGCTCAAGTTTAATATTCATTTTTTCCCTTAGTGCAAGCAAACATCAAAACAGTATTATGCTCTTGTCCTTATTTAAATTCTAAAAACAAGTATACCCCAAAGTGATGTTTTTATTTTTTTGTTGTTGTTTTGCTTCAATATTTTATTCATGCGAAGTGGTAAGTAGGTTAGTAGGTATAACGAAGATACTTAACTCCCAAGTATCCATTTTCTTCTCTGTCACAATATTCCTTTTATATTTCTGTTTTAGTAGCCATGTTATAAATGAAACACCAGCCTCCTGTCTCTGTGTCCAAAAAAACCCCAAAAACCCAGGACAGCAACAACAGAAAATGAGATAACCTTTAACTGATCTTAGCTATGCTGGACGTTTACATCATGAGGCAAAAGCCTGTTCTGGAACTCCCCATCCTTTCCAAGTGTTGCAGACTTGTCAGAAAAACTGCAAACTGCATGATTACAAAATAACAAATCTGTTCCCTCTTTCTTCCCTGCTTTTCAACATAATTCTGAAGTATTACAAAAGATCTAGTTTATCCCTATGCTATTTAGGTTTGTTTTTCATTTATTTTATTGGGGTTTATAATAAACCCGAAACATGCCAACTTCCTCTAATAGCGTTAATCCTTCAACACCTGCAGCCTATCCCATATTTCAGCTAATTTGGTGAAGTTGGAAAATCAATTCTGTTTTACAAATACTAATGCTGTGATCATTATCTTTGCTCTAAGGGCTTACATTTGAACACAACATAATTCAGATTAATAATGCATATTTAATAAATGCTAACATAAGTACCAAGGAAGCACTTTGGTTTCCAAATGAATCTCAGCATACGGTTGTAATATCTAATCAATAATTAATTATAAGCTAGTTGACCCAATAGACTCTTGCTACTTGCACATATTAAAAAATCAGAATCTGGTAAGCAGATTGGAAAACTAGAAAATATAATGTATAATCTCCTTTTGTACTTTCTCTTCACTCAAGCCCGATTAAGATTTATTTACTGTTCAAGAGCCCTTGCAACTACATACATAAAAATAGAGGATAAATCCTAAATATGGGATCAAGTACATCAACACAGCGCAACGTGTGTGGTATCCCTGATCCAGTCACATCCAGTCAGGGACCTGGTGTGCTTTTAGTGGATCCAGTTGTGAAAGACCTTTATACATGTGATGGTGGCTGAAGGTACACAGGGCATCTTACTCCTATGTTGGCTCTTGGTGCTGTAGATTGTGAGCAAAGATGACACAAGGACAGCCCTTCCTTATGAGGTTGTTACAGTCCTTTTTATACATTCTCTTTGAAGGATGAATGACTATCTGCCAATATCTGTTCCGCCAGTGCTGAACAACTCCAAGTAGCTTACATGGGACATACAGTGCACCAGGAATGACATCCTAGCAACAATGTGCCATAATGTCAGCCATAAAAAAAGACCATAGTGACAAGTCCAGACACGTTTCTGTTCTAGAGCAGCTGTGCAGCTGCCTTCCATGGCAAGTGCTGACTGGTGCCCTCAGTGGAAGTTGAACTGCAGATCCAATTTTCTCCCTGTTGTCGTGACAGCACCTGACTCTGACTGTAATCGGTAGTGAGGAAGAGTGGGCAGAGAAAAAAGTTGGATTAGTATGTTAAGAAACTGCCAGCAATTGAAACAGATGAACTATTTTAACAATAAGGGTGACACTATACAATGGACTAACTAAAATATTTATGCCATTCAGGCTTTAAGCGTGTTGCAGGTCAAGGCTCTGAATCACAGCTGTTCCAGGCTTTGATGCTCTTCTGATTCATCATGTCATGCCGCTATTTGCTTACTGGCTTTATTGTGCTTATTATCACACACTCTTACTTTGGTGGGGTAAAACGCTCTGCTTTCTTTTACCCATGAGCTAGCCTTTGACATTCACTAGACTTTGACAGAAACAGTAGTGCACAGAAGCAGACTATGGCTTAACTAGCCCTAGCTCTGTGGAGAAGCTGTTGTTCACAAAACATGTCTGTAATTACTCTGCATTCTTGCTAACCAAGCAGGGATTTTAATGACAGATAGTTATTGCTTTATGAAGATGTTACAAAACAAAAAATGACCAAAGTTTCTGCACTCCCTTTCAACACTTTATACCCAACAAAACTATCTGGCCAGATCCTCTGATGAAAAAAAAAAAGGCAAAAACACAATAAACAAAGCAAACATGTTAATTACTATTGCTTTAGATTATACAGGTATTGCATATATATGTAAGGGAATTATGGAAAATCCATTGCTTAAGAGACATGCAAACAGAAAGATTCCTTGAAAAAAGTCAAATCTCCATAGATCAGACAAATCAGTTGATGTTTAGATTCCACCCTTCGGGTCTCCTCTTACTGACAAGTGATCAGGTGTAGATCTGTGCTGGTATCTGTGCAAATGCTCAGGTTAAGGAGAAACAGCAAGAAGTCTCTTCCTCTTGGCAAGGAAGGGTAACTTTTACAGCGTTTGACCACTGCTGGCTGCAAAGATTACTCTCTTCTGCGCTGTCAAGTTCAGGTAAATGCTCGTGTGCTCAGTTACCTGCAAATAGATGTAAGATATTGATAGAAGAGTAGATCCTGTTTCCCAAAGAACTGTCCTCATTTCAAGCACATGAAAACTAGCAGCCTATTTCTTTGAGGAGCAGCAGTTCATGTCCCTTTGCCTAAACCTGGACTAGCTGCTGCAGTGGAAACCTTGAGGTTTAAATGCTAGATATTTATATAAATAAGCATGCCTTCTTACAAGGTCAAAAGGTAATTTTTTAAGCAGGTCAGTGTCATTAAATGTTAAATCCAGTTTTAATACAGTTAGTTCTCATTCACTCCTTCACTGGCAGCAATTTTCCACTGAGGAGCACTCAAAAAATTACTTGTGACACTTAGGAACATTAAAGAATATCAATGAAGACTACTTCCGCTGGTGAAAAAGTGCACGCCTGCTGATATGTTTGAGTGGAATCAGATGGATTAGCAGTAGTCACAAATGCCTTGAGTTTTACCCAAATAGCTCAATAACAATGTCTTTATCAGCATTGTGTCTTCTGAATCTGCAGTGATGGTTTCTTTGTGTACTTAGCCCGTGGTGGGTTCCACCATGGAGAAAAACCTTGTTCTTTTTATGGGCTTGTCTGAGGTTTGTCTTTCAGAAATATAGAGCATTTGGAACCTCTTAAATAAATTTGTAGGAGGCTTAGATTGGATTGGTGAGCTTTGACAAGTAGGTTGTAGGTTTGTGGTCAAGATTTAGATTAAAGCTAATATTCATGAATTTCTTATGAGCTTAGTTTCAAGTTTCTAGTTTAGCAAATAGAAATAGACCTGCTTTGTAGCATTCATAAGAGAGTATTCAAGATTCTGACTTTCCAAAAGCTCAGAAAGAATGAGGCTGGATCTTGTGCTCGTGTTTGGGCTCTCCTTTGCTGTATTATTGAGAGGAATGTACATTAAAAACAAACAAAAAACCTGTCCAAAACAAATGGGAAAATTATAATACTAATAATTTCAAAATACATCTGACAGCTGTATCTGATGTATTATCTCATGAACCTGCCTTGCTGCTTAGGTCCTTAGAGGATTATGTTTGTATACTTCTAAAACAATGGACTCTGTCATTCTTTAGGAACCAGACAGTAAGCACATGTTAGTAGCTTGTGTTCTGGTACAGATTCCTCCTTTATCACATATCAGCAGTGTTTTGGCAACTTTCTACTCATATAGTAAGAGCAGAACTGTCAAAGAGTTTACTAATTCGTTACATTAAGGATGCAGCAAAGTGATTGATGTGTGATTTAACAGTTTATTATTCTTCATTAAAAATGTAATAGAACATTAACAGAGTTTTGTTCTCTGAGGCATTGCATGTGGAGAAAAGAGAGAGAGGCTAGAACAGAAAATAAAGCCATCCAGGTTTGTCTGGTTTTAAAGCTGCATGACAAATCCTATTCGCTCATCCCAAAGCTTCACTACGCAGTAAAACAGAGTTAATGAGAAATCAGCGCCGCTGCTCAGAGATCTTAAATTTTGGCAACTCTCAGCTCATCGTCAGTTTGGAGATGCATAAATCTAGTGTTTGGTCTCTTCCTCTGTAGCTTCTACAGAATTCTATTCTACCTACACAGCTTTCTAATTAGTCCCTCCAAACTAGTAAGTAAATAAATCATCCTAATTCTCAGTAGTGTTTCTGGCTACGTGCAATGACGTTGCTCCAGAACTTTTCCATTCTTTTCTTTTCTGCTTTCTAGATCCATCTTACTTTTGTGAAAGAGGACATAGTGAAATAATAAGAAAATAATTTAATTTTTTTTCTTGCCTACTTATAAGTTGTATATAACTAAAGAGCATGTTGCAAGCATGAGGTGTTATAAGAACAATAACGGGTAGTGCTATAGATGTTACAATCCAGAAAACAGGCAAATCATTACCCCTTTGCACTCTATAGAGAAAATAATCAGTCTCCGCTTATGAAACAGATAATAACCCTTTATTACTTTTTGTTAATTTATTTATAAAGTGTAATCATGTTACTTATACTTAAAATGGAGAAATAGTATTTATCAAATGAAAGAATTATTAGAATAAGATATCCACACTTTTTTTTCATTTAGAATGCTATCTGAAATATTTTTAACAGCTTGATAGTGAATTAAGATTCCAATAATTTTTTGGCATCTGAATAGAATTATTTTTCTGC
The DNA here is from genome assembly GCA_022605575.1 of Laterallus jamaicensis coturniculus. Taxonomy (NCBI): domain Eukaryota; kingdom Metazoa; phylum Chordata; class Aves; order Gruiformes; family Rallidae; genus Laterallus; species Laterallus jamaicensis. The sequence goes on from JAKCOX010000005.1 coordinate 9,570,283, forward strand.
TGGATGCACTGCCTGTATATGAACAATTCCCATTTACATAAGAAGCCTTAAACCTCTTATTTTTCATTATATTTTGGTATGCTACAGGAGCAAAACCTTTGGTTTTCACTGGTCGCATGGATTTACTAAGTTGTTTTTTTGGTTTTTTGCTTGGTTTTTTTTTTTTGTCATAAGATTTCCCTTTACAGCTACTTCCTTGAGAATCTGTTCAATTAAAACACCCCTTGGAAACATATGGAATAATGAAACATTCAGGCTTTGGCTGTAACAAGAGAGGAGAAGGAAAGACAACCTCCCCCTTTTGAAGTACTTCTCACTTAGTTTGTACAAAATGCTTCCTTCAGGAAGGAAAGCATATTCTGACCCCAGATATTTCTTTCTTTCCCAGTAGACTAATTTCAGTCTCCTATGAGAGATTATAAACCAGTTTTGCAAAGGTCAGCAAAGAAAAGATTGCATGGCCCTGGGCTTTATATTGTGCATTTGACAATGATCATGTTTGATGTGAGGGCAGAAAGAAAAAAAAAAAGGTCTGTGGCAGATAGGATGGGGTAGAGTTACATGGTTAAGGAGTCCTCTTGCATATTTAGCATGAGCAATTTGTATTTTAATTTTCATACTCAGGAATTCTCACCTCCTCACTGTATTAAAATCATCACTCTAGCTGAGAATCAAAAGTAAGTGTAAATCTCCTTTTTTAGGTTAAAAAAGGAGTTGGTCTTGTCACGGTCATGATACTTTATAAATATATGTTAAAACTCACAATCAAATAATGAGGTAAAAATAACTGTTGGAAAACATGAGCCTCGTTCCATCAGTTTACCTAAGCATGTTTTGCCCTGATACAGCTTAAAACCAGGCAAAAATCCCCTTTTGTGGATTTTTGACTGTGCTGAAAGACTTTCTGTGCTATGCTAAGGCCTTTGTTGGAACTGTCAGAGGCAAAAAAGGAGAAACATGAATGAGATTAATTTATAGTGAATGTGTTGCTTATTACTATTGTCTTTTTCCTTTATCATTCATCATATTTCTCTAATTTGAATGATACATATATATGTATTTTTTAATGGTGGCTTTTTTTCTTGTCAACTAAATGCAAAAGAGAGGAATTTATAGTTTTGCTCCCTGTATCTCTAATTTGAAAATATAAGCTGTTCAGGAAGTTCTGTTGAGCTTGCAACAATCTATTGAAAATTAGCTCATTTATATGAGCTGAATCAAGCACCAAAATGTCAGGTGTGTTCCTTTTCCCAGCATCATTGCTAATCTATAGTTTTGGTAACTGAAGAGAAGTGATGTATAATGAAAATGTCTACTGTGCTGTGTATCATTAGCTATTCCTTATTACAGTCAGCCATCTATTCATCCTTTCTGGATGTACTCATGAATAAGATGCATAACAAAATGATGTTCTGTTTTTTCCTCATTAAGAATCTGATATCTTGTTCAGCAACACTGGAGAGGAAACGATTTGCATTCAGTTCTCAGTGTGCGTTTTATAACCCATAGAAAATTAAAAATAAACAACAATACATACAGTGATTTCATATACTTTTTTTCATATACATTAGAAGCATTTCCAAAAATTATGCCAGACAGAGATGGTGATTGTATGCTAGGAAATACCCTCACAGCAATATGAAGGCTTCTTTTATAAGTGATTCATAGCATATCTGATGAACCAACATATATCAGATAGATATATTCTGTACTTAATTCTTCAGCAGGACACAGTTATTCAGGTTCTCCTCAAACAGCTATTCTTTAAATGTTGATTTTTATTTTTTTTACTAAGCTTTCCAGTTTAGCCGACATGTAATGTATAGAAATTAATGGGGTTTTTTTCAGTACGCTCAATGGTAGGTAGGAATGATTAGTGACTAAGAAGCAGGCATAAGATTTAGCTTCCTATCCAATCCAGAAACCTATCCACAATAGTTTAACTGCAGTTCCTTTCTGGTGTTTTTCTTATTCTTTGTGGAATAGAATCTCTTTAGAATAAAGGGATTTTTGAGTTTTGGGGTATTTGCTTGGTTGTTTTCTTACAGCACCTACCTCCAAGGAACTTCACAGGTATTCTGGGATACCAATAACAAGTACCCATTTTCTATAAACTTGAGCTCTAGATGACTGAGATTTGCTTGATAACCAATTGAAATTGCATTACTGTTCAGATAAATGTCTGGTTTCTAATGGGACCTGCTATCCTCACAGATAGACTGATAAGAGGAAAAATAAAATTAACTTGCCCACCTGAGAATAATTTCCTACTTGAAGGAACTAGGGAAAAAAGCTAAAATGGAAATGATGCATTCTGTTTCTTTAGGACTCTGTGACTGACAGCATCTGGTGTGTTGTGTAGAAATGTGGCTGGTGTTAATAGTGCTTCACACACTCACTGTAAAGCACTTCAGGGCCAGATTCTCATTCACTCCATTAGATCAGTAAAATCTGAAGAGAGCTTCTAGTTCATTCATAACATCTTCTGCTTCCAGTCTGAATGTGTTCACAAACACATCTAGTGAAAACTCTCAAGATAAATACAATATTTATGCTTTTGCTCATAGTCCATCATCTGGTTCTACTTCATATATGCCCTGTAATGCATAGCTGACAAAACTATAAATTACTGTGAATAATCACAGTGCAGATACATCAGTCTAGAATTACTTGTTGAAAGGGTCTCTTTGGAGTTGGAGAGTGTTTCTCAGTTTAAAAAAAAAAAAAAGATCTGTTATCTCATTTTACACATAAAAGCCTAAGTGGTAAGTGTTTTTAAAAATAACTCTGTCAATCAATGTTATTTGTCCAGATGGATTATGTTTTCCTTTCCATATTATCTGTGCCCATATCACTATTGCAAAATTCAAACACAAAAAATACTGTGTGTAGATGAGTAACCCAAGAACATGGTTTTTTAATAACTAGTTGAGAAGGATCAAAGAATGCACAGTAAGTTACATGGAATTGGTATTGATCAACAAGGTTTTCTTGAGGCACAACAGGACTTTCAGCTGTGCTGCATGTACCAGGCATCTGATTCACTTTGTATGTGCTGGGGAAGAAAATAAAGGAACACAGAAGAAAAAGCAAATGGCTAAATCAAGTTGTGTTAAGTCAGACCTACACTGCAGCTGCCTCTTTTTCAGTTACTTTGCTGAATGCTTTGAAGCACAAAGGCTAGGCATGGAAGTCTTAGAAACTGTGAAGGACATCACATAAGAGAGTTAGGCTGCAAGTATGTCTAAAATTTAACACGGAGTATGACCTCTATGTATTATATATACAGTACTATTATATATATTGTACTACTCTGCATACATGTGTATATATATATGATACTACACAGAATCAGGAGGGAAACTGCCCTCAATACTGTTTTCTTAGCTTTTAATATGATTCTTGGCCCAGCTTTCAATGTATGGGGAGGAGATGTGGGAATATGGATGAAACTAACTGATCTCCGATGACATTAGAGGGCCACAGCCAAAACTTCATGCTTCTGTCTAATAATTTGTTTGCAAATTTGGTTTATTCAAAGAGTAATCTCTTTGTTGAACAAGTGAGACTGACAATCCATTCTCTTAACCCTTGACTGATTATAGCTAGATTATTAGCATTTCCATCTATAATTCTGGCCAGACTCTCCTCTAATCCCAGGATATGATGGAAAGTCATATCCCACTCATGTTTTCCTTCACCTAATTTAGCGATGTCCTTCTGTATTTTTTCCATCTAAACCTGGCTTTCTTCCTTATCTCTTCTTTACTATCTTTCAGTCACATCCAGCTCCTATTCCTGCTTTTTCCTTAATCATTAATGTTATCAAGGTCTTCAATGTAGTTTCCAAAATTGGTATGGCTTTACCCTCCCCAAAGGTTTCTAGATGTACCTCTGTGCCAACTCCAAAATGAACACTGGTATTTATAAAAAACCACCATTATTACAATGTGAATCACATAGAAAGTTAGTAGCATAGAGAAAATGTCTTATAAAAATCATCTGTTCTCCTGGACTATCTATTTGTAACGGCAAACTGTTCTGATTGTAGTTACGGGTTGGATAGCTTGAACTAATATAAACAGTGCATTTTACAATTAGCAGGAGGGGTAAGAAGCAAAGGAACACACCATCCTCACTTTTAACACATTTACTTGTAATCGAAATAAAAATGCAGGCTTCTCAGCATGTTGAAGACTTAATTTTAATAACTGATGTTTACTTAATGGTTGTAACTGCAGCTTCCTCAGAGATTGGCAGCTTGTAATATGCCAGCATTCCCAGCTGTTATCATTCAAATAAGAAGGAAGCCTAAGAAATTAACACTGAGAAAACTACTTAGCCACATGGTAGCACGTAGGGTATCGACTTGACTGTAAGAGAGCAGAACAGTGCTTAGAACATAAACATTTTCCCCCACTTGAAATGCATTTTCAGGTGTAGCTGGTTTTTATATTGTGCTTACGATGCTTTCACAGGAAAATCTTTTTGCTTTACTAATACCCACTTACTAATATTTGCACCTATTTGTAATTTATGTCTACAGTCCTTTTTTTTTTTTTCTTCTTTTTTGGTAGAAAACCTGAGTAGGATTGATTGATTGGTAGTTATTAGCCTCATTTTGTCAAAGCCAGAATTGACATGATTCTATTCAGATCTTCATGGAAATTACAGGACCAAATGGTATCATCAAATGTAATGTTCTGTAGAAGAATTACATTATGTTTATTATAGTTATTTAGAGGGATGAAGAAATGATACAAAGATCTTATTCAGGAAGGCATTCATCAGACTGCAGCCTTTTGTGCCCAGCTTCACGCTCCAGTTTTTTTTGCTCTCAAAGTGTACGTTTTGCTGTTCCTCCATCCATCTCCAAGTGCTTTCAAAGAAAAAGCAAGTTTCAGTTACGCTGCCTATTAGATAGGCAAACAAAGGCACAAAGTGATAAAAATGATTCATTTAGTCTCTCGCTGCAGGTCAGCTGCAAAATCAGGAGCAGAACTAGGAACACAAGGCTGCCAATCTCTTTTTCTTTCATCAAACACCATTCTGTGCCATGTGTAGTGTTATGTTATTCGTTGCAGGCCTCACTAGCAACATTTAAAATAGAACTGAGGAGGTTCGGGGTCTTTTTTTAAATCTCTAGTTACGGGCACATGACTCTTGGTACATAGGAGTATGCTGGCCTGCCAGAGACAATGCTGTGACATATAGACCCAAGTGAGCTCTGAGGACTCAAAATCAATTTAGAGATCCCAATTCAGATACCACTGAGCAATGGTGGAGCTCTCTGTGAAGGAAGGCTGTGTGCCAGCTACCAAAAAAAAAAAAAGGTCTCATCTATCCTAGTGATGGCAAAGAATTGTTTTTTAAGGCATTTTCTATCTTTCTCTCTGCTGTTGTTACTTTGTGTTACTCTGAAATGCATCTATGGAGGTACCTTCTGCCTCTACTGTGTTTGAGATTATGCTTTTATGGACCATGGGAAGAGGAAGGATAGGTATGTAGATGATCATGGCCCAGTCATTGTTGGGGAATGACTGACACCTACATTTCTGTGCCCTCCCTCAGGACTGCATTTCTCCTTTTCCTTTCCCTTCTTTTTTTTCTCCACTCAAATTGCTGTATGTTATAGCCTCAAGGTACTGAAGCAAATATGAAAAAAAGTTGCATTATTCATTATGAATTGTCCACACTTCTAATAGTATGGGTATATGGATGCAGTGAGAGAGTAATTTGCATTAACACTTATAAGCGAACTTTGTTGTTGGTTTCTCAGAACAACATAAATAATGAACAATAATGAACAAAATTTGTTTTGGCTTAGACATTTCACTGGAGCTATAACCATGAAATGAAAATATAGTTTTATACAGTCTCATTAGTTTGCTTTTTTTTGGTCACAAAATAAAATATAAGCAATAAGCTTTCCTGTTCCAAAGTAATCATTATTTTTCAGTATTTCATTTTCTGCAGTTTTCGCAAAGTGTTCCTGATAATATAGTTAATCTGTGTCTTTTCATTCTAGTGGCGTATTATACATTAAGTTAACCTTAAATATCACTAGGTACGTTTTCAGACTTCCAGCTCAGCACAATTTCTCTTGACTTGCTTCCTAATTTAAGGCCTCCTTTCTAGCAATAAATTCTAACCTTTGGCTTTTGACATCATTTTCTACCAAAAAAAAAAAATTGCTATTTACAAATAAGTCTTTATCTTCACTGCTAAAGATTTTTTTTTGCAGTGGAAAAGCTCTTGTGTATGCTAATTTGAATTTTGAATTAATAATAATGTAGGAGTTTTCTTAAATTCTCCTGTAAAATGTGGTGAAGATTCTTTTGTCTCTGAACTTCCAATCCAATCTTCTTCACATAGATTCTGAAGACAGCGGCAGGGCAATAATAGAAAACTGCTTTTAATCTGTAAATATCGGTCCGTGGCCTGAAATGAAATGCATATGCCCCATGCGATTTTGACTGTTAAAGGAGATTAACTACCTGTTCCACTGGGACTAATTACAAGCTGCAGCAGCTTGAGAGAGAAAGATCAGGAGGCCAGATGGCTCAGAGAAGTGCAGGGGCTTTTCTTCCAGCAACAGGTTTCGAAGGACTTCCCCAGTAATCTGGGAAAAAATACCCTGGGATGAGAGAAGGAAAAACCTCTTTGTGAGAGGAGCGATTACCTTCAGGCACTCCTACAAACCAGCTTTGGAAGGGGTGGGAAGAGTGCCCTGAAGTTGCAGAGGCTTCTGATCCCTCTCCTCACCAAATGTTTTGCTGCCAGGGAGGAGACTGACAGGACATCTCCATCTGGAGCATTGGTAATTGGTAAGAGTCTGCGTATAATTTTCTGTTCTGACAGTGAAAGAGTGTTGATTAGCAAAGGTTGAGCTCAGATGAACCTCTTTTTATTAGCATGTCGAAACTTTTATTGATGTCCAAAGCAAAACTGATATGCTTATTAGACTGCCAGTTCATTGCATGATTGCTGGTTTCATCTTTGTGTTTCACTGGTTCTTTCTTTTACATATTCCTTCTCTGCTTCATTTTGGCTTATGTAAGCTTGTAGTCAGGTGGTTGTTATTAATTTTGCAGATGTATCGGTTACTCTTGAGTAAGTACAAGAAGTAAGTGAGCATAACTTCATAGGGATTTCACTACATCTATGATTGCAAATGGCAGACTTCTGAAGGTAAGTTTCGCTGAGTTGGAGACTTGTGTCTTGGAAAGATTGGATTTACATGTGCTGTGAAAACAGATCTGTGGTCCGACCACATCTGATTTCATATTTCTAGGTGCAAATTAATTTGCAAATGGAAACAAGTGTTTCTCTCTGCAAAAATCTGACACTAATTAAAAAAAAGTTTCTGTACTGAGCTATAGTAAACTACCTCCCAGCTCCCTAGAACATAGGGCAGAATTAATAAGACTAACTGAAAATAAGTCTAAGAATTTGTTGACAGCTCCTACTCATCAGGCAAGCTGTCTGTCATCTACAATATCTATTCTTCATAGCGGTGCTCTGTAGTTTGCAAATTTTAAGTAGCTGTGGATTTCTGTTTCTTTTCCTCTCTCTTTTTTCTTTTATTTTTAATTTGTGTCTGATGTTACAAGAAATGTAGCAAAGAGACTTCAGAACTGCAGGGGTAATCATAGAAAAGCTTACTTAAAGTTGAAAAATTTGGAATATTTTTAAATGGAGTTTTTCTTTGTTCTTGTGGGACTAGTATGTGGAGTGGGATTTTGTGTTCTGTTTCAGATCCCTTGTACAGCACAAACCTTCACAGTATTTAATCACCATTTTAGGTTTGAGAGGGCTATGCTTTTAGCTTTGCACAGTCAGTAAGGTTAGGTCTAGTGGCAGAAGTGGAAAGATACATATGTTTATCTGTACAGTCATTTAGCCAATGATCAATAAATGTCTGACGATAAATCAATATGGATGTAATCTCCAATCTGTGGACTTCGAAGAACAATCTCCTGAGCATTCTTACCACAAAATCTATATTCGCTCCTGTCTTCATTCTAGCTGATTTATGCTCTGATGCTGTTTGCTTTCAAGGACCTCCATTTCTCTAAGTGCTGCCTGGTAGGTAAGCAACAATCCATCAGCGCGCTACTAATATCAAGGAGGCTTATATTTAATTACAGATAACAGGGCCACTGGGACTGAGAACAAAGTAACCAATCACTAAGATTTGATATACTAAAATATAAAAAGAAAGGGGTACCATAAAATGCAAAGGACCTGTATGAAAGAAATAGGTATTGTGATGTTATGCTCAAAACATATGGACTATGAAACTGAGTTCTATGATAGACTGCATTTTCAGTCTGATTTGAATTCTTTTCCTGTAAAAACTGCTCTTGTTAAAGAAAGGAAAAATGTGTCTGTGAGTAATCTACCTGAATTTTGTGTTGTCTTAAACATGCGTATGTAGAGAATACATATGAGGCAGTTCTGTGTCAAAATATAAATGTGCATTTTTATTTTACTGTTAGACAAAAACAGTGCAGCTAATTTTCCTTTGTATGTAAGATTTTTATCATCCCTTCTTCCCGTGCACTAAAAGTGATGTTGTTCCCCCATAAGAGACGTAACACCTTGTATTTCCTAAATATAATTTCTTAAATTTCCTCATATTTGCATAATTAACTCTATCCTAGCCAAACTCAGGGCAATGTTTGAGCTAGATCTTTTGTATAGGCTTGCTAAAACCGGCTTCACTGATACAGCCAACATCTTTACTTAAACAAGCACACGAGGAAAGCAGTATTGGGTGACCTTTAGAGCAAGCCATGTGCAAGAAATACGAGCAACTCGTGTATCTTTAAACATAGCTCTTGTGTAATAAATCCAAGCATTCTGAATAGCTCAACGTCATTGTGATACTAGTGTAACAGAAACACATCTAAATGATATTATTCCTATTTGAAAATTAATTTTATCTGAACCTCATACTAATCCATTATCTGTTGTGAGCCAATGAAAATATTTTTGAGGAGGCCTGTTGTATGAAATAAATGCTGGACTCATTCTAGTCCCAAGTCATTGCATAGCAAAGCTAAGTCAGAATAGGTACAAAACCCCTACATTTAAGTAAGTGTGTACAACTGTCATAGCTTGAAGCTTTTGAAATGAAGTGGGGAAATCTTCATTAGATGAAGATAAAAAAGCCAACAGATGGAAGAGGTAGGGAATAAAATGAAGGAAAAGGCAGACAGACTGCAGCAAATATGAAGAAAAGGGGAAATGCCAGTGAAAATATGTAGGGCATAGTATGCAGTAACTATTACTGCAGCCAAAACATGCGTATCTCAGCAACTGTACAAATGAAGATGGTTGCTAATCACTGTCAGCTGTTGGTCTGACTTCTGCAGAAGAAATCTGAAATACTGACCTTTGGCTTCTGAAAAGACAGTATGTTGTCTGCAAAAATGAATCTGCGTGCCTGTGTGAAAGGATTATTGCTGAGGTGTCTGTGAAACATCAGTGAAAGCAACAATCTCCGGGGAAAGACAGTTCTGTGAATTTAAACTGGTCACTAGATTCCTACCTGTGTTTTGTTTGTTTGTTTAATCTTACTATTTATAAAGATATCCCAAGGTTTGGAGTTTTCTGAATAGTTTCAGAGTGTCTTTCGTGGGTGTGACTTTGCAAGCACAGCTAGTCACGTACTTAAAAATCTGTCCAAAATTGTAGTTTTTTTGACACTTTCCTGTATTTTTAATGAATGTGAACTTCTAAAATAAGGAAGTTTTATGAATATGCATTCAATAAAAAGCATAGAAGTATAAGGAAAGGCTAAACTAAATGGTTTGTATAAATAAATCAGGTTCTGTGAAGATTAAGAGGGAAGAATCTAGATTTGCTTTAGTTTCTTCAGGTCTGCTACCTACAGTTCTATAATTTGGCATAGTAGTGCTGATATGTACCATGTTTGGAAAATTATACAGGTAATTACAGGTCTTTCTTTGTACTAAAATAATGCCTCCTGTAAAGTAATGATGGAGTAAGCAAGGAGGAGAGAGCTGCATCTTCTTTAAAGTTGCCTATGTTTTCCTGGTGATAGATGAGAGGTAAGCAAGGGTCAGCCAGGTAGTGAACTGAGTGCCCCGACTCCACAAGAAGAAAGTGTGTGATTCTAGCTTAGTCAGCTAAAAATCTGTTATACTGGGTTTCAGGAAGACTATTATGGATGTGCATTAAACACTCTGGATTCTTCAGGCTCCTTTGTGTTCCTCAGTTTCTGGCCATGGAGAGAAATCAATGAAGAGTTTCCTTTGTTTGTAGATGAGACTATATTTTATTGTTAAATTTAGGTAAAGTCCTCATAATTTTTAAGAATTTAATTTTGCTGGGTGATGAGTAGGTATCCAAAGAGTAGCATAACATACTTCTGCATGATTTTTGCATATCAGCTGGACTGCTGGTATTGCAGCCGTCAGAAGAGAAAGGAGTGTTTGTAAGCGGGCAGCTGCATATGAAGAAAGAAAACCTGGATCCCTAGAGTCCCACACAGGCCCTAAAAGAGAAGTTAAGTTATTGTTTGGTGCCTGCCAGTGTATTAGTATCCAGGATTAGGATAATGATCTGCAAGAAAAGCACTGCAGAGTATCAAATGGGAAGGGCAGCACAGAAGGGGGAGGATGAGAGGCAATATAGTCTGCAGTCCTTTGCTGGCAAACAGCACATGACTGCTCTCTCCAGTATCACCTGAGAATTAGGTTTTACATTTTTTCATGTTAGACTCTATACAATCTGAGAGAGTAGGATTATCACTCACGCTTAGTCAAGACCTACTGTGTGTTTCAGGAGGTTTGTGGAGAAGAGCTGAAATAAGGGGTTAAAAGTACAGAGGATTCAGAGGCAAAACAGTGTTATATCTCTAAAGTTATTCAACTTCTTTATCACAGCAGCACAGATCTGTCTATTTCCCAGCATATAGCAAGATGCTGATGCTGCTTGCAAGATATTCTGGTACAATCCTGGTAGGTCAACATACACTTGGTCCCAGTACTTGGAATTTCTCATATGCTTGTATTTTCCTTGTGTGTGTCATTCAATGTAAAGAGAGTTTGTTTTCCTTTTTTTGGTAGCGTGTTTAGGAGGTAACAATGCAAACATTGTAGCAGTTTATGTGTACAGGAAATAATGAAATTAATTGGTAGCTACATGACATGACTACCTTTAGTAAAACCTTAAAATACAGGATACTCAGAAAAACTTTCAAATAAGCTTAAAACAACCCCTGGAACTCTGTGGACTGGTAACATTTTTAATATTAACATGTTTTAGTAAGAGTGTAAATGTATTTGTCAGAAAAGTATACATGGACATTCTTCTTTTCCTTTGTTCTCTGTAGTATCCAAGAAATCCATCACACTTTTCCTCACCTGCCATTCATTTTTCGTACCTCTTAGAAATACTTTACATCTCCCTGCTTTTATATAGACTGCAGATTTGTGTTAATTGTTCTCTGCTTCAACTTGATATTCTTAAAAACAAACAAGCAAAGAAAGCTCTCAAAGAATGATATTTTGGAGAGGGAGTTGCTGTCAAGATATAATTGTATGCAAGTAATTTAATAGCCTTGGCTGGTTTGGATCTGAAAGATTGAATTATGTCAACTTCTGTATTGGCAAGCATACAAACAAAAATAGTTATCTAGATATCCTATTACAGAGAGCAATAAAATCTCCATTTGGTGTACAGGCAATTAGATCTTGGATAAATTCTGAATCTTGTATTTTAGCAATGTGTATATACACAAACTCATTTAATTCTGACAAAAAATCCCCACCTCAAAACCATGGGGGTTTTTTTAATGTATATTGTCCCCATCATACATTAGCAGAATGTACTATTCTTGCCTGAGTGCCAAATAAATGTCCATTTTTTTATCCTCAGGGGTTTAGGCACCTGATCGGTGGATACTGGGAAGAAGTTTGGAATAAAAGAGACTAGCTGACTAACAGCAGAAAGCATGAGTTATGAATAATTATTTTAAATTGTCAATGTGTGTAACCAGTGTGTGGATAATATTCATAGAATCTGACAAGACATGGCTTGTCAATATGAAAAATAATGTGACAAATAGAAAGTAAGTAGAAGAGATGCAGTGTGTCACCTTACAATTATGAATACAAATGTGATGAATGGAATTGGTAGAATTCTCATCCAATTCTCATTATGTAGATAATTACAAAATAAGGTGTTCATACAATAGCTTTACTTAAACTCATATGCCCCTCAGCACCCTGAGAATATTCTGCAGCTAGTGTTGTAGCAAGTTAGGAGTCTTGCTTTTGGTTGTGATAATGAAGATAAAATTCCTGTCTGAATTCCTGTTAGTTCTGTGGTATATTTTCTTCTAGTGCTTGCATTTGAGGATGATGATGAGATATAGTCACACAGTAAATGATGGCACCATATTGTTAATTAAATATTAAATATTTAGATAATCCCATATAAACCTTGTCAGACAAATGGTTTATTACATAAACATTTAGAACAGTTATTGAATCATTATTTTGTTCTAGATATTTAACTGCTTTCAGTGGAGCCATAAAAATCTAGCCTACCACAGGACTTACCTTTGAATGACTTGCATTAATCCTCTTTAGCTTATGGTATGTAGTAATACAATATTTGATGTCAGATAAATTAAATGACAGAATATTATATTTATATTTATGGTTTATTGTAGTACAGTCCTGAAAATAGGAGAAGTTGACCTAATGATGAATTAAAGTCTCATTAGAATGCTTTATTTTATTTTTATAGATCTTCAAACCATTTTCACGTGCATGGCCACGTCAGAATTCCAGTGATTATGCTTTTTGTTCAGTTCAAGACAAACTGCTTTTGGGCAGTAAATGAGAATATCTGCCATTTCTAATTTTTCATTATAAATATGGAGACTTGTTACCTCAACCCAGGCAGTTATGAATGAGGCTTCCAGAATTTTAATACAGGAAAAGTGCAGGTGTGAACACGTGTAACGTTAGTTGTTCCAGAGGGAACTGCTCTTATCCATGCTCTTGCCCTCCAACACCTAGAAAAGTTCTTGCCCTTTGAGGTCAGGTGAGAAATTACTCTGGGGTGTTTCTACAGGAAGCAAATGTGATGTCAGCCTGTGTTTAGCAGCTCAGTCACAGCCTGAGCCCTGCCATTGCTGGTGGTAACCAAGAGACCAAAGTTTGGTCAATTAGAAAATGAATTAGAAAGTGAATGAAGGACATATTAAATCTTAATTCAGATTTGGTGGTACTAACCAGTGTTCTTCCAGTACTAACCAATACTCTTCATCTACAGTTACCTTTCTTCTTTCCAAGCTTTTCTAAGTTTCTTCAAGTGCTGGCTCCTGTTAGCTAGCACTTTTACCAGGTGACTGCCTTTCAACTGAAACCTTGTGAGGAAAGAGACAAACTTAGAAGGCTCTAGTAATTTTAGTCCCATAGAAGATTTCTTCCACCACAGAGAAGGATCTGGACTGTGAATGATCTTGCAGCTTCTACTCTCTAGAGCCAGCCCCCTTTTAGCTGGGGAGCAAAGGGGCATGAGGAGGCAGAAATCAGAGTCAATTGAGCCAGGATGTGCAGGCACACAGTAAGGTTACCCTAGGGAACCTTGCAGGTTCATCACCATACCCTGTGGAGATGAGGAAACAGACCTTCCTGAACTGATGAGTTCTCCTCAGATGCGCACAGACAGGCAGGGAAGAGGAGCTCTTCTCATCTGTTCTGGGCAATCCAGGGGTTTCCAATCTTCATCTGGAAGGTCATTATGGATCCAAGAAGGGGGAGACAATTGGCAGTCTCCCTCTTCTCAGCTCCTATGCTAGAGGGTTAAGAGTGAAGGGTGATAAAGGAGAGGGGGAAGAAGGAGGAGATGGAATTTCCCAAGATACCTCAATTCACAGCATTTGTGACTGGAATGATATGCATGGCATATTTGTATTCTGCTTTGCTTAACCTACCCATGTAGTAGTCTATTCTGTCTTCTAAGTGGAAACCCTGCTCTTTCTGCCAGAAAATTGCCTCTTGTTGTAAGACCTAGGGCAAAGGCCAGAAGGATTACTAAAACTGAGCTACTCTTGAATGAAAAAGAGGTATCTCAAAGTTAAGGCTGATGCAAATAAACAAAGCAGGGAAAGAATGTTGCTTTGACTTGTGCCTATTCTGTCAACCACTGAGGCTGTCAGGCTCTTTTTTTTTATTGACTTTTTTAGTCTATAGTTTAGACTAAAAGCAAGTCTATTTCAGTTGTCTAAAATAAATAAATAACTTGGAACATAACAGGAAGCATGCAGTGAGTGCGACTAACCAAACCTCGGTATTACAGTCTGCTTAAATCCAATGAACTTCAAAGAGCATAAGGAAACATTTCCATTTTTATTCTTTTTATTTTTGGGAAACAGGTGGGAGGTTAAATATTCTATTTCTTTAGTACTTAGGGGGGAAAAAAAGAAAGATTGCTACTTTTTAATTCAATAAGGCAGTGGAGTGGTATGTGAAGAAACAAAAATTATTCTTTTCCTTCTATTGTATTAGGAAGCCGAGGCAGAGAGCGATGCAGTGACTGTACTCTTTATTGTGCTGCCTCTGGGTACAGAAGATGATAGAGAGAAAGCAAATTCTTCTTTTAAATCTTGGGACCTGGAAAACATTTGCAATCTAAAAGAGCAGTTGTGACCATGCTGGGAGGCCCTAGGGCTTCCAAACCCTAGGATTATTGTTTCCATTTGATTTTGGTAGAGGTGACCTAGTTAGGCGAGAGAGCCCTGGGAACTTCATGTATGAGGAAGAGCTTTCCTGCTGGCTTTTCAGCATGAGATGAGCATGGGTAGTTCCTTGCATCACTGTGCCTTGATTTCGGCTGACTTTCATCAGACCAGAGGACAGGGTTTCTGGATTTCCTCTGCTCTCCTGAGTTGGAGGAGCTCTCAAACCAGCTCTCCTTGTCATATGCAGATTTGCTCGTTGTTCTGATAGCTGATGAAGATGTCCCAAGCTTGAAGTGGTGACTGCTGGTCAGCCTGTGGGTTTTGGGCTTGTTGTAATTCTTAAGGTACTTCTAACATTCTTCATTGTTCTAGGTAGTTTCTAAAAGGGAACAAGGGAAGATCATGCAGAAGTGCTAGAGGAAAAATGATCTCTGTGTGTGGAGGGAGTTATTAAAATATTCTATTCAGAAGACAAGTAAATGGAGGAAGTGCCGGAAAGGAAGAGGGACTGGATGTAGCCATCATGAAGGAAAAAAATGTACCTGCTTTCCCAGAGTTTCATTACACAGCCTTCCATAAATAAGCAATTAAATACCATGCACGATGGAGAATAATACTTGGGTTTTTTATTTTTCCTTAGAAGATAGTCCTAAACTTAGTTTATGCATTCATTTTATTGAATTATATCCTCCTAAGTTTAAATCTCAATGACCTGCCAAGACTTTGTGGAAAATCTTTCAATTAACAAACAAGCAGGTTGCTCAGCCAAAACCATTATTTTTCTTGAAATGCAAGCTTTAAATAGAATCTTTATATTCTTCAGATTCGTGTTTATTTTATTTTTATTCTATAACATCAGTTTAATAACTTTTTTGAGCAAAGACAAATGAAAGAAAACAGATGAAAACCAAGCAGTGCTGGTTGTTTTTCCTAATGATTTCTGTCTAGGGTGGTGTGCTTTTTGTAGAAGAGAGCACATTTCCTGCTCGGGATTTAAAAAAAAAGTATTTTGTGCTCTTGCATCAGTACAGTGTTCCCTTGCAGCTGTTCCTGCCTCCCTGTGGGGAACTCAATAAGCTGCAATTAAATGCAGGTGCTTGGAAGCAGGAGTACCCTTGCTCTGTTTAACAGTCTGAGGCAACAAACAAAAGAACTGTAGAGACAGGAATCTACCTTCTGTTTAATGGGGCATGAACTTTTTTTTTTTTTCCCTGGCACCAAGACAAGTGTCTACCTTTTGTTAGAAGTACGGTTTGTGGTTTTTTTCCTCCCTTGGTGAAAAGACAGAGGCCTGCCTCTTGTTTATTAGTTCACTGCTAGGAGAGAAAGAAACTAAACAAGACCATATGCTGCGAGGGGAAAACAGCAGTCGCTAGGCATGGAAAGAAAAGCTCTTGTCTTTGTAGCTTAACACCACTTGTTTCTGTTTCCTATAAGGTGGGGAAGGAGAAATATCAGAAATATCTCCCCTTATTTTAATTTTTTTCCCCCTCTGTGTGATACAGGTGTAGTTGAGGGGTGGCAATATGCGGAAATCTCTTATACACTAGAATGCAAATTGTTTTGGCTATCAATGACTGGCTCAAAATAGGGCTGGGAGTGGGGAGTGACTACCTCAGATGTTCCTAGTGGTGAGCAGAGACTCCTGGAAGAGCTGGGAGTCCTGTTACGCACAGTGAGGCAAGCCCTGCTGCTTGGAGTGAGGTGGGCAACTACTGTCACACTGGAGCTGGGCTGAGATGAATTGCTCTTCTAAACTCGATGTCTTTGATGGACAGAACCTCCAGTGAAGTCTTAGTAACTTTAACATATAAATTTTGTCTTGCCCTGACCAAAAGGTTGTTTGGTATATGTACAATCTAGTCCCAGTCCACTGTTTATCCCCCAGTACTGGACATCATTAATAGTACCACAGAGGTGTAACATCTCACTTTAAGTTCTTGTTTTCACTTCAATAAACATAATTTCTCAACCAAAATGCTGTAGGTTTGCCCATGACCACAAGGCACGTGTCCCTGCACCACCACCCCCTTGTGTCCCCTCACCGGTGCCCGTGCAGCACTCCCTGCAGGGTCACACATGGCTGAATGACATCTGAGGTGGGTGACTCTGACTGTGTCCACAGCTGGTGCCAAGCCAAAGGTGTCGTCTGCTTCAGAGTCAATGCATTCCCAAATGAGCAGCCCCCGCCAAGGGGTGTTCCTTCTCTGTACAAGGCCAGTTGTGATAAAATTTCTGGGAATACCGGTCTTCCTGATGCTTTTAGACCACTGTCAAGCTTAGTTGCAATAGGTCAGCATTTATAGGGGAGCTGGTGTGAGCGTATTTACATTTTTATACAATGATTATATATGCCATGATTGATTAAGAAAATACACTTGAGGAAAAACCAAAATGTTTGTATCAGCCTTGTGCAGAGGGGTTCTTCCCTTGCCCGGTGTTATGAACGCACCCTTTTTACAAAAGTGGTATATGGTACTGTGAAGCTTGTAAAGCGCTTGCGTAAGCCAATATCATCTATGAATGCAACTGAAAGATTATCTGTAATGAGAGATTCTGATGCAGGTTTGTAGGATAGAATCACTAAGTAGGGTATGAGCTATGCCTCAGTTTCAAAGACAACAATTCCTTCTAGTGACTTACCAGATGTACATAGCAGATTTACTGCAGGTCTTCAAGCAAGCTGTGAAGCAAAATGTTTCCTGAAAAACCAAAAAAAAAAAAAAAGCTTTTTAGGTGTTTCAGGATTAATAGTTTTTAGCTTTGAAGGTTCAGGTTTTGGGGATCCTTTCATCCTTTGGAAAATATATGATGATAATCTTTTATTGCAGTTGAGATTCTAATTAACACCTGTATGCTATCGATCAAATGCACACACCTTCAAAGTTCAGCTGATAGTTGGTAGGTTTTGAGTTTTGTGTCATTTGAGTTTCAGTTGCCTAAATAAGTAGAAGGCTTACAGTATTCAAGAAATCACTGCAGAGTTGATAGATGATGCAAGACACGCATTTTGTAAAAGCACATGAAGGCAACCAGGATGCTATTTGACAATTACAATTTGGTAAACATATGAACCCTATAGACGATGCCTGCACCCTAATTCCCTTTTTAAAATCCCTCTTTATAGAGAGCAAAACCCATGATGTCTGTTCCACCAAGCAGTTTTACTGATTACTTATAACTTAGGTGCAAATAGCATGCCAATGAATTACAGTTTGCCAAAAGTACAATAAACTTGGGGGGTGGTGGGAGTGGGAGGTGTGCATCTTTTCCTTCTTTATGTCACATCTCTGGTTAAAGTTCATTATGTCATATTGTTTGAAACTAGTTGGGAGAATTTCCCCTGGACTGTTCAAGAAATTTCTGTATTGGAATTATTAATCGTAGTTGTCATGGTAGCTGGGAAAGGATTTTGGTTGGTCTTTTAAGATTTACATCATCATCATTCTGGATCTTGGTCTTTTGTACTTGAAAACTAAGGATATCTTAGATTTTACTTAAGCCACGTTGTGAAAATATTCTTACTGGTGTGGTTCAGCCAACTATTTGCTTTATGAAGTGCAGTTCAGATTCTGAATATCTTCTCATCCCAGCATAATTTGGGTCACCACTTAGTTCACATAATCTGTATTTAATATCACAAGGCAGGAGTATTTCTTTCCTCTGAAAACTTTATGGTGTAGTGAAGGTTTCTTTATTCATGATGTCTCTATCTTCACACAACTGTATTTTATAGATAATTTGAACAACTGGGAAAATTTGTTTATGCTGCAAGGGTAATGTAAATTTACAGGAGCATTTGCAAGAGTATTCAGGTTCTGCATAAAACTTGGCAAGCTTCATTTTGTTTTGCAGAGTAATTAATGATGTCATTTGGTGTTTCCTCTTTCTGGATTTAATGACAGTTCAAATATAATGAGAAATAAATTACGCTTCTAGACAGCAGACTCTAGGTTTGACAGTTAACAGGCTCTTCTAAGGGTCAGTGGAACCTTCTGCATAGTCTTCCTAATTAGAAGCAAAACTAAAATCTGTCTTTATGGAGAATGAACGTAGGAGATGGAAGGGCAGATGTGTGCACTGGGAGGAAGGGGGGGTAAGGAAGTAACGGAGAAAGCTGCATCTGTGCGAAGAAGTTGGATTCTCTACAGGCAGTTCAGAGCTGGCTAGTATTTTGAGTATCTTTTTTTGGAGAAGGGTGAGAGGGATTTCCTCTTCCGATACACATCTGGCCAGCATTTCCTGCCTTGCACTCAAGGCATAATATCCAAGAGAACAGGTTTCAGTCAGTTTTGAATCCCATGACTTTAAGAAAGACTAAATCTCACAGTGGCCTCTACAGATTTTCTCCAAGAAATACATTTGTGTACCTGCGAAAGTTGGCAGCTGTAGTGGCAAAATAGCTTTTCTTCTTGTTTTTTTTTTCTTTTTCCTCTTCTTTTTATGGGAGGTTTTATCCTCAGAGTACGTGTACAGAGTGGGCTATTAACAAGCTAAGTAACTAGCAGTATCTTCCTGTAATGGAGATTATCTAATTGGCTAGCTATTTAATGCCCCCCTTTGATATTGAACCGATTCATACCTACAGCTGTACATACAGGGGAAATAAGGGCTACCTATAATGAGAAATTTGTACAAGGGGATAGGCAAACGTTAATTGGTAGGAGCCTTTTCTCCCTCTTTTCCTATTGCCTATGGCTTTGAGTAACACAGCAACTGTGAAGAAGACTGCATTGGCTTGTCAGTAAAAAAAGTAAGAATTTCTTAAGTTGTTCATACCAGCACACTGGTGTTTTACTATGAATGTGTCCTGAGGTTTACCTGTAGGTTTGTTGGTTTGTTCTCTCCATCCTCCAAAACAGGAAGAGAAAAATCTAACTGCAACTGGAAGAGGGTATTCACTACATTTTTATTTTTTTTTTAGTACTTTGGAGGCCAAAACATGCTCACAATATTCAAAGAGGGTATTTCAGAAAGTGAATATGATGATAGGATAAAATAGAGTCCTTCAGGTCGGTCTAAAGTATGTAGAATTGATTGACTCTGTGCCCCTAGCCTTCAGAGGTCAAAGTTATGTTATCTGGGCTTATAACTCTTGAACAAGACTGTGGCAGAAAGTGGAAGAGACAAGAATGGCTGAATTAAATCTAGAGGTTATGTTCAGGTTATAAGGCGTTCATTGAGTGTTATCACCTTTATCGTTGCATTTCCAGGAGCAGGTCAAAGAGGACCTGTGACCAGGAATCAAGGAGCTCTCTCCCTTCAAGCACTGGGGAGAGAAGTCTGTGATGTGTCTGCCTTTTTCACTCGCAAACCTCCTGTCTTTTGAATGCTGTAACTGGTTTTAATAACATGTGCTGGAGGACCAGCCCGATTCTGCATGACTTCTTTTCCTGCTTGTCATCAGGTGAAGTTGGTTTGACTTAACTCCAGCTGCAAGTATTTGCTTAGTTTTGGTGGGAATAGGATGAAGAGGTTTAAATCCAGGTCATGAACACAAAAATCCCCACCCTTTACAGGAAGCTGCAGACAGCTGTCTGGACAGTGAAGCAGTCCAACGGCTATAAATGCAGATTAAGAGGCATTTGCTATGCCAGAAAGAGGAGGAAGGGGTAAAAGCACTGTTGTGGCAGTGAAGTTACAGCCCCAATGATTACTCAGGAAAAGTACTGTTTTCTTTCGTGAAAAAAGTGGGAATTTATTTTCTAAGGACATGCGGCATAAGTGCAGGAAAGGTTTTCTGTTTTTCCTGCACGTCATCTCAGCCCCTTACACATCACAAAACTGATCACAGTATCTGCTCACTTGGACATGACTGAGATTAAGATACTGTTCTAACTTTTTTACTGAAGCTTAAAGCCCTTGTTCTACTCCTTACTTGCAGTAGTTGTAGCAATGGAGAGTTTACTGTGAATCTTTGATGAGTAAGAGGCAAGCAAACAAATGGTTTCCAGTTGGTGCAATTAAATTTTTGTGCTATTTTATTATTATTATTATTAGACCTGTGAGACTATTTATTTTCCTTATGTTAAGAAAAAAGCTGATGCCAAAGTACCAGGTAAAGTAAATACCATTCTACCCTCCCTCCCCCTTCAGTCAAACTTTTAAAAAAAACTCCCTGCATATCACACATGTAATGTGTAAGATATTTTTAAATGCTGAATAATACTGTGATTGCTTTATAATTGTGGATACAATTAATTATTAATTATATGAGACTTATATAAGTATACAGATTTTACTAGCAAGTAATGCTGTGTTTTCCAAAATTTTGAGTTGTCATTAAAAAAAAAAATCCTATGGAAACACACAGCGCTCTGTGCAAGTCCTTGTTGTTAGGTTGCATTTAGAATAGTGAAAGGTTTATTTGTCTTTAGAGGTTGGCCAGGAACTTCATGTCTTGCAGAAATGAATAATGGAAAATGCTGATAAGACAGTATAAAGATGATAGAAACTGAAATGTTCTGGGTCGCTCCAGGATGATTTTTCAGTTTTGGATTGGAGTTTACAACAGCCCAAAGTCTTCCCAAGTTTGTCGCCTTTGAAGTGAACTGACTTACGCCATAAATAAATTTGACTTCAGGTATCTAACCCCTGATAGGGAATCAGTGGAACTGCTTTTGCCTTTAAGTTGGTGATTAAACACTCTGCTCCTTTTCCCCTGTCTGATTCCGGGCTGCCATGAGACTTCCTATTCAGCACTATAATTAAGTAAGAAGGAGACATAGTTGCAAAGAGTGTGTTGTAATTACATGGCATTAGATGAAGAGGTCACAGAAGATGGGTGTTAGGACTCTGCAGGTTGTGCTTGTAGTTAGATTTTGACAGAAGATCCGGAAGAATGTGCAGACTCTATAGAAAGTCAAGCTTGCACCTGTAACTTTGGCCAGTTTTCCTACTTTGATCTCCTGTTTTGTTGTGGTGACTGAGACAAAGCTTTGCTGCAGGCAAGTAGTTTTTGGTGAAAGCGTTGAATGCTGAGAACTTGCTGAGAAATACAGGTATTGGAGAGTAGAAAGTGATGGAAATCTAAATAATAAAAGTGATTTTTTTCCCCATTGACGAGGTAGTAGGTGTTGAACAGTGAGAAGCTGCTGTCATGCTACAACAGAAAGAAAGGCTTCAAAACATTTGCGCAAAATCAGAAAACAGTGTGTGGGGTTTTTGTTGGGTTTGGGTTTAGTTTATAATTAGAAGGAACATACCGATTTTCAGACCCAAATAAATTCGTGTCCTTTCCATAAAGATTTTCAGTTTCATTCAGCAGTTCTGATATAAATAGAAAAAAATTTTTAAAAAGGATGGATGTGTACCGTAATATGAGATATTAAGAAGGTGTACTTTAAATATGAACTGCAGTTGCATTGGTTTTTATAACTGTGTTTTCCTTTGCCATGGTGTAACAGTCTAACTGGCATCCGGTCTTCATCCTTTGGAGTTTTGAGGTAACATGCTTCACAGCCTTGCAGATCAGGGAATATACAATAAAAATTTGGAGGTTCCAGCTTGCTTATATGAAAGAAGATTGCTACGTTTCCACTGACATTAGATGGGAGGAGGCTTCAAGAAGGACGCCTGGTTACACATGGAACACTTACAGCTAAATAATACCTAATTAGATAAGTTTTATATATATATATAAATATAGTCTTGTAGTCTTCCGTGTAATCTTCATAAATGCAACACAAGCTTTATTACAATAACAGCGATAGAAAGTAACATGGGAAAGAAACATTCAAGATGCATAAGGTCAGCAGTTGAATCAGTAGTCTGCTCTGGGCTGTTAGATATGTTGGCTGATGATGAATTCAGGTAGAGGTTCTTCATTAGAAATTCTGTCTTCAAGATCTAAATGTGAGGCATGTAACAGCAGCTAAATGGGTTAACTTTGTCCGATTGACTTCTGTTGGCTGAAGCTTGAGCTAATTTGTAACGATGGCATCATTTCTGTTCTCAGGTTGATGTGAGGAATTTCTTCAGGCGTAGGAATATATTGCTATATCATCTTCAGTTTTAATGAGTTTGTTACTCATTGAAAAGTGACAGCATAGTAGTCGACAAAGTTCTCTTCTTTTTAAGAGGCGTATTTTCATTATCTCAGTGCTATGGGCAGGGTAGATGTCACTGTTTTAAGCTGTTTTGATTCACAAGGGTTTTTGTACTATGACATTAATGATACTTTATAAAATGGAAATACATCAGCTGCTGCCTCACAAGACTGTATTTGGTTCTTCCACGGCTACACTGAATTAATAGCACAGTCAATCAGTCTGAGAAAGAAACCCAAGCTTCTGTCTTCCATTGTCACTTTCAAATAATTCATATCTAAAACTAGAAATGCTTTGTATTGAATAAATGATCTTGAATATCATCAGTTTAACTGCTCCCAGCATTTCCATGAGTTACCCTTACATCCAACTTTATTTTGTTAATTTCTCCTAATCAACATGCTGTACAAGTCCATTCAGTTTTTCTTCCACAAAATTGTTAATTTTAACCAATTAATATTAGTTCTTAGACTCATCTTTGGAGAAGTACTTGAATAACTTTCTTCCAGTCCAGTGCAAATCTCTGTTGTTTTTCCTTAGTTAATTCCTTACACAATTTTCAGATCTTGTACTACAACCTGTATTTCACAGACGAACTCATGATTTTTGTGGTAGTGCTATATTGACCATGTAGTAATTTATTTGAATTTAGTCTGTCTTGTCTCTAATGCAATTATTGCATCAGTCTGTAACAATTTATTTGAATAAAATTCAACACAAGTTTACCAAACTTCTATTAACATAGATGCCTTTTATAGGCAAGTTTTGAGGGAGAGTTTTCTTCAACTGATATAAGACTGATGATCTTAAATTTGCTTACCTAATGTTATTTTCTTTCTCCCTTCTTAAAGAGGGGTACAAAATATATATTTTTCCTGTTGTTGCATGTTACTGTTCTGCCCTTAATATTAGCCTAAGTTTCTGTAATCACATTCCCAGTTCCTTATTCGATCACCTTTGATTTGGGGATTTTGCTCTTAGGATATAGGTTCATTATGTGGTATTTCCACTGGCCACCTTACCTTTAATAATCAGTGATGTTCTTGCCTCTATTTTCACTGTATACAGAAAAGTATTGATTTAGTTTTGGGAAAAAATTCCTTTAATTTAGACATTATCTTTAATCGCTGTGTTGTTCTTAGTGAATGCTATCCCTTATGATTGGGCCCGTTTTAATTTTACTCTCTAGGCTTCCCAATAACTCCAGGACTTTTCTAGGGAAGGTTCTATCAGTTCTTTAGAAATTCCTTCCTTGCTTAGACTGAGGAGGAGAAAGAAGGAGCATGCTTTTGGGTTTGCTCTTTTACTTTTGTCAAAATGTGTTACCCGCAAACTGAAGTGTGAAGGAGGAACAAGGAACACCGGTAGAACTGTGTGAAATAGAGACCTACTGTCATCACTGTGCTTGCTGGTTGCTGCTTACTGATGTTAAATTAGATGGCTAGACCTTGAAGGAAATAGCGTGTTCTCTAATTTACTTATAGCAAGGAATTATTAAAGTAATAGCAAGATATCTAAGAAAAACTTGTCAACATGTGCAAACTGTCTGCGAAGGAGACTTTAAAAAGTGATATTTAAAGTCATCAGTAGCAGGAAAAAAATTAAACAACTAGTTAGCATGGAAAAATGATGTAGAATTTATGCAAATCTCCAAATCCTACTGAAGTCTCTCTGTCAGTCTTTCTCAGTCTCTGTGAGGGTCAAAAAATACAGATAATTTTGGAGTGTCATGTAAGATAATGAATTCTAATATTGAAGTTGTGGAATTAATTATTTGGAGACTATATTCCAATGGTAACACCTTTTATTAATTCTACCAGCTTTCCTTTCTTCTGTGTTTTATATGACTTACCTGTTCCCTTAAATGTAAATCTCTAAGAAGGGGAATGCTTTGTCCCCACTTCGGTAACATTGCGATTAACATGTTTGATGTAATACAACTACTGTAATAATGACTCCGTGATAAAGGAAATGAGGTGACCTCATGCGTATGGAAAGATCTGCTTCTCAGTACACTTTTATATCACTGGCTGCAAGAGGATTTCTGACACCTGTGTACTTTCTTCCACGGCGTGACTTTGGAGTGAGCGTTACTGGATTGCATTTGGTGTACAGTCCAGAAAAACAAAACCATAGGTACAAAGAACAGGTGAGGTGTTAAGTAACCATAGGTGTGCTGTTCCATACTAAGTATGTGCAAACTGAATACCAATATAAGAATAATTTTAAAAGAGAGACAAGAAGGAGGAAAATTTGCATGCTCTCACTGTGTTACCCTATTTCTCAACTAGCCATGAGGAGCTGAGCAAGCTGTATCCTAAACTGATGCAATTTCACAAATCCTTCTGCCAGTTCAAATTACTTTGGGCTCCCTTAACACTAGACAGAGTATTTTTTTAAATCTGTTTCCTTACCAGACCCGGAGCCCCGATGGCTTTAAAGGTGTAATATCATCTTCTGGTTGACAGAGCCTGATCTGATCCCAGATAACCCACGACTCTCACTTTTCTGCTATTAAGTTCACATAGTTGCTGCCACCACTTTACTTACTTTCCCTTTAAATCTAGCCAGCTGTCTGTCAATCTCATTTAATACATCTCTATCTTTCTAGTATTTGGTACATTCTATAAAAATGGCTTTCCAGAAAGCTGCCAGCAGCTCAGGTTCTGAGAGCTGAGGAACATGCCAAATAAGTAAGCCATGGAACATGCCAATGTAAGCACATTATTCAAACATAAGATTTTTGCTTGCTGCGTGCTGCCACCTGAAAAGGAATAAAATTTAAAACCCATAGCACTTCTGCAATTGATTGCTAACCACAAGTAGTTAAAAAAAAATGTGTTGTGTAGACACTTCTATTTTTTAAACATTTGGCATGTCATTCAAATCTCTAGAGACAATAAGGAATCTGGAAATCCTATAGTAAGACTGTGCACTTCACGAAGAATACATTAGTATTGTCTATGCAACCATACTTAAACAAACATCAGTCAGGATACCATGTTTTAAAAGAACATTATCTGCATATCAAGAATGATATGCTTCAATAGGTGGTCCACAGATGAACAAGTTACCCAAGGGACCTGACAATGTAGGTTTGAGTGAGTTTTGTATTGTGGGTGCAATAGTTCTAACTGCTACAGAGGGTTAGCCTGTCTCAAAAGGACTACTTCAAAGAAATTATTTCTAAAAATTTTAATTATTTTTTTTCCTTCCTCCCTGTTCAGCTATTTTCTTCTCCCCCATATCCTGTCTTCCAAAACCTCTTTGGCTTAGCTGCCAGGATGATAAAGCAAGTCTAGTTGGAGACATGGATCTGCATAAACACACTGAACTTGTTGATGGACCGGGTGTAGGTCTGGGGAGGTATTTCCTAGGCAGACATGCCTTGCTCTGTGTGTGTGTGAGCAAGATAGCTGGATCATAGCAGTAGCTTCAAAGCAAAGCCTCCCCACATTTGGGAAAAATTTGGAATCTAAGTCTTGTCTTTCCCATGTTGGTGTGTCCCTTGTTATGGCAAGGTAGGAAAACCCACACGTATCTTGCCAGGGTTTATGTCTTTCCACTAAACAAGGGCCATCCTTGGATTTTTTGTTTGCCAATTAAATTTGCAGGTATCTATCATTTATCTCATGTTTTGAACTCTCCATCACCCTTTCACCTGGCATCGCAGCCAATCATCTGGGGAAAGATAAGATGTAAAATTGGTTCATATTGAAAGGCTGGCCTTGTTGCTGATGTGATCTTATCAGGAAGTATTGACTGATCACTTAAAAAGCAAAATTACTGGCAGCTTCTGCACAGTGAACATACTTCTCTGTGCAAACTTCTTGCTGTGCTAGAATACCCACGCTATATTTAGAAAAGATGGCTCGGAAAACTGTACAGCAGCATTTTACCTGAGCAAATTAGTCCTTTGAGTACCTCCGTGACATGGACTGACAGTTTTGCTCTTGACAACTCATGGAGAGATTGCTGCAGCATAATGAAATGGGCATACATGTCTAAGTATTTTGTGCTGAAGTTTAAGTTCACCTGTTGGGATAATGCTCAGACATCTCTGTCATATGTGAATGCATTTTGATTTCTTGGTGTAAAAAAATAGAAAATATCATATAATAAGCTATCTCATTCTGATGAAAGTGTTACATTTTTCCTCTTAAAAAACTCTTTAAAGTGTTTTGTTTTCTTTCATGCTTTAACTGTTTTAGCATATGGCAAAGTTATTTCTCTGCAGTAAAGGAAAAAACCTAGGTTGCTTTAAGGTCACGTGTCATTTTGGTAGATGTCCAGTTTTGTATCTTCACTAGAAGATAATCATTTCACTTCTGCCTGTCTTTTGAAGCCAATATTAACATATTATGTCCCGTCTTCAGTATTGAGTATATTCTAACTTCAAAGCAGAGGGTGGGTAAACTGTTAGAAATTGCAGTCATTCCAAGTACTTATACAGGTATATAAAACCAGGCAAATTTGCCTTGGCCAGGCTAAATCTGTACTTGATTTGGCAAAAGCAACCCATTATTTACGGCTCTGTTGTAGGTGATGGTAGGGCTTTGTCATTTGTTTGGGGGTGGTGTGCTCCGGGAGGAGAGGCAGGAGTTTTCTTGCCCCCACTGCAAGTTGAGGGCTGTCAAGGAATGTGGCCTCCATCGGTGATATGGAGAGCTCTTGAGAATGTGCATCCCAACGTGAAATATCAAAAGCTCACATGCTGTTCTCTGATCTTGACTCTACAAGACAGCTAGGAAAGCACTTTTTTGCACTTTAGTTTTACCCAGTCAGAAAGTATTTGCCAGTACGGCAGCACAGTGTGGGAAAAGGACCTTATTAATTCAGGCATCTAGTTTAAAGAGAGGTAGACTCTAATATGTATGTGATATAATGACCACTCGCGCTGCTCCTGAAGTGTTACCCTTGAGCAACAAAAATTAAAATTCATCAATGTGGAAGAAAGTGTGTCACAATGGATATCAGACATTTGAGTGTGGTGTGATAGCGAGACCAGTTTGGCAAAAGACTCCTATTTCATTATTTCTCTGCCTTCATAATTCTCTTACATCTTTAATGAGGGCTCATGAATGAATTCAGAAATAGGTTTTGAGACGGACAGACTGTCATTTTCCCTCCACTTCAATCCCTGAAACCACAGGCCATCGGAGAGCTGGACTGCTTTTTACTTCAAGAGAGAGAAATTGATACGATTTAGACCAACCAGAAGAAAAAAGTGTGTGTCTGGGGGGGAAAACACCTGAATCCTCAAAGGGCCACTTACTGCCAGTGTGAATCCAAGAAATTTTCTCATGCTTGGAACAGGCTGGTAATGTGTTACAGTTCTATAATGCTTGAATAAATAGCAAAGAAGTCGATTGTGCAATTTTTAATTCTCTATTAACTTAAAAAAGAGCATCCTCAAAGTATTTATTTGCCGAACCACCTATTTGTATACATCAGTAGGTATGTAACAACAATGAACTTCAGGTTCAGAAATTACCAGTAGGCCATAAATCATGAACTCCGTAGCTGAGCTGGCAAAGCTGAAGCATCTCTTTAGCTATAATATGGTTTGGCTGGTATGTCTGTAGTCAGGATTGTGAAGCAGCAGCTGTGCAGGTGCTGCTTCTTGCTGTTGGCAGCAGTAGGACACTTGTGCCAGGTGGGATGGGTGGCTGAACCCCTGGGCCTGGTGTAATGGGTGCAGCAAAGAAGTTCCCCTAATTGTCCATTGTGCATTGATGCCTGGATCCTGCTCTCTGTCATCTTGAGTTTAAGATGGGTCCTTCATGCCCCTCAGGCGACTAAATATAATAGTGAGCATGAAGCATCGGCAGTGTAACAGCAAAGTGTCTGGTGCAGTCCCTGTGCTGCCGAGGCCCTGCTGTGCAGCCTCCGTAGCTCTTCAGCAGCCTGCTGGTGGGGGGCAGTCAGGGGGCCTTACCCTGCTGCTTGCAATCACTGCATTTCTGGCAATGCCAGGAATCTGGATCAGAGCCAAGGACCAAACTGTGCTGAAACTTGTGTAAGCAGAGAAAGACCCTCATCTCCAGGGCATCACAGCATCGGCAGTGGATCAAGTTCTGCTCTGCCGTATCTACATCTGGAGAAAAATGCCACCTGATCTTTCGTTTTTGTTTTGCTATTACAGTTGAGTAATTGTGCCATTAACATCACTGACTGTTCCTACGAAATTGAATATGGGATCGGTAAAACCTTTGTGTCTTAAATTATTTTGATTATAGTGTCACAGTTCTAGGCCAAAATATTCTGTTTTCCTTGAAAGGAAGATGTTTTTGTACCCGAAGTTACATTCTATTATGAAGATGGGTTCAGCTGGCTTGTTTCAGTTATAAGACTTGATACTTCAACTTCAGACTGGGGAAGCAAACATAAAAGGTCCCTGGTTACTGAGGTTACTCATTGAAACTTCTACCTGCCTGGGATTTTTTTTTTTTTTTTTAAACTAAAATAGAGTTTTGATTTAAAAAGAGAAAGAGTAATGCTTCGGGTGCTTATTTTGATGCTACTCCTCTGCTTCTGACCAGGGCCAGCCGTTTATTTCATGGCATTTCTCTGGCAGAAGCTACCTTAATGAATCTCTCCTGTGCTTTTGGTGAGTCTCCAGCAGCTGTCAGCAAGGAATGGATATGTCTTCCTTGCTCTGGCTGGGAGGTGTGTGTGTGTCAGTTCTTTGTTGTGTTAAACTGTCTTTCCTGGGAGCACCGAGGCATGTTGTCTATAGCTGGTAGTATTCCTATTGATAATTTTCTTTAAAAATTAATTAGATTTTAGCTTGTGTTCCACATGCATTCAGCAGACGATTGATGATGGCTCTACTGATAGCATAAAAGAAAGTATTTCTTATTCATGCAATAACTATGTATAGGAGAGACGAGCAGATGCGTGCATACGTGTATCAAGGACAGATAAGGAGTAATACTCTGTTCCAGCAAGAATTCAGCTTCGTATTGATGATGAGCAGTGAACCACTTTGGGTACAGAAAGAGCCAGGCACTACAGCTCTTAAGATATGCCAGGGGAAGACTTTTACTATAAACTAATATGTGTAATTGTATAACGATACATTTATTCATCTTAGCTTATACTTAAGATGCAACTCTACACAGACATATATATCCATGCACATAAATATCCTCAAAATCCTCCTCTTACTAAAATCAGTGATAATCTTTTACTTTTTTCAGTGAACTACATTTCCTCCCAGATCTGTAATATTTCAACTCTGAGTATGCAAAGTTGCGTAAATAACCCGAGTGCAATATGCCATGGGAGGTAAGTTCACTTACAGAAGAAATGACACTACTTATCAGTTTAAAACAGCTCTTAAAGAGAAACATTTAAATGCATCTCCAGTTTTGTAATATGTTTTATCCATTCCATGTTTATTTTCTGCTGCAGCCCTAGTCAGAAGACAAGTGGAAAAGTGCCCCATCGAGTGAGTTATCTCTTCTGCCACTTCCTTATCTTTCAGAAGCAAAATCCTTATCAGTGACAGGATCTGTAGAAGCCAGCCATAGACCATTAGTTCTTCATATGTATATCCTTCAGCTTCACCCCATCCAGACTTTGGTAGCTAATGGCTTTCTAGATAAGCATCTTTTATTTCTGTGTTTTAATTAATGATCATTTTTGCCATTATCAACTGTCTACTTCAGGAGTATATGGGCAAGCTTTGCTGCGTATCATCAGTCAAATGCTCTGTAAATGTTTTCAATCACACACGCCCTGCGATAGTGTTTAATGTAACCCTCCTACCTTGTCTGAATAATTAATAGACCGTCACATTTAAGAGCCTGACTAAACAGGAGGTTTTATATGAGTCCTTTTTGTGGTCAACACTACAGTTCTTGGGAATAAAGGCCCCCATGTGTCACTCATCACAACAGGGCAAAACAGCTTCAGTTTCAACTGATCACCTGTTACATCGGAACTGTTGGTTAAGATCATTTTGTGCTGAATGTCACAAGATCTGTGATGAAAGTGCATACAGGTCCCTGTGTGTTTGCTTCTTCCTTGTACATTATCAGCTTTTTGGTTACCCCTTTCATCGGAATTGCTGACACTCCCTTGGTCATAGTCACTACTCAAAACATTCTGAAACAAGACAGGATACTTACCAATTCATCCTCTGTTTTCTTTCTGTTTTGCTAGTGATGTACATATGGAGGGGAGGAAAAAAAAAGTCAATAACTCTATTACTTGTTTCTTTTTGAAAACAACTTTTCAGCTTATTTTTGTGTCTGTATGTGTATGACCGGGAAGTGGCACTGAATCTTTTCATTTATTCTCTAACGAAAATCTTCCTTTTATTGACACTGAAATTAAGTGTAGAAATAGTGCCAGAGTAACAAAGAAAAAAACATAAAGAAAAAGATGTTTTTTCTCCTTTCAAATAATTTCTCAAGGAAATGTATGAAAGGTTTAATTGCAAAGCAAAAGGATTTTCAGAAAGGTTAAAGTGAAAGGTGTCTGAAATAAATCATCCCCTCCCCATGTGCTGGAGCACAGTAAGAAACTCAAATGGTAGTGAAGGAAGGAGAATTTGCACCCTGAAGGACAATGAAATTGGACCTACTGACTTATTTAGGTAAACAAAAGCTTTTATTTACTGAAGTGGCCGTTAGATCAAGGCGTAAACACCTCTATGGTCAGGCAGGACCTAAAAGTACAAGCCAAAAACCCCCATACTTAGTAATGAAACAGATCCAAGATACTTCAGAGATTTTTGAAACTAATATTAGAGCAATGACAAATGTGTTGCTATGTCTTCAGTCTTGAACATAAATGTATCATATGATGCAGAGATAAAAGTGAAAAGTACACAGGGATCGTCTCACACATAACGATTCAATACATATATGTAGACACACATCCAAAAGATGTTAATATCTAAATTCATATATTTAATGTAAAACGTATTTTAAATAATAATATTCTTATGGGAAATGAAAGTAATAAATATATTTTGTTGGTTTTATGCAGGTAGAAAACATTAAATGGTAAAATCTGCTGCTAAAATAAGCCTGTTAATTAACACGTGCATCAATTATGTAACTTTTGCACTCATCATAGTTTTGAAGATGTAACCTTCAGAACAAAAAGTGTTTGATTTTATGTGCATTAATAATATTACTAGGGACAGGTAAGCATGAATATAAATAGATATTGAATATATATATTTAGTATATATTTTTAGTTCAAAAGCTGCCAGACATGACAAACAGTTGCTTACCAAATGCAGCTTAGATGTCTCAGCAGTTAACACTGCTGTCTGAATGTAACTGTAAATTAAACAGTTCTTGCAAGGGATTAAAGGACATGATGCCAAATCCTTTGTTTTCTAGGTGGGTAGAACTCTCACTTTCAAAGGTCTCCAGTTATTAGGCAGTGCGTGTAGCTGGGTTTGCATCTCTTGCAAGGCTCATCTTGGTTAGTCCATTACAATTGCTAAAAAGCTCTCTAACCAGTGTAGAAGTGCTTCTAAAAAGCATAGCAGAGCACTTCTTAGTGCAATTTCTTCTGCATCTTAATGGCTTAAGGAAGGGTGAGAATTTTTTTTTCCTTGTGTGTAGTGATCCTGAACATTTGCTGAACTATTTTCTTTCCATCCCCGTCCTAGAGGACCTGTAAGAAGCAGATTTCTTTTTCAAGTACCTCTGTAATGAAGGGGGAAGGAAATTTGTTGTTCCCAAGGCAATAAACCGCCTTCTTTGTTTTATTGTTTTAGATAATCGAATATCTGTGAAAGACATTCAATAAAGTCTTTGGAGATTAGTCTTCTAGTCATAGAAAAGCACAGGGAAAGGATTTTCTACTGGGCTTCATCTAGAAAATTTAATTTAGTGCCCATTGCTTTGTTGCTGGCACCATCATCATGTATATTGTTTTGCACAGGGACAGAAAAAAGCAAGCTGTGATATCCAATTAATGTTACCTGGATGAGTGAAGAGCTATCATTTGTAAGAGCTGGCTCAGTTCACAACAGAGAAAGGGTTTGCATCTTATTTCTCATGGCAGGAGGACCTGGAGCCCATGTGCTGCTTTTCCTATTTCAGAAAAAGAAATGTGTTTGTAATGTTGTTCTTAATGTGAGTTCCGAACCCACTTCCTACCTGGCACTGATTGGGTTAAAAGAAAATTATTAACAAATAAATTTTGGGGTTTGAAGTCTTGCATAACACCATCTTCGGTGTTAATGAACATCACAGGAATTATTTCATTGTAATATCCATAAGCTGCAAAAATCTGAACCCATTGAGATTCACAATTATCATTAATGGAATTTAGTGTTTTCAGGATGGTGGAAAATAGCCAGGCTTTAATAAAATATTAACGGGCAGAAACTCTGGATGAAATATTCATCTTGGTGCCTTTGGAGGTTATGTTCTATTGCTACCCTACAACCCATTAGTAAATAATGATCTAGTGGCAAAACCTTCTGGGACACAGTATAGCTTAGTACAGAACTGCTGTGTAAAGTTAAATCATAGGATTTACATATTTTCTATTTTGTGGAGCAGTTACATTGTTTACATGGAAAAAAGTTGAGTCAGTACTGATAGTCATCTAAATCGCATCAGTAGAGGTAAATTACCAAAGTTGAGCTGGAGGCATTTTTAGTGCATGACTCCACCAATACTAATGAGAGCTGCCTGGCTGCATACCCTGCAACTCCAGGGCACTCCAGACACTTGTGGTGCTCAGCCTTACTGGCCAGCATCTCTATTGGAGCTGTGCAACTTGAAGCGGAAAGAGATGATGAGGCTTCCGTGCATGCTTTGTCTTAGTAATCATTATAGAAACACTTTAATATTGCTAATTTGTGAAGGGGATAACTGAATTTCCCATGAAATTAAAGACACGTTTCTCTGTCCTGCGGAGCTGATGGAAAGCGTGGTGTTGAAATTGATTAGTGATGGAAAGTCAGGGCTTTGACGTGCCCGTTTTTTAATAAAAAGGATCTTGATTTAAAATCAGTCTTTCATTTAATAAGCAAACATTCATAATGACATAGCAGCATCTCGTGAGAGTTGTGCTCGAGACAAAGAATTTGCAACATGTGGAGAACAAGGATAAGTAGCAATCTAAATACAGCTTTCAAGATGAACTGTGGTTCACGAGTCCTGTGGTGTGCTGCTTTCAGCCTACACAAGAGAGGGGGCATAGTGCCTCAGGGAAAATGTATTTCAAGTAGGCAGCCAGACTGCAACTCAAAACTTGCTCTTCATCAGCGTTCTACCTGCTTTTGTGTTTGAAACAAACTGCCAGTGTGAGCACCGTACCAACATGTTTCTTTCTTTGTATTTGAAAGTCAAAGTGCATAGTGACATTGATGACATTAGAAATTATATCGGAGGGGGGTGGGGGTGGGGTGTGTTTCAGCCCCAAGTATGCACTAGCTCAATTGTGAAGCACATGAAGTTACATAGTCTGCAATTTAGTTAAAATTCTGCCTTTTTTGATTCTTTTTAATGAGTAGCGTTGATTGTAACTGGTTACGAAGTTGATGTGAAATGGGGAAAATTGACCTCCCTAAAATTGATGGTGCTGTATCTCTCCAAGCCATAACTGTTGATTAAATGCCAAGTCCTCACAGACACTTAAGACATACACATGGTTTCCAATATGAATTCTGGAATACTTGAGAAAAAGAAATTGGACAGGTAGGAATACAAGATATTTCTTTCCTTCGACTTGCAGATATACCAACATAATCACCATTTTGCTTTATTGCATGGGTTTTGATAGTGTCTGAATTGTAATTGACATATCTGAGAGGGATCTGGATAGATGGATGTCTGTTGTTTGTGTTGTTTGTGTTCTGTTTTGGGATTTTATGAGAGTGGAGAAGTCTTTTGTTTGAAAATTGTGGTAAGCCTCAAGTGGCTTAACAGAGGTGGAGCTTTATTGTGCTAAATGGCTTCTTGTGTAGTTACGTGCTCCACGTAATGATATTCATGAAATACTCTTATTTCTTAGGAAATTCATTGAGCATCCTCATTCAAGGTTTAGCTTATTTAACAATTAAGGTTGGATCTCCCTTATTTGTGTGCATTAAACTCAGAAATCAATCTACTGTGCTAAAGAATATAATTTGCTATTATAAGTGAGGTGGGATTTCTGCCTCCCTACCCCCACCTCCCTCAAGGGAAATGTCTCTTCAAAATTGATCAGTTGTACATGGCAACATGTGGCTGCAATATCCCAACCCAAAACTTACCAAGTTCCTGTAGATAATTCCAGAAGTGCTGCAGAGTTCAGCACCAGTTCAGCTCAGACAGGGCTTTTGGACACAACCTTTACCATGTACAGCTAGCTCCTCTTGCATAGGTGTATTTCCTTTCTTTCCCAAGCATCCTCCGGGAGCTAGCGACAGTTCTGTAGGTTTATTTTGCAGTTTGTCCTGGCTAGTAATTAATCTTGAAATGCTGAGGAACAAACTGTAGCAACACTAATGTAGTTTTTTGTAAAAACATTTTGGATTGAGAAGGGAGAACAACAGGTTTTGCATTTTAAGATTTGCTGGACACGACATTGGGCCAAGCCATTTTGTATTGTCATATCCAGTTGTTTTGCTTGCTGGAACCTGACACAAAGTGTTATGTTCTGCTGAGACTTTTAGTTTCTTATGTAAAATAGATATATTCTTGTCATATAGTTTCTTCTAACTAGTTCTGATAGATCAGACATGGTTCTGTGCTAAACCTGGGGGCTGCCATGGATACTGAATTTTGAAGGTATTCAGATCTGTGGGTGACTGGGATATGGTTACTTTCTAAATGGGTGGCTCATAGTTATGTCAGCTATAATATTAATGAGAAAATTATAAATTAACATAAAAGAGAAATTTTGCATGTGAGTGAAGAATCTGAAAAGTGGGAGGTACATGTCATTGTATCTTATTTATTAAGAAGGAAATGTTTTAATGAGTATCAGCAGGTGTTACAATTTTACAGGTCATATTGTATGCTTGCATAAAAATGTGACTGCGTGAGAGACTTTTATTTCTGGGAAGTAAATAATATCTCTGCATCATGACCTGCAAATAGATGCAGTATATGAGGATCTATAGTTATGGTAATCTTGCTACTTTTAAAAGGAAGCATACATAGCAAATAATTTTATTTATTTTAATAACACTCGAGGTATGAAATGCATATAAGTGTATATATAGGTAATTGAATAGATTCTACCCTTGTGCATATGAAGGAAATGAGCGCTCTATAGAGCTATTGCAAATGTGAAACTAGATTTATTTAATTAGTTTTATTTAACTGGACTTATTTAACTAGTCAAGCTGTGTGACTGCTGGAGTAAGAGTAGGTCAGCAAAGTTGTGATACTGATTTATACACTATATTCAACACCCACCTGACTTAGGGAATGGAAGAAATATGTGCTGTGATTCATATCTAAAGGTAAAGGTGCCCCTAGCAGATGTGTCCGGTACTTCTATTTCTGCACTGTAAATGTAAAGTGGTTGTACAAAATACTTGCAATGGCTTAATTTCCAGCCAGGTTAATGCTCTGGTTTTAGTGTGCAGCTGGTTTTACTTTCACTAAAGTGTGAGGTTGCACTCAGGAAAACAAGTTGCTCAGTTAAGTAACTGTGAAACATAAATACTTCAAGTTGTCAGCTGCTGCTTATCTTTGTATCTATGTGTGTTTGTGTATATATAAATATGACTTCAGAGGAAGATATAATCTGCTTATGCTGACTTCTCAGAACACTATTTCCATACTGCTTAAAAATATTTCTACTACGGTTGTTTCTCGGTCTTGTGATAAAATTGCAGCTGTAGTTACTTTACCCAATGTTGAGAGGGAAATCTTTGAAGAACCTGTTAGCCCGCTTTGAGGAAGTTGCAATATTGCATGATAGCTGCTGTGGACCAAGAGTTGTATAAACAAATGCCTGGGAAGCAATTTTTTTTGTAGAATTCTATTTGTCTTTTAAGGAAGGACTTATCAGCATCTGGAATCTCTATTTACTTGATGGATTTTTGAATTACTTACTCTGAAAGGTTTTGTCTTCTGGGCTGTGGTTTTTCATTTTCCAAGCAGTTTATAAGTCATGCTATCAATTGGGTTTTGATAGCCTGATAGTTTTGGGTAGGTTAAGAAGTCTACCTGATATCATTGGCCTCGAGTAACTGAAAGAGTGTCTTTTCATTTCTTCTGAAAACTGTCTTTCCAAAGCAATTCTTTAATACCTTATAACAATGTAGTGAGAGCGCTTAGCCAAAAATCTGTTCCATTGATATTTTTAAAAATTATACTAGCTAAACAGATCTATCAAGTTCCCAGATAAAACCAAATAATCCACTAACGTAATACATACATTTTGTTTATTTACTTATGAATTGATATTGCATTTTCACAGTGTTCTTGAGCGGAACAATGCCAGCATACCTGAGGTATCTCTATTTCCCATAGCTCCTGGATTTTTTTCTGCTGCATATCATCTGAATGCTAAGAAAGCCAAGCCTTTACGTACTCAGCTTTTAAATGGCTGTAATTTTCATCTGCTAACTAGCAGAATAACCTTATCTGCAGCTGTATCACAGTTAGTTTCAATCCAATTAATCTTCATCAATATTGCCACCCTTCACATCATCCTCTGGAAAACTTAAAAGGAGAATAGCTTAATTAAGAACAGCAATGGCATTTCAGTTTTAGAAAGATGGAATGTTCTATGCACTGTGTGGAAACAGCATTCTCCCATTAGAATAACTTACGTGGCAAACGCTAAATAAATATGCATTCAGTGGAAGGACTTTGTGTAGCTGGTGTACACAGAACAATGTTTTCTTGTGCTCAGGTATTGTAAAATTATTAGAAATTATTAATATTCTTGTGCTGTTCTGTAAGCAAGTTAACATCTTGTGGTAGGAACTGCACAGGTGATATGACTTAAAATAGAATAACTTTGCTTATGCTCTCAGATCTGCCTTTTTATGCTTTGTACTGATGGTGTTCCCATTTCTGTCAATAACTATAATTTAGCTTCTTAGCGGAAGACTAAATATTTCATTGCAATCTTGACTCTGACGTGGGATTGGGAATACTGTCCCCACACAGAACTCAGTAAATCCAGGATGGAAAAGGCAACACATGGTTTGTAATGCTTAAGGAACCAGTACGTTCTCTAGAATAGGGAATGTATATTGCAATCTGTTTCATTAGTAAGCAGTAAATACAAAAGTAGAATGTTTTATGTTCTCAGGAACAGATTTATGGAAAGATATTAGAGGGTGTATATAATATCTGCAAGTGATTAAAGAGCTCAACATTACATTTTATAAAGGTTAGAATTCTGGAGATGGATTGAGTACCTGCTGCCCTCAAGATAACATGAAAGGGGGTTGGCCATAAAGTCTGTTTCCTTCTACAGATTTGTCCAAGTGACTATTAAGGAGATTTCTGATCAGAAAATTGCTCTCTCAAGTTCACAATAATCTGACTTGTTAAACTCTGGAATCCTTTTACTAAAACAAAGAGATTACAGCCAGTCTCGTCCAGTGTCTCTGTATTCCCTGTAAGTACTGGCTGTATCATCCAAGTGTGCTTGAAAATAACAATGTCAATGCAAATGAGATCTGAGGAAGGTGTGTTGTAAATTCTAGATGTGTATGTTCTAAATTATTTGATCTGTTAATTAGATTTACGATGCTTGTGGAGCCTAACTTCAAGGGGGAACTATTAGCATACTGTTTCCTTTATAGAGGGAGCAGGACCGTGTCCTCTTCAAACATGGCTGGCCGAGCATGAAGCCTGCTTTCTCTTGTCCCTGGCTATCACAAGCTGAGTGGTTTGAAAGTTGGTCTAATAATACAAATTCTGAAACATCCAGCCTGAAAATAAGACTCACACATGTAATGTTCTTTTATCATCTATTGCCTTAGGCATGTATTTTGTGTAGGAAATAAAATTTTGTCTTTTTTTTTTTTTTTTAGGAAAATCGGCTTTCTAATGATTTTACAGAGGTGGAGAGCCATTGTACTGTGCTGGCTACTTATAACAATGCAGGTCCTCAAAGTAGGAGGATAAGAGAAATTTTCAGGACATCGAGAAGCTCTGACTGAGTTTTGTTTGTGAGAGAAGAAAGGCATTATGATCATTACCAACGCGCCTCAGCTGGTACCTGGTGTCAGGGTGGAAGGCAATAAATTCATTCTGAGGAGCTGAAGGGCAAGGCATTTTGGAGGTAACATTTTTGAAGCTCAGTTACAGTTGTTTCGTGGTCCCCAAATGGAGATGTGCGCTTTTCTTCTGCGTTCTTAAGATATGGCTTGCTTTGCATTACTTTTCCACATGAAATGGTGCAAGAAAGCTGGAGGCTCAGCCTCCTGTGTGAAAACAGGAATGCGGTGATACTGTAGAACCTCCCCAGAACTTGGTCCCAGCTTACTACTGATGGAGAGTAACCAAATCATATTTGACACTGGCAATGCAGTAGAAAACACCGCTTTCTTTTGTTACCAGTTACAACTTCTGAAGTATTTTGTCTGTTAAGCAACACCCATTTTCTGAGATCACCTCTGCTGCTTCCAGCACTTTTATGCTGCAAACTGCACAGCAAGTAAAGGTCAGATATAATTAGCTGGGGAAGGGGCTGTTTGTTTTCATCCTCACCAGAGCTTTTACTTTTGTAATTATAAAGAGGGAATAGGTAATGTTACAGAATGAATTGCCAATGAGAATGTAGTACAGAGTAGAAACAGTCTTTCACATAGTAGTAGCAAATTTAAAGCATTTCTTATACTCTGTCAAAGTCTCATTCATTGCCAGACTGGAAATAAAAACTGACTCTTCAGTGAGACAAAACAAAACTCAAGCTCAATTTAAAACCCTAAAAAGCAATGCTAAAACGATTGTCCAGTTAAACTTTAGCAGTGAAAAAGGAGCTGGAAAATGTACGTAAAGCTAGTGAGAGAGGGGAAGTGTGCTGTGTCATGACTAATGATACAGAAGCCTTCAAATGCCATGAACTGTCAGGAACGAATAAAGAACTGTCAGGATCATTTATTTATTTAATCTCCTGTCTCAGTCCTCTCTACTTGGAGGTCTTTTGATATTATTCCTTCTTCATATTTTGCTGCTGTATGGTTATTTTATTGGAAGCAGGAGTCCAAGAGATCACCTACCCAAATGTCATCATTACTTTCCAAATTACCTCTCTGTTTTGTGTTTGGTTCACCAGCAAGTACAAATGTGAACCTCCTGAATCTAATGAGAACAGGGGTATTACAGCAAGAAAATCAGAACACATTAATAAATGAGTTTCCCATTTCTATTCCTTATTTTACTCTTGGTGGCTACTAATGGTTGTGTGCATTTCACAATATGCCACAAAGAATTTGTAAATAAAATTTGCTAGCATTAGGATGATGGGATGCAAAACAAGCAGGCAACTGTCTGGATTTTAATCTCTCTGTGTTTGAATAGAGAACTATAAGCATTCAGTATGGATATAATAACCTGATAGTGTGACGTGCAGAATTCAAAACCACAGGGCTGTACTGCCATTCAGCAAGACTTCGCCTGGTTAGTAGGTCAAGAGAGGTTCTTCTCCCCCTCTACTCTGCCCTGGTGAGACTGCACCAGTAATATTGTGTCTAATATTGTGTCTATTGGGCCCCTCAGTTCAAGAAGGACATAAAACTCCTTGAACGAGTCCAGCACAGGGCTACCATGATGATTAAAGAAATGGAACACCTTCCTTATGAGGACAGGCTGAGGGAGCTGGGTCTCTTTAGCTTGGAGGAGACTGAGGGGGGACCTTATTAACGTTTATAAATATGTAAAGGGCAAGAGTCAGGAGGACACAGCCAGGATCTTCTCAGTGATGGCCAGTGATAGAACAAAGGGCAACAGGTGCAAGCTGGAGCACAGGAAATTCCATGGGAATGTAAGGAGAAACTTTTTCACTGTGAGGGTGACAGAGCACTGGAACAGACTGCCCAGAGAGGTCTCCTTCTCTGGAGACACTCAAACCCTGCCTGGATGCGTTCCTGTGTAATTTAGACTGGGTGACCCTGCTCTGTCAGGGAGGAATTGGACTAGATAATCTTTCAAGGTCCTTTCCAACTCCTAATGTTCTGTGATTTCTTTGCACCTCAAAATACTATTTCAGTGGTGGGTTTTTTTTTCCTTTTAGAAAAGACATTAGAAAAAATACCACCCTAAAAAACCCAAAAAAACAAACAGCAGCATCAAGAATAGGAACTTGTGTGAGGAATGTGTAAGTATTTGTAGTTCCAGATAAAACTTGCAACTGCAGAAATGTAAGAATAATCATATATATTTTACCTAACCTGACAGAAGCCAAACCCAAATGGAACCAACTTCTTAAACTGTGAAAACCTACTGGTTTTAGCTGAGGTTAATCAATGTGCTTTATATTTTAGTGAGAATTGGTTTTAGCTTCAACATTAAAAAAAAATGCGTTTACCTTTTAAATTTAGATTTAAAAAGAAAAAGCATGCCAAGCAAACATCTTGTAGTTCCGTATAAGAATGCTAAATTAGGTTTATTTTTTTTCTGCCAAACAAGAATGTGTGCACATCTGTTTTTACATGGTGGTGCTGCCTCTGACTCTTTCAAAATAATGTCTTAATATAA
Source organism: Laterallus jamaicensis coturniculus (assembly GCA_022605575.1). Classification (NCBI taxonomy): domain Eukaryota; kingdom Metazoa; phylum Chordata; class Aves; order Gruiformes; family Rallidae; genus Laterallus; species Laterallus jamaicensis. Next base: position 9,611,700 of record JAKCOX010000005.1, read on the forward strand.
TCATAGCACAGTTTTCACCAAGTCTTTATCAAAGCTACACATTTCACAGCCACTAATTACAGGTTAGTGCTGCATCCTTGACAGTTGTTTCAGGATATGTTAAAGTGGTGAAAGTGAAATGTAATTAACAGTATATATCACATAAATGTTTCAATCAATTTAAATTAGTCACTAGGTGGCCGTGTATCACAGATGGAAGTGTGTTACTTAACAAGAAGAAAATCCTTATTAATAATGCAGTTCTTAGTCTAATAACAAATTAATATACATTGTCTTAAACGTATGCATTGTCTGAAACACTTTTCTCACATTCTTAGTATCTGTATCTACAACACTTTAAAGTAGGCATTGGGATCGTAGGGAAGGCTTGCTTGAAACCAGAAATTTGATTTCTTTAGGATGACACATTCTAGCATGTTTGTATGAGTATATATGTGTATATACACACATGCAGATTGTGTATGTATAATATAGGTCCTAATTCTCAGATGTCCGTGTGCTTTATTCAGTATGGGGCTTTAGAAAGCAAGTGGGAAGATGCAGAGTTGTTTTGATAGAATTTGTTTCTGTTTCCTCATGGGATGGCTTCAGGAGGACAGACTCATTCCCGCAGAAGTTCTTACACGTGCTGCCTATACTTCTAATCCCATTAAATTGGTTATTAGTTGAGCCATTTGTTTCCCTGGTCATATTTAGTCAAGAGATATTCTTCACTACATGCAGGATGATAAATGTATTGTCCATCAGTAAAATATTTCGTTTATTTTTTGGCAAAAGAAATTAATGGTCAGGTGTCACTGAGGAAATACCAGCTGAAATCCTTATAACTTCAGGAAGTTACATATTCTGTATTTGGTTAATTTTCAGGGTAATTTTTTTCTTTTTCTAATAAAAAGTTAGAGCATAGCATGGACTTCTCATTTGTAAATTGTTATTTTCAGTCTGCCAACCTCTACATAGGCAGACTTTTCTGAAAAGGGAAATGTGTCACTTTCTTATGTAGCTAAATATATATTTAATTGCAGATAGGTCAGATGGAGTTCCTACAGGTACTAGGACTGAAAACAGATGTTTTCTTAGCTACACACACCCAAAAGTAAATAGTTGGGTTAAAATAAATCATGTCACTAGTTTGTTACCTAAGGAAAATTATCAAGTTCTTCCATCTTAGAATAGCAAAAATAGGAGACATGGACTGTTATACTTTCCCGCGTTTCTGGAATATTCCATCGTTTTTGGTTTTAAACCAGCTGTCTCCTTTCACAATTGATACAAAGTAAATAGAAAAAAGTAAATATTTTCTTGTATGTATTTACAGGTTATCTAAGAGAGTAAATAGAATTAGCTTACACAATTTGTATTATGTTACAGGGAAGAAAAAACAAAAACAAAACAGCAGATCATTCCTAGCAGTGTGTTAGGCTTTCCTGTTTTAGTCAAATATTCCAGAACAATGTCATCAATCAAAAAGTTTCACATTCCACACAGAGAAATGTTACCTTTTTAAGCATTGCTAAACACTTTGACATATTTGAAAAATTGAGTCCTAGATCCTAAAGGTTATTTGTCATAGGAGAAAGAGAAAATATGCTCTGTGTATGCCAGAATGGCAAATAAAGACTGTAAAGATGATAAATCTTGAGTTGGATACATAAACTACTCAGATTCATAGTCCCCAACTTCATAACACGCAGTTGTAGTTTAATTTGGCCTTTACTGACATATATCTGTATACAATGGGGAAGTGGTGGTCGGTAGATCATGTCCCAGGATGAAGCCTCGTGTAGGAAATGCTAGAGAAGGGAATAAAGAGCCTGTTACACATTTTGAATGCTGACCATACCAAATCCTTCTAACAATGAATTGATTTGGCATTGGGGGATTTTTTTTTTTTGCTTGGTTGGAGCTTTTTTGGGTTTTTTGCTTGTTTAAGGTAAATTAAGCCTTGAGTCTATCCTCTCCCTTGATATTTAAAGGATGAAATACGTGATGGGCCAGCGTATTGTTTCTTACTAAAACTGACTGGTCAGAAGAGCAGTCAAGGTTACTTGTTGATATGATTAAAACAATTTACTTCGAAAGAAACTTTATGAAGGCTTATTCTGATAGTTGATAATTTCATACGCTGTAGGTGAAATTATTACTTTATCCTAAATAATTTTTTCAGGCTGCTGTGAGCACATAAAATCTGGAAGAGCTTCAAGGGAGGGTAAAAAAAGGAACAGTTGGGTTTCTCTAATTGAGTATTGTGTGTTGTGGTCATAGCATGCAACTTTAGTATGAGAGAAATAATTCAGGATTTTTGCTAACATGGCTGCATAATTGGACAAAGGGTTACTATTTCCAGTTGACAGCTACCGTGATGCTCGTAAATCTCTACCATTGGACTATAAACTAATTTCAGCATTTGGCTTTATATTTTAGAGTTCTTCCTCTCTCAGCAATAGATAATTCTGTCTTTGTTTATGTAGTAACATCAGCAAGATATTACCTAATGTCTTTTGAATAATTTTCAAGGAAATTAGTTTCTATTAGTAAGCATATAAGAAAAACCTCCAATATCATGATTTTCACCAACTGAAGACTCTGATGACATAACGATACAGATGAAGGAAACGGGGACTGACAGTCAGTGGTGCTCCCCATGTACACTGCAGACCAAAACGTTCTCACTGATCTACTGAATCTTACACAAAAAGGTGACAGGAATTTTATTTCTCTCCACCATATCCATAAGGGAAAGCAGTCTCTGTAAGAGGGCAGGTGAGAGGTTTGGATGCTTATGAACCTTATTTGCTAATCCATGCAATTAGTAGTGCAGGAGGACTGGAGGCACACAGGCTGTGTGCTCTGAGTTTCCCCCTAATCTGTAGTGTTGACCAGTTTCCCTCAGCATGGGTCTGTGGTGGAAGACTGGAAACTCCTCTGATGCAAAACATTACCCACTGAGTCATCTGCTGAGATGCTCAAGAGTGTTTCCCTCATCACCCGCTGAGGTTGCAGTCTTTGCATGGCAGCATATGGTTTGCAGTGGACACAGTATTTTGGGTTTGTTGTAATTTTGTGTGGTGGGGTTCTGGGGGACAAGAGGGAGCTTCAGGGGTGGCTTCTGCAAGAAGCTGTCAGAAGCTCTCTGCAGACCTGACAGAGCAAATACCAGCCAGCTCAAGGCCGGAGTTGGGAGTTGTTGCTGACCAAGGCTGAGCCAATCAGTGTATTAAGAATTACTTAAATGCTTAAGTACCGTATTATATAATAAGTATTAATTACTTAATAATGTAAAAGTAATTATAAGTAATTAATTACATATTAAGTATTACTTAAATACCTCAGTACTGTAATAGAAAAATAAAGTGAATGAGAAATACTCTAGACCTGAGTGATAACATAAGGTTCTTCAAATTTCAGGTACAGTTCCAACTACTGAGAAATGCTTGCACACTAACCCACTGGTAAATAATAGCTTGTAGTTTTGGTTCCCTGGTATGTAAATGTCTTAAATTCCCTTGTTTGGCATTAGTGCTATATTTGCATACAGCTATTCAGAATCAAGAGGATAAAATGTACTTTGTGACGAGGTAATAAATGTACTGTACATCCATAAAATAGTTAGTTTGTAATTTATGGGGGGAAAAAATTAATGTTCAAATACAATTCAGAAAGCATCAGTTGGATTTATTATAACTTCAGCTACTCACCTGCTCTGTATGAGTATTTTCATTTCTAAACTAACTCATAATCTTTGTGCAGTCCCTAAATAGTCTGAGAAATAATTACAGCTTATTATAGCTCTTGAAAGTGAAGACCAGCATAGAGGTGTGCAGGGGCAAAAAATATGTGACCATCAGCTCTGCCTTTAAGCTCTGTACAAAGAAAGCAATTTAGTTTTGAGTGGTCTCAATTATTTTCATAAGAAAGCATATGCTCCCTTGAATGAATTGTAAAACACCAGTTGCTGTTACCTTATGTCATATTTGAAGCATACAGGTAGGATGCTGATACAGACCCTGCTCACCAGCAGCCCTGAGCATGTTCCAACACCTTCAAATGATGCAGGGCAGCTATTATTGCCACACTGAACTCTTCCTTAGATGATTTTTAAATTATCAGGCCCAATGATCTGTCCTCTATTTTTGTTTTCTGTAAAACTACTTAGAGTGGAAGGGAGCAAACATTCCCATTAGGAAGTCACAGTAGAAGTTACTGTGTTAACTGGATATCCTAGTCTGGCAGGGAGTGTTTTGATTTATAGCTGGTGAAATTAATCTACCAAATTTTATTTCAAGTCTGAGTTTAAATATTTTTTTATCAAATTGATGTAATGATTGACAAAGAGAAATAAGTTTTGCTAAAGGAAACGTAGACATTTTAAGATTCTGAGAGCTCAATCCTAGCAGTTTATATAAACCACATAGCAAAAGAAGCTATTAATATTCAAGGGTTATTAGTACAAATCCCTTTATAAAGCAGCATTACTTTAGCTTTTGAATGATATTGCAACATTGTTTTTCAATGAGACTGTCCTTGAGAGTCAACAAACTCCATTTCACTAAGAGGGTTAATTAAGGTCAAGTTTATAATGGGGTAGGAAGAAGCGCAGACTGAAGTAGCCGTATATCAGATTGAGATTTCAAGGTCTCTGCAATGCATTAATAACTGTGAGGCTGTCTAATGTGGGCGGCATAACATGTTCTTCACCAACAAATTCTTGGAACAAACCTGAAAACCCAAATACAGTTTCTTTCACTGAAGAGTTTTTTTTTTTGACAGTTTTTTTTCCATCAGAAAACTCCTGCTAGTCAGTCTTGTTTCCGAGGGAATGTAACCAGACCAGAGAGCAGAGCATGGGTCAGCAAGCATCCCTGGGTTAGCCCAAGATGTGGGAAATGGATCATCTCTGTGTTGCCCCAGCTGCCGCAGGGGAGTCTGGTTCTCCTGCATCGCAAGGGTGTGGTGTTCTGTCTGCAGTAGCAGTGTATACTGAGGTTCTCTCCACCTTACACCAACCATAAATTTCAAGGGGTTAACCATCCTTTCTTCTGTGAGCTGCTTACAGGGCAACGCACCACCAGCAAACAGGAAGGAGCAAGGCTGGAGTTGCTGGTGAAGGGGCTGGAGCACCACTGTCCCAGTGGTAGAGCAGGAGCCTCTGTCTGTCCTGGTGATGGACAACAAACCATGTGACAATGTGCCTATCTGGTCCACCTCTGCTACTGCTGCTTTTGTTTAAATGCTTGAGGAAATCCACTCAGGGGTAAAGTTTAGATGCTGTGAAACAGCAGGAAGAGGAGAGAGGGAGGCAAAGGAAGGGTTGCATGGGACACTTCTTTTTATGTGTGTATGTAACTAAGAGGGCATTTTTGGTTCTCACTGCAGACAGAGTCCCCACCAGTGGTCAACATAACTTCCCCAGCAGAAATTCAGTGCTCACTTCCGTCCCGAAGAGAGGAGTCACCAGGTGGATCTAGATTTTCCAGAGTGGTGTTGAAAATTTAGATTCCACAGAAATCATCAGACTCCATCTCTTCAATTTCAGGAAATTTGTACCATGGTGTTTTTGTAGCTGTTACGGATCCGCAGTAATAAGGACCGAAACACTTAAATCCAAGCAAATAAGCATCATTAAAAAATATACAGCTGTCAAGGGCAAATGGAGGAGTACTATTGTTGAGTGGCTTAGCTTTATAAAGCAACTAGAGCTCTCTCCCTCAATCAAATAGTAATTCCAAGAAGTTCAGGCTATGACAGCAGCTCTAAGACAAGATGTTTAATTTCTCTTCAGGGGCACATTTGTCACAGGCAAATGTTTTGCATAGTGTAAAGGGAGCTTTTCAAATTCTTTGCAGCCATCTTCATGGTACAGCTTGGATGTTTCACTGAAGTTGCAGCAGGATTTCTTTTTTGTTGCTATTCCCCACGTATAGGACTTACTGTTATAGAACTTGATGTAGAAAAAGCTACTCAGAAATTTTAACACATTTGGGTCCAAGACTTTTCTTGTTCATTTAAGTATTCACGTAAAATGTTATCCAGCTTGATGTTATAAATGATTCCTTGTTTAAAAAAAAAAAAGCAGTGCAAGGTGAAGGAATTGTTTTTTACCAGGCACGCTATGTAAATGACCAGGAACCTTAAGTTTGCCTAGGTTTTTTTCTGCTCAGACTCCCAGTTTTCATTCAGTTTTAGAAAACTCAGGTATTCAGCAGAATGATTGGATATAATCAACACCAAGATCCACAGAATATATCTTTTTGTTATTAGGGTAGTGAATTTTCAGGAGACAAACATCTAATACCAAATTTCTGTTTCTGTTCCAAGCTGCAGAGAAACAAGACTGTGGGACTCAGACTGGGTTTCTCCTGCCTTTTCTGCCTGTCTCCTTTTGCAGTATGAAATCACAGTATCTTGAGCCACTCCCTGGCTCCTGCTCACTTTATTTTCTAAGTTTTTCCCCATAGTCCTACCTTATTTTTTCAGCCAAATTCATTCTCTTATTCTATCCTGCCATAGCCCCCTCTTGACTCCTCTCCTTCCCATGTGTTAAGCCTTCTGAACCGTATCCTGACTGTGTGTAACTTTTGGCTGCTTCCATCTTCCTCCTGTGTGCCTGGCAGCCAGCGAGCAGGGAAGGAAAAAGGATCTTTGCTTTCAGTTACAGTGCTTTGTGCCACAGTGTCATCTAGCTGCCGCAGCTACAGATGAAATTCCACGCAGTCTGTGCGGTCCTGGTTTGGGAGCGGGTCAGTGCAGATGGGCTCTTTAGAGAATTCATCTGCCAAAATGCTGAGCATATGCAACGTGTGATCAAAGTCTTAGGATGGCTTTAGCGTTCTCTTTTTTCCTGTATCCATCAGAAGACAAGTCCTCATAGCAAGAGAGAATCCCAAGTGAGTTTCAGATCTCTGCTGCAAAACTGGAAATGTTAAAGCTTTGGAAGGAACTGGCTACACAATTCTTTGTGTATTTAAAGAAGTATTTCACCCTAATTTAGTCTTGGAAATAGTTTGAGATTTTTTTGCTAAAGAATTCTGAAATATTTTTGAGGCAATCAGCACTACATCAATTCTCCAAAGTAAAAACTGGGGACTGAGTGGAATAAGACCTCCCCATAGAAAATACAAAATGTTTAAGCAGCTAAAAGAATATCCTAAAAATAAGGTTTCTCTAACAGTATAGGGGGCTGGTGAAGATTCCTCTGGAATGCTTTCTGTTGGTATCATTTGGGTGTGTACTTATCGTGTTCACAATTATTTTATTCTGTGATTTGCAGCTAAATCTTCACTATGTTTTGATTGTATCCAGATTTTAGCAACAAAGGAAACTAAGACAATAGAATCCACAGATTCCCACTTGCGGGGCTTTCTTAGCAAGCCCAGTTTCTGTTAATCCACAGCTCTGTCTTGGCAAAAATTGCATTAGGTTGTGCTTGATTTTCCTGTCCGGGAGAGGTCCATTAGGATCATTTGGGCTTATCATCTGCATGAAGCTACTCTAGGTACGTAAGAGTTTATAGTGCTAGTTCTCACTGAACCTTTAGACTTGGGCAAGTTTTCTAGCATTTTTTAGTTAGTATTGTCAACTTTTCGAGTTATTTTCCTTGTAATTCTGTAAAATAGTTCAAAACCTGTAATCACCCTGAGGGCAAAGTCTTATGAAATACACACGCCAGTGAAAGCGTTCTATTTTTTTTTCCCCTCCCTCATCAGATAGATAAGAATGAAAACTTGATGAATGGACTGTGAAGGAAAAAGTGTATTCATTATTCCTGTGGCAGGCTTTCCCGGCATTTGTCATGGTGGAGGCTGTTGGAACACCCCGCAGGGCATTATCCTTGGCACAAAAGCCAGCCACAGGGAGCCTGCTGAACGTGGCACACAGGGTACCTGGGCTTTTTTGTTGAAGTGTGTTCTCTGGTGAATTGTGGGACAGTTAGTAGTTTCTAATGGCAAAACTTCAGCCAATTTAAAATAAATAAATAAAAACTATGTTTATTTTTAATGCAATGACAATTTTGTGACATTCATTTGACAAGCTCCTTTGATCATGAACTGAAGCTAGGACTGAGGAAGCCTCAAAACACATTTATGTTCCGTGCTGCATCCACAGAGACGAGGGACTGACATGGTACCTTGTCAGAACAATCCTTTCGTATTCTTAACACATTATATTTATGTATTTCTAATTTGTTTTGCAAGAGTTTAGTTTTAATTAAAATTTAAAGATTATGAAATCAATGATTTAGTTTCAGGGCTCTAGAGCAGAATGAGAATTTTTTAATAAGCTTTTGCATTTTTTATAGGAGGAAATGAAAGTTACAGTTTACCATACATCACACTTTCTTTTTTCAAACTGAAATGACTAAATTAAGATGACATACAGCTCAGGTTCTGAGTCAAGGGAGGAAGGCCTGATTCTCACAGTATTAGCCTAACTGTGACCTCTAGGATAGTGGAAGTAAGTCTGCAGGAAACAGAGAAAGGAAGAGTGATGTATGGCCTTGCATTATATATCATTTAGGTGCTTTTTTCTTTTTTGTGCATCTCTTTCATTTTGTTTTTCCTCATAGATAAAGAAGTCGTGTGGCAATTACCTCCTGCCCTTTTGCCTGCAGCCAAGTCAGTAGCTCACTGTTATGCCAGCAGTGTTGGAAAGGACTGACAAGCAGTGGAAACCATCAAGGCTCTGTTTCCTCCAGGTCGAGGCTCTCTGTTGCTTTTCTCAGCTGCACTGAGTAAGATAAATCCTTCTGTGCTCTTTCCATTCCCACCCCTACAGTATGTGTGTTATACAACTACCAAGCAATTGTGCTTTCACACGTAATTTCTATTTGCAGTTTATTACTATCCCAGGGTTAAAGAAAATAAATAAAGCACTGGCTTACAGTAGGAAGTGTCATCAAGTGAAGGAATTAAAATTTCATTTTTATATACAGGACATTTAAAGATATGGCCGTGGGTTTGTGGAGCATCTGACAATAAGCCAACTCTCAGAGACAGCAGGTATGGCTTTGTATCCTCTGTGTATTTGGGAAGTGAGGGGAGTTTTGCAAATCATGTAAATGGTCATCCTTCCTGAAAAAAGATAAAAGGAAGAATTCCCTCTTAGCATCATACTTAAAGGATGGAATTGGTTTTTTCTGAGTCTTTAAGTTGATATGCAGGAATTCCATTTGGAAGGAATTTTTGGGGCGATCTCATTACTTGCTTATACATGCGTACATGTCGGGGGAGAACAGGAGGAGTATGTGGGGCTGAGGGGAAAAAACAGAAAGTCATTCTATCTTCTGTGAGAAATACGTATTGGCTCTACACATTGATTCCATTAGAAAGTTACACTTAAAGACGCCAAGAAAAAAGAGGCAGAACCCTTTAAACTTCACAGTTACCTATGCCTTTAGAGATATGGATGAAGAGAAATTATTGAAGTAGAGAACAGGGTGCAGATCCTCTAACAGCATTTGAGTAAACATGTATCAGCAGAGTCAGTGCATACCAGCTGTGAACTTGATGCCCAACCTCTTTGCTACCAGTTGGGTTTAGTTTGGGAGGAGTAGTTGTTTTCGGGTTTTTTGTTTGCTTGGGTGGGTTGGTTTTTTTGGTGGCTAATATCTACATAAAAATCTTAATGGGCCACACTGAAATATGAATGGAGCTACGTTAGGATTGACAAGTTAGCCTTTAAATCATTAGCATAAAGATTGGAGACAGGGATCTCATCTATTCCAAAATGGTGAAATTAAAGGAGACCCTTTGTAAAAGAGAAGTGGAAGGAAAATTATGAATGATTTCATGATGAAGAGGCAGACTAATATGTAGGAGGGAAATCAAGAGAGCAAATCACTGTAAAGATAGAAGCTTTCAGAATAAAACCTTGATTTATGTATTTGAGTACAGCAGAAAAAAATAAATCATTGTGGTAGTTTGACCCTGGCTGGAGGCCAGACACACACCAAAGCTGCTCTATCACTCCTATTTTCAGTTGGACAGGGGAGAAAATATTTATTGAGAGGATTAGGAGTGGAGATAAGGACAGGGAGAGATCATTCCACAATCAGCTTCACAGGCAAAACAGACTCAGTGCAGAATAAAGGAAAGAAAACTCTGTAATTCACCCAGTGACACCAAAGTTGGGTAATGAGAAGTACAGCCAGATTCCCAGAGGCGCTGTGACCATCACTGATGGGCTCAGCCTTGGCCAGCAACGATTCCAGCCTTGAGCTGGCTGGTGTTTGCTCTGTTGGGCCTGCAGAGAGCTTCTGGCTGCTTCTTGCAGAAGCCACCTCTGAAGCCCCCGTCCTCCACCAGAGCCCAGCCACACAAAACTACAATGATCATACAATAGCAGGGGGACACCCTAAAGTAGGAGGCTGAAGATGTTGACCATACTCAGTGATTTTTGGTAGAATTTTATCCTTAAAGGTATACTAAAGGAGTTGCTGTTTTGTAGGAGTTCCTAGGGAAACATTATCTGAAATTAAGAAGCCAATCATGTTTGTTCTTTCACTGCTATTCAGAAATCTGCTGTTTCTTATCATTCTTATTTTCAGATTACCATTCCTTCACATCTCTCTTGTGGTTAGGAGATTAAAGCTCTGTAAAATCCTTCGATATGTTCAAAGGTAGGTTGTTACTAATCAAAACCTTAAACAAGCGAGCAGTGTATCCAGGTGCTTCCTTCATTTGCTCTGACTGCTGCAGTATCAGCACAGCAAAAAAAATCTGGGATCTCATAAGTAACCTTTAAAACCATTAATAGTTTGAGTAGTTCATTATTCAAATGTTCTTCTTACTTCTCAGCAAGATACTGTGTAAACCTGTTGCGTGTGATTGTACCAACATAACCAACTGGACAAGTGGTTAATGAGGTTCCAGAGATGGTTGATATAGGTGCTTCAGAGACCAACATTTCATCTGGTGGCCAAAGCCCTGCTATGCAATTATTGATCAATGTAATTTGCAAAATGTTTCAAACAAAAAAAAAAACAAGAAAAAAGGTAGGCAGGGGGACCAAATGAAATAGCATCTGTGTTGAAGCCAACAGTAAAACCTTCATTAGCACCAGTGAAGTTCCTTGATAGGATTTCCTTGATGCTTTCCTGGTATATTACAGGTTCCTCAGAGATCGCTGCTGTAGTTACATTCAGTAAATACCAGTCCTTTAACAGCAAGGACAACAGCCAGGCCCCTGGTTCTGCCCTACGAGGTGCTGGGTTCGCAGGATCCAATTCAGCAAAGCCCTGAGACACAGGGTGAGCTGTCGGCGCGCCCGGAGTCCCAGCCGTCCTCTAAGTGCTTCACTGGACTGGTGCCAACGCGCTCCACTCTCTGAACAACTGCGCTGCGTACAGTAAACATAAATTTTACCCTATGGTTTCAGTGTTGATGCTGCCAAGTTCACCTCTTATTTCTAGACTTGTGACTCCAATGATGCTATCAGTCTGCATCCAGAAAGAAGAAAAATCTTTAATTCTGGGACGGCCTTGGAAAACAATGTGGCCAGACACATCTGTGTATCATCTGCCTGTCCTAATTGTTTTTTGGGGTTCAGCATATATGTCCTGCCCAGGGAACAGCTGCTAAGCATAGTGGATATATTTCAGATAATGTTTTTAACTAACAAAACTAAGCAGTATTTTAAAATCATTCCTGGTTTTCACAAGGGAAAAGCACTGCAGCAGAAAAAGTTGCTTCGCGCTGCTGCTCACTGATGATCCCTGGCCAAAAGAAGTCGCACAGTATTGCATAGATGAGTGAGTCTAAAATCTGTATCAGATGAATCATATTTTTAATTTCTTTTTTTGAAGCAGAGACTGTGCTGTACTTGGGGGATTGAGTTGGGAACAAGTTCATTAAACTAACAAAATGAGACAGGTATGTAGCAGAACTGTCAGGAGGAGCTTAGCATTGATCCGACCCAGTGTCTTATTAATGAAGTACTGTATTTATGGGGATGGTACTGAAGGTTTTTAAGGTGGTGAACTATTTATGTCATTTTCTGTGATAAGCATTATATTGTGCAAGGTATAACCCATTGTGTTGAGTGTGCCCCTTGATGATTCATGATTCAGGTATATGTGTGAGGCCTCTATAAGACAGGTTAAACACTCTCACCTTCAGAAGTAATGATTCATTTTTTTAAAAGTTGCTTTTGAAAGCTAACATAGAAACTGGACAGTGAAGCAATAGAAATATTTTCAAATTATTTGTTTGCAGCAGTGTCTGAGAGGTAAAACTGACCCCATCACCTCAGTCTAGAGTTATTCTCCTGGCTCTGAATCAACCAGATGATGAAATTTCACATTTTTAAAAAGCCTGTCTGGTTGGTTGGTTTGTTCCTGTATATATTACAGAATCAGGATCTTCGAGGATGGGGAGAAAAATAAAACTCTTAAGTATTAGTAAATAACAGTGAACCATACAGTTAAATAATAGGTAGAAAGAATGAAGAAGGACTTACAGCAAGATCCTTGTTTGTGAGACCCAACTTGAGACTGACCATGAAATCTCTCTTCTGAGATCATTGGTATGGATTTGGAAGCGAAACCTTGTAATCTTCCATTCTAATTTGTTTTGCTTCTTATATCTGATGGAAGATTTATGTGCCTCCGAAGTTTTGGGTTTTGTTGTTGTTTTTTTTAATTAGAAAAATATATGTAATGTCATATCTCTGTTACTTGTATTATATAGTGCTGTTCCTCTCCAGCAAACTTACCTATTCCCAGTTATAATGATAGGTAGTGTTTTGAGGTGATCTCAGCTAAGTGTTATGATTAATAGTCTCTGTTCACTTTGCATTCTTCCCCTCTTAGTTTAAGTGTGGGGACAGAATAAAAAAACCTCCAAACGTTAAGTGTTCCTTGTGAAAGTTATGCAAATTGCAATCATCTGCTAAATTAATTAATTGCATTCATCAGAATAGCATATGAGAAATGAAAGATATTTCCAAATGTTAAATAATGGCTGGATCATTCCGAAATTAAAAAAAATTAAACAGATACATGGTCATAGTCTGCTATTCACCCTGTGAAATTGCATTTGACCTCCATTTGGGTAATTGTATTATGCCTGCCTAAATTTCCATGCACGGTGATTTACAATTGAACATATTATTCTAGTCCTGTTCTACTGTACTGCATGCTGTTGATATTTATTGCTATGTAGTTGTATTTATTTAGAGGATGACCATGTTCCAGTGGCTGATTCCTATGACTCCCATACAGATTTTTTTGGCAAGTGCATTTTTCATCCAAGTAATTAATATTATTTTAAAAAAAATTGTATTTATATATCAGATATATTCTTATGTACTTGTGATGAAAGAGAGAGAGAAACAAAAATTGTGGAACTAAAGCAAAACACCTCTGTTTCTTCATGAAAACTTCCTGGGACTTTTTTCTAAGGGTCCTGGGGTTCCTCCCAGAAAAACTCCTCAAACTCCTTAGTCCCCTTCATCAGCAGCAGTGGCTACAGTTTTTTTGATGCTGGCCTATGACTCTGTGCAGTACCTGGTGAATATAAAGATGTTGCTCGCTGTCTGAACAGAAGCTCAGCAGTTATCTGACATCAGTCTTCAAACATAATTGCAAGTTTAAACTCATTGAAGAGAGAGGTGGTTTATCATAGAGAAAATAATGTATGTTCATTTCTTTTTTTTACTTAGGGTTTAGCTTTGTAGCTTCACAGTCTAAGAAGGATTCCTATCAGATAGGAATAACAGGCAGAGAGGCTAATTTAAGCCTAATAATTTGAATCCTAAATTTACCCCTGGTTCAGCGTGTTGGAAAATGGACTGTTTTGTAATAGCTGAAGTGCAGTGTCATGGAGTTGTTACAAATAGACCTTTCTCCCCTCCGTGAACAGAGTATTGTATTTTGCAAAAGGGTAAGAACTTGATATAAAAGCACAGTTAACTTAGACACACAAGCTCTGAACTGTACATAATGCTTGTTCTAGCTGTACCTGGGTTGAACTGGAAAGTACTAAATAATGCATATTCGAAGCAAATGTTAGATTTGAGTGGCACTGGAACTCTGGAGACCCATGAAAACAAACAGGATCTTACTTCTTTTTCTAGTAAATGTTTGGACATCAGTGAGAGAAAGCAGGGTACTTCTGTTCCTGCAGTACCTGTGAAACCGGCCTAATATGCTTTCTGTCAATCTGTTATGTAGCCCTTCCCAAAAGTATCTGTACAAGAAGCAGTTTAGATAAAGCAAGAACTAGTCCGAGTCTGTCCCTGAAACACAATTCAGGCATGAACTCGTTGCGATACTTGAAAATGTAAGAATTCCTAGGGTCTTCTGTTTCCATCTCCTGCATTAGTATTATCCTGCTTTCAGGGAGACTGATGCGAAGTATCAAATTCATGTGCCACTTACTAAAGGGACTTCAACCCTGCACTTGGACCGTCTTCTTTCACTGCAGGAATTGCATCATTCCCAAAATTTTGAACACTACCCAAGAAAAATATCCAACTCTCTGTGATTCCATTGTTCCCAAGCACAGCGATTTTGTTTAGGCCAAAGGCCCACCTCAGAACATAAACTTCAGTACTTCAAAACCTGAAATGTGTCACTGAGAATTACACAGGTGCTTAATGACATTAGATTTGGAACTAGAACTATTGTTTTAGCTAGAACATATAATCTGCAACCTAAATTCCTTAATTTACTTAATTATCTCCTAATTACAGTCTAATTAATTACTAATTTATCTTAATTTCCTCTGGTAATTTCCTTATTAATCCCTACTTTAATATGTTACATTTTTATCCTTCCCCCTTTAATTGGGAAACAAACTTCCCAGGCTTTGCTATGACAAAAGGTATGTTTCCTACCTGCTGTAAAGCACAGCTAAATGTGTCTTTGCAGCTGGCACGTTTTCATTAGGAACCTGAATGACCGTACAACCACCAGTCTGGCTGAAAACTTACACTATATATTTTTCACAGGCTTTAAGTGGGAGACCAAAGTGCCCAGAGATTTCTTCATGAAATATAGTCATTTCAGTCTTTAGGATCTCAATTCTTTCTTAGCTATTGTTCCTTCTGTGCCCTATTTAAACAGATATTTAGTGAGACTCTCTTGGTTTTGGGTTTGTTTTTTTGAAATTTCTTTTTTTTTTTAATTTCAGAATGCTCTGAAATCTGAATCCACATGTCCCCATGAGTGGATATTCCCCACTTGCACTTTTCTTCAGGCATTCTTTTAGAAATGTTGGCTGACTATATTTAAAAAAACCCAACCAACCAGTATGTATACACACACACACAGAGAGTAGGAAAAGCCTATTCCAGAGCTTGAACTTCCCCTTGCTTGAAAAACTGTATGTTAATTAAAAGATCTAATTTTTTTCTCCTCTCACGGAAATAAGTCTGGCTGGAGGCGTCACTCAAATGCTTACACCTTGCATGCAAATGGCGGAAGAGTATTTCTAAGTGAAACGAGTCCACGGTTCAAATGAACTTTCACAATATAACTCAGCAACATTTTAATCAAAAAGGATTCTGTTGTTAGCACAGATGGAGGCAAAGCAGTGGGAACATAAGCTGTCCAGCACTAGCAGAGCCAGGAAAAGAGAAGTCCTCGATTTAACAGTGTTGGCAGAGTGTGCTTCCCTGTAATTGTGCAGCAAGTCTGATGTTGCATACAGGGATAAGTTGGAATTGTTTTATTTTTGTGGAAATTGTTATTAGGAATAGATTTCAGAGTCCATACTGCACAATTATAGAATACGTAGATTTCTTATGCTGCCTAACTAGTCAGCAGAGAAGTCACAGAAATGTTCCCTCTCTATAGGATATTAACAACCGTTGCTGATTGTAACCATATGGATCTAAGCTTGGAGAAGGAAGGAAGGAAAGGTGCTGAGAAGAGAGCAGAGAGCGCTGCAGACAGGTAATACTTCCCCTTATTTACAGTTTGCAAGGTGTGACTTAAGGATGGTAGCAAAGGCTACCAGAGCTGTAGGCTGCCAAGACACTTTTGCCTAGGTAGCATCTCTGGTGAACTAAAAGCTGTTGTTGCTGCTCTGGATGCTGCCAGTTCCACCAGGGAAAGGGCACTGCCCTGGAGACAACTCTGCAGGCTCATCTTGCTGCCATGGACAGCAGATTTGAACTGAGGTAAACTACAAAACAGTTCAGAAAGGTTCTACCGAGCACATCATCACCTCTAGCAGAGAGGCAGTAACAGACAGGTCGGGCTGTGGCATCTCAAACAGCCTCAGCTGGTTGCTAATTAAATGTGTGTCAGGCCTGTCACTACAGCCTGAGGTAAATTAGAAAGGGAGCAGGGGACCTTCAGCTGGCATTTGGCCCCATGGCCCTAATCCCTGTCTTCTCCCAAGAGTGGTGAGAGCGCCGGGCTTCCCGCATAATTCTTCACAAGATATATTTCTGTGGGCACCAAAACCTGGAGGAGATTTTCTTTCCAGAAGTAAAATTTAGACTAAAAATTCTAAATACACAAAAGCCTGTGAAAGTGGCCATGAATTACCTGTCCCTCCTGGGACTGTTTTAACTCACTGATCCTGTGCTTTTAGTATCTACCGTATTCCTCTTATTCAGTGTAATTCTGACAGAAAAATTATTCCAGAATAATGATTTGCATTCAATTTCTCAGTTACCTTTATATCGAGGGTTTGAGGTTTGTTGGGAAACGTGAGGTTTGTTGGGTAAGGTGCTGTTTGTTTACTTCATGAAGAAGATGACCTGCTGCAACTGCTAAGATGAAAATATTTCTCAAATCTGGAAATGTGGCTGTGATCTGTCTTGGTCTAAACTAGATAGAAAACACAGTTGGGTTTTTTTACTTCATAAGGTTTTGTCATATAAACCAAGTGGTAGAGTATGACTAAATATTTAGAGTGTGAAGAAGCGCTCGTCTCCCTTTTCTGTTGTTTCCCTTCTTCCTGTTCTTTGAGCATGAAGAGCAGTGTGCTTGCGTCCTCAAAGCCAGCAGCAAGTAGCCATGTGGCTGTGAAATCTAATCAAGTCCTCCTCACCTGGGGACTTATGCTTTTGATGATTGATTCTTA
Organism: Laterallus jamaicensis coturniculus; assembly: GCA_022605575.1. NCBI lineage: Eukaryota > Metazoa > Chordata > Aves > Gruiformes > Rallidae > Laterallus > Laterallus jamaicensis. The sequence goes on from JAKCOX010000005.1 coordinate 9,628,736, forward strand.
CTAACTCAAGTCGGAGTCTGAGTCAAGGGAGGAAGACCACTGAGTGGAACAGAGGCTAATAAGTCATCTCCTCAATCATGAACAAACATTAAAACTTATCGTCACTGCTAGTATTGAAGGTCACAGGGTTGTAGGAGTCTGTCTTGTGTTTCAGTACTCAACAGCCCAAGTCTCAACCCTTAACTCAGAGATTGCTTAACTTGTAGCACAGAGCAGCCCACAACAGAAACTAGATACAGGTATTTACACAGTTAACTCAAAGGAAGGAAAAAGAAAAGCTATCCAGATAAGTGTGTATGGAGGTATTTGCTGTTTCCAGTTATGCTGTGTCAAAGCAGAAGGTATTCCCTTTGCTAAGACAAGTATGCTCATGTATAAATTTTGGAAAGAAGACTTTGGAGAAGGAAAAACTGAATTCGCTTTTAGAACATCCTCTCCCTCTTATTTGTCTTATTGAAGGAGGAAGAGAAACATTGGTTAGCATATTAGTTAAGGGTTTCCCACTCCCCCGCGCAAGGAATATAATGCTTTGAAGGCACTTTGTTTTGTTTTGTGTTTTCCCCAAAGGCAGGAAACTTTGGTGTCAGTAAAGGTTCTGGAGTCCTTGAATTATCCCCCTGGGCTATCTTTAAATCTAATCTTAGCCAAGCACTTACTAGTTATGTGATAAAGTCAGAGATTACGGGCCAAATTCTCTTTTCGGTTATTCCACTGAAACCCACTGAAATCAATGTGAGATTGGACTTGTGTAACAGGGGAGAATTTGGGCTACTGTCTTCAAGAGATAAGGACAGGGCCAATACTGTAACAGCCTTTTTCAACAAAAACACTCAGACAAATGTAGGGTCATGTGCTGTCCTTGATGTGCACATAGAGCTTCAAGGGTTCGTGTTGGACTCATATTTTAAAATTTAATTTTTTTTTCTTGCTAGGTACAGGAGGAGTTTAGGTGGAAAGCATCCCAAATTTAATTATTTCACAGTTAAGGTTACGAAGCCCTACATTTATTTCATAGCTGCTCAGGGTTTTCCAAGTCAGAGTGACACAGTGCAAGAGGAACCCTCTCAAGAAACAACTCGTGTTACAACTGTAGGTGGTGAGAAGCACAGACAAAGTAAGCTTTGCTGCATAGCATTTGTGATAAGGTTTGCATGGCAAGGTTTTGGTAGTGGGGGTGCTACATGGGTGGCTTCTGTGAGAAGCTGCTAGAAGTTTCCCCATGTCCAGTAGAGCCAATACTAGCCAGCTCCAAGATGGACCCACTACTAGCCAAGGCTGAACCCATCAGTGGTGGTGGATAACATAGTTGAGAAGGAGAAAAGCCAGCACAGCTGCGGTCAGAGAGAGGAGTGAGAATATTCAAGGGGAACAACTCTGCTGACACCAGGGTCAGTGAAGTAGGAAGGGAAGGAGGTGTATTTCTTCCTTGAGTATTTAGGCCTTTTGTGTATAATCATGACTAAAAAGGCACCTTAGCATCTTAGACACTGTTTTCTTTATTCTTGAGTTCCTTTCATCCATTTTTGCAAACGTTGTTTCAGACTTCCCCTTAATTATACTTTTGTAGCTCAGCACACCTGTGTCCCTATTTTCCTGGTAGCAGTGACCATAAGAATGGCAAATTGTTCTGTACTGTTAGCCTCTAACATTCCCTGCTGTGCTTCTGTAGCTGATGTCGTCACATAGACATGCTCAAAATGGTGTAGTGCTGCTTTGTGCTGGTAAGCATGTTAAAGGGAGCTGATTTTTCAGTGGCAGGAGGAACAATCCACAGCATTACACCCAAGGAAAAAAAATCATAAAGTATTTTAAGACTCATGGATGAAAGGGGATTTATATAAATGTAAGGTAGTATTATTATAGTCATTTTATTAAATAACAACAGTAGGTGTCTTTCTTTAGGCATAAAATCTATGCACATGAAAAACAATAGTTGGCAGCCTGCAAGTAACAGCACGGTGTGCTGAAATGATGACAATAACGAATAGCTCTGGAACAGCAACAGAAACCACTGTATTGCATGTGTACTGCAACAGCTTTATCGAGGATTGTAAGGAAGCGTGTAAAACCATGCTGCAACAGCATAAGGAAAATACAAAATAAAGCAGGCAGGCAAACTACAGCTGTGGCTCTTAGAGAATAAATTGGATAGACAGTAAAGCAGACTTGTGTTGATTGGCAAGTGACACCAGCTCTCTCTTAAATTGGATATTTATTTGGGATTTTACTGTAGCACTGAGTGCAGGAAAGACACCCGTATGAGTTTGTCAGCATGAATCAGAGGTGGCAAGCCTTTTGAAGGACCTGCCGCACTGAAGGCTTTGTTTATTCCCATTTGTACCAATTTCATTCTCTGAGATGTACCTAAAAATCCTCATGTTAGCTTGACCACTTTTGTTAGTTTGCACCTAGTTTTGGTTTGTGGTGGTTTCTTGGGTTTTTTTATTCTCCAGCAAATGCCTGGATTTCTGTAGGGTATTCCTGAGTGTGAAAATGTTGCCTTATTTTCTTAAAGTAAAGCAAGAGTATTTCTTAGGAGCAGTAAAGATTTTACTAGTGACAGCAAAGCAAATGTAAATAGATTTGGCTGGAAAAGAAGAATTCCACATGTAATACAATATTGAGTTTCCCATGTTTATTTTTGCTCTTTATTGGAGAGAGCAGTGCAACACTAAGTTCCAAATTATCACGAAAACCCAGAAATAGAGCCCTAATTACATAGCCTGCTGATCAAGGCAATCATCTGGGTTTTGGGACACTTGTATGCATGTTCCTTTCCAATTAGCACATTGCAGATGAGGTCCCAGTAGCTGGCCTGAAATCAGCTTGTCATAGATACAGTAAATATTTGCTGTGCAAAGGGGAAAACCTCAGGTAGTCATGGGATAAGTAGATGATATCTTTGAATATCCTATTAGCTACTACCCACTTGTTTAAAATGTGCGATGTGCAAGTCTGTAATCTGAATCTGAGATCAAAGGTGTCAATTTTCCTTGGGTTTTTTTCTTTTTACACAGCTTTGCATTGTTGAGTCTAAATACAGAGGTTTGAATGAAAAAATGCTATTATTTAAACCCTTAGCATGTTGTCATATGATTGTGCTTCTTATTAACACTCCCTGAAATTTCTGTTTAATTAATTTTTAATTTGACCTTTTCAACTTTTGGAGATAGTTTTGTTCTGCATTATGCATTTGACCAAAATCCTTAAATGAATACATTTAACTTCCTGGTAAGGGTAGGAATGGACTCCTATGCTGCAGACCCAGTGCTGTATTAACCTTATCTTTCTGCTAGAAACATGCACACTAGAACATAATAGTTGTATCAATTAGAAGGGTGATCAGATTCATAAAGTAAGAAAACCAGTACTGCAAGAAAACTTGCATTCCTGCTGTTGCGTTTCAAGAAAACCTGAAATTCAGAGAAGCAAAAGGCTTGCAGCTATGGCACAAGAGCTAGCTGGAAGACTATGCCCTGCTGTAGAAGAACTCAGAGAGAAGGGGCAAAAAAGCCGTTGGTGTTAAAGAGGCATGGTAACAGAATACACACATTTCCCATGTATCTGGCAGATGAGAGAAGTGCCTACATATTTTATTGCTCTGATTTAATTTTTCTTTTATTTTGGCTTCCATCTCTCTGCATAAGGTATATAAACCAGCTTTTCAAGAACAAAAAACAAATGAAAACTATGATTTTCCCTTTTCCATCTGCCCCAAGTGCTCTTAAGCTAACAAATAAAACTATGACTAGACATTTTTAAATGCAACTCTGGGTAAAACTTTAAAATAAAAAAGAGTAATTTTTTAACCCACAAAGCTTTTTGGAGACCCGGAAAGATGAAGATTGAATATATATATATAGTGATGCATATATTTTAGTATATATAGGTTTTGGTTTTTTTTTCATATAGATATATAAAAATATATGGGGTTTTGTGGTTTGGTTATTTTTTAATGACAGCTTCTACCAAAAAGAGTTCAAGTCTGATTTACCTGTCTCATTAAAATGCTAGTTTTCTGTTTTCCTGCACACTTTCTAGTCCACAGTTTCTATCAGTCCATTAGTCTTTGTTTCATGGTAGTAATTATATGCCCAAGCTCTTCAAGAATGAGTGTGCATCAAACACAGTGGTGTTCATGCTGTGGGTGAATTAATTAAAGCACCAAGAAATTCATGCTCAGCAATGAGAACAATTGGCTTGATGCACTCTAATGTAGATTTACTTGCAAAGACCTAAGGGCACGTGAAGTAACTGCTGTGAGCATCTACCACATATTGGAGCACACTGTAATTTCTGTGTCTCTGTTCGGAACTTAGACTCCTAGTCATACAGCAAGCAACTCTTTCGCCCGCATCTGTTAATCCTGTCTCATTAATGGTGAAGGCAGCTGTCCCCATTATGCTTCAGTGGGGTGAAGTACACTGAGAACAAAAGTCTGGAGAAGACAGTATGTGCAGAAAGATGGGCAGGAAGGTGTCCAGGAGCCTGGAATGGAGGTAATTCGGATGAAGCTCCTATCTGACAGCAGGACCTGGAGGAGTGTTACTGCCAAGCCATCTGGGATGGAAATTTGGTAATGAGAGGACTTCACCGCACCTTTCCATCATCCTTGAAGATTTCCTGGAAATTGCAAGCTGTGGTACATGAGGAAGTCCAGACCTGTAGAACAGAAAAGCAAGGACTGGATAGGCAGCGTTTGTAAGAATTATGCCAAATGAGCAATACTCGGTTGCCCTAATGCAATTAGATTTCAACAGCCTAATTGGGTTAGGATGAAATTTCAGAGGTTTCACTGTGGATAAACACAATGTGTGCATGTCACAGTTCATCTATTATTTAGTCAGTTATTCTTAGAAACTGGTTTTTCATTAGGTCACCAGGAGCCTTCCTGTGAGCATGTATAGGCAGAAGCAATCAATAGCAAGGGCCTACTGTTGTCGTTATCAATGTCAATGGGTTTTGCAAAATTACTTCAAAGACCAGGTCCTCTGCAGCATACCTGAAAACAGAACAGGTTGAATGCAAACTGTTGAAATAAGGTGCTGTCTTTACAGTGTCTGTTATTGCTATTCACCAGTGTATGATCTCATCGCTTGCCTTCACATGAGCTGAATGGCTTTTGGTAATGCCATTTTTTGAGTTTATTTGGTTAAAACTCTGCAACTTCCTATATGGATGTTTTTATTAATTTAGTTCAAGAGCCATTGATTTAGTTTTTATATGAGAAAGAAATCACTTCAAATTGATATGAATTGGATTTAAATTGGATTATGATAGATTGCCCATAGACACTGTTGAGACCGCAAACTTTGGCAACCTAATAATAACTTCAAGCTTTCCTTCATTTTCCCTCTTTCATGCTCTGTAATAAGTCAATTGTTTCTCACCCCACTCATCTTGCAGCAAGACTTCCCGCAGTGAATTAGAATTAAGTTCAGCATCTTTTTACGCCTAATCTTGTAAAACCACAGACAAATATTGTTTAAAAGCCAGAACCCTGTACATAAATAGAACTATTAAAATGCATCTGTTGCATTTAGCCTCCTAAAATAGTTGGGCGGTTTTCTGTTTTATTTATATCGAGGGGTTATTTTTTTCCCTATGTCCTAGTAGGAAAAGTTAAGAGAATTGGTTCATAACTTCAGACCAAGTCGTCTGATTTAGCATGGTGCAGGTTTAGCATAGCACAATGTACTGTGGTGGTGTCGGCTAGGTTTGAGCTACTGTCACACTCCTCCTGTTCTAAAATTGGCCACTGGCCAGTCTGATTTGCTTGATGAATTTCAGAAAATTAAAGCTTATTGCCCTGGTGGTGCTTATTGGCAAATAGGAAATGCTGGAACTTGAGGTCATCGCAGATCGGTCCTTTTATTCCTGATTATGCTCTCTGCAGTAGAGGCCCAGGAAAAGAGGACATGGCATCACACCAATATTCCCACTCATTAGCAACAATCCGGTCCCTGGGGAAACTGAGCCAATACCCATTGATTGTCTTCAAAGCAGATAAAATGGTGCAGTGGCTCTGGTATTTAGCGGATTATCGCATAGCAGTGCTGCCAGTTGTGTCCAGAAAGCTTCTAAGATCTGCAATGCATCCCTTTATAAATATGTGAAGGAGAGATATCGGAAGAGAGATATTTGCTGCTTTGTACCAGGTGGGCTGTAATTTATAACAACAGAAGCAAGAGCCGGGATATATTACAGCCTTTTGATTCTGCCTTTTTGTTGCTGTTCTCCTGAGGGGAAACAAAGCTGTGTGCTAGCAAGCAGAAACTGCCAGTTTAGAGGAAAAGGTGCAGGTGAATGAAGTTGGTAGGGGAAAAGTGGTGAGGCTTGTGGCAATGACAAGATAAAACTAGCTGCAGCTGCAAACAAAAACATCTGTCCTACAAGTATTGATTCACGTGTCGTCTTTTTTGTGGTGGTTAGGCATCCCGTTCCTGGAGAATGTGTAAGGCTAATGTCGAAAATACGATGACTGCAAAATTATGTCAGATTTGAAAAAGGCTATTTGGCTGAGGAATCAGCCTGGAAATGGTTACATCGTGCAGTAGTAGAAAGCTAAATAATCTGAAGTTATTACCACTTAACATTGGACATCAAGATGTGACACCGTCAGACTGAGGGGTCTGGATGAGATGTGTAAATACATTATGAACTAGATTATTCTAGCAGCACTCAAGTAGTAGAGTTACATTTTAGAAAGTAGTTTTCCTGTCACTTGCAGTATGAAAGAATTTACAGGAATTATGATGTCGAGAACTGTTTGAAAGAATTTGTAGTAGGGGCTTCTTTTTTTTTTTTTCCCTCTTGCTCTGCAAAACTTATATTTCTCTAGCCTGTGGCTGAGAAGTGGACAAAGTTACCAGAAGTTTGTCCTGCATCATTTCTATTCAAGATGAAAAATACTTATGTCAGTATCTCATAGACATGATATTCCCTTTGAAAATTTTACAGGCGTTTTTCAGACTTATGGATTCAAAATAGTTAACATTTAAGTTTCTAAAGGCATGTCTGAACACAAGCTGATTGAAACAGAACAAGGATCTGCATGCAGATCATGCCTTGTGTTAGTTACACAACAGGTCACATTAGATGGTCTTTTCTTGCTTCAAAAATTCTATGAACCATATCCCGTGTCTGAACTTTGGAAGTATCTCAGATTTTCTTTTCACATGCAAATTATGGCTATTTTTTTCCCAGAGTAGTTGCAAATCATCTGCAATCAGTGTCAGTAGGATGGGATCAGGTTAAATCCAGTTCACTGAATTAAAGCATTTCATTGGCTTTAGTTTCTTTGAAGACTACAGGATGCATTCATATAAAATAAAGTATTAATTGTTGCTGTAAAACTGCATGGACTCATGCTGTCCATGTTACCATGGACAATGGAAATGTGAACCCACTCAAGGGTTGGATTGTGACAGCTGTATCTGAAATAGGTTGCCAGTTGTCCCATAGAAGATAATACTTCTCACAACACATTCTCAAATCCTTCATCCTATTTTGGAGGTGCATAGACTATCACTTCATTTGTATTTTCTAGTTCTATAGGGAAAAAAAGAGTGAAATCTGGCAACAGTACTGCTATTAAATCTTTCATTTGTCCCTAAGGTATTGCTGCTGCTTTCCTTGATGGGTGGGAGCACCTCCTTTGTTTCCGTAGGCTATTGTAGGAGCTATCATCACCCCAGGACAACTGCTAACGAGAAGATCTTCTCCCCTTTGAGAGGATAACCCAGATGAAGATCTTGTGAGATGTGTTATTGGATACTTCCATTTTTTCTGCACCTGATGAGTTACTTTTGTGACTTGTCTCTAATCCTAGTCTAGTGCATCTGGTGGATACAGGAAAGTTCAGGATTATTCAGGACTGGACATTAAGTGATTATCACAATTAAATGCCTGTAAAACAGGACAAAATTCTGTGAGAGGCCACCCCTGATCCATGCACTGCTTCCCCAGCTGTTGCCAAGGCTTCATAAAGCTCTGGCAATATTTCTTGGAGAATGTAGATAGTGCATTGGCACAGTATTTTCCTTATGCCTAACAACTTCTTCATTGCTTTATTGCTTCTTGAAAGGGATGTCTGTGTCCAGTATGCTTTTAAACATCTTTTCTGGCACTATAATTGTATAATTGTCTCACTTAGCAAATGCAGAGAGTGGAGGTCCCAACAGCTATATAACCCACCTGACTGACACTTCAGCTGCACGTAGACAGCTTGCTGAGGCTACTGTGCTGGCAAAGCTTTAAAAGTGGAGAATATTAAGATACACCCTACTCAGATACTGTTTGCAAAATGAAAAGACCATAAGAGGAGGTTTAAACTTTAAGGATAGTACGCTTTGCACATTATTCATGTATTATGACTTAATATGAATTGAAGAGGCAGGACTATGAGTCCTGAAGGCTGTAACTTTATAACGTAATGAAGAAGCTTAGTGTCCCAGCCTATATGAATAGTTAACTGAAATAGTGTGGTCCCATGTCTTCATGATTCTATATCAAAACAAATATTATTTTACATAACTTCAAGTAGAAAACTTTATTATGATTCTAAATGATAGACATTAATGGATCATTAATCCATATAATAATACTACATTTTCATAAAGCAATTTCAATCCATTTAAAATTATCCCTAAGAACCTTTCTGACACCCTCTACCAGAAAATGACTTTATTTATCCCTAATCGTTCCACACTTCCTTGAGTCTACTAATTACTGCTTAAATTCTCAACTGTTTGTTCAGATCACCTTTAACCATAATTCCTATAAATTAAAATACAGCACCAGCTTGTCAGGCTTCAGATGAATGTATTAACCAAAGTACGTACTATAAGATAATGCCCAGGAAGGTTCCACATATGAATCATGTGATGATATCCTACAGAATATGGTTCCGTTTATTGCTACACTAATATATAATTACTCAGGCAGGTGTTTACTGTCTTAAGTAATCAGTCAATTAATTCATGTCTCGAGATGCCTGAGATCTCCAGTTAATGATTATCCTGCTGAATTTTGGTAGCTTGATTTTCTCTAAGCATGACCTCATTGAATGCTGATCATTAAAATTCTGAAGTCATAAATTGATGTAAAGGTCACTGTCTAAAAAGATAACAAATCATATTGTATAGTTTGATCTGCTACTTTTGAAAGCAGTGTCCTGGTCTTGGGGGAAAGAAAAAACCCAAAGTCCCCAGCACTCATTGTTTACCTCTGTGTACTGTGCAAGTTTTAATTGAAGTCCATGGTTTGTGGTTGATATAAATTGGCCAGGTTCCATAAAAGCCATGAAACTGATCTCAATTTATACCTAATGCACCAAAACTGCTCACAGTGGAATGAGTAAATAAGCATAAGCACAAATCTCAAAATCAAAAATCCTGAAATACTTTGTATCCACTTGTAAACTAGATTAGCATCTTGGATCTGCAGTGGTATAATAAGGGCTCAAAACTATCCACATAAATTTGGAAGAAGTCTAATTGTTTAGCCTTTCAAACTCACGGCTTTTTTCATGGTTGAGTGTAGTCTGAAAATATGTACCTTTATTATGTCAGGATAAAGAATAAAAAGAAATTATGAACTTGTGCAGTCATGGCTGGGAAGTTACATTTAATAAGTATAAACTAACTTTTTCATAGCTCAGTTTCTTTTTACCTTTCTGTAAACCTATCCCTTAGGCACATTTATACCTGTCTCCACTGCGTTCCAACCTCCTGATCCACTTGTATTTTTGGGTTCCTCTTCATCACTCAGTCACGTATGGTAAGGAATTGTTGTAATACTTGCCTTACCTCTCTCATGGTTTGAGTACTATCAGGAGCAGTGTACTCCCCCAAGTACTGCTTCTGCTCATACTTGTGAAACAATGACTACCTACTTACTGCTTGGACGCCTTTGTGTCTGTCATACTGAAATTCTGTTCATAAAACTAGCAAGAGATTAATTCTGATCACTTTTGTATAATTTCCAGGCTTAATGAACTGTGGTGGTCACCCACTATGAACCATGTAAGCAGGCATCAACGATACTTTAACAAACACTGTATATGGAACAACATGATAGCAGTTCTATGATTTCTGTAAATGAACCAGTTGTGTAATGGGTTTTCATCTTTTAAGCTAGAGGATTAGAGACTTGTAATGCTTCTAGATTCAAAACATTTGTCAAACCTGGCATAACTTCATAGCCAGGTTAGGGAGATCTGAATTAAACATAGCGAGATCCTCTTGTCACTTCATTTTAGCAGAACAAGCGCTTTAACTCGGGACAAACTGCTAGCTTTGCAATGAGACCACATAGCAATGAATAAGAGTCATCCGAACAAGTATATTAGTAGAATCATTGACTAGTCTGGGTTGGAAGGGACCCCAAGGATCATAGAGCTCCAACCGCCCTGCCACAGGCAGGGACGCCAACCTCCAGGCCTGGATCTACACAAGGTTGCCCAGGGTCCCATCAAACCTGGCCTTGAACAACTCCAGGGATGGGACATCCACCGCCTCCCTGGGCAGCCTGTTCCAGCACCTCACCACTCTCTCTGTAAAGAATTTCCCCCTAATATCTAATCTAAACCTTCCCTCCTTTAGTTTTAATCCATTCCCCCTTGTCCTGCCACGGTCTACCCTTTTAAAAAGTCAATTCCCCTCCTGTTTATAATCTCTCTTCAGGTAGTGGAAGGCTGCAATGAGGGCCCCCCTGCAGCCTTCTCTAGGCTGAACAAGCCCAGCTCCGTCAGCCTCTCCTCGTAGGGGAGGTGCTCTAGCCCTCTGTTAATCTTCGTGGCCCTCCTCTGAACCCTCTCCAACAGTTCTACATCTTTCTTATTCTAATAATGTCATATTTTCATATTATTACTTCATATTATTCTAATAAGTTTTCATATTCTAATCATTTGGTTTTGAATTATGATCCAGGGCTTTGAAGGCAACTATGGAAGGAACCATTTCAGTTTGCTTAGTTGAATTATTTTGTATAATTTCTACACAACTGTCATTTTACAGCTTTTAATTGTAATTTTCATCAGGCTTCTGTTCACTTTTGAACCTCATGGTTGGATTTTTCTTTTTTTTTTTCCTGAATTTTCCTTGAATAGTCCAAGTTCATGTCAATATTTTCCAGCCAAATATTCTCTAAGATTTACTTTTGAGCCTCTTTGGTGTAAGTTGACTCTTGATGGTGCAGAAAGTATTTAAAATCTATATGGAAATGCTTTGGTATCTTCCTGCTGTTTGTCAAAAAAAAGCTTGGTTTTACAGGGGTGTTTTCTCCCTGATCTTCACATTCTTATTTGCAACATTTTTAAAAAATATTTTTTTCTTATTGTATAAACGTAATTTGAATTATTATCATATTTCTTCACTGAAGTATTGCTGTGCTTTAAAAAATGCTTATCCAGGGATTATCTGCGGTGACATTTTTTGTTTGTTCTGATAAAGGATGATAATAAATCAGTTACTGGATTTCCCAAGGCTTGGATGTCCAGGAATTAAGATGCTATATACTTCTAAACCTTATCTAAGATCCAAGGGTAAAAGCATTTGAAACAAATCTTTTTAAGGAATCAGTTCAAAATTCACATGAATCCAAAACTAATGCTGTTTTGAATTCAGCCTGTGCCTGCGAACTTTCCCCTTCCTTGGAACTGGACATGTTTAGAAGTGATAGCCATAAAGAAGTCTGCAACCAGTTTCTTTAATGGTCCAGGTCTTGTATGAATCTTAGTGGAAATAGAACAAACCTCATTAAGTATTTGTCATGTATTAGCTTTTCCATGTTTGGAGAAAGACTGTCTATTTCAAGCACAAACTCACAGAGCAGGAGAAATTTTGGCATACAGAAGCCATGTACATACATTTATGGTACCTAGTATAAAAGATTCAGACTCTGTCCCTACAAATGATCATCTATAATATTCCAAAATTATTGCTTATGTTCTTAATTTTGCTACTTTGTAGCTCCTGGTGGGCAAAGAATGCAGTATGTGAGGTGGGTAATGCTAGTCTACCTAAAAATAGAGATCTGTAAGAGTATTTGTGGGAATGTCCTTGTTCAGTGATAAAGCTCTAATTGTAAAATTCATTGAATGTTTTACAGTGATTAATTTATCTAATGTATCTGCTTTCTTGTTCTGAAAGTGTGTACTAAAACACAATCTTTACAATAGAAAAGCTAAATGATGGAATTACTCTAAGAAAGACACATAAGGAAGTCTAGAAATAAGGATTTGTTTGTGAGCTTCTTTTCTGCCCTCCTTTTAAAATTCTAATGCATGTGCTTTGCATTGGCACTATCAACTAAGCTGGTTTTAGGACGTTTCTGAATGGAAGCCATTTGACATAATAGCAAATACCTTTGCAAGTCTTCAAGCTGTTCTATTCAATACACAATGTTATGATTTTGCCACATAGGGCACACAAGGAAATGATAAAAAATAAGCTGAACTATGATGTAGTGATACTGCAGATGGACTGTGATTTTACAATGAGTATGTTTTTCTGAATCTGAAAAGAATAGAACCTTTTGAATAGGACCTTTTGAAAATCATCATATTAAATATTTATTACATGTTGGAAGAAAAATAGTCAGAGTACTAGAGGAGCCTGGCAAGGAACATTTACCAAAAGTTATCCAAACAGTATTTTTTACATTCGTATTCTTTAAAGCTTCATGTGTGGCTATTTCTTCTTGTCTTCTGTAGCTACTGAAGTAGTTATATTTTAAAATCATATATTGAAAATATGCCTGTGAAGATCAATAAAAAGCTAAATTATTCAGTACCAAGCAGAAAAAAGCATTTTGTTCCGCCTTTTTTGTTATAAATATTGAAATAATGCCTCTGAATATTTCTTAAGTAGTGGAGCATTTTTGTATCTTTGTATATAAAAAAATCTGATTCTAAAATCCACCTAGAGATGAATGATGACATATTATTTTAAATGCTGTTCTCTCTTTAAATTGTAGAGAATTTAAGACTAAAGCCTATCATGTGCTAGACTTCTCATGTAAAGCATGGGGAGGTGTTCGTTATTAAAAAACCTTTTGCTGTTACCCAGTCTTTCTTTCCTCTGAATTTTTACCAACCACAAGATCTTATGAGTAACTTTAAAAAGTGCTTTAATTGCATAAGGTTTTTTTGGTTTTATTTTCAAAGTAAGCCTACTTAAAATACATTCGATTGGAGAACACTTTTGCAAAGCAAGTGAAAAAGCATTGGTTTTCTGCCTGTAATGCATTTTTGTTTGCCTTTTCATATGGCACTAACAATCCATTTCCTTTCCTCTCTGTTGATAAATATGTTTCATGTCTGTGTTTGGTCTTTAAAAAAAACCACAACAACTAAAGTACTGCAGCAACATAAGACTTGTACATGCTGGTTCTTTCAAGACTTCAAGACTGCTGAAGCCTAGAAGATTTCTTAGGTCTTAATAGTTTTTTGGTGGGCTCATTTGAATTCAGACCTCTGACTTGCTTTGCCTTTGCAGACTGTAGTATAAGGCCACACATTTCTGGGCTTATAAGACTGTTCCAGCTTTTTTGTAGCGTTTTCTGTTGTTTCAGTTAAGTCTGTTGCTTGGTTGGAGGGTTTTTTCTATTGATTTAGAGAAATGGAAAAATAAGAATTAGCAGTTTTCTGTTCATGTAATCACTAAGTGCTTTATGCGAGACCTCATATAAAATTAACAGAATTTAGAGAGCAAAGTAGAGAACATGAATATTCCAGTGGTTGGAAGAGAGATACTGAGATAGAAGCAGTCCATTTTTAATTTTTTAATGAGCCTTTAAAATATACTGAGTCTCACACCGTGTAATACAGTATAGTACATCATAGCACATCCCCCAGTGTACAGCCAATGGGGATATCCCTCTATTCAGAGTCCCAGTGACCAAATTATTAGTAAAAGTCAAGACCTGGATCAGACTGGCATGCTGTAAGACATCAGTCAATAGCCCACCCCAGTCAGCAAGCTTCTCTTTCATAATTGATACGTCTGTAGAGACATAATCTTGAGATTTCTGTTGATTTGTCTTTGGTGAACAGCACAGTGTGATACTGCCAGCTCTCCGGGAGAAGGCAGCTTGCAGTTGATGACAGAGCATTATATAGCAAGGCAATGGAGAACACCTCATGGAGGACAAACCATTTGGCAGGTAAAAGGTAAAAAGACAACCTGGACCACACAGCAAGAAATAGATGTTAAAGTTCACACCATTGGTTGTCCCCTGTTTGGGGCTATGGGATTTTGTCTAGATGTTTTATGGCCATCATCAGGGGCCGAAGAAAGCATGGGTGCTCTGACTGTTGAGGAGATAGAAAAAAAGTAGGGGACAGCAGTGGAGAGGCAAGTTGTTTGATAATAGGTGTTGTGATGATGGTGGAGCTAGAAGGCAGCCACCTGGTAAAGACAGCCCCTAAGAAGAGAGATGCGTGCATTGGTCCTTCCATTACACACTGCAAGGCATGCAATTAGGCTGCAGTGAAGCAATCATTAAAAGGCTAATTGTGTAACATGGAGCATTATGGGGGGCGCAACCCCAATCTTTTTCTTGCTCACTGTTCAGCCAGTGGGAGTTTTTCCTCCTCCCTCTGCTTGCGAAGCAGTTATGTTAATGCAGTGCAGCTTTCAGTGCTGCCAAGATGACTTTGCTTGAAGGATGACTACTTATTTTGTGGAGGGAGGTTGAATGCAGTTAGGCTTTTCTTCCCTTGTCACAGGGTCAGACTGCACACATGGTAAGTTAGGAGGAGCATTTGATGCTGCTTTCACATACCATGGGTGCAACAAAAGATGCAGCTCACCATTTTGACAGGTTTACTTCTAGCAAACTCACATCAAGTGTGCTGCTTTTCAAGTCATTAAAACACAGTCGTTTTGGTGAGGGCTTGCTTTCACATAGCCTGGCCACACCATCTGCTGAAGAGACAAACTATATTTTTACCAAGAAAGGTAATTTTTGAGATTTGCAATGTTTGGTGCTTGTTCATTTTGCCCTTTCTAGCAATGGATGGGGCTCTACAACTTCAGAAGTTCCAAACTTTAGTGACAGAAAAAGATTGTGAAAATTTATACTCAAGTTTAGTATTTCTGCCACAAGATGTAAAAAGGGAAAAAAAACCCCAAACCTGTGAGTGGGGAAGTAACACAAGTGACTTAGAATGGAAATGCAGAAGGCAATTTAAAAGATTCATTTGGGCCTTAAATATATTATACATCTCAGAACTGTGATAGACTCTTCAAGTGTCCTCGTTGCAGCTAACACCATTTGAAACTGCAGCTTTCCTTACGTTTCTTCATTGTTAGACTAGTTTCCTGTGGCTTCTTGCTTTCTCTATGGGATGTAGTGTTGCAAGTGTTGATCGGAAAGCTAGTGCCAATTTATCACTGCCGCCATCTAAATAACAGCCTTTTCTTTGAATGTTACACTACTGCAAAAGTGCAGGGGGGTTGTTCTATTTTATTTTTCTTCTCATTCCTTAGTCTTATGGTTCCTGCCTCTTGGCTTAAGCCTTGCCAGATGTATCCATAAGCTGTTCCTGACTCCTTGAAATTCAAGAACTAAAAAACAGGAAGGGAATCTTAGAAAGTCTGTAAATACCAATGGATGCAACATTTCTTCATACAGAAAGTTCTGGCACTGTCAAGACAGCTCTGTACAGCTTTTACAAAGAGCTTTTAAAAAAGTCTTCCAGGCCTTTTTCTTATCTATAGTTATGGATATTCTGGATTTTTGTTTTGTTCTAGTATGGAAGTGCTAACTGATGGATAAAATAGGTTTATGTTGTATTATTTATTTGGAAAACCTGCTGCCAGTTTCCATGGCAGCTCAGAGATCTAAAAAGGTGAATGGTTTTTAAATATTTAAAATCCAGTGCCACCACCTATATTGGAAACTCCAAAGATACAGAGGAGAATAATCTTGTAGACATTTGTTAAGTTTAATGATTAGAGCAAAGGAAGAGATACTATCTGTATCTGCAAGGAAGGAGGGAGTAATTTAGTTACTACATGGGCGTTGAGAGCAATGCCATGTTTATAGGCACAAGACAACCGAGGGAGTGTATTAGCTTAATGTGGACCCAGATACAATATACCTGCCTTTTCCCATATGAGAAGATAAATTTTCAGATGTAACCAATATTTCTTAAATGCCAAACTTTGCTGGCTTGCAAATTGCAAGATGTTCGTCATTTATCATACCTTTTAGATCACTCTTGTGGCCTGTCACTATAGCAACTCTATTGGCTTCTACAGCAACACCTGGTCCTATCGGTAGCTTTACCCTGTTGAAGTTTCTTCATAAATAATCCATGTGAAAGTGAATGTAGCTGTCATGTTAATTTGTGGCTAACCTGGTTCTGGCAAGTTTATAATTATATTTATGAAGCAAATAAAGCAGATTGTTTGCTTTTTCTTCAGCGATGACTTAACACAAACTGACAGAAACAAATAAAAGAAGCTTTACTAATCACAGTCAAACTAAAAGAGAATGTCACAAGGATGTTCTAGTTACTATTTCACAAACACACTCCTAAATCTGGCCTACTGTCTCTCTGACCTCTAGTTAATAGACTTTTTACATGCAACCTTTGGTTGCTTATTTCCCTTTTTCTGCTTTCCCCCTTCAGCTATTTTTTTAATCTTGTCCCCACCACAGCCTCATCCCCATCGTTTAAAGTTGGGTATAGCACCCATGGATGGCAAGATAACATTTATGTTTAAAAATACTATCTTAAAATCATGAAGGACCCAGCTGATTAAGGCCTCTGTTCATCACTCAGACTAAAGGTGGATAACAGTAAGCTGAGGGTGTGCATCTCCCTGAAGTTCCAGTGTCTCCTCTCCAGATCTGGTGTTAATTTTGTGGCAGACCTCTTCACACATAGGTCAGAGACAATAGCTTTAGAAAGAGTCAACAATTGCAAATTGTGTTAATGCTTTTCCATTGCTCTTGATACCTGAATATATGGGTGGGGAAGTTAGCTGGAGCAACAGAAGTCTGCAATTCTGCCCTTCTGTTCCATCAACAGACAGTCCCACTAGAAAACGCAATATTGCTGGTATAAAGTGGTAGCAAATAATCTTACACTGGAAATAAACTATTTGAGAAAAGTGTAAGAGAGAAGTGTGCCCACAGGACATAATATCCTCTGGAATTACTACTTATACATCACTGTTGAAGTCTGATGGAAACTTTCTGATTACTTTCAGAGGACCAGATAGTTATCTCTTCAGCCAAGATAAACGGCTAAATTCACAAAATGCTGATTGCCATCAGTTGGCGCTGTGGTTTGGCCTTGAAAAAGGTATGCAGATGACATAGTTCCCTGCCTCTGTTCATGTTTGACAAAATTACTATTTAAACTATTAGTAAATTTTACCAATTATGTCTCTGTTTATACCAATACTCTGCACTGCATTTATCTGCCTGGCAACTGGAATAAACTTCTCTGTTAAAGGATTAATAAGGCATATGTTTAATTTATTATAGATTCTATTCTTTACTCTTTCCTGTATTAGAGGAGACCTTCATTAATTTAGAACAACGTGGCACTTCTTGTAGTTCACATCATATAGAACAATTTCGTGGTTCAATTATACCATCCTGCCAATTATTCTTTCTGCCATCCTCTGAAGAGAATTCTTTAACCACGGTATATATGACATGACTTGCAGAAGCAGAGTAACCAAATCAACTGAAATCAAAGTAAGCCTTTTCTTGGGAGTTAAGCAAAGTCAGTCTGTACCAGACAGCTAACACTTGTGTTGCAGGATTGTTGCTATAGAAAATTAGCTGCTTCAGTTTGCTGCCTCTTCTTTTACAGATGATAGTTCAGTTAGGAGTGTCTGAGAGTTTATATCTGTGTCTATAATTCATAGAGGAATTACATCTGGAGATGCTGCCTACTGACACAGCTGACCTGCTTTAATCCTCTGAAAGGTATTCATTCAGTGGTTCCCCTGAAAAAATGGATGTGACACCTCATCATGGCGTAATACTTAACAATGAAATACATGCATAAAAATCCCATTGAACTGAACAAGGCCATTAATGCAGGAGCGGTGAGTGAGAATGAAACAGAAAATGAGAGACAGAGAAAAGAACCCTATTGTCAGCTTCCTCTCCATGGTGCATGGGTGAGTTAGAGAAGACAATCTGCCTCACTGCCAGAAGAGTTCAAAGTCCAGCTGATGACAGCGACCTTATTACTTCCAGTGTGTAAAAGGAGAGGACAATCTCTATAAACTATGTATCACATTAGCATTTTGAGAGAACTACTTTCTGATAGCTGAAGGGAGTGATTGAGTACAGTTTGAGATACTGATGTATGTACGGGTGTAGGAAGTTCTTGTCTGAGCCACCGATTAAGTAAAAATAAATGATTGAGACCAGAGCAAATTTGAAAGTTATATCAGATTGAATAATCTCATGTGTATTGGCTCAATAATTCACTGGCCAAAACCAATAATTAGGACTCTGTGTGTGTCTTTAAGATCAGGTTTCCATATGATCCTAAAACAGAGTTCGAAATGGGAATTCTTAAGGCATATCACAGAAAGGCTCTGCTGTCCTCATGGGCCAGGGTTCTAGTAAAGACAGTGTAAAGATCTGCTCTTGGCCAAACCCGTAATGCCACTTATTTCAGAAAAGAGATGTCATGCAGTTCTCTGCTCTTTCAAGGCTCAATACCTGGAGGGGAACCAGAAGCCACATGCCTGCTCCTTTGGCTGCACAGTTTCAGCTTGATGCGTCTTGGGTTGCTCCTTCAGGAGACTGGCTTGTGGAGTGAAGCATAAAAGCGTAGTGGTGCTGAGAATTCAGAAATCATTACATGAGGTAGAAATAAGGTAATTATGCCTGTAATTTTGTCCTTATGGTGTACGGTAAATCTTTAACATTTGGCAGTGAAAAGAGCTGAAGTGTATCACTAAAGTCTACCATAACCAGCTAAATTAATATGCGTACCTAAAATGTTTTTCAGGGCAAAGCAAGGTCAAGAAATGTATGGGGGAAAATGATGCGTCTCCAGAGTCTCTATTATGAATGATTAGGTTCAGATTTTACATTCCTCACACAGGAGTCTGTGTGAAAATGGCAACACTTCTTGTGATAATTTTCTAAGATTGCAATATTTTTCAGCGTTTCATAGATTTTCCAACATGACTTCTCCTATTGCTAACAGTAGGACTGCTCATGTGAAAAGGCATATGAGATTATTTGGTCATCTTTTGACCAAAAGTAGTCTGTCTACTCTAATTCAAGCATCATCTGTCTTTAAGAAACAGCATTTCTGCAGTCTTCACAGTTTCTTCTTGACTACTGTTAGCCACTTTTAGATTTGGATTTGGAAAATGCCATATACAGTCCTTCTCTTCCCTGGTTTATTTTTTTACAGAGGTAGGAAAATACAGAATGCCACATTTGTTATAGGAAAGAAAAAGGATGGCTTTAAAAAGTAGGGAAGACTTTGGCTAATAAGCTTTCTGAGTACAAATATGGCTCAGCAATTAGATTTGATGATGAAATAAACATCAAGTACAAAAGACAAATTATCTCCTACAATAGGGAGCAACCCCTCCCCAACTGTATCTTAACAGTCTCATGTGATTGCCACATCCTGGCACACAACAATACGAGCAGCTTCCTAAACATCCAAGATATTTAAGAAGTAGCTGCAGACGCTAAGTGAGCCACAAATAAATCTTACTATCACTTCATGGAGTTACTACAAATTCCTTAATTTATAGATTCTTGCTTGGGATGGGAGAGGAGAAGCAATTTAAAGTAATTATTTTTAAACTTTTAAAAATTAATTCACTTGGTATTCTGGTAGTCTTGATACCATGTCAGTAGTAATTCTGCATTGATACAGAGCTGAGCAATGGTATGCTTATATTTTGCTGGAACAGCAGAAACTTCCTGTAATTGTTATTGATTACTGCAACCTACAGCAGTTTCATAAATATTTCTGTGCTTGTAAAAATATTAAGTTTCTATTTGCGTCACTTTGAATTTGCAGGATACATTCAACTTGTTTTTCTTCAAATGATTGCCTCTATCTACAGTTTCTTTTTTATTAATTTTTTTGGTTTTTTCCCTTTTCCTTGCTTTAGTTAGCAATGTTGCATAGTGACCAAGTGGTCTCAAATCTCAAAGCATTTTCCACCAATTGATCAAAATAGATCTTAGGTGGAGGACTGCTATTTGAGGTTATAATTCTTGGGTGGTTGGTAAGAGGATTTCAGGTAGCTAATACCATTCATCACTGAAATAAGAAAGCCTCTGGGATCAGAGAACTGGATTAATTTTAAATCCCAGTTTAAGTAGGAAAGTTCGAGTGTACATCTGAAATAATAGCAAATGCTCCACCCCAAATGCTCTTAGCGTAAAACACAACATATTTTGATCAGAGAGTATCTAATGTGATGTTTGCAAACCTCATAAAATATAGATATACCTTCCCTGTCTGATCTTAAAACATTTAGGCTTTAAAGAAATTATTATGAAGCATCTCATGTTTATGTGGTTTTGCTCTTTTTATTGCATTTTTGGGTATAAAGGAAGGATAATAAAAGGACCTTGTAAAGAGAGAAAGCAAATTCTTGTTTATAAATTGAAAATGAATACTACAAAAAGACCCAAACTATAGAGGAGTCTTAAATGCTTCTACAAGAGTAATTGTATCTGGAGTACACGTCGAACCAGGTATTTTTAAAGCTAGGTGTAAACAGAAGCCCAATTCTGATGATACATTGAACAGGCTGTGGTTTCCTTGTGTACGCCCCTGGGTTTCATTCCCACAGAAATCAAGGACTGTGAAGATGGTGCACAGCCACGTCTTGACCCACAGTGTACAAAATACTGCGTACCCCAAATACAAACTCAGCATGTATTTTGGCCTAGAAAGTGTGAGGTGCCCCCCTGCCAGAGATATCCAGTGCTGGTTAATTTATGCTCCTCTGCAAGGTAGGGTCAGTCCATAGGGCTGCTGCACAGCACTGCTCTCTGTTAATGAGGCAGCCTGGCTACTGCTACCATCCAACATGTGTGTCCTAAACTGGGTGCGACACTACTTTGAAAGCAATGTCCACAGCAAAGAGAGGATGGAAACACATATGTTTCATTTAATGCTGTTAAAAATACTGAGCTCAGCATGCCTCAGCCTTGGTAAAGCTCGCAGGGCAGCTCTGTGCCTGCTGTTGGAGGGAGGGCAATGAAAACAGGAAGGAAGAAATAGAAGCGGTCTGTCTGGGAAGGGGCAGCACCCAGGTCTGGCAGCTCTGAGAGGTGATAAAGAACTGTTTGCAGGAGCCTGCAGGTGCAGCAAGCTGTAGGAACATGTTCATCTAATCTGCATGTAGCAGGGAACGACTGCTTTGGGACAGGGAACTTGGCATCACTGCTCTGCCTGTGGCCACTCGCTGCCCTCAAGATGTTGTGTGTTTCTAGCCATCTTTGCTCCTGTTTTAGTACCTGGCATGCTGCAGCTCACTACCAGTAGTTGCTGGGTCCTCACATATCCTCTTTGAGATGTGGTGAGGGAATCAAGTCCCGTTTCTTCTGAGCCTACGACCATGCCAGTGCCTCTCCTTCAGTTCGCTGGCTCCTTGTGCCATCACACTGCAGCGGCTGTGGTGCTGTGGCATAAAGCAGAGCTGTCTCTGAGAACTGTGGGAGGTTTTGCATGTCTGCAAACAGGGCAATGATGTGAACATAAGTAACAAATTTAGGAGCAATGGGAATACAGTATAATTTTTATTTTGGAAGAGCCTCCATCTGTGCTTCAGAGTTATTCCAATAATCAGATTTCTTGGTTTCCTGCCTTTATTTAGGCCTATTTATCCTGGTCAGCTGGTTTTATTTGTTCTGCAAACACCTTTCTGTTCTCCCCAAGTAATTTTTCAACCTATCGAGCGGTTTGATGTTTGATTTTAAGAGGAAAAGGTTCTTCAAACTTCTCAGAGGTTTGAACTGCAGAAAATATTCAGTGGCTGTCTTGAGGGAGGACAAGTCAGTGATGAGAATTAAGGGAAAAAACAAGGAGAACATGAGTTGACCTGTTTTGTTAATGTGCTAGAGGAGTTACTCAAAATATCTGTGGCTCAGAATCAGCCATGGTTGTTTCTTCTTCTTTCTCAATAGGTTTTGGGGGGGGGATGGGATATGGGGATGGGAGAGTGGCAAGAGGGGCCTGAAGGATCTGGAGGAACGACTTAATACTGCAGAAGTGAGAGAGATCTGAATGTGTAGCAAAGAACCAGAGTTAGTGTAGAGTGGGACAGGATGAAAGGTTGTAAGTCTATAGGAAGTACTTTGTTAGCCGTACTTCTTGTGCAAGAAGTAATTTAAATGCAGGATTTTTCTGAAGTCTCAGATCTTTTTCATTAATCTCCAGGTTAGCACTTTAAAAAGGTTTGCTATAAATTCAGCACTTGATAGCTTTCTCCCATTGGTGCAAGCCTTCCCTAAGTTAGATTTAACACCTCCTCCTTTTTTTTTACTTTTCCTCCTTCTTTCAGAATTAGCACCAAGCAGCTATATGCCACATGCACGTTTCTCTATTATCGGCAAACCTCAGGAAGCTCATTAAGTTTTCTTTATGACTCCTATGCACTGCTGGAACCATACCTAAGTGGAGCATTTGACTGTCAGTGATTAGATACCATGAGGGTATATACTTTATAAAATATCATAGTTGGCATACCGAAATAGACAAGTATAAAAGCACTGCAGAGGACCATTTATTCAACAGGCATTTCAGTTGCATAAACAGTAACACTTACTGAGTTCCTGACATTGGCTTGCAGCTTCAGTAGTAAAATTGCTTCTGAAAGAGCTTCTCTGTAACCAGTTTCTGCCATGGAGTGTGGCAGAAATAAATATATTCTAAAATCAAGAAACTTGTAGATGTCAGATGGCAGGTTCTGACTGATATATTTTTCCTCTTTATAATGCTATTTTGAGTGTTTTGGTGTAAAGTACTTCTTCAAAGGGAAATACCCTTGAGTGAAATATGACATTGGCGGAATATCTGGTGAGTTTTTGGGAGACAGTAGTCTTGTTCCTCAAATATTCCTGTTTAACATGATGCTCACTGGACAGACTGGAATAATGCCAAAGGATAGGCTACCCCTGCAGCAAAACGTGCCAGGTCTGTAACTCTCATTATAAAGGAGGTTTTATTAGTTCTTGTATTGGTGATCCTGAGGAACTGGTGCTTTTATCAAGGTCATCTTTGACTAGTAAAAGTACTACAGAGAAATGTTCTTTTCCTTCTTTCTTTATTTGTTCTCAGTTCCCCGAGATTTCTGAATATCTGTTAATGTTCTTAAATTATTTTTTTGTCCATAACCAGTCATTTTTTCTATTTTAGATCTCTCTTCTGCAGCCACACCACTGAGGGTACATGGAACAGTTTTTGTTGTATTTGAGTGTCTGGGCTGATCTTTTACACCAGAATTACAGTTTCCAACACTTAAAGACCACGATAAAATGACAGAGAAGGTCATATGGAGATCATGCCCTACAGTCTGTGTACTTTAAAATGTTGTCAGGCAGGGCCCGCAAAGTTGTTTGTAACCCTTTTGCAAATGTTGGCTGACACATTGCAGCTTAGCATGGAGCAGGAGTCAAACAATGGCATTAGTGGGCACATGCCACTATCTGGATCAGTCTGACTTAGAATTAAACTGTATTTGAAACATCTCTCCCCTTTTTGAAAGAGTTAGGTACGGTCTGAGTTGCACTAAATGAGGGTTATTCTCTCTTTTACATAACAGCCCTTCTGTTTTTATGTGAAGCAGCTAACAATTCTCACTAATTTTTAATAGTGTCTTATCCAATAAGGTATAAATTGCACCAAAACCATTTTTAAAAATTTTTTTTTTTAAAAAGTGGTGCAATAATTTTCCAAAGTGTTGCCACATCTGCAATTTTGGTAAGGGCTAAACTGGGCAGCTCCCACCAGGGCTCCTCCACCCCACACAGCCCACCCAGCAGCAGCAGAACACAGGTCCTGGTCAGCACCTTTCTGACCCCATGGCCTGGCTCTGCTTCCCCCGTAAGTTAGAATAACCATGAGCTGCTCTAATTTCTTTTGGCAGAAAGAGCTCCCTGGAGGCATTCCTCTGTTTCTGAATACTTTGCGTTAGTCGAAGACCCTGCTTAAGATACTCCATCTCTGTGTCAAGGACAGGGAATGTGTTGCATAAAGCACTTTGCTCAGAGGCCTGTTAAAGGCACCTTTATGTCTCTAATGGACTAGAGCAGTGCATGAGGGATTAATCAGAGGGCAGAAATGATCCCCCCCTCCCTCCTTGTTTCTAAGAAATATTAGTATCTCACAGACCCCATTTTCATTTTCTTACAGCACTTCACAAGCCAAGAGAATGCTTCAGGACAAGTCGCTTATTACTCAGGGACAGTAAAGGATAGGAGCTTTGCTGAGGCAATATATTTACTTCTAGGAAGAGTATCTTCTGTCAGTTCTCATTTTCTCTTTGTTTTTGAGCTTGCCTAGGAGCAATTCTGGTGAGATCTGAAGGGAATCGCCATGGGAGGTCACTGTGACAGGACTCCATAAGAAGGTCTCAGAGGCTTTCTGATAGGGGACAGGTTGTACAAACAACAACAAACTCTTCATCACCACCCCCCAATAATAACCCACATACTTGTGTGAGATGGAACAAAATTAGAGACACTATAGTAATGAGTTCACAGCATGGTTTATCTCCATGGCAATATATCATATACTTTGGAAACTACTTGGTCTAGATCAAGTGTGTTAACCCTTTGTTTTCTAACTGGATGCAAAAAAAGATGCCTGAATTACTTTAATCAGCAAATTTGGTTCTGTTAGTCTCTCTTTCATCTTTTTCCATATCCTCCCTGTGTCTTTCCTACTCTGTTAAAATGGCATAAATAATTTTCATTCCCTTTGTCTATTACTCTTGCCATCAACTACAGGTGACGTGGGAGTTCTTCAGTCTCTCTGTGAGACAAAAGAAGCGCTCTTAACCCTTTCATATTAAGTACCAGATACCTTAGTGGTGTAGAAGGTGGAAGCTCGGAGCATGTCTCTTTCTCCTTGGGCTGTCCTCCGTGCTGTTCTGGTTGGCCCCAGCCTGCTAATACCTGGTTAGAAATCAAGAGGATAAATGAACTCATGATAGGTAAATATTTACCGCCGCCATTCCATGTGTTTTTATATTCTCTGTTTTGTAACACTGTTTCCAGCATTAGTTTTTTAAAAAAAATCCATAGGAAAGTGTGTCACTTATTACATTTCCACTTCAAGGAAAGGGCAAAGAGCCCTTTCTTAAGAGACAGGTTCATCATCAAAGTAATGCACACACACACACAAAAAAGAAACATAGAAGAGAATGATAGAAATGTTGGTTGAAAAGGAAGTCACCCTGTGGAGCATTCCTTTCAAACTAGGACTGTCGCCAACCCTAGACCAGGCCAGCTAGGGCTTCATCAGCTGGAGGCTGGAGAACTTCCAAAGGTGGAGTTAGTTTGCACTGCCTCCCGGGTAACCCCTTCCAGCCCTGCTCTCCCCTCCCAAAGATGAACTCTTTCCTCCAGGATGTTAACATCTCCACCAATACTAAGCAGAGCTTGGCTTCCTTACCTTTCTAAGTGCCTTCCGGGCAGCTGCAGGCTGCAAAACCATCTATTTCCTGAACTAAACCAATCCAGCTTCCGCAGTCTCTCCCCAGTCACGTGCAGCAGAGACATTACTGTCTGTGTAGTCTTTTTCTGGATTTTCTCCAAATTTTCAACATATCTCTTGACTTGGAGAGTCCAAAAGCTGGTTATAGTATTTCAGGTGAGCCTCAGAAAGTGCTGGGTCGGGAGGGTATAATAATTGATCTACTGGCTGCTCTCCTAACACACATGGGTAGTTTGCCTTGCTACTACGAGAGCACGCTTTTTAGCTCTTTTTTAACTAGACATCTGCAGTAACTGCCAGACCTTTTCCAGCATAGCAGCGACTCTGCAGGTTGGCTCCAGACTGTACTGACCCACCAGGCTATTCTGCCCTAGATACAGAACTTCTTGCTGTTCCTTGTGGAACCTGAGTTGTGTCAATTCTGAAGCTTTTCAAGGTCCTGACTGGGTAAATTTCCCTGCTCGGAGATTGAATCTCTGAAATGTGTTAGGAGTTCAGACATAGCCAATTTAACCACACTGGATTAAGTTTATTACAGGTGCGACTCCCTTCATTATTAGGGACATGTCCTGCAGTTAATTTCTTTCCCCTTGCTGTAAAGCATTGTGAATAAAAGTGTTCTGCTGAAATAGGAGGTCTGTGAATGGTCTTGACCCCCGTGCTCTAACATGCATTATCACCTGTTCTGTAAACTCCAGAAGTCTGAGTTGTTTCTTGTTTGTTCTACTGCAGTGGATCCAGATCAGGCTCAGCCAAACAATTTGAGCTGGCCCAGTTTGAAACAGGTGCTCTGCATTCCGTCTGGCCCGTTTCAAGTATTACTAGTCTTGCAGGTATACTTTAGTTCAGAGGGTAATTTATTTCAGAATCATCTTAAGCGTCAGCAGGTTTTAAAAGGCTATGGTACTAAATTCTGCCAGGACCTAGTGCTGCAAATTCAGCTACTAATTTTATTCATTAATCAAAATAAAGCTATTCCTCATTTTCAAATACAAAAATTAAGAACAGCTTTAAGATAAGTAATACATAGACATAAAAGGTCTATTTCTTGTTTTACTTCAGCACTGAATCATTCCAAACTCACTGAAGGCAAAGGTGTTGCACTAGTATAAAATCAATAAGAAGGGTGTTGAAAGGGCCATACTTTCCACATGCAGTGAATGAGAATTGAAAGAGAGGTTTATAATATCATAAACCTTGGAACTGTGTCAGTAATTATCCCTGATATGGCCTGCCAGGGAAATGACCACCATCTGCTGCTGACCACCCTGAAAACACAATCAGGCTACTGGTACTTGCTGGAATTAGTGGGAAACTCACCCTCGTGACTGCAGCTCTTCAGATGATGTGAAATTGTATGTAAGGTGCAGGCTCGGTCTGCATAGATTTCTTCAGGCTCTGAAGTGGAGAATATTGAAGTAGATCTCGTTTGTCTGAAAATTGCTGTTCAGCTTCCCCCTCTGTGTTATATCACTGCTTTTGTTTTTTAAATTGCTGGCAAAAATGGCTACCTGCCGAGGTTTCGGTGTATTCTCTCTGGTTTGTGCATTTAGAAGTGGGACTTTTTGTCATAGAGCTCCTTTGAGCTAAAGTTAATCTTTTTCTTTATGAAAATGAGATGTGACTGCTTTTAAAATAAAGAAAACGTTTCAAGGTTCTGAGGGAGTTCCAGTAATAAACACACATTTCTACAAGGAATATACAGAAATTCAACTGTGGTAAGACAAAGTGTGATAAAGAAATCTGCTGAAATGAAAGAACTTGCTGTAGGAAGGAATGGCACAGAAAAGTTAGATTACAAGAGGCGGGAGGTGAAATACAAAAGAATCTGTAAAGAATACAGGGGAACCCTGATTTTAGTTTGGCTATTCCAATGTGCCACTGACCCTTGATGCACTGACAAAAGGGTACCTTCGCAGATGATTTTCTTAGTAAAAGAAGTAGAACAATAACAGAAAATAATACCATGTAAGTTCCTGTTACTTCAGAGTACAGCAAAGAAGTACCAATATGGTCAAGCAACAGCTTCTAGAATTAGCGAATACAGAATTCAGGAGAAAAAATAGTAATATGAATAAGGCAGAATGGAAAGAAGCTGCGGAGGGATTGTTTTGTTTGCTCTCCCTCCCCCATTTCAGACAGATTAAAGAATTATTAAAAATTAAAATGCAAAATCAATCTCAGACAAACCAAGTGAGAGTGGCTTCAGCTGAACTGGGTAATATCTGGAACCCAGGGGACCCAATTCTTCTTCATCTGTTTTTGGCGATGATATAAAGGGTCTCTCTGAATCATTTGGAGTGGCCTGCAGCAGTAATAATGTATTCCTTAGAGCCGCGCCGCTCATTGACAGGATGCAGGACAAGAGATGCAAAAACCACTGGAGAGGCTTTTTGTCAGCGTGAAATGAAGCACTTTGGCTTCTGTGAATGAAAACAAGATTGTGGTGGCATTAGATGCACATTAAGGATGAAAATAGGCTCTGCTGTAAGAGGTATTTCCCAAGAGGGAGCCATCTCAGCATTTGGTCAGTGTTTGGAGGCAGAAGGGGCGCAGGGCTCAAACTGAGCTCGACTAAGTCCTGGGATGTGTTTGTAAAATTCGGGTTTGCAAATATTTTAGAAAACTGTTGCGAAGTTTTGTTCATTTAATTGTGGAATTATCTACAGGGATTCGGGTGGAAATGTTACTTTGATAGCAGTGTTACAAAGGAAAATAAATCCACTGTTTTTTCAGGCTGTAATGGGTACTGAACACAGTTTCCACTCTGTGATACAGAAAACCCCATGCCATACATAAACAGGGAGGAAAATAAGGGGTTTATGTATCATACAAAACCAACCCTGTAGTCTATATTAGGGGCTCCCATGTGTAGGCTTAGGAGAGTGAAGGAGCGGAAAGTAACTCCCTTGCGTGCTTCCCTGGGCGGGTGGCTGTTCCTCACTCTGCCTCTCGCAATCGCTCCTGCGCCCACTGCGGAAAATGCAGCCAGCCCCACGTAAGGAAAGGCAGCACAGGAGAAGGTACCCTCATTGGTATTGGCCTTCTGAGACCATTGCTGTGGCTTTTAGCTGCTTTTTTTTCCTCCCTCTGTCTTAACTTTCAAGTCCGTGCCTTCCTCCTAATTATAAAATAATAAAAGAACCCCACAGTGGTTCCATGCAATCATCTTGAGGTTTAAGTCCCAATTCTCAACTCGCAATATTTTTATTTCAGCTTAATTTCCTTCTCTCCAGTGATATTATTCTCCAGTTACGTTGAAACATGACTTTGTGAACTGTCTTTATGGATAGCATATAGATGCAAATTCAGCGATTTATTGCAAGTGCTGCAGTACATGCGAGGAGGAAGATGGAACCTAACGTGGAAAAGAGACGGATTGTTGTAACATAATTCTGTTTTCTACCTTTCCCCATGGTGAGTGAAGGATCGCACAATGCAGAACAGTAAAGACAAAGGTACACTATAATACATTTATCCTTATACCACTCAAGTGAAACAGCCGTCAGAAAGATAAGGGTGCTAACCTCACAAGGTATATAAATGATAAATGTGCTATAATATTTTCTATCTCTCTATTTTTCTCCTTTGATGCTGTTATCTCAAGATCTCTAGCACAATAGTGTGGAATACGTTTTATTGTTCTATAAGTTGCCATGCTATCTTTACAAATAAATATGTTCAGCATATCAATATATAAAATGAAAACACCAACATTCTCTTAGCGCGCCCCCAAAATGAATAGCATCCTCACAGTGCTATTTGATATGCTGAAGCCTAATGATATTTCTTGTTCAGAATCTGTAGCCATTCAGCTTGAAAACAAATAATTAAAATAAATTATACCCTTAGCGTCTACAAACTAAGGAGGCGAACAAAAATAGCTGTGTGGGAGGGAGGTTAACACAGGGATATCTGTTGACAGTGTTATGAAGACCTCGAAGGGATTTGTATGTTGGCCTGCCTGCAGTGATGTGTGTGAGGAATCCCATGTCAGACTGTTAAGTTTAGCAAACAGGATTTCCAGTAATAGATTTTCAGAAAAATGTGGTTACCCAGGGGTATTGTGCACTTCCCAATTACTCAAACGCTCAGGGAGACTTCGGCCTTTCTCTTCTCAGCTCGTATATGCACACGTGTATATGCATGTAACTGTTGGGTTTGCTTGCTTTCTGTGATTCTCTGCTTATGTGCTCAGTGTTGTGAGAGAGATTCTGTGACCTTTAAGACAGCTGTCAGTCACTTTCTATAGGTGCTGGCAAAGATACATGCTGGTTTTTCTGATGGTGATGAGTGACTCTCACAGCTATTGCCTTTGCAACTCTCAGATCCTTTTCGTTATCTTCCTCTGTTATCTTTTTCAGTGCTCAGCGGAAAGTTTCCATGTTCTGGAAACTTTAGGTCCTGACTTTTATTAATGCTGTAGGCTCTGAGATGCAGGCCCCTCTGCCACGCTGAACAGCTAATGACCATGAAGTTTCTACTGCGAGGAAATCATCATTAACAACCCCAAACTCTCAGCTTGGGGCAGGGCATCCTCTTTAGTCTTTTCCATGTGTTCCGATATCTGTTTATTGGTGCTCATCGTTTCAGAGGAAGGAACCAACTGAGGTGATGTATGAGTAGAAACAGGGAGAGAATTTTAATAAGGGAAGCAGCATGGGCCAAGTGGCCTTCTCTGTACTTTAATATGCCTTGTGGTCATCTTGTCTCCAAACACATATGACTATAAATAGCTTCGTTTCCACCAATCTGCTACTCTTACAGAAGAGAAAAGAGGCATTAGGCAGGGCTACACTGTCTTGCTGGGCAAGAATAAGGATTTTTGTCACTCCCCAAAAGGCCTGACCCATTTCAAGTTATGTGTATAACCTAAAAACCAGTCTACAGCAGCTGACATTAAGTGGACTTTCAGGACTTGCCTCCAAGTGAAAGGGGGAAAAACTGGAGGGACCATGACATACGGGTTTGCAGTGGTCTGCCAAGGAGGTCTTGTTTCCCCCACCCCAAAAGAATGTCAGTTGCTGTGCCAGCCTGTTCCCAGCCTCTCCTTACCTGAATGATGCCTCACACAATGGCTGGAATCCAGCCTATTTCAAGACCTGAAAGTTAATTTTCTGGTTGCTTATAATCTTTAGATGATCTAGGCATCTCCGAATAAGGCTAGTAACAAGTTGTCTCTTTTTCTGGCCTGTTCTTTTTCTGTCCCAGATGCTTTCTCAGTAGATCCTAGTCCATAAACAAAAAGCTGAATAATAAAAAGCCCGGAGGAAATTAAGAAAAATTTTCACCGGGAAAAAAAATCAGATTCAAAAGATGAGAAAAATTCTGGATGACTTTTGGTTCTTTAAAAAATTACTTACTTTCCCTAAACTGAGGTCTGGAAATTACTTTTTTTGCATTTAAAAAGGAGGTGATATTTTAGATTTTGTTCTCCTGAGGGAGAGCTATTGTTAGCTTGAATTTGTATCAGACTTTTTAATTTTGATTCAAGTTTCATAATTTCGGGCGTATCAATGAACAGTGTCACACTGAGCAGCTATATCTGTCTGCCTCTTTGGATTTGAAATAGAGTTAGAATACATCAGTGATTCGCTTACAAGACCAGAAGTCAGAAGATCTGGGGACAGATTTACAACTTGTCTAAATTAATCTTAGCTATTTATGGCTTCTGAGTAAGTAACCTAATTTACATCAGCTCAAGACCTGCACTTTGCAAACTCTTCCCATCTACTTCCTAAAAAAATGCTTGGGTAAGAAGCCCAGCAAATGTCTTAACTCTTGCACCCCAGTTTTCGCTTTGGTAAAATAGGATGATGATGATAATGATGATGATTTTACTTGGAGTCATTCCAAACAATGGAATTGGAAATTTTCAGAATGAAACATCTGTGGAAATAAGAAATTATATAGGAACGCTATCTATGGAAATGGCATACAGGAGCAGTTTGAGTTCAGAAGCCAAGCCTGTTTCCTCCATGTTTTCAACCAATCTGAATCATGACCCTCTGAGGATGGGTACCTTCTGTACAGCTCCACACACACTGATAATAAACTGAACTAAAACTCCTGAATTACTGATGACACAGGAAAAGCTCAGTTATTGCCTTTGTTGCTTTCGCCATTCCTTGGCCTATATGTCTTTGTAGAAATCAACGATTATCTCAGCCCTGAAAATGTTGTTGTTACTTCATTGTGCTGAGCTTTTCATGCAGTGCAGTAGCTAAAAGAGAGGAGCGCGCTGTCCGTTTTTGGAAAGAAAAAGCTGAGACCATCCATTTAATGTCACTTAGGACCTATTGCAGCAGAATAATTCCGTCATTTAGAATTTTAGATCAAAGCATAAATAGTCTAAAGCTACACTGCATCCCAGAGGTGAGAAGATGGAGACTATTTGCAGTCATAATACCAGATGTTTAGCCATTGCTATAAATTCAACAACAAAAACTGGAAATAAAAAGTGAGCTGTTAATTGGGGATATCTGGAGCCATGTCACAGGTGAAAGATGATCTAAAATGCTGCTTCATAGCACAATGCAATAGTGAAATTAGCACATGTCTATTATCGCTGCTTGCGACTCTGCGGGAAACTAATGGAAGCAGCTTAATCTTTTCAAGCTCCTCTAAAAGGAGAAATGTAGGATTTCACCTGTGTTACAGAGTTTTCCCTCCTCTCTTATTCCTTTCCAAATTCTTACTGCAAGGCAGATTTTTCTTCCTTAATGCCTTGACTGCGGATTGACTAAATAACTGTAGAGATCAGGGACCTGGTCGTGCATTGTGAGAGGCAGCTGTAGCGATCCATTTTGGTAACAGAACGGGAAAGGGCGCAGTCCTAAAATTCCCCCTCTCGAACCAGTTTCAGGAAGTTCTCTTTCCAAAGCAGTAAAAGCAACGGCATTAATTATACATTTCCATTATGACAGAGCCAACATCAGCAGTGACTAAAACATAATTTGTTTAGGTGGCAGCGCAGGCTGTTCTCTGATCAAGTTTTGTTTCCCACAGGGAAGCATCAGTCTTAAATTACACAGCAAGCAGGCAAGAGAAAGGAAGTAAACAATCAAACACTTCCCAGAGGAAGAAAAAGAAGAAAATTTGTCTCTCAGTGTCCTATTAAATAAATAAATCTACATTTTTGTCACTTAACAAAAAAAAAAATCAGCAGTGGGGTTCAGCTTTGATTAAGTATGCTTTATGTGGGGCTTCATAGGATTGCATTTTAGATTTCCAGTGAGAAGTTGCTTTCAGTGCAAAAGAACTTTCCTGCTGGGTGGAAGGAAAAGATGATAGGAGGAAAAAAGCCTTGGGAAGTGCTGACAAGAGGGAAGCATGGGATGTCTTACTTGCCCTGCTGTAATACATAGAGTGATCTGGATTTTTGTTAGTAAGGTATGCACAAAACCAGCACTGGGCTCTATCAGCATGTTCATTTGTACAGGATCACCAGTATCTATGTATTTCCTTACAGTTGGAGTTAGAAATGCATCTATCTAAGGAAAATCATGTATGTTGTAAGCCTGAATTCAGTTTATTAAGCATGGGCCTAATTTTACTTTATCTTCAATGTCAGTGGATCTATTATTTTGCATAAATCTATGAATGTATTTTAGTGCCTTACCAAATCAAAGAACCCAAAGGAATGCTTTTGTTATTTGCTTTTAATTTTTGACTGGTATAAAAAAAAACTGGTTGTGATTTTCTATTGTAATTTGACTTTTAATATCATATCCCCTGACTACTTCAGCCTCTCTGTATTTGGTGTGCATAGAGCAAAAGCAAATATAAGCTGATTTTTTTATTATCTCCAACACTTTCAGGAGAAACAATAAAAACTGGGATGAAATATGTGCCATTTAACAGGAGTATCTTCCTGTTCAACATCCCATTCCCTCTCCAGTGGATCTTGCTGGCAATTTCAGATAAATGAATAGAGAAATCCAAAAATGCATGTCATTTACCCCATGCACAGCAACTACTGCTTTGGAACGGCTATCGCAGAAAATTAGATTCTCTCTGATACAAGCGAAAAAACCTACATGTTGTGCAAGTGATTATGGGGAATGTTCTTTGAGCTGAGTAGGCTTAATTTAATTGAAGTCCTTAATATTTCCTGTATTGAGAAAAAATAAGAAAAGATGTTTCTGACCACACAAACTTTCCAAAGTCATTAGATACCAAAGAGAGTCGTTGCCAAATTTTAGTTTGAAAGGGAATGGAAGCAGCATTGTCTCCTTATTGCTGGTTTAAACCAGTGTGGTTTATTTTATAATTTAAACATCTAGCCATTCTTTAATTTTAAGAGTAACTATACTATTCTAGCTGTTTGGAACCTTAAAATACAGTGGTCTAAGATCTTCATACATCTATCATTCATAAATGGCTCAGTTGCACCGTTGATTCCCCAAGAATGATGGAAATACATAAAAAATGTAAATGGGGCATGTAAATGAGCAAAGCTAATTAGATCAGAAGAAGTAGTCTTGTTGAAGTCAATTGGAAAAACTCCCATTGACTTGAAAAGCGCAGGTTTCAACCAAGATGTCAACACTGAACTGTAATGGAATTATAGACAGGGAAGTCTTGTTTTGTAATTTACTTTTGCCTACACAAATTGTGAAGAATATCCCAGAATAAAAGCACTGTATGGAAGTACCTCAAAACATGATGAAAATTCAGATCTGAAATTAAATGTAGCCGTTAAGGACCAACCCTGCATATCTATTAGATTTGAGTGCCATCTTCAATCCTTTAAAAAGCATTCAAGTTATGAGAAAATTTCTGTTGAGAAATCACCTGTGTGATAGTTAGGCATGATGACCAAAAGGTCTTGCTCTGACTGTCACCTGATTTCATTGGGGTAGAAGACTGCAGTGGGGAGGGAGGCAAGAAACTGTTCAAAACAAGAGAGCGGGTGGGAGCGTGAGTACAAAAACATAATTGCAGTGATAGATGCCAGCCTGCTGGAGCAGCTACAAAGAGAATCCCTCTGTCATTTGGATAGTTTTCTTTTTGTTTAGTTTATTTAAAAAAAAAAAAAAAGCAGTAAGCTCTCTTATCTTGCTTTTCTGTATGTATAACCCTTCCTAGATCTTGCTATTTTTGATAGTTTAGAGCCAAAGCAAAAAGAAGCAGGCATCTTGAAAAAGTATGTTCAGGTTTTGATGCTGGAAGCTGTGAAATTAACTGGGGTTTGAAGTGTTTTCCATATTTTTGGATTTTGCTTGTGAGCAGTGAATATTCCTAGAGAGAGTTTTGCATCTTCGGTTTTGCTTTCCCTCAAAAACTAGTTATTTAATGATAATATATTATGTGACATTTTACACTCTGTTTGAAAAACCATCTTTTATTTAACAGTGTTTTGGCAATATTTTGAAGATAATTTACCTAAAGTCATTGTCATCTATTCACACTGTTAAAATATTATGTAGGCTTCATGAATAGGGACACTAAAAACATCTTTGAAAGTTCAAAAATGCTTTTTCTGCAGCAGCAGCTATAATAGAGTTGCACTTGGGGAACATTTTTCCTCTGATGCCTTGTGTTTATACAGCTTTTATGACTTTAAGGAAAGATCTCAAGCTGCTCCATAGTTGTTAGATTATTTTCCTCCTCATAAATATGGCACGTAAAGTCTGACTACCCTGATTTACTGAAATCATGGAAAAAGTCTTCAGTATCTTCACATTGCAGAGGAAAGCTGGGCAGCAGGAAGAGCCTTCCCCCTGTGTAAGTGTTCTAGTTTTCATCTGTAGACATCAGGGCTTCCTGGAAGATGCCAGACTGAAATGGTCGGATGTGAAAAGTGCCGTTTGGTTATTACCCAGATGTAGTGAGCCATTATCTAAATTGTTCTTTTTTGGGGGTACAATGAAAGCTGGAATCTTGGTAATTTCCTTTCCAAGCCCACTGAAGTGGACTAAGTTTTGGACTAAACACTACTGTGAGCAGATTGGAGACCCAGATAAAAGGAATTAAGAAAAGAGGTTGCTCTGGCTGTTCATCTCTGTAATGTGTGCCTTTGAAATTTGGAAGTCTGCTGCTCCATATTGGCTGCTTGTTTCCCAGGCGCAGTCATTCTTAAGTCCCCTTTTAACTCACTCTCCTCAGCAGGATTTCTTCTGCTTGCTAATTGCCAGCAGTGAAAAATCTACGGAGGCAAATTGATGAGGGAGAAAAGGTTTCCAAACCCAAGTGGCTGGGGTGAGGAACAAGAAGAAAATCAAGAAGGTTTTGGTATTGTATTTTTCATCTTTTTTTTCTTTTTGGTACAATAAGGAAAAGACCTTTTCCTACTAACTCTATTGACAATGATTTGGCACTTTCGGAAGTATTTCTGCAGTCTCATAGTCCCAGCTCCATAAAGAGGAAAGAGATCAATAGTGGAAAATAAACATGGTAACTAAAACTTCTAGATTCATGTTAAATATCATATGTTCACTTTCTTGTTTTCCAGCTCTGAATCACAGCGTAGCTTGAGGAGAATGTTATATAGCGCCCCCGCTGTTGTGGATCAGCAAGAACATGTGTTTTACAGCTTAAAGTAAGCATGTTTCTATTTCCCTCCCAATTGTGATGAATTGTAGATACCTGTGATAAAGAATGATAGATCTTAAAAAGTAATTCTACATAGGAAATGATGCTGGGAGAATTTCTCACAGTTTCTGCAGTTTTTCAGGTTTTTGTCCAGTACTATCCTATATCTACACCTCTTAACTGACATCTGGGGGTTGGACTAGATGATCTCTTGAGATCCTTTCCAGCCCCTACAATTCTGTGATTCTGTGTAGTCACTGGCCAAACTGGTATTGCTCTAAAGGAAAGCAGCCTTGGTGGCACTGGGCTGGCGGGCTGATTCTGAAGCACAGCATTAAAAGAAAGTACAGAATTGTACAGAGAACTGGAGTGGCACAGGGGGAAACGGATGGGACAGGCAGTTCTTACAGAATTGTCTCGGTCATCTAATTTTTCATCTTTCCAAAATGTAGTTATATGTATGTGGATCAATATTTCTCTTGAAACAAGAATATACGCCACACTTACTGAGGAGACTCGAAGCATCACAGGCTTAACCCAGGGTCCTTATTTAAAATTGTAAGATAGGAATCCTGGCTGGAAACTCGAGAGAATATGAAGTTAAAATAGGAATTTACTATTCTACAGTATGTAACATTCATGAGAACATTATCAATTGCTGGGTCAAGTTTCTTTGTATTTTTAAGATGAGTTCAAGAAAGAAATGCAGGAGTGATTTGAAGTTAAAAATCCCTGCTTTTCAGCAGAAAAGAAATACCAGGAAGCACATGCTTCTAGTACCCACTCAAGAAGGTGGATTTTGGTGATTTTTCAATTAGCATGCAAACTCACAAGAACTTTCAGGAATGGAAAGCTGAAACTAGTTTCAGATGAAAGGTAGGGCATGTTTAAAATATAGGATGTAATTAATTACTGAAGAAACTCTCTCAGGGATATTTCAGTTGACATCTTAAAATGAACTCTCAGGGACACGTATTAGCTAACCCAGAAATGCTAGGTTCTGTGCAAGGCTTACAGGAGGCCAGTTTCTAACATTAGGAGCATTCTGTGCTTTACTCAGCAAAGCTTTCATCCTGGATTTTTTTTGGTTTTCCATGCTCATTTTGAACTGTTTGTGTCATTCAAGACAAAACTGAGAT
This sequence comes from Laterallus jamaicensis coturniculus, assembly GCA_022605575.1. NCBI lineage: Eukaryota > Metazoa > Chordata > Aves > Gruiformes > Rallidae > Laterallus > Laterallus jamaicensis. Next base: position 9,666,101 of record JAKCOX010000005.1, read on the forward strand.
GCTAGGTGTTTAAAACAAGTCTCCTTTTTAGTACGTTCAAAGACTTCATCAGACCTGCAGCAATGGCAAGCTTATACACTGTTGTGCTTGCAGTTGATGACCCTTAAATGCTATTTTCTCAGAAAATAGCTTGTCATAGCTTGAATGCTTTCTTCACATGTATTTTGCATTGATTTTTTCTGTATTAAAACTTGCTTAATGACATCAAGTAATTTTTTAATGGTTCTGTTAATCGCTTATGAACCTTAAAAGCTTTTGTAGATGTGGCTGGTAAATATATTGTAATCTGAATTACTGATGAAAAGACAGAAGAGCATTTGTCAAAATATAGACCTCATAAGGGTCTGTTGATGGTTCTCTATCAGGAAATTTCAGGGTGGTTTAACTTGAAATCCATTTTATTGCATGATCTGTTAATTCCATTTACAAGATTTCTTTAGGTAAAATGACCTGGAGAGTGGAAAATAACAGAAGTGGCTTTATCAATCAAACCTGAAGTCTTAAAAAAACCCTAACAACAGAAATCTCCAAGTTTGCTAGAAAAGATTTGAGCTCAAAGAATGATGTGAAAAGCCTGTAATTACCTTTATGAAGTTTACTCCTATTAGTCTTAAGTAGATATTTCCATTTAAACAGGACAGTCCCACTTAATAGATTCAAGGTTCATCAGGACCATCACTCACCGGATCCCCAGGGCAGTTATCCCATCCTTTTTCTGTATGAAAAGGGCTGGCTATTCTTCCCATTCAGTGCAGAGTCAAGCTGAAAGTGAAACGTGTCAGAAATACTTCAAGCCACAGAGTATTTCCAGCCATGCTGAGAGACTGAAACTCTCCTGGTCAGGAAAATTCCCCAAAGGGAAGCAGAATAGCCTGGTGATCACTTTACGCTTCCTAGAGAATCGTTAATTCTTTTGTGTCTCTGTAGTGCAGAAAGCAGAAGTAATCAGGAAGGTACAGATATGTGAGGAGGAAAAAAAAAAGAGATTTAAACAGCCACTTGTGTCCTAGGAGATCACTGGGTGGACTTTTCCTCCAAAGGCCCCCAGAGCCTTGCGGGGCTCAGGTCAAATGAAAACCTGGGCATGAGGGCACAAAGTGGCTTTGCTGAGCTGCCTCCCCTCCGTCATGGGAATACACGGTCTCTTAAAGAGAAGCTGCATGGGAAAAGTACTGGCTGATGTCTCTGCATCCCTACAACCGTGCCAGCAGAGGTGAAGGGGTGCGCAAAGAAATCATACCATAACTCACTTTTCTCTGAGCCAAGGGAGAAGGTACGGAAGGGGGATGCAACCCGTTCTCGAGGCTCTCAAGTGCGACAGAGACCACCGACTTGTCAACTCACTCAAAATGCTGAAGGAAACACAGATCATCTCAAATATGAAAAGGGGATGCTGGTAATTGCTACAAGATCTCAATGTGAGAATTCCAAATTTCATTTAAAATGCAATGTGTTCCATCATCCAAACGTACTAGACTATTGTCATGCCAAGTCAGTTTTAATTCTTGACCACACAGGTTTCAAAAGTGAAAACAGAGAAAAGCCATAGTAAGAGGTGAGAAGCCTTCTCACTATACGTTCAGAAACGGACTAGAAATAACACCCAAGTAAGAGAATTATTTATAGAAAGCAGAATTTGAAGAGAAATGCCAAGAGATGTCAAAACTGATTGAAATATGGAGCCTTGACAGCTCTGAAATCCATAGGCTGACTGCCTGCCAGAATTTGTGCATGACGCTTTATTTCCTTCAACTGCCGGGTTTGGCTATCAGTATGGTATAAATGGGTGAAGGGAAGAACAAGAAATTGGGAAACATTTGTTAGCTCTACGTCCCTCCCCCAGTCTTGTGCAACGTATACTATTAACCATTCTGATGCGGTTGGAATGATAGAACTACCGTGGCTCACCAAAATACTGCTCTCTTCATTTACTGAAAAACAAACAAAAAAAAAAGCCGTTTAAAATAGATTTCAAAAAGATTAGACGAGCTTCCTATGCAAGGTTGGTTCTTGATTATGATGCTGAATAATGATTGCATTCCAATCATTTTCATGCTTCTCGCAACAAACCAAGTTGTAGAGAGGTAGTACCAGGTGGGAACGCTGTACAACAAGCTCTGCTTTCCTGTCAGGGCACATGAGTACTATGCCTTTGCACTGAGATCTTTGAATTTACACTATTATAAGAGATGTATAATGAGAAGAGAATGAAATGCTGTAGTTTTTTCATTATAGACGTAGATTAATTATAGATCTGTAATGGCGGCCACATAACATCATGTCCCTGAGGCACATTACATAAGCAAGCCTTGCAATGCCACTGACAATATAAATATGATTGTAACATATTATTAGGTCTTTCTCTACCTTATTATTCTTTCACAAAAAGGCAAACTGAACTGTACAATAGTTAAGTGACCTATTTAATGTTGCACCGTATCTTCAGAGGTACATCTGAAACTAGATCTCAGATCATCTAACCTTGGTGTCTGCATAAAGACCAATAAAATGACTTTCTTTTCTACAAAAAGAAAAATAAATAGGCTTTGAGCAATGACATCTTGCATAGATCCATATAAAGGCTTTGCCAGATGTATCTCTGTGGGGATTTTCTCTTATTCAGGGCCCATTATAATCTAAATCATCCTGGAGACTTACATGAAAGCAAGATACGTGCCATGTTCTTGTTGTCCTGTAAACTTCAGAGGAAAACTAACTTAAAAATAAACCCAGCAATTACAATTATCCTGCAGTTTTAATTTACATGTAAAGCTTTCATACGGTATAATAAGCACAGAAATATGTTAGGAAGTATTCATCTGATTTTGCTGCTATACATTTCTATCTGGTCTGTTCAAAGAGTATCAGTTACCTATTCATAACCACTTCTTATAGTGGAAAATTGCATTCTTATAGTAAAAGCAAATTTATGGGTAATATATTAAAATTGCTGAAGAGATTTTTCTACTGATTTGGTGCAAACAGAAGATAAATTAAAGACTTTGGTATTTCAATAATCATCAGAAATACCTTTCCAGTTTCAAGACGTAGATACGTAATCAATTTTATCTTTCTTTAATTGTGTTTCATAGCGTAACCTTCTGCTGACAGACTACTCAAGGCTTATGTCAACCAGAATAATAGGTTGCAGATGTTATTGATTTAACCATCACTTCTAGGAACTGATCTTACAGTTTTATTAGACGGGTTTTAACAGTTCCTTTCGGACAAGCTAATCCTACAAATCTAAACAAATATGGATCATGTTCTCTTGAGATGTGCAATCGTTATACCTTCCTTTTAATCATCTATGATAATCGATTAAAATTATGGCGCATTCAAGCAGATGTTCAGATCCATTATGCTGGACACATTAAAGATAGAAAGATATAAGTTAAGATAGACCGTGTCTATACGAGAGGTTTATACGGAGTCATTTTATCTGAGAAGTTATCCCTTAATCCTTATTCGTGGAGTTTTGGACTACAACTTTTAAGGATTGTGTTTCCCCATTTCAATTCTGATAAACACTCAGAAATTAAGGAACTCCACCAGGTTCTTCAGGGCAGGAACATTTTCAGACCTTCCATAAAATAACTTTCTTTTACATTTGGTTGAAGCTGCCTCAGTTACTATGCACAGAAGTCCTTTCTTTTATATTCAAATCTCAGTATGCTCAATAATTAGAAATAGTGAGACTTTTTGGTGCTGATCTGTACTGTATTTGCTCTTGTCTCTCTGCTTTTAAGCTTTCCCATCTGTGTGCTTCTGAATAGGCATTTAGATTCTTACCTCATGGATTTGTGATCCATTACCTCTAGGTCCACGCGTGCACATGTATGTCCTAAACCATTTGCTGTGTGCCCACAATGTCCTTCTGCGATACACAGATGGTCCCTACATTCTACAGGCTAGTGCTCCATAAAGAAATTTTTCTCTCCTGAGGTGAACAGAAGGCTGATAAATTACGTGAGCTGAAGCTGCTGTTTATGCTGAAAGCATGAAAGGTGATCCTGCAGTACCAGGCTGTTCAGGACACTAAACCCAGGAAACTTACTGTGGTCCTTCAGGCTCAGTTACATGAACGGCCAGATTTATACCTGTATTTGCATGCTAAAGGATGCAAACGCCTGGCTGGTTCAGTCGGGCACTGGCACTCTGACATTCAAGAGGATTTGCGGAGGTGGCATCAGGCTTTTCAAAACTCTCCGTCCCTGACTTCAGCAGTTTTTCTTCCAGAGGGCTCAGCTCACCTGTTTTTCTCATTTGAAACTTCTGTGGATTTTTGACAGGTGAGGAAAAGGTGAATATTTTTCTTTTCATTTCCGTGTTTCCTATGTTTAATTTTCTTCATCGTCTTTCTTTTCCTTAATAGAGTTGAATAATTAATGTCGTTTCTGCCTCCTAACTTTGTAGTACAAACTGGTGAATCATCACAGATCTTTCAGTGTTACCTTTAGGGAAACAGGGAACTACCTTCAAAAATCTTCTATTATAGGTAAGTAATTTGATTTCTCTTCTCCATAAATCATTCTTTTTTAGAATATAAAATTAAAGAGATTTCTTGACATTTACCTACCCTTACCTAGAAAGAAAACAAAACTGAAAGACACGTCTTTTATGTTTGCCGTACAAAAACTTTGCATGTCTTTTCAAAGTTGAGTGCATACAAGCTTTACCTTAAAGTAAAAATAATAAAAATAAGATAAAAAAACTCCCAAGCTTTCCCATGAAGCACTCTGGGACTGAATTTTCTCCTTTGCAGTTAGGCTGAGATGCTGATGAAATGTCAAGTAGATCATATCTGCCTCATCTTCTGCTACAAAGCTCTTGACAATTGGAATCTTCTCATGTGATGGTATCTAGGCTTGGTTTGAACCATGCTTTACAGGAAGTTCAGAAAGAGCTGAACTTATTTTACTCTGGAACTCAACAGGAATTGTACGGATGTATTCGTTAGCTTCAGCCGAGTAACTGCAAATGTGTTGGCAGTAGTGCATACAGCCTGCAGATTTGCTTAATATCCTTCAATCTTCTAACTCGTTCTGTTGTATTTCTGCATCGCATTATTCAAATCCACCCGTATAATTACATAGGCACCTAATACTACAGACTGTGTTCACCCCACTGTGATGCGTCCTGTCACTTATAAACATCCTAAAGTCCATTGGAGTATCTTACTGTTTGATCCTTGCGGCAGACTTTGCTTGAAGTATCTTAGTGGGTTCAGAACATGGGAACCTACCTGTGAGTACACTGTCTCTTCAGTTACCAGACCTACTGTGCAAAGATAATATATACAGTTGCATTCATGTAAAAGCTAGTCAGTCTTGGTTGCTTTACCAAGACTTCCTTTTTTAAGTGAGTATTTTGAAAACCCTTTTCCATGTGGCATGGCAAGTGTTCAAAGGTCAGTTTTCCCAGCTCTCGTGTTAAAAAGCCAGCAAAGCTAATAGTGAACTCAGGGCACCAAAACAGGCCCCTGCACTTCATGTAAAAGGGAAGCAAAGATCTGTGAAATGTATCACTGGTCGTAACTGCTACTTAAATTATTTTGCTTCTTGCTAGTTAGTGGGGCTGTCTCCTACAACCAACCATGTTACGATAACCAGGTGATGTAAAAGTTGTACTAAGAGCACGCTCCTTTCTTTGTTGTGTGATAGGTGTAAGACATCTTACAGAGCAGGCAGAACAATTTGTTTATACAAGTATTTTAGTAATAGGCACCACTGTTTTAGGCCTGTTCGGTACAAAATCACTTGCAAAATATAGGGAAAAAAATAATTTAAACTTAGTAGCAGGCAAGTTACAGCTTGCAGGATCAATGCATTGCTGTGAAGAAAACAAAGAGGTAGAAAATTGGGCGGCGAGACTGGTGAAACCAAAGGTGAGATTGTCAAGTAGAGATGTGCTCTCAGAATGCTGTAATTACTGAGCTAGGACACAGAGCACCAATAGAGTATAAAAATAAAATGGTTATTCATAGTTAGTAACTTCTGCTATACTCCTTTTCCTATTGAACATTTTTAATTAGCTTTGTAGGGTTTGCATGCTCTGTAGCAACCACACAACATCCATACAATGCTTCTTTGAGGATATCTGGGTCAGTGTTTTAAACTTACAGACTTTTATTGATCTTATGTCAAGAGGTAAAGTTTTGCAGAACATCTACATAAGTACTCGTTTCTAAATTTGAGCGTTCTGTGGATCCCAAGCAGAACTGGAACATCAGGAGAACCAAAAATCTGGAAGTCTTCAAAGCTCAGTGCTCTTTATGAGTAACTGATCTTACACACCAATCTTTAGGAACATTTAGCACAAGCTAGTTTATTCTGCTTTGGAGATTTGGGAAAAACCTGTAATTTGCACTACTTTTTGTTAAGAATATTGTAAGCTTAAGTGATATTAAAACCAAATATGTGCTTGGATTTGAGAATAAAGGAGGTCTGCAAGAATTGAGACTGGTATTTCAAAATTAGGCTCAAGCTCAGGTGGAGTGACAAATGAGTACCTTCCTGCTTGCTTCTATTCTTCCTAGGTACTTGCTCAAAGATGAGCTGCTCTAGGCACGTGGTAAAGGAAAAGTTTAAAAAATTATTTTACTTCAGAAAAGTACTTGCATAATGCTGTATTTAGTGCTTACATGGTATGTCTTAGATGATTGTTTTACTGGGTTCTAGAGATACAAAATATAGAGATATGCTTTGAAAGAAATTACTGGATATTCTTACTTTTAGAAAATGATACTGCAGGAGTTTATTTAAATGCAATTGAAAGACAGATTGAAGACCACAAGGACCAGGTTCTAAAGACACGTGGTTACCTGGGGGGCAGCTGCAATTCAGTACTAGAGCTGGATCTTTCCTAGCAAGAAGGCAGTGTAGTTCTGCATCTCTCCAAAGCTTCGAACTACCTTCTTACTCTTGGTAACAGTAATATTTGGAGTCAAAACACTAAACAGCGATCCAGAAAACCTGCAGTGATCCTAAGACACTTAGTGCAAGGGTTGTACCTTAAGTGCCTGAATGCACCATGATGTATATTGGAATTATATTCCTTTGATAAGTCAATAATTTTATTTTATTGAGTCTTGTATTTTTATGTTACTTTCTTCCCTCTCAGCACACAGGATTGCTTCTGGGCTAATTCTAAACTTTCTGTATCTTTCAGTTACTGACATACCTGGCAAATTCTTCTTCCTCTCATTAAATAAAACTTGTAGTTACAGCAGTCTAGCATTAATCCCATATGTGATGTTTGGCTTTCAAAATAGTTTGCGGTTTTGGGGGTGGGTTTTTTAATGGAAAATAAAAAATATTTTTTCCTATTTTAATTTCAACTAAATATAGTTTATTTTGCCAACCCAGAGATGACAACAGCCCATTTTAAATGTCAGACCCTCAGCTTCATCGTTTCAGTGAAGTGGGCTAAAACTGCCTTGAATCTTGCCTGAGAGAAGGGCCTCTGTGGGCACACAAACCTGGTGCAGAAACCTGAAGGGAGGGGGATGGCTGATTACCATTACTTGTACGCTGTATCCTAGCCGGGCCCTTTAGTACGCATCGGAGCATCGCCCTTGGAATTAGATGTGGTAATGCTGAGGTTACACAGGAGACTAGAAAAAACAGCCTATGGTTTGCCATTACCTGTGTCTCCCGCTGCTGGGCTAGGGGAAGTTCTCGCTGCACACAGGTGCAAACACAGCCTTTGCCTGCTCAGTCTTCTACTACCTGGCTGTGCCTGGAGCGTAGTCGCTCCCCGGGGCAGGTCTGGGGCCAGGTGAGTCAGTCCTTCAGCGCTGCACTGGGGAGGGAGCGGTGTGGGACCTGCTGGTGTGGGGAATAAGGAGCATTTCTCTTTTATCGCCACTGTCTGAAAATTTCAGCCCGTTGCAGATAACCCTGTGCTCTGCTGAATAACAGTTCTCCCGATTTCAGATGAACCGGTGACCAGACAAAAGTGGGTCCTAATTACCTCGATCCTGGGTTGTTTTTTCTTCTGATAGTTTAATGGGTATGAAGTGTTACTATTGATTTCCATGGGAACAGGAAAGGGCTTGTGTTATCCAATGCATACTGAAAATCCTGTGACGGTTACTGGAAGGCAAAAAGACACTCCTTTAAATTGCAGGATGAAAATTGTGTATTAGAACAATTATGCCTCGGGGTGAATGTGTAAGTATAATGATACTGAAACTTGGCTTCTTTTCAAAATATACAATCCATGACAGTTGGGTATTGAAAAGCTTCTAGTGATTCATACATGTAAAAAATAGAAGCTGAGCAAAAATGTCAAGGTGTGACAGAGGGCAAACCTAAATTACTTCCAATAAGGAAAAAAAAATTTGTTCGTTTTCAAGAGAATAATAGCTGAGTGTCTCTCTAGGAATGTATTTATATCATTAAAATATCATTTATGTATTAGGCATAATTACAAGATAGATGGAATAATTTTTTAAAAGGTGCAAGTATATAAAGAAGCCTCCCACTCTGCACATCTCCCATGCACAGAAACAGCTTCTGGTACGGAGAGTAGGAGTTAATGGTCAGTTTTCCTGCTGGCAGAAAATCACCAGGGAGTCCCACAGGGAACATACTCATCAGTGATCTGACAAAGAGAATGAGCAGTGAAGTGACACAGTTCGCAAGTTATTCGGGGTAATGAAGTCAAGAGTGATGACAGAAAAGATGCAGAAGGTGCTCTCAAGAGACTGGGTGGTGCCATAGCAGATCGAGATGTAGTGTGGTAAATGCAGGAAGAAGAATGGCAATTTAACATATGTAGTGAATAAACTTTTACACTGAGAGTCTTGTTATTGAGTATCATGAGAATGAGTTTTGTGCAGTTCAGCTTAAATGTCCTCTGTAGTGAAAAACCCCAAATATTTTTAGGGAGAAGAGAAAAGCAGCCAAGAGCACTGTGAGCCATTACACACACAGCTGCCTTGGTTGGTTGAAACACCAGCATGAGGAAAGTTAGGGCAGGTTTTGGGCAAGTATTTGACAAGGTTCAGCCACGAAAAATGGGGCAAAGGAGGTGGGAGTAACATATACAACTAATAAAGTGCCTGCAGTCCTGCACTCTTCAGGGGTAGCTACAACTGACCAGTCAAACCCACGCTAGTTTCCAGACTGTGCTAAACCAGCTTGCTTTTAGTTTATTATGCCAATATTGCTGTATTTAGGAAATGTGTGTACCTGCATACTAAGCTGCTGAAACATTCTGTTTCTTTTCATGAGGAAAAACAATCTCTTTATTTGCGCAAACGTCATCCTTAGATACACTTGCATAGCTTCCACTGCAGTTACTGGATGTCCTCCAAATTCTACTGAAATGATAAACAGTTGGGCACTGGACTGAGTTACAGAGGAATTCATATGAATCTGTAAGTTGTGAGTAAATAGCTTAGCACCCCTTCGGGCCTCGAAACCTGCACTGTTAAGTCCATTATATATAATAGTTACATTTACTACCTCTACTGTGATCCAGTGTACAAATGAACTATACCACTCTGTCACATCCATTTATCTACTACTTAATTCCTTTCTTTCTGGCATTTTCAAACCAGTCTGTTCTCCTATTATAGTTTAATCTAGGACAAATTGAAGAAGAAATGAGACTGAATTACAAAACCACTTTTTTATAAACTTTATCTCAGTTTTTATGAGTATTTTATTTTCCCCCACCAGATTACTAATACCTCCCATTATATTTTGTGGAACATATGTGCAAGCCTTGGAAATAGAGAGGGCTATGACTGCTATCAGGCTGACAGTTGGAGTACTCTCTATCACCAGTCAAAGAAATGGGTGATTATGATGGGCCATGGTTTATTTTCAGGACCAGTTGGAATGGTGCTGATTCAGTATACTGCTTTGATCTTTGTGCTCGGTTCTGGGGATCTCTAGAGTAGGTGTGGTAAAAATTAGCCTGAGCTTGTTTTGGCAGTGATTGCTTTTGAAAAATCTCTCTTGGAGTCCATGCCAATTATTTGTTTGGCTGTAATGATGATGTTTGATGTATTGTAGTTATATCTCATTCAGTTACCAGCATATAATTTTTTTATTTTTTTTTTTGCTTGGGCAACATGTTTTAATTGCACGCTGTTACTTCTGAAGCGACACCATGCCTGCTACTTCCAGCGACCCTTAGGTAATGCGATGGCTTTACTACAGCACTGTACCTATGGCAAGGAGAACCGTTGGAGTCACTATTATACTTTGTGCACGGATGTTTATGTTTTGTGCAGCAGTGATCTGGCCCGAAATTCTGCTCTGCTCCAGCAGAAAATCAGATCTGAAGGAGTTCAGTGTTCTCTGAGCTTTTCCACATATGAAAGGAGTATTTAAAAGTATAATGTCTTCCATGATCTTATTTCATCAATTTGAGGGAAAAAAATAAAAACAGCATTAACTGAATTCCTATGTAGAAAATTGCCTAAGGACTCAGGCCCCAAATGGTTTAATTTCAATATAAAATGAGAAATAGCTGCTTTTCACCTATCACAGCAATTTTTCCCTTCAGCTTTTTCAATTTTGCCACTGCATGTTGTGTAGCTTCAAATGTGCTGATATCCTGAGCATGAAAACAAGCTTTTCTGGATATTTTCAATCCCCATTTTTATGAATGCTCTTTTGAAGTTATCTATTTACACACCAACCTTTTCCCAGCTTTGTGTTCATCAGGCACTCTCAACTGAACAAGTGGGGAAATTGGTGTTTATTCATATTAGATCTATCAATATCATTTTTATTCAGCTACATTGCCTGCTTAAACATACGTTTATTAGCATGAAACCTTACAATGAGTAAGAATTTAACAGCTGAGAGATAGGGGGAGGGACAATTTTGCATACTTAGCTCATAACCTACACAGCTGCGACACCTAAGAAGTGTGTAAATACTGTTAATTAATAAATAAACCAGTTAACCCAATCAGACAATTTCTTTGAAAAAGAAGCAATTTGAATAAAGCTCGCCCTTTAGATTCAGCACAGCCACCTTTAATTTGCTGGTGAACTTGCCTGTGGATTTTGTAATGCCTTAAAACCAGCTCAGGAATGCTAGAAACATTTTTCCCCTTTCAGTGAGCTCTTCCAGAGCAGTGATGTTCTATGTTCCAGCAAGTCTGGTTTGAGCTGCAGGTCCTTAGCAGTTTTGGTTTTCCTTGAATTCAAGTTAAAAGAAAACCCAAGTCGAGAGAATTTAGTCTACTTCATACAGATACCCCACTGCACTGAGAACCTTTGCTGTGTTTATCAGGATTTGCTATCCCTTTAGCTTACATTTAATGCTCTGGCTTCCTTTTTAATCATTTGCAGTGAGGATCCTACTTAGTATGAAATAATTGTGAGTTATGCCAAAAAGCACTTTGAAGCACTTTCCCAATCACATGGAATTTCCTATATTTTTTTTTTAAGCTTCTGCATATTCAAACCAACTGCTACCTACTCAGTACGATATTTAGAAGTACAAGCTTTATGAAATATTCCAGATTTAATTGCATGCGAGCTATGAGAAAGATCCTGGATTTATTTTTCCTTTTAAGTCTTCCTTCAGAGTTGGACTTAGTGCTGTTCTGCCTTTACTGATAAGAACAGGCCAGGCTGTTCAAATCCAGCAGCAAACGTTCAAGACCAAGGACACAGGCTAAATACAACAGTCCCCTCTTCCTGTAAGCACATGATCAGCTACAACTACTCAGCTTGGATAGGTTCCAAGGATCACCTATTACTTAAAATAAACAGCTGCCCTTACACAGCACAACTGCCACACTGAGAGACAAAAATAACCTCACTGCCAAACCTGAACTGTGGAAGCATCCCACGCGAGGTGAGAAGGTACTGCTTTACTTTTTTATTCCAGAAGGGCTCTTTGGTACAGGTTAAACCATAGTGATACTTACGTGGCATGTGTTGGTGCAGATTAAAACCTGACGGTCAAAGCATAAGGGCCAAAGAATTTTCTTGGATGTGCAGCCACTAAAAACTACCAAATATTAACTTCCAGTCTTACTTGAAAAAAAAAGGGCCCTCTTTCAGAATAGCACAAAAAAAAAAAAAAAAGAAAAGAGTATTTGTATATTCAAAGGGACTCTGTGCTTCCCAGGCTGATGAAAGGGAAATGAAGGTCACTGCTTATGCAAGGTGCAGCCTCTCGGAGACAACACTGGTGGTTTATTATGAGAGAAAACCATTCTGATTTGACCAAGGTCACACAAAACAGCTCATTTTTTTCTGGAAGAAAAAAAAATAATAATAATTTATTATGCTATGTATCACACCATTTAAATCTCTTCAGCCTTGTACCAAGCATGTTTCTTAGGCTGTATTTTCTATTGTAATACTCTCGTTTGTAGAAATTTCTGTAAGAAAGAAGTGTCCTTGTCTTTTTCACAGAAATACCATCTTCACTGAAAAAAAAGCCTTTGGTTGTATTGAAGATTCCCCCCCTCAAAAATCATAAGACTAAGGTAAACATTCCACTCCTGTTTTATATCATTAATAATAATTGATATGGGGGGAAAAAAGAAAGACCTTATTTTTTACTTCTGTAGCTGTCAGTTCTGCTTTGCGGAGTACCGAGCGCCTACTGACCTCTCTGTCTTCATCAGCAGACTGAGTTTGTGTATGTTTTATTGGTTCATGAGCTTACATAAATTGCACTGCATTGTGGAATGATATGAGCCCGTGGTTTTCTAGGAACTCTGAAATAACAGAAGCAAATGTGGACCTTTAATCGTAGGGCAAGCATGTAAAGAGAGCATGTAGTCTTTAGTTTACTGAGTCAGCATTGTGTGAATTCTGTTTTCTTATTTCTGACACAAGTCTTTAAGTTACGAGTTATGTCTGTAGCTCATGAAACCGAATTACATCGAGATGTGGTTAGAACAAATTGGTTCATCCCGACACACAGATTTGCTACATCTGAGGACTAAGCACAACACTGAGTCAGTGTTGCGTCTGTGGCATGAAATGGTAACTGCAGGAACTCGCTGTGAAGTCAAGTCGGTTGGTCATGCTACACCTGAGGCCGTTCCTGGCACTGCTTTGAGCTAGGCATGAAGGCTCCCCTCCAGACAATCTACCCAAAGGTTCTGGGGTGTTATTGTTGCTCCGACTCCTTCTCTGTGTGGCAGCGGCACCAGGGCTCTGGCAGAGCTTGTGTGCTGGAAGAGTGGTGACTGGGGTCTTCTGGTTCCCTCCTCTGCTTCAGTCCAGCTTTGCATATGAAGGAAATCCTTTCTGTTCCTAGGGCCTGAGGCCACTGCTGACTCATGGTGATGTCACGTTATAAACAAAGAGCCGGTGACTTAGATGAGTTGAGGTTTTCCTTGGGATCTCATTAAAGGCTGTGTGAGCTGGGAGTTAGCCCCAGTAAGATCACTAACACATTATCTATGGGGAAAATCCACCTCATTTTGCCTGTGCTGGAATGCTTTCCATATCGTAACTGAAACGGTGTCACAGATTCCTCTTACAAGAAGTTTAACAATAACATAAGCCTCAGATGAGCCCTTTTATGGCAGATATAAGGTGTTATACATAATCTTCTTAGGAGCTTTGCATGCACTGCCTTGTACAGGCAGAATAATAATAAAGTTACATTGACTTGCACGCCAAGAAAAAAAAGTTACTACAGCAAATTAAATACTCTCCTAAACAAGCATTTAATTAACAAAACAAGATACAGTAGTTATTGTTGGTCAATTAGAGATGTAATAATTACTCCTGATTAGCTGACGAGAACAGGATAAGTATGCAATTACCATAAAAAACCCAAAGTGTAAGTAAAATCAACTAAAGCCTATATTATGTTGAAACAAGTGGTAACTGAAGTGCACCATCAAGTCTTCTGCTCCTTGTATCAAGCACAGGTTAAATTAAAGAAAAAAAATCAGTATACAATGGTAGCATAGAGCTGTTACATGTTACAATATGCAATACTATAAATATGTTCTTAGTCTAGAACAGTATAAAGCCTCTCTCCCCCTCACTCCTCACTTTCCATTTGCCTCATTTTCTGTAAAAACAGGAAAAAAAATTGGGCTTCTAGATTGTGTCAGGTTCTTCTTGGAGATCAATTTTAACATTTATTAGAACTGGGGAAACAACTTACACAAATTAACATATTCAAGAATGTCTGTCCTTATTCTGTTCATAAATTATTTCCAAACAGACTGAAATTAAGAAATTCATTCTTATTCAAAATGACTCAAAAGTAGATTGTGTAAAGATAGACTAGCTGTTCACCAGCTCTTTCTGTAATACGTACCTAAATCATATTCCATTGTTCCTTTACTTTGATTAGATCACTAAAATATTTATAAATCTGTAAAAGGATAATCAAAGATTTTCTAGTGCGGAGTTCTCGAGGCTATAACTGAGATGCAGAGACTAAAAAAATCCATTCATTAATGAAAAATAAATTTGATTAGCAAATATTTAATCAAATGCCATTGGTAATAACTTAACCTCTCCCTTTTGACAGGAAAGGGTGCTCCTATTAGACACAAAGTAATTTTGATAATATTCCAAATAATTTAAAGGGAGACACTGACTCTGGGCTGCATTGCAGTGTATTTTTTTGTGGCTCAGCTGCTGTGAAGAGATTACAAAATAAACTCCATCTGCTCCAACGGATAGCTTTAAAGCACAGTGACTAAGTACTTTACACATCTTGTGAGGCTTGGTTTTCAAGGATCAGATTGGGGGTGGAAGCGGTCATAGCCAGAGCGCTTTTACAGGCGTTGGGGTCACAGTGCAGCCTACGCACAGCAGGGGTTTAGCAGCCGTTTAATTTAAGCAAGGAGCGCCGACTCTTCCCGAGGACTGAATTCTCCCCCTGAAGAAGGGTGCCACGTGCATTTCTTTGAAGGCAATACCAGCTTAAATGTCTTATCTCCAACCGCTGCTCCCCGCCCCTCTCTCTCCCTGCTGTGTTGGTAACACCGAATCCACAGCTCAGGAGTGAACTGGACAAGGGAATATATTGCTCAAAAAAACCCACCAAAAACGGTTGGTTTGTTGTTGCTTCCTCAGGAGGACGAGTTACCACCTTTTAACTAAGTATTTCTTTATTCTCTGCCATACTATCTAAAAATAAAAGATTTTAAAATAATGGATGCATATTACTTTTTTTAGGGCAAATTACGTAATGTTTAGATGTAATCATATTTCCATTGTCATGCGCTTTAAGATAGATGTGCAGAAATATTTTCTAACTGTAGCCAAGTCTTCTTTTGAAATGAGGTTCAGATCATTTTCTTATTATTCTTAGTTTAATTGAAATGTTCAGTATAATTATGTAGATCAAATAATGACTGTGAACCTGTGAATTGATGGATTCTGAATTCTAACATCAGATTCATCTCTTGTTTTATTATTTTCTATTCATGATGTGCAACACAAGAGAGGAGCCATTGATTATATAGCTCTTTCAGTTCTCCAAGTACTTTAAAGACACTGATCCCTTTTGCTTTCTGAAGAAGCTGCAACTTATGTAGTTGGTATATTCAACTTATGCAGTCAGTATATTCCCACCACGGGGATACAGAGCACCACAAGTAAGTTCTTTTCAATGATTATCATTTTGTGGGTATAGAAGATCATGTGTATAGACCTCATTGTATTAGATACTGCCCTTATCTATCACCTTCTTTGCATAATTATACTGAAGGGTTCAGGGAAAGTTAAACTAGTGAAAGGTCATTATTGGGAGGAACTAATTTTATTTTCCTTTCAGGAACTGAAAGGTTTTTTCTTGGTGGTGCTAGCACAGAAAATTGTTCCATGATGCGTTCATTACCTGCATATAAATCCCCTGGGGTAAGTACACACAAATTCCTTTTCTTTTTTTTTACTTTTTTTACCTTAAGCTTCTTTAGTCCTTAAATTCATAGAAGTTCAAAGCACGGACTCAAACATTTGACTCTCTTTGAGTGTTATTTTGCAGTATTTGGTTTACTCTTGGTGAGAAATGTTACAATGCCAGCTCATTTTCTATTGGTTTTGTATGTCTATTTCTTAATCATGTCTAAACAAGAGATTTGACAAAAGCAGAAATATTAAATGGACAACCATGAATGGAGACTTTATGTCTACGGTCTGCTGCACTGTAGGACTGAAGTTGGGAATCCTATCAATGATTGCATAATGTTATGAGCAATAATCTTAGCCTGGGAATTTGGAAAGCTCAGGAGAATAATATGAGCTCAGTACATGTTCTTTAGCATGGTTTGGAAAGGAAACTTTTTGTCTTTGTTGTGTAGAATCAGCTCTTTACTCCAGCCACTTTTCCTTATAAATTGTTTTGAACACAAGAACCAGGAGGTTGCTGAACTTTCCCATATCTCTCTCTCTCTTTAGTGTGTCTTTTTTAATTGTTTTCAGAAATATGTGTGTGCTGTTTTTGTTAATTCATAACCTTAGAGGTGTATATTACCTTGCCTATAGATTTGTTCGGTTTGAATTCCAAATAAACATTTGTGGTATGCATTTGTGGAAATCCAGTTTCTTCAGTATACTCGGAGGCAACTCTTAAGAACAGGGAGCACTCAGTGCAGAAGTCACTGAATCCAGTAGTGGACTACACCAGCACTGCTTAATCCCCTCACAGCAGAGGCGTTTGCAGCTCAAAAGAACCTTTGGAGAAAGCCTGATGGCATAGAACCTTTGTAACAACTCTTAAAATAAAAAAACCAAAACCTTTTCTCCATAAAGCCAGTAAATCTACCTGGACAATGTCAATTTGCTGTTGGCAATTAAAATGAGTAGGAGCAACTTTTGTACTGCCCTAATCTTTAACCATTGGATCAGCCGGCATCAAGCATCGCCAGAATCCAAGGTCACCTTCTCAGGGCACTTTTCATCTAAGCAAACTTGGCTACAACAGGTTACAGCCTGGACCAATACTTACTGATATGAGAAATCAGTCCTTAATTCGGCAATAATAGCTCATTAAACATTGGTAATTTAAATAGATAGTCATAAGGAACATTTTCCTAATTAATGTACTGGCAGGAAAACTCTCTCAAGGAACACCAGATTTATGTATTTTGAAAGCACATTATAAATATGTGATTTGTTAATGTGATTCTGGAGAAACTTGACCTCAGAAACTCTAGAAAAGTAGCCTGTACTTTATAATCTTTATCTTAATGGAGGTTGGAGCCGTTAAAAAAACCCAAAAAAAACAGATGGAGAAAACTGAAGGAAAGCGCATTTAATTTCTAAGGTTCTGGCAATTTAGGAATATTGGAACACACATTGAACTTTTCTGTGTTAAAACCATAACCAACAATCCCAATACAGCTGCTCGGTGAAACCCAAATTTAAGTTGTGTAAACTTATATTTACTAACAAAGCCCAAAGAAAACCAACCCCAACCCTAATGTATTGCCATGGTTGTAGAAAGGTTAATATGTCAAAAGAGAGATGCTAAGTCTAGCGATCTTCCAAGTGTTACAAAGCAGGGGATTTTGCATTTTTTAAAGTCAATAAACTTACTAATATGCAGTTTTCTTGATGCAAATTCAATATTTCTGTGTGGATTTTCCACAGTGAAGGTGTTCAAACCATAGAGAATATCTGCTGCTCATAGTAGTAGACTGTAGCATCATTGCTGTCAATATTATTACTATTAGTGGAAATGCTATACTGCTCAATATATGTCATTATCAATAGCTACTAAATACTTAGCAGTAAGATTCTGCTGTGTTTGGCTTTTCTTTTTAAATGGTGTTTGTTTTTTACCTGAAAAAAAGAAAGGTGTGGGTTTATTTTAATAGTTTCAGTGGTCATTCATACAAAACTGGAAATAACACTCTTTCCAAATTCAGAGTTATGACACACAAATAAATTCTACTTGTGTGCTTTTCCATAGAAAGGTGGACTTCATGGGTAATGTTGCTGCTGTTCTGTGATTCCCAAAGGATTTTTGTGAAGTGATAGTTAACCATGACAGGTACAGAGTGTTCTTGGATAACTCCAACTTTAGTTGGAAGACCTGTCAGAAGTCAGCCAGGATGAGGTATTTCACAAGCTGTCCATTTTTAGTAAAGAACTCGGGAAATACAAGTGATAAAATTTATAGTTGAGAAACAGCAACCTGTTGTGTAGTCTTGTGGAGGTTTAGATCTAATAATAGAAAAAAGACTCTCTTTTCAGTTGTATTTTTAAGAAATCAGAAAATGAAATGATCAAATAGCTTCCTTTTGCAGTCTAAATTGCTGTTTGTTTTTTTGCTTGATTGTGGGGGGTTTTTTGAGTGGGATGTAAGAGGGAGAATGTGTGACTCCTCTGTTATTTCCAAGTTTACAAGTCAGTACGGTAGCTTGATTTTAGTGTCTCCGTTCTGTACCTAAGTTTGTTTATCCAATATAATCCCCACAATAGATTTCTGTCCTAAGAAACCACAGCTCAGTCCCCTGTGCTACAGGTAGGTCTCAGAATTCTTTTAATTAGATGACAAACACTGAATTTTCTACTTTTAAAACTCATTTTGCTGGAATGACCACAGCGTATCATGGTTTGGAGGGGTTTTTAAAGAAGACACAAATGTTTTCCAGTAATACTTCGAACCCAGAAAGCAGCAAAACAGAAGCTGTGCAGTCGTGAGCAGCAGGACGGTGTGCTCAATAAGCTAATGAGCACTGCTGAGAGTTCAAACACACTTGTTAGGCTGACTGCATCTGACTGCCTTTCGAATCAGAGTTAGTGTGTGTCTGGCTGCCTCCGAGCAGAGCCAGAACCAACAGAAGTCGAATAAATGTAACCAATGTAGTCCAGATCATTCCAGATGAACTCGAGGCCTGATTATAATTATTTCCTTCTCAACCAATCCTTGCATCAGCAACAAATTTTATCAGTTGTGATTTTGTGCTTATTTCCAAATCACTGCCAAAAAGTACCGAAAAGCCTTTATCCCAGAGTCCTGTAGTGGACTCCTGTATTATCCATTACCATCGGTGCCATATGCTTAATGTGTTTGACTCAAATAACTGAAGAAATATGCACCTATAAATGTATACAGGTTGGAAGCACATATATATATGTATGTGTGTGTGTGGTTGGAAGCATTCACTAATAGTAAGACTTGATCCTAAACATCTACTTGTGATTTGCCTAAAGATCACAAAATCTCAGAATGGTAGGGGTTGGAAGGGACCTCTGGAGATCATGAAATCCAACCCCCCTGCCAGAGCAGGATCACCTAGAGCAGGCTGCACATGAACGCATCAAGGAGGATTATGAATGTCTCTAAAGATGGAGACTCCACAGCTTCTCTGGGCAGCCTGTCTCAGTGCTCTGCTACCCTCACAGTAGAGCAGTTCCTCCTCATGTTTAGGTGGAAGTTCCTATTATATTCAACTTTGTGCCCACTGCCTTTTGCCCTAAATGATTAATTTAGACAAATCGTATCTAGTCACCATGCACAAAACCTTACAACAATGTGTCAGTTTTTATTATTAAAAGGCTATGAAAACAGCTTACCACTCGTACTAGTCACAAAGGAGAGAGGCACACTTTTACCATAGAGGTACAATTCCTGTCCTGACAATAAAGGAATCTTTATACGTGGTTATTTAGAAGCAGCGACCTGGATTCTGGCACCCATGTGAAAGTCTGAAATGGAAAACATGAGTGAATATATATTCTTTAGGACTGCTCTCATTTACAGTCTTGAGCAACAATTGGGTCCTTAGAAGACTGCCAGAATACCACGTACTCGGGTCACTCCTCGCCTCTTCCCCCTGGATGGTCTTTTCTTTGAGATAATTAAAATATTGTTTATAACTCTGGTCTTCAATTATGCGGTCAGTATCCCCAGCTGGCCACTTAATCCAGTTTTGGGTTTGTTTTTATCAGTAGTACAGCATAAAAGAACCTTTTATGCAGCTGGATCTTGCATATACTTTTCAGAAAATCAATTAAGTATTATTTGCTAATTTAATTACTGCTGTCTAACTGATGACTTTGCAGTCATGTTCGTTGTAGTATTTTAAGAATATGCACCTCAAACCTCTACATAAAAAAAGCACTGGTCCAAAATGCACATGGAAGACTAACGTGAAATAATGATTGTTTTGCTTTTTTTTGGCTCTAGAAATTTGTGGCTTTAAAGATCTACATAAGCAGTATATTTTTGTCTTCAGGTGTAGCACCAGTAGAAAAGTATGGAGTGGCTGTCCCAGGGTAGCTTTTCAAGCTCAAGTTTCTTTGCACAGGTTTAGATTTTCAATGGCAGTGCCTAGAGGACACGGAGGCATAAGAATACCATTAGCTCAGTAATTCAGAGCACATTAGAGTGACCCGGCTGTCCTAATTTTAAAGGTTATTTTAATTTTATGTAAATCTGTAACTGCCATTCACAAAAAAAAAAAAAAAGGGAAATCTGCATAATATGCCTCGCATTTTAGTTTTACTTGTCATGCACTTTTGTAAGTGAAAGTGAGTTAACTTACTTTTATGTGTTTTCTGGAACACCGATGTCTTCTCAAGTGAAACTTGAAGAGCTTAATTAAAACCGAAGAGGCTTTTCTCCCACCTCAGTATGAAATGCAAAGCTGTAACTTTCCATTCTTACTTCTTTTTTGTTCACCAAACAATTTTCAAAACTATGTGCAGCTAGAACAGAAAAAGCCAACTGCTTCTTATCTGTGAAAGGAATCATCTGCACCAAGGAAAATATTCAATGCTTAGGCTAGACTCTGAGCCCAATACTGGTATTAGTGAAGGGTTATTCACCTTATTAAAATTAATCCCGTGTTCATGTCACTACCTGCCCCAGAAGGCATTGATTTATTTTAATATTTATTATATTTCATATTCTGTACTTTTAATTAAATTTTATCTTTAATAAATCCCTTTTTTGTTTCGCCCCTTTCTGTGATGCACTGAAGGAGCTGCATGATAGAGTCTCTAATTTCCTGATTGGCTAAGCCTACTGCCAGAAGAGATCTCTAGCAGGGAACCACCCCATTTTATATGCTACTAGAAAGTCAAAGAGAAAATAGTCAAAGTAGTAGAGCACTCCCTCCTCCATGCTAGCAGATGATATCTTCTGCTGTTCCTATTTTCAAGTTACTTTTTACTGTTGAAGGTTGGCGCTGACCATGGCTGAAAGAAATACTGGAACACGTACTTGGAAAGTCTTCCACTGGTTCTTTCCCTGTTTGGGAAAATAATGACTTTGCATGGGAAGACATGCCAATATGCTGGAAAGCAGATCCTTTTTGATTGAAACCGAGGATATGAAGCTAAGGAGGCATGAATTTTTACAGGTACTGGCACGTGGCAATGTGGCACCCAGCTGCAGCTGTGTATGAACTGGACGTCTGCTCTTAGTGGGTCTCCCAGGCCCTTGAACCAATGCATAGAGGGCCACAAAAGGCAGCAGGTTAAGGCAGGAAGCCTCTGTAAGATAATGGGGAGAACCACCCTTTATAAAACTCTGGCTATCTGCAGTAATGGTAAATATCCAAAATATTTTCCAGTATGGTAAAAGTCTATATATTTCTGAAGAACAGAATGACAGTTAAAGAAAGATCATTACTTTTCTGTCCTTAAAATAGTAAAATCAAGTATATGCCCTGACATCTTTTCAAAAACCTGAGCTTCCAGAGAAGTAGATGCACTTTGGATACTAACACCACTGGATTTACCTATCTCTCCATACAGTAGAATTATTTCAGTTAGTTTTGGAGTAATCTGGATTAAAAATGCTCTGAAGTCTACAGAAATTTAGGGTGGATCGTATCTAATTTATTTTCACATCACACTCTAAATTTGGTAAACCTTCTTGTCCTTTCACACATTTGTTCTGAGAAGGAACACGGTGATAATGAAGTTCTCACAACAGCAGCATCATATTAATCTTTTTTCTGTTGCTGTTGATTCTGGACTTCACCATTTTATAGTTCTTTTTTAGTTTAACTCTCACAACTACTTTGTTCATTGTTCTCGTTTTATGTTCAGGAAAGCTCATCAGGAGACAAAAAAAAAGCTTGAAGCGTAAGAAACATCACAGAGGCTGTCAATTAATATCTCATTAATAAAGAAAACAACAACAAAATGAACAAGTAAACAAGGAAAACAGAATAAGTGGAAAGGTGTTAATTGCAGAAGATCTGAAAGGCATGAAAGATCTAAACATAAGATTTAATAAAAGAGTGAGTTTTTCCTGTGAATTCATCTGCTTGTAGATGAGGAACTGGTCCTGCACAGCTGGGATGTTGTGAAACATCATGAAGAATACAGGCATGAGCAAAAGCGCCAGAGCTGGGAATGAGACTAGATGGACAGTCAGGATTCTGGGTCAGTGTCGATGGCACAGACACTTGGTTGAAAAATTTCCATTTTTAGGTATCATTTGGGGAAAACAACTCCAGTCATTTCTACTAGCTGAACAGGAATCCAGTGACCTCAAGTAAAGAAATAATCAAGACTCCTCCTTTCCTCTGAAGGGCATGGAGTGAAGAGTGTGCAGCATGTCTCAGGTTCTTGGCACCCGCTCTCCCATACTGGTCACTCTCAAAATTTGACATTGTTCTCTTGACCTAGCTATGTTAAGACTCTAAACAGATGAACAATGTTTGAAGAGTAATTTTTTTTTCTTCTCTTTTTTTTGAGAATGTCTAGGAGGCTTGGGAAAATTAGCAAAAGTGCACGGGAGGAGGGAGAGATAGAATCCACATTTGAGTCACATCTGTTTAAGATCCAGTTAGGAAAAGCAGTGACAAAATGAATTCCCATGTAGTAACTTTCAAGAAACAACTTTATATGTCCAATGGAGATTACAGGCTACAAAAATAATCAAGTAGACCTCTGACCACTGCATTACTGATCCTCGTTGAGTGAGTAAAAATAAATTAATTTTGTTAAGGAACGTGTCGTGTAGGTCTAGCTATGACTAAAGAATACAAGGCATAAAATACAAAGGTAAGTCTTGATGTCCTGTGTTTAAGAGAAAGTTTAGTTTGTCTTCTGTATGATTACCACTATTAGTACAGTCATCTAGTATCATGTGCCATGTTTCTTCTTATTTTCACTAAGAAAACCAAAAGAAGTGTAAAGATCTTGGGATTCTCTGTATTTTTAAAGTTGTTTTTTTTAATCTTGAAAGATTTTTAGAAGATGCAAAAGACTGGCTGAAATCAGCACAGGAAGAAGAAAAAAATAAAAAGCATGATTATTTTTAGAGCTGGCCTCTTGGGCTGGGTATGGGCATTTCAGCTGAATGGAGAAAATCTTGCAGTTCTAGTGTCATGCTTCCTCTCTCTCTGCTTATTTTAATTTCTAAGGTTGTCAAGTTAAACCGTTTTATCAAAATTAAATTGCCTGAACTAAAAAAAAAAAAGAAAGAAACAAAACAACAGCAAAACCTAGAGCTTCTTCATTAACCACAGTGAATAAGGTGTACAGTATTTTTTTTCTCCAAGACCAATTTATTCTGTGAACCATGCATGCAAGCTATCAAAAGCTGTAAATTAGTGGTCACCTCAGGCATTAGAAATAAGAGCTCCTTTACAGGAGCTCCCATTGAGTCAGTCTTTTTCATCTTTGCTAATTAACACTTTTTTACCATTGCTTTATAATAAATAATTGAAACTATCATGTAGGACATGATTCAGAAAAGAGAGAGCAAAAACTTTAAACTAGATCATTTTCAAAGAAATCTTTCTCCGATCAGCTTCTTGGGTAAAACCCCGAATATTTAGAAAATAAACTATTTTCTGGCTTTAAAAGCTCTTTGGAACTCTCTGCTATCTGAACAACTTGAATTTATGTGTATATATAATGTCTTACTGGTTCTGAAACCAAAACTTTTCATTCCCTGAAAAACACAGGTAAACCATAAAATACTCCCCAGTAGCACGAGGACCACTGTGGTGGTGTAGTGGGTATGAATGCAGCAGCATCATGAGATCTACAATGAGGAAGCAGCAACTTTTAGCATTAAGAGGAAAGAGTTGATCTTAAAGCTTTTGGATTGTCTATCTTTGAACCTGACTGTAGGATTTCCAAGTAACTGGAACTTCTTCAGGGCACTAGAACACAGTGCCCCAGTAATCTCTCAGCACTCCTATCTGCTCCTGCCCTGTGTTTGTTCAGGAGCAGCGTGACATAGTGCTGTTAGCACAGGGAATATGGAGATTGTTTCTGAGCTAGGACAAGCTGAACACCCAGCTAACCATGCAAGCAAGGCTTTGTCCTCGTTGCTTAGTAGGTTTTAAAGCATCCCTACTTTGTACTAACACTGAGCTGGCTCCCAAGTGCCACATGAGGCAGTGGTTATTTGCAGATTTTGAGCTACCCGAGGTAACATGGTCACAGAAGAACGTATTTGCAGTCCCAGCTCTCAGCAGCACTTTTGTGTGCTGCTTGCAAATCCGTAGGAATCAGACGCACCTGCACAGCCCTTGTTTGCCAGGAAGACAGTTCTGCCGTACTCTGATTGTCAATACCAAGACCGGCTTGATTAAGCTGTGCTAAGCAAACGTTGAGCATGTCTTTCTCAGGATTGGTCCACGGAGCCTCACCGCAAGGCAATGCTGTATGAATAAACAGAATTGTGGGAAAGGGAAGCTGCAGGTAATTTGATAACCCTCCGCAGAATTTAGCAAGGTGTCTAAGAATGAAATGTTGACATTTCTGTGGTTACTTTACATGTAAAAGAGGTACCTTTCATAAAAAGCAAAGCACTTAGCATTCCTCAAAGGTGGATCTAGTATTCTTCATTAGCTAAGTTTCAATTGCCTTTGTCAAGCTCATCTTCCTGACAAAGGTCTCTGTCGACTGTGAAATCCACTTAAGGTAATTAGTATTCAGTTAGATTTAACAGTCTGTGAATTAGAACTGTAACAAAAGAGAACGTCTACTTGTTTCTTCATCATCAAACGAGTGGAGCTTCTAGCTCCTGTAGTGACTGAATCCAACTTTCTTGTGTCATAGAGACCCCTCTTAAAAGGAAGGATTAATAGACCTGCTCAAAAATTTGAGTTTCCATTTTACCAGAAAAGATGACATTTCAAAATGTTTCTATTCTGACTCACAACAAGAGTAAATCTCATGCTTTCCACAATCAGGAAGCTTTTCTCCAAATCAGTGTAGCATTTGATTTTAAAATTTTCTACAAATGTTCAAGTTTTGCTTACGAATGTTGACATGTTCTTTGAAAATTATTTGTAAGCTATCACTGTATTTCTGTTTTTGTATTTGATTATGTCACAGACCAGTGGCCACATACAAATGTACAACTCTTACAGTCCTCTGAAACTCGGACATGAGACAACATTTGAAGCATTCTGATGCACACCTTATTTTTAACATCTGTCACTGAACATTTGCCAACATTCTAAGCCAAAGAGAGGTTTTTGATACCAAAAAAAACCTACCAAAAACAACCATGCAGGGATAAAGCAGAAATCTTTGCCAGCATCAAGCCTGCCCAGGTAACTATAAGCAGATAGAAAATCTGGACAAGGATATAAAAACTATGACAAGACTGGGTTATCAATTGGAGGGTCAAAGAAGAGACAAAGACAGCAGATCAATTATTTGAAAATCTCACTCTCTGTATGCTAGCACCAGAAATACTGTGAATAACTGAGAGAAAGAAAGGAAATATTAATAGCATATGAAAGCATACATTTTAGTCTAAATGTATGATTTCATCAGCGTAATAGAATTTGATAGGCCAAGGCTTCCAACTGGAACATGTGAATGTTAAAACCCAACATGTGATCAATAAAACCAGACATAACATGAAATGAAAATGTTTTGCCTTGTAATGATGTTACAAGTGCGCCCTTTGAACCACAGACTAGAAACTGAGATGAACTCTGTTAGTAACGTGCTGGCCACAAGGACAGCTCCTCAGAGCCTGAGGGACCACCCCCGTCAGGGTTCTGCTACTTATGCTACTATACTCAGGCTCACAGGCTCTTAAGATTCACCTGTGATAGCTAATTTCAAAATAGAATGGATGCCTGTACTGTCATCACACCATCAGCTCATTGTGTAGACATATCCTCACATCAAAGTGTTTTCTGTTTGTCTTCTAGCGACACAGTTCAACACTCTGAAGTATGAAACCTCTTCATTACAACACAAAAAAGAGACATTTTTGATGCAGAAAATCTGTTTCAGTCACTTGGAAGGGTTTGTCTACATGAAGAGGCTGGTGAGAAACTGGGAAGCGTGTGAAATGAGAAAAAGTTGCTGTTGCAGGCTGACTCTGTCTGTGCAACTTAGTAGGTGCTTATGGCCTTTCCGTGGTTTTGCTAAAACTGCCAAGAAAAGGTTTTTAATAAGAAAGAGTAACAGTCCCACCAGTGTCTGGAATACAGTAATGACCCCGGACATTCAAAAAACAGGCTTTAAGCAGAGAATTCTTCTCTTGCCATGAATTAAACTCATGAAAACATGACTGAGTTCTGCACTTTTAAGTGTGAGTTTGAAATGCTGAATTTTTGAGTTTTTTGTAAAATTTCACAGATGATTTACTACTCTAAGAAAAAAAAAACCAAAACTCATCAAGATAGCAGCCAGTGCTCATCAAGGCAGAGGTTTCACATTCTCAGTTGTTCTGTGTATATCCTTTGTACTACTATGTTCTGTTCTCTCAGGTTAATGCTCAGGGACAGAATTACTTCAGTCTCATTTGCGTCTTCACGCAGGTGCCCCGTGGCACACTAGCTACTGGTGGAATTTTTCAAGCAGCTTTCATAGCTCTGCTGATATACTATCTTATTTATGTATGTATTTTAGTTTTAAATACACCAATATTTTTTCCTAAGTGCCCGGTATCATTATGAATTGTCTGGGTGGTGTTTCAGAGCTGTGCTAATGCATACACGTGTGGTGGGAGAGAAGGAGGGTGTCCAGTTTGCCATGTATTTATTTTCTTTTAAACATACCTATATTTTTCCCTAAGTGCCTGGAACAATACGTGCAATAAACAATATTAATCAATAACTGTGCTCAAATCATTCGGTTCCTTCAGCAGAGTGCTGTGAAACGAATGCGAGAAACTAAATAGACCTTGTAGAGTGCCCTGTAGTTCAATAAATCCAAGGCCCGTCTGGATCACAGAGACAAGGTAATTTTAGCAATTGACATCTCATCTGTAGTACTCTCCCTCTGTTTCCCTTCAGCTTCAACTGGGAAATTATGAACTATTTTTTCTTCCGCTTTCAATTTTTTAAAAACTGTTACCAAGTGAAATAGGAGCAGAAATAGTTAAAAAGAAGTAAATGGAAAAGTCTTGGGCTGTTTCAAGACTGATGGAGTACCACAAGTAGCTTAATTTTTACTCAGGAAAAGAATCTTGGAAAAAGAGGAGAAGAAAAGAAGAAACTCTTAGGGGAAATCTCACTACTGAAATTCAGAAGAAAACTGAAAGAGAAGAGAGAAGAAAAAAGAAAAAAAGTGCCAAGCATAAGTAAGTACAGCTGAAGCACTAGTTGTATTTCTGGGTGCGTTTTCAGTTCTATACATTTTGCTCCATTAATACTGTATTCTATATTACTTCATAGTTACTCTTATTGCCATAAATCTGGGAAGTAATATGAAAGCAGTTTCTTCTCATCAAAAGCTGAGAAGAAAAACGAACTGATTTTGTTTTTCAAAACCATGATCATACCAAGCACTAGTAATTCTCAACACAGATTATGCTCAGACTTTTCACCTTTGTGTTTACAAACTTTTCAGTTGCTGGCGTTTCAGACAATTACATGGAAAAACACAAATGCCAAGAGATTCCTGTCAGAGGAGATCTGAGAAATTTGCACAGCTATTGTGTATTTAACAGGTAAGTGCTCTACCAGAATAGGCCTGATGATACAATGGAGAAAATTTGTCAAATTGATATAATAAAACCGGTAAAAAGTAACAGCTAAAAGTGTTTATCAAGTTTAAGTTTCATTACTCAGGGGGGTTTTTTTTATAGCACCTCTATAGTATCTTTAAGGAGTTTGAAGTTGAAATTACATGGGCCCTCAGCACCCTGGAAATAGAGTTGCTTTGACAGTAGTCTTTGAGTAACGGGAAGTGAAGACAACCTCTTTCCCTGTCTGTGAGTTTACGTGAGAACGGGCTCGTGTTTTTTTATGTTGCATTTGTAAATTTATTGTAATTTTAAACATAACTGTATTTTTCTGTGTGTCAACTATGGATATTGTTTGGATTGGTTTTAGGTCTACACTATTAAGTATTTTCTTGGTGTTCTTGTACTGCTATACTGCTCAGGTGATTCAGTCATGAATGAGGTCTCTCTGGGCTGTGAAGAGTGTACAGACACAGAGCAAATCATTGGTGATCCCAGTAATCTGCTTTTGTCCACAATTTCTTCTGTCCTTTCACAAGAATATCTTTAAAACCTGCTTGTCATCATTAGGTTTGGAGTTAGAATAATCCTTTCCTTTGCTGTGGCCTAATGATTTATTTAGCTTATATAGACTCTGCAATTTCAAAGTATGTATTATTATATTCCTTTTCTAAACTGCAAGACACATTTGTTTGCAGAGGTTTTACTGATAACTGAGTAATTATACCAGAGACAATATGTTGCATTGGCAAATCCATCTCCAATTTGTATGCACACAGCTTGATATCCTTCTACAAGGTTTGTATTTTAAGCGCTGCAGTCTAGATGTTCGGGTTGATATCAGTCAAACAAAATGAAAAACTGAGAACCAAAATGCCTGTGTATCCTCAGGGATGCCACGACAAATTAGTAAGATGATCTTGTATTATAACAATGCTTTCTGTTGTTATGACAGTTGTCATATTTGAATTCTTTATGAGTTTCCATTTGGGCACGATCATTGAAATTCTTTGTGCTAGCTCATTTGCTTTTGAGGTAAACCTCCCTCCCCTATTTCCCGGTTCTTTTGAGTATGTGCCAGCCCAGTCCCCTGTGAATTGGAGCATCCTGAGAACCACTCCATTTTCTAAGAGACTGTCTCTGTTCCCCAGGCATCGTTTTGGCAGCAGCTGATGATGGAGACGCTGCAGCCATCCCCGCTTGTCCCTGGCTGTAGTGGCAGTGCTGCAGAGAATAAAGCAACTCTGCGCCACTTACAGATTAGGCAGAAAAGTCTCTGGTTGGGTTACAGCTGTTCTACGCTTTCTGCATGGCACAAACTGTCTATAAAATAACATTTGGGGCAGGGGGATTGTGACTGTCCTTTTGTACTTTATTCTAAGTTGTTAACTAGTGCTTCTGTCTTTTTGTCACCAACCTGACTAGCTTTGTGCTGAAAATCAGGAGATAAAATGACACAAACTATCATTCCTGATCTCTGAGTCACTTCTGTTTTCAACTCTTGAAATTACTATGAGTTTGTATGCTTGGCCTCTGGCAAGAGGATCTTCAGATTTCTATTGCACTTCTTCATTTAATTTGAGGGGGAGGGGGAAAATAATAATGAACCCATCAGTGAAAAGTCCATTGTGTTTACTCTGAAGTGACTATTAGTAGCATTCAGGCAGTGTGACACTGTCCTGTACAGCTGCATCAATGGAGCTGCCTCCTCTAAACTACATCTAAATAAACAAATAAACCAGCAAATCCCAATCTCTCTCTGAGATCATACTCTGAGTGACTAATCCATTCTTTCTAGACAGCAGAAGCCTCTGTAGACTGAGAAAAGGTGTCATTAGCTGATTTTCATTCCAGGACCAAAACCAAATAAAGCCAGAGCTGAAAACAAACAAAAATGTATTAAGCTGACAAAAAAGTCTCCAGTGGGAAATAGAAGACAACTAGAAACAATGATAATAACATTTTCATATGCTTTCATTACATGAGCAATTTGGGGATGTGCTGAACAATTCAGAAATATTTCAAATTGCTGGGTATATGCCATAATTGCTGGTTTACAAATATGTCAGATCCTTTACCATGCAGGCTCCTTTTATGCATTGCAAACAATTCTAGATCAGATGTTTTCCATTTGAACTGTTAGAAGAAAATAGTGCAACACGGAAACAGTATTAATTTTCATGGCTGCAATGATGAGGATTATTGAAGGACAATATCATCCTGGCATTTATCAATATGTAATCTTAATTTCCATAGTGATCGCAATTAGCCTCGCTGATACTAACTCAGTACAACATAAAATATTTACGCTTACATAACTAAGTATAAAGCTGAGTAGCCTAGGACAGTAGTGAAACTGTACACTAACAGTGATGTTAGAATTAAGTTACCTTTCTTATGCATTATCTGGTTTAACATGAATGTAAACAATTGATTTTGACTATTTATGATGTTTGTTATATTTTTATATACTGTAGCTGAAGTCACCTAATCTGAGGATTTAGCATAATAAAAAACCTCTTTAGTTGCTTGTTAAATTTAGGACGATTTTTGTGTCATTGTGGCTTTCTAGCTTTGTGGTGATAGATTTTATCTGTAAGAAAAGTCACAGAATTGCCTCTTCAGAATACTAATAAGACACCATACCATCTCCTCTTAATCTGATTTTACTGTTTCAGGAGAGAGGGAAGCAGGCAAAGGAAACCTTTTGCAATGAACTGCCACTGCAGGCCTGGAGGAGATGTGACTGGTGATCAGAAGGATGGCGCTTCTCACTAACTGTTCACAACACCACTGGAAACCAAAACAGGTGATGTGTTGTTTAGCAGATACTCTGCCCGGAACAGGACATGTGTTCCCTGATATATTTTCCCAGATTGTCATCTCCATCAAAACCAAATGCTATTCCAGCATGGTGAAAACTCCAATGGGCTCTCTGCCATCTCTGAACAGCATTGGTGGGCCATGCAGGCATTGGGGTAGTTACTTTGGGATGCATCTATGCAAAATTAATCTCCTGATCGATCTTTACTTAGATCTTGTTGGATCACTTTGTGAACAGCCTCAGAGCTTGAGAAGAAAAAAAAAAAAAAAACGGGAATTTGGGAAAATCTTGACAAATTTTCATCTGCTTACATCACCAAACAGAATCACAAAATGTCCCATCCCCCTCTTTGTACAAGTTAATAGATACTTGTTTGTGATTCGTTAATAGAAATGAACTTTAAACAAGAATTTTTGTTTTCTTGCAATGCTAAAGCCATACATTGCAGAAAAAACTGCCCAGTGTCTGAGTAAATATTGTCTATGAAACATGCATAAAGAATCATATTTTAATTGGAAAGTCTAACATACTAGGGGTTTTAAAAATGGAGTAGATTATAAAAACAAAGATTTGTTTGGGCTGGATTGTTTGCAGAAGATTTACAAAACAAAGAAGTTAGAAAAAAAATGATTGTATTTATATTATTTTACTTCTCTCTTGCATTCTCTGTAAATAGCCTGGAAGCAGTATCCTGTTAACACATCCTTTTGATGTAGCACAATTACTATATTAAAATTTATGTTGTTGATTTAAGGATGTCTGCAAAACTGCCAAAGCCTCCCACTTGAACCTTCTGTCACCTTATGTTACTTAATGTGACATAATTATCGTAACTGATTTTGAAATTCATATATGGATACACAACACATTTGAATGGCTTCTCTCTTGTATAGACAATTTGCATGAGATAGCATTGATATAACTTAATTACCAGACAACTATAAGCAAAATGCTAAACATGGACATAACTGTCCAGTACTGGAGAACTGCCAACCAGAAACCCCATACTTAAAAGCAGCTTAGGTTTCCAATTTATAGCTTGCCTTGACAGGAAAACGTAATGACATTTTCCTGTTTATGTCATCATATCACTTTTGAGTCTTCCCATATGGATCCGAGGGCCACACCAGACTAAGTGAGCAAATTCAGAAGAGAGTATCTAGGTCTGTGTTTATAAGTAACATGAAGGATCATGACAAAACAACGAAGCCAAGCTTACCCACATGATACATACTGGCCACCTAAATAATGACCAATATTTCAGAGGCCAAAAATAATGTCTTATGTTTACTAGTTAATAATAAGAATGCAGAAATAGATAACTAAGCATACAGATCAGTTATCATCTTGCAGTATTTTCCTTCATGGTAAATAAGCAGTTGCCTTGTGTCTGGGGAGTGAGACTAGAATGAAGCTTCATAGAATCATAGAATGGCATGGGTTGGAAGGGACCCCAAGGATCATAGAGCTCTAACCCCCCTGCCACAGGCAGGACCACCAGCCTCAGGCCTGGTTGCCCAGGGCTCCATCCAACCTGGCCCAGGGACAGGGCATCCACTGTTTCTCTGGGCAGCCTGTTCGAGCACCTCACCACTCTCTGTAAAAAACTTCCCCCTAATATCTAATCTAACCCTTCCTTCCTTTAGTTTTAATCCATTCACCCTTGTCCTGCCATTGTCTAACCTTTTAAAAAGTTGAATCCCCTCCTGCTTATAAGCTCCCTTATTCATGAAAATAAGCAAGCAAGGAAGTGTTCTTGTGAAGGTGCAAACTGCCAGTGATAGACTCCCCATCACTGGTTCTGCTCTGACAGTAACAGCCACAACCATGATCAGTCTGAAGTTTGTTCACACCTTAAACCATTTTAGATTTGTTTCATGCATTGCCAGACCTACTTATGATGGAGAACTGCTGGCTTATAAACATATAAAAATATATAAATGTGTGTGTGTGTTTTCATGTATCTATAGACCAACATATAAATCTTAATTAGAAAACAGTAAACCCGAAATATCTAAAGTAAGCATTTCATTTTGTCCATGATTACATTCCATTGCACGTGCTTCCCTATTGCATGTCATACTGTGTAATGAGTTCACATCTGACTAGGCAATAAGGAGGTTAAATCAATCCTGTGTTCCAATTATGTGACAGTGATCTGTCAAAGAACAAATATTACATGATAGAAAGAATGTGCCACGGTAGAAAGCTACAGGGAACACAGCAGTGAACAACTGTGACTA
This sequence comes from Laterallus jamaicensis coturniculus, assembly GCA_022605575.1. Taxonomy (NCBI): domain Eukaryota; kingdom Metazoa; phylum Chordata; class Aves; order Gruiformes; family Rallidae; genus Laterallus; species Laterallus jamaicensis. Next base: position 9,698,995 of record JAKCOX010000005.1, read on the forward strand.
CGATTTCAATGTCACCCAGAATAACATTTGTAGGATTCTGTTAAAGAAATATTGAAGCTCCTTTCAACCACGATCATTCTTAACATTTCTTGTGATGTTAGAACCAATGTATTAAACAAATGCAAATTGTATTTGGTTTATGACACAATGCTCCAACAGTGAAAGCGTATTTCTCATTATCAATGTGAAAACATTTGTATGCATTAAAACATCTGAGGTTTAAAAAAATCAAATTATATTTTAAATGTAGGAAAGGCAGCAATGAGAATCGGGTCGGTGTAACTTTCAAAACTGTGACCAAAACTCCAAACACTAAACTTTGTAGTTTTGTTTAATTCTAATACTCAGTGATGTGCTTGTGGGCAAGACTGAAATTCTCTTATCAAGGGATGTACAGAGGAAATATATTAATAGTAACAATGCACATATTCTTATAGATCTGACACATTTGGAGAATCATATAATTAAAATATAAGTACATATATAAACTGTATCAGATTCTGGAGCAGTTTCTTTAAAAATTAAAACTTCCTTTCTTTTTCCTGCAATCATGAGGAGAGTGCTATTCTTTATTCTTTAGTTGGAAAGGCTTCCTTTTCTAGGCTGCTAGAAAAATGCAGAATATGTTGGGAAATTATACATAGAGATCTAGTCTTCTCTATTATTTCAAACTGCAGATAATGGCTTCTTAAGTAACGTATGGTAAATGCACTGAAGTATGATCATTTCTGAAAATCAAATTGAATACAAAATGCAAATATAATTATTCAGTGTTCAATAATAACTAATGCATTTGAGTGTCTGTCTTAATTCAGGACTTTCAGTTGGAGTCTTTTGTGATGTTGAGGGTATTTTCTTTGAAATCGTGGCCTTAAAATTGTTGCAGTTGTTATACTAATTAGAAAGTACAATGAAACTGTTTTAATTTCTATATAACTAACTTAAGTACAATGAAAATTTGGAGGACAAGAAAAATGTCTGGATAGTTTCCATATCCTGCTTTCCGAAAATTCCCATTCCAAATTCATCTTGAGCAGGTATAATCTATAAGGAAGTCTGTCAAAAACCTAAGATCACTCTATAAGAGCATTAGGTTTTATCAGCTGGATAAACTGTACAGCTGTTACTTCAGTAATGTTTTGAGCAACGCGATGCACGGTGGGATGCACATGGTGAGTATTCTTTAGTGTTGTGTTTTCTTCCTTACAGACAAAGTAGATGTTCTGTTTTAATAACAGCAGTGGCTGCACTGTGGAAATGAGGTGTTGGGTGTTTTTTTATCAGGGAAGTGTATAACATTTGAGCACACTTTCTTTGAAATTTAAAAAAAAAAAAGTTAAATGTTGAAAAGAGCTGCTGTTTTAAGTAAAGCCCACATCCATGGCAGAGCTTTTCTTGGAACACAGAACATGAGATGCACGGGACTGATGCTGTCAGTCTTTGCAGCAGCAGCACCACCACGGTACGTTTCACACTGCCTGTACTCTTTCTCTGGTGAGTACAAATGATAAGAAACCACAAGCAGTGTTATTAATAGAGGCAGTAGCTCTATAGAAATATTCTGGCAACCTTGAGTTTTAAGATTTATTTTTTTTATTGTATGCATTTTATTTAAAATGTTGATCTTTTATACTTGACAGGGTCCTAGTAAGCTACTAGTCTTGTTGTGGATTTGCACTACAAGTTGAATACTGTGCTGATTCATAAACTGCCCTGTCCGTACTTTGATTTGCCTCAAGTTTTTATGTCACATTAAATCTCTGTAGCCCAGACATTTTCTGCACTTCCATTCTCAACATCTGTGTTTTAGACGGTGTTGCAAAGAACAGTTTAGCAGCTACCCAGGGTGGAGGACTGTTGCCTCATTTGTCTCAGCTCTTCAGCCAAAGCAGGAGGCAGAAAATAATGTTCAAGCTCAGGTCTGTGTCCTGAAGTGCAGCCCAATATAATCAGAGAGATTGGTAGGCAGCATTTTCCCCCTAATGCTGTGTCAAGGAAAAGCCCGGGGCTAAGAAAAAACCAAAATGGACACAGAATAGGGATGGATAAGGAAGAGAGAAGATTCATTATCTAAAATAGAATATACAGAAAAAGATTGGACTATATGGATGGAGGATTCACAGATCGGAAAAGATTGAAGATTAGGAAAAAAACACAGAATTCAGAAGAAATAGGCAAAAAAAGAAGAGCAGAAATCTTAAAGTGCAGAATCTCTTTTAGGTGATGCCCTAAACCTCATCAGTTCATCAAGAAAAGAGAAAAGCCTTATACCACCCCAAGAGTAAGAAATACCGCAGACAAGAAAAGTATTTATCTTTTTCCTAGTGAGCAGGATGTCTTCTACAAGACAGAATAGCAAAAAAAGGGAAACAGAGAAATGCCTGTTCAGAGATATGTACTCGCCAAGTTTATGTCACCTTCTCCGGGAAAAATGAGGAAGGAAAACAAGAAGAAGCCCACTTCAGCCATGGCAGCATGCAAATTTATAAATGTTTAAGTATTCCTTCAACTTTCAATGGTTCTATATTTAAACATGCACTTTCAATTGACCATGGAAATAATTTCTGTTTATATATAGTTTTTATAAGCCTGGGGCCTACCTGTCCTAGGCCTATCTGAAGATTTATCTACAGAAATCTTTTACGAAGGAAGGAGAGAGGATTTCATTTACAAAGGCCAAAATCCAAAAGCCTGTTCTGGAATTTAGCTTAATTATTCATGTGCAGTTACACAGGGATTTCCCACACAACCTCCAGCAGCATCAGATTACCTTGAAGTTCCAGTAACCACTGTAATCTGAACAGGTCCCTTGTAGAGAACAATAATACAGGTCTGAATATGAAAAAAGAAAAAAAATCTTTAATGCACTGCACACTGCCAGCCTGGGACCACACTAAAACTGTTCTTAAGTGATGCAAGCTAGTGCCCTTTGCTGCTTCAGATCCTTTCCTACCTATTCCTTCAAGGAAAAGAATCTCACAGGTTTAACTACAGTAGAAAGAAATGGATTTGCTTGGTAAAGTAAAATTATGTGCAACTGGATAGTTTGAGGCTGAGGTCATGGTATATGGGGGAAAATCTTTTAAAGGTTTTTGTAGTTCTATTTCCTTTTAAAGGCCCTGGAATGATTTCCAAAAGCATATGGGGAAGAAACATCCTCAGTATGCTTGACATAGATATTGGCTTCCTTTCTGAAGGCTTTAAGTGCATAAGTATCTATAAAATCTAGCCTACAGTTCTTTTATCTCTTTGGTGGGGTCGTTTCTGTACCCATATGGCAATGTGCCTACAATTTAAGGGCAGTCTTCTTGATGATAGTCCCTGAAAATTCTCTGAACACGTATGGAAGACAAACCTTCCTGTTCTTTCTAGAGCACTGTTAATAGGACACTGTGGGAAAGGTTTCATTACTGTTACTCTTAAAACGAGCATAAATGTGGGCATTCAAAAGTAATACTTAGCCATCATAAAACTTTTATTTACTAACTTTCATCCAGCAAAAATTGAGTTTGTTTTTTATATATTGTGTTTTGTATATAGGGATCAGTTCAGTCACCTCTGGGGCAAAATTCAGCAGCTGTCTAATAGTGGCAGCAATGCTGCAGAACAGTTTTAGGACATAAAGAGTAGAAGCAGAACTTATCTAATTGAAACTGTGTGGGGAATTTAAGTAGGCAGAATGTAATTACTCAAGCTGGAATTTGGCCATTCAAATATTGAAGCCTTTAAAGAAATGTTAATAACTATTCACAGCTTTAGGAAAATATCTTCAAATCACAATTTTAATAAGAATGAAAAAGGGGAAAATACATTTAGCAGCTTATATTAGGGAAATATTGTATTAACTGTAGAGGACAAAAATGAAGGTAAATATTTAAATACATTTGTTATCTTGGGATAAGACTTTGATGTATCAATCCCATCTCCTACTATAAAAATAAAACTCCCACATTGAAGTATATTTCTGTTTTGCTTTTGCTACGATAAATAGCTATTAAAAAAAAAAAAAAGGAATTTGGCATAAAACATGGATAATGAAAGATGTGATTTAAGAAAATAACTTAAGGCAGTGGTTTTCATTACAAAAAGGTACAAAAGATGGAGTAGAGCAGCAATTTGTTTTGCATAAGCACTTTAAAAAATATTGTCTTTATGATAGCTTATGTACTTGCTATTCCATTGTATTAGTGCTAGCCAGTGTGATTATTCCTGAAGATCCAAAAATCTGCTAGAGTTAAAAAGATGTCCTATAATTATATCAAAGGATAATTGCAGTGTCTATTAGGTAGAACTGGTAATTTCTAGACAACCTAGACTTCTTCAGAGTTTCACTCTGAAAGCTTATATAGCTGACTTTAGGTATGCTATCAGGTTTCAGCCAGCAATTGGAATTTTAGCAAGCCTTTTCTATTGATTCTGTTTCATTCAAAAAATTGCCCACGTGGAAACCTGTTTTGGTTTGGATGGTCAACTGAAGTTTAACCAAATTTCACAAGAATCTGCAGGCTGATACAAAGGTCTCCACTGGCAGTGGTGGTGCTTGTATCCTCCTTCTGCTAGCGAGAGCAATACCTACTGTTATCAATTATGTCGCTGGTGACGCCAAACAAGGTAAGTTTGTAAAATCCTCCTAGAAATGCAAGGTTATGCGAACTAACATCTTCCACATGGTGCAGTGCATTCCTGTGCAGTAGCTGCTAGATTGTCTTGAAAGCAACAGAGCTCTATTAGTGCAGTACTTTGTCTCAGCTTATTGCGGCTGAGCTGATGAGCTATATTGCCATTGGTTTGGTCATGATGGGTTTAGAGATTGCTGCTTCGTGCTCCAAAACACACTGTAGATAGGCACCAAATTTATCTTAGGCTTAGATACAATTAAAAAACAATAACAGCCAAAAACACAAAAGGAAACCTACAGTGCAAAGGGATGGCTAAGTGTTTTTGTTTGAGATTCAAAACAATCAGCACGCTGAGTAAGGTTGACTGCAGGATATAAAACTAATACGCTTTTTACACATTAGCTGAGCCATTAAGGACCAGGGTGCTCTTCCCTCCTCATGATAAAGATTTCAAATCTCTTTTTTCCAGAGTCTGCCCAAGGCTACTCTACCTGTTCCTGTTGAGACTGGGACTACTCACTGAGATTTATGAAGACCAGAGAAAAGGACGCACCTGCAGTTGACATTGCGGAAATGTGGTGAGTCTGGGTTGGTCCCTTGGGTCAAACTGCCCTTCCCATCCTTCTGCCAGGTGAGAGTTGCATGCAGGTCTTTGTCATCAGGTTTTCTGTCTGAAATTAAAATAAGTGAGAGAGGATACTCTCAGGACAGCAAACAAAATAGGGAAGGTTGACCATCATTACCTTTTCCAGCCTCTTCCCCCGCAGTTGTCATCAGACTGCAATTTACGTACCTTTCCAAAAGTGTCTGTGTGCCTCCCACATCCCCCAGTAACTTTGGATAATTTCTGTATGGTTCAGTGCAACCAGATCTGGTTGATGGCAGAGGTCTCGAAATAATTATATGGGTTTGAGTTTTGTAGACACAGAGAACCTACAGAGGGAAACTGCACACAGTCTTGCATAAATGCCATATTGGACACCAAAGAATTTGCCCTGGGGAGGCCTCCTACAAACACCTAATGTCAGGAAAATCTTTACTGAAGATTTAATTTTCTATCGCACTAAACCAAACAACAACAAATAAACCCCCAAATGTGGGAAAACTTAGGTTTCCTGAGTTCTGTTGGTCATGGAGCAGCCTTTTTTTTTTTCCTTCTTTTTTTTAAAATATGGCTTAATCATCTATAACTGTTGTAGCAAGCCTCCCAAAAGGTAATAATGATATACTATGACAAATTTTATACATTATGATACATGTCCTTTAGGCTTTCTAAAAGTTCTTTGTGATGGGTTTGACAAGCTTCCCTGAGGCAACTGAGGCTCCTTTGCATAGTTCATTAGTTGAAAAGAGAAATGGGCTTCAAGATTAGTATTTTTTTCAGTTCATTGTTCACAGGAAAATGTGCATGTAGAATAATTCAGGGCCAAATTTTGTTTTCATCAGAAAAATACATATTTTGGGGGGACAAAGTAGGAAGATTGATAGCTGGTTGCATAGATTGATAGATGACTGTTCAGGAGAACAGACTGTGGCTCAAACAAGACAATTGCTGTCCTTAATTTTAAACCAGAAGTGGTTTGTACTCTTTGTGCCAGATGCTAACTTCACACTTTCTTCTCCAAGATCACTGTTTGCAACATTTATATCAGAGAACATTTATAATAAGCTAAGAACATTTATAATAGGATAACCTAGGACAGGATAATGAGTGTTTCTCAGTCAGTCAGGGAGAAAGAAGTACAAAATCCTGACTCTCGTCCTGAGCTATACTGCCTTGTCTACAGCTCAGCCATTAGTAAAGGCCTGTGCCTTAACATATTAGCATAACCTTTCCTTGTATTGTAGGTCAGAGAAAACTCCCATTTAAAATCTCCCTCATTTGTCTAAGACAATTTCTCTTTTGACATCATCCAGAAGGTACTTGTTCTTATTCTCATATCTCTACTATTTTTGCCGGAAACAGATTATGGGAGCAGCATCCATGGTCTTCCACATAATTACTCCCCTTCTGCCTTGCAAACAATCTTGATTTTTTGAGTGTATCATTTAAAATGAACCACCAGCTTTTCCCTCAGGTGTAGATCCCGCATAGGAGTCTCCTCAGTGGCAATCATGACAATATCTCAGATAAAAACCAGATAATTAGTGGGTTTATACTCCTTCCTATCTCTCTTGCAAATCCTATATTGATATATATCCTTAATTAGGGTTTTATGTTAACGCTTGTAGGGTTTCAAAGGTAATATGACTACAATATTGACTAACTTCACCTGTTGCTGGTAATCAGTGTTCAGAAAGGTCACAGAGATTTCTTCTAAGCAAGCTTGGAACCGAGGAACATGTAAACTAGTATCTAGTAATGTGTATGTAACTGAGATGAGCTAGTAGCAAACATTATGTCAAAAAACATCCCAAGGAACTTAAGTATCCATGTGATTTATTAAAATATTCTGTAGGTATTAATAGATCATATGTTAATATTCCCCATCAGGAAAAATATAGAAATTTATGCACTAAATAACTGGCAATTTTTTGACATCTGGGGTCTTTTTACATTTCTGTCATAATTAAAATGGCCTAAATAAATTCTGACCTTAGGTTATCAGATAAACTGTAATCTATTCCTCTTCCTTCCCTTCAGTCATTCTACTGTTATATTTTGTTAAAGAACTATAATGTTTTAAAAAGAATTTAAAAAACTTAGAAAACTTACAAGTTAAATTGTTATTCTAAGATATATCTCTAACTTATATAGCTTAAATTTTTAATTATACTTAGAACATTAATGAGCTGCATTTGTAATATGCATGTTTAGCTACGGCTGATAAAATCAGCACATACAGGCCTAACAGATCTGTGAGGGGAAATCTGTAAAGCTGGTCACACAAAGGACTTTTATCTCTGTCCCTAACAGAACCACCAAGTCCAGCCTAGTTTTAAAAAAAAAAACAAAGCAAACATGCAGCTTATGATACAGACTAAACCAGGCACAGGCTTTTGCTTGCAGTGGGACTATCGTGCAACCCCACTCAGATCACATAACACTACATAAATAGGAGTGTCAATGGTTTATGGATGTCCCTGTCTTTCAGTTAGGAGCATTTGCATTTCAACCAAGTTTTCTGTCAAAATAGAACTTTCAGTAGCTTGCTTAAGGTCAGTGGCTGGAATAAAAAAAGTCCTGATGTTAATTTTTTACACAAGTTTCACATAACTTAGTTTTAAGAACTGATACAGTTAAAAATTCCTCCTTATTCAGCAAGTGTCTCCATACTGTTTGTTTGAGTCCCAAATGTAGTGTTCTTTTAAATACATCTGTACTACCATCTACTGGAAAGGTGAGTAACTATGTATCGGCAATCGCTGCTTCCATCTGCTACTGAACCCAGACTACAAAATAAAATATAAAAAAAAAAAAAAAAAAAAAGGTGAACCTTACATTTCTCCCACAAAAATTGCATCTTTGTGTGCACTTTAAGTTGTACTGACAGTAGAAATCTCTCATTGGTAATCTTTTGCAGAGATCAGGTTGAACTAAGGCTGGATAGTTTTCATGAGGATTTATTTCAGCCAAAAAGTGAGATATTCTTTATCATTTTCTTATGATAAAGTATTGCACATCAGTAGTTCTCTTTCAGCACCTGAGATAAACAGAGTGTGTGTGTACGTACAATTACAGCTCTCAGGCAAATATGGTAGAAAATTCAACAGAGCACAGCAGACAGGTACTGTTTGTGCTATTTCATATGCTTCTGGACTCCAGATCTCAGTTATGTTTTCTCACAATTCTTATGCTGTTCTAGGATATCTTGGAACAGCTCTGCCAAGACTGGTGAATTGCACTCTTGCTTAGCAAGATGAAGAAACATCTTTTGAAGTGAGATTAGATTACTCCTTTTTTATATACACACAACAGCCTATGTTCTTCGCTAACCAGCTGTGCATACACACACCCACAAATGCAAACACAATAGGAGTTTTGCAAATAGTACAGCTGGATACCATCAAGGGAATATGAAAGCAATCTCTAGCTGCCTTGCATGTTTTCAGCCTCCTAGACAATTACATCTTTACTGCAACTGGCCACACACACACACACACGCAGAGTTACTTGATTCTAGGCAATTAAATAATATTTGATCCTGCTTACAGACTGTTCCATTTTTATTCTTCAAAAACGTGGCCAGGCAGACGCAGGGAGAGAGGCGCAAAAGTGTAAAATGAGTGTACATAAATGAAAAGCAGAGGATGGCAGCAGTGTTATTAGTTTCTGGATATGAGGAAATGGCTGTTCTCTGTACATCTATTTCAAACTGTATTTATAATACTGCAGAAGAATTATTTTAAAGAAGGTCACTGTGTTGTTCTTAGGGACAACAAGGACAGCTAAAATAATCATTTGTTCAAATAACATTTACATGAGGAACTATTAACAACGTATACTGTTATTAACATAGCATAACTATTTTACCACATGTGCAAAGTGTTGCAAAGAAAACCTAATAATATATATTTGACGCATTAGACCAAGCCTGTAACAACCAGGATAAAGTTTACCTTTGTTCTTTTGCTATCCACCAGTGAGTGGGAGAAGGAACCCTGCCTTTCATTAGGAAGCCGTGTATGACCCATTGCGCATCATCAGAAATCAGCCTAGCAGCTCATTTTGTGTCTCTAAGAGTAGTGGTACCTTATTTCCAATAACACAGCATGTAGCCCTTCTAAGGCACTGTGCAGTGAATACCTTCCACAGAGGTACCTACATGACATCAGGACAGTTAGTGAATCATCTCCCCCTCAAAAAAAAAAAAAAAAAAGCAAGGGAAAACTGAGACAAGCTAACCAGACTCCTACCTCTCACACATTTTGAGTAATCTTTCCTGGATTTTCACCTATTCCGCAGCATCCTTCCACGCAGGGAGCAGGGAGCATGGAGCATAATGCTTCACAGTGATTAACATACTTCAGAGTTTCGTAGCCTTCCTTCAGCTTTAAACCTGATGTTTTCATGTTTCTGTTGAGGCTTCATCAGTATGAGTTCTTTCTGTCTCTAACCCAAGAGTTAAGAACCTTCTGTGATGCTAAAGGAACTTTTCCTTTTTACCTTCTGCTGTGACATCTACCCCACCTTGTCTTGAATTTGTCCTTCATGCTTTCCTTTTTCCAAACTGGATTTTACTTTTCTCACTTCAGTGGCTGCTTTCTGGTACAGTTTTATGTTCTCTCCTCCTTTAGTATACTTAAAATTAACTTCTCTGTAATTTTTAATCCCATTAAGCTATTTTTCCCCCAAATCATCTAGCTTGATTGGCTATCTTTGTTCTCATGCTAGTCCTTCATCTCAGAAAATGTTGTAATGTAATCTTTATTTGTACTTGCTAAAATTCAGCTGCCTGTACCTTTCACCAGTTTTTATCATAAATTCCCTAAGGTTGCAGATTCCAAATTTACTGGTAACAGTATTCACAGATGTAATGCTGTTCCAACTGATAAATATCTCTAATACTATCATTTTTCTTTGACTGTATTATCTGTGCAGGATATGTCTTAAAAGTGTGGGGTTTTTTTCCTGATGTGATCTATAAAAATGATATCTCTTTCAAATACTTCCTCAAGACTCAACTCTGCCCTAAGGCCTACAAAATTCTAGCTGTTAATCATGTTGAGAAAAGTGATGGGCTGTAACAATAATTGCCTTCCATTTCTGATTTCTTTTTTCTAATTAAACTCTCCATTACCCTCTCTCTAACTTTCAGTGAAAAAAAACCCCAACAACATATAATTAATAGTTATATCAGTTCTTCCCTTTATTTACTTCAGCGTTGTAGCTGCATTTCTTACCTACCCATCTAGTGCACCATTCAAGACCATCCTGCTGGAGACCCAGTTTTGCTTTCTCCTTACTTGCGTGTAGAGTGAGCACACCCGGACTCTAAACCCGAGGGAGGCTGTTGAATACAGCTATCAAATAGTGGCAGCCTCTTTTCACCAGCTCACTGCTGGCTCTTAGGCTAAAATCTACTTGACTCTTCCCCTTTTTTTTAATGTTATGACAGAGGAAGAGGAGGGGGAAGGGGAAGAACCTACCAGTTTTATTTCAGGCTAAAATCCATGTCTAGTCATACCTGGGCTGGCTGTATCTGTTTCATCTGCATCATTTGACAAGACAATTTGTTTGGCTGAGCTGCACAAGGGTTTGTAGAGGAATGAACTGAAGTGCTGTCTGAGAACGGGATTAATTTCTCTGGGAAATTCCAATATATATGTAAATTTCAACATACTCATTTCCACCATGAGAATGGAAGCATGTACATAGAAACACGCAGTTTCCAAGCTTCTGACAGCAATTTGGGGCTATCCTTCAAACTGTTCACAGACTTTTGGCACTAAGTTGCACAGCCATATCAGATGTAGTTTTGACCTAATATGGGAAGGTATGAATGTAGCAATGCAAGAATCAGTAAAACCCCATCATGTTTGAAACATTTCTTCCAACGGGTGTAGATAGAAAGTGCAGCACCACCAAAACCACAACCAGCATGTTCTGTCCACACACACAAAAATCCCCCACCAAAAAAATAAAAAAACAAACCTACAGGGAAAAAAAATCCCTCCAACAACAATAGCCACACACACCCATCCCCAGCTTAAAGCCTGTTAAATTCTAAAATGTGATTATACTCCCTAGTTGAGCAGGGGGCCCAGCAGGAGGAACAGTAGCAAAACAACACCCTACACCCACTCCTGGGCTGCTGCTGAATTCATGAATATTGCAGAAACATTTTAGCTTGATGAAAAGGAGAGTGAAAAGATCAAATAAAAGCACTGAGTAGGAAAAATAGTTCTCTAAGCTATTCACAGTGGGAGGAGGAAAATATAGAGAAAGTGAAGAGAGGTCCTTTTAGACTAGAGAATGTTTCAGATTGGATTGACATGATTTTGCTCTGACATTTATTAAAAGTCATTGTGGGGGGGGTTTCTGTTTTGTTTTTTTTAAGAGCACATTTATACAGCTGTTTTTTGAGCCGGGCATGTTAAAAAATGGGGGAAGCTATTCTTTAAATTACCTATTTCTGAACGTTAAATTAATCCCATTTATTGCTCTTCCTGTGGCAGCTGTGGGTGAGCGAGTGGATCCAAGAGTGAAGAGTGCCACCATCAGGGCGGTCGCCCAAATGGAAGGCTGGTTACTCCCTCCTTTCCCAAATTCAAGCTTTACTGGTGAAAATGCTCTCACAAATTCTCTTATCTAATCATACCTGAGCAATCAGGTTGGGTTGACTGATTAGGTTATTTACAGGAGGTGGGGATTCCTCTGAAACCTCACGCTCTTTTTGTGACTCTCTCCATGCCACGGCACACGTGGGTTTTTTGAGGTTTCATATTTTTCCCCACATGGTCTGTGCTGTCTTTAGACTCTTTCATACAACAACTAAGTCAATCCTGGTCTTTTTTTCTTTCTTTTTTTTTTTTTTTGCTTCCTCACTTGTTTGTTTAGTCTTTCAACAAGAGTTTCTTTTGTTTCATTTATTGACAATCAAGAGAATAGTAACTGTGCCTTCATTTAGGAGATCAGAGATAAGCAATTTGAGAGCCACCTTAACCTCTGAAATGTGTATTGCAAGAGCTGAACAAACATGGCAGTCCTGTTCTACACAGTTTGTTCATACTGAGACTTCTTGAACTCTGAGGCATACAAACATCAAAGAATAAAAAAATAGTTAATCAAATAAGTGGATTTCATTTAAAAGTTCATTAAAAGTGAAGCATACTGCAACACGCTGAGTAACAAACTAAATCTTGCCTTGGGCAACAAGCAGAATTTATTTACTTTTTGTCCCTTTATCTTCCAACCCTCTCATGTCAGACTGTGATGGATGAAGAGTTTCCACACCAAAATCTAAATTCCAAGCAAATTGCTGACAGCTGGTGTCATTCCAAATTAGAAATAGGCTATTACTAGTGATCAGTTTATTCCATGAATTTAGTCTTTTTAACTGCTTGCAAATTATTTGTAAATTGGTTTTGATTTTTCATGTGCATTTGTTTGTAATTAATTTTTTTTTTGGAGATACTATTTGTGTGGAGAAATGTTAATTATGTGGGAAACTTTGTTTATCTGTCTATGTGCTTTGTAGTAACATTTAGATAACTCATCTGCTATCTTCATTCTAAACAAAAGAGCTTATTTTCCACTTATCAATTATTCACTAAAATATTTTTGAAATTTGTTTTGTGAAACGCTAAATTATGATGGAGAGATCAGCAATATGAACCATTCAACAAGTCTTTCTGAGCAAGTATGCTCAGCTCTGTCTCTGTGAGAACATTCCTGCAAATGAAATCTGTCTATCAAATCCTTTATGACTGGACAGTAGAGAAAGGTCACTGATCACAGCAAGCACCACAGTAGAACCAAATTTTCTTTGCAAGAACATAAAAATAACATTATGCTTCATTTGTTGGTTGTTTTTTTTTCAGATTTATCAGCTCACTAGACACTACCTGACATTACCAGCAAGAGAGACAAATTAAGGGATATGTATAACCAAAATAGCACACCTGTTTGTTTCTTGTTTCTATCATTCCTTCTTGATGTGAAGTAGATTGTGTCCAATCCCCCCCCTTTTTTTTCCCAGCAGATAGAGATCGTCTAAAGCAGCACATAAGCAGTAAAAATCTTCACATTATCCTTTCGTAAGTCGCTTATGATTCACTCCCTGTCTCCACCTGGCTCTTGCTCTAAAGAGCAAGTTTCCCTCACATTTTTTATTTTTTTTAATTCTAAATCACATACTTCCATTTCTGACAAAAAAAAAAAAGAGAAGAGAAGAAAGACTGAACCAAATTGTGTTGTTCTATGCTGTTTAGATGATTATATACACAAAAGGAACCTTGCTGCAGTGCCAGGAAAATGAACTTGATCATCTGGAAAATGTTGGCAGTGAAGAGAGATTCCCTTCTATTTTCTGCTTGTTGCTTGAATCTGTTCTTTTCCTTTCTTTTTTTGTAGTATGCTTGTTCAATGGGGTCTTTAAATGCTTGTATACTATCTTTGCTTCATATTTCTCACAGCAGAGAAATCATATTTCCCCATTCCCGATCATGTTCTTTAGCAGAAATAGTCTCAGAATAAATCTTTACTCTCTTGACCTTTATTTTTTAGTAGATGATAAGTTTTGGAACATTTTTTCTCTTTCTCTCTTTTCCCCTTTCAGTTAGAGAGAATGGCTTTTTTGATTCTAGATTTATCTAGCTCAACAGTCGTAAAAGATGTCAGAAATCTCAGGAGCCTTTTGTCTCACAGGAAGACAACAGGTCTGTATCAAAAGTGAATTCTATTTAAAAATGGACTTTAGTTTGTGGAGATCTCATAAGCACATCTCTAATCAAAATGGGGTAATTGCTACACCAAAGCAGCATGCTTACTGAAAACACATTTCAATGCAGCTGAGCTTGAGAGGGAAGATTAAAATGATTTCAGGAAGGGATATGCATGATTCAACACTGAGTAAAGGAATAATCTTTAGAGAACACAGAAGAGTGGCTCTACTCAGAAGTACAATTTCTGCTGCGTGCAAAATGCATTAACATGAGAAAAGAGGGCTGTGATAAGGTTCCATAATACTGAAGCTACATTTGTTTGTTCCAATGCTCTTTGTGTGACATCAGTATTTATTGCCTTACTGATTTGCATTATATGTCAATATGCGGGCATCATTCCGGGGCTTTCCATGAATCACATTGCTCCTTTCATTTCTCAGGTGCCACACCATTAGCTGGACTTGTGCTGCCTCCATTCAAGGCTGACAAATTCAGCAACGATAAAGTCACCCTCTTTTTTCAGTATGTACATACAAACTGTCTTTGCTAATTAGAAGTGATCTATTGTTCTAAAGGTATTAGCATCTAAAGACACTGATGTCATTTCATCCTTGTGAAAACTGCACCCCTTGCAACACCCCACTAATACAGAAATACTCTATTATTTTCATTTTATAGATGCAGAATTGCAATAGACAGACAAAATGACTTCTCCAAGGTTATACAGTTAAGTCTACAGCAAAGCATGGAATTATTTGAGATTTCAAAGCTTCAGGCTAGCACTATAACTATTGGACCAAACATTTGTAGTCTTTTCAAGAACACACTGTATCCTAAATAGAGAAGTGACACAAATCCTTACAGGAAAGAAAATTAATCCTAAAGCACACATTTCAAATCTGTATGTAGCATTTTGCCTACCATACAATTTTTCCCAGCACATTTCTGAAGCTTTAAGTGTATCAAATATCAGACAAGCTTAGATTCAAGTGCTAGTCTTTTTTTTTCCCCCTCTCCCACAAATAAAAAACCCCAAAAACCCACACAGCAAGTCTCAGGCAAAGTAGAGAATTACCTGAGTTTTCAAAGCTTCGGGCTAGCATTACAGCTACTGGACTGAATATTCATTTCCTTTTCAAGAACCTTCAGCATCCTGAACAGAGAAGTGATAATAAGCTACTGTAAATTTGAAAGCAAGTAGGACTGTTATTTGATTACTTCACTCCACAGTAAGAAGAAACATTAAAGCATGAAATTTTCATATACTTCAAGCAGTGGTTGATCAGTTTCAGGTATATTCAGGTAGGAAAATCAGAAAGAAAAAGGGAAAGCAATCTTACATTATGTTTATTCTCTGTTTTGTTCATCTCTGTTTAAAGAGGAAAAAGACATGTTCAGGATACTGTTACTACATAAAGGTAGAAAGTCATTAAATTATCACCCCATTAACTTAATACTTTTGTTTGTTTCAGCTTCAGGAGTATTTTGGTTTGTCAAAGAAGACTGGTTCTTAAAACCAGTGGTTGATATCTTTCTGTCAATCTAAAATATAGGAAACAAATTCTTACAGTTTTATAAATGGAAAGGGAGCAGAACAAAGAAGAGGATATGTGCCTTAAAGTAGGTTGGGTGCCATTTGCAGAAGTCATGTAAGACACCTTGTAACCAGCCAGTTTTATTTCTTGTTTGATTTAGTGGAACAACTTGGGTCCTTCCTTTTAGCAGGAGAGGTAGTATTGAAATATTTAAAGAATGGTAAGCTAGAAACAAGAAAAATAAGGTAGATAAAATGTACAGTTCTCTCTCAAACTCTAGGGTGGCTGTAATGTAAGTGGCAGAAAAGGAAAAAAAAATTTAAAAATGAGAAGAATCATTATGAATAAGATGTTTACAGGCCAGTTCCATAGACAGTCTAGTTTTGGGCTGCCTTCTTTCTCAGATCTCTGACAGTCACATTTTTTAATGTGACAGTCACATTTGCACATCAAGGTAAAATGTTTGCTTTACACATTTAGTTCACTACTACACTTTATTGATGTTCATATTTTAGTGAAATTTTTAACATTATGTTAATGTAGATCTAGCTAAGAGTCTATCCTTTGGAAGAAAGGAAGTGAAGGGAGATGAGTAGGATAATTTTCTAGGGTATTTATATTGGCTGCATCTGGCAAAAAGAGTAAGACAAAACCACCTTGATATTCTCAGGAAACAAAAATGTTGACTTTAAAAAAATGGGCAATTTGGCAGTGACATTTGACTCTGTTGTTAAACTGTCCTACTTGCTGCTCTCTAGCAGGGCCCTCCCCACACACCTGCTCAATGAGTACAGAATGAGATATGTTTTACTGTCTTCTGCAGAAATTACCTACCAGTGAGCTTCCGTGAAGAGAATTATGTAGGAAGTCAGTCTCCATGGTCAATGGAGCCATTTCTGGCCTGATAGTCAATTAACCAAACTTGATTTTAGAAATGACAGAGAACGCCTCCAGGAGAGCCACTGTACTACACAGCACTCCTTAAGGATATGGGAAAATGATGCTCAACACCCTGCTGCACATCAGTCAGAAAGATTGCTCTCAAAGAGTATCTCCAACTGTGGTGGGTTGAGCCTGGCTGGAGACCAGATGCCCACCAAAGCTGCTCTATCACTGCTCTCCTCAGCTGTAGAAAGGAGAGAAAATATAATGAAAGTCTTGTGGGTCAAGAGAAGGACAGGGAGAGATCACTCACAGGCAGAACAGACTTGACTTCAATTTGGATAATGAGAGATAAAACTAAATCTTAAAACATCTTTCCTCCACCCCTCTCTTCTTCCCAGACTTAACCTTAGTCCTGATTTCCAAACAGCAGCACAGGAAATAGACATCGTGGTCAGTTCATCACAGCTGTCTCTTCCACTCCTTCCTCCTCAGGGGGAGGACTCCTCACACTCTTCCCCCGCTCCAGCGTGGAGGCCCTCCCATGGGAAACAGTCCTCTACAAAATTCTCCAGTATGAATCCATCCCATGGGCTTCAGTAAGAACTGAACAAACTGCTTTACCATGGGTTCTTTCCACAGAGAATGGTCCCCTTCAGAACCAGACTGCTCCAGCATGGGTTCCCCATGGGGTCACAAGTTCTGCCAGCAAACTTGCTTCAATGTGGGCTCCTCTCTCCGCAGGTCCTGCGAGGAGCCTGCTCCAGTGTGGCTATCTCAAGGGGTCACAGCCTCCTTTGGGCATCCACATGCTCTGATGTGGGGTCCTCTATGGGCTGCAGGTAGGTATCTACTCCATCATCATCCTCCAGAGGCTGCAGGGGCACAGCCTGCCTCACCATGGTCTTCTCCATGGGCTGCAGTGGAATTTCTGGTCTGGCACCTGGAGCATCTCCTCCCTGTCTTATATTCTTGCTCTTCTCTCTGGCTGCATTTGTTCCTGCAGTTTTGTTTTTGTTTTCTCTCTTTCTTAACTGTGTTAGTCTAGAGGCAGTACCACTATCACTGATGGGCTTGGCCTTGGCCAGTGGCTGGTCTATCTTAAAGCCAGCTCTACTGGACATGGGGAAGCTTCTAGGAGCTTCTCACAGAAGCCACCCCTGTGGCCATGCCCACAACCAAAACCTTGCCATGCTAACCCAGTATACCCATGTGGTAGGGAATTGGTTTTGCCACCATTACCTCAGTACAGTATCTGAGTTTGCTGTCTACACAACTGAAACATTATCTAGGAGGAGATGGACAGTTGACAGCCTTGTGCAGGATGCAGCTCGCTGTCCAGAACTGCTGCCCATGTTACACCAACTGTGTGGACTTACTGCTAAAGTCTGTCTTTCTTAAAGGACATTTTTACAGACCTCTAATGTGCAGTGTACAGACAAAAATTCCTAACACTGAACTGGAGAGCAACCAAAGGTCATACACTGGAATAGTAAGAAACTTTTGGAGTTCCTTTCTTACAGGTCTACCATCAAGAATACTAAGATTACATACTTCCTTTTTTTTCCCCTCATCTGTTCCATTCACCTCTAAATAGGTTAAGACAGCAAAGTGATATGGATGACTGCATGTGTAGAAAGCATCTTTTCTGAATGTTTTCTTTGCTACAAAACTTGAGGTCATCATGGATAGACGTTGTGGACCTCACAGTTGCAATTACCTGAATAAACAACAGAAAAAGTCATTTAACTCTGTTGTCTCTCTTGCTGTGATGTGTTGTTAATACATTAAGAAGAGAAACATACAAGGCTATTTTTCAAGAGTGGCTTTGTTTTTCAACTGAAGCAAGCATCCCTAAAGCATTTCAGAAGTGGTATCAATTTTACAGCCTGTGACTAGGAATTTGCTATCACTTTTTTTTTAGGTCTGCCACAACTTAAAAGCAAAGCGCGAGGTTCAAGTTGTTGTGGCGTATCAGAAAGATCTGAACTGGGCTTTTCTCATACTCCAGGTGAGCGTTTCAACCACAGTTAGTTAAAGCCTTGATCATTGCTTTAGGTGAGACGATTCTTTCAACAAGTTCAGTTACTAAGCCTGTTGTAACGCATTGTACGTCTCCAGAGTCTCTTATTGAAAAAGCTATTTTAACTGAAGTAAAATGGGTTTTGCTAATAGCAAACTTTGTGAAACTGCACTCAGCTGGGTTATGTTATATATAATTGAAACTGTATTCTTCCTTTCAGTTTTCCTGGTGGCAGCAAAGACATACCTCATCATTGTAATTAAGTCATTATAAATATACATTGATTATTCTGAAACTTGTGGTCTGATGTAAAATCCCAGCATTACTGTGCTTGAAAACATCACTTTGACATATTACGTACTATTGCAGTATTGTACTCCAGCAGGATAGTAAACTGTTCAGTGTAGTGCTCTCAAGGGAATGGGGGAGGGAAGAGAAGTAAAACCAAAAACTTGGTACTGTATCCTCTAGTATTGATTTTAGTAAAATGGTTTAGTGCTTTCTGTAAGGGCTAAAATATTCCCCTGCTTTGTTTTGGCTGTGAGAGTCAGACTTGTCATCTATCGAAATTACTGAGGTTAAATCTACACCAGTATTTAAATAGCTTGAGATCCAGCACTTTTAAAAAAAAGTTCTGTGGATTGACAGAAGTTGGGAGATATAAAATCAAGAGATGTTAATAGCTGGCAACAAAATTAATAGCATGGGCAAATTTATAATGCATGGGATTGTATATCCAGGATTTCTGAAGGCTTTGGTAGAGTCTTATTGTCCTAACATAAACTGGGCAAGAATTATTTTTTTCTGATAAGTAACAAACAATCAATTCTACTCTTTTTTATTTCCCTAATCAAACTTTACTAATTTTGCAACATTATTTTCAATTTTCTCATCAGCCAGAGAGATTAATTTCAAATTCATCTCCTACAAGAAGGCAACCCCAAACCCTAATGATGGGGCAACGCTGCAGAGATTTGCTATGCCTGATCTACCCAGTCGGTCTGACCCTCACATCTGGCCATTTACCTATTACATTGTGCCATATGTATTAGCATCCAACAGCTCTGTAACTTCAGTAGTCTCACCCGTCAGCGACTCACAGTTGTGTCTAACAGCACAGTCCACTAAAAATACTAACTTTATCCATTCACATTCTTTTGCTTTCAAAGTGTGTCACGTAGAAAGCAAAAGATAGTGTATTAATTATCAAAGACTGTGCTGTGCGGTCACCAAGTAGCTGCTTGTCAATAGCGCTTTTGTTTATCTAACATTAACAAGAGTTAATTTTGCTCGTCTTCAGATTTGTGAAAACTTTCATTATCTACAAGATGACCATAAGTGTTCCTCAAGAGGATGCACCTGCTAAAATCAGTCATGTGTCACTTTGGAAGTGGCTAGATCTTTTGGTGCTACTCAGTGTCATCCTTTCATCAACCATGGGAGCAAACAGCCTGGCTGGTTGCTTGGCTTTAGCTCTGTGAAAGAACTCTTGGCAAGGAGGCACAGAGAAGAGAGCACCTTTCAGACCTCCAGTCACCATAACAGTAGCTTGACTTGCTTGTTTTCCTCGTCTTCTCTGTCCCCTGAGGAAATCCATCATCTGAGGAATTGTTTGGGGACATGAGTTCCCTTGCCATCAGAAAGGGTTGGCCATTTGATAAGCTGACCCACATGTGTTAGGAACACAGGAAAGATGTGGTCTGCTAAAGCAGAAACCTTAGAATGTTCAGTCCCGTGTAGATTTCAGAGAAGGTTAAAGGTTTAGGAAGGGATGGCCTGCAGCTGTCTAGCTCATTCTTGGAAAACTCCAGGGATAGGAAGCCCACAACTGTTTAGGGCAATGTAGTCTCCACGGTTTTTGGAGGGGGCTATGTCACTCTCCTACTAAAGAAGAATTTCCTAATATCCAGTTGAAATAGTACAAGCTGAAACTTGAAGCTATTGTCCCTCCCTTTACCATCTGCTGTTACTAGGAAATACTGTCTTTATCATCTGTGGTTTCTATGAGTTAAATATTTGCAGCCAATCCATTCTCTCTGCAGACTTTCTTCATGGTTTCAGTGGGTTTGCTACCTTTTGATCAAACCTATATACAGATTTTGCTATATCCATTTTGGTAATCCAAACTCAGAAAATTTAAACAAGGACCTTGTAGGTAATTCATTGAACTCTGTCTGGTTATAATGCTGGCTTTGGTTTGCAGCAAAGCAGCGTAGTGCTGGATTCTACAGACCTTCAAACCACCCATTCTGCAGATCAGGAGGGGATGACTGAACTTTTACATGCCTCTAAGCATTTTCATTTTTTCTCTTGGAATATACAAGTCTATGTTAGGGTTAAAAAACAAAAGTGAAAATCATTGCTAACCAGGTAATTCCACAAAAGTAATATAATTATATGCTTTTAAAGCTGCGTATTATTGTACCTAAATGCTAGGACAGATTGCTTAAAATGCTCTTTATGAAGAAATGGGCTTATTTTCTGGCTTTAGCTGAGGGACAAGCAAAGACACACTTAAATACCAAAAGATTTGAATCTAATGTGGCAAAACTGGTAACTGTGACCTTAATTCTAATGATTACTTTAATTCATAGCATTATCTTGATTTAGCCCTTTGATGCAGAGTACTACTTTTATTTTCCTTTTTTTTCCCCCAGTACTCAATGTCTATATCTTAATGTTAACTCTGAATTTTTGACCTTTTAACTCACAGATTTCACTATTTAGCATTCACTTATTATCTGCAGTATTAATATCAGTAATAAAAGGCTGACTTAAAAGTTGATCAATACTGGACAATTCTATTATGTATAGCTGCATTTTGAATGAAGATAACACATCTTTAACAAGCCCATTTAACCATTTTGGTACTACTCAACAGTAGCAAATCTTCTGGTATCTTTGTAGCTAACAATAAAGAGCAAGGGCAGGAATCATGGGAGAACAGCTAGCTTAGAAAGAGCTGGGATTGATAAGGTTTTAAGAATGATAGTGACATTGTCTTACATTAGTATAAATATTGAGAGAAGTTAATTTAATACAGTGGACCTGCATCTATACAACCGAGTGCTACATCTTATCTCCAGACTTTCTGGAACTCTGGATCCTCATTCAGACAAACCTGGCTGCCACTTTCATCTTTCAAAGGGAAATTAATTGAATACCATATAAAGAACTTGGAGTCCTTACGGGAAGAAATAATAAACTTGTTTCTTTAGCATGGATAGGAAAACTTTTACTTCACTTTTTGTAGAAGTGCAGTAAAAAAATAGTAAACATTTTGTAAAAAACTATTTCATCTAAATAAACTGCTACTGCCATCCCTGTCTATGACTAAGCACACTGTTGGCTAGTGGTTTGCCTGCTCCTGAGCTATTGCAAACCATGCCAGTGGTGATTTATATTTTAAGTCTGCTAAAGACATGTAGTTTCTGAAACTTACTGAAATCCTTTAGGTTAAAGGGTGCTATATAAATCTAGTATGCTTTAAAATATTTTTCCCTGTCAATGACTGCACGCATATTTTCAAACATCAAGCAGAGATTGCATTGGGAATTTTGCAGTACTGATGGGATATTGTCACCAGCACCACAGTGGCTATTGAATAATACACATATTAAGGAAGACAACTGAGACCAAAGGGGACCTCAAAGTGAAATTCCAATCAGTTCACAGGAGCTTTTTCTGGGAACGGGAGAGATCCCATTATTTTGATCTGTATTGTCACTTGCAATACAAGCATACCCTTTAGTGAACCCTTCTAAAGCTGTTTATACTTACAGAATAAGATTCACAGTCTACTTTCCTTTGGAGCCCGTTTAGGGAGTATCTGCTGCATGTGCAAGTCTTTATGCTTTTTATTGAACTTATATGCATTTCCATTTCTTTTTTTCTTTGGCTAAACTAATCATGTGTCAATAGGAGCTCCTACTGCAGTAGAAGAAACAGCAATGCTCTTTTTAAAGTTCAGCCATCGAAGGCTGAAGAGGAAAGGAACAATAAAAAAGGTTTTTCTAAATATTTTCTAACAATTTCTATGCTTTATGAAAACTTTGCACTTCTTGAAAACCAAAGAAACACCAATATATTCATTCCTGTCTTTGTGAAGAAAATGGTAAACTTCCCTCAACAAATCTATTTTCCTTCCCCCGTGAAAATAAAATACATTATCTGTTCACCTCAAACAAGATGTGTCTATTCTCTTAGAAAGGTGCCTAAGGAAAACTTCAGTTCCTAATCTAATTTTTCTTTTTTTTCCATGGCAGATCGGCAACTTCAAAAGTTATGAGAAAGTGCATTGAACTGTTGTTTTAAAAGAGAAGTATTCAGCCATTCTGGGAATGTATGCAGGTAGGTGCAAGATTCTGCTGCCTGGAAATCCTGCAGCATTGCTGCCGGACCTTGCAATATTATATTTTTTAGCACAGAAATAAATTAGTTGATCTGAAAGATCTCAGTTTACCGCAGGTTCTCAGACCATAACTACAACAGCTATCCTTCTGTTAACTCATCCCTGAGTGGAGGTACTTTTTATATAGTATCTTAATGCTGAAACTATCTCCAAATAAAAGAGCTGGATTCACATCATTCCACTGCCTGAGACTTCTTAATCCAGTTTATCCCACCTGTCCTAATTATGCTGAGCTATAGCACAGAGGGGAGCATCCTGCCTTTATTTTTGCTGAAATCATTCCATTTTACTTAAAAGAATTCAAGGCTTGTCAGTCAAAGATTACCATTATTAATTTGGCTGTGTAACCTGTAGGACTTGGCTTGGTACTTACCTAGTAGTTGTTTGAATGATAAACTATCTACTCACGTAATGTCTACTTCATGTAAAAATACAGGTAAAAATACAGGTAAAAATACATGAAGTTACTCAACTTGGGTCTCTCTCTAGTGAAAACTTTATTATCAGGCAGGAGTTATGTCTGAAAGCGACACCTGCTAATTTGTGTGGAATACACAGGTGGCATCCAGGCATTCTGGAATTCAGGGTTATACCACTGGGTTATTGTCTCCTGAAATGTTAATTTGCTTACATTCTCTTTCTAGGTATCACTGATTCATGACTTCCCTGTAAGTCTATGTTTTATGAGGATACAACACAAAAAAAATCATTATGTAATCTTATACTAAGCCTCACAAGAAACACAGCAGGGCTTGTTTTATCATACTGCCTTAAAGTTCTCAAGAACCAGCCTGGCTATTTTGTTGCTGCTGTTTTGGTCACTTGGAGCTGTCATTATTCTATCCCACAGTACTAGAACTGTAGAAAGTCCTTTGTGGTTACGGACTGTGAGAAAAACTCTACAAAGCTGACAGTGCATATTTTTAGGCAGGAATATATATAAAACCAACTGGTTTATATATAAACCTCTAAATTTATTTCACACAAAATAAGCTTTTACAGCTTTAACCACACGACTTCTCTTTGATTTAAGGTTTTATATTTCATTGGCGTTGTCTCAAAGCGGTACTAAATTCTGAGCTGCCATCACCAACGGGGCAGTTGGTGAAAGAATACTTTGCTGAGTTAAGGCTTCAAGAAGACAAAGACAATTAGTTTTTTACTCTCACTGCTCAGTCAATTTGCAGCCTGGAGGTGTGACAATTCAGTCACTGAGTAGTGTGTCAACACACGTATCTTGTCTTTTATTGTGGCATTATCCTGCTGTTTTTACATTCTCAGAAGTGGACCTGTTATTGAAACTTATATGAAAATTCAGAAGGTTTAATAACAGTAGTTTGATTCCAAGATTTTCTGTATAATTGGTTATTTTTTTCTGTGAATCTTTATGCAGTGTCAAGCTGGCAATGCTGTTTTCAGCACTGGGATATTTCAGGTGCCTTTATTTTTTCTGAGTGTGTTCCCAACTCTTAATACCAGAGGCTTTTGGAATTAGATGGTTCTCTAAACACAGGTAAGAGGTGGATCCCCTTCCACATACTGATGAGATGTTTTACTATTTGGAAAATTTTCTTTGTTTGTTATTTTTATTCAGAGTAGCTACAAAATTTGAAGCCTCTGAGATTGTTTACATGGACTCAAATGGGCCAAGGGCTCCGCCAGTGAAATTTACCATGGAAAGAAAGAGAACACTTTAAGAGCTAAGCCAACATCTTCCCTACTGAGGCTAATTGTGGCTAATTTATAATGTCCCCAGAAGCACTATCAGAGAAAAAAATATTTTGATCATTGAAGGCATTGAGCCTTCAGGCAGCCACTGGCAGCAGTGACACTGTAGTCACTGGCATACAAGATGAATGCACTGAATTCAGGCAAGTGCTCTAAACTGTAATGCAAATGGGTGTAAAAATCTCACTAAGTGTGGTATTTTTGTAGAATACAGATCTGACAGATTCACTTTCTTAGAGCAGGTGGGCTCTCTGCACTGACAGTATGAAACTCCCAGATTTTAATCCCAGTTCATACTCCAATCCTATCTGTGATCATCACAGACTACTCACATCGCTTGCTGTACTTAAAATCTCATTTCCTAAAAGGGACATGTCAGAAGATTATTTAATGAAGAGAATTTCGCATCTGAATCCGTTGCCTCTGGAACAACATATTGAGGGAAGGCATATTGAGAGATTAGTATGTCGCACAGCAACAGTGCACGT
This sequence comes from Laterallus jamaicensis coturniculus, assembly GCA_022605575.1. Lineage (NCBI taxonomy): Eukaryota > Metazoa > Chordata > Aves > Gruiformes > Rallidae > Laterallus > Laterallus jamaicensis. The sequence continues at coordinate 9,724,008 of JAKCOX010000005.1, forward strand.
TTTAAATTCATTGGTGGTCCAGGCAGTGCCTGGTGGCCCTTGGCTCCCCACATTTCTCTAGACAGTGTTGAAAGCCTCCTCTCCTTCCCCATGAACCCTGGTTTCTCTGTAACACTGGGACAGTGTCATGTCCAGTCAGTCTGTGCAGCTGTAGGAAGGCAGGGAAGGCAGAGGCAGCATGCTTGGAGAATGAAAGTGACTTTGGTCGGTACCTGCTTTTCTCCCTGACAGTACTGCCTTTGCTGCCCTGGATTAGCCTCCTTGGGCAGTACTGTCAGGCCTGAAAAGCTACCAAAATGGAGTGCTTGGCCTTGCCTGGACTCAAACTATTGTTTTGTAATAAAAGTTATAAATTGAAGTTCAGTAAACAACCTCAGTGAATAAATGGTGCAGCTGATGCTATAGTCTTTGAGCAGAAGAGGCCTTATAGTTTCTGTCTCAAAAATGTCAGCTAACACATAATGTCAGGTCTGAACCATTGACATGTTGCACCTTTACTTCTACTTTGCCCAATCTTCTAATCCCCCGACTACTGCTCCCGTTCATGCTGGCCCACGCCTAGGAAAGCGCTTTCATTACTGAATAGGGGCAGCATGGGAATTCTGATGCCTTCTTCAGAGCATAACAAGATTATAAGAGGAGTCATGAGACTGTTACCTCTGTTCATTGTTTGTATTAATTTAGACCTAGTAACGATGAAAATCCCTTTTCCCTGTTCAGTTACTGGATTCTTAAAGCTGTCAGCTTGTCTGGTTAGAAACAGAATTTCAGTAAAACCCTCCTAGAAAGACTGCAAGAAATGTTCCTAAGCCAACTTATTGTCATTAAACATTTAGTAAGAAGATTCAGTTTAAACCACCATGAGTTGGCCACCACTTCATTTAATTACCATTGATTCTAAAAGCACAATATAAATTTTAGTGCTTTTTTTAATCACTCTTTCTTTACATTCCAGTTGCACTGATTCTAAAGCTTATATGATTATAATCATCATGCGCAAAGTAAAAGGATTTTTCCCATGCCTTCCACTCTTTAAATTGTTTTTAGATTTCCCAAGAGGCACATATTGTATAAGATTACGATGATAAAGATTTTAAGGCAATTAGGTTTCTTTAGTTGGAAGCTGAAGTTAATGTTTTTGAAGGTTGCGTTCCCAAGAGCCCTGGTAAAAACAGAAGCCATGATGCCCCTCCTTTACATCTAAGTTAAAAAACAAGGCAGAAACACTAGCCTATCTTTGTGAACCACAAGTCAATTTTTCACTTAATATATCTGCTTTTGGTTGACTAGAAGATGTCTATAACAGAACATTAACAAACACTGTAATTTGCTGGGGTCAGCCAGGTCTGTAGCTTTGTGACTCTGAGCCCTCTTAAATTATGCTATCAGCTTTCAAAACCTTATTAGGTTTAACCCATTTCGGCGCCACTGGCTTCTCGGAATCACCAATACACCTCTAATCAGAAAACCGCAGAGAAGTCAATCTGCTGCTATCAGAAACCTCAGTACAATTTTCTGTATTAATATTTCAGAAAGCATGTAGAGAAACACATGCTCCCTGCTGAACAGTACAACCAGGCAAGCTACAGTTACAGTTACAGCAGAGAATGAGCACCATTAAAGCTGGCCAGAGAAACTTAGGGCTGTGTCTTGTCTGGCTGTGGATTTGATAACCAAAGAATGAAGAACGAAATGGGTTATTTGGCTTGCGATTGGTAAATTCCCATGGCTGTCAAGTGAGATGATGCACTAAAGTTACATCTTTTACAGGAATAGAGAAATAGCTAAAACCATCATCTCCAGGCTAAAATTTTTTGCAACAGTACCCTATGGCTGACATTACAAACTTTTCCCTTTCTTTTCCCATTTCTGGTGAAGAGATGCTCATGCAGCATTCCTTAAGCGTTTCTTGGACATAAGCAGCTGAAGCATCCACAACATGGGCCAGGTGGTCGCTGTATCGAGTGCACAAGCCCTCTGGAAACAAAAAAGGGTAACATTTTTCCAGTGGGGAGAAACCAGGCATCCTGCTTTCCTTCCGTTTGAAAGCCCGTGTCTAAAAGACCAGGGAAACTCACGGGCACCTGTTCGATGGGGCGTCTTTTTGTTTTAGTGTGACCCGGTGTGAGCACTGCTTCTGCTCCGGGTGGAGCAGGGTCAGGGGGCGACCGAGGAGGGTCAGGGGGCCACCCTGAAACGCTGCTAAGTTCGGCAGCGACAAACCTGAGGTGACAACTGTAGCAACAGCACTGTCCCCTTCCTCAGACGGTTATCGGGCTCCGTGCCGTTCTGCTCTCCTCTGCTAGGCTACGGCCATGGAAAGGAGGGGTGTAGGGGGGTGCCGTTTGCGGGGCCGCCGGTGCGGGGGGGGTGAGGGGGCGGGTGCCGCGATGGCGCCCACGTGGTGGTGGCGGCGCCAGGGGGGTGAGGGTGCAGCGTGGGTCTTCAGCGCATGTCAGAGGAGAGGGAAAGGTCACCGTGCTCGGCGCGCAAGGTAGAACCTCATCCCGACGCTGGCATCCCCCCTTTGTGCCACCGGGCGTGCGGGAAAAAAGGTGATTTTAAATTTATTTTTTTTTTAATTCACATCCCCTTCCAACTTTGGGGCTGTTTTACGTCGCTAGAGGCTACACTTGTTCGGGCGGGTGTCACGGCGATGCAGCCGGAGAGGACCCCCCCACCCCGCTCCTCCACGCCGCCTCCGGGGAAGCGCTCCCGGCGGGCTCCTCGTCGCGGGGATGGCGTGGTCGGGAGCCACGCTTGGCGTGCTGGCGAGCTGGCTCTGCTTCACTGCTCTCGTTTTAAGGAGCAATGCGGGTACTAAATCGGCTACTTCTAAACTTTCAGCTCCGTTAAAATAAAATGAGAGCTGCTGGGAATAATATGCTGCCGTGGGAGGGCTTTAGTCTTACCTGTGTTTAAACGGAAAACCATACAATGCTTATAAAATCAGTGTTTCAGTGTCACTTGTGATACTTTCCGAGGTATTTTTTGCTGTGAAATAGGCAACTGAAAGAAAGGATCAGCTTTTACTTGGCCCAGATTTAACCTGTTTGAAAATCATCTCTCTGAAAGCTTCCAAAATAGGTAAATCTGCAAACTACTGAAATATTCAGTAGGGAGATATGTAGATAATTTGGAGGGCCTGACTGATGCTTAAGTGTTTAGCAGCCTTGTCTTGAACACCTTTATGCAATAGACAGTGGATGTTAGCAATGATGTGGGCTGCTGGAACAAGATCACATAGAGGGGTCCTTCAGAACTGCCTCTGTCATCTCCTGGGGTGCACAGAATGTGCTTCTGTTCCATGGGGCTTTTGTAAATAACCTCATGAAAGAAAATAACTTGAGTTTTGGAGAGAAGCGTGCCTGTTGGACTGTTATGGACACACAGACAGGAAAATAAATTAGTGGGGCTACTATTTATGTTTTAGTCTAAAAAAGTTAGTGATTTTTACCAGGAGTTGTGCAGACTTTTTGGGAATCCAAACTGAAGATGTCACTAGACATTGCTAAAGCTTAGGATGCCAACAAATACCTCCCTTTCCCTTTCCTTCTTTCTTTTCTGTTAAAGATGGGGTGTAGCATCAGGTTCTGTTTACACTTGGAGACCACAGAGTTGCCCACCAGTGCTGTTCCCCACCTGTCTTCACTCTTTCTAGCCCCTTGTGTATCCTCTCTGTATGGTGGTGAAGGGTATTTCAAATTTATTTTAGTAGTTGATTCAGGTCATTATGTCACAACAGTTTTTTCAGCAATGTGAGCTTCATTTCAGTAGGGATAGCCAATAAATCCCCATACTATACATAGTTAGATTGTAGTAATTACTGGGACGTGACAGGAGTTGAATAAAGTAGCGTCCTATAATTTTGATAAAACTAGGAACACAACTATTTGAGTGATTGTATGTATCTACAAAAGGGTTCTCACACAAACACATCATTTCCATTTACACTAGTTCAGTCTCAGGTTTTTAATTGGGATGCATTTCAAATGACAGGAATTTTTTTCTGTGTCAAGACAAATGTCTTGGGCCTTAATAGTAATACTCTAATGAATAAATCCTTTTGATCCTGTACAGCACATGTGTTAATACTGATGGTCTGCCATTTGTTCCCATTTTGTTGGGCCCATATATGTTCTAACAGAGTACAGTTCTGTGGTGGCTTAATCCCAGCACAATGATTGGCTGTATACACAATGATTGGGCGTATAATTTATACCCAATCATTGTGTATTTTCAAATCAAAAGCAGTGGCTTTAGTCTTGGGATTGTAAGTGAAACTAACTAGGCACCACCATGATTGGAATTTTCTTTCAAATTTAGGTGCATTATCCCAGATTACCTTTGAATTTCATTGGATAAGGTGCCCCCTTTACCTTCGCTTGTAATTGCCACCACAGTGGATTGCACCCACAGATCAGCTTGAGTACACCTAAGAGCAAGACTGAATACAACTAAGAACAAGACACATGTTCATTTTGGTTGCACCTTGTGCATTTACAATTAGTTGGTGGCCTTTTTCATTAACTCTTTCCCATTGGGGTAATATATCAGATAAGAGCCATCGGTTAATTTCCAGTGCAAATAGAGGAGATTCTAATGGACATTCTAATTTGTGTAAATTACTTGTTGATGAGCTTATTTAGTTTGCTAAATCTTCAGGGTCCATCTGTGTAATACTCCCAATCCTGTTGCCAAGATGCCAGTCACATCTCTCTTTCCATGTTTTGGAGACATGAGGGTTTGCCTTTGCAACCATGCTGACCATCCTGTGTAAGATCCATTCAGGAATGGTGAGCAGGTAGGTTTTATTGTAGAAATATTAACCTGCATAAGTTCTTTGAGGGACCAAGGTGAGTTGAATAGCACATGTTGATGGCCTGTATACTTGATAGCATAGGTTCCAATTTTAAAAATGTGTATGCTTAGAGTTCTTTTAGTCTATGCAATTGATGCAGCTGTTAAGTGAGAAGTGGTGGATGTTGTTTTGCTGAGCTCAGTAATGTGATTTCAAATGTAAATGACAGTCCCACACTATGGCAAGCCAGGGGTAAACTACAAAACCAGATGGTGCTAATGTAAGATTGTACTGACAGTCCACTTTTTTTTCTTTCCTTTCCCCCAGAAATGTAGTTTTATATCCCATTCTGCTGTTGGGTTTGATGTTATGTGGTACACAGAAATCTTATATGCCATGGATAGACCCATTGATCATCCAGCATCCTACTTAATTTCTTTACTACTGTTTCCCAAAATAGGGAAACTTTGCCAATTAGCTTCATCTTTGTACCAGCTCCCTTCATTTTCTAAGTATACTTTAGTTCTGTGCATGACCATGGTGAAAAGATGTAGATCTGTCTTGCCAGAGAATGTTTCCATGGTCCCAGTATATTTAACATGAGCTTGATCATGGTCACACTAGGGTTTCCTTCAGTAACACTCCCTAGTAAAACTGGGGGAGTGTTCCAAATAGGCACTGATATTTTTGTGAGAGGTTCCTAAGTGTTGTGCTGCATCCTTTTAGAGTTTTCTATCTGCATGATGCTTCAGCATCATAGTGTCCTTTCACAATGTTCTGTCTCGAACAATGACTTACATTACAGCAATGTAAGAGTTCTTGTGAATACTCATAAAATATATATCTACCTTTAACAGGTGGCCAGGTTTCACAAGTCACATTTATGTTGTTGGCTGTTAACAAGATGGGTGACTCGTGGATTGACCCAGTTGTGGCTGATTTCTTGCTTGATGATTTAGTTGAGACAGGTGAGCTTTCATAGAGAAGCCAGTATTATCAAAATCTTCAACAGCTGTATATTTTCATCTTAAAGGAGGCTGCAAAACAAAAGGAAAATAGATAGGTCTTGGTGGGGTTTTCTGTACAGGTTATCCTGTTAGAAAGAAGGAAAAATCCACTGTGCACTAATTCAGTGTTTTGCACTACTGCTATAAGTAGTTTCCCAGGCAAGTGGGACATGAGATTTATTTAGTCAGAGGCACAGTACTGATAGATGGCAGATTGATCATCGCAGGCTGTCCTGGCTGCATTGTTGTTGGATCTTCTCTTTTCCTGGTAAGTGGAGTGCTAAGTTCCGTTTTAGAAAGGAGTGCTTGGCTCCCAGTGGGCCCATGTGTCCAACAACATTGCATCAAGGACAGCCTGTGATGATCGATCTGCCATCCATCAGTACTACCGCTTCAATTGATGAAGTACTTTGGAAAGTGGAGTATTGCATTGAGCCTGGTATAGTGCAAGGCTCGCTTTCAGTAAGCTTATTATACCATCCCATTTGATTGAGGATAGTAGGGGGTATAAAATACCATTTGAATTTCTTCATGCTTTGCCCATTCTTACACTTTCCTACATGAGAACTTTGACATCAGGAGTAGGTAGCCTTGAGAACCAAGCCTTTGTACTGTGTTTAATCCACTGGTTAGTTGACATATGCAAGCTGGAGACTTCTTCCACTCCTGTGAGGATATGTCAGTATCCCATGAAAGGTCTGAATGCCCAATATAATAAATTTGTCATGTAGACCATAAAGTTTTCCCTCCTTTGATATGTAGAGGTGGTGCTTTAGGGGAGTGATCTGATGCAACTTCAGTTTCTGTTAGGGGCTTCTGTAAGGATAGCTTCACATGTTGTGGTTTTGGTTTGGTTTTTTTTAATTTAGAGGCCAACATTGGCTTTGGGTGCTTTTTTTTATGTGGGAGACAGAAATACTTGAGAAAACATGTTTTAGAAACATTCACTAAACAAAAAAACCAAGTAACTTTCTGAAAACACAATGAGAAAGCTGAACAAAGGGAACCTATTTTAATATTTACGAATTTGGAGAACATTTTTTATTGCTGATAGCACAGTTAAAACGTAAAATTGGTTCTACTAGTGCTATCCTTCTGATGGAAAAATAAGATTCTGTAAAGGGAAAGGGAAATTTAATCTTTAATTCAACAATTATTCTGCAGCATTATGAAGATAGCCATCTTAAATGCTAATCTGACAAGAGAAAGAGATAAAGCTGTCTTATGGTATTGGGGTTTTTTGTTTGGTTTTGTGGTTTTTTTTTCCTCCAGAATGATGCTGGGACAAGAGTAGTGGGCTACAGCTTCTCACTGAACAAAGCTTAACCACCTTCTAATCTCTTATGCATAGATTCTTATGACAAGATTATGGAAATCCCCAGCTCATCCAGTTGTCCAAGGCTGGATCACAGAAATTCTCAAGCACACAAGAACATTACTACCTATGATTATAATCATGGAACTAATTTCTTGTGTAAGTAATCCTAATACAAGCAAGTAAATATTTATTTTTTTTTAGCTCACCTAAACACCCTGATCTCATTTTCTGTAGTGGGACTGGTGGCATGAATGTGGATTAAAAGATCAGAGAAATGATGAAATGTATGAAGTCTCTCATACCTGTTTTCTAGACAAGGCTCTACTTGTCAAATTAATATCACTGGAGAATTGCATGTCTATTTCTAATCTGATCAGTTTAACTAAAATAATCTTTCTTATCATGTAGATTGTTGGAGGGAGGGGAGGGGCCTACAGGAAAGATCTTCCATCACCCCCCTCTTTTTGCACAGTTTGAAAGGCTTTGAAATAACAAATATGAATATAGTTAAGGAGGAAAAGATTTAAATATAAGAAAGGTGAGTACCTCTATGCACCCTTTTTTACAGAAGTGTTGAGGAAATATGCTCTCAAAATTGGGAGGAGGAGGTTGGGGGGGTTACAGATGTCACTGGTGCTTGTCTTACAGTAATTTTGTATTTTCATACCCAGAAAAATTATCCTGATTTGATAGCAAGCTAGAAATTAAACCACTTCTTAAAACAGTCTTGAGGTAGAGATTTTCATGCCATGTAATAAAATACAGTTTTCTCAATTAAGGAAAACATTTGCATTGCTTTTTTTTTTGTAGACAAAGAAGTTGGGCTAGGAGAAACGTGTTTTTACTGTGCTTCCATGAGAATTCTGCATAATCTTTTTTTACCTGCATTAAAAACCTAGACAAGCTTGCCTTTTGGTACAGCAAGAAGTAAGACCTTCAGATCTTGTTGAATCCTGAGAGGTCAGTGTATCTAGATGATGTGATCTGTGTGGGAGGGGGCTTATGTTTTTGCTTTGGCCTTGGTCTCCTTAAGGAACCCTGGTTTGTTTCTAAGAGGGTTCTCTTCATGTGCTGCTTAGCTTCATCTTCTCAGAACCAGAAGCAGTAACATTGTCTCTTTCCTCAAAGTTTTTAACTTAGCTTTTAATGTATTGTTCTATTAATTCTACTTTTTTTGTGCCCTCCACTTCCTGCAGTTTTGTTTTTGATTCCATTTCCTTTCCCAAATACCCTGGGAACCATGCTGCTGAAGAATGACTGAGATTTCTTTCCCTACTGACAGATTTGTTTCCCGCAAGGCAAACCTCATGAAAATCAATGAAGGTCTTGCACAGTTTTATATAATGTTGCTTTTCTGTCACCTTCTGGAAGTCACGTCTTGCCTTTACGATTTGATAGTAGTATATAGCCAATTCAGAATGAGTCTGCATTTGATTGGAAGAAGGTGGATAAGGTGGTGTCCATGAACTAATGTTTTGTGTGGCTTTGTGTAATGCAGTTATTACTTAAAACATAAAAGCTTGTGTGGTGGTTGCATGCTTCCTTTTGAGGTGATAGTATCTCCTGCACTTCTTGCAAGCTGAGTTGTAGTTCATGGGAAAGAGAACAGATACACTGACAAGCACTCTGCAGGTGCAGGCAGTGCAGGCACATGCATGCAATGCTTAAGAAATAGGTGTAGAGTGTCACTTGTCCGGTCTTTCTGCCAAATGTCAGCATTGGACAGCACTTCTTGGAAATTTGCTTCTGTTTGATCAATATGGCTGCAAGCTTTTGGGCCTCTAACTGACTTCTCTGCTCCTTGTTCACATGTCTTCCTCACATCACAAGGTTGTGAAGTTAACCCTTGCTTCCAGCAGTGGCTTGCCAACTTGCTCAGAGATCATTCCTGATAACCTGTGTAGTGAAATAAACATCCCCATAGAAATGCATTTGTTAAGAAGTTTCAGAAACATTTGCTAATTGTTAACTATGCTTCACATTTCTGTGCACCACAGTGCCTAAAACAAACATGTGCTTGGATGGGTTTTGATCATAAATCTTACTTCAAAATTATAGCTATTTTAAGTTTTTTACAAATATTTCAATACTTAAAGGCAGATTGGTCTTCTTGCAAGCCATTAAATGGTAAATAGCTACCTACATATATAAATATGTTCCTGATTCAACTTACCCTTAGGAAGATGTCAAAAGTTAAACAGGCCATTCTTTCTCTCTTCCCCTCCCCCCCAAGTCCCTCCCTCCTCTTGTATAACTGGAAATCCTTATGGCAGTTTAGAGAAGGAATCTTGCTTTGTAATTTTACTATGTGAAATAGTTCCTTTATGATGTGATACAACATCTAAGATATTGTAACAATTCATTTTCACTTGCAGTGTCTATGACACAACAATACTGTGTCTGGTAGGATGCTTTTACAGAGTTGATTACATGACCAAAATTTTTTCCAACTGCCAAATGTTTTCAGTTGCATATGCTGTTCAAGGTGCTTGAACCCTCACTTAGGCCCTCCTGTGAAGTCAACAAAATATTTACAAATGTCTTTGTTAGTGTAGATTCTCTTAGTTGTTTAAATAACACAGGCAGCTGTTGCTATTTTTAAAAGGCTTAAATATTTTTTCCTCCTTAAGTATTCAGAACAAGAGCTTTATGTCTTGTTGAGGCTTCTTGCACATTGTTGACTTCCATTCACATCAGAGGAAATGGAGTTGCATGCAAAACTCTGACAAAATTGTTCACTATTTATTCAGTATTACCTTAAAAGATAATATAACAAAATTTAGTATCCAGTCTGAATAACTGCTAATGGTATCCTGTCAGAGTGAATCAGAAACTCAGTACCAGACAGAGGAGTAAATGCTACTCATTTTGAACATTGCCAGCAGAAATAACAAATGGGAAGGTACAGCACCGAGTTATCTATGTAATTGGCACCACCTAAAGCTGACCTATAGGTTTCCAGAATGTATATCTTAGGTACACAGTAAGAAGAGAAATAATGCCATTGACAGGCTGGACCCATCATTGAAAAAATATATAATCCATTTTACATTGGCACATAATTCTTTGAGATTCTGGAAGCCATCCAAAATCCATTTTAGTATTTTTCCGACAAATGGCTGACACTTTAATGATCAGCTATTTAAGGTCAACAATTTAAACCAGAGCAGTGTATTTGCTCCAAATGAAATTTAATGTTTGAATAGGAGTTTAGTGTTCAGCTATATGTGCAGCATCTGAAAGCATAAATTGACCTCCTAGAACAAACGTGTTTGCATATGTATCCATTTACACGCATATCTCATGATGTTGTAGTGTCATAAAGTTCATCAGTTTGGTTAAATGCATTTATCATTCTCTAATGCACACAGTGGCATGTGCATTATCTTATTAAAGTTTTCCTTTATGAAAGGCAGGCTGGTGATAAAATGTTCTGTCTGCTGTGACATATTGAAAGACACATGGTGTATATACCCAAACTATATATCAGATCTCGCTTTTCTAATTAATAAGCATTGTGACAAAATTTTGCTGTAGGCGTATTTTGACTTTTACTACATGTTTTTTAAGAATATGTTCCAAATGCTGGTCTGTCATGTTGCATCATTTTTTTATTTCATAACTTAGTAATCACAGCAGATTTCTGTAGGTGTAATGTCTACTGAAAACCAACATCTTGGTCAATTCAATTTATTTAAATCCAAAGAAAGCATTAGCTGTGCTTAATATCATTCTCAGCATTACACATAACTGAATCAGTGCTTTATTACGCTTCAGTGGTGATATACAAAATAATACCTGCAACAGGATGAGGTATAGTTCACAGAATTTCACAGTGCTTTTAACAAGAATAAACCTAAAGCTTAAGAGAATTAATTGCAACGTTGGATGCAGAGCACTTTGGATTATCTTTCTTGATAATTTGATTGAAAAAACATTTCCTACACATGCTTTCTCAATACAAGATCAGAATAATTACAGCTGAGTAAATGCTAAAAAAAACCCCCTTGTGTTTACACTGAATACAATATACTAAATCGCTGCTGTCTGTGCTTATACTTTCTCCCTGCCTGCCCCAGCTATTTTAATGAATAGCTTAATGTGAAATATTTGTGCCAAAAAAAAAGCTGCTTTCCCCAAGAGTTTTTGATAATTGTTTTTGAAGTTATCAGTCTGAAAAGACAGTAATTGCTCAAGAAATGCAATTATAAAAAGTTGCTTGGACCAGTCATACTATAGATCACATATTGTGTATCCAGTCCTAATTAAAGGTATACTTAAAGATCTCAGGACACTAGTTTAGACTATGTGCTAAGTATTATTCAAGTATGCTAGCTGAAACTGCCCCCCATTTAGACAATACCAAATTGGGAAAATGTACATGAACAGTTCCTTAACTTGCTTTCTCAGAGGCAGGGAAATGGTTTCGGATTTCCACAGAGCCTGGAGGAAAGTTACGGTGTGGACCTGTGATCACCTTGGCTTGAAGCGGTGGTACTTAAAATCTTTCATTAGTATTTTTACAGTACATCTGGATGTTAATTGTGGTTGGGTTTTGGGGTGTTTTTTTGTTGATTTTATTAGTTTGGGTTTTGTTGGTTTTGGCATGATGATTTACAGTCTGTTTAACATCTCAATACTAAAAGGAGTATGTACCTGTGGGAAAAACCCAATAATTATTCACTCTATTTCCCATAACCACGTATCTTCTTTAGTTATTTACACCTATTCACAGTGGATGCAAAAGAGTGTTAGACTGTAATTATCTCCTTGTGTGAAACAGTGCTAGCATTTTATCATTTACACTTTGCCTGGGTGTAAATTCCCAGAATATTCTCTCAAGACTGGATAGCATGAAGAAAACTTGAGAATGAGGTCATCAAAGTAGTAAACTCCTAATTCATAATTTCTGTGTTGGTGCCCTGCTTTGGTTGAAAAACATGTTTGAGGTTTTTTCACTGTCAGTGGGGGAAAAAAAATTGAAAATGAGTGGCTTATTTGAACTGCCTGAAGGGAACTATAAAGAGAACTAAAGGAGTTGTTCACTGTCTCTTGGATTGCATCAGGTACAGGTCCCTGTCTCTACAGTTATGTCCTGGTCGTGCTTCCCAATTTATATTGCTCCACTTTCTGTGTATAGAGCTACCCACTCCACTGTCAATGCTACTGGAAGATGTAGTGTTAGTTTTACTGAATACATCAAGCAGATCATGGGCTAAAGAGCAAGATGGTGCTTAATTACTTAATTATCACCTTTTTTTTTTTTTTGTTCACCCTGACCTTGTTATAGTTCCATATTGCTAGAGGACTGCGTAGGGACAGACTGTACTGAGAAAAGTGCAGATGCTGTCTTATGCCAGTGCTGTAATTTCTTTTTTCTTTTCTTACCTGACGTTCTGAGAAATAATAATCTTTGCTATTGGAAGTACTTTTTGTCTTTTTTTTTCATATCACATCTTAGATTTTGATTTGAACATCTCTGTTTTTTAAAAAAGGGATTTGGATAGCCAACAGGCATTGACAAAGGTCCGTGAAGAATTTTGTGATGGATTCAGTGGTATGGCTTGGTCATGGATGAACTTTGTTACTGTTGGAAGCCCGATGAATACACAAAAAGGACTTTCGGAATCATGGAGTTAAGCAATATGCCCATGAAGAATGTGAGCAGTTCTGCTTTTAGGAATAACACTGAGGATGAAGCTGTTGAGGACTTATCTGAGGAACTAGTTGCAATTAAACAGGTTAATAGTTAGGGTTAAAGTGATTGTGAAAACCAAGAAAGCATATCTCTAACTGTAGAAATTTGAATTAAAAAATATCAATGATGTTAATATTATAGTTGAACTAATAATAGCATATTAAGAATTCCTGAGGAAAACATCTCACAGGGTGTAAAAGAACACAGGGTAGAAAGATGGCAGTTTTGAAAAAAGGATCATCCCAAGGGCTTAATAATGTTTGGTGTTCAAAATGGGAGCAAGATACCAAACATGTACTTAACAAGGTCTTTCAGTGACCTAAAAGTCAAAACAGAATTGTACAAGAACATGGAAGAAGATACTGTTAGGAATGGATATAAAATGATCACATAAGAATGTTTGGACCAGTTAAGGAATATTAAGGATTCTAAAAATGCTCAGAAATCACATTTGAAAACAGGGAAAGCTGAAGGAAAGTGTGGCTCCAGTGCCTAACCAAGTGAATAAGGAAATAATGGGTCTAATAAATGAAGCTAAAATATTTAATTAGTTTGCTTCTATATTTTAAGTTATTGGTGATCTTGTGGTCATCAGCATGACCACAAATTCCTATTAATTATTAGGTCAATGAAAATAATAGGTGTAGAATATTTAAATAAACTACCCATTTAAATCAGGATAATGTGATGAAATTTATTGTAGCCTAGCTGTGGAGTTAATCTGAAAAACCTCTCTGAATTCTTAGTATTTGAAAATGATCATGCGGCCCATGGGCCTCTACATGAATGGAAGACATCTGGCACAGTTAACCAAAGCAGAGGAGAGAAGGTCTAAATCAGACTAATGTTGATAAGAAGGAAAACTTTGAAATAACTTATTAAGCCGTTTAAACGCCTCAAAAGGTGAGAAGAAACAGCCTGAGCTGTTCTGCCAAAAGCATTCTAATTTCTGTCTTGACAGACTGTTAGTTCTAATAGGCTTATTAGGGAGAAAAAAGTTATGAATTACTGTGATTAGACTATAACATTCTTTTCATCAAGAATGGGAAATAGTAGCTGTGTTAAAGTTAAGTGCACAGTGGTATATTCCTAGAGTAACTCCTACGGTATAAATAGGCAAACGTAAGCGGAGCATAAAAAGTATTTTTTACTTCTGTTACTGATTTGATGACAGAATGGGGAAAATATTCTGGTAAAAACTGAGGCCTGGTACTTCTGTGATTCTTGTTAGTGTCAGAGAATCTGGGATACTGCAAGTCACACTTGGACAGATTAGGACAGGTCTGACAGAAGCTTTACTGACTACCATCATAGGGAGCAACGCTCCCCTCCTGCTCCCCTGTTTGCTTCCTGCCAGGGGGGTGCAGGCACCCCACCTATCCACTGTTTCAGGGGAAAAAAAAAAGATGATAAACCCCAGTCATTTCAATGTTAACCAAGCCAGGTATCCATCCCTGGGAGGGATGGACTCCACATGTAACTGTCACAATTGGAAGAATGAACAAACAAGATGACATGATGCTAAGGAGAGTAGGCTCTCAGTGGAGCCTATTGGAGCCCTGCACCCAGTATTATCTTAGATTGGAAGTGGGTGGTTAGAAACAGCCACAGACTTTTAGCTTTCATTCAAAAGGGAAGTTCTTACAGCAAAGGTAACTTCCTAGCTAGGCCTCTCAATCTTTATTAATGTTTTTGCCACCACATTAGCTAAAGCAAAATTTGAGATCTTGTACAAATAAAAATAATATTTACCCTTGGAGATCTTGCCAACGTAGAATACAATTTTTATCTGTAGCTGGGAAATTCTCTTCTAATGTAAGAATACATAGGTTTTCTATAATCCCTTGGCAAAATGTCATAGAACTCTTCCTTTGAGTTCCTTTGTAATGTAGGACAGCAAAGAAATCTGTTTTATTAATTCTAATTTGGTTTCCTCAGATGGGGAACAGCACTTAGAGAACAATAGGATTGCATGCCAGTAAAAAGTAAGAAACTTGTTCAGACTCATTCCTCCCCCTTTCCTTGAACTTGTTTATCCATATTTAAATTTCAGCGGGTAAAAAATATGAGTCTTGAGATTTCCAGTGAATCCATTTCTGCTTTCACTGCGCAATTATCTTAGAACACATAGGAGAGCTTAGGTCACATCTCAGTAGCCCAGTGGCTATTTTAAATCATCTTCCTGCTATAAGCTCTTGTAGCCTTAGCGTGCTGGTGATGTAAGATGTATCTACTCCCCTGAATTACTGGTCTGGAGCTTTAAAATGCAGAGGTTTGCAGAAGTTACCAGTTAATACCTGTGCGTCTAGTATTTCAGTCTATGTGAGACACTGCATTGAGTGACAGAGAATGTGTTTTTTCATGAGGTGTAAAAATGAAAACTTGTTTTCCTTGATCCCTGTGCTGCAGTAATTCCAGCTCCTCGTTTATCCCCTTTGTAGTTTATAACTCTCTAATACTTTCAGTTGCCCAACAATCCATTTTCAGCCAGTCCTTGTGTCCCTTAATTCGGAGTACACCTTTTGCGTGGTTAACAAGTGCATGCATTCCTGTTGGCCACATAGAAGGAACAGCTAACTATTGATGCTGCTCTGCCTTTCCATGTTAGAAACATTTAATGTAGGTATTTTCCCTAGATCAGTTTCTCAGACTCCTACAGATTTTTCACAGAGCTTGTAGAAAATTTGTCTTTTTGATATCTCTGTCCTTCTCTCAAACTGGGTTAAAATTGGCCAATCAATCATTGCTTACTGAGGAAAATAAGCACAGAATGCAATTGCAAAAAAAGTTTCTGGAAACTGGCTTTAAAACTGTAACAAGCATCAATCCTGCAGCTCTACTTTTAAAGTAGTTGCAGAAAATCCAGAGGAGTAGCATCATTTCAGTTTACCAGTTAGAAGTTGATAGATGAAAAATTTTTGCAAGTCTACAGCTGAAAGTCTAAGTCAAAGCTGACACCTGAAACCACGTGAAGATGTGTGATTGATAAATAGAGTGTATACAAAAGTGTAGCAGATAAATACCGGGGTTTCCTGGTAGCACATCAGTTGCAATTCAGAAACAGACGATTCAGTTATTTGAAACAAAATGTGATGTTATTTGTGTGATATTAAAACAAAACCTTTTGATCAATTGTTTAAATCGTGGAGGCTAAAGCAGTATATTCAAACCCAAAGAAGGGTGTCTTATCTGCCTTCCCTTTCTGTGGTGCTTGTTCCAGTCAGAACCTCTTGCCTCTACTGTTGTTTCACTTGGTTCAAGCATAAGAACACCCATATCCCATTATATCATAGGATCGATTCCCTTACAATGCTATAAAGATTAAAAGTTATGATAAAAGGAGAAAGAAAGGAAATGAAAGAGGAAAGGAAACCTCAGATTTTAAAAAGAGCTTCAGAAGGTACTTAAAAAGCAAGATGTGGATGGGGAAGTCTTACCAGTGCAGTTAAGAGGGAAAGGTAGTATAGAAGTGCAGGAGGAAGGTACCTGCACAATGAGTAGGTAAAACATGGGGAAATGTTCTTCCTCTCCTCAGAAATGTAATTTCTTCATCTGTGTCTGTTTTAATTATGTATAACCCAAATGACTAGGATACTGTTTATTGCCCTGTCATTCTATAGCTTGTTGGCCTGAATCTCATGCACATGGCAGAAACATGAACTGTTTAATTAATTTTTTCTTTGGCAAAATCCCAAAGTATTAATGAAATTTTAATTTGGTTTGGCAAGTTGTGCATTTAAAAAGTTACTTTTAGTGGGCTGTTACAGATTAGATTTACATAACCACAGGAAAACAGTAATAAATGGCATGCTATTTTTATATTTTAACTGCTCATGTCTTCTATATCTTGGTTAACTTTTATTACTTTTCCATGGGAATAATATCTAATTTTTACCACTTGCACCTCCAGGTTTTAATTTCTTCTTTTCCCAGAGTAATTGCCACTTGTGACTCAGAAGTTTTCCTAACTGTAAGGTTTATACTTTTATCCGAAAGCAACTAGTTTAATGCCCGACCAGTCTTCAAAATACCTTTGATTGGAAATCTGAAGAATATTTTTGGGTGGCTGTGTTGCTATCATCTGTTTACAGTAATTTACACTTGAATGACCTATTGATCTGTTTCAGTGGGATCTGGAGTACACTGTTAGGTATAAAGATGTATCTGAAATAACATAAAATCTAAGAAAGAAATCTCTGTCATGGGATATAGCAGACCCGTGATAGATACTGAAGAGCTCCCTAGATGTTTTCAGCCTGAATTATCTTGGTCCCAAGTATCTAATTCATGGTTCTGTACAATAAGCAAGAACAGAGCCAGTGACACTGGATGTGCTTCACGTGTCTGCTAAACACATTTCACAGCACTATCTTCAGTTATGCCTTTTTCTAATTCAGAGCTAATTCAAGTGTTTTGACTGTTTTAAAGGTACAAATTGTTTTGTTATTTTTTTCCTCCAACAGTGCTCAGATAGTTTGAAAGAAGAAAAGAAAACTTCACAGTAATTTATTGTCCACATAAACTGCATAATTTATTAGATGTGTGAACTGTTAGGTTTTATATTTTCCAGATTCTGCCACTGATAAACTTGGTGCAGACCCAACCATTGCTTTAAAGGCAGTCTCTTTCACCTTTTTAACTATTAC
Organism: Laterallus jamaicensis coturniculus; assembly: GCA_022605575.1. Taxonomy (NCBI): domain Eukaryota; kingdom Metazoa; phylum Chordata; class Aves; order Gruiformes; family Rallidae; genus Laterallus; species Laterallus jamaicensis. Next base: position 9,741,478 of record JAKCOX010000005.1, read on the forward strand.
TTGTGGAAAATATGGCAACTGCATGAGGAGGCCATAGAGGGGAATATTCCCCTCCTGATCTGAGTGTTCCATGTGTGTATTACACATAAACCAGGAAAAGCATGTACAATGAAGTATGCATGTTACATTGCACTTCCACAGTGGATTGCTTGACTGGTTCGTTACTAGGTCCAGTTTGGTAAAGGTGATGCTTATTCATCAGCTTTTTAATTTCCTAGTGGCTGTGAAGCCAGGGAGATGGCTCTTCCTCCTGCCCCTGTGCTTTGAGTGTCTCACAGGTGTGAGGATTGGGACTTGACTTGAGGAATGCCTGCTAGGCATTGCCTGTGCTTAGAAGGTGAAATATTACAGGTGACAAGTGAAAGGTTATTCTGATATAGGCAAAATAGCTCAGTGTTCTTTCCAATGCACTGTATAATCCATTTTTATGCCACCTCTGCCTAGTCTGAGGGAGAAATACATTTTACAGTAGAACTTCAGTGAACCAATATTAGGTGTGTTATTGGACAAATACTTTCAGGTTATCTCTGAAAATTTCATGAACTGATCAACTACTAACTTCAAATCTTGAATGAAAAAAAGGATCCAAATTTCTTAAAGAGATTTATAAATGTAAAATCTGGAAATGTAAATCTTAACTAAAGTTATTCCAAATTTCATCTATGAGTAGTGTGGGTTAAGAATCATTTAAGGAATAAAAAAAAGACTTTAAAAAAAAAATAGTCATGAGGGTTGTTCTTAGCTCTTCTTTTATCTTAGATTTTGCTTACATAAACTCAGAGCTGTAAAATAATTCTTTACCAGAGAAGCAAAACTTAAGCCAACTTGCCAATTTAGATATTTGATATGAGCTCTAACTTGCTGTGTAATAGTAATTTCTCCTGAAGAAAGGGTTACTTTTTACACAGGGAAACATCTCATGTTGGTGAACAATATATTAAGGTGGGTTAATAGCAATATTAATCACAGAATCACAGAATTGTAGGGGCCGGAAGGGACCTCAAGAGATCATCATGTCCAACCTCCTTGCCAAAGCAGCTCCCTAGCTCATACTGCACAGATAGGCATCCAGATGGGTCTTGAATATCTCCAGGGAAGGAGACTCCACCACCTCCCTGGGCAGCATATTCCAGTGCTCTGTCACCCTCATTGTGAAAAAGCTTTTCCACATGTTGGTGCGGAACTTCTTGTGCTCCATCTTGAATCCATTGCGTCTTGTCCTGTCTCTGCTAACCACTGAAAAGGGGCTGGCCAATTCCCCCTGCACCCCATGCTTAAGATAATTGTAAACACCAATTAGGTCTCCCCTTAATCTTCTTTTCTTTAGACTGAACAGTCCCAGCTTATTCAGCCTCTCCTCATAGGGGAGGTGCTCCAGGCCCTTAATCATCTTCATAGCCCTTCTTTGGACTCTCCCCAGGAGATCCCTGTCCTTTTTACACCAGGGAGCCCAGAACTGGACACAATACTCCAGGTGGGGCCTGACCAGGGCAGAGTAGAGGGGGAGGATCACCTCCTTCGACCTGCTGGCCACACTCCTCCTAATGCACCCCAGAATCCCATTGGCTCCCTTAGCCACTAGGGCACACTGCTGGCTCATAGCTAACCTGTCATCCACTAGGACCCCCAGGTCCTTCTCCATAGTGCTCTTCTCCAGCAGGACATCCCCCAGCCTGTACTGAAATGAACGGTTGTTCCTCCCCAGGTGCAAGACTTTACACTTGCTTTTGTTGAACTTCATCAGGTTTCTCCCTGCCCAGCTCTCCAGCCTGTCCAGGTCTCTCTGGATGGCAGCGCAGTGTTCCTGAGTGTCAGCCACCCTTCCCAGCTTTGTATCATTGGCGTACTTGCTGAGGGTGGATGCTATTCCCTCATCAAGGACTGGACCCAACACTGAGCCCTGGGGAACACCGCTAGTCACAGGCCTCCATTCAGATTCCGCTCCACCAATCACAGCCCACTGGGCTTGGTCCGACAGCCAATTCTCAACCCACCTCACTGTCCATTCATCTATCCCATGCTCTCTCAGCTTTGTTATCATGATGTTATGGGAAACAGTATCGAAAGCCTTACTGAAGTCAAGGAAGATGATATCTACTGTTCTCCCTCTATCCACCCAGCCGGTGATGACATCATAGAAGGCTATGAGATTGGTCGAGCACTATCTCCCCTTGGTGAATCCATGCTGACTACTCCTCATGACCTTCTTCTCTTCCAGTTGCTTGGTGATGGCATCCAGAGCAAGCTGTTCCATCACCTTTCCAGGGACAGAAGTGAGACTGACTGGCCTATAGTTGCTAGGATCCTCCTTCTTGCCCTTTTTAAAGGCCGAAGTGAGACTGGCTATGCTCCAGTCCTCGGGCACTCCTGTCCTCCAAGACCTGTCGAAGGTGATAGAGAGCTGCTCAGCAATCACTTCCGCCAGCTCCCTCAGCACACGTGTGTGCATCCCATCCAGGCCCATGGGTTTGTGTACATTAATCCCTTTGAGACGCTCCTGGACCTCCCCTACCTCAACCAGAGGGAAGCTCTTCATTTCCCAAACATTACTACTTTCATCCAGTGTTTGTGGGTCCTGAGGGGCCTTTGAAGTGAAGACCGAAGCGAAGAAGGCATTCAGTATCTCCACCTTCTCATCATCCCCCGTTACCAGAACACCTGTCTCGTTCAGCAAGGGGCCTACATTATCCCTGGTCATCCTCTTACTATTCACCTATCTAAAAAAAACACCCCTTTTTATTATCCTTTATGTCCCTTGTCAACTGCACTTCCAAGTGGGCTTTAGCCTTCCTAGTTGTGTCCCTACAGGCCCTGACAACATTCCTGTATTCTTCCCAGGTGCTCAGACCCTTTTTCCACAGTTTATAGACCTTCTGCTTCCCTTTGAGTATATTCATGAGCTCCCTGCTCATCCACACAGGTCTTTTACCTCTCTTTCCCAATTTCTTACTCAAAGAGATGCATCGTTCCTATGCTTGGAAGAAGCGCTGTTTGAATGCTAGCCAGCTCTCACAGGCTCCCATTCCTTCAAACAGTGTAGCCCATGGGATAGCCCCTATTAGCTTTCGGAGGAGATCAAAGTTAGCTCTACCAAAATTCAGGGTAGCTATCCTACTTTTTGGCTTGCTTCTTCCACTCAGGATCCTGAACTCAATCAATTCATGGTCGCTTTGTCCTAAGCTGCCGCCAGCCTTCACTTCCCTAACGAGCCCGTCCTTGTTGGTAAAAACAAGGTCCAGCACCCACCCTCCCCTCGTAGATTCCTGCACCATCTGAAGCAGGAAATTGTCTTCTACACGTTGCAGAAATTGTCTGGACTGCATACGACTGGCCGTATTGCTTGCCCAGCAAATATCTGGGTAATTGAAGTCCCCTATAAGGATGAATATTATGGTAGATCAGGAAAAAGACAGTTTTCAGAAGGGGACATGAATTTTAAGGCAATGTTTATAAGGCAGCATATATTAAGGGGAATCTTAAGTCTTTTCAAGCTCTTTCACTATACTGACCTTCCATGTTTCTTCTGGATTTATGGGAGCTAGCCAGTTTTGTGTTTATGTTTGAGTAACATGATAGCGCTTATAAAATGAGACTGCTTAGGATGACTCTGTTCCTAGGCAACTGGATTTTGGCGTCAAATTATTGAAGATATCTAGGCTACCATCTTTTAAAAGATTCCAGAATTAATCATTATATCCATTTTACCTTTAATGTCCCAGTTGAGTTTTTTATTCCTTTTATGGAAGGCAGATGTACCCATTAGATGCTATAATTTCTGCTTGTACCAAGCAACTTGTATTTTTTGTTAATATCAAATGGTATGAAGACAGTGTAATCTACAAGAGCTTGTAGATCTTGAAATTATTTGGAGAGACAAACAAAACACCTGTCTTGCCAAACATCTAAGTCACTGGGCTGTTCAGAGGTTCTCTTAAAAGAAGATCAAAGAATGCAAGTATGATTTTTTAATGAAAATCAAGTAGCAACACTTTGTTAAAACTGTGTCTTACAACAGTGCTTTACTTGATCAGTCCAAAGTTCAAATCCTCACAGGGATTTTTATGTGTACATAAATACACGACTCATTCAGAATCAGGGACTCTCTGGTGCACTTTGGCAGTTCTGGTTGCTGGAGCTTGTTTCACTTGCCAGACTAGCCCCTGCAGTCAAATGGAGAGCTACTTTATCAGTGATTTCTGGTTTCTGTTGTCCAGTTTATCTACTGAACTTACACACATCTCGTTTCTGGGAAAGAAGGGACAGAACAGTAGAAATAAAGTGGAAAAAATGGAACTTGGGGTAGAGGAGAGGTGTATTTGTTGTTACTCAACAGATAAATACAGACAATAACTTTCACAAACATGAACTTAGGCAACAGTATTTATCAATAATTTAGAGGCAAGAATACAATATATTTTTTCCGTGATGTTTGCGGTGTGTTTTAGAAAGAAGTCTCGAAACAGATTTAAATTACAGAAGCAGAGACTTGAGACACTCAACCTTAACTCAGCCCTGTAGTGACACCAGGAGGAAAAAGTAAATCTTTATCTTCTAAAAATCACTTTTCTCCAAGCTGGCATTTTGGTTGCTAAAAGGCTTTTATCATGTCTTCATGATTAATTCATAGAATCAGTAACAGGAGGAAGCTGATGCCTCTCATGTCTTTTCCTACATGTTTGGGAATCTTTTACATTAACCTTAGCTGGGTTTTTTTTATATTTATGTACTGCTTCATTTTGCCCAAATTTTCATCTTGTTTTAATAGCTTACCTTTTAAATGACTGGTAATTTTAATTGCACTCCAAGTCTAGAAATACCTTTATATTGTGTGCAACACACAGATAAACTCTGATACCTATCTTATATATACAGGATAACCACTTCTGTAAGTTTTGCAGGAAAATTTACAATGTTTTATATGTTGAGCATGATCTTGCTTTGCTTTCTGCAGGAGAGATAGGTTGCGATGGTATTTAAATTATTTTAGTTAAGGGTGGCCACAAATATGAACATCTTGAGTAGAGCGGTAGTAGTGGTTTGATTTTATACAGAAGGTTTTGACAAGTCCAATAGACTGAACTCTTGTATGTGCTGGAATCTGCAGTCATGCTTCCAAACGTGAATACTACCACTGTTAAGTCAAATGTGTGAACTCTATATGCTGATGTTCAAGTGGTTTGGGGGTTTTGAAAGAGATGATGTTACCCAGATGACAATAGTATGAATTGCCCAAGAAACAGGAGTAGCCTAATAGTATTCCTCTGGCCTCTCTATCTGAATGCCAGTATTGTAGAAGGAGCACCAAAAATGTATTCCCCTTATAGACTGTGAGCCTTTTTATTAGAAGCTTCATGCTCTTTTGCTTTCAGTTCCCCAAACATAAAATTGGTTGCTTAGGGAAGATCAGGGAAGCATACTCTTCCTCCTCTTTTGTCTGAGTTGGTAGAAGATCTGAGTCCCTCAAAGTATTTTCTTCACTTGTATTCCAAATATCTCACAGGAGGAGGTATGATTTTCAGGGTTTTTTTTGGTTTAAAGTTGTTGCTAGCAAATGATCTCATAATAGTTTGAATTAGAGAAGACTAAAACCTAGCAGGACAAGCGCACAGTGAAGGAGATGGACAGTTCGAATGAGAGCTTAGGCAGTTGTCTACTTTGTCCTGCAGTTGTGAGGGCCCAGAGACCCTTTGTTGTGTTTTACCTTCTCCTGCATCATTCTGACGTTTCTCCCTTTACCTTCTTCAGGATTTTTAGCACTTTATAGCATGTTATAGCCACCTATGACTTAGGCCTTCTACAAGGAGAAACGAGGCAAAAAGAGCTTTGGGGGAGAAATGTGAGCATTGGATCAAACAGAATGACAAGTAACGTGTGTGACTGAGTGGGTGGGTAAAACACTCAACAGGCAAATATTAGGTCTTGCTCATGGTCTAAAAATCTATTTCTACTAAATGTGTTCTTTTTTACAGTGACAGTTATTTTGGGCCATTCTATCTAATAATCTGCAGTGTGCTTCTTTTTAAAAACAGTTTTTGTGCTGTAGATTGTTTTTATGCAAAGCTCTGCTTGTGGGTTCTCCGACTTCAATATGAAATTCCTGCAAATGTTGAGCCTATTATGTTTAAATACTGCTTAGTTTCTACAATGGCATGTATAGAACACTTCTACAAATGAAAAGGCAGATTTCATTGGGTAACCATAACTGACAAACATGATGTGACTCGTATACTGCTGCTTGTCCCCATGTGCTTTATGGGGTACTGCAAAGGTATTCCCAAGTTATGTGAAGGAAATGTAAAGGATTGGTAGCAGCAATAATTCTGTTTGAACACAGTGGGTGGTAAACAATGAGGTGTATTTTTTGCTTCAGCAATGAACTATTGATAACCTAACCTAAAACAATTGAATAATTGTCTGAACTTCTCATAATCATTTAGTGTCTGGTTTTGGGGGGGGGGTTGTTTGCAAATACTGACAGTTTTGCTTTTCCAGCACTAATTCTTCATTTAATACCTCACAAGCAGCTTCAAGTATGAAACTTCTAATTTATGAACTCAAGATATGTGTATATTAACCAAAAAAAGCCAACATATACTACTACTTTGACCCTAACATCATACATGTATTTTAGAATTGTATGAAAAGTCTAGGAATTGGATAAATAGTTAAATTCACATTTTCAGGACTGAAATATTCCTTGTGGACTAAGAAATTTAATTTCTCCTCATTTCTAACAGTATAATTAGCAGCTCACTTGCTCTTTTGAGAACAGCTTTTCTATATAACTGAGCCGAATAATTCTTTTGAACTTTAAACCTACAGCTGGGACTTGCCAGATTCCAAGCCAGCCTCACCTTCTGCTTTCCCATGCTCACTAATAGCTTCCCTAAATAAGTAGTGTAAGTAGATTTTTAAACCTGTTTGCCTTCCCCAGTCCCCAAACTAGTCAAGTGCTGGGAGATGGGTCAACTTGACCATCTGCATCAAATGAAAAAACACTGGGAACAAAGGTAAATGTCACATGCATTTTGATGAAGTGACAGTCCCAACCAGTATTGCTCTGTCCCTGAGAAGCTTCGCATAAACATTGAACAAGAAAGGCAACAGAGTGGAATGATGAAAAAACCTGCTTGTGAGAGCCCGCTGGGCAGATGAGCAATTGTCCCAACATCACCCTCAAAGACCTCCCAGAGAGGAGAGACCCGAGTCAGTACACTGATTTTTTTGGCTGGTGTCTGCAGATGAGTCAACAAAACTTAATGGTTCATGTTAACAAAGGTTGCTGACATATCTACAATAATCAGCACGGAAACTTGACCTCTGTATTTTGCCAAGAGGAGATCATAGACCAATTAAGCCAGTGGAGTCTTTGAACCTTACCTAGGCTGAAAGCCAGACAGAAAAGGGTCATGGAAGTCAAAGATGCCAGATGGCATAACAGCTGTTTAACATAAACTTCTCAGTCACCTTCTTCGCTACAGGCAGTTTAGACAGGGGATGACAATTGATAGAATTACCAGTACTAAGCTGACATCTAAAATGCAGGTGTCTAGCTGATAATTTAGAAGAATGCTGGTATTTAGCTTTTCATGTACTGATTAGAAAAGCAGCGGTGATAACACTTCTGATTGTTTGATTTTGTATCTGAAGAATAGTTTAATCCTGCCTTATTTTACCATGCCTATGAGGATATGGTTAAAATGTCCATAATTCTTGGAAATGAGCCATATATTTGAGTGCTTTTCATTAATTCACTTATTTGTTTTATTTTTTGTTGACACTCTACTTGAATCAGAAATCTTCAGCTTCTATTATCACCCAGATAATTTTATTAATCTGAAGGATATCTGCTGGATACTGCTTTAACTTCTGCAGTTCAGCTGGATAAAACAAATCCATACAAGCTGATGGGGTATATCAATGATCGATACATTACTATTTTGTCAAATTAATCTATAAAATTAGAGGTAAATCATGGATAAAATTGTTTGAGAATATTAAAGAAAAGAAAAAGTTTATCCATCACCAATTTTCAAACACTGAGATACTTCTATTTGAAGAAAGAAATGGTCTAATTTATTCTATTACTGTGGAAAGTCAACTTCTTACAAATAGGTTCTGGTCTAAGAGTATTTCTTCTCATGGCCACTGAGGTAAATAATGAAGAATTAGGTGAAATTGAGATGTCTAGGCTCAATTCAGCCAACTGCAGTCAGAGGTGTTCTGGTCTGGAAATGTCTGTGTATGGCTGGTAAATAAAGCTATATTGCTGTACATGCTCCAAAAATTTACAGCTCTAGCTGATAGATGCTTAAGGTCATGTAAGAAATAGGCACTTAAACTGTAATTTCTAAAGTTTAAATCTCTTTAAGTCTGCTCAAAGAGAGAATCCATTAGGCCTTGTGATCCTCAAGCCAAAATAAACACTGACAAATAGTCAGTGTTGAACCCGAAACACAGCAAGGGAAGAGGCTTTCCCAGCTCTTATAAAACAGCCTATTGATTGGAAAACTTGCCCAAGAAGAAGAAAGCTGTGCTATCAAATTTCCCCAATGTGAGGGAGAAGGGATTGAGCATGTCCCTTAGCTATGAAGGTATCCTAACTGCTCTGCCTGTGGTGCTACAGATCGGACCTTCTGCTGCTCCTAACAGGTCGCTGAGTGGAAAGGAAGGCAATCTGGCCTTTGAGGAGTGTCAGTGAACTAGAGGAAGCCTGGTTGTGTGTCAGCTCATTGAAGGCAGTCACAGCTTTAGGGTTTACTTGTGAATTTTACAGTTAAGTAAATACCTGTAATGCACAAGTAGCATTAGTAGTGTGGACCTGAAGGCAGGAGGTGGCTGGAATCCAATCTGAAGTCAGACTGATGGCTTACTAAGGTGTTTAACTTACTGAATAATAAAGGCCTATGAAGTTCTTTAAGTTTGGTTTCCTGTCAGTTACTTTAGAGAGAGGATATCTTTCAGAGAATGTCACATGCAATCCAAAGTTTTCCAGTGAACAGCATGCACAGAAATGGACATCCTGCCAGATGATCTGCATACACTTCCCTATTCATGTGAGACTGGACATAGGTGGTACTTAACACAGGTATCAGTTAAAAAAAAAGCTTTACCTACTCAACCACATTTTTTTAACAGGTATTCTGTTTGCTTCTAGGCATGAATTTACAGAAATCATCATCAGCAAAAGAACAAAAACATTTTCAGATGGGAAAGGGAGGGAGAAGCCTGAAAGACATTTGCTTTCCTGACTGGAGTGGTAAAGAATGGCAGGAAGAAGCAACTAGCACTCACTAGTAAGTGGATATTTTTTTTTCTTTTTCCCTTGAGACTTCCTTCTAGACTTTACATTAAACTGTAACAATTTGAAGAACTACAGGTATGTTCTTCTTTTTCTCCAGTTATCAGTGGCATCCTTGCAATAATAAAAGTGAAAAGAGTGATTCACCCTGATGATGCGGAAAGCTTTAATACGCTCCTTTTCCTTTACTTTCCCGTGGAGCTAATAGGTATCAGAAAGAGGCAAGAGATGACAGCTTTTGCACATGTGCATTCATGTTTTCAGCATTGCCTGTGTGTTCAAAAGAAAAATCACCGTGGGACTCTCTTTTTTATGTGATGCTCTTTTGTTGCATCAATTGAGAAAGGAAGTAATCACTTGGGAATAGCTACTTTATACAAGTTCAAAAGACTCCCAAAAGAGAAGAAAGTCATGCTTCTCCATACAATACAGCAAATGCCAGGAAAGGTGGGTCATTCGCACTGCAAGCTGTAGGACACATGAGGACAAATTTAACCCTTGTGTAAATTGCACCTGAAGAACTGAAATTATCAGAGGATGAAACTAGACAATCAACAGTGGATGAAAAATAAATTATTGAGAGCTCTTTTGAATATGTGGCAGTTTTGAGTTAGTACTCACAAAGGGTAACAACAATTATTTACTTGTCAGGCATTATTTGCTAACTCTTTTTCCCTCAACCAAGTGCTGATTACCTGTTCAGGCACATGTTTCCTTTCTGTTCTATAGAAGTAGTGACTTCCGTACAGTCTGGAGGATATCGCTAGTCCCAGCCTTAGATGGCCAGGTCTGTTGGTGTAAAGGTGTAGTGCAGTGTGGATCTGGAACGTGAGGGAGACCTCTAGGCCTTACTCTGCTGGGAAGAATAAACAGGTCACAAAACAGACTTTATTGCATGCATCTGCTCCATAAGGAAGCTTTGTTTCTCCCTAGTTTGCTCGCTTGTAGCTTTATACAAGGCCTACATAAAGGCTGCCCATAAATGAAGAGGTAGATAAAATGTGAATAATCTGCGTACACGGGTCAGAACAGAAATGCAGGGGCAGTTGAGGGAGGAGACCACTGCTCGGTATCTATGGAGATGCTGTGTCCCCAGATATTACATAAAAATGAGGCCCTGTGGCTTTTGTCATAGACCCTGTTGATTTGATAGGATTTTCAGAGCATGTAGTAATTGCTTAATTCATATTTTGATTGGAAGCATCAGGATTTTTATCACTTGGTTGCAAAGTAAACAGAGGTTGCATAACATGAAGGGCATGGTAGCATGTCAGTACACTATTGAAGAAAGCCTTTTTTTAGAAACAGAAAACATTTAGAACAGAACATAGGTATTTATATTTCTGATTATGTTCAGTCAATGAATTCTTCTCATATGAAGACTCATGAGGAGCGTTTCAAACCACAAGTAAAATTGCTCAGTAATTACTTCCAGCATCTTCTCGCTAGTCTTGTATGTGATCTCAGATAATGCTGAACGTCACAGACTTACTTCAGGAGGTCCCTGGCACCTCTCTCTGCATTGGCAGAAAAAACAGTAAGAACATATTTAGCAGTAAGACTCAGGATTCTACCGGCAGACCTGTCAGATACCTGAGTGTGTGCATGTCTGCACCTTTCCCCTTTTCCTTCAGCCTTGGCATCCAAATGGATTCATAAGTGCTACCAGGCTCACACTGGTCAAAGGATGCTAGGGAAGGATTATTTGTATTGCATTTTCTGGCTACTTTTTCTAGAGGAAAAGTGCATTTTCTAGTACTTTTCATCAGTCTTTCAGGAATTTTGGCTTTTTACAGAAGAAAGAGAGCACCCTATTTAGAATTACTTTCATAAGCAGAACAATGGCTGGGTTTGTTAGACAAGGAGGCTCAAAATGCTGCAAGTTCTTACTAAGTATATTTTCCTAGCTGACAATTTTGTGGCATCCAGCTACACTGCACAAGCTTTTGAAGAATTTTACCTGGGTATTCACATACATAGTTCTGAATCTTCTCTCAGGTAATTAGTTTTAAATTACTCTATCACTTTAAAAACCAATCTAAAGATTTGGTCTGTGTGCTGTAGTTACTTAATCTTCTGCATTAGTAGTCATGAATCTGATAATGCTGAATGAGCATTAATTGTAGTGGGTCACATGCTTTTTTACAAGAGTTTTTAGAAGGCATTCCAAATTTATACTTGCCTCTATTTAAATATATTATTTATACTAGTTACCATTTATTTGTGTTTCTCCTTTTTGTTTTTCTTCTGAAAAAACAAACCTGCTCCGGGGGGGAAATAAAAAAGTAAGCAAGGAAAGTTTGCTCAAACAAAAGGTTTTTAAGTATTGAATTTAAATAATAGATACAAGGTTCTAATGTCTGTTTTGGTTTGTTCTGTTGTAGTATTTGCTCCCAGGGCTACATTCATTTTTTGATGTAAAGATATAGCGTATGCTGTACCCTCACCTCATGTACTACTAACTGGCAACAAATTTGGCAAGGTAGTTTGATAAAATCTTCAGCAATTATTTTGATTTTTTTTTGCCATTGTTGCCATACAGTTTTTGTGAGCTACAGAGATGTTAACATATTCCCTGGGGTTTCCAGAAAACCATTAGCTCTGTACTTCTGTATGTGTATTCTAGCAAAGGGTCTCCAGCAGTAATTTTGAGTGTTTGCAATTTTCAACCCAGCTGGTTGCAGAGCATCCACAGTGAGAGGAATGAAGCCAGTACTACATTTTACAATAAGAACATTCCAAACTCCTTGAGGATTAAATGTAGTCTTCCTTAATCCTTGGCTTTTCTTCTGAAGTATGCAATACTGTTTTCATTAAGCAAATGCACTATAAATTCACCCTGAAAAGTGGTATGATGAGGGTTGGTTTTATTTGGTTGTTTTGGCAGCTCAGTCTTTACATACTGTCTTCATTCTTCAAATGAGAGCATTGTTACACTGCTTGAATGATTTTGGAAAGTTACTTTCTGTTTTTGGAAAAAAAAATTACTATAATTGACATCTTACCACTTCTGGCTCTGTGGTAATCCTGTATAAAAACTAGTGTCAACTGTGCCCTAGTGATCAGACAGTAAACTGGCAGATTGCTAATCCTCTCTCATTTTTACTGCATTTCCTCCTACCTCGGTGATTATAAGGTTTATTTCCCTGGCTCAATAGCCACCATTTAAAGAACTAAATTATTTCTCACTTTCACAATGCTCACTGGACTAATTGTATGGGGTTTTCTTCTTTTAAATGTGAGAAAATAAATGACAATCACTTTACAGTAGGATCATAAACTGCTTCTTAATAAATAAAATAATGGGAAGTTTCTATTGCATGGAAAATTCATTCAGATCATTGCTCTGTGCACACAGTGCCATATAGGCCATCACAATGTGCTCAGAGACGTTCATTTTATAGTAAGTTGATCGTGTGATCGCAGTTAGTCACTGGAGATCATTCTGGGCTTCTCTGGGGCTGAGGTTGTTTACAGTGAGCAATGGGAAAGCGCTAATCCTCCCTTAGAGCTCTCCATCTGCAGAAGCAGATGACTGTTCATTTCAGAAATTTGTCCTGATACAGGGCAAAGAGCACATCTGCTTAATCACCCAAATGGCCCATTTTTATAAATGGATGCTTTCTTTTATAACTATCTTGCACACATACAAATACAGACACAAACTCCACTGTAGTTTCAGTGATTGATTTCATTATTTTAATGGGTGATAATACACATTACAGACTAACACAGATCTTTTAAAGTAAAGCTTTCAGAAACCATTTTATTAGAATATGCTACTTAAAATAATAATAAAAAAAAACCAAAAAAGAAGACTTACTGCTTAACATATATATGTATGTATTCTGAATACCTGAACTGACAGACACCTAGCAACTGTTGTAAGACACATGCAAAGAAAGAATTATATATGTAGGAGATACTATCCCAAAGAAGAGAATACTATAGGTAGAATCCTTTGTTTGAAGGGCTGCTGCCAGAAGCACTGTCCCAGTGCCCTATGCACTTTTAGTACTTCGTGCTCAAAAGCAACCTTTTTTACCTGCAGGAATGATAGAATAATTCTATGCATATAGAATTAGACTCTCCAGTATGTTTTTTAGCAGGGCATAGCCACTGGGAGAACATATTGAAAAAGAAGTGAAAGAAATTCTTTCAGAATTCTGGAAAGTTTTCCATATATCGGACAAATATTACATTACTGTGCAGTTTTCATATTTCAGGAATTACATTATTTCCGTATTGACAAGACGGGCCTCAGCCCTAAGCAATAATGAAACCTCCTAACTATAGCAGTTAGAGAGGCTGCATATGAAAACAGTTCCCTGTACTGTGAAACTTTTAAACTTTTCAAGTTCTCCCCTCAATCTTTCCTAAGGACTAAGAAAAAAGTCTTAGCATGTGTTTGTGTGCATAGACGTTGATTTTCATAGGTAGAGAAGAGGAATATAGAACAGATATGAGACAAACATTAAAAACAATCCCAAACCAAGAAACAACTAAAACCAACTCAGGCACACCGATCTGTAATAGTCAAGTACCTGATGCTGACATCCCAAGTCAAGCTCTTAAATTATTAACAGAGTTTGTCTTCTTTCCCAGTGGATGTTGTGTCAAGGCTGGCTTACTTTGATTGAAATATTTCATTTTTGAAAACCTGACATTTTTCCAACAGCCACAGTTTCATTAAAACTTTACCATTAGGAAAAGAAAAGATTCAGTGATGAGCTTCTCTGCGTGGACTCCACAGTATCTGTCCTACAGAAGCACTGCTGAGGAATGAATAGTAGCTACGTAAACCTCCTGGAATGTAGCATACTCACCAGTGCTCTGATTGTGTTAGATGTGGCAGACAATAATGTAGAAATACCATAATGTAATGAATATTTTATACCTTTCCTGGTATAAAATATTTAGTTATTCATTCACCTTTAATGAGCTAAATTAGAATCACATTTGAATAATTGCTTAAAACATTATCCATGTTTACTTGTCTTATAAACTCCTGTTAAAGTTTCGATATATCAAGTTCTAGACCACGTTTTTCTTCAGATTCCTCCCTGCAGCCCTTCTGCCGAGTTCAGTGCTATTTGTATCTTATGTTTTCCTTAGTTATGTGAAAAATCATAAGTGGCAGGAAGAGTTGTATAGAGATGCAGTTGAGACTTTGTCGAGCACACGAGGACAAGTTGTCATTCCTATTCATGGGACCTCAACCTGGAGCAGATGCAGAAAACTTTCTCTTTGCCTGCTTCTTGCGGTCACAGCATGAGACATTCTGACCAGACTACTCCAAATGACAAGGAGATTTGGTTTATTCATTAGATGCACCCACAATTTTGGCTCAGGTGGTAATACAGAATAAAAGCCCTCATTTTCCATTGGGCATACTCAAAGGAATGTGGAAAGTACAGGATGAAATAGTCAGAGCAAAATGAAGTAAAGTGAGAAAAACATAATGGGGAATGGAAGGGTAATCAAAAGAATGAGGAGATGCTAGGTAATTGTCCAAGTAAATGGCATCCAAATGTGAAAGGGCATGAAAAAGAAACAGAAAAGAGTGATCAAGAAGGTGAAGGAAGTGTAAGTTAAGATATAAGACATCAAGTACAAGTGTTTAAACATTACCTGTGCTTTCTGTCAGATATATCTGAAGGAGAATGTTTTATGCAGTCATATTTTCAACTTTATGACTTAGTAATTACATAGCCTGACTGCCTCACAAAAGTGAATTAAAATACAGTATTTAAACTACTATGAGCCGCTATCTCATCTGCCAGGTGTTAGGCATTTCATAGTAGCGTGAGGACTCTATTTCTATGTATTATATGGTTTTAAATATTGTACAGATGTGAATACAATCACATAATTTTAAATGTGCACATTCAATGAGGCATCTGCATTTCTCACAAACATCATAATTGCATAAAAGAGGGAATTGTGAATGAATCCTTGGATTTGTGATTTTAGCATAAATATGTGGTAAATATTGTTAGCTCTCTATTAAAGGGGACATGGGCTAAATACAATGAGTGTTGTGAAGAGGTGTAATTTCCAAGCGTTTTGTGTTAAATATCTAATCAGCATGGAAGTTTTCTATCTGTATCTCAGCAATATAAAATTAATGGCTTTGTTTTATCTTTCCAATGTTTTTTTAAAAACTGCAATATATTCTACTAAAAAAATCAACAGTCCAAAATTCCTGACCCTTGCTCCCCAAGAAATGGCTTTCCATGTAATATTTTTATTAAAAAGATTGAGTTGAATGCTGTTCTCGCTTAGATATTTCAGGGTATAACTCTATGATGTTAAGTGTTGGTGAAGAGAAATCGACACCTCTATGAGGTATTGAAAATAACTAAGATGCAGATAATTGTATTTTTCAGAAGAGATACACATTGCATTACTATCAACTGGTAGCATGGGTGGGATGAAGGAGCTCCTTGCTGCCTCCCTCTTGAATCAAGACCCTGACTGTATCCACAGCTCCTTCTCAAATGCTGTTTGATCACACAGTTGAGCTGTTTTTTCACCTAGAAGTTGTAACCCTCATGGATGAGAACAATGTATTTCTATGTGATCACTTCTCTTCAGGATGTTCTGTGTTTATTTAGTCCTGGTTTGTACTTGTAGGCAGGAGTAGGCAGGATTACATGGTTAGCTAGTCTCAGGTGGACAATTCTGTTCTACAACTTGGCCATGTAAAGGGGAGGTAAAAAGATAAATCAGACCATTTTCAGTGGTTTCAAGCCTAAACCTACAAAGCTTTTTCTTCTTAGAGGGATTAGATGTGTTCATATTGTCAGACACAGCAAAGAAGCAGATTGAAGTGGTTTCCTTGCCTTCTCAGCAGTTAGAGCTGCACCCAGAGGATCACAGCTCTGTCAGTGTAACTGCAGGTGTAATCGCTGTGTAATTACTGTGTTTATTAAATATGTACACAACATGACTGAGTTTATACTCAAGTGCTTGACTTCACAGTGCCACAGACATGCTCCTTGTGCTCCAGATAATGTTTGCTCCAGAACTGATCTTTGGCCAGTATACCTTTCTTTGTTCTGGGGAGAGATGCTTGGACTAAGGTGTATGGGAAGTGTAGTTTTACTGGATTTTAAAAATCCCACTGACTAGGAATGTTTTTCTCATGACACAATGACATGTAGTGGTACACTTATACTGCTAAAACTGTCTTCAGCAAGATTAGGTTTTTCAAGTATAGTTTATGTTACAAGCAATGTTTATTAAAATACATAGTTCTAAGAGTTTTAAAACATTAATAAATTATATATTTCAGTATTTCCATAATTTGCAGTCAGGACTGAATGTTGTCAGAGAATGTTTTTGAAAACCTGATTTCAAGCTAAAACATTGCTATAATTTGATAGCTAAAGAAACACACAGCTTTTCTGAAATGCAGGCAACAGAATGTAAGACATTTTTTATGCCTTACATCACTGTAGCTCCAAGGATAGACCCATGGGCCACGTCCCTGAGGAATTTATATCTAAAATCTATACCACTACCAGTTATAAATTATTGTATTTGTACATCTATTCAGTTATTTTGAGCAGAGAATAAAATTCCAAAACACTAACGGCATTTTTATCATAAGTTAATAATTTTAACAAATTCAGCATATCCTTCTGAGGAGAGAGTTATTATTACTACTGTAAAATCATTTAGAATGAATTTGCATGGCTTAATTGACCTTGAATAATGCAAACTCTTCCACTCCAATCGACATGAGACGGAAGGAAAAGGCAGTGGGACTTGCATAATCTTCCTATTAAATTCAAACTGCCAAAATGAAAGGAAAACTGACTTAGAATTTGTCTGTAAATCACTTTCCTCTCTCCCAAACAACACAAATAAACACAAAGAATCAGAAATAAATTTGGTTAGCCCTTAAGAAGGGCAAATTGTGCCTAATTTCAAGACATTTAGTAATGCCTGCCACTTTCTATGGCTCATGGAGCTTTCCTTTATAGAGATTTGAATTTCAGCAGAAATATTTGGGTTATTTTAAGTTTATAATAAATTTTAAATTACTTTGGTCTCTTAGAGATTGCTACTCACCATGTTATTTCTCAGTGAATCATACAGCAATGCTGAGTTTTATTGAGATCATAGAATTGTAGGGGTTGGAAGGGACCTCAAGAGATCATCGGGTCCAACCCCCCTGCCAAAGCAGCTCCCTAGCTCATATTTACAGGTTGGCGTCCAGATGGGTCTTGAATATCTCCAGAGATGGAGACTCCACCACCTCCCTGGGCAGCCTGTCCCAGGGCTCTGTCACCCTCACTGTGAAAAAGTTCTTCCGTATGTTGGTGCGGAACTTCCTGTGCTCCAGCTTGAATTCATTGCCCCTTGTCCTGTCTCCACAGACCACTGAAAAGGGGCTGGCCATTTCCCCCTGCATCCCATTCTTATGATGTTTTATAAACATTAATAAGGTCCCCCCTTAGTCTTCTTTTCTCAAGGCTGAACAGCCACAGCTCACTCAGCCTTTCTTCCTAGGGGAGCTGCTCCAGGCCCTTAATCATCTTTGTTGCCCTACCTAAGCAGCATGTTCATTTCCCCACTCACCCACAATCACCTTTCCTTTCCACCACCCTCTACAAGATGCTTGTGTTTTTGCTCTATCCTATGATGACATCTCTGGTCTTCATCTAAAAGTCTATTGAAATGCTTTCATTGTAACCTTTGTTTCTTCAAACAGTTGGTTTTCACTTGGTGGCTTTATGTAGATACCTTAGAGATTTTAAAGAGACAATACAGTTATGTTCAGTATTTCCCTTTGGTGCTGATGGAAAAGAGCTCTGGTTGGTAACTTCTCCACTTTCTTTCTTACGTGGCCAGATTTTGGTTTTTTTTTGTTCTGTAGCCACATCTTTTCCTATTTGAAGTCTGAAAGATGGGGACTGCAATTATATCCCAGAAAAAAACACATAGCTTTACTCTGATTTTTTTTTTTTTTGTATGGGGTGGGGAGAGATGTTTAGTGAGTTTTAAGGATTGCTTTTCTAATTCTGTGGTAATTGCCTTGGAACTTCATTGCTTATAGTGATTTTAACCACCCAGGTGTAGTTGAACAACAGTAATCTAAATCTAAGAATTACTAGAATGCACATTACTAATATTTCTGTCACACAACTAAAATATGTGTGGAGTGAACTGAGCTTTCTTCTTCTATATTGGAAACCTACCACTTCAGATCAGCATAGTGTTTCGAGCTTGAGGAAGCCTGGATATGTGTTTCTAAACTTCTTATATTAATTATCCCCTGATTGCTTCTAGTTTTTTTCCCACAAGTTAGTAATATTTTTCTCATTGCTGTTTTCTACAGCCTTGTAGGTAAATAGTATAATTTATTTCCTTTGGTACAAAACCAGCTCCAAAACCACTAGAGAGCTTGTGGAAAAACGTTGCATGAGAAGTGTGGGAAAAGTCTAAAACATCCGACTGGACTGGTCTGAAAAGTTACAAAGTTTCTTTAAGTACTGGAGTGTCCTTGGGAAAGACCTTCCTTTTCCACATCTCTAGCTTTATTAGAACTGTTACCGGGGCTTCAGAGGGTACTTAGTAGTTCATGGTTCTTGTACCACAGTTCTCCATACTGGAGGCTGTCTGTGACTATGGAACAGCTGAAATGTACTGGTCTTCCCATTTCAGGAACAGAATTCTGAGACATACGTTATTTTTACTCTAGTACATCTATTTTTTTTTCTTTCATTTTATTTTATTTCTAATTATTGTGAATCTTCCATCATCCTTGTGCTGACGTTTCAGTAAATGTTAAAGAACAAAGATTAAGGAGCAGCCAATGCAAGTGTGACATTAATTAAACTATTGAGCCAGGATATTTCATTCTGAATATTACTGAACTTGCATTATCTCACATTTTATTGATTAACTGCATTTAAATGTAAATTTTGATTCCATATAGCCTATATTACTTTTAATCAAGATAATCTTGTCTTAAAATATGGCGATTTATTTCTGAATTTGTGTTAGCAAGTCCATAGTATTTATTCTAGATTATTTTAATGCAATACCTGGACCAAAAAAAAAAAGTATGCTTTGATCTGTCCACATTTTTTTCTCCCTTCCATAGATAATGGCAACATTTCTGGATTTTTAAGCAAATGCCATAAGCCTAAGTAAAATATATCTGTCAAGTACAAGTAAGTATCATTGAAAATTGATACTTTGAGGTTGAATTTACTGCAAATTCAAGTACCTGACAACTTCCTTATCACATAATAGAAAAGCATTTTTAATACATTTAAATAAATGCTTTGTATCAGAAATTGGGACCGTTTCATTTCAATATATGTACAGAAATATATTTGATTTCTCATTTTAAAACAGCAGGCTTTGTTTGAAAATTGATCTACACTTAGAAATATTTGAACTCCCAAAGAAATAAACCAAATTCTTTTGAATAGGTTGATATTTTTAACGCTTATTTAAAGTTATTTGCAATTTTGCTATTTTCATTATTAAAAAACCCAACAATCCTAAAACATTTTTTCTGGACCGTTTATTCTCTCTTCTTTAGCATAATACTCCTTTCTGTGTATTACGGTATTCTGTGCCAAAGGATAAATCAGTTGCCTAATTTGTTTACTGAATCAAAAGAGTCCATTCTTGCTATGTTTAATGAAAAAAACCCCTCTGTAAATGTTATATTGTGGTTGCCTGAAAAAAGGAATTGGGATCAGTAAGGGCAGCTATTTGCTTCAGTTCTTTTTTAGGAGTTGAATGTAGGTATCTCACTGCCACTTGTGCATTTGAAAATACCAGAAATACTGAACATGTGAATGGTGAGCCCTGAATGGTGAGACTGGGTCAGTGCATTTGCTTTGTGCCCTTGTTCACCCACACCTCTGCCCTGCCCCCGCCCCCCCCCTCTTCAAGTTGATAACAGCTGATATCAAAGCTCCAGCAGCCCTGAAGCATGTCATTCCATTTATGGCCACTCTAGAAAAATGAATCTTTTCAAACATGAGCTTCAGGTTAATCTATTTCAAGTGTGCTCACTTGTGGGTTAGTGCAGTCTCGGCATCTTCTGCGCCTGAGTGAAAAGTAATCTCACTTAGGTTGTTCCTGCTAGGAACATAACTGTGTGTTTATGCAGTTGTAAATTATTTGTTGAATATTGATCATTTCTTTGCTGATTATCTTGTCTTTTTAAATTTTGGGCAGGGAATGCTCACATCCTCAGACTAGTTTAGTGTGTGTTTTGTGTTGATGGGAAACCATTCAGACCAAGCTGGGGTATGGCTATTAGACACCTTTGTGTCTTTTAAAGTACATGGTAGAGGGAAAGTGAGGCAGTCAGAAAGCCTTCATACCTTGCAGTAAGTACCTTTTTATGAGACAAAACGATTAATGGCCTCTTGTTAGTTGGAGTAAACAACAAAACACATTGAAACCACTCTATCATAAAAAGTAAAAAAGTTAATGAAGTAATTGTCATGTTTCCAGTTACAACATAATATAAACTCATCTGACAAACCATGTCAGCATCTAACATGATTAAGAATTGAATGCCAATAGCATAGATATGATTTCAGTTTAAGAAGCAAATAGCCTGTATAAGGCTTGAACCGAAAATGTCTGTATCTTTCCTAAGCTTGCTCTGTATATCCAAGTACGTGTGAGAGAACAGTTACTGAGTGAGGGTCTCCAAGCAGGATTTAATCATCCACACATCAAAAAACTTTGCCCTTATGATGGACTAGTAGCTTCTTGCCTGATGGACAGGATATCATAGGACCCTCCCCAGCTTTCTGAATGGTAATGGCATTAGGTTATAGAGTATTTTTTCGATGAACAAGAGCAAACATTTGCTTCAGTTATGATTTCTGAGTGTACCATTTCATATGGCAAATCTGCTAGTGTATCTGAGTCCTGATCCTCACCCATGAGGCTGTAGCACCAGGTCAGATATATGAGGTAGGTCTTCTCTGGAATATTGACAACTTTGCTGGATTTAAGTTGACTATAACTTTTACAAGTGGCATCCCACCAAACCATAGACATTACTCTTTTGTTTAAACTAGACTAGTAGCTTATTGTCCTTATCATCACTCCTACAGCAAATGGAGAAAAATAAGCACTACTAAGATATGGTTCATCTCATCCTGAGGTAGATGTTTGAAACGGGCCACATACATCACAAAAAGTGCCTGTTTATCCTCAACAGTTTAAAAGAGAGCTCAGGGTGATTAGCTCAAAAACGGATGTCTCTAGTGCAACGGTCTAAAACCAGGTAATATAAATCTTAATATCCATGGGCAGCTATACTCTCCCTTAATGGCTTTAAATAAACAGACTCTCTTGGCAAATGTATAATCACTTGCAAAATATTTATCACCCCACTAAGAGCTTTGACTAGAGAGAGTTATATTTTTTCTGCTTTGAATGTTTAGCTTCTGGTTTTACAATACTAACTGCACTAGGATGACATCTGTAAGTACCGTGTTGTTTTACTTAAGATTCAAGTCTTCCAGTAAACCAATTTCTAAAATAAACTCCTCTATCTGCTTTTAAAGTAAGTCATCTTTTAATAATAATCTTGTCCCATCAGCAATAATTCTTTGAAGATACCTAAAAATCGTAGGGTTTTTTCTTCTACACAGGAGCTGTTCTTTCATATATGTGAAATAATGAATAAATTTCTACCTTAAATCTAGGGGCTTTGGCAGCTTGCTATTAGAAATTCAGGTTCTTGCTAACTCACAATGGAAAAGAATAAAAATAAGTTAGAGTTTTTCCTGCTGAGAAATATCTCTAGTGTCAGTGATGAAAGGATTGTTCTCCGGGAACTGCAGAACAATTGTCTTGCAGCATTTATTTAAATTAAGTCTATTTCATTGGCCTTTGGCACCTCAAAAGGACCTCTTGGAGTACAGTGGGTTGAATTCTTGTCAAACTGTGATAAATTCATGTGGGCTCATTTTCACAAGTGCTGAAAAGACACTGCTCACGTTGAAAGCCATGAGAGCTGTGTGATGAACTAGTGCTGCTGTAAATGCAGGCCAAAAAGTTGTAGTGCAGTCTTATACCTAAATGAGTTTGTGGGATTTTAATTTTTTTTTTTTTTAAACGGGTCCAAGTTAATATGAATGCTTGAGGATGTTGGGGCTTGCCTCTCCAAGCACAATTTTGCACATGCTGATGCTCACACACGCATGCACGGCATGTAGCCTTTTGAGGAACTGAAGCCCACCTGAGCCTTCATGGTGTTAATATGTGTGTTCATATTGAGATGGTAGATATGCTCCCCACATCTGAAGGAACACATTGTCAGTACTTAAATAGCCTTTCTATTGGGTTCATAATGAAAAATAAATCAAGGGTGAGAAAAAAACATAGATGTTTGTATAATGTACACATATTTTTATATATGTATTAGAGTACTATAAATATATAGTAAAGACTTGGCAGTCAGTAATTTTGACCTAGCTGTAGAGTAACTGCTGCTGAAATTAGTAGCCAGCAGGGTCACTTTGATTTTCAACTGTCCTGAAATGCCTTCAAAAGATCCAATGCTCGTTAGCTTTTGGTTTTAATATTATTGCTAATTTTCCATGACTGTTCACAGCACATGTTTACTCCTGTATGTGTATACGGCAGTGTGATTGCAGCATTGGATCTCTGGAACTACCCAATATAACTTTTAATTAATACCATTGTAGACATTTAGAATTGCGTATGCCCTAGTTCCTTCTTCGCCCATCTCTTTCACTGCTTCCCAGGACTGCATGAAGAATAGGAAGGGGGGATATAAACAGCTAGCTGAAGGATTTTCTTGGATATTTGATAGTTTTCCTTTTATTTACACACAGTACTTACAAAGTCATTTCAATTTCTCCATAAATTACAAGCAGCCATAGACTGTCTGATGAAATCTTTTCAAGCAATATGACAGTGATGCATGTGGTTTGAGAAAAACAGTACAACTGGGGAGGAAAAATGTTGGTTTCTATTGAGAAAGATATACTGTGATGTGGTGTAAAGATTTTCTTAAAACATAGACTTCTCTGTTGTACTTACAAGAAGAATTGTGTTATTTTGGTTTTGTTTGCTCTATTAATCTTACATACTGTACTTAGTCTGTTGACATCCCCTTTTAGAGGTATCTCCATGACCAGTGAAACGTGACACATGAACCATGAAGAGCAGACTTGCGTGTACTGAGTTATTTTGTGGTAGTGGTGGTTCTTTTGTAAGTTCAGCTAATACAGCTTCACAGGTCAGCTGTGGGTTATAATTGAGTTAGATCACGTCCTTGTGGCTTTGAAACAGCAAATCATCCGGGGAAACGTTAACAGCTCTAACGCTTGCAATGCACTGAAACCTGTCATGAGTAACTACAGTTTCAACTATTTTGATTAGTATCTTATGAAGGTGCTACAAGTTATTTGTTTAAATGTAGGTAAGTTGTATGTGAACATAAAGATTTATAGAAATATATTTTTATAGGTAAATAGATGTCTTCACACACGCAGTTACACAGAATCACAGAATTGTAGGGGTTGGAAGGGACCTCAAGAGATCATCGGGTCCAACCCCCCTGCCAAAGCAGCTCCCTAGGACATACTGCACAGATAGGCGTCCAGACGGGTCTTGAATATCTCCAGGGAAGGAGACTCCACCACCTCCCTGGGCAGCCTGTCCCAGGGCTCTGTCACCCTCACTGGGAAAAAGCTTTTCCACATGTTGGTGCAGAACTTGCTGTGTTCTAACTTGAATTCATTGCCCCTTGTCCTGTTACCTCAGATCTTTTGAGTTTAATCAATATACTGCAAAGCTTTGTTAAGGAAAGGACTTGTTTTGGGTTTATAAAAGGCCTTTCTGGCTAAGAAAGGACTGTATTTAATTTAAGCCATGCATGGAACATAGGACATTTAAAGAACACAGCATGAGATCAGGGAAGGGCTTCCTGCATTCTGCAGGAGCAGCTGTTTTTCACTTGTGATGTACTTCTAAGAACCAAGCAAGTGGTTTGTGGTACAAATAAGCCATGGACCTCCTTGACGTCCTTCCCTCCAGTGAAGTCTGGTTCACATGACCCATCTGGAGGATTTTTGCAGATTAGTTTCACTAGTTCTCACAGACAAGTTACACTGTGTGTTTCTAGGGAAGCACTGCCACCACCCTTCCTTTCCAGTGCCGTAATGTACCTGTAGCACAGATTGCTTAGCAATGAGAGCTCTTCCTTGGAAAGCAGAAATTGCAGTGTTAGTGCTCCAGGGTGGCACTTCCTTACGCTGCTAGACAAGGGGAGTTGGGTGTTACTAGGATGTGGAGCATGTCTGCTTCCAAAGCAGTACCTGCCCTGCAGGCAGCAGGCACGTCAAGTGTCATCTGCTGGTGTGCTTCCAAACCAGGACTACAGCCACTGGTTTTGTGCAGCTCCTCCCAGGCAGGAGCTGCTGAGGTTGGTAAAAAGGCTGAGTGATTGTGTCCCAGAAAGTGATGACGCTGACAGTCACGCAGGACCTCCAGGCCATCACAGAGGACTCCAGCACCCAGTACATTAAGCCTCCTGCAGTGGGGACATCGTGGCTGCCAGGACAGTTCATCAGGATAACACTGTGGTCTTCTGCTGCAGCCAAAGCTCCCTCATATACCTAGCTGTGATGGAAACAGAAGTTAAATAACTGCAGTGAAGAAAAGGGTAATTGTAGCTATTACCTCAAGGCACAGCGTGGTCTGGGTATGTACATGGGAGTCAGAGCTGTGTCACAGGCAGGAGGTCTTGCTGGGCTTTGGATGCTGAACTGTGGGGCTGACATGAAAAAATAGCTGCTGTGAAGTTAAGAGGCCTGGCCTGGAGGCAGAATTGTCTGATAGCAGAGATGAAACTTGCCGCTGCTCTTTACTTGCAGTTGAGCATCCTGCCCTGAGGGGTGGAGGTACACAGTGTCACTTCCAACCTGACAGCAGCTCTTGGAGCCCCTGCTGCATGACTGCCGAGCCAAACACTTCCACAGTGGAATCTCATGGTGCAGTAGGAGTTTCTGGTAGTTCAGTGGGAAGTATTCAGCAAAGGAATTTGGTTTTGGTTCTGTTGAACCATGTAGATGTAGGCAGATGTGCCTCCACACACGCTTCCAATTCTGAAAAATTCTGGAATGAAATAACCATATTTTCCCTGTCCCATTTCCAGAATATTTGTTGTCATGCTGTGCTTGCTTGGAGGCTCAGCCTGTCTTACATTATGTGAATTTTGTTCTGTTTTATATATATATATGTATATATATAAAACTTTATTCAAAGAAATGACAGGTTTGCAAGGAGAATGTTCATTTCTCACTGTATTAAAACTGGATCTTTATGACATCCCCTCTGCAGCAAGTTAACATGCTGGGCACTGGACACCACTCTGATGGCCTGTAAAGAAGAGGCCCTCACTCTGATCCTCTTTTGGGTTTGTGGCACACTGTTCTGGTGTGCAGAACCGCTCAGATTAGCTGATTAACTGCTAGTTTGCTTTTGTGAACTGACAAGAAATTAGGAAATAAAGCATAGACGTGTTGTTTAAGTTTTGGGGTTTTTTTTATTTTAATATTATTAATCGATTCAGTCAACTGGAGATAGAGACTAGACTATTTTAAAAGGGTCTCTTTATCTTACTGTTTTGGCTGTTCCATTTGCATTATTTCAATGAAGTTTTAATGAAATGGCAAAGAAGCAACACTAATCTGGATCAGAATGATTTGGATGTGTGTTTTTAACTTGGAATCTGTGCCTAATACTTTTTTGATCATGGCAGCACAGGTCTGAGCCCTGCAGTTTGAAATTAGCAAATAACATTAAGAGCAGAGTTACAACATCTTTTCTGTCATCTCCTTGCTGAAATCATGGAAGAATTGTAATAATCATCTAGGTCTATTAACAAAAGAAAGTCATTTAAGTAGGGTGAATTGTGTTTTATACAATATTTCATGCATATGCACTACAGAGTTGATTTTAGGGTATTTGGGAAGGTATTTGCAGATGCAAATATTTTTCAGGTTTTTTCATTGGCTGCTAACAAAGAAGCAAATCTTGATTTTAACAAAGAGAATTGTTAGTGTTTGAAAGTGTTTTAATTATCTTTAGAAAATTTTATCAGGCTTGACTTTGAAGAATGAGTAAGAAAGGTATAATTTCAACGATAGATCATTTATTGCAACTCAAACAATTAATTACAGTACCAGGTCAGCCAAGAGAGACAGTAAAGGCCAGATACATAAGAAATGTACTGTCATTTTCGTGACAGTGTAAGGCAGAAGCAAAAGGCATATCCAATGCATAGATTTAATCATCGGGCATTGTATCGTATGCTTTGTATGTCAGCACTCTTGACCGTATTGTCCTCTTCCAGTAAGTTGACTTTCTGTAGTGCTTTAGTCTCTCCTCTGCCATAGAACTGAACCAGAGGTTAGCTGAACTACTCAGTGTTAGAGCTGTGTAGGGGATCTTACTTCAGTGTGAAATAGTGGTATTGGTGGGGTTTTTGGTTCTTTGGTTTTCATTTTCATGAATAATTTCAACTGTAAGTAGCGCTATTTCAGAGACAAAAATGAAAACGTGAGATAGGCATTTAAGGAAGGGCTGTCCTACTGGAGATAACTGAGTTCTTAAAAAACTTAAGAAAACCGTGGTAAACGATTCTTCAGATTTTGTTAATGGATTTAGCAAACGCTGAAAGAGCTTTTCAAAAAGAAGACATGATTACCCCCTAAACCGTGTACCTTTGTGTACAAGCAAGTGTGGTTTATTGTTGTGGTTGGTTTTTTTTCCTGCTCTCTACTTCCACCTGCTGAAAATGTTTCAGACTCCAGTCTAATCAGCTCTTAACTCCTCTTGAAACCAGCTGTAGGAAATCAAATGGAGATAATAGTGCGAATCAAGTTCAGGAAGTTTCAAATCTGATCAGAACCTCTCTTTGGCTACATCTTACGTCAATGCCTACAGTAGTAAGTTGCTAAAATACAGGAAATTACTCTCTTGAAAATTAAGTGTTCAAGTGATGTATCTCCATTTAAAAGAAAAAAGGCTTTTCTCTTCTTTAACTCGTGATAACGATGCTGCTCTGCATCTGTGTGTGTGTTTCAGTGTTCTCTCAATGTGTGTTAAAGTGATAAATAATTGTTATCTTGTCAGTAAGGGAGCATGAGATCTGTTTCTTTGCATTTTAATGTTGGATTTAATAATTTTCATGAAACTTATTTCCTTGTTTTTAACTGAAACTTGAAATTCTCATGTAAATTCAGGACTCCAGTATCATAAATTATTTAGGAAAGGAAAAAAGTTGAATACTCTGAGACGTGATAAAGTTAGTGCCTTTGACTGTAGGCTAAATTTCTAGAGGAATATTTCTAGGTAAACGTATACTATATTGCTAAATACATGCTAAATAGATTTCCTAATTTAGACTATTAATTTGTATGAAAGGGCTTTAAGAGGTTTTTCCATAAGTTATTTTGGCATGAAAGTGAATATCGGTACCAAAAGTCTGTTTTGAGATTTAACTGAAACTTGTAACTGAAACTGGTGTTGTTGAAGCAGTTCTTTAGATTTGTTGTTTCATAGAATGAAAAGGCAGGTGAAACATGTTTAATCTCCTGAATAGGTATGTACATTTTACTGAACCACAAAAGTCTATGGGTGTTTTTCATCATATATGTCTAAAAGGGGATGTCAGATTTGGGCATAAACTTGCAAGAAATAGAAGTAACTTGTTTCATTAGATTTTGCTAGTTGAGAATTGCTCTTGTGTTTAATATCAGTCTTTATCTTAGTGTTACCTGTTGCCAAGATATCCTTTTGGCTGCCTTATTATTACAAAATACTGCCTATCCAGTAGTACTGGCTTTTGCATTTTAGGACAGGGTACTACAAGTAGTGTATGAGGACATAAGAGTCCAATGAAAGAGGTGCCTGGACATGTATTTTTATGTATTTGTACAACTCATGAAAAAGTCTGGTGAAATGATGTGAGAGAGTTATGACAATTTATGATTGACTATACCATATGAACCAAATCATTAAGAAACTGATCATGATATTTAAGTGTTCAATTGGCTGATCCAAAAGAGATGACTGGGCTAGAATGAGAGTCTTTGTCATCCGCTCAAGGTAATAATCATATTTCCTAATGATACCTTAGGCAGCCAAGAACCATCCCACTATGAATTTTTCCTGGCTTCATTGTTTGCGATAATATCATTAGCATGACAGGGGAGAATCAAGGGCTTGCTTGTGCTCATCTCATGTTTGCTGCGAATACCTGTGCCAGTGATTCCTCTGCTGCTCAGATGTGTTGGAGTTGAAGCTCATTTTAGGACTGAATCTGCTCCTTTTACCTATAGAAGCATGGGCTACTGACCGCTAAGCACAGGGTTCCTTCTCTTCGGAAATGCTTCCAGTCTGCTTTTTAAATCAAGGACGTTTTTTATGTTCACAGTCCAGTTGGAGTCCAGTGAGTGGTTTTACAGGTAAAAGGTTCTGATGCTGATCTAGCGAATCCTCATGAATCTCTACCCATTTCAGGATGTTTCAATGCGGGGAAGGTGTGATCTGCAACTGTCAGTGTTATTACATCCCTGCTGCTGACAGCAATATTAGTAAGGGTCAGGGCTTATGAGGTTTTTTCTTAACTTTCCTCATGTCGTCGCTTGGCCTAGAAAGATGTAAAACATCAGAAGTTTATTCATTAAGCAAAATTACATGCCTTGTAAATGTGTGTTGATGGCTTATTTAAAGCTGTTACAAGACACATTAAAATCCTTGAAATTTATTGATTTCGAGAAGGGACTTGCAAACCTTCTGAAATAGATACTTGTAAAATCCGTTCAAGCAGTGAAAAATCATGAAGCCAAGTAGAAGTCAGGACTTTGGAACTGACTACTGAATTCATCAACCATTCTTCAGTTGGTCACTGAGAAAAAAGATCATGTACACATTGTGAAATGTATGTATTGTCTCCTAACTCCATATGTATATTCTGCAAAGCATTAGTGGCATATTCCTGCAGAGTATTGACACTGCTTTAGAAATCACAGATAGTGGAAATAAACTGATCTGTCATCCTGTCAATGTATCCTTCCTTGACTACCTCTTAGTACAGGATTTTTTCCTTTAAAATATTATCCAGCTCATTGCCAATTTTAATTAGCTCAGAAAAGTAATTTCCATCATTTTTCTCCAAGTACCATTTCTGATTATCACTGTAAGTTTTCTTGATACGTATCTACGTTTACAGTCTTAAATTAATTTGATGTTACAATGGTACTAGAAGCATAAAATTCTGTAATGCTATAATCTTATGGTCTTGTAAGGTACTGGAAACATGCCTTAACAATTGCCAGCAGAACCGTACCGCCTCTTTTTTCTCTTACCTAGCCAAACCTCATTCTTACCACACCACATCACCATCGGTCAGGCTTAAAGGGGATTATGCCAAGAACCTAATGACTATTCAACGAGCCACCCTGAAAACAGCAGGAGAGCATTCCTTCCACATATCCACCGAAAAGATACCAGGAGAGACATCAGGAGCCATTCACACATCGGACATTCCATCATCCACCCTGAAGCATTCCCACAAGCCAGGTGGAAGCTTGTGGCTATGCCAAAGATGTCTACAAAAAGGGAGCACTCTGCCATGGAAAAACGGGGAAGGGAAGCAACAGAGAAGGAACATATCGAGGGACAACCAAGGAAGACATGGAGACATCAAGGGACGTTACCCCCACACACCCCGCCTCTCTCTCTTCCTCTTTTCCACTCTCTCTCCCTCTCTCTCTCTTTTCCACCCTTTTCTTTTTCTCCCCGCCCCCCCCCCCCCCCTTTCCCTGCACATTTGTTGAGGGCCAAATAAAGCAACTTTAACCTTGACTCCATTTCGAGTCTTAATTCTGTTCTCTGAGAATTGAATTCAGAATTTATCATGATAAAACACCCCAGCCGCCCCCAGCCACTCAGAGCGATCTGAGGTTCGGTTGGAATGAAAGGGAGTTTAATCTCTACCAAATTAAGTCTTGTCTAGGTTGTGGATGGTGACAGGTCTCGTAGATGTGTTTACATGTATCTATTTTTTTTCTTAGTCCTTTTCATCACGAGTTCAGTATTTACTGCTTTTAAATCACAAGCAGCACTTCCCACATTAAAAAATCATTAAGGTTTGGCTGCAGCTTTTATTTAGTGTCTATCCAGATTGTACCTCACCATTATTCATTGCCCATTATTACTTTCTTTGCATCTCTGAGATAAAATGTTAACTGCAATTCTGGCCTCTTTTCATGCAAAATCCTTTTGGGTCCGAGTGTTTGAAGACAATAAATGCAGTTTGAGAGAGCACAGTGACGAGAATTAAACAATCTGGGGTTTTCCATGAAAAATATTTGGCAATTTAAAAAAAAAAAAAAGGGGCAAAAAGAAGTTAAGTCCCGTTCCTTGTAAGTTTGATTACCAAAGTTGCTCGCTACATTCTTGTAACTGTTTTGCAAATTCCTGGAGAAATACTGTTCAACCAAAAGGGTACTTTCTACTGTGCAGTTTTATTTAGTGCTGCGTTAAAGTAAAATGAGGCAGAAATTTGTGGCTGTTGTTTAGGTTGGGCCTTTCAAGTAGTAAGCGTGGAGGAAAGAAAGCTCTTGGCCTCATGATCCCAATTCTTAGTTACCTGTGACGCATCCATGTGACTCATTATCTTTGCTTGTACAGATTTCAGACACATATTTGGAACATATGACTACCAAAGTGAATAAATTATGAGCACATGTTGTGCAATATTATTTGCATTTTGATTAAAAACGATAAACCATGTACCTGCATTTCTGTCTGCTACATTAGATTGAAAGTGAAGATCATTGTTAAGGTGTTCTGTGAGACAGGACTAAACGATAAAATAGAAAATCCTGCATATATAATTTCAAAATTGATTTGTAATTTTGAGGAGGTATTATCATTATTATTAATTTCTCTGAGAGGAAGAAGAGATTTATTTTTCATGCCCTAAATCTTTACTCTTCATCCTCTTATTGGTGTTTGCATCCACAAGGAAGAGACTTTCCATCACCTGGTGATCAGTGCATTGCTTTTAAACAAATTATCCTAGCTGGGTTCACAAAGATTTTAGCTCTAGGAGTAATGAGCAAACACCAACTTGTCATTGATGGCCCAACCCATGGCTGAATCCTCAGAGAAGAGAAGACATTAGTTTGATGTAGCTGGCTTTAAAATGACATTTCATGCAATTGCAACATGAATAGCTGAAACATTGTAATACATAGTTATTAATGCCTGTGGAAAAGGTAGGAAAAATTCTGCTACTGTGTTTTGGGTTTGTTTTTTTTCCTAATTTGAGAAAATATCTAAAGAAATACATGGGTTGCATAGCCATCTGCTTGAACTAGTTTGTTGCTTATACCATCCTCCCCTTCTACGTTTGATAAAGGTTTGCCTGTTTATCTAAGATCCAATCCACCATCTCAAATGAAGAACATCACCACAAAAAAAAAAAAATACAAACAAGAAAGAAACAGATCCTCTCTGTGTGCTTGCTTTGTGAAAGTGTTCCTGGTGACTCATAAGAACTGAATGGCAGGAAGAGGAATACAAAGCTGTTTTATTAAATGACTGACTGGCTATAGTAAATAAACAAACACCAGTTACTGGTATGATCTCTGTGGTTTCATGGTAGTATCAGGCTCTACCTTGAGTACAGGGTCCCCTTTGTCTCGCCTGGTTGCTCTTGCAGGTAGTTTATCCCGGTGAATCCAAGTGGATTGCATGGATCTTCTGCACATACTGATGAAGCTTGGAAAATGTTTTGGATAAATAATGAATGAATAAATGAATAAGGACTTTAGGTATGTTTACCTCTCATTATAGTTCCTCTTCACAAACACAGCGAAGCAACACTCATTTCAGATTTCTGTAGAGCAGTGGCACAGATCTTGTATGGCTGGTCAGTAGCTACCTCCACCATCTCACATTTTTCTTCTATTTAAGAATAATAGTCCACAAGGATATTTTCAAATAAACTTGATTTCTCTCTTCCAGTGGTGTCAGTATTTTTAAAACACTCTAGAATCTGTTAAACATATGAAATTTTCAAAAGCTGATGCTATTTCGTTCATGGGGTGGAAAGCAAGCAGAAACAGTATAGCAAGTTCCAATACTGACTTAGGAATTGGAGAAAAGGTTCTGGAAACTCATGTTACTTAGCCATTTTAAAAATAATGCTGCTGGATCAGCATCAAAAGTTAGCAAACAGTGAGTGTTCCTCCATTGATTTAAAACTCCAAATTCCTGCAGTCGGCCATTCAGAGGATCTTAGATAATCAAAATGGTAACCCTTTATTATGGTGTTTGGCTAATGGGCTGCAGCTTTTATTACTAATCATTAGTTTAGGGATTTAGCTATATAGAGAATGGGCACAAAATCCTTCTTTAATCTTCTTGCATTAAAATTGTGACCACTGTAGGATATTAAGATAACAAAGTGATCTTTGTAATGGTTTTATGAAAGTCAATTTCAGGAATATGAGTTGGAGAAATCTGCTTTGTTAGTCTTCAGGGTAGTAAATTAGATATTTACAACTGATGAAGAAAAAGCTGTTTATACTAACTTTTGTAAGATAACAGTGTTCGTGGCTTTAAGCATACTCTATGTACAATATAGAATCTTACCTGTTGCACGAGAGCATTTTTTTAATATGAAACATGCATCTTGTATCTATAAATGTAGAAAAAAATGGGTCTGAGTTTTCAAAATTTGTGGCTGCTCATCTCTGGTGATTATTGTGGTTTCTGTAGTGTTTTTTTAACCTATGTAATGTTTACATGTGGTCCCTTCATCTGTTAAATGCCCAATCTAATTTTTTTAGCCTGTTGTGAGCAAAAAATATGGTTGTAGTTTGGGTAATATTGGTTCTGATCCTGGAAAAGATTGACCTTTTTCTACTGTAGATGGGAATTACTAGAATAGACATGTTAATATTTATGCATATGTGTCAGCTAAATCAGAACTAAGTGAACCTCATAGGTTTAAATTAAATTTTAAACTTGTCTTGAAGAAATCATACTGTTTTTGCCTGCTCTTCACTGGTATTTATGCAGTTTGGTTTCAGTCATTCAGATGCCTTAAGGCAGAAGTAAGCCTTGCGTATCGTACACAAGTGTAAGTACAAACTTAACAATGCAATCAAAACTTCTGTGACCGAAGCAAAAAAAATTCAAAATATCTAATTTTCAGTTAGAAACCCCAGAGTAAATACATGTCAAAAA
Organism: Laterallus jamaicensis coturniculus; assembly: GCA_022605575.1. NCBI lineage: Eukaryota > Metazoa > Chordata > Aves > Gruiformes > Rallidae > Laterallus > Laterallus jamaicensis. The sequence continues at coordinate 9,775,079 of JAKCOX010000005.1, forward strand.
GGAGTTAATTCTAAAGATGGGAAAAATTTGTCTCTCTCAAGATGAACGTGAGGAGCAAAAAGTTGGAGTTTCATCAAATCATAAGTTACAACTCGCTCATTTTATCTGGCACATTTCAGTCATTACAGTCATACTTCAGTGACACCAGTAGTAACAGAAGTATTAAATATTTAGGCATGCACGTCTGAGAAGCAAGCTGGTGTGAGCATTGTGTAGACTATGTAGATTGAAAAAGGAGGAGCAAAAATCTCCAAGTTACCTGCAGAGAGTTCAGTCTATGGTAAAATAGAGTAAAGGCTCAGCAGCTCAGCTATTGGTAGCTTCCTTCTGCTGAAGTTCACACGTTCACAATTCCTCTGTTAGCCTAGGAAATACTCGTGATACTGTTGTGTGTTAGTTGTCAAATACTCATATGCCTGGTTCTTTTACAGTGATTTACTGTCACTTTTCTCCACCAGCGTTAGTTTTGGCTTCACAGAACCACTCATACAACAGACTGCATTTCATGAGAGTAGGGTCACAGAAATCTGTGTTTGTAGTTGTCTGTTGTTAAGTATCAGCTCTGTAATGAATTGTCTGAACTGAAGTTAATACAGCATTTGTTTAATTAATATTGCACTGGGATCCTCCAATAGATTATCTCCATCCTGAATAAGTGGAAATGTTTAGATAGCAGAAAAGCAAGTTCAGTCAAACTTTCTGTTAAAGTTGCTAAATGTATGTACGATGAGGACTAATACTCAAAATGCTTTGAAAGTCTAACACTGGCTCACTAAGGCTTCTTGCATGTCTGTATGCCTTTGTTAATATTCAAGGCTTGGTAAAGTAAGAGCGGTTCAATAATGCTTTTTTTGGATAATGGTGCAGTTCAGTCAAAATGAGACTTTTCTATTGGATTGGCAGAGACTGCAAGTCTTCACTCAGCAGTTCCCAGTGATGTGCATGCTGTTATACCTGCAGGCAGCAGTGGCAGTGCCTCGAAAGCACTGCAAGAAAGATGCTTGACTGACTGAAAGTGTGACTGAGCTTTTATTGTTAACATTCCATCGTGTCAGTAGGAACTGTAGAAATATTCTTAAAGGTGGGTTTGCTTTTCTCTTTAAAAAAAATAAGTAACGTGATTGAAGTTCACCAACCTAAAAGTATTAAGCTTCCAAAGAAATAGATGGTCCACAGCTCCAGTCTGCCAAATGTAGCTCTGTGCTGGAGAATGAACTGTGAGAACTTTATGCATTCACGTTTGAAAAAAGAAATATGAGTAACAGGGAAAATTGTTGCCTTGTTCAGAGTCCCAGTACTGTAACAATCTCAAGGAATTTCTGAGCATAATACATTTGGTACTGAGAAAGAAATGCCAAAGGAGTTAGATTGGTTTGTAATAGAACTGAGAATATTCACACAGTTTGTTGAGTATGTATTTTACACATCGTATAATTTGGGATAGAATTATAGGGTGAACTGCGAGTCATGGGAAAAGAATTATAATGGTTCGAACATGCTATAACTCTTTTTGAGGGTGGAAAGTAATAGAAGTACCAAACTGAACAACAAAAAACCCACCAGAATCACTTACATAGAAAACTGCTAAAAGAAACCTTCAAGTTATATTCTTGTACACAAATGACAAAGTTGCAGAATGCATATTTGGCAGAAGAACAAAACAAAAGAAAAAAGAATTTCAGGTAAATTAAGCAATTTGAAGTGTAAAACAGCTTATATATATAGTTTTCAGGCTATTAACAGTAAGGAATGATATGTCAGAACCCTAGAAGGAACATAAATATCACTACAGGGGGTCTTTCTTTTTAAATGTTTCCAAGAATGAGGATTGGTGTGACCGAGAAAATGTTTCATGACAAAGAAAATGACAGAAAAGAGCAGTGTTTGGTGTTACGTATACATAGTTGCTGAAACTGAGTGTATAAATTTTAAGATCAATTTTGACTTGTGAATATGTATTTTGATCTTATATGTATAGCAAGCGGTTCTTTCACCAGTGTATTCAGGCACTGCATAGAACAGCTTGTTTGATTAAAGTGTATTTTTTAGGTAGGTGTCTAGTTTTCATTTGATGATATCCAGAGGTAGAAAATGAGTGAATTTTCTTGGTAGTTTTTTCCTAATGTTTAATTTTACTTTTGCTGGCTTCAATTTCTAGCTACTGAGTTGTGTTAAGCCCTTTTGTGTCATGAGACCTGTAAGAGCCTGTATTTTCTCCCTTTGGAAGTGCTCGGACAATGCTATCAAGTCACCTCTCAAATTTTCTTTGAAGGACTGAGCAGACTGACGTATCTGAACATTTTTACAAGCAGCAGTGAAATAAATTTTTAACTCCCTCTGAATGGCTTGAGATGGCACTTTACAGTGCCTGTCCTCAGCATTGTTTACTGTGCTACCATGTTTGAACTCATCACCCATAATTTTTAAAAATTTCTTAATGATTGATACATTGCATAACATAATCCCTAAATTTAACTTCCAGGAAATCATACTTATATTTGACTAATGATATTTGCTTGAGAGATGCTTTTTCATATATCTGCTGATCTGTTCTAAATTCAAATTAGTGTAAGCTTCAGTAGTACTGCTTAGACCTAATACTGTAGTTTAAAGATTTTTGTGTCAAGCGATATATGCTAGTAAATATCAAACTTCTTACATAGGTATTTACTACTTTGTATCATTATACAGAAAAAGGTTGTGGAGGACCCGTCCCTGGAGATATTCAAGGTCAGGCTTGATGGGACTCTGAGTGACCTGATCTAGTGAAGATGTTCCTGCTTACTGGGGGGGAGTTGGACTACATGGCCATTAAAGGTCCCTACCAACCTAACACATTCTATGATTGTCTGAGGAAGCCAGAATGAGTTATTCTGTATAAACCATGTTATATGTAGTTTTAACACTTACATTTTTTCCTACAGTTGATGCGACACCAGTTACCCCATAATTTCCATAATGATGCTGCCTGACATTTAAAACCATAACTTTAACACCTCCAATCTCTAGAATATCCCTGTTTATGTACAAGCTATGCAAAATTAATATCTTCAAATTTGGAAGCTCCTTAGTTGACTCACTAAGGTCTTGAGCACTAAATAGTGAGGTTTGCTGGTCTGGAAGAAGTTGTTGATCCATAGTCCTAGTACTCTCATTCTCCTTAAATAAAAACTGGAAGTTATGTAATGTAGTGTGAAGTTGGGGGGGCGGGAGGGGGGTGTTGTTTGGTTGGTTTTTTTCTTCTGCATTACAGACTGGACCTAAAAATATAGATTCTTTATTCTCTAGTTTTCTTCAATGGTTCTTGTTTATCCACAACAAAAAGAAAAAAACAGTAATATTTTTAATATGCCTTTTCTATAACATATTAATCCTAGACATATTTTAAACAATATTTTAACATCTCAGTCTTTGTCATAAAAGAAATTCAGGTAATACCAGCTTTGTCTCATTTCTTCTTAGTCACTTAGCCTAAGAAGTGGGACCATGTGAACCTTGTGAGGCTCAACAAGGCCAAGTGCAAAGTCATGCATGGGTCAGGACAACCTCTGAAATCAAACCAGGATGGGGGATAAAGGGATTGAGAGCAGCCCTGCAGAAGAGAAATTGGGAGTACTGGTGGAAGAAAAGCTGACCATCAGCAGGCAGCGTGAACTTGTAGCCCAGAAAGCCAACTGTATCCAAGCTGCATCACAAGAAGTGAAACCTGCAGGTGAAGGGAGGTGATTCTTCCCCTCTACTTTGCTCTGGTGAGACCCCACCTGTAGTACTGTGTCCAGTTCTGGGGTCCCCAGGACAAGAAAGATACTGACCTGTTGGAGCAAGATCAGAAGAGGCCACAGAGATGATCAGAGGGCTGTATCACCTCTCCCTTGAAGACATGGAGAGAGGGTTGGACTTGTTCATCCTGGAGAAGAGAAGGATCCAGGGATACCTTATTGTGACCTTTCAATTTTTAAAAGGGGCTTGCAAGAAAGATGGGGACAAACTTTAGTAGAGCCTATAGCAATAGAACAAAGGGTAATGGTTTTAAAGTAAAAGAGTATTGATTTACATTAGAAATCTGGAAAAAATTCTTTCCTCTGAGGATGGTGGGACATTGGCACAGGTTATCCAGAGAAGCTGTGGATGCCCGCTCCCTAGAAATGTTCAAGGTCAGGTTGGATGGGGCTTTGAACAACTTGGTCTGGCTGAAGATGCCCCTGCTCATTACAGGAGAGTTGGACTAGATGACTTTTAAAGGTCACTTCCAACCCAAACAATTCTATGATTTTCCTATTTGGACTAGGTTATAACCGTGGTTATGAAACCAGATTTTTTAAAATATTTTTTTTCCTTCTTCCTGTCCTGTCCAGGTTTGCTCATACCCCCAAATGTGCTACATTTGCTTGCTTAGCACTCTCTCCTACAGCTGTGGTGAATTGTCAGGCTGTTTTAATTAGCATTTGGTTTAATAGAATGGCTTCTCTGCCTGTGGATGCTGATACAGCTCTTTCTCTGCAGATCACAGGACTAGTGTCTTGAGCTCCACAACAGGTAGGTGTCACCATATCCAATTATTTTTTCACTCTTGTTTGAATGTAAGGTTTTTCAAAATCATTCTTTCCTTTAGCATGCTCTGACAGGTCTCACACCCATTGTATTTCTATGTTATCTTACCCTCATCTGCACTTTGTTATCAGTATCCTGGAGGTACCAGGGATTTGAATGGTTACACTGCATCTTGGGCACATGTCTTGAGATTTAAGAACAAAACAACCTCTATGTTAGTTCACACTGTAGGCTTTTATCTGCTAATAGCTCTTCAACAGCGTCCAATAAACAGAGAAGGAGCAGAGCAGAGTAGAATGATCCTTTCCTCACCTGTCAAATCAATGGCATTAGCAATTTCCTGAGGAATTGCATTCCAGATCATTGTGTTTAATGGCCACTAATGGATTTATCACACCTTTCCAAGAGACCTTATACATCTGGCTGTTGTGTTCTGTATGGCATTCTAACATTTCATAGTTAAGGTTGTATGCCTTCTGCAGAATGGTAAAAGCAGAAAAGAAAAAAAAGCAAAACCCACAGTAGAATTATGTTTTCTTCTTGTTAGTATTCATTTTTTAGTTGAATAGTAATGCAGATATGACCTTTCTTAATAATGCTGTTAATAACAAACTCCCTCAACAAGTTGTGTTATGGATTAGCAGCTCATTTATTTTGTTGCAGCTGTTTTTGTTTGGTTTGTTTTCTGTTTGTTTGGGGTTTTATTTTCATGCAAGGTTGCATTTTTTGTATTGGTTTTCATTTTGTTTATTGTTTTTTAATGCATTGAATGGGCAGGAGTCTATCCCACTGTGACTTTTCTAGCCTTTTAGATCTGTAGAACCTTAGAGTTACTGAAGAGAAATAGAGCTCCTGGACCCACAAAAAGAAGTTAATTTGTAATTGTCTTTCTGGCCCAGAAAAGCTAAACAAAGGTAGTGTACCTTCCAGTGTCCTCACTTGCTGTATCTCACTGACCCCTTCAGTGTTGTGGGGAAGAGTTACTGAGGAAGCAAACAAAAAACATGCTTAAGGAGATAATAAGGCAAATGGCACTCACAGAGAAATCTCTTGTTGCAAATCTGGTCTCAAACTTAGTCCTCTCTCATGCTTGGAATTGTAAGTAATAAAAAGAGGCAATAAAGGACCCTACCCAAAGGCATCTTCCAGCAGTTTGGGATTCTGACCAGTTGCTTCACAATGATGAGAACAGTCCTACATAAGATTAACTGAAATTGCCCCCAAATCACCAAAGATATCATCAGAACAGCAGTTGCAATGGTAGTAAATCTCCCCAGTCTGTACAACTAGTGTGAACAGTCCTTCAGGGGCATTTAACAATCACAAGATGAGGAAAGTGGACAGGAGTTTGAAAGACATTGAAAGTTCTATTAGTGCCTTTTGATACGGCTGCTTCAGGTACTAGTGCTCCATAGAACTGGACAATTGCTTCACACCTGTCGGTAGTTGAGTCTCTTGGCTTGTTAGACTGTTTTGGCAACATTGCCACCATGAACTGTCCTTAACTTGATTTTGAAAACAGGCCATGCTCCCATGCTGGAAAGGAGACCGGTACTCCTAAATTAAGGTTTCTGGGTCTCCTGGTGGTATCATTACAGTCCTGGAAAAGTTAATCAATAACGGTTTCTTCAGCTGTATTATTGCCTTACAAACTAATTCCAATTCTGCTGGTAAACTTCACCCAAGATAGGAATCTGTTGAAGCCTCAAAATGAAAAATTGGGTACTCTCAGCCACTTATACCAGCTTTCAGTTCTCTTCTATACCTCTTGCTAACTACAGCACTAATTTCATCCCTTGCTTTCTTAGACTCCAGTCCCAAACTCAGCCTTCATTGAGGCGGAGGAGTAACAACTAAACTAAAAATTAAAACTAAGGCACTTTTATCTCCTGATGTCAGCTGTCAGCTTTGCTCTGCCAACCTGACAGGATTTAGCAATGGTTCAGGCTGTGCAACCTCAGTCTTTCCAAACCTTGAACATTAACCTCAGTTCTAACTCCAGCTGTTATCTTTTAATACAGACCCAGCATCTACTGCTGCTTCCTAAATTGAAAACGAGACATTTAAATCACCTATTAGTAAATAAAACAGTCTCTATAGCTCTTATTTTCCTTCTATTTTTCAGTCTTTGGCTGCAGCAACAATACCATCTGAGAATTTCATGTATCCAGGTTCTGGTTTTGAAGTCAGCAGAATTTTTGTGTTTTATTTTGAAACAGCGGTTGCTAACATCTAGTGCTAATACTGTTAGCTTCCCCTCAATGTCATTAGCAGATTTTACATTAGTTTAATCTTCCTTGTTCCTGCATCCTCCAAACTGAACCTTTTTTGGTAATGAATGGCTTTCCCAAGCTAAGGACTTTGTTCAGTGGCTGCAGATTGCATTGAAAGGATGTCAGTTAACTAAGTTCTGTCAGTTTATTACTCACGTGTGCTACAATGCCATCTGTATTTTGAGCTGATTAGGTTTTTGTAAGAGTTTCAAGCGTATAGCTGACTTCTTCTGGTGCTCTATAGTAAAAAAAACGTAATCCACTGCTCCATTTGTTGATGTGCAAACTCCTCACTGTTGCTGTAAGAGCAGCAGGAGCTTACAGGAGCTCAAAGCTCAGCCTGTGTCCAACTATATCCATAGGTGCTACTCCTGCCCTTTATGTGCCAAACAGTCTATAGACCTTGTATTTATACATTTCTGCTTTTAAGTTTAATATGATTCTACTTTTATTAGTTGTAAAACATGATCTTTGTTTGCTCTGAGATTAAAATAAAAATTATGTCAGTCTGCAACACAGGTTAAGAAGATGCCTGAAATGTTAGTGAATTGGAAGTGCCATCAAAATATGTTTTGAAAATGTCACTGCCAAGCTACAGTGAAGAAACAGTAGTTTAGCAAAATGAGGTAGCACTCAATTTTTTAATGAGAGTTGCCCAGTGAAGAAATGTCAGTTTAGCATAAAGAATTAGTACTTCCACTTTCTAGACTTGAAAGGAAATGAAAATCCTACTTTTGTGAGGGGAAAAAAGCCCCACATTTTTTTCCAAAGGATTTTTCAGTTGCATTCTTTAAAGGGTATGAAGGAATGTGTTTGCAGTATCAATAATATGTAAAATAATGTTTAAATGCTTATATTTTTATTTAAAATATATGTAAATTGAAGTATTAATGCTTTTTGATAAGGAAATCTCATTTTAATGGAATAGCATATCCTTTTCTTAAAAATCTTGACTGTAAAAAAGTAATGCTTAGTTTCTGGTTGGAATGGATTTTTTTCTACTCGCGATTAATCTCTCACATTTTATCTGTTTCCTTCAGTGCATTAGTATAGATAAAGAGAAAGTTTAAAATTCCTTGGAAATATTAAGCTGTCAAGTTTTATTTTTATTACATGTGGCATATGGATATGTTTAAAACAAAAGCTAATATTGCTGGAACACATTTTTATAATATAGCTAGATCCATCTTAAAACATCTTTAAAACTAACTGAGTTCAAATTGGGGTAGAGATGGATGGGTCATTCTCAAATTTTGTCTTCCGGAGATTCATACATTCCACTAGCAAACACAAAGCTGCATTGCAAAAGATTGGGGGTTTTAGTAAAAAGTATCTATCAAGCCAAGGCAGAGCAATTTGATAGCAAGAGCATTCACTACAATGCTGAAATGGAATTTTGGAAGCTGATTTTAGGTCCTGTTTTTCTAAAAGTCTTGACTCTACCTCTAAATTCCCTATAGCACACCTGCATACATGATAAAAATCCTCTTCAGATAAACAACAGTCCAAGTGAGGAATGTTGAAAACAAAATTCCCTCATTATTCCATTATCATTTAGTATTGCTGATACTAAAACTATCAAACCCACATTTTTCGAAACAGAAATAACCCCACAAAAACTTCTTGAATTTCGAAGGAAGTTCATTGACATGAATAAGCTACTATTAATTCGGTAATAATGACCTACAAAGGAATTGCAATTAGGTAGGTGCTAAGGTAGATAGCACAAATGAAAGAATATACCTAATCATAATTTACAATGAGGAACCACAGCAGGAAGTAATCCTCACTAGCTTTAGATTCTCCACACAGATCTTCTCATATCTCTTTAAATTTTCTTTTTAGTGGTTTAGACCAAATTTCTCTGTTAGCAGAAATCTGTCTCTTGAGCACATTGTAGTTCCCATACTTTTGCCTCATATGGGGAATGTAAGGAGAGGACCTAAGAGATCATTCTCTCTTCCTGCTTGGGGAGAAACTGTTGCATACCAGCATCCACTGGCTGATGGAGCCTGGAAGAAATTGTAAGAGCTGGCAAAGCACCTACTGGATATAACTTGAACTGATGATATTTTTTCTACTATTCAGCAGTAGCCTATACTATTTGTAAAATCAGTTTATTTCAGACCTGTATGAATCAGAACATTGTGAGACCTTCAAGTGTTTTTCTGTAGTGCAGTAACTTGGTACTAAGCATATATACCTAAAACAAAAATTGGATGTGCTTATGAGTATCAGAAGAAATTTTTTGATAGTTTTTCAGCTGGGGAGGAAACTTTGCTGGACCAAGTTGAGGATATAGTTAGGGTGCTTGTGCATTTTGTCCCCTGGGATTGTGACTTTCTTACCTTGAAGTCAGGTTTTGTGGTGTTCATAATTGGCATGGACAACTTAAACTGCTCCTTCTTGTAGGTTTCATCACGAAGGCAGTAATTATGCCAAATGAAACAACAGTGAACACATTATTGTGTTCCTGGAAGTGTCTCATTTAACTTGGAGAAGAAGGATGCAGGGAGAAATGAGATACAGAGCAAAGCCTGACCCATCTGGAACTAAGGAGAAACATAGGAAGAAATGCTAGATAAAACTCCATAAAAGAAAAATAATTTTATGTTACTGAGGTTGGGATAAAATGACAGTGGGTTATCAACTGTCTGTTCTTCACACACTGAAAAGATCCCAAAAGATAGGAAGAAGGAGGAGTTACAACAGAACTAAGCGCAAAAGCACTGCAGGTCCAAGTCTTACAAAACCTGGTATAGAATTTGAAAAACTCTTTTATATGGCAATATTAATTTGGAAAGGCTGGAGCTAACCAAGTTCTGAAAAAATATGGAGTAAAAGTAGAAGAGATAGTATAGTTTGGTTGTGTTATGCCGGAGAGCTATGACATCAGAGTTAAGAGTGGACTTTGAGACTTAAGGATATAGATGTGTATTTACCAGTTTTACTGCTACTGTGCAAATAACAATGGCACGGGATAATCCAGGTGGGAAGGGACCTCAGGAGGTCTCTGCTCCAACCTGCTGCTCACAGGTCAGACCAGGTTTTATACAGTTAGTCCTGGAAATTCCTCAGGGTGAAAACTGCTCTTGGGATCCAGTTCTGCTTCCTGACTGTCCTTGCAGTAATTGTATTGCAAAACAAAACTAGAAAGTCCCACCAGTGTTTGTATAGGAAGGGGAAGGAAAGAGGGAAAGGGTCTATATGGAAGTGTTAGATACAGTGTTGCAAGTAGAAATTTTAACCCAAAGGATGTGTTTGAAATACTAGTATACCTGCAGATTCTGAGCAGCATAGAAGTGGTAAGAATGCCTGACCTTCTGAGGATTTACCATCCACTATTTGCAAATGTCTCCATCTGGTTTAATGCCAGGAGAGTGCCAAGAAAATAAAGGTCTGTTCACCATCTGTCATACCTGTGAGGAGCCTTTGAATTTGATAACATTGATTCACAGCTCAGTTCAGTAATTGTGAAACTGAGGATGCAGGACATAACTAGCAAAATACAATGTTAACTTGTGATTTTCACTTGTGGAGTTTCAAGTTTTGAGGCAGTTATTTTCCTAATGAGGAAAAATCCAATCTGTGAGAAGTTTAGGATTAGGAAATAGTGGCATCGTGAGTGCATTTAACTCAGTTATGGACATGCTGGATGCAGAGCAAGACAAAATATGTAGCTTGGCATAGAAAAATCTCATCTTCAGAACCTGATCAGACTATTAACTGGGAGGGTTCTCTGGAACAACTGCAAACTTGAACATAGATATAAAATCTACCCATAAATGGAGCTTCAAAAACTACAAGCTCTGCTCAGATATTGGAGGGTGGAGCACAGGGTATAGCATTTGTGCTAGACTTCAGCATTTCTATTAGAATCGTAAATCTTGGGTCAACTTAGATATCAACAGAGATACATTTCTGAGAGTCCTACCTCATCCTCTTACCACTAAAAGTATCAGGAAGAATTTGCTCACACATACTCTTTTATTTGGCAAGCTACATGTTGTAGATCTCATGTGTGAAGGCATGACTGTGTCCACTGCATTAGGTCAGCTAACAAGCCTCGCTTTCTGCTTTGGATTTCAATTTCACAGGAATTAATTCTGGTGTATCCTGTTTGAATGTAATAGAAAACCAGTCCTGAAGGGTACTAGCATTTAAAGAATATCCTGAAGAACAAATATTGATTCACGTGGAATAGCTGGGTGATGGTAGTCCATGAACTTTCTGACAATTACAATATGGAGGAGTGAGGAGAAGGTGTGTATTTGTCTGACTGTCTAAATTACTGCTGTGTCCCAGTCCTTGCACTTGAAATTGTGATAGCTCTGATGTAGGGTAAGGAGCCTTATAGATTCATCAGATTTTGAGGCAGGTGGATTTCTGTCACAGTCACTATGATAATGAGAAGGGACCTATACTTCACACACTGCCTTGGTGATTTCTTTCTCTTTTTCTTGGCACTTGCAGTATGGAAGTTGGTTGTCTAATACGCTGAGATCTGTTAGTGTCCTCAGATGATACCAGAGGTAAATAGAAGCCCAAGGAGATGGCCAAGCATTGTTTTCTCAGAAAGAAATGTGAATATGTGAACACAAATGATAACCTGCAAAGCTTTAGTTAGAGGCAGTTGCAGCAGTGAATACTGCGGTCAGTCTAATTTGAGCTGACACCCACAGATCCACCTAGACCCACGCATTGTTCCATGTTACCAAAACAGTCCAAAATTGAAGTAAGAGACACAAATTATACCTTGATCAGAGTGTTAGAGCACCATACTTATGCACAGGGCACACGAGTATGTATACATGTATGTCTTTATACACACAGCCTGCATTTTGAATTCTGCTCTCCTGCCTTCTGCCGAGGGAAGGAAGGTCTAGGTCAATTAGGTCTCAGTAGCCACAAGTGTGTATGCATGAAAATTCTATTTAAATAAAAGAAGAACTGATGCTTAAGGCAGTAAACTTTAACTAGCAGACTCAAAATGTCACCTTTGTTAATAGATTTCGTATGACCTTGAGCAAACTGTACTTATCCCTGGTGAACAGTGCTTAACTTCATACAGTCCTCCTTGTGAAGTTTAACTGGACCTCTTTCATGATCAGTCTGAAGAGAGTTGTCCGTGAACAGAGATGAGGTTAAACAGTTGTTCACAGTTTAAAAAAAAATAAATTAAAGTTGTTATTTTTTAATATTCCGAATGGTGAGTGGCTTCCCACTGGCAAAGAGTGCAAAAGGCTCCTTTTTCTTTAATTTGTTTTGTCCAGTGAGATTCCAGTCCTGCTTCTTATATGTTCCTACACAATATGAAGACCTATTAAAGTCAAGAAGCCATGACAGGATCAAGGTGTCACTTTGTGAGGCCTTAGAGAACGTCTCTGGGAGAGCAGCTACTAAGTGTGTACCTAAGGCAAGTCAGTACTGCAGTGGAGCCACAACATCTCTATTTACAATTTTAATCCAGGTAACGTTCCAACTCTCTCCTGTGCAATATAATGAAATTCCAAAGCAAAAGCTTTGTTAAAAGAAAAAAAAGAATATTAGAGCAAAATGCACCTAAGATTGTTCTTGCAACTAGATTAACTATTGTAACCTGCTGGAAGAATATTTTTATCCCCAAAGAAAGAGGTGATTCATAAGGGTTTGCAGTAGTTGGGCCACAAAGAAAATTACCTGTTGAAAGAATAAGGCTGTGTATTTTGCTGTGTGCAGTCTGATTTCTATTCTTTAGAAGATCCCTAGGATGTTATCTTTGAAATTTTTGGCCCTGAGTTAATATAAAAATCTATTAAAACAGTTGAAACTTTGCAATATATGTTAACGTTTAACAGGAGGAAAGAGCAGGTTCTTGGAAAAATATTTTCATGTTCTTTTGATGAATGGAAATGTGTGTTTTCTTGACACTCTGGAACTTTGACGGGAAAAAAAGAAAAAACATTTGGGAAAACTGTTTCTTAAAGGGACGTGCAATGATTTTTTGAGTCCAGAGCTGTAGTTAATTTTGTTATTTCCCGGAGGAGGATGGCTTGACGAAGTAGCTCTCAGAGGCAGTTGTAAACCTATTTTGTTTATGACACTACTCATTCTTTCCAAGTTTCCTAAAGCATGCCTTTTTGACCTGCACACTTGTTCTTTCCTTCATGTGGACCTTGGAGAGATTTGTAATGCACAGCCTACATTTCAGGGGTAGGAAAAGTTGTCAGTTTCCAGATGAGGAAACATAATAATACTTCATCATATTATGTTTGGTAAGCACCCAGCTCCTGGGAGATGCAGCTAGGACCATGAAGTAGAAATGAAATATTTGTGATCATGCTGAAGTGCAACTCCATGAAGTACACGCAGTGCATAAGAACTAATAGTTTCTGTGTAAATGTTTGATTCTGCTTGTTTCATCAGAAGAAAATAAAGGCAAAAAAACATAATATTTTTTTCAGAGTCTCCTCAGCTGTGAGAAGGAGCACTAGAAAGAGAGGGTAAGAGAACAGACTGTTAAGGAGTTACCAGAAGTAATTAGTAATTTAAGTTGCTAAAATCTCAGCAAGAAAAGGTGTTACTATAGAAGAAATGGCAAGAAAAGAAGGTCAAGAATAAGATTCAGACAATTCACTGTGGTAGGCAAGGTAATCACTGAATTAATTGTTTTAAATTTGGCAAATGTACACAATATTAAAAAAAATAATATATCCAGTGGATGAAATACTCCAGTGTAACATTGAAAACCCTGATGCTTTGTAGCACTGGAAGATGTGAAAGGGAAATACATTATGAGCAAAAGGCTAGATATGTGTTACAAAATAATAGATATGTGTTAATGAAGCAAACTGCGTAATACAAGATTTTCAATTTGGTAGAGCCCTTATAATGTTTTTCACCACTTAGTGGGATGTGCTACAGGCTTAGAACAAATAATTAGATTTTTTAGATTTATTTCCAGGCCAATGTTTTCCCAGGGCTGTGCATTACTTCATAATGCATTGCTTTGCCCTATAACGCTTATCGTGGGAAGGTGTAATTTTTAGTTTGGTTTAGCATTGGGGTTCCGGCATTCTCAGTCTGGTGTCTCTTCCGTTATTATATCATGTAACGTTCCTTTGATCAAAGTAGCTTTCAGTAACTTCCATCAGTCTTCAGGCTGTGTGTTCCTGCAGATCAACTATGCAGTTGATTTCATTTCTGAGGCTTTCTCTGCAAAGTTTTCAAACCCACTGTTTCGTGGACTGTGGCTATTGCTACGTTGGTGATATTGTTAATACCAATCCTAAATTGCATTTAAAAAAACCCAAAATGTGGATGAGAATAACAGCGTCTGCTGCCTGAAAACTTCCAAGTATTTACATGTCCAAAGGTCAATCGAGGAGGGTCCCAAGGGAGCCCCTTTAGGAGAAGAAAAAGAAATGCGGTAAAAACAATTCACTGGGAAATTAATCAGCCTGTGAGAGTTTCTAAAACCTCATACTCAATTCATGCAATTATGGTCTTTATTGCTCTCTGTAAAAAGAAATGAGTTTGAGGCTTCATGTAAAATAAATAATTAAAAGTTAGTTTTATAGACAGTGCCCACTACCCTTCCCCACCCCCCCCCAAGCCAAAAGTGGGGTTCAGCAGTTTGTGAGCTTGATGAATGCTCAGGTAATCAATGAAAAATTGTTTCCGTATGGAAATTATTATTATTAGCAAGACAAATAAGCATATGAAATGAACTTCATTTCACCTTTACTGCTATTAACTTCTTTTTTCCTTTTAAGTTTATTTCTAGCTACCTGACTGTGTATGTCAGACTGTTTCTAATTTATAATCTTGTGGAGAACTACTCTTTTTTTTTTTTTTTTTTTTTTTTTTTTCCTCATTTGTTGACTTTTCAGCATACCCTGAGTCATTAAGTTCAGTAAGAGGTCTTCTGTTCCTGCTCCCTTGACTCCCTACAGAATGATATTTGTACCACAAGGTTAATGCTCCCTAATGTATGTTAGTCTCTATAGTATACCTGCAGACTTCTGGTAGGTAAAACCCAGTGTTATTCAGTCTAGCTGTACAATTCCTATCATATCAGTTTTACAGGAACTTCACCCCAGGTGACTATTAAAGGGAAGACTGAATGCAGGATTAACATATTGACTTTCAAGGTGCTTAACTTTGCCTCCTGAATAAATTTCTGACTTACTAACCTGTATCTATCATGGCAGATCTCCAAATTCTTTGCTGGGAGTATGCTTCTATTCAGTAAGACTTTTAAAAAAACCCTTGAGATTTTTTTTTTCACCTGAATTCATTAAAGGCTTTAATGTCATCATATTTAGCATTTTTGTGTGTGTGTCTGCCTTTGAATCTCCCAGAAAGCCAATATGAATTAATCAGAATCATACCATGTACTACTTTCCTCAAGCTTTTTTCCCCTCAGCTATCACACAGGAGCACATCAGTTTTAATGTTATATGACAGTCCTTTGGGGAATCTGCATTCAAGCACTATTTTTTTACAGATATTCTTGTATTTCATCCGCATTTCCCAAAATCTATTGTGTACCTTAAAGAAACCACAGTAGGCCTGTACCATTAGATATATATGCAAGACTCCAACATGGCTTTCCTTCTAAGGAACAGGAAGAAATTTGTTTTACTGAATTTAAAGAGAGAAGAAATCTTTATGGTTTGAAAGCATTACTACAAGATTACAATTAAATTCTTTCTCTATTTCCAGAGGCTACGTTAATTTCTTCTGCCGTGCTGTATGCTGTAGTTTTGGGAAGCAGTGATGGAATTATTTAAAATCAACCAGAAACTCACATGCAGATGAGAAATGATGCATCGAAGCCCCATGATTCTTTTCAGAAAGAGCTGGAAGATAACTGGTCCTTTCAGCAGATTCTAGGTTTGTGTATCATTTTCCTATCTCCAGTCTTGCCTTTTCAACTAGAGGCAATGTTTTTTAATCTCCATTGCCACATTAGCGTCTTGATCTCTGCTACTATGCAGGTGACAAATTCCTTCTTGGTTATGCTCCAAGAGAGGATGAAGCAATTGCATCGTTCTGTTTTTAAAGAGATTTGAGGTTGTTTAAAAAAATGGCAGAGTTCGAACATCTCGCTGCTTCTGTTAGAATATGTGGTATTTTCTAGTGTAACACTAAATAACCCAAGCACCATCAGCTACAGATTGTACTTCAGAGCCTACATACAGTGTATAGCAGTGCACATCTTCTGTTGAATGGGTCTATCAGTCCTTTATAAATAATGGACCTGGTTAGACTAACATTTTGTAGGATGAGTTGCATTCTCGTAGCTTACATCTTGCTGACAAGTTCAACAAGAAGAGGTACTGAACTGAGTAGTGTTCACTAGCCTGGAAGTAACATGTTAAAGGTTATATTCATTATGGCATGGTATGTCAAAAGGCTGGAAGTTACAAAATGTCAGCTAACAGTGTGTAAGATTATGACAAAATTAATTAGGGCAAAGTATACTGGTTATGGCTCACTGCAAATGGCATTGCTGGGTATGTTCAATCGTAGAGATAAAGGTGACAAAGTGCGAACCTATCCAATAACACTTTATCATCCCCAAATTACCTCTACTCATCCTTGATCTGGACTGGGAGAGCGTCTGTTCAGTAAATCTCCTTCAAGGAAAGTTCATCCAGTAAAAGAAATTGGATAAAAGTTAAACCATTTTCTGATGCCTTTTAAAGATAAGAAAGCGCTCTGACATTAGACCACATAGAGAAGATCCTAAGTTATATAATAAATATTATTTTAGAAGAACCATCCTTAATGTAGTGTTTAAATTAGAGATGCAGTTTGAAAAATGAAGTGTATGGGTTTTTTCATTTTTTTTAAGTAAAATGGGAAGTTTTCATAACTGGAAAAAAATCATTGTGTTTCTGTGGTTCAGTGTAGGTGGTAATATCTGATTGTTTTGTATTTCTGATTTACTGGTTTCAATTAAAAAAAACCACAGCCTCTCAGAGTAGCAGGCAGGATTTTCAGCGCTCTCTGAGGTTTCCTCAATTTAGAACTCGTGTATGGGGAAGCAAAGATGTATATAAACCTTATACATCTAAACCTATACTGCCACTCTTCCCTTCTCCACCTGAAGGTAGCCCGGCTTAGAACTTGAAAATTTTCATCTGTTGCCAAGAGCCACTTATTCACAGATGAGGTCTTCAAGTGTCATTACAATGGGTGAGCACAGCCCTTGTCCCAAGCTCCTGTGTCCCACATATTGTTTTCTACAAACAAGAAGGCATTCAAATGCTTCCAACCAAAGTTCCTGAGATACATCCCTGCCTCTATTTGGATACTTTTCTTCAAGTTTGGCTTTAATGTTAAATACCAAAAGTCTTTGTTTAACGCTAAGATTATTATTAGTAGTGTTTGAGGGTTTTGGTCTATCAAGAAATGTCAATCTGATTTTCATCTGAAATCTGAGTGGGTTATTTTTAGCACCAAAAATTATGGGAAGGTAAGCTGCAGTTACCAGAGCAAAAATCTCCCTAACTCCAGTGCAACAAACTCCAGGTTTGATAAGCTTCTGCTGGTAACACAGTATTTAGAATAGTCTGATGAGGCCATTAAGCACAAAAGATTAAAGCACATGAACAAGATGTTCTAGCAGAGATACTAAAAGTTACTTCTTATCATATGTGCCTTTTTATTACCGAAACAAAAAAAAGGAGCTAAGAATACCATTCTAAAACAAAATATGATTTAGAGGAAAATGGAATGCATGAATACCGCACAGAATTCTTAAACAGTCTACCACTGGTGTTGGAAAATCCTGTTATTTATTGGTACTTAGATTTTCAGCAAATACAACTAAGAACAGTCAACCACAAATAATATCACAATGGCAATATTTGCCTGTTACAACAGTGTTTGAAAATGCAAGTTGCATAGATTGTAATGAGTAAGTTTTTATTAACATTCTGTTAATATTTACAGCCAGTCTTACAAAGTTGTAATGAACAAATCAACCATTAATATTTAAACTAGTCTTGAAGTATATGTTTTTCCAAGCTCAAGCATCGCAGAGATCATTCAAGGCTATTTTCTTAATCTCATCTCTGTTACCTTGTCAATATTTTACATTTATATATTAATTTACTTTGAAAATGACTTTATACATGTGCCTAATCATTGATACTGCAGGAATAAGTGTTTCATTCTGCCACTTTGATTAGTCCAAATGAGACGAAATCTGCAAGTATTAGGGCCCTGATTTTAATTATTATTACTTTAATCTTCTGGTGTCCTTAATCAGGAAAAAGGTTCATCGTCTTCTGTTTCTGTGCCCTTTAAGCACTAGTACAGCAAGGCAGCTGTGTCAAAGAAAGGTCATAACTGGTGTGCTCCCAGAAGGTAATTTCCAAGTCCCTGTCTATAATCCTTCTGGCCTTCTTTATACCATAGCTGAAGGTTTTCAAAATGTTTATTCTACCTTCTGTTTGCCTTCTCCTTTCTGCTGTGTGGCTGGACAAATTTAGTGTGGCGAATTGCTGTGGCAAGTATTCAAGTTTTAGTCATCATTTCAGACACAGCTGTCTTGTTATAAATTGTAATGTATGTCATGATCTGATTAAAAAATATTCAGTGTGTTGAGATTTCACAAAAGAAGTTACTCTACCCTGCTTGCTTAGAAACCAGGAATATGTTTTGTTTGCTCTCTTGGAGGCAGTTGCAGAGAAAATAAAAGTGGTTGCGTATAGTTTATCTTACTTAGGAATACATTATTTTGAAGTGGGAGCTGAGTGGAATTTACCTCCATGGGATGTTATCTGATTTTTCATAAAGCTCTTGAAACATAAAGAAATGGAACTGCGTGTTGACCTCAAGAGGCTAGCTAGTCTTCATCTTGATCCCAAAGCAACTTTAGTAACATGGCTGCAATACATTATGGATGGTAATCCAACCTGCTCTTGAAGTCCTTGGTAACTTTTCCAGTGAAATCTCTTCTATTCTTAGATAATTGAAAGTTGGTTTTAAAGTTAGAAATCTCTTGGCTTTTTATTTCCATTCATCATCTAATTTAAATCTTCTTAAGCTCCTCAATTCTTGAACCACTCACCATGGTCACTGAAAACATAATATATTCCTTTCCTCTGTGGCCTTTTTATATTTCTGAGTATCAGCATCTTCCCTTTTGCCCTTTCCTCTTGTTATGAATAACTCCAGGTTGTGCAATCTGTAAGAGAGATCTTATTTTCTAGATCCCTGGTTATTTCCAGTACTTTTCTTGGACTCTGTCCAATTTGCTGGTATCAGCCTTGAAGTGCAGTGTCCGAAATTGAATGCAGTACTGAGCTGAGAAAAGCAGGAAGAAATAATTTCACATGTTCTGAAGACTCTTTGCCTGTACATTCAGAGAAATGTTGTTGCCTTTTTCAAGACAGCATGTCTCACATGTAATCCATTGTATCCCGCAGGTAATTTCCTGAGAAGAAATTGTTTCTTAGACTCGTGTTTTTCACCCTGCATCTGTGCACTTGGTTGTTCTGATCTAAATAGTCCAATTCTTCTGGCCTAAATTGTCTGGATGCATTTCTCCTTTAATCCTTGCATCTTGTTTTTCAGGTATTCTCTCTTAGTTGGGGTAATGCAGAAACTAATTTTCTAAAAATCTTTAAGAAAATTTTTAAGGATAAAGTAATGTAAGTCTAAGAAAAATTCCAAGGATAAATAGCATAGAATTAAATTCATTTATATGCAGAGTTATTTGCTAGGAGATCAAACTTCCTTGACCTGGTACTGCAGATACAGTACTGGAGTTGCACAGATAGATTACTTTTGCTTAACTGTGTGTCTGAAAAATTCTCTTTACTCTGCCCTCTGTAAATACTTTTTAGCACTTAGATTGTACTTCTGTCCTTCAAAAAGATGGGCATGTGGTGTGAAAACAGCTCAAAGCCACTGCAGAATCAATCTTTGTTGACCTATTTCTACAAGAATTTCACTGGAGGGGGTAAAAATTGGAGTATGTTAATAATCTCTAATTATCCTTATCGTCAAAGACCCAAAATCTTCCTATCTATCCGTTCCCTGTCCTTTCCCCTGAAATAGTTTTGTAGATGTAACTAATTTCCAATGATTAATATGGTGGGTTTTTTATTACTAGTAGTGATGATTAATGTAAAACGTGACGGGAAATATATGTTGTTCATGCCAAGTGCATTTGCATTTTAAGAAGTTTTCAGGAGGGCATATGACACCAAAATTACTCAATCTTGAACTAGTGTTCATAGGTTAAGCCAGTGTTGTGAACATACAGTACAAGAAATATATCTGGATTACAAAAATCCTGAAACTTAATTTAATGTGATGTCCATTTAGCTCCAATGAAATGCAAATTTAACAAATGGATGTAGGTGCTATAGAATTTCCAAGCTCATACTTATCAAGGAATGTCCATGCATCTAAATGTACAGTTTTTCTGTCTCTTGTAAAGTCTCAATTTCTCCCAAAGAATAGCTTTACTGCACATCTAACATCTGTGGTTTTTCTCAATTTCTGTTCAAATTTCAAATATCCCACTTCAAAAACCATAAATATGTAAGTGGGCTTGAAATGGTAAAAAAAGCACATCTGATTTTTTTTAATGAGGTTTCTTAAACAAATTGATGCCAGAGTTTCAGATAAACCTTAGTTCATGCATTTCCTGTGCACGTGTAGTGCCTGTATTCAGATCTGTTCATAATATTCTCAGTATTCAAAATCAGAACTTGTTTTGTGATTCAGGGCGATTATTTAGCATTCCTAAATTTTGATACAAACTCTTGAGGGGTAAAGACAGCTTTAACCTTGTGCATGTACTTTACATTTAATTTTGATGGGCTAGAGGTGGCTAAAAATTATCATTATGAAAGAACCTCTAAGCACAGATAACACAGCTGAGCGAACTCATTCTCATTAATTCCTGATATGTGGTAAAACTTGGCTAGTGAATTTTCTTTACTTAGCCAGTGCAATATTTATTTTTATTTTTTTTAACAGGTGGATGAACAGAATACCCTGACTCAGTTAATGCTTTTTGCACACTGTCTAATTTGGGAAGCCATTGGAGGAGCTTCAGAATGTGAAATTAGGCATGTTAGCTGGCATTGCCCATCAGGCGTAAAGAAGAGCAGTAGCATCCTCACTGTTACTGTGGATAATATATTCAAAGCCTGTCACTTTCTGATCAAAGAATATGTTCATTTAGATATTCTGCAGTTCTATCCATTTAAATTAACTGCGAGTTTTACACTTTGCTGCATGAGTGCGGGAGTCACGAAGGCTTCCATAGATCTGGAGCCCTTCTTACCTGCTGCCTTTTCCGTCCACTTGTGCTGAATTAGGATGTATTAAAATTATTGACTTGTGATATAACTGTAGAGCCAGTAAAAATTATACTGCATTAAGAAATAAGACTTCCTAACGAGATGTAACAAGTTTAAACTCAGGTAGCTGATTTCAATGTGAAGTTATTTCCTGAAATTAATAACATTAGGATTTGTGACTACCTTAATTATGGTTAGAAGAAATAATTCAACATTTAGGAAATAGGTGTGGGGTTTTTTTTGATCTGCTGTTTATATACAGCGTTGACAATGGAAGTGACAAATGGATTTCTAACAAAATTTTTTGTTGTCTGAGTTGTAATCTGGAGAGAGAAGAAAGCACCTTCCAATTTTGAAATGGAGATAGCAGTAGCTCAGTGTAACAAGATTTAATTAATTAATTAACACCAACCAAGCAAAAGCAAGCTAGAATGTTAATATTTACAAGATCCTTCAGATCTCACATCCCAGATCAAAAGACGTTCAAAGATGAATAATTATGTGATGCACTTGTCTTGGTAAAAGGCAGTGTCTAACTAGCATTTGAAACTAGTGTAGTTTTTTTGATCTGATTTAGCAGCTGCTGAGATTTTTGGAATATTTACCATACCAGTGGATCTTCCTGTCCGTGAGTCATTGCATGTCGGGTGGTTACTCAGATGAGGATGGGTTTTAAACAAATAAAACCATCAACATAAACAAAAGGCTTCTTCAAGGTTGTTAAATATGCTGCTAGTGACACAGAACCCTAAGGAATTTGCAGTGGGATATTGAAAACAGGTAGCCTGTATGTCACTGTATTCAGCTACAGTAGTTGAGAATAAAATTGCTATTCATAATGCAAGCACTTTATCACTGCTCTTGCAAAAAAACCTGCCATGAACTTTGAGACCTTGAAAACTAATATGCCAGAAACAATAGTGGAGAGATGGGAAGTTAGAAAAGGTAATTATTGAGCTGTTGTTAAATATAAACCCTTTTGGGTCCCTGTATCTGGAAATACAAAAAAAAAGAAAAAAAAAAAGAGAGTTTGCTAGCTGTAGAGCTATCAGAAAAATGCATTTTAAGTCAAATCATTTTAGACTACAGGGAATATAATTTGGGGTTTCGCAGAACCTGTAGAGTTTCTATAAACAGTAGCAAGAGTTTTGTTAAAATAAATAAAAATGTAAAGCTATTTCAGATAAACACTTCCCTTTCCCCAGGGGAAATTATTTGGTATTCACTAAAGCAGGGAGAGATGGTAGAGGGGTAAGGAAAAGATGGAATCAACATCCAATATGCCAGGTTTTTTTGACTGGCAGTAATCTGACTGGTCATAAAACTCTTAAAAGTAAAGTTATACAAGCACAGGGACAGGAAACAATTTAAAATAGCTTTAGTTTGAAATTGACCTCCTTTAGTTAGAGGACCATCTTTTTTGATGATCGTTTTCCTCCTGATTATTTTGCATCCGTTGCCCTGTTTTCCCAGTTTTTAGCTCTTCTCTGTAGTGTCAGACAGTATTTTCCCATTTCTCATTTTTCTGGAGGAAGGGGATACCCAGGACATGGTAGCTGCTCACAGCAGAGCAAAGCTCAGAGGCAGCTTTGAGTGGAAAAGGGAAATACTTTGGGGTTTGCTGGTAAAAGGCGACTGTCTCTGTCACTTTCTTTTACCTTGGCCCAGGAAACTCTGGGAAAGTGTTTTCTGTGTTTCCAGCAAGGGGCTGGATTGTTTGGTTGGGTTTTTTGTGGCCTGAGTGACCATCTCACAGCAGCTTGTGGTAGGGGTCAGGAATCTATTTGAGTTTTTGCAGGCTTCTGTGCTTAAGTTTATGCGTCTCAGATGTGTGTGTAAAAGAATAGTAAAGAATATTATCCAGGTATTAAGGAGGCATATTTTGTTACTTTAAATCTGTAGGGGTTTTATATTTTGTGCTGTTTGCAAGCTGGGGAAAGATTTCAGTTTCCCATGTGAAAGTACTATGGCTGATTCAGATGTCTGAGGTGGCTGTGATTATTGTCTTCACTTTTATCACCTGCTGAAGCCTCTTCCATTCCATAGGAAGCAGTGTCTTGGTGCATTCAATTTTTACCTTTGTGAATTCTGAAATCTCTACATTTCTATTAGAGGGATACGTAAAATTGGATCTGTAACATTGGTTAGGTATGATTAAAGTCTGCCTTGCAATCCTGTTTGCCTTAGTGACCATAATGTGAATGAAAATCGTGACAAATGGGAATATTAATGAACTTTAAGTCAGAAACTAGAAGAGGTAAAGATTTTTTTTGTAAGTAAACATACAAATTCGGCTGTGAATTCTACCTTGTACCCAGAGCTTCAGAGAGCTTTGCAGATGGATACAGCCTCTGTTAGTGCACAGTCAAAATAAGCAAAGAGTAAGGTGTGATAGGATCACTGGTTTTATATATTTTTCATATTTAGTACGCTGTAGTCAGGAAGACTTGTTCTCCTTCAGAATACAGATCCTCATTGTATTGCATTTCAAGTACAAAGCATGCAAGCACACCACTATGCTAAAATTATTTGTTATGTTAGAAGCAAGAAAGAAATAACCACTTTGATCAATTTGTTACTTTGAAATGCCCTCTAATTTAGCCATTATAGAGTTATATTTAATAGTGGCTCCACCAAATGAGCCGCTTTAGAAATGAGGAATGTTTATGTCAATTAGTGCTCCTATCATTTGCACATCACTCATCTGTATAAAAATGTAGGTGCTGAATTTCAGCAGATTGAGTATGTTACTATACAAAGATTTGCATTCTTTTTATTTAGCTCATATTTGAGAAGTATTTGTACATGTCTGAATGTTGAGAATATCTTTATAACCTCTTCAGTAAAGCTTCAAATATGAACTGTTGGAATACAATCAATATTGCAATGAAGAGACGGACTCTTTGGTGAGGTCTAGCAGGAGTGTGAAGACTTTGTAATTGATAGTTGTGTCAAACCCATGCTACAGCAGCTGTCAGGTCAACTAAAAATTGTAGCAATATGTAATAAAGTGGAATCTAGGGATCTTTTCTCAGTTGCTCTTTCATAAATAGGTGTGCTGTCAGATTTGTTCATGAATAAAGTATTGCTTTAAGTATATATGCTCCTAGGTTAAGTTTGCTTTGCTTGAAACCTGTTCTAACAAATGCCCAATTACCACAACTCTTGATGGACGCAGCTCCAAAGCAGATGGGACTTGTGGGTGCTGATGCTTATCCAGTGGATTAATAACACTTGCAACAAGCACAATCATGGTGTATTCGTCCGCCATCCACTTCCCTCCATGCTATGTAGTACCCTGTCTTTTCTAATCTGCTATGAGTTACAGTGTTAAGAGAGTAACAAAGCATGTTGCGTTGGCAAATCTACTTAACCACTGAAGGATAGATAGTAGCCATGCTTTTACTTTGTGCAAAAGCTTTGCTGCTTTTTCCTCCTTGTAAATTGTGTTTCGTATCATCTGAGAAGAGGCAGAATTAAATGGGTGCCGTAGTTGATTAGTTTGGCAACATTCCACCATTCCTGGCATTTCCTGATGCTTCACTTTCTGCGTAGAACATGTGTATGTGGTATGTCTGAATGCACATTGGGAAGCACCAGACACCCAAGGTAGGGCTGATCTCATGTAACCTTAGCCATGGAAAAGTCATGGAATACTCTAAGCAGTTCTGGGTTTCCCACTTTAGACATCAGGATACTCAGTTGTCATAAAATACAAAATTGGAGAAATGACCTTCTGTGTTGAGACTTTGAATATTGCTTTCAGCTGAAGGAAAATGAGAGACATCCTATCATGCAAAGCCATTCCTTTGGTATCCACTAAGCACCTGCTTTGGGATGAGCTGTCTGGGCACACATAGGGCAATACTGTGTAGCCTCTTGGAAGATTACAGAAAATTCCATTTTCTGAGTTGTAGAGGATTTTGTTTCCTTTTGTTTGAGGTTCAGAGATTGACTTTGTTGACGCACTCTCTTTCTTGAATAACATATTGCTCCAGGGGAGATAACTGAGGTACCTTTTTGGATCATAGATAGCCTAGAGACTGTGATTCCTAAGTAAGGTGCATTCATTGCTATGTAGCAGTAGACCTACAGTGGAATTTTTATGCTGTTTAAATTTGCTCTGGTTTAGTAAATAGAAAATAGTATTTGTTTCAAATTTGTGTGTGTGTCTCTTAATTTCTCTGCTCACGTCCATAATGAAATTGACTAAACCCAATGTATTAAAAAACATTTCCTACTGTATGGCCAATCTTGTAACTTGCCCCCACCTTTCATATGTTCAGTACTTTGCACTGAAGTTTTCCCTTTGTATAATCATCCACAACAGAGAAATACGTGTAATAGTTTAAGAAGGATCAATCTCAAGAAACATGCGTGGCTTTGCTACTGCAAGCTGAGGTTTTTTAAAGAAAAGGCCTTTAAATTTTCCACATACTTCATAAAATACATCATTCTCTGTGCTCGTCACTTGAAAGCTGTTGTTCAACGTAATACATCTGAGTAGTACCTTTTTATAGATAAAAATTGTGGCCTACCATCCTGCATCAAATAACCTGAAAAGATGCAATCATAATTAATTTATGTACATGGTCATTGTATCTATTTTATTGTAGCTTTAAATAGAGATCAAATGTACTCAAATGATAAGAGAAAATGCAGCTGTATTCAAAAGGCCTGAATTCTACCGGTGTTACTGAACCTGCTGTTTCCTAATTGGATCTTGATGGCTCCCATTTTATCTCAGCAGTTTATTTAGAGCGTCTGGATTGCTTTTTAGAGGCTCTCAGGAAGTGTTGACCTTTCTCTATTGACCAGATATGTGAATTTACTGCAGCATTTCCCAGGGTGAAAAACCAGGAATATTGTGTTCAGCTGCATATATACATTTTTGCAGGTATTCCGTACTCTAGACTGAAACTTTTAAGTGGTGCAGCTATGTCTGACTTAATTAAGAGAATTAACCTTTGTAAGGGTACTAGGGTTACTTGATTCTGTGTCTACAGATTGAAATGTATCTCGATTGAAACCCTTTCATGACACTGTTTACTATTCAGCTATAACATTATCTTTCTCACTCTTGTGGGTCTGTAAAACAGATGCTCCATGTGACAATGTATGCCTGCAAACTGCACAGGAACAAGGGATTCTGTCAGGAACTACCTAGTGGAAAGTTACTGGAAGAAAACCTTTGTTTCAAGAGTGAGATTAGTATAGCAGTAGCTAAAGTCATTGGGGGCTACAGTTCCGTTCAGATACTATATGTTTAAATTTATTACTTTTAGAATTGTGTCTAGGCTTTTCCCAGGGCAAAGGAATGTTACACAGAGTGAGACTAACCTGAATTTTGCATGTAGGCTTATGATATTGCATTTAAAGAAGCAGTTGCCATCTTCAGAACAGTATGTTAACCATACTTGAACCGTCCAGGGTGGGGATGCTCAACTACTTGACAGCGGGGATCACATTGGGTTACAGAGTTTTGGTAGGTGACAGTAGTTACTGAAAGATTCCATTATAGCTTGATGGAAATGTCCCAGGCCCAGTGATCAGTAGGTGATTTTGAATTGGAATATCAAGAATTTGACAAATAGAATTAGCAGTGTAACAGGAAGTAAGGGTAATAGAAGTAACTGCTAATGTGTTTGACCTTTCTGATTGAGGACAATTTCTTTTCCAGTTACTGTATTTTTTTCTCATTTCCTTCTATTGCAGTAAAGTTTTTTTGGTTAAAATGGTGATTTGTTGAAACAGGAAATGTTCACTTAGGAAGTGATGATTTTGAATAATTTGCGAGGGATGCAAGATTTCTGAAGAAAGCATTTAAGACTGGGCATGTCATCTAAATTCTATCAGAAATATTTTTTTTTTACCAGGTTTTGGAATGGTTCTCACCATTTGAGGTTTTGGAATGGTTCTCACCATTTGAGGTTTTGGAATGCTTCTCACCATGTGAGGTTTTGCCTTTGAGTTCATGTGGTACATTCTTATTTGCTGCTTACTCTTTTGAAGGGCATGAGAAAAGATGAGTGCAAAAACATTAGTTCTCTTGATGCTGAGGATCTGTTTCTAAATTAATCACTGAGCCTTTTTAACTCATAGGTGCCTTTTCTGTCAGTGCACACACATCAGGTGAGCATCTGGTGTTTATGAACGTAATCTGGAGTTTCGGCTTATGCTAACATGCAGTCTTTTGTTCAGGTATTTCATTAAACTGTTGTTGGTAAGTAAAATGCTTGTTTTGCTTGCCAGCTTTGTGTCTGCATGTGTGTAGGCCCATGAACTCTCTGGATTTAATCGACGTACAGGAAGCACTACCTCTAGTAGAAGTTCTGTCTTCTCTGGAAACTACTTTAATCTTCTGCACATTTCATGAATGAATGCAAGCATATTCTGTATTTAAATATTTTTTTTAATAACTAGGGGCTGTATTAAGTGATCAGAGTGTATGGAGCTGTGTAATACTATTTTTGTAAACATTCGCTTGTCTTTAAATGGAAATGTCAGTTCAGAGTGCTCTCATTTAAAAAAATTGAAAGCATAAAACCCTTTTTATATCAAATATGCTTGTGTAGTAGAAGAAACACTTTATGTAGTAGTTGAGAGAATGAATATTAAGATTTTGGGCCACATTTAAAAAAAAAATTAAAATCCACCGCTTTCCATATTTAACGTCCTTGAAACATGCCTGAATAATCCTTGAAGGATGCTAACCTTTTGGCTAAGCAAACCTTGTGATTATGGTCTACAATACTTTCATCCACAAATCAGAATGCACTTTTTTACAAAAAGCAATCAGTAATACTTCATGCAGATAGGACTTTTTAATAAAACTTAAGTTAATCATATGAAAGAAAATAGTAATGACAGGAGGTGATATGGTGTACAGAGAGGAGACCGTATTCTCCTTGAAGTTTTTCAAACCTGCTGATCACTTGAAAAGCACAGATTTTCTAGGAGTTACTTTAATTATCCAAAACATTTAAACTAATAAAACTGGCCACCAAAACTTTTCAAATATTTTATTTTTTCAAAATCTGCACCAGAAAAAAAATTTTACTTTTTACAGATGTATAAAAAGATGTAGGGGAACTCTAACTACCTGACTTGACTTAGTATCTATTATTTCTAACTGAGTTTGTATGTAAAGTGATGATTTGTCAAAGCAAGAAATATTCATGTGGAAGAGGGCAGAGAGAAATTTTTTTGAAGGAAACACTTTAGAACTATTTGGAATAAATATGTAATGTAGTAACAGGAATAGCTGTATGGAGGTTACTCGCCACACACTGTGTTCTCATGCCTATCCAAATGACAAAATTATATTACTGGGTTACAGTGAACCATACCATTCAGCAGAGTATCACTTCAGTAACATTTTCCATGCATAGAGGAAGCAGACGTCTTCTGTTCATTAACTGATGCCCAAATCAAGATGATGACAGGCAACTGAAGAAGTTTTTCATGAAATCTGTAATTTAATAACTACGTTTTCTGAAACATACTCTCCCAATTTCTCTTGCTGATCGCAGTTGAGTTACGTTTTAATCCCATGGAATGCCCAAACCTTAGAAAGAACCTCCTTGATTGCTTTGATTATACTTTGGGACTGAACTGGAACCACTTTGGTTTTTAATACCTCAGTGTTATTTTTAACTTACATGTGGCATACATTGCCCCTTTTGGCAAATAATGTAGAAAATGTTATTGATGGATTTTGACTCTTAAAAATCAATTTATATTAAACTGATGTGAAAAGAAATGTATTGAAACAGGCATGAACAAGAAGACAGGATTTTTTCATCTTAAGAGCAGTTTTTTAAAAATTTCTTAATAGGGACAATGTGGCTTAGGCAGCAGCACACCCATAAGCCATTTTCTGAGTTATTCTGATAAAGTTCAGGTTTCCTCCTTTAAATTATTTCAATTCCAGCTTGACTTGGGCTAGAAGTGTTTTCAAAGTGAGCGAATACTATTTGATCAAGATATTCCTCAGAAAAAGCCTTCCCTTGCATACGTTCCTCGTTGCACTTTGGCCTGGTTGTGGACAGGCCAGAGTTACACTCCCCAAGCAGCCAGCACAGGTGAGCTGAGTTAACCCAGGTGAGCTGAGTTAGCCTGGGGCTGCTTCCACACCACCTGACATCACTCCCCCATAAAAGGGGCTGGTTAGGGAGGGTTGCTTCTGGGTGCCTCCAGGGCAGTTGCAAGTGTGGCCAGGGCATTAGGTCTGTCCTTGAGTTGGTGCAGCACTCTGTGATCGTCAGGTGGGTAAGGTACTCTGTGTTATTACTGGGTGTAACTGAAAATTGCTGTGGGCTGTTTTTGTTCCCTTTTCACTGTGATTTTGTCAATAAACTGTCCTTATTCCACCCCTATCTGTGTCTGCTCGGGGAGTGAGCAAGTGTCCTGTTGTGCTTAGCCACTGCTTGGGGCTGAACCACCACACACTTAAAGATCCGTGTGTATGTGTATATATATATATATATATATATGCACTTATATATCATCTTAGAAAGGTTGAGTGAGATTACCTGCTTTCCTTTGTGTGCCTGTTTCACCTTGGCTTTTTCCGTAGTCCTTTAGCACAATTTTGTGGATTCAAACACCGAAGTCAGTCATATAAGTACATGTTTTCTGTAGACTGAGGGGAAAATAGGAAGATCTAATTTCTGGAGAAGGTTGTGGGAGTGTTCATGCAGCATGCCTGGGCTTTGGGAAGTGCAGAGCCTTGCTCTGAGGCAAAAAGAGTAAGGACTGGTGGAGTGAATTCAGTGCAGTTGCAGGTTATATTCACAAAGAAAACAGAGAAATGGTGTATGAACTTTATTCAGAACATTGAATTTAACCCATAAACACAACTATCTAACTGTATGTTCTGATGCTACCATGAAGTGATAAACCCAGTTCTGTGATGGAATCGCTGATGACATGGGCAACGTTGCCACCTTCATTGTAGTGATCCAAGTAGTGTGTGTGTCTTCATGTGATTGATGTCTACTTGTATGAGACCGAAAATATACAAAGATTACAGGGGATCCGTTACTATAAGCACATTTCCTTTGCAAATATTGACACTGGAAAACTCAGTAACTGCAAGCATTCAACTCTGTATCTTACCACAACTCCCCACAATAAGCTAAATTAAGCTTGTTTTTAAAGCTCAGATATTTAGATTGCTTACCAAGAGCAAGGTTAGAAAGCTAAATCAAGGCTTAAAAAGAGTATTTCTCTACTAATTATAAAGAGTAATGCAGAAGGAAGAATTATTTTGGAAATGAACATGTGTAGACAAGAAGATACATATTTTTGTTTAATAAAATGATTAATAGTGTTTTGCAGATAGTATACTCAAAGCTATTAAATAATTGAATTTATACGCAATATAAATACCAGGTTGCCATGACATTATAGATACTTCAAAGAAGCTGTTGTACTGAAACTGCTGCTATTAAGAATGTTCACTCTCAATAGAGATTACATTACTGTTTTCCAGATGACAACAATGAATTTTTAGAACCTTTTTAATTAGTTTTTTTAACACTTTCTACAGCAAAATGTCAAATACACGTAAATTATATATAACAAAACAAGTTAGAAATATGTATGTGCACACCAACACTCATAAGGAAGAGCAAGGTTGCAAGGAGCTAAGACTTGAACTTAGTATTAAAGGATGGACTCACAAATCATCTTATTAAAGGCAATTTTCTTTTCTCCCTTCTGCGGAGTAAAAACTCAGAGTGAGTAGCCATGCCTCTGGGAAAAGACTGTAGAGGCTCCCTGAAGGCTTTAAGCTGAAGGACCAAAGCTTTATAGTTTTAACTTTGTATCTCTTGGCTTAGAACTAAAATCATTTAGAAACTATTTAATGCCAGGTTGGAAATGTTTAATGACAACAATGAAAGAAAATACTAATTTTATTTATCTAATGCTAATTTTATTTATCTATTTATTTATTTTATGTTTGACCTTAGCCAAACCTTTATGTTTGACCTTAGCCAAATCTTTATCCAGAATGAATTTTAAATGGCAACTTTTTAAAACCTTAAGAAAGGTTGTTCTCTCGGTGTCTTTCCCTCGGATTTCCTCAAGATTGGTGACCTTGCTACAGAGAGAGATGTTTCTGTGAAACATGTTGCTGTGATGGTTGTAAGGGAACACTGTGTGCCACAAATCCTTCCTACAGGCCACAAGTTCATGTGAGCTTTTCTCCCCTCATCTTTTCAGCTGAAATGTGAATTGCCATGCATTTGTACTTCCATGTTACAATACAAACAATGATGCTGTAATCTTAAGCCAATTATCAGAGGTCAGTCAGGACTGTTCAGGAGCAGCACACCTTTTGCAGATGCCAGTTCTTGTCTGTCTTATGGTGGTCCCATCTGTAACAGTGGTCAGCTCAAAACTGCCTGTGGAAAAGGGTTGTGGCTCAAACATAGCGCTTAATGTTTCAGTGTCAGCAATACCATAGCAAGTCTTGGTGAAAGACTTTACAGGAGGGAAATGGGATTCCTTTTTAAAACAAAACTGATGAGACTTGCTGAACCTCAACCACATACTCCTGAGCACTAGGACATGTGTCTGACTGCCAGGTACCCAGGTGTTTATCATACCTAGGCAGTCTGTCCAGTCCCAATCTGGATGCTGGGGAGCATGAGGGTCCTGGTGCCAAGCCCTGTCCCCCTCCCCAGGGGTTTCCAGGCTGGTAATGCCTATGTGTCTGGGAGATCCTCTCTGTTCCCAGTTGGAGCCCACTGGGATGACACCTCTTCCTAAGAGGGCTTCCTTGCTGCTGATATGGTTGTTGATAGCTCCTGATGCTTGAACAGCCCTTCTCTGGGTCTCTTCCTCCTTCAGCTTCCACATGTGCCCGGCCCCATCATCCCTGTCCTTGCACCCCTATTAGTGCTCTCTGCAAAAATCCAACTTTTCTTGCTGCTGGATGCTGTGTACTGCTGGCTTCCTAGTTAGGAGCTACATTACGCTGATGTTTTTGCAAACCTCACCCACATAGTTAGCTACTTCTTAGCTCAGTTATGTGGCAGCTCATTTGAAACAGGGCATGACCTGTGATGGAAAGCACACTTAGGGCCATGCTTCACACACGCCTAGTGTTTTTCCTGGACTGGTGCTTGCCCCATATTCTGTCTTTGCTTTTTGTAATGTTTTGTGGTTGATATCAGATGGACAACGTGGCCTGGGATTCTTTGCAGAAGGGCTTATCTGTTGTGGAGAACAATGACAATTTATAGTCCATGTTCAGATGTAATTTGTGGAAGATGGGGGTGCACAAGTGCAGGAATTTTCTGGGACAGACTAGGTCAGGTAAGCACAGACAGTGCAGATGTTTATTTTAGCTATGGACTAGCTTTATCTCATCCTTCAGAGTCTGGCTGGAGAGCTGTCAGGCAGAGAAAGACCTGGGAGTGTTGGTTGACTGCAGGCTGAATATGAGACAGCAGTGTGCCCAGGCAGCCAGGAAAGCCAATGGCATCCTGGCTTGTATCACAGTGTGGCCAGTAGGTCTAGGGAAGTGATTGCGCCCCTGTACTCGCAGTGATGAGGTTGCACCTCGAGTGCTGTGTCCAGTTCTGGGCTCCTCACCATAAGAAGGACATTGAGGTCCTTGAATGAGTCTAGAGAAGGGCAGCCAGGCTGGTGAAGGGGCTGGAGGGCAAATCCTATAAGGAACAGCTCAGGGAGCTGGGGATGTTTAGCCTGGAGAAGAGGAGGCTGAGGAGAGACCTTATCACCACCTACAACTGCCTGAAGGGAGGTTGTGGAGAGGTGGGAGATGGCAGGTGACAGGAGACAGGACAAGGGGAAATGGCAAGAAGCTGTGCCAGGGAAGGTTCAGATTAGATATTAGGAAAAAAAAAATTACTGGAGGAGTTGTTGGGGCCTGGAACAGGCTGCCCAGGGAGGTGGTTGAGTCACCTTCCCTGGATGTGTTTAACAAAAAAGGGTAGATGAGGTGCTTAGGGATATGGGTTAGCTTAGGACAGGAATGGTTGGACTTGATCTTTAAAGGTCTTTTCCAACCTTGTGATTCTGTGATTATATTTTTGTTCTCTGTGTAATTGTATCCTGTTTTTATTTCTGAACCCTGAAACCTCCTTTGTCTTACTGTTAACTAAGTAACCTGGAAGGACACTTCTTAAAGCTGAATTTCTTTTGCAGTTTGTAAAGATGCTAGTGATGATCTCTCCCTTTAACACCACTTTTTGGCATTTTCATGAAAGCTTCTAGAATCCTTGACCTTCAGCAGCTCTTCCCTAACTTTCTCAAGTTGGATGCTAGAACTAAAGGCTTCTTGCTCTGAAGTTGTTTCTTTCTTTAGTGGCAGTTTAATAAGGACTTTTGACAGAGCCAGCTCTTATGATTACATCTCCTTGGAGAGGTTCATTTTGGACAGACAAATCACAACAGCTACAGCTGAAATCTTTGTGCTCTGACTGATAGTTAATCTAAAAGGAGGCTTTTAATTTTTTTTTTTAAAGATCTATTCCTAAAAGACGTGTGTTCGTTCATTGTCCTAGACACACAGGAACACAGTCAAGATGCAAGGGATATGATTTAATTAGGCTTCGGCTGTACTAACTCATCTGGGAACTATCCAGTGCTAATTCAAACAGGGCAGGTCATGATTCTTCTCTGGTGGAAGCCTGGATTGCTTCCTGAGGAATGGTAGTGTCCACCTGTCGAAGCAGTGTCCTGGTAGCAAAAGCCTGGTACCACCTGGGTGCTGGCACTTCTTGCTTCTGGAGCAACTGCTCCCTGTGTCAGGGAGGAAGTGGGGGGAGATAAGGGGAAGGGAAGAGCATCTTGATGGTGCTGTGAGGATTAGATTTGTTAGCTTGTCTTGAGATGTTTTTGTGGTTTCTTTTTTTAAAAACAAGAAAATCATACTAATCTTTCTTAAAAACAGGCGCTTGTCATTGCTTTGTTAGAATGCTTAGCAGTATTTTCCAACATCTAAAAATAAAAGCCAATTCTATGCCAGCTTTGCTGTAGGGAGATTAAACCATAACTGAAACTAAAGCCAAGGTCCTGATCATATTTCTTTGGCAGCCTCGAGCCTGTAAGCAGAAAATAGACATCTCTTACATGTCTGCTTTCTCCCCTCAGTGTAGCACGACAAGTAAATGCCAGGTATTTGTTTCCCCGAAAGAAATAGTCAGTCTGTTCCTGTGGCTTCTGCACCCCCCACAGCAGCTTCTGGCTGAACATTTCTCTTAAATGAAGTAATTTCAACAGTGGCCAGCATGCTTGGAGTGTGTACTGATCACTGATACAAAAGATGTGAAAATTACAGATTTTGTACAGAGGCAAAAGGGAGCTGAAGCAGATAGTGGCTGTGAAATGGATCTGCTAAAGCTTACAGTAGCTTCTGCTAAATGAAATAAGAATTTCAGAGAGAACTGAGCACTCACAAGCCTTCTTAGGATTTAGGTGATTTATATTGGCTTGAATTTCACGGCTGCTTTTTATATTTTTACAGAGGAAAACTCCATTCTTTTAGAAAACAACATAGATAGAAAAACAACATCCAAAAGGACTAGCAGCATTTCCTAATGATGTTTTAGTTTAAGTAAGTGGTAAATACAGAGGCTGTTGTTTGCTGAACCTCATGGATCTACCTCGGTGGAATTCTTTGAATGAGAAGGTTTGCTTTCTACAGATCTTTATTTTGGGAAATGTTTTGGTTCATTAGTGATAACATCTGTCAGCTGTAAGGATTTCTTTCTTACTTCAAAAAATGTCTTTGCTAATTGTGGTGGCTGGACCTTGGCTGGAGGCCAGGTGCCCACCAAGCCACACTGCTACTCCCTTTTTCCAGCTGGACAGGGAGGGGAGAAAATAAGATGGGGAAAAAACTTATGGGTTAAGATGAAAAATGAAGATGTATTCTCTACTTCCCATCCATCAGGAGGCAATGTCCGGCCACTTCCAGGGAAGCGAGGCTTCAGCATGGCTAGTGGTTGCTCTGGAAGACCAGGTCTGTAGATAACAAAAGACCCTCCCTGCCTCTTCCTCCCCCTTTTTCTCTGCTGTTACTGGTGAGCAGACGCCATATGGTATGGAGTATCCCTGTGGTCAGGTGGGGTCAGCTGCTCTGGCTGTCCCTGTCCCAGGATGTTGCCCACCCCCAGCCTGCTGGTGAGGGGGGCTGCTGGGCCGCCAGCCTTGCTGTGTGCCAGCCCCACTCAGCAGTAGACAGAGCCCCGGGGTGTTGCCAACACCTCGCTGGTACCAGTGGGCAGCAGGACTAGGGCCAGGGCTGCTATGGGGAACATTAACTCCCTCTCAGCCAGACCAATACTCTCATGCAGATATTTCACTGGCAACTGGTTCTGGCAGTGGATTCCTCTGTCAAGGGAAATGGTATGTGTATTCAGTCTCTTGCCACCAAATTTATAAGGATTTCGTGTGAATGTGAAAAGAAGGGAGTGTAACAGCTGTTTTCCGGCTTGTTTAAAGCTCTTCCTCTGCCTTTTCAACTCTAGGCATATGACAGTCTTGTGTGTTTAGCTTCCAACATTGATATATATTTTAGCAACTCAGTATATAGTTGTTTCTGCTAAAAATCCTATTGACCCTTCTTGCTATACATACTGTTTTTGGGGACATTGTTTCATTTATTCCTCTGAGCTAAAATGCTCAAGATTATGTTACCAGTCTCACAGAGAATCTTGTCACATATCTGCCTGTGCCCTTTGTTGGAACACTTAACTTGGTAATTGGAGAGCTAGGTACATCAGATCCAATTTTTATTCTGTTTCATCCATTGAGATTTAGCTTTCCATTCAGTGATCTTGTCTGTGATTTTAAAGGTAGCTCACCTCAAGAATATAAAATTATCTGTCAATTAGATAGTTTTCACTGATCCTGAAGACTGGTGTGCTATTGAAAAATGGGGGTTTTTTTGATGTATCCTGTGCTTTGCTCTTTTTTGCTGGACGTTAGTTTCAGCAGTGGTTTGATTTTTGTCATGTGGCAGCTTTTTTTTTTTTTTCCTTTTCTTTTTGTAGGGTTTCTTTAGCCCAACACAATTGTAATTCAGTCTTCTGCTAGTTTTCATTGCTTCCCTAGGTTTTTTTGGGTTTTTTTCCACTTACTGTATTGGTATTGTAACAGAAAGAATTCCATTTTATGTATAGCAACAGACTCTCTTTATTAAGTAGAATAACTTCCATGTATACATTTAATATATAGCTATATACATTCAGGGGAAAATATTACGAGAATGTTACTAAAACAGTGAAAGAACTCATTTAAAATGTAGGAAATGCCACAATGAAGATTTTTCCATGCAAGTTTAACTGGCCTTTCCAGACTTTAATTAGATGATCTCTTTCTCACTCTCAGAGTCTCTGCACAGGGCACACAGCTTGCTGCCTGTGCAGGTACTCACAGGGTTGCCATTGTCATTGCCCAGACACAAAGGGCGAAAGCCAGGAGGCACAGCTTTGTCTGGGTCCTGCATCCCAGCCTCTGGGGGATCACAGAATCACAGAATCACAGAATGGGGTGCTAGTGTTAGGAACGGAGGAACTTGGAGAGCCTGGCACCGTTGTCCATGGGGCTTCACCTGTGGGGCTGGATGCACACCTAAGCATGCCTGTCTGAAGGGGCAGCATCGATTTCACCTGCTTTCCGCGTGTTCCAAAGTTGACAGGGTGACATTTGCCGCTAGGGAACAAGAAGCAAGCAGCTCCAGTTGACAATTCCTAGGCAAATTGATGTTGCCCTCATTTTAGAGCTGCAGAAGTGAGACACTAAGAATTTAGATTGAAAATTTGGGGGTAGAAAAGGTGGTAAGTCAGAGAGCAGACTAGTCTGGAGTAAGTGATCGTGCATGCTTAAAGAACTGCTCTCCTTGTCTTCCAGTGTAACTGTGAATAGTCAGTTCGACCAAATCTCTGTCTCTCCAACTAAGTACCCTGAAAAATGAATTAATGTGTACTCATGATAACTTTGATTCATGTACTTACCCAGTATTAAGTGGCAACTTTGAGGGATAAACTCCAGGTTTCTAATGCAGCACTTGACTTCTCAACAGAAGTCTGTGTGTAAAATAAAACAGTGTCAGTAATTTATTCTTCTTTGCATTTCTTAATATCTTAGGAACAAGAAGTGTGTTTCTTCCATTGAGACAAAACCCCTTTTTTGTAGGTAACAGAGGAATGGTGTGACTCTCAAACCCCTGTGAAATTCCAAAATCTGGAATAGACTTTTGCTATCTGTGGTACGGCTCTCTTACCATGACTTGCCTGCTGGTATTCCTGACCTTGTCCTGCCTCTGCATGCTGCTCCCTTCCTGTGTTCATGTCAACTTTGCCTTACGATTCTAGTCCCATCCTTTCCCTTACTCCATCTATTACTTAAATTCACAGGAAATTCTTTAAAATACATACCCTCCTGGTTTTGCAATGAAATAGAATTGTTAAAATTCAATAGAAGAGGATAGGATTTATCATGCTCATTTTCTGCTTTACTAATACTTGCTCAAAGGAAACTTCAGATGCTGTTTTTCAGTTTTAATCTGCAATTATCAATTTTCATACTACAACTATTTATGAACTTTACTGTCTTAGTGCTGTGCCTCTTTCTTCCATAAAGCTAAATTTCCAAAAACACAAAGATATGCCAGTATCATTTTGAAAATTATCTTACTTGACTTCTTCCTTTTAAGACAGATGAGAAACGTTTGTGTAATTCTGACGTTTACTAAGTGAGTAGGGTGGTGACTTGGGCCTCCTGGAAAAATTGGTTTAATATTAAGTCCATAATGGAACAAGAGGTGTAATTTTGCTCTGGGGATTTCAAAAATCTTTCCTTCGTGGCACATGCTGCATTATAAAATAGTGTGAGGCAGGTTTCTCACACTTTCTGTTTCAGAACACCTAGTGTTCTGCCACTGAAGGAAAACAAAGGAAAAAAAAAGAAACCTCTCACCCCTTTTTAATTCAGTTCAGTAGAGGGGGAAAAAGCCAAGCAGTCCTTTTTTTCCTCCTCTTTTCTTGAACAGTTTTGCTATCAGGCACAGTAGACTCACTGTTCTGTTAAGAAGCACGATTACAGCAACCAACCTGAAATATTTTGGTATTTTACTTAGGCATGTAAAAAAGGGTGACCTTTTCCTATACCTATTATTCTTAATAAACGTGGAAATTGCAAATATTTATAATATGTAAGTTCACACTTGTAAAATTTAGGTCTCTTTCAATTATTATGTATTTATAATTATTTTGAAGAAAGACTTCAATGAGGATCAAATGCACCTGACTTCTGGCTCTTAAAATGACACATTACCGTGTTTCCCTACTAGGCATTAAGCTATTATGTGAAAAAGCAAGAACACTGTGTTATATGCTTAATTTTCCTATACAGTGTGAGTGTAGGAAGCAGACTACTACATAGTCTTGAATGAAAACATGGTAATTGAAGATTGTTTAGTGTCAGCATGGAGGAAATAAAGAACAAAGGTATGTGCTCTGTATTTTCTTTATTTTGCTAAGACTTAGGGATCAACCTAGAATTACCCAAAATTCTTGCCTTTACTCAGACTGCCAGCCCTCAAAGCCTATCATGAATTGTGTCACCTCATTTAGTAGTTTATGTAGCCTTTTGCTTGCTTCCTGGTGAGATGGGGGAGGGAATCAGAATAGTGAAAGTGAGAAAACTGGTGGATTGAGATAAAAAAATATTTTACAGGTAAAGCAAACCCAGGAATTCATCCCCCACTTCCCATGGGCAGGCAGGTGCTCAGCCATCCCAAGGAAAGGAGGGCTGTGTCACACGTAAAGGTTACGTGGGAAGAAAAACTCCATCAGTCCAAACATCCCCCCCACTTCCTCCTTGTACCCCTAACCATCACAATCTGGTGAGCCTTACGCCATACTGTATGAAACATCCCTTTGGTCAGTTGGGGTCAACTGTCCCAGCTGTGTCCCCTCCAAACTCCTTGTGCACCCCCAGCCTACTTGCTGGTGGGGTGGGGTGAGGAGCAGAAGAGGCCTTGGCTCTGTGTGAGAACTGCTCAGCAGGAATGAAACCATCCCTGTGTCATCAGTGCTGTTTTCAGCACAAATCCAAACCACAGCCCCATACCAACCACTGTGAAGAATATGAGCTCTTTCCCAGCCACAACCAGCACACACCCCTGACCCTGAAAGACACGAACAAAGATGATTTTCTGGAGGTGGTACGTAAATTCCTCCTCATTCCAGCTTCAGGTGTCCAGCTTCTGTTCCGCAGCTGTTTTTCTTTCCCCAAGCAGTTTACTGCTTATAGTTGCATGGCGTATCTATTGCTTCTACGAGGGAGGATTAGTAAAAGCAGTTGAAGCTACTTTTTGTTTGTTTGGGCTTTTTTGGTCTTCATTATTCTTCTATCTACTTTGAACCTCTGCCAGTTGTATACAATAGGGTGTTACATGCTTGTCAGGTGAGTTACTGTACTAATTTGTGAAACAGTTCTAAGCAGAAATATCAGAATAGAACTCAGACTCTTGTTCTTCCTCCTCCCTCCCCAACTGAATCTTACCTATAACTACTGGGTGGGTTGGGGTTTCCACATTAGCCAGGCAAATCAGGGATACTGTGCTAAGAGTGTGGATTCAGTTTTGATGACATGAATCCTGGTATCTGCTTCATAAGGTTTATTGCCTTTTTATAAGTAGCCTTTCAGTCTGTTTGAAGTATTTAAAATAATTTCCTTCCCTTCAGAAATGCATTTTGCCGCTGAATTGTGTTATACAGAAGTGAGTAGATTTATGTAAATGACTATTCTGTGTGGTGGAGATAAAAATAAATATATAAATAAATTAACCGCTTCAGACATCTGTGACAGAATTTCTAAATGAAACAATTGGAATTGTTAAACAGAAAAATTTGAGAAAAGTAATATATACTCACCTTTTAATTCTTTAAGTTTAAATGTAAGAAGCTACTTCAAAAGGCTAGAGTAAATCTCACACCTTTGGTGTTTTAAATCACTGTTTCACTTTCAAGCATGTCAGTTGTTTAAGTTAATTAGTTTAATTTCCTGATTTATATTTAAATAAACAAAACTGCAGAATAGAATATTATTCCTGAGAAGTCCAGACCTATGACATTACCTTACCATCAGCATATTTTATTGAAAAGTTGACATTTTAAACAAAATCAGACTTTTTTTAAGTAGTAAGTCCTGTTCTCAGTTCTGTGAGACATCCTTCAAAGGCAGACTTGAAGGTTTCTGAAAAGATAGAAGTGCCCAATCTGAGACATCAGAGAAAATATGAATAATGAAAGTACCTAAGTTTTTGAGGCTTTTTGTAATGGGGCAAAGCATTTAACTCTGTATTTTCAACAATTTTTAGGTGATTAAAGGGTGTTTGTGGTAGGACTTCAAAGGATACCCAAGCTGTCTCAGAAAGAGGTTTGGTGATTGAGATTTGATGATAACATAGATATGTAAACGTAGTGCACTGTGTGTGCTGGTTGGCTCTGACAGTGAGAAGAGATTATTTGTTCAGCTGCAATGTTGTGCTAGCAAAACCCGTTATATCTAGAAGCTAAGATGATACATCTGCACATTGCTGTGTAGGGACACGAAGATAGAGTTGATTCGTGACCAACTCTGTGTAGCATAATGTGGGCATGTCCTAGAGATAGGGGTATGTTGTATCTAAGTGTCCAAGTCCTTTAGGACTTTAGCTTTTATCATCCTTTTTCTTGGGAGTTGCCCCATCCACAAGTCTTTCATTAGTCTTTCTCTGCTGCTGCTGCTTCATTATCAGGAATTTTCTCTCCCTTGCTAATTTTCATTATAAAAGCTTTTTCAATTATGAGTGAGGTAGGCAACTGGAAACCTATAGCAGATTCTGTTTCTGCATATCAGTACGGGTTATTCCCTGTACTCTTAAGAAATTCACATACATACACAGATCCAGTTGTTAATATGTGTGATAGTGGTTTTAGCAGATACATTTTTTCTTCTTTTCCTCCTCACTTTCTCTTAAGCCATAAAATAAGATCTCAAGGAAGCTTTCTCCACATAGAATATCTTTTTTTTCTCCAGCAAATTACTGCCTGCCTTTAATCTTGCAATGTGTAAGTGAAAACTAAAAATGTGATCAGTAAGTTCTCAACAAGATAAATAAAGTCGGTGACATTCCTCCGTTCCCTCCTGAATTTGATTCAGATTGTTTCAGTATCTTCCCTCTGAAAGGAAGATACCTTTTGGATGAGTTCAGTTTTTAGGCCTGATATTTTTTTGTAAGTAAAGGCATCTGAAAGTAGAAAATAACCACAAAGCTGTATTTAAGGACCTCTAACTATTATCTGTCAAGTGTAGAATAAGCAGTAATAATGTCATGTTGATTCTGGCTTGCAAGCATCTATACAATTTTTTATTAATGTAAGATTTAATTTTTCCTTTTAAATTCAAGATTTTGCTTCCATTCTTGTTCCTTCTACCCACTGCTGTTTGTCCATTGTGTTCTCCTTTTGTGACAGATTGAAATAATGACGTACGAAAGGAATATACAGAGTCCGTAACACATGCTTTATGCTTACTTCCATTGCTTTCTGTCTCTTCCATGCAAACTATTTTCCACTCTTTTTATTTAGGTGTATTTATCAATAAAATAGTTTGCATAATTTTTGAGTACCGTTAAAATTCAGTAGATTTGTGTTCTAATCAAATATTATTGTATCATTTCTTAATAGACAGCTGCTTGTGAGGCTTTCTTCCCGTTAACTCTGAGAAGGAAAACTTTAAATTATTTTCAGTGCACTGAATTGTGCTAACTTGTATGTATAAAGATTATTTTTTGGAATCCCTGACTTCGCTTTTTAAGTCTGTGAAAGAATAACTTAAAGTCAGATTTTAATGAAATTGGTTATTTCCAGTTAGTAGATAATTTTTATCTAAACCACAGTTGCAAAAGGCACAAGGTTAAATAAATCTCAAATACAAATACTTCTTCTGGGGAAGAAAATGCAGGCAGGTGTTCAGGTACATAAACTCTCTTTCCCTCGTCCATGGTGGTGAAGGTATTTATGGCTAGCATTTTTTCTGAATCACCAAGCAGCCTGGATAATCTCTTTTCTTGTATTAAACCAGTTTTCTTGTTTTATCTTCTAATCTTGAACTGTTAATCTTGTATACTGTGATCTTTACTTTTTTTTATCAGGATTTGCAGTTTATCAAAAGGTGTCAGATCTAGGGAATTCTCTAATCTGGCTGTTTGATCATACTAGAAGATATAGTTAGTGGTTCAACTTTATGCGTACAAAGCAGTTTAGGTTGATTCTTACAGTTATTGAGAGTAGTAAGGACCAATTACCTATCTTTGTAGCCCTGAAGCATGCAAATTTACTTAAAGGAGACTAGATATGGCATAGCAAAGATTTCAAAAAGAAATCTTCCATTTGTCTAATTACATCATATTTCCACACCATGAATACAGAATAACAATGAAAATTAACTACACTTTTCCATCAAGTAATGAACACTAACTGCTCCATCTACTGCTGCTAGACTGACAGAGGGAAAAAAAAATTGAATACGTTTCTTGAGAGAGAACCACTCTTCAAAATCATGTATTTACTCCTGCATAAACCTTGAGAAGATGAAAAGAATAAGGTCAGTCTTTTCAGTTTTTGGCTACCTCAGAAATTAACAGAAAAATAAAAATACCCATTTTCAAAAATACTAACCTACAGATTGCATGAAAAGCTTTTTCAGTCCATCTGGAAAACGTGAAGCAGGGTTTATTAATAATCATTGCTTCTGATCTGTTATTCTGTCCTGATCTAATGATTGCGCTTTTCAGATAGCATAGCTGAGCTAAAATATCAGACACACCCAGGAAAAAAATACTGTAGAAGCTACCAAAACTATAGGTAGGTTAGACTTGTTTTGGCTTTCCTTGAGTCCACATTTCACGTGTTTAAATGAAAGGGAAGGGGAAAGAGCAAGTTACTCTTTTCCAGAATGTCATGCTCATGCTTACTACTATTTAGAGCTATGCTTACTTAGCATTGGTTCTGTTAATAATGGTGTGAAGAGTGCTATAATAAGCAAAGCTGTAAATGCTGGCCTAATAATTATATACTACAATCCGGTTTATGGGTTTTATGGAAGCTGCAGTTAGAATGTTATGAAAAATTATACAGAT
Source organism: Laterallus jamaicensis coturniculus (assembly GCA_022605575.1). Lineage (NCBI taxonomy): Eukaryota > Metazoa > Chordata > Aves > Gruiformes > Rallidae > Laterallus > Laterallus jamaicensis. The sequence goes on from JAKCOX010000005.1 coordinate 9,818,392, forward strand.
CTTTAATTGCACAATTTTTAAAATTATGCAGTCCATGAACACAGTTTTTTCCAGTGCCTCATACCACAGCAGTTAATTTTATATCTCCTTAGTTCTGGAGACCAAAGAGTTTCTTTTAACAAGTCTGTGTTTTGGTACCAGCCAAGTTCTGAGGTTTTCTGATTTTATGTTTTTTTCTTGAATGTTTCTTTTATAGCTGAGTTCTAAAAAAACTTTACATGCAAAGTTGCCATTAATTTTAATTTTCAAAGGAATCCAAACTTCTTACTAGCAAGAAATGACATATAGTTTGTTTGTGTTGAGAAGGAGAGTGCTGGGTCGTTCCTGAGTTGGTACCAGCACATGATAGTGAAGGTGCATCTCCATAACAGGTGCATCTCTAACAATCAGGCAGCTCCTCAGATTAGAACTCCAGGGTTACATTCTTGCACAGTACAACTTTGAAGGTGAGCTCCCCAGTCCACTAGTGTATCTCACAGCTTTCAGCTTCTCTTCCATTTAGTACTAAAATGCAACAGGATAGTAAGCCAAGAAGGAATAGCCCAAGATAGCATGTTTCAGTCTTGCGGGTTTTTTCTGTGCTGAGACTTCCAGGGTGTTCAGAGAATGAGCAAAACATCAACCTATCCAGTGACTTTTATAATGACAAAGAAAGTGGTGTCAGCGTAAGCCATCTTGGGTACAGAGGAGTCATACCACCATCATTTGAAAGGTTTCTGCTGTGAGATACCATCATCTGATCTGTATCCTACCACTGATACTTAGAAGGCAAGAGTACGTAGCTTAGAGATTACCAAATGTGGAGTTTGTAGGTGTGGTGGTTGTTTTTTTTTAAAATAAATGTTTATAAATTCTGGTACCTATTTTCAGGTATGAAATGTAGGTCCTAATGTGTTTAAGAAGGGATATTTATATTTGCTTAATTTTCTGAAAATGTTATCTGTGCTGGGTATGGATTTCACGGTTAGTTAATTCTCTGCAGAGCCAATTCCCAGAGAAGACTGGGGGTCAGTCTAGGGCTGATCTCATGCACCTTTCTGGGAAAGAAAACGACCTTTGATAAACAAAAATCTGCATTAAATTACAAGTATATCCTACTGTGCAAACTGAGTAAACTATTTTTACATAATGCAAATAGTTTTCTCATCCAAAATGAGGCTGGAAAACATTGTCTTTCCATTGCATGCAGTGAGAGGAGAAAGGGGAAGGGCACAAGGGCTGGAGATAGCTTGTTGTTGTTTTGGGTTTGTTTGTTGTTGTTTTTTTTTTTTAAACTACCCAAGAAATTGTGATTAGATGAATTCTCTTAAGAATATGTTTCTCTTCTCTCACACCTTATCAGTTATGCATTCAGACGTCTGCAGTATGTATACTTTCTGTAGAAAAAGTGACCTGGAGGATATCTACATTTTCCTTGGGAAAAGATAAAACCAAACAAATACAGTTTACCTCAAGATGTTTTATAGTCAGCTGAGATTGGGTGATGGTGTACTCAGTTGTAGGTGACGGGGTAGAGAAATCACTGAAAATAAACTCAGGCTTGAAGGACTGCAATGACAAGCAGCAAAAAAACTGCAAAAAGATTACAGAATAATGATGCTTAAATTGACTGTCCTCAGCTATGGCCAGCCTTTTCCCAACACGCATTTTCAATCACAAATCCGTTTAGTTATGTTCCTAAGTTCTGTAAGCTCAGAATAATATACTGACATCTCAATCTATGTTTTGTGGGGTAAAAATGTTTTCTCTGAAATACCACTTGTGTGTTGTAGAAAAATGGGCCTGGATTTTTTTTAAAAAGCTGAGGTTAGAAATATGCCTTTGAGTGAAAAACAACAGATGTCTGATTATTCTATGGGAAACTTATTGTCATTCATTCTGAATCTCTTCTTGATGTAATTTAACATAAATAATTCAGGATAAGTAAAATAGAGTATGAAAAATGTCATTTGACAGAGATAAATTTATAAAGTAGTTGAAAGTGGTGTCAGAATTTTGCTAACTGAATTAAATGTTTACTGCAAATACATGGATGTTTCATCTGAAGAGAAGAAACACCTTGATGTTTCTATCATATATGTTTATCAGCATAAACACACAACTCACCTTCCCAGTCTTAAACAGAAATACCTAACAGTTGTATTCTAAGATGCTGAGTCAATACCCTGATGTACATGAAAGAGCAAGTCTTACTGGCTTTAAGAAATCCCATTAAATTTAAGTGACTTTTGGTAGGCAAAGATGCAACATGTGTTAGAGCATCAGAGCAAAATTTAACTCTAATACCAAGGAAATTGATAGTATTTTTACTCATTAATATTGAGGGATAGTGAAAATGCTGGAAATAAGAGTGGACTATAAGACAAAAGGAAGCAAAAGTAATAATATTCTAAACAAATCACTGATTTTACATTATTAGTTGAAAGAAATTTAAATTATTTACTGATATTTAAGGGTTAGACTTCAATTAAATTTTCATTTATTTGTGCCTTTAAAAGTTATAATAAATGGTTAATGGCAACAGTCTTTGAAAGTACATTAATAACTAATGGTGTAACTGGGATATAGAAGATATTTTAGCTGAATCTAGCAAGAAACTTCAGCATTTAGTATTTCTCTTATTGTTAGCATTCATTCAAGGGAAGTGCTACATACTTGCATACAGTGTAAAATTCTATCAGTCACATAAAATAATGAAACTGTTTATTCACTGGAGTAGAAATACTGGTCTTGGTTTACATGACACAAAGATTTGTATTAAGAAATAGGCTACAGTTCAGCTATACTTTCTGACTGTTGATAACATCCACAATTATTTATGTTGGTTGCTAAAATGTTTACATTGGTTTATATATTTTACTTATTTATGAACTTTTTAATGCTTCTTTATTTTCTTGGTGATATACTGGAATACCTCTTGTACAGTTGAAGATCATTTTAATTTTTCTGCTTTTATCTTCCCCTAAAACAAGACAATAATTTGTGTCCTAGAAATAGGAATTCTGCCTTTAATTTTAGGAACTCTTTCTATGGTTATTAGATCTGCCTGCTTACTAGATTACAGTACAATATGCTTCCTGAATAAGTCTGTTATGTCTAGACCCACTTCGATCTAATGAAAATGTGGGTGAATGATTGGCTGTGGACTTTAGGGACCAGCTCGTGGTCTTTGGACTTCATCTGCCTGGATTTAGGCACCTGAGTCTTCATGAGCCTTACTTTTTCTGTATCACTCTTATTTGGGAAAGAGGAGTACCGGTGTTTCCATACTTCCCGGGATGAATGACCATTCACAAAGGGTAGGGTAAACTCAATGTTTCTACTAGGAAGGCTTTCCAGAACAGATCTTTATGAATCACTGTGTGTTTGGAGCTGAGCTGCTGCAGTCAAACTGATTGTAATAACCTTGTTTTATAAGCTACCCTGTGTGATTGTCTGTATCCTATGTGCTGTGCTGTCCTGTTGCTCTGAGCAGCCTTAACAGAGGTGAGACATTAAGTATTCAAACAGTCTTTGGAAGAGGACAGTGTGCTCTGGGGCCTCTTCATCACCTTTAAAGAGGCAGGGGTTCTACATGTCTTGTGCTCTGGGATCACTCGGGAGAAAGGACTTGAGACACTCCTGTAGACCGTGGACTGCACTAGGGCACTTCTCTTGTATGTTTTCCTATCTTAAGCAGGTTAAGTAGTAAATAGGATTCAAATGTTCACAAAACATTTATAATGTGAAACAGCGATCAAGCTCTTTTTGAGATATTTGTGTTCCTGAATATGCCTGTTAAGTTTCTTTTAATGATACCTGATTTACATAGATGTATAGCTTAACTTAAGTGAATTTTTACCTCAGGCCTAACAATACTGTACAGCTTAAAACTTTCAGGAAGTGGAAGCAATTCCCTTTTGTTTGGAAAAGATGTTAACTGCACTGAAATACATGATACAGGACATAAAGTCTTGAAAGAAAACAAAAAAAAATTTCCATATAATGCCATAAAAAGGTTCTTAATGCAGGGTTCTATTTTCCTTGGTATTCCTTCATGAAAAAAACCAACTCTGTTAGAACTCTTCAACGCACTTTGCAGCTTCAATAGATTGAGTTGAATAGGTCTCTTTTTACTTGGATTATCACTGCATGTGTATTGAAATCATGTTCTTTGTGAACTGAAATTTCATCTTTGTTAACAAAGGGACTGGCAGAGCTTTTTAGAAGTTAGCACCATTACTCTGAAGCCTCTTCCTATCTTAGCATTAAACTACTAGAGCCAATTATGACATGATACTGTTTTGTCAATTAATGCTTAAAACAAATAATTGAAAATAACTGTAACATAAGAATGTGATAGTTAGTCATTAATATTTTATCTTTCCTTTTAGTGATAACCTAAAAATGAATCCTTAAGGACGTAAGAAAGTGCTTGTTTAGTATTGCTTTTAAGTTTTTTCTTGTCAGAGAAGTCCCTAGCCCTGAATAATGATTCCACCATGAAGCAGCATAGCTTTCATTAATTTAAAAAGTCTAGTTCCAACTATTGTCAGTTTCTATGCCACCAGACTGTAGCTTCCTAGGAATATAAGTAAGAGTGGCTGAACACATGCAAGAGTCACAGGGGTATTCACATGGCTTATAATTGCAAAGAAACAGTTCACAAACATTCCTGAAAAGGACTTGAAAAGAACATGATAAAAATTAGTAAAAGGCCAAGTCCAAAAGCTATTGAAGGAAGAGAAAACTGCATTTTCGGTCAGAGAACTCTGATGTTTTTACTGTTGGTATACTAGGCAAATGAACATGTGTGAGATGGAATCCTCTACTGTAAAATCAACAATGAAAAAAATACATCAGTTATTGTTAAAGTGATTTCTGGTTAGATTTGTATTAGACCAATGTTTTGTACTCCCCCAAAAATTCCAGTGAATTTGAGATTGATCTTTCCAGTTACTACTGTATTTGTTTGACACTATATCAGTCATGTGCCTTAGAAGATGAGGAAGGAGCAAATCTGTTCAAGTAAGACCTGAGGTATTGAGGCATGTACAACATTTTTATACATGGCAAATATGATTTTTGTAGCAAGTGGGAGAACACCATGAAGAAATATGATCTGCCAGGCTGTTACTGGAGACACAGCGTGTTCCTTGTTCAGTATTTAACCTCTAAATTTTTGTGGCTCAGATTGCAGTGGTAAGCATGAAATTAAAGTGAGAAGTGGTAGAATGTGGCTGACAGCCTTTAGGAAAGTTTGTGCATTTGCAAGCATTAGCCGAACACAGGTTCAGCAATGAAGTGTGTGTCCCAGAAAAGTGGCATGGTATCTCGTAAAATATGGTTAAGTTTATTGCTTAACTACATGTGACATTGTTTGATAGAATCAAAGCTTGAAGATCAAACATAAACATACTTAATCTGCATGCAGTGGCTAAAATTGTAAACCCATGCTTTATTGCATCTCTTCTTGAGTAAGGTTAGGTACAGATTTTTCAGAAGTGATTGAAAAATCTTCACCTCAGATTGCGTGAAAATACAAAGTAGCATGTTGATTAAATAGGTAGGTTTTAAGTAAGTAGTTACTTGATATCCTCATTTCTTCTCTCTTCAGTCTTCTTTCTGGTGAAATTCAGCACTTTTACCTTCTGAGTATTGAAACTCTTTAGAGAAAGCAGCACTTCTTTGGTAGCAATCCGAGGCCTGAACAGCATGGCAATACTTCCCTGGTTTGGTAGGTTCTTAGATTAAAAGATAGTTGTGTTTTTTTTCTCTTTTTAATATTTTTTTGTTCTGAGTTGTTTCCAGTTAGAATATGTCTGAAAAGTAGTTTAGAATAAAATGTTCAAACAGAGATCCAGGCCGCAGTCAGCAAAATTATTTTGAAGGGTAGCAGTGTGACTTGAAGGACAGGCACAAACTGAGGAGATTTCAAAGGACTGGGAAAGGTCACAGTAGGGAGAAGGGGCTTACAGGTAAAAAAGACAGAACAGAAGGATGAACTGAGGAGGTGAAGAGGACAATAGCTCTGCAGAATATAATACATAGTGAAATTGAATCCATAAAAGATGGAAAGCAACACTGGAATAATAAAGTTATACTACCTGTGTGCTACAAAGTCTGATGAAAAAGTAAAGGGGAGATTCTTTCAAAAAAAGGCTATTTGAAGACAAAATGAGGGTACAGAGAAAATTTCTGTAGATCATGATCAGAAAGGCTAGAAAACATGGGAGGAAAAAATAAAAGGGAAGTCTCTGAAGAAATATAATTGACAAGGTTGATGGTTTCCTTGCTGAACTGGAGAAGATAATGAGCATGTGGAGTTACATATTTTAAAATCTGTTGAAAAAATGTAATACTTGAGAAGGCAAAACGTAATTGTGGGCTTATTTGCAGTGCCACTGACCATGGATAATTTTAGAAGGCAAATTAAGCTTTTCTCACAAATATTACAGGAAAAATAAAGCAAGAGATCTCTTAGAAATTATGTGGCCAAGGATTTAAATTTGTCCATGTTGCTTAAGTAGATCAAAATGCTTAGTAATACACAGATACTGAAAAATTGTCATTCCAAGCACTTGCGTATAATGTCCACATACAAACGGGGAATTAGGCACATTAAGGTACACTAAAGCAAAAAACCCTGAATATAAATTACATTTTTAAATACATTTTTTATAACACTGAACCATTTGACCATCAAGCAGTCAGGTTTTCTGTCTGTGACTTTGTCCAGTGATGGTCTTGAGAAATATTAACACTTCTTGTGATGTTATTTCTTGAGAACAGTAGTTATTAGTGCATGCCATGTCACAGAGAAAGATACAGGATATTTCTTCTTTCAGTGTGAATCCCAGTACACTGAGGCCAGTTAAAAAAACTAATTTTGATGGATCTGGTGAGAGTGGAAGGAGGGAACCAGGGTCTTTTTAGTGGTATCCAGTGACAGGACAAGATGCAACGGGCACAAACTAAAACAGAGATTCTGAGTGATCCTTACTTGGGCATTGGATTTGTTTACATATACAGGTTATGTACTGTGTATAATATTCCTACTAGCATTAGCCTGTCAAAATGCATTGGTAAAGGCTTGTTGTCTTAGGAGGACTAACGATGCAAATGATTGATCAGGGAACATGTGATTATTTTTTTAATTCAATGAATGAAGATGGAATTTAGTATCCAAAACATGTTTATGCCAGCAGCATCTGGTTAACCAATTTTACACCAGTCAAACCTATTTTGCATCAAACAAAATTGATATATAATACTTATGGTGACCCCACTCAGTTTTTCATTTTCAGCTTTAGGTTCATCTGTGTCCATTTTAACCTCATCACCTTTGAAATAGCAATGAAATATAAATACATAGTAAGGTTAAGTAATTCTTTAAGGGTTTTTCAAACAAAGGTGATCTCTCAAAATAGCTCATATCTGATGATAAAGTGCTGTTCACTCTTGACCCTTTTACTTGATTTTTTTCTTATCTTACAAGGTGCCTAAACTTTTAACTGCTCTTAAATGACTTGCAGACTTCATCCACTTATAGGTAATACCAGAATACAAAGTGAAATTCTTCTTTGAGCTTTCCTACTTCCCTTTCTCTACTTTATTCTTTATTTCTGTCCACATCCCTAGAGTACCTAATTTTGATGGAAAATATTCTTTATCTCTAGACTCTGAATATCGTGAATCTCAATCATATTGCTGGTGATGGTTTAGCCTTCTTAATGATTATAAATATTTAATAGTGGCTGCCATTAGACTAATTAGTGGTGTATGCTCTAATCATTTCACATGTGGACTCTTACTAAATTTTCCTGTTTAATAATTGACACTTAAAATCTGTTACAAAAAATAAAAGCCTATTCTACAAATAGCTTCTTGCTATTGTACTAACTCTCAGCTGGGCCATCTAACAGCAACACGTGAAAATTTTAGACATACATCTTTAAATGTAGAATCCAGCTTTCTTTCAGTAGGCAGCTGTAAGTATGATGTTAAAGCACAGAAATATGTCTGCAAACTGTTTGAAAGTTGTGCAGTTAGCAGACTGTTATTCGCCAGCTATTAACACTGCTGACTGTTACCATAGGCTTACTCAGGCTAACACAGGCCTGTGGCCTAGCATGGGCCAACAAATACACTTTCTTACCATTCACATACACTGTAAACTATTAATCACTTTTTGTTTATATATAGGAAATTTAGGGATATTATTAGCTTGTGTAAGGTAGCAACTGTTGATAAGAAAAGTTCATACAAAACTAAGAAAAAGTTACCTGAACATATGGTGATCATCTTGTCAAATAGACATATCCTGATAAGGTTTTTCTCTCAGTTTACAGATTTTTCTATGCATTTCGCTGTGTTTCCACAGAGCACGTGAGGAAGCTAGCACGAATTTGTAATTACTGAAATTTGTGTGTAGGCAACATGGCCCTAATAGTAAGAAAGATCAACTCCCCTTCCCCTCCCAGAGCCACCCATCAGGATCTTGTGTCAAGCTATTTGCTTTTTTTGAACTATTGAGTGCTTTCATTCTTCTGTGTAAATAGAACAAGCTTGTTCTAGATCTGCTTTTTCTGCTCTACACAACATCTGCATGACACTTAAAAATATCTGTCAGAAAGTAGTCAGCTGTTTGGTCCTTTGTGTTTGGCTTTCAAAATCACTGACTTTTATAACTAAATTCAGGTGGTTCTTTGCATAGCATGCTTTACTAAGTCTTAGCACCTTACCTTTATTTTGTGAGATACAGCAAGAAAAAATAATTTTCCCTATTATAAGTGGGTGTGCCCCGGGTTTTGGCTGGGATAGAGTTAAATTTCACAGGCGAAGCTGGGAGCGAACACAGCCAGGACAGCTGACCCAAATTAGCCAAAAGGATATTTGATAAGATAATTTATAGAAGTATTTATATACTTATGTGGCATATAAGTGTTTATATACTCTACATGGTTTATATATGTGGTGAGCGCATTGCAAAGTGTATCACCCACTTTGTATATTCTTTTATTAGTATTTTTATTTTCCCGTTTACTTTGCTGTCCTATTAAACTTCCCTAATCCCAACCCGTCACTTTTGCCTTTCTCTTCCAATTTTCCTCCATCCTGCTGCAGGATGAGGAGTGAGTGAGCGTCAGTGTGGTGCTCAGCTGCTGACTGGGGCTAAACCAACACAGCTGGGCTTCTCACAGGAACCATGTGGAAGGGGTGGGAGATCGACAGGGTCGTAACGGGAGAGCAGGTAGAGTCTGTGATCAGAAGTGATGGTAATATATCAGATTGTTGGCATTTTGGAGGGATCCAGGATACCTCTTGAATTTCATATGTGGCTATTTGATGTGCAAATTTTCATGCTATCTTTTCTGAGATTTCCATCTTTTAAGAATTCCCATGCCGTGTCTGATCATGAATTTTGCATGCCTGCCTTATCTTCATTCCCTAATAATGCACTTTACTAATACACAAAGATCTTATGAAATGGGAGCTGTAAGTGTCATTACAGCATGGCTTTCTCAGGTGGCAATTTCAGTTACTGTCAAATCTGTGTGAGAGAGGAAGTAATCCAAACTTCTATGTGTCAGGGACCCTTGAACTTTCTATCAAAAGGATGAAGACCTTGTGCTCGAGAGAGAGTGGTTTCACAGGAAGATGCTGAAATGGTAGAATGAACTTCCATATAAAATAGGGACAGTTAAACTACAGGCTTTTTCTATTCAATTCAGTCTCATCCTTTGTCAATGTGTGCAATGAAATGAAGTCAAGGAAAATAAAAATAATAAGGCCCAGTTAAAACCCTTCCATACCAGCATCTTGTCAAACTAGCAAACTTACTTACGTAGGAATGGAACAGTTAACAAAGAAAACCTAACAAAAAAGTAAGCCTTGAAAATAAGTAGGTATTTTTTTAAAGAATTGAGAAATTACACCCCTGTTTTTCCTATGGACTTCTCTTTCATAGAATATTTCTATCAGTAATTCAAAATCATTCTGTGAATATTGTGCTTGCAGACTTGTGAACTCTATACCCGTTCAATGAGTAGAACAAGTGTATTTGAGTGACAAAGAAAGAGACACAGTGAAAAACAATGAACCTACTGCCAAGCAAAGGAAAGTAAAATCCAAGTCTTCTTTTATTACCAGGGCTGATGAGTCATAAAAAAGAAAGAATCCATTGTGAGATACAGATCCCATACTCGGTTTTCAGGGCTGACAGATGAAAAAATGCTAACAGATATCAAACAAAACCATGTCTTACCTTTTTTCTTTTGAATTCTTAACATGCAGACTAGATTACTAGTCACCCTCCACTCTCAAATCATGATCAAATTTTAATAGAGGTTTTGTATAATTTTATCAATTATTTTCCCAGTTTAATTTCACAAAAAAAACCCACTTCAAAATTATGACACATAAAATTGAGACAACAGTAAAATTTCTATAGAGGTATCAGAGAACATTTTTTTTTTTTTTTTTTACAAGTAGGTAAGATCAACACTGAGAGCTGAACAAAGGAAAAAAAAAAAGGGGGGGGGGGAGAAATCAACCCCAAAAGTAATAGCAAGGATCAATAAAGCTGAAAGTTAAGGATTTCAAAAACACCTAGATTTTACTAGGCAACTTAATCCTAGTTTCAAAGCCCTTAAGGAGTCTTAACCACATGGATTTTCAATATCACTTAGGGCTAAGTTACACAGAGAAGTTACTCTAAGGCCATATGTTACCAAGCCTCAGCTGCTATGCAGTAATTGCCTTCACTTTACAATAATTGTGATTTAGTCCATAGCAAATGCACAGCCTTCTGAGATAATTCGGCCCACAATTAGAATGCCAGGGGGACTTCACACACAATGAAGACAATTCCCAATGTCACTGGTGTCCAGTAACTTCTCTGCTTATCTTGTTTGTATATACTAAGTGTATTCCTAAAAGTGCACATAGGTACCAAATAGAACTTTTTAAAGTCAGGCTAACAAATAGTCCTTGCAGGATCAATAGATAAATATATTTAATCACTTTTTAAAAGCACGATTTAAAAATAGATTTATTTATTGAAGAAGTATCCCAGTATTTTACCTGGTATGTAAGAAAAGGAAGTACTCTATATGTAAGTATACACATACTGTGCAAAGAAAGTTGCTTTTTTATCTCTTGAGGAAGATCTGTTTTCCTTCTATTTAAAATAGGCTGTTTATGTTACTAAAAACAGTTGCTACAAATTTGGAAAACTTTGACTACCACTAAAAATTTACAACAAACCACAACTACAAACTTTAAAACTTTAATGGTTCCTAAGAACCTACTACATTTATTGTCCCATCATATAAGTTAGAGAAAGAAAATTTACAGTATATCAGGAAAACAAAGACATTTTTCCATTATAAATTAAAAAATAAAATCCTTTTTGCAATATGGCTTTCAGCACCCTTTTAGCTGCAGAGGGTTGGGTCTTTTTAGAAGCAAAACTATGAATATTGAAGGGTTTATAGTGATCGAATTAAAGATCAATACTACAATATATATGTTTGTGGAAAATAATGCAAACACAGAAATGGGAAGTTCAAGAAGCATCAGAAACATTGGGAAAACCAAAAACATTTAAATAGGTTCCAATTTAAATCTGGTTCCAATACAGGAAATGTATAAATATCTCTTATCATGTGATTTTTCTAAGGTCTGTTTTTCCAATGAATAAAGCTATTTCACATAAGAAGTTTTAATTAGATTTTTTTCTGCATTGTGAGCATGACTTCTTTGCACCTATGCCACTTCCAGTTTCCATGCTCACTTTGATTTAATGTCTGCAACATCACATCAGTGAACACGAGGAATTAGAGACGTGGTGTAACATTATTTCTAATTCCATTTCTGATCCTTGAATAATGGTAAAAGTGTATTCCAGAAAGGTAACCAATAAGTACTTGGGGTTAAAAGCCTTAAAGCACCTGTCTTCATGCACAAGAAATAGTCTTTGAGAATGGAGTTTGTGCATGTATAAACTGTCACTATCAGTCAGGAGCAAAACAAGAGCTTTGGGTTCAGTTTATCACGTTGTTGCCCCTGTCAGTCAGTTCGAGATGTGGTGCTTTGCATGGGATGGGTTCTGCACATCTCCCCAGCCACAACTGAATACTTCAGACAGAATGAAAACTCATCTTCACACCAGACAGTAAAACACTTTTTAGATCATCTGTTTCTCACATTTATTTATGTAAGGAGTTAGACAGTCAAAGTATGTCTTTATATACCCTTTTAAATTCCGGAAGGTGCCAGTTGCAGAAGGAGCTTTCTGAGTTGGTTATGGTGGTGGCAGCTTTAACTCTACTAGCCCTTATAGGCTTCATGCTGGCCTGACCTGAGCCTTTGTGTCAACCACAATTAGATTAATTACAGTTTCTAGAGAAAAACAAGGGCTTTAAATACAGAGCGTTTAATGAGTTCATGCAGTGATATGTCAGGGAAGCTGGGATGAACCCATGTATGTTTTGGTACATGGCTAGCTGACAATAATTGATGTCCTGTCTTAGTTGTCAGCTATCTCTCAGTTTAAGCATATGGCATACGACTGCACTAACAGCAAGGCGATATGTCATTGTCAGCATTTGGGTGTACCTTTTCTGAGTGCATGGGGTGTCTGATGAGACACCAACATCAAATTACAGTAGGCTTGGGAGCTGATTCTTCTCTTGATTAATTGCATTAATTGAAGGTAAAGTCTGCGCACATATCAAGGGCAAAACAGAACCTTCCTAATTTGTCTCTTTCTACACAGCTGACACCCACTTTTCATGGAGAAGTTCCAGCAAACATAGGCTTATAAGCGCTTAAGATTCCAGCTTTCATGCAGTAGGTTGCTAATAAATCCCATCATCATAGCAGTTTTGATGGGCATTATTTGTGCTCTTCTGTTTAAAAAAAACCCCACAACCAAAACAACAAAAAAATCTCAAAACTCTGGTATTATGTATTTTGGATTCCACTAAGAAATTCGTTAAAAAGCCCAAACAGACCAAAAAACCCCACAACTTTATAATGATAAAAGGAGTGATATCTTTCCTACTAACTGGTTATGTTTAAACTGAAAGTTTGAACCAGACTTATTAATGTAATGGACAAGGTTCTTAAACCTGTCATTAAGAACAAATCAGTTTTTCTGTTCTGTTTGTGGGTGACTTACAGATTTTTCTGGTTATCGATGAAGAAAGTGCAAGTCTGTGTATTGATCCTTGGCTATGACTGGAATCATGGAGCAAATACAGTAATTGTTCCATTTTGTTTCTAAACTTGGAGTCAGCACTGGGGCCCTAAAATAAAAGTTGTAGGGATTTATAATTGCTGAAGTGAGCTCTTGTCAGCTCAAAATTGATGAAATCTGTATTGCTCTGGTCTGTGCTACTAACAAAAACCTAAACAATCCGCTAAAATTTGTCATTTAAAAGGAAAAAAATAACAGCTAATGATGTCTGGATGATGTCTTGATAGTGTACAGTTTATTTTTTCTTTGCATACTTTCTTTTTTATTGCAACAAGCAGTGAAGGCCTTTCACCAAAAAAATTTATAAGGGAAACCTTAATTTTGTTTTAGTTTCCACTGCACTTCTGCAGTAAAATTATGATATCAACCTACCAGCAGTTATTTAGTATATTTATATGCCAGAGTGCTTCTAATTAGCAATAATGTGTTTGACTTCATGATTTCAGATTGAATTGCAGAACTGGCATTTAGAAGCAAGAGACAAATCAAAAAACCATAACCCCAAAGTAATTGCTTTTTGTGCTCCACCAAAAAGTAAACAAAAACTTGAGTCACCTATAAAGCAGTTTTTGGCTGGAACTGCATCTATGACCGGGTTTGTACAGTCCCAGGGACTCGGTAGTACTGGAGCTCTCCAGCACTCCCTTCCAACCTCGGCCGTTCTGCAATCCCATGAAATATGTCACATACGTTTGAGAATAAACTTTTTACCTTTAAAGGGGCACTCCCCCACCCTGCCTTTCTTTAGCATGAAAATCCATGTGGCAAGAGACCTGTTAAAAGCATAGTGTTTGAAAGAGGTAACATACATGCTACATTATTTTACATCTTTCATTATATAAGCACAGTATTAGTTCAATAACATGGACATTCTGTTTAATGTATCTCTTTTAAGAACAGAAGTGATTGTTATTTTGATGTTTACCATAATAAAAATATTTTACTTATTTCCATATTATCCCTATTACTTCGGACTGATAGGAGGAAAAAGTCTTTAGAAACTAACTCTTTTAGTGCTTCAAGCAGTGGAAAATCACACTTCTGTAAGTAACACATTTCATCAATATTTTTTATACTGTTTTCAGGACCACCAGTTGTTCTTACAGGTCTTTGAAAAACATACAGCTTAGTATTGTCCTTTCTACAGGGCAAATCCAAAGGTGGGACACTATTTTAGTAGCAGCATCATTAGTAGTAGCATTAGTACTCTTTTCAAGTTTAATGTGTTAATATTCCTTGCCCACAATTTTATTCTGCTGCTTTAAAAATGAGAATTATAAGTTTTGACATGCATTAATTTTGGGTTGTTTTGGGTTTTTTTTCTCTCCAGGGAGAGATTCAGAGTGGCATTGTAAAGCACTAGATGAAAAAGGATGTAGTGTTGAAGGAAATTTTGTGTGTGACAGGAAAGGTGCACATTGGTAGGTTGCCCTGATGCTTTGTCAGACAGGTGTTAAATTACTGCATTAAAAATGTTAAACATTATTAGAAATATTTGTAGCAAGGTTTTAGTTATAACTTTACTTAAGTTAGGTTTTTTCTATAAAGATACAGGAATTATCTGGCCACTTGAATTTTTTTTTTACTGCCTGCTATAGTGACAAGACTTAAAAGCAGTTTGAGAGAAAAACAGAGGATTTAATTCTCTGTATTGAGGGACAGGAATAGTTGGACAACATTGAATCTGAACACCGTGGAATGTGAATTAATGGAAGTGGGTAGGAATTGTCCAGTTTTCATTAAGGCAGTCGAGGACAATGAAAATACACCATGACTTGATAAAATAATGTGTCTTAATCAGAGTAGTATGTACTCCTGTCTGTTTAAGGAGTCCATATCTATCAACCTTTCTGTTGGACAATTAAGTGGCAAGAAAAATAATTACCATACCTGCTGCTAAGTTTAGAAATATAACCTCTTTCTAACCTAAGACAGAGATAACAAGTGCCCTGAAATGCCTAAAACAGCAATAATGTCCCTTGGGTTTGTAGTTCTCTGCTTTTGCTTTTAAAACAGATGGAAAGCTGTGCCCTGCATTTTTCAGGAGATGGGTTGATTATCTGGCCATGGAGCTGGTTGGTCCCTAGGAGAGGAGCAGAAGACGATATATAGGTTGCAGAGGGACTGTATCCATCAAATTCCTCTCTCACGTCAGGACATATTTAGAGAGGCAATGCCTTGGTGCTTTAAATGACTGCTTGCTCCACGGAAATAGAGGTTATATTCCCCTACGCATGTGTTATTATACAAAGGCGTTGTTTCCTATGGGCGCTATAAATCAGCTTTTCATACTATAAGCTGTTAAGGGTCGTTTGCTACAGGAAATTAGTATGTGATGCACCGTGGGGCAAAATTCTTTTACTGGTTAGTTAAAATTCTAGTACAAGTCCACACAGCTGCAAGCTTCCTTGTGAAGACTTGAAATGCATTGACAATGGCAATTGCAGACTGACCTTTTGTAGGCTTCAGAGGTGTTAGCTAGCCCTGTGGGTCTGAGACACAAACACAACGTCTGTCTGGATTCTCTGGACATGAGCTAATATTTGTAACGTTGAAATAAAAAATGTGTGTAATTCATGGAGATGTGGCTGCCCAGAGGTTTGTGAATATGTGGCACAGTGTCTGGTTGCAGGCCTGTAGCCCGTGGTCCTATGGTATGAAACAAATTTACTCATCAAGGTCTCCAAAGTATTTTGTCAGCCCCTGTTCTGCCCTGTTTTAGGGAACAAAGTATCAGTGAGAAGCAGTGTGCTGTGAATTCAAATTTAGTTTACTGAACATTAAGTTTTCCCACACAGAGAAGAGTTTGATTGGTTTGGGTTGCTTTTTTTTTTTTTTAATGTATTTGTATATTGTCTACAATATCGACAAGGTAGGTGAAGAAAGGCAAAAAAAGTCTATAGTGAAGTAATAAAACATAGAAAAATCCAGAGCAAAGTGTTCAAGTGATTTGCCTCAAAAGTTTGAGTGAACAGGGCAGGTAGAAAAGCATATAAACTGCAGGAGTTCAAATGTAAAATGGAAATTAGGAAGTGAAAACTTTGAGGCACAATTCCCTAATACTAAAATATATGCAAAGGAAAAAGTTTTTTTCTTCTGTTATAGAGTTATGGAAGTAATTACAGACCATGAAAACATTACAGGAAAACACTTGATTTACTTAATTGAAATCAAACATCCTCCTCATTCTATTAGCAGGAAAAAAAAAAACCAAACAAAAAAAGAAGTGAAGAGCTACTAATAACCAAAGGTAGATTTCTTTAAAAATATGGGGGCTTTTAGACTCTAAACTCTGACGAAATGTAGAGACAGAGCAGCTTTTGGTAACTGGATCTTCTATATCCCAGGGATGTTCTGCCAAGAGTGAAGTCACTGGCACTTTGTGACACTCACAAAGAGGTCTTGAATTAAGTTTGCACAATAGGACCAAACAGCAAATAAAGGAGAAACACCGAAAGAGGTTACAGTTACTGAAAGAGTGTAAAATTGCAGATGGAAAATAGTTCTTTTCAAGACTCAAATATTAGAAACGAAACATAGTTAAGAAGAGGGAAGAGAGGTTTAATGTGAGGGATAAAAGCAGTTCCTGTCAGTTAAGTATGAGGAATAATCTCCCAAGGGGAAATAATGATACTTCTGTCACTTAGCACTTTGGTAATTGGATTGCATAACACATTCCGAAACACATGGTACTGAAGGGAACAATTCTGTGCTGTCAGACCATTAATTTGTTACTGTTAATAAACCACTTCTGTGTTATGCTTATAAAAGGTAAAATGTACAGATACTTTTCCTTCTTGATAGCCAGAGCACTTGTGTGCAGCACTCACACATATGCAGTTATCTGCATGCATAATTTATTTAGCCATGTAGAAAAATGAGCCACAAGTGTTCATAGTAAGAGAGTTAATCAATAAGTCTCAGAATATATCATTGTGAAAGGGGTGCTGTGTTTGTTGACTTCAAGACTGTCCAGGACTTCATTAACTTGATTCTTTCAAAGATATTATCTGAAGAACAGTCTTGCCTAGATCATTTGCTGCATATAATTTAAATTTTCTCAAACGATGTTGACATCAATGATCAGATAAATGATGTGCTTATCTTGTTTCTGACCTCTTTTAGTACATCATTCATGATCTATTTCTGTTGGGGCTCAAAATTTAGTCTAAGTAAATAGTTATCGCTATATGTGATTATGTCAACCTCATAATCCTAAAGAAGACATAAAAATTTCTCAGGAACTCTCATGTTCTTCTTTTGTTGAATTAACTGCATTTGATCTTTTTTCAACTATCCAAAGGAGAGGAAGGTTTGTGGACACACTGCTATTAGCCAAATTCTTTCTCAAAAGAAAAGTAATTTCTTCTTGACAATAGTTAGATTAAGAACCCAACGACATGATGAAGATGTTAGACCCCTGCAATTAAAATTCGGGGTAAAATAAGTAAGCATCCAGATTAAGATTATACAGTAAACCAAATGGACCAATTTTTTTTTCTGGATTTAATTCTATATTAAAAAAAACATTTTACTTGTATGGGGTACTGAACTTAGAACTGAACTCACCACTTGGCTCAGCGTTGGACACAGAAAGGTGCATAGTTTGAAGGTTTGCTATCCAAAGCCATTCCACTTATTCTAGTTTGGGTTTTTAGAAGCTTTTTCTTGACTTTGTGGATTTATTTTTAGAATTGGTTAATAAATGCACGAGTACCAATGTTGCGTTTTCTTTCTCTTTCTTGAGACAAAACCTCCTATGCAAAAGAAATGCAGGCCCTTGTTTTGTGAATGCTTTTACTTTTCTATTTCAAGAGTGAAAGTGAATATTCACTCGGTACACAACAGAAAGGAAAGAGGGGAATGGGGAATGAAGATCTATAGAATTTTTGACCTTGGCTTCTTTCAAATCATTATTATGTTGTCTGTCATCATGGTTTTTAATGAAAATCACAGTTTTACTGAAAGGCAGAACATCTCTGTCTGTATATGTGTAGAAAAAGGGCTTGAAATCATCTCTGTATTTACTGTATTTCAGTGCACAGATGAATGATTACTCAAATTGCTTATTGATCATAACTAGAGATTTGCACAGCTAATTACATAATATATTGAAATCCATGTATTTCTGCTTAATTAGTCATGCTCTTGGATTAAGATATGTTTGTGTACATTAGTAGAATACGTAACAAAATAGGAATCAAGCCTCTATGAAAGTACACATTTTAGTAATAAACTAGGCAGTAATGTCAGCAAAATGTCATTCATGTTGAAAGCGAGCCAAATTTGTCTCTTCATCAATGGCAAATATAAAATACAGTTCCAACTTCTTTTAAAAGAAATTGTAGAGGATTACTTAATTAAATTAAACCCTTAATTCTCTTAGTATATTGTTGATTATATTATTTCTTATTCTTGGTCTTTTCAATCTTGAAACTCTTCTGTAATCTCACACAGAATACTGTAGAACTGTATATAAGGACACCTGAAGCTACATTTTATAATAGTGGAATTGCTTTAGTTTGGAGGGAAGCAGCAAAAAAACCTGACAACAGAGGAAAATAGAAGAGGTTTACTTTCTGTCCAGGGTGCCATCACTGGCTTGTGGGGTCCAGAATAGATTTTATGCAATGAACTGTTGTTTTGAATTATTTTTATGTAGTGTTGAGATTTTTCTACTAGGAGGATGCCAGACTGTTGGGAGCAGGCAACGTAAGGTAGCCTACGATTTAGGATTGCTTCATGAGGGGAAAAAAAGAGTATAACTGTTAGCAGTGGGGAAGACTGCTGTGCCTGTGTATTGCAAAGCAACTGCATGCTGAATGCTTGGTACAGGCAGTGGGCTGGAGTAAGGAGCATTTTTTCCAGGCATTTGAGCAACTACATTTTTTTCCAGGCACTTCTTAAAGGGAAAATACCATATTGTCAAGTCTGAGAGCCTACGCACCACTTGCTCGTTTTGTTTTATTTCTTAGTCTGGCATCCTATTTTGATCAAAATGTGATTTCAAGCAAATCCTTGTTGCCCCAGCTAAGGACAAAATTGTGTCTGGATTGGAATATCATAGCCTCTTCTTTCATGCAGAGTAGTATTCAGAGACAATTAAAACTTTCATTAAGTCAGAAATGTCCACTCTGAGGAAGTACCATAAAAAACAGCATTAAACAGCATCTTCAACCTGCTGCCCTGAGCCTGGTTCCTATCATACTGCATTTGGAGAGATCTGAAGGATATTTTCTGATGGCTTGTGAACAGTCTGTTAGCTGTCTGTGCAATTGCACTTGAGAATAGCTTCAAAATCCCTCTTTGAAGCTGTGACCTAGTATTGTGTGGCTCAATATGACTTAAACTCTGGCCTCTTAAATCAGTAAGTTCCATTTTTTAAATAGTATTTGTATTTGAAGCCTAAATAAGTTGTCTTTAATGTGAATGAAAATATGAGGAAAATTAGCAGTGATACATCTCAGCCAGTTCCATTTTGCTGCCAAAGACTTTTACTTGGCGGGAAGGCATATGCATATGAAGAAGTCATAGATGTGGTTCTTCAACCGAAACAAATTAAATCAAAAATGGAAATCAATAGTTGCAAATCTTCATAACATGAAGTAATGATAGGAAAAAAAAAGCTGATTCTAGAACACTCACTGCAAATGGTTACCGTTTCCTTAGGACTGATGCTTTTATCATGATTGCAAACTGTGAAAAGTGGTAGGCTTTGCAAGCACTCAGTGGTCTAATTCCATGACTGAAGGACTGTAAATATCCTCACAGATATTTAGCAAAGCTGCGGGACAGCTTCATACTTAGTACAGTGAAATACATAGCAGACTTCTGTACTAACAGCTTATGCCTACAGCTGAACATATTTAAGGCTAGGAAGCATTAGAGCCTAGAAGGGGATCAGGGAAAATGACCACATAGTTAAAATATTGAAGTCGTAAGTGAGGAAGAAGCTGTCTGTTGAAACGTTCTTGAGAAGTAAAATGGTTTATTTTGCTAGGTGGAGGAGTATCATCCTTTGGCAACAGACATGATGTTGTTGGACTGCTGAAAATTCCTGTTGGATTATGCATCTGAAGCACTGTACTGGGGAGAGCAGCTCCTCTGTGCTTCTGGGAGAGCTTGGTTTGCAAGATAAATGCCTGAGAATGGGATTTCTCCAAGTATTCCAAGAATCCAAGAAACAGTTTCTAGAAGCCTTTGCACTTTGCTGGTGAAAACTCTGGAGAGTCTTAAAGGCTGGTTGTGTAAAATTTTTTGATCAGTAATAATATTAAGAACTTTATTTTTTTGATCTGAAGCACAGAAGTTTGTTGAAATATTAACTAAATCACCTCTGTAAATGTGATTTAAATATAATTTATGTGTTGTGATCAATAAGATTCCTAAAAGATATTGTGTACCAGCCACCTGACTGATTTCTAAATGCCTTCCCAGATTAGAATAAATATAAGATAGCTGGTTTTGTAAAATAGCAGCACAGTACATACCTGTTGGTAGTTGCCATAACAATTTATTGTAGTCACGGATGATATGTAGGGATGGGAGTAACAAATGTCACATAGCATAGATCTTAATATTTGGAATCTTCTTTGAAGTATGAATCTTAACGTGGCCATTGACATAACCAATAGAAAGGAAGGATAGCGTGAGTCATAGCTTGGAAGGAGATAATCTACATAAGTAGATAAACTCATTGCATCTTCAGATTCAGAAGGGAGTATATAAACAGGTGATTCAACTTCCTAAAAGGGTATACAATGGCAGGGCAAGGGGGAATGGATTAAAACTAAAGGAAAGTTTAGATTAGATATTAGGGGGAATTTTTTTTACAGAGAGAGTGGTGAGGGGCTGGAACAGGCTGCCCAGAGAAGTAGTGGATACCCCATCCCTGGAAGTGTTCAAGGCCAGGTTGGATGGAGCCCTTGGCAACCTTCTGTAGATCTAGGCCTGAGGTTGGTGGCCCTGCCTGTGTCAGGGAGGTTGGAACTCTGTGATCCTTGGGGTCCTTTCCAACCTAGACCATTCTAAGATTCAGCAGTGTACCTGTGAGCAGTACGTATGCAAATACATTTATTGATGTAGACATAATGAATTAAACAAACAAAAAAAAATTAATCCAGCGATGCATCTTACTGTGGCTGAAGATACTTCTGTAAAAGCATACAAACAAAACCAAAACTGGACCAAGTTCACATTGTAAAGAAAGTAGGGAACTTTCAGTGGAATCTACTAAACTGACCTTGAAGTTATCCTTCAAGATCCTGATCCTATCCAATTAAACACAATGGAAACATTGATACGTATTTTATTTAGCATTGTATTTAGTCCTATGACCTGGAGAGGGATTTAATGAGGTCATAATGTAAAGTAGTTAACGATAAATATTGCATTTTTCTTTTCTTTCTGATATCTGCATCTTTTAGACGTTGTATTTCAATCATGCTGTTTAAAATTATAAATTAAGCTGTATATTATATCTCTGACAGTGGTCAGGAGCACCAGAACAACCAGGAATACCATTGTGTTAGAGACAATAAAAGGGAAGTAGTACCTGGCAGGTTTAAAAACTTGGCATTAAAACAGTATTAATATAAATCCATTCTACTAGTCTAAATAATAATAATAATTAAAAAGGCAAGCTTTGTTTTCTAATGTATATAGTAATATTTTATCCCTGTACTTTTAATAAGGCAGAACTCACTGCTGTGTTATCATTAAATTAACCTTGTTGAGACTTAAGGTTAATGAGAGCATTTATCAATGTGATCTAAGAGGAGAATGTTTTGTTCAGAACAGCTTTCTAGTATACTACAGTAACTTTGATAAACCCTTTTCTTCACAGGTTAATTTAATGAGTGGAACTTTCTGAAGTGAAAAATGTGTATGGTATGCTGAGTGTGTATGCTCACTTTGAAGCTGGCTTCACTTTTCATCATTGGAGTAAAGAATGTGTGTATGTAAGTATGACTATGCGTTTTTCCATGGATTATTTTCATACTAACTCGAATAGGGTTTCACAGCATGTAATTTAAGGTGGCAGTTGGCCTTTTTGTTTAATTTACACTTTTTGTCTTCTGTGTATTATTTTTGCCCTCTGTTCACATTGTTCTGAACAATTTATGCCTTCATCATTCCTACAGAATAAATGAAGTTATATTTGAACTCACGTTTAGGATGCAAACATAGTCCTCTATACCCTTGAGAAAGCAAATCACTGCTATAAGGAATAATTAGGTTTTAATTGACATTGACATTTTGCTATGTATGTGTCTTTGTCAGACCTTGTTCATTCCTTACGTCCGTCCGTCCTTTTGTCCATCCTTCCATCTGCCCTCCCTCCCTTCCCCCCTCCTTTCCTCCTTTCCCCTCCTTCCATTTAACATGCCTGATATTTCCTTCTCATTATATACATTCTGATTCCTTCAATAAAATAACTCACAGTTAATAAAAATACTGAAAAAAGCACAGAATAAAACTTAGTACTTACTAGCAGGCTCCACTTAACTCTTATTCCTCCAGTTCATGTGACTTGCACTTTGGTTTAATTCTGTTAACCAGAGTAAAGAAGACAGACAGTCAATAGATACTGCACAGAAACTGCTTAAAAGTGTTCAAGACTTTATCCCTTGGCATTGATAATGGATCAATATCTGGCCAGATTTTGTGTTCTTGTGGGGGGAATATGGTGATGAAATAAAGCTTATTTTTAAAGTAATTATTTGCTTAAAAGACTCCTTGGCCATTCTAAACCCAACTGCTTTTTGAGTGTCATTCACAATCCACACATCCTTTTGCTAATCAATACATATTAGATGTTCATCCAAACTTGCTACTTGTGTCAGCTTTTAGGTCCCTTTTCTCAGATGCGATGTGCTACTGCTTTACACCTTTAGGGAGGACATTCCTTGTCATTTGGTACAACTGCAAAAAGACTCAATATGCTCCTTAGTGTAAAAAAAAAAAAAAGAATGTTGTGAAGTGGTAGAGCCTTCCATCATGTCATTCTCCTTCAATGTGTAGAGACTCCTAATTATGAAGATTGTGGCACGTGAGCTAAATTGCTCTCTAATCCCCCATTTTCCTTCTTGCTTGAGTACCAAGCACCAAAAAGGAAAAAGCAAAAAGATGTAAGGAACACTTCAGGAATCACAGCTTCATGTGTTAGTGCAGCAGCTTTTCACAGAGCAGAAGTGTTGAGGTGGTGGCCCGTTCTTCATAAAGGAAAAATATCTGCAGGCAGAGCCCTGTAAAGAGCCCTCAACTTTGTCATTCTTTTCTGCTGCTCTCTGTAATATCTAGCTACCCTGAGGGAATGTTTCAGAGCTCATTTATGTTGGATTGTTTGTGAAAGGTGGAAAAACAGATGTGCAAGTTAAGGTAGACTGGGAATGGGAATCCTACATGATCGTTGGCTGCCCAAAGCACATGGGTGAGTGTCTCTGTGTCTGTGTGTATTATAAGCGATGCTTTTATTAAAATAATTCCTTCTTAATCAGAAGAAAAGATAACACAAGTAAGGTCATTCCAGAGGACATTCTCAGAAGCACAAGGAAAAAAAAAACCAAGGGAAATGCCAGGGAAGGAGAGTGCATTTTGCTGCATTTAGTCAGTTCCATTTTAAAATGCCACTAGTGTTTGGCATTTAGCCATTTGCTAGAGAGAAAACAGATTCCCAGTCTCAAAGTCCTAATGATGTACTAGAGATTAAAAAGGAAAATTATAATTAATTTTGTGTAAAGTCCAAAGGCGAAATGCACTTGAGTTAGGAAAAAAAATAAAAATAATTGTCCTATTTCAAGTGCTGGCATTCTTCAGAGTGATGATGGGGACATATACAGGAAGAAGAGCTAATGAGCTGCTGTTTTCTAATCAAAGCAGAAAAATCTAGTGGCAAAATGACAGGCTTCCCATTTCAATGTCATTTACAAAATGACAAAAATAGCCCATTGCTTACTCAATGAAGAAAGAATTACAAAGTTTATTGCTAATGAGTATTTTTGTTGTCATTTTTCTTAATAGAACAAATGTATGCATGTGGTTTGCTGCTTAACATAATTTTTATGTTAAGATGACAAATCTACCATATTTCTTTCAGGTATTGATAGACGCTGTCTTTTTTTCACAAGCTTTTCCAGTTGAGAAGCTCTTCCAGTCCCATGTGTGTGTATCTGTGTCTACCTACCTGTCCTGATTAAAAATAGATGCACAATTAAGAGCAGAAAGTCTTGTACAGCAGTGCAAGATGGCACTCTCCACTGAAGTGACTAGAAAGAAAATGTTGAGAAATATTGATCTGATCCTATATGGAAAAAATTATCTGCCAAGATGTTACGTGTGAAAACTACAAAAAAAACACCCAAAACCAAACAACCAAACTTTCAAAAGTTTGAATAGAAAAATCAAAGATGGAAAGAATGACATAACAACAGAACAACCTATAAGGGAAAGCCTATTCGCTTTACATTGTTATAGAGAAGGTGACACTAAAAAGTAGGAATTTTGTTGGATAGGTTTGAAAAGCTGCAAAATAACATTAACTACCTAGACCTTTTTCACATTTAAGCTATTCTTCAATAAGTCTTCCAATTTTATATTTTTTTATTAATGTTAGCTGCTATTATATTTCATATGGTAGTAGTTGGGTAAGCAGGTCTGATGAGTAAAACAAGAGATCATGGGAAATAGCATCTCTTAAGGCTGAGTATTTAAACAGATGGAATTCCCTTCACTTACAAATATTTTATAAAGAAAACAATAACTTTGTGTTCTAATTTTTCTCAGATTTGTACCCAAACTTAGCCTTAGCAATAATGTACACAATAAATCATACTGTGGTAGCACTCTCGAGAAAAAACAGCCCTTGAAGATTTGACATTAAATTTATGTATATTTCAAATAAGTATAGCAATGCTAGCCTTTAAAAATGAAATAGTTTTTAAAATTACGTCAAGGATGTTTTTCTTCACCTGTATAAAAATGTCAGGTTCTGTATCTTCCATGAGTCAGGTTTCAGGGAGAGCACCCTCTCTCTTTCACCTCTTCTTAACCTATAACTAATCAGGTTATCCTAAAATGCATGATGAGAGCATAGTTATCCACTTCTTTAAAATTTGCACCTAGCTTTAAAGAACAACTTTTGTCGATAGTTTCTACTGTTACCTTGTTTTATTCTTATTCAAATATTTCTCTTCTCAAGCATTTTTTTTTCTGTCATCTGTGAGACAATTCTTTGCTGCTCAAATTTCGCTACTTCAGCTGTCCCTGCTGGCTGTTCTTTCTTTTTTTTTTTTCTGTTTCTGACCCTGGTTGGGTTTTTTTAACTTTTTTTCTTGTTTGTTTTTTTTTTTTAACCTGTTCCAATGCCTCTGGATTCCTCACTCCCATTTTCCAAAGGTCTGTGCTTCTGTGTATGCCGATGTCAATTCAGTATAACAGTAGCAAGTTCCCTCAGTGTGCGAGAGGTGAAAAGAACGGGCAGCTGGTGAGTACACATGCACCTTCAATACCAGTTCTGTTACTTGTTGAATTTTTAATCCAGTGCCCAAGATCATGCAGATTAGTGCGAGTAAATACTGATATGTGGTGTATTTCATCTCACAAGTGACATGAAAATAAGCAGCTGTGTTTCACTCCCAGTAAAGAATCATCCCAGTATGAATTACACCCTTAGTTGGATATCCGCAGCTAACAATTAGTCCGTAAGAGTTATGTTTCAGATAGATCTGGAAGAATTTAGTTTCAGGTAGATCTGTTGTTAGGGCTTTTTTCCTTCGGAGGTGGTGAGAACTTTTTAAACAAGTTATGTGACATAAGAGAGAACCTGCATCTTGATCTTGGCTTATGCATCGCTCTGGTAGAGCAGTGTTAAGAGCATAGCTGGGAAGATGAGGTGTCTCCTCACAGCTTGGCTTGGTTCAGCTAAAACCTTAGGACTTATCAATAAGCTAGTTTAGATGCAGAACAAGATTTCATAACTTACAAGAGGTTTCAGAGTTTTGTTCATTGCGCTCAGTTGTGCTCAGATCTTGGCAGCTGAAAAATTTGAGGTAACAGATCTAGTTTGTGATACATTGTCATGTATTTCAAGTCTTTTTTTTTTTTTTTTCCCCCCTTGACAACTTTGTTTACTGAAATAAACCCTCATTTTGCTGCCTAGCTGTTCTTGTGATTTGCTCTGCCAAACTTCACTTGGATATTTTAGTTTTACTGCTGTGTTGTAATTTTTTTTCCCAATGGACAGCTGTCTACATAGGCACTTCAAGTCTAGTCAATTTTTAGTCGTAGAAAAAGTAAGTGTATATGAAAGATTTTTCAGAATTGCAATTTAGTTTCAAAGAACACGGAAGGCATAGGATGGGAGGAAAACAACTGTGTGCACTGTATTTATGTTTAATAAGAATTGAGCATTCTGTTCATTGGGTAAAGCAATTCAGACTGTGTATTTTGGAAACCTTCATCTTTGTTTCAAAGGCAGATTTACCTTTTGCTTATATACAAATGTCTAAATTAAAGTATTGATCAAATCTGAGAAGAGCGAATCTGCATAGTCTGAAGATTATATACCCAGTACGGCCCGTTGTTTTACCTAGAAGGAAATGGCTTTTTTTGCTTCTGTATTTGCCTAGACGATTTTATTACAGGGATCATAGGCATCTTTCAAATATATTCTCATGTGTTTAAGGTTTGTATGAAAGTAGTATTTTTTAAAAATATATGTATGGTTGAAAGTGGTAATGTTTAACTGTATGTAGCGTGAAGTGTGTGTTACTTTTTCTAAGTATGGCTAAAATGTAAATTTTAAAAAATCCAACGTGCGTCAGTCTGCACAAATGGACTTCTAACTGAAATGATGTGCTTTAGAAAAAGTTCTCAGGGTAAGTCAGTTAACATTGAGATTACATAAGATAACTATTAAATGTCCTCAATGAAATTAACCCAAAAAACCCAAAATATTCCCCATGGGGGAAGAGGTCATCTCCTTTTCTTGCCTTCCCCCCCGC
Source organism: Laterallus jamaicensis coturniculus (assembly GCA_022605575.1). Classification (NCBI taxonomy): domain Eukaryota; kingdom Metazoa; phylum Chordata; class Aves; order Gruiformes; family Rallidae; genus Laterallus; species Laterallus jamaicensis. Next base: position 9,845,638 of record JAKCOX010000005.1, read on the forward strand.
CCCTGAGTAGGAGTAGTTGCACTGATGTGTGGTAATCCCCATGGGTCAGGCTGCAAGTATTAAGCGGTTAGTAATAGTAACATACTGTCGACATCTTATGTAGAAGTGATGCACGTGAACCCCGAGTGACTAACAGTAAAACACCTGTTCTGGGGCAAAACAGCTGACAACACTTATTTGAGAGCTGTTCTGTGCTGCTGCAGGTAGTTCCAGCCAAGTGCAGGGGGAAAGTGAAGCCTTTCATGTGGGGGAGGGAAGCAGTAGAGCTACAGATCTGTTAAAGGGGCTTAGTGAAAAGTGTTATTAGTGAAAAATGTTAGAAGCAAAATAGGAGGAGGGGGATGAGCAGAAACAACAGCTCTCAGAGAATAATACAACTCAGAGTGTCTGGCACAGGCACATGGATGTTGCTTGGCCCAGCAGCTGGAGGCAGGGCTGTTACAAAGACCCACTCTTGCAGAGGCAGCTTAGGCAAAACAGGTGTGCTTATGGGGCAGCTTAGCGATGGTGAAGCCGGCCCTCAGGTGGCTTTGAGCAATGGCTGTGCTTCAGTAGCCAGCCTAGAGGCACCAGACTCTGCCCTTCAGCAGGCAGATGTTTTGAATTAGAAAAAAACCCAGCACTGTCAGTGGATATTTTTATTTTCATGTGTTTTTATTAGGTCTTTCTGCATGCCATCCTCATACACTGCACAGATGCTTGTCCTCAGGCTTGGTGATCATGCAAATTGTCTGGTTTTGGAGCTTGTCTCCACTGTCCAAGGCACAATTTGGAACTTGAGATGGTATATCTGCTGCCTCCTAAGCCCTCTGGAGTGCTGTGCCATCTCCCTAGTCCTGACTGTTCCTCCTCCAGCAGGCAGGTTTGTTCTACCTACAGCAACCACCCTGAAAAGCACCAAAACCACGCTGAAGGTTTGGGTGAGGTTATTACTGGTGTGTGAGGAACTTTGACTTAATCAGCAGACCTGTGTCACTGCTCAGACCTTTGCATGCTCCATAATGATAGGGAGGGCTGACATCTCTCTTGCTTGGGAGTTGGGGTACACGATTATAACGTGTTCTTGCATCAGCAAAACCCCTGATTTCCAGCATGTCCCCCAGGATACAGAATCACAAGGTTGGAAAAGACCTTTAAGATCACCAAGTCCAACTATTCCTGTCCTTTGCTAACCCATATCCCTAAGCACCTCATCTACCCTTTTTTGTTAAACACATCCAGGGAAGGTGACTCAACCACCTCCCTGGGCAGCCTGTTCCAGGCCCCAACAACTCTTCCAGTAATATTTTTTTTTTCTAGTATCTAATCTGAACCTTCCCTGGCACAGCTTCTTGCCATTTCCCCTTGTCCTATCACCTGTCACCTGGCTGAAGAGACCATCATCCACCTCTCCACAACCTCCCTTTCAGGTAGTTGTAGGTGGTGATAAGGTCTCTCCTCAGCCTCCTCTTCTCCAGGCTAAACATCCCCAGCTCCCTGAGCCGTTCCTTATAGTATTTGTCCTCCAGCCTCTTCACCAGCCTGGTTGCCCTTCTCTGGACTCATTCAAGGACCTCAATGTCCTTCTTATGGTGAGGAGCCCAGAACTGGACACAGCACTCGAGGTGCAACCTCATCACTGCCGAGTACTGGGGCGCAATCACTTCCCTAGACCTACTGGCCACACTGTGTTTGATACAAGCCAGGATGCTATTGGCTTTCCTGGCCGCCTGGGCACACTGCTGTCTCATATTCAGCCTGCAGTCAACCAACACTCCCAGGTCTTTCTCTGCCTTTAAGCTCTCCAGCCAGTCTCCCCCAAGCCTGTATCGCTGCAGGGTGTTGTTATGTCCCATGTGCAGCACTCTACACTTGGCCTTGTTAAGCCTCATCCCATTGGTCTCAGCCCATCTATCCAATCTGTTCAGGTCCCTCTGAAGAGCCTCCCTACCCTCAGGCAGATCAACACTTCCTCCCAGCTTAGTGTCATTTGCAAACTTACTGAAGGAGCATTCAATCCCTTCCTCAAGGTCATTGACAAAGATGTTGAACAAAACTGGAACCAGGACCGAGCCCTGGGGGACGCCACTTGTGACCAGCCTCCAGCTGGATTTTGTTCTGTTTACCATCACCCTTTGGGCCTGGCCATCCAGCCACTTTTTAAACCAGCTGAGGGTCCACCTGTCCAGGCCAGTGGCAGCCAGTTTTTCAATCGGAATGCTGTGAGAAACGGTGTCAAATGCTTTACTGAAGTCCAGGCAGACCACATCCCCAGCCTTTCTCTCATCCATTAAGCTGGTCACCTTGTCATAGAATCATAGAATGGCAAGGGTTGGAAGGGACCCCGAGGATCATAAAGCTCCAACCCCCCTGCCACAGGCAGGGCCACTAACCTCAGGCCTGGATCTACACAAGGTTGCCCAGGGCCACATCCATCCTGGCCTTGAACACTTCCAGGGATGGGGCATCCACCACCTCTCTGGGCAGCCTGTTCCAGCACCTCACCACTCTTTCTGTAAAAAACATCCCCCTAATATTCAATCTAAACCTTCCCTCCTTCAGCTTTAAACCATTCCCCCTTGTCCTGCCATTATCTGCCCTTTTAAAAAGTTTATTCCCCTCCTGTTTGTATGGTCCCTTCAGGTACTGGAAGGCTGCAATGAGGTCCCCCCTCAGCCTTCTCTTCTCCAGGCTGGACAAGCCCAGCTCCCTTTACCTCTCCTTGTAGGGCAGGTGCTCCAGCCCTCTAATCATCCTTGTGGCCCTCCTCTGAACCCTCTCCAACAGTTCTACATCCTTCTTGTATTGGGGGCCCCAGATCTGGACACAGTACTCCAGGTGGGGTCTCACGAGGGCTGAGTAGAAAGGGACAATCACCTCCCTGTCCCTGCTGGCCACCCCTCTTCTGATGGAGCCCAGGATCCCATTGGCCTTGCGAGCTGCAAGAGCACACTGCTGGCTCATGTTAAGTTTCTCATCCACTGTGACACCCAGGTCCTTCTCAGCAGGGCTACTCTCAAGATCAGGTTAGTTTGACAGGATCTACCTTTTGTAAACCCTTGTTGACTAGGCCTGATCCCCTGGGCATCACATATGTGCTACATGATATCTCCCAAGATGACCCTCTCCATGATCTTCCCCAGGACTGAGGTCAGACTGACAGGCCTGTAGTTCCCCATATCCTCCATCTGACCCCTCTTATATATGGGTGTGACATCTGCCAGCTTCCAGTCTAGTGGAACTTCCTCAGTCTGCCAGGATTGCTGATAGAGGATGGAAAGGGGTTTGGCAAGCACTTCTTCCAGCTCTGTCAGTACCCTCAGATGAATCCTATCTGGTCCCATTGATTTGTAGGTGTCTAACTGGCCAAGTAGGTCACTAATCATTTCCTCCTGAACCATTGGAGCTTTGTTCTGCTTCTCCTCCCTGTCAGCCAGTTCCTGAGGATAAGTACTCAGGGAATATCCAATTTTACTATTAAAGACTGAAGTAAAGAAGGGATTAAGGACCTCAGCCTTGTCCTCATCCCTTGTCACTGATGTTCCCTCTGCATCCAGTAAGGGCTGGAGATTCTCCTTGACCCTCCTTTTACTGTTAATATATCTATAGAAGGACTTTTTATTATTTTTTACAGAACAGGCCAGTCTAAGTTCCAGTTCGGCTTTAGCCCTTCTGACTTTCTCCCTACATGATGTCACTACATTCCTAAAGTCGTCTCAAGACACCTGCCCCTTCTGCCAAAGCTCATATTTTCCCCTTTTTCTGAGTATCTTCCTGGATCTCTCTACTCAGCCAAGCTGGCTTTCTTCCTCACTGACTCTTCTTCTGACAGACTGGGATAGCCTATTCTTGTGCTGCTTTCTTTCTTGAGAAGCAACCAACCCTCTTGGGCTTCTTTGCCCTCAAGGGCTGCTTCCCATGGAATCTTATCAAGCAGCTTTCTGAACAGTCCAAAGTCAGCCCTACGGAAGTCTAAGATGCTTGTTTTGCTGTCTCCCTTCCTTACTTCTCCCAGTACTAAGAATTCTATCAGCTCATGATCACTATGCCCCAGGCATTCTCCAACCTTCACATTCCCCACTAGGCCTTCTCTGTTTACAAACAAGTCCAACAGGGCACCTTCCCTTGTTGGTTCCCTCACCAGCTGGGTCAGGAAGTTGTCTTCCAAGCACTCCAGGAATCTGCCAGACTGCTTCCTCCCTGCTGTATTGTACTTCCAGGAGACATCCAGTAAGTTGAAGTCTCCAGTAAGGACAAGGGCTGGTGATCGTGAGATTTCTCCCAGCTGTTTAAAAAACAACTCATCAGCTTCCTCATCCTGGCCAGGTGGTCTATAGCAGACTCCCATCACTGTATCTCCCTGATTTCATGCTCCTCTGATTTTTACCCAGAGACACTCAACCCTGTCTTCACCATGCTCCAGGCTGTCAAAGCAGATGTCTGAATCAGGGAAGTTGCTCTGAAAGATACCTCAGGACAACGGCTTTTCAAGGGCCAGTGGGTTTCAGGGACTGGAGTCTGTCTTGGTGATGATCCTGAGCAGTTTGTAATCCACAATTGTAGACACAGCCTTTAGTCAGATGAGCAGGTCATAGCCTTGGAGACCAATTAGAGAAACTGTTAATACTAAGCTATTTTTTTTTTTTGTTTGATAATCAAAGATCCACTGAGTTACCTACTCAGCCCTAAAGCTGATGTTCAGGTGTTAGTCCAGCTCAGGGAGAGACATACTGAGGAGTATTGTGATGTGCAGTGCTGACAGCCCATGCAATGCCTATTGCATGGTACAAGATTTGTGTGCCCTGGGTATTGATCTAATTCATCCTGAATTCGCACGCATGTGTGAGAGGTGAGAGAAATCATTTATTTGTAACGTTAAAATAAAGTTTCAGTGTAAAGTTCCACCTTTAATTTTTATCAGTCTTGTACATCTTGTGGCAGCCAGATAAAGTGAACTGTAAAAATGGAAATAAAATATAAAAGTCAGCTAGATTTTGTCAGCTCACATCTGAAAAGAATGACACCTATGGAGTGAAAAAGCCGATGGAATATGTATTTACACAGTGCAGTGTAAGGACATTGAAATAATATTTTATGCCTGTTTTTGCTTTTTCCCATAGACAAACTTTGTGGCAAATCAGAAAATGAAGATTTGAACTAAAATTTATAATACTGAGCCAGCTGCTGCTTCTGGCTTTCTTTCTAAAAGGCAGCAGAGTTTTCAGGAGCAGTGGTACAGAAATTCAGGCTAGGAGACTGCAGTCTGGTAGTGAATTAGAATGGCACGTACAGTAACGGTAGAATTCAGAAAGTCAATATTAATTAGGAAAATCTATTTGAAATATGTTTTTCTATCAGTCAGTTCCTTGTTGCCAATGGGCATTTTCAGCTTTATCTACTTAGAAAAAACCCCCATGTATCAGGATAGATATAAGCATGTCCACCAAAATACATACTAAGCTGGTTTATGCCAGTAATGCTTAATGCTTAATAATCTGACTCTAGCCATGCAGATCCCTGAGATGCCAGTATGTCCAGTTCCAATGTTTTGTTGAGTTACTTGTTTCCTACTGTGGAGTGGACAAATGCCATGCTGGATTCCCTGTGTATGAATATTTTGACCTGAGAACAAGACTTCAAGTCCTGAAGTTGGATGCCGGAGTGGTACCATTCTAGTTTGAGGTAACCAAAAGGGAGAAGACTGCTCTTCCTCATGAAGCAGTGGGGCTGGGAAGCTGAGTTTTCAACAGCTTAGGTTGGCACAGAGGCTTGGATAAACAAACAAATATGACCTGAATAAAGTATGCATGATTTTACACTGAACTAAGGAAGTCGTGTAATTACAGGCAGCTGCTGCGAAGTTGGACCTGTATTAAATCAGTTATTTCATCAGTGTGTTTGAGGATATAAACAAATTAATGAAAGGCACAACTGGACCAGACTTGGCGAAGATGCCTTCCCCTCGCCCCCCAAAAGATGGAGGACTTTAATCCATCTCTGTCTTGAAGTGCAGGACAAATTTGTCAGATCCACTGCCTGTAGTTGTTGCTACATTGTTCATTGAAACAGTGGATATCAACTATCTCTAAAACAGATACAGATATCTCTGTATCTCAGTCTCTCTGAAACAAAGAGCTCTAAATTTAGATTCCTTGATACAGATTTATTTTTTTCTCTACTCCTCTTTGTCAAAGTACCCAAAACTGCATTGGCCTGTAACCTTTACTCTGTGTATTTACTCAGAACTAAAATGTAGACATACTTACAGGCCCAGATTTTTCAAACTGATTACTGAAGAGTCCTGTTCTTGGTTATTTTGCTTCCATTTCCCCAGAAGTTAGTAAAGTGGCATGTAAATAAAATGTGGAAATATGAACCTAATGAGGTTCAACACTGTGAAGTGTAGGGTCTTGAACTTGGGCCAGAGGAATCCCATATATATACAGACTGGGAGAATAGCTCCTTGAGAGCAGCCCTGAGGAGAAGGAGCTGGGTGTCATGGTGGATGAGAAACTTAACATGAGCCAGCAGTGTGCTCTTGCAGCTCGGAAGGCCAATGGTATCCCGAGTTTGGATCACCACATTCTGCTGAAAGCTTTATAGCCTACTGACTCTTAGGGGAGAGCCGATGACTTAATAGAGTGGTTTTTTTTCCTGGCTTCCTCACTTTCATTACAACCTTCATTAGGTATATATAATTTTCTGCTTTACCAAGATACTGTATTTTTCTAATCGGTTAGCAGTCTTAATTATTTATTATTCCCTTCACATACTATTTCTCTGATGTGATTTTGTGGGTTCTTCAGTACTAAAATTCTGAAAGAGGAGGAGCAAAAATCCCTTATTGTGGATCACTAAGAGCACTTCTAGAAGTGCTTCTACAGGTAGCAACAAATCCTCACCAGCAAAATAATATTTGGAGACACAGACAGTTTTTAATGCAAACATTAGATGCTACACTGATTTCATATTTTTGAGAAATTCCATCAAAACTTCACGTACACATTCTCAGTTATGTAAAGGTGTCTATCTTTAATAAAGTTCTCCTTTTCATATGTAGAAAACAGATTGATATGTTAAGATTTATTTAAATCTGCACTCATGGAAGCGAATTATATTACTGCTTTTAATTCTAAGGTTCTTTATTATTTGGCCTTTATTACATGCTTTATTATTTTTTTATTTTTGTGAGACTAATAAGCCTGTAATTACATACCTCATCCTGTTTATCTTTTTATATGCACATTATCAACACATTAGTTTTCTCTCTGTTGCCTAGTTCTTCCTCAGCATTACAAGACTTAATGGAAAAGCACATTAGTGGTTGAAAGTGGTTCTTGTAGAGCTCTCAAATGCAAGTTTTCTGGACTTACTGAACTAAAATGACTTAACTGTTTAACTGATCCATTCCATTGAATGAAAAGTAATCCATCATCACTTAAAACTCATTTATTTCTCCAAGTGCAGAACTAATCTGCTGTCTATTAATGATCATTAGTTACCAGTTATCTGCGAGTATGTCTTTATTTCTTAATGCCTGTTTTGGGTTTAGTGGCATTTGCTGTTGTCCCATGAGATCAAAAATATTTTTTGTCTCTTAGGAACATTTTTTCATTCAGCTAAAGGAAAACTTTTCCAGCTTTTTCCAGTTTCCATAGGGAAACTCAGACCATCTACTATCAGAGCTATTCTTCTGTCAATATCTATCACAGAGTGAAGTGCCCAAGTGACTCTAGAAGAAAGTAAAAATTTTTAAAAGTAGTTTCCCAAACTCCTTTACCTGCAGGGAAGATTGGCTAGAAACTAATTGATATTACAGGTTTTGATTGCTAAAATGGAACAATTAAATACCTCAAGTCTTGAAATCAAAGAATCATAGAATCTCCTGAGTTGAAAGGGACCCATGAGGATCCTCAAGTCCCACTCGTGACTCCACACAGGACCAGCCAAGTCAGAGCATGGGACTAAGCGCATCGTCCAGATGCTTCTTGAACTCAGCCAAGCTTGATGCTGTGACCCCTTCCCTGGGGAGCCTGTTCCAGTGCCCGACTACCCTCTCAGTAAAGAGCTTCTTCCTAATATCCAACTTAAACCTCACCATCACAGCTTTATACCAATCCCTCAGGTTCTATCACTGGTCACTAAATCTCAGCAATTATTAGGGACCTGTGAGTCATTTTCTCATTTCAGTGCATATTTTCAGGGTAGAGGTGACTACCTCTCATTCTGTCCAGCAAATCCAAGATAAAACTTCCTGCCAAAACCGCCATTATTGCATTGACCCTCAGTGATCAAGTACACACACTTACCAGGTGTTTTTCTTCATGGCATTTCATGTCACATCTTTTGAAATGTCATTAAGGAGTCAAAAAGTTTGTGGATTATGATAAGAAGCCCAATTGTGAACCTGAAACACTAGATATATTAATTTTTCCCTTTTTACATAAAGGGCCAAGGCTAATTTGTTTTCCCTGCCTGAATGGAATTTATAGGGTGTTTTTTCAACTATATATAAATATCAAGAGAAAAAAGACTTCTACATTTACAAAAATAGCCTCTGAATGTTAATAGATGTGAACATTACAGGAGCAGTATGATGGAAGCATCTCCAGGAATTCTCTGATTAACTTTAGTATGAGGCTAGGTTTATTAGCTGTAAACTTTATAACAAGTTTTGAAACCTGTTTTGGTTTTTTATTTGTAGACAGTCATGAAGGTCATTTCCAGTAAGAAGTTGGTTCATTTGTGGTGTGTCAGTAAGACTGTCTTCAATCAATGGACAAACATGATTGGCTTAATTAAAGTGAAATTTTAATTCCTTTGGGCCATATTTGTGAAATTATTTAAACTCTTAAAAATGTCTAATTGTTTTATGAATTAGTTAGTACTCCGTAGATCCTAAACAGGCAGGAGGTCACCTTGTTTGCAGTGTGCACCACTGAACTTGAGGACAATAGAATATAATCTCAGTTACAATAAAAAGCAGGTGATTCCTTTCACCATTAATGTTGCCCCATGGTAGCTTTGGTTTCCTTTAAAGGAAGGCAGCATAAAAATATATGTTTGTCCCTGATGAATGGAGACTTTCGCCACAATAATTTGTTAAGTGTTTGTTTTAGGGAGAGAGCTTTACTAACAGCTACTGTATAGTAGTGACTTTCCAGGAAAAGACCTGTGATTAAGTAAGATTCCTACTAATTTTAAATAGCTCTTTTCAGTAGAATAAGGAATAATTAATGACAGCGAGGATAAACTATGTAGATTGTACGTGAAATTCATGTACTATTTAATTTAATCAATAAAGTAATTCATAACTGAATAGCATCCTATTTGTTGCGGGCACTACAGAAAAGAATATAGCCCAAACATCTAATAGCAGAAGCTTTACTACTCTCTGTCATATTAGTTTAATGAAGAAGAATGTTAAACAGGTTTTCAGGACTGAATCGTAGAAGTGTAGACCATAGAACAACGACAAAAAGCTTACGGAACAGTGCAGCACAAAAAGCAACATGATTTTTTTATTTGAAGGGAAAGATTTAAATCCTTCCTCTCCCTTGTTGTTCCTAATTCATTAATTTTGATTTTTACACAATATTCTCTAGTATTGTGCTGATTTCTATACCTTGTCAGAGCCCTGCCTGATAAGAGAATACATGTCAATGAGAATCACGTTTTCTTAGCAGATGGGAGCAGTTTTGCTCCTTTTTTCTTTCTTTTTTTTTTTTTTTCCCATTTTCTTTTTTCTAGCTAGGGAAACTGGAAAAAATTGGGCTAGGTCCTCTTTTTTCTTGTTATGCTTGGACACAGGTGAACAGTTTTATGCAACCTTTAGGATAAACTGCAGTTACAAAAAAGCTGAGACAGGTTAACTGCCCGGAAGAGTGGAAAACAGCAGAGCTGTTCCAGCACATTTGAGACAGAATATTCAAGTAAATTCCACCCTCCCGGAGAAACTCTGATACAAGTTATACTTCTAAAGACTATTGAAGATGGTGATGTATAATGTAGATGAACTTCAAAGGCAGCACAGATTGCACAGGTGTTTCTAAGGGGACAGTTTGACCATATAATCTGATGGATGTTTTTCCTCTAGTAAGAGGAGATGAATAATGCATTAGGTTAGTCATACACGTGATAACTCAGGAAAACTTGTGTTCCGTGGGTATTGAGTTCTTCTACTTTACTGTATTTTGAAATATTTGAGAAATTGTTTATTAAAAAAATAGTTTCCTTTCTTTTTTATTCTTCTGCTATGCTTTTCTGTTCCCTATATGAATGGTTAGATAACAGACTAGAAGGAAATGTTGATGCTGTCCATGGACATGCTCTCTATGTTATCATTCATAAAATGCAGGGTTTTGCATGTTTTGGTTCACATGAACCAGTCTGGCTGTTGCTAGCTTGTGCATTCAGTTTTGCTACACAGAATGTCAGATTTTCTCCAGACTGAGTCCTGCTTTAGAAAATGTGTATGTAAGTAAACAAACATCTTTCTCTCTCTAAATTTAAGATACTGATTTCTAGATCTGTTCTTGCCCTTCTACACCTAAATACATATATACATATATGTATAAACATACATATGAATGTATATATTCATATGTTTATGTATCTCCCTATCTGTAAATACCACAACTGCCCTTGGATTCTTTTGTACACTTTTAGTTAAGGCCTTTCTAAAACTAGTTCTGTTTCATTTCCTAAAGGCTTCACAAGTGATCTGCAGTGATTTGCCTTCTACCTGATACAGGCACAATGTGAGCTTCCCCTTCCTTTACTTGACCTGCAGCTATACCTTTCGTGATCTGCAATAGCTAACGGTTTCTCACTTTGCCTTGTTACACAGCGCTTTCATTTCCTTCTATCATAATCCCTTCCTGCATTCCTATGAATATTTATTCAATATTTCATTATCTTGTATATAATCAAAGTGACAGTACATTTGGACGCTGAATGCTGAGGCACGTAAAGATGCGGTCCCTGTATAAATGATGGAAGTCTTGATTGTCTCTGAAATGTTTATCCCAAATGTTTTCTGAAACCGAAGGGAAGAATAAAAGAATTTTAATTCCACAATCATGCAACACATAGATGAGACTGGCTACGAGAGGGGTAAATGTCAGAGGCTGCTTCTTTTCCGCAGACTCTCAGATGAGACGCCAGCCCCAGTGGGGCTTTCTGCTTCTGTCACTCTGGTTTGTTTTTCCTTTTCCAAAGATCCGTTTGCTGTGAGCTTATCCCCAGCAAGATACTGTATTTTTAAAGGACAGTGGATGTTTATATGGATTGTTTAATAATCACTCCTAAGTAGAAAACAAATAATAGTAATAGAGAATCTGATTTGTGTCACACATGACATGGAAGCATTAGTCAAAGTAATTGTACGAATTCATTGCAAAATGCATTAATCATCCCTTGCTACTATGCATTAGCAAGATACACATGGATAAAAAGGCAACATTTGCTTGTGGTGTTCCAAACTGCAAGATGTTAATAATTTATCTTTCTTTATGAGGAAAAGATGGAATAATTAAATAGCTAAGTGGACTTACTCAAATTCTGACTAAAGAGAAGTATATGAGCTTCAAATTAGGTCCCAAGGTACATAGCTATCCAAACTATAAAATATGAAAACCAGGTTTTTGATCAAAAGCAAGCCCTCTTCCCCCCTCCTTCCCTAAAATATGACATTGCGCCATATAATTGCACAGGAAATTAAAACTCTTTTCACAGGTTTAATAATAGATGAGATATAGGCTTTGAAATAATTGTTTTTATTGAGCTCTGCCATTCTCTAGCACAGCATGCAAGCTGTGGCTCACAACTTGCACCTCTGTCAGCTCAGAGATGGATTAGCAAAAACAATACGGGGTTCCATTTGGAGACCACAGGAAGCAAACAGGTGCCAAAGTCACAAGTCACTCTCCTCTATTTTTTTTTTCTTTCTCTTCTGTGATGAGTGCTTGTTTTGGATTGCTTAAATCCATCTGGAATGAGTGCTTTGCAGAGTTGCACCTCGTGAACAGCAAGCTACATTGGTAGCTGCTGCTGTGAGTCAGTGTCTTCTGGAAGCTCCTGCCTGATTTTACACAGACAGTTCGTTCTGCTGTTCTTCCTAAAGGTGCCATTTTTGGTTCTGAGCATCCTGACAAAGGACTGAGTGAACTTAAGTCAGGAATAGTGTCAGAATGTGACCTCAAGAACAAAATAGCCCAGCCTACAGAACTGTTGAGCTGTCACCCTGAACCTGGGCAGTCCAAATCCTGTCTAACTTCATATCAAACTGAAAAAATATTGCATAATCAAATGCAGTCATGCTTGAAATCCAAATCCATGACTGAACCCGGGGCTTTTGTCTTTTCTGCAGTATTACGATTTTTTAGTATCACAGAGATGTGAAAGTTACACCAGCCGTATTGTTTTGGTTTGTCAGGCACAATGGTGTCTGGGTTTGCCTACATCTCTTCTTTTGTGTTGGATGAGTCTTAGATATTGTTGGTGATCTCCTCAGACAACACTCTGAAGGTTGTTTGAGAGGTTCTTGGATAGGAGCAACAAGAGATGCCTCTTCATGCAAAGGCAATTGGGATTTTTCATTCCTAAAATTGCCTAGAAAAAGAGTAGACTGCAAATCACAGGATGAAGCTCATAGACATTTTGGGAAGGAATTCCCAAAATTCCTGTTTGGTTGGGTTTTTTTTAAAGAAATGTTGGTATTTGAAGGTTTCAAACTTGTCCTTTAGTTTTTATGTTGCTATGCATTTTCTTTTTAGTCTGCAAGCAGAGGCTGATGGAAAGAGGATGTTATTTCAGAAGCAGAGAAAACTGGGAACACCTTGTGAGTAAGAAGCAGAGCTTGGGCCTGGGAGAGATTGAAGTTGCTTAGTCACCTTCACTAGAGATGCATTTAAGCTAAGTTTGCATGCTTTAGGGCAAAGGAGCGGATTTTCTTCTCCTTTGTTTTTTCATTGTTCGTTACCTGTCAGAGCTCAAGGAGTATCTGGACAATGCTTGTAGTCATATAGTTTAATTTTAAGTAGTCCTCCAAGGAGCAGGAAGTTGGAATCAATGGCCGTTTTGGGTTGTCTCTTCCAATTGAGATATTCTAGGATGGTTGTACGTTATTTTTGCTTGGTGCTCATTTCAGGTGTTTCTTAGCAGAAGTCTGGTTTTTCTTACCTTTTTAGGAAAGGTGTAAGACAGAAAACAAGGAGTTGTGTTTGCTATATGGTATCATTTTGAATCCATACAGTCGTCTGTACACTCTTCATAAGATTCCAGTGGTATCATACATAAGGCAGCGAACTGGGGACCTTATAGCAGCCTTGCAATACATGAAAGGTGCCTGTAAGAAAGCTGGGGAAGAACTGTTCACAAGGACATGTAGCAATAGGACTGAGGAGTAATGTTTTTAAACTAGAAAAGGGGAGATTTAGGTTGTATATTAGGGAAAAATTCTTCAATACGTGGGTGGTGATATCACTGGCACAGGTTGCCCAGAGAGGTGGTGGAAGCCCCATCCCTGGAGACATTCAAGGGGGGCTCTGAGCAACCTGATCTAGTGAAGATGTCCCTGCTTACTGCAGGGGGAGTTGGACTAGATGACCTTCAAAGGTCCTTGCAACCCAATACATTCTATGATTCTATGAATGCATTCATATCTTGCAAATGTTGGACATGCCCTGTAAAATGCCTGACAACCTGATGCTTCATTTCCTATGCCAAGAATCTGGGGTGGCCACTACCTGAGAGAGCTCAATATCCAGGATCATTACTATGGCCAATAATAATTTGCTAAAATTGAGCAGTGAAAAAGCATGATGCAGAGGAACAAGTTTCCAGAAAGAAGGAAGTCTGAGCTTAATTTAGGCTTAGTGTTAGTACTCTAATCCTGCAATCTAGAGGCATACAGGGAAAAGGGAGTTATATTAACCCCGTGTAAGATTATTGCTGCACGAGTATTTGGAAAAATGTGTGAAGAACTACAGGGAGCCACACCTATTTCTGAATTCAGGGTGAATGTGTCAGCCCCCGAGTTAAATCATCTAAACTAATATGAAGTGCTGATTTGTAGTGCTTGATATTACCATGCTTTAGCTGGCCAACAGCTATTTTCTGTCCAAAGATAACATGTTTCAAAAAAGACTTTTTTAATCTTGCTGAAGTGGGACGTGGTATAATTTTATTTCAGTACAGTCTTATCTACATTCAAACAGAGCTCTGAGAATTTCTTCATGCTGTGTTAGTGTGTTTCAGTACATTTTAATAGCATCTTAATAAATGTACACCCCAGAATGACTTTTCAAGAACCATAACATTAATAATTTGTAAGCTTAAATCGTAAAAAAAAAAAAAAGAGTATGTGAAGTAGGATGCATTTGATTTCTCAGTATGGATCTCTGAAGGCATGCTGGTGTCTTATGTCACCAGGGCATTAAGGCAGAAAAGCACAGGGATTTCTTCCCTCAAAAAAATTTCACAAAGCAACTGATAAGGTTTCCTAGGCTGTGCGCTCTGAGAGTGTTGCAAGTGCATCTGTCCAGTCAGGGCTGGCACAGCTGAACGAGTATCCAGCATCAGGTCAGTGATGTGTATCAATTCTCAGGAGGTGCAGATGTCAACCCGTGAAGGGGTTTGTGAGGGGGTTGAGGTCGACTGCAATTATCTGTGCTCAGGACAGCAGACGCTGGGGACAGTTACTTCTTAGGCAGATTTCTGCTGTGAGAATTTGAGGCCAGATCTTGTTAGTTGGGTTGTTTTTTTTTTTTTACACTTCTGACTGGATATCTTTTGCAGAGTATTCTATATTCACTGCTGTGTAGGCCATCCATGACTTAAAGAATTATGACTAAAATACACAGGACTTAGTACACAAATTAATTATTGTATGTTAATGGCCTATCCACTCTGAAACCCCGTTTGGGGATCACAGTATTCAGTCTGGTTTTGGACATGATCTGTTGTTCTCTAAGCCATTTCTTTTGCCTGTTTTTTGTCAATTAATACAACACTAAATAGATGTTTTCGTTCCTATTCGATTCAAACGGCGACCATGCAAATGGATGGAAGTGTTCTTTCACCATTAAGAGACAACAGGTGATGAAAAGACCGAGCCTTTTGTGTCCCATATGATGCAGACGTCTTGGCTTTGCTGAATGTTGACATCTGAGATGCTGTAACACTGGATTACATGACAAGGAACAGCATGGGCTCAATCTTCCAGGCTCTCCTAACATATCCAGGGTCAGGTGACAGACGTGATGGGCAGGTAATAACAAAAGGAGGAGCCGCCTAGGACGTGCTTGTGTTTGTGGAAGGTTGCCACTCAGAAATTGTATGAAGGACTTTTCATTACCATTGTGATTTTACATCCAGGCGCAGACCAAAATAGGCGAGTAAGGAGAGTGGTTGTCAGCGCTGCAACAATTGGTGTGGGGAATGCATTGGGTTGGAGACTGGGAAACCGGGTATAAATTGCATGCTGATGGGAGACAGACATAAATGTCACTTATCTATATCCACAGCTTAATATAAAGGATGTTTACGGCTGTCTTCCTCAGTGACCTCTTGGTTTGAAGAAGCTCAGCTCTGGATTGGCCTAGTGTCCTGCTGCTTGACACAGGGAGACAAATCTGCAGGTGGGGAATGGGAAGTTATCTTATGGTAAAGAATCACAGAGGTTGTCAACAGCCCTGTAAATGCCTATGTTCATTTTTGTAGACAGTTCTGTAACATCCATCTTCCTTCGAGTGTGGCTGGGGTTCCTGCCTCTTTTCTTCTATTCTGCAACATTTTGGTAATTATTTTTGTTCTCAGGTTCATAGAATCAACAGATGTAGTTCAACAAACTGTTGAATTAAACATTAAAGATAAATAAAATAGATGTTGATTGTGACCTCTGAAACGATCACACACTTGTTTTAAAAGAGGACTAAAGATATCAGAGCAAAGAAATTCACATTAAGAGTAGTTATTCTTTGAAACTCTAACCAGGAAGGTCCTAATTTTGTTGCAGTGCACACTGTACTGATACAAAATTAACAGATATCCCTTAAGGGACCTTAAGCCCCACCTCAGAATAAATATCTCTAAATCAGTAATTATCTAACAGAGACTCTGTCCTGAAATTCCCCTGTGAATACAGGTGTGCTCTGTGTAGTGAAATCAAAGCATGTAGGTGTGACTCAAGAAGAGCTAAAACAAAGGTATCGAGCTCTGAATGAGACAGATCACCTAAATATGCATTTTTTAAAAAAGCATAAAAATGCAAGATGATGAAAAGTAACGTGTGCTCTGAACCCGGAAAAGCGAAAGCACATTTTAGGATATCTCATTTATACTGCAGCCTCTTCAAATTGCCTTGTTCTGCTGTACCTTCCTCAGTTGCATTAATCCTGAAAGGTTTGCCAGAAATTAGCAAAGATGCTTTTTTCACCATATATCTCCAAGTTGCCACGTTTCAGGTAACATACAAAAGGGAAGTAAACAACCCTAAAAGTTACGCTAATCATTCCAAGAAATGTGCTGTGACTCATCTTTTATTACTTTAGCAGCAAACATGAGCGCAGATGCAGCATAAGTCCCCATGCTCATCCAGAGGGCCTCCAGCAGAGAAGGCCCAAAAGAAAGGAGGAATGAAAGTTCAAACGTATTGAGACTGAATGGTGTAGTCATTGACTGTATGTATAAGCAGAGACGGGGGTGTTAGCACTGCTTATCTTCAGACTGACAAGCTTTCACAGGTACATAGAAATGCCCAGAATTTTGACTGGTGATTTGACTTTCAATAGTACCTCAACCACCGTATGAACCAAACAGATTTAATGATGTAGACCCACATTCCGTGTCTGCTGTTCTGAAGTAACAGCCTTGGTTGAGTGACACTGCTGCAGATTTACCCTTTCTAACTGTAAGCAGTTTTCTCAGCAGAGGCAGATGATTATGATTTTTCCCCCCTTTCTCTTTTAAAAACAAAAAATTTTTAAAAGCTTTAACACCTGACAAACAACGAGTAACATGAAATATCCATAGATGCAATTTTAAAGCACATGATGTATGATGAATTTAGCAAAAGATGCACATAAGGTGTTTAAGTTCTAATAGCTGGAAACTGCAACTTCCAGTTTGGATAAATTCAGCGTGTAAATAAAGTTTAGATTTTTCTCACAGTGACAGGAATTAAATATCATCCCAAACTCTGTAGAAAGAGTGGCAGAATCCTTGTTGGCTGGTAGGTTTAAATTTTTGAAAGTCCCGAGACAGTTCTTAGCGGCGGTGCTGGAAGCCATTGAAAAGCTGTGGGTTTAATGTTTTTAATCAGCTGACAAAAACATACAGCATTTATTCACAGAAAGGCAAATCTCTGTGTGTGTGTGTCTATCTGTGTGTCCTTGGGGTGGGGTGTTACAGGCGTTTCAAGTGCTAATGAAATAATTTTTGTAGATACCATTCTAGGGGAAACGGGCTGAACAGCTTTGGGAATAAGTATTTTGTAACCTCGTGCAGTGTTTTGACGATTTGATTGTTTGGGTTCAGTACAGATGTATACATCTGTTAGCAGTGTATCTGCACAATGAGTCACTTGTTTACCAATATTTATTTTAAAAGCAAAAATCAGAGTCGTTGTTGATCCATGCATTAGAGTTACGTTGATTAATTGTTGCCACACTTCAGACTTACCTTACAGACAAAGCTTCATCTGTTTCTTTCCTGTGAGTTATTAGCAAAGCAGTGTCTCTGTGGAACTTGAGAACTGTATGGACAAGGTATATAGTTCTACCCAGTGCTGGGGTGGGGTTTTTTTATTTTTACTTTTCTTTGACCATCCACCTGTTCCCTCCCCCCCCCCTTTTTTTTTCAGATGATGTTTTGAAAACCAGCGAATTATTATTCTACGACCGTAAAACACGATGTGCCATTGTTGGTAACTGCCTAATGCAATTTTCAGTGCTGTTTCCAAAAGCGTAGTGGACAGAGACAAAGGGCAAAGTGCCTATTTTGTGGTTAGGCATGTGCAGTGCTGCTGTTTAGGATGACGGCTAAAATGCTGGCCTTATCCCAGTCATTTTAATATAATTCTACAAGAGATGAAGTTGGTCCTGTGTTTATTTTGTAACTGTTTCCCTGGAGACAATCTTGGTGAGGTGGCTGAATCCTCAAGAACATGTGCTAATAGACAGATATGTAGGTAGATTCATAATTTATGTGCTGTTCCTCCGAAGTGATGATTTACAGTTCTTACAGACTGCAAGTGTTTGTTTTGGGGGCTCTTCAAGTGAGACTATGTGCTGTAAATGATTTATAATGCCACGGCTCTGATTATTTACTTAGAATCCAAGTGCATGGAGTAGGGATTACAACATGGCTGGTATTACATGACAACAATAAATTTTAAAATGACAGATTGTTTTAGGGTAAATACTGCAAAGGTTATTATTCATATGTGCCTGATAGCTGATGCTGCTGTACTGTAATTAGAATTATTATTGTGTTGCAGTGCAATTAAGGTAATGGTTTATAACTTAGTTCTCTTGTAGTCTATAACACCTGGTTATACTGAAAAATGCCAAGTGATAATCTGACTCCGATTCTCCTTCCATGTGGACGTTTCTAAATCAGGTGTCCACCAAAGAAAGTGGAGCTGCCGTGATGTGGAGCCAGTACACGTGGGAGGAAGACAGGCTGAGCAACAGTGACTGGGCATCTGTTTGTAACGTTGCAGGTAGCTCAGTATCACCCAAAAGAAAACTGTTCTTACATTTTTGGTAGTTGATGGCAATTTGAGATAGGTAATTTGCAAGTGGGTAGCAGTTTAGCTAATGCAATTAAGTTTTAATTAGTCTTTAAATCACAGTATTAGTAATTGTTCAATTCCTTTTTAACATTAAAAAAAAACCTAACAACACAGTTAAGAAAAGGGTTATGGTGTTGATTTTTCAGGCATTAGAACAAGATTCCCCTATTTCAACTCCTAGACTTCCCAGAGTTTTTTGTTTCTGAAACTGGGTAAATCTTTTGTGTTTCCTTGCTAGTATTTGCTTCCTTTGCATGCTTCCATCGTTCATGTTTAATGATTTTGGTGTTAAAGAAGCAGACAAATGTCCTAACCTGTACCTTCGGCAGTCTGCCAGCTTTGTTTGCTGCCCTTTAGAAGCTAACAGCCTCATCCTACATTGCCATGGTTTAGTCTGAAAGTATCCCCCTTTCTGATGAAGTCTGTGGGTTTTTAAAAACATCCTTCTGGAAAGTAGAATCATAGAATCATAGAATGGCAAGGGTTGGAAGGGACCCCAAGGACCATAGAGCTCCAACCCCCTGCCACAGACAGGGCCACCAACCTCAGGCCTGGAGCTACACAAGGTCGCCCAGAGCCCCATCCAACCTGGCCTTGAACACTTCCAGGGACGGGGCATACACTACTTCTCTGGGCAGCCTGTTCCAGCACCTCACCACTCTTTCTGTAAAAATCTTCCGCCTAATATCTAATCTAACCCTTCCTTCCTTTAGTTTTAATCCATTCCCCCTTGTCCTGCCGTTGACTATCCTTTTAAAAAGTTGAATCCCCTCCTGCTCATAAGCTCCCGTCAGGTACTGGAAGGCTGCAATGAGGTCCCCCCTCAGCCTTCTCTTCTCCAGGCTGAACAAGCCCAGCTCCCTCAGACTCTCTTTGTAGGGCAGGTGCTCCAGCCCTCTAATCATCCTTGTGGCCCTCCTCTGAACCCTCTCCAACAGTTCCACATCTTTCTTGTATTGGGGGCCCCAGATCTGGACACAGTACTCCAGGTGGGGTCTCACGAGGGCAGACTAGAGAGGGACAAACCCCTCCCTGTCCTTGCTGGCCACCCCTCTTCTGATGGAGCCCAGGATCCCATTGGCCTTGCGAGCTGCAAGAGCACACTGCTGGCTCATGTTAAGTTTCTCATCCACTGTGACACCCAGGTCCTTCTCAGCAGGGCTACTCTCAAGAAGCTCTTCTCCCAGTCTGTATTTTTGTCTGGGATTCTTCCGGCCCAAGTGCAACACCTTACACTTGGCAGTGTTGAACCTCATTAGGTTCACCCGGGCCCATCTTTCCAGCCTGTCAAGATCCCTCTGGATGGCTTCCTTTCCTTCTAGGGTGTCGACCACACCAGTCAGCTTGGTGTCATCCGCAAACTTGCTGAGGGTGCACTCAATTCCATCATCGATGTCATTGATAAAGATGTTAAAGCGAACTGGTCCCAAGACAGACCCCTGGGGGACATCGCTTGTCACCGGCCTCCACCTGGACATAGACCCATTGACCACCACCCTTTGACTACAGTCTGTCAACCCGTTTCTTATCCACTGGATGTTCCACCCATTAAATCCACATCTCTCCAATTTAGAGGTAAGGATGTGGTGGGGGACTGTGTCAAAGGCCTTGCACAAGTCCGAGTAGATGACATCAGTTGCCTTCCCTTTATCTACCGATGCTGTCACTCCATCATGGAAAGTCACCAGATTGGTAAGGCACAACCTTCCCTTGGTGAAGCTGTGCTGGCTGTCCCGGATCACATGCTCTTCCCTCATGTGCTCCAGCATGTCATCCAGGAGGATCTGTTCCATGATCTTCCCAGGCACAGAGGTGAGGCTCACCGGCCTGTAATTCCCTGGGTCTTCCTTGCTCCCTTTCTTATAAATGGGAGTGACATGACCTTTTTTCCAGTCCCCAGGGACCTCTCCTGACAGCCACGACTTTTCAAATATGATGGAGAGCGGCTCAACAACCACATCAGCCAGCTCCTTCAGGACCCTGGGATGCATGTCATCCGGCCCCATAGACTTGTAGACATTCAGTCTCATGAGGTGGTCTCAGACTTGCTCTGCTCTTACAGTGGGGGGGAATTTGCTCCCCCACTTCCCACCTAGAGTTCTAAGGATGCAAGGTTCTGGGATTTGAGAATTATGAGAATCCTGGCTGCCTGAGAAGACTGAGGCAAAGAACTCATTCAGTACCTCAGCCGCCTTCTCATCAGTTGCAGCCAATTCTCCTTTCTCATTTATTAAGGGGGGTATGTTCTCTTTGGTCTGTCTCTTCTAGCCAATGTACCTGTAAAATCCCTTCTTGTTGTTTTTAACATCCCTCGTCAAGTTCAGTTCCATCTGCGCCTTGGCTTTCCTGACCCCATCTCTGCTAGTCCGAACAGCATCCCTGTATTCTTTCCAGGCTACACACCCTTGCTTCCAGAGCTTGTATTTGCCTTTCTTTTCCCTCAGTTTGACCAGCAGGTCCTTTCTTAGCCATGCTGGCCTCCTGCCCACTCTTAGTCAGAGGGACAGAGAGCCCTTGAGCTCTCAGAAAGGCATCCTTAAAGAGTAGCCAGCTGTCCTCAACATTTCTGTCTCTAAGAACCACCTCCCAGGAGATCTTGGCCAACAAGCCCTTAAACAGCCTAAAGTTTGCTCTCTTAAAGTTCAGTGTACTGATCCCACTCTTCGCCAGGCCCACATTCCTTGAGATCGCAAACTCAACTAGGGCATGGTCACTGCAGCCCAGGCTGTCTCCCACCTTAACACCTCCTCAATGCATCTCCTCTGGTCGGTCTATCAACTATTTGAACCAGAAAGTTGTCATCTATAGACTCCAGGAGTCTCCTGGATCTCTTGCAGGTCACTGTGTGGTTTTCCCAGCAGATGTCCGGGTGGTTCAAGTCCCCCATCAGGATGAGTGCCTGTGACCGCGATGCCTCCTGCAGCTGAAGGAAGAAAGCCTCAGCAGTAGTCTCTCTTTGATCAGGGGGCCTGTAGTAGACCCCTATCACCAGCTGCTGTTTATTAGTCCCATCCCTAATTCTGACCCACAGGCTTTTGACCTGCTCCTGGCCACTTCTCAGAGAGCGCAGTCTATCCACTTTTTAACATAGAGGGCAACACCCCCACCCTTCCTTCCTAGCCTATCCCTTCTAAAAAGGCAATACCCTTCTACAGGGGTATTCCAACTGTGGGAATCATCCCACCATGTTTCCGTGATTGCAACTGGATCATAATTTTCCAGTGACATCACAGTTTCCAATTCCTAGAACATGTTAGAATGAGAGATCTTTCTATTAGGTTGTCTTTTCACAGGGCTATGGGCATATTTACACATAGAAAAGCTGAGATATATGTAGAGGATTTATACTGAGAGGTGTTCTCAGTGATTAAGATACAGTGTCAAACTGTAGTTCCAGTAAATAGCCTGATTGCCCTAGGTGGTTTTATCATGGTCAGTGGACAGGATGATGCAACTGTTCTTGTCTGAACTTACCTCAAGCATTTGAAGTAACTATTAGGAAGCAGGCTCTTTTTTTCAGTGACCCTGAAGCATAAAGAAGGGTTGCCATTTTCAGCAGTCCCCTCCTGTGTGTCTCAGTTCCATACATGTTGAAAGGAGGTAGCGCATCTGGAACACAATTAAACCACACACAGGACTGATTTGTGTTTTGCCTGCGACGAAATGAATGAGCAACAAGTGACACCCATAGTATAAATGTTAACTATATTGTTAGGAAAGCAAGGAAGACTGTTGTTACTGGTTTCTTTGATAGTTTTGTTTGTACTGAAGACTGTACCTTAGGATATGATTAAAGATTTCCATTCCACTCCAGTTTTATGACGAAGCAGAGCAGAAACAAAACAAACAGAAAGCCTTGATAGACTGATAAAGCAACTGTGTGGAGCTGTAAATCACTGAGGACAGGATGGTAGCTCTTTAAACATACTGTGCACAATCTAGTATATATCCCTTTAACATGATGTTTTTAACTCCCCTCTACTTTTCTACACTGCACATTTTATCACAGTGTAGAAGAAAATGCAGTGGGGCTTTATTTCATTGAGTTTGTTAGAAACATATTAATTTATATTGAAAGCAGAGATTCTGTTCCATCTAGAACGGCTGCCTGTTCATTACATCTGTATCACTAGGCAGACACCTGAAACAGCTTTATTCTTCAATTAGCAGTGAATCAATTTTTTTACAACATGATAGTAGACAGGCAGGTTTCTGTGATGGAGCACTTGGTCAAGTAGGAAGCAGGATCTACTGCAAACAATACTAACATTGTAGGTAGAAAACTGTTTCAAATGTCCTTTCTCCAAAACCTTCAATATCTAAATCAATCAATTAATATTAAAGCATAACAGATAATTCTTTCCTAATACAGCATGTCCATTAATGATAATAAATCTTTGTGACTGTAGTATTATTTAATTTTATCCACAATAAGAAATCATATATGCAATTCTGTGTTTCATAGTGGAAGCATAGCTGCTAGCAATGTCTTTGTAATTGGGGTTTTTCAGGTTATCATGGCAATATACTTCATTCTTTTGGATGTTAATGTGATTTTAAACAACTTGAATTCTAAAAATGCTGAAAATAGTTTTAAATCTTTTTCCTTGTAGTTATCTTGTGTGTCTGGTGATGTACTACTACTCTGTCAATAGTGAAAGTTGCAATTATCTGATTAGCTTGTTACTGAAGGGCTGCTCTGAAAATAAGCTCAAATAACTTTTCTAAGATTCAGAAATAACCCATTTTTTTCTAAGTGCATATTATCTGGATTATTCAAAAAAAGTTAGCCTTGATTTTAATTGTCTGAAAAATTCATTATGCAGGAATTTTGTCTACAAATGTGTGAAATCAAGTATTTTTAAGTGGGAGGCTTGCTTTCAGATCCAGTGAGTGTAAAATCTTAACCTTTACAAGGCTTTATGTTTGAATGATTATAAAACACAATGCTGAGCCAAACAAGGTTGCTTTTCCTCTGTTTTTTATGCCAAGCTGCAGAAAACATTGATACCTTATACTTTAAACAGAGAATAATAAATCAGTCAAACAAAATTTACACACGGGCCTGGGTTTACTCATAAAAGTTCACAATAGAACTTTACTGGATAGTAAAAATCATGGACCTGATAGAGATATCTTCTTTATGACGTCATAATTTCTCCTCTCCCTCCCAAACTATCGTGTCGTGCACTGCCAGCAATAAATCTTCTCTCATCCTTGACTGTAAGACGAAACATCGTCTGTTCCAGTTACAATATTTCCTCTGTTCCAATAGTCCTGACCACCTTTTCTCTTAGGCATTTCCCAGCTAACATATCAGTTTAATCTCAGAGCAGTGCTCTCTGCCTGCGTGACTTTTGAAAATTGTTCTTTTTCTTCAGGCTGGGAAAAACACACCTATTGCTGAAAGCAACTGGCTGTATGAGTTTGTCTACTATAGTATGTTGTCTTTTTGAGGTGCTATCACACCTGTAGCACACGGTTAATAACATTACTCCTTTACCTAGTACTTCAGTACTGCAGAAATTTCGGGGTGAAGTAATACTTCGTTTAATTCAGGGGTTCCTCATGAAAACAAGTTTTGTAATTGATAATTCACTGAGAGTGTAGAAATCATTACATATTCTCAGATTAATAGTGATTTTTTTTTTCTAAAATAAGTATTATTGGTGGTGTCCCTTTTTTTTTAACAGCTTTAAGCATCAAGTCTAGATAGTCAGAGGTAGGACACAAGGCCTCCTGGACCTTTGTTCTAACTCTGGTTTATTGTTTGCACCTGATGAAACCAAATAAATAGTTGGGGGTTTTTTTGCCACTGTACTTTGAAAGCCTTTCAGAAAAAAAACCCAAAATAAATGGTGATCCTGGACATCAAATATGTATAATGGCTAAGAAAGTAGATGAAAATATTTGGCAATTTCCTGGAACACATTTTAGGAATCCTAATGTTTCTCCGTTTCTAAACTTCCTCACATTTCTTCTCAGTGTTACACCCCCTTTTTTAGGATATAAAGTGTTCTATATCATATTTCTGCATATAAATATATTTTGCTATCGTTGCTCTCTGAAGTAAGCTTGGTTTATAAGCCTTGAACACTAACTTCCAGAACGAAGGAATATATAGGCAGTTAGAACCTGTCATCCCTGATACCTCTGACTTTCCCTGTGCATTTTGTTCTGTCTTCCTATCACAACTGTTCATAATATGATTTCAGAAGAGACACAAAACTCAGACCCATTTTCTGCTGATAAAAATGACCAATGCTACTTTCAGGATGGGAAACCAGATAACTGGAGAACAGATCTGAAATAGTTTCATTGACCATCTCTTACCCAATTTTGGCAGATGATTGATTTTTTTCTTCTTCTATTTCGCTTTAACTTTCACTGACTTTTATTATTTTTTTTTCTAAAGATTTCTGACTTGTGTCTTAATACTCCATTATATTGTGGTCCCAGGAGTCAAAGAAGTCAATGACTGCTGGAGGTGTCCAGAGCTGCTTAAAAGATCCTCAAAAAATGGCAAGATTAAACTGACAAGGAGATATGAAGATCGTTTCTGCTGTAAGAGGTTTTCTAAGCTTTCCCTACTTTAGTACATAACTTATTTGATTATCTTATGTGTTGAAATTTGTGAACTATGAATATTTGAATCTTGTATGACAAAGTAAGTTCTTGTTCAATACTCAGAACTTGTTCAGATGCGTTTCTTTCACCTCAGTGTCAGAACTTAAACATCTTTTTTCATTAGGTGAAAATGTCACTTCTCAGTTCTTAGATGGGAAGCACATTTGGTAGCAAATGTTAATAGGCAGGAAGTGTATCTTGGATTTTTGTAGTTACGCTGCATTTCTTCATTTAAAAAAGGTTATGGAGTTAGAGATGTTGCCTGCCAAAACTCCTGGAGTTAGTATTCTTCGGTTGTCCTTTACTTTGATTGACGTATGTTGGAAAGTCTATAAATAAATAATTGAGGTTCTTCACAAGGTTCATTTACTGTTAAGACCGATATATGCCTTGCTAGGCTATTCAAGTGGTAGGTTGCTTTCACTCCAGGTTATTCTGAGCTATTTAAATATATTGATAAGAACTTTCTCTTTGCTGCTGTCCTCAAGCATAGCACTTCTGTTCTGCATCTCAAAGAACAATGAATGATGGGAAAGCTGTCTTTTGTGCAAAACACTCTAAACTCATCTTGATGCATTATTTATATAGGCTAATCTTTCTAAATCAAAATATTGAAGCATTTAGTTGTGCTCTCTAAAATTTGTATCAACTGTTACCTTTGCTTAATGTTTTAGTTGAGAACAGTTATGAACAAAGAGATCGCTGATGAGGCAGTATTTGAGGTATTTAGTCTTGAAGATGCATGAATTGCTTACAAACCATATTTTTGATTATGCTACTAAGGGTCACACTTAGAAAGTTGTAAACGTGATCCACACAGAAATGAGCAATCATGTTAATTCGCTCATTTAAAACTTGTTCAGCAAAACATAGTTTTCAGCAGGAAGATGAAACAGGAAAATTATATAAAATGAGACTACTTGCCAGCAGAGTCTTTAACCCTTTCAGTGTAATAACTAATACAAGTGCACTCTTGGTTCTAGTGAATGTTATTATCCAGGCTTTCAGGTAGGATGAATTCAAATACTTAATTGAGGAGGTCAGTCTTTTGGTTGACAGGAGCTGGAATCGGTCTCTTCATCTCTTACTATCAGTAGTTTGCATGTCTCCTTTTCCAATTGATTGTTTGTCAGATCTCTTTATAACATAGAAGCCTACTGCCATGGTTTAGCCTCAGCCAGCAGCTAAGCCTCACGCAGCTGTTCACTCACTCCTCCAGAGTGAAATGGGGGAGAGAAATGAAAGCGTAAAAGTGAGAAAATCCACGAGTTGAGACAGTTAAAGCAAAAGGGACCCACACAAGCAAACCAAACAAGGGAATTAATTCCCTGCTTCCCATGGGCAGGCAGGTGTTCAGCCATTCCCAGGAAAGCAGGGCTCCATCAGGTGTAATGATTATGTAAAAAGACAATGCTATCTCTCTCCTTCCTCCTCCTTCCCCCAGCCCTATGTGCTGAGCATGACATTATATGGTATGGAATATCACTTCGGTCAGTTGGGGTCAGCTGTCCCAGCTGTGTCCCCTCCCAACTACTTGTGCACCCTCAGCCTACTTGCTGGTGTGGTGGGCTGAGGAGCAGAAGAGGCCTTGGCTGTGTGTGAGAACTGCTCAGCAGGAATGAAACCATCCCTGTGTCATCAATGCTGTTTTCAGCACAAACCCAAACCACAGCCCCATACCAGGTACTGTGAAGAAAATCAGTTCTATCCAGCAACAACCAGCACACTTACATATCAAGAATCTACATATCTAAAAGGAATATAGAAATACATAATCAATGTTTTCTTTTTGCTTTTTATTTCATTATTTTCCCTTTAATCTTTAGTGGACAGAGTGAGCAGAGCTACACAGACACAAGGTTTTGAGTATTAAATAAGTAATTTTCTCACAGGAATCAAACATTTTCCGTTTGTTCCTAAAACAGCTTTCATTAGTCTATCTATAACCAATCTATTAATGAAGCAGAAGCTGAAATTGCTTTTGCATTAGGACTTACTCTTTTAGGGCTATGGAAGGATCCTTATTTGATTGAGGGGAAAAGATGTGAGAGGACTTTCCTGGCATGTGTTGACTTCACCAGGTTGTTACCTGTTCGCCTGTTGAAGCTGATGCAGTTACATGGTGCAGGGTTTCCTTGATCACCTTTCACCACTATTTATAGACATAGCCAACCATGCTGGGTGATGCTATGAAGTAGGAGGAGAGCAGGAACATTACTCTATCCACTCCTTAAACGCTGTTTCTTTGCCTGGAAGCAACAGGGAACAGAAAAGACTCTTGAAAGCTCCACAATAATAAGCATGCTTTTTGAGGCAACCGTGAAAACAAGATACAGTTCTCTTCTCCGGATGTTGTAATCCTGTCAGCTTTCATTCACTCTTTTTGAGTTGTAGTTCATGTATTTCAATAAGCCATTAAATTTCTGTCTTGGACAACGTCTTCCCAGGAACAATTCTTAGTATTTTTTTATATTACAAAATTTAAACTTTAATCAATATTGCTAAGAGAAATGCAGCAGTGTCACACAGATGAAGAAAAAATTCATAGAAGAAATTAATTACTCAGCTACTCAAACTGAATAGCTCCTGTCTGTGTGTTCTGCTATTGTTTAAATATCACCTTTCAGAAACTCCTTGGTTTCAGTTGGTTTAGCATGTTCCAGAGTTGTTAAAACACATTTTCACTTGAGTATGAACTTTCCAAGAAAAATCACTTTTGAAGAAAGAAAACAACAGAAATGGAAACCACAAAAGAGTGAAAAATGACAGCAAATACATCTATCCTATGCTGTCTTTACTTACGCCTTCAGTTAGTCAGCTTTCTTTTATGGTAGAAAACAATTTCTTATCATGTAATCTTGTCACTGTAACCTTAGTTAAACATGCTTCTGAACTGAGCAGAAAACAGAGTAATCCTTCTGCAGGTCCACATTCAGCATCTCACACATAGGTGTTTATATTCCCAGGGCACTGTTAAAACCAGACAAGTGATGTGGCTGGACTGTGCTCTCCTCCAACATTTCTTTCCTCAGGGGACTCTGTGTATTTCTTTTTTCATGTTAATTTTTCTTTTTTTTAAAATTCAGTCATAAGATGAAATAGCACAGGACTCATAAATTACCTGCATCTGTGATGATTTTATTAATTTAAGACTTGAGCTGCTCCTGCAGAGAACAGAAATATTCTTGTCCTAACGTGCTGTTTTGTTAAGCACACAGTGTTGTCCTATAACTTAGCTTTTTGAGAGGGTTTATCAGTAAACTCTGAACCATCATTGTTAACATTGTCCATGAACAAAAGAGCAACCTTGATAAGTGTCTGTGCTCCTCTGAATTTGCACACCAGCGTTCTTCCGCGTTCAGAAAACTCATTTGACCAGGCTGTGTATTCCTGATAAACACAGCAAATTTAACAATGTAATATGTCACGAGCAAATATTCTGTGGCTGGAAACAAACAAAGGAACAAACAAAATCCATCCAAGCAACTGTCCCCACCACCTCCCCTCCTTCACCCAATAGCTTGTCTATGAGAGGAATAGATGCTTTGAAAAAGGTGAGTCACAAAGTCCTCCAGCTTTCTCCTCAGAAGGAAGAAATAAGTACAAAATTAGAAATCTGGATGTTTAGTGATGGTCTAAGGATTGCTTTATATTTGTATAAATACCAAGGCTATATAAAAATAGGATTTTTTTTTTTATGACTCATGTGTACACCTGTGCAGTTGTCACATCTAAACATGGCAAAGAAAAGAATGCCACCAGGAAGGGATAGTGAAACTTCTAATTCCTCTTCATCCTTCATGAAGCTCAGCCTGCTGACCTCAGAAACCTTTACTGAATATTACAAGTGAGTCCACCTTCTCCCCAGAGCAGTTATCTCGTTTTATTTCATGGTGCTTCCCAGTGTTTCTGCTTAGGCACTGTAATTCTGTATTGCTCTTGCTTTGGATTTTGACCCAAAGGCACTATGTCACATCTGTGTCCAGCATCAAGAATCTTTTAAATTTTTGCATAAATGATATCTTTATTAGTTGTGTAAAGGTAAAACCATAACTATTGGTACCTATTCTATCACTTTATTATCTGCTGAAAGTGTAGAGTTACATTTGATGTTGTTATTAGAGCTTGGTGTAACACGGTATGAAAAAAAAGTATAATGACATGTTAGCTAAACTGTGTACTCTACTAAATAGATAAACTGCCTGTTGAAATTTTGCAAATACTAGAAAACTCAAAGTGATTGTTCTCCTTTCATTTAAAAATGTATCAGTTCGGTTCTATATGTTGTAAGTTCTTCAATTTAAAGATGGAAAGAAAAATCCCAACCTTTTGAGTCTTTTTCTCCCTAATATCTATGTGACTGAATATAAAACCCAAATGATTGATAAAAATCTAGTTTTTATTTATCACTTATAAAAAGCTCTGAACACCTGTATTAATCACTAAAGGTGCTTTAGTCATTATTTTAAGGTCATACTATGATGAAATGAAAGAGTATTCAGTTTGATCTGCCCGTGCAGATCCAAAAAATACTACTACCAATTCCCATTCGTTGGAAGAAGAAAGGGAAAAAAAATCTGATTTAGGATTCTCAGATTTGATCTACAGGGAAGAAAACCCATTGAATATGGAGTATTTTTTTTTTTAAATACCAGATACTTTATTGCAGAAGGGGGCAAATAATAAATACACCTTTTGGTCAGTCATTGATTACAAATGAGTGAAAAGTAGATGTCAGAGATACCTGTAAGAAATATTCCATGTAAGGCACTATAGAGGACCGGATTTTCTCACACAGTAAGAAAGTCTTCATTCCACAATTAACAGGGGAGCAGAGAAGCCCCTTAGAAAGCCCAGAGAAGTTCTAACACATCAAGGCTGTTCACTTCTCAGCTGATGTTTTCAGGTAATTTAATGCCTTTGGAAATCACACAGAAGTTTTGACTGACGATGTGGCATTAAAACTGCGTTTTAAGTGCCAACAGAAAATGCGGCAACATCATTACCGTGAATTAAAGAGTGAGAAAAGCATTCTACTGGGAGCATTATGGGACCTATAGGGGAAGAAATAATTCACGAGTGCTCCTCATGAAACTCGCTTTTTACCTCAGTTCTAGAATAAATGATAAAATTGTCTACAGAATCTGCCCTAAATCAGTAGAAAGCTGCCCCTCCTAAATCTCAATAACTGTCTAGGGTAGTCTTCAGCAGCTGGGTGCCTTTAGAGTTTGTGCTAATGGTTATGCTACTTATCTAACATGGGCTTGAAATGAGGTGACATAGTAATGAGTTCATACAAATTACTTTTACAGCTTTCACACTGCTTCTAGACAGAAGCAAGCAGTCTAAGGAAAGCTATTGTCTGAATTTTTGATATCATCTTAATGTGTCTATTTGACTGAATACAACTGTATGTTAAAATATCAGAAGGAAATGTATCAATGGTTTCCAATCTCTGCCTCCCCCTACTCGCTCTGGTTAGACAACACTACTTCACCTGGCTTTACCAAAATAATAATACCTGTTTTGCCAAAGACAGCAAAACAGACTTGAGGATGATGCATGAGCAGTTGCTATTATATCACAGCCTATGTATTAGAACAACTTGCAGCTTTATGTGTTAACTAATGTTAGTTAATGTTAGCACTTTGTATCATAATTAAAGAGTACACCTTTAATTACATCATAAACACTGCGACGAGTATGGCCTTGATTCCTCCCTCATTTAAGTTAATGGGAAAGAAGATTGAAATGGTTCAGTTGGATTATCTGAAAGTAGATGCTGTATGTGACAAGCCCTGTAGACTGTCATTTTTGCAGAAAGAATTTGACAGAAAAGTTGTACATATGCGAGGAGTCGCTGTGAGAGAAGCACAAGATACTCTTTAAATTTTGTGGACTTGTAATGTTTACTATTTGCGCTTGACTCGAGTGAATAATTTTCATGGGATGGTTTATTCAGTGTATTTAGCTGCTTTCTCTTCTTATAGAACAGACTGTAGTTTCCCAGTAAATTATTATTAATATTTCATTATTTGCTTTCTCTGAATGTTGTTTAAATTTGTATGTATTGTTTTCTTTTGGATTACTTGATCTCAAGAATGTTTCTTCTGCTATTTGATTCGTTTCAGACAGTATTGGATCAGGTAAAGTTTGATAACAGACTGCTGGCAATGGGACTCACCTCAGGTGCAAACACTTCCGGTGTGGATCTTAAAACCATCAGGTAATAGTTTTTCATCTATGAAGAACCATCCTTGCCTAGAGCTGTGATCTTGCAGTCTTTTTACTGTTACCATTCAGTGCCACAGAGCGCCCTCGGAATGAGCAATAACATCATTCTATGTAAAAATGTATCAATGAGAGATAGTTAGAACCTTAAGTTTCTAAAACCACAGAAAGGATGGTTATTTTCTTGCTCTTTTCATAATGTAAGCATCTCTAAATATTTTAGATACTCATCTCCATATTAGGTTACCTTGCTATGAATTATGGACTGACCCAGCAACAAATCCATTGTTAAGTTGGAAGAGGCAGTACGCAGAGTAACAGAGGTTACAGAAAGGAGTAACAGAGCTTGTAATGTGTTTGATCAGTGTTCAAAGAATTAGCTTGGTTAAGTTTTATTCACACCATATGGGCTTTCATGGGGCTCTTGAAGGATACCAGATCACTTTGGTGATTGTTCACATTAATTTCACAATTTCATGTGCTTTGTGTCTGGTATCCAACCAGGCAACTTGAGGATCAGGACATAGAGGCTAGCAGTGGATTGGGTTCCTCTTCACAGAGCGCGCGGAGCAAGGCAAAGGCTCCTATAGCTGCAGCCCTCCTCTTGTCAGCTTTTCTGGATGCAATATAAAAATGAATTAACACTTTGTAAGTGTGCATGTAGGTGGGGAATGCGATTGGGAAGCGGAGTGTTATGGCATGGATTTGGCAGTAGGCCTTTGGCTTTCACAGGATGTGGTAAAATTAATGAAAATATGTTGTCCAGTGCCCAAGGTATGCTTTATTCAGTAATTTCAGAGTTGTGGGTGAGCAGGTGCAAATTCCAGATCCTTTTTCACTTCTTAATAATACATTCCAACTTCAAATTCATTACTTGGCATTTCTGGATATTCATTTGATGTTGCTGTCTTAGCTTTAGCTGTCTTGCTTATTAAAACTATTTATTTACCTATTTAATCATTTGTGTTAACTGCCAACTGTATCAATACGATGGTGTTTCAGAAAAGGCAGGTATCTATCAGCTTCTCTGGACTGATATTCTTACTAATAGCATAAACATCTCAGTAAAATACTATGGTTACCTACATGATCAGCATCTTTGATGTTAAATTACAGATTTGGCTGTTGAAGATCATTAAATGCAAGCGTAACTTTCTCTTCCTCCAGAATGTGGCATCTTCCTGTCTGGTACAGAAACTACACCCTCTCAGTACTCTTCCCACTTCTTTGAGGGGGCAGATAGGGCTTTGCAAAAGATGTTTATGTTTCAGAATATTACACGTTTCAGAATATGACACATTTCAGAATAACAGCTGTGGAATCCTTTTTCATTTCTCTTAAATTTGATACTTGCTTTCCATGTAGCAGGAATATTCTGTTGAGGATTCTTTTAATTTTGAAGGTCCTAGTTTAATACTTGCATAACAATGCTCTCTTTTGAAAATGGAATTTCTAGAATCCCTCATACAAAACCTCCATTCCACCACATAAAGTAGGAGTTTTTTGCTGTTTGCTGTCTATTGCTAGTTGTTTGGAAATTTTGTTTCTGAAGTGCCTTTCCTAATGCTTGACTTGAAATACGGTCCTGAATTCTTGGAGTATCCAAATTTGATCCTAGTTACTTGAGTAACAGTATATTACGTAGATTGAAGTGAGTCTGATGTGTTACCTGTGGAGTCTACCAGTAAATTAGAATCATAGAATCATTTAGATTGAAAGAGACCTTTAAGATTATAGAATGTAACCATAAACCTAACACATCCAAGCCCACCGCTAAACCATGTCCCTAAGCACCACTTTTGCACAACTTTTAAGTACCTCCAAGGATGGTGACTCAACGGCTCCCCTGGGCACCCTGTTCCAGTGCTTGATAATCCTTTCAGTGAAGAAATTTATCATAAAACCTAATTTAAATATCCCCTAGCACAACTTGAGGCCATTTCCTCATTACTTGGGAAAAGAGACTGACACTCACTGGGCTGCTTGTTGAGAGTGATAAGCTGCTCCTCATAAGACTTGTTTTCAAGACCCTTCAGTAGCTTCATTGCTCTTCTTTGAACAGCTAGATTGCATAGAGTGAAGCCTACCCAAAAGTACCTCTGAGAGAACTGAGGCCTTGATCACATATGCTCCGTTCTAAGTTACTAGGTAATCCCTTAGGAGCTATAAAAGCAAAAAAGCAATAGGTAAATTAAGTTACAATGAGCTGTAGCCCTCGCAGGGAAAAGTGAAGGAGGTAGAGCTGCTATTTGCAGGGACCAAATTGCCATCCAGGACCTGATGAGTTTACTTATGTTGGGGAGTACCTTGTTCCCTGGGTAGTGGTTGCAGTAGTCTTAATTTCCACAAGTGTCAAGTGTCTGAGTGTCCTAGAGCAGAAGTCTTGGAATATAGGTTGCTATCCATTTTTTGGTGGGTAGATTCTGTCTGGAGGTAAAGTGCCCATCTAAGCTGCTCTCTCACTGCCCTTCTCAGCTGGGCAGGGAATAGAAAATAAAAGGCTTGGGACTCTATCAAACATGGGGGAAGCTTCTGGCAGCTTCTTACAGAAGCCAGCCCTATATTCCCCCACTGCCAAAACCTTGCCATGCAAACCCAATACACATACTCTGTACCCACCAGCTTAGTACCACTACTGGTGGTGAGAGCAGTATAAGCAACAAAACTTTACAGCAGCTGGTAACCTATATTGATCTATGCCAGCTTTGCATTTACAGCTAATCTTACGGACTGTCATGGTTTAACCCTGGCTGGTAACTAAACATGTCACAGCTGCTCACTCACTCCCCTACTGTTGGATGGCGGAAGAGAATTCCAAGGGTAAAAGTGAGAAAACTGTTGGGTTAAACTAAAAGAAGTTTAACAGGTAAAGCAAAACCCTCTCATGCAGACAAAGCAAACCCAGGAATTCATCCCCTGCTTCCCGTGGGCAGGCAGGTATTCAGCTGTCCCCAGGAAAGCAGGGCTCCATCACACGTAATGGTGTCATGTTCTATATGCGGAGCATGATGGCATATGGTATGGAATATCCTTTTGATCAGTTGGGGTCAGCTGTCCCAGCTGTGTCCCCTCCCAACTACTTGTGCACCCCCAGCCTACTTGCTGGTGGGGTGGGCTGAGGAGCAGAAGAGACCTTGGCTCTGTGTGAGAACTGCTCAGCAGGAATGAAACCATCCCTATGTCATCAATGCTGTTTTCAGCACAAACCCAAACCACGGCCCCATACCAGGTATTGTGAAGAAAATTAACTCTAACCTAGCCAAAACCAGCATGGAACTAGTAAGTGATATTATGTCTATATGAACTCATTTTGATGGCACAGTAAATTGCAACTTAATAATAATAGCTTGAAATACCATAGTTAATTTTAGTTCAGAGACTTTCTTTTTATTTTTTAAATCTAGTAGCTGATAGTCTTTTTCCTCTTCAAAGGAGGAGAAAATAAGCAACTCCTTCTTTGAGAACAAGAAAAGTGGCTCATAGGAAGAGGTTTTAAGACACGTTCGTCTGAGCTGATTCTGACTCTCACAAAACTCTTAGGAAAACTCTCCTTCAGAAAACAAAACAAAGACATTACTCCTCTCCCCTTAAAAAAATAAGAAATCTCAAAACATTTTTTACTCTTTCTGGCTTTAATAGTTCACAGGGAAATCAAAAGTATTTCCCCCAGTTCTTTGTTTTGCTCTACATGGCATATGTGTCTTTTAGCTCTGTAATTTTCTTCCACAATGTCTTTTTCTTCTCTACAATTTAATGACTCCCAATTTCCTTTGTCTTACCATCTGGTTCACTCCATGCCTCTGAGACATCGTTCCTTTCAGACACATGGTAAGTAACAACACCATACCTAATTTTTTAATTGTATGTAGCATTTTACAAAACCAATTGTTCAACAGTTTTGTCAGTGGAAAATAGGGTGACTTGCTCCCAAAGAAGACAATGGCTAATAAAGTAGACAAATGGTGTAACTTAGTTATTTTGACTACTTGAAGTTTTTTCAAAATTTGGTCTTTGTGTATCAGTATTAATAGCAAAAAAAAAAAATTAGGATCAGGCATCACTCATTAAATTTGTAAAATTTGTGTGAGGAAACTTTCCAGATCCTATATTCCTCACTTACAGAATATTCAGAAGAGAGAATATTCCTTGTTTATGGCCTCCTATGGCAAATAGCCAAGAAATGAGAAGTTTAACACTTTTTTGGAATTATGCTGCTATAACTATTGAGACAGTTTTGTGCTTCATATTTCTGCTTTTTCCTCTAAACAAATATATTAAATCTCCCCAAAGAGTAGTTGAACCCGTCCATGTCCTAGGGCCTGTCTATGTCCCAAAATTATGGGCATGGGAAGAAGAACAGTATCTTGTGTCAATTGATTGTTACCGCTTCATCTGTTTAATTGCCTAAAGGAGCTTAATGGTTCTTTACAATTCCTAAATGACAAGTGATTTTAATACCCACCGCTGCCAGCAATTCATAACAATTTCCATGACCTATCCATAGCATGAAATATTTAATCAGGGTTATAATAGATAAGTTTAGCACACAAGTCAAAGTGCAGTCATTCACACCTACGCTGAGAATAAAGAGAACAGTTGTAGGATTTCTGTATATTACAGCCGGAAGCCAGCAGAATGACTCATCAGCCTATTTTTGCATGAGGCATTAAGTTGTACGTACCTTCAGGAAAGGAAGAAAGCTGGGGAGGGGTAGAGCATGGCAGGTCCTACTGACCTAGAAGGGAACCAGTCAGTCTTTGAGCTGGAGGCATTGGCCAGAAATGCATTCAGAAGGGTTCTGTTTGAGTGAGCTTGTGCCTGAATCAGTGTAATGTTAACAATGCAGAATCATTTCCAAAACTATAAACCTCACAGATTTTGAACTGGACTTTCAGCCTAAATCTGGTAGTCTCCATGGTACAGCAGCAGCCCATTTGGAGTTATCAGCCCACCTTGCTTGCACGTCTACCTCCTGTATTTAATCTTAAATTTCCCTCACTCTGCTGCCTAACTAAAGATGATTGTCAGGAAAGGGCAGAAGGTGATACAGATGGTCTCAAAGAAGAATGTTACATTTATTTATAGGCAGTCTACTCAATATAATATACCAGGACTTTCTTGCAACCTGCAATGGACACTGATCGTTATTTCCATGACGTGTCTCATCTGTCAACTAATCTGACAAATCATTTTTATTGATTTTGAGCCAACTGTTCCTGAACACTAGTTCTTCATAGCATGTAACCATTTGTTTAACTTTGTAATGTATAGCTACTGAGATGGCTGCCTAAGCACATGTTTAGCTTCGAGCCTTAAAAAAACCCTTTCCATATAGCCTTCAAAGATTATGTGGCTCCGGGAGTCTTCCTTAGTATGTTTTAAAGTGATTTCAGAATTGGATAGTACATAAATGAGCTGTGCGAGATGAGGGAATTAGGAGATTTGGAGTTTTCTAGTCTCTGGCTTTTGCTGAACAAGTGTAGTCAGAAAACATTTAAATTTTTTATTTTCATGCCTAACTTCCGAACTTGGGACATAGTTAACATTTCTGTAAACAGGGCCAATGTGCACTACTGTTTATTGGCATAGAATGGAAGATGAACCTGATGAGTTCACTGTTCAAATTCAGTAGGTATTCTGTGAATTTTATTTCCTCTTATTGATGCTGGGTTCTGAAAGTAAACAACACCTTCAGAAAAGTCATATAGATAAAGAGGTGATCAAGGGGATTTTGTATCCGCATGTAGTTAAGTATGTGTAGCTTGTGGTAATGCATTATAAGATTGATAATCACATTAAAATTTCTAAATGAAAGAGAATGATATTTCAGAATGTTATGCATTTACAAAGAAACCCCCAACATCTAGTAATGCCATAGATTTGTGTGGCTGGGTTCTGTTGGAGAAGGGGGGCTGCAGGGGTGGCTTCTGCAAGAAGCAGCCAGAAGCTCTCTGCAGGCCCAACAGAGCAAACATTACCTGGCTCAAGGCAGAAGTCATTGCTGACCAAGGCTGAGCCCATCAGCAATGGTCACAGCACCTCTGCGAATCACATTTAGGAGGAAAAAAACCGCAAGCAGACACTTTTTGCCACCAGAGAAGGGAATAAGAGAAGATGTGAGAAACTGTGCAGACACCAAGGTCAGGGAAGGGGGGGGAGGAGGCGGCGCCCCAGGTGCGAGAGAGAAAGAAAGATGCCCCTGCAGCCTGTGGAGAAACCCATGGCAGAGCAGGTGTCCCCCCACAGCTCATGGAAAAGGCCAAGACTACACCTGCAGCCTGTGGAGAGGCTGAGTAACTGTAGTATTCACATGTGGCATAATCCTCTGCCATTTACAGAAGCATGTTTTCTGCTGCTTCAGAAGGAAACCGTAGCAAAAGCTCAGTTGTGGTATTTCATCATTTCACTGTTCCTTTAACTACCGCCCACACATACTGCAAACCCCACGTTTAACTCTGCACAGATCCATTTTGGCAACTAGTCCTAGGTGGTTATTAAAATTTAAAACAACATAAGAGAGCAGGTAGTTAGTCTGAAACTGTCTTTGATTCACCAGGCTAGCTTTGGGCAAGTTTGCATCCAAGGGAGTAAACACGGGTAAAATATCAGTGATGTTGGAGGTTGCAGGGAACATTGCAGTCAGCCAATAGGTTTAGTAACTGATTGCACTATCTGTCTAACCACCTCCAGTGAGGGAAACCAAGGAGGAAGGAACAGACTTTCCTTTTTTTTGTAAGCTATAAGTGATTTGTCAAGGGCAAGGACACAAGCCTGTGTCCTGCTCTCCCACCTCTTACAGTGCTCATCTCCTGACCTCTTGAGGCCACCAGTCAATAGTAAGAGGTCTTCAAAAAGAGATTGCTGTTGAAAGGACTGGAAGGAATGTCCAGTGGGAAGTGGCTAAGGACTTTGTGTTTGTCTAGTTTAGAGAAAAGGAGGCTGGAACTGGCTACCTAGAGATGTGGTGAGTGTCCTAAGCGCAGCAGTGTTTAAGAGACCCTTGGACAATGCCCTTAATAACATGCTTTATCTTTTGTGCAGCCCTGAAGTGGTCAGGCAGTTGGACCAGGTGATCATTGTGGGCCCCTGAAAACAGAAATTTCTATTCCATTCTTATTTGGAAATTGAAATGTGTGAAATTAATAGAATCAGTTGTTTGTTCAACACGTTTGAAAGAAAGATGGCTAAGTGCAGAACTTTGGTTATATAACACTGCTGAGTGGAAACTGTCATTCCTCTTTGCCTGGAACATGTATTTAAGAGGAACTTGAAAGGCCACTATTAAAACACTACCAGCTTTTAATTGTTTTTAATATTGCATCAGTGAATTTCCTATGTCAGCTTCCTGGTCTTTGAACAAATGTGTAAGTTAAGATTTATCTTTACAGTTGTATCAGATTCTTTTCTAAGGAACATAGCAAGAAACTGCCTTTGACCTTCTTTTGGGAGAGCTAGATGATGCTTCCTCAAAGGATTTGCTTTTTGTCATTAAATATTTAGAAGACAAAGATATGATCTAAATCTCCAACAAACTAATGTCACAGCTTTACTTTCAGACAGATTTCTACCATCAATAGCATTAAAGGGTATTTGCAGATCCTTAGAGTTGTAGGTCTAATTAGCCAAGTTAAATTAAAATATGAATCTCTGTGGGATAATAGATTATTAGATTATCTTTTCAATATTGACAACTAGACGTACTCCTAGAAGGATTTTTCCCTAAGCAACTCACTTAACTCTTGTTATCCTGTACCCTCTGGGTTTGAGAACTAAAAATTATTAGAGCTGATGAATCCCAATAATGAAAGAATACCAGAGGCTATGAGGTTTTGATTAAGTAGAAGATTTGTCTTAACTGCTTTTGGTTCTCCACATTATAAGCAGGAAAAGGAGAGGAGGAAAAGCATACATACATTTTAACTTGGGCGGAAAATTTTGATCATTGGAAATGCATGATGTTTTTCAAGAGAATAAAACCAAGGAGATCTAGATGTGGAAGTATCAGAAAAAATGAGGTAAAACCAGAAGAAAGAGAAGCTAATTTCCATGATCAAATAAAACTCTTTGCTCAATATCAGGAAGAAACAATTTCTGGGGTTTATGTACCATTGCATTTGCTGGATTTCTTTTGCCTAGCTGAAACAAACAAGCAAAAAAGATACTTTGATAGGGCTAGTATATCTCACAAGGAGGACTGGAGATTCAAGATAATTTCCTTTATATAATTGGCAATATTTCATCCCTCTGTTGCGAAAATTATATTCAAGATAAAGGAAACTTAGAGTTTAGGCTCTTGCCTTTATGTGACTACAGACTTTTGTTTCTTATACTACCTAATAGCTTGAGCTTACACATACTTGAAAACCTGTACACCTGGTTTTGGTTTTCACATTGATTTATCTTATAATGAAGTTCTGGCTTCCTTGAATTGCCTATTAAAGTACATTTGTGACATCAGAAATTCTACATCCACTTAACTCCTTTATATTGCCTTCAGCTTCTGAGAAAAACTGATGAGTGAGTTAAAACTTCTTTATATTTGGATGGTGCAAAAGGATTAGAACTATTTTAACAACACTTAGGGCTCAAAGAGAAAGAGTAGTGTCTTTATTGCTGTTAGATTAACATTTTTATTTATGTTCATAAAATTACAGGATAGAAAAATACTAGTCTTTGTGAGAAACAACAATGCAGCTGTTATCTATATACATACTGAAGCAGCTCTGAAGTGATTGCATTTCGATAGCAGCAATACACTGCAGTGTACTTTCCAGAATGTGCTAAAGTTTTTTTTAACCTGTTTGCTTCTGTGAGTACCAACCCTTGTAGAGAAATTGCAAAGGGATTACTTGCCCTGGATTTGTGCTTTTCACAGGAACAGCGTTGCTTCTTGATTGTTTGACTGGGTATTTAAGACAAAAGAAATTCTTTAAAAATAGCTCTTCACCTTACACTAAAATATTTTGAAAAACTGTTTTGCTTATTTAAGCAATTTGAAAGGAAGAAAATGAACTGCTAAAAACTCTTTGTTATTTGCCATTCCTCAAAATCATATTTCAGTTTTACAGAGATACATATCCAGGAAACTAAGAGTGACCCAGGGTCAAGAATAATTATGTAGTGTCAGGTCCAAAATGAGATAGAAAAATCTTGTCTCCACCTATAAAAGATGCACCCTTAAGATATGAATAGGCATTCATAGATGACTCTAGACTTGATGTAAAGGATTAATAGCCTGTATTTAAACTTTTCCAAAATTGAAATCAGTGTGATGATTTCATACATCAATTTGCCATAATAGGTGAAATAGCTACCTTTTAATATATATAAAAGCCTTAACCGTAAACCTGTTCTAAGAGAAATATGACTGTGCTACCATTACTTGGAAAAGTCATAATTTTGTGTTAGAAACTTAAAACCATGCAGTGCCTTGTGTCAGATCTTAAAGCTTGGACTTGATGATCTTTCAACCTGAATGATTCTGTGATTCTCTAACATTTATGGTAGGATAATAGCAGATTTTGTTCTTTAGTTCACACCATATTCTGTGTATTTTGAGGCAACTGGCACTATTTTTCTGTTCTTCACCTTGAAGCTATTATCATGTCCTATTTGGTGTATTATATTT
Organism: Laterallus jamaicensis coturniculus; assembly: GCA_022605575.1. NCBI lineage: Eukaryota > Metazoa > Chordata > Aves > Gruiformes > Rallidae > Laterallus > Laterallus jamaicensis. The sequence goes on from JAKCOX010000005.1 coordinate 9,886,899, forward strand.
AGCATATATCAACATGGAGAAAAAGCAGTGAGTATTTGAATTTGATCTGCTTCCTTCTCTGTGTTAAAAAAGCTGTGAAGTTGAAGAAAAATCAAATGAGGGAGATTTCAAAACATTAAAAGTGATTTTTTTTTTTAATTTTTTTTTTTAGTGTTTCACCAAAACTCTTTGCAAATTCTTTCATTGCCTGAGGGAGATACTTAAAAAGAGTGCTTTAAAAATAGAACTAAAATGAGTCAGACTTAGTTTTTGGCTGACATTTAATGGAGAGTATATTGCTTTTTCTGTGGGGCATATATATTTTAAAATTTGATTATTGCAATGCACAGCATTGCGGCATTCGGGGGCCTCGTAGAACAGTGGCCACTCATGCTGAAGTTAATGGGTTGTATTCCTGTTGAAATCAATAGATGTAATCAGAGAAATTAAAGTTATGTACATGTACTAAAACTTTGAAGAGTTACGTATCTGTTCAACTTGTGAGCATAGTTATTTTTCTCAGCAGAAGCACCTTTAGAAATGGAAAATTGCCTGAACATCAGTATTAGGTGAATAAATAAGTGTCCTCTGACCACAGAAACATTATTCATATCACAGACATTCTGACATCACAGATGTTCTAAAACAGATTCACATTTAGGTGGAATAGAGCACATTGTGCCTCTGCTGACAGGAGAGAGAGTGAAAGAGAGAGACACCTTTTTCAAAGAAAAGCATTAGACTAACTAAGACCTGATGGCCCATGAAAATGTTTGAAGTTGCAGATCTTAAACAAGATCTGCTCATGTCTGTTTTGTGCTTGTGCACGCATCTTTTAGTGTGTGTACATTTAGATTTTAACACCCTGGAATTAATTCATTGGCATCTTGTCCTCAAGACCAAATGCACTTTGAAGTCTGAATAATAAAGTCTGAGGCCCTGTGTTCATTATGTTGATCTATGTGTCTGACTTGAAAATATAAAGCTTCCATAGGAGTTTTTTTGACTTTGTGCTTATAAACTGGAAAGTGGGAAAAGCAAGAATAGAATAGAATAGAATGGAATGATAGTGCACTCAATGAGATCTAAGACAAGGGTGACATGGAATCACTCGTTGTGAGGGTATTCAGTGGGACAGCATAATGGGTCCGTCTAGGTTGCAGCGTCATTATTTCCCTGCTGGCATTTGGGATCGAGGAATTAACTAAAGGGGACAGGATACTGGTGTGCCTAGGGTCTGACTACCAGCTGCCTCCGCCCGGGATGGAGGTTATGTATACCCTAGCACCTGGATAGACCAAAAATACCAGTAGATGGATGTATAAAGCAAGCAGTGTCTTTGGCATAGGCTAAGTAATGTCTTTGAGTCCTGTAGTATAGGATCCTCTTTCTGAGCTGCTCTAAGTCCCTTGCACACCCTTCCCTGCACCAAGTCTGTTCTTTTGTTGGGGCAATGACATTACTTTCTTCCCATCCTCTCTCTACAGGCTTATGTTTCTGTGTGCTTGCCTTTCCTTTCATCAGAAATTCCCTTTTCCTTCAGCATTTGGTCCTCACGTCGTAAAACCCTCCTCTGGGGTCGTTTTGAACTTGCTTTCCTTTTTTACACAGGAGACATCTTAGTAAAGAGTACCTTCTCTCCATTGGGTGTGCTCGCAGAAGTCTGGCTTTACACTCTGGTCAGAGCATGTACTGGAGAGCGTTCTTCTGCTGGGGAAGGCGTTACAAACCCTCCTGCTGCCTGTTGTGTGGCTTAGTCTCAGTGGTAGTGAATAAGAGGGGATTTTCCCCCTTTGTTTCTTATTTTTTGGTGTGAGAACATGAAGGGAGCTTGTTGTTGTGTTTTTGGAGTGCTTTTTGGTTTGTTCCCATGACACAGGTTTTATATTGCTGTTTTTAGAGCGTCTTCCCAGAAAAAAGAAAATTCTTTTTCCACTTTTCATCCTATTTGCCCACAGAGCTGCTAGATGTGGTCTTTATGCTCCTTTGCTGCTGCACTGCATTACATTTATCATTAAGGAGTCTGCATGAGGCCAGCTATCTAATTAATGACATTAGAAGGGCACAGGTTGAGGGAGAAAGGGAATACAGTTTCTGATGAGGTCAGGTTGATGATTACATCTAATGTTCTTCAGTCAGCCTTGCACTAATCCATGGGAGCAAATCCCATATACCTATAGGAGAAAGTCAGTAGGGTCCTGTGAGGGTGCATATCTATGGTGTTCACTAACATAGCATGCTTCTTTTTCTTCTGTGCCTACAACACTGTACCTGCTTTCTGAAGAAACACCAAAACACTAGTCCTTTCATGTGGTTTTACGGCTCGTACGATTTCTGTCTCTGAAATTCCGCTTCAGGTTGCCAGCAATGTGTTTAGACATTGTTGTATCGTGTTGTGTTGCACAGAAAATTTCAGGCTTTTAAGAGAAAAAGGGTGATGGTTTCCTGGTAATTTGCATTTATAGCTTGCTGCCTGTTTATGCTTTGGAAATTACTATTGTATGGCCTAAATGAGAAATGATGTTGATAAAAGCCTGACTGGAGAAAGGGAAAAATAAACCTTTAAAAGTTATGCTTATATATAAAAAGCTTTTTGAACATATTTATTTGTCCTAAAGAAAAACCACAACAATTTTCTAGGGTAAGTTTTACAAAAGAATTCCAGAGTTTTTTACCTTTACTACATTCAAGATATTCTAAAAATGTCATTCTACACACCATAGATGTTTATTGATTTTTTTTTTCTTTAATTCCCTCCCTTATCCTCATTTTGCTTGTCTTTTTTTATTGTATTACCAAGTGTTCATCACCCAAAATCTGTATGATGTTTTCTGACTTCTGTGTGTGTGTGTGCTGTTTGTTAGGAGCCGGGGATGTGGAAAGGCAGGTAAAAAAGGCAACATTAAGGGTAGCAAAAGTGACCTGACTTGCCCCCGTGAACAGCAAGATTTCTACATTGGTCATGCAAAGTGTGGGGGGGGAGGTGGTGGTGGTGGCAGAGGTGAGGTAGGGGTGCAGGGGGCTTCATTTTAACCAGAAAAAGGGTAGAGGGAAGAAAGTGCCTTTATTCAAAGCGCTGCCTAGTTTTGACGATTCCCATGTGGGAATGGAAGTCAGAACAGAGTCTAGCTCATACCCACCCCATATGAAAGCAAGCAGAGCTGGTCTGCAACTGCAGGTGTATGGTTGGGCTTGTGCCACAGAAACATGTTAGCAATTATTTATCGTTCTCTGCCCTTATGACACTGGGAAACTTCGAGCTCGCCAGAGGAGATGGAAGAGGGTTACAGGACTCGGAATCGTTTATGTACTGCCCAAACAGATTTCCAGCAAAATAAAGACTTTCTTTGAAAAGAATCATTAGACCCAGTATTGATATTTTTATGACTGTTGCCCATGTTGATGTGAAATTGTGTTCTGGCATCCTGTCCAGCTCTTTGTGGTTTGGGAGCTGGAGTCTGATTAGACATGTTTTCTCCTCCCCCTTCTTCTCCTTCCTTCACTCCTGCTTCAAATTCCTTTATCCTGATTGCAGCTTGCATTTTGGCCCAGCTCCATCAGAGCCATCGGCACTGAGTTCTTTTCTGTACTTTATCATACAAAATTAGTATGTTTCCACCCCCCAGCCAAAGAATGCCTGAGCCATGTCTGTGTTTGGAAAGCAGTGCAACAGAAGGACAGAAAGGAGTAGTTCTCTTTCCTTCAGGTAAGATGTTCATTCAAGGTACTACCAAAGGGGTGTAGATTGTTGCAGTGAAAAGCAAACCAGATGTACAAACAACGGAATGGAGACTATGGGAGTAACTTACTGAGGTAGGATGAGATGCTGTAAGATTTGTCGCGTGGACTACCAGAGCACTTCAGCATGGAAAGGTAGGCACAGGAACACAGCTGCGATTTAATTTTCTCAAGCAGAAAATTATATATAAGCAAAACAGGAGTAAAACATCTGGATTTCTTCCCATTAACCAGGGTGTGTTGTGTTCACAGAGATGCTGCTACAGACTTTCTCCAGAATGACTTGTATGTATAGGCTGGACCAAAATATAATTTGGAAAATGATGAGCACCTGTGAGAACTTAAAGTGCCTGGACAGACAGCTCCGGCATTTTTGGCTGCTGAGGTATCTTTGTAGAGGACAGAAACCAAAGGCCACTTGGAACATTCTCTGCCCATACTTGACTTCCCTGTACTTGAAGTTGAAACCTGCAGGAGCTGGCAGTTTGCTGCTTACCCCTGCGTACTCCTGCTGCAGTGCAGACACAGAAACTCTACAGCAAACTTCAGTCTTTAGTGCAAAAAACCTACGAAAACTGTAGAGTGGCGATGAAAAAGATGAAGGGGATCACTGATGTCCTAGGTCGATGGAGCAGCGAGAAGGAATTTGTCAGACAAAACTGTCAGAAGAACCTGTGAAGTGAGCAACTAACTCTTCAAGCTATGAGAGAAAGCAAAAATATTTTTAAATCCCTGCTGCTCAGCCTGGGAGAAAATTCTTTTGTACCCCCAACCCAGTTAAACCTGAATGCATGAACTATCTTGGACGTAGCTCTGCTTCCTACCTCACATGCTTTGTGTTCTACACAGCTGTATTTAAGTGGGAACAAGCAAACCAAAACCCCCTAATATTCTCGAGAAAATAAGGGCTGCTGTAGTTAGCTCATTCTACTGTGCATCTGTGTGACAGATAAGTTAGCTATTTAGGTGTCCTGTTGCCCTGCATTAAGTTAACAGATATGCTATGTATAAAATGAATGGTATTTAGTGGTATTTGTGAAGGGGGAGGAATTTAGCGGCACTAATGCAACATAGATATTTTAGCTTTATTTTATCAACTTTATGAGTTACAGAATATGCTTCTGAAACAAAAATTAAGTCCAAGAGTTGTCATGACCAATAATACTATTGTATCTTTCCTGTATTAGAAGTTGTCGAGCTGAAAACCTCTAGGTTTTTCTCTTGTCAAGAGGAGACTTAATTTAGCACAGAAGGCAGGAGATACTGATAAGGTGATTAACTAAACAAAATGGCAAGGCTTGAACAGCAGACAAGGGAAGAAATATTAGCTGTTTAATCTGAGTATAACAGAGGAAAATATGGAGAAAATACAGATGATGGAAAGTAAGTGTTTGAGGGCACAAAGTATGAATAAAAGATATTCTCTTCTAGCAGCAGAAGGGTAGAAAGCTAGACTAGGAACTAGGGAGGGTCCAGGTACTGCTTTTGCATTAGGAGAAAAGGAGTTTTTAATGAGTTCTTTTTTGACAAGCTTTACTGATCCAAGCTAGGACAATTTAAGAGGTTATCACCTCCATCTGTCCATCACATCCACTGAGTGCCGCTTACAAGTCCCAAAACTGGCTGAAGAGCAGTGGGTCTGGTCCTAAGGTGCCGCAATTCAAAATCTAGCATATGAATGCAAACCATCATTGATTTTAGTCTGTGTTAATATATTGATCTATGAACTACCGTGACTAAGAGCTCTGATTCATGATCACTGCGGGATTTAGCAGCACTGAGGGGCAGAAGCCAATTCAGCCATCTTAGCTGAGAGCAAGGAGAGGCCATGAGACAAAGAGGTAAAATTGGTTTATCTGTCCAGCCAGAGTCGTGACATTGTGTACAGAAGTCATTTGCTTATAATCCTGTAAGTTTTGCAATGACAGTCCATATAACAAAGTTGGAGGGGGTGTCGGGGGTAGAGTCATTGCCTTACCACTGCAGGGCACACTGGTTTAAGGCCAGCATGCCATCGTTTTCCATAGCTCACACGCTGTGCTAGCCCCTGTATATGTGAATTCATTGAACACCACCTTTTTCCTCTCCATTCTATCCAATTATGTTGAATTATCTTCTGGCACCTCAATGAGTGTTGCAGTTTCTGGCTCGCGTGTTTTTCTGGGTGCCAGCAAAGTCATAAAAGTACATTTTGTTAATTAAATGATGTTCCTTGTGTTGCCAGTTGATGAGCTGCTCGTTTCATGCTCAGGCTGGCACAGCATTCTTGGGGATAAGCTGTACTATGTGACAGGAAGAGTAAGGGCTCAGAATCATAACTGGCCATGGCGTTCCACACTTAGGTGTCCTGAGCACGTTTCATACAGTATACGCAGCTGGCACTTCTGTCCTTACAGCCTTTGGGTTTGGGTGCATTTGTGGGCTTTAGTAAAACCCAGCGTTATGAAAGATAATGCATTTCACTGGAACATTCACAACGTCAAGAAATCCAAAAGTTTATGTTCCTACAGTAATGGTAATATATTGCGTCCTCCATATAATTTATTCAAAAGGATGGCATATCTCTTTTCTGTACAGAATATTTTTAAGTAAAAAATACACCACGTTAGAATTGGTGAAATCCTAGCAAAACAATTCACATTTTACATTTTCTAGTTCGTTTTTTGAACAGTGAAATTAGGTAGATGACTGCAAATTGAAAATAGTAAATGCTTACCTTAACACAGTACTGACACTGGAGGATTTTTTTTCTTTTTTATTGTGATACAAAGCTGCATTTCAGGTGACCTGAAAATGTGAGGAAGAACATAACTTTTTAAATTTTATTATGTTTAAACATGGGCTGAAAATACTGTTACTATCTATTTAAAACACAAAGTTAAATGGATTTGTCTCACCCATCTGAAATATTCCAGAGAATATGAGGGGATTTATTGCTGATAGCTTCAGAAATACTTGGGTGGTGGGCATGAGAACAGGTAAACATTCAAGTCGAAGTAAATTAAATAATTCTTAAAGAATGTTCTCATTACCCTCTATAGGTTATGAGGCTCCTTCATGAGACTTGTGCTTCCATCATGTATCATCATGATGAAATTATCATGATCTTACTAAGGAACCTTTGAGAACACCACTTATAATCTAACAAAAAACTTTGGCACAGAGAAGGGGGTGGAAGTACTCAGAATTATAATTGATATTTACATGGTGTATTAATTAACGGCCACAACATTTAATGTTTTATCCAAAGGTCAAAGGAAATTGTTCTTGGTTTTTGTTTATTCCCCAGAAAACTCTTAACTTTGTAGAGAAAATACTCCTTGAAATTACTTGCCTTTCATTTTCTGAACAGCTTTTGGTATATTGTTATTCTTTACTTTTTTGTTCATCTCAGTAACCAAACTGCAGTGACAAAGGACAATGTTTCACACCTTTGCTCTTACTATTGATTTTTCCAAACAGACTTTCCTGTTGCTACCTATCACAGCAACTATGCCTTTGCAATAATAAAAAAAAAAAAAAAAGAAGAAAGAATCCTACTTACAACATGTTAGATATTTCATAATGTGGAAAAAAACTGAAGAAACACTCGACTAATAGGATCATATTCAGTGAAAAAGGCACTCTCAGGTCACTGAGATTTCTTCTTGACGATGTTTCTTTTACATTTACAGTTTTTGCCCTGCCTGGCATGTGACTTCTAATCAGAAGTATCACAACAGGTGCTATTAAATTGGAGCTGTATGAGCACATACTTATTTCAGAATTTGTATAGTGAAAAGTCACTTTTCTTTCTTGATTATGAAAGATGATCTTGAAAAGCCCTGCAAGGCTCAGAACTCAGAGGCAAATAATACAAACAAACTTTTTAAATACCAGCTTTGAAGTGTTGGTAGTGTGATGTTGATGAAGAATGGGCTTCTTAAAGGGATTGGGTTTTCCTAATGAGAAGTTTCTCTTACAGATTTTGAAATTAATAATCTGCACTTTTTTCTTTTCTAAAAGGCAAAGAACCTATTAATAATATCAAAAGTAGGACATCTTTATTTGTTGCATAATACTTTACATTTACTTTTTCCAAATCAGGCATAAAGCCAAGGAAATCCTGGTTCTGACAATGTGGTGTAAATGTGCATGTATCTTGTTGAATATAAGGTAAAATAAATTACCTCCGAGAAAGAGCATATATATGTATATGTAGGCTTTTAACAGAATGGCCAAAATACAGTAATTCTGCACTCAATAATTCATTTGTATAATTACACCCTAAGGCTCCTAAAACTGTGGTAGAGAGTCATTCAAGAACTGTTATTAGCTTAGAATCAAGAAGTATGTGGGGTTTTTTTATTCCCCTGAGAAGTTCTGATTTGTAGCCCAGAGAACAGGGTAAAGAAATTTCTTTGGGGAATTTTGAAGAGAAAGAGGGAGTTCACTAGATCTGGGAAGCATGATGTATGCTGCGTATTTGCTTTTATAAATTGCTGGGGTTCTGGGGATAAAGGTGATTACAATCTATCAAGAAACATGTCTTCCATCTTCTGATATAAAATTTGTTACTACTTCTTTTTTAATACAACTGAAGTATTTATATACCAAATGGAAATTTGTATGCTCTTTCTTAATCTGAAAATATGCTTTTCTTCTGGGGTATAGAAAAACAGCACAGGGATTTTAAGAGAAAATAGAGATTTGATCAAATCTGGCATGGAACGTGCTGAAGCATAGCTGCAGTTGTCAGCAGGCAGCGTGAAACAATTCCGTATAGAAGCTGGATGTTTAGCTCCTCAGGTGCAGTGCAAATGTTTTGGCTTTTATTCATTGTTTTGCTTTCCAGTTTTTGTGGTGATCACTCAACATAACGATCTGATTTATATAAGAACTCAAAAGGGCTAAGAAACATTTAAAAGTCTGTTTCAACAGGTGGGCATTTCGTGTGGGGATTTCCTTAGGTAAACCTTTCTAATTCAGTTTTTGAATGTTCATCTGTACCAAAACCTGGGCGTTTCGTTTGTTTACCTGATAGAATGCATTACTCCAGCTTCAGCGTACGCAGCTTCCACGGCAGCAAATGCCAGTTCGCCCTGCGGCTACATTTGGCTGGATGTCTCCAGATAGCCACTGCTGGTTTGTGAAGGAGCTGAACGTTTATGCATATATTCATATTCTTCTTTCACAATCACACTGTTCTACCCCAGCTATAAAGGAAAAAGGCTATTTTGCTATTCTGTTTCCTTTCTAATTCATCCAGCAGAACAGTTTACTTTATTAATTATTCATTACTGGGAATTCAACCAAGATTTTGAAGCTTAAAATGAAAGAGTGGGAAAAATGCACTGTTAACTAACTTGTGAGCAGAAGGTTCAGGGCCTATCAAATCAAACTTTATACAGTAAATTAGCTCTCAAAACGTAAAACTTCTTCAAACGGAAAGGGCAATGATGAATTGTTTTAAACTAGAACATAGGACCAGGGTCTTCTAATAAAAAGTCCTGACCCATGAATGTTCAACAATCTGCTGATCTCAATTGAGCAGAAAGATTGCCAAATTTAAAATGCACTGGCCAGATGATTGAGTCTTATTTCCAGCATATACACATGGTGGAAATAACTCTATTAGCATTCATATGCATCAAAACTTCTGTGTGTTACAAGGCTTTCCTTCAAGGATCTGGAGCAAAACTGTAACCATGAAATGCCGTTAAGCAGCACATTAACACCATCACAAAATGGGTGCAGGTAAGGTATTGAGGTTCAATAAGGGGGAAAGGAGATATTTAATTATGGTACAGCAAATGCATATTACAATGCTTTGGCTGGAAAGATGATGTATAGTTGACTTGTTTTGCTAAAATACAATAGCACTATTGCAAATAAATGGAATAGCTCACAGCATTTTTCAAAGGAGGGAACTTACTGAGAAGGAATACAAAATTCAGCCAGCAGTTCATAATATAAAGATACTTTTTTACTTGTGAAAGTTAAATTTATATTTTTAGTTGTTTTGAGTGAAGTCTGATGAAATGAAATATAATGAAATGAGCCCAGACTCAGTGGGTTTTTTTCATAGCCTGAAGGTATTCTTAGCATTTATGTTGACATTTGGAATAGGTTTAGACTTTTGCAAGCTGTGTAACAATAACCTGTAAAGATGCTGTACTAGCATATTTTCAGTTAACCATGAAGTTGTACAGGGAAGTGTTTATGAAGCGCTTTCTTCCAAAATCAAAGTCTGATGAACATTTAGTGGGTTTATCTTTTTAAAAACAAATAGTAGCTGTCAGTGTTCCTTTATCTATGAGGGTAAAATGGGGAATATTGCGGGAGATGGTATGATCGATGCTAATCAGGATACAGAAGGTGTGTTGTACACATCCTGTTCTGCCTCCTCAAAAGTAACATTAAAGCTTATTTTCTCTCTGCTTACTTACTTAATAAATAAAAGTAGCCGAACGCATGGAGTATGGCATGAAACCTCCTGTTGTTGAACTAGAACAGTGCAAATTGTCCGTGGAGAGAGAGACAGCTGCCGTGATACCTAGATTACTGCACGTAAAATAGCACGTTGTTGAGAACATTTGAAACCAAATGAAGAGTAGAGTATTCTGAACAGCACTTCACAAGGGAATCCACTAAAGAATTCCTCACTAGATGAGGAAAACAAAATGGAAAATAAACTCTGAGTGCTACTTAAACATCTATAAAGGATCAACAGTATACTGGCATGTAATATAATCATTTTCCCCAGTGATGTAGAAAATCTTTGAGTATTTTAATTTCAAATATGCACATTATCTAAATGAAAACCTCCCATACCATATCTTAAATAGAGCTAGAGTAGTAACAAAAGTATTTTTTTCTGAAATCCTGAAAATTATACAGGTAGCAGTGCATAAAATTAGATATTTTCCATTAACCTTGTGACTTTTGTCATGGTATCTCCTAACATTCATATGATGGAGTGGAGATGATGTCAGCTTTTTACTTTTAATGGAAGTGATGTCTATTAGGCAACACAGCAACAAATAGCATATTTCAACAGTCCAAAGTAGAGCAGAACTATGCCCACCATTCAGCTTCTTACTGGGGAAAATCAAAATAAGTAGCATATAGCATATTTAGCATAAATTGTTACCTTGCTATTTTTTTTTTTTTAGCTAGTTACAGTTAATCTAATCTTGCTTTATTTTTATGCTTTTTATTCCCCCTCCCTCATTGTTTCACACTGATCTCTTGGTTCCCAGCTCCCAAATTTACATGTCCTTCAATTAACTTTGGCAGAAGCCTATGCATTTTCAAATAGATAAGAAACCCTAGTGATGCTGAACTAAATATGTTTCTTCGGCAGTGTCCTTAGGTGCCTAACGAAGAACTTGTCCTTTGAATAGAAGACTCGAGCTGGAAAACGATGCACTGCTGGTGGGAGGGATTTGTTAGCGCAAGGCCAGGTAATGACCAGTTGACCAGTCACCAGAGTGGGGTGGGGGCTGGGGAGGTGGAGAGTCAGCATGAGGCGCTCACCAGTGACTCCTTGGAGCCACAGAGATTCCTTGAAGAACCATCTTGCTCTACAAGTTTTTGCACACTTTACGCTCTTCAAATCCTGAGGATGGAAAATTGTGCGATTTGTGATCTGTCCTAGGGAACCTGCTCTGGCATGGGGGCTGGACCTGATGATCTCTTGAGGTCCCTTCCAACCCCTACTGTTCTGTGATCCATACCTGTAAATTTGGATGCATGAGTCACAGTGTAACTTGGTTGAACTCCTGGACCAAAAAAAATCCCCGCTTTTCCGTTTAACTGCTTTGATTTCTAGGGCCTGAATCTGCTGATCTGCATGACCAACAGGGCATGCTGCAAAATGAACTTTATAGTTTTTAGGTTTTTCAGCTTTGGAGGATTAGTGGGATTAAGTCCTAGAGTTTGTTCTAGGTTTGAGAAGGCTTTTACAAAACCCTGCTCTTAATCAGTGACGAGCAAATGAATTGTCAGTCAAATATTTGTGCCGTTCAGCAAATTTAATGTTTTGATTTTATCTAATTCAAACAGCGACTGTATTTGATCATTCTGCTGAAGCTAGCGTGTTGTGTTTGAATTGGAAACTGAATTGGGAGATAGCAATATCTCTATAAAAGCTGGAACAAACCAACCATGCTACCTGAAAGCACATTTTACCAGAAGTATTAAGTTCATACCCTTAAAACTGACTGAATAATCAACCTGGAAAGGATTGTATGAGTGTGTGTATGGGAAAGCTGTGTGCTGAGTATTTCCCATATGCAAAATGAATAAGCAGATGTTCATGTAGGTCCATGGTTTACTAGTTTGAATACTTAGCATGAAATAGGATGTGCACTGGGGAACTTCACAGGAACAGTGTGGCTCAGTTAAGAGGAAAATGACTCGAGAAAATGGAAGTTGGTGTGTCCCTGTGTCGTCTCACACACCACCACCCCTGGTCCCCCTGAAGTAAGACAATCTCAAGTGTTCTTCCAGAGAAGAATCAACAGGTACCTCGAAAAAAGTTGAAGGACACATTTATAACTTTTTCAATTCCATTTATGAAACTTTTATTTTGGTTGAGCAAGTGTGTTTCACTGATAAGAATTACTTCTAAAATATAATTGAATATTTAACTTTTAGTATATGTGCAAGTTGGTTTATTATTCCTCAGCCATAATATATAACATTTTACATTAGGATTACATTTTTTCAGACCAGGTCTTTTATAATCAAACCTGTTCCACAGTTTAATCTTATCATTATATTACAGTCCAGTACTCTTAACCTTTTTATTGTTCATCGAAAGTTGGCAAGATTCCATATCAGGTAGCTCTTCCTTGCTTCAAAAATACAATATCCTGAACCAAAAAATGGAAAAAAACCCCAAACAAAACAAACCCAACTCTCTAAGATTAACAACAATTCTAATAAAATTAAAAAAAAAAAAAAAAGAGTTAAAAATAACACTGGTAATCTGGCTCAAAAATTCAATGATTTTTGATAAATGTAGTTTATAATTCTATTGGATAACTAAGCTTATGCATTAGATTGGTCTGAAATGATAATTTTTTTTTCCTTTATATATGCTTTTGCTGCATTTGATTTTAGGACATAGTATTAAAAGTGGTACTATTCAAAACTAAACTAACAAACACTTCAGCAAAAATTTTCCTACTATGTGAATTTTCTTTTGAGATTCTTTTTTGCTTACCTCCCTGTTACTGTTCGTACAATGACATTTTACTGGTTTTAAATTTGCAGGCAGAGTTTTGTAATGGACTTCTTCCATAAAATATACATATTAGTTATTTACACATATTAGTTGTTTAGTTTTGGTGGCTAACAACTTTTTAAATATATTTGAGTCTCCTTCAAAGAGGTACACAGTTTTGTGAATACCTGGAAATACTTCCAGATAAGAATTAACGGCTTTTTTTTTTCTTCTTCTTCCTTAGCCTGTCCTGAATTGCTTTAAAATGTCAAAATAAAATCAATGTGGATGCCAGTATCTTCTTGACCCTAAAGGGTTATGGCATTTGAGGTTACTTATGGATGGCACAATGCTGATATCACTTATAAGTACAGATGTTTCTAAAACATTTCTCAACTTTTTGGGCGCAAGATTAAAACTGTCTGATCACATTTAAAGCTGTTCTGCAGCTGAAACGGTGGCACTGCGTCAGGCATAAAAAGAATCAGTTCTATTGTGATAAATAAAAACAGATCATTACTGCAACCATTCTGAGACTTCTAACAATATAGATCCCCCATGGGTAGCACCTCCTCAACTCGTTATATGTGATGTTTAAAATCAATAACAAAAACATATAAATCTACTATTATTGTCTACCTGAAGGTTGTAAACAGAAGTCTCTGATGTAGCCTTGATAATTTGAGACTCGATAACATTCTTCTTTTAACTCCACACGGTCAGATACTGCAAAGGTTAGTAGGTCATAAAGGTACTCCTAATTAACTGTTAGATGCTTTATGTTTAAATGCAAATGCAGATATATTTACTATAGTAATGCCATAGCAGTTACAGATTGTATGCTTGAAACCTAGGATGACCTCTATAATCAACTAGTAGCCTTCTGGTGCATTAAATCATGAGCATTTAGGAATAGGCTAAAATGTCATTTTTTATTTACTTATGACATTATAAAGGTAAATGTAGTCTAAACCTTTCATTATAAGTGTATATTTTCTTCCTTGGAAAAGGAGTGTGTGTCATTTTCTGTATTGCTTCTTGATAGATTTCTGTACCATGAGTTTCAGTCTGAGATTTTAAAAGCTTCAAACTGACTGATAAAACACAGGTATTTTTTTATTGAAGCTTTTGACAAAAAAGGGTAACTTTTGACAACCGCAAGTTTGCCCAAACTAAATCTTGTAAAAGTTTTACAAACTATTAAAGAAACATTTGCTGCTGCAAGAAACCTCACGTCTGGAATATAATTGGTAGTGATAATCTGACTACTCATTGCATCTTTGGATATGAGAATATACATTTGCATTTTTTTTCAAGTGTAAAATTGAAAGCTGTAAGTTAAAAGAGAATTTAATATGTCATGCTACAACTGTGCCATCTAATTGTCTTTTTTGTTTCGTTTGCGCAGAGACGCAGTGTTTTTGAAACACCCTGGCTTGTCATATGTCAAAGTTTTGTACAGGGAACAAGAAAGCAAAGTTGGGGGTAAACATAAATACATACACACAGAGACATATATAAATATGTTTAAAGTGAGAAAAAACATGTTTACCGAGGATAAACAGATCAGACATCTTTTTTTTCATTTTTATTGATGGTTTGAAGAAGTGCTCTTTTGCTGTCCGTGACTCTGTAGGACACTCCGAACTAAAGATCTGTAGCAGTCTTCAGGCTAGAAAAATGGCTTATTTTAATCCAAGCATCTCAAATTTCAGTAGCTCTGATGATGCACTTTTTTGGGTATTTTTGGCCTTATATACCTGGGATATTTCTTGGTTACCAGACATTAATTGTCAAAAATATCACAGAGATTATATTGGTACAGAGGAAGCTGACTTCAAGCTTTGAAACCTGAATTTACTTGATTTCCCATTCAGGATCCAGAACAGGGAACACCCTGGTCACCCTTATTTAGGCTGATAGAATAGAAAGCCCTACTCTGTTTCAAACCTTTCTCATAACACAATGAAATGTTTCTGTATCTGTTATATATGACCTCAATTAATGGCTGGGGCAGATGCATATAAAATCATGAGATACATTAATAATTTTGTATTCAGTAAAAAAATGTGAATAATAAATGTATTTTCATCAAAGTCTGTATTTAGATATCGGAAGTATTTATACATATCATGACAATACCATTTTAGGTAAATTGGTAAAATAAGACGTATTTATACTATGATAAAAATGAGAGTCGAGTATGTCAAACAGGAAGTTTTTACTTATTACAGGTGAATGATGCTACTGAGTGATCTCATCACAGCTATCAATAAGAACAAATTGTTTCATTTAAGAACTCAGACTTCAAATTACTCCTATTGTGCTGAATAAACATGGAGTTTGCTGATTTTTGAGTGATGAGAATGTTCTAGTTGGACCTCATTCCTCACAAAATATTGATAAACAAAACATTTATTCAGTTCTGTAAATGAGGAGGAAACATGAACTGTTAATTTGAATGATGTGAAATGTGAAAATAAAAGGCGTTAAAATAGTGTCATTAATTACACATAATTAAGAATAATCTCAGCTTTATTCCTTTAAACATAATAGTACTCAATGTTATATTGAATTCCTGTTGATTTAAATGTGACTCCAGTACATGAAGTTAACCACGCTCCATGTTCAGCAGAGGTTCCTAACTCCTATTTACATTGCTAACCTCCTGCTGAATTCATGTGATTAGACATTTGCAGTATCAGACAGTTTCACATAATTTTCTGTACACATAATTTATTTACCATTTTGATTTCAGATATAAAATTGACTTCTTATCAGCTCCAGGTTTTCAGAAACAATGTGAAGTGTTTAGAAGCAGAAGTCCTCTGCTAAGGAGTTATGAAATGCCAGTTCTTCATATTTTTGTAGGTCCTTTTGGTTACAGTCGCACATACTTACATACAGCAAGAGGACCCGTAAGAAAACACCCTTGTCTCAAAGGAACTGACAATCCTATACCTCTTGTCTAACCAGCCACTATTCAGTCCAAAACATATTACACACAACCTGCATACAGAAATGCTGAAAAAGATTAGCTTGAAAGACAATAGTTCTGATGGAACAATAATTATTTGCCCTCAAACAGCTAATTTCCTACTTATCACTGCAATACATTTTGCAAAGGAGCTCAGGATGTCTGCATATGCTTTAAAAAAAAATGTCTTTGCACAAAAAACTGACACCAATTTCTTCTTCCACTGTCTTGATTTGTATTTTCAGTACTTAAAGGAGGAAGAACTTCAAGGCTTAGGGGGTGAGTCTAATTGCTGAGTCTGGTGGAACTTTTGATCTTCCCTTCTCTCAGTGCTCCTGACCTGTTTGCATTTCAACAGCAGGTAAGAATACCTTTATTTCTCACTGCTACTGGTTATGCCCACTTCAGTCTCCACTATGTCCAAGTCCTACTTTTACTAATAACACAAATAAAGATCTCCATCTTCGATTCTGCTGTTGTGGTTATATGGCTAAAATCACAATCTTCAAATGCATTTCAGTCTGATGAAGGCTTTCTTGCTGGTTTTGAAAAATAAAAGGTCCTTTAACTAGCAATAAGGAGAGAAATGGAAAACTATTTGGACAAGTGTCTCTCTTGCAACCGACAGACTAAAGCTACCTCTATTATAATTTGCTCTTACAGGTCTTTTAACAACATTATACAACAATGAATCATTTCTATTTTAGATATTTCTAAAATATTGCATTTTTCACCCACCTATAACAAGCTTTATTGTTTATTGTGCAATTATAGTTTGATCTAGTCTATAACTTAGGAGAAGACATCAGATCTCTAATATTCTTAAGACTGTTTTTCTCATTTTCTTTATACATAGGCTGCACACTGAATCTTTTCTGTGCACTTAAGCTGCTGTGTTTTCATCTGTTCACATATAATTCAGTCATGGCACTGGTCACATTTCTATAGAGTTATCCTTTAATTTATTAAGGATATGAATCATCATGTTTAAGAAAACACAAAAGAAAAAGAAATAATTTAATAATAAAACCAACAATAACATCAGCAAAATAATATAAAATTTCTTTGTAATGCTCCAGCAGCCCCGTCTCTCCACTATCTGTATAACAAGATAAAAGGAAATTGGAGTCATGAAATGTTCTTTTTTTCCAAATGTGTCCTATGAAAACCTAACCCTGGAACCTAATTATAAGTTAAAAAGAAAATAAATTAGATTTTAACACATTAATGTGTATTACATTTTTAAGTCAGTTCAAGAGCAAAAATTTATTTGTTTTTGTATATATGTATTTTATAAATACATATATATATATATATCAAGCATTCCTCGGATCTTTTTCTCTATATACCTACCTTGTAAACACTTTCATCCACAGTTCTGCAGATGTAAGAATAGCTACAAGTCTGGACTGTATTTAAAAACCCCACACATTTTGGCGTTTTAGCTCACATTTAGTTGAATGGGCACAAAAAATACAAAGTTTGCAACCTAAGTTTATATAAGAAAAACAGAGTCAAACATGAAATGCAATTCACAAGAGATTCCAAGATTGACAGCAAGTATTGTATATTGTTATTAGAAGAAAATGAAGTAAAATGTTCGCCCAGTTCTTGAGAAAATTACCGGCAAGCAATGCCCAGGAAAGCTGATTATTTCCACTAAAAAAGGATCTAGTTAGCCTAGTTACTATTGATTATAAGAAGAAAGGTCTCAAGCCTGTAATTACAAAGAATCAAGTTACAGAAAATTTAAGTTAGATGCTGTCAAACTCACTGGGCTTCATCAGCTTCATCCTGGCGTAGTTGCAGGTTGTCAGAACCTGGGTAGACACAGCCCTGTCTTACCCAGGTGGGACTGGAGAGCCCTCAAGGTCTATAGATCCTGTCCAGTGCCTATGATTTTGCTGCCCAGCCCCCCCACCTTGGAGAACTGGAATGATGCAGGATGACTCAACAGAGCCTGTAGAACAGCTGAGATATGGCCAAAAGGAAGGGTCTAGATAGGAAGACTGACTTACATCAAGGATGTTAGGCCTAGCAAAAAAGGCAGTCTCAGGTGTTTAAGATTTGCTGCCTTCTGTACAGCCACACCAAAATTTGCAGTGAATTGACACATGATACAGAAAGACAAGGAGGGGTGGAGAAATAATTTTTTGTCTCCTGAAAACAAAACCAACAAAACCCCCAACAAAAACAACCAACAAATAAAAACCAACAAAAAACCCCAACCAGGCAAGCACATTTAATATGTAAATGCAGTTAAGTGAGAATGCTGTGCTGCTTTGTTCCACTCATTGACAGATTCTGGAAGTTCTCCCAACTTTGACACGCTTCCTCATTTCTTAATAGTTTGTGTATTAATTTCTCATCTAAATATTTATTCAATGTAATATTATAATTCCTCCGTTTAGAACACACATGAAATAAAATACATACCTTGATAATCCACAACACTCCATTTATTTAATTGAGACACAGTATAGTATGTTAAAGGTATCTCTGGGTTTTAAGCATCAAAGCTTGAAGTTCTTGTAGAGGAAAGTCCAGTGCTTCAAGTAGCAGTGTTCAATGGCCGTAAAGACTCCTGAGCAGACAGTTCCCAGCCAGCCTGTGAAGAAACAAGCTAATGATGGATTTGGAGAGCAGTCAGGGAAAGGAGCAACAGATGGGAAGCTGCATCTGTGGGTTCACTGGAGAACATTGCTTTCCTTTTTTTTCCCCACTGTTGGATGAAAACGCAATCTTTAGGACTTTAAGCTAAATTAATTTAAGCTAAAGGTCTGCAATCATGTCTAGCTGTCCTGTGGCCAGCAAAGTCTCTGTAGCTCACCCTGTTTCAGTGCATAGTAGGAGGTTGCTTGACTTTTACTCACAAGTTAAAACTAAAATAAGGTGAGCCATCATTCAGATCAATCTGCCTTCATAAGGTAATCCTCTTGAACATGAGAGCATGTAGATGTTGTGCTGGAGAATGTGGTCTAGATGTGGACTAGACAGGGTTAGGCTGTGGTTGGACTCAATGATCTTAAAGGTCTCTTCCTAAGTGATTCTATGTCTGAATTTCTATGATCACCACTGAAGCCAGGAAAAAATTATAACTCTGAGAAATGCTGTATATTATCCATTTGGTGTAGAATTAAGCTTTTTACTCAGCCTGTGAAATTATGCTGCTGGAAAGTAACCATCAGTGTTTCTGGTTGATAGCTAGAATTAATAAGTGATAGGACCATAGTTACAAGTGTGCTAGGATGACAGAGTTAAAGTGATGTTTGACATCTTGAGCTTAGCAATACCTAAGAGAACATTTGATTTTAAAAAAAAAAAAAAAGAGGTAATCCAACTACATGAAACAGGGTAAAAAGAAGACTAAGGGCTCCTGCCATTAAGGAACACAATGTGAAATATAAGGTTTTTCTTGCCTTTTTTTCCTTATTATTTTCCATAGGTGTCTAGCACATGCTTCATAAGTTATAGAAAGCAGTGCAAGGGGGATTTTATATTCCCCCATATGATGATGGTCTAGACCCTGGCAAGCTCTCAGTGGAAGGCAAAGATTAAGTTAAATTTTTGCAAGACTCTCAGGATTTGACCGAGACCTCTTAATATGCTCAGTTTGCTGTTGGAATTAATTGCTGGCAACCTTGAATCTCTTATGTACTGATTAGTCTTTTCTACCAGACCGTCAGCTTTACTGCAGCCTCAAAGTGGAAACTTTGAATTCTGTTTTCTGTTCCTTCTTCCTTAATATGGTCTTCTATTAAATAATAGCCAGTGACTGGTGTTTGCATAAATCACTGCCCCGACATTAAAAAACAGTCTCCTAAAATGAGAAACGTTACTGTGTAAAAGGTTTTTCTGGCTAAAAAAGAGGCCAGAGACTATATGTGAATTACATGTCTAAAGTGTGGGATTCAGAAAATAAGGGAAATGAAGAGCTCTACTTACTTAGGGCTGGTGCTGTGAAACATTCACTCTGCTGACTTACAGCATTACATATGTAAGTGCTCATGAATAAGTGATGTTTCTGTGTGCACCTTTAATCTTTGGTTAGAGTGCTCTGCTTGTTCCGAGCCTCCATGGAGAGAGGAATTTAAATTCTAGAGACTGGAAAGTCACCCTCAGGTTGCTTCAAATGACAGCCATGCTGAAACATGCAAGAAGAGACTGCTTTGTATGTATAAACATACTGTACAGATTTCATATGTATACATGTACAATGCATGCACACCCATACTTAAATTCCCATCCCTAGCATATGAATTCCCAAACACAATAATCAAACCAAATAAAAGGTAAATTTAGATGACTTCTGGGAAGTGGCAGCTGAGGGTGTTCTGGTTCTGCCTGAGTACCAGCAGAATGCTGAGCACTTGTATGGATTACACCTACAAATGGCTTTGAACACGGTGCTATTTTTGCTTATATTCATATACAATTGATTTAATTCTGTATATTATGGGAAAACATGAGGCATAATTGCATTCAGCTATATAAAGTGATTAACATTTGACAGTTTCTAGAGATTGCTGAAGAGTTATGTGAAAGTGGGGGTAAATTTAAATATTGAGGGTTTTTTAAAATAGGTTTGCCCTGCTCCTTGAGAATTATGGGTAAAGTGCAATTCAGGAATATGTATTACATTGCTTAATGTTGAAACCAGTCCAAGAAATCAAAGCATCAGACATCTGTTACCAGGTTCACACTGTATTTTAAAGTAGTGAATAGTCCATTGTATGTGGTACTAGAGGAAGTGTATACACACAAGTAAAAAGCTCACCTCAGTACTCAAAAGAGGATTGGGATAAATAGATAAAAATATTGGAGAAGATGAAATAGATATCTGTCCCTAGCATTTGGTATTTCTTTGGCAATTATTCAGTAACTTAAAAGCTAATACTCTACTTATAAAGACGGAGAGGAAAATTTAGGAACTGGCCTGTTTCTTTATAATTCCCCTATTCTCATCTAATTTACACATGCGAGCATTTTTTTTGTTGGTTATGTTTGCATTGGCATGGATAGTGTTGTATTCAAAGCAGGAAGAGGAAATAATGACCATATAGAGGCCACATAAAAGAAATGACGTATGAAAACCAGAAATACTTCTCTTTTCCCAAGTTATTATCACCTAAAACAAAGAGATGAAATTAAAGGATGGAAAAATTAAGCAGATGTCAGAAAGTCTTCAACAGTGTGAGAAGACCCAGAGTCTGCATAATTGCTTTTGACAGGTGTGCTACAAGAGCCAAGCATACAAGATCTTCAAAACTGTTTGTCATCTTTCTTTTGCAGTTTTTCACCAAAAATAAGAAATAAGAAAAAACTGAAGTGGGAAATTTATGTGTGTTTTGAGGTTATGAGGAAAGTTACCAAAGGCCCCAATTGAAAGATTTCAGAGCTGTGAACAAGAAATGAAATGTTACAAGATTTATGAGGGGTTGGAGTTCAGTGAATGTGTGTCTAAAGAAATGAGTTGCATTTTAATGAAGTATATTACACTTGAGAGGCAATAGCTTGGTTATCCTTTCTGAACAATGACTTTGACTGTGCACGGCTGTCAAAGAGAGCTCATTATACCAAAGAAGTTATAATTCAGCTCTATAGATTGATATGATGGCCTCCAATTCATGGCATGCTTCTAAAGGCAATGGGACCAGCAGAGAGGGGCATCCAAAATGGTAATTACTTGCAGGAAATAGCTTCATGGTTTCAACTTTCAATTCAAAGGTCTTTTTTTGAAAAAATAAAAAAAGAACTTTTAACTCAGTCTGTAACCTAAACCTCAAGGCTCCCCTACAACTTTGCACAGCAGCTAAAAAAATTTTAGTCTGTATTATTGTGCAGACTGAGAGAAAGCACTTAACAAATATTGCCTCTGCAGCAGCAGTTAGTGATTTACAGTATCTTTGTAAATAATGTGGATCTGTTTCTTTATATGTTTTTCACTGATTGTAAAATTTCTGACTTCTTCCTTTGTTTCCCTGTTTCAGTGGTAAACGTTGATTTGCTAAACTCAAACCCTAAAATCAACTTGATGTTTTTATTTCTTTTTTAAAGGAAATTCCTATAAAAATATTTTCCCTCTGTTGATGCTTTTGTCAGCTTGCTTGATTTTTTTGTTTGTGTTCTTATTGATCACCAGCTATTCCCACTTTCGAAGTAGACACCTACAGCTGTGTTGTATATGAAAATAAGATGATCTTCCCATTGATGCTTCACTTTCATGTGTATACATGTTTCCAAAGAAGAGTTACTCACCAAGCCTTAGGCTGGCAAACAAATTCATCACAGCCATATTCCCTGTAAAATACTGCAGCAAAAGAGTATATACAAGATTAAATGAAACACTACTTGAAATTCTGATACATATTCATGGTTCTGAGGTTTTGTTTATTCAGATTTATTCTTTTTATAGCAGCATCCTACTGGGATTTTTTTACCTCCTACATCAAGGAGTTAAATGAAAATCCTACAACCACAGAACAAAACCAGGCTTAGTTCATATGTTAATGAGTCAGGATAATTGCAGCTTTCCCTAGGTAATCTCAGTGTCAATTATTCATGAACCGTTGACAGCAGACATGACATTTCCAACTGACAGCTTTCAGTCGTTTTGTTTACAAGTATGAAATGCTTAAGTATAAAACATTAGCTAGGAGTTAGGATTTTTTTTCCAGGAAAGATGGAAAAATAGGAAAAGAAAAAAAATGATCATATGCTGAATTTTCCTCAGAGAGGAGAAGCCCTCTCATGCCAGTAATTAACAGCATTGTTGGAGTGAAGCTGTTGCTCAGCCATTAGGATTCATTGAGCTCCAAAGTCTGCACTGTGTCCAGGTAAGATGTCCCAAGGAGTAGCTCACAGGTAGTGCTGTGCTGCTGTAAGGGGAAGGAACCATGTCTTGCTTCCCTTCCCCACAGTGCTCGTTCCCACCCAACACACTAGTGAGTATCACATATAATCATGTCTGAAGAATACTACCAGGCTCCCTGCCTCAGTTCTGTCCTTTGCTCTGTACCTCTTTATACTTCCAAAAACCCCAACGACAATCATGGGCATAGTCTTGACTTTCCCTTTTATGAAACTGAACTACCAAACATAAAAAGCAGCATAGAAGAGAAATGTAAACTTTGAAACTTACAATATATACATTCTCCTGCAGAAAGTTAAATTTTACCCACTAAGTTAAATTCCTGTGTATCAATAAGTTCCTTTGAAACAGTCTTATTTTATGACTGCTGTCCTTCTATCTGTGAAGACATTAGAATATTTTCCAATACTAGCACCCTAATTGAAATTAATTGACAATTGTACAATAGGGAACAAGTTTTTAAAGGCATTTAAGTGCCTAAAGATGCAGATAGGTACTTAGTGAGGTTTTTCAAAAGATTCTACGCACCTGACTCCCATTATGAAAAAGTTTAAGGAGTCTCAGTCCATTAATAAGCTATTTTAGATTTTCAGCCTTTGTACTAATTTTGAGATAATGACTATTTAAGAAAATGCTCACCCAGGCTGAGCATTTACTTTTTTTTCTAACCAAGTTATTTTTCATTTGAATACATGTATTTCTAAGCATAGCGTTACAGATTTTGGGTTTTTTTCCTTTTAAATAAAAGGACTGGCAAGGCATAGCAGAAGAACTAGGGTTTAATAATGATTTGGGTTTCCTGAGTAATTTAAGTGTTTGCTTTTTAGGGTGTGTCAAAACTCAGTGTACAATACCATAGTTTCAGAAATCCACACTCAACCAAAAGGCAGCACCCAAGAGCAGTATGGGCACAGCCACAGCCTTGGCAAGTCATGGACCCAATTCTCCATACTCCTTCAGCCCGTCTCCCCATAGGAACTCTAATCTTGCCGTTCCCACTTGTAATTCACTCAGTTAATCCTTCATGGTTCACAGGCTCCAGCAGCCTGTATTAATGCTGGTCCCTCTGGACTCTTCCTGCTTCTACAGTTTCAAGAAATATTACTCTTCCACTTCATTATTTAATCGACAATTTTCAATAGTCAGATTGAAAAAAAGATGTATAGAATTTACCAAAGACAATGCTCTTTTAGTACTGTTTGTTATTAGCATCAAATTGTCCATGATCATACAGTCTTGAATATTATGGTCCTTTGTCAATACATTAAAAATGTTTGGGTGCTTTTAATTCAAAGAGGTAGGTACATTTGGGGTTCATTTTTGAGGAGGGGAGAGTTTTTAGTGTGATTACTTACATAAAAAACCTTTTTTTTTACTAGACACTAAGCTGCAGACAGCACCAAACCTTAAAAAAAAAAATTAAAATAACACCTTTAAATGAAAATAATTCAGACAGGCTATAAACAACCTGAAAGTATCCATTCCAAAACCTCAAACACATCACTTTTTTTAGCTGTCTGTTTTTACATTAAACCATTTGTGTCATTTAGCAAACATGGATGCACTGGAGAACTTACTCTACCTTGCAATGTGCATGCAAAAGCCCCTCTTGCGTCAGTGGAACACGCCACAAGAAAAATCAAAGTTTACCCATGGTACATATGGATTAAAAATATATCCATCAGGACCCTCTTACTGGCTTTACGTGTACATGGAGGTGCTTATAGTCTCAGCTTTCATGCTGATTCAACTTTTGAAGGTAGAAGGAGAAAGAGGAGGGGACATGTTTTTGCGTGGATTTTATGGGTTTTGAAATTATTTGTGTCTCAAACTGTTGCTGCAGTGTAGTGCAACTTAAAATGTCATTGCTAGATAGACTAAATCAGTGATTCTATGAAAACTCAATTAAAATGCCAAGGGATATAGCATTACATCTTAGAAAACTCAAAATATATTAATGTTGATAAAATGAACCGTTTTCCTTGACTTCTAGTATTGATTGAGTGACTTCTAAACCACTTGATAGTCTAAAAGTATTTCAAATAAAAGGCAAACATGACCTTTTGCCATGATTATTTTCCCCAGATAGTTATTCCTGTTTGCATGCAGAGGCAAACAGATACTGCATTGACTTCTAAAACTCTTCCATAGATGCTGCAAATAAAAGCAAAATTTCTATGCTAAAACAGATAGCAACATTAAAAGCTCCCCAAAAAACAACTGAGCCACAATTTTTTTACTTCAAGAACTCTCATATCTCAAGTATAAAACTAAGTAGTATGAAAGAAGTCAAAAAATCTGTTTATTGCATATTCTTAGTAAACCATCTGGGCTTAATTCTGCCATGTAAGTACCATCACCTTCCTAAAAAAGGAGACAAAACGTGGCTTTTTTCCCCACAAGATTCTCCATACTTTAAATAAGCCAACTGCAACATTCCACCCCTCAACTCTGCAAATCACATATGAGAATCATCCTTAAAAATCCATATTCCAACAGAAATTCTCTACCACCCACCTATGGGCAGTCTATTCTGCCTATTCCCTCATCCATTTACTGTCCTTAACTCAAATTCCTCGAGCCCCACATGGAGCACTGAAAAAGACTGGTGGTTCAGCCCCACACGGTGGCTGAGCACCACACACTGCTCACTCATTCCCACAGGAGAGACAGACAGAGCCTCCGTGGGTTGGGATAAGGACAGTTTACTGACAAAAAGTCACCATGAATGTAGAACAATAATGGCTAAATACACTCACACCCAGTGCCAACACAGAGTACCTTATTGACCAGGCAATTACAGAGTGCTGCCCGACAGCAAGGACTTGACCAACTTACCAACCCAATGCCCTAGCCATACTCAGACTGTCCTGGAGGCAACAAGGCCCTACCCTTCCCCAACCAGCTGCTTTTATGGGGGAGTGATGTCAGGTGGTGTGGAAAAACAGCCTAGGCACTCAGCTCACCTGTGCTGGCTGCCTGGGGAGGTTAACTCTGGCGTGGCCAGAACCAGGACAACACTACTATATCATAGCAACTCATGTCAGCCGTTTAAGAAGCACTGGTTTAAAAGTTTTTATAATTTCTCTTTAACTATTACGTACTAGTGCATAACAGGAAACTTTTGTTAGATTACTGTCCAGTCATGCATCTATATTATATTTCTGATGGCTCCCTATTGCTAAATTCCATGGACATTCAGTTCAAGGAGAATGTACCACAGAAGATTTCTAAAGCTGACTTTCTGTTTCAGTCCTTACCTTTTATTCTACAGAACGTCATTAAGAAGATAGAGCAAGAGCTGCGGTTACCTCCACAGATAATACACTTAGGATATATACACAGTACCTCAAACTTGTCCACAGTTCAGAGGTCTTGAATTAGAGATATGTGGCTTCTGAAATTTTTCTCCTTGACAATTTTTCCCATGCTCTCCAAAAAAGAGCTGAGGTTATTGTTTAAGACAAAGTAATTTATTACACAGTTATTGAACACTATTCATTGTTGTTACATTCTCCAGGAGAAAGGGTGAACTTTATGTCCCAGCCTCATAAATAAAAAATGAAAAAAATAAGTAATCTAATGTTAATTTTGAAAAGCAAAAATGTATTTTGCAAATCAAAATAATTTGTCGTTCTCTTGGGAGAAGCTCAATCAGTGCAAGGGACTCAAAATGCGAGCTAAATAAACCCAAGAAAGCTACAAAATAGTTATATATATAACTTTATATATAACTACGTTGTATTAGTTTTTATAACAACAATAAATGATTGGCTTGATCTTTAAGGTAGTATTATTATTTAACATAGCAAATACTGATATTGTAGAAAATTGCAGATCAATTTGAAAAACATTGACACTGCCTAACTGACATTTTCTGTTTGCTAACATGAGCTGAAAAATAGCTCTTCCCTTATGGATGTCTGAAGTAATTTTTCTACTGGTAGATTTCATCTTTGCATCTAAATATAATGGTGTTGAGCGCTTTGCAAAATCATTATGCCTTTCATCAGGTTGCTGGGAAAGGTTTTCTGTGAGCTGTCCCTCACAAATCAGAGCCTTTTGGGGTAGTCCTAGCCTAGCCATGCATAAAACTGAAGAACTTTTTCGGGTGCTGTATGCTTCAGTGGAGATGAGTAGCAGATAAATTGCTTTTTTACAGTAGTAACTGCTCAAGAACAAATTTTAAGGCTCCCTCTAGGCAGAGCAATTAACATTACAAATGTTCTTTAACCCTAAGAAACACACTTCAGCCAGAGAAGGAGGGATGGGAGAGGGGTAGGGAAGCGGTCTGAGCATCCGCAGTAACTGGGAACTGGTTTTTGGCATTTACACCATTCTGAATATATGCATGTGGACAGATCCAGAATTGTTTTCCTTGTCGTTCCTTTTTAAGTTAACACACATTCATTTCAACTGGGTTTTCACTCTTTGTCTTAGAAAAACACCACTCAGTTATTAGTTTTGAATACCACATGTAGCCTCTGTTTGTAGTGAATCTGTATCAGTTGCCAGGTCTGATACTGAAGATATATTAATCTATATTTATTTTACAACACTAATATTGTCACTTAATACAAGGTTTAGACCAAAGCAGAAATTCCTTATAAGACAAAGGGGATGAGGGTTGGAAAGGTGGGATCAGGCTACCCAAACAACAACCTGGATGTTAGCAATGTTACCGGGTTTAACCACAGGTAAGGGATGTTACTGACACTCAGCCTGGCAGGCTACAATCCATTAGAGATATGTATGTATTGTAAACACAAAAAACCCACATGCCAGAATACATCATCCTTCAACTCTGGGTACATGTCTGGCTGCCAGTGGGTCCATGCAGGAAAGTGCTTTTCTTTGGAAGGGGAGGCTGTAGGGACAACCCCCATCCATCTTATACATGGTCAAGTAAAACACACCCTGAGGCTGTCAGTGTGCTTACAGTCATCAATCAGTCAGATTTTTATCTGTCTTTTCTATTAAAGCTCCTATTCCAGCAGAACACTTAACCGCTCTCAAGTCTCTTGTTTTAGTCCATTCCCATTCACCAAGCCATTTGTTCATGTTTGACATACACTTCTGTGACACTTTACCTTCAGCGGGAACTTTGGCTACAGCAAAGATATATTGATCTGCTTAGCCTTAGGGCTTATCTCTGAAGTGACAATGAAGTAAGTGAGGAAGTGCAACATGTTAGTTATTCCATATCAATTCCCTACGTGAAATTTTAAGTGTTCAGTGATCCTTTCTGAGAAAGCATCAGTGCTGTGTACCTCTTCTACCATGCTGTCAGCCCACCCTGCAGATCACCCCTCCTGTTGTGTGACAGAGAAATATCTCTCATCGTGACCTAAGAATCTGAGTCAATTTTAGAAACATAGCATTCATATTATAGCATACAGCAAGTCAGTGGCTTATTTCAAACTAACTATATATGTTATTATAGATTTTAAATGTCAGAATCAAAAAATTTAAAGTAAACAAGTTAGCTTTTAAAATTCAAATTGGGTTATATACAATTTTTGCCCAATAAGTAGTGCAAATAGATTCTTACCTACTGTTTTTCTTTCCTATTTAAGGGGGCTGTAAGATGTTCGAAAAACAAGAGGCAACAGAATTATGCTACTTTTACCCAACAAAGAGTTATACATTATAATGAACTAATGCTTATCTTTGCCAAACTAACAAATCCTTTTTTTTTTAAAGATTCATAAAATACCAGCTCTCTACTAATAAGTACATGACTCAAAGTTATTTAGAGAACATTGTGTGCATGTGCTGTCCCTCATAGCTAGCTTGGAAATGGATGCCATTGAGCATTGGCTATTGGAAATTATTTAGGTACATTTGATTCCTTAGGTGCAAGTGGAAATGTAGATTGTTTTTTTCTTCTTGTACCTGACCCTGAAATAATTTTGTTTTCTGATTTAATTTCTTTCACCGAATTGGCCCATCTGTCCATTCTAGACAAAAGACTTGGAGAAACCTCAGCCATTGACTGGACCACAGCCATCCGTATGAAGACACTACTTCTGGGCACAGACATACGAGCTCCTGGTATAAGCCTACCTGTTTCTTGGCTTTACTCTTCCAGAGCTAGATTTCCAGTAAGATTGAGATTGCTATGAATACAAGGTGCTGTTCAGAAGAACTAATAAAAAAAGAAAAGAAAATCTGCTTTACTGATTCTGTTAAATCAATGACAAAACTCCCATTCATTTCAGGAATAAATTGTTAACCCGCAGTGACCCCACAATAGCTCTAATTGTCTACAAGCTGAAAGATTTTCTAATATGCTACTTTAAGCCTACCACATCAGGGCCTAATGTCCCACTATAAATAAAAAACCCCATATTTTAAAGCTCATAATTATATGTTTATTCAGATTTCAGCAATAGGTCAAGGAAATGTATCTGCATTCCACAATGCCACTGCATTACGTGCACTGTAAAATGTCAGAAAATTTAAGGAGTTCTTAGTCAGTATGTCTTTCAGTTGATTTTAGATACACATGATAAATATTTAAATAATATTTAAATGCTATTACAGAAATCCAAAGTAACTTAAAAAAAAAGAAGTCAACAAAATTATAAAGGAAATTGGATTTCTCATAGCAACATCTCCTAGAAAACTAGGCTAAAGAAATCATTTACATCTCAAATCAAAAGTAAATTTATGGACTAGTTTTAATTTCAGATTTTTAAAATTCCCTTTTCTTTCTGTATTTATTCCATTATGTGACATCACAGAGTTGCAACCCATCACTTTTTTCTTACTTCTTACTTTGCCATTTCAATTCCTTACCTTCCTTTATTGTGCTTTCTTTCATATTAACACATCTTCCTCCTGCCTTTCTTTTTCCTTCTTCTTTCAATGTTATTTTCTGCAGAGATTGGCAATGGGCAACACGCAATTCAATATAAATTTTAGGTGAAGCCATTTATTGGGTGAAATCATACAGATTATATACATTTGTTACTGCAAACGTGGCAAGCTAAAAAACTGCTACTGTCTACACTCCACTGATTGGTTAGCGACTACAACGAGTTCTGATAAACATACATATAGCTAAATATTTTTTACCTTTGTTACGTAAAAAGCATCTGCACACCTGCTGTTTTGACCATCTTATTGTGGCTGGTTCTTAACATGTTCCGTTACTTCCAAGTACCTTCCTATAACTTCTTCTTGGTTTAGGGTAGTCTGTACCCCACAGTCATCAAGTCTGCTGTGTATTGAGAATGTGATTATTAAAATCCTCTCAGCATGAGTAACTTTTCCTGTCTCATGGGAACACAAGGATATTGTCAGGGCCTATGTCTTCGGCGAAGAGAGCTAGGCTGCTGGCAGGACTGAGTCTTCCACGACAATTTTCTCTCTCTTTTTTACCACATAAATTATTTACACCTCCAAAGCACTCCTTCTCTGGTAAATCTCACTCATGGTACAGTGTTATAAGCTCTTCCCAGGAACTTTCCAGGTTATGCTTGCTCTTAGTTATGTGTAGGGTTCTTTGCAACTCACTTTCGTGATCACCTAAGTCCACGCTATATGTTATGCCAGGGAAATCAGTAAACCTGATAACAACTCTGTATGATCATTCCCCTGTACTTTTACTGTCAGGAGCTCACATTAAAGAACAATTATTTTTTTAGAAGTGGCAATTACTGAGTGGTGAGTACAGAAAAACAAAACTGTTGTTGTGACACACTTAGTTAATTATACTTTGAAATGAAATTTTAAGTTTTTTGCACTATAAACACTTTATTTCTTTGCCAGTGAAAAGAAGATTGGTTTAAAGATGGTAACTTTACCTCCAGTGGGCTGCAGTGCGATGATCATCAAGACACAGGCCGGTATACAGTAGGCCATTCCCATCTGCTGTTCAGCTCTTGACGCTTGCTGCTTCATCCTTCTCTGCCCACAGCTACAGAGGTGGAATCACGTGGGGAGAAGGATCTGATTGGCATGTGAGAAGAGGAAAAAACCTTTCAGTCTGAGCATGTTCCTGATTGAGCATAGGATGAAGAAACATGACTACTGATGGTGGTCAAGCATAGGGATGGGCACATGTACCTGAGGACAGGGTGAAGCCAAGACTCTAAGCAGACATCCACCATTCTGTCAGTTTAGGATGATCATAAAAACCTCGGAAATGATGCCATGTAAGGAAGACAGAAAAATGCAGTATTACGATGGTATAGTCTGTATCCACGTGTACAGTATCTTAATGCATGCTTTATACACCCAGCAGTATTCTCAAAGTGACAAAACTGAGCAACTGGACCAGGATTCTCATTGTGCTACTATGTGTGCATCTTCCCACTGCGTGGCTGTGCAGGAGGAAACCACCCGCACACAATCTGTCGTAGCTACCTCAGCTGAGAGACAGTATTTCCAAAAACATCTTATCATTTCTTGTAATTGCCTTAGTAAGTGTTCCTGCTGCATTTCACTGGAGGGTTAAATGGATTACTTGAAGCTGGTACTGAAGGGTAAGCAAGCTGCTCCTTGCACCTACCTTCATGAAGCTTTATATGGAATTTAAACAGATTTTAATAGTCAATACATTGTTTAGAAGTCCTAAAAAAAGTGAAAAGTATTATTTCATCATGCTACTACTTAAAAAATATTTGTAAAGCTTTCACTTAAATTGAATAGGGGTTTGCCTTCATATGGGATTCAGTTCAGTCCCTCCCTCATTGTAGTTCATTTTGAATAGATGGTCATATTTGACTTCTCTGATTACTAAGTGACTTTGCTCTCCATCAGTAAAATACTCCAGTTTCCTGGCTTTGGAAACAGAATAACTGTACCTTTTGCCTAGCACCATGCTCATATGTTAGACTCTCATCACAGAAGGACGCTGAGTGGAATGCTGCTCGCCACACAACACATGCAAGTTGTCTTGCTCTAATACTCTCTAGGGAGGTCAACCAAGTTAATGCAGAGTAATTTCCCAAATGAGTAAAATTCAGAATTGCTGAACTGTCAGCAGTGCTATAGTTTAAACTGAAGTCATCACTGATTCCTAAGTTTTTATTTTACTGTTCCATAGAGCACAATCTTGGTTTATTCAACTGATGTCTCATAATGCAACAAATGGGAGCACAGCTTTTGGTAAATGCAATAAACCTGTTTTATCATTACTCATACATCTCTGACATTACGTGACAGGTGTTTTGATGAACAAGCATGATAGTTCAGAAGATATTTGATCAGACAAAAACATTTGTCTTTTTTGTGTCTCTGTGAATTGTGGTGCCCGTTGAAAACCTAAAGTGGTGGCGTTCCATCTCAGATTTTAATGTATACTTTACAGAGGTGCAAATGGCAGCATAAGATAAAGCAGACTTGAACGAGCTGTGAAATTACAGAAATGGTTATTCACGTCTCGTGAAATGATTTTTAAATTCCTCATAGATCAGGTACCAAGTGTGCTAAAGAAATTTGGGGATTTCTACATTAGAGGGTTGCAAAAAAAAATGAAATATCTGTTAAGATGCTAACAATATAATGCTATTAACATATTTATTGAGGCTTTGTGACAAATAAGCATAGTTCCAGAAAAGAGGATTGAAAAGTAATGCGTGTTTTTTTTCCAGCTAAAGCCTCACCTTCTCTTCTAATAAATTTTAAATTAACCTGCTACTCGTCAGTTCAAATCTGAAAAGGAAGGGGCTCTGTCTATATGAGACTTGCCTGTGAGAAGGGATAATTTTGAACTGTGAAGTGAATACTCAGCAAGATCAATTCTGCCAATTATGATGGCAGGCGTATTATCCAAACTTGCAAATATTTACTATCTGTGAGTATTTCTGGATGGATTATTCTATTCTAATAAGAAACTTATGGATAATAAAATGTTTTGTTTTCTGACTTTGCTTTGCTCTACCAGTAATGAATTAGGTTGTAAGGTGAAGTAAATTAGCACTAGAGTGTTATTTTTACAGCAACTGCCACAAGAACAGGTACGAGTCCAATATTTGATTCCTTTTATTGTCACATGGAGGCCTGTATGCATGGCCAAAGTTTTATACATTACTGGACAAGAGTTTTAATTCTCCATTGCTCCCTTTACAAGGTGATTTAACAGCTGAAAAGATCAATGCTTTAAAGGATTTCTTTGGTGATTAGAACTCTTTTACCCAAACTTCATCACAGTTTAAAGGACTCTTAAGATCTAGCGCGAGCAAGACAACCCTGCATCTTCAAAGGGTGGTTTTGCAAGCCTGCATACCAAACAGAAAACTTACCCCTTGAATGGATAACCTTGGAGGAACAAAGCTGTACCTGATTTACCTGTCAACTGGGTCAAGACAGCAGCTGGGAAGTTGCAGTCCTCTCACTGTGCCAGAGAATTTTTTGTTTCAAATTAAGCTCAAGTCAAGCAAGAGTCACACTTTCATTCATATTAAAATAAGTTGCTGCATTATTTAGCTTGGAAACATGAAGGTTCAATATGTGTTTGTGTGTGTGTGTGTGTCTCTGTGTATTTTTTTAATATGTATGTATATTAGCTCATGATGAAAATGAGACAGTTCTTACTCGAGAGGTAGTAGTGCAGATGGAGAGCCACAAACATTAACTTCTAAAGGTTTCTTTTCCTCCAGGTTCAAGATAAGTGTTCGAGGCTATAGAGATTTCTTCCTAAGCTTTCTGAATATTTAATTTGATATACATATAAAGCAATTGCTTTATCAGAATAAACAGACCACTTATATAGTGCCCTAAATGAACCTGAGTTTTTCTGACCCTTTGTGAATAATTCAAGGCTATTGACCACTACTTACTGTTCTTTCTCTCAACAAAACTATTTTCTTATTGTTCTTTCTCTCAACAAAACTATTCTGTTTCTTTGATGCTATGGTTCCTTTGGTTTTTTTCTCTGTTTCTGGTTTTTACATCTATTCAGTTTTCTGTTTTGTTTTTGGTTTTTATGTCCAAGTTCTGCCCGGACTATGAGAATAGAAGAGGACCTGCTCTGAGGCTAGCAGTATATTAGTATTTTTGTAATGTAAACTGGCACGGACAAGACTAAGGAGATACCAAAATCTGAAATACCAGTCAAGGTGCAGCTACAGACAAAATTCTTTGCAATGGTGTTCTATATGTAGCTGTGTAGAAGAGTAAATGTAAACATGTTTGTAGAATCTGTACAAAGTTATTTCAATCCAAAATTCCAAAGCAAAATTATCACTATTCACTTCTTAAACTTCAGCATGGGCTTTCATATGACATGTTTCAACATGTCAAAGGCAAGTCAGCCTTCACCCTCTGGCTCTATAAGCACACTGAGCAGTGCTACCAGGCCACTTGGTAACAGTAAGTGTCCACGACTCAGGTCCCATGAGTGTGATGTAATCGCATGGGCATTAAAAGAGTCTGTGGGAATCAGTGCTGATGCCAAACTTCCTGTAATCTTAGTCCCCTACCTGCTTTCCCAACCATCACTGAACTGGTCCTGATTCCTGCAGGTTCACAGTTCGTCTCCACTTGTTTCATTCTCTGTAGAGCAGCAGTTACTGGGGGAAGGAAAGCATTATGATCAAAAAACACCAACCAAAAAAGTCCCAGGGAAAAAGAATAAACAAGCAAGTAACAGACGGCACGGCTGGGGAGGAAAAGGGCTTTGGTTCCGGGTACTGCAACATGCTGGAGAAAGATTTTAATTTTTTTTTTAAGCCTCCACTTGAGATAAAGAGAGACAGAACAGCTGCAACATCAGCGGTTGGAAGCAGCACCCCTCCTTTCTCTTGCGCCTCCCTCAGCCCAGTTCGTGACTGACAAGGATGAGCAAAGTTCTCCCAAAAGAGCTGGGGTCCCGCTGCCGGGGTCCCGCTCCCTCCCCGTGGCAGCAGGCCTCTGAACTGGTTTTTCACAGTGACTGACAACTCTTTCCAGCAGTATGACTGCATTCATGTTCTGCAACAATTTTTTTTTCTTTTTCCCCCTAAAGACATTCTTTCTTTTTGTTCATACTCTGTATGTATTTGATCTTCTTGCCTTCACAAGGCAATCAAACATGGCTTGTCAGCAGTATATTATCGAGAGAGAAACAGGAAGGGCAGAAGGGGTTACATGCGCTAGGAAAATGTCAGGTTTAGATAAAAAATTACGAGGTCTGATCCTTTGGCAGAGATAAGCTTGATATTTTAAATTCATGGCTTTCTGTAATCAAACCAAACACGAAGCTGAACTGATAAACATGCAAACTGTTATTTTTCTTGAACCAGAAGTAAATTGTCATTTTGATGCTTTCCTGAATGCCACAAGAATTGAACCAAACCAGATTTTTGGTTGCAAGCTAAACGCTACAAATAAAAATAGACAGCTCCCTAGCAGGGACTTACTTAATATGAGCCTTATTTGCACTTGATAGGAGCTTCAAAGCAGTGTCATGTCACAGCCTATTCCCCTCTCTTCCCCTCCCCACTTGACTCGCAGGCATGTACAGCACAAAGTTTCACTCCAGCTACATGACATTGAGCTGCTTCACTCTGCGCTACACTAGGGAGAGGTTGCATGAAGGGGTGTCAGGAGTCTTTGTCCTTGGAGATGGTCAAAAGCCACCTGGACATGGTGACTAAGCCTCAGAGGGGAGAGGGAGGGGCTAGACAGTCTCCAGAGGTTCCTTCCAGCCTGAACCAGTCTGGGATTCTGTATTAAAGGGTTTATTTCTCCTGGAGATAGATAGGAATATTGGCCTGCACAGGGGACTCCACATGGGAATAAGGGTGATGAAGGCAGAAACACAGGCTGTACTTTACAACTGCAGAATTGATAATGGGCTCTCACCTATATTTCAATGTATGTAATAGAAATGACTTACCTGTCATTGCAACAGGAGGTTTAATTTTAGAATGATTTAAAAGTCTGATCTTGATATATAACTGTAATAAAATCAGTGGAGATATGCAGCTCTGACAGTAATATGTAAAAAGTGGCTGACTGTCTCATTTTAAAATACTGATTCCTATTAGTTTTACTTCATCAGTTTCATGGAGCTATCGTAGATTTATATTGATGCAAGCAGGATTAGAAACAAACTCGACATCTGCAACTTTTATATTTTATTATTAAGAAAACTCAGTATATTAAGGTTCTCAGACTGATCCATTACTGTTCCAAGCCTCCCAGTCCCATAATATACCTTTTCTGCTAAATGGCAGTGAATATACTTTTATGACTTTTAGCGTTATAGCAATTATTAGAAATCTGACCCTCTTGCTTAGCCTTATAAGTTGCCTTACTGCGTGCAAATCACCTGTAATTTGTGTAAGTCCAGGTCCTAGTACTCCGTTAGGAAAGACTTGATGAGTTGCCTTTAACCATTGATGGACTTCAATTGCTTTCTCATCCAGAGGCAGGGAGTCCTTCACTAATCACTGTCACCTAGAGAGATAGTCAGAGATAACCGTAAGATAGATGATAGTACATTCATTCCTTCACCACACTCTATTTATATATGGGCAAGCAGAAATTTGGCTCCTGGCTACTGAAAAGTATGCCAAGGTTCAGTGCTTCAAAGGCAAAAGATTTTTTGATTATTAAGAGTGGTGCAAGTAACTTTCACTTCCACAAATTATAGAGGAGTACATCTAGACACGTTAATTTTCCTGAGCTCTGCCTATGTGCAGCTGTAGTCTTCACTGCTACAGTCAGTCCATTAATGCTTCTCAAAAGTACATGCAGGCTGCTCTTTCAGTTAGGTTGCCAAATGTTTAAACAAAAGCAAGTGACATTTTTCTCTCTTTGTAGCTGATTGATAGATAGATGAATTTAATCTGTAAAGAAATAACCAAATAATTCATGAATACAAAAGCTTTAAGACGAGTATTTTCTAGCTAATTGCTTCTTTTTAGGCAAACATTCATCACGTATGTAGTCCTCAGACACTTGCATAGCCTTCATATTGCTCTTCACCGCAAAAATCAGACTGCAAGTAGATAAGTAGTATTTTAGAACTTAGTAAATGAGTTTAAATAGTGATTCATATAATTCATATAATATTGCCTGTGCAATTTCTTTTACTTTTTTTTTCCAAGAAATTGAAACATGCTTTAGCATACCTACTCTGTCTTCTTGCCAAAATCTATAGTATAGGGAAATCGTGGAGGGGTGTGGAAAAACACAGGAGGGCTTACAGAATTTGAAACATTATTCTGTGAGAAATACTGATTAATGTGCAGGCATGGGGATGGATTTTGGCATCTCTGTTGACTCGGTGCTGTGGTTTAAGCACAGCCTAAGTAGCTCAAGAGAATCACCATGCCAGTGGAGGGGAAAACATTCCCTCCCTCTTTGTGTAAAGAGAAGTGGTGTATGCATCCACAACAGACAACTTACAAGTGACTGACTTACAAGCAAAGCACATATATGAAACCCAACAAAGTCATATATTGTATTAAGAAAATTGTGTTTGCTTTTACACTATAAATGAGTAACAAACCAAGATGTTCAAGATGACTAAACATTAAAAATCAAGAAATAAAACATGCATAATTTGTATAAGACAATGTTCAGATGAAAATTATAATCTACTAAACATAGATCATTCACTGAATTATTTTATTATTTTATTTCATTTTATATAATAATAAGAGCACAGACTACAGCCGCAGAGCCAAATTACTGATAACTAGCTCGAGTTGTTTCAGCTCACGCATGGACTGTCAATGTGTCTCTCAACTCATTTCACACTTGACCTCCTGGAGGGCAGTGGAGATAGATACAAACATACACTATTCTTTCTGGTCCCTGACTCTGTTAAAAAGGAAAAAAAAAATGCATCAGAAAAATCTATATTGAATTAATACCCAAACAGAGAAAAATAACCAACAAACCAAACCCCAAAACCTTATCTCTGAAAGTCTTTTAAAAAAAGAGAATGGAAATAAATTCATGAATTGAAAGCTCTGCGTACATAAAGAGTTATAGTGCCTCTTAAGAGTAGCACTCTGATGCATTAATAGTGGAGGCAGGAGCTCAGTTTAACTATCGCTGCAGCTTAAGGTACACAATTACATTCTTCAGCGTCGACATTTTCACCTTGATAAGCATAATAATGCCATGCAGATGCAGACTAAAACCCATAATTTCAGCACTCTGCCTCTACTCACGTTGATTATAATAAGGTACGGCACTGAAGCATGCACGATCCTACATTTAATTGTCAGCATAGCCTTTCATTTAAACAAGAAGTTAGTTAACAGTATGCCTTCTACGGTGAATGTGGGAGGCATCTCAAGTAGCTGTGGCTAAACAGAGAAAGTTAAATGCGCCAGTAAAAACGTGCAAAAGGCTGGTGATGACTTAAATTTATCTCCAGTTTCTCTGTGGGTGTCGATGCAAATTGAAAACAAAATATGATATGTTTGCATTTGCGAGCAAGAGCCTGGGGTTTTTTCCTTTTTAAAATTTTTTTCCTCCTTTTTTTTTTTTTTAACAGGGAAAAGTTTCCCTTGCAGTTAGTTTTACAACAATATAAAGCAGTAAGCCAGACAGTTTAAAAAAAAAAGACATTGTACAATGTTCTTGTCTTCTGAGATTTTCCTACTTTTTAAAAAAAAAATATAGGCACTTTTCAAACTTACATACATTTATTATGTTCAGGTATTTTTCACTTCTTGCTATACAAACCAGACCTGTCTTTAACTGTCACTAAGTCAGTCACTTCTGGGAGGAATAGAAAAAACTCATACAACAAACAGAAACCTTCTTTTGAACTAGGACAATAGTCATATATTTCATTCATACATATATGTATTAATATAAAGCTATTGTTTGAAAAATAGCTAGATGAAAGATCTTTTAACTTGGCCTGTGTTGTTGATTGAGTCCTGAAACAATAGGAGTTTGAAAAAAGCCACACCCAAATCTTGAAACAATGAGACTAGCATCATCTACAACCACTCCTTAAATCCCATCTAAATTGCTACAATGCTGTGGTAATATATTTTGCTTACTTCTTATATGATAACGCAAGAAGACTCTCAAAAATGCGTAATTTGGAAAAAGGCAGGTTCTATGCCCTGGCTTATTACAAACTATATTATACTTTCTATGTGTAATTAACAACCAGGCACTATTTGCTTGTGCTTTGTCAGACGATGTATCCGAAAAGCTGCAGAAAGGCAGCAAGTCATTGTTTTTCTCGCTCTGAGGTGTTACGTTGCAATTGCCAGTGGAAAGACAGCACAACCACAGAGTTGACAAGCTGTTGGAAGGTCTGGCATGACGTCAGGCAGGTTATGTGATGGGTTCACTGTCAGACCACTTCTTACGTTAACTAACTGAAGTTAATGGTAGCCCCAAACTCAGCACATCTGGTGCCAGATGGACGGAATTGCTTTGTTGGAAATGTCATGATGTTGCTGCTCAGTTGCCTATCAGCAAGTAAAATATTGTAGATGCTCTGGGATAGCATCTACATCTACTCTCTCAAGATGCTTCTTCATTGGCTATAATATACTGTACAGGCTTATATATAATATATAAAGTGCATATTCTATATAGTTACTATGCAAAAGTAACTGATAATTAGCCTGTGAGCCTGTAGAAAATACAGGCTTCAAAGCAACAATTATAGCAGATTTATGCACCTTTTTTTGCCTATTTATTTCCAACTCAGTCTCAAACCATATGGGTGTAATGCTTCAAGGTCAAATCCCTGCATCAGATTATGACAGATGCAATTTATGAACTTGCTCTCAGCTGAGATTTTTTTGGTGAAAATTACTCTTTTTGTCCTTTTATGTAAGTGAAATAGGACCTCACCGGCTTCAGATAAATTTTGGCGACTAGCAGGTCAATTAGGTAGACTTGGGAGGAAATGTCTTTTAACATGAAATTCATGTGTGATGCTGAAGAGTGTGCCTCGGTGCTTGGAGGCAAGTGGACCATAGCCTAGGCACAGCAGAGAAGAAACTTTGATTCCTGGTGTCCCTTTTTCCTTGCTCACATTCTGTCAGAGGAGCCCAAGAGTTTCTGTTAGTCATGTTTGTTAGTTATTAGTGGCACTGAAACTGTCAGGGGTGACACAGACCACCATTCTTTTTCTCCTCCTACACCACCTACTCCTGTTTTAGAAATGCTGTGTTGCTGGGCACAGGGAACAGAGCAAGCAATGTATGGAAATGCAACTCTGTTGTAAATAAAAGCCATTTGCCATAGTAAGTGACTTGCAAGGTCTTTCCCCTGATGAATGTGCTCCTTGGTGGGCCGGAGTGCAGAGGTGGCTGCAGCACAAAGCAGCTGGATAACAAAATCCCCTAATGCAGAATAACATCATGTTGCTCGTAGGGCTAGCAATTAATTTAAAAAGTGCACTATAAATTAAGTGCTCATAGTTTTGAAGTGACGTGTAGTGCAATTCAGATGTTTGGTACTGTAAACTTCTTGAGCTTTAATTAATTGCTACATTCATTTCAAAAAAAGGAAAAAAATGAGAAGGAAAATACTATATTCTTCATGTGAGAAAACAGTTGAATGTATTCAGATGAATCATTTAATATCTGTCAACAAATGATTACCAGATCTCAGAGGCAAAAATCATCTAATTGGCCCTTAGCATCTAGAAGCAGTTGAGTGATTGGGAGGATACTGCTACATAAATATTGTCACATATTATCTTATCTTAATAACTAAATTATATGGAATTGATATGACGAGTTATATTGAAGGCAACATGCATAACCATTTATTATTCAGAACGCGAGGTGAAATGAGACAACAATTAATCCCCACAATAAACAGTTCTCTTTATACATTAATACTGATAAACTGAAGTAGTCAGGCTAAATTGCGCCTAGCCTTGCCTATATAAGCCAACTGGCACCTCTGAAATTGCCCTGATGCACCACAAAGGAGAGTTTCTTCAGAGATTGCATTCCATCGGCATTAATTTTGCATCACATTTTCTGTTTCCATTGAGCTCAGAATTGCACAAAGATGACGTTTACTATTTCATGTGACGTTACCTTTCAGAGCTAACGATAAAATTGGAAGGGACAACCTTCTCCTCAAAATCTTGCTCAAATTCCTTTGCAGGATGCTGTAAAAATCAATGAAGCACCATTATCATAATGCAGCCATTTCCTGCGTGTTCTTCCTGTGGCTGGTCGTCACCCTTTCCTGTTAGGATTGTATTCTTCTCCTCTGCTTCACTGCTGCTGTGACCACATTTTTCTGTTCTCTAATGTATGGGAGATGAGACAGCCTTCTCCGAGTGCATACCTTGACTGTAATGGAGCCTAAATAACTTGTCTGGGTTAGATCATCTAATGCAGGGGTTAACTCAAAGGTGACATAAGCCACAGAAATCATTATATATAAAAAAGGTGCACTAGAAGCTGCCTAGTAATGTTTCTCACACCACCCCATTTTTATTCAAGAACCTAAGGCTGCATTAGGTAGTAAAACTCTACCTACTTTTATATTGTTCTTAATTTAGCTTCTTTTCTTCCCCTTCTTCAAACAGATATAGAGCTTCTATAAATATACAAGCCCCATACAGAAAGATTATGTTCCTACAGTAATTGGTGGAGGGGAGGTCTTTTGGAAATACCACAAGTACAAAATGGGTTCCAGCACTTGTTCCATGGTTTGCCCTTGCAAGGCTGCAGTGACTTTTCATTTTTTTCCCCACAAATTTAGAATGAGCAGGTCAGATTCTAATGTCATTTAGACATACAACTTACATGAGATCAGTCTGAATTGCAGAGCCGTATGTGGCATAGATTTATGAAATTTACCTGTGGTGTTCCCAAATGGATCCTTCATTGCCACCTGTGTGCAGAAATTGGACTAATTTTCTTCTCACTGGTTCCACAGTAATAGAAGAATATCTTCATTGACACTAGCATAATACTAACAGAAATAAGATCGGTACTAGGATAACTGACTCTTCAATGCAGTGAAGAAAACCAGATTGCATTTCTACTTGATTTTTAGAGAAAAAGAAAAGTCAGAATCAGAATCTACCTTTTTTTTTTTATTCAAAGATTAATCCCATATATGTTGTGGTTTTGTGTGGCTAGGTTCTGGTGAAGAAGGGGGAGCTTCTGGGGTGGCTTTTGCAAGAAGCACGTAGAAGCTCTCCACAGGCCCGACAGTAACACCAGCCAGTTCTAGGACATGCAGTTCGGGATGGTCCACCTTCGGGACAGCACTGAGCTGTATAGCCTGAGTTGCGTGGTTCAGTGAGGAAACTGTTGTGTATCACCTGTTTCATAGGTTTTGCTGTAAAGTCCTATTGTTACTTGTCTCTTTCTGCTGCCCCAGAAAACTATCCTTATCTCAACCCGTGAGGTTTGCCTTTGTTGGATTTTTTTTCCTCTTCTCCCCCTGTCCCTCTCCCTTAGAACAGATACGTGGTGCTCCGCTCCTGGGTGAGGCAAATTCACCAGTCCTTTTTGGCACGCAACCTGGGACTTGAGGAATTTGAGATGAAGACAGTAATTGGAAGAGGGAATGGGCAATGCTTATCAAGTCTAAAGGCAGTGTCTCTGGATGACAGTTGATAATTGAGCTCCTATGGGTTCTTGGAAAGAAGGGATCCATTTAAATCTGTCTTAATAATCAATCAGAAATCTTAGATGCAATCCTTTTGAACACAAAGCTATAGATTAGTATTTAAGTCCAGGCTGATTTGGATTTGCTTGTATCATCCACAATCACTTTCAAGTGAACTAAGAAAATTTATCCAACATTTTATATACATATGTATGGGTATATAAATGTTTCCTTGTTTCTAGATCTAGTTTTTCTCAGACTATATAACTTGAATTGTTCTTGCTTTTTCCACATTGTTATTTTCACATTCCTGAAAAAAAATTACTTAGCTATGATCCATTGTATTCTAATGTAAATACAAATTCATGCACAGAACATAATGTAAAGCCTGATATTCATATTTGTGTGGAGAAAAAAAGCCAAAATACTACATGTTCAAAACAAAGTTAATGTTGTGTTTTCTCAAGAGTATTTGGTGAGGTACAAGCATACAAGCAATAGCATCTGTTTATAAAATTTAGAAAACTTGACCATATAGTGTATTGTCCTTTTGGTAGAGAAAGTGAGAACCAAGTGGTTAGGTTGTTGTTTGGTTGTTGGTTTTTTTAAAAATGTGGTTATTGTAAGTACCACTGGCAAAATTAAGGGATGGCTAATGAAATACAATATGCTGCCTGCCTTTGCCTCTAGTTCAGGTCTGTATTCTGGTGTTTAGGACTGGAAACAAAGCAGCAGTATCAGTAATAATGGGCAGCAGTTACAAGTCACATTCTTCTATTATCTGTCCCTGTTTTTCCTTAATACATTTAATTTGCAAGTTCCATCCCTGATACCAGTAAGGCTGTCTGTAATGAAAGCGAGTCTGTTTTTGAGGACAGGTGGTTAATGGCTATTTGCATACAGTGGGCTGAATTGAGCTACTACAGGTATAAATCCTGCTCCAAGCATCAGGCCGGGGCTCCTTCCAACCAACATTTTTGCAATTCTTCTGCAGTTTCTCATAAGATCAGTTGATGGTGAGAGAAGGTGCCATAAAAGCAATATAAATAGCATAACTGCTAACATGATAGCAATAGATGCAGCTGCGTGCGTAACTCTCCAGTTTGTGTAGATGTCAGATACAGACAGCAGTTCTGCATTTTCTACCACAGCTAATGCTAGGAAAACATGGTAAAATGGGAAACTTAGTTAGAAACATGGTGCTTCTGTTTTCAAAATAAATATTTTATTCAAAGTGTATCATAAGTGTAAAATCCCACAACATCAAGTTCCTGAAAAAAACCCAATAACATTTCCTTCTCAAAACGGTGAAAAACAAGTCACAAAGATCAAAGCATTTGACGTGGAACAAAATCAAGTCAAGTGCAATAGTGTTGCGATAACTAAGAAAACCAGTGAGGTATCTCATTCCTTTTTTTCCGGAGAGTCAGTGCTGTCCTAATCCAAAAGAAATGTCCTGAAATGGATGTTCATCATTGCCTCCCAAACCCCACCGGGCACTTGATATGCAGTTTGTAATTTTCTAGAGCAGAAGGGATAAAATCAAAACTGAAGTGAGTCACAAATCTTAATTGAAAATTTTTAATAGCATAATTTTCAACAGCAATTATGTCATGCTTTCAAATTAATTTGAATATAGCTGAGTTTATGTTTCTACCTGAACCCTCTTCATATTCATTTTTGAGCACATTTGTGATGCTTGTACAAGCTTACCAAAGAGATGTGAGCATGGGTTTGTTTTTTGTTTGAGTTTTTTTTTCATTATTAGCTGTTTAATTGTTTGATTTCTGCATCTATCAATAAATGTACCAAAGCTGCTATTATGCTAATTCAGAACACTGCTTTTTTCTCTGGGTTATTTTGATAAGGAGCAAATTGTTAACCAACTGTTGTTGTAGGAGGATGGAAAATAAAACAAAAAAGCCTCATATGAATATGAAGTAATTTTTCTACTGACTGAATTCCAAGCAATGTTTAACTGAGTCACAGATGTTTGTAGCTACTTTCAGATGGGAGCACAATGCAGAGTATCACTGTAAGAATGAGCTCTCAGTGCAAGTGCC
Organism: Laterallus jamaicensis coturniculus; assembly: GCA_022605575.1. Classification (NCBI taxonomy): domain Eukaryota; kingdom Metazoa; phylum Chordata; class Aves; order Gruiformes; family Rallidae; genus Laterallus; species Laterallus jamaicensis. The sequence continues at coordinate 9,931,250 of JAKCOX010000005.1, forward strand.
TTGGGTCCATAGATAGTTGGCATCACTCTGCCAATCTTTATGACAGCATTTCTAGTAGTAGTTTTATATAACACTAAAAAAAAATTTTTCTGAAGAAAATCCAATTTAATCTTGAAATATCAGCACATAATAGAGGCATGGAGAACAATATTAATATGACCAGGCAAAACTGCTACATGTCTTACTGCATTTCAACTAGTCTGTTAAACTTCCCATATGAGTACATGAAATTTTAAAAAAGAGCATATTTAAGGTAAGATTCAGCAAGTCTGCACCCTAAACATACCTTTTTCTCCCAAGCTTTGATGATCTGCTATCTTTGTTTTAAACTGTGACTAGCTATTATCAACTTGCCTTGTTGAATATGTAAAGTGTCTTTATTTCAGCATTTGTTTTACCTTGAGAAATGCTTTTAAAAAATATTGATTTCTCCATCCACACCTCAATATTCAGAGTTTTCCTCTTTCTCCTCTAACTTCACACATTGCATCTGTGTCAGTCTTTATAGTTCTCCATAGAAATTAAACAGTGACTGTTATTTCCCATATAACATTAATTTTGGATAATCTAAACATTGACCTATTGTAATATATCTGAGCTCTCTGACCCAGTTTCCTGTTTATTGCAGCTTAATTATTACACTGCTCACTAACCAGACAGTTAACACCATCTCAATTCATTTTTCAGATATTAAGATTGCCTGCAACAGATTTAAGCTAAAATTAAATTGTGGTAACTCAATTTTTGCTTCTAGTCATCTGGGAGGTTTGGGGGGGTTTTGCTTGGTTTTGTTTTTTGGGGGTGTGTGTGTGATAATTCATTAAGAATTAAATTATGTTTATTAGTTCAAAACATCCCACTGGCCTTTAATATCTTGAAAGGTACTAATAATTTAATATCTTACCCTCACTGACAGAGAATGAGTCTTTGTTTTACGTTAATTTCTCCTACTGTTCTCTAAACCCTGGAAGATACGATCACTTTCTTATGGCCTTTTTTTTCTCTCAATTCCAGTCAAGGAAGCTGAAATTTGGTTTTGGAGAAGGCATTTGTACTAAATTGCTATCACAGAAACGCAGTGTAACTGACACACCTTGAAAGAATTTGGATAAATCAGGTATTCAAGATTTTCCTCAATGGTTTTTCTTTTAATGAAGCCAGCTCTCAGATATTTTAAATCTCTGTGCCAAAGGCTTGTGGCCTCTCCTTCAGTTTATTAGTTATTTATGAAATTGGATAAAGATATGTATTCAGGCTTTAAAGCAGGCTGGGGTTAACACTGCTTGATGTGGGCCCTTGTTATTCTGTTGTCTGGTTTTGTGCGTTTTTTTTCACAAATGTCACAGTTTGTCAGGTATTACTCAGAGACTAAGATAGATATTGAAGAATATATAATGCATCTATCCAGTCCTTTCTTCCTTTTTTTGTACAATTATTTAACATTTACCTTCTTGCTATGCTCAGAGCTACAAAAACATTTTTTCCCTCCCAACAGTTGTTCTTGATTTTCCTTTCCTTTGTTCATTTTTTATTCTCTTGACTTTGCATCCTCAGTACTTTGCCTTGCCTTCCCCTCTGTCTCCTTGTTTGCTTTTCCTCTCCCAAGAGCACTCTATGTCCTCTACTTGGATTTGCTTTTCATCATAAACATTCATTTTAACTTGCACGCAGGCACTGCCACTTACTCTTCTTTTTTCATACTCAACAATATTTAAATGGTCATCATCCATTTAGGGAGGTGCTCAAACACTTCGACCGTCCTCTACACCTATACAGAATCACAGAATCATAGGGGTTGGAAGGAACCTCAAGAGATCATCGAGTCCAACCCCCTTGACAAAGCAGGTTCCCTAGGACAGATCACACAGGTAGGCGTCCAGGTGGGTACTGAATATCTCTAGCGATGGAGATTCCATCACCTCCCTGGGCAGCCTATTTCAGTACTCTGTCACCCTCCCTATGAAAAAGTCCTTCTGCATGTTGGTGTGGAAATTCTATGCTCAAACTTGAGGCAATTGCCCCTTGTCTTGTTTCCACAGACCACTGAAAAGAGACTGGCCATTTCCCTGTGTCCCACACTTGAGATATTTATAAACATTAACAAGATCCCTTCTCAGTGGTTTTTCTCAAGGCTGAACAGCTCCAGCTCACTCAGCCTTTCCTCATAGGGGAGATGTTCCAGACCTTTAATCATCTTCGTAGCCCTCCTCTGGACTCTCTCCAGGAGATCCCTGTCTTTTTCATACCAGGGAGCCTGGAACTGGACACAATATGCCAGGTGAAGCCTGACCAGGGCAGAGTAGAGGGGGAAAACTCCATGGAAGCGAAACACTTCCTTATTTGCCTACTTGAGAACAGAAAAGGGTTGCTGAGTTGGCCTTCTTCCTGCAACAAAGACACTGATTATGGCTCTCTGTGCCTGAGCTGCTGTCCAATGCTCAGGGCAGAAATGCCTGTCATCTTGCTTCTCCTGGAGTTTACCACAAAGCCTATCCATCCCAGCTTCTCTGTCTCATTGCCAAGTCAGTAAGGCCAGTTCAGAGTGACACACGCTGTTACTGCCAGATTTTCTCTTAAGAAACTGGCAGCATATGAGGTATGAATTGTTCCTCCAGTCGTGATTGAAGATCAATAAATTACAGTAGAGCTACTAGCAGCCAGGAGTCAGTAACATCTTAAACTCACATAGTTGTTGCTTCTAAAATGTAATAAAACATTGATGAGAATGAATTCCAGTTCATGGCCTATTCATATTTTTCTCCTGTAAAGGAGAAAACCCAAGGCTTTTTAAATACATCGGTTCAGAAGGTAGGCATGCTTATTTTGCTAAGAACTGAAAAAGCGTTGGTACCTTCCTCTTTTCTTTTTCATTATCAAGTCTATATTTTAAATAATAGTTTGATTAATTGTTTACCTATTATTCATGTCCTCCAAGGTAACAATTAAAAGGTGTCTCAGAAGAAAAAGGTTGTACAACATCAGACACATTTAAAGCACATGAAAGTACAAATACACCCGATTTCTAATGCAGCTTTTTGGATTTAATTATTCACTACAGGAGAAATATTTACATTTTGGTTTAGAAAAGCAGAAATAATATATGGCATGACACTTGATATGATCAAAATTTGTTGTGCATGACATACCGTAGCAGCAGAAGTAAAACTCCATTAAAAAATCAAGTAATATGCAACTGCTTTATACTAGCCCACTTTTTTTTTCCCAGAACCAACCTGCAAGCATCCACTACCACCCTCTGCATCTTCCTTCTTTTCCCTTCCCTTCTGCCTCCCCTCCCTCCTCGTATCTCCATCTCACTTTTCTCCTGTCATACGCATTAAGTCCCTCAAGCAATTTTCACTTCAGATTTGCTTAGAAGTGCTTACCAACTCTCCCTCAGAAGGAGCAGCAGTGCAGCCGCTCACTGCACTGAGAATCGCAGGCAGTTCAAGAGAACAAACCTTAGATACCAAGTCACAGTACCTGTTGTCATTGGAGGCAATACTGCCTAGCTATTACCTGGCTTGTTAAGCAGAAGGTAGGGGCCAGCTTGCTTGTTGCAGGTACACCAGGTTCCTGTACACCAGCTGGAACAATCCCTAAGTAAGTAAATAATTGTGTCTACAAGGTTATTTCGGAACTTTAAAGGCTAAGATTTAAAATCTCTCATGTGAGCGCAGATGGAAACAATGCTGTCGCTGCAAAGGTTGCCATTAGAAACAGATCAAGTCCAATGATCAGACTGGACTGCTAATAGCTACAAGTACACTATGCCTAACCACTCCTGGCAGGATGCTTTCCTTACAGTGATGAATGTACAAGCTGTGACTTGCATTTCATTTCCAACCTTGGCAGGCTAAAATAGTCTGTTAATGAATGAAGACATCTTTAAGCATGCAGTTGTGTGCCAACAGCAGTTGGTAATCCTCCATATCCATCTTACTTCATTCCATTTACAATTCCACTTGTAATGAAGCAACGAATAAACTACTGATGCTTGGCCAGCAATACCCACATGACCTTAGAAAGTGTTTGAAATCTGCAAAAAAAGCAAAATATGCTTGTCACTGGCATTGCTTACATTTTCACTTCAGCGTGCAGATGCGCAGTGCATTTGAAAGTCATTCTGAAAATAAACCATACCAAACTCAATCAAAACTTTTATTATTAAACATGACACACAAAAAGAAAGCCTTTTGGAAATGGCTATTACAAGTAACGTTCAGCATGAGATGTTTCTGAAATAGCGTATATCAGAGTGCGTAAAAAACAATAACATAGTTTCAGTAAAAGCCAGAGATCTACTTTATCATGATGTTGCCACTAAAGAGGCTGAATTCCATAGGAAGTCGGAGACATTTGGTTGCATAATTCTTCATACTGTTTTTTTAATTTTGTCTTCAGAAGAAAGCAAATCAGAACAAATAAAACTATATTAAATTTCAGTACTCAGTCCCCCTCTGCAGTTGTCACCCACCTGCTCTTTTCCGTAGGCATGTATAATTGCTACAGGCAAAAATAAAAGTATTTCCCCATTCCTTCTTTTGCCTTGAAGGAACAGAGTTGCTGCCACTCATCAAAGAGTCAGCCATTTTCTGACCAGAGGAAGTAATTTAGTTAGTAATTATTGCTGCTTCTCATCAAAACTAATTTTCCATACCTTTCTTAGCATTTCTTTCTTATCTCTCCCCTTGTTATAATTCTATGAAGAGTAAAGAATTATTGTTTCTCTACCTCTCTGTGATCTCGTTTGAAACTTCTACAGACCTACTGCAACAAAAGAAACACCTTAAGTGATACTGCAAAATTTATACTTGCATCGCCTTACTTAGTTTAATTGAAATACTTGGAGTACCTAAAGAATTATGCTACAGAAAACCAGGCTACAGAATTATGCTACAGACTCACCAGGTCCTGCTCTGAGCTCTCCCACTTGGCTCTTGGCTGATAGGGGCAGCAGAGTGGCACTAATGTAGGCTCAGTGTTTGGTAACTTCATTTTGCCGCTCAGTTTTCCTCCTCCACCGACCCAGCTACTTGCTTCCCAGCCAACCGCTGCAGCTGACAAAGTTACAAGACCTCTGAAGCGCTGTCCCCATGGCACTTGCGGAGGCCTCGTTGCCACTTTGATGCACCATTTGAAGCATCTGGAGGTACAGGAGAGGTGAAAAAGCCTCAGGCAGAGACAGAACAGGTAAGGAGGGTGATACAAGATACTTGATGAAAATCAGCAAAACCATGAGTAACTAAGGCAAAAATAAAAATTATGGATAAACCAGAACTATCATTACTGGAAATTCAACTTTTTTTAAAGGTTAGAGACAGTTCAGAGAAGAGCTGTTAGTCCCTACATCTGCCCTTTGCTCATGAGCTCCAGTAAATCTGAACAGATTTCTTCATTGCTAGACATTTGTTTCTCCCCTCTGCAGTCTCACAGCAAGGATCAGGGTTTACCCAACTTTTTTTTTTCCCTAACAATTATTTTTCAGACAAAAATTACACAGAATCAGTAAAAAGGCCACTAGCTTTAATTTTTTCTCTCTCCCTAGTAAAATTTGTAAATTTTCTGAAGACAAACTCGAATGTTTTCTATAGATGGAAAGAGACTTGTCATGAATGAATCTACCACATAATCCATCAAATAGCTAAGAGAATTAGAATCTTCATAACTTAATCTCTCATAGAAAAGATCTGTCCTCATAATGGAAAATTCTGCCATAGAATCATAGAATGGCAAGGGTTGGAAGGGACCCCAAGGATCATAGAGCTCCAACCCCCTGCCACAGGCAGGGCCACCAACCTCAGGCCTGGATCTACACAAGGTCACCCAATGCCCCATCCAACCTGGCCTTGAACACTTCCAGGGATGGGGCATCCACTACTTTTCTGGGCAGCCTGTTCCAGGACCTCACCACTCTTTCTGTAAAAAACTTCCCCCTAATATCCAATCTAAACCTTCCCTCCTTTAGCTTTAAACCATTGCCCCTTGTCCTGCCATTGTCTGCCCTTTTAAAAAGTTGATTCCCCTCCTGTTTATAATCTCACTTCAGGTACTGGAAGGCTGCAATGAGGTCTCCACTCAGCCTTCTCTTCCCCAGGCTGAACAAGCCCAGCTCCCTCAGACTCTCTTTGTAGGGCAGGTGCTCCAGCCCTCTAATCATCTTCGTGGCCCTCCTCTGAACCCTCTCCAACAGTTCTACATCTTTCTTGTATTGGGGGCCCCAGATCTGGACACAGTACTCCAGGTGGGGCCTCACGAGGGCAGAGTAGAGAGGGACAATCACCTCCCTGTCCCTGCTGGCCACCCCTCTTCTGATGGAGCCCAGGATACCATTGGCCTTGCGAGCTGCAAGAACACATTGCTGGCTCATGTTAAGTTTCTCATCCACTATGACACCCAGGTCCTTCTCAGCAGGGCTACTCTCAAGAAGCCATAACTGGAAGTTTTGGGTAGATAAAGCAGTTCTCTCTCCAGCTGAAGAATAAAGTTCACTGCCAAAGCAAGGAGCTCTCATAGCACTACTGCAAGCTACAGGCAATGCCATTAGTGGTTGGTTTGGAACTTTTAAGAATGAATGCGACAATTTTTTTTTTCATTATGTCCTGATTCTCTTCTGTTTCTCTAAGTCAGCTGTGAGATTTAATAAATCTGTTTGTTTGTTGCATTACTGAGAAGATGCATTCTGCTGCATTCAATGGCCTTTAAAACTTTGATCCAGATTCCTGGGGATACTGAAGGAGAAAGGGGAAGGGAGAGGATAGAAAGGGAGAACTCACTAGAAGTTAAAAAAAACCTAATTCGAATCAATAGGAATAATACTAACAATATATCAGTTTAAATGGGTTCTGAGAAAATTTATATACCCGTATACAGTTATGACTGTGGCTATGCAGATACATTTTTGTTCTATAATAGAGAAAGTTTGGGATTTGTTACTGTATAGCTTCTGCGACTTACTGATAAAAAGCTGTCCATCAAAAGGGTTTATGACGCAGACCTATCATCTCACTGGCGAGCTATTAACAACACAGATTGATTACATGAAGAGTGTAGAGAGATAGCTTATCTTTGTGCTGTATAATTTTATACGACTGAAAAATTGAAGGAACTTTGAAAAAGCTTTTGCCTCAAACCACCTTGAAATGGATCACTCAACAGGTTTTTCTTTATGGACTTGGAGTGTTGACCTCAGTTGTATCAGTTAATCACTTTGAACCTTACTTCTTCTAAAAGGAAGAGAATAATGAAAAAGTATTTAATGCAAATTTTAATGACTTGTTTTTAAGATTTAAAATTTGGTGTGTATAAAACTGGTGTTAATAGCTGCCTACACTATTTTAGGTATTAAGATAGACAAACCTTTTCCACAGTTCAAATAACCATGGTTTGAGGTGAATTACTAAAGGAGGCTGTGGCATTGCTATCAATCATGAGTGATTTTGAAAATTAGAGTAGAAAAACATCTGTCCACACAGAGAGAGATAGGGCTGATCCTACTTTTGGCAGGAGAATAGATGACTTCCAAAGCATTATTCCAATTTTTTTGATTCAGAAGTGTTGCTTTTGTGGCCTTTGCCCTAGGAGTGTAGCATTGATACATGGCACCAGGTATTTCTGAATTTTTGGGTTGAGAGTATGTTACGAAGTCAACATTTGTCAACAGACAATTTTTTCTCTTAAGATTAAATTTTTACCATTATTAGTAACAGTATCTTCCCTGTTGTTTTAATATACAGTGAGCTGTGAAACCTCAAGTAATTGATGAGTTATGAATAAGCTTTTCACAATGGATTATTGTCATGATTTTGCTTTCTGAAAATTTACTAGCACTTTTGATAGATGCTGTACATGCACACTCCAAAATCTTATTTGGCCAAAGGAAATCAAATTCATCACCCCCATTCCCCCACCCTCCATTTTCCACAATGTCTTTGCAATAGAAATACAGTATAGATGCCCTTTAAAATACAAATCACTTTGACAATAAAAGCTTTGTATCATTGCTAAAATTCAGGTAGGAAAACAACAAAAACTGCAAAGTGTGCAGGGTATTCACAAGAAAAAACAGTTTTAGTGAGAGTCAGGGAATTCTCAGTTATCATAAAAAAATCATTCAGCATCAATTTACAAATATATTTATTTGTATCATTAACAACTGCCATAATTTGGAGCTGCTAGACCATTTTCTCAGATACATTTTCCATTCAGAGATCTTATTGTAAATGGAATCACAAAATGTGTTTGCTGACTGACTGACAAAAATGTGTTTAGGATGAATATACTTACTCTGGAAGAATTAGCTCAACCTGACGTAATATTCATTTAACAAAAATTTGTCGTTACTTCTGTTTTATCTTTCACTTGGTACAGAAACACAAAAAGAGGAAACCTGCTGAATGTACAAATACTTAGCAAAGAAAAGCAGAGTACCCAAGCTATAAATCAAGATCTGATGGTTTTCAGACGTAGTAGGTTGGAAGAAAGTGTCAAGTTACTGAGAAACACTTTGTGATTTCTGTTTTCCATGAATTTTGGATGGATAAGCATTTCAGACATAGATTGCAGTTTTAAAAATTACACTGCTCTTAGCTTAGCTGTTAAGCTATTTCAAATAAAAACAAATAATTCACACACACAGATACAGAAGCTAGTATTGAAGCAAAATCTGATCCTAAGTATAATCTTTGGGTGCCCACAGTGCTTATGCCCAGTTATAATTTTTCAAGAGAATTCTATAAACTTCCCTTTTGACTGTGTCTGCCAGGACAGGATACTGCTGAGAAAGGCATGCAGGCATCTAGGCTACTCCCTTTGGTTTACCAGGGGGCCATGATCCCTTCTAGGTGTTTGCTCCGGTAAGGGTTCACACATGCTTAAAACTTAGACAAAACAACTGCTTGCTGCTGCAGCTACCTACTCAAGTTTACATCCTTGCTCTGGCTTGGAGGTTTGCTACACATTGCAGGAGAAGAATTAAATCCTCAACAGTAGGATTCACAAGAATTCAGTGCTCATACTTAAGGGAAAAGTTAGAAATTGTGCTGGTGGGAAACTGTGTCTCAAATGTGGATGCTGTTAGAGCAGACCCTTCTCCCAAGTTAGGATTCACAGAGTGACTGCCTACTGCAGCAAAAGCAATACGTGACTTAACTTACCTGGACTATTTTTACTCAGACACAGCCTGACCCATTTAGAACTACGGAGCTTTCTAGATAATTTAATTCCAAGCCTATGCCCTGAGCTTGAGTGTAAGAGACCTGGGTTCACTCTTTTCTCTGCTTGAGAAGATATATCTGAATTCTTACCTTCCAGGAGAATATCCCATAAGATATTAATGAGGGAGGAAAATACTTTCCCCCTCCCATTTCAGCCTGAAAGCTGTTCCACTTTGCAGTAACTAATTAAACATTCAGTGTACCAAAAAAAGACTAAACTTGAGAGCAATTTCTTAGCCAAGGGCAATGGGTACCCCCCTTAAGATGAAGAGCCACGAATCCAGCTCTTGCTCCACCGAAAACCTTGACATGGTAATCAGGGAAACAAGAACTAAAATATTTTCTCTCAAGAGAGTCAACTACTCTATACAAAGCACAAGAAATAGGACACATCCTAGTTCCTTCACCACTATAGTAGTTATTTGAGAGATGAGCATGAAATGTTTTGTCCAATCTCTTCATGCAAAAGTAAGAATCAACAGTGGAACTCAGGCAGAAGCCTTGGTCTTCACAGTAAGGACTATCGCTTTTCCCACCTGTCTGTGTTATTCAGGGTTGAGTAGACTGGCTTTGATACCTAGCCAGCAGTGGCACTGCTCTATGGCTATTCCATCTACTTGCCAAAGTGCAGCATATTTACCCATTTACCCAGATAAATGGGCTTTCAGGTTAAAGATGGTTCTATCATCTAGAAAACTAATTATTTCACTATTTAAATAAATTAAGGCGTTGGAAGTTCCAAACCTTAAGGGCTATTGTTTCCTTAGAGCAAAGTAACATAAAATGTTTAATTCTTTTATTCCATAGCATTAATAACTTAGTGATAATAATTAACATGGAAATATGCCTGTCCTTATAAGCCTGAAAGAATAAAGTGATTTGTTAATTGGTTAACTATAGTAATGATTAATAATAAATAAAGGCGGTCATATTTCTTTCCTAGGATTATCATATCTGTCCTTTTAACAATTTATAATGGACCTCTGGGTTACTTGTTCTAATTAGTGGGTTGAGACACTCTTATTAAACATGTACTAAATGAAAAACCAAATTGTATTCTAAGGCAATATATATTCGATATGTCATATATCATGAGAAACATTTCTAAGAGCAGAATACAGAAAAGAGAGCATTGTCTCAGTGGTACTTCAAAATCTAATTGACTGGGAAAACCACAGAATTTTATAGCATTGTAGGCACTTGTACTCAGAAGCTATTCTTCCCTGCTCCAGCAGTTACCAGTATATTTTTTAACTAAAAGAGCTTAACAAACCATGGATGACCAGAGAACCTATACAGTGCATTAAATGTATAGTGCAGACCTTTCATTGTTGCAAGTAAAAGTCTGTAGCCAATCTTAAAAGATAGGAAATTTTTTTTTACACCTGAAGGAAGTCATAGTAGCAACCCAGAGTTCCCCAGGTGTTTGGGGTCCTGCTAAAGAAACACCTTTTTTCGTGGTATGTTTTGGCACCAAGGAACTGCTGGCATGGGCCATGCCTAACCTGCTTATGTATTACAGACTAGTTTTGTGGATACATTTGCAATGTTAAGTTGTTAGAGTGTGATACTGAGATGAATACAACACTACTCTTCCTATTGGAATAGTTGAACATGATGTCCAAGTTCACTGACATGTGCATTGTCTTGACTCCTGCCTCTCACGGTGAAATGAAGGAGTCATAAAGAAGGGAGAGGAAAGAGAAAAAACCCACAACACACCCTTTACATAGGGGTTAGTTTTTAGCTAAAATGCTAAAAAATGCAGAAGAGCCTGTGACAAGAGGAAATCATGCATAACCTCAGGGACAAGAGGATGGTCTTTCTAATGGTTGGATTCTTTTGAGTTCCTTTGACTGTTACTTGTGATTTGGGGGAATTATCTGCATCAATGAAAATACATCGATTACTGATTATGAGGCTGGAGTTAAGTGACTGATTACCTGACAACAGGATTTTTTAGGGAGTTGGACAAAAAAAACGAAGGGCATAGCCATTCCCCCAAGAAGGGAATGACTAACTTCTTCATCAGCCACTCCAAAAATGTAGCAGAAAAAGTGGTTTCAAAGATTTTTGTATTCTCAACTTTGGCAGATTATTCAGTTTTGCTTAGTTGTTTTAGAAATGTGTTTAGCATTTACACCTGATTTTTTTTTAATAAAGGTTGCATGTGAGTGGGAAAGTATTGACTTTTCTTGAGTGCTCCACTGGAACAAGCTTTCCAGATATGGGGAAAAGAGGGCAGTTTAAATTTTGTATTCTTCTCTACAGAGTTAAGAGAAAAGTACTTTCCGCACCAATACACAGAACTTTTTCATAGTATGGGTGAAAACAGTAAGAGCACTGGAACAGGCTGCCCAGGGGGTTGTGGAGTCTCCTTCTCTGGAGATATTCAAGACCCATCTAGATGCCTCTCTGTGCGACCTGTCCTAGGGAACCTGCTTTGGCAGAGTTAGAAATGACCTAAAAAAAGGACTCAAGGTAGATACGTTAATGAAGCAGTAATTTATTATACGTTGTTGCAAGAGAGTTTGACCCAAAAAGTAGGCACGCTTTTGGTCAGAGCCTGCAGCCTTTCAATACCATATTCTTGTCTGAAATTATTAGGTTACCTCATTCATGTCTACATATTCATCACCTGTCCTGCTTCATATTAACTTCTCCCATTTGTGTCTGCACATTGTCCCATGGTAGTGGTCTCCATGATGAAGGCTAGAAGTCTTCCTCAGGTTGAACTTTTTCATCTCCTTCCCCTGTTTAACTATGGATTTTACAGGCTCAACCAAGGCGCCTTATTCACAATAGTACATAATATAATACACATAGCATGTCTGGCAGATTCCTGTTTCCCATTGGTGCAGAAAATTAAAATGTATGAGTCCTTTTGTCTGCAACAACTGCTTACTGGCAAGTACTTCTTGTGATCTTAACTTTTCCCAGCGACTGACATGGGCCTAGGGCTAAAGGAAGTCAAAGCTCAGATACAGGTTTCAGATTGTGCATGTTAATTTTGTAGCCTCTGCTTAGATGGTATTGAGACCCCACATCGTCTTGCCTCTTTGCCTTGATGTGGCAATTTGTGGACTAATATGAATCAGCACTGTCCAAGCCTGATGGTTGAGCTTTATTTCCTTCAGTCACATTTTTTCCCTTGAGAGAAGATTCTGCTATAACACAACTAACAGCAAAACTATATTAACAGTACTCCCTCTTTGTCCTCCACTTCAGAAGTCAGCATAAAAAAACACGACAAACCATTTCAGTTTGCAAAAGCAACATTTCCCAGCATTTTTCACAGCAGGGGGGTTGGACTTGATCTCTTGAGGTCCCTTCCAACCCCTACAATTCTGTGATTCTGCATCATAGAAGGAACTTTACAATTTCAAATTTTAGAGATTTTCCTATTCAGTCTTAATGAGTTACTACACTAAATTCATGCACTTAGTTCTGTATAAAAATGATGCAAGAATTGTAAGTTCTAAATATTTTTTCTTTCTGATAGATATTAATTTTAGTTTTTAACTGAAAATTATTTTTGTCATACTTCTATTTAACAGATTTACTGTTCACTGTTAATACTATAATGCAACACATGACATTGTTTAACGTTGCTTGATCACTTAAGACTTCTTTGACCATGAAAACAAACCCACTACTTGCATATTGGAGCATTTTGAAGGGTACCTTAAAGCCAGACAATGTGGAAATACACCCCTCTCACCATCAAACATTAACACCTGCTTGTTCTAAATATATATATTTTCAACTGGGGACTTAAACTAAATTTATTTTTAAAATAAACTTCTTTTCATACACTGCCATGTTTTTATTCTTTTTTTCCAGGTAACACCTGTTACCTGGAAGTAACAATATTGAAGCCAATGCTGGAGTGGTACAAGATCAAAATACAGATCTTGTGAAGATTTGAGGAAGACAGAGGACTTCTACTTTATAAAAAAGCTTTCTGAATTTTCTTTAAATTATATATATACATATATAAACTATTTTGTTAAATTATACATATATATATAAAACCCAAGTTTAGCAGGTTTTAAGAGTGAAAGTCGCTTTTCACCCCTTTTCGCCCCCTATTTCTTAGAGGATTGACTAATAAGTGATTTAGAGTTTACTTGATAAAAAAAAATCAACCTTAAAGGAGAAAGAATAAGTTCCTCCTAAACAAGAACTGTAGCTAATTAAATATACATAATTTCATTCTTTCATTTTCTCTGGCAAAGCTTCGCAAGACTTAATATTACTTTAATCAGTATATTCAAAATGAAGCAATAAAAATTGAAATTAGGTTTGAAAAATGGAAATTAAGCAAACACTTGCAAAGAATTCTGTTCTTTTGTCAGAATGCCAAAGCAGAATTATGAGTCAACTTTATGAAATTTATTAAAGAATTAGTACAGTTACATGAAAGAGAAAATATGAAATTTTGCTGGTTTAATTATATGCCCAATTTGGTGCTATTACAGTAGTTTTTCTTGATTAAAATGTTTAATGGGAACACTACATAGAAATATCTGGCATATTGACAGTTTGAAGAGTTGAATGAGCCAGCTATTGAGGCCACTAAAGAGCACTCTCATCTTAATCCTGAACACTTTGTTCTTTCTAATGGAAATGCATGTGAAACAACTGCCTGTAAAAAAATACCATTGAAGGTAATTTCGTCATTCACTGAATCACAAATCAAACTTATATACAGTAAGGATTTATGTAGAATGTTCATGCAACAATGCGAGGACCCATTTAATTTTTGCGTCTCTTTTTCTTCAACTATTTTTTAATCTATTGATAGCAATGGGGATGTGGTTTTACATTTTAGCAATACTTGTCTCTGATCTTAGCACCCCAGGTTTTCATAACTGAGAAAAAACTGGCTGAAATGCACAGTTTCCTAAATTATAAAACTTAATAGTGTGAACAGCTTTAAGAATCTAAATCTTCTGAAAAGTTGGTTTGGCTCAACCTGCCACAAAAGTGAATGTCAAATACCCCTGGGTAGGTTTTTATGCAAGTAGAACTTTCCCTTAGCTTCTCAGTAAAAAAATTTATTTTCACTAAATCCATGACATTTTTGACTATTAAGCAGAAGTCCACACAGTGTTCAGCAACTGCCCTCCTTATATTTAATTTTAGGTGTGGCTCCTACCCCAGCATTATTCCATGCCTGATGCCAAAACATCGCAACTGGAAGCAGTGTTTTCCTTATTAAACATGGCACTCTGCAGGTAAGCTAACAAGAAACTTTGGCTCTGTTTCAGGTGTCAGAAGATCTAAAAAAAGGTGACAGAGTAGCAAATGAGCATTCTGAGATCTGTTGCACAAAGTCTGGATTAAATGGTCACTCACTTTGCTGCTACTACCACAATACAATGAATTAAGGACAGGAACATTCATGTGCACCATTTGGACTAGCAATAAGAGGAGATTATAAAAGTCCTTGGTTTACTTTGATAGAAATGTTAGATCTTACTAAAAACAATTATTTTTCCCCTTCAAAAGCAAAGCTAAACCAGTCTCTATATCCTGCAGGATGCAGCTGCTGCTGGTGTCTGACTACATGTAATCTCATAAAGACGTGGATACGCAATGATACTGAGTTTAGCTTAAACCCGGAAACCCAAAGCCCAGCAAAGATGCAGCTGAGCAGCACTTCACACCTATTCTTCATATATATAAATCACAGATGAACAGCATTTGCCAAATATTCCTGTATTCAGTTCCCTCCATGAATAGTGAGAAGTACATCTAAAACTCCTATTTGGATGCTACTTGTGGGAGAGTAATGAAGACTGGAATTCAGAGACTACAAGACACTCCTTGCTGGGGCATCAACCCCAATGTTTTGTCAGATTTAAAGCTCACAAACCTACTTAGAGGACCAGCTCCAAAGCAGAGATCCTGATAAAACTCCTCCCTGTTCAGTTACAGGAAAAGTTATCAGACTCATCAGCCAGAGTAAACTTGGAGAGTGTATGCGTACTTTACTGTCTATCTCTATCACTTTTTTCTTTCCCAGTTCATTAATTCTGGATACATAAACCCAAACTGATTTTTGTCTATTACGCTGGCATACAGAAGCCCATCTAATAATCTGTTCTCTTGCGCTTCTGAACTTTATATCATTATCACTTTTCCCCACATTGTACATGTTTCAGATAATTTCCTGAGCAGCATTGTTTTATCTGCTCTCTTCCCAGATCCACTTCAGTCCTCTCTCTTTATCTGTATGGGCATTTTCAGCTCTTTCCAGCTAACTATTCCCTGCAAAATAGTAATATGCTGCTGCTGCTGCTTTTCCACAGATGTTAAGGACGACTGGACTAAGTGATGGTTCCTGCAGCTCTCTGCTAGCTGCAGTACTTTTTGATCATTACCCTTTACTTGTCATTGCCTAATGGCAGAGTCTTCATCCAAGATAATTTTTTGAATTATGTCCTCACTTAAGAAATGCCGCATCAAGTGGCTCATCAAAGATTGCGTGCATTGTGTGCAGCACATACTCTTCGCCAAAGCGATGTGTAATTCTGGTTGAAAAGAGAAGCACCCGCCATGCACACCTGCAGGGCCCATTTATCCCACCTGCACCCCAACCCAGATGGAGTTGTGCTGGGATCTGGGATCAGGGAGCTGGCACTGATGCTGGAATGTGGAGCAGCAACAAAGTAGAACAGAGCTGATACAAAGAAAAAAGAAAAAAGACCAAAACCACCCCCCCGGGCCGTTCAGATACTATAGGCCTACTCCAGTGCTTTGACCCAAATAACCCGATCTGCAAATAGCAAATAACTTCTGTGTTCTAAATCAAAGGGGAAAAATAAGCTATTTGGGTCAGAGCATTAAAAAAAAAAAAAAAAAAAAAAAGGAAAAAAAAGGCCTACCCAAATGACTAGTCTCTCCCAGACACTGGGGTGTGCATATCTTGTGGATCTTTTTAATTTGCAATTTTCCCATGGCTCCAGACAGATGTGTCAAACAGAGCTGAACATTAAAAACATTACCTAAAGCCACGGTGACTTTTAATATCCTCCATTTTAAATACAACATTCTGTAAAACTAGCACAGTCTTCCTGAAGGGTCTAAAGCATGTGGATGAAGGATTAAAAATAAACCCCTCAGCTTTATCTTGCAATTTCCACCCCACAGATACTTTGGTGTTCACTTAGTATAATGACATTGTCTCTTTCCAAAGTGATCAGAAACATCCTGACTTCTCTCCAAATCCGGCTTCTGTTCACTCTGGTGCATTACTCATCACCCCCAAAGGATTTTTTGAGGCGGTGCACAAGGGACAGTATTCAGAATGAAGAGCTTACAAGCATATTGCTTCAGTAGAATACAATCGTTTATAAATTTCCTATTCATTAAGTTCTGCATTCCCAAGAAACTTTAATACTAAATTTACACTCAGTTCCAAGGACTCAGCTGGATCTGTATCGTAACATAATGGCACAGTGAGGAAATACCCCATTACTATAAAGAATGAGTTAGAGGTGTGAAACGTTTGAATCTTTTTTGCTTCATTATTATAATTCAGGCTGTTCACAGAGATAAATGACAGCAAGAAGGATACTTGCACCTCCCAGAAGCTGCTTTTATACAGTTTCCTCTCTTTCTGTTCAGGAGGAGAGACAAGGCTGGATATGTTATTTGGAAGACTGAAGAGAGCTTGAAAATCTATCTGAAAGTAAGCAGCTTTTTCAGGGAGAGGCGGTAGTTGGACAGAGGCATAGGAATGCACTAAGGTTGGGAAATACAAGTCACTGGCCCAAGAATGTCACATCACAAAGTTTGTAATTTTCCCAGTGAACTGACTTGGGACAAACATTATAGCCCTCCCAGTCCTCTCAGTTAAATCTACCTGGGTGGCTTCTGCCCCAAATCTGACTTCTTTAACCTGTGCTTAAACAGGTCTTACAGTGATCCCCTTGAACCAGATGTGATTTATTAAAAGACCAACTGTCTAAGGAAGTCTGTCTAGATACCAGCACAATATATGCCTGCAAAAGCTGTTCTACAAATAATAGTTCAAACAGCCTGGTCTCCCATGATACAAGTCTTCATACATCCCAAGGAAGAACCCAGGCTTCCAGTGCAGGACCAGGAGCAGGACCCCAGGCTGCCCTTCTCCAGACCCATCTCATACAGAACAAAAGATGCCTTCAAGCCCTTTTGCATATTCATTGGATGCATAAAGAAATGAGGCACCAGCAGTGCTTCCAGGAGTGCCTTCTCAAGGTACCCGTGGCATATAACACTGCGGCATTAACACTTTCTATAAAGGCATCTTTTTTTCTCCTGCATCTGATTGCTTGAACCAGAAGGAAAAGCAGTGTGTTACACCTTTTAAATAAGGGAATTCTACATACTAACTCACAATTTTCTTAAAAGTAGCTAAGGCTACTTACAGCAATTCCTTAAGCAAAACTGAAAATAACATCATGAGGAACATCTCTCTTGATTGTTATAATTGGATGAGAAAATTGTGTAGCCTGCATACATACAGGCTGTAGTTATTTTATGATTGCAACATTATGAACTATTTGGGGTATACTTTACAGGACAAATTTAGAAGATTTTTGATCTCTCATTGTGAATTTTCATAATTACCTCTTAGCATCTAAAAGTATTATATCCCCCAACTACTGCCAGAATGTCAGTTCACTGACAACCGATGTGAAGGTGCCAGAGGTATTTCAATCATAGAAATAATTAGAAACCAGGTGATACTTAGCTAACATTTAGAAACTGTTGCTCACTTACATGTCTTTGGAAATTCACAAATAAAGATTGTAATAACACATATGTAAAAATAGAAAGAGATTTCAAAAAAGAAAGATATAGAACAGCAAGATCTGATATCTGAGGACCTAACAGTATCCTTTCCATTAATGAATACGCAAAATCAGGACTAATCAACATTCATTTTACATTATTGGTATAATGAAAAAAATCATTAATCATCTATTGATTTTTTTTAATACTAGGAATGTAACTTTCTACCCTGATATTCAACAGTATACAGGATGTAAATAACTTAGGACAACTTCATTTGGGCTTTAGTTTGCATCCATAACACTGTATTATCTCAGCAATGTGCATTTTTAAGTACTTTTCACATGGCTATACATACAGAAGTGGATCTGGCAACGATTAGTGAAGTTAAAATAGCACAAGATTTCACTTATACAAAACTGCTTTCAGATACCCATGAATTACTGAAAGTTTTGCTTTTGGAGATTGAGCATTTTATAGAAAACCCACCCTTTAATTAACATTTAGTTTTAAATGTGATTTGAAGTCCTAGTGAAAAGTTGAATGCAGTTCTATCTGCAACGGGACTTAAGCCTGTTTTCAAATGTTTTCCTAATTGGAGCTTTAAACCCATGATTTAAATGAACTCCATAATGAATGCAGTGCCTTATATTTATTCCATTGCTGAGTTTCAGTGGTCTGTAGAAATACTTAGTCATCTATTCTCTGGTGACATTTTGTGCCCTTGAGCAACTCACCATTTGCGACCCAGTTCCTTCAGAGTGTAAAATGGATAGCACAGGAAGTATAAATTTTTCCATAGTATCATCATCGCTATTCAGCAGATCGCTATTCAGCTCCCAGCTTCATTGTACTAAACAAATATAATAAAAGACAGCTTCTTTCACAAAGGAACAAGATAGAGGAAAGAAAGAAAGCGTTATCACTCCCATTTTTACAACAGACTTGCAATGGGATTTATGAAAATCAATTACATGCCCGTCATCCTTGGGAGGTACCAAAAATACCTTGGAAGTACGTTGAGAGAAGAAAAATGTGACTTTTGTTTTCCAAAAAAGCAAGTGAGTTGCACTTGGAGAGCCTTCGGGTACTGTTGAAAGATTTGTCCCTGCGCAGCCTGGCCATACGCGACACGCACAGCCTAGTTAGAAACTAAATCCAAGTATTTTAAGATTTGCTTCATTGCTTTTCTGACAAGGCCATCCCCTCCCAATTCTCTTCCTCATAGCTAAATACATAGAAGTTTGCTCTATCAAAGGGCTGTGAAATGCAGAGCACATCGCAGTAATCCCTAGGAATACAATTCAGTGTCTGCACATTAGCAGCCAGCAAAAGAAAATCACTTCTAAAAAGCTGTTTCAGTTCGAACAAATGAAAAAAAAAACAAAATACGAAATAAAAGGTCAGAAGCGGTAACTTTGCAATGAAAAGCGCTGTGCCTTTATTCATCCTCCCCTCACTGACAAAATGGCACAACTGGTTTTGCCCAAATTTGCCATTAAAATTCAGCCCCAGGTAGAGCTGAATGGTGAAGGTTTCGGAGATGAAAGAGCAATGATGGGAAGCTGTTGCGCAACCTGAACAATACCAGGTCATGACCAGAACACTGCTACTGTAATAAGGCTTTATTTAAATGCATCTCCAAGGAGAAGGCGATGTATGCAGGAAAAACTCTTCTAGGTTTTTATGGGCAAGAGCTCCCTTGACTTACTGCTTGAGTCCTGTTTATCTAGGCTTCCTCATTCTCCAAACTTCCAGGGTATGTTGGGGGACACACACTATGAACATAAACATATCTGGATTAGAACATAATTAAAACCACAATAAATTAAAGGCTGTAATTTTAAAACTGTAATTCTCATTTCCCTTAAAATAAACCAAGAGAGGAACTAGACGGGGGGGGAAAAAAGGGTTATTAAAATAAAGGGTTTATTAAAATAAATGAATAGAGCAACTTTATGGGGGAAAAAAAAGGATTTCCCCCCCCCTCCCCCCTCTAGTTACTCTATTGGTTTTATTTTAAGGGAAATACAGGATTTTAAGGGGGGGGGGGGGGGGAAGTGATTTTTTTTTTCCCCCCTCCCATACTATTTTATGAAAGCAATTAAAACACAGCAGTGGTTCACAGGCTTTTTTTTGGTTCAGACTGCCTTTAACCTTTGATTATAGGTAAGGACCATAATTTCGGCAACATATTTGTTCCTCTGAGCTTGTATATAAACAGTACATCATGTTAATTGCTTGCAAGAGTAGCCAACTACAAAAAAAAAAAACAAACCCAAAAAAATGAGCCTCCGCCTTTCCTTTCTGCACAAGGACAGCTCAGGCCACCCAAACCCAGCAGCCAAGTCACTTCACTTAACAACAGAGAGCAAAAGGGAGTGTTGTAGAGACACAACTGTGTAGAATCAGTCAGTCTCATCCTGAAATTAGAAACCCTGCACGGACAAGTGTGTACATACACACAGAATCTTAGGGGTTGGAAGGGACCTCAAGAGATCATCGGGTCCAACCCCCCTGCCAAAGCAGGTTCCCTATCTCATATTACATAGATAGGCGTCCAGACGAGACTTGAATATCTCCAGAGAAGGAGACTCCACCACCTCCCTGGGCAGCCTATTCCACTGCTCCGTCACCCTCACTGTGAAAAAGTTCTTCTGCATGTTGGTGCGGAACTTCCTGTGCTCCAGCTTACAGCCATTGCCCCTAGTCCTGTCCCCACAGACCACTGAAAAGGGGCTGGCCAATTCCCCCTGCAACCCATGCCTAAGATATTTATAAACACTAATTAGGTCCCCCCTAAGTCTTCTTTTCTCCAGGCTGAACAGACCCAGCTCACTCAGCCTTTCCTCATAGGGGAGATGTTCCAGACCCCTAATCAACTTTGTCGCCCTTCTCTGGACTCTCTCCAGAAGGTCCCTGTCTTTTTTATACATGTATATATGTGTACAGGTATATGAATTTTACTCAGCCTCCTACATGTGCGTGTATATATATATATATATATGAAAATGTGTGGCCATGTAAGAAAGCACATATATAGAAAAGCAAATACAATATTCAAAATAATTATCAATGATTTTTTCTAGAAGGAAAAGCCTGGCAAATATTTATGAACATTCTAGTATTATATTGTCCCTAAAAATGTAAAATTAACTTCCTCTCATTAAAATATGTGATCTAAGAATTACAATCATGTGTTAATTTTGAAAGTAATGAAAGCTGTCAAGTCTTTACAGATTCACATCGTTTCATATCATTTAGTATTTCACCCAAATAAAAAGCTGTGAGATTGCAATATTTAGTTTCCATACAGAGCAACTTTTCCCAGGGTAGGAATTTTTTTTTTCTTTTTAGATACAGATAGTAATATTCTCTCATCCATTATGCACTGAAATTAATTAACAATATATAAAATAGAAAATTACAGAAGTTAGATGAAAGCCATTCATTAACCATGCAAAGCTTTAAATTTGGGGAAAGATAAATGATTACTGAAACAGAATAACAATTAAAGTAAGCATTCAACATACTTCTACAATATTTGTTCTTGTTGTAATTGCTATATTTACAGCCATTATTAATTAGAGTTCTCATTGAGCTAAAGAAATCCCTAAATCTGTCACCTCTGTTGGAATGATTGAGAAGAAAATACTGCAGACAGAGAAGAGGAATTTTCCCCTTGGTGATTTTGTAGAGCAATTGTCAGGATAAGTTATTCAGGTTCCACCTAAATTTTTGGGTTGGAGTTCTTAGGATGTGATTGATTCTATTGCCTTTTTTCTTTTGTGCTTGCATTTTCATAAAACAAAAGCAAAACAGAATATCTGTCAGTGGATAGATTGTTCTTTTAAATAACTGATTTCCGCTAACTGGGGAAAAAAATGACATCCCATGGATGCAGACCAAACTTGGATTTTTTTTTTTTGCCATTCTGGTATGGTGCCATGATGCCTTATGGGTGCTGCAAATCTGCTACCTCATTTTTCTGGTCTGTTATCTTGGCTGCATTCCCAGTTTGTTGGCACATGCTTTCATGCACAAGGACCGCTATTCTTCATCAAGCAGGTGAGCTTCCATTATGTAAATTCCTGCAATCAGCAGTTGGATTTGTAACATGCTAAGATCCAAATATAATTTCCTGTATAAAGACAAAACCTTTTTTTCCCCCATCATTTCTCCTGAAAGTTGTCTGTCTTAAAATTCACTCTGCATGCCCTTGTCAGGGTTATACATGGACCTGTCCAGATATTCTTGCCCTTTCTATCCTTTGCAATAATGCTCCATAAACACCAGGAAAGGTAACCCCTGTCTCTGAGGCATCTGGACATTTTGCAGGAACAGTTTTTCTGGAATTTGGAAATGTGAATGAATTTAATACAACAAAAGAAACCCAAGCTACTTGATTGCAATAGTTCTGTTTGAGTCCAAATTTAATATGCAGAACAAGTGAAAACCTGTTACTGAGAAATCTTCCAGAAATTTTATGAAACACAGTTGAAAATGTACCAAACAATGATAGTACACTATTTACTTCATGGCACTATATCTATTTCTGGAAGCTATTCACTCTGGTATTTCTGAAATGTGAAGTGTCTTTGAGATGTACTACTGTTCCAAGAGATGAAGTACCTGAATCATCCCCGCTCAGTAATTTTGGAGTAAATCGGAAATAACAGCAGCAAAATAAATGTGAGCAGACCGATGTGTGATAAAGAATCAAGCCAAACATTTTACACAGAGATATCTACATAGGCATATACCCAAACATAAATAAAGGCTAAAAATATTTAGGAGTTACTTTGATAAATATTTGCACTGATATATAATCACCTGAGAATAAATAATTTCTATAAACAGTCCCTCTATTTATTATGTACATTGCTTTACATGTTTACAAACATATCTCATTGCTGTGATTGTGCTGCTTGTCTCCTAATCTGAAGGCATCCTGTTAGAATTGATGGAAGTATTGTGCATCTGAGATGCATTCTTTCTTCCGCAATGTTTTTAAAGTATACAGTTACTGGAGACCAACTCAAAATACATAATTAAAAAGTTGCAGATTAACCACGCACTTCCTTCCATTTAATTGGTGCTTATGAATATTATTCTTTAATGACCAGAGATAACATGTCGTGAATTAAATATGAACTATGGGAACAGCAACTAATTTACATACTGTACAACACATATTGTATAGATACCATTCTATACTAGAGAAGTAATTATGCATGTGACTGACCTATTTAATCTCATATTTATGTAAATGGCTTTTTACTTTGATGTGTAGGACCAGGCAGATTCACTAGACTATATCTTTACATCCTTGCACATTCACTTGGTAAATTTGTTTTAGACATTTGAGGGAATGAAATTAGTAAGTTAAGACAAAATTACTTTTATATGCTAACAGACAAGCCTATTGTGCAAATGGTAGGATTTCATTCTGATGTTAGCATTATTTCTCCAATTTCTTGGCTAAAGCTGGTGCAGAGCACTCAAGGCCAGCTCCACAGGTGCTGAGGCTGTGCAGTACAAGTACCGATGCAGAGCAGTGTACTGCATTGAGAAGTACAACGATCTCGTGCTCACAAGTCCAGCCTGGTGCTTATGTCCAAGTGTCACAACACATGAAGAGACAGAAGAAATGTTAAATAAAGGAACCATTCCAAACATTCTGACCATATCAGAGTGTGAGGCAGCTGAGAAGGAAGGATCTATCTTTAAGTACAGGGCTGTGTCAAGGAGGGATGAAAATTAATTCCCAGGGTAACTGTCTTGGAAATGTGATAAGCTTCTTTACAAATTCCTTCCAACACCCATTTTGCAAATGGGGGCAGGAGGCAGATTTGGCTCCAGTAATGTCACACCTCAAGAGAAGAGGCTGATGCTTCTTCTGAAGCCCAGGTTTTCCATTCTTATCCATCCCACAGCAACTCATTGATCCAGCCATGGTTAATCTAGTGCCCAGACCAGAAGCGATACAGCTGGATGAGCATGGCTCAGGGCCGGAGCTCGTTACTGCAAAGCTTCTGTGTCACACTGCACTGGGTAGCATAAACATGCCCTCAGACTCTCTGATGAGGTCTGGCCCATTTGGCAGGAAGAGTTCAGTGTGTTGAACCTTACACCCTTTTATCTCTGGGTGCTGCCTCATTGTCAGGGCAATGTATTCAACTGGCTGGTGGTTCGTGTAGCTCAGTGAGCACCAGCCTCGTGACGCGCTCGGCTTCAGGCACATACGATCAGCCTTGCAACTAGTTTCTGCAAGCTCTGCTATCATGTGAAGATTAAACATCTGAGCAAATAATCACAAAGCCAAAAGTGGCCATTTTCTCAATAACACATCTGTCAGGATGAAATCCTGATCCTTTGTGCTTTGTGTGTGCTTTGATTGCCTAGGGAACTGGCATGCTAATTTTTGCTCAGAGGTTATAATATTGAAAGTCTGGTTTTTGTTTAACAGTCAATCTTAACTCTTGGGCTGACATTTCTCCTGGAGTTTCCAGCCTGCTCATGTAATTATGTTTCGCAAGTGAAGGACACAATTATGTCCTAAAAAAGAAGATGTAAGCGTGTTACTTTGTCAATCAAGCAGTAATTTCACATAAAATGATTAATCTAAAATAACTCACAACAGCTACAAGGGTAGGAAGGATTATTTACTTGTTAAAGGCAGCTATGCTCAGTTAGGGAGAAACAGATAAGGGCTGGATCAAATTTTAATTATTTTGTTTGATTTTTTTCTTGCCACAATGACAGAAGAAGAAACAAATCACTTGAAGAGAAACATTCAACAATCAAACTACTCAAAATGAAGCAGAAGTACTGGACTCACAAGCTGTTGATTTTGACTTCACCTTATCCAGTGGTTCAGAATTCTATTCATAGCCTCTCAGGTCATCTCTAGGTTAACCTTGATCCTTCTGAATGACTACTGTATCAATTACCCTCTCAGTAACTATTCTGATATTTAGTAGTGCTCTGAATTCTAACCTATGGACATACCAAAGACAATAGAATAACATCAACCTACCCACTCCCTTGTTTATGGGTTACTGGTGTCCTTTTACTTTTCCCTGCTTTCATAACCAATTGAAGTCCAACTAGAGTCAACACCTCTTTCTTTTTTATTTTTTGGTTACTCTCCCAGGCACTAGGGCCACCCCTTTCCTTGGCATGTCTCCAGCTCCACGTGCTAAATAATGAAATGCTAAAAAGCTACATGAACATAACTAGTTCCATCCACTCTATAGAGGCAAAAAACTATTGCAGAAGCCACAACCACTGTCGTAATTATTCCCTGTTCAGAAGGTAAGCTATACCATTCACAAAGGCAAAACACACAGGAGAGTTTGGGAAAACACCTCATGTCAGGGTTCCTCTTCCCATTGTGAGGTACAATGCAGGAGTGCCATATGAGTGCAGTTTGATGAGATCTACCAATCATACTGCTTGCTCCACTTCTTTTTTGGTTACTCCTTATCATCAAACATAGGTAAACTAAACTCACTAATCTGATGCTTCTGTCATGTTTGGGACATAAATTATCATGTTCTCTAGGAATAACAAAGAACAACATATTTCTTGCATAATTTTGTTTGTTTGTTTGTTTGTTTTAAATAACTCTGCATATCCTTACTTGCCTTCTTCTAACTGCTTTGACTGGGATTTCTATTTCTATTCATTGCAGTTTGGCTAAGAGAAGTTTTCTCGCTTTGTTGCCCTTTTACTTTCTGCAAAGCTACACGTGGATCCAACTGTAGAGCAGTGTCCCACATGTGAGGGAAGAATTATAACTTTATCCATGCAAGCTCATCATCAAAAATTTTCATAAGACTCAATAATTTCTGTGGCTAATTAAATCAAATCTCATGTCTTTCTTCCTGTATGTCCAGAGACATATTTTTAACGTCTACCTGCTGCAGAGGCACATAGTCTGAAAAAGCTGACAGATCATACTTGTCTTTCTGCAGTCTTCATTTCAGGGCCTCTATTCCCAAATGCTCTCACCTAGAGAGGCTGGAACGATACCTTCAGTACCTAAACATGCATATATTCATTGGCACAGCACCAAATAAGATTTTATACCTGGTATCAATCTCTTCCTTTGTGGATGAAGTCAAACACAATTGCTAGAGTACATACAGTAGAGAGAAAATAATTTGCACTTTACACTAAAGTGCTGATAAAAAAAAAATCACCTCACTAAATAAAACGTTATTTCTTGTTTACTTATTAAGAGATAGACTCACCACTATATCCACAATTCAGGACCAAAATCCAGAGTTTATTTAATATTGTCAATATTTGATTCAAGTTTGTGAGAGCTGTTTGAACTCCTTAACAGATTTCTCTAAAGATCCTGGAGATCTTTGGATTACTTGATATTACATAGATCACCTTATTTATTTATTTCAAAAGGCAGATATATTCAGAAATTGGATGAAAAACATATTTATTCTTAATATCACTAGTAAACAAGGAAGTTAAAGCCTATGTCACATCATTCTAAACTTATTCTGTCAGGTCAGTGCTATCAATAGCAAGTTTTTACTGAAAGGTCGGACCTCAAGGAAATTTACTTATGATGAATTTGTCTGCCTTATAATGGAATTCATTCATTCAGTAATTACTTGATATAACACATAAAAGTTCCTGTCTGAAGGAAGGGCTAGAGATATTAAAACCACCTCAGATCATTCCTCACTGTAATACTCCTTTCTTCACTACTTGTAAAGCCTGTCCAAGCTTACAACACAATTCTCAACAAGAATTTTTTGCTACACACTTGATCAGTTCTAATATTATAAGAAAAATCTGATTCCATGTTGTACAGATGTGACTATTCAAATACATTTCACAGGAAAGCAAAACAAATGTACCTTTTCTGCTGCACAGAAAACTTGGTTGGAAGCAGACTTTTGCTATTTTCTGGCCCTTGGTCCTCAAGCACTGTCAGCAACAAAAGGAATGATACACACAGCGTGTAAAATCCCACACCCACTCAGCGGCTCTGTATTTCAGGAGGTCTTTTTCCAGATAACTAGAATGAAATGGGGAACAACATTTCATGAAATACTTTTCTTTAGAGGAATAAGAGTATTAGTTTAGATAGAAAGCTAATTTTTCCAACCATTCAGGTATGTAAACCTTACTTTTAGTCAAAAGTTATTTTATGGAGAGTCTTTATAAAACTATGCAAGATTATTATGAAATGCTGCGCTTTGCTATGAGGTTTTAAAACATACAGAAAGAAAGCATATGGATCTTCAAAAAGAGGTGTCATTTATAATAAAATGGAAAATTTGTGGGCATTGACTAAACAATCGATAATGGCTCATAGCAATTTACTGCTTTTAAGAAATACTACAGGCAATTTTCTTTAATCTAGAAATGCAAATGCTTTATCTAGTTTATACTGGCTGGCTGAAAGGCTCCAAAACAGGTGAAATGGGTATCTCCATTAAAACTAATTCTAATGCCAGTGATTTTTTATTCAGAAGGGCAATTTCAGTGCAGTATGTGGAATTACTTTTTCCTCATGCTTTGCAATCGTAATGCAGCTTATCATATTTATGTAACTACTAAGATTTACCCAGATGAAGAGTTCTGCTTTCTTCGTCTTTCATATTTTTAGATGAATGACTATATCAAGATCCACATTTTGAACTAATATGATTTCATAACTTCCTTCATATCAGCAGTGTTAATTTCACTTGTCCTCACTCAAGATGAAAGATGAGGTTTTGAGACACCTGGCAGCTTTTCACCCCTGTGACAGATGATGCCTTTTCTCCCTTCATTGGCTTGAAATGAAAGGGCAGTACAACATGTACTTTGCTTGCTTAATACCCTTTTGCCTAGAAAACAAAGTTACTGGCATTAAATTTGCTGTGTCCTTTTCATACCAGCTTGTTTTACAGAGATTCAGAGGCGATTAGCATTGTTACCAGAGCTTAGTTGTTTCAGGGCTTTGCACATTACTGGCTGTCAATCAAATCACGCATATTAAAGCCAGGTGAAAGTGACCCGTGCATGGAAGGAGAAAATGACGCGAGAAACTTGAGCTAACTGCTATCATCAGGTATTAACATCACAGGTTAATATATGTATGACCGTATTAGTTCCATAGAGGGACTATTATCCAAGTCACAGAATGGACCAGGTGATAAGACTGAATGATGGTGAGACTTAGAAATAAATCTCATGTCTTGACTCACTAGAGTTAATGACCACAAAAGAACAAACCACCTGTGCCTTTACACTTTACAGTCTTTTCAGAAGGAAAGAATTCCATTAAAACAATAGCATGCAAATATAAATAACAGAGGAATAAAAACAATGATCATCATTACCCTTTAGCCCGCCTTGGAAAGCTACAGTTCCAAGGTGAGATCAGGGCACCAAAGCTCTCATGGTTTTCAGTACTTGTTTTATAAGTGAAGAGCTAAAAGCCTAAAGTAAAAATGAGGCTGCCAGCATTAAAATGCGATGCAAGATGGGACACGGGGAAATGAAGGTCAACAGGATTGTCTACTAATAAGACATGAACTCGCATTACTTAATGATACCCTTGTAATCTGTCAGAAGTAGAAAGCTTAAGGAGTTAGTGAGCAAAGAGTCAAATGGAAATTAAACTGGAGTTCTAGAAATATTTTAAAGAGAAATAAAGAAAAGACTCAGAATTAAGCCATCTCAGAAACTAAAATCCAAAAGCAAGCAAGTGCATTTGAGAAAGTACATCCAGGACATATCATTAATGTTCTTTTTCTTTTTTTTTTCTTTCTTAAAAAGAGCACATATTTTAACAAAGATTTCATTAACCTCTTGAATAGAGTATTCCTGTTATTTCTTTTCTAATTTTAAATAATGTATTTAGAGGCTACTTAAATGTTTTGGACTTAAATTGAATGTTTATAACTGGTTTAAATGTGAGTACAGTAGTTTTAATGATTTTTTAAAACATTTACCTGTAATGATGGTAGGATATCAGAGTCTACAAACACATTTGCCTAAAGCTTTCATCTAGATGTTCATGTAGCAACAAATGAAAAGATACTAATATCAATATTGTTTAATGTCAATATGGCAATACAGATATCAGTGCATTACTTTTCCACCTATCAGCAGAATTTTGGGCTTAATTATTTCCTCTTAGAAATAAAATAATTCCAGTAAACATGGGAGATCTCTTTAGAAATTGAAACATGGCAAAATGGATAGAGTACATCATATCCATGGTAAGTTTATATAATAAATTCCAAATGCACCCCTCCTTTTTTTTTTTTATTTGTTCCTATTAGTGAAAAAATTAATCTCTCACCTTCTTCCTGTTCTTTTTCCAGTTATTGTTCAAGGCTGGTCAATACAAATCCCTAATTTGGAGAGCCATTCTCAGCAAGTTATTTAGATTGCATAAGAAGCCAGTGTCATCAAAGAAACAGCAGGAGCTGCTCATCTGTTTCTCAGCTGAAACAAACATCACCTGCCAATAGCATAGTAGTTTTCACATAAACCCTACCAATTTAATTTGGATTTAAGTGAAGGGCATTTAATTGTTAAAAAAAAAAAAATCACACAAAAGCAACAGTGGTCTTGTAGTGGTGTTGGCAAACCCAGTCAATCTGATAGTTTTGCTATTTGCAGAAGTTTTTCCATCAAAGGCTGCACTAGCATAGTCTACATTTTGTGTTATAATCTGTGTGGCAGAATCCCTTTCACAGCTCATGATCAGAGATTAACACTGCTTTCTGGGACAAGTCATTACACTTTGTCCTCATAACCTTCCATGCATTTAGTCTCAGAATGTCCTTTCAAATGTGTCAAGTTCTCAAGTAACAACACAAAAATATTTTTATTCCTGCTGGTCCTTTCAAGATAATAATCCTTCTGTATAAACACGTATCTAGACCACAACAGCTCAGGAGAATGTGAGTTTTTAAGTTTGGACAATTTTAAATTAAGTTGATGAAACATCAACCAGAGCCTTGGTGTTCTTGGACTATTTTACAGTAGTAGCAATGAAATCAACATTGCTATTAAGACTGTCAGAGTGTAGAAACTGGACCTTAGCATAAACAAGGGATAGTGCTGTCATTTCTTCGCAAGTCAACAAAGATGAAACTATCTTTTCAAATTTCAACTGGAAAACACTTGACAAGTACAATCAGCTCCATCTTTTGTGCTTTGACATACTGAAAGGAACTCAGGGCAAAGAGGGGGGAAAAAGGATTAATAGGTTGGAAGGGATGACACATAAGAAAAGCTTAGAAAGATTAAATATGTACAGCTTGACTAACCAACAATTAAGTGGGGGGAGAGGGAGGAGATATATCTGTCAAAAGCAATGAGAAGGTAAACACCAAGGGGCAAGAGTAATTATTTAAGAATACAAATGGGATATATCTAGAAATAATGAGATCAAATTGAGAAAAGGACAATGTAGTCTGAATTTGAAGAATGACTTACTGTAAGTGAGAAAAGGTATTTCCGCTTTTTTCTCTTGAGATTACCCCGCAATGTGCTAAATCTTCCTCAAAACAATTAAAATGAAATGGGCAAAACACAAGGGACTATATTCCAAGTTACAATTCTGTATTGGCAGGGTTTGGCTTTTGGTCCTAAGAGATCTTTTCTAATTGCAATGACTTTTTTTTTTCAAAATTAATAAACAAGAAAAAAAAGCTAAATAAAATGAGAAGTTATTAAGTAATAGGTGTTTGGGGATAGGGAGAAAGCTGCAGGAAACATTGAGAGGAAAAAAGTATAAGCTTTGCATCAATTAAATAAATGATAGGCCCTATCAAGCCATTTCCTAAGGTTTTCAAGTCACTTCCAGTGTATTACAAATCTCACGTTTCCAGTCACTTATCTATTTGACCTCATACAGTCCCTGGAATATACTGATTCTTATTTAATCAGTTATATAAGCATATTTGAGAAGAAATACTTTTAAATTAAAGAAAAAAATCCCAACCCAAACCTAAAAATGTGTGCCTTTTAAGTTAAAGCTTATGGATTAGAGGAGGAAGGCAGAATGCAAAATAGTTACAAACTTAAACAGGAAGAAATTAAGTCAATTATTATGTTAAAATATACTACACCCACAAGAAGAAAGGCAAAAAGAGAATTTCTAAATTCTTTTTCATGTGGAATTAACAGTAACATGAAAGGAAATTTGAAATTTGTATAACAAAAACAGAAAGAAGACTGCGTAACTCCATTATACACAGGAATGCATTCTGATAGGGTGAGTGACATTATCTAGTATTTTGAATAGTAATTATTAATTAATTAAAATTCAGTATTTCTATTACCATTTCTGCTTTCAGTGAGTTTTCTTTCATTGTCATTTTTCTTTTTCACCCTCAAATAAGGACTTTGGCTGAATTTACCTACTTGAACAGATAAAAGAATCAAGTAAAAAAACCAAAACAGATATGATGTAATGTTGCCATGCATCTCAAGATTTATATGTAAAGAGAAATGTAAGCAATTAAGAATATATAATTTACATTTTAGAAGACTGGCTAGTAAGTCTTAATTGTAAGTGATAAATTTGTGTGCAATGTATATAATAACTGGCTAATGCAGATCACCATTCTTTCAATATAGTCATGCTCCTTCCATGTCATTACAACAGATATCCGAGTCAGAAAACTGCATTTAACTTAATACTAGTATCTTTAAAATATATCTAAACCTGAAAGTTGTCTTCAAACATGGCCACACGTTGCTCTGCTGTCCTTCTTATTCACTACATGAATGTGCTAAAAAGATATCAAACTCTGTCAGTTACCAAATTATGTATGCCTCTGATGTACTGATATACCTGTATTTGAAATCAAAGAGATGAGAATTAAATGTCCAAATAAAGTAATAGTATTCAATTACTTCAGAAACTTGCAGTAAGAAGTGAACATATATATGAATAATCTTTTGCAGAGCAATGCAAGTTTAAGTACTGATTTAGAAGAGTGAAATTTGTCTAAAAAGCAGTCATTTCTCTGAAATACTTACATTTTGAAAGCATAAGCTAGTACAACGTAATGCACAGAAGTGTAAGCACACTCATTATAACCAAGAAATGACAGCATTTTGCACAATAGCACTATTGATAGTAAAATCTCAAAATGCTGTTCTAGTTAGACTAAAAATGCCAGAAATGGTTTTCTTACAGACTGCCCTTCACTGATATGAAGTGCTTAATTTACAGTATAAAAACACAGCCTGTATCAGTTCCCACTGAAATCCCATGAATTTCATGAAAGCTGAATTATACCAACTAGGTTTCTGAAACATCCCACTCACACTGTACCTCTGTAGCGTGAGTTTTAAAAAACAAAATCATAGAATCACAGAATCATTAAGTTTGGAAAAGACCTTCAAGACCATCTAGTCCAATCTTCCCCCCCTATCACCTCTACTACCTAATAAAATCTGACTGCAAAAACAAATGGTCATTATTTCCATTGTGCGCTGTCAGAAACAACAAATTTAATTACATTATCTCTTCATTAGTCCTCCAGCGTGGTCCTTCAGTCACATGACTCAAACCAAAAAGCTCTAATGTTTTCAGTAGTGTTTTTCCATGGGGCTGCGTGCTGGAGGGAGGGCTTCTGGGGAGCTCTGGCTATCTGATAACTACCCCTGTGCAGTGACATCATCAAAGATGGTTCAATTGCATCATCCTGATATATATATATTGGTCTTCACAGACTTGTCATAGCACATTCCATACAGCATTTCAAATAACTGATCCAAATAGATTTAGGTAAGTAGTAGGCTGTTTCTTTTTATTCCTAATAGGAGTTAAGAGCTCAGATAAAATAATACACCTTTATTCCTGAAAGCCCACAATGTCTGTTTTTGTCCTTTTCAGAACGTGTACCAATTTAAAAATACTTTGAAAAGTATCAGACTTCTCCCTTGTTATATATGTTTATGCAAGTGCTACCTGGTCCTAGTGGAACTGTAGAAATTGATTAATTATTTGTAGGCAGTTAAGCTCTATCTGTATGGTTACTGATTTCTTTATCAAGCATGATCAAAATAATTTTGTCAGTTTGCAATCACATGCTTATTCTTTTTCTCATTTGCCTTAGTTTTGTCTTGTTGCTTTCCTTAAGTTTCTAGTTATTCTTGCACCATAATGTCCTTTACTCCCATGATAGTAATGTTATCCCGAATTGTAGTGTTAATTAAATTAGTATCAATGCAGATGAGAGTATAAAACCTGAAAGATAGCTCTTGATTAAATGCTTTTGGTGTATGTCTGGCACACAATGAAAATGAGATGATGCTGCAGCATTTCTTATTGTAAAGATTGTTTCCCAATTTTATACTATTTCTTGAAAAAAAAAAGCTATAAAAGGTTGTGATTGGAAGATATTGGGGAAAATCATTATAACCCTAAAAATTTCATACAGATTGATGGAAAATCCACACAGAAATTATTAGCCCCCAGGGAACACCTCTCTACAAAACCTAGCGATTTTAGAGGGACAAAGAGAAAACCTCATGTTGTTACAAGAAAAAACAAGGACGTATTTCCAAAGATGAAATGATATGTACCCACTTTGTAACTCAAAAGTCACCATCACATCAACAACTGCTGCAGCTCAAAGCTGACTCTCATTAAATAGAAATTGATTTAAAATTGGGACAGCATCCCTTCTACTATTTTTTTTTCCTTTTAAGAAATTAAGATATAGGAAGAGAATATAATTTACAATATGGGTCAGATTAACATGATCATCCTGTAAAAAACAGATTTAGGAAAAGCAAGAGGACCTTCTAATTTTTAACCAAATTTTCCTATCCTAATACTGTATACAATAATGTTTCATTGTGAGAGATCTGGCCTGACATTTCACTCATTTATGTATTTATGCACATCTAAATTATAGCTATGCTGAAAGATGGTTCTGTCTTTTACTCTTCCCAAATTTTCTCTAACTGGTGTCAGAAGGGCCTCAGCCTTAAACTGAAATAAGATCTAAATTAAGTAAGGAAAAATTGCCTGTATACAAAATGCTGTCTTAATTTAAAGAAGTCTGTGTTTAGGAATAAAACCTGGTACATTAGTAGTTTAATATGTCAACTGAATTGTTCAGATTATCAGGGAAAAACAACAAAAGAATCCCCTCTTCCCCACCCCCATCCCCCTCATTTTTCTCCCCCTTTCCCCATTAAATCCTTCAGGGAACACCTGATAAGACCAAGTGAGTAATTACATTTTTAAGTGGAGGAACCTTACTCATTTTACCTAAAATGTGGGGCAATAGCAAACACTTCATTTGAACTACAGTATCTTTTGGATAACTCTACTACCATAAACTGCAGAGAAATATATACATTTAATGATACATATCAACGTAAACTCTAAATAGAAGACCTTCAAATTTCAAAATGGTTCAAAATCTTACCTCATTAGAATGCAGATTGAATTTGGTTTAGTCATATAAATAAATATTCTTTTAAAAGAATACATATTCCATTTCTTTATTTCTGGCATTCATTGGTTCTTTTTTTTAATAGAAGAAAAATATAAAAGCCAGAGGTTTGGCAAGAATGATAGGAAGAAATTGTGAGCTTTAGAGAAAAATAAATGAGGATCAAGAGCCAGAACAACACTTCAACATGTTTACGAAATGTGATGTAGCTTTGATATAGTCAGGAAATATAAGTACAAAAGGACTGCACCAGAAAAGATAAAGTCAAGTTCTAATGACATGCTCGTCTTATATGTCCAAGTCATAGCTGTAAAATACACATTTCATGCTAACCTACTGAGAACTAAAAGAGAAAGGTGAATTTTGAACAAAAGTGCATAAAAGAATATCAATAACGGGAAAAATTTATAATGAGAGCTTGACTATCTGGTACTACTTGAAGTAGAATTACAATTGTCTGACAGTTAGAAATTATTGAGAAAATACAACTTCAATGCATATAACTATATCACCAACTTCAGCTCTTAAGGAATATTGTATCCCTGAGCAGCAGAAACTGTTAATTTGTAGTCTCAAATTTAAGCCAACTTTAAAGAAACAAATTTCCGTGAATTTATTCATCCCTTAAAGATAGGTATGAGCAAAATTTAACAAGACCAAGCACGATTTAAAAATGGCTATTCCAAGTAATCAAACCCATAATCATCCAGATTCTTTTCCACGATTTTGACCCCTTACAGGGGAAGAAGTATTAGTATTATATTTCAGAAGTTAGACAATAACTCTGAGACTTTAATGAATCTTTGCAGAAGTTGTTGAAATTTTGGTTATGGACTTAATTCACTGGCATTTTCGATGGCCTGCTACTAGAGAACAGGGTGTCTTTTTCTAGAAAGTGTTAGATTCACCCCCACAACTGTTCTTGTGCAATACATTCCTCAGGGGATAACACAAACACCACAAATATATTTAGATCACACTAAACACTTGTCACAGTCTTAAAATCCAATATTTTACATAGCTCTATAAACTTAATGTTCTAGTTATATAAGAAGCTTAAATATGCTGGAAATAAATATTGATTTCTGGAGCTCAGCCACTTTCTATAAGGGTGATGGCTGTAAAAAATTCTTACAGAAGGATAAATATTATTTATTTTTCCCTACATAAACCCTTCTTCTAAATTATTGAACAAATGACATCTTTGAATTAAGCACATAAAAATACTCATCTTTCTGTTTCAGTCTTTACTATCAGCACTAAAAATTTCTCTAGTAGCCCAGATGTACTCAAAGAAATAGGATGTGAATATTTGTAGAATATATAAAAAGGTTAAACTTTGATTTGCAGAGTAATGGAGCTTAGATTATTCAACTAGAAAAACAAACAATTGGAAGTATCTTTACATAATTGAAAAACCCAACAAAGCACAAACCAAGACATTTTAAAGGAAATCCTAACACCCTTTCCAGAGTAAGCATCAGGATAATTATTTTGATAGAGATAAGATGATTTTCCCTAAGGTTATACTTGATACTGTGGGTTATTAGTTTATACTATAAATTAATTCCTGAGTTTACATCATTCTTCTTCAAGTGCTCTTTAAAGTTGGGTAGCCATCAGTGGTTTTCTGACCTGGTAGAACATTTCATATGATTTTCAGTAGAAGATGAGCATCAGGCATAGACTTATCCCAGCTAGAAAGTAGCATCAGCTGCTGGTCAGGGAAAATCTCCACTTTAACTTCTTAACCAGAAAAACTTGGTGTTCACAGCATGCTCTGACCCACCTTGCTACCAAAAAACCCCAAATAGGCTGACAAAAGGATACAGCCTCAAACCCAACACTTTAGACTCAGTGCTGTGAATACATCCCTTCCCAGCAAAGCAGTGGCTCCCAAGCTGCATACCATTAGTGGTGCCTCAGGTGAAAAATCTGATGTGTCCATAGGGCAACTGGCTTGTATTTTCCCCTGTTTTTTGCTGCCTTTCTGCTGGTATTTAAAGTCCAGGTATTTTTACAATATGTTACTTTGAGCACCATCAGTAAGCCAGACAACCTGACCTATTCAAGTTGCATCCAACCCAAGAGTCGACCCAAATGTGAAATACGAAAACTGGGTGTACTGTTTAAAGACAAGCAGCTCAACAAGCCAGGTAGCTAACAGTGACTCTACAAAAGGGGAAACAGGCAACATGTTTTCATTTTGGTACCTTTAACAAGATTTGCATATTATTTAAATTGCAGTTAAACACTGCATATCCCAGGTGCTTTTGATGAGAAATCAAAAGGATTTCCTTGTGCAGTGTTTAAAGGTAATTGATTTTCAAGCTTCCTGCCATTATCCACGCTAGAGTCAAAGTCTTGTGCTGTATAGTATGCAGAGAGGGTGCCTAAACTGTTCTGAAGTTCAGAAGGCAGCAGTAAACTCTGTTCCAGCTCTGCTTTTCTGAAAGTTCAAAGGAAATCTTGTGATTGGCATTAATTTTCAACACTGCTGAACTGCATCAGAATGATAATTGGAGATACTAGTGCTTGAAATAAATACTTTGTACCAATGAAGCTCTCATAAAAGACTTGAGTTCGTGACTTTCCTAATGAGCATGTGGCTAAAAGAGGCTGTATAATGATAAGGAGCCTTACTGATCAAAGAATTTGCCTATTTTACTGTGCATTTCTGTAATTACATGTCAGCAATATGACCTATTCTCTATCTTCCCTATCAAATATAAAGAGCACAATCTTATACAAAAAAGAAAATCCATGTTTGGCAGAGCTCATAAGCATGTGCTTTAAGTAAAAAAAAAATAAATCTGAAGTGTCGTGGCAAGCTATTGACTTTAGCTACATAGGCTCATTCAGAAACATGCTTAAGTTTTACAACACAGGCACATTTGAGCATGCATCTTCATGCTTCTTGACTGAGAAGGGGGATGAAAGTATAAGGAGAAACTAGTAGAATGAAGACTTAAAGGAAAGAATTTCTCAGCTTCTTATATCCTCTTGGATTGAGGGGTTTGTGTTATTTGTTTTTCTCATGTGGAATGTAACTAAACTTCCTTACAGATAACAATACTATCTAAACTTTTATGAATGAACAAGAAACAAGATTCCAACATTTCAGTGAGACACAGAAATCAGAAATGACTTCTTTTTCTTTCTGTAAAATTTTAAAATAGTCCATTACCCCTTTACCCTAAAATTAAGGTAATCCTCTTAAATTCAGATGTAACAGTAACAATGCCAAAGGAAATTATAAAATCGGAAATTAACCAAAAAAACCCCCAAAACCACCAACAACAACCAAACCCAAGAATGACAAGACTAGAATAAGCTTTTGAGATTTACATAGAGGATTTTATCATGTATTATATCCATACATCTTGTTTCAAAAATCATTTAAAAGTAAGTATGTGTGAAGGAACGCCACCTGCATAAATTTGTGTAACTATGCAGTATTTGATAACCTTTGAGCTCATTCCCCAAAAAACCAAAATTGATGTTATTTTCCAGCTTATTCAACTAACAAGCATAGCAATCAGTTGGAAAAATTAAATTAACTACTTATCTCTGTTGTACTCTTTGAAATTCAAGCAGCCAAAGATACAAGATTTAGGAGTATGAAAGAGAATTATTCTATATCATGTTTTAATTAGCAATCTAGATTTCAGTAAAAACAGCAAGTAAGCAGCATAATCCTTTCATTTCTAATCCATACCTAAAGGATGCAAAGATTTCTCTAGAGAGTAAAAAAATGTTTCGTTCACGTAAAACTTTACTTAGAATTATTGGAATTATGTTGTACTTTTACATGTGCTTCTTACGCAAGTACATAAGGGTACCTGGTTCACAAAAAGACTGGAAAATTTTCAGACTAACAATAACGATAGAAACCTGCTTTAGTTTAAGCTTACCCATGAGACATTAATAAGAAAATACATGCATTTTGTTTTTAATTTGGGATGGATAGCTATCTAGAAGACATCACTAAATGGAATAAGGTGAAAGCTTATTTCTCTAAAAAAAAAAAAAAAAATTATCTCCAGGTTTGGTTTTTTTAATTCT
Organism: Laterallus jamaicensis coturniculus; assembly: GCA_022605575.1. Lineage (NCBI taxonomy): Eukaryota > Metazoa > Chordata > Aves > Gruiformes > Rallidae > Laterallus > Laterallus jamaicensis. The sequence continues at coordinate 9,969,777 of JAKCOX010000005.1, forward strand.
TCACTATATCACAGAATCATAGAATTATAGGGGTTGGAAGGGACCTCAAGAGATCATCGGGTTCAACCTCCCTGTCAAAGCAGGCTCCCTAGCTCACATTGCACAGATAGGTGTCCAGACGGGTCTTGAATATCTCCAAAGATGGACACTCCACACCCCCCTGGGAAGCCTGTCCCAGGGCTCTGTCACCCTCACTGTGTAAAAGTTCTTCCACATGTTGGTGCAGAACTTCCTATGCTCCAACTTGCAGCCATTGCCCCTTGTTCTGTCTCCACAGACCACTGAAAAGGGGCTGGCCATTTCCTCCTGCATCCCATACTTTAAATATTTTATAAACATTAATAAGGTCCCCCCTCAATCGTCTTTTTTCCAGACTGAACAGTCCCAGCTCACCCAGCCTTTCCTCATAGGGGAGATGCTCCAGGCCCTTCATCATCTTTGTAGCTCTTCTCTGGACACTCTCTACGAGATCCCTGTCTTTTTTATGCCAGGGAGCCCAGAACTGGACACAATACTCCAGGTGGGACCTGACCAGGGCAGAGTAGAGGAGGAGGATCACCTCCTTCGACCTGCTGGCCACACTCCTCCTGATGCCCCCCAGGATCCCATTGGCTCTCTTAGCCACCAGGGCACACTGCTGGCTCATGGCCAACCTGTCATCAGCCAGGACCCCCAGGTCCTTCTCCACAGAGCTCCTCTCCCTCTCCATCCCCCTGCCTGTACTGATACAAGTGGTTATTCCTTCCCAGATGCAAGACTCTATACTTGCTTTTGTTGAATCTCATCTGGTTTCTCCCTGCCCAGCAGCTCTCCAGCCTGTCCAGGTCTCGCTGAATGGCAGAGCAGTGTTTCTGCATGTAGCCACTCCTCCCAGCTATCATCGGCAAATATACAGCTCCCTAGACTAGGAAACACGTTATATTCACTATTTCTCTCCTTTTTGAAATACGTTCTTCTAAATGGACTGCAATGTCCAATTCTCCCTGCAAAGAAAGTGCATCTTTTAACTAATGACTAGTGTAGATGTTTCAGCCCTTGCTCACTGTCAAAGTAACCAGGTTATTCTATCTCTAAGTCATCCCTCTGTTGAATAAGTTACCAACTCTCATAAGTAGTTTTTTTCCTTAGTATTCTTCATCTTAAATTACAAACACTGTGTCCATGTTTATGTCTTGGAGGTCATAACGAACACTGACAGATATTGCTAAAAGTATCATAATATGAAAAACTTTTTACCTTTGTTTGACAAGGTTGAATAGGGCTTTGGAATGGATAGCAAGGCAGTGTCATTTTATATGCCTTTATCTCTATGCTGTACTTGAGGGGAGGAGAAATGGCATATATTTTATTTAAAAAAAAAAAAAAAAGTCCTTTGCATTAATTCAGCCTTTACTCCTAAGACAACGAAAAAATCGAATCTGAGCAGCTTGATATAGATTAACACACAGCTATGGAAATAACTTAGTTTGTGCATACGATACCAAGTACAAAGATCCCCTGGACAATTGCAAAGTGGGGGACTACTGGAAAACAGTTTCAAAGAGAAATAAAACAGTCTTATCTGTCACACAGAGAGATCTCTTTTCTTACCTAGTTTGTTAGCTCTTTAATTCATTATGAAAGCTGGGGGATAGTCACACAAATTATTCAGTGAACCAGGTAACTGAAAACATAAGGTGATTAGCTGAAGCTGTATGATTAATCTTTTCAATGGTTGTATTTGGGGAGCTGAATCACTCCCTGCTGACAAGAGTTCTTTGAAACCATTTATGGCAGTTTAACTCCAAGCCCCTCATTAACCCTTGCTTAACACTAAACTCCATGCTTTTAATATTTACTTCATTCCTTCCTCATCCCCATCCAGTGTCTGAGGTAAAAGGAAGTTTACATTCTAGATAGCATATGTAGGACCTGCAGCCCTGGAAGAAGGCTCCTTGAGGCTACGTGCATATGTGGTGCCCACTACTATGCTTTGTAGGTAAAGCTCTCACCACCAGCAGGTCCTTCTTCCCTCTACAAGAAGGCAGGAATAAGTCAGAAGTGAGAGGTAACCCCCAAAGCATCATAACACCATTAGCCGAGCCTAAACAAGTATTTCTGAGAGCATACTACCCATTGTGCTAGCTTTTGTGTTGGAGAAGAGTTGAAAATGAGTAGCCAAACTTATTTTCTCTTCATGACCCAAAATGTATTCATAGGAGTAAAGATAAAATGATTAAGAGAATAGATCACAAAGCACTTAAAATACTTTCTGCTATTAAGTTTCTCAGTAAAATCTCTTAATGCATTTAAACACACAGTTAAAGGGATGGTCTGAAATTTATTTTCCTCGTGGCTTCTTTGTCGTTCAGAATAACAGTATAAATGTATCCAGGGTCTTCCTAAATCCTACTTTGCTCTTGTACAAAGTTTCTACATTGGTATCAGTTCCCACACAATGAGCACATCTTTTACTACAGACTATTAAACTTCAAAAAAGACTATGTAGCCTTTCAACTCTTTCATATGTAGTCAATGTTTTTAAATATTTTATAGCTGTGATCACAAAATTACAAGACATTAATCATCCAGAACATTAAGTTTGTGGTCATGTTCTGAGTATCTTCTTCCTATGATTCTCCTTTTTGTTTTTCCTTTTTGGTTCAGTTTATTAAATATATTAAGTATTATAAAAGAAGAATTAAAGGTTTGCTTTCAGGAATCAGGGTTTTTTTAGCTTTTGAATGATTATCGAAGTTTTCCATATAGAAATTACCAGCCTCAAGTACTCATAGGCTGAAAAACTAAAATACATTTTCTGTATACCATCCAGAAATAGTAATATTGCTTCTCCCTATGCAAGATATTGTACATTTTTTAGGTGCTCTGTTTAAAAAAAGAAGGGCAAGTTGAGATTGGACACCTCACAAAGACTACACTTTGGTGGTTCTTGGAGGTAAATGTGCAAAGGTATTATGTCACACATAACATGTCTCACTTTGACATTGCTCCTAAGTGATGATACTTGCCTCAAAGCTCTTTGCTTTGTGAAGTTATCCTTCTTTCTGATGTGCAATAGTTAATACCTATAGAAACATTAACTTTTTACCTGCCTTTTTTTTTTTTTTTCCTCCTCAGGTCAGATTCCTTCATAATGTCCTGCAACTCTTTATATCTGGTACCTGCATTTACTGCCTCAAATAACCTTGTATCATCGGCACCACTGTCATCCTACTCTTTAATCAGCACATACTTTAATCCCAGTATGGATTTCTGTTCGGATTTTCAATTGGATATATACAGTACATATGGAAAGAGACAACATAGTTTTCTGTAAAGGGAAATCCAGCTTCAAAAACCTCTTGGAGCACATGGAGTCCCCTCACTGACATATCGCCCCACAAGACTTCAAAGAATCCCTTGCCAAAGACTCCATATCATAGAAAAAGTCCTTTCATGAATAAATACTGGCTAAAAAGAGAGAAAACTAAGATGACAAATATTTAACTTTTGCAGGGAAGGGAGGTTTTCCTGTTTTTAATCTTTTCTGTAACGAATTAAAAGCAGACCAGAGAAGTGAACAATTGCTCTAGTTGCTGGTTCTGTGGTTGAAATACAGAAAGAGAACAAGCAAACTTCATTATGTCTGTACACTGCAGTTCGCATACAGTCTCTTCACTTTTTCTTTGCTTCTTCATACAAGCTGTTCAATATATAAGGTGTTGATTGCCACATCAGAGAATAAAGCAACACAGAAATACAGGATAGGCTATTTCTGTTGAAATTCACTAGTAACTATTAAATGTCCTTTTTAAGAAATACACTTGGAAAAATTATTTAGGAAGTCAAGAATAATTCTAAAAATAATTTTGTTTTAACGTTACGTTACTGATTTGATTATATCTCAACAAAATTACTTCACATGTCTTACTAGGACAGCTGTTTGAAAAAATAAAGAGTTTTGCAAAGTGCCAAGGAACTACAATTATAGCTTTGTTTATATCTGTATCCCATATAGGTTGAATTTTAAAGGTTATTTAATAAAATACAAATTTGCTAAAAAAAAAGACAGATGTCCTTCAGTGTTTTCTTTTTTTTTTTATGCTGACAACATATGTTTAAAAAATCTTAAAATAGTTTATGGTAGCACAGTTTAACCTTGCTATATTTGCCACAGAGATGAGCAAACATATAAAATGAATTTTATATAAAAATACACCTCTGTAGCTTTTTAAATTCATATATAGCCTTTTAAATTCATATATAGGCAAATTGATTTCAGTGGGAGTTATGTACTTAATCACCTTTGAGAAACTGGGCCTCAGTCCCTAATCAAGTCTGCTTAAATATGCTAACCAAATTGTTTTGAAAGTGCTGACATTCTGGAGCTTCTTGGTTTCACTGGGTATTTCTGGGTATCATATGTAATAACACATACACAAATTTGTTTAAGAAACCACTGTTTTGAGGGCAGTAAAGCATTTTCTGTGATTACTATTGACTTTTTTAAGTGCAACGTATCTGTTAATGTTTATCCAGCATGCAAACAATACATAGTTCCGCACAAGTTTTTCTAAGGTCCTTCAGGACAAACCGAAATATAGACATCTGTATTATTTGTCTCAGGCTGGCTTAATACTTCTTTCCCATTATGGTAACATGAGTTGAGCTAGTTATTTAATTTATTTTTTTATTTTAAAAATTGTTGATTATGCTTTTCAAACATCAGAATTGCATGTCAAAAACATTCCTCCTCAAAGGGCCACTGAACTCTCCCAGCCACAGGTTTCTCAAGTTCAAGCTTTCCAGGGTGATTAGACTCAGTATTAAACCAAGATTTTAAATATATATGTATTAAAAATTATGCATTTTCTTCTAAAAGTTTCTTCAGAGGTTATATTCTACATAAATCCTCTGTGTTTCCATGAATGATCTTGAACTATTGGAGAGTTTTTCAGATTTTCCTGATTCATATTAAGCTCTGTGTAATGTTTGCATGAACGCAACCGGGGATTTAAATATTAGATGATTAATATTCTGATAACCCCCACCTTTTTATAATTTAAATTTCTACATTAGGGATTAATATCCCAAAAGAAACTGGTCTTTAAACAAAATGATAAACAGAATAGAGGAGTAAAGAAAAAATGGGTCAAGTGTTTCAAAAGGAGGAGGAATGGGTGGGACAGAATTTAGAAGGGAGTAAACTAAAACTTTTATGAGATGGAATTACAAACTTTGAGCTTTCTGTAAGTATAGGAGATTTTGTTTTTTCCAAGGCAACTGAAGTAATAATTGAGATAAATGTGGAAAAATGAGGGAAACTTAAAAGTAGATACTTAGGAGAGGATGAATAGGACTTTTATGAGAAGATGATAAGCATCTAGAGCTGCAGATGCATAAAAACTGGTGGAATATGACATATGAAGTGGAAAGATGGAAAGATAAAGAAGAGCTCGTCATGCTGGGTGAGACAGGCATGAGAGAGAAGCAAGAACTTATTAGAAGATACAGAAAAAAAAAAGTTTCACAGTAAAAAGACAAAACAGTCATTTAAGGGGGGGGAGGATTAAGAAAAATCTTAAAAGCAGCAGAAGCGACAAACACACAACAGTATTATATGCTAGAAGAAAGCAAATCCCTAGAAAAAAATTGGGAAAAGCAGTCATAGACCACAGATGAGCGTGAGGGGAACAGAAGACGAAAATAAACAAGTCAGTTACCAGAGTGTTTTTTCCGTTTAAATTATGCATAAACTTTAAGCAAAAATGAATTTTACATGTGGCGTGGAATGTGTTGATGCACACAGAGTCTTATCTGAAGACCACTCAGATCATGGTAAAAACCTCCTGTGGTTATTTAGAGGCTTAAATCACACTTAGAACTTTACAGATCCAAAACAAGAGCTGAAATTTGATCTACGAAAAACACACATTTTGGGAGGACTTTGATCATGCCTCTGCTTAAGCAAACTCTTTACAAAAGCTTCGAATATTACTGAATTGAGGTCTCACAGGCAGGTCTCTGCAGGCATGCAAGTACTGCAGAACTCAGAGCCCCTCACTCACAAAGGTCAACAGATATAATCGTAATGCTGTTCTAGGCTTCTATGCTTCACACGCTTGTGGGTATCGCAAAACCCCTTGCAGATTTCAGGCAAATGTTATTCTGTTGAATAAAGGCTCGAGTATATTCTCTATCACAATTGTTGCAATTCAGCATCAACCCAGCAGCACAGTCATGCTTAAAATTGTGCACCTATTCCCATCATCAGTCTGGTTATTTTGAGTGGTTTATAATTCAGCTATTTTATATCACACTGGGATGAAACTCAGCTTACAATTTCTTGTTCTGTTCTATATTTTGTTCTCACAAAATTGCTTCATTCTTTTTTGGGTTAGCAACTCAAAGAAATAAATGTTTTAGGAAATCCTGTTGATGGCTTCTTACTAAATAGCGCTTACTTAAAAAAAAGGAAACCACTCATATTACATCACAATCAAGAGATAACAATTCAATACTGCTTGCAAAATTTGTCAATGTATTGTTATATTCATATATATATATTTTGATATATATGCACTATCACTGCAACAATAGCTTCACTGCATGGCAGGGCTGCTCTGGTCAGGTTGAAGAGAAACCTTTCCATTCAGCCCAGTAACTGGTTTTATGGCAGTTCTTCACCTCAATACCTCTGTCTGTTTTCAGTGTGGTGATTGAGATCTCACCCTTGAACTTCCAGGTTCTGAAACCTACACAGGAAATATAAGCTTCTTATTCTCCCTTACCACATACTTGTAGCCACATACTTGTAGCTACCAACAAACACTCATATTTGTTTTTCTAGTCAGCTAAATGCAATAATGCAAACAATCTAAGAAGTTGCCCTTTAGCATCAAGATGACCAATCAGGTGCAAAAATCACCTAAGTGTAATTCCAGATTTATTATGAATCCTGTTTTAATCAACATAGAAATTGGATAACACCAAGAAATATTTTTTCCTAAAAGATACTCTGATGGACTCCTTTTCTTAAATGTCGCAGCATATTTGGATTATCTCCAACATAAAATATTTCAGGCCAGAAAGCAAATCTAAACCCAGGAAGAATAAAAACCAAATACGAACAAAAATTGCTAATAGGTGGTGCTGTGATTTCTTATCTGTGATGCACGGTAAATGATAGTAAGCCTGTCAAAAAAGTTGTCATCTGAGAAATCTGGGTTACAGATGATAAAATGAATGATATGCATTGCAGAGGCAAAGACCTTTTCCCTTCCTTTCCTCACATACAAAAATTACTTTGAGAAAATTAGGTAAGAAAATTAACAATAAAACTGGTGGGTACTGGTGTGACAAAAACTCTGAAAAGGTCAGTTTCCTACTATTTACCTTTATATATCTTTGTGATTTCAACAAAAGAAGAAAACAACTGTCAGAGATTTCTCTAAAGCTGATTCTTTTCTAAAGACTAATTTTTACTAGCACCGATCAATATGACTGGGGAAAGTAGAGATTCATCTACTGATGCTTATTCTTTCCTATCTAATAGAAACGTGAAACCTAACTTGTCAAGGGTTTAGTCACTTTTGTCTTCACTTGCTTTCCTCATGGATACCAAGTTTTTCATTTATCAAATAAAGAATTCCAGAAAATGAATTTTCTTGGAGCTGACACAGCTCCACAACAAATCATTGCAGTAGTTACAAAAGACTTAGATAAGAAAAAAATACTAGGAAATAAAAAAATATTTGTGGATAAGTACATTTCATTAGAGGATAAGATCTCAAAGAAATTAAGAGCATTACTTAAGCTTTCCTGTTTCATAGACAGTGAAACCACATTGATAAAAGCAACAAACTGCAATTATGACTAGCATCTTCCATATTGTCAGCCAGAATCATCCTCTGCTTCTGCGTATTCCTGTTATATAAATTTCAGAGGTAGGGACTCGTCTATTTTCGGAGTTCCAGAAAATCACAGTGGGATCCTACTTATCTGCAAGCATGCTGTGGTTCTTTGCATTGCGCCAGAAAGAGCCTGGATAGATTAGGTCTCAATAGGACTTCATTCTAACATAACTTTGCATACTTTGTCAATAGAAAGGATTTGGGTTTGGTTTTTTTCTTGGAGTTTCCAGTACAGAACAACATGTTATGCATGCTTGGGGGCACAATTACAAGTGTACTCATGAGAGTGAACCTTATTTTTAAAGGAAAACAGCTTATAAGCTTGAAAATGCAATTTTGGGTCCCAAATTTACTTGTGGGTATAAATTACTCGTGCTATGGTACTCCAATTTGTATGCCTACCTTCCTGATAGTATTGAAAATACCAGGTATTATGTGCCTACATATGTTCAGAATGGGCATAGAGAAAAGACCAAATGAATGAGCAGCCCAAAAAAAAAGGGGGGAGCGGGAGGGGTAGGGGGGGAGAAAACTCTTTATCAACTACTTTACAGAATGAATACTGAGTAACTATTAACCTCCGAAGTACATAATACACTTACCAAAGATTTTCATTTCATTGTTGTCACCAACAATAGGTCATGCTAAGTACAGCTCTAGACTTTTCTCCTTTAATGCACTGCCTGTTGAAAATTGAGTGTGAACACAAGTGTATATTAAACTTCAAAATTAGTATGCATATTATTTTATTTCAGCTGGGGTCATTAACAATCAGCCGTAGAAGGAGTAGTTTTAACCTTTTTTTCTTCCCTAGCACTGCATTACACGTAGGAACTTTGAATAAATCCTCTGCTACATTTAAAGCTCTGTAATACAGGAGTTTATTTTGAAAGAAAGGAAATGAAACGTGCACCTTTGAAGAAGTGAAAGCTACTCTGATACAGTTAACACAGCCAAGAAAGATTTACCCTGGGTATCAGTTTTGATGCAAGAAGTTGTAAGCTAAAACTTGCAAACTAGGGTTGAATACAAGCTGTGGAAAGATTTCTCAGAAGATACAACCAAGTAAGATCATGATTAGGACCAAAAAAAAAGGCTAAAACATCCCTTCATATTCTCCAAGACTCACGAAAGTGCTTTGCTTTCTCCCTTGCCTCCCAATCCCCCTTGTTCCCCCAGTAACTCCACAACAGGGATCTGGAAAGAGATATTCTCCTCTTGAAAAATGCCACTGCCCTCCTGTATCTTGCCACTCATACCACAGAACAGCAAGGGAGGCACAAACACCTCAGGGGAACACGCTTATTCCAGAGCAAAAATGGGAAGAGATGGAACTCAGATACATGACGTCTATCTTTAACTTCTTCCACTGTTTGCACTGCTCAGCAGCTTCTTCTCCCTCCTCTCTCCCCTTCTCCTCAGTCCTCCCCATTCTTCCTCCTTCCTAGGAATCCGAACTACTCTCCCTTCTCCACTACTTCTCCCTAAATCCCCCTTCAATCTTTCCAAATGTCTTCACAAATAAATACACCACTTGCTTTTCTCAATCAAACTTAGTGCCTTCTGAATTTTACCAAGTGCTTAGATTGTATTTTCCCATATTGAAAATGTGGACCTTGGGCAGATGCTTGTTATCCCTTTTCCCTTTCAGGATCCCTGTCAGTATTTGGATGCTATTACATGCTGGCTGGTGGGGAGATAGAGAAGGATGAGGCTCAACAGCTGTTGTTCATCCCTTTGAGTCACCTCCACCATGTGAAAACCAGCAGGCTACAAAGCTCCTTGGCTACCCTGTCTCTGCCCATATGTTTTCAGGATAGGCTCATACCTACTGAGACTACTTAATGTTTTTTAGAAAGTTGTTTTTGGTGTTGATTCCCCTTGAAGGCAGTAGGAGTCACGTGGGAATTGGGCAAGCCTTTGTACATGAGACCATTTTTGGCCATGCTAAATCAGCTGCTGCTTCAGTTGGTTGCTGTCCTGCACACATAGTGTGGCTACACAGGCACATTTTTGGTCATCCATGGGAAAATAAATACATAAATAAATCTGGGGAAGGTCGAGATTTTCTTACTTTGCTTATCAGGAACTTCCTGCTCATTTAATCAAAACCCCAGAACTCAAATATACTTGGTTCTCCCATGAAAGATCCAAATTTCACTGCAATTGAAGATGATTTTTTAAAATATCGGGATAAAAACATATGAAATCTTTCATTTCCAATAGAATGCATATAATACATATGCCTAGACTAGGGTTTTACCCTGATTTCATGTGGAAAAGGAAAACCACAGCACATGAGCTCAAAGTCAGCCACAGCAGTAAGCCTGATTGATCTAGAATATCCTCTAACTTTTTACCTTAGGGGAGTGGGGTGGGGAGGGGAGAGGACAGAGAGTGTAAACTCACTTTTCTAACTAGTTTGGAAAAAAACAACAAAAGACTGACTTCAAAACAGATGAGGTAAAATGCTCATCAGAAAATACGAGCGTTGTTAAGTGCTGCTGTAGTGCTATATTCATGATAATGAGATTCATGCAATTTCTTTTCACAGTTACAGCTTTTCATTTTCATGTGATACTATACCCCACTCAGCCCTATCAATGGCAGAGGCTGCATCAGTTTATGTACAAGTAGCAGCCTCATTTAGATGAATACAAGTTGGTTTTGTTGTTTTTCTTCTCCAGAGGGATATAGGATAAATAATTAACCCAGTGACCACTACCCTGCTTGTTTAACATTTATGCAATTGCTCAAAGCCTGCATCTGATGCTTCCATACCCATGAAAGCTACAGCAGAGTTATCCTGAACACACACAGTAAAAGCTATACAACATGGGTTTTAGTGCAGCGAGGTTAACACAGCCGCACCCTGTGTTTGTTTCCCTCTCATCCACAGCTACTCTTTTCATTCTTTCAAGTCTGCAAGACTAATTCATTTTATGAGCTATAGGTGGTACTTTAAGACATGAATGTGGTATCTAATATGGATCTGAAAACACAAATATGCAGAAGAAAGCAGCCACGGAAACCTATGTGTCTCACCTGCTAGTTCAGCATTTCTAACTTGTATCTGTATTTTGATGAAAGCATTTCAGTTGCTTCTAAATTCTTGGAAACATTTTTTTTCCTCAGGTTGTGAAAACATGGGTTTCTAAGCTTACAGTGCTTCATGAAAGCATTTATTTATTTTTTGTTCCATGGAGGAGGTCATGCAAATATGTGGATATGCATGGTTGCATTAAACCAAGCTGGCACCCCTATCATCATGGCACCACCTGGCTGTCTCAGCCAGAAGCAGAACGCTCATTTTAGCTCAGACCTATACCTGACCAGTTAAAGGCTGCAGCTACCCTTACCAGATCAAACTTAGCACTGGGCTGATGCATATATCCTATTTGCAGGTTACTGCAGTCTATTGACTGTGACCTGAACGTAGGTCTGCACATCATAACTTTGCACAGTTTAGGCATGTTCTGAGACTGTCAGTTGATGGAATCACACTTTTTTAGAAATACTACAGATATCTGGAAGCTTGTTGTGCTTCTGGACTGTTAACATGGATGGTGTAGGATTTATTGTGAAGTTTAATTTCAATGATTCAGATTACTGATCAAAATACTTCTTGGAGTTGACATAAACCATATTACCGTGTTTCCAAGCAAAATGTTCTGACAAAAGAATCTCTACAACTTACTGAAAAATTCAGTATATTCTAGTATTTCCAGATAAATTAGGCAATAATTATTTTTTCTGCAAGAACACATTAAAGTTCTGAAGCCATCAGATTACTATTGATTGTGATCATTAATGGCCCCTGGCATAGAAAAAATGTATCCTAGATTGAAAAAGGGAAGGAATTGAGTGCCCTTCACAGTTATTTAATTTTCCTTAGCTCCTACTCCCTCAAGCCAGAGAAATCTGTTTTTCTCCTCCCTCCCTTTTTCTACATATTCATAGCCAGATTCTTGGTCTGCATGTGATGGTGCCACTACTATGGCTGTAGCACAACACTATTTCAGCATTAAAACTCAGTATATTTGGACACTCCACATCCTTAAATAGCCTTGTTTCTTGGAGGAAAGAAGTGATCTGATGTTTCAGAATTATTCCAAGCCAAAGAAACTGCTGTGTTGGTTGGCATTGCTGTCAGGTTGGACCAAATTATTTTTCATTTCCACAGATTAGAGGACTGGAGGTACTCTGTATACTCATCTAATTCATCTTCTTACATAACAGGGATTATATGACTTTTCTGATTTCGTTCCATTTGAATCAGACTCCCTTACTTAGAAATAGCATCTGAACCTGATATTAAAATTACCAGTGATGGCCAATCAACCAAAACACTTAGTTAGCTTTTCAGTTAAATGACCTCATTTTAATTTTATTTTCCTTTCAGAAAAATCTAGTATCTGACTGCAATACACCTATCATCTGCTTCCAGCCACCAACCTTATAGCTCTGCCTGCTGGACTGATAAATGTGTTAGCAATGCTTCCCCTCCCACATAACAAGCACAGGCACGTATCACATCTGATCAAGTGACCATCCACCAAAATGACCTTCAGAGCTGGCAGGGTGATGACACCCTTTTCTGGCAGCTTTGGCTCCTCTGGCAATGCCCTACAAGAGCTGCAGGCAACTGACAGGTCCCTCTGGCTGGAGCAAACCCCAAACCCCACTGCGCCCAGAGCCTGCTGGGCCAGTGTGAAGCAGCACGTCGTGGCTCTGACTGCCGGTTCCAGACACACTGCACTTAAATCTCCCACCCTTGCTCCAGCAGCACCCAGACTGCATCCTTCCAGCAGAGCCTTGGGTTTGTCAACTCCTCATGAGATGATTGCATTAAGTTGCTCTAACAAACCCCAGGTTTTCAGATGATGCAAAATTTCATTCTTTCAACAAAACTGGTTTCTGCATTTTAGCCATGCTGGTTTCCACACCATGAGGAATGCCATAGGTCACTCTGCTTAAATAATGAGATCTCATAAATAATGAGATCTCACATACTACCGTTAGTAAAAAAGCATTCCGAAGTACAGGATTTAAAAACAGACAAACAAACAAACAAAACCAGGAATCAAATACTGCTTACAGGTTTTCCATAATGCCATAAAAACCAATTTCCTGTAAATGCAGCGTATCACTACAGCACTGTAACTTTGGAATCAATTACTGTTTCACCAAACAGGACTGAAGGAGAGTTATGAAGGTTAATATTTTAAACAAGCTTGACTGCAGTCACTAAAATATACACACGTGTATTTATAGCCACAAGTCCGTAAGAATTTTTTATGATCATTCATGAAAAACCATAAAACTATCACAAATATGAACGTATTAATTTTTTCACACCTTCACCATTTCCTAGATCACACCAAGGAAATATGATTTCGATGTTGCGGTTCTCATCAGCAGCATACAGCATTCATCACTTTGGATTGCTTGCGAGGTGGAGTATCTAGGAAGGATAATTTCTTTCTTAGTGTAGAAAATAGTTTACCAAGCGCTGAAGTGATTAATGGTTGACGAGAGCTGCATACCTTTGAGCGCAGTGCCTTTGAAAGCTCATCCTGGGTAAGATGGCACCAGAGTTACACTGAACTATCTGAACTTGAAACGTCAGAGGCATCTTGATATGGTGTCAGAATTTATTACATTGGAATTCTCCCAGTTTTGAAAACCCATGCAGTGGCAGTAACAGGAAAGACCAGTCCCTTCTGTAGGGAAGACTGTCTCAGGAAACCTCTCTCCAGAGGACCATGATCCTGCATGAGGAAGAAAATAAAACACCATTGGAAATTATGCTGTTAAACCCCAAGGCCCTCACTTAAGGCAAATAAAACAAGATCGCACCTCTCCAGGACTCTCTACATTACAAGTATTTGTAGGGCTGAGGAACCACCTGAAAACAGATTGTGGATTGCTCCCAAGCATGCAAACTCTTGAGTAGTAGTCCTGATGAGCAGGGCTGTAATCTTTTATCTGACTGTTTGCTCAAATAATGGTAATAGAAGCAGTGGTACCACAAACAAGATGCATGCAAGCCTAGGGGAACATGACTGTGCATCATAGAAACATACTGTTAGGTATATTCCTAACTTCAAATTTTGCCTGAATACAGCTCCAAGATTACTCAGTCACCCTAAAACATTCCTAGTTCTAAATTTGTCCTTTTGGACGCAACATCCTAAAACTTATTTCTGTGATAAATATGCATACCTGTGTCATATTACATCACAACCCCCCTGGATAGTTTGTGATGTAATGATTGTGTGAGGAGCAAAACTCAACACAAAAGGTTGGGTGAGCATGGAGTCTGTCAAGGTTACATTCAGGTTTTGCTATATAAAAGTTAGCCTGAAGGAGCTTTTACAGTGTTATTTGCTTTCAAATCTTTCATTAGCAAGAGGTGAGGACTTTCAACTCTAACATTGCTGCCATTGCTTTAATAGCTATTTACTACCCATCCTTTTTAATGCATCAAGCAAGCAAACAAATAAAAAGGGATACACTAAAGAATTTGAAAAGCTTTTATAATTTTTTTTCCTCTGGAAAGAAAGGTTAAAAATAAGATACCATAGCTCACACTGTACCAGTAATTAAATAATAACAAGAAATAAATCGCCGCAGGAAGTTAGGAATTTAAGCAGTGAAATCATTGCCTTTGCTCAAAGGTATTTAAAAGGAATGAATGGAAATTAATCCATCATTTATAATAGAGCCGAAATGAAAGCATTCAAAGGAAAACTAATTTAAAAAATTTTAATGCTGATTTATATTTTAATTATATAATGCTTATTTACAATTATAATTAATCCATGTGATTCTAAGAAGAGTGACAGTGTAAAAGAAATGGGTTATATATATATATTCTAGTCTATAGCTATAGACTAGGCATTTAAACAGAAATTCCTCTGTGACTGCAATGTGACTTTTAAAATGCAGCATTAATTTATCAACATATGTGTACCCCCATAGTCAGTAAGCCAGAACCACGGTAACATATATTTTTAGGGAAACAGCAGCTGTTTCTGGGAAAGCATGGATGATAACAAGCCTGTGGGCCCTGTAGTCTTTAGAAGCTTTTCTTTTAAAAGTTTCTTAGGTCCTTGAATGCACTGGATCCATGGTTTTGCTTACATGGCTTTTAATTTTGAAAGACAGCCTGAAACGCAGAGTCCTCTTCACCTTGTTCTGTATCGTCATTTAGTGAAGCTGTTGCTGCTACATAAGCACCAGGTTTAACAAATTTTCTTCCCACTTTATTTCCTACTTCTCTTCTTCCCACAGAGTTTGGCAGTGTCTTTTTCAGTCTACTTTTTTTTTTTTTTTTCCCTTTTCTCTCCTTTAACTCCCCTTTTGGGGAGGGGAAGTAGGGTGAAGATGTCTTTTTATTTTCAAGAAAAGATTCTTTATAAATACCGCTGTGACAAATCCATTACACAGCACAGAAGCTATCAGCGTGGTGCCAAACACTGGCTGAGAACTGAAGGTCCAAACTAGCACTGTTCCAAAAGATCAATGGGACACACTTCTGAACGGCAAGAGTTTTAACTGGCTCTATACACTACTAAAAGAAAATAAAAGATCAAATGGTAGGTTCTAAGACAGAAATAAATGTGTGTTTGTTTCTGCCCTTCTGGCCTACTCTTTAAATACAGCTTAGGAAGAAATACATTAAGGGACAACAAAGGAAATACAAGCAGCTGAGATCTGTGTTCTTTCGATAAGCTGTACTCTGATTTGCAGCAAACTTAAAACAGCATAGGTAATTAAACTTATGGAAAAAAAATACCAGGGACAAGGTAGATACTCTCCCACTTGAACTGTTTCAAACAAGACTGGATCTCCTGACTGAATTTATTTTTAAATTGTTGGTCCGGGCATTAGTTATGAGACAAACTGGAGAACTGGAAGCCAGTATAGCCTTAATGCTCTGCTCAGGACATGTATATGTATTTTTCAGAATTAACAGAGTTCATGTAAAGAAACTATATTTATTCTGAAGAAACAAATAAAACTGTTTTGATTAACGTATTGACCAGATACTGCTGCTGAAAAGCTCTCAGATATCAATCTTACTCTTCCTGAACTGCTGGCATACAATACAATTGATACAATACAATTGACTGGACCACACTCGGCAAATTTCTTATTTCTTTCTCAGCAATATGTTTTGCAGATATCTCCTGCTGATTTTAAAATGAGATCTCTATTTAAATCTCCTATATATGTCACTGGAAGGAAACTTTGATGTCTTAAATATCTCAAAATTTTAACATCTGCTGTTTACTTGCATTCATCCTGCATTAGGGAAGGAAAAAAGGTTTCACTTCAGAAGCCAATCAGGCTCTTGCAGTTTCACATTCTTTTTAGTATAAAGAAATGCAAGTTTGAAAGTACAGCCATGACTCTACTTATTGAATAGTGTTTGGTTTGTTGGGTTTTTTCCAGTCCAGGTTAGTTTGAATTTATTTCACAAATAGTAACAGAAAGATTATATGTTGTCTCATCTGTACTGAGTTTCAGAGAAATAACGTGAAAGGTTTTTCATCACAGAACATAAAGAAACTTCAGAAAGGCACTTTAATATTCAATCCTTTTTAAAGGATTTAAATACCTTACTGTGTCAGAGGAAAAGAAAACAAACAACCCAATAATACTTTGGTTTGATATCTGTCCTTCCCTGCTACTAGGAAAACCCATTTCTAACTTCCTTTCCCTTATAGACTGCACAGATTTGAAACACAAGTACATAAAAGACAGAAAACTCTCCAGTATATTTTAGCCCTCCCAAGAGACAAATTTATGAATGAGAACATTTATGAATATGAAGTGGTTCAGTTGCAAAACAAGTGGCACAGCAAGAACAGAATCCAGAACATCAGAATACTGTTGATTAAACAGATTCATAATTTAAAATAGCGAGTGTGTATCCTAATTCATACTTTAAAAACCTTCATCCTTTTACATAAATAATTTCTTCTGTTATTATTATTCCTCTTTGTCCTTCTAGCCAGCCCTGGAAATGTCACAACACACTTTACAATAGTTAGCATAAATGGAAGGTTTGTTTCTCTCTCCTGCCCTTCCTCAAAGTGGGAACTTTTCTGGTAAGAATTTACACTCACTACTTACCAGTTTTTTCAAGACAACCATGTACATGCTCAAAGCAGTTAAGATTAACCTCTAAGTACAGCTGGAACATTTCTCTTAAATAGGGTGAGTCATATTCGGATGGTTCTGAAAAAGAGCTTTCTTTCTAGGCAGCCTTAAAATGTCTCTCATATTGCCCAACAGAAAGCTTAATTTGGATTGTGGGATGCAGTAGAGAGTACTTTTCCTTCTTAAGCTCTCACAGTGAAAAAAGCTTTTTTTCTCGTCTTTGGTGTGACATATCATCACTAGCTTCAGCTAGAATCCTAAAGACACATAAATCAAAAAGCTGTCACTTCTTCTAAAAACACTTGTACATAGCAGCAATACAATTTTCATGCCTGACAACATAATGAAACACTTCTGTGTGGAAGCTGCTAGAAATGTTATTTGTTTGACTCAAGTGACCAGCAACAGAAGTTCAAACTCTAAGGAGCTTGTCAGGGATCTCCACCATCTTCTGAAGCTACCTCTGGTCTAGATGATGAGGTAGTAAATGGTATTTCTGTAACAAGGATTATTCAGGCGTGATTTACTTAGAGGCTCAATGCCACTTGATTAAAACACTTACTGAAATCGTGTCCATCAAAAATAAATGAGGTTGAAGTTTGGCCACTGCTACAGAAATACTTAGAAAGAATTTCTGATGCAAGGACCTCATCCTGTGTGTAAAGAGTAGTGCCAGACCTTGAATGTAGCTGGACTGTTCCTTCCCATTACCAGTTATACCAGACCATGTTACAAACCCTTCCCGAAGCCTCTCTGACAGAAAAGTCATGGTGCTGCTTGATGGGCATCACTTGGAGCTGGGGGGCTGCCATCTACCAGCACAGCAATTTGCAAAATACACTTGCAGTATCTGACATGTATGGGACCGCACTGCCATCAGTGGAGCCCTGGGCAGACTTCCTAACAAATTTTCTTCAGGGAAGGGCTCATGTTTGACCCAAGATCATCAGTTCTCACCTTCAGTACATGGGAGAAGGAAAGGGGGACACTCAGAGGTGGAATCCTCATTCTCTTTCAGGAGGGTGGACAAAATGGTTCCCAGGCAGTTGTGGTCTGTCATTCAAGAGCTGGTGGTTTTGTTTTCAAGGGAGTATTCCCACATGCACAAAGAGGCAAATCAATCTGTTCTGAAGATGCAAAAAATTGCTACCAGAAAAGCCTTAAAAGGGACCTTCTATATATCAATGACATCAATAATAAAGACCTGTCCCAGATCAAGCATTTGATCACCAGAAAAGAGGTTGTTAATATGAAAACAAATGTAAAGAGGTTTGCTAAAGCTCTGTCACGCAGGAGTGGTAACAGGAAATAAAACACACATCTTCCTTGTAGCAAATGCAATAGAGACCTAAAAGATAAAAGGGGGGGGGGGGGGGGGGGGGCGAAGGGGGCACAACGAAACAGTGATTTATTACCTAATCAACTAAACTTAAATTTGCATTATATGTTAAATGCTTTTATGACTGTTCATGGACACTGAAAACTGTAATGAATGTCCCTAGACACAAAGAACTAGAGTTAATTCATATATAAACGATTCAGATATTCTTAGTGGAACTGACAAAAAATTGTTGAGCTAAAGAAAAAGCACTTTGTGAGGTCAGTCAGAAATAACACAGATGAATCAGCAGAATGAGAGCTGTCTCAAGTAAAAAAGAACCTAAAGAACAAGAAGGAAATAAGTGACCTGATAAAAAGTACTGTATTTAGAGAGTCATTGTACTTCAAACCCTTTTTCTTGATTTTTAGAGACAACAGAGGAATACACTACACAAAACACATCTTCTAAATAGCAGAATAGAATAGTATGATTGGTGCCAATATTTTAGATAATTAGTTCATACACCCAGCTACCCCAGACTAATACCCTTCAGACTCACCAGAAAGAAAATCACGAGTTTTCTTCCCAATTCAAACCAAGAAACTGCAAGAGCAACCCTCGCTCTGATTCCTTATGTAATCCCTGGCTACCCTCTGCATGTGAACAACTGCATGTCTCACCATTTTATCCCCAAGGTCCTTATCCAGGCAAGTTTCATGGAATTAGGCTCCCTGCCTTTCTCAGCACACAGCTGTGACTGAAGCCTCTGCTGGCTATCAAGTTTGGAGGCTCAACAGTTTCATGGGAATTACAGGATAACACAGCAGTAATAAAAAAAGCAATAGAGAGCTGGCAAACCTCAGACATTACAGCTTGTCTTCAACAAGTTGTTTTTATTTTAAAACAAAACCAAATCCAACTGCCACACAGCTTCGCCCCAAGCAAACACAGAAAACCCAAACAAAAACTGAACCACCTTTAAATTAATTCATAAAAGAATTCCCATGTACCCACACAAACAAGTCTAGGTTGCATAACCAATGCCAAGCTCAGATTTCATTACTAAACATTATAGCATTATTAATAATAATTGCTTCATTAAAGACTTCGGTAATTAGCTCTGCTTATGTGTAATAGAAATGTCCTCACTGAGATTTGCATCTAGAACTTCACTTCTTCACAACTTTACTGAAATTGGGGGCGGGCTGGGGGGGAAGTTATTGTTTCTATGAACATAATATTAAGGTAAGATGCACAATTAACAACTGCAAAACCTGAAGTTCTCCTAGATGTTATGAGCTATAAAGAAACACCTCTCAAGTCACTGTTAAAACTTTCACCTAGTAAATTTAAGCTATTGACACAGGCAACAATAACATGCAATCACAAAAATCCCTAGGTACAAGGCACTCAGGCTTCAGGCCCAGTCAGCATGGATAAAATATTTATATATATAAACGTACACATACATAACATAACCACTTCAGAGTCCATGTCAGCACACTTGGCGGTCATCATTCTGAGACTGCCTGACACCTGATACTTGCTAATCACCAAATGCACTTATTTCCATCTCAGGGAACCTCTGACTTGTGTGGAGGTTGCTCCTTTCTGAACCTTTTGCAGATGGCTGAGAACAGCTTATGTTTTATGTGGCATGGCAGGGAGAAAGCTTGGCAGTGGTCAGACCTGCAGCTCTGCAAAGCCCAGGCTTCTGCATCCCACTTCATTAGTCACAATCCTCATTTTGATGAAAAGCAGCTTGTTAAAGCTGCGATCAGCTGAGAAAGCAATGTGAATAGGAATAATGAAACTCCTCAGAAAATTTGTGTCTTTTGTGAGCTCCCTAGCTCTTCAGAAGGCCACCAGCAGACTCTTTCTGCATCTGAAGCTAACCAATTCTCAAAAATAAAAAAGATCCATACAAAAATCCCAAATCTTGATGGAAAACAATCTATGAGAATTTCAGTATTAGGCTGCTGTTAACATAACTGTCTCCTCATCAAGGGTACCAATTCAAGTCCCTGTCCATTCTGGAAAAAAACTCCAAGACTTACAACTTACACTTAAGTGACAATTAGCATGCTTTTCCACTTTTTGTGCAAAAAGATAAGCTCTACTAATCAAGGGACAAAAAGGAACATATTGGTGTATCTTTTTAAGCACTGTCAGAGAATTCATAGTTTTAAGGTATCACTAATATTTCAAACAAAGTCATGTTCAGCTTTTTTTTTTTTTAGTTCAAAATTTTATCCAAACTTGAGAGCTGGCTTTGCTAGCAACCAAGCAGAAATGACTTTGATAAAATACTCTTTCAGAAACAGTATTATGTTCAAAGAGTGAATGCATTCCTTTAACAATACAAATTCCCACCTATATATAGCGATCATCAGATACAAGGAGTCCAACTGTTACATTTGGGGTTTTTCTGGGTTTTTTTTTTAATCATAAGAAGCTTTATCTTAATTCTAAATCCACATTCTCTTTCCAGTGAAAACGTGTAATTGGCGCCACTTTGCAAATAAATGAAGAACCATGTATGGGAAGAATATTATGAGCCTCATCAAAAGGTTGTAAAGATGTAGCTCCTGAGGAACTGAGCATTGGAACAGCTCGGCAGCATGTGGAGCCTCAGCCATCCTGAGTTAAAAGTGGAAGTGAAGGGTTTAGGCAAAAAAGGCTAGCAACAGTTCACATTTTGAGAATGGGAGCCATTTAGGAAACAATGGGTTATAGCCAAGACAATGCAATTAGCTTCAATTAAACTCTGCGTCTCATACCCCTTTTGTCTGGTTTCTGATGATTTGACTCAGTGTGTATATGGTCAGTCTAAAGCCGTGGAAGGAAGTTGGTTGTGCAGTCTACTACATCAAACTGCAACCTCTCTCTGCCTGATGTTTTGCATGGCTTTCCTAAAGAAATGGGCAGTAACAAACCAGTGTCATAGGTTACATATTCTGCTGTATTAAACATAGCGAGCTCTAAATAGAGTATGCTTGTACATATCTTTTTTAGCACTGGTATCTACTGACACTCACTGAAGCCACTGAGGCACAGTCAGCCTAGAAAGACTGGTAGACATGATCTCACCTTGCCCAATGTAGAACTTTTGGCTGTAGTAGGCTCTCTGCATTGGAGTATTACAGACTGAAGTCGCTAAAGATTGGAACTGCAGCCAAAGGTAAACCTTGTTATGCTTTCATGGCCATGTTGTTGATATGGCACTCATGTTAGCAGTGACTTTTAACAAACCTAGGGATCACACTGTTATTAAAAAAAAACCCATCCAAACAATAAACAACCAACACTCACACCAAACTCTTTCTGTTAATTACTTCAGGACCTATACCAAGAACTTACTAAGTCATAACAAAATTCTGAAGTATTCTAACTACTTTAAAGCTGTGAGTGAAGGTATTTACAGCCACAAAGCGCACTAATGGATTAAAGGGATATGTTTAATTGTACTTGCAGTTGTGAACATACATGGCTTATAACTGCCAAAATTAAGTAAACTCCTATTTAGAACATAATTCTGAAGTCAAATGTTTAGAATTTTTCCCCTTCTCCCAAAGAGAAATCAACCAGAAAATGGAAATAAATGGCACATGGTTTCTCGGGTCTTTAAAAGAAAAAGGTTATTTCATTTGAGTCAATCAGGAAAAAATATTTTGTGTCTATAAAAAAAAAGTTAGCATCACTTCCCGATGTGCACAACTTTCTGACAGTTAGCTGCCATATCTCTAAAAGAAACTGAAAATATTTTCATCGTTTTCCTAGACAGCACCCTCATATCTGAGAAATTTTGGAAACGTGCAACCAAGTCAATTGAAACACACACCCATGATCATTTTCTGTTGTTTTTGTAAACATACAGGGGAAGGTTTCTTGTTCGTCATGGGGCTTATTGTTTTGTTTTTAAAATCAGTCTTGGTTTTCAGATTTATATTTTTTTAAGTACCGTTTTTCCTTATAGATTTGAAATATTTTTGGCAGTTTATAGCAGAGCTACATAAATACCTTGGGCAACATGCATAGGGAACAGGCCCTGTCATGCAGGAGCAGGAATAACCTATGGGGAGGTGGCAAAGACACCATCAGACACTGTTGGTGTATATTGACCTATTTGCAACACAACCCAATGGATCTGGTGGGGAGTCTGTGAGCATCGGTATCCAAAGCATTGATGAGGTAAACACAAAATAAATCAGCATTCACTGGGTGCCCCTGAAATTTATGAATGAGCACAACAGGTTTGCTGCTTTATTTCAAAATGCCAACCTGACCTTGTAAATACTGTGTCGAACAAAATATGCCCAAGGGCAGCAAGCTTGAGTGGGTCTCTGACCAGGCCACATCTGCAACACAAGCACACTCACGTGTTCAGATGGTGACCAGAGGGCAAAGAATCTGCAGAGAGACTTAGGGAGCTATTTAAGTATCCTGCTTACGTAAGAGTCTCCCAAGACTTTAGAAAGTTGACGTTCTTAAATCTTCCCTTGTTCAAGGAACACAACACTCCTCCACGTGCTCATCAGCTTCTGCACAGCTCTGTGGTTTCATAGTGTCACTAGTGAGCTCCACTCAGTTTTGGGTCTCTTAAGTTATATACATTTATATATGAAAGGAGGAAAAAGCCTTCCCTGTATGTACAAAGGTGCCTGTGGACAAATAGAATACGACTAGGAAATCTTTACATTATTTAAAAACAAAACACACCATCATTATTAAAGCATTTATTAAAACCTAAACACTCATCCCTATTTCTAACCTATGGACATACATAAAAACTCTTTTGATTTGTATTTAAAAGCAACACAAACAATTCAACTTTTTTTTTTTTTTTAAATTGTGCATTCCTAAGTAATGAAAACTGTATTATTTATGAGAAATTTGTCTTCAATGAATTAGTGAATATTTAACAATGTTTGAGCCAATCTGAAGCAGCACCCAGCTCCGCAGACAGTCCTCTATCTTTTGCATATGTTAAGTTTTCCATTCATCATAGGGATACATAAGCATGATATAGTCTCAGTGAAGGTATACTTCACCAAGTGTTGTTTTTAATTTTGTGCCATGAATGAATTCATCCTGATCTGCTTTAAACTGCATGAACTGGACAGTTTTTTCTCCAAGATATCTGGTGAGCTATGTAAACAAGTGTCACATCACAGGAAACCAGCCAACTCACTCATATAACACCACTGCATGGGGAAAAGCCAGTCCCTGTCAGGTTGCCTGATCTGTGAGTCTGGATCAGGACACAGGTAAAACAACACCTACTTGATACACCTCATAAATAGGAAAATTAATCTTTCAAAGACATTCTATTTTTATTGGTTTTTTAATCACGCTAATAAACTCTGTATTGGATTTACTTGGCAAGGTTTTGGTAGCAGGGGGTGGGGACAGTAATGGTGACCTCTGTGAGAAGAGACCCTGAGCTTTCCCCATGTTGGACACAGTTGTAAGAGAGGTGTAATAAAAACCATCAGAGCAACATCCCTGCAGAAACCAAGTCCAGGGGAGAAGGGGCAGGAGGTGCTCCAGGCACCCAAGCAGAGATTCCCTTGGAGCCCATATAGATGCCATGGCAAGGTAGGCTGTCCCCTGCAGCCCACGGAAGATGATGGTAGAGCAGATATCCACCTGCGGCCCATGGAGCACCCCATGTCATGGCAGGTGGACATGCCCTGAAGGCAACCATGGCCTGCAGAGACCCTTTGCAGGAGCAGGCTCCTATCAGGACCTGTGGCTGTGGAGAAGAGCTGCATATTTTTAGGCTACACCACTTTTCCTCCCCAGCACACCTTTATGTCTAAATAATAAACAGGGTACTTTTCTCTCCTACATAAAACAGCTCACACCTACCACATTTACTCATAAAAGTCCTGGACAGAAAATGGTAAATACACACACCAGCTCTCAATCTATGCCCAGCTGTATTATCTAGATGCATCTTCTGTCTCTGATAAACCCAGCATGTTTGGCTGCTTTGTTAATAGCTGCCATAGACATGACAGAGCCTGTAAGAACAGTTCAGATCAAACCGCCTACAGGGCTTATTTCAAAGTTTTTACCAAACATTTGTAAAAGAGTAACAAAACCCATATTATCAGAGAACAGTTCTTCCCTTCCTCTAGCCCCATCTTGCTTTAACAAGTTCTACTGAGCTCAGAGACACCTATCAAACTACCAGAACTTGTTTCTTCCTTTCCTTCCTTCCCTGAGGATAAAAAAACCCAACTAAACAGAAAAAAATCTTCAAATTTCAATCTTTTTTTTTAACAGCAATAATAATAAAAACCTTTTTGTAAAGAAGAAAAAGAAAATACCTCTATTGCTTTCTATTTCTCTGTTATAATTTCTTTTGTGAAATGTTGCATTTTCCAGCACTTCACTGAGAAAATTAAGTTATCGCTGTTGGAAAACAAGGACATAAGGAACTTACTGAAGTGTGATAAACTAGTTTTTCAGTATTTGTGAAATTCAAGGACATACTTTCATAGCAGAGGAGCAGGAAAGCTCTTTGTCCACAAGATTTTCTGAATCTTATCTAATAAAATAAAACCAGCTGTTTATTTATTAGGTTCTATATCGTTATTAATTATATTTCTGTAACATTATTCTATACTACACGGATATATTTTATTTTAACTGCTTTACAGTAGGAAAAAACATTTCTTAATATTATTTCAATTTTTTTCCAGTTTTCCTCATTACCTATGCTTCATGAACACATCAAAGATGAGCATTCCCCACATAAAGGGCAGGAGGGTGGGGGAAGGAGCGAGATACTGTAAAGTGAGCTAAAATAATTAAATGCAAAAGATTATTTAAGCCAAGCAGGTATCTTCCTGAAACTGAAATCCTGGAAAGCCCATTATGGAGCATAACAATCTACAGAATGAAAATTCACGCATTTTTAAAAGGCTACAAAGAAAGAAAAAAAAATCTAAAATAATTTGTAGACATCCTTGCCTATCAGTCCAGTGGGTGCAAAGGCACTGCACTGAAACTGGAGCTTTGTGGGAGAGTTCCTACTTTGGGGAATTCACTAACAAACCATGCCTCCTCCTCACGTAAAACAGCACTGACAAATTTTAAATGGAGAGCTGTTTGACTCATTAATTACTAAATAGAATGCCAGTGAGAAATGTGCACGTATTCTTTTTCTTCTCATGTTTCCAGAGATAAAATGTCCAAAAAGAGGATGATAGAACAAACTCATAAAACAAATTAATAAAAAGCCAAACCAATAAAACTAATAATATCTTTAGGAAAAGATAAATTTTTACACAGAAGTTCCTAAGCTGCTGAAGCACAATGCTAGATTTTCACAAAATGTTTTTCTTCAAAGTTTGCGCTACTAATTACAGCAATAGCAATTTATATTTTCTATATGAAGAAAGTAATTTGATTTCCTCCTTGCAGCCTGTGAGGCCAATTTGACCTGACATATAGGGATTCTGAATGTTTTGGTGCTTTAATAAGTAAATGCATATGATCTATTGTTGCTACTGTTGATGCTGCTGCTTTCAGAAAGTACCACTATTATTCCTCCTTTCTATAAAATATTTCAGGAGAGGCTTACAGGAACAAAACCACATCAGGCCTAGTGATCAATGTAATTATACAGTATTGGATTCCACCATTCTATTTACATACTTGTCCATAAAAATGAAAGACTCATTGTAATTCCCTCATCTAGAAGTACAGCTATAAGAACATACAATCTCTTTCTAATGGAAATCAGAATTACAATTAGATCTAATAAAAAAAAAATGCACTAGTAGAACATTTTTTTCTGCAAGAGATGCTGATGCAGTAGAATCCGAAAAGTTCAAAAGAACACATCAATTCTCTTGACATTTTAAACACAAAGCCGAGAAGGCTAGTTGGCCACCCTGCCTAGGCTTTTGCTGCCAAGGGCTGTACCAGCGAGTTGCCACTAAAGGTCTCCCCGCTTCTGCAAGACAGCAAACTTGCTGGAAATCAAATCTACCTCTGAAGGATGCCTCCCAGATCTCCAGTTGGTAACTGAACAGTCTGTAGTTCCACTCAACCAGATCCCTAAAGAAGTGCCTGTATTTTATATAATATACACATGTGCACACCCACCTCTCTAGTCTTCCAAAAGAAATTCTAACCTAAGGAGTTAAAAGAAACTAGACAAATGGTGATAATTGTTTTAAAACACAAAATAGCAAAAGAGTTTTCTAACTCTATCTGCTGATGGATTATATATTCAGATACTAACAATGAAAATGAGATTGAGTGTCCTTCCTCATTCCAGTTAAAGCTGATATTCATAACCTGGGATAATTCTCACACTTCTTGTCCCACAGGAATATATAAGGCTCTGATCTACTTAAAAATGAAATATTAGTGCCACTGGTCTTTTCCCTCTTTGTAACTTCAATGTTAGATTTGCTGTGATTGGAACATATCTACCAGACCAAGTAAACAATATAGCCAAAGAAAACAACATTTTAGAAGTAATTAGCTTAAAAATAAATCAGACACTGACCTGGTTAGTGCTTTAAGTTTTCAGCACCTGTACCTCCACCCAAGAAAAGCAACTACACATAATTAGGTGCTACAAATAACCTAGAGTCTAAATACAGTTCTTATGAGTGATAGTAAAGCATCAATGTTCATTGTAGACACCTGCAGTGGTCCATGTGACTGCAACCCTGGTAACCTAGCAAGAAAAAATAAGCCCATTAAGGAAATGAGTTTGAATAGTAGGCAATGAATCTATAAAGTGATTATCATATGTAGATTCAAACAGTAACTAATTACGTATAACTGTCTACATAGAAAATGGATCTTTAAAAAAAAACAAACTTGTAAAAACATTGTAAAATATATAGTTTATGAACAGTACAAAGAATAAATATGTCAAGCAGTCAACAAAAGATTTAAAATTACCCCCCCAATGCAGAGTTGTTTTTTGCCAGATAATAATATGGCATCTAATCTAACAAAGAAACATCTTCACAATACTACTAGAGACAGTGACCAGACTTGTTAAAGAGGAAAGGAGCCTTTGAGTAAAAGCCTGAACTTCTCTGGACTTTGGGAGGGAAGCTTCTAAGGGAAGGCTGACTGTCAAAGCTAACACATCCTACCTTAAAAGCAAGCTGGAGAAAAGTGGGAAGTTCTAATGCTCTCATTCTCTCTGAGGATTCCCTCTTAGGGGTGCCTTTGAAAGCTGTCATTGACAGAAGCTTTTGAAAGAGATTTATTTAGTGAGTGTCTCAGAAGGAGTTTTTTAAAGACAAGATTCAGAACAGGCCATATGCCTGTGATGGTAATATTGCTGATATGTAAATAAGCAAAAACACTTCCAGAATCACTACCAAACTCTGTTTTGTCATCTCTTGAGGAAAATGAGCATGAAATTAAATAAAAATACCCTCACCCCCAAAATAACTAAGCGTTGTCTTAATGGTTCTCATCTGACCTTTACCAAAACCAAAAAATTCAAGGCCAGAGAAAAAATAAAGCAAAAGTAATCAAACATAATTCCTCTGTAGGTCTTACCAGCATGGACTAAAATCTTTCTCTTTTGCTTTAGAGCACCTGGTTCCTACGTGCTAGCTAATGGTAATTAGCCTTTAATTATCACCAGTTACATTTTCACCTGCAAATCACTGGCAAGTCAGGCCTGCCCCATTAGCATATTCATCTCCCACCTGCAGGCAGTAAGGAAACACTTCTGCACTTCAACTGAAGGATTAACCTTTAATTTACTAGTGTCTTAGCTGCAGTTTCAGCTGGACCCACAGAATGAAATTTGTGCATGTGTGTGCAGAATCCGAGGTCAAATGACCTGGTTTACACAAAACTGATGTTAATTTAAGGGTTTCTTATGCCATTCTACAAGGTTAACCATGGGAAAAAACTTAAAATACTTTCACAGTAATACAAATTGAATAAAAAATAATAATCAATGAACTGGCAAAATGTCCAATCATTTTGTTTTTCTCTCACTAGCTTAATAGTTTCAAGTGACTGGAGATTTCTAGACATCATTGTTGTGTCGATGAACGTACAAAGCACAAATCCTCCTCAAAGTTTCTGCAATACAGGTAATGAACTCAGAGGCAGGTGGTCTGATTTTCACTACCAAATATATATACTTCAGCTGACTTTCCAGCAACTTATTTTCAGCTCTTACTGGGCTTTTTATAAAATTCATTCTCCAGTTTAATTTTTTCTTGCACTACTACTTTTCATAAACATAAAACAACACAGCTTTTTTCATGCATGCCGATTAGATGATGTAAACGTTTGCAGACTCACGCTTTAATTGTATAACCAAACACATCCTCATGCAGGTGGCACCTTCCAGTGCCTTCAGAAGGACAAACAATCTGTGTTAACACATAACTAAGGTGCATATTTTCAGGAGGAAGACAGAGAACCATGAGTTATTACAGACCAGGACATTCTGGCTAATGCCTGGAATAATACAAACAGCTGAAATCTAAATAACATACAAATCTTTAGTATATAAGCATATAGCTCAGGAATGATTTTTTAAATCTTAATAAATCAAATAATCTTTGCATTAAGGTCAAGAAACCATACCATGATCACAGGTAAAGATAATACATTCTTTAACTTAAACAAGAGGAATGGACAAAATCATCTATCCCTGAACCTAAGAACCTTAGTTGTTTTGCAGAGATAAACACAAAAAATAAAAAGCACCCTACCAAATGCAACCAGTAAACTGAATTGTTACAGCCAACCTCCTAAAGCAATATCATTGTGTCAAAGTAGTAATTTTACTTTTTCAACATTTTTGTTTCTCATGCACTACAATGTACACTTATGTCACAACTTTGATTCAGATAAAACTCTACTGAAAACTGTGTATAAAATATGCATAAAATAGTTTATAAACTGTTTAATGGATTGTCTATCATTATTTCAGCATAACTATGTATTATTTAACTGTCACATTATTAATAATTTTATTTTTTTAAAAATGTTATTGAAATAGTATGGAGATACAATAATATAAGTTACAATTTTGAAATCATGTAAAAAGAAGCTTCAGAACATAGTGAGTCTGTGTTCTCCTTAATGTGCAGATTTTTCTTTCTACAACATGTCAAATACACTTTACCAATCACAAACAAAGCCGTTGGTGCTGAACAGGTGTTGATGATACAAACTACAATTTATCATAGCTAAGTATTTCTAAACATTTTCTTAAAATAATTGATTTTTTTTTCATCTGCAAACAATTATTATATCCAGTATTTTGCCTCTTCATAGATACAAAAAGGTTGACTACATTTGTCTTCAGTGCTAATGTCTTGAGACACCAGGATAAGCAATAGCTCAGATACTAATGCACCTTTTTAGTCTGTCAGATGACTTTTTTGCCAGTTTACTTCAGATACATGAAATTGGATTTTTGAAAGTTTAGACAGGTATTTAACCCACAAGGCTTTGATTTCTTCTGAATTAAATTTCTTCTTTGGTTTCAACAAGCGATTCCATCCATAACTTGAAAAACCCTCTTCACAGAGTGTAATCAAAACTAATTAAAAAAAAGTTTTCCTGTGGGAACTTAACAAGACAGTATTTTCCACTGAAGATCATTTAATCAAATATTTCTAAGCTATATTCATCATTCCTTTCTGTCTTGCTGCATACTGATAGACAAAAGCATTCTGCCAAGATGCAGTGATTTTGTAAGTAGTAAGGAATACGTGTAAAATTAAAACAGTTTAGAAAGACAAAATGGCTACCTATGCTGGAATAGTGAAGACATTTTTTCATGGCTAATGATCTTAAATGGACTTAATGAGAAGATCAGGCTTCAAAACAGAAACATTTTTGGGTAGAAAGCCTTAGATCAATGACCATATTTTTGCCCAGGTGGAGATACAGAGGGGATACAAGGACAAAAAATACTGTAGTAAAGTTAATGCTAGGGTGATACTTCATAGTGCTTCCAGATGGAGTGAGGACTGCCAAAACAGTTACGCGTGCATTTTGTAGACATCATAAAATGGAAACTACAGTTCGTAACAGGTTATTTCTGTGATAGCGCCTGCAGAAAGCACATCAACTGTCATAGATACCCCCCCCACCATTAACAATGGTGGTAGTAAATAATCTTACTTAATATTCAGAAAAATACATTTATAAGGTAATAGAATCCCAAAAGAACTCCAGTCTATTTTGATCAGTCTCAAGCATTTATAGAAAGATAGATGTAAAGTTAAGACCATACTGTAAACAGGTAAGAGGATGGCAGCCTGAAACATATTTTTAAAAATTCTGGAAAGCAGATATGAAATATGCTAACATATAGCATAAAAATGAATGAATATCCTAGGGAAGCACTTACTGAAAGATCAAAGAGAAAACAATTTTTTTTTTTTTGAAAATGTGTTTCACATTTTTAGAGGAGAG
This sequence comes from Laterallus jamaicensis coturniculus, assembly GCA_022605575.1. NCBI lineage: Eukaryota > Metazoa > Chordata > Aves > Gruiformes > Rallidae > Laterallus > Laterallus jamaicensis. Next base: position 10,000,605 of record JAKCOX010000005.1, read on the forward strand.
AACTTTATGTTAATTTTTTAGGATTTTTATAAATAATAAGTCTTTATCAAGTCACCTGGAAATTATGAAGATTTATACCTCAATGCTGAAGGTGGTTTGAAATGTAACATAGTTATAATCCAATCCCAAATTATTAAATTTATTGAGTAAAATATTCACCAGAAAATATTTCAAATAAGTGAGCCAATTCTTCAGTTTCATATTATTCTGTCTCATTTATTCCTCCTTTTTTTTACGTCAACCACTCGTAATTTAAACAGTGCTCTTTAGTATTTATAGACATATATACACTAGATAGTGCTACCATCCAAAAGCCAGCAACAGTGCCACATATTTTTGGTCACACTATCATGACATAGAGAAGAAGGTTATGTCTGAAAAGATAAATTTGCAATATACATAATTCACTGCTTCAGAAATTTGCCATATACACTTACAGCTAGCAGACTCTTTATAGGAGAGACACCATATTTGCCATGAAGTTTCTTCAAAGAGAAATATGACACAGTTCCTTTTCTTACATGGATGTCACAATAAATGCATGATATTCAAAGCACGTTTTCTATACCAAGACAGAGCATAATTATAATTCAGTACATTTGGCTAGAAATCAAAATAGCTACCCCCTACCAAAAGCAAAGGGACCAAAAAGCATTTGCTTTACTTTAAATGATTGCAAAATTTTAGCATATAAGACAATACATCAATTTCTTGACACTTCCTTCAAATTGGCTTTTAACGTGCAAACTCAAGTAGGTAATTTATCTTTTCCCTTCTTTAATCATCCCTTTTTAGTTTACTATTACTAAGGTTTCATTAAAATATTCTGCATTAAATACAACCATTCCTCCTTAGCAAAGTAGACATCCTTTTTTAATGCAGCTCTACTTGTAGATCTCTAGAGAAGAGCTAAGAAATATGAAGTCCATGCTTTCAGAGTTGCTTTAATTTGCCTGATTTTTTTTTAAGTATATAAACTTCAAGTAAGCTTTAATTACATATATTTTAAGTATGCACTTAGCACCTTATATTGGCAGTCTAATAAAAACTTTTGCATGTAAATTTCATCAATAATCAACATTAGTAGTCCTTGGCTGTTCCAAGCCATTAGCAAATCTCCACATGCATAACCTATTAATGTTATGATATCGTAATAACCTTTAAGGTTGCATTTTGAAACTTTGCAATTCAGTAAGTAATCAATAATTCATGACATTCATATAAGTAGCTTTTTCTTCCTCAAAAGGAAGGTGAAAAGAAGCCCTTAAATGGTAAGCAAAAAAAAGGCTTCATCACTGCGGCATCCAGTAGTAAATACTACTTATTTATGACACAGAAACATGAATTTCTTCTCACTGCCCAGTCATGAGAAAACACATGCCTAATGCACATGTGGACAGCATATTTCCCTACCTGAGACATCTGAGATGAGCATCTGAGGTCTATCAGTGCTCAGTAAAGCCTGCTACTTACGTATTAATTTTCCAGCAAAGCCTCTGATTTGGGTAACTGCTTCAAGCACTGAACACATGCACCTTGGATTTTGCCTACAGTACAAAGTGATAAATTATTATTTTTCATATATAGTAGCACTTCTACATTTCAGTAGAAATACTATATAAAGAAAAAATTATAAAATGCTGGGTAGTATGTAAAAGATAAAAAATATCACTAAATCCATGAAACAATCCAGACGATGTTCAGGAATCACTGTGAAGGAAATTCAAGTCCTTGTGTTTCTTCCTCCAGACACAATGTTCATGCATAAATGAAAATTCTTGTCCAAGACAAGACATCTACAAGACCATGGCCAAATATTTTATCATGATTTCTCTTAACAGAAAGAGAGGCCTTTTATTCTAAGGTACTAATGCTGTACCAAGGCACTTAATTGCATTCTCAGCCCAGTGAACTCAACCCAACTCTAATTAAACAAAGCTGCTAGTTATTAAATCAAGGATTCTGATTTATTGAATTTTTGTTGTTGATGGTAGTGGTCGTGGCTTCCCTTCTGGATATTTTGTGTTACACATGTTACTGTTTGAGGATTAACCAGTAATAAAAATGGTGTAGATCATTAAGCATACTCTGCATTAAATTTTAAAGTACTATTTCCATTTACTTTGGCAAACTAATAATGAGGAATATATTGTGGATTTCATCTGAGAGTTAATAGGATCATTAAACTTGGAAGCTCGGTATAACTGAGTAAAAAATTGTTTTATTGTCATTGTAAAGAATGAAGAAAGAAAGAAAATTAATGAAAAAGATAACTAGCTGAACATCTTTTCCCTTAAATCCACAGCTTTACCATTTACCTTCCCAGCTGTTTTCTCTTTGGAAGGTAGTGGTGCTAATGCAATTGTGAGGCTGTGACTAGAGCCATCAGAACAAAAAAATGATTTCCAGAAATTGATTACTAAATAATTACACAGGAAATATTTATTATTTCTTTCCTCATAAACACACAAGTCTTTTCCTGTTAAGTGTGAAATGTTAGTACTTTTCCCCGCATTTGTAAAATGAGGACTGCAAAGGACACCTATATGCCTGTTATCTTCTGACCAAAGTAGAATCACCTACCTCTATGTCATTCATAATGTCTAGCTAAAAGAGAAGGATCCACAGTGATTCCAAATTTTCACTGTCCATGCCTCTGGAAAGTTGTTTGGGTTTTTGTTCGTTAACTATCCTTTTTTTTTTAATTTTAATGTCTATACTGACTATTTGTTCTTGGAAGTTCTTGCCTGATTCATGGTAGATATAGAAACTGTAGTATTAATCCCCTTTTTCAAAAACATGTGTCCTTTCCTATTTTGGAAACTGATATCATTCCACTCTAAGAGTATTCCCTACCCCTTTCCTCCTCCCCAATTTTCTTCATATTAAATAACTGAACTAATTCATTTCTGTAGGTCATGTTACCTGGAGCTCTGATCTCTCTTGTTCTTCTCCTTTGGACTTCCTCCAATTAGCTTACATTGTACATTTCTTCTAAGGTCTGAAAAGCTAATGAATCTGACATCCTTTAAAGTCTTGACTATGTGCTGAGAGAAATATCTCATATTTTACTCAAACATTTCTTCCAGAACGACAGATGCTCTTGAATAAAAATGGGAAGAAGCGAGGTGGTATTTTCCCTCAAATATCTGATGAATTTAACTTCCAAAAATGTCCATTTAATTTTCCATCTCAGCATGTGTAGGAACCCTTAGGCTCCTACGTCCCTACTTGTGGACAGTTATTCTATTTAATTCCCAAACTCCATCTCTAATAGGTTGATCATTTTTATTCCTATAACTCCTATAAAATGCATAGAAGAGGGTCCTATGAAATGGCAGATTGTTTCTGCATTTCTCAATTCCTTTGTTGTTTATATCATCTTCCAGCCACAGCCCACAGCCTTTGTTGTTTTTGTCTCTGGCACATTAAAGAGCTTCTTAGAACCTTTCAGTGTCTTTGTCTTTCCAATATCATATTTATACATTATAATAAAGTAATTTCTCAGCTTCCTTCAAAAGAGTGTGCCATTAGTGTATTGAATTGTGAGACACCAGACTTTTCTTTTTCTTGTCCTCTCTATAAAGTTTGCCGCTTATGTTCTGATGCAGAATAAAAGCAAACCCTGCAGTACTCCAGCAAAAGGGAATTTTTTACTTTTCTTAATGTTGCTTTGGAATGAGAGGAACTTGGAGGTGGGGGGTGGGAAGAAGAGCTAACAGTCCTGTTTAATAATTTCATATCCAAATTGGCATTGCATTTATATATTTATCAAGGAAACAAATGAAGTCCCAGGTGTGAATTCCACAGACTAAATGAAACAGCATAGCTTAACCTTTATGTAAGTAACCACTGTGAATAATATAAACCAGAAAGCACTACAGTATGTCTTTTTCTGTAGAACTTATAAAAGGTAAATCTCATAAACGGAATCCTTGACTATAACACTTTTTTTTTTTTAAGCACATGGGACCTAAAACTCCATACTTGGAAGCATATATGAAATTTTCCCTTACAAATTATGGTAACATGACCATTAAAGATTGGGTTTGAAACATACTACACTACATTTTGTTAAAAAGTGAATAATCACCGATGAAGTGAATACTCTTAAGCTGATTTTTGTAATAAACCAGAAGTGAGTTATTGCATAAAAAATAGTTCTATCATTATGCAAATAATCAGACTTCTGTTTTCCTAGCTTATATGAAAATAGTATCTTTACCAACAAATTCAGTTTGTATTTATATATGTGTTTTCTAACTAGGCAGAATTAAAAGTAAATCTATGGGGTATCAGCAGATTTTAAAAGTGACTGATGACTGTGTGCTATGTTTACACAATGCTACTGATTTAACTACATAGGATTGGATACTGAATAAAAATAGATGGTATGGAAGTTAAGTTCTTTTGCAGAGAAAAAGAAGAAATAAAAAATGCATAAGAATAAAGCTTGTGAAGAGTAAAAGCTTGCCAAACATAGAATTTTCTTTAGAGTTTTGGACATATTCCCTAAAGTAAATATTAAAGAAGCCATTCCACCTCTTGTTGCTGTGCTAAAAATAAAAGAAAAGGTAGGGTAAAACTAAAGCTGTTCACAATTACTTGACGAGTAGGCAGTCTTGCACAGTCTATCCTTTGTGACTGGGGCATTATGTAAATATACTTCTGGCAAGAGGTTTCTCTTTCTTCTTGTATTATACATTAGCAGTTTTGGAGGTCAATGGATCACTAAAACTTGATATAGTAGACTTTCATCCAAGTAGCAGAAATAGAAAAGATGCAGAGATATGCTACCACAGGTTCTGATCAGAACCACTGCATCAAAATTAGGACCCAGAGTTACACTAAACTGGCTGAAATATAAATTTTAAAAGAACTGCTGAGTGCAGGAGACCAACATCATTGTAATAAGGGAAACAAGATAACTACATTACAGTCATATAGTTATATAATAGATGGATGCAAAACTATCAGATTTAGACATGAGAAATAGTTACATGGTTCAGTGTAAGTTATAGTGTGTTGTAGAGAAGATTCCCCAATAAAGCCGTGTCCCAGCCCATGGCAGGAGAGTGGGAACTAAATGAGGTTTAAGGTACCTTGCAAACCAAATCATTCTCTGATTCTATGAAAGTTATTCAAAAGAAATGCTACATGTGGCACACAAGCAATTGTCAGTATGCATCTATCATTTTATAAGCCATGAAAATACAATTATTATCACTTTAAAAAAATTTACTAACTTTAAAAGATGGTTTGTAGGAAAAAAGTTATTTTTGAGGGGGAACCCTACCCTGTGAAGGGATCAAGCAGGAAACAAGAAGGGAGTGTGATGTTGGAGGCCTCCAGAGAAATGCTACTGACTTCACTGTGAAAGCGTCTCTATTTTTGCCCACATGAGTAAAGTAGACTGCAGTCAGTAAGAGTTCACATCTAAACTGAGAAGTTAAGAAGAAGCCAAATATACTTTTGTCCTTGTCCTCAGCTGCTGAGGATCAGAGTCCTTGGGAAGAACTATGCTGCTGGATTGAATTATCCTGTCCATATAAAATCTATTCAGATTATATGAACATTGATTTCAGTCTACATTAAAACCTTAGTTTTGCCTCCTAATTCTGTTCTCAGGTACCTAAATTCAGGTGCTGGAGCCGAAGTTTTGTGGACTCAACTCGGATCAATGTGATCAAGTGCTGAGCTCCTTTACTGAAACACATTCAGGTTGTCTGAACTTTATCTAACTAGGTTTAACATTGCAGAGGAAGGCATGTGTGACCAGTGAACCTGGAATTCATAAACTCTTCTAGGATTCATTTTCCGTGGCATTTCCACTTTTCATTTTCTTTTAGAAAGAAATATTTAGTCTGTTAGAACCTGAGCCAAAAACTACTGAAATCTTCAACAACACCATAAGGGAATAGAATTACTGTGCTCATATAGGAATTTACAGTATAAGACAATACTACAAAATTGCTGTCCCACATGGGACTCCTTTATCTTAAGGGTTTGGGTTTTTTTGCTTTATGGATTATATTATTTTCCTGCTAACTATAAATAAGGGGAACTTTCCTGTTTTGCACTACCTTTGGCTTCTGCTAATTAAATCTATTTATGACATCAGCGTAACAAGGCTGATACAGCAACTGCGAGCAAATGTCAGATTTATGGCCTCTCAGCTTCTGTAAACCAGAAAGAGAGATGAATTATATGGGATGCATTTACTGCTCAATAATAATAATAATAAGTTATAATTGGTCATTTGGGGAGAAAAACGGATCAGAAAGGTGGAAAGTAATTTGAATAATTTTCAAATAATACACTTGTAAAATTTGACTGAGCATGAAGGTGCATCTTTATTAAATGTCGAGTCATACACCTTTCCATGTCCCTCCAGTCGAAACAGTATCAGCACTTGGCAAACCAAAAATATCATATGACGGAACATTAATTTTAATACCCATACCAGGGGAAAAAAAAAAGAGAAAGAATAATAAGAAGCTTTTTTCTTGGAGGGGTTGGTATAAATGAAGAGGTAATCACATCTTTCTGTAGTATTTTTTCCGAAACAAGACACACAAGGTTTTAAATAAAAATAGTCTACATAAGCAACTGTTATGAAAGTTGTAAAAACAAAAAATAATTTAAAAAGAGAACTATTTTCTAGTTAACATTCTTTATTGTATGATAAGTACATTGCTAAGTATATGCTTGCCTTTCTGCAAAGAACATAATGTTTTTGGCACAAGATTATACTTTGTAGAAATTGAAAAAATTTAGCTGTCAGAATCTTAACAGACCAGTTTCTTACAAGAATAAAAGGCTTTGGATGTTTTATGGCATTGCATTCTGCAGTACTAAAAATTCACAGAAAAATTTATTTATTTTTGGACTCATGAATATAAAAATGAAAAAGCCTTTGCATTCAAAAAATCAATAACTGACTTGTTTTTATTTCTAACAGACACAAATTTATTAAACACCCTCAAGAAATTACAATCCTAAATGTTTATAATCTGTTGATTATAGAAATGTGGGTTGGAAATGAAAACTTACACTCTGATGAATAGCAGCTCACATCATCCTTTGCTTCAGCCATCCAAGTCACTATAGTCTTCAGGGATGAAGATACCACAACTCCCCTGGGTAAACCCCTTCTGTGCTGCACTATTCCTTGTGCAAACAAAATAGAATAGAACAGAACAGAATATTATTGCTCCCTCTTCCTTCATTGTAGAGAAGCTTCCTGCTGGACCCTGTCCAAATTCTTGATTTGCTTCCTGAACTGGGCCCTGGTATCACAGGTTCAAAGTAAGTATCAATGATGAGTAGGAAGAGAAAATAATTTTTGATGTCCTGGTCACGAATCTCCTAACTGTAGCTTGCTCAACTTGCCCAATTGCAGTAAGAAGTTACATCTCCAATGTAGTATCCATCCCTCAGATCCCTTTCAGCAATCTGCTGCTCATCCAGTCTGGTCCCAGCCCATATGGATGTATGGGGTTATTCCACTTGAAATTAACTTAGGAAACCTTCAAGTGCACCAATTGACAAACGAATTAAGCAAAATTGCACACTATTATATTGTAGTGCACAGTGTATAACTACAATTACAATAATTTTCTTTTTCTTGTCCTGAAACCTCAATACAGGAGTGGTACTCTCTTGAAAAAAAACAACCAAACAACCGAAACCAACCAACCAACTAACCAATCCCAAAACCAGAAAAACATCCTCTTTTCAACTAGAGTTTATACAGTTCATACCAGATGTCCTTAGTCAACGTATCTAGGATTAAGGAAAAGTTGTGACAATCAGTTCTTCCATTTTTAAACTAGAACTCCACAGTCACCACTTCCACTGATCTCTGATTTGGATGTTAAATATCATATGAATTTCTGAAACAAGAAAGACTCTTCAAATACCAGTGACATCAGGCACAATTATAAACTCGGATAATAATTTGGCAAATATGCACCATCTAAAACTGTGGTTCAGCTAGATCGCAGCTTCACAGCTACTATGATGTGTTAGAATGGAGATGTAAATGAAATAAAAAATTATAAGCGACATTTTTGCAATGGAATGATGACATCAATTAAAAAAATATGCACTCGTAGAGTGGAAATTGCTATATTTAAGCAAAACATATAAATGATTACAAACTTAAATGCCTATGGAAGATGGAACAATGCAGAAGAAACATTGAAGCTGCCTCAAAGTACAGACCATACAATTGAGTAAATATTGTGAAAAGCAAAGTGTGCAATACTATATCATGAAATGTTTCACAGGCAACATATTATGCAAGTAATAAAATTTTTAGCAGGATTTGGTATTTTTATTTTCTTTAGCTACTGTGATGATAGATATGTTTAGATAAAGTGTTCCAGATTCTTCTAGAGATTCCAGGTACTAGCAGATGAGAACAAAGCAGGTAAAGTATATGGTATCACTATGTTCCTACCTTAATTGCTCCAGCAAGGTTTTGGAAATCGAGGACTTACCAGGAGATGAACGGTAACACAACATGGATGTTCTTATACTTGGACTGCAAGTATTACTTCATTAACAAGTGAAAAATTGATGTTACCAACAAGGAAAAACACAGAAAGATAAATGGTATTGAGTGAACGGGCATGCAAGATTTTTCAAAGGTTTCTGTGGAGGGAAAGATAAATATATACGGTGCCAGACAACTTAGAGACTTCTGTGCCAAAAGCAGAGTTATCAACTATTTTTCAAGTGTATTCACTAATTTTGTAATTGAGCCAACAAGAACAAGTACTTATCAGAAGTCATCTGAAAATGTTTGTGTATTTCTTTAGGTTCTTAAGGAAACTTCAAAACGGGTAGGAAAATGTTAGCTATTGCAAGAGTCCAGCCATCCAAAAACTGAAAGAGAGACCTTCAGGGTAATGTCCACCAGATACAAGCAAAATAAAACCCACACTACCTAAATTTTTCATTTTAGAAGATTAAAAACACCATTTAAAATTTTGAGAAAAATGAAGTAGAAGGTCTCCTGAACTAATGGCAATCATTGTGTTGTCATTTTTTCTGCACTATGAAAGGACAAATACTACAGTTCCATTTTAGATTTTCCTAAATCTATGTTAATATTCAATGCCCCATCTTCACAGAAACACATGAAAAACAGAATCTCCAAAGGTTTCTATTTACTGTGCTTTGGAGGATATTTGTCTTCAATTTGTTTTGGAGTAGAGGTGTAGAATCACTTTCCTTGACCTGCTGGTCACGCTGTTTATGATGAAACCCAGGTTATGGTTGGCTTTCTGGGCTTCTAGTGCACATTGCCAGCTCACGTTGAGCTTCTCATCCACACAGAGTCCCAAATCCTTCTCCTCGGGGCTGCTCTCTATCCATTCTGTGCCCAGACTGTATTTGCGCTTGGGATTGCCCCAACCCACGTCCAGAAGCTTCCCTTGCTGAAATGGTATCCCTTCCCTCTAGCATGTCAACCCTACTACACAGCTTGCTGTCATTCAGTACTCCTTGCAACGTACAGGAAGGAATGACACTAGGTCCTCAGAGCTGATGGATTTCACAACTGCAAGTACTTCTGAAGCTGTTTCTTCAACTGCAAATACACAGAGCTGGAATGGTCAGCAGTTAGAATTTATGTTTGATGGCTGTTCAGAGAAGTTATAAAAAATTGACTGTAGTTTTGTTCTGTATGCAGAGCATATGACTGAAGAATGAGTCCTAAATTTGACATTTGGAGAGTCAGAAAAGGATATAACTGAATGGGTCATGTTCAGCTCTGACCTAAAGCATTCCTAGCAAAAAGATAGTGCCAAGGAAAGTGAGTGTTCACTTACTCAAAGGGCTGCATAAAATAAGACTGCAGTTCATCAGCACTGAGAATAACATACTTATGAATGGATGTTGCAAGAAAAACATAGGTTGTTCAGAATTTATTGAGAATACGTAACGGAGGAAAAAAATTCACAGATTATAAGCAATGGAGAATACATCTGCCTTAGCATGCTAACTTTTTGAACATTCTACCAACAGCTGTATAAAGCAATTGCCTAAAAAAGATTTACTCTTTGTTATCTTAAAATATATTCGCCTCTGAATCAGATGAACCACAACAGACCGCACAGAAAGTGGTTTTTTTATTACAAACAATGAAAAGACGAAAATTAAACAACAAATGAGACCATAAGTCTTACCTACAGTATTTATATCAGCTAGAGGTCCAGATCCGACACAGCGTATGATAACTTCAAACTTGCTGTAAACTGCAGTCTTAGGCTTCAGAATTTATTCTACTATGTAGAATCATGAAAATCTAACAGCTTCCTAGCCATACTAATTCCTTGGCAGAAAATTTTAATATAAACTATGGATTATCTGCTTCAAACAAAAATTGGTTTGATTTGCAGATGAAAATAAATGGGAAGCGAGCAGCTTGTAAACCTAGAATATAGCAGCCTATAGGAATGGATATACGCACAGTCACTGATGATTCGTTGCCTATTTCTTTACTTTAGAATATGTTAAACTGTAATTATCGTGCAGATTCTGACACTTTATGTGAAAAGGTGTAACTGACAGAACCACAGGAAGATAATGGGTTGCTCTGTTATGCTTATCTATTACTAGTGTAATTGTTACTGCTGTTGCACCAAAGTTTGGAAAGAAAGGCAGAGAATTTTAGGAGACCTTTGGCAAATCTTGAAGCACAGAAAGTATTACTGAACGATTTCTAGGGATTACACTAGCAAAGGCCTTCCCTGTGAATTTCAGAATGCTTTATGAAATCATATAAGTCAAAAACGTCATAAGAATACTTTTTGCTCTAATCTGTCAACCTTTCAAATAGGAAGCCATAATAAAAAGCTAATGAAACTTCATCATTCTTAAAGTCGAGAATCCGTTTGATTTTGAGTTTCAATATGAAATATAGCTTTAATTCTGGTTTTAATTAAAATTTGTGTATGTTTTGCTTCGTCCTACTGTTGTGCCTTTCCATAGTTCAGACAGTATCTCGAGTATCTTTTTCGATATGCTTTTACTATTTGAACATAAACAATGATAGTATTACAAGAAGGGGGTAGTTTCCATTTTCTTCACATCCCTTTTTTTATATATTGCTTCATACACAGAAGGAAATTCCATTAATTAAATAGACTATAAATCATTGCCAAATATTTAATACATAGCACATATCTCTGTAACAAAAAGATCTGTAAATTCCTTGGATTTCAGGTAGGAAACAAACTTAAGTACCTCATGCATCTTGGAGATAAGAGAGGAATGAAGTTTCTGAGGTTATTTTCAGCCAGGTATTTGCAGTTCTTGGTGCTGCATATTAATATTTTAATAGATGGAACAGGCTGCTCAGAGAAGTAGTGGATGCCCCATCCCTGGAAGTGTTCAAGGCCAGGTTGGATGGGGCCCTGGGCAACCTTGTGTAGATCCAGGCCTGAGGTTGGTAGCCCTGCCTGTGGGCATGGGGGTTGGAGTTCTATGATCCTTGGGGTCCCTTCCAACCCATGCCATTCTATGATTCTATGATAACCTGTCACTACCAGACTGCAGTTTTATTCAAAGTTGATTAGTAAGTTTTTGTGCTTGTATATTCATTTTTCTTCTGTATTATCTCTAAATCTCTTCACATATAGAATACCATCACATACTCTGAAGATTTCCAGATATTGTAAACCCAGTCAAGCTCAATTTTTAGAATTAATGGGAATTTCATTAGCACTGTCAGAACTGTTGGTCTTTGTCTCCTGCCTCCAACTTTGTGGTACCTGTTCTGCTTGCCTGGCCAGATGTTACTTAGCTATGCAGCAACAACAAAACAACAACAAAGTCTTGGCTAATATCTAAATATTCTGCATATAAAATAAACTGTATGCTAAGCTAGAGGTTAGTTTGTTCTTGGCAAATGAGTTATAGCATCATTAGATCTGCATGTTCAAGACTGCTGAAATTCTACATCAGTGAACAACATCGCTAAGTTACTTGATGGTTGGTCATACTGTAACTCCAAGTGAAAAGGTGTAAAGAGTGAAGTAATAAAAAGATCAGATTTTTCCTTTCTGCATCGTATCCTAAAACTACTGTCTGTTTTCAAAAGCAGGGAAACAGCATGACTTTGAAAACAAGATAGTTAAACATATATGTCTACTTGCAACATAACCTACCAGATGGTGAAGAGAAAGTAATTCTAAATTTAAAAAAAAGAATAAAAAATCTAGCTTGCCTTATCATTAAAAAAATATTTGATTTGAACAACAGACATAACTACTACTGAACACTGTTGAGAAAATAAGTCCTTGCACTCTGCCTACCTTCTGCTTTGGTAGCAGGAAAGAAACTTGAAAAAGTGAAGTCTCATGCAGGAAAAAGCAGAGGTGGCTGTAAAATATTTTCTTTCCTTCATGGGTACAATGCTTTGGGATACAAGACATGGTTCAACATTCAAGAAAAACAAAGTTCCTATTGAAATTATGACGACTAAAGCAAAACTAATCCCTTTACTTGAATATACCACTATCTACTCCAAAAAGAGTTTCTAAACCTGTCATCTATCTACATATACAGAAGCAACTCAAGGAAATAAGACCTGAATCTCTGGAGGAACTTCTGGAATTTAACTCAAAGTATCACATAGCCTGAGCTTTAGGTGCTTTTCCATCAGTTGAAATAGAAAACATCATCCAGTCTGTTGTATGATAGCATGACATCTTTGGCAGCCTTTTAGGTAGAAGAGGTAATTTGCTAACCTGCAGCTGCATAGCTGCAGTAACATGAAACTGTGCCCACACCGAAAGGTCCACTGAAGTTTCGGTGTAATTATACTAAATTATTTTAATGGCTTCCAGATTTGACTTTCATACACTTTCATACCACCAGATATACATGTGATATGAATAAGCAACTGTCTGATCCTAACCATACTATCATATCCTAAGTATGAACCAATGAGAGCTACCTACCAATCTATCAAATATTGTCACTCATCCCATATGTTAAATATATCATATGTATTTACTATTATGCATTATTTATAATCTAAGGTACTGTTAAACATACTCTTATAGGTCCAAAGTATTGCTGGCAACTTTTGAGAAGAAGCAGTTTCCAAAGAAATGTGCAAGAAATTTCATTTATAGATATGAACAGTATTTGAAACTGCAGGTTGCAGTCTTTTCAATATAGTTTCAAGACTGAATGAAAGAGTGCCAGTTAGCCTGTTTCCTTTCAATTTACATTCAAAGCCTAAACAAGTATTTCATCCATGTTCAGAGAAACAAATGCCATCATGCAAGCTCTCACAAGTCCTCAAGACCTTTGCAGAACTGATTGGTGAAGTTGGAAGACATCTGCTTCTCCTCCTATGTCTCACCATCAGCAGCAGCTTCACAACATCTGTTTTGCTCTTCTCCCTTTCATTTCCTTTCATATCGTTGCCTATTTCAAATACCCAGGGGAATGGTGCTTTAAGTCTAACCATCTGCCACTGAGCCATTAAAAATAAATACAAATAAATATTAAAGCCTTGCTTAAAAGCAAGTGTGTGTATATTTTTTAAACGAAAGACTGTGTAAGTGTAATGAGTAAAGAAAATCACTAAGCCATATTCAAAGGTATTAAATCTACTGTTCAACATTTTAAGCATATGTATTTAGACTCTATACCCTTTAAAGTTAAAACTAAACGATTAAGGTCTGTATCCATAGTCATACAAATCTTTAAATCCTGTTGCATATAAATAATAATCCAAATATTTAATGCTTAATTACTTCAACTTTTGTCACTTTATTTTTAGTCTGACTCCAGATCTCATTCGATCTTTTCTATTCTAATAACAAGAAAGCTACTGTCAGCAGTCTGAGAAAGGTAGTTATAGGCTGTCAAGTCACTTCATTTTCTCTCAGAAAAAATGAAACAGATCAATCTTTTTAGTGCAAAACATATTTCCCAGACTGAATCATTCATGTATCTCTCCTCATCTGAAAAACTCCTTTGCTTCATGGTGTATGGACACAAGTAGATACAATACTCTAAAAATTACATCTCAGAGCTGTGTTCAGGTGTATTTTCATTTCCTGCCACAATTTACACATTATTTTTGTGTTATATTTTTCCTCACAGATCACATACCATATTAAAAATATATGCTTTATAGGTTATCTTCTCTTAACATTAATCTCTTTAAATCACAAGTATCCATGTCTTTTAAAAAGTCTCACCTTATAAGATCTAAATTTGACAAGGACTTTTCTGCATTTTCTGACAGTGATTTGTACTATGATTTCCCTTCTATTTTACTGCTTCTCTTGTTTCCTCTCTTACTTGCTATCTTGTCATCTTTCAGCCAACAGCAGCGAAACTGCGATGCTTGGGGACAACAAATAAAGGCCTATTTAACATTTTGTCATTATTGATCAAATATTAATTTTATTGATAAAAAGTGTCACAAAATTTTGTGCACAGGTGTTTGCCAGTATTTGAATTATAGACAGCAGAAAACCTGACATAATATTTTATGCAAAATAATACATAATAATATTTATGAAGAACAAGAATGCATATTTTGCCCTAATTTTAAAAAAATTATATATTACATGTCAGTGAGCTCACAGCAGAGAGAGCTAAATCTAGATTTGTACTTTCTCAGGATTGGGATTCCTTATTGCTTAGAGATTATTATATGATTTAATAATCACTGTGAATAATCAGTTAACTAGTATATCATCTTTTCATGTGGAAATAATTTCTTTCATACATTTATCCAGTATATGCATAGGAAAAAGTTAACTGCTGTGCACAATTCTGTATTAGCTTCATAGAATTGTTGCATGATTAAAATGCTTTTGTCATTATGATCTTGCATTTATAATACAACACTTCCTTACCTATGTCTCATCTTCGGAAACACGACTGAGTCTTATGAAACATTTTATAGCCATTTCCAATGATTTTTCATTTTTTCAATGAGAGTTTAAAATCAAATACTTGCATTACCTCATTAGTTTTGCCAGTATTAATTCAAAATGTACTGGGCACAAACACATTGGAAAAAATCTTTTAATTGATAAATTGATAACATTAGATACTTTTTTCAGCTTGTTTCTGAAATAAAGGTGATGGCCAGTTATTTGATGGTTAGCTCAATGTAACTTCAGTGTCCTGAGTGACATTATTGCTTTTACATGTACCTCCTCACAACATTCATACTAGTTCATTTTAAATTACATCTGGCTTGCATTATATTTACATCACATATAGTCCAAAGCTAAAAAATATACTTGTATGCAATAATAAAAACTATTTTAAGATAATTTAAGACAAGAATACATTATTAGAGTACAAATAAATACACACTAAGGAAAAGGGAAGTGATTACAGTCCATCTTAAATAGTGCAGCCATTCACTTGTAAACTAGGGTTTGTCTCTACATAACTAATTGCCTTCCTCTCCATCCATCCCTCCCATCTTCAGGCATTTTTACATTGCACTGAATTGTCAGCCAGTAGATATTAAGACTATTTTGTTGCGCTTAGTTTTTATGTGTGTTGGCAGTCTATTTTTACAGCTTTTTTAACAGATGGTTTTATATCAGTAAAGCTTAACAAGACACATAGCAAATAGAAATAAAACCTTCACTAGCAATATTGCTTTTCATTGCCCAGTTGCTGCCAACTAAGATATATTGGACCTATCTCTCATTAAAAAGCCAACAAAAAATGCAGTTTCACAATTCCTACGTGAATCAATTTACAAGACTACAAATTCTGGGAGGCATTTTTTGAACTGTGCAGCTACTGATTTCAATCATGAGCATTTACTGTAAGAATTATTACAAAAGTGACTACTGGCAAGACCTGCTGCCAGATTTTACTTCCACTATTTTGTGAATACCAATGGGAATTTTAACTCATGTGATCTAGTAGACTCTGGCTTTTGTTTTTAGGCTATTAGAGAAGATTTCAGAAGACATATCATTATGTGCACGCTCTGATGTGGTAGGTACCAGTAATGACTGACAACTCTCTATTCACAATTCCAGAAGATAAAATTTCAAATAGGTTTTCAGTGCCTGAAAATAAACCTTGAAAATTACATCCATGTTTTTATGTCATATGTTTAGTTTCCTAAATAAGTAACTTTAAGTAACTTGAGGTAATACTTAAAATGCAATCATACAGCCAAAACCATGCATTGCACTTCTCAGATTAGTCTAATACATCACACCTTCATCTTATACTGAGACAGAATAAATTCCAAGTTCGTAAAGCAGTAATACATACTTGGTTTAACTTTGAAGACCCTGATGATAATGGTTCAGCAACATTTTTGAAAACCTACCTGAATTTTCCTTTATGTCATTCCACATGGATAACAAAAGGATATTTCATTTAAAAAAACCCAAACAAAACAGAACAAACTGTAGTCGAATATTTTAGTAAAAATCCTCAAGCCCCAATGGAGAAAAGAAAGATATTTACCCAAGATTATATAATATCAAATAGTATTGAGATAAGAGTGGATCCTTCACTTTTCTGGTTTCATAAAACTGGAACTCATGTTTAAACAGGTGTTCTGTCAGACTGAATGTGACCCAAAATACATATTGTTTGGCAAGGGCAAACGACAGGCTTTTATTTGCAGAGGTGAGAGCATGAGGAGCATATATATCGTAGCAGAGTTCATACTTACAATTCATCTGAAGAAGTCCTTTTACCTGATTAACTGATACTCTTCCTCCAAATAAAGACTCTTCCTCTAAATAAAGACTCTCCTAAATTCAACATTAAAAGTTCCCCGATTGTTCCTCATATTTCTTTGAATATCACCTTGAAATTCATGAAGTATTTCCCAAGTTCTAAACATAGCTGCCAGTCAAGAGTCACACGCTTCCATCTGACACAGATATAACTCAAAAAAAAAATAATCTCATAAATCTCGATGGAGTGTCTCTAGATTTACACGAGCATTCCTGAGGTAGATGGAAGTTTGTCTCTTTTCCTAAGCCTTAAAAATGGGAAACAGAACTTTGAACATCAAAGACTTAATTTGCAGCCTCTAATTTCAGAATTGTTCAGGGAAATCAGAAGATCTAGTCACAATATCGCATAGAGGGAAAACACAAATTCAGGGCCCCAGTACCTGACACGCAGGAAAGCTATTCCCGTACTCCTTGCATGCCAGGGCAATATTTGTCTGAGCAATGCAAGGGACCTTGAGAAGTAGGCCAGTTTCTAAGCACATGGAGAGTTAGTGAAGCTTTAACTAGCACAGCATTTCATTCAAGAAGTCAGCTTCAAGACTTCATTTAAAATTATCAGGGGCACATTATCTGGGAACACAACATGAAGCAATTATTGGTTTAATTAGCCTGCATTCACCACGTTGTGCTCCTTCTCTTTGTTGGATTGCCAGGCAATTTTGTAAAATCATTAAGCAAGGGAACTATAATTCCATAATGACCCAATCTGCAGCTCCATCCTATCACACTGGAATATTTTAAAGTTATTTATGACTGTCCTCAATAAAAGCTAAGTCCATTGGGCAAGAAACACTTTGGGTCTC
The DNA here is from genome assembly GCA_022605575.1 of Laterallus jamaicensis coturniculus. NCBI lineage: Eukaryota > Metazoa > Chordata > Aves > Gruiformes > Rallidae > Laterallus > Laterallus jamaicensis. Next base: position 10,018,180 of record JAKCOX010000005.1, read on the forward strand.
CAAAATTCCAAATGGCTTCCCTTATTGAAAGGTTTTTGTTGTATTCAGTCATCTGTTCTCGTCTATGCTTGAAAGAGAATTTTTGCTGTCTAAATAAATGCATGTTGCTATGGAAATACACAGGACACTAACGGATATCTTTCTGCCCCAGGAAAAATAAATAAATAAATAGATTCTTTAATTTTCAACATAACCTTTGACACAGTGGACAGGAAGAGGGATTTAGAGCAGTGTAAAACAAACTCACTCAAAACATATTATATAGATCTTTTTCCTTGAGAAGCAAATTGAGTTAAAGTTGTTTTTCTAGTTAACCTTTCAGATTTTGACAATAAGAGGTGAAAGAATGCAACTCATGGCATTTAACAGTTTCTAATTTCTTGCTTTGATCATTATCATGAGGTTTATGTTCTCTCACTGTATCTTCAGCACATGAGACTAAAAGAAAGGTTAGATTTATAAAGTAACAGTGTGTCTTCATAACTTTAAAGTAGTAATTTAGTGTAGTATCATTGTCTTAAAAAATCCCAAAGCTTCATCATAAAGCATCCAGGAAGATTGCATATGAAACACTTCGAATATATTAAAAAGTTTAAATTATCAGCTGATGATAACTATCTTTGAGGATACCATTTGCCTAACAAAATTTTTTGCTAGGCTAAACCAAATCTGCATAGAAAGCTGCAATTTCTTCATATGCTTTGCTAAATAAATGATAGAAAAACTAATTAGGACAAATGAAGAGGAATAAAAAGCACCTTTCCTATTTTGCTATGGAGATAAAGTAGCAGCTCTTCATGGTACTAAGACTTAGGAGTAGTTAACAGAGTGAAATTACAATGGCATTTTTCATTCTAAAGGGACTTTACTAAGAGTATGGTCTTATCTAACAATTTTATGAGATACATTAAAATGTCTGTACCAATATAAGAGTTACAGAAAAAACAAGAATTTCTAAGGAAAAAAAAATTAAAAGAGAGAATTTTGTGTTATGTAAGTCAAGCAAACATGATTTAATAGTATTAAGAAAAAGAATAACTTGATCAGAATGTTTTAATTCACTACTGCTTTTAGCATGTTTACATGAAGTAGGCACACAGACATTAACTCTATGATTTAATCCTGGTACAGTGGGAATGTTAGTATACTGCATTGTTTCATCCAAAGGCACAAGCTCCTAAAAAGCAGAAAGGAAAAACGCATGGTTATGTCTAAGCTTCTATTATGGAATTATTTAGACATAGGAAATCTGATTTAAGCTTATTAGGTAATACATCTAGTGTAGATAAAAGATAATACCTTCATAAATGTGCTCAATTCAGTCAAACCCACTCTCTCTGTTAAGTTTCACTTAGAGCTCTTTAGCACATGAAAATGCATTCAAGTTTTGTTTATGCTATACAGAAATAATAAAAATATGTTCTTTAATATACGGTTCTTAATATCCTAATGTTGCTCATGTTTACCCTTAGAAATTAAATGAACATTTAGTTTGGACTCTTGTAGTGGTTTACATTTTTAAGTGATGTGTGCTACTGTATAATGAAATTAAAGTAAACTGCAGTCTATGATATACCCAATAAAACAAGAAAGAAAAAGGAAAAAAAAGCAAACCACAGACATCACAATTGCAGAAATGAGAAATGAGGAACCAAAAGCAGTCAAATGTAGAATGAGGATCCTGGTTAGAACAAAAATTGTAAAATGCTTGTCTATGACACTTAGAGATGAAGAAAACTAAAGAAAACCATAAAAGTAATTACATATGCTATGCAGAATTGTCAGGCTGTTTAAGTACATTCAAAAGCAGCTCATTCATGCTTTCAAACACTGCACTGCAGCGCAAGTGCAAGAGGCAATCAGAACCAAGAGGAAATCCAGAGAGAGAAGTGGGGAAATGACTGAATCATGTGAGAACAACATACAAACGTAGCAAAGATGACCTGCTCTTCTTTCTCATGGTATAACATAAATAAGTAGTCAGTTCTGAAGAGGAAATATAAATAAAAATTTAACAAGGTCTTAACTGGTCCCTGTAAATCAACTGGTTGCTTTTCCACAGGTACAGTTACAAGTTTTCACTGAATTTTCTTTTTATATATATTATATTTACATATATAACATTTCATGTGTATGCGTGTATATACATACATACATAAATATACACATGAATCTTTTCCTGCATGGGTTTTCTGAGGTCTAGCCAACAGCTGATTTTCAGGTTGTAGCCACTCTACTGTATTGGAACTTACAGAACCTTAAATACCATCAAAATTTCCCTTTCCTGCCAAATTTGACAGGAATTATTTTAGGGGCTAAGATGGTACTGGAGACATAGGTGCAACAGTTGTATATCTCTTTTTTGTCTTAGGAAGTTGCATTAAGAAGACAAAATATATTCTGTATGGTGCAGGAATAAAACTTAGGATAATTGTCATAAAGTCTAGAAGTATGCTGTTTAAAGTCCTTATTTTTAGGAAAAATAAAACTAGAAAGTTATCCAGAATGTTCAATCAGTGTGATGACATTGAATAAAATTAATAAAAAACAAGCATTGTAGAAGACGTAATATAGTTCCATGAATTTTTCATTGTAAGACTACAGATCATTATATTGCATAAATTTTATCCAGTGGATATTGTTTTCTAATACTGATTACAATGAGAAAGAAGCCTCACCTGTCTATCCTAGATACAGAATACTACCTGTCCTGATCCCTTCAACTCTATTACAATTTTATCCCTGAACAGCAACAGTGCAACTCTACTACAGGTTCTAAACACGTCTGAGACTCACAACCAAACCCTGCTTCTCGACTTTGATTTCTACATCTACCTTTGAGACAGAGGGAACTGATCAAAGTTTAACATTAAATAGTATCCTTCTTTAATACAATAACCTCAGGGCAATGTTGGCTATCAAACTTAGCCTGTTCCAACTCACACAGCATTGCACCGATCTAGGCCCTGTGCACAAAGGAAACAAAAAGGCAGATATATAATACAAACAGAAAGTCAGTACATTATATTATCTGGCCTGCGTTCCTGTCAGGAAAACAAGGACTACTGTTTCTGGTGGTAAGCCAGCACTGCATAAAAAACTAGAAATGTTCTGGGAGGACTTCAAACCAGCATGCTCCATTGCTATTGTATTCTTCCTTTTGAAACCTTTCAGACCACCTGGATCCCACGTTTATTCTCCTCTGCGAGGACATGTACATTTTTCCCAGACAGTAGAGAGCATTGCACGTTATAATCTGATTTCTTTACCTTTTATTGCCTCCATTACTTCAAGAGGCAAGAGAATCATATCGCTTGGAAAGATCCTACTTCCTCATACCCTCAAATCAACGGGTGCAATATTTACCTCATAAAGAGCTTTCAGAGATGCCCTAGACATCTTCACATGGTCTCATTTTGGTACTAAGGGGTTAGTACTTCTTGGAGGCTCAGCCATTCTTGATATCTATCGCTCACAGGAAACCCGTTTGCTGTATGTACACCAAAGAAGGTGCGGTAGAGTTGTGCATTCTCAATGTTATGTTTAAAGCTGCATTTGCCGATGATTTCAAGAAATCAATGAAAGCTGCATGTCACAGCCAGGCATACGCCAGCCTTTAATTTTCAATATTTTAAATAGCATAAAGACAATTCTTAACATTAAAATGGATAACCTGATGTTTTAAAAAGAAATATTTGCTATGGTGTAAGAGGACTGAACATATGATTTAAATTGACTGCTTGCACAGATGACTTTTAGATAAAGCGTACTAAGCAGCATATTATTTCCATGCATGGCAATTTACATGTGAAATTTCCATTAGTGATAATGACAGTGGCACGTATAAATCTCCAATTCCCTCAAACATTAATTGCAGTCATCTATGTAAGTACTTGGATTTTCAATGACATTATATCCATAGCTCGACAAAGTCAGAAGTGATCACAGCCTTGAGAGGCTAAACATTAAGCACTGTCATTACTGATGGCAGGTAGTAACTAAAATCTGTATCTACACCATTGTTGAAATAGAGCGTCACATAACTTTGGAAAAATACTAACGAAATATTCTTGCTTAATTTGCCAGACTCTTAAAATAAAACTAGTTGACAGAATTCTGAATTAAGCTGATTATAATTTTAAGCACACTATGCTAATACTTTGGAAGTTACTAATTTGCCATTTTTTGGAATTTGAATAGGTATGTGGAATCCACTTTAGACTTTTCTGAATCTTTAAGTGGTAGTGTTGGATTTCTTATAATATGGGGTTTTGTGTGAAATTTCAGAGCAGCTGTTGAAAGATGTAAGTGAACCAACAGGCTACTGAGAGAGCAGCTTCTGGGATTTTTTTGTATAGAGGTGAAATAGGCTTCACATTAGATGTCAGATATTGAGCAGAAACAACTCCAAATACATTTTAGCTCAGCAAATGCATTATTTAAATGGAATTGAACTTCAGATATTTCTGTTAATGAAATTATCAGAAACTGGGAGTTCTCAAATTATCTGTTATGAAAAAATAACTAAGGTAACATTTAGAACAAAATAAATACAAACTGCACTTGATATCTTTACACGATTACTGCATGACATTTGATTTTGCTTGTTTATCTTCAACATGCATCTTGCATTAGCTTTTTAAATTTTGAATCATAAAAGGAAATAACTACTACCTGATCATGATAGGAAGAGTAATAAAAAGTTACTGGGTTTACATTCAGTGTCCAACAGAATCTGCTCAGTCATAAAGCATCATCTTACTCAAATATCTAGCAACAAACAGCGGAGGCAGTGTGCTTTTACAGTGCAAATAAGAACCACCACCCCCCAAATTAGTTTTATTTGCAAAAACACAGAAAAAAAAAATCCCTTTCAGAATCCTGCACAAGTCTAAACTACACTTACTGCTGAGGTATTTGCAAAAGTTCTTAAGAGCATGAAGGAATTTAAAGCACAATGCAACCAAATTGTTTCAATCTTCATAATACAACCTCAAAGTACAAAACTGCTTATATTGGAATGATGTATGACAACAAATATGTCAGTCATTGTACTCTGGATTCAAATTAGGCCTGGTCTACTCTTGTAACTAATTATCAACACTTCAATCCTGAAATGCACTGCTAGCAAAATGTTACCAAGATTAATTTCTCAAGGTTAATTAATGTAAGGTAAAGGTTTAACAGTTAGTTAACCATGTAAAGGTTTAATACTTAATCATCCCAAATATTCCTGAAACATATCTCTTGATGGCAGCTATTTCTCCCTGTTGACTCTAAATGGATCTTGAGTAAGTATCTTAGATTTTGACAGAAATTCTTGGTTGTCAAATGCTACATGTGAGAACTGCCATCCTTCCTACAGAGCTAACATCTAACAGCAGAATTATTATGTTATAAATAGTCATTCTAGTTCTCCTAGGGGATGTAAAGTCTTACCAGAGAGATTCAGTCTGTGTTCCTTTGGTGAGATCTTTAACTATATCTGAATTTAACTTTAGCCAGCAGCTCTGTATTGTTGGAGATAACTCATCAGATCTCTGACAGATAGAGCCATGCTGGCAAGTTTTTACAGTAGAACTATCTTTAAAGTACTTTTAACGTTAAGTTAAATTACATCAGCAGCCATGGCTCCCTTGAGGCCAATTCACAAAATTGGGATTACCTAAAGTACTTTTGCTAAAGGTAGATTTCCTGCGCCTTTCCCTTTCTACTCTACAGCGATACATTGAGGAGAGTGGGGAAGATTAAACATTTCATTATAAGTGAATATCCTCAGCAGCCCCTTCTCAGTCCTGCACAAGCATGCGTGGGAAAAGCACACTGTGAACTAGAATGGCTTGTATACAACATGGCAGCATAGTAAGACTCAGACATATAATGGATCAACACCTACATCCAACATTCCCACTGGTGGGTGGTGAGCACATACACAGAATTATAGGCCAAGCAATATGAGTCTTTTAAATTATAGTTTTATTAAAGTGATTTTTTGTTAATTTTGGATAAGAAAGCTACAATGACATTTTCTTGCAACAGTCTGGGTACTCTGGATGAAGCAAAGGGAGATTCTGGACTCTTTTTAGGAATCATGGTTTTTCTCTATCTCCCTCTACCCCCACTTTCAAAAAAGAAATATGTTAAGCACTAGTTAGTATTAAATCTCTTCAGTACCAGCCACCTGATATCTAAATGCTTCTACATATTTTTGATTACAAACATTTAAGTATTTCATCACACTTTAAAATAGAACGTAGTGTTCATTTGTAACTGTTCAGTTGAGAATGCATGAATTAGCTGTGGAGTACAGTTAATTTTATTCTGTATTTGAAAACACCACCAGTAGTTAGCTATCTGTTTTTTCTAGCTTGATATGAAATGGAGATTGAGATAAATTCATTTACTTGAAACACTAAATGTGCTTCAGGATTCTATCAACCAAACTGAGGCATCAGTATGTATCTTTTATATTTTAAAAGGTAGAATCACATTTCATACTTTCATGAGACAAGCAGTGCAATGCACAGCAAGTGATAGGGAATGTGTTTTTTTCAGCGGAGAAAGCAGATAAAATCTTTAACAGATTAAATATTTTCCCCCTAATTGACAAAAACGCTGTAAGATTGGATGTGATCTTTTTTTCTTCTACATATTAGGAGACGGTAAATGACAAAATATTTGTTGACAAGTGTAAATAATTATTTGTGGAAAAGACAAGGAAAAGTGACATTCTGGTTTTGAGTGACTGCAATTTTTTTTTTCCATTCTCTTTAGGACAACCACCATATATGTCATTTTCCACCTTCACATCTTAATGAACATTTTTAAAATAGTGAAAATACATACACCACTTCTTTAAGGAAAAATTCTATTATCATTTGTCTCAGTCTGGCTGCTTCAACACCAAATACTAAATATTCATTGTAACAATCAAGTAATTAAGATAAGAATTCCAGAAATTGCCCTGAAAAATACATAGGATGGAATCTATGAGATTAAATTTTTGAACCAAATATTGTATTTTTTTCTTACTCTCTCATCAGGTTTCTGGAGATCTTATTCCCTTCCTCATTCCATAACTTCAGAGTGGTATTCTTAATGAAGTTATCTTAGCTTTTTCTAGTTGGCTCCTCTGTTAAATATCTGATCCAGAATTTTGTATATAATTAGAAGATCAACTGCTCTGAGGGGCAAACACTTTTCTTGGAAGCGTAAGTATGTCTTTAAAAAGTACAATGTTTTTAATCAGTGCGTTTGGATGTTATACTTCATTTTGTTGTTGTACCATCTGCAAAAGAGACATCAATATTAGAGCTGGAAAATCTGATGTTTGACCTCATACATGCTACGAAGAGGTCAAATGTTAATTCGGGCCTTATCTTATAAACCATATGAAGATACTGACTCATATCATACATTTTCAGTATTCAGACAGCAGAAATATGAACCCCTAGCAAGTAGTATGGCAAAATATTTACCTGGATATTCTGAGTTTTATTTGGTTTATTGTCTATACTATATTTTCTTAGGGTTATAAAAGAAGTGCTGCAAGTATGTCTTCTGAGAGGTTACAATACTGCTGCCAAGTGTCTCTAATAGATTCTTTTTACATGGACAATAATTTTGGAATGCACAATCTGAAGTGTAGTGCTGTGGCACTGCGAAGCATCTGGAATTCCAAGTGCCCTTCACAAACAGCAACATTTACAAACAGTGATGTGGATGTTTGCTGCAAATGAGCTTGCTCTGTACTCTTAGTATTCAGACTTTAAAGTTGCCTTCTAGCCTCAGAGGATCTGTATGAGATACAGCTTATTCAAAATTCAGAAATATTGTAGATGAATTACATACTCCCATAAGCACATTAACTACAACTACATATATTGCCAATATATCACATGTTGAATTAAATAAATTGAGAATTTATTGCAGCTTACATAGAAATAAAAGCAGAGTTTATTAAATCAGCCATATTCCAAATCAGATGCATAACTTATCTAATCAAATACTTAATATATCGAATGAAAACCACCATACCTGCTGTATCAAATACATCACGCATTGAATGAAACATACCATCCAAAGAGCATATTGATATTACAGTAAATCATGTTGAATGGCTACGTAATTTACTAAATTAAATAAACTGGACCAATACAGCAGTCACTGAACCTAGCCTATCAGATCATAAACAAACACAAAGCTTAGATATTTTGAAATAACTTATTGTGCATTCCCAGTTCAGTCTCTGTAAAGTGTTATCTTTAAATGGACAAGGTCTACCAGAGTCTTGGGAAATTAATTTTCAATTATTGAATGAACATCTGACTAATTTAGGTATAACACTTGAGCAAGAAATGCTATCATTACTAGATATCCAATGCCTTCAAAAAAATTATAAAGCAAATAGCAAATCAGAGATTCATAAAGTTCATATTAAAAATATTCCCTGAGAAAGGCTACAGAAAAGATCACAATTTGGCCAGTTTTGTCCACACCAATTCTCATAACAAAATCACAACAAAAGACCTAAGTTGATAGTGAGAAATAAAATTCTTTAGTTTTAGAGACATTTTTAAGAAAGAAGTGACTTGTTTACGGCCAGATTGAAAGTTTAATGTGACACAGACCTGAATTATTTCCCCAAAATAACTTTTTAAAGGCAGGCACTAATTATTCAAAGTTAAGTAGTAAACCATTAGACTTTCCATGCTAAATTTAATCAGAATTTTAACAATTAGACTGTTTTCTGTCTCGTAAATTCATAATGTGTTACTGTAATTAAGATCATGTATCTTTTTATAATAAAAATTGTTGAAGACAAATTTACATGAGTATAGATATTCAATATTCTTCAATTATGAAAAAAAGAACAGATATTGATTTCCCTAGTGGTTGATACTTTTTTTTTTTAAGGGCTTACCTTCATAGGAAAGACACATCCTGTCAGTACTCTTGCTGCAAAAAAAAGAATGCACTGTTGCCAAGGTCTAATGTATATTTGTTTCTACTATGGAGACAAAACGAGGTTATTCTTAAGCAAATCTATGTTTTTTTAAATAATTAACCATTACAAAATATAAACGTATATAAAGCTAAGTGAATAAAGATTTATGATTATTTGTTATAAATGTTTTAAGGAGCGATTTTTAGTGCTTGGTTTAATCTAATTTTTAAGATTCTCTGAAGCCTGAAGTAAACATCATGTTGACACTCAAATTCATACAGAAACTCCTGTCTTATGAATATACTTGAACCTGTGAGCTCATGGGAGGCCCATCCATATAATAATAGCAAGTCGGCAATGAAGATATTTAGCTGGGCACTGTGGAGATCTGATCCTCTGAGCTGCAAACCTGAAAGCTGTTTCTTTTATCACATAATAAATATTTAACCTCTGTTTTATTTAAGGAGACGAGTTTCAACCAAGGAATGGAGAAAAGATTTTAAGTTGTGGAGTTTTTTTTCCTCATGTTCCCTCATAGTACCTCGAAGGTGTTAGCATCTATGAAAAAACATAAAATCCTCAACCAACTTCTCTCAGGCCCAATGAGGAAGTTAGCTACACAGATGCTCATTAAATACTTTCAACACTTACCTAAAAAATAAGGCGGTGTTCTCTGAAAGCATTAACAAATCCCAGGGTGTCAATACATGGATAGATAGGAACTTTGCAGAAATCTTTCATTCTTAATTCCTCTTTCCTGAGGAACAAGAGACCAGCTGGAGACTTCCACCCACTAAAGCATCATCTATAATGCAAACCAGCAATCAATACCAAAAGCAGATGTTTTATGAAAACTTCTCTTGCTTTCTCAGCTTCAATCCCTTTAACCCATGCTGAGAAGTTAAAGAAAGAAAGAGGAACACTATCAATGTAAAGGGCAAAGCTAAGGATGAAAAAGCCATGTCAGAATTAGAAAAGGTAAGCTACTTTTTACAGAAAAACATATATTGAGTTCTTCAATGCAGTAGATTGAACTTAACAGTCCTGTAATTCTCTAAATTAGACTGCTTTGATGCAATGTTCAGAGTTGCTGTGTTTTGAAGAAAATACATTTGCATCCTTAGAGGCATTCAACTCTACTTTAGAAAGTCATCTAGTAAAAGGTCAATTTTGAGAATGCTGGCACGCCCATAACCTTTCATTTCTAATGAAATGCTCTGCAGATTCCTAATGGAGAAATGGCTCGTGTAGTCCCTATAAATTTTGATTTGAAATAAGTTCCCACATAATACATTTAGAGAAGCCTTGGAGTCTTTTTCCTCCACCTTTTCAGAAAAAAACCAGTAACTTTGGTTATCATCTTGACTGTGCCTTATTAGCCAAGGAAAGAAAGACATGTTTAAATTTCAAATACAAGTCCCATTTTTTCAGAATTGTATTTCTGAGCAATTAGTTTTCTGTATGCTGATGTGCAGTGCACAGTGTGCCGGGACTTAAAGACTTTATGTTGTTTGTATTTCTCCAAGAAACATACTGAGTAATTTTTATTTTTTTTAAAAAACATAGCAGGAAGAAAATAGGGCTGATATCAAAACACAATACAGAACACAGAACCCTGCTTATTTTATGGGTGTTTCTTGTAAGCTGGAGACCCCATTCACACAGATCTCATTGAAGGCATGGTGCCATCATTAATTGCAGCTGAAATTGAGTGAAACACTTAATTGCTTTGCCTTATTAGTAGTTTGAATTCAAAGGAGTTGTACCAGTTGCTTTTTCCAGATGCATTACATGAAAGCTAGTAACCTGGAACAAGGTAAATACTCATATGCTGCCTACGTACTAGACCCAAGGAAGCAGTTTTGCAACAGGATCATACTTGGGAAATGAAATATGCCTTAGAAAGGACAAAAGTTTGTCACAAAGCCAAGTGTTAGTTCACAAAGTGTTAAATATCTAAGAGCTTAATTTAGCAGAGAAGTTGCTCTGATAAATCTGTTCCTTCTTCATGCCAGATTACCAAGAAGAGGATCAAAAATTCCATTAAGAGAGAGGAATAACAGGATAGTCTTGATAAAGAGTCCCTAACTTTGGCATATGCTTATGAATTGTGAAAAGTGGTATGCGATGCAATCACAATGTAAAGTTCACATAAGGAAATACGCAGACTAAAATCTGGGTTTCTTCTACTCAAGTTGTAAATTGTAACCAAATATACTCCATCGCCAATTGAATGCACGAAAATGGCCTGCTTACAGATAAAGTGTGTCAACCATGTCAGGAATTCTAAAAATAAGAAGAAACTCTACTATATGCCATTACCAGTAAAACGTATGAACAAAAGCTCTAGGACCCAGTGAGAGTTAAGAAGGAAGACTTCTGGATATTATCTGTCTTTGCAATATTTTAAGACATATGGCATGCCTGATTCGTTTTATTTTAAGCCTACCTGAAAAATGCTTATTTAAATTAAAAGAAAAAAAGAAAGAAAAAATACATTCCTTAGGGACCCATTAAAACCAGAACATGTAATTCCAATCATATCTTCATCTTATATGTGCATCTATATATAAACTACATATATATATATATAGTTATATATATATATAGATATGTGCATATTATTTAAAGTGAGACTTGGGAGAGCTAAATTCTTTCCTTTGGTAGGCATAAAGCAAAAGCAGAATTCGTATCAGAAAATTCTAACTAGCCTTTAATTTTAACAGAAAATTAATTCAAATCAGATTCTCTCACATTTCATTATGGTGACGTTTCATGCTGCAGCATGTGCCCTGTGAGGGGCAGAGAACCAATCTTTGGTCTAGGGGATGCCCAGGTACCTAGGTAGTACCACACAGTATTTTACACAGCGAGTTAGGCACTTAGGGGTGTCTGTTGATATTAAACACTGCCAGACTGAAACAAAGGGTTACTTCCTCCTCTGCCTGTGCATCAGCCCTGGCTGGAGCTGCCTGCTTGCAACCAGGAACTGCAACTTACCCATCGAGCACAGCATGGGGAGCTGCTCTTGAAATCCCACATTTTAAAATACTTTGTGGTCTACTTTTTCATACTTGCAGGCATTATTAGATAGAGTCAATCTACTTAGCTCACAAAAATAGGAGTATAAAATGCAGTGAAGAAAAAATAGCATTAAAAAAATTACTTGACTTTTTGACTTTCCTGGTAGAAATAATTTGAGTCATTTTTAATTTCATCCAGGCTGAGCAGACAGCACACTAAATAGTCAAGTGCTGTATTATGGCAGTCAGGGAAAAAATGCAGACCTACAGTTTACATCTTACATTTTACTTTTTTAGAATTCAAGATAATTAAAATTGGACATTAGGACATCATTGTCTGGAGTGGTATTTGATAGCTGCATTTTTTATTTTCAGGTTAGAGACATGGGTCACAGAAAATACTCCTAAACCATACATAAATAAAGCATTAGAAAAATTATTCAAAAATAGACATTCATATTAACAAATAGATAATAAAAACTGGTTATAGGGCATTTTGTAGGCCCTTGGGGAAAGATAAAGCATGCTTCATTAAAACAGGATGGGGCAAAATAATTCTGTGGTTAAATCTGTTTGATGTCAAGGGTATAATCACAGAGGAGAACCCTTTCTTACACATGAAAATGTTACAGAAAATGAAGGCATATAATAATAAAAAAAACTGTCTCCAGATAGATACATATTTGTCTATTAAGCCATACACGAATACATCTTTCTACATTTAACCAACCCATGATCTGCTTTCAGTGTTTGAAAATGCATCATGTGCTGTCTAGAATTAATAAAAAAAGGAAAATAATTCAAAGGTAAATACAAAATTTCAGGATATATAAACTTCTGTGTATGCAAATAACATGCAGGCACATAGAAATAGTTTTATTCCACTATAATGAAATGTTTCCATTTTACGTCTGAACCCCTGGAAGGGTAGGGAAAGAGATGGTCAGTATTTCAGCCTCCATTTAATAGCTTTTGAAAAATTGAGGAAAAATCGTCATCACAAAATGGAGATTAAGACATTATTCAAATGCCTTTTCCATAAAATATTAGATATCTCTAAATGGCTATGTTCTTAAGCAATTAGGTTCAAGCTCCAAAATCAACTACCCCAAGTTTTCATCACTTTGTCTATGTGTCTTTTTGCTTCTTCCTCTGCTGTACACTATTGACGAACCTCACCAGCAGTCCTTAAAAATGGAAGAAATTTTCCCAAACTGGTTTGAGTAAGTTCTTAGAAAAATGATGCAAGCTGCAAGGGGAACCCTAACCTCAGGGCTGAGTTATTACCTGTGAGAAATGAAATGGCAGCAGCTGTTTGGAGAACTTTCACATAAAAAAACTCCCCACAAAAAACAAACAACCCAAGATCTGGAACTTTTCCAGGTCAGGATGCAGAACCTGGCTACTTTTCTGTTTACTTCCCACAGAGCACCTAGATTAAAGCTCGTTCCTTGGAGATTTAGCATAAATACTTATCAGCACTCTTTGCTGAAGGTCTCCAGGGGGGGTTGTGGGATTTGCTTGTTTGGATTTACAGAGTATAACATGTAAATTCATTCTTGTCTCCTTGAACATCCTGTTTATACCCATAGTGCTAAACAAGGTTTTACAGATCTCAATTCCTGATAAATTATATTTTATTGTGATAAACTGGAAATTACTAAGCCTCCTTAGTACTATTTTTTTTAATTATTATGTCTTCTAAATTCTCATGCATTACATTTAAAGACAGGGTGAAGCACCTGGCTCATTGTTAACACCTGAAAAAGCACAGGTGCCATTTGAAAACTGAAGCTCTACTAAAGCAAACAATCAACTGAACAAAGGAGTTTAGTAAAGGACATGAGAATTAGGCTGTAGGAATGCTAGGGAACAAAAGGTACAGCTGAAACTAGTAAAGACAATCAAATTCCTCTCACTCAACCTGCCACTTTGTAGGTTCATGAGCAAAGCACCAAACAGTTTCACAAGAGCCTAGATTGTAACTCTTGCTTTGGAATTGACCTTCTGTGTAATGCTTGGTACCCTTGTTATGGCTCACTGCTAAGCCTCACGTACCCTCCTGTTGGAAAACACTTTGAAAAGAATAGTGAAAATGAAAAGATAATTATTGTTGTTATTACATTTATTTTCTTCACTAGGCACCTCTAAAAGACAAAAGAAATGAGATGGATATCTTGTTTCCTGATCTTCTGGTTTCTCTCCTGAGAACTTTCAAGTTTGAGGCATACATCTGAGTAGTGATAATTGTTATCTTCTGATCCTTCTTGGAGTAGAATTTGTGCAAAGACCTCAACTGGATTTAAAAAAAAAAAAAAGGTCAGGGGAATTTTTCTGCTCCGTTAAAAAAACCAAAAAGACCCCAAACCTAAACATTGGAATTTGTCTGACTTATTTTCTACTATTGAGAAAAACACATAGAAGAAAAGTACATAGAATAAAAGTAATTTCTTTTGAATACTATTAACTGCTACATTTCTTCTATGTTAATGAAAACACCCCATTATGATGTTTACATGTTATTTTCCCATCACTCTGATTATCAACTGTATCTTTCTCCCATTTAATAGGAAAAGTCTTATAGAGAGAAGTAACCTCTTCCATGTATACACAGGAAAAAGTCTAACCAAAGGGTGTGACAGAGAAAACACATTGAATTCTTTTGCATTTCTTTTCATTCAGATGCATGAGCCTATGAAAAGAGTTGTCAAAGACAGCTCCCTGCTAGTTGTCAGTGGGGAATGATTTCAGAAATCTCTGTCTAAATCATCACTGGCATTTTCCACTAAACTTTTTGGTAAGAACTTGAAATGCATCACCCTGTTATTTAATCCTGACTCTCTCAAAAATATCTCCAAAGAATTTACTTATTAGCATTTGAAAGAAACTATTACCTTTACAGAAATCTTTACAGCCACAATTCTGAAAATGCATAACACACATCTTCCTTGGAAGATTTAATTTTGCCATGAAGATAAGTAGATAGTGTGTATTTCACTGGGAATGCTAAAGCCCTTCCCTTGGCATTTCCAGGCACTGGAAGAAGTAAGGATGGAAATTAATGTTTGTCTTTCTTGCAATGCCTACAGGTTTTCTTCACTTTGATAGAACAAGTTCTTCTAGTCTGCTCTTCCACTTGCTCTGTGCTGAAGAGGATGCATAGGGATGGAAAGAACTGCTTTCTACAAAATCCTACTCATTACAAGGATAAATTAAGTTGAAATTGAAGCAATGTTTTTTAATACCTGGAAATGACAAAAGAAAGACTAAACATGGGCTGAAATTTAGTTTTGCATTAACTAAAAGAGCTGGACTGTCCTAATAAATAGGGCTCAGATAAATCAAGGAATAGAAAACAAGAGTGCACATATTGTTAAAAAAAGAAAATCTGCTAAGCTTTATTAGGATTGTTAGGACTGTCAAAAGCTGTTTGGAATGACACAGTAAGGTGTCGTGACAAGTCCCACTACAGATTCTTCAGATGCCATAACAATTATGAAAGCAGACAGTATTTAAACATGCAGATTTAACTTTTTAAATCACCTATATTAGAAATCCTATGACAATTTTAAATATGTATTTTTATTTGTAAGTTGTATCTTCTATTTTGCAACAAGCCCCAAAATACTGAAAGAAAAATATTCTTCACCATTCCAATGTATCCCCCTATGCACAATGACACGTACACATTTATTGTGTTTATTATGCTTACTACTAATAAAACTGAAAACGGCCAAAGTATATCAGATGTGTCTATTCACAACTCAGAAAGATATCTAGGCTTTTATGCATCAAGTTCACTGCCAAAGACTGGAGCTGAAGCAAACCACAGGTTCACAAGTAAGCACAATATGACAACATTTTCTCTTCTGGTAAAGAAAAAAAAGGAAGAAGAGAAATTGTATTAACCTCCAGCAGTGGTAATTTGAACTGAGGCAATATTTGGAAAAACTTTGAAGCCATCTAAGCTGATCTGTGTTTTATATGTTCTTGTGTGCAAACAACACTGAACATTTCCTTTTCCCTATGTCATCTGTAAATCTGATGAACTGCAGATTTTTTGAAGTGCTTCAGAAAGATGTGATTAAAATTAACATTAGGTAAGGGACTTAAACCCATCAGAAAATCAGGAGGGAGCAGAAGAAATTTCTGTGAGAAGAAAATGCTTAAGATTTTTATTTTACTACATTTCACCTTAACAGATTATCTCATTCCCTTGTTTGACTATACTGCTCTCAGAGATGCGATGAACTGCTGCCACTGTATACTTAACTAACTTATTATACGTTGCAAAGACCCCCTACAGAAAATATTCCCTCTAAATCACTCCAAAGTGTTTGTTAAGAATTGGATTATTAGTGGAAGTCACAGTTTTCTGGTACTGCTTGGAAGTGGATATTTTGACTGGATGACAGCTGAAATTCCAAATATTTGGATAGAAACGATTTCTCTTGTGGCTTGCGTGGTACTCCTTCTTTGTGTGTATATATACTTGTATATCAATGTCTAAAACTTCTGAAGAGAGGTCTATTTAAAAGAAACAGCTATGTGCTTTGTAAAAGTAGCACTTAAATGTTTATGTGAACACTTCTCCATTGCTGCTGATTGTTTCATACTGAGCATTCTCCTGTTTTTTTTAAGCGATAAGCTTGTTCGTACCTAAGATAAATAAGTAGTAGACATCTTGCATATTGTAAGTTGCATTTGCAATGTAAATTAATAACACAGCTATCATAAAAATAACTACCAACTCTTCAGGTGACAGAGAAGATGCACTTTTCAGCTGATTCAGCTCCCACCACGCCTTCTGTTAATACATCCAGTCAAGAGTCAGTCATCAAACGGGCACTTGCCTGTTCATTTGATTCGCCCCGAGGCTCACTTGTGAGAAAATTAAACAGAAACAGTCATAGGGAAAAATATAAGGTTACCTCAGAGAGCAGTCTTTGCCTTTACTCTCTGCAAGGAGAACACTTTGCCTCCTGAAGTACTCCCGTCCCCAGAAGGACCATTAACAAGCAAGTCCATTCACATGGGAGACTTCTGCAATGGTTTGTGTCCTTTGACTCCCTGCCAGTATAGATCCAGTCCCACTGAAAGGAGTTGCTTCTGGTACAGACCCAACTAATTTCCATTTCCATTCAGCTCATTCATTTCACGGCTCTCAAGGCAAAGCCTCAAGTCTACACTTTGTCTCTGCCCTAACTATGAGGACTCGGCAATTAGCAAGGATCTATGACAGAGTTAAGAGTGGGAAGTAGAAGTTAGAGGGAGAATTGTGGAGAGTTTAGAAGTCTGTTGTCACCCTTGCAAACAATACATTTAGTAAGCATGAAGAATGTCCATGGCAATACAGGTCCATGCTCAAGAACTGTACTTACTTGGGCATGCACGTTCTTTCACTTATCACTAGTGCCTTCACTGGTAACAGCAAATTATGTCAGAGTAGAATCTTCTTAAACATATTCTAGATGGTCTGTATGGGAATTAGCTTGTTTCCATAGGGAAGTGGGAAAACTAACACTTCTTACATGGCACAAGGTCACTAAAGGTTGGCTCTTTTATTGCTTTGCTTTGTCTAGCCCATGATGGTGTTTGGCAATTATTGATAAACATGGTAGAAAAGCAAACAACTGACACAGAGAATAACTTTCCCTGCTCACAAAAAACCCACAAAGAACCCCAAACCAAGCTCTTACTTCTTTGATAAGACAATAAATATGGTTTAAACTTTCCAAAAAACAAGTTTTCACAAAGCTAGTGAGGACAAGGTTGCACATTTACTTTTGTTCCAATGATCTGTAGAAGTTTATACAAGGTTATTACCTCAATGTATGAAGAAAAGGTTTCACTTACAGAGGCTGGTCTTGAATGGAAACAGTTTAATTTGAGGGATGTAGCACAGTATTTGGTATTATTGGGATTGATCGTCTCTGTATATATCAATAACCTTGATTTGAGAAATGTGTTGATGAAAGCTAAAATGGACGAAGACAATCAATATGAAAGGGAGAAAACAGAACATATAAATAAATAAATAATGGACTGAAGAAAGCAGAAGCATGGGCTTTACATGAGTCATACACAACATTGTCAAATGAATGCACCTCGCTGTAAACAATGTTAGTAGGTTGGTGCTTCTTATAGCAGAGACGTCTCTTTATTCGTACTAGCAAACAGAAGTAAACAAAAAACAAAAGGGTTTCTGGACTGGCCTGTTGGATTAAAATAATATTCCCTTATTTCATTGTAAATGCCAGGAAAGACAATTATACTGTTACTGCAGACCCCACTTAATTTCTCCAGCAAAACCAGTGTTCATTTACAATCTCCTGTTTTATTGCTTTCTGGCCCCCATCCCTAGTTAAATATAACCCTTCCTACTTCAGATGAATGTTAGGGGTTTTGATAGCTATCAGGGAGGCATCTGTGCCTCCTTCAGAGTTAAAAATAAACACACTGCCTTCTCCATTTCTAACAGAAGTAAACAATAACTGGTACATATTTAAAATACTAACCTTTTCTGCCACACAGAATGGACAAACTTCAAATTGCCATGTAAAGGTTGCTGGAAAATGTTAAAGAGCATTTTGTCTATCAAGATTTTCAGGGCAAGAGCACTCAGTACAGAAGAAAACCTCACTGTGCTATTTTTCAGTAGTATGAATCATTTACAAAAATCAAAGTTTTAATTACCTCTGAGATACACAATACTGATTTTACAGATCTCTCCCTGTTTTCATCACAGCAGGAAGGGGTAAAACAGCTTAATAAAGACGTGCAAGAATAATTGTTCATTACATGTTCAAGAAGACTTCTAGAGCAGATTTCATCCGCTATTGAAGGTTTGAGACAAACTTACACTACAAGACAAGCTTTTATTAATAATTCTCCCATGTCTCAAAGCAACAGTATGAAAGGCAAAGACACTCCAAGGTGGTGTTCCCATAAACCCTGAGACTTCCAGGCAGCGCGTCATCAGACCCCTCTGATGTGGCTACCACCTAAAAAGCATTAAAAAAAATTAAGACTGAGTCTGACAGAGAGAGCAGAGAGGATTTTGGTGTCAGCATGATGCTTGTTGAACATTGTTATAGAATAATATGAGAAGCTTGAGAGCTGCTGGGCAAAAGGGATGTTTTGATTTTTTTTTTTCCTAACATAATTGTAAAAAAGTTTTCTGTTAACATAAATAAAGACAGACCTTTCAGAATAATACATGAAAATAATGCAGTGGTATCAGATCAGATCTGCTTATGCAGTAATAGCATGAAAGTCCCAAACTGTCTCTATGAAAAAAATACTATTAAGTATTCAATTGATTCAAATAAATTTATTTAAAGACATTAATAAATACAACCTCAAAAAGCAATCTCTTGAGAAAAAGTGCCAGTCAACTTTGTAAGAAAATAATTAATTTTCTTCTGGAAAAAATGGACAATTCAATCCTTAATTAACAGCATTAACTCAAAAGAAGTATTAAGAAAAAGAACAGAGAACAAGAACTGAAATGGAATCATTATGTCTACAGAAGAAGATTAGAAGCCAAAGTATTAGAAATTTGTAAGACAAATTTGCAATATATGATGATCAGAGTACATTTGGGAGAAAAGGGGAGAACAGAACTGGAAAGGGAAATGGAATATTTATGGAATGATAGAACTATGAACTTAAATGGAACAAAATAATCAGCCCAGTCAGTGGTCTGCTAAATTTAACTCTGAGTGGAATCCTTTTCATTTATATTCATGGTCTTTCAGATTTTATTTATTGGTGCCATAACATATTTCAGGCTATCACCCAAAAAACAAGGTGAAGAGTAAATCTAGTAAGAACAAACACAGAAGATAGTGGATGCCAGGTGTTTGGTGCAACAAAAAGACTGTTAAAAAGCGACTAAACAGATGACATAAGAGTGTGAGTTTGATGACTGGCACAACCACATGATTTTATAGGAAAATCAGGTATCAAGGAAACCACCTTGAGCTGATCTGTCCTGCATGAAGATCTCTACTAGCCAGGGACTATACTGAGGACACAGACTGCAATACAAACACCACCGAAACAGTAAGAATACTCCTTAGCATAAAATTGGCTCCTTTCAACAAGCATTCTCCCAAACAGTTCTTGGCCCTGTTTCAGGCACCTGAATAATACATGCTCCATACCCACTGTCAGTTTGCACATAGTCGTTTTGGTCTGGAAGCTAAGGAGCTCCATTCCACGTTAGCCTCAAAACATGGGAGTGCACCCTGGACTCGTTAGCACAAATACAGCCCGAGAGGCTGACTCCAGAATACATAGCAGCAGTGTTTAGGCTGTTATGTTCATTTCCTCTTCCTCCATCAAGCTGTGACTCAGGTACAACTTTGTACCACTAGGCAATAGAAAAGGAACAGGTTTCTTCTGAAGCACTAAGTAGCTTTTATTTCCTCTTCTCCTTTACATTGATCAATACAAATTCTAAATTTTTCCTAATGTACTCTTTAAAGTCGTTAAAAAAAAAAAGCAAACAAGAAAGAGTTTAATAAAACCATTCCTTCCTATAAATTGCACAGTCCTAGCACTTCATTAAAACCCAAACTTGCCTGTGCACAGGAAAGGTGAAAGGATTTGGATTCTGAGCCAAGATAGCAATTGCATTGGCATTTTTAATATCCTAAAAAAAAGTCACAATGATGTCCATAATGTGTGATGCTACAATGATCATTATTAAAACATCCCACTTTTGCCTAGGGACATTACTGTAGGGCTCTCTCTCCGTATACACTGTTAAGTATTGCTGATAATTCATAAAACTGAGAGTAATTAGGTAGTATAAAAACAACGATGCATAACTTTGCTATCAGATCTACTTGATATTTCATACAGGGGCATCAACCTCTTGCCATGCAAGTTAAAACATAATTCACCCATATCTCTCATTTTTAGATCCTTAGAGAAGAACAGAATCTCTCAGTGGCTTTTCCAAAACTAATCTTCAGATTCCTGTCCAGGGTCAGGCTTGTTTTCATCCAGAGAGTGAACACTGGGGACTTAGCAAATACTACAGATTACAGGAGGGCAACCTGTACGCTCACACTGCTAGGCAGATCCTGGTATATTCCTCTCTTAGATCTCCCTAACACTGCAACCTCAATAGATGAGGTTGCTTTATGCTGCTTTCCTGGTAATGTCAGCAGGGAAATATTTGCCTTGCCTATCTCCTATTCCTCCCCCTCCTTTCTCCTCTTCCCCAGACCACAGGGTATGCTCACAATTGTGACTGTAGCAATTGCTTCTCTCTTGACATTGTGAAATACTGGAAACGGAAGTAAAAACTAAAATAAAAAAAGCAGATAAAGAAATTCTCCAGTCAACCCCAAGGATAAAAAATAGTCAGATGTTGGTGTAAAGTCTTAAACTTGATTTGAGTGATCAATAGGTATTTCTACCAGTAACACAATGTGGATTAAAAGGATGTATTCTGGTTTTCAGTACAGTGTTTAAATACAGAAAATACCACTACAAATTAAAGTTACTACTTTGTGAATGATCCATTTGCAAAAATATGCCTTAAAAAATACTGGGAACCAGTTGAGTATTCTCTACAGCTTCTGCGTTCTAAACACAGTAAGACATATCTCATTTGTAGCTTGGCTCTAATTAATTTATTCCTTGCTCAACAGCTGAGTGGGTAAGCATATTTTAATAAGTCAAATAAAAAGCACTGCACCTAGCATGAAAGTTTCTAAAGATTTTATTTCTTAATTGTAAAATTAAGCACCCAATTTTAAAAAAAAAAAAAAGAATCTTTTGAGATGCACGGTTATTACTACTTCCACTCTCCCTATGCCACAATGTGCCCAAGATTATACTTGCAAGTAAGGTATAAACTTCTGCTTTCTTTCCCTTTAACGTCTTGTTTGCCATTCTTAAAGCTCTATTTCCAATAAAATGATGCTTAAGTACTCAAGTAACACCATTAATAAATAGTAAAAGTAAGGAAGGGTTGCTTGTTGTATATTATTGCTTTCTCTAGTCCCAGCACTTTGAGCTATGTTACTGAATCTAGTGATAAATTTTTATAGCTATGATTATACCTACAGTAAAACAAAATTTATGTACTTTTTATTTGGTCTATAAAAACGCATAGAAGGAATGGATAAAATTACTTCATCTGGTTTACTGCTAAGGTCAGGAATTTAAGGATCATATCTCTTACTGCTCTGGTCCACC
Organism: Laterallus jamaicensis coturniculus; assembly: GCA_022605575.1. NCBI lineage: Eukaryota > Metazoa > Chordata > Aves > Gruiformes > Rallidae > Laterallus > Laterallus jamaicensis. The sequence continues at coordinate 10,040,368 of JAKCOX010000005.1, forward strand.
CTAACTGCATATCCTAAGAACATGGAAAGAAAAATCTCTTTCTCTGATGAACATGAATGGACAGTTTGCTTTAGCCTGCCTATAACATAATTACATGAGATAGGTGAGAAGAAGATGATGGCTGAGTTTCAAAGCATTCTTTAAAGCTGTCCTGATTTAACTGGATAAAGAGCTGAGATTTCTAATGAATAAAAGAAGCTCAGAATTATAAATTGATCTTTTCTGAATATATGTAGATTTCAGGCTGCAGGTATGAAATGTACATATTATTTCTTTAACATATTCTTCAGCAGGAGTAAACACTGATCTGTGTTGTCCCTACATTCACTTGATCACGCAAGTTTCAAAGATGTGAGACATTTCATATCTGTGCCATGCTAACAGGCATGGGGTGGGTATACATGGAGTGTCTGCATCTCTAGGACTTATATGTAAACACAGGAGAGGCAATCGTGTTTTATGACACCTATCCATTTTAATACATTTTAGCCCAGGCAGAAAAATCAAAGGCAGATTTATTGTCTTTAATTTGTGCTGATAGAAACATTTCTACATATTTCTAAATATCAACCCTGAAAATGGTAGATATTCTGTCCTGTCATGCAACATGCTATCAGAGCAACAATTTGTTAACTGGCAAATATTTCAGGCACATCTGTCAGGTTTTATTGAGAATTCAGTAAAACTAGCAATGACACTCTTGCCATCCGAGTTGAATATTACTTCTGAAATACTAAAAGGTCATTTTGGCTGTGATTTACGTGGCTATACTTAACCCAGCGTCTATCTGTGTTCACAGTGAAACTCAGCTGACCCCCCAAAGAATGTAAATTAACTTTAAAAGTGCGTCATACTTACAGAAAGGTACCTCAGACAACTTCACTGACAAGTACTGTTTGTCTCAGCAGAAACCTTGGAGTCTCTTCTGTAGCATAACATTTTAGAGTTCATAATCTGTTCAAGTTACGTGTTGATAGACAAAAATGAGGGGAAGAAGAGTAAAAAACTTAGATGATTCCTCTGCTTCAGGGTAAGATCAGGATATTTGTGAATCAATGAATTATGACCTTCTGGCCATTTATGTAAACTGTAAAATAAGAGAGATCACTACTGTTCCCAGCACATCCCTTTGTCAGTAGCTCTCTCTTCTGGAAGAGCGAGCCTTGGTAATTTGCAGCCACTGGATACTTCTAGTATGGAACAGATAAGTTTATGCACCATTTTTAAGTGATGGACCCCAAGCGCAAGATGAGCGGAAGAAATTATATGCCAGGCTTTTGCTTACACTTGGGAAAAATTCTGCCTATGAAGGAAAAAAGCATCCCTGTTTCTGATCAGGGTGAGCTTCTGTGTGGTGGTCAGGAGAGGGGAAAGACTTTGGTACTGATGGTTTGTTTATGTTTGTTTATTTTTAAATGGCAGCTGTCTGAAGCTGCTCAGTGTTTGGAGCGTGAAATTAAGTCTCAGGGGAGATGGATTAGAGGATAGAATGTCAAGGAGTCAATCAAAAGTTTAGAATATAAGTGGTTTACCCTATAGTTCTGAAGAATTTATTACAAAGCATCCTGATTTGTCATTTCCTAGTTATAATTGTTTGATTCAATCCTGCATCATATATATGTTTATATATATATGTGGCAGGCTTCCTTTCATACTGCTGGCATTAACATGCATGTACTCAATCCTATGCAATATTCCACATAAGTACATTAACATTCTGTTCCTTTCTAATAGAAATATTTCATAAAGACATTATTATATAAACCATGCAAATGCCAAATACCATCTTACATCATGTGTATTTGTCATGAACTCTTGCCTGACATATTATCCTTTTTTCAGTCAGTAAGTCTCCACTTTTTCTATGATGCTATCTTTAAATAAAATCTTAAATGAAACTATTCTTTCTGAGAGATTTTTGGAAGGAACAGGGAAAGAAAGACATTCTAATTAAATGTAATCATTGTTGATGGCAACCCAACGTTTTCACTTCCAAAAAACTCCACTTTAAGAGTTCAGATGAAACATGATTCTTAATAATCAGAGGCACAAGAGCATTGTAGAGCTGATGGTTTAATATTATTCTTTGACTTGACACCATCAGGGTATACTTTTTTCCTCCTGAAATATATTTGATATAGTAATAGCAATCAAACTGCTATAGTAAACTAATAGATGTAATGAAACTCTATTGGCACCGAGAGACTTCCGAAACTGGAAGGAGACAATAGATTAATTTGGAAATCACTCTTTCATTAATTCATTACATCCCTCTTTTTGTAATTCTCACATGCTGTCATGATACAGCACATATGAAAGTGACAGGTGAGAAAGCAGGTGGGGTCATTTAGGAGATTATTCATCAGTAGAGGGAAGAATTGTTGATCTTCAGGAAAGCATCATAACATGTCACTTATGATTTCTCCCTCTTATTCCCTCCATTTTTGTATTTGAATCCTTATAGCCCCCTAGACACTTTTTATTTGGGGTGGTGGTGATGGGGTTAGAGATTGGCTTTCACTGGGAAAGGAGATGACCTATCAGTACTCCAGCAGACCAGAATGGTTTTTAGCATGAAATGCAGTGATGAGATCCTCCTGTCAGCAGGGGCAATAGCTTGGAAGTCTACAAAGAGACATAATCAGTTATTACAGACTCACTCTAGAGACTTCAGCTGAGTAGACTGCATCCTAATAAAAAGGAAGAGAACAAATCTCTGACAGAGAAACCGGTCCTGAAAGAAAAACACACATGCATGAGGCAATGACAAGGTTAAGATTTGTGCACTTTAGCATATGATTAGGTTTTAGTTATTAAAAAGATATGTTTGACCAGGATGATTTTCTCTTACAGGGACAGAATCTTTATTGGACCTGCAGGGCCACCAACTCAAATATGGTGCTTAAGTTGGAATTTTTATCTAATTTGATTCAAATAGAGCTATAATCCATCAAGGAACCAGAACACTTCAGCAAATCTGTACTCAGCTCTGAAGTGCTGCCAATCAATGGGAACTGTGAGTTCTGTAGCCAGTGCTAAAAGCCTCGGCTGGCTAGACCTTACCACACAGCAAAAAGGAACAGAAGCCACAGGCGAAGACCGTAAAGAGTGAATGCACAACTAACTCCTCAATTAAATGTTCCTCCTGATGACACTGGCAAATGTGGGATTGATTCACAGGCCATGACTTCATTGGTAACTGACCTCCTTTGGCCAAGTGCTGATCTAAATGCTCTACCTGACCCTTGAAAAGCATCTTGCTTTGTTCACCGCTCTCAGGGAATGGTGAGGGCTGGCTGCTCCCAGTGGGGCTGGCCTTGAGCCCAGAGGCCAAGGAGGCAGTTTGCCACTGTTATAAAATATTGCTTGGTCAGCAGTGTAGATCACTCTTACTTGGAAGGGTGTTTGGGAGACCTCCAATCCAACAGTTTGGTCTGGCACAAAGTTTGATCCCTGACTTTGTGTGTCCTGTTAGCAGGCTGGGAGATCATGATTCTAAAAGTTCTGCATTTACTATGTGATGCATTGATCCTTTCACTTAATAGCTAGCCCTTAAGCCATAATAACTTTCAGATATATGCATTTATTCTACAATACTCTGAAAGGTCTTTTTAAATATTCATTCTATTCTGCTAAATAAGCAGCCCTCTTTTCCAGGAGGCCTGTGATTAACGCTCCTTTCATCCGTCACCACTATACACTGCCTTTGGGAAAGCCTGATCCTCTTGCCACTCTGAAAATGTAACTTGAACCAGAACTTATTTTCCCTACTTCTGCTACTGACTTTAGGCAAATCACTTGACCTTACTGCATCTCACTTTCCTCTCCATTAAAATGGGGACAGTGCCTGGCTTTGTAAAATATGTCAGTACTACAGATAAAACCAAAATGGTATGGATGAACTAAGTGTAATTACTCTACACACAATGGAAATTTCATCCTCTAAGATGACACCAATGACAAAGCTGTCAAACCAAAACTGCTCCTGGCAGCCAAAATCTTGTATCAGCACCATGACCCAGTGCCACCAGTGGGGCCATAAATAAGGGAAGGGACGCATTAGTTCAGCTCACTTGACAGGACCATCATCAGGAACTGGACTTCCAGGGCTGTTCTTTTTTTTTTGTTGTTTTTCCCCCAAAACATTTGGGGATATAATCAAGTCTTACTTTATATAGGAGGGATACAGAAATTTTTCTACTACTAAAAGGCAAGTTAGCAGTCAAATACAGTGTTCAGAAATTGTTCTGATAATGTCTCCTAGCACTGGTTTAAAATAGTGACCTGCCTATTTGGCTAACTTCTGAAGGCTTTGAGATAATTATTTCAAACTGGCATCAAATTTAATTGTATGGCAAATTAATGAGTAAAAGCCTTCTTACTGTTGTTTAATAAGTTTGAAGAAAATACACTTAACTTCTCATATAATGTAGTCAAATTGCATAAGCAATAAGTGCACATTAGATGTCGTATTTATTACATCAAATCTGTGAACGCTGTTAATACATTAACATTTAAAAAGGTAGCCCATGGCAAGTCAATTTCACAGCAATTAAAACTGAAAAACTGGTAATTGACATTTGATAAGTGTATTAATTGATATCAAGCTTGCAATAGCTAACATGTTAAATGTCAATTAAATCCATGTGTTTTTACAATTAGAATTTATTAATAAAGAATCTAATTACAAAATGTTGGTTATGTCAATTTATGTTAATTATGCAACAACTAAATTTATAACGGAAAAATTCCTTTAGTCCTCAACAACACTTGAAATTTTTTCCTAATTTTTAACATTTTGTATTTAACCTGCCCATTTTTACATTTTCTAGCTGTGAGGGGGAAAAAATGTTAGGTCAATACTGTAGCATTACTGGTCTGATCTTATGACATTGAAAAAAAGTTAAGATGGGCACTTTTAGAGATAGTTTTGATGATGACCACCTATTAAAATCTCTTCATAAAATTGAAAGCAATTTTTTATAGTTTCATGACAATACAGTTATAAATAAGAAATTACTTTTCCTCATTATTTGTGTGCTGTTGCTTTCATTTATGAACCAATGATTCTGGACACTAATCGTACACCCATGCCTGGAGAACACAGATCATAGGTATTTGCTTACACTCTATGATAGAAAAACACCTATGCAAAATAACCAAGGGAAAATAAGGGATCGTTAGCATCCTTTCATAAGACTGATATTTAATCACAGAGACTAACTTAGAGATTGCTAGAGTTTTAACTAGAAGAGTTTGGACATTTCCTGTCACAGGTAGGGACGGGTAAAGTGACCAGCATGAAGTTCACACCAAACAGAACAGAAGCAACTTGGAATATAAGACTTTTTACTCTTGTTCTGGCATAAGAAAGAAAACATTTAATACCTACTTGTTCCGACAGAACATCCAGAGAGCAGAATATGGCCCTAATGTACACCACATCTTCTTATAAGAGTCATCATCAGACCAGCATAGTGAGTGAGATCCCACCCAGCTGCAGCCTGCTCCCCAAATTCCCAGCTAAGCATCTCTCAGATTACTTACAGACCATCTGGGGAGATCTGGTCCACCACATGTTCCCGGCTCCTGCCCTTGGTGGCACCAGGCTTTTTGGGCTGGTATTCATCAATGGAAGCTAGGAAGCGGAGGTACGGTCACCAAGGGATGAAACTAGAGCTGCTGTAAACATCTGGAGCATCAGCAGTTAGATAGGAGAAATTAATTTAGGGAGAGATTATCAGGAACCATAATGCAGGGGAAGACACAAGGAAAAGTGCAAGGAGAAGGGGGGAGGGGAGAAAGGGGATAGGTAGGGAGTCTGGGAAAGCAACATTTAATATCCTTGAGGCTCACTGAGGGATTTTAAAAAAAATACAAGAAGGGGAAAGAAGCTGGGAGAAATGGAAGGGGGGAGAAAAATTAAGAAACCAGATTTCTATGCTATTTCTTTTTCATGGTAAGATTTCCCTGAATTTGTGAAAAGCTAAAGGAGTTTAAATCAAGAGGAAAAAGACAGCAATTTTTTTTAATGATACCATAAAGTATAAATCTAAGTGACGCATATATTGGGCTGTATTAACAGCTTAAATTCTGTAAAAATAATTTCCCATTAATTTTCACCAAGTTTATATCTTTAACTTCCTGCCTGTTGCTGTGGAGTATTTGGCTGGAGCTTTGAAATTTGAACAGATTGTAAGATCACCAACAAAGGTCCCTTTACCTAACAAAGTTAAAATTGATTCTCTATTGGTCTTGTTTGTTTGTTCAGAACACTTGTTTCAATTGTCACTTCTGGTATTGCAACTTCTACAGCTTATTCTGCTTTTAATTTGACACTAATAGGGAAAAATTGATTTTATTTCCACTTATTTCCCAGCTTGTCACATGTTCGTCTCCATTTGGGACAACCTGCAATGCTGTCTCTCTTCACTGTGAGAATGAAAATTAGGTTTACACTAAAGAAGGGGTTTGTCAGGAAAGAATGTTTTAGCCTGACAATGTCTGTAATCAAATTCTTAAAGGGAGGAATGCTGAGCTGAAAGTATTTAAAAATTAACCTCCTATTAAATCTGAAGCTCAAAGCCTTTTGGTAACTTTAAATTAAAATTGATTTAGTAAAAGCAGAGTAGCAGAACTAGTTATTTTTGTTTTTAAGAGGCACGTGTCCCTTTGTCAGTCAAATTAAAATTCCAGAAAAAAGGCGCACTCCAAAACTCCCATGTCCCACTCACGAAAGATAGAGTAAGACAAGGTTGGAGGGGCAGAAATAAAAACTGAGGGGAAGTGGTGAAAGGCCACATATGTAAATAAGAGTTCCCAGTATTTATTTAGATACCTGTTCAGTAACGCCCCATGTCTTTGACATATGGTTGCTCTATAGCTGCGTATTGTACACAGAGTTAGCAGGAAAGTTAAGCAGTGGCCTTTCTCTAACACCATGACAGAATCCCCACCTTCTCCATTTAGGAAAACAACTTCTCGAGTGGCCTTGTTTTATTCAGTTCTGCTACTCTCAGCTGTTCAGAACAGTAGGTTTAGAGGCTCGCTTGAGCTTATTTGAAAGCGGTTGTGCTATTTTGCTGCTATGACGTAGTATTTCTCTGTGTGACTGTAGAGAGAGTAAGGCAACCTCTGCCTGCTCTCAGTTCTCAGAGAGATCTGGAAAAACTGGGCTCCCACATCAGGGACATAGATTTCTTATATATGTATATATACATGACAGAAGATATTATCTCCAAAACCATTATTTAAGGATGGGCAAGCTTCCCTGATTTAGAACCACATCATGCAACCATCATACAGACTCAGAATCTTCAACCCCACTTTCATTCTTAATTCCTGCATAGCATGTAAATCTCAGACCTCTGACCCCTCACGCAGGAAGGAGAGGAACAGAAGAATTTTAAGATGTAAAATGGACCCCAATCATGGTGTAGGCTGGAGTGCCATAATGGTCTGATGTACTGCAAGGTTAGAACCTCATTTAAATGTGTTTAGAAAAACAAGCCATAAAACCACAATAAACAAAACCCCAACCCATGCTTCTCAAAAAGTCAGAGAAAACACTTCGATGTTTGGGTTCCCAGTTCATTAGAGAAAAAGAATAAAAGAGCCTCTTAAAATTGTCACTGGAAAAGATTTGCCTGAGAACAGGTTTACAGCCTTGGTCTTACTCTCATGCTCCTTAGTGGGATCTGTTTTCATAAAGAAAAAGTCACTGAAACACAAAAGTGGACCTATAGCCTCAGGGTTCCTGTATCGACATGAGTTACGCAAAACCCAGTTATGTACTCTGCCTGGTCTGAAAGCAAGCTCTTGCTCTTGGGATTGCAATCCAATCTCTTTGCAAGCGGCTATTTCAATAGCTCCCCCTTCTTATCCACACTCTTGTTATAAAGCCTCGGCACAATTAGCAAAAACCACTATAAAAGAAATCAACGCCTTCCCAAATATATTTTCCTGGAATATCTCTGATCAGATCTAGACTGCTCCATCTGAAGATGAAATCTTCAGCTTTGATTCCAGTGCAGCTTAGAAGCACTTCAATAGCTAGCTTTTCGGGCCACTCTTGTTCTGGGAAGGCTGAGGAAACCTTCAAAGCTTCTCTGTAGCATCCTTTATGTGCCACTTAAAGTATCCTTATAAATTCTCCTTCTGATATAAATACACTTGATACTAAGCTCCTCGACAGATCCAAAATTCCATCTTATATACAACAAGGCAAGACGTAATTAAAAAATGACAGTTTTTAACAGTGGAAATCTAGTGTAGGTTTGCATGAATTTTCAACGTTCAAGTATTTATTTCAATTTAGTAATAACATATCTTAAAATAATGGCTTTTGAAACTTAATTTTTAATTCTGATGAATATAAATAGAGGTAATACTGACACAAATACTGATTTCTCAGTACTCAAGTTCTGTCAATTTTTAGCATAAAGATTTCATTCAGACATATTTATTTCATAACCTGAATACCGCTCTGTCTTCATATGTCATCTAAAAGACTTTGAAGAACAGTTAAAATAGCCTTTCATCTTTCTGTGCACAGATATAGGTTTTACCCAAGGTCTTGTCACCCATTTTCACTTACTGCAGCTTCCTTCTCAGTAGCTTTGGCATCAGAGCCCAGATGGTCAATGCTAAACCTGATATCCAGTCTTCTCCTCCTGATGCGTTCCTCGCCTTTTTGCATCCTTTCCAAAGACTGAAGAGAAGGCACCTTCTTTGTTTCCAAAACCTTTCAGCAATAGTTCCTAGTTCAGTTGATTTATTCTTTTTTAATAACAGAAAAGTAGAAATAAGGCGAGTGGTTTCTTTTCTTTTTTTAGTCTTTAGAATAATTTTGTTGAGTTTAATAAAGTTGTTCAAAATACCCGCAACATTATTAGGCCCAGCATTTAGAGAATTAAAATGAATCTTCAAAGTGCTCAGCTTATGAGATTTGCAAAATTAACTTTGTAATTACAGTATGCAACAAAATACAGTGCTGATAGGCACTTTACAACTGAATGGAGTTGATTTCTAGCATTAAACATTACATATCCTCTCTCAGATAATTTTGGCTTTCCCGAGGATGGGTTCTGTAATGGAGACAGATTTCCCAGCTATTACCTCTAGAGAAAAATGTCAGAAACCACTCCATAGACTGCATATTGTCAACCTGCTCATTTCAATATCTACCTCATTTTGTGAAGTGAATTTTGAAGGACAGATCCTGTTTACACAAACTCAAGTCCTGTTCTATTTAAAAGCCCTGCTTGAAGGCTGCCAGGGTCATCTTTTCATCCCTCCAATTTCGACTGAAGGAAAAAATAATACTGAAGAACCTTTGAAAATATAACTTTCTGCTCTATAATTAGGGAACTTGATTTCATAACACATCAGAGACAATGTGCAATGGCTTTTTGATTTTAAAAGAAATCTCTTATCTCAGCACACACTTTTATTTAGAGACTGGGGTAACTGGTATTATGACTGTTTGTAAAATGAGTTAAATTTAAATCTTTATAAGCAGCTGATGTGAGCAAAGATATAAATTTGCTTTTCTTACTGCTTTCTACTTTTCCCCCTCCCCCTTCTCCTTTTCTCTTGCACTTATAGGAAGGGCCAGTTTCATGCTAAAACTTGGGCTAAACAGTTATGCTAGCTCTTTTTTTGCTTTAAAATACTACTCTTTGTTTGACTATTAGTAGTGAGCTACGCAGTTCTACTAATAATTCACATCTGCCAAATACTGGATGCAATATTGCCCTGGATCTGCATGTACACTTATAAAATCTTGCTATCTAACATTTAAATCTTGATCTTTACACAGAAGCATGCTGAAGTCAGACAGATTAGCATGAGTAGTTAAAAGCATAATTTAAAGAGAGCAGTTTTAAAGTGTACATATGGATATCATTTAACATCCAGAATCTTTATTAGGCTAACTGAAGAAATGGACATAAGGCACTATAGTTAGACTGTATTTTGGGGTAATACATGGCAACATCTGGTTTTACACCTTAAATTAATTATATCAGGGAATTAAGCTGACACAATGTTATCTGAAATCCTACAAATCTCTACAAAACTTTATCATCATGCAAGCCCTTATCCTCAATTAAATAATTTACTGGACTAAAAGCATGGGAAATCAGTATAATTGGAGACCTATTTTTCACCTTTCAATCTCACACTTCTGAAACATGTTATAGGTTTGGGAAGAGGCAAAGAAAGAATTTAATATAGAACAGAAGGACCTGGAAACCTTTTGATGCACACTGCAATTATCTGGTTTGTTCCATTCATAGCAATTGCATGGTTTAATCCACACCATTAGCAGTTCACTATACGAGTACCTGTTTACTATGATTCAGACACTGAGGATCTCTAGACCTAAATGTTCACATCAACGTATCTTAACTTTGACTCTCTGCTCAGGTTTTCTCTAGCGGTCACAATAACTGAAATTCTTATGACTAATTTGCCAGCACCTTGGAAACCTTTTGTCCTTCATACTCTGCAATGAAAAGACATATTGTGTTCTCATTCCACTTGAAGTCTTTCTTGATACATCTTTCTCCTCCATCCTAAGATGTATTCCTGAAGTCATATGAAATAATTAACTGAATATACTTGCAAGCCTCTTACTTTAATTACTGCCATTTTTATTGTATTGTCCAAGTTCAGTATTAAAAAAAAAATTCAAACATAAATTATGCATTACACAGGATTTGTTTAATTAAAGATCTGTTTGGTTTTATTTCATAGCTGTGGTATCTTGAGAAGGGATGGAAATGGAGAAATTCAGTAATCAACTACACCATACCTTGTAGGTATAATCTTTACTGCAGCTTGCTTTTCTTTTCTGTCTGCAAATTAGCCCCCTCCCACAAGGGAAACGGATTCTAATTTAACAGCACTAAAAGCCTCTTGATGTTCCTATCTGGACATCCTCCAGTCTTTGAAGGAATTATGTCATGCGTATGGCTGCTTTCCAGCTTCTCCCTGCTTTCTAAAACCATGATATCCTGAAAAGAAAAACCTCTATTTCTTCCAAGCTTTTGGAAACAGAGCAGATAATCAACTATCACTTTCTTTTCATGCTAATTTTGGAATATTGCGACTCTGTATCTGAGTCCACATTTGAATTGGGGATATTTAAACAAAAGAAAACAGCAATCTTGTAAAAATATGATTAATTTTTGCGTGACGTACACAAAGCTCCGAGTACTTTATCAATTTAGAAAATAAAATATAATTTGGGCCCTGCCTCAGTAATCTGCATGATATTTTCAATGTTCGCATTACGAGAGATGGAAAAACAGGATCCACAAATAGCTCAACATTTTTTCAGTAGATTAAACATGATAAAATAATAATAATAATAATAAATCAATATAATTTTTTACTTAAATTTCAACTGAAGCCTTTCATGGTCTGTGCAAGGTCATAAAGCTTGTCCTTTAACTTACATGTTGAGATAAGCACCTCTTATTGAATTAAGTACCTGCAAACTTGAAAGCACATAAATCTGTGACTGAATTTTAACCTTGGAAAGATCTCTACTGGTTTGATGGGTTTGATGTGTTCCATTTTCTTTTCTTTTTTTTTTTCCTTCCCAACCCCACTGCCTAGCCTGAAACTGTAAATATTAAAATAGCAAAGTAATGTAAGAAGTATTGTATGTTCTCCAAGACCTATTGTAGCTCTTCCAGAAGTACAATCATACCCATGTTCACAGAGAGCACATCACTAAAACATTTGGAGCTTTGTTTTCTTTTTTACTGTTGATGCTTAAAATCGGTTTGTTAAGGATGTACAACATAACTTCCAGATCTTAAAGACACAAGGATCTGATGTCTAGTTATAATTTAGACATACACAATTTAGTACCTTCGGAATGCTTATTTCAGCCATTACTGGATAAAAGAAACGCGCTTTCATGAAAGAAAAATCAAAATAGTAGCAGAAAGTTCCAGTTACTTAGTGGGGAAAAAAAAAAGTTATGATAAGGATACCAGAATAAGAGCTTTCACCAACCTGTTCTGGAGACAAAATCTGAATAGCCACAATAACTGAACAATGCTTGTTATAGTTTAAAAGGAAATGGTAGTGCTGTGAGCTAATCAGAGGGGAAAATACCATTGTTACCCAGATGAAAGTCAGTTGTCTTCAGTCTAGATCTGGTACTTCCTAAAGATAAAACATACTTTATTGTCAATTCTCAGACACTTAAATTTCTTTGAGAAAGCCAGCAGGGACTTGAAAACTGTGAGTAAGTAAAATGAACATTTTTAAGTCTTCAGCACACCAACTCTACAGCTAGGTAAACCTGGAAAGTTGTTTATCTCCACCATCCAGGGAACTGACTCCATAACCAGTGCATTTTCTCAGATATTTCCCAGATTTTCCCTATGTTATCAGGCCTGAACTGAATCCAAATTTATGTCCTCTTCTGAGCCTTACCCCTCTCTTCTATTTTTTTCCCCAAATGCTTCTTCACTAATTTACCATTAAATTGTGCTTTACTCTATCTGTGGAGGTTACAACCCCTTGAATTATTCCTACAATACATATTAATCATAGAGTAAGAAGGACCTCAAAATATTAGACAGGCAGCCTGATAGATCAACATCACAAAAGAATAAAAAACCAACTAATTAGTCTAATGGCTGTCAATTACATCAACTACTTGTTACTGTAAATAAACTGAAGTCTCCTCAAGAATTATTAATGCATGTTCGTGAGGCAAATTGGATCTGAATAACCACAATTTTGCTTCTTTTTGCAAGTTAAAGGAATAATTTCCCATCTTTTTTCCCCCTTTTTTATTTCTGACAGCACATTTCCACTTACAGCATTTGCTTTTTTTAAACCTACTCACAAAACCGTTTATATTTTCCCACTTTGAGTAAGTTCTATCAAAATCTCAGAGTACCTAAAACCAAACACAGTATGTGTAACAGTTATGTACTGTTCAACTTTTAAATATGGAAATAATTTTGGATCTTTCTTAGATAGCTGTGTTTTAAGATTGATTTAATGCTTTTGTAGGCACTAGTTTGACAATATGTTATTTTGAGGATTGTTTCCTTGAGGTAATTTTGTATATATACAACATATTGTATGTATAGCAAAGTCAGTAGTGATGCAAGGCTAATTTTTTTCTTTACATGCTAAAAATAAATAGAAAAAATAATGTATAGCATCCTGATATAGTCATGAAGGATTGCACAGTTGTTTTCCAGTGATTTAAAAAAAAAGCAAAAAGCTGAAGCTTTACATCAAACACACACAAGACATCAAATAACTGAAGATATTCTTTCTGCTATCCTTTAAGTCTCAAACTTCCTCCTTACCCTGACTGAGGTCAGACAGGTTTCCTGTTGAGCAGCTTGCTCTGCTTTGCAGAGTCTCACTTGATGCAGGCAATGACTTCCAGCAGGGCTGTGAATTACTCCCCATGGTGATCCCTGTCCTCTGATTGCAATGACCAGATCGCTTCAAATCACTTGAACAAAACCCCTCCCAACTTACAAAATGCACCATATAAAATAATTTTTTTTTATAGAGGCATCTAAAATAGAGAGTAAATACAAGAGTACATGAATCATGCTTCCCAACTGCATTGATGTATTTAAAAAGTCATCTCAATACCTCCGTAAGGAGTGATATCTACACAATCTTATACCAACAGGTGCTACAAGTACTTGCTTACAGCTGTGAAGTTACACATCTTCACCACAGGATGTTGGTACTGAAGATAACCTCAGTGCTCTCCCACTCTCATGGGTCTAACGCTTTTTTACACATTTTTATGACCAGTGTGGGGAACACATTTTACCTTTGCTGGCCTATCAAACCTCAAAGCAAGTTTTTAATATTTTCCCCAAATCCACTTCCACCTTCTAAGATACGTTACCATCCCACCATGTCACAGTGCAGTACAAGCTCTGCACAGAGTTTTCACCTCCTTTGACACAAGGAGTGGCTCATCAACTTCTTCCAGGGGGATAAGCAATGAGGCCTTCTTGGTATAGAAGATAATTTCTGTATGTTTTCTGTCTGAGCTTGCAAAGATTTCTGATGAAAGAGGCACCAGAGCTGGAGCTGCTTGGACAGCGAGACAGCAGATGGCAACTGTGCTCCCAGTCCTCCTGTGCCAGAGTGACATCTGTTTGTGGGTGAGAGCTCGCTGATGTAAAATCCATAGAGGGGACAAACTTACCCTGCTGTGACTCTGAATGATACTCAAAGAAATGTTTCAGAGTTCTGAAGCTGTAAAGCTTCCCCATGTTCAAGAAATGGTAATTAGGATGACTGTTCTGACTACAGATACATTCATAGCAAGATTTTTGAGATTACGAGTGGCAAAAACATTACAGTCCAAATTTTAAAAGATAAAAATCACTTGATTTTTTTTTTTTTTAAAGCATGCCTACCAAGAAAAGAGCACAAGCCCAATTTGTCATGGAATGGTGAAGAACCATTATTATAATCTCTCAATGTTCTGTCCATATAAATATACCAACAGGGACATATCATATGCCAGAAAGTATTTTTAAGGCAAAACACAGTTGGAAGCAGCAGCAGGTGTATCATGACACAAACATGACAAAGATCAGCTCATGGCAACTTCTTCAAATAGCTGAGAGTTTGTCCCTACTCTGGTAAACCAGGCACAGCAATGGTGCTTTTAATGGACTGGCAGTACAAAGTCTCCTACAGGCATGGAAGAGAGAGCGCACAGTGGTTCAAAGGACATCACCTGAAATAATATTTACATTGCTAGTGAGGGAAGAGTAAAAGATGCCTGTTGCAACAAGGTGAAAGGAAATGAATCCTTCAGGCACTAATTCCTTCCTGTATTGCACAGAAATGACAGCATGAACTTGATTTATTCTGAGCTTGGGAATTCTGACTTCAAAACTAAAGCATGATGGTCTGTACATATATAATTTTTGCTTGTTTACAGGTGTACTGTTAAACTCCACAAATTTTTGGCCAGTCCTACTCTTCCTTGAAAATAATACCACATGTACATTGCTTTTATAACTTTTTCATGTACTTTTCATTACTAGCAATGTATAGACCTTCTCAGAACTATAATTAAATGGTAACTTTCTCCCAAAATTTAAACTGTCTATAATATCCCCAACTGTTCTTAAAGACAGAGACATTTTCACAGTATAAATATCTGCACATGCATTCAAATGTGCTTTTCTTTATAAAGGCATAGTTTAAAAAAGCATTATGGTATTTTTGTGTATTTCACACTATTTACGTTAAAAAACACCAAAAGTAAAAAGTAATATTTGCTCTTAAAAACAAACCAAAAGAAAACAGAATCAAAGAAGAATGTGAAAAAAATAATTAACAGTAAGAAAGTAATTCCATTTATACAAAGCCTGACCTTTAAACTCCAGTACAGTAGAGAAACCCACATCTGTAATGAAACTGATGTCACAAAAATCCTCCAAACACAAGGGAGGTCACCTATACAGATAGCCTTTTAATCTGCAGTATCCACCCTGTGTACCTTTGTGAACATGCCCCTGAATTTTACACATGTGGCTGGGGGAATTTTCCCTCTCATTTCATTAGGTTTTTCAAGACTTTAATCTCACTGAAAATCATTATGGCTGCCTTTGTTGTCTGATCATGTAGAAAATTGAGCCTGTTGGTAGAATAATTATACTCTCAACGATGCAAAACAATGTTTTCCAGATGGACAATTGAAAGGCCTCACTCAAAACAGTGGCTGTTGTGTCATATTTCTTTTTACTGTTTATTGCTTCTAAAACCAAAATAATAATAAAAGAAAAAAAAAAAAGTGGTGGTGGTGTCTGTAGATTGCAGCTTTGCATTTATTTGTAACATCAGAAACCTCCAGTTCTGAAGTTCAGACTATCGAAGAAAATGAGCTTCAGAGTTCAGAAGCCATCTTCTGGGCTACCTGATAGCATCTACAGAAAAAGTCGGGCACAATTTCATATTGTGCAAGTGCCAGATCATGCATATTGCATGCATAGTAATTGACTGTTACAGAAACCCTCTAACTGCCTGCTGGTGGAAAGAAGCAACCTAAGAAGCCCAGACACCCAATGACAGCTTTACCAGATCCCAATCTTTCATCATATTTATAACTTGGTAAAAGAAAAACGGCTTTTTTTCTCATCAATTTTTAGTAGAAAAAGCCTCACCAGAAAACCTAAAAGTAAAAATTCCTGTTGGATGGATACAATCCCATTTGCAAGGAAAAGTTCTTTTTACTAAAAAAAAAAATAATAAAACAAAATATATATTTCAGCAAAATCAGTACATTAATGATTTTTTCCTAGGAATTGAATTTCCAACAATGCCAAAAATACTTTTAGTTAAAGTATCAAGCCAAATAACTTCTGCCCAGCCTTATTAAACTCAAAAGGTTCCTTTACCGCTCCCATCTTCTGTGGATCACATGCTAAACAACTTAGTTTACATTTATAGGTTTATTTTAGTTGTAAACTTAAAAAATCACTAGACACTAGTAACAGATAAAA
The DNA here is from genome assembly GCA_022605575.1 of Laterallus jamaicensis coturniculus. Classification (NCBI taxonomy): domain Eukaryota; kingdom Metazoa; phylum Chordata; class Aves; order Gruiformes; family Rallidae; genus Laterallus; species Laterallus jamaicensis. The sequence continues at coordinate 10,056,900 of JAKCOX010000005.1, forward strand.
TAGTCAATCTTATCTGTTAATTACATATTTAGGGATACTAGCTGTGGCCTATCAAACTTAAGGACTCCAGACCAGAAAGGATAGAACAAGATGACTTCTTGGTAGTATTGCAGCACTACTTGCACAGTAGTCCAACTTTTTATCAAGATATATAGAAAGAAGAATCAGCGCTCTCAAGGCATGTATCATTTGACCACTCTTACTGCTGTTTGGGACTTCAAAGACATTTAACCTTCAACCCTACCACCACCACATACCTTTCATGAGGCATCTGCCTTGCAGCTGATCTGTTAAATCACAGCTGCATCTGGAAAGTCACAGCTATAAACCATCCAAAAAAGGGGCTTCTAAATAGATCATGTATTTGAAATATGACAAGGTTACTGTCCTAATGTCAACATGGAATCTCATAGCCTTTATATGGGAAAATAAGTATTTAAAACTTTAGAGAGAGCAAGAGACATGGCGCTTGTTCTTACACTCTATAGCTTCAAAGTAAACCTTTGCAGTCTCATAGTTCAAGGGTGTTATTTAAGCAATTTCTCTCATTTGAACAAAAAGAAGTGCTCTAACTCAATCCCTGGTTTTTCTACAAGAATATGATGTTTCATTTTAACTTAATAAAAGAAATGGGTCTCATGGGGTACAGAATTTATACACATGCTGCCTAAGGCACCATTTAAAGACAGAACTAAGGGCAGTATGTTGCAGGGAGTTATTAGTAGGTCTAATATCAATATAAAGAATAGTACTGTAACTACCATAGTGACATTACTGATTTATTTAGTGGGGTATCAGCAATTTTTACCCTTCTATCATTTTGTTATAGCTTTCCTTCCTATTATTAATTTACCTTGGTTCCCACATGAAAAGGGTTACGAATTCTCTTTGGCCTTCCCATTTTCAACATCCTGCCTTGATTGCTGCTTGGCCCATTGTCAGTAGCAATATTTTACATGAAAATGAAGCTTTGATAACTACTTGTTCCAAGTCAGTTACTTTTCCTTCACACTGATTTCAATTAACCAGAACTGGGAAGGAAAAAAAGCCCCACCAAACAACACAAACCACCACCCAACTGTCGTTATCAGGACCCTCAAGTTTTCCTGTTTGTTTTGAGCTGACTTGTGAATTCCACCTGTTAGGAGCTTTGTTTTTATTTATACTTTAGTCATCACTGAAAAGCTCCTCCTGGTGTTTTTTTTTTTCTTTTTTCCCTCATTTATATGCACAGAGGAGGGAAAAACAACAGGAAAAAGAGAGTGGTTAAAGTTGCAGCACTAGGGACACCAGAACACCAAGAACCCATTTAATTGGTACACACCATAGGAAGATATTCTAACTGTGTTACTATTTTTAAGGACTTTCCCTGGGGCATGGAAGTAGTAGTGAAAAAACCTGTATTTTTACCATCTGTCATTTGGGGTCTGAAATTTGCAGAATGCCTTGCACATACACTTGGTATTTCCAGAGGTTCCACTGCCACCATAGGTTTCCCTTACCTAGATTACCTGCTTTGAGCATGTTTTCCCCAGTAACTTCCACATCTTTACTGGCATTAGCTGAACTCTTCTATTGCTATTAGAAAAGAGGTGAAGAGCAAGGAATTCTGACATTAAAAATTCATGGAGAAAGTCCTACCTGTCTCCCATTATGACATCCACCACTTGCTGTGCAACAATAACGCTGGTAAGCGTGCTCTCCCAGTTCTTCCAGGCACTAATACCTTCTTTCCTGCACATTGTAGCAGTTAAGTGCCATCTTTCTCTTTTAAAATCTGAATTGCTCATTTCTTTCTTTTCATCCTCTTAAAAACAGTCTTCATTCTGTCTTATCTCTGCTGAGCAACCAGAAGTCTTAAGTCAGGAGAAAGCATCTTTATTGAGCTTGAATAAGCAGGTCTCGCAAGATCTCAGCCCCAGAGACGATCTTCCTGGGCCATGGCAATGGAAGTGCTTTGCCTGCATGTGGCATTTCCTTGTGATTTCTTTCTGTTTCTCTGTAAGAAATTTAGCAATAACAAGGTAAACACAAGTCTCATAGATACAGGCCCTACAGACTGACTTCTTTTCAGGATAGAGATAACTGTATACTTGCTATGAATATTGAGAACAATAGTTCTGCAGGGAAAATGTAAGGAGAGGAAAATAGCATCATTCCCCCCCCCCCCCCCCCATTTAAGGAGAAAAGTATTTAAAATCTAATTATTACACCACTACCAGATATCTTGTAAGGCAGCAGATGGAGGGTCTGGCTAAGGCCATGGAGCTGACTGCTAAAAAGGAACATGTACTTTACCCGCTGCTGGAGCATGTGGCAGACATGCAGTAACACATTTCAGCAGAGAATGCCTTTTTCAGACGTAGTGCTGCTTGGAGCTGCTAGCTTTCCCCACTGATCTTAGTGTTTTGCAATTTCAAGCCCACAGATTTAATAAATCCCCCCAAAAAGGAAGAAAAGTCAACCTCCGTCTGTTAAATTTTACCCTTTTCTCCTCCTTCCCTTTCCACACAACTCTGTACAGAACACTGGAGAAGAGAGGCTACCCCAGCCTTCCTGCTACCTTTTTTCTCCCATGAGAGCTGGGAGGAGTGGTGCCCCTGCTTGGCCCTACAGGGGGCCGGCAGAGCTGATGCGCTTTTGAGTACACGGCCCCAAAGGTGCATTCCCCCGACACCTCTTCTGAGGCCAACCACACAAACGTCAGCCCAGTTCAGCCCTATAACCATGCTTCTGCCCTTTTAAATAAATACCTTCTTTCCTGTGTGATAGCAGGCATCATTATTCAGCTTAACTTTATCCTACAATGCTCTTCTAGTTATTCAGGAGACAAGCCCACACTATTACACAACTCCAGCAGAGGCTGGTTCTCATCCCATTGAAGTCAATAGCAAAATTCTTGTAATAAAAAGAGAAAACTGGCTGCAGATGAACATTAACCATATCCTTTCAACATTTTTCTCTGCCTAATGGAGTATATTAAAGCTTCTCTGCATAACTTCTGAATAATACTGTATGCAATTTCATTATTAAAGTTTCACTTAATTTAATTCTGCTTTGAGGTTGCTGGTTAAAAATAAAATATGATTAATGCTTACAAAAGAATGAGAAATCTGGGTGTTCAGAATTCTGATAATGGCTACAGTTTCTGGGTAAATTGCTTCAGTAATTTTCATAGTAAAACACGTTAATGCTACCCTTGCTTATTGCAGTTCCGTATCCTAACTAGTCTCTGCTCTTCCCTATGATTCTTTTTAAAATTAATTAGCATGGCATTTCACTACTTAATATAACACACTGAAAAAACAGTTGTTTTCCCTGAAGGTCAGCTGTGGCTGTACACAACTGAAAGAACAGGAACAGCCAGTTAGAGGTGTTTATCCTGCCTACATCAGGAATGGGTTTAAGTTTTTGAGCAAGGAGAATTACCACATCTCACTCTGTCTGCCTGCTAAACCTAAGTTTTCAAGAGAGGAAAGCTAACACAGGCTACGAGGACCAAGGGCAACCGTGATAGGTCCAGCCTGAACAGGGCTTCAGGTTGCCAGGAATCTAATGACCCTATTTAGCAGGTCGATTTCCAATAGCAGTTTAAAAATCTACTAATACTGTTTCAGATTAGATATTAGAATTCTGCAACTTCTTGAGCTTCTTGACCAAAGCAGTCTCATATGCTGCCTTCCAGGTCAATCACTAGAAGACAAGTCAGGATAATCACAGAGTCATCAGAGAAACAAATTTGAAAAATGGGGTAAAGAAAGCCAGATGCTGGAGCTTTCCTATACCCTTAGTACTCTATTTTACCATTGCATAGATTTAGCTGGAACTTTTTTCACGTAAGATATGTGTGCTTGCAGAGTCTACCTACCTATTTACCTGTGGTAAAATATGATATAGTGATTAAGCACAGTAGATGTAATAAAAATGGAAAAAATAACTGTTAATCCATCAGTACCAAACTAACCAGTCCATCTTTATTAATTGTTCTTAACTATATTGTTATTATAGCAGATTCATAATACCTTTCCCAGTGGCAATAGCTGCGTAGGACTTCAGTATAACAAGGTGATTTGGAATTCACAGAGAGAGGGGTCACCCTGCAGTTAAGGATGTGGGTAATCACATTTTCCAATGGGTTTAGCTAATTCGTATTTGGCCAAAACATAAAACACAACTATGGCATTAAGCTTCAGGGATTTGAAAAACGATCTTTTTAGAGGTAAATAAGTGTGCATGATAATAGATGCTTTTTAAAAACCAAAATTTGTTCCATGGATGATCTCCAACACAACTACCAAATTCCAAATGCTGGGGAAATTTGAATCTGTCTGCTAATCTGAACTTCACAGATAAATTTTAACTAAGCCTTATTAAGTAAAGAGACTCTACTAAGCGTGGTCCATTTTCTAAGAATTATGCGATACTAGCCCTGACCCAGAAAATAATCACCTCTGAGCATAATAAGTAGTTCTATTGAAATCAATAGAAATTCCCATAAAAGTAAAGTATTAACTTAAGCCTGTGTTTAGATCCTGTGAATAATTTTCCCCTTACTTTTATTTGAAACCTATCCTGAAAATGAGAGGCCATAATGATCTAAGGAAGGAGATAAATTTAAAAAAAAAAAAAAAAAAAAATAACTGATATTACTTGCTGCAGCTACAGGTTAACAAATCAAATCTAGTTATTGCCCTTAGACAATATGGAAATTCAGAATTAGGTCTTAGCCACAACTAGTGGAAACAGCAGTACTGTTATTGTGCTTCCCTCAATCTCTGTGGTCTTCATTCTTCATTTATAGTCACACGTAACTTTACATTTAAAGGTATCCTTTTGCAATCATTAATAAAAATTTAAATATTTTTTTACTATATAAGTGTCAGTAAGATTTCCCCCCCCCAAAATAGCAATGAGACACCCAAAGCAAAACCCACAGATAAACAAACAGAATGTATACGTGATTTTCCCAGCCTACATCCAACTCCACTTAGAAAGACTTGCCATCTTTTTTGTAAATGTGGGCACAGAAAAAGGCAAAACTCTCATATATACTGTATCTATCTCCTTCCCACTCAACATATGCTTTGCTTTTTCAGTTCTATCTTTCAGCTGAAGCAGATACGCTCCCTAAGAAATTTTTTTTCTCTAGAATAAGGAGGAAAAGATAGAAAAAGGAATACTTGATGAGACCTTCTACTGATCATAAAATATTCTGGATGGCACAGAATAGTTAATGAATATAAAGTCACCATTTAGAAATAATAGAAAAAGGAATATTTTGTTTCTGAAGCATTAAACTGAATTATAATATAACTTTTTATGGAGAAGCTTGTAATTTGCAAGTCTATCACTTTGAGTCTCACCATTGCAAGACTGGATTTTTGGTTTAAGTTATCCTACTAAGAACCAAAGTGTATGTAGAGACAATTGAAAAAAATCTTACAAGTTTCCAAAGATGTGGAGCTATTTGTTAAATAAATTAACATAAATCATCAGGACACTGCTGCAGCCAGCTATACAAGTAGAGTTTTGAGAAAGCAGATAAATTATCCTGAGCAACTAGGGGTCTGAACCCAGCTTTATACCACTTCCTTGAATCTGAAAGCTACACTGCAAAGGACTGCAGTATGCAGAAGTACCTACTGCCCAGCCAAGCACTGCTGAGTGGGAAAGGAGGACTGGAGCCATTACCAATCTTTCCTTTTTTTAAAAAAGTTATCATGCCTCTAGTAGGGAATAGATCCAGTTTTAGAGCTATTTGTTTTTCTATGAACAGTAACTGTACATCCAAGTCGGGAAGAAAAGTTACATTCGGGAAGAAAAGTTACATTCAGTAATTTAACTTTGCTCTAAGTATTTTAACAGCTCATGATTCTCACTTCAGTGAGATAAGGACACAAACTCAGATCAAGGTGTTAAAGAATAGTGAAGAATACCAATAACGCTGAAACAGTTGCTGATAGAGAACAACCACTGTTTTAAATTTGTCAGGCTCAACACACTAAGAAAAAGAAGGGGAAATTAAACCAAAGTGCATGAGTGAACAACCATCAACTGTTGTTCAACCTTTAAGTAAGTTTTCTTTCAGACAAGCTTGTGCACCACCCCTCCTCCCACCCCATTCCTCCCCACCATGTTTCAATTTGAATCTAAGATGCATCCAACTTGGCAAAGATGTCCTCTTGTCCAGCTCTTGAACTGTGCATTATGATAGTAAACAAATTTTGAAGTTTTTTCAGTGCCTTGCAAATCTAGTTTGAACTACTGTCATGCAACAAATGAGAAGTTCTTCATTACACTACTAACCCAGTAACCCCATTTGGAAAATCTAAACACGCAATCCATGGACTGTTTCGTATTTCAGACTGCAAAAGCCTGACAAAATTTTAACATAAGTTTTTGGTGTTTAGGCATAACAACAGGGCAGTAGCAACACAAAACTTTGGCTCTTGTGATCTGTATCATTTCAGCACAGAATATCCTTACAATCATCATTTTAATACTTTCTACAAACACTGTGGGCCATTGTTGGGTCATCTGAGTATTAAACAAGAGGCTCAAATGTGAGCTGCATGGATTTCCTAAGTATTCATGATGTATTGTTGCTCTCCTTCTGAGCCAGGGTACAAGCCTTGGGTGTAGACAAAAACTAATAAAAGCCTTCAGATCAAATCCCAATTTGCTACCCCCTTCACATAATCCAAGGGAAGCATTCCTGCAGGCTATGACAACAAACCTGGACAAAGGGTTGACAAGTGAGGAACTGAGAAAAAGCAGGCCTTTCGATGCAGAAGGTACTCTTTGGTTTTAGCTTCAGCCAGTGATAAAGTAGACTATGCTGAAGCAATCTACAGACTTCAACAAGAAGGACAAAGCGTAAATTAGGATTTACTGCACGTGTATTTGATCAAGTTCTGAAGAGCAGCCCTCAAATGACATGTAAAGTGGTTACTGGACCCAAGTCTTAGGAACATCTAGGATATGGATTTAGAAGTGCCAAAGCAGGAGCCGTTAGCATATTATTTCAGCAGTCATCTCTAGCCAACCACAGAACACCTTTCATTAGTCATTCTACTGCACAAAACAATGGGTTAAAGACTTCTTACCATTCACTGAGAGACAATACAGCTTTGTCAACAGCAGATGCACTCCAGCAGAAGGCAAATCAGCCTCCATCTCTCACATCAGCTTGTCTTTCTCCAGTCGTGAGTGCAAACACCTCATCCACTCTCAGAAACATCTGTTCATCCTCTAGCAAGGAAAGAGACAATGGTTTAATTTTATTGGTGCAATTCTTTTTAAAAAATGGATCTGTTCTCCAACCCATCCTCTTGCAGTAGCTCCAATTACTAATCCTTCTCTTACAGGTAGGATCTGTAATGGGAAAATACCACCCATCAGCTTCTGGATTACCCTGCTTGCAAAGGTCCCTGACTATACTTTGAAAAACAATATGACATTTGGAGTTGAGAAAAGTTGAAAAAGCATGGATTCTCTTCGGAGATAAACTTTTCTTTTGCTTTTGGGTTGCTACCAGGAAATCTGCAAGCCTCTTGATACCAGACCTACCTTCCCCCTTTTCTTCCTTTTTAATATTATTGTCTCTCTTTTAATTATAGTGGCACCAAGAGACCCCAAATGCAATCAGTGACTCATTCTGCCAGTCTCTGTGAAGACATATGGTATGAGACAGTCCTTGCCCTGAAGAGCTTACAGTTTAAATAGGCAAGACAATAATGAGACACATTAGCATTGTTATCACTGTCTCCCAGGTGGGAAATTGAGCCACAAAGATGAAAAGCAACATGCTCCAAATCACATGTCTACACCACACAGTGAAGCATGGTTCAGTCCTCTTGGAGTTAACAAACATTCAAGCTGATAAACTGACACAGTGGAAAGAAGTGCTGATGTGCTGGTTTGGGTCCAGAAGCCCTACAGTTTGGAAATGCACCATTTTGGCCAAGACAACAAGCCCTGGAAGGAAACACTGAACAAAGTACTCTTACAGTACAACCAAAGTCAGATGTCTGCAACATGCATTCATTTCCATTCAGTGTGGGTGTCTCTGGACATACTGCACAGGTACCTATGAAAAGCACGTAGGGCAGAAATGGAAATTATTCAAGACTTGGTCAAATACATTCCTTTAAAATCTACCTTCCATTATTTTACGGTGTTGTTTTCCACAAGATGTGGACCTTGTTTTACTTGATGCGCCTTCTCAGCAGTACTGTTCAGCTGGACTCCAAAGCATGGGCAGAAAATCACGAAGTTTTTTATAGCAGTAAAGACCTGAAAAGTGAATCCAAATGATATGCTTTCTGTATATCAGTGTGAGAAACCTGTTTAAAATGAAGAGTATTATAAAAATTTGAAAAATAATGTAAGTTAAAGAGCAAGATGATTGCACATAACTTTGATTCCTCCAAGCAAAAATATACCTCTGAAGTGAATTTATTTCAAGAGTATTATACCAGAAATGAAAGATTTCATTTTTTTAAATGAGTTTACACCTGGTGGGTACATTGAATAATATTCAGCATTATTCATCAGTTCAGAGGGCACTGGATACTGAGGCATGCTGTCATAGCAGTCTCTTTTCTATATAGTTCTTTTTCCTTTCATTTGATTAATGGCATATTAATTTTTTCTTTTATCAAGAGATTTATCAATGATCCTGAGCTTTACAAAATTTGCATTTTTTCAAAGTCTAGTGAAAACAAATATAATTTGCCATAGTGCCTTCCTGTGCATGATCATTTGTAATCATATTGAGTAGTCTTCCATTATAATTTCAAAAACCAAATTCATTTTCATAAGACCACTAGGAGTTCTGACATAGATTCCCTCTAAACTGCCAGCCCCCACCAAAATCCCCACAGACCATTGTGACAAAATCACTTATTGTATCACTTCCATTATATTTGATGCTTTTAATTTTTGAATTGAATGCACTGAGCATGTTGATTACTGCTGCTTGCATTATCAGACAAGTAGTTTGGAGGTACTACAGTAGTACTTGATGTTTGTTATTTATCTCAATCTTCTCTCTCCATTCAACATTTTGATGAGAAAATGCTGCATCCCAAGCTGGTTAAGTTAGTACAATACTTCTACTCTAATTACTTCTCACACAGACATGCAAAGCTTTCATATATTAATAACCTATTATATAATGAAAAGTATCCATTCAGCAAGTAAAGTAAGCTAGCGTTTCTTTGAATGGCTAGTTTGCCTGAAGAAGTGAACTGAAAGCCGAAGGATAAGAACTTCTCGATAAGGTCCGTGCCACACCACAGTCCTTACATAAAGCCATCCAAAACCATTGTAAAACTAATTGTTACACTTTCCACTTTTTTGTGTTACTATTTATGGTAACGCCTCTTGATTGTATAAAATGAATGCTAGCTCAATTTTTTTCCCCAGTTAAAATCATGCTGCCTGTCATTCCTCGTCTATAAAGTCAGTCATTTGTTTCCACAATTCAAAACAGTATCACTATGTAACATAAAAACTACTTTACGTATCAGTAGTTACTTAATGCAGTAGCTACATGTTAGCTCATTAATGAATCCGCCTAAGTAGTCTTTGGGGGATCAAGAATGACATCCCATTTTCCAGATGGGAACATGGAGGGGAAAAAGAAATTTAATTTCTAATCCAAGCATACTGAAAATCAACCTAGAAGACTCACATTTTATTTTCTAAACTCTAGCATACCTACTGACTTAGTAGATCTGCAGACTGTACAGAATAGTTACTATCTACAGAGTTCACTTATCACACATACTCGATGATCTACTGAAAGGCTATACAGAAACATACAACAGAATATAGGTGCTCTGAATCAACTAGAATCAGCCTGAGAAGACATGGTGTTCACACTAATCAGTTGCAATAAAGTCTTCTCTCAAATAAGAAGCGTTCCCATGCCCTTTTATATAGACTTTTGCATTCACTGGGTATTCACATAATCTCTAGAATAATTTGCATATCTATCTAATATTTAAGGAGGTATACGATGGCCTCTAGTGGTGCATATCAGCATAAATATGCTGAACTGATGCTCTAGTTCCTCGTAGTTTTAAAGACAGCACATAAGGAAAAACAAACATAGATCTGAATTGGATCTCCTAAATTAGAACAACAGCAAAGAACGTTACTCTCACCACTTTTTGCTCGGTAACAAACAAAAAATTCCTTGAGCCAGCATTATTACATTAGAATAATTTAAAAAAAAAACCAACCAGAAACCCAAATCTTTACCCTTTCATACTGCTTTCTCTATCCCATGTTTCTTGATCACTCTACAGAGATAAGTTTTAGCCTGCTGTTACTCTTAGCCTAATTCATTGGGGATGCTGTGGATACCGAATGACAGAAAATCCATCTATGATTTTTCCACAGAGAAGGTGTTTATGGAGTAGACATTCTTTAGCCTGAATTAGTCCTTCATATTAAAAAATAATTTTGTAATTGTATTCATTAAATATTTTAGAGAGAAAGACAGGAGGAATTCATTTAGCAAGAACTACCAAGGAACACACACAAAAATTACCATACTAATTTTACCTTATCATTACAGCATCTCAGAACAATAAGATTCACACAGCTGACACAATTTATGATCATACCAGCAAGTATAGACAGGTAGGCAAGACATTGTTTAACAGGTCAGATATTAAACAGCTATCTATGTTCATGTCCTCATAAATGTTTGTTTTGATATTTTTATTGCTTAATTTTTGTCTTTCCAAATGCTTAGAAAGTATTTCAACAGTTACAGGTTGAATGTTTAGGCAGTAATTTCACCCCGAAGAGTTCATGTATTCTTAGAATATTATAAGAATTCACAGATATTAATTTGGTTTTAAGCAACAATATACATGGGGATTTTTCCAACCAAATCAATTCACAGTTTCCTGGCAAGCCTATCATATTTTCTAAAAAAAAAAAATAAAATCTGTTAACTAGCAGATAAACTCATACACATTTCTATTCAACAGAGCTTGAGTTTACAGTAATTCGAAAGACAGAGCTACTGATCTCAGTCAGTGTCCTTCATAGCTCTGCTTCAAACGAGTTTTGAGAAACTAAGTCATATGATAGATAATTGCCGTAGCTGTTTCCCAAGGAAAATGCAGAGATAAAAGAACAGAGTAAGACCATTCAAGGGAGTTTCTGAATACATCTTTCTCTCTGTCATGCCAACCTTTTGTAACAGCATCCTCCTCTATCCTAGGCTATCCGCAGTTGCAGGGACTGATGTTTTTTCCTCACTCTGAAAACCATTTCACAAGTATTTCATGAGAGATGGCAAGCTGCAATGTCACACACCCTTTACTTGTCATTTCTGCATTTTTGGAGGATGGTTGTTTAGGTGTAATCAGGTTCTTTTCATTGGAAAAGAGTTTCAAAATCTCAGTGATGCAAATGTTGCAAGATGCCTGTGATCTGCATAGTCCAAGAGTAAGAAAAACTTTCTCACATCCAAACAGAGAAGAAAACTATAGCAAGGAAATGCCTAATCATATGGTAGGCAACTGTTTGGGCCCTTAGCATCTTAAACACTTCTGATAAGTATACATGGTTTTCAGCTGCACCTTTTTCCTAGCAGTTTCTCACATTTCTCAGGGTCTTATGAATTTTCAGTCTCTTACTGCATCTCTTTAGCTACACACAGCTACTCCTACCACACAGTCCTCCCCTAAGCACTGTATTCCACGTCTCAGGGTTAGCAATCCACATTTTCACTGAGCCAAATTGAGTCTACTAGATGAAAACCAAGAAACAATACTTTCACAAGGGGATTTCTCTCACGGTGTTTCCTCCTCTGCTTTGCCCCCCCAACCACAGCATCACATCTCTACTCTCCCACACTCTCTCCCTGGAATCTGGATGCCCAACACAGTGTGAAATATTAACTAGATAATGATTTTTATTTCCCTTGCAGGAGATCAGAGGAGCTACTAAGAAAGCTATTGCTATGAAGTAGAATGCAGAGCGCGCTGTCATCTGAGAAGCAGTCACCAGCCGCTCTCTGTACAGCAGTGATGTTAATGTACAATGCTATATCTTAATAGCCATCTCAATTGGCTATTAAAATGCAGCACTGCACATTAAAATCACTACCCCACTGCTGCAGGAATACTTACCAAAGATGCAGTCCCTGAAAATTACCTTTCGGCTCCATGGAATGCTGCCATGCCAAATGAGCTGTCTCAGCTCCTCTAATTTTCTGCTAAAGAAATAAAACTCTTACTTTTTAATTTTAAAATTACAGGATTATGATGAATGGCTTATTCAGCCAAGACAACACAGGCATAGCATGGGTGTACTTCATGCAGTGCCTCAAAATTCAATAGGAGAAGTGCTCTGAACCCCCTCAAGAAAATGGTGCTAATTTCCAGAGGAGTTATTACTCTCTGTTTCTTTAAAGAATGCCTTTTAAGAGCATCCGCTTGCAAGTACTGGAGAGGGGAGAACAGGAAAATGCAGCTGGTAAGGGTTTGTTTCTGGAAACTTGCAGGTTATAAGCAAGTGAATTCTAAAAAGGTGGGATAGCAGGTTATGAAGGCTACAGGACAAGCATAGGGTTAAGAGACATGAATGGGCTACAGTCAAAAAGAGGAAGCAGAGAGGCTGGCAAGGCTGTATAATAAAAGGGAAGGATGGAACTTAAATAATTGAGTCTTTTGATCCGGAGTGATGGTTTACGGGACAACTTTGTCTCATCTTCTGAGTACATAGATTCAGGAAAGAACAAGGAAAGCGACAGAAGCAGACGTAAAAGATCGAATAATGTAGTGAGCTCACGTTACCCTCCCTGAGTTAGAATAGAAGATGATCAGAAGTCAAGCCAGAGAGATATCTGGAATAAAGCAAAAATACGTTTCAATTGCATAAGCTCCAAATTGTAGGCAGGGTGTCTCTGCTTCAAATATCTACTGAGCTGAATTGATCTGATTTGAAAGGTTAAAAAAAAAATGTTTGATAGGCTCGAGCATCTTAGCTCCTCTTTAGCTACACACAGCTACTACACATCTTGAGCTGCATGGTCCAGTCCTCACAACCATACCAGATCTGTCCGATCTGGTTTGAAAGGTACAGAAGAGCTGATCAATAAACATGTTTTAAGTATACTGGGCATCATTGGTTTTGCTAAATCTTTTACCTGGATTCCTGACATATCTGTCCCCTAGGCAGATAAAACTGCACCTTTTGGCTTAAGTCAGACATAATTTAGTAGTTTGCCCCAGAGCCAGGGCCTCTTGAAGCTACAGAGCAATAGCCCCAGGGAGTCTGCTAGCAGGGCTGTCCTGGACCTAGAGACCTTGAGGGAAACAGGCAGCTAGCCCAATGGAGTTGACAACGTTGGCAGTTTCATTACTGGTATCATCTGGGATGCTGACAAGGACATCAGTTTCAACTAAAAATCTAAAGGGACAGAAAGTTCTTATTTGTCAGCAGAGAATTCAGATGTGTGGTTTCTCAGATTTATTCTGAAACCAGTTCTCCTGGCCCCTCAAATACACACATGTGCAAACCAGAAACTGCTTTTTTGACAGCTCTACTGCAAAATTGAACCTTGGTTTTCTATTTCAGTCTTCCTAGAAGGATATAAACCTGATCAAGCTGTAAGACAAACTAAAACAAAACATCCATCCAAGCAAAACCATATTCTGAACTACCTGAATGGATAGGATGATGCTTTATATAAGCTGCTGCTAGAATTTGCAAATATCTGGTATTACAGTTAAGCAAAATTTGGAAAATACTTTATATTCAGCTCTTCACACAGAAAAAGTAAAAATGTATTCTGCAACAGAAATGTATCCTCACTTCTTTTTAGCCTGCCATCCTCCATCCATCTCCAGAAACACCACAACACATCAGACTACAGAATGACATCCAGCGTAGCTGACACAGGAGTCTGTAAGCAAGCTAAGAGCAAGAAGATCATTGTGCTCAAGTGGAAGAAAGAGGTTTGGTGAGAAAAAAATCCTCTGGGATTCTGAATATAACAGAATGGTTGAGGTTGGAAAGGACCACTGGAGGTCATCTGGTCCAAATGTCCTGCGCATCCAGGGCCCACCTAGAGATGGTTGCCCATGAACTTTCACTGGGGAATACTTCTTGCCCTCATAACTTTGTTATCCTTTTTAATGTTGATTCAGCAAGGGGAAATAGTTACAAAATTGTGTGTGTGAGGTGTGCATGTCTAAATAAACAGTACTCCAAATAGTCTAACAGACTCTGGGCTGAATTTCTCATTACCTGGCATCAAAACCAGCATGACTTCAGGAAAGGGTGACAACTGCCATGTATAACAGTGTATGGCTGTCAAAGGAAAGACCAAAAGAGAATCTGCCTTTAAAAAGAGAAATAAAATAAGTCTTACCTAAAAAACAGAGTCTCTGCAGAGAGGCGCATCATACTGCATCATGCTTCCCCCCCACCTTTCTTTGTGTTTTTTTTTTTCCCCTCCTTTCAATTGCACTTTAAATAATCCGAGCTGCTGCTTTATGCAGCACCAGTAGTAAGCACCAGGAAGATACTGCACTAGTGACCTTGGATTTTCCAGCCCATTACTCCTGACTGGTCTCCACAAGAATGCTACATTGCCACCTGCCACATAACACCTCCTCCAATGTCACCAAGAAGTCAAACTCTGTTTGCGCTTCCCCCGTCCTACCCCCATTGAGTCAAGGAGTTTTTTCTGTTGATCTGCAAATGAGACGTGATCCTGGGCTGTCAGTGTGCAGAGGATCCTTCCTCCCTCCCATGCCTGTGTTTGCCACTTACCTATCAGAAGTGCAGAAGAGATAAGAATGAGTGGAAACATTTGTATTTTCAGCCTGGTTAAAGGAGTTATTTCAAATCAACAGATGGTGTAAGATTTATAAAGAAATCAAAAGCCCAGTAAATATTACAATTTAAAATAAAAAATTGGAAAGATGCAAACAAAACCAAATGATTATGTCCAGAAAAAAGGGTCAAAACAATGCCCTCACCCCTTGTAGCAATTTTCACATGCAAGCCATATTTGAAGTAATTAGCATAGTAGTTTGCCTTTTTATTTCTACAAAAGCAGCTGACAGACTACCCAGAGACCCTAAAGAAAATTGCCTCAGGGGAAGACAAAAGCTGTCAACATCAAGCTGCAGAGATCTCTTTGAGGAGGGAAACAAATTCCCAGTAAAAAGAAGTTGATATGCCCGCTGATGAGCTGTTCAAATATGAAACACAGACACTTGGAGGGAGCCTGCTGCAAACGCATCCATAGAAGAAACAGAACATTTGGCAAAAAATGTGGCACAGAAAAAAATGAAAAATGAAAGCAAGCATAAGGATGTGATGGTACTAAGAAATGCTGGCATGACATACAGAGAAGAAGAGCTGAAGGGAAAGCAAACATGCCTAGCAAACTAAATAAAAAAACATGTGCTAGTGCACAACACCAGCTAAGCCCTGGCTACTGCCGGCAAGTAGTGATGCTACTCGATTCAAGTATTAAGGGAGCATTTTGTGTCACACAGAAAAATGTGGAATGTGTGTTGATATTACTGTGTTTTATTGAACTAATAGAGCAACAACAAGAAGAAAGGTTTCATAACCTACTTCAGAGAGTTAACAGAGAATTTTCTGTTTCAAAAGCTTTTTCAATTCATCCCATGAATTTTCCACAAAAACAACATTTCCCACAGGCATTGTTAATTTTTGTCTAAATGCCTCAATTTTTTATTAGACAGTGGAAAATAAATCACTTGGACCAATTCAGGTATTCTTCTGCTTTTGGTCAAGCTTCCTGTCTGCAGCTCACATTTCATGATAGCAGTATTACTTGAAATATTTAAATAATTTGGCAAAATTTAAAAGTAAAAAAAATATGCATTTATGCACGCTCTTAAGATCTTAATTTGAACCTGTCACCATGTACTGGCATCTTTACTAGAGTCCTTAAGTATACCCGTGAACAGTTATTTAGGGAGACTTTGCCAATTTAAGTACCCCTATGTACTCCAGTGTCCTCGTGGAGACAGCTAAATCTCCATATCGTTCAGAGGAGTGCCCTAGAGGAGTCAAGCACCTAAAGAAAAAAAAGTGTCAATTTCTACTTTGGGAAGTTTTCTCTACAATTACATGGTCCATTGAAAAATGGAAATCAGCAGAGCCCACGAGCAGAAACTTCTGTTTGAATGTATGTATCCAGCATGTAGTAAAAAAAAAAAATTAAAAAGAAAAAATGGAACTACCTTCCCTTTACTTCTAAAAATAGCAGGGAAGCCGCAAAAAGAAAGAGCCCTCGACACATATAAGCAATTAATGAAAGCAACAAGATGTAAAAATACATAATCTATGTAATTTGATCCCTTTTAGCCATTTTATAAAGTAATTCAGGCAGAGCTAAGACAGTAATTCCACTGCAGACAATAAGGCAGCCATAAAACAGGGCAGGTAAAGCTATGACAATAATGAAATGATCTGAGTAAAGCCTATTATCTTCATTAATTTTCACTCACTTTCCACCACAGTGGGAAGATATTAACTTGTTAATATCTTCTATCCTAGTAAAAAAAAAAAAAAGCATCCCTTGAGCAAATAAGCTAAATTGTTAAATTCTTTGTATCAGGATTTATAAAATAATAATTATTAACGAAATGCGTGCATAAAGTTTCTGGTACAGTCTTTACATGCAAAATGTGACATGCTGTTGTGCAAGAGAGTATGGAGTTTCTACAGCATCAGACAGGAAATACAAAGTCAGCTTTGCACGTTGAAAAAGCCAGATGCTTTTATAAAATGCTCAATAGAAGAGTTTGACTCATTACCAAGCTTGTTAATTACTAGATATTTTTAATGTTAAATAAACTGAATAATGCCTCTGCCACACCTAAAGAAACACACCAAGAAACTACTTTTAGATTTGTTAAGAAATTTTGCCAGCCAGCTGTGAGTAGGACTTAAAAAACAGTTTATAAACTGAAATAATGGGTTGCCGTATTCCTTCTGTGGAAGCTCTGATACCCTCTTCTGAGAATACAATGTGAAGAATTTGATTGAATCTATTCACTTCAAGTTTCAAAACCACTTTACTAATAAATGGAAAACATTAGGAGTTAATAGGCACAAATCAAAGATCTAAACCCATGTCCTTTCATACAGTTAGACTAAAAGCGGTGCAAACATGGGATTATTATCATTATTCACATAGGAAAATAATTGCCCTTCATAAGATCTCTCAGGCCTGGTAAATATCTTGTTACTTTTATGCACGAGATACAGGTTCCTAAACACATGCAAAGCTACAGAGAAGCATTCAGTTGCATGGGTTTTTTCACATGCTCCAAAATCAGCTATTTGAAGGCAAAGCTGTAACTATGCAGTGATCTTCAAAACAAATTATCGCATTTTCATAAAAATCTTTATCACACCAGTTCCTTTTGTCCTTGATTCATTAATGTCCTCAACTCTCATTCATTATCTTTGTAGTGACTTTCAAAAGAAAGCATGTACTCATTCACATGAAGCATGTCAAAGAAAAACCACACCCAATTTTTCTTAAGAGGTTACTCAGTAAATTAGTTTCCCTATAAATTGTAAAACCTGTAGTATTACTATAAAAGCTACTGAAACTCCCAGTACTTACAAGACCTTTTTTTAGGACAGCATAAAAAGCTTACTATTTTTATGAACACAGGAGGAAAAAAATATCAAGAACACTCATTAAGTACTTACTCTCTGTTCCATAACACAAGTAAAATGCATATGTTACTCTCCTCAAAAGTCTCCCCTGAAGAATTTCTAGAGCAACAAAAGCAGAAACCAGAAAAAAATATACCAAGGTATCAATAGTCATCAACCATCATATGCAAACCACCAATACGATCACAGTCAGTCACTTAAACTAAAATGCCTGTGTTAACAGGAAATGTGACCCTAGGAAGTTAAAGTCCCTCACAAGATCTGTCTGCAGCAGATTAAAAGAAGTTTATCAAACTCTATATTTGATATACTGGGAAAAAAAAGATCACCAGAGAGTTCTCCTAGCAGTAAAATTTTATTTCTATTGCAGATTCCACTAAAACATGACAGACTAGAATCAAGATAAATTTTAACTTCACAAACTATAAAAATACTTAAATATGTCACTCTGAAGCAATACAAAGTAACTAAAAGAATCTCAGAAGACATGAGAATTATGACTTTGAAGAAGAGTACATATTCAGTGGACCCCAAATGACTAAAGTACATTTAATTGAACAACACTATAAATCCAAACCAGAAAATTATACATGTCCCTCCACATTTCAAACTCACAGTCACAGTGATTTTATTGTTTATTAACTCAAAATATCTGAATTTCAACATCTGTAAAAACAAGAATAGAAAACAGAAAGGATATTTTGCATCTGTCTCTAATGTACTAAAATCTCCAATACCAGTATTAGACATCAAGGCTTATTTTTGTCTAGAATCTTACTCAGCAAGATTGGCATGGGGAAGACAGCAGGTGATGGAAATTACTTAAATGTATCAGAATTTTACTTAAATTGCACTCCAAGTTACATCCATTACAATTCAAAGCCATATGTATCAGATTATATTCTTCATAAGCAAAAGCACATCGGAATGATGACCTTGTTTGCACTGAGAGGAAACAAAGTACAGTAAATGGTCTAGAGGTATTCTTGACACCAAAACAAAAGAGGGAATCAAGTCCCTACTCAAACTTCCACAGCCATAAGTTTTGCATGGCTACAAAACCCACACAAATAAATCTGGTTTCTCTTATAAGTTTTGCTGTTTTTAAAGGTTAAGAGCTTGGCTCCTGTGTTGAGACATCTAGACACACTGACTTAAAGAGTGGACATACGAAGCGGAATAAAAACAGTTATAACTTTTTAAGATCTAGTAACTTGTCCTTCTATAGGATCAAGAGCTCTCATTTGTATGTCCCCAGGGCCAGTATGTAGCAC
Organism: Laterallus jamaicensis coturniculus; assembly: GCA_022605575.1. Taxonomy (NCBI): domain Eukaryota; kingdom Metazoa; phylum Chordata; class Aves; order Gruiformes; family Rallidae; genus Laterallus; species Laterallus jamaicensis. The sequence continues at coordinate 10,075,883 of JAKCOX010000005.1, forward strand.
ACAGGTGAGACATGAGACAATGTAGGAGGCAAATATAGGCCCAGACCATAACTTAAAATATAAAATAAGCTTGGTAATGAAGACTTGAGAAAAAAAAAAACCACATCTGCAGTTAATTCATTTCTTGAAACAATACTCTATTATGTCACAAGTATAACGGGCCAAGAGTTTTTATTATTGGTAGCTGGTCTCCAGAACAAGAATTTAAATCACGATGATCTAATAGAAACACACACACAAACAAAAAAAAATCCCCCAAACCCAATCCACTGAAAGAGTGAAATTAGCAAACAAACCAACCATCAACACAAAAGACCCTTTTTAAAGAATATTAGGTGATGTAGATGACATACGCAACACAAATAACTGCATACCACCCCCTAAAAACCAGCCAAACAAAGCCATTGCCCACCCCACTCCCCCCAAAATAAACAAACAGGACACATGCAGAAGGCTGATGCATAGTCCTAGGGACAGCAGGAACCATTTGCTGCCTGAGATTTCAGAAGACTTTATTAGGCCTTCCAAATATCTAGTCAGCAGTAGCCTTTATACAACCTTCTGTCTTTCTGCTGCACGGGACATTATCCAGGGAGACTCTTGTTTATTCATCCATTTTCTGTACGGGTTAGCATTAAACATAGACCTAAGTGGCCAGCCAGCTATAGCATGGAAGGATCTGAGAACTTCAAACCTCTTGAATATTAAAAACAAAAGTATTTTCATCTATTCAAAAGGCATGTAAAGAATCTAATTAATTCCTGGATTCTGTAGATTGCGTACAAGTTATGTAACACTAGTTCATGCTAAAATCTTTTCCATGGAGCTATTAACTTAGTATTACCTAGATCTTCAATTTAATTCACTGTGTAAGAGCTGGTTGGAAATAGTTATTACAGGAAATGCAACTGAAGAGATGAGAACTCAAACACTAAACGAGGCATACGTTAAATTATACGGCAAAGCTTACAGAGAAAGACACCGAAATACTTCAACCTCATGTATGTGAGTTTTATTTTAAAGTGAATAATGTCATAAATGCAAGGAGAGGTTTTTACCTGCTATGAACCAAAACAGGTCAATGAAAGTCAGAGACTGTAAGAGCTAGGGTTCGAAAAAAAGCCTCAAACCAGACAACAGAAAGTCACCAGAACATAAGAGGCACATCACATCCATTTAAAATAAAGGAGGCAAAAATTGGAAGAAAAAAACTAATTCAGACAACTTTAGCTATACGGCGCCTGCATGATTATACAGGATCCACACAGCCAGAAAGAGAATTTGGGCCTCTCTGGGGCAATGTTGTTCCCATGTTCTGAGATGCAAATCCCCTTTAAGTCACTGGAAGCAAAGTCTAAAAAAACCAAGGACAAACTAACTCCTTAGTTACATTGGAGACTGCTCCCATCTTTGATCTTTAAGGAATGCAGAGTCAGGGAAACTCTTACTGAGGACAAGTCTCAGAGTGCAACTTGGCAGCTGACATTTCTAGAATTGCCACAGAATACACATGTACAAGCCTCCAAAAGCTTCTTCAGCAGCTGAAAGGATGAATGGGAAATTACACAGTGGAAGCTGTTGTTGCAGAATTGTAGTAAACACGAATGATAGCGCGTATATAAAAAAATGGCACAATACACATAAAGCTCCTTTTTAAAAGTGGGAAGAAAGAAAATGAAAGAATCAAGCATTGGGAACAAATACTGAAGTTCTTTTATCAAAACTTCAGTGGAATGTGACAAATTTCAAAAGGGAGTTTTGCTTGGCTAAGGAGAATTTAAATAAGAAATGAATTGTGGGTCAACACCTTCACATTTTATTAGGCACTTCACTGCCAAAAAAACCCCCAATCCTTCTTTCATTTGCACATTCTGCATTCTGAACACAGTGAAAACCTGTCTGAAAATTATAAATTCTCTTAATGCTGCTATTTTGCATCTATATATTATGTTTCCCTTAAATTACCATAGTGAACAAACTAGCTGAGCTGGCTTGATTTCTATCCTGGTGCTCCCACGGGGAAAATGCCGCTTGTTAAAGCTAAAAATCTCTTAACGCTTCCTGAAAAGAGATGATGTAAAGAGCATTTTTAAAGCGTTAACAATGCTCTTATTATCACAACACAATGTTTACACAGGATAACGACTGCTACCATACAATAACCTACTACACAAACTAATACAAAGGTATTATCTGCCAAGAAAAGAAAGAGTCTTCCTCACACCACGTCTCAAAACACAAGTATGCTGCACAAAGACCATTTATTCTCTTGTGGGCTTACTCACTGTTCAAACCCCACTGTTTACTTGACACTTTTTGATACCTGGAAAGCCAAATATTGGAAGGGAATATTTACTAAGCACGGTTCAAGAGGAACTAAGCAGTGCTGTTGGCTTTGGCACGCCTTGTTGCAAGAGTGGCAGAACTGCTGGTGCAGAACGGCAGCTTTAGAAAAAAAAGAGAGTGAGAACACCCGCACAGAGCTTTCAAAACCTGGGATTTGCCTTTTTAGGTACTGTCTAGATCTGTACAGATCCAAGTGAATATATATATTAAAAATAAATACTGTGTCCCATTTCCTGGATGTCCATCAATAAGTCTGTGGGAGGAAAGATTAAAAAAAAATAATAATAAAGTAACTAAAATGGAACTAGAACAGAATGTGGGTGTCTAGTATAACAAGTACACTTTGACAGGAATGTAAGCAGTTTGCAGAAAGTATTTAACTTGATTGGCAGAAATCTCTCAGAAGCAAATTAGTGATGCAAACTATTTAAAGGAAAATTAGAAATACAATTTAAGCATATTGGATACCCATTAAGAACTGAATTATTTAGAGCCCATCACACAGTATGATCCAGCAGTCCTCAAACCTACTAATTTTACTTGGATCATTTATTTCCATCAGAATTTAATCAAAGAAGTAGCTAAAGAGCAGGTTTGATGTGCCTGTATAAATCATATTATGAATTAATGGCCAAACAGCAGTAGTTAGCACTCATTGGCTTGTATGAGGCAAAGCTTATGTTTCTTCTGGTGTTTGACTTACGATTTTGTCCTATCTCAAAAATCTCTGCACTGGCTTAAGAACTTTCTGCTATGGTATCTCAACAGCCTTTTTTTTTTTTAAAAAATTATGTGCAAAGCATGTTAATTATAACTGTCAGAGCAACATGGGGTTAACCAGCAGGACTCTACAATTCATTTCTTTTTTCCTGAATAAGACAGGGTTTTGTTTCTTCTTCATTGCTACAGAACAATAACTCGAAGAGATTGCGAACGTACTCTTACATGGCACCCATCCTAGCGTAAAAAAATTCTGTATCAAATAGTCTCATTTTTCTGGGTAGGAAATCATCTAGCAAATGCCCATGAAAACTTGACTGGCTATCAGAATATTAAACCACTTCATTTTATTTTATTGAAAAGGTGATTTATTTTTTTTAAAATCCTTGTGAACAATTACCAATTCTATTAGCATTACCTAGTTTAGGGGTGGGGAGACATTTTGTTTAAGTTGAAGAGTATTTCTAAGAAAAAATAATCCAAAACCAAACCAACAACCCAAAGAAATCCAAACTTCCATACAGTGGAAATCAGAAAACTTTCTATGAGTAAGAATACACAGAAATATCAAATCTTCACTGGTCCTAAATGCTTGGAATGCCAGATTAAAATAATTTGTGATATTGTATTTAATAATAATCCAGATTGATAACCTGCTGTCCCAAATAAGAATTGCTTTATGACAGAACATAAGATATGAGAAATAATGTATTCTTCAAACAGTTTTAGAGTAACAGGTACCTATATATTAAAATAGTATTACATACCTACTACTTTTAATTTCTCCAAAGTGAAGTACATCAGGCAACATGCATACCTCCTGACCTCTCATGTCTTGCACTCAGCTATAAACATTTCTTATATTTATCATGTTTAATTAGCAAACTAAGAACATATTTCACACAAACTGTTATTTATAGGAGTACCTGTATACTTTGTGTATATTAATCAGACCTGGAAAGGCAGAAACATGCCAGTCAAAAGAGAACAGAGGTAGAATTCCCAGAGGATACATTACATTTCAAGTCTTTGCACTTTCCCCTTTTTCAACAAGATGAAATACTTTCTTTAAATAAACCATTTCACATTGAATTCTTTTTCCTTGTTCCATAAAGGTTCTGCAAACAGCAGCCCTGCAAGAAAACCCAGAACATACACAAAGGAATCATTCTGTTCTTGCCTAATATTGTTGTCTTTTTATGTCTGTCAAAAAAAAAAAAAAAAAAAAATCAGTGCAAGAAAGGAGTGTCTCATTCTACCATTTTTGTGTGTTTAAAAAAAAAAAAAAGGGAAAAAGTCAATAGATATTAAGTCAAGTTTCTAAAGAAAGAATTATTTTTGATTCCTGAATGAGAAACAGGTAAAGAATAAATTAAAAGGGTGAAACTATAGAGCAGTCTCTGAGAGGAGGGGGAATCTATGGTGTTAAACATTACGCAGTTACCTAAAATCCTTCCTACTTTGTATGTAAAAGTTTCTCACACAAAAATATATGTTATGTATAATTGACATCTGAAAAATTTGTAGAGGAATTCTAGAAGTATATTCATTAGTCTCTATTCCATAATAAAAAAATAAAGACTACAGAAAAGACGCCATTTTGCAAATGCTTTACAAAGACAGTAGCTATTTGAACTGATGCACTAAGGAAATGCAAATGAACGTCTACATACCATTTCTAATTCCTATGGTTCCCGAGCTGTCAAACACAAAGGCTGCTATATACTTCAAGTCAGCAGACTATTCTATAAAAAACACATCTGTTATCAGTACATTAATGAAAAGGCCTTTACATATATTATACATTAACATGTTAATATGCTCAATTTTAACTTCTGTCAGTTTTCAAGCAATTTTTTGACAAAGGAGGAAAGACAGGAAGAAAAAAAAAAAGACAAAAATTGCGATTTGAGACAAGAGAAATCCACAACCTTGCCAAATCTTCAGTAATTCCTGGTTTAGTGTGTCTGGGTGCATTTAGAAATTTAACGTAAGCTAATGAAGCTGGGCTTTTTAGTTCTTCTGAGTACAACCTTCAGAATACAAACTGAATTAGTTATCCTGGTGAACCTATAAATCATACTAGAGTGTCCAGTTATTTGAATAGGTTGTAAGTTTTTAACTGTTTCTGTACTTAGTCAGACCCAACTGCCCTTATTTAAGTAAAGGGTAAACTTACCATTATCATAGAATCATAGAATTGTAGGGGTTGGAAGGGACCTAGAGAGATCATTGGGTCCAACCCCCCTGCCAAAGCAGGCTCCCTAGGACATACTGCAGAGATAGGCCTCCAGTCAGATTCTGATCCTGATATTATCCATATGAAGATGAATTTTCTAAAGCTGTACCACTGTTGACCCCACACACTGTAGCACTGGGATAACTAGATTAGTTTTATCTGAGACTTTAGCAGACAAGGGAAAGAATGAATATTTTAAAAAGTAACAGCTTGACAAACATATGCCTGCTCTTTTTTTTTGTGAATTTGAAGAAAATTAAAGGTTGTTTCTAACTCTCTTGAAAACGTATGCAGACCAACATACAAGTCAATGAATAAGTAAGGGGAAATACAAAGTTTTCACTATGCAGTCATACAATGCAGTCAGTGTCACTCAGCTCATTGTTACCTTCAAAAAGGAATGAAAAAAGTAAAATTGGCTGTATCATTAGACATCAATACGGACTAACTAGACAGGAGCTCTAACTATAGACTAGAGTGCAACATTCTAGTTCTTAACCCAATATTCTTGCTGATCATCCCAGGAAAGCAGTATGCCAGAAGTACTCTCATGATTCTGCAAAAGAGGATTCTTGGTAGAGGCAGAACCAAGCATTGTCTTGTGGGGGACATATGGACAGCATGTGAGATGCTTTCCTCCAGCCAAGTCAGATGTTTGACTTCTCCTTTAGACTATAAAGAATTTAAACTGATCTGTGCACTTTACAAGCCTGCAGAGAGAAACAGTATGTCCAGCCATATACAGATGATATAATAATTTCTTCAATCCCAGACCCTAGCAGTTGTTTTTCACCTTCCAGCTTTGCCCTACTCAAAACCTGTAAGAACAGTTTAAAAAAACCAAACTAACCAATGAAAGCCATTTCTGGGCAGTGTTCACAAATAGTATGTCATCATGCACACACAAGTATGGTGTTATTCGTGCAGTGATTATGCACTAGAAATCTCAACATCTATCCAGACGAGCTATTACGAGAACATATCGATTATGCTTCTGCCAATGAAATTCTTTTTCCATCTTAAAGCATGCTAAACAGTCTCTATCAATTAGAGCTCAAATAGCTTTTCTCACTTCCCCTCATCTTTCTTTTGCATTATATTTTAAGGGTCCTAGTGAAAGTAAAAATGTTAAAGCAGATGTAATTCCTGGGATACTTATGAAGGAGTCAAGTGCAGGGTTCCTCCACATTATCAATAAATAGAAACACACATAAATAAGAATGAATGAACTATAAGTTGATGGTCAGCAAGTCAAAATTTCCAGACCACAAAGTATACCTGTTATGTGCCATGCATACGTACACTGCCTCAGCATCCCAGCTTTTAAAGCCCATTTAGGTAACAGATGCACATCCAATGTAATACAGAATATACATACACAGAAATTTAGTAAAGACAATGCAGTTCATACTTATTCCTTCTTTTCATAAAATAGACCTTAAATGAGATTAATCTAATAGGTTCAGCAGATTCCCAAGATGGGAAGGAACGCTTTGCAAAATTCAACAGCTTACAACCAACCCTGCCACGAGGCCTTTTAAAAACTCAAAAATCAGAAGCTGACCACTGAATCTTACCACACAAAGTATTAGAGAACCTCAAAAGCTCTTTAATACTCTGTAAGATCAACAATTCAAAAGAAATAAAAATGATAAATGACTAAGACTCTCACTAGCAACCTCACGGAAGATAACTTCAATGTATGATTAAAGAATAATTATTTTCAAACCAGACTATTGCCCATATTTGAGTATCACAGAACCACAGAATGTTTTGGGTTGGAAGACCCTTTAAAGAGCATCTAGGAACTGAATTAAGTGTCATACAAACTGTCCCCTTCATACAAAACCTTGACTAGTAATTTCCCTGGGTTTTCCAATGTGAGTTTTAAATGGCACATGACTAGGCATCTGAGTGATTTCTTTCTAAATTTTGCTACAGTAAAATAAAAGAAATTTTACCAGAAACATAATCATACCAATTAATGGCTATTTATTTACTCTAACTGCCCTATCTTCTCAATTGTAAATGCAATGGTGTTGAGCCCTTTGTTTTGTCCATTGCTCCAGCTCATGAGAAACATCAGTGTGAAGAATGGAATTACACATGCATATGTTGCATACTGATGGAAACAGTAGATCAAGTGCTGTACTAAGATGAGATATTGATCAATAGTCTCTGTTCAGATACTTACTATATAGACCCTCAGAAAAATAGAAAGTAGGATCTAAATAACAAAACATATCCTTCCCCAACCCACAAATACTTTAAGTAGGACTTTAGGTCATAAGTTAGGTTAGTTTTCTCAGTGACAAAAAAAAAGTTCACGTATCTAGAAACTTCACCTTGGAAAATTTTGTTATACTTGAACATCAGGTTTTTACTTTCAAAAGATATCCTACAGCCCAAGTATAGTACCAGAATGTCCTGTTCTCACCTTGCATCCAATTCTTTGTTCTTTTCATGTCTATTTGTCCTGCAAAAACATTTCTTAGTTCCAGCTGGTGTTAAGGGGACTGTATAGGTCAAAGGACATGAACCTCTTGAAGCTGAGTAAAACCTTGAAATTAAATAACTGAATGCCTAAAGAATACAGCATATGTGAAGGGGGAGGGGGGGGAACCCACAACCAAAAAAAAATACCTTATTTTGTCTTTTCTTTATTCCACCACCACCCCAACAATACAGATCTCACTGACTGTACTAATTGTCACTAATGTAGTACCAGCAAGTTTATTCATCTCTGGAAACAATTATAAACATCTTTCTGTTTAATAAAAATCATCTTTTTACCTTCATTTATTATTGTAGCAGAACCAACACAAAGATTTATTTCAAGTCAGGCATGAATGAATTTAGAGGTATACGATTAAACAATCAACTTTTATTTCTGCAAATATTAACATACATGTGCAGGAGAAGTACAGAGTAACCCCACAGACACCAGAGAGCTACTTGTCTGGGGCCAAAAGTTTCCTACTGCAAATCCCTGAAATGACAAAATGCTAGCCAAGCATTCTACATCACAATTATTTATAGGCATGAATATCTAAAGGGAATAATTACACAAATGTGTAAAACTACTTGAAGTGAGGGGGGGAAAAAACTACCCTAATCCCAGTTAATGTCCACATTATAATTTATAAAATGCTACCTTTCAAATATAATACAATTCAAAATGTAACATTATTAAATGCATAAATTCCTCCCAAAAGTTAAATATTAACATGGACCACAAAATATGTAGTATTTTAAATATTTTAATAAAATACTACTAAGTAAAATTATGCAGTGAATGCATAGATCATAATTTGATTTAGATTACTGTGACAGAAAATATGAAAGGAATATGTCGTAAAGAAACAAAACAATTTGTGTGAAAGACTACTCAAATGTCAAGTAAAAATAAATACTGAAGGGAATCAACTTGTTTTTAAAAACAAGCTTTAATGTATTTTAGCTATTCTCAGTTACTGTTCTCTGAGGCTTGCCTCTGAATATAATAGTAGCCAGTAATACCACCCGGTGAAGAGATTAATCTCTAACAACACAAACAAAGGTCAAGACATTAAAAATCAATCAACACTTAAGCAAACCTGGGAAATTCCTGAATATTTTACAAGAGTCTCTTTTCTCTGACTAGTTTTATTCAAAAATTGCTTCCTTCATATAGAATTTCTAAGAATGAAAAAGCAAACTCAAAACCATCACATAATAAAGGGTAATTTAAAAATGCAGTGTTCGATTAGGGAAATTGACATACACGACTGATTTCATTGCTCAGATGATTAAAATAGAAATTAATAAATAATAATATTCCCATAAGAAGACACAACACCTAAAAAGCACAGTCTGCCAGCAACTAAAAAACTGCAAAAGGAAAGATGGTGGGAAAGATGCTCTGAGGATAAAGAAATGAGATAGAAGCCTGAAGGAAACGAATAAAAAGCTCAAATGGGAAGTTGAAGGGAAAAATTCATAGGACTGCCAGAAAGCAGGGATTGTATCCTGGGAGCAAAGCAGTGAAATGATGCATGCAAATAAAAACTAATTGCTTGAAGACCTAGAAAGGACAATATGAACAAACATATAGAAAAGAGTATGTGAAAATCTGGCACGAGCCTAGCATAAAGCACTGGCCTGCTCAGCAAAATTAATGGTGTTCCACTAGGTTAATGTAGAAGACAGACTTCCAGTTTTAAGTCATACAGCATTTCTTCCTTTCAGAGATTAAGGCTCAAAATTGTCCTAACCTGAAAGCTCAGAAGACAGAAAAAGTATACAAATATAGGGGCTTTCCAGGAGCAATATTCCATTCTGGCAAAATCCAGCAAATATATAAAGCCTACAAAACATCATAGGCTAAGAGGCAATAAGGAAAAGAACTGTGTATATCTGCAAATTAGGGACAGAAAGGGATCGGAAATAAACACACACACACCACCAACCCAAACTTTAACAAAACAAGCTAACCAATTCTAGCCACAGCTCAGTATTATGGTAAACGTGGATGACAAAGACCCTAATTAGCTAGCCCAACCATGCATTAATAAATCAATGTTGAATTTCCCAGAGGATGACAACTTGCAGTGACTGTCTTCGTCAATGATTTGCAGAGGATTATCCGCACAGAAAACAGAAACACCATTGAAAATGCGAAGTATATGTTGTTTTTTTGAGCTAGGAATTTCCTGTAAAGTGAGTCATAACATACAAAAAAAGCAACTAAAATGAGTATTAGTTTCTCCTTTATCATGCAGGGAATAGACCTTAACCTAAAAAGCTTTTTGTACATCCAAGTTTTATGAATGTACATCCTGCTTTTCTCTATAGACATTCGTATCAAGTATAAGCATCTTCGATCTCTTTGGTATTAGTAGTTAGACCTACTGGTGTTCATTGAGAAGCCTCCCGTCTACTCCCTTGGACCTGCCCTTTTATTTGACATAAAATCCCAGATCGAAAAAGTAAATGCAGAAGAAATTAAAAGGCAACCAAAGCTCTACTTATTATTTAATCAAAGGGGTTGAAGAATAGGAATTTTTTCTAGGAACTATGTTCAAGATTTCTCTTTGAGTTTAAATAATCCTTTTAGTGGGCTGAAGTACCATGCTTATGTACCTGAAGAAGGATAAAAGCTAGATCTAGTGTGGGGGGTTGTAAATATTCACTTAATGTTTACGGCCATGAAATTAAGTAAATCATAAAGCTTTTGACTTAGCTGCTAAGCATTACTCCGAGGATCAGAACCCAAACTGGAAATACTTTGGATGACAGCATCAGGGTACCCGTAATAGATTATCTGTAAAGACCTGTAAGAAACAAAACCAGGTTATATTCATGTTGTGTTCCAACTAAAATCACCTTTATTCTGTAATTAGCAGCAAAGTTTCCAAATCAGGCTTTAACACTGAAAAGGCTGCATCAAATAAACTCCTGAAAAATACCAAATTGGGAGACCTAATCCCTCTTATTAAACATGCTTCAACACGTTGAGGAAATATTTGAAAAAATTCTGGGTTTGGGTTTTTTTTGGGGGGAGTGTGGAGGGTGTTGACCCACAATGATGGGTTGATTTACCTCAGACATTCCGTAGCTTATGAGGTAACCAACTTGTAACTTCTGAGGGAAAGTTCATTCTTCCTCACTCCCTCATCAAATCTCAAGTCCAGCTATAAACCAGCAATCACCACAGACAAAATTCAGACCAAGTAAGCAGGCAAAACTCTCAGCTTTACCTTTTCTTCTTCATTGTCTGCTGTCATCAATAAAACAAGTGATATATGGTGTGCATGGCACAAAAATGGAAAATTAAAAATTTGCAACAGATTATGGAATAGAATGGAAACAAGCAACAAGATTTAACTGCTAACACTTCCTTTAAAATGCATTTATCAATTTTTTCTATAGAGCACAGGGAAATACCCAAATATTCAAAAACTGTGCCCAAGTCTGATTCTCTGCTCAGAGGTCAGATTTCTTAACGTTTAAAAGGGTAAGCACAACATTCACTCAAGGTAATAGTGATTTTAAACAATTACTCCAGCCTGCACCGCAACTTCAAATTTTCAAGCAACAGTTTCCTTTTTTTTTAATCCCTCCTGAAAAAAAGAGGAAGCACATAAAAACCAATACTTTTTAATTTTATGCTTTGGAAAGCATGCTTAAGTTAGAGGAAAAGGAGTTTCCCAAGGCATTTGTAACCAATCTCAGATACATTAGTGGTTAGAAGCAAAAAAAAAACAAAAACAAACCATCATGCTGCTGCTTGAATCCAGAGGTGATATCAAACAACAACAAAAAAATCCCCGAGTTGCCAAATACGTATTTTGGCTTTCTGATTTTATTTAGCTGTCAAGAAACCACAAGAATCTGAGAGCAGCCCTCTTAAAGGATAACAACTCTTGACAGCAAATACTTGTCTTTCTTCAAATTGTTTTCCTCTTGCTGACAGCTTTCCAATCTTCTCTAGAATTTAGCTTGAATTGGTTTTCTTTCCTTACAGTTCCAGTTTTCTTCAGGCTTGTGGTTAGCTGAGAGATAGCATTCTCTATAGTAAAACTACATTAACAACTACCACAGAAAAAGCTGACACTACAGCTTGCAGTAGTACTATGGCACAGTCCAGCAGTATTTGGCCATTAATTGACATGACCTCACTGTTCAGCCCACGACAAGAACAGAAGATGTGAGGGTGGTAATTCACATGGTTATGATACCTCAGGGCAAGGTTTTGGGACCTCCCCATCTCAAGCATCATCCCTGCTATTAATTCTGTGCAGCTGGGCATTGGGTCAAGAGGGCTATGAGCTCTCCCTTACAACACCTTATCCAAATACAAGCCCTCAAAGGGAAGGCTCACCAACTCCCAGGTTGGTCTCTAGTTTCCACCATGCTCTCCAGAGGCTTAGGAAACAAGGGAAGGTAGTTGCCTCCACCCAAAAAGGAACATATATCCAAAAGGGCCAGACTTCAGAGACACTAGCACATACCTGGTAGGAAATCGTAGCTAGAAAGAAACTTTTCAGAATTGCAACTGATTTTGAAACAATACTTTTATTTAGAAAGTCAGGACAATACATTATCAGAAGTAAAAATGGGAAAAATCCATTGTAAATCAATTTATAAAAATTTGTGTTTAAAGAGAACCACACAAATCAAATAGATGATGCACTGGCGGCAAAGTGGCAATATGGAAACATAAAAGCACAATCCAGCATGAAAGATACCACTGTATCAAATACTCAATAACAAACAGTGAAACTGTAGGCCCATACTATCAAGAAAGCCTGAGAGCGCCCTTGGTTTCAGTGGAAATGAATCCCTGCACTGCAGCCAGGGAATTCATTTACTCACGTTTGCAGGACACCTTAAATAAATTCACATCACTGGAAAGAGCAATCAAGTTCATCACTAACACTACTCAAACTAAGCATTCTAAAAGAGCAGTAAAAATCCAAAACACGAGGTAGAGTGTCCACAAAAGGGCACTTCATTCAATTTGTGATATAGACTCTCTCATAATATTAACAAACATGAAAATCGCCCTCCGCATTTTAGAAGGGAACAAGAAAATATTCAATATTCCTGAAATAAGTAGAAAAGCATCTTCTTCTATGCTTTTTCTTTAAAAAAGAAAAGGAGGAATTTTGGTTGCTTGTTTGGGTGATTTTTTTTCATGTGCTAGATAAGATAAGGAGCAGTTCAGAAAACTGGAAGCTTTGGAACAGCTTTTATTCAAAGCAGTGTATTATTTTCTGGGGGAAAAAAAACCAAACACGAAACAAAACAACAAATACATTAATGATGATTCAATCTTATTTTGTAAAGGGAGTTTTCTGTCATACAGAATTCCAGCTATGAATCTTATTTGGTACTGCTCAGCCTTTTATTTTGAAGCTTCTGGTTTCTTATTAAAGAAAATGTAAATGACTCTGAAAATGTTCTCTGTGTACAGGAAGAAGCAAATCTCCCAGGGAACAACCTACATCTCTCAGGCTGTGACCAATCATTTGGCTGTTGAAATGAAAAGATACTACAAAGTCTCAACTTCTTAGAAAATGACATGCTCAACTTTAGAAATATAAATTACCAAATACTTGGGTTTTATTTACCATAGAAGAAAAACAAATTCTCTCTTTTTTTTTTTTTTTAAATATATTCCTCACAGCCCATAGGATCTCTGGCTTTTCTAGATGCATTGTATGCAGTGCCCTGAGGGTACTTCTATTTGTATTATTATAGGTGGCTTTGAGAGCACAAAGGGAAGCTGAGCAGCTCTACCCTGGGTGACCTGTGAATGAGACTCCCTGTAATACAAACAGAGGCACCCTGAGGGCACCACTGAATTTCTGTGCGTCTGTGTATCTCTGTGTGTGCACACTTTAAAACATAACCAGGGCAGAACTCTTTCAGATGAGCTGATCTCTAAAGGTTGAATTCTTGAAAAGACTTTTCTCTTCTCCCTCCTTTTTGCACACCCCTTGGCTTGCTTTCAGTACTATCAGTTTCTATGATAACAAATCTATCTTTGTTTTTTTTTTTTTAAATGTATTCAAGGCATTACGGCCTGAAAATTTTCCCTTATAGTGACTGGTTGTCAAAACTGTCATAAAATGCAGCCTTAATCAGAGTGATTACATTTAAATGAATTAAATAATAGCTGTTCCTTTTAAAATTTGAAAGTCTTTAACATTCTTGTATTGAAAGCAAGCACATACATTTTATCTTAACTATTTCCTTTCATTTCAAGGGTAAGAACCAAAGCTTACATTAAGATGTTTTAATATACCAATGTAGACTAAACTTCTCCCAGCCTGAGATGAGGTGAAAAATTTTCTGCCTTCATTGTAGAAATGAGTTAAATAACTTTTGTTCTTCTCAAATAGTAAAAACAAACTACAAATTCCCACACTGCTATTAAACAGAGGGTTGTTGGTTTGGTTTTTTTCCCAAAGACAAACACTGTCTACATTACCAAAGCATTTAAAAAAAAAAAATCCAACTGAAAAATTCAAAGTGGTTTTTAATGTTCTTTATAATACCATAAAATAGCAGGATTGGGGGTGGGGGAGGAAATCAAACTGGATCTGATCTTACAAACGACTGCACTAATAGGAACCTGACTCATGTAAGTAATTCAAAATGAATGGAACAAATAATTCCTTGTAGCATATACAGCACTGGACTCCAGGAGGTACTCTCCCCATCTTTGATCTAGTCCATGAACACGGACTCCAACTTAATTTGTTAGTGGATGTGTTAGTGGATGCTTTTTATCTACTCATAAAGATAAAAAAAATAAATCAGTGGGTTTGTTTCCTGTCATGACTTAAGCAGATGCTGGTTTGTAGAACTCCAGCATAGCCTTAGTGGACAACTGTACACAACCATGCAACTTTTCACTGAAGAAAAACTTGCATGCTTTAGGTGTCTATGATTTGTTTCCTTAATCATCCAAGGTGAATTCATTTCAAAGTCACCTACCCTTTACATACACCAAGTAATGCATCCTCTCTGAACAGAAATACATACATGAAGCGCTTTGTGCCCTCAGACTGCAAAAGGCCATGGAAGGTGCAGCTGTTATTGGTGGCAGCTAAATGCACATTTTATTCTTGCTGTCAAGTACCTTAAAATGTCTAGGTCACTTAAGCATGAAGACATTTTAGGTCTTCAAAAGTAACAACCTGCTTTCTACATTTATTTAAATCATACAGCACAGCTGTTAAAGGAATTTTATGCCAAACTTGTGATCAACAACCATGAATGGTTCACTTCTAGGTGAAAAAAACCAGATATCAATGTGGATTCTTAAAAAAACCTGACTGCTCCTATAAGGATGATGGAGAGTTACCAGGACACCACAGCAATAATGCAAGTAGAAAGATCATCCTTTGCTTTGGGGTTTTGTATTAACAAATTAGTACAGCAGCAGCAGAAGTTTGGTCAGTATCTCTGATTACAGTATTTATTTGTTCAAAACAGTGTCACTAGCATTCAGGTAGAAGGTGCAGAGGTTAGGAGCAAGATGGGCATTAGATCTCCCTTTCATTTTTCTGATGCTTAACTCCTGCATTTTTCAGTTTTCAAATCCTCTGATACATTGATTACACAACCAATAAAATGGACAGAAATCAGTGGGACAGGACAATCACCGTGCAATACAGGTTACAAGCAGCTTTGAGAGACAAATTAATTTTAACAGCTTAATTACTGTTTTTCCTCATAAGAAAGGCTTCCTAAAAACCTATTCAAAACCCCCAAGGGTTTTTTTTTTATAAATTCTGTAGTCAGCAAAAAAAAAACAAACATCTTTACTGCTGGACTTTTAATACAAAAAGGTCAGTTACCTTCAATTCCTTATCAGTATAAAAAGCACTTCATGTCTCGTAGTAAACACACTGAAAAACAACATTTAGCATATTTTGAACCTGTTTAAAACAACCTGGAACTTTCATTCACAATGTGCTTTTTAAAAATATATAGACAAAGGTTTTTCTCATTTGGGTTGAAATACATTCTGCGCAGAGTACTCATTTATATCTCTCCTAAAATTTAAACTAAGCTACTTCTTTTCCCCTTAAGGAATGTAATTACTATCCTTCATTTCTAGTAGTTCCAATGATGTGCCTGTCTTCCAAATAGAGAATAATGCATTATCTGTGCCCCAAGGAATTTATATTAGAAGATAAACCATATTATTGTCTGTAAAATGAATTATTTAAAATAAGAGAGATGCTAAGATGCTAGGATGCAATTACTATGTTCAAGAGGACACATTTAGTTCTATTTAAATTGATGTTGAAAAATGCTGCATGTTTAATAGCACAATTCAGCTAATAATATGCTACAACAGGAACTATATTCGTAAAGTCAAATACAATTTGCATACAGATAAAATATCTATTTAATCTACTGTCCATATACTAAACCAGAAATTATAGACTGGTATTTGCTTCGAGTATGACACAACTGTGGATAAAGACTTAAATCGTCCCTTGACACTCACCAATCACCTGTTAAAAACCTATGATGTGTTTTTTATGCTTCCTAAAACTCCAATACACTAGAGGTTTTTATCTGAGCAATGTTATATGTAAAGAAAAAATTTAAACAAGACAAAAAACCCAAAGACACTCCCCCCCCCAAAAAAAAAAACCCGCAACAAAACCCACAAGCAAGCCTAAACAATACCAAAATCCACAGAACAACACACAACAAAACCCACCCCAATCTGAAACATATTCAGGATCATTTTACAAAATTTTTAAAGCCTCAACAACTTAAGTATGTAACTGTAAAACTACATTACATTTCTCCATGATAGAATAATAAAATTAGCAGAGAATGTTGCATAGTATAGCTTTGACACGTATAGATCTATGCAATCTTTTGAGTAAGATGATAAAGCTTTTAATTATTTAAGCCTGCTTCTCTGTCTCATAACGTATTCATTTTACACATCTATTTGCTGCTCCTGGCTGCCTGTGTTTATTCGATACAGAAATATATTCTTACATTTTCTTTTTAACCCTCTTTCTACACAGTTATTAGGAGGGAAGATATAAAAATGGATCTCCATGCTCTCTGACCACAGGTGGAGAAAATGTGCATTTCAATGGCAGGCTGACAGACACAAATAAGACATCAGGAGAAAAGAATGCTCACTGCTATGAAGTTATCTACCATGTTGCTGAAGGTGTTATGAACTTAATTATATCGAGCAGGTATCATCTGTATCTGATTTGAAGGCAGATGGATGGGCTGAGTGACTGTTGGAAGCCATTCACAGATGTGCTTTTTAGCAGTTTTAATAACTAGAAATTTTAGTCTAGACTCTCCCTTCATAGTTTCAGCAAGAAATAGCTTCAAATGAATGAATACAACAAGGATACTATACATAAGACTAAGTCCTATTTAAATATCTATCTTTTATAAGAACACAATGCGCATATTTGGTAGCGGCACGAAATCTCACAGATCTTGTTTGTGGGTTTTTTTTTGTTTTGACCGCCTTACATGTCATAGCTAGAAATCCTTGATCACTCATGCAAAACCTAGACTTGAAATTCTTCATTTCCAGGAAGCACTGATGCGCTGTTTTTCTCAGATACTAGAAAAATGTTAAATGAATAGACCTGTACAGGTTTCATTTGAGTGGGCCTATGACAGCTACAATTGCAGTACAGTTTCAAGCCTGACAACACATCTGTATATTTCCAAATGCTGTAGTCTAAGGAGCATCAGCATATTTCTTATTTGCTTGCTTTCAGACCCTGGTTAACCATTTCCCTCTTTCTTCCACAGATACTTCCAACACATTTCAACCAGAATTAGCAGAACAATCTTCACAATAAAGTGTGCAGATTAATTCTATTGCTCTGACTGCTAATTCTTTTTTATTAGAATGAACAACACTTCTGGATTGACTTGTATGGCTTCCTACTATGCATTAAACAATATTGCATTTCAGGATAATTTCTGTGTGCCTTCATATGTCTTCCAAATTTGTAATAGGGGCAAACTCCTTCGAGAAACTGTTGCTGATTTAGAATGGATTGGAAAGAAGAGCATTAAGAACGGTTGAGTCAAAACTTCAGGTCTCTTCTTATCAGAGCAAGAGATGGGTTTTAGTCCCACATACAATTCAATTTTGCCTACACTACTGGAAAGAATTTAGTTGCCTCTAAGGTGGGATAGATTTTCTTATGTTTTTAAAAAAAAGATATAACCAAGTAAAAGACAGGAAACATACCCTCTAGGCACAAAACTGAAGCAGAATGCCAGCAGCTGAAAAGGCCTACAGGTAAGCTGGAAAGGGATTCTTTACAAGGGCATGGAACAACAGAAGAGGCAACAGCCTTCCACTGAAAATTTAGATTATATATAAGGAAAAAATTCTTCACTATGAGGGTGGTGAGGCACTGGCACATGTTTCCCAGGGAAGCTGTGTCTGCCCCCTCCTTGGCAGTGTTCAAGGTCAGGTTAGACAGGGCTTTGTGACACCTAGTCTAGTTAGTGGAGGGTGTATGGGCCCTGGCAGGGTGGATGGAAATCAATTGATCTTTGAGTTCTCTTCCAACCCAAAACTTTCTATAATTTTATGATTGTTTTTATGCATTTCTGTAGAAACTGCTGGTGATTTACATTCATCTTTATATATAAAGATGAATATATATTATCTTTAAAGGTTTAGTAGAATCTAATGTCTTGAGCAGAGATGAGCCCAATACATTATAAAAATTAAGCCATTTTATGGACAGTTCCAGTAAGGTCATTTGATATACTTCGAACAGGTAACCAAGTTAAGGAACTGTTTAAGCATAGATATTTTAGTCTCATTGCTGGGATTAATTATCTTTCAGAATTTGATAAGGAAACTGAATATTCCATGAACAGTAATTTCTTCCAACAACCTTTGGACATGTAACGGTAAACAGTCTTCAGGAAGGGATTAAGTCTAAGGATTCTCTGTAAGAGTGACTTAATTAAAAGGCTTAAGAGAAGAAATGGTTTAATACAGGAAATGAGAACCATTTGACCCCTAAAGGTTGACTGAAAGTTATCACTTTGAAGAAGTGTGATCAATAAAAACTCAAAGGAGGAATTATCTTCAAAGAGTTGTTCTGGCAGAAAATAAGGAAAGCAACTCATGTTGTATGAACTTCAGTTGCCACCCAAAGCATCCCACGGAAGTGCTGAGATGCTGTACACAGCAGCAGCCCAGAGAGACTAAACAAGTTCTTCCATCTTCTGAGAGCTACACAGAATTGACTGCAATATATGTAAAACAATGCACTTGTCTGCTTTCTGTCATTAATTTGGAATTGCTTTTTTATAGTAGATTCACAGTTCACACTTACCCCTTCATTGTATTTTGGTCAATACACATATCAGCCCATGGGATTCACTTAATGAAACTAGCAAAAAAAAATAAATCAGAGCCAACATGGGCTTTCTGGTCTGACACTGCTACAGTTCTGCAACACAAACCGTGGATATTAATTCATCAGAGAAGTTATACCAAAACCAGAGTATAACCCCTGGATCTCTAATAAATTATACAGAACACATAAAAACTGAACAGAAGAAAAATAATGTCAGTCAGCACTAATTCATGGGACTAAGTCACCAAGTTATTCTGTTCTAGTTAAACTAAGTTTGCTAAAACTGTTACAGATGCTGGTGGAAGCATCTGGTGGAGGCACAAGGGGACTGAGAGGGGGCACGCTATGGGAGTTTATTAAGCCAATTAAAACAGTGAAAAGCAAATGGCTAATAAGGCAGCTAGAAATAACAAGACCTGTATTGGAGCCACCCTGACAATGGAAAGTTATCAGGAAATAATCTATTAGTAAACTGTAAATACACTCTTTTAATGGCTACATCTTAAGCACAGTAAGGGAAACAAATGGACCAACACAAAACCAGATGCAAATGAACTTCCTCAGTTCCAGTTCCTCAGACCAGTCCCAGTCATACGGACACGTAGATAAGGAATTTGTTACAATGCCAAAGAGTTCAGTGAAAACTCCGCATATGTGACCTGGGGGAAATATTAGCCCCCCCCATTTATTTAATCTGATTATAGAAGGGCTATCCAATGCTTTCCTGGTACATCTGGACAGGGAAAAGCCCAACTCCAAATGAGTTGATCAAATTGACCTCGGGCAAAAATAACTCTCAGCTTCCTTGCTAGAAATACACTCGATTCCATAAAACATGGAGAGGCATCCACACAGCAAGCACAGAGCCTTGAACACGGAGACCTTTGTGAGCAGTTTATAATCATGTAGAGATCACCTACCACTGTTTGTCATCTGTATTTCTAAAAATGCCATACATCCAATCTGTTGATGCATTGGCAATCGTTTTCAAGGAGTTAGTCCCCTGCAGTTTGAAGCGAATGATTCCCAACTGTTTTGTAGCCAGCTGACTTGACATTGCAATAGGCAAATTATGTGAACTATTCATTTCCTCAAAGACAGCCTTTTTGTGTGTCCGAGTAGTGTCTATAACACAGCTGTATTGCTTCAGAACAAAACAAGGAAATGCCCATGTTTTTCATTAGACTACTCCCAGTGTTATCTCCTAGCTAGACACAGTCCTAAAAGCATAGAAAAACATTTTGTCCCACTCTAAATCCAGATTTCAAAAACAAATCTGTTCCGCTCCTCTCTGGAGATCCTTTTTCCTGTTTCCTAATGTTTCCCCAAGACAGGGAGTGTGAATGTAACCCCAGGAGCTGGGAGTGAGGAGAAGATGAGGATGTAGTTATAGATCAGTGACTAGAAAATTTAGGTCTTGTTAACAGTTTACAAGTGTCCAGTAGTTCAGTTAACTTGCTCTATTGCTGCTATTGATCCTGAATTCATAGTTCACCAATTGCCAGTTGATTAAAAGTCATTAATAAATTCAAAACAATTTTGAATCTGAGTTTGGTTTGAACAATTTGAACTGAGTGCTTTTTCTCTGTGGTTGAGTCTGCTACCCAGCCAGTAGATACCACACCACCTCTTCTGAGGTCCTTGCTCAACTCAAGCACTCTGTCCAGCTCTTCATGGCTGGGTTTTTTTCAGGGCATAAGTTGTATTAAGTCAGCTAAACACATATCATTGCCAAAAATTTGCTTTTTACTTCACAATGGCGTGCTTGTGTCAAAGACACCACTTCTTTATTCAAACCTGCAGAGAACATCAAGTTCCTTTGACTGGATTCCATTTTATTGAGGTTCAGATGCAGATACTGTCTCAAAAATCACAATGCTTCAGTTTTGTTTTTCCTGCCTATAACCTTTGAATAATATTTTTAGTGTTTGTTAAAAATATATTTACTTGCATCAAAAGCCATTTCCAAAGCAATAGCTTTGGAAAAGTGCCTCTTCCTCCCATCATTTAACAGTAATGTAAAATGTACTAGAATAAAAAGCTCATCATGCATTTTGTAAAGTAAAAGTTCTTTTACTTCTCATGCTTCATTTAAATTAGATAATAGAAATGTATGCATGTAGCTTTAAATTCCTAGATGAAAAGCATTGCAAAACTAAAAAAAAAAACCCTGAAAGCAGAACTTTATGGTTACCAGAGATTGGACAACCCGTAAAAGCCAGAAGTGGCTCTAAATGTTTCTACTCAGTCACAGATGACATCAAGTCACATTGTAAAACAGGAGCTGTCTATGTTATAACAGCATTTCATTACAGAATTTTCCTAGTAAGGGATTTGTTTATGCTTTTTCTCACTTTCATGTGTGTTGTAAGTATTCTTAAATACTCGTCCTAGCATTTTTTAGGACTTTGCCTTGTTTTACTGATAGATAAAAAGGTGTAATTCCAATCGACCTTAAGTAAAACCAAAGTGATTGTTCTTACCAAAATAAACGAAAAACAAGTCATGTGGGGACAAGCAAAACCAGGTGTTTCAGTTAGAACAACTCCTCTCTAATGGGAGACCTGAGCTGGATTTGCAGCATAATACAATACGCAGACTGGATAGAAAAGTCCCCTTGTGAAACAAGAAGGATCAAATTTCTTCCACCCCATTTCAGTTTTTCAATGCCTTGGCTATTAGGTAGAACATCTACATCATAATTCTCATCACTTCTAGCAGATGCATTAACTTAAACATACATTTCTTTGATGGCTGTGATATGTTTGCAGACAGAGCTTCCAGGCTTTTTTGATCAAAACAGATTTCTAAAGTTGGTTTTTTGAACTTCGACAAAAATATAACCATATCCCTTTGTTGAAAACGGATTTTCATTCATGAAGTAATCATCCATTTACATATGGTTAGTCAAATACAAGCATTATAAAAAACCTTCAAAGATATTTACAACTTTGTCTGACGTGTATAATGCTCTTAACAAAACAGCTCATGAGATGTCTCCCTAATTTACTTTAGGAAAAGTTAGCAAGGTTAATTTAGCACATTGTCCACTCACTGACAGAAAGGTGTGACCTTTTCTATCAACACAGCTGCATCTGAAGAGGATTGCTGCCCAAAGCCTGAACAAAACAGTTGAGCATCTAATCACAGATATATTTTGATTTTACAAATAAAGGCTTCCATACTTCCACTAGGTCCACGGTAACTTTTGAAACAATGTGGAATACAGTTAATAAGCTGGTATTTAATTAAAGGCTTCTAACATAAATCCTGCCTTCAACCAATGAAACAAGAATTTAAAAACCCAAACAAAAACTTTTTCTACTCCCAAAAAATCATCTATATTTCATACAAAAATATTCAACATAGGGAGCAAAAAAAAGTTTAAAAAAAGGATTAAAATAAACAGAAGCACCTGGAAGTAGAACCTCTCTATATAGATCATCTCTCCTGTTTGTAATAAAGTATTTGGTCCAAGCAGAGCTATTACAGATTTATTGCTTGTTTCTCTTGGAAAGCTAACGTTTCAAGATATATGCACTCTATGGGACTAACAGAGAACAGGCTGTGAAGAGAAAATTCTTAATTGAAAAGGTTATTCCTAGACGGACTGAAAATACATACGCAATCTCTCTGTCAGCTTTTTCCTGCAGCAAAGGGGGACTAGATTCAGTTATTCAGAGTTGTCCTGAAACTTATCAAATAAATTTTATTCCCCATCTAAATGCTGGGACTGGCAGAAACTTAAATATTTTTTTTACATGCCCTAAACCACAAAATTTCTTCTCACAAAACTACCAAGTTTAAAATGAAAACAAAAGGGGGAAAACTTGAAAGAGAAAAGAATCACAAAATCAGTGCTCACACATCCTGTTTCATCAGCAGCTTACGAAGTAATCCTTTATCTCTATTTACAGAATTTTTCCAGGGACATCTCTTCCCATGTTTATCTCCCCTCCTCATACATCACTCAAGGTGTAAAGGTATCTTCACAGCGTGCCTTGTACATTTATTGGTCCAGCTCTGATGACCCTTAACAGACTGACTCTCTTGTAGACCTAAGGCACCATCACCTAATTCAGATTGCATGATTCTGGGTTTAATTTAATGACAGAGAAATCAAATTGTAATTTGGAAGAGAGAAGGAAAGCTCTCAGCTTTCTAACCTACTTCCCTCTGCTTACTTCAAGCCCACTAGCCACGATGGTCACTTAAATCATAGAACAGTCCAGGCTGGAAGATCTACAGTCCAACCTTTCATGGACAAGAAAGCCTCCATGAGATTATCTAGTGCCCCAACTGGTTGTGCCTCCAAAACCTCCAGTGATGGGAACTCCACCACATCCTTGGGGCACTGAAGAGCACAAAAGTCTTTGTGCTTTTCAATTCCATTACCTAGAACAATACAGTCGAAACTGCAGCCATGATTAGATTATATCCTTAGTCAGGATACATTAATTAGCATTGTCCAAAGAGGCATAAAGTAACAACAGTATTTCATCGCAAGGATAAAGTCTTAAATTAAGCAATACAAAGAGGTCATTGTGTTTCTTGTTATAATTTATCAATAGATGTAGACAAACAGCTCCTTTCCTTCTAGAGCTGACTACACAGAGAGGTTATAGTGTATATTAAGGTAATCAGATCAGCTGACTGCAAATAACCAGCAGTCATCCAGAAAATTAACATCTGTCTATTACTTCTAAAAGTAAAATTGGTTCTACTATTTTCTAGCTATGTGAACACAGATGATTCGCTTCACCTGTTTTTACCTCAGTCTTCTCCACTGCAAAAAACTAAAAAACCAGATAATTTATTTCCTCTGTGAAGAATCAGGATAACTGAACAGGGCTGTTCCGCCTTAAATGATAAGTAGTTTTAGTGATTTTTGGTGTTCTTTTCCAAATAAAAACGTCCTTCGTTCAACCACACAGTATCTACATTTTTGGGAGAGATCTTGACTTCTATTGAAGTACTTACATGACTTTAAGAAACAACCCCCCAAAAAACCCCAAAGCAACAAAAAACAATCCACAAACACACAGAACAAAGGTAAATACCTCAGGAGTACCTCTGCCAAATTGCCTTAACTTGCTTCTTTCTGGGAGAATCAACATTTCTGTCATGCTTTCTACAGACAAATAAGAACTTACTTGTTGGGACCACTTGTGGGTCCTACTGCAGATAATCACTGAGCTCCATCAATATGGTCTGGGTATTTTTTTTAATATGAGAAAACACCCCCATTTTCATATTCAAAGGGGAATAAAATCTCAACATGTTCATAAGAAATCTTATTTTACCATGTCTTCCCTGAAAGTTTGGAAACACACTAGCATGCTTTTTACTGTAAAGTGACTTGGTTGAACTTCAATATTCTTTTCATGAGACAAAAAGGAAAGAAAGGAGAATTGGAAATCACCAAGCAGTAAGCTTACAGCATAATGTCTGCCAGAGAATGAACTCCAGTAAGCGTTTGTCTCCAAGATGGTGAGATCCCAGCTGTTCACCCATTTGGATCAAACTGATGAGCGCGTAGAAAATCACACAACTGAGCTGCCAAACGTTTCCCACTGCTCTGAGCACAGAGCCAACAGAACTGCTGAAACCATAAGGTGATGCTCAAAATGAGCTCTTTCACAATGTGCTTCTCTCTCCTTCTTGGAGTGTGCGAGAGAGCATGTATTTCAGCAATGAGAGACTGAGATGTACAGAAACAGAGATAAAGAAAAACTAATTAAGCTCTCTGTATGCTTGCAAGCATTGCTAGGCATTACAAACAGCAAAATATCCTGCCCACCGGCCCCATTTCAAAGAATCCCAGAGGGCTACCGCTATCGCCCAGGTAGAAAAAAGGAAAGAAGACTGGAAGTGTGACTAGCTGCATTCCCTATTTGTCACAGAGACATGGGATGCAAGGAGTAAGGAGATGAGGGAAACGTTGCATTAGATTTCGCAGTGGAAGGACTGTTAGAACAAACTGTTAAAAAAAGAACAGTTTGTTTAGTGCTGTAACTGCAACTGGTGCTAATAGACATCATTTTCCATAATCTTCATGTGATCTTCTCCATTTTTCCCCTCTTTAATGCTACCTGAAACAGTTATTTTAACATCATCTTGTCATTTTTGGAATTTTTTTATTGTATGCATTTCACTCAATAGGAAAAAGCTATCACTTTACTAGGCTGTAGGCATCATCTTTTCATTATTTCCTGACCTTTAAACTCTTGCCTTTATGTAGATTTCAGAGACCATCTCAGCAGCTGGTTAGAATGGTAATGAGTGAAGAAACCCACCTCCAGACAATAGCTGAAACTCATAATTTAACTCAGACAAGGCCTTATGTCTTTTGTCCTTCTCTTATTTACAGCAGTTCCTTTGCTCTAAATCTCTTTTTGTACTTCTACTTTCCTAACACTAGGAAAGTTTAAGGGAACTGATTAATGAGATGGGATAATTTTATTTTTTTTTTTTTAGGCTGTACTTGAATGATAGGAGCATTCTGCTTATCTGCAAGAGAAAACTGACAATTATTCTACACTGGCTCATGAGGGAGAGAAACAGAATCATTTACAGCTATACCACAAAGTCAGAAAATCCAGGCCATTTATGCAGGAATTTTGCATAAATTACAAAAATTTACCTCCAGGTTCTGTATACTTGTTAAGTACAGCACTGCTTTTAACAGGGAGATATATATCTATATGTTATCATCTTGGGGGAAAAACACTCCAAAAACCCTCTTGCAACACCAACACAAAAGCCCCCATATAAAGTTAGACTCAGCAATAAAAAGAGAAATAGGGGGTTTTAGGGCAGTTACCAAACTTTTGCTTGGAAATCCACTGGGCATTGGTTTATACATGGGAGGTATTAATCAACTGTATTGACATCACTCGTTTTCTTCTCTCTTCCTTCACTTATTCTTTTATATCTTGACTACCAGGTTTACTTGGGTTTATTCCTTTCATCTACACCTGTCCCATTGGGTTTTAGGGGAAGTAAGGAAGCAGCTGCATATATAACAAAATACCTATACTTTAATATGAAATTTTTGTTAAGAATACACTATATTTCATATAGAAAAAATACTTTTGTTGTATGTTAGGATAAAGTCTGCTATTAGAAATTCTGAGTAGTAAAATTACTAGTTTACCCACACCACACTCCTTCTTAACTTTGTTGACAAGAAGTTTGAACATGCTTGCTGGTAAAGATATGTTATATTACAACAATATTTTAAGTTCATACATTTTCATGGAAAAACTTTCAAGCTTCTTGGGTTTTGGCGTTTGTGGGGTTTTTTTTTTAGAACTGTTTATTGCACCAAAGGATAAATTAGTGCTAAAAAAGATTTGGGTGAAAGACAGCTGTAAGAATTTCTGTATAAAGTATCTTAAAATCAGGATGAAAGCATTTGATACGCATACAGAACTGACATTCTGCTCAGATTTCAAAACGAGAAGATGCTCACAAATGGCAAGTAATGACAAATGAGACACTTCAAGAAAAAACTCGCTGTCGCAAACCAGTGAAAACTTACATTGGCTTAAGTGAAGGTTTTACTTCACTAAAGATTGAAGTGTTGGTTTCTACAAATATTACTGAGAGGCTGTTGAGGTGCAGTAGTGGGGAAAGCCTGAAAATTGGTTAGAGAAGATCCTATTTTCATTTGTGAATCTGCCACTGCTGGCAGTGAGATTGCATGGTTACCTTTTCAGTAACTGAAACAAACGGCCCCTTCAAGGCGTCAGAGTTCTGATTTTCTTCTTTGTTTGTTTCAACCTAAGCAGTCACATCCTTCAAGTCTGTTACAAAAACAGGAAGAGGGCTTATCTCTCTATATTCTTTCAGCACCAGTGCAAGTTTTCTACATATTCCGAAAATTATAGAAGAGGAAACTTTTGCTAGCTCTAAAGTAAATAACAGAGTTAAACATTCTTTTTCCAATGTGAGTATTGGTATGGAAGTGTAGCAATGCATTTTGAGAGGAATGGGTTTTGTAGCCCATCCAGATTTATCGCTGACCCCCATATAATCAGGCCTGGGCAAGCTAGTAGAGACATGTCAGTATGCAGTAATAGAAGAGCAGATGTCTGTGAGAACAGGAGCTTGTCAGAAATTCCATGAGATAAGAAACTGCAAGAATGTTAACAACTTCCTTAAAAAGGAACAATGTGACTGTGTAGCCTCGACCAATTATTAGCAATAGAGAGACACACGTAAGGCAGGTGAACAGAACATCTAACCAATAGCAATGTAACGTAACTCGTGTACTGATATAGAAACCTATAAAAGCGGTCTGTGTGTTTCAATCAAGGAGCTCAGCATTTGATCACATTGATCCGAGTTGAGTCTGCAAAACTTCAACTCCAACATGTAAGAACAATGTAGAAGCAAGAGAGATGACAGGGGAACATGAAATTAGGATGACACAATTCAAAGTAGCCAAAATATGAGACAGCTTACTAAGAAAACTTTCTAGCCTAACACACAGAATGAAATTTAGCACACTGAAAATGAAGGTTTAATCAAAGCATTTAACAGCTGTGGCTGATGCATTAATTTGGTGACTATTTAATCACTTCTCCCCTAATCATTCCTCTGCTTTTCCACAGAAGAAATACTTTCCAAATTTCCTCCAAGGAGGTTTATTATTATCTTCCATTGTCATAATGTTTTTCCCTTTTTGGTATCCTGTGTGCCTTAGGTTACAACACAATTCCTTCTTTTCTGTAACAGAATGCCTCACCACTGGATTCAAATCACCTAAAAAGACAAGCTCAGTGCAGTAAGTTCATAATCTTATTTGACTTATGATACATTTCAACTGGTGTTTTTTTTGCATGCAGGGGGAATGGCTTTGTTCATAGAAAAAAACCTTCCTCTATCTCCTTCCCATGTGTCAGCTGCTATTCAGTAATTTATGTGCATGTCCAGGTTGCAGACATTTTGCAAAGCAACATCCTGCAGTTACATGAAAAATACTTTTACCACAGTATTAAGGAGAATTACAACTTTAACATGAGGACTGAACCTGTTTTCCTCATTGTTGTGAGGAGTAAGTAAATTTAAAAGCCATATGTTTCATCTATTTCTTATGCCCCACCAACAGATTAATTTACTAATGCTTTTACATTTACTAATATTTATTCTCACTGAATTGTTTGAAGTATGTATTATTTAGACCTATAAATTATGCGACTCAAGATGATTTTGCTATTTAGCTTCCTCTCTTTTGTCTTTCCCTTCCAATTTTAGCACTGACTGCATACTGAACTCAGCCATCCTTACTGCACAGAAAGATTAAAGAAGAAGAAACTAACTTCATTTCTTGTCCAGGAACCCCGTAAGACAGAGAAATATAAGGGAACAGTGGCAATTCTCCTTGAAGCCAGACCCAAGTGAAATTTCTTAGGATAGTGGGTTGACCTCTCATTTCAATTTTTCATCATTGCTGCACAATTTTGACAAAAGTAGCTCCTCAGACTACATAAAAGTGCTCTACAGAGAACACTCTGAGAATCACCGTCCTAGATTACTAGCAAATGACAGATCCATGCAATTTGAGAATTCTATTTCCTTAGAGAACTTTCTGCTTTCTCTTCATTTTTTTAATTTGTGGTTTTACCCCAAAACTCTTTTTATGTATCTGTAATTCCAGTGTACTCTTACTTTCAGTTCCAGTGATCACTACTTCCTTCCCAAATAAAGCCTATAAAGAGCAAGAGACATCCCAGAAGTTTTCACACACATAAACAAGGTTTTATATATGACAAAACTAAACATCAAGAACTAACAACTTCGTAATCCTTGTGCTTTTTAACTTAGGTCAAGTTTCATGAAGACATAACTGGACCATTAGTACCTAAAACATGTGCCTACTTTAGGTTACCGAACTTTCTTCTTCTAAGATCAGACAATATTTGAGTCTTTTGGCAATTTGGAAGCCAAGGGTTATCAGGCATTGGAAAAGGCTGTCTAGGGAGGCAGTTGAGTAACCATCCCTGAAGGTGTTTAGAAGATGGGTAGATGAGGTGCTTCAGGATATGGTTTAGCAGAGGACAGGTATAGTCAGACTTGATGATCTCAAAAGTCTTGTACAACCTTGTGTTTTGGTGGTAACTTAAATCACACTTGAAAAACAGTCAGAAAGAAAGAAACAAACAAAAAAGAAGCAGTGATAGACATGTCTTTGAAGAACAAGTGTTTGGGATAGCAGAATTCAAGAGTCTAAAAATAAAAGATTCCTTTACTATGTGACATAGAAACCCCATTACTTCCAGCCCTAGGGAGCAACATAAAAATCAGATGCTATGATTTCCAACAGAATTTTCAATTAATTCTTCAATCAAGGAAGAAGGATTTGAGAAGCTGCTTCTGAGTACAGAGAAATTTTGAATCCAAGTCTTTATCCCAGGTCCATCTCTGCCAGGAGATGGCAGAGAAAGAATCAAATACTGAAGGCTTAAGGGAAAAATGGGAACCCAAGATGTCGGATAACCACATATCCACTAAGATGTGCGAAGCACAACTGACACAGCTAATCTGTACATTTATGAAGGGCATCCTAAAGTATTTAAAAAACAAGACATTTTTAGATGGGAAACAAAAAATTGCTTATACAATTCTGTCCTGATCACTATAGTTCTGTTTTTACCTAGCAAGGCAAAGCGTTACATTGGTAGAACGGAAGGCACACACGCAGCCAACATGCTATGCCAATGAACTGTGGGATTTTTAAACATGCTAGGCAGACATAATTATGAACATGCTAATTAGGTTGTTCTGTGTTATGCTGTATCCAAAAGAGAACCAGTGTTCACTCTGTTCAGTTAACTGCCCAAATTCCTCCTCCCCTCTTCCCTGTTCACCCCTCTTGGTTGCTTTCTGAGCAGAGGTAAGTTGTCTCCCACACTCCCAAACATCAAAACACTTCTATTTAGTAGTCTTTATCTATTTGAATGCTTCCAGAAGGAAACACTTTAACATATTTTATGGCTTCTGTGATTCCAGAATTCTCTTTATGATAATGAAATAAAACCCTATTTCACCATCATTTGTTAAGGGCATCTGAAATTTGAAGCCCGGTATTACATTAAGTAACAGTTTCTGGATGAGTCAATGCTGAATGGAAGAAAGGGGTCTTAATTTAAATTCACATTGATACAGTATCTTATTGATACATATTGTGTGACTTCCGGTATTTATATTGTAACAACAGTTACATTAAATTCTGCAGTTATGTAATCAATTGGATTCTTATGGAGCCGTTCTGAGTAACTACTATATATCTTTCCAATATCCTGTTTTTCAACAAGTATTTGTAAGCTCTCCTCTACAGAAGTGAGTTTAGTCTCACCAATTGTATGTGGACATGTGACTGCTGCAAAAACTTCTGATCTACTTCTTTTCTAGTTGTCTTTTTAAGTCTTCAAATCTTTCATACAGACATGACCAAATTTAAAATAGCATATTAGATATAAGGTAATTTCTGTAATATGTGAGTCTGCCCGTCCCCCTTCATTTGGGAATCACTAACTACAAAGAGTTATACGTATTTTTTTGAAAGTTTGTTCTGAAGAGTCATTTCAGGAAATTGCAACATTGTCCAGACTCCTTCAAAAATATAATTACTGCCCACATTTATAATTGGACTGAAGTATGTTTTGGAGTCATTACAAAATAGAAAATCCAGTTGGCTGTTATTGGCCTTATGAACATTTATTTTCTTAGATACAGTACAATCTGAAATTATTTGAAAAGGAGACTGATCTTCTACCATAAGAAAACAGAACTTCATAGCTTCAGAAAGTAGTGAGGGGGGATTGGCTGCTTCTACCTGTTGCCTCTTCATGATGTAATAGAAAGAGATAAGGGATATTTTAGGGATAATTAGAGGCAGTTTGAGTGCCATGAATGCAATTTACGGTGATTTTCTTTATAAATTTGATTATCAGCGTTATAACTATTAACACACTCAATAGAACAAATACAGGCAAGATCACTCAGAAAGCTTAATTAAAATATATGTGCAGTCCTTACAGGCTATAGCTCTAACATCACCCTGTATATTCCTGTGAGAACGTACAGGAGGAAGAGCACTGCCAGTAAGTCAGTGGCCTTTTCTGTCAGAGACTTTTCCTCCTAATCATGTGTTCATTTAATGTGGAAGCGTCTTTGGTTAGAATACTGAATGAATATTGGTACTAAAAGCTATCCTTTCTTTTGCTTTTTAGACATTATTACTAAGGACTTGAATTTAGCCTTGAAGCCAACACACAAGCCTGAAGTTCAATAGCTCCACCTGAAATTGCACACACAGCCTACAATGTTTACACAGTGCAAGAAACAGATGCAAGTTGTAAAAAAAAAAAAAAAAAAAAAAAAAAAAAAAAGGGGAGGGGGGGAGGGGGGTAGGGCAACCAAGAAAACTAAAACCTGCACCAAGAAAACAGAAGTACAACTGTTCAGTTTGTTGGTTTTTTGGTGGGTTTTATTGTTTCCTTTTCAAACCTACATCAGAATGAATAGCCACTGAACAGTTTAGAATTAACTAGCTGCAGTGTAGTATCTGAGAAGAAACCCATGCAGAGCACACTTGCATCTCTTAAGAACAGCTGACAATGAATAAATAAATAATCCTGAAACTCAGGTATCTTCTATTTCTTTTTGGATTTGTGTTTTATTTGCAAGTCCAAAGAGGGGCTACTTTCTTCTTAAGTTTTTGAAATTCGAAGAAAAACTAACCACACAAAATAAACACCAATATTAAAAATCAATTGGTCCTTATGCTGCTACTCTTCCAAGTATCTCTCCTCATCAAGATCTATTTTCGTCAGGATGAACTGGCTGCACATTAAGAGAGACTAGAATATTAATAGATGGCTTGAAACTGGTTGTTTATGTCACAAAGTTATGAAATTACATCTTTCTACAGTTATTCTAATTCTCCCTCTCAGTTCCATTTTATTTATTTTCTTCCCTGTTTTCAGACAAGACCACAGCATAATCTGTTTCAGAATCTTTTGGTTAGCAATAGAATCCAAGTTTAATTTAAAATAAAGTCTTCACAGAGCAAAGTTATGCTGATCACCTTGAAGTTAAGAGCAGTATTGCTTCATCTTCAAGCCTTCTGTTCTAATGTTATTAATCAAAAGCAGGGTTATAACAAGAGAAACTGCAAAAAACCTGAAAAATTATACTTAAAAATGCAGGATTTTTTATTTTTAATAAAAACCCCACAACAAACACTCCCTGTAACAATAAGAAGATGCAAGATGAAAGCATAAGAGCAGATAATCATAGAACAGAAAGCACAGCTAACATTACACATAATATTTGCTTATAGGGAAAATATTTCACTGTGACCTAAATAGCTAAGAGTGCCTACATCAGAGTCAAAGCGCTTTTAATCTTATCTCAAAACAGTTTTGAAAAAAATATGGCATCTGTAAGAAGGGAAGGCTTGAGCTCTCTGTTGAGGCCAGATTTTCTCCTTTGGCATATGCAACAGGCATGATGTTCTGAACTGTCAGTCTGGCTGGGAATAGATAAAACAGAGTACTTAAAGCAGACTAGCAGTTAAGTATGCCACTAGTTAAAAGTATTGATTAGCCTCTTGCTTTGCATTTCACTATGTTAAAATTTAAAAATTATCTAGTTTCCAGTATCTTTATTAGAACAAAATTTGGTAGTAACATATTGATAGAGCTAACCTTTATTTCCTCCTCCACTGGTAGCAATTAAAAATAAAAAAGATCCATAGCTTTTTTTTCAGCAACATCCAGAAATACATGCCTTCATGCCTTTAAAAGCAGCGTTAGACCTTTCAAGAAGTAATCTTACTAAAAAGTATCACCCTCAGGCTCTTCGTAGGGAAGTACAGCCATTAATAATGTTTTGTTATTGCATATGATATGATTTACACTCAACTCTAATGATTTACAATCCTTTTTTTCTTTTTTTTTTGGCAGTATGAGCAAATTAGCTCTGTTTTCCTGGCACAATTAGTTGCAAGTCCTTCATTTTCATTCTGCTGAAAACTGAAGGACAAATCAGTGATAACAGAATCAAGCACTTGGGTAGTCAGCTAAGATTGTTGTCTAGGAGCAATTTATCATGTAAATGGTGTCGGCTTTGTTTTATGGAAATCTGAAAACAGCTTTCTGCATGATTGAAGCCTTTGTCAATGAAAACCCCTTCAAAATGTGACAAATGTTTCTTATCTCTGGGAGATGCTGAAAGGACTTAAGTGATAAAAACTATATATACACTCACTATTTTTATCCAGGGCATAGGCATATATAGCATTCTGAGGATTTAGCAGCCCTGCCAGAAATTTAAGATTTTCTCTATATTCAATCAATTCTATTTTAGGGGTAAATCAATTTAATTCCAGAGGATTCAAAAAAGATTATTTGTTTTACCCACACTATGCATAAATATTAATTACCGTCATCATAAATAAACAAAACACAGCATGAAGTGGTTTTCCAGAGGAAAATGAAGTGTATTAGAGAATATTTCCAAGCCCTTTTGGAGCATGAACTGTCTGCTTATTAATTGTCATATTTGTCACACACCTATGTGTGTCAAAGAAGTCACTTGCAGGATCTCATTATCTCACAGGCCTCCTCCTTCCCACTCTGTCAATCTGTAGTCATTATCCATCGCATGTCATAGCTACATTTCAGCTCCCTCAGGTGAATGATGATATATATTCCACTGTGAATAAATGTTATCAGGATGGGACTTCACATCCCTTATAACACAGACTTCAGCTTTTTTAAATGAAATGGAAAATGTCTGCTTCACAGATTCCCTTCAAATGCATTTAGCTGATTGCTTATTTAAGGAAATATTCTTAAACCACCTGGGATAAAAAACAAGTTACCTGCAAGCTGAGTATGAGAATAAAATGGAAGACAGCTTCTGAGAACAGTGGCATCCAACACTATCCAAAATTCAGGGAGCAGCACTCTAGAATTAACAGGGATTTCCCAGGTTCCCCACCACAGATGACACAAAGCATTAATTTCCAACAGAGGTCATGCTCTAAAAACACGAGTACAACCAGCAAATGAAGCAGGGCTTTAACTAGTCCTTCCATGTTCTGCTTGCTTGAAGAATCAACGACCACAAACAGACTTATTCCTTATTTTGTATGTATTCACTTAACCTATGCGAAAGCATTAGTATTATCCAATTTATGACAGAACATAAATCTCCAAATAAGCCTGAACTCCTCCCCTTTTACTCAGCTTTCCTGTACGTCTTTTCTCTCTTGATTGCCAAGATCTCCTTAGGTAATCAAGGAGGTTTGTGGTTTAGAACATATACTCTGTGTACACATACACACATAAATATCTTCTTCTTGAAGGTTGATGTAGATCTATCTTTATTTTCATATGAAACTTCATATACTTCATGGTTCAACAGATATCAGAAACCAGAAAGCTTTAGCTATTTCTGCCATAGTCTACTTCCTAAATCAAAATCCTGTGTTTCAAGGAAGTAATAACAGAGTTTGATTGTGGGATTTTTTGTTTGTTTGTTGGTGGGGGTTTGGGGTTTTTTTGGCTGAGGATTGGACAGGGAGGGCTTGGGGGTTTTTTGAGCCATCAAACCCTAAAAAAATTGTTATAGTATGAAAGAAAATATCAATTATGTTCCTTCTTTATCTGAGATTTTAGAAATGGGCCATCTTACCCAGCCATAGGTCTCAGCAGCATAAACCCCTGTCTCTCAGCAAGATCTCCAGACATCCCTAAGTTACCCACATCAATGGCTTAAAAGAGATGGGGGGTTTTTCTTGGTTGAGGAAGAAATCAGAGTGAGTTCAGCTGTTCCTACCTACCTTATTTGTAAAAATGAAACTATTGCTAAGCCCCAGAAAATTTTTCCTCTTAGAAGCAATGACACAGAATATTCTGATAATATCTTCCAACTACTGACATTTCTGAACCTGCAACAGGAGAGTGACAACCTTCAACTATTTGGACAGAAAATTAATTTTCAGTTTCTTCATCAGCAGCATTCAAAAGGCCAGTAAACGAGACTGCTTTCAGCTGGAAGACACTGGAGAATTCTTCTGGTACCAGTATGACTTCTATTTCAGCAAAAAGCAGAGCATACAGGGAGAGAGTAGGGGGAAAAAAGTCTGAACTACTACTACAACTTCATTAAAGTAATATTCTTCCTTTAGCATAATGGAAATCTAGAAATCTATGGATTTTACTTTCGGAATCTTTGCTGTCCCACCAGATGAAGTGATTTTTCTGTCTTCCAGTCACATTCATTCAGAAAAAAACCCACACTATACCTGGTGCAACTCCAATCTGCCTAATCAAAGTGCACCTGTTTCACCCACAATATTTAGTATCCTAGCCAGTCTTATCAGCAGTGCTTGTTATCTCTACTGGTTTGCAGCCACATCATCCTTTCTACACAGCCTGCATATTAATATTGGTTGACCTCAATCTACCTATCAGGTACAAGTATTTGTTTACTGACATTCTGGAGAGAGGTGACCAAACCAAATTATGTGCTTCTTTACATATGCAGCTTAGTTATTGGTTACAGACATCCTGGAACACACACCTACGCACCACTTTGGGTTTTGTGCTTTCAATACTGAGTACACGGCACAAGCCAAAACAAGTGAAACAAAAACCACTGAGTAATCATTCCTATTTGGGTATCAGCTTTCCTGCACTTCCAAGTTCTGTCATCACACCTATGATGAAGCACGATACAGGTAGCAGATTTTAATCATGTGAAAACACCTAAGTTAAAATTAAGTCCTGCAATCTTTAACACTTAACTATTTTCCTTCAAGCAATTTTCTAAACTCAAGCCAGTTTTTTATTTGGTCCTGGAGCACAAGCTTTTGTACAGACTCATCTTTACTACTTTTTTTTCCCCCCTCCACACTATCTCAGCATTAGACTTCATTTTAAAGTTCATCTTTCCTTCCTTAGCTTCCAATATATTCAAGTTTGATAAAACCTAATGAGCTCAAAGGCAGTCAGATTAAAGTGTGCATTTTTGACATAAGCAATCTTCTTTAATAGAAGGCACTTTTATTACCAACTTTGCATTCACTTTCTGTGCAAGAAGAGAAAGTAATTTTAATTTCAATGGATATAGATTTTAATGGCACTCTCTAAAGCTTTACCAAAGCTCCATCATCCTGAAAGTTTGGGCAAAAGGTTCATCGCAATGAAGTCCCAGCAGAGTGAGAAAATCTGCCTGGATTACGTACTAGTCAGAAAGAGAAGCTTTGTATTTTCTTTAACATTTCTGCAGAGGTTTGATTTCGCCTCTCAGGTTACTAAAGAGACTGGTTGATGGGTTATGACTTACCAGGGACAGGGTTTCTATCTCAAATTGTAAATAACGATGCACAAAGGCTGCTTAAGTAATTGAGTGTTTATATCTGCAGTTGTCTTATGTTCAGCCCTCATCAGACTGATAGTATTTCCAGATAAACCCTCTTAGTAAACCACTTCCACAATTTGTTCTAAGACGACACTTTTTCCATTTACCTGAATGGGTTTGGGACTTCTTTTGATTAAAATATTAAGGTATGAGAGAGGAGAAAACATTTTTGAACAATCCTGCTATAAAACATTTCTTAATAATGCTAGAGAATGCTATATTTCTTAATAATGCTACAGAACACAAGCCATTAAGTAGCTGTTGGAAAATATTACCACAGAACAACTTGGTTTTAATTTCAAAGAAAATAAGAGCTAATTAAACCTTGAACTAACAAAATATAATTGGTTTTGATCAAAAATATAAAATATATTTTTTCAGAATTTATTATTCTTCCACCTAGCTTTGTCCCAATCATTACTTATCTGATAGACACGCCAGAGAAAAATGAAGACATATAGACATACATAGAGAGCTGAAATCTCACAGTATCAAACACTACAGAAACACTGCTTATTTGAAATGCTCTGTTGTTCTTTAATGAGCAGATAAACTCACAGAAGCTGCCTGAAGCAAATTTTAAATGAACATTAAATAGTTCCACACTTCTAAGCAGTAAAAGCAAAGCTTGGAAAGTTTGATTTATTTAAAGAAAAGACAAATGGGTGTTTCTATAGACTCCTGTTTAAAAATTTAAACTAAACTAGTAATAATAAAAACATCTCAGAGACACGTAGCCTGTTTAAAATGTGCCAGCCCCTGCCCCTCCCAGCAACACCCCCCCAGCTCTACTATATACCATTATTATTAAATGTTTAAGTAAAATTAGAAAAAAAAAAAATCTGTATTTTCCCTTCATTTTTTTTCCACAAGTGTGGTGGTTGAAGCAAGAAGATAAAACTTAAAACTAAGAAAGAATACATGTGCTATTTCATAATAGCAGAGAGACTCCACTTCAATTTTATTGGGTTGAAAATGCATAAGAGGAATATGAGTTCAAACCATACCATGAAGAAACCAGTACCTTTGCATATCATGTATGCTGGGAGAAACAAACAGGCAAGCCCCTGCTTTCAGAGATTCCCATACTTTAAACACATCAGAAAGTTTTTAATACTTCAATTCAAAACCAAGGGATCATAAAGGAGTCTTCTGAGCATGGAGTAAGATTTAATCAGCTAAGTGACTCAGTTCTTAAAGTCAGAAGATAGCTTTACGATCTAGTCTAACCTCCATTGCAATGTTAATGGTAAGATTTCAGCCTGTGATTCCTTCATCATACACATGGCTTCTGTTTTCTTTACTATAAAGCACCTTTGGTCTTTCATGCATAGATGCCAGAAAAGACGCACATAAACAGAAATGTACTGTGGGCTTAAAATGTGATCCCTAGGTATCTTTCAAGGTACAAAGTACTACCGGAAATTTTGGGGTGACTGATCCTTCATTGCATAAAAGTGCCATTTTTCATCATGAACAGAAGTGGGGTGTGGTAGATATTTGATTCTGAGTAACTACAAAGTTACTGTTCAGTGATTTTTTTTAATTTGTTTTTAATGAATCTCAGAGCAAGTTTTAAATTGTACTGGCAAAAATGTAACTATATCTGCAGTATATTTCCCTCTTTCTTTAAAAATTATGATGGCTACGACATTTAAACTGCTTAGTGTAAACTAAGGAAATGCAATTTGGGGCTAAGAGAGGGTTATCATGAGTACGCAGCGAATTAATGTCTTATTTGTAACAAGTTGTACATAATATTAATTTCTCATGTTTTTCTGAAACATGCTTAGATCAGGATGCCAAGGTGATTGGAATCTTATAAAAACGTTGAAAGGATAAGAACTGCAAAGCTCACAGAAAAGAGTCAAAGAAAATGAGGATTAGAAATTGATGTAGATTATGTTAAAGAGCAGTAAAAAGGTGCCAAGCCTGAATGAACTCTTTATATTCTAAGCCACAGTCCACTGCCCTACTCATTGAACCTGCTTAAATTTAGAACAATTAGTCTCTCCTAATTTTAAACAATCCTTTAGCTGCTTAAAACACAGAGGAATACGGAGAACTGAGCAGCATTAAACCACTCTGAACATTTTAAAATTATAATATTAGACTTAGTCTTAGTTCTATGACAATTAATGCTTTGCAGCTTTATGATTTCATCACAGTATATTAATCAAGCCATAAAAATACAAATTAGCTCTTTAGTATAGAAAAATACTTTCTAAAATTATTTTAATAGTAATGTTTCCTGTCTGTGGTGTTTTAATTATATCTCTTAAGTTACACGAATCTATCTTATTCAACCTTCACGCTTGTGTTTATTTATATTTAATTCTTAAATAAAAGTCCTGAATACGTAGAAATGGCATATGTGGAATAACATCACTCTTCATAGTACACACACTGTCCCCATCAAGAAGTCAGGACAATGCTTTATATTTATTGTGATGAATAGGACAACATATTTATCATTATAAAGGTCATACTTTTTTGCCAAGCCATCCTTATCCCTCAGCCTGATAGATTGGCTAGTGAAGACTATAACTTTAGACAGCATTGCACTTTCCAAATGATGCTCAATACTGAGATAATAAAGGGATATGTGAGCAGAGCACAGGCAGGTCTGAGAGGCAGCAGGAGGGTAAAAGGTAGCCCAGGAAAAAAAAACAAAAACAAAAATGAAACACCACAAGCAGGCTGTGGAAAAAGCAGAAGATACTCAGACAAGGTGAGAGGATTGAAAGAGGTGCAAAAGGTAGAGAGATGACAGCTGACATTAGTATCTAGGTCTGGGGAGATGCCCAGAACAAGACAGGTTTCCAAGCAGCACAACCACATGCCACAGATGCTGGTGAGAGTTCAGAACTGGAAGCTACAGCTGAAGGAAGTAACTACGAGGGCACTAACCACAGTCAACGTTTAGAAAGGTTTGATTTACACAACGCTTGGAGAGAGATTTATCCAGATCCTGAGGAAAAGGATTCAGAAGCTCTAGCACAGGCTTAATTAACCTTACCTGTAAATTTTCACTTAAATATCAGAAATAATACACATTACCAAGGAATTTCAAACAGTCATACTTGGAAACATAATCAGAATATGCATAAAATACTATTAACTATGTAAATGTATTGCAAACACACGCACAGAAGGAAACAGAGAAATGATTGAGCTGAGAAAGTATTCATTTGTTGAAGTGAAATAGCATTTTAGCTAAATCACCTCTCTGTTCCATGGTAAGCACACACCTGAAAGACTTTCCCTAAGACAACAGATAATAGCCAATAGTGGGCACTCCTAGCATATCTTAGGAAAGGAAAGAATACCATTTTTAAACAACCTGCCAGCCCTGCGTTAACAGAGAGTCCTCACCCAGTTACCACGTTTCGGTAAGAGTGTCATATTTTCTAGCTGAGGTGCAGCAGCCATCTAACATGATTAAATATTTCAGGACCTCAACCACTCCATTTTAAATGCTGTGTTAACTAATGGCTTGGGTTTCCTCCCTCCACTTCACTGTTATATTTCTCTGCCGATTGCCTCTCAGGTTACTCCAGGCTCCAAACACAGCTTTTCAATAGCTAGTACCCTAATCACCTTAATGGCACAGGATAAGCTTGAAATACCATCATGCAGAGTGTACAAGAGGAAAGGGATTTTTTGGGATTATCTAGGATAATGCTACAGGATCTACTACTGAGAGAAATCCACTATTTCCTAACACAGGCCAGAGCTCCTCAAACTGTGTCCAGTCATTATTTCAATGATTTTAGGATGGACAGAAGACGGAGCCTGGTAAAACTCCTAAAAAAATACAACCCAAACTCCCAAAAAATCCAAACAAAGCTACATTGTAATATGGAGAATAGGAGCTGCGTCCTCTGTTAACAAACATAGCAACACAAGCACACCCCTGTCCTTCAAAGAAAGGGATTTTTCTTTGTTTCCATGAACACTGTGGTCAGGTTAAATGTTAAAAGGAACTGCTATCAGCTCTTTGTACATCAAGAGACACTCCCAACACCTCACTGTTCAGCACACATGCATCATGCACTGCAGTTTTGGCAAGAGATTCAGTTCAGCTACAAAGGCATCATTAACATACAGACTCGAAAAAATATTTATTCACAGACACACACCATATAAGTAACATTGCAGACACAGACAATTCCCTGGTTAAATAAGACTACTCCACGGCTTGCTGAGCCTGCCACTGCATCAGTCATGCGCATCTGTGTCAATCAAAGCAGGTCAAGGACCTGAGCACATTTTGGGGATCTGCCTTCCCACGTCACTTTGGCTGACAACTGATTTGCAAGGTACATTTTGCCTCTCCTGCACATCAAGATTACAAGTTACATTAAAGAAAGAGCAGAACAGATTTATGGTTACATTTAACAGGAAAAAAAAGATCCTATGTACATGACAAATAATTCTAACTTTATTTAGTATCAACTTAAGTCACTGGAAGTATTTAAGAAAGAATCATAGACTATCCTGAGTTGGAAGGGACCCACAAAGATCATTAAGTCCAACTCCTGGCTCCATGCAGGGCCAGTCAAGTCAGAGCATGGCACTGAGCACATCATCCAGACACTTCAACTCAGTCCAGTTCGGTAATGTGACCCCTTCCCTGGGCAACCTGTTCCAGTGCCTGACCACCCTCCCCAATACCCAGCCTAAACCTTCCCTGTCGCAGGTTCATATTGTTCCCTCAGAAGAGGGAGAAGAGATCAGCGCCTGCCCTTTCAGTCACTACCCCTCATCAGGAAGCCACAGACTTCAACAAGGTCTCCCCTCAGCCAAGGGACTTCAGCCTCTCCTCGTAAGTCTTCCTCCCTTCACCACCCTCCTCTGGACACTCTCCAGTAGTTTTGTGTCACTCTTGTACTGCTGCACCCAAAACCACACCCGTGCTCCAGGTAAGGCCACACCAGCACAGTGTGGAGCAGGACAATCACCTCCCTGGACCACCTGGCTGTGCCATGCCTGATGCACACCCCAGGATACAGTTGGCCCTCCTGACTGCCTCTCTGTAGATTGTAATGACAAAGTGATAAGGAATTTTATGCTAAAAGAATCCTCTTTAGACAAGTTAACTCACCAGACCTTTGGATTGTAGAGTTTGGCCATCTACTAATTTCTCTGTGGAAAGTGCTTGTTTATATAGTAAATTTAATCCTGACTGTAGTAAAATCGTCATCTAAAGATAGACCAAGGTCAAATTCAGATTTAACGGCTACGAAATGTCAGAAGATAGTCCTTTCTTTTTGCCATGCCCAGCTAGAAACTTCCTCCTCTGCCTGAAAAGAAACACCTTCCATTTTTATCCTGGTATATTCTCACCTGTCAGAATAACTCAGCCAGAGCCTTGCAGGTTTTAACACTTCAGGTTAGTGTTTCTTCTGAAAAACTCAAGTCTTTCATACAAACAAACAAAATTGGAAAGGAACTGCTGAGTTTATACTGAGGCTGGGCTTCGCTTCAAATCTTGCAATGTCAGCCACCATAGAACTGATGTGAAAGACAGCCATTCCGATTCCATAACATTTTATGTCTCTTTTCACTTATTCCATGGTAAAACTCCTAAGAAGCCCAGCTAAGTGACTGGGTAAGGTTCAGGGCAATGACAGGCAGGCCCACTGGGCACTGATGAATACGTGTTATCTCAGTAAAAGGATTAAGCAACTGACCTTGAAGAGAAAGGTAATTTTGTGTGTGTGTGTTTTAATACTTTTTAGCTTAGGCACAGTCTGGTACACCTAAAAGTTTTTTGGTTCTTGGAAAGGAGTTGAGGGGGTGTGTGTGTTACAACAAACCAGAATAAGCACGTAGTGCCCAGTGGCTAGATTAAATCACAAGATTAAAAAAAGGAAAAGAAAAATCATTCTCGCTATCCTCAGAATTTAAACAAGTTGCTACTGGAGCAACACAAGAAAACAACAGAAGCA
This sequence comes from Laterallus jamaicensis coturniculus, assembly GCA_022605575.1. Classification (NCBI taxonomy): domain Eukaryota; kingdom Metazoa; phylum Chordata; class Aves; order Gruiformes; family Rallidae; genus Laterallus; species Laterallus jamaicensis. Next base: position 10,118,473 of record JAKCOX010000005.1, read on the forward strand.
AACTTATTTATTCAGAAAACAAACAGCTGTTCATGAAATTCCTCCTATATTTATTATCGCTTCCTTGTTGTAAGATTCCACTCTCCTGGAGGAGTTATTCTTGCGCGCAAGACAAGCACGTGTGATGGAATATATCAGATCACAAATGCAAATGTAGACATATTTACATAAACAAAATTTGCAAACAAAACAATGGTAATTTCTCCTCAAGTTAAATCAGTGTGGACACCTTCAGAAAGAAAAGCAGGCTTTCGCAAGGAAGTTATTTTTGTCTTTCCTTACTGAACTTCGCAATTGAAGTACATCCACCTAAAGATTTTACTGTATAAACAAAATTACTGTGAACTCTTTGTAACATGCTTTTGGTATTTTTCACAATAGCCAAGACTTGTGTCTTAGCTAAATAATATTTAGCTATCAGGGGACATTTTCTATAGATAGTCATTAGAGAGAGAACATAGTTATACAATGTATACTAACCCCCTTTCTTATCTACTATATCCCCTCCGAAACTAGATAGAAAGAAAATCTAATGAAAATAAAGCCAGAAAAGGGTTTCAAAATAAAAGCAAAGATTAAAACTAAGAAAAAAACAAGCCCAAAAAAGAAGCAAAACCCCACACAGTATGTGATACAGTACAGGCAGATTTAAAATGCACTGCATGTAATCACATGGCTTTCTTCAACTGGAAAACAAGAGGCAGAAGTTACCAACCTCCTATATACACAAGGCATTTTTATCTTAACCCCTTAGTTATAGTTTGAGTCAGTGAATATTAATTACCTAAAAACAACAATTAATTTGATCAAACCACCTTAGATAGCACCTTTCTGAGCTAACAGATTATACAGCCCTCCAGAAGGTAACCAGAAAGTGGGAAGTGTAGAGACAGGGAACAAAGTAAGTAGCAAAACACCAAGTCTTTTGAAACACGTTCCTGACACAGACACAACCTGGTTTTTCAACCTGTAGCCAAGTCATTAAACCTAGAAGCAGTACCTTTCCAAAACATTCTCCCTCATCCTGATGCATTTATTTTAATTAAAATCTACAGCAACATACAGAAATCAGTGGCATTACAGGATGATAAAGCTGTTGTCCACAGATGTATACTCTACGTAAGGTAGGCTTTAATAATTCAAAGATTCACTAATGGATAGACTGCTTGAAATGATTTCATGGCACAAACACGCACAGAGAAAAAAATCAAACCCAACATACAAATAAAAACAACAACCCCCAAAACACCATTAAAACCAAAACATCACAACCCAAAAAAAGCAAGAATACTACAGCATGATAGGCAAGAACTTTGCAGGTTTCCCAACAACCACAAAGTAATCTTATAAATATCCATTTGCCTAAATTATTATAACTTCATCTGCCCTCATCTTCTTCCTCAAAAGGAATGCAGAGAGATAAAAGAAAAGTGTAAATTAACGACTATTCACCACAGACTGTCTGTACAAGAGGGTTAAGAATCAGCAGGTGAAAGACAGATTTTGCTCTATTTGTTAAGTGCTAAAATTTTTAAACAGCACTGCCTCTTCACAGGGAAGGAGACAGGAAAGAAAGCTAACCAATAGCATACAAATTTGCAAGAAAACACCACCAGCACCCCAGAGAACTTTAATCACATACCTGAACATCAGCAAAAATTAACACAACTTCTGCTCCACCTCTACACATCTCACATCTTTACTATAGAACTATCAATTTATTATCTTCAAGTCCTGAAGAAAAGGAATGAGATCAACAACAGCCAGCCAACACCAAGAAACTGATTGATCAGCAGGCTGAACTCTTATCCTCATCCTGAAACCTCAAAACAGTAACAGCTGCACCACCTTTTCACCACTACAGCTGTTCTTCATTCACACTTGGGCTTCAGCTGTCTTGCATACATCTGAAGGTTCTTATCTGCTATGCTTTGAGGGTTTATTTCAATTTTTCTCCCCTGCCCTCAATTATATCCCTCTTAGAAGCTGGTATCACATCTCTAGACTTGATTTGCTGCTTCTGAAGAAAAGTTTAAGTTAGGATACTCAATGTTTTTCTGCTAGGTAGGAAGGCCTCACTGCATTTAATGCTTGAAAGCTAAAGTTCTTTACTAACCAAATTCATGTTGGCCACTCCTGCTAATTCTTTTGACTGCCAGGTGTTCCAATTAACTTGAATTCAGTATTAAAACACCTATTTATCACAGATGCAAGGATCAGCCTCTTAACCTTTGTGTTAATCAAGATTTCCCTCAGTCACTTCCAGAAACTCTACATCTTTAATCTACTGCCCACAGTACTCATTTCCATCCCTCTCTCATCTAGTATTTTTATATTTCTTTTCAGATAGACTCAATGATTTGCATGCAATTTATGAAACCAAAGGAGGGCCTGCAGAATCCGATTCTAAAAAATGTTCAAACTATTTGCCCTATGATTGCTGCCTTTAGTAGTCAGTAACTTCTCTAAAAGTATCACAACACGTGTATTTCATCAGCAGCACCCCTAACCTGATTCCTTGTCAATGTACATTTAGTGTAAAAGTTCTGGTCAAAGCATCAGCCTAAATAAAAAACAAAGGTAACAATATGGGAGCTATGCAATGACCACACGCCTACAAACATTTATAAATATCCACAAGCAGTACAGACACAACAGGGAATCAGCAGCATACTTCCTCCTCTATAAAGCCACAGAAGATCAATACAAATGACATGAAACCAGTGGTTAGGAAGAACTTCTAGGGGTGAAGGTGTTTTTTAGGACCAGCGAAGTAACCACATTAGAATTGACATGTTCACTTCAGGTAGTAAAAGGTTCTCTACTACTAAGTGATTGCTAGATTTGTTTTCCAAACACAGAGTATTCACAGATACTGTCCAACAAACTGTGATATGACAAGATTTCTTAGTCCTGTGAGAGAAACACAGGACTAATTTTAGTGGAAAAGTTGTCTGCTTTGATGCAGGGAGGGAACCTTGGTTTTGAACACATTTCAGAAGCCCAAAGGAATTTGGGCAGCAGACCTACCTCTACAAGTATTAGAAATAAAGGTGATGCATGATGCCAGTGTTACCAGCCTACTGATTCCTCTTCTCTGGATCTCAAATGAATAGAGATTTACAAACTGAGACTGTTACAAGCAAGTATGCAGCAGACATTTTTCCAATATGAAATTCACAGCACAAGCACAGCTAAGACCAAATGCCAGAGATCTCAAACCTTTAGGTTGAATTGCGAACCAGAGACTCAAGTGGATTTGTGATGAAACACAGCTAACACCCTAAGTATCCCTGAACTGACACTATGGCCAGAGGACTGAAAAGACAGATTTTTGGGCTATTCCAGGCTCAGCTGTGACACCTCAGTAACATTTCAGAATTTCATGGTTGTAATTTAGAAGTACATATGAGGTCACCTGTGCATGACTGAATCCACAGCACAATCCCTGCTAATTTACAACAAAAGGTAAATTGTTTGTTGTAGGTGACTTACGTATCAATAAAAGAAGGTTTGTTCATATCCACTGCTGCCAGAAAAAAACAGAAAATGGCCTCCAAGCCTGGCTTCCTCTGCCTCTTAGAAAAGTGCTGTGCACTTACCTAACTGCATGGACATAAGACAGTATGTACTTGTGGAAAATATTCTACTATATCCTACACAGTCTCATAAATTAAATAATTAAGCATATTCTATCACTGATAATGCTAAGTGAAAAATGCTATTGATCCCCTCCCACCTCCAAAAATGTGACACACATTTTGAGTTGACTGTGAAAAAATAATTAGTGAATTATGATTTTGAAGATTTGGGTGTGGAGGGTTATAGGGAGCGTGTTTTCCTGCACATCTAGTTTATGACTCGCATTTCTCTTAAGCCTCAAATATTTTGCCATTACTTCTAGGAGAGAGAGAGATGTCAGAAGTCCAGAAACAAAAAAAAAGATTTGTTTCTAAGCCCATGAACAGCTTTTTACCTGAACTGTTATTCTGGCAATAAATGCCACTCACCCAATGAAAAGTGAAATAGTTCACTTTCAGATAATAAACCCCCCACTTATAATCAGTGAGAGGAAAACTAACATTTGTATCCTTTTACAGATCAACTGTTCTTGATGTACCTTCAAGATGCAGTGCTAGGCATTGTTCAGTGACACCCCACAATCCTGGCAAACAGAATTTTCAACTCTTTCAGTGCTATAACACTGCACATGACAAAGCTTTCCCCTGGTAAGAAGGTGAACATTTCAAATCTGTGTTTTTTCCATTTAACGTGACTTAGCAGAATTCATACGGTGTTTCTCAAAGCCTGAAACATTAGGCATTAGGTAAGCACATTAGGTAAGCACTTCCGGATTTAAAATTTTATAGAAAATATTTATACAGCATTATTTTTAATTAACCGAGTAATTATTATTCCTAAACTTTTTCTACTTCATGTGGATTTATTTATTATTGTACGGGAATTGTTAATTGGTGTGCCTAGCTACTGTCACTACTTTGAAAGCAGTTCATGAATCTAGCTTCTCTAGAAATCAAGTTCCCTAAAATGAGGTTTTATCTCTATTGTATTCAATAAGCCATTTCTATGAGGTACGGCAGCCCAGTGTTGCATGAGAGAGAAAACAGTGAATTTTTAAAGATATATCAAAAGAGAAAAAAAAACCTCATTAATTTTCATTCACTGAGGAGGGAAATCTCCTGACTGGCTTTTGATGGTTAAAAGGAAAAAAAGCTACAAACAATAGCATACACCACCTCAACCCTTCATATCTGAAACTAAAATCTATTTGCTTTCATAATGAATTAAACAAGGGTACAATGTCAAAAGAGAATGAAATCCCACAATTGAAGAATTCATACCTCAATTACTAAGTCAGCCATCTCTAATGACGAGATCTAGGGTTATGGTCCTCATTTAGAAATAAGTTCTTTGATGGGAACAAAGAATTTAAGTCACTTCGCAGTGAATGGGGTAGATGATTTAGATTTTCAGGTTCATGGTAGATGCTTGGCTGAATCTGAGTTTCTAGCATGAAACCGTAACTGAGTGAGAAATCATGATTCTCCAATGTATAGAGCAAGTAGGAAAGTGCTATTTCCTCTCTTGATGACAGACTGAGACTTTCATGAAGCAAGGGTTAGAAATGGAGTAATTGTGGTATTATTCATTTATGACAGACAAAATATTTGAAACAGATCTCTAAAGAGCTGAGTTTTAGAAAAATGCGTTTGTTTTGCTTACTCAAGACAAATTTAGGTTCTAGTTTTATGATAATCTACACATATCTGCATTAAAAGAACTATGCCAGGGGTTGTTTTCTGTCTAGCAGACAGATTAGCAAAGACAAAGCAAAATTCCATGGCTTTCCTTTGATGTTAAAGCAGAGAAAAAATAAAGCACCTTTGTTTTTAAATATATGATTTATATGAAACAGAAACAATAATCAAAGATTCTAAAAGAAATGCCATCAATAATAATTAGAAGGTAACTGAGTCCAGATTAAAAACTTACAAGAAACCTTGAACCTGCATTTGCTTTTCTGCAAATACAAGTTGTAATGGTTATGTCCTTGTATTTAGAATTTTGTATGACAGTGAAAGATAAAATCAAACCACCTCACTTTAGGAAAAATCACCTAAAAATGGAGATTTTTATACAGCAAATGTCAAAGCCTGGTACCATAGATGAAAAAAAATTTCCATCCCCTTTCTTGGAAAAACATAGCAGCTTAATTTACAACACACATACTTTCAAGGTGTCTTTGACTGTATAATAAGACTTCACTTATCAGAATCATAGTCCTAATGCTTCCATCTTGGCCGCTCTTTAATATTATTCATGCTAATGTAAACACCATGATATAATACCAAATTAAGCAATGATATACAGAGTTTATTTCCAGTTTTTTAACATGATATCAATCTTCTAAAACTCATTCTCTACCAGAGACTGTTGGAATAACAAATAATTTAATAAGCATGTAAACAAGAAGGCTCTGTACAATTCTAGAAGATACTGGAAAGATACCTGGTTACAACATAGTCTCTCAGCTTCTGCTATGATGGTGATAACTGCAAATTTAAAATTTCTGGCAAAGAATTATCTCAATTTTTAAAATGTCCCTACATTCTCACTCTCAGTAATACACTCTATTTAAATCTATAAAGAAAAATGATGGGCAAACATGAAATCACCATTTTCCATCCCATTTGTTGCACTTTCTACATTTGAACCCTTCTTTACAGGTCTGCTGTACAATTTATTGAGTCACAATTGACAGTATTATCCGGGCTACAGCTGAAGTAACACAAACAGCAATAAATCCATGAGATAGCCAGAAGATAAAAGATGTGAGGAAGCGACAGTCTGAGACCCCTTTTGGACAACTTGCCTAACAAGATCAAAACATGAAATCCAAGATAAAGTTTACACGAGGTGCATTTGTTCTCTCTGTAAGAATGATAAAGCCTTGTCTATGAAAAAACATTTTGCAAAGTAAGACCACTCGTGGTATTATAATCAAAGCTAGATAAAAAGAATATGTAAGTCACATACGTTTTTCACATTGTGTGATATTACTCTGAGCAAAGTATCAGATTACATATACTACCTACTTATTAAAAAAACCCTAAGAATTGGAACTTGCTGTTCTCTTTTAGAAATTAAGAATTAAAATTCCTAGAAATGTTCTTTCATCTTAAAATAACTTGTAAAAGTGTTTTTAGCAATCAGCACAATGTACCCATCTCTACATATTGCTGGAGTTGTATTTTTTCTTTGCATTCTCTGAAGTTCTCAGGAATTTAACTTAGCACTGTAAGGGACTTTGTCTAAGAAAACCAGGTAGCACTGAATAGCTTTATGATTTGTGGTTACTTCCTCTGGAAATCACTGCAGAGGAATACAATGTTCAAAATTTGGCTTACCATGCTGACAGATAACCTATCTAGTTCCTTATATATATATATCCTGTGGACAGGACAAAAAAAGGCAAAGCAAATGAATTAATTTTTCTTCCTACAAGTAGGCACAGACAGTTTGGATGTTTGTAGCATTACTGTCCTTGTAATTCTATTCTCAGTTGGCAGGGAGTTTCATGTGTCTGTAGGGGTTGCTGCTTTAATGCTAGCTTAAATATAAAATAATTAACAAAATAAAGCAAATTTAGTTATAAATTACCTCCAAGTTTTTGGATGATGACAGAAGCAAATAGCAGAATCTAGACTGCAAGTAATCAAAATAAAACAAAACTGAATTAGCTATAATATTTTATCATGTTAGTTGAAAGCTTAAGACAGTTATTTGCAAGTCCTGTTTCTCATTTCTGTCATTTCCAGTAATGTCTGGAAAAACACAGAAAAAAAGTTGTTCTGGGTTTGTTTTGGTTTTTTTTTTTCTTTCTTTCTTTCTTTGGTTTGTTTTCTAGCTACAGTTTAAATCCATAACCCCCCATCAGAAATTGTGCCTTTGGGTTTTGGCTGTGTTTTGTGAGAATTCCAGGTAAATTGACAAACAAATTATTTCTATCTTCTGCAGCTTTTTGTGAAGAGATTAAGAACATTGGTCTGCTTAAGAGAGACATCGAAAAGAGAAACCATTTAGGGAGGGCACACAGCATGGCCACTGTGTGCAGTCCACTCCTGTATTCCTTAGCATCTATGTTGAATTAAACATGATTAAAAGATACATTCTTGTGTGCTCCCACTACTATCTGCTATCCAGGTCTAACCCTACCTTGACTCTCCTGATAGTGTGTAGTCTGCAACCTGCCATGGCCACAAATTCTACAAGTTCACTGCCTAGTGAGAAAAAAAAAATACTGTCTGTTGCCTAATTTATTCATGTCTCCAAGAAGTTTCAGTGACTGGCCTCCAGTTTTAATTCTGTGAAATTTGGCAAACAACAATTCTGTATTTACCACATCCTGGATTTTGGAAATCTTGACAGAATGCTCTCTCAGCATTCTTTGTCTCAACTAAAAATTTCTCCAAAATGCTTTAATCAAGCCAGTCAGGAAAGTGTTAAATTAGGACACTTTTGCACAGAAATACTTATAACTGCTAGAAATAGTTGTTTTAATTTTTTTTAAATCTTATGAGAATATGTTTTTGCTAATACAGTGACATGTAGTGTCCAAAATCTTTTTAAATGAAACTTAGTTAAATTCAACATTTCCAAACTCAAATCTTCTGAAATTACACAAGAAAAGGAAATGAGCAAAGAGAGTTAAATGGTTGGCCCTGTTAGCTGTAATTGCATTTTTATTTAATTCGGGGCTAGACATGACTTCTGGCTCACAGGACTGCAGAAATTTCCAAGCCAGTCAGGTTTCTATCGCTGAAGCTGGAACATTTTACAGTGCTCCCCAAAATTCTTGTTCCAGGATGGAGCATGAGTGAAGGGTTGCTTCATATTTCATCGTATATTCAGACTTCTAATTTTGCCTCTACATTTGATTTGCCCACTGCATTTTCTCTGGTCAGTTTTCCTCTATTTGATTTTGGCTTTCGCTCCCCTTTCATTTGAATTCTCTGCAGTGTCTCTGAGAAAACACCTTACATAGGTTTTTTTATTTGTTTGTTTTGTTTTAATATCAGAATACATTTTAAGCTTATGAGAGTGAACAGTGAGCATTGTTAAAAGAATCAGTAATGCACAAGAAGTGTGAGTTCACATCTCTGTATGAGTACAAATCTACTGCAAGTTATTTAGCTTCCTTAGGATCTCTAGTAGGTAGGCAACTTACCTTTGGAAAAAAGGTGAATCTACAGAGCACTAAAACCCATGACACCAGATAAGATGTCTCTGAGATACACAGCTGAAATGCCTCAGAGATTGTACCTGAAGAAAGGAAGGAATATGCTGTGCCTTAGTAGAACAGATCTCTGCCCCTCCTTACTGTTTGGCTGGGACATACTGTCCTCATTTGGGATAGGATAGTGTCTGTCATACGGAAGTTGTTAGGAGAAAGTAATCAAGAGTTAGGACAGAAACCTAACAATGCACAACTGGTAGAAACAAAGAAACAACCCCCAAAGCCCCCACACCCCAAAAAATAAAATAAAATAAATTTTAAAATTGAAACAAGCCAAAGGATAGAAAAGAAAATAAAGACAAAAAGGCAGGGAAGGATCAAGGGAAAATCCTCTTTATCCTCCCCTCCTACTTGCTGCTATGATCAGGCTGCTAGACGATCTGTAATAAAATGGCTAAAACCTGTCCCTAGGGTTATTCTTTAGCCAAGGACCAAAATACAGATTATATGTATCTGGCAGCCTTCAGCCTCCATTACTTTCATACAGATAGAGAAACACCATGTGTTTTGTTCTAAGATTGAACCAATCATTTTTCTTTTGGATACAGGATTTTTTTTCGTCACAAACCTAAAACCTAATTAATCATAAAAGCTTTAATGATCACCCATTCTAACTGTTCCTCTAGGGCTGAACTAGAATGTCTGTTACTGCATTTTAATTTATTTTTTTTTAATCAGAACAAATTTTTTTTCCCTCTAAAATACTTGCTTGAAACATAAAATGTAAGGAGGAATCCTATGGTCCATGATTTTCACAAGCTCTAATTTGATGATCATGACTACTCCTCTTGCAATTTATCACTCTCTGATTTATATATTGTGCCTTAATTACAGTGTCCACTACCACTCAACAAGAAAATCTATAAAGCCTAATAGTTTCATATTATCTCCTACATCTGAACAGACTCTTCTACTTCTGAACAGAATGAATATATACTATCATGAGAAAAGGGTAAATTGTCCTTACACTGTTGACAAAATGAAACCATTAGGAAAAACAACACTGAGACTTCTTCGTTCTTATTTTTTTATTTCTGACTGAATGGTGTTTTTTTCCTAGAACTAGATGTATCTTCTCTGATATTAAATGTTTTATGCTGGTCCTATTATTTTTCCTTACTTTAATGTGTCAGAATAGTGGCTGCCTGGTTATCTTATATTTACAGTTTATTTTTATGGCTTTGGTTTAGTCTCTGTAGATGCCATTTTAAACAAACATCCATTTGCTATTTTTATGGAGAGATAGCTTTGTTGTTCTTACTGACTCAGATATTTCATAACAAAGGCAACACAGATTATATCAACGGTACTGTATTTATGTGAAATAATGTAGTTGAAACACATGATTTCATCCATTCAGCCTGCAATGGAAAAGCACCGGTTGTAATCACAATACCACAGACACCTACAGAACTCAAGAATTCTGGGCTGGTGATGGCAGCTGCTCCTTAGATTGAAAAGACTGCAAATAATTTGTTTCCCTTTGTGCACAAGTATAGTGACTACTGAACACTTTTAGACTCGGGTGACTGGAGATGTCTTGTTTTCATTCCATTGACAGAGGTAGGGTTTTGTAGACCAACAGGCAGTCACCAGGCTTTCTGACAGTATTACTAACCTCCGACTTCAAGGTAATTTTTCTCTGGATGGAGGGATAGTTCAGCCTTCATGCCAGTTCACTTCTCCCTAGAACTGCTAAGAACCACGAAAACTAATGCCAGCTATGATAGCATTTCTGATACAAACACTATTCCTTTGGAAGTTGGATTGAGGCCATTATAATAATAAAGAAAAATGAACAGGCGGTGGTGGGAAAGTTTTAGTCATGCCAATTTGTGTTGGTCTTTAACGAAGATCTTAATTGTCTTTTAATCCATGGCCATTCACTTAAGCTATCCCTTGGGGAGGCATTTTATTGGTGTCTCAATAGTGAAGAAGTATCATGTAAGAGGGAAAAAATGTCACCTAGTTAAGTTTCTGTCAGAAATCTACAAGCTACCTATATGGTTTATGCCATTTATTATGAAACAAATTTTTCCTTTATAGTGTGTCAGTAATGACATTTTGGATTATCTTAATCACATTTAATTATACTTTATGAAACTTAACCTTTCAGCACTTTTGGTTTTGGAGTGGATTATCCTAGAAACATACTGTCTTGTCCTGCAAACACGAATTTACAACATGCATTTTAACAGTGCAAGCAGCTGTCATTATTTAAAAGTAGCAATGCCATAACATAAAGAAGGAAAATGCAATGAAAATTTTAAAGAAGAATAATAGGAAGCAAATTACTGGTTTGTAACTGTGATCTAACCTAAATTACTGGGGTTTTTTTTTACATAAAAATTTTGTCATCTTTGTTACTTTAATGCTTGCATTTACTGTATCTGCAATAAAGCCTTCTTTTGGTTTTTCAAGTTTAAGTAGAATGAAGAAATAACATACATTTGACATTTTTAATAGGAAGAGATGAAATCAATAGAAATAAAAATGATAATTTGTGCAGTATAGCACAAGTTATTGCATCAGCTTCATCAATAAAATAAAATTACTTTATATATGGCCATCATTTTGCTTTATTAAATCTACATCCATGATCTAAAGCTCTATTGGATTGTTGCAACGGTCATGCATATTTCAGATGTTTAAAAATGAAATTTGACTTCACTAGGTCTCAACCAATCATCCACGCTGCTTCTATTATTACAATTTTATTTGCTTGTATGTCACCTACACAGCAGTTAAATAATGACAGGGAAAAAAATAAAGCAAGGACTACCTTTAAGCCCTCTCATCTTAAACTAATACAGAGCAAAGGTACACCTTTAGGAGCAGCAAGTATCAGTATAATGTAATGGTGAAGGAAATAGATGTTATGATTTACCATCTCTTCCAGGCTGAAGGAGAGGGAGGGAGATGTCAAAGAAATAACATACTGTCATCTTAAACGTTCAGTGCCACACGAAATACTTAAATTCTTCATAAGCGGCAACACTCCAACTACAGAGCTGGCATTTATAGCTGATTCAACATTAAGCCTATGAAGGTGATTTTGTTCAATTTTTCTTTCCATCATTATGAAATCCTATGATGATAAGGTATAATAGAACATTACCACAGTAGTAAACCAACCATTGTAGGATATTTTATAACCATTAAAAACATTTAGTAACATTGGTAGCAGGGCAGTATTTGCTAGAATAAAAACATAAGATTTGCTACCTGGGATACAGGATTAGTAATGTAAAATTAATAATCTCTCTTTTTTTCAATGTAGCAATTTGTTAAATTCATGATAGAATTAAGTCTCTTCTCATGTTCTTCCTTTTTTTAAAATTTTGCAAGAGTGGACTTATTTCTTATGTTGTGCTTCACCATTTCTTTTTTCCTAACAAATCGTTATAGCATTATACATTGTTTTAAAAGAAGAGTAAGTTTGGAATGTTAGTGTGTTATTAGTGAGAATAATGGCTTAAGAATAGTAATGCTCAGGTTAGAGTACCTGACATGTTCTGTAACATTCCTTTCATAGGTCTTCTTTAGTATAAAAGTCATCTACTGTCACTTGAAAGGTTAAAAAAAAATTAAGTAAAATTCAGCTTCCCTGCAACTCCACTTATAAGTACCTATGACGCATTTCATCTATAATTTGCATTTGAAATATTAATTTTCCTCAAGTATTTTTTCTGCCTCTTCTACCTCCTCCTTCTTGTTTTCTTTACCAAGCTCTTAAAAAAATATAAATGAGACTGTAGATGTATTCACCCTCCTTCTCCTTCCCTTTTGCTCCAGCCTTTTGTTGTATATGCATACATAATAGGCATTGTAGGCATTGTAGATTTTGAAATGCTGATTCAGATTCAGAGAGCTGATTATATTTTCCTGTCTTTCAATTCTTTTGAATTTAACTATGCTACTGAAAAGAAACAGAGACAAGCAGACATGGGTCTCTCCGCTGTGAGAAATGCTCTCCTGATTTCAGTAGACCAGGTTATCTCCAAACTCTGCAGAGATGGCCCTGTCTGATGAGGTCTTGCCACTCTCCTGTGATGTTCAGGAAACTCAAATAACAAAAGGAAGCAGGTAATTAAATTCCGTATCATTGCATATGCATAAAAGGGGACAAGTTTAGTGTCTATGGATTCTCAAGTCTGATGTTCCTAATTTCATTGGTTCCAAATCTCAGACTTAATGTTGGACTAATGTAAAGTTTTATAACCCTGGTCCATGCCTAAATAATACACTTTTCTTTATTTAAAATAGCATTTCTATTTGGATTTTATATTTAATTTCTTCTACAAAAGTGAAACCCCCTTTACAGGAACAACGAGGTGCTCCTCAACCTTTGAATGGGCTATGCAGCCAGACCACTGAGGTGTCTGTCAGTATAGGCTCTCTCAGAATCAGCAGAAGATTTAAAATTGAATTAAATCCTATATCATATCAGCCCGGAACTGTGCAGCTAAGATCAGGCATTTATTCCTCCTCTCCTACTTCCAGGTTTTTTAAATAATTGGAAGTTTTTCCTAGCAGAACTACTTTCCAAGCCTCACGGTAGTTCAGATAATAAATTTAGAATTTAGGTGATCATCCATCAGTTTTTAGCTCTTTTATTATTGTAGACTCATCAGATCTAAACAGAAAAATGACCACATATTTCATAAATAAGCTGCTTGCACTCAGACAACTAGTGTTGAACAAGTTTCTGCTACTTAAGGAGGCAGTTCTCAATAGTTTAATAATCTCAAATATATACATTATCTAATACAATGTTTGGAACAAAATAAGGATAAAAATTCTCTCTGAAATAAGTAGGACAGAGCAAGAAAGTTTTTTGTTCTGGGAGCTTGCTCATCGTGAGTAAAAAAGGTGAACAGCATGACAGCCTTATAGGTTAGCAAAGTAAATGCCCTTACTTTCTTAAACTTTCTTTTTTACATTTCAGGTACATTAAGTCAAATTTTGCCCTCACATGCATCACTGAGCTCCACAGGAGACCTCCTTATGCTTCCAAGGGCAACATTTGTCCTATACAACTTTTGGTAACTTTAAATATATGAATCTACTCATATTTGCTTCACTTTCTTTAAACCAGATTTTTTCATTTATTTTTGAGTGCTCAACTTTTTCTATCATTCATAGCTTATTGTCATCCCCTTAAACTTACGTTCTTATCATCTTTATCAAAAGATTTACAATTAACAGTTCTTATTTAGCAACGAGAATGCAAATAAAAGTGCAATAAGTATCTCCAAGTCTTCTAAATGATTGAGGTTTCTCTAAAATCTTTTTTCCTCCACAGAATATTATTTTCACATGCAAAACGTAACTTGTTTACAGTTCTTGAATGATCACTCACATTGCTATTTTTGAAAGGACCACTTAATCAAAGTATATCAATATGTCTTTTTGATCATATGAAGCAAGCTGTTTCCAGATGAAAAAGCTTAGAAATTCTTTTCTTTGAACTGAAAGTGACATTCAAAGAGGAGGAAAGTGTAATACATACCAAACTTACATGTTTCTAAACCGTGATGTCTATTCTCTCTGGAACAAAGGTATACCAGAATGTACATTTAAAATATAACTAATATTTCTGTATTTATATGCCTTGACACATAAAATTGATACAGGGAGCTTTGCTAAAGTAAACATAATTAACTATCTCAGCTGCTTATGATAAACTTTCAGCATGCTAATTTAAGATACCATTTTCTGTTTGCAGGGTGTGAAGTTTAACATTAAATAATTTAGAGAAAAGTATGCTCATAGATTTACACAACAAAATGCTCACATTTATTGTTCCTTTTAAAAAAGCAATTAAATACATTCAGTGATAACAGAATTTTTGTAATGCTTCTAAAACCATTGGTGTGCTTTATTTGGTTTAGCTTTTAGTCATGTAAGTGAGAATAAGTGGTAGTGGTTTTGCCAGAAGTGGAAGTTAAGACTCTGCTCGTCACTGAATGCATTGGCTTCTAGGTTGAGACAGGCACTGAAGGTTCAGTTTTTAGCACCAAAATATGTTTGGTAAACCAGATCTGCTTATTTGACCTGTAACAGTAATTCACCAGTTTAGCTAAAAAAAACCCAACCCTCTGCCATTCTCCAAATGTTCTATACAGTCAATGTGCTCCATGCCTGGTGAGCTCTAGTTTAGGTAGCAAAATACTAGTAAATGAGAAAAGCCTTATCCTATGTTTTTATAAGATCTATTTCAGTCTAGCAGTAAATAGTAGTTTATTGTGCTACATGAAACACACAGAGGGATTTTGGTAAATAATTCTAATAGAAAAAACCCCCCAACTTGTCAATCTCTATTATTTTCATAGCCTTCTAGTTAAAAACATAAAAATAAAATTTCCAGGGCATTTTCTTCCTTGCAAAGGTGTTTATTCTCCATGCATTTCCAGGTGCTTTGATACTATTCAGGGAAATAATACAAATATTCCTCAGGCAGATCATCACATCTGTACTTGGCCAAGTGTACAATACTGAGGCTCTTCTTCACCTCTAAAAAATGGAGATAGGGCTTGGAAAGTCTTTTATCAGCTCATTAAACATTTTGTGACCATCAAATACTGCAAGCTGCACTCCCTAGCGTAACGCAAAGAAAACATTTGGCCCAAAGGCTGCTTGGATATCAAAACATTTTTTCAAAAGACCCTGGTGCAAATAGGAAGATGTGATTCTCATTTTGACACACTCAGTGGTTGTGAACATTCATTTGCAGGTAGCTGTAAGATATCAGTGGCAACACTGAATTTGGATAATGGGCCTAGAAAACAAAGTTCTTTGACTACAGAAACAGATTTGGGAATATTTTACCAAGCCTTTGACCGGGATCAGAACAAATAGGCAAATGCATTCCGCTGCAGGAGAGTGCTTGATGTTATTTTTTTTTTACCAGGAAATCAGTGCTATGTTCTGGAGAAACAGCACTCAAACTGACTGTCATCTGGCAGAAATGATGTGAGGAACAACTTCACTAACACTGGAGTCATGTTTGGGTTTGACAGTCCTACTATGAACAGCAGTCAGAGATCATAAGAGTCATGAGAATATTTGCTCTGTCTTTATAGAGCATAAACTTTTAGGTTGCCATAAGCCTACAAGACAACAGTGTGATATTATCAGTTTGAGAGTCAGATATTGGTAGAATACAAACTATTTGTAGGAATAGTATCTAAATTACAACAGTCCACATTCAATATTCATTAGGAGTTAGTTCCCCCATACTATCTGGGAGTATACTGAGGCTATTTCCATAGAATCTGTTCAACAGTGGAGCAGTAATATCTATTTCAATTGTTTTGATTTTATTTTCTTTTCCAAATACTATCAAATCCTCTATCAGAAATAATGCAAATATTGTATTAGACACGTACAGTAACACTGCATTATGAGCCCTTAATCTTTCTCAATTATAAATATATTTACACAGGAGCTCATTATTGACTTGGATCTGATACCACGGAAGTCAATGTAAGTCTCACCATTGTTAAACCAACAGAAAGAATTTGAAAGCCCATTCTTAATTAATAAGAATCTCCTTTATAAAAACCCAGCAATTTATATGGATTAGGAAGTAGTATCCCTTCTTTTCTGTTTTCTTTCTTTCCCTTTTCTCATCTTCCCCTTTTCCTTTCCCTTCTTTTTCTCTTCCCTTCTTCTCAGAATGTTTAACTGTTCCACTGTCAAGGCAAAACACTCACCAGTGGAACAATCTGACTGACCAAGCATACTGCAGGCCCTGTAGTTTTTGTTTTAGGAATGAAGATATTCCTGAGACATGCAAATGGTGTAACACACTTTCTAAGATCATGTTTTCACAGAAACATCACTCTATGGCAAGTATTAATGATATATGATCAACTTCACATACTACTTTTATAGTAACGTTTTACAGAGAATAACTCAGGTAAATTGTGGCACCAAGTCTGTATCATTTAAAAATATTACTTCTGTATGTTTTCTAAAAGTAAAAACAATTTCATTGTTCTCCTGATCAAAGAAAGCGGGAGCAGTCTGTGAGGCAAGAAGAAATGAATCCTGCAGCGCCTAATTCAGGAGGCATCAGATATTCTACCTTTGTAGACACAGCAGAATGAAAACTAACAGTAATCAAATAACTGCAAATTCATAGTATGGTGGGCATATAGCTATTAGACACTAAGCCAAGCAGCTGGCACAGAATGTCAAACAAATTATTTTTGCATTACAATAGAAATGGATTATATTAGTGTGAAAATCCTATTTGTAGAACTACTAAGTAAAGACAGTTAGGAATCAAAATAACTGGGTCAGGATGACGGAAGAACTATTTGAGAATAACTGTTTTTCATATGAAATATTTGCCAAACGACAAGATGTGATTATTAAATTAGCTGGCAAATTAAACTAATCAATGCGCTTTAGAAATTAGTGACTGATAAACTGGAGTGTAGTAAAAAGAGACTCTTCTCAGGAAAAGTTTACAGTGAAAGACGACTGGCACATCAATGGCCTTAATTGTATGTCTCTCCTGAGTTGAAATTTACAACCCTGTTTTCTTCAGCAGATGTTTTAATTACAAGTTCAGGGCATGCAGATGTTTATGTGCAGTCAGGGAGAAAAATCCTTCCACAGAATGCAGGAGTAAGGCTGGAATTGATCTGGAGACTGACAAAGTCCATCCTCCTGCACTGAAGCATGGTTAGATAGACTCTTGACTACCTCTGACAGATGTCTGTTTGTACAAGCTCCTATTAAAGGAGAGATTTCGTAATTTCCCCAAGGAAGTTATTTCCTCCTGCTTAATTATCCTTTTTTTGCAAAAAAGTTTTCCCTGGTACATAATGTAAATCATCTTCTCTACGAATCAAAACAATTTTGCTTACCCTAGCCTTGCACAGCCAAAAGTAAACATTTGTATACATCTGCCCTTTCCCTCTCTTTTAAAGTATTCTAAATTCCCCAAACAGCTCAAGTTTTCTGAGCCTCCAGTCAGTTCTGAATGCATGTTAGACAGCTGCCTGCAACACTGTTAACATGTCCACATTAGGTACTGAAGGAGAATATTTATCCTGGTAAAATTTCTCACCCATGACCAGATACAATCTAATCTGGTGAGACAGCTTGACGCTTCCAGAAGAAAGTAAGAACACCTAAACACAGGCACTATTTCTATCTTCTTTGTCTGCCACTTTCTTAAAAGCAAGGGGCCCAAAATACAAACAATATTTTATCCAGATTGTTTCAAGCATGAGAAAGATAGCAGTATTACTGCCAGTATGTTAATCTAGCACTTCTGTTGAATATAGCTATAAATGAGATATGCATTTTATAATAAATTAAAATTAGCGTTTTGATGCACTTTCACCTTAAATGGAAATCAGCTACTTATACCACATTTCCCTAGTTAGCTACCAAAATGTGATACCAAAACAGGCAGAAAATCCTGTTAAAGTCAGAACATGTCATACCTACTACTTCTACCTTATCCACTCCACCAATTTTCTGGTTGAAGAAGAAAATTAGATTGGGTCAATAAGCTTTGTTCCTGAAAAAGCCATGCTGGCTATTTTTAATACCTTTTTATTCCCTAGACACTTATAAAGATATTTGTATTTTATCCCAGTAAATTTCCGTGTATCCTAGTTATTCGTAAAGGTCTTTATTTCCCAAGAAGCACCCTGTTCTTTGAAGTCCCTACATTTGCTGTTAGCCTCTCCCCTGGGATTTCTCCCATCCTCCTTTAGTTCAGGGGGATAACTGCTAATGTTCAGAGACTTCTTGGGCTACTTCCTTATGTACTCTGTGCTGAAGTAACTGACCCTATTTTACTACTGATATTCATCTAACGCTATACGTAAATGTTTCTTCACCTGTCTTTCAGTACTTTCTCTTGTTAACAGTAGTGGTTGCTATTAAGCAACCTCTTTTGCCTTCCTCTAATTCCTCATCTATCTATGTTAGCTCTCAGGGTTGGGTTTTTTTTTATTGTTCCTTAGACTTTCTTGTTATCCATACGTAGTTACGCTGGCCTTAAATTTTATACTTGATATTTTCTTTGTGTTTACTTTTACATGACTTTTTGGGGTTTATTTTCAGATTCTAGGAGACCTTAAGGCTTCCCCTTCTACTTGGCCTTCTTCTATAACCACCATTTCTTCTGCACTTTCCATCCCAAGGGTTCTCAGAGGCCAGTTTTAACAAGTGAATATTGTACTGATGGGTACTTGGAAGAGACCACTTTTGTACACTAGTTGTTAAGTGAGAGAGTGCTATCCCAGTTTAAATTCTCAAGACAGTATTGAAGAATTCTTGAGTGAATTGTCCCACCCTGCCGTTCTTGCTTCTTTTCCATTTCTGAGAACTGCAAGCTGCATCATGCGACAGTAATTTCTCTTCAATTGCCTTTCAGCCTTCACATGTTCAATCTGCTCAGTGCAAGATCGCTGGGCATTTCCTCCTGTTGCGTTAACCCTGACTCTCCATTCCTCCTCAAGTTTCCGTAAGCAAAATGCCTCACCCCTCTGAAAGCTTTAGCTTTCTAGTCAGCTTTAAAGAATGGGTTTACAGACTGTGACCCAGTATATTCATAGATTCTGACTCAGGAGAGTGTTTCAAACCCCTCTCCCGGTCACCCTTGCTCAGTCACCTGCTGAAAAGGGATTCAACTGTTCCAGATTGAGAGAGGCTTATTGTTATGCTCACATTAACAGTAATAAACCACCAAGGAGACCACAAAGCGTAAGAATGGGCAAAGCCAGATGCCAAGGAATCCCTAACTATAAGGGTACAGTCAAATTTCTCAAAATCTCACCAAGATAATCTACTTTGTAGTAATTGAAGACTTTCCCTTTAGTATGGCTATTGCCTAGAATATTTAGCTACTTTGTTGGAATATTCCTTTTTCCAATACAAAAGAATTTCTCTGTGTATGCTGACACCTACCCTTCAATCCTTCCACACAGTGAGCTCTCTAAATACATCACACAGCAAATTAATCTTCATTTGTTTTACAAAAAGTGTCATCTATTCAGATATTATCTATTAACTGTATCGCCACATTTTGATTCAGATGACTTTAAACAGGGACCACCAGAAGCATTTTATTTTTTCAGACTGAATCTTGATTACAGCTTAGCAAGGAGAGAAGAATTTCTCACATTATTGTTAGTAGTTCTACATTTATCTGGTTGATAAATTTAATCCAGCAAAGTGTTAAGAGGCTCAATAAAGGGTCTGTCAAGTATTTTCACATGCTTTGATAAATGCCATTATATGCTAGTGAAATGAATACTATTAATATGGATGATTAAAAAATTAAGAACTTATTTGTTCATCCATCATCAAGAGATGAATTTGCTTTTTTTTTTTTTTCATTTTGGAAAGCATTTGGTATTGAGCTAGAAAAATCTCTACAGTAAAATAAAATAAAAATAAACCAAACCAAACAATTTTCGTATTGAAAAACACTTGATAGCCTTTTGATTCTTTTTGGGTTTCCAACATAGCAATTGACTATTGAAATTTAAATTATAGAAATCTACAAAGAGAAATGGGGTTGTCTCACAAAAAACAATGAGGCATCACCATCAAATTCTTTCTGTATTTTTATGAGAGCACGAGCAATCTTGATTCTGGCTTGAGAAAAAACAAAACAAAACAAACAAAAAAACCCCACCCAAAATCCCTCACGAAAGAACAACATAACTGAATCTGTAGCAAAGGGTTCAACATAAATTGCAGACAAGGTGGACCATTGCAGTAGAAAATCTTACCAATAAGTAGTGAATTTCCTAATGTGAGATATTAAGAGCTGCAGACTTCAACAGGCTTTAAAGAGCCACCTCTCCAAATCACGGAATACATGTTGAAACTAAGCTATATGCCTTTTCAAGCAAATTTTTTTTTCTTTCATCTTTAGTTTCTTGTTTTATTTTGATTTGGTTTTGTTTTACAACCTTTTCGGATTTCAGAATGCATTGTTTATGCTGAGAAGGAAGAATTAACTTTGATGTTACATGGTCCCTACAACTGATACTGAAGAATTTGTTACTTAAAAGTCAGGAAGGATTTATATAAGTATTAGCTAAAAAAATATTCTAAGTTAAGTTTCTTGGAAATATTTAAGGTTCAGTAAATTATAGCAATGTAAATACTATCAGAACAGAGTATCTTAAGAAATAGATGATAAAAGGGTGACTAATGGGCCAGTAAAAACAGATAGCATTCTCATGTGATGACTTCCATTATAACACAGTTACATTTCTTTGTCCAAAACACACTAATTTCAGCAAACTCTAGAAGTCTGTGCAGCCAGCAACTTCATGTCTCTAGCAACCACTTTTCCAACTAGTTACAATTTAATCTCAAATGTCTTTAATCATCAGTAGAGAGGAACCAATTGAAGCGTGATACTCAGTGCTTTAAAGGAACTCCGTGGTATTGCCAGTTCCTCTTATGAATGCACACTATTGCTAATTAGAAATTAAAGTTATTTCTCTAAAATTGTGGTTAACAAATGGTATTGATATCACTTACATAAAGTACCTATCAGTCTATAAAACCTATTACTGGATGGCCACCTCATTTATTATTTGGATTTTCTCCTAAGAATGCAACTGGGGCTGCACTGAATTTCAGAAGAAAAAAATAATTTTGTCATATATAAGTAGCTTTGAATGTTCATTAAATTAAAAAGCACGTCAATTTTTCCATATTATGAATTGTCACTCACTTGAGTAGAAAACACACAGGACAAGTGTGTTTTCCCTTTTCTCCTGCATATTTTCCAGAATATGCTAATGACTGGCATGGACAAGTACTTCCAGTCTGTGCAGTTTGAGTGCTAAATTTAATGGAAGCACTCAGTCAAGCAGCAAAGCATACCAAAAAAGTTGGAACTAATATCAAGTAGAGAAAGGCTCTTGCATTTTCTCTTCCTCTTAATACTGTTTGGTCACAAGAATAGAACACCTCAGATCAGCTAATATTAGCATTTAGAAAAAAGAATACGGAAATAAGAACATCATAAATCAGAGCAAATTACTTTTTAAAGAACAGTTTCTGGACTATAACTCCCATTTAAATACTTTATTTTACCCAGCTGTACCAATACTACAGATGTTGAACACAAGCTGCTACATACTTTATATCCACAGGTAAAGAAAAAAAAAAAGAAGTTTGTTGTTCTGAATTTTAAATGTCCTCCTTGGCAGACAAAGATGTCTATTTGACAGCCAAAATGACTGAGAACAGTAGTGATAGCTCAGTTATTAGTAGGGGATTTCTAATTTGTTCTCTTCATAAAAGTTTAATGCTTGACTTTAATTTTATGGTTTCTAAATTCACAAGGAGACAGCCAGAATTTCAAAACTGATATACATTTACATTTCTGAGAAGAAAATAGGAATGAATCTGTTTATCTTTCCTTCTTGAGTATAAATGGTCTTTCTATAGAACTTCAAAGTTAAGTGAATAGTATTTTAAATATTTTAACAGCTCCATTTTATACCTCTGACATAACTTAGCATTTTGCGAAGTGAAACTGTTCTAATGATCAATTGCTTTGCATTCCCTTAAAGAAAATTAGCATAGCTCCAAAAATGCAGATACATCTTGCTGATATTTAAAATACCAAATCCATTTCCAAAAGAAACTGGCTTAAAATGGAAAGGTAAGGCAGAGGTTTATAATGGTCTTCTTTCCCTCAACTTGAAGGTTCTCTAAAACCTTTGGATAAAGACTTTATCAGTATAATCCAAGAATCCAAGTAACTGCAGTTCTAAGTTCACACATATGCATAATTGGCTTTTGTTTTCAGGCAGCTAGTTTATCACTAGCTTAGCTGTATAATATAAACCAAAAAAAATGACTCTTTGTGTATGGATACAAATACTAGAAAAAAATTAATCTTGAGTCTGAGTGCTAAAGAATAAATCACAGGCATATTTCAATTGTCCATGGGAAAGACCACCTCATCACTTTCCTCTTAACTGAAAAGCAAAGAAATATTTTTCTGCTATTAAAAGAAAGATCAGAAGAGACATCCCCAGATGCAAAAAGGAAGTTGCTTGGTATATGTGATTATTAAACATTCCAACAAGGTGTCTGTGATCATTTACACTAACTTTTCACTGACGATGAATTTTATGACTAAATGCTTTCTAGTACTTCTACCTTCTGATTTGTTGTTTCAAAGATGTACAGTGAAAACTGACATTTGGTAATTGTTTTGATTCAGAAAATGTCAAATGTTTCAGAAGTAGTGTTTTTAGAAGTTGATTTTTAAAAAGAAGATTTTACTGTAACTCAAATTTCTTACTGAATTCCTAGAGTGAACAAAACAAATCCCAGAATATCCAACTAAACTTTATGGTGCTCACTTTACAATTAAAATGCCCTTTTGCTTTCACAGCAGCAGAGACTTGTACCTGTGCAGGACCCTGAAAACTGCCCTGTGAAACTGCAGGTGGGGCATCCAGTCCTCCAGCATCTATCTTCCAGCTGTATCTGCAAGAGCTCTTCTACAATTATCATGGCTTCCTCAGTGTTACCATCACAGTTTCCCAAACAAGGAAGATAATTCTGACGAGTCAATCATTTCTTTGTTCCTCAGAGCATCTGAAACGAGCACAGAAGAGTTCATATTTGGCATAACTCTAACTACCATTCCAGATTTGCATCTAAATCCCTTTCACAAAATATATACAAAATCGCATCAAAGGAGGTACTGACAAGGGAAAGGATGTGACTCCGTTCTGACAGTTCTAAAAGTACATCGATCAATTAAAACTCAAAATATATTTTCTTTATCCCTTATTCATAATGCCAAAGTCTATTGATACTCACGAAGTGTTAAAAAAGAAAAAAACCTTTTTTCTATTGTATAATAATTTTTTCTATTTATAAGAATATCTATATATTCTTATAAAAATAAGAATATAATCTCAAGGGTACGTCTCCTGCAATTTCTTGCACTTAAAATATGGCTGACTAATACTCAGCTGGAATCAGTCTGCATTTTCAAAAAAATTCCATTAAAAAACTATCCCCCAGAGAGATGAAATAAAGCTAATATTAATTCCTCTTCAATTCAGAAAGAATTACCTTGATATTCTGCTTAATGCACTTTTTAAAAAGAAACTGACATCTCCCACTGCCTCCTTCATCGTCGACTTATACCAGGATCACCTTTATAGAAATTAAAACACACCAAAATAAAATTCCTTTTTTAGAGAGTATAAACTAGTACTAGATCTTTCGGGATATATTATGCTTATGCTGTAGGTTTGCACCAGCACTAGTTTGTACTACAGGTTTGTACCACAGTATTATCTGAAGTCCAGTGTACTTTATTTCTGGCTCGTTGGATGAATAGCAAGTGTGAGAAAGTGAAATGGATGGAATAGTTCAATCCAGTTGCTGGCACATACTGGGGGGCATTGCTGCACCCAGAAACTTCAACATACTATGTGAACGCAGCATCTTTAATTGTTGTGTTACTTATGTATACTAACCATTCCAATTATCCTTGAACAGGTTTTTTACTAAATATTTTCCAGTTGTATAATCTTTTAAATTTATTTGGAGATATATATATATTTTTTTTTTCCTGAGTACATTTAGCTGTTTGCAAAATGTTAAGAAAAACCGAAGTTTTGGTGCAGCTCTAACACAGCATGCACAATGAGAGAACAAATCAGTCCTTAGGGTTGAAAGACTTGTTTAAAACTCCAGTGGACATCTAATTTTGTCAAACAGTCCTTCTGTGAAACAGCACAACTATTTTCTGCAGTTCTATGTAGCTGAAACATAGCAAGACATCTTCATTACACAATTCGTCGCACAAACTCTGGAGCAAAATAGCTGACTCCATTTCTCACCAGAGTATTCTGATGTAGCTTTGTTACAACTGATCTCAGCCTCCTGCGATTTGTTTTCCTCTCGCTTTCATCAGCATATGCATATAAAAAGTATGGAAGTATAACCCTTTAGGATTTTACAAAAACTTTCTGTTCAAAGCTAGGATGTGATATAGCATTCAATCAATCCTTTCAAATATATATAATTTCCTGTATGTGGAAAGATTTTACTTGTGAATAGAAATAAACTGAATTGCCTTATATCCTTTAATTCCAATCTCAAGCAGTTTTCTTTATTAGAGCTGTCTTATTTTTTAGAGTTTAATTATTTTGATATTATTTATTTATTTTTACAATTACCAAATGAATTTTAGTATGAAAAATTAACTTTGAATAAAGAAAATTCAATTTAGAATTGTAATACTTTCAAGGCAATTTTTTAAAATGGAAAAACACCACATTAGAATGGAAATCTGCTTAATTACACAGAAGTGCTAAAAATGAACAGCAGTTTCTTGGATTAAACCATAAAGTACATTACAAATTGTGCAAACAAGGTTGGGAGTAGCTAAACTTACTAAAGGTGAGATTGCTGATGATATGGAATATGATGACAGTATCTGTCCAGTAGTAAGAATGGATCTTCTCTAGAAGGTTTAGATATTAGCATAAGTAGTTCTTTCCCCATTCATTTCCTCCTCTTGTGCTCCAGCTGATTACCACAGTCTTTCAATTCATTGAGTTGTTAAAATGATACTTATTTTGTAAACTCTTTTGAAACTTTTGAAGTGGTGAATGTTGGTATGTGAGCCTAGACTTTTCTCTGTGATTGGGAAAGTTTTGGTGAATTAATGTTTTGGGTTTTTTTGAAAACGGGGCACCTGGGTCTTCTAAACAAAGAGTAATCCCAGTAGCTAAGAAGCACATACATCACAATTCTTCATTCTCACTGTTTTTCCTATCCTTTTCCTGTCTGAAATAAGTTTTGTGTATCAACATTCACCAGTGTTCATAAATGAACAGAAGACTGTTTTCAAAACAACATAAAAATATTTAACATATTTAATTTTTTAAGTGTATGGACCAGAGGGGTATATATGTGTTTGACTTACTGCTTTCTGAGTTTATACAAAAAATATAGTCATCTATGGAAGTTACAAAAGATTTGGACAACTGTGGAGATAGGTCTTACTGTGAGAATTTTCACTGAGCCTGGAGAAGAGGCTGAAAAAGAATCCTTTGTCTCCTGCAAGACTGACACATTTTTGCTGTTTTATTTGGAGACCACATTAAAAATTATTAGTGTCATCAGTATACATCTGAAATAAAACATCAGTTACAGAATAGAAATACTCTCAGTGACTTCCACCTGGTAAGATCTTGGTGTACCACATAAACAATGTGGTGTCATCTATGTGCACTGATTTTTGTAATATCAGAGATTACTTAGAAGTTAAAAAAAAAATTGAGACAATTTAAAAATTTTGTTCTTATATTAAATGAAATAAAATATTATTTATTCAATTCTATTAAAACTGGGAAACACCTTAATATTAAAAGACGAGCATCAGATGGAGGTTTCTTATATGTAACTGTAGGAATTACAAATAATTCAGTTACGACTGGTTTGTTTTATTTATACATTTTTGTTTCTCATAGCCTTAGTATTTATGCTAAAGAGTTGGAAAGTGAAAAAGGGAGATGAGAAAACACAAAATTAATAGTGAGTAATATATCCACTATCATCTTCCTATTTGGAAAGCCAGCAAATAAACAATATGCTAATTTCTTTTACTCCTGCTTTGCATTCTAAAGGTTAGACTGTTTTCTAAATGTTTATAATCTTTTTGTCAAATTTTTCTTTCTTAGGGTCTCTCTTCTGCCTGCTTTCATTGTTTGTTCATGTCCCCAAATCCCAAGGTTCCACATCAGT
This sequence comes from Laterallus jamaicensis coturniculus, assembly GCA_022605575.1. Taxonomy (NCBI): domain Eukaryota; kingdom Metazoa; phylum Chordata; class Aves; order Gruiformes; family Rallidae; genus Laterallus; species Laterallus jamaicensis. Next base: position 10,145,081 of record JAKCOX010000005.1, read on the forward strand.
TCAAAAATCCCATTTAAATCTGTTTTCTTCGCAGTACCGTAAATACTTTCCACCTCTAGTAAGTCCCTGGAGTGCTACAGTATTTTTTCAACTTGTTTGTAGCATCCAATAAGGATGAATTCAGATACTATCAACCTCTTGATTAATATAGACTGTGCTCATAAGTTATTCTAATTTTCTTAATTCCATCTCCTTAATTGAACTTAACTGATCTCCACACCATTGTATGAACTGTAGATTGGCATTGAACCACAGTATTACGTTTCATATACGTTTTTGTATGCTTTAAGCCTGGTAGGGACTATTAAAATAAATTTTAACCTTATGCTTAGTGTATGTCAAGTAAACACTGCATCAATATTTGACTGAACTTGGGAAATAACATCTAGAAAGATATACTTTCTAGATTTAGGTTTCTGCTGAGAGGGGAGATTTACTTTCTGATTTATTATCATCACTGGAAAAATTTTAATAATAATTCTAGTTTAACCTCAGAACCGTTGCTTGGTGACTACTTGATCCTGCTATGACTTTTCTTCAGAAACTTTTGATGCTATAAAGCTGTTTCCCTCATACTTGTGTCATACATCATAATTAAATTATCTCAAAAACTAACTTTGGTCAGATGAAGTCAGAAAAAGAACTAAGCACTTAAACATGTACATTGGAATTTCTGATTCTCAAATCAGTCTGATTTTTTTTTCTTCCCCTTTCAAATAATTTTTCATTTGTGAATTTCCTTTCTGTATTGTAGATACTATGCTGCAGCAAACATCTTATGGACTTGTTTATCTACCTCAGAAGAATCTGCTATCCACCTAATTTGACTTAATATTTCCCTTTTTATAATTTCTTCCAAATCAACATGCAAGATAACAGTCTGTCTCCCTGTAACGATGACTTCAATTTCATCTCATGCAACTGTAACTACAGCAGAAAGAACCTGTGAAAGGTGTATGGTAAATTTGGAGCTGACCTTAAAATATGACTCAACAGCCATACTTCCTAGGCACAGTTAATCTTTCCTAAGGCAAGATATACAGATATCTAAAAAGTGTATGCACCTAAAATTTGTACTATTAAAATGCAAACCTTTCCATGATACCTATATGTAAGAAAATGAAGAATAAAAAAAGCAGGCAGGTTCTCACATACATGGAAAGTTTTGGAGAGTAAAAAATATACAATACACAGGCATACGACCTGATTTTTCTTTTGTTTTCCTAGTGATAACAAAGAGTATCTCTGGAATATATATCCTGCTCCATACATACTGCTGGACTTCTTTCTATTTTAACACCTTTTCTGGACAAGTCACTATCCTTTCCATACGCTTTGCTTTTCCAGTGAGTTTCAGCGCGGATCAGCTGTCAGAGAAAGAGGCTTGCAAACACTACAAGACTTACAAGTTTTTCTGTGCTTGATTTAGAGACCAGGCCTGCTTCATCGAAGTTACCCATATTGGATGGAATACACTTGAAAAACTATTTGATAGCAGTTAAGTGGACTTTAATTTTCAATAAGGAGATATCGTAAAGACTAGAAAAATGCCTGTTTAAATAAAAAAAGATAATTTTCCCAGTTTCAAAATCTTGAGATAACTTGAAAATTAGGGAAAATAATAATTTCTTTCCCTTTTCCTTATTTCACTGTTCTTTTGAGATTTTTTGATTGCTTTCATTACTTTGGACTACTTTGATCTATTCATGAAGTAGTGCATAATGCTAGGATATTGCCAAACAGGAAGGGCAAACCAATGACCATAAACTACTCAGACAGTGAAACAAAAAGTCTGAGTTTCAGAAAAAGATCTTTTCCTAATTCAAAAAGTAATGGAAAGTCATAGCTTGTTTAAAAAAGAAAAACAGACAAAGAAACCCCAGCCAACACACACAGAGAGCTAACTGTGTTCCCTCCACCCCCACCGCCTTTTTGGTTTTGGGGTTTTTTTCTTTCCCTAATTTTATTTCAATTTTTAGTCCTGGCTAGGGCATTACTTTATCTTTACCAAGTAACTTACCTAATCATAAAAGGAATACAAGAGTAAGAACAGAGTAAGTTCAGTGTTATTTATTCTTCCCTTTTGCCTTCCTACATATTCAGTAACCCACAAACTCAGTATCTGAAGAGGGAATAACATTCTATTTTTCTCTCCTACAGTGCTTTGCCACTGAACAAGTGGGAAAAGTGGGCTTTCAGGTACACGGTGTTAATTTATTTCCTTTTCTGGACTAGTTTATGAACAGAGAAAGTTTTGCTGCCTTTTTTACCCAGACTATCTGATAAACCATAGCCTGACTATAACTAATACGATATATAGCATTCACATAAAGAATTACCTAATCCTTTAGCGGTAGATACAGATCAAACTCATATTTTCTAAAACTGAAGTTCCTCTTACTCACTTTGCACTGCTGATATCTAAAACATATTTGGCATAATTATTCCCCTTAAGTATTCTATTTAATTGACATGCTTATTTATCAAATAGAAGGATTTTTTTTTTAACTTTATGGCATCATTTCAAATCCCTGATCTCTATGCATGTAATGTAAATCTTTCTCATTTAATCTCTTTGAAGCAAGCCCTAAAGAAGAATTGTATCTTAATGCTATTTCTCACTAACAATTATTTTATAAACTGCTGCCTCACTCTAGAAGAATTAGTTGAATTCCCTCTGTAATGACAGTGATGCAGACAATACAATCTCACTTTCAACAAAATCAAATGTATCTCTTAGAAACACATTCTGTAAGTGTCTATCCTGATTAATGTGTTACTGTTTGATCTAGCATTTTTTGCTCTTTAAACAATCCACCACCCTCCCTATCTTCAAATGCACAAGACCTTTAGAATGTCAAGTTCTTCAGGATATTGGGTTAATCGGAATTATATTGAATTCTTAGGGGAAAATATTTATTTCTGCTAAACAATAAATACCTGGGAGAAGGGTGTTTCACCCTTTCAAAAATATGAAATAAGGAATCAGACAAGGTTGAACATGCAATTAGTCTGATGCAGGTACCATTTTTCTCAACATAAAATTACACTCTCTTTTTGTATGAGTGAAGGCTGTTTTGGGAAGAGTGAAGTGCAGCAGAAAGAACTCAACAAGGGAGCAAGGCATAAATTACTCCATTTTAATTTGGCCAGTGGAAGTGAGAGTAAAAAAAAAAGTTATTTACCGCCCATTATTCAAAGTTATTAAATGAAATACCTGTCACTATTTTTTTATGCCTCCGGTGCAATGCAATAAACCTCTTCTAAACATCAGATCTAGAGGATGGATGTCAGTGGTACCCCTATAGCACAGGGCAAGGAATTTGTTTCACAATGAAGTTGTTCTTACTTCAGTGTAAAATAAAGATAACATGTTATAGACATCCTCTCCTTTACATCTCCACATCAGAGGTGTTGGGTTTTTTTAATCTTGAAAGCAGAGACTGTTATTTAAAAGAAGCTCAACTTAGTCTCCTAAATCTATACTTGGTTTTCATATTTACAAGTTTATAGGTTTTATATGCAAATAAATTTGCACACCTGTATGCACACACATATGAATTATATACATATATAAATGTAGAACATATTTTTATATTAAAAAAGTAAATTGGAAAGGAGGGAAATTTCTCCATACATAGCGCATGTAGAGATATGCTTAATTACACACCAGGTGAATACAAAGCAGCTCTCAATCGAATTAATACTTTTTGTTTGGAAATCAGTGTAAGTCACTGGGCAAACATCTGTCTTGAACATCAAGTCATTGAAAGATATGAAGGTCTGAACCTAAGAAGCTATCAGAGAATCACAAGGCTGGAAAAGACCTTCAAGATCACCAAGTCCAACTGTTCCCGTCCTATGCTAAACCACATCCCAAACCTCATCTACCCTTTTTTTAAACACATCCAGGGAAGGTGACTCAACCACCTCCCTGGGCAGCCTGTTCTACATCCCAACAACTCTTCCAGTAAATTTTTTTTTTCTAATATCTAATCTAAACCTGCCCTGGCACAGCTCAGTGTCATTTCCCCTTGTCCTATCTCCTGTTACTCGGCTGAAGAGACCATCTCCCACCTCTCTACAACCTCCTTCCAGGCAGTTGTACATGGTGATAAGGTCTCCCCTCAGCCTCCTCTTCTCCAGGCTGAACAGCCCCTGCTCTCTCAGATGCCTCATATGATTTGCTCTCCAGCGCCTTCACCAGCCTGGTTGCCCTTCTCTGGACAGGGGCACAATCACCTGCTGGCCACACTGTGTTTGATACAAGCCAGGATGCCATTGGCTTTCCTGGCTGCCTGGGCACACTGCTGACTCATATTCAGTCTGCAGTCAACCAACACTCCCACCCAGGTCCTTCTCTGCCAGACAGCTCTCCAGCCAGTCTCCCCCAAGCCTGTAGCGCTACATGGGGTTATGTCCCATGTGCAGCACTATACACGTGGCCTTGTTAAACTTCATCCTACTGGTCTCAACCCATCTGTCCACTCTGTTCAGATTCCCCCTAAAGAGCCTCCCTGCCCCCAGGCAGATCAACACTTCCTCCCAGTTTAGTGTCATCTGCAAGCTTATTGAGGGAGCATTCAATCCCTTCATCGAGGTCATTGATAAAGATATTGAACAAAACTGGACCCAGGACTGAGCCCTGGGGGACGCCACTCATGAACAGCCTCCAGCTGGATTTTGCTCCATTTACCACCACCCTTTGGGCCCTGCCATCCAGCCAGTTTTTAACTCAGCTGAAGGTCCACCTGTCCAGGCCAGTGGCAGCCAGTTTCTCAATCAGAATGCTGTGAGAAGCCATGTCAAAGGTTTTACCAAAGTCTAAGTAGACCACATCCACACAGCCTTCCCCTCATCCATTAAGCGGGTCACCTTGTCATAGGAGGTGATCAGGTTAGTTTTGTAAACCCATGTTGGCTCGGCCTGATCCCCTGGCCATCTTAGCTCTCCTGCAATCATTAAATGTGCACTTTTTAAATTATGTCCAGCACACAGTGAATTTATCTTTCAATTTAAACAATAAAACTGGGTAACGTGAGATATTCTGAAAGATTTCCTTAAGCAGTTACACACTCCTTACATTATGACGTTCTTATTATCAGTGACACCTTGAGAGAATATACTGAAGAGAAGAAACATAAAGCCAGTTGCTTCTGCATTAATGAACATCTCCATTAAGTCATAATAAAGTGAAGAGACAACAAAGGGTCTTTTAATTTTTTCCCTGATTTTCCATATATGAGCAAAGTATACAGCCAAAGAAAGACGCAAATAAGGAGTTTGTGACCACTGCAAATACTACAGTCTGTTTCTAAGCAGTATTGAACCTTAGGTATTCTTCCTTGTGTCACTGCAATATTATGTGTATAATCTAGAAAATAAGCTTCTGTAGACAACAATTGGATGCTCATGATATTTGTACAAAGACGAGGGGTGGAATTTCTGCCTAAATGTCAAGCACAATGTGTGCATTAGTTTCAGCGCTGTCAGTGTGCTGTAATTAATTGCTGTCTTCAGACCAGCAATGGAACCATCACTCTATACTAGTTATATCAGACGCACAAAAAAGAACATTATGCAGTAAAAATCTGATAAATACTTTTCTCCTATGACCATGCAGAGTTACTTTTACTCTTCTTACAGCTGCAGCATGAGGACTTTTATGAAAAATGAAATTATAGCACCCAATTTTTTTTTGTGATTTGAATGGCTTAAACTTTAGTATTACAACACAAAGTTAGCTGAAATACTATCCAGAAATAAATATTCAAATTCTAAGTGGTAAAAAGCTTTTGCATAAGTTTGTCTCCAGAGGTTTCTGTTCTGTGACTCTCTCCATCTTCTAACTCCTCAAAATTTGTTTTATCTTGATTGCAGAAAAAAGAGAGACCTTAAAAGCTTCTAAATCTTTTATCTTAACTTCGTGCTACAGTTTTAAGAGTTCTTAGATTTATAAGTCCTGGGGGGAAAAAAACCCCGAACAAAAATAACAATAATCATTTCTATACAGGGTGGGTTTTTTGTGGGATCTATGACTACAGAAGGGCGTGTAAACTAATTAACTGCTGAATTTTAGGTTTTCTGAGTTTCTATGTACACAATTTCCTTAAGTTGTTCAATCACTATTAACTCTTAACAGAAGCACAGCTATGCTAGTGATCACTTCACTTCCTGCTTTGCTTTTCTGATCAGAGTTTTTTGCCTTAATTTTCATCAGGTTTTGCTCTACTTCCTTTCATTGCAGGTTCTTAAGATTTTTTTGATAACATATAATGTGTCAATTCTTTGGAAAATTATTTCTAAAATTAACATTACCTAAATCATTCGTGCAAAGAGCTTTTGATTATTACATGTATTTCTCAGAACTTTTATACAATTAATAACTAGAAAATAATTTGCAGATTTTTTTTTCTTCCAAGTTACATATAGCTTTGGAATGATTTTACTTTTCTGTTGTACTAACAAATGCATTGCACTAGCAAGAATAAGAATAATTTAAAATTCTAAATTTCCACTGGCCTCATTGCTTCATAGTCAGTTCTTAGAAAAAAATTATTAATGGACACAGCTTTAATTTCCACATTAAATGTTCAGAATACTAAGCTGCATAATCCTGTTTAAGTCATTTCAGAGTTACTAATCACAATTTTATCAATAGACTGATTCCTGTAGTCAAACTGACCTACCTATTTTCTTTGACTGTTAAGGCCAGACTCTGTTTTGTTAGAGTAAGTATGATGATCCGAGGGCTGGAGCACCTCTCCTATGAAGACAGAGAGAGATGAGTGAGAGAGAGAGATATCCGTGCCAGAGCAGGTTTGACGGGGAGGTGGGGCTTGTGACCCTGTGGAGGACCAGGCTTCAGTGGTCTGGGCTTGAGAGACTGCGAGATATTCTGTGATTTACGACTGCATGCCATAGCAGTGACCCACCAGTTGATGATGAGCTGAAGCCCCGTGGGTGTCCAGGAAAGCCAATGGCATCCTGGCTTGTATCAAAAACAGTGTGGCCAGTAGGTTTTGTTTGGTGATTGTGCCCTTGTACTTGGCATTGGTGAGGCTGCACCTTGAGTGCTGTGTCCAGTTCTGGGCTCCTCACCATAAGGACACTGAGATCCTCGAGCGTGTCCAGAGAAGGGCAACCAGGCTGGTGAAGGGGCAAGAGGGCAAATCATATGAGGAGCGGCTGAGGGAGCTGGGGCTGTTTAGCGTGAAAAAGAGGAGAGTGAGGGGAGACCTTATCACCACCTACAATTCCCTGAAAGGAGGGTGTAGAGTCAGCTGACAGGTGACAGGACAAGGGGAAACTGCACTAAGCTGCACCAGGGCAGGGTCAGATTAGATGTTAGGAAACATTTTTTACTGAAAGAATTGTCAGGATGTGGAACAGGCTGCCCAGGAAGATGGTTGAATCACCATCCCTGGATGTGTTTAAAAAAAGGGTAGATGAGGTACTTAGGGATATGGTTTAGCATAGGAATGGTTGGACTTGATCTTAAAGGTCTTTTCCAACTTTGTGATTTTGTGGAAGATACCACTGGCTTTATCTACAGCATTACAATTAAGCCAGAGTCTAAACAGAGGCCTTGTATTTGATCCATAACCATGTTTCCTCAAGAAAAAGGATAAAATCCAATGAGTGTGCATACAAGAATTTTAACTTAGACTTTATACAATACATATACAAACACTTGCACATTTATATATAAGGTGTGCTTTCTTTTGCCAATAGACAAGCTTGTGAGAAGAGAAATATTGTGCAGCACGTTGTCTTCAAACAGTGCATGGCGTTACAAGGAAAATGTCTAATACTTACAGCTGGGTAAGGACAGCAGATTCGGTAGGAAGGGACAGTCTCAAAATTATTTCCTCCATTGTCCCCATATCTGAAAGTAATTTAAAAAAAAAAAACCCTGCTGAAAAGACCGTTTCTTAACTCTTTCCTACTTCCCACAGCTTGAGACACTGAAGACATGCTCATGCCATTACAAAAATCTCTCAGAACATGCTTGAGTGCAGATGACAGTGAAAACATTTTAATCCAGGAAAAAATGCAGTGAGGTACTTCTTTACTTGGTAGCTAACTGTGTGGTAACTGTAGTATGCGACCTCTCAACGAAGTGATATTTTTAAATTGTGTCTCTGATGGAATATAACATTATAGGAACGTGTTTGTGTTTAACTGGTTTCACCAGTGTTTTTTAAGAAAAACTTTAAACAAAGCGATGTTTCAAACACTCTAATAACTGAAAGATGATAATGATGAGGCAGAGATCAATAAGCATATCTGTCTACTGATAGCTAGATCTGATGTTTGCAATCTACATCATTTAATTAAAACCACAGTGGCTAAACCTATGGGTTATTGAAAAACTAATTTCTGAATTTCTTTTACAAAAATATTAAAAAAGAGTAAAAGAAATGTTTATGTAGCTGACAGGTAACACACCATCTTACTAAAGGGTTGTACTGTGACCATTTATGGTATAGCTTTCAAAAATTCAAAACTCACATTTCATCCAAAAATACTCTCCCATCCCTCAGTTACTTACAAAGATATATTCTGATTGAATAAACTCTGACTTTTTTATGTGGCTCCTATTATACATTAGTATAATTTTATTGAGGGAATCAAATCTGAAAGCACTTCACCAACCATTGCATCACTGATCCCTATTTGACATTTCTTGCCTTACTCTGTGGAAGCGAATTTCACCTCTTTTTGGAAATATGTAACAAAGAGCATGTTTTATCTACCTCATCTCTGACTTTGTCATTTTATATGACACATTTTCATACCTGAGGCAGGCATGAGGCTCGCTTTCTTTTTAAACAGAACATTAAGTAAATAAAAAAATAATCAATATGAGAGATAGAAACAGCAATGCTCATATTGGAATTTTAATATAAAGTTTGAGATCATCTAATCAGGAAATATGCGGTACATTCCAGATTAGTTCACTGACACACATGTAATGTCCAAGGAACAGATTTCTACTCTGTGCTGAGACAGGGCACCCCTCCTCCTTCTCCCTTTTATTACCCACATGGACATAACTAACCCAGATATTTTTTAAAATTAGTAAGGACTGCAATTTAATTTGCATTGATTGGCACTTAATATTCGATACATTCACATGTTTTGCTTTGCCCAAGCTGCTTACACTGAAAAAACCCGCAAATTTTCTCAGTGTAACATACAGTACCATGAACAGTGTGGTGCTCTACTTCAGATCTCTCCTTGCAGTTCTGTCCTCATTTCATTCCCTTTTAATTTCACAGAGAAGCTTCTGAGAAAGTGTTAGGGCAGCATGGGATTTTTTCCATTATGTTTGTATATGAAGTTAAAATTACAGCTATAACAAGTCACAGTATAGACAAATATTGCAGAAGCGCATCACAAAACTTATTCAAGACCACTGTACTTAGCTGGGCCAAAGGTCTGGCCCAAGAACAACCAGTATTAGATACTGAGGAGTGCAAGAGGAAAAAGGATAAACCAGCTCATTCTATGGTCCATCCTTTCAGCTTCTAGCACTTGTGGCTGTTAATTCAGAGACGATGTAAATTCTCACTGTATTTGTGAAGTAAAATATCAAAACTATATTATTATCTTTCCATCTTTACAATGACCAGTACCTTAACATCATTAATAGAAGGATTCTATTTCACTAAGTGCAGTACAACCACATAATCTGTGACATAAATAATCATCTATCAAATATTTACTAGAGAAAATCTACAGGGCTAGGAGTTTAGGAACATAAGACAAAAACCACAAAAAGCTTACCTTACATGGCTTTTTAGATAAACTCAGGTGCAAAGAACAGAGGTTTGATATTCAAACTGCTATCTTTTTCAACTCGTTAATGGCCATCCTTTGTGATTTAATTTGTGCAGTAAGACAACAGAGAATACATTTTGTTTGTGTTTGTGCAATATCTGGCTAATCAAATGTTTCTTGATGGAGATCTCTTGAGCTCCAAGACAAAATTCAATTCCAGCTGTATAAAGTGTATAAAATTACTCACTAAGGGAGCCAGGCATGCTCTCCTTTTTTAATCCTAGAAAAAATGTTTTAGTAAACATAAACTATTTGAAAACAAATGTTAATAATGTATAGAAGTACAATTCCTGAGAATTACAGAGTTGGATATTTTTCAATTACTTTGTTTTCAATACATGATGGTATGAAAAAGAGTGCTTTGAAAGAAAGACTGCAATTCTGAAATGGAAAAACTCCTGTTATTCAACTTGAGAGTAGACTGGGTACAGTGATAGTGGAGATTGTAGATAGGTAACTGAGGGGAAAAAAAAAAAAAAGGCATTTTGCTGAAGCGTAAGACTCACTCAGAGACCCTGACTCTTATTCTCACAGAGCTGCCCACATTAACTTTCAGTATTTGCCTTCATAAACATTACAAACTTAAAGTTTATTCAAACAGTAATTCTCTTATAAGCAGTGTAAATCCCTATAGTTACTAACTCCTTATTTCAAACTGAAATTTTAAGTTGTATAATGTAGGATTTGGTTCAAACTAATGAGAGAGCATTTTAATTCTTAATTGTGCAAGGGACATGACTTTTCCTACAACAGCTCTTCTGGATGCAAAGTTACGACACTGGCAATGTTGCAATTTACAATGGTGCTAATGAGCTTCTTTAAATAAAACAGATTACTGGAGTAACTGTTGTGATTTTACAGTGGCAGAGGAGTTTCGCACAATGTGAGGAAGGATCATAATTTGCTTTTCTATTTTCTTTCCTTACTTCAGATAGAAAAAATCCTAAGAAAAGTGTCAAATAAAATGACACTAATTTATTTCTATCAAATGCTTCCCTATTAAAGCTCATTTTCTTATGCAAAACAAGCAAACGGAACAAGGAGGGGATAATTCCTTCACTGGGTAAATACAAGCTCCTTTTATTGCTTTTCAGCACGTTACATGTTTCCAAAATGACAGCAATACTCACTTGTGCCATTTTAGTCAAGTATTTATCAAAATATATTTATGTATTTAAACACTGAAAAACATTCAGACAAGGCATGTTTTCTGTTTTGTTTCTCACATTGCACTTTTTTCAGGCAATGTGAAAGGAATTTGTTTTGGGTTTTTTTGCATCAGAGATTTTAATTTATGGAAGAAAACAGATGCTTGATGGCAACCTTTCATATGCATAAGGAACTCTGCAAACAGCAGAAATTGAAATTTTTTTAAGAGGCAAACAATTCTTTTAGATAAATATAATAGCTCTGGAAACCATGGTAGGATTCAGATCATTCAGTCCAAGTGTTTATGAATTGTTATACATCAATTTCCAGAGACCAAACACTATGGAAGGAAATATTGCCTCCAGTAATCAACAGATTAGACCAAACACAACCAGAAGCATAAATGGGCATACCACTTTTAAGTTACAGGCACACTGAATCCCTTATAGCAAAGATTAATTTCATCTACTACCTAAGTCCAATCTCTTTAAAGTATCTGTCATTTCTAAGGACAAAAGCTACTGTTATCTTGCAAATATTCTTAACCTGTATCAATGCCAGTGCTTGATTCCTTGGGCTTTTTTGCTTTTAAGGGAGTTAGACTGGGACAAAATGAGACCTGGCAGCACAGTCCATGTATGTATATCCAAGGCGATGCTGGGCTATTTCACAGAGCCCCTGTTCCAGTACCTCACTGTTCCTCTCTGTAACAGTATGACCAGTCTTGACAGGGTTTTCCTATGTGACAGAAATTTTGCAATTTCCTTTTCTTTGGCTTCTCTTCCTCCTCCTATCATGTACAACTCTCGCTACCAGGTGGTTCAACATTAGTTCTCTGCCCCTTCCCTCCCAAAACTTCATCAGCCATTATGAGCAGCATTTGGTCATGCCTATAACGCCTGCTGGGGCGTTATAGGCAGTGTTTAGCTTTATGCGAAGAGTCTGTGGTAGGATAATCAAATTGTCTTCAGACATCAGGTTTCATGTATTTTTCTTTTCCTGGAGCAGCAGCATCTCATTTTAATTTAAGTGTTCACATGGGGTGTCAGATGTTCTGCCACAAGATTAGTTTGTGCAAAACTCTACATGTAACAAGGGTGCCCTGAGAACAGACTGAGGGCTCTGAGAAATCATGTGTGACAATGTGACGTGGGACCTCTCAGATAATCACATTACCATTTGAAATTCTCCAAATGTCAGCTGCGGGGAAAAAATATTTCACAGGTTTTCTAAGTTTATTCACTTTTCATTGAAATCCTGTAAAATCACAAAAAAAACAGATGGAGAAACAATCAGGAACCTGACAAAAATGTAAATATGAAATTTCACACAACTGAAAATGTTTTGCAGATTTTCTGAATAAGTACTTCAATATTGTTTCAACTGTTAGAAGAACATCTAGTTTAGGATTTCAAATTAAACAGCGTATTTGCATACTGCAGTTTCTATGATCATGTATCACTCTTTAAATAGGCTTAGGAAGCGAAACTGCAAAACTTGATTTAGAATCATAGGAAGCTACCTATCTAAATGCCTTTTCTTGAGATCTGTCTTTTAGGAAATCCTTATTTTTGCTCCCCCATCTCTAGACAAAAATTTCTGAAACTGGTTGAGGCTCTGAGAACCCAGGTGAAGGAAAACTGTTATTCCCATTGTCATTAATAATTTCTCTTATTTATTAAAACTTATCAGCTCAGGAAGAGAACAAAGCACACATTAAAATGTAAGTAAAATGGAGATTTAGCATGGATGTTTTCTAGTACTTTAGTCAAAAGCATTTTGCTCAGAGTGTTCCTAGGGGCAGAGAAATTCGACAACCTCAGTGAGACAACAGGAGCCAAATACCAATAGTAAATGAAAGCAATGCTATGGTGAGAAAGTTACATTGCAGGAGTGAGATTGTGGAAGAATACAAAGCTTGTTCTGCCCCTGCTAATTTGTACTAAATAGAGAGTAACTTCCTTTGATAAGAGTGATTTTTTCAAACAAAAGATTTTTCTTTTTTTTTTCCACCAGAAAAAAAATTAGTTCTTTGGTTTCTAATATTTTTTTTACCCCAAACATCTCTGGTCTAGTTCTATGAACAATATACTTCAGAGTAGGTTTTTTTTTAACTTGTCTTTTGTCCAGATGACAAACACTTACATCTACTGCATACTCTTTTTATGGACCACATAAATGTTTTCTTGACATTAAAGCTTGCAAGATTTTAACAAATATAGAGAGTTGGGGTCATTCGGCCTGGAGAAGAGGAGTTTGGGGAGACCTCATAATAGCCTTTCAGTGCCTAAAGGGGCTACAGGAAAGATGGACAGATTTCAAGGGTATGGAGTGGTAAGACAAGGGGTAATGGTTGTAAACTGAAGGAGGGTAGATTTAGATTAGATACTTATAAAAAATTTTCACTGTGAGGATGGTGAGGCAGTGGCACGTGTTGCCCAGGGAAGTTGTGTCTGCCCCCTCCCTGGCAGTGTTCAAGGCCAGGTTGGATGGGGCTTGTGGCAACCTGGGCTAGTGGAGGGTGTCCCCACCCATGGCATGGGGTGGGACTAAAAGACTTGTAAGGTTCCTTCCACCTCAAACCACTCTATAGTGCTCTGATTTTAGATCTGAGTGTCTTCTGAACACTAAAAGCTAAGAAAGTTTCAGAATACACACACAACAGTACACCAGAGGTGACTGCATACGCTTCACAAATGAGAGGTATGTGGGAAAGGGGGGTATGGGGTGTTAGTTATTTATGTGCTTCATTAGAGAAGCTGTTCCTTGTATTTTGTATATAAGAACAACATTTACATTGTTTCTTTCAGCCTCATTCAGATGCAGAAGTTATACCGCATTGTTTTCTTCATTTAATTTATTTGAGATATCCTTAGGATATGAGTCCACATGACACATATTTTTGGTACTGATATCCAAAGAAACAATGCTTATTTCTTAATAATATATGCCATCACTCCCATCCTTCTTTCTAATAACTTTTTTTGTAAAGATTATTCACATTTTTTTACAGGTTTGCCTATGGGCTTTCTTGTGATTGTATTCTTATATCTGCCATTCTTCTTGATCTAATTTAATCAGTAAGACAGTGCATTTAAGCATCCTCTGTTTAATATTCTGAACTTAATTCTATCATAGACATAAAAGAAAAGCTCACATAATGTATTCCTCTATAATTTCAACATCACTTTTTTGTATGTGTGTGAAGGTATATGTTAAAATATTTCCAGCCTCTGCTCTTAAGTCAATTTATGGAATTTCGACATAATTTTCAGTATCGTTCTAGTCCATTAAGAATCCTCTTTAAATACAGTACTAAATTACCCTTCCATTTTCCCCTGTTTTCTTGCCCCATGTTCAGTGATGGCTTAGGTATTGTCTGAATTTTAAAAAAAAGAATTAAAAATCTACCAAATAGGTTTAATTCAAATTCTGATTGAAAACTTGTTCTAATTGAATTTTGAGGCATCTTTCCCTTCCGTCATGTTCCTAGACTTTTTTGACTTTATGAAGCCAAAAAAATGTTTTTAACTGTATTGTTTTCCTGAGCTGGGTCACTGTGCAGTCACACAAGTGGTGGTGCTAACACAATCTGCTAGGTGGAGATGGTTAGGGTCATGGGAAGTCTCAGAGAAGCCCTCAGCTAAAACTCTTAATTTCAGGGCAACTTTTTAAATTTCAACACACTTTTGCTGCATCCATGAGGAACTAAAGACCACATTTCCCTTCTGGGACTTCCATTGCTTCTGTCTACCACACTGCCTTCCAACTCTAAAGCCTTATTTCCAGTTCTAACGCTATGCCCTGACTTGGAAAATTGTTTCTTCAAGGCTCGCACCTCCATGTGAATTCCAAGGTGTAGGTTAACTCGTCCAACCTTACAGCACTGAGAGCAGAGAAAAACTGAAGCAGGTATGAATGTTGTAGCAAAGCATTTCAATAGTCTTCAAATAATTGAAAACTTTCACGAAAATGATGTCTATTAAATATCTGCTTTTTAAAAAGTCACTCTAATTATGAGGCATCATTACCCTGACTTGAAATCAAAGAGAGTCAGAGCACCATATAAGAGGATATTTTGAAACTGATACCTTGTTCAGATCTTTCTGTCAATTTGCTTTGAAAACTTGCCTTGAAAAAAATCTGACTTTTAGCCCATAGTAGCCACATATAAAGCTACAATACTTAACCTAAATAAACTCCCTTATTACTGATTAGTGTTCTCTGCTGTTATTGATTTGTTCTTTGTTTAAAGCAAGCTATAGATCCAATAAAAAAAACCCAATATGGGTTTTTTGAACAGAAGTGGATTTCCTGATTTACTCTGTCACATCAGAAACCCATGTCACAAACTTGTCTTCATAAAACTGAAGATCCCTGTCTTAGAAGCCTCATTATTTGACTTTTTGTTCCTGTATTACCAGTGAAAGACAGCTTTTATTTGCAAGGAAGCTTTAGCAAGACATTAAGGGACTTCCAATTTATTTATTTTTGTTCATGACCAGGTTATCACTATTCCTAATTTTATAATATTTTTATTTAGTTATTTCCCTTTCTCAATGAGTAATCCTATTTGTATTTAAAAGACAGCAGCCATTCACTTTACTAGGGTATTGAGACTCCGTACACATTTGATCTACTTTAAGATATATCTTGATGGAGTGAGAGGATGAAACCAGCCATAAGGCCCTCATCATGGTGCTTAGACACCTTTATTTAATGTTACAAGGAAATTGTCTACCCAGCTATAATGGGACATCTCACAAGGACAGCACAGGTGACAGTCCAGAAGGGAGATTTCATGAGGGAAAATGGTGAGCAGACTGTATGGACTAGAATCAGCCTACCTACCTCTACCTTTGGTTGGTGCAAAAGGCAAGCAGCTCCTCTGAAGGCCATCCCCCCCAGAAAGTTCCCCGTCACCAGCCAAGGGAGGCAGCCACAGAGAGCAGTGACCCTGAAAGTCCAAAAACAAAGAAACCATACAGTTACATCTTTCTCATAATCATAGGTGTTAATCCAACATCTGCTGTTGGTTAAAGCGGGGGTTCCCAGGAGTCAAACAGCTTTGAAAATCTGCTTGCCTATGAAATATCCTGAAGAAGATTGGTTTTCTGGTTGGTGGTAAGTAGCCTTTCTGAGTCTGAGTTAGCAGGCTTGATCTCATAAAACTAGACCAAATTTTACAGAAATCCTAGTGGTAAAACATTTCATTATTTAGTCTACATAGAATTAAAAATACTCAAACATAACATACTTTTCTTACTCAGAGAAGTAGAACATGCTATATACTTGGATTCAGAACGGAGAAAATTAATTTTAATAGATCCAGCCAGAAGTAGATCATTATTAGGATTTTATTTTATCATAAATGTTATTTTTTCTGTGGAATTCCTTACCACAACCAATCATCTTCTAGGGAGAAATTTTTATCATTTCCAAAATTATGACAATAGGGTATTTCTTATTTTTTGTGATCATAAATCAACAATAAACAAGCTTTGATGCATTTCAGCTCTCCAGAGGTACAAGTGAATTACTAAGAATAAATACTGTCCTGTTGCTACAATGTGAATAATTCATCATGACTTAGATCTCTTCATCTTTATTTTCCACTATCCCTCTTCCGAAATGCGGTCTTAGGAACATAATTTATAGAAAGTGTACATTTCTTATGTACTTCATCCTATTCTCTGCAGTGTAACTCTCCACTTTAAACACTGAAAATGGCATGCCCATTAAACATAATTATATGGTAGCCATTTTAATAAATAAGCTCAGAGCCTGTGTGTTTATCAATATGTTATTTGCTATTATCAGCTGGTGGTATCCGCCTTATATTTAGGACCATTGTGTTTTCTGTCCTTTCTTTACTGGCAGTGTCCACGGAAGCACAAAATCATATATAAGATAGCAGGCAAAATAATAAACATTAATTTATTCAGCATTTAGTATATATGCTACCTAAAAAGAGAAATGAATATCACTTAATGTAATGGTATGGTTTGGGTTTACTTTAATATTCCAGCAATACAAAAATGAAAATTCTAAACATATTTTCAGAAAAGTAATTTCCTGTCTTTACTAAGTAGTTTATCATAGATTTGGGTTTTTTATTCTCCAAATCAAGAATCCTTTTTATTGAATGTCAGATCTGTATTGTTATTCTTCATTACAAAGATCAAAGGTTTTTGTCTCCAACATCACAATCTTGTGTTTGATCAGAAGTCCACTATTAAAATGTGGGGTTTTTTTATGGGGAACATTTGCAGTCATATATAAAGTCACAAATACTGTAAGAGCAATTGCTGAGAACAAAGGTGCTTTTTCTTTTTTTCATTTAACAAACAAACGTTTCTGTTCTGAATTAAGGAGAGTCAGACTTTTCATGAAGAAACACTGAAGATTATTTAAAACAAACCTTCAATCCAATATTGTGTCCATTTTAATGGGACAGCTTATCATTTATTCAAGCTGCATATCCTTGTTTCCAGATTCGATGACTCACGGAATAAAAAACACAGTTAATGGTAATTTTTCAATAGCTTTCTCCATCTTTTAGGCTGTAAACTGGGCAAACATGGAGAAAAATTTACTCTAGTCTTAATACAGGACAATGAACTGTATGTTTGTACTCATGAGAAAATAATGAAGTTGCTTCAGATATTGATACATTTGGGAACTGCTGCTTCTTAGTAAGTATAATAGAAGTAAGTAAGAAATGTAAGTGACTGTCAGTGGAAACGGTAGGTTAGTGAATCAATCTGCACAGTTCAGGAGTGCTACGTGTGTTCTGATTTGCCTTTCGTCCTTAGCAGGATGTACTGATCTCAAAGCGGTCCCAAGCAAGTGAATACAAAAGGAAATGAGAGTGTTGCATTTGAAAGTCCAAGGGGTTTATTCAGTGGTAGCTTGTCAACTGAAAAAAAAACCAGAATGGAAAAGGAGAAAGGAATTTTACTCTCTCTATTGGAAAAGCAGTATTAAAAATAAACAGAGGTGTTTTAAGATGACATAGCAGCTACTGATTGAAGTGCTACTGTGTGCATGGAAAGAAAGAATGGCATTTAAATATGAATGAAAATCAAAATTAAATCTAGGAATAGCAACAAAAAAGAAAATAGAAGTAGGAAAAGACAATGTTTCAATGTTGCAACAGGTGTGAAAAAAAGATGTGAAATAAGAATGTTTGATGGCTATACTAGGGAAAACTCAGAAAGGAAAAGTTTACAAAAGCTTGATTATACAGTCATTAAGTGGGAGTTCTAAAGAAACAAGGTGGCAATTAGTCCTTTTTTTCTCTGCTTATTTCATAGAACAGGTGTTGAATTCTGCAAGTGTTTTTAAAATCACTGCCCAAAGGAATTCCAGAATGTAAAAAGAAGACTGGAGTAGCAAAATGCTCAGCAATGAAAAAATACCAACACTGAAGACTGAATTACTAAAAAACCCTAAGTTTATTTTGTATAAGTCTTATTCAAGAACTCAACCTGTACCAAGCGACAGAAAATCCAGTTTGCACTACCAAAGGCTGTCTTCTTGCACTATCAGCTGCATTTTAAGGAATTATCTAGAAAAAAAAAACTTATTTCTCTACAGCACTTTCAAATGCACACATACTTGCTGTTCATGAGTGTTATCTCAATTAAAAAGAGCAGTGTATACAATGTTACAATGCAGTCATGCGTAATTTCTCAGGGATACCACTACTGGTCCAGGTGAGATCTGAATATGACTTTTTATTTGTATAACTGAAAAGATTCCTGACATTTATAATCTCTTTTAACAACCAATTTACCATGTATCATAGGATGGGTACTATTGCTTGCAGCTATGCATTTGAGAGAAATAAAATCTGCATTTTTACCAATATAAAAACCAGCTTTACTGTACACACAGCAATGATATTTACCATGATTTGTTCATCTGAGCTAACCAAAGTCTCATCTGTACCATCAGAAAAGCAAAACAACAATAATCAATTATTAAATCCAATTAAAAGTGAAAATAAGGATTAACCTCATGTTGCAGCAGCCTCTCTGACTCTCATATCATTAATCATGTTTTATAAACAATCATCAAATCTATAGTCCACTATGGATGTGGAAACCTCCTCACAAAATTTTCAGTGTGCTCACTAATTCCTTTCCGTCTGTTCTGAATATAGGGACAGGCTCATGCTCCATATTCAATCGATTTCGATTTAGAAATCTGGGAAATCCTGGGATAAAATACTAATTCGAGTTAATGAACCAATAAACCATTCATCTCTCCACAATTAGAAAGTGTGGGTTGTATAATCCTCTTTCTGTAGACAGGATGTTTTTTTAAACTGCATATACTCAGAGAGCATAACTGTACTCTTCTTGGGTCTTTTCAGTACATGAGGCGGTTTGAAAAGTTGATACAACCACGTGTGAGCTCAAACAGCCTCTTCCTAATGTTTTCTCAGTGTCTAAATCATAACGAAGCTACAATACAGAACTGTAACGCTAGCAATCTGCTAGTACCACAGTGAAAGCCCTATTATATGTAGAAGCAAGGGTGTTACTAAAATCAGGCAAACAAGAGAGGTCTCCTGTTTTCCCCTCTTTTTTTCTTCCTTATTTTCCCTTGGTCTTGGTCAATTTATGAGGAAAAAAGGGAGGACAGAACTTTGTTCTTATGGGAATCACAATTCAATGAGAACTTGAAACCTCCTTATTCTCCCTCTGACATTTTCCCCACGATGCATACCTCTTTGAGGTCCTCAGGCTCCAAGTCAGCGCATCTACTCTGCCTTCACATTTTCTGGAGACAGCCTTCAATCACCTACATAAAGGAAAATGGCATGCAGAAGAGAGTCACTCACAAAATTAATACTGGGTCTTTTCTTCCAAGCTTAAGAGGATTCTTTGATTTTGGTGGCCATCTTGATGCAACCATTCCTGCCCAGCTGGATGCCATTAAGAATCACAACCAGATTGCCATAGGGCATCCTGACAATGGTATTTAAAAACTCATTAAGACAAACCTTTAGTGCAACTGAGAGTTTATGGAATTATATTAAGAAGTAAAAAGGCTCAATTTCAAATTAAAATAGCAGAAAAAGAGGTTATTTAAAAAGTCTTCCAATTAAGTTTATATAAGGGCATTTGACTATATTGTTCAGCTTTTTTTTTTTTTTTTTTACAGTTATGGGCAGCTGGTAGGGGGGAAGAAGAAGGGCAAAGGGAAGAAAAATAAAAGCAAAAGTAGTAACACGATCTTGTAATAAACGTGTTGTTTGTAAGATAGGAATAACATTACAGTTCAAAGAAAATGTGCTCCAAGTGTGCTATTTAATTTTAAAAAGTCAAACTAAATAATAATATTTCAAATCTATTGCTAATATTTAAATTTTTAAAATGCACAGGAAGTTATCATTATTTACCTGTAATTTATTTCAGTGAAAGAAGATGACTTAATTATTCTTGTCGTACAGTTATTGCAGAACGCACGATCATATACTGCTTTTATAAGCTTCCTCATAGGCAAGCTATATTACATGGTTATTGGATATAAGAAAAGTCAATAACAATAAGATGTGGTGAGTCACAAAATTTAATTTTATGAATGTATGATGTGAACTTCTAGACTGGTAATTTGAGGCACAGTGACACCAACTTTACGTTTGGCCTGTAACTCTTTGTCTAGGCTTTTCCAAATTTAAATTCCAGATGAGGTATAGACTACATTTTCTAAAAACACAGCCAACACAAACAAAATTACATGTCTAAAACAAGCAAAGAAGTTCTACTTTGTAAATATTCAGATTTATAAAGCTGTCATAATTGCATTTCTTTGTTATCAGGAGTTTCCCTTGTATCCCAAAGAAATCTCTTTGGAGCTTCTTCCACCTCCCCTTTCTTCCACTTATATTTCACATTGTTCACAGAGGTTTCTACAGATTAAGAGTCTATAACTTTTGGTTTTAATAAACCAATGAACTCACAGGAAGGAAAGGAGGCAGTCAGGCTTTTGACTTCATTAACACACACTGCATGTGTAGCAACAGAAGCGTGAGACACAGTATTTGATGTAAGAATGATACATCAGGGGAAAATAATGATGTTCAGTTTACGCTCTAGAACTTTGAACAGAATCTGCTAAGTACTCAGGAAAGTTAAATAGACCAATAAAATGAAAATAAAGAAAACATTAAAATCATAAAAAGCTAAAATACAACCAAAATACAACTTCATGAAGTAATTAAATACAGTCTTAGCCATTTATTCAGTATCACAGAATCTTACCATGGTTTGGGTTGGAAAGGACCTTAAAGATGATCTAGTTCCAACCTCTCTGCCAGGGGCAGGGACACCCCCCACTAGGTCAGGTTGCCCAAAGCCCCATCCAAAGCCCCATTTAGCCCTGATATTTAATATTTCACATTAAATCCTCCATGCTTACTTGAACATTATGCATTTATTTTAAAGTGTATTTTAAAAAGAATATAATTATGTGTCAGAAAAGTACATTAAATTATTTTGTGATGATGACTAATAATAGTAAATAATATGAAAATGAATTGGCACTATTCGAAAATTTTCCTGGCAATGTCACTGAAATATCTTTCAATTAAACATAGCAGGTTGAATCTCATTCGCAATATTAAAAGTCTTTGCTTTTCATTATGTATATCTGTGTGAAGGTAAGTATGTCTAGGTCTACTTATTTCAGAAGCTACATAACTAGGTTTTAATTTTACCTAACTCCTTAAGTATAGAAAAGAAAAAAAACCAAAACACATTAATTCTTTGTATCTAAAACTAAAGTATGGAAACTCTTGGATAAGCTTAAACTGTATCTATATAAAACTGATATATGTCATGTCACAGACATGAACTTTAGTTCTGTTAGACAGTTTTGGCTTAAAGAAGGATGTGGAAAAATATGAAATGTCAAGTATCTATTTTACATTTTCAAACAGATTTTTAAGTATTCTGTTTCAATATTTTCAAAGTGAAACTTGATCTCAAAGTGCACTTGTTTCAGACCCTGACTAAAACTAGAATAATAACACTAACAGGCACACAAACTAAATTGCTTTAAATTATTGGTCAAATAGAATCCTTCAGTAGATCACCCTTTTCCTTTTTGTCAGTTGAATAATCTTCCTCTTCCTACAAATAGCCTTTACACCTACTGCCAAAAAGACTTCCTAACTATAATCTCTGACTTTAACAATTCCTCATCTACTCATTACTCCAGTACACTGAACTGCCAAACAAAAGTTTGAGGTTACAGACGATGAAATAAAGAGAAGACGAATTTTTAAGTGCCATTTTCCTTATTAATGACGAGTAGATTTTTTTATATTGTGTTTTACAGCACTCTAATAAACATTTAATTCTAATACCTTTTCTGCTGTTTCTATTTAAAAACCCAGAACTTTAATTAATAAAAAAATGGTAACACCATTTGTCTATATATTAAAATAACAACAACAATAAAAAATTAAATCCAGTGTACCCTGTTTAAATCTATACTTTATGTAAACAAAGTTTTATACTTAGTGGTTATTTCCACATATTCATTTATAAGTTTATCTTTTATTATTGGAGCACTTTGCTCTGAGTGTTCAAAGGCTATGTATATCTTTCACAGATGGAGACAAGAAGCAGTGAAGCATAGAGAGAAAGCAGGAGAGATTCTCACATGACTAACTCTGCTCTGCTTCTCATTTCATGTGAAACAACCCATGATAAGGAAGAGCTGCAGAATGTGCACATCCATATTCTACTTTTGACAACATCAGTATTTTGATCAGCCAACAGAAAATTCAAATACATTCAAGAAACTGGATCCCTAGTGACCTGTGGTAAGGTGTCAGCATGCCTGCTGTTTATTGGCATAAAAGGCTCAGCTGAGTAAATACAATCTGGTGTTTTCAGTGAAGGGAAAAAAAAAAACAACAAAAAAGCAGGGGTCATACAAATATAGTTTGCACTTGGCAAATATATCGGGTCTAAACGAGGCGGGGGGGGGTTTCTCATATGCTAAAGAGGCAAAATCAGATATTGATTATTAATGGTGCTAGAGACATGGGACTAAGGAATAGCTAACAATTCAAATTGTGAGGTTTTATACCTTTGGAGGTCAAGCTACAAAGAGAGTGGTACAGGTGAGATTCCTTTTTGCTGTTATTTTCACCAAAACAAGTTCCCCAATGCACCACTCTTCATACACAAAGTATTAAGAGCATGGAACTTCTGCAATAAATGCAGGATGGGGCCCTTAGTTTCAGCTCTTCCAGGGGGCACAATTCATTCTGAAGCTACTTATTTTCTCTTTAGAGGGTTAGCAAACATTTTTTTGAGTCCAAAGCACAGCTTATTTCATAGCAGAAAGCATTCAGAAAAACATGGCTACTGCCCCACAGAGACTGTCATCTAATTTATCAAAAGGTACAGCAAATGAAAAGGAAAACAGTAAGAGCAACAACATAGGTGAAGATGAGAAACAATGATAAGCACAGGTTAAAGTTAGAATCACTGACAATATTATAAATTACGTCTCAGAAAGCAATAATTTGCTATGTACTAGGATATGCTTCAGCTATAAATAGGAAAATAATGAATGTCAAACACTGTTTTTCATCTGTGTAACTTCATTGTACATCTCTCCTTATACACCACAGCTTGAGCACTGAAGCAGCAACCTCATCTTCCACCAAAATGACTTTACACACCCTAGAAAGAGAACTAATTTTCAGGGATAGTGAAGTAATAATGCAAGTCTTCCTACATTTTTACAATCAAATATGACAAAGTCCACTGTCTTTGGTGGAAATTTCCTTTATCATCCTTTGCCAGTCTCATGGAAAGGAGACATTATATAGTGAAAGACATATTCTATCTCATTTGAAAGAATCACTCAACCATTTCTCATCTCTGGTGATCAGTCTTTCTTGCTATTTGCATCTTCAGGTCATTGCCAATACAAAGGGAATTTCCTGAAGTCAGATCACTTTCCATTTCTTCCATCACTCACCTATAGTCTCATTATTTTCTGGTTTAACTGAAGGGTACAGCTGCAAGAGGAATGACAAACAGCAGGGGAGTGAAAGGTGACACCTAGAGAAATGAGTCTGGACCTTGAGAAGTTTACCAAGTGGGAGTCCACCATTTTTTGCAGATGTTATAAAAATCCTACAGCTGGCTCCACATATGTACAGGCATTTGTAGTTCATTCACTACATGAGCAGTAGGGAGGGGATACATGAAGGACTAGAACAGACTTTTCCATATCCTCATGTACCATTAAGTCAGATCCTCTAGCAGTGTAAGGCAAAATAACAAACTCCCTTTATGGTTACATTAAGCTGCTCTAGCCAGAGAAAGAACCTAACCTCATACTCTCATTTATATTCCAGATTTAGAGCCACAGTCCCTCCCAATTTATGGTCATCAGGAGACCTTCTACTGTTCTCTGAAAATCACAGATTGGTTAATTAGACTGAAACCAGAAGACCATTTGCATGTGGCACTACCAAGTACAACTCTGATCTTGATGCATTCATAGTTTCTTCAGAAAAGGTGGTATGGGACAAGTACCATTGACAACAATCAGTTGTTTTTCAATGGATGTTTTCCTGATTGCAAACCAGGTCCATGTCTCTGCTGACTTTCAGCTGGGGTTCTTTAGGTAAAAACTCAGGGAGTGAAGGGTTATAGAAAAATTACTAAGAAAACACCTAAGCTGACCAGATCCACCAACTGCTCCAGAAAAATTCAGAGGCTCTGGGCATCTTGAAATAATTTTATGGTGACTTCCTAGTATGTGATGAAAGCGGACTTACTTTAGTACGATGTTAATGTATTCCACGTATACAGTGCTTGAGTTCTGAATTATGTCAATAATGGATAATTTTTCATAAGTCATTCATGACTTATGGGCCCTAATTCTAGCACTTTTTCAGAGGCTTCAGTTGTTAATATATTTCTGGGTTTTTTGATCTGATAAAAAATACATTGGCTTAATTGACAGTTGATCCAGAGATCTTTTTATTCAGATTTCCATATGAAGTTTTTAGGAGTCAAAATTTAGGAATAAACTTATTGGAGGAAAGATAATCCTTCCTCTTCAGCCTGTGATAAAGAGGCTGTGAAACTACCCACTGTGTAACTTTCCTGATTCCTGAGGGCCGAACCTTTTCCTAATGTTCAGCTGTTAAATTTAGTATAGCATTGAACTCTTAGAATCATAACATCTATTTCCTAAGGTTGCCTTCAAGTGTCTTTATTATTAATCATTCAGACTCTCAAACACCACTTTCTCCTCCATCTACTCAACATTCCCCACACACCCTTTCTATGTTCCACAGTTTTGCTTCAGTCACTATTTTTTTCTGCGTTCCCTCATATTTCTGACTACTTACTCTTATCTTTGATACAGCTCTAGTCATCTACTGAACCACATCAACTTACTGGAACGAGCATAGGCTATCAACTTGAAACCTCTCCTCCTCTGAGCTGATTTCAATCAGTTTTCTTCCACTTGGCCTGCAGCCTAATTTTTTTCAAGTCTAATTTCAGCTTTAATAGTACTGTCTCAGAAAAAAAACAACTAAATGCATTTCTGAAAGGGAGTAAGAAGCAAAACTGTAGCAATTGTGGAAGGTAGAACAATACTTCTGCAGTTCAGGATTGATTCTTCTTTGGTATGTAACATGTCTCTGCAGGAAATGTGAGAAAATAACCTATCTCAGCCTGAGTTAATAACTTCTTTTCTGGTTTGCCTTTTTTTTTTAATCCCCTTTTCCTTTTTGGTTTTCCTATCCTACCTGACAAAATGAGAAAGGATAGCTGGAGGATGGAAGTAAACATATTGTTTAAGACAGTAAAAATGTAATGGAATACTGTTCTGGCAAAAGAACCGAAGATCACACAGCTGATGCAGACGTTAAAGAGTTGCTGTTGTGTTGTTGACAGCAAGTATTACCCTCTTTGAAAAACACTGACTAGCAAGATAAGAGAAATAAAATTACTCCAGGCTACTTGCCTTTAGATGCTGTGTGCTACTTTTCTCGAACTCATACACAAGAAAGCCCTAGATTTTTCTATTCAGGAAGGAATGTGTATCTTCTTTCACCTATACCTGCTTCACTGAGCTTTTGATCTTGGGAGTTCATCACTGTATCCCGCAGCACAGTGACACAGAAGCCATGCTTCACACATTCAGGTATGACACTGCAGTGGTTTTTAGGCTCATTCCTCCGTGGGGTGGAATAAGCAAGGAGAAAGAAGTAATTATGAGAAAAGAATTGGTTGGGATTGCAGATTAGCAGAATGATATGTGCGCTTCAAGAAGTTGCAGAAAAAACACAGAAACACTGAAAAATGGTGTGGAGATGGGAAAAACTATACACAAAGCAAGCAAGGAGGATGTATCTGGTACTCTGGAGAGGGTGATGAAATTATCAGCATGGAGGTGGCTGGGAAAGGCTGAGAGGATTTCCTGAGAAAGATGGTGATGAAGATTGTTCTTCGTCCTCAGAAGGAGAAGCACATGGAGAAATCACTGGTGTGTACCGCCTACCTGGCATTAGGAAGTAAAAAGCCTGTACTTTTCAACAGAACCCAACAGAACTGGGACCTTCAGTCACATTCTGTGTGAATATGCCAGTGATGTTACTGGTTTACTTTTGCAAAATAGATATATAGCTATGCATGAAATTCAGTGCTCTGGTTTCCTGAGAAGTGATTTTGTTTGATTCTGTCGTGTAATTAGATCAATCCAATATTCAGGTATAAATCCCTTTTCCCCTTTTAATATTTGTACATTCATTTGTGGAATCATTATATGCAGTAGACTTTTATCCAAAGGCAAAGTAACATTATTAAAAAGACTAAGCTGCCATAGCCTGGAAGGACTGTTGGAAACCACAGAAAACTAAACAAACTTCACTATTTATTCATTGGGGTCAACCCTGCAGGCATGAAAACTGAATTATAGAGCAGTCTTCATTTTTAATGTCTCTGCTACACAACAATACATTAAAAATCACAATGTATTTTTGCAGTACAACAAATATATATACATATATAGTGGAAGAGTGTGCCTATATTTAAGTAGATATGAAAGTTCTTTTAAATATTGGCCAGGAAAACCAGTGTGGAAGAAATCCAAGGCTTCTGCGACAAAACAAAATCCATACAAACCAATTTTGGTTCACATATCATCAGGAGATTTATATGCCCTAAAGTGCAAAAATATAAGCAAAGGAACAAGCTCGAAATCTGAAAAATGTCCTTTCTTCTGAGACTTGGTCCAACAGTAAAAGAAATGCCTTTCTTTTTACCTCTGACTATTCCTTGCCCTCCATTCTCCATCTTGTATTAAGAAAAGAAGATGACTGGGGTGCAGCAGGCAGGAAAGGAAATGCTTTGCATGTTTTCACTGCAGCATACCGTACACAATATCTGGAGTCCCTTTCATTGCCAAAGGAATGTACTTAAGAGACTGTGACAATGCTGCAGCCTTTCTTCTTGTCAAGCACATCTGAGTTATCAAAAAAAAAAAAAGATTTGAGATTATAACTGCCTGAAAAAGAAAATGAAAGCCTTACATAGAAGCAGATGCTACAGCATTATATATTCGAACTGTAAACTGTGCTACGCATGGCCAGCTGTAGCAAGAAAATTGCTTATTTTAATGTTACACGTTGGTCTTCTGTACAGTGTCACAGCATTACAACATCTGGCTTTCCTCCTCTGTCTGCACTATTTGCTACAGCCACCTCATACATCTATGTATTGACATTCTCTGCTCTCTGGAAGTAGCTTTTGCTGGGGGAATATGCATCTTTTTTTGTTTGTTTACAGGCACTACACACTTCATAACCACAGTTGCCCCTCAGCACAATTCAATTTTCTCAAATAACCTTAGTGCTTGAGCTACCAGTTACTGTAGAGATCATTTTCACTGTTTATTGAAAAAAAGCAACAGAACCCCCCCAAAAAACCCATAGTATTTTGAGCAAGTGTTACAACAGACAACTCTACATATGGAAGCATGTAGGAAGTAGAGAGTTCGCCCATTGTTTTCAATTGTCACGAAGAAGTGATTCCACTACCTTTTCCCACCATAGCTATATACAGCAAAGAACATTATGCATCACCTTGCACAACCTTGAAACAACCGGTACTTATAAATTTGAATTCCATCCATGCCTGGAAAAGTGTAATAGAAATTTTCTCACTCATATTATGGTCTTAAATAGGAATTCGAACCAAACCTCATTTAAATAAGATCAGGAATGCCACATATTCATTTTGACTTAAATTTCTCATCACCTTATTCATAATCACACAATCTTTTAAAAGATTATCACGTATAGGTATTGTAAAATAGAAAATAAATAGTACAAAAAGCTTCTATTAAAAAATGGAATCAGTAGGTTGGATTATTATAACGCTTGAAAATATTATCCTGCCAAATTTACTCTTTGGAAGTACTTCTGCCAAATGAAAACCTTTCTGTAAGGGGACATTAAGAGCAGGCACCTTCTCTCAGAGCTGTGGCCCCAGCCTCCCTCCTTGTGTAGCCACTGGAGTCCAGCCCTGTGCAGTTGTGGGCCCTGAGTCTCTGCCCAGGCCAAGTGACACGGCTGCTGCTTTCCAGCTGGCTGCTTCACCAGCAGTGATGCAGAACATATATCCAGTAGCACGCTCATGCCCACCACACCAGTACCCCCAGAAACTAGCACTTAGCCTTTGCAGCACTCACATACAGAACAGAGAGTTGAGATTATGCAGCGAGTTAAGATAGGTTTGGACAAGAAGCTAGGGCTGTGTGATCAGGCACAGGGTTTAGCCATACCAGCAGAAGCACTGGCCCCCTTTATTCCCCTATCTGTTTTGCCTTTGTTCCTCCCCCATACCCTTTCCCTGCATGTTCGCTCATCAGTTTGACTAGTCCTGCTGAGCTGCCCCACTGACATTTTGCACGCTCAGGTTTCCATCCTTAGTGGCTGAAGCATCCTGGTTTGCATGCAGTTTCTTGATAGCCCATCAATTAGGGTGACTGACAAGGTTTGTTTCTTGGTTTTGTCTGTTAAATTCACCTGTCAGGTTTGTGTCATTTTGTCTATGGTTTACCTGTTTTTCCTTATTATCCCATTTGACAAGGTCCTCGATCAGATAATCTTACTGAAATAAACATTTCCACATCCCACATGTAGCAAGGGAATAAAAGGCCTGTCATCTGCTTGCACTGTCACTGTCCTCTGGCATCCAAGCATCATAAAGGAAAATGCTGCTCAGGTGAAATGCAGGCAACCAAAAATTTGATCAAGGAAAGGAATGCAAAGACAAGAGGGATAGATGGGAAGAAAACTTGTGAATGAGAAAGGAAGTGAGCAGGGAGCTGCTGAGAGAGAACTGCTACAGGTTGTAGAGGAATAAAGCTGATATTCAGACTAAGGAGAAGCAAGGGGAATGATGAAGTCAGTATGTAGTACTCGTAACCTTCTGATTACTGTGAGAATCCCTCAAGATCCCCTAGTGAAACCCAGTATTCTGATGTCCTCCACTAGCAGTGAAGATGCGTGAATCCTTCTAGTAACAGCTATAGTTCATGACTGCCAAAGACTCAACACACTCAGAGGATGAAAGCCCCCAGTGCTACAACTGCTGTGTCAGCTCAGAGGCCAAAGGTCTGTGTTTGGGATTTAAAGACTCCAGTGCTGTTGATGTGTGGGTTATGAGACATGATGGAAAGCTTTTCTGTTCCTTGTTTGAACATGTGTGTGAAATGTATATATTATACTGACTGTTATTTGGTATTAGTATAATCAATACATATAATAAACCCTTCTTCCCCAGCCATACATACATACTTACTCAAAGGTCAACATAAAATCAAATTTAAAGCAACAGAAAAATTGAAATAACATCCACCACTAAAATTTAATTTCATTGTTCATACCTGTTATTAAACTACTTGCTGTAGTCAAGTGATGTTCCCTTCCTCAGGTCGGAATATCACTCTTATTCACAAGACCTTTACAGATAATGGACTAACATTGCATAGTCATATGCACTCTTTAAATCATCTATTTGCACTTTGTTAAATACGTAGTAAATGGAAGAAGGAGCTTCAGATATAAAAATAAGGTGGCTGTGTCCGCGCTGCAGGTCTGGATTAGATGCTAGCCGCCTTCTTAATGGCCCTGTGACAAGGTTTTATTCCAAACTTTATCATGACTTTTAAATGCTTTCCTTTGCTAGTTCTTAAATCTCTGTTTTGTAGGTTTTTCCACTACAGATCTCAAGCCAAATTCCTAAATATTTAGAAGAAACACAGAATTCAGCAGAGCCTGTATCCTGAGTGTGTACAGAATTAAACAGTGCCAACCACGCTGAAGAACAGGAGGTTACAGACACTCAAAACTGGGCACCCAAAACCAGTGAATACATATAAGCTTAATTTCTCTGCATGGCCATTATCCATCTGTAAAATGGAGATAATAAAATCCCTTAACCTTATGAGGATTTTGTGACTATAAAGTAATGCCTGACATTATATTAATGAGTTCCATTTAAAAAAATAGCATAGAAAAATCAATAATTTCTGCTTAAAGAGTGCAGCCTGAATAGCTTGAAGTCAATAAGGCATGTCCACACACCGAACAAGGACAAAAGAACGAAATACCAAATACTCCTAATTAAGGAAGTACTGTCTCTGACTGAAAGAGTCAGGGATCCCATGTAAAAAATACTCTGTGATGATGTAATTAAAGAGCATTATAATGCATATGCCCAAGGGAGCCAAATGAAAGTTGCATGGGCAACTTTAATTTTAATGTTTTCTAATTTGACTGCTTGACTTTGTGACCTTAATATTTTTTTAATATAATTTTCTAGATACAATAATAACTACTTGAGAAGGAAGAGGAGAATTAATTAATTACGTAAGGTTTTAATGTGTGACCTGAAAAGCAATGAGCCTGAGACAACAATGAAGAGAGAGCCCTGAAGCTGGCACACATCTGTGAGTTAAAAATGTTAACTGAGGAAACAGTACTGCTGAAGTAAGAAGATAAGTGAAGGGACAAATGTAACAAAAAGTGCTTCTCTGTCACCTGATTTTTAGGTGTTAATGTCAACAACATGGGAAATATTTACTAGTTTTTCTTTCCCAACCACATCACAGTTCAGAGAGACTCCTGAAGCCCCATATGGAAGTAGAACTGAAGTCCTCTCACACACCGTAGTTTTCTACGAACAAGGTATTTTTCAACATGGTTCTGAAGAGGGTACAATTACTGTTCATCACATTGGTTTTGTTACTTTGTAAAAAACATGGGATATTGATCACGTTTTTTGCCTCTGACTTGGAGTGCTCAACAGTGTTGATGACGGCTGGAGCTTACATGAGCTAATGCTTAGTATCAGATTTTTTCTAATATGTTGTGCATTTTTCTGTGTTGTCACAGGAATGGGATCTCACTGCTAAAAAGGGAGGAGGAAAGAGTGATCAGCTCACTTTTAGTGTCTGCTGTTTTTCCAGTAAGATAAAAAGACAAAACAGTTTATTTTTAAAAGTGTCTTATCAATATTTTTTCCAAGGCAACAAACTAGTAATTTGTGGGAGAGTAAATGAAAACCATATTTATGCTACTTTGTGTTGCTTAAAGTTCAGATGAGGCTTTAAAAGGAAGCAGATATTTAACAGAGGAGTCTCAAAGCTATTTCTCAAATGTGTCTGGTATTTACAATACTTTCCATAGTTCTAGCACCTTCAAATGCCAACAGCATATTGTTTTTTCTACTTATTTCAGAACTGTACGGCATACATTAATAAAGGATCAAGCCTAATGCTGATTCCTGGCACACCACTGCCAGCTCCAGACTGAGATGATCATACAGCTTAGTAAACAAAAGCCTGTGCCACATCTGTTCTCCACGCAATGTCAGCACATGACTGAACAGTAGAGCAGTGATGCTGTACATGACAAGAATCATAGAATCATAGAATTGTAGGGGTGGGAAGGGACCTCGAGAGATCATCGGGTCCAACTCCCCTGCCAAAGCAGGCTCCCTAGCTCATACTACACAGATAGGCATCCAGTCGGGTCTTGAATATCTCCAGAGAAGGAGACTCCACCACCTCCCTGGGCAGCCTGTCCCAGGGCTCTGTCACCCTCACTGTGAAAAAGTTCTTCCCCATGTTGGTGCGGAACTTCCTATGCTCCAACTTGCAGCCATCGCCCCTTGTCCTATCCCCACAGACCACTGAAAAGGGGCTGGCTGATTCCCCCTCAAAGAGGAGAAGCCTGTACTCCTGCACTCCCTTCTGAGGTATAAAACATACTCAAACCAACTTGTTTCTCTTCCCTATTCTCTGCCTGCATCCCCCTCACCCCTGCCTGCCCCTCCTAGCAACTCAGAAAAGAACTGCTTCTTTTCACTATAGCACCTGATTATGCCATCTTAGAAACCACCAACCTCTCCCCTCACAAAAAAAAGAATTCGCAAAAAACCCACAGCAAAAAACCCCCACCCCACTAAGACAGAACAAGAATTAAGAGTATGATGAAGAACGGCCACCAAATTAGTTTCAAGGATTCCTCCTTTACCAATTCTTTGCACTCAAGTACACAGAGATTCTGGTGCAGCAAACAGTACCCTCAGCAGCAAACTGGATGGGATGCTATGAACATTACAAAAGGAAAGTCACATACATGATGGATCTCACAGGAGAATCCAGATTTGAAATGAGGTGAGCTCAGTCTAGCCAGGCACAAATCCAACTTCAAGCAGCACCTAAAACGTAATGTTCACATTTGAATTAACATCTGTTCACAACAGGTATCCCCTAGCAGTTCCGTACTGTATGGTTAGCACTTACGTTAGCAGACACTGCTGATGTCGTAAGATTCTCCAAATGAACTGACAGCATACACTGAAGAGAATGTTCTATTTAGGCATCCTGGTCTGTCCTGGTTTTGGAAGCTGGGAAACAGGGCTTGGGAAATATCCCAAACATTACGGAAACGATATACACAATGTTAAGATTCCAATGTAGTATGTAGTTATACACTTACATGTGTCAATGAAGACATGAATGAAGGTCTTCCAACTTTGGACAAAGTTAAAATCCAAAATACATATTCAATGTCCTCCAAGTAGCTAAACATTACTGAGATGCATTGATGCTTGTGGTAGGACATTGCTGCCCGGGTAGCAAACATGGCTCTAAAGGCATGTCATACAGATGCTCTCATGCCCAAAAGCCATGCCACTGAAGAACATGAAAGCAATGAACATCTACGTGGAGCCAGGAGTTGGACTCGATCCTTATGGGTCCCTTCCAACTCAGGATATTCCGTGATTCTATGATTGTGTGTAGACAAGGCAGCCAAAATTTGAGTAGCTCAAGTAGACTTGGACTAGGACCATAACTGTCAGCTATGAGCCCACGTGCAGCCTCTTGCTTGCTTTATTAAACTGCCTTTATCTTGACACACAAGGGTTTTTTTCTATCTAATTTCTCCCCTCTCCACCTTCCTGCTGAGAAGGGCAGTGATAGAGCTGCTTGGTGGGCACCTGGTGTCCAGCTAGGGTCAAGCTCACCACAATGTTCCTGTTGCATTTTCCTCTTCAGGAAAAGGGCAGATGCGGCTTCCAAACCTCAGCAGTCAGTTTTTACTCTTTCCCAACAAATTCCATCCAAACCTATGCCTGAGGTATGCAGAGAAGACAGTTTAATAATTGCAAGTGATACCTTAACCACTTTCATTCAGTAGATTATATTAAACAATTTTGTTTTTACACTGCAGGGAAGAAAATAACAGATTACTTCAGATCCTGTTAATTAATCTCTTAATATTAATCTGTGTCTCTTCATAAGCACCACCATCAAGGTGGAAAAAGACTGGACTAAAATCCAGAGTGTTTAGAGCGATAATCCTAGCTTTGTAGATATTTCACTGAATGTCCATAAACACTTTCTTTAAAAGATACCAGAATACTTACTCACCTGCCTTTTACACCTCCAACAGGGCTTTGAAAACACAATGTTGCAACGTAAGTACTCTGCATTTTCTTTCAATTGTCTATCCTGTTTCCTACCCAGGAATAACTATTTTTTTCAATAATGCTAATAAATTATGTGACAGCAGAAGGTGAAGTGAAATCATACACAAAATTTAAGTGAAATCATTAATGAAGAAGCAATTCGTGTCACAATCACATAATAGAGTTTGTATTTGCGATTAAAATAAGAAAATATCTAGAAAATAAGAGGAATGCAGTTTTCAGAGTCTCAAAAAGCCAAAAGTACACAATATGCTGCACGCAGATTTGAAATCTTGGGGTGACTATTAGCATGGCAGCACAAAGTGTTTACTCACAGTCCTCAAATACAAACTTTAGATTTGCACATTTATTTCTTCTCTTTCTGAGAAAAATATTTTATAATGGTATAGTACAGAAACTTTGCAGTGACTGATAATTAACTCAAATTTTCTTAATTAGGAACACTAACACATAGATGGAAAACTAGCTAAAAGGATGTAAACAGAAATAGCAGTAAAACCTGAAAGAGGGAAACTGGTCTCACCAATTTGTGTGATGACTGGTATCAGATTTTGTTTTATCTAACATTTCAAGTCCTGTGAATAGCTTGTTAGTGACATTCATAATTGATACTAAGCTGAAAAGCTATGTGATCATTACTGAAAATGGAAAAATTATACAGAAGAGGTCTAGTCATATTGGAAACCTGGCAGACAGCGAAATGAGAATTTCTTGCGAGGCAGAGCAGCAACGGTATATTTCTCAATTCTAGGAAAAGACTTTTTAGAAAAAGTAATTTATTAAATGTCAGATACGATTCAAATAAGATAGGATCCAAATAATACTAGTTGCTTCCACTTGATTTTTTTCTCATTTATCTCTGACATATTCACGAGGAATCCTTGGTTTACTTTAGCGGAAACCAGTAGACAAAGATATCTTTAGAAAAAAAAAAACCACAAAACAACCCACAAATAATTTCTCATGTTTTTTCCATTATGGTTCAGGCATTTAATCTTGTTTACAGCAGTCCACTAGATCAAGCTGGCTAAATCACCCTAGTTATGCCTTTTATACCTTTCATTACCATCTTTTTCAAGGACGATACATATCTAACTTACTGGTTACAGAAACCAATCAGTTCCACTTATGTCAAATTTCATCAACAAGCATTGCCTCACTATGATTACAGGATTAGAATTTAATTTTGCATTTATTAGCCAGAACTAATTCCAGCAAGCAAAATACGTATCATGTTATCAAAAGCATTAATTCCTCATTTTTCATCTTAAAGGTATTATATCCTTTTAAAATGTATACATTATTCATTTAATTTATCCATAAAAAAACTACTTGGATCTCTACTACTTTTGCTAAAAACTGATTAAAACTGTACAGGGTCACTGAGTTATTAACAGTCATCTCTGAAAAGTACAATGGGATTCAAATTAGAAATGCAAATGAGTAAAACTAATTAGATGATGGCATGGGTAATTTCTAAGGTCTTAAGTACACAATAAAATAAGATTATGTACTTTGGGATGACCAGCCCAAATTTAGGCTGCTCAAAGCCTAAATTTAAGTGTGTCTTTTCCAACATGTGAGAATATACAAGCAGTGGTGGCGGCACCAATAACTACTTTTCTAAGACAGGCCAGCAGTCTCTCCACTGGATTACAGAAAAGGATTGTGAGATTCTTGACAAGGATGTAATATATTTAATATTTTTCTGCCTACTTCTAGTCCCTAAAAATGCTTACCTAAGAGCAGAATCTGTTTTTTCGTTCCTTTCCTGTGCTTGGATACCAAAAAGCAGAAATTCTCAAGAAAGCAGGAAAAGGAGTTCAGTTAAAGTAGCATGTAATATTTTAATTCTAATTTCCTGTGGCTTATTGACATATTACAAAATATAAATTCAGAATTAAACTACAGGGGATCAGGTATAATGTGAATACAGTTAACCTTACAAACTGCATATGTAATTTCAAGATTAGTCTAGTGACTCATAACAGCATAATGCAGTGTGTCACGTTGGTTTATCCACTCAATTCAATGCTTTAATTTTGGTTTCCATTTTGAAGACCTTTTAAAGATCATTTCATTTTCAAAATGAGACTAGCTAACCAAAATCAATTACATATTTTGTGTTTGCTTTTGACCAGAGTTTTGGACTTTATTGATAGACTTTTGTTTTCTCTCTGGCAAAGCAGGTAATCAATTAAAGCATTTCTTCCATCTGTGCTTAAAAGCAACAAAAAAGATTGTTTTTCAGCTTAATGTTGAAGAAATACATTTGACAAACATTATCTGAAGTACTCTCTTCTACAGGCTGCTGAGAGATTAATACATTGTCAAGGCAATAAACGATATTGCTGGTTTTTTTCAGTACAATAATTTCAGTGATATATGCTTCTCCAAATCCTAATATTTGAACTACTACTGCATTGTTGTTATGTATTTATTAAATCTAAAAAGAATCTTTTCTTATTAGGAATGCTGAAACTTAGAATCACAGAGTGGTTTGGGTTGGATGGGACCTTAAAGATCATCTAGAAATCCACCAAACTGGTCAGGCACAATTTGCCCTTATTGAAGTGAGGTTGGCTGTCACCAATAACCTCTTTATTTTCCATGTACTTTAGCATGGTTTCCTGGAGGACCTGCTCCATGCTCTTGCTGGGCACAGAAGTGAGACTTATCATCCTGTAGTTCCCTGGGCTCTTCACACTAGTATAAGTGGAATAGATCGATGTTCTCCTCCACCAGCATCTTTAGTTCAAACCTGGATAGAACAAATGTAAAACAAGCAGAGAATAATTAACTTCCTTATCACGAAACTTCCATTTCATAATCTGCATCATATTTCTCTAAGATACTTTCACTTTACATAAGCTTGTAGCTTTGTTTCAAAAAGGTTTTTTCTTAGGGGTTTTTGTACTTACTTTTAGCAAAAAGCCTTTTCTTTTTTCTGTTTCCTTATTCATAATTTTTACAGCAACATAAATGAAAACCTCAAATTACTACTTCATTTAGTGTCATAAAATTATCGCATCGTGTACCATTCCATCATATGTTACTTATCTCAAGATAGGTAAATTTGTCAGGAAAGGGTAATTAGGAACAGAATACTCCTAGCACGGCACTGCTGCACAGCACCATCTGAAGGGCTATGCACTTTATCATAAAATCAGTTGGACTACCAAAAAAATTAAAATCTTCATTTTTTTTCCCCCCTTCCTTTAATTTATATGTAAAATATTTGCATTTTTAAATAGCTATGATACTATCTTATGGTAACTGCTAGAGATATCTGGGTTTAGAAATGCAAGCGATTGCACCTAATTAATGGATTGGACTTCTTGGAGTCTTCAGAGCTGTCTTTCAGAAATGAAAGTTTTCAATGAATTGATATTTATTTGATATTATCTGATAGCATCGTTGTCCAAAATATGTCAAAATATCACTTCACTAATAAAAGGCCGGTTGTATTTATGCTGAGATTCAGATCTGATTTTTTCTTTAATAATCAGAGGTAAATAGTTGAGCACTTTAGCTCAGCAATGAAATAATGTTACTTTGATTTTTTAATGTAGATTTAATGCATGCATGGTACTAGATTCAATGACACTGCTTTTTTTTCTCTGAACTGACAAGAACTGCAATAAAAATGCCAATTACAGGAATATTTCCTAAAATAGTTATAATACATATTTGAAATTTACTTAGTGCAATATTATTCTGTATGCATTTCAATTAAAATATATAAAGATCTATCAAAAGAGTCCTTCGAAGAAACAAATCTTGTTTATTACTTTCTACTAGTTTAAGAAGATATTAAAGAAAAGCTAAATCCTCATCTTCTGAAATACTCAATTGATGATTTAAAGAATTTTGATGGCTGATCTGCTGAGGGTAGTTTTCAGTAAAGACTGAAAGAAAGCCTAGTAATCCTCCTGATCAAGTTCTTTAAAAAAGACCATTTCTACCTTTTACTGACTTCAGTAATCCAAAACCGCATAAATCTTAGTATCACAAACAGATTAAAACATAACGCCTGCATGGCTGTAGTATGAGACACTCACTACATAAAGAGACTATTTCATCTCGTTAACGATAACAAGATGTCTATTACCCAGACCATCAGCATTTAAAAGGATTTAGCGTTTCCATATCTAAGGTGGCTGGTTAATAACAGTCCTTAGAGATTGTGTTAGCTAAAAATAGAGCAGTTAAGGCTTCTGTGAGTCCAGGGAGAGAAAAGGGCACTATGATTTGTAGGATTAAGGACTGAATATGGTTTAACTCAAAAATCTCGGTTCTAAGGCACTTTATAAGTAATTCTGTAACATTGCTTCAATTTTTTTTTTCATGTGATTATTATTTTACCAAGAGGGCTCTTTTGAACAACCATGAGTACTATGAATGCCATTCTAGTCCTGCCTTCCTGAGAAACTTAATAGGAACTCTTGGAAAAAATTCGTTAACGATTTCTGGTTAACTACCAAGAAGATACCATGTAATCGATGCCTTTACATCACATTCTACATCTACACAAGTACTTTCTCCTCAACAATAATTTAGTCTCGTGACTGAAACCTTGATGTTCATCATACTCTGAGGTAAGGACCGTCACGCTAGCTCATCTACATCAAAACTCACATATCATTATTCATCTAAATGGACTATTGCTGTCACTTAACATTTAATCATAAACAACGTGTTTTTCCTAAATCTTGGATCTTACAATAAGGATACCTGTCTTTAAAAAGCTTTGAATATTCAAAATTGCGAATATCTAAAAATACTGCACAAATCAATCTCATATATTATTTATACATCATTATAAAGTAAGCTAATAATCTTGGGTGGCTAGAATCATGATTAACTTTTAGTATCTGGTTTCATCAATATTGTGTGTATGGATCTTCTACTATTACCAAAACCACAAAAAAATACACACAAAAAGTATAAGGATATATTTGCTG
Organism: Laterallus jamaicensis coturniculus; assembly: GCA_022605575.1. Classification (NCBI taxonomy): domain Eukaryota; kingdom Metazoa; phylum Chordata; class Aves; order Gruiformes; family Rallidae; genus Laterallus; species Laterallus jamaicensis. Next base: position 10,184,106 of record JAKCOX010000005.1, read on the forward strand.
GAGGAGGCAGAGTGTAATGGCTCTAAACAGGGGCCATACAGGTTGATTTTAATGCTTTGTTTGGAAACTTACAGCATATCCCTACTTAGGAGAGCCCTTTTTCAAGACATGGTTAAAAAAATTTTACTCATAAAACATATACTACTTCTATCTATCCACATAACCTAACCTGTTACATTCTCTTAGAAGAGAATGTACCAGGTTTAACTCGATTTCTTCTTGATATTCCTTGTAAGCTCTTACTCATAACCCTGTTGGTTTTTTCCTAGGTGCTGGGAAGGAGTTTAATTATTCTCATAAATTACATTATACTGACAGCACTATAATTTTCCTGTTCCTTTTTAAAGTTTCCCTTCAAGCAAAAAGATTCTTTTTCCAGTTTTCTGGAACCTTTCTTGTTATCTTTGAGTGATAAACAGTCAGCCTCTGAGACTGTTTCAATCATACTTTCGAAACCTTTCAATCAATTTTATCTGATTTAGCCCATTCAAAACACAATTTGTTCAAGTATTCAAATCCATCTTACTTTAGACTGATACAAAATATTCATTGCTTATAATAATTGTGCTATTCATATTGAGATTGTCCAACTGCAAAAATTGGAGAAGATTAAACAAGAAAATATTTAGTAGTTTTGTTGGCATTATCTTTCAAAGAGCTTTCCTGGACCACTGAGCAGCAGACCAACACTTTCCTTAGTTTGCCTTTTACTGCTAGTGCACTCAATAGAATTATTTATTATCTTTTATGTGCCCTCGTAGTTATATTTCATTTTGTGCTTTGGCCTTTCTTTGACTTTACCCATGCGTGTGCTCTTTTAAGAGAATTGCAATATCAGGAAGTTTTATTATTTCTATATTGTTTGCTTGCATTTCTGTGATAGAAGAGGAAACAGGTGTAAGTGAGGAGGGAGAGGAAACAGGTAAATTGGCTCTAACCATCACATTAAATTATCTTAAAATAAGAGGAACAAGGTAGTTGCATCCAAGCTGCTTACAGCAAATGGTCCTTGGCCCACGCTAAACTCAAACCACTGCACAGCTGTGATTTGTGACAGTGGCCACCAGCCCAGGCAGTAACTATGGCAGGAACAGCAATTTAACAGATCTGGATTTATGCAGATCACCATATGTAAATAATCTGGACTGTGTGGCCTCTGTTTATTAGTATAAAAATAAGCAGTTATTTTCTTATAAGAATGCTTATTATTACAGTATTTAGGTGAAGAAAATCAGAATTAAGATCACAACATATTATTTTAAAACTTAGTCAGGCAATACACCTTGCAGGAAGAAAACAACCACTCAGAAGGCCTTGGGTTGTATATTGTATTAGCAAATCTGCACTGTTAGATTATGGAGACTAAATAACATTTAGTTCTGAGACTAAATCTGAACAAATTGGCTGAATGGCTCAAATGAACTCATGATTTCCACGGTCAATTTACAAAATCACTTATTCTACAAATTGGGAACAGGGCAAGCTGTTTGCCTCTTGTGTCTGAAATCAAACTCTATGTCCTGAAGCCATGCCTTAAAGAAAAAAAAAAATTACACATTTAACTTCAAACAATCACCACTGAGAAATGCTAAGACTATTATAACATAGCTCCGGTATGTTTGCATAAGGATGCAAGCTCTTACATCCACAGTACAGTAAGCCCATAATTGTTACCTGATTTCCTCCAGAACTGTTTAAAAGCGGAACAGGTTCTATATAACGCAGTTTATAAAAAGTCTGGCTTTCATCATCACATAACTCAAACAGAAACTAGCCTCGGACTTCAGCTTTGGGGGGAACCAAACAATCAAAGAAAAACTAAGGAAAAAAAAATAAAAATCAAAATTCTAAAAGCTAATTTAAAAATTACATTGAAGGAAATGGCTAAACATACGTCAGATACCATAGTGCCCATTCCATGTGTCTACAGTTTCCACTGTTGCTGAAGAGACCACTGTACCCCTACTACTATAGAACAGGCTGTTTCTGAAAGGGACATACAATGATAATCCAGTCTAACTGCCAACCACTGAACCCACTAATGTTTCATTAGGTACTCAAAAATTTTACTAGTTATCCAAGTTTCAGCTAAGCAAACCTACATGATGCACATGTCTCTGCTGCCAGTCATATGGATGATACACCTTCCAACCACTGATTACTGAGCAGTTTGATATCCACCTTACCACTAAGTCTAAACAAGGTTTGAAACCAGATTAGATTCAACTACATTATGAACTATTAAATATGTGGCATGTACACCTAATGTGTTCCATCCCAGTATCCTCCTACATCTTTCCCTCTCCTCTGGAAAGGCAGAATTTAAATCCCCATTCACAATCAGCCTCGAGGGACTGCTTGAGCCTAGCAGCAGAGATAATTTTTTTTGGCTGCTCTGTTCATTTCCAAGGAGAAAAGAAAAAAAAGATTACTTGCATCAAGGCATAAGAATTTCACACTGGTGATTTCCAAAGTGGGATAAACACCTTAAGAATTACTCTTGTCTTTTGATGGTGTTTTGCCATCTCCTCCTCATGACTCTCTTCATATGCTCTTCAGTGAGTTGCTTGACTTCTGTGAACTCTACTTCAGTTTCCTGCATGGTGGATAGAGGAGTAGGGACACCAAACATAAATTTTAGAGAACAGTTGGGCACCTAAAATTAAATTTTGTAATGCTGACTGTTTCATTGTCATTGTCCTCTGCATGAACCCAGTCCATAGCACCTAAATACCTGATTTGCATAGATACAGGTATATAAATGGAAAAAAGTGCATGCACAAATTGAGGCAAGCTTGAAATTGTCTGAAAATTGCTCTCTATCAGTAGAAGCTAGACTCAGACAAAGAAAGTGGCTGTAGGAAAGAAAACAGAATGGAAGCATATGCTCCAAGTGCATCAAGAAAGACAGTCATAAACATGCTAAAGAAGACAACTTAGTTAAAAAGGAAAAGCAATAGAAAAAAATGCCACAATTGAAGGGGAAGGAAAAGTTTTAATAAGTTAGGCAAACGAGATTGAAAATGGTGTTAATTATGCCTAGCATCATAAATGGCAATTAAAAAAAACAACAGAAAGAGTGGATGCAATATAGTTGTTTTAAGTTGTTAGGGTAGCAGAAATTGCAGCACATCCCATCATCTAGGAACAATTACCAGCTGCTGCCATCAGGGAAATCATCCTCTCTTCACTATTCTACTGTACAAAACCTATGTCCAAAAGAACTAGCTGTGATTAAGAGGGTGAATGGAACGCACAATACCTAAGTTTTTTATTCTTTCTCACTGTCCTGCAGTCAGAATCCTGTCCCTTCTTTTCCTTTCCCTGATAACTTTCCCAACCGTTCCCTAAACTCCTGACTCATCCTATCTGCCTTACCACTTGGATGACATTTCATTATGTGTGAAATGTTTTGGACCGATTTCTAAGAATTATACATAAGGGACATTAAACAAAACAGACTGCTATCTTTTTGAAATTGTTCTCTTTTATGTCAGGCAAAAATATATTTCTACTGACTGGAGAGAAGAGAAATGGAGAGGGCAGACCGTGGCAGATGATAATCTATATTCTGGAGCTGACAGGGACCTTGACAAGAGTAAAAACTGTATTTTCTCCTAGTTTTAATAAATGAAAGTCCTTTTGAAGACTGTGATCTATGATGGTATTTTAACCATTACTCAGCAAGATATAGAAAAGCATAACAACATAGGGCAGGATGTCACTGATATGATCAGCACCATTAATACCATGATGATTTGACATTAAATGCAATTAGGAGAGGACATCTTTATGCTGCTGCTTTTTTGTTGTTATTGTTAGTTTAATAATCTCATCTTTGATAGGCATGTTTGCTCATACAGACTTTGTGTCTCTGTGATACTGAATGAGAATCTGACATTCAGACACAGTTCCAGCCTCCTGCATTTTGATCTAATGGAGACAAACCTAATATAGTTAAGCAGTAGGCTGCCAGCAGCCCTTTCAGATCAATTTATGATCTCATATGGCATTATCCTAAAGAAGATACATTTGTATTATTTCATTAAATCTACTTCTAAGACTAGTGGGGTGTTTTTTAATATATACACACACACACATAATGGCCTATCAGAAAATGGCTGCAAAAATAAGTTTTACATAGGAGGGGGCTGCAGCTGAAGACATCTAAATTATAATGATAGTCACAGCTGGGCACAAATATTTAAAAAAAAATTCAATAAAAACTTCCCCCCCAAAAAATTAACTTAAAAGTAGCCTGAGAAGGCTACTGTTGAACAGAGACATGCATACTTTTTTGTTAATAAGTAAGTTTAACTTTGGTCATGAATTTTATTATTACTAAAGGTTAAGGACTTTTATGCGTCCTTAAATAACAAATAATTTTCACAGAACAAATAACAACCCCACTGTGCAGATAAAAAAAAAAAAGAATACAAATAAATATATACAGGAAAAAAAGTGAAATCCAAAGGAAATTTTGGCAAGAAAAGTTCTCAGAAATAAAGAACAAGCCTGTGAGACAGAAGAAATAGGTTGACTATCCGGGGACCTTTAAGTACAAGACAACTCACCAAGAGATTAAACTTTGATTCTCAGACTAGCAAGAGTCAGTCTGCTCCTAAAAAGCAATTTAGAGTATTCTGATTGCTCTGAGAAGAATTAGTCAGGCAGCCAGAGATTTTCAGAGCATAGCTATGGGCTTGAGCAATGATGTAAAGCTGCCTGTATTGCCTCTGCAGCCCCTACATGTTCCCTTCTGCCAAAGAATTTCTCAACCAGTTGCAAACTATTCACCTGAAAAACTTACAGCCCATTCCCATTTCTATCATAGATTTCCTGTATGACTGTGGACTGCTCGGTCTACAGGGTATGTGTAAATGGCAGAAAATGGGAGCGATTCATAGCTGCCAGGTTCAGAAGCATCCTGCGAGATACGGTGGGATAGTATTGATCTCTTATCCCCATGTCCCTATCATACAGCCTGACTCTCCAGAGGAAAACCAAGCTTGAGCACCTGGAGATGTCCAGGGTCATTATGATAGTGGGGAAACCTGGGTGTGCTGGCGCTGCAGTCTTTCATTGCAACCTCAAAACCATAGTTAAATGCATACTTTTTAGGGGCAATTCCCTGCCCTTTGCTGATCTAAGCCATTTCCTTTTCGTAGTGCACCGTATCTTCATTGCACTGGCACAGAAACAATGTGAATGGGATTGGCAGAACCAGCTAAACTGAGAAATACTCATTTTCTTTAATCTGTTTTAAAATTAGAGTGTGTCCATGGTTAGCCACATAAAACAATGTGCCAGCTTGGCCAGGGTTGGAATAATGTGTTTACAGGCCAAGGATAGAAAAAAAAGCAAACCTAAGACATCTTAAGGTATCTGAAGATCTGCTGCCACAAGCCTGTGTGTCTCTCCAGAACCTATTCTCCTCAGCCATAACACTGTTTCCGTTTTTAGGTTTTACCTCACGGACAAAACGTCACATTAATTACATAGGAAATAATGCAGAGACACTGATCTTCACCTGCTACAAAATGGGGTTTGCTTGACAGGTTGCAAGTTCCATTTTTATCACTGGATGTCTACTAGAATACAACACAATAATCCAGTTGGAAGGGACCTACAAAGATCATCTAGTCCAACTGCCTGACCACTTCAGGGCTGACCAAATGTTAAAGCACGTTAGTAAGGGCATTGTTCAAATAACGCGTTGGATATTTTCACAGTTCTAACAATTTGCCTCCATAAATATTTGAAAGACAAGTATGAAATAAAGTAGACAAAAAGCTCAATTGTTCAGGACGATGAATAGCATTTAAAACTCCTCAGACACACTCATATAAACTTATTTCAGCTATACTTAGATACCAGCGACATCAACACTGAAGGGCTGGCAATCATGATGCCAGCTCTACAGAAGAATTGTGGTTTTGGTCTGGTTAGTGTCAAAAATGGACTTCATTATATAAACTGGACGTAGCTATCTATATTTTGGCATCTGCATTGCTTTGACCATATCCTAATCCCATCTAGTAGTATGGTTCTCAATTAGGATAGAAAGATTTAATTGCTCATCTCCTGGTAATATGATATACTGAGAGAGCAAGGTTTTGGCCTTTGTTTACCATTTCATTTTCTCTTTCAGCTACTCCAAGAGCAGTTATGTCTGATAAGAAACAACATGTAAGCAAAAGATTTCTCTTTATGCTGCAGGCTAAAAAAACCAAAACCACTTTATAAATTGCAATATAATATAAAACTAACATTCTAATGTAAACATATACAGTGCAAAATAAATTAAAAAACCCAAAACAAGCCAAGATGTTTTCTGCGTTAGCTAAAAATACCATTCTACATATTCCTGAAGCAAGTTTGAGCTAGACATTTAATCTGCTTATGACTGAAATCCAGAAAGTACTGCTCACTTTCAAAGGAAAACAAGCATCTGTGCAACATGAGCAGTCTCTCATCTTTGTTTCAGCTGCTCTTCCTGATTATTTCGCAAGACCATTCAATGTCTTTTCCCTTTTTTCCCCTTCTACCTCCACCCTTTCTTTAGAAGAGTTTTAAGTAATCATCATGCTTTATAGGAGGGGGAGAACATTTGAAGACTTGATCATGCAATTATATTCATACAAGGTCCCTTTGTAGTTGATTGTCTGCATAGAGGTTAAGCTTTCCAGTGGGCTTTGAGCTGTAGGAATGGTATTAATTCGACAAGGTACACTCTCACATCGTAACATACAAACTCATGGCTAGGCAGGTATTAGGAAAGGGAAATAAATCTGCTTTCTTTCAGAGCACATGTGTTTCTCCTGTACGTATCAGCTTTATTTCACAGTACGAAATGTATTCACTTAATTGCATTTCCTACAGGGAAAAATTTAGAGTTCAAAAATGTTATTATCCTATGTCAGTAGAAACATTTTGAACTATTTTTTCCTAAAACTCCTTAAAACAAAGGAGGAGCAATAATTAATCTTAGTTTGAGTATCACTAATGCTGTATTTAACTGGGTATGTCTCTGGAAATGAAAAACCAGGTTTACAGATAGAGGAACATGCATGTTTATGAAGAATTGTTAACTTCAGTTAAACTTTCCCTTTGAAAATAAAACAGTGAGATGAAGGACTTCATTGTGTAGGGTTGAGCCAGTCAGGGATATCTTTGTCCTAGACACCTAAAACGAGATCTAACAATCCTACTGTTTAAATAGTAAAGAGTTATTTGCAACTCCAACCTACCATCGAGTTCTAGGCAATTAATTAACCAACCATTACCTTGATTAGCCTAATTAAAGTGAGGACGAAATTATGCTTTCCCTGGAATGTGGCACTTAAAAGGAATTTGCCAATTTGTTTTGTAAAGAAGAGTTTCCCATTTTACTCCCTTTTTTAAAAAGCCAGCTGTTACCTTCACTTTTACTTGTTGCATGTTTTTGGCTATAGTGTCAAGTCATTAGGGCCTTTTTGAAACGGCTTGCATCTTCCACATATCAAATATTTCTAAGGGTTTAAGCTTTAAACTCATAACTGGACCTGGCAAATCTAATAGTCTTTCCATTAGAAAAAAATATTTAGCTAATGAGAAAAATTTATTAACTTGAAATATCATACATTTGCCCCAATTTAACAGCATTTTGTATGATGAAATTTAAAGAGCTTCATTTTTAGCACAGAATGGTACCAGTTCTAAAGTACTGGAACATCACTGTGACAGGCAAAGTATTTTCTTCAAAGCTCTACTCATCACTTGAGGGTTTTTTTACTATACGTAGCAACAACTGAAGCATACAGATTATAAGGCAAGAATTGGTAACCTGTGTGTACTAGGGTGGTTAAGATCTTCAAAATACATGTGTCTACTGAGTAAAAGCAGTTTGCTATTGTCCTCTCTCATTTTCTTGCTGGTATTTTTTGGATTGATTTTGATCTTGCAGTCTTACTTAATTTTACTATAGCATTCTGAACTGTAGTATGATATGTATCTTACATGACTTTTACCCTATTCTGAAGCAAAACCTGAAAGATTGTTCAAAATAGAGATGGTATTCTGATGCCTACCTCAGGAATTAGATTAATTTAACTGTTTGTCTCAGTGAATTGGAGTTATACTTCACCTTTCCGTGAATATTTTTTGTCTGATTGTTTTTAATTGTTGCCTTAGGCAGCCTCAAGTTATTTCCAGACTTCTTGTTTTCTTCTGATCTTGAAGCTTCACTAATTATGTTTTTCGTCATTTTATCCTTTGAATTTATCATTCTGAGCATTGGCCACTAGGAAAAATTAATTTATTTTTGACTTCCCATGAAGTCCTTTGATGAGTTCCCTGTGGTACCTCTGGTTGGCATCTTACATTATATAGGCTTTCTGCCTTCAGATTAAGAGATTACAAAGTATGAAACTGGTAGAAGACAGAAGTTAGCACCCTGATTTATCTTCCTCTTCAGGAGTACAAACTTGCTGAGAGAAAGCAGCAGCAAATTATCTTGAGGGGTTTCTTTCTCCCCCTCCTGTCTCAAAGCTTCTGACTAAGACCTGTAAGGCAAGTTTTATGGCACTCACCTGGCATTTCAGTGGCATGTGGGGATGCACAGGAAGAGCCTAAGAGCTCTGACACTCAAATTCTCCCTCAATTCCTGTCCCACTGAGAATGGCAGTGAAATCCTCGTGTTTGCAGCTCTCCTTGCTGCACAGAGCTGAAATGGCAGCCAACCACAGAGTTGGTGACTGTTTCTGTAATTTATTTGGCAATAAAGAAATGACAGACAAAGGTGCTCCATTCCCTCCCAACCCACCCAAAACCCCCTGTATGTGGAGGCATGAAAACACCCAGCATTATCTTTAATCACTTTTCAACACATATCTAGGGTTGCCTTCCCTTCTCCTAGCTCTAGAAGTGCTCTGAAAACAGCACCCAGTTCTGCTCCCCAGCTTCTATTATTTATCGGTATTGTCTCTTCATTTTCTGCAGTGTGCAATTTCTTGGAAAAGAACAGAGAATTCCACCTAGTCAGACATCACAACAGCAATCTGTTCATCTTCCCAGTCACGTCTAGCTTCTTACAAACTATCCCGCTAAGCACAGCTATGTGAATTGTAGCACATTTTAAACATCCTAGAACAAATAGGTATTTTTAATCGCTACTAAGAGAGCTTACAGTTGACAGCTTTAACTCCAAAAACATTTCTGTAGGAAGCTAATGATCATTTAGGAACTAGAATGGCATGTATATGGCATAAACATATCAAAGTTTCACGTGGATATAAATGGAGAAGAAAACATTTTAGCATCTTTGTATCTGTATAACTTGAAAACTTTACAGAATTTGCAATTTCCAGTAATTCCAGGCCTGGAGCCTTTTTTGGATAATTTGAAAGAATTTAAGTGACACTGTAAATTATCTGTATTTCCAAATTATCAAAAAATGCTAATCAAAGTAATATTTTATTTTTAGACTCCTGCAATATTCTATTTTTAATGAGTAACAGCCATTACAGTATTTATAAAAAAAAAAAATTAAATAGGAATCCGGTGTTCTACAGTTAAACATGGGACTTTCCTATTGCTTTCTTTCCAATACTTTTCATAGTACCAGAACGTAAAAAGGCAGCATACATTTTTGGCTAATGGGAAGAAAAAACAGGGCATCAACTCACACTTGCTTCCAGACAAAATAAATAAAAATAAAATAATTAACATGCTATTCTTACCACATAAAGCCTGTGAACACACAGAGATGTTTAAAGTAGAGGAAGGGAAAAGAAATTGCTGCTCATGTTGAGTGTTAGATCAGGGAACTATGTTCATACATGATTCATACCAGCTTCCACTAGGTATTAAGACACACAGATTTTTTACTTTTCATGTATTAGGTGGAAAATAGCTTACCAAGCTTCTATACTTTCAGTCTTGGAGCACAAACACCAGTTCCTTCTGATTCAGTGTTCCATGAATCCAGACAATCTAGTGGATTTATTCAAGGAAATGGTATACAGTTGACTTCTCCAGCTGATTACAAGATTAAAATTGGCGGATTCCTCAAGCACATTCTCAAGATCAATCATTCTAAATCATGCAACGACAAAAAAGGAAAAAAGGCAGCATGGTCTTATCTCAGTAGGGTGCAGATCCTTTTTTGTCCTTATGATACAAAATACTTAAAATGTTAAAAGTATCAAGATAATATATTCCAAATTAATTATTATTACATATGCAAAAACCTTTCAAAAATTCTGTGAGAAGTAGAATTTATTTTGTTCAGAGGTTGGCCCATGTGAATCTCCTGAAGTTCAACAAGGCCAAGTACAAGGTCCTGCATGTGGGTTGGGGCAATCCAGAGCACCACTACAGGCTGGGAACTAAATGGATTGAAAACAGCTCTGAGGAGAAGGACTTGGGGGTGCCAGTTGCTGAGAATGTGCACTTTCAGCCCAGAAAGACAGCCATGTCCTGGCCTGCATCAAAAGAGCCTGACCAGCCCCTTGAACTTCTCCTCTGCTCTTGTGAGACCCCACCGGGAGTACTATGTCCAGCTCTGGAGACTCAAACAAAAAGGACATAGAGCTATTGGAGTGAGTCCTGAGGAAGCCACAAAGATGATCAGAGGGCTGGAGCACCTCTCCTACAAAGACAGACTGAGAGAGTTGAGGTGATACAGCTGGGAGAAGGTTCTGGGGAGACCAGCCTTTCAGTACCTGAAGGGGCTACAGGAAAGCTGGAGAGGGACTGTTTACAAGGGCATGGAGTGATAGGACAAGAGGTGATGACCTTAAACTGAAAAAGGGGAGATTTAGGTTAGATAGAATTAAGAAATTTTTCAGTGTGAGGGTGGTGGGGCACTGTGCAGGTTACCCAGGGAAGTTATGGAAGCCCCCTACTTGGAGTGTTCAAAGACAGGCTAGATGAGGCTCTCTGCAACCTGGCCTAGCAGAGGGTATCTTTGCCCATTGCAGGGAGGGTTTGAACTAGGTGATCTTTAAGTTTGCTTTCAACCCAAAACATTCTCCAGTTCTGTGATACTTGCCTCTATCCTCACCAAGACATGACAGCTGGTAAAAAAAACCCTAGAATTGCAATAGGTATTTATTACTCTTCTTCCTTCAAATGATGCAACCATAATTATTTGGAAATATAATTTCAAGATGAAAGTATGAAGTCTGATGAAAAGCTCTAATGAAAAACTCCAGGGGGATAAATTCTACCCATGCCACAGCACCTGCAAGAAATTTTATGGCATCTGTACGAGGATTTTACTCTGTTAAAGTCTTTAATAGGCAAAACAAAATCTTGGGCTCCTTGAATACCATAACATGTGGGAAGGGAAAGGAAGGATTTGAAAAGACTTTATTAGTAAAGTTGACTTCTACGTAGTTCCTTACTCTGCAGTTTTCTATTTGAGGACAGACTGGGGAAAATGAGCTTTTACAGATGTATTACGAGAGTGGTCTAGTTTAAGAATTGCTCAATCCCTTCCATGGTTGTCTAACATTTGGCCTGAAACACCTCAGGATTTAATCCTGCTGTCAAAGTTACTTGAATCTTCCTTACAGGATTCTCCTGTTAATCATACTTGTGGGACAGAATCGTTGAAAGTTGTTGAAGAAACCCATTTTTCACAATGCTGTCATCAAGGCTGCATAATCCCAAAGATTATTTAAATTTATAAAGAACCTAAGCATAAAAAAAATATTCTACTTTCACACTTTTAGTGCATTTTCAAGCGCTATTTTTAAAAAACAAGCAGCATATTTTCTTTCCTATGACTGCTGATAGGCTTTTTTCTTTAATTCCTATAGGAAATGCATCAGACCTCTTTTAGGTACCACACAGGATTACATCATTATTGATATAGAAAATATATCCAAATATCTAGCTGACTGATCTACAGTACATTAGGCTGCATGAATTTATAATGCCCTGAACAAACTATATTTAGAAAATCTCTCCAAGTTTACGGAAGACTATCCTAGTTATTTGCAACAATTTCCTGACAAAAGAGAGAACTGAAAAAATAATTCTGGTTCAGAAGGTCAACTAGCTTTAACCCCCAGATTCTGCAGGAGAACTTAGCTTTAGGTATAATAAAAATGTTGGATTTGGAGCAATATTGTTTATTAACAAAGTACAATAATTTGGTGACAGAGAGAAACCCTTAGACATTTTTAACACTCCAACATTGTAGGTAAAACAAATAGGAATACAGTCTCTGATAAAGTATTATTTCAAACAGAAAGAAGTAGGCAGATTGTTTGAGAAGAAATACCCTTTCATCACTTCTCTTTGATTCACTTTTTTACACAAAGCAGAGCTAGGAGAGGACTCAAATATTTTGTGAAAGTTTAGGGTTCCTTGGTCTATGGTGGTTGCTGATGTAATATTAGTTCATACCTTATAAATACAGCTGACACACAAAAGTAAGACAGGCCACAGAGGAATAACACAATAGCCATTAAAAAGTAATTGTCACTTAAAAGACAATTACACCTCAAGGTTATTAGAATATAATATGAACCTGCAGCACATCTGTTCAACACTTTCACATAAAATATAGATACACAGTAACCTTCATTAGCCATAAATGGAGCTAGACATGTAAACTGCATGTAAGGCAAAGTAAATGCTAACTCCATTTCCCTGCATTTCTTCACTGTTCTGCAGCAGACACTGGGGTGCCCACAACATTTAAACACATTTTCTTTTTATGTGGCTCTTGAGAGTATCCAACTCCCATCAAGGAAGCAAGTTGTAAACCAATTCACTGAACAATCTGCCAGCTTAGCTATTTAGAAAGGTAAAGATATTAAGAGCACTAATACGTTATAATGACATAAAATCCATATTATGGAGAGTAAAACGAGTGTATGCCAACTAGAATCATGGCCTAGTGGTAGCACAACACAGTGCCTAATGGGGAGCCACAAACAGAGACTAGCAGTGCCAAGGAGGACATAATCTCTAGGGAAGGAAGAAGATCAGTAATGGGAATCTAAAATCTTGCTGACTGAAGCAATGTCATTGACATGCTAGTGGAGAAAATAGTCTGTTTTTAAAGGAGAAAGTAATCAAAAGAAGTATGACGTAGGGCCTTCAACGTGGAAATGATAAAAAAGGAGTTGTAAAAATGGGATGTCTGCTACTCTCCAAAGTAAACCATACTTTACTGTCGTGGGAATTTAGCATATTTAGATATTTAGCATATCTGCATATCCATATTGGTCATCAGAATTGAAACGGTCTTCATTTGGATAGCATGGGTTACACTGTCCCACAGAGCTTGCAATGGGGATACAAATTCATAAGACCTGATAGTTGTCATTTCCCTTTGTTCTGTATTTTCTAATTTCACCCACCAGTGGAACAAACAGTGTTTTATTCATAGAGCAAGGTCACAGAAAGTATTTTCACAGCTTAATCTTCCATAACATTTTAACAAGCAAGACCACCCTTTAGTCCTGTTCTCTTTCTGTTATATTTTATCTCACAGAAATATCTGTAGCCTCAGAATGTCTGGAGAGGCGTTTAAGATGAACAGTTTTTCTTCATTTCACAGAGTACAACAAACCTACGCACAGAGAAACAACTCTGTGTTGGCACAAGGCCATAAAATCAATTGCTTGTTTTCACTAATGTGTAGGATTTTGTTGCAGAAATAAATATAGCAGCATTCACACCCTAGATGTCATATTTAAAGTCCGCACAGCCTGAGAACTGCATTGCATTTGATACGGTGAAATCACATCTTGGGTCCGTTCTGCAGTTGAACAAGCCAATTACAACCTGTTACAGGAACATTCTTCAGTTGATGCAGTGAAGTCCATGGTACTGTTCATCATCCATCAGCAGCAGTGTTGAAGGCATTTGTGTCTCCACACTCCCCCCAGGAGTTACCAGTATTTCACAACTTCACTTCTGTAATACCACTTGGTCATTATTTGCAGGAATGGCAGCTCTGTGGGCAGGGCTCAGATTTTCTCTTCCTGTAAAAGTGCGTGAAGGAATATTAAGAAGCATGAGCCTTCTGGGGAAAAACTTCTCTTCTGTGGCTAAGGAGGCAGAAATTCTGTACCCAAAGGAACAAATTTTCCAGGAGTCTGAGATCAAAGTTGCCTACAGTGGCTCTTGCCCCAGCATTACATCCTCTTCAAAGTAGTGACAGTTTTCTCAGACCTGTGCAATCAATAGTCTGCTCATACAAACTGTACCTGAGCACAAGCTATGTAGATAATTCAGCAGAAAAAGCTGTAGCATTCTTTTCACCTAAAGTTTGGTTCTGAAGGAAAACGATGGCTTCTCCTCTGAGTCTAGCCCTATTACTCTTTTCCTTTGCCTCTTGCTCTTCTCTAGGGATCCACAGAGTCTGGAAAAGGAGAGAAATGGAGCCAACGAACACAACTTTGATTCTGGAGGGTGGTTATCTGGGTTAATTGCTTCAGTGGGAATTATTGTTAGGAAGACAAATGCATAAATAGCTGGGGATATGATCTGAGATAGAGTAGCTGGGCTGTTTGTGACTCACCTTTAAAGACAGGCTTCCACTAAATACAAAAATAGCAGAGCTTGTACTCCTCCTAAGACTACTTAAATTATGGGTGAGAAGAACAGGCATCTCAAAATCCCAACACTATTATCTGTTATGTCACACAAGAACCACTTTAGCAGAATCTTTGGGGAATGACATCAAGCCAGTTGCTTAAGAACAGCCAAAGAGTAATTTAGAAAAACGATATAAACTTTTTAGATCTTTTTGTGGTCCCTTTCTGGTGAACTGCCTGGCTTGCAGGACTCATGAGTGAAAAGGGCAATAAAATCAGATAGTCCATGATTTATATATTAGAGTCTTACACAACTGTCTTTCCAGTGAGATTTCCCATTGGAACCCATACAGTTAAAAGAGTCTGTCTTAAGACAATGCATAGCTTGTGACAGCAAAGACTGCATGTTTGGTAGGCATAATTTGCTATGTTTTTCTAACATCTGGAGTCAAAATGTCACATCAGAGTGACAGTTTCTTTGTACTTACAGCTAAATGAATAGAGAAAGTCAACAACAAACTGTTAGGATGAAGACAAACAGAAGTCGTCCGCTGTCCTGTCATAAAGCTCCAAATTAGTATTTTAAAATGCCAACAAATAAGGCTCATAATGTAATGCAGTTAAAGATACATCAAGACTGACCCATTTTATGTTCCATAGAATTCGGGTGAGCTTCCTCTTGCACTATTAAGTGCAGTTTTTAAACAGCCTTTTCTTCTCCTTTTTTTTTTACATTCAATTTCTGTAATTATTATTCATGTGTTATAACCCAGTAAGAGATGATACAATAAACGGATTAATTATTGTGACCATGGTACTTAAAATAACAATGCCAAGCACTCTGGAAATGCTGATGTTTTGATTAGATTGATGGGGAGAAAAAAGAAAATAATTACATGGATATTATCTTACTGAATATTATTGTTTATCATAATGTGGAACTGTATACATAAAGTGCTTAGCTATCATCCCCAGTAAGCTGATCACAGATTTAGGCAGAAGGTCACCTCCACTTATACGTCTCCAAGATCTGACAGAGTTACACTTTTGACACTTTCAAGACATAATTAGTTCCTAGTGAAAATTGTGCTAGTGCTCAGTTTCCAAGCTCTAACAATACTCTTTGGACTGCAAATCTGTTTTCAATTATACAGGTTGTTTTTCTTAGCTCCCCTGTTAAAATTAGAAACTAAAAATGCAAAGATTTATTTCTTTTCTTTCCACCAAGGCCACCTTCTCATACACCAACGTCGCCACAAGAGTTACCTTCTTTGTCTCCATCGAAAAGACATCTAATTCAGGTCATAGTGACCATGGAACTTCTAGCCTAACTTCACCCAAAAGCAATCCACTTCAGGTCACAGTGGCCAAAGCACAGCAACTGGGGTGACTGGGCGTCTTTCCCCAAAAGTGTGCTCCTGCACCAATCCAACAGCAGAAGTCTAAGGTGGGCACAGTAACACCACCAACTCCCGTCCTGATCCAGTGATAAACTACATTCCTCAAGCATCATTTTCTTAAGACTTAACAGTAAATCTGATTTTACCTCTCAGGCTGCTGACATCCAAGATTCCTCTTCTTGCAGGAACTCTGCAGCAGGCTGTAATGCAGCCAGTCCTACTGACTTATGAAAACAGGTTCATGGCGCTGAGCATGTAATGCAGGGTCCAACTGGTTACACGTCCTTAAAATATTTTTTTAAAAGCCTTTCAATGATTGGGATGTATCTTTTCTGCTTACACATATATAGTCATTAGTGGGGTTAAAACTCCTTTTTCAACTTGTCCTGTGCAGAACTGCAATTATAAACTGATGAATATGAATCAGTTCTCTGCAAACAAATTCACCAAACAAAATGGCAAATTATTTTAACTGTACTCAAGCAATTTCTATTTCAGTTTTGAACAGATGACAAATTTACAGTGATATGAAATTACATAATGAAGAGTGCACATCAAACTCAGAGTTATTCTCTAATGTGTCTATTTTCTTGAGTGACATTGCTCAGTACATGCAAAAATCTGGAAGAAATGCCTCCTCGTTATTATCAATAAATACTTTTTAAATTATCTTAATCTTCCAGTATTTTTCCTGCATTTTTCGTCCAGTAAGAAAACTAGTCTAAGATTTAACAACCCAAGGAAACTTACATCAATGTCTAGGATGTTAATTTTTTCAAGAATTGATTTCTAGCAATTTATAATATTAACACACTTGCAACTTATAATACACTTTTCAGTATCTACAAACACAATATAATAAAAAACTCATTGATTTTTGTTATTAATCAGAAAGGTCCAAAACAATTTATAAAGCAATTTCTCTAAAAGGCAGCATAGTGATTGGAAAAGTTATCTATATGCATCAAGTCAGCAGAAACTCACTGATTGCTACATTCAGACCTGCTTTAAGAACAGGAGCAAGATTAAAATCTCTGTGTTTTGAAAAATAGAACTGGGAATTTTTTGGAAGTCAACCAAATTGTAAATAACCTATATAATACCAGGATACTCTTTTAAAATAATTGCTTTAAATGTTGCATTCTTCTTGGAAAACAATACAATTCTTAAGATGAAAGGTGCTGAAAAAAATATACTCAGCGTAATGCACAGATTCAAAATATAGACAATGTTACTTTCATGTCACTTGTGCACTGGTCTGAGAGCATATTGAGATAAATTACATCTATTTCAAGACTAATTTGGAAAAAAACCTGAGCTGCACAATACATAAATTGAGCAAATTATCTAATATGAAAATTAGGTCCAACAAACCTTCAAAGGAAAATCGAGCTCTGGTTTGAAAGGCTGGTTGATACGTAACTTTGTGTGTGTGTAGGCAGTATAAAGAACACACCAAGGAAGTCCAGCAATTCCCAATTGCCATAGGGTTCTTTCAAAACATGGAAAGAGAAACGTATCACTGTGTCTAGATGATTGTTTCTACTATTAGGCGGTCCTCTAGCTCGTTTAGAGTCATGTTTGTCAAGGCAGTTCTACAGCTACAGGATCTACCACATCTCATGCATACAGATTTCTGTAGTGGCAATTTCTATGGCACCTCTGCAAGTGGTACTGCATGCCTGCAATTATTTGATACCCACAAGGCACCATACACAGACAAGTTGCTGAAAAGCTAGTCTGGAACTACACAAATTATTTGGTAAGGACTGCAGTAATAGCAATCTCTTAAGCTTTAGCAGTAATCATTTAAACACTATAGGAAACATTATAAATTATCACTATATTAGAATTAATATAGAACAGATTATCTTCAAACTGGTATTGCATGATTATTATGGGAGTCCCCTGATACCTACACAATCTGTCAACATCTTTATTAACTGACAGAGGGGCATGTGCAAGTGGGATGCAAAATCCTGGGTGCACAAACTCTTTTGCAAAATTCAAAATACCTCTAATTTTGTCTCAGAATCTTAAATACACCCTGGGAAGGAGCCTTAAGCCTTATGCAATTCACACATATCAATCTGTCCTACCTGTAGCCTATAAATGACAATGCAGTTTTGAAAACCACATGCATTAAGCCTCTCCAGTTTAGTAGTTTGCAGGGAGTTGTTAGCAGTCAATCCAGACTCAGGACAGCTGAATACTAGTTCTCATCTTACAAACTCAACTCACTTTCCATGGAGTTTTTCCAAGGGTAGCTCAGCCACTCTCTCACCCAACAGTCCAAAGAACACCTTTCAGTAGTTCTCACTCCTTACAGAAAGAGTATGCTCTCAAGAACACCGATGACATCTGAATGTACGCGTGCACACACATAAATTTTGATACATCTCCAGATAAGAGTCATGTTTTCACTTGTAAATATGTATTGCAAGTAAATATGGGATATTAGTAAATGAAATATTTGTAAAAATTGCTTGTATTATGGAGCTCACATCTGCTTTAAACTATCACAAATCATTTGTAGTGTCAGGAGTTTGGTTTGTTCCTAGGTTTTAATTCAGAGCCTTTTCCTGGCTCAGCTTAGTACATGAAGCAGGCTTGCATGCCAAAGCTGTGATTAACTTTATAGATGCAGTGGAATTATGGAAATGCATCATGCAGAAGTGCGTACTTGCCAAAATTATTCCATGACCTTGTGCTTAAGCTGAGTTTTAAATAATTCAGTGATGTATTGAATGAATAAATTTGTGCTGCTTGTTACTCTAAACAGTCATGCTTTCACTTTCCTTGCCATTTTTAATAAAGCCTTACTTTCTAATATTCATGAAATATTGCATTTCAATTAAATTACATACGTATTGAGAAAATAGTTTGCCCTAAGCTGTTTAGTGTTGACACCAACTGTCATTTGCTTTTTCTTTTTGTATAATAACCATGGAGGTTTTATGTACTGGCAATATAAAGCACTGTCACACTTTAACGAGAAACTTTCCTGATCACGTATAATACAAGAGAGAAGAAACCTAAGCTATTTTGTTATTTTTAAAGGCTATTAATTTAGCTTAAATAGTGCTTACTCAATCCAAACTTGTATTTTTCATCCCTGATTTCATAGAAACAGCACGCAGTCTTCTAGTGTTTCAGGTGCTCAGTAAGAACTGCAGAACCCAGGATGCTGCACAGGTTCGGTTCGAGCTGAACCTGGTTTTAAAACACAAAGGTAACAGAAGACCCACAAGTTAAAAGGTTAGCATTTTGAGCAGCTGAAGAAGGTAAAAGAGGATGCACTGAGACTGCAAAATTAAACCTCAACGTAAGTGCTTTTGTGAATAGAATCGGTTTTGTGTACTGTAAATTCTTCTGAGTACACTGGAATGTGTGCCTTCCCTTCTCTTTGCCTACAGAATTGGTGTGCAAATGCAACCCCAGCATAATTCCTACAGCACCTCCAGCCAGTCTTTTTATGCTGCCCTCCCATTATAATCACTGTCAGACATTGAATGCAGTTTTGCCCTGTGTATGGGCTGATGACACCTAAGTGCTGGCTTGTGAAGATGTGAAACAAGAATGAACACCAGATGTTACCTGGGCATGCAGCCTCTTTTCATTTCCTACACCGTAACTCACAGCAATCTAATATGTTAGTGCTCTCCTCTGACCTTCGCCATGCTACCCACAAGCTTTACAAAGCGTACCAAAATATTTTCTGTCATGAAAAATGACATTAAAAATAAATCCTTTTTCCCTCCTCCTTTTCCAGAAGTCTGATGTGGAGCAGTGGGGCCAGCAAGAGAGTCTCAGGCTCAGCTTCTATCCTACATACCAAGAGAACTGCAAGGCAAGAGAGAAATCTGTACAAGCTTTAACAAGATGGTGCAAATAACCTCCATGTGATTTCCAAATTAGATTTCCCGATTTCATTTGATTTGTTCTAACATCTTTTGTGAAACAGCCAGCCTTATTCCTGGTGGTCCAAGGCTTTCACAGTGAACCTGGAATGTTCCTTCTTACCAATGAAAAAGTTTCCATTCTCCTTGCAATTTATTTTCAAAAAAGCCTAGATAAATTAATTGAAAATTCATGTTTTATCATGGCAGAAAAGATTCGCTATGAAGTAAGGACATAGCAGCTGCAAAATCTCCAGAAAATACAGGGAAAAAGGTAGAGCCTAATACAAATATATGGCAATAGCCTGTAACCGCACAGCCCTGCAGTACAGTATTGCAGTAGCCAAAAATAGGCCACAAGAAGTTTTGTACTGAATTCACAAGGCCTCAGGACTGAGCCCTGTCAGATCTGCTCTGTCTGAACTTCTCTTGACCTGCTGCAGCCTTCCTCTACTTGTCTGCAAGAGCAGTTTCTCTAACTGACCAGGCGGCAAAGGCTAATTCCTACTGCTCATGTGCATGTCTCCATATGGAGCCACCACAGGATTACTCAGCAGTAACAAGTGGTTATTCTGCCCAGGGTGGGATACTTAAAGCTCTAACAAAGAGAGACAGTTCTGAGAAACACAAGGGAGCAGCCTTGGGACATAGAGGGACACACACACACACAAGATGGCACAGTACAGCTGTGGGAGATCCCACAGCTATAAACAATTCATGCAAAGACATCCAGACATAGACCTGGCCATATCTGGTTTTAGGGACAACAAAGCAAGCAACGAAATCTAAGTACAAGGCAACATATAGAGTAAATCTGGGTTTTACATAGAGTTGGGGACCAATGAAGAAAGAGGGAGGTGTAAAAGTGTGTGAATATAAAAAAAGCAATCCTCAGTGGATCCTAAAGGGAAGAACAATTCCTTGACACACACATTTCTTGTGGGGAAAGACTTCACGTGTTCACAATTTACTGTCTACCATCATGAAACCTCCAACCCTATGGCCCTAAGAGCTGGAGAGGGTGAGCACAGCACCAGGAAAAGGGGTAGAAACTAAGTAACTAAAATAACTTCTGCATAGATGCATTCTCTGTTGTTCACCTGTAATTGTATCTGAACTAATTATGATGCCTGCATTAAATGATTAAGCCTTCAGTTCATTTATTTTCAGTAAATTCTTGGGTTTATATGCTATACATGTTTCCCATTATATACATGTGCCCAGGCTTCTCAGGGGGTGGGGAGTGGGTCTGTATTACATAGACACTACTTAAGAGCTTTTTATTAGTATTTTTTTGTCACAGTTAATATTGAGAGGCTCCATAAACCTGAAAATGGTCTGGCCTCTTAATTTTTATGACAGTCACCTTCTGATTTTAACATTTCCAACAGTGATGGACTAAAAATAGGATGCTTCTAAGGGAAGCATCTTTGGATGCTACTGGAAGGATCTTTGCAATTTTCCTCTATTGATCACTAGTGGAAATTTATGTATGGAGGGAAGACAATACAAAAGACCATTTTCTTTGATAACAGAGACTTCAAAAGGACTTCTCTGATTAAAATATCTCTAAGGCCAGAGAATGCCAAATACTTCCGTAGCTCACTTTGACTTCAGAGAGTTGCATTTTTATAAAAGAACAAGCTCAGCATTTAACTTCCAAAAAGGATGAAGAAATGAATCCCATCTGAAGTATCTCTATTTTACAAAAAAATCCATATGCTCATAAACTAATAAAGATTGCTAAGCCAGGCAGTTTTATTTAAAGATCTGTTCTATACTAAAATAAGGATTCGTATGGAGATGGAATAACTAATGTCATCAACTTGCAATTGTAAAAATATTCAGGGAGATAATTAAAATACAAATACAGTGTTGTTCTTTGCATAAGTGCTCTCTAAAGTACACCACGACAGTCAGACAAATCAGAAAAAGGGCTGAATATGTCAAGAAAGGTGGCAGCACTGCAGAAGTTCAATTCTGACATATATGTCATGATCACATAGGATTTGTAGTACACATAAGCCTCAAGGTAATATTTGCCTGTAACTCAAGTCTGTGTAAGATGAATATTGTGGCATGGTGGCACTTGTTAAGTCAACTTCAATATGTTCACTTTCATGATGCTCAAGTAAGACACTTGAAAGGACTCAGTGTGGATCACGGGCATAAAAATGTATCAGTGTTCTCAATGTTAAAAAAAGCTTCTTGTATTTGGTGATTTAAATTCTTCAAGGTACATTCTCAGTATTAGTCACGTATTTTATCTTAATTACTAAGATAGCACAGCTGGGAGAAGCTTCTACATTTAACTGATTCACATAAAATGTGAAGCCGTTAATAAATCATGGCAGAAAATGCAGCACCTTCATGTTTGGAGAAGTACAAGTTCTACTGACAAATCACTTGTGTACTGGTCTCACAAAAATGACAGAAAGGGTACCTGAGAATTCTCACATTCTATGTGTTATCACTGACAAAACAACTGTGGTCTTTTGTGCTTCCATACAACAGAAGCCACTCGACCTTGTCTTTTAGTTAAGTACACACATGGGAACAGGTCTACGAAAGCAGGCCAGAGGTCCACTGAATCCACTACCCCACAGTGGCCACTGGAAAAGCCTGAGAGCTGGGTACACACACAGAGAAACTCTTCTGTGTACTTCCCAAAGCCTAACGTCTCCAAATTCAAGGTATCTTCAACTAGAGGTTGTATTGTGGAAAAAATTAAAATATATTTAGTGAAACAAATACACAAATTGAGCCATTTTTCTAACTAAGCATGCTCATATACCTGCTTATATTGAATAATGACGTTAACATGCTTAAATGTTTTCCCGAACCAGGTCCATTGTAAAGGGTCTGGATGACACGAATGTTCAATGTGATAATACCAAGTCTTACCCGGCTACAAGCTAAAAATGTATGGACACAGTCATCCTAAAAATAAAATTGAAAACAACTTTTTTTTTTTCTCTTCTCCAGAAAAGAGAAGAAAATGTCACACTATGAATGTATAAGAATTTTGAAGGGCATCAGGGTTGGAACTGATGATCTCTTGAGGTCCCTTCGAACCCCTATGATTCTGTGATCTCACAGTAAAACACCTTAGACTTTTTAATTTTAATTATATATCAAATTCTCTTTCATAGGTTGATTCAACCTCTTTCTGTCCCATGTCTACACCATTCATCTTAAAATAATACCAAATGAATGGCTGGTCAAAAAAATGTATTTGAAAACAACCCCTGATAATGAGCTCTATGAACTATTTTTTTTAAAATGCAATCCTTCCTTTTTTTAAGTCAATTATACATACTTAATTTATTCCAGGGGAGTGGGAGTGAGCCCTTGATTAATTTTTCTTTGCATATAATCTGACAAGAGATACATGCTTTTGAATATAAAATAAAATAATTTTTTTTCTTTTTGTAATAACACAGGATAAAGGACTCCCAGGGCGAAGAACTGATGAATAAGGTTAGTTTGTCAAAAATTAAATTAGTATTGGAAAATAAAATCTCAAATTCTTTTAAATGAAAGAGTGCAGTCTAGTAACATTTTTTTATGAATTCTGATTTGGCAGTCCGTGTAAACAAAGTTTCCTAAAGTGATTATCAGTCTGATACAAATAGCTTATGACCTGTTTGCAGATATAAAAGCCTTTCTCCTGTTCTGTGACCCAATAGAAGAGAAAATATTGTAAAGAAGTAATAACTGAAGCAATATAAACTCAACGCTCTCTTTTAAAAAACTTAAATTAGATAGAATAAATTTTGCAATTCTATTGTGTGTGATTAAAACCACAAAATCTAGAGTGGAATACCCATTATTATAATGAAAACAACTCAAGTAGCTGCTACTTTCACTGTGCGAAGGAAGCTACAGAAACTGAAGTTAGCCTCTCACATAAACATTTGTCTCAGTCACATCTATAAAAGAAACCCTACAAGAATTAGGTGCAGTAACAGCTCTTTACGGACTCTTTTCATAAGGCAAATGAGAAAGAAATAGAAGTGTACCTATGTGTGTGCAATTCATTTTTCAGAAAGTAAACCAATATAGGAGAAAGTCACATAAATGGGTACTACTTACTTTTTTTTTTTTTAAAAAGGCAATGAAGGTCACTGGAATGACACAGCTACACAGATTAATACCTGTTTTTCAAAAGCCGCCTGGTTCCATTTTCTAGATTAGTAAAATTAATTTTTAAAAAATCTCTACAATATAGATCAGTAAAGGATACCGTATCACCTTTTATCAGAATACATTTAAGGGCCAAATTTAAAAAACAAAACAGAACAAAACAAAAATTAAGAAGCATTTCAATGTCACTTGTCTGGGATTTCATAAATAGCAGTAAGCAAAAAAGTGGTTTTAAAAATAGAATTTCAATGCAATATATTATATAGGCAGCTGGAAATCTTATCAAGACAAAGTCATTCCATTCCTATTTGAAAATATTCTCTGCCTTTTAGAGATCAAGCACATGCTCTGTCTTTTCAAAAAGCACTGGAGGATATCACACAGACGAGAGGCTCACTGATATCCTGGATGAGCTCCATTGATTTTTCCAAATACTCTGTATTAGCACTGAAGTCAAGAAAGGTCTCTCTATCACTGTTAGTTTCTCCGGTGTCCTCTGAGCAATTTATATTTCTCCACTGAACTATCAAAATATACAGAAGACAGAAATAACAAACATGCGTCTAACAGGAAACAAACTACTGATCTCAAGTGTCTTACATACAATGTACTGAACTTTAAACCCAGCACTCCAAGCTTTGTTGCTATTAAATAAAAACAAAAATAACCAGAAACAGGTGTTACTTTGCCTAGTAATAGTCCTAACACACTTTGCTTTATCAGCTTTATTTCTATGCATAAGTGTGGGAGTCGCGCATCAAACAATGCAGAGGTGAGCAAGCATCGTTCTGCACTGACTTCCAGTAAACCCTATGAACATTCCTTCTGCAGCTTTTCAGACCATGTCTCCTTACCACTTCTAGCATCCCTACCACCCACCCTTATTTTGCATTTCTTTTAAGCTTTTAATCCTCGACTCTGAAAAGCTCTGAAGTCTGCTTGACTTTGTTTCTGTCCTGATTTCATGTGAAGGGTATGAGTCTGATGTGTGGCTGAGGCCTTCCCATTGAGTCACAAGGTTCAGAAAGGACCTCCTTTCTAAACTCCTTCTCAGAGAGGAGTCTAGTCTCAGTCCCAGACTAAGACTATGGTCAATGGTTTATGTCTAAAGGATTATATCTATAACCATACATCAGAGTCAACATTGGCCTGTCAAAGCTTTCACCGAGACACTTTGCAAAGCTGAAACTAGTAGAAAGTTTATTAAAGAGTTGTATATATGGAGAGTTCAGGATTTCCATTGATAAATGCACCTGCTGCAACAGTACTAATATATGACTCTAACTATAATTCTCACAAAATATCATCCTAGGTATTCTCAACAAAAGGTGAAATCACAATTGCTTACCAAAACGTCCCTGGCTTTGGTGGAAGAAAAGCAGCACAGCCCATCAACTCTTCAGGGCTTTCAATTTCTTCTTCCCCCATTCCACCCACCCCAAGGGTATCTCCTTCAACATCCTTTATACCCCAATCTATATACCCTGTTATACACTAACCTTAGCTGTTCCCAAAAACATGATTTGGATGGAGAGATGAGTACTATAGGCACATATGTTAAGCAACTACTGCAATTAATGAAGCAAAAGGTCCCACTCTGTGCAACGTGGCTTCAAAATTCTGTGTAGAAACTGTCTCGTTGTCTGCAGTCTCTAACCAAACAAGAGCATCCTGCTGCTAAAAGACTCCTTCATTCTGATGCTTCTCACAGCAACACTGCTGATCTCTATCCACAATATCTGCATGAGACATAAGCAGACATCTTAAGTTTTTACCTCTTAGGCACAATTCCCACACCTGAACTGCTTCACTTTCTCCCACTTCACATACTTACGCCTAGCCAGCCAACCCTTAAACACCTTTGTATCCACTTCCCATTCCTGTCTTTGTGCCTTGTGCATCAAATTAACAGTACAAGTCTTCTCAAAAGATTGGTTTGCTATGTAACCCTCTTACAAAGAAGTGGTGCTAAATCTATACGTACAGGCATAGCTACATAATATGCGTGCATATACAGACACACCAATCTTCAAAAATTATTCGTCTCCTGAAGATGAAATGCATTATGTTTGAACACTGATAGATTCATAGGCAAGCTCTTGGACAAAGAGTTTGTCTCCCCCTGTTCTGTGCAGAAATCAAAATTCCAGTAGCATTCAACTCATAATTATATACCGAATTTAAAAGTAATCAACCCAATGTGCCCTAGAAATTACTCATGAAAAGGATTATTCATGTATTGCCCTAACACTTGTCACTCAGCCAAAAGTGATTCCTGACTTAACTGGAAGTATTGATTTGCTACCCTGAAATTTAATTTTTTTTTTTAAAGTCATTTACAATGTATTCTGTAGCACCAGTCATCGAAGCTAGAGCATTTGAGCTTTAATCAGCACTTAGTTCACCCTTGGTCTTCTGTCATTCTATCGTTCATAGACATACTCAAAGACACTTTTTCAGAAGCCCTTGAAGAAAGCATGTCTGTGACTTTGTTTTCTTCACAAATCAGAGTGGTTTCTCAGTGAAAAACGTGCACATGAAGATATCTCAGGCATCACTAAGGTGAAGTTTCAGCAAATAACAGTTCAAGATACTATCAAGAAAACACATGAAGAAACTGGAGCATGGGCTTAGGTTTCCACATAAAACTGCACATGGTAAACTCCTTTTGTGAAATCTACATCCATATAAGGCTAAATATTTTTTAAACTAAGAATTCTAGTGTCTAGACAGACTGATGACTATATTGAACAATAATAAATTATTCGAACCCCAGCACACTGCTGCTGTTAGTGATTTGCTAGGCATAAATTAATGACATAGTGTTTAAACCTTCCCTTTCATTTTAGGTTTCCAATATCCAAACTTGCAGTCTTCAGACCAACTAAGCATAGCGTTTAACTCTCTGTTCACCATATGGGATGCCTAGACACCTAGCTTTGGACTTTGTCAAAACTTTAAAACAGATATTCTCTAGCATTCTTCCCCAAGCTCTTGTCTCCCACTCATCAAACAGTATGCCTGGTTGTAGAGTGCTCTGTCTTTTTCTAGGTATACCTCAGGTTGATATCCATGGGGAAACAGCATAACAGAAAACAGACTGCAAAACCATGCAAACCATGGACTAAGTAAGGATCAAAACCCACGCTGAAGAGAGAAGTTTCACACACATTTCAGCATGCAATTTAGCTGAGGTTACTTTTGGAGAAGTTAGCACAATCTCAGAGACACTGAATGAACAGCACCCCAGAAGTCTGGTCTGGCTAATTAGTGCAGTGAGAATGGCCATATAGGGAGACAGCTGAGAAAACTTACCTTTGTCTGCACTTGCCCTGCCATTCAGATCACAAGCTAGGGCTGAGAAAATGTGATTATAGCTTGTCATCCAGCCAGATGCTGAAAGCCGATTTAACAGTGTGTGTTACACAAGCCATTTTTCTGGGGGCAAGAAAAACTCAGGACTCACATGCTTTGGAATGGTCTCATTCTGGTCATAGATCAAGTGGTTCTGGATTGCAGAGCTGTCTACAGTGATAAAACAGCATTTACCAAACAAGAAAAACACTCATCAGATTCTAATTTAAAATAATTCTTTCCTATGAATATTTGCTCTGTGGCAATGCGTATCATGCAGATGTGACCATTATGCCATTATAAATTCTGATTTATCACAACATTAGCAGTATAGACCATAGTTAGTCATGTAAGAAATTTAATTTTCTTTACATTTTAAACCCAAATGGTAACTTGTTTAACTAGGTAATAAAAATAATTTCCATCTTAACTATGATGTTTTTCTTAGTCATTCAGAAGTAGGACAAAATCATAAATTAAAGTTAGATTAATAAAATTATCCAACACGAGTATAGTTCCATAATACATCTTCACCTATTCCTAGAGACTCACAGATCAGGTTTGTATCACTACATACTTAGTTACCACAGTAATTTTATTCAGTTAGCGGGAGATGGGAAAATCTCTTCAGTTCCTGATAATTGAAAGACATTCTGAGGCTGGTTAAAGCCATTTAAAACATACAACGATCTATGAAATCAGTTTCTGGTTATATACACTCAATAGAATGAACAAGAATCAACGTCATTTTAGAAACACCTCAAAAAAAGAACACGAAAAAATAATGTTGTCAGGCTTGAGAAATATTGGTGAATACTGCACATTAAGCTAGTATGTAGATTTGGGCTTTTCCAAATCTATATCCTTAGTCTGGTCCATAGCTGTCCAAACTCTGGATTTCACAGTTTGCCACTAGTCACAGTCAGCGCAAGGAAAGCAATGCAGAGTGAGAACATGATCATCAGAAGGAACCAGTGGAGAAATTGCTCCTTGATGCCTCCCCTGTCCCGGTTACTTCTCACCCAAATGCAGGCTCAACTGCAAATTCCCCCGCCCATTCCACAAAAACAAGTATCAGCAGTTTCCAGTGGATTTCCCAGAGGCAAATTGGGGCAAGACAAGCTTCCATCACCAGCCTCACCCCAGGGGACAGCAGTAGGCCATCAGCCTTAGAGGTTAAAGCCCAGCACTTCGATATCTAATGCATACATACAGTCTTGAAAAGCAAACAAAAAAATCCGCCAGGAGATAGAAACAAGGATGTCACTGGAGCCTGATACTTTGAAGCAGGATTTTTACATAGTAAACCTGTAAAATAATATAGTCAGATCCTGCTTTTGCCTTTTACTATTTATTTTTAACTGCAGCAGGAAGGGCACAAGTGGATCTCCACAAACTAAGTATTTGCCGATTAGGACACTTGTATATATTCTGGAGGGCTGACAGGCAAAGATAGAGCCTGAGGGAAGGGAAGCAATTCTGATGTGGCCCAGCATGAAGTCATTTACCACTTACTTCAAATATTCAACTTACTTGAGGAAAATGAGCAGTGTCTCATTATTCCTCATGACAAATTATTCTGTAACACTGAAAGAAAAATGTAAAAGCACAGGTAGGTAATTATTCCTTAAAAGCAATCCAGTCTCACATTTATAAATGGCAGCATTAATAATGTGTATTCCCTGTAAGTGAAAAAGCCCACGATGATCTCGAGCAATTGTTTTTTATGCATGTGATTACAGAGTCAGCAAGCAGAAATTTTCAGAGCAGAATTTCTTATTTAGAATTGCATAGCTATCTATTTTTTATTAGCTCTAAATGCTTTCAATTGTCATCTGAACTTCTGCATCCAAGTGCCATTTCAAGGAGATTACACTCCATTGTGGCAGTGAAGGTTTAAAACTTAACATGCCTTACAACGCATACCTTAGGAATTTGACTTGTTTCCAAATACTTATATTTACCTCTGCAATATATTAAGGTTAAAAAAAAACCAAACAAAAAATCACATATTTTTTTACAAAATATTTTCATATCAGTATTTTCTCTCCCCACTTTTTAAATCAAACCAATGTCGGTTCTTAAATCTATTATACTGCAAGCAAGTAGCCCAGAATATCCTTTTAGTTAAGCAGCAAGTTTTCACTTATGTTATTTTCATAATATCTGTATTTTGGCAGACATGTCTATTTCAAAGGTGATAGTTTCACAGCTGAGAAAAGCAAATTGCAGAAATTTCAAGTACATGTAAGAGAGCTGAGGCAATGCACCGCCAGCAATCTAAAACTGTTCAAAAGTTAGCATGTCGATTCGAATTCTAGCCCTGAAAGATCTTAAAAATGTGTTATAAAAGACAGGAATTCTAGAAAAAAATACCCTTCTATGATGTTTTTGCTTGCTACTTACTTTTTCCTTCTCAAAGAAATGCAGCAAATGAAACAGTTGTGTACTTAGGGGCTATTGATGAATCAGAAGACTGACCAAGCTTGTAAAACTGACTTTTTTCATTTATCTCATCATTGCTCCATCATCACCAGTACACAGGGCCATTATTACAAACATTCAGCAAATATAATTTCTAATAAAATTGTATTCACAGGCAGAAATTCTGCTGACAAAAAGCAGATGTATATCTGTGTGTATTTTATTTTCAATATAAATACTTAAAAAGATTCCTATCAGCTTTCTTAAAAGAGAAAGGTTAGTAAGCCATGTAAAGCAGTTTATAATAGAGCTTCTATCTGAGTGGTACTGGAGAAGAGTGTGATTCCATGCCCTTAAGAAGGCTAAAGGACAGCAAGTGTTTTCAATGTACACTGCACGCAAAGTGACAGAGCTGGAGCCACTGCATTTGCAGGGTGTAAAAGACCACTGAAGGGAAACCAAACAGGCTTTCAAATCTATTCATATACCTTTTTAGGGACACAAAATTCTAAAAAAAACTGACAAAGTGACTGAGAGTGTCTCTGGAAATATCTATTTTGCCTGCATTTTTATGAGAACAAGAATAAGAGAGTTGTGAATCAGGAGCTATGAAGCTGCAATTATTTTGAGAACGGCATTAACCATGACCACAGAGCCTCTGCAGCACATCTGGCTGGTGTGCAGCACCCTTCCATAAACTCCTGGCTCCTATAATTCGCAAAACACTTGGCTAACACCCTGCGTGAATCAAGTACACCTTCCAAAACTAGAATGAGCTTGTTGAATCACTCCCTACTTCATGGATCTTCCACTCCTCCAAGCAGTATAAAGACAGAGCTCCAGGCAACACAATCTTATATTCATAACATTTAGCTTGGCATGAGATCTGCATCCCAATCAGGCTAAGAAAAAGTAAAGAGGTAGGAAAACGATAGGAAAACCAGTCCTGTAATGGAAACAGACAGTTTATTTAAGAAAAACCCAAACACAACCACCAACAAACACATTATACATACACACCAAGTTATAGCTATGTACTGCCATTGGTATGTTTGGCAGGAAATACAGAGACCAAGTAAATTTCAGATAAAAGTCCCAAATGCAAACATGCAACAATCAATAGTTCCAATAGATACTTTCAAAGATGAGGTAAGCAGCCATTCTGAATAATATATAATTGTAACAAGAGTCAGGTAGAAATAAAACCCAGTCTATTTAAATGGCAGCAGCAGCTAATTGATGCATTGTTCCTGCTGTAATCATTTTGATTCCTGGGATAAGAAAATGAATAGAGAATCCTTGAACCTGGCAAATACTATTTTTATTAGGTGAGAAAACAGTATAAATTGAGAACTTGTAAAGGGTCACACGCTGTAGGTCAAGCAATCAAACACTATCTTTCATTAGAGGTCCTCAGAAAGGAATCAATGAAATAAGTTCTTTATTTAATATGAAAATTGTGGTCAAGTAAGTTAACATGTAAGGAAAATCTGATTCTGACTTTAAAAATTTGTTGCATAAAATTGTTGGTTTATTATACGGTTATGCATGAAGTACTATGTATGTTATAACAAACCTTTCACTAAAGCCATCTGTAGAAAAACATTTTAGCATAGAATTGTGATAAGATAGCTGTAATTACTTTAGTGCCCTGAAGACACAAAGGCGCATAGCTGTCACAAGTGATATTTGCTAATGATAATGACTTAAAAACTACAATGAGCTTCTAATATTATATTTTTTTCCATTTGGTTGTAGAGCAGTAGTGTAGCTGCAGATGAAAGAAAATATGATTCTTCAGCACAACTGAGAAGTTTTGACAATTTCACAGGCAGAAATCCACTGAAGGAAGCAAGACACAGGGCAGCTGCCATAACCTGAGTATAACCAAAGGCATCTTTTTCTTTTTTACAGAATATTGGTATAAGATCACAGACTATTTTCAGGATTTCAACTAGACTCTTGGGTCCACAAATTACATGACAAATCTTTGTTCTTTCTAATCAAGAGAGATTTCAAACAATGCTACTTGGGAGACAACTAAAAACGAATACTGAATGTCCTCAGAGTCAACATCCAGTGAAGATGAGTACTTAGCCAGTAATTTTAAGTGTTTCGTTTGACACTGAGTATGGGAAGCAAGACTGAAGAAATTGATTTTATCATTGATACATACACCACAAATGCTAGGCATACATTTAAACCTGATACCATTGTTTTAAAATTCCCATTCTGCATCCATACATATTGAGTAAGAATATCTGCCTAAAATGGCAAGTGTTGAGTTTACTTAACCACAAATTCAAGAACAACTTCAGCTATTTAGCCAAGTGAAGAGGAAAGGAAATTTTTTGTTGGTTTTATAAATTATTACGATGAGGTATAGAATTTCCTAACCTGGCAACAATAAGATCTGCTGATTTAACTCAATGCATACTTTTCCTAAAACGTATCTCTGAGTAACATCCCTTTTAAAATCACCACAGTGCTCTTTCAGTGTATGTTCAGAGATGACAGGTGTGCTCATAAAGGACTTGTGTCCTACATGGTAATATATGTGTTAGGTCAAATACAGCAACATGTAGAAAAACCCTCCTCAGCACTGCCACAAATGGTGAAAGGAAAATGTGATAGAAGATATTCAGTACCATCTTCACTGGATCAATTTCTAGGTCAGTTGTTTCTCCTTTAAAAATGTCAAAGCAAGACAAATATTCATAACTGGAGTTTTAAACAATATGCTATGTTTGAAATCTAGAATATGCTTTATAGTAGCTTCAGTTAGAGTTGAAGAATGATTTTGCTGAGTGCGAGGGAGGAAATGTAAAATAAGAACAGAGAGTCCTCAGGAACTGTGGTTGACACGCAGCATGTGTTCCAGCAGAAAGATCACTGATGATCTCACATTTTTGAGGAAAGGGATATAGAGAATGGGTCACTGCTACCCGCTTCTTTAAATCATGCTTCTGCTATTCATTCTGTGTAATACTGTAGAGCTTTTATCCACTTAAGGAACTAACTCTTTTTGAGATCACTTGTAAAACAGGTAATTTGACCTTGATTTTGCAGGAAATTCCTTCACCTGCACAGGAACTAATTATTTTAAGTCCTGAAAAAATCTGAAGCGAAAGACAGAAGTTTCTCATCAAGACATGAGTGCTTTCTTTTGCCCACACTGAGTGCTCCATGAAGATAAACAAGGTTAGGCTTCCACTAACAAAGGCAGGTGCTGCTTTGAAAAACCTGGACACGCAGTTCTGAAATATGAATACAATTAAAGTGAGGTAATTCAAGTCAAGTGCTTCATAGTGACAGTTATGTAGTCATGGCATTCGCACACACCTAGTCCCATAAGGGTTAGTAAGGCCCTTGAGAATTAGTATAATAACCTTACTTTCACAGATGCTGAATATCCCACTCACCTAACAAAACTGCTTATTTAATGAATGCATGCATTCAAAGCCACTTTTTTCAGCATCATGATCTTTTCTCGCATTTTTTTTCATAGAGATCAGCACATTTTACCAGCAGAGAATTAATGCCTTGAACTAATCTTTCTCCTACCACTCTCCATCCATGCAAAACTGATCCACACATGCAGCCTAACTGTTACCTGAGGCACATCCCAAAACAAGGTATCACAAAGTATGTACAAAACATACTTTAACTCACTTTTTATGAACTAGTATCTCCATGTAGCAAGAAAACCTCAGCATCTGATAAGTTGAGAGAGTATTTCACAAAGTAAAATAGTATATTGCATAGCAGGGCAGGCCAAGTGACACAAAAGACACCTTCCAATCTCTCAAAAGAGTTCTGTACCAAAAGGATTGTAGATGGAGCCAGCTGTCAATTTTTGCTATTGCTGGGCAGAAAGAGGACAAACATAAGCACTATTTTACTTCATATAACTTTTTCCATTGACCAGTCCATTAAGCATTGATGTAAATACTGAACTGATAATCAAAAAAAGATGTGCACTGTAATTCAGAGAAATAAAATATCAAGCATAAAGTTGTGCTTGTGGCAGAGACAGCTGACAGCAAGTCTGTCTATGACTATGCACAGCATAACACACAGATCTTGAAACTGATGTGCTCCTCCACCCCAAACATGAATAACTTCAAGCAGGATGATCATTAAATAATGAAGCAATATTGCAAAGTGAGGTTACTGTACAATATAAACTAGACAAGGATACTTGCCAATACAAAAACTTGCATTATGTAAGTCAACAATCTAAGTGTTTAATTAAAATTAGGAAATAGTATTGGTTTTCTATATTTAAAAAACAAACATCTTAGCTTTGCTTTCCAGGTGCAAAAAGCAGCAGAACATAGCCCAATCAGCTGCTAAAATCAGCATGTTGTGAAAAACTGTTAAAATGCTGGATTGAAAATTTTATAAACAAAACAGAGCCAGAAACATTCTGTTGTCCCTTTTGACGCCTGATAATAAACTGGGCATCCGCATGCCAAGGTTGGCAGAACAATAGATCCTAACAAGAACTGTGAAAAGGTCACAACTGACCCATCTGTCTTAAAACAGAATGAAAAGGATATTTGATGAAAGCTGTTAACACCTACACATAGGAGTCTTTGTATCTTTTATACATTGAAAGAATAAATAAAATTGTAACTGTCAGTTTAAGAAGAGTGCTATGAATATACTTCCTTGTAGTTTTGGTTTGCATCTCAATTTGAAAGAAAAATGCACTCCCCTTCTCCAAGTCCTAGCCTTCAGAAACTGGGCTGGAGAGTTCAGGCAGAACTGAACAGTTTCTGAATAATGCATTCCTAACAACTAGACCAAGCAACTTTCATAAAAAAGCAATTAATAAATGGTGGATCCAATATTCCTTATTAACAAAAACCTTAAAGCCTCTCTAAATTCTATGCAACATGAATTTGCCAGCCATTTTATCAGTCACATGGAATATTTAGTATTTTCATGCTTCCACTAGGTTATCCCATTTCTTATATCCTACTTCTCTACAGTATCGCTCTCTGGTTTGCTAGAAGAAAAAAACCCTCCACACAGCAAAAACATAGCTGTAAATAAACTAGATTTGCACTAAAGATGCGTCAGCTCTAAGAGAAACAAACTAGTTTGTTACCTCTGGATCTCAACATGAGATTGTATCTTCTTAGTGCCATTCTGCAAATCTGGCCCTTCCAGGATGGGATTCTGGCAAACTGAGTTGGTTCAAGAGGGTGCAGTGGCAACCCTGGGTATAGGCAGGGCCAGACTCAGGCACAAGATGACAACTCGACAGCTCTCTCACAAGCTTTTGGATGAGAGGTTAGATGAAACATACTGCTCTCACTCTGCTTCAGAATCAGGAAGCACACAGAACCAGGGAGTCTCTCACTCCTACCACTCCCTGCCAGATTACCCATGGATTTTTCTCGTCCTCCAACACTGAGCACACCTGTGATACCCTGCAGATGAAGCCAAAACTACCTTTTTTCTGTCTTTGGGATGGCAAGAAACAGACCAATTGATCCATCACTTTCTGCCGTTCAGGCCTCTAATATTGTCACCTATATGCTGCCCGGTGAAAACATTTGCCTACTGTCAATTAACAGCAACTTGACTTTTAGATTTTAAGATTCTTTGGACTACAGGGCAGCTATCATTAGAATTATTCTCTTCATAGCTACATACTAGAATTTAATACTGGGGGTATAGTTGGCTACGTTAAAAATTAACTAAAGCTGTCTTAATCCATCGATTTATCTTTGTTATTGTTACATCCTGGTTTTCATATATTTTGGCATCACTGTTAATTTATTCAATTTATACTTTACAGCACACAGATAGATGTACATGGTATCACAGGAATGTCTTAACTAACAAAAACATTCATAAAAAGTTTAACGTATCTTTCTTTTTTTAATTAACATTCAACTGAAATTGAAATACATAGCTAAGGAGAGCATATGGCATAAGATACCTGTGTAAATAATATAAGATAGCATGTCACAGTAAACACTGCAGAGAATTATCAGACCTCTCTCTTCAGCCCCTTTCTACTTCTCATGGTACCTACACCAAGCAAGAATATTTTTCAAGTACGGTGTAAAAAACCTAATTGCTTAGTTACAAAATTGCAGTTTGTCGAGTTCATATTTATTCCAATATTTAAGCCCAGTTGATTTTCCTAGATAATTTCCATTACTACCTTTTACAATATCAGGTGTAGATATCTAGGTTACTATGGCTCTATGCCCCAAGATCAGGAACTGTAATGTTTATTGTTATTTGGTATGTTACAGCTATTTACATAAATATTTGAAAGCTGTACTTTGTTACATTCTGATAACTGACATTAATTATTCTGTGTCAAATCTGCCACTCCTCCTATGTTAGCACATACATCTACAGTGCTCATACCACAGTGCCTTACACAGAATTCTTCTGGTTCAAGAATATCCATGGAAAAAAAAAAAATATTCTTACAGATTAAGGTTTGTTAGAGTAATTTGGTTAGGGCCTCTGGATTAATCTCTATTAAATTCTATTAGACCTTTTCCTAAGGGTAATGTTTTCATATAATGAAATCCTGTAAACACAAGGTCAGGCAGTGAACCATGGCTCAGCTGCACAAAATTCAATTCAGGAGAGACTACATGTAAGGTTTTCCTTTTTTGTTCACCTAATCCTTAGTTAACTCATGGTCAATGCTATAGTGAATAGGCTTGTCAGCCTTGTGTACTTATACGCTTGTGCAGCCAAGAAACTGCAATCTCATCTCTATAGTCATGATAGGACACATGCCCCCTTTGACAAAGTTCCCCTTCAGCCTTCACATGCAGGCTTCTTCAAGGAAACCCCTTGGAGTTTTCTCAAGAAAACTCCCAGAAAGTGGGAGGGCTACCATTAATACATCTCATCTTTTCTTGACAGTGGTGTAGAGAACAGCTAAGACTGAAAGGTTCACTATTTTAGCCCTGGACTCAAAAATATACACTACTACTAATAATATATTTTAACTTCCAAAAATACAATATGCAAAGCATGAATACAATGTGATTACTTATTAAAGATGTTTTTTAAAACATCTAACTTTAACTCCAATAATCAACCACTGTAAGGTCAGTGGTTACACCAGAAGAAATCACAGCAAAATCAATTATCTGAAGCATTTTGTTTCATCTTCATTAGTCTTGGAGAATGAAATTCTTAGAGAATGAAAGCTTTAATATGTCAATATGGTTAAATGTGGTACAAAACCCAGCATTTCCACAGTGATGGTAGTAATCCTAAATGGAAAGAATCATCTGCTTTTAATCTCTCCAAGTAGCAGCAGTGCCAGTCCTTAGAACGGTCCCTCTGAACCATATACCTAACCCAGGAAAGCAGTGCGCTCTAGTTCTACCACGAGTGGCATTTCAAAAAACAATGGAACAACTTCTGTATTTTAAACTCTTCATCTTAAAGTGGCTTTCCTGGATGAACCAAAGGACTCTGCTATTTTTCTCATATATGCCATTCTTGGCAGAAGTGAAAAGGGCATTGTGAACTGGCGAAGAGTAGCATCTGATTTTTTAGTGCATGCTCAATAGCTAATCAAAATAAGCGTGACAACATTACAGTGCACGAGAATCTAAATGAAAAAACTTAAAATTCAAAATTTAATGCTTTAGGCCAGACTTCTCTCACCATTAGTTTCTTTCAACAAGTATTCAAAACAGTGCTGGGTGCTCTGATCTTTGTTACCATAAAAACATCTTCATTTTATTTCTTAAATGTTTTTTCTATTCATGACATTATGTGTAACAAAATGAGGTCTTATCTTCTGAGCTGGGAAGAATGTTTTGTCTACATGAGGAAAAGCAGCACCTGGAATGGTAAAACCAAATGCTGTCCAAAAAGTGGATTCACTACCCACTGTGGATTAAGCCAATTCACACACACACAGAGTACAGATACTACCTTTATACAGGCCTGTGTACCCAGGGAATTTCCACAGATCCTGTGCAGCCAAAGACAGCCCTTGTTATAGTTATACACAAATGTTACAAACTAATACTCTCAGTTACAATGACCAGCTAGCAATTTACATGTAATTAGTGTCATCTTCAATCACCGTGCCTGTGTGGAGGCACCTGGTCTTCACCTGGGCAAGGGTCTTCACAACCTGTGGGTGTGATTTTTAGGATTATAATGAAGACAGTTCACTTAGGGATGGTGGACCTGTTATCTCTGCCAAAGTGGCTGTATGTTAGATATGCTTAGTGTTCCAGGACAGTTAACCTACAGGTGTTCCTTTATACAATTTCCTTTTCTAGTGGCGGTGGCAAGTGGGGAGAGAAAAAAGTCAGTGTTGTACAGTGAAGAGCTTGGCAAAAGGTACTTCAACCTACAGAAAAGATGAGAGCCAGTCCTGGTGACCTCTCACCAGGAAGGCCTTTCTAAATCATTTCAAAAGGGGAAATGTGGCATGAGGACGAACCAATACTCCTCCTGCACTCTGTGTGGAGCAACTGTAGTTATGTTTCAGGGTTGCTGCATATAGAGGGAGAGAGAAATTGAGGTTTATGCTGCCAATTCAGCAATTTTGTTTATGATCACCTGAACGTCTCTGAAAACCCTGCATTGCAAAGCAGGTTCTTCCTCTGCTGCGAAGTATTCTTCTATGACAATCATACATGTCCTAGCAGCCTGCTTTTTTACAAGGGACTCGAGTTATGCAAAAACTATGGCTACAAACCGTTAAGCACATATCTTCTTGATAAATCAAGCACACTTTAGACCTCTCCTGCCTGGCCTACTGGCTGAAGTTGAAGGGAAGCCTACTTTTTAGTAACAGATAAATACTATGAATATTTGGTCCACCCAAATGGACCAACTCCTTAATAAACCATAATTAGGGGTTTTTTTTTTTAAGGGAGTGAATCTCCTGAAACACTAACAGTCAAGGATGGAATCAAATTTCTAGAACTGTAAGAGAATATACTTCCTTTTCTCCCATGTCCAAGGAGCCTGGAACATTCAGACCAGATTTGAAGAAAGCAAGTTACTGAGAGTAAGAAGATAGGACCAATTTTGCAAGAGCCAGAATCTAACTCCACAGGTGGAGGTTTGTCCCTAACAGACGGAATCACTACCGAAACAGTAGTTGAAAAGGAGAAGTTACTGTCAAACAATTCCTTGACCAGTTAAAAATAAAAACAAAACCACAATAAAAACAATCACCCCCTGCAGACTAATTAGGCCTAGCATCTTCCCACAGGTCCAGGACAGCAAGAATCAGTCGAAGCATTTCAGAGTTCTTTCTCCATAGAGGAGATTGCGAGGTCAGTGCAAATAATTAAAATACATTTTAAACTGATTAAAATATGTATTTTATGCAACACCCATGCAAGGAGAAACTTTGCTTCAGTAGAAAAAGGGCAATTCAGCTGTAGGCTGTTTTTATGTGTGTAGTATGAGTTGGCAGTAGTCTTTGATCCATATCCTTCAGGCAAATTTGACATCTATTTCACCTGAGGCAGGCACAGATCTTTTGAAGGATATTTCTATATAATGAATGACTGACTGCTAGAAGTCATGTCACTGTCCTCCTCCGCCTCTTCAGATCCGATTTGCGGGCCAGGTGAATCTCATGACATGTCCCCTAGTAAATCAAGCACTGAGAAGAAATGCCTGAAATAGTCCCCATCATGCTGACACCATAAAATCTAGATGATAAGTGATTTTGAGAATCTGAGGAGAAACTCATCTTACTCTTACATAAATTTCAGAATAGGGCAGTAATTTTGAAGAAGATTCAATCTTTCAAATAGGACATTAAGATTCCACGCAGAAAAAAATCATCCTCAACTCCTTTATATAAGACCTATTTTTCCTTCTTAGTCTCCCCTTATCTCTGCTCATATTCAATTGTTGCATTTCCCTTTGATAAAATATTTCTGTAATGGCATAGCAGTTTATCTTACCTGTGAAATATTTAGTTCTATAGCAAATAATTAAATGCTAATTGTCTTATCACACATCCAAGTTTACCTCAAAGGCAGCTGTGGGACCTGTTTGTGTAAGGTGATGGACATTTTGTAATAGATAGATAGATCATGAAAGTAAATCACAGACCCATAAAAACAAAACCAGTATCAGAACACCTATGAGCTAACCATTCCTAATTGTTACCTTAGCAAAGTTCTTACTGTGGATCTCTCTTCTGGTGATCACAAGGTGATCTTAAACTATTTACTCTTGCATTCCATGATTTCTGCAGCAGCAAAACCCCTCTACTTATGACAGACAGCTAATCAATTAGAAGAAGGATAAAATATTTCTGAAGGCAAACAATCCACAGGAAAAAACCCTGCCCTTTCTCCACAATTTGATTTCCTAAACATCTGAAAATATTTCTACTCATAAGTCAGCTACAGCAATTTGAATCCTTTTTATCTTCCAAAGAGCAGCTGTGCAAGGTTTTGTTTTGTGTAAAATCAGCATAAAAGCAAGAAATGAGTTAATTTACCTTTTTTTTTCCTTTTGGTTAACAGTAGATGCTTTCCTTAGTTGTCATAAGGAGGGAGGAATATGGCCAGATATATATTATAAATAGCATGGCTCTGTAGTACTATTAAATGGAAATAGGGAGTTAAATTTTTACTTTTGCTCTGGAGAGGCAAGGAACATTGCTCATCCTCTGCTTAATTTTAGTGATCTCTCTTTTGCCAAAACTGAAAATTCATTCATTTTAGCCAGACTGAAATAATGTACTTGGTTTGCAGCAATGGCATTGTATTCAGCGCTTAATAATGAATATACGACTGAATATTAAACACACAACCGAGTAGCTGATCACTTCATGCTAAAGAAAAGTAGGACACAGAAGTTTCTTCATAAGCTATGTAACACAGAGCTCTTCTGGAAGTTAATTTCTCCTAACACACACCAAAAATCATAAACAAACACATACTCCCACACACATGCGTACAGCTATAGATACATAGAAGGAAGGTCCAGAACAAGACTGTTAGGACTTACTGAATAGTCATAAGTATACATTAACAGAGATTTTTAAAAAATACGTTATGCACTTGCTATACACGACGTGAAAAGTGACTATGGCTGTGAACATACTTCCTGCTTATTACGAAGATGTATGTGCAACACCTTCCTTAACACCTACCAGAAGAACACTGAAGATTACATAATTAAAGACTCTTTGCAAAAACAAAGGCAACAGAGTTGCCGACAAACCGACAAATTATTTGATAGCAAGGTGAAACACTTTTGTCTCAACACTCATACCACACCTCTTAAGATAAAAAGGCAGGCTACAAATGTAGAAATAAACCGGTTTTAGTAGATTCGAGCAAAGAAAAAAAATGCAATGCTATTACCTTTTCTGTGGAATGCTACTCAGAGTTAAATAGAATTCAAGGGTGGTATTAAAAATCCATATTTAATGTATCCAAAAATATTAACTGCATTTTTTTATCCTTCTACAATATGATAGCTCATTGAATTTCAACTGGGATTCCAACTTCTTCAGCCATGGTGGGAAAATCTCAACCTTAAAAAACCACAAAATTTGCTAAATTGCTATTCTTCTGATTAACATATATTTTGCATCCCAGATAATTTCAGTTTATGTACTTTTCCTCCAAAAAGGTAAGCCAAGAGCAAAACAACAAAATCCACTCTGAAATAAAATCTTTCTTTTTTAATAACTGTACCCATACCTTCTCTCCCTGTTCTGACTGAAGATGCATCCTTCTGCTCTGAAACAGAAGCCTTGCAAACCCAGTAAAAAGACAACGATTAACACCTGAAACAGGGATGCAAATTAAATAAAATAAATGGGAAGTTCAACCAAACCCTTCTGTTGCT
Organism: Laterallus jamaicensis coturniculus; assembly: GCA_022605575.1. Classification (NCBI taxonomy): domain Eukaryota; kingdom Metazoa; phylum Chordata; class Aves; order Gruiformes; family Rallidae; genus Laterallus; species Laterallus jamaicensis. The sequence goes on from JAKCOX010000005.1 coordinate 10,225,719, forward strand.
GCCTCTGGATAGCACTGTGGATTAACCTTGTCTAAGAGACAAAAACCCACAGTAAGTCACTTTCTTTCCCAGTAGGGCAGGGGCAGAAAATAAGATGGAAAATCTCACAGGTCATGATAAAGTCAGGGAAAACACTTAGCAACCACTATCATGGCCAATAAAAAGGCTTGATCTGAGGAAAACTAATTTAGTTTGCTGCCAATTAAATCAAATTAGATGGTGATAAAGATGAAAACAGAAACACCTTCATCACATCCCAACCCTTCATTCCAGACTCAACTTCACACCCTCCTTCATCCCCAACTCCTCCACCTCCAGTGGGGTAGGGGGCTGAGCCACGGGGGCTGCCTTCTGTCTCTAAGAGCTCTGCCTACCTCTACCTCACGCTTTCCTCCCATGGGAGTCCTTCCCAAGGCCTGTAGCTCTTAAAGATAAACTGCTTCTGCACGGAGCAGTCCCCAGAGGCTGTTGTTCATTCGGGAAGCACCCACGTGCTCCACGTGTCCTCCAAGGGCTGCAGGAAAATCTCCGCTCCGGCGCTTGGAGCGCCCCCTCCCCTTCTTTCTTCCCTGACCTGGGTATCTCCAGGGCTGTTTCTTAACTTTTCTTTTTTAGTTTTTTCTTTTTTTTTTTTTTTTTTTCTCCTCCTCAGCTCTCTGGCGTTTTTTCACCCTTCCTTAAACAGACGTTTCCCAACACGCCACGAGCTGGGCCGAGGGGAGAAGCCGTGCCCTGGGCGGGCCCACTGGAGCCGGCTGGACACGGCTGTGCCCGGCCCGGGGCAGCCCAGGCCACTCCCCACAGGGCCGCCCTTGTAGGCTCTGCTGCTGGGATCCTGCAGCAGTCCTTACGGAGGAGTACAGTTGGTTTGGAAAACCGCAGTTGGTTAGGGGTTGTTTTAATGGAGAGGGCTTCAGCCCGATTTAAAATCCATGGTTTCTGCTTTTCAGTCTGACAGCCAGTGCTACGTGTCCATGAGTGGGTATTAACAATGGAGCAGCCTTGGAAAGTTAAGGCAGGCAAGCACATTCCTGTAAGGCACGCTGACTGCAGTCCCCACTAAATGTCAATTTGGAAGCCAGCACCATTAGCTTAAACAAGCACCATCATTTTCTCTTAACATTTATTTAGTTTATGTCATATTCTCTTGGAGACACTGGAAAATGCTTAATAAAGTATATAACTATCCATCCAGTCTTTTTTTGGCTGTGTAGGTATTTTTTCTTATTTAATTTGTGATCCGTAAACCCTGTTGGGGAGTGTCCCTCCTTTTGGTAGCCTTAAAACCTTCACAATCTCCAAAGGTATGATCATTGGATAGCAGATGCATTTAGTTTTTCCTTTTCTTTACCTGACTTCCTGATGATAGCTTGCAGCCCATCAGGAGGCTGTGTTCTACAAATCAAAAACCATGGAAATTCACCATCAGAGGTGGCATCTTTTTTTGCTTTGCATTTTTCCAGATGACAAACATCTGAGGTTTTGGAATGTCAGCATTGCTCATAAAATAAGTAGGATGGGAAACATGAAAACGGCTGTGGGAAGCAAATGGAGAGCAAAGTGCTGAGAAGAGCGTTCCCAAGGACTTCATAAAATGACATGATTTCTTAACACATCAATCAGAAAATATTTCAGGTTTGTTAAATGAAAATAAGAATTTATTTGTATCTGTTAGTTATCTAAAACTTTGGTGTCAGAATGAGCTACATTTAAATCTGGTTGTGGTACTGATAGCCATGTCTAATAAACTAGTGTACAATAATTTATTTACTTTTTCCCACTGGCATAATTGCAGAATATTCATTTCAAATTTGAAATTAATTCATCCCAGCTGCCATGAAACCATTTACACCTTAAAGAAGAGCGAGATGTTCCAAATTGCTTGGAACCTATTCAGGTGGTTGGCAAACAGATCTCGCTGCAGGTAGCAAACCCGTTCTGCTGGTTTCAAAGGCTAGGCCTCTACATTTTTTTGGTTTTGTATTTCATTAAAAAAAATTTAATTCCCTAAGATGCTGAGCAGGAGAAATAAATAACCTTTCCTGTGGCTGTACATGCTTCTCTCTGTGGATTGCTTGCCACACTTAGAACACCATCCAAGGACCCTTGGAGCCCACTCAACGCCTTACCTCTGGTGTTTATTTATGCAAAGGCATTTCTAAGGCACTTAACACTGTAGTATCATAGTCCCTTGAGAACACAGTAGAACAAGCCTTACAACACTCTTGAAAATTAGAGAAGGGTCATTACATCATTTTGCAAGTAGAAATGCCAAGTCCAAGTACTCAAAGAGTACTCAAAAGTACAGAGTACTTTGCTTAGTCACCTGAGAAATATAATTTATGACTGATCTGAAGGAGTAAGGTAATGAACTGGGAGGAAATTGAGAGGGGGGTGATAATTAGCTTTTGGTTCATTAGAGGAGTCTCTTTCTTTTGGTACATAAACAGAACATTATCAGTGTACATGCTCATATGTACACACACCATGCACATAAGCACTGGGAGCTACAAATCTCGTGGAGTTAATATTTTATAGGATGACCACTTCTACACTAGAAGAGCTTCCTGTTGCAGTGTGCAGAGCAGCACTGTGGTTAGTCACAGTGCAAAAATGACCATGGGTGCACTGAGAAAGACATGTGGCAAGGCTGAAAACTGCATTCATGTCCAGATCTTAACCAGAATCCTTTCAGTAAGGCATAAAGCAGTGGGTGCAGCACATGGTCTCACAGGACATGGTGTCTTCTGAAGTTCAGCAATGCTCAGGCTTAGGGATTGCTTGTACTATGAATCTCCACTGTGCAGACTGTCATTAGGAGTCTGGAGCTGACGTTGTTCTATCTTTGTTACATGTTTTTTAAATTTTCATTATTCAAACTTTCTATTAGCTGTATCAACAAAATTCCAGTTAAAGTCCATGTATTACCCTTAACATGCATTTAATGCTACTACCAAAAGCTGAGTATGTCCAAACTAGTGCCCTAACTGTACAGTTACTACTCGTTCTGGGGATTATTTTTCTGATTTTTTTTTTTTTTAAGGGATGAGAAATCTATACATAGTGGCTGGGATTAAATATCTGTAGTGTTGCAAATCTCAAGTTGAAAGAAACATCTATGCTCAATATACATTAAGTGTAAAACTCCATGAAATCTTTCCAGATCTCAAGAAAGCTACAGTTTCATTAGAAACTGAGTTGGAAAGAATAGCACGTGAACTAAATGTTCTAAATTATAGAAATTTAAGGACTTCTTCCAAGGTCTCTCAAAACATGGAAAACTTAGAACAGTTCAGCAGCTTTACTCTTTTTCAGTCATGAGAAGGTTATGCTGCCATACATTACACTCAGCCTTAATCACAGAATAAAAAGACGTACCTTATTCGTTTTATCCAGGCAAAGTATTTAGCCAGATGGCCAAAGGCTATTGCTTGATTACAATAAAATAGACAAAAAAAGAAACAGTTTTGTATGTGGGCTTGCTTTCAATACTCTTGTGCAGAAGCAGAATAAAACTCCAAATTCAAGATTCTTATGACAAGGAGAAGAGTCTTTCTAAAAAATTCTCCAAGTGAATAAACCTAAAGCTATTTCATACCTCTTGGAAGATCTAGCTGCAGACTCAAAAGCTCTTCTGCTCACTACTTTACTGTCATCCCTTCCAGATATGTCTCTAACCATATACTTACCTGGCTTTTTTTTGTTTCAAGGTTTTTTGTCTTTTTTTTTCCTTAGGTTAAACAGAACAGAAGTGAAGGAGCAGGCTGCGAGTTTCTTAGATGCTAAGTTTGTGAACAGTTCAGGAAGTGACTGAAGATGTAGTATACTCTTGTTCAGAGAAAGTGGAAAAAAAAAATCACACATACTCTGAAGCTTTAAAAAAATAAAAAGCACCTAGATGACACAGAATCATGTGCTGTGTTTCAAATGGAAGCCAGCATATAGCAAGTCAACAGAAATAATCTTCTGTCTCTATGAACTTATTGTCAATACAACACCTGTTATTTGTCCGTAACTGTAAAGCAAATACAATGCTGACATTTCCACTTCCAATTGTAATTCCTCTCTTGCAAAGTAAGGTAGCAGAAACACAACAGGCCTTCTTACTTTGTCCGTGGAACCTTTGCTGGTATAACAGCTGCCGCCACGCTGACCTAGTGGCTTCCAAATTGACTGTTGAATCTTTTGTCTCTTCTTATCCCATAAGAAATTAGCCCAGTTATGCGCTTTTTTTTTTTTATGAGCTAATTTTTCTTAAAAGTCTCTAGCTTAAGGATGTGCAAAGAATGCAAATGCATTGTTTAAATATAATTACATTTCTTCTTTTTTTAAACCAGAACTGATCTTAAAGCAGAATTTCAGCTCACTGAAGAGGTGATTTTGAAGGGAAAATAAAGTATTCTGAAACAGGACAAAACAGCTAAACCCACAAAATTTCTTATGGGAGGAGATATTTTAAGTATGTAAATAACAAAGTCAATGAGATCCCCAAGCCAGGAAGTATGCAGTAGTGAGAAAGCAAGACACCAGGAAGTTTTATCACGTGCTAGGCAAACTACTCAGGAATATAGGGAGTTTGGACAAATCTTCAGAATATTTCTGTTCACTTGAGAAAAATATTTTATAATTCCAGCTCTACCTGAAGATATATTTAAATTGTAAAGCCCCAAATGTGTGTATACCCATACAGATGAGAACATAGTTTCCTAGAGCAAATACAAATGAATACATAAAAAAAAAGTTTGTTCATATGAAAAATGAATGCTTGCCTAAACCCATAAAAGAAGACATTTTTTAGCCCCAGAAGATTATTTGTATTGGATTCTCTCTCAAAAAAAAACCCCAAGCAATCAAACAAAAATACCCCACCACTACAAAAAAACCAAAAAACAAAAGAAAGAAATGAAATATGCACCTGAGGGATTACTCTAGAACAGAGAGAATTGTAGGCCAAAGAATCCTTTTTTTGATGTGTGTAACAAACATACACTTTAGCCTTTCATTAAAAAAAAAATAAAATGCAATACTGATGATTTTAATGCCCCTAAATATATTGTTAATCTAAATATATACTGTGACTTCTAGAACTGTTCACAAGTAACCAGAGACATCGGTGTGGGAAAGCAGAGTCAGCCTGGTGGGCCCTGAATGACCCATAAAAAAGACCATTAAATTATGCAAATGAAATTAAAATGAAAGCAGACACATGAAATCACACTGTCTTTACAGAATCACAGAGCTGTAGGGGTTGGAAGGGACCTCAAGAGATCATCGGATCCAACCCCCCTGCCAAAGCAGGCTCCCTAGCTCATACTACACCGATAGGCATCCAGACGGGTCTTGAATATCTCCAGAGAAGGAGACTCCACCACCTCCCTGGGCAGCCTATTCCAGTGCTCTGTCACCCTCACTGTGAAAAAGTTCCTCCGCATGTTGGTGCAGAACTTCCTGTGCTCCAATTTGCAGCCATTGCCCCTTGTCCTGTCTCAGCAGACCACAGAAAAGGGGGTGGCTAATTCCCCCTGCACCCCATACTCAAGATATTTATAAACATTGATTAGGTCCCCCCTCAGTCGTCTTTTCTCCAGGCTGAACAGCCCCAGCTCTCTCAGCCTTTCCTCATAGGACAGATGCTCCAGGCCCTTAATCATCTTCGTAGCCCTTCTCTAGACTCTCTCAAGGAGATCCCTGTCTTTTTTATACCAGGGAGCCCAGAACTGGACACAATACTCCAGGTGGGGCATTTTTCACTTATGATTGCAAGCCAAAATAAACAAACTTGAGTTTGTTGACATAGTCACACATACGTTCTGTAAATTTTGCACTAGCAAAATACTTCCCTATTTTGCTGTAGCTAAGCATTGACATAGCCTATAATAATCCCATCATAATCAGTAACAGGTCTTTGGGAAGGTACCAGGTAAATAGAATTGAAAGTAGAACAATGTTCTCAAAAGAGAATTCTGATGGGAATGGATTTTTTGTTATTATTTATTATTTATTTTTCCCCACAAGATGCTCTGAGAGAGTCAGTCATTTAATCCCCAATCACAACATGGTCTTGGAACAATGTTATGATAGGCATAAGGACGCAGTGCTGAGGTGACTGAGTACCTTTATATGTTGCCATACATTCCATCACAGGGCTTTTGTGCATAGAAGAGCCCTTCACTTGACAAAGACATCACAATGAAGCTGCAGGGGCTTTTGTTAAGAGACCCTGGCTTAATAGCCATGAAAGATTAAATTGAAGCCCGTGTATAACTAAGAGCAGCAAGAATCCCAGATGAGCTCATTTTCCACTAAGATGATGTTTACACAGCCTGCCTGAAGAGCAAGGACAGGCAGCAAAGCACACTGAAGTTCTCCAGTGTAAGCAAAAGGGACACACTGCTTGATTGTACTGTCAGATCATAAAAGGCAAAGTACACAGAATGCTGTAAGCCAGAATAAAGACTGCACCCAAGCTTCATTCTGAGCATCACTTCTCTGTGGAGGTCCCAGTAGAAGACAGAGTCTCTCCACAGTAGAGCTGATAGTTTCATACTGAAATACTGTAATCAGCTCAGAGCCACTCTCGGTCTCATATATGAAATTTCAGATAACTGAAATTAGCTTTTGATAACAAGATGGAAATAAATCCCCAAGCCAAATTCTTGTGTGGCATCTATGGAGTTCTTACAAGGACCACAAGAGGAAGTAATACAAATTACTTACGTTGTTACAAAATACAGTTTCAAAGCACTTCTAAAGATTTGTTTTATTCTTTGAATTCTTTGCTGTTTCACAGCAAAGATTGCCCAATTAATCTCAGCTAACCTTAGGGTTCTGTAACACAGATCATAGACACTAAGTTAGCAGATTTGTATTTTCTTTGTGGCCAAATGATAAGAAGTAGCCACTTTCAAGAATGCAATTAATTTCTCCTTCTTTCAATATCTACTTCTAGATTCTAATAATTACCTTAGATGATACTGATTAGAACTCCACTGATTACAACAGGCACTCGGAATGATTAGTTTTGAGATAGATACCATCAGAGATCAAGACATGTAAGAAATCCTGTGAGAAAGCAAAGGGAGGATTTTGAATCTAAATCAGAGGGAATCAAATTAAAATTTGGTGCATGGAATGAACAGAATGACTCTTACCCAACTGAGTTTTACTGTGCATCTGTTTGCTGACTTCCTGGAAGGGTTCTTGGTGGGGTGGCTGTGGGACAGGACGGGAGGTATGGCCCTGTGTCAGGCACTGCACGCCAGAGATGTGATTCCTTTGAGTGAACGCAACAATCCATCTCCACCCCTGAACAGTCCTTTTGGACCACTGCGCTGTTGGTTAAAAAGAGAACAGCTGCTGTCACTGCTTCTTTTTAGGACACAGGCTTAGGTCCCAGCTAAAGAACAAATTCCCACTTGTGCGGTGATAACTGACAGACCTAAGAAGTTAGAGGATTTGGTAATAGTACAACATATCTAAAAATTAGACACATCTAAATTATTTTTCAGGGTTGTTCCAAACTTCTAGCCCTAGTAACGCCATCCAGATACACATTCAACACAAAGCTGTAAAATTTTAGTGCAAGAGATTTCCTCAATATATGAGATGGCAGAAACAAAACTGAAGGCATAAAAGTCAGATACTACTATAAGTCACAATGCCATGACTGAGAGCAAAGTTCGTTCTCAGTCTCCAGCGTGTCGGCATGACCACTTTGATTTTACCACATCCTTTCATCCTATTCATTTATTTTCCAAAATTGGCTAGATGCAATAATTATGAGTGAAAATTTGAATTAATCATTTTAAAATGTGTTTATATCAAATAGAATATTCATAATTAATCTCCTAGCATTAACGTAATTAAATTTGTGTTAGTACACTCTTTGCTGGTAATTGGCACCTAAGTAGAAAGCGAGTTTATATTTTATTTGGTAAGGCATTTCACTGACTGGTTCTAATTTTAGTGGTCACTGAATTTCTTAATCCTTTCAGCAGGTACCATAAATTATTAATAAATTATTTTCCTGTCACTAAGCTGTTAAAAAAAAAATTAAAAATTATCCGTTTTGATACTAAATGATGCAAAGTTATTCCATCACTGATGTAAATTTACAGCCTTTTTCATGTTTGATACATTTTCTAGCATTAGGTGCATAATTTTTAGACAACTGGTTGCTGGGTAATCATAATTTCTCTGATATTTATCAAGCAAGCAGAGAAGTTTCTAAAGCAGTTTCAGAAGGAAGAAATGAGGTTTGTTGGCAGAGGCAATCTCTTTTATTAGAGCAGCTGATATAATGGGGAACAATCAGGCAAGCTTTCTAGCACACAGCCTAGTAATCAATTCTTTTTGAAAAACCTACATAAGCACAAAAGAAGAGTAGAAATTGAAATCTTATTTTCACAGCTCATGTGTGGATTAGCAGGAATGTAATTTTGAAACAGAACAACTTTGAAAGATGTATCTTCAATTTACAGATTTAAGTATCTATGAATAATAAAGAACTTTTTTTTTTCAGGGTAAGGCATTGCTTTCTGTCAGTATAGTTCCAGTAATGTCATGGGAGATATCGATACTTTCAAGTCCTTAAAAATAATAGCTTTCATAGATATTTCATGTATCTTACATACCTTATAGAAAGCACTATATATAAGCGTATATATATATATATATCTTCTGTGCCTGTAGAAACAAATTTCAGGATCATCAGAAACAGAGATTTCAATAAAAGTAAAGAAAGACATCTGTGTACATACAATAGCCACTTATATCGTCTTCTATATAGGGTCCTCATATGTATATGACAAACAAGTAATTAGGACATTTATATTCCATACAAAGAGCCATGCAGAGGTCCCATGAAAGCACATCCATGTGGCAGATTGTGTATAGTGGCAGTAGCTGGATGCAGAAGCAGCAGTTTAGCTGCTTAACAAAGTACTGCATCTAAATTCAGCAGCTCTGCTTCACTGGGCAGCTAATTTTTTTTGGTGGTTCTAGAGCAGCCTCACCTGGAAACAGCTCAGCGGTCTCAGAATTTATCACATCTCCAATATACCATAGTTATTCCAATGAATAAGTAAATGAGCAAAAAAGAAGCATAAGTGTCTGCAGAAGTGTGGACATTTGGCTCAATAATGTTTTGCTCTTCAGCATAAAACCACTTGGACTGCTTGGAAATACAAATATTTCTGAATAAGGAAAAAATAATGATGTACAAGTAATACAGGAGGACTGCAATAATTTAAGGGTAAAACATAGCGTTATGATGAATTTAAAAAGAAAATCAGAATTAAAGTAGGCCTAAATATGCCAATATTAGTTTCAATTATCAAAAAGGAGCTAAACATACTCACTATATACCAAATACTACTTCAACTGTAGTAAAGTACTACTATTAAATACTACCAAATACTACTTTAACTGTGGTGTCATGGAAGAGCCATGTGATTACAGTATTAACTTGAGTTTCACAGATCAAACTGATTTTAAGACAATATTTCTTTCTTCTAACTTTCCTGTCTGAACAGAACCACCACAACTAGCTTCTCTGTTCTCTCTGTAAATGTTATCTATAACAATTTGGATGGAAACACTTCCCCTAAAGCAGAACTAAATCCCAGATAGTATTAGCTCTGATATCATACTGTAATCCAATAAACAGCTGCACACCCAGTGGGCAAGGTTCATTTTCTTATGGATGGTCTACTGAGAGGGTGAGTCATTCGGGTCGCAGTATAAGCAGTGGATTCATTTATACTCTTTTCCGTAAAAATCATAGGCATATAACATAAAATTATCAGATAGCTAATTGAAAAGAAACTAAGGAAAGCAAACAACTTGCAATTAGTCTGATAAGTCCTTGCTATAGGATTTTGTGATCATTTAAAATCTACAGAGGTTGAAGAGTTACTATAGATAAGCCAAAGACTGCTAAATAGAAGGAGCCGCCTATGAGCAAGTGTGTCCCTGAGCTGCCAGGATGGGAGGATACCTGTGGAAATGAGCACCAGCAGTTTATCTTGTTTCCTTCCTAAGCATTTGTTGTAGGCTGTTGTTAGGCAGAGGATTCTAGGCTAGCTGAGCTTCTGATATCTATACAGCCAGTCCCGTGTTGTTACATTTTGACCATGCAACCTTAAGTGCTTTAGTTTAGTGCGTTGAGTGTTCCATGGAGGTCAACACACACATGCACACACATGTGTATGTGTGTGCACATGGATACATATACACACACTGATGATATTACAAGTTAAAATATATTCCATACACGTGGGAAACACCACTGGAATGCTAATTAAAAATTGAAAGTTCACTGTACATTACACTTTACAAGCTAAATAACGGGCAAATTACATAAATCTGTCTGTAACCAACACCCTCTGCAACATGTGGTAAACTGAGAAAAATAATGCTCTCATTAACTGTAACAACAGCTGAAAGGATAGAGAGCCAAAAATGGGTTTGGGGTAAAATTAATTACCTTCAATCCTGCCCCAGGAATCCCCTTCATGTTCTAGTAATGCATGGGACATTTTACTTGATCTTTTTGGTAACAAAGTTTTCTATGATAACATCCCATGAACTCCTTCTGAGAACTGTGATTGCAACATGAACATCAGGGAGAAGAAACTGATTTATGCTCATTTAGGAAAATTTAACATTATATTGATGCAGCTAGGCAGCAGTTTAGGACTACTAATAGTGAAAAGCCAATATTAAAGCAGTAGACAGAAAATTAAAGGTATGGGAAGTTAAATTTGCAAACGTAATATAAATGGAGGAAAGTTAGCAGATAATTAGAGTTTCTAATCTATCTTTAAATGTCTCTCATGTTGCACACCAGGCAATTAGATTTCATTGGGCTTCAATTTACTGTTGGGAAGAGTTGAAAGTGTGAGACTTTGGGAAGAGTAAAGGGAATTATGGTTTTTTAATAAGCTGAGAGTTACTGTAATGTGAACACAGATTTCAAGTTAAAAAATACTTTAGTCCTTCTTTAAAAAGATACTATTTATAGATTATAGTTCCTTTGAAGGACAGCTTTGTAAAACAATACAGCAATATGTAACATGCTGGGCAGAATTTCTAGGAAAAAAACCCAAACCAATGAAATTCCCCAGTGACAAACAAGTACAAAAATACCAAACCAACAGCATATTTCTACCAGTACAAATAGCTCCAAAGAACCAGAAAATGCACCAGTATTTCTCTTCCACTAGATCAAGGTAGTCTTCCATAAACAGGTATGAGTGTTCACAGAGACCTAAATTCCAATTGGTAGTTGTAACTGCTAAATTACAAATTGCACAAAATTTGGGTGCCTTTCACCAGTAAGTTCATATGCAAAATCATGCATCAATTGCATAGCACCCAGGAAGAAATGAAATGAACAGTTCTTTTTTTGCTTTTTCCTGTCTTAAGATTCATTACAGAATTTAGAATCTATGGGTTTTCTTTTGAGGAAAGAATAAAATTATGCTGAAAGAGCTTAGGTGTTCCACTCCAAACTTTTGTTAAGTACTTATTTTTATTTATTTTAGCAGTACTAAGTGGGAAATAACATCACACATAGGTGTAACTCTTGGGAACAGGCATGCCAGAGACACAAAAGGAACCAGTGCTGTCTCTCCACTGCTTTAAGATTGTGTTACAAACACTTGCGTTGTGAAAATTAATGCTCATGCTCAACAACTAAGAGCTTTCTAGCAAAAAATAACATGCTAATAATATCTTCTACTAGATTTTTTTTCCTGAAAATAAAAAACAAATCTTTTTATTTAAAAATTAAGTTCCAGAGCTTAGTTGAGACATCTTGGCTTCCCCAGAAATCATAAATAAGGTATTAGAGAGCTGGTCTGAGAAAATAGAAAGTTTGTAGCCCAGTAAATATGGTTTTGCTGTCACTAGTGAAAACCCACCCATTTGTTCTGACCTAGTTGTGCCAAGTACCCAGAATTGCCTGAGCTTGCCCTAGGCAGACTGGGTTTTGCCTGTTTTAGCAGGGATAGCAAAGTGACTACTCCTAGCTTGTTCTGGCTTGGTCCCATAAAACCTAAGTACAAGCACTACTGCAGAGCCACAGAGCAAGAAGAGCAGCCCTTCCTGTTAGCTGGTGCTGGCAGAGGCTGGTGTGATAACTTTGTGTAACAGGCAGTGCGCTGGTGAAGAGAGCCTAACATCTGGTGGAATTGATGGGAGAAAGTAAACAGACCATGCTAGAAAACAGAAATTTTTTTTTTCCATTTTGGATTCAGAATGATTATTCCTTCTGAGTTCCAGTTGGTCTGTTAGATTCAGGTTCAAAATAAGCACACAATCTCAAAATAAAAGACATCATAATATACTTTTTGTTTCCTGTCCAGCATTTGAAGGTACTGTTCAGCATCTGTCCTGACTTTATCCAAGAATCTCAAATAATATAAAAATATAAATGAATTAAGAGCCTGATAATAAGGTATAGATCAGAAGTAGTAATTATTTTTGTATTGTTTTTGTAAGTAAAAGTAGTTGGTGGCTTTTTCAGTAGAAGGCATCCCTACTTTCTAATGCTTTATGAGCCCCGTCTCAAAAAGATAGTAATTTGAATATTTTTCTTTTACTTACTCTTGGATAATAAGAAAATATGACAAAGAATTTGTCTTTACAAAACAGAAAAAGATAGAAGCAGAAGAAATAAGTTTTCCAAGCACTGTACTGATAAAGATAAAATTAATTCAGCTTATCAAAATTTTATAGGAATAGCACATCCATTTAGTTACATAGCAATTTTCTCATCTGAAATATAACAAGGGTAATTAGTTGAGAAAGCAGGGTGTTGTATTATCTGTGTCATTGCATCATGGCATAACAATTCAGTATTGCAACTTTGAGAAATGCTACAAGAAAGACTTCCATAACAACTTCCATAATGGAACCAGTAAAGGAGACAAGGAAAAGGCAAAGAAAGGGAGGAGGTTTTTTATTTCTTTCATATTTTGCATAATAGATTTTACTATATAGATTTTACTCCATTTCTATAGTGGAGTGATTTGGCACACGTAGATACATAGGCTCAGTTGGACATTCTAAACTTGAAATTTCAGTTTAGAACAGACTATATTTTTAGAAGTCCTAAGCAGTCAGCAACTCCTCTGGCAACACTCAAATCATACACTTTTCTAAATATATACAAATTGTGTGTTCATAAATTGTAAATCAGTCTTTTAAAGCTCATTCAGTGAGCAGAACTACTGTAAATCACTAAGAAAAAAGAATTTTACTCTGATTGATACTTCAGGTCATTCCATCCCCTAATTCTTACAAATTAGGCTAACGAACACTTACGCATTCAGTGGAGGTTGGCATGATAGGAGTTGTCAATGGATGACCAGCAGGTTAAACTCCAGGCAAAACAATGTTAAAACTGTCATTTCCATCTAAAATCAAGCTTGAGTAGACAGAGAAACCTCATGGCTACTGACTATGTATCTGAGTTCCAGTATTCATCTTATTTCCAAGATGAGCACCCTTACTGAAACGCTATGGGGTGATTACCAAGGAGGAACAAGTTGATTCCCTAAAGTTATTCTGCTGTGCAGAAATTAGTTCAAGCTTCAGTGGGTGAAAGGAGGAGTATAAACAAAACTGGTCACGGAATTTTTCTAACTGGGTAGCTGTCTTCAGGCCCCTAAAACAATGAAGATTCTGCATTTTCACCCACTGACTAATACTGTTTGCAGCAGAAATAATACAATTATGAGGATTTGATCTTGATTTCCATGATATTAAAATGTAAAGATAATGTAGAAAATAGAGTGGCTCTGGAGGTTTTGCACAGAAATCGGAAAGGGGCTAAAGCCACTCCTTAGATCTATCGTTTACTGCCTCTTTCAAGTTGCAAATGGACATAAAGGTTCACAGAAAACATTTCAGTTCTAACCTGGTTCTGAGAAGTTAGCAACTGGCAATAGGTGTTGTAGTAAAACTTAGCTGCTTAGAAGGTCAGAGAAATGTGTTAATTTAACTATGCAACGCAGCTTTGAATGATAAACTGCTATTTTCAGCAGGGTTTTTTCAATACAACTTTTCGCTTACTGCATTTACTGCATGTTGTTTCTGTGATACATGTCCCTCTGATTCGTGTTAATATGGACTAATGTTGGGGGTGCATAATGACATACCGTCGTATGGTCACGGGCTTGGGAGGGACAGTTGGGAGATTTTGCATGTACTGAATGACATAAAGGATGTGCAAACGTTCGTCTAAAGGACCACAATGTAGCATATTGTGATACCTCTGGAGAAACAACTTGTCTCTGAAAAGAAGGTGATCAAGAAGGAAGAAGAAGGCGGCCCTGAGTCTGCAGAACCAGCTGCCCGGTCATTAGCAAGACAAAAGCTACAGGATGTCTTGTGGGGGTCGCCTGGCAGCTCTCCAGTCTGTCAGTTTAAGCTGGTGGGCTGTGTTATCCCTGGAAGGTATATAACCCAGGGACTGGAACTGTTCGGGTGCGTCTTGGTGGGGCGGAGACTCCCGGCGCACCCGGTGCTGACCGTGCACCCCAGCACCGTTTGCTGCCTTTATTCGTTTCATAAATTATTTAATTTGGCTAAAATCCTGATTCGGACCAAGTCATTTATAACAGTTTCCTAGGTGCAGAGTCTCACAGAGCAGCGGTAAGCATTTCTTAGAAAAGCTTTTCCTACAGCGTAACAATGAAAAGAAATTTGGGTACATCCAACCCAAATGCTGACAGAAGGATCCTAGCTAAAGTACACCCCGAATCTCTCTCGAACTGTGTTACAGACCTGGAAAAAGACCTCTAACCTTCTGTTTCTTTCAAATGGTAACTACAGGTCTGAGGGAGAGCAGTCTAGTTGTCACATGGAGTCAGGATGTACATAGAACCATTTAAGTTGGAAAAGACATTTAAGATCAGTGAGTCCAACTGTAAACCCAGAACTGCCAAGTCCACCACTAAACCATGTCCCTAAGAGCTCCATGTACACGTAATAGACCAAGCACATAGACCCAGATCTGGGAATTTGCCACGAAGCTCCGGTGTCCTCCATTTAGAATAGGTGCCAAATAAACTCCAAGTGAACTCTGCTGATGATTTCATTCCAGTTAGTAATACTATAATCTTATTGTTATAGCTTACTTTCAAATGTATTCCATTCCTTCTAACACAGTGAATAGTGCCAAGCTCAATTCAACAGATTATATGAGCCTCAAAATAAGGATGTGCAATGTATCTCCAATGAGGTCAAATTATTTGAATATCTCTGAGAAGGAGCAAGCATTTCAGCTGCATTTCTCACATTCTCAGCAGCAGTTTTCTCCTTTATTGCTAGTTTATGTCAAAGACATATGGTTTAGAAGAAGTAGCTCCCTTAGGAATACTCTTGC
Organism: Laterallus jamaicensis coturniculus; assembly: GCA_022605575.1. NCBI lineage: Eukaryota > Metazoa > Chordata > Aves > Gruiformes > Rallidae > Laterallus > Laterallus jamaicensis. Next base: position 10,241,113 of record JAKCOX010000005.1, read on the forward strand.
TTTCAATAAGAATTAGCACTCCATTTCTTCTCCAAACTCTTTCAAGGCTTTGATGTCTTAGCTGAGACACAGCATTCTTTCATCTTGACATTCAATAAAGGAAAGCATGTTTATTTATTTATTTAAATATATTTAGAAATAGCTTAGGTTAATTTAATTAGTTGTCATCTCTGTCTTGACATTGATACTTCAAAGGTCATATTTTCCATGTATATTTTTAAAATTAAAAATAAAATTAAATTTAAAAACCCTTCTCTCGTTTGAGATTATCAATTGTAGATATATTCTCCATTTTAAAATGCATAAAAGATGCAAAAAACCCCTTAGTCCCTCTGGTGGGTTCAGTCAGCAGTAATGGCTGCAAAGATTTATTTTTCATCATTTGAATTTCAGGCAGCCCCAGTACAGTTGAAGAGGGGATGTTTATAACCCAATTTAGCTAATGGAGATAGATCTCTCTTAGAACCTAACATTACTCTGCATGATCTTTAACTCTCTCAACATCATCAGCCTCTGGTCCTGATGTTGGTTCTCTGAGCCACAAGGTAGAAAATAGAGCTCTATGGAATGTTCAATTCCAATGTCATATCCTACTCTGGTTCACTGGAGGATCCCCAGAATAACAACAAACCTGAAAACATCAAGAATGCATACAGTGCTTAGTGTACAGCCCTACTTCTTCAACATTTTCTTTCTATACTGTTAGTAGGCTAGCTACCTAAATAGGAGGAAAAAATGTCTTTCCTGAGAAGATGCAGCCCAGGTTCAGATTTAATGTGATCTATAGTTGCATAGTAATGTTGTCTTACTACTATATTTAACCAGAACATAACAACTTGCTTACCACAGGGAAATCCAGTGTATTGAAACACTGTACCTCAATGGTTCACGGTTCTAAGCGACTCTGAAAATGATCATTGCAAATATTCGTCATTAGGTGTAAAAATTCATTTTAATAGCAGCCTGGTTTTGAGAAAACACGATGCTCTGTATTATCATTAATCAGTTGTTCAAATATCTAAATATGGGCATAGGATAGTTTTCTGATTTAAAGACATTTTATAACTATGTATGTTGCATTTGGTGCTAAAAATATTGTCTGCTGTTGTTCATTATGTACAGAAAAGAAAGGAAATCTTCTTGTAACACTTCAATAGCTTATAAATTAAAGATCTAATGTTCTTAAAATTTAAAGTTCTTTTACTTCAGATATTCTGTGCGTATTCCCATGGATTCCTTGAGCTAAAATTTTTCATGCCAAGTTTGAGAAGTAATTTAAAAAACACATTTAAACTCTCATCTTGTAGCTAGTTCACATAATTTTCTCCTAATATAGATTCCTTCCTCCTTTTAACATAAATTCAATATTCTTATGATCAGAGCCCTATTAAGAACTCCTTTCACTGCGGTTTAATTTTCAGAAACCCGAGAAATATTCACCAGTATTTTCAATGTAAACCACCAAATCCAGCTGCAAAAGAATGAATCAATACCATCCAGAGAGAACCCTACTGTCCTACCTTAAATAGAGGCGTATAACTTTATTCCATATTTTATTATCTCCTGTTTCTGAGTATAACATTCCATCTATGTTTAATCAAAAAATTAAATCACCATTTTAATAGATTGAGATATCTGAGAGTGTGCAAAGATAAAAGCAATGAACAGCTCTTTTGGATCCATTTTAGATCTATGCAACTCCTCCTGGATCATTAAAAAGTGAAGGAATCAATTACAACCAGCAAAATCAGTATGTGACAGTTTACGAAAATGCAATGAAACATTCAGGGTAGATAGGAAGCTGAGTTAATAATTGACCATACACCATAAAGTATTAGTTGGAGCCTTGCAGGTCTGCTTTCATAAATCAAATACTTTGTAAAAATACATTTATTATTTCCAGTTTTCATTTTAGTTCAGTCATTATAAAAGAAACAATCTCAAGTTAAAGTCAAAACCCTGTTGCTTCACTGAATCGTTTTCCTCTTATACCTGTAGCTGGCAACCATAGTCAATAGATACAAAATCATTTCAAAGATAACTTACCATAAAAAAATGCCCTAAAGCATTCATGTAATCTAGAGAAGGATTTGTGCTGGAAATCAGAACATCATCTCCCAAGACTTCTTGCCTGCCTCCATCATAACTAAAAATCTGTGGCATGTTGAAATGAAGAAACAGAAAGTATAATATACCAGACATGAACAGGCCTGGAGAAAAGATGAAACCCAACCTTTTTTTTTTTTGACACAATCACTTAGATGCACCTAAGAAAACATTGTACATTTTCTAGTCTGGCAGTAGTTCCTCTTAGTGTTAATGTCAGCCCAGCTTCTACCAGAAATACTTGCTGTATTTCTTTAATTTGAATTTTATGTTTAAAATAAAAAGTAGGAACTATTCATGGGAAAAAGCAAGGGGTTAGCCCTTAGCACAGCTTGCTCCTGATCTCAGCAAAAACTTGGCATTTTCTCAGAGACAGTGCTGACACATGAACTGGGATGAATGAAGTCCTCACATTTGTATGCCCTGCTGCCATGAAACACCTCTGTCTTGCCAGAAAATACAAAATACCTTCCTCATTTCCTCCTTTTCTTCTCTTGCATAAACGATTTCTGACAGTGATGATGAGTGCTGGTATCATGAAAGTAATCTGAAAACAGTTATTTCTTATTATGGATTTTCAATCATTAAGCCACATTTTATCACCAATTTCTGTGCTTCTGCCTGTGATCCAACTCATTCTCTGGAAATGTAGAGAGCCGTGGGTCCTCTACCCTATGTATTCCTGATCTGTCAGCACTAGACAACAAGTGAATTCATGTCAGTGGCACTGATACCCATTGGCATCTTTCCAAATAATTTTAGGTTCTTAAATTCTCATCACACTGACAGATCATTGGACTTTCCCCTTTTGCATGAGTGACTATTTTCAGTACCATATAGAGAAGACTGATGGCCTTACTGCTTGTCATTGTGCGGTACAGTAGCTGACTGCCCCTGGATAAGGTGACCCCAGGCTTCCCAGTCTGACTAAGCTAGTGTCTGGTCCTGTTTGCTTTCTCAGGATTTTCCTACTGCCATGATAGGGTTTACTGGGATACAAAAATGTCCTTGGTTTTATTCTCCCTCAGCCAGTGTGTTATTTTATTGACTTAAATCTTCTTGTATCTGTACAAGATCGTCTCCATATATTTGTACCTCTGATCTTCGTAGCTAATCTCATCTGCAGGTTTTTCCTGTAAGCTCAAATTAGTTTATGTTATTATTTCCAATTTACAACAGAACAGTGAAATTGGAATCAGACTGCATGATTGCACTGAACTGCAGAATTTAAAAATAAAGCCACATCAAAAGAGATCTGGGTAAGACAAAGAAAATATTAAAACAGGTTTATGCATACTATTTGCAATTCTTTTGAAGCTGAACAGACTTATGTACATTGATTTCTAGAGTACCTAGATTGGTGGAGAATTAATTGTAAAGTCCACAGCTTGTATATCACTCTGTGCTCTGTCCTCTCTGCACCCTTAATCTATCCAAACTGTAAGGCTGGAGGATAAAATTCTACTTTAGCCTGGAAATACATCTTCTCCATGATTTCTCTTTGAGACTAATGCAGAGTCAGTGCATGTTAAGTGGTTATGGACCTCCACGTAGCAAAGAAAGAAGGTAGAAAACCCCATCAGTGTTGTTCTTGCCTCTTTGTTCTTTTAATTTGATTTCATGTGAACTACTTTGAAATGGCTTTTTCTTTATTTTCCATTTCTATTTTTTCATTCGTAAATTTAAGCGAGCAATTTACATCTCTCTCCTTTCAAAATGACAAGACGTTGACAGTAATTGCTAAGACTATGAATCATCATATTTAACGATGTTCCCCCTGAGTATCCAAAATAAGATTTTGCATAAGCTATTTTCAACTTGGAGTGGTCAGTGAAAAGGCAGTGCAATCAAGATTTTCTGGAATAAACAGCTACACAGTCAGATTTTCTGATATTATTTCATTTCATGGAGTGCACCTCAAGGATGCTGCCTAAATAAAGTACAGTTCTGCAGCATTCCTTAGGCAGTGCTGTCTTGAAGTAGCCTGAAGACCTTGACATGCATATTAATCTGTATCAAACAGAATTAAAAACAGAAAGTATGCAAGTTTACCCTTTTTATCACCTTTCCCCAACTACTCTGGCAAGAAGAATAGTGCAGGGGGTATTAATTTGTGCATTGTTTGTGTCATTCCTGCACAGGAACCATCTTTGTTACAAGTGTTTACACAGCTTTTCTAGAAAGCCCATTTGTGCTTTAATGCCATAGAAAATTATTTTACTTCCATTTAATACTGGGTGTGCCATACAAAATTAAATGTTTATAGAATACCAGCCTGTTAAAAACTAGGATAGGAATCTACGTTGCCAAAATAACTGTTTAAAAAAGCAGAAAGGATTTTAATTACCTGCTCTGGTCCAAGTGACTGCAGAACATTAATCCCATGAAAGACAAAACTGTTACAGCTGGCAACTGGCCTTACTAGTTGGAATGGTGTTTGTGACCTTGCTACCAGTTGGCTGCCTCTATTACATTACAGTATAACTAACCATTAGAAGCGGCGTCCCTCAGTTTTCTACAGGAAAAACCCAAAAACCATCATAAAGCATTTTTTTGAAGTGGCAAATTGGAAAACACTTCCTTTAACAAAACATATGTTGGGTTCAGAATCTGACTGCCTGCTTGTGGGCAGACACGGAAAATTGGAAGAAATGGAAATTTAAGAGTGCTAATAGAGTCGGCCTGAGCATTGTGTAGTTAAACCTGACCCATATGTTTGTGTACTTCTCCATAGGTACACAGACATATGTGGGAGGGCATTACTTAGATACTTACTGTGTATTTACCTGCTTTCCCAGTTCTAGAGTGTCTTGTAATGGGGCACATCATCTTGCATGAGAAGAGGCAACTTGAAATTGTTTTGCTTTTACATTAGCTGCCAACACTTCTGACAGTAGTTGAGCTTTTCTGTTCAGTGGGATTTTCTGTTCTATGCTCTTTATATCCTGATGTTTACTGGGTTTAAAATATATACAGGGTACATGTCTTACCATTAAGATACATTTATCACTGCTGGTAACTTTTTGAGCTGTAGGGTCTAGGATTGGGAAAAAATTCTCTCCCAGTTCTTTTTTTGCATTAATAAGTAAAGAATTATTTGTAGCATGTTTCCTATTGTAGTATATAGGGCTGGCATTTTGTTGGTGGTAGAACAGACTAGTTTAGTCTTTCAGTAATAGCTTTAGAGGCAAACCCCACTGTTAGTGAAAATATATATTGTTATTTTATTAAGTTGTTTCTTCAGGGAAAAGGAAATCAAGGAGAAAACATTAAAAGTCATAGAAAGAACCTGTAGAACCGTGGCCTTAAAGCAGATATGCAGAGTTTAGGGATTGACTAGGCAGGCTGTGCCCATGCCTTGGGCACTTCTGGAGAAAAGGAAACAGAAGCTATAGATGTAATTGCCCACTTCTGATATAAGTCTTTGGCAAGTTATTCTCTCTCACAGATAAAAGTAATAAAGCCCAGTGTAGTACTCAAATAATGAATTAACATAATAGCAAATACTATTAGTATAAAATAATTAGCATTCATCAATATATGAAATGAATAGATTACTTTTTTCATTCCTATGCTTTTTCATGACCCTAGCAGAACACAAACAGGTGAAAGATGAGAGCATACAGTGATGTATATAGTATTTTGCTTTGTTAAAGAGCGTAAACAGTTCTGCAATCTGGAATCATTCAAAACATTTTCTGTGGGGTTGTTTTGTTTGCTGGTTTTCTAGAATATTCTGAAAGCTCTACACACAGGAAAATATAGATTATGACTGTTCTCTGAAATAAATATTCTGTGACTTTTTCCTCCTCCATTATTTTCCCTTTAAAACCAGGCAGAATAATTATTGTTAGCTTCTTTTTACAGACTTCAAATGGGAAGAGAGTTATAGCTCACAAAATTAATATAAAATAGAATACATTTTTTTTTTCCCAACAAAAAGCATTTTTGTCAGGGGTAGGGGGGGTGGCAGGAATAAATCACACAAATACACACAATCTTTCAGCCAGTGAAATTATCTTTTTTATAAACTTCAAAACCAGTTTAAAGTAACTCTTTTCTACTGCTTGACCTGTTTGTCAGAAGGCATCCAGTACAATTTAGATGGTAAGCATAAAGTAGCAATGGGAGTAAAATACGTAATAATACCACACACAGATATGTGTTGTGGCTTATATAGGGCTTTGTTTTATTTACAGCGATATAAAATCTGCACCTCTATGGACTAGAAGGACACACACACTGTGTAACCTTGACATTATAGCCTGTGAAAGACTACTGTCAATCCTGAACGTCAAATCAGGATTACTCATCCATTTGGGATCCTAGAACCTTAATTTACTTTTTTTTTTTCCCTCCCTCCATTTCTTTCTTTCTTAAAATTATAGTTCCTTCAGAAGAGTTAGAATAAGGCAAGTCATCACAGAGAAGACAGATAATTGAGATTCATGCAGATGAAGCAGTCAAATATGTAAATTAAATGCAATGTAGCAAATGGATGTCATTGTGAATATGTACAGTCTGCAAAGAGAAAGACAGAAAGATGCATAGAAGCTTTCTCATTCCACACTGCTTTTAGAATACAAGTTCCTTCTGGCAGAAGTGCTGCACAATTTTGGTCCTCGATAAATATTTATGGGAAGTCTTCCATAGTTCCTGCAGTTTTCTGAGTAGCAGCATTTTTTTTTGTACCACTGACATCCCTTTTGCATTCCTTATCTCTCACAGGCCTAGTTCCAGTATTTTGTATGGATGATCAGCTTTAAGCAGCTACTCAAAAGACCAAATTAAAGCATCAACTTTCAATATAAATGATCCTTGTGTGCCCATTAAAAATCTTCAATGCATGCAGGCATTAATAAATTACTTTTATTAATAATCATCTTTAGCATAACTTACTTGGGATAAAACCTGAAGGAAGAATAGCAGGGATTGTGGGAGAAAAATGTTGAGACAGACACCACTGTGGCAAACAGAATGAGTCAGAGTCCAGAGAAATTGAGCTTACCTGAAATTTCTGAGACTATATTACTTCTCGCACATGACAAAGCAGATGTGCTGCATATGTAGAGCAAGCCTGGAGTTGCCACTTGGGCTATTTCTCACCAGCCTCACCACACACAGTGCCTATTTCCTCCAAATGGCTTCAGAAGGTGATGACATAACTGCTGCTTCCCAAATCCTAAAATAAAAATATTGGCACTCAATGAAACTTGCAGGAGATCAGTTCAAAGATGAAAAGAAGTGTTTCTTTACAGAGTAGGTAGAGGTCTGACTTGCATATCCTCCCCAAACAGCATCTCTCTGCTGTCATTGTCAAAGACAGAAAATCAGACTAGATCACTGGCAGAGCATTGGCTGGACTCTGTAGGACACTTTTAATGTGAATACAACCTCTGTTTGCTGTTTTTGCTGATTTTGTGGTGGGCAACAGTTAGCTGGGGATGGTAAAAAGTTGTACATTGAAAATGGCACTTCCAAAAGGCTGGGAGCCTTTAAGTATGTACCTAAGCATCTGCACAGGAAAATCCCTGCTTGCCCCAAGACTTGCTGAAAACAAGGGCTTTATCTATTTTATTTTTTTTTTCATCTTTAGCGTAGTCAGCCATCTCCTGGTCTTCATCTAGAGTTTATATGTGTTCTTCCAGCTGGTTCACTGACAGGGTTGGTGGCTGTAGAATGTTTCTACTGCTCTACAGTTACATTCACAGCTTCACACTGACTAGTCTCTTTACTTAAATATTGTGAAGGTTCATGGCTTCAGAAACATGACTGGCAACTTACAGGTAATGGAAACCTTCCTGTATCTGAGTTATTATGTACAGATCTTGTCAAGAACACTCCACCTAAAGAGAAGTCTCCCAGTATTTTTACTTTTTATAGCCTTTTTCCCCAAATATAGGATAGATAATGAAAATGGTCCTTTTTGCTAACTAAGCAGTCCAGTCTCTTTACCTCCATAAGTAGCAGTTTCCTATTTCTTCTCTCTTTAATAGAAACATCTTCCCTTTGAGCTTTTGTTTTCTTAAAGTCAATATTCAGCTGAATACTTTCCATTACACACCTTTTGCATGCAAAAAAGCAATCATATACTTGTGGCCACAGTTATCTTGGTTACATTATGGCTCAAGTATACTCTAACGCTACAGCTAATGCTATCTCCTCTCTCAGAAAAATGTTTTCAAACAATTAACTGTCCTGTACTCTCGGTATTAAATCAAGTCTCCACTACAGCCCGGCAGAGCTGACAGCAAAGAGATTGCCTGGTTTTATCCTTCCCACACACCAGAAATACCATTTCTATTTTAGACCCACCTTGGGCACGGTTCCATCCTAGCGTGGGTACCAAGAACTGGTGTAGAACTCAGCTTCCTCTGCCAGGAGCCTGTAGGGGCAAACAGGCTACCTGATTTGCCTGTGCCTAAAGAGAGAGAATGAACCCTTTCAGCCTTGAAAAGCCTTTCTCCCAGCTTGCACAACCTTTCGCTGCTGCTGCTGAAAACCAGCATAGCTGGAGTCTTTCAGCCATATGGACTCTTTCAGCCGTAATGCTTTTACATTTCTTCCACCCTTAGTGTCTTCAGCACCTGTAAAATCTGCTGTGTGACCTTTTTCCTATACCCCCCGTGCTTTCTTGATGAAGACCCTCAGCTCAGGCCTTTCCCTTTTCCTTGGAAGCAATGTGGGGATAAGGGAGTAGGAACCCAAGGAGGTAAAAAAACTACCCAAACATACAGACACAAAAACAATTCCCAAATGCAGTTACTGTGCTGGAAGAGAGATGAGGCATTGCATACAGTTTATGTGGAGCATATAAATGATCTTGTATTAGAAAAGATAGAAGCTAGGTACACTTTAGATCTACCCTCTTGTCTTTTCTTTCTGATGAAGTTTCCCTCTATCCCTCTCTATATTCAGCAGATTCAATGTGGCATGTGCTGGAAAAGGAGCTGTTATTTATCAAATTAATCTTGAACATGCTGGGGCTCCAGTCCGCTTGTGGGTAAGTGAAAAAGTACACACAAGTGTCTCACACTTATCTTTTTCCATTTATTCCAATTTATTCTTAAAGGAGCAATTTTCCTGACAGTTTGCCACTCACCAGCAATTCCCAAATAGAAGTGTCTGAAAAGTCTTTTCCTCCCCCACTTAACGTCACTGTAATACAGGATCCTGAACGGCAGTTTTGTGTTATCTGATAATTGTAGCTAAACAACAAAGGGTTAATAACTTGCTACAGGATTTATGCGCAAATCCAATACTGTCTTAATCTTCTTTAATTAACCTTGGTGTAACCCAGAATTGGGTTCTGATTCACCATACCTTACTGAATGCTTTGGGGTAGAATAAGCAGCAAAGAGACGTAACATTAATGAACATTTTAGTCTTTGAGTTGAATGAACATTATGGCTTTAATTCTTATGTTATTTACTTCAGTTTTAAACTGACATGCGTCCATCATGACCACAGTTGTCCTAATCCACAGCTAACAGTGAGAAGGAAAACCAGGTCTGCTAATCTGAGTTAAACCATTCAACACTCGCACTGTATAGACTTTGCACTTTCTTTCAGAGATAGGTGGGTTATTTCCAATACCTGCCGATCTCTACTTTTAATCAGATCTCATTTCTGTACAATTATCATTTCAGGCTTCTGTTGATTGCTTTTGCTAGGCATAATGAGTAGAAAGAAACACTATCTCATTGTGCAGAATATTGGATTGGTTGGTGTAATAGACTCAGTTCTATTTTTTGCCTTGCTCTTTGAAAAGTTAATTTTCTCTTTCATCAAATAACTAGCAGACTACTAATAGCATATAAGGTTTTAGAGGGATTTGCATTAAAGAATGCAGCTGAGTGCCTTATCTACTTTTGGAACCGGAGTGACATATGGATGCTCTTTTACTACTGAATACCTAAGGTAAAGTTTAACATTTGCTTCAAGCCCCCCTTAGTTTTAAATTCATGGAATAAGAATGTGGATTAGCTCTCCCTGAAGCACACCCGTAGGATGGGGAGGAGGTGATGGTGCTAGCACAGCCTTTGCAAGCATAGAGCTGCAGGTTCAAAGACTCATCAGAGGAGCAGAACCCTTCATTCCAGTTTGAAGCTCAGAGAAATCCTCTTAAGTCATATGCCATTGCAGTGGGCTCTTCTTCACTGTGAATGATAAGTGCCCTGGGAGAGTGCCGAAACCATTTGACAGACGGGATGCTTTTCATTTGGTGTGTGGCACCTGGGCCTCTACTTGCCACAGAACATGGCGAGACAACAGTATATAGACCCTGTGACAATGATTTTCTGCAGCCAAAGCAGCAAGGGAGGGACTGTTAGGTAGGACCTTGCCACGTACCCTGTCATCACATTTTTCAAATAATAGGAGCAAGACTGTGCCCTGTAATAAGCAAGACACAGTCAATCCCATTCAGAGAGTGTAATCTGTGCAATACAGCCCCCATCAGTCCTGAACACTCCCAGCAGTACAGATATGGTGGGAAGCCCTCCAAAAACACAGCTACTTCAAGGACTAGACCCAAAATCTACCTTACACTGAGAAGCTATACATCTAGTTTCTTCCCAAGAAAACTATTGACTACTGTCCTACAGTTATTTGAGTTATCAATCAATCGTTACCATTTTATTAAATCCTAACCATCAACAGCTAAAGAAGTTCAAGGATACTTCCTCAAGTGGCATTTGCAGTTTACACATTGAATAACCTGATGGCTCCCAAGCTGTGTTACAACTACTTAAACTCCATATACTCGTAACAAACCTAAACATCCTAACTTCAACTTTATAGACATCTGACTGCAACCGACACAGTCGGTGATATCTAAAAGAATGAATTCCCACCTTTTTTTCAGAGCATGCTAATGATTCTCTTCAACCTTTGTCATACTTTCCCTTCTTACTAAATCTCCCCAAGACCTACTGAGACTAAGGTCTGTAAAGTAAGACGTGCAGGTTCAAGGACATTTAAGAAACCTCAAATTTTATATACATGCTTTGAAAATCAGCTATTATTCTTTCATAGAATCATTGAGGTTGGAAAAGACCTCCAAGATCATCTAGTCCAACCATCTCCCTACCACTCATATTACTCACGAAACCATGTCTCTAAGTACCTCATCCAACCTTCCCTTAAACACCCTGAGGGACTCTATTGTATCTTGTTTGGAAGCCCAAACGGTGTATTTAGACTCAGCATGTTTGAAGACACAACAGTGGCATTTATTATATTTTCAAAGAACACAACCTGATGATTATATAGTGATTTTCCTGACACTGGCACTTCAGCAGGAAATTTATACAAGATACTTTACCTATCTGAAATTCTTCTGTTTATTTTATCACAAATTAGCCTAGTAGAAACTGGCCTAAAAAAAGTGTTATTAGTCCTTTCCAAAACGGCACTCGTAAGTATAGTTCGCATGTGTTCCTTTACAGAAACCTATCCTTTATATCCCAAATCTGAAGACAATCTTAAGCAGCCATAATTATTTGCCCTCCTGCCTCCCCCAGTCAAATAAAAGCTGATTTTCTAATGTCAGGCTCAACATGATACCATAATCTCTTGTGTATTTACACCTAACTCTAATCCTAACACTGACCCTAGGATTTTTCCCAGTTCAGTGGAACCTGAAAGCATAAAACATCATATTTTCCATGGATTAATCTAGTAGTTATTGTGTTAAAACTACTTTGCAGACTCTGACACAGTAATTGTCTCTTGAATTTTACAGAAATGTACTTTACGTTTACTAAACTCATTGTTCTATTCCACCTTAATTAAACACAGCGCTTACATCATCCTCAGCTCCTACCTATGATGAGAAATAAGGGCCCCTCAATGGCTCCCAGGGAAATCACATTTCTTATTTTCTCATAATGTAATGTAATGACAACTGTCCTAAACTAACTCAAGGCTTTCTCATCTAAGCATTTCCATCACTTACTGAGCCCTATATATTATACAAATTATAGCATTTATCTGAGACCTGATTCAATGGTTCCAGAAAGAATAAGGCATGATTTGAGAAACACAATCAACTTGCAACCTTAAAAAGATTAGAAGAAACCCTAATAGCCTAGATGATCTGTTCACAACCACTGGTTCTTTTCATCGCTGCTACCCTTGTACACATCAACACAATGAGCTATTAAACTCCACGTGACATAGTAACAGAAACTACTCCAAGAGTGGGCAAAAATTCTACAGAAGGAAGTGCAATGAACATTTTCTCACTGAAAAAATATATTTTGAGAAAATGTTTCTAGTGTTACTCTGTTTTCACACCATGGTAGTGAGTAATTCACATGCTAAACAAAACTTCCCAGTAAGCCAAGACTGAAAAAATAGTACAAGGTAACATGAAGTCACACTTTTGATTTTCTCAGAGGCTAAGTTCCTTCCCAACCTAAGAGAGGAACATCTCTTTCATAGCACTCTCATTACCTTACAGGTTACTTCTCTAAGCCTCTACATTGAGACTGTTCCTAAACCCAGATTATGCTCAAATGGCTTCAGCATTATTTAAAAAAATAAAGATGATAGTAACTTTCTTGATTCTGACGTGTCTCAGTTACAGTGAGAGAAGGGAAGCTGTCCGAAGCCCATGTTGACCAGCTGTGTTCACTCTGCATCACAGAGTTCATCTGAAAGGTGGCAAGCCATGTACTCTTTGTATTAAAAAAATATCTGCAAGTCTTCATTAAGTCATTTCAGCTGTAAGAGGCCTGACAAGAGAAATTAGAATGTAATATTTTGCATGCAAAAGGCCAGCAAGCACATGACTGACATTTACTGACATAAATAGTGCAAATAAATAAAGACAACTAGAATTTTCCACAATACCAGTGCTTGAAATGCACTGTCTAGCTTTGGAAAGAAAGTAATAAAACTTTACAATTCCCTTTCTGTTTCCTTTCTTGCCTTTTCGAGTTCAGTGACAATGATAATTTGACCCCCCAAAAATTGCATTTTTATTAATAACAGCAATTTGATATAAATTAAACTTTAATTATATTCACTAGGGCATTGATTTGTGGTTCCTAAGTTTTAATTTTCCTTTTTAAAGTAACATGCTGCTTTTTTTGTGGGTTTGTTTGGGGTGTGGGTTGTATGGGTTTTTTTTAAAAAATGTATTTTTATTTTATTATTTTAGTATTGTCACAGTAATTTATATTATTTAAAATAGAAAAAATGATGAATGGGTTTCTACGTGCTTGTATTTCTTGTGTTTCAAAAGTTTTTTGAGTATTAAGTAATCTTAGACTAACTCTCCCCTAATTTTTACTTGCTTTATTTCATATGAAGTATAAATAATTGAAAGAACTGTAAAATCTTCCAAATATTCCAAATCTTCCAAATCTTCCAAATGGAAGGAGATATGACTTTCATGGAAAGGAGATATGACTTTCAGGCAAAACCATTTACCTTACGTGCTTACATAAAACTGTTTAACAGCTAACTAAGCATATTAATTCCTTGTGAGTGTTCTCTTTCTTTTGGTTATGATCTATTAAATGCTTTGAGTTGCGTTAAATAATTATTAAAATTGTTCAAGAAGCTCTGGAAGAGGAGCTACTAGGGAAGACTGTTATTAGCTGCTTACATAATTTACCTTGCCCTTAAGTCTGCATAAAGGCAGTTATGTTGTCAGTTATGTTGAATAAGAAAAATGATACTGGAATAGGCTTCCCTGGGAGATGGTGGAGTCTCCTTCTCTGGAGATATTCAAGACCCGTCTGGACGCCTATCTGAGTGATATGTCCTAGGGAGCCTGTTTTGGCAGGGGGGTTGGACCTGATGATCTCTCAAGGTCCCTTCCAACCCCTACAATTCTATGATTCTATGATACTGTTTCCTACACACTTTTTCCCCCAGACCAAAATTGGTAACTGCTAGCATTTCTACAGCTAAATCATTTTGCATATTCGTGGCAATGAGAATATAAAATATTCCCTGAAATCTAGACAATTGCAATGTAAAAGAGAATCAAAAATGGGATATTCCTGATTATAGAATATGCCATATAGGTAAAAGGCAAACTGGACTTTCATCAATTCTCTATACCAGGAAAACAATATCTATTAAATCTTTATCCACTTTTTACAATAGATGCTTTTCAATAAGCATCTTCACTATCGCAGTGCAAACAGTTTCTCATACAGAAATGCCAAACTTGGTTGCAACTAAGGAAGCACTTAGCACCACAGGAAATTAAGGGTGCTTAGCACCTTACAATAGGAGATCTAATACTACTGCTGCTCTCCTTTTAGATTGATGAATATGAGTTTATTTATCCATCACAACTGTAAAGAAGTTACAAAACGCCTGTGCACATTCAGGGAGATGCTATTGATCTGTTCCTTTTCTTCAGGGACTAAAGGGCATCCAGATCTCTTAGACATTCCAAGGATGAATGATAGAGGTCTTATGCCCTTTAAAATACCTCTTGGGAAAGATTTTCTATTAGTCCAGATTGAGTAGAAAAAAAGGGTGGTGTGTTTGTTTGCTTTCTAAGTGTTTTACTACCTGTAAAATAGCTTACCTGAACTTCACAGTGAAATAACAAAAGAAGGTAAAGAGGCACACTGAGGTGAAGTGACCAAACATTACCTTTGAGAATTGGAGGTTACTTCAAAGCTCATTCAGACTGGTCTTTCATTTCTTAGATTCAGGGCTGGATGGAAAACACATTTGAAAGGAGAAAGAGACAGACAGTTAAAAATGGCTAACGTCCATAGCACTCTCCCAGGATGTGAAGAACTGAAGTCTATGAGTATGCTGACTACAGATTACAGTGAGATCTCGATTCATATATTTTTTTAAACTATGATGCAAAAAAATAATAAAATAAAACTCAGATTTGACAGACTCTGAATTGTAAAATTAATAATATATTGTTAAAATTTCTAGGCAGCCCTCTTTAGCTGCATGAATACATGTATCAGCTGTGGAAAGTTTGTGTGGTGTCAAATGGAAAGATGGGTGAAAACTGATTTCAGATTTTAAAACCACGTACAACTGGCTCTAAATCTTATCAGAACTACCTCGTTCCTCCACAAGGTACTTAACTCAATTGATAGTCTGTCATGTTACGATAACATAGCACAAAATTTTACCAAAACACATTTACAGATGGTAATTAGGATATTATGATAACTGTTATATACTGATGATATTATTTCTTCCTATTTTTACTAGTGAAACAAATGACAGTTTCCAGTAGACTTAGTTAATCTGTTAGACTTGTGTCATTTTCTGTACTCACTAGAAAATGTAAATAAAAGGTATGGTGTTATTCCAACATAAGGAGAACAGAAACTGATCTGTATAATTGTTTCCACTGTAAGCAAAACATAAATTAATTCCTTTAAAACCAGTAAGTTTATATTTTTTTTAACTAATTCATTAGTTTAAGCATATGTAGAATGTGAATTTGCCACTTTGCTCTGTCAGTTTGGCATAGAAAGTACAGTGAAAGTATAGTCTTGCTTTAAAAGAATAATTTGCTAAATTTATTCACAGTCAATAGCACGTTAGCACATAGAGTGCTTTATGCTTTTCATATCTTTTTTTTCTTTTTCATTTGGAAGATTTGCTACACCTAATAGCTTTTTCTTAGTAAATGCTCCTTTTGAGATTGAACACTTTTCATATAATTAATTTTCCCTAAACACATTTTCAGTGCTTTTATGTGATGTTAATAAAAGCTGAAATGCTAGTTTTCAGAAATCATATGGCTGGCACAACCTATAAAGATGTCAATTCCAAGTGACAGTCAACACATTGCAGGATGAAACCATATGTTTATAGAAAAAACAGAGAGGAATTTATCACAACAAAGTCTTTGTAAGAAATGCACGCACTTGAATGAAAGCTATTGCCCATCTTTAACTAGATTGAGTCAAGTCAGATAGACTTAGATATTAAATCACAGTTTTAGTACCAGCAAAGCAGATACAATCTTATGGTAGAACCAGCTGCCACCCATATGTGACTTTTCAATAATAGTGAAGACAACATTTTCAAATATAACTTAATGATTACTTCTTTTAAGATAAAGACTACAGAGAAGCCATGAAAAGACTATGCAAATACATTCCAATACTTCAGACAGGAAAAAATAAAATTATTTAAGTCACAATTAACTGGCTTTCTCTATAAGAAAACATTTTTTTCTAACAGCAAATGGTATTTGTTGAAATTTTACTACTCTTACCTTTCTGAGTAAAATAAATAGAAAGATAATGGCTGCAAGCTTAGACTCTATGTTTTAATGTGCTTGATACTGTACCTGTATTGAATTTGTTCAAGGCTCCATGTGGAGTTTGATCTACAGGTGGGGTGGATCAGTTAAGTATCATCCCTTTGAACTCTGAGAAGACATGATGGTCTGAAAATAAAATAAAGACCACACATTCAAATTCAAGCTCTTATCTAGGCTGCTAAGAGGATCACATTATATTATTTAAGTATCTCAAGCTGCATTCATCTGAGTTTAAAGAAATTTGTATCAGAGTTTATAAAAGTATACATCAGAAGTCTTGTGAATACTGGCTCCAAGTCAGTGATGTCACCAAGCAGTAATTGCTTTGTCACAGCATCTTTCAACAGCTATGTTTTAGCAATGTATTATCTTGGCTATATATTATTTATATAGCCTACGGGAAGGATGGAGAGGGACTGTTTATCAGGGAGTCTAGTAATAGGACAAGGGGTAATGGGTTTAAACTAAAAGAGCATAGACTT
The DNA here is from genome assembly GCA_022605575.1 of Laterallus jamaicensis coturniculus. NCBI lineage: Eukaryota > Metazoa > Chordata > Aves > Gruiformes > Rallidae > Laterallus > Laterallus jamaicensis. Next base: position 10,257,979 of record JAKCOX010000005.1, read on the forward strand.
AGATTTGATATCCAGAGAAAGTTCTTCACTCTGACGATGGTGAAGCACTGGCACAGGTCTCCCAGAGAAGCTGTGGCTCTCCCCTCTTTACCAATGCTAAAGGCCAGGTTGGATGGGGTTCTGGGGGACATGGGCCAGTAGAAGGTGGACCTGCCCATGACAGGGGGTTGAAAAAAGATGATCTTTAAGGTCCCTTCTAACCCAAACTGTTCTGTGATTCTATGATTCTATTTCTGGAAGCTTTCTAGCTTTTATTTCTAGGAAAAAAAGTAAAGGAATAGCTTCAGTTTCTAATTTATATTTAGCTAGTAATCAAGCGAGCCAGGCACAAAATGCAGACTTTATCTGCTTTAGTAACTGTTCTACATAAAGTAATGATATACTTCATTTGTTTGAACAACAGGGGTATACAGTATGGATCTATACGTACTGGTCTGAAACCGTGCCAGGACTGAGGTATTGATTTTGATCCTGAACTGCATCTTTATAAATTTATTCTGCTAAATTTCTGTATCATTCATGATAAACAAATAAGGCAAGGCACTGTACTCTGTCACTTCCCATTTTTAAGACTTTTCTTAATGTTGAATCAACTTTTCCGAGTTTAGCTGTTTGAGTAAGCCCACCCCAGTAACCTACATTTTCTATACACAAGATTCCTTTGTTTCTAGTGAAAGAAAAAGGGAAGTTAATGAACTATGTGGCTTCAGAAGAAGTGGTTTACCAATATTTTGCTATTTGGCAGGGTGCTTTCAAAGGGGAGCTTGCGTCCATCCTGTGAAAAAGTCACCTGAATTTTAACTAAATACTAAAGTTTAAAATCAGTGTTTATGAGGGAGCTAGCTAAAAGCCTTAACTGGTACACTGTCACTATAATTTCTCTCTCAGTTCAGTCATACCTTCAGTGATATATATCAATATGATGTATGCCTTAGACCTATATGAGGGGCTTTTTAGGGTTTGGTTTTCTGTGGGCTTTTAAAATGTAGTTCAACTGTTAACTCCAATTGCTGTCTGCGTTTTCAAGGAACTTAAACTTCATCAAAGACAACATATTCAAGTGTATCATTATATTGTCATTTAGAATAAGGTTTTAATCCTATCAGAAGTAAAATTTCCAAACAACTGAGTGAATTAAAATACAGCCAGGAAGCTTTTGAAATTACAGGATATCTAGCTGCTATTCATCCATTCCTGACTGTCATTTCCTAGTAGAAGCTGTACTGAGTGATATTTGTGCAGTCTGCATGAGACCATGAAATCAAAGCTTAGTGCATCGTACATCAGGTGTGATGCTTTCACATAAATGTATTCCTTCCACTGAAGCACATCTTCATAGATCCTTCAACCATGGAGTAGCTTCCAGATGGAGTGGAGGTTTCCAAGATAAGGCAATAACTTTTCTGGTTAATAATAAAGTAATGTGTAGATGAAAGCTCATTTTTCCCCCTGCCTTCTACATATGATTCATTGCTCTTTTGCAAGTGAAGCTATCATTCTTATGAACCAAAATCAACAGTTATATTTCATAAAAGCATCAAGCTCATGACATGGACAATCTTTACTTTTCCTATCATTGAATGCTGTTAGCTTCTCTGCCTTTGTGTCATGGCTATTTTAATTTTTAAATAATATAAGGTCAACCAATATTATGAAAATAAATATCTGTTTTTACAATATATATTTTAAAATTATTTTTGATATGTTTCTTGTTGAGAAGCTAAATAAAAAAATGATGGATTTGCCACAAAAAGACCCTAACATACCCAGTTTCTAACAAAATAAGCAAAAGAGATTCCATCATGCCTTTTTTTCCCCTCACTGCATTTTCCTAACTTTCCTAATTGACATTATAAAACTATAGCAAATTAAAACAAAAAGAAAAAAACCCCTGTTTTCTTTTATGATAATTTATATGAACTTATCCTGTAAAATGTTGTAATTTTTAATCTCTAAATTTCTGTTATTGTCTTTTTTCTATTGCTGTGTTAGAGATCCACAAAATTGAGCTAATATTAAATTAAATAAAATTTTCAAACTTCTGAATTAAGACTTCATTTTGTCATCTAAATCTGAATTTTAAAACTAGCAGTCCTGTAAGGTTCTACCTCACAAGTGGTACAATTCATTGTATCTGGAAACTCATTTAAGTCTAATGAAGGCCTACAGTTTTGTTTCTGGAAATCAGGCATGACTTTTTTTTCAGCATCAACTCACTTTCTTTGTCATGTTTTTCCCAGCAAAGATCAAGGAGCTAAGGTTTTCTCTGTTATGTCTCCTGGGTTTTTTAGCAGCAAGTTCTCAGAATATAGCTGAAATGATTCTTCAAAAAATGAATTAATTTTGATTTTTTCAGTTTTAGACACTGAAGGGAAAAATGAGTCGAACACCTTCACAGCCAGAGGTTTGCACTATAGGAGGATGTAAATGAACCCACAATTTCATCTTCCTTTCTGAGAAGCTAAATCCTTTTAGCGAAGTGGGATATTAACACAACTGTATTCCTAGTTTCTTGAAGGTAAGGGTCAGCTGTGCCCACAAAAGAAAGGCTGCCTGTTTTCTTCGTCAGGATCCAGGCTATATGGATCCATGTACTTAAAGCTCTTCACTGAAGTACGTCACTGAGGTCAGGGGTATTTTGCCATGTGCAGTCATCCAAGAGCGTGCATCTAACCATTTCCCTCAGTAGTTCTGGGTCCCACCCGGAGGTTTGCTCAGTTCTTCCTTTGTGATGTGATTCGAGTACTTCACAGGTGGCACTTTACTCGTTAGGCCTGCTGGACAATGCCTGTTGTCTCTCTGAATTTGATTTTTCCTTTTGAATGATGGACAGATGTTTAAAGTTTACTATACACACATGGGAATTGATGAACAGGGATCTGGAGTTTTTTCTGGTTTTGCCTTCCTTGCTCGAGGACATGGTTTTCTTGAAAATTAATGCACCTACTAATGCATTTTTAGAGTTAATGACAATATTTTTCACATATTTTAGACTTAAAAAAAACTTCAGAAATATATAAAAATAATGAAAACTCAGTTTTGTTTTCATTTATATGTATAACATTAGTAATGGAGGTACATATTTTAAATGAAATGTTGTATTAAACTAGGCAATACCATGTGTTTCGTAGCCATTACAGTTGAAGGTAAAGTCTACTCTCAGATGCATCTGGGCAACCTTTTATTGAATGCTTACACCTTCCCACATGGCTGAGTAAGCACATGAGAAGATCCTACAGCGTGCAGTGTCTTTAAAGTTACAAAGTGTCCCAGAAAATCTAGTGTTTGTCACAGTACAGAAGTACAAGTGTGCTTTTATAAAGCTCTAGTCAATTCCAAAATAAGGCTAATACATCTTTGAATGGCTCTGATAAACTAATACGAGACCTCTCTTGATTCAGGGATGAATGGGGACTAAATTATTATTTTGTGGTGGGTCATTAAATTATGCAGGGTTCATGTGAACTCAGATATATGGGCAAGACAAATCATCTCACCTGTGGCCTGAACCAGTGACATCAAAGCTGAATCATTGATCCATTATTCCAATTATCTCTCTTTTGTGTAGGTGGATAATCCTTTAACATCAGGACAAGCTTTGACTGTCTCAGCTTGATGCCCATTTTCATCACTGCCAACAGTTGCAATCAACCCACTGTTCCTGCAGCAAACAGTTCCGGAAGCTATTAGTGCTTTTACAGATCTCAACAGACAGTCTTGCTGCACATTTGCAAACAACTGTTCCGTATGATTAGTGTCAAACCAAACTACTAGAGCTAAAACATTCTGAACAGGAAGATTTAAGGCATGAGAATTGTAGTGCCATTGGAAAATACTTATTCCCTTTTAAAGGGAATGCTGACTTCCCCAACATAGTATTTTAATTTTGATAGTACTATAAACAGAAAGTGGCTTTGGAAGGAGGAATTATAAATGCCACATAGCCAGTCAATATTCCTGAACATGGAGGTAAATGTAAGTAGGTATCTAAAATCAAAGAATACCAGCAAACTTAATGCGGCTAAGCTCACATTTTTACACTGATAAATGACTTCATATTTATTGTAAAAGATATTATAAATGAAAATAAGCTCCAGTATATGTATCTTAACAACATTTTGGTATAATCTTGATGTTCTCTTAATCGGTTTTGGATGCACTGCACAGCTTTAAAGTTGACATTTTCAAAAATCCTTTTTCATGGTGTTCAAAATACCTATCATGTACAGCCTAGGCCCTAAAAAACTAATCCAAAAGAAAATTCCCCACTGTGTTAGTTATATTAAGCTTAATATTAACATATTACAAAGTGAAAGGAAGACACCTGTAGGCATTTTAGTTTGAGTGCATCATTTAAGCATGCATCCAAAAGATTTGCTCAGTGTCTGAACTTTCATCCCTAAAATTACTTAAGAGTTTGTTATAAAATACTGGAGTAGTAGGGCTGGATCCTGGGTATTGCAGCTCTAGCACTTAGGGCTAGATTAACACTATAATTAGGATGCCTTAAGCAAAAGAGAAATTGACAGGCAGAGCACACCTCATCAGAGAACAGATTTCCACTCACCCATAGTTATTCTGAACTGCTGTCTTGTTCAGCTCCTCAATCCCCTTTTCTCCTTTTTTGTTGCTTTGCACAGAGACAAGGACTGGCACGTCCTTTTCCCATCATCTGTCTATCTCTGTCCTCTTGCTAACCACTTATGGAAAGAGGTGAGATAAGCCCATGCACTGCTTTTCCTTCTCTGTGCACTTAGAACCACTCTGAGCCTGCAAATACGATCTTCAGTCGTTTGGGGAATGGTATGACTGAGCTCAGTGACTGGTTAATGCTAGTCTTTCAGTCTCTGCAAGCATTAGGAAATCTGTCTGATTATATGAATGCTTATATCCTACAATCAGTCAGGATTTTTGCCTTAAACATTAAATATTTGTTAGCTGAATAAGAATGTTGCTTTCCTCCTCAGCTGCATAATATAATTTTAATAATTTACTATAATATCAAGTTTCTAGTTGTCCTAAGGAATCACACTTAAGAAAAATAACATCAAATTTATTAAAGCATGGGGTTTACACATCATAGTAATTCAGCAAAACAGAACTGAATTCAACTAACAGTGTGGTTGTGCTGCAAGGGAAAAACAGTCTGTAGCAAGACATCAAATTGGTTTCAGGAAAATAGCTGAAGAGCCCATGCCAAAGAGTGCTGCTGCTGCATTGTGTTTGCATTTCTGTGATGGGATTTACATAACTCAACATGACATTATATTGGCTAAGACACAAATCTAGTCTTTAATCCAACAAGACGCACAGAGCTTGCTGTGTTGTGTCACCAAGATCCCCACCGCCAGGCTTCTGTATCTTGCTCAGCCAAATACAATCTTTATGCATATTTATCCATTTAATACTTGCTGCATGTTACCCACTGCCTGCATGCCCACAAAGTTACAGTATACAGATATAAAATGCTCCCCTTGCAGACAAATTATTTGCCATTGATACATAAGCACCGAAATGGCAATTGCAGTTCTGTTTACACAGTAAATGAGAATATGTCTTTTCTCTATTGGAACACTATTGCCCCTCTAATCTTTCTGCTTTCTTTCCTTCCCCTCATATTTACTGGCACTTAATGAGTTTTTGCAAGAACACTGTGGGAATCACAATCTGTCCATTAAGCACACCAGCGAAGATGTTCTTTTGCAAAACGCTAATGAAGAATGCAATTGCAAATCTGCGCTGTAGACCGAGTTCCGGATCTGTAGGCTGTGTAATAATTTTGAAAGAAAATACTAACTTGATACTTACCTAAGACTGCTCAAGTTTCTTCTAAAACTTCACAGTTACTGCTGCAGTCCTTAGTTGACACTTTGCCAAAATCAAAACCGTGGGCTCCCTGAGGAAAAGTAAGATACATGATTTGTTTCTGAGCTTGAGTGCTACGAATAGCAATATCAATAATACCATTAGGCTGGTCAGTGTCAGATTACAACCGGCATAGGAGCAAAATACAATTTTACTAGCCTAGAGTTTATTCCTAAAACTGTGTTTGCATTCAAGTTTTGCCTTTTATAGACATGATTATCATGTAAAATGACAGCACTACAGAGATGTTCCCTATGACTACAGGAAATACTGATGAACTGTCCACAAAGACGACAAGCTACTTTGACTTAAAATGTTTAAAGACAGTTCGCTCTCAGTTCTCCCATTGGAGGTTCTTTAAAAATTATCCCTCAATTTGTCTGATAAAAACGTCTCTTATCCCTTCACTCCTACATACAATTTTTAAAATTTCTTTAGTTGTTAAAAGACTATTCTTTATATTTTAAAACTTGATTTTCCATGCTAAATCACTTATAAATCAAATCCTATCATGCCTATATAAACCATCTTCAATCTCTGTTTTACATTTACAGTCCATGATTCTGCTGATTCTGAGCCAGTTCCTTTGGTTTTTCTCAGTCAGAAAATCCTTTCCCTCTTCATACATTCATACTTTTCTCTTTAACGTGGATACTTTTTCAGCTGCCATTTGCAATTCCCAGAGCTTAACTGAATTGAAAACTGCAGAGAATACAGTGCTTGAGCACTTCCTCGCCTAAGAAATTCTCTTGAAAGTCTCAGTTGGCAGTGCCGTTTTGTCATCTACAGAGTGATCTAATGATCCTATATTAGAGTGGAAAGTACAAAACTGCATTCAGAAAACCAAATGAAAACAAAACAGTATCAAAAAATCGACTGCATAATCTGCTCCTGCAACTGCTTGCAATTTTTCAAACTTTTCTGCATAGACTTCCCTGTTTAGTCTATTTTGAGGCAACAGCTGGCTGTTGATGAGGCATAATTATGATTCAGGCAAAAACAACCCACAAGAAATGCACCATTTTCCCGTGCATTTATAGGTTCAACTCAACTCAGTTGCAAAAAACACTTACGAGCTTCCTTCTGCTATCTGGAAAAGGTTGTGGTGAGTTGGAGCACTCCAGCTAGCACTGCTTGGACTGAAATTGCTTTGGTTAACGTGCTCATTCTCAGACTTGTCAGTTAAGGATTCACTTGCCCATATGCTTTGTTAGACTTCAAGTCTGTTGAGAATGGTACAGACTCCCATTCTCTCATCTTTCAAACTCTTCTGAGTGTTGCCTTTAGACATATCTTTTTTCTGTAGGAAAAAAAAATAGAGATGTATTACTTGATTTTATTTCTGTACTCTAATGATTGTTAGAAGAATCAAATTTAAATAATATACTGGTTGAAAACTAAAGCGCATCAAAGGAGCTCTATGAAGCAAAAATGCAACATGCAAACTGGAACTTTCTAAAGGAAAATAGGATTATGTTGCTTCAGACTGCATGAAATACACTACAGTGCTAAAATAAAGACAATTTCAAAAAATCCCTAACAAACTCATAAGCTCTTACTAACATCTGTCACCACACAGTATCTGAGTAACTATACCTTCATAGTGGTTTAGTACATCTTCATTCTAAACCACCATCTGTTCTGATCTTTAAAACTGCATTTAGAGTGTGTGGGGAAAGGTTGTTTTTAAAGTCAGAAATTTAATTTGTATAAATGAGTTGTGGTAATAAAAATGCATACTCAAAGTACTGTATTAGTTTATGAGAAAAATAAACTTATTAGTTAAAAAGATTCTAAAATGACTTCTGATCATTGCTGTAACTCCTGATTCAGGAGTTTCTCAGCAATAAGCTGATGACAACTCACTAACACTTCCATAAAGTGGAAGTCTAGGCTTCTCTCACACATTCACAAATGAAAATGTGCTTATATTTCAGCAGATCCAATTTCTAAATGCGTTGTTAAAAAGTTCACTTGTCAACAAACCCATAGATAAAGGGTCTTTCTTAAAACATAGCATTCAAAACATAAGTTCAGTCTGTAACCAGTTGTACCTCTAGTTACTGTATACTTCCTGTGAAATGACTGATGGAAATGAAACCTAAGAATATAGAATGCAATTTATCTGCTAGCAAGTAATTTCTTGCTCTTTGCTGCCTGTGATTATCATCTTGGTCATGTTACACTCAAAAGTGAAGTTTGTTTTAGTTTTTAGAGTTGATGTAAAGGACTATTTAACTAGTAGAAAACTCTGCAATAACACAGGGAACCTGCAAGAGTTGAACTTTTTGTTCTGCTTCAGTCACTGCAAGTGTGCTACATCCTAAGTGCTGCTTTGATTGGTGGGGCTGGAAAAAATATTATTAGAGTTTAGACACTCATGCACTAAAAAGATAAGGAAGCAAAGGGGAACTATTAACATTTAGAATTAATTTGGAATTAGAGTTTTCATAAGTAGTGTGCTTTTTAAAATGAAAGCGCTGGTTGATGGAAACATTTTTCTCTCTGGAAAAAAAAGTTGCAGCCTTGGACTCAACTAAAGGACTTCCAGAAGAGAAAAACCCAGATGTTCAAGCAAGCAAAACTTTCACCAAGGATATGGCTGAAGCAAACACTGCAGAAAGTGTGTCACCTAAGAGCCAGTATCTGCCACTATTACTCATCCTGAACAATAATACTGGGTTTTAGCTAAAGCTTCTTAAACATAAGACATGTTTGGGCCACACCACGTTTGAAGCAGTTGAGTCTGGCAGAACTGAATAAACTCTAAGGTGTTTCTCAGCAATCTCCCTGGTCTATCAAACGCTTCATCAACTTCCAAAACTATTTTTGTCGCATCTGCAGGTGACCCTTTGTAGAACAGGGAACCTATGTGCGACTGCCCTGCACATAGGCTTGTACTACATGGATTAGTGTAAATCAGCAGGCACCTCTTTCAACACTGATTTAGTAAGACAAAGATTTCTGAGAACCTCTGAGACATTTGAGTTTTGCCAGAAAATTTTCATTGCAGGAGTTTTCTTGGGTAGAATTCTGAATCAAAACTAGCAAATGACTCAGCAACAATAAATATCTTGATTACCAGACTGTTTCCCTTGTCTGAGAGACTCACAGTAAATTTTCACCAGCCAAGGATAATGTCTCAGGCTGAACATACTTTTGCAGTCAGCACTATGCTATCAGCAATTTAACTGCTTAGGATTTTCCCTCTTCTCTAATTTTCACAGAGGATGGGAAAAGATTTAGCTTTCAAGTACGTATTGAGTGGAACACATATTTATACGTATTCACATATGTGTATATACATGTAGATTTACACATTGCATACACATATACTTATGAATCTATTGAAAAGGTCAATATAGGAAAAATATTTTCCTCATCCATATTTTTTATAAAAACCCTCTAAAACTAAGCAGAATTATGGCAGAAATTACAGAGGTGATTATGAAAATCAATATAAAACATTTGCAAGGCTTGTTTGAATTATAAGTATTAGAGACTTGCTAAGTGCTTGATACTAATATAAATATCCTTAACCAGAAAATACCCAACAATAACTGTGAGAAATCAAGATGCTTTGAGTCTTTTCATCAGTGAGATCAAATACTGAAGTAGCTTTTCTATGGTTAATAGTCACAGCAAACCAAACTTGTGAGCAGCTGCTGGAGAAAATAGCTTATTGATGTTATACTGGGAAAGAACATGAGTCTTGCAATCTGTGCAACAACCAAATGCAATAAGAACTGTACATTTGATTTAAGATGAAATATTCATTTAAAATGTTTACAATTGTAGTACAGCCTTTATTCAATATTTCTTTCATTGCTATAACTTTGTAGAAACAACTTTTGAGCAGTGGGTGAGTTTTCAAAATAAAATAAACTATAGAGAAAGGGAGACAATTTATAATGCATAATAGATGGAAGAACAGGTGCATCAGAAAGTTTTGTGTTTTGGACAGCTTGTAAACCTGAGATATTTGGATGTGAGTGGGCTATAAAGACTGTAAGCAGAGGTAAAGCAAGGAAACAAGTAAAGCAAAGTGGTATTATTGTTCTGATTTGAAATACTAGATTCTATTTAGAAAGACTTGGGCAGGAAGGTGAACCCCTCAGGGGTCTGTGCTGGAACCAGTGCTTTTAAATCTCTTTATTAATGATATTGACAGTGGGATTGAGTGCACCCTCAGCACATTTGCTGATGACACCAAGTGGTGAGGTTAATATGCCAGAAGAGGTTAATATGCCATCCAGAGGAATCTAGACAGGCTGGAGAAGTGGGCCCAGGTGAACCACATGAGGTTCAACAAATCCAAGTGCAGGGTTCTGCACCTGGGTCAGGAAAAGCCCCTTGATCCATACAGGTTGGGAGATGATGTGCTTGAAAGCAGCCCTGAGGAAAAAGACTTGGGAATACTCATGGATGAGAAGCTGGGCATGAGCAACCAATGTGCACCTGCAGCCCACAATGCCAACTGCATGTATGAAACTTCCCTCATTTATTACTTTATGTCTCTCACCTGTGCTTAATTTGTCAATAATGCCCAAGTTATATTACTCTATATTATGAACAATTATACCTCTAAATGCACCTATACCAAGTCAGCAAACTTCCTTAGAATTAAATACTCAAAAAATATGTTCTCCCATATATACCTCAAGCAAAATCCAAGCTTTGATCAGAACTTAGTTAATTCATACACAGTTGTTGCAACTTGCTAGTGCTTTAAATCAGTCCATCTTCTGGAATGTCTTTGTTTCACATCTTCAAAACCCCTTAAAACATCCATCTATTTCTAGTGCCTATTTCTTGATTCTCAGCAGATTTTACTGTCTTAGCTAGGTAACTCAGGATGTTCTAAGTAGTGCAGGATTGGCTATCACAAAGTCAGGATTGTCATTTCAGTGAGGCAGGAAGCTTGGAGCCAGATATTCAGCTAGAGCAGAGTAATTTTAAAGGAAAATAAAACACATCTATGTACAGTAAGACATCCTCAAAGTTCCCTTTCCCATGCTCTTCTGTCCTTCTGAAAGAGTTTTTTTAAAGCCTAGACAGAAAGGTAGCAGCAGTCAGCAACTGCCAGAGCATTCTCTACGCAGTTCTTGCTTAGTGTGCAAGTGGACTGTACTGTGTTCCTTTTGACAGGTTGTGTTCCCTTATACAGCTGCAAGACTGATGCCAAAATCAGTTTCTACTTTAAAAAAAATTTTGTACCAGGGAAAATAATCAAAAGGTACCCTAAGTGATGTTGTTAATTGGCTTAATCCTATGAAGGGATAGAAATTGCCAAACATCTTTCAACCTTATTGACTTAGTAAGAATAGATGACACTAAGAAAGTTACAGTTGCTTTTCACCACCTGGAAATATCTCTAAAAATTGTGCCTAAAATAACGTGTTCAAAGCAGGCAGGGATGTTGGCAAGCTTTATTGCAAAAATTGATATTAGTATCCTTTCAAACAGTTTCCTTCTGCTCAAAACTCAATGTACTTCAGTATGCATGCTGCTCTGCCGCTGCCTTCCTCACTCACATCCCTCACCTCACCAGCTCAATGAGCTTTGGTTACCCTCCAGTGCTGTCACTTCTCTCTGCACTGCATACTTAAAGTCTTGTCAATATTGTGGAAAAAGATTGTCCTACATCTATAGGTTGCATGTGTTTCCACATATAGAAAACCATTCCCTTTTCTTGACATTTCAAGTCATATTAACTTGAAGGCTTTGTAAAGCCTTACAGAAGTATCCCTAAGTTATAGTTACAATTTTTAAGTCCCATACTTTCCTTGTCACAGACTGTGGTTTCTCTGCTATGTATGAGTCTAATCACAGAGCTGTGTAATGTTACAACTGGGATATCCTTGCAGCAAGCAACACATTTACTAAATTAGAATAGTGAGGCAAATTTACTTGACTCATTCTTTAATCAAGAGAAATACTCCTGATAATGCGAGCTTTGTAGCAGTAAGGACTGGCTAGGGAGTTGAGGATTTGGCCTGAAATAAATACAAACACAAACAAACAGCAACAGGGAAAATTATTTTTTGCCTTCCCACTGGCGAGGATCAAATCTGGTTTACAATACACAACCCTCCACCCTACCTAAGAACTATACCCTGGATATCTAACCACACACAAATGTACATTGTACCATAAGCTTTTTCTGAATATGCTTTATTTTTAAGAAAATTTCCATTCATTTTATTCATGATTAGCATGACTCTAGATGCTGTGAGCTTTAGCCTATTGAAAATTTTCCCCATCTTCTATCACACAGACTTAATTTTTTGAAGGGATTTACATTTTTTGACATTTTAAAAGTATGGCACTATTAGTTATGTACAAAGTATGTAAGGTCAACACTTAAGTACTAATGCCTGACAAAAATAAAAGTCAGATATTTCTTAGCTGGCTTAAGCGTAAGTAAAGGATGAAGTAAAAGCCCTTTGAATTAAAAAAATGTCTTGAACTCATTTTCTAGGTTATGCAGATCTCCACAGAGATCCTTCTAATGTAACCTCAGCATTAAATTTGATGGAAAAAAATGCTAGTATATTCACTCTTAAGAGACTTAAAAATTAAGTTATCCTTTAAAAAAAATTGATTTAAAGAAATTTACTAATTTCATGTATTTTTACTGTATTAAATCATAAAAATAAGTTACCAAAATTTCTCTTGCAAAAGAATGTATTATTATAAATCATTGAAGCAGGAAGAACAAATGGTATACAGTTTATAGAGTATATACATTTATTTCATGTGAGCTGTAAGTTTGTATGTTTTGTAAGAATTATTAGGCAGTACTCACTGTTTTGAATTCCTAAATTAGAAATCCCTCAAACAAATTGCCTCAGAATAAAAAAAGAACTTGAAGACTTGACCTATGTTAGCAAACTAAATGGTGTACCCAACAACACTCCCAACCACTGTGTTGTTTCCATCCAAATTGTTAAACTTTAAGAACTTTTCTAGTATTCTTATGAGCCTTGACAATTAGGGGTGTCCCAAACAATTCACAGATACTCTATGTTAGGCAAGACATTCCAAGCACCATGCTTAATAAGCAGCTTGAAAGCAGCCACTCTGGTGGGCAAGGCATTTCACAACTCCCACAAATGAGACATTGTCCATGTCAGATGGCCTCAATTCCCAAGAGCTCTTCAAGACATGTCTAGTTTACTAGTATAAACATATACGTATATTAAGCTATAGAGGAATCCATTTTCAAATAATTCTGTACATTCTACAGAGCAAATACTTTAAATAGATTGATAACTGGATGCCTCAGGAATACATTACCAAGCAGGTCATTTGTCCTTTAAACTACTATACTGTATGCCGCATAGTGTGTTTAAATGTAGTTCTCTATTTCAGTGTAATCTGGCGTGGAATACTGAGTACCTCACCCGTAATGTCTCTTTTATTGTAATTACAAAGGAAGCATTTATCATGTCTTCATTTAAAGAAATCCTACAAATCAATGAACAGTGTTAATCTCTTGATTTTTAAACACAGTTCAGTTCATTGGTATAACAAAACGGGAGAAAAGATGCTCACAATGTATGCTTTAGATTATTATTTTCTATTTAATTCCAATCAACACTGCTCTGTGATCACTACTTTAGTGGATTTTAATTAGAGTTAGACAAATTACTACTTACAAACAGTTGGATGAATTTGGTCCAACTTTCTGCCCAAGACCAGATGTGAACAGATTTTGAATTTTATTAATATTTGCTTAAATCATGTAGGCAAACAAATTTCAGCCCGTGAGTTCTTGACGAATTGCTCCCTTCCCTATTCACTCTTTATTATTGCTGTGTTTGCTGTGAGATTGAATATTCAAATTAAAATATTTCTGAAGCAGAGCAAGATGCAGAGCAATTATTTTTTGGTTTTAGAGAAAGATTAAAAACTAATTAACATTGATCATTCATTCACATACTGATACTCTTTTCCCAATGTAAAATTGATTATTGGTAATTGCCTCTTACGTTCCACAGAAACATTTGCAGGAATGAATTTGAAATGTTATTATATGCATTAGACAGCACATGCGTACTGGTCATTTGAGCAACTATTGCAAATACTTCTCAGCTATTACTGTGAAATAAGGTAATTAGATTTGCATGATTCTCTAGGCATTTTTTTAATGGCTAGATGTTGCGAAGACATTATTTACCTTTAGAAACAGTGAAAAACATCCCTCCAGTGGTATATCTTTCTACAAACCCTGAGTCCCAAAACCAGTTTGATATGATGGCATATTATCTAAAACCATTACATCTGACTGGTTTGGTCTTTGCTTTCTGTGTGAATGCTTCTGTTTGTTTGGGGGGTTTCATTTATTTGTGGGTTTGTTTGTGGGGTCTCTTTTCTTCCAGAAATTATTTCTGTCCTAGATTCGTAACAGGTCTATAGTGGACTCTGTCACAGCTCATTTGTCCATAAAGTACCATAGCCTCTCTCTAATTGAAAATCATCATAATTTTCCTCACATTTAATGAACTCACTAAGCGGTCTATACCCAAATAGAATTACATGTATGCTTTCAGGTCACTGGTCTTGTAATCATGTTTTTCTTAAAGGTGTTATTTCCTAAACATTTTTCTCTTCTAAACAAAGAACAATGAAACTTCTTGTCTCATTTACTTTTGCACTGCAAACTCTTGAGTTCTCTGCTGCTGAAAGACAGTTCACAGTTAGGTTCATATTTTTAAAATATTATGATATATTATGATATTAACTGTAGATTAAATTTAATAAAGACAGGGAATACAATACCTTCATGAGTGATATTGCCGCTGAGGATTTTCAGCAAGTTGAGAGATGTCTCTGCAACCTTCAGTGAGACAGATATTGCTGCCCTCACTATTTACAATCTAAACTTAAAAGCAGATTAAAACATTTGTATCGTTCTCTAGACCCTGCATTTCATACTAAGTAAAAAAGCTAAGATTCCTCAATTCAGCAAGGTAGTAAAAACTGCAGTGCTGTAATTTTAGGTGTTTTCATCATCTATTAAGCCCTAAGTCTTTTTTTTAGGTCCTCTATGCCTAGCACAATATTGCAACTCAGTGTAACAGGAACAAAGAAGAGTTTAAAAGAGGTGCAATAGCAATTACCTTGAAATTTAGAAGTATTTCTGGACAGAACACTTTAAATGTGAAGCTTCTAAGAATCACGCTACTTTTCACTTCGAGCTTCTAAAATCATTGGAAGCAGACCTCTGCTCCAGAAAAATCGCAAGATTATGAATCCTCTACTTTCTGAATTCCTGACTGAAAAAGCACTTTTCTAACTTTGATTACCATGGCAACTCCTATTAGATACTTTATTAGCTAAGTTGCAGCCAGGGAACAGATTACCCTATTTCGTATAATCATGTCTCTGGTAAGTAAGGTTGAATAATCAATGCAGTGCAATTTTTAACCATTTTACTTAAAAGGTTTCACAGAATATTTTTGCCTGAGAAGTATAAATGAACTTTTCAGTAATATTAAGGGCAACAAAAAGTCATCACACTATTTTTCTATCATTACCATATGCAAATTAATGTTTTAAATAATGGTCCTAAATGAGTTAAAAAAAGAATAAAGTATTATAAACCTCCCCCATTGACAAAATATTGTAATTTTTCATTGTCAAAGGAAATCGCATTCACAAAAACAATAAAATCAATTTTTACATAGAATGAGCTTAGCTAGGCTACAAATGCAGGTTTCACCTTCTTTGACCATTATCTCTTTGATCTTGTGAGGTCTTTGAATTTCCTCCTCCAAATTACTTAATCACCAAGAAACCTGTATATTACAGCTTTTCAGTTTTCACAGTGAAACCAAAGCACCGAACAGCATAATTATAGACAGAGTGGGAACATATTAAAGAAATAAATACTGTATTTAGATGTCATTTGATGGGAAAGACTATCCATTAAAATCCCATTCCTCCTTGAAGCTTAATTGCTGGATGTCCCATAGATCAGAGGAAGAACTTCGTGATGTGTTTCTCAAAGTACATTAGTCTCAGAAGGAGAAAGAAATATGCAGTACTTAGAAAGGTTCTTATTTTGATCCTACTACTACCACATGCATTTTAAAACATCCGAAGTGGCAGTGATAGTGTTTACAGTTAAAGGCTCATGTTAATTAATTTAAAAGTCCATTTTGGATTTTAAACTACAATTTTAAGCACCATAGAAAGAAAATGAATGCATGTATCAACTGAATTCATATAGTACCCAAAATTCTTGCTTTGAAATGAAAGGGCAGTTAATAAGACATAAAATAAATACAGAAAGGAAACTACCAAGAAAAATCATGATTACTCAGATGGGGTTTACATGTATTTAAATTATTCCTTTGCAACGCATTGAAAAGCATTCTAAATGTCATTTTTATTACCTGCACAGGCTACAGAGGGAATAGAGGATGATTGCTAAATCGTTTGCCTACACCTATCTCCAGGTTCTGTCCAACACCAAATATCTCTCCTTGGCTGCTTTATTTTTTTTTAATATTTATAGCAAAATTCATATATAGGGGAAAAAATGTAGATAGATATAATTGGGAAAAAGAGTAAGAGGCAGCACTAAAGTATAGTACCTGTATCTGATGTAAAATGGAGACCAAGACTAACATGGCCTCACTACGAACAGATAACCTGAACTATTCCAAATGGCAATTTAATGGTCTGGCTAATATAAGGAGTCCCTTTTCCAACAGGCATCACCAATAAAGCCTAAAAATTTTGACTGAGGTGGATTTTCATCCACTATTGCAAGTGGTTGAGGTGAAAAATGCAGAGTACCAATACTTCATGGACATTTGAAGGAGAGCAATGATTACATCAGAACACATCTGGTTTTCCTTTCTTTCAAAATAAGAAGAGTCCGAAGTTAAGAAGCACTCTAAGAAGATACCCTCATTCTTCTCCATTATGTATTTTCAAAATCTTACTTTTAATTAAGCCAGTTCATAATAATTTCTAACTTGTGAACTTCTAATCTGATTGTATCTCCTCACTTGCAAACTTTGCTGGAGACACAGCTAGCTATTATAGAGAAATATCTAATTTCTCTTCCAGAGCAGAAAACAGTGATCACCTCAGGTCCCCTCTAGTAGACCCTATATAGTTCCTGCAGTCTCAAGGCAACAATTTTTGACAGACTTGTTTGTGGTACACAGAAAAGGAATATAAACACTTCCAGAGAAAAATGTCAAGGATCAGAGAACTGAGTTGAATCAGAAGGAGTCCAGAATGTAGTGGAAGGAAGCAACAGACTTTTTTCCTAACATCTAATTAATTTAAAAAAAGAAAATGGGACCATATGAAACTTTTTATCCCACAATTTTGTTGGCTTATGGGTCCAGTTTTATTTATCTCCATTCATTTTAGTTGTACTTTTTTCTTGTTTGCATAGCTGTAGTTATAAACATAGGTGTTCTCAATTTTAAACTGAACTGGTTAAAACTACTGAAAAGCAGATCTAGATCTTACTACATGGAATTTCTGTTCACTTAGCGCACACTTGAAAATATGCCTCTTAAAATCATGTGCTTCCCTTAATTAAAAGTGAAAACTCCACTGTTTTCTTGTTGTTTTATAAGTCTCAATAATTAATAGGTCTGGGTTCTCTTAGAAATGTAAACAAGAAGTTAAGGAGCATGGATCAAATAACAGGGAATCATCTTGCAAAAGGTAGCATAATAATATGGCAAGAATTACAGAAAAAAATTCTAAACATGAGTGAATGTATTACTTTCTGGATATTTAAATAGATCAATTAAAATAGTATTGAATGTATTAAAAGAATTTCCAATACTAACTTGAAAACAAAGTTTTGGCAGCTTTTCATGCTAAAAATAATACATACTCATGGTTTTAGTCACAGAATGAGGAAAGGCCCGCATAAACACACAGATGTATCTGGGTACAGATATGTAATTAGGCTGCTGGAAGTCAGGATCTCAGGTAAAAGTTACCTATAGAACGTGATCCCAAGTATACACAAATCCTAGCCTGACACCTAACAGTATGAGTAAAAACAAGTGTAAGTACATGAGTTATCATACCTTATCAGTTTCTTAAAGCAATTTTAGTTACAGATTATAGAAGTATTTCTCATGCAATACTGAAAAAGAAAAATTAAAAAATACCCAAACCTAAACCCAATCACGTATTTTTATGTCCTGAAAGCAATTTGAAGAATTCTTTTAAGAATATTTTATTGTCTTCTGCATAAGGACTTCTCTTTCTCTTTTTCATTTTAAACAAGTTTTATTGATTATATGATGAGCATATATAAACAAACACATGAAATCAGGAATAAAATATTTGACAGAACAGCAGGATTGTTCTCGGCTCCCTGGTATAAAAAAGACAGGGATCTCCTGGAGAGAGTCCAGAGAAGAGCTACAAAGATGATTAAGGGCCTAGAGCATCTCCCCTATGAGGAAAGGCTGGGTGAGCTGGGAATGTTCACCCTGGAGAAAAGAAGACTAAGGGGAAACCTTATTAATGTCTATAAATATCTTAAGTATGGGATGCAGGAGGAAATGGCCAGCCCCTGTTCACCGGTCTGTGGAGACAGGACAAGGGGCATTGGCTGCAAGTTAGAGCATAGGAAGTTCCACACCAACATACGGAAGAACTTTTTCACAGTGAGGGTGACAAACCTCTGGGACAGGCTGCCCAGGGAGGTGGTGGAGTCTCCTTCTCTGGAGATATTCGAGACCCGTCTGGACGCCAACCTGTACAATATGAGCTGGGGATTCTGCTTTGGCAGGGGGGTTGGACCCGATGATCTCTTGAGGTCCCTTCCAACCCCTACGAGTCTGTGATTCTATGATGATTCTATGATATAAAAAATGTGATAGATCTCAATAATAAAAGAATTCTGACTTAGAATATTTTTCAAACCTTAAAAAGACCACAAAAAGAGTCTTTTATTCCCCCCCTTTTCTGATCAATTAAAACTCTGCATACTTGCAGTGTGTATTCATTGATTTAGGCAAATAAGATGGCTGCCCTCCAGGCATGTGCTAATGGTATTATTCTCAATGAATTTCTCTTTTCTCGGGATTTTCAGATGATATAAAGTACTCTGCAGGTTGATTTATGCCTGACATGAAACTGAAGTCTTAGAATATTTCTCTAGCAGACAACAAGGATAATACATTACTTAAAGGTGTCTTCATTAGTCTGCACAAAGGAAAGCTGAAGCCAGAAATTTATGCTAGTCATTGGAGCCCAGAGACCCTAATTATATTTAGTATTGAGATTCAAAGAAGGGAAAAAGACATCAGTCTAGTGAAATTGTTTATTGTTGTTGTTTTTCTTCTAATAATGGCATGCCAGATGGAAATATCTCTCTATATTAGCCACCTAATGTTAATTGTGTTAGTGAAGATCTCTTAGTGCTTCTATTAACTGATAGAATCATTTGCAGAAAATAAGTTATTCCCTCTCCAAAATATTTTACAACTTGTTTTTGAAAATTTTAAGAAGTTAAAGTCTCTTTGAAATTCTTCTTTCTTAGTCACACTGATGCCCTATGGCAAGCATCTCCTCTCCTTAAGCATCTGAGATTAACTACTTGTTGGACAAATAGGCATAGCTCTCCTGAAAATAGTGATACAGCTTTTAAATTGGAAGAAACCACAGCCTTTTTCTTGAGAGCTTATTCAAACCAGAAGTTTCATGGTGGCAATATGAACAGTGGAGAATTTAACTCTTCCAGATATTCCATATTTTTAAGTTCACAATGTCTTCCCACACAAACATAGAGAGATTTGTCATGGCTGATAAAAGTTAATTACATGCTTATTTCCATTTGCCCTTTATACACTGTATTTTTATTTTAAAATGCAGCACTAAAAAGGCAAATTATTTAAGTTTCACTTAAATATTCACTGGTACATACAGCCTGCTGGAAAGGAGCAACTCTTCGCTCTCTGCATTTGAGCTGCAACTTAACACAGGGAGCTGGTACAACTTTTGCAGCTACCTGCAAAAGGGTAGAACTTGAGACACAAACACAGCAGGGAACCTTCATGTAGAGGGTGAGTAGAAAGAAAATCAGGAGGAGATCTATCATGAGCAAGGAGCTAGGAAAATATTTAACAGTTTTATTTTTTGTCCTGGTTTTCAGCTGAGATAAAATTTGTGTTCCACAAGGAGCTGGGAGGGGACAACTGTTAACCACAGTCCTAAGGCCGTTATCTTACTCTCTGATAAGGGTTTCTGACATCATAAAAAAGTCAGGTAGCCCAAAGAATGATGTTAGGGATAGATTTAAAGCTAGCACCCTTGGAGGAGACCCACAATAAAAAACTCAACTCCAAACACATGACAGACAAAAGAGTAGAACAACAGTAAGCCTGTCAAGAACACAGATACATCAGACTTTTTAGGAGGACAGCCCAACCCCTCCGATGTAACTTCTTGCCTGTTTAGACAAAGTCAAAATAGCTATCTGTAGTTGCCACAGAGCTCCACCAATGATCCAGAGATGAGCATACCTGGGACATGTGAGTTGAATTTACCTAGAGGCATATGGCAAAGAACCACACAGGAAAGATTTAATTAATGACTTAGGTGCACCATGCTCAAATTCAGTGGAGTGGCCACCAACCCAAGAGTCCAGGTAGAAGCTATTAGATCACAGGTTACAGCTGTGATGCTGACAAACCTGAGCAGCTTTTAGCTGGAAAGAGAGGGACGCAAGCTAGAAATTACATTTCTGTGGCAAGGACAAACAGCTGTACCACCTTATAAAATTATTAGAGAAGATAAACTTGGTTAGAAATCTGATGGCCCATCTGGGAGCTAAAACATTTTCCAGAACTGAAAAAGGGTCTAACACCAGCTTTTTTCTTAAAGCTAGTACAGGCCATGTCTGTTGCATAAAGTTGAATCTAAAAATAAACCAAAATTATTGAAGTGAGAAACTCTGTAAACTTACTCAATCATTAATTTATAAGATAATGAAGTATATACCAACAGTGAAGGAAGGCATGCTTGCAATAATTTGAGATAATCTGAGGGTATTATTATTCAAGATTCAGAGAAAAGAAAAGAAAATGAATCACCTACAAATGCTGCCTATTATTTTGTCGTCTCCCCTCAGCTGTGGTTTACAGAAGAGGTGATGAAATGATGGAAGCCATCAGGCTTCTTCTGTAGATTTGAAAGCACAATTTACAATGAAAGATATGTTAGGGCAGAGGAAGATGATAATTTTAGGACTAGTCATGACTGCATGAGTTACAAAATGGAATAAAATGCTCAGAGGTCAGGTAAGGAAACATGTGTACATATATATACACACACATTTCTTATATTTCTTACATATATGACCTATATTTCCTAAGTAAAAAGTTGTCCTTGCAGAGACAGATACAGCCTGATACTGTAGAGAGTTTATCTGTATTGTAGATGCTAGAAAGATAGGGAAGAAAAAGTAACACAGATCTTTTTCTAAAATAGTTGTACTGTGATTAGAATCAAGTGTTTTAAAGAGGAGCACACCGTACCCTCCAGCCTAAAACCAGAAAACCAAAAGGAGAAAGCAGTAACACAGGTAATGAAATTAAGCTATACACAGGTAGCTACACTGAGAACCAGCATGGACTTTAGAGGACCTCAGAGGACAAATAAAGCAGCACTGCAGAAATCTGTCTATCTATTGCTGCTATCCTGAAATGCCCTGCCTGATTGAACTTGGATAGGAAGGAAGCACTTGAGACAATTCCAGAGAGTCACCTTTGAGCCCTTCTTATATCACAGCTGAAACAAGGGTATCAGGTTTTTCTGTGTTGCATCTAAGTCCTTGCTCCTTTCAGGAATACGGCAATCCACATTTATGCAGATTTTCTGTACCATTATGTCATTCACCATCTTTCAACTGGTACCTGGAGAAGAGAAACCAGAGAGTTCATAAGCTCTTTTTTTTTTATTTTGGTCATTTTCACACAACAAGCAATATACTCGTCCCTTCACAGGCTTTCGTGTTTCTCAGTGCACAGAAACCCTTCATAGTGTAAATAGGGAGACTTCCTCCTGATCTTTAGACATACTTTTTTCTAAAATCAAATACAGAATATAAAATATTTCTATATGAAACCATGAAATGGAAATGTAACAACATAATTTATGCTTGAATTTTACAAGAAATTTATTTAGTTAAGCAATTAAAGTTAGTAGCATATTCTGGTGAACACCATACATAAAAGATTGCTTGAATGTGTAAGGTTGATAAAAGCCAAAATTTTCAGTTATACTGGATGAATTTCAAAATCTGAAATTGTGTTATAAACTCAGTTCATTAAATATGCATTAACATTGTCACTAAAAGCATTTAAGCAATATATTAATGGAAAACATACAATATTAACAAAATTTCAAGTGGCAACCTGTTCAGGAAGTTCTACATTTGAATGGAAATTATATGACAAGGGATAGTTCTAGAGATATATATTTTTCGGCCCATAAAAAGACAGATTTACAGACATGCTGAAGTTGTTGACCCAGCTGGCTTCACACTCCAGTGTTTTCAACAGATCTTGTCAAACAATAGGCCAGCCACAGGGACTGATAAAACAGTTGAGGGATAGGAACAGGTAAGTCAAGTAGCTCTGTACACCCTGACTTTCAGAGCCAACCACTCATGCGGAACGACAGAAGAGTACTTCAACATTTACTTTGAGATTTTTCTCATGATATATCTAATTTTTACTATTAAACGCCTCTGACCCAAATTTATGTGGCACTCAACAGCCTTTAATAAGAAAGATAATAGTCTGTCTCAGTTTCAAATCTTGCTGAAGATGCAGAAAACATGCTTTCTATAAATTGGACACTTTAAGCACACTTTGGATCTCCCTTCTGAAGGAGTCAGATATTTGTGCACAGACACAATACACATAATGGCACCCTGTGGCTCACAAATTGGTTCCTGCATTCATGAAAACTGGCTTTTCCCCACCAGTTTAAAGCCTGTACAATAACTCCATATTATTTCTTAATATCTGGACCAACAAAGTCCAGGTATTGCTGTACAGAAGGAAAGGATGATTTATTCATAGTGACAGAGTACCATTTCACCCTCTTCCTCAAATAATTTCTCAGATCAAAAGTTTTCTTTCCAGTAAATAAGCAAGACCTGGCTTTTCAGGAGGAACTTTTCTCAGATACAACAAAAGAATATCTCAGTGCATGAAATAGGACCTTTCGAACACTCTGCTCCTGAAATGGAGATTAACACAGACTCTTTTGAAGAAGAAAAAGGAAGAAGCAGATTGATCACTGGAATAGGTTGCCCAGATAGCTAGTGGAGGCCCCATCCCTAGAGACATTCAAGGTCAGGCTTGATGGGGCTGTGAGCAATCTGATCTAGTGAAGATGTCCCTGCTTACTGCAGGGGAGTGGGACTAGATGAACTTTAAAGGTCCCTTCTAACCTAATACATTCAGTGATTCTATGACTTACAGGTTCTGTATTCTTATCACTGTTACTGTTTATTACACGAATGTTTTGATTTCAGTTTTTGATATGCAGCATTGTTACAATTGAAGCATATGGTTAATCTTATATTAAAGAGATAAAGAAAGCACTAATAGCACAATCATTTGGTCCCTTGAAGCCCTGCATTATTAGAGTAGAAATGTTAAAAGGGCAACTGTTAATACAGTCTTAATAATACTATTTTAAATACAAGACACATAAGACATTCAGGCCAAATTACTTATTCACATCTTGTAAACAAATGACTAAAAATACAAAATGCAGTGATTTTTTTTAACGTAATAAGAATAAAAGCATCTTTTGTGACAGAATTCATTTTCTCACAGTTTAAAAAAAAAATAAGCTGGAGTGACTTAAATGAACACTCTCTCAAAGGTTAAATAAATTGTAATGCCATAGAACTACTGGTCTTTGGAACATTTAAAGGTCAGTTCCATATTTTTTTCATAAAGTTTAAGCTTATTATTTACAAAAACGGTATTTTTCGCAGCCGAGAAAGTTTTGAAAGGTCTGTGTTAATATGGTAACACTGTTGGAAGGTTTGTTGAGCAATAAGGATTGCTCAGAGGCAGTGTCTCTTTCCCCATCAATCTAGGAACAGCACAAACCTGAACATCTATACAGCATAGCATCACAACAAGAACAAATAAAGTTTTGATCTCAGTAAAGGTGTGCCTAAAATGTTGCACCAGAGCTAATGCACATTGACCTCAAGTGTTTCCCACCTACCTCAAGTAAGAATAGTCTCAGTTAAGTATTTTGAAATCAGGACAAAATCACATTTTGAATACTTGTGCCCCCTTTTATCCACAAAGTATCCATAGATAGGTAGAATTTAGAAGATTATGGGTTAGAATTAGTCTTTTTTTCACAGCTGGTGTGAACCTACACAAGCTAACCTACAAACCTGTGGCAATCCAAGAAGTCCCTTGTGTTAATATGAGTCAGGCCATATGGAGAGGGGTTAAAGAGTCAAGTGAACCTCCAGATAAGTTCATGCAATTGAGAATTTACAGTTTTGAAAATCATATGCCTTGATTCCAAATAATTGGTAATGTTACGCTTTAAATTGTGGTAAAACAGAATTCTAGGTGCAATGTCTCTTTGGACGTCATCATCTCTTTCTTTAATTGTTAGACAATTCTTTGTATCACTTATGCAGGGAATTGTTTCTCTCACTGTCTCAAAAAAAAGAAAAAAGAATTCTTGTTCAGACTGAACTATTTATTGATGGGTAACATTAATTCAAACACTTTCACCTCTTGGAGAGTGGAATTATCATTTGGTCAAAATTTTGTAATGAAAGCTATTTTCATTATCACTATTGAAGCATGAATCAGAAGAGTTTGTACAAATTGCCTTTCACAGAATCACAGAATCTTAGGGGTTGGAAGGGACCTCAAGAGATCATCGGGTCCAACCCCCCTGCCAAAGCAGGTTCCCTATCTCATATTACATAGATAGGCGTCCAGACGAGACTTGAATATCTCCAGAGAAGGAGACTCCACCACCTCCCTGGGCAGCCTATTCCACTGCTCTGTCACCCTCACTGTGAAAAAGTTCTTCCGCATGTTGGTGCGGAACTTCCTGTGCTCCAGCTTACAGCCATTGCCCCTAGTCCTGTCCCCACAGACCACTGAAAAGGGGCTGGCCAATTCCCCCTGCAACCCATGCCTAAGATATTTATAAACACTAATTAGGTCCCCCTAAGTCTTCTTTTCTCCAGGCTGAACAGACCCAGCTCACTCAGCCTTTCCTCATAGGGGAGATGTTCCAGACCCCTTTCAGATCATCACTGACAGGAAAACAGCTCATCTTATCATTCACATACATCCCTTACACAGTATGTTTTTGAGTATTTAATTTCTCGGTTTTGTGGTATCATCTCACTCCTTTCCATCTCCTGTTGCTATATATGTGCATATATATGTTATGTATATAAAAAAACCCTTCTTATTGATTCTTACCTACAGTGGCTAGCTATATGTAAATATAATCTAATACATTCTTGGATTGGAACAGATTAAAAGGAGGTCTATTCAGCAATGATTGATAAGTAAAACATTAATAATTATATCCCTGCCTCTTACCTATGCTCCCTTTTAAAATGTTTGAATGGTGAAAGAAAACAAAATGTATGCATTAATAACACCATCTTTTCTTTTCAGCTACCAAATTAAGTAATCTTTCTTTTTCCTTTCCTATTCCCTTCCCATGGCATGGAAAAATGAAGAAAGAAAGCAAAGCTAAACATTTTTTAAGGCAACACTTTTTCTTTTTCTTTTGGAGAGATTAAACACATTCAATCATGCACATTTCAACCAAGATTGTAAAATATTTTTTCATGTGTGCTATTATTCTTTACACTAAAATCTATTAATTTAATGCTCTTGTCTTTGTCAAGTCTTGCATTGAAGAAAAAAATATTTTAAAAACCCTAAAAAGGGTTTGGTAAGGGACAGACTGCAATGAATATATTCAATTAAAAATTTAGTTCAATTGAAATTAAGTCCATAATTTAATATTCTCCTTTGTGACAAAAATTGATTTTTGTAAATCTAAATTATTAGGTGCCCAGCACATTGAGTAATCAAAGAATACAATTGCAGTGGTTTGCATCTAAGTACAGTAGTTATATTTTGTACTGTCTATAATCTGGGTTGCTTTTATTTTTTTTGCTTTTTACATCCCTTGCAGTAAACTCTTTAGTGGATATATGGCTTAGCAATGTTTTATCTTGGTTACTGAGACACAGCTTAAAGTCACTCAAGAAACTGATAGAACATAGTATCTACTCAATGTTTTAACTATTATCATATCAACACTTAAATGTTTCAAAATACAGAATTTCGGAGCTTCTTTGATAACAGGTGGAGTTTAATGGTTTTGTGTTTATGACCCAATCACTGTAATAGCAGAAGGCAAATATGGTAACAAACATACAGTGTACTGGTACGTCATATGGCTTACGCATAGAAGTATACATATTTTTTACAATAGTATCCTATTGCAAATATAAATGTATACTGTTCTTCTTCTAAAATTTTGCACAATATAACTACAATGAAGATAATGAACACATGACTGTAAAAATTGTCCTGATGATAAAATGCAAGTATACATTAAAAAGCTGAAATAAATTTTCACAGAAATTTGATCAAATGCTGGTTGTTATATGATCATGTTACTTAGCTCTGATGTTGAAACAAGTAATGACCCTTATTTTACTCCCCTATTTCACCCTCAATATAGTGAAGATTGACTAAAAGCAGAAACCCCAAACCATGAGAGAATTTTAGCAATATTTCAAGATTTTTCTATGTAGAAGGGCAACCTCTAAACATCAGTTCAATTTTAAGTGGAGAAAGGATTTTGATTTCTAGGAATTCATGTGTCTGGCGAAAATAATGCAATTATTATCTCATTTGAAACTAATCACTTAAGAATTAAATGAAAAGTCATGGTTTTCTAAAAGAAATGTTACAGATAAAACATCAACCATATCTGTGCAATTAAAATTAGTATTAAACAACACAGAAGTGATGCTCAACTCAAAGCTGCTGATTAGCTAGTCAGTTATCAGCCTTGTCCCTCTGCTACTAATGTTGAACACAATGACAAATTTCTGTCTTGCTTTCTCAGAATCGAAATAAAATGCTAGTAGTTTGGGGAGCAGTGGGGAGGGTAAACTTCTACAACCACTGTAACCTGTCTGTCCTTTGCCTACCCACTCAGTAGGCTCAGTCTTCTAATACACCCTTGAGGAATTTCACTCCCCTTGTAATTTTACTGAGCTGAAGCATTTTCAGGATTTGACCCTTTGTGAGTCATTTCCATCTACTTCATAAATCCTTATGCATTGAAAAGACATCCCTCAGCTTCTTCGCATGTTAATATTAAGCCTTGAGCTGAATGGAAATGTGTTCTTCCCAGTAGTGTCACAGTTGCATATCTTTAATTTTAAGCAGGTAGACTTTCTCTTCTGAACTACCATTTTGGCTAATGGCTGCTGGGTCTTTTCATACCTTTTTTCATCTACAGCTTCTCTACTACTATTGCTATTCCAAATTTTTCTATTGCCAGTTACAGTATGAAAATATCTCTTAGAACAAACTCATGGATTAAGCCAAATTCAAGCAGGCATCTCAGTAATACATTCAAATTTGTTTAATACCTTCAGCTCTCTTTCTAATCCTGAAGTTTAATTAAAGCCATTGCTTTCCATTTACAACCATATACTTAAAATTTCATTCTTGAATAAAAATAACGAGTCTGGTTCCCAGTCTCTAAGTCTTTAGAAGATTTGGATATATACAAATATTCAGCTTGAAAAATGGATTTAATATACATGTTTATGGGTGGAATGCAAGGTGCTGATACAATTAGATATATTTCAGTATAAATATAAGAAAAACTAGACCTACCGCAAACCTGCATCATTTACAGGTTCAATATGAACTTCAGTTGAGGGGGGAGAGGGCAAAAACTGAGGAAGTAGGAAAGACAACAAAATTACAACGAAATTACAAGATTCTTTCTTAATAGATTTCTCATCTGACTCTCTCAGCTTCCATTAAAGATATTTACACTGATCAATTTGCAAGCTTTTTTTTTTTTTCCCCTTAAACTTCAAAATAGTCCATTTTCATGTGTACTGAACATGGTCTTTCAAGAGTCTGCTATGCTTCCATTTCTTTTCTTCAGCAGATTCAGAGTCAAATTTGGTAGGGAAATGAAGTCTTTTACACTATTCTAAATACCAAGATGGAAATAGTACAAGCCTGCTCCATAGGGTTCTATGAAGCGAACCTGCAAACTTACTTATTGCAGCACATAATAAAAAACAGGCATTTAAAAACAGAGTTCTGGAACTTAGAAAACCAACATATTTAAAGAAAAACTGAAATTCAGTAAAGTTCTTGGATTGGTACCCTGTTAGCACATATAGGAGAGAAGGGTATTCAGCAAATGCGTTTTGCAAGGCAGGTCCTTAGTTACAATCCTGATGCGCACAGTTCTTCTACATCAGTCTTCCAACTGCGCACATTTTTCTTTCTCAGTAATGTTGCCAGAGATTAAGACATTCACTTAGAAGTGAAGCCATGCTGCTTATAGCTCAGGTCTTTATGGGCTGTGAACAAGCCGGCAAGAAGCAAAGCTCCAAGTTGCCACATCATCACTGTGACTCATGCCAGCTGTCAAGTGTCTTTTCCACTTGTTTTGGAGTTCTAGCTTAAGCTAACCTGTTTCACTTGGAATATGAACAAATTGGAGGTATTTATAAAGCAAATTATTGGCCTGGGCTGAGAAGTGACAATTAAGAGCAATGCCTCCAAGCAGAATCTGACATTTGCCACCTCTCACCTAAAACCAATATATGCTGTTCGAGCACTTTTCAGTACTACTCCACTGAGAGTCAGAGAGGTTGACAGGGGAACAAGGAAAAAACTTTCACACAGGCAGGTGCCAGATTCACTGGGGACCTGGTGCTCTCAGCTGAGACTTGTGACTGGCATCATGAAGAGTTTCTCCTTGTTCAAAGGCATTTCTCTCTACATTAGAATACAACAGCCACTGTTGAAAGTTAGCTGATGACTTGCCACCAATGCTGTTGCTTGCCTGTGCTTTAAACAAAAAGATGCAATGAGAATCCAAAGCAGGACTCTCATTCAGCATGACACATAAGTTATAGACATTTCTGGAAAGGATAACCCTAGTCTGGATGGAAATAGGAGGACTCAAAGCTTAGGAAGCAGCTCGTTATGGAACTTGAACAACCCCTAGTTAGCTATTTAGTGCTTCAAACCTCACTGTTGCTCAGCCTGAACTAAAATAGCCTGAAAAACATACAAAGGCCTGGGTTTTCCAGCTGGAAATCTGGAAAGCAGATTCCCCTGACCGGTACAGTAGCCTATCTCCAAAGCACATTTGACACGCAAATTGGACAAGGTTCTTCTCACAAAATGAACATACAGATACTCTGTTATGCAATAAAGCCTGCAATACTACCTGCCACTGGCCAGTTTTTGTGTAGGATCTGAATGATTAAGCAACGAGATATTCCACTGTTAAAAGTCTAAGAAAATCTAATGCACCTCTCATTTCCTCTCACCCTTGAGTCATGAGGTTTACTTAATGGATTTATAGGTATTTTCCACCCTAGGTCTTCCCAGAAGCACAGTCATTCTGCACACTTACTGAATTTGTGTCAAAACAGAACAAAGAATGGAAAAAAAATAATGTTCTGGAAAGAGGAGGAGTACAATCATTGGTATGACTCTATAGTAGGGGGATTAGACTACTCACCTGGAGCTAGAGAATTCTGAGTTATGATTCCTTCTTCCAGAATTATTTATTGGTTTTTTCCCTAGCCTATGTGATGAGAAAAATTTTATGAGATGAAAGATCAAACATGGAATTTGACTCTGTTTATATCAACAGGCAATTTATCTATAAGTTATTGTACCTCATTCTTATTATCCCATTCCTTTAGAATATAGAGACGATTTAAAGACATTTCAGAATAACTGCTTTGGAATTACATTATTTTTAATGTAGAGTAAATACTAACTGATTAACAATTTGTTACTTAACATTTTATGGACTACTAAAGACTTATGTATATGCACATTAAAAATAAAAAGGACAAGAAAGATTAATATACATTTTCATAAAGAAATGTAAATTTACTGACTTCGAATTTCAGGTTTTTAATACATTCAATTTATTATCTAAGAGAAAGCAGGTGAGATCTTAGTTCATAATAGACCACAGGTGTTAGGCTTCTCAGCCAGGCATCTCCAATGACTGAAGTCTTTCACTTGCTCTCTTCCCTTGCATTACCTGTGCAGGAAAAGGGCAATGTGTGTTTCCACACACTGCTAGTGGTCTAGGACTGCTTTTCATGATCCAAACTTCTCCCTACAATATATTCAATCATGAAGTTGCAATGGAAGTTTTGGCATTGATTGACGTTCTAGCTGGTAAGATGTTAAATAATTTGAAAAACTGAAATCCCTAAAATCCTTATGTTGAGATAGCAAGCATTTTGCTTAAACATTACTTTTCTACTAATTACAAAAATAGCCTTGAAAATGCAATACTGAACTTTATATATGTTTTTATTTACAAACATCAGCCACTCTAAATTAATGAAGAGTTCTTCTGGTTTTTTGGGGTTTTTTTTTAACAGTTTAACAATTCTCTTCAAAATTTATCCAAGGGCATTTGTCACACTAAGATGATGTTCCACAGAGTGGTTTGTAAGTATAACATTTAAATCTACAGGAGGACACGACCATCTAAAGGTTCTGCCTGCCTGTAAGCTGACAAAATTGCTTTCTTGATTCATATTGGTTCTGACTTGGAGTTATGTTATCAATACCTTGTCAATAAAAATAAAATATGTGAAGAGGCATGATAAAACTACAATGCAACATATGTAATAAATACTAAGTAAATGCCCTCAATGGGAAGGAAAGTAGTTCTTTATTTAATTCTACTCTTGGAGCAGAAGGAAGGCTGCAAGACGAACGTGTGTGTCTGTGTCTGTAAGCAATCACCTGCCACCTCCCAAGAGTCTGGGTGTGAGGAGATATCTTCAGAAGCAGAGTATGTGCAGGTACAAAAAAAAGCTGGGTTGGAGCCCTCTGACAATAGCGTGTGTGTGTGTATGTGAGAGAGAATAACCCTATGGCACAAGTAACAAATTTGGTAAAGGAATTGGGGAATTTAACAGTGCATTATTAAACACATCAACTCATGGGTTTCTTTTAATATGTACAATGCGTTGAAATCTAGTCTAGTCTGTTAAGAATTAGATCTGGATCTCAGAAATAAATGTAATCAGTACTAGCTGATAACCAAAGATGGACACATTCTCATTTATTTAAAAAAATATCCTAACCAGTACACGGCACTTGTTTTCAGGGGCATTTTACCAGTAAGTTATTTGAGACTTATTTCATTTGTTCAATTGTGATTAGTTTTAGAATAAGTAAAAATTAAATCCTAAAACATATCATTTGAATATATTTCAGTTATCATATGCTTTTTGCATCATAGAGCTCAGAGAATGCACTTCCTTGCAGAGCGCTCAAAGAATCCTGAGCCAAACTTTGAACCTTCATAAGTGAGAAGCCAGTTAATTCTTGCTTACTTGAAGATTTCTCTAAAATACCAACAGCACTATTTTCCCTAGTACGTTTCTGAGAATTCCTGTTAATAGGAAGCCAAGATTTTACCAGATTACTTTGTATATCCTCTTCCCCCTTTCAATTGGTAAGGGTCATGAACTGGGAGGGTGGGGTGGAAGGGAGGAAAACAAAACCAAACAGAACCAATAAGCACCACACTAAAGCTTTTCTTTTTTTTCCTGTTGCTTCTGTCAGTGACTTCAAATCCATTTTCTTGCACTTCTCTCCCATGGCTGTCCCATTCACTTTCTCCCTATGAAACACAGGCGCTTTTTTCCCCTTATTACGTACTACAACCTGATTTTTTTTGTCCACAATATAGGATTTTATGCTGTTAGAGGTCATGAATTACATATTGAATTTATGCTCACTCAATAAAGGTTATTTTTTCACTGCTCCTTTACATCTATAAAAAGCACCTTTGATCATAAAATTCTCTTTGATCAACTAGAGCAAAGTCTTCAGAGGTGTGTTAAATTGTTCACATTGTGTAAAATCCTTACTTTATAGATATAGTGCCTCTCTTCTGCTCTTTAACAGCATTATTACCAGTGAACTCTCTTGTTGATTTATTATTTATTAGCAGAACAGTCACCTTAGTCATTATTATTTCCTTTACCACAGAAAGCAGCTCTCTTTGCTCTCCCTTATACCTGATGCATTATTGAGAATTCTGCGCTGCATTTTTATTGAAATCTTTAGTCTCTCATGACTGGCTTCACTGTCTCACAGTACATGTTCTTAGGCATTATTAGAACTTACTAGTTTAGATTCTGACTTCTTCATACACGAAGAACAAACATAGTTTCGGTCTGAATACCCCTTTTGCGCCCAAATGACACCAAAGGAAGAACACAAGTAGCCCAGAAAGCATCTTGTGTTTCTTCACAATGGCAGTCTGTATAGAGTCTAACAAAGAGTGATTGTGCAAAAGCTAACTTCTTGGTTAAACCAGGAACAGCAACGCTGGTAGTGATACTTTGCTTAAATTAATGAACGAGACTTTCTAGATGCTTCTCAGTTTATCAAATAGAGAGGGCACAAGCGCAATATTAATTTACTAGTAGGTTATGCTGCCCCCACAGTAGTTCAGATCAACCAAGCCTACAACTATGGGACAATCACAATGAACATTGGAAAAGGCTGAGCTCTAGACCTCCGCAGCTAAGTACACAGTTTCTACAGCTTATATTGGCAGGGTTTTCTATCAGCCTCATCTTCTCTTGGACTGGAATTTCAGAAGTCCTACAAGGTTCTGATTAAATCATGGTTTTAAGTTTATTATGTAAAAAAAAAAAATCCTATGCAAAATGGGAAAGAAAATTTATAATCTCAAGAAATAAATGAAAAGGAGTTGGATGGAATTAATTACAGAATTTAAATGTCAGCGATTTTTAATTTATTTTATTACCAGTTCTGTTAGATAACATTCTCCCTACACAACAGAAATACAAATATTATTAGATTTTGTATTTATAAAACTTTCTCCTTCCAAAAGCTTCTGTAATTTTGATTTGAATAACACATATTCAGTGCTAAATCCAATGAACATTCTCCTAGGGAAAATTAAGTAATCAGTACAATTGTCAGAGACATGACTAGAAGGTTTTTGCTTCCCCTTCTCTGGCCTCTTTCAGGCCAAAACCCTCATACTTCCTGTAAAAAGGACATTATATAAAGTAACTTAAAGTGCAATGAAACATGCACTGAAACTTTCTATCACCTAGGTCAACAGTTGGAAGCATCCATAACTTTTACACTAAACGTTTAGAAGTTGAATTCTGCAGTGATGCTTGGTTCTGTTAGTTAAGTTTTTATCAATCTTTTCCCTACAGTATTGTTCTCCTTATAACAGTTGCCTTAAATGATATCCTTAGGCAACTAAGAATCTTCCCTAATGCTTGGAAATTGTAAGCATTGACTGCTTGATGTGAAAGTTAATGATTTATAATCTAGTTTTATAGTCACTGCAATGGATGACTTCAAAGAAATGAACACAGTATGTGGGTATCTAATCCAAAAATATTTCGTAGAATAGCGCAGTTTCTGAAAATGTATAAAGCCTGTTTTTTTTCTTTAGAGAAGTTTATAAATTCACATCTTATATTTTAAAATCATCCAGTAACCAGTGGCAAACTCAGCAACACAAAGAGAATCTCATCAAACCCAGCTTGTCATTGTTTTATGAAGTTTCCAATTTAAAATGAAACCAAACACTTTTTGATTGAAGCCCACAATATGTAATACGCATACCACAAATTACTAAATAAACTGCTTATAAATATAATAACTTTTTTCCTTAATATTACCACTCTGTGCACTGACTATTTTTTGTAATTCCAGGCTTTCAGAAGTAAGGTGTTAAGTACACACCATGGTGCATACTTTATCTTTGCATGGAGAGAAACAAAGTCTTCACTAATGGGCTGATACAGCTTACTCTGAAGTGGAAAACTTGCCACAGATATATGGTCAATAGTCTCATGTCACAAAGGAATTATTTCAGCTTTGTAATTTAAGATTAGTTTGAGAATAAATTAGTTTAAAAATAAGTAGAGGGTGTAGAGCCTTGCAGTAACTGTAGAAATATAATTTTCTTCTGTTTTATCTTAGTTAACAGAAGAACACTCAACCAGTAACAGCCATTATTTATAGCATATCAATGTATAAACAATTTATATGTATGCACTTCGAAAATCTAGCTGGAACAGGAACGCTCCTTATGCAACAGTAAGAGAATTTCGGGGAGACTTACTTGTGATGGAATTAGTAGTCCAAAACCAGCTTTTTGTACAAGCAGAGATCCTACCACAGTAATGAAATATAGGAATTCCATCCTCAGCACGTAATTGAACATAAGCAGAAGGAGTTGCATAGGAAGATTGCATCTACAGGCAATAAGGACATCTTTGCAGAAGAAATTCCAAAATCAGACACTGCCAAAGAAAGGTAAATTATTCTTTGTTTTATTTTTTCTAGGAGTACAAGAAGCTTATGATATACTGTAAATTATCTAAGAAATTTTATGAACTTTCACCTCTACTGAAACATTTTTTTTAGATAATTATGGGTAAACCTTTCTAGTTTAATTGTTGCCCTGATTGTTATTCACATTCCTTTTCCTTGATTTTTGCTTCTTTGGTTTTAGGGTATGGCTCTTAACTTCTGTAAAAACTTGTTTGGTTTAGTTGCCTTCCTGTTATTTAAAACAAAATTTACTATCCTTCCCTTTAAACAAACTCATTAAGTTTTCATTCTTTATGAGTTTGTTCAATCACCATTCTTTTCAAACAACAAAGACATTAGTCTTGCCCTTAAAAAGTTTATGTAGCAACATAATAGAGTACCAGAAAATCAGATTTCCTTATTAGAATCAGGTTCTCAGTAAGATTTCCTTATTAGGAACTAGGTTCTTCAACTACTAGAAGGAAATTGGACTGCATGAGTCTTCAAGCACACTTATCTGCAGTTAGGTCACATCTGGATTACTAGCATCTCCATTCTGAACCACAAAAAAAAAAACCCAACAAAACAAAAAAACACACAGAAAGGTTATCCTGTCCATTTAAAGTGATCGTATTAATTTTCCTCTCCAGCTTGCAGCAACTTTGGAACACAACCTGCAAATTCCACTGCAGTTGTGCAGTTGCTCGAAGAGATCAATATAACAAGACTTTTTGTTGTACACATACCACATCTCCTAGGCTACTTACTAAATTAATTACTCTTATCTCTTCACCCATTTCCCTTCCTGATTTTAAGCCTTCAAAAGGCAACTTCAATACCTACAGGTACACTGCTGATAAAAATAATCTCGCCTACATTTTCTCTCCATGTCATCAGACCTTTTAAATTATATGAACTCATCTTTTACATAGTATATTCTATGATCCCTCCAAACGCACGAGCCAAAATGGATTTTTTCTTCTACTTTTCTTCTATGAAGATAGCTTATATGCACTCATTTTAGAAGTGGGTACCCAGAGTTCTGAGGGGTTTTTTTTATTATTTATCCTCTGTAACATGCAAACACTCCCACAGAGAGAAAAGTCCAAATCCTTAGAAAAAGCTAGATTTTGTTCCCTATGTAGAATGGTAAAACAGGTCTTGTAAAATAGCACATGAAAGGCTAATACAGAATATAATTTTTACATGTATCCGGCTTACTGGGGTACCTTAGACACCATCAAAGTCCCTTTATAAAAGGAAAAATCAATTCAGATAAAAGTT
The DNA here is from genome assembly GCA_022605575.1 of Laterallus jamaicensis coturniculus. Classification (NCBI taxonomy): domain Eukaryota; kingdom Metazoa; phylum Chordata; class Aves; order Gruiformes; family Rallidae; genus Laterallus; species Laterallus jamaicensis. The sequence goes on from JAKCOX010000005.1 coordinate 10,293,795, forward strand.
TAGGTGTTTGAATTGAGATGTTTACAACCATGGGGAGAATTTTCATGCAGTTTGTACTGAGAGGTGCAAATGAAACTCAACTACAAATCACTCTCAAAATGAAAAAGACAAATCTGTCTTTCCTTTCTTAGGAGTTCCACTGGTCAGGATCAGTTTTAATTTCCACAGGAGCCTCGACAGTTGCCCTTGAGGCAAAGGCTGTCAAAAAAAGATATGCACTGGCTGAGTTCAAGCCCCAACTACTCCTGCTTTCTGGACAGCGCTGCCTTTTACAATTTTTCTCAAGGTAGAAAAGTGTGCTGCTTTAGAGTGTTTCAGTCTTCCCCAGAGGACTTTCTGTAGGACTTTACTATAATCAGATTTATGTCAGTATAGGGAAATTACAGAAGGAATATGAAACATCTTCTAGCAAGAGATGCTCCCAAATTAACAATAAATATTTCAATTAAAGATTAGACATGTCATGAAACCACTCAACCAGCACCTTAATAGGTTATTACATGGCCTAAATAGAAATGGTTATGGTTTATAGTTATTATCTATGACCTATTTTGCAATAGCTAAGGCAAACTTAGTTTCTAGCTACCAATCCATACTGAAAAATTCCAAAATGCTGAGTGTATACTCTCAGCTTATTCTTTAGACAGAATTTGCATTGACATCACTTGGAAATCAGATAGAAATCTAGGTCAAGGAGTTAAAATGCATAACAGAAATCAATGAGAAATAGTTGTCTAACTGTAGAATTTGAGATTTTAAGTGTTCCCATTACAGCAGTATCAAACCATTTCAAGTGCCATCATAGAACAGTCCGATGCTTCAAAATACTGAGACTGGAAGAACTACTTGACAAGCCTTGCTTTCAAACCCGTGCCAACTGCCGCATAACTCACCTTGTCAGCTCACCTCACTCTTCAGGGCATCCTTCTGACAGCACAACTGATGCTGTAGTCACAAGGACATCTATAGCAAAAACACACACACACGCATATATTTATTGGTTTTGTATACAATCAATCTGAATCCATTCCATTACAGAGTTTAAGCCATTGCCAGAGAGCAGTACTTCTGATGTTATATCAGAAGTAGGTGGGATGCACAAAAAGTGGCCGAAGTTACCAGGGTGAGCTATGATTTTAAACCTAGATGTGAATCAGGCGGAGAAATAAAAACCAAACAAAACTTACATCTCCTACATAGCCGACAAATTTCCAGCTACTGAGCTATTGGATTTGCTACAGGCTTATACTGCCTGAATTATGAAAGTTATACCAAAAGTAGTGTATTTTCAGGAAAATGTTCTGTCCTAGAAAATAGGCAATTTCCAGTGAAAAGAAGTATCATCAATTAGAAAATTTGGTCTTTACCTGCAGATGAACGTTTTGTTTTGAGCTGTTTCAGTTTTTCGTGCTATGTAATCAGATATTCAGATGAAATAATTTTCTCTGGAACTATCTTATACATAAACATCCAGTTTAAACAACTTAAAACAGTACATAGGTGGTTTATGTGTGCCTACAACTGAAATGAAGCTTTACAGAATGTAGATAGCAAAATCATTTCTCTTGGGATAAAAAGGTTGGGAAGATTTATTCAAATGTTTTGCAGCAGCACTGATGAGGTCCCATAACAGCATTAGAAAAACTTTATAACATCAGAACATGAGAAAACTCTTCCTATTCCCTTTTCAGTATAACCAAAATGATATGCCAGAGAGATACCGAGAAACTCTAACCACAGAACAGGCATTAATGTCTGTTAAGAACAGACATTTCATAAAAAATCATCCTTTTCTTGACATTTTACTATTTTTAAACAAATTAAATCACGCAAATTTCTAAATTATTATGAATATAACAATGTGAAAATTGCTAAGGAGATATTTAGGAACTTAACTATATACTTTAAGAATAATTCATTTGTTGAAGTGTACTATATGTTTATGAAAAAATTACTAATGTAGGTATATAGAGAAGCTGTACAGAGGCTTTAACCCTCAGGGTGTCCATTCACCATAAAATTAATTTCACACCTAGTCTATTATGTAATGTGCTATGAAAATATTCTTAGATTCAAGTTCTCTTTATATGAGTTTGGATCATACAAAAGTTGTGTTGAATGCTGTATAGATTATCCTACAATAATTTTTAAAACAGTGAGATAATTATGTATATCTTACTTTTCCAAAGTGGAAGCTGAAGCGATTGATGTAAAGAAAAAAAACCCACAACATAATATGTATTTTTCCCCCTTCAATCCAAATATATACCGTAACTGCCAATAGACACTGAAAATATTTGGCCTGTTGATTTATTTTATTATTTGTATGCTTTGGTGGATAAAATTTAATTGATGAGTGATAAACATTCTATTATTAAATTTAATCAAGAGAGCAGAAGAAAACATCACTCGTTGAATCTGGCTGAAAAACAGATTGCTTGAACTATCTTTTTAAACTGTTTTGTCTTAGCTGGACAAAGTCAAATAGAATGAACAAGAAACTCCAAGACCCGGCTATTGAATGTAATACAAGTATTTCCCCTGAACCAGATGCTAAAATTCAGACTATAGTTGTGAACTGGAATGGCTGAGGAACAGGCTGGTTTTTTGGACCTGCCTTCACAGGCATGGACACATGAACACAAGTTCCACAGCAATCCAACATACATGTAAACCAGTAAGAGGCTTTCCATTGATTTAATGAGGAAACAAATAATTCTCCAAGAATATTTAATGAACCAAACTGACATGGAAAACAGAACCAGATGCATTCAACATTTTTGAATTTTAAATAACTTTAGTAATCTTACTGATGGCTATTTCAATATGTTTCAAGAAATTCTAAAACTGATCTGTTTGTCCTCTCAAACTCTTCAGGAAATGTCATGAAAAAAAGTTCAGGATATGCACAAATATGTATTATCATGACTTGATACTTATTTTTCTCAGTAATTCCATTTGCTTAAGAGAGGAAACCTTAGAAGAAAGTATTATTTAGAATGAAGACAACTATTTATAAGCTAAAAAACATTTTTCCACACCAATTACAGTATCTCTTAACACATAATTCAAAGAAAGTAAGGGGCTCTTTGCAACAAGTTAACCAATAAAAAAAACAGATGGAGAATACACTTATAATACAGTCAAAAATCTCTAATGGATGTCTCAACCAGTATAACTTTTTTTCTGTCACTCTGAAATCCTGATGTTTCTTAGTTGCTAGGATACTCTAGCTGAATAAACTGATTTTATAAACGGCTACTTCCCTTGTCCACTGCTGAAATCCTTGCATAGGCAGGAAGGAAATAGCTCAAGTGCAAACATTTTTCTAACAGCAGTGAGAGTATAAAAACAGCATATGTTGACAACAAAATGGGGGTTTTATTTTTAAGAACTGATTTTCATACGTTCATGCCATAAAAGGACTTTGTTGTGACTGACATGCAACCATTACACCATTTTTTCTTAAATATTTACAGATCCAAATATTCTATGTCTGATGTACATAAAGAACATGACAGACATTATTAGCTCCTTTAAGTTTTTCTAGTTTAAAGGAAAAAGCTATAACACATTAGGCAAATTTAATTTAATTGACATTCCACTGTCTTGCAAGAAATTGTATTTCTTTAAGATTAAGAATCTCATACCATACCATAAGTAACTTTTCAAATTTTCCAGTAATACATATGGGTCTCAAGTTACATGGAATTGGGAACTATCAGTGGTTTTTATGATATATGTTAATCTAAAATTTAATGTACAAGTAAGTCCTCTTTCTCAAATATCCCAAATTCCCTTTAATTTTCACAAAATTTAAAACTACACATATTAGAAACTAACTCTATTTGGGGGAAGAAAAGAAGAGTATTTTCAGCCTTTTTTGCCAGCAGTTACTATATTTTAACAACCCTAACACATATATACACATATATAAAAAAATACACACAGAAGACATACTGAATACAAAGGTTTCTAGTAATTAATATACTGTAATTCTGGAATTATATTGTTATCAGATTTTACAAAGGAAAATTTTTTTACATAATCTTTATTCAGCAAGTTATGAACAACAGTCATTGTCGTAGATGCCGCCTCATCTGTGTACGTCCTCTTTGAGGGTTGTATCAAAATTACAAAGAAGCAGCTGAAAGAAAATCAGAATTCTTACATGAAAAAAGCCCACACTATGAGAAGCATCATATGAACAAAATTCAACAAAGAAATCTCTGCTTGACCGAGAACTGCAATTTTAAGCAAGGGCAAAGAATAAGCTCTCCTCAGCAAAGTCTATAGAAACGCAAGATAATCATACAATATGCTTGAGATAGATTTTTATCACTGTAACTGGTCCCACAGTAGAGTTTTAGAGAGGACTGTAAGTATGAGGGATATATTGCAACAGTAACATTTATCAAAATCAATTCTAAAGTTTTCTTGCCACTGCTGACCTTCAGCGTAGCTTTGTACTATTACTAGCAAGAAGAGGACCAGAAATTCACAAAATGATGATGATTAGAGGACAAAGCTATAAGGATGCCTTCATCTGTGATTTGTCAGTCACACTGGGAGCTCTCCAAGCAAACTAAAGTTTCTGACTTCATGAACAGAAGTTTTGCGATGCCACCACAGTGCAATAAAGAGTAGTCCTGAGCAGCCTATACCTGCTTACATAGCTTGGCCATCTGAACTTCATCTGAACTGGTCTGAAACTTTAAAACTCTTACCCATTCAGGCAGATAAAAAACCAAGCATGAGATTAAACCAAGTCCAACAAAGTTTTCACAGGAAAAACCTTTGTGGACTCACTAGTTACAACAATTTTTGTACATTGGACAGCCTATAAAACTGATAAGCATTTCTAGTGTACAATTAAATTATGCATAAGCACATGAACTGACCCAGAATATTTTGTAAAATCAAAAAAGATGACAATTTGGGATAACTGGTTGACAATTAGTGAAAAATGCAATATAGCCTCTCTGTGTTAATCTCATCACTCTTGACTGAATCATTAACTTGTTTCTGTTAATTACTTACTTCTTGAGACTACTAAGTTAAAATTGTTAGGTTCTGGCTAGCCTTTTCACACCTGATTATTTCAATCTCTCAATCAGAAATTTCTTAAAGCCATCATTATAAACCATTGCAAAACAAAAAATCAGAGTATTTAAAAGTATTTTGTACTTTATACCCAAAATGCAAAGACTGGTTATTGTTGTTGGTTTAAATGTTGGCCTTTGAACAAGTTATATATATGTCTGGTTTCATTTTACATACTTTCATTGTGGTTTTTCAATATGATATACAAAATTTCAGAAGAGAAGATGAAATAATACTTCACTGATATTTCACATTATCTATGTATTTTGAAAAAAATGTTAATACATACAAGATCCATGATCTTGTATCTTTCATCACTGTGTGTTTTAGCTTTTGGTTTTGTGTGGTTTTACGTCTTTTTCAGTTCAACACTGAGTTTATTATCTTGTGCAACAATTAACACATACTGCTTTTCTAAGAATCTTTCTTACTCTTGCATTGTTTCATGTATACTACTCTATAGTAGAAACAGGTGGTGTATGTTAGAAGTAATGACAAGCTTCTTTCTATAGTAAGATTAAAAGACAGCACGACATGAAATTTCTCAAAGTTTTACCTTTAGGTGAAGGGAGAAGTTTTGAAAAATGTTTTTCTTGCAGCCATAAGCCGACTGTCCTTGACAAATTATAGACTATTAATTAAGCAATTTAAACAGCACTACAGTGAAGCATTTTTTCCCCTCAAAAGTTGAAAAATTAATCGAAGCTAAGTGTTCAATCTAATCCTATAAACTGCCTGACTACTTGGGCACAGAGGGAAGTCAGTTGTTCACTCAAGTACCTAATGAGTCACTGGTAGAGAATGATTACATGTAAAAGTCCTGAATTCTCAGATTTCTTTACTTTCTCCTAGGCAATGTTTCCACCTTCTTTGAAGTACAGCCAAAACAGGCTTCAACAATATTCCTGCATTAAAAATAGGCATAGTAAAGAAAAACAAATGAAACCTGAAATAATTTTTTTCCTGTGTAGAAAACATGATATATAAGATCCTAAAGATACCTTGAGAAAGCATATTTTTACTCCTATATTCTTTTTCCATTCACTGGTCCTGACATGAATTAAAAGTTGCTCTGAAGTCCAAGAAGTTCAGCTTCTATCTTTGCTGCAGTCAGATTCTGTTTTGTTTCTGTACTTATGACAAAGCCACAAGCCATCACCAGGTAGCAGTGATGAAAACATTCTCGTCAAACTTTGGGAAATGTTGCTGAAAAGATTGTACAAACCACTACAGACTATTTAAAGAGTAACAGTTCTGCTGTCTCACCAACATACTACAACATAGAATACTGTAGTCCTTTCCAACACCATATTAATCTGTGTTGAGCAACAACCAGTAATACAAATTTTGATAGTACTCTTATATGTGAGAGAATGACTGATCTCTTCTAACAGAAAGTATGCTGATGCATAAAACTATTTTAACTGCTATACTTTAATAAAAAAAAAAGCAGCAAGACATAAGGATAGAAGTTCCTTTCAATGTTTTATACTCCTAACAGACATTTAGAAACATCCATATAAGTGTTCTTAATCATTTATCAAGAGCAGAACAAATCTTATTGTCACTATTTTAAAAAGTAACTGGGGAAAGAGAAAAGCAGTTTGTGCAGAAGAGACCAACAGTCTCTTGTAACTAAGGACAAGTTCCGGCTGTTGAATGCAGTGGTTTAGAAGATACCTGCTAAATGTTATACAAGTTCCTAGAATACAGTAATTTCTTCACAAGGAAAATGCACTTGCCTGAAGTATAGTACTTTAGTCACATGTTACTACATAAAAGGGAACACCACTACACTCATGCCCCTTCTACAACGGGTCCGATGTCACATCTAAACACCAGCAGTGATCTCAGCATACTATAGGTTTTGAGGGCTTCAGCAGAGGAAACCTTCTTCCTGGGGAGGTTTAGGCTGATCTTCATGCTCACAAGTCTAGACATGGTAAGAAAAAACAAAACAAAACAAAACTGAGGCAATGAGTTTCCAACTTAACTATATGCTGCCTCGGAAAAGTCCACTGAAGAATATGGAGATTTTTGAGACCTGAGCTGTGAGTCTTCGAATGTCTGCTAAGTCCTTTATAGAAGAACAGGCCAAGAGTTGCATAATGGCTGTTTTTCAAAAATCTTTCTTGGCACATGCACATTATCTCCCTTCTGCAGGTTGGTTTTCACACAAGCAAATTTCAACTGGGGTTTTACTGGGTGTTTTGGTATACTCTGTGGTATGAACAGGCAGATGTAGATCCAAAGACTTACCACTGAGCATTCTAGTAGGTATTCCAGAAACAAAATCAGTTCATTCTCTGTTCTTCAAAGGGTTATAATTATCTCTATATGACAATATTTTGAAGGAAATGCACTGTGGTTTTCCTAGCTAATACTGTAGAAAGTATCAGAAATTAATAGGTAACTCTCCTATAATAGTGCAATTACTTTGCAAACACAGTAACTGCAACAATAGAAAACAAAAGTTTCTCTGAAAGACAGAGGAACATCATCATGCCTAGTCTTTTGTGTATTTCCTGTTCTCACTATTTTATGACCATCTACAACTTAAGAACACTCTAAAAGCAATAAGATTGCTATGAATTTTTTAGTGTTCTGAAAGGTTTAGAGGTTTCCTGAATCACTCCTTAAAATGAAAAGCTAAATAATTACTCAATATTATTAGTTTTCCTATGATAAAATGCAATATAAACTTCAGAATAGCTTCTTTTTACTCAGTAAAGGAGTTAGACATATGTATAGAAGTAGACAACTAGCTGATACCTACAAAAATACTCTGTTCTCCACTGTTAACTATAATACAAAGAAATAAGAAATTTCGACAATTTGTGGTAAATCTATCATTTTGATGTTGCTTCTACTATTGGGACACTTTCATTGAAATACTGCCTTAGAATTTGAACTTCATTAATAAAGCAAACAATATCCAGAGAAAATAGTAGTGGCAGGGTAGATTAGCAAATACAAAAGCCAACATAATATTAAAATCAGAACTGAGAGTGTTGAAATACCGAAAAATAAAATGGTTTATAAACATTAAAACTATTTATTCATATTGGAGCTATACATCTAGAACATGGTACATAATATTCTTATGCTTTATTTATAAAAAATGTATGGCAATTTAATATAAGACACTTTTCCATACCTATTAGCAGGTGTTATAACAGCCAGCTGGAATCCATACAATTTAATTTTCATCTTCTCTTTCTGCATCTGTCTTTTTATGTTTCAGTATTTTCCTTTTTATGTTTTTTTAATGTTATATGTTATCATTTTAGAACTTTTACTTTATCCTTTATATATTCAACATAATTGGTCATAGACCAGGCTCATACCTGAAACTGCTGTGTCTGCTTTTCAATGTACAAAGAAAACATAATTTTTCAAGCAACAATTTCATACAACATTAATGTTCTCCAGTGACCAATTAATTAGAAGGTTGATTCTGCTAGTACACATTTTGCTGAAGAGTGACTTGAACAGCTATTTTAATTGCAATGATTTCTACTTAATAAAAATGCAATAGTAGCAAACAATTCAAGAGCCTAGAGAGGAGCATGTGGTGAAGGACCCTCTGTAACATGTGAAGAAATGACCTGCTCCCTACAGTCAGGTCCAGGCAAGACAACTTGCTAATAGATACAACACTACCATTCTTCATTGATAGCTGGTAACACACCATATTTTTGGAAGTTATGGAAGAAATGCACCTGACTCATAATGAGTAAAATAACAGCTGCCACTTACATCAGTAAAGTGTGAAATGGATATTCCAGGCTACAGGGAGAATAGCAGAGCAGCAGTTATCTGGGCACTTACAAAGATGTGTCACACACCAGTATACAGGAGAAAGGCATAATAGCATCTCAACAGCTAAGTGCTTAGAGAACAATGTGATGTTGTTTTTACAACCCCAACCTTCAAATTCAAGGATAATGGAAATCTTAGTAATTAAAAGAACATTAGATGTTGCAAAAGAAAAAAAAATCCTGAAAAAGGATTTGGGAGACTGTAGCAAGGTTGCTAAATGTGAAAATGAAGTTGCAGATTCTAAAAGTTTAAGATGGAACCAAAGAACAACAACAAAAAAAACCCAACCCACCACCCCAAAACCCCACAAGGAACTTAGTTTCTCTAGAGCCATAGTAAGCCCAGACTATGACAGACCATGCAGAGCTAGACAGACAGGTCTTCGAGGCTTTCTTTAGGTTATGAGTGTTGCCTTGAAGAATCTGTGTTTCTTCAGTATTTGTGAAAGAATTAACCAAGTACCCTTGATTTTTTTTTTCTTTCACTTGAGATGTGGGTTAAGCAACTAGAATCCAGCTGTAAGATTAATTAACAAGCTGTATTGGGCTTACATGGCAAGGTGTTAACAGCAGAGGGGCTACAGGAGTGGCTTCTATGAGAAGCTGGTAGAAGCTTCCCCCATGTCTGTTAGCGCCAGTACCAGCCATCTCCAAGGTGGAACTGCTGCTGGCCAAGGTTGAGCCAATCAGCAATTCTGGAATAACATAGTTAAGAAGGTGAAAAAACTGCTGTGGAAACAACAGCCAGAAAGAGTGAGAATATCTAAGAGGAACAACTCTGCAGATAGAGTTGGTCTCTATTTTTTCACGAAGACATCAGGATTCTATTCACACTTGTTTGAATTCTGGAAATGATTGTTTACCTTTAAAAAAGTTACCACAGAATATAATTACAACATATAAAAAAGTTTTATTGTTTCCTTCTTCTCACAAGTAATTATTTGCTAAGGATGTAATTGGCAATGAAATATCTAATTTTTCTCCTGATCCACCACGAATTTAAAATTTGAGGGTAGGAAACAGAGTTCCATGATTTTATTGCAAATTGGTGAGGCCCAACAATGCAAAGATCATTTGCTCTGGAGGCAGAGATATCATGCTGTGAAAGCACACATATAAAGTAGTTCTTAATTATATTGCAGGACTGAGTACTACCACTGCCCCCAAAAGATTTTTGTCTATCAATTCTTGAAAATCTCTACAGCTTTTGTTAAGCAAGTGAAAAGTCGGGCTTTGCAAGTGGAAATAATTATCACACTATCAACCTGAACACAGATATGTGGTGGTCAAATTAGCTTGATCATTCTTCCTTTCCTACCTCTGCAAGGAATTGATCACTGTCAGTTCAAAACATCTTTCTGAATGTTTGAAGAATTCAGCAGGACTTATTAAATTAGAACTACTGCATCTTCTGCTTTTGCAATTCACTCAACCTAAAAAGATAGAAGGCTGTTCCTTATCGGCTTATTCCCCTTAAGATGTTTATAAATTGAATGTTTCTCAGTTTGGTTTGGAACCTTTCTCGTTAGCAACGTGAGGCTTACAAATAGGCCTGTTATTCCCCATGGCCTCTATTCCTTTCTAAGGTTCCAATTTATCTTTTCCCATCTTCATTCTTCCGGGACCCTCCTTTTGTCCTGTAAAACTTCTCAGACATAATTGCTAATGGCCCAGACATTATTTCACTTAAGGAAGAATGTCACCATGCCTGCCTATGTAAAAACCTAACTTACATAACACTTAACTTGGTAATTCTCTATTTTGCGTGGTAGCTACCCTTCTTAAAAAGCCCTCCTTTGTGTGACAGTAAGAGCACATTTGCATCTCTAAAAGCAATGAATAAACTACAAAACAGTGCATTGGAAATCCAGGAACCTGATTTATATTCTCCCATCTGTTTATACTATACTGTGACAATATACTACTAATTCTTTAGCAACGTGATCTTGACTCTGCAAGTCCTAAAGATCGCTGACTGGTTTTGTTTGTGGGTTTTTTTGTGCATCTGTCTTTTTTTACCTGCAGTACCTGCTGCAGAAAACATTAGGCAGCTTACTGAGGCATAGTAACTCTTTCCATATTCTGGTGATGCAGGAAAGATACCGAATTTGTACAGGACTGTAAGCAGTTGCTTAGAAATAAGGCAAATATCTGACTGCAAGTAATATTACCTACAATTGTAAATAACACGCACGTAAAGTAGAGCCCTGATATCTTCCCAGTCACTGATGTTATGAGTTATGAAGTATTTGTGTAAGGATGGTTAAAATGAAAGTTGGGGTTTTTTTGCTCATATGCTTTCTTGTTTATATGATTCTTAAGGCTTCCAAACTTTTAGTCATTTGGAATAAAATGTTTAAAAGATTTTGTTTCAGTCTTGCTATCTTTTTTCATTTAATTGTCATTATAGTATCACCAGCAGAAAAAATAAACAATGTGCTTTAGATTTTTTCCAAAAGATCTTTATACCCCTCTACTGTTTTTGATTTTGGCATTGAATTTTTAAGGACATGTTTTGTCTCCATTGTTTTCCAGTAAATATTTCAATATTTTCAGCATAGCTATTAGAAGATTTTGTTCACATGAATTGCTAATGGTTGACTGTTGTCTTTCAAGACTTTCCAAAGCAACCCAAATTGGCCTTGGGGTGTATTATGATCAAAGTAATGGTGAGACTGAGAAAGAAATGCATGTAGGGGGAATATTAAAACAACATCAGAGCTTTGACCAAATCCCTTCAGGGCAGCACGCCTTAATTCATAACAATTGAGCAAGCACAGATGTAGCAAAGCAGATTGTTAGAGACAAGAAAATTTGGAAATTGAAGTTCAAGAAGCTTTGTGTATATGGATGATAGACTATTAAAGCAAAGTGAATTTAAGCATGTCCCGTTGCAACGGTATCTTTCTACCTTGCTGAGAAGTAGAACAGTCTGTAATAAAAGAAGAAAGGTCACAGACAGAGCAGCCTTATAGTGACGCTAATGTGAAGAGCACAGATCTTTAAGAAAATTCAAGCCTCTAACTCTATTCCTCACGTGCTTGATCATCTGGAAAGAATAAATAACCAACAGGGAAAGGTTAATAATAGGTTCCAAAACACCATCAAGTCAAAATCAAAAGTCGAGCAAAGTAGACATGAAAAAGAGAGATAAAAGACAAGCATATTCAGGACCTGGTGCAATACTGGTGCTATTATTGAAGCCGATTCATATAACAAAATGCCAACTTTATTGCTATCTGAAATATTGGTTGTTCACTCTAGGGTTGTTTTATCATTCAAACAACTATGAACAAACAGAAACAAAGCGTGTCTATGGACATTTACAGTCAAAGAAAAGGGTGATTCATTGATAGCAATGCATTAATCTATGCTAGATAACAATGCTCCGTGATCACATAACGAAAGAGTATTTAGAAGTGGCACAGGGAAAAGGGCAGAATACTAGCTGATAGAAACTTAAAGAGGAGAAAATTCTCTGCTGGCAGAAATTGACACTATGCCTGGAACATCAGTGAAGCTGAATCAATCTATAGAGAACTTGATCTTGAATAAGACAGTTTTAATTCTACTAAAAAGTCTATGTGACTTAACAGTTTTCTACATATTTTATTAACAAATGAAAAAATATGAGAAAATATAAGAACAAAGAACGCAAGCTACATACATTTAAAATATTATAGAAATATAAAAATAAATTTTACAGGTATTCAAATGTTTTTAATTTTAACACAATGAATATACACAAAGATCCACCACTTATAACATGGAAGTGTCTTAGGCTTAGATGACATTTGGGGTTCTGAATTTGATAGCAAGGAGTAGAAAATTCACTGAGTTTTAAACTTATTGAAACATCAATTTGTTTTGAGAAATTTAATAAAAAGCTCTTTCTGAAAAGATTATACTATGTTGTTGGTTTTGGGGTTTTTTTAATGCATTTTTATATTTTCCATTGTGGGCAGGGGAGAGAACATATTTATTGCTAAATTCTGATTTGTGAGTAATCATGCCTTTTCCTGCAAATATGCCTTCTAATGATTTTTGCTAGGCCATTCTGATATTTCCATGATGAAGTGAAGAATGGGAAACAAAATGGGATATGGAGAAAAAAGAGCAAAAAAGGAAGGGACGACAAGGAAATTAAGAGTTACAAGGATTCAAATATATGTGGAAGACTTTCATAAGACCTAGATGGTGGACAGGGAGCCCTATAGGTAGAACAGTATCTGTCACAACTAAGTTGCAAGGGCATGAGCAAAGTACACATTTTGTGTAAAGAAAGGAAATCCAGACAATACATACCCATATCATCTTTTGCAGGAGAAACTCAAACATAGTGCCCAAAGAGGACAGCAACAGGACCTCAGGAGGGGTACAGTGTGCAACAGCTTGGCAACTTACTCTATTAATTACCAATATTATTCATTTTTTACATTCTAAAACACAATCTAAACAAAATTTGTGATTACAGCATCTTTTGATTGTGCTTCAGAATGCAATCTTTCCCACTTTAAACATTGCTCTTCTAAGTTTTTTTTTTAGTTGATCACAATGTTTAACAAATCTTCATTTACTTTCCAGAAATGAACAAGTTACCATAGTGTTATCCTCTGCTTGTGTAACTTAATTCACAGAAAAGTACTCAAACTATTATTCTATCTTCTACCAGCATTATAACTGTCATCATTTTCTTTTATGGCTGTTTTAAAATAAAGAACACCAACTGAAATATTTGTTCACAACTATCTTCATATTACCTTGGCCCTTCAAAGTATCAATTATTTATTTGTAAGCAAAATTAAGTAACATTTTAATGTAACTAGAATAAATTCCAAAAACCTCCCAGAAATTTGAGGTTACCTTATCAACTACTGAAATAATGACATTAAAACAATAAATGAGAGTAAAGATCACTATAGTACAGCTACCTGTGGAACACTTTAATGAGCAAAATTCTATGGTCTTTGACAAGGTTGAGGTCAGACTATCCTTCAAATCTGTTAAACCAACCTGTTATGGAACATTACTAAAATTTTGTTTCATACTGCTGTTCATTGCACAGTACTGGTCCTTTCAAGGAAGCTTTCAATTAATATGTTGGCTATAGACAACACTCACAACCTGTTGAGTTCTCTGTCCTAAGGAGGAGCTACCAGATTATAAAGCCCCATTGTGTTTCTTGCAGCATGAACAAGTGTGGTATGTGTCCATTACCTAATGAAAGGTAGCAAACAGAAAACAAATACATCTATCTAAAGTTTAAAAGATTAATTTTAAAAATCAAACACCTTAATTCTAATATCTGATATGGAAATTAATGATCTCCATACTAAAATTAATGATCGACGAAGATTTCATAGCTCATTATCAGCCTCAGTGCTTGATATGCACAACAAACTTGTCCCGTAGATGTATTAAAAGAAAGGTTATCTTATTTGAAACACAGTTTAACTATTTTACTATTTGAAAAAGTAATATTCCATATATAATTCTGTATCTCTACAACAGTCTAACCTTGCCACATCTTATACCTAAATGGAAATTTAATCTTAATCAAATATAAATACAACGGCATCAATAAATGAAAGATCATCACAACATCTCTATTATCTTCTACAAAGAATTATTTTTCCATTACAAATGCTGGTTTTTCGAGGATTATGTCAATGGAATTTTATTGATTCACACAACTACACACTTGGGTCATAGTAGCACCTGACAACAAAGTTATCAAAACCCTGTCAAAACATGAAGTTCTCACTTCAGATAAGAAATGTCAGAAAAATCATATTTAAATCTTCTAAGCTAGTCCTGAGATGAAATGTATATCGTGGAAGACCACTGATTTGTTTGTTTCTATACCTGACATATAAATCAAATTCAGTAAGTGCGGAAAGCTGTCAAAGAACAACAACATAAGAAGTCACCTGAGACACTGACCAGGATCATATACACCAATATAATGTGAAAAATTAATTAATTTTCTACATGTCCTGCTTCCAGTGGTATTGCACTGGACCACATCAATAAACCCTTTGGAACATCTTGCTGTAAACATGCAAGTCTTTTATATAAATACCTATATGGAATAATAGCACTATTTTGGTCTACAATTGCATTAATTTTGCTTATAGAAAAAAAAAAGTTTAACAGTTGAAATAGTGTTTCAAACACAAAACATTCTATTCTGTCCAAAAAAAAAAAAAGAATCCAGAAGTAATCATCTCTCTGCTCTCAAATGTGCTGGTCTCATATTTTTATCAGCTCTAAAAACTTGATTTCTTAAATACAGAAATGATTATTAAGCATATTAATATACTCTAGGTGAATCTAAACTTGCTAATACACAGATAGAATATAGAGTAACAACAAAATTTTTAGACAATATGTTATACCTAAGGTTTTTAAAGAAAGTGTTATGGGACTGGAAGAAAGGTTCTTTTGGAGACTGGAAGCCAGTTAAAGGATAAAATGCACAGGTCAGAGTTAACGGTCACTTTCCAAAATGGAGAATTATGGTGTACAACAGAGGTTGATCCTGCAACTAGTTGTATTCAGTATCTCATAAATGGCTTGGAAGAGGAAGCAAATTGGAAGAACTGCATGGGGGTGTTGGTCAACAGCTGGCTGAATATGAGCCAGCAGTGCGGCCACGTAGCCAAAAAAGCCAACAGCATCCTGGCTTGTATCAGGAATAATATGGTTCAAGGCAAGTGATTGTCCACCTGTACTCAGCACTGGTGAGGCTGCACCTTGAGTACTGTGTTCAGTTTTGTTACCTTCATGACAAGACAAGATATTTAGCTGCTGGAGCATGCCCAACCTAGGGCTACAGAGCTGGTGAAGGATCTACAGAGCAAATCTTCTGCAGAGCGGCTGACACAACCAGGGTTGTTTAACCAGGAGAAAAGGAGACTCAGGGTAGACCTTATCACTCAAGCAGGGTAACTACCTGAAAAAAGGTTGTAGCCAGGTGGGTGTTGACAACTTCTTCCAAGTAAGAAGTGATAGAATGAGAAGAAATGGCCACAAGTTGTGGTATGGTAGGTTTAGATTGGATATGAGGAAAAATTTCTTCACGAAAAGGGTTATCGAGCATTTGAACAGGCTACCCAGTCTTTGAATCACTATCCCTGGAGGTATTTAAAACACACAAATGGTACTTAGGGACGTGGTTTAGTGGTGGATTGTTAGATTTACAGCTGGACTTGATGACCTTAAAGGCCTTTTCTGACCTAAATGATTCTATGAAACCTCCAGATTTGTGAATGGATAATGAAGTGTCATTCAAATGATCAATGACCTTACAAAACTTAATAAACAGACAAAAAAGTGATGCATCAGCTTCAACAGTGAAAAATAAACTGGGCCAGGCCTCTGTAATGCTGACCTTGGAACTAGCTGTTATGGTTCAGAAAATATATTTTTAAAAATTTTTAGAGTTCTTGGAAATTATCAGCTCAATTAGCAAACAAACCAATGACATGTTGCACGTCAGCATGACAGATACTGACAAAACCACAAAAGCTCTCATTCTGTTACCACATAAAAACTTTCTGAACCTTCAACATGAACACTGCATGTAGTTCTGGTTTTTGCATTTCTGGAAGAGTATATTGGAATTAGAGAAGGAGATCAAAGGCATGGAGCAGCTGTTCTACAAGACTCATATGGCTGGGGCTCCTATGTTTGGAGAGAAAATTCTCATCAATATTTCAAAAATCATGAAGACAAAGCAATTTAGGCACAGCTGGTGCTCACATACATGATCTAGTGGGTCCTTGATAAAATTAGTAGAGGATCAGATGAAAAGAAATAAAGAAAGATATTTCTTTACATAGCAGGCAGTAGAATTTGCAGACAAACCATGTAGGAGCAGACACTATCAGCAGGTTGACATATGAATTAGATTATTGGACAACAGGCATACAAAAAGGATTAGTCAGTGACAGTCCCTCAAACATCCCTAGCACAACAGTTGTTGATCCTGGCAGAATGTGAGGGTAACAGAGTCCCTGAGTTACTTCTGGACACAGAATACTGTGCTAGATGAATGAGCAGTCTGCCTAAACAGGGCACTCTCAATATGTCCATGTTCAACAAAAGTGTAAGGATGACAAGCACTAATACCATTCCTTAAAGTAACACAGAAAGATCAGCACTTTCAGAAGATACATTTTTTGCCTTAGAAGAGACCAAGAAATAAGCCAGAAATCAAAAGCTTTTGTGCAAGTTGAAGTAATGCGATTAAATTAAAGAAAAAACAAGCAAAAAACCCCCAAAAACTTGGATTGCCATGAATGTGTTATAGACCAAAAAGTAAATGGAAAGATGTTAGTCTGTAAAGATATTTCTACCTGCTCTACTTTTTTCTTGAACCTCTTCTTAAAGAAGTACATGAAAGTTGTGCCAATATGACTGTAGTACCACAAAGTGAACCCTAGTTAATAAATCTTATCTATCACTAACTAATTGGAAACACTGTTAAAAGGAATTTGTCTTAAATTCTATTCAAACTGAGGGACTTTGCTAGCATCTCAAATTCAGGAATCATAGAAATGAGCCTTCTACTAAAAATAGACTTTGAACGAATGATTGCATATTGGAAGCACAACACTTTAAAAACACATTTGAAAGCAGAACATTCATTTCCCCTCAGGCTAATGGTTATAGTACTCATCCAGAAAGCAGGAGAAACTTACTCGGTTTCCCTTAGAGCCTGAGGGAAGAATTTTAGAACATACTTTGTATATGCATACCTTCTTTCTAAGCTTTTTCTTTTTTTTTGAATGCTTGCAGGTGGCATATGTGACAAGATGTTTGTAGCACAGGGGCTGCAGGGGTGGCCTCTGTGAGAAGGTAGGGGCTGCCCTGTGCCACACAAGGCTGGTTCCAGATGTCTCCATGACAGACACACACCAGGACATAGTTAAGCCTGTTATCCATGATGGTGGTACCTCTGTGAAAACAAATTTAAGAAAGGTCAGAAAACAGTGGACAAAAAGAAGAGTAAGGAAAAAAAGAGAAACAGCATAAGGAACACCAAGGTCATGGAAGATGGAAGTGCTCTGTGGCAGAGAAAGCCACCACATACTCCCATACCAAAAAGGGACTGCAGCCTACAAATGGTCCACACTGCATCAGGTACACCCATGAAGAGCCTTTAGTGCATGACTAAACCTGTATCATTTTTACTGAAGGAACTGTAGCCCATGGAGAACCCATACTAAACATGTACTCCCTGCAGGGACTACAGCCTGTGGAGGACCTGCACTGGAGCAGAAGAAAAAGGAAATAAAGGAGCATCAGAGAGAAACCAATAGTCCTGACCACATTCCTCTCCCCATGCTGCCTGTTGCCTCACTGAAGGGACAGAGCATAATCTGCAGTGATAACAGTGAGGAGCAGAGATGCTTGGAGTACAGGTGGGCATAGGAGTGAAGTTGAGCCTGGGAGGTGGAAGATGTTTTCCTTAAGTGTGCAAATGTTTAACTTGGTTTTCACTTCTCAGTAACTACTTAGTTGTCAATAAATTAATTTCCCCAAGTTGAATCTGGTTTACCTATGATGTTAATTGATAAGTGACCTCCCTGTCTTTATCTCAACTCACAAGTTTTCTCACTCTCATTCTTCCTATTTCCCCCACCCCCGTACTGATGAGAGGGAAAGTGAGGAAGCAGAAAAGTGCATGTTTTGCAGCTATCTAGGCCTAACCCATTATATATTATTATATCCTCCTTCTTACATACTTCTTGGAAACACACTTAAGATCAGCTAGAAGATCCAGCTTGTCTTCTAAGAGTAGAAGAATAAGTCAGCACAATGGCAACATGACTTCCTTTTACACAGAGGAGATAGGCGCTGATTGCCTTAAATGCCAGCTAGGACTTGAGCAGAATAGGCAGCACAAGAATTCTGGAATAATAAACCAGAAAATAAAACAAATTACATATTAAAGAATACTTTTAATCTCCTGGGAGATTTCATTTTTTGAAACCTACAAAATTCCATGAGCATGGATTTCCACAGATGTACTAAATTCTGTTTCACACAGACAAAAATGAGTTACTTGTTGCAAATATTTTCTAGTATTTGTGTAAATAGACTTATGCATGTGTACTCACAGGACTCACAGGATCTCATATTAACACCCTAAAATAGAAAGTTCTTGACAATCTTCTGAATAACAAGTGGGTTTGTTCACATTTTTTGCTTAGACAAAGAAATAACACAGAAACCAAAAGTAAACTTCTAAACAAACCAGAACACTGCAGGGAATGTGAAATATCATAACCATTTAAAAATTAGACAATCATCTGTCAGTGTAAACGTACATTATAAGTGAAGGGAATACTCCTATGTATCTTCCCCAAAACCAGGCAGATACTCTGGTGGTTAATAATCCATTTCTTCCTTTCTACTTTGGAGTTTGTGGCAAGATAAGTAAAAAAACTTCAGATAGTTTCAATTTAAAAGGAACTAAAAAACCAGTGGTTGTAATTTGTTTGTGCAAGGACTATTTTGTCTTCATTTAGAGAAAGTCTTTTTAATCACAACAAATTGCTGACACTATACCTACTTTCACAATTCCACAGAAACTATATGTCAGTAGAAAATAATTTGTAACTTAATTAACCTAAATTTCAGGATCACTCAGCTGGTTTAGTTGAATCAGGTGAAAAAAATACTGCATATATTCTTTACAAATGAGGATGATAAATCTCCATAAAATGTAGAGATTACCTTTCCTTACTGTAAAACATCTTAAGATCATAAAGCATTGACTAGTCTATCAGAGCAGTGATTAATTACATCTGGATTTTTAAGGGGATCCTACCTGTTATTGAATTAAGTGCCATCTAACCTTATTCAAAATTAGCTTTAGGGTATTATTGTATAATTCTAAAATTCATATGTTCAGAATGCTATGGTTCGGGATTAAACTTAAGAAAATTAAAATGAATTGTTACTATAAAGAAACTTTATTGAAAGAGATTTGAGAGAGAGGTTTTATATGAACTTGACTCCATAGAGCAGAAAAAGTTACATATCAGGTTTCTGTTACAACAAGCATTTCACCTCAAGGTAGCAGGAAAGATACTATAACAGTATATATACTTTAGTAAAGTATATCTATATTGCTCAGGCAAATATTCCTAACAGTCTGGAGATACTAGTGGGGAAAAAAGGGATTCAGTAATTTGGCAAACTGGAAGTTAGGAACCAGCTCTTTATTTACCATTTAATGGTCTTTTCAGAGTATCTGTTATGCATTTAGTTGCTGGGATTGAAGTAAACCTTTCGGCCTCACGCTTTGCAAGTTCTAGTTTAAATACTTGAATGGAAATATTAATTTGAAACTCCATGAAATAAATCAATAAGAAAAATTACATCACTTTGTCTTATTAAACTTGCTTTGGTAAATGGAAACTGTTTTTCTTTCACGTTATCCAGAAAGTGTCACTGAAAGTAATGAAAATTAACAGGTCATGGTGCCATGCATTCTACTGTATAAGCAATCTATCAGGTGCAAAACAATTTAGCCCATTGTCTTACAGATGCATATATCTAGCTAGATAAGAGCACCTGAGCTACTACTGCAACTCTGCTTGAATTTACATTTCAATAAGTTACACCAATAAATAGCTGAAGACTACACAGTATTTCTGAAAGACATTCAAAGTTGCCAGTAATTCTGGTTCATGGATTTCAGATCCCATGTTTATACTCTGTATGTGCCCAAGCCTTTCTGCATTCCTACGTACAGAAGGCAATGTTCGTTTCTCCCCTTCCACTCACATCAGCACAGAATTTTCTGCACAGGTTACCAGTGACAGGCAACTGTGGCAGAAAACCACATTCTAGAAACTCTGTACTATTGTACTTAATTCTGGAATACACAAAGGCAAACAGCTAAACTAAGTATGTCCTCAAAGTCTACTTCACCACTCTACCTGCACTGATTAACCTTGTAGAGATGTTTCTTACAAGTACAGTTTCACCACTGTTCTGAAAGAGTGTTGCTCCAATAGAAGAGGGAAAAAAATAGCACGCTCTTGGAAGAAGGCATCATCATGCATGTATGCAAGAGGACTTTAAGAATGTATGCTTGCAAAGTCATGAGTTATGATACCTAGCTATGTCAGAAGATTTTCCCTATCAGATGAGTGAACTGGCTCATTGTAAAGCCAAAACAACACATAACAAAGCATGAGCAATCAGAAAGTCTTGAATAAAAATTGAATTTTAATTACTTTAACAGGATAGACATAATTTAAGTTACCCATTTTTTAATGATTTGATATAAAATAATAATTTTTAAAATATATTAAGATACTTGATAAAAGATATAAAGTAATTTGCAATGTGTCAAACATCATAAATTTGGTGGAGGCACAAGTCAATCAGCAGCAGTTTACAGAGAGGTCCAAAGATAAAGAAAATATACCAATATATTATGTTATTTCAATTCAGTGATAGACATTGGATTTTTCTCCAGGACACTATTTGATGAAAAAACCCCCCAAAACCACAAACAAAAAACCTCCCTAAAAACATAACACTAACAGCCTTCTAACTACTACACAGTGTTCAAGTGTGAAATGAAAATAAAACATGCAAGATTATCCAGATTGGGGTTAAATGGGCACTGACTTTTACGTTTTATATTCAGGACTTTCTTCAGTACTGACAATGGGTTCTCTGGAACACCTCCCTCTACCTACCAAGAAGGCCATTGAGAAAAATTAAGTTTTTTTCTTTGCTACCTTTATTTCCATTCTAAAAGCTTACAGCTTGCCTTGTTAACCTTTCTATTCCCCCATGCTTTTCTGGCTTGTGCTTATGATTTTTGATATCCTGCAGCTGGCTTCAGTGTTGCTTAGGAGACTGCCTTCTGTAAGAGGGGCTGATTTACTTTAGTGCTTGCCTCATTTCTCCAGTTTTCTCACCACAGACACCACATCCTGTTGAAATCTGTCAATTGAACCAAGACCAAAGACCAAGGTTTAGGAGTGACTGTACGCCAACTGAGCAGTACATTCCACCCTTATCTATTTTCTTAATAACCTGTGCACTTACCTTTCCAGATACTAATAGTCATTTAGATGAATGTTTGTTACATAATTGGATCTCTGAGGCTATCACTTTACGCCATTTTACCACATTTTAAGGTTTGAGCTCCAAGTGAATGAAAACGGTTATGTCATGTCAGCTGATGCTTTCAACATGACTCTGTACTGGTTTGAATCACTTTTAAAGCGTTTCTTTTCAGCTATTCATCCCTACCATATTAAATTCAACTCTGATAGACAGGTTTCCATGTTATAAGGCTATATAGAGCAACGTCTCCTTTCAGTGGAGTTTAAGATGTTCCTAACATGCTTCAGGGAAAATTTTGTTTACCCTCCAGCAGCTGAAAATTCAAGTTAGAAAGATGTGCTTACTTATTTATTAGATTAATACCTTACAGCACATCATTCTACTTCAAAAGCAAAAAAAAAAATAAATTTAATAACTTTTCAAGTTCAATTCCAACTATATCTCTTAGATTTTCCTCTTCAGTCTCAGTTCATTATGCATTTAAAAAAAAAAAAAAGAAAGCACTTTTCTATTTTCCCCCACCACGAGAAATGCAGTTGTCTTGTTTCTCTGGAAGAAAGTTGTCACTCACATGAACACTTTCTTGTTGTCTGAGCAGAGGAACTCAAACTGGACTACAGAGGATTAATTGGGATTTTATATTCTCTCTCCCAGCTCTCGTATTGCTTTCAAAAATGTTATCTCTATCATTTAAGTCTGACAGTTTAAATTGACTGTTTCTTTTGGTCCAGGGTTCCCACATATCTTATGTAAAACATACAGATACTGGAGCTTTTCCATGTGTATATATGAATTTTTACCAGCTTATTATCTGTAACTCCAATCAATGTTCCTTTCCCCATATCTGTAAGTGCAAATATTTAATTTTGTCAACAGATATTGGTTATGTCGCATGGAATCCTATTTTCTCTTAGTAAGACAGGATGTCAGGAATTTTTAACATTATGTTTAGTGTTGGGTTTTTTTTACTTCTGACACATTTATTCTCCCTTCACACTGAACAGCTATTGGCTTGACTGTATCTAATTCCAGATCTGTAAAGTTATGAAAACCTCTTATTTATCTCTTTTTGCTGTGGAAGCTGAAATATGTTATATATACATATACACTTAAGTTTAACATGCTAACACCTACATCTGTTAAAGCTAATAAGTTACGTCCCCTTCCACAACAGCAAAATTCAGAATATTTCTTGGCAACAAAAAAACCCCAACCAAAACAATAAATTATAAATAGAGTTATTCTGTTTCAGGAGTTCTGAAGAAATACTAAACGTGAGACCCTTACCGAATGACCTGTCAGGGCTCCCTGGTCCTTGTCAAACAAGAAACTGGTTATTGCAGTATTTCACATTAAATGAGGAATTTACTTATAATGTGAAAATTAGATAATAACAGATAATACAAGTATGTTTTGAATAAACAGATAGTGCTTGCTGCAATAACATAACATGTATGGCATAAAAACCTCTACACAGACAAACAAAACAGCCAAATTTTGACATTTGGCATCCCTAACCTGGAAAAGCAGTGTTTTAACGTTTAGGGAGTTTTATCATCTTCAAAATGCTTCCTCATAGAGCCCCCAGTGGCTTCTTCAGGAAGCGGACTTAGTTTAGAAAGGAATGATCAAATAGGCCATTCAATATGTCTTTCAAAACATGTTAGTGCTAGTAGGGCTAAACAAAGCCACATACACTTCCCAGTTATTGTTGAGCTTTTACTTCAGTTTCCAAATCAGAGAGAAGGGGAAAGCTGTATACCTCTGTTTATCCAAGTAAAAGCTCTAGTGATGCAGACAAATAAAACTTTTAGCATATCAAAAGAAGGCTTGCAGGGCTGGGGGCACAGTAAGGAAGATGGTTACTCCAGGTGGTGCTCTCCCCATCAGTTGAAAAAGCCTTGCTCAGTCAAACAAACACCTGGCTGCAGAGCTGGTGTCATCAAGAATTTGTCTTCCTTAGTCATGGTACTTCATTTGAGGACAGCAAAGGACTCCCATGAAGGAGCTGTAGTAACATGAGTCATATTTGTCTACAGAACTAGGCTGGTAAACCTTAGACTTGCCAGGGGGTTCAGGAACTGAACTCCAAAAATGAGACAGGAAAATCTCCAGACAAGTTTGCAGCAGAAAAACTTAGGTGATTCATTCAGGAGCATTTCTCAACTGCCTGTGTCCTAATGTGGAATTTTTCATATCATCCAGATGATAGTTAACAGGTACATTATTCCACTTGCAGAAATAATTGCTGTGGGGGGCATAATCAGCATATTTTCCTTATCCCTTTAGGGAGATAGATCTCACTATTCACTGTCCAATTCCATGACCCCTGTTTCTTGCAATTGTATTGCTCCACCTTTTTCTAACCTTGAAATGCTCCTAAAATCTCTAATCATATTAAGTGTAGCAGTTTCTGGACAGGACAACAGTTGCCCTTCAGAACAGTGTCAGTTTCAGTTTAGATACAGGAAATAAATTAGATTAAATAGATAAGGTTACATGATGATCTTCAATACTGCTCCCCATATTTACTAACAAAAACATTGAATACTGAAGCTACTAAACTGAAACTACTTTTGTAAAAGACTCAAGCACAACCAATTTGCCTTGTAAGCAAAAGAGAAATCAGGTGTATATATTTTTGCGTGTATGCTGAAGAAAAAAAATTGACATAATCCTACTGAGAACTGAAGTAAATTGATAGAGGCTCAAAATGTAACAAATTATTGGTACCAACATGCCCATAGCAATACAAATAAAGGATGAAACAAAGTTAAAAATACCCAACAAAACAGTCTCCCCTCTTTTCCAATGGAATAAAGGGTATTATGGACATTGTAGAACCATAGTAATAATGAAAGAGGATCTAGGAAGACACAGCTGGACTAATGAACTCTGGAATCCAGACACAGAGACCATCCCTGGGCAATGCCAATAACCTTGCAGA
This sequence comes from Laterallus jamaicensis coturniculus, assembly GCA_022605575.1. NCBI lineage: Eukaryota > Metazoa > Chordata > Aves > Gruiformes > Rallidae > Laterallus > Laterallus jamaicensis. The sequence continues at coordinate 10,318,770 of JAKCOX010000005.1, forward strand.
ATTTGCAGTTATGCAATTATGTAGTCTAGTATAAAAACCAAAACCGAACAGCACCAGGCTGGAATCTCTGAGAAATGCTACTATTATTACATGGCAAGTTCAATATTACTGTAACTGGAACTTACAAAAAAAGCCCCAAATATAGTAAGGAGGAAAGAAAACAAAAACAAACCAATCAACCAAACAAAGAGTTCAACAGCCTTCATTGCAACACTGGCACAGATCCTATGGCAGGCAAACTGTTCATCACAGATGACTTCAATGTGTTACTTTGGCAGCTGACATCTGGTATACAGCAATTGATCACAACAAAGCTGGCAAGATAAACAACAGTGAACTTATGTTGTTCAATAATTCGCTGGATTATAAGAAAGAGCTTGTACTCATCACCAATCTGACAAGTCATGTTGGGAACATCAATATTTATAAGCAGGTGGATTTCACTGTGAGTGACTTTGTGTCTCAGATCGAGACATGGCACCATACAGTAAAAATCTACAGGATAATTACCTACAATTCGGATCTTGACATGACTGTCAACATGAGAGCATTGTGGCTGTCACAAAAATCTTGCCAAATTTAATTTACATAACTATGGAGAAAGCTTACCAACTGGAAAGTATTTTTACATAGGGAATCCATGTTGGGTGTTTGTTTTGTTTCTGTGTTGTGGGTTATTTTTTTTAAACCAGCACACATCTCCATAGAGCAGAATATGTTGTTTATAAGGATGCATGACATACTTTCCCAGAGAGATCAAACTGACTGGAAAAAGTAGAAGTGTAATGGATTTACAGTGGTGAATTCTGAAGCCGCACAGCGTTGTCTTCAAGACAACATTTGAGATTGATATAAAATAGAAAAATATCATTATAATAATCACACCCCCTCCCATATAAAAAGAAACCATGCAATCAATAACATTATCACTAATGACATGTTGCAAACGTAGGAGATGCAGAAGGATGCAAAGGAAATTATAGTTGAGCCTTATGTAAAACAAAATCCAATGTGTTTGTCTGTCTAAGGTAATCCATGCACTGGAGAGTAATCTCTCTCCCTCACCTGCCAAGCTCACTGCCTTACAAACCATTTTACTTGCGAGGGTCAATTTTTTTTTAAATATATATGTGTATGTGTGCTGGTTGCTTTATATCCTGTTACATTATTTGCTGTGTCTGAAATCTTCAGTGACTTGGTCAGCTCATTCTCAGTAATCTAACCAGTTTGCTTGTCCAAGCTCTTTTTTTCTATTCTATATAAAATACCTTCAAAAATTCTGGTTTACAGCAGGTAAGAAGAATGCTGCAAAATTAGATGATTTTCATGGTGTTTTTAATTTTGATCATCTCAGTTGTTTTCTAAGTTTCAGCACAGTCTGTTCAGTTGATTAAACTCCTTTTGTTAGTACAGATTTTCCCATAAAGGATTTTAAAAAATATGCTTCCATTACTCAAAGAAAAAAAATGTGTACAAAGTCATTTAAGTGATCTCAAAATCTAAACTGAAAATATCTTTCCTATGCAGTTATTCAATATGATGCATACCTGAAAGAGCTCCAGGACTAAAAAGATCTTCAGGTAAGTATAGTAGTCAGTCATTACCCATAACCAACAGTTAGGTTAATAATTTCCTGATTTACAATGGTCTCATAATTCTGGAGAAATGTCATATAATATCAGGTATAAGGTGATAAATTATAATTTATTATGTTCCAGTCTTTTATTTGACCCCCATATGTTTTTAGTCTTGGGGTTTTTTTTAAAGACAAGGATCCAAGGAGGATCCCTTCTCTGAAGACATTCAAACCCCACCTGGACGCATTCCTTTGTGACATACTCTAGGTGACCTTGCTCTGGCAGGGGGATTGGACTAGGTGATATTTTGAGGTCCCTCCCAACCCCTGTGTTAAATAAAAAATTTCAGATTTTAAACATAGATGAGTATTAATTTCCAGTTTAAAAGTGATTGGCATGGCTACCCAGGCTAGAAGGGGCTTCACATTCTGTCAGACAAGTCTATATTCAGATTCATAAGCATTACGGAAGAAACCTTGCATACAGACCTACCAATAAGAACCTTTTACAAGTCCACAATTCACATTAAAGTATTATTCTCTTGCTGTTCATCATTCTTCTGCACCAGGACTTTGCATCAAAAAGAAGGATTCTAAGAATTAACGTGGAGCTATCATAGAAATAAGAAGACTGGGTCAAATTTTCTTTCTTTTTTTTTTTGCCATAGGACAAGGAGATTGAAGAAACGAAGCAAATTTCAGGTACTCAGTAAAATAAAAGATTAAAAAACAAATACTGTTAACAATTTTCCATGTGTCTCAGTAAAGGCAACTGAACTATCACATCTAGAGAATAGAGGGGGAAAAAAGCCAAAGAAAAGTTAGAAATTAACTCAAGATAGGATATTTCACTTGGAACAGTTAATGAGAGTGGGGGAAAAAAAGGGACAAAACCCAGTTAATTCACCACCTGACATTGATTACAATTCTTTTTCCCTATTTCTGCAATCTATAAGTCAGTCTGCAGTGTGGGCACATTCTTGTTTCAATTAACTGAGAATGAGAAATAACCCCTCAACTTCCAAATTCTGGATCAGACCTTAAAATATTTTCCAATTAGGTTATTGCAGGGTATTGAAAAAGAAGTTAGAACTTGAACAGGTCAAGACTTTATATATAATTGTTTTAGAAGATTGTAGTATAGTATTCAATTATCCCTTTAATGTAGGAATGAAAAAAAGTGTTTAAAAGTAAAGACACTGCTAACAGTAGACTCCTTATTACTAAAGTATCTTAAGTGATACACTCACAGTAAAACAATTGAAGGCAAGTAGCTGTTGGGACAATAAATTACTGTCAGAACATTTGTATGTCACAATCCTACTATATGACTACTTAATACAAGAATGCATGTTATCTTATCTGCAAATGCAAGGAACTTGAGACAAATATTTTTTAAACCATCAATCAAAGGAAGGATTGGAAAACAGTTTAATAAAAGACCTGTATAAATCTCATAGGTTTATCTTCCTGATACTGTTATTGTTGAATGAAGAATGGAGATGATTTTTTGTTAATCTTACAAAAAAATAACTCAATTTCAAAGCCATCTGAGATTTATTGAGCTTGCAGAGAAAGGCATTCTCCAAATGTAAAGAGAAAATCTGTAACAATGTCATGATTGTCCTAAGGCTAACAAAGTAGGAACAGATGCAGGAATGAACAAGGGTTTCATACATTTTATAACAGAGTGAATTCTATTCTACTGGTCTATATTAGCTGGAGTGGAAGGATAAGAGGCAATGACCTTAGACTGAAAGAAGGTAGATTTAAAATGGATATTAAGAAGAAATTCTTTACAGCAAGGATAGTGATGCCCTGGCACAGGTTGCCCAAAGAAGCTGTGTCTGCACCCGTCCCTAGAAGTGTTCAAGGCCAGGTTGGACGAGGCTTTGGGCAACCTGGTCTAGTGGAGGGTGTCCCTTCCCATGGAAGGGGGCTTGGAACTAGATGGGCTTTGAGTTTCCTTCCAATCCAAACCATTCTATGATTCCATCCTTCCACTTAGTGAACAGTTAGAATGAAAAGCCAGACTTGCTTAGGTCTTTTTCAAGCAATACTACTTATCCACTCAATATTCATTAAAAAGCCGTCTTATTTCGCCATGTTAAAATGATATATTTGGTACTGATAATTTCTGTACAGTGCACGTTGTTCTGACGATTCATTTAGCCACTGAAATCTGGATAAAATCTGTTGAAAGACTGTATAGAATTACAGAATGGTTTGGGTTGGAAGTGACCTTAAAGATCATCAAGTTCTAACATCCCTGCCATGGGCAGGGACACCTCTCACTAGTTCAGTAAGTCATTGAGAAGTGTTGCACTGAGACAGCTAGAATTAGCTTGTGTACTTCCAGATCCCCAAAGCGCAGAAATCCGCCGTGACACTGAGGTACCATGTACACAGCTTTAAACAGGTTACAGCACATCCAAAACATCTGAGATATTTAGGTCAATCACAAAGTGCATTCTCATTGTCTTTTGTCTTTTCACACAGAGATTAAATGCTATAGTTTCACCTTATTCGATATCTCAGAAGCAAACTGACACATTCATAAATGGAAAACATGGTATCTCACCCAGTATTTAAAATTATTTAAAATATCTTGCTAGAGAATTTCTTTACTAGCAAGTTAGAGATTAGAACCAGTGGATAACTTTTTTTGTCCAAGCTGCCTCACTGTATGGCAAATAATGCAAAATTCCTACTGTTGGAAAAGAGTATAGAAAAAGGCAGCATAAGGAAGACAAAAGGGAGATAGAGTATCTTTAAGCGAAGATCTCCCTTCCAATTTTACTTCTCATTTTTACCTAGAAGCAGTTTTATGTGAACCACCCACTGACTGGACGACAACTCTAGCCTTCAGAATTTTAGTCAGGTAGTGCACATCATCTCCTACTCCTTCAAAGCAAGAATTTTATAGTCCATGAGTTATCACATCTGTCAAAGGTCATTAGTGACATGAATTCATAGGCATAGAGTAGACATAGATGCAGTCCTAATTTAGATGCCTAAATCTCTGAGCGTGGTAGAAGTTCAGACATGTCTCTGTTGCAAAACTTTAAGCAGACTTCTGCCAGTTCATGACATAACCTTTCTTGCACTTCATGCCTCCATGTGTAAATTAAGGAGGCTGGACTGTTGAGTTTTAAGATCTTTTCCAGGAACCCAGCATAAAAACTGCTGACAACTATTTAACTTCTTTGTGCTTGTAAGCCTTTCTGGAGTATACAGTTAATAATCAATGCACATTATGCTTATTTAAAGAATCCATCCTTTTCAATTAGCAGAAAAAACTGTACTAACAAACTGTTGTTCATTATCAGGACATTGCACTGATAAACTTATAGCCAGCAATCACTATGCAGTCATCTGCATTCACAGAAAAAATCCCTTATAAAGGTTTTTATACTTAAACTGCGACAATACTTTCGTTATGGACTTTCATGTAGCATTTGAACACATGAAAAACGACAGAACTGAATTGTGAGTCAAAGTTGTTAAGGGTCTTTTTTCCCTATTGTTTCATTTAAAATGTGGACTTGCCATTTACCTTTCCCTAAAATAATTTATCTTGGGGTTATCTAAAATACTTGAAACATTTTTTCTTTGTTGCATAAAGACAGAGACTGTATAAATAATCAGATTTTTCAGATCTATCAAATTTCACAAAATCAGAGGCTTTTATATTACGTATTGGATGAGAAATTACTTTATATCTCACCAATCACAATGAACTTTGTTCTTTAGAGTACTACAAGAGAATATACAATCTGATTTAACCCAGGTTTTATGCCACAATAGCTACACAACTTTTGATGCGAGCTTACCTCACAGGCTGGCAGGCCAAAGCTACTTTCAAAACTACTATCCACCAGGTGACTGCATACATCAAAATTAATTGTTCATAGGGAAAAGAATAACAAAGCAAACCAAGAGCCTAAAGAGCAGAAGAAAAGTAGATTCTTTAAAACAATGTGTTTACCTTTCCTGCAGGAACAAACTTCTTTGAAAATGTGCCTCCTTTTATAACATTTCTGGGTCAAAAGCGTGAAGAACATGGCAGAATGCCAGGAGTGTCAGAGCGCTGAAAATAACATGCCAATGATATCAAAGAAGGATGAATAATAATGCAAGAAAAGAGAAAGGTCATACACCTTGTCATAAGAATAAGCAAAGAATTTTAATACTTTATATCAAGAGGAGCTGGGGTACCCAATCAAAATCAAATTTAAATGAAAGAGAACATAGCTATTACAGTTCACTTGAGCTTCTAAAATTTTGCAAAAAACTTGGAACAATGATGTCAGATTTTACCTGTCAGGAAATTTTCCTATGTAGAAAAAAAAAATAAATCATTCACAATTTTAGAATTAACTCACTCAGAAAAAGAACACACTAGGAAAAATAATTTTAAAAAAAACTTCTCCTAAAAATTCCCTTGAATATAAGTCAAAGCCTCAAGCCTCATGTACCAGTTATAAGAGTTATAAAGGACACTACCATCTTCAGTGTACTGAATTTAATTGTACTCCAGAGAAAATTGGTTACTTAACCATACTCACAGAAAAATTAAGAACACTTCAAACAAATTTTGACCAAACTCAAAATTGACACATTGAGCAACAAATGTATGTATTCAGATTGCCATATCTTTTAAAACAAAGAAAAATCTCAGAACTTAAATGCTTTATTTCTTCAGTGCCACTCTAGCAAGACATACCAATTTGGAAGCTCTTTCAGCATATAATTAATTTAGTGTAGTAGCTAGTTTAGCTCAGAAAAGGCAAATTATAATATTATCCACATTCCTCTATTTTTGTATAAGCATAATTCAAGAATATGCAAAATATAACTAAAACCACCAACAAAGTATTAAAGATTTCCTTTTTCCTGTGAACAATCTTGAACATAGGTAAAATTTCCGTTGAAAATAGTGTCAGAATCATGTATCCGCCCATCTAAAGGAAAATTAGGAAGCCTGTTTATTCAACAACAATTTTTAAACTTGGCAGCATTAGAAAAATCACACATGTTTTCACACACTATTCACTAGCAGAGCAGCCAGAGGGCTGATTTTCTGGAAACTCACCATGTAAAACCATGATCTGAAAAGCTTGTATCTGTAACACTGTGTTGTAAGCTAATTTCATAAAGATCTTGGAAATATCCCCTAAAATTCTGAAATTCAAACTTCTAAGTCAAAATAATATTTTAGATAAGAAATAAAATTAAACACCCACTTTAATAGTCAAAGACATTCATAGGAATTAATAGGAAAATAGAAGAAAAACGATTTCCCCACTGACAACATAAAGTATTCATTCACGAAATAACAGCAATGGATTTCAAAACTAATTCACTTGTTTCTACAAAAGATAATGAAGAATTTAATGGAAAATGCCCTTTTCAGTTCTAATCATTTTTAATTTTATAATACCAAAGATATCAGAGAAAGCACTGTTATTCTGGTAATATTGTAATATTAGCTGTAACTTATGGAAAGACTAAAATTAATTGACTAAGAATATGATACAGCAAAAGAAAGAGCTGACAAATGCTTCCAGCCCCTTCTGCCAAAATGCTATTCCAGCTATTTAGCAAAGAAAGAGTAACAGCTAATTATGATGAAGACAGCTAAATGTAACACTTCTCAAGCTGCAGTGTTTTGTGCATCAGCTAAACAAGCAAGAAACACAGTTTTTCTTCTCTCCCCCACCCTCCACTTTCTTCTCCCTCCATGCGTGAAAGGGCCCAACTTCACTGCATTTTATGACCACAGACAAGCCCTTTCCCCCAATCCCTTAGCTCTGAAGTCTACATAGTTTTTGAAGTTCATACAACGGGCAGACAATTTAAATGGCAGTGCCTATACAGACATGCATGCTAGCAGGGCAAACTAGCCAGTTTGCTCCAAGGTAATAGCCAATCAAGTCAACATTTTGATTTTCCTGGTATGCCCAAGGTAACGGGGCACCTTGAAGGCATAACAAAACCTTTGCAAGAAAACCCTGGTACAAAAGATATGATGGCCCCACTTACCACACTGCCAGGGGCTCATCTAACTGCAGAGCAGCTTTCTCCTCAGGCGAGGCAGTTACCTGGCTGCTGACAGAAACAAAGACCTGCACTGCTTGTACCACAACTTTAGGGTTCCCAGGGCATGTCAACAACTGGGCAGAGCACCTGCAGTGTGCTAGCCCCTGGATCTGGGTCTCCCCACAATGGTGATGGCTGGGTCTGTAGCCCTTGGACTGAGGTGCAGCAGCAAGACCATCGGCCAGGCCTCCCCAACCTCAGGGCAGCTTTCAGGCCACGGCCTCTCCCTCAACAGCCACTGCCTCTTTGGATAGGTGCTAGGTCCAGGTCCCCAGCTGCATAGCCGGCACATGCCCAGCCTGGCTGCAGGCCTGCTACCCATTCAGAGAAGCTTGCTGCTAGCCCTGGCTACCACTCTGAGATGACAGGTGCAATCTGATGAATAAAAGATCCCTAGAAGTACATTACAACAATCCACACCTGGAGCTGTCCTGCTCAGTAAACATCAATAGCAAAGTATTCAGGTGTTTTAAAAGGCTGTATCCATCATCCTGGGACAGCACTTGAAACAGCACGGTCTGCTGTTCTCTCATCTCTCTCCACAAAGGCACAGTGAAGCAGCAACATTTAGCTATGAGAAGCTGACTTTTTCCCAGTTGGCACCCCATAGACCCTGCCCTGCGGTCCCTCTTTCAGGCACCCACATAAGGATGTGTTGGCAGGAACAGCCCAGGGCTCTGTAACATCTCCTTTCTCTCCACAGGATTTGGAACCCTCATCCATGGCTACCTGGCTGTCAGCAGACTTCTCTTGTACCCCACCAGTCATGAAGTAGCGCCTCAGTGTCCTCATCTAAACTTGGAAGAGACTGTCCTTGTTACACCTCTGGAGGCCTGTTTCAGGCCACAGTGTAATAATTCTCCCTGTTTCACACCATTGCCCAATTGATATCAGCCTGCTTAATACAGGTTATTCTGACTCAAGAAGGTGCTGTTGATCATCAAGATGCTACATGGAATAAGCAGTCTCCTGTGTTAACACAGTTATGCCTGTCATTTAAAGCCATAGTCACAGCAAGAAGTACTTTGGGCAAGATATATTTTCCAGAGAACCTCAGCATTAATGGTGCCATTATCTCTTGCTTACTTGTACAAGCCCCTGAGCAGCAGCCCTTGAACAGCTGGCCACCAAGGTCCCTCTTGGAAGAAGCCAAACACCGGGCAGCATCTGCTTATAAAGAGCTTGCATCAGCCTGGATGGCACAATGTCATGGTCTTGCTCCAGCTAGCAGCTCAGCCCCATGCAGCCTCTTTCTCACTCTTCCAGACCAGGATGTGGGAGAGAATCAGAAGGGTAAAGTGAGAAAATTCACTGCTTGAGATAAAGAGTTTATAGGTCTATAAGTAAAGCAAAAGCATGTGTGGAGGAAGCAAGGAATTTGTTCCCCACATTCCCTGGCCAGGCAGGTGTTCAGCCATCTCCAGGAAAGCAGGGCTCCATCACAAATAACAGTTATATGGGAAGACAAACACCATCACTTTGAACATTCCCTTCTTCCTTTTTCCTTCCCCAGCTTTATATCCCGAGCATTACATCATATGTTATGGAATATCTCTTTGATCAGTTGGGGTCAGCTGTCCTGGCTGTATTCCCTCCCAACTTCCTTGTGCACTACCAGCCCACTTGCTGGTGGTGTGGTGTGAGGAGCAGAAAAGGCCGTGGCTCTGTGTGAGCTCTGCTCAGCAGGAATGAAACCATCCCTGTCTCATTAACACTGTTGTCAGCGCAAATCCAAACCACAGCCCCACACCAACCACTATGAAGAAAACTGTCCCAGCCAAAACCTGCACACGTGGACAGAGGGCACGTTCAACCCTGCCAACCATATATACCTCAGAAAACCTGAATACTGAAGACACTAAGGTAGACCTCTCAAATAGGGAGGGAGCATGTTATCATAATGAACAGATGTATTTGACTATATGAAACAGTGACACCTAGTGAACCTCCCCAAAACAATCTTAAATATGTCTGCATTTTAATAACCTCTCCTATTCCTCCTTCCTTTGAGCTATTCTCTCCAAGAATTTCAGTGTCCTTGCTGGAGAAAAAAAATAAATAAATTTCAGGATGCACTTTTACTCCTGTTGCTGCTGTCTAGTCCAGTCTTCTTACAGAAACAGACTACACATAAAGGGGGAAAGTGAATAAAAAGTGAAAGATAAAAAGAAAATGTTACTTTTTCTCGGTTGCAGTCCTTTGCCTGGAAAGTCACAGTTGCAGCCTATGGTACAAACTCAATTAGATATTCAAGGAGCTTTACCTCTGTGTCTGGATAATATATTTGGTTCTCCTCCCCATTTCATCCTTTGAAGCAAAATTCTATGTTACCAATATCAAGATACAATATCAATTGACTTTGCTTTTCTACCCACAGTTGTTACGCCAAATTCCTAGGAACAAGTAGTATCTATGTGTCCTGAGAGGAAAGGAAATAAACAAGCACAAGAGGCTGGAACCAGATTACCTGAAGAAGAAACAGATATTTTGCATAGAAGTAACAAGATTTTTTTTCTCTTCCTCCTGGTTTTTGGTGCTTTCTGTGTGTTTTTTTGTTTGTTTTTGTTGTTGCTGTTGTTTTGGGTTTTTTTCCTGTCTTTCTAGGACACAAGGAGTAGAAGAATAAAGAGACAAAGAGTATTAAAAACTCCTTGAGGTTCTGATAGAAAATGTTGAGCTATTCAATAAAAGTTATTTTCCTCTTTATTAAACTGCAATTATCACATAAGTATCAGAGACTTAAATGTTTTAATTAACCTTGATTTCATCCTTTAGTATCTTCGGTATTTATCCTGTATTTAAATTAATCTAAAACAATTAAAACTTCTCTGGAAGGAAAAATCCTAATGAAGTAATGCCTACATCAAATTCTGCAGGCCTTTATATGCCAAGATCTTTTTTAAGCTTCCAATGTTAGCCTTTCTTTTCAGCTATAGGAGCGACATCTCCTTCCCCACAAAACCAAATAACTGGGTCCCAGTGCTCCTCCCTATCCCCACTCCAGCCTCTCTCCAGGAGAGAGGCACACCGTGTTCTGCAGTGTTTCCTCTAGTCAGAGGTAAACAAAACCAGCCTGCAATTTCAAATAAACCAGAATGTTATAATCAGAGCTACAGAGTATTCTTTTACTTTCTTTTTTTTTTTTCTTTCTATTAGCTTTTAAGGAAACAGAGAGAGACTGAAACTGCACTAATTCAAAGCAGCAAAAGAGGATTGGTTTGCTAGATGACTGAAGGAAGGCACACGTTTACGTAGAAATGAAGCCACAATGCTTTTTTAGTTTGAGTTATTCATCTGAGGAGTTTGGCTCTTGTTGTTGCACCCTTGTTCACAGCAGAAGTTAAATGAATTAGGAAAAAATTCTGAAGATACTTATTTTCAGGCCTTTCTGAGTAGAAAATCTGGAAGAAAAATAAAAGGAAGAAAACCACTCCCTTGTTTTAGTTTAAGAAAAAGGAAACTTCAGTCTCAGAGTACTTTTCTAAACCTAAATAATGTAGTTCTGATGTATAATTAAAAACATCTCTTCAAAACCATGATTTTACTACAGCTCTGATAAAACAAGATCCTTGCCTGGGGGGAATGATTCCACTGAGGGGCTATTTCTAGGAGCAGTGATACAGGTGACCTCTGGCAATGTTAGAGAAAAACATACAGGAAAATTTGTCTCTTATCTTTTGAGGCGTAAAATAAATGGAGAATGCTAAGATCATTAAAAAGGGAATAAGTTTCTGTAAATGCCCTCTACCCCAACCTTGTCTAGAGCACATTCCCACTTGTGACACTTGAAAGTCAGTCATGAAAAAATGTTTATGAAACTCTTCAACTAGTTTAAATGTAAGAAATGATTTTTCACCCTAGTCTTGCCCTTTGTTGCCTTAATCTTTTTTCTAATACAAAATTTATCAGATTTGGGATTTTGTTGATCTCTGCAGAATATTATCTCTATCATTTGTATTTCTCTAGTAAGCTCATGCCTTTATTCTGGGTGTTTATTTTCATATCTACAGTGAGCTTTACAAGGCATATATCTTTTTTGCCATTCCTGGTGACCCTAAAGAAACTCATTTTTTTAATATGGTAGTCTTATAAATATGTGAAGTGCTATAACAAGGTAATTTTCCAGAACAATAGAAACAGTAATAATCTTTCATAGCTTTTTAAAAAAACTTGGCTATCCAATGAGTGAATACTTTGAGAAGGAAGGGAAGGAGAGATAAAATATTTTAGGTACTGTATGTATTCTACGTATCTCAAAAGGCATAGGTTTCTATCTAAAAACTCTATCTTTATGTAAAAGGCACAGGTAGTATGTACCTGTAGTATTAAGGTCACTATTTTGAAGGAAACAACATAATGCTAAAAATGCTTTGCGCTGACATTTTTAGGGTCATGAAATAGTCAAATAATAAAATATTTTTAAAAGTCACTGCTTCTGGCAAGTGACTCAGTAATGTGTGGATCTGTAGAATTAATTTACTGTTTTCATTCTTTTACTTCATATGTGAGAAGAAATATTGCAGCTGCAAAGCTCTACTGATGCTTCCACATTAATGGATGCATCCATAGTCAATTTATGGCCAAGATGTAAGGGAAGTCTTAAACGGATGTGATCACAGCTCACCTATGTAATGTTCCACTTTACAGTTGTATATCTTCAGAGGTGCATGTCCATGCATTATATTGTAATTAAATCAATGTACAGTTCTGTAGGGGTTCAGAAGTCCTCTCTGATATATGTCGTAAAACACAGCAGATTGGTAATGAACAAATCAGGAGTATGGAATAATTTCAATATTCACCTGACTTAGCTCTTCACATTGAAGATGACTCGCAGTGTTCACTCCTCCATTATGTTTGTTTTTGAACAAGAATAAGCAAAAAGTCTAGCTAAATTAGAAATACATTTGGAACCAGAGCATTGGGAATACATACAAAACCCACATAAACCCTCTAGCTGTCCCAAAGGACTGTCCACTAAACTTAGGAATTCTGATATAGCTCTTAACTCCACAGTATTTGTATGTTATTGTACAGAAACAGTGATGTTTATCCTCCCATCTTCCCAGTGAGGTAGGGAAAAAAATACTGTAGTTTATAGGTACTGTGTCAGGAGTATTAAAAAACGAAGGCATAAAAGGTATTTTACTTTCTATTGACAGCTGATGTTATGATGCCATATCCCCATGAACTTAACACCAATACAAAATACTATACAGCAAAAGGAATGCACAAATAAATGTATAAGCGAGCCTCAAACTCCCTGGCACCCATAAGCCTGAGCTACAGCAGTTATGGTATTTTCTCATAGTTGTCAAATGTGGCAATACAATTTGAGTAGAAAAAATGGTCTCTGAGGAAATAATTTTATGTTTTGGGAAGATTTGCCTACTTTCCTAACAGTTTATACGTCGCTATACACGGTTTTTCACAGTTTGTTGCCAGACAGCATGGCAGCTTGCCATGAAACTGGGACATACCAGTCTCCTGTTCACCACACACTTTGGCAATACTGCCATAGACAGAGCTTCTAAGCTCCCTCGCAACTAGGAAAATCATCTCATAGCTGTCAGAAAGTCACTGTTCTCTAGTTCCCTAGATTCTAAATCTTTTAATTTGTCTATTTAGTGGGAACTGAACACTACCGAAATTAATTATGTCAGCAATTAAATTCAATGCAAATGTTTTGGTCTGGGCTTTTGGAATTTTTATTCCCCAAAAAAGTATAAACTATTTTGTGTAAGTGAAATTAATTCCTCCTTTAAAGAGAATTAATTATGATATTCAGTCTTTGACAGATCCGAGAAGAGTCATATGTTCTGGCATGTCAGTATTTTCAGCTCTGAATTAGGAGATGAAATCTCTTTCAAAATGTTATAAATGTTTTATTTAAAAGTATTACATAAAATAAACCACTCAAAAACTCTTGCAGTTTATGATGTAGGTTCTATGCACCATGAGATGAAGAGCAAAGGAATGCATGCATGGAAGCATAGAAAAGGGCTTAAAGGAACACTTGCAATGAAGCAAGAACTCTGCAGCACAGGGACAGATGAAGAATCATAATGCTTACAATTCTCCAGTTTTAAGAGTTAATTTTTTCCTATTTTTTATTAATCTAATTTAGTTAGACTTTGCCTTAAGAGTAGCCACATTCAATATAATTTCTCATGTTTATTTTATAGGAAAAAATACAATTTCATCATAACTGAGACTTCAAGGTTACCAGCACATCAGTGACAGCACATACTTTCCTGAAAAGCACTCTAACCATTCTACTTTTGTGATTCAACTGTGCTCCCTCTTCTGAGTGCATGTCGATGGCATTGATAGTTAATTGAGAATTTCAGCTATCGACAAGGAATGGCTTTTAACAAAGGACAAATAATAAAAATATACAGATTAAATCATCCACCTCCTCATCAGATTATTAGATGTACTTTCTGAGATCCAAGGTTTTGATTTTTTTTTTTTATTGAAGCAACATCTTGATGGGCTGAGAAGAAAACATTACTTCCTGTATATTAAGATAGAGAAGGGATAAGAATGATTTTTTTTTCCTTCTCTTTGATAGGCATCCAAAAGCCTCAGCACTAATTTCATCATGTATCCAACACTTTACAACACCCCACCCATCCTCAAAATGCCTAAAACCCAACACCAAAACCCTCAAAAAGCATTTGACAGGTATTCACATGAGCCACCTGATAAAAAAATGTGATGAGCCATCTAGCGAGCGATATGTATTAACAGGTAATTTTGAAATGAAAGAAAAAAACCCAAACTTTGTGAACAGCCACGTGTATTTCCTCAGTCTCTCCCTGTCTTGCATGCTTCTTACTGTTTACTGTTGCTCAGGCCTAACTGTACTGGGTCTGGAAGTCCAAATGTCAAAATACTACTGCTGAAACCTACTGGAAAGCAGAACATACAGAAGTGTCATAATAAAATTCTCATTGGTCTCGTGAGATTCTCAGGGAAGTTCTGCAGAAAAGGAATAAGAACTGTGAAATGTTCATATTTTAAGATAATAAAACACAATGAAGTCACTACCTAGCATACACTGAGTCATCCTTCACTCATTTTTTTTGCTACAATTCTGCTGCTCTGAAACCATTTTTCAGCCAATATTCAGGATAACTTTTTCTCACACAGTAGCAGGATCATTTTCTCAAATAGCTTCAGAAGCATATATGCAAGGTATGTAACTCCTTCTGTTCCCAAGGGCAAACACCAGAAACAAATTCCATTTTTGCCAAAGTACCTAAGTAGTTAGAACAAATTACCAAATAGACATACTGTTACTAATAAACTACAAGGGAGTATATTTTACCAAATTCTTTTAAGCATTGGGTTTCACTGCTATTCTCACATGGGCTTCACAAATAACAACCTCAGTTTCTAATAGAAGAAGCCAAAAACTGTCTGAGATGGGATTCAGAAAAAAAGAATAACCAAACAAGCGAACAAAAATCCCCAAGCAGTCAACATCTCCTCAAATGCAATAGCTGGATTGCCTATTTATATCCAGCAATCACTAAGGTGTGCACTGCTATAAGAGCATCCCAGGAAAGAAACTGTTCCTCAGAGATTTTCCCTGGGCAAGGAATGATCACAGGCTCCCTAAAAAACATGTCAGAACTCATTAAGCAGGAGGCTCATAAATACCAACAGATTATTCTAGCCATGAAGTTACAATACTAAAAGCAAATTATTTCTATGGGCTTTGAATCAGGTATTAATGGTGTGTATCCAGATCCTCAGGAGGTGTAAACCAGTGTAGCTTCATTGACTTCAGCACAGAAAGACACTGATCTGCTTTAAAGAATCTCCCTTTGGGGAGCTGTTTCCGAGTTGTGAGATTTGTATCCAGCTCTTTGTTTTTATTCTTTCACACTCCTCTGATACGTTCATCAAATTTTACGCAGAACCAAATTAAACCCTTTGAGAATGAGTTCCATACAGAAATAATTTAAAAGCCCAGAAATGTCAATTAATGTAAAACATTCATAAATTGAAAACAAAACTACCATTTTTTGCCAATAAATTAGACAACATAGAATGAAACCATCAAGGAATTAAGTAAAAAAAAAAAACCCAAACCAAAACTAACCCAAAATCAAACAAGTAGTTCAATGAAACCATGGAACTGAAACTAATGAAGCCCATCCTCTAGTTTGTGTCTGTGCTAGGAAGCTTTTTAAGTAAAAAAAAAGGTGTGAACACAAACTGAAGGTTTTCCTACACTACACTCAATTATAAGGTCTATTGTCTGTAAGGATTTGCTGAAATATCTAATAACAGGAGCAAGTCGGCTTTTGTCTCACCCCAGGCATTTTCATCAGGTATATCCCAAGCACCTGTTTTCATTAACATGTAAGAGTTAGCTGTTCCTGGAAACTCTTTACTTCTATCAAGTCAAGAGGGCTTGTCAGACACATATAAAAACCAGGATAGTTCTCAGAGTGCTTTTTTTCCACAGGAAATCAGCCTCCTAACCCCAAATATACATGAAACTGAGTAAGTAAAAAAAACCCAAAGAACTAATATCTTAAAATAGAATTATAGAAAGCCTTGGGTTGGAAGGGACCTTTTAGTTCCAAACCACCTCCCACAGTTAGGGACACCCTCCAATAGAACAGGTTGCCCAAAGCCCCATCCAACCTGGCCTTGAACACTGCCTTGGAGAGGGTAGCCACAGCTTTTCTAGGCAGCTTTTGCCAGTGACTCACCACCCTCACAGGGAAGAATTTCTTCCTAAAATCTAATGTAAATCTACCCCCTTTCAGCTTAAGGCCATCACCCCTTGTCCTGTCACTCCACTCCCTTGTAAACAATCTTCGACTTTTTTGTAGGCCACTTACGGTACCCAGTAGGTTGCAATATGTTTCCCCAGAACCTTCTCTTGTCCAAGCTGAATAAGCCCAACTCTCTCATCCTGCCTTCAAAGATGTGCGCCTGATCTGATCATCTTCATGGCTGTCCTCTAGACTCCCTTCAACAGGCCTGTGTCCTGCTTACATTGGGGGCCCCAGAATTGGATGCAGTACTCGAGGTGGAGGCTCATCAGAGCAGAGTAGAGGATTAGCCCCCTCAACTTTCTGGTCAAGCTTCTTTTGATGCAGCCAAGGATACAGTTGATTTTCTGGTCTGCAAGCACATAATTCTGGGCAATATTGAGCTTTTTATCAATCACAGCGCCACATCCTTCTCCTCAGGGTTGCTCTCAATCCATTAGGATTCAGGATATATTTTCCATATAATCTCACAGAAACTGTAGTTTATATATTTTCATCTTCTCATATATGTTAATCAAAAAGATATTATTTATATCTGGATATTTTCTGAATTTTGACAGTCAATATATGTTGTTTAATGCATAAAACAAAGCAAAACTTGGCACTTGTACTGATACCATATCAGCTATTGTTTCAATAATGGAGGCATTTCAGATTACTGATTATGAGCACTTCTTGATTTCAGTGAGAATCTCACAGTGTAGGTTGAGCCCAAGTCCACCTTTGGTGATTTATCAGTCACAGGCAAAGCTTCCACTCCATTAGAAATTGAAGTCTGATGTAGACAGCAGGATTTTGATCAAAAATTATGAAAATAGCATTGAAGTATCATACGCTCATATCACTGTTAATTTCTAAAATGTTCATGCATTATAGTACAACAGCTGGATGAACTTGTTAGTATATGCACAATCATTAATTATTCATTTATAATTAATTATACTGAAGATTCTGCTTACGCTGTTGCTCATTATATAAACTAACCATCTTACAGTTACTCGACTGATCCAAAATCCCAGATGAAGATAGTTAATATATGTCACTAATAAGACCTCAGTTGAAAGGAAGAGTACTTTGGTAGGTGCAACATGTTGGCTGGTAATAAGTCTGATGAACCTGTCCCTGGCTTTCTGAAAGTACCTATTTGAGCTTTAAAGGCTTAAACTGCACTTGTGATTCTCATTGACAAAAATATAGCAATTTCAAAAATAGTTTCCTACTTTTTTAGTAACCTTTTTAGCTCATATTACACCAGTTTGGTAGATGCCCTTAACATGTATATATCAGTCATCAATCAGTCTGCAAGGCGATGAGCAGCAGCGACAGAGATCACTGAGGTAAGCCCAGGGGCTGAGGGAGAGATCAGGCTGTACAGAGGGGTTCCCGAGATCAGGGCACCCCATGCAACTCAGCCAACCAGCGTTAAAACCCCTCTTGGAAGGTTGCTCTCGCCCTGACATCACGTGACCCCACCCCACCTTCCCCTAGCCTTAAAAGGGCTCCAGGAAGGAAGGGAGCTCAGCCAGTTTGGCTGGTGAGGGTCACTAATCTCTGGCAAGGAATTGTGTGATGGCGTCTACCTGGCGCAGGGCTATGATTCCAGCACCTTCCTATGTGGAAGTAGGAACCCAGTTCAAACAACTGCAGAAGCATGTAGCTGTGCAGGTCTCAGGGTGCAGGGAATGTCACAGTATGTCCCTAGCAGGAGCAGCTCTGATGAGGGCTGTGTGAACAGATAAGGGATCTCCTCAGCCAAGCAGCATACCTGCAAGATAAGGTAGATGTGCTCAAAGACAAACTAGATAGACTCATGAGCATTAGGGAGGCTGAGATGGAGATAGGTTGGTGGAACCAGGCTCTGTCCTCCCAGCAACGGAAAAGTGAGCACCCAGTAGGTAGCGTCCAGGACCAGAGTGACCCTGTGCCCTCCCCCAGGCAGGACAGGCTAAATGAAAGGGATGATTGGAAGCAGGTATATGGCAAGGGCAGTAGGAGAGTGCCTTCCATGCCTCTCGTTCCTCCTCAAGTTCCCCTGAGCAATAGATATGAGGCCCTACTTGAAGGGGACCAGACACATAATGAGATGGCTGATAGGATAACTGTTCCTGAGGTAGTCTTCCCTAGGACAAGACCCCCTAAGCAAACCATCAAAACAGTCTATGTTAAGAAGATGGGTCACTGTCTCAGGGGTTTCCCTTCTGGAGGGAACTGAGGGCCCGATCTGCAGGCTAGACCCATTGCATAGGGAAGTCTGCTGCCTTAAAGGAGCCTCAGTTAGGTTTTACAATGCCAATATGACATACCAATGCCAATGACATAACAACCCCATGCAGTGCTACTGGCTGGATAGCTGTCAGGGAGAGAAGGACCTGGGGGTGTTGGTTCACTGCAGACCGAATATGGGTCAGCAGTGTGGCCAGGAAAGCCAATGACATCCTGGCTTGTATCAAAAATAGTGTGGCCAGTAGGTCTAGGGAAGTGATGGTGCCCCTGTAACTCAGCATTGTTGAGGCCACACCTCGAGTACAGTGTCCAGTTCTGGGCTCCTCACCATAAGAAGGACATTGAGGTCCACAAGCAAGCCCAGAGAAGGGCAACCAGGCTCATGAAGGAGCTGGAGGGAAAATCATAAGAGGAGTGGCTGAGGGAGCTGGGGATATTTAGCCTGGAGAAGAGGAGGCTGAGGGAGACCTTATCACCGCCTCCAGTTACCTGAAGGGAGGTTGTAAAGAGGTGGGAGATGGTCTCTTCAGCCAAGTAACAGGAGATAGGACAAGGGGAAATAGCACTAAACCGCACCAGGACAGGTTCAGATTAAATGTTAGGAAAAATTCTTCACTGAAGAGTTGTCAGGGCCTGGAACAGGCTGCCCAGGGAGGGGGCTGAGTCACCATCCCTGGATACTTTTAAAAAGAGGGTAGATGAGGTACTTAGGGATATAGTTTAGCATAGGACAGGAACAGTTGGACTTGATGATCTTAAAGGTCTTTTCTAACCTTGTGATTCTGTGATACTCATATAGAAATTGCCTAAAGCTATTACTAATCCAGGAATTATAGACAATGCTACAATAGTTATTAGCAAATATTAATTATTCCTATGGCAACCTGAGTATATTCAAAAGCATTTGTATCATTAAATAAAATAATATATTCTCAATTGAATATAGCTCTTTTCCAAAGAAATAAAATGGAGATAATAGACAGAAAGAGGACCTGTTACATAATTAAACTGCTAAATTCCTCTGTACATCAACTGAAGGCTTTAAACACACTTCAAGCTACCCAAAAGACCTCTACTGCAAATTAGGAGAGGATTATCTCAATGCTGAAGAGTGAGGACTTACCAGCATATGCCGGAGCTGACGTTTTGCAGTCTCAAGTTGTATCAATGTGATCAAATGCTGATCTCCTTTATTGAAGCACACACACATCTTATATAGGTTTCTGTATCAGTACACGAGTTACATTACATTGCTATTGATTGGATGTTCTGTTCACCTGCCTTACATGTGTCTCACTATTGCTAATAATTGGTCGAGGCTACACAGTCACATTGTTCCTTTTTAAGACAGTTGTTAACATTCTTGCAGTTTCTTATCTCATGGAATTTCTGACAAGCTCATGTTCTCACAGACATCTGCTCTTCTATTACTGCATACTGACATGTCTCTGCTAGCTTGCCCAGGCCTGATTATATGGGGGTCAGCAATAAATTGGAATGGGCCACAAAACGCATTCCTCTCATACATGTCTACAAGTATAGCATCACACTAGTCCTTCAGTAAAGGCTACATGTGAAGTCATTCGATGAAATATAATAATAATTAATAGATTGATGTAGATGTAGCTTGAGACAATATAACTATAATTTGTGAGTTTTTAGAAAATATTTGTTATGATTTTAGTAGAATATGGCTGTAACTGTTTCATGGCGAGCTGTTTCAGGAATGTGACTACAAAACCTAGCCATAACAGTGCAACAGCCTTGAAGCTAGTGAAGATAAGGAGAGTCATAAATAATGAGACCAACGACCAATTAAGAGACAGAGTATATCTTGTTTTCAGTTAAAAGGGGTTCCTAACTAGTTTGTGTAGGAATTTGTCTTTGAGCTCAGGAATGTGTTTCGGAAACTATGGAGAAAACTGTAAAGAGCATATGCACTGAGAAAGAGAAAGATGTCCAGCCTTCATCTCTGAAGACCGCTGGAAGACGCCCTGAGTATCATCACTGAGCATGCTCTGTGAGGAGCTAATGTAAATTACTTCCCAGAAATAATTTACATAACCCTGCCTTTTCTTAGAAATTATAATGAATATGTACAGTTAATCTATATAAATATGAGAAATTTAGCTTTAATCGGTGCTCACATTCAGAGGAGTGATCCCCTGTGTACCCAGCGGTGCAATAAACGATATCTGCTTTATAGTCACCAAGGCCGGTGAGGTTTGATTCTGGCTTTCCAAAGCATCAGAAGTGACAGAGAAGTGGCAAAAAACTCTGTTACTTAGTATGGAGTATGTTGTCAAAGAAGTGTTTCTTACTTTTCTTTCAAATTGATTAAACAAAAGGACATCTGACACAATCCTTTACAAGAAAGGAGGAAAAGACAACAGGTTGTGGTAGATGGTTTTCCCTATTTTGTGTGCTGCCCCTAGAAAGCTGTTCTGGAGTCACTGGAAGCTCTGCCTACCAGACACCCCTGACTCCACTGCTGTGAAGAGTCAGGATCTTCAGGAGATTTAGACCCAACACTCACAGGGTTAGTTTTTTCCTTATCCTTTCATGTCAGTCCCCAAGAGTACAGTATAAATAGAACCCCAAGAACATAAATGCAAATCTAGAGTGGCATAATTTAAGTATCAGTAAAGCTGCTCTAGCTTCCCCTCAAACCACCCCCCCCAAAAACCCAACAGAAAACCAAACAAAACCACAAACCAAAAGAAGAAAACACTTTGATTTCCATAATGCTTGAAAATATTTTGTATGCATTTTACAGATCACTAAATTTGGGGTTCACAAGTGCTTTATCAGCTCAGTAAATCGTGAAATTCTTAGTATGGCTTTAATAACACATCCTTGGATACCGTATCTTTTTCTCTGTGTACACTTCCAATTAAAATATGATTGTAGAGCAGTGTACTACTTGTACATGACACATTATCTCTGAGACAAAGTTACTGTTCTATCCAAAAGATGCACAATTTTGTTAGAAGCTTGGTTTTTTCTTTTTTTTTTCCCAAGGATCTAAATATCCTATTTTATTAACTTCAATAAACATTTTCATTGTCTCAAAATCTTATCATAGAATGGCAAGGGTTGGAAGGGACCCCAACAATCTTAGAGTTCCAACTCCCCTGCCACATTCAGGGCCACCAACCTCAGGCCTGGATCTACGCAAGGTCACCCAGAGACGCATCCAACCTGGCCTTGAACACCTCCAGGGATAGGGCATCTACCACCTCTCTGGGCAGCTGGTTCCAGCACCTCACCACTCTTTCTGTAAAAAACTTCCCCCTAATACCTAATTTAAACCTTCTCTCCTCCAGTTTTAATCCATTCCCCCTTGTCCTGCCATTATCTGCCCTTTTAAAAAGTTGATTCCCCTCCTGTTTACATGTTCCTTTCAGGTACTGGAAGGCTGCAATGAGGTCCCCCTACAGCCTTCTCTTCTCCCCAGGCTGAACAAGGCCAACTCCTTCAATCTCTCTTTGTAGGGGAGGTGCTCCAGCCCTCTAATCATCTCTGTGGCCCTCCTCTGAACTCTCTCCAACAGTTCTAAATCTTTCCTGTATTGAGGGCCCCAATCTTTTTGTCTTAACCTTATAAAAATTTGTCATCAGTAAGGACTTAGAAAAATACTATTGTGAAATTTAAAGTGGCAGCTCCCCCATCTCCTCCCTTAAATATTCCTCCTTAGTATCCCAAGAAATCCCTTGTCAGGCACCCCTGGAAAATATTCCCATAATATCCTTTCCCAACAACCCCCTTCCAGTCAGTTAGGTTTTGGTTTTTTTATAAAAGCCTTTAAAAATTAATACTATATATTTCCTTTTTATAACGAAGGCAATTATTCATTTTATAAAGTGAGTAAAATGTATTTGTAGGTATGTTTAGGAACAAAGATTTTTATTTTGTCTATTACAAAGGTAATAATTAATATCTAAGTAATTTTTACTTTGTTATAGAAATCTTTGATCTTACAGTCATCAGCTGCTGTCAGGGAGAGCTGTATCTCAAGTCTGAATCAGTATAGGGACTGTTAACATGGTTAGTTTACATAATGAGCAGCTATAGAGGATGCCAAAATCATCAGCATAATTACTTACAAATGAATAATTAATAGCTTGTATGCGAGTTAAGAGGTTCATCAGAGTGACACAAATTCATGAACATTTATGAGCGATTAATAACCAGAAAGTCAGTGATAGATGGGCCACGTAGTGTACACAGAACCTTCAAATAGAAAAAAAACCCCACTTTTCCGAGCCATGAGGTTGCCAACGGTGTGCGGCAGAGTGGTGGAAGGCTAAGCTTCAGGGATGAAGTGCCTACTGCGGGGGAATGGAGGATCCTGGTACTTGCACATTAATAGTTCATTTGTAAGGATCCAGCAGTGACATAAACCTTCCAAGAGCAAACTTGTTCTTAATGATTGACATGCTTTAGAGAATGAGGCAGAAATGGGAGACAACAAAAAAGATGGCAGAGGGAGCACAGCAAAATTTGGCTTTTTTCAGAATCCATAGATGTTCTGAACGACAGCACTGTAAATATCCTTTCTAATAGGTATAAGTAATAAAGGATTTAATGAGTTTTTCGTTTCTACCCGAAGGTGACTAATTGCAGCAAGAACAAAGCAGAACTCCTGCAGTGCTATGTAAGGTTTGCTGTAAATGTTCTGGTTTCCTGCATGTTCCTAATGTCTCACTGGGGGCACCTGAAGAATGAAATCCTGCTGAATGTAATAAAAGTCTGTAAAATTATTAGATACTTAATGACAATATATAGTATAAGGTAATGACAGCAGTTTAGCACTAGCAGTAATGTAGACCCTACCTGAAAACCTCTACTGTATCAGCTTTTGAATAATATTAATGCTAAATTGCATCTAACATTATTAGACTTAGTAATGAGGTGAGATTTTACTGGGTTTTAAGTGCAACCTTCTAGGGATTCAAAATTCCCATTATTTTTTAATCATTTTTAATAACAAAACCACCAAACAGTCACTAGGTAAGAAAGTTGTTTTAGCAAAGTTTTAATGACTTATACTTTCTGAGGGCTGGTGAAGCAGAGCAGCATAGCACGCAAACTACTGATGTGTGTGTGTGTCCTGTGTGTAACGGCTTTAAAGAGAAGGTCAAGGGGTCAACTACTTCTGAAAAAGAGGAGACTAAGAAACCCCCTATCTTTTATTTTGCTGAGGCAAAATTTAAACAGGAAGCGAGAATACACATGGCACATTCACAAATTAAAAGAATGAAGGAGCCTTTGTTTAAGCTCTCATTTCCATAGTTGAATGCTTTATGAGTGGCTTGATTTTCATCTGACAATTAAAATTATTAAAAGCAGGTATATCCTTTACTGCAATAAAAAGTCTTCTCTCTTAAATCATACCCTCTTCTAAGTTATTCTCCTCATGAACACCTCCTCATTTTCCCTTTTTTTAATTTTTTTTCAAATCCCACCAAGTAGTTTCCAATGAAATGCCTCAGAAATGCCTCTATAACTTTAGGAGCACTAGTCAAAGAAGATGAGTTTTTGGCAAAAAGGTGAAGGAAAGATTTGAAGCAAATGAAGAAGCTCTCACAGCCTGTGACCTCCTCATGGGACACACACTTAAAATATCAGATTAAGGTTCCTATCTGGCCTAAAGAAAATTAACTAGAATAAAAAAATCTGTCTATGTATCAGAGTCAGAATATCAAATAAATTGCCTAACCATTTTTTTTCCTTTTCTGAACAGAGAAGCAACTAATTAAATTGGTTTTGTTCACCAGATATTGGATTACTGCCATTAAATTATTCCTGTATTTGATTTTATGGCTATTTTAACATACATTGGGTAGCTTTAAATAAAATAAAGCAAATAAAGTGTTCTTAAACATTATAATCTAAAAAAAAAATCCTTAAAAAGATCTATTTTGAACAGAAATCTAAGAATTAGATATGTACAAGCACTTCATCGTCCCCTTTTCTTTCTACATCCTGCTCCTCTCTTAAAAAAAAAAACAATCCAATAATAATCAAACAATCCTTCATCAAAAAACTCTGGAAACAACAAAATTCCTCTGGAAAAATATCTTTGGTGCATTTTTCTATATATGGTTAATAGTTTATAGACAAATCAAAGACTGGGGTTTTGGGTTAAACCTTTTCCTTATTTTTAACAGACAGTTATATTTTGTAAGTTCTAATATACATTAATGTGATTCGGTGCATTCTTATGGTTTCTTTAGGCAAGTTACAAAACAACAGATTTTTTTAATCTTGAATGACTCAAAATAGTTGATAATAAGCTGCTCCCCTTTCAGAAGGAGGAAAAGTAGCTGTAGCTGTACTTTTTTAATTGCAAAGCTTTACATGTACTAACTTATGAAGTATGTAAGCTGCATTCTTGATTTGTTCTTCCTTTGTCATTTTCAACAGTGAAACTCTACTATCTCCTTGGGCTGGAACAATGCCTGCTGTACACACAGAATGAAACTACTAAAGGTGGGCTCCCAATACAGCTTGAAGACGACTGTAGAAGAGTTTTTGCAAGCGCTAGTTTAAGGGTTGTAGGAAAAATGGAGCATCTTAGCCAAGGTCAAAGTTTACGGTTTCCAGGAAGAGCTCAATCGTTGATTTAAATTACACTGCAAGGTATGTCATCCCCAAAACAGAGGCTAACACTTCCTCTTCGGTGTACTTTCCTCTGGCCTGGAGTCTGGTGCTTCTTGCATCAGAAGTGCACCAAGAAGCAAAAATGACATGCCTCAATCCTTCACTTCCATGTCATTTACTCTTCAAGTAAAGAAATAGCTCAACCAACTGTTCTTTTTGAAGTTACATGGATTTTAGAATATGATGAACCTAGAATTTAAAAGGATGACTACCTTAGACTCTGCTTCCCATAATGAAGTCCCATAAATTTCACATTTAAAAAAAAATGATTGGCGTCCAACACAAAGTACATAAAGTTTATAAAACTTTTGGAGTTTGTTAGGCAAAATTTTTACTTAGCAATGTATTAGAGGAAAACATTATGACATTTTGTTCATGTGTCCATTTACTACAAAATATGAAAAAGTTGTATTTTTAAACTGTTCTAATAAGGTTTTCTGATTTTAATTTATCTAGTTGCCACTGAACTTGAAGAGCTCATTAAAAATAGTTTACCAAAATCAAAGGTCTTACCTAAAATGTCTACATTACAGTGCATATCATTCATCAAATTCTTGTATACAACTTGCTCATAAAATCATTTAAAATGCATTCCTGCTAATTTAAATATACAGTATTTTCATTTTTAGCAAGGTGATAACTTCTATAGGCTATATTACTAGGAGCTAATTTTTTAAATCTTGGAAAACCACTGAAGCAACAACTGCCAATAAGTTCCAGCAGTATTTACCAGTCTAAGTCAGTTTTCCCAAGCTGAACAAAACCAACCTCCAGCCAATACAGGTACAAACCATCAAATAAGAATTTACTCTAATGTAAATATTGCCAGAGCATGAGGTATAGTGGTAATTCCTCTTAACAGTTCTCTAAATCAGTTTTATAAAATCATCAGATTTGTGAGATAAACGGAAAGTGTTCTGTTATTCACACCAGTGTATCTTCACAGACCACACAGAATTCATCTTGATATATACCAGTTCAACAAGAGAATAAAAAAAACCCAACCAGCTAACATAGGAAACCAAAACAAATGTTGATATCTGAGAAAATGAATAATTTACAGAATTGCCATATTTTTTTTAATATCCTGAAAAGAAAAATAAGAACAAAACACAAACGTTCTTTAGAGAAAGAAAAACACTTTTTAAAATTATTTGATAGATGAGAAAGAAGTAAAAACGGTGCAGTGATTTGCCAGAGAACAAAAGAGAAAGCTAGTCGGTAACAGAGTAGACATCTTTGTGATTCTAACATTATTTTTCATATGACTTCTCTATGAACTTAAAATATCTTACTATTTCTGCGTAGCTTTCAAAAGGTAGATTGGCACAGCAGTCTACCCGATCTGTGTCAAGACGAAGGGCACCTTTCCTGGGTAGACCCCATCTGCTCCAGAATCCCAACCAGAATGTTTAAAGAGAATATATTTTCCACTGATGTTTCCATTGCAGTCATTCATTAATATGGCTGGACATCATAGACTGTGAATACTGTCTACCTCAAAGAGGATCAGGTTTTGGGGAAACTCTGCACAGCTACATGGCAGGAAAAACAAACATATGCTTGGTTTTGGTCTCTAGCTCTTATTGTGTCAGATTTATGTGTCCTTCAGAATCTACTATTTTCTCTCCTGGAAAGTACTTCAGAATAATCAAGTTACCTCTAAATCTTTTGTGACCAAGTTCTCTAAAGCTTTAGACATTAAGACATGTCTGCTACCCACTGAATAATTCATAGGTCTTTTCTGAAAGCTTCTCCAACGTTTTACAAGGCTTAAAAAATGTAGTTGGCAAAGGCGAGTCCATTGTTAGAGTGTTTGACTCATTAATGTTGTTAGTAATGCCATAAATAGCATGTAATTACGAATAACGAAATTGGTAAAGGGGAAGCTACTGAAGAAAAACTCAGATCCCCTTTTCTACTCACTATCACCCTGATGAAGCACCATAGGATGGCATCAGCCCTTCCTACAAGGTATCACTGAGTTAAGAATAAGGTGCGTAACTAGGTCAGGCAGCTGCACTACCTTCAGTTACACATTGGCAGCCTTTTTAAAACTATAAGTAAAAAAATAAAAAACAATAAAACACACAAAAAATTTAATAATATGTTGCACACACCTCCCCAAAACTCTATTTGGATCATAAGTCATGTAATGCAATCCAAAAATCTCAGAACAGCAATAACAAAATTCCCGATAGAGGAGAGAAGCAAATCATCTTTTGTAAAAGCCCCTGATTATAGCACTGTTATACTACCATTTAAGGATCAGGCATCATTTAAAGTACTTCTTAAAATACTTGGAAGAAATAATTTTTTCCCTTGAACCTTTATAGTTTTTCCCAACTGTTTACTAGTAATGCAAACAGTGATTGGCAAATCTGTGATGACTGAAGCTCATGGTTTATAATTATAAAGCTAGTTTAGCTTCAATACACAGTCATTCCATCAATTGTTTCTGTAAGAAAACCCAGGTTTCCTTACCTGATCAATTTACCTTCAACCACTTCGTAACTAAAGCCAAATCACAGAATCACAGAATTTTAGGGGTTGGAAGGGACCTCAAGAGATCATCGGTTCCAACCCCCCTGCCAAAGCAGGCTCCCCAGCTCATACTGCACAGATAGGCGTCCAGACAAGTCTTGAATATCTCCAGAGAATGAGACTCCACCACCTCCCTGGGCAGCCTGTCCCAGGGCTCTGTCACCCTCACTGTGAAAAAGTTCTTCCGCATGTTGGTGCGGAATTTCCTGTGCTCCAATTTGCAGCCATTGCCCCTTGTCCTGTTTCCACAGACTACTGAAAAGGGGCTGGCCAATTCCCTCTGTCCACCTCCAATAAACCATTTAAACACTTGTAGTGAGACAAGCATTTTCAGCCTACATCTGAAGTCTTCTGAAGGTACACTTTTAGGCATTTTCACTGGTAAAGTTCTCTGAGACTTGAAAATTCAGCACATGCAAACAAGAGTCTGTTTTGAGGAGCACCAAGATAATTTTCAGCTTTCAAGTCTTTTACCTATTTGTTAGGCACGTCCAAGGGAGAAAATCAGGAGAGAAGGACAGGGAATAGATGACAGGTTTGTTTGTGCTCTGTGTTATTCTTGACACTTCTGATAAAACACTGCTGAGGGTTGTGCAATTTGACTTTGAAAGAAACTATAAAAAAAGTGAAAATGTTGTCCAGTCAGGCCATACAGAAGCACAGAGATCCCCCTTAATCCCCCTTTAAACTTTTCTTGGGACAGTGAATTTATGCCAGCTTTTGTAGACTAAGACAACAGAAAAAATATGAGGTGAGTCTTGTATGGATTGAGAGACCACCGTGCACTCAGTAGGGCTTCAGGTATAATCGTTTCTTTCTTCATTGACTTCAAACTATTTAATCTGACAACAAAACAGACTAAGGACTAAGGTGAAACATTTAATCCTCCTCAAAGGTCAGAAGATCAAAACAGAAAGCACTGCTTACTTGTAACAGATAAAACTAAACATGAAAGAACTGAACATGTAGGGTGAGAAAAAGGTCAGGCTTTGCATTAAGAACCGGCCTGGTAATATGAAGCATTGATATCAACTTCAGGGTATAATGGTTTCCCTATATAACTCATATGAAGAACTACATCTGTATGCTAAAATATGTTCACTTCTGGAGCAGTCATGTTAAATCTCTTTTCAATGTAGATGTCAGAGACTGGACTGCAGATGATGAAAACCTGTGGTCAGTATTCATTGCCCCAGATCCTTGCCAGGCCCCAGGCTACTTCTTTTAAAACACAGCTGAAAGGACAGGTGGGTACAGTTTTCTTGACAAGCTGTTTGTTAAAGTAGCTATACATGGGAAACATCTAGACATGTAAAAATAAAGGGTAGCAATTGTTTTCAGGACATTTTATTTTGCTGTGAAATCTTTGACAAAAAAAAAATATCTATAGCATCCTGACTTAGCAGATAGCAAAGACATGTCTAAAATTGACAGCACATTTTAGTTTGTTCTTGTAACTAAAAATGTAACACGCAACTTGTTAAATTTCATTCAGAAAAAAACCCAAACACATTTCACAGATGCTCTGGCTTTTTGGTATCAAAGCTTTCTTGTTACTAAAGGAGATCTTTTCTCATAGCCACATCAAAATACTTTGTTGATAGTATTAATCTAATCCTATTACCAACCAGTCTTTTCTTTCATCTTCAGTTTTTTAAATAGAGGACATAAGGAAGGAGAAAAGGAAGGACAGAGTATAAGTAAACTAGAAAATCCCTAGGTAACCTAAAAGACCCTTAGAAGAAAAAGTGGGTGACTAATTACATTTTCTACTCTTTTGATCATATACCTTAGATTTTAAACCTAATTTTATTATACTTACTAAATACTGCTGGCTTGACAGCACCTGTCTCCTTTCAGCTGCAATCTGTGATGACATGCACATGACAGATGAAAACATTGCGTATCTCTCACCTTTCTTCAGAACTCATCTTTGCCTTTTGTGATATTTAAGTACTCATCTTCCTGCCATTTTCTTTTTACCCATATACCTTGACAAGCTGTGAAAGACAGATGAGTTAACAGAAATAATATGTTTTCTTATTACTTTAATTTTAACATAGCTGGACCAGCCACCTTTCTTTCAGGAGCTTGTCACTATGAAATTAACATCATGCCAAACAAACTTTTCCACTGCAAATTCTGCTAGATTTATGATAATATGCAAACAGTTTGCTTTTATGATAAATGCATAGTTTATACTTGAAAATATTTTCATTGATGTTTTGCTTGTTGGGTTGTTTGGGTTTTTTTCCCTACCTACTAAAACAGCTACAGTAGGAGCAGAAACCAATGTGTCCACTGAAAAATTGCTTAAATATGCTCTCTCTAAAGCACAGATGGTAAAACCAAGCTGGTGTTCTGGTATGTAGTATATCCAGAAAGCTTTTTATCTGAGATTATGCAGTCTTAGTTTTTGAGATCTAAGGGCACAGATGCCCTCAGAAGCAGTAGCTGCAGCTAAAGCAGTAAGCACCAGGGAAGAGGCTACACTGAGCACATGGCTCCCCAGGTCCTTAGAGGGATCCAGCCATGTCTACACCAAGGATGGACCACAGCAATTGCCAAGACTTTAGCTAATGTTTAAAAGGGAAAGGCCGCACCGCTGACCAGCCACCTTGCAGACCGGCAGCACGCCTGACGGGCCACCTTGCAGACCAGCCGCCTTGGAGACCCACAGCCTGCCTGGGAAGAAGCTACAAGAGATAATTTTCTATCTTTTA
Source organism: Laterallus jamaicensis coturniculus (assembly GCA_022605575.1). Classification (NCBI taxonomy): domain Eukaryota; kingdom Metazoa; phylum Chordata; class Aves; order Gruiformes; family Rallidae; genus Laterallus; species Laterallus jamaicensis. The sequence continues at coordinate 10,349,402 of JAKCOX010000005.1, forward strand.
AAGTATTTAGATCTGCTGCACAGTTTGGTTGGCATGTGGCAAATTAAATTTAATGTTAATTCATGTAAATTTATTAGACTCTTTCTTTAAAGTCCCCCATGTTTTTCATTGTGCATTGTGTTTCAGTACAGATGATAATAAACTCATACAGATGCCACCAGTCATCAGTGCAACATTAATTACTGACTCGCTCAAAGTATTTACAGCAAAAATTTGAACTGGTTCTGCGATGTTGGCAATTCTATTACCATTAGCTAGAGAAACAGAACATTGTACAACAATTGCCGCTTCAAATAATTAAGTAGGGGAGGAAAAGAAGATAGCAGGGAAGGTGAGAAGGTCACATTGAAGGTGTTCTCTGGAATTTGAATTACTAACTCTAAACTGCAACGCTGACAAATGTTATCTCAGCTAGCCTGTAAACTTGCATTCCAAATGCAAATAGGGCCCAGAAAAGGTCTGAGACTTAAAAGAAACTATTTTGTGATGTCAGCTCAGAGTCATTCATATTAACCCACCACATCAGATCCCACTGGGAAGAGCAAATTTAAACCTTTAAGGTTAGGATCCAGGTGAGAAAAGCAGAAGGTGGCAAGGAAAAAAGCATCTAGCATATGACAAAGCTGACCTAGAAGTCTTAGGACTGCTTAACTAACGACTAACAGCTTCTGTTTTCAGAGCACACTAGGGACATACCAGTGGGATTAGACTTCCTACAAATGTAGGGATGCAGTTTATTTTACAAGCTGTTAATGGGATCACCACATCTATTTTATGGAACAGACAGCTTTGTATAAATGGAAATTGGAGTTCCAGGTTGTAATCAGCCTGAGGGTAGCCAAATATGGAAGAGTGTTTGAAGAAGCTAGGAGACTGTAGGACATGCTAGGTGAAACCCTTTTACATCCTTCTCATTAAGTTGAAGTGAGATAATAAAGATTAATTAGGAAATAATCTACCCTTTTTTCCCATACACTATCCCAACTATAGTGAATTGCCATTATTATGTACTGTAATTCCGTATATAAACACATACACAGATAAAGAACAGAAATTAGCTCAACATTTTTTATCCCCATTTTAGCAGAAGAAATGGTTAAAGCAGATCAAGAATGAAATGAATATAATATTTAGGTCAATAAACCATTCAATTTACCTTCATGGTATTTAATAGCCACAGAGATGTTGCAGTTCACTGCCTTGGTTCATATCTTAATGGGCGTAGGTGCACACCATGAAAGTACATTATATTTCAAAATTTATTGTCAGCTTAGATGTCTTTTCTTAGTAGAAGAAAACACAGATTGGGTATAGACAATCAAGTGTCTCAAGTGCAGGAGCCTTAACCGACTTATATTAGGGAATGTGAAAATTTGCATTTCCCTTGCTTGGACAGAAATTTTGTCTTTATATTGAACTCATTGAAATCAGTCAGGCTGACAATAGATACATTTGTTATCTTGTTTACTGTTTCTATACAAAACACTCACCTAGAATTTTCATATGCTTCTCAAAACAAATGCTAAATTATTCTCACGTTTATGTGGCTACCAGTCTACTAAGTGATCCTAACATAAATAAGATTGATTTGTAAATAAAATGTTACCTGCTGTTTCCTTGATGGAAGAATACAGGTTAGGACAAAGAATGGAGGAAACTGGGAGCGAAAGGAATGCCATTGTCTGATAAAAAAAAAACCTCTACATATTATCAACAATTCCTGAGTCTGCCTAATTAGTCATAACATCTGGCAAATCTCTATTTCCAAGTGCAGTAGTAGGCATAAAGTTGAGATCAAAATGACAGTATTGACTGTATTTAAAATGCATATTATAAAACAATCCCAACAAAAACCTGTTACTTTGTCACTTTCTACCTCATAACGAACTGAGCCATTTGCTGTCACTTCCTTTTGCTGTTGCATATATTCCCTGCCTGTCATAGTTCATAGAGCGGTGCCATTTTATTCTTTGTGATACACAAACCTAGAAATACCTTTGGACCTTGTGAGTAAAACTCAACTTGAATGCAGTCATAAAAGATTTGCCATTTACTTTGGGAAAGAGAAGCTTTACAGACAAGGTAACTCTATTTCAAAATGATAGCTGGAAACATCTCAAAAAGACAAGCATATCTCCCCTCCCAGTAGAAACAAAACCCATAAATCTGCACCCATACCTGCCTTGAGGAACACAGCGTAACACATTAGTATGGGAAAGAAAATATTTGTGTGGAGATTGTGACGCCATGGCAAAACTTCCTCACAGGCCAAACCCCACTTTGGCATTGTTCTCTCCCACTGGTGTTATGCGGGAACAGTAAGATTTAAAATTAAATCTATAAAAGGTTTAGGATGACATTCTAAAAATTCTTATACAAAATCATCTATCTGTATTACTCTATTAAACACAGAATCACAAAATGTTTTGGGTTCAAAGGAACCTCAAAGATCATCTAGTTTCAAACACTCATGCCACAGGTAAGGACACCCTTCACTAGACCAGGTGGCCAAAGCCCAATCCAATCAATAGAAACACTTCCAAGGATGGGGCATCCACAGCCTCCTCTGGGCAACCTTTGTTCCAGTGTCCCACCACCATTACCGTAAAGAATTTCTTTCTAATATCTATCTAAATTTTCTCTCCTTCAGCTTACGGCTATCACCCCTTGTCCTGTCACGACATACCCTCATAAACAACCCCTGTCTAGCTTACTTGTAGGTCCCCTTTAGGTATTGGAGGGCTGCACAGTGGTCTCACCAAAGCCTTCTCCGGTCCAGGCTGAAAAAGGGACTTTTTCAGACTGTCTTCACAGAAGAGGCGCTCCAGTCCTCTCATAATGTTTGTGGCCCTCCTCTAGACACCCTTTAACAGGTCCATGTCCTTCTTACCCTGGGGACCTCAGAGCTGGATGTAGTACTCTAGGTGGTGTCTCATCAGCACAGAAGAGCATCACTTATCACTGGTATCCATTTGCACATGGAACCATTGACCATTACTGTTTGAGTATGACTGTCCCACGAGTTCTTATCCATAAAATGATCCATCTATCAAAACCTATGCACTGAATTGATAACTCTTTTCCTTTTTTTCTTAGCTAGTGTTTTCACAGAATCACAGAATCTTAGGGGTTGGAAGGGACCTCAAGAGATCATCGGGTCCAACCCCCCTGCCAAAGCAGGTTCCCTATCTCATATTACATAGATAGGCGTCCAGACGAGACTTGAATATCTCCAGAGAAGGAGACTCCACCACCTCCCTGGGCAGCCTATTCCACTGCTCCGTCACCCTCACTGTGAAAAAGTTCTTCCGCATGTTGGTGCGGAACTTCCTGTGCTCCAGCTTACAGCCATTGCCCCTAGTCCTGTCCCCACAGACCACTGAAAAGGGGCTGGCAAATTCCCCCTGCAACCCATGCCTAAGATATTTATAAACACTAATTAGGTCCCCCCTAAGTCTTCTTTTCTCCAGGCTGAACAGACCCAGCTCACTCAGCCTTTCCTCATAGGGGAGATGTTCCAGACCCCTAATCAACTTTGTCGCCCTTCTCTGGACTCTCTCCAGAAGGTCCCTGTCTTTTTTATACCGGGGAGCCCAGAACTGGACATAGTACTCCAGGTGGGGCCTGACCAATGCAGAGTAGAGGGGGAGGATCACCTCCCTTGACCTGCTGGACACACTCTTCCTGATACATCCCAGGATCCCATTGGCTCTCTTGGCCACCAGGGCACACTGCTGGCTCATAGCCAACCTGTCATCAACCAGGACCCCCAGGTCCTTCTCCACAGAGCTCTTTTCCAACAGGTCATCCCCCAGCCTGTACTGATACAGTTGGTTATTCCTCCCCAGGTGCAAGACTTTACACTTGCACTTGTTGAATTTCATTAGGTTTCTCCCTGCCCAGCTCTCCAGCCTGTCCAGGTCTCGCTGGATGGCAGCGCAGTGTTCCTGCGTGTCAGCCACCCCTCCCAGCTTTGTATCATCGGCATACTTGCTGAGGGCGGATGCTATTCCCTCATCAAGGTCGTCAATGAAGATATTAAACAGGACTGGACCCAACACCGAGCCCTGGGGAACACCACTAGCCACAGGCCTCCATTCAGATTCCACTCCACTGATCACGACCCTCTGAGCCCGGTCTGACAGCCAGTTCTCAACCCACCTCACTGTCCACTCATCTATCCCTTGTTTCCTTAGCTTCTCTATCAAGATGTTGTGGGAGACAGTATCGAAAGCTTTGCTAAAGTCAAGGTAGATGACATCCACTGCTCTCCCTCCATCCACCCAGTTGGTAATGACATCATAGAAGGCTATGAGATTGGTCGAGCACGATCTCCCCTTGGTGGATCGATGCTGACTACTCTTCATGACCTTCTTCTCTTCCAGTTGTTTGGAGATGGCGTCCAAAACAAGCTGTTCCATCACCTTTCCAGGGACAGAAGTGAGGCTGACTGGCCTATAGTTAATAGGATCCTCCTTCTTGCCTTTTTTAAAGACTGGAGTGACATTGGCTATCCTCCAATCCTCAGGCACTTCTCCTGTAGTCCAGGATCTATCAAAGATGATAGAGAGTGGCTCTGCAATCACCTCCGCCAGCTCTCTCAGCACACGTGGGTGTATCCCATCCGGGCCCATGGATTTGTGTGCATCCATTCCTTTGAGTCGCTCCTGGACCACCCTTACCTCAACTAGAGGGGAGCCATTTGTTCCCCAACCACTCCTACGTTCATCTGGGATCAGTGGGTCTCGAGAGGCCTTCGGAGTAAAGACCGAGGCAAAGAAGGCATTAAGTATATTTTATATATTTTGTAGAAAGACTAAATAAACAAGTTATCTCTGACACTGCTACCCCCTACAATAACTTTGAACTTTTGTGCTATGGAGCCACAAAAGATTTTAATAAAAACTATGAGTTTATTTTCATTTTCATTGGCTCATTTCAGTTGTGTCATTGTATATGTAGTCTTACTAGAGTTCTATGAATACAATAAAGAATAGGATATTATGCAAACATAATTACATTATAACCAATGTTTTAGAGTAATGCAATGTGACTCTAAGTCTACTGCTTGTCAGAGTAAATGGTTAAGCCATGTCCTTGTTGAAATGACTGTTTGGAAAAAAACCCCACAACACAACTGTACTGTGTGATAATACCAGAACACAGTACTAGAAACACATAGTGTTTTTAAAACCCCTAAAGGTAGAAAAAGCAGTTATATTTTTCAACAAGTTGGGATTTTTTTCTGTTTCAATCTCCTCCCCTCCCCCGCCTCCCCTTGCCAATTGTGTATTCTCCACTAAATACAGCAAAAAGAGATTCAAACCTGTCTTCTGCCTGAAGGAATTCCATCTACGTTTTTTTCAGCACTTTTTGGATTATCCTGGCTAGTTTTTAGGGTGAGAGGGACTGCAAATTTAAGACCCTTGAAAAATGAAGGAGAGAAAATTGGAATCTTTCTAGACCCATTAAATATAATTCAAATTCTTAAACAGAACAATTTCTTTTGCAATATCTGATTTTTTATATAGAGAACTTCACACAAATTTTATACAATTAATTAAAGCTACCAAGGGCTAGAAATGCAGAAAGTCTCTCATGTCATTATAATTTTGAGTATTTGTTTTCATTTTTCCTATTTACATTAAAAATACTTTGTCTCTTTGGGTCTTGTCACAGATGGTCACAGGCAGAGATGTAACAGAATTCGCAATTGGTCCTTTATCCTTGTGTCCTTATCAGTGGGCTACTGGATTTTTTCAGCTGCATATGTTTCTCTTTAGAATGTCACCTTTTTTCATTATTCTCTATCCATATTACACTTTGCAACTCAAGAGGTTGTTCTCCCAAATTTAACTCAAATTTTTAGTTTGTTTGCTTTTCTATCACTAGGTAAATCTGAATTTTAAATGCCATGCTTATATGAAGGAAATGAGAACAGAAATGGTAAACATAGTTAGGTTTATATTATGACGTTAGTTTTTAAATCTGAAATGTTAGAAACTGTAAGCTGTGCAATTAGAAATATATAAGACAATAAGATTCATATGGCTTCAACTGAAATCTATCCAACTTCCTTGTATTCATAGCAGTAAAATATCATTACTCATGTAATTTACCAAAATGCCTAAAAGTCAAGAAGAGCAGGGGGATTATTACCTTGCACAAAGCATCTGCTTTTATTGCAGTTCCTTCTTATATTGTTATGGTAACACACACACACACACATATGCTCAAATGTCAAATAATGATTGTAAATAAGATGGCAATTACAACCTAAAGGAGAATGCCTGAGACAGCATGCAGACAATGCTGTTAAAGCCTAATCAATAACAGCTCAGGAAAGCCTTTTCTGCCCACATTCCATCTCAACTAAGCGTGATTCAGTTAAATAATCTGATTTTTCTGTGCTGTCACAGAACATGAGATATTTCTAATAAAGTTAGGAGCCATTCAAATAAAACCTGGTAAGTATGGCTACAGATAATTTCAGTATGAGAGCACAAGGTATAAAACAAGAGGTAATGAAAAAAAAAATTATCAAATCTACAAGAATCTTTTCTCCCAGATAATTCAAGCAGGAGTCCAGTCAGCAGCTTTATATTACCGTCAGGAAAATGGGAAAGGGGGGCAGAAGAGTGGGGACATCAAGTCCTCAGCATTCAAAGTATCATCATCATTAATATGAATAATCTTAGATATGGGCAATAAAGCTGATTTCTAGTGGAAAATCTATTAGCATAAATAGCTTAAATCAAACTAATGAAACTAAAACTTGATTCAGCACTAAGCTATTTAGAAGTAACTGTTAGAAATGCAAAGACAATACAACTTGCCAATTTACCCCCTTAGTGCATAATTCAAATGAATGTTGACAATCAAATTCAAAGTTTTAATTGTTATCCAGAGGAAAGTCACATTCATAAAAAAGACATTAAAGTTTATTTAAAGCCTCTCACACTCTGTTAACATAAGCATGTGCTATTCCCAATATGTAGCTGAGTCAATCAATAGATTGATCATTACCCTATTAGTAACTGAATCAAACATCTTTTGGGGGGCAGATAAGGATGTCCAGTTCTGGTAAGCAGTTTAGTAGCATCAGGTATTGATGAGAGAGATGTGTCACAACTCCCAGGGTGAAAGCTAGATAAATCAATTCTTCCCTCTAGCTGAAGAAACACGCCCAAGAATCTTAACGAAAAATATATCACGTTTATGCACATTAGGCAGCAGTGTTCCAAAAGCATACAAGGGAAACTGCACCAAAGTGCTTTTGGATATACCAAAATCAGATATTAAGAAGTGTTAGTAACTGAAGAGGTAGGCTGAGTATCAGTGCAAGTTAGGAAGCTCTAGACTATCAGTTCATTGGAATGGACACACACTGGTGGTATTCTTGGCCCTTAAAACGAGCTAACAGTTACCTTTAGCTTTGATGATTTAGACAAGACCAAACATTTTGATCTTGTGAGCTGTTACCCAAACCATCATTGCACTGAGAAGGGAGGGAATGTATCTGGCATGCCTGGGATTCACATGCAAGAGAAAAAATTCTTTTCCGGGGGCCTCTTGCTGCCTATGAAGAGAACCAGGCTGAATATGTTTTGGACCTCTAGAAGTACTTCACGATACACCACTTTTATCCACCCTTGATAACCCATTTCTTTGCACAGAGTGAAGTTAGCAAGTAGGTTTTCTATCAGTACTACTCCACTACAGTATATTGCTGGCATGACCATGGCTACTCCTGGACTACATGATACATCTTTAGACACTATTATGCATTTTTTGCATAGAAAATTCTCATTATAGCAGCTTAATTTTTTTCCTAAGAATTGCACAAATGGGCCATCAAACCTCTAAAAGGTATTGATATTAAAAAAGCCATTGCTATCTTACAGAAGCTGAAAAAAAAGATTAGCTCATGGAATCACACAATATATAAACCTTCTTTGGAGTATAAACTAACTTCTCATCAAAACAGATGCAAAGTAGGAAAAGGTGACATGAGGAGAGAATCATAGGACTGCTCTTAACAGTGACATTTGCAGAAGATACTATATAAATACTGTCTTTTTTTTAAAAAAGAGATTTTCTATATTGAACTTTCCTCACAGCCGTCATTCAATATTCTAAGCAAGACTCCTTAGATGGTTCAAATACGATAATATAGAGTATACCGTAGTTTCTTCTAATTAGCTCAGCCTCTATACTATTTGAGGATTCATATTGCGAAATAAGAGCTATTGCCATATGCTCCAGCATTATGGGAAGGTGTATAAAGTTTTCAATCAGCACTTCAAATATTGTCAAATACATGACAATTATAGAATACTCATTTACTTCCCATCATTTTCTCTGATCTACCCAGTTAGATACTTTTTGATCTCTTCTTTCAAATTATCGCTTGCATCACCTGCTCCTCTGTGTATTCTGCTCTTGTCATATTTCTCACCATCGCTTGTATCTCTATGAGAAAGGAGTAACAATACATCTATTATGGAGATATTTCTCCTTTGTACTTTACCACATTATCCATTTTTATGTCTTCTGTAAGCTATTTTTACTTCTTGACAAGCTACTTTTGTATTTGAGATGCTCTTTATTACGCAAGGTATTTATTTTATTGTTATTGTTTCTACAATATCCTATTTGATAGCATTTATGCTCAGCACTCAGCAAGGAAAATATTTTCATAAGAGCCTTTGAAAACATGGCATGGTCTGTATCAATTTCCACATATCTGTAAATTTCAGGATTTCGAATAGAAATATTTTTCTAAAACTAAGTGCTAAGATGATGAATTATAGTGTTTAGAGCAATATGGAGTTATAGATAAGATCATGAAGTGGGATTTTTTGATGGTAAGAAAATAGGCAATTTCAGCTGTAACCATTAGCATCAAGTTCTCAGTCACTGCTAAAGTGAAAAATCAGAAAAAAAGAACTAAAATCAGCAAGCACATATATGACATTTTCAAAATAAAATATTGAACTTACAGATACTGACTGTCTTCACCAGGTTAGTATAGGTAACTGGAATTCTGAAAGTCAACTAGTTGACTGTACATGTTCCATTAAGGGAACTTGTAGATACTGCAAGAAAACTACTCTGTCATGTATGAGCAAACGGCATTAACAATATCAGCATTAGGATGAGAGCTCTGGGCTAGGTAGAAGTTATAAATCTTTCATAGGAAAACCTAGACAGAGTATTTTCTCTGTTTCTCCTGTCTATATGGAAGGTAACACTTCTCCTTTATGCAAAGGATCAGACTATTCGGAGACTGTGAGAACAGGGAATAATGATTCTAGTAGATAGTTCATAATGTAGGGTTAAGGGTGTCCAGCACTAAATTTTTCATAGGCAAGACCTTCTTTCATGGTGGATGCAGATAGCATAAAGGTCTCTGATATTCATGGAAAATATCATAACACAAAGGAATTTTTAAAAAATCAAATGCAATGCAAATTTAATTGCTGTAACAATGATGCCATCTCACAAAGGCATTAGATACCAAATCCAACGTTAGATATGCTAAACCCTACTCTGCAGTTTCTTAAGCCTGCAGATAGCAAATTTTCCCATATTCGGAGCTCAACTTCATTCCTCTCTTATTAGCGCACTAATTCATATCCTCATCACATTAATTATACTACAACCAAGTAAGAATCTTGTAGTATCGGAGGTCTCATTCATCTTTCACTTTTAATAGACTGGAAAAGGAGGACTCTGTGGCTTTGCAGTTAAGGCACTCATCTAGGAGCTGGACTGCATTTTGGTTTCTGCTCTAAGGTGTAGACACAGCTTTTAGTCAATGACTGCTCCATGTAAATGCTTTAAGTTGGTCATCACACCTCGATATGCCCATCCCTCCATGCTTCTCACAGGTGGATATGGGAAAGGAAAAATCTTCCTGCAGAAAGATATCAGTTCTGGTGCAAGAGCCCAGGAAGAACACTGCCAGGGTTAGTCACTAAATTCCTTTACAGATCTGTGCCCAAGATTTTTAAGATGCAGAATCATGGAATATACTAAGTTGGAAGACACCCATAAGGATCATCAAGTCCAACTCCTGTATCAGCTAGGCCTGTAACTGAATCAATATTTGAGCAATTGTTTGGAAGGTTGTTTCAAGAAATAGTAAGAATGTCAAGACATGAACTGTGCAAATGGTATTTTTTCTATCCTACACTTCATTCTCTCACTAAGTTTGCCGTCTTCAAGCAAAATAGGGAAGCAAAGGGCAAAATGTGTTGTTATAGTTGAGATGAGAAAAGAAGTCCTAAGTCCAGGTGGATCAACTGTGATCCAGGTTTGGAAGTATTTGCACTTTCAGTTTCCTTTTTTTGATTTAAGGTTTTCTTATCTGTTGCAAAAGTTATTCTTCCAAAAGCATTTTCTGTGAGTATCTGAAAGAAATGTATTTCCCCAATACAGAATAAGTTGATTAAATTTTCTCCAAAAATTTCCATGACACTCAATGCATACTTTAAAATAACACATTTATATTACATAAAACATATTTCCTTCGTCTGTGTATGCTCTGATGCACTCTAAAGATAGCAGCTTATTCTCCTGTTCAGGTTTGGCTCAGTGCAGAACTCTTGAGCTATGAAAGGGACGTGCACAGTGTTTTCAAGCCCATGCAGAAATCGGTTATGCATGATGTGTGTTGAGCTGCAGACATTTCTTCTCCTGTCTCCTTGTACAGAGCATCTGATTGTTGATGACAACTGACATTTTTTATCATAAGTTCAACAGTTTAGTCAGAAAACATTCACCGTGACTTAGGGAATTTATTTTGATAAGAGAACACTGGTAGGCTGAGCCCAGTTTTGACCTTTAAAAATGAATGTATTAAAAAAGGGGAGAGAGGAAAAAAATGAAAAAAGAGGGAGGGGAGAAGGCCTCTTTGCCTTATAGACAAACAGCTTTCTTGTCCCGCTGACCAGATTTCTACCTGCTGCTAAGCATTGAGGTAGACAACTTTCTCTAGAGCAGGAAGCTTCTTTTCAAAAGCCTTACAATCTTCTTTTCAATTTTTTTTTTTTAATGGAGAGAGGAATGCAAAGCTGTCATTGAGCAACCTTTAAGAGTTATTTTCCATAATTTTGGGTATGGGTTTTTGGAAATAGTAGTGTTACATGCCAGGAAACCCACTCAGATTTCAGATTTTCCACTTGATTTAGTATTCAATATTTGGTTTACAAAGCCTTTGTTTTCAATTAATCTTTTTTAATATCTAAATACTCTTTTTGAAATATGATATATCCTTATAATTAAATTCACACAAAGAATATTATCATCCATTTTAAATGTGTTTTATGGGGTTTCTTTCATTCATGTGGAGGCAAAGGTTATGCTAAGAATGAACAGTATTTGCATAATAACAGGCAGTTAGTTCCCATTCTCCCAATTATTCAAATAAGGGTCCAAGACAGAATATTGCAATTTCCAGCCTACATTTTTTACTTTTCAATCCAAGTTTGAGACTGGAATAGTAGTGCAATAGAAGTAGAACAGGATGGAATTTATGTGGCCTGATCAAGGGTTCTGGGTAATGCTCAATGCACGTTAGTTTGCATATGGACCAAGCACAGAGGGAAAATGCAAGGAACAGCCTCTTATTTTGGTTCTACTCTTAAAATAGCTTGGATATGACGAGCACTTGGCTAGTCTGAGGTGTATCACTCAGCTTCTAAGAGACCTCTGGAGACTTCCTGAGCTGACAGACCATTTCATATGCCACCGTACTGTTATGTTACATTGTCCTGCTACAAAATAAATACAGTGATCTTTTATTCTAGAGCTTGAATTACACAGGTTGCCAAGAAAGTCACAGTGTTCACTGACATATAAAAGGAGCACACGTGAACATGAAAAGTTTTAGTGTGCAGAAAACCCTGAAGAAATAAGAGTGTCCCCAGAAGATGACTTTTGCTGGATACCCTAGATTGGGGGATTGTTTTAGCTCAAAAACTCACGGTAAACTGTTTTAAATCTGCTTACCAAAATGACAAGCTGTAGTTGTGTAAAAAACTGAACCTTTTCTCTGAATACTTGAAGTGTAGTTTTAGCTGGATGCTGAATTCAGCTACAGGACTAAGTTTTTAGAACTGCTTCTACTTTAATATCTGATTAGATAACCCCAGCAGAGAAAACCTGACAGCCTGCTTCAGATGCCACAGTCCCTAGACACTCTTAGAAGACTTTCCTGCAACCTAGAGGCAAAAACGACAATATGTTCAGATGGGTAAAAGTTTTCCAGGGGTGGGGAGGAAGAAGGGCAGAGGTTTCCAGGGGCAAAGGCAGATGTCTAATTTGATTTTTCTCTTCCTTACCCTGAGAGGACTTGCAGTGATTTTCCACTGAGCAACAAAAATTAGTAACAACTGGACTGCAGAGGCTGACATTGACAGAAGCTGTGATCAGTGAACTAACAGTCACTTACTGTCACTGAAGAATGGGGAAACTAACTATTGGCACCAAAACGTCATATCACAAGATTCCCTGCTGAGATACAGGAGGCAGCCTGGCCCTACAGCGCTTCTGTCTCACCTGTTTCACGAACAATGTGAAATAGGAGCTCATCTCCTGATGCTGCAAGCGTCCTGGTTGTGTTCACATCTTGCTTACTACAGAGTAGTAGGCAGCACATGTCCACAGCAATAAAGCCTGCAGCATGGGGTTTACTTCCTGCGGATGTGTTCCTGGAGTCCAAGTCATAAAGGGCCAATGTGGTGTCATACAGTGGCAATGGGACTTCCAAAAAATGGGCTGGGAATGAAAGTGGCTCAGACTACTCAATGAACACAAGCCTGAACTCTGAGTCTTCTATCCAGTTCAGAAAATAATCCCTACTGGATACAACAAATGAGAAGCGTCTCCTTTTATAGGACACCATGTGTTTCATGCAGTTGCCAGAGAAATATAAGATACAGTTTTATGCTGTCTCAGAGCAGAGCATGAGTACGTACACTAGTTTCAGTGTACCTACACTTTCTTACCTAGATAAGTGCTAAGACAACCAAACTAATGTGGTATCTTAGTTTTGTATTATTATTCTTTTTCAAGTAGTAAGAAAAATAAGGCATCACTTTTAGTCATACTTAAGAAAAGTTGTAATTGCTTTTTTGTGTAGAAACCAATACCTTAATTATTCTCAGAGGACTTTTAATTCAGAGAACGTCCTTACATGAGGTAGGTTGAGAACATTTTATTATGGAGCCTGATCAGACTTGAGACAGACATGAGATAATCACTGACCTGCACAGCCCTCCTAAGACTCTTAAGTAGCTGATAACAAAGCAGAGCTACAGAGATGTAGTGATTTTTGCTGCTGCTATGTAAGTTGTGTCTGGATACAGCTTCATCAGCAGCAGCTCAAGTAATAGTATAGTTTTTTTTTTTCCTTTAGCAATCTAAATAAAATTTACTTTACATTTTTTTGTCATTTAGGATCTAGATAGGGTGTAGTTCACAGGGGAGAGGGAGAAATCCATAACTTCCCTAATGACTTATGACAAATTCGTTCATCTTGCAGCCTCTGTTTCTAATATGCCAAAGCCTGAAGTGAAAAGTTAAATCCTATTCGTTACAGGTACAGGGGATGGTTTATATTTATTACTTGTAAAAAAAAAGATCAATAGATACAATGACACTTTAAAATCAACTATACAGAAATGATCTCACATAATCCTTTGTCCATCTCTGCATTGCACACAAGCTTTTCCAAAGCTATGTGGGCTAATGGACACTTTGAATTCTCTTTGCAGCTCTGGCATTGACCTGCTGCATGAACCTATGCAGTGCACTTTTCATTCTTTTGTTCATCTCATCTCTATAGATCAGAAGCTCTTCAGGACAAATAAATGATGTACTCATTATGGCTGTAAAAGAGATAAGCTGCTCTATCTTCTCCCTTTTCACTATGCCTTTTTGTAAGAAAGTCCGTTTACCTTAGTCAAAATATCATATTAAAATTGGTTTACAGCACCAAAGTAATTTCTCCAGCAGTATCTATGAACTACAATCTCAGAAAGAATTATGTACAAGCTTAACTTCTCGCCCTATGAAAATTCCATTTAGTAGGGCAACATTTCAAGAGAAAACAGCTCCATTTCTACAAGAAAAAATGAAAATTCTTCCAGGAAATCTCATTACATATTTTGCAAAGAAATAGTCACTCTCTGAACTTGTGGTGTTGTAAAAACATATGCAACACATTCAAATTTTGAACAGTGGACTGTTTTAAAGTACAAAATATTTGTAAAAAATGCAAAAGAAAGTGACAATTTCATCTATCATACACTAATATTACTACACAGAATCACGTAGACAAAATTGTAATTGTGTTTCAGAGAAAACACTTCCTCTGCGAAATGACATAATAGAGCAAACAATAGAGAGAATACACCTTGGAGTATTACCAGTCCCTGAGATGTATGTAGAAAGCTGTTCATCTGCTGCATATTTATTTATACTGAGATAATTTATCTTTATCTTACTGATGATGATGTGCCAAGCCATCAGAATGCAATTTGTATAGGAATTGCTATGTATTCTGCTTTAACGTGCCACTTGTCTTTAAATCTTTACAATACATATGAAGAACCAAATAATTCAGGAAATATTAATACTGTGTCTACTCACATTTACTGCTTTTCATGTTGTTACCGCAGATCTCCTCACCTGACAAAAAAAACCAAACCCATTGTCAGTGGAATATAACAGGTAATGTTGTAAACATCCCAAACTAAAAGAATAAATTCCAACAAAGTTACAATGACTTTCATAGAATACTCACTCAGCTTATGTCAGGATAGATTTAAATGACAGCTATTACTACTCAATATTTGTTCTTAGAGCATTTAGTTCATTTCAAATGCTTTTAATGACATCTATAAGACTAGGAAATGTGGTGGACCTCCAGATTTCTTTCTTTGATTTAATTTTTGAATGGTTGATGAGGATGATCTGAGCCTACCTACTTAAGGCAGCACGAATAGAACTAGAACCATTTTTTTTTCCCCTTCAGCATTAGTGAAACCTTGTGGCATGAAAGGCAATGATGTAAAATGCTGTTCCAACTCAGTCTCTGCTTTATTTTCATAGATTAAATGAAGAAGTGGAACAAAAAGAAAAAAAAAAAAGTGGAACAGAGATAAATGTTAGATTGTTTCAAACTACATTCTTTTATAATGAGCAGTGACAAAAGCCCTTAATATAAGCTTGAGTTTCCTAAATGAAGCTCTGAATTCAAAAGCAGATCTAGGAATTTTCATTTGCCCCCGCCTCTATTAAGACGTGAATCTAGTCCGCTTCATTTTCAGAGGGGATGCTATCAGCTCCACTCTTTATGCACTGTGATAACTCCTTCTCCTGAGCAGATCAGGTTTCAGTAGAATTTGGAGTGATTGTGCAGCCTGACCTTATCTCACTCTTCAGACACCATGTGCATTTGAATAGGGATTTCTGGCAGATGCACAAATAGGCACAACAGCAGCAGATTCGCAGAGAACTTCAGACTCACTTAACAGCCATTACAGTAGGTGTCTAAGATCACTTTACATTCATGACCTACTAGTATTGACTCAGTATTGCCTTATATTCCTTCTCCTCTCAAGCACCTTGACTTTATACACAAATAATTTCTAAATTAACAGTGGGAATGACTGGTTTCTATTGAAGCAGACCCGACATTAATAATATTAACTGTTCCTGTTTTCTTCGCCAGTACGCTATAATTTTGCTGTGTTGTTCAGAACTTTTCTGACCTTAATTTTAAAGTAATTTTATGACGGCCAAGTCATCTGCTTAATGATAAGGTGATATAAAATGCACAAAGTTTCATAATTGATACCAATCGTCCCCAGCAGTTTAGGGTGTTTGGTTACTAAGTTGAAAATTTACTATGGTTTGGGGGTTTTAAGTCTTTAATTTTTTTGGTTGGTTGAATCTTGCCAAATTCTCCATTTAACACTACTCTTTTTCTTATGATGTCAATGGAAGCATCTTTAAAATACAGCTGGCATTTTTTGAAGAATAAAATTAATACCCTGGACACATTTCTTACTGCCTCTTGCTGAGGTAAAACCAGACATACCTATTAGTGAACTTCAATAATTATACAGTTATGCACCAAATAGCATAATTGAAGAACCCACCACTACTAAAAAAAGCTACAAATTGCATCAAAATTCTTGTTTGAACTGATTTAATCTCCTTTTTTTTAATCCTACATGAGTCTTTCTACTTAAAAAAGTCCTAAACAAAACCTGAAACATCCAAACAAAGCAGAAACTAATAGTGTTAAGAATATCTTCAATATTTCATATGCATTCCATGTTTTCCTTAATATCTTCCATATATATATAAGATCTGAACACTTTCCTGTAAATGCTGTATTTTTTTTCACAGTACTATTAATGATTTAAGATGTATTGGTGACTCTAAAATTTTAATTTAAAAAAAACCAACCAACCCAGAAGTTACATGATTCCAACGACACCTTCCACTAGACTAGGTTGCCCAAAGCCCCATCCAACCTAGCCTTGAACACTTCCAGGGATGGGGATCCATAATTTCTCTGTGCGACTTGTTCTGGAGCCTCACCACCCTCCTAAAGAAGAATTTCTTCCTAATATCTAAACTAAATCGAACCCTCTTCAGGTAAAAGGGAAGGAAATTCAAGGCTTTAAGTCCTGAAGATTGATATTTCCCTTCAAGACACGAGACACCTACTTTTACAAGTGAGTATAGACAAATAAGCTTCCAAAGTACTTCCATCTATCCCATTCTTTTGAGATGAGGTATGATTACAGCTCTGGTAGGGAGTTGCAACTAACTGCAAAGAAGCCAAGCAAACACACACTAGAGAAATTTCCTAAATAATTTATCTCTGGGGCTGAGAAATATGCCTTCGTAGATCTAGTGCAGGAGCTGCCTGGAGTTTCCAGGAAGGGATTTCAACTTAGCTTCTGAGGTATATTTAATTCTGTAGTATGCACACAAATCTCCCACCCATCCATTTATTAACCTGTTCATATCTCAGCCTCCCACAAGACTTCAAAGTAGAAATCAGCCTCTGAATGTGACTTGGATAAATACATATCTGCTGAGATTGCAGAGAAGGATGTCAGTGGGAGAAAATGAGAAATATTAAGTCTTGCAAAACTCATCCTTTCTTCCTCTTGGTTCCAATAATGAGATCACACTAATGTACCTGTGGTATTCTTTTCCACAGCAGCACCTTATGGTACCCTGGTAAGCAATAAGAATACCTTCATTATTAATTTAAATTTTAATAAAAAAAGAAAAGTTTTGAAAGAATACATTTTTTGCCAAAGCACAAATATCAGATACGGAAAAAAAAATCCTGAAGTATAAACCCAATATCTAAATGTTCTCACATTTTAAATATGACCCAATAGATAAGTTATCTAATAAAAAATATTTGGCTAAATAAAATTACATTCTGAGAAATTTCTTTAACAGATCCTCAAAAATATATCATTTATAGATAATGTTGTGATAATTCTCTTTTCAAATAATATTACAGCATTACACTGTGATGCGATTTCAATTTGTCCACAGGTGGATACTTGTGGTATTTACCTTTATAGTTAAACCGACCCATAGTTATTCAGATTGTCTTTAATAATTGTCTTTTATAATGTCAAGGAATAGATATGTTTCTGCTATAAACCAAATACCTTATTATAGATTTATACTGGGTTTATTTCTATTTCTCAGTCTTCACTTACCACATCCAGGATACACAACTGTCCTGTGTTAGTACTTAAAACCAGAGTGTCTCAGTATTTTCAATCCTTGGTAATATGAAGCTGACTAAATTTATCATCAAAATCACGACAACAAAGAGCATCACCTTCAGCAAACAGTTATAAATCTAGAGTTGAAAGCTCCACACTTTGGGCATCAACCCAATATCTTGAAGATGATAAGCAAACTCCTTTCATTTCCTCCTCTTCCAAAAATTAAACAACATTGTAAGTATATTCCATTCACATGCATCAGAGATTTTCCAAATCACTTTTCCTTCTTACAAAAAAGTGATAAAGGCATATAAATTTATTTTATATTACTGGTATCTATTACAAACATCAGGTTGGCATTCAAGATAAACGTAAAAAAATTGATCTGCTCAAAAGGTGAATAAAGAAACATTTCCCATTGTTTCAGGGGCAAGCAGTTTGAACTTTAGCAACCCTCAGAATAAATATTTTGATAAAATTATTAAAACTGGCAATCATAATTTGGTTCTCAGTTTCATAATGAATTTTTTCAAACTGTGTCCCTATTTCACACAGTTTCAATCAGTTTTAGCAAAAAACTAAACACTTTTTACATTCTTAAAAACATGTAGTGTATGTTTTGCCTAGAACAAGACAGCATAAGAAACCAAATCTGAAAAGCCAAAAGCCCTGCTTTTCCAACTGTACATAATACAGTAATGGAACTTGGAAAACAATGGGAAGGAAAGCAAAACACCACAATCTGGAGTTACAAAATTGTGTACAAGAAACTAGTCTTAAATATGTCATACTGACTTCAAATCTCTGAGTTTGGAGTGCTGCAACCTGTGTTCATATTTTTCAGTTAGTAGTTAAGATACAGGTCCAAATATTTTACCCATCCCTCACCCGCCAAAAGAAATTATTGAGGTATTTCCAGGTTCTATTTCAAAGCTGAATGGTTAGAGGGAAAAATTGGCAGTGTTTTCTTAGCTGTGGTTACTCATGTTCAAATACTTTTAAATTCAATATTGGTTCGGTTCTTGTTGAAGTCTTTGCCCCTCTAAATTGTAGGGCACAGCAGTAAAATGGGAAGAGGCAGGAAAAGGATATTACATCTGGATGCTCTCGAGGCAGGTGCACTCTACTTCACCCACCATCTGTACTGCAATGTCTTAATAATCGCAGGCTCTTAGCTCTTCTACAGTAAGCACCTTATTCTATTACGTTATTCTTCTGGGAAAACACTGATCTACTCTGTGAAAAAAAATAATTTCCAATCTCATTAGCTGTCATCAGTCACCTCCTTAGTTCAGATGGGTAAATGTTTGCAATCATTGGAAAATCCCGCTAAATGAAGTCAACATAGAGTTCATTTAAAATGAAATTAAAAAAAGCAGGTCTGAATATTTCAGGTATCTGGATAGGTTGATTACAACTATAGAATGAAAGGATGATCTTCTCATGCCATAAAATCATTACACAGTTGTAGGACTCATTCAGCACACCAATGTATTAGAAAAGGTCTCACTAACACCGCACACTATCAGACATCCCTGAACACAATCAAATAAGAACTTGGAAGAAGGCTGTCATGCTAAAGGCATTTCAGAGTAAGATGAACAGGTCCCAGACTTTTTCATTCCTCCCAGAGAATATTTCTTCTGCCTCCATCAAAAAAAATAATCTTTGTAATGCATTTAGAAAACAAATTTAAAAAAAAATAATTACTGGAATACTACATGATTGCAAGAATAGGCCAATATTAGATTTAATAAGCTGATCTCATCTAAACATGACAATAAGCAGAAATTGAAGGTCATACATAGAAGATGACTGTATTTTGGAAATTAATGCCTGAGAAAAAGGTTGAAAGGTTACAAGGAAAAAAAACTGAAAGCAAGTTCTTTTCAGCGCCTACAAGCAGTTAAGCAGTCTATGGAAAGCAGTAAGGTAGTCCATGTATTGATTTCCAAGTCAAATTAGAATGCTGTTGTTTCAAGCTTCATCTTAAAAACATTCATAACCAGAGTAGAGGAACCCCTAGCCTTGGATAACTTCACAGAGCTTTATTTTTCAGCTCTCTTTAGCTTTATGCACACTGCCTGAAGTCGTTTATACCTGGATTTAAATTTAACTTCAACATTAATATATCTTGTGCTATTTTGTCCTGTCTTGTCTAATGTAATCAACAGCATTGGTCTTTTATCATTGTCACTTCGTCTCCAGCATGCAGGGAATGCTCAGCAAACAGCCTTCTGGAAACTTGCTTATTTTATATCACCTCTGACTCTAGTTTCTTGCAAAGCAGAAGCAATATAAATGTGCAGGGTTTTGTTCTTTATATATTCATCACCAAATGTCAAAATCACCACTGTATTCATGCTAGAATTTCCAGATTGATATAAGCTCACAGAATGACTCTTAAAAGAGGTAACTTTAAAACACATGATTCTGTTCATGCTGTATAATGATTCTGTTCCTACATCAATCATCTGTGAAAAGTTTATACCAAAATGTTGTCATTGCTGTAGGATATTAGAATATATTCAGTTCTTTAAAATTTGGACAAACTTAAGTGCACTAACAATGTGCATCGTATTTCAGTCATCGTTTAAACATTGTGGGTGAATCCCTGGATTCATTTATAAAGTCAATGGCAAAACTCCCACTGACCTCAGGAGGAGTTGAATCCTGTGCTTTATTGCTGCCTTTATTCATTTTGGCCAGCCAAATGACAAATTATTAATAAATGCACAGGATATTACTTAGCCTAAGTAGAGCTGGTAAGAAGTGGAAAAGAAGCTTTTCAAATACATTATACATGAATCAAGCTGTTATCTTTTGAACAATTTGTTCAATGAGTTGGCATTCAACCAGCTAGAGAGATGGTCAAATACTGCAAAAGACTATTCTTGAATAATTTATTTAATGAATAACAGCTACTTTGGGAAGATAATATATTCTGTGAGTAATATTCAACAGCTTACAGCCAAAAGTGTTTTATCCAACATTAATTACTGTTGTTTTGTTTTGGGGAAGCAGAGATGTATTGTAAGGTTTTGTTTGTTTTGCTTTGATCTTCCATCACTGAACAGTTAGCAGCACTTATGCTATAGTACAAAAATAACCACCACCTGATTTTTTTGTTAAAATTAGTTTCATATTGCTTCAGTGTATACAATTTGTTAACTTTTATCTAAACAAATGAAGTGACATTTTAACATTCTGCATATCACCAATTCAAGCAGTAAGTTTTGTGAGATTAAAAAAAGAAAAAGGAAAAAAAACAGGAATGAACCTCCAGCCTCCAAGCAAGTTGAACACTGATGCATTCATGTTCCCTTCAACAGCTGTCTGTTAAGTCCATATTATGATTTGCTAAAAATGTTGATTTTTTAAAAACCCTATTAAGTAATTTACATAAATAGCTGTTATGTTCAGCTTCCTATCCAAGGAGGATTCCATTATTGACATAAAAGCATGGAAAAAAAGCCATGTGTAGTTTTAAGCACCATTTCCCCCCTTAGAGATATTTTAAGCGAGTCTTTGCATTTCTGAGTTAGAGTTCTGGTGTTGACATTTCCTTAACCTTACAGCACCCATGCCCTTCACATCTCTGCTCCACCAGAAACAGGCAAGAATTTTGCTATTCTCATAGCTAAGATGTACCACGAGCTGTTCTTTGAGCCTTCTTTCATGCCTTCCCCAGCCAGCCTAACACTATGCTTTTTAGACAAAGACTTTAAGCCATTATATCAATACTACATACAAAGCACAAACAGCTCATCAAAACCAAGAGGAAACTGCAGGAATACATGAAAAAAAACAAGAAAGGAGTGCATTCAGGTGATTTGGATTGTTTGTTTTGTTTGTTTGTTTACAAGTAGTTTCTGTTCTCTAGCAAGCAGATAACTGTGCATGGTGATGCACTGGTGTCATTTCTGTCACATCTTATGTATATAATACTTTTCAGGCTAGATGTATGCATCATGTCTGCTGGTCTCAGGCACACAAATGTGCCCATGTGAGTGCTCACAGGTACATCTGCTCTAGCCACAAGGAATAGTACTTTTAAAGTAAAAGATAACTTGCAATTTAGAAACCTGACTTTCCTCTGCTGTAGTAGAAAGTTTAGTCTACCTTGAAGCTCCTCCAAGTGAGTGAGTCCACATGGAAGTCTAGAGTCAATCACATGGGTGCAGTCCCTGTCCTACCAGGGTGGGCTGTTCCTTCCTTTTCGCAGGGGATGGGGGGAGTCCAACAGCTACTGCTTTCCTTCACTGGGATGTATCCTCATCTAGATTTCTCTAAATTAACTGCAAAGTCACAGCCCATAGCTACCGCTGCATGGCCAGGGCCAGAGATAATCCATCTTCACTCTGCTGCTGGTAGGCAAGTTGTAGTTTCAGCTGTGCCTTTCAGCACCACCAGTCATCTATGGCAAGAGCCTGCCCCCCTGGAAGGGAGGAGAAGAGGAAAACCATCAAGTCACAAGCTGAGAGTGTCTCACTTGCCCTGCCACAGCTCAGGTTAAATGAAGCTTGTGGCACACTGAATAGACTTCTAACTACAGAGGTATGATACGTCTGCCAATGCTACTCTACAGCTGAAATATTTTTTCAGGGGAAAACTTCCTGGGTTTGCTGATAATATTGATTGGTCCATTGTGTGATTTTTAATAAAAAGTGACTTAGCTTATTGTAACAAATTGGGGGGGTGGGGGTGGGATCAGACTTGTATTCCTAGCACAAATGCATGTATGTGCATTATAACATATATATCTGTAAGCTTTAAAACTTTTCAATAACCAAATTACAGGCTTCATTTAGTACCTGAAATAACACACATAGTTTTTGTTAGGTTGGAAAGTTCTTGCAAAATTCAACTTATACTTTTTTTAAAGTAACAGGTAATTTTTTCACTCAATATATTTTCAAATTATTTGGCTCAAAGCCTTATGTGCAAATAGACTCTAAAATTTGAAAATACAAAATATTATCTCAGAGGCTTTTTAAGAAGAGCTATTTTAAATATGCTCTTGGTAAATATGCATCATGATGAAGTCTTCAATCATGCCAGTTTATTTTTACTTTTTTTTCTGACAAACTCCTATCTCAGTGCACTAATTAAATGTAGAAGTTACTAAATAGTGTGAATATATTGCATTTTTAACAAAAATAATGGTGCATTTTCATCTGTAAAAAAATAATTACAAACTAAACATTGCTATTTAAAACGTCCTTCATGAGTTTTAACTCCTTTATAATTACTAGAGTTCCCTGCTCTTCTTTCTAAGACACACATGAAATTATAACTATCTGCTTTTTATTATCTTTAAAAGGAAAATAAACCATTAAATGCAACACTTTTCCATCATGATCCCCCAAAATTAAATGTCTCTTTTGAGAGAAATTAGAAAAAATATGTTTAGAAAGGTTATTTCTGGTTACAGCACATTTCTTTTGATAACCCAGATCAAAATATATTACCCACAAAACGAATTCTGTTTTGGTGAATAAATCAACCCAAGTTACACACAGCAGAATAATTTAGAATGAAGTGATTCACTTTTGATTTTTCACAGATAACTTGTTTATGAACAAGCAAACCTAACTAATTAAAAAAAAATGAGTAAAGCCTTTGAAAGGGGAAAAATATAGAGAAATTTTCCAGAGACAGGTAAATTAATGAAAATTTCATTAAATCCCCTATTTCACTTAGTTCTTTGTGTTATATGTGCATCTCCTATTCAGGAATAGTTAGTCTAAATGATTTGATAACTGACAAGAGAAACGGCTATTATCTTATTTCACAAAAGTGTTTGAAATATATAACCCCTAAGCAACATTTCTCAAATTTCCTTTTAACCCATGCCTGTAGACTCAATAACGTCATCACAAAATGTAGAATCAGTGATCTGCCCTATAGAAAGAAAAGACAAAGGAATGTCAAAAGGTTTCTTTTTCTGGATGCTAAATTATTGCTTCTGGTTACCTGACTGTTTGCGTCTGAGATAACAGTCTAAGATAAAATGCAAGTGCATTTTTGACGAAGAAGGTAGATTGGAATAACGAGTTTCTTTCTAGTTACTTATTTCAAAACAAGACACCAATAAATATTTAAACAGTTTTTATATATTTAAGCGGGTTTGTTTATATAAGCAATATTTAAAACATAATTTGTTGTTCCTCAAAGATCGTATATAATTATTTATAAGTATATACACACAGCCCTATAAGGGTGTGTATATATGGACATTGAATGTTAGATATTTCTGAAGTTAGCATGAAGTTTACTTCATGGTCATATTTTTCCCATGATTTGTATTTTGTGTACTACCTATTAAACATACGTATTTTCAAAACGGAATTCTCCTTTAGGAATTTGCCTATAATACGATCACCAACACAAATCAAAAATATATCAATTTAGTTTTGCAACAGAGACAAAAAGACATTTTCATTTTTAGCATGGAAATAAATGGAACAAGAAAAAAACCCTCAAACAACACAGAATCTGGTCGATTAGACTTTCTGATCAAGCTTGCTTTCTCTCTTAAGGCTGGGCTCAACACCTCCCCCAAAGCAAAACTTACCCACAATGGCACATACACCTGTATGTGCAGCCAGAAATTTACCCTTTATAAGCAGGGAAATTTCTCTGTGTTTCAGCATGCTGGACTAGCTGTATGCAGGAAGCTGCTTGGAAGAAGGAAAGGGGAAGTTACTATATGAATTTGCCCAGGAAGCTCTTTCCATTGAGTGCAATTGCATTCATGAATACTCGACACCTTTTCATCAAGGTCTTTGTCAACAGTGGCAGAAGGTGCTTCAGGGTTCCCGAGTGACCCTTGTCATCCTTGGGAGATCCTGGCTACATAGACGTTGAGGAACTAAGTAAACAAAGAATTAGACACAATGAAACAGCACTGTTACTTATGGTGAGAACCATAAAAAAACCCTGTTGCAAATGCATGATTTTGATTTCTCCTTCCTCAGCTGCCTGAATTGGAAGGCTGCTCACCAGGGGTGAGTGCATGGAGGACCACTAGGGCAGGACACTGCTGGGGGGTTGGGGAAGGGAGTGTCAGAAAGCCTCTAAAAAAGAAAAAAAAAATAGTATAAACCAGACAAAACTATGTATAGGCTATTTTCCACGCTCTTTCCTTCCTAGATAAGCAGTCTAATGAGAAGAAATCATGTTTCCTTGTAAATTTCTTTTGAAAGAAGTGAAGGACTTTAAACCAACACATCTTTTCAAGTTTCCTTGTTTTTTTACATAGATTAACTACAAGGTGCCTAAATATTTTTCTTCATTTATTTTTTCACTGAAATGGAATAAATACAGTTTTATTTTGAATGCTTCATAACCCCAAACATCTGGAAAAGTTCTGGATGTTCCACAAAAAGAAGCCTGCTGAGTATTTCACCCACTAACACCAATTAGTGACTGGTCTGATCTGTACAGGTGTGAGAGAAGCGTAGAATTAAGACATTAAATGTTTCAACAAAATACTTTATCAAAGTTTTAAATCCAGGTACTATAACCCAAAGCACTGACTTTTCAAATTTGTTTTTTGTTCTGCTAATTCAACGGCAATTTCCTATTTTACTATGACAATAACTGTAGTTTCAGTCTTCCTTATGTGTTCAAAAATACTCATGCCAACAGCTTCATCTTACTGGTCAGTCTACCAGACATGTTTTGTTAATGACTGATTACTTATTTTAGCTATAGAATAATTTCTTTGCCAGACTCCTTCAAATAAGAGTTTTCAAGTTTTTCCATGAATTCAGAAAAACACCACAAGTTTCTGAACAAACACAGAGAGAGGAAGAAAAAACCCCAACATTCTACAGGCTGGATTGATATACCAATACCAAGAAGTGAACATGTTCTCTCTTATATGCAGAGCTAATGATGTGCATTCAAGTTTATGAAAGTACCTTCAAGTGGTGCTTAGAATTTTCTTTTATCAAAGATGTTGGTCAATACTTTATAGCTTCTCTGAGCTTATTTACTCTAATCAGAGAATGGAATATAAAAGATTAAACTCTTCTATTAATTACATGCCTGAAGGCACATTAACAATGCAAGTGTCAAAGCTCTGCTGAAAATTCATTTCACATTTTTAATAAAAACTGATAGCAAGGTTTTGAATGCATCTAACTGGAAAAAAGTAATTTTTGTTTCAGTAGCTTCTTTATGAGGAGAGTGTAGAAGTCCTGAAACCTCACAAACACAAGGGTATGGGTAATTTCTGCTCTGAAAATGGACTACCAGGAATCTTTCTGTCAAAAAATCCAAAGTCAATTTCTCCTTAATAACTCTATAGGACTGAAAAATAACTCAGCACAAGAAATCAACACTAAATTTTGGACTAACTTTATCAAACTCAAGCTTTCAAACAATCAAATATTCAAAGCGTTACTCTTAGATTTATGGAACAGATTTAAACTCTTAGTTATTTCAAAATTTGTAGATTTTATTTTTTCCTGCCTTAAATATCTGCCCCATATTTCTACAATACTTCCTCTCTTTTTCTGTCCTGCAGCAGACAGTAATTTTCTTAACTGCGTTGTGTGAAAACACAAAATAGAAGCGTTTTATGGAGTTTCTGAAAACCTGTGTAGTGTAATAGGCTACTGTGGAACTTGGATTTCTGAAGGTTAGAAAATTGCAAAGACATTTTGCCTCTTGCCATAGCTCTTATTTATTGTGATTACCTATCAGCTTGCACTGTGTTTTCATGGAAGTGGAAACGCTGGACCGTGCCACCAGCTTAATGAGAGCTTTGTGTCGAACTCAGCCGCACCAAGGATGTCAGCTCAATATTCTCAGTCAGTCAACAGGAAGTAGAGAAACAGCCAAAGTGCACAACATGATACAGCCTGTGACACTGTCACTCTAAGCATAATACAGAAGGGACCTATTGTGTCCATCGTTTTCCAGAAAACATCCAGAGATATTAAACAACATTAGGCATCACCTATATTCTAGTAAAAAAATTCCTGTTAGTTCTATCTGAACTACATCTGTAAATAATTTAATACCTAGAGCAAATTCTTTGACCTGGAAAAACTGTCCCTTTGGCTACATAGTAAAGCAATCCCCAAGGTTCCTTGGTTATGAAGGAAGTTTTTCTATCAGTGTCATCAGGATGGGAATGCATTATTCCCAAGTGATTTGGGATTATTTGCTTCTTTGACTTTTATGTGACTTTAGTCCAAACATACTAATGTTGATTTGAAAGGTAATTGTGTGACCTCTAAAGATGGCAAATTTATGAGGGATCAGCGAAAACCATTCAGAACAGTAATTTACAAATAAATTGTTTTGTTTGCTTATAACGGATGTTCAGGCAAGACCTTAGAACTGCTTTTATATCGCAAAAAAGAATAAACAGCTTAATTAATTTGCTCTGTGAACATTCATGCCAAAAACAGGGGGAGGGGAAAAAAGAAAAAAGCTAGCAATTATGGGCACAAAAGTCAATTCTGTGGTGACTTTCTGACATCCGCCTCTGTGATGAACCTCGATAAAGGTTTAACTTGTATACAGAAGCAATAATATTTAAAAAGGCTTATTATTTTCTTCTAGGGAGAAAATAATATTAATTGCAATTACCTCCTGCATCTTTAATTTTGAGAGGTAGAATAAGAGAAGGGAGAAACATGGTAAGAAAAACAGCAGATATTTTCTTATTTAAGAGTTACATACTAAAAACTTCCCTCAAGGGAATCATCAGCTCTACCAGTTTTGTCAAGCACTGTCACGGAGCCAAAGTGCACCTCAACATGTCTAATTAGCCTGCAGCCTAGGAAACTAAGAAAATCACGTTACATTTTCCTTCCATATATCTCCTCAGATATGACAAAGCAAAGGAGAGGAGCTAGGGGTGGAGAAACCACAACAGAAAGTGTTTCAGGAACCCCAGGATGATGACTTTCTCTAAGCCATCACACATGCATGATTTTTCTTCAGCTGGCTTACTCAATCTGTCTCATTCTGCAGCAAAAAAAGAGAAAGTCAAGCCTGACAATACTTCTAAAACATAATGTTACAGAAGAAACCATTTCGTAGACTGTATGAAGGAAAGCTTGCATGCAACTTCTCTTATGTGACCTCCAGAAAGCGAACAGTTACAAATGTTAAGGTATCCAATGACACAGTTTGGAGTTTCCCCCTTGACTACAAAGGAAAAACAAATAATGTAACTGCTCCTATATAACCATAAAACAGAATAATAAATACCTTTTGTGATAACCCAAGATGTTTCTCTGGACGGTATTTTGTCAGGAGCAGGTATCTAAATTGGTTTCTGCTAAAAATAATGACAAATGAAACTGTTAGCCTGCAATAACAGTTCAGCTTTTTCAAGTCTTGCCAGGATGTTATTTATCATCAACCTTTTCCTTTCCCTGGTTGGTCAAACTGTGCTGTTAACTCCTGCCTTTCTATTTAATTCATATATCTGATACCCAACCAAGACAAAGGTAAAAGGCAAGCAGAAAAAAGTAGAGGTATTCAGGACTTAGAATATGCTTGTTTTCATCTGATTATGTGACTTCGCCACCTTGAGGATGAGAACACAAGGGAAAGAATCCCTCTGCTGTGCTATGCTCCTCACAGCGCTAATAGTATTTTTGCTCAAGTAATTCAAGCTGACAGTGCACAAAAGCTGATTGTATCACCTGCATTACAGCGTGGCATTTACACTGCAGCTGTTGACATTGATAGCACAGTATTTTAGTACCATTGGTTGGTTAAGACATGTATCGTGAAAAATTCCTGGGAAATTCCTAGGCAAACGCTAATGCTTATTTTAATGGCAAAGTATTTGTAAAGAGAGTCATAGTGAAGAAAGACAACATCAAGACAAAACACAGGTAGAAAGCCTCATGGCACTAAACGAATTTGCTTTCGAAGTCCTATCACTGAGGATCAACAGATCAAAAATTCTCCTAGGCAGGTCTCACACTCCACCTTTGCTCAGGAAGGATAGAGCTACAGTAGCATGTTCTGCTCAGGTTCCCATGCTGTCCAAGTATTAGACTATGTTCTCCAGCCTCAATTTGTCACCAAATTTTACATCCTTTACAATCTCTAAATATTTCTGTGGGAGCTGCAGTCTGGAAGGACACATGATTTCAGTAAGATACCCTCTCAGGTTTGAAAGACACATATTTCTAAATCTATGTATATTTTTACAGTAACTACAGTGCCAAAGGGTCAACATATCTGATAATACCATATCTGATCAACTGATTAAGCAGTGGGTGATACTAGGACTACAATTGAAACTGTAGCCTAGAATATCGCTATTGATTTGTATAGCAAAAGATATTCCGCAAAATATTCTAAAAAGCTTGACATTTTATATATAAGCCAAAAGATATGTGAAAAAAACAGGAATAAAAACCAGTAAGTAAGTTAAACTACAACATTGTTTAATAAGCTGATTTTAAATTTCACCCTGAGAAAATAGATTTCTGATGTATTTATGCATATTTTGAACTTATTAAATTACTATTTCACAGTGTAGAGAAAAACAGGGTATTCGCATAAGGAAAGTAAAAGAAGGAAAGTTAAGGTAAAAATCAGGAGTTTGCAACATCTCCAGTTATACAATATTTATACCCTTTTTTTTTCTCTCCATGGGCTATTTGAAAGGCTTTTGTTTCAAACAGTTAAGTTCAGGTAGGGTATAATTCACTAAATGCCCTGAAAAGTGTATTGTCAAATTTCACCCTTTTCTAGTTTTATATTTTTGGCTTCTGTGGAACATGGGAAATACAAACTAAAATATACATTCTCATATTAGTAAGTTTAAAGGAGACAAAATTTATATAATTTGGGGTAAACCTTCAAGTTTCTAATCTTCATTTCCATTCTGTTTCTCAGTATTGGGAAGTCTTAATGACCTTCACAAAGTCTGTTTTTCACAATTTCTGAAAATCCTTGTCTCTCTTTCGCAGAATTATCATGGTTGGGTTATAAAACTTGCTAACAATAACACCTCCATCAGGGCTTGTTTGGGATAATAGCTTTGCAACTAAAATCATAAAGTAAAGACAACATCTTAGCATTGATAACTTTCTGAGCATAAGTTCAGTTTACACATTTCTCTACCTATCAAAGTAAGTTTGGGGCAGAATATTATGAAGAGAACTTTTAACTCTCCACCCCTGTGTGAACTTCTGCTCTCATAAATTTCACAGTTTGATTACTACTAATATTTTAGTTTCAGAACAAAAAGAGGGGTTTATTATCAGTTATAGCAATTATATGAAAACTGCAACAATAAAGTTTATTATGATTTAATATATCAATTTACATTTCCTATCTTCCTAGTTTTCTTTTATTCGGAAGTTGCTGAAGCTGGGTTTTCTTTGAATCACTGTACTGAAATTACACAGAAGCAGTTTGAGACAGTTGTGTAACAAACAGAAATGCACTTCTGCACATATTAAAACTCAGTGTGAGCAGTAGTGATAACAATGCAAAAGATCTGTTCAATCATCCTGCCTAACTGGTCTAGAAATAGCATCTCCATCTCTATTTTATATAGAACCTTCTCTGGAAATTGTATCTGCCCCATATAATCTTAGACGAAATTAGACTAAATCCTGAGTGTTACTTTGAACATGGGTCAACAGGCCAATGACTCAGCCCATTCAGCTGTCACCAGTTCATTAAGATACATCAGCTGAGAAGGTACACAAGAATTATCTGTATTTTAAATGTCAACAGCAACACTACATTATTCAAATAACAGAAGAATGCTTAAAACACGTCACCAAAGTGATCCACTGCAACTATAATATGCTCTGCAAGGGCACTGGAAACACTTTCAAATTGTTTATTTTAATTCAGTTCCCCAGAAGACATGAGGTGGCTATATTTACAGATTGATCTTATTGTGTGGCATATTCTGGCATTTCAAAATCAAAAAAAACAAACAACAGTGGTGTAGAAACTGAAAACTCCTGGTTATCCAGGCGGTGCCTGACTGCTGGCCACACTGTCACCTTGTTCAAGATAGGATGTCCCTATACAAGCCAGGTCAGCTTTTAAAAAGCTTAAATGTGAATGCGTTTAAGAAAGAACAAACCAAACAACTCAAGAAAGTTCAGGTACTTCCTAGGACTAAATAAAGCAGATGGGTAATTTTCTGAAATTTACATTGTGCGAGGAGTCCAGGTGGTCAGTGCAGAGGGCTACTTCCACCCACTCTCCATGCTGAGCAGGAAAGGGAAGGCAGCAGAGGAGTCAGCCCATCATCCTCCACACCCCATACACCCCCCTTCAACCATCTGTCATTGAAGGACACATAGAAACAGCTTAATTTCCCTGTAACTATCTCATCAGTTCACAAGGTTAAGGATTGAGGATGTGATCTCAAGCAAGGGAAAAGGACACTACTACTGCAATGAAGGCCGTACCCGATTTCCCTGTTGACTGCATGTCATACTCTCTTAAAAGCATAGGATGAGTTGGTTGGTCTGCATTTTCCAGGTTGCTGTGCATTAAGCCTACTGTGCCTCTCAGTAAGCAGGAGGAACTTTCCCCTTCCCTATATGTAAACATAAGCTGGGACTGAAAATTTCAGCAGTGTTCATTATCAAGATTTGTCCATATCTAAAAAGATATTATTTAGCAAAACATCTACTTCATAAGTTTTCAATAGTGTTACGTACCAGCTGATTAAAAATTTCTTAAAACATTTGGTTACTACGCAATGACATGTTCTTTATTCTCCTTTTTAAGGTAGATCTGGAACTAGCAGAAGATGGAAAAGATAACTTAGAAGCAAATTATTTTATCTTTGACAATTTACCTCTGATTACTGCTGCTAGCCTAATACTAGCAAAAACCTTTGAGATGTTGGAGAGGGTTCAGAGGAGGGCCACAAAGATGATTAGAGGGCTGGAGCACCTGCCCTACAAAGAGAGGCTGAAGGAGTTGGCTTGTTCAGCCTGGAGAAGAGAAGGCTGCGGGGGGACCTCATTGCAGCCTGCCAGTACCTGAAGGGAGCTTATAAACAGGAGTGGAATCAACTTTTTAAAAGGATAGACAGCGGCAGGATAAGGGGGAATGGATTAAAAATAAAGGAAGGAAGGTTTAAATTAGGTATTAGGGGGAAGTCTTTTACAGAAAGAGTGGTGAGGGTCTGGACCTATCTGCCCAGAGAGAGGGTGGATGCCCTGTCCCTGGAAGTGTTCAAGGCCAGGTTGGATGGGGCCCTGGTGGGTGCAGCTCCAGGCCTGAAGGTTGGTGGCCCTGCCTGTGGTAGGGGGGTTGGAACTCTGTGATCCTTGGGGTCCCTCCCAGCCCAGACTAGTCTGTGATTCTATGATTCTGTAAAATGATTTGGAGCTGTCTGTGCTTTTTTTCCATTTTCATTTACACATAAGGCAGATATACAAATTAATATAGTTGAATAAAAACAAAGCTTTATGAGTTATTTTAAAAGCCATTTTCCTGGAAAACATTTTTTCTATCAAAAATGAAAGCTTACAATGTCTGACTTGTACAAGTGTAAAAGGCAGAAGCAATACATACTTCAGAAAAAAAAAACACGTAAGAAGAACATTTTCCTTTAACTTTCTCTAAATCATTGCTATTCGTGAAAAAAGGACAAGTTTTCTCTTCTTACTCCCACAGTGATGTGATCAGCCCACATTAAAAGGATCGTTTATGCTTTCTAAAATACTTTGAACTGTTACAATATATCACTTTAAAATCTCAAATATTTCAGTATAGCAATCGTCTATTAGCATTCATATCTCTAAAAGATATAAATCTAGCCTAGTACTTCATTCATGTGAAATTCAGCTAGCTCTGATCCTCAGTGAGAGACTCTTAACAGAAAAAACCCTAACTCAACATTCTAGCATAAGCTTGCCATTAGGAGATCTTTCTACATTGTTTCAACTTATTTCTTGTAATATTAAATTACAAACAAAACCATCCTTTGCACATTTCTACTTTACAAACTCTTGTTTGCAAAAGACATTAACAGTGTTGTATATTTTCCAATAACACAGTCAACACAATTGCTACCTTCATAAACAACACCTGTAGAAAATAAGCAGCACGGTCTTGAAAACTCTTTTCACATTTTTGATACAGTCATTTTTGGAGGATAGGGAATATTTCTTCTTTTTTCTTTCCTTACTGTGGTTTACAAAACTAACTTACCAAACGTACCTCTTTGGGAACAGCTTTCTGCCCTGTTTTGAATGGTCCCATAGGTATTTGTCAGGCTGTTTTAAAGTATGTTGTGTTGCTTTTTTAAAAAAAAAATAAAATAAAATCCATAAAGCTCAATAAAATTCTTTGGCTTGTTTCATGAGAGGTTATGGCATTGCTCTGCATCACTGCTACAAGAGGTTTTCGTTCAGCTTGTGAATCTAGTGATATTTTTTCTCAAGAAAGCAGTCAGAGCACGAGGGGTTTCTGTAAGGAAAGTCTCAGACTTCTAAGTGCAGCACTCACATCTACAGACTCCATAAAGGCTTGGAGGAAACCAGCTCTTTTCAAAAGACAGCAGCAAGCTCTGCCTGGTTTCTTGGAAGGATGGCTGCAGGTAGCCTGGGCTTGAGGAGGTAACTCTGGACGGGGGATTCTGTGCAGCCCAGGCCAGACAGCCCCACAGAAGTAGCTGCTGTCTGGTCCTTGCTGTACCACAGCGATTCCCGTTGCTGTTTGCTGTCACTAGGCAGTGAAGCCTTTTCAAAGATGAGGGTTTCCTGCATATTTTTTTTTCCCTGTGGAGCTTTTGGATGGTCATGGGAGGACTAAAATGTACACTTGGCTTACCCTTTTCTTTTTGTTCTTAATGGATTCCAATTAAAGACTACAAAAACATGAGACAAACTCTGTTTTATAGTGAAACTAGCATCCACCCTAATATGGGTCAGACTGTTTAACGTCTTGAATTATGAGAATATTTGTGCGTGGCATAAGGCTCACACCAAGCAATAACCCTTGAATCCTGCAATCTTTGCTCATTCACACTTGCCTCATTATAGTTCTTTGATTCTGTGTAGCAGGATCATGACATGACATTTTAACATGCATAGAGTCTGCTTCAAGCATTTTAATTGGTTTAAAACTGTTGGTAGTATCTTTTACTGTATTAATTTATTGCTTCAGCGTTAGTGAACTGAAACCTTTGCCAGATGGCAATACAGCCCCTGACTACTGACGAGGAGAAAGAAAATATTTATACGATGCAAATATTTGCTCATTCATTAAGTATTCATGAATTGTTTTTTTAGGGTTTGTTTTTGTTGGTTGGTTTTGTTTCTTTTTTTTTTTTTCAGCTGCAATGTAAAAAGAGCCTAAAGGTTCAGATTTACATCTCGTGGTAGCATAATTATTAATAATGTAGCTCCCCATTACCTGCCTCAAATATGGGAAAAAATACTTGGAAATTTTAGCACATATTTCCTATTTACATTGAAATTGAAGAGAAGTGGTATTCTGAAACTTCCAGCAGTTTTGTGTGGCTTCTTCTCCCTTCTCTCCCCTAACAGCAAAGGAGGAAGAGGGAAGACTAAGCACAGATAACATTCTTGCTTCACTTCTAAACGCAGACTCCTCTGTAGAGCTCTTTAACACTACTCCCAAATGAAGCACACAGCATGAAAAAAATTATGCTAAAGTGTGCTACCTCATGAAATTTGCTCCTCCCAGCACTGATGGGGCCTTGGGGAAGTCACCTGTAGCTAGATCTACTTCTAATTGCAACCCCATTTGTAGTGTTCAGAAATCACTTGTGCCAACAGCCAAAACCCAGCATTCCTACAACACATTATTTCTGATAAAGATAAACAACTGGGATACACAATGCACTATATTGATTTAAGTTGAAAATGCCTTTGTTGGTCCAGTGATTCAAGGCATATGGGGAAAGGAGGTTCTACCTTTTTTTTTCCTGTCTTGACCATTAATTTCCTGGTTGCCTTACTAAGAAAAAGAAAAAAAAAAAGAAAATGTTTCTTACTCTGTAGCATGTATAGTGAAAAAATAGTCTGAATTAAAATTTCATTTGGCTCTGAACATCTGAAAGCTGGCTTTGTACTGAGGCTACTTACTAATCACAGCATGTCACATCTACAACACTTGGCAAAATGTGCCTTCAGTTTTCTGATTGTCAGTCCTGACTAAGTTTCCTCCAGAAAGTCCACATCTATCGCAACTAAGCTAATAACTTCCTGACTAATGAGTTCACATTCTCTGCAGAGCATGGCTTTTGGGTTCCATTCCTTCATTAGATTAGGAGTGGGTTTACACAAATCTATCAATAAAGCTTGCTTGCCTTGCCTGCCACTAATCTCTGCAAATTGCTTTATATAGCTCTATACAGTTGACTGTTATTGCCTGGACATTTCAAGCACATGGAGATTTCATTATGTTAGTTCTTAAATCTGTTGAAAATTCTACTTAAATATTTTTTAAGATAACTATAAATCAAAATAAATTAATTAAATTTAAGCAATAAATTGAATCTATGAATTTTACCTAGTTCTCATGGTGTAATAGGTGTAACATCCTGCATTGCTGGTTCTGGCCATCCCGAGTGCACACTGGTTTTCTGCCTGCAGCACTCGATCCTCTTCAGTGCCTTGCTGGATTGCCTGGAGCCTCCCAGATGCGAAGGTAATGTAGCATGTTGATAGACTTTCTCTTTTGTTCAACAGTGCCATCTGTGTTGTGCTCGGGAAGGTATCCCCTGTTCAGCATGTCTGACACCAGTAGTGACATTCCTGTGCAGAGCTTTATTTTTACATTGTAGGTTGGAGTCTAAACAACGTGCACTGTGATCATGAGGGTGCACTCAGCAGTGGCTTCTTCATGCTTCTTGGATCCAGACTCTAACATTTAGCCTGTGCTCCAAAATAATTTGATGGAACTGTTCTCTTCCAAAAAAATCCAATCCCCCAAAAACCTAAATCCTTTTCTTTGAGCACACGTTACTGAGCATCTACTGATGTTCTATTGGAAAATGCTGTGAGGTGCTGGGTATTGCTGAAGTGTTGCTGGTACGGTTCCCATGCTCCCATGCTGAAGCCTTAGTTAGCTTAATTTTATGGAGCACTGAGACTTTTTAAAACAGATCAGGCACATTTACTGTTTTAATTGCCGACTTATGAGTCTCTGACCAAACCAATCCTGCAAACTCGTGTGTTCCTCAGATCTAGGTAGATGACAGGTTTTTACATTGTTGAGTTTCTTCTTAATTACTTGCTTTAGAAGTATCCTTAAAGGTTCTCAGAGTCCATAACTAAATCAACTATCAGAGGTAGGTGTCTGTCTGGTTTTAGCAGATCCAATAAAATTCATAGTTTTTGGAGAAGTTGTCCTATTTTGCTGTTTTACATTTTGTTATTAAAAAATGTATATATCATCACTGACAACAGTCAATATGCTTAATATCTAGTATCTCAGCAAGTATTTGAGTTGGATAAATTTCTACTTGACCACATTTCACTCCCTCTTTTTGGTTTTTTTTTCTTTTTTTTTTTAGTTTGAAGAGAGCCCAGTTGAAAAATTAGAAATGGTGAATGTTTCAAACATTAAGACAAATACATTCCACTTTCTGGAAATTATATTTTAGGGAGACAAGAACAGACATTCAAAGCCTAACTTTAATATTCATGAAGCCCAAATGCCACAGTTGTATCACCAAAAAAGCCCCTTTGATCTGATAACATCTGATTCTAAATATACTATGAGCTATAAAGTTCATACTATAGTTATAAACTATAAAAGGTTGACACCTTTTAAACAACTATTTTTTCATCTGATCAATTTCTGGAAAACCAACAAGAAGAAACAGTAACAGCAATCATATTTCTTCAGTGAAATGAACGAACACATTCCTCTTCACACCTGAATTTAATATTGGAGGATTTAAAAAAAAAAATTTACTTAAACTAATTGATCAATTTATTGTGCCTTGCCAGACTTTAATGAAAAATGTTAGATAGATCTTTATTAATTCTTGTGATTTTTATTTTTCTTATTTTAAATATGATGGTAAAGTATTTCGTAGGGCAACCATCATTCTATATTTCCTTTAAGAACTGAAGTATTTGGCAATTATTCTGAAATGTTATCATAGAATCATAGAATGGCAAGGGTTGGAAGGGATCCCGAGGATCATAAAGCTCCAACCCCCCTGCCACAGGCAGGGCCACCAACCTCAGGCCTGGATCTACACAAGGTTGCCCAGGGCCCCATCCAACCTGGTCTTGAACACTTCCAGGGCTGGGGCATCCACCACCTCTCTGGGCAGCCTGTTCCAGGACCTCCCCCTAATATTCAATCTAAACCTTCCCTCCTTCAGCTTTAAACCATTCCCCCTTGTCCTGCCATTATCTGCCCTTTTAAAAAGTTGATTCCCCTCCTGTTTGTATGCTCCCTTCAGGTACTCGAAGGCTGCAATGAGGTCCCCCCGCAGCCTTCTCTTCTCCAGGCTGAACAAGCCCAGCTCCCTCAACCTCTTCTTGTAGGGCAGGTGCTCCAGCCCACTAATCATCCTTGTGGCCCTCCTCTGAACCCTCTCCAACAGTTCTACATCCTTCTTGTATTGGGGGCCCCAGATCTGGACACAGTACTCCAGGTGGGGCCTCACGAGGGCAGTGTAGAGAGGGACAATCACCTCCCTGTCCCTGCTGGCCACACCTCTTCTGATGGAGTTATGTTGTCCTATTCATTACCCATGGTCTGTACTTTGCAATGAGACTATCTCTGTATATTCTTGAGGCTGGAATTCATATGACTTGGCTATCAGCTGAATTAGTCTCATTATGTAGTTATTTGCAATATTAATTTGATTACTTAATTTTCTGAGTGTTATAATTGCACTTAACAGATTGACCCAGTTTGGTTTTGTAACTGTACTGTACAACTTATGTTAGTTCAACAGAAACAGCAGTAGGACTGTTGTTTTTCACCTTTTTTGTTCTATAAATCCAAATAATACAAAAAATGTAATGAAGTTACATTTCTTAAGAACTCTAAACTCTGTCCTCTGTCAAAACGAAAATCTAAAAATTAGATTGCTTTAAAATTTGGATTTTGCTGGATATCCAAGTTTTTAATACTTCTGGGTTACTTACAAAAACCCAGGAATTTAAAAAAAAACACCCAACAAAACCCCAGAAAAACTGTGCTTCTAACTCTCTTAAAATCTTATGCTGTCTGCAACGACAGTACTAAATAACAACTTTTATCAGCTTTTTCAGCATGTCAGGCTTTATTCCTGGCACTGTTAGCTCCACTCCTCATCTTCCACTTTCCCCCTCCGCCTGAAATTGTTTAGAAAAACAACTCACACACACACACAAAACCCCCCAAACTAAAGAAACCTCCAACCTTAATTTTCTTATCTTCAATACCCAGAGTTGGTTCTTGCATCTGCACTTTGCAAGTCCTGCAAATTTTATTTTTTTTCCTCATTGGAAATTTTGTATTCCCAGTGGTTGAAGTCCTATCACAATCATAAATTTCTACTGCTTCAGTTTGCCTGTGAAATGTGGCCTTTTTTACTCGGGATCTCCTAAACTGACAGTCATCTTTTCATGTACTGCAAGCTGGGTAACAAAACACGCTTGTAAAGCTAAACTTGTAAAACTAAACTAAAACAAAACCCTAGGACACACTCATGCTTGTAAAACTGAACTGGCTCTTTATAAGCTGAATTATGTCCTGAGATGCTCCATATCAGCTAGCATCACGTGCAGGCTCTCTAGGCAGGGTTTCTGTCCTCCAACCACCTCTGCACTTTCCTCCAAGTTCTGAGCAGATTGGTGAGGGATATATTCATGGATGTAAGTTGAGAGATACTAAAAAGCTGATTCATCCCTCTCTGAAGTTAAATTTAAAAAATCCCACAAACTTAAAAAGAATCAACTCTATGTATTAAGCACATTTAAAGCACTGCTGATTTTGTTGATTTTTTTCTGCCTCTATGAAAACATACTAAACATAATGTTGCAGTAATATTAAATGCAATTTGTTCATATAGAAAATAATCTGAAATTATTATTTCAGAAAATTTAGTTCTTTGCTACTTGACAAAGTCTGTTTTCTTACTGATAAAAATCAAACATTTCAGCTGTTTTAAAACTCCCCCGACACGGTACTGTGTGCATAGTCAGCAGGGACATGAATGCTGATAGAGTAAAGCAGGAGATCACCTTAATTTTGCCATGAGTTTACACATTGGGAAAGGGAAGTACAAGTCCCAACCTCTACACATTTCACAGAAATGATTACGCAGAAAAACAGATACAAAAAGGCCAGATGCCATAACGTATGCAACTAAAGTCATACTTGCACACTGTAAGCTATTTGTGCTCAGGAACACAGCCTAATTCTCAAAGCTGTTCACCTTCCATGTGAATCAGAAGAGGACTGTGGGGACCTGTGAAAGTCAGGGTAGCTGGTCTGAATGCTAGACACTTGAAAAAATAATTTTTGCTTCCCCTCAGTGTGGAAGAGTATGGCAGGATTGTGACAAGATTGTATGCTAAAACTATATATGCAGCTAGGATCATAGTACAGAAGTATGTAAATACGAATATTCTTACAGTTATATGCTGACTGGAAACAATGTGGATGTTTAAAAGACAATATGTTCATAAAAAAATAGCATCAAATTGCCACAGTAATGAATAAAGCTGCATTTATTATTAATCAAGTATTTGGAAGACTTTTAAGCTCTGATTGAAAAAGCCTAATTTAAATTTTAATCACCATTTTTGAACTTTTCAAATTTCACTGTCATATGTTTACATAAAGTTAAATGAAGAGTTAAAGAAAACAAAGAAAACACTTTTCCTGTTTGCATAGTCATGAAAATTGCATTGCTTATTTTCAGATATCTTCCAAATGCAAATAATCTAGAAATTTCCTTGAAATAATTTTGTTAGTACCACATAGTGAAACAGAGTCAATTGGCATAAATTTATTTCCTAAATTTACTTCTATCAACTAGGAATCTGACGCAGACAGTCCTCTTCCACCTCACAAAAATTTACAGTAAAAACTTTACATGTTATATTGAATATATTGTCTTGTCCGGCTAAGTTCTTGCTGTATTGAACATTACAAGCTATTTCTAAGTATATCACAAAGTATTTTCTTTAGAATTTATAGGCCATTTTGTTCTGTCTTGTTTTTCTCCCTCTTATTAATACCCAGATGTAAATTAAAGGATGAAGGGATTTTTTTTTCCAGTGTGTATATTTTATAAGATATCAGATTTCTTAATATAATTTGATAAATTTTTAAAATTTTACAAGTAAATAAAACACGTAACTTTTGTAGCTAGTTAGCTAAAATAATTGCCAGGAGACAACTGGCATGTTAGAATTGGGATATTCAATTGGTCTCTTGACCAATGTATTTTTTACCCATTTAACTGGATGTGACTTCAACATTACAGCAAGATGACAAGAGTATATTCTTGCCCAGTCAAAATGAGGGGTGTGAAGTGTTCTTTGTTTTCTTGGGGTGTTTTGTGTATGAATGTTTGTAAGAAAAATCCTTTAAACTATATTTGAGATTTGAACTCTTTCTCTCCGTGATAAAAAAACTACAAGCTATTACACTTAGTAGATTTCGTTTATGTTCTATTAGCATGTCCTCTGACTTATATCTTCATGCATCTAATGCAGTTATTTCCCCAATATTCCTGCTTTCATTTACTTTTAATTTTAGAGACTTGATAAATTGAATAACGCCAGTCAAGTTATATTGCATAGATTCTAGCAGCATGTTGCTAAGAGTTTAGGTTTATTTTCATTGTTTTTCCTATTATCATTAAAAAATTTTTAAAACATCTTCTAAATAAGCTAGTTCAGAGGTTTTTAAAGACATCTAGATGTGCTTCACATAGTAATCTTCAATGGTCTCCTTCAGACAGCTCTGGTACAGATGCTTCACTTGATCTACTATAATTCTGTGGCTCTGCCAATTTTATTTGATGCCCAACTCCAGAATGCCAAGATAATCTAATGCCTACAAACATTTTCCTGTCCTTTTCTGACAAATTGCTGGACAAAATATGTCCACATCCTTTCAGACTAGCAGCAAGCCTTTGCTCACTCATCCCCAGTCCAAAGGTTCATTTAGTTTATTAATTCAACCTGAGCATAATAAACTTTCCAAGATGATTTTTCTTCAAAACTGACTGCTCTCTGACTTGGTTGATTAAACATATAATCTGTTTAAGTATTTTTCTGGGGTTATCATAATAAGAAAACTAATGCCAGATTCCATACTCACCAAGAGAGTCGTCATTCTTTTCCATACCAGGCATTTTCTGCATTGCAGAAGATGGAAGTATGTAGTTAAGGATAAATTGCATTGTTTATACTGCAGCTACAATTCCTACATAGACATTTTGAGCTAAGTTAAAGTGAAAAATCACTTTTTGAGCTAAGCTAAAATGAAAAATCACTTCTCATCCATGCACCTTAGATGTATGCTAAGTATTATCGCACCCAAGGAGAAAAATGCTACTAAATCATGCTATAAATTCTTTTGTTAGCTAGACAATTTGTTGCTTCCGAATCTAAATTTTGTAGTCCCCTCATTGTGCTCCTTTATACCATGCTAGCACCTGAAGTCTCTGATGAGAGGTCCAACACATCAGACTATGTAGGAAAATGGAGATATACATAAGAAAATGTATCTGTGGGTAGACTTCAAACCAGCAAGACTAAATGCTATCGATGTAAGCTTTTCCTATTGGATTTCTGATTCCATTTACACTTCTAAATGAACCCAAAGGCTTCTCTTTCCAAAGATCACGCATTTCATCTGTTATAGATTGTCAGACCTTGATAGCAATCTCTCACTATACGCATATATTTAGCTTTCACAAGA
This sequence comes from Laterallus jamaicensis coturniculus, assembly GCA_022605575.1. NCBI lineage: Eukaryota > Metazoa > Chordata > Aves > Gruiformes > Rallidae > Laterallus > Laterallus jamaicensis. Next base: position 10,391,077 of record JAKCOX010000005.1, read on the forward strand.
GCTATATGAACCAAAATTATATATAAAAATCTTTTAGTTCATCTTCAGTCCTTGCTGATAAGCAATTTATCAGAACAGTACCAAGTCTTTAAATACAATAATCTCAAACATTTTAGAAAATTTTTCATTTCTCTGTCTAGTAAGTATCATTGTGTAAATCTTACTGCCATTGCAGATCCAGTTTACTACTTTTCTTGGTTAGATTTTTATCTAGTATTTTCTTTAACATTTGTTACTTTTTGCCTTCCATCCACAGATACACAGACTCTAGATATTGGTCAGTAACAGCAGTCTTGAAAAAATCCATGACTTTGAAATCCCACTTCAACCTATGAATTCCTCCTGTAGGTTGGGGAAATGTCTGTGGTTTCCACATACCTCCAAGGCAAACTCTTTGTCAGCTTGTATCCTTTTCACAACTACCTAAGTCTTCAAGTGCTATCAAACTGAATTTATTTGTTTTGGAAATCTTTGTTGGTTTAAAAGAACAATAGATCTTTCCATTTAAGAATTAATGGATGTGTATAGCAGTCTCCTTAGCACAATTTTCTTGACGTATGTATCGGTCAATGTTAAATATTGAAAGAGATCTAAATGTAAGATTAATGTTCAAATTCTACTATTTTCATCCAAATATGATAAATTTTTCAAAAGCCCGTAAGTTTTATTAGCTGTAAATAATTTTTCATTTAGAAAAGGGAACAGAAGCTCCAGACCTGCTCAGATGCTTCTAAATGTTCTCATTTCCTTGAGATGGACATATTAATAATATATCTTAATTTCCTAAATCCCAGTGTTACTACTGTTAAAGTAAAGCATTTGCTTTGCAGCTTTGGAGGGCCTTAACACAATTTATTTTATTCTAACATTTTTCATGGACCCTAGTGAAATTGGTGGTTCCATGTTTGAAAACCCTGAGGATATATTAGGTTTGAACACAACAAACAGTACAATCCTCATCTATTCCTGCAAGCAGAGACTCAGAGTACACTATGAGACAGATTGTAATGTTGACTAGCTAGAAGCATTTTTCCAAGAAAATATGACAGTAAGTTCAAAAAGGAAAGATAAGTTAACATAAGAGAAACCTTGAAGTGTGCAATTTGACAGAGATAGAGCCATCACGTGCTTAGATTACCCCACAACTCATAAAATAGATTCCTAAGGATCCAATAATAATAGTAATAACGGTGTGCTTTAATATAGGCAATTCTTGCTTACAGGTTGTTTCCCCCCCCCCCCCCCTAGTTCTTCCACATAAGGTTGAATAACACAAACTGTATTTCACAATAATCCATATATCACACCAAGAACGCCTCATTAAGCTTTGCTGGCTTCAGATATTTCACAGAAACAAAAGTATGGCCATAGTAATTACGCTGGATTTTACAGTATAAGGTGCTAAAGGGGCAATTTGGCCTACAGAAATATATGACAAGCATTTCATCAGGACTAAAAATAGCAACTAAAGAAATGATAGAGAATTAAAATGTTGCACCTGTGAAAATTTAATTTGAGCAGACTACCCCAAATATAATTTCAAATGTATTTGTAAGAAGAAACTTTGTAGCTAATATTCACACCAAAATGTGAAGACAGTGAGCTGTTTTGCACAAAATTGTGGCTCTTACAATGTCTTAATTGTATTTATCTAATCCGAAAGCCTGCGCAATAAGCAGATAGAGCAATTTTCTGATATGTGACATTTAGGAAATTTTAATTATCACAGTTTCTAGCAAGTATATATCTCCTTTGTATTGGAATCAAAATGAAAATTATGTACAAGCATTGTTTGAAGTCACTGAACAGTTTACATTCTTGATTCTTGCTTTTCTATTATTTCTTAAAATTATTTCAGTAAAACTCACACAAATGGAAGACAGAAAACACTAGAAATTTTCACTGGGGTTAATTTACTATGTAAATCAATTAAACAATTTGAGGTAAAATAGCTATCTGAACCAGAGAATTGGAAAGTCCATTAAGAGAGAAGGAGATGATTAAGCTATTAGCCCTCTTGGACTCAGAGAGAGAAAGCTAAATATTGATTTTAAAACATTGACAGTTTAGTTGGAAGTTGGGTGTGAGGAAATTTATGGTATGCCAAAAAACTAATATATCTGCTGAGTCTGTGATTTGTAATTTGTTAATCTCTCTTAGATTTATGACTCCTGGGTCAGCTTCTGAAGGTAATTTGTAGGTTTCCCCTAGGAATTGGGACTCAGGGCATAATAGAAGAGGAAGGGTTTTGTAAAGAATGCTACTGATTACAAGAAGTTTTTCTTTACTTCGCTTGCATAAGTGTTTTCTGTTACTTTGTGGCTGAACAATTTTGCTCAGAGAATTTGTGCTACAACATTTGGTTCCCTGGGTGAAATCAACTGCATTCTCATTTGTGATGTGTGTCGGTTGTTGTACTGTTCTTGGGGATTCATTAATAATACTTTTTTATTATTATTTTGACAAGATCTCACCCTCTGTTATACAAGGAATGCATAGATGATTGAAGATTAGTGGGTATAGTCTTCTAGCTTTTCCATATTGGTTCCAATTTAAATGTTTTACATCAATTATGTATATCTAATCAGTTTATAGCAGAAATAACTTTCAATAACTTAAAATGCCTTATTCCTTAGGAGTTTGCAGCACGCAATTTAACTCATATAAAGCAAAATGCTGAGATTTTAATGCTTAGTTTTCCAATTATTTAAAAAAATATCAGTAGATAAAATTCCCTCCACTTTTGCGATTATCCTTCCTGAACAGGAAAATTTTTCTTGCTTTATCATGTTTAACTTTTTTCCATTCACCATGCTAATTTTGTGCAGATACTTCTTGTGCTAAACATATGCTAAATGTTTACCTGACTTTTTTTTTAATCACATTTACAATTTGGGATCTCAGTTACTCTTGTGATTTTGATTACTCTTTACTAATTGTTTGAATCTGTGCATGTGCATATGCTTTAACCTCAGAGCGAGCATACAGCTCAGTCTAAAATCCGAGAGAACAATTCACGTTCTTGAAGACAGGATCAGAGAAGAAAAACAGGAAGATTTAAAAAAAGAAATGGACCACCAGGAATTTACCCCATGTAAATGAACAGCCATATTAATAGTTCAGCCAGGAATGTAAACAAAGGACATGAAAAATTAACACAACACTGGAACACATCTCCACCATGGAGGTCATCAGAGAAATACCTTGATTACACGCAAAAAGAGTACTACATTGCTTTTTTTGCTATCAGCAGCAGAAAAGCAAGAGTCTAATGACACTATCATGCTCATGCTGATTTAAGCAATGCTAACACTTTTCCAAGACCTACATATTCTTTAAATCTCTGGAATGGCTAAATTGCCTGTAATCCAGAAGGTCAGGCTCCACTGTCACAGGGACTTTATATTTTCCACACCTTTTTTACCTTTTTAAACTCTTCTTACCATCTTGTCATGAAAGGCAAAGGTATACACTGGCAGCATTTAAACACAAGAGATATGAAGAGGCATATGGTGACCTTCTGTCATCCAGCTGTTGTAAAAAAGAATATCTCAGAGGCAAGAAGGTGATGTGTGGTGAGTTTTATATGTATAAAAACCCAAAACCCAGTAACATATTCCTAAAGTTCAGTAGTTACCAAACTCATGAAATGAAAAATAATTGAGCAGCAGTATGGCAGATCACTAAGAAAAACTCTGAATTTACCAGGTAAGTTAACAATTTTGTGAGGTAAATGGAGGTCCTAGCAGATAGTCATCTGGTACAGCTCCTCTTCCAGTGAAAAGAGTAGCTGCATATTTAGGATAAATGCCAGCTTTCAAAACAGTGTGTCATTTTGTTTTGATGCCCATTGCATTTTGTTCCTCACATGATTTCATATAGAAGTTTAAGACAACAAGCACATTCTATAAGCATTGAAATCTGTTATGGTCTACATTAAAAAAACTTCTTGACACTTTTAGTACAACTTCAGGTAGCTATTGACTTGTGCAATATTGTATGACAGCGTGTGGTTGCATTACAGACCAAAATAGGAAGCTTGAGAAAAGAGAATGAGATACTTTCAACTGAAAAATGAAGGAAAATAAGTTTGGTATTTGACTTGTTGCTTGCCATCAATGAAGATGATGTTAAATTTAGCACCTCTGAACGATGAAGAGCAAACCCCTGTTATGAAGCAACTCCTTAACTAGAATTACAACCCTTGAAAATATCTAAGAGCGCAAACAATAAAAAACTCAGCACCCTAAACAAATTATACTGGGGCAAATAATTTTCCCTCAGCCTTTTTTTTTTCTTTAAAATTGTCCTACTAGTTTTACTTTTTAGTAAACAAATATTATACTAGGCAATTTTACATAAGGAAAGAAGACATCGAGGAGTTTACAAAGGTACACTTGCTTATAATACTGTAATGACAAAGGGTAAAAAAAAAGTCCCACCCTTCCCTTAACTTTTTTTTTTTTAAAAAAAACGGCCAAACCTGACAAGATGGGACAGTACTGCTAAAGTAAGAGAATGTAGTATTCCTCAGTCTTCACTTATTCCCCTCCACCCACCTTCCCTTTTCGATGTTATAATGCACTTCCAATTTCTTCATTCCAAAGTTGTTCTGCTATAACCACCTCTCCACTGTATTAAGAGAAACTTGAGCAACTCATTCCAACAAACTTTAATAGCAAAAAGCATTTTGAAATAAGGTTAATTTCACTGTACTGTATTTAAACCAAATGAAAGTGTTGCTAATCCCTAGCTATGCTGCCCCTTGAGGCTGCAGCACTCCTTTCAGTTCATCCCTTATTACCGCCTAAGTGCATACAGTTCTGCTGTTTTGTAGCAGAAGCTGTCTGTGTAACTTCATAGGAGTCTTATGAATGCTACAGTACATCCTCACATAATTCATTGAGGTAAAGAAGTGCTCAGAAATCAGTGTGCTTGATTCTTTTGCTTTCGTTATCCATCTGGGAAATTATTTTTGTGGTTGGACACCACTAAAATAATATTATGTAAATGCGTATCTCTAGTTTGGTGCTGATACACAGGGTATGTAAATTGTTTGCATTTTTATTTGAAAGAAACCAAAACCCGGGAAAATATTGTTTTATGTTAAATGCAGTACCTTCATCTACTGTTGCTACAAGAGATACAAATAAATCCTTTTTGAGGTGGCATCATCCATAGATACTGCTTTTCCATGTAAAAATGTATATGGACAGTATCAGTCAGTATCTTATTCTACCGCCCTGCACCCAAAACAAATGCTCATTTGAACCATCACAAGAGGTAATTTTAAAAGTGCTGAAGTCCAATATGCTAAGAAACAAGTAGTGTAGTTAAAGCAAATGAACTATTAAAATGCACAGACAATTATTTCTTCAGGCTAAAAGAGAGATCATTGGCCAAATACTTGAAGGGAAGCACACATTGTGGTTACTCACTAAACACTTCCACTAATCAAATGTCTCTACCTCAAACTTAAATGCGGATCCAAAGTCTACCTTTACACTGGAGAGCAAGCTGAATACCTTCAACACATCTGTGATTTCTGCAGGCAATAAAGAAGCAAACCAACCATCACACACCTGATTTTACTGTGGTGGGAAGGCATAGGAATATTGCTAAGAAAATAACCTGAATGTGCTTTCTCATTTCACTTCAATCACCTTAATTATAATATTCTGAACACTTGTGCAAACCTTAACTTACTATCTCACCTCTTTGCACTTAATAGCCTTGAACTGCTTCAATGGCAAATACCACCTTTGTCCGGGTTTAATGTTCAGTTATGCTTATGAACTGTTACACCCCCCCACCCCCCCATAAATTTCTCAAAACAGCTGACAGATAGAATTTTCTAATATTAAACAATTCAAAACAAAAAATGTTGTCTCCAAGTACAGGTTCTAAATTTGTTTGAAGAACACAGATTTCTAGGATAACTCTTCAGCACAAAGTAGAAATCAAGTTGAAATACTGAAGAAGGGCTATAGAGTTCAAAATCAAGCATGCATACTCTAATCTACAGTTAATTTCTGTAGTAATTCACCTTCACATAAAGGGAGGGATTAATAAAAATTACACATCAATAGATGCCAAAAAAACCCCTAAAGCATTTTAAAATTATCATTAATTGTGCTATGTACAAGTAGAGTTAACATTTCCTAGCTACAAATACTGTTACCTGAAATGCTTACAAGATGCACATTCTGTGTTTAAACAAAGAAGGTTACAGGAGGGAAAACATGCCATGGATCTACCTAGCATGGGAACTATCTGAAAACATCTGTTTGATTCAGAGGTATGTGTCTTCAATAAAAAAGTCTTCAAGAGCAAATATCCAGAAACCTAGAAATCCAGGCTTTTGAAATCCAAGTGTTTTGAAATTAATTAGATCAGCTTGAAGTGAAAGGGGATGGCTGATAGCAATTAGCAGATATTTCTGGTAGCTCAAGACAGAGCAAGAATTGTACTTTGTAATTAACAGATTCTTGAGCTTGCTTTCTTGGATTATTTCCCACCAGCACAGCTTTCTTGTAAATCTGAAACCAATTTACAAATGTCACTAATTTAAAAACATACTTTTATTACGATGACATCTTTACTATGAAAAATTATGATGAAAAAACCTCATGTTCCTAGAATTTCATTCACTATCTGTACAGAACACGGAGCCTTCGTTACAAATTTATTTCTCCTCCTCAAGCATGCTTTGATTTTTGTTTTGTAGAGTTTGTCTAAAACTGGTTTATAGAGAAGAAGCAAATCGAAATCTGATTATAGATATACAGGTAACAAAAGTCAGGTTTTGAATTATGTTGTAGCTACACAGTATTGTATGTCTTGTAAAATGATTTTCTAGAATACTTTGATCACATTAAATGAATTATTTTAAGATAGATATTGACACAGAAGTTGACAGGGTTTTCCACTGTCAAAGAATTAGAATCCATGTGAAAAAAAGGCACCACCACATATTTCATAGTGGGATTGATAAAAGTTTCATCAGCTTAAACATACATATTGTAATAGCATATAGCATTATTTTGAGAGAATAGAAAGATGACCTAACATTGAACCTCATATTTTCTGTCCTAGAATCAGGTGTTTTTTCCTCATAATGATTTTTTCAGCTGCAGAACATTTTACATATTTGAAGCGTTACATAGAGCAAATTGAAGTCACTGTCTTTGGTTCCTAAACTGCATTTGTGAAGGAAGCACGTGTTCCTTTTGAACAGCTTTGCATCTTTCTTAATGACCCCCACAGGCACTTTCCATGCTGGTGTGGGAGCACAGACTGATCTGCAACAGCTATGGATTGTACAGACTGGCATTGTAGGAGGAAGCTGAGAGGGCACAAAAGATTGTTGGTGTCTGTCCTTTCATTCAGTTTCTTCCCTTACCTTCTTCTACACACAGTGACAGCACCAGTATAGGTCTCTGACAAACACAGTTGATTCCCAAGGAATCAAAGGGATGAGGTGGAAACAGTTTCTGGCTTTGCAATGCTATACAAAGTAAGCAGGTAACACCAGAGAGAAAAGGAGCACTGCAAGCAAAAAACCCAAGTTCCGCAACACAGTATGGGACTTTTCTTGTTCAGAGAACTTCTTGTAGCAACATACTATCCTGCATTGCCTACTTCGCATATGAGTTCCCAGCACCCCTGCTAAGCCTGGGAGAGGAGACACCACAGACTCCTCCAACAGGATGCTGCACAGAAAATCACTGTTGCTTCCATCGTAACAACATTTTGCTTCTGGGGAAATATTTAACTTCATTCTTTCCTTGAGAATGTGATCACATTCCTCCAAGGTCAGAAAACAGGTTGAGAATATTGTCAACTATTAGGTGCCTGCAGTCAGAAGCAGACCAGGTTCACTGGAGTCATCAGCAATTCAGTGCCTCAGACAATGCTGGGGGGTGGGGGTGGAAAACAAGACTGGGCTTTAAATACTGGGTACAAGTATTTACACTAGGCAGAAAAGTCTATTTCAGTTGCTGACTGCAGATGCCCTCTAAACAGTCCAGGAAGAAGAGAAAGAGTGGACTGAAACTCATGAGGTTGCTAACTCATGAGCCAAAACCACTGTTGTGCTCTCAAAAGGTTTAAGAAATACCTATGTTTCTGTGTGCATCTTTCACAACCATGCTCTTAACTGTTTACTCATTGAGAATATGACAATTTTATCGTGTTAGGGAAGGTTTTCTTCATAACATTTTGGTGATGCCTATCATAAATAGTTATTACATTATGCTTTGTTCATCAATGTTTGTAGCTCTATTAAGCCATGAAAAGAGGTCAGCTGGCTTTTTGTTGTCACTATTGACAGTAATAAGCATTCACTTTATCTATGAATGAAAATAATGTATGTGATGAACAATGAGTTTCTTCAAAAAATACAATTCTTACTTGCTGTTTCTCTGTTATTACTTTCCCAAACTGCAAACAACATTAGTCATTGAAGACAAACTGCTGTGCTATGACAGAAAATATATGCTTGCCTTACAGTCATGTTTTTCTTCTTTTATAATGGACATTATTTATAATGGAAATAGTAAATCTTAATGACTGGTTTCAAGAAATTTGGCATCAGACAAGTTCATATTTTATTCAATGTTTTAAGAATTGTTTTTCAGAAAAAAACAGTATAGTAAATCAGCCCTCAAGAAAATGACTCATCTGTATAGATTCACAAGTTGTTTAGAGATGATCATTGTGACCATGAAGCTTGACCTCATGTACACAACAGGCTGCTGAATTGCTCCATTATCAAATTACAAATTTAAAGTAGTGGATACCGACAACTACAAGGTTTAATTAAGCCAATGGCAAATTCGCCCTTTAGATTTTTATTTTTTTTAAAATATTGAGACAAGCCAAGTCAGTCATGACATCTCATTATTCATTTATGTACTGGCATACCAGACTTTGTCACCCTGCTCCTTCTACCTTTTCTTAGCCATTAACTGTTACAGCCATAAAGCCAAAATGGAAGATTCTATCTGTAATGAAAGAAAGGACTGTCTAGTAGAAAGAATATCAGAATATTCTGTAGCAGGCTCGTCAATAGGATTTACTTGTTGGTGGGACTGTGCAAATAATCTTAGTCCTTAAATACATAAAATTATAGAGATTATACGTTTGTTTAGACTTTTCCCCAAAAGGGCTTTTTAAACCATTGTGTTAATCTTTCTCTTCTACTACTTTTTAACAAAAGCACAAGTGCCAGACTGTAAATTAAGACATTTACTCCTGCAAATAAGAATATTGATAGTCAGTGATAAAGGAACACTTTTCTTGGCACACTAAATCTCTAAACAGTAAACCAAAATGTGATGTATCTAATAGGTCAGTGCTATGCCCTCAAACAGTAAAAGGAAAATTGTTGCAATGAGTCTGGAGAAGGACTTTCTTCAGATTAGGAAAGCGTTAATAATCAAGAGTGAGAAAAGAGGCAGAGCTACCGCAATAATATATCTCATATGTACGTGGTTCTTGTGACATATTCACATCCTTAAACTAGCTTTAGGTTTCTTACATAATTTATTAGGAGAGTTAGGCACCTCAAAGCAGGATTAACAAAACTGAACACAGGGAGCTGATAAAACTATCACAGCAATACAGGTGGTTGTTTAAACCGAATCCCTCTTCTCAACAACAGGTTCCTGTTATACATAGATACCTTCATAAACCTGGGGTTCAGAGATGCAATTTCCTGCACCTGGCATTGGCATAAGTGGTTTTCATTTTAAGATTTTCAGTTATATGTGTGTGTATGTATCTCCTCTTGTATACAATGATTTTATGGTTAGAGCACTGAGAACTCATTTGGAAATTGCAGTTCAATTCTGTTCTCTAAGATTATTTGAAACCTTTTACCTTCTATAAACAGCATATAGCCCAGGCTGGATACTGTGGATGAGATGACCGGTCTCATCTTCTTGAAATTCTTCCTCTTTGAACTAAGCCATTCGATGTCATCCAGGAATAGCACTGTGAAGACTAGCAACAAGGTGCTTGTCAGAGAACATAAGCTGTTGATCCTATCCAATGTAGGCTGTTGATTCTATCCAACAACATATAGCATTCCTATGAATAATTTTCACACATTAATATTGAACTAGGCTTCCTGAATATAAACTTACCTAGTGGTATTTAAGCAATGGAAAGAAACAGTGATAAAATTATTAACAGATTTGATTTGTATAGAATATTCTAATGAATGGGCCACCCCTCCTCCTTTCTTCCCTTCTGCTTTTGAAAATATTTGCATTATATTCTCAATAACAGAAAAATTAGTAACTGTAACTCCATGTGATTCATGTCACTACAGTATAGCTTTGTTTTGTGTAATGGTTTTAGCCAGCATGGGAGAAAGAAGATTAATTGCACACTAGCATGCAAACACTGGTATACTATGACTATACAGTGGTCTAGTTAATGCGGTGTTCCACCCTAGCCTTTGCAACTTTACTTACATGACCATTCCCACTGAACAACTGAAGAAATGATTTCTTGTTTGTTACACATCAAGAGAAGCAGCTAGAAGTTAAAAAAGATTAACAATGTGGCTCTGAAAAAAACAGAACAATCAGTAAGACGATCTGTTTATTGTAATCTAAACTGAAAACTTAATTCGTTAATTAAAATTGAGAAATTACAACACAATCATATGTGAAAGAACCAGCATTTAAAAGGAAATATTTACCTTTACTGTTATGCTGAAAGATTGAGGTTTTTCCATGATGTAGGTGAATAAATTCAACTCCAGTTAACTAAAGTCCTTGCATGAAGTTATATTTATAAATTGCACTTAAAATTTGAGTCCATTAAGGAGGTTTCAAAAGATTCAGCTCTTGGATGGATGCAAAACAACACAAAGTCTAAAATAAATAGATGTTAAAGTTCCTATTCACTTCTTTAGCCAAAACAAAGACTGATGCTAAGAAAGATTATAACAATACAGAAATGGAATCTAAGCAAGTATTAAAAGCTGAAATTGAAATTTATTGTCTGTCCTGTTGATTATTTATCTCTCTAGCCACCTATGTCCATGTAACCAATTTCTGGAAGCATTCCAATGGCCTGAGTGAGGATCAGGGTTCCAAAAAGAGAATTAAAATGATTGAGAAAATAACTAGAACAAAATTTGCTAGTTAGAAATAACAATATCCAGAATTGTTTTCTCACTTTTGCCAGGTAATAAAGCAGAGTAATAAATTCAAAACATCACCATGTGCTGCTCTATGTACGTTTATTCAGTATTACTTGAGAAAAGATGGTTAGCATAAATTTACCTTTCTGTGAAAATGAAATCTGGGTTTGAAATACACATCCAGCATCTTTGCATGTGAATGACATATCAAGACCACTTGTATGTACCCCTTTATAAAATGCAATTCACCAAATTCTTTACTGCTTCACTTCAGTAAACTCCTACTTGATAGAAATTCTTCTGCTGAAACTAGCAGAAAATATTTGCCTACAGCTCTTTAAGTAAGCATGTCTCCTATCTAATTACAAGACATTTATAAGTTATGGAAGCAGAGCTTACCTTGTATTTATACATCCACAATGATAGTTTTAGGGTTTTTTGGTCCAAAAGGTCAATGATCATCACAATTTTAAGTAAAGCCTTCATTTCAAATAGAAACTGTTATTAAATTTCCAACATTTACAATGACCACCACATCATTGATACTACCAGGGAAAAAATTCTATCCCCATGCCGCACAATGAGCCCAGTTCAAGTAAGTGTTCTACTTGTTCTCTTTAGCTATACTAACTATATTAGTTTGCTAACTCTAAAGAAACAAAACTATGACAAGCTGGAAAATCTGCTTGCTTACACAGCACTACTTGCAAATGTGTTTTCAGCAGTATAGAGGTATCTCATGAATATGCGACCTGTGTAGCAGACTTGAAATATTCCTATATTAAACAGAGGTCCAGCAGGACTTTCTGGACTGCAGAGGATGCTTTCTGGACTGCAGAGGCCACTAGTAGAGGAGGCTCATGCCCATCATAAACTCTCAAAAACAAAAATTGATTTTTAACAGAGTAATCAAACAACCCCTCCCCCTTAAATCAGCAAATAAAACAGCAAAATAATCGGCAGGCAGCTAAATCACTCATCATGTTTATCACCAGAAGAGCAGAGAGAGATTGAGGGATTGCTGGCAATTGCCTCAGTTTTCCCAGAACAGCAGTGAAATTCACTTCCACTTTTCAGCAGGAAAACCACATTAAGTAGCTTGGTAACTTCCTTGCTTTAACACAGAGCAAACATTTCCATGTCAAAATGGAAATGCTCATGCTGCCCTTTGGAAGAGACAAGCACATCCCCACAGGAGAAACCAAGTCTTCTATTACTTTTCCAGGATCCACAGATAAAAACAAACAAATAAATCCCCTGTCTGTAACCCCTGCTTAAGCCTTTCTTTGGTGAGCCCTTGTCACTCAGTAGTTTGTGAACACAAGTAAGAGCTTTGAAGTAATGATATCTGCATTTCAGTTAAGTAGAGACTAGGAGTGAGACAAAAAATTATTAGTTTCATTTGATTAAATCCCCCAAATTTTGCTTTGCAGAGATGACCTATTACAGGCTGAAAATAACTGTCAAAATTTTTATCTAGTGGATCTGAACACAGGGGAAATGCTTTTGTTGTAATCTCTATAACCAATTAACCTTTTTTTTTTTTTAAAATACAGGGATAAGAAATTATCATCAATACATTCTTCAGCACTTGGAAAGAGCTCTGTTTCTTATGTAAATCCCTATGATCAATTTGTAACAGGAAGAAGAAAGGAACAGAAAAACCACTGTCAGGTACCATTACCAGGTGTGCAAAGACTCAAGAGACACATGGAATACGACCTGCCTTTCACCAATGCCTTTGATATATTCTGATTTTGCAAGACATGGATCTATTCTTTTTACTTTTTACTCTGAAGTAATTTCACATGCTGACTGTTAACAACTTATGCTCAACCCCAGTAAATTCTTGGAAGAATAAGATTTCTTAAGTATTGTTAGAAATGGACGAAATACAGTTTGCATAAAACAAAAAGGAACACAGAAATTTCTTTAAGGAGCCATTATGGTCCTGATGCATGTAATAATTTTCCATAAAATATACTTCATTGGTTTAAGATTGCAATGGAAGTATTAAATATAAAAATGTAAAAACCATTGGCACATGACAAAATGAAATAAATTAGATATACATAAATTAGTACAGATGTTCCATCTTTAATTCATTCCATTTCTTTTCATCTTCTTTCAGTATAATACCCCCTGGACAGAATGTTAGCTTAATTTTGAACTTTCTGGCTTTAAAGGTTTTTGTCAGGACCTTTTCTTCAGCTAAAGAGAAAAATGTGCGTTGAATTATCACTGTTATGTGTGAAACGTTCTTTTGTAAACGCCAATGCAATAATGACTTCCAAAAAACGTATGTGAGTGTGTTTAACCATACCAGCCATATAGGCTGTGCAAGAGTAACAGCAGTCTCTAGAGGAGTCTCTGGTTCCAGCATGCTGTGCATTGTAAAGTGAAGCCAAAGTGCATAAACCTAATGGAGAGGAAAGATGATCATGTGCTAATACCTTCCTCTTTCTCAGTATGTAACCATCAACAGTCCTCTTGTAAAAGAGGAAGGAACTGAAGTTAACACTGTAAGATGAGCTTAGTCATACCTTTATGTGACACAGTCCCGTGAATAATTTATGTATCAGACACAGATCTCGGAGATGTTAATCTTTCATAGAGCAGTAGTCAGAGCCCACATGGAGACCGCGATCATCATCTCTCGAGCCACATGGCATAGTTGCCCTACTGAAACCAAAGAGAACAAGGGAAGAATCAGCTTTGCTGCCAGCATTTTCCTGGCACAGCAAAGTGAAGAGGGCTGAGCCCTGCAAATGGATTCCCCAGTTTTGGCTCAAGTTCTGCACAACCTGCCCATCTCCTGTCGGTGTCTGTTCACGGCACAGTAAAGATGCCATGTTATCTTCCTTCTTCCATCACAACAAGCCAATTGTGCGGAGTAAGTCATTCAAGGATGGTCAAAAATCAGTTGTCAGCTTCACTGTAAATCCTCATGAATGAAGGGAGTTGCAGTTACGTTAACGATGTGTCTGGCAGCAACCTTTTTGGTAAAACCTTCCAACTTTCTTGCATTTTCATCTGAAAATGGAAAACAGATATATGCCAATTTAGTGAAACAAGCAATATTAAAAAATTTGGTTTTCCCATTAAAATACACACGCCCCACACTTTTTCTTCAAGGACAGCTTTCATTACTTAAAATCAAAGCAAGTCAAGAAATTACCAGGTTTAAGGAACTGTGAAAATACATTACATGTTGTCAATCTTTACGGGAAGAATTGTCAGGTAGAAAGTAATCTAAAAATCACTAATAGCTCAATGTTATCTAATGTGTTACCCAATACTCACATTATGTTACCTAATACTCATATTAATTTAGTGTCACTATCTAATTATTATGTGGTTATTTAATAGCACAACACATGAATCATTTTACAGGGAAATATTTTTTCATAGTCGCATACTATGCTGCAAAAACCATGCAATTGGTATGCAGTAAGGGCACGTCTTGTACTGAAGAAGCAAACAGATATGATCATTAGTCCTCTTGCCTTGAAGAGGAATAGGGAATGATTCTTCAGTTACTATTAAACATTAATTTCTAGATTGGGAGATTCTCCTGAGTATTTTTATGACACAGGGAGGTTACAGTAACACCAATTTGAAAAAACCCAACAAGAAATTATCACAGAACTCATTAAAATGTTACACTTATATGATTATTCTTTGATGCAAAATGATAAGTCTTGACACTAAGAGTAAGGAAAAAGCTTGAAACTAGGTGAAAAAAAGAAAAGCAAACATGGAAATACTCTAACTGGATAGGGTAAATGATTAAATAGGGTGACAGTATGAGAGTACTAACTTAATGAAGTACAGCAAGCTTGCAATCATCTCTTATCTACAAGAGCACCTTGATTTATGTTATCAAAGCAGTGTAGTATTTTGTGCTTCAGTTCAAAATACAATGTTATGGTAGGAAAGTGACCTTTATTAAGCAGAACAGGCTCAGGATGGCAAGGAATTGTCCTTTTATATAACTATCACTGTTCTGTTCTTTAAATTTAAGAATCTTATCTTCCCTTACCCAAGTAAACCTGTGAAAGAATATTTCTTGAAGTCATCCCAACCAAATGCTATCAAAACCTGAATGGAAGCTATATAATTAAAACACTCTTAATTATACCCCTTTTTGAGATCTTATGTTGCAGCCTGCACTTTGGTAAGCATCAACTAATGTGTGTTCAAGTCCTCCAATTTCTCAAAGTCACCCCGTGTTATTGCTGTCAATGAATGTTTGTGAAAACAACTACAAGTCTTAAAACAACATTTCTCAAATATATATCCCAAGGTTATATTAGTTTATAATTTGCGGGACATGCACATGTCTTTGTCACATGAAAAGATATCCACTGACTTATGTTTGCTTCCACTTATGTGACACTGAAACAAAAGCAAACCAAGGCAAAACAAAACCAGAAGCAAACCAGTAACAGGCTGTGTTGAAAAGCACCAAAGTGAGTATTTCTCATTATGTAGGTACTAAAAGCAATAGTAAATATAAAAAACCAAAGTATATTTAGGAACCAGTTCTCATATCAGAAGACTTACTTTAAAAAGTACTAGTGTGCAAGGATGACTTTTTTTAATTTAAGCTAGGAAATTATAAAAATAAGCCCAACAACTGTTCTCACCTTAAGCGGCTCCATTTTCCATTAAGGTTCAAAGTAGGGTTTAAAATCCATTCACAGCAACTGAATTATCTAGACAAAGCCGATTAAAATAAGTAATTTGGAAAATAAAAGTCTTATAGTGAAAATTAAAAAAAAACAACTAAAGCCATTTTTATTTACATTAAATAAGTCATCATCACCATACTAGTACGTTAGTTAAATTCAGACTTTTCTATAACAAGTTATAAACATACAAAAATACAGGGGAAATAAGTAATCTAGAAAATACAGAAGTATTCTACCTGTTACTTGTGTTTGTCGTGTTTAATTTTGACGTATCATATAGGTCCTACTGTCAATATAATTTCTTGGACACAACGGAGATACATGATGTCTGAGTAGTAGTAAAAAGGCTTTAAAGTCCGAAGAGCACTTCCTTTGAAGTGACTGTGATGTGCCTTATAGTTGGTATCCTAACTGCAGCAGAAATAATGCTCAATAGACTGAGGTCGCAACAGATACAATTTTTATACTGAACCAACATTCATCTGTACTTTAAATCTGACTTTCAGGTATTTATAACTTCCATGATACTGCGTGGTAAAGAGGCATGCTTCATAGACAACTAGGCAAATACTAGACACAGGGAAAAAAGGTTTCCTAAAACTCAAGGGTTTATGCATCAGTGCATGGTGTACATTAACTTCATTCAGAAAGGGTTGAGATTTAGTATCAAAACCATTACTGAATCCTTGGTCCAGATACAAATTATGCCCATGTTGATCCCATGCTTGGATCTCCTAGCAAAAACCTGTCACGGTGCCTCCATCAAGGTGATCAGATTATGAGTGGAGGGACCTCAAATAGAAATAACTAAACATAGAAAAGCTATCACCAGGCCAGTGTTACATATAGGACACTTTCACATGAATTAATTGTGGAACTGGAAGAAGAGAAAGAGAGCTATCAAAGAGCAACAGACAATAATGCTCAAAAAGTATGAGAAGAAAACTGGAGCTCTGATGACAGATGTAAAAGAATTACTCTGAAGGTAATGATAAATACATCTCCCTCCCGCTTTGTAAAGACAGCCACAGTTAACACCTGCTCAATAGTTCTTTGTTTCCTTTTCTTCTAAAAGCCATGCAAACCCATGGGCCAGATTCCATTCCTGTTTCATTTTTATGTTACCACTTTTAGAGTATGGTAATGAATGGGGCTACAGGTATTCTGTTTTGGGGACTTTTTTTCTTCCTACTTAAAATTATCATTCCTGCATATAAAAATATTAAGCACTGATGCGTTTTTCAGCATGAGAAAGATGCAGGGAAATTAATATACTCATTAAACTTCTTAATTTAATGAGGGATGAATAGAACTCTGGGTGATCATGAGAGTAATAGTCCTTGCAAGATTCCTGTGGAGCAAAATAGACAGGGACGCTTAAAGCACGCAGGAGATTACACAAAGGAAATGGGATGCCTGTGCTTCTAAGTTTTATCACAGTTTTCAGATCAGACAACTGAAGAAAAGTGAAACCGACTCTGAAACTGTGACAACTGTCAACACATAATGTTACAGCTTTAAGTTAAATAGATATAGCATTTATATGCACATACTTATGGCATTCAGACACTAATATGCACATAACATTGTTTGGAATTCAACAATATTTTTCTGCAAAGCTACCATGAATATATATATTTATCAATAAAAGATAAACAAGATTTTATATATATATTTTACTGTCTCTAGAGCATGAAATGACTTTATATTCCTATGTGTTCTATCAGAACTTGATTAACAAATACTAAAAACATATTAAGCCCTCTAATACTCTCAAAATCCACTAAAGCATATGTAAAGTAGAATATCTAAATCATAAAAAACACTGAGATTAAAAAAAATCTGAAATTATTTTTATTTATTCTATTCATGTATCTCAGTAAGATAGTCATTGTTCTAATTTGCTGCTTTACATATTTCAGCAGTAATTTGTAGTAAAATCTCAAAAAAGTTTTGAACCAAGAGTTAAAATATATTAACCATAAGCAACTATAAACAAATTACCATAGTCATAAGTTTTTGCTCAGACTATATTTTATTACAATATATGTTAAGCTGTAATCACAATATTTCATATAGTCAAGTAATTTCATTAAAATCCAATTTCCAATTTAAAAAAATAGGAAGAAATAAGCAATTTGTTGGACCACACATCAATATTTTTAACACTTTTATATATGGATCATTTCTACAAATCCACATTTTATTCCACTCAAAATGATGATTTATTTTCTTTCCAAGTGGAACATGGAAAGTCACACGCCTTTGGAGCTCATTGTTTCCATGGAGAAGTGATTCAACTGAACTGCCACTGTACATTTGGATGGTAAACATAAAACAATAGAATTTATTGCTAGGTGCTGAAATTCTTTTCTATTCAAAATTCTTATTTAATCTTTCTGAATTTCTTGGTTACTTGGAGACTGGACACTTTGCCAACTTCACAAGCTCCATAAAGAATCTTTTATGACTATTACTAAAAAACTAAATTAAAAAAAAAATCTTCGGAATAAAACAAGAACAGAGATACCCACATATCAATAGAAGAAGTCTCAAGATCACACATGTGAATACATCATATGGAAAAGTTAATGAGTTATTATGCATTAAATAATTTTTTCCAAGAAGCATTAACACAATTCAGAAATGTACTAAAGGTGTTCAGGACAGACAGGAAACAGCTTGTGCCAATTCTGAAGTTACGACATTTTCTGCTAAGCATCAATTCTATAAAAGTAGCTCTCACCTAATTATGGTTCTTTCTAATCCCTAGTAGCCTTTAATCTGAGTTGGATGTTTGCTTGCCCTACAATGTGAAAAATCTTTTCACAAAATAATACTGTATTTTAAATTGGCTTTCTCCTTATCACCAACCATAGAATGTATCTTCCATCCTGAATATCCTATGTTATCTAATCCACAAACATAATAAATCCTTACCATTTGCTGGACATTAAAAGACCAGATTTAAATACCCTGTTAAGTATACTTGGTAGAATTATTTCTTAGGCAAGTATCTTAATTCAAGAAGATGTCAGAACAGTGACTTTTACTAGCTGCAATCTTCCTGGAGTTTGTGATGTGCTTTTGCAGTGTCTTTTGAAACAATGTTGCCCTCTAGCTCTCATAGAATGAAAAATAAAATAATTTTTAAAAGCACATCATGTGACTCAGGAGATGCCTGTCCATCTTGGAATTTCTCTGCATATTCCTTATTCAGGTGTAATCCTTGCCCTAGCTGGGAGTTTTTAGCTCTAACAGAATCACCATTTCTGTCAACATCCCGAGAGGCTGATGAAGGAAATAATTAAGGCTTTCACCAATACAAAGCAAGTGTTAGGGTGCGGTATCTGCCTCCACTACTTCTTTAACAACATTTTTTTCTTCTAAAATACACTATTTCCACTAGGAGGTAAATACATGCTGAGTTGTCTCCTACGGTATGAAAACCTAAGTTAAAAAGTTACCTAGAGGACTCAAATATTTAAAAAATTCAGTTCCTTCATAAGTACCTTTGAATTTCTTTTCTGATTATAATTAAAACCTATTAAAATGCATTAACTGTTTAATCTGAAAAGACAAATAATAAACAAAGACCTGTGAGAATGAAACTCCAACTTCTAAGGGGAAAATACTGTTCTCCTCAAATTGATTAAAGTTATCACTTATGTGATAAAAATCACAGCGGTCCACTTTATGAAAACAAGGGATCTGAACCAAGTAGGACAACTGACATGACAATTTACATTCCTGAATTTAAGAATTACATTCTGTGAATTTAAGAAATAGATTTAGCTACACATCTTTTAGTGAACAGCTTCTTCGGTTGGTTGGAAAGGTTTTTTTGGTGATGGTGGTGGTTTGTTGTTTTTTTTCCCTCCAATACTTGAATGTAGTTAAAAGCAGAGCAATTTCTTTTAAACCTCTTCTGTCTCATCTCCTGAGCATCTGCTCAGGGAATTATTAGTACTGATTAATATTAAATCTGTTTTAGAACAGATTTAAGAATTTTTCCTGAGGAACACTTGGGGCAACAAAAACTCAAAAGCCTACAAAATCAGACAACCAATCCATTACAACTTGTTCAAGATATATTCCTGAATCCAGCCATGGTATTATGACCAAGCCTTTGTGATACAGTAAGTAGAGGAGGAAAGAAACCCTGGTCTACAGCACTGATTTAATTCAGGATAATCTCTTACTTGTGAAGAGCAGTCAGGTCATAATGGCAGTGAGTTTAGCTATTCCCCTGACTGTATAGCTTCTTGAGAACAGCCCTACAGATCAACTACCCCTCTCTTCAGGGAAAAAGTTGATTTTGCTGGCTAGAACTTGGCTAAATATATATACACATATAATTTCCAGAGTGTGAACTTGAGAAGCTGAATTCGTTAGTGAGTTCTTTTTTAAACTGCCAGTTATTGGGAGAGTCACTGAATAAATTACAAAGAACACGTTGTTCTAGTATGAAAACTGAAGTCTTAACTCAGGTTTTAATTCCATTGTCCTGCAAATGGCAGACTCCCTCATTATCTCAATTGTTGCACTTTGCAGAATCACAGAATCATAAATGTTGGAAGGGACCTTGAGAGATCATTGGGTCCAACCACCCTGCCAAAACAGGCTCCCTAGCTAATATTGCACAGATAGGCATCCAGACGGGTCTTGAATATCTCCAGAGATGAAAATTCCACAGTCCCCCTGGGCAGCCTGTCCCAGGGCTCTGTCACCCTCACTATGTAAAAGTTCTTCTGAATGTTGGTGCGGAACATCCTATGCTCTAGCTTGCAGCCATTGCCCCTTGCCCTGTGTCCACAGACCACAGAAAAGGGGCTGGCCAATTCCCCCTGCACCTCATACTTAAGATATTTATAAACATTGATTAGGTCCCCCCTCAGTCGTCTTTTCTCCAGGCTGAACAGTCCCAGCTCTCTCTGCCTTTCCTCATAGGATAGATGTTCCAGGCCCTTCATCATCTTCATAGCCCTTCTCTAGACTCTCTCAGGGAGATCCCTGTCTTTTTTATACCAGGGAGCCCAGAACTGGACACAATACTCCAGATGGGACCTGACCAGGGCAGAGTAGAGGGGGAGAACCACCTCCTCAGACCTGCTGGCCACACTCCTCCTGATGCATCCCAGGATCCCATTGGCTCTCTTAGCCACCAGGGCACACTGCTGGCTCATAGCCAACCTGTCGTCAACCAGGACCCCCAGGTCATTCTCCACAGAGCTCTTCTCCATCAGGTCAACCACCAGCCTGTACTGAAATGAACGGTTGTTCCTCCCCAGGTGCAAGACTTTACACTTGGTTTTGTTGAATTTCATCCAGTTTCTAACTGCCCAGCTCTCCAGCCTGTCCAGGTCTTACTGGATGGCAGTGCAGAATTCCTGTGTGTCAGCCACTCCTCCCAGCTTTGTATCATCAGCACTTGCTGAGGGTGTATGCTATTCCCTCATCAAGGTCGTCAATGAAGATAGTAAACAGGACTGGACCCAACACTGAGCCCTTGGGAACACTGCTAGTCACAGGCCTCCAGTCAGACTCTGCTCCATTGATCACTACCCTCTGAGCTTGGTCCAACTGCCAGTTCTCAACCCACCTCACTGTCCACTCATCTATCCCGTACTCTCTCAGCTTTTCTATCAGGATGTCATGGGAGACAGTATCGAAAGCCTTGCTGAAGTCAAGGTAGATGACATCCACTGCTCTCCCTCCATCTACCCAGCTGGTGATGATATCATCGAAGGCTATGAGATTGGTCAAGCATGATCTCCACTTGGTGAATCCATGCTGACTACTCCTTATACCCTTCTTCTCTTCCAAATGCCTGGAGATGTCATCCAGAGCAAGCTGTTCCATCACCTTTCCAAACACTTGTTTGTTAATGTCAATCAAAAAAAAAAACTTCCATAGCATATTAGGTGAATCTATTTTAAGAGTGTTTCAAGCAGAATGAAATTAGGTTTAGTCCCCAAATTTACTGTCCAGTGAGAAGAACAACTTCCATTAGGCTCTCATCTTGTGCCAGCCTCATCTTCTTTCCCCTTTGGTCCTTAGTGCATTTCTTTTTCTTTCTAAAGATGTAATATTAAGAAAGGTGTTGCAAATCTACACATCTAGAAAGCTTGCAGTTTCTCTCTATAGGAGAGCAGTGTGCACAATTTAGAAGTGCAATTAAAAACTATTTATCTGTCAAAGTCAGACTGATAGAGGAATATATACTGGCTGACAATTTCGGTTTAAGAGTGAGGTTGGGTCTTTTCATTTATTGATAAAACTTTACTTTTTAAAAATAAGCACTCAAATATTTTCTTCACTAAATTCCCACTGTCAGCATTGTGTTGAGAGCAGCTGTGAAGTATAATTATACTGATTTGCAACTTGAAATTTGTAAATAAGAGAACAAAAAAAGGATCTTTGTGTTAACTTTTTTTTGTATACAAAACAAAAGCGTGCTGAAAAAGGCAAGATTATTCTTTAAAGTTATCTAGGAATAGTAATGAAGGTCTTCATGCTAGAGCCACAAATTTGTTTTTTTCTAAAGAATTTCCATACTCACTGACTTGACCCTATAACTCTGCAATAGTTTAACACCTCAAATGCCTTTCTATAGATTTGCTTTCCATTCCTTGGGTTTTAGTAGAGTTCCAAAAGATGATTTCTCTTATTTACTTGAACACAAGAATTTTTGCCTCCTCCATGGATAGTTTAATACACCTGGGATTTACATTTCTAGCATCTTTACTCACATAAGGGAATGCAATGAAAATATGAAGCATTTTATTTTTCTAATTGCCCCTCAGATTTATGTGAATTTGCATCTCTACTTAGCTATTCATTGAGCATCTGGGAGAAGTCAAAGAGGTCTGTTAACTTCTAGAAAACCAGCCCTTCTTCCTTTTATTTTCTCTTCAACATCATATACTTAAAAACACCTCAAAGTTTGCTGTAGGCTAGTAAAACTACACATAGCTGTCCTTTTCACAACAAAATTGAGTAAAACAGCAAAAGAGAAATCTACAAGAACAGATCTTGTTTACAAAGAACAGGAAAAAAAATATTGCAGAGCAAGCAGCAGGCTTTAAACAGAGACTAAGTAGTTCAATATTAACAGAAGTGGTGAGAGGAAAAAACCACCCCAGCCAACAAAAAATCCCCAACAACAAACAAACAAAACCAAGAAGCACACACACACACACAATCACGCACTCTTCTAAAAGGCACAACTACCTGGGGAGTGGGAAACAGTGCATACTTTTAAAATACTTATTTTGCATCTGGGGAATAGCACATCAAATAAACCCACTTACATTCAAGAGGAGCCATTTCTTCTCTACAAGAAATAGTAAGCTGGCTTTTTTTTCATGCCAATCATCTGTTATTGTTCTGTCAGAGATAATAATACCAAAAACTATTGACAAAGTGAAGTCTCATACACCTAAGGCAAATGTTATGCGAGTACATGGCAAAGTTGATTTCTATGAATAAATCACCCATCCAGTATGAGAAAATGATGCTACGCTGACCTAGGTGCAGATTTGCCATCTACCTGCCTGCCCCTGTTCTTTTTTTATGGGAACTGTTGACAAATAGTGTTACAACAAACAGGTCCCTGGATGTAAGCATGGAATTTTTAAACATATGCTACATTCTAGCAGGTTTTTATTATGGGCTCCCACATTATAAGAAGTTACTTTAATTAAATTTGTAGAATATGTTAAAATATATATTTTTGCCAGTAGTACTTACTAAATGCTTTTAAATCGTTGTCTATCTGGTAGAATTTAGCACAAGCATGGAGGCAAAAGAAAAATATCTCTGCATATTTGTCATTTGTAAGCAATTTCTGTCCTTTTTGTGATCACAGCCCTGAGTATAGTTAGTACAGAAAGTTCTCAGAACTCTGAGTACTTGTAATTTAAAGATACTACACGTGAATGTGGCTTACATGCCAGTATTTGAGTAGAGTTGAGCAATGGCAAAAAATGCCTTGTGGAATAAAACATCAGTCTTTTCAGAAACATCAAGCACATACAAAGAAAAAAAATCAACTACACAGCAGGACTAGAATATTGGGGGGGAATTTCAGCACTCCAGAAAATTATGGCAGAAAAAAACAGCCCTAATGCTGAAACAAAACAACACCAAAACAAAAAAAACCTCACCCAGCGAAAGCCACTAACCAACAGTTGCAGGAGTAAAAGTCAAACATTCTTGAAAATGGAGAATTTTGAGGGGTGAGAACAGGAAAATGTAATTCAGCACTGCAATAACAAAAAAATTCCCCTTGTGCTTTCTATAGTGTAATAAATGCTTTATATGCAAATATCTAACAATATTTATTTCATAAATTTTTAGACTAAGATATCACATATGTATTAACATAAAATCAATTAAACAAAAAATTTCTAAAAGACCACCACTGAAAGGAAATACTTCCACAATTTTGAAACTAAATATTGGAACCTTTCACCTCATGAAACAACTCTGAAATTGAAATGCTGGCAAAATATTTACTGATTTTGACAAAACTATTTTCTTTTCAAATTTTATTTTTCTGGCCCTAGATAACAGTTATATTTCACTTTGCTATGTAAAAAAGATTGAGAAATGCTGCATTACTAGTTAGCATCCCACCTTTAAGAAATACGCTTTGAGATCCGTTACTGTCAATGGATGCAAATGAAAGTTTGCTCCATTCCAAACAGAGATATCTCCAAAATGCTCATCTCCTCAAAAAAAACCCAAACAAAACTAACCTCCCAAAAAACCTGTGATGAGAACAGAAGCCAAATATCTTGTGTTCTTGAGTTGTGTTTCACAGAGAACGTATAAAAATAT
Organism: Laterallus jamaicensis coturniculus; assembly: GCA_022605575.1. Taxonomy (NCBI): domain Eukaryota; kingdom Metazoa; phylum Chordata; class Aves; order Gruiformes; family Rallidae; genus Laterallus; species Laterallus jamaicensis. The sequence goes on from JAKCOX010000005.1 coordinate 10,415,773, forward strand.
TTTAAGTGACCCTGCTTTAATGATATTACAGATGAACAGGATTTAAGGGTCATATGTAGGTACACAGGCAGAAAATATTGCTAGAATTATAAATCAACCTTACCTCCTGCCTATTTATTATTAGCTTGCCATGTGGCCAGATGATGACAGAAAGAGCATCATGTTTGGGTATATAGAAGAATAAACTGATAACGTGATAGATGGACAGCAGTGCTCTTGTATAGAGACAGAAATTTTAAATGTGCTTTTCAGAACAGAGAACTGGCTGGACCATCACTTAGCAGTGTGCCCACCTTCTAATGGAAACGCTAAGCATATGAACAAAGAAGTAAGTTTTCAGAGCTATCAATACATGACAAAAAAATATTTTGCAAGCAGTTGAAAAAGATGGAACAACAGAAGATGAAACAGATGAACAATCCAGGAATTCTAGCAGCATCTTTTTGAACCAGAGACAGAAAGGAAATTCCAAGTCTAGAAAGGAAATTATACCACTGAAGGTGCAAGTTGATCAGGGTTTAGCTGGGAGTTTGTAAGCGTGAGCAAGGAAGAAATAACAAATCCTGAGATGCCAACGTGACATAAATCAGGAAGATGCATATACACAGATCGAAGCACAAGTGAAAGATATAATTGAGATATCAGGCTTGAGGGGCCAGAAGAGAATATAGAAAATATCCATGACCTTTCAGACAGAAGTGGGGAGACCATGAGTATAAAGATCTGGATTCTCCACCTTGTTGGTAAAAAGTTTTAATTGATTGATGTTATGTCAATATTTCTAAAGTACATAACATAACCTAGTATGTTATTACTACAAATAAGTTCCATTCCAATAAGTTGTGGGGTTGCATATTAAGAGACTTAGAAACATCAAAAAATGCTAAAATACTGGCTAAAAAAGAAGTAACATACTTGTTTATATATACATGTCATATGTATAACGTTATATTGGTTATATAGTTTCCACACATTTAATTACAAGAAGAGCAATAGGGAGTTGACACAGGGAAAATCTACTTACAGTGGCAAAACAAATTTAACTTCAGATTATTGCAAGACTGCAGAACCAAACAATTTCTTGATTTATTTTTCCCCCTCATATGAAGTAAAGTATAATAAAACTAATACATACTGCATATCTAAAATTAAAGTGTTTCTTAGGTTTTGCAGAAGTATTTTGCTTTTGTATGCTTTAAAATATGTCTGATGGATGGTACCTTGCTATCTCTGTGAGGTAAGGTCATTCTCACTTCAGCTGTGTCCTGTGCAAGATCTCATTCCTATACAAAGGAGCAATATTTTAATGACATCTTGGAAACTAGATAAATAAATAGAAGTAACTAAAAACCATACATATCTTGTCTCTTCTAGATCTCTACTTTCTCTACAGTCCATCTAGTTCCTCAGTATTCACATCTTAATGGGACTTGAAGAGAGTTAAGACTAAAACAAGTTAAAAGACAATCACCTATAACTATACCAAAGCATATCCCAATGTATGCACATATCAATACAGATATTTTTAGCTTATATAGCTCTAATTAAATTAAAAACAATTTTTATCAGCATAAATTTTAGAGATTGCTGATTCTGTTTCTGACCTGAATAAATACATTAATTTTAAATTTTACCATCAAAGCAATTCCTAGTAGAATAATTGCAATATAGCATGCAAATTATCCTGAGAACCCAGTCAATATAAATGAGAATTAACACAGAATAAATGCTTTATAATCTTAGAAAAAGTGTGTCTATGACTACAGCACCTTAAAGTTATGTATGTCTTTTTTACTTTTGTCTACGTACTTATGTTTAATAGCAAAGTATAAATAAATATTTCCTAAAAGTAAACAAATACATGGTACACAAAATTTTAACTGGCTGTGAATAACTAATTCATCCCTGTAAAGTTTACATTAACAGCATAATGCTGAAGTTATCGAGCATTTTGAAGCTAGTGGAGAGCATTCATGCCTAGCATCCCTCAGGAACTATAAAATGAAAGTCAGTTCTTCCAGTGTATGCCTTCACCTAATTGCCAAAATCAAATATATGCTGTGATGTTCACACACATTCAGGATGGTACCACAGAGTTCTGCACAAGTTAAATCTTGCTTAGTGATTAGAAGTAAAGGTTTAAACAAGATATTGAAGTGCTCTGCTCTCCAGGTGCTGTTTTCACAAAAGATTAATGCATCACCACAGATACTCAAAGTACTTCTGCTGTACTGACCTAGCAAGCTCACTAATGATGCAGAAAAGCTACACTTGCCAAAAATTGTACAAGATACTGATTTCAAGATGTGCAATATGGATATATAGAGTCTGGCAGGCGGACATGAGCACATTCTGTTTATGTTCTAAGTAAGTGAGATGCCAGCTTCCTTGAAACCAAAAATTATTAGATTCTGTTAGCACAACATTGAACTAATAAATTGAAACTTGAGGCTAGAATTAACTTCTGAACATCTTAGTGGGAAGTGGGTTTTTTTGGTAAACTGTTCCTATTCCCGATCTTCATTTCAACATTGACTTGAAGAGTATCGTTCTAGATTTAGATATTGAAAAGATAGTCCTACTCATTAGCTTCTAGTAATTTAAGGGGATACATCTTAATCTCAGTTTTGTCACATCAGATGAATGCTTCAGTTCTTTAAGGCAGAAATACAGTCCTTTCCTCATTTAAGCTCGATCTTGTTCACAGAAATTTAAAAACATATTATATTATAATTAATTATTCAATCTTGGCTCTAGGGTCAAACAATACCTCAAAAATCTTGTTTTCTCTATTGATTAAAGTCATAGAAGTCAAAATTAGAATAGCTCTGAAGGATGTAAAGCTTAATGCCTCTTCCAAATCATAGAAGGCAGTTGGAACTTAGTCCTAGGTCTCCTAAAGTAATTCTGAAAAATGTAACCCATGCATTTATCAACACATATAACAGAAAAATAAAATGCTCATAAGGCAGGCTATATCCAGACAAAACTGATTGTAGCACAGATATCTATACATTTTGCAAAGTTTTTCTTCTAATACAATAACAAATATAGTAAATATTCTGAGCTCCCTAGTGGGAGTTGTGCTCAGATGACAAATTATTTTCACTGAGGCAATTATGAATTTAACACCTGTTGTTTCACCCATCATATTATGATTTCCTTGAGAGAACATGAAGACAGCTTGTGCATTTTCGGTATTCAGACCACCCTTACTTGAAAAGAAGGGGGGGGGGGGAGCATCTTATTCCTCAAAGGATCTTCAAATTTCAAATATGCATGAAAGCAACACAAAATAACTGGGTATTTGTTCTAACAAACTATTTCAAACACAAAAGTATGCTACAGTTATTTAACTTAATGTATTATGGCTACATTCAGAGGAGTATACAATCAAACTCAACATCCCTCAAAAATTTTTCTACAGATATTTTAGACTTGGTCCTGAATTCACAATTACCCAGCTAAGCCTACTGAAGCAACCCATATAACTGTTTCAGGTTTAAGACTATAGGATGTAGCTACTTATCTGAGGTAGCTGATTAAAAGATTAACAGCACCTACTGCATCAGAGGAAAGGAACAATTAAAGCTGGATGGCAGTAGTATATTCATTTTTAAAAATAAAAATATAAAAACCTGTGTTCTGACTGAATCTTGTAGTGAACTACACAAGCAAAAATTAATTCACTGATGTTGCAGTTATCTGTATAAGGGTGTGATTTAAAGCACAGATACTCCTGTGCAATCCCATGGACTGTACATAAGAACGAAATGAACTTAATTATTGACAAGTTTTAATCTCTTCATTACTTAAAAAAATTACCTCCTAAGGACTTCTAAAAAGAAGTGCATTTAAAAAAATGGAAAAAATATTTTAAAAATCATTTTCCATCTTGCTTCAATGTCACAGGAGCAACATAAACCAGCTAGATCTACCTTCAGCATCTAAAACCTAAAAGTATTAGCAGAATTCCAAGAAAATTAACTGTCCTTCCATTGTGAATTTCAAGATACATTTCTCATCCCCAGCTAACTTGCTAGCTTTCTTTTTTTTTGTTTTCATTCAAAGTAACTTCATTGCATCTGAGTTTTTCATCCTTGCCTAATTTTGATTCATACGGTAAATTCTTTTGTTTTTCACAAATAGTTCTGCTGGCTTAGATATGAATTCCCTCCAGGAGAAGGGCTACTGTCAGGTGATTGTCATTTGTTCTGAGACATTCTTGATGTGATGTCCTTCAAAGTAGATTCAAGAACATAAATTGATTCATGTTTCTTAACAGGCGTATTATCATTTGTCATCTGTTTTGTTACTGTAACTAAGAAGTCCCCATTTTAATGGTAGGTTTTCTTTCAATTTAATATTTATTCTGCAGTTATTCTTTCTCTATCTCAGAAATGTTAATATAAATAACTTCCTAAATAATCTGTATATTTAGTTTATTAGGTTCTTTGTGGTTTATTGTCTGAAAATCCAGAGCTATTATCAATTAACTTTCTTAAATTTCATCTATTCCTATCTCTTACTCTTTAGTAATACAGACTAAATCTCTGGGGAAGTTTTCTTTTCTCTTCTGTTTAAGATCTTAATTTCTGCACATAACTGGAATTTATACTGATTAGAAGATTTGGAGTGCTTCCCAACAGGTTAAATCTCCCAGGTGCTCTCTGGATGAAAAACATATTTGTGACATCTCGAACCTTGTATTTCTCTAGAAATTAAATAAATTGGGGAAAAAAGGTGTTTATAATCCTACCTACATTCAGACAACTAAAGAACATGTGTAGTAGCTATAACTGTTCTGCTATTCAGCAAGCACTATTTTTTTCTCTAATACACTTTCATTTTGCCAACCTCTTCCTTATTAAAATCCTTGTAGGATATGATTTCTGAGTCACACATCATCAAGGATCGGAACAAAGTGTTGTAGCATAACTCAGGAATATTGTTCAAAATAAAGCCTGACATTTTGAAAATTAGCAATGTGTTATTTAAAAAAAAAAAAGTAAAGCAATGACTTAATCATCAAAAGGGGAACATTTTCTAGAATTCAAAAAACCTGATCCAGTTTTCATAATGCAAATATAAAGTTGGAAATGCCAAAGTCTAATGATGCCACCAGAATAATAGTACTGTAAAAATCAGTGTTAGATCAAAACTTTATTCAACGCTGTGCTTATTTTCATATCTTCTAAGAAGCTCTTAGCATTGCAACCATAAGGCTGTTTTCATGTTCTTCATATTAATCAATTAAAGCAGAATGGAAGGCAATATAGATGTGCAGTTATATGCTCAGGTAGAAGAAATTGGTGAGCAAAATAAAAATGAAGATTTTATCTCACTGAAATCTGTCCCTTCTTATATGCCTCTATCATTTCTGCCTCTAGAATAGCTTGTTTACATTTTTCTATTTGGTTTGATTGTATGGTGTTGCTCTAACAAATATGAATAAATTATCAACATGTTAACGGACACGATGTGAACTTTTAAAAGTACATTTTACTGCGACTAATCCGGTGTGACAAGAAACACCATTAATTATTTTCTTCAACACTACAGTAATAAACTGATAAAGATGGCAGTAACTTTTTATTTATTCTTACCCATCTGAGTAATTCTTTAATGTGTCAGGCAAATTTTAAAAAGTTATCATGGAATCATAGAATGGCATGGGTTGGAAGGGACCCCAAGGATCACAGAGCTCCAACCCCCCATCACAGGCAGGACCACCAACCTCAGGCCTGGATCTACACAAGGTTGCCCAGGTCCCCATCCAACCTGGCCTTGAACACCTCCAGGGATGGGGCATCCACTACTTCTCTGGGCAGCCTGTTCCAGCACCCTCACCACTCTTTCTGTAAAAAACTTCCGCATAATATTTAACCCAAACCTTCACTCCTTTAGCTTTAAACCATTCCCCCTTGTCCTGCCATTATCTGCCTTTTTAAAAAGTTGAATCCCCTCCTGCTTATAAGCTCCCTCCAGGTACTGGAAGGCTGCAATGAGGATCTATATTTTAATATTATATATATATATATATAATATTTAATAATATATAATTTAAATATTTTAGGTATTTGACTAGTATACCCGTTTATGCAACATAGCCCTCCCCTACACTGCATTAATTATCAAGCTTTATCATAACTAATTAGTAAAAGAGCAAAACTGACCAATCTGAAACAAAAGTTCTTATTCTTTCTGACATGTGCAGTTGTTACATATCTAGAATAATGTTAAGGCATTTAAAACTATATTTAAAGCATAAATAATTGCCTATTTTTGAAGCTGACTCTTTCAAATCTAGTTTAGATAACCTCCAAGACAAGACTTTGGTATGAGCAAGCTACTTTTCTCATTCCTACGAAAGTCACCAAGTAGAAAGGCATTAACCATTAGATCACTTGGAAACTTGCAGAAAAGAGAGATGTTATTCATATTGATAATAGTGCAGCTACACCATTAATTTTGGGTATTCTCAAAAGTGACTGCATCCAACTTTGCAGAGACATAACATGGCCCTTAACCTCAAAGGAAGAAAACCATCATAAGAAGTTTGAAAAGTAAATCTTATCCTGGAAAAAAAGAAATGCATCTACCTGTATGAGCTATACAGATAAATATTAATAGTTACCAGGAAACCCCCCCCCCATCAGATTCTTTACATAATTCTCTTTACTATTACTTAAAATGTTAATAAGTAGAACTATCCACAATCCACATATAAGGAGATAAAAAATACTCATCTCAGTCATTAACAAGACTTTTTATGTTAAAATTGCTGAATGTTTTGAAGCAGATTCAATCATTATTCTCTTAAACTCCAGATGGCTACCTTCCCATTACGGTATTTTTCTTTATCACTCTATAATGCCACAGCACGTACTGGCAGATAATGACTATTTACTCCCCCTTTCCCCCCCTCCCCCTGTTTTTTTTCCAACTTATATTTGTATGATTTCAACTGGTTTTGCTGATAAAAATATAAATCAATGTCATTTGAATAAATACTTACTGTAATGGGTATTCTGTCTAATGTAATCCAATGAATGAAGGAAACTAATCATAATGACTTTTCCTTAAAGGGGTAATTACCCACCCCAAAAATTAAGATATTTTTCTTATGCAAAATATAGTAAAGTCATCCTTCTGATACCTGCTTTCTCTTCCTAACACAATTATTTACCTACTGCAAAATTTTATATTCCTTGTGGTTCAAGGGGAGAAAGAAAAGAAGGTTGCATGTCTTATCAAATTACATATCTTTCAAAATCAGGGACAAAGGCAACCACAAACAACGTGTAAACCAAACCACTTTAGAGAAAGACCCCCTTAGTCACCAATTTCCACCTCCCACAAAGTCCTTCTATACTCCCAAACATAAAACCACTAGTCAGTGTGCTGCTAAAGCTTTTAAGCTGTAAGGCAAATGGACTAAACAGTGTTTTCTAGGGAAATTAAAAAAAAAAAAAGGAAGAAAGAAATTACAGAGAAAGATCTTGCAGTACTATCTAATAGCACCACCTGGTGACTTCTGTTTTGACAATAGAGAGAAAGCAATCTACATTTTCAGCTGTAGGGATACAGATGCCTCCTTTTCTACTGCTTATCTCAGTGATCTTCATTTTAACTAAAGTAGCTAATCTTCACTCATGTAAATTGATTCCAAACATAAACAAGGCTGGAATATTGAAAAAAAAGTCATACTACAAGTGTTAAAAATAAAAGGTATATGCTTGTCTCCCAAGACCCTTCTACATGCACGTACCTAGGGACAACAAGACCTTTAGGAAAAATATGGATACTTACTCTTAATGCTATGACATTTTCCCCACTTGATCTTTGAAAGGAACTCAAGTGATTTATCTGACATAAATTAAGTGCACTAAACAGAAGATCAGTAAATAAAAATACAAGGCAAGTACCAAGTTTCCCTATTCCCTTGTGTTCCTTCAAATGCCTAAAACTCTGGGATATGCCCTTGCAATGTCTTAACCGGCAATCTGCATAGAGAATTTTAAGAAGGTTCAAGCAAGAGGAAGCATTGATTTAGTGTGGAAGATCTTGGCCTTGTATCTAAAGAAATGGGATGTTATAGGTGTACTTCAGCAAGACGAGCGGCTCTAAAACATTGTTACTATCACTTATTTGTATTGCAGCAGCACCATCATAGACAAGCCAAAGACCAGGACAAATTGTGCCAGAATAGCACAAACCACTAGTAAAAGACCATCCCTTTTAAAATTAGCTTATTATGTAGGTTATTCATAGATCATAGATTTAAAATCCAGGCACATATGCAGCTCTCATTTGATACAGATATACAGCATCAAAATGTATTTGTAACACTCTGTTTCTCTAAAATAAAAAATAAAAAAAAGAGCTAGGCTTACAAGACAGAAAGTGTTGAAAATAAATGACTGTAATTAGTAAGAGGAACTATTCACTACATAAATTCTGTGCTATGCAGAATAGGAAAGCAGAATTTGAGAATGACCTTGAATCTTCAGCTGCCAAAACACACAAAATACATTTGAAAGTAGAAATAATATTGAAAGTACAAAGTGATATATGAAACTGCAAAATGATGTATGAAAAAACCATCAAGACAATGTCTGCTTCAGACTATGTCTGGTTCAGCCAGCAGAAATATTCATTTTTCTTTATATTAAGTAACAAATACATAGGGCAGAAGATACTTTCTCATTAGAGGAATTCAGAACTTAATTTTTAACAAGACTTGACTTACAAAAGTCAAGATTCTGGTCCAAGAGTTCTCTTTAAAATATTGGATTAAAAAAAGAAAAAGGATGAAAAATTCGTTTAGAAGTCATTTGTGAGCAGCTTTTACAGTATCAGCCACTATGTTTATAAAAACAGTGGTAAAGCCTGAGCGTAATAAGCTTCAGATTTTTGGAAAATAATAAAATATTGATAGGTGTCTGGTAACTCGTCAAAGCCTAATTCTAAAAGCTAGTAATAGCTAAAATGTCAAATCTATGATAGCAAAGAATCCTGAGTTTTAAAAAAGAATTCTCTCTCCTTAAGTGTTTTATTTGATTTGTAAATCTCTGGAACCTTGAACAACCTACGTATGGGTGGGAGAGGTCAAAGTCTGTTCTTTTGGGTGTTTTGTTTGTTTTACCTTATTGCTTTTGAGTGCAGAGCAAGAGACCTCATGAAAATAGAGAAACTGTAGAAGAACTTCTGAGACTGGAAAAGAGTTTTCATGCTGACCTATATATTTTATATAAATCTGGGACACATTTCTTTTTAGATATTCTAAAGTGTAACTACTTGGGGCCTGGAAGAATGCAGGTTCCTTTGTCAGCCCTGTGACAGTTTGGACAGCCTGAGAAGGATGTCTTGGACACCCTCAAGGCATCTACAATGTCACTTACAGTACATCTATGCTTAGGCAACTGAATCCCACCATAACACACAGCTGTACTTAACCTAAGGAACCTTTTATCCACAAATTGTTGTAAAGTCTTATTTGCCAAGACAGAACAGCAATAGAAAAATAAACACCTCAGTTCAGTAGCCTGTCATGTTTCTATTAGATCTATTAGGGAACAGATCATCTTCTGGGTAGGCTACCATTACCCCAGTGAAGTCAGTGAAACTCTGACAATACATATGTACCCCCAAAATCTGCCAGGGATATGTACTGATTTACTCTCTACAGAAACAAGAATTCAGAAATAATGACAGCTCTCAGCCTGTATGATTCTAACATTCAAAAAATGTGAGCCAATTTTAGGCATTATCTCATGGTAGTCTATGCAGCAGGGCTTTAAGCAGCACAGGAAAGACTAAGCCTGGAAAAGGCAGTTGGGAAACCATCAGGTGAACAATAACATCAGGAGAATCTGGCATATAAAATATACTGATGTGCAAAGATGTCTCAATCTAGAACAACTTTTGTCAGGTTGGGGAAAACCAGGAATGCAATACAACAACCCTGAAAAGAGCAGTAACCTACAAAGCTTGTACTGTGAACTTTTTTCACAAACATGACAAGCAGGAGCCACTGTGCATAAGATCCATGGTGCAACTACTTAATACTCACATATCTGAACTGCATCTTATACTCTCTGGTGTGAAAACAGAGGAGATAACATACTGAGAGAAGAAAGTGTAGAGATCCTCTACAAAATTCCCTTTTCACTGCAAAGCACACTTCCTAAAGAACCTTCCATCCATAAAAGAATCAACCTTTGTTCTAATAAAGACTAGGCCTAACTCTTTGCAATAATAAGCAGATCTAAACACTTTAGACAGGCACTAAGGCTTCCTCCCCCAATTCAAAGGGTTTTTTCTATAGATCTCTCGAATTTTGCAATCTTATTTCAGTAATGCAGATGTTGGATGTGCATGAACTCTTCAGTAGTTGTCTTACTTGTCACATACACTGAAGTATATATTTGCTAGCTGGCTTGCATTTGACACACCCCTGTTTGTACTCCTAAAGTTTATGTTCAGTTAGCTGCATCTTATTTCATGAAATATATAATAATTATATACGCACACATAAGACCGTAAATCACTTCCAGTTTATAACTGTCTGTATCATACAAGCAGGTTATATATATATGTATATATATACACACTTTTTTTTTTAAAGATTATTTATTTGGGTCTATCTTACCAAAGAACTGGTTCAGTTGCTACATATTTATTTTTGCTCATTGTCCTGCCAATTTCAATGTGATTGATTACAATTACATGTAATTGTTTTTATGCATTATTTAAATCAACATGGAAGAATAGTGGATTTAATAGGACTAAGAATAGATTGTTGAGGGGTCCAACTGGAAAGATATCATCAGAGGAAGATTTCTTGTTACAGTAACTCTTAAAAATCCACTTCATGTAGGTATGTTGCTATTCTATAGTAGCAACTTTTTAATCAAGATGGCATGCAAGAGTAACTCAAATCTCAAATGATTTGCAGAAGTCAACATCGACATTTGCATCTGTCAACTTACAATCTCATCATAAAATACTAATGTGTTAAGCAGAAATCACCTCTCCAAACCGCGATAGTTATTAATCACACTTATTCCCTTGTTACATCTAAAAAGTATTTCTGTAATGCTATCCAACAAATTCAACCTGTTAGATCCTCATGAAGCTTTTCTAGTGCACATCAGCACAATGGTGATTTTGCTCTGGAATTTTCCTCAGTGTTTTAAACTTTTGATATGTATCTAAATTATGTTCAATGTTTTTAATCCATGTGGGAACATTTTGCCTAATCCCAAACATTTAAAATTATAAGATTAAATTGTTTAAACTTCAAGTCACTAATGGAATACAATGAATAAAAAACTTGGATTTCAAATCCACGGCAGTTCTTTGAAAATAACCTTATCTGTAAATAAAGCCAATTAATTTAATGAGGTTCAGCCAGTACATGAATCAGCCTGACACACTTATTGTGCATGATCTGTATAGGATTTTTCCCTTACCATCTTACTTTTATTTTCCTACTATGCTATTTATTTCCTTTTTTTATTTGTGAAATACTGAATTTCACATTATGAAAGTTCAAAAAATATGCAAATATATTATTATGCTATTTAATTCCATATTTTATTTTTTGTTTATGTGTTAAGGAGAAAAACATACATTTTTAAGTAATAAAATAACTCACAAATTCCAGTCCATAAATTGAAACAAGGCCAAACTGAACTTTAATAATTTTCAAACAAACAAGCAAACCAAGATATTTCTTAAACAGCCTGTTTCCATTTTCCATAAATTTATACTCCTTGATTCAAGCTGAGATTGGAAGCAAAAGTGTGAAATACGACAATAAAGCTTATGCTTGTAGCTGTTCCAGCATGACCGGGAACAGTAGCTACTAATGATTTTGGGAGAGAGCCTATTCTCATGAAGAAGTTATGTCAAATTAGTTCTCAAGATTTAGTAGGTTCATGAAATTTATAGAAATGCATTTCTATTTTTCCAATCATGTATCTGAAGCAAATCTTTTCAAGTTTTTGTATTCCCAAGATTTAAAGGCCTCCTTTCCCCAGGACAATTAGAAAGAAATGTGCAGATAGATGGGGATTTTAGGAACATTTCTTCTCCTGGAGCTCCATCAAAATGGGGCATTCCCATTTTACAGCTCAAACTGGGCACGCAACCCTCACTAGGAGGAGTAATTAGGCGACACAGTCTTTCTTCTTCTTTTCCCTAATAACAGGTATTATGCTAACAATTATTTGGAGCGAATATCCAACTAACCCAACCCAGTTCAAAAGCAAACCTGCAATCAAAGAAAGGAGGAGGGAAGAAAAGGAAAAACAGAAAAAAGAAAAAACCTTCCCTTCTACAACCAATAAAGAATGAAGCATCTCCAACTGTCATTGAAAGTATTTTGGGAATATCTTCAGTGACAGTTTTCCTCTCTTCTTCATATCCACTATTACTAAAATAGCAAATCTCAAAGGCACGAGATGCAAGAGCAGATGCTCATGCAGTAGCCTGGAAATAGACTGCTTCTCAAAACTCAGCCCAACTGGAAGTTGTTCTAAATCTGGTAATATAGTAAAATACTTTTCCACTACAATCTTGTCATTTCACACTACTTGGATTATCTTAAATTAGCTCACAACAGTTGAGAAAATTACATTCTCATGGTCATTCAGGCCATGATTATACCCATTTGGGACTCCCTGCTGAACACAAGTTTTACTCGCATCGAATCAAGTTCACTTCTACCCCAGTGTTAGCTATCTTTGCTGAGAGCATGAAAAGCAGATAGTAAAAGCAGCCCGGAGAGCAGCATACTTAAGGTATCCTAAGGAGCACAATTTAGACAGAGCAACCCTTAAAGGCTAAACTTAGAATGATCAGGAAGAAAGACTTGAAAAAATCTTGTGTAGAAAGATACTCCAAGTGATTTTCAGGTCACACTATGTTTTTTCAGAGTAGCTGAGGGCTTCCTGCTAAATGCCCTCCCAGTTTCATAGATAATATTCTATTTTTCCAGGATTTGGGGTAGGGACCAGCAGAAGGCATAGAGAGGGGAGAGGGAGTAGAGAGGAGGTGGTCTTTCAGAATATTTTCTTTGGAATAGTTATTTTTTAAAAAGAGATGTTATTGAGGAACATGCTAAAGGTGTGATTTTGTATCACATTAAATGTTCCTTACTGCCCTCTTACCTAAATATTCTTAAACTGCACACAGTTAGATTCAGATGCATCGCATGGCACGTGGCCTGGAGCACTTCGGAAGAAGAAGAGAGAAGCACCATGTTTTGACCTGTGGGAAGCCAGGACACAGCTGCACCACACCCCATGCCACCACAGATCTTCCTCCAGGCCTGACCCCATCCAATAACATATTGAAAAAAATGTTCTAAACAACAAACGACAGAAATACTACTTGGTATGGAAAACAAATTGTTTGCCAAAAAAGGGTGTAAAGAAAAGTTATTTCAGACATATTTACTCAATAGGACAAGGCCTGAGGTGTTAGGAAGTTTCATAAAACAAGTAACCAGAAAAAAAGAACGTAAATTTCCAAGCTCTCACCGTATGACAAAACTTATATCTTAACATAATGGACATGCTCATTCACTAAAACCTAAATAACTAAGAAAATAAACAGCAAATAAGCAAGCATACAGCACAGATTCAAATACACAATATCATAAGGTGCAATTCACTCACAAAGTATTGTCTATGAGTTTGGAAGACACAGGAAAGCAAGAATAAGGCGGTTAATGAGCATTCAGAGGACTACCTGCCAGATAAAACCAAAATAAACTTGTTTTGGGGACATCTCAAAATGAATTAAGTGAGCTTCAACATATATAAATAAATAACTAAACATTAAAATCTTGTTTCTTCCCCAAACCTATCTGCCATGTAATCAGATTCTGTGGTCATCACACCAGATTCTGTAAAACCAAAGTACAGATGGTGGTTTATTACAAAATAACATAGGAGGCTTAGAATAGATGATACATTTGGTCATTTTTGCACATAAACTCTCTGATTAAGTATGAAAAATGTGAACATTTGTTTATCTTGGAAAAACTGCTACTACTTGTCAAGCATGACCAATTAGGTATTTCTAAACTGTTATTCATATAATTAAGAAAAACAACCATCTGCAAAGTCAGAAGTTTGCACCTCTCTCTTTTGTGTATTTGTTTTGTGGTTGTTCCCCCCACCTCCTATTATAAACGTAATTTCTCTAGTCTGATTTGCTCATAAAACAGTAACAGAAAAAGCACAGACAATGCTGACTGCAACAGGTCCATGGACATTTCCTTAATTTTTTTCCTTCCATGTGTCTTCTTTTTATCGTCTCCCATTTTAAAGACAGATGTTAGCTGGAAATAAGAAAGGCAGATTCTAAGAAATATTCACTTTTTTTTAATCCTCGGCTGCACTTCAGGGATGCACAAGGCATAGACAAGCAGAAAAAGAGAAAGATTCTTCTACTTTCCACTATTGCTTGATTGCTTGAGTTTCAAAATTGAGAAATAAAAAATGCCATTTACTGCTAGATTCTATATGGTTAAGTCAAAGCATAGCCATACAAATATTGCAAGCAAGACTAGTTGGAGCTTAAGTTGACGTAACAGTGCCTGTATAATGCAGATGGGATCAATACAAAGGCATTTAGTCCTTTTTAACACAGCATTAGAATTAAGGTCTCTCTGTACACAGTTTCACCATATTGGCAATTCTCTTAAACTTATTAAAAAAAAAACAACAAACCAACTTGTATCTGAACATGTAATAGGCATTGATAGGAGAAAAAACCCTGAAACTAAGTGTGACTGCTCTAACATCACCCTCTATAATGTTTCAAGGTGAAGACTGCACCTTGTTTTCAACACCATTATTAATTTTGTCACCCAAAATTGCTACACATATTGGTGTGTGGAATGAGAGATGTATTTTGATTTTATCATCAGTTTTGTGCAGTTAACTTCAAAGAATACAAGCTGCAAGTTTACTTAAGCCATCCACAATACCTCCTTAAGAGAGAAAAAACACAGTTACTGTATATCATCAGATCATGGTGATTTTTGTCAAACGCCTTCCAAAACAATTGAACTAGCAGTATTCTCTCCAGGATTCTTATAGATTTACACTGTGTAAGAAAGTCTCTAACTCCTGTACTTCATTGTCACAGCCAGCTCCCACAATACTATAGAAATTTGAAGGGAGATGTACCTTTAAATATCCCTCCCTTCTTGCTCAATAAATTGAGATACAGAGGTTAGCATTTACTATGTATTAAAAGCAGTTCATTAAGCAATCCAGAGTAACGGCTTGGAGTTTAGTTGGTAGCTATTAGCAATACTGTCTGTGAAACAGCTGCTTGATTTAATTGGCAAATGCTAGTTCCTTTCATTTACAGGCAGAATTGGAACCTCTCCGCTTGCCAACAAGCTAAAGATTGTACCCATTCTAAAACAGACACTATTTAACCTTCCTTATAATTAAATCAGAAAAATCCCACCTCACAGTCAGCTTAGCCCACATGCATTAAAAAATGCTCAGCTAAACCTTGGCTAACAGAAAGCGCTTTGAAAGATTTTCCTCGCTTTGATTTCCTCCCGTGCCTCACACTTGGGCTGTACAAAGCAGTCGAGTCAAATGTTGAGGATGATAGGTTAAATGGGGTGAATCAATCATGGAGCACTAGGTAACAGGGATGTGAATAGTGACAGATGCAATTCTACCGAACGGCGAGACACATAACTCAAATTTCTTTGTGAGTTTACTAATGGTCTTTCATCTACCCTGCCCTTAGCTGTTCTCATACCACTATGTTTTATTAGTGGAGTATTTTCTCTTTGCAACGGCAGACAATGGTGTCATTGTGGTTGTTGCGTAAAATTTCACCTCTGAAGTGAATAAACTCCCTATACAACTTGAGCTAAAATACACAGAAGTTTAAATATAGTGGTGATTTTGGCATATTTGAGAGAATCCTAGCTACAGTTTGGCTATGAACATTAACTCATCAGTGAATGATGACATGAGAACCATAAAGAAACAATCATTCAAAGGATGAAGGATAGAAATCCTTTTAAATTAACATTCAAAATTATGTTCTTTTTGTTCTACATACATATCTACTGTGACCTTGAGAAACAAAGCCCCAGCACCTACACAGCTAACCAGACAGCAGCTCCTTAGAGTAAGAATAGATCAAGAATTTAGTGAAATTGCCCATGTAGAGCTATCAAGATGACAAGAGTGAGTAGCTTAGGGGCTTTGAGAGTCTCAGTTGCTCTTTAGTCTTAAAATAAGCATATAAAATTAAAACCAGGAAATATCTTTCATACGTTCTGTACCCTGCTCCCATAACAGGGTGGTCCAAAGATAGGCATCTCTTAAATGCAGCTTCCTGGATAGTGAAGAAGTTATTTGGACCAAGTTATTTATGCATTTTTGTAGAAGTAATGAATGTTCAAGGAACCATCGTGTTCACAACTCCATGGCAGAACTACATGAAAATTCATCTTCATTCAATTAATACAAAACTAACATACAACCTACTTAATGGAAACATACGTCTGTTACTACAATGCCTTTGAAATGCTGCATCATCATTTCAAAACAGAGACAGTAATTTTGTGCTGCCTCTGTGCTTCAGTGTAGGAAACAAATGGCCTGGTTCCTCAACAGAGCAAGGCTAGAAACAGTACAGAATCATTCCCACTGTTAAAAAACCTTTGTCACTCAGACTTAGAAATATATTTTGCACCCACACTTAATCTCCAGGAATCCTTACATTGTAAGCTTCCTTCTTGAATTAGATTTAATTTTGTGCCTTTAGTGTCCCTAGCTTTTGCCCATTTCTGGGATCAGTGTTTCTGACCCCCTTCCCCTCGACAGCAGCCTCCAGCTGGGAGGTTATCAGCAGAGTCTGGCAGGATGGGAACAGAAAGGAAACCTAACATTTAAAATTGAAAATGCAATACAATAATTTCTTTTGAACAGAACTTATCATGTAATTGAAGAAGCAAATTTCATCTGTGGCTTCTGCTAACTTCTGTATAGTTCCCAGTCTTCTGTCTGACAGAATAGACAGCTAAATCTCCCTGCAGAGCTGGCTACAATCTGAATATGGTTAAAAAAAAGACAGACCAGGGACAATTTAAACACTGAATTTTCTTTTAGACAGCATTACACTCAAATGTACAAAGAAGCATCTGCCTGTCATTCCTTTGAACATCACTCCAGGCCTTAGACTCACATGTTTCAAGAACAGTGCTGTCTCCCCTGAGGGCTATTTAATACTGCTAAATCTACAAAGCAAGACCTAGGTCAGGAAAACAATATTTATTTTAACAAAAAATATTATTTTTTCCTAACACTTTAGATTACTAGGTGAAAGGCTATATTCTATAAACACTTAGTTGGCATGATAATTACTGCAATTAGATTTAATTTTCTCTTAGTGCTATTCTGTCAAGCCACACCTCTTCCTCTAGCTGTTTCAGACTACTGCATACTCAAAAAAACGTTTATCATGAGTAAGTTAGACTATCTAGAAAAAAAAAATTCTGCTCACAATAATTGTTTCAATAGAGTCTAAATCAAGTATAATAATTTACTTTATAAAGACCTTAAAATAAAGCCACCTTCCTATGTCACGGTGCTGATGGACTACTGAGCAG
Organism: Laterallus jamaicensis coturniculus; assembly: GCA_022605575.1. NCBI lineage: Eukaryota > Metazoa > Chordata > Aves > Gruiformes > Rallidae > Laterallus > Laterallus jamaicensis. Next base: position 10,433,441 of record JAKCOX010000005.1, read on the forward strand.
CCGCACCTTACATTATGCACTGATGTACAGTCCTAGATGAAAGCCTGCAGGGATCCATGAGAAATTACAGGGCTTTTTGTTTAAATTATAATTCTACTGGACTGCAAGGTCAAATATTGTGCTTCAAAAGCAGAATTAAAAAGTAGGAAAATAATTCAAATGCATTTAGAAGGACATGAAATAAGTGTTTTCTCTTTATGATACGTGTAAGTTTAGGATACGTTATGATGAATATGAAGATTATATAATTATTTTGACAAAGATAAAAATTATTTCACCCTATGCCAAAATCTCTCTGATATATAATGAGCTGTACACTGATGCATGCAACATCACCACTCCGATGCATGGAAGTGTATTTTTCTTGTATTATAAACTCCTCTAAAGTCTCAGCAATCCCACCATCGTCTTTAACACTATTAGGATTTATTATAGATTTTATACTGATAAATGTTCACCACATTCCACTTTACCATAATATTTTTGTAAATAAAGCCAGGACATTAAGCACCTTCCTGCCTACTTCTATATATTCATGTTGTCACAATACCATTGATTTTGAGTGTGGTCTTAGCCTGTTACACACACCTTTGAAGTCAGAGGTGGACTGCACCTCTGGCATGTGTAGTCGTGGTCACATTAAAATATTAAGAGGGCAGAGGAAGATCATATTAAAATTACTAATCTTATGACTAATACTCTTAAAATTAATAATCTCACACCACAGGGAGCAGAACGGGAACTCAGGAGATAGAGACCTGCAGAGCTTAGAGTACCTGGAGCTGGCACACAGGGAAGACATGATCCGATATACAGGCAACCTGGATCAAAAACGACAGTTCTCACATAGTACAATTTCCTATCAGCAAATACTATAGAGAAACTCCTGGCAAAACACATCCACATCTTCCTCTTTTGGAAGACCTTCATAAAGGCTGGCAATTTACAGCTTCTCCTGCTTATAAATCTGGTTAGCTGGGTAGAAAAAAGTCTGAACTCTTGACTTGACCTCCCTAAATGGTAGCTGCAAGGTTTTCTCTACTGTCCCCTGCACAATAGCCATTTTGAGTTTCATTCAATCTACTTTTTAAACACAGCAAGTTACATGCAAAAAATGGTGTGAAAAGACCATTAAGTCTGAAAAATTAAGCACTGAAAAAATAAGAAGTGCTAGAATTATCGCTGTGCATTTTTAATTCCCTGTACCCCCTGTGTGTATGCATTTTGATACTGTTTTTAATTACTTAATTGCATTTAGTGTAGGATGGACAGTGCTTGGGGGATGAATTAGGGCTGCATAATGAATGAGGCTGTCATCTGTGGGACTTTTGCCTTACTTGATGTAAAAATTGGAAGGTGGCAACTGAATATACATTCAGTCATTCACTAGGAACACAGGTCTGATAAGTAATTCAGCATTCAGCCAGGCTGAGTACTACGACATTGGTCATTATACAGACAGAATATAGCAGTGAGCAATTTCTCATTGTAATCTGTCATCTTAAAAAGATGTATCATGAAAATGCGATAAATGGATTAAGATGAAAGATGGAAAAACAATAAGATGCATAGAGATATTAAGAGATTAAGAGCAATAATCATAATCAGACACTTACAATGTTTGATTATACACAGATAGTCCCCATTTTTTTTGTTTGTAGTAAAATAAAAGTACATATGTTAACACTTGTTTGCCATAAGCATTGAAAAGTCGGTGAGATTGAAGTAACATATTTTAACTTCCAAATGAAGCCTACATCTTCACAGAAGCAAAGAACAGCAAAAACTCAGAGGGTAAATTCCAATTATTGCAACTTGTATTCTGAAATCAGAATCTTAACCTTTGCAAATGTTCATATGAAGCATTTACCCGCTGAATTAATCTCAGCGTTGTGGGAGAACCACAAAAAGTTCAGCACATAACAGTGCCTGTAAAAAACCGGCAGAAAGTCTGGTGGCAACAGGATTGTAATACTTTCCCATTTAAAAAAGCCAGTGACTACCATGAAGACAGAGGCAGAACTTTCAACATTCCACATGCAAGTGGGAAGCTAAAATAGAAAGGACTCATTTCAATTTCCTAAACTGCCAACAAAAACAATAGTTAAAGCTGGAAACAATCTGTGCCCTATAATCTTTTTGAGTAATAAGGAACTAGAACACTGCAAGATGACTCAAACTAATCTTCAACTCTTACTCCACAACAAATTGCTCTGAGAGATATGACAGTAGCCTTCCCTGCTGCCTAACGGGCCCTTCTTTAATCCACTGTGATGGTGTGCACAGTATGAGACAGTAGAGCTGGAATTGGCATTTCATGGATAGTGTAAAAACCAAAGCAAACCAACTCCCCCAAACCCAGTTATTGCAGGACTAGATGCCCGATCACCATCTTGTAATATAGCTCAAGATAGCACAAGTCAAATTAGAGCTACATAAAAATGAGAAGATGTTAGTTTGACACTAACAATGACATTTGGATAAATAAGCTGTAACTAGAATAGCATAAGATGATTTGAATGGCCTTATTCATCCCATGAATCCCATCTTATTCATCCCAACTTTCAGCAGAGTGAGCTGCTTCTCGGATACATTCTATTTCCTCATGATTTTCACACATAAACTGTCAATAGATCTCCTAATAGTTTAAAGCATGGTTATTTATTAGAAGAATCAAAGATCCGTATCATTAGCAGCTTAAAAAAAGCTCACATATGACAACAGAACACACTTAAATTTTCTGCCTTTTTAAAGGTTACAATCTTCTGAGATTCTGTAAAATAAGTCACTTGAGTACTGATCTTACAGCTTTTCATAAAACCTATGGTAGAAAAGTTGGTAGGTAAATTAGATACCTCAAGCAAAGTTCTTTAGGGTCAATCATCTGAAATAGGGCCAAGTCTGTGAAATGCAAACTTCTATGGCAGAACTATTATTTGGCAGAGGTTGTGAGAAGAGTAAGGATCATTTTGATTTTCTACAGAGGGACAAAGGTTAATGGGATATATTTTGTACAATGTATGAAGTGCTGCACTCAGTTCAAAGTGGCAGTAAAAGAAAAAATGTTTTGGATAAACGTTAACATAACTCTCATCATATTTAGAAAAAAATACACAATCATGAATCTCCTTGATTAATCTCCTAATGATGTTTTTCTTTTCTCCTTGCATCGCTTATGCAATGTTATTTCTGAGTGCATTTATTATTGCATAGCATTTTTTCTTCACTGATATCTCCTTCAAGAGTCTCCTCTCCCTGATTAGCAATTAAGGATCTTATTCTCTTTATATATATATAGCTGTTATTCTGCTTTGGGTATTTTTGCTCCTCCCCAAGCCAAAGATTTAACTTGAAGGAGAAATAAATGAACTTCAGACAAAAACAGGGGAGCTGAATCTATCGTAGCTTGGGAGGACTTGTTTTGCAGACTCTTAATAAAGCATAGAACTAGCTTGCTCCTTTAAAACAGTCATCAACATCTACGATGAAATAGAGGAATTCAGACAGTAGGTCAGAACGTTCAGACTTGCTGTAGCAGACAAACGTGAAAAACAAGAGAAAGACTTGGGTAGCAACACAAAAGAACACGTCTGTACTGACCACCACCGGGCAAACCCATAATGCTGAGACAATGAATTACAGCTGAACTTTGAAGGATCTTAATAAAGGCTACTATCTGAGTACAGGGAGCAAGTCTACATAATGGTACAAGTATGATATATCTATTCCAAATTAGAAATGCAAATTCTGGCTGGTTTTGGTTGTGGGTTGTTTTTTTTTTTTTTACACAACGGAGATAGTACACAACCTAGTATAAGTTATTACCACAAAGAAATGAAAAAAAAAAAAATCACAGATTAGTTTTTGGTTTACTGAGAATTTAAGGATTTCCACAAGATAATTTTTTATGTTTGGAATACAGGAGTAAAACAATTTCACGTATTATTTGAAAAAATATTTGGAAAAATGGAAGCTTTGCTGAGGTTTCTAATGTACAAAATACTTTCAGAACAAGAAGCATCTCAACACACATACTATTAAAATTTCACTAGAGGCTTAACTGATTTTTTTCTTAAAACAAGTCTCCTTGATACCACGATTCATGTTTCATTTTCGTAGCAGCTGTATCTTTCAATAAAATGCTATATTTGATTATAACAGAGTATTATGTTCTGAACATGTCTCCACCATCTTCCAAAGTTATCACATGCAGTTGAAATTTAGTTTCTTGAATTTACATCCCTAAGCAGTTCACTAACAAAATTTGTTCCCAGAACTGAATACAAAACCTGTACAAAATTAATGACAAAATGAGGAAAACACACAAGCATCTGTCCCTAGAGAATGCAGATTCTTTACCAGCAGTACAGACCACACTTATGACACAGTGACATTGTCATTCCCAATTTGAAATCAATAGATAAAGACCTGTATCATCAAGGACGCGTACTGGAACCTCTTCCCTCCTCACATTAGCCCTCATCAAGCTGCTTATGGCTGCAAAGACGCCAATCTGAAAGGGAAATTCACTGTGCGCCCATAACAGCTTCACAGGCCAAGTCTGCCAATCAATACAGACATCTTGCCATGCATTTCACTTGCCTGTCAATTTATGCTGATACATGGATGAAACACACTAAGTCTGTGAAAAGAAATAGGGTGGATTTATTAAAATAGCGCCTTTTTAAAAGCACTTGCATTGTAACAAATGACAGCTTTAATAACCCAGTAGAATGGCTGTTTTAATCAACTGAAAGCTATCCACTTCCTTAGGGCCAGTTTGAGGCTTACTTTAAGTCCTGCTTATTAAAATCTAGATGCCATCCTCAGAGTCCAAAAGTTTTCAAAATTCCTATTCCTTCTATTAAAAATATAATCATAGAAAAGTAAAAGACTACCCATGGCATTCCTTAAGCCATACCTAAATCACTACCTATGCAGCTGAGAACCCAAGACTTCTCAAACTCGAGACTACACACAAATAACTAGATAGGCTTCTTGCACAAAGATTTCACAAAACAGTAAAACAGACGACAAATCTATTTTGACACTGAGATACCTGCAGGCGTTTATACAAAGTGAGTAGAAAAGTATTCCCAAAGCACAACATATTGGATACTCATTTGTAGAAGGCTGAGCGGTCACTTCATGGGATTAGTATGGGGAAAAAAGCACGTTCAGGGATTTTTCACATATTCTCTTTTTACTGATCCAGATCTGTTACCATCCTGTTTGAAGAGCAATAACTAGCTGTTTGTGCCACAGGCTCTGAAGCCCAAATGAGATTGAGGTTTTAAAAAGTAAAGATCCGAGGTTTGTATTATTTTCTCTATTTGAAGGCTGGAAAAACAACAAAGTATAGAAGTGAATGCATCCAAAGAAAATAATTGAAAAGAGAATATTTTTCAAACTCATCTGCCATGTGTCAACTGGCAATGATCAATTGCGTGCAGGCCATGATTAGGAATAATCAGTGTTTTCAAAACAACATATTTTTAAAAGCCTGAACAACATGGCATTGCAATAGCATAGGTGTACCGAAGGCCTACACACTTCAATTTTTCTTCTCAGGAACACCAAGCTAGACTAAGAAAGCCAATATCACCTACAGGCTCTTTTTCCTACGGAATTTGTCTTTTTCCTTGTCTTCTAGAGGCAGACAATGTGTTTTTTCAATTGACTAAGGAAGCAGCAGGATTCTATTGTTTGTCATAGAGCTCGTCTGTTGAGAGAAAGAAGACCAAGTGAACCTATTTTTCTTTTTTAGTGATTCAAAAGAACATGTTACAAGACCATCTGTTAGCTGCATTGACTATCCAGTCAGCATCAATTTTCAAAATTACTTGTTCGGCAATAGATATCACAAATACTCTCCCTGTTAGTGTTGCATGTCAAAACCAAAGATGAAGGCAGCAGATAGTTCTGCAAAAAACTGTAACTGAATATTAAAAAATTCAACTGAGAACATCTGTGATGAACTAGATGTGCAGCATTCAAAAGACATCATCCATATCCTCACTAGCTTAAATGGGAGCTAGTTGCTTGGTGGCAATTAAAGGCAACTAACTAAAGAGACTGCAGCTTGCACTCAGAGCATAGAAAGTAATTTGAAAAAAGGAACACCTTCACCTAAAACAGCATATGACATAGTAGCAATTTCTAATATAGCACCTATCTGAAGTGGACAAAGGAATTTCTTTTCTTCTGCCTGAGAGTAACTATAGGAATCAATCAACTCTTAGATCTGATTTGTGAGTTTAGGGTCACTCTGGAAAAAGATTACCTAGGTGCTGTATTTTCAACAGATCATTTTGAAGAATGTCTTAAAACCATTCTCCCATCCTAATAGTTAAAAGGAAACTCTAAAATCCAGTGACAGATAATGTCATTTACTGAATGTATATGATAGTATTAGTCAGAATTTGATACAGGTAGATATACACCACATTCTACATATTTCACTAATGATTTATCCTTTAGTCATTTATTTCCTAAACTGCTATTATTACTGTTTGAAATGCAGATGTGTTCAACTTCAGTTAAGATGACAAAAATAATATACCTTCTGTCTGCTTTATTCTGCCTGATCTATTTCCTTGATTTTAAGTAACATACTTTTCACTGTTTACCATGACATCTTTTAAAGTATTTCCATCATAAATTCACTATTTTGTACCCTCCAGAAGAGCAGCATAACTATGCAGTGGCAGCAACACCTGTAATGTTGTTTTATGATTCTCACCTAAACTGGGGAGGATGCAACACAATATTATTCCATGCAGTTGAACGCATTGCTAAAAACCAAAAAAAAGCACAAATAAATATATATTGGACCTTTAATGACAAAAGGTAATTCCATAATTATTCCTTTAGCAAAATATATTTCAAAAAGTATGTTCTGTTTCTCCTCCACGCTCATAGGATTAACCTCTCTTTGCCCACTTTATTTAACAGTTTTTCAATGTTCCTTCCCTATAGCCCTGAATGGCTATGGTGTTAGAGACAGCATATAATTTTTAGATTGTCAAGAGAAAGGATTTAACTCTCTCTGAGGTGGAACACAATTTAAGTACACATTAGAGTCTGCAGCCTCACAACACCACGTTCAACAACAGAATTAGAATAAATGTAGCAGGGAGGAAGTTACCAAATAGTTAACCAATATTCTATTTTTGATACAGGGAATGAAACCTGCAAATACTTTCCATAAGATCTGAGAAAATGATAGGTAGCACTGACTATGTCTAAATTGGGAAATCCAAAACCACTATCCCAGACATGTGCCTGTGCTATCTTTCTTTGCAGCTATACACTTATTTTAGCTCCCAGGGTGTGGTGGTGATCAGATTAGAATAGCTCACCATGACATATGTTTTGGGTTTTATTCTGCTTTTCACATGTTCTTTAAATTCCTATATATTCAGCTGTTCTCCCAGCCAGAAAAAGCCTTTAGAATTAATAGGCTCTGTTACTCTAGAGAGCTTTCCTAATCTTTAAACACTTTACCCAAGGAAGTCTTGAAAGGTGATGGAGTATATCAAAACCATTTTAGCCATGAATCACATATAATGTGACCTTCTATTCCAAAGTAAAAAAAAAAAAAAGCAGTTAAGTGAAACTTTCTGTTGTCCAATCACTTTGTGAAGAATTCTGTTTCAGTCTTTTTAAGCAAATTGTGTTTAAGCTGTAAAAATGCATGCTTGTTTTTCAACAGTTAGTCTAAATTGGTATCATAGACTCTGGGGAGTAGAAATAAGATGTTCAAAAAGGTTAAGCTAGCATGTTTAACAATAGAAAATTTATAATAATTCCCAGTTGAAGCATATGGAATTCCTGTAATCTATTGTCTGTACTATAGGATATCATGACCTTGGTTTACAGCATTCTACTGTGCCTATAGGAAAATGGAAATACATTTCCTCCCACTATGAACTGCACACCTTTCAATCTCTAATTTCACATTTCTTCCTTAAATGCTTGCGAAACCACCCATAAATCAACCACCATCTCATCTGCAAACAGGTTAAAGGGATTTTTTTACCTTTTAAAGTTACACAAAAATTGGATCTGGATTTCTGCAGATGGACATACACTGAACATACATTTTTATTACTTTATCATATCATAGAGCAATCAATCACACTTTAAACCAGTTACTCAAATACATGTCAATAGAATAAAATGTTCTTTACATCATTTATTGGGAAAACAGACACAAGATCTCTGTTTTTCTTTGAAATATATTATGAATACATAACATTGGCTTGTTAGTAGGCAATGGTTAGCCAGGGTTAATACTTCGCAGCATATTTAGAATGCAATGGTTTGCCTTGCTATTCCCTCTTACTCATCTATTTTCCTACTAATAATACATACATTTTGAATGAATAATAGTTTGCTTCAGGGTGTCTCAGCCTCTGAATATTGTTCTTTCCTAGTGTAAATGTTAGCCTAGACCAGTGACGGCTAAAAGTGAATGCAATCAAATAAAAAAGGAAGATGTATAACTTACACCAAGAATACCCCTGTAATTGGCAAGAATAAAAAAATACAGCTATTCAACAAGTAGCTGTATTCTGCCCTTCCTCTCTGTGTGACTTCTAAAGGAAGTACACAAATCCAAGAAGCCCCAAGTACAAGAGTTGGTTTCAAGCCCACTACTCCATGACCATACCTGGGGAAGTTAAGCATAGTGCAAGATTTGCAGAACATGCATTGATGGAAGTTTTAAAAAGTTAGTTTAGTAAAAAACAAAAGCAGAAGTAGAAAGGAGAAAGGGGGGGGGGGGGGGGGGAATACGAGAGGAAAGAGGAAGAGAGAGCAGCAACAACGTGAGGACACACAATCCCAGAGAGGAAGGTTTCTACCTTTCTTCACAAAGTTCATGCTAGAACAGAACATTACAAGACATGTCTCCTTGACCTAAAAGAGCACCAACTTTTCCTAGGCTCCACACATTGAAAAGATTTGAGCTGTGCAGAGCAAACTTTGCTTTTTACAAATCTCTACACACGAGTTATTATATATTTGCCAACCCAAAATAGCCTTTATTTGCCACATCTAGGTACAGAGGCTAGATCTGTGTGAGGTAGCTATCTCAACAAAGTGTTTTGTTGATACATTTGCTGTCCTCTGAGAAACAGCTGTTTCAGCTTCTTTCACTGACACAGGAGCGATAGGTCAAGGGGCACTACTGGGTTTCTCACTCTAAAAGCCTGTAATGCACTGTCTGTGTCTTCTGTGGATGAAAGAGCTGCTGCAGAAGACTGTTAATTGCCCCCCTGCTCTCACAGCACTGAAGCTGTGAATGGGGAGAAAGACTTGGGCAAGAAGCTGGTAATCTGCAGTGAGCCTCTGACCTGGAATATTTAATCAGGAAGTATTTCAAGGAGAGAGAACTCAAACAAATTGAGACAGATAGAGTTTCATTCTATTTTACAGAATAAATATGTTCGAAGAGAGTACAAAGGAGAAGCAAGGATGAAATATGCAAAATTATTTGACTGGATTTGAATTGTCGTATCTGAAGAAATTGACTGGAAACAGTAACAGAGGCAGAACACTAAACCAGGAGTTCACGGGATTTGGATCTGATCCCCACACCATTGATCCACTCTGACCTTGGACAAGTCATTTGTTTGTTGTATGTTCTGAAAGACAGATACTAATAGGACTAACAGATTTCTAGGATGTATTTTGGAACACTTTATGAACCAATACTGGACTTAAAACCGTAATGAAAAGGGAACTGCAAAGAAACTTACTTCAGGAGTAATTTTCAAATCACAAGCAAATCCCTTTCCAATTATTACCTATTATATTTTATGTTTCACAAATGCAAAGTTTTTTCTATACCAAGTATCTGAGAAAAGGCCTGTTCATTTACTCATGTACTTGAAATTTCTATGATTTTTCTACTGTCTTTTACTTCCACATTTCCATTTCTACTGTATCTGATCACCAGACAACTAGATTAATTTTATCAGTAAAAAAACAACATGCATTTTTTAATACTTTCAGTCCACCTGGAAAAGTTTAAATGCTTGACTACAGCTCCTCTGAACTACCTGACATTTTGAGTAGCTTCTTTGTGATCTGGCAGCAACGAGATTAATTCATCCTTTCCCCTCGATTGATTGTTTTTGTTTTGCTCTAAACATTACACTTCACCAATTTTTTCTATGAGACACATCTCAACAGTTCCTTCCCCATTAATGACAACAGAGTCAAACACATTGCTTGCTTGTTTAGCTAGCAAGGGCTTCAAAATGACCCACAAACCTCATTTGGCCTATAGAGTTATAAAATACTGCCCAGCATTGCTAAAATTTATGGTCCATCTCCTTAAAAATCCCTATATAAAAATCATTCAACCCTGTCAGTTAAACTGTTTGGATTTAATAACATTCAGGAATTACAGTGTAAGCTTTTTCGCGAGCACTCCCTGTGTATGTGTAGAGGGATGAGAGGCCACTCAGCCTGTTCACATGCATTCTCCGTGGGTTTATTCGGACTTTTCACATGTATGGATCCTCTTGCAAAACAGATCTCATCTGCCCAGTGTTTTTCTTTGCTACATGGCCTCAACTCCACAAGAATAGAGACCAAAGTTATAACAAAAGGCAGTTTATTTTCTCCTTTGGCCATCTGTTGGAAATGCAATATTTTTGTTCTGGTTTATAGCAGGGTTTAGTCCGCTGGTGTTAAGGAAACTGATTTTTATTTATTTTTAAAAAACAGTTTTAATACAGGCTTGGACTACAGGCACAACTGGTGCCTGATTCATCGTTGCCTTCATACATGTAAGAGGCAACCAACAAACTAGTAGTTTCCTAAAACTGCTATTTTCCTGAATTCTTATGTAAATTTTATAATATGTATTCATACAATTAAAGCATTTTTCATTAATAAATCCCTGACTTTCCAACAAGTGCATTTTCTTCTAATTGTGTATTTGTGTTGCCCATGCAATTCTGAACTAATTAGATTGCAACTACATTAATCTCTTTCATACTTGCTAAACTCAATAATTGTTCTTGCAACAATCAATACACATTTAATTAATAGGAAAATAATTGGCTTATTAAATTAACATTACTTTCCCATATTTTGCTGATTGTTTCCATTGAAATGCTATTTTTCATCTCCTGCAGTAAATTTAAGTTTGGAAGCAAGGAACTCCTTAGGCCATTTTTCTGGGTTTTGAAATCAGCTTGACTTTTGCACATACATGATTTAAACTGTAGACCAGGATATAAAACATTTGATAGTGCTTCCTCAGATGTAACTCAGACCGTACCACTTTCCCCACCAGTTCTGATATTACTGTTACACTTAAGTCAAATTTGAGAGAACTCTTAGGTTCCAAGAGATCTCAATTTCTACAGATTTGTGAAACATGCAATAGTTTTCTTTTTTGGCTTCTCTATCAATGGAGCTAAGCTACTAATAGGAGCTATAAATTTAGTAACAGGGAGGGTAAATTTTATATGTAATTCACAGCATACTGAACACCAGAAGGCTTAGTCACAATGCAAAAATCCACAGGAACTTTAGATTTTGTCAGGTTGCTTGGTTGGGGAATTATTCTCAATATCGAAGCTGTTAAGTGTAAGGATCACATGAACTATTTTATCTGCAATAGAAAATAAAAAACTTAAGACTACATTACAGATGCACCTGAATTCCACAGATAATACTAACCATATGAATTTTTGCTATTGAAATCACATAGACCACACAAGCAGTAGAGGTGTCCTCCAGAAGGTGGATGGTTGTAAGGGCCCATACGAGTCCCAGGCATGACAGCAACCTGAGATAATGCTGTGATATCATAAAGAGATTCAACTTTAACCTCAGTCAGTTTGAAATGTCATCATATATACTCATTTTTATCCACAGTAGGTGTGGCTTGAAACAGGAGTTAGGAAACTGTATTTCATGGTTTCTGGAGCTTGTAGATACATACTTGCATGGACTACTGGACTACAGTTTCTGGCAGAAATGAGATCACCATCATCAGTAAATTTTGAAAATGCAGGAGAATGCTACAAATAAAACATATGTCTATAATTCCACACCACAGCTTCATTACCATTAGCTTTTTTTTTCCAGTACTTGCACACATGTTGAAATCCACACTGTTTTTTCCTAATATTAGTTTTGAAATTTTAAGTATCATAGAAATATTCCTGAAACCAATGGCATTCTAATGTTTTACTTTATATGAAGTTGCGGTGGTTCAGCCCCAAACAGTGGCTATGCTCTCACTCCCAGAGAAGAAGCAGATAGAGCCTCAGTGGGTTGGGGTAAGGACAGTTTACTGACTAAAGCACCATTAAAGGAGAACAAAAAAAGCCGGTCCCAAATTTCACCCAGTGATACCACAGAGTACCTTACTGACCTGATGACAACACAGAGTACTGAACAACATGAGTATCAACATGATGCCCCAGCCATGCTCAGACAGCCTTGGAGGCACCCAGGAGAACCCCACCCCAGCCAGCCCCTTTTAGGAGGGAATGATGTCAGGTGGAATTGAAAGAGCCCAGGATAACTCAACTCATCTAGGCTAACTCAGATCACCTGGGTTGGCTGCTTACAGAAGTTACCTTTGGCCTGGCCAGAAACACAACAGAAGTCCAGGCATTTCAACAAACTGCATTTGGTGTTATGAATCAATAACATGCAGTTACTATGTAAGCTCAGCACTGCTTGGCATTCTCCATTGCCTGTTTCCAGAGAGGAAACAGGCTGAGTTTTCCTCAATCTTTCCCAGCCACCAAATCTTGCTGTTCATCCTTTGCTCTTCTAGGTGCTAATGTGTTGGGGTTTTTTTTCCCTGTTCTCAGATTAATATTCAGTCTCTCACATTGTATCCCTGAATCTTAATTAATTCACTTGGAGTTACTACACAGTACAAGAATTATCATTTACTCCCTACAGCATGAGATCAAGATTTTTTTATATATATGTGCACACCTTGAAAGGGTATACTAATTTAAAGACTTATGTAAGATATTATTTCAGTATTTCTTGCTACTTAAAACAATTCATTCACTGAACAAATTAAAGTGGAAATGTATTTTAAAGTTTTACTTGAGGCAATATAAATTACTTTTGACCCTTATCTCACTGATATTCAGGACAAGTTTTCCAGCTGAACAGCCAGAAAGGAGAGCAATTTTTATTCCAAACTACCCTTTCTAAAATATATTTAGTCTTCATGACTTTATGTTCTACTGTAGGATAAAGCAATAAAAAAATTTGTCCCATTTTAGGAAAAGCTTCATCTGCCAACTTGATGATCACAGACATTTTGAAAACTACTATTTGAAGATCCTTAAACTTCAATGAAAATGGACCTGAAGTAGACTTCTGGGGGGTCAGGTTGAATGGTATAAGTGCTTGAAGAGCTGGAAAAATATGTTGAATTAGAACTGGTTTTTTTTTCCTCAAAGAGTAGCAGCAACTGTTGTGAAAATTAATCCTCTGATCAGTTCCACAGGCTTTCTACTAGAACATCCCACAGAGAATAGTATCTTTAAATACAAATGAAAATGCATTCTTGCCTTGTCCATTATTTATGTAAAAAACAGAACTAGTCCTTGGTATTTTACTTGCTCAGATAGGTTTTAAAATTGTACCCTTTTTCATAAGTGACACAATCGCTTTACCAAAAGATGTAATAACTTGGCTCAAGTGACTGTTAAGAGGCACACCACTGCATCAGGGCACTCAATGGGAAAACATGTATTTTGGAGGTGTGAGATTGATCCTGCACTACGTGTCTCTTAAGACTCCCTTGGTTCTGAGGACAGAAAGCTCACAAGATGGGTTACAGCAAGGAAAAAGGGTTAAATAAGTGTCCCTGATAGTAAGCACACACTTCCTAGCTGCTGAGAAACACTCCTGCTCCCCCACCCTGGCTGGGATGCCATGCACTAAATACAGTCAGATCAGCTTTCCAACCACTTCTACTGGCACACAGTGTTTTGGAGGAAGGAGAGAGACTGTAAGCAGGAGAGACTGTCCTGATCTGCGGGTATTTTGAACCATTCATCTAGATAATAACTGGTTGCTTAAGTACATGCATGCACATATGTGAAACCATACTTAATTTCTTTACCCTTTTTAATCTTAGTTTCTGCGGCTCTTCTTCTTGCTGAGAAGTTCCCATACAATTGCTAGATAGTCTAAAATAAAAACAACTTACATTCAGAAGCTCCTAGACATCCATATTTTCAAACTGGGAGAGGAATTTTGGTTTTATGGTCTCTGCGACAAGTCAGTCAGCTTTCATAATGCACAGTGACTTACCCAACCAGGTTTCTTCTCTCAAGACAGACTTTGGAGCTGAAGGCCCAGCTGCTGCTAGTGTCAATTCATAGAATTACGGAATCACAGAATATCCCGAGTTGGAAGGAACCCATCAAGTCCAACTCCTGGCTCCACATAGGGCTAGCCCAGTCAGTGCATGGGACTGAGTGCATTGTCCAGATGCTTCTTGAACTCAGTCAAGATCAGATTCTCACTGGTTACAAAATCAGGCATTAGCTGATATGACTCTGATAGTTAATACTGGTCCACCCAGGTCAAGGCAAACAGGCAAGCAGGATTTGTTAAGGCACAGCTCATGGAAAGCAGTTTGTATAAATCCAGAGAAAATAAACTGCACATATATTTTTGTCTTCAAACACCACTACAGGTTATAATTACCATGAGATGCTAGAAGCACTGTTTTCTCTGTTAAATTTACTTAGAACAGCTAGAATTCTTAACTTTAAACTTTTTTGAATTTTTAGAATTGTGTATTTTTTTGAAGAGAGGATGCAGCCTTGAGGGCTTCGTCCTCCTAGCATTGTTATACCCCATTTTTATTTTCTGAGACAGACAGATTTACCTAACATTTATTTAGAACATCTCCATTTATCATTGCTTCATGACTGATGAATGAGTTATTTAAGTGCCCTTTTATTATCATCAGTCCACAGGAAAGGCCATTATTAAATAATAATAAAAATTATATACAACATATCTTCCAGGCACTCAGTTTAACCAAGTAAATAATATGCACTAATGTAAACCTCTTCAAGCTCACTGATTATCTAGTTACCATACTTTGAATTAATGAAACTTGCGTCAGTCTTTTTGTTCTTGGTTTTGTCCTTCCCACACATACTAAAGATTTATTTCTCCTATATTTTTAGGGTGCATATGGTCAGTAACTATTCAACAGCAGCAATGGCATCGACTGACTCCAAAAAAAAAGCCTCACTTAACCTAAGATTTTATAGATTATGAATGGTTATGTACACATATTACAACATTAGAGAGCTTACATTATTGGAAATGTCCTCAGTGACTCCAGCTGTAACTTTGTATACCCTTCAATAGCTCATTATATTCTGTACAGTTGTTCAAAAACTTAGTCATTATCAGAAAGGAAATAGAAACACATCCCCTGAAGTATTTGTCTTTTATTAAAAACAGTGACAACATCGTCTTACTTTCTTCAGAATTCATCACTTTCCTTGGACATCTGATAAAGGGTGTTAAAATGTATTCAGTTGCCTGGCAATAGGCTGTTTTATTAATAAAGCCAGTCTTCAGATGCTCAGCTTTAAATATTAGTGTTGTCATCTGTGCACTGCAGACTTCCACTCACAGTGAAGTTTAAAGATACTCAAATTTAAAGAAGTTCAAATAGACATTTTAACAATAGCTGCTGTTTAGACTCATTGATTCCACTCTGTAACAATAACAAATGATTTTGAAAAAATTTTTTTTAAAAACCTATTTCTTCTTTGAAGGTAGAGAAAGTAAAGCAGAAACATTGTGATCAAGGTCAGACCTTTTAATTAGTGTCTAAAGCTTCACATCTAACAGATCAAAAAGGACAGATACAATAGCTCGTATGATCATCAAAGTAGTGTTGCTTACCTTAGGACATTACTGAATGCTGTTCCTCTTATAAATAAATTCTTTATGCTGTATAGTTCTTATTAACTTCAATATTGATTTTACATCGACTCAAATTATGACCAAATGCTTTTACAATAATGCATTAGAGTTCAACTGTCAAAATGAGTTCTTTTAAACAATATAACTTTTCATTTTGAACAGATGGACAAAGCTTTCTTTTATGAGGAACAAAAGAAAAACTTCAATTAAATTGTTCGGAACTGCAGGCACCAAACAAGTAAAGGGAAGCTTAAAGCTGTTTAGTCTAGTTTTATCTCAAAAGGCATTCTTTCTCTAACAGCTCAGTTCTCCACAGTATTCCAGAAACAAATTGTCTCACCTTAGTTTCAATGGAATGGCACCTTTCTAATGCATACAGGCACAGCGATTATTTCCTTCTTCCATCTAAAGGTTTTAAAATGAATAACCCAATTATCCAAAATTACAGGGTAACTTGGTCTTCGGGCTTTCATTCAGCATGAAAACAAACAAACAAAAACCACACAGGAAAAAAATAGTACTGAGGGCCCACTGGCATGAATCTGCAATCATACATAGCTTGAAACCAAAACAGAAGCAAAACTTTTGCCTTTACTTACCTCAGGGGATAAGAGAAACAAACAATGTGTGCCTAGGATATCTTTTCATGTAGTTATTTGGAGTCCTTTGAACCTCTGCAGGTAGTTAAATAGCTTTTAAAATGCAGTTTATAGTCAATATTTTGCATGACTGTAGGTATCTGCAAGTCCTTGCATGTTACGGACACAGCAAATAATTTCGCTAACGGAAGGGCTAACTCATCTTAGAACTAGGATAAGTATTTCCTAGAATGACCCCAAACCCAGTACCTCCTGCAATAAGAATTACTCATTGATGTGTTCTTCCTCAGAATATGAAGCAGCAAGTCCATGGTATTCCACCAGATCCAAAACACAACCCCAAGAACAGGGTGGGAAGGGACTGGCAGTCTGTATATGCATGACCCAGCTCAGCCTACTACTGCAAAACTTTCAGCAGGGCTTATTATCCTTTCCCTCACTGCCACACTAATACAGCCACACTCAGAATTATTCTGGACCAGAAGCCAGCTTGTATTAGCCTGCAATATGCAGTAGAATGTATTTGTTCCCCAAAGACCAATTAAGTGTCCCAAGCTATTACAGAAGAACATGGGAGCAGAAGCGAGAACGGTATTTTACAGCGGTATCTTTATCCCACTCCCAGTCTTATAACAAACACAGAAGTATTTTCAAAGGGCAATTCCCAGCCTCCCTCCACAGAACTGCTTTTAAAAAGCAGTTCGAGGAATGTGGTGGTATGGGCTACTTGGTTATTAAAGCATTTTTAAGATGGTGACAGGGTTTTTACAGGAAAACAGTTGAAGTCCCTCTTTGCTGCCTACTAACAGGTGCGATTCACCAGAAAGAGAGGGCTTTCATTTGTTGGCATTTTAACAAATTGCAATTTCAAGTCTATTAATTAAAACATTAAAGTAGAAAAAAAATAAAATAGCTCTCATGGGAAAACCACATTTCATTATTTATGTAAAACCAGCACTTTATAAATATTGGATTGCAGTGATACATCCCCATATGTCAAGGTTTTTGTTCATCTGAATAGTCACTAATTATTACTAGAATTAGTTGTGATCCTAACAAGAAACAAGGTAATTAATGCCAAAATTCCCCAAATTAATTCCAATGGGATTTATTTACCACAGTGGCTGTAATTCACAGACTTAGATCACAATATCAGCTGCAAAAAGGGGAATTCATCAACTTGAAGTATAGTTTCGCTTCCCAATCAGATTTCTCTTTTGTTTCCAGATGTTCAGTGTCAACAATAAAGCGTCATTTTCTGTAACCACTGCTTGATTTCTGCAAGTTGTCCTTGCAAGAAATCCCTGGTCTGGATTTGCTACCACCAAAACATGAGTCACGGTCCAGATAAAAACAAGTTCAGAGCTTTAGGAATAGGTCGGCAGCAATATTTCTAATTTAGAGTTCCTAGCTGCCCCAATTCTGTGTCAGGAGATGGTCAGAAATACTTCAGTCCCAGTATCTCAGCACGCATGCCACACCATACAAGACATGAAAGGCCACAGGATGCACATTCTTCTGCCTACCCCAACTCCGGCACCAGCACTAGCAAGCACTCACACCTGAAACAACACTCCCCTTTAGGCAATGGGTAGAACATCTCACCTGGAATCTCTCAAGCCACGTACTGAGTTGCAAGGTGCAATGGAAATCCACCTAAGTCTCTCCAGAAAGAGTAGATACTAAACTCCAAGTATTTTACACCTACATTCTTTCTGTAGAAGACCTGTCAGTGTGTCCAGCTGTTCATTCTTTTGTAGTTATTGTTACAAAATAGATGAGAATTGTGTACACATATATCAAGGTGCACGTAAATATCCAGGGCACAGTGGCTATTATAGTACAGGAATAAAATAAGAAACCCACACATGCTAGAAGAACACACAAAATATTTTTCTTTTTCAAATTTCCACTTTAGCTGTTTTGTAGCTAAACTCAATGGATACAGAAATTGATCCCTTCAGAACTATTCAGAAAACTATGAATTATTTCTGAACTGACACGACAGTATCAGATTTTTTGTTATTTTAAAAAATATATAATAATTCATTTTCTGATTCTCTAAGAGTTTACTGTCTGATTCTAAACCTGAAAAACTGGAGTTGCAGTAGGAGAAAACCATGCATTTCAGTGCCTGATACTTTGCTTTCCCTTCTCTATCTTTATATCAGTTAAAGAGAAAGAAAAAGCCTTTTATCATTTTGTAGTAGAAGTAATATATTACAGTTCTTGCAAAAAACAGGAAAAAGCAGTTTGGGATTTGGGGGGTTTTGTTTTTCTCCTCATTTCCATTGCCATCCTCTGCAATGAAAGCACATGCTTTTATCTACATCCAAACTGTTTCCCAGCTATTAGGAAACTCAAGGAATGTTTCCAAATTCTGCTCAGCTTCCTTAATTAAACTTTTGAAACCTGTGGGAGCATCCCTATGGGAAACAGACATCGCTTTATGCAAGGTTAACATTCTTTCGAACTCTTTCAAAGCCAATCATGTAAGAACTACTGGCCTCCACAATTTGAACAAGGTCTTACTAACACTGATGGATCATGCCAGCAAAATTCCTTCTAGTTAAAAGCATTTGAAAGACACACAAGGGGAGAAATAGCATTAAAATATTTATTTATTTATTACCAGACAGGGACTCTCTCAGAAAGAAGTAAATCAAAGCTATCTCACAGAGCCTTAGAAAAGATGAAAAGACAATGTAATGACAAATTTTCCATGGCCCTTGAATCAAGAAGAACACCAGTTTGAAACTGAAAATCATAGTAGATTATTTACGGATGATCACTGCTCCAGGATGCTTGCAGAATTATAAAAAAGTAAGACATGAGTGTATTTGTAAGAGTGTCTGTCCTAGAGCCTGTATTTGGGCTCTACTCAAGAAAATGCTTAAAAACTCACATGATTATGCACTTGTAGTCTGTTGTAAATCACTATTAGTGTGGAATGAGAAGTCAGACCAAAGCAAACCCCTCTTATTTGTTAAGCAAGGTAAACTAATTACCAGACTTATGTATTTTAGACTTGGTGAAAACAGTCTTAAGTTGACACAATCTGAATTTTAAGAGCATACTCTAAAATAGACAACTTGGATAACAGTAACATTACCTAGACATTTCAGCAAAATACAATCTGTGGTATTCCACTAGGCCACATAGTACTTCACAGGAAGTCTTTGCTAGGTAAGTTCCCTGGGAAGTTATTGAAGTCTTCCCATTGATTTGACTAGAAGAGGAATTGTATAATAGCTTCGACCTTTTATGAGGTTGTGAGCCAGTATTCAATAATCACAGACTGGTTTGGGTTGGAAGGGACCTCAAAGCCCATCTAGTTCCAACCCCCCATGCCATGGGCAGGGACATCCTCCATAGCCCAGGCTGCCCCAAATCCCTGGACACTGTCAGGGAGGGGGGAGCCACAGCTTCTCTGAGCAATCTGTGCTATTGTTTTACCACTCTCATAGAAAAGAATTTTCTCCTAATATTTAGATCTCTCCTCCTCCAGTATACAGCTATTACCCCTTGTCCTATCACTCCAGGCCTTTATAAACAGCCCCTCTCCAGCTTTCCTGTAACATTTTTAGGTCCTTCAAGGCAGTTAAAAGTTTTCCCTGGAGCCTTCTTTTCTCCAGGCTGAAAAAGCCCAACTCTCTCAGCATGTCTTCAACAGGAGATGTGCTGTAGCCCAGTATTGCACTAGAATAATCCAAAGCCAAAGAAAATCTAAAAATCATTTTATTCTAATGCAGCCATCTGATAAATGGTAACATTCCTCAATGTTATGAAATGCTTCTCCCCTCAGAGTTAATAGTAAAAATTCTCTAATGTGATAGGGCTGGACAAACTCAAGACAGAGATGAAAGCCACGAGTCTCCATAATTACAGCAGCTGTTTTCACTACACATTTGTTATCTTGATGCTCTCTACACTCACTTCCAAAGTGTTCCAGCCCTTTCCTCTATGTAGCACTATTAAAAATAGTGTGGTGAGTAAGACTAGAAAAGCAGTTCTCCCCCTGTTCTCAGCTCCAGTGATGCCCCACCTTCAGCACCGTGTTCAGTTTTGGGCTTGTTACAGTTTTGCAAGGTTGGGTGCTGGAAAAGAACAGGGGGTGCAGAAAATGGCTGCTGTGAGGAGCTGCTGGAATTCTCTGGAGCTCCAAAATGTAAACAATCCAAGGTCAGAATCAATGTTGACCAGGGCCAAGCCAATGAGAGATAGTCATAGCACCTCTGAGAATCACATATAGGAGAAAACAACCCACAAGCAGCTGCATTTTGCCACTGGAAAAGGGAGTGAGCAGATCTAATGAGCTGTGCAGACACCAGGGCCAGGAAGGGCAGGGAAGGAGGTGCCCCAAGTGCCGGAGAGAAAGATGCCCATGCAGCCCATGGAGAAACCCCATGGAAAAGGCCGAGACCCCATCTGCAGACCGTGGAGAAGCTCCACGCTGGATGTAGCAGGTGGAGACAGAGAAGACACTGTGACCCTTATGTTGGAGCAAGCCCTTGCCAGCACTTGCAACCTACAGAGATGGGCAAGAGAATTGCACTGGAACAGGTTTGCTGGGGGGAGGCTGGTGCCCCCCCCCCCCCCCATGGAGGATTGGGACTAAGAGACATTGTAATTTATTGCTGCCCACCATAGCAGGGATCCAGGTGGAGCAGCTGATGAAGAGATAAAGCCCTGGAGGAAGAGACTCATGTTGGAGAAAGTTTGTGGAGGACCGTCTCCTGTGGGTGGGACCCCACAGTGCAGCAGGGGGAGGGTGTGTGGAATGAATGCCCCCCCACCCCTTCCCCAGCTGAGAAGGAAACCAACATGCAAGGAACTGACTGAAGCCCCCATCTCCCACTCCCTGCCCCCCTGTGCTGTTATTGGGAGGAGGAAGGGAGTGAAATCATTATTAGAGTGGAGTCTGCTAAGAAGGGAGTGGGGGGAGAGGTAAAGGTGTTTTAAGATCTGGGAAAGGAAAACAGCTCATGAAGCAACCGAGAACCCCATTATTGTTCCTACTCCCTATCCCCCCGTACTGCGAGCAGGGGGGGGAAGAAGGGAGTAAAATCATGGCTAAAGGGAAATCTGCTTAGAATGGAGGGGTGGGGAGAAGGTGCTACTGAGAACCCCATTTTCCCCAGTCCCTGCCCCCACTGTACTGCGAACAGGAGGGGAGAAGGGAGCAAGATTCTGATTAAAGTCTGCTAGGAAGGGAGTGGCGGGGGGAATGTGTTTAAGACCTGGTGCATTTTTTTAAGATTTGTTTGCGCTCCTGACTCCGATTTTCACTGTACTTTTTAGTGTAGTGTAATAAATTGGAATAGTTCTTGCCTTCATTGTGTTGAGTCTTTCACCCATATTGTTGCTGAGAAAATCATCTCTCCTTGTCCTTATCTTGACTCCTAAGCCTCTTAATATATATTTTCTCCCCTCTCCAACTTAGAAGGGGAGTAATAGACTGGCTTTGGTGGGCATCTGGCCTCCAGCCAGGGCTAAACCACCACAGGGCCCCTTACTGCTGGAAAGACATTGAGGCACTAGAATGTGTCTAGAGAAGGGCAATGAGACTGGTGAGAGGGAATGGAGAATAAGTGTTATGAGGAGCTGCTGAGGGAACTGGGGTTGTTTAGTCTGGAGAAGAGGAGGTTGAGGGGAGATCTAATCTACAACTACGTGAAAGGAGATTGTGAAGAGGTGGAGGCTGACCTTTTCTCCCTAGTGACAAGTGATCAGACAAGAGGAAATGGCGTCAAGTTATGCCAGCAGAAGTTTAGATTGGATATTAGGAAAACCTTCTTCACAAAGAAGTTGTTAGGCATTGGAACAGGCTGCCCAGGGAAGTGGTGCAGGCTCCATCCCTGGAGGTATTTAAAAGACAGATGTGGTGCTGATGAGCATGGTTTAGAAGTGGATGGCAGGTTAGTGTGATGGGTGGACTTGATCAAAAGGGTCACTTTCAAACAAGACAATTCTATGATTCTTCTATTATTTTTAGTCCATTTTTACATTAAGACAAAAAAATCCTGAAGCGAGTTTCGTAGATCTGTAGAGATTACCTTGGTAGTCATATGGATAGTTTGAATGAAATTTTCAAATAGTTAAAGTATTTGTATGTATAATTTAAAATGTTGTTGATGTACAGCCAAAGTAGTTACAGTGAGCTGTAAAGAAACACTAAACAGTCCCTTTATCAGATGTTATGAATGCCAGTTTCCCATAAACTTCAGGGGCTTGCAGATGTCACAACAATCTCATCACATCAACTGATGTGATTCTGTTGAGATGGTGCATTTGAGTCTCATGAGGAAATAAAACAATGACTGTGACAGTTTAGAGACCTGCTCCTACTATAAAAGATTACTGCAACAAATCTACTGGAAGAGACTTTTATGTGAGCTAGTCACTTTAACATCAGAACTAGACTGAAATTAGAAAGTAGTATGCAAATTTACAAAACCAAAAATCTACAGCTTCTCTCTATAATGACCATAAACACTTTAGCTACTTCTTGCTTTTTTACATACGAAGACAACTATCCATCTTGTGATATTAACAAATATTATTTGCTGTTCAGTCTAACTGTAAAAGCAATGGATGACAATTTTTCAGTCCATATCAAATTAGTGCATTTTTACAGTGCCCTTGCATTCAATTTTAAGCAAACTGACATTTTCATATTATAATAAAGTATTTGAGAATTAAAAGAAAAAAATCCATCTAGAAGTATTGTGTTTATTCTTACATACATATGCTTATTTTATAAAATAATTGCCATTAACATTGATGGTTACCACAGAAGACAGTTCTGCTACAGCAGCAGACACATTTTAATCCAAATTTTTTATATTTGCAACAGGTCTTTCATACTTACATACTGTCATGCTTCACCATTACAGTTCCACCATCGCCAACAGAAATAAAGAAAGATGAGTTATTTCATTAGAGTCCAGCTTTTTCAAAAACCTCTTTTCAGCCTGATTTCTGGAGGCAATTATGTCATGGAGAACATCGCATGAGCTAATGCAACAATGGGGTGCTCCCCATCAATCCAGTTTCCAAGTTCTTCACTTCTAATCCCCACAAACGTGTGTGCCTGATGGAGCAGGCTGCCACTGCTCTGATAGAGGGCAGATCCCTTGGGTGAGATTGGGCATAGAGAATCACTAGTTAACTTGGAAGTGCTACTAATAGGATTTGTTTTCTTTTGCTTTGTGTTCATTTTACTGTGTCAAAATAATGAGATACTATACAATGAAGCACTGATTTAAGTTAAAAAAAAAGACAAATGGCTGAAAGAAAAGGAATATGAGCCTTTACCCAATTAAAATATCATACTTTATCAACAGATCCCTCAGAAGATATAGATGTATATATAGGTAGATCACTCTACATGGAAGAGGCTTACCTAGAAAATTTCAAGTTCTCTAGAAAACTAGGTGTAGAGGGAAATCTTGATGTATGGGTCTTTCTTCAGTCCAGTGAAGCTCTCAAAGATGGTCTGGTTCTCAGACATAGTAGAATTGTACTGGGTCTAATACAAAGATCCCGAAACAAAAAATCTAGGAGGAAGGAAACCCCAACATTAGGTATCATTTTTGAACAAATACATGTTTTCTGCACCCTCTTAAGGAAAAGCAAGGTAATAGGGTTCTCATGACAGTTCTAGAAACAGTTGTCAGCTGTAAAATAGAAACTATTGTCCCCAGAAAAATTACTAGCAGTTCCCAGCATTAATAGCTACATTTTGCAGTTACAGTGTTCTCTTGCATCTTGTATTTCTTCATCTGTGCCCAAGACAAAAGTACTATGAAAAGTGTCAGATGTCTTTACATTCACACCAAAATCATCTGAAAAGAGAGATCATGGGAAGAGTGAAACTCCAAACTGGAAGCAGAGAAGAATACCTTAGAGAAGTGCTATGGAACTGTTAAATTCTGATGACATTCCATGGGCTGATCATTTGGAACTGGAACATAGCTCTTAGTCTTGTAGACCAAGAATATTTATTGGTAAGTATTCTGTATCTTAATCTGTCCCAAATCTTTAAAAGAGTTGTTAAACTTGTTTTATTGATTGAATATGCTTATGACCCTTGTGTGTATTAAACAGTTAGGTCCTAGGAGACTGTGCAGGATTATGAATTTCTAAATAATATTTTCATTTTCAACTGAGAAGTTAATGTCTGGAAGTCCTCAATCAGCATGGAATGCCCTCTGTTGTCCTTTGCATTGGTCACATTTGGTTTTTTGATACAGTTTTCTTTAGCACTACAACCCCAAATTTTCATGGCTGCAAAACAAGACTTCTGTAAAAAAACCTGTTTATATACCTTAGCATGCAATTGCTCGTATTTTTTTGCCAGGTTTCAAGTATGATTTCCTTTATTTTTCTGTAAAACTAATCTTCCATTTCTGCTTGCAAAATACCAAAGTATTTTAAAAGAAATAACACACAAAATTGAACTTGAGATTAAGGTTTCGTCTTGAAACATTACCCTTTACTATACCTGTCTCTATTTTTAAAGCTTTCATTTTTATCATCTTCAGAATTAGGAACCAGTTTTAGAAATCTGTGAGGTTCTTTTTCTACCTAATTTGTGAACTTATGTCAGTCAACTGACTCATACTGGGGGAGCTTCATCCTACTGCATTTCTTTGAGCCGTACATGTGACACCAGATATAACTAGCAGAAAAATATTCTTTTATAGTATAGACTAAATGAAAGTGACATTTACTATAAAGACAAGGAGAGAAAAAGAATAAAATACTGTTGTCGTCTTATACTCTCAAATACCACCTTTTTTTTTTTAACTGCAATTATTACTAGAGCTTTGTTTACAGAGACAGCTCCTGTCTCAGAGAATTTAAAATCTGATTAGAGAAAGTGAGAAAGTGAAAGATAAATGGAAAAAAATAAATTATCCTGTATACTGTTTTCTTTCTATTGAAACATATTTCTCAGGTAAAGAACACTTAAATGACACAGAACTGCATTCTCTAGGGCAGACAACACAAGATACTTGTACCCAAAAAATTATTACTACTACCCAAAGCTTACAATAAGAGGAATCCCAAACTGTCTTCTAGTTCCTAGTGTTTAGTCCTATGAACAACAGGAATTAATGGTTGTACTGACAACTGGAATGGGAGAAACCCTTTAGTACGTTAAAATTTAATAGCAACAACGACCTTAAGACCAGAAGGTTTTCTGGGCATTAGTACTAGAGAGCCACTTCTAATTCAATTAAAGCAAGCTTCAGTTCAATTAGCTATTATTTATAGAGTTTAATGTACCTATTTTTCATATTTGTATTTTATGTTATTATATTTCAGCAATTTTTTCACTTTCCCCTTGCATAGAAATTCTTTTGACATCAGCAGAAACAAAAGTCTCAGTGGTCCAATGCTCATGGGCCTGTTTCCATCGCAATTTAAAGGAACATAATTTAAAGCTCAGTAGAGTGAAATTAATGTAATTTAATAGAACAGAAAGATATTCCTCTTTTTAAAAGCTATTTTTGTGTGTATTTAGATTTTATTTGTGGATCAAAGGCAGTGGACCATTAATAGATACATGATCACAGAGCATTAAACAGTGTGTTTTATTCTAAGAAATAAATAATTCACCATTTTCCAGCCTGCAAAAATATTAATGGATTTTGCATCTGAAACATTAACATGTTTGTTCGCACATCTCTGACAAACAAAAGATTGTTTCACCTGTGCATAAAGTCAGGCCTAAAATTTCAGGCTGGGTTTGGGATTTTTTGGTTTTGTTTGGAGTTTGTATTTTGAGCTTTCAACTTGGAAGTGCGAAAGTTTCAATTAAACATCCTTAGCAAAGGCAGATGGAGGCTCAAAAAGGTAAATAACTTATAAAAAATTATCGAGAATACTAAAACAGTGAACCATTTCCCTATGGATAGTTCTCACCACCAGTTAAATTTGTATCATTTGTTTTAATTAAAAGATTTGGGGAAAAATAAAGAAGAGAGGAGAACAAGAGTTAAACAGGTCCTGTCTTTGTGCCTTCATAAACTCCTGAGCTGGTCAGAAAAGTTCTTGTGGTAGGGAAGGATATCTATTAATCAGAGGACATGATCTGTTGGTATACAAAGTTCTTATGGAATAACTCCACTAGTTTCAAGAATTTTTAATTCAAAATTTCAGGGAAGATTTTTTTTTTTTTTTGAAAATTCTTAACAATGGTACACAGGTTGAGCCCTAGAAGAAAAACAGATGTTCTAGTTCTTATTTTGAACCATCTCAATATTCAATGTGAAGTTAGTCTCTCAGGATTCAGTCATATTAATTACCTCCTTAATGCAGAAGGAATAAAAGAGGCCACAGAAAGAAGGCACACACCTATATGGAAAAGAAAACAGCCTCCAAAAAAGCAAACTCTGGCTGCACTATCACATATAATTATAAATACCACCGAAACAGTACTCTTAATGAACCCTTGCATTATATTCAAAAATGGAACTAAAACCAACTACAAAATCGATATTAACAACTTCAATGCTTAATATTCACATGTGTAAATTACAGAGGTTAGAAAATTAATTTCAGATATTTTTTTAAAAATAACGAAGTTTGTTCTAGAAGATCCTGGGAACAACAGGATACAAGTTAATGAGCTTATTGCATAAGTAACAGAGCAATTTAATGGCCCTCTTGTCCATTCATATGAAGGAGGTCAAATTGCACAATCAAATGACTACTCAAGACTTAAGTACCTAAAATATACAAAGCTTTCTGAAATGACAGCAGCTTGTGTTTTATACAATTCCTTTTGCATTTACAAGATGCTGGAGCTAAGA
Organism: Laterallus jamaicensis coturniculus; assembly: GCA_022605575.1. Classification (NCBI taxonomy): domain Eukaryota; kingdom Metazoa; phylum Chordata; class Aves; order Gruiformes; family Rallidae; genus Laterallus; species Laterallus jamaicensis. Next base: position 10,460,826 of record JAKCOX010000005.1, read on the forward strand.
CATATCTTCTTTCCTGGAATAAGTCTAGATGTCACGGAGGAACTAAAATCAGCCCTAGGAACTCTGCAACTTTTTGCTGATCAACTTAAGAGAAGAGCCAAGTGAGTCTGCTCTCTGTTGTAAAGTATGAAGAGATTTATGGCATCACCCTCACGATAAACAGCGGCACACTGGCAAATCAATGTGCATGGTGCTGAGGATCCTGCCCAAGGCCAAAATAACCCTTCTTTACGTATAGAGTTTCAAGCCAAAAAGTAGTTTGTTGGGCAAATTGCTACTTAAAAGTGAGATTTTCCTAAATTCTTGGCTAGATTCAGAGGTAGTCAGCTCCTGTTTTGCTATCGAGAAAGATCTTATATTCATTGAGTTCAGGGCAGATCTAGTAGGAAATTCTCATGAGGAATATTATTCCACTCAAAAAGGCCAGGTACCTGAAACTTAGGCTGGGTATTTGGAAGAAAAGAGAAAAGAAAAAAGTCTGTATGAGCCCCCAAGCTGTGTACTGGAAATAAAGACTTGTTATCCTGGGGAAAGGGGAAAGAGTAACATGGGAGGCTCCAAAAAGTAAAATCATAACACCTTTCTCTTATAAAAAGGACCCACAAATGTAGATGAAAATGGGAAAGAAGGAAAAGACAGACTCTTTCCTGAATAGTAAGGCCCTGTAGACAGAAAATTCCTACAGTGTAGACACATAAATTCAAGAGTCTTCACCAAACCAAAAATCGTTTAGGTTTTTTTCCTAGTTCATGGATATCTCACAACATTATTTCACTTCAAATTTTAACAGAATTAACTTTGATGGGTTAAATATATATGAATAACTATAATAATGTATCTTAAATCATTCTGTGTGATAGCAAACCTTGATGATGCTATCTTTTTAAGAGCTTACACTGAATGTCTGAACAGGAAGAAAACAAAGAAAACCCTCAAACAACAGTACTTTTGCAGTGTCTTTGTGGTTCAGTATTTTTAACAGTACTGCTACAGTTGTTTAAAGAAGTAAGCCATGATTACATATGCTGTAATCTTTAATCCCAAATTATGTCTACTTCCCAAATGAACCGAAGTTAATACGTTTACTGTTTCACATGAACCGAAGGAATGTCAGATCAGTTCTGTCCCTTCTGATTTCTGCCTTTGACTGTAGAATTATTACAAACTGCCTTGAGGCATAACTTTCCTTCTAATAGCATGCAGAAAATACAAACCTTCAAGTGTAGTTATTGTTCAGCATTATATAGAAGAAGTGAAGTAACATGTAGTTATTAAATTGTCAGGCATTAAACCATGCACAAATCATAACAAATCTCATAAAATGCTGTGCACCAGCCAAAGTTTACAACTTCAGGATAAGTTCCAGGAGACAGAAACATCTAAATGTCAGAGACCCAAATGACAGCCATCTGCATGCAGGAATATACACGCAGCCAAACAATAACAAAGGAAACAGGAAAAGTATCATGTGATCAATAACAATGTACTATTCCAAGCATACCTCACAGCAGCCATAAACTGAAAGAAAATTTGCTGTAAACCTTCTAAGAAAAAATAGTTCATTTATGTGGCAAGATTAAGCAATTGAAAGAATTTATCTTGCTTTAGTAGGTCCTAAAACCAACCTGTTCAAATATAATTGATCATTATATTGCCTTATGCTAAACACAAGGAAGGAAATTCTTATCCAAAACAGAGATTTTTAATACTATGGACATTAAACATCACATAGTGTAAGCTTGTATACATTACAAAAAGGGCATTATTAGCATATGTGTTTTTATACACAAATGTGGTGGCTTCACCTGGCAGGTAGCTAAAATAACTACAGCAGCTCTTTGCTCACTCCCCCTCATGCCAGTGGGATAGGCAAGAGAAATAGGGGAAAAAAATAAAAGCAAACACAAATAAGGTAAAACTCATTGGTTGACATAATGATAGTTTAATATGACAGAAAAGGAAGAAAACAGCAATAACAACAATAAAAGTATTAACAAACCAACTGATGCACAGCACAATTGTTAACACCTGCTGACAGGTTCTCAGACTGTTCCCAAGCTGTTCCCAAGCCTCCAGTCAACTTCCCCCGCATTATGCCATATGGTATGGAATACCCCTTTGGCCAGTTGGGGTCAACTGTCCCTGCCATGTCCCCTCTCAGCTTCTTGTGCACCCCCACCCTCCTCACTAGCAGGGCAGTGTGAGAACCTGAAAATTCCTGGATTAGGTGTAAACATCGCTGAGCAACAACCAAAATATCAGTCTTATCAACATTATTATCCTAAATCCAAAACACAGCACTATACCTGCTCCTAGAAAGAAAGCTCACTATCCCAGCCAAAACCAGGACAACTATAAATAATGCTATAAATTAGCTTAGAGAATACATACAACAGCTATTTAAAATTCTATTTCATCATACCAATGATTATAGAATATTCTGAAAACTACAAATAAATAAAGCTATATCCACAGCATAGAGAATCAGTTGAAGCACCAGGCAGTAAGTTACAAACATATTTAAAAAACCATGCATTTAGATTAAGTATCTAAAATAAAATATCTAGATTAAATATATAAAATAACTGTCATTAAAGAAAAAAACCCAAGTACATTAAAAATATATATTTAAAAACATCTATTCCTTTGTTCAGAGTGTAAATTCCAAAGTTATACTCTGTTGACAAAACCACTTCTCTATCATTGTACTGCAGAGCCAGGAAATAATCTGTGATAGTTGTGCTTCTTTTGCCATCAGATTGTTTTAGAGAACTCAGAGACTGACATTACTGAAAGATTTAAGGGGAAAACATAGAAAAAAATCAACAATTGTAAATGAGCCAAGAGGAAAGTTTTAGAATTAAGATATTTGGACTCAAAATTCATTAGCACAGTTAATAATACCAGCTATTAAACAATGTATTGAAATATTTTTTAAAATTAAATATTTGTGATTAATATCTCTAATTCTCTAATTCCTACTCAATTTGGACATTATTCCTTTCAAAATTGAGTCAAAAGCTCTAAATACCCATACGTCACCATTCATAATAGGCAAAGCAGTTAGTGTGTGAAGAATCCCGAGAGTCATCCAGAGTAGTTCTGAATAAATTATCACCATTTAATATAAGTAAAACTGACACAGACTGGCTTAAAGGCAGTGACAGAAGGAATATATTTCCAAAGGAAAGACAAACATACAGCAATGAATTGATGGGCTAAAAATGCACGCCTGTAAACAAGACACCCTCTTGGCATCCACAGATAATGGTGCCTCAACTTTGAACAAAGTGATCTCCCAAAAAGGAACAAGAGTTAAAATACACTGAGATGTAGATTACATCCATCTTAAACAACATTCTGGTAATTATTTTCAATACACATATAATTAATTTTTTATCTGGGCAACCACTTATTCATACCTTGTTTATAGTCAAGATAGGAAATAATGAATATTCAAGTGTTTTAGCCCCTTCTCTGCTTCTTCTGTATTTTAAGTTAATAGTAGCACACTGTGCAGTACCTACGAATACAAGTACTCTTATGAACATTTGCAATATTTATGACTGTGGGCTACATCGAATAAATAAATAAAACCAAGTAATTTTCACAGTTTGCCCCAAATGTATCCACTTATTTTTATGCATGACTTACAGTGTAGATGTTTCCTATAAAGAAAAATTACACCTTACAGGAAAACACAGATACACGTTGACATGATGATCGCACAGAAGTAAAATGATTTATGAAATTTAGGGATTGAAAAACAACAGTTTTGTTTTACCTGAAATTATTCACATGGCCATTATGAGTTGGTTATATGGGAAAAGGGGTTTATTTTGTGGCTGTTAGCTTTAAAAAAAAAAAAAAAAAAAAAAAAATCTATCTCAAAACAGCAGTAATTATAGTTAGGTAGAAAAGAACTATGTTGCTGAGGTCATGAAACAACCTTTTCCCAGTATCCGAGTAACTGTAGTTTGAGTCTTGTCACTGTTTTGATGACAAGTTTCATGAAGAACCAGTTATCACTGTGCAGTGCCATCTTTCCCCACCCAAGCCTATATTTGGGTTTTACCAATTTGTATAAAGGAAATTATATTTAACGTGTCACAAAGATTTTCTCAGTTTCTCAATGGTTAAGAAACTGCATGGTAAGATGTTTATGATTCCTTTTTTCTAATTTGAATGCACTGAATAATTGTGTGTTTACAACCATATGGAAGAAGACATTACAAATGTGGTTAGACATTCGCTATCAATAAAGTTGTCAGCCTGCCTTGCAAAGGTCACATCAACTATGGGAAGTACCAGACAGCAGAGGAAGTCATTGCACACATCAGTCATCTCATTAAAATAATGATATAAATCACAGTATGTCCACTTTTTATATCACTATCATTCAGCAGAGTTACATGCTTTTAAGTTCAGTTGGCAACCAGCCTGCTTTTTTTCTTCCCCTTGCTACAGTTTTATAGACTGAGCAACCCTCTCTCTTATTCACTATTTTCCTCTTTCTTACTAGGGAGATAATATTCTGCATGTCATTGTCAAGGAACTGTCTTTTAAACTGGAAAAAACCTGTAATAGAGAGCAGATGCATGCCAAGCCCAAAACATACAACTCTATTTAGTTCAAGGCATCAAGACCTACAGCAGTGGGAAGTACCAAGCCTACGCCAACACTCTCGGAAACACTACAAAGCTGGAATATACAGAGAAATTGTTTTTTACCAGATTGTGCCCAATGCAGATACTATGTCTCTTTCGCTACTGACCTCAATCGTAAGTTTCTTTGCCTTACACATTGTCCATCTCTTTCAGCATTCAAAGCCAGGAGCTCAACAGATATGAGCAGAACCAAAACAGCGAAAGCCATAACCAAACCAAAATATTCCCAAGCACCAGCTTTTCTTGTTTCAGTCTAATAAAATGTAGCTATTGCTTTTTAATCAAATAAGAATTTCCATATGTTCCAGTGATTGCCCACATCCTTTACTGGCAAACAAAGAATGTTTTCCTATCCCCGTATTATGTTTCTTTGTTTATATATGCACTCATCCAAATCCCACAAACAAAACCAATGAATACTTGAGTTTGCAAAAAACTGATTTTCTGGTGAATTATATTAATGAGGAAGAAAAAAAGCAGTCTAAATACAAGTGAACACACCACAGAGTTTAAAAAAAGCTAACACTTTACCTTTTCAGTTCTATTTTAATACTGTATTTCATGGGGTAATGAAAGGACACACCAAGTTAGTTTACATCCAATTGCTGTAACATTGTTACCTCTAAAAATGCCATTTTAAGGCAAAACCTCAACCAAGAAAAGTCCAAAGAAACGAATTATCAGTTAAGTAAAGCCATCCCACTGATTTTTTCAGGTTTGCAATGCAAAAAATTTTGTCTCTTAAGTATCTCTGTCAAGAGAAGCAAAGTTGTGAAAACACAGAGGTTGCAAAGGCTTGCCATAGTAATCTATTCATTCTGATTTAGGTACCATCTGATGTGCACTTTTCTACCCTTTCTGCAGTTTCCTCTCTAAATAGGAGTATATACAAGAGTAATTCACAAAGAAAGGCTAAAGAGGTAAATACAACTGAAGAAAGGTAATGACTATCTCCACAGGAGACAGGAGACATACAAGGCATATTGAATGAATAGACAAGGCAGGCTGAAACAAAAATAATGCCATAAAAATATAGACCAGACTTCAGACAATGCAGAAATTTGCAGTAGTCGATTCAGTCTGATAACTGATCATTGCTTTAGTGGTCTGTGAGATAACAAGAGCATAGCAAAGTGCTTCTAAAAACCATTTTTTTCCTTGGTATAAGGATTACACGAAGCATTTATATATATACACAGACATATCCCTCCATATATACATATACACACATACTTAGAAAAATATTTCATCTATACATATAAATACTAAATGAATAGCTGCAAGTGCAGTTTTAATTAAGGGACATGAAGACTCAGCGCATCCATCAACTTCTAATTGATTTAGTTTCCCAGTCTGTAAGAGTCATCTAAGCTGAAAACTGTCAAAGGAAGTGTACCAGGAAAACTAGGTCACTTAGTTGATCTAATACATAATTTCCTACAAATTGCTAAAATAATATGAAGATTAAAACTTTCTGGGAATAATATGAACCTACTCCTATTCCCAAATTTTGCCACCTCCCTTCCTCCATATTATTTTCTCTCACTAAAGTCACTTGTCCTGTTTCCCCCTCACAGTTTTCAATGGCCTCAAAATTTTTATTACCCTTCCCTGGATCCAACACAAGAAGCATGAACTAATCTCACACTTCCCTACAAGAAATGGTATTGTTTTATGTAGCATCTTGAATGGGCAAAACTGACTGTAACAAGTTCTCTACATAACTTCCATGGGGTTTATTTTCTTACAATAGGCTTATTCCCCCTCTAGTGCATGGCCTTGAAACAAAAAATAGCATCTTGCAGAGGTTCCACATAAAATCTAAAAATTGTGGAGTATTTCTTTTTTTATTTAGTCAATCCTAACACATTTAGCAATTTAATAGCAGCTGGTTTGAGAGTACTTTACCATGCTGATAGTTTATTTCAAGGTAATGTTACCTCCACGACAGTATAAATTCAAAGACTCCAGAGTTCAACCATTCCCTTAGAAAATGTGAAAAAAATTTATTCTTGTATGTGTGAGATGCCACACTCAAAGGAACATCAATGAGAAAAAGGACACAGACTTTCCTCACAGCTTCAACTTTTTGCATCACACAGTGAGAACCAGTATGTCTTTTGTAAGAGTCTCTTTTCCTTCACCGGACCAATATTGTCATCATGAGACATTACTACCTTCCCATTTCAAGTATTTAGATATGTTCAGCTTTACTGAAAGTGGGCTTTGTTAACCCACCAAAAACTACCAATGAAATACATTGAAATACATGAAATACGGGGAGTCTTTTTAAAAGACTCCATGAATTTGCACACGAAGAAAGGAATTTTGCACAAGAGAAAGGAATTGCAGATTCAATTTTTAAGTTTTTTTAACAGCAGCTAGTTATAGTGGCAACATTGTTTTGAAGATGTCAAGAGATAAAACATAAATGAAATAAAATAGTTGAACTATTTAGGGTCATTTATAATTACACAGTACATGAAATACCATTAAACACAGTAGAATCTAATGGAGATGAAGTCAATGGTTGGTTACTTCTGTTCACATCGGTCAGCGGATTGTTCCCTTTGTGACTTTTTTGTGAAGGATATATTTTGTTTCTTAAAGTCTTTTAGCATCACACTTAAAAGTAATCAAAACTGCCACCACAGCTGATTAAGGCAGTGTGAGAGAGTCCGAAAATTTTTTGCTCCATAAAAAAAACAAGTCACAGTAAGGAAGCTAACAGTTATTCTATCTTTGGGCCAAAGGTGTCACAAAACATAGCAGCATCGTATTGCCTGAGGAGTTTGAGCTGCCATCCTGAGCAACGATTTGATATGGAGCTGCCTTGTGGTATCAGACTTCACCCAAACCAATACAGCTGAGGGATTTTTTCATCTGTCAGGCATTAGGAGACTAGCATAAGAAACAGTTCAATTCAGAGACTAAAAACAAATACAGCTTGTAGAGGTGGTGTCACTTGCAAAATTTGGAAGGATGCATTCTTTTTAGACCATTCAGGGTGTGTTTCATGAGCAATTTTACTCATTGCACCCTCCAAACTGTCAAGCATCAATGCTCTGGGAAGAAACTAAGACCAGGGAGAAACAATATTATTCATTTCTCATTTATCTGGCAGAGAAGTAGGTAAACCGGCAGAGATATAGGTCTAAATAGTAAAGTGTCTTGTAATATTTATAATTCCATGCAGCCTTTTGTGCATCATACTGTGCCTTTTCATCTCCCTTCACTGATGATAAAACTGATGGAATCAAGATTGCTAGAATTTGGCCTAATCTATCTACATCATTATAACTGGATGGAGCAGTTGGGCATTGAGATTGGAATCAGTTAATTTAGCATGGAATACATCTGTCAAACATAGTGTTAAAAAACTAAAAGTAATCAGGACAGGATATTACAGAAGCAATGAAAAGGAACACATATATAGAGCATTTAATGGTGTAATATTTAGGCCCAATAACAGTCCTTGTAAAGTTGAACACACACACAAATGCAAAAGCTAATGCATCTCTTACCTGTACTCAGCATTGAGCTCTAACCCAGAATTTCTAGTGTGACCTTTAACACCCTTTCTAATCACCATCATATAAGATTCCGCTGGTCTTGTTATTAGAAAAGATAGATTAATAGTCAACATTTTAGTTTCCACTAGGACCCACCTGTCCTCCAGATTTCTTATTTGAAAACTATTCTGAACCACGTCGTGTCTCCCATGATAGCCCCAGTCTACTTTTCTATTATTCTCATTGCTATTATTAAAAATGAATTAATCATCTGCCCTTGGGAATGGCAAATCAGAACAGCTCTTGCAAACCCGGCAATGTAAGCTAGTTTGGATTTAGAGACTTGCAGCCAGAGGTTATGGGCAAAAGGCAAAGAAACTCACTAAAAAAAAAAAGCAATTTGACAGTTTACTGCAAGTCAAAGCCCAATGTACTAATGCAAATTGCCATTGATTTCACTTAATACACCAGTCAGAATTGTGACAGACAATGGCTTTGATTCATGATCACTGTCAATCTCAACAGCAGCAGCTGAAGTGGATGCCACTCCCTTTGGTAATAATACTTATTTGTCTTAAAAAGTAAAGTGCAAAGGCAAGCAGTTAAAAAGAACTTTTCTGAAGATCTACATATATATACTCAGAGGGTGGGAAGAAAAAGTCAGATATTTATTCCCAGCTTGGTACAAGAGACACCTAGTGCAAGAAACCTGGGACCCGAGACTAAGTTCTATACTACTACAACAGTACAATAACTCACCATTCTTACTAGGAGCCATCCAATAATATTGTAATTGTATTAATAAGCTTTTAAGTGCACACCACTGAGATGAAGAATAAGATACTTCTGAAGATCTTACCTGTTACATAAATGAAGAACATGCAATAAATTTTTCAGAAAAAATCTTGATTTGCTCCCCTTCAAGTACCTGGATAATTTAGAACAGAGGAAGATATTACAGCTGTCCTTTCATATAAAATCTATATCTATCTGCCTATAATGAAGATTGTTGGAATCTTCAAATTACTGTGAAAGCAGGTTACTTTGCTATTTTTATGGGGCATGGGAAACAAAAGGAAGAAACACAAACACATCCTGAGAGCATATTTTGCTTGATGACAGTAACACTTTTAAGGACTGGTTGAAACAGACATCCTCCATCCTCTGTTAGGTTCCTGTCTGCACCTCCCAAGAACTAATGACTTTTCATTCAGGAAAGAACAGAGAGTAATTCATCATTATTAATTTCCATAAATTGTAACATCAATGGTTAATTTAAGACCTATTCAGCTTTTCTAATTCATCAACATCAATTGTTATCTACTTCTAGTATGCTTTTTGGCAAGATGACTTGTATCATGAACAAGATCCAACCAAAACTGCCCTGAAATATGGGCAGTGGGGTGATTTCTAAGGCAGGGATGGATCAAAAGGGTCAAGATTGAAGAACTAAATATGAGAGTTAATATGTTTCAGGCCTGTTGGCTGCTCATACCCGAAGGAGACGAAGGACTGTGGAAGTGGAATAACTGGGGCAAACGTGAGGCAGACTGCTGAAGATGAAGTTAAAAATGAAAAGGTGTTAAGGCAAAACATAAAACACATCGAAAGTCTGCTTCCATATATCCATAGGAATGGGCATTTCTATGTCACCTGCCTGCAAAAAATTTTCATGTGAAGATTCAACTTCTTGGCAAGAAGATCAAGAAAACTGGTTGTACAAAGCAACAAACCTCTCCTAACATATTACCATAGAATATTTCTGCACTCACACACTGTGAATAGAAACATTTGTTTCTGAATTAGATTGAGAAATTTAATGAAGGAAAGTGAGTTAAAAGGAGTTAAGAATATAACACACAGTCTCCAGATCACTCCAACTGGTACTAAATAATGCTGTCTCAGTTCAGACTTACACAAGCCTCTGTCTATTTATCCTATGGAGCCTACATTAGTTCATGACATACAGCAGACAGACAATGCTGAGCTATTTAAGGCATTAATATTTATAATTGAAAAAAGGGCTTAGAGAAAACTTCATTAGAGGTATATTTCAGGAGGCATCCTTTCTGTGATACTTGCTCTTAAAATTCATTAAGGAGGGTATGAATATAGACAGTCCAATTTTTGCGTCATGAAAAATGAAGAAAAAAGTTTCATTACATAAAACGTTAAAAAGATTTCCTAGACCTCCCCACAATATTTCACAGAGTGGCTGCTGCAAAGGTGGCAGTTTGTGACAATATAAAATTTCCAAGTGAAGCTTAAATGAAGAGCAGGTACAGTGATCAAAGTTAACAATATCTACTGCATTGCCTTTATCCACTCAGCAAGTCATCTCATCACAGAAGTTGATTAGGTTGGTCAAGAGCTATTTGCACTTGGTAAATTCACGCTGACTACTTCCAGCAGGAAATTGTTGGAGAGTTATAACATAAAAGCAGTTTAGTGAAAGCTGTAGATTTTGTCTGCAGCTCTCATTAAGTCCATGGGATACCATTTCATAGCGTTGTTCACTGCTGCCATATCATAGCAGAGACCACCAAACTAGACTTTTCTTCAAGAAAATGCTTTGAAATGCTTTTGAAGTTATGACAAACCCTAACAAGTACAAAATAAAGCAGAAACATTATGTATCCCATGGAAATACAATCATTAGTTTCAGACATGTAAAAGAGAAAACAGGGATACAAGAAGGTGGCAGAAGCTGCCTCAAAACAAATTTTTAAAAGGCACATTAGACTTGAAATTATCAGGCAACGCAGCAAGCCTCTGCAATCCAGAATTTCCATTTCTCACCTTCTCCAATAATCTTTTCATACACTTTTTACCATCCGTAAAAACCCCATGAATTTTCATATAGATGAATTGTTATCACATACAAAAAGAATACAGGTTTTATCATTTATCAACTGTCTGTATCATCGCATTAAATTTTAATAAGTGAAATATGTTTGCTTTTAGGAGGAATAAACTCACATCTGTAGTAGTTGTGTGGGGCTTTTAAAGAATTTTTTTTTAAAATGGTAGTAAATCATTTAAATGAGACAAATACATTTAATGAACTGGACCCATTTTCTAGTACAACATCTGCTTCACAATGTTTTCAGTACATTTAGTGATTTTAACACAGATCTAATTAAAGAAAAAACCCACAAAGAATAGAAAAACAGCAGGCCCACAAGCTTGCTGTAAAAAGATAAAGTAATATAAAATAAAGTAAAAAACCTGATTCCTTAATGGTTCAGTTGCCTCTCACTTATTCTCAGCTCTCAAGGATATCCCACATTGCTCTGACTTGCTTATCCACACGAAATTCCTTTGCATTTCCTTTTACTAAGACAAAGATAATATATCCAGCAGGTTACTGCAATTTTTTCCAGAAAATAACACTATGAAACTTTAATATACTGCTTTAAGATCAGTGACTTAAGTGTGGTAACTTGCAATTCCATATTTAATGTTCTAACATTGCCTTCTTGTGGGGGAAAAAAGGAAAGAGAAAAATAGAAAAGAAATTCCTAACATTTAAAGCAAGCACTCCTGTCATCTTTCTGAATCAAACCTTTGTTTGTCCTTACTTATATATATATCATTTCTCAATAATGGAACTGTCATTTAGTATTTTTATCAATGTATTGCTTTTAAGTCAGTCAATTAGTCTGAAAGCCATTTTATTTTGCAATGATTTATTTGAATTTTATTGCCTTGTTCTCATCATTGAAAACCACCCCATTAATGTAAATATGAAGCCCTATGAGAACCTGAAAAAAATATTCTTTGAATACCCTGTTTTTAAGGGACAAAACTATCTGCCAAACAGATCAACTTTTATCAAAATGCTTACATTTTAATCATAGATTACTGAAAGAAACTTGTGAATAATGTGATTGACAGAAACTGTGCTTTAGCACATTCTCTTTCAAGTAAATTCTAGCTTAGTAGTCCCAGGAAATCTCTCATATAAAAATCAAAGATGCTCTGCATCATGCTGATTTACTGACAGCCAGGAGGAAACAGGTTTGTTACAGCCTGAAGAACTGGGTTTGAACTTGACTTTGACATGAAAGCTAAGAGTCTGTCTCGGTGCCAGTTACTTCGGGTCAGCAGCGTTGCTGGAGTTCTTTTAGCCACTTCACAAACACTGACAGTCATTTATCTAGCTCTTGTTGACATTTTTCTTTCTAGACAGTCTTTCTGGAGGACTCCTGAACTAATGACTACTTGGAAAGAAGAGGTACTCAGGACACAAGAAAGCGTAAGTGGTTTTGGCAAAGGTATGACTGCAGTTTAGATGAGCAGCAGAAGGAAGAGCCTTTGTAATTATGGTCAAATGACCTTTCTCAAACTGGTTTCCTTTTTCTCTCCATTACAAGAGAAAGCAAGTTGGACAAGAGGAAGAGAACATGGTTTGGTTTGGGCACAGGAGAGTTCACATGAATGCTTGCATCAACATGGCACCTGTTGGTTTAGTTCTCTGCTAGCAAGACTATTCATCAGTTCTTTAAGGTTTTTTTTTCCCTCCAAGACCTTCCAAACATCTCCTCACTACAGATTTCAGAACACAATCTGAAATCTACATATAAAAATGCAGCATACAATATTAATCAAAGTGCATTTACTATAGTGAAGTGAAAATTTGTTCTGTGCTTTTAAGGCGACGTCCAAAACCAAGACAAGCAGAAAGTCTTTGGATTGCTTCTGGCAACTTGAATACTTGAGAGCTTCTTGATTATTTTTGAGTAGATAATTTGTTAAAGATGGAGCGTGCTTCATAAAAGGCAGAAGAGAAAGAAAAGAACAGCCCAATCAAAACCAAGGAGCATACTCCTTTCAACCCAAAAGCTTTTATCACACACCTGTGCTTTTATAAACTGTGTCAGCAAAACAAACTTTGCCAACAATATGAATTTCTTATAAATATGTATTACTTATTTCTGAATTTTTATTTCTTATTTGAATGTTTTTAACCCTACACACATCAAACAGCAGAAAGAGTACAATCACCATCACCTTAATGGCAAAAATGTAACTCAAACATCTGCTGACCTTTGGGGAGAGGCTGGCTGCAGTTCTCTTGTGTCAGGATTTCAGACTGAGCTATGGTAATTGTGGAAAGTGCCTTAAGTATTATATAATATTACATGTTTAACATATTAACCCATAAATAAGAATAATGGTGAGATGGCTATAAGTGGAATAAAAAGATAGCTATTAATAACAACATCTTCTCTCTGAAGATATCCAACACATCCTAATTAACTTTGAAGATTTATTGACCTATTTTTATAGATGTAGTAATTGAGTGAATAAGCAAAGGCTGAGCTCAAGGACACCTAGGACCCTGTAGTAGGCCAGACTCACATATTCATCACCTTGCTCCCTGTGTCATTCTTTAAGTGGATTACTTCTGAATATGCAGCAGTAAGACAAGCTTTTTAATTTCAAACGCTTATGAGTGTTTTGATATCCGAGAAATATGAGGTAAAATATGGCTAAGCTCTTACAACATTCCAAAATTAAGGAATCTCCCCAAGTCAGAGTTGTCCCCTTCATAGGAGCCATTCCAGCACAGTTTCTCGTTCTGCGAACTGATCAGCAAGGTACTAAGGACATGTGCTGCAAGATTAACAGGGGAAATACATTTTAAAAATGCTCATTGTATATAATATGTTACATTGCAATTCTTATTACTTACTATATACATTATAGATGTTGTAATATATAAAAATTATATATTTATTTACAGATCTTCCTCATCAACAAGCATACTGATGAGAAGGTTCCTTCAAATTTCAACCTAAACAGCAAAGAGTATGTTCTAAATTATTCTATAAAACCACTGTAAATTAATTCAAGCTAGAAGGGTCATCCCACATGTATCAAAAATAGGACTTTTTACTCTATTGCATCACAGGATAATTCTGAGTTGCAGGGCAATTATTAAATGACAGAAGGTTTCAATTAATTATGGTTTTTTTTAAAGGTTCACAAGGGAAAGGGCAGGAGATATTAATTGATTTATTATACAACAATGCTGCTACTACTAATTAAATCTTTCATTAAGATCTTTTAAGAATGGGTAATATCCATCTCTTTCCTTCTATCTCTTGCATTCATTGATAAAAGTAACAGTGCAACTTCGTATTTATGTTCCTCTGTTCCTGTTAGCTACAAGAGCCTAGTAGACCCATTCTGCTCTCCTTTCATCTTACTTAAAATAAGATGATTATGGACAAAATAGAGCAATTTATAAAAAAGTACTCCCTCTTTCTTTGAAAGGAAAGCATATTTCTAGTTATTCAGTTATTTCCACCGACTTCAGTGAGGTCTCTGAGATTTATGGCAGATAGATTCTCTTTAATCCTGATTTTTGCCATCACTGAAGTCTCTATCTCCTGATCATAGCTGTCATCTTTTTCAACTCACTAATTGACAGCATTGAACACAAAAATCCATCCAAATCAGAGCACTGGTGTGGCAAACACTGTTAAACAAAGTATAACCCTGAAGTGGAGAGAAGAAGAGCAAAAAGAGCTCTAGAAATCTGTTTTCCATGTTCTGACAGGCAAAGTCTGTGGAGACCATTTACCTACATTGACTGGATTTTGTCCACTGAGATGACCTCATGGATTCTCAGGGCTGTGGCAGTACCCCGCAAACATTTTCATGATAAGGTCTGTCATTGCTCTTCAGTGACAGTCTCATTATCCCCTATTTAATTTTCACTCTTAGTTAAGTTGCTGTTTTATAAAGCCAAGCCAGTGTAAGAAAATTGTTTTAAGAGTTCAGAAAATTAATGAAAAAATACGCATTTTAAATGGAAGATAAGCTGATATATCTCACGAAGGCCCAGAAAAAATTGATTTTTGTCTGTACTTGTAGACCCTAACATAACAACTGGAGCACAAAACCCAGAAGTATTAAGAACTTTACATGGCGAGAAATAGCAGTACAACAGACACCCATTTCAAACAGAATGTGCTAAATTCCCATCTTAGATGAAGGATCTTTGACTTGCTGGTAGCATCCTGAGAAAGGCTCAAGTATCCTCAGCAGTAAATAAAACTCTGCTCTTCATTTTTAAATGGCCATCTTCAGCTGGAATTAATTTTCTGAAGAGATAAGACTCCTCATAGAAAAAGCATAGAAAAAACCTAAAAAAGCCCCAAGAAAAATTAAGAAACAATACATGCTCTCGCAAATATATGTCTAAAATATGAAATTCCTAACTAAACTCCGCAGAAGTCACAGAAATTAAATACCTATTATCTTTATATAGTACATGGGAAACTGAAAATTGGAAAGGATTAATGGTAAAACAGACTCCACAGAGAAAATAATGCTCTCTTGGCTTGTTGTTGAAGCAAGAGTAAAAATGAGGAAGTGTATTCAACAGGATTATTATTGCTTGAAATATTTTCACATCCCCAAATATATTTATTTCATACATATAAACCTCTAAGTATTTCATGTTTTTTCCAAGGCGCACCTGGGAGAGCTAATCTCTTCTAATTTCAAATACCAGTCTGCCAAGTCTTTCCTGGGTCACCTTCAGAAGGAAAACAGTATTCTAAAGGAAAAATTAAAAAAAATATTTATTTAAATTTCATAGAAGTTACTGAACACATTGCTAAACACAAGGATCCAAACAGCCAAGCCAATGTAAGAAAACCAAAATTTTGTCAAGATAAGATTTATAGAACACTTACTGAATTGGAAAGCTTTCTACACCGTAGCAATGCTGTCATTTCTCCCATTAAAATTCAACTTGCAGAGTTTGCGCCTCCTTATCATCATTACAAGACAGGCATGCATAACAAAAGGAATTTACATTTTTCAAGAACTCTCACCTGAACATTTTGTTCAATTGGTTTATTACTGATTACCACCTAGTTCAGCTACTGAAAAGTTCAGAAATTTCTATGTGACCAACAATGGCATAAATCCTTTTCTGGTGTGATTCTATAATGGAAATACATAACCTATGAAGAACAGGAGCTGGTGTTTATCATTTTAATATTAACAGGAATATTAAAAAGACCTGACCAAGTGACAGGTGATATAGCAATACATAACTATAGTATAATCCTAAATATATCCAATACCAAAATCATTTGGCATCAGTATTACTGTGGTATTGTTTACATTAAAAATACCAGGCCAAGCTTATATGGCTCTGTGCTGCTCTGCTACTTCTATAATACCCATTTCTCTCATCCCTGAGCTTGGCTGGGATCATTTGCACAGATAATCAGCTCCCATTGGAAAGGGGGAGCAGAGCTTGAGCCAGGCTATGCTCCTTTAATTCTTCTTGAACACATGGGTATCAAGCTAGCAAGGGTGAATGAACAGCATACATATAACCACAGAGGGGTTTGGGTTCTTTTTTTCCACTTCTTTTAATCCTTCCCCTCCAAGTCTTCTATCACCAAGATTTTTCTCCCTGGAAGCAAACAACACTGTACATTAGTGAAAGATCATCCTTGATAAGTAGTAGATCTCTCAAACTCCCTTCAAAGGCACAACAGCTACAGGATACCCATTTTCATATCACACATTTGCATGTAAGTACAATATTGAAGGCAAGCAGAAAACACAGACTGAATACAGAGACGTTTATCTCATCAGCATGTAGTATAAATTGATAAAGTAAGACAATGGAACATGCAGACAAACATGTAGACACTTCTTAAGGGTTAGATTATGAGTTAGAGAATATTCAGATGAATCCTTAAGCATATATTTCTGCAGATGCATCTACGGATTTCCAGCCCTCCTATGCTAATCTGTTTCCTAATCCCTCCAGGACAGTTATATCATCTTTTTATCTTCCCTCCCTTTAGCAGTCTTCTCTCTCCTGCAGGGAAAAAGGCTATTCTAAGTTGCTGAACATTTGGACCTCTCGGAAAATTAATCAGTAGTGTAAAAGAAATTAGGTGACTGCTGGTGAGCATAACTCATAAATGATATAGTATTTTTACTGAAAATGAAGCCACTTCCTCTCCAGGGTCTTACCATCACTTCGATGTTTCTCCAGAAGCACAAAGTATTCCAGAATATGGTGGAATCTTCAAGGTCATGCATTGTCCAAAATAGTTGGGAACAACAACAAAACCCTCAAGAACTGTCCGACCCATCCTGTTCAGGGTATCAATAGGTGTATGCAGATTAGCTTAATTTGCATTTTGCTCTGAATGACACTTTTAATGATAGCCTAATCCAAATGCTTTAAGAAAGTGTAACACAGTTACCTTCTCTAAATGCAGAAATCCTGTTACTTGCATATATTGAAGCTGATTGGAAATCTGCACACAGAGAGGAAAGGGGAAATGAGAAAAATTGCTGCCAACACTTCAGAGGCACAACAATCTACAGAGAGGCCCATGGACTCCAAGGCACTGGACCCTGAGGAATGAATCCCTTCCACACAGTTGCTAGAAAGGGCACAAAGAAATCCCCCAAAGGGGTAGCAGGAGAGGAACAGAAAAAGGGAGTAATAAACCCACCACAGCAAACCCAGTCATTCGTCAACCTTTGAACACCTTTTTTTGATCCATAAAACCTACCTAAAGAGGCTATTTTCATTAAGGCAAACCTTGTCCTTCTGTCATTACTTATAACTCATTAACTTAAAGCTGGCTCTTTTCTAAGCAATGAATCAGTACAATTTGCTAATATCATCAATTTCCTGTCTGTAATTTCATTCTTCTTTTGATGCTTCTGTACCAGAGAGTTACTTAAAAACAGCATTACTCAGTCACACTGAGCAATTAAAGCAGTAAGATTCATAACTAACATTATTTGTCTGATTTTCCCTGCCTCCATTCTGTTTTTGTGTACCAATGGGTATGAAATAACTGCTCCCTATTCAGAAAGCATCATGATGTAAAATAAACAGGTGAGCTAAAGCAGTAGTAGTAATTTTCATTTATGGAAAAAGTTAACAGTAGTTGTAAATGCAACCATTATGTGATTTCATTCCTAATAAACTTGCCTTTATTTTACTGCATAAATAAATAGGACTGGTAGGATAATCAAGGTTTTGCATTGCATAGCTGCTGTTGTTTAGTCATCTTAAAAACTAACGTTAATTGAATATTCTATATAAAGAATAATACAATGTATTAGACACCTACCTTGTGTTTCCTTAGACATAATGAATTTTGAAAGTGGTAGAGATCAGATGCCAAAATTCACTCCCTATCCAGTTAGAAACACTTAGCCATTACTTTTACAGTCCCATCCCAAAACCTTTCATGTGTCTTACATCCTCCTTGTCTTCTGACTGTTTTCTGGAGGGGTGGTCTGAATATATCTATATATACACTATCGTGTATACACATTATGAAACTCTCCTAGACCAATGGCTTTGCTCACAGCATCTATCAAACCACATTATGGCTAAGTGTATAAACACCTGTTCATACGTATTATAAGTAGATATAACAGGCCTGTTGAGTATTTCATTTTCATTCTCCAAGTTCAGCCATCAAATTAATGAAAACCTGATTTCAGCTCCTCCGGTTTAAGTACTTATATTACCTATCAGAATTCAAATGCAACTTTGTCAGAAAGCACAGATGTATACTGTATCTCAACCACACAAATGTTTGTCATTTCTAAAGAAAATTTAATTTCTGTTGTTCCCCAACTGTTGACACATGACAAATAATTTCTTATTCACACTCAATTTTTTATTTTTAGATAGTAATAACTTTGTTGCAAAACTAAATTACTCATTCCCTTTTCTGTCACATCTTGCATTCTTCCTTAGCCTAGGTAGTAATTTGTCATAAAACTGAAGTAATGTATATATAAATATGCAGTTTGTTGCCTTATGATTTTCTAGGGTGGCAACACCATTCCTAACCTACACATCAGTTTTACCACACACCAGAAGGCGTATTTAATATTTTAAATCACATCATTTAACAGTAGTTTATGACACTTGTGGGGTTCTTTTTGTTGACTTACATGTATGTTGTTTAACTGTATAGGTCATTTTGGTTGGAAAGGACCCTTAAGGTCTTTGATTCCAACCATTTTAAAATGTAAACTCTCTTAATGAATTTCTGACATGTCTTAGGACGAGTTACTGAAAGAGCCTTTTCTTCCCTCTCAGTTTGGGATTAAAATACAGATACTTTCCACTGGCCTTATTTTGATGTCCAGCTAATCATTATTTTCACATACATAATTTTCACATCAAACAACTGAGCAGTTAATATTTTTTGTATTACCCTACTATAATTCTCTTCTACTCAGATTGGTTATGGTACATATGAAGGGGTGTGGGGTTAGAGAAGAATGTGGGGTTTTTTGAAAGGAAACATTTTGAGAAATGTTATTAAGAATCCTACAGCTACAAGACAAAGACATCTTTGCTCTGGAATGATGTTCAGTTATGTCTGTACAAAGCTAAGCAGATTGTTTCAAGTCACCAGTGAAGAGGAAAGTTGGTTAGTGACTCATATTTCCCAATTTCTGGATGTTAACATACTGAAGCTTATTATTTCATTGGAGACCTATTATTTCATTAAGAAACAACAGAAGCAGGCATACCTGTGGCAGGAGACTGACATCATATGCCCTGGTTTTACCAGGTCACTTGCTGAGCACACCCGTTTTCCCATTTACAAAACATTATTTGGTAATACTGTAAAAGTGTGGATTACAGAAATGGTACATGGTAAAAAAGGATGTCATTTAATAACCAACACAACCATTCTGTCTTATTCTGTTCTGTACTATGGTTGCTCTCACAGGTGTGCAAGCTTAAGTATTTCCTGTCACAAGTGTTTTACAGATCCTGAACAAGTTACATCTCTTCTTCCCCTGAGAAATAAAGATAACAAAAAATTGTACAATAGAAACCTGTAGGTAATAAGTATCTTAGAAAATTAGCAATATATTCATTTCATTACTCATTGATGTGATCTGAGACGGCAAAATGGACTTCTCTTTCCTGAATGGATTTAGAGAGAGCACGTTTTGTCAAGCTGTTAATTAGATCTTAGGAGACAGGCAAGTCATTAAAGTTTTGTGTGTTCTAAATATTACATTTCTATAAAAGGCTATTTATATATATTGCTTTCACAATTAAATTCTAATAGAAGTACAATTTAAAATGGAAAATATTATTCAGAATTTATGTCTGACAATTATTAGTGCTCTTCTGACAGTGCTACAATTCAGAGGAACTGTCTTGCTTTCTCTCAACTTTTAGAGTCTTTAACCTTGAAGATTGTCTTTGAGTAGTTAATTAGTTTTGTCAGTCAACTGCCTCAAATTGGATTACAAACTTTTTTTTATTTTAATTTTAAATCTTAGATCCTTCTGGCTGAAATGGTGGGGAAAGGACACACTAAAAGCTTAGCTAGCTGTGGGCATATAAATACAATAAAATTAGAGCACAGAGAATATTTCCAGGGTTTCTTTTAATGTGCATATCTGAACAATATTAAAGGATCAAAGCTCTGTCTATCATTCCATTCCATATCTTCTTTGCCCATTTAAGATTAAATATGCCATCGTTCTCTGAATACACTGGAGAGCCATATTGAAATTTCTCATTAACTGTATTATTAAAAGGTTTCTGAAGAACTTGAGATACTTGATAAAACATAATAAGTCTCTTTGGAAAGTTAGCACGAGTTGATAAAAAAATTTATAGAATGTAAAAAAAGAATATAGTCAACTTAGATTAATTTTAAACAGAAAACGGTAACATTATTGTTGTATTACATGTCACCAACAGAAGCAATTTAAGTGATTTTCAGTCACCAACATTTGTTTCTTATCTTTCAATAAATTGCCTTCTTTACAGGCCTTTTTGGTGGACTGACACACCTGAGGAGATATAATCTTATGAGAAATTTCTAGATGTACAAACTTCACAGTATATTTGATAAGTGAAGTCTTCAGCAATCACTGTTTTGAAATCCATTGCTCTCTTGCACAAGAACTTATCCCTGCCTGGAATCATCTGTGCTCAAGTTATTTTATAAGAAAGCAATAATTTGTTAAAAAAGTATATGCTGATACTTTAAAAGAAATGCAATAATGACAGAATAAATCCTGAGATACAAATGTGATTAATACCTAGATAAAATTTCACATTTTAAATATAAAGCCAACACAAACCTATGTACTGCAAATCAAAGGAAAGAATACCTGCTACTGTTTTTTTAATAGAAATATATATTTAAAATCTTAAGATACATAATTTCTTTGGCTCAGTTTATCCATCCACAAATGCAGATGCTTCCATATCTCTCAAGGTTTTGTAAGTTTTATAGAAAAACAACCAACCCCCACCATCACCTCCCCCTCCACCCCATAAAAGAAGATGCTATACTTACATAAAAGGAGTTATGCAAGAACAAATCTGTAGCAGAAACATCATGAACTTCAAAGGCTGAAAGAAAATAAGATTTAAGCAGGTATACAGCAGATAAGTTCTTCTGAAATTCTGAAGTAATTTTTTTCTCTACTTGACAAATTTATTCATAGGTATACTCCCTGTTGGTGTATAATTGCTAAATAATAACAAACTCCCTTTTAATTCTACATCCTGTGGTAAAGACAGCAATGAAATTTGAAGAATTTGGTTTTGACTTGTTTATACTTTCAAATGTGGTTGAAAAACAAAGCTAAAATTATATTTTTAAAAAGTTGAAAGCCTCAAGCCTCTTTCATAAGCTCTTAGCATCGAGGCCTCTGCTTAAGCTCTCTGTAGTCTTTTTGAATGCTCCAGTAGGGACGAGATGGCAAGATATTTAGAAATACTTAACCAATAAACTTAAAGCAATCAAAATGCTTCAAGTTATACCAGGACAAAAAATTCATCCTGTTTTTTGTTAATAACCTAATCTCAAAGAAGACTATTTAAAAACCTGGCTTATCCTTTTAGGTTAGTGACAGATCTATCACTGTAAACTGTTACTCTGTCCCTGAGTAGTAACTTAAAAGAACTTAAAATGATTTAGTTGTTAAAAAATATTCTTATACTATTAACCATAAGAAATTTAGAAGTATACAAGACAGAATTTCCTGAATAAAAAGTGCTCTTACCTGTGTTGTTATTGAACATTCGCTCAGCTTAACAGAACATGCCACCTTTCAGGAACAACAGGAAAAATCTACACAAAGATGTTGATTTGCAGTAAAATAGTTCAAAGGAAGGTTCTTCCTAGCCTCCCAAAGGAAAGTTCAATCTGTTTTAACAATAACACTGACAAAACCATTTGGAAACTTCTCATCTTATGGTCTATAAGCACGATGAACTCCACGTAAATCCAGACGTCCCCTGAACACGTGCTTCAGGGAATTCAATAAAACTGATGTAATTTAGGCCATGGTGGAGCATACTATGTCCTTGACATATTTGCCTCCACTGACCCTAGCAGAAATATTGAGTGAAATAAACTGCAGAATTTCAGAGCAGAGATATTGAGAGGACATCAAGAAAATTCTATTTATCATAAGTTTTAATAACCTAAATCTCAATGAATTTATTGGTAGTCATTCTTCAAGGCTGTTCAAGTGCTAAAGAGCTATACTGGGCCCAAAGTGCTCTGGACTGGCTGTCCCTCTGTGGCAGAACACATCTTTCAGCAGTTAGTGATGCAGAGGCATCTGCCTTAGCTCTTCCCTTATTATTTGGATCAGACCTATCATGGGGTAATACCAGTGGCTCACGGGTGTTTAATGCACCTAAGAACAGTGATAGAAGACTGAACATTCATCAGTAGAAATTGACAGCAAAGGTGAGGCATGAGGAATTGGGCACTGGCCACACAGTTCTGGGAACCGATTTTCAACAGCTTGGTATTTGCTTGCATTTTGTCAAGTGTACCTAGGAGCACCTGTAATCATGAATCAGTGACTTTGAGCACTGCCAGCTCCAAAATAGATATTTGATTCTGTATAATGACCACTTACATTTCACCTGAAATAGCTGACAATTGAAATACATATCCTCCAAACCTATTTTGTTCAAATATTAAAATAGACTTGACAAAACCATCTGCTTTTCAGTTTTACAACTATGACATAATATAATAAGGGTCTCTGTTTCCTTTTCCTCTTCTTCCCTCCCACCCCTGGTCTGGGGGAACAAACAGCTGCTGTTTATCTTGAAGTCATAATTTATTGAGGAAAGGGAGGGGTCACAAAAATAAAAGCAAGTTATTACACCAAGTCCAATGCTTAAGTGTGAGTGCATCTCACAAACAATGATTTCCTCTCTGACTTTTTGCACTGTCAATCTTTCCTTTGCTATGTCCTTACTCTCCCACTTAGTGTAAAATGAGAGCCATTAGAAAAACATTCTCCTCAAGAGCTATGAGCAGAAATAAGTTTTGGCAAAATTACCCAGGCCCTCCCCATTGCCCACTGCCCCAAAGGCTCTTTGCAAAATTCCCACGCAAATTTCACTCTTTCGGCAGTTTTTGGTTAGTTTTAGAACTACAAATCACATTGTTAATCTTCAGCCTGAGGAAACTCAGGGATAGCAGGGAGAACTTATTCTCTAACCTTCGTTTTCTCTCATGCTGCATGAGTTTCATTTCTACTCAAAATTCATTAAGGCGTGTAAAATCTTTGCGTAATTTAAGTGTAATATGCTTTATCACAGTGTATCTTTAAATACTAAAATTGTATCATAAAAGGCTTTCTGGAGAGTACTTGCCCATAACAATCCCAGATTTTGGCGTGTACAACATCTAGTAACATAAAAAACTTTGTAAGCTGCAGTGCATAACGTATCTAGAAAGGTGTGAAAACCATTGATCTGATGTGCTTTTGAAGCAGAATATTATGTCTAATGCTGAATCCTGTCCCTTCCCAACATGCAGCACTCTTGAACAAAGAGAAAAGCAGCTATCAAGGGCAGTAAAGAAGGCTCTGAGAAACGACCGTTCACAAAATTACAGCATAATTTATAAAACTTTCTTGCACAATATTGCTTCTTTTACTTTTTTGGACATCAGGAATATTTTAATAGGCATTTGTAAACATAAGCCACACAATATACTTCTAGTGTTTTCTGTGTGCAACTTCTATTTAAATAACTTGAGACACAGACAAGTAAACTGATTAGAGACATAAATGTGTCAAGTTTCAATATAAACCTAAAATTAAACTCCACGTAGGAAAATTCTTACTGGATTCAGATGCTCTAAAAATAATGACAAAATGTGATACATGATCCAAACCACAGAGTAATCACTAGATAGAAGAGAAAACAAGAGTAACTTCATAGCTGAAGACATGAGGCATTTCCATGTAGAGGTACAACCAAGACAAGAGTTTGTTTCTATGTTTAAAGCTATTTTTATTACTTTTAAAGAGGTAAGGACACAAGAGAAATCTCTAAGGTCTTACACAAAATAATGTATAAGAGTTATTGATTCATTAATGGGTAAGAGTTATTGATTCATATTTATAATATAATTAGGACAAAAATAAAACATGCACTGATTGGTTATTGCATTTTCTAAATGTATTTTTAAAAAATCTATATTTAATCTACAGATTTTACAAAGAAATATCTCTTCCTTAAGATCTCAGGAGTCCCCACAAATGAAAGACCACTAAAATAAGTATGGAAGTCTATCAAGTTGCTCATTTTATTTCTCCTTTCTCGTTAGCTAAGCTAATACTATCAGTTTTTTAGAGCTCCACGGTTTTCACAGCAGCAGTAATAGGTATTTGGGTTTCTGCTGCTAAAGCACTCAAAATTTTGACCTGAAAACGTGCCTGTAAACTGAAGGTCAGTACACAAGGTGAGTAGAACAGTGCATCAAGGTCAGGATTTTTGAAGGGCAGCACACAGAGCATGTCGTCTTTCTCAGCCCTCACCCAAAGACACATTTCTCCTCAGCTATCACATGCATTTCTTCTTGCTCAAACAAGAACGCTCCTTGACAATATCCTCTATCTTTCATAAACATGTACTTAAACACGCGTTCCAACATAATTTTAAAAGGAATGTAACACTGACATAGATTTTTGGATAAACAATGGAGACTGTCAAACTGACAAAGATCTGCAAGCTTAAGAGTGGACATTAAAAGTGCGTGTTGATGCTTTTCAACCTCAATTTTTTTCAAATTACCATCAATTAAAATGTTAACAGTGGAACATTATTTTGCTTTACAAAATATCCCTGACAACTTCTGATTTCCTTTTAAAAATGTGGTTTGATTAAGGACGTAAAGGAATTAATATCTGGAGTTGTAGTAGGAAATACAGGGAGACATCCCCGTTGGGGAAAGCTTTTGTAACTATGCCAGACAAAGTCTCTCACTTAGCTATCACCACGATATTTCAAATATTTCAGGAACTTACTTTCCATGATAAGACTTTGATGTGCACTTCTGTATCAAAGATATGACATGAACATTCAATTTGTTTTATAAGAATAAGCATTTTGTATATTTCAAGAAGCAAAGTCTACAAATGAATTAGCACAGACTTGTCAGATACAAAGTGTTTGGACTTTGGGATTTTAGTACCTAAATCAGAAATAAAAGTTAACCAACTTAATAATCACTTTCTCCTGCTACAAGTTACAAAATCAGTTTTTCTCCCTCACAGTCTAAGAGCATGTGCCATACTAATAGAGATCAGAGAGCTCTGTGATTGCATTATCATGGCTCTGAAACCAAGTTATCAACCCTGTTTTGTAGCACAGATCATTAGCTCATGTTCAACATCGCTTTTGAGGACATACAGCTTCTGGTTATTTTGAACAAAGAGGAGATCAAGCTACCTAAAATGACATGCTGCAATAAATAAAGGACTTAGTAGATTATTAGCTCTGTGTATACAGCACTGTGACATCAGGACTAGTGGCTTGCATAAGCCAAATGACTCATCCAAATGCTAAAAATAAGATATGAAGTAACAAAATACATCTAATTCCTATGTAATTCATATTTTATGTCTTGTTATTCATACATAGTTTCCCAGAAATAATATTCAGAAATAAACGGTAGCCTGCTTTCATTTTTAGTGCTAAAATCATCACAGACTGTAAGAATTCAAATGAACTGATATGAGGAAAGACAGCTGATCAAAACCCTCATGACTTCATATGCCCTAACTGCAGTCTTGTCCAGCTGGTCGTTGGTGGCAAGCCAAACTTTTTGTTTCTCAATTCAGATTACTCTCACAGGTGAGATCAGGGTCTGTGTGTAGTACCCTGTCTTCCTTGTATACTTTGGTGCTACCACAGGTAAATCAGCTAACATGAACACAGCTCCTGTACTTTTCACTTGCCTTGGGCTGTTGGTGGTTCAGAAAACCTCAATATTTTCCCTCTGTAATAGGCTAGCTATGAGTTTAACTTGTTTCTTCAACTTCCCTGGCACAACTAAGAAAACAGCCCTATCTTCACTAATTATAATTTATCAACTGGCAGTTATCCAGGGCAAGGAAGGGTGACTTGCATTAGAATCTGATGTCCTGCAAAAAAGAAATATCTGAAACCAGGTGTCAGAGGTGGCATATTCCAGAAAATATTACGAAAGAAATTGAAGATGTTTCAGTTACAGAATAGAAACATTTTTTCAGAGTTTTATACTTCATATAAAGAAAAAAAAACACCAGGCCAGAAATAAATTAGAGTAACAGGGACTAAAGGAAGCCTTCCCCAAAGAAATGAACAACTGAGAAAGGAAACAATGACGCACATTATCCAAAAGTGCCACTATAACGAAGCAAGTTAAGAAACACTACTCATCTGTTCCTTGCCAGTATATCCACCAACAGCCCTACCAAGGTTTGGCTGTTTCACATATATTTCCATGAGAGATACCATATCATTTAACACAAGTAAAACAGTATGTTCCATCCGTTTTATTAAATTTTATGAAAATTTTCTTTTTTTTTTATTTTTTAGAGTAGCAGTAAGATGGAACTAGATTTGGTATATTGAGCAGTCCCCTCCTTGCAATTAAGCCTCTTCTATGTATGCTCTTGCTGTGTTACTCATTTTTAAGGCTTAAATGTTAGCACATCATGTCATTACACAATAGCACGATCTCTGAAAATTGTTGTGCCTTTGAGGGGTATAATATATCATGTTCTGCAATTACTGAAGGATTTTGTAATCTCCAGTTTGATTTTTCCATCTCCTTAATTTTCACATCAAAGGCAATATCCACATGCATTACAATCACACCCTTGCAGAGTATAAACTAACTCATACTTATCAAACAGTTTAGTATAAACTTTCTGTAATATTTGCAAGTGTGAAAAAAAGAGGCTTAAAGTATCTGGACACTAGCCACAAAGCTTCTGAGAACATAACTTTGCATCATTTTGTACCAGGCATTCTCACAAACCTGTAACATCAGGGAACAAATATGACAATTTTTAGATGCAAACAGTGGATCCACCAGAGAAAGATATTCTTTAAAAGCACTTGTGAAACTGAATCTGCAATATCTTCTTGACTGGAATAGTAACTAGTGTGAAATGTCCACAAACTTTTGCAGATTTTCCTCACTTCTCCTTATTGAATTCTGCTATTCAAACACTTAACAACTAGTGTGAAAATAAAAGCCATTGAAACACATGTTTTTAGTTATTGAACTTATGTTCTCCTTCGCATTTAAGATAGGATCACAGCATCTATTTTCTCTTAAAATATGCAACAGAATTGAGTGAGGGCCCAAAACAAACACCACACAAAGAAAGAATTAACTTTGTTAATTTTCTAATTCTTTTAACGCCTTTAGAACTTGTGATGTGATGGGTGATAGTTAAATGTTTACTTTGTTCTTTACTGTTTCTCCCAAAAGCTTCCTTCACACAGACAGATGCAGAAGCCAACAAAATATTAAAAGCTTCCTCCTTTAATAAAAAAGTCAACAAAACCACAAAAATTATTGGTGTACACTGCTGAAGAGAAATCAGTTTGAGACTGTTACAGTCTTGCCTGAGCTATGAAATTTAACGTCTAAAATTCAGACTTTAACAGTGGTTTTTTTAATAGCATTCATCAGTCTCTCTTCCTTTACTTTTGCTTCAAAAAGTGAATATTTCACCAGCAACCTTAAATGCTAAACAATTGTGCAGGCTTGCATAATAGCTCCTAAGTATTAAAAAGGTGCATCTAATGATTCTTTTCTTTTTTGCATTTAGGATATAAGTCTGTTCTTTAAACTGCCTCTTCATTTCAGGCAGAGAACATACAGGAACTGCAATTTGCTTAAATAAATTTAATTTTTTGTAAAATATAAAGCTTTAAACCATCATTGAGACTGATCTACTAGGATAAACAGTGAATTCTGATCTGCCCATTACTAGAAGGGATTAATGAAAACAGTTAAATATAAATCACTGTTCATAGAAAAGCACGAATAGCTTTATTCCTAATAAGCACAAGTTTTAAGTTGTACATATGTATGCATAACAATCATAACATACTATATATTATTACTTCATATTCAAAAGTCAATTTCATTATAAAATTCATTAGGAAAAAATTTAAATTATAATATTAATATTGTTTCTAGCACCCTTAGTCCAGAAAGAAATCCCATTGACTGGAAAAGAAGTTTAAATAAATAATCGTAGGGTTTTGTTCAGAGCAATCATGAGGGGAAGTAAACATTAGCCAGCTTTAAGATGATTACTCTACAGGTCTTTTTTTTTTTTTTCCCCTCTCCAAGGCGAGAAAAGGCACAGTTGAAGACACAAATGAAATACGAAGCATCTTAATCTGCTCTTCAGACTGATAATTACTTCAGATTAAGTGTTTTCTGAGTCATGTATGAGCATTCTGGTGAAGTTTCATGGGTAATGGCAACAGGTGTCAGGTTAGATGATTTACTACTTACTTCTGAGACAATAAATTACACACAACCAGAGCAGAATCCAAATTGTGAAGGTGACTTAGTTTTTCCAGCTATGCAATACCTATATATAAAAGTGAAATGAAGCCAGAGGAATTGAAGAATTCCTTCATTTATAGTAAAGTAGTGCTTGTTTAAAGTGGCACCCCATGTCACTTATACCACCTAACTGTCATTGAGAAGTTTCCCTCTTTCCCTCCATCCCATTCAGAGCAATTGTCTATAAACTTAATGCACAGACTAGATGGATGGTAAAGCTAGCTCTGCAAGTCGAGGTGATTTCACAGCTTCTCTCAGCAAATTGAAGCAGTACAAAAATAAGCTGGAAATTTGCAATTTAAAATACTGTTGTGGGTAGAGTGTAAAAAAATCCTTTAATTTCTCCTCTTCCACTCTTGGTTATTTGTGTGATCCTAAGTGACATCATATGCAATACAGTGTAATGCAATACTGCATAACTGACCCCAAGTAAGCCAAAGGAGGAAAAAATTTTACTTTTGCTATGAGGACAAGACACAGGCGGGTCATTTTAGGGCATTTACACAGGATCAGGGAATGTTTGAGGTTGGAAGGGTCCTCTGGAGATCATCTGGTATGAGGCCCCTGCTCAAACGGGATCACCCCAGAGCAGATTATCCAGGACCATGTTCAGACGGCTTTTAAATGCCCCTTCAAGGAGGGAGACTCCACACCCTCTCTGGAAAACCTGTGCCAGTACTTTGTCATCCTCACAGTGAAAAAGTCTTTCCTCATGTTTGGAAGGAACTTCTGTGTGTGCCCATGGCCTCTTGCCCTACCACTGGAAAGAGTCTGTCTGTCCTCTTTACACACTCACTTCAGGTATTTTTACACATTGATGAGATTGCCCCAAGCCTGCTCTTCTCCAGGCTAAAACAGTTCCAGCATTCTCAGCCTTTTCTTGTACAAGAGGTGCTCCAGGCTCTTTCCAGTGGTAGGGCAAGAGGTGTTCGAGTCCTTCAATCAATTTAATTGCCCTTTGATTATCTCTGTCCAGTACACCTACATCTCTCTCGGATGTTTGAATAGATATTACATGCACAAACTTTACATTTATACTCTGTACTTTGGATATACTGACTTCGGATCACAAACACAGATCAGAACCATTATTCCATGTCGCATTGCACCTACTTGTTTAACTAGCAGCTTCACAACACTAAAATCAGTGAGACCTTCATTAGAAAATGCTTCACTCAAGCTTTGCAAGAAGCTTTAATCTATAGGCTGCCTATATTACTTTGTAAATCAGGGACATTTTATTGCAATAATGACCTCTGAATCACACATTAAGGATCTTGACGTTTTTGTTCAGTATTCACAATACCCCACGTACGTATTATAAACTTCAGCAATAGCCTATATTTGAAATAGCAGTGGAGGCACTAGTGAAAGAATGTGTGTCTTACCATCTAATGAAAGACATTTTGCAAAGATAGGGATAATTGAAAAAACACAGATGAGGAATAGGGCTACAAAGTGAGTTTACCTGGCTGGCAATTTGACATAACCTGAGTGACCAAAATCAGTGCAATCTGATTTCCACAACAGACAGTCCACATAAAATCACTATCTCTAAATTTCAAAGAGGTTACGTAGCCAGAGATGACATAGCCTAGAGCATGACTGCAAGTCAAAGTCTTCATGGTTGTGAGGGTCAATAACAAAGTCTCTTCACCCCACAGTTAAAGAGGAGCTCTTTATTTATAAGAACATTTGATTCATTCACTGAGATCAACTGTGAGGAAGAAATTCTGCTGGCAATAGATGTGCACAGTAAGTGAAACTCTATGCTTTGCTCTATTGAGAAATACAATTAAGATGTAAAGGACTGAATTATTCGTAGGAGAACAAATAACAAAAAGCTAATTCTTGGTGGGCATTTGCACTATAAATCTTACATATTTCCTCTTTTACCCAATCCTTTCAATGAGATAGGAATCTGTGAAAATAATGAGCAGATGTGAAGCTGTTTGGCTATATTTTAACAGAGTACAAATTGCTCAAAATTTGTTCACCAAGGCCAACAACAAAGTAGTATTAATCCAGAGACCCAACCTTCTTAAATATAAGGAAAATGGAGAACAAGTATGGCAAGTCTCCAACCCCCAGGACACCAGATGAGAGTGTGAGCAAGCACTAGACAAAAGCTGCAAGGCAACATTAAGTTAACCTAGATAACCCCTTTTATCTGGAAGGGTGGACGAGACAAGGTGCGTCCTTCAGAAATATATTTTGTCCAGAAAACGACTTTTTCTTTTCAAAAAGCTACAGATGCCCTGAACTTTAATGGATTCAGATAATGATATACATTGCCTCTGGCTGAACACTACAAAACCACTGTTAGCTTCATTTGCATTACCAACTACTCACTTGTTCCATATGTCCACACAATATCTATGAAAGTTTTGAGGTCTTCATTTTTCTGTCAGAGGCTGTAAAGATTAGTTAATGTTTTTTCTTTCAGCACTAAAAAAAGTATTTCCATATGCAAATTCATGCTTTATTCAAAATCATAAAGCCAACTACAGAGCTTTTGCTGCTAGTAGTAGAGCAAGAGGCAATAATGCCCTGCACTGATGGGTTTTTTTACTGCTTGGACTCAAAATTGACATTCTGATCAGTTCAACATTTGGTTTTCCACTATAAAAGCAGCTGAATACTTTATATGAGGAAGTACAAAAATAATTTCTCTTTCTGCTTTCCTATTGCTTGAAATTTTGTTAAAAGTACTTAAAAAAAGTAAAAGAGAAAAATAGGGTACCATCAAAATGTGAAAAAACCCAAACCAAACAACAAACAGCTATCAGCAGCCAACCATACTCCTTACTCTCCTCCTTTAACACCACTGCAATACTGTGACTGGGAAAAAAGTTTGGTACCTGGTCTTCAAGAAGGTGATTGGGAAAAGGGATTTATCAAACTAGAAATACTATAGAGCGGGTGGGAAAAGAATCCACCTGGGCAAAGGTAACAGGTTCCTAGTAATTAGGGAGACTGCATTGAAGACACAGCTTCCAAGCAATTGACAACAGGCAAAGACTGTATTTGAAACTCCATCTGAAGTTGTGGCTGGGAGGAGTACCTGTAGGTTGGGGAAGCCTTTTAATGAGTTTAGCTTCTCAAGCTGTTTTTCTGCTTTTAATAGCAACTTTGAAAACTGATCTGCAGACTTTGGCATGGGGGTGCTGTTTTGTTTTTATTCCCTTTGGCATGTGGTAGGCAGATTTGAAATGCTTAAGAGATTGGATACCTAAAATGGATTATTGTCTTCTTTCTGCATCAATTGAATTTTTAACTAAGTTGTGATTTCACAGCCAACCACTGCATTCATTTATGTCTCTCCAGCCGCTACTTCAAGGCAGAATAGAATTTACCAGACAAGCTTTAATTTTATTTGCTTTTTAATTTTTTTTAAGAAAACCCACAAAAAGCCCACATACTCAAAAAACCTAACAAAAATACACCCCCAGTCCCCCCCCCCAAAAAAAGCCAACAAGAACCAAGTTCTATCTTACAAGAAAACTAGCTTGAACTACCAAATTGGTATGAATTTTCAACACAAAACAAAAATACAAAATTATAAATAAATAGTACTAAATAAAAGAACAAACCCAAAATAAAGATCCTTCTCTTTTCTGAAAAGCAGGTGTTAAGTTCTCATTTCTGTAAGCATTTTATTTCCTACTGTGAGTTTAAAAGATCTTAGAGATCTATCCTGTTGTAAGGAAAATAATTAGTGTTTGTTAGAATCTGACAAACACCAATCAGTGCTAAGTACCTACTTACTATGCATGTAAACCCGCAGATTTTAAAAGCAACACACACTTATGTTTTTAACATATGTATATGCATGCGTATAATTATGCCATTATAAAAATCTCTTCACTTTTTGAAATCAGATAATTCTAGTTTCCTCCAGGCCTACAGAAAACTGCTTCACACTAGAAGCAGCTAAAATGCATGTAAATGGATTGTGAAATCTAGAAGTATCTGATCCCATTGAAAAGAACTTTGATGAAGTCAAAGGATAAATAGAAAAAGAAGTTCCCCTTTTCTTTTTCCTTATTCTGCAACAGCCCCTGGTTTTCAAGACATTTTCAGATAGACTGAGGTGTGACAGCATCTGTTTAGGAACAAGCATGAAGCCACTGAATAAAAAGTTCTGAAAAATTCACTCCACTGTTGCAGCAGCAAAGAAAAAAAAATGTTTATAGCTATGTACCTAATCTATTTAAAAAACCTTCTGATTAAAGTATTCGATACAGTTTGAGAGTCATATAGTGAAAAACACATACAACACTAGTGTTAGTAATTTTATTATTAACTCCCATTTAAATTAAGCATTAAATTTTGACATAAGTCATTCAAAAAAGCTTCGCTTCTATATTAACCTGCTACTTAATATAGCATGTGCTACACAGAGCTACAGCTAAGTATTTAGAAAGTATAAACTACAAATTTTTTTTTAATTGCCATAACTGAAAGATACATTTGCCATCTGTCCTAAACCACATGACAAAATTCTTCCCACAAACAGTAATCATTAGCTTTCTCCTCTCCCTTTGTGTAAATCTCAGGAGTAGAACAAAGCTCCTTTACCACCTATTATTGAAGTAGTGGCTTTCTTGGTCTGCCTTACCACCCTAGCTATAAATGAAAGCCAAGAACATTCGAAGACATGCCTGAGAAAGAGGAGAGATTCACTGATACTTTACACAAATACTATAAAAATAAAGAGGCTTCTCTGTAAAACTGGGGAGGGGTAAGTCACTAAACACATGGAATCCTGTGAAAAAGTGTGGATTTCTAGTATAAAATAAAAATACTGGAAAGGATTGCGAAGAGGAGTTTTAAAGAACAACATTATTTAAAAGGAAGGTAAAACAATTCAGATGAAATACGAGCTTTTCTGCACAGAGCAAGAAATTGTTTCATTTGAAGTTGTAAACCCAATCTTCTACTACAAGAGTTTGTGGGGGTTTTTTGAGGAAAAAAGAAACCCAAGATTTAAACAGCTATGTAGTAGTTCAACGGGTATGAAAACGTGCCAACAATTTAATCCATTTCACATTCAGAAGCTACTGAAGTTTGAGAGCACATTTGGTCACATCTATATTTAAATTTGTTAGACTTAGTCATAATTTCTAAACATACTCTCCATAAGTCCTTTTTTTCCTTGAAAGAAACATTTGCTGTAGAATAATGAATATGAATTATGCAAAGAAAAATCTTTAAAGAAATTCTTCTTACATATTTTAAGCCTGTTAAAAAGTTGAGTTTGAAAGACATTGTCATCCAGAGAGATTCAGTTCTTTTTATAATAAGAAAAAAAATCATCACAAAATTGTAGTACAGAACATGTCAGTTAAGTTACTCTAGGCAGAGAAATTTGTGCCTCAACTATTTTTTGAATGTTATAAAGCTAGAAGTTTTACCGCTTTATATTGTAGAAAGTAAAAATACTTTTAATTCAGTGCACCACCTCAACATCCCCAATGTTACCTATCTGACAAAACTTTTCACATATAAGATGGAAGTGATTTAGCCATGGAAGACAGAAGTCTACTGCCAGTCTCAGGCTTCAGCACTACTAAGTTTAGCAGCAGCCCCTACAGGAACTAGTGGCAACTCTAAATTAAGCTCTTCTGCAAGAGTTCACTTCGAAAAAGGGATAAACACAGAAATGAGTAAAGCTATGCGAACTCATTACACCCTTGAATCCCAAAGTAAGTTTCCTGCGACACCTAGACCTGGATTTTGCTTCCGTTGCCAAAATGAATCCTCTCTTGGAAGTGGACATGAACACTGATCTGGAAGCCAGTATTAGCTTGGTGACCTATACCTTCTAAGTGTGTTTTGGAGGCTGCAAGTAGCATTTCCTTAAAGTCTGCCTAAAGGTCCCTTTCCAAATCTAGCTAAAGTAAGTTTGGACCCTCTTTCTAAATGTAACCTGGTAACGCTTAGCTGATACACAAACTAACCCATTTCTAGCAATTTCTCCGAATCAAGAACATACCTTAGCTCAACTCTGATTCCCAGAAATTCGCCCCTTAAAGATTCACCCCTAACCTTAGTCCAACAATTGTAGTTTTCAGGATCGGAACAAAATTGTAGGAGATTGTAGTACTTCTTCCGGAACCCGTCTTGCATCCAGGTCCAGACCTTTCTCTGATCCAAACAATTACTTACCTGCCATGCTTGGATTACACCTTAATTGGCATTCAGTCATACTGGTAGAGTCTTTTTAATTTGCTGTGTGTTCATTTGGTCATGGGGGGAGGGTCCTCCCTTTTTTTTTTTCTCCTCAGTTTAGCACCAAGTACAGTGATTGCAAGTGGCAAGACAAATTCAGTAAACGTCCTACAGACAGTACAACTTCTCTTCATCTCAGCTCTCATTTGTACACATAACCAACATTAAAGTTAACAAAAATATAGTATTAATTGCCAGAAGAAGAGTTTTAGTTTGGGGGTAAGGTTTTTTGGTGTTTGGTGGTTTCTTCCCTCTTTCACTTAACACCTAATCCTGCCTAACGGTAGAGCCTCCAGCAAGGCAATGCTGTTAACCTAGTTACAGAGAAAGACCCTTCTCAGCTAAAGGCCAGAGACATCCCTGATAAACGCAGGCAAAATCTCCTAAACAAGTAGGTTGGTAGGACCAAGAAATCTTGATGGGTGCAGGACAAAAGAAAACGTTATAATAGACTTACCTCCCTGGAAAACGACTGTCTTACCTAAGTGAGTGTATACCAAAGAGACATAAAAACACCAATGAAAACCCAAAATTCACCACTTACCCAAAAGGAGCCTCTCTGCAAGAACCTCTGCACGAGGTCTCCCACATCCTTTTTACAGATGTTATTTAAGCACACAGAGGAATGGCACCTGCCTCCTAGAAAAGCTGTAAAGTTTTTAATCCCCTCTACGTCATATTTGAGAGACACTTTCATCCCATCAGCTTTGCTATACATTATAAAATAAATTAACATAGAAGCACCTTTTCAGTCTTATAAATTTTTTGGTCTACAGTCATAAACAGGAACTTTGAAAACTAAGGTTTGGTTGTTTTTTTTATAACCTCATGGATAAAATTATCATGATAAATTTAGGCACTTTTAGGTATTGATATACATTTTGGTACTGACTAAAGTTTCACAATTTTGAAGACTTAATATGCAATAAAATTTCACTATGATAAAGGAAACATCATCTTCCCATGCAAGACCTTACTAGCAGCACTGCATGTCATTCTCACATGTGGCTATTTCAAAGTTGGTAAATTCAAAGGAAAGGAAGAATGTATGTCTGTCCTGGAATAAATCTACTGATCTAACAGTTAATGGCAAAAGAACTTCAGAAGAATTGTTGCAGAGTTCTGGTGACACCAACCAGAGCTGTACTGTGTCCCACCTGCAACCCCTTTAAATAAGAATTCCAATAACTTTGGGAATCCAGTATCTACCCTAGCTTTCCTTCTGTGTTTAGTTACATGTGTAGAGTCACTGGTTAGCTATAACCCCAGGAGCCTATGGTACTGATGAAATTAAGCACTTCATTAAAGACAGCAGATTACTGGGTAAGAGTTCCCTTAAATCAAAATCTAACTACAGTTCCTTAGATAAGAACTTTCAACTGCCATGAATTGACACATTTAGAAATAGTTACTCAACATGAGGTTCAAGTTCTGGATCTACTGAAATTTAGACACTACAAACATAAACCCCAATAAACATTCATAGAATGGCATAAATACTGCTCTAGCAATTTGCAAGCTTTTCCTAACCAAAACAAACAAAAAAACCCAAACCCCCACAATACTCTTACCAAACTGGTTTTAATCTCAGTCATGCTTCCTTCACACAGCCTCTGCAGAACGGGGTTTTTTCTTTAGCATCTCTTTATTTTTGCCATATAACCACTTGCAGTTCTTGCCACTCTAGGCAAAATATTTTTCAACTTTTAAGGAGCTATTTTGCTGTAGAGAAGCAGACCCTGCAGGTCAAACCTTAGTCATATTATAAGCACAGAAACTTTGTTCTTAAAAGGCCATTTATTTTGAAGGTGAAAGGACTGCCATCTACTAATAGGAAATAAGCAGAAATGAAGAAAAACCTCAAAAACATTTATCCAGTGCCCTGATTCCGCAGATATTTTCTCCAAGTGAATGAGTTATTATAAAAGCTGAGGAAAAAGCCTTTAGCACAAGCAGTACTGCAGACTAGCATACTGCTAGAGGTTAGCATTTTCATCTAAGTATCACAATGGTCAGAAGAGGGGAAAAAAAACTTTTCTTAAGCAGCCCAGGTTTATGATATTTATCTTATTTTTCCACCTTAGCCTGCCTGTATTTGCCAGCAAAGTGAATGCCATTTCTGATATTCAGTTGTCATTAGCAACTAGTCATGTACAGTATTTTCTTTTATAACTAATAATTATTAGTTGTACTAAGAAGATAGACATTTATTCAGATTGGAGCACTTGTTCTGACCTGCTGTGGAACAAGGGCACTTCATCTCCTCTGCACACATATGTATAACTATCAATGTATCTATAGGATGCCTTGAAATAACAGGATCCTGATTCTGCAAACATACATGTTGATTTTTAATTTCGGAATTCACTGACCATATAGAAACTATATAGACTATACAAACGTATAGACAGACATGCATCTGAGGAAGAGAGAGTATTTGGCTCGGAAAAAGGGATGCTGTTATTGACAATCAAAAGAAACAGTGATTCCTAATAACATTTACAAAGCTCATTAATGGATGAAAAAAATGGATCTTAATTCTTGGGAAAAATTCACAAGTTTATGTAATATTAGTTCTATTTTGGCAGTCAGTGACAGATGACTTACAATGCTATAACATATACTCCAGTTACTAAGAAGATAATAAATATTTTAAATGTTAGTACTTAAACCTAAAATTAATAGTCCACCTTTGAAAGGATAAATCTCTGCATTAGCATATGAACAAGGACAACCCAAATTTCAGTCCATGTTAATATTCTTTTAAAAGATGGCATTTATGTCCATCAATACAAATAAGCTAAAGTAACCACCCTCTCATCTTTTCTGAGCTAGTCATAAAAGTACAAAGTTTGGAATAAACAATCTGCAAATATCAAGCCTAGTTGGCTCTTTCACAAATCTTGGTTCAAGCTGTTTTTCCACCATGACCTGGGTCATCACAGCTATTTCAAATAATTTACATGTGCTTCAAAATCCATGTGCAAATCTGACTTTTCAAATACTTACCCTCACAATGAAATAAAGGAAAAATAACACTGTTCAAATACAGAATAAAAATTCTTTAAAAATAAACAGTATTGTTTCAGATGTTTAAACCAGACCTTAACAAAACATGAGAAATCAATAACCTGTGGAACATACAGGTCAGAGGGGTTGACCTTTTATCAAGGCTGATTTGTTATAGGGCAGTATAAATTAATGGTAATTAAATAAGTTTCATTCATCCTCCATTTACTATTTAGTTCTGATATGAGACCAATGTACTTGATATATCAGAAAAGTTTGAAAGAACTGCATTTAAGCATATTTAAAAGAATGAGAACATAACCATCTTACCAAGATTAGACAAAGATGATTAAAAAAGTGTCAAGAATG
Source organism: Laterallus jamaicensis coturniculus (assembly GCA_022605575.1). Taxonomy (NCBI): domain Eukaryota; kingdom Metazoa; phylum Chordata; class Aves; order Gruiformes; family Rallidae; genus Laterallus; species Laterallus jamaicensis. Next base: position 10,499,526 of record JAKCOX010000005.1, read on the forward strand.
AAATAAAGCTTCCAGATTATGATTGAGACAAAGTAACAAGGTATTCAAGAAGGGTGAGAAGGAAAGCTTGGTTTCCATTATCTATTCTAAGTGTGATCTGTCTGGAGACTTCATTATTATAAGGATGTTCCAAGAGCTGTGGCTTACTTGGAAAAATGGAACAATTATCTTTGAAAACATTTGTAAAAGAATTATTTTTACATAAGGATAAAGGCTAATTGGTGCCGATTCAATCCTGTGAAAGTCGGATGATGATGAAGTAGCCTTTACAGTTATGAAAGCCTAGAGCTACCATGAAACAGTACCAAAAATTCTGCACAGATTTCAGAAAACAGCTCAGAAGAGACTATCATCTGTATGGTGCTGTGCTGTCTGGCCCCCTTGACAATCCCAGGGACGAACAACTGTTATCCCGTCCTGAATGAAGGAAAAACCAACAAACCACCACCCAAGAGTCACTGTAACCGAGGAAACAGATTTATTAATAGCCCATACATACGTGACACTACACTATTCCTAGCTTGAAGTTTTCTACTATGAAAAAAAAAAGGAGGAGGGGGGAGGAGCTCAAGACAAATTCTGCTGAGTTAAATACAGAAAAAGTGCATTTATTATTAGACCACATCCCACATAAGTTAATGTACAAGGAAGGGACTAAAGAGGTACTTTCAGAGCAATCCAAAGGTGAACTTTTCACATTTTTTCTATTCCCTGGACAGATAACAAAGTACATAAATTTTACAGAGTAACACAAGAAGAAGGTGTGTAACACATCAGTAAGTAAAATATTTTTTTTCTTGGATGTCTAACAGGTTATTCAATTATAAATAAGAAGTAGACAGCTTACTTCAGACAATATACCTTTACAAAAGTAATAAACATCCCTAAAGGCACCATAGCTGGTAAACTTGCAAAACGATCTGTTTTGTTTTTATTCTTCCATTTGAACTTTACACAGAATGACTTTACACAAAGAAAACACATGCTTCTACAATCTGTATCCGCCTTTCTGTTGCTTGCACGTTTAAGGCTGCATAGGTCAGGCTCTGAGCTCTCCCAGCACAGTAGCTGAAAGCATTTCTTGATCTTTAACAAAATCAGATCCCAGCACATCAAAAATTACTTCTGTTAAAAGACTGCATGTTTTCCCCAGTGATACCTACAGTGTTATAGAGGAAAGATGGTTTTTGAGCACACAAACTAACAGATACAAATTAAATGTTATATGTATATGCAACAACGGTATGGAACTTCAAATTTCGAACCATTATTCAAAGTTAAATATAAATTAGAAAGGTTTTGCAACAAAGCCAAATAGCAATGGCATGGAGGTACTAGATTGACCACCATGTTTAAGTTGTTTATTGTGCTAGGTCTGGCCAAGAGGGAGTAGCAGCCCTAGCAGCGCTACACAGTCATACCACACCAGGGCTCTGGCTACTGCTGAAATGGGGCTGGCACACAGCAAGGCTGGCTGCCCAGAAGCCGCCCTCACCAGCAGGCTGGGGGGTGGGTACAGCCAGGGCAGCTGACCCTGCCTGACCACAGGGATTGCTACTTATACTAAAGCCCTGCTTCCGGAGAAGTGGCCAGGCATTGCCTGCTGAGGAGAAACTAAAATCTCCTGGCTTTCCTTTGCTTTTTTTTATTAAACTGCCTTCATCTTGATCCACAAGTTTCTTTCCATCTTATTTTTCTCTCCAGATGAGGAAGGAAGTGATAGAGCAGCTTAGTGGGCACCTGGTCTCCAGCCAAGATCAACCCATCACGTTCATATGAGACATTTTTATTTATTCACAATTTTTCCTGCAAGCAAGTGAGTTTACTAACTCACTACCACCCCTGCAAGCAAACATGTTTAGGGAGAATGTATGCAAGTATGTCAGTCTGTCAAGCATGTTAACATTTCTGATATTACCTGATTTGTGACATGTGTCTACTTTCACTAGAAACGTCGAGATTCAGGGATGAGCTCCAGTAATTTCAGTAGCTGGAATTCATATGTGCAAGATCAGATGGATTATTGTAAAATATGCAGCTAACTAAATGTCAAATTAACATGAAACATAAAATTGACAATACATTGAAACTTGTATACTATTACACTGCAATAAAAAACTGTTCAAAATTGATCCTCCAGGGTTAATAATATATAACACTTAGCATTACATTCTATTTATTTCAAGCCAAATCTTAATTTTACAGGCAAACTAGAGATCTGATACCAAGTAAAATATTGCACACAACAGCAAATATGGACCAGAAAGACTTATTATACAACAGGTTATCACCAAACATTAGTAATTTAATATTACAAACACATAAGGAAAAATGCAGAACATACCTGGCTATTCACCCTGGCCAAGCTCTTTGTTAAATATATGGCATTTACCAGGGCAGAAAAATCAATAACATGAAATAAATCTGATGACCTACCGACACAGGGATTGTTGCATTTAAGCACAATATGCTTCCATTAAATTTTTTCTAGACCAAACAGATGTTCCTTCAGCAGACTTTTCTTACAACATAGGAACTACTGGAAGATGCTATTCGCATATGTTTACTTTTAAAATTTTATTATTAGTTTGAGATTTGCCATTGGAGAGACTTCAGTCTGTTTCAAGTCATGAGTTGCTAACAGATAGGAAAAGTTTTCAACAAAATATTTCTGCTAGGGAAAAAAAAGAAACCTGGATAAATGTAATGAAGAGAATAAGAGTTCTGAACCAGAAAAGCAGCTACTCAGCCAGTACAGGAAGTCCAAAATAGATTAGTATCTCTGGCTCCCACTTACTATACAAAAGATCAAATTTAACAGATGGAAGCGAAGAATATCCCATGCTGGAAGGAAATATCATTATCATGAGACTACTTAATTTTTTGGGATAGAGTAAGGTTTATTTCTCTGACCTCAATCACCAGCTAATTCCAGTTAATTTCTATTTTACTGCCAATTAAAATTATATTTTTAAGCTGGAGAAAAAACCCACAGAAATTGAAATATAAAAAGCTATTTTGAAAGAAAAAATATTTTCTCTTGGAAAAGATTATCATTTTAGTTATGGATACAAAAGCAAATAAAAAGATGCAAGCAAAATTTACTCAAAAACTGGTGACAACAAACCTATGAAATCTGTGAACATCACTTATTCAGAGAGGGTTAGTTTTCCAGTTGCAGTAAATTACTGCAAATTTCCCTTCTGTCCAGAGCTGGACATACATGCAGCTGTATGTGATGACTTACCTATGAAAATATTTTGGTTTGTTTTCCCTATTTTCAAGTCCGTTATTACTTTTGCCTCATTTTAAAACTAAAAACATGTAATGTGTTGCTGAAAGTATTTCTGAACTGATGGGATTCAAACTGCAAAATAAACATTTGATAATTCACAGGAACAACAGAAGAAATTATTTTCCATGTTAATTATTGTTTGCTGTTGATTTCAGGTATTTATATGTTAAGAACTAAAAAAATATTTTTAAACTATATTGCAAGTTTAATTCTAAATTACAATTTTCATGTCATGTTCTCTTTCATATAGTTTGCCTTGTTTGTATCATACTTTAGTTAGAAGACTATTTGTAGAAGCAATCAGGCCTATTTTCACCAGCATCAGTCATGGCTTGTCACTATTAATGAGGTCTCTGCTTGAGATTAGTTTCTATGGAAACCTCCACCAATATTACTGACATTTTAAGTTTTCTTTGTAAAGCATGTGACTTCTGTTCTCATTGTCTCTGTATAACTTTTTTTATGGTTTATTTTTGCACACTTCAGGAACGTGGCAAAACCCAGTAACAAGATCCTGCATCATCTATTAAGATGTTACTGTTCTCAGAGCTCTGATCTACCACAAAAATAAAAAGTATATACAGTAAATTTTTTCTGAGGAAAATATTTTTCTGTTGGAAGCAGCATCAACAATAGGAAGTACTACAACAGCAGTAGTTTAAAGAAACAAACTCACGGATAGAACACGGACAAATCGCATTCTACAACGCAGTAAGCAAGACTTCAAGAACCATGAAAAAGAATACCAGGCATACAATTACAATGCAATATATGTAGAGAATCGAACTACCAATAGATGATATTACTTGGCTAATAGATGGTATTACCTTGCTGAAAATCTGACAGATTGGAGAATATCAGTATAAACCAACTGCAATTAAACTCGACTACGTTAGCTGTGCAATCATAGAGGTGGAATAATGCCAAATGTATCAAAAATGCAAGCTATTACATAAATGTCTACAGTAGAAAGCATAAAGTAACTGGAATAATTCCTAGGATTTTCCAATTACTTTGCCAAAGCCTTTTCAAGCCTTGTTCAAGCTTCAATAAAGTGCTGTTTCAACCTCTGAAGACCTAAATTCCTGAAGACCTGTCATAATTATTTATTTTTTTCCAATAAAATTACACTCCTAGGTTATTTAGGATCTTCTATAGAAAATTAAGGACAGATTTATTTTTTTGGATGCTTGATACAAATACACAGTACTAAACTGTATTCAAACTTTGCATCGGGTCAATAAGGTTACAGCAACCCAGGAGAAAAGAATTTTTATTCATTGGGACTACATGGCAATGTAGGTCACAATGCAATTTAAGAGAAAGCACATCATATAATCATGTACTAGAAAGACTGATTGAAAACTCTTTCATTACAACCTATATGGGCATATCTGACAAGGTTGGGAGTAAAAGTTACAGAATTCTTAGAAAAAAGGAAATATTCCACTAGTTAGGAAATAACAGTTATAGATACATTGACAAATCACATTTAGTCTCAGGATTTAGTGGAATACACCACCAATAAGTAACTGACTGACCCTACTGACTAATTTAAAGTAACTCTAAAAACAAATAAGGATGTCAATTGTGATTACTATTAGAATCTGGCCAATATATTAACTACCAAGTGGTCTGACAAAAGAAAAAATTGTAGACCATGACTTTACTGGCAGAAGGATATTTCATCTGAAGTAGGTATTACACTAGAAGAGAGAAAAACTGTGGAAGAAACTTAAAACACTTGCCAGGTACATTTACACTACTATTATGAAGCCATAAAAGCAGCATCTTTCCAAGCAAGTTTAGTTCTATTCCTTTAACAATACATCTAAAAAGAAAACAATTAAGCATATATCCCACCAAGTTATCATTTCTTCTCAAAGTTGAAGTGAAAAAAATCAGATTAGGCCTACTAAGCAGGAAAGATGTTCACAGAAGTGTGGAACATTACCAGCTGTTACTTGAAATGCAGAAGACTAATAAAACCTATGCTCTTTTCCCCCAACCCCTGAAAGGAGTTGCTTTAAGAAGATATAGGAGATAAGTTTATACCTCATTATAGAAGGATGTACCTCCTCCTTACATAAGCAGGACATTCAGTATTTATGATAAGCATAAACTGCACAGAAGAGAGTAAATTTTCAATGGATATGTAAGAAAAGATCTAACATCACATCCAACCCATTCTCATTCAATTTTCAAAAAGAAAAAAGCAGCATGAAATTCCAAGAACTTATAGAAAAATCTCAAACTTAGATTGAAGTGACTCTTTTCTGAGCTGAGCATGTATAGGGCTTATACAGCTGTTGACAAACAGAAGGCAAAAACCCACTTCAACTCAGGAAAAGACAATGGAAGTTCTGCCAGATGTCTTGGCACAAGACCGGTACTTAATTTCTAGAGGCTTTAAAAGCTTTACTAAGGCAGTCCTCTTAATTTGGTATAAGCACAAAGGAATAAAGACAAATAATAGGAAGTTCACATTATGTAGGCAGATTAGAAAGGAAGGAAAGTATTTCCCAAAGCTTTTAGGGAGATTCTACGCAGAGTAAGTCCATATTCAACTACTTCTTGAAACAGTGCACCTAACCAATCTGAACAGTAATGCAACAGATGAAATAGAACATCTGTATCAAACCAAAACAGCAGTTTAACTGATCATCACATCAGGACTGCATCAGGAATGATCCTCTGCAAAACAGCTAATGAGGCAAACAAGGCAGCCTCACAGGAAAGAATTTCTTCCTTGTATCTAATCTAAATCTACTCTTACTTTAAAGCCATTATCCCCTGTCCTATCACTACACCCCTGACAGTCTTCTCCAGCTTTTCTGTAGGCCACTTCAGGCCCTCCCCTGGACTTGGTACAACAGCTCAATATCTTTCTTGTACTGGGGACCCCAGAACTGGGTACAATACTTCAGGAGTGGTCTCACCAGAGCAGAGGGGGAGAAACACCTCCCTTTACATGCTAGTCACACTTCTTTTGATACATTGCAGGACACAGTTGGCTTTTAGGTTTGTAAGCACACACATTGTCAACTCTTGTTGAGCTTTTCAACAATCAACACCTCCAAGTCCTTCTCCACAGGACTGCTCTCAATCCACTCTCTACCCAGCCTGCAGTTGTGCTTTGGACCTTGCACTCAGGCTTGTTGAACTTCCAAAGCTTGCATGGGCCCACCTCTCAAGCTTGTCAAGAGTCCTCTGAATGCAAAAAACTCTTGCCTCCAACATGTTAATCACACCACGCAGCTTGGCGTTACCAGCAAACCTGCTGAGGGTCCACTCAATTCCACTGTCCATGTTGCTAACAAAGATTTTAATGCTGGTTCCAGTACTGATCCCAAGGAATACCACTAATCACTGGTCTGCATTTGGACATCAAACCATTGTCCATAACTCTCGAGTGTGACTGTTCAACCAATTCCTTATCCACTGTGTTCCATCAATCAAATCCACATCCCTCCAAATTTAGAGACAAAGATGATATGCAGGACAGTGTCAAATGTTTTGCATAAAGCCAGGTAGAAAACATTAGCTATTCTTCACTTTGAAGTCCTCTTTCACTTGATTAGCGAGTCTATGACCCAAAATGCTCTTCCCTTCCTCTGACAGATGGGTCCCTTCAGCCCTGTTGTAGTTTAACCCCATCAGGTAACTAAAAGCCACACAGCTGCTTGCTCTCTACAGGGACAGGGAGGAGAATGATAAAAACAAGCTCCACCTCTAGGAAGAGTGTCACCTGCTACCATCACCTTTTAGTTACACTGGTTATCATACAGGGAGCAGATCAAGCTGCCTTATTCAGCTCCAGCATCTCCTGATGTGACAGGTGTTTCCTCTTCAAGTCAGGATATTAGGTTTGGGGGTTTTTGTGGGTTGTTTTGGTTTGGGGTTTGTTTGGCTTTTTTTTGGGGTGGGTGTGTGTTTTAACTTCCTCAGTTCAGCAAAGGGATAACTCACATTTCACTATTCTGGGAAATACAAGAAGAACTGAATTTATACAGATCATGGGCCTCTGGTATTCTCCATAGTCATACCTCATGTTACCTCTGATAGTCATTAACTATTTTATCACAGGAATTTAAAAAAATAAATGTCTTCAGTTCAATTATTTTTGTTACATTCTAATAACGTACCAGGAATATTACTGGAATTATTTGTTCATCACTTATCCCAAACAAAAAAAAAGGCTCTGAATTGCACTGAGGAACCAAACTGCAGTTGTGCATATAATCCTAGATTATTTCTGTAACTTCTACAGAACAGCAATGGGAATGTGCACACATGTACATCAACTTAATAGAAGCTGGTTTTATCTAATGAAACTACAAACAAGATTTATAATACATCACGACTAATATCAACATGAACTTTTACTTGGAGTTAGAAAGCACACGTACACAGGCAAACAGTTACGCACTTTCCCAGAAATATACAAACTGACCTTATTTGAATCATCACCTAACTAAGCTTTAGTTTGCATTAAAGGAGAATTAATGGATAATTCCTATTGCCTCTTATTTATACTCCTTTAGTCGCTGAATTCAATGAGTACACTATGAAAATGTTTAGACCAAGTCTGTTGTATTAGAGCAGACACAGCCTCCGGCACTGCTACTCATTATGTTGATCTAAGTCATAGTGTGCCTTAATGATGGGTTGGAAAATCCATCTCATTTGAAGTGCACAACCTGAGGTTATATTTAACAGGATACATTCTAACGTACTCTGCCTCCACTTGGTATTGGTTTTCTTAGGAGGTGGAGATTTTCACTGGGGGGAAAAATAGCACTGAAGATGAACAACAGGAGACTTAAACAACCTAGTCCGTAAAGAGGAAGGGCATGCTATCACTTTTAAATAAATCAGGTGCTTAGAACAGCCACTTTCACATCTTAGCAAAATAGGATTTTTGCATGTATCTGTAGTTTCCAAGGCTCAGCTTTGGACCTGATATGAGATCCAGCCTAGAATTTTTAGGCAGGATTCTTTAAAGCCATTTTCTTAAACATTTTGAGCTCTCGGTTTTCCACAAATGTACAAGATATTCCTATGCACATCTAAGATATGAAGACAGAACAAAAGCATGTTCTGTCCCCAGATATATTGATTTCAAGTAAATCACTGAATATCCTCACCATACTTTTTTGTTCTTTTTCTGCTTCCTATCATGCTACTACTATATTTTCCTTTCCTGCCCACTCTTTAATCCAAGTTACATTCCATCTTTTTTTTTTAAATGTCTTTGCGATCATTCCTTTTTCAACTCTTTTAAAAAGGAATGCTTAACTCCAAAGCTAGCATGAGTTTCTAAAAACATTTTCATTATCTATGTATCCTGTAATATGCAACCTATACAGCTAAACTTGAAGCATATTAGTATTGAAATCCCTCAAGTCATGTAATTTTAAGGTTGGCTGCAAAAAGCTTTCACAAAAATTCTAAAGCAAATCACCTCTGCAAACCCATCTAATATCATTGAGAAGGGTGTTATAATCAAGCTTGCTTAGGCGATCTGAACAGTATTCTTGCTCCCCTCTGCCCCAGCACAGAATTACGTGGTTTACTGGTGGACTTGGCAGTGCTGTGTTAATGGTTAGACTTGGCGATCTTAAAGGTCTTTTCCAACCCAAATTACTCTGAAGCATTTTGAGAATATAAAAATGGTGAAAGTACCATTCACAGATAAAAGCGTTAAAAACTAAAAGCAATAATGGAAATCCAATTCTGAAAAACCTAAGACCACCCTTCACTTCAGCGATACTCATAACTACCATTCTGTCTGTTCTAAGGACCACTGAAATGGTTGTTATAAAGAACAGCCTGTTAAAACTGAATAAATCAAAACTGAGTTTTCAACTGGGGGTGTGTGGAATACCAAAACAATAGCCAGTAATTTTTAATTCTAGACAGCAATTTTACTAAATTAATGTTAGGTCTACTTTGAATATATTGAACTTTTTATTTTCTGTCTCACCTTTCCTTTCCCCTCAGTTGTGAGGAGATCTGCTGATTGTTCCTCTAATATCAGCAATATCAAATAACTTTCTTCAACACAGTTTACCAGACTTCAAGCTAGAGGAGAAAGAATAGATGAGAAGAAAAAAAGCTCAACACTTATAAACATTAACCATTAAATACTGCATCAGTATTTGACACTGTTCACCTCTCTTGCTTGAAAACATGCAAGGCTTTCTTTCACCAAGTTTCTACAAGCACTTGTGGTTCTGTTTTGGTTTTTTTTAAATTTAATGTTTTAAGTATTGTCAAGTTTTGGGGTTTTTTTCAAATCTTTTAGGACAGAGCTACTATGGTTTATTTTAATTGACAATCCAGTACTATAGGCAAATGGTACATTAGAGCAACAAAACATTCTGTGAAGCCATAGAATTATGTGGGACACACTATAAAAATAAATCATATCCTGTTGGCATACTGAAAAATACACCTGAAGTCCAGACAATGCCCTCCTAGGAATTTAATCAATTTACTGAATACAATTAACTAAAATGAAAGTACACTGGTCTCTAGAGAGGAGAGATTTATATACAAGCTTTTTTAGTTTGTGTAGAAAAAAAACAGTATTGCTAGCAAAGCGTGGGGTGGGTATGGTTTTGTTTAGTTGGGTTTTTTAACTTTAGAAAGCTCTTGTTAAGATCTGTTTGGCTTCCTAAAGCAATACTCTGGCATTTATTTAAAAATCAAAATGGATTAAAGCCATTAATTCAGAAAAGCTTCACTTGTTCAATGGCACTTCACCAAAAGGATATGTTATGCTGGCTTTCTCCCTAATTAAGCGACATGGCTAGCTTATGTAGAACTGCTACCATTATACAATTTTTTTCTTGGCAAAACAGTTCACACTATTAAAAAAAATAAGCAACCCACCTTCCCAAGAGGATCATCTTGGATACCACACGCCATAGGTACAAGACACCAAAGGGAGCCTGTTAGCAACAAGCTGCCAGAAACCTGGCACTGAAAAACATGCCCTACAAGTGGCAGAAAGTATGAGGCGCAGGGTTTTCCTCTTTCCAGCTACCTCATACAAACTTCTTTCACTTTCCTGACATGCTTTCAAATGAAAACACTAGTGGAGCTTTATGTTTTATGTCCAAAATTTTCTAAAATACATGTTCAGCTGTTTCAGGAGAGAGTTTTCTTACTCATTCACAGCATTCTCCTCCACTGAACTACTTCCCTTCTTCCTTAAAATAATCTCACCCTTACCTAGCAGGCTGACAGCATTGTTTTACATCTACCCTCCCATTCTGACAAAACTTTTTCTATGTCTTAAATAATGCATCATCATTTCAGAAACAAATCCGTATCCTTCAAGCCATATATTGTTAGATTCCTTTTCACAGCTTCATTAACCCATTATTTTCCTATTTCAATGCTACAGGTCCTTCTCTCCTTTTCTTTCTTGCTTGCCAGCAGCCTTTTCAGCTGAGTTTCATTTTTGGTACCTGCAATAGCAGTCTTGCCTATTCCCTTTTCTGCTGTCTGCATGACGCTTTGTAGATTAATTTTATTACTGAATCCTGAACAACTTTCAGTATTGCACCACTGTCGATAATGCTTGAAACCGTTTTCTATCCTGCTGCTGCCAAAAACATATCCGACCGGTGACACTGAAAGAGTAAACAGACTATTACTGATGCGATCATTTCAACACACTGCAGCCACTGCAGTTAACTTTATTATTAGATGTTATTACTTCATGAAGGATATCTGTATTCATCCTTAAAAATAAAAGAACATTTCTGTTTGTCTCCAATGTTTTGCCAATTCATATGAGATTATCCTTAATTAAAGGTTGTACAATTCAAGATGCTTTCTATTTGATGAAAGCAGATATGAGCTTCAGGCTGCCCAAAACTTCCACATGAACTTTGCAAAGCATGGGACAGCACAACTTACTACGTCAGAAGCGACCAGTCTAAAGTAGGAAAACAAAGGATTTACTCTAGATATCCTTGAGTGTAGTATTTCCATTTACTTGAAAGGTCTTTGTACAAATTAGAAGAAAATTTAGGAACATGTCAAAAAATTACAGATACTCAACTCTTTATACAAGTACTCCAGTGTAACTGAAATACAAACATACATAAAAGACCACAGGATTAGGATATTATCAGGTATTAAATAGCTGGGGTTTTTTTAATTTACATTAGCTTCTTGCATTGCCTGGAACATTTAACAGGTCCTGGAAGGCTCAAGACAAGTAAAATTAGCTGTGTTGTTAGCAGCACTATTGATAGCCTACAAAATACAGCTGATGAATCCCTATGTAGTTTTCCATTTTCTAAAGCCCAGCAAACATGTGTCATGGTACTGTAGACTCATAGTACTGTAGAAGCTAGTTTTATCCCATCATAAAGGCTTTTTATGATTCCAAGCAATGAGGGTAATGAGGAGAAGAGGAACACTTAGGAGTTCATTTACAGATTATGGAAGGTTTTAATGAAAGAAGAGAATCAATGGGACTGTGGTCTAAGTGTCAGAGCACACATACATATTCAGGAACACATTTAAGTTTACATTTTTCTTGGAAAGGATGCTGTTGCATAATATCCTTTCAATATATTATAGTAAGAATCTTCAGATAAAAGCTGCCCAATTTCTTTTGAGTTTGTCAGAATTTGAGAAACTATTTTTACAGTTTTGGTTCATCTGAAAGTCCTTCTGCATTACAAAAAAAGGATGTGAAGATTTATGGAGAGAAGAATAGCAGTAATGAAACAAGGTTGCTTTTGTGCAAATGTTCTTTCTATAAAATAGATATAAATAGCTATATAGGGTTTGCACTTATAATAATTTATATTATACAGTAATATTTTGTGTATGTGCATAAATAAAAATAAATTTGAGATAGATCATAACAATGTATTTCTTAAATGTTAACATGTGATACAGTAATAAAGTCCTTAAAAATAAGCCCATAAGTTTTCAGTACATTCTTCACTCATTCCTTTTCTAAAAGGGCCTGATTTTCCAATCACATCTATGGCTTTACAGCACTAAAGCTTTTTTAAATAGAAAAGCATAGCCAGATCTGTAACTACATTTCTTTTCCATTTGTTCTTCCGATTCACCATCTTCAAATATGCATGAGTCAAACTCAGTCTAGTCATTTGTGTGTTATCAAGCTTTTGACCTGCAATAGATTTAAGAAACCTTTTTCTTTTTAATAGCAAAACTAGAATTTTGTTTCCAAGCAGGCCAGAAATATAATAGCTCTTCAGACAGTCCATTGGGCTTCACTACACACCTTGTCCCTGAACAAGTCACTAGTATTGTGTCAAACACAATATTATGACCTTCACTACAATGAAAAATACGGAGTAGTGCTAAGAACTGGTAAATGCATTGCACCATCATTGAAATAAGTTATGAGTGCTGCCTTGAAAGGATATTATTTTTGTGGTAGGGTGAGGAAGAGAGTTTGTGGGGAGTTTTCTTTTTTCCTTCCCCTCCCCACTCTCCCCACCACCCAGGATTCATAACCCTATGACCTAGGTAGTTGTTTCCAGTTCTTTGCAACACAGACAAATAAAGAACATTACATATTGAGTGATAATCAAGGACAAAAAATGTGCCTTTGTTAGTACCTATACAATATGTGACACAGGATTGTAATTACTGTAATTACACTGTTTGTGTAACAGCAGTACATAAAGACTTTTGTGAAGCTAAAGTCTGAAAATTAAGATGGCACTGTCTTTACTTCTATTGCAAAGACAACAAATACTGGACAGAAAGCATATTCCACCCAACTGTAATACAATACACTGATGAAAGAAAGAGATAGAAAGAACTTTTTCTTAAAAACTTAAGGGGTTTTTTTGTGTTTAAAAAAATGGAAGAGAAAAAAATCCTTAAATAAGTCCTTTAGAAACAAGTGCTATGCAGACAAGCTCTTTTGTAAATAAATCTTTTCTAAAGAAGTTAGCATCACACTGCATTTTTATAAAATTGGAACTTAATATTAAAAAACAAATTACTATATAGTCATCTGGACCTACAGTGTCGTTAATCACAAATATTTTGTCACATTCTATTTCATATGTCATAAAATTCAGCTGAAATTATTTCAAACATTAACATGCTTAAGCTCCAGATAATTCTCTCATTAGTTCTATTAGTATTCTTACAAAAACAAGGCAAACCATATAATATTTTAATTTTTTTATCAATAAATTGACTATGCTTTCTAATTAATTTCAGCCTAATACCATTCACCCATTTTTCTGAGCTTCCCTCTATCACTTGGTTGACTACTCTAAAACAGCATGATATTATCAAGGCCTATTACTCCTGAAAGCCCTGCTGTTCATAATAAGTTAAAAAAAGTTAGTTTGTACTTTTGTGGTAAAGCAATGGGGCACCACTTCTATACTCGCTGGTTGCAGACATCATGAAATACAGACAAGTTAAATAAGTTTTGATATTTGGTTTGGGGAGTTTTCTAAGCATCATCATCTAGCTCTATTAGTACCTAAATTATTAATGCCTTCACTTGTTCATTACTTCACATAATTCAGAAAGAGTCTGGTTAATTTATTTTCAGAAGTTAGGCAACACTTGGAGGTACATTCAAGAGGTATGGAATGAAACAAGTATGTATAAGGAAAATGAGCAAGGGAAAAAAAGCAGAAAGGAAAAAGTATTTACATTAGTAGTAATTCTGTGTCAGAATCTGATATTAAGATTTATCTGCTTTCAGTTTCTTACAAAAAACATGACCAGGCGACATCTATAAGAGTATCCAAATTAAAGCCATAGAGGAACACACAATTTTATAAAGAAACATTATTGATGAAAAGCCATTCAGTGACAAAAGGCCCTTTTACAATGTACTTACCTGCAATTCCCTACTCAGCAAGAAACTAAGACCAATGATCAAAAAATTCAAATTTGCAGAGAATTAACTGTACACAAAAGTATTTCAGAGGCTAAATACCATGAAACAATGGGAGGAAATATACACTTAATTCCTTTGATAGGATAAGAAACTTATGATCACTTCAAAACTAAAGATAACCTTAAAAACAGCATGCATTTAGAAAACAAAGCTACCTAAATGGTCTCCATAACAAAGATGGGGGAAGAGGGGGAAGATATCAGTTGACTGACTCCTCTGACAGCATTATGACTTCAGTAGATGATCTAGACCTTCATTAGTTATTTCCCCTAAAGTAGTTATCATAATTCCTCCTCAAAGGAAAGAGGTATTGGTTTATTTTACATTTAACTTCTACTTATTGCTCTGGTCATTTCCATAATAATAATAGAGCCTGATCACTGGCTGTCTTTTGTGACAGAGCAATAAAGTGAAAGAGTCTTGAGTCCGCCTTAGGCAACAATCTAGGGATATCAGCATATATATGATGCCCTTGGCTCACCACTTTAGAAGCATGCAGTAATATCAGGTGAAGACAAAGCAATAGGAAGTTATGAGATAACTTGTCCCCAGGGAAAGTTTTATTCCAGTTTTCAAAAGATATGGGTTTCTGCCCTGGAAGAAGAGAATTATATTCCTTCTAAAAATCCATATATGTACGTATTAGGGGGGTGGGGTGTCTAATTTTTGTTTAATATTATACCTCTATACTCTTGTTATACAAATAAATGGACAGGTCTGTTGTGAAAAAGTTACAGTGCCAATAATAGCCAGCTAGTTGAGAGGCTTCTAGATTTATGCTGTACTGATTGCAACTGAATTTCCAACTCTCTTTGGAACTTACTACTTTTCACAAGAAGTTAAAAGATATAGCTACAAGAATAGTCATTCAAACGCTGAAAATTCAAAGCCATAAAATACTGGAAGTCTGATATTATATCATTAATGAAATATTAGCGCTGCAGTTTCCATAGGTGGTATTATGACAGCTGGAGGAAGCGTACATATCACTTCCTAAGAGACACTTCAATGGATTGCTAAATAGGTAAGATAAGGAAATAAGAGGTACTGTTAGTATAACATTAAGGGTCAGAGAGAGAGTAAAATACATTAGTACCCCATTTTAATTGGTTTCATAAATTGTAATGTAAAAAGTTAATCCTTAAGCTCTTTGAGACTTTTAAGATCTAGAAATACAGACTAGAGCCCACAAAATGTATGCAGTTTTATCTTATATTAGTAACACTGGGAAGGGAATAACATCATTAAGGACAGCTCAAAAGTAGGAACTGTATTCAAACAGTCCAGACTTTAGTATTACTTTTCCAACTCCCATTATAATTTACTTCATCACCTCTCTGCAGATTTTCCTTTTCCGATAAACTCACTGACACATATGCATATTAACTGTAAAGACATGTAGAATGTAAGAGTACGTACATGCCTGAAGCTTGAAGATCTCATTTATCAAAGAAACCAACAGGCCAAGTAATAAATCACAGATAAATATTTGAGCTGATAGAATTCTTAGTACTGGGAGAAGT
Organism: Laterallus jamaicensis coturniculus; assembly: GCA_022605575.1. NCBI lineage: Eukaryota > Metazoa > Chordata > Aves > Gruiformes > Rallidae > Laterallus > Laterallus jamaicensis. The sequence goes on from JAKCOX010000005.1 coordinate 10,515,280, forward strand.
AAGGAAGGGAGACAGCAGAACAACCACCTTAGACTTCCATAGGGCTGACTTTGGACTGTTCAGAAAGCTGCTCAAGATTCCATGGGAGGCAGCCCTTGAGGGCAAAGGAGCCCAAGAGGGCTGGTTGCTACTCAAGAAGGAAATCTTGGCAGCAAAAGAACAGGTTGTCCCAGTCTGCTGGACAAGGAATTGGTGAGGGAGAAAGCCAGCTTAGCTGAGTAGAGAGATGCGTGAAAATATTCAGGAAAAGAGGGGAAAACATGAGCTTTGGAAGAAGGGGCAGCTGTCTTGGGACAACTGTAGGAATCTAGTGAGATCATGCAAGGATAAAGTCAGAAGGGCTAAAGCTAAACTGGAACTCTGACTGGCCAGTTCTGTAAAAGGTAATAAAAAGTCCTTCTATAGGTATATTAACAGTAAAAGAATGGTCAAGGAGAATCTCCAGCCCTTATTATATGCAGAGGGAACATTAGTGACAAGGGATGAGGACAAGGCTGAGGTCCTGAATTCCTTCTTTACCTCAGTCTTTAATAGTAAAATTGGTCATTCCCTGAGTACTCATCCTCAGGAACTGGCTGACAGGGAGGGGAAGAAAAACAAAATTCCAATGGTTCAGGACGAAACAATTAGTGACCTACAAGCCAGTTAGACACCTACAAATCAATGGGGCCAGATAGGATCCACTCGAGGGTACCAAAAGAGCTGGCAGGTGTGCTTACCAAACCCCTTTCCATCACCTATCAGCAATCCTGGCAGACTGAGGAAGTCCCACTCAACTGGAAGTTTGCAGATGTCACACCCATATATAAGAAGGGTCAGAAGGAGGATCTGGGGAACTACAAACCTGACAGTCTGACCACAGTCCTAGGGAAGATCGTGGAGAGAGTCATCTTGGGAGCAATCATGCAGCACATACGTGATGGCCAGGAGATCAGGCCTAGCCAACACGGGTTTATTACAAAAGCTAGATCCTGTCGAACCAATCTGATTGCCTTCTATGAAAGGTGACCCGCTTAATGGACGAGAGGAAGGCTGTGGATGTGGGTCTACCTGGACTTCAGTAAAGCCTTTGACGTGGTTTCTCACAATATTCTGATTGAGAAACTGGCTGCCACTGGCCTTGACAGGTGGACTCTCTCCTGGGTTAAAAACTGGCTGGATGGCCAGGCCCAAAGGTGGGTGGTAAATGGAACAAAATCCAGCTGGAGGCTGGTCACAAGTGGCGTCCCCCAGGGCTCAGTCATGGGTCCAGTTTTGTTCAACATCTTTGTCAATGACCTTGAGGAAGGAATTGAATGCTCCCTCAGTAAGTTTGCAGATGACACTAAACTGGGAGGAAGTGCTGATCTGCCTGAGGGTAGGGAGGCTCTTCAGAGGGATCTGAACAGACTGGACTGATGGGCTGAGACCAATGGGATGAAGTTTAACAAGGCCAAGTGTAGAGTGCTGCACATGGGACGTAAGAACCCCATACAATGCTACAGGCTTGTGGGAAACTGGCTGGAGAGCTGTCAGGCAGAGAAGGAGCTGGCGGTGTTGGTTGACTGCAGGCTGAATATGAGACAGCAGTGTGCCCAGGAGGCCAAGAAGGCCAATGGCATCCTAGTTTGTATCAAAAATTTTTTACTGAAAGAGGTTGTTGCAGCCTGGAACAGGCTGCCCCGGGAGGTGGTTGAGTCACCTTCCCTGGATGTGTTTTAAAAAAAAAAAAAAAAAAAAAGGGTAGATGAGGTACTTAGTGATATGGTTTAGTTTAGGATGGATTTGGTTTGATTTGATGATCTTCAAAGGCATTTTCCAGCCTTGTGATTCTGTGTTATAAATCCGAGAATAAGAAATAAAAAAGACTATAACCAAGACCATCTCTGGTGGCTGATTGAAGGAACTAGGCAGAGCTTTGTAATCAATGGCAAGGTTGAGAATAAAATTATATTATGCATCTCATGAGAAAAAGCAAACTTATTATAGGGTGCTTGAGGGAGTTGGTGGGATTAACATTATGGAATGGTTTAAGGACATGTAGGAATGTATAAACTTACCATGGGGTTCTTAGAAGAAGGGACAGAGAAACAGAAATGATGGTGAATGAGTAAGGAACAAGCATAGTAAAAGGGAGAGCATGAAGATGAAAGGGAAGTGTTACACCTGAGAAACTGCTGATCAACACACTTACCTACCCAAGGCTTGCACCTCAAAAACTTAGTTTATACCAGCTGTTAACCTTTAATCCTATCCAATTTCGGTGACAACTACCTCCGTACAACTACCTGCTTGTACACGTGCACGTGACTCCCTGGAACAAGCTTTAACTGGACTAGCAGAAGGAAATCAACACATGGACAAACCCAGGGTTTAAGATGGACTAGATAAAGAGGACCAACATCTGCCTATAGACTCTGTAGAGCCTGGAAGTCCAGGAGTCTGCAGAGAACAGGAGAGCGATTGTCAGAGAGGGGGGTGTCTGTGTATATTTGTATGCATCTTCCAGTGAGCGTCAGCCCCCATCAAGCAGTGAAAAGGCACAGGACTAGGGTGTGCTATCAGTGTTTCTAGGTGTGTCAGGAAGGGCCCACTCCTGCCTGGACCAGAGATGCAGAAGCACAGCAGGCTGACTGTGGCAATGGGTACCTTTGAGTCCTTAGCAGCCAAAGAAAGCATGTAGGACTCAACTATTCTTACAATTAAGGTTTTTTTGGTGTTCTACATACATGCTCTTCTCATTAATTAATTTCTGATACTAAAAAAGCAAAGGCAGTGGCCATCTTTTGCCAAGTTAGAGTGCTGTCTTACTCCCATTGCAAATACAATGAGAGGTCCAAGAAGGATGAAGATTTCCACAGCATTATTTCTCAACATCGCTATTTGGTGTTTCTCTTGCTGTGAAGGAAGGATCTTTTGGCTATGATTACCAAGTGTAAAATGAATGTCCTCACAGAAACCAAATAGCAGTGCATCCACAACCCTTCAGTGAACATTAATAATAAAGGACATCTGAAGCATCTGCATATCATTATTAAAATTACTAGAAGCATAATATTCCAATCTGACACATGGCACTAAATTTCTTCAAACATCCCTGTTAATCAAATATTATTTCTTTGGTCCACTGAATTATGAGAAAAGCCATATTATATCAACCCACAATTACTGAGAATAGGGGGGTTTTTATTATTCAGAATAGAATTTTATTATTCTTGAATAGAAAGTGCTAAGCAACAAGCACGGTCTTTTAATACCATTGTAAAGTTATATTAAACTTCAGGTATTAAGGTGGCAATAGAAACCTGCTGAACCTGCTCTCTTTCACAATAAGCTGCACACAAAACTCCCCACTATTGCATACTTTATAGCAGTGTATGTGTAACTTCTAGTATAAAAGCATAAAGAAAATAACTGAAAACCCAAGAACTCTTGCAGACATTGGAAAATAACAAAAATCACAGTTATCTAACTTGAGTCTGTCTCTTTATATGCAGTGTACATCAGTGCACAATTTCTTCAGTAGTCACTTAAAGTACTGATATATGCTGTTTAGTACAGATTTTTGAAAAAGTAACCTTGAGTTTCTGAGGATATTTGTTGAAGACAACATTTATTCATTTTTAACCACTGAGACAGGAACTGCCTTGATTCCTTTTGTCTCCTTGAGCCTTTCCTTACTCTCTGTAGAAACACTTTAAAAAAAAATGACATCAGCGAGCACATTCAACTTGGAATCACTTAACATTTCCTGACACTACCATGCAAGACAATTATTCTCTGGCTTGTACAGTACAGTATGCACAGCCCTTGGCTGTTCTGCAAGTTTCTCTTACACAAGTATAATTACTTCAGGGGGATTGAGTACATGGAACTAATTGATGTTTAACATTTAAGAAATGTAACACAATTTTATGCCTGTGTAAAAACGTCAAAAGTAATTCATAGGATTTGAAAAAAATTCACTGTTGGCAGAATCAATAGCTACACATGGGAAATTAGCCAAAATAAGAGTGCCACATCTAATATAAAACTCTTACTGAAAAAAGTAAACTTTGTTGGAGATACGGGTACAGCTACCCAGTGAAAGCTGGGACAACAACAAAGATATAGAAAAAACTGCATTTAGAGAAGACAAGTGCATGCCCATTGACAAATAATTATCTTTCTCCTTGTTCTTTACAGCACAGAAATCACAGTGAATATGAATGGGTTAGTAAACAAATAATGCAGGTGGATTTTCAAACCAAGAAATAACAGGACCAAGTTTCAAGCAACAAGTACATTCATGACATGCATTGCAACCTGGAGTTAATAAAAATAAACATAATAAAAATGGGGATATAACTTTAATAACATCTCTGAACTAAAGAACACTTCTCTTACTTTTAGCAAAGTCGTCACACACTTATACCAACAAAATAAAACCAAGGTAGTCACATCGCACTGCATCTGCCTATATGACCACTAGAAAACTGAATAATACCATGTAAGAATCAACTTTGTATGATGAAATTAAGCATTTTTAAAATACTCCAAACATTACTGTAAAAGACACAGCATCAGAACCAATTCTGAAATTTCATCATGTAAGAATTCCCAACATTCCTTAGGAAGGCAAACAGAATTTTATTTCATTTATTATTTTAATGAGAAATTCTGCTATGTTTTCATTTTGTGTATATTTGTGTATTACATACAAGAGCATTAAGATAATTTCCATTAACCCACAAATTCAGATGCAAATTGTGTTTCAACAGTTCATCACATTCTATTCCAAATACACAAATTCAATTTGAAGAAAAATGCTAATTTAATTTCAACACTGAAAGTTATGAATTTTCCTCAGGTCTAAAGATAAACCTTCACAAACATTTGTAAGTAGTGTTTCTATTGAATTCCATAAGGCTAAGATTCCCTCTAAGGGTACAATTTTATCAAGTTTGTTAACAGTCAGCCCTTATGAGCAGCTTTACAAAATAAGGCAGCACAGATTTTTGTTGACTCTAGCAGGAATAATCACTGGTTTAAAATTAAGGATAGCTTCATGATTATTCCAATAACTCAAATGGTCTTGAGAGACTGATCTGGAGCTCAGCATGCTGCTTGGAAAAAAAAAAAAAAAAATCAAACTCCATAGGGCAGAGTGAATAATAGAACATGGATATAAAAGAAATATGGGATCTTTTGATTTGCTTTTACTCTGGGCCAAATTGTGTTTGTACAAATGAACACCTTTGATTTATTATTTGTAAACATAAGAAATTCATGTTTACATCAGAGTAGCACTGGTAATTTCAGCTTCAATAGACAGAAGAGCCTAGGTAGTGAATGAGACAGGCAACCAGAGTTTTGCATGCCCATTCACCATGATGTTTGAGACTGCACCAAATGAATGAGGGAGGTATTCGCTCATTAAACAGTGAAAATAAAAATAAATATTGAACAGCTGTGTCATTAACTGTGTGCAGCTCAATCTGCATGCTAAATGAGCCAAAGATCCCATGGAAATAACACTATGCCATGTAATTAATAACCTTATTGTAACATTTATGCACACATACTCAAGATAGCATCTTATGTGTCATACTATCTTTGACATTTTTGGGTTTTTTAATGGCTCATCCATTTCCACAAGTGCTACTGTAGAAAGATTTTAAAAGATAGTACTTAAGGGTATAAAGGTAAAAGGTTTTCATTAAGCTGAGGCTGGGATGAATAAACTGCTTACATAAAGCAACATTATAACCTAAGATTAAACAAAGTGATTAAGATTAAATCAAACTGTCATAGGAGAATAAGAATAGCATTTCAGAAATTGTTTTTCAAAACACATTTCTGAAAAGTTATATCTATTTTATATCAGTATTAACATGATTAAGATTTCTCATTAAAGTCTGCAATTCATAATCTTCATTTTGAGCAAGTAAGATGTGTTATACATGTACAGATTTAAGAGCATAACTTTCTATTATAAATTTAATAACTGCTGACTGATAAAACCAGGACACTTTGGACATGCAAATGACGAGCATTCTTGGAATTTCACAATATCTGTGTTAGTTTGGGCAATGTAAGCAAAAATATTTTGAGAGGTCAGTTTTTAGTCTCTTGTTTCTAGTCAGACATATTCATTTATTCTTGTATAATTTTGCAAAAAAAAACCCAGACCCAACACAAACCAAGGAATATCATCAGAATCACTGATTTCTATGGTTGGATTTTGGTCAAGAAATACGTATATTGCTTGAATAAGATTACCATTATCCTATTCCATAAAGGGATAACTGTGTTTCCCTGTCCAGACACGAATACTAAAAATTCCAATGCTTACAATATACTGGTATACAATAAAATTAGATGAAAATACCTGAAAAACATAGTAAAGCAAACAAACGTGATATGACTGAAAACCTGGTAGGGAATCATTATACAATTCAACATATAGTTTGATTAGTATGAAAGAGAAAGACAAGGCACAACAGAGAACAATGGATTTCAAGGGAAACAGAATAAAAACAAAATAGAGGAATACAAATGGAAATCAAACAGACAGGAGATGAATGGGACATTCAGGCATGTAAGCCCAAAAAACCCAAGATATTTTTTTACACGGACTAAAAATAAGTAGTATTAAATTACTAAGTCTCTTCACAAAAAAAAATAGTTAGGCAGTTGCTCTTTTCTTTACACAGTCTATTTGAAATAGTCTGCAGGCTGTATTTCAAACTATATGGATCATTTGCCTATGAGTAATTATAAAAAAAGAGGAAGCTTCCTGAAAATATATATGTATTACATTGTGAATTTTTAGCTTGTTAAAAATTAGTAATATTTCCCTGCAGAGTCCAAATGACTTCTAGTTTCACCTACACCTAAATGCTACCCTAGGAAAGCACAAAATTATTTGCACACACATAACTGGTATACAAAATATGCACAAACTAGTATTTCTGTGTGAGATTTCTGAGATACTAGAAATTTCAACCAACTCTATCTTCAGATATACACTTCTGACAAATTTAAGCTACCATTAAATTTATATGGAGAATCATAGAAAGATTTCTGTGGGAAAGGACCTTAAAGATCATCTAGTTCCAACTCCCCTGTGATGGGCAGGGACACCCACCAGTAGACCAGGCTACCCAAAGCCCCATCCAACCTAGCCTCAAACACTGCCAGGGACAATGGGAATCCACAGCTTCCCTGGATAATCTGTACCAGTGCTTCAACAGCCACACAGGAAAGAATTTCCTCATAATAGCTAATCTAAACCTACCCTCCTTCAGTTTAAAGCTATTGCCTCTTGTCCTATCACTATGCTCCAATAAACAGTCCCTCTACCAACTCTTCTGCACGAAACCTTTAGGTACTGGAAGGCTGCAATAAAGTCTCCCCAGAGCCTTCTCTTCTCCAGGCTGAAAAATCCTAACTCTCTCAGCCTGTTTTCACAGGACATGTGCTCCATCCCCCCAGTCATCCTCATGGTCCTCCTCTGGACCCCCTCAAGGAGCTCTATGCCTTGCTAGCAGTGGGGACCCCAGAGCTACCCCAAAAAAAGCCAGAAATCTGAAACCTCACAGTTGTAAGTTTTTCTGTCCAGCCTTTCCTTTTTCTACCTTTTATCCAGCAATATATGCACATGCCAGGTTCAGTTTTGAACATTAATTTGAAAATTAATATATTAGCTTCAACAGTTTCTTAAATAGGAAAGTCATACTGAGGTGGTTGTGGAAGACCTGTCTGCTGTGAGACTCTTAGGAATAGGCTTCACAATTACTAATTCAGCCCTCTCTTCTTGATGTGATCTTATTTTATACAACAAATTTCAGAACCACCACAACAACTTGTGAAAAAAAAACCAACAAGCACTACAGAGAGTCATGGCAAATTAGTTTGGGCATATGTTATATTGAAGAAATATCTTGAGTAGGATTAGGAAGTATTGTTAGTGCTACTTTCAAGTGAAAACAGCTTTTAATAGACTATTAGCAGCTGTATATAAAGTATTACTTAATACCTGTCATACAGAAGATAAGCTTTGCAGAGATTTTTTAGTTGATGGGGGGTGTTTAAGCTTTTAACTAGAGGGGAAATTAAGTCAGTCAAGTGTTTGCATTTTCAAATAAACTATTCAGAGCAGGTTATCAGAAATATGTCTTCAATATAAGAATAAAAGTTTTATTCAACACCTTTATCAGCAGATAATTTCTCAATGTCACAAGAAGAGTGAAAAAACCCACCACTGAAAGCATCAACTGCCATGGCATTTAGTTTTAGGCACATAAATGGTCTCAAATGATTCATTGGATAATATCTAATTAACTCTGCTAATTGTTTCAGGAAGAGATATTCAAACATATGTTCAGAAAATAAGATCCAGCAGTCCTGAACCAACTAGTGTGAACAGTGATCTGAAAGCAATGACAGCTGCTTTTTATATTAGCACCTAGGAGAACTCAACAATATATTTATGTCTAAACTGGAAATTCCATAAAATCCAACCTTTGGCTAAGAAAGGTGGGTGCAAATGGGAAATTTGGCTTGCTGGAACAGTTTAAGGCTTCAACATTTATATTGCAAAGACACTTTTAAAAATTATTTCTAAAGCAAAAAACCCTACTACTTTTTCCTCTATACCTTTTCTAACCTTTCAGGACTTTAGTATTCCCTTAAATCCCTTCTTCTAACTGAAAGCAATTTCTGTCTCCAAGAATCTGAAATTTGTAGAAGGGACTAAAAAGCCTCCTTTCTTATTTCCAGTTTCACAAAGTCCAGCTCATGAGGGATGAAGAAATACCATCTTATACCCGTTTGATGACCTACAAGAAATTACTTTCACAGATTGATACATTAGCAAGAGGTAGTCACATGATAAAAGCACTCACATCACAACCAGTATTCAAGCATAGCAGACTTTCTAAGGCTTTAATATGTAGCACAACAGAGAGTTTATGCTAAAGTCTAAACAGTGGCCTGTCAGTACCAGGTTTTATGGACTTTGATAAGACTCACCAGGGATGTTTCTATCATCATTAAGAAGCATTCATTTTTCCTGACTGAGCAAAGGAGTTTGTTCTTGGGGAACCTAATTCTGAAAGTTTTAGAAAAATTGACTTGACTTAATTGAGTTTCCACATGCTACAACTTGCCTTGGGACAGTAAAAGGAAACTAAACCCAGTCTTCTTCCACAAGAGGATAAAAGAAGTTGACAACAATGTAGCACCAGAAAGCAAAATAATACAGACTTGTAGCATTATGAGAAGTTATTAGCTATTTAATTGTGAGATGAAACTATTAGCTATTTAATCTAGAAGTTTTTCTGTGAATAAACGCAAAGGTGTTTTCAAACAGAAGATATGGTAAACCACAGAATGAGAGAAAATGAAAGGAAGAGCTCAAAATCTGTAAAAAGGACCATGTGAAAAGCTTTATAACCCAAGGTAAAACTGCCTTTAATATTAGGCATTTAAAAATACAAATCTATACTGGCATTTAAATTGGCGTACTGTTAAGAGTTCCTCATTTTTACATTGCAAGAAGATAATTTGTTTTCATAACAAATAAAGGCGCTTTGGTGTTACAATCTGCTTTTCTAAGAAAGAAATAGCACAAGACTGTTGAAGCTATTTTTTAAAGTGCAGGTAACTGTTTGAAACATTCCATTATACAAAAGAAAATGGGAAGGAACACATAATCTGTTTTATACCGGCTTGTAGCAGAAGTCTTCCACTAGTGGCAAAGACCCAGCTTCCTTCCCTCATGCACGGCTAGAGGATGCAGTTTGAAGGTTGAGTGGGAGAGCTGTTTGCTTTGGTTTTTAGATTTTTTTTGACTACAGCTTTGAACCAGAAAGCCTAATCACTACTAAAAAGGATGAAACACATTTTTCAGATAAGAGTTTGAACTGACACCTCTCAATTATAATCCATCTATGGCTGCTAACATCAGGAAATAACATTTTTAAGTGTTTATTATCTGGGCTCCACAGAACAATGCTTCTATCAATGACAGCAAAAGAAAAAGTTCTGAAACATCACTAACAGCACCACACTTCCTTGAAAAATAAGTGGTTTATCTGAAATATTATTGCCAAACAGAGCAATTAGAAACAAGGGGAATCTAAAAATGTCACCATTTTCAGGCCTAACCAGGCATTTGTTAACAAAAAGTATTGCAGCAATGTTTATTGACTCAATGAAACAATCAATATCTTCTGAAGCCTCTCCTATGTATCAAGAAAGCATTTTGTTCAAATAAAGCTGAAGCACCTAGTGTAAGTCTATGTTATTTTTCTTCAGCCACTAATTATTTTCCCAGATATATTTCCGAAGTAAAATTTAAGGGTAATGGGAAAAGCATTGCAGCTTGAGGTGAATAAAAAAACCCCTAAAATTGCAAAACCTACATGCAGCAGAATTAAGAAACTCATGTTTGAGAGTAAATCTTCCAGTGGGTTTTACAGTAATTATGAGTGCGTAATCAAAAGCTCTCTCACACATCTTGTTTTATTGTTCTGTGACTGAAATTACTGCTATTTAACACTATGGCCAAAGTTTATGTAGGTGAAAGGAACATAAAACGTTTAATGGAATTGTAACACTGATCTAAAAGGAGTTGAGAACTTTAAGTATTCAGCCCTGACTAAAAATGTGAAATCTGCAAAGATTAACAATTTGGATTTCATAAATATCTCAAAGCAAACCTACACAAATTACTGAAGCAAAATACAACATCAACCACCACTAACAATCTTCACTCATACTTCAAATCAAGACAACAAAAACTTTGTTAATTAAGTCAAAAATGTCACATTACTTGGGAGGCCACAGAAAGCATTAGCTCCTTTGTGATACAGTTATGTTTTGCAAAGAAGTGAATAGGACTGTTTCCAAGAAAACATGCTATACGTTCCACTACACTTTACAGAAATTTCTCAGGCTAGTTAAAAAGCTGCTGTTGAGGGTAAAAGCATTTCTTATAAGGCATTCCATGTCGAGGATTTTTATTTTGTTGAGTTTTGGGTTGGATTGTTGGGGTTGGTTTTTTTACAGTGCATCAAATCAAAGGGGGGCGTTTTATATGACGTGACACTTCCTATATTATAAACAAACTTTCAAGTCCCTTGTTAACAAGTCCCTTATTAATCATTTTATGCCTGGTCCTACTAAAACACTCCACAATAACAATAAAAGTCAAAGAAGAAAGATTTCTGGACAGTATTACAGACAATACAGTCTAATAGGTGTAACTCAGGTTAACAAAAAGAGTATAAACAGGGACAAAGCTTAGCAAAAGTAATTAATGACTGACCTCTTTCAGCCTTTTCAACAGAAAAGACGACAGAATTTTTGTGGTTTTCCTCATGAAAAATCTCAACATATGAATATATTTCTATACCTGAATTCCCATTACCTAATTTGTGTGGACTATAACTACCACTTCAGATCTTTTACTGCACCAGCCAGGTAGCTGCTGACATCTCCACCATTTTCCCTGCTTTACCCTTTATTATTTAAGGGGGTTTCATGACAATTTTAAGAATCATCATAAGCTACAACCTCAATTAATCTGCATTTTTCAACTGGAAGAAATTTATAGTGAAATTAGCTGACCAGATACTGTGCATCAATTGCACATCCACAGTACATTTCTGCACATCTGTAACAATCCAGAATAGAAACTGGAGAGAAAAAAAAAAAGAGGAAGGCATTATGAGTTCAATTGAAAAACTAATGTATCTAAATAAAAACCAATGCAAAACTTGAAAGATGCCACATTTGATTCCCTGTACAGCAATAGCCTGGATGCCAAATGGTAATCACTTCTATCCCTCATCTTGCATTTTGATAAAAGTAATTTCTAAGTACATGCTAGAACATCAGAAGTCAATGATTGAAAGGTTACTTTGGTTTATTCGGTGTCGCATTAAAAATTTCTTTTCTTATAGAAGACATTCAAGAAGGTTCATTTTTTCCTCTGTCAGTCCAACTTTGTCTGCAGTGTGAAAATGACTTTAAATAGTTTTAAAAATTGTTGGCAAATATTCATATCCAAAACAAAAAACTAAGCAAGAAACAATGCCACAAACTTGTAAATTACAGACGACTGGTAGAAGTATGTTTCTATTCTAAGCTGTTTATTAGACAAATTAAGACATTATGTTACGTCCAGTATTTAATGAAGAACCTGAATTTAGAGATGTCAGACAGAAATCCTGATATACACAGGGTTTTTTACATATATGAAGCTATTGCGACATATTTGACTAGAAAAACATAAGTACAGAAATAATTATATATTCAAACAAAGAGAAATAAAAGTAGAAAAATAATCAGTTGATTTTTAATCAGCAAGTTTTATCTAATAAGAATCTCAAATAGACATTTATTCCTGTGGACCTTTGATGCTACTGGGAGCAAGTTTATTTGGTTTGATGATAATTTTAGCATCATTAGTTATTAGTAAGTGACTCTCTGAAGGAAGCTAAAGGTTTGCAATTTTACTTTAAATTCTGCAGAAAGTTAGTCTTGAAATACAGAAAATTAAAACTTTTAGTCTCTTGGGAAAGTGTTAATGAACATACAGGAAATACTTGTACAAATAAAACACACTAAAAGCCACGTCAATTGGGCTGAAATGCAAGTCTCAGCTTTTGAAATCAATTTATTATGTCAGATTTTTAAAAGTTAGCATTATGTAAAGCAATCATAATTTTTTTCAAGTAGCAACTAGAGCATAGCTTTTAAATCTATTTTAATACCCATATTTGAACACCATTTGACCCTGAAAAATCACAGACTTCGAGTTCTACAACCGAGTCCCTGCATCTGTAGTACTTCAAGCTATGTAGTAATCTACTATCACCCTTTCTGAATGCCAGGGTATTGGAACAGCAGTCTTGCAGTAGGATAGAAACAGAGGTTTGGAAAAAAAACCCCACAAAGACTAGTGAGAAGTAATTCAAGTAATAAAAACTTCTAGAGAAATTTTAAATCAGACCTCTTTTTCCTACTCAGCCATTTCTTGGCTTCTGAATGCCTCGTGGTTCAGTCTCCATTTATGATCAGTTTTTGCTGTTTTACCCTTTGGTTCCTTTTCTGTTTAAATATCACAAATGACAGAACGATACAGCTGCTCCTACTACTCTGTCCTCCATCATTTCAAAGGCTAGAGTCAGTTATTCAGAACACTTATTTAACCAGCTCTTTTAGCTACAGAAATTACCAAACTTATACAAATCGGATGTCTTTAAACATCATACAAAAGAATTAAAATCTCGACATTTTTGAAGTTTTATTGGGTTTCTTTGCTTCAACTTTTACTACAGGCACATAATGAATGGAAGGCTCCAACCGTTAGCCACAAAATTATCAATATGAAGATATATCAGTGATAACACACTTAGATGACATAGAAATAAAAAGTAATTTTTAAATATTTTAATATAAGTGTTGCACTAAGCCAGTGGAGAGAGATCACTCATTCTTATGCAAGGGACAAATAAAGAACAAATGGTTTTAAAGTATAGAAGACTTTCCTAGTGACTCAGTACACATTCCAGCAACATGATAGTGTAACTGTACTAATAGTGATATCACTAGGTAATTATTTCTTAACTACAAATGGAGAAATAAAAAGGGTGTAAAAAAAATAGAAACAAACACAATTGGTCATACTTGTAGAATTTATATTGCAGCAAAACCTCTGACTCTTTCTAGAAAGGATATTGCAAGAAAAACACTGACAAAATAATAGTTCCTATTACTGAAAAAATTATTAAATTCTTCTTTGGGGAAATGATTGGTGTGTGAATACATTTCATTCAAGTTTCATTGTTGGTTTTTCCTTAACACTTACAATTAAAGCCACTTGATAGCTTAGAAAAAAATGAGTAATTATCATGCAAGATTATGCAGAGATGAAATGTAAATCTTAAATCATTATTAGCATGTTCATAGCTCTTGTTTGTGTTTTTTAAAGTACAAACAAAATACTTTTGTTTTGCTTGCTAACTCCTGAATATGACATAATAGTCAAACAAACAAGAAATATACAGCTCCTCTATGAGTATGGTACCTCAATAGATATTCTTTTCAAAGCTCAAAACACGTTAATCTTGCCCATTTATATAATTTTTCATGATTTAGACACATGTAAACAAAATGTAAACATAACACCACACTGCAATTTGTACAAAGCCATAAGTCCTAAAGTATGTCTAAACATAATTTGCAAACTCTGTAAGAGGCAAAATTGTTTCATTCAGTCTTTTTTCTAAATTTTGTAAGCATCAGTGAACTATAACATTGTACTAATGTGGCAAAGCAAAGCAAACCAGAGCCAGCTGTGGAAACACCACCTCTTCCACCACAAGAAGACAGACTCTCATTACATGAGCTTCCCTCTATTCCACATTGCCCTGAACATAGACAAGAATCAGTCACACACATGCAAACTAACACAAACGAATAGCAGTGAGGCTATGCAGGAATTTTGTTTTGAAGTAGTAGTGTTCAGAAAATCAATTGGCTTAGCCTTATGCTCGTGTATGATGGAAGCCAAGGCATGGAAGGTTGTCTCCATACCCTGTGAGAGGATTCTCAGAATCCACCAGCCCCCAGATCGCCCTGCATGGGCCAGGGTAGTGCTGACAGGCAGTGGTGTAGATAGATAGCAGTGGTGTATAGTGGATATAGTGGTGTATAGTGGATATAGTGGTGTAGATAGATGGCAGAGCAAAGAATGGGACAAATGTTACTCTCTGACACTAAGTTAATTGAAATTTTCTGGTTCCTTAATTAGTAATATGCAGTTCACAGTTGTGAAATATGGGAAGTTTACCCCTTTTGAAGGGCAAATTGAAAGTGGCAACCATCTTCTGCGATGCTCAGCTTCACAGGTTCCTTGATATCACACTCGATGAATGTAAAGTGCTGCTTCAAAGCTATTCATTCCAGCATACTCCATATATGCTTTAGAATAGCATACATCAAAAAGACAGACAAAACCTCTCTGGTTTAAGATATACAAATTCAGGATATAGTTCTTTCTGGACAGATTCATTACAAAATAAAACCCTAAAAACATCAATGCAATAAGACTCTTGGTTTGAGATACTAAGTAGGTTACAAGAATGTTATATAAGATTTATGTGGGGGGTTTTAATGTTAGTAAAATTATTTTTAATTAGGACAAAATGTAGGAGGAAGACAAACAAACTCAAATGCCTCCATAAATTATTTTCTGCAGCTGTGCTCAGTTCAGTATCAAAATCTGTTTTTGAGAAAACTCAAGGGTAATCTGAGATGCTATCGAATTTGAGAGTACTGCAATGACCTACTCAAAAAGATTTATACCCCATGGTCTCATTTTTTTCTTTGTAAAAGCTTCTCTGGATTGGCATCTAGGACCCTATGACCCTCTTCAGGCATTTGTTAGAAGAAAAGCTTAAAACTGACGGCTGAACTTTGCATTCACATCATGATTCAAAGTTAAGCTTAAGCATGAAAGACAACAAAAATGGCAAAATTCACGGATAACTGTACTTCCATATTGAATAGAGGCTTTTTTTTTTAAATTCATTAAAATCAGGTAGGATTGCCAGTTCTTCAGATGATTTAACCCTAAAAAGCAATAGATTTCCAGCCCCATACTTATCAAACACAGTTATTTTCCATGCAACCTTTGTAACAAGTCCCTGTTCTTTTCTTAATATGCTGACCTTTTATCCATCAAAGGATTTTGGCTACTAAAATACACAGTTTGAAATACATCATTTCTACATCTAAAAGACTGTAGTTAAAGAGGTTTCCCCCCTCCCCTCCTTTCTCCTGAGGGGAAGCCTTGACTCATCACTCAAAGTTACTATAAGCCAGAAAAACATCCTTAAGAATATAAGGCATCTAAATTGATTCTTAAGGCATGGGATAATATATATATTTTTCACTGTTTTCTAATTTTTGGTGGGGTTTCCTTGGTTTATTATTTTAAAAGAGAAGTTTCCTTTTCCCTGCATCTTCCAGACTCAAGTAACTTCTTTTCCACAGGTTCTTCCCCTAACGCTTTATTCTTTTCTTTAATTTGGCTAAAAATTCGGCCAGAGGTTAAAATCCTTTAACAACCAGATTGCCTACTATTGGCTCACCTGTACACACTCAGGTAAGTATGTTTTCAATAATTCACCTTTAAGTTGTACAGAGTAATGTCTTAAAATGAAGGACATATTAAAATTTAATAACAGTTATTTAAAGAATAATTCAGAGAGTTAAGAGCACACGAAGAAATAAGTAGCTATGGAGGACTATCAAGCAAGGTAAAATTCAAATGTTTCATATGTCAAAGCTTTCTCCTGTAAGTATACTCAACATCAGGAACATTATTATTATGAACACCTTGAAATGATATTCTGTTTGTCTACTTGCAATTTTTGTTTCTGTATCCATGAAAGATGCTGATCCAAAAAAAGTCTCTACTTGTTAGTTTATGGATATTCCACAATGGCTGAAAGACACCAGTTTGTTCTTTCTGAATTTATACTTGCATATGTAATGCAGCACATGAATGAAAAATTAGAAGGCTTTTAAATATGCCTTAAAATTTTCTAGTCTTTTAGCAGTTGAATTATAATACGAAGCTTAGAACTACAGATTTCATGTTAGTATTAACTTCTTTAAATTTTAATGCAACTTAACCCCAAAATAATGATTCAAGTTAACCTGAGCACAACTGATTTGTTGTTAGCCTG
Organism: Laterallus jamaicensis coturniculus; assembly: GCA_022605575.1. Lineage (NCBI taxonomy): Eukaryota > Metazoa > Chordata > Aves > Gruiformes > Rallidae > Laterallus > Laterallus jamaicensis. The sequence continues at coordinate 10,532,007 of JAKCOX010000005.1, forward strand.
TATCATTTCCAGAATTAGGAATAGGGGTGGCTTCCTAATTTTGAAGGAATTGTTGCCAAGGCATTTGACACTTCGGCAACTTAAACAGTTTGGATGGCTGTTCTACACTTAATTTACAGAAGATTTGGTAACACTCAAGAAAAAAAATTTCTCAAAGGAACATAGATTTTCTCACATCATTGATAGTCAATTTCACTGATAGAGCCAGCACATAGTCATAAAAATATAAAGTCACAGTGTGAAACAGACAAGAAACAAGTATTTTGAAATCAATAAAATAAGAAACTGTCCAATAGGAACATTTTCTTTCAGTCCTTGCTGTAAAGTAAGTATATTCTACTTTATTTCCTTGATAACAATGTATCCATGTAGATACGGATGTATTTACTTTAATCCAAAAAACACCTTCCAACATTTTAAAATTAAATATGTAATTCCTAGATGCCTTAATTCAATTTCTTTTCAAAAGAAAACTCGGGAAAACTTTTCACATTAAAAATTAACATTTCAAAGTAAGGGTTATTTTATTTTGGTTTTAAGATTAAAAACTAGAATACAACTATTACTTTCCACTTTTCAGAGCCTAGAAAGCACGTGATGGGGATTCCTGTATAGGGCAGACAGCACCACAGAAATAAAATTCACTCCACTATTTTCACTCCACAAAGACTTAATTATAACCCTAATTTTGGAAAGCACTACAACCTGAGCCTGCAATTCAAACTTCAAAATTACTAAACAACGTCAACCTATCTTTATAGCATTTTACAGCAAGAGCATGTCTGAGCATTACAGATGCACCGCAGGCCTTGAACAAAATCTCCAAGTAATTTTATTTCAGATTCTGAAGTTTCTTCATATATAGTTGTGGCACACAGGCCATTAAGAATTCCATTGACTTTCAGTAAGATTTAGGCTCCTAAATATTTAAGTGTATGCCTGTTCCAAAAATCTTTAGAAAAAGGCAGATAACACCAGTGACCTAAATTAAGTCTTCTTTTTGCTTTCTTAAAAGGTAATTCACTGGGGGTAGATTCTCCAAGAACTTACAATGGGACAAATTTTCTTCACCTCAATTGTGGTCATCATAAAGACTGTCTTTATCAAAACCAAGTATTATTAAACAACATTCATGATGTTTTGCAGTAACTATGGGCACAACTCAAATATTATTATAACCAAGAGTCGACTTCTTAAGCTACTGTTTGAGTTAATTTTCTATTTGACACCTTCTGGTCATACTCTCTGACATGCTGTGGGAGCTTCTGACTGAGAACACTCACTTAAAATACAAACTTTGACAAGGAAGGATAGAGAAGACTTGCCTCTTTGCCAGTGGAATAAAAAGAAAGAAGTCCATTAAAAAACACATACCCTTTAAAGATGCTGGCTTGATTTTATGTTTAACACCAAGGTCACTTGTAAGCACTTGCTAACACTCACTACTAAAACAAAGCAAAGTGCACATAAACACACACACACACAAAAAAGGAATGCCATCAAGGCCAGGCACAAACATGCTTGTTTAAGATTCATTTTCACCACGCTGTTTTGATACAGATACATATTTAGTCTTCCTTCAGTGGAAAGCCAGCAAAATCTTTGTTAGTATTTCACATATCAGAGAAGATTCTATTTCAATCTACGTCTTTGCACCAGGGTAAAAATAAGATTTGGCTGAAGGGGGTAAAGTTCTACTTAATCAAGACTTTTCAGCTATTTTAGAGGCAATGATAAACCTAAAATTAAGTTAGGTTGTGGATTGAAGGTTACAGAAAAATCTTTCAAATTTAACTTGGGAACAATGGCTTTAAGAAAACTATTAATAAGTCCCATATTTTGTCAAAATAAAAGTGCATATTGCAGAAGCAGTAAGTTATAGAGGAAAGAAGTGGCTGCAAAGCGTATAAATTAGCTTAAGAGCAATCTAGCTGTATTTCTAGACAGAATGATTGAAGGAATAGTAAGGAAGCTGAAAAATGGATCGAGATCAGCAACGACAACAACAAGGCATGCTGTGTAGATAACATTTTCATGTTCTTAAAATTTCTGATCTTCTTATCTTGGCACAGCAGGACTATGTTGTACTTAATTGAATTCTGAAGACTTACTGAAAAGGTGCCTGCAACAGATGTGAGTTGAATTTCTGTTAAGTTAGTGAAACAGAACAGACTAGTTCTGCGTAAGGGACCTACAAAAGGATCACCTGGTCCAACTGAACCACCTTTCCTCTCTTCACTTATTTCTTAGCACAACAGTGTATTTAAAGCTATTATTATCCTTTGAGGGCTTGATTCAGTGGCATTTCTTAATGAATGCACCTTCTTCCTATGTGCTACAATCTGAAATACCTTGGGTACACACCACTTACTGAAGGGTTATTTGTACTGGTATTGTGCCAACAGCCCACTGCATTTCTCATAGGAGCTATCTGGAACTTCAGGCACTGAGGACAGAACAGTTCCTGAGCTGGCAGACCAGCTAGAGGTTTAGTGTGTCCTACACCTCTGTTGTCCTGCACCATATTTGGGGAAGGTGGGAGGGACAGGACATGTGCTGGCAAAGCAGAGCAATAAAGGCTTGTATTCAGAAGGCAGAGAGAAAAGACTCAAAAGGTCACCATATCTCTCCAGAAGTATGAGAAGATGGTTTGAGCAAGCACACATGGTTTAGCTATTGCAACTTTTTAAAAACATATTAAACGAGAAAAAGCATAACGCAATCCATGTCTGAAGTTGGAATTGCAGCTCCTCAAGGCTTAAGTTTAGGCAGAAAGCAGCACGCCGTTTCTCATTCCAGAAAAGTCTTCTGCCTGATAGTCTGTAACTACTTATAGAAGACTTTGATTTCAGTTTTGTAGCAGCATAGCTAACACACACAACATGATTCCAGCTGTATCTTCTACAGAGTTATTCCAAGCAGCATCATTAGCAAAGCAGCCGTTTCAAGTGTACCTACATTTCCTTCAGCAAAAAATTCAAAAACCCCAAACACAACCACCATATGCTACAATTCTTTCAAACTTGCTCTGTGACAGATTTTATTTTCCTTTGTTTCTATGCAACAGTGACAGGAGTGTAGAATTTGGTTTAAGTGCTGATATGATGTCACTTGAACTAGTATATCAGAAAGCAGGTTTAGCTATATAAAGACTCGTTACAGGCTAGCAATCTTTCATTTGCTCCTATGATTAGCTACTGAAATGTCTAACAAACCCTGTGTAAACAGAAATTCTTTCCATTCGTGCTGTCTTGCTATATTTCTTTTACGAAACATCAGCCTCTCTATCCAAACTCATTTAGCTTGCACAGGTTGTTCATGTTTTACCTCTTCAATTGTTTGTTGATTTTCCCACACCTTGCCTCTAACCACATTTAAAGTCAGGTCAAGCATGCCCTATGTAGCTGCAAGGGCTAATTAGGAAGGAATGTCCTTTAAATCCTGAGCATTACACAACTTTGCTAAAGACTAATACCGCCCAGACTCATATTAATACATTGTGTATATCTTTCCACTTACTGAAAAGCAGAAATGATCACTGTGCAACTCCATTGTGAAGTCCTCAATCAGAAGGAAGAAGGAAACCCACAGTGAAAACAGCAGCATAGAGTGTTATGAGGAAGATGCATGATTTCTGAGACTTCTGAGCATTAATCAGGGTCAGGTATTGCATGAAAATAACAACACAATTGTCATTTCAGTAGGAAATTCCATATTATTGACAACAGAAAAACGCATAAAAAGCATGCTTCATTATTCCCTCCCCCCAATAAGAAGTCTGTAATATTCATCTCTAAACAAGTCTAAATGACAAGATGATCAACAGATACAAAACCACCTTGTTTAAATATTTCAGATAGGTATTATTAGGAAATTTACTGTAGGGAAAAACATGCAGAGACAAGGTATTAAAATCTCATCTTCAACTATATACTTAAAGAAAAAGAATCTCTGAAAGTGGAAATAAATGTATACAGATGTTTTATTTATGGTGAGAATACACCTGAGGTTCAACCACCACTCTTACTACTAGAACAGCAGCTTCAGTTATAAGCACTAATAACAGTTACACATGAGCAAAGTCATCCTAAAAGAGAGGTCCAGACTTCTTGCTTTGCACCATGGAAACCACAAAGTAATAGCATCTTACTGAGATCCTAATTCACAGATTCCTTTGGGTCCAGAGGCCTCCAGATCAGTATTGAACAAGATCTATCACAGCTATTATAATGCATGCTAGATGAAGTTTTTTTATCTTCCTAATAAAAAGCCAGGATATAGATGCACTGAGCTGTTGTATATACAGCTCTGCCTCAGTTTTTGCGTTCTCATCTGGGATCAAACTTCTATAAGTAAATGGAATTAAATATTAACTATTTTTGCCAAGAAAAATTGCTTTTGTTCAGATTAAAAAGGCAGCAGTGTGGGTTTATTCATGCTCCATCTGTTGTTCTATTTTCTCCAATGGCAACTTCAAAGCACTTTAGCATTATCGAGTGTTTGCGGAGGAATGGCAGCACAATAGTCTTCCCTCAGAGAGCAGAAAAAAAAAAAATCAGAAGAGTTCAAAAGTGAAAGAGAAATCTTAGTCACTCAGTTGGCTGTTTAATCCACTATTTAATTGTATGTGTATTTATTTCTATTGATTTAAAAAAAAAAAGACCGATGGAGAGAAAATAACTTGCAGCCTTCTTAACACAGGAACAATTACAGCAGGAGTCCATATCCTTTACTGAATGAACAATGCTATTCATAAACGATGAAAATTTCAAAGACTTGTTTCCTGCTGCTAATTTTGCTAGTGAGCTGAATTAGTGGGGCACTGCTGGGAACAGCAGGAGATCTTTACGATACTTTTTCAGAAAGGGAAAGATCTGATGACTAGTGTTAATCATTAAAAAGCAGTTATTGTAGGTGTCAGATCTGAAATGCAATTATCTTTTTTCTCCTTCCAGCCTTCTCTATCCTCTAAATTCTGTTGTAGGTAACTTTAAAAAAAAAAAAAGAAAAATAGGCGACTTATAGCATTAATATGCTAGATCATGTTTTATGTTCACTTTACATTGGACAGGACTCATACTAAACAAGGCACACAGATTTTTGCCTCCCTCACATTCTCCATCTTCACACTGGTTGTTAAGCCATCTCAGTTCTCTTTTTGGGTTTCTTGAATCTGTCCGATTATGGGCATTAACAAATAAATCTGCAGATTTCAGTCTACTGTAGAAGAAATGTTTAATCTTGCTCAACATTTTACACAAGTTCTCAAGGAGCTCTTAAGGAGCTTAGTTCAGAGCTATATTTCACAGCTTTTCTGCAATGTTTTGAAGTGACCTCATTTCCAACCTTGCAGAATCACTGCCTGCTTTCATGTTTAGATTTTAATTCAGATTTGTTGTGTAATTTTTATTATTTTTAACATAACACTTTAGAACTGTATATCCCTAAAATTGTTCTTCTGTTTCTGGGTAGTCCAAGTGGCTAAAAACATCCCTGCCCTGGTCACTTACACCTGCCCCTGTGGTCATGCTGCTACAACTCTGCAGAAGCATGCTACAAAAACCAAGTCACTAGAAATAATCATGTGGCAGAGAACACCTTCAAAGACAATGTCATTGAACATCACTGATATGCTGTGAAAATGTGGTGTTGCACAAGCAATAGTGAGCACAAGTAAAATTGCAGGGAAAACTGCAATATAATAGCCTTTTAATGATGGGTTTACCCTAAAACAAACATATCAGACTGCACCTTAAATGCATCTATGTTTACTTGGAAGATCATTTATATGTACTCACATGCCTACAGTGATAATTAAAAATACACACTTTCTTGCAAGCAAAAAAAAATGCCACCACCATATAGTAAAAGTTCTGTTTATACTACTGGTGAGCTATGATTCCAGGGAAAATGCAGAACAACAGGCTGGTTTTTCTTCTTCATTGGGCTTGGTTTTGGAGGTGTTCATTGAGTTTTTTTAACCCAGTAGCCAGCTACAGATATGCACAGCCAAAACAAAAAACCTACTACCAAACAGGCTTGAGAAGTGTTAGAAGTTAAAATGCTTTTAGTCACTTCTCTGGATAAAGCTACTCGCCACCCAACAGATACCAGATGTCACAGGTAAGATTGAGAGGAAGCAGCACTGTGACCTGACCAGCACAAGGTTAACAATCAACTCACATGAAGAACTGAACAGGACAGGGCTTAGCTATTGAGTCAAACTGAAACTTCTCGAAGTGGTACTCATTCTTGCCCGACATGGCTTCATTTCAATACTAAATAGAGTTCTGCAGAACAAAGCGTCTTTCCCCCGGAGCATGCAGGGGTAGAAAGCAGCAAAATAAAATATTAAGTATTTCTTTCAATCATGAACAAACCAACAGCATATGAAGAAAACCTGAAATGTCAACTAAGTACCCTGGAATTAGGACCCATGAAGTTGATTGTGTGGTTGGGATTACTTCAACTACAAATGTTTTTAGATCTGCAGATGTGAAAATTCTGCTTACTGTTTTCCTTCAATCCAAGTTAAAATAAGTGATGTCTGTACCCCTTAGGCTATCATCATTAGGTTAGGGACTAACTAGTAAATCTGACTGCTGATCCCCTACTGTACTCCAATAAGTGCTTATAGAAAAAAATAGTGATGTCATCTTCCTACTTCAAAGCGTTGTTTGGTTTTGGTTTATTTAAGAGTTATGAAGTCTGATCTACACAATACAGCCACAAACAGCTGCTGACTCCTGGTTGTGAGTGGCAGCTGTAGCATTTTAATGTGCCATGTAGAATGAGGGAAGTCCAAACCCTCTACGAATGAGCAAGAAAGGTCTTAATGGTCCTTTTCAGGAGCCAGACAGTAAAAATTAAAACATGTTTGCGTTTAACCCTCACTTTCAGAGTGTATTTTTTTTTAACCAATAAGACACCCTTAAGTAGCATCTGACTGGCCCCTGTAGGCTAATTTTGTCATCACAAACATGTTACTGAAGGATATATTTGGCAGACTACTCCACCATATGCTTTCTGGTCAGTAAATACTTTTCACCTTAATTTTGTACACATACTGCCTCAAATCCTTGGGTGCCTTGGCTAAGATCAAAGAAAATATTAGGCATGTGCAATTAGCATTCCCCACAAAATAAAAGATGGCCCTTACTTCAGAGAGTTTCACTCAAGTAACTATTTTTTAAAAGCAAACAAAAAAACGCTTTGATCCAGCAGTATCACTTTTATTCAGGAGTCTCTTCCCCTTTATCTGTTCCATGCTAGGATATCTCTTGCATACTTCTGAACCACAGAGGCACCACTCTGGCCCACAAAACTGTCCATTTCTTGGTTGTTGCCACTCAATTGTGAAATTACTACATATGCACAGCAACACTCTAAGTCAGAGCTGAACATAACTAAACATGTAACACTTCTGATGGTTCTCTCTGCAAGGCAAGATGAGCAGCCCATCCTGATGAGATGAGAACTGCAGTGGGGCACTGACAGATTGATATTCAGCAGGCTCTGCCAAAGGAAAGAGTATCTCTGGGACAAGGTCCTCCAGGATCATTGAGGTAACCTACAGATCACTGCCACAAGACATCTTGCTGCTGCCCTCTCTTACTCACTCTCAGCTGATGAGTTTTGCTTTCTCCCTTGAGAGCAATATGACACTTGCTGCTCAAATGACTCTGGTCACTTCTGCCAAAGAGCAGTACACCTTATTTTTGCCTTTCCTCATGTTCCCAGGTTAGTGTGCTGAATCAGCTCTCAAAGCTCTGGTGAATGCCAGACCTGATGCTGAGTAAACAGTGAGAGCACCCAGCCAAAGCAGAAGGCAAGCGAGCATATCAACACAAGCTTAATTCATCTCCAGGGATTGCAATCTGAAACAGCACAGCTGTGGACAAAGATTACTTTGTTTTCAAAATGAGAAAAAAGGTGGAGGATATACATCTACAGCAAATTATCAGCAATATGAGCCTCATAACACTAGACAACGATAATCAATTGTCCAGAGAAAATTCAAATTTCTTTTTAAATACTTCAATAGTTTACTTTCATACCATTTGCCCAGGCAAGGTGGTGGAATCACTGTCCCTTGGTGTGCTTAAGGAAAGGTCGGATGAGGTACTTAGGAACATGGTTTAGTAAGTAATATAGGCAGTAGAGGGATAGCTGGACTAGATCATCGTGAAGCTCCTTTCCTACCTTTGAGATTTTTGTAAATCTTCCTCTCAAGTTGGGACACAAGTGCTCAAAAATTCTGTAGAAGCATGACTGATTTGTCAGAGATGGAATTACAAAACCAGTCTGCTGAGTGCACAACTTCATCAGAAGATTTATACCTCTAAAGCCACTAAACTGAGGTCAGCTTGTCAGAAGCTATTGCGGTTATTCCTGATCATTGACAAAACTTTGCATACAGAAACAGAACAGGGGAATATGAATCAAGTATGTACATATTATTTAGTACACACTGTATTCTTTCAATTTTATGTCTGGCAGCGAGTTTGCACAACACTGAGTCGCACGCATTCAAGATATTTGGGTAGCTTACAAATATATGTCATTAACCCCAGGTTCTGAAAGCCTACCCTCTTTCTGATTCTTTTTGCTGTGGCTGGCTGAAGTACAGGCCTTCATTTAAGAAAGTATTTTTTATTCCTAGACAGTGGTGACTTCTTAGACACTGCTTTTTGGTCAAATAATTAAGGGAAGGAGACATTATGGGCTCTGCACTGACTTCAGACACACTTAAGTAAATTATCTGGGTCTTCTACTGACTCTCTTTGGGCTGCATATTACACAAAGCACCTATCAGCAAACCACTCATCACAGTATTGATCTACACTCAGTTAGCACTTAATTGACATTTAGGTTTGACTTTGAAACAATGAGGGCTGGAAATGATTCTGCAACTCTTTTATAAGATATTCAAGTAAAAGACTTTTATGTGCACCAGATATGCTAATTGTACAAAAGGAGGTAGAATCTCATCATCTTTGCCACTTCTTTTTCTAATACTGCCACACTCATATACAGAGCTTGAATACAAGATGACAAGTCCCTAAGATCATCTGCATGTTTGAGTCCCAAAGAAAGTCTGGGTCCTTAGCATGATAGGTTGCATTTCCTCTCAGCTGTTTCTAACTTCATGTTAACACAGACCTTGTCTTACTTTCATATTTCAAAACTGCTTGTTCCCTTTAAGCACATCTCATTGTTCCTCTTCTCACAAGCATGTTTTCACACACTTTTCATAAAACATAGAAGGAACATCACCCCATTCGCTCTGTATTTTTCCAGCTATTCTCTTGAAGTATAGCGGCAGTGATATTACTTTTATATGCATCTTGAAGAGCTTTTATGTGCCCTTATGAAACAGAGGGGAGCAAGTTAACCTTCTAAAATATTTGGATAAAAATAAGCACCTCATGGAAAGTTTGTGCACAGTGCTTAGAGTTTGCCATCTACCATAGTGAGCGTTACTATGCACTGTAAACCGTGACAAAAATCACACAAGCCTGCCCACTAATCCTTATTTTCAAAGGTGTTAGGTGGTGAAGACAAGTTATTTTGGGTTTAGACTACACTACTAAAGCTTATCAAGTACATTATATTCAGCATAGAGAGGCAGGTACTATACTTTTTCTGAGGGGAAAAAAAAAAAAGCAGCTTTGTTGTTAGACCTTTGATAGAGCTATCCAAAATAATGACAGTTTTACTTAAACCCATGAGGTTTAAGAATACTCTGGTATCTCAAACTAGAAATGAGTCTACACTCATGGTATTGAACAATATTTTGCTAAATTTAACAAACATGAAAAAGGCTACATTTGTTGTAGAGAAACCAAGGAAGTATCCCAGTGCTACTGCAATAAAAAAAAAAATAGAGCATACACAAAAAAGGAATCTAGCAATTGTTAGTCTACAGCATATCCCCAACTATTTGTCAAGTACCTTAAAAAACATAATCCTTTTCTTGGAAAGGGTGGGAGTTTTGTTGTTTAGGCTTAATTTTATGCACTGCAGCCATATCTTTCTCCCCACCTCATCTCTTGGTTCTGTTTCCTTCAACTTTTACTACATTACTGATAAAATAACCGTTTCTTCTCTCGTATTGCTGGCTTGGCAATGCAGAAAGTTCCCATTTCCAAAAGCATAGCTATTTGTTGAATAGACAAAAAAATTAAAGAATTATCTGGTGCAGGATATTTGAAAGCATTCTTACAATGCACTCCACATTCCAAAGCTTCCTAGAGCAATTTTTAATCCTAAGGCAAAACCTTAACTCTGATCACAGTTCAGTGGCTTTCCTACCAATTGTTGAAGAAATACTGATTATTTCTTACTGGTTATTGTGTTTATTATCAATTCCTCAAGTTTCTGTTATGCTGGAGAGGCTTTTACCTTGCAAAGGCATGAAGCCACAACAGAGTTCAGGTTCCAATAGACACTATTAACTTTTGAGTGTAGGTCTGGGTAAAAAGACTTCAGTCTGTAGCATGCAGAAAGCACCTAGAAGCACAGTAGATGTGCAAGTCTTGACGTAAAGTGTCTATGCAAGATTCTACAAAGTTTAATCTCCTGTTGAGCTTGTAAGATTCAGAGCACTGAAGCCTGGGACTTTGGTCTGTCTCTACAGCGTAGAAGCCAAAGGTTTAATTTGCACTTTCCACTGAAAACCTAAATCAAATTCAGATGGACCAAGAGGCTTGAATTGGATTGAATTCAACATTATAATTTGCAGCTACACCAGGAAAGAGAAGAACTATGGTGGATCTATATACAGGGTCATAGCTGTACCAAAAAGATTGTTTAGTAAATACAATAAAACATGCCGCATACTGTATGCCATGAGCAGTAGCCACAGAAGACTCAAGTTGTATTAACACCTTCTCTCTACTGTCATAGACTGCAGATACGTGCAAATGGGGCCAGACTGGGCATTCGGGCTGAATGTAGTCATCGATGCAGCATATTCATCTGCCTCATCTGGAAGCCAAGTGAAGTTGCATCTACCCTTTAGTGAGCAGCTACTTGGTGTTTTAAGACTGAAGACAGACACAAGGATGATTCCCCATCTACTACACTCCAAAGTCTGTCAACCTTTTGTTTTTACTGCTATTTCTACATGCAGGAAAACTGGAACAGTGTCTAGATAAAATTAAATGCAGCCATGCTGCAAAAAAGACGTTAAGATACATATTACAATATAGTTTGTTACAGTGTGGGTATTTATGAAGCAGTAATTTTCAGCCTCTGATTGCAAAAAGGAGACAGTCTATTACCACTTGCTCTTCCCAATAAAGATCTATAAATACTGAAGAAAAATATAAGTGGATCTATTTTAACTTGCATGTATCAATATGCTTTAAAAGTCATACTGTTCTTTAAGGGTATAGACTCAAATTAATTCTTAGGACTGAATTGCTTTGTATTAAGGATAGTATTTAAAAAAATTTTAAAACCAACAAGCTATTTACCAGATCCATCTTCAGCCAGAATTCCCAGGAATTCATAGTGAAAAACAGAAGTCCAGCCAAAATCTTAACTACAGCAACAGATTTTGTAAGTATACAAAGCTACGGTAAGGTAGCTAACTGGAAGAAGGCTAAAAAGAAGTCAAAGAATATTACGTCTCCTCATTTCTCTCTGCTTTCACTCAGAGACCTGGGAAACATTATCTTTAGGCCTCCACACCAAGCTGATCCTTTTTGTCATTATATGTAATCCAAATAATTTACAGCTTTAAAAAGTAATATCTTATGCCTTCTATCAGATAATTCATATGAAGTGAAGATTTTGTAGCTTTTGATGTATTCGTCAACTATGCTTTCAAAAGCAAGTGGGCATGGGCTATGAAAAATGTATCAAAGTTACCCACTCTCACCAATAAACTGCTAATAAAAAGCTGGTTTACAACTTAAGAAGATCACAATGCCAGCACACAATTTAAAGCTAATGGTTTTATAGGCCAAAGCCACTAGGCAGGGCATCCTTATCCTGCAGTGTGAATAGGATTATCCCTGCAAACATTCCCCTAACATAGAATTAGGCTGTCAAGTTTACTTTGCTGCTGCATGGACGTATGCACAAAATGAACACGAGTTCAGGTCAAGTGTAATACAGCACTACTATTACATATTGCTCATAAGGCAATAAAAACAGGAGGAGAAACTGAATTGCTGCTGCTAAGCATATTTTAGGACATTAGCATTATTACTCAAAGAGAATTACTGGATCATGCTGAAAAGACAGTGACAGCCATTTAAATAAAGCTTTCTTTAAAAAAATTATATATATTTTTGCCCTTTAAGCTCTGCAGTGTCCTTGATTTCAAATCCTGTTTTCTTCCTCATGTTACTGTCATACAAACATGTTTGCTTCTTAATTACAGAAAACTATTCATGTTATTCTAAAAATACATGAAATTACAACCATAATAAGTTGAACATACATGAATTCCTTGATACACTTCCACAAAGGCAGTATTTTTTCCCACACACACACATAGTAGTTATACACATGCATAGTAAACAGCATAAAGGGATTTTTTTCTCCTCCTCCTCCATCTGCAAGAGTGTCTACCTTCGTCTACAACTGTTTGCTTGTCAGGATTAAAAATGGACTGTTATTGCTTTGTTAAACATAGGTGGAGTATCACACTGAAACAAGGGAAAACTCAAATCGTATATGTTGTCTATAAAAATCAAACAGCAGAGACTCACCAAGCATGAGTGATTTACTCTTTCCCAATACGGGCAAGGCAAAATAGCAAACAGGAAACAGTACCAGAAGCACCAAACAAGTTCATGCAATGCATAATTAAACAAAGGAGAAATTTGCCTTGTTGATGCCAAAAGGCCAGTCTATCAAGCTTTAAACACATTTGAGGGGAGAAAAAAAATGCAGCTGAGGTTATTGAAGACACAAAAATCTGTCAAGACTGCCTCAAGCATCAAGTAGCTAGAGACTGGAAGAATACTGGGGAGAAAGCATCACATACTCTTTACGCTATTCCAGTATTCTCTTACATAGATAGTGCTGATTTCCTAGTCTCTAGGCAATTGGAAGAGTTAAACTAATCTAAATTAATTTTGTGTTCTCTTTGATGTGAAAAACCAAAGCAAACTGCATTATGTATCAAAAAAGTGTTCTTTTTGTAATTTGAGGATTTTTTTATTATTATTGGGGAGGGGGGAAGCAGGAAGGGTTATTATTTTCAACACCTATTCTCTCTGAATGTTTACAAAAAGCAAATGTAAACAGGAATAGTTTCAACTAAAAATCCATCTTAAGCAATTACACAAGAAAAAAAACAATTTCCCAATCCATTCTTATACAAAAATGAAACTAGCTCTAATTATAACAAAACTTATATGAAGTCTGGAACATGAGCTTTTATATACTGGGAATATTTCAACAAGGCGCATTATGGGAATAAATATATGCTAGATCAGGCTCTCAGTTATGCAGCTAGATTTCTAACTGCATATCAAAACCAAGAAAATAATATCTTCAAGTGTTAAAAAAGTCATGCAGTGCTATTTGAGAGCCAGACAATCTTGTCTGATCATCAGACTTCTTAACGCTTTCATATCCATCAGATGACAATAAATCTTAACACCAAAGAATTACTGCTTTAAGAACATACTGTTCTTAGAAAAAAGTGTTACCTATTCAGAGAAAATAAGCTATAAAGCACTCACCAAATTGACCCTAGTTTTAAAATTGTTCTAGAGCTTGATCAACTGCTAAACAGTGATACCCTGCCAAGAAATACAGGTCCCTTAACCTTCCTGATCCTCTCCTCAGAGCAGCCCTGTTCAATGGAATAATTAATATTAATGGATACACTAACTCATGGTCACAACTGAAGATCATTCTGCTAAAACCAAGCAAAGCCTTTCTTAGGTCTATGCAATCAGTTGCTGATTTTTTTTTTTTAAGTATTCTGTCTTGTTCCGATATATTTTATCAGTAATGAGCTCTTAGTGACTAAGCAAGTGAATTTTTGTGGTAACTTATATTTAAATTGTCAATTTGTGCAGCTCTGACTTCCACTTGTAACACTTCAAGCCCAGCTAGTGAAACCTTGGAGTTCTCAGTAGCTGAGAGTCTCTCAATTGCTATCACCTTAAAACCCACACTTGCTCCATTTCATAAGTATGCCAGACCTACCTAATAATAATCTAGGTTTAACAACCCATTTTCAGTGATTGTCCTCATTTCCTGGAATATAAACTCTGCATTGCAGTTTGCCTGAAGCAGATGTATGTACCAGCCAAAGGACAAGCCAATGGAATCTGTATCATCTACCTCCATTATCATGCTCAATACACAATGATCACACATCTACCACTAAGATACTTCGCCGCTAAAGCAATGGAATTGGTAAAAAGCACATCCAATCTCCTATCAGATTTCTTTCATTATTTTACCCTAACACAGGAGATATTCTCCTTAAATCATGATTTTCACTAAATGCCAGTTCCAGTTCCACTCTGAACATGCTGACACTGGCGACACACTTTTGTTAAAGACTTTACAACTCAGCAATAAAGTTTTATTCATTCCTGTTGCCTCTGGTCTACCTAAAACTCTTTGTACCGATCAAGATCCAGAGTATACTTCAAGAAAATCTGAACTACAGATCATTGCTCATGTCTTAAAATTGTGCATTTCAACAAGAATCCCACAGCATGAAGAGATATTTAAACTTTAGTATAATTATCCCATAACTCATACCACTTAAATTAAGAGATTAAGCATATTATGTTTTGTTATAGTTTACTTCATCTATTAGCTAATCACAGTAACATTAATAGATAAGGAAAAAAAACCATGTCTCAAGCAGAGCTGATTATTTTTGCAATGAACGTAGTCATTGGTCACTTTACACCTTGAATTGCACTTAAAAAGCAACTCTCGGTTTGGCATTTTAACCACATTGTGATATGCCCTTAAACACACCTTGAAAAGGAAACTGACTTTTTCGTAATAAAAAAAGAATTTTTTCTGTAGTTCCTAGACCACTATTTAATCACATGCTTATTTCAGTGACGTTTGAATTCACCCCAACAATTTCAAAGACCGTCATTTAGAGTTCAGTATGATATATACAGGTTTTACATACCCAGGTTTGGCCCACTCCAGCATTCTCACAAAATAATAATCTTTGCTCAATTAGGATACCTACTTCCACAGCAGTTCCTCAGTGTCAAAATGAAATAGCACTTGAAATATTTTCCGTTACATCTGTACTATACAATAACATTTGTAAAGTCAACTAAACTACTCCTTTATTAAAATCTGCTTGCTTTTCTATTTAAATGTAATATCGTATACAGCAGAGTACTTAAGATAAAACATGTTCACACAGCATTCACATGACATGGCATTCTATGAATATAAGGATTCAGCCCAATGTAACCAGAATGTTTCATCATGTAGGATATTTGTTTTTGCATTAGCTTTAGAGAAACATTATTCCCTAACACTTAAGAGAAAAGTTGTAGCATGTTCACAGCACATAACTTAAAGACAATATTTTAGTTTTATCCATTCTGTCAAAGGATCGTCTTTGTGAAGGGAAAGAAAATATGCATGTGGCACCTCAAAATACTATTTGTTAAGAGATCTGCAGTATAAGACTTCAGTTTAAATCAAATCTCTCACCATGATAGAGATTCACAATAGCGTTTTAAAAAATAATCTTTTTCAACTGCCAGTGATTCAGAAAAGTCAATAACATGGTGTTTGATAACAGATGCGTTTTTTTATTTAAATTGAATATAGACCCACAATTGAGGGAATTCATAAAACAAAAGCCTCCTAAAAAGATGTCTTTGAGGCATTTCATTAGAACTGTTCAGAGCAACAAGCTTAAGTGGATAAGATCAATAATAAGCTTAAAATATCACCTGAGTTCTCTGGAGAAATAAGCTCAAGCTCACTAAAAAGCTCAGTGCTAGCCATATGTGCATACCTAAACACACCATTTTAAAAACTAAAAAGTGAAGACAAGTGTGTGTGTGGGGGGGGGGGGGGGGGGGGTAAAGACTAAAAATGTAGAACGCCACAAAAAAATTGGTAATAAAAGAACAACTAAAAGTGTTAAGAGGAAGGTATTAGAAGGGCTAGTACACAGAGTACAGAAATCTTTGAAGATCTTTGTAGTTTTTCTAAAGAGCTTTCACATATGCTCAAAGCCATTGTTAACTTTGTTACGTAGCATTTTAACAAGACTTTTAACAGGTAATTAGGAAGTCAAATTACTTGCTTTTGATGCCGTACTTCATATTATTGACAGCATTCTTCACCATAGTATTACACACATGCACACTGATAATTTGCAGTGAGACTGCCTCCAAGTTCCCCTGTGATTGATATGCAAATTAAAAGTTCAGTTTGTTTGATTTTCACTTGGTACCTCTGGCATACTTTGGCATCCAGTCAGTACTGACAAGAAGAACCTGGCAACTAGTAATCTAAAGCCCCACATGTTGGTTTCTTTACTAGAGGATTCCATAACGTTTTACTGTTACATATTTAACTTTTTTCTAACATGCAAAATATATACATATTATAAGCATAGTAAGCTTTCACACAGCCTGTTGAAGTTGGCAACAGTTTGTCACCAGACCATTTTGTAATAACCTAGAAGGCACTATGCTCCTAACTTACTCTATGGAATCTGGAATATTTAAAATCCCCTTATTTAAATAATTGTAGGCTTCTTAAATCTGGGATTATACTGAATAATTTATATTATATTCTTAATTATAACATCCCTATAATACAGAAAATGCATTTGGCTATAGGCATTCAGGATGTAAAGATAAACTTTAAAATTAACTCCTCTCAAAACACGTAATTCCCACCTTGCCTTCAAGGAAAGGCTTCCTCAAAGACTTCAGAAGATCATAAGCCTTTTGAATGGATTAGAATTTACATTACTACTTTACTGAAAGTGTTTTGCCTTCATCTTTTCAACAGAAACAGTTACATTGAGCACTTCTGGGTTTTCCCAAGCTTGCCAACATTGCTTAGATAGAAGCAGATCTGCAACAGTCTAACAGTAAACAGCTCCCACAGCTCAGATTCAATACTTACAGCTGACACCAAAATCAACAAGATGCTTAGGTCTTAGAAAAGCAAGAACTAGAGTCTGTTTCAGTACAATTATTAGACAAGGAATCACTCATTATACATGCATGGCTTAGGCCTTAGAAGTAATCTTCAAAAGCTTTAGAGAACTGTTTAAAACACCTAATGCAGATCTGAAGTCCAGAAGAAAGTAACCGCAGTATAGTCTATTAAAAAAAGTGAACTAAAGTATTAAACCAAAGATCCGTCCCCCACAGTCATTGCTTTCAATACAAGTACAGCAACAATTTTCCCTTGCAACTGGTATATAAATTCAATTCATATCTCTATTTTGGTACAGCCCATACATTGAAATAATTAGCTGAGTATCAAAACTTCAGCTTAAACAGAAAATCCCAATACACCCTCACAATATCAAGATCTAAAGAACAAGCAAAACACTTTTCTTAGTAACTTCCTTATAATTCCTGGAAAATTTTAAGGCTATGAAATTATAATCATAGTAAATAAGGAAAATTCCTCAAGCCAAACAAGCATGAAAGTAAAGAAGACTGCTTGGATCAATCCACACCTGAGAAGGACACAAGAGTGTTGTGCTTTTAATCTACAACTGCTCTTTCAGTGGCTCTCCATGACTGCAGTAAAACCAGAACCTATGCAATAGAATAAGTATAGAGGGACTCATCAAGTGCACTTATGTATTTTTTAAATCAGGTACTACAGCTAACAACTGTGTCTATTGAAGAGAACCTAACAGTCACTTTTTAAGAAGCTGGTTTATCCATTCAAAAGATAAGCAGATTTTGCATCAAGGTGAAGATTGTACCTCGTTCCATCAGTCTTACCTTTGGTAAAGACTTTAAATGCTAGAGCAAGGCAAGGACCCGGGTTTTGTCCTTTCCATTGGTACCACATCTTGGTGTTCAGAGTAATTTGGTTTCAACTGTTAAGAGTCTCAAGCCTGTTCCAGCTTGTCTAACTAAAAAAGTTACATAAGCAATCCATGGGAAGTACCACTCCCCAAACACTGCTCTAGGCCCCAAAGCAACTCAGCCAGATATTTTCCAAGCATGGACTAGAGAAAAAGCACCTTGAAACAAAGATAATGATGTAACCCAAGCATAACCTAGCTCATCACCGAGTTGAATGGAATTAAGGCAGTAAAATCACTTCAGCTTGGAAAAAACAGCAGAACATGTGTTGACCATCCTTATTGTGTGATGATTTTCTAACCTCCATGCAAGAAATTGGATCCATGGAACAGTTTGGAGCCTTTAAAGAGTCTAACAGATGTGGATCAGGGTGGAGAAGAAAACAGGAAGTCCTGCCTGAAAGAAAGCATAAGCCACAGGTGCGCAGAGGCACACAAAGTCTTATCAGTCCCACTGAACTCTAGCCTTGTACATCCACAGTAAAGCTTGGCACATCGTGTAACTGTGGGTACTAAAGGCACACACAGCATGACTAGTGACAAGGTGTCAATCATGTGTTGCTTTAGAGCCTTGCAGCTCACAGCAGAGCTGTCTGCCCTTCCTGCTACATCCTGGGGACTGAGGTTTTCCCTTACTCTGCTGGCTTGGCTGATGAGCTGCAGTGACATTCAGCCGGCATTTAACAGAGACATAAGACAGTGAACAGAACTGTCAGCAGGACAGAGCTCCTCCGTGTCACCTCCAGCCTGGTAGTGAGCTACTAACATGATTAAGCAGGGCAAGAAAGGATAGTCTCAGATGTTTTGGATAAACACTGGGCTCCCAAACACTTCAGGAAAGATTTTTCTGTCATTCCTTATACTGTCTCTTTTGTAAGCTGCAAGGAAGGCTGGATATACAGTTTTCAGATGTAATTTGGAGCCTCTGACTTTCCACAGTAGTCACCTGAAGAAATAAAATTACAACTTGATTTTATAACATAAGCTTGTAACTTCCACAGATGTCAGAACCTTAGACTTTCAAGGCTCTTCACCTGTTCATGGTCTGTGACATTGTTATGGTACTCTGTCTATAATGGGTCATTTCTAAGTAGTTCAGTTAGAAATAAAGCCTCCCAGTGCTGTTCAAATGGAATACTCCAGTAGTCAAAGCATTCATATAAAAGTTGATTTAGTAACCCTCAAGACTAGTCTGTTCCTTGAAAAAAAAACAAACAAGTTTGTTTTAAAATTCACAGCAACTTGTAGGTCCACACACACACATACCACCCTCATCCCATCATACACCTTTAAATTCTTGAGCCCTCTTTCCTTTTTTAGCTTCACTTTTCAGTGTTCCAAAATGCACAGCTATTTGAGCAGGGGGCATGCACTGAATGGAATGAGAAACCCCCTCTCGTCCTTACTCCTTCAGCTGATTTGATAGAGCTTTTTTTGGCAAATTACATAAGCTTTCTCCCATTACTGGAACAAAGTAGAACCATTCCAGAGCCATTATTGAATTACACGTAAAACTATATTACAAGCTTTAGTGATTTGACTGTAACCAAACCCATATTTTCCTTCTTTGTTGTGTTACAACAGCATCTTCTAATGCTTTCAGTATGCCACTAATCTCCACTCCCCTAATTTTTATAAGTAAATGGAAATACTGACAGTGTTGCTTTTCTCATCTTGGTTCTATTTAAGCTGTATTATGCACATGAACAATTCAGGTACATTGCATTTTTCTACAACTTCACTGGTATCCACAGTAGACCTCTTCTGAGCACAACTCCATGATATATTAGTTGCCTTGGCTTACTCATCTGCTATCCTTGCACAGCCGTATAGTAGCACAGTCAATTCACAAGTATCTAACGTAGTACCATAGAGGCAAATGAAATTTCACCACCCCAGTATTTACATATGGAATGTTTAAAGTATCTTTATGTATTTAACTCCTGTACTCAGTCATTCTTCAGAGATAACTTGTTTTCAGTAACAGAAATACAAATTGGTTTTAATAAAACCTTATTTGCTGCCAGTTTTCCAGTGTAATTGCCTCTTTAAGTTCTAATACATCAGTTTTTTTCCAAGCAAAAGGAGCACATTATTCCTCTGATGAATATAGGGTTTGAGTCAAGGTTTCCTGATGTCAAAGTATTTTTACCAGCCTCTTAAAATAAAATACATCATAAGACTAAAAAGTTTATCATATTATACGGTACCACTAAAATGGGAGAATTGGGCATTACTTATAAGCATTTAAAATACATACAAAAGAATGAGAGAAAACCCCATGTCATAATGATGTGTTTCTGTGATATTTCATTAAGGCTTTAAAAAATGCTTAGCAGATTCAGATAAGCCTTTCATAGTTATTTCATACCTGAGGTTATATTATTACAAAGGAAAAAGATACTTGAGGGCTTAGTTTCCATGGACTTGCCAAAGGTCATGTTCCAAGTATATCAAATCTCTGAGGTCTAAGCAAGTTGTGCGGTTTTTGGGTGGGTTTTTTAATGATTGTTTTCTACTGTCTTCAGACTGCTTTCAGATTTTGTTCGGGGCCTCAAAAAAACCAAACTATTTTTAAACAGGCATTTGACAGCATTAATTTAGTTGACAATAAGTTTCTCAGTATTTACTCTTTGCTTCTTATCTGAAGATCTTATTCCTGCTTTTTACTACTCAAGAAGATCACACTTTCAAGGCACTGCAACAACAACTTCAGAAACAGTCTTTCTACCACTGTTATGCTGTGGAAGCAACAGATATTTCTTTCTGCGTCAGCATGGAAAACTGTCTCCACAAAGCCAAGATTCTGTTCTTTAAGATACCAGGACGGGGTTTACACTGAAACTGGAAGTATAGATTTCAGTTTGTATTGTCAGGAAATATCTATAAATTTGAGCTTCAAGAAAACTTTTTGAAATATCATGAGCTATAAATGATGCAGCCCTCAGAATTACCATGCTTATGGACTTCTCAGTATCAGGGAAGGGAAGACTGAATTTTCAGCTATTTATCTCTGAGGAAAATGTTAGTTTATCAGTTTCCACACAACTGCCCTTTTCTAAACTCACACTAGAGAGAAGCAAGTGGAACATTACTCCTGGCCCAGTCGTCAGGTGAGTTAACATTAGCTTAATCCTAGTAAGGACAGTACCAGTTACAAATGAGTTGGTAATTTGGTCCAAATATATAAATACATGAACATAATCAAAGCACAGTTTAAATTCCTGGATAACGTTTGAATCATCTCAGAGCTTCTCATGCCTATTAATAGCACATTAGCAAAATCACTTTGGCATTCCCGTGCCACTTTCACAGATTGCTTTGCTGAATTTCTTAATTTCATCTGGTTTGTTTCTCAAAACAGCCTACAATAGTAATCATTTTAGGTACAGCCTGCAGTAATACAACTGCAATACTCAAGTCATTCTAAGTGTTTAAAAAAAGTCTTCATTCAGTGGTAACCAAAACACCTATAGTTAAAAAGTGGGGATGCAACTATACTTATCACCCTGAACCAAGCCTTCCAATTAACTGTATTGAATAGTTTCTGTCCTTTTTGAAGACTCAGAGTATCTCAAAGGAGGTACAGTTTGTCAGCTTTTTACATATAGACAATTGTCCTTTCATGTGGAACTGTTGACGAGACCAGTTTCTTAGTTAAATCCTTTTACTGGTTGAAGACTAGAAGGCTTAAATCCCACTTTCATGACAGAACCCCTTAGCTATCTCAGCAGGTTAGTTCTCCCTGCATAGGACAGTTGAAATCAGTTAAGGTAAAAAAGAAAGGGTGGTACTGGTGCAGTGCTATGATCCTGCTTGTGCAGAATTGTTACTGTACAACAAAACAAGGAAACAGCAGGGAAATTACTTGATACGCCAAAAACAAGCAACCACTGCTGCCTTTGCTCATATGAGAAATGCACCATTGACTGCTAGAACACCTCAGTGTAGCCTGTTCCCATTGAAATAAACATACATAGTATAGTAGAGATTTAATTTCTATTTCACTTTTTTTCATGCTCTATGAACATGTAAGGAAGCAGCTCAATATATATTCAGTATATTCTTTCATGGTAAATGACATCAAGAGTAACTGGGAGACACAGGAAAACATCAGAGCAGCAGATCTGATTTACTGAGATATCGCTCAGTAAATACAAAGAACAAACAGCTCATAAGCCATTTCTCACCTACCCTTTCCCCAGTTATTCACAATATATAAAAGTCCTCCCAGTGACTAAGTTGGCAGAACCACTTTGGGGACCAGGGACCAGCAATAGCTCGGTTACTGCTATGATGCCTAAAGTAGTCCTGCCATCTAGAGGAAAATTGGCCGAGCAGCTTCAGGAAAGGATTGTTTCCTCAGAGAAGACATTCAGAGGAACACTCAGTGGCACTAGAGCATTCACTGGAGAGGGAGAGGAGGCAAACAAGCCAGAATTCCTTTGAAGACACTTCATGGAAAATGTAAAGTTTAATTGATATCTATTGATTTGTGCGTGTCAGGAGCTTGCCTTGGTTGGATTTTCTATTCTATCTTTGACAGATGACAGAAGCATCAAACAAAAAAGCCTGTCTTAAAGCCATTAGTAATAGAACAGCTCCAATTACTGCTGTCAAATAAGTCTTCACATCACCTACCTTCTATGTTTATGATGTATTATGTCTGTTTACACACAAAAAGGAGATTTTTAGAGCTCAGTCTTTTAAATTTCTGGGAAGTCGTAGGGGGTGCTGAGTAGGTAACAGTGATTCAGCAAACAGTGGAGATATGAAACTTTATTGAAAAAACATGATGTAGAAGTGTAATGCAACCCAACCTAGCTCTGCCCTTTGGGCTTTTTTTTTTGCCGACTGACCCATATTTAGGGCCATAGTTTAGCTAGTAACATAGGTGGTAGGGGGGTGGTTGGACTAGATTATCTGGAAGCTTTTTTCCTACCTAATCATGGAATCATTAAGGTTGAAGACCTGACATTCTGGTTCTATGGAACTCACATTGTAAGGGAACAGTAAAATGGGGATAAGAGAAGAAAAACTAAAATAAAGTCTGGAGTATACATCAACAATTGCTGGAGCATTTATTAATGTCAGTGCAATGATTCAATTAATAGTTTGTGAGAATAAAGACTCTATGGGGGAAAAACAGATTTTGGATTTTGAAGTGATCCCAGGTGTGTACATCCTCATGGCTGTTATCCTTACCACATTCAAAAGTTATAAGCTGGGCATGTTTTTTGGTTTTAACCACAGAGAAGAGTGAAAAAAGGGTCAACAGCATTTACAGACTGATTATTTATTTTAGTATTTGTAAGCAAAAATATGTGCATGTAGATGCAATGCCTTATATACCAAGCACCTAGTCTAAATTCCAAGATAGAGAAAAGCTTGTAGTATTAAATAGCAAAAAAAACCCCAAACCCTTGCAAATCAGGCTGTCAAAAGACTTTTGCTTAATACATTATTAGCCCAGTCTTGCAACTGAAGTGACATTACTCATTCTTGAGTGCAGTGCTGCACTACAGTTGCCCTCTGGCTGTGCAGATATAGGAAGTCAGTTCTTTGCTATAAGGTGCTATGATGAAGTGCTAGTAGTGCTGGATTGCTGACAGGGAAGCAGGAGCCAGAGTCTATATATATAGCTTCATCTCAACAGAAAACCAGTGCCCTGATGCTCACTATCATGCCAGTACTACCACATTTAAAAATCAAAACCCTTCCATCATCACTGCAATAGCCCACAACAGCTTCCCCACAGCTGAACTACACTGGATCCAAACCCAAGGTATGCTGGTTCTGCCCGGGATGGAAACCATCCCCTTACCCATCCATGCTTTGCCATTCCTCACTGCCCTGGGAGACACCTTCGCAGCTGGGTCTGGAGAAACCTTACTACTTAAAGTCATATTCCGCAAGTGCATAGTGCACAAGAATCTGAGACAGACAGATTCTTTGTCTATGAACTGTTCTTAACTACAGCCAAGAGCCTTCCTTACCGCTTCATTTCTAAATTCAGCATTTCAAAAGGCCACTTAGAGGTCTGCTTCCTTAGATAATCCTCATCAATCAAGGTAACTACTGTTGAATTCACTTCTCACGTTCTTAAGTATAGAGATTACCTCATACTATAATAGGTGTTGATTGCCTGTACTAAGCCTTATTTGTTTTTCCTTCTCTTAAAATATCAGTTGACAGATTTCATATATACTATCACCTTAGTATGACTTCTTTATAACAAAAATAATTTTTCGTTTAAGCTCTCCACGTAAGAAAATACCAGCCATATCATCAGGTTTGAGAGATTTAAGTAAACACAAAAGGAAAAGCATTCTCTCTGGTGCATCGTGTCCCACTGTGAAGGCCATCTACTACTTGAAAATATGCTGTCAGGACCGACAACCAGGTACTGCCACCACCACTGATGAATCAGATGGTAGGGACCAGACCAGAAAGCAGCCTCATCAACCTTAATTTTTGGGCGCTGTGCAATAGGCTCAGCTTTTTCAGTGTCACAGCTTCAGGGACACCCCAGTTTTCCCCCCTTGTGCCAGCCCTGCAGTCCCTGGCACAGAGTTCCCAGAGCTGAAAGCAGGGTCATGCAGTGTCACTGCGCAATACATTCCTACAAGCAATACGCTTTGCTTCCTTGCTTGCACTACTGGGTAACACCTCTTTGGAGCTTAAATCCAAACGGGAAGCCCTCCAGGACTACTTCTGCTGCTGAACTGTGCAGCTTTGCATTTTCTAAACATGCTCTTTCTGTGTGTGCACATGTTGCACTCATTGTTTCAGACCGAGTCAAGAGCAAAATCCCTGGACGGTGGCTTACAGAGCAATAAAAAGAAATCTTGTTCATATTTAAATATGCAATATACTCCAGCAGCATGGCTCCCGAGTACGATCAAGGTGCAGATGACGAGAGGCCAGAAAGACAGGAGCTGTGGATGAGCAAACTGCTCAGAACAAACACAGAGCGATGCTACCACCTCCTGGAGAAACCGCGGCAGCCGCTCCTCTCCGTCAGCGTCACCGCGTGTACCACACAGCCAGAGCAAGCAGCTACACCCCTGCGAACAGAGGGCATCGGGAAACCCCCGACGCGAGAAAATACGTTCCGATCACGCTGCATTAGCAGGCAAAAAATTATTTTAACTCTCCTGTCTCGTTTCAGTGGGTGGGACAGAAGAGGTTATTTTCCTATGCGTTATCAATTAGTGACACAAAGTTACAAGAAAAGTGTATTCGCAGGTCAATTCTGAAGGAGTCCCTGCTTGGGGCTCACCAAAACACGTGTGCCCATTTTTAGATGCTTGCGGTTTTGTGCCGCGATGAGGCTGGCATGTTAGCTGCTCACTGTAGGAGCTCGCTGCATTTCTGTGGCCATATTGTAGCTTAGCAGCCTAAAGCAGCAGCGTGCAGCTTCAGAGCATCTGTCGCTAAGAGTTCTGCAGAGACATGAAGGGAGTAGTTCTCAAAGTAGCTACCCCTTACTGCTCTGAAAACAGTGGACGAGCCAGAAAGGACTGTGTACAAATATCTCCATGCCTTGGAGAAGTAGTAATGAAGAGACATTCCTGCAATAATTTATCCTGTTCGCAGTATCACTGTCCCTTGACAATGTATTAATTCTCCAAAATAGAAGCCAGCATTGAAAAAGGAAATACTGCAGACTAACAAAAGCATTTTCTAACTTCCAGGTAGAGTACAACACAAAAAAAGATAAGTTTTAAATTCCAAGCCATCATAACTTCTATAGGAACACATCCATTTCCTCTTATATACTGCAAAGATCTTAATGGCAAACCACATAGCAAGCTTAGGTTACATTCAACTATTGCTTCTCTATTTGGGAGATAAACAAAAAGATTTTTCCCCTTAGAAAGAAAGCAACTGTGCCTAGGATATGGCTGTCCTCAAGCAAGCTTATTCATACACATCAATAGAAGAATATAAATCTTCAACATGTAATGGGTGATATAATTTGGACACAATCTAAACTTCCAACCAGAAAACCCAGTTTTTATGTTTCAAGTCTGGATTGTGTGCAGACTCTGAATGACTTGCAGATCACAAATGTGTTTGGAGGGGGGTTTTTTTGGTAAGCATTCCATTTGGCCATATATTTAAACTTCACTAAGAAGGAAATGCACATCTATAATTTTCTAATAATTAAACTCAAGATGTTATTGCATTTTTAAAGTATTATTTGTTGGATAGTAAATCCATTATAAAGCATTGACTGAACTTTAATTTCACAGCAGGGAACGTGTTCAAAGATTCAGTATTGCATTCTGAAGTAATAACAGATTTGCAAAAAATCCAATAAGATGAAATGCTCTGTTGAATCCTAAAATACAAACATGATTAAGTAATCACTGCACACACTTATTTATAATTATATTATATTTCAACTTTATTAATAGTAAGAAATTTAAGTGAGATTTGGCACACATTAATAACATTGTGAGTGTACCGAAGTGTGAGTTCTCAATTCCTCAAATTCCAAATAGTTCCATTGTTTTCAGGCTGCATTCAATTCTAAACTGTTTGATGCAAAATTAGATAGCCATCATTTTTAAGAAAAGCTTTATTCTTTCTATTCTCATTCACAGGCTAAATTCAGGAAGGTGAAGGAGAAAATTTCTGTGCTAAACTGAGAAATTGAGAATCACAGGAACATTTTATTACTGAAGCAGAATTAATGAAAAAAAGTAACATTCTAGTTTACAAGCAGGTACCAGAATTAAATCTATATTCCAAGAAGTCAGAGGTGTATGACCTCCATACAAGTGGAGCCAAGGTTGTGCCAAATACTTAGTTACACATAGATCTACACCACTTTGTTTCTGTTTTGCAATAGAACAGGGAATAAATTTGACAGCCATAAAGATGATGCAGCTAGAACCAAAATATGTAGGCAAGAGTGCTTCATCCCACAGCTCAATCATTTAAAAATGGCATTTCCACACATATTTCTGATAGCTCAAAAATAAACTCAGATAGAAAGGTTTGAGCTAAAAATCTCAGTAAGTGAAAAAAAAACAAGTTTCAGGTTTCAGAAGTTATTTTAAACATTTTCCCCACAGTTTCAGTGCTGCTCCTCTAGTCTTAGTGTTTCACATCTTTCTGAAGTAAGTTTCAAAAAATAATTTTATCTTTGAGCTGCAAGCTGAAACAAAATAGATATTGCCAGCTTTAACTAGATTTAAGTGAAAACTTTCTTAGCACATGCTTACAAATGTGTTCTTGAGTTTTCTTACATCACCATTTTGGCTTTAAGGCACAAATGCATGAATACATGCGTTCAATTGATTTAATTTTTGAAACAAAGACTGTAGCACTTGAACTATTTCCTCATTTTAATCAGCCTTCTAGTTCAATAAAACAAATAAGGTTTGAAGATAGGTTTCTTTAGCATCGATAATTGGATTTTTGAAATTCTTTAACAATGTTACTTTTAATGAAACCACTATTTTTCCCACTGTACCTTTTAAATTTCTAACCAGGACTATATACTAAAACAGGACACACACCCCCACCCCACCCCCAAGAAAAAAAAAGCCCCACTAACCACTACTATTAAAAACAAGAAAACTGGTAATGTTTTTATTTAGTAATCTGATTACTGTTTGATGCAGAACTTCTATAAGTTTGGGACACTGTGACACAGAAACGAGGTTTAAAGTTGCAAATATAAAGCAGTAAGTACATGGAAAAAATGGTCAATTTAACACCATCTATATATAAGACACATCACAGAAATCAGCAATATGATGTAATTGCCTTTGTAATATCTACAGTTGTAATACCCACAGAAGAAATGACGAGTGTAAACAAAGTAGCATAATTGAGGTCACAACTTTAAACTTGCACTTTCATTAATTGTATTGCCATTCAAGGCTATTTGAGGTCTGTCTTCTCAGATTAGTAACAGATAGTTTCTGTTACCTTTCTATTCTTTCTTTAGACATAGAATAATGTTTCAATAAGACTAAGAATTCAAGGCTTCATTTTGCACGTGTGGCCATCTCAGTTACGCTTTGCAGGCAGGGGGAGGCAGGGCAGTGTTTCTTAATTGCTTCTTAAAAGTATTAAGGCATTGAAAACAAGTCTAAGAAAGCCCATAAAGTCTTAAAGATATAACTTCTATTCAGCTTCTCAGTGATCTTTAGCTACAAGCCACAACATTCAATACATAAAATGAACACTATCATTACATAGATTTCAACTAAAGAGGTGAAACCCATGGAGAAGTTTTGCTATTTAACACTTCAGAAGATAAGGGGCACTGAGTTCCATCAGGTCTAGTGAAAGCATGGTAAGAAATGGTATGTATACTTGTCAGAAATTACTATTCAACCATATCGGCCATACTGGAGCTTATAAAATTAGTAAGTTCATGTGTATAGTTTAATTCCCTCCAAAAGAGGATTCAATTGTGCCTCCTAAACTTTTGAAAGGACGTATATCTACATAAATCAAAAGACCTTCCTTATTATATTAGCCTTGAATTTTCATAGGATTTTCCACCTTAAAGTTTGCATTATCAACACCCACTACCTACCTAAGACAAAAGTCTACTTCTGGAATTATTTGACCTTGCCTTTTAAAAATAATGTTCAGAGAAAAAAAAGTCAGATTTAAAGAGACTTCAAATCCTCTTTGCTTCATGCCATTTCAGCACTGTGCCTCTCTACCATCTAGGCAAATTTTCCAACTATAACGAGATCAGAACTGATTTTTATTAAAGCCTCTCATTTTGCAGAAACAGTAAAATATCTACCTTTAAGCACTGAAATGAGCAGACACTTTCTTCATTAGTATTGAGAACATGCTTCAGTGATTTGTCACATGAATGGACATTTGACTAGTTTAGAGCTTTATCCCACCATCATATAAGCAAAACACCCTAGTACTGACTCAAGTCAATGTAGATTTTAACCATCCACTTCAGCAGGGTTGGACTGTCACCCTGGGGTGACTTGGCATTTATGCTGTTTTTCAAAGCCTCTTAAGGGATTTAAACTTAGTGGAAATTTGGCATTCAGAATGCTTAGGCAGCTTTTGAGATTTCAGACCTATATCTAAGCAATTAAGTTAAAGAAAAAAAAATAAAAGCAAGATTATTTCTAGAAGTTTCATAGCAACTTTTAAGCAAAAAAGGAGGCAATGAGTAAAAGTTACAAGTACAAAACAAAGTATAATTCCTAATAGATGTTAAGCCACAATAAACAAATGAAATTTGTTAGATAATTCTACAATAGTATCCAATCACAGAATCACAAGGTTGGAAAAAACCTTTAAGATCATCAAGTCCAACCATTCCCATCCTATGCTAAACCATATCCCCAAGTACCTCATCTACCCTTTTTTTTTTTTTTTATAAACACATTCAGGGAAGGTGACTCAACCACCTCCCAGGGCAGCCTGTTCCAGGCCCCAACAACTCTTTCAGTAAAAATTTTTTTGATACAAGCCGGGATGCCATTGGCCTTCTTGGCCTCCTGAGCACACTGCTGTCTCATATTCAGCCTGCAGTCAACCAACACCGCCAGCTCCTTCTCTGCCTGACAGCTCTCCAGACAGTCTCCCCCAAGCCTGTAGCATTGCATGGGGTTATATCCCATGTGCAGCACTCTACACTTGGCCTTGTTAAACTTCATTCCATTGATCTCAGCCCATCAGTTGGTTTTACAGGATCTACCTTTTCTAAACCCATGTTGGCTAGGTCTGATCCCCTGGCAATCAGACATGTGCTGCACGATAGCTCTCAAGATGACCTTCTCCATGATCCTCCCCAGGACTGAGGTCAGACTGACAGGCTTGTAAATTCCCCATATCCTCCATCCGACCCTTCTTATAAACAGGTGGAATATCTGCCAGTCTCCAGTCTAGTGGAACTTCCTCAGTCTGCCAGGATTGCTGATAGAGGATGGAAAGGTGTTTGGCAAGCACATCTGCCAGCTCTCTTAGTACCCTTGGGTGGATCCCATCTGGCCCCATTGATTTCTAGGTGTCTAACTGGCCAAGTAGATCACTAATAATTTCCTCCTGAACCAAGGGAGGTTTCCTTCTGCTTCCCCTCCCTGTCAGCCAGTTCCTGTGGATGGGTAGTCAAGCAATGACCAATTTTACTATTAAAGACTGAAGTAAAGAAGGAATTAACGACCTCAGCCTTGTCCTCATCCCTTGTCACTAGCATCCCTTTGCATCCAATAAGGGCTGGAGATTCTCCTTGACTCTCCTTTTACTGTTAATATAGTAATCCTTGAAGTATAATATGCATTTTCTACCTAAGAAGGTCTGTAGTTAACCTGACTGAAAATAATAATCCACTGGAAAATAACACTGTCAGAAATACTTCTAGGAAGCTCATTTACTGTAGAACTGACTCAGTGCTAGAGGAATCACACAGGGCCTTTCTTGGCATGCGTATTGTAAGTGCTTATGGAAAGAATTTAGTAAGCTGTTTTTATTTTCACATACTTGAGCACAGCATTAGAAGCTATGTGTGGAAATTAAGACAAATGTTGTGGATGTATCAAATATCTCTTCAATATCTAACGAACGAAGGAAAGAAAACCACTTTTCTTCCATTAACTTAGTGCTAACTCATCACCGGAAAATAAATAAGGGCCGTTAGACAAACAATTAAGAATTAGAGTTTCAGTTCTTCCTGTAGGTATAAAACATGTATTTTCCCAGCTTCATATGAAGTAGTCCATACAATGAAATCTAACAGAGCAAGAAAAAACCAACATTTTAAAGAATGATGAAAAGTTCGGATCTAGAACATGTAAAAAAACTTGACATAGTTGAAGTGATCCATTCCTCTCTCATTAAAAGGTTTAGCAGTAAACACTTAATTCTGTATTGAAAGATTTATTTTAAGAGAAAGAAACATAGTTCTCTAACCCAGCCAAAAACCTAATGTACCTAGATGCTTCAGGAAGCAGTGGAAATGCTTGAAGCTGATGCAAATAATATCAAGACACAGATTCAAAGGCATTTACTTGCTATGCTAAAAGTTGTCTTGAGATTCTGCCTTCAAAACTAAGGAATTCTTCATGGCTGACTTTGATTCCATTTAAAATAATCCTCACAAAATTTGGAATTTGGAAACCATCCAGAAGACTTGTCTATTTGTTTTAATATATTATTCCTTATTCAATTGAAGGAATTAATTTTCTTCTATTGATTTCTACATTTCAGACATGAGTGTAAACATACTTAAAGTATAATTGTTTTTACATGAATAGCTATGGATAGCAGACATCTAAAACCAGCTTGATCCAACCATTCTCTATTCAATGAATTAGATCCAAAATTAATTTGGCAAGCCATCAATTATATAAAAGCCTAAAATAGTTAAGGGGGCTTATTTGGGGTGGGGCTTTATTATTTGTTTTTTAAATTAAGTCTAACATTATCACAGAAAAAACTTTACCTCAGAACCTACAGTTGCCAATCCTAAGGAAAACTGATTTCACCATTGTATGTATGCCTACATATGTAACTAGTCAAATGATTGACATTTTAAAGATGTTTCATCATTGTATTAGATCATAAGTTAAATGGTAAAAATAGAAAAAGAACTGAAGAATTAGTACACAAGACCCCTGAAAAAGAATGTTTCATTTAAAGATATATGAACAAGCTTTACTTAACAGTCTATGCTAATGTACCAGATTATGTCCGAATGGTAGTGCTGTATGCATAGTATGCTACACCACTGCATAGCCTTGCTGTCTTCTATATACTTAAGTCCTGAATTTCCAGCTAGGAATATATTCCCACATAGAACACTTATGAAATGAAATCCAGTCTTACTGAAAAATAGGGATGAGCAGGAACAATTTCTAGACAGAATGTTCAAATATTTGTGAGGGATGTGTGTATGTATGTGTTGTTTTTCCCCCCCCTAATTTAAAGTTTTAATAAAAAAAAAATCAGACTCTCCACCTTCCAGTCATTTTGAAGTTCAGTCAAACTTAGTCTTAGCAACAATCAGAACAGCAAAAGAATCTCGGGTTACTATGCCAATAAGATCCAAGTGATGATAACACTGGGGATTTGTTCCTCTCTTTCGGGCAGATCTCTTTCCTGTATGCACAATTAAGTTATATCTGTAAAAAACATTATAAACACTGTAACTTCGAATCATAGAATATACTAAGTTGGAAGGGACCCATAAGGATCATCAAGTCTTCCTCCAACTTCAAGTCAGACTACGCCATTCAATGGACAAAAGTTCCCATGATATTAGAGATCTCTCTCTTGTAAAGGATATCAAACTGTTGAAAAAATAGTTACTGTATTGGTACAAAGACCTTGGAGAAAGAGAGGCATTAAGATGCTCATGGAGACAGTGACAAGGGGACACTGAAAAAGATATAAGGCTATCCATTGCCATGGATATGTTCTACCCATCCTCACAAGGACAAAATTGCACTTGAAATTAAGGAAGGCTTAGCAAAGGCTTAAGGACAAAAGGAGTGAAACAGCTGTGGTGACTGGAATTTAGCCAGAGTAGCTAGAGCATCTCAAACCTTTAAAGACCTGACTACAAAAACACAGAATTCAACCATTAGTTAAAAAGAAGATTCATCTTAATTGAACACTGGACCTCTGCCAACATACTTATCCAAAACTGAATTAGACACCAGAATTTTGAACGCATAATCATAAGATAAAATGAGAAAGTGTGCCTTGGCAGCAGTGATTAATTCTGGTAGTGCAGAACACTGGCTGAATAACAAGGAATGGGTGCGCACTTTGCCACCTGAGGCAGTAACTGCCAGAACTTATAAAAAAAGCAATACTCATGGATGTTTTTCATCAGAAAAAAAGATATTACCAACCCAGAAGGCTAGTAATTTGGCACAGTTGTCTCACTGGCACTTTCCAGTCATACACAACCAGCAATAGAAAAGCAGGTTATTGCAGGTTGAGCACTGAAATATAGTGGAGCAATATGCAAAAAATTGCTACTAATTTCTTGCTTTTTAATAAAAGTTTAGCTATTTATCAAAAAGCATAGCTATCTTCGACATTAATGCCAACAAGTATTATCTTTACATTTATACAGCTTCCTAAATCAAAATGAGAACACAGTCAGAACTGAAACATGCTTCATATCAAGTTCCATATTGGAATTGCTACCTTTCTCCCTTGTAAAAGCTCTTTGGAATAGGATTAAAAGAACTACTAATCACTATCTCTCTACTACAACAGAAATTCCAGCTTTTTCACCATTCAATTCAGATGATCTACTTGTTTCCAAAACAATGCCTAAAAACTACTCAACTTGAACTTAAGCGAGAAATCCAAGAAGCATGTGCTGGAGTTACTGTAGCATCAAAAAACATGAAGTTACAAGTATGGGGAATTCCATCCCAGTTCAGAAGTAGAAACATACCAGAAACAGTAAGAGGAAAAACATTATTATTTGGGAAAAGTGTTTGTAAACAAATAAAAGAATTGGTAGAAACCCAACTGAAAGATGAAAGTGAATCAATTTATGTAACAGCTGCTATGCATAACATCCTTTCAAGATCTTACAGGTTTTACAGCCAAGGAACCAGATAGTAAACAGGTGGCAAGTGTAAGGGAAGAGATCTTGAAATTGAGCTATGGAATGGTAGATCACAACTAGCAGTGAGAATGGATACTGCAAAAACACATGTTTTTACTCCACTTCTCATTGAGCCAGATAAATTAAAAGAGTGAACTCCTACTGTATTTCCTAGGTGTACCAGTCAAAAACAAGGATGATGCATTCCCAGATGGACAGTCTGAAGATGTTTGGTGTTTGATTCCACTAGCTTGTTATTCTGAGAGTATAGTACTCCATCCTTTGAGCCTAGACTACATGTTTTATCCCTACTACACAAAAGCAGTTTAGAGGAATTTTACTAGGAAAAACATCAAGCATGTTATCTATGTTACTTCCTCTTGCTTCTAGGAATGTATTCTTTCCACAGTTTCCCCCTACCTCTTCAAGAGTTATTCAATCTTAACTACACATATAAGTATTTTTTTAAACTAACACACCCCAATCCCAAATACTTGTCATAGATTGGGATACCACACATTTGTCTATTACAGTGTTCTCAGAAATCCACATTTGAACTAGTCATTTAAATGAAGAACTGTCATTCCATCTAAAAACAGATCCCTAGTCCACGTTCTGACGTTACTGTACCAAACTATACTGGTCTCAGTGCAGCAGAAAAAAGGAAAACAACAAACATTTAAGAGAAACAGAGACAATTAGAATAAGCAGCTTTAAATTTCCTGGCATCATCTTCAAGCACAGTCAGCAAGAAGCATTTAGAAGGGCACATCAGAATTATAATGAACAATTTCAACTGATTTTGCTAGTGGCCAACACTCTTACTCATATTGAATGGCTGAAATATCAGCTGCAGTAGCAGCAGCAAGGTCGTAGTCAAAATTAATAATGATGCACATATAATTTTTTCTTAGACACTGGAAGTTATTAGTTGCAATGAAACACTAGTATAGCTACATGCATTACTTACATACATGCACAATTACATTTATGCTTGCAGTCATTTGATTGACCTACAGAACTACTAACTATACAAATACTGAGTATAGAACATTATTCCTTGCATATATATATGCACATATTACTCCTGTAAGATAACATCTAACTACATTACAGAAGTTCATAATTATCTTAGTGACATCCAGACAAATAAAGGATCCCAAGATATGTGAAAATAAATACGAAAAAAGCAAGTAAGTGACAAACTGCACCCTGAACAGCTCATCATCCAGATTGGTAACATGGAAACCCCAAATTTGTGACCATTAACAACTGTCATAGTGACAACAAAGACCAACAAGGTCCTCTCAAACATCGTCGTCTGATTCAGTTTTCTAATAAAATGCTTAAGCTAGACAGAGCATACGTAAGATGAAAGAAAAAAGAATAAAAGACAATGCCTTTCTAAGACAGAGGTACAATAAAAGGTATAAAGAAAAACAGAACATTCAAGGGGTAGAATCTAACAAGTTTTGAGTCTTGACCAAGGTCTAGGACTAAAATGCAACAGAACGCACACAACTTCCTAATATTAAACACTAGAAAAATGTGTGGCCTCAAAAGACAGAGTGATCTTAAATAAAAATGTCTACTACTCATACAGTGAGGAGCATCACTGCAATGCATTCAGGTTAAGAAACTCAAATTTAGTACTCTCACATATCAAGTGTATTCCCCTTCTCCGAACATGCCTCCTGTCATACATGTCAGTCACTTTTTCTGTTTAATTAACAGCCCTTTATCATTGCTTATTTCTAACTTGCAAGCCCTGCATATACCTCCAAAGAGGACTGGGAGGGAGCACTGCTAGCATGCTTGAGCTAATGCCAGGTATACGCATTTAATATTTGTACATATAAACATGGATCTTCATCAATCAGGTAGTGCTTGCCAAGATTCCTGTAGCACTTGCCAAGATGTCTCTGACAGTATGCAACCCTTGTAAAACTACAGATGTGATCTGAACTGTAGTCATTTCAGGTACTATTCCAGATTTCTGGAAGAGAGAAGTAGTACTCAGCTGCCTGCTCTTGCCACAAAATCTGCGTTGCCAACTAACTTAAGAATTTATGCTATACGCTTTCAAAGTAAGCATAGCAAACCAAGTACTTGTTAATAGTCAGGATAACTAATCTCTGCATTGCGTGAAGATATAACATTTTGTAACTTCATACCATGGAAATAAGCTTGCTATGATATATCAGCTTCCCAGGTTTACCAACACACTTAAGGGCTGTATGAGTAGCATCACTGGAAATTGGAATAGAGGAAGGCTTGAGCACTTCATACATAGCTGCTCAGTAACTTGCAGCAATTCAGTTCCAACCTTAAGGGAACACTCATCTTGTATCATGTAATCCTACCTATTCCTGTAGCAAAACAAGTCTGCTGCACAAAGAATGTATCTAGATTTTTCATTTGCTTTACAACAAAGGAACAAAATTCTTTTTCTTATAAAAGTACTATTAATCTCACAATCACACCCCACCACCATCAAATCCAAATCAGAAACACAAACTAGGGAACAGTTTAGGTGTGTATTTTGAATCTATTCACCAGCAGCTGAGGCAGGACAAAGATTAAGCAACCTTCCTATAACTGTTCCATACATTACATATTTCATATACAGTTTGAAAGCTGCAGCAAATTGAAGGAAGCTCAACAATGCCTAGAACCCAAGAAAATTTTTACTAAGTTATAATTTTTGGTTATCACATCCATCATGCCTAAGAATTTCCTATAAACCAAAATAAGCTTGCCTAAAACTTCTGATAAAGTTATTTGCTTGGAAAACCCACTTGCAAAAAGAGAAGCCAAGCACTCCACGCAGTCTCAAGCTTATGCTCATCTGCCAATATATTATACCAAAGCACAACATTTTCTAACCAGAAACAATGCTTTAAACAAAAAACTATTCAAATCTTTATTTTATCAAATGACTGGTGTAAGTAGTGTATAAGTATCCTGCAGAAATCCATCCACACAGCATCAACATAAACATAAGAAACAGAAGGCAAGCTACCACTAGATGCACAACTCTTCCAAATAAAACACAGATCTGGTCCTCTCAGAATTTTGAGGCTACTTCAGAATTGAAATACTACAGAAGCATTTAATCTTCTTTACATCAGATAAATTACTTCTTAGTCAAAACAAAATATTTTGCTTGGGCTTTTGCTGATATTCATGCTGTTGCCATATTTATTTTTTTTAAAGTCAAATTTCCAACCCCTGAATTATCAAGAGTTTCCCAATACGAGCTTATATTAATCAACACATAAAGTAGCATCAACTACTTCTATAGGGGGATACACGGAACAAAACCAGAGGGTAAGTGAAGAGGTTCATGGATGTCCTTTAGGGACATATTCATGGTCATGTAAATTTGAATTCTTACACATTTTAGAGTTTTACATGAAATCCTTTAAAGAAACCTCTTTTCCTGCAATATAAGTATTTAGGCCAATATAAAACTTTTGCTAGTAAAAATACTGACCAAACCAGGACAGAACAGCCACAGTTTGCATGTAAATTGTGTTTGAGAGGGAGGGAGCAAGACCAACAAGCAATTAAGGGTACAGCTTTTTCCAGGTTTGTCTTGACAGTTTGCTTACTGCTATTAGTCAAGTACTATTGACTTCTAATTTTACAGATCTTACATAAAGTTTGCAGTCACTTGATAATTAGAATTGAAAGAGTTACTGATATTTCAAGATAAATTACTGAACACCTGTCTGATACTAGATCCCAAATACAATTGGTATATTCTAGTTATCCAGTGGGAGAATGGGTTGCAGAATGAATTCTATGCTGTGCTACACCACAAATATGACAACACCTGAATAAGTCCCAGAAGTTTGTCACAACCCCTACTTAGTTTCTACATTTATAGTTCCTTATTACAGAAGCAGACTTATTTCACAAAAGTTCAGCTTGGCAGTCCGAAAGAATACACAAAGCATCACTACTTAGTATATTTGTAGAAATACCATAGTTCTGAAAAAGAAAGTCCGCAAGATCTCTAAGAAACATATAGAATCAGCAAGCTAATCAAAACAATGAAAGTGGGAATTCTAGAACCACTTGGTTAAAAAAAAAAAAATCCCCTTTCTTGTAACTCAGATATCATATAGCATGTGTCATAGTTGTGGCTGGTTAGAAAGTAAGGCCAGTTAATTATAGTACTGCAGACCAGCTCTTAATCAACCAATATTAAGCACTGACTATTGTAAGAAGAAGCAAGTTATAATTTTTTCTTCCTTCTCCACATCTGAAGCTTAATGTAAGAATGTAAAAGCTTAGTGTAAAGCACAGGACGTTTTTGATAGGCAATACTGAAAATGAGTTTAGACAGCCAAGTTTGCCTACAGAACTTCGCAAAGTTTTAACAGCATGAAAAGTAATAACACACATTGATTTAGACCTGAACCCAAGTTTACCAGCAATTCCAGAACACAAATTCATCACACCATGAGCTGAAATTCAGGGAGCAGTAGGCGATATATACAAATTGTTACTTCAGTTATCAGTAGAGTCAAGTTTGACAAAAATTCTGGTAACAAGCAGAATTTAGTGTTTTAATTTTTTGAGAAAGGAAGTTTCGCTTTCTTCACAGGAGGGAGAAGGCTAACATACAGATCAAACTAATCTCAGAATTTGTCTAAAAAGTCAATCCATGCATAGCTTCTATATAAAGTCAATAGACAAATATAAGAGTTAAACCTAGTTCTTGCCAGCTTTGCAAACACTAGAAGTGAAGTTGCACTGATTTGGATTTGCTTGTGGTTTTTTCCTGGCCGAATAGTTTTGGTCAGACAACTGTGTTCATGACGACAGTTCAAAAGAACAGTTTACAAGTAATCTAACAATTAGCTGAAATATATATAACTCTATAATACTAAAGCACACTATGTTAAAACATAGTGGAAATCTGTCTCACACTGTCAAATTATATCCAATCTTTAATATGTATGCCAAATTGAAATCATTCTATCATCATGTTAACATCTATAGTGCCCAAACAAAACAAAAAGACAGCAGTACAAGGAACAACTGTTATAGAGAAAGAATACTAACAAAGACAAGGGAGCCAAACCCACAGCAACCAACTGATTAGCAGTTTAGCACAGTGCATACAAATAGTGTTTGTTCTCACTCAAAACCACTGCGCTCTGGTCCACACAGCTGAAAGAGAGCAGAGATAAAGCTTGCTAGCAAAGTTTGGAGCTTTCCTCAAACATGCACAATAGAAGACAAATTATTGAAGTAGCAAAGACAGAACCAGAAATTAATATGCATTTCTTCCATGGATGCCTTCTGAATCACTTCAAAATATTTTTCCCAGATTTCTAGCGTACAATATCTAAAGTATGTCTAGGGACTCCCCAACACAGTAATTCCTTTTAGCATAAGGATCTCCAAAAGATTGCTACCATTAAGAAAATAATCTTTAAAACATGCTTTTAACAACATACTGTAAAGATTTAGTAACGAATTTGTTTGAATGTACTGGACAGAGCAGAGGAAGTTTAGCTTTTAATCTGGATATTAAAACAATAGGCTAATGAGTTTTGCCTTTAATAACTCTATAATGAATTAGTGAAATAGATGTATATAATTCCATAGATTTCAGACATATAACTTTCTGTCTAGCCATAGAATAGCTTTCCAGTTGTTATTTTGCTGATTAAGTACATAAAGTACTAGTAAATAATGCAGCATTTAAGATATTAAAAGTCATTTTTACATTCAGGAAGCATAAACTGATGGGTTTTCCATGCTTCTCCATTAGCCAATATAAATTAGACAGCAAAATAAGGATCTATTTTCCTTAGTACATCTCTCATATAACATAAGAAAGTGAACACCAAGCTGTAGTATCAACAATCATTCTGTCAGCCAGAAGCTCCATATGACAGTTTCTCTGGATCTTGTGATTAGTAAAAGGAAGAGCTGAGCTGGTTCTTTATGGAGCACAACAGTGTTATCCATTAAGGCTCAACAAGCTAATTTACCTACCACTGGCAAACTGAACCTTCAAGGAACTTTCTGCCTTCCCCCAAAGGGAGTCCGCGAAAGTCACACCCATTCTAGTAACATTTGCAGGATTTATCTCTTTTGACTGTCGGAACAAGCAGAACACCCAAGCAATTAAAAAATCAGATCTTCAACATACTTTGAGTACAATTCCTAACTTATGATTATCAGATAACTTCTTCTTTAAAAGTTATGGTATATCCTGGCTTAATAATGATCTTCAACTGGTATTTTGTATTGGGATTCATCAGAAAGGAAATTTTATTAGCAGAATCATCACGGGTTAGAGATACACATGACCATCCAGATAATATTTTATCAGTATTCAGGTACAAGACATTTAAGTAAAGCCAGTTTCTTAAGTGTTAATACACAATTTAAAAGAATCTTTAGGAGATTTGTAAATGCTTATGTTGGCATTTACTGTTAAAGCTAGCATCTTGAGTTCCCTCTGAAGAGGTCTTGACTAGTGTTAGGAGTGACTCTGTACTCCAATTCCCTAGCTCAGTCTTATTAACACATTTATGGAAACACAACATTTGTCTAATACAGAATGGATGTTGTGCTCAAGACCAGAGCAGCTAGTGTTTCATTATGAGGACTGACAAACATAGACACTTCTGTAGCAGCACTTACCTAAGGTGAAGAAAACTCACTTTGGGGGGTTTTATTGTTATTCACATGAGTAAATAAAACTTTCAAAGACATTCCTATGGCAGGGAAAGAGTATCTAGAAAAGCACTATTCATCTACTGCTATTCTCAAAGCCATAAACCCGACAATATGGATAAACCAGAGTAAAGATAGAAACTTTAAACTTTAGTAAGATTCTTTATAAAAATGCTCAAGAGAAGATGATATTTCTTAATAAAAATAGCTGAAGATAATTGCTGATTAGAGAGTTGAAGAAAAATAGCCAGGTTGGTGGGCAAAAGGAAAAAAGTGTGACTAGGAATCCACTCTCTGCAGTCTCCTATTTGCCTGGCATAAATCTGATAGCACTCTGGTGACTGTTTTCTGAACTTTCCTGAAGAAAACACACCTAAAGAGATTGAGTTACACTTGTGTTGTCAAAATTCTAGCTAACCACAAGTTAAGCTCAATTTAGAATCCAAAACAAGACCTATAGATTTCAGGTGCAACTTTGGTGTATTGATGCTGCCACATATGGGCTGTAGGAGGTGAGCCATGGCCTTTGCTGCATTTTCCTTGCCTTTGTCTGTCCCCCGTTGACATCAAAGGGTAATCTTCACAACCTATTCCCTACAGTAATCTTAACCACAACTTACAACCCCATATGTTATAAACCATCACATTACAACACTCCATTCTTAATACACTTATTCATCATTCTAATGGGACAGACCAATCAATGAATGCCTTTATTATGCATGCAGATATAGGTCCTAAAAGAAAAATACACCAAAATAAACAAAAGCATACAAAAAAGTCAATAGATACAGTGGCATCTTTCAGATAATCTTCTTGTTTTTCTAAATAGACAAATATTTTGCCTTCATCCGATGCTTCTCAAGAACTCTTCAGGCAATGTTTATCAATATTTTTTCTTCTCTGTTGATTCCTAACACATCCTCACTCTGCCAAACAGTTAATGAAAAAGGCAGCAACAGGAAGCATTGAACAGTAGCATTAGGAAAGATTCCTCCAGAATGGGGGGTGTGGGGTGTGTTTTTTCAAGAATTAGCTTCAGAATTTTGCTAGTACATTCCTAGTAATAGAAGAGGGAACATTCAGAACAGCAAGAATTCAAATGTTTAGATTGAAAAACTTGACACTGGGAGGGTATAAAAACAACACCCTCCATCCACAATGACTAAAAATAATTTTTGTTCTCATGCAGCCTATTCACAGAAAAAAAATATACCTGCTCAGCTTTCATTTTCTGTTCCATAAGTATCTATTACAGGTCGCAGACCAATTTTTCTTTGTATATGAAAAGAAGGTATGCTCTGCACATGTTTAATGCTTATAAAAATGAAAAGTTCAAACTGGTTGAGTGGCCTTCTGTATAAAAAGAGACAATTACTACACAGCTAAAACACATGCTCATGGAGAAGAGAGAAGGTCTCTAAGGTATGCTGTAAAAGTACCAAAATACTATAACTAGATTAAAAATAACAAAGAATTACACTTTTATTAATATTCTCACCACAGTGTTTCAAAGCACATCAGAAAGTAAACCATTGTTGGTTGGCATTCTTGTTTGGTTTTATTATGATTCACTATCTAAGAAACAAAAGCACACTAAAAGAGCGCTACAGAAATGGTAACCTGCTCCTATTTTTTTAATTCAAAATGACTGAGTCTCCCATAATTCTACACGGGCACAGAATAGTTTTTAGAAAACCAAAGGAAAAAGCAAGCAACCAGATGCCATGCTACAGGTTTTCACAGTAGGTAGTAAACTCACAGCTGACTTCAGCAAGAGCCAGAGTTCAAGTGACATACTATTGCCAGAAGTGACAGGAACTGGATTCCTAGAGACAGTTTCTCACCTGTTTGCCACTGACAGGTACAAGTTCGAGGCATTAGCTTGTACATGTCTTGCAGTTCCTAGTCACTAGAGCTTCTCAGAACCTAATCCACTAGGTACTTAAACATACCTCCTCCAAAAATACCTGAGGAGTTTTAATTTCACTGCCCTTATTGACTATATTACCAAACAAGGCTGCAATTAGAGGCTTCCTCTCTTTCCTTGCCATATTTCCAGTTACCCATAAAATGCAAACCTGATTAAGTAGAAATCAAATGGAATTATTAGTACTTGCTGATTTGAAGAAAGCTTTGGAGTACAAAGCCTAATCATCAGCAAAGGGTTGTCTGAAAATATATGTATGTCACTACCGAAGGAAACTGAAACTCCACAGACGGCATTATTCACCTCCAAGACATAACCTAAGTGACAAGATTCTCCATGCTTACAGAGTTTGTCCCTACCAAGCTATCTGACCTTCTCCTGTAGTAGATGACAGTCACAGGGGCTTTAAAAAAAGACAAAATATGTTAGATATTGAATATGCCTGACTTTGTTGCAATAGGCACCATAAGCAAATTTCTTGAAGTGAGTGACTGTTAGTATAGATTAAGAGAACTTCTATAGGCAAATCTCTGCACAAATAGAATAGGAAGGAAAGCAGTGGAAGAAGCCAAATTTGACTTCCAGTTATTTGAATCAAAACTTTAAGAGACTGTAAAAATGGCAATAAAAGATCAGACTCAGGAGTGTAGTGATTCCTT
This sequence comes from Laterallus jamaicensis coturniculus, assembly GCA_022605575.1. Taxonomy (NCBI): domain Eukaryota; kingdom Metazoa; phylum Chordata; class Aves; order Gruiformes; family Rallidae; genus Laterallus; species Laterallus jamaicensis. The sequence continues at coordinate 10,574,912 of JAKCOX010000005.1, forward strand.
CAGTCCAGAAATGTGCTACCTATGGAAGAGTAACAGAGCTAAGAAACTGGACTCGCTTCTTAGCCACCTGTGTAGGTTAACAAAGCATCTGCTTATCCAGCTACGTTTCTTCTACATCTTTCTTTTATCCTAAATCTAGTTATTCACTTATTTAAATAGTATTTGCAATACAGCTGTGACTGTTCCTAGAAAAAAACCCCAGAGCTCTTACCAACTCAAATCTTGCAATTCGATATTGAAGCTGTTGCAGTAGAAAACGCTATATTGGGGACACCAGTCTTACTTTACAGAGCACAGCCTGGAGGTATGAGAAATTAGTCTCTGAAAGTCAGAGGCATTTGATTCACTAAGTTGTGCCAGGAAATTTCACTTTTAAATAAGCAAGCTTAATTTGGAATTTCCTTAGTCTTTTTAATTCTTATCTATCAAAGGTTACCACCTGTTACTTTTTCCCGTCCACTTTAAGGTCTTGGTGGCATATTTCATAAATCATTGTGATATTTCAAAGCCATCTTGATTCCTTCCCCCTTTGCCTCAAGTAATAAAATCACATAGCTAAAAAAAGAATGGTTTCTGTGTATGTTTGGCTATATTGCAGGTCTCTTGCCCAAAAGAAAAATTCAAAATAAGTTTACCATTCTTGTAAAATGGATTACTTGTGCAATACTAGGATATGTAACACAAGACGTCTACATCAGTAATACGGGACCATTTTTCTTCCCCACCTCCCCAATGATATTACAGTATCTATAGCCCTATGCTATAAATCTCACATGAACAGAAATTGTCCTCTGTCAACTTTCAAACCCACACAGATTACTAAATACTTTCAATATATCTGGAGAGTCTAATCAAGTTATTTTCAGTTATTAGTATTGCAAAAGCCAGCTTCTCAAACCTCCTCAGCTCATCAAGCACAGGAAATTAGTTAAAATACTTCGGTGACAGAGGCTAGAAAGTGGAAATATGTTCTCAATTTAAAATAGAATCCTCTTGAGCCAAAAAATAATACTTTTTTTTCCTGTTGGGTTTCCAGACCCTGATGAAATACCAGCCTGCTAGGACCCAAAACTTGGCATTACTCATTACCATAACTTATTACCTCCAACTGAATTACAGGAAGGACAAAGGTGGTACTATGCTTCTAATAGTCTCAGTTGCCAACCAAATCTGTCTGGCCTCCAAGACCAGTGGGTTGGTATCAAGATTTTGTTTAAAGTACCTGTTGAAGAGATCAGATTAAACTCCTTAATTTTTTACACTAATTGTTTTTAGGACTACATATTGGCAATAGTGGCAGAAGGAATAGTGTTACTTCCAATCAGGCAAGTTTATCTGTTTTGTGACTTCAGTTTTAACAAGCATCTTTGGGGTTTGAGCTTCCCTCCCTGCAGCAATTTAAACTGGCTCCTCCCATCACAACCATCTTTTCATCCCACTTAGACCTATTTCAGCAGCATAGTAGTATTGATTTTAGTATATTTTCACTCAGAATGCTGTGCATTTTAGTATTGTTTCAAGCTGGGGGTCTAAATTAACCAGGTACATAGGCAGAAGTCGTTCTGTATGACAGGATAAGACACCACACATAATGCTTACTTCTTCCTCTACTGTGCTGTGTCTAAAGCAATGAAATCAGAACCCAAAGCAGATGTTTGACTGTATACAGACCATCATGCATTACATTTTCTTTTCCCCTTTGTTCCTCAATGCTATGCTTCTTAAAGAAAAAAAGCAGGCACGTATACACGTACACACATATGCAGCACATCTAGAAAGAGCTTTCACTGCCAAAATGTTTTTCCCTTTGGGTAAGAACTAATCAGTTGATTTAAACAGATGCCACAGAATTAAGCCACCAGGAAGAAAGATAGGAGCAATCCTAAGTACATGGGGAATGTGCCAAGAAAGCTTTGTAGCCACAAGTTCAGTCTTTTTGTCTTGAATGAGATATTTCCCTACTCAGTCTAAAGGCAAGTCTGCAGGCTGAAACACAGATGTTAAGAGTCAATAAGGGACAGAGAGAACAGAGGTGGTTATTGGAGCTTAATAAACACTTTATACACCTGATTCAACTACATTTTAAGTCCCCATAAAAAGAGTTGGGTTTTAACACATTATCATGCACAATAACATTATTTCATAGTTTTGATATTAAAAAGCATGGAAAATTAATATTAGAAAATAAGCTCATTAGAAAATTTTGCTACATAGTTTATTGCAATTGGTCAGGTAAGGTTCAAAATATTTCAGGTATTATCAAATTAGGACACAAGCATTTGCAGCACTAAATACTTGCATGTGATGTGCCTGTGTCACTTGCATACAGTCCTGAAAAATCCCCCTTTCAACACCTGCACAGTAGAACTTGAAAAAGATAAGTTTTGTAAACAAGACTGGGAAAAGACACATTTTTGCTGAAGTTTAGAAACAAAGGATTACAGGCTGCTTTCAAAATACCAGGATGACTAAGAGATGGAAAAACTGAAGTCTGAAATGGCACCCTCAGTCCCATTTTGAGCAAAATCCCCATATCCAATACTAGCAACAGAGCTAACAGACCAAGAAACCTGCAAAGCAACTAAACTACCTTCACATGACAGTGTTTTGTGTTGTCTTCTATTTAGAACAGGCAGCTAGTTTTATCATTGAGAAATCACAATACATACACTACGCACAAAGAGTACCTATCTGATATACTTAAGTACTACTGGGGGGGAAAAAAACCACTAACTACAAAACCAAAAAATAAGCCCCAGAAAACAGTCAGCTATTTGTGCATTTTATGGAAGAATTAGTTTTTTTCATTTGTAAGGCAAGAACTCCTATCATTCAGAGCAGCACAGCAGGTTAATTCCTAGTCACACACACTTCTCTTGAAAAAGGGCTTAAAGTGCATGACTGAACAGACCCAGGGAAAGTTAAGGCCAACAGACTTGACTCCAAGGCATTTTCCTTAGTGTCATCATATACAGGTGTTTCACTTGTTAGCTTTCTGTGAAAAAGGCTCTGGTTGAGCTGTCATCCTGAGGCTTGCTTTGTTGTGGCCTCTATTTATTCCACAGAGCCCTGAAGGCCTGGGACCTGCACCTAATCCCAGACTGTACACATGGAGCAGCAAGAACTCTTTCAGCAAGAACAGCTGTCATTGACGGACAAATTTAAGACCTTGTGATATTTTTTACCCATATTTCACAGGATTTATAAAGAGACATTAAAAAAAGAGACAGCCCTACCTATGTGTTTAGCAATGTCAAAAGACAGCAGGTGGGTTGTCATTCTCTTAAATACATAATTAATTAGATGCAGGAGTTAATGAGTTCAAGGTGCAGAGTACATTAACTCTATGGCACTTGATAGAATACATAAAGTGAAAGAAAGCTGTAGATATTGAAATCAGTGTATTTCTATGAAGTTTTATGCTACTTATCTTTTAGCTTTAACACCATGAAGTCAGAGAGCAAATATAGTTTTAATGTATTGGAACAGTTTCATCATTTAGATAATATATTCAAATACTTGCTTGCCAAGAAGCTTAAAATTATCAAAGCCTGGAGGACGTTTACAAAAGATTTCTAATTATCTTTTTAGTTATAAAAAACTGTTTTAGGGAAAGCCAAGATCAGTTTTTAAGAATTTGGAAACACATTCAAAAAAAGCAGTAGTCTGACTACCCTAAACTCCAGGTGCCATGAACTTACCTGACAGTTCTTTACTACCAAAGTAGTTGTGATTTAAGTGATTTCATTTAGAATCACTTTCCAGTGAATACTTCATGAAACTGATCAAAAAAGGGGAGGGAACGGCTTTCAAAATTTGGTTTTAATTGTTATCACAATGAGTGTGAACATAGACTGTATTCCTGTTCTTTTTAGTAGGCGCCCAAAGCATAGCTACATCCCCAAGCTCTATTTACACCAGCTGTAACTGGATTAAAAAACCCTCAACAGTAAAAACATGTCTATACAGAGACTTTACCAGGGGTATGGGTACAAGCTCCCCTTCCCTCTCTGTAAATTACTACTTCATTCTCACCTTTAGCTGTGCATTCTGTCTCTGTAGAGCTACTTTAGTCAGAATGGCAATTAGTTAACTACAGGGGTAAACCTTTGGTAACCAAGTAGTTTCACAGGTTAGATAGCCCATCACTCCAGGTCTGCAAAGATCCTAAATGGCTCTCTCCTCTATCCGCCTCACTGAGGACTAGTCACTCCCCATAGTTTTTCAGAAGAATGGAACATAGAAGGTTCATTTGTCCATCCCTGAAGCAGCACACACTACTAATATGTTGACTGTTGAGATTCATCCAGCAGCAACACATTCACAATTGTACTTAACACTGTGCTACCAGGTATCACATACTGCAAGCTTAGCAACACTTTGCTGCTTCTATCTAATGAGGTAGGTTTTACTTTGATTTCATTGGGTTGCTCACTGTAGCGTGATGCTTCAATGAGTGCATGTGAAGCCACTGACAAATCCAGATGTCAGGTTATTCTTGATCTATCAGAGTAAATATTGGTTTCCATAGCATCGGTACATGCTGGCATCTCTCTTGTTTTAAATACTCTGGGGATTTTATGCATCATCTTCAGTGTCAAAAAAAGATTGCCACTATTATTTGACTGTCTTAAGAAAAATGTGGTATAACCAGTAGCAATCAAAGTATTAAACTATGATCGCGGTTTATTTTTTTATTGAAGTAATTTTGAAAGTCGCCGTTTAACTAATCTGTTTTAATTAAATGAATGTTTAAAAAGTCTTAAGGAATAGCATCAGGAAGAGTGTGTCCAGCAGGTCAAAGGAAGTGATCCTCCCCCTCTACTCTGCGTTGGTCAGGCCCCACCTGGAGTACAGTGTCCAGTTCTGGGCTCCCTGGTATAAAAAAGACAGGGACCTTCTGGAGAGAGTCCAGAGAAGGGCGACAAAGTTGATTAGGGGTCTGGAACATCTCCCCTATGAGGAAAGGCTGAGAGAGCTGGGTCTGTTCAGCCTGGAAAAAAGACTTGGGGGGACCTAATTAGTGTTTATAAATATCTTAGACATGGGTTGCAGGGGGAATTTGCCAGCCCCTTTTCAGTGGTCTGTGGGGACAGGACTAGGGGCAATGGCTGTAAGCTGGAGCATAGGAAGTTCCGCACCAAAATGCGGAAGAACTTTTTCACAGTGAGGGTGATGGAGCAGTGGAATAGGCTGCCCAGGGAGGTGGTGGAGTCTCCTTCTCTGGAGATATTCAAGTCTCATCTGGACGCCTATCTATGTAATATAAGCTAGGGAGCCTGCTTTGGCAGGGGGGGTGGACTCGATGATCTCTTGATGTCCCTTCCAACCCCTAAGATTCTGTGATAGCAAAAAAGATATAGTCCCTCCTGAGAAGATTGGAAAGATTCTTTTTCTTTTAAAGATATGCTCAGCAACATCAACATGTCGCAGATCATCCTTTCAGAACTCTTCTGGGAACACTTTCATCCCAACAGTTGTCAATAATATCACAATTTTAACCTTGAGGTCAATACTAAAAGTAAGCCTGTGCACGCACAGGTGGGAGAACATTGCAAACACTAATTCACCAGTTTGTTTCTAAACATGCTATTTTATCAGATACAATTTAGAAATTACCTCTCTACAGTTTTTCACCACAGGAAAGAACTGAGCCAAAGTTATTACCATAAACTAAACATCTCAGCTTATAACTCTTGAGTTAGTAATTCATAAAAGTTTTCTGTTTCAGTTCGCTCTTTCACATTTAATCAGTAATATGAAAATACAGGTACACAGTTAATTAGATACAATCAATGATTCCATATTGAGTTGCATGAAAGACTTATTTACCTTGCATCCATGTAGTACTGCAACAAGCCTTAACATTCAAATTCTTCACTTGAATTTCCATCATAACTCCACTACACTGTAAAGATGAAAGATGTGCACAAAATTAATATTTTATGTGGGATTAAAGGAAATGACACAGTTACATCCCTATATGAGTACCATAAAGATACATCAAAAGCTACCAAATTCAGCTAAGGCATAAATCTAATTCCTAGTGGAAGAAAAAAACTCTCCCTCAAGAAAGTAACTCAATTATCCTGTCCCCTTCAGTGATCCCTGACACAATGCATCGGCTAGAAAACTTCAAATTAGCCAGAACAACAGACAAAAATAATTTTAAAAGAGAAAAAAAGCAGGTCACTAAAACCGTAGCATTCCAATTCTTCTAAGCATAGGAATAGAGAAATACTTCTCCCCCACCACCACCATTTACAGTGTCCTGAGCAATATATTTGTGCTGTAAGACACAGCGTTATTGCACTCTACCTCAAACTGTATTTGTAAGCTAGAAAAACAGACACAGGCACATATGCACACATAAAAACATCGGCATGTTAGAAGTGCCAAAGGTCCTAAAGAAAGGACTCACTGTAGACACATTAATGAAGCAGTAATTTATTATACGTTCTTGCAAAAACAGGTGACCTAACAAAGCAGGCTCACTTTTGGCCAGTTTGTAGCATTTTTATACTATATCCCCATCTGAAATTATTAGGTTACCTCATACACCTATACATATTCATCACCTGTCCCACTTCGTATTAAAATGAGTTCCAAGAGGTGATTTCTATAAACTCCTCCCAGCTGTGCCTGTGCACTGCCTCATGGTGGTGGTCATCGGGGGTCTCAGCGATGAAGGCTCGATGTCTTCATCAGGTTAAACTTTTCCCCTCCTTTCCCTGGCACACGCGTTATTGCGATTGTTCCAGGTGGCACAAATATAATTGTGATATTTCCTTTTTACCAGTCCTGAGTTTGCTTTAAGACATCTCAAGAACACTAATCACTCAAGACTAACTAGGAGTCGCATTGTTTATGCAAGGTCATCTCTGACTATGGTCATCTCACTATGGCACTTCAAACCATCCTGTTAGCCCCCCTTAACAAGCATAAGCCCCCCCTCTTTGCAAGCATTTTATTAGCAAGCGCCCTTTAACCCTTTGAAGGATCGTTAGAAAGCCCCACCTCAATCCCCCCTTTTCTTTAAGGTTAGTAAATGTTTTACTACATCTTAATATAATGATTCTGTCTAACTTTTCAAAATACTTGTCTAATTCTAGCTTTCACCTTAATTGGTGTTTCTTCCAAGTGGTGTAGGTATCAGTGGCAATTCTTTTAACACAATTAACAGCAGGACTTCCTTATCTTCCTAAATTCCTCTACAAAGGATTTACAATGAGTCTTTCACCTCTCCAGTCAGTAGAAATAATACAATAACCCTTTTCAATTTGCAAAACGTTTCTCAGCATTTTCCACACATAGAAGCTGAAAAGTAAACTATCAAAGAAAAAAAAAACAAAACAAAAAACCCAAACCAAACACCACAAACAAACAGCTTTTTCTAGCTTCATCTCAATTTTTTTCAGTGTTTTACCAACACTACAGATTCCCTCTCGCTACATTTTACTCTTCAGAACACAGCTTAATTCATTAATCTCATCACCAGTAACTCTTTCAAGCTATCAGACCTACCTTGTAGGAGGCTTTCCAGTAAGCTCAGAACTCCATTGTTGTAGCTGTAGACTAACTCACATCCAAACTAACACACAAAAACCCTCCCCCTCACTACCAGATCTCCTCCTAGGCCCTTTAAGGGTCTATTTAAATTAGCTGCCTGATGTGCTAATTGCCTTGTTCAGGTGGCTCAACTGAAAGAACCTGTGCTAGATTCACTGAGGGGGGAGGAAACAACACACTGGCTTTAGGAATATTTCCTACCTTGGGCCCTACACTAGAATCCGAGCTTTCAGATGCTAATTTTTCCCATGCTATGTTTCCTTCATTCAATTTAAAAAACAAAACAAGCAAAAAAAAACCCCAACCAACCCACCAAACAGAACAGTTGATACTTTATAGAAAAAAGGGATCAGGGAAACTGCTGGACTTCTTTGGGTTTGTCCTCCGCAGACTTCATTCCTGCCATGCCAGAAGGGTTACAGCATCCAATACCTCGCCCAGGGGTTGTATGTATTCAGTCTTTTCTAATATCATATTGAGAACATCTGTGTCAGCTTTTAGAAAGGCCAATGGTGCTAAAGAAAGGACTCGTGGTAGACACCAGTGAAGCAGTAATTTATTGTACGTTCTTGCAAGAGCGGGTGACCTAACAAAGTAGGCACACTCTTGATCAGAGTTTGTAGCATTTTTATACCATATCCTCGTCCGAAATCATTAGGTTACATTATACACCTATACATATTCATCACCTGTCCCACTTCATATTAAAATGAGTTCCAAGAGGTGATTTCCACCGACTCCTCCCAAATGCATCTGTGCACTGTCTCATGGTAGTGGTCGTCGGGGGTCTCAGCGATGTAGGCTCGAAGTATTCATCAGGTTGAACTTTTAATCTTCTTCCCCTGTTTCCCCGTGGATTAAGTTTTTCAGAATTTCTGAGCTCAACCTAGGCGCCTTCATGTCTGTCAGGGTACTAAGTTATCTTACATAACACTTAACTGTTAATTATTCCTTTTGTCCGGGCATTTACAGTATTCCCCCTTATCTTATGTGCTATCTCTTGCATCCTAAATTCCCTACAAAGGATTTTTGATGAAGCAGCCTGAGTCTTCCACTTTCCCTAGTCAGTAAAAAACAATAAACCCTTTTCAGTTTGCAAAAGCAACATTTCTCAGCATTTTCCACACTACCTTCCCTTCCTGCACCTTTCTGTTCCAATGTGGCCCTGGTTCAAGCGAGATTTGACATTCTTTATCACAGAATCACAGGATCATTGGGGTTGGAAGGGACCTCGAGAGATCATCAGGTCCAACCCCCCTGCCAAAGCAGGCTCCCTAGCTTGTATTGCACAGGTAGGCGTCCAGACAGGTCTTGAATATCTCCAGAGATGGAGGTTTCACAACCTCCCTGGGCACCTTATCCCAAGGCTCTGTCACCCTCACTGGGAAAAGGTTCTTCAGCATGTTGGTGCGGAACTTCCTGTACTCTAACTTGCAGCCATTGCCCCCTGTCCTGTCTCCACAGACCACTGAAAAGGGGCTGGCCACTTCCCCCTGCATCCCATACTTAAGATATTTATAAACATTAATAAGGTCCTCCCTTAGTCTTCTTTTCTCTAGGCTGAACAGTCTCAGCTCACTTAGCCTTTCCATCTAGGGAAGATGGTCCAGGCCCTTAATCATCTTCTTAGCCCTTCTCTGGACTCTTTCCAGGACATCCTTGTCTTTTTCACACCAGGGAGCCCAGAACTGGACACAACACTCCAGGTGGGGACTGACCAGGGCAGACTTTATCTATAATTTTTTTCTTGTTCTTATTTCTTCTGCTTTTCTTCATCAAGATTCCTTTTTCTTCTGCCTTTAGAAAAGAGGTAACAATATAGAAAATGAGCAGAGAGAGGTTTTTGGTGGCTGCTCTACGGGCGTAAATTGAGGTTGAATAGGCAGTAACCAAACAGTGTTCTACAAATGAAAGAGATGGCATAGACCATTTTTTGAGGTCTCAGGAGTTGATCGATTTACCCAGAATACCTCTAACTTAAATAGTAGTGAAGTAAGAAACGTGGAAATGCGCGCACAGACGGATAGATAGAATAAATCTTATTGACAAATAATACATCACACCAGAGAGATCTTGAAGTGTATCCCCACAACAAAGCAACTAAGGATTGATGCTCCAGCACTATGACAATGGCAGATTCTTTTTTCAGCACCCTGGCTCTGCCCACGGAGCTCAGAGCCTCGGGCCCCTACCCTGGTTCCCTCCCCATATGGAGCAGCCCCACTCCTACTGTGCTCTGAGACTGCACCAGGCTGACAGAGAGCCAACTGCATCCAAAGTAAAACTGATTTCTCAGATGGCTGGAGAGTGTTCCAGGGATCCACTTAATTCTCAAATGTTAACAGATGTTTCTGATGTTGGAAGAAGGCATACAAACACATAGTTATCTTGAAGTAGAGTTAAAACATCACAACATATATGATATCCTTTTCTGCTCAAAAGCAAAATTACTTTTTTTTTTTTTTACATTGAAAAGAGTTTATTTCTGGGGGGAAAAAAAAAGTTTCTTTTACTTTTGAAGAATCTCCTTCCTGGGTATCTGCTTAGAAAAACCCTGAATATATTTTTTTCTTTTTAAGAACTTTCTAAAATAAAAACCGTTGTAGCAATCATATAAATAAGTAAACAAAAATATTTTACTTATGCTAATTAAATAATCAAATTAATATAATAATCAAAATAATGCTGGAATATGCTACTAATTTTCTGGATTATACTAAGTGCTTTCAACTATGTTATATAAGATTTGAAAGCAGATTCATTTTCATTTCATTTGCTTTATCTTTAGCCAACAACTTTCACTTTAGACTTGCAACCATATATTCTAGTCCTGCCATTTATTACCTAAAATATCCAGGTATTAACTAATTTAAGTACAGTTATCAAATTCTGCTCTTCAACATCAAGGTGTTGGATGGCTGACATGGCAGCTGACCTCAGCATTGTGATACTGCTGGATTCCATACAACCGGATTAGTCTCCTTACCCAACCAAAAAAATCTCTTCATTTTGCAAAATGACTTTTATTATTCCTTCTGATGGCAGCAATAGGTTACTCAACAGCTTGATTTTTCCCTATTTGGTCTTTGACTTCAAGAAACCCTGAAAATAAATTTTGACTTAACATGGAAGTAGCATCCCCCAGAAATTCTCACCTAAAAGGCATGGGAGCAAAATGCTTACTTTGCAGAATTTTAATTGAAAACATTTTTGTCTCTGCTTCCTTCACGAGAGAAATTGAGGTCTGCCACTTTGCTGCTGGGTGCTAACATGTTGTAAGGCATTCTGCATGAACTCTGTATTACATGAAGTGTTTTATTACTAAGTGAATGTAGAAAAGAGCTCAGGGTTTCACATCTCACATAGGTGCCCTTAAAAAAAAAGGGTTACAAAGTCATTTTCTCTGCTTCAATGAATATTCATTTAAGTGAAACAGTTTCTGCAGGGGAGACAGAAAAGCACACTAATATTTTGTGTACCCAAATAAATTAGACAGTATTACAGAAGGGTAAAAATATTGTTTCAGTTTTCCAAAAGAAGGAAGATTTGAAACTCTTTCTCCCAAGCTCTCAGCGTTGGAACTAGTAAACAAAATAATTTAAAATTCACCAGAGAACAGACATTTCCAAACAGACAGGGACCACAGAGTTTTCTCTACCTTGGCAATATTATTTCTTGACTCTTTACAAGATTTGAGTCTCTAGCAGAGAGTATCTCTGCAAGTCCTTGAACAACTTATACAGTTTTTGTCTGCAACATGATCTGTCTGACAGAGGGCTTTACCAAGTACAGTCCTTATGCTTCTATGCCTCTTTCAATTGTCCTTCTCTTCTGATTTGTTTAAAATGCTTCTTTTGCTATTTCTGCTTTTTTTTTTTTTTTTGCTTTTTTCCCCTGGGGTACACTGGTTATTTTTTGATGACGTGAGCCCCTGTTACCATATCAACCAAAGACAAAGACAATACCCTATTCAAACATCCCATTTCTATGAGCAGGAGTTACATTTACATTAACTTCCCTCACAAAACCCCAGTGACCTCGAAGAAACATCATCACAACTCTCACAAAAGTAGAAAATACTATCAAGTAGATAACCTTCAGGATACTTATAAATTCACCATCTCTTTTGCTTTCACTATAGCTTATGAAAAAGTATGTAAATGTATGTCCAAAAATAATTCAAAACCACCAGCTTAATTGGAACAAAAGTAATTTAATAGAGGTTATATATAAGTTGGAGGTGTTGACTGCACAAAATGAAGTGAAAAATACCCTAAATAAAAAATAACTTCTATTATTTAGAAGAATAACCAAATAACGTATTATAATTAATTTTTATTAATAATTTAAATATTTTTATTTTTATTATTAAACTATTTCTAGTATTATTGGAAATTCCTTCCAGTGCATATGAAAATATCTTTGGAAAAAAATTACAGATGGCTTTGTTTATGCTAGTAAACATTGTTATTTGAAACATGTTTCTCTACAGCATAGTAGGAAAGTGAATTTGGCGTTAACTAATTATTTAATTACATGTAAACTGAGTAAATATTCAATCACACAAAATCATCATGGTTGAGAAGACTAAAACAAAATTCAGCTCCTGAGATACAGCTTTTGTACAGATTAACAGCTGTGTCTTTTTTCTCAAAAGGAAGTTCACAGAAACTACTGATATTTCTTCATAGATCTCCATCTATATTTTCATTATTTTTTGTTTCTAATAAGGGTTGAAAAAAGTCTTGAAATTAATGCCAAATCTGTGAAAAGCATGGGATTTACACACGGGAGCCTTTTTAGCCACAGGAAGAGTGTTCTCTGGTCATCAGCATCTTTCTGACTTTTCTGCAAGTCTCAACCTCACCTGTCAGGAAAACTCTAGGGGAAAAAGAGAGTTCAGTCTCCATACACATTGTCACTTGTCCTTTTTCTTGAGAAAATAAGTAACTGTCATCCTGTGTCAGATGTAATGCTAGTTCTTTCAATCCAGGTACCAACCCTGTAGGAATAGGACTGGGACAATTGCAAGTAAGATTCCAGCAATCCTTTAACATCAAGAGGTTCATTGGCAAGGTCCCACCTTTGCTCATTTGACACAGCAAAGAATAAGAAATCCAGCTAAGACCATAGTATTTAAGTAGTGTAATACAATTAGGAAACAACATCACTTTAGAAATTAAATGAAATATGGATAACTGGGCATCACCACTGTCTATAGTGTTGTAGATCCTTTAAGAAGAAATTAAGTAGTTTTCATTTTCTCTTCTACCAAACACATTGGATGGTATGTGCTGTAATTTGATGACGAGCGAAGTCTGAATTCTAATACTTGTCTTTAGAAATGAAGTGACACGGTTACAGACAAAGTGTGTAATGGAAAGAGGTAGGAAGGAGAAATTAACTGCATGTACATGAGGAAAACCACGTATTTTTGAGAGAAAGCATAAAAAGAAAGTTTTCTTAAAAAGCAATGTAGGCTGGTGGAAAAAAAAAAGTGGTTTAAAACATGTGGTTTTAAGGCATATAAAACCCCAAAGCAATTATAAGCTAAATGTGAATTATAGACCCTTTTCCATTAAAGTTTATATACATTCATGTTTCAGCGAGTTAAGAGGCAAAGTTCATCCCCCTCAAAATGCAAAGAGAATTAATCCAGCTAATATCGACCCACTTGGAGAATAATTGCTAAAGATGTATGAACATTTTTCACAGACACTCATGGAAGATGATCATCTTCATTCAGACTGATGAAATAAAATTTATGTGCTTGAATTAACCCTCGCCGTCTCTGTCCTACTGGTTTTGGGGACTCTCCATTATAAATGTGGAAGCCATATGGGTACATTATCAAATTTCCTGCTCATATATGTGGACACAAGTCCAATTGTATTTAATAAAATCATGCCAACTTACTCCAACACTGATTCTGGCTCCTCGTGTCTCAGTTGGAAGCAGCCCTAACTCATATACCTTTATAGGCCAATGGCAAGTCCCCAATTTTTGTTGCTTCAGAGATAAAAAACCTGGTATGGCTTTATTGTATAGGGTCATTGATATTCTCAGGATCCAGCAGAACATTTTCTATTAAATAAGCTATATTTTTTCCATTTGTGAATTGACTGAAAACAACATGAAGATGTCTAAATTGTTGATCCAAAATGTAGCCATGCGTATGTTCTGAAGCAAAAAAGGGTCAAGTAGTGTTTTAAGGTGTGAAATTCTTTACTGAAAATTTTAGTGGATTTTATTAGAAGTGTGTCTCATAGAAAATTGCACAAACTCTCTTCTATGAGGAATATAAAAACATCATTATATATTTAGCAGAATCTCCAAAGTTCTACATTTAGAGTTGAGTACAAACTGTTTAACTCACCACAATCTAGCTGCTGCTAGACTCTATTAATAAATAATAGCAATAAGTGAAACAAGACTGGCCAACATTCTGAAACAAAACCAAAACACAATATAACTTTTTTCTTTTTTTAGGACGTAAACAATGTCAACTACTGAGAGTTTGTTGAAGATTCGTGGATTGAGAAATATTGCTTTGATATTGAATCTTGGGCACTGCACTCAGTAACTGCAAAATTAATATCATGTTTCTTTAAAAAGCTATGTTAAAACTCTCCCTTCTTAGCCTTCGACATACCTTAAAATTGTGAATAAACCTTATCTGAAAACATAACATTTTGCATGGATTCAATGTGAAGGATAAGCTCTTTCCAGGAACTTGTCCTGGAAACAGACAGACATGTATTCAAAATGTTTGAGCATTTGATCAAAATTTGCAGAAGAAATTGAGATCCAAATTTTAAGAAAAATCTCTAAAAAATCAGGAACTGATTTGGGACTGAATGCTTCACAGATGTCTGGAGACGTTTCAATGTTTCATATGGTACTTGCTAGCTTGTTGTGAATTGTTTACATTATGGCTCTAGAGAATTTAAATTCTGACAACCTGATTAAAAATGGCGACAGACTCTGTTAGACTAATTAAGTCTGGCACAAATATCATCTGTATAACATAAGTAAAACATATTTTGTCTAACAAGCTGAAAATAATTAAGTGGTACAACAGGACCTTGTGAAGAAACCACCTCATCTACACCCCTTTCCTGCTCTTTTTTCTCTCTTTTAGCTCCTTGATTCCCCATCCCCAGTTTACTTCTAATGAAACTTCTGCCATCTCACATTGCAACCTGCTGTCTCAGGATACAATGTCAGATTTTGACACCTCTTTTCCACTTTACACTCCTCTTCATTCATCTTCTGTATTAACACAGTTATATATGATCCTCTGTATTGGACCCAAACAGTATCAGGGCCTTGAATAACGATGGTTGGGATGATGGAAGGGTGGTCCAAACACATCACAAGTTAGAAAACTAGAAAAAAAAACCAAAACAACAAACCAAACATGGTACTGATTAAACAATTCATACAAGTGATATGTAATTAAATAAATACAACAAAGTTTCCCTCACTGTGTAAAATAGCTGATATTAAGCACTTATGCACTTAAACTCTGAAGGTGCAGAAAGAAGTGGGAAGGAAAGTAGCATCCATAAAATAACTTTTCGTGTATGATCTTCACTAAAATAACCAAGAAACACTTTTTGAACAATGAGATTTGAATTTGGGACTTCTCGCTATGGCAATTAAATACTTTGCCTAGAAGTATGGATGCTCCATCCATGGAACAGTTTGAAATTTGGATTGGACAGGGCTTTGGACAACCTGATCTACTGAAATATGTCCCAGCCTGTAGCAGGGGGTTTGGACTAGATGATCTGTAAAGGTCCCATCTGCGATTCTATGATCACAATAACATCACCCAGTCTCTGCAACAAATGATCTTTTATGTCACACTGTTTTTATTGCAGCATTTTTCTTTGAACATTTTTCACACAAGAAAGCTGTGAAGATTAAAAATCAGGGGAAGACTATCCTCATGTTAAAAGACTCTAAGTATAAAAAAAAACTACCAGGTAAAAGGACTCAGATGAGATCTATGCAGATGGTGAAGGAGAAATAATCACTTGAAAACAATAATCCTTTCAGTATGGTTCTCAGCTGTGGAGCCTTGTACTCCTCTATGACGAATTAGAAAGAAAAAAAACCTACAAACTGAATTTTCAACAACTTTGGTATCATCAAATTAAAATGATCCTTTTTTCTCTTCATTCAGAAATTAATACATAGCATCATTAAAACACTTGCATTTTGAATGATCAATGACAGTGCTTTAACAACTTTGTAAAGAAAAATAGATTAGTGTACTGGGTTTGGCTGGGATAGAGTTTCATTTAAAACTTTAAAAGACCATTAGACCATAAAAAAGGCAATAAAAGATCAGTCAGAGTCAGGAGTGTAGTCATTCCTTCGGTCCAGGAACGTGCTACCTATGGAAAAGTAACAGAGCTAAGAAACTGGAATTGCTTCTTAGGCACATGTGTAGGTGAAAACATCTGCTTATCCATCTACATCTCTTCTACATCTTTCTTTTATCCAATTTTTTATTCTTTCTAAAAATTGCTAAATGTTGTGAAATGTATGCCTTTGACAAGTGAAAAGCCTAGCTTTCTAAATGGGCAACCTGTTAGGCTAGGAATTTTTTGAGGGAAGTCTCTAAACCTGTCTACATTTCTAAAAAGAAAAAATATTGCTATTTCTTTAATTAACTGTTTCCTGACTTTGAGAATAGGAATATGATGGAGGAGCATAATTAGGAAGCCATGAAGACTTGTAAGCTAATTTGAATATAGAGGTATCTTAGACAGCCCTAGATAGAATGGTTTGGAATTGGAAGGAACATCTAGTTCCACCCACTGCCATGAGCAGTCACACCCTCCCTGAAGCCTTCTCTTCTCCGGGATAGACAAGTAAAACTCTCTCAGTCTGTCTTTCACCAGGAGAGGTGATCCTGCCCTCTGACCATCTTTGTGGCCTCCTCCAGACTCTTCAACATTTCAGTATCTTCCATGTCCTGGAGACCTAAGAACTGGATGTAGTACTCCAGGTGGGGTCTGACCAGAGCAGAGGAGAGAGAATCACCTCCCTCGACCTGCTGGCCACACTTCTCTTGACACAGCCTGGGATACAGCTGGCTTTCTGAGCTGCAAGAATCCTTCCTACATTGCACCCAGAAATAGCAGTGGAGTAACTGCACACATTATGCAGACGTACGTATGAAGTTCACTTCTTTTCACTGAAGCCTAAGCAGAGGCTTGTATGGAAGGAACATTCAGACGCTAAAATGCTTTGACTCAAATACATCTGGGTGCATGGTTTTCTTTCCCTAATGTAATAAAGAGAATTAAATGTTTTATTTATTGCATTTATAGAGCAAATCTCTCCTGTTAATTTCTGCTTCACTTTATGGCTTATTGTTTTCTAACTGCTTTTTATTATCTGTCTTTTTTTTTTGCATAATAAACTGGTGTTTAAGCAACTGAATCTAGATCTAGAGAAATGAAACTTAACATTGCAAAGCCAGACACTTACAGTATCATAGGCAATACAGACACTAACATATTGCGAATAAAAAATGACATATTTGCTCTCATTTATTGTCCTAATGAGAACTCTGAGCTCAGAGAAGGATCTTGAAGGAGGATGCAAGGAGTGGTATTAAAGAGATAGACTCCTTTTATAAATTTTAAAAGGAAAATCCTAATATTATACAGAATAAAATCATAAAAGAAGAGAGAAATAAGAAAAGTTCTTCTCTTTTCAGGTACTCTGAGAATCTTACAGGAGAATTACATTAGAATATTTCTAATAGCATATACAAACTTGGTTCATTTACTGCACTAATTAACTATCAACCCGTCTTCCATTTACTTTCTGCTGAAAGCTAAACAACTCCTAGCCTGTGTTATGTTTGAAATTCCTTCTCCTGCCTTTTCTATTCTCATTTCTTTCACTTCAAAAGAAGATTTCTGTCTCTTTCCTACCTCATTCTTCTCATCTTTCTCCTTTTCTCCTGGTAGTCTTTGTTCCCAGAAGCATCTGACACAAAGGTACCTTCTCTTATACACACAGTTGTTCATTCATACACTGATCAGGATATAAAAGTATCTTAAATTATCTTGTTAGCTAAGTAATGAATAGAGAGATGGCTAGACTGATCAAACTGGGAAATAAAGTATAAAGAGGGTTTAACCCCACTTGTCTGGTTTGGAAGAAGAGGGCCAGCTTTCTACAGATGCCAATTCTGGTAACTTTGCTAAAGATCAAAAACTCGACATTCCACTCAGTTTTTTAATGCAGCACCTACTGTCATATGTTAAAATAGCAGACTGTGCCTTACATCAGAACTATGAAACTGAGGAAAAGGTATAAAATAATTATCTATGAGAAATAGTGTTCCAGGATCATCAATACTACTTTGATATCAAGGGGAAATGTTGTTGAGCATTCAGTAAAATTCCTTGAGAAAAGCTTCATGCTGTTGCTGGATAATAGTTGTATGTTGTGCCTTGAGAAGGTGGGATGAGCCAGCCCAATAGAGGTCCACCTGGAAGAGAAGACTACTGCAAAGGACAGATTGATGCACTTCTCTTGCGTACATCCTGCTCTTAATTGTTTTTCAAGTTTGAACCTGAAGTTGTCGCTGGAACCACATGGGAATAATATAGGGAAAACGTGCTGAAAACCTAATACATATATAATTTGAACAGAAACATGTAAAACACTAAATGGAAGTTCTATACTGATAAAATCATGAAATGTCAAAATAGAAAGGCGAAATAGCAGGAATATGAACCAAAGCAGTACTTTCTCCCAGGTCTTGTAAGGCTGTTGTCCCCAAAAGCCACCAGCTGTCCTAAAATGGACCTGACCCTTTACTACATATCATACCACCCACATAGCACTCAGCATAGATCTGTGAATTTATGGGATATTTCTGCAGCATCCACAGTAAGGGAGGTGCAATACATTAGGGGGTTTTTTTTGGTCTTCTTGTTTTTATTGTACAGGAACTATCTCATATTGATCCTGCCCAAGGGACCATGGGACGTTTAGGAGTCAGTGCCACACATAGGGGTTAAGCTGAGCTGGCCAGGTGTCTGCTGTGAGGCATGAACCCTTTGGCCACAGGATCACTTCAACCAGCTCCCTGTAGCAGAGGAGCCTGCGGGCAGCTCTCACTGGGTACGAGCCACTGCATCACCTGCCTGGCCTTGCCTTGACATATAAGTACAGCGAGAAGCTCCAGTGAGAAAAGCCTCAAGGAATGGGGTTGTTTTCTTATAACAAAGTTATGTGTTAGCTCAAAGGACCAAAATGGTACAGCTTCTCTATGTAGGGGGGATCTGTGCTGAGCTACACAGTATGGTATAGGAAAATCCATCCAGGCTCCATCCCACGCTACATAAGCACAGGGTGCCCAGAACCCAAATGGATGTAAGATATGGTCTATATGCCTCTACTTATTCTTAATCAGTTAAACTTAATCAGTTTTCCTATTAGGCCATTTGGTTTGGGGCATTTCCTACTGAGATCCAGAAAGAGCCCTACGGCACATCTCTTCCCACCCCTGGAACTGTTAGATTCAGAACACCATCTAATAAACCATCTCACAAATAAATGAGAAAATAACTAATAAACTAATATTATTAAGGTTAATGATGTCATTCTTAACGGCTTTTAACAGAAAATTATGCAGGGTAACTCCCATGGCTATAAAACAAATCATGGTCACCAAACCTGGTCACAGTGAATTCCAAGCTTTATCTTCTGACTTCTGCAGAGCAAGCTGTATTTACCTCAAAATGGTAGAAAATTTCTATGGTACAATAACCATAAAATGGATGAAGGTTTTTCAGGGATATTGGAGGTTAGCAAGCATCAGGTTTTCTTCTTAATGGATTTTTTTTTTAAAAAGAACACAGTTTTTACAGAAAATAATGACAGAATTTAGTATCAAAGATGTCAGGAATGAAGACCACATGGTTATTGTGAGAAATAACATTTAACCTTTCTCTTATGGCTGATGGAGGCCGGTGCAGTATTTTATTATCAACATTGGCAGGTGATTTATTACCACTGCTCCTACTCCAGTAAAACCACATTAGGCTGTGCTTGATGTATCATTTGTTATCTTCAAACTCCCCACACAGTTTCTGCATGCATAATCTCTTTCT
The DNA here is from genome assembly GCA_022605575.1 of Laterallus jamaicensis coturniculus. Lineage (NCBI taxonomy): Eukaryota > Metazoa > Chordata > Aves > Gruiformes > Rallidae > Laterallus > Laterallus jamaicensis. The sequence goes on from JAKCOX010000005.1 coordinate 10,594,633, forward strand.
TGTAACACACCTCAACAGAAAATTGTAAATATTTAAGTCATGATTCCAGATTCATCAAAAGCTTAGGGACTGAAATACAGCAGCTAAATGGATTGTGCCAGACAATACTTGATGCCAACATAAAGCTTAAGTCTTGCAAAGAGTGATGTAATACATCTGAAACATCAGCCATGCATAATAGTGCATTAAGGTAGATTCAGGAGTGACAGAAAATAAATCATTAGCAGACTTCAAAGGAGAACAGAACTTTATAGAATAAATTCATGTCAGCTAGCTCAATGCCATTTGTTTGTCTAACAGTAAACTTTGCATGAAGAAATCTATGAAATAACTTTTCAGAATCAACTGTAATAGGATTTGTGCCTTGACTCCTTGGAGTGCAAAGGGATTAATGGCAAAACTTCCATTGACTTCAACAAGGCCAAGTATTTCTGTTGCATTTAATAGTCAGTTTGCTTCTTGGGTATTCTTGGAAATACAAAGCTGTCCAGCTAACCTGTCTATGCAGTTCTGATGATTACCTTAATAATCTTCATAAAGATGACTCTAAACAATTCCTAATTTTATAATAAAATAAAACAGAATTACAAGAGGGTAACAGGAACAGAGCACAGGTACTGCTGGTTGCTAGAGATACACATTTTGTGACAAAAAGGATAAAACAGGAATTCTGGCAATTTTTTCAGCACTATTTCCACTTGATTTGACTTTCACCATATTGCACCATTAGATTTCCCCATATTTCATAGGCAAGGACCTACAGCAAATATTTATATAGAAAACTTGTTTTTTACTATTGCAACTTTGCTGCAAGGCCTTTGCTTTTAGCAGCTTAATATACATATATAGTAAATTATGGGGCTTTTCTGGATTAGAAAAAGCATTTGATTTCTGGTAAAGTTTTGTCTGTTACCTTGTCTTGTCTGAATGTTCTGGTTAGATATGCAGTGGAGAAGGCCACACTCTCCAAATGAAAATGTAGCAAGTTGTATATTGACACAATTCAGATCTTGTAGAGCTCTCTTATTTCTCTAGACCTTCAGCATTAATTCTTTTCCACATCCATAGGAAGAACTGCATCCATGCAGATCATCACTAGGGAATCTGAATATTAAAATATATGGAATTAAACTGGATAGCAAGAAGCCATAATGTTATCTTATAACTGAAAGGGATTGGTACATAAAAATATTATAAATAATATCTTGCACATGTTTCTCTGAAGCATGATGCAAAAGGTTGAGGCCCAGGTGTAGAACTGAGGAGAACCTTTTAACCCAGGGAACAAAAATCCTGTCAGAAGCATGTGAAGAACCAAAGTCCTGATGGTGATGTAGATCTACGTTACAGACAATAATATTGTTTCCCAAATATTTTATCTGATTGAATCCTAATAAAAGCCATCACACTTTATTTGAGATTTCATCTGGTTTCTTAAGGAAATAAGGTTTATAGAAATAATCTGCCTCTTCTCTACCCACTACTTTTCAATCTGTTGGACAATTTGTAACTTGAGATGAAAACAGGTTAGTACTTCCACCAAGGAAAATTTGCAACGTTACCTGTACATTTTCCTGCATGTCTGTAGTTTAAGGTCAGGTATATAATCAAAACTGTATGTGGAAGAGAGAGATTAGGATACCTCACTGAACAGAGTTAATCTCTTATTACATATAGGGTAACCCAATAATGAGACACGAAGCAAAACCCACCTTCTAAACATTGCCTTGTTCAGTAAACTACTTGTCTAGTCATTTCTACCCCAGGATGACATAATGAATTACTTCTTAGTTTTATTTGAACACGTTCAATCTTGACACTTAAGCTTTTAATTTTGAAGTGTCTTATTTCCTCTAATAACAAAAACTCACTGGTCTTCCTTTATAATCATGATATGTTTTTATACTGAGAAACAAAAATTAAAATAGTTGTTAATGTCAACCTAAAATATTCATTACATCTCAAAACCAACAAATATAAATCTTAATTTATTAGAAAAATATTTGAGAGCTGGCTCTCTTGACGGTAAAGAATTAACTTTAACTTTCCTTGTCTTCTTTTCAAAGGCTGCTAAGGTTATACATTGTTGAATGACAAGAAAACTTCCAACCAGAATATTCTCTTCTACCCTTGTCTAAGTTTCTTCTGTTTGCAACAGTTCTTAGTACACAACACACAGGTCCTATGCTTTGTTTTGAAGTCTCATTAGATATGTATGAGTTCTTAGTTTAGCAAACTGTTGAAATATCTTTTTCAAAAGCTCTGCTTGGCAGTGTGGTATTTTACTAAACAAGTCAATTAAACTGAAGAAGATAAATTGCATTCTAAAAGAAAGGTACTGTTAGATAACTACCGCATATTCCTTGCAATTCATTAGAGTGCTCCTGAGTTTTATCTTCTTCAGTTTAGTATGCAAGGAAAATGCAATACTAATGAAAACAACAGAGATTATTTATTCACTTAATCAATCAGTTTCAAACTTTTGAGTGACAAGTTTACTTAAGTTAATTGAACGTGTAACTTTGTCAAACCCAAGTCTAGTGTAAGCACAGACAAATCCTACCATTCTGTATCATGGCACACAAAGAAGCACTGCCACGTACAGTATTGGTTCTAAGGAAGACATTTGTCATGGCAATCAGAGACAAGCTACTTGATTATTAAAAAAATAGATCATTACCATATTGTCTTCCCTTTCCTACTGTATTGAAAATTAGTAAACAGAAATTATATGCAGTCACGTTTTGAAATTCAGAAGGAAATAGTATTAACTTCAAAAACAAACACCTTTTCTTAACACTAACTTACTGCTGCATGAAAAGATTTTATTTTGACTTAATTTGGTTTTAACTGTTTTAAATCATGGGGGTTTTTTTGGGTTTTGGGGTTTTTTTAAGTAAACCAAATCAATCATACACAATCATCTTGAAATGACCCCCAAGACTTTTTTGAGAAGAAAAGTAGCCAGATTACCTGCAAATTAGTTCAGCAGCTAAAAAAAAATATTCACTGTTCTTTAATATTAAGTGAAAAAAGGGGAAAGGAAATTGGTGTAGAGTTCATTGTGTGACCAGACTAACTTCTGACCACCACACTTGTTATTTTTAAGAATAAAATCTGATGGAAAACAATGAATACAGAGGAAAATCTTGTTCATTTTGGTTAGTATAAAAATTTTACTTCATAGATTCATAACCATCTCTCATGTGTTCTTGGTTCCCTGTGTAGGTCCTCTGTGTTCTGCTATAAAACACCATAGCTGAGTGTGTGACCTGAATTACTCTTCAAATCTCCATTTTTTCCAATGTTTTTGAACATTTAGATGTTTTCAAAGCTGTTTATTTTATTGTCTGAAGTTGTAAATTCCGGCACTACTTTAGATTTCATCAGTAGTGACACTGCTGGAGAGATCTGTGTAAATGGTGCCCTTAGGTGGTAGCCTTTGCAGGACCAGGGCTGTAGTTCACAGTTTAAGCTTTACAGGGAAGACTGATTATGCCTGACATAAGTCCATAATAATTTTATCAAGTTCATTAATGCCATCATGATGCTTTGAATTTGTTGTCTGCTGCCACGTTATTTGTCAGAGAAATAAGAATTTCAGCTTTCCCCAGAGAATGTATTACTTTACAAGGATGCCCGGTCTGTCACACAGTTTATCGTTAGATGCGTGGCACGAGTTCTACTCAAACAGAATACAAATGGAAGAGCACATGACCAAGAGGAACTTGGCTCAGTCACATAAAATAGATCACATTGCTGCCTTAGAATAATTTAGATCAGTTCCATGTATTAAAATGGAAACCAAAATCCCCAAACCCTTGTCAACAACAACAAAACCAGCAAACGAGATAAAAGTTAACCATTCCACAGGTTGTTATTTCATGCTGGATATCTAGTACTAGAACTGAGATAATCAGATGACTCAGTCTCTCATTATGACAATAAATATTCAGAGTGCATAGGGATTGCTGTCTACACAGACTGCAAGTAATGATAGCTACTGCAGTGATTCACAGCAGTCTGCTTTCAATATAAAATTTGGAAAGCAGATAATCACTTGGTTGGGAATCCCCTTTGCTGATGAATATGCTGCTTAGTTCACTTCCCTGCTGAGTTATTATCAGATGGCACATTGTTATCAAATAAATAGTTCACTTTTTAGCAGGAACTATCTATCATTGTCACATGAATCATGAATCAGTGAAAAATCTCCTTTTACTACTTTCCTCCCACACAAAAAGGAAACACTGGCTGTCAAAGTGCAGGGTTTCTGTGTTCCTGCTGTGCACAATTTCCCCCTCTATTAGGCAGGGACAGTGGGAGACAATAACAGGTAAATGAGAGGAAGAGTCTATTGGAGGAAAAAACAGGAATAGGATGATATCTACCTGAACTATCTACCTATCCCAGTTACCTCTGGATATTGAGCAGTAAGACAGACCTTTTGTGTGAAAGAGCTATGGAAATTGAGGATGGGAATTATTTCATTGGCACTGAGCAATGTCCATTGTAAGTGCAAGACCATTAACAGCAGCTGACCAAATGTTATTCCCTTTCTCTTGCTAGTCAAATACACATCTATGTATTAGCCACAGAAATGCTGCAAAATAGTATCAGCACAAGGACGCATTTTCATAAACTGTCTTACTCATAAAGTACAGTGATATATGTATACCACTTATTTTTTTATATTTACTTTCCATAACAGATTCAAATTTCATTCAAGTTCATGAAACAAAAGAAGAATTTTAATATGGCAAAAATAGAGCTTGATTGTGTCAGAGGGACAAAAGTAAGAGAAATATATGTTGTTGCTTATCATGTAATAAGTAATATGAAAGAATTCAAAGTTAGAGTTCAAAGTTCATTTGAAGAAATTAGTTCTGCTTTGAGATAATTAAAATTAAATCCTTTTTTAATAGTTTATGAGGTGGTTAACAGACTGAAGTACTTGCCCTATGACAAAAGACTGAAGACACAAGTCCTTTCCCCCCCTCCCCCCCCCCCAGAGAAATGAAGGTTCAGGAGACATCTCATCACCATATTTTAGGACTTAAAGGGTGGCTACAAAGAGAATGGGGATTGTCTTCTCTGTACGAAGAGCCACATGAAGCATACAAGGGGCAACAGGTACAAGTTGCACTGGGAGAGGTTTGATCTTGATGTAAGACAGACACTTTTTATTGTGATAACAATCATTCACCTCCCCAAGGATTTGGTATCATCCCCATTACTGGAGGTTTTCAAGATGCAACTGGACAGGGTGCTAGATAATCTCATCTAGGCTTCCCTTCCCTTGAAAGGGTATCCAAGATGATCTTTCAAGGTTGCTGTCAACCTGGACTATTCTATGAGATAAGATTTATCTATGTTCCAGCTTGTACTGGATGCTAACTTGGATAACATCTAACCAAAGAGGTAAGACTCCATTCTGCTAAACACAGGCTCGATCACCTTACACACTCAGTTGGGTAGATTTGAGGGTTAATACAAGATACACAAAGTCTGTTTATGGTTTTCACATCATAAAAAGAACAGAACACATCCACTGGTTCATACCAAGGGTCTATTCCTAAATCTTTCGCAAATGTTACCTGCCAAAAAAATTTAAGAGTACAAAGGCAGCAAGAATATCTGATAGCTCCCCTCTGATATTTTTCTTACCTCTAATCATCTCTAGGAATCTGATTATCCTGTTTGTTTTTCCATTTAGAAACTATCTTCTAAGTGACTATTCTCCTGAAGCCATGTACACTTTTTGCCTCTACAGCTGCTTTGGCAAGGAGTACCAGAAGTCTGTGATCTGATGCTTGAAGGACAAAATTCTTTTTGTTCAACGTGATGCTGTCTGCTCTCAGCTTCGTTTATTTATCACCACTGGAGGCCTCAAATGCCACAGGTGTTGAGAAATCCCATCTTTTCACTCCTACATAGGAAAATTATATAATACAAAGTGAATCATTCATGCTTTGTCTGTCTTTTCCACCTGCTAATCCTCTTTCAATGTCATACCTCAAATAAAAACTCTGAGTACGGTGTTTTGTTAGGTTTTGTTTGGTTTTAAAAATCATTCTTATAGGACTGAAGGATTTTTAGCTCTTACTAAAAAGATTACAGGCATATACTTGTACTTCACTCATTCAGAAGCAATATTGACTTTACAACCTCATTAATAACCAGTCATATGTTTGAATTGCTTTTGAAAAATGACAATTTTCCTACTTTTAGAGTGATGAGAACTATTATATGCATCTCATCTCCCCCAAGTTTTAATTTTTTTTATATCTACCTGGGCTAGTAGAAAACAGACATTTCTCAATACTCTTTCTAGAGCTTTAAAAGCAAATTTTAAAAAATTATATCATTTGATACCATTAATAACATAACAAAATTGATTTTTGGTGATGAGATCTGGAGGTGGAAATTTGCAACAGTAGCACGGATAACTTTTTGTAGATTTTTTCTTTTTTACGAAATCATATTTATGTTGATAAACATGTGAAAGTCCAGTTGTTGGTTTTGTGAGAATCACCATAATTTCCATGTGCTTCAGTTGCATCAGTTGACTTTCTACTTTACCACACCAACTCAAAACTATCATACACCTTTATTTAAATATATCCCCAATGTATATGTTACCTCTTAAGATTTACATAGGTAATGCCTAGAAAAGCTTCTGTCCTTCACTAGCAACAGTTAATAGATATCTTATATATGTGTTAATCATGCAAAATAAAAAGACAATTTTGAAATTCTTTGCTAGTGCTGCAGCACTTGTTTTCTTGTCCTTAAGTGTTCTAATTCTTATGTTTGCATAGTAAGGCTTATGATGAATAGCTAACATGAACATATAAAAACGTGGATTAAAAAAACCCTTAGTTCGTGACAGCCTTATATGCCTTGAAGGTTTACTGGAAATATCTCAGTCTACCTTAAAATGGCTCTGCCAACACAGGTTGGGCGCTGATGAAAGCGGATGCATAGATATGAGTCTCATTGTGTGGGTCATTTAACTTAAAAAGGTGGTAAGTTACCTTTATTAGTAGCAGAACCACATGTCACAGCCACCTCAGCTGCTGACTAGTACAAAGTATGCTTTCCTATTTCTTAGTAATTTTAGAATTGTGTGTAAGCTTTAAGCAGTCAGACAACATTAAGTACAAAGTATTTAGTGACCATGTATAAACATATAAAATTAATAGATTATGTTATTTTGACTTATCAAAATATGATTAAACATTAAACGTTTATAGCTTCATTCTCCATACAGCATAAATTTCATATAATAGTCTATGTATGCTATGCTATAATTTCAGATAAGAAATATTATTAAGTGGGTAATTTTGCTGTTGAAAATTGCCAGAAGAACTAATCAAAGTATCCTGAGACATTAGAGAATAACTTGATTGCTTTTTTTTTTTAGAAAAACAACTATTAAAATAAACCCTGTTCCCCAGATAGAAAGACAAGTTGAACATGATTAGTATGTTCTTAATGTTGAACTACCTACCATTTGTATTCAATACCTATAAATTCAACAAAAGCTCTTACCAAGACTTAGAAACCCATTGGAATTGTTAATGTTCAGAGGAGGCAGAACTGTTTGATAGACAATTTAGACACCTCTTCCTAGACTTACAGTTCAGAATATACATACCTTCCTTGAGCATGTAATTTAGGAAAGTTAACCTGGAAGGTATGATTGCTGATTCCCCTTTTAATTTAACAGCTAGCCACATTCTGGAAGAAAAACTGTGGAATTAGTCTGCAAAGATAAATGGTCTTGCATTCAATCAAAAGCTAGGTTTAGCTTCAAACTGGTTTACATTTTTTCCACCTTTCACAGAAAGAAAGGGGATAGCATGGAGTTTGATTAGGCACATGCACAACATCTGTTGTCTGTAAGAGTAAAAATGTTTGTGGAGAGAAAGAACAACAGAGGACAGGCTGCTGATATGCATTTATGTGACCCAAATTTCCATGCCAAAATTTTGTATGCTTGAATGACCATGTTTACTTCCAATTGTTTGATGGCAGCAGATAATGCACTGAGATACATGTGTCTCTTGGTATAGGTCTCCTATGTGACTTCACAGGACAGTGGCACACTACAAGTATTCACAATTATTTAAGTATTAGAAAATGCAGTGTTGTATTAATGTTGGCTATGAAGATGTTCCGGTTTGCATGGCAGGGTTTTGGTAGCAGAGGGAGGAAAGTGGGGTTTGCTACAGGGGTGGCTTCTGTGAGAAGCTGCTAGAAGCTTCTCCTGTGTCTGCTAGAGACAATACCAGCTGTCTCCAAGGTAGACCAGCTGCTGGTCAAGGCCAAGCCGATCAGTGATGGTGGTAGTGCCTCCAGGATTAAAAAGGTTAAGAAAAAAAAAGGACCAGCAGCTTTTGCAATCAGAGAGAGGAGCGAGAAGTCATGAGAAACTTCACAGATACCAAGGTCAGTGCAGATGGAGGGGAAAGCTATGCTCCAGGCACACACAGGACCAGAGATTCCCCTGCACCCTATGGTAAAGACCATGGTGAAGCAGGCCGTGTCCCTGCAGCCCATGAAGGATAATGCAGATGCAAAGATTCCACCTGCATTCTATGGAGGACCCCACATCAGAGCAGGTGAAGGCACACAGAGGAGAATGTCATCCCATGGGAAGCCCATTCTGGAACAGGCTCCTGGTAGGAATTGTGACCCTGTAGTAGACCCACACTGGAACAGTCTGATACTGAAGGTCTGCGCCCTGTGGAAGGGACCTACACTGAAGCAGTTTATGAAGAAGTGTAGTGGGGAGTGTAGAAGTGTAGTGGGAAAGACTAGTGCTGAAGAAGTCAATGAAGGACTGGTTCCTATGGAAGTAGACTGTGAGGAGTCCTCCTTCTGAGGAGGAAGGAGTGGCAGAGACAATGTGTGATGAACTGACCACAAACCTCATTCCTTGTCACCCTTTGTTGCTGAGAAGGAGGTAGAGAAAATTGGGAGTAAAACAGAACCCACGAAGAAGAGGTATGAGGGGGAGGTGTTTTAAGATTTGGTTTTATTTTGCATTCCTCTGGGGATTTTTTGAAATTATTAGGGTTTTTTTCCTAAGTTGAAGCTGTTTTGCCTGTGACATTAATTAGTGAGTGATCTCTCCTTCTCTTGACTTTTTAAAAATATTTTCTTCCCTCTGTCCAGTTGAGGAGGGTAAGTGATAGAGCATCTTTGGTGGGCGCTGGACCACCAGCCAGTTAACCCACCACAGGTGGAAGGACCTATGGAATTATTCCAGTTCATAAAGCATGGAGTTTGGATTCACATTCTGCAGACTACAGAAACAGATCAATATTAAAAAACTTTTCAAGTTATTTCTGTTAAGTGCTGTTATCAATAATGGAAAGGCTAAGAAAAAAAATAATCTATTTCTAATGAAAGCTTATTACCATTGAATGAATAATACATGATTCACTGGAATTTTTTACTTGTATATTTGCTAACATACATACATCTATTATCTAGGTAAAAAAATTAAACAGAACCACATGGTATCTGAAGGCTCCAAGAAACAGAAAGTCCATGTATATTGATAGCTCTGGCTGCTAAATTGCGTTGAATTTTAGAGACTGCGTTGAAGGAAAGAGAGGTAGTACACCATGGAGACATTGGTAAAATGAGACTACTAAATATTTAAGTATGGAAAAAAAAATAATTTGGAGGTAAGTACATTTGGCATTCTCCAAAAAGCCAACTCTATTCAAACTCTTTTCCCAAACAGGAGTATTACTTGCCTCTTACAGGTCTGTGGCATTTTACAGTTTATGCAACAAGTATATTAAGTTATTGCTATAATAATCCGTTGGTAGTTGGAAGAATTTAATCTGGGAGGTTTGGGGAGTAAATTTAACTCTGTCAAGAATAAAGTAGTACTAAATTCTTCAGGGTCTTTTTAAAAGTCCTGTCTCAGAGAGGTAAATCAACCTGAATGTTTCTTTTCAATGGAACAGGAAATGAATGCCTGATGGTAATCCCAGTCAAGACACTGACAGCCTTTAGATTCCTTGCTTTGTAAAATGAAACACCAACCTGGGCCTTCAACCAGCAAATGGATTCACCAGCATTTCCATTCTCCCCAAGTTCCACAGGCCTGGGTACCAAATAATTGCCTGTTCCTACTTGGCTTGAATAAAACAAAATCTCAGCATGCACTTTTAATTCTGTTTTCTGTCCTCATCTATTTTCATCCTGTGTGCTTCACCCTGAGCAAAATACTTCTTTAAATTTTGAGATTGCTTTGCTACCTCACTGTAGGGGTTTTATACAGGAAAAATCAGCATATCCTACTTCTAAAACACTGTATGTTGTCAGGAGTCAAACTTCTGACAAATTTGGAAATAATCAGCAAGTATACTTTCCACTTGTCAGATACAGTCTCAGGAAAACTTAATGATGAGATTTAATTGTGCAATACCAATTATTTCTATCAATTTGCTGAAATAAACCTAGATTCTTAGTGCTTCTATGTACAAAAGGCAATAGGTACGGTATCCTGAATTTACGTGGTGGGTAGGCAGCTTCCTAAAAAGAGATAGACTCATAATTATGTCAATGTCATTCTTTCATCTCCGAGAAGCCCTCTGGAAAGAAAAGTCTAATTAGAATGACAAATAAGGAAAGGCCATAATGGAAAGCTGCTCTTATGCAGATGTACTTCTTGATAAGGATGCTGAAAGAGATTGAGTTCATATGAAAAGATAATTCTCATTAGCAAGTAAAGAAAAGGTCTCATTATTTCCATTCCAATAGAGCCCTGGCAAAAGAGGTAAATAAACAATAGAAATATACTACTTTATTTTACAGTGATTAAAAACATGATGTAAGCGTATTAAATATTGGATTGAATGACCTTAATGTCAGTACAGTTTAGTTTATTTGTTGGTGGCTTGTTTTGTTGTGTTGGGGTTTTTTCCTGCACCAAGTCCTGCTAAAGGAGAAAGATATTTGAAAATTCCTAGAAAAGGAGATTACAAGTTTACAGTTAATTCTCCAGCCTCAAGATGATTGCCATCGTGTCACTTACAAGAGCAGGTTAGTGCAATGAGCAGTTCCCCAGAAGTCACGTTCCAATCCTTAGTCAGTTTATGCACTGTTTGACCTTAAGCCCACAGGAAAAAGTTCAGAGTGCTCAGTAATCTATTGCAAACAATTTGGACTTTCAACACTCTTCTGTGTGTTGTAGATCTCCCTGTGGAGCAATGTTGAAGAACGTGGCTATAATTCATTGCAAATATTGATTACAATTGACTCATTAAGAAGGAAATCAATTCCTCTGAAGTATATAAATTGAAAGTGGGAAACAAAAGTGACTGGGGATAGTGTTTTGGTATTCATGGAACAATTCTAATAATAGGTTCTGAAGAATAAAACTATGAAACATGCTTATTCTTAATGCTCATGATTCCTATACTGCTGGCATCTGCCTCTTTACTACACATTCTGCATTCCTTTTTAGTAAGTGGCATTATTATACTTTGTACTCTACAGTACTATTTCACCATATTTATGGTGCTATGAATGCCTCAATTCTTTAAAATCTTCACCAACCCCTAGCAGTAAGTATTTCTCATTCTACTTTTTATCCCCAACACAAAATGCAACACTCTAGGAACACTTGTGATGTTTGAATTAAGCTATTCAGCAATCCCCTGCTCTGTATTTTGTATTCTACGTAAATGTATGATGTAATGATGTGAAATACTATCAGAAAACCTTCACTTAATTGTAAGATAGTATTTCTAATGATTATAAAATTGAGAAGGGGAGAAAGACATTTCTAGCAAAGTCTATAACTTTTTAAGAACATTGATTCAACTACCTTTATGTTCCTATATGGACATGCTTTATTTTATATAATCAAGGCTCTTTAAGGTAAAATATATAATTAAAATGATAAAATTTTAAAAATTGTTTAATTGTACCCTTAATTTTGATGAAAACTTGTTTTATGGGGAAAAAAATCGGGTCCAAGTTAACTTCAGAGCCTTTTTGTGAAGACTTTCTAAAGAAAAATTAATCCAGTTTCTCACTATCTTATACTTGACATGCTTATCAGTGTTTTCTCCAGTTCAATTAATTAGCCTCCAGTTCAACTAATTAACCTACACTGGTTCTGCAACAAGTCACCTGGGCTGTGGTGGAGTGCACAAAGGTTGTTCATTCAGATCTAGCCATGATCCTAAAGTCTGGTAAGTTTTACAAAGGAATGAAAAGAACCAATTCGCTTCTGCATTACTATTGAAAAACACTGAATAGATGGGGTGAGGGGACGGAATGATGGACAGGAATACCAAACCAGATTTGGTTTGGGTAGGCAGAAAGAATCAGAGATTTTATCCACCACCATTAGTCTTTAAAAGCTTCAGATATCTCCAGCAGACAAACAACAGACAACTCTTTACTCTTTGAAAGCCCTTTCCTAGGAAGTATAGAAAAGTATTTGGAACAAATTCTAAGAGAAAAAGTGCCTGGAAAGAAAATCAGTGTTAGATATCTATCCTATGCATTAAGTTTGGAATTTCATACTTACATTTTATTTCTCTCAGTCACATTATGCTGGTCACTCACGGCAGAATGAGTAGTACTCCCCTGTGATAGAAAGGCAATCTATATTTATAATATTTAACTTAATCACACTTTTCTTACTCAATTCCTCTAGGTTTTTTATTTGACATTTTCATTCTCTTCTGTCAAGACAAGGCCTTCAGTTTTGTGTCATTAGTAAATTTCTTTTACTCCATCCTCCTCCTTATGTGCCAAGATAGCTAATTAAATGACTTAAGATTTATTCCAGTAACATTCCTGCAAGCCTGCTACTCTCTCCTTTCAACAAAACCAGTGGCTATGTCTGATTCATCCAGTTCCTTACAACTTTACAATTAATATGCCAATCAGCGTTTCCTCCACTTCAGTTAATTTCTCCCTTTGTGACTATTAAGTGTTTCTGGGTTACTACTGCAAAACACTGAAGAACCACGCAGGAAAGTGCACAGCTTTAACAGCGTCTGCTTTTCCCTAGCCATACACAACCATAATTTTCATCTGCTCTGTTTTTTTTCCATGAGGAATGGACTTGTAGAACACAGTACAAGTCCACAGCTACGTAGCATTAGGTGGGCAATTCCAGTGCATACGATTATATTTAATTTCTATGATTTGTTTGTTATTCAAATGGCATCAAGTCTAACTGCTATGGGAGTACTGGATTTCTGTTTTCTGAAATTATTCTTTCAGAACAAAATAAATAAAAATAACTCTTGGAGGACCACTGCATACTTTGTGACAAAACTTTTATGTCAAAGACACATATAAAAGGTTTATCCAAAAGAAAGCATCTCTGCCAGACTATATCTTTGAGAGGAGCATTTCACCAGGACAAATCCACTGGAGTTATTCTCCATCATCACCTATCTTATGTTGCTATTCACATCCTACCAAATATTTAAACTCAATTTTCCTGAAGACAGGATGTTCGTTCTCTTTGCAATATTATCAACAAGGATCACTCCTCAAGCAGCCCTGATAGCAGAAGTAGATAGTATTTCCATCAATCTTTACACCTTTGTTTATCCAGAACAAACCTGATCAGCTTCCTCTATAGTGGAGCACTGCAAGCAGTTATATTCGTCTTATGGGGATGCCTACTGTGAGTATAAGTCTTAGGAAGATACAGAAGTATGCTGCAGATACTTTCAGCAATTACCATGTCCTAACATGGACTGCAAAATGCATTCAACTCCTGGGGTGCGGGTCCAAGGCAGTGAGGAGCATCCAAGCTGTGGCTGCCATATTGCAGCTACACAGAGACCTCTCTTTCTTTTTCCTTGTACCAGTATGCTTAATACATTACAAGTATTTTTTAAGAGTTACTTCAAGCTGAATAGGCTCATTTTGCGGCCAGTGTTGATGTAAGAATTATAAGGCGAAACAGGAGTGGTGAGAGAAAGAGAGAGAGAAATTGCATTGTACTGTGCCTGACAAGGTAGCTTGCATTCTGCAGCTTCATCTCTGGAAGTCTTTATCTTGGGGTTTTGGAGCTGCTATAAAATAGATGAAGTTAAAAAGTTCCTACCCTTCAATAAATAAGAGTACAACCTATGTTTATATCTGCTGATAGCTTGCCTTTGTATATTTGCTTGTAGGTTAGAATTAATTGCTTGGGACAACTGCTAGCCAATGAAGTAGTAGAGCTGAATTCACAGTTGTGTTTTTCTACCAACAACGTAATTCCATTTACTTCAGGTACATTTGCAATATGGTCAACTCAAACATTTAAAGTATTTCCCCAAAATTTCACTGCAAATATTTAACTTCTTTCATTTTAAATTTTGAAGACCTTCTGAAGTCATGGAAAAAAAAATAATCAGTGAACCTGTATCTGAGTAAAATACAACCGCAATACATCTTGTACAAATCAGAAATAATAGAAGAGCATTTCTTTCTTGAAAGATGTCTGTTCTCAAATTGAGAACAGGCTTCTCAGAGATGCTAAATGTAAATATAGCATAATGGTTACCTGAGATAAGGAGAGGGGTTTTTTTGAGGGCTTTTTCCTCTTCCAGAGCTTTATAGAAACAGATTTACGGAAACCTAGTTCAGAATCATCAAGAGGCTACTTTTATTATGTGATGCTGTAGGATGTTAATAGAAAGATTTACACTGAACCTCCTTAAGATATATTTGGGATGAAGGAGAACATCATATACCTTAGCTCAGCAGTTATGATTTTCATCCCAGATATGCCAACAGCCTGAAAAGGTGACAACTTTATAATCACTGCATTTTCATTTGCAGCAAGCTTTTGACTTTAGACATCAGTGTGTTAGTAGGTTTACGCTGTGTTCAACTTAGATTCTTGTGGACTTGATATTTATCTATAAACTCAGAACTGGGCTCATGATCATCTAATTGCATTATTAGTGAAATGTTAGACTTTGGTTACATAACTCTAGCCAAACATTTAAAACTTTATTTTGGATGCATCAGGAACACTATTTTAATTAGGTTCCTTCTGAAGGTTCCTTCCAACACAAGCCATTCTGTGATTCTATAACTATACATCATTTACAGTCTGGGTCTTACTCAACCAACTACATAAGGTGTAAGATCAAGACCTAAACAAAGGAGTGAGACTCCTACTCAGTTCTTCCTAACCCACACAACTTTCTTGACAAAGAATCAGAAGTGCAGTAGATACTTCAGTCCTTTCACAAAGTGCAACCAGGACTTTCCACTTCACTACCATATTTGCAAGAAGGAAAAAGATATTGTCTTAAAATACTTTAAAACAGTGACCTGGAAACCTGGAATATATGGGACAGATGAGCTCAGGTGTGGTTTTTTTTTTTTCTTCTTTTTGGTTGCAAATTTTTTTATCTACTTGGGACACTCTGATCTTCCGGATGAGATATTCAGAGCACCCAGCAGGATATCCCCAGTGTAGCTATTGTAAAGACTTGACACAGCCAGTAACTTATCCTGAACTGAAAATTCATTGGGTTCATTAATTTACCTTTTCTTTTTTTCCCCAGGATGATGAATAATTTCTTTTTCTAACTTTCTCGCTAGTTAATTTTTTTAAACTCTCCCGGTTTTGGGTTTTTTTTTTGTGGGTTTTTTTTTTATTTTTAAACTTAATATCTATTCCTGACGATTATTAAGTCTGAGGAATGCACTGAAACAAAGCAAAACTCCACAGTCTTTTTTTCTTTAAGAAAGCCATTTGTTAAAAAAACCCAAACACCCATACTTTAGAGTTACTAGGTTTATTTTTATACTATAAACCTTCATATTTCATAAAAGCTCACTCCAGGATATAAAAGTACAAATTCAGTAGATATCTTCCTTTCATAACCCAAAGTCTGAACTCTTGTCTGTTTTTAACTTAGAGAAAACAAAGACCCCAAAAAGATGATTTGATGATGGGCAAGGGAGGGTGGAAATCAATTCCTCTTATTCCCACAAATGCGTCTTTAATTAATGTTATGGGAAAAGTAAAAAACATAGGGTCATGCAGTTAGATTTAAAAAATAAAAAAGGAAAAAAATGTTTAAGCCCCAGTGCATCTAATTAAAGTTCATTACAGGTGAAACAGAAGACGAACACAAGAACTGACAGTGATGCACCAACAGATCAGGACTTAGATGAAAATGTGCAAAGTAACAAGGACATTTTTCAGTACCTCCAGTTGGATGCTCAAAGCAAAGCTAAAGTCAGTGCACCTTACAATTAATCACTGCAAGCATGCATCAAATGCACTAGTTTCTCCTCTGAAGGACAGTGCCGCTCTTCATGAAGGCTCGTAGCATGAAACGAGTGTTTGCAGAGAAGTGACCCTGAAAGTTTGGATGTCAGTACACACTCTATTTCTTGAAATACTCTTTGAAAGCCTATGAAAATTATCTCTACCTTTCCAGTGTCTTTGTATACACATTTCAAGGCAGACCGCCCCCACAAAGTACTTTCCAGCAAAGCTTGAATCTTTTTGGAAAAAAAGGTCCACTGAACTCTAATGAGCCTTTTTAGATATAGTCTAGCAGATCAGTTTCCCTCACACAGATTGTATTTTACCATCAGTGTATATTTGGCAAGTTCATTTTCTAGGTAGGTTTTTTTGAGAAAAGTTTAAGAAATTTTGCTCTTACAGGAATTTAAGGACAGATTAACAGGCCTACTTCTTTCTACCTTTCTAGACAAAGGAAGTCTAAATCACAGAATACAAAGTATAAAAAAGTGAAATTCTTATTTTGTTATAAAATTTTAAGAGCAAAATCTTTACATTCCCAAGCATTCATATTGACTTAAGTGAATGTAGAATCTTTGGCTTAAAACCCCATGTAATAGCTCCAAGGACAGAGTCTCAAGGAATAAAATTTTAAAATTTCATTGTATGTATAATCCAATCACAGACATTAGACATGTACATGATACCTTTAATGTACATGATGAAAGAGGCAAAAAAGTAGCTGTGTTATGGAAAACATTGCAGATCCCAAACAAAAACTCATTTCCAGAATTGGTATTTAGGCCTACACCTTCATACTCTCAACAGTTATCTTTGCTGTGATGGAGTCACCAGTTTTTGAAGCTAGCAATCAAAATTACTTGAGACAGGGATCACTCTGTGTAGTAATGCTAGCAAAACAGATGCTTATCAAGTATTTTCGACCTGAAAAGCTAGACACACATGCCTACCTGCATCTGGCTATCATTTAATTCTAATATTAACTCTACAATTCTGTATGCTTTGTAACAAGTTGGTAATTTGGCTTAGTCAATTCCACTTTCAGGCAAACTTTAAAAAAATTGAATGCAGCAACACTTTGTGTTGAAATAATTAGAATAATTGGGATCTGTATGATGGTCTTTCAACAACCAGCACAACCCACAATTTTCTCTGTGCCCTATCTCTACAGAATCAGAACTTCAAAATGCCAAATACTTGGAATTAGCCATACACAATCAAGGGCTAAGAAAAAGACCTAGGGAATAATCATCACAGTTGTATAAAGGGCAGCTTCAGGCCAATCATTACTGGGAAAACTAAGTTCTTTGTTTTTAAGTCAAATTCCCTGTGCTCAACCAGTTATAAAAAAGGACCAACTGAAGCAAATGACTTCTACACAGCACACAGCTAAGAACTTGGGGAAAATCACAGAGCACCATAAGGTACAAAAGCAGCAACACAGGGGTTAAGCTGTAGCTATAAGTTGCAAGCTTCAGTGTACTTCAAGGTGAGTACATTTTTCCATGGTCAAATATATCAAGAGCTTCTCCCTGGGAAAATAAATGAGGTAACACCTTGGTCTGAATTATAAGCACGGCTAATGACAATCCTGCAAAGGTCTCTTTCAGAGTTGTAATTAGCTCTGAACTCAACCGGAACCTTGTGGCATCTCTTGGACAATATTAAGAGATGCAGCCTCTAAACACTCTTCAGGCAAATGAAAAACAAGCACAGTCTCATATATCAATGGGCTCACAAATGAATTCCAAATTTCACAAGCTTACAGCAGAGTAATTGAATTCACAGCTGGTTTGAATATTCTGATATTTAACATTGAATTTTTACATAAGGAAAATAATACATTTAGTGTTTGTTTAGTGCCTTTGGGGTTTTTTTTAAATCATAAGGATGAGTATATTTAATCTTTGTTGACTAACTTTGAAGAAAATAAGGCAAGTTGTACCACTTTCAAGAACACCGCTTTTACAGAAATGAAAACAGTCTGAATGTTACCTTGCTCTCTTCAGAGTCTGCTTTATTAGCTCCCGAAGTAATTTTATTACTACACACCACTGAACTCTTATCTGCATGTCATTAGGTGTAGTTTAGCTTTCCAGTCTCTAGAGGTCTCTGCTTATCGCATTTTAGCTCAGTGACATCTCCGCGGGAGTTGCATTGTGAAGGTGAGACTAAAGAGCTGCATGACAGAGTTCTGCTGGCGCCAGGTCCGACTCTGACAGTGCTGCCATGAGAATTTAGTACTCCTAGTAATTTATAGGAGCCAAAGAGAGGGAGAGCTCCTTGTACAGTATTATTAGCTAATGCCAGCGCTGCACAAGTAGGGACATTTTATACTTTGTCCTGAGAATTCAGATAATCATAGCTCTTGACATTCAGCTAGGAATAGTTGAATTTGGCGATGTGCAAGGATGGTTGCTAAGCCCAGCTGCCAGAAATATTACTGTTCATGCTCCAACATTGGTCACACATAGGCTGGTATGTTTTCAGTTTCATTTCATGGTCGACATTTTTTGTTGCCTTCAAAAAAATTTTCTGATTTAAATTTTTTTATTTAGTTACCCTTGTTTACTATAATTTGAATGTACATGCAGTTTCTGAATAGATTACATCTGCCTTCCACCTATACCCTTACTGTTATTTCTTGTCTCAAAAGCTTTCTGGCTGTTGGGTGTCTTTCCTGATTGACTCTGTACTATTATTAATATCTGTATCATATTGAACATGTTAAAAATGTCTTTTATATATATTATGCATAACAGGCAGCTCAAAAGAATTTAGTTCCTTCGACTGGAAAGGACAGCCCCCTCAGTACTTCACACCAACTTAAAATTCAGGAACTAATCAACTCTTCCTCTGGTCAGATAAAAATAAATAAATAGATAATTTAAGAAATAGGAAGGATAGCTGCAACTACTCAAAGGCATTTCTGATTCTTAAGGCCTTTTTCAGGCATCATGGCCTTCACCATCCAGTCCACATTACTGACACAAATAACTTGGCAGAATAGGTAGTTGCTAAGGCAGCCAAATTCAAATAGTAGCAGAGAGTATCAAAACCCACTTTGTTGCAGACACAGCTTCAGCAAAGATAAAAAAGGTCGGTGGCATTTGATTTTAGTATGGCAATCACAGCCACTACAAAGGTATGAAAAAGTTAGGAGAGCCCAAGCTTACAGTCTAGTTTAAATAATTTAAATAGACATAAATATTTATTTTAATGTAATAGCAGATCTTTGAGGTGTCTTGTCAACCTTGTATTGTTGCTTGGACCCTAGTTCTAATTACTGTGCAAATCATCAAATTCTCTTGTAAACTGTTTGTGCCAGGAGGCAAGAGAAGGGTGAAATAATGGATTTCAGAGGAGAGAAACATCTTTCTGTAGCTCAAGTTTTATGACTCATAATATTTCTTTACTTTGAGAATTAGTAACATGCTTCCCACTTCTTCTGAACAACAGGCAGTAAAACAATACAGAAAAAAGTGCTAGTCAGCCGTTTTTACAGAAGAAACCAAAAATTGCCCCGTTTCTATCGTGAGCACCACATTTCCTCCATGATGATCCATAATGATCTGTTTATCCTAGACCTTCAAAAGTCTGTCATTTCCCTCATTTAGGAAGTCTTCTGGAAGATATAGACTGCCTAAGATAGTTACTCCTGAGGAATTCTGCGCAACTATTAAGCCATAACATTTGCTTCTCAAAACTCTTCTTGGCTTTTTCTTTTTAAGCAAAAGCAAACTGCCTGAGCCACGAAAAAGCTTTTTAGGTTTCAGAAGCATTAGTTCTACTTGTTTTCTACATACACTGGGTAGTATTCCATGGATTTTTGTTGCTTAAAATGTTAAAGTAACCTGCACTCAATACTTAAACCACTTTTTCTCCTATGAAATTTAGTTTTCCATTGATGCATATTTTGAAAAAACAGAACATTTCATTTTTGAAGTTTTTTGCTTTTCAACAATCAGTCTTCACTAGAGAGCTCTCTACTAAACTGTTTTATCTTCTGAAACAGTCAGTGAATGTTGAGACCCCTGTATTTTACTTTCTTTAAATTGATCACACTTTTCCAAGAAAGTCAGGAGAAAGACAGAAATTGATCTCAATATATCTTATTCAGTATTTTATAGTGTGGGGAATACTAGCCCTATGTGAAAAATCATTTTTGCCTGTTTCCAAAAGTCTACCAAGAGGATCCAAAATTTCTGTGGTGTAGGATAAAAATTTTACCAATTTCTGTTAATGACCAACTTCATGTTTGCTAAAAATTCATAGTACTAATACAGTGGGCATGAGTTAACAGATTATTCTACTTACTGATAACTGTAAAACCCTGCCTTTAATGCATGAATACACCTCTTACAAAAAACTTACAACTGTATGTAGGTTATGCAGTATGATAATCATATAGTTGCTCATATTTTACTGAAAACTGAAGAAATTAGGAATTTAGAAACTAAGTATTTAAAAAAGAAAAACTTATGTTCACCTTCTATTATAAACCGATGAAAATACTGAAACCAAGAATTTGAAATTCTGCATAGTGACTCATGTAATACTATGCATAGTACTTGGAACAGTTTTATGAAGTCATCAATATTACTCCATTCAAACCCAACTGAAAATGATTGTTCCAGAAAAGATATTGTAGAAGACAATTTTATTCACATGCAATCATTTCTTCTCATTTTGATAGATACTGTGAGCATACACAACACTGCCAATAATCATTGCTCAAAGGTTTCCAAGGCAGAGAGTTTGGTATCAGTATTGACCCTCTGAAAAGAACATCAGCAGGTTTGTGGGGAAGAAAGTAGGTAGGTTATACTTATTTTTAATAATTTATTCATAGCAACTTGCACCTTGAATTATGATTTGAGACCAGAGAAGAAAGGAATTCAAGGGATTGCTTTCAGGGAATTCCCAAAACAGAAGACAGTGATGAGGAAGGAGCCAAGCACATTGTAGAAGGTAGTAGTAAATCTGGGGCATTGATAGAGTAGAAAAACCCAGGAAATTGCTTTTAAAATGGAAGACAAATGCAGATGCAGCTATTTCAGAAAGGCAGTGTGACCCATTAAGAGCAAAGAGATCATGCATCAACCTTTTCTTAAACAGATATACTTTATCCGGAACATATGGCATAAAGGATGATGTTGCCACAAAGAACATAATGAAGAGCTTGATAAGGCAATAATACCTAGTTACTTGAAGAGATCAGGACTTAATATGTTTAAAAAGAGATTATCCATCTCTGTACTGTTAGAACATTAGCCTGTAGTTTCTTGGCGCAAGGATAGTCTGCTACTATATAGCTGTAAAGTGATTGCTAGTATAAACCTTTAGAAGTTTACACAGCAGAAAGTCCTCTCCTAGCGTAGGAATAGTTTGATTAACATAGAATATGCAGTCTTCGTTAGTGATTTGTTAAGGTAGGCATTTTTGTCTGCTTGTTTTTCCTCACATTCAGAAATGCTTTTTAAGTTATACTAAATAAACTGAAGTGAATTTGAATACATGGTACACAGGTCACAAGCAGTATTTCAATTATCAGACATTATGTGGCTGAGGAAGCAATTCAAGAGGTCCAAGGCTATCAATCACAGAATCACAGAATTGTAGGGGTTGGAAGGAACCTCCAGAGATCATCGGGTCCAACCCCCCTGCCAAAATAGGCTCCCTAGCTCATACTGCACAGATAGGTGTCCAGACAAGTCTTATATATCTCCAGAGAAGGAGACTCCACATCTCCCTGGGCAGCCTGTCCCAGGGCTCTGTCACCCTCACTGTGAAAAAGTTCTTTCGTATGTTGGTGTGGAACTTCCTGTGCTCCAATCTTACATTCATGTACAACTTCAGGAGAGAAAGCTATTTCCTGGAGGGATTTTCCTGTATTTCCAGAAAGAGGTTTTTCTATGAAAATATCAAATAGGTTTTGGTTCTCACATTTTACACTGGCTTTAAGTTGCTTGCTATTTTCAGTCTTTGACCAGAGGCTAAATCGAGAGATGATGAAAATTGTAACGTGTAATATGAACTACATTTCAAAATTTGTCTCAACGGGGAGAAAGAACGTTTGAATTTGTACAGCATGCTTAATATTTAATAAAATAAGTTTTTCAAGTTCTCTCACACAGGTGGCAAATCACTATCTTAAATTTTATATGTATTTTGTTGTATCGCTTATTACTGATCTGCAGTAGAACAGACAATACCTCAAAATTCACCATCTAAATATTCTCTAAATTCTTCACTTCTGATGGTGGAGATGATGGCATTGATGAAATTTATCTCTCCTCAGACTTAAATAAATTTAATTTACAATAGAAAAAGAACCTAATGTCCATTACTTTTGTGGGATTTATGACAGTAAAAAAAGTTGTTTTTTTCTTTGAAATAGTACATAATAAGGAAATTAATAAAGCATTTCCTAGAGTTACAGTCTCATTGGTATTTTAGGACAGCTGTTTCTCCATCTATAACAGGTTTTTCTCTAGAAAAAGTCACGGCCCCAGCAATAATATCCTCCTGCCATTGGAGGGAGCCAACAGCACTTGTTCAGAAATTCTTTCACAAGTCTCTGGTCTCGAGAAGACAACCTTTTTAGCACTGCATTAGTGGAATTGTATAGCAAAACGCTGCGGCATTCTCCACTTCTCATAACAAAGACGATTTCTAAAAAATAATGATCTATTCCTTACAGTAGAGTCTAGGTATCCTTATTTTGAACTATTAAAGAATGTGCTTTAAGCTTAGGACAAAATAAGCATGAAACATAGCTTGAAGTTTTTATAATGAGCAATAGGTTTGCTTCATAAAGAAGTCACAAATGCTTTTTAATTTTTTAGAGTAAGACATAAAAGTTGGTGTTAAATACTAATTAAAGATTTGTAAAAGTTTCATTTTAAAACCACAGTCTGCATCATCATCATCATCTTTAACCTCTACAGTTAGAGTAGAAAGAAGAATAAAGTAATACATACAATTGTATTGGATTTGGATTTTTAAAGTGTTTTTTTTTTTACTTGTGCTCCAAGATGGTGCATGAACCAAGATATTACCTTTTGTATGGTTACTCCAGAGATGGGGAACAAGATACAATAATATTAGCTGTATTTTCAAATAAAATACTGGGTTTTGAACTGATGCAAATAAGATCAACTGGGGACATGCAATGTCCACATCCAACATTTAGAAATGGTTTCCTGGTTTTGTATTTGAGTATAATTTCACACCCATCTAACCATCACATAGGTAAGTAGGCAAGGAAAACCTCAAAATATGTTAACATTAAAAAAACACAGAAGCTTTTCTCTAAATAAAATTAAATTGTTGCACTAAACTACTTTGACTAAACTAGTCAGAAAGGAAAATAAATTAATCCAGGGTGAATTCCAGATTGTTAAATGTTTGTCCTCTGCAACTCAAAATCACTACGTGTGACTTTCATAGCCTTTTTTATTAACGTGCTTTCCGTTCACCCAAGTCTGGAAGAGAGAAGCAAGGAAGACAAAAGATTTCTGATCATATTGAAACGGCACAAAAGTGTGTGAAATTAGTATGAGTTATTTACCCTCCCGTACTCCTGCCCTCTCAGGTAACTTTGGATGATATGCCTATGACAGTAGCCACATGCCCAAGTTATCATTATTGCAACACTACAAAGCCTCAAATGATTCAGGCTGGGATTACCTCAGCTTAAGTCACTCATGTCTGGAAGAAGCCCTTTTCCTCATACTGCACAGATCTACTGAAGTTCTGCCTTGGCTGCATCAGGTTACATGTAAATGAAACCAACTGAGACATTATGCTTTTTCCATTACTTTTGTACTTCTCTCTGCATTTGAAGAATCAGGGGTATTCTAGAGAGTAAAAGGTGTAACAGTTGACACTTATGGTTGCAATTGCTGGTCATCACAGAATTTAAGGCAGTCTATAGGAGAGAGTTTAACAAGCATTCTTTTGTAGCATTCCAGGCCTAGAATTATAAAACTGATGTGTTGTTTTCTTTTATACGTCAAGGCAAGAGTATATTCTAAGCTAAACTGTTAGTCACTGGGTCTAACTTAGTATTGTGTATCTGACTGTTGTTGGCCTTAATGTACTTTTCAATATGCAAACTACAAACACATGCAAGAGTGCCTGGGCCTCTTAGAGCTCCCACACAGGGAGCAGCATTGGTGCCTAGAAGCCTGTCTCAAGTTCAGCCCTTAGCTCTGCATCCATCTACCTAGAAACATGGGGGATCCCAGCTCTAGCTGCATTTTTGCTTCCAAAGATCCTTAAAGCAAAACTGAGAAATATCCTTTAGTTGAAAGTACTGAGATGCAATGAGAAAGAACAGAATTTGCCGTCATTGACTTCAACTGTGATGGAGACACTTTTGAAGATAAGATCTTTGGAAGCAATCATTTGTACATCCTAAAAGAAGTGAAGAGGTGGTAAGCTCTTGTTGGGAAAAATATACAAGAACCAATGGTTAATTTTCACTGTTGCTGATCAGGAGTGCTTTAATGCTTGCCAGAAGCAAGTCTGTTAGCAATTTGCATACTTCACACTGTGCACTTTCCTTCAGTCCATTTAACTGTAGTTGTGCATAGCCCTGCACAGTCTACTGGAGCTGCATCCTGCCTTTGTTATAAATTTCATTCATTAATATCCTCTCTCTGATACCAAGACCAATATGGGAACTACTTAAGCTTATTTATGTATATTATTCGCGATTTATTTCAGATTTCACACACCTCAAGAGCTTCCTCTAATTCTTAACTATGATAATCATGTTGATCATGTAAAAGACATTACTGAACTGATCGCTAATGTGTAAAGATGATACAATAAGCTAGTATCACCAGTCTTTATCCAGATCTGAGTTTTAACTTGGATAGACAGCACACAAAATAGTACTAATTTTCAACACAACCTTTCAGGCTGGTCTGATACCTGACTGTGAACCACTATTTCTGTTGCATTTCCCTTGCCAAATAGGAGGAAATGAGTACATTGCTGTAGAGTTTCCAGAAGTGACTTTGCCTGCAGAAAAAGAATATTTTTTTCCAATGCTTTATGTCTGCAAACATCACAGCCTCATTGACATAACAGGATCCTGCCACACAGTGTTACAAAACCATGTATGTACTTTGTTGTCAGATATCAATCATAACAAGGAGAAAAGTGGTTTACTGTTCAATTATGATATTTATAGTACGGAAGAGTAAACACCACAGGTGAGTCTGTGCCTCACACAGCTCTTGAGAAAGAATCATGCAAAGCAGAAAAAGCAAAGACTTTATATTCTCATTGCTGGTTTTTGTTTTAGTTTGGGGTTTTTTTTTCTGGTCTATGAAATAACTATCAGCCTGGAACTAACATGCTCCACAGAGAGGAAATAAGTTGTGTGATACAGGGAGAGAGATTTAACGATCTTTCACTGTATTGGAATTACACATTTGGGAAACTGAATTTTCTGTTCTGCTGTTTAGTTCACATACCACTTGAAAAGCTCCTACAAAGTCCTCCATAACAATTTTCCCAACTCTGAGAATCTTCAGAAAAAAGACCAAGATCTTTTTGTGGTTTCCTGTTTATAACAACTCTACCTTTTGCAGACAGAACATGTAACTTCCATCCATCCTGAGAAATATAATGGACACAAAGACTGTGGAAACCATAACATGAAGACTCATTTCATCTCACGTGTAGTACTGAACAGGGTAGGTCTTAGGTGGATGTCCAACATCCTAAAATAAAGAATCTTTGCCCCCACCCCCAAGTCTATCATTTGAGAGCTGTGTGTGGCAAACAAAAAGCTTTGAGGTCCAACGCACCCAGTTTTCTACAAGTACATGATATCTGAAGACATTTTTAAAATGTTCATTAAAACTTAATGACTGCTATTTTTAAAAAGAGTCAATGCAACTGCCAAAAAACACAATATTAGCAAGCTAAAGACCAATTGCTATAATCTATTCCTTGAATATTACACGACAACACACTGTGGTTATAAGACACACAAATTTTGGGCAAATCGTTTCTTTAATAATTTAAAGATTTTTTCAAACTACTATATCCATGTGGTACCTCTGAGTATATAAATTAAAAAAGTAAGATAATGAAAACATGCTTAACTTATAATGTATTTTCTCAGATTGACTCTCTCTTTTGAACAAACCCATTCAAAGCAAGAAAAAAAAAAGAAATTTAATCAAGGGTGTTTTTTGTCAAATTATTACTTTCCCCCAAGACTTATTTAATTTTAATTATGTAATAATGTGCTTATTAACAAGAACCGGGTTTTAATGAAAATCTTTTCAGAAAAAAGGCTTTAAGGGGGTTCTTTGAGTTCTTTTTAATACCAAATATAGATATAGCATGTAATTCAGTTGTACTTAGTAGCCTTTAGCAAAAGAATCTGTTACTACATTGCTTCTCATTTTCGTTCCATAAAATAATTTTGCATTTGAAAGATTCACATTGCTGTGTGGGTAAGATTTCTCTTATGCAGCTAAAGAAAAAAGTCATTGCCATATTGCATATAACCAAGAATATCCATGTTATGTTTAATTTGTAACTTCTCATTGTGTCTGATAGCTTTTACCCCCTTACCCGCATTGTGTGTCACAATTATTTTCCATGGAGCGTAAGAATCTCTGTTGCTACATAAGCGATAGCAGAAAAACCTTTAGAAAGACTGCATTTGAAGGTGTAACAGCATTAAGTGGCTTAGGTGTTTGAATTCTATGGTAATGGAACAGGCTGAGAACCTGAATAGAGTAGGGGAAAATACTTAATGCAACTTATGCACCAGGGTGGGTACGACCAGCAATTTACCCCAGCTGCAATTTTAAGAGCTACACAGAAAGAATCTTTCCACACCACAGTCACAGTATTGCTGGAAAATCAAGCAGCTAGTTCAAGACAGGGTTTAGTGCTACACAAAGGGACACCGAATCAGTGTCACTTTCCATCACGCTCTGAAACCGGACATAAGGAGAGATGAGCTGGAGGGCATGACATTGGATAATCGGGAGCTAAACTCCACAGTTTATGCAGATGGCCTCTCACAACTGGCTAGACAGGCTTGAATGAATGATGATGATCCTTGATACCTTACAAGTCTAGCATGCTCAACTTGGATTTAGAAAAACTGCCACAAAGACAGTTATAGAGCACTTGTGACCGAGCAAAGAGACAACACACTGAAAAGCAATAGTGGTGGAATTGAAAACAAGACAATTTTCACATGTTTTTAGGAAGTTTGATCTGTGTTGACAGTTCTGTCAGGAAGAAGATGAAAAGGAGATAAGACTCAGGCAAAACCATGCACACAAAAAATAAGATGAAGCAATAGATTTATAAGAATATTATGTTTAGTACTGAAGTACAACTTTCTCAAACTAGCCTGCCAAAAGGATTTTTCTTTGGGTTGAAACATTAGCCAATTTAGTAGAATCCAAATACATGTCAGCTCTTCCCTTCCGCCCCTTTCTGCTTTCCACATCCTAAACTCTGCCTGCTTTTTAGAACACACTTGACATTACAATCTCAAAATAAAATCCCCAAATACGCATAACAATTTTTCTGTTGTTGTTTTCTATTCCTCCTTCACACACTGTTCAAAAACAAAGAAAAAAACCCACCCAAAAGAACCAAGACTTGTAGTACCTACTGATTCCAGCAGCAGAGTTAAAGTATAGAAAAGTACATATAGATTACTTCTCATGCAGATACTTTCCTGTAAGTAAGCGTGGATGCAAGACAAATTCATGGCAAGAACTCTGTAGACTGAAGACTTTCAATAAGTCACTTGCCACTCCTTACAAAGAATTTTCTGACAGGAAGAGTTATTCCACATTTCCACAACATTTTTACACATCCCTTAAAGCTGGAATGTTAAGAAAAAAATATAGTGAAAATGATCACTCACTCAAACTTACCTATAAGGTAGATGAATTTATATGAATGAAAGTACAGGTTCTGGCTTTTCCTCTCTAAGTCTTTTCAAATTCACTTCCTCAGATGTCCTCCTTATACTGTTCCGAGTCACAGCCTGAAGTCACGTCTTTTGAACAGATCTTGCTGGTTCTCCAGCCTAGACTCAATGACAATTTTAATAATTAATAAATGAGCTATTTTTCTAACTCACTTTAGATGACTAGTTCAAGAGAAATCATTTGCCTGAAGGAGAACAAGGTGCTTAAAAATTTCTAAGTATACGCAGAACAGATTTCACTCATAAGTAAAGATAGTTTTCAATTTTGTGGGGTTTTATATTATTTGAGAGAACAAATCAGCATCAGTATTGACTGTGCACTTGTCAACGACAGTCTTGATGTAAGCTGTACCTCACTTACCTCTGACAACATGACAGACCTATCTCTCAACAGCCAGTTGCTTCAGAAAGTTCACTATTCTGTGTGAGTTAACAGTAAGTCCTGACCATCCCAGTCAGCACTAACAGGGTTCCTTTCCTGTAAATGTATACTTAACTGTCACAATGGGCCTTTGACAAGGATTGTTGGTTTTGAGACCTACAATATTGTAATATTGTATACACATTATTATTTACTTGATATTTCATTGGCTGGAAACTGCAGTATGTTTATACTAAGTACCTTTACCTACATGCAATGGGAATCCAGGTAGGTAGCTGTAATGTCTGAAGATGTGGTGTTGTCAACCACAACTGCACAGAAATCATCTTATATTCTTCTCTTTCCCAGCCTCAATAATGATTCAAAGGGGCTGCATATATAAAGGTCCCATGTACTTCAAGTAGTACATGCCAACTTGTTTCAGATATTTAAACACTTGGTTTACTTTGAAAACACAAAAGGGGGACATTTAAAACAGACACAGGAAAAATAGAATATAATTCTTTTTTAATAGAAAAATCTATGAACTCTTGCACTGCATAGTTCCATTATATCAGTGCACGATTTCTATAGATTTTCTTTGCTTGTCTTCATTCCTTGATGGAAAATCCTGCCAGCACATACTTAAATGCCACACAGTATCTGATTTGAAGTGTTATCGGTAACCACTGTGCAGCCAATGTTGAATTATTGCATCTTTACAAAGATACCAGATGATACTATCATTCACTGTGCATTTAAATTTGAATGTTCTATTTCCCATTTGCAATATGCCCCTTGTGATTATGCTATCATTTCAGTATTTTTTTTCCCTATCTCTACATATTCTGGCACATTACATTAAAAGTCACAATTGCTGTGTATCCATCCCCATGTCCTTCTCTGACATCCTGAAGCATCCTACCAAAATAAATGAGAATTCTCCACTGAATAAATAATTCACACATACATTCTGCAGATTTGGTATCAAACTAGAAAGATGAAGGGAATCAGATTCCTCTTTTGTCCCAATATCTAAATGCACACTACTGCGCAAGTGATGTTTGCTACAATGATGAAATGTCAAAAATACTTAAGCAAAATATAGTTTACAGCATATGTAAACTTCCTGGTTTTGAAGAAGCGTCAGTATTCTACATTCTCCAACTCCGTAGCTTCTGTAATCATCAAAGCTACATGCACCAACATAAGCCTAATTTGTGGTGTACTTCATACTCGTTAGACCTATTATGTAGGAATTTCCTGTAGTTTATGTAGTTATACTGAAAATATTGTATAATCCCCAAGAAAGTTTTTTTAAAGGTTTGAAAACTATCTAAAATATCAGAGATAAAATTTTGTGGTAGGACTTAAGACTGTCCAGAATGGCAAAATCAAAACTCATAACCCCCCCAAATTATGAAGTGAAAATGTATGAAATCAAGCAGCCAAGAATTGAGCTTATATCAAACTAATCTCCTCATAGCTAATCTTCCTGTACATGGTTTAAAACACAGGCATTCTCTCCCATCTGCAAATAAATGGTTTGCTCTACATCTCAGTTACCTCTAAGCCATGTACACGAGGTTCAGTTCTACTTTACAAATCTTGAATTGCACTTTCCATAAAAACATCTTTCCCCAAGTTTCCCTCATTACCTTATTCAATGTTCTGCCCATTGTAGTTATGGCAAATACGTACGTATGGCCATCGACTACGTAACTGCTGAGAGAAGTCATTTGTCTCAAAAAACCCTCCCAAAAATTAGTATTAATCCTAAAAATGCTCTGTATCTGTATATAATTATACATCTAATATGTGAAATGATGAATGTGGATGAATGTGTAGACCTTAAAACATTCCTAGAGAAGAAGGATTTATTTGGAACTGAGTGGCAGCAGTTTTAACAAATAACAACGAAAAAAACCTGAAAAATCAATTTCCGTGGTGTAGCCTGTACACAAGTAGTGCCTCCGGTTTCCACTGCATTTCACCACTACCAATTCATCACTCAGTAGAAGCAGCAGAAAGCAATCATGACACACCTTATATTGATAAATTTCATTCCAAACTCAACCAGAATGCCAGACTATCCTATTACAAGCCAACATCCACAGACGTAAATTATGTCACTACATGACATCATTCTAAACATATCAAATACAAAATTACCAGACACTTCTTCTAAAGACTGAAGGGCTAGTAAAAGATTTGCCATAGCCTTGTGAAAATCCTTAGACCATAGTAATTGTGTACCAGGGATGTTGTATTCTACCAGGCAAGATACCATCAGAGGTAATGTAAAAGATGTGAGCCCATGGGACCAGATAGCAGGCATCTGAACGTGTTGTTGTAATGCTTTTCTCCATCATTTTTGAATGCTCAAGACTCCTGAAGATGGTGGAAGGGCAAACACTATGCCCATCTTGAAGAAGGGCAAGAATGAGGGATCTACAGGTGGGTCAGCCTCACCATAGTCCCTTGGATATTTACAGGGCAAAACTAAGAGTAATTTCCAAGCACATGCAGGACAAAATGATGACTCATAACAGCCATCCAACATGATTTTATCAAGATCAGACAACCAAATATTGCCTGACTCCTGTGATGAGTCAAGTGGTTTGAAGAATATCCTTGATGCAATGAAATCATACCTGCTACCCCAGGAACAACTCTAAGTGTCCTGTCATTCTTTTATCATGCAGCCTCTATTCTGCAAAGGAAAATTAATTATAAAGTGTACTTTTATAAAGTAGTAGTATCTGTATTTTAATGTGTTATTAATCCACACTGCTGCACTTTCTGAACATTTCTTAGCACAATGCATAGCTGTTACACAAAAGAGGTTTTACTAATAAAATACTTGAGTCTTTATTCATAAATTGTTTTCCTAGATGATTGACTATTAAAATGTCAAAGCCTTCAGCTTAAATATACGCCTCAATTAAAAATTATGTAAAATAGCACCAACCAAATACTTTAGAATAGCCTCTTACTCAGTTAAGCATATGCAATTGTCGAAGAGAAGCATCTGAAAATTCAACTACTGAAATAGTCTAGTTGCTCTTTAAATAACTTGGAGTCAAAAGCTTAAATAAGGAAATCAGTCTGTAAGAAAGAAAGAAAAGCCTTTAAAAAAATGAGCTAAATCAGAAAAGCACACTGAAAGATAAACCTTGTATCCAGCTAGTTAACAACTTCATCATCAATTCGTTATACAAAACAACCTATTTTGAAAAGCACTATCAGTAAATTATAAAATTATATATGTTGGTCAATCAGCAAGCTATGTCATCAAATCATAAAGTTGTAAAAATCAAAAACTACTTAAGTAAAAGTTCTACCCTGGAAAAGGAAAAAAATCCCTCCCTTAGCTAAAAGCATGCTTGCCTATGATATGTTTCCTTTAAAATGGCACTTGATATCTCTTTCCATCAGCAAAAATAAAAGTAAAAATAAGCTTAATTATTAAAACATATAAAAAATAAGAAAAATGGAGTGTGTACTACAACCTGATGTTATGGAGCATTACTTTCTGGTGTTCTTTCTTAGGCTGTCCTGAGAATGTTGCTGACTTGCCATTTCAACTCAAGGTAAGTAAGAGCAGGTACTAGCTAAAGAGGCCTATTTAAAGCCACTCAGCAATCTCAGGTCTCACTAATAAGCTGTAATCAAAGTGATCTGAAAAGACTGTGCATTTCATTCTTGACCTTCAGAAAAGGAAAAGTAAAAAAAAAAGAAAAAAAAAGGAAAAAAGGAGACAGCACAACTCAGCAACTCAGACAATCTGCCCTTTTACAAGGTTAACATGCAGGATAGCAGGATGCATGCTCATTAAATATAAAACTGTAATTTAGCAGACAAATACAAAAATATGTTCTAAAGTGGTCTTACTTTTCATTTAGCATACTTGAACTGACTAGCAAGTCAATATTTGCATAACTGGGAACCAGTGCTTGCCCAGTCACACAAATAAGGAACATGAGGAGAAGAACAGTAGGGAATTGGGGCCACAACAATAAATGGAAAAATAGGCTTCTTCACTTTCACTGATCTTGTCCTTATTGGGAAAGAAAGAGTTTTCTCCACAGTAATTGTTATTTCTCAATTTAAAGAAGTATTACTGCTCCTCTCTAGTTGTTTTCTAGTTTTAAATTAATGAATAGTTCATCAGCTATAGGTTGGGTTAATAAGCTACTGTGATATTTCTACCTTGACTGTTGGAATTGTAAGTTTTTTCTGTATGCTTACTAGAGGACAGAAATTCCTATTAAATGTACTATACAATACATAAGAAGATAGTTATGCTACTTATAATGTATATCACTTCCTGTTTGCTCAATAACCAAAAGTAGTATGCATTATTTACCAAGAATACTGCTATTAAATTACTCTAAAACAAAGGCATTTGGATATTCATGAAGGTAAAAATGTGAACAAGCAGGAATGTTAATGGAATACTGCTTCATGTTTTGGGTCATCCTTTTGCCATGACTTGATTTGATATTTGACAAAGTTTCTATCCAGGCCTCCTTTGACCAGAATCACATCCTCTTAACGCTGATACTCAGTAACAACTGCAGTTTATGATTCTTCTACTTAATATTCCAAAACATACCAGGAGCCTGGGTCATACTCCCGTGATGTAATCTACCTGCTACTTTCCTTTAGGAAAGATTACTCTGTTCCCTGGAATAGCTTTAAGAACTCTGCTGCTGGTAACAAGTAGCAGTGGCTGGAAATGCCTTCAGAAAACCTTTTCTGCCCAGCATTTCCTGAGATTAAAATTTGTTGTACTCCAGTTGCTGTTCATGATCTTCAGCAAAAATGTAGCCCCATACCAGAACAATCAGGAAGGGCATCATAAGGCCAGTTGCTGCTGTAGCAGATGGAAAGCAGACCTTCAGCAGTAAAACCAGCACCCACATGGTGCAATGACAACATCAAAGACAGGCCTATGACATTCTACAATAAAACGAAATAAAGCATGTGTGCAGGGATAGAAAATTTTAAATTAAATCTGGTATCCTTTAACTTTCCAATTTTTAAATTTTATAATCCAATTTATCTTTTGACATTTGGTGATGGCAGTGGCATGTATTAGATACCTGGAGAAAGTGAGCTATCTGTTCAGACTCAGACATCTAACTTCCCTTTGGATTTGAAAGTAACTTCTAAGTTTGGTCCTGTGAATCTAGACCTGTTTCTTATGGCACAAATCATATTTGTTACGGGAACACTGACAAAAGGATAGGTTAGAAATCAAAACATCAGCTTTAGGACTTATGCAACTGTAATCTGGTGAGCAGGAAAAGCCTAAATGAATGAATAATGCGATGTGCCTTTGTTAGGAGCATCCTCTCAGGGTTTTTCCAGTTTGAAATATCCCCTGGTGATCTGTATCTCACTATCAACTGTAAAAACTTTAAAATGCCCATGCAAATCTGGTTTAGCAATACTAATTCCACAGTAACTGCTTACAGCTCCGTTCTGTCAGGTGAACTCTCTTTACCTCGCCTATATTTTATGCAGAACTGTATCAGCCAGAACAAGGAACAAATAAGCATTTAATCCAAAGGCTGATCTATCGAGTGAACATGAGCCAGGAATATGCCCTTGTGGCAGGAAAAGCAGTTTGTCTATCTCCCCAATTATGGTTCTTAGTGCTTCTTTTGAAAAGCAACAAAGATTCTTTAGATATGTGTTTATGTTTCTGTGCACATAAAAAAGGCAAGGGAGAAAGGATATTATAGTCCTTGTAATACCCAAGCAGTTTAAAATCAAGTCAAAGTACATTTGTTTTTCGGAGTATGTTTCAAAGTATGGTTTTAGATGGGTACACAATGTAATTCTCATTTTCTAAATAATAACATTTAACTGGAAATACTGCTTTGCAGCTCAACCTCCATAGTAAAAGGAACAATAGCTTCCCTTCTGACCTGAAAAATTGTAGTTCTTTTATGGTCAGGATTTAAGGCCAAGGACCTTAGCCTCACGGTTCTGCCCCGGTTTATCCACTGGGAATACTGCTCTGAAGCCAAATAACATTTATTTATTAGCCAAACAGTGCTTTAATGATGTAAGAAACCTTTAAAAACAAGCTGGTTGCCATCAGCTATGTGGAGTCAGCTTTGTATGCCTTTGAATTCATGCAGTAGCAAGAACTTCCAATTTATCTTTAAACTTTGAACCAAAATCATCTATTTCTACATCTACCCAAAGGAAATAGCAATTTCTTAGATAAATTTTCTAGTAGTATTTGCCTACCTTCAGTGATTCCTACATTAAAATTTTCAATACAAATCAATCTTTTTTTTAAAAAAATTGTGGAGAAGTCATGTTTCCTTAAGCTTTCCTTGCGCTTCTTGCAACCCCCTCTTTTTTTTTCTCAAACATTAAGTGCATACAGTCTAACGGCATAGACTAACAACAAGACTAACAAATTTTTTCCTGTCAATCTTCCTCATCACTATAGTTGTTCTTTTTGGGGTAACATTATTGAGAAATAAAGTTCACTTTATTTTTAAAATAAGCATAAATAAGTTTAAAAAGTAGAACAGCAATTTTAAATTATGATCATAAGGGCACAATGATGACAGAAACAAAATCTTCCCTCTTCATGAACTCATGGTTTTGTTTAAAAGAATGAAAATGATGTCAAATGGCTTAATCAGTGCAATATGCAAACTAAACTTCCTTATCTTTATCAGTAAGACAATTACTCTTCAATTCCTTTTACTGAAAATAGTATTTTGGGGTCAGTAAGAATTAATTATCTTTGAAAATATGTTTCCATCCATTTTCAACATGCTTTTACTGCAAATTTTGTGGAAGCCTAGAGCGGCAGTGAAGAATAGCCATGATGTTCTGTAGATGATATACTGCATCTACCTATGAAGTAGCTGAAGCAGCAGAAATGGCTTCTTAAAATTCAGAGTGGTGACTCAGACTCACCATCCTAACTACAGAATAACATATAACTATAATCTATGAAGTAAGTCATGATTCCAACAAAAGAAAAAAATGATAATTCAATTTGGAAAAAAAAAAAAAGTTGCTAAATCAACTAATCAACTTAGCTATGCTAGGATCAGAATTCGGAATAGGGTTTTTTTCTCTTTATTTTATAGTTCCGGACAGATGTGTTAAAACTTTACCGTGAAATTAGAACCTATTTATATAATTTCACATCATCAACTTTAGGTGTGTTGGAACATGCAATTCCTATTTCAGTACTGTCATCTCTTTCCCCCACACTTGTATAGATACATACAGAGACTCTTCCTGTCTTCTTGTGTAACATTATACAGGTTTCTGTAAAATCGAGTAGAACTTGGCACTTTTTTGCTGCATGATGTCATATAGAATGTAACAGCAAGCATTCTCTGCCTATTTTCCCAGTTCCCCACAGACAGTCTACCAACCAGAGAACTTGTGTGATACATCTGTCACTCATGAGATCTGTTATGACAGCCACAACAAACATATTAAATAGTTAGACTGAACTGCCCATTTTTAAACCTTAAATCACTAAACTGCTGAGGGCTATTGTACACCTTACGGCTTAGAATTAAAGTAATTAAGTAGTCTTTTAACTTCAAAAGAAATAAAATACATAAACATGCTTTTTATTAAGTTCAAACAGAATCCATTTACAACACAAAGATATAGATAGATCTGTAAGATAACAGACCATTTGCCTGGTTTAGAAAAAAACAACACAAAACCAAAAAACAAACAACACCCCCACACACACACCCCTTGCTATGAATATGATACTTTCCAGTTCCTGATCCCACAATTCAAAACTCAGACATGAAAAAAAAAAGCTGACATGAAAAATGGGGGCTTTTGAAAGCTGCACCCCTCAGTCATACTTTCTCAACAGTCTCAGGCAATATTTTCAATTTGATATTCTCAGTAAAACTTTGCAAAGAGCAAGAAAACAAAAAAGGTAATTAGTAGCCTTCTGAAGAGGTCCTAGGGAACCTGCTTTGGCAGGGGGTTTGGACCCAATGATCTCTTGAGGTCCCTTTCAACGCCTACGATTCTGTGATTCTGTGAATTGCAAATGGAAAATAAAGTGAAAAAAGAACTATTGATTTCAATGGTTTCATGCTGTCATATGTTTCAAATGAAAGAAGAAAAAATGTATGGCATTAATTTCACTGTCTGCTTCTGAAGGAGCGTACAACTTAGAATGACAGCATATTAAGATAATTTATCATTGATTTATATCTTTTAATTGAAACTCTACCCAAGAGTTGAGGCATTTTTATTACTATCATGTATGTTTTTACTTCTTATATTATAAATTTTACAATATTATAAGAAAATGTAACATTCAATATTTTATTACATCTCACACACTCCAGAAGTAAGGTGAATAGATTGGTCATGGGCAAATGCACATTCTGTGTCTGTATGTTACGAAATCTAATTTAAAATCCTCTCATTTGGCAGTTCCATTTCACAAACCATGCATCACAAACATCTTTGGTAGAAAAATAATTTATTTCCTTATTTTTTCCCCACTTAAGTATATTTATCTTATTTAGTCCCATGCAGACCTCCAGAAAGGAAGAATTGCTTGTGATTACAGAAACAAAGGGTCTATATACCATAGTTGGGAAAGTGGGAATGCATTAGACCACCACTGGTGTGGGAGGATCCTGTGAGATTTTGTTTCCTTTTCTATAAAGAAAAGAAAATGGGAGGGAAATAATTTAGGAGTCTACCCTGCTAACCAAGACTTTCTGCTCCCCCTGAAGCAACTGGAATGACCTGTTGCAGCCTCCGAGACAGGAACCGTTGTGCTGAATCTCAGCTCTCTGAAATGAAGTCAGAAATAGTTTTCTGTATAGTGGAATGAGCATTCAGAATCAATAACCAACCCAGATCAGTATTGAAACCTGAACATAAATTGTAATTTTAACTCTGCATTATTTTGTGCAGGTATTATAGTGAATGACCAGATGTGAAGGTAACAAGTGAAAAATTTTCCTGTTCATGCAATGGTTCAATTTTCCTGAATCAGTCATTCTGCACAATAGGCATAATGTAAAGAGACATAATGGAAGTAATAAAAATGCTTTGCAGAGTACATCATCTCCATTAGAGTAAAACTAGAGAACTGGTGTCAGCACCTGTCTGCCTGTCTTGCAGCTGAGCAAACCTTAAAAATGGGTCTCTTAAGGTATTTTTTTTAATGATAGAAACACTCTGTGCTTTCCAAATAACACACATGCAGGATTTGCAGTTCTCTGCTGTGTATATCACTTTGCATGTTCTAAGTGAGTATGATAAGCTTC
Source organism: Laterallus jamaicensis coturniculus (assembly GCA_022605575.1). Taxonomy (NCBI): domain Eukaryota; kingdom Metazoa; phylum Chordata; class Aves; order Gruiformes; family Rallidae; genus Laterallus; species Laterallus jamaicensis. The sequence goes on from JAKCOX010000005.1 coordinate 10,632,579, forward strand.
TGGAGCAGCAGCTACGTCAATACTCAAAAGGCAGAAATGCACTCTTTGTAGTTGCTACTTAGCATAATCAGAGAATGAGCACAAAGAAATACAAGTGTATTTAGAAATACAGGATTAGCAGAAGCTTTCTGTCTCTTAATGAACAGTACCTTATTATCTCAGGCACCGCACCATGTAAACCTTTTCAAAAACATATCAACTTTATCTTAAAACTAATAAGTAGAGTTTTTCCCTTAACTACTGAAAGACTGCATTGTATCTGGTTGTACTGATGGTTAGGAACACTGCTTTGGTATCTTATATATATATTATACAATGTTGTATACCTTGACAACATTGTGTTTCCTGGGTGTGAGTTATAATATATTTACACCGAGACAGTCCCTCTTCTTAGTTTTCATTTTGCTGAACTGTGCAACTGGAGATGGAGCTTGTAATAGACATGAATATATGTTTCAGAGTAGAGTCAGTACTAAGAATAATAATTCCTTTACTTCTGCATTTTTCAAAATAAACTTCTCCAATACAAGAATTGCAACCATTTTATTCACAAAAAAATGCACAAAGTTTAAAAAAAAAAAAAGGCTGGAGATTCTTATAATGTTTGTATAGTAAGTTGACAGAGTATTAAAAATGAGAATGAATCCAAAGATAAGTAAATTTTACTTCCAATTTTCATTCCAATTTTCTCTCTTCTCACCACTAAAAGAAGTCCTGTGATTGGAACATATCTATAAAGCAAACAGGTTCCTTTTCCTTGATGGCACTAAAATTCTAAAATATGTAAGCCTCAATCTTTTCCTATTGAAATGAATCTAAGCTTGAATATGAACAAGTCACACCAGGGAAAAATATATTCAAAAAAATTTCAGCATCTCAGCTATAGAAAGGAAGATTAATACAGCAAATTAATTAAGGGAAATGAACAAAAATGAAATGTCCGTATTTACCAAGTGCTACATCTGAGTTTTATGACTCGTTGAGGAAAGAATGACAGTGATTGCACCACAAAATATTTTGTTTTTTTCTTTTAGCTACCTCAGAATTGGCTGAAGCTTTAAATTTAAAATAAGCTACTGTAATGTATTTAGTCCTTCACAATATCTTTCAAATTTTCCACTAATTCTAAACTGCCAATGGCAGTAAACTCTATTCTTAACCTGCCCTCCCATATTTAAATAGGCCCAAGTGAGCTTCTGAGTGACAGGAATATTCAACACACTAGGAACTTTCAGCCATTTGAAAGCAAAGCAAAATTTTCACTGTCCCAGTCTTCTATGGAGATTCTGAGAGATGAAATTTTCTCCTGTTTTTTCAGTGGACTGAACAGTTCTCAGATTGAAATCTTTGCTACCTCTGAATCTAATTGGGCTGTTGGATCATGTGAAGCTTCTTTATTGTAACCTGCTGTTCTATAGTTTTCATTCTCCATATCATTCTTGGTTTCTGTCCAAATGTTCCCCTAAACGGTCACTAGAGGGCATGTTCGAAGATGCCCACACTTGTCCAATAGGAACCAAATGGGTTTCTTAGCTTATTTCACAGGAATTAACAATCTTACATCCAAAGAGAGGCTATATTTTTTTGTTCTTTGTAGGTTTGGTATTTATTTCCTTCATCTATTTTTTTTCCTGGTGTATTTTCATAACACACACCTAGGAATATGCCTAGGAATATGTACTAATTTTTCAAGAGTACTTTTGGCCAAATTTTCAATTACTTAGTCACTGAGATGTGAGCTTCCAAGGTCATAAATGAAGATACCTCTTTTCAGAAAGGATCAGTTGCTTCTGAATATTTTGGTCAGTCATTTTTTTTCCTTTACCTACGTATCCCTACTTTCCCATACCCACTTAGATGAAAAATGTTTGTTGGGGTTTTTTTAACCATGCAAAGCATGACAGATATACACGCACATTCTGCAGTTCTCAGAAGGTTTCCTCTTTGCAGTGAGGTATTATTCTTTCACAGGTTTTGTACACAGTTTACAGAATAGATTTGTGGCTCAGAATCACATCAAATATGCTAATATATGAAAACAGCAACAGACCCTTGCAAAACCTTTTAGGAAACAGATGTTAAAATTGCAAATTTGAATAATGTGAAACAGTGGGTGTATAGTACTTTAGCTATTAGTGGAAAAACAACACAGCAGAACAAACACTATGTTCCTATATGTGGATGGTCATAAATAACATATCTTCTAAGATATCCTTAAATTAACTTATTTAATATTTTCATTACAAATTCATTGTTTTTACATGCTTAAGTGTAAAACTTATCATGACTTGTGTTTTTAAAAGTTGTCAGGGAAGATGATAAAATTTGGAATGGGACAAAGTCTCATTGTGAGTAAGCAACATTGCCTAGTGCTGTAAAACCCTGTGGTTTGTTTAACAATGGCTCGAGCAGGTGGCATATGGCTAATACTGAGTCTGTTACTATCTCCAGGGTGCCAGACATTCCTCAAATTTTCTGTGAGAGGAATTTTTTGGTAGATTTGGATTGTAAAGGCACGTGAGCATCTGCTGCCTGCTCAGTCTCATTATCATCAACAGAGTTAACTCCTACAGCTCTCAGCCTTGCAGCCAGAGCCAAGAGCCCAAATTTGCTTTCACTGTGAGTAGTGAATCTGACAACCTATGTTGAAATAATGTTCCATCTGAATAGAAAGAAAGATTTTGTTGTGAAGTAAATGCCGCTTTTTAAGGTGTATTCAAAATTATAAAACCAAGTAGTTTAATATGATTTCCTGACAAACATGATTACTTTTTTTAAGATTAATTCTTAATTTTTGGATTAAAAAATTTGCATTGCCTTAAGCTTTCAATTGTTTAAAAGAAAACTGAGATCTGAAACAACACAGTGCAAATTTATCAGTAGTTGGAAAGATCTAAACAATTTACCTGATATATTGTTTTATATTACCACAGTCCCATAGTATTTAATTACTTTCAAGTAAAATCAAGTACAATAAACTCCATAATGAGCTCTAAGGAATCTGGAGCTTCTTGGTTCTCAACTTGAGGCAGGTCCTTTTATTTTATAGATTGATATTCCATTTTTTCCTGGTGCTATTAAATCACTGACAACTTTAAAACAGAACCATGAAAGACAATGGAGAAATAAAGCTAAATGAAGCATTAATACCCTCTTACCTTTGCATATTATAACTGTTTTTCTTGGGGTCTACTTAGCCTCAGTAACTTCTCGTAAATACAGACCCATCTTTTACCACTGGTGAACAGCAGCAAAGTTTCCTAGCAATAAGCCATGGCTATTCAGAGCTTCTGACAAGCTGTTTGGTAAAAATCATGGGGAAAAAAATATCAGGTGAAATTTTGCAGTAGACTTCTGGGTATAACCTTGTGCTGTCAAAGCAGAAACTTGGGTGAAAAGCAATGTTTTAGGTCTACAACCACCATATTTTTCACTGCTTTAGGTCTCCAAGCACCAAAGAGTTTTGAAATGTGAAGTGCTGGTAGACAAACGCATTGCATTTTTTGCCAGTCCTTGACTCTTTGATGCCTGCAAGATATCTAGCTTGATTGCTGAGAGATAATCGACCTACCTTCCATTTTCTCTTCTATAATTCCTCTATATACAGCATACAGATACACAACTTATGTCCTCAACATAAGACCCAAACCCACACTTTCTTAGGAAGCAGACTCTGGACATGTTCCATCTAAATATCTTTCAGAACAAAATGCAAAGCATGGTGTAATAGCAATGTTTTTTTCTTATCATGCTAGTATGCTACACTAATTTTAATGTACAGGAATTGCTCAGCTCTGGCATTGCTCCACTACTGCAGGACGAGGCCACTAAAAACCTCTGACACTTACATGAAGAATTTAGAATGTAGACAGAAAATTTTGAAGGCCAAATGTATTTGGGATCCTACTGTGCATTCTCAAACACGTAACAGCTAATAAAATTTGTTTGCACAACAAAAATGGCATCTACTTATGTCTCCATGCTCACATGCAGCTACTGAAATTGCCGTTAATGGGGCTTTTACTAAAATTATGGCTACAATTGGTGCACAAAAAATTATTGCAGGTTGTCAGCCTTTAGCAGGAAAGGCACCTCCATGAGGTACTTGTCCAGGCACAGTGAGGGCTGACAGTATCCTGCAGTACTAGGGACTGTAGCCAGGGCCATGCAGTATACCAAGGGGCTGGGCAGGCAGCTAACACACAGCTGTTCACTCACTTCTCTGCCCACAATGGGATAAGGAGGAATATGGTACAGAATAACCCTCTGGCCAGTTTGTGTCAGCTGTCCTGGCCATGTCCCCTTTCAGCTTCATGTGCACCCCCAGGCTCCTCGTTGACAGGGAAGTGTGAGAACCTGATAAGTCCTGGACTTGGTGTAAATGTTGCCCAGCAACAAAATACCTGTTATTGACATTATTCTCATCCTAAGTCCAAAACACACCACCATACCTACTTCCAGAAAGAAAACTCACACTATCCCATCCAAAACCAGGACACCACTCCATGAATGAGTGCCAGCACCCAGGCTCTGGACCCACCCCAGAGGCCCTGAGCTGCAGGACACCAAAAGCAGCCCTGGGGCCTGGCAGTGCCCCCAGCCTGCAGCCTCATCACAGTCACAGGCATGGTCTGCTTACAGGTAGTGGCAGAATGGGGACACTGGTGACTGCATGAGCCCCAGAACAACCCCATCAATACACAGTGGCTAAAGTTTTGAAGCAGTACTTGAGATGCCATATGAAATTGCAGGCTAGCCTAATAAATACCATCTCCAGTGATGTAAAAAACCAACATATCATACTGTAAGATTTCAAATCCCACCAAAAAAAATCCAAACCAAAATGAACCACACACAAAAAAGCAAAAGCAAGCCAAAACCAGGGAGGAGAAAGGAAATAGCCACTTAGAAAAAGCTGCTTTTTCACTGTAGCAGCTTCTATTCTGAAGGGTTATGAAAATCAGTCCCTCTAGGTTAGGGACCAAGCCCAGATGTTGTTTTCTCTAGGATACTGTAAGTGAAGCAGAATTACGGGCTGGGAAGTGCCATCTCCAGGGCAGCTGCAAGTACTACACAGAGATCTCACATATGAGCAAGAAATATGTTGCTAATTTTGAAATAGCTGGAGGGATAGAGAAATCTCTCTTTAGGAACATGTAATCCTCTGCTTATTTGCTTTTTTGACAGATCAAAATGGTACTAGTACCCTGCCTATAGGAGGAAAAGCATGACTCTCCTTCAAAAACATTTGTGGAAGAAAAGCTTTCACAGAGAAAGAAGCTTTGTTTATTTGCTCGTTTTATGAAGAAAAAACATCATTCCCTTTGCTAATTTTTGACTGGTCACAAGAAGCAGGACAATATACAAGGTTTTCATATTTTTCTTGATCATGAATAGTTGATAGTGACAGCTATTACAAGACTTTAAAAAGGAAGGAACACATCCTAAAAATGTGTAAATGCTTTCAAGTACTGTATGTGCCAAGCATTAATCTCAGATGTCACATTAAAAACCTAATGACTAACAACAGCACTTTTAATAAGCTTTTTGAGGAAGGAATTGGACTTCATGTTCCTTATGGGTCCCTTCCAACTCAAGATATTCTATGATGTAACATGAACATTGGCAGGCCAGAAGAAGAAGCAGTAATGCACAATTGATTGCACCTCTCTTCCGTGGGCATTTTGGAACATCTGAGAAAAATTGCCTGGGAAAAATTAGCCCTTAACATGAATCACTGGCTGCTTTTTGAAAAGTCCCAACATAGGTGAGCATAAGAACATTTGTAAGAATATCATTACAGTAATACTTCAGAAGTAGGAAAGTTTTCAAAGGACTTCCCATTGGCCTCACAAGAGGCATAGGCTGATACAGAGTCAAAACCCAGAGAATCTTTTGTTCAGCACGGCAGCCAGAGGCAGACACCTTATTTCCCCGATATTTTAGCCATCCAGACCAAAAATATACAGTGGCTGCCCATGGAATGCAGACTTACGTTTGGGTTTGGTGTAACTGGACATACACTTAGATATGCAATACAGAGCATGTAAATAACTGATCAAAAGTCTCCTGAAGCATCCTATCCTTTTATTCCTATAATGCATGTGATTCACAGTTCTCATTTCTGCTTATAGTTTACAAACAAAATGAGAAAGCCTAGAAAAATTAATAAATAATAAACGGACAATATATAAATTAAAGGAACACTTAAAATAATACAATACTTACAATGCATTATTTTAATTATATTAATAACTAAAGGTTCAGTCATGTGGGATACTTCACTTACCAAGCTCTTCATTAGAATGAGCGGTTCTGTAAAACTCATGTAGAAGAAAGTACATTGTTCCCACAGAATTTTGATATTTAGGACTTTGTTTTTATTCAATTCAGGAAATAAGTCAGAGGACCTCTGGAGCTTTCAACCATTTGCCCTATGACAGAACACATTCTTTGTTAAGTGAATCTGAACATCCAGCCTTGATTTGCAAGTTTTCCTAAAATCATAGATCCTGAGGCTCTGGATTTCCTAATGTTCTTACTCTGACATGTTACTCTGTAAGTCATGGAGTAAGAGAAAACTACATTGAAGGGGTTTACTTTAAAAAGTCAGACAATTACACAAACAGCCTAAAGAGACAGTTAGACATGAACCTCTTTATTCACAAGCACTTTGTAACGTAACCCTACCTACCTCTTTCCATTACATCAGTGGTATCATTGACATAAAAATATCCAATTTTGATGACCGAGCAAAGCTCTCAAGTTTATTTTTTCTAGATGTCTCTTAAAGTGTTTAGTACCAGAAAGTGATTTTTCTAACTTGGTTAACATATATGGCTCTTTGTTATATATATTTTCGAGTAATGTCTGTAAGGTAGGCAAATCGTGTGCTATTAATCATACACGTGATGGGTTTATATCTTTAACTTCTCATGTTGCAATGAGAAAATGTTAGACAAGGGAATAAATCCCAGAATAAGGTCCTTGTCACACCTTCCTACTCCACTTCTACATTTGGTGTCAATACAGAATTCAGTACATGGTATACAGTATGTGTATATATACAGTGTATAGTTCATTACAGGTGTAGAAATCAGTGATTCATATTTTCCATGCTTAACACTATTGATTAAAAAAACATTTTGCAAAAAAAAAAATCACAAAAAACTGTCTCTAAAGATGCCTGGGTTTGTTGGCTTTTGAAAGTCAAACTATGCTATTAATACAAAATTTTTGAACTATGTTTATGCTATCTTTTATTGCTGTGGAAAAGCAAGATAGACATACCAGCTATAGTTTCTCTTGAGTTTCTCATGCAGCATTTGCAAGAATTGGCCCCTGGGGAGCTACCCTGTCCCAGAGCACATAGCCTGCAGTGTAGGTCTGAATCATAGCATCTCTCAAACACTTTCTCAATTAACACAAGTCAAAAAAAAATCTCCAAGGGTGTCATCATATCCTCCAAATCCTTTAAAAGCTAAAGATCAGATCCATTCTTGCATTTAAGTTGCTTCCTACCCAACTATTGTACTTTACAACCTCCTGATACCTTGATGGCTTTACCTAAAACTAAAGGCATCTTAAGTCGCCATCTGTAGTTTATGACACTTTCAAATATGGGCAGAGTCTATCAAATATGCACAGAGGCAAGTACTGAATTTATTATAAAATACTCTGGTAACACGCGGCTTAATAGTCTTCCTGAAACACATATGATATTTTTTTTGAGCCAGAAATCTTCCTTGGCTTCCAAGTTAGCTATGCTGCTGAGAGTAAATGTCTTCTGTAATTTGCTATTATATGCAAACCAATCACACACTTCATACAAAACATATGTTCCAAATTTTATGTAGCTACATTTGAATCTTCTGTCACTTCCACATTTCCTTCCCTACAATGCACAATTACTACAGCAATTGTTTAGTTTCGCTTTCTTCTTCCTTACCCCCTGAAAAGCTCATAAATTCTCTATTATTCTAATTTCACACTCTACTTCTAACAAAAATATTGCACAAAACACAAGACTGTCTGCTTAAACTCTGCTGACATTTTTAGCAATGCAAGCTCCCAACCTACTCACACTCACAAAACACAAAGATATTCTGCTTGTTCCAGACTACACAAGCAGCTTGTTTCTGACTTCCCTTTTAGCCACTAGCAACTGTGCATAAATATCTTGCTTATGAAAACGATATTAGTGTCATCATGGGATTAAAAATATGCTTGATGTCTTGCATCAAGTTTCAGCATGATAAATAAACCCAGTTTGACAATTAGACCTATTAACAATTCTGCAAATGTGTTTGTATGTGGAAAGAGAGGGTCTTGCATCACGTTTCCAGGGCTCCTCTGTTTCAGGAAAGGAGAGGAAAACAGAAGTCTCTCACTTTGGACACACGTCTAGTTGAAATTAATTTACTGGACCATATACAAGTGGTTAAAGCTACTGCTGGACAAAGCAAGCTGTGCACTGAGCTTCCCCTTGCTCTTTAGTCAGCCAACCACTTCTGGTACACAAAAGCCACCACTGGCATGCATATTAAGCAGTGAGAAAAGACAAGGCAGTCATTGATGTGCAGAAAGGTAAAGACAGGGGACTATCTCATGCCCACAGCAGGGTGTGTGACTCAAAGACGTTGCCCTCAGGCACTTTAGGGTCTATAGCAGTGTTCATGCGAGAAGAGCAAGAAATATCACAGGGGACCTTTCTTGGAACAGGTTGGTAGGCAAAGAACTGAGAATTACTTTTGAAAGGAGCATATAATACCTGTTTTCTTGGCAAGGTATGAAATATGTTAATGAAAACTGTTCCTGAGGGCATATAATATCAAGCAAAACTCAATGCAGTCCTTGAGATTAAATATTCCTTGTCCTTAAAGAAGAGAGAACCCCACCAGTTAAGGCTTTACTCCATACTATCTTGTTACATCAGCAGTTATGGCAGTCATGAGAGCTGCTGGACTAGGCAGTCCAATTGCTTTATCAGGTAGAGTAGAGCTCTTACAGTAAAGGCTACCAATAAACCAGCACAGACAAACTTTTTAGAGCCTGTCCTGAGCTAGTGACATAAATTGCTAGTATGCCACTTACTTCTGTCCAGGAGAATAAAGATGTCTTCTAAATAACTGGATTAGATTATGAAGTTGATAGACATTAATCTTCTCTCTCGGCTTGGTCTCGTATCAGTCCCTGAAATTAGATAACAAAACTGAGGCGAGGGAATGTGACTGAAGCAGGTCTAAAGTTGCAGGCAACCATGGTGTAAAAGATTTCAGACTTTGTCAAAACCAGAGAGAAAGCCTGTTGAAAAGCAGATACGTTACAAAATGCTTGACTCTAGCAATACCCTGAGGCAGTGGGAATGTGCATTCCTGTGAGATACCCAACTCTTCAGCATAGCAGATTTTGCTATTTAACAAGCTGTCATATAGGGCATAGTTTCATTCTAAATATCATCCTTTCCATAATTCCAGGCATAAACATAAGCCATTTTCACATGACCATTAGGCAGTATAAAATATTGGGTAAAAGGGTAAGCACAAAGCAAAGCTAATTTGTACCTTCTGGTGCTAGAAATACTGGAGTTATCTCAGTCTCACACATGGGCTTGAGGGCAATTCCTCTTGAAAATGCTGTATTATTTCTTATGGGTTTATTTCATAGTCATAACCAAAATATTTTTATGTGAATAATGTTTTAGTTTGAAACTAGAGTGGCAGCCTGCACCTTTCTATACATTTTTCTCCTTATTTATGTAAAATATCAAAAAGGAAGAAAATTCTGTATGTAAACATTAGCTGCCTAATATGCAAGAAACAGTATACCTTTGGTATGGGATATCGTAGTGAAAATAACAATAGAAAGCATAAATCTCTATCATCAAGCTAATCTAGATTATAAAGCAATCATTGTTTATCCTCCTAACATAATTCATCAACACATTTTTTCTTGAACAAAAGAAAAACCTGGACATTTTCTGCAATTTAAAATATGCCAAGTTATTGCTACAATGAAGATGAGTAGTTACAAAGAAATCTATGCTCCTGAAATGTAAAAAATTAATAATATTTCCCTTAAGAATTTAACTAACTAAATTCTGTTCAGTTTTCTTAAGTGATTTTTCAAATGAAGTTTAGATTTTTGCCCCTACATTTTTAAATACCTTTATAGGCTTTTTGGGGATTGGTTTTAAACCACCACCCCCATCACCCTCCTTATATATGCAATTTCACTTATTTAAGGTCTTCCTGATTTTATGTTTTGATGCATGAGAAGCTTGCCTTGTATAATTTTTTTGTTTACCAATTGTGCAATTAAAATTTCTAGCTTTCAAAGTTCAGTAATTTTACTGAAAATAGGTGGGTCATAGTAAAAACTCAGTGAACTCAGAATTATCTGAGAAAAAAAAAGTGTTGATCATGATCAGAAGCAAAAAGTGAAAACAAAAAAAACAGTCAAACTTAATTCAAGGTTTATGCATACATAAAGTATTCACAGCTGTATAGTGAAGACAAATATCATACTCTACAGATGATTACTAAAAGAGACTGTAATGTCTCTTTTGTAGTCTGAATACATTCCTTGCCTTTCCTTTTTGATATTGGAAAGATTTATAGTTACTTCTCTGTTCAGGAGGTAGATAGAAAGAAGTCTTATAACTGTGTCCATCCTACACACCACGTTCACTATTTCAATCCGCTGCTGCTGAAGTTTGAAGGAGTCCAGTGTCTTTTCATTTCCTGAAGAAAAATAACTTTCATTATTTCAGGAAGAACACCCATACCATGTGCAACATTTAGAATAATTAAATTTCACTCTGACTTTTCTATGCTAGCCTGAAAGTTTGATTAGGTCATGTTGTCTAGCCGGCTGATAAATGTCTGGTTGGTGTTATGAATTAACAGGACTCTGTTTTGGGGTAGACTAATGTCTGCATGGTAGATTAAATGGCAGCACAGGAATGACTAGTGCCAGAACTGCTAGCTCGCTGGTGACTTCATGGAACACCATAAGTCAAAAGGCCTTATCGGCCATTTGGCTTTTCTGCCCTTTCTACCATACCAAGATTATTTGTCTGCTTTTCCCTGCTTGACCATGACATTTGGAAAGACAACCGAGGCCCCTGCAGGCACCAGTAGGCTATACTGGTGATCAGCCTCACCAGTTCTCATCCCCGCTCGCACCAGGCTGGAGTCCCTGGCAGGAGAAACAGCCCGGCCCTCCTCACCACGGTGCTGGGGCCATCAGGGACCCCATTGGCAGCCCCTGGCTCTACCCACTGTACCTGGAAACCATGAGACAGTGGGTAAGGGCACGGCCTGCACTGGGCTCAACTTTGTCTCCCAGCTTCTTCCCCTTCCCATAGTGGCCCTGTGGCCCTGGCAGGCAGAGTAGAGCTCTGTTCACTGCTGTGAACATCCCCCATGGAAACATCTATCTTGAACTGGGATTTTCTAGCAGAAAAAAATGAGGCCCTTCTGATAACAATCTCACAGCACTACTCTCAAAAGTAACAAGACAAACAGCAACATTAAAATCTTGTAGGTGAGAGTTATTTAATAATGCTCTTGTGCCCTTCAGCAACTAGCATCTGAATAAAGGGCATAGGGAAAGTGTTAAGAGCTGAGAAGTCAGGACAGGCTTGCTCCCCCACACCCACTCCCCGCAAAAAATGCATACTCACCTTTACTTTCTGGTAAAGATCTTTTTTAGCAACAAGTTAGTCTAGGACATAGCATGATACCACTTTGTATGCAATGAGTATATAGTTACTTGATTAGATTAGTTGGATCCAGATGTTGACTTCAGGGTTGTTTGTCCTCTTTTTCAGGAAAAAAATATGACATTAATGTTTCCATTACATTTTCATCTCATGCAAAAATGACAAAATATCATATTTCTGCAGCTTTTTTCATAAGTAAAAATGACCACATATGCAAACAATAGATAATGTAATAGGCAACATGTTCTTTCCAGTATTATTACAGTGAAATAGATGCCCTAGTTCAAGGTAGATAACAATGGTGCTATTTTTGATTCCATTGTATATGTTGCTGCTTTTTTAAAAACTATCCTGGGCAGGAATATAAATGTCATTGATATTTTAGTACTGAATCTGAACAGAACTCTATATAGAGCTTGTGGACTGATTCAAGATTATTAGATCCTGAATCTACCAATGTTTCTAATGAAGTAAGCTAATTCTTAGTATATTATTTAACAAAACTGTGACTGGCATAAAAATGTAACGTTATTTAAAGTGAATACTCAATTTCTGATTAGAATAAAATGGGTTAAAAGTTTATAAATTTTGTAACTAGAAACTTTCTACACAAATGTATGGCAATGTAGGGTTTATTCTTAATGTATTCAGATGGGAACTTCCCTTATGGCAGAACAAAAAAGAGCTCATGTGATATTTACAGAAAAGGAGCTACAAGAAAAGGTAATGTTTCTATAGCAACAAAACTTTCTCATTTCCTGTTCCTATTCACACTAATTGTTTTTCTCTGAGCCAGTTCTGGCACTACTACAACCAAGAAAAAAATAGTGCAACAGAAATTACCTTCTGCATTGGTACAGTTAACTCTTCAAATGTGCCTGTCGAGCTGAAACTTGTTTCAAAAGTATGCAATTAATGATCTTGGAGTACCTGTCAAAGATGAAATGGCATTATAACAATTTTGCACTTTTACTGCAATCTTTGTATTGCTGGAGAACTGAACATAGATTAAATTCAAATCAATATTTTGAAAAAAAGTCCTATGAAAAATATATTTCACTGTCAGAAGTATTAGAAAAAATGGGAAAGAGTTATTTTTATACTGAAATATCCCTTTTTTCCTTATTCATGTAGCTAACAACCTTTCAGAACTGCTTTATTTTGAATTTCTATTCATTAAATTTCCTCTTTTCTGACCTAGATAAAAATCCGTTCATACCCGTTTAAAATAAATGGATGTTATATTATAGCTTGTTTCTGGGAAGTACTCCTTCTAAACATTGACACATCTACCCCTTGTATATTCATGTTTTATTGTACAATATCTACAATAAATAAGTGAAGTTTCTACCATACATGGTATAGAAGTCTTCACTGGTGCCTGAAGTGTGCAAGATGAAAAGCAGTTCTTTTCTTTATAGCCTATTACTTAGTAACTCACATTTTGTGATACCAGTGCAAAGCTATCCAGCTGTCAACATCAGCTCTGGCAGTATGATAAAGGCCATAACTGAAGAAAACTTTTAAAGTAGTGTTAAGAGTTACAAGGGAAATCTACAGGGAAGAACCAATTCAGATTTTATGCCTATCATTAAAAGAAGGAAATTAGTTTGGTTTTATTTGGGTTGTTTTCTTTTTTATATTAATCAGTGGGGAAAACAAATCTAAAATGTGGTATTTGTTGTCCAAGTCCGATGAATTCCTTTTATCAGGGTTATTTGAAACAAGCTAAAACATCAAGCATAAACTTCCTACTTCATTATCTTACATAATGCTGAAATAACTAACATTCACTTACTGTAGCAGAGTCAATTAAAGTTTGTAGCAACAGAGAATAATACGGATAATATTTTATTAATAGAAAAATGGTGCTTTCATTTTTGTGCCTAAAAACCATAATGGCTTTTTCTTGGAAAAAGGGGAACATCCAATATTTAGATTACGAGACATGTAGTAGTGATAAGAGATATGAAGAGCTTTTGAAGTGAGGGCATGTCAATAGTAGCTCGCACAGACCTATGTGCCTTTTAAAGCTTTCCAAATACACATAATCAGCAAAACCTTGCCTGCAAGTTATGCATACATTGCATATTTTAGAAACTCATGCCTTTAAAACATTGAACAAAATTTAATAAGACAAGGTTTATCTTCAAACTGTTTTATATATATCCCTTAAAGTAATTTTGCCATAAAGTTATTGCATCTTCTAACATAAAAGGACAAACCTTTTACTGATAAATATATCCTTTACCACAAATTCTTCCACCACCTGGAGAACTAAGGATGTGCTTTTTCATGTCATTGTCCTCTTTATTTGGGCTTTCACAGTGGCTGCTGTATACTTTTTTTATAAGGCATTGGCACTTACTAACTAGCACTTCAAGGAGAAAAAGTGAGTATGAATTAATTAAGCATCACCTAAATTCTCCTCTGTGTGAAAGGAGAACTCACCTGTCACTTTGTTTAGATCTTTCTTGGTGTCATTCACAGGTCAAAAAGTGTTTTAGGAAAATGTAAAGGTTCTATTACCAGTGACAAACATTCACTGTGTAATTTACATTACACATAAAACCAAATATTTAGTCACAAAAGTATTTATGAATTGTTGAAAGATACTTCTCACAATCCATTATGTATACGTATCAAAATATGGATGTGCAAAGTAGCTTCCTAAATGGAGCTTCATGTACCTCAATGGTATTCTTAAGTTTGCATGCAAGAAGGGGTATAGAACACCTCTGGTCTGTTCCACTTTCAGTCCAATCTAATTTAACTAGTATTCATTTCTGCTGTTTTTTCTACAAAGGAACAAGTTTACTAAACAAGTGTGTATGGAGGTGGCAGTAGGAAAAAATAATAACCATCTTGCTCTTGGATGCTTAATGAAGACAGAAGCATTTAGCTGGATCTGTTTTCTAGGAATATCCTCGAACCCTACAGGAGTCACATTTGACCTCAGCACCTGTTAACCACACACACTGCTATACACACAGTTCTGTAGTGAAAGAGGACATTGTATTATGGAGAAATAAGTGTACTTCTTCAGCATAGGTCGTCAGCTGTAGAATTCTGTGTGAACACCATGCAGGTATAGCAATCTGTAATTACATTTATCAGTTTCCTCTGTTTCTGCTAATACTGCTGAGAAATAATAAATCTGGAACGGATGCTATATTCAGATGACTGTCTAATAGCCCTTGATTAGCACATTTTCCCGTGAATTTTGAGGAGGCTCTGAATCCATTTATATTTTTGGTGACCACTGTGTTCTTTGCCAATGACAATTTAATTACCTCCCCTTTGTATAGAATGCCTCCCCAGTGATTCACTTGCTGCATCCCCATAGACAATCTCTGTGACTCCTGCAAAACATAACCGCTTTAGCTGATCCTTTAATTTTCTATTCACAAATGCCCTTATTAGTTTCCATTTTTACTTAGAATAATGATTAGATGGACTTGTCTGCTTCTACAAAACTGTTGAGCTTGAATACTTTACAATAAGGCTTAGAGCGGCTTTTCATTAGTTTATCTTCACCCAGGGCTTAAACAAGAAATGCTTTCCCATTTTATAATTCTCTCATTAGTTGCTGAAAACATACAAGTTTAAGGTGCATAAAAGCATTAGCCTATGTGTCACATTGTTTCCTAACGCTGTCCTGCTGTACTTACACACTTAGTTGAATTCCCATTTTATATAGTAATAATATAGCAATATTTTCCTCTGATTTTCCATAGATTTCAGTACAAAATTACTTGCAAAGTCCCAGTGCTATTCCCCACCCTTCTAGGATGATTTGCTATACTTTAATGATATAGTGAATGCAGTCCTCTGGTTTGATGTGGTTGTCTTATTTTTTCTAAAGATATAATACAATACCTCCAAAATTATGTCTTTTTCCATACCTGTTGACAAGAATCTTATTGATTTTCCTCCACCAACCTTGTTGGTTGCATCAATATTTGCATTTAGACAAAATGTTTCCATTTGTCCAGCTTGCTTTTTACATCTACCTTTGTAATACAAGAATGTAAGACTGAATTTGGTCTTTTCTCATTATATAGTTTTTATCCCTGTTTAGTAAGTTTTTTAGACCTCAAAGTATTTGGGCTATCATTTTTAAAAGACAGGGAAAAGCAGGTATGGATTATACAATTTATAACCAATTCCACAATAAACCAGTTACTTTTATACAAGTAGAAAGTTACTCTTGGAAAATGCTCAATACTTATCTTAGAAGGCAATAACAGATGCTAGCATCAGTCTTCGATTTCACTTACTCGTTCTCTGCTGAATCTCTGTATCGCTAGGGGACACTGGAAACTTTCTCTACAAAAAACACAGAATACATGGGAGCAAGTAGTCCAGAATGGACAGTACACTTCAGGAAACACTGAACAGTGTGTTACTTTGTGTCCTAGTTTCTTTATGGTTTCAGACTGAAGTTTGCTTCCACCTTGTCAGATTAGTCTATCCTAGTGTTGTCTACACCTTACCATAAAGAAAGTATAAAAATTACATTACTGAACTACCATCATAGGTTTTAAGTCTGAAAATTCGCAAATATTCTTCACCTTCATTGTGTTCTTACAGGTCTGGTTTTGTGTCTGCCTCGTTTCTCAGTGCCTTCAGTACCATTTGTTTATTGTTAACATTTATTATCTGTGCACCTAGCTCATATACATAGTCTTTAGGATCTTTAAACTTCGCTTTTCTTGGCTACCATGGCTATGGGAACTCAACTGCATTCCAGCTCCCATAAGTGCTAATTGCAATGAAAAGCACTTTTTTTTGATAGGTGGGGAATTTGTATTTGTGAATAGTGAGGTAAGTCAGATTGCAAGTTGTTTAGATCAATCAGAAAGGAAGTGTTGTTCAGAACCAGAACTTCAGACACCTAGTGACATTTGTTTGCAAAACTCTAACTACACAGAAAAGGAATTTCAGCTTATGGATTGTGAGGCATACACAAAAGAGAAATCTACATCCTTAGGATGTCTTTGTATGTAAAAATGTCATCAAGCTACTGCCAGTCCATCCACTGGACAAGTAACAAATCCTCAGACTACAGAGTGCTGCCTTTCTTCCCTTCAACAAATAAATGCAATCTAAATTGTAATTGCTGAAGGAGAGAAATAAATGGTAACTACTCAGATTCAGTTCAGCTCTTTTGGCTAGTAGCTGCCAAGAAAGATTTTCTGCATCTCAGCATACCTGTGTTTTTCTGTACAGCACTCCATATGCTTAATTCCTCTTCTAGCATTCAGTTCATCACTAGGTTACTATTTTCCTCTGAGTTTCAAGTTCCCAGTCTACCATAAATTTCACTTTGATATCACCCAAGCACCATAGAGAAAATTTGCAAAAGTTATGAAGGTATGGTCCACTCTCGCTACAAAATCACTTCAGGTAAATATATTCATGTACTGATCAACGTGACCAACATACCCTAAATGTCACTACACCTTAGCAAAAGCTGCAGTTACAAAATTTAACGAAAAATAATTTTTCCAAATACCCTTCTTAGTTCTCTTTATGTCTCCATTATATGTTAAATTGTCCAAAAATATTTGGGGTTTACATCTCATTAAAGAGATTACCAAGTGTTTCCCAGTTTAAATAGTTCATTACCTTGCTTCAGAACAATTTTGCTGCAGTGCTACTTTGCCAACCAACACCTGTCTACTCGCATTTAATGTTAATTAACCAGATTTGGGGAATCTCAAAAAAATCCAGACTGATACTTTCTTGGAAAAAGTTGGTGAAAAGATTAGAGATTGGGACTGGAGATAGAGAAATGTGTTTCTGCACCATAGGAAGACTGAGTTTGTTAGGCTTGAACAAGTGGGAAAATAACTGCATGCCATCCTCTACCCATTGAGGATGCAATGCTCTCTGAGCCTGCAGTGTTACTGGTCAAGAGAAATAGGGTTGGGGGGTTCTTCCATTTATGCTGTGATATAACTTCTGCCATTAAGTCCAAAGAGCACTCGTCCTCAAAACATGAGGCCTGATACTTGCATTCAGTTTCCTATACGTTCTTTGAAGACGGGAATCGGAGCTTTCACTATACAAGAAGCAAAAGTCAGTGGTGAAGGGTTGGAAAGGTAATACAAGCATACAAATTCAATGTATTGATAGTGCTCCATTAGGACTGTAGAGAGACTGTCTTCCAAATGCTGTAGATAATCATATGGCACAGCTACTCCAAAGTATAGAGAAATAAAGACACCGTAGATCAATGATGCACACTTATCTTTACCTATCAATACATCTATTATTAGAAAATACTAACAAACAAGCTGCTACCCAGAAAACCTCTAAAGCCATAAAGGAAACATACTACCAGTCAGTAATGTCCACAATGAAATCAGGTATCAATGAAACACCATCAAATCAGCTATATAGTTGGCTGAATGTGACTACAAAAATTCATCCTTAAGTGAACTGGACACGCATCAGATGTGTTAGCGTCTGCAGTATTTCTAATGTATCAGGGACTTCCACGTGGATAAAGTTGATAAAGTTTGGAGCACAACCAGATGAGTGCTAAGCATACCTGAGATCACACACCTCTTTACTTTTTACTTATTATTACCCTATAGCACATTTTTCAATCTTCAAGTTCCTGATTTCAGGCATTTCTTTTGTCTTCTTTAGAATCTGGGTTTGGAGAAATTTCAAATCATCAGCCTTCCAAAACACTTAAAAGAGTTTATTTCTATTTCTTAATAAATGTATCTAAGAACAACTTCCAACCAAGTAATTTTTTCTTCATTTCAATTTTTGGCAGAGTCACATGCTTTTTTCCTGTGGGTCTAGCATTTGCCTCTAAAACATATGTATAGGTAGATTTGACTTCACTGATTACACACTTCATTTCAGTTTAATTACTCCTTCCTCCATCATATAATTAAGTTAATGTTGTGGTTTTATTATATCAAATGCCAGAGAGGCTGTCACCCCCAAACAAAAATAGCAGTCTTGTTCTCAGCACCCACCTTCCTAACAAATTCAAGTAATCCACGTTAGTAAAAAAGTGTTAGAAAACATTTTACAGCCTAATTTTTGCTGCGGATCATTCTTCTTCCACCACAGCTGTTGCAAATAAGCTACGGGACTGATTTCAAAGAGCTCCTAAACCCGACTCTTGCCTTCTCCCCATCTTCATGCTGTTCAGCAGCGTTTGTGCATGGGAGGCAGCACGTCACTGTCCATCTTGCCACGCAGCCAGCAGGTGCCTCCCTTACACCGACACTGTAATTATGGGGCTGTACTCGCACATTTAACTGTGTCCGCGTGCATTTTGGGGGGTGGGTGGAGGGGAGGGGACGGGAGGAGGAGTTGGACGTTGTCTGCCACATTCCTGAAAGTTTAGAAATACAGGGTAATAGAACATAATTTAATACAATTTAAACAAAAGTTTCACAAGCCCTTTTCAAAATACCCCACATTGCCGCAGGAAGTTGGGGAGATAAACAAGTTTTTTCCAGTGTTATCCTTACCCTTCAGAGAGTATGGTCACAGGCAGTCGCTGAGCGTGCGTGTACTGCGATAGAGAGGCCCCAAAATGAGTAGCAGCCAGGAAGGCTGAGGACACCCCATCCTGTCTGTCATACCACTGATGACCGATAACTAGACCTAGATTGAGAAATACTTCTGAACATTTTCTATTAAAAGTTTTCATTTTCCCATGAATCTTAATTTTTTTTTATTTATTAGATCTATTGTATTAAACTTGCATGACAGCAGCAGAATTCATTAGAACGGCAAACTGGCTCAACAAGCACTGTGTTTTTTAATGAAAAATAATTTATCATTAATAATCTATTAGTTTTATCTTGTTTCCAAATTATTCTAAACCATAAAACCTAACTTATTTGCAAATGTTATACAATAAAAAATATGAAGTTTCACTGACTTCACAGCCTTCATAGATCCACTTCTGATCAACATTTTCCCCATTACTGCCCTCAGCATCCTGTCCTGAGTTTTGCATAAGTATTAAATATGCCTAGGTCTCCAAAAACCCAGAGAACCAAGCAAAAAAGTGAACTTGTCTGGCTGCAAAGGCCTTCAGAAGAAGTGCCCATTCAGAGAGCACTGCTAGCAAAAGGCTGAAGGAATAACCAGCTATGCACAGCCAGTGAGAACAGGAGGAAACAAGTAACTGTAACAGGTGGGGAAACTGTAAAATGAGAAAGGATGTGATTAGAGTAGGAGGAAATTCAGGACTAAAATATGAGAAGGAAGTGCTGAAGAGTGAGGGGAGCTTTAAGAACTTGCAAGTGGGCTGTGAGAAAGCAGTCTGAGATGGGAAAATGTGTGTAGGCAGGTACTGGAATGAGGATGGCAAAAAGGGCAGCTGAAAAGGAGGAACTTCCTTCTGGGTGTGACAGGACAGGTAGGATAGGAAATGCCAGAGTGTTTAAGCCCTCTGAGATAAAGGGAGAGGACTGGGATTTGAAACACAAATGGTAGGAGACTAGGAGGTGGATTTGCAGCTTCACTACCCCAATATCTCCTTTTTTGTTTTGAAGTAATTATCTTCGCCTTGGAGCCTTTATATGAAAGGCTTCAGATTATGCAATGCAATTGTTGGAGACAGATTCCTAAGGTCAAAACCCCAAGACATTGAACGTGTCGAACTTCACTTGGAATGTGGATTATAATACAGAATCTCCACTGTAAATGCCAGAGCCACATTCACCATCACATTGATTTTGCTATCACAGCTTATAAAAAAAAACACAGACAGAAAGCATCTGATATACTTACTTAGCTTCAGACTGATGATAACGGCAAACTACCCCTTGCTATTTTGTGGCTTCTTTTGAAGGTGGAAAGAATGTGTTCTAACCACACCCAGCAGAGCATCAGTGAGGCAGCTAAAAGTGACAGTAAATATTAAGAGTTTGTTGAAGAGTGCAGCTTCAGAAGCAGCAAAATCTTTGCTAAATTAAGTTCAGATTGAAGAACAGCTTCAGTTCAAAAACACATGTATGCAAAACCAAGAATATTTCTATTTTGACTTTTTTTTCTTTCAGAGCGGTGGCTTTAATTTTCAGTTGCACTATTTTATAAAAAGGACCTTTTTCTGAAACAGTTATTAAATGCTTCAAGTTGAAGAACTCCTTTGGAGTCCAAAAGCTTCCCTTCGCTCTTCAAAAATGTTTGAGGTTTCTTCCATTTTGGCTACTGAACTAAAAACGCCAGCATCTGCAAAAGTACAGTTGGTAGCTAAACCACATGATTCAGGAACAGCTTAATCCACCTCACCCTCTACTACCCCCACCCTCCCAATCTTCTCAGTCCATACAGATTATAACTTTTACAAACTCTGAAATAATTTAGAATCCTCACATCTTCTCCAAAACCAACCTGAGTACTTGGGTTATAGAGATTATTACCCCTAGTAAGTCACCATCTCAGGGCACAGGAGGAACAGGGCTGCTCCATGTGTGGAAAGAACCAGGAGCTGCAGGCTCTGCCTGCATCGCTGGCCTAGGGGTTCCAGGAGCAGCGGGCAGGGCAGAGCAGCCACATGGATGAAACAAGGTCCATTCATGAAGTCTAGGCAGGAAGAAAAAGAGCCAGAGACAAGCTACAGTGCCTGAGATTCACACAGAAAAGAAGCTACTTACAGTACAGACATAAGGACCACCCAGAAAACAAGACTAGAGACCAGCACTCCTACAACCTAAGGCTAAATTTAAATAGAGCTCCCAGCCCATGGGCAGAGGAGGTGTGGGCTGGCATCCCAGGTGAGACTGGTTTGGGCTAGTAAATCCTATTAACTCCATGAAGGCTCTGATATTATTCTGCAACAGATGTTTTACACCTTTTTTTCAAGTTCCCTGCACATGTAATATAACATGTGCTAACTTAACAGTAAAAGTGGCTAATGTTTCTTCAAATTTATGACATGTTAAGAGTATACATAAGTCATATCTAATATCACATACAGTGATTTTTGATTTATTTGGATTTAGGACTGAACCCTCAGCTAGGTTATCAAGATCAAGACATTAAAAGGCATTGATATACCATAAAAGCAAATGCATTATATAATATTTAATTAAATCCCATAAAGGTATAGTAGAGCAGTGGGGTGTTTGCTTTAAAAGCCAACTTGGCTGCTATATATGCACATGTAGGACTGGATTAGTAAAGCTTTGCTTAAATGTCTGCAAATGATATAACACAAAACAAAAAGAAAAATGCCTAACACCTTATATTCTTTAGGAGCTGGCTTTATAGATGTTTTTGAAACTCACAGCCTCCTCTCTGAATCCATCAAGGGCTAAATATTAAAGATTAGCCATAAGTGCAGAAGTTACTTTTGAAAAATAGTCTCATTTTCTTTAGACATTTACGCCCCTCTGTATCTTCGCTTAAATGCAGCACGATTCTCAAGGTATTGGCAATAAACAAATATTTCACTATGCCAAACATTAACAACCTTCTTGGAAACTTGTCAAAGAACCCTCATCACACCGGTGGGTTTTTTTTCTTTTACTCCATGCTACTGCAGTTTTAAGTCTCAAACTCATAAACAATAATCATATATTACTTCTATAGAGTTGTCAGCGTTCCTGGCCCAAAGAGCAGGGTAGCTACTTCTTTGTCTTTGCTTTATTTCACAGGAGGGTTTTTTGCTTTTTTGATCCTGTCTTCCCTGTCTGGTTTTTCTTTTTTTCTTTTTTCCAGTTGAAATCTCTTGACTGGGCTAAATACATGATCCAAATAACAGCTTATTTATCATGCTGTTTGGTGATGGATGCTTGGTGATTGCCTCCTATTCTTTTCTGACTGTAAAACTGAATTAGATTCTACACCGTGCAAATGTACACAATACACATTGTAATGGCAGCTGGTGGAGTGCCGCTGTCGCCAATTCTGAGCCTTTTTCCAGTCACAACTTCTGTTTCTTGTCTTCTATGTGTAGCTCTCTGCCAACCCCCCTCTCAACCAGCACCCTAAAGAAAATGTAAAAAGTACCAGGCAATGGCACCAGCTGGTCCTATTTTCTGTCAACATATATTCATGGACTCTGATTGGAGTCATGGTCTCCTATACGCCACATTCACACAGAAGAAGAAAATAAAACCAACCAGCACCACTGTACCTCTTTTTCACAAAAGTTAAACAGTTTGGAGAATAAGCTTATGTAGTTCTTGTTCCAGAGATGGTCCTACTTAAAAACAATATGTCAGCTTCTTCAAAACAAGAATGCATATGTGTGCGAACACTGTAGAAGCACCTAGCAGCATGACTTCAGTATCTTTTCTACATAAGTGTTTTTTCCTGAAAGGAAGGGGCTTACGACGTGTTGGTAACTAAAAGAGGTTTAAACTCAGAAATACTCTTATTTATTATCTTTTAACACAGCAGGTGTTCTTAACAGTTACGGACATTTGTTTTACAGTAAGGAATCAGAGGATGAGGAGCCCCATGAAATATGTGTGTGTATCATAAAGGAATGTTAAAAAAAAAAAAAGTAATTTCAACCTATCCTCCTTGGTTTTTTTATGTAGAATTGTCTCTGCTTTAGTAATCAAACATTCTTTAGGTTTTGATTTGTTTTTAAATTAAAGAGGTCTCTAAACTAAAGCACACAAGCTTTTGATTTTAGACCTCTGACTGTTTTTGTCATTCATGTTAAGAGGTAGCAATCTGAGCTGATACACGCAGGTTTAATTATTTTATTTCCCAGTATAATACAATTTCACATAAGCTTACCATTGGTCAGTATATAGCCATAGATATTTTGATGTGGCTACATAAGTGATGAGCCAAAGGCATTTTGCAGACTGCTGCAAGGTTACTAACCATGATTGATTAATGCACTGTTCAATGGTGTAACTGTTAAATAGATCCTTTCTTTTCAGCTGCCAGTTTCTTATTATTGAGAAAACAGCTGAACTACTGCTCTTCCTCTTTCTCCTTGGTCAAAGTGAATTATCTCATTATTTAAACTGCAAAAATGGTGTCCATTTCTGAAATTCTGTGACAAATGTCGTGTGCCTGCTTCACCACAGGTATAAGGGTACATTTTACTTTTTTCATGCATTTATTGTTCTTCGTGTAAAGAAGTGCTTCAAGAGCACATTTAATGCCTAGGGTTTTTAAAGCTATTTGTGATTCCCTGTCTAGCAACTTATCATCTGTCTGGTGTGCACTTTTACAATATTTTTGTTGTACATTCCACTTTCTCTTATACTGTATATTACAGAAACTTTTACCTGAATCCCCATTCTGGCTAACCTCCCTTGGTCGTCTTTTTAAATTTCATAGATTTACATTCTGGAGGTGGAATGAATATAATTTATGGTTTTTTAATGTATGTAAATGGATTTTAATAAAGAAACTTGTTTTGTAATGCTTTTGAGATTTCAAAAAGTTTCCACCTGAAAGAAATTCCCCAAAACAGGCAATATCATTCTTTTTCTAGAGATTTTTTTGCTCTCTGTAATATAAGAATAAGGGAAAAAAAAAAAGATGGAGCATGAATTTGAATCTGTGACTCTCATACACTTGGCTGTCTGAGGCCGTCTCTTACCATACAGCCCTGGATCCTCTGTACAGTACCATGTTCCTCAATATATCTTTCCTTTTGCGATCTCTCTTCATCCCTGAGACACAAAAGTTTGACACTGATACCTTCACCAGCTTTGTAATCATTCAATTACACAGCAGGAATTTTCCAGTACTGCTCCCTGATGGATTTGGTTACATATTATAGAAAATCTTGTGCTAAATTAATTTGGTAAACTGAAGAATCGAGCTTATACATCTTCTTTTCTATAGAATCACTGAATGTGTTCGGTTGGAAGGGACCTTTAAAGGTCATCTAGTCCAACCCATCTGTAGTAAGCAGGGACAGCTTTAACTCGATTATAGTTCCCACATAACTCCATTTTCTGATACAGTATCCTTTCATTTTTAGCAGCTCTGTGTTTGTAACCTTTAGAAGGGACAGAGGTATATAGTCTATTGCTTTAAGCATCATATTTCACCAATATGTTTCCCGAAAACAAATGTTTAGTAAAAAATGGTCAAAGATGCAGAGAGAGGTTTGGATACAAACCTAAATATCCCAGAGATTTTCTTATGTTTCACACCAGAACTAATTTACAGTGTCATACTGAACTGTCTTTATCATTTAGCACTAACAGCTTCCAATTAGTGTTCCAATGGTTTTAATTTCCTGCCCTCTGTCGCCCTCTGTCACCCACTGATCTTATCCCTGGTGGTTGCTTTTCATCAGATTCATTGTTTGGTAACTTCAGTCAGTACCAAGTTTCATAATACCATATATCATGGTTTCTGTGTACACTCTGCAGTGTCTAGACACCCTGGCTTTTTGTGAAATACATGGTGACTACACTAAGAACAAATCATACACCGAAACAGAAAATTTACTGGTCTCATTTGTCTGCAACACTTCTCTCCCTGATCTCTTTATGATCTTCACAAATATTTGCAAAGGTAAAGCATGAAATCCAATGAAAGGGTTGGAGAGGATATAAAAAGGAACAAGTTTGTCAGTTTAAAGCCCCACATCCAACAGTGTGCTGTGAGCTTTCTGCACCATGTTTAAAATTGAAAGCAAGGGAGCAAAACATTCAGAACATACAGATAATAAAGAACAAAACAGACTATAAACGGGAGACAGCTGGAGACAGCAGTTCTGAAACTATAATCTTCCTTGAGTATATCTAAAACAGAGCAATCATTTCTCTTCCTTGACATTAGCAAAGCATAACTCTGTTTCACTGAAAATTCAGACTTTGTTCTGATCTTCTCTATGTAAGATTTAGTCCTTGGTGACACTGTAACTACCAAGTGCTTTAAGAATCAAAAAGACAGTTACTCTGTGCAAGTTATCAGAGGGTACTGGGGATATACAAAGGTGTATCTGACCTATAAAAAGTGAAACAAAGAAGGAATGTTATCTGCATTATAACAGGAATAATTTGTTAGAAGATGTCACAGAAGTAGAGCATACTTGTCAGGCATGGTAATAAAAATCTCACAAGTTGGCTTCAGCTTGTGTTTTCCTCAGAAAAAAAAACTTAGAGCCCTATTCCCATCATCTTTGCATGAATAGAAACTGTCCTGAGTTGAGCAGAATCATCGTGGTATAGTCTACCATAAATTTATTTGAATGGTCCTACATGAACCTGAAAATCCAGAGAGAAATAACTTGGAAAGGAGACAGTCAAACAACTGATTTTAGAGAGAATTGTGCGGCAATCTCAAGACTGTGAAACACATGGTGGTTCAGCATCACTGAAAAAGACATGGTAACTCAGGCCTAAGTCAAAGGCAGCAGTGGCGGCAGCAGGAGGCATATTGACTGAATGCTGAAGAGCAGATTCCATTCCCATAGATACAAAAATGGAAAGGAAACATGAAGTAGAAAGCTGTGGGGTATGCAGGTGATCTAAGGCACTTCACTTAGTAAAATGAGTCCGATCTTCCAAAACGTGCAAGAAATAATCTTACCAGGATTTTGCCAGAGTGTGAGGTGTCACACTTTTGATCTCTAGGGAAGAATATTATTACAATTTCATTCTGCCAGAAAACAGTATTTACTAAAATCCTATGTGAGTGCACTCTTATTTTTTCTTATTATATATATGCTAAATAATAGACATCTATGTCTCTATCTTGCCATGATATAATTGATTTATTAGCAGGAAAGCAAAATGCATTTTAAAATGGCAATTCATTGAAAAAAAATAATTCTTGCTATAATTTTATAACTACAAAAATGACAGGATACCACCCAGTGCCTATAGGAATCTACAGGAATCTATAAACTTGGGGTTATATTGGACATTTCTCCAGCTCCATCTATCACTGCAGAATGTCCTGGAGCCTTGATTATCACATCACTTGAGGATTGTCCAAGTGCTATTGCATTAAAAGCTGTATTTCACAGTCCTTGCTTGATAGGGTGACAAGTTACATCAGTGAAAAAAGCTTACCTATTTACGTGGAGAATTCAATCTGGGAGCCTAGCATTATTCAAAGTATTTCAAGGTACCTAAGACTTCTGCATGGAACTGGCAGAGACAATAAAGGGTACGCAGGTGACCAGTGTCCATTTGCCCTCAGATTTCACTGGGTCCCTATGAGTGGGGAAGTGAATAAAGCCATGGGCAGCACCCAGAGAAGTCTACCTTCACTCAGGTTTTTCCTGTCTTCCTTTAAGCACGGCTCAACCAGATGCAGTGCTGAAAGTTCTTCAGAACATGAAGGGAATAAACATCCATCAAAAAATAAAGAAAATAAAATCACACTTTCATTGTCAGAATTAAGATGCATGAATAGGAAAGGTTGAATTATTGAAAATATCCAGCTGTACGTATCAACCAAAACAAGAGATACATGTATGAAATTATGTGTGTCCATATATATATAAAGACTTGGAGCTAGCCACTAGTCAAACATATACACTAGTCTAGATTTCAATACAGATTAGAAAAACTGTAAAGGCAAAAAGTGAATAGAGCATTTCTTTGCATAAATCCAGTTATGATTTTGGGCAGTCAGTAGTTTCTCGTAGGCTTTGTAGATGGAATTAATATACAGAAAATAGACAGATTTGAAATCTTTGTCCCAAATTTTTTTCACCAATAAACCACGTGGGCTGTGATTTCTTTGATTTTACTGATAAAGCATTCATTTTTTGCAAAACACTTTGGAATCTAACCCCTTGGTCCTAACATGCTTAGGTACCTCCAACATTTGAAGAAACTACATCCATTTATGGTTTGTGCACATGTATATATATATATATATATATATATATATATGCACACACACTTAAGCACATAAAACTATGCAAACACACTAAACTCAGATTTGATCTCATTGGCTAGTGAAGAGCACTAGCAGTCAGGGCTTTCTTAGAGATAAAATCAGGGTTTTTTTCCTTCCAATTTACCTGAGAAAACAAAACAGCTAGAGAAATGTCTAAAAGAAGTTATAAGGAAATGCAACAATTTTACTTTTCACACTACCTGTTGCTATCATTTGTCCTCCTGTGTGTTAAGTTATACATTCTGCATAATTAGATACTGTTGAAGCTATAGACTTTGCTTCTTGAAATAACAGTTCTTTAGTTTTTCTGTGTTGGATGTTATTGTCTTTTGAGGGCATTTGAGATTATTTCTGAGGCACACTTTTAGAACTGACATTTCACTGTAATTAGGGCCCTTTCACATCTCTGTAATGCAATCAGTCAGGGTTATCAAGAAGTTTCTTTTTCCTCTTTTAGTGGCAGATGAGCAGCTAAAAATTATTACTACTATTATGTTAGATACTTTTATTTAATTACTAGAAGGCATAGCTATTGTGTTTTGAAGAGATTTTGGAATTAAAAACAGTGATGAGGAAATAAAAACAATTAAGACTGAGGCAACAGAAATGAAAAACAAAACACACAAAACCCCTCAAACCCAACAAACATTTTCTTTGCTCTTTAGAAGCAGAAACAATAGAAGTTGTCTCTAAATAATTCACACACGGTGCCAGGCCGGCTTCTCAGAAAGCAACATTTCCATTTTCATTTACAAGTTTCCCCAAATGTTTCATTAAAATTCAAAGGCTGTGTTGGAAAGCAAACTGAAGTACTTTCAGGTATAGAGATTTGGGGTAGGTTTGGGGGTTTTGTTTGGTTGGGTTTTTTTAGTTTTAAACAGGTTACCTTCTCTTATCATCTTCAGCAGCTGGTGCTTATAAATGCAACAGCTTTTTTAGAACTGTTGAATTTAAAAACCTCTCAAGACTAAAAAAAGGCTCATGAGATGCGATGCTAGTACATTCTGTCCTCCCATGGCCTTTGCTCTGCTGCTCTGCCTCCTCCCTGGCTCAGTTTGTGGCACTTCATTGCAGAGCCTGGTTTTTCTGGTGATGAAGAGATAATGGACCCTCTGAGAAATAAGACACCACATAATAATGGTCTGCTCTACAGAAGTAGTCCATTTTAATTTCATGGTTGTTGCGTTATCCCAAATGATTTCTCACAAGACATTACAGCAGGATCACAATAATGCCACCACTGGTATGTACATAAAGCAAAGTTAATTTTAAAAGTGTTGTTCTTTCAAGTACTTTCTTTCTCTAGGCTCTATAAAACATTAATTTTTGATGACTGAATCTCCCCTTTCATTCCCTTTTTCCATAACAAAAGCATATATATCCTATATATATGCATGGTCAAAGCTAAATTTGAGGGGTTTTGTTTCAGAATAATTTAGGGATCCAAGACCAAGTACACAATATTTGGTGAGTAATATTCAACGGCAAAACATTTTGAAAGAATAGCATTGAAAAAAGTAGGATATTCATACAAGGGAGAAAGGAAAAAAAAGAAGAAAGTTCTTAACGTTTTTAGTAGTGGTTTTTTTTTTCTTAAAATACATGAAATTTATTTTATTTCTTTAGTGATTCAGGAGCTCCAAGACTGTAAGTAGTTGATACAGCCTTTTTTGTCAGATGAAGCACTGAAAATTTTGATTATCCTTTAAAAAAATCCATAGTTTTTTTAACTATCCTGATATATATTTAGGAAAATAGCGCAAAATTATATCTGCCTTAAAATTACAAAGATGCTTATTGCTGTTGTAGGCCTATGAACCGATATCATGAAAATATTTTAAGATATTTTTGATGTTTCTACTGTCTCGGTGGCTGTAATTTGTACTTCCAACAGAGCTCTAAAATGAAAGGCTCTTTTGACAGTGAACATGACCCCTTGCTGTGCATGAAACACTTGTCTCTTTCCATATGTTTTCTAGGGGTAGGAGAATTTTAATGTCCTGGCATATGAGTTCATTTTAGTTACTTAGCATACTATGAGTTATTGAGTAGTGGTATGAGCTATTAAGGTCTCAGGGGAAAAAAAATGTAAATTAGCATTGTAAATACTTTATAGCCATCTATAAACATATCATCAGAAATATCAGTCACTCTAAACTCAATCTGAATGTTCATGTATTTGACTTAGGGCCATGTCCCTGGTAGTGGCTAGTAGCAAGTACTTGTCCAACATTAGAATACTACTTCTAAGATTCGATCCCCCTTTTCTGGGGGTCTAAAGACTGCAGACTTCCCAAATTTGAGTTGCAGTCATCACTAACAGTTCTTGATAGACTTTCATGATTTGTTTCTAAATACTCTATTACCAAGAGCTTGAAAGATAGGAGCTCCTACATGACCAAGCCGTGTAGTCACTCTCCTAATAACACAACATTATCAGGATTATTTTAGCAATATCTATTATGGGGAAAATACAGCAAATGCAAGTAAATTCCTATGAAGTAAAAGATATGTCAATAATCCCACACATTCTGTGGCTGGTCACTAGCATGAAGGCAAGAAATTTCATAACTGGGGTATACAAATAAATGGTGTCAGGACATTATTCATATTGTGCAACTCACTGGTTCAGCATGGCTAACTCTTCCTAGTAATTAATTCAACGAAAAGAGGAAAAAAAATTAATCATGATGCCTACTGCTGTCAACAACAAAATGTTGTCTTGAATGGTAGTCTTACAGCCAATTTTAAGATCTAGCTATAGGTTTGTAGTGTGGAAAGTTTATTGGTACTGTTTCTGTGACTTTTTCATTTATTATAAATAAAAAAGCTCTACATTTTTTCAAGCACTGATTCTCTTCATCTCCCAGTGTCTTGTCTTCTTCTTAGTTTCAACATCCTCCACTGCAGGGCATTTACAGATCATAAAAGACAAGGGATTTTTTTTTTTTAATGTTTCTCCTACTGCTTTGTGATCTAATATCTCACAGAGGTTTAGCTGGTACAGGAACTTCTAAGATCCTCCACTCATTTAAATTTTCCAAGTCCATCAAATGTCAGAATTCTCAGAAGATTGAAAAGACAAGATTTTTAAAGCAGGCTTCGGTTATGCCTACAAATCCTGTCAGGGAAGGAGAAGAGGGGGATAAACTTGTGGCTAATTCAGAAACCTGCCTCAAATGGTTGATCTGTTCCTGGCTAATCTTTTGATGTGACAGTTGTATCAGAAGCCAAGGTCATATCACGCTTCTGCTTGTTGATACTGGCAGATCATCTGTCAACAGGCCAGACATGCTACCTCCACAGACATATCCCATGCCCTAATTCTAGGTCTGTAAAAGGAAGAGCTCAGGAAACCTTTATCTTCTCATTCAACCCAAGAAGAAGATATTCAAAGTGCAAAATACATGCTTTCAACTGCATTATAATATGCATTTGAACATATAACCCTCTTCAGAACTAGTCTTTCATAACAGTCTCAAAATTTAAATTTTCTTGGATATTTTAGGGATTTTACAGTAGCCTACAACATGGAATCCCTACAACTTCAGCTAAAATAATGCAGGTTTTGAACATATTAGGCTATTAGCTTAAGTGACATTGAGACTGTTTCCTCCGCAGTAAGACAGCAGATTTTCTGTTAACATCCAGTAAAAACAGAGTGGTGGGTAAACATAAACAACTGAAGTCTAGTGAAAAATACCCCGGTGGTTGCACTAAATCTCCACTTACAAAGCACTTCTTATGTTGACTTTGTAGAGTAAAATATAAAAAAGCAAACTAGAAGTGAGGAAAGAAGGTGAGAGTTGCTCCCTGATCAAATCAACCTCCATGCAAAGTGGTATAAGTGTCAGTAAAAACAAAGAAATAAGTGCAGTCATCTCTACCCACAACACTGCTGGTGTGGATACTCAAGTCTTCCATCCATGCTATTCTCACCTACTGCAGGATCTGCCTGAAAGCTTACTCATGCAACTCATTTAGCCTCACCCCACCTTCACACACACACACACACTTTTCCTCCTTTCCAGGTGTACACTAGAAACATTTACAATAAACCATACACAATAATTCCTGGATTCATTCTGTATGTCCACTTACGATTCCAAATTAACCATTTACATGTGTATTGCCTAACATTGACATACAGAAGTTAGACCACTTTTCTTAGACTGTGGTTTGTTAACTCCTGAAACTCTTTAGTTTTACTTGATTTGAGTAAGCCTAAATAGTCCTATATAACTGGTACATTTTACACCTATTTAGAGCTTGCCTGCATCCTGAGTTCTAGTTTTATTAGGAAAAAAATATTGAATTTGCACATCACAGAATTGTAGGGGTTGGAAGGGACCTCAAAAGATCAAGTCCAACT
Source organism: Laterallus jamaicensis coturniculus (assembly GCA_022605575.1). Taxonomy (NCBI): domain Eukaryota; kingdom Metazoa; phylum Chordata; class Aves; order Gruiformes; family Rallidae; genus Laterallus; species Laterallus jamaicensis. The sequence continues at coordinate 10,664,510 of JAKCOX010000005.1, forward strand.
CCCAACATCACTCCTTCGACTCACTGACATGGGCATGAAAAAACTGTGATAGCCTTGTAAAATATAAAGGCATGTGGGAGGATTTAGAATGTTTATTAGCAGTGTAATCAACCCCATTGCTTTTTTTTTCTTGTCATAGTCTTCCAGTGAAGTTAAAAAAACAACCACACAGTTAGTGAGATGAAGCTAAATAAGAGGCCTATATGATGGCAAGTCAGCAAATTTGTGGCAGCAATGTTCTCTGTCTTGTATCCCACTCTTGGAAGCAGCTTCCAAGTGAGCGTTTATCTATTGCAATACTGACAGGCAATGGATGTGCTGTCATTTGAAGCCCAGCATGGAGGTCACAGCTCTCAGTTAGGTGTGAAATAGAGAGCAGAAAGATGTAGATGGTGATTAGATTAGCTCTTCTGGTCACTACTGAGGTCAAGGTTGGAGCCTGCAACTCACTATTCAGTGTTCAGCAGCTCCACTTTTGTCCTGCCAAAGTAGAAGTAACAAACTGCTTCTTCACCGAAGTGTGTTAAATGATTACAGGTGGTTTAAAATCTTCCTCTAGTATTTTTCATTTGTTTTGGCTTCCATTTTAAACTTAATCTCACAGAATTAGGAGAAAAGAAGGAAAAAAAAAAAAAAGAAGTTTACTCTATACAACTGAGTGGTTTTCTTTAAAATGTCACAGCCAGAAACTGCAGTGGTGGTGATAGTGTTTTTGCCTGTTCCTACACTTACACCCACTTTTGTTTTATTCATTTCCTAAAGCATTCCAGAGGTGTCAAGAGCCCCATATACAATGTCCTCTTGCCATAGCAGAGCTTAAACCCACACCTCCAAGGAACAGCTATAATTGCTGCAAGGAAGCACTCTCTATTCCTCCTGTTGAGGCTGTCACACTTTGCATATGAGAAATAATTAACTGGAGCATGAATGTCTAGTAAACTCTTTCAAGAGCGCATCTCATGTTCCTCTTCCTCCTCAGTGCAGGTTCAGTGTGTCTCACAGTGATTAATGTAAAAAACATCCAGGCAGGACAATCTGGTATCCAAAAATCCTTACCCTCTCCCCTTTCCCTTGCCTGGAATGGTTTAATCAGATAGCCAGGATCAAGCTATTTTCTTTTCTTGCCTGTCCAAAGTATTAATTATATGTGGCCAATGGAAATGTTTTGGTTGCTCATCATTTTGCTCAGTCTAAAATAAATTTCTAAGAACATTTCCTCCAGGTAGGGAGTATGAGTTTTAACACACACCCCACCCCCCTGCCTCCCCTCTCCACAAAATAAAAAAGAAAGAATGCTTGAGTCCAGTCAATGTGTGGTCTTCAGAAAGGCACAAGCTCTTACACTTCATCTTGAGATGCTGAGTTATGCTAGGAATGGAATTGGAGGACCTTTAAGGTCAGAAAAGAAAGGATCTACAGTGGCAGGGTTTTAGAATTAGTCAGGAGCTGAAAAACATTGATAATTAGCCTTTGGAAATAACCCCAAAAGTAACACCTACATATGCTACTAATGATTATTTTCATACTAGAGAGCACCAGATAGGATTTAGGGTGCTCCCTTCTTTCTCCAAAGCAGCTGGTGGGACTTGTTTTCACTCTTTCCATTTTAATGTTGGTTTTGCTGTGTTATTGCACTGAAGTTTAAACTGAAGATGTGAACTTTATGTTCTGTTTTGAAAACTGTGAAATCAGTAATCACACTTATAGTCATTCATTTAGAAAGGAGTTCAGTACCATGGGGGAAGATGCTCACAAAATTGTCTCTTGCTCCTGTGTGTTTCACCCTGGAAGCTGGCAGCTTTGTTGTTTCTGAAGAAAGCTGACAAAAGAAAGTTTTAACAGAATCAAAACCAGTTGTTTAGTGCTGAGGCCATGCCCAGTCTTCCCATACTATTACAAACATATGTTCAACCTTGAGCATGCTGTCCTCCTCTTTTGTTCCAGCTCCTTAAGGCCCCACAGAAACCTCAAATAAACCTTTGAATGGATGAGGACTCCAGACAAAATTATTTCTAACCTTTGTTAAAAGATGATGCACAAAGACTAATAAATGTTATTAGTAGTAGCTTATTATTATGACTAACATTTGCCACAGACTGTTCTTTTATTCACAAATGCACTCCTATGTTTATCTCCATTTAGATTGGTAACAAAAGCTGATGAATACTTACCATGCATAATTATCAAGGTACAGATTATTCACTGCAAGTCATAGTATGCACCTTGTTCCATGAATTACAGGATTATTAAACAAGAATGTGATGAATGAATAAGCCAGTTCTTGTTTGAAACTTCAGAAGCTTTCAGTAAAATCCATGCATAAGCCAACATGTGTATGAGTACTTGGCATTTGACAGTATTTGTGAGTTACCAGTAACACAGCTTCCAGCTTCAAAGCAATCAATCAAACATCAGTCTGCACTCTAAGCACCACTGTAGCGCAAACTTCATGATAGTAAGAAGGTCATTTCCACCACTGTCAGACAAAGTAATAAAATTTTAGTGAATCTGTGAGTTGGGCCATTTCTTTAGCCAGAAACAAAGTCAGTCTCTTTCTCATCGCACTTCTTAAGTTTCTATGAGATGCACTCTTTCGATAACTAGCAAGCACTGAAAAATAAGTTAAAGTGGAAGTCTCTCCGGAAGATCTCTTCACCTAATCATGATCTAAAGCTTAAAGACAAGGCTTGTACCTGCAAAGGAGCTGCAAACAGATTTACAAGCTCCCATGCACATGATTTGGCTCACAAACACTATATCTTGCCCACTTCTTCACTATACCCTGTTTTAGATTGGCTTTTCACCCACGGAAAAATCTGGGTGTGTAGGCTAGAAGAAAAGTACAATGGGATTTGGAGAGATATTCGAATGGAAAAGGAGAACAGAAACTCGATAGCAACTACAGCATACAACCGGAAGGCAGATGCCTGCCTATTTTTGCTGTCATCACAGAGCTGAGTGCCATATATGCTCGGGAAAGGAGGAAAGAAAAGACACCATTCTGCAAATGGAAACTAGAAAGGCACACATTTTCAGTACAGAATGGTAGAGGGAGGAATTAAACTCGACACTTGTCTTAACACATTACCTTAACATTCAAATTCTGCTGATGAAACATGGAATTTCATCTGCTGCCATGTAAAACTGCCAATACTGTGTGTAAGAGGTATTAGAGATCTTGCTTACTTGGAAAGCCTACAGATAGACATTTGTGAATGGAAAAGATTGAATAGTGTAGTATTTTGCTCAAGAATATTTTCATACACAAAAATACTCACTTAGGAAACAGCACATGCTAAACATCCAGAAGAACAAAACTCAATAGACAGAAACTGTTGTATCAAAAAAGGTACCAAACACAGTTTAACTAATGCACTGCTCTGAACATGACTGAACCAACTGTAGAATCTGTACACCTATTTCTTGATTAATTAAGGTTTGGATCACTTATCTTGTGTTTGTTGAAACCAAAGGGTCAAATTTAGTTTCATAAAGTTAATCACATACCTTATGCCTTCTTGAGCAGGATCTTGAGAGCAACCCTCAGAAAATACTGGGAAATCTTCCCGTGTACAAGCCAATTCTTCATCAACATCCACTTTAAAATTAAAAGTTAGACAGGAATGGGGACACAAAATAATTAAAGCAATTAGATTAAAGATGAATATTTACGCTTTAGACTTTGTACAGTCTACAGTTAGAAAAGCAGAATTTGCTTAAATACAGAGTTGTGCGTATTTCTATCAGTGGGGAACACAAACCTGGTGTAGCAGGTAAGAGTATCCAGTTCAGCTAACATACAGAACACACCACATTGAATTTCTTTTAAAGGTTTTATTTAGTGTTTCATACAGTAAGGACTCACAGAAAAAAATAATGAAAGAACTGACATGCCAAGATTCTTTCTCTCAAATACATTTTGGTTTGTTTTTAAAGCAATTATAAAAAGTGCTCTAATTGCTACTTACTTCAGGAAAGGTTTAGCTCCGCAAAAATGTGGACTAGACCAAAGATATTTTGAGAGATTTTAGAAAAATACGCAGCGATGCCGAACTTGCACCTATGTAGTGTTTGGGGTTTCATGGTTTTTACCTCTTGCAGACAAGGGGGGAAAAAATAGAAGTCTGCAACCTTGGCAGTTGTTTCACGTTAGATGATGCATTCTGTTTCATATAAATTTGTTACAGTAGTTAAGCAAAACAATGGTGCTTCTATTTTCAAGCCATGTTATTTTTTAACATGTACCAGAGCTGTCATGCAGGCAGCCTGTTTGCCTGCTCCACGAGAAGGTTTTATATTCCAGAAGGCTTCCACCCCCTACTCTCTAATGGTGAAAATAAATCAATTTCATCTGCTGGTACTTTCATTTCTTCTCTTCCCCCCTCCTCCCTGCTTCCCTCTCCTTCCTTTGTGGGCCCCTTTCCACAATGCCATATGGCAGCTGAGGGAAGGGTACGGCAACGATCTGCATTTTCAGCTCCTAACAAAAGATGCAGTAGTGTCAAAGAGGCTAATGAATGCATGAGACATACATGTACAGAGAAGTGCCTCCAGTCCTGTCAGGAAGGACTAAAGAGAAGCCTGATAAACCTGACATCGCTTTAGCGCAAAGAAAGGCGGCAGTGCTTCTCTTAGTAGTTCATCTCGCTCCCATCCATCTCCCCCCACCCCCCCCTTTTCCCCTCCCACCCCTTTGGTTCCCTGCCAAAATCCCATTAGCTCTATTAATGACATGTGGTTTGAAGTAAAAGCGTGTGGCAGAACAAGAAAGGCACAAGATCAACCATCCTATCTATTCGTTTTTGATACATGTATCACGAGATAGAATTATTTCAGCAGGGGCTGTGTCAGCTTGGCTACGTGAATAGCAAAGAAAAAGAATGCAGCAAGAGGCTGTAATCAGTTTCTCCGCTGTCCTAATTCAGCTCACTAAAGCCTTAACATATGAATAGATGAAACATAATTTTAAAACGCTGACAAAGTTTTCAGCGTTCGTGTTCAAAATGCAGCTTGGGCTTTGTCTGCCTCTCGCCCTCCCCAAGACTTTAAGCCATTTAAATGCACTCCCTGGTCAGCATTGTGTGGCAGAATGAATACACCCTGTACTAGTCCAACCACTTACTTAGGCCTCCCTTAGTTAAACAGAAAAAAAAAAGGCACTACCACATTCTTCTGGAAGGGTCCAGAGCTCCAAAGCTCAGAGACATGGCATTTCAATATGCAGAAGGTGTTTTTGCCTGGAGTACATTCAAGGGCTGCCTACAATAAGGTTTGCTGCATTTCTTAATTATTTAGACCTAGCACACTTGTAACTTGATTTGCCTGAATGTTTCTAACAGCAGACATTTTAACAAGAAAAAAAGAAATCCATTCTCAAACCAAAAGAAATCCTAACTTTAGCAAGCGAAGTAATGTCTGCTATGTTTATAAGGCTATATTTATTTAGTTCACTGAAGGTCAACAAATAGTTAAATTTCATTCAGAAGACTGTAAAGTTTGGGAGCCATAGTTCCATTTTTAATAAAAATTAAAATATTTTTATAAGAATAGAGTTTAAAAAGCACCCGAATCTATTCCACAGGTACAAATTCAATCTTTCAACATTTACACATGCATTTCTCTCTCTCATAACTCAGAAAATAACTATTGACCTGTAGCCGCCTCTATAGGCAGAAGTGTGAAGCTGTGAGTTTCCACTGGATTTAGCTGCACTTGAAGCCCGATTGGATTTGCTGGTCACAGCAACCACCCTTTCAACCCATAGATGTCAATCTGAGCTGAGCTGCAACAAGTCAGCTGTTCAACACTGCCTTTTCTCTTCGAGAACATCTGTTTGCATGGCTGATGTCCACTCAATGGGGTGTGGACATTTTATTGAGAACGCAGCAATCTGGGCTGCTTGGGGATCCAGAAATCTCTTTTTCTTCCCATCTAGTTTTTATATTTCATATAAGTTTAACTGTGTTCTTGCACGGTTTCCTTTCAAGGGTTTTTTTTAAAGATCCAGTTATGGTGCTTCTAAGCACAGTTGCAAATACAAGATAAAAAACAAACATCTGCAAACAACAGAATCCTGGATACGGAGCTGTTTGATATTTTGATTGGAAGTGCCAACAATCCCTGTGATTTTAAAGGCCCAAGTGGCTTTAGATTCTAGAATGTGTCCACAAGTGCTCTTGTGGACATCAGCCATACATACTGATTTCATCTTGAAATCTGCCCAGCTCTAAGTATCTCTCTAAAAAATTGACGCTTCCTTGTCCCTATATCTGGACTTCAGTTGGGTAAAGATTTCTGGGGATGTGAAACTATTTCTTCTCAGTTGTATCACTTCAATGACATAATAGGTGCGTCATTAGATATATCACAGGAGAGAGAGAGAGAGTGTAGAGCCTTCCAAACATGGATAACAGCAGTGTGCAGTTAACTCATACTATTTCTATTCTGATGCCAGAGAGTGCTTACAAATGAAAATATACGAGCACCCTGGGACATGCAAGTATGGGCACATGTCCAGCCATAAGGAAACCACAGGCTAATTGCATTCTTTGTCCCCATCAGTGCTTCTTTCTTCCTAATATGATAGCCTTTGCTTATCTGGGTTTTGCCCTGACATGGTGCTGGGCAGCTTGCAGTCCTTCAACTGTCCTCAGCCCAGGGCCCATCCTAGTTCCACCTATGCTGTATTACAAGCCACTTTCCTGCCATGTTTGCAGGTGTAACTCAGTTAACACTTTGTCTGGTACACACAGATTGTGGCAGCACATCCATTTTGGCACAGGGTCTCGAGGCAATACTCTTACCTTTACACATTTACATCTTTGTAAAATTTTTACATCATAGTGACTCACTAGCTGCTGACTAGAAGTTTCTATACTCAGAGTGAACTCACCTGTGGTTTGGGTTTTAGCCCATACCTTCTTTCATGGCCTGCTTTGTTCTACATAAAGCCAATAAACTAGCTCATTTTGGGAAAAGTCTATATCCGTTTGTCAAGAGCACAGAAGATAACTTGTACTTCCCTTTACTTTTACCACACAGCATAATTGAGGTTCATTATTTGAGAGCACAGAAAAAAAATTAGTTCTAGCTTTAGAGATTCTATGCAGAAAAAATACTTTAGATATTTTTCTCTAGAAACATTAGTTAAAACTTGAAATAATTTGATGTAGAGAATCTCCACTAATACATCCTTTCACCACAATGGCAACATCTCCTTTGGATCAGAGGTATTGTTTTAACATCCAAAACGCCAAGGCTGCTAGTGTAAAACCAAAAGGGATTTCATTTTTCTGATGGAAACTATTCCCAGTGCAGATCAAAACAGGAGAAAAAGAAAAAAAAAAAAAAAAATCACACCAGTCTTTGCAATATAGAATAATATTCCTTTTGATAACACTCATCTTTTCCCCTTTGATCAAAGGCAGACAAAAGACAGTAAGGTCAGGAGAGTGTAGAGTCAACATTTCCCTGATAATTGGGAAAGCGATGGACCCAAGCAATTCACCCAAGTGAAACCAAAGCCAGGCTTTTTTTAAAAAAAAAAAAATTCTTCACAATGCCTCAAGTCTTCAGACTTGGTCCTGGAGGGTAAAGTGCTTTCTGCCAAGATGTAGCAGGGAAGCATGAAATACCTAACTTCTTCCTCATCGTGTGGATTAGCTGAGCTAAGAGTGAGGCTTGAGCATGAAGTGACTTTAAAAAAAAAAAAGAGGTTCATTGCCTGGGCCAATAGCCACTTGACAGGAACTAAAGGCAAGAGAGTAAGATGGGGCAATTCTCAGGGGGTTTAAGTTTTAGATTAGAAGAACTTTCAATATATTTTCCCTCCTCTTAGTCATAATTTTATCTACCATGCTTGAAATTGCAAGTATGGCACCTCAGGTCTATCTGACTGCAGCAATTCTTTCCTGGCTAGTAACAGATTCATTTCTGCTAAAATTCTATTACTCCCAGCCATTTCTCTCAAGGATTGTAACAATTCTACTGAAAACAGATCAGCGGCTTTGGTATAATCTTATTCCCTATAACTAGAACAAGGTCTCCTTCTAGTAAATCCTGCAACTAGATGTGACAAGAATAGAAAACCTCTTTTCATTTCCTCCCTGCCACACAGACAGGTAGTAATGAAAGACATTTTGAAGTTTTCTGACTCCAGATGCAGTGTTAATTGCCAGCCCTCAGTGAAGGAATGCAGCTAATGTTATAAACATTTTTCCCTACAGCTTTGACAATAAGCAGAGACAGAGCAGGAGGGGTCATTCCTCATGTGTGAGGTTGACAAATAAAGGAAGTTAGTATGGAATAAACATGTAGATTCTAATAGATTAATTAAAAGGGCATTTTCATTATCTTTGATGTTTATGAAACAGACCTTGTGTTTAGGCAAATTAAAACCAGAGTTTACACTATAAATTATATGGTTAGACTTGAAGTGTTATGCATATCGAACTGGAAGAAAAAATTACAAGGGCTCCATAATTCAATCTCAAAACCCTTAATTCTGGTCTTTTAAAAATATATATATTAAGGTGGAATCAGTTTTGCTCAATACACGTGTGGTTACGCCAAAGATTGAAACTGAAGGCCTCATTGTGTTTATGGAATGCTCTGCAACATTTCCCAAGTTACTTGAATTCTGCTGTGGGCATTTTCATTTTTATATTTTTTTTATTTTGACCACAGACATGCATTTGTTGTGAGCATCTGACATTCAAATGTTTAATGTTTCTGCTTGCTTTGTTAAATGTGACTCTTCATAATGGTTACACAAATGTTTGGTTTCCTTTGATTACAGGAGTAAGAATAAGCGTGAGAAGTAATTTGGGCTCTGAATCTGCATTGTCAGGCAGCAGCTCTACAGCAGAACATCTTATGAATTTTTACCTAACAGGAAGTTCCTCATAGAACTTCTATCATAGGTACAAATTAAGCAGCTATATTATGTACAGAATTTCAATTTCTCTGATCACATTCACACAAAGCAACTGCTTATGGATGCACCGTCCCAGCTATAATAGATATTTTCCTCCCATGGCTCTGGTGAAGAGCTCTTGGAAATGATACTGTATTTCATGTTACACCATAGTGGGAACATTTTAGCTGATGAGCCTAAAATTCACCATCTCTGATCCAGTGAGTGCCAGCAAAACCTCCTCTGGACATACAAATATATGCAAGAAACAAACAAAAATTCAACACCAAATCAATTTTTAAATGCATACAGCTTTTTGGGGGCTTTTATTTTTTTTTTTTGTTTGGGTTTGTTTGTTTTACACAAAAATGGATTGTATTCAGTAGGGTCTATCTCGTAAATCTGGAAAATCTGTAAGCTCCAAGCTACACAGACAAAAGTAAAGTAAGATACTGAGAAGTCCAGAAATCTATCAGAAGCCTTAACAGTAGATGTTCTGAATAGAAATCATTAGTCATTAGAATACTGCACAGAGGTCCAAGTGTAGGGCACAGTGGGTGCTTTTAGTTTAAGAAGGAAGGTTGAAATCAGAGAATGTTTCTCTGAGCCATTATGACCAATTAACATGCTTCCTGGACAAATACCCAGCACCCTACACCACCAGCACTGTGAAGTATCTTAAAATGCATAGGAACTCTGAGACTCCTCATAGTTTTTTTCTCAAACCAGTGTTACGTGATCTCTGCCATGCTCCCCTAGTAATTCACAAGTTGTATGCATTCAGCTAGAAATATAGCCCAGGCAGTTTCTGCAGTGTCAGATCTCCACCTATTTTTTCAGGAAGCACCTCAGAAATGCAACACTAATGAGTTCCAGACAGTGCAGCAGAGGAAAAGGCATCTGAAGGTACACATTTAAAATTCTATCCTGGTGAACCAGAAAAACAAATAAAGCAAAGCAGCCTGACAAGTCTCAAACATTGTCAGACTTGGGGCACACAAGCTTTATATATGTATCTGTATGCATATAAAGATGCATATTCCTAACAAATTGTCATAGCTACATTGAAGGTAAGGGAATAAGGAAAGATAAGTAAGCACTGTTTTGTATTTAGCTGCTCTGCCAAGGCTGTTTTAGGACAAGTACACACATAGTGGAGAAAAGCAGGCAATGTTCTTTCTTGCACATTCAGTAGAATTTATAGAGAAAAGTACCGTGCAGTCTTGTTTCCCCAATTTTCCTGAGATATGAGGCTTGTCTGCTACAGCAGTGCTCCTGCTGACACAGGTATCACTAATCACCCAGAAATAAATGCATGACATTTTTTAATTTGGTGCACTAATCATCTCCTTAAAAGCCAAGATGCTTCTAGCACAGTGACAGGCCTTAATTTACTCTCTCTTCTCTGAGAACAACAGAATTTTATCTGACTCTTCCATGAGAAAGCAAGTTCTTTCCTGTTAGCTTGACTGTACCTAATGGAAAGGGCAGTAAGTGTGTTGTAACAATTTGAAAAGAGATGTAATATTATATATGATGAAATGTAAAGGATATAGCTGGTAAGCTTTTCTGATCTTACCAGCCACTCCTATGGACTGCTGTCATCTTTTCCCAAAGGCATTAGACCTCTTTAGGGGTGTAATAAAACATTTCATTTGAGCACATCACATACAGAGCTGTGTGAAGTTTAAAGTTCAGAGAACAAGCAAGTGAAAGGCCTTAGTAGCAACAGGCAGCTGTGGGATCAGCCCTAGTGAAAAAGCAAAGCATGAGAAGGAGGAGGCATTGCAATGGAGGCACAGTCAATGTTACCTCTTTACTGGCAGTTACTTCAATTTCACTCATTAGAGCCATAGTTAACCAGCTACAGAGACCCTCACCCCATTAGCTTTGGGAAATGCTTCCTTCCAAAAGCAGGTGGTAACTCAAAGCCAATGCAGAGACAAGTGCAAACCATAACTCCCAATGCCAGCATTTCTGAGCTTTTGCAGATAAAGTGCCCCACTCCAATTGTTACTTTTCATTCTTCCCAAATGAGATTGCCAGGAAAATTAATTAGGAAGACACCAGAAAATTACATTAAAGAGAGGTAAATTAAATTTTGGGTTTACTTTAAGTCTCTAGACCTTACTGGCCTTCTCAGCTTGAAATTGAATGGCTTTTGGCAGAAGACCAAACTGTGGTGAGAGATGACGCTCTGAGGTGTTTAAACCCACAAATAGGAAGAACAGTCTGATTACTGTAGCATTATCTTTTGACTTGGAAGAGAATCAAATCACCTGCTTTGCCACAGTTTGCTCTTGCATTTTTGGGCACTATCTTCTCTGGCTAAGATGACAGGAATGCCAAGTTGCTTTTTTGATTTGAATGAAGTGCTTGCATTTCAGATTTGAGTTTAAAAGGAAAAAAACACCACAAAACCCAAGGTTTTTCCATCTGCCTCATTTGAGATCAATTAAAATATGCCATTATGAGTAAATTTTGGTGCCTCTGCACATTGCGTTTCAATTGTTAGTTTTACACCTTTTTTTGTGTAGTGTAAAAGCACAAAGAACATTTGAAAGAAAAACTTTCAAATTTAAAAAATTTGAAACATTCTTTTCTGAAATATTAATGTGGTATGAAAATAAGTCAAAAGTAGTTTAGTCAAAGTGAGCAGGTTTCAACAATACTTCTGATGAGAAGCAATGAGAGATTTTCCCTGTGGGGTGATGAACTTACATATTTAGGGAAAAGCAGAACTCCAAAGCTATTGTTAATAATCCAAATGAATACAAGTTACAAAAACATCCCCTAAGCTGTCTTGTGCAGTTTGTCTTCCATTAGATACTTGAAAACATTTCATGGTGCATGTCAGAGTAGCAATGAGATATTTTCACCTATTTTCTGTGCCACATGGACTCCTCTAAAACATTGCAATTACATCTGTACATTTCTTTTTTCTGATCTTAGAGCAGTAGATGAACGTTTTCCCTGAAAACAAAATCTGAAAAAGAAAACAGAGCTCAAGAATCCCAGGTGTGATTACACCAGATAGAGAAACAAACATCTCTTTGCTTGCACAGAGTCATAACTGAAGTTCAAATGAGCAGATGCCAAGGGCAGGACTCAGCTGCCCATGTGCAGGTGGCTGGTCCTATCTGAGCTGCTGCAAAGCATCCTACCCCATCTCTGACAATCCAAAAGGATATAAATCTTTCAGAGGCCTTGTGTCATATCTACCTGTACTTTACAGTCCTCGTGAATATCTTTGGACACCTCACGTGGCACAAGCCATGTACAGTTAGTCCATCATAGTCTGAATAATGCCCTTTAAGTGAGCAAGGGAGCCATGCTCATCCAAAAACAAATACCAATGCTCGGGCAGCTGAGTCATGTCCTGTAGTCTGCAGCTGTACTGACAGTATCCCACTAACATAACAGGAGCTTAGCCAATTATACAGAGATATAAAAATTTAGGTATTTCTCCTGTAAATTAAATCCCACCTACACTGTTCTAAAACTTGGGTCATGGCTCAAGACTAGTAGCCACACCTGAGGAAACCAATGATGGTTCAGAAAGTATTTCCCTAAATCTTGTGCTGCGTGGCCCAATCATAATTTGTCATAAACTGTGTCCTTGTGTTTTCACATATGTGCTCTTGCATCTCAGAAGGCTGATCGTATCCTGGGCTCCATCAGAAGAGGGGTGGCCAGCAGTGACAAGGTGATTGTCCATCTCTACTCTGCCCTCTTGAGTATTCATCTGGAGTACTGTGTCCAGATCTTGGGCCCCCAATACAGGAAAGATGTGAAACTGTTGTTGGCTGCGGGTGAACCTCCTTGCAGCCTGAAGGGAGCATACAAACAGGAGGGGATCAACTTTTTAAAAGGCCAGACAATGGCAGGACAAGGGGAAATGGATTAAAGCTAAAGGAAGGAAGATTTAAATTAGATATTAGGAAGTTCTTTAATGAGAGAGTTGTGATGTGCTGGAATGGGCTGCCCAGAGATGTTCAAGGCCAGGTTGGATGGGGCCCTGGGCAACCTTGTCTAGATCATGCCTGGAGGTTGGTGACCCTGCCTGTAGCAGGGGAGGGTGGAACTCTGATCCTTGGGGTCCCTTCCAACCTAGATCATGCTATGATTAGGCTTTACCAAAGCTTACTCCCACTTTCAGTTGCACGGGCATCTTTAGCTGGCAGCTTACAAATTATTACTTTGAAGTCCTAAAACCCACTAGTAAAAGGTTCAATCTTTAGTCTATGAATTTGATCCAGCTTTATGCAGTTCATTCGTATGTGCATCTACATACAATTCGGAACTTTAAATATCAACATTAACCATTTTACACTGAAGAATTTCTTCTAAGTACAAAGATTTTTTAAAATTTTGTGAATAATTACAAAATGGTTGCAAGTATTTAAAGTTTAAATAACTTTTTTCTAATAACATCCTTGCAGCTTAATTCCAATCCTTCCCAAGGAAATTTGCCATGTAGGACTAAATTATAGCAATAACAACTGAAGTTAAACTGCTTATGTGGATAATCATGATTAGACCCCCTTGTACTCATGACTATATGATATATAATTTCATCAAGGTTTTCCTTACAGTCAGCTTTACTTCACACATTTAAGCAAGAGCTAGTAAACCTGAAAAGATTACAATTTGTGCTTATAGTAAATCCACAGGAGATAAATGTTTCTGTGTTTTAATCAATTTTGATCCTCTGAACACGTTTTGAATCATACTGTGGTCAATTCAACTCCCTTTGAAGTCAGAGGCAAGTGGCCCAATTAAAGCTATCTAAAACTTAATTTTTCCCCTGTAAGAAAACCCACATGTTCAGACCATTCCATTCTAAAATAAAACAGTTGCTTTAAAAATGTGGTTTTCCTTGAAAGAATGTTTTTGTTCCCAAACAAATGTTTCCAGGTCCTCAGCATGTTGTTCTAATACATCCTTTTTAATTTCTCTAGAAATATTTCTCAGATGTGATACTTCTAAATGGGCATCTTTTGCTCCAAAAGGAATACAGACCTTCACCAATAGAATTCATTAAGCTGCAATTTATGTCTCTTTCCTCAGGCTAGTTGTTCTGATAATACCATTTTATCTCCTTTTTTATGTCGTGAACTCCTGTTAATGTTTACACAGAAAGAGAGGGCCATCAGAGCATCAGCTCCATTATTAGTTTCAGTGCTCTGATAAATCTCATTTACATGGATATGCTGCAAGTCAGACATTTTCTATACTAATCTTTGGTGAAAACCTTATTATGATGGAAACTCTGAAAAGGAAATAATGTGTACTCTTAGGCAGTGGAGTGACCTGATGAAGCAAGCTTAAAACCAGATCTCACAAGCCTCCTACGTCATGGAAAGCAAAGTTGTGAACGCTGGCATGGCAATGTGTTACACACTTCATGACAGACATCGCATTCACCCAATAATTGCTGCAGTCCCTAAGGGCAATGCTTGAAAATAATTTCCCTCAAGGAGAGCTTTAGCTTAGGTTAAAAAAGAGTCCATTGCCAATTCTTAGCATTCACATACATGTGGTTATTTCTGCGCTCAGGAGATTGCATTACAACCCATAATTCCTGTTTAACCCTGCCAAACTCCTGTTGCCATAGAAACTCTAGGTGTCTTTGACAGACAAGCAGTAAAGTTTCCCTCAGCTTTTTCTGCTTTTTTTTTTTTTTTTTAAACAAGCCTTGCCCACTGTCAAGCTCACTGTAAGAACAAGCTACTTGAAAATATAGGTTTAAGTCACTGAAAATGCTGAGACATGACATGAGTTAGGAGCAAATACTCTGATGAGCAACACAACTTGCAGATAATAAATCTGTAGTTATTTCCAGGTAAGTGATCGATATTTGTTTTCTGCTGGGCAATACAGGGAGTTGAAAGGAATCTGATGTTAACTGCATTTCTTTGGTAAGATTGGAAATAAAGAGCAAAACTTTACCCCAAGTCTCTAACAAGAACAGTTGCTCATTTTTACTGCTGGCTAAGTGCTGTTTATTATTATCATTGTGGTAGCATATTTAGAGAGACTGTATCTAAATATTTTATCTTTCTTTTGAGAAAGAGATACTTTGTTGCTGATGAAATAATTTTCTTTTTTTTTTTTGCAACCTGCTTCACTTATTTTGGGATAGTAATGTGCTCTATTAATCAGCTTGCTCTTGAATTTTCTGTGCTTCCAGATCAAAATTTGCATCTGATCAGATGTTCACGCTGCACAGCATCTTCCCTCCTTCCTATTAAAAGGAGAGGACAAGTTCAAATGTGTTTCAACTCCATTGATTTCTGTGAATTCCCACACAAGAATGGCATGAAAACATAAAAGTGTCGTAATTCAAATTTACCATCTGCAAAAAAGGCTTTAACTCAGGCAAACTTTGGGAATCCTAAAGGACTAGTCCCCTGTCAGGAGCTGCGATCAAACCTGTCTAGCCCAGTAAGTGTCCTTTTTAACCACAGCACAGCTCCAGCTTTCCCAGCTTTCTGATACAGGAAGAACACGGACTTGCACGCAGTCCCAGGCTTACTTCTACACACGACAGTAAGTACAGATACACCCCCACCCCATTTTCAATTCCCTGAAGGCCTTTTGTAATTTGCAGCTATTACATCAGAGACCCACTGGGACCTCCATAGACAAAGCACAACTTTTTCATTACAATGCAGGGCAGAAGGAATGTGAATTGGCTGCTTCCTTTCATACCACTGTGACATTTAAAGAAAGAAAGAAAAAAATCTCATTTCAAAACAGCTTTTCTCCCTCCCCCTGAGTTGCATCACTCCATTCCTACTCATCCTTACAAGTCAGCTGGAATTCATGATCTTGCACAATAAATTAACAGGTTTTGGTTGCTTGGTAACTATAATCTCTTGGTGATTTATTAGGAGCCCAGTGTTAACATTAAGGAGGTGAACATTCCAATTTGTGACATATTTGGGACCATTTCTTTGCAGGTTTGTGTTGTATGCTCAGAGTATGTATCCCCTTTCTCATTTGCACAAATGCTAATTCTTCCTTATCCCAGAGTGACAGCCGAGCATCTTTCTGCACTGCTTCAATGAGTACACACCTATTTATGCTCATACAGGTAGATTTTTCTGGAAGATGAGAAAATATATCCCTTGAAGTAAATGAATGCATAAGGGTAAGTAGAACGCAGGTATGTCTTTCACAAGTTTTCATTTTGATTCCTGAGAGTCCAGAAAAAATTGGTCAAATTTCTGTATTCCTTGCTGTACTGAGTGATAATTCATGCTAGTAAAGGAAAAAACCAAACAACTTCTCTCAAGTGATAGATTTCTAACTTTTAGACCTTTTAAAGCAAAAATCTATATGCTGTGTGCTACCAATGAATTCTGCTTTCTCATCTC
The DNA here is from genome assembly GCA_022605575.1 of Laterallus jamaicensis coturniculus. Lineage (NCBI taxonomy): Eukaryota > Metazoa > Chordata > Aves > Gruiformes > Rallidae > Laterallus > Laterallus jamaicensis. The sequence goes on from JAKCOX010000005.1 coordinate 10,680,806, forward strand.
CATAAATTACAATAGTAGCCAACGATCACGGCAGGACAGTATGAATGCAGCTCCAAAGATAAGGTTAAACATAAGCAAGTGACTAAACATAACACCAGCATTCCTGTCAAATTATTAAATAACTAATTCATTAAAGCTCAGAGCCAAATTAAAAAAGCTGGCTGCTTATGCATGTAGACACACTGTAGTTAGGATAACTGGGACCAGCTGTTGTGCTGGTTTGTTTCTGGAAGGGATCCAATGCTATTTGAAGGCAACGTCGCAACATGGAGGCAGGCTGCAGAGTGATGATAGTGTTTCTGCTTCCACCCTTCAAGCCCTTTTTCCTCAAACAGCTCATCTGACAGCTACGATGATTCAAGTTCTGTCCAGCTCATCGAGCAATCATAAACCAGATGGAATGATTGGCCCCAGAATTACTTGGTGAAAAACACAGAATTGAAACCTCTCCCAGTGATCCATTATGGAGAGATTTTTTACCATATACCCCCTTTCTTATGCTATTACATCAGGACTAAAAAAACCCAACCAAACAACATTTACCTAGATTAAAAATGCAGAATAGCATGAAAAGTAAGCTTTTTAATTAGATACGTACGAACTTTCTGGTACCAAATGTTTTCCAGAGGGAAGAACAAACTATTGCAAAACCTCATTTTTAAACTTGGCAATTTAGATATTATTGCATAGCACAGTATGGGACCTTGCATAAATGCCAGCTATAAAGGGTACTGCAAGAGTGTCTGGAAAAGACTGCACATTAAGTAATATTTTATTCCATGACACACATTTGAGTCAAAACAAGAAAGAATTTAAGGGAAGTGTTACAAACCCTACAGTAACAGGCAGACATTTGTGAATTCACATTTCCAAACACACACACAAGATCTAAATAGTAATAGTGAGAATGTTCATGTTGCTTATATGCTCCATGCAAATTTTTAAAAATATACTTTTTTCTATCCTTTATAACCACATTATTGTCTGAGGGGGGAAAAGTCTAATTTGATAGAAACGGAGCAGATCTGTGAGCTTCAACTATCACAGAATCACAGAGTTGTAGGGGTTGGAAGGGACCTCCAGAGATCATTGGGTCCAAGCCCCCTGACAAAGCAGGCTCCCTAGCTCATACTGCACAGATAGGCGTCCAGATGAGTCTTGAATATCTCCAGAGAAGGAGACACCACCACCTCCCTGGGCAGCCTGTCCCAGGGCTCTGGCACCCTCACTGTGAAAAAGTTCCTCCGCATGTTGGTGCGGAACTTCCTGTGCTCCAATTTGCAGCCATTGCCCCTTGTCCTGTCTCAGCAGACCACAGAAAAGGGCAGGCCAAATTCCCCCGCACCCCATACTTAAGATATTTATAAACATTGATAGGCACCCCCTCAGTCTTCTTTTCTCCAGGCTGAACAGCCCCAGCTCTCTCAGTCTTTCTTCAAAGGATAGATGTTCCAGGCCCTTAATAATCTTCATAGCCCTTCTCTGGACTCTCTCAAGTAGATCCCTGTCGTTTTTACACCAGGGAGCCCAGAACTGGACACAATACTCCAGGTGGGGCCTGACCAGGGCAGAGTAAAGGAGGAGGATCACCTCCTCAGACCTGCTGGCCACACTCCTGCTGATGCACCCCAGGATCCCATTGGCTCTCTTAGCCACCAGGGCACACTGCTGGCTCATGGCCAACCTGTCGTCAACCAGGACCCCCAGGTCCTTCTCTACAGAGCTCTCCTCCAGCAGGTCAACCCCAGCCTGGACATGCGGTTGTTCCTCCCCAGGTGCAAGACTACACTTGCTTTTGTTGAATTTCATCTGGTTTCTCCCTGCCCAGCTTTCCAGCCTGTCCAGATCTTGCTGGATGGCAGCGCAGTGTTCCTGAGTGTCAGCCACTCCTCCCAGCTTTGTATCATCAGGTACTTGCTGAGGGTGGATGCTATTCCCTCATCAAGGTCGTCAATGAAGACTAGACCAAACACCCAGCTCTGGGGAACACTGCTAGTCACAGGCTTCCATTCAGATTCTGCTCCACTGATCACGACTCTCTGAGCACGGTCCAACAGCCAATTCTCAACCCACCTCACTGTCCACTCATCTATCCCATACTCTCTCAGTTTTTCTATCAGGATGTCATGGGAGACAGTCCTGCAGTTTTTTTCTTTATTAGTAAGCACCTGGCTCTACTTTTCACTTGCCTCAAGCAACAGATTATGATGCTGAAGTTTTAGATATTTTTTTACTTTTTAAAGGACCAGAACTGATTGAAAAACTACCAAAAGGGCAGAATTTTTTGGAGGGTTGGGAGAATAAATAAATACTATGTCCCCCCTCCAAGCAAATACACCAAGGTTTACAACTAGGTTAACTCTCAGTTTAAAAAAAAAAACACACACAAAAAAGACACTTGCACATTTTGAATTTTTTCCCCTTAATTGAAAAGATTTTTTTCAGCTTAAATCAATTTTTTTTATTAGATCCTTTTTATCATACTTTTCATCTCAAAAATTTGCAGAAGATAATCAGGGGAGAAGGACGTACCAGCTCTAGACGTTAATATGCAATGTTACAAAGACAAAGTTCGATAAAGACTGATGCTCAAACTGGAGTGTTGGCACATTAACACAGAGCTGTACAATGCCTGAGCAGTTTACTCCCATTTAAAGTCTGGAATTTTTAATTCAGGCTTTACATAGCTTTGAGAAATCAGGCTAATATTTTCTTGGCACAGTGCTATGGCCTATGGAAGCACAAGCCCAAGTGATTAGTAGCTTGGTGACCACTGCTGAAAAGTGTAGCATATGGGTGTGCACATGCATGTATATACAGAAAACTTACTGCCACTGAAAAAGATTATTCTGTTATATAAATATTTCAGAGCTTGTCTGGAGAGGCATCAAATAATCTTCACTGCAAATTAAGTCTCTGTTATTCCTTTGGTCTTCCAAACTAAATTTCTGAGGATGTATAAGAAGTTTTTTCTGTGATTAAGTACTTAAAATACCCCCCTAACTTATAACTTAAGGATTTCTCCTCTGAAGAGATTAAAATATCACAAAAGTCAGAGGCAGCATTAATACCACTGCACCAGCCAGGTACACTCTATTGTCAGCATTGTGTTGAGCAATGCCTAAGAGTCACCTGAATTAAAAACCTTAGTTGTTTTTTTTTTTTAAGGAAAACGGAGCTAAGTGATTAAAATTGTGTATTCACTCATATAACTAAACCCCTACTCACTGCCAAAGATGTTTTCCTCACCACAAGAGCTGACAGAATTGAAACCGAGGAACAGCACAAAACACATTTCTACAAGTGTGTAACTCAGCAATTCAGAGCAGACATCGCAGTAACATTGCAGTTAATATTCTGATTTCCTCAGGCCCTTGTCTTAGAAAATAAGTAGGAAAATAAGATGACAGAACAGGTATAAGACATATTTCCTTCAAAACAAGACAGCCTTTCTTGTAAATAAAATTCAAGAGCCATACTTAAAAATGCAACATTAAAAGGTCTTAAGCCATATCAACAAGACAAATGCAAGCTAAGTAGATCTACTTAGCTGCAAGTAGAATTAGACACAACAATCACAGAAATTCTACACCAATATCATCTGCCCACCTTCAAAGAGCACCACAATGTTCCAAGAGCAAGCCAAGAAACAAACTGCAACTCCAAACTCACCAAATGAGGCCCTGACACCCTCTCTCCAGGAACAACAAAATCACCCATGTCCCTTATTAAGCTCAGAATACACTCCTCCTGGAATGACTTGGCTACAGCAGTCATGTTTTTACAACAGAACAACCGTGCGTTCCCCACCATCTCCTGCTCATCTTACAGAGAAGAGTCATCCCTATCTTGTTGCCCATTGTGAGCTGCAGCCCCAGCAGTCAGCACAGTGGAGAGGGCATTTGCTTTCTGCCACTGTTGTGTTCACAGCAGGAAGAACTTGCCTTTTCCACCCCCTAGTTGCTTAAAATTAACTTTGAGCCACACATTCCTTCTCACAATGCAAAATACCTCTCATCAAGGACATCTAACTTTGAAAGTTTGTCATAAACTCTTGGAAACTTGAGCAATAATAAAAAGTCTTTAAACCCCTGCATTTAGTTATCTATTACAGTCACTTTATGCACTTTTTTCCATTTATTTTTAAATCATGGCAAATTAATATTTTCCTCTAGGTAGAGAGCTTATATTTTACTTTTTCCAGCTATAAGTTAGGTACCTATGAAGAACTGGTTGCTATGCAGGGATGAAGAGCTTGAAGTACATAGTCTCATCTGCAGAACCTGTGTTTGGTTATTCTAGAAGCAAACCTGACTGACAGGAGTTAGGGGAAATCAGTCCTTTATTTTGCTAATTTCTTCAAACAAAGACAAATATTGCTTTGCAATTAGTTGAAAATAAAGTTTCCAGTGAAAGAATAAGGGGTGGAGAGCGGGAGCTACATGCTATGAATGCAAGTGGGTTTTTCCTGCTGTGAGATCTCTTAGAAAAGAAGGGAGGTTAGACACCTACAGTTCCTCTACTGTGCTGTGTCCAGAAGCATCGTGTTTTGTTTTCATTCTTAAGAGGTAAGTCAAAGAACTATGTTCCAGTGAGACCTTTCTCATGCAGGGAAAATCCTCTGAATTTTTGAGGAATCTCTAGTCCAGGCCCTCAATGCCAAGTCTTATTTTGCACTGTAAACCAATTTTTTTCCTCCATAAAGGTAGAGTATTAACTGTTTACTGCAAGTTCTTCAATGTGCTGCACTTAAAAGTTGCCTTTTCTAAATAAAGCTTTTTTTTTCCAGTTTCAAGAAATACTATACCACTACTACAGAGCGTAGATTAATTATGGGCAGATATGTACATCAAACCTGAAGAGGGCTTTGCCCTGTCAGATTCATTTGTCTTCTGTAAAGCAGAAGACAACAATGAGATTCTACATCCATTCCTCCTGTACAATTGGCAGTTGAATGCATGACTCCTATCTGAAAAACATTCTCAAGACTTACATACATGGATTTCAAAACAGGGGAACCTCTAATGTGTGAGCTAGGATCCTGATCTCTCAAGTCAGAGCATTTGCTTGAAATTTGTCTCTACAGCTTCAAGTGGAGAAAACCCTGAGAAAGTACCTGCCATTGCACCCACATTTTGCGTAAATAGCCTCACTGTGGTTGATTTTAGATTTAGGCACTACTTATTTATTAGAGACTGAAAGCAACCTAAACAGAAAAGACTCATACTGCTTATATTTAATGTAATAACTTTCTAGCTTGCACAGTATCTCATTGTGATGCAAGCTCTCCATGGGAAAAAATGGCTTTAAAAATTACTTAAATTTAAATTACTTAAATCTGATTTACTCAACCGGAAACCTAATCAAGCCTCAAATGACTTGCATGTAGGTCTGAGCTGATGTTGATGCAAGCAGGGATCTTGTAAGACTTCAAAGGTTGCTTAAGTGTTTTCCATGTGGCAGAAAAAGAACTTATGCTCAATGATCTTTTGTAATGATCACTCTTATGAGAAACTATTGTAAACTTACATTACCCATTTGAAAGCATGGATTTATTCTATTTTACTAGCCAAAAAATAATAAAATCACAAGATCCACATAACTGTGTTAAATATTAAGGATGCACTGATCACTGGCACAATATACCAGGTTGTAAATGCTTATCTAATAGTGAATCCACAGACACAGAAAGTGTTCTCTAAAACACATCGTGTTGGCATTGAGCTATGAGACAGGTGCTTACAGAGAGAGCAGATAGTAGCATGCAGAATTTCATCAGCTAATGATGATAACCTCCAGAACTTGCACTGGTCATTTGAAAGTTTGAGCAAAGGCCACAGACTACAGTATGACCAGAAAGGAGAATAAGGTGTTGTGGCACTTTCTGACACTCAGAGGGACCGATGTTCCCTGTAAGATCTCCTGTATCAGAATGAATGAAGTTCCTTTCACCCTGGAAATGAGGCAGATTTTTTGGTCATGTATTGTAGAATAGTGCAGCCAGTGGTTTTTTCCTGGCTCCATAAAAAAAAACCAAAACCAAACCAACACAATGCTGAGAGTCCAAGACAGCAAAAGAACTGTTTTCCCTTGTTTCTGGAAGGGAATTTCTGATGATCTCTCTTTACAAGAATCTCTGTGTGTTTTTCAATATTTAGGAGCTGCCAATTTAAGAATTCCACATGCAAATCTCAAAACAGTGTGTAAGCTTGCAATTCCCTCTGCCATCCTCCTTTTTTTTGGGGGCGAGGGGGGGCTGGTGAAGGTTGGTTTGGGGAGGATTTTTTTGTTGTTGTTCTCAGGTGGTGGGTTTTCCCCCCTCAAACTAACATCTCATTAATTGGTTCTTTTATCTGGGCACATGGCTTTGTCTAATGTCTGTTTGAGTATATGGTGAGATGACCAGCAAAGCAATTAGTTAATTTTCTTTGGGTCTTGAGAGGGATTTTTCTTTGCTTAAGAGTAGACTAGGAGCTCCCATAACTTCAGAGGCAGCACTGCAGATTAGAGCATCAATCCTTCCATTCACTGTCTCTTTTGTCAGGATAAGCACAGAGTTTGAGGATTTATCCTTCTGCCCTCAGTCACAGGAGGAAAAGTGATGGAAAAAAGGTGTAGAGGAAATGGGTATAAATGTGTACAGATATTCCCATGTTGTAGAACCACTCATCTGGCATCCTGGGTATGCAGTTATAATGTGACACCCAGGTGAATGTTTTACACACCAAACAGGCCTAGCTTCCAAAAACATCTAATGTAGATTCAGTATCTACCCCAGTGACCATCTCACACATTGCTAATCACACTGTGGGGTGTCTACAGCAGCCTTTCACAGTCGCAGATGCAGGAGGTAAGTTGTGGCAAGGAGGCACTGAATCCAGTACCCCATAGAGGTAACACTGCACTGCTTCCAGTTCCAGTCACCAGTAAGGCACGTGTTCCCAGGAAGTACAGACGCAAACACACTTCTAACACATGTGTATACACACGATCAATCCCCCAGATCAAAGGCTCAACACTGATATCCACAAGCAGCAGCAATGGCCTCAGTCTGGTCCCTTCTCTGGAAGTTCAGGGTCAAGGCTCATCAGTGGGAAATACACACACATACATTCACTTTCCTGCTGGGCTTAGACAACTTGGTCCATTTGGATCCCCAGTTTCTATCACCTAGATATCCCATCCTCAAGATCCTCAGCCCTACCCAAGCCGCTGGTACATGTCCTCGCACACATGTCCTCACACCCTGTGCTCAGCCTACTCATGCACCAGCCCTTGAACACTCGTCGCCAGTCCCTTGCACACAGAGGGACACTTCAAGCAGTTCCCAGACACCATGGTCTAAGTATTCAGCTTCTTTAGGTGCCTCATACCCTGGGGATCCCAACCCACTTGTTCCACTTATCAAGCACAGCTTGATATTCATTAGCAATCATACTGGCATACAGATCAGTATGATTGCTAATGAATATCAAGCTCCAACTGCTGCCACCAGACACCCATGCCTTGTGATCTCACCTTTCATACCCCTTTCAGGCAGTACTCTCGTCATCCCAAAAGATGCTCTGAAGGACCTTTCCTCTGAACCATCATGATGGAGGTTGAACCCAGATGAAGGGGCAGACCACCCTCCTGGGAACAGATCAGGGTGCTCATCCATCTGCCAAGGTTATGGGTATTTCCCCAAGAGCCTTTGCTTTTTCTGCACTCTTTTGCCTTCTTGGATGGGAGCATTGTGTCACATAACCTAACAATGATTGTTGTGAAGGAGGAAAAAGTTATGTGTATATATAACTACAATGTATGATTAGGGTTTTCAGAGAAGTTCATTAGTGGACTGAACAACATGAAGTTATTCCACGTGAAAGTCAAGTAACATGTCAGCTGAGCTATCAAAGACACGTATTCAGTTCAAGCTGAATCTGAGCATACCAAAATACAGTGAATTTCTGTGACACTGCACAGTCTCTGAACCATGACAGTAATCTCATTGCAAAGTATTTGTAATCACTTTTAGACACTGTTAAATTTTGTAGAAAGCAAATTAGTTACAGTTGTAGAAAAACATTGAAGATGTCAACAACATGAGCTTTTTTTGATTGCAAAAGACATGTTCCATCTGGTCCCAAGCATGAAAATATCCTGAAGTGACCTGCATATGCCAGAGCTCAGCTGAACCAAATGATAATGCAATCCTGCAAGAGTTGCCAAACAAGGAAAAGCCTTTTCATTTAGAGCTAGACCCTTCTTCCACTAAAGTCAGTGACAGAACTTCCACTGACTAATTTGGCAGGACAGGTCTCAAAGTGATCCAGTGTAATAACTTTTGATACACAGGCACAGCTATGTGCAGTCAAACAGCAGCCTAGATAAAAAGCCATTAGCATAGATACAGAAATCTAGAAGGAGATGCCATCCCATTGATACTGAGCTTTACAGTCAGACTACAGCTAAGAAAAGAGTGTGCTGGAACAGTTTCTCTGAGCTACAGTTAATGAAAAGGATATTTCTCGATTGCAGGGAGGAGGAAGAGAACTAGAAAGCAGTTGCAATCTTAACACCACACATTTTTCCCCTCACTGTAGCTTAAATTATGTGAAATCACAATATATTGCCTCCTACAACATACACATAGTAAAAGCCAATTACAATAAATCTTTACAAAATTTCTCATAAACATACTTGCAGCTCTCCAAATGGATCTTGTAATGCATACCAAAAACGGATGTGCAAATCTTGCTATCAGCCGTCACACAAATGGACTGTAATAGGCCTAAATTAACCATAATAATGTAAGAGATAATATATTTAGATATTAAAATGAGAAAATTAATATTAATTGATATAAATAGTGGGGTTATAAATCTCACTAATAATGATGTAGTGAGCCACTGTCTGTGTTTTATTTATTCATCTTAGGTAATACTTTGAATAAGGTTTCATATTTCTCAGCTCCAGCATGGTAGCTTCCTTGCCCACACATACCTCATTTCTCCAGTTCATCAGGTTGTTTTCTAAGTGCTTTGTAGAGCTGCACAGAGGACACAGCAGATGGTTTAGGAGAACACGCTGGTTCTGAACAGGCAGAGGCAGTAGATTTCTTGCCACCATCTGCAATGCTGGATGATTTCCCAAGTATAACAAAGTGTACAGGTGTGCTTTTGCTGTTCATTCAACTGCAGTATTTTCTTCCCAATTATTTTCTGCTAAACTTGAAGCAATGGGTTTCATCCTTTTAGATTTAGGAGGTTTTCTACAGTTATATCAGAAACTGCATGCTCAGAGGCTTGAGTACCTGTAGTTTCACTGACTAACTCCACGCTGCCAAAAGCTGAATTGCACCAAAGGGATATTAACTCACATATGCACGTACTTAACCAAAGAAATAGAAACTCAAAGAAAACCTTCTGACCACTCAGGTGGGAAAGGTTGTTTATCTTCAGGAAAAAGAGGGAAATGAAGTGACTATCAAAATATTTACCTCTGCCATTACAATATTATTTTAACAAATTTCTAATTTTCAAGTAATAAGCCATTCCTGCAGACCTAGCCATTGGAAGGATGCAGGACATAGATGCAGTGTTTTGGGGGGAAAAGGAAACACAGCACCCACCAGCCAAGTCACATAACCCTGGCATTACTCCCTTGTTTTGGAAGTGCCAGGAGAAGAAACTCAGCAGCACTTTTTGCAGTACTGCTCTTTGGAATCCAACATATTCCCACTGTGGTCTGACACACAGAAAGGCGAAATAAACTCCCTGCTTCTCCTCCCACGTTTCCTTTTGAGAAGTATCCAAGTGTTTGACATTGCCAACACATCAGGTCCCAGTGCTAAGGTCTGGGCAACCCTTCCATGGCTGTACAGAGGAAGAATTTTTCCTCCCTTCAGAGTCAGTCACAGTTAAGTTGTAAATTCATAACTGGAACATAATTCACACAGCGATTTACATGCACCGAGAGATTATGTGGCCTCACTCTGGAATGCTGCACCACAAAGGAAGTTTCTATAGTTCTTTAAAGCAAGCAGGCCTTTCCCTAGCTATTAAAGAAATTTAATCTTCTTATCCATATATGGAAGCAGTCTTTGCTTATATATATAAAAAAATAAATCTCCCTGCAACATCCCATCCCTTCACCATTAAGTTTTCTGGGTTTTTTTTCTTGGACAAAAAAAAAAAAAAGAAAGAAGGAATGTGAATAACTTTTATTAGGTGTTTATTATCAGTTACCAGATAATGAAAACCAGCAAAGTTAATGGAAAAAAGTTATCCCTGGATTTCGGGTTAAATTTTTCTTTTCCCATGGGAAACCCTATAAGAGAAGGACAAAGAGGAAGCAATCTGCAGAGTTTCTCAGATGGTTGCAGTGAGGCTGACAGAGTTATTTCCCACTCCCCTCCCTTGCTGAACAACTGGGGAATGTGACCCCTGTATCTCCTAAGCTGTACTGATGTCAGAGAACCAGGTGTATTCTTCAGGAGGAGAATTAATTCAAGCTTACAGGGCTTTCACCTCTAGATGCTTGTGAAAACCAAAGCATAGGCAAGGCATTCTGTTAGGCTGGCTACTACTGTCACAGGCGGCAAGCAGGAGAGGTTGTGGATTCCTGCTAAATCTGCTACTCCAGTAAATGTTAACAGGGGAAGAACCCCACAGATCAAAGGCTCTAACCCAAAAAAGCTTCCTTGTGATGCCTTTTATATTAGTTTCCTGATGAAATTGAGAGCTACATTGCAAATTATTATATTGGAATATCTCTTGGATGTTTTGCTAGGAGTTGTTTTAAAAGCTGTGTCTGTGCATGAAAAGTGGTCTAACATTCATATAACTATACAGACAGCTACACCAAAAAGAATTGGGCATCTCTCCCACAAAAGCAAATCACATCCTTCAAATAAAACATTTTTTGTTCATTCATCTGCTCTTGGAGCTGCTTATGATACCCCAAAACAAACACCGTCTGCACAGATGAAAGGATATCTGATTTATAATAAATTCTTAGCATTGCAGAACACTCAGAAAATGCCACAATAACTATCAGTCCAAAGTGCTTGTGAATGACAATGTGGCTACAGGTGCATTATCAAGTTACAGACAATACTAAAGCTCGTGCAAAAATAATATCTCTTCCACCTTCAGCCTTTTGGGGCTTTAATACTAAATAGTTACAATCCAAGAATCCTGTCTAAGAAATAAATGCGTTTTGGAGTTTTACGTAGGGTCAAACACCCAAGATCAAGCTAATTGACATCGACACCTTTGTACACACAGAAGGTTACAGCTGATACTAATCGTTCGGCATGCCAAGGGGGAAATAGCAATGTTGTATTATTGTTATCACATTTTGTGGGCATTTTATTTCACATTCCAAGGTTTGAGCACAGCTGAGTTCCCTGATGTGAAAGTATCCTGAAGGCATATTTCATTTCCCAAGAGTTTTATTGTAGGCAATAAAAAAAATTTAGCTTGATATCTAAATGGCATTTTATTTTTAGAAGTGGTAAGAAATCGGGATGTATTCCTTATCATATCCAATTTCAACATTATTGCCCTAGGGGTGAAGGTTCACAAGCCATCATTAAAACCAAAATGTCACCCCAAACTTCTAAGGTCTACAAAGCATTGGGAACTGATCTTTCATCATGGGTTTCCTCAGTTGTAATAGCATAAGCTAGGATCATTTGGGGGGTTTTACCTTTTATTCCAGCCTCAACAGTTCAGAAAACTTACTGCTCAGTTGTGCTTCATGGCCTGGCCAACCCAGTCGAGTCAAAGAGCATCAGCAGAAACAAACCACCTCTATTGCAGACTTTTTGGGAGCTTGCCTGAACTTGGTTTTATAAAGAAACAAATACAAGACTAATATCATTCATCTAAACGTCTCTTCTCCCATCCCATTTGGGAAGGGTATCCCCTCACCTATTGCCATCAACCTCGACTTGTTACTTTTTTTTTTTTTAAAGTACACTCCAATGAGAGCTGAATGATAATAAGAAAAAAGCAAATATATAGAGAGAAAAGTGTAAGAAAATTAAGTAAGGGCAAGTGGGTGCTAAACTCGAGTTTCAGTAATGTGAAAAACTATAATGTCAGGAAGTGGGGGGAGTCACAGCCCTGGTGGGTGGTGGAGGGAAGCTGGGAATACTGGGAACCAGAGCTGTGGTGGGAGGCCAGCGCGTGGGTTGGTGTGATCAAAGTCACTTGGTTCCCACTGCAAGCGCCCCAGCAGGAAACAGCTGGGGCTGGGAATGCTGCTAGAGGAAGGCTGCTCACAATAAGGAGAAGACTTTGGTGACTAAAGGACTAGTCTCATAGTCCTAGTGACCCTCCGGTGCTTGCTAGGGAAAGGAAATAGAGTGGATACTCTCTCCCTGTCTTGGCTGTTCATTACATCTGTTATCAGTGGTTTCATTTCCACTTCTATTTGTATGGTTTTCTTCAAGACAGCCAACTTAAACTTTGCCCCTTTTTTGTCATAGATTCTCACACAAAATTCATTCATCACTAAATTCCTTAGGGAACTACCTTTTCAGTTACCAAGAAAAACCTCTCTCAGCTCTCCAACATTAAGTTTTACATTTCACAAGTAGCTATACTCATCCTTGAATCAATACGTCTGTAGTCATCATTGGCAAACAGCTGTTCAGATGCATATGATACCTGTAATTGCTGGCACTGGGAAAAACAGAGTGGTAAACTCACTCAGTTTCAGTAATTTAAGGCACTTAATATTGCACTTGTTAAAGAGCCTATCCTCAACATCCCATTTCCAAAACCCCATTCTTTGTCTAAAGAAACTCCAAGGGCAACCAAATCCCTCCCTCCAAACTGCAAGGAAAGCACCTACCTGCTTTCAGGTGACCAGAAGCAGAGAGCAGTTCTTCCAGTGAAACCAGGGAACAACTGATCCCATTAAACAAGGAACAAGAAAACAAGGCTGGAGTGCAGCCCAGAAAAACCAAAGAGCTGCTCTAGAACAGAGCTGGAGATTAAGTAGGTCTCCAGGCCAATGGCCAGGGGTGTGGGTAGAGGACCCAGGTGAAGCTGGTTGGGGGCCAATGGCATCTAATGGTGCTCTTGAGGACTTGACACTTGCAACTGTAAAAGCAAATTTGGTGAGAAGTTTTACAGCATATTTTGTGTCCAGAAAAAATTCCCATCTGAGCAAGTTTGCATTCTTGGCTCTCACTTTTAACCAGAAATGAGCACCAGGAGTGCTACTGTCAATCTTTGAAGAAACAGCAGGTTCAAAATCCAAGCCAAAGAAGTAGAAAATCAGAAGACTGAGTGAAAAAAAAAAACTAAACCAAACAGCCCCCCTCCCATCAAATTAGACCATACCTTAAAAATTATTTGTTACTTAATTCTTCCCTAAAAAGATCATCAATATTATCTTTATAACATCTTACATATGTATTAATTTATAAGATAGACCTTTCAGATAAATACTTTCCTGTATTTTCACTAGAAAAGACATTTTGCAGCTTCTCTACATTATGAGGAATCATAATGGAAGTATCAGAAGTTTTCAGGTGATATAAAACAAATCTGTGCCATCTGTAAATTCAGAAACTACTTGCTTTGATTACTGTGTGGCAAAATTCATCATGACCATTTTCATCAATGACTCCTTTTAAACTATGGTGTAATCTCAAGAAAGCAGTGGGACATCAAAATGTCAGATATGGTTAAATCTGGGTCAATTTGGGTGACTCAGTCTTTAAAACATTATTTCTGTATACTTGAAAATGTTAGCAGTACAACTCATAACAAACTCCATAGTATGGAGGTTCAGGACAAATCCCCTTTCTCAGGTGTGTCTCCAAATGCAACAGTTCAGTTTGGCAATATGGTGCATATTTTTGGATTAAAGAGTTGTTTCTAACAAGGGTGGCGATTAGCCACCTCTTTTGCCTGTTCAAAGTGCCATGGAGTTTGAACACCATTTCAGACATTTAAAACATCACTTCATGCTCCAAATCTAGGTACATCTGTATATCCTAGACATTAAATAGACATAGTATCCATAGTCACAAAATATTAAGCTACTCATCTTTGTAAAACTAAAAGGGATTACACAGGTTTAGTTAAAATTATTCATCTGAGTCTTCATTTAAATTTTATTTCTTTCAAATCTGGAATAAAATGTAGTTTAATTGTAAAGGAATGCTTTTCTTACTAATTTTTGTAGCTGTATTCAATGTCTAATTGATTATAAACAAACCCCAGAAATTTAAGTTCTGTAGCAGCTTTGGGGAATAGATTAGATTTCAAGATGGAAAAATAATAATAATGAAATAGAAATGTTATCATTATATATCCTTCATTGTCAAATTAATAAGAGTACTGATTTTTGCATAGTTTAAAGGAATTTCTTCAGGAAATAAAATAGTTTGTTATTGAAAACACCTTTATTAAAATTTAGAGCTGTAATTACACATACAATCTTAATTAGGAACCTGCAATTAAATTGAAGCTCTGCATCCTGTAGCCCAAAGTTATTGATGCATGCTGTCTAGGTATGACTCCTAACTCTTCATCTAAGATCTATCTGGGAGATATAATTCTTAATCAAAGTAATTCTGACTATTGCTAACACAGGAGATTTTTCCAGAGAGAGAGAGAGTCCCTCCCAAAATCTTCACCTCCCTAAAGAGGCACAGCTATTGCTCCAGACTCATTGCTGGTGTAAACCCTATTATTTGACGTGACGTATTCATGTGTTTGCAAAACCTGTAGTCACTGTTTGAAACGGTTGGGAAGTGTGACAGTGCCATGGCAGCTACAACAACCCCATATCTGGGAAATAAAATTATCCACATATATAACTATGCTAAGGACCAAATTGACACTGCAATACAATATGTAGCAATATGTTAAATGAGGACGTTTCCCAGAATTGTAGTGCAACATGTGTTTATGCTTTTGGATACCTGTTCAGTTTTATGCCTTACATTGTTTATTCCTTTCACTGCTGTTGTTTTTCCCAGTTGAAACAAAGGGAAGAAGCAATATCATGTAACCAATTAGCATCTTGTGGGTCATGAACGAATGTCCCACAGATGACTTGCAGGCTGCTGGATGTCTCCACAGATTGGAGTTTAAGTGTCCCTCAGCACACATGGGAGGTGGAAAATTCCCAGGGATGTTTCAAGATCCCTGTATCCACACTGCACGTTCCTTATGTCACAAACACAAACGTGACATGTTTGCTCTGCCACTCACTGCTCCACCTCCTCTCAGACTACAAGAGATGCAAAATGCTGTGAATACTGGCACAGTACCACCCCGCATCCCCAGCCTGGGACTGGGCACTGCAGGCCTCTACTACACACCACTCCGCAGGTGGAGTAGGAGCTGGATTCTCTACAAACAGCCTCTTAATCAGTCTCTGGTATCTGTTACATTCACCCTTCTTCCATGCATACTTTGTGTTTTAGTTAATGGAGCAGACCTTATTGCTCTCTACAACTACCTACAAGTCTGCTCCAGAGATGTCAGGATTGGTCTCTTCTCTTGGGTGACAAGCAATAGGATGAGAGGAAATGGTTTCAAACTGCACCAGGGGAGATTTAGGCTAGGTATCAGGAAGAATTTCTTTACTGAAAGGGTTGTCAAACATTGGAAAAGGCTGCCCAGGGAGGTGGTGGAGTCACCATCCTTGGAGGTATTTAAAAAGTGTGTGGATGAAGTGCTTAAGGTCATGACCTATAGGAGGACTAGGCAGGGTTAGTCTGTGGTTGGACTCGATGATCTTAAGGGTCTCTTCCAACCCAGGTGATCCTATGATTCTATGATACAGAAGCTGACTTAGCACATTTCCTTTGAGGATGTACTGCTAAGAAGAACATGCTACATTTTGCTCTCCCAGCAGGCTTGTGACCCTTATACAACCAGCTATGTGAAGTAACATAGGGAGATGTTAGCATTTACCTCCATCACATTTCAGTGTGACTCTGCCAGTTATTTATAGTGAGAGGACAAGAGGTTCAAGGTCAAAAAACGTATCCATAATAAAACAAACATAAATCTATTAGAAGTGACAAAAAATCTCATGTTGCCCATTTGGCATATGCAAATGCACAAAGGAAAAGGGATTTCCAACCATTTCTGAAGAGAATAAGCCTTCAATTACCTTCCACATCATTCTTCAAAAGGAGAAGATGGCAGGAGAAGATTTGCCCAGCACTGCCATGGGACAACTAACTCCTCTTTCTGCAGATACTACTGTACCCAGGGAAGAACCCAGCACCTCAAAACCATAAAATGTTCTCATGCATTGATTTTACACAGGCCAGAAGTTGTCTTTATAAAATCAAATGTTCAGTTTGTTTCTCTACCTGACATAGTTTTAATTAATAACATTATCCTACCCTTCCCTCTCACAAGCAAAAATAATCTGAAAAATATTTGCAGACCCTCTGCAAGAGCTATTGTTTTAACTCTCAGGGGTCTAATCAGGATTCCTAAAAAGGGCAGAGACATTGTGCAGAGATGTTTTATAAAGTGAGCCAGTCTTTCAAGGGAAAGATGTCAGGATTTGACATGTACAAACATGGGAACTTTCAAAGTTCTCTGTTGGGTTATTTGGGGGAGGGGGTTGGCTTGTTTTGGGGGGGGTTTTGCTTTAAGCTGGCTTCTGTCACCAATTAATCTTGCATACAGTTCTTGGGAAAGCCACCTTTTTGTTGGTTTTTTTTTTTTTGTTCCTCAAAAAGAAATTCTCTGTTCCCATCAATCTATGGACAGTACCTATTTAATCTACGGCAACAATTCAATGTTTTTGTACACAGCTCTCAATTATTCACTGCTTGCTGTCAAGACTAATGCATGCCTATCAGTTTCTATTAATGCACAGTGGATTAATATGACATTGCATTTTTTCCCGATGTCATCAGGTTCAGTATGTAATAAAAGCTCAGAGTTCAGGTTAAGTCATAGTACCGCAGGCTCAGATTTACATAAAGCCTCTTGAAGTGAGGCTTCAGGGGCTCTTTCATAGCACTGCCATCACATGCTACATGTGCTTCATTCCTTGGACACAAAGAATGGTTTTGGTGTATTTGTTTGGGTTCATGGGACCCAGGTAGAGTGCCTTGGGGAAAAGGGGGACAATCCTGTTTTCTCCCTCTCTCTCTCAAGTGCCACATGCTGGGCTTGCTTCATTCTCGCTCTGCCACAGGGGCAACATTTCAACATTTTACTTAAACATGATGCCTTAGTCTTCTGCTGATACCTCTTACATGTTAGTTCACAGGCCTTTTGCATCTCTACTGTAAACTCTTTCTGTTGGCTTGTAGTAAGCAATGACCTTTTTATCAGTTGCAGATATTATAATTAAATTAACATTAAATCCCTACCTTAGGAACTCCCTCCAAGTCGGTCTTATTTTACTGAGCCCAGATAGCTTGATGACACTCACACAGGTGCAGCTTCAGACATAAACCTCTAAATTTATCAACTTCATTCTTTGTTGCAACATTTTGCTACGCTGAGTATAACAATATCGGTTGCACTGTTGACTACTCTGGTAATTTCTTCAATAAAAGGTGTAAAGTTTAACAACTGTCATTCCAAGCATAAATTATTCCTATTGTTTGATTGTTTGATATGCATCAGCAAAAGGCCCAGGTTGGCCTTATTTATTTATTCATTTATTTGCCACTTTCCTTCTGGGTCTCTTTTTTTTTATATATAATTTTTATTTTTGCTCTCCAGAAAATCAGTAAAGTCATTAAACTAATTGAGGAGAATCATTTGGAGAAATACTGTAGGGAATTCTGATAGAACAGTTAATTATACATAATTAAAATAAAGACAGTAAAACTCATTTGGTTGTATCTCATGCAGTATTTAAACTGTGGAAAGCACAGATGATGAAGAGTAACCCTTTCTTCTGCTGTACTACTAACCAAAGTCCATGGGACTCACTGCTCAGAAACTAACACAGGCCAGGCAGAAGCAAGAAGGAAAGACAATGAGACCTATGGGCACCTCCGATTTCAAAACAGGATGCGTGATCTACCACATGATGTAATATGAAAAGTGCCTTCTAAAGTTGAATATCAACTTGACGTGAGACAAGTTCAAGCTGCTTTTGCTCTAACTATAGAGGCTGGTGGATGCCATTTAAAACAGTTTAAAGGATAATATAGAGGGGCAAGCTGATGGCAGATTTTTCTGCTTCCAGATGTCGTTTTTTGGTCAGTCGTAAACCCTGTGGTGAAGAAGGTAGTTCTGGAGAATACAGTACCCGAACAGCTACATCAAGTGACTATGCAATTAGACTGTTCAGTACCCCAGAGAAACTAAATAAGCGGAAATTCATCCATCATCATGAATGTCATGCTTTAATATCATTCCTGTAGCCAAATCAATTGTGTGATGTAAATAAAAATACTTATTAAACGTATTGTGATGTGGCATGGATTCATTCAAAATTTGACACAATGCTCTCAAACCTAGTCTTCATGAATATGGACACTGTGAATGCGCTGTGCTGTATAATAATGGGGCCTTGTATGCTATGGATTTGAAAGCTTGCTTTGAACTTGAGTTTATATGGTGTGAGACTAAAGGAGTAATGAGAGGAAAAGGGGAAAAATGGAATCTTCTGGCAGTATTCAGCAGCAGTTACTTTGCCTTCTCAGTCTACGATTTTGCAAGACTGTTTAAAGCCAAACTTTCCTACTCTGGGTTCTGAAGGGTTGGTTGTTTGGTTTTTTTTAATTGCACTTCTCTTACCTAGACAAATTCCTCCTCTGCATTTAAAGCTTTTTTTTCAATGCGGATCTCTTTCACAGTGTGAACTTTCCCAGTTTAAGCTCTAGAACTCATTTTTGTTATTCTATGTCTATCTTGCACGCACCCCATAAAGGAGAAATTCCCAGGGTACTTAAACCATCTATAGTATTCAAAGTTGTGTTCAGGTTAAATCTACTCTAATTTCCTGTAAAAACCACGACTGTTTTTTAAAGACTATGAATATATCATGACTATCAGACACAAAGTCAGAAAAGCAAATTAGGAGAAATTCTCTTTTTCTCATCTCCAGTGACACAAAAAGAAAAAAGCCCCATCAAAAAATCAAAAAAAGGAAAATAAACCCAAAACCTACATCCATATTTCACTGTCTTCCTAGCTTAGAAAATGTAATGTTAAAAAGACAAAGGATGTGCACAGCATGTTTCATACCAAACTTCTGTAAGCTTTTGTTTTATTATTTGTTGAAGTAATTCACCCTCTCAAAAAAGGAAAAAATGGTTTCAACTGAGGGAAAAAATAGCATTGGTCCAGTCAACATTTATAATATTGTTTTTTACAAATTGCAAATTAGATTGAGAATGGCAAAACTGAGAATTCTCAAGCTTTCTGATGTGCTCTGTACAATAATTACAACTTCGACATGCACCAGTGTTCAAATGT
The DNA here is from genome assembly GCA_022605575.1 of Laterallus jamaicensis coturniculus. Taxonomy (NCBI): domain Eukaryota; kingdom Metazoa; phylum Chordata; class Aves; order Gruiformes; family Rallidae; genus Laterallus; species Laterallus jamaicensis. The sequence goes on from JAKCOX010000005.1 coordinate 10,700,230, forward strand.
AAATGCTACTGTAGCTTGGTCAAATGTTCATGTGTGTTTTAAACGCCCAAAGTTAGAACACTGTTGATCCTCTCTCTTCATTCAAAGCCAAGCTATTTTAATGAATTTTCTGTGTTATTTTCCAGTAACAACAAGCTTAATTTAGTGTAATTTTTTTGTAACATGAAAGCATACATTTTGCAATTAAATTTTCAGTACCTAATTATCATTTCAACAAAATTGTCTGTGAAATTAGTAGACACAAACTACTCTCTACAGTGCCTATGTGGCTTGGAAGAGTATGTCTCATTTTCAGAAGTGACTGAAGAGGTCAGATCATACTGACTTTCCATAGGACAGAAACTTTTAAGACACTCAGGCGTTTTTGTCAATAGGGACTCATTCAGCATAGATAACATTATGAAATGCCAAAATGACTCAGTATTACAGCTTTGTTTATTGAAGAAGTAACTGTATACCACTGAGCTTTATATTAAGCTCATCCATGTAGTAAAACATCACATTTGTAAGTGGTCTGGTCATTTTTGTTCTTTTGGCAACTGAAAACAAGCACTGCTCTTTTGACACCAAATGTTAATCAACAGCATCAATACTGTCAGAAAATTGCATTACATAGTGTCTAAATCCAAACCAATACAAGAAAAGCTTAGTAGAATATAGATCAAAGACAGTATGAACATGTCATAGAATGGTTTTGGTTGGAAAAGACCTTCAAAATCCAGCCCTACTAGGTCCAACACTAGACCATGTCACCAAGTATAACATCTACTCTTCTTTTAAACACCTCCAGGGATGGTGACTGAAACACCTTCCTGGGCAGCCTGTTCCAATATCTAACAACCCTTTCAGTAAAGAAATTTTTCCTAATATCCAACCTAAACTTCCCCTGATGCAATGTCAGACCATTTCCCCTTGACTTGCCACTAGCTACCAGGGAGGAGAGACCAACCCCACTTCACTACAAGCACCTGTTAGGTAGCCATAGAGAGCAATGAGGTCTCACTTCAGTCTCCTTTTCTCTAGACTAAGCAATCCCAGCCCCCTCAGTTGCCCCTCATAAGATTTGTCTTCTAAACCCTTCACCAGCTTTGTAACCCTTGTCTGGACACATTCCAGCATCTAGATGGCCTTTTTGTAGTTATGTAAGCAAAACCAAGAGGGAAAGTCAGTAACTACAGCAATCCAATTGAGACCATCACAACTAAGAAATTGCATCATGCCAGAGAAGCATGGCCATAATTGCCTCTCTTAGCCACCTCTGAGATGATCGTGACCCAGATTTATTTGTCTGTTAACATCCTGAAGTACAGCTATTTTAGCAGTGACTTTATCCTTGCAGCACAGCAAGGCAGAAAAAGTTGATGCAACTTAATGTTAGAGCCAGAGATCATATTGTTTTTCAGCACCATATACCTTGGGAGATTCTTTGCCTGAAGTGATTTAAAATGGTTTACACCTAGTTCTGTTCAGATTAGACATTTCTCAGTCCTGTTTTAAGTTTTTGTGTCCCGGTTTTGTGTATTGATGATTCCATCTTGCCATTGACACGGTAAACTCAGACTAATATGAGTTAATACTTGGAATTTCTGGAGAAATGAAGAATGAACGGGATCTTTTGTCACTTTACAAGTTTAATAGGCAAATAATTTGTGACTTGGTAATATCACTGCTGATACATGATATCTCTGTATATAGCACTGTTAGTGATTTTTGAGACAAAGGCCGAGTTACTTATTACAGGGTTGATTATGATGATCTTGAAATAACTTTAGGGCTGTTTTCATAAAATTTAGGTAGCATCTGAAATCTAATATTGCTCTAATTATTCAACTTTCTGGCATGTTGGCGCAGTAATAACAGTTCAAATGATTAATATGTTTCTAAACTGTGATTATATACCTTTTGATACTTTCATAGAATAGCTGTTGACTTGTGTGAAGCAATTATTAATGCATATAAATACAAATGATGGATAAATCAAAACTTCAGAGTTAATTATTTTGTTCATGGTCCCCAGCTGAGTGATAAATGTTCGTTATAACCTAGACCTTGTAAAGCTGTCTGCTTTCACGTGTGTCTGTGTGGAAATACTCATGCCAAAATTCTGAATGGCTGGGTTGTATGGATCATTTCTATATCTAATAGTATAATTTTTATATCTAGCTCTTTCCTCTCTTTTTTGACATTGACAAAAACTTGAAAAAATGTTTTTCACAAAAAATGTTTATTTTTCTTAGAAATTTGGAATTTGTCACATGCACACACACCCCCTACACAAGAGCATTCTTCTTGTCACAAAGAACGTCCAGGCATGGTTACTGTCTTACATATTTGGCTCAAAGTGTATATAGTGTATAAATCAAATTTAGATTTCATGGTAGATGCATTCATGCAGAATCAACATAATTGTGACACAGCCCTCCCTGTGGATATGAATTAGTGGTGGAAATACTGACACATCATTAATGATAATATCCCCTTCTCCTCCTTTTCCCAAGACCATAAAAATGAGTTTCTCTTACTCCCATGTAGAGAGCACATCAAACCTCAAGAGACCCATGTAGAAGAAATCCACTAAACATGTTGCAGCCTTTTTGTTTTAAAACCCCATATCAGGGTTCCTGAATAGTTTGGAGCATGGTCTTGAATAATTCATTCCAAAACCTTTGTTGTTTCATCAGATAGTAGATTTCTAAAGAAGTCTGTCTCTGTTCCTCAGCTGGCTAACATTATGTCTTGTACAGTCCCATCCCAGAAATACGTTTCAAATTAAGCCACATCATAAGAGTTTCCTGTGCAAGGAAAGAGATGGGAAAAACAAATAGTTTCAAGAGTGGAAGTTTTATTCCATTTAGGCCTGTTAGATTCAAGCCTCATTCTGTTTAAAACATAACAAACACAGAAAGAGGAAAAAATAAAACATATATTTGTTCTTCAGTGAGATCTGTAGACTTATTCGTTGCAAGGAACAGAATCTGCCTTCCTGAAATAAAATAGAAGACCTTGCACCACTGAAACTTATTTTCTGACTCTAGTGGGTAGGAAAAAGACCAGAAACGTTTCTGAAGTAGACCTTCCTCACCTGCTGGCTATGGAAGTTATACTGGAGTGTTAAGTTAGAAAACAGATTGTTGTTTCATTATTCCATCCTTACAGCAGTCGTTAAGGGCAGAAACAGAATGAGTCTGCTGAGTATGAATTTCCATCCTCTGAGATTTCTGAAATGATATTGTCTCTAAATCAGCTTTCTACTATCCTTCTGGTTTTGCTACCTTCTAGTCAACTGTTAATATGTTTTTACTTTTCTCATCCTTTGAAATGCATTTCTTAAGCAGATCAGCAGATCCCAGGCCTATTGAAAAAAAAAAAAAAGGAAAAAAGAAATTATAAAGATGGCCCAACTCTTTTTAGAAAAACATGCACATGATTGCTTTTGCTCTTTCTTCCTTTTTTCATTTCCTCAATAATAGTGTTAGTTAACTAAAAATGTTTAAACGATGTTGGATTTGGTTTTGGATTTACCACAGACAGAAAGTTCATTCAAATCTGTGGTTAGTCTGACAAGGTTTTGAATAGGAAGTAAAAGGAGAACATAAGTTTTTGCAGTTGTTTTCTCAATCAAAAGGAAAGCCAATGGAACTTGCTCATTGCTCATGTGTTCATGAATAACTTATTCAGAACACTGTGTTACTGGAAAAATATCCTCTGGGCTGACACATATCCACATATCCCTGAGGAGCCAGAGGTTGAGAATGTCAAAATTAAAATACCAATCTTTAAAAAAATTTTTTGAGGGAAGAAATACTTTTATTTTTGTATTTTATGATCCTAATAACAGCACAAAAATACACACACCCTCTTTTCTTGGGGGCGGGGGAAGGGGCGAGTTTGGGGGGTTGGTGGTTTTGGGTTTTTTCCCTGTTTTTTGGATCAACCAGTTATCAATAGGATGACTCAGAGCCCTAGAAAATTCATGTCACCTATTTCATATTCCAGGTAAACTATAGACTGTCTATTATGAGCCGCTTATCAAAATGTTCTGACATGCATCAACTTGTGCCAGTCAAATCTGTGCCTTGCCACTCGATTATTTCACTGTGGTATGATCAATATTATTAACTGTTGCAAGACACGGCCATGTACCAAAGAAAATTTAATGTTAGGGCTTAGGAATTAGGATGCAAGTTGCATCTTGTCCTTATGGGGGACTTCAATTTCTTGCTGGGAAGATGCAACTTCAGTATTATACAGTAGATAGTATCTGCAATTTGGCCAACTAGGAAACTCAAAAGAAAAAACAGACTCTTGAGTGTGCAAGATTTTTTTAGGTAGGAAAAAGAAATAATGTTCAAAGCTAAATAGAAGTTGTAAACAATGACTTGACTTTGACTGGATAATACTAAACAGAGCAACTGAGAAAAACATTAATCTTTCCAGTGTCTTACATTTTTAACTAAACATGTTGTAAGGAATGCTTTATTTTCTAGGAGTGGAGGAGTTGGGGGTGTTTCTGTTTTTTCTTTTTTTCCACTAATCATTTTCAAAAAACAGTGGGAAATGTCCAAAATAGTTCTTTGGCCTCTTTGATATGACCATGATATATACCCTTAAACAAGTTTTACCTTAGGTAAGTAATCCCCTGAGATAGACTATCACTTTCCATTGTCTTCAAAGGTCCTATTTTAAATTCACAGTGATTTGCAAATAAACAGCAATATGAAAGAAAGAATTCTGAAGGGCAGGATAATATTATTTTAAGTATTGTGTACTTGGAGGTGGCATTACCTATATTAAGGTTACTATTCTAAGCATGAAAGAGCAGAAAAAGGCTTTCAGCTATGTTCAGTAATAGATGTCATCCTGTCCTTTGCCTTCAGTGATAGGAACTAATCAATCTTGCACCTTTTTCTATTGCTCAACCAGGAAATTATTCAATTTTTTGACAAAATAACTTTTGAAATGTGCATAGAAGCTAATTGGTATTCCAATTTTTTGCTGTGTTACCAAAAGCTTCTATCCTACACTGTCACATTATAATCTTTGTCATCTCTCATCACTAACTTCTTACTTGAACAACTACTTCCAGTGTGACCACAAGCTGATTGCGTATACAAAAATACCAAAATAGGCTGTGATTTTTCCAGAAAACTGGAACATACTCTTTTCTTAATACTAGAATGATACCTCACTAATCATAGGGGTAAGTTAGTTTTATTGTCTTTTAAGGGAACAGGACCTTCAGTATGCAAATACACAGACAATGCTGTGCACACAAGTTAGATAGTAAGAGGATATCAACGGGCAATTAAACACTATATACAGCTGTCATATTTTTACATTAAACCCCAAAAACCTGTATTTTTCATCATATTTTGGTAGGGACTAGGTCCTCCTTCCCCTTGTCATCCAATCTTCACAAAAGGCAGACAATTCACTCCCATGTAATCAACAGTGTAATTAATTATAAGCACTCATTAGGCATCTCCCATCTAAAAGAAAACCAAACCTGGTGCTATTTATTGGTCTGGACTGGTCTTCAGCAAAAAGTAGACTGACTGAATACAATGAGACTGAACAGGGTAGGTGCACCAGCCTGAAGTATTGGTAGGTGGCTTATTGTCCTTGCCCATGGCAGGGTTTGAGGTGGTCTTTAAGGTCCCTTCCAATCAAAATCATTCTATGATTATGTAGCTCAGCTGGATATTAAAAGCAGATGTGTGTAATAAGGGAGATAAAAAGTCAGAATATAAATTGAACTAACCTGAAGTGCAGTGTGCTTTCCAATCTTGTTTGGCTCATTGAAATTAACTCAAACTACATTTCTATCCTAGGCAGGGGGAGCTATTTGTAGGTATTGAGGACACATTATGAGTTTCCTTGATATATGCAGCTTACTAGGGATATATGCATACAAAGTCACATTTTGGTGGCAAGTCTCCCAAGACCACAAACAAAGCCATCAAAGGAATTGATGAAACCTGTCCTGAATCCACTACCATGTTCTGAAACAACTGAGAAAACAAACAGGATTTCTTCCCTGACAATTTGTTGTTACAGAAAACATTAAGGACACACTTCAGTTTAAAATAAAATTCATCTAGGCACAGTCATCAGTGTTTAATTAGAGAGCATGAATTATTGAACATGTGCTGCTGTTCTCTTCAAGCCTTAAAACTAGAGCCATGTAGACTCAAATAATGGCATGGTAAAAGGGCACGTTGCTTTGAATTATTTTCTTTTTTTTTCTTTCTGACTGCAACCTTTTCAGCAGTAAAATCAACTGAACATGCTGAAAGCAAAAATATTAAAGGTGAATCTCCTTGTATATGTGCAGGGAAACCATTTTCAATAAACCAAAGGTAAACAATAAACCCTTACCAAGCCAAACTTTTCCATAGTTAGTTTAATTTTCACCAGTTCCAATGCTTGCAACCAGTGTCTGCTTGATGCTAGAAAGTATGATTAGATTTTCATACATTTTTCAATAGAAGGTAGTTTCCATATGCATAACTTAAATACATTTTTTACTCTGATGATGTCCATCCTATGAAAGATCCTGTCAAAAGAGCAGTCAGGCAGGGCTTGGAGTAACTTTGACTTACACCTATTCAAAACTCTTGAAAGAGAGTAGCCTGCCCTGGCTGTATATTTGAACCCTTTTATAACAGATCTCCAGGGCATTGTTCCACAGATCATGGTGGTACTGTTAAATAAGAAATCATTTCAAAACAAGAAAAGAAAAAATTAATCTTGCTGGGCTTTTACATTTTCTGCTTATGTTTGCAAAGTAACCCTCTCTACCTATTTTAGCTATTTCCTCCTCAGTGAAAATAATCTCTTTCTTTTAGCTGAAGAGTTACACCACTAAGTACTGTATAACACCGCACCCTTTCTTTTTTCCCCCTGTTTCTAGACCACTGCATCTTAAACTCTATTCCTCAGTGTGCTGCACTCTCAGGGCTGGCTTTCCAAACAGGCACAGCATCCCTAAAAGCTTATGTTTACCTATTTTTTTCTTATATCCCCTGGAGAGATTGTTCCTCACAAGTGTGCTACAAGAAGTCATGATTCTGCTAGATGCCATCTCAAGGTTGGATTTTTATATGTTGTAAAAGTATGAAGACACCAGGCGAGACGTAAAGCCTTGTACTGCTGAAGTCAACAGCACAACTCTAGGGCAGTCATCAGAGATTGGTGTTGAATGTTTATGAGCAACACGAGATTTCTATACAAGGTTCTTTAGTACAGTCTAGCTCTTACAGCTGGAAAAAGCTACATCTCTGCGAGGTCAAGTTCACTTCTTTTATTAAAAGCAAGTTGCTCTTGTCCTTTTTCAAGCAAGTCTCTATTGTATATGGTAGTAAATAGAACCATTCTGTAATAAGGCTAAAATTAAATTTTTCCAGTATGAAAAATACATGATACAGAAAATACAGTGAAATTCTATAAAATATAATGAACAGGCCCTAAGTGAACAGAGATTGCATCTGAACTAAACTACCCTTGGCAAAATCAATTACAAAAGTATCTGGAAAGAAATATGCACTCTATTAATTTTGCATTTTGATCAACATGTTTTATGCATTTATTAAAATATCTTTCAGGCTTAGTAACATTTTAAAGACCAAAAAGAGAAGTAAATATTTTATTCAAACCAGTTGTGTCTAACATTGAAATTTTATTATGTGTGCTATGGGTGGGTGATTTAAAATTCATAAAGCTGCTCTGGTTTGTACAAGAAAGCAATTTTGCTTTATACAGAAAAACTCCAAAAAAGTAAAACTAAGCATTTTGTCAGAAAAACACTTTAAAACTGATATATTGTCTGTGATAACAGGTATGGGCTTCTTTTGCATTTTCTTTTGCATTTTATTTTTTCAATCACAGTTAAGCTGTGGATATTTGCCAGAACTTCACTGAGAGCCTTCTTTTGTACTTGCCTCAAGCTAAAGAGATTTCGCTACAAATCTGTTTCAGGGTTGCAAATCCCTTACTGGGAGATGTACCTCTGAAGGTTTACCTTCATTCTATTTTAAAGAGTTTACTAAGGCCTACAATTAATTTAATTTTTTTCAGCTAGTTAGGAACAGTCATTAATATTTCTTCACAAACAGTACCATTGTGAAAGCCAGCAAGGTGCAACGCACAAGTAAACACCCTAGACAATGTTCTGAATAAGAGCTCGATAAAGCACAAGGCAGCAGTAAAAAAAAAAACGTCCTTTACCGATACATAATCCTTGATTCTTCTTTATGCTTCTTTATTCTTGTTGCACTGAAAGTCAAAGGAGTATTCTGCATAATTTTCAAATACGCCTAACAAGGCAGTTAAGTCACGGAGAACCTATGATGTTCACAGAATCACAGAATTGTAGGGGCTAGAAGGGACCTCAAGAGATCATCGCGTCCAACCCTCCTGACAAAGCAGGCTCCCTAGCTCATACTGCACAGATAGGCATCCAGACAGGTCTTGAATATCTCCAGAGAAGGAGACACCACCACCTCCCTGGGCAGCCTGTCCCAGGGCTCTGTCACCCTCACTGTGAAAAAGTTCCTCCGCATGTTGGTGCGGAACTTCCTGTGCTCCAATTTGCAGCCATCGCCCCTTGTCCTGTCTCCACAGACCACAGAAAAGGGGCAGGCCAAATCCCCCCGCACCCCATACTTAAGATATTTATAGACATTGATTAGATCCCCCCTCAGTCGTCTTTTCTACAGGCTGAACAGCCCCAGCTCTCTCAGTCTTTCCTCATAGGATAGATGTTCCAGGCCCTTAATCATCATCATAGCCCTTCTCTGGACTCTCTCCAGGAGGTCCCTGTCCTTTTTACACCAGGGAGCCCAGAACTGGACACAATACTCCAGGTGGGGCCTGACCAGGGCAGAGTAAAGGGGGAGGATCACCTCCTCAGACCTGCTGGCCACACTCCTGCTGATGCACCCCAGGATCCCATTGGCTCTCTTAGCCACCAGGGCACACTGCAGACTCATAGCCAACCTGTCATCAACCAGGACCCCCAGGTCCTTCTCCACAGAGCTCTTCTCCAGCAGGTCCACCCCCAGCCTGGACTGATACATGCGGTTGTTCCTCCCCAGGTGCAAGACTTTACACTTGCACTTGTTGAATTTCATCTGGTTTCTCCCTGCCCAGCTCTCCAGCCTGTCCAGGTCTTGCTGGATGGCAGCACAGTGTTCCTGCGAGTCAGCCACTCCTCCCAGCTTTGTATCATCAGGTACTTGCTGAGGGTGGATGCTATTCCCTCATCAAGGTCGTTAATGAAGATATTAAACAGGACTGGACCCAACACTAAGCCCTGGGGAACACCGCTAGCCACAGGCCTCCATTCAGATTCTACTCCACTGATCACAACTCTCTGAGCATGGTCTGAGAACCAGTTCTCAACCCACCTCACTGCCCACTCATCTATCCCATACCCTCTCAGCTTTGCTATTAGGATGTCATGGGAGACAGTATCGAAAGCCTTGCTGAAGTCAAGGTAGATGATATCCACTGCTCTCCCTCCATCCACCCAGGCGGTGATGACATCATAGAAGGCTATGAGATTGGTCGAGCACGATCTCCCCTTGGTGAATCCATGCTGACTACTCCTCATGACCTTCTTCTCTTCCAGTTGCTTGGTGATGGCATCCAGAACAAGCTGTTCCATCACCTTTCCAGGGACAGAAGTGAGGCTGACTGGCCTATAGTTGCTAGGATTCTCCTTCTTGCCCTTTTAAAAGACTGGAGTGATATTGGCTATCCTCCAGTCCTAAGGCACTTCTGTTCTCCAAGACCTGCCAAAGATGATAGAGAGCCATCACTTCCGCCAGCTCCCTCAGCACACATGGATGCATCCCATCCGAGCCCATGGATTTGTGTACATTAATCCCTTTGAGCCACTGCTGGACCTCCCCTACCTCAACTAGAGGGAAGTTCTTAGTTCCCCAAACACTCCTATTTTCATCCAGGATCTGTGGGTCCCAAGGGGCCTTTGGAGTAAAGACCAAGAAAAAGAAGGCATTTAGTATCTCCACCTTCTCATCATCCCCCATTACTGGGACACATGCCTTATTCAGCAAGGGACCTACATTATCCCTGGTCATCCTCTTACTATTCACATACCTGAAAAAACTCTTTTTATTGCCCTTTATGTCCCTTGCCAGTTTCTTTTCCAGGTTGGCTTTAGCCTTCCTAGCCGCATCCCTACAGGCAACATCCCTATATTCTTCCCAGGTGTTCAGACCCTGTTTCCACAGTTCATAAACCTTTTGCTTCCCTTTGAGCTTACTCATGAGCTCCCTGCTCATCCACACAGGTCTTCTGTCTCTCTTTCCTGATTTCTTACTCAAAGGGATGCACCTGTCCTGTGCTTGAAAGAAGCGCTGTTTAAATGTTGCCCAGCTCTCACAGGCCCCCTTTCCTTCCAACAGCATAGCCCATGGGATAGCTCCTAATAGATTGTGGAGGAGATCAAAGTTAGCTCTTCCAAAATTCAGGGTAGCTATCCTGCTTTTTGGCTTGCTTCTTCCACCCAGGATTTTGAACTCTACCATATCGTGGTCACTTTGTCCTAAGCTGCCCATCCTCGTTAGTAAGAGCAAGGTCCAGCACCCGCCCCCTCCCCTTGTAGGTTCCTGCACCATCTGTAGCAGGAAATTGTCTTCTACACATTGCAGAAATTGTCTGGACTGCATACGACTGGCCATATTGCTTGTCCAGCAAATATCTGGATAATTGAAGTCCCCCATAAGGACAAGCGCCTGGGATCTCAAGGCTACTTCTAGTTGCTTATAGAAAGCACTACCAGCCCGCTCCTCTTGATCAGGGGGCCTATAGTACTATATATATATATATACATATATATAGTACTACACTGTTGTCAGTGTCACTCATACTAGTGTGACCCTTGATTCTTACCCACAAGTACTCAACTGATGGTTCAACTTTCCCCAGGTGGAGCTCAATACATTCCAGCTGCTTTCTGACATAAAGAGCAACTCCTCCACCTCGCCTCCCTAGCCTGTCTTTCCTGAAAAGCACATAGCCATCCATGACAGCATGCCAGTCATCCAAGCTGTCTCACCATGTCTCTGTGATTGCAATGAGATCGTGGCCGTGCAACTGCACAAAGATCTCTAATTCTTCCTGTTTGTTTCCCATGCTACATGCATTTGTATAAAGGCATTTTAATGGGGCAGCAGATGCAGGTATCTTCAATAGGTATCTTCACTGCTGTTATACTAGAGTCAATTATACTACAGACAGATGCTGGTTGCTTCCTTCTAACTTTCAGATACAGCAGGGAGCAATGTTCAAACCCTCACTGGAGAAACTTAATAGATAAGATAAAGAATAAGAAAGATAAGGATGAGGCTCGAGTCTTTGGGAAAGGGGAATTAGGAGCAAGCAAAAAAAAAAGTTTGAATCCAAGGCTGGTATTTTGAAGTTCTTTTGGTTTACCAGTAGATTTTGTCCAGAAAGAGGACATGTGTCAAGAAAAACTTGTTTTGGACAGTAACACACCAATACACGATAGACCATTCATGCCCCTTTCTTTAGAAGCTCTTAAAGCAATTCAGCTGTTCAACTGCTGATAAGTTAATTCAGAAGTCTGAGCTTATTTAGACTCTGAACACAGTTATCTGAAATCAGCTAAATACTGACTTTAACTGAGAGCATGGCGTGAGAATTCCTGCCAAGCCCCTTGCCATTCTGTTCCCTCCCCTCCCCCCCACACACACACGCACACACTCTTCACCTCATCTACTGCTCCACCTCCTTTCTCACTCAAGTCCCCATCAGGACATGCTGTTAGATCTCGATACTAGCACAGAGCAACATAGCTGGTGGAGTAAGGTTCCAAGCTAAGTGAGAAGATAGGTGAAAATGGAAGCTTAGGAGGGATGGGGCACCAAATTCTCATTTACAATTTCACGTAGAGTTAAGAAAAATATTTCTCAAAGGGAATACAAGCACTGAACTAGCAATGTGAAGGGTTCTTTGCTACAGCCATGTCTATGGATGAAGGAATCATAAGTAAGTTCTTTATCATTTATGCATAGTATATTAGAATGGTGAGATTTTATAATACATGTCATCTGTTTAAATTTGCATTACCTAAAGTTGTTTTTTCTCCAGTGGCAAATAAAACTAAGAGCATTAATAAGATCATAACCCATATACACCAAGCAAAAATCAGGACTGACTATTTTAATGCAAAGTGTCTCCTCCTTTGCAAAAAAAACCCCAAAATTAAAGTTGGAATGTCTCTATTTCTGACTTTTGTCTTTTTCAACATAAAGCAGCATTTATATCAGCAGCAATCTTCAGGTACTTTATTTTTGGCATGCATTATGCATTTTCTTAAAGAAGTTTTGCTCTATTTAAAAGTATATCAGCTGGAACATTTTTGCCTGCCTTGAAAACCAAAGATAGCGTTTATAGTAGAGGGTTGTAAGAGACATGCCAGTCTAAAGAGGGGAATAGAATAAGGCAAAGGCTCGAGGCAATGATAGATGAGGAATAAGCATATGGTTTAGTACCTTATTTTCCTACAGTTCATCGGACAAAATTTCTTTGACATTAATAACTGCTGCTGTTTTTGTTCTCTGATGGTTTTGTATGATAATCCAACATCTATCTACTTCTTATTAAACACCTAGGATGTAGGTTTCTTCATGCAAAGAAAGCTCTCATTTTTTATGCGTTGGATTTGATTAAACTGTACTTCCAGACATCTAAATGTCATGAGTCAGATTTTTAGGATTAATTAGGCAACCCAGGGCCCTGTTTTGTGCTACCAACATTCAAATGTGGCTGGTTGGGTCCTGCCTTCCCTGTATAGATGCATCCTTCTTATACAAGCAAAACACCCAGGTGAGGACAAGCCAAGCGCTCATGGCTACCTCACACTTCAGTGTGAAAGCAGGAAACAGCCAGGAGCTCTCAGCTTCTGCAGCTTCACCATAACCTTTGTGGTGCCATGTCTTTGACTCCCTGAAGTGCACATCAGGATTTAAACTATGTTGTTACTTTACATTCCAAACAGCAAGGAGAACTGTCTGCACAATAGACTTATGCCAAGTGCTGGTTCCATTGCATGTGTAAATGTTACATAGTTCATTTCTGCCATTTAAAGATTTCATAGTAAAGTTGTTTTAAAAATCAATGCTCTGGTTCCAAATAACACAGCAATTTCTTCAGTAAATAGCTTTTTTTCCTAGTAAGAAACTCTTATTATGGATTTTGCTTAATTTCAAAGGACTTTTTCAGTCTCTCCTGATTTTTTTTTTAAAACTGTTGGACCTGATCAAATGTAACGCTGCTTTTATCAAAATCAAACAGCACATTACATTTTTCTGCATTAGACTGGGCATTAACTTAATCACATATAAAAACCCAAGTATTGCTTCAAACAAAGACTTTGTAATCATCTTGTTCATTCCTGGTTTATTTATAAATAGAAATGCAGAGATTTTATTTTTCCTCAGAATGCTATAGTTTCAGTGTAAAGATGCTTTCAAATTTTAAGAAAGTCTCAGTTGGGAAATTTCTGCGCATCGATCCACAGGGAATGATTTGCTGAACCTTCTTTTATGCCATGCTCTGGTTCTATAATAGCTTCGTGGTTTAACAGATCAATGATGGTGCATAAGTCAAATATACTCACAAGGCAATTTTGTGAGAATATCTTAAAGGCTGGTTTTTTCGAGGGAGTGAGGGAATATAGATATGCAGGATACAAGCTGGGCATTTCAAAAAACCCAAAAAAAAACCCCAAACCCAAACCTGTTGAAAAACTCCAGACACCCACAAGCCACTAAGCATTTTTTGTTTGATTTGAAGAGCAAATTCAGTTAGACTTTCAAGCAGGTTTAAGAAATATCTATTTTTGCAGTTAGTGATAAAGCTTTGAACCTTTCTCCCCACTCCCCCAAAAGAGATTGCAAGGCTTACTCCCACTTGCAACACTGTTTATGAGCCTAACAAGAAGGTTCCTGGGCATAGCCCAGTCCATGCAGTCCCCCAAATGAAGGCTTAAGACTACTGAACAATCCCTGATTGTAAAGGAGCAAAGGGTTCCCCATGACATAAATCTTCCACATCAAGTGTTAACACTTTTAGCAATGGGGAAGCCCAAAATTTGGCGTAAGCAACACTGTTCCTTTCCATCTGGTGAAGCTGCTCCCTGGAGCCCACAGTGGGAGCAGGAAGGGCTCTTCAGAAACATGCAGCCTTGTGTTTGGAGGCCTCCCCAATTAGTCCTGTAATTTACTGTCACTTAATAAGACAGACTAAAACTTGTGCCAGTAAGGATGGGAAAACCCCAGCCTCCAGCTGGGGTGGGTGTTCTCAGACCCAGTCCAACTCTCAGGCAGGTACAAAAGGCACCCACAGCTGAAGCTGGGGGACACAGAAAGGAGACCTTCAGCCCCTGATGAATTACACACCAGCGCAAGGCCCCAGGAACAGCAGATCAGCTCACACTTTGAAGGATAAATCAAAGCTTTAATCGGGCCTGTCAGTAAAGCAGGTGTTTTGACTGCCTTTATGGTTCATTTTTATGCAAAAGGGTTGTGGGGATACAGAAATCACGGGGGATTGAAAATAAATGGCACTGACAGCACTGATCCCACCAGGCGAGGGGGCCAAAATCGGTCTGTCTTTTCATATTATGAAATATACCTAACGGCAGGCTCTTTAAACCCCGCTTACACAATGCACTGTCTGTGTGCCCAGGGCTTGCCTTTCTCTCGCTTTCCTCCTTTCCTCCCCCTCTTCTTCTTTGCTCTCTTTTTTTTTTATTTGATATGCCGGGGGCCCTTTTCTATTCTTCAGTGGCGAACTGCCCCAGCAGCCGCAGCAGGTTCAGAATGTTAAAGAGCCACCGCTCACCCGAGCCGACAAAAGGATCCCGTTTTAAAGGACTTAAAGGACACTGTAGACAACTACCCGCGGCCCCCTTTCAGGATAATGTCTTTTTCGGCTTGGTTTTCATCGGTCGACAGCAGCTACAAATAAAACGTCATAAAAATCTGTCAATGCAAATGTTGCAGCATGGGCTGGGACAAGGGGAGGCATCATTAGGACAGAGGCTTACGTGGCAGTGACACGGGCCTTGCCATAGATGTTTTCCTTTCTCTGCCTTGCAGAGGTTGTTCTCTGGGTTGAGAGCAGACACCCACAGCTAGCGAGTTTTATATTTTAGTACTGAGATTTTCCTTTGCTTGATGCATAGTTTTCAATAATAGTAGCAGGCAGAATTTTTAAAGTTATTTAATTAAAAGGTTTGACCACACTGAAGTTGAATCACTGTAGTATCCTGCAATGCTCTAACGTAGCCCACTTTTCCAGAAAGAAAAAAAAAAAAAAAAAGAGACAACCAACCAGCCCAGGGCTTTTTTCTTTGGTTCTGCTATAACTTGATACTTTTTTTACAGTGTATTCTGTAACCTAATTTGAAATATTACTGCAGGGCATTGCTAGAAAATTTCATTTATCATTTACAAGCCATAAAGCAAGCAAGATTAAAAAAAGGAAGTTCTTCCCCTCCTGTAGTTTCACACACAGACTTATTCATGCCTACTGCCCTCACCACTCACAAAGAACAGTTTTTCCACCAGCTTTACAGAGGAATCAGTTCTCTTTTTTTCTATGTAAATTAAAAAAATATATTTTAAAAAAGGAATACACAGCTGACACATGCCTTGGACAGACGACCAGAGAAGAACTTTAAAAAACTTCTCACAGATTGCATGTAAATTAGGAAATTCATCACACTGATTATGATCTTTCATACTGCTGTATCTAGACAGAAAATTTGTAAAAAGGGGTGGAGACACATTTTATGGCTTAATTGCATAGGAAATTAGATCATTATCCCTTTTTTCAAGGTAGGCCAATGCACTCAGTCTCTATAGATGTTTATGTATCTTTGGGTTTTGACCCACTAAACTGCTCCATGGGTTCCAAAGGAAATTTAACTAATACATAAAAGTCACCATACTTTCACAAAAGTTACACAAAAAAGACATTGCAAGTTATGTAGATTTGCAAGATTAAACTCCAATTATTTCTAAAGACATATTTTTACCTTTACCCATAATAATTCCATTTAAAATAGTAAAAGCACTATACTTAAAAAATTAATATTTGCCATTCCACATTTTACATATTAACATTAGCACTGGCACATTTTACATATTAACATTAGCACTGGCACATTTTACATATTAACATTAGCACTGGCACATTTTACATATTAACATTAGCACTGGCACTCATGTTGCTTTTCTACCAAACTTAATTTCAGTATAATTTCTCATGCCAATGAAGTTATTTCATGCCAATAAAATTCCGTACATGCTTGCAGTATTGAGCCTTGAAACCTCAATTTTCTGAGGTATTTCAGGGCCACAGTTTATGCAAGCTTTAAAAATAAACTGCTTCCAATAATTTGCTTGAAGAACGATGATACAAGTCATTAATCATGGCATATATATTTAGGCACTGCAGACAGTAGCTGAAAAATCATTAACTTTTTGGAAGAGGTGTTATGCTCAATAATATTTTGGATTTCTAGATCATAAGGTAATTCCAATGTTTTGTTTAGCAATCTCTTCAGAAAAAGCTCAAAATACAGCAATAATTAAACATCTAATACAGATTTGCCAAGTCCTTCTTCCTGATCACCTGTTTAACATTCTTGCTGTGACTTCACTAGCTGTTAGGCTATGCATAGCAAAATAAACAGTAATTAATAAATAGTCCAACAGTGTTTATTAGCATTCCTTTCCCACAAAGTTGCAGTAAATTTTCCTAGTGAAACACATTTGTAGGATCTGGTTCATAGGCCTATCTACATGTGGCTGCATCATCCTGAGTGGAGGGTTGTTTTTTTTTTCCACATAAGAAAATTGTTTCAACAACTAAACCTTTTGATATGCACTGCTAGCAAATTCTTAGCTCTGAACAACACATATGCCACTTGTGGGAGCAGAATTAAGCATTCACCTTTTTTTTAGTTTCAGGTCAATTTTTTATAATTAGTCTGCCACTTACGTAACTCAGATTTCTGTTAGAATTTACCTTGCTCATAAGTAATTTTGGTGTTGACAGATTCATCTATGTCAAGTATACATCATTTGTTGTCTCCAATAATTTCAGGTTTGTTCAAACGTGGAGGTGAAGACCAAAGCACATATAACAAAATGCCAACATACATATGAATTGGGGTGAGTTGAAGGTTAATACCTTGCAGCATTGTAAATCCACTGGATAATATTTCAGTATAAATCTTCAAGATTTCTCTATATGTGCACCGGTGGGTTGCAACCCTTGTTCCTGGCTAAGGTGGTCTTTTGTCTTCACTACCCTTGATGCAGAGAATATCCACTTCTACCCACTTCCTACCCAGGGGCACAAACTGGCAAGAATTTATTTTTGTCATGTGTTTGTATCATTTCTTTCACTGTGGGATTTCAGTCCTCAGTAGGTCATCTAAACACTGCTGAAATATTAAAAAAAAAACCAAAAAATAGTGACTTTGAGCTAAAGATTTAATCCCCAGGTGTTCTCAAAATCACTAAAGACTGCAAATACTGAACAGCTCATCCAATACCAGATCAACCACAAAAAGAAAACAGCATCGAATGGAGAGAGGAGTTGAACAAATTTACTCAGTGAAGATAGTGTTTGTTTGTTGAGAGTTTTTTTGTTGGGTTGTTTTTTTCCTTTTTAAGCCTTAGACAAATTCTAATATTCATTGCTTCTTAGTTTCTAAATGGATTGTAAATTCTGAGTTTAAGAATATTTAAATAGACAGGCAGCCAGCTCATAAGACACTGTCTCAGCTAATGTACAGCTTATACTGCAATTGACATGACCATGCTGTGTCCATGCCCTCCCATATTTTAATGAAAACCATACATGGGAGCACCTGCATTAGTCTGTTTTTTGCTTCCTTGAGGAATTAGAAAGTTCTAAGCATACATTATGGGCATACAAACCCATAAACTCTGGTCTTTGTTTTCAGTTTAAAATTCAGATCAAACCTGCTGTATTTAGCACAGATTTGTGAATCTATATGATGGATGTAGTGTGGAGTAGCATATTCCATCCCAGGCTTCTCAGGCCTTTGGGGCTGCTGTTTTTAATGGGACTCTCCTTGGTAGCTCTAGATTGTCGAATACCTAAATACATTGCAAGAACAGCCTCTCCATTCCTGCCTAAAAATAGATGGAACATTAGCAATGATAATTTAAAATGGACTTTGTGACGACAAATTAATTATTGTTCACATTCCTTTACTGTCATTTCACAGGATCAATTTACATGCTGATGAATACGGAAGGGCTAGAGGAGATTTTGCAGATGTGGCATGACTATGCTTAGCTTGAACAGAGAATAAACTTGCATGAGTGTGTAAGACTTACAGAGGATGTCCATAGCTCATTGACATCCTCAGATGGACTGAACCTCAGCTCCTCCTCCCATCAAGTAGTCACGGTACCTTGTTTAAACAGAAGTTACAAGAAACTACAATTGACTCATCACCACCACAATAGTTGCTTGACCTTCTTTTGCCTAATAGGCTGATTATTCCTTAAGGTTGCTTATCCAGGTTTAGAGGTTTAGCATTAACATTGCAATACAAGATAACAATTGCTTACTATTACTAGCTTTGGTTAGTTATTCTTCAATTTGCGATTAATATGCTGAAACAGGCTTGAATTAAGCCCCTCAGTATAACCTGTGTTCCAGGCTCAGCTGAAAGTTCCCCTTGAACAGCTTTTCCAGTCTTCAATGGTAATAGTAAGTTCTGTGCCTATACACCATATTTACAAGTAAGAAGAATCATACTATTGGCCTTACACAATACAAATAAAAATATTTTTAGTGACTCAGTAGCTCAGTCAGTTACTTAAACTATCAGTATTCAAATTAGACAGGATATGAAAAAAGGAAAAAATCTGTTTCAGTAACTCAGTAAGGATTAATTATTTGTACAAACTTTTTCTTTATATTCACAGTTGCCTAAAGAATGATGGCCTTTTAATTTAAAAAAAACCCAGAAAATGCAAATCAAGTGTTTTGCTGTCTTTCAAATATAATACCTTTCAAAGCTGCTAAAATTATTCCTCTTAAGCAATATATAATTAAGCAGTAGAACTTACTGCCATAAGCATACTGCCAGCCATTATGTCAGAAGGTTTATGGGTTATTTTTTTAATGTTAAAAGATAGTTGACAGTCAATACAATAATTACATTCTTAAAACCATTATGTATGGAAACACCATTTAGATTATAGCAGAATAGGGCATAATGTTACGTATTTAATTAGGAATTAAGGTTGTTTTGATGACTCGCTATATGCTCCTGAAATACTACATACTTTTTCTGGCAAATAAAATACAAATATCCTTACTTATCCTGCTTTACCTACTCATTCTGTTTATAAATATAAAATATGCTTAAGCAAATATTTAGGGTTTTATCAGAAAAATATATAAAAACTGTAAAGTCTAATCTCTTATCTACTACTTGTAAAAGAAAATATTACAAAAGTCAAATAGCTTTTCTAATTCAAAACAATTTTGAAACTATGAATATGGAAGTTTTTCCCCAACTGGAATATGTCCTTCTGTATGCCACTGAATTTTATTATGTAAGTTTATTTTTCTGAACATAAAACACACTAATTGGCAAAAAAGTATATGTAGGCCACTTAATAATTCTCTTGCCTTCTCTTCTCAGCTCCATCAAAACAGTCTCAGTAAGAGTGACTGATTTGGTGTGTCACTGCCTATGAAAATATGCATTAAAATTTTATACTATCCACATTTTTGCCAGTTTCTGCTAACACCGCATTTACTTAAAATATTATCCAATTTATATGATGTTAAATATCTGTCTTTCTAGCAGTAAAAGTGTAACACCATTCATAATAGCTGATTCATATCTAGACGCTTCTCTGCCACATATTCCATCCTAAGGTTTTTTTACCCTTTTTATCTACTTCTGTGTAATAAACCAGTAGGCAATCTCTGTGGGATAAAAATCAACAGGTATTAAAAGGTTTCGTTATTTGGCAGTAAGTAATTAAATCAACATTTGGCGACTTGAAGTGGTATACTCATGGAGTGTTTAACTAGAATGATACCACAATACTTACTTGATTGAATTTCTAGTTTAACTGTTTACAATTCCAACTCATATTTTAAAGGGTAAAGAAATTTCTCTTTATTTCCTAAATGGCAAAGGAAGATATAATTTTTGAGGGGGTTGCATAGCAAAAGAAAGTAGTAGCTGATAAGCATTTATTTGTAATAGTCCTTCATAATGTGATTGTGAGAGTACTAATGCCCAACCCCTGTTTCCAAGATCTCTCCTGTCCCCACCAGGGGGTTCTAAATTGGCCGCAACTTGAGCCAAAGAAAAAATAGCCTGCAATACGAATTTTATTTTCCACAACATTCTGATCTGGATATTAAATAGCTCTTGCCACTAGGCTGTTCATATTTACTTTTAATAACAGTTGCATCCTACAGATAGATAGTTGCAAATTATTACTTGTTTGCTTGAGTTTTGGTGGGGTTTTATTGGTTTGAGGGGCAAGTTGAGTTGTGTGTGTGTGTTTTTAATCCTAGGATGTATAAAAGTCTTAATTTATCTGATAAAGTTATGTCAGTTTTGATTATATTTTTCCACTTCAGCTTGTCACTGCTCAAGGGGAAGGCTAATGGTAGCTACCTATCTCCTGTGGTTAAAGAAGGTGATCATGAGCTTCCCTGGAGTTCTCCATCAGATTGTGTGCAGCAAGCTACCTCAGTCACCAACATAAACCTCTTATGGGATCTCCCCTAGCTTCACACATGAAGGCACTGGTACAGCATAAAACCTCAAGTTCTGCACTGGGCTGTCCTTTCATTCTAAAGTGTCCAATATCAAAAGTGAGCTTCCGCAATGCAGTAACGATCCCTTAATCAGTTTGGCCAGATACTGTAGCTGATACAGATGCTGCAGCCCTTTTGACAACACAAAGATCAGACCCACAATGCCTCATCAACTGGCCACTCACAGGTCTTGGAGACCTCGTAAGGTAACAATTGCAGAAACATTTGCTGCCCAGAGTGTCTTTTAGTAGCAAAGAGCATTTTCTCTGACAACTTCAACACAGATTGTCTTACTTCACCCCCACCATGACACATTAAGATGCCAGAACAACTCTGTCAACAAAACAAATGCACACAACTGTTTCATTAATCTTTAAAGCTGGTAACTAGTTCACATCAGACTTTTCACAGGCAAGGGTGAATAATTTACATTTTAAAATATTTTTTATGCCTGTTTGTCCTACTCAAGTGTGCATACTGCATGTTATTTACATTAACTGAGTGACTGACTGCTTGGGACTGTTTTAAACAGGCACTTCAGCAAAAAGAGAGGGGGTGTAAGTATAACCATGCTTTTAAAAAAAATACAAACCAAAAACCCAGCCAGATGGCTTCAGAGTCAACTGCCAATGTATTTTTTAAAAAGATGCAGTTAAGAAAAGAAAAATCAAACTCAAATAAACTACTTGAACAAAATTCCACACAGTTTAAAAAAGAAAAAAGGAAACAGACCCTTTCCTGGCAGCCAAGATTATGCCTGTAGTTGGGCAACTGGAAAAGGCTCCCAAAATTACTCAGTCTTGAATTGCTACCCACATGGTGGTAGTGGTGGTTACAGGAATTTAGCTGCAAAAACAGAATAAAAAGGAGCACAGAGCTGCACAGCAAACAAGGGGGATTAAAGCAGAGATCTCATTTAATTCAGAATTCTGTTAAGTTTATTGGTCAGCTATTTCAGGTGAGTCAAAAGGACTTATCCCATTTTACAATGAAGCTTTGAGACTGATTTATCTTTATCTGACCTCCAGGTCAGAAGAGTTCAAGAGCCAGGATTATTTTGTTATTATTATTATTTGCAAAATTTCCAGATTACTGCCAAGTATCCTCCTGGACATACCATTTTTGATGGGCAGCAGATGACACTGGGGACCCATAGGCACACATCCAGCATGGGAGCAGTACAGACCCCAAGGAGGACAGATTTGGTGTCCAAACACAAAGAAAATGGCTCTTGCAGCAAACCAGATTGTCACTGCAGCATTTGGCCACTTCCTATGCCAATAAATTCAATAAAAGCACTCCGGGACACAAAGTGGAGGGGTTTGTATTCTCTGTGAGTATCTCCTGAGCTTTCCCTCCCCTCTCCCCGG
Organism: Laterallus jamaicensis coturniculus; assembly: GCA_022605575.1. NCBI lineage: Eukaryota > Metazoa > Chordata > Aves > Gruiformes > Rallidae > Laterallus > Laterallus jamaicensis. The sequence continues at coordinate 10,722,495 of JAKCOX010000005.1, forward strand.
ATTCTCCATGCTCCCAAGCTTCCTCTGGCTAAATACAACTGGGTGGGGCTCCCTCCAGAGTTTATTCATGTAGTTTCCAAATATAGCCAGAGGGGACATGAAAAAGAGTGACACAAGATGTACTTTCCACTTCTTTCCTTCTCTACTTGCACTGGGACATGGCCTGCATAACCCAAAAAGTATTTTCTGTCTAATTTCCATCCCGTTATGTTTTGCAGGAACTGAATGAGTTGCTTACACAGAGCTACTTGCCAGCTTCTAGTCTAAAAGAAGTGTTGTGCTTTACCACTTCAGTCCCCTATTCCTGATATTTGTGTCTTTTTTTCTTCTTTTTAATAACTGTATAATTAATTTTACTGTGTTCTGCAGTCCTGCGATTCTTCTAAATTCCTAATTCTTACAGAACTTTGAAAGTCCTGAAATCCTAAACCAAACTGAAAGCTTACATTTAAATTTAAGCATGCATGTCTGTTACTCATCACTTCAGTTCCCAATAGCCTCCAGCTAAACAAACACACACAGAGAAGACAAAATTACCATAACAGAACAGTATAGGAGATACCTTGGGGATATTTCCTTCTCCTCATTGCTCCTCCAACCAATTTCTTCTAATGACAGTTGCTAAGGCTATTATTACTCATGATCCTGCTGGTTGGATATTCTCTGTGAAGAGTTGTGCTCTGCTCTTTAAATGACCAAAGTGGTCCCAAGTACTTCTCTTATGAAAATCTTTTCTCTTAATCATATGCTGTGTTAAGGAGTCACTCTAAAAACAAACAGAGATGTGGAGGCAGGATGAAGACATGCTTTTTCCATTTGTAATTTTTTGGAGATCAGATTCTGTGTGCAGTAAACCAGGTACCCTTTTTTTTTTGCTAATGTCCTTCTTGAATGAGAGCCAGGACACATCCTCCTCTGACTCGCAACCCTTGTTTTTACTGTTACAGATGGGATAAGGGTATTTTTATGTCAGTTTTCTGGATTAGGGAACCAGACCACTTTTTAAAAGTTGCATCTCACTAAAAAAAAAAAAAAAAAAAAGAGAAGGGAACTAAAACTCAGGTATATGAAGAGTTATATTAACGCTATTTTCACTGTCTGAAATGACTTAGCATTTTCAGTATTCAGCAGAAAAATTAATTACTCTGTTAACAAACCAGCTAAGAGACAGACTTCCAGCATTAAACTCTTGTAGATACCAACGTGCTGCTCCATGTCAGAAAAAGACTTTTTTTAAAAAGGAGATATATTGTCTACCCTGGAGTTCAAACTGCTGGGATATAATACTCTTGGCAAACTTCTGCTGAGAAAAGCCAATCTGACAATAGCAAATTACTCCAAACAACATACATAAGCTTGAACAAAAACTTAAAGATGTTTTCCAGAGAGCTATAAGAGAATATTTGCCACACTTGCCTTTACCATTGACATTGTTTAGCCTGAACTACCTTCCTGTAAGTTTTATTGCAACTTGGTACGATGGAGGTACGATATGCCAGAACTAAAAATCCTCCTGGCTGAAACCACTGTGATAAAAGCAATTCTCACCCTGCTTTCTGTATGGTTTGGAGCAAAGCTGCCTGTTCATAAGTTAATAACTACTTCTGGTTTCCAATTCTTCTTTGAACTTGCCTATCCCCATATCAGTTCTCACCTGTAAAGACGGCAATAATTCTTAAAAACTCCCTAGAATTGTATTCACTGTTTGTGAAGTGAATATTAAAAGTATTCTTGTTTTATTCCCAGTCTGGCTGTTATTTTTCTACCTGTCACTTGAAATCACTGAGCCATGTACATAAGTCCTTCTGAAAGAACAAGTAAGCAATGTGCTTATCTTCTGGCATTAGGCTTATTATGACTGAAGAAACTGGTTTATTTTCTGATGTGCTTGGCTATGGCTGGTTAGAGATGTCGTTTTACAAAGCAGCTTTTGTCAGTGGTCTGATTTTGTTGTTTTGTTTTAAATCAGAGGGCTAGTCTCCTCCACACATTCCTATGTTTAAACAGCCACTCTATTCCCTAATTGAGTGCCTTTTAAAGTAATTGCATTTGGAAAAAAAATACGCATCCTTTTTGTAAAGTTAAGAAAACAGCCATACTAGCTCATCAGAGCACTGATATTCACTTTATGAAAACCTCTTTAAAACACTTTTGAATTTAGTCAAAGTTTGCCCTCAAACTAATTCAATTCACCTGGGACATAAGCCTTTCTGATTTTATTTTCAGTATTTAACATAGTATACACTGATCTCCACAAAATGCAATGATAACAAACAAAAACCCAACCCCATACCAAGAAAATACATCAAAAATAATTTAGAGAACAGTCCTCTTAGTCGAGCAGATTGAACATAAGTATTTTACTGAATTTCATGTTACATTATTAAATAAATTTGAGTCCTAGCAATATATGTTCCAGGTTATTTGTCCAGTAGATTAAACAAGCATAAATATAAAGTGATTCAACTGAGCAGCCAGCACTGGCTGGAGTGAATAACATGTTAACAGACCCTGGAGCTCTGAGACACCAGAAAATTGTGCCTAAGTAAACCTGCTAAATTAAGCTTACAAAAGGCTATTTTTCTAAATACTTAAATTACTCACTTCACTAAGGGCTTGTCCCGAGAGTTTTCCAACATGATTAAAACCCTTCATGGGTCACAGACTAATTTACAAAAACTGTGGAGAGGAATAACTGTGAGGGGCAAGGAGCCCTTCCAGGGAGCCAGGTCCAGGCAGCCATCTCCAGGCTAGTTGAAATAAGACAGGTAAATCAATTCCTACCATGCTGCAACTGCAATCTCTTTCATCAATAATCTCTTCTAAAAGAAGTAGTCTAAATTGTGAGGTTATTACATAACCCTCACAGAAAAGGTTTACATTTTTATGGACTTGGAAAGATACTCCTGCCTACTCTCCCTTATTTTTGCTTTCATGTATTGTGTCCTTCAAATAATGCTTTATGGGAAGATGCCATTAAACCATGCAATGCTACTTAAACATACAGCATTGCTGCTAACATTCCTTAGAAGTAACTCATCATATCTGATTTAACTTCACTAGTCCTGTACAATGAGGCCCAGGCTCAACATTTAACTAAATATCCCAAAGACACTCTTCCAACCATATGAAATTTACAGTAAGTAACTCTTCTGTAAGTTGTCTGGAAACATACTGCAGAACAACTCTCAAGAGAAAAACTAGGGCTGAAATACTTTTTCATGCACCTTCTATCTGGATGGCATTCCTCCCTCATTCCAGATTTGCACCCAGCATGACTGAATGGGTGCTACCCTTTTGTGTCCATGTTTGTTTGTGTTAGCCTCCTGTTGATATTTATAAGAGCTGTTTCTGATACCCTCACAGCATCATCTTAATTTTGACAGAGGTTTCTGTGTGTTTACGTTCCAAGGGACAAATGAAGAGAACGCAAGCTGTCTCCAAATTGAAGGAATCAATTTTCATTTTGGAAGTCAGACAGGCTTTCATTCATTGCCTGTTGACTCAGAGAGAGATGATAATAATATTGCTGCTTTCAGTGACAAAGACCATTAGCGAGGACACCACAGTCAATAAAGATGCCAGATCTCTTCTCCAGAGCACTCCAACCCCCCCCCCCCCCAGCCAGTTACAAGCTGGGGTTCTCTCCAAAAGCACCATTTTCTACCTGGCCAGCCCAGCCAGATCCCCAGGGTGTCAAGAGAGCATGAATTCTTTTGGACAACAAACAGAGAGAAAATGAGCAAGTGCACACAAGCCTTCTCCTGACGCCCACCGCATCAGTGGGGAGAGGAGCTGGCAGAGCCAGCCCCTCTCATCCTGCCAGACCAAGGAGTCACCATATGTTTGGCTGCCACCCATGCAGACAAGAGACCTTGGAACAAGGAACCAAATTAATTCAGATTGCTCTCACTAGTGCTGACAGACATCCAGCCTTTTCAGGCCTCAGTCAAGCTTTAAACAGACTCAGGCTGGAATCACTGGGCTCAGTGAATCAGCTCCTGCATTAACAGAGTCTACCCAGTCCTCATCAGCCTCAGGCAAATCATACCCAACAACAGACACTGGACAAGATTTACCAGTCACAAATTGCTATGTCCAGAGTAGCACCTGACCCAGATGATTTAGCCAGAAAGGCATGTCTGACATTGAGCTAAACATCCCCAAACAGGCTCAGTACCTTCTTCGAGGTACTCAAGTCCTGGGGACAGAGTTAGGCTAGAGCACTTTTACACTCCAAGGACTGTCCAGGTCTTCCTGCACTTTCTTTTTCTTGGAAGTCCAGGACAAGAACCAGAATAGGAAGTGAAAGACAACATCTGTTTCCTATTTGCTCAGTTTTAAATGAAGTTGTTAAAATAATAGTGCCTTTTGGGAGGCTTCCCTTGAGTTCCAGGGAAATATTATCTATCCTTACTTTTTTCAGATGCTAATTAAAAGTTGATACTGCTGATACATGGTTTGCCATTCTACTGTGGTTTCATTTTCAATGAAACACTACCATTAAAAACTGACTTCCTTTACTCTTAAGACAACATTTTTTTAGAAGTTCTTTTAGTCTTGGCAACAATTCCAAAGATGAGTTGTGAGCAGATGAAATAACAACAAGCACTCCATAACCTATACAAGTGTTTTGGCCATAGTATCTAACCTTTGGTCTCTCAGTACAGCTTACATGCCTGCACTGGGTTGTGCCCAGATGAGGATGAGCAGCATTTACAATGCTTATGAATTCATTTTCTCTTTCAGTTTATATTTCAATCTTAAAAAAAAAAAAAAAAATCACTAAATTTACTTGCAAAACATTAATTTGTTCCATATCAAATCACAGACTGGTTTGGGCTGGAAGCGAACACAAAAATCACATAGTTCCAACGGCCTGCCATTGGCATGGACACCCTTCACTAGGCCAGGTTGTCCAAAGCCCCATCCAACCTGGCCTTAAATACTTCCTAGGAGGAGGCATCTACAACCTTTCTGGGAAACCTATTCCACTGTCTCATCACACTCACAGTAATTTCTTTTTGCTTATATCTAATCTAAATCTACTCTCTGAGTCTGAAACCATTACCCCTTACCTATCACTAAGTGCCTTTGTAATCAGTCCCTCTCCAGCTTTCCTGTATGCCCCTTCAGGTACAAGAAGGCGGCAATAAGGTCTCCCTGGAGACTCCTCCAGGCTGGATCGCCCCAAATCTCTAGCCTGTCTTTGTACAAGAAGCAATAGGAGAGATTCCTGTTTTATATTTTAATACATGCACGTCTCAGAAATTAGGCTAAGAACCCCACAACAAGCACTGACACTCACATGAAGGCTGATTTTTTTTTCCACTATTGTCTGTAAAGTCCACATGAATACCAGTGGCTATGCTTCACATTTTAACTTCTGAAGTTCCATTCTTCATTAATTGACAAATAATCCTGTTGATTCCCAACACATCTTCAACACATGCTTCCTTTTGCCTAAATCTTGCATTTTAAGATTGCAGTTTGTGACACATACATACCTTTCCTATAAAGCAGTTTCCCTGTGGTATGAAGGAATGAGGTAATTTAATACCAGCAGAAATGCAGAACTACATATGCTGACAAATCTTTCCTGTCGCTCAGCACCATTAACTAGAACTGCTGCATATTCTGAGTGTTCCATTGTAGACTTTTGTAAGCAATGTTGAAGAAATCTTTGGGTATTTCAGAGCATCAGAACATATTATTGCTGTCCACCCACACTAGCAGAAAGCCATTCAGTTTTCATTTGATTACAAATGTTTTCAATGATAAATCATTCTGCTATTTCCCATACGAAGTTATGCACTCCAACATGTGCAGCACATACTTTGCTGCTCTAATGCTACAGCAAGTCACACAAGAACTGTCAGAGATGCCTGAATTTGAGTTGCCCTTCACTTCACATATCCACACTTTTGGGTTCATTTTATAGAGTTTTAAGATCATAATGCATGAGCATGACAGCACAACCTGGTTTCTTAAAGCAGTGGAAACACCATTCACCCTTTGCACCACTGAAACTGTAATGCCTAAGTCACATGACCTTTCTAAAATATTTTAAATGCTTAAACTACAGGACTCTCCATAGAGTCAGCTCAGACAACCTTCCACAACAAAACCCAGAAATCCAGCCTTCAGGATGTATATGGATTTTAATATCACCCACTAATATTTTTAAAAGATAACTAGATCACCACAAACATTTTTCCAGTCTGGATGTAAATCAACTGTTCTTTTTAGTGAGGTGACCTAATTATCATAAGAATTTAAGCAAGCCAGAAGGGTCAAAATAAGCCCAGGTTTACCAAGCTTATGTTTTTATTTTATTTAAATAGAAACTGTCCATCATTCTGTCAGAGGTGCACTAAGCTCCTGTGGCTGTTTCTCATCATCTGTGTAAAAGCCAGCCAGGTTACCTGTTTTCAAACATTGCAGATAATAGGCATTACTTGAAGCAGCCCAGGCCTGTTTAACAAGAAAATTGGAATTTTTTTAAAGTTTATTCCTTTCTTTTTTTCTTGCACAGTACCATATTAATCTAAAAAAGGATTGTTTCCACCCACACTCTCACACAAGGGCAGTACCTCCAGCTCATTAGATGCCAAGATTCTTACAATTTGTTTTTTTCCCCAGGACATCAGCATCAGCCTCTCTTACTACCCCATCCAGGGTTAAACAGAGTCTGTCCGTGATCCATCTGTACATGCAAAATTCATTTCCAGACTCACACATGCCTCCCTTTCCCCTTCAACCACGTTTTACACTTTTAAACATGTAACAAATCTGTTTATGTTTAGAGAGAGCCACTATTTTATTTCAAGACTAGCTGGAGCCTGTGAAAAGGAGACACAAACACAATCCTCTCATCTCAGCTTTGCTTATTTTCCTTGTCTTAGCTACTTTTTCTGCACATAATAGTAATTGGATAGCCAGAGTTCTCCCAAGATCTAAATATAATCATTGCTCAAGTCCTATCTTTTAAAAAGATAAAGGCACGAAGTTGAGCCAAGTTATCATAGCCACTGTACCGTATGAGAGAGACTTTCATTTTCCATACAGAGCAGCAAGAACACTTCCTTTTAAGGCATAATTCATGGTTTGTATTTAATATCACCATGGTGACCCTAGGGCACCACCTCATCACTTGGAAATAAATCCATCCAAGTAGGTAAATAACGAAATACAGAAATACCATTTTGCACCAAAAAAAAAAAAAGATTCAAAGTTATTGCTATCCATACTGACTGTAAAATCTGTGAACTTTACATGCAGAGATCTCTCCTGGACCACATGGAACAGCACTGGCTTCCCAGTCCCTTTACTCCCCACTGACAGAGTTATGTCTTCCAAAACAAAAAATATCATTCAGTGTTTCAGCGAGATGAAGGTTATCAGTATCTAAAGCAATGAGAGAAGGGATAAAACAATGAAGAGATATTTGAATGAAGCAACTAGGAGGTAGGCTTCCTCTCACAGAAATTTTTCACAATTGAAGGCTAAATGTACAAAAGAACGTATGCACATTTTAATGTAGCAGGACCTATAGCACTCATGGTTTCTGTGCAGTACACGGGAAGAACCTGGCATTTCACAGCGAACATCAGACCTGATCGGTCCGTAAGAAAAGCAGATGACATCTGAATGGATTAAACCTCCAGTCCACAGGGAAAGATCACCCTCCACAGCCATGGCCAAGCCATTTATGCTGTGTGTTACTGGAAGAGCAGCCCTAAACAGCTGAGTTCAGCACACGTCACCCAGATGGTTGGGATGTAACACCACTCCTCCGGCCTGCCCTGAACTCCCATAGCTGCTTTCTTAGCAATGCTCAAGCTACAACAGTTGCATGTTCACTAGTGACAAAGAGCATAGGTCTGTAGCAATCAACAAAGCCCAGGTGACACTATACTCAGAACTCATTTCTGCAGCAAGATGCACATCACCATGAGTGACCACTTCATTTTCTCCAGGTGAACTCCTCGAGCTGTTCCACACTATTCTTTGAGCAACAGCAGCAAAGAACACAAGCAGAAGTGCCCAGGGCTGTTGGAGAGGGAAGGCGATGGGCCAGCATACTGGACTTTGATTAAGAATAAAGGTTTTAAAAAAATTAAATAGTTAAAGCAGTGACCTGGTTCTGGCCAAGCCAGAGTTAACCTCCCCAAGCAGTCAGCACTTTTTTTTAAATAAAACCCCACCACGATCAATCCTGTCTTCATACAAAAGCTGATGACAATTCTTCCCTGTAAAATACTAGGATGTTAGGTACTATTATCATTACTAGAGCTAAGAGATACACTAGCTTCAACTCCTTTTCTCTTTCCAGGAAGCTTCAGCTTCCTTGAAAAACCACTGATCTGCCAATCAATTTCAATTTTCCCCTCTGAAGCTGCTGTCTTTTTTTAACACCTAAAATACCTATTTTCAGCCATAAGCAAAAAAGAAACAAGTGAGAGCTGAGGGGTGACCACCTGGAAAGGCAGATGACTGCTTTCCAATGCCTGTCACAGCATGCAGCCCTCTTTCCTCATCCTGTGTTTTTTCAGATAGGCAAACCTCTGCAGCACCAAGGCCACAAAATAAGTCAAGGCAATGGACTGCTCACCTCTACCATTCAGGTACCTGGGTATAGACAGACTTTGGTATGACTAGACACAGATATTTTGTACAACTAGAGAATTTACATGAGGACATATAGAGTCACTCACCTGTACAGCAAGAGTCATTGGCAGCACTGCAAGTCAGACACAAAAATCAATCAAGAAGTAGGCATCCAGTGTTCTGGGATTTTACATTTAGGATTTAGATAAAAATTGTGTTACATGAACTTACAGTTACTTAAGCCTTAGTATGTCTAATAATACTTTTCTTCACAAATACATGAAGCCTCCCTTGAATCATGCAGCTTTCTGCTGTGACTTTCTGAACCTCACTTGGCATTCATTATATTTGGTCATTAGAAGGATAAGAGTCCTTCAATGAATACCTAGGTTATGTATAAGGGGTGCTGTTGATTTATTGTGTGGTGCTTTCTCCTCTTGCTTCAGTACAAAACCAAAGTCATGTGATACAGAAACTGGATGTGTGGTGGTGCTTTAAATTCTTCATGTAAGCTGTAAAACAGTTTGGATCATCATTTCTCACTGTGCTATTTGGAAAAGCTGTATGGGAATGTATGCACTAGTCAAATTTCAGTTTAGGTTATTGCCCATTTCTGTCAGTGTCCCTTGAGGTTTCATTAAACAAGGTATTATTTACCAATTCTGCCATAAATAGTTTTTACAGTATAGTTTAATCTGTTCGTGTGTGTCTGTTCAGAGAGGCTCTTTTTGTAGTAGCGGATCCCAGAATAATGGTTTATTTTTTCAACCAAATGCTCAATTACTTATGGTTCTATGGCTCTGAGGATGTAACATGCAACACAGCTGCTAAACATGAATATCTTTATTGATTGAACATTATCACTTATTTTTATTAATATGAACTGCCTTACTGAATATGTTGAAGGACAAGTTTTATGTCAAGACAGATACTGACCCCATGATACAGAAAGGAGTGAAATTGTGCCCAAAAGTGTAAGTCTTCATCATTGACAGAAAATATATCTATATCATAGTCTCCTCGGGATGTCTGTGCAGATACTCCATTAACCTAATGCTCACTAAACAAGAGAGCGCTCTTTGCACTTATTCTTTAGAGCAATTTGGACTAATCTCCATGTGCTGTCCTTCCTGAAGAAGTTTAAACACAAGATTTTCTTCACAAATCCAGCTTTTTTTTTCAGCTGGCAGGCAAACTTTGGCTGTTTATCCAGTCTAGGGGCCTCAGTATGGAGAGTTTGTGTTCCATATATGCAGCTGAAAAACTGAGGCTTTTCAAGTCTCCTAATCTTTAGAAACACTGGACAATCTCTGCAGTTATAGAGAAGTCAGCTTTCCTAGCATTTCTATGAATTTCAATTTTTCATTAAAAAAAGATAGGAAACCTTAAAGGTTAAATATTTTGTGGTAGCTTTTGTTTGCTTTCTATTGGCATTCTTAAAGCAAGTAACTATAAACACAACCAGGGTGTAGAATGCAACAAAGGCATTATTGACAGCCACATCCTCCACATCCTCTCAATGTGTTTACCCTAATGGACACCAAACACTAAAGTGCAACGAGGTGGTTACAGAAATACTTAAAACACAAATTAAATAAGCGGTCAGACAGCCCACTACCTCTGATCATTATTTCAGTGCATTTTTTAGTTCATCCATTTCAGAAATGAATAAGAAGACAGGTAAGGAGTTCAGAGAAAAGAAATAGTGGTTGAGCATCCATTAAGCTTTACATTTGTTCAAGTGTCTTACTAATTTCATCTGTGGTAGCAATGACAGAAGCACATAGAAGAGGTTCAGTGCTTGGGGGTTTATTTATGCACACATACATGTATAAATTATATATACAATTTCTCTCATTTATAAGGAAAGCTTGAGAAAAAGAGGGACTCTAAAAGTAGGATTAAAATACATTTCCCCCCCCCCATCATTTACCACAATCTACAGATCTTTTACCAAGCTTCCTATCGATAATAAGCACAGCTCAAACTCCAATGCATTTCAGATGTAATCTAAGTAAGCATTTTTGCTCCTGGAGACCAGTCTTAAAACTGGTGTCTTTAAACGATAAGATTCCTGCAGCAATGCACATACAAAATACTATTACCGTGTGTTGGTACAGAAATCCCCTCTAGGGAAACCTTAAGTATTTTATGATATTTGGATGCCTAGCACTACCAGAGAAATTCATTGCTATCTATTTTTGCTAGAAAGCCCCCTCTGCAAACAATAGCTCTTTAAATTGAGACTATCCATGTGACATGGGCCAGTGGGCATAAACTGATTTAAGGATTTTAAATTTAAAACAGGTTGGTAATCCCTCGTGGAGGATGTGGCTGTGAAAACAGAGCTTATCAGGCTGCCCTGCAAGTCTGTAGACACTGCAAACCAGCCTGAAGGTCTGATATTTCCTCTTCTAGAGATGGGAAGCAATATCTACCTACATTTATTTATGAAGGAGGAATCTACACTGCTTGACAGGGAGCTTCATTCTCAGTTGATGATTTCGTAACAGACAGCAATGCTTTAGCCATGTCAATAGAAAACTGAAACAATTTCTAAATTTAATAGCTGCTGCTAAACTACCTTCTCACATGCTTGTGATGCAACCGCTCGTCACACCAGCAATTTCCTAAGCAGACATGAGCTTCATCTTGGGAGTTGCTGTGTCTGAGCTTCCCCCTCCCACCCTGTGCAAAGCTAGTCAGTGACAGGGAGGCACAGCTGGAAGCATCAGCCCTCCACACCTCATATAGTCACCCAGTAAAAGATCTGGGGAGTAGAGCAGTTCACCAGAGCTTACCATTACACATGAAAAATTAGGGCAAGAGAGGACTTGGAAAAAAAAAAAAGTGTTACCTAGGCCCAAATGAAAAGGTAGAAGCTGGGAATTTCAGTCATGGCCAATGTTATCAGGACACCATGTACTTTTCAAACACAAGACTACAGCCATGGGCAGAGCAGTATTAGTGCATGGGTAAGACTGACTGAAGGGAAGCAGAATCAGAGAGCCAAAAGGGTAGGAGCATGAAGTGGGGGTAAGGGAACCTGGAGAGCAAGACCAAAACTGGATACTGGTGAAGAGCAAAAATGAAAGGGGGGCTGAGATAAGACAGAAACAAACCAGCTAAGGAGAGAGCCATGTTCTCATGTACTTCTGCACTCAGGAATACTCCTAAAACATCTAGAGTGATTTCAGAGCCAACCTGACTTTACTGATAAAGAGGCAAGACTTGGGATGAACATAAGATACTGTCAGGGAGCACCTAGAGCAAGGCTACTCCACAGAGGGGGGCAGGACACAGGACATGAGAGCAATCCCAACACAGGCAATACCCTATCAGACAAAATACCATCCCACAGTACCTGGATGCAGCAGGTTGAGCCAGGTGCTGGGAATAGGTCCATCAACAGCCCCACAACACAGCAAGGTGAGAAACCAGAACGAGGGTTGATCCTGCCAGCAGCAGCTAGATATGGAGTCAGAAGCACTACAATGGAGTCCCAGGTCCATCCAGGAAGTAAGGGTAGGAACCAATGCTAATACAACAATTGAATGCCCCTGAGGCTGAGCTTAAATAAGCTCCTGAGCACTTGGGGTAAGGGGGAGTGGGAGGGTAGGACCCAGGTGAGGCTGGTTGGGGCCATTAAAGCCCATTAGTGCGGAGGACAGGGAAAATGTTTTCAAATATTTCATAAGTGCAATGTTATGACTTCTTCCCTTCATAACAGATGTTAGCTCAATGAGATTGAGGTCTTGCTGGCATTCAAAGGTGCTTTAACAACTGTCCAAAACAGAAACAGAGCCTCTACTGTTAGAGGATCTTCTTGTACCAAAGCTAATGAGCCAGGTCACTTAAACATGTCAGTCATATTGACAAAATGGCATTTTGACAGTTTCATCTGCCTATACAGATACTCGGTTAGAAATCTGAGTTCCCGGTATTTCTAAGCAACTACACTCGTGAACTTCTGAAATGTAAACAAGTTGAGAATGTCTCCATTATTCAGGTGACAACAAATGTCTGTGTGTCTACAAATGTCACATTTATAGCACTGTGAAACCAATAATGAGAGTAAAGTTTCCTTACACACCAACCAAAAAAATGAGAGCTTATTCACACAACATTCTGGCATTTTTAGGTAACATTAAACAGGATTTTTCTGGTTCTATGATTAGAAAATATTCTGTAGGGTACAAGTCCAATTCACTGGAAAAAAAGTCTGTTCCATTTTTTATAACCAGGTTCACTTGGATTATTTCAAAAGTTTTCCACACTTCTGGTAAAAAAAAAAATATATATACACATACACTCTATTAAAAATATGCATCTGGAGCTCTGAATGAAAGCCCAAAATACCAGTTTTTCTGGCCACCTCTTTAACTGAAATGAGCATCAGGAGTCCAGAAACCACCCATGCTTCTCGATGATAAAATTAAGCCAACCAAAACAGCATTTTTGAAAAAGGGAACTAACAGGACCACATTGACTTTAGTCTGAGAAGCATTAGCTACAATCACCCACCCAGTGGTGATGTCACCACAATATAAATGACTGTTTTTACTGATCACAGGGAAGGACAGCAGGAGCCAATGTAAGTGCAGGATAGCTCTTTTTGAAGAAGCTCAAGTATTTCTGCACTGCTTTGCAAATGCAAGATGAATATACTTACAAGAGAGGCGAGGTATAGCCATATCAGCTGCTTTCCCAGGAGATGCATCAAGCCTTTATTTTGATGTCTTTTCCAAGGATAAAGTAGTCAATTGCAATTAATTGTTTAAAATTTTTATTTACATAAATTCAGCTCAAGGTCCTAAAAGCTTATTTTATCACTGCCTTTCAAATACACACCACTTACTTCTAGTGGCTTGGCAGCACAACAGCATCAAAACAACAAAAAAAACCCCTTTTTTATTTGCAGAGAGAGCTCTGGAAGTGCCATCACTGTATTCCATGCTTTCTTTGTTCACCTGGGAGGACACTTAACTTATAAACAGAGGAAGACCCCAAGCCTGCAATAATCCATTAACAAAATTGGGGAAATGTCGCCTAAGATCAAAAAGCATCAGAATAAAAGGACATGTTAGGCTTCATGGGAGTTGACAACTCTTTATTACAAGAATGAAACATTGCAACAAAGTGTCGGATCATTCACTGAAACGAATGCTTGCATAACTTTTCAGTGGTTTGAATGCCTATTTGTAACATTTGTGCCTTAAAAGAAATGCTAAGGGAAAGCAATATCCCTCCTGGTTTTGGGGTTTGCTTTTTTTTTTTTAAAAACATCCCAGTGTGGCAAGTTTGACAAGGGTAGTATCATCTATATACACTTTAGGAAAACATGCTTGCTGTGGGTGTACAAAAATAAAATTTATTTGTTAAATTACACATAAATATAAGGTACAAATGTATTTTTAAAATACAGATAAAGATAATCACACTTGCATTGTGTACATATGAAAATACAGTATTTTATATTCAACATACACAGACACATTTATGATAAATGCAACTAGTTGGCAGTGCCATTTCTTCTCAGTCTGCTTTTCATTCTTTTTTTTTTTTCCTCCTTCCGTTTTCCATAAATATGGAAAAATAGCCTTTCAAAACAATTAGTTCTGCCGGACATCTTGCAGCAGCTTGTTAATTTCCGCCACCAGCTCACTGGCATCCATGAGTTCGTGTTTACCATCACTGAGGTGGTTGAGCACATTGTCGAAGTCATCTTCTTCGTAATTCTCTGGGATCTCCTCCATGGCTGGCAGCCATTTAGAGGAAGGCTGAGCGCTCGAGTGAGTCCCCAGAGTGGGCCCATTGTTGGCAGGATTTTGGAAATGAGTGCTGGCTGCCCAGGCTGCCACCCCCTGGGGATAATTTACAGTCTTGGCTGGCAAATGTCCCTTCCTGCGCTCCAATGAGTTGGAGCGATCCATCTCATTGCACTCCGTGTAGGCATCTAGCGAGGGAGGCAGCAGGCGCTGGAAGACACTGCTCATTTCAGAGAGGAGAGAGGAGGTACAGGCATCCCCTGACTCCTCCTCGCTCTGACAGTCTTTACCAAACGTTGAAAAGCTCTTCTTCTTCTCGCTGGCGTCAGGAGGCTGAGGATCTTCCTCGAGGCCCTGCTGCTGCTGTTGCAGCTGCTGCTGAGGTGACTGGAACTCCTCTCCAGGGATGAACATGTTACTTCTGTAATCAGAGGAGGGAGAGGGCAACGGTGGCATCCAGCACTGGTCAGAGTGTCCCAGAACCCTGCACTCCTCCGTGCACAGCCGCATTGCTGCAAGAGAGAAAAAGGGAGAGTGAGCATCTCCTTCCCACTCTAGATATCACTTACATTCATAGGGGGCTGAAGATAAACATGTAAATGCCAGACAGAAAACTTAGCACTTGTGACTTAAAATCACTCACCCCCTTTGTACAGTACTGTTTCATTAAAAAGACATAAAATCAAATGAAGCATTTACTGAAGTTTTAGTCAAGATATCCATGTGCCATTAGAAAAGCTTATCAGAGTAATAAAGCGGGAATAAATGGGTGAAGAATTAGAGAACTAAAACATGCAGAGGGATCTCCCTCCTCATTAGCACACCCTGTGAACTGACAGCGAGGTGTAGGCTGAATAAAAGGTGACCCACTGCCACATTATCCTTTTAACCCAACCAGTAACCCCAGATCAGAATATCCAGGGCTTACTTCACGTCCCGTGTGCCTATGGGGTTTGTACTGGCGTTACTCTGAGGCGCATGTGAGGCTCTGCAGCACAGGTTACTGTTGTGCACGGCAGGGGTGGGAACTGACCCAACCAGGTGAGCACCCAGGCCAGCCAGGATAGCTGATGAACAGAAGACACCTGAGCCACTCTTTTGGCTGTTTGGTTTTAGTGGTGTGTCTCAGGGGAAGCAGTGTGATGTGACTGGCTGATGGAGGAGCACTGCAAGGGTCCTCCACAAATGCTTCTCCCACTGAAGAGGGTGAGGAAAGTGGAGCCAGGCAAAGCCCTCTTTGACAGACTTGCGAAGAGATATGTGCCAGGAGAGAGGCCAAATTTTCTTCTCCAAAGGGAACCGGCTGTAAGACACAAAGCCTCAGCTCAGGCTAGGTGCTGCCTGGGTGCCTGGCAGACCTGCTGGAAAAGATCTAGGCACTGCAGGGGTCACTGACTGTTTTTGAGTACCATACTTCCAAAGAAAGTTCCCAGAAATTCCAGACTCTTTGCATAATTCATATTTTGACTGTAAGAAACTTTTGCCTTAACTCTCTAGCAATTAATGGCTACATTAGCCCCCCCAAGAAGAGAGTTTCTCTTTCTTTCTCTCTTTATGTACTGAGTACGTAAGAAATGTTCTCAGTCATGCCCTGTAAGTTTCCCTTGCTTTCTCATCACGTTTCCCATCTGCCTCTGGATCCACTCAGTTTATCAAAATATCTTTTTTCCAATGGTGCAAGCAGAACTTGAGGACACACCAGTGATTGATAAAGTCCTACCCTCATCCTGTCAGCGTTATTTATCTCTGTGCTTTGCACAGCCTATGGTATTGTTTGCTTTCCTAATGCCCTTTCCATTCCTCCAAGTAGAAACTTTCTCAGTATCTTACATGTGAGAGTATGAATTTCTTCAGGAATACAAGTTCAAGCTGCAGGCTGGATGCTGCACAAACAATTGCAAATGGCCCTGCTGATCAGTGAGCTTCAAACAGAAAAAGCAGTCTAGAAGATACCAGTGGCTGAAGTTTTGGTACCAGTGACTGAGATGCCTTCAAGTGCTTTGTTCCCATGTATGAAAAGAACACATGAGCTGTTTCACCAAAAATGCCTGGCAGTTAGAAAGGAGAAGGGATGTCTAAGTGATCCATGGAGCCTGGACTAGCTCTCTACTCATCCCAGAAGGTGAGGGTTTCTCTTCTAATAAAAAAGACTATAAATTAAGGCAAGACTTTCGATGGTCTAGTATCCCATTAGTAGTGAGGGTTGTCTTATTGTGAGTTTTGCTACTTGTGTTACCAGGATTGGTTTTGACATAAAAATAATAAATCCTGACATACCTGATCTTAAGACCCAAAGATACACTGAGGAGATTGAGCAATGCCACAGACTGTCCTTAAAGTAGCAATAAACAAAGAAAAACCCAAACCCAGGGGCACAACAGCTGCTTTTTTTTCCCCAAAATTTAAAGCTTCTTGGTGAGGATTTAAAAAGTGGAGAGAAAGAAACGAGTCTTTCAAGGACAGTTATTAAACTTTGGGATCATGTCATTTTTGAAGTTTCAAGGGACTGACTCCATTCCTTTCCATTCCTACCTTAAAGGGACAAACTGAAAGGACTTTTTCACAGCTTTTTGCCTGTGTCCAGACTGACAATGCAGAAAACTTTCAAAATGGAGAACAGCAAACCTCCAGGAAGCTTTCTTTTTCCTTTTTATTTGTTTGGATTGCAGATGAATCCAGGGCTCATCTGAACAGGTTCAGCATAGTCATTTTATGGATTAAGGCCCCACATAGAGGCAAATGGACATCTGGGTGAGATTAAACGCCCATCCTAAGAGCCCAGCCCAGTTCTGTCTGTCCTCAGCAGGACGTTTCCTTACTTTGAATGTGGTGAACATTGGGCAAAGCCTGGGCACTTTTGGAAATCCTACCCTTTGGCTTCCTGTTTAGAGACAGAATTGCAAGAGCTGAAAAAGAGCCATGGGCATTTCAGCTGGCCAAGAGGGTACCGGCTCCTGCCTGCTGGCAGCCCCTGCTGCCCACCAGGAAGGGGATGGCTCTTCCTTGGCAGCAACAGGGCTGGATGCCAGTGCAAACACCACTGCACTTGAAGTTCCCCTGGCAACCGAGAGCTCCAGCAAATCCCTCCCTACATCCTTGCCAACCACAGGAGAGGATGAGACATGCCTCATGCTAGCTGGCAGAGGAATTACGTAGCAGGAGCTGGGGGGAATGAGGATGTAAAAAAAATTATCAGAACTCCAGATTGAGAACTGAGAAACTTAACATGAGCCAGCAGTGTGCTCTTGCAGCTTAGAAAGCTGATGGTATCCTGAGCTCCATCAGAAGAGGGGTGGCCAGCAGGGACAGGGAGGTGATTGTCCCTCTCTACTCTGCCCTCGTGAGGCCCCATCTGCAGTCCTGTATCCAGATCTGGGGTCCCCAATACAAGAAAGATGTAGAACTGTTGGAGAGGGTTCAGAGGAGAGCCACGAAGATCATTAGAGGGCTGGAGCACCTTCCCTACGGAGAGAGGCTGAGGGAGCTGGGCTTGTTCAGCCTAGAGAAGAGAAGGCTACGAGGGGACCTCATTGCAGCCTTCCAGTACCTGAAGGGAGATTATAAACAGGAGGGGAATTAACTTTTTTAAAGGGTAGACAATGGCAGGACAAGGGGGAATGGATTAAAACTAAAGGAGGGAAAGTTTAGATTATATTAGGGAGAAGCTCTTTACAGAGAGAGTGGTGAGGTGCTGGAACAGGCTGCCCAGAGTGATGGTGGATGCCCTGTCCCTGGAGGTGTTCAAGGCCAGGTAAGATGGGGCCCTGGGCAACCTTGTCTAAATCATGCCTGGAGGTTGGTGACCCTGCCTGTGACAGAGGGGATTGGAACCTTATGACCCTTGGGGTACCTTCCAAGCCCTATGATTCTGTGATCCTTGGGGTCCCTTCCAACCCAGACCATTCTACGATGCTATGATGCTATGATTTTGGTTAACAATTCTGAAAAAAATAGTAACTTCTCACGGTGTCTGGTTCTGAAAGTCAGACTGAGCTGAGTAGGTAGGTGAGTGCCTGGGTAGGTGATACAAGACCTAGTCTGGACCAAAATATACAAAGAAAATTTTAAAAATAAAATGTACAAGAACAAATTGAACTCTTGGGGTTACTCCTGCCTAGCACAACAGCGTATTTCTCAGGCCAAAGCCCACCGAGGTCAAGTACACCTCCCTCACTGGTGATTTCTGTGGCAGCAGAGGGCACGAGCCCTCTCTTCCAGCCCTGGGCAATATGTGGGGTCACTTTAAGAGGGAATGTCTGCTACACCCCACCCCCACAAAGCAATGCATTCCCATGCATAAAATGACTTTGCTAAACTTTTAAGTTTACACTCTTTCTTCAGGGAACCGTATTGAAATTACCTGGCCCTGTCAGTTATACAGAGAGAACTGAATGTGATCTGAAGTCCAAGATCTAGGGTACAACCAGTGGCTGCGTAATTACTGAAGTGCTTGCAAAAACTCTCATGTTTGTACTTGGTGTGATTTCCCATAGTCTCTTTTATTCAACGTACAATTGGGCATAAGTTTACAAGTGTTACTTCATAGATACCAATATACACGTGTGTGTGTGTCCTACTTTCACACACCCTCCTCTAGCTTTCTTTTACTTTCTTCCCTCTGAATGGTACCTCTCAAGCTCTGCTGGAAAACAGGGTTGCAAGACTTCAAGCCTGGGACATATTTAGAACCTTCCCTTGCCACACAAATTCATTTTTCAGTGGGGAAAAAAAAACCCCACTTTTCTTTCTTCCCCATCCATATTTCCAGGCCATTTTCACAATCCATTTCTGAAGGGTAGAAGTTTGTATCAGAAAGACAAAACCCACTGTGGAAAATGCACCTCCCAAATTATAGTTTAGTGTATTTTTAACAAACCACAACCGCCTGGCTTTGCAGAAACAGCCACCCAGTCATTAAGAGTCTAAGAACGTGGAGTAGATCATGCTTTTGGGGAGAATTTGGAGTCAGCTCATGATGATGTGCATAACAAAATGTAGGCATTGCTCTGGGCAGATTTTCAGTTGCGTCTGAGGTTTCGTTTTACAGGATATGTGAAGGTTTCAGCTCAATATTTATCATGAAGCAGAGTAAAAAGGAAGGAAACATGGGACTCGAAAGCTAAAGAATTTTTGCTTTCTCAGTAGTGGCTTTATCAAAGTGACAGCAAGGCAGCACTGTAAATAAACTGTTCAGTTTCCATTGTGTTCTTACCTGCAGGAATTCTCCCATCTGTAAGGAAAAGGTCACTGAATCCTTCTCCAAGAAGCCTGTCAATTGGAGACTCTCTCCCCAAATCATAATCACTGTCTCCAGCTTCACTATCACCCCGGCCACTGTCTTTCAGGCTGAATTTATCCATATCTTGTAGGGCATATCTGTAAAGAGAATTATGGTCACAATGGGATTAAATTCTCTCATGTATGTTACATTCCACCTTTTGATTAAAAATACACGCCTGCATTTTCTGGTACATGTACGTGCATATGCAGCAGAACAGTGCAGATCCTCACCTGTAGCTTCTGGAATACTTGTTTCCTCGAAAGCTTGGCCTTGGTTGATACTGGCCCTGATGAAGCATCGAGAGAAGCTGAGAAACCTGCTAAAGACAAGGGGAAGAGACTGATTCCTTGAAACAAAAGATCAAATTCCTCGTTGCAAACCCACTAATTTGCTTCTTTTTTTGCTCTGAAGTTTAATTAAATCAAATTCCTGCACATACATAATGCAGTGCAACAGACTGTCTTGTAGCACGATGCCTGCCACAAGAAACGTCTGAAGGCTTTGTACAATGAGGAAATGTGCTGCTGTTCCTTAGCCTCTGAACTCATAATAATTAATTCATTAACAAGTAAAATAGGTAATGAAAAAGACGTGGAGTTTTGTTTTATTTAAAATAGCTTATAACCAGCCCTTTACCATTCCAGGATCCTAGTTCAGAATAAAATCTCATTGCCCTACATGTAAAGAGTCACCAGGACACAGCTCATTCAAGCAACTGAAGTGGGTAGCCTCAAACTTTCAGATGGGGTGTGCACATACCAGATGCACTCTGACCATATGCTGTTACAACAGCTGTACTTAAACAGCTTCAGCGTTATCCTTCCGGCTCTCCAGCCCCCATCAATGAAAGAATTTCCTGCACTGTTTCTGTATGTAAATATTCTGGCACTCCTTAAGCAAAGCTATACAGAGGGAAGGGGAAGGCAACAAGGAGACAGGCAGATCAGTAAATCAGTGCAGAACACTCTCTATGTTACAGCCCCTTTTTTCAGCCCTGCAGGGAAAAACTGAGAAATGATGCTATCTGTAAGAGATAGAACCCTCTTCCCCATGGTCATGGATTCAGCTGATGCTGGAAAAACACTTCAAAGCAGTGACATCTAAAGCAAAATCCATAACATGTTGTCATTGTGAGCAGATTTCATCACCCACTGCTCTCATAGGTTGCATGCAGAGTACCTCCATGCTCCCAGTGAACACATGAGTGAAGGGTTGTGCAAAACGAGATGTGGACCTTACCTCAACAGCTGGAGTAGCATGGGTGAGTTCCAGAGAGAAATTTTCAGGCACGTGGTTAGAGGAGATTGTCACCAGGCTGTTCAGCGACTGGTGGCTGTGGTGGCTCTGACGGCTGCTCATCTGTCCCCTTTCCAGGGTCGGAGATGATGAGGGAGAAGCTCTGTGGTGAGACCTGATGGGCAAAGTGCCATTAACGGTTGGCACTAATGTGATGTCCCCTTTGTGGATCTGTCTTGAGGGTCGTTTTGGGTGGTGCTGGTAGGTCGATTCTGCCACACGACAGTTGTAGGACCTGGTGTCCTTTTTCTCTCTATTACATCTTGTAGCAAAGATGACCATAATGACCAGCAACACGGCACATATTGATCCTAAGGATATAATTGTTATCATGGAGACATCCAGGGAGGGTTGGCTTATCAAAGTAGCTTCTGTGCTTGAAAAGGAATAAACATACTCAAAAATGGTACATTTCAGAAGTGCTTTAGTACTAAGCTGGGGGCTGCCTTTATCCTGGACTATCACAAAAAACTCCCATTGTTTTGCTGGAACTGATTCAACACTCACATTGATAGAGATGTCACAGGTTTTGGGATCCATCACAAAGATGCTGTTCTCCTTGTCAGCTGCTATGGAGCAGCTGAGCTCAGAGTTCATGCCAGAGTCTCTATCTGTAGCCCTTATCCTGGTGACAAGAAACCCAATTCCAGCATCTTTAGGGATTGAGATTTCTGCTGTGCTGTTACGTAGTGCTGGCCCCACAATGACAGGAGCGTTGTCATTTTCGTCGATGATAGTTAGTACAACTGTAGTATTACTAACAAGCTGCTGACTCCCTCCATCTCTAGCTTGAACCATAAAGGCAATTTGATTTATTTCTTCGTGATCAAAGGTTCGCAGGGCATAGATGGCCCCGTTGGAGGGATCAATGGTCACATAGGTGGTTATAGAACTTCCCAAAATATAGCTCTCCAAAATAGTGTAGGTCACCTGCCCATTGTCGCCTAGATCTGGGTCTGTGGCTGTGACTGATGTGATGTATGCTCCCGGAGAGTTATTTTCCAAGATAACAACTTCATATCTGTTTGTCTGGAAGCGGGGTGGGTTGTCATTCTCATCACTGATTTGGACAGTAAAGTGTTTCACTGTGGAGAGACTTGGCGTTCCCTTGTCCTCAGCTATTACAGTCAAGCTGTATTCAGATCTCTTCTCCCTATCTAGAGTGGCATTAGTCAAGATTAAATAGTTGTTTTCATAAGTCTTTTGAAGTTTAAAGTGGCCGTGTCCATGGAGCTTGCAAACTATCTCTCCATTCACGCCAGAGTCCTTGTCTTGCACTCTGACCAAGGCAACGAAAGTGTCCAGGGGTGACCCTTCAGAAATGTAAGCGACCTCTTCTTTCTCTGGGGACATCAGGTTTAAGTTAATTTCAGGTCTGTTGTCATTCACGTCCACAACTTTAATTATAATTTTGCAGTGAGCTGGAATAGAATTCGGCCCCAAATCTTGAGCCTGAGCATCAATTTCATAGGATTTGGTTGCCTCATAGTCCACTTGCTTGAGGAGGGTCAGATGCCCCCTTTCTGAATCTATCTTAAAAGTCTCTGTAATTTTGGCAGACACATGACTGCTGAAGGAGTACACGACTTTACCGTTGGCGCCCTCATCTGGGTCGGTGGCATTGAGGTCTATAAGCAGGGTCCCAACCGGTGAATTTTCTAGGAGTTGGATTATGTACGACTGCTGCTCAAAAACAGGGCTGTTGTCATTGGAATCAGAAATGCTTATTTTCAGGAGGGATGACCCAGATCTCTGAGGCACCCCTTTGTCTGAAGCAGTAAGTTGGAGTTCGTAACTTGACTTCAACTCCCGGTCCAGCTCTCTCACCACGATGAGCTCCGCATACTTAGCGCCATCAGTCCTAGTTCTCACCTCGATACTAAAAAAATCATTTGCGGAGAGGGAGTAAGTGTGAAGGGAGTTGTCCCCTACATCCGGATCAAAAGCGCTGTCCAAAGGGATCCGGGTTCCTACAGCTGCACTCTCTGATATTTCGATAGGGATAAGAGCTCTGGAGAACTGGGGAGAGTTGTCATTAATATCCAGCACTTCAATTTCAACATGGAAAAGCTGCAGATGTTCAGTGGGCAGTGTGATCACATCAAACTCTATGGAGCAGTTTAAGTTTTTCTGGCAGAGTTGTTCCCGATCAATTTTAGCTCCTATGCTGATCTCTCCGTTATCCTCGCGGACTACGAGCAAGGGAGAGTTCCCCCTCTGCATGGCTCGAAAACGAACCGAGGAAGGGTTAGGCATTTTTAATAAAACATCAGCCACATCCTCCGACAGTCTTGCAATTACCGATCCAACTCTCTGCTCCTCATAAATCCTGTATTTCAAATTCTTGCCCAGAGCAGCCTTATCGAAAGATATTATCACCAGTGCAAAAATGAATATAAAGTGCATTTTACCGCCGATTCGGTGCGTTTGCAAGTTTTTGCAATTCATTTCTCCGAGCGAGTTAAAAAACAATTATTTCGACTTCCTCTGGTACCTTAAACCCGGCGCGCATCTGGTCCTTTAAAAACTTGAGAAACGCCTTTCCCAGACAGCCAAGTATTAATCTCTTTACCGAATCAGAAAAACTTTCTTTTTTGGCTATACACACCGTGCCAGGACATCCAGGGTACACGCAATCCACGCTTTCTCATCTGACTCCCCGCTCCTCTTCCAGGACGAAACGCGTTCGGGGCGGCGTGCTCCTCTCCCGCCGCCGCCGCCAGCATCCAGGGACCGCCGGGAAGTCAGCGGGATCCGCAGCCCGTCCTCCCGCGGAGCTCCCTCTTCTTCCCTTCCCTCCTCCCAGCTCGCCGCCAGACTAAACGCCCCGGCTCGCCGACTCCAGCCTAAAAATCCTCCGCAACTTCACTCCAACTCCCCAGACAAAAAGCTTTTGCCCGGCATGTGCTGAGCCCCGTCCAGCCAATCAGCCCCGCCGCCCCGCCGCGGACAGCGCGGCCGCCCCGCAGCCCTGCGCGCCGGGGCGGGGGGAGAGTTGGGGGGGTGGAGGGAGGGAGAAGGGGACCGGGGTGGGGGCAGCTCCTCCACCAGCCCCTGCTCGCCGCCGGTGTGCCGCCGCAAAAGGGAGGTGGGGGGGCGGGCGGGGGGGTGGATGGAGGAGGAGGGGGGGAGAGGGGGGAGGAGGGGTGGAGGGGGAGCGCACAAATGACTGAAGGGCAACTTTAAATCAACTTCTTTCCCCACCCCGCCCAGGGCACTTTCAAGCGGTTTTTTGTGATTTTTTTTTTTCCCAATTCCTCCCCTTCCCGCCGCGAAAAATGCGGTCGGGTCCTTCATTTACATACTTTTAGGTTCCCTTGTTTAACTAACCGGGATCTTTTTACTGCGTTTGCTTAGTAAACGACCTTGGGGGCGACGTCTCTCTAACCGCGCCTCCAGAGCGTCTTCTGGCTGTTTATATACCTGCTACCTGCTTCTCCTCAACATCCCTGCTCCCGCGTGGAGCGCAGAGGGGGAGAGAGGAAGAGGGGAGCTCTCCTCCGCCAGTGGAAACCTCTCCCTTCTCCTCCTCTCCCAGTCAGTACCGCTTCGCACACCCCTCTCCTTCCCTGGGCTCCCTCTTGCAGCATTTCTGACCTCAGCGCAGCTGCATTTGCCTGCGCTGGCTTCTCCTGCCTGTGCCGTTGGCTCCCGGTGTGTTTCTGTGGGTTGGGTTTTTATTTTTTTTTATTTTATTATTTTATTTGCCGTTCCAGGGACTCTTCAGGAGGTCTTTCTCATCCTGTTTGAAAAAGAAAGCACTGCATGCTTCACCACGACAGTCTGTGCTAAGCACACCTACATCCTGAGTGTTTTAAAGGGAAAAAAAGCCCTAGGATAGATGGAATGTTGGGAAAGTGACAATTTTCTTGCCTCTCTGCTAAGAACTGTTTTCTATGTTCATGTTTACACTGCAACACACACCAAAAAAATGTTTCGACATTTAAAAATAAGTCTCACAACCAAGTCAGTCATGTACTTTGTGTGTGCCAGAAATGCTATAGATCCCCTATCATGAGCTTCAGCCTGCACCCAGGACACAGAAGCTGATGTGTTCTTCTCATTTCAGATGTATCTGTTCATGATGTGACTTCTGTTTCCTATTTTTTTTTGCACTTTTTTAAAAGTTTATCATTTTAGTCGCATTCTCACCAAGTTTTCCATTGTTGGTTTTTTTTTTTTTTTTGCAATTTTGTCAATTTTTATTGGTGTTGCCCAAGTCATACTATCGCTCTCTTTTATTGCTCTTTTCCCTCTCTTCTGTTCCCCCCCATATGTCCAAAAATGTAAAAAGCAAATCTCTGATTTTCCTAATTTTCTTACTCTCAGCAGAGCTCAGTCAAAGTCACTAAGAAGGTTCCTGCTGGAAAAGAAAGCAGAGGAGGCTCAGCGTGAACTCTCCTTCTTTTTAAGCATTCAAAAGCATTTTATAAGCCATTGTCTCTTTTTTTTTCACAAACCAGTGCCGTGTGGCAAATTGTGCAGAATAGAAATGCCCATAATGAATGTATTTAGTACTGGGTCACGCCGATGAACATTCTGCCCCCATGAATAATACTGTTTTACAAGTTTGCAGCCCTTTCAAATTGCTGATCCCCAAACCCTATAGGCAAACTAGAAAAGCTAACACAAGCAACTGGGACTTCAGAAACCCATAGCCATCTGGCCTAAATCTCTAACAATCCAAGCCAATAATTATATCAATTCAGGCTTTAGTGAACCCCTTTGCAAACACCAAAAGAGCAAAGAAAAGAATTAGTGGCCATTCTAAGTTCTGGTGGAGAGAATTCAAAGATAATCTAATTCCATTAGTTCATGGGCAGCTTTTTTTTTTGCAGCTCTGATAAATCTTCCTAAAACATTTTTCCAAAACACCAGTGTATACACCTTTCTGACGATAAATGGGGAAATGGGTTCAATTAAATGCTGCTCTTAGTGTCAATAAAAACTATTTTGTTGATAAAAGAAGTCAGTGCCCCTTTACATGATGAGTACAGGAGATGAATAATTCATAGTAAAAATAATATCACTGCTTATAAACTATCATATATACTCTTAAATTGTGTGTTCCTCCAAGTAACTGATTAGAACTGGTAGATATGCAGAATCTGCTTTATGGAATTTTTACCACTTTCCAAATAGTAATTCCACTTCCTCACGTCGGTCTTTCTTGGAGACATACTCTTCATATTAGTAGACATCAGAATACCTGCAGATAGGAATTACAGCACCTCTTCTTCTCTTTCTCCTCCTTATTTCTTATTTGGAATTCCACTAGTCAGGTTATACGTAATATGAGCACTTAAGCCCACACCACCTTTCAACTAACCATTTACAGTTATAATCACAATACAATGTCACTGGCACAGTTGTCCTTATCTGAATTAGGAGCTAAAGTAATGGAGGACCCACGATTTTTTCTTTTTCTTTTTTTTTTTTTTCCCATATGACATGCACTGGAACCTACAAGTGAGAAGGAACACTTCTTGGGGTCACCTGTTTAGACACAGCAATATTTAAGCATGCGGCACTTCTAAAAGCAGTATTTCCACAGGGTGCTTAGGAGCAATCCCTGTGCTCCCAAGGCTGATCCCTCCCGCATCTAGTGAAAGAGTTTTGTCTGAAAGTCTCTTAAACTCCAGTCCACCTTTGACATGGCAGACTTCCCTTACAAAGGAAAGGGAGAGTCCCACGTGCAGCCGGCAGACAGTTCTTAGGGAACATGGTATTGTGAATGCTGTTAGGCATGTGAGCGGAGTGCCGCTGGCCTCCTGGAGAGTAGTCTTGGTTATTCCCACCTAATGTGGGCCTATTTGCTCCAATGGCTTTCCCAAAAGTCACAGTCAAACTCTGCAGTGATGTACCTGAGGAAGAAAACTGAATCAACTCCAACCAGCACTTCCTCCAGAACTACTTCAGACACTGCAGCTGCACAGCAGATTAATTAATTTTTCACTCAGCTGAAAGTAGGTTTAGTTCTGTGGTCGATAGACTTGAAAGGCTGTCTTCTTTCTCCTAGGAGTTTTATTGAGCTCTCAAGCATATATTTTCTGCTAAAAGTTACTGATCCTTTAGATGCATGGCATATATGCAAAACTTAGGTGAACGAGAATCTTACTTTGGAGAACTATTTTGAGAAACCGTCCCTCAGCAGGGACAGGGGAGAAAGAAAATAATTTTCTTTCTGATGGCAGAAGCACGGTGAAATTAGCACAGTGCCATTTGGTTCATTCCCCTCCTCACGCACACACACATAAACGAGGTTTTATTCACTTTCAGTATGATTTATTGCCTTATGTTGCATCATGTTACAAAATGTCATGTGTACTATGCTCCAGTACACAAGACGTCGTGAGATAAAATTTGATGTGACACCTGTGTAATGAATGTGAAAGGCAAGTCTTCCTAAGTCAGAAGTATATTTGAAGTATATTTCCATCACAATGGCAATATTGGGGGGCTTCCTCTCTCCCTCTTCCCTCGCTCCCTCCTTTCTTCCTCCCTGCATCTCTCTCTGTCCACCCCTCTTCAAGAAGGTTGTTTCCCAGAGTAAAACTGATGGCCCTGCTCTTTGCACTTCACCATTCCATCTGTTGCAGCATGAATGCAAACGAAGCAAAGAGTGTCTGCGTAAGCAAATGGGTGTTGCCATTTTGCACTCGCTGTTGGGCCCACCGAGCAGCTGATCAAAGCTCAGGGTGATGCTGTTCAGTGGAGCGGGTGAAAGGAAGCTGACACTTCAGCCTCATTTTTTGCACAGACACAAATCACAAATCAATGGTATAGATGTCCATTCTACTACCAATTTAATTGGTTGTGCTTACCACAAAATCATAGAATGGTTTGAGTTGGAAGAGACCTTGAAGATCTAACCCCATGTTGAATTGTGGACAACTTCCACTAGCTGAGGCTGCCCAAAGCCCCATTCAACCTGGCCTCGAGGAGGTTCAACCTGCCAGGGAGGGGGCAGCCGCATCTGGGCAACCTGTGCCAGTGCCTCACCACCTGCACAGGAAAGGATTTGTTCCTTATATCTAATCTAAATCTACCCTCCTCCAATTTAAACCCATCATTCCTTGTTCTGTCACTCCCTGTCCCTCTCCAGCTTTCCTGTAGCCCCCCTTTAGGCACTGGAAGGCTGCTATAAGGTGTCCCCAGAGCTTTCTCTTCTCCAAGCTGAACAAATTCAACTCTCTCAGCCTGTCTTCACAGAAGAGGTGTTCCAGCCCCTGATCATCTTCATAGCCCTCCTCTGGACTTGCTCAAACACCTCCGTATCTGTCTTGTACTGGGGACCCCAGAGCTGGACGCGACACTCCAGGTTGGGTCTCACCAGGGTGGAGCAGAGAGAAACAATCACCTCCCTCAACCTGCTGGTCATGCTAGTCTTGATGCAGCCAGGACACAGTTGGCTTTCTGGGCTGCAAGTGCACATTGCCAGGTCATGTTGAGCTTCTTGTTCACCAACACCCCAAGTCCATCTCCTCAGGGCTGCTCTCAACCCAAATCTGAAAGGCAAAATATCACCTTGATACTACCACTCCTGACCTCCACAAAACCTATACCTTAACTATAAACACACCTACCTTATATACTATGCTACATATACCTTATACCTATAGCTTAAAGCAATCCTGCTGAAGATAACCTGCCTTGAACAGTTTCCATTCCCAGGCAGAGCACTGCCCCTTCTATGCTGTGTCCAGCATGATCAAGTTCAAAGGCCACACTCTGTCACCTCTGAGACACCTGGGAAACGTTCAGTATAGGTAATATCTGTATACAAAGAAAATTTCTCCCTGCCCCAACAAACAGCCAGTCAGAGCCCTAGAACAAAAGGCCAGGTACACCAAAGTAGGAATAAACAGAAAAATTTAGTTCAGAGCCCCAATCTATAATTTTTACTTTCTCAAATTCCTTAAAAAAATTAAGAATCTGATCATTCCTTAAAATATACCAAACCCACAAAATTCTGCACACCTGCTGATGGGTGAGAATTTGTTGTTGTGGGTTTTTTTTGATAAGTGAGTTCAAAATTAGATTTTGCATTATCATCAATCATCATGGCACAGGGCAGGGGATCAGACTTCCAGCTACATGAGTACATTTCCATGGCAGTTTCGCAAGGCAGCATTGTACATATAAATATGCGGTTAGAACTGTGCGTGATCCACGCATGGGAAGGACTGTACCTGGGTATTCAGTCTCCTTGTGAATCAATAAAAATTTATCAAAGTTTTACCAAGTGCAGAAGAAAAAAAATGCTTGAAACTTAGGGTTTATTAAATCGTTATTGAAAACACATGCCTGTGGCATGTCACTGGATGCTCTTGAATTACTTTGGGGATTAGTTAATGTGGCACAGTATATAATGGAAGTTTCATTGTTTGATGACTCTAATGCATTTGTCATTCTGTTCAGTTATTTCCTTGTAAAGCATTGAATACAACATCTCTCTTTGATAGCTGCTTACCCAAAATTGCCTTTAAAAGCAATATATTCGCTTCAGCAAAGTGAGGTTTTGGGTATCACACATGCTCGGGATAGAAGGCGCCTATCAGAACTGCGGCACACTTCCTTGCACCCAACCTAAGCCAGCGTGGGTAATCCTGTGTGGGTCACCTTTCTCACAAAGTCATCCAGAACCTACTGTGAGTCCTGTTTGGTACAACCCATACAACTGCTCATTTCCTAACATGTCGTTTTTTCCTCTGGTCCCTCGTTCTTGCTGCAAATACAATTAATGAGAGCCAGATGCTTCAGAGGGCAGCGGACTGCTCATGCAAAGTGGAACTCGAGGAACAAAGATGCTCTGTCACCTCCCGTCCCTTAGTGATGTAGCCACTGCGGGGGCTGCAGTGGCCACCAGTGCAGTCACAAGACCCCAAACCTCTTTTTCCCCATAGAGAAAACACTAGCAACATCTGTGGTCTTTGCCTGAGGAATGCTTCACAGTTCTCAGCCTTACATGGATGTGTGTGTGCATTGAATTTCACACATCTGGTTTTCTTCCAGATGTGAACAAATTAATAAACTGCACGCACTGGAATTTTGAATACTTTACTTGAATAAAGCTGAAAGGCTTTCTGTGTCTTGCACTACTGCTCTTGTACCCTGCAACACACCAACTAGCGTGTGATGGCATTTTCAAAGCTACTCAATGTTATACAGAGCAAAAGGAGCAGCTGCCCCTGCGATACTCCCTTTCTTCACTGGAGCGGGGTTTTTATGAAGGAAGGGTTTGAAGGCTGGTATAGGTGTGAATTTAGTCAGGACTGCAATTCAGACTTCCTCAAATTGCCAGGTCAACCCACACTTTTTGTGGAACTATAACCTTCTCTGTTGCCCCAGGGAGTTTAAAAAAGGATCATAATTGCTGTTTTAAGTGTCTTCAGACCAGACAAAACTTGTGTTCCATCTTCCACTGATGGCCTAAGCCAATTGATCCAAATCTACTCAATGTGTGCCTGTTGCCAGCAGCTGTTTGCTCTAGGGATGTGGGGCACTCTAGGGAAGGGAAAGGATCCATCACCTTCATTAGAGCCAGAGGCAACGCCAGAGCTTTTAAGACACTTTTGTCATCTTCTGACCCTGATGGGCTGATGGGAACCAACCCAATCCACAGAAGGATTTTGAACATCTTCAGAGTCAGTTTAAGTTGTCTTGAAGAGTGTGAGCCTCACAGGAGCACAAAGCTGGACACATAGCCTTGTGTCAAGAAAGGATACTTGTTCACGTTTTTCCAGAAATAGATGGGTTTGGGCACACTTACCTGGAAGGCTCTGAACATCTCTCTACCACAGCATTTAGCAAGCTTGTCTTACAAAAGAATGTCATTAAAAGAACCTTAACAGCCTTCCTCTCTTCAAAACTTGAGGCACAATTCACTGCCCAGCCTGCTTTGTGAATAAGGACCAACTATGTTGTTTATTTTATTTTACAGTAAATATTTATACACCACTCCACATGAGAATCTGCATTTTTTTACTCTTGACTTTTCTGGGAAAAAAAAAAGAAGATAATAAAACAAAATGCTCCCTGCTTCGATGTCATGGGAAAACATGTGGAAATGTAAACCTGCTGTAGGAAGCAGGCACAGTGGGAGCCGTAATGGGAAAAGGCAGGCATGGTTTATCAGCAGAATATGTAACATATACTGAACATCCGGTTTCCCAACTAAGTTGTTAACAGTGCTCAGTACAAATGTTTCTCTTTAAAGAATCACATGTTCCACTCTTCTTTTTTCTCCCCCCAGTTGCAGTATGGTAAAACTGGTGCCATAAAGTCATTGCAAGAGACAGCAAACAACTTTGTTATCATAATAGGCCTTTTTTCCCCCCCTCTTTTTTTAAACAATGGCTCTAGCAGGTGGCATGTGGCTGAGACTGGGTCTATCACCATCTCCAGGGTGCCAAGACGTCCCTCAACATTTCTGTGGGAGGAATTTGTTGGTGGGATTTGGATTGTAAAGGCACGTGAGCATCTGCTGCCTGCTCAGTCTCATTACCATTGACACAATTAGCTCCTGCAGCTCTCTGGGCCAGGCAGCCAGAGCGGGGACTCAATTTTCATGCCCCTCTGACAATGCTCATTACCATTCATCCGTACGTATGGGTTCCTCTGCCTCTGAGCCCAGGGCTAAGCGGCTGTGAAAACAGATCACACAGAGAAACACTGGGTGAAGGAAGAGGAAAGAGATACTAAGAGCCTAAAATCAATTGCCCTGCATACAGCACGGCCGATAAACTTTTGGTATACATAGCAATGGCTCTTTTCCCTTCTGTGTAAGTCACTTCAATCCCAAAACCCATATTCTATGGTTTTACACTATCGCATGCTTTCTGGCAGTAGCTTATAACCTTTTCCCATGATTCGGGAGATAATACATAGCACTGCTATTGTCCTGCCATATCCTCAATCACTTGCAGGGTTCTAATAAACTTTTCTTTCTTTTTTTCTTTTTTTTTTCTTTTTTGCATTACAGACAGGAAAAAAATTCCATTTTCCACCTTTGAGTTAATTTGGAAAGCAAACCAAACTCTTTACAGTATCACAGAAAGTAGGAGCTTTATTGACATCTTCCTCTGGAAGCCACAGCCTAAACAGAGTGCTAACACTAATCTGCAGATAAAGACTTTGCATTCCTCCAAGTGCCCTCACCCTGTATAAAACTGCAATTATTTTACATTTCCTTATGATAGATGCTGCTAATTCCTCTGTACTGGCCTTATGTCCTTTCATCGGTTCAAAGAACCCTTAGCACATAAATGGAAAATTAGAGAAGTCACACATTTTTCAAATAAATCATTTGTCTAAAAGCAGAGAGGGGGGAAGGAGAAAGAGGGAGGGAATATAAACCAATCTATCTCCTGAACATACATCAAGAATCTCTGCCTTTGAAGAAAGAAGACAGAAGGGCTTCAAGGCCTGGAATCTGCAATAAACCTGCTGTTTTCAAATATTGCACAGATAGCAATTTGTGACCTTCCTGAAGAATATTAAATTAAAGCAGATATAAACTTACCACAACATGTCTTTCCTGAAACTCAGCCTTTACTTGGTATTTATAACACAAGAGGATGGAAAATATCACACAGAGCTAGGGACAGGGAGGGGGCATGACATTTGCTTTGAGATGTTTTTAAAACTCAAGGAAGTGTCATTGTTTCTATAAATCATTACTGCAGGTTTATTTTTCTAAACCCCCCTCACTGTCTTGTTAGACAAAACATAAGATGGGCATTATCATCCCTAAAAAGAAAGAAATGGTGGCGTTTTAGTGAGCTTCCCAGAATGACCTCTCTCATGGTTTTAAATCCATGGTCATGCCAGCCAGGAGCACAGAGGAGAGAAGGAAAGAGGGCCATTCCCCCCCACCCATGTCCAGAGCTCAGCTTGTTTGCAGAACTGCCCCAATTCCCCAGGCTTTGTCATGGAAATGTGAACCCTGAAAGAAGAGTCTATTATGTCAAATTACAAATTATATTATAGGGTTTTAAGTAATTGTTTGCTGACTGTTGTCACGCACATGTGGTTTGTTGGAAGTTGATGTAATCATTTTGGCAAATTTCCACCAGCAAGAATCAGCCGGGGTGAACTCTTAAATCAGCTGCTGTGGGGGTTTGCATCTTGCAATTAGTGGGTGAAAGACGAACACAGACACCCTTCAAAGTTAATTTACACAGACCCAGTTTAAAAGCAGTGCATTATTTCTTAACTGTATGAAATGTATTGTGGACACATTAGCATTCATAAAATTCATTAGAAACCCATTAGTTCAAATGGAAGAGTTCTATATACATATAGTTCTTTTGCACTATATAATTTTTGTCTTTCTTTTGTACGATAAAGTTTTTACGACCAGCAGCAAAAAAAAGAGACATAAAGCATATAAAGCATATAGAAAAAACAGTAAAAACATGGTCTCTGTTTTTCTGAAGCTGTTTTAAGAAAGTTTCACTCACCAGAAAAAAAAAAAGTTTAAATCAGACATCAATTAAAAGAAGTATGCAGGCCCGTTCCAAAATAACCTTAACTTACTGGAATGTGTTCTCTCACTGCACTATATAAATACGGGTACACCCACATTTTTCTCCCTAATTCTGTGGTTCAAAACATCTAGGTCAGATCTTGGAATACAGTATGATGTAATGAGGCAGCTGGCATTTCTTTTTTTTCATAAACTGACTAAACCAGTAAATAGTAACACTGCAGTGGCTGGAACTTGAAGCATAAACTGACACACTTACTTTCCAAACATAGCTGTGCAGGCTTCCCATTGAAAGAAATGGTAGGGGTTATGCATACGCACACACAGCTATTTGTATGCCAAACATTTCTAGGGAAACAAGACGTTAAGTAAAAAGAACTCTACGATGAATCTCAATAAGCTGCTTTTGCGGTTTTCAAGTATTTATAATGGTTGTTTGCAGGTGCCTTTTCCTAGGGCACCCGTGCTATTAAGATATGGGTCTTTCTTTTGTCCTTCTGCAGACTTCTATCACAAAATGAAGCTATTAAACAAATGCAGAATAAATCAAGCGCACATGGTAAGGCACATGGATAATTTCCATTAAAGTTCAATATATAGATAAAAGGAAAAACTTGATAAAAATAAACGGCGGAGTCTAAGTGGATTTGGTATATTGCTGTGGGGATTAAGTGCTACACAAGTTAAGCTCCATGGTGATGTTTAATATTATTGCTAGGAACTGTTCTCCTAGCCATCCCGCATTGTTTAAACACTGATTTTTATATAGCTTCTAAGCTGACTTTAACACCAGCTTTTGCTTACAGCTAATGAAGATAAACTCCAATCTCCTTGCTGATCTGAGCATGAGAAGGACAAAGCGTGTTGACTCAGGTATTTACGTGTACAGATAAGTTAATGGTTTAATTTCAGCTGAAGTGCTTAGCACTGAATCCACATCAGGTTTGAAGGAAACACCTAGGTCATATCAATGTCTCATACCTGCAGCCAATAATATTTTAAGTGCTTAGTTTGGGGAGTTATAGTTCGTATATTCTCTTAACTAAGTTCTGTTCATATTGGTTTTCTGATATCCACCCAGGTCAAACAGCACTCAACCACGAAATGCAGTGGGTCTATTGGTAATTTAGCACGGTTACGATCCGTAACTAGTACTTCAAGCAGACATCATTCTCATAACTGCTCGTCAAGGTTCATTTCAGTTCATTAGTGTCTGATGGCCCGGGGTGGTTTGATTTGCTTGTGCCATTAGGGAGCTCACTGGATTCTCTCTGGCTTTGGTGGATGTAAAGGGCCATCACTGTCTCACCCTGCTGTTAACTGGACTAAGGCTGAAAACCTGGAGGCTGCAGAAGGAACCACCATGTTTCTGGCTTACCTGGATTGTACATTTTAACCAACCTGATTGCCTCTGTGACGTCCATCTCCTGAAATACCTGGTATTGAGCCAAATTCTGCTGTGAATACTTGGGCAGCTCAAGTCCCTCCTTTTAAACATGAGATAAACTCTCTTTTGCTGCAAGACTCTTGATGTGGGCCACAGTCAACATCTTGTTGGCCATAAGCACATATGACCAAAGGGAACTCCATTTTTCATAAATCCATTTATTTCCTTGGAAGACAGAAGAAGTTTTTACACTGTAACAGCAATAACTCACCTGAAATAATATGCCTTTTGACAGAAGTAAAAAAACTGAAAAAAGCCCTGAGCCTATGCAAGCCACATACATGTGGAAATGAGACCAAAATAATTGACCTCTGCTCTCAACTGACATATATCCATAGTCACGTGATTCACACATTTATGAAATGAGAAGGACACTTCAGAAATATTTCCCTTTAAAAACTGCAAGCCCTGATCTCTAATTACTAGGTTTAAATAATGATGCCCCAAAATCACGATGGGCCAATGGTTACCATTTTTTAAATAGATCTTCCACAACAAAAGAATTGTGAAATGAGTTTCATGGAGTTGAGCACCCTGGAGATTATCAAGTTTGTCATTGTATATACACACAAATTGAGAGAGAGCAGAGAGAGGGAAAGAGTCACTTCTCTGACATCTCATCAGTATTTCATGGGGCAACCAACCTACCGTAACATCTATTTGAGAAATACAATTTTATCATTTATGGATTTTATTATATGTGCTTTTTTCCTAACATTGTAAAGCTATGAAAGCCTAGTGTATTTTAAATCAAATGCATGCCCTACGCATTTAAAGTTAGAATCATAACCATCCCAAGAGGAAAAAATATAATAAAAGTCAGCATTGAACTAAAGACTTACAGAAATTTGCATATAAATCCTATAAAGTCAGTCTGACTTTGCTAACAGACAAGTACTGTTATGTTATCTTTGTCCCATCCATCCTAACACAAACTGCCCCCAGTACTTTTAACAGAAAACTGGAAAAAATATGACTTGATATCAGCTTTCTGTTCTCAGGCTCCCACTAGCACACCCATCTTACTACATGGCATCTACTACTCCTAGGGCTGACTGTATTATTAGGCAAAATGGCTCTCACAGTTCTTTCACCACTTATTTCAGTGGTATGGGACTGACACACAAATCCAAGCCTGCAAACACACGACCTTAAAGTTATCTCTCGGTCCTAAGTGTTTTCCTTGATGGTGCCTTGCATCTGAATGCTGTACGGGACATAAGAGGAGGATAATGCATGTATTTTGCAACTGATATGGTCTGAGATAGTTCTCAAAAATGATGGTTGAGTCAGTTCTGCCAGCAGTTTTTTTTCTGATTTATCAAGTTAATAAAGAAGCTTTTAACACATTCCCTTATCACCTAACAATCGAAGAAAATTATCCTTAAGATATCTGTTTCTGTAATCAAATCAAGAATGTAATCCTATTTCTTTCATCTGGGTTGCGGCTAGTGATGGTTAAACAGACCTTAAGAAGGAATACTTCTTTCCCAATTAATCAGATCTTTCTTCCCATCCCTTATATTTTTAAATTAAAAAAATTAGTAATTAAAGCCACTGACCATTCCCTGAGCCAGTCTCTCTGTCATATGACTGACAGGTCTGTTAGAGCACATGAAAGCTACAAGCAATTGTTATGGCAGTAACAGAAAATAGCTACTTAGCTGAGTATGGACATCCAACGTGATATGGAAAATCTATATGAGAAATATATGTATCAGTCTTGTCTTTGAGATTTCAGAATTCTTTTTCCTTTTCCCATGATTATCACTGTGTTTGATCTAAAGGCCTTATTCTGTTCTTGATTTGTCTGATGAGTTGCTTTTGCTGCTTCTCCACTGCTCATTGCGATTTGTTTCTGTAAATGCTCAGAAGTAGGTTATATAAGTATATACATACATCTATACACATCTGCCTTTCTAAAATGAAACAGATTGTTCCACAGAACCATTTCCATACAAAGTGGGTGCCACATGTGGGGCTTTCTCCCTTGTATTTTGTTAGCAGAAAGGGGATTAAATCCTTCAGAAAATGGGCAATTACTGCAGAGGGTTTTATCAAGTCTGAAAATCTGATCTTGGTATCCTATTTCATGGGACTTGAAGAGAGAACAGAGCGCTGAGTGCTGTTTTGTCTACTGTCTGTACAGCTACACAGGGAATTTGCTGTGTTGTGAATTCACTGTACCTTTTTCAGGGCCAGTTGACAAGCAAATATAGTCCTCAGAGTATAAATAAATAAACAAACAAACAAAAAAGGTACTTTACAAAGGTACTGAGAAAAGATGTCATTTGACCTAATCAATGTTTATAAATATCTTAAGTATGGGGTGCAGGGGGAATTGGACTGCCCCTTTTTTTTGGTCTGTGGAGACAGGACAAGGGGCAATGGCTGCAAATTGGAGCACAGGAAGTTCCGCACCAACATGCGGAGGAAATTTTTTACAGTAAGGGTGAGGGAGCCCTGAAATAGGCTGCCCAAAGAGGTGGTGGATTCTCCTTCTCTGGAGATATTCAAGACTCATCTGGATGCCTATCTGTGCAGTATAGGCTAGGGAGCTGCTTTGGCAGGGGGCTTGGACCCGATGATCTCTCGAGGTCCCTTCCAACCCCTACATTTCTGTGATTCTGTGATTCTCATGACCCTGCACACAGGATCAGGGTAGTTCTGCTGATTCAGAGGATCGTATGCTGGGACTCAGGACATGTGGGGGTCATTAACTCCCATCCAGGTTATGAAAGTCTGAAGCAGTGAAACATTTGAGGAGAGCCCACAAGTCAAGGAAATGTTTTATTTGAAAGCCTTAGGGGAAAGGGAAAGGGACTAGGTTTACCCAATCTAAATGTATTGTCTTAACAGCATGAAATTCCTCTTCAAAAGACTGAAGAATCTGCATTACTCAGAGATGAAACCTATGAGAGCATATGAATAATCTCATATTTCTCATACAAGGATCTTCCCATGACATAAGAATTATTTGTAGAATATATCAAGGTTCATCTTTCATTTGCACAGGGAAACACACCTATGGGTATATGTGCATGTATGTACACATACAGATATACTATATATTATATACATACAGATAAAATGTGTCTTTTCAGTGGGAGAACATTTCAGGCCCTCATCTCAGGAAGGGTGAGTAAAGTCATGTAGTTAAGATATTCATAGAAATGCCATTTTTGTACGAAGTCTAGATTTGGTCAGAAAATGTTCTCAGAACCAACACATCGACATAAAAAAATCCCAAAACCAAACCAAACCAAAAAACCCCACCAACCCCAGCCTTGCTGCGTCAGTGTTTTTTAAAAATATATATCATTAAACTACTCCTGTATCACTGCATTTACAAGCAAGAAAACCGGGGGAAAAGCTTTAATTGGAACAAGTTAAGATCCAAATGGAAACAAACGCCCTGATGCCAAAATGCCTTGCAAGCTGATGGCAGCCAAACGAGCACAACTGGTCAGGAGAAATGAAGGACATTTAATGCTTCAGTGGCAGTAGCCAGTTCCCATCTCTTTGGCCTACATAATGGTTAAGCCTGGCAACAGACAGTTGTTTTATACATCTTATATGCATGGGGAAAAACATCCTCAAAGCGGCCCAATGCCTTCTTGGCCAGCCTGATGTTTGTCTTTGGAGTGATCCGCTTGTGGCAGCTCCCATTACTTAAATACTAGCTCAGTCTTTGTAGCTCAATTATAATAATTGATTCCTTTTAATATTAAAATAGGATTTTTTTTTTTCATTTATAAAAGCTTTACTTTTGAAAAATCAATTATTTATACTCCAGATCAATTCCAGAAAAAATCTTTTCATTATCATGATTCAAAACTAACTCCTGCAATGCAGCTAAATCTTGTTTATGCTGTCCAGATACTCCCAGCTTTGCAGGGGTGGCACCTACTCCTGTAGCCTTTTAGAAAGTCTACTTTTTTGCTAGCTATGTTTTTTTGTAAAACCTAATAGACTATGACCCAACTTCTCAATGTACAAGGATATATTTAAGCTCAAGTTATAGGTTGCCTGAAAGAAAAACACCCTGCGCATCTCCTTGATAAAAACATGGATTCAGTAAGATGTTATTTCCATCGCTTGTACAGCCCAACCACGAACCCACTTGGGTTCTGACAGTGACAAGGGATTCAAGCGACTCTCAGTATTGCACACATGTCAGTACTTCATTTACATGGAAGTCACATACATACATTTTTATTGTATTTTTCAAACTCAACTTTTCAGCAACACCGTATTGATTTGTAAGAGAGGTATCTGACCTGAAAATCCACTTTGTTCCTATGCGGGTGAGATGAATGGCAGATTAAAAAGCAATAATTTCCTCAGAGAAAAACACACAGCAAGTGGAGAAGTTCTTGTGGATTTCTAGACCTTTATTTTACTTCCTAAGGAAAAAAAAAAACCCAAGCAAAAAAAAAAGAATTGATGAGAAAATAAAAAACACAATAGATAAGAAGAAAAACTAGGACAGTAGGACTTGGAATATATTGCTGGAATTGATTGTGTTTTGAAGTTGTTACATTAAGTTGGAATCTCGCCAATAAATCAGTAAGTATGATCTTAACTCTTTGTGTTAAGTTGTGGTATAATGCAGCTTCTCAGCCAAACCTTGCTAGGTAAAATTTCATGGCAAGTTGTTTTCATTATTGTGGAAAATCGAAACTAATACCAGTGGTGCTGATGACAATAATTCAAGTGTTCTGTTATATAAGAAAACCTGATACTTCATTATGAGGGTGGTGATGCCAGGGAAGTGGTGGCTGCCCCCTCCCTGGCAGCATTCAAGGCCAGGTTGGATGGGGCTTTGGGAAACCTGGGCTAGCAGAGGGTGTCCCTGGCCATGGCAGGGGGTTAGAACTCTATACAGAGTTACCTGACAATTTTGATTTTACCCTATAAAACCCCTGCCACAGTGGCTTTCCTGAACATAAACACTATTTCTAAACATTGAATACATAGTCACTAAACTACACTTATTTTTTCAGTCCTGCAATTTCGCAAATTTGCTAATCCAGTATGATTACCTTTTTTGTACATATCTATATCTGAATATGTGTTTATACATACATGTATATATAATCAGAACCATATTGACATGACATTTTTAAAGTTAAATTTTAAATACATTGTAGCCAATGAAGTCACATTTGTTTTGTATGCTATTTTTCACGATTTTTTTAAGGAACCTCAATTTTGTCATTGGCAAACAGAACCAGCTGTCAATCTTTGTTTTCAAATGCTTACACCCAAATTTTACTCAGAAATCTTATTTTCTTCTAGCAGTCCCTGGCAAGGGCACACAGCTTGCACACAGTCGTGCAAGGATGTCACCTCAATGGCAGATCAGATCCAAGGGCTATTTTCTTAGGCAGACATTATTGAGCCTATTTTTGCATGTGCAAAGGCTAAGATCATTCATCCAGTCAGTTGGACATCATGACAAAATCTAACCTGAATGTAACAATTTTGTCCATGTCAGAAACCTCTGCATATGGCATATAGGTGTGTATATACATATATTTATGTATGGATACCACTGCAAGTGTGCTTTTTTGCATATTGAGCTGTTTTCCATAAGCGCTTTCTGGAGGTAGCAGCCATTTCTTAGTCAGTTTGGATTCACCTCTATACAGATAGATGCACGTTGTGACATCTTGCAGGCAATTTACCCTGGTTATTTTCTCTTTGCTTGGTAAAAAGTAAAAGAAATTTGGGCTGGAATAGTATATGCTGCTCATGGGATTTGAAAGTTTATAAAAGTGTGAAGTAAGTTTCCTAGGGCATCCTGGATGCGGTGGGACAGCGGGGAAAGTGTTTGCTTGGTAGGGATGTGTTTAGTACCAAAAGCTGCAGAGGATATGCTTATCCTGGGCAGGAAAGGAATGTTGTCCTAGACTAGCAAATCAAACTGAATGTCCAGCTTAGTGCAAATAGACAGCACCTCTGAACTTTCGTTAAATAATCAAAGTGGCATATCCTCACTTGGACAGTTCATTAAGGGAAATTCTTCAAATCAGCAGTTTAAGACACTTAAGTATCACTGAGAAATCATCCAATCTTTCCTGGAAATTTCAATGGTAAAAGCAAGTTTGGGTGTAAAGTCAAAGCCCTTACAGGTCATTAGAGCTGCTTGGGGTGAAATTTGGGTAAGATCTTGAATTGCCAAGCTGCAAAGCAGTGAAAGGTGTCTGTGCCACTGAGCTGATGGGCTCAGTTCAAGGCAGGAGCTAGGGTTTCAGTTCCTGTGCTCTTTTTAACCATGAAGTAAGACCTTTTCCCCTTCCCTCTCCGGCTGGCAGGGCAGATCTCTGGTCACAATCAGAGGAGGCAGAAGGACAAGTGGAAAAGGGAGGAAGGGAGGGAAGGAAGGAGGGAAGGAAAAGCAAGAGTGGGCAGGAGAACCTTTCCAAGTGCACGGAGCTCTCCCACAGCCTGTTTGACGTATCTCAGTGGAGTGTGCACTGTAGGAAATAAAACATGTCACTGCTCTAAAACTGTCTTTTCTAATTCAGTGCATCCATGTATTGTTATAAATCAGCTTCCCAGTCACCGAAAGATACAGAGACAAGAGAGCAACTTTGACTGTTAGCTATCAACTCAGATAATGAAACCTTTCTTTCAGTGTTAAGCTGCCAGCATATGAAAAAAAGACTAAAAATATAATATTTTTTATGTTTTGTCTGGAAAAGGGCTCCTTTGAGTCCTGTGCCTACATGCTCGCAAGAGTCAGGTGATTACATTCATCCCAGTTCTGGGGTTTTAAAAGGAGTTTTAAAAGCATGTGGACTTCTGCGTTTACAAATCACAGCCACTTAACATTTGCATTTTCTTAAACCCTAATTGCAGTGCTGCTGACCAGTGAAGCTGTTGGACAGTCAAGGATCCAAGCTGCCATCCTTGGGGTTAATATATTACCATTTAGTTAGAGGTTAAGGTAGAAGCATACTGATAACCTTATATACCTTACACTCAAGAGCCATATTTCACAACCTTTGAAATACGTGTATATATATACATGCACAATTCTGCAGGTACAGTGGGAATTTTACTATGAACCTGTGTTATGATGAACTAAAGATTGAGAATATGAATAAGAAATAGAAAGACAATAATACCTAAACCACACTATTGAAATGCTGTGCTTATCCCAAGGTTAAACACATAAATGAAGGAAATTTTGAATGAGTAGAACGGATGTTTATTGACTCTGAGAAATATTTCCTTCTAACATCTACCTCACCCATGGTAGGTAGTCTCCTGTAAATTCTCGATCTCTCTGGGTAGTTAAGAGCATTGAGAATATATATGATCCACCAGCCTCACTTTGTCACAATAAACAAAACGCTGCTACCCATGAGCACAGCATGAAAACAATAGATCCTGGCTTTGTATTAGCATCTCCCCATTTGACAGCAAAGATATATTTTGCCACATGACTAAGTCTCAGGGCAGACAGCTTATTTATATAACTTTGGCTTTCCACTCTCCCTCAAAGAATGAACCCTTTCTCTAAATGATAATCTTTTGACCTCTAACAGGCTAGTGATTTACAGAGCCACAAAGACAACACACTACTTAAAAAGCTTTAAGATGCCATTTAAAGCTTTTATGTTGAAACCTCGCTCCTAATAATACACTTGCTGCTCTAAGTTCAGACAGTTTTCTGAATAAAGAAATACCTTTTATATGTTTTTAAATGAAGAATTTACTCAAGTTGTAAATATATTTTACTCCAACCTGTGAAAAACAGCTTAGAAAATATATCTCCAATTTCACAGTACCTTGTAGTAAAACAATGAGCAGCAAGGGCAGAGCGGGAGGGGAGGCAGGCTGCATGAGGAACCCCTGGATGTCTGATGGAAGATAAAATGACATCTTTGATGTAAAAGCACTCTAACAATGTAAACTAGAAGGATGATGTACATAACCATTCTAGTGTAATGGACATGATTTTCACTTGGACAGATAAGATGTTATTTAGATTCTGTCATGAAATATAAGTCTTCATTTTCTTTATACGTTCAAGTAACTAGATTTTCCACTCAGCAAAGCAGCACAGTTAAGTAAGTCAAAGGCATAGCATCAGATGCTCAAAGTTTAAAAGTCCTCTCTCTTGTGGGCCTGGCTTGTACTTCCTCTACTCAGACAGCTGGTTGTAGTAAATTTACTTCTAGGTCTCTTGAATGCATAACTCCTTTTCTTATGTTCATTTCTGGATAAAAACCAGCCTGTGATCCTGTTTATTTGCTTTTTGTGTTGGAGTGGGCTGGAGGAAGCAGAACTTTATACAGACCAATCTCTTTGTGCTAGCGGCCAGTGTAGGGTGTGTGGGGGGGGCGGGGGTGTGTGTGTGAAGATTGGAACAGCATAAAATCAATTGGGTAATTTATCACATGCAAATGTCAAGCTATCTTTTCTATATGGTTAAGAACCTCATGCAAAGGCCCTTAAGTCAGGGCAGGTCTTGCCTGGCTTGAGTGTTACTCAGGTCAGGCTAACAGAGAGGCTATCAGAGTGTTTGTCTTTACAAAATAACCATCTAGAGGGGATTTCTTTCACTGTTCTTCTTCCTTTCCAAGGGAAGATGTTATTTAGATCCTGTCAGGAAATGCAAGGTTTTGCTTTTTTATATACTGAAGTAGCTAGCTATTCTATTCATTGCATCTCTTTATGAACAACAATCCTGGATGTTTCCAGGACGTGTTTTCTCCTCCAGCTGTCAAAATATTTAATGCTACGTTTTGTTGCTGCAACTTTGGGAAGAAACGATACCACAGTCCTACTGGGCTGCCTAACAGCAGATTTCTGTGAGCTTCTGGGATAAACTGTGGCTATGTTCAGGGTTCTCAAGGCCCTAAGCGCTGGGATTTCCCAAACTGTATTGAGGAGCTCGGGCTCTTCATTTACTTTCCTCTGTTGGACGTGTGGAATGAATTATCCCTTCCAAGCTCTTTTGGGAAGAGGATACAAAGAGACAAAGAGAGGGTGAAATTCCTAGCCCACTGGAGAGAAACAGTGGGTACAGCCCTGCGGATTGGCAGTGACTGAGCTCAAACCAAGAGAAGGTATAGGAAAGAGAAGAGCCTTTGCTGAGCTGTGGAGCATCTCCAGAATGTGCATTGTGGAAGAAAACAGTCCCAGGGTGGCAACTGTGTGGGTGTTTCAGGTGATCAGCAGAAAGGGGTCCCAGGATCAATGTCAGGGAACAGGGAAGAGCAGAAGCTCGGAGGAATGCTGCAGGGAGATCGTCAAGCAGCTGGCAGTACAGGAAAGAGAGAGACGAGAGAGAAATCCCTGGAAGCAGCAGAACAGAGCCAGCCACCTGGCAGGACAGGGAAAGAAAGGACCTGATGAGAGACTGCAACTTCTTCCTTTGCTTTCCTGATGATTTGAGCTTGAAGCAGCAGCACACTTCTTGTGCAGATGCTTAAACAACATAAAAGCATACTGAAGTCAGCAGACTGCAAACCAGCCTAACAACATGGTATAATTTCTGTGTTCCTGCTAGAGCTGTCCAGGACGTTTTCAACTAATCATAGTTTTTGCAAAATAAGCTTTTTTGCCTAAATTAAGACATTTACTGGAACCTGTTTCTCTCAACAAAACTTTAAATGAAAACTTGCCTGAAGGTCAAGGTCATCCAGAACATTTTGTCCACAGAGGGAATACCTGCTTCTGTCCTGCCCCATTTCCCTAAACATTTGAAAGATTTGGTTTTTATTTCATTTGCTTTCCAAATGAAAGTAAATTACAAGCCTCAAAACCTTTCACAATTAGGAATTTGTGAAGAAAACCAAGCCAAATCCAGTTTCTAGGTCAGAACAACCAAGTTTCCAAAACCTGTTTTATTCTAATCTATACTCTCCAGTGCAAGACCAGGAAAAGAGCGTCTGCGTAAATCAGCACTCTGTAGACATCAGTCGATACATCGGTAAATGAGTCATGGAAAGGAGTAGGGGAAAAAAAATG
Source organism: Laterallus jamaicensis coturniculus (assembly GCA_022605575.1). NCBI lineage: Eukaryota > Metazoa > Chordata > Aves > Gruiformes > Rallidae > Laterallus > Laterallus jamaicensis. Next base: position 10,767,377 of record JAKCOX010000005.1, read on the forward strand.
CAACTCACCTCCCTTCAGGTGAAAGGCCTAATAAACAGCAGTGCATAAGCTTGAAGACAACTTTACAAGAAAGATGGATTACACTCGTGGAAGAGCTTCTGTAATTCGTTTCCATATTGATTTATCAGTGCATAATATTCCTTTGGCTATCACTAACCTCATTTCCCCAGACATACACTCAGATCCAGTTGCACTTTTTCTGCCAAGGCTGAAATACAATTAACCTCTCTGAGAGGGAGAAGAGAACAAAACTCTGTCCCTTACTATTTCATCTGGGTCACGGGGCTTGTTGCAGCTGTATGTTAATGTATAGTTTTCTTCTTTTTATTATGAGAATTTCCGTGCTATGCTTCCTATCATTTATTGCCTCTGTGGTTGATTTCATGATAATATACAGTCAGAGAGAGTATTCTTGATACAAACTGTATAATGACACGTGTGATAGACATTATTTTTACTTCTTCAAATATACTGTAACGATTATCCAGAACAGAGACATGGATCACAAGAAGATTCATTCAAAAGAAAATTTTTAGGTAATACTTGATGTTAACTTGTATAATGTTTTCTTTTTAAACTGTTTCATAAAAGAAACAGGGATTAATTAGGCTCCTTCACAGAGATAAACAAAGTAATTTTGCTGTGCAGTGTTTTCTCACTAAACCAAGGAGATTCGTAAGAAATTTTAGAATTGCCATGGCCAACTCTGAAATTCCACCTTTCAAAGGCAAGATTTTTGAAAGATGGGCCAATGTCCAATAATCTGAATGATTGCTGCAAGAAACTTTGAAAGTCCACTGAATTTAATGACTTGAGCAACTCGACACATTTCTGAATTAATTGATTTCCAAATAATTTGATGAGTGGAGGACAGGAAGCACATGCTCTTGGTCTACTGTGATGTACTAAATCAGAACTCCAATCCAAGTGGACGGCATTATGGGGACAAATTCTTTAAATATAAGGACATAGTCAGGGTGGATAATACAAATCAGGGGCTGGAAAATAAAAAATGACCACATCCAAAAAGGCTACACCCAGAACTGTATGTTCCTAAATTAAAGTAACTGGAAAACCCCAAGCTTCTTAAAGAATTGATGCAAGAAAACCTTTGCATCACAGCAAAACCTACACATTTATCAGTCCAGGCCATAGGAATAACGCATGAGTATAAACCACAAAATTTATATAAGACAAGGAGAGGCAAATCCAGCTGTGAGAAAGAAAGACTACTGCTATCTCAAGCAGATGTGTTATTAGAGCTGACACTTTCCCATACTACAGCAACTTTTGAGCCTTTAATTTCAGGAAAATGTGAAAGTAGGCTTAAAAAGGATGACTCTGGAGACAGAAAAAAGGGATAAGTAGCATGAAGGAGAAGTTATGAGGAACTGCTCTTTTACGCAGCATATTTTCTTTAACAATACTTTTATATATTTTTTTTTTCCATTTTCATTTGTGCAGTCATCAGGTCATCTCTTTTCCTCCTGGGAAATCAGTGTGTAAGGAATAAATAGGGGAGCAAGAAAACCTTGAAAAGATCTACATTAGTGATTTTTTTAATCAGGATATAATATATAAAGGAAGTTATAAGCTGAATTTAGTAATAAGCAAGTGAATTTTAGAAGAATAACAGTCATATTTTGTTAACTGATGGATTAAAGAGGACACTTGCAAAGTCTCCATTTTTAGCTTAGAAACATTACCGAACTCTAAATCCTGGCCTAACAAACTTCAATGCAATGAATAAGGGAGAGATTCAAACACCAAATTATGTTCAGACTTGGTTCAATATTGGCACTATTCTTTTCTTACAGTTGAAAAGGATGTTCTGAGGGGGTGAAAGTCCCCAAGTAATGGAAAGAACGTAGATATTAGTCAATGGGAATTGCAAGAGTAGCTGTTCAGCATCACTCTGTCATGCTTAGCAATAATTACAATAATTACCCACATGATGATGTGTACTACACAAGAGAGGGATATTGCATTCATGTGAAGAGGAGAAGTATGCAAAGGCTTGCACGTGCACCATAGGTCAGTAAGCGTACCTCATCCTGTCAGTCTTGAATGTGTACACAGAGGTTTTTCCCAGGTCCTCTCATCTACATTCCAAAATTCTGTATGTAGATAAGCAAGCTATCAAGGAAGAGATTTATAGGACAATTATGGAAAAGAAGGAGAATGCTGGTGACAGAAATATTTGATATTGTTAGAGAGGCAGAATAAACTCTTGTCTTAGTACTTCCAGAGAAAGCTAAAGGTCACACACTGCAGAAAGCAAAGGTGAAATGTTAAAAAGTTCTATGATAATGCTAATTCGGGCAGACCATTAAAAGTATCTGAAGTTTGTAAGGCTTTATAAATTCAAGTAAATTACAAGCCAAGACTGAGGAGAGAAGAACACAATAACTTTTTCATACTTGCTTAATCCTTGATAGTCTGAATAACGATAAGTGCCTTAACAGGGTTAGCAATTTAGAACTGATATTTTTAAAAAATAATAAATTAAATTAGTGCAGACCTATGCACTCAGTAATGTTAAAGAAGAAATATCAATAAGAAATGAGATACTTACACATAATTTAAAGCTATTTGAAATTGCTGAAGGCAGCATGGTTTCAGGAAATAAATTTTTCCTTCACTGGCATGCATTCTAGCCAGAGGGAAGAAGAATTTAGTTAGCCTGGGGGTAAAAACAAAAGAGAATTTTAAGAAGGCTTTGAATTAGTCTTAATCTACAGTATGGCTTGTCCGCAAATTTGAAGTTCACAAATCACTGTGTTCCAGAACAGGTTTGAGATGATTTCTTGGTAGATGAAGTATTCAATAGGACTTTGTTTTGAAGTCAGCCACACTAGCATGCCAGCAATTCAGCTAGCGTTTCTCATCCTTACCAAAGACTTTTATTTTATATTACAGAACCATGGAATTTACCTGAATCTATATGAGCAAACATAAAAGTAAGTTAATTTTATCAGTGATGAGCTTTGCATTGATTCATGACAGTCACCCTGATACTCTGTTGAGCACTGAGGTAAGTGCTGAATTTCACTGCAGAAGAACAATTACGCTGCATGAAGAACTACTAGCCATCAGTGGGCTAGCAGAGCTTCTACTATAGTATGTGTTTCCCTATATCTATACTATATCAGTTCCTGTTGGTTTAGGACAATTCTAAGCAAAATCTCTGGAAAAAATAAACACATGCACAAACAAACAAAAAATAATATGGATTAGAGCAGGAATACCTTATCTTAGAAAGAATCATTGCTGAGGGGAAAAAATTGAATAGGTCGGGATATTGAGAAACTGTTTGAAATAACAGATCAGGTAGAAGTTTGTGCTATCAAAGTTCTTTTTTAACTCTTTGGTTTCTCAAGAACAGTGAGGAAAATTAAGTGGGGAATGAGACACGCACAGGTAGATAAAATACATTATTGCTTTGAACTAGGACAGTTGCAAACAGAAAAATGCTGCAAAAGGGCCAGCTCAAGCCAGCAGACAGCAGAACAAGTTTCATGCCTATTGCCATTCGGTATCTTATTCTAAATGTTGGATCTTTCCATCCTAACTCATTTAACACCTATATTACCAGAGCCATGCTGGAGTTCCATGCCTCCACTGCTGCCCCTCCTCCCTGACTAAATGAAACAGTGCACAGAACAGTTGTTACATTAGCAGGGCTAACATGCTAAATTTAGAAGGAACTAACAGACTTTCATCATAGAACTAGTTTTTCTAACTTGTAAGGCTTTAAATGGCAGTGAAAAAAGCAAGCATTTCGAGACAGCCTGAACGTCCTGTGGACAAAAGAAGTGAGAAATGTGCTGTTGAGAAAAGTGTGCCAATACTGTAATACTGAGAGAGAAGGAACAGTGAAATAAATATATTTTACAACGCCCACATCAGGAGAGTCCTCCCCATTGATATATGAAATTAGAATACTACACTTTTCATCCAAACCTGAGAAGGATGAAAGAAGATGGAAGATGTCACAACTTCTGTTATTACAAAGGTGTGGACTTGGCACACTGCAGTCAAAGGTTCAACAGGACCTAAAAAGCTGTATGCATGGAAAAACTATTGAATTCACAACCTAGATATTACCCTAGAAGAATTGGAACCATTGGGCATGATTCCTATCTGGAAGGAGCAGGTGATTTTACTTCCATATAGCATACTTCCATATAGCACACTAGCATAAGCCAACCATCTTCGCCGCTCAAATAAAACCAGTAGTATCCTTGACCTGTGTAGAGTTAGGATTTTTTTAACAAAGCATTCTTTATTTCAGTCATAAAGCAGTTAACCTGGCATGAAAAGATAAGATGCACCTGGTCTACCAGTAATATCTTCTCAGCTCTGCAGTGACTGGCTTAATAATTTTCCTAATACTTCTGTTGTGATTTCAGCACACACAGAGAAACCGAGGAAGAGAGCTGCAGAACTGTCACTGCTGAGAGTGCTGTGAGTGCAACCTTCCCACTTGATAATTCTTTCTTTCACATTAACAGCATAAGCAGTAATTCATTATCTATTCAGTCGCCTGGATTTTCTTATCCACATTTTTGAAATTATATTAAGAACAAATTCAGCCCCTTGTTGGTTTTGTTTTTCTTTCAATGTTGATTTCATTAGGTGTTGAGCACCAGATTAACAGAGCTCAGTTGATTGTTTTCTCAGAACACCTGTCACTTGAGAGCCAGCGATTTTGCTTGCTAAAAGTATTTGTATGTCTTAAGTAGATGATGGACTTTAAAGGAACTGGAATTAGTGAAATACCCTCATGAGAGTTTATAGATTTCCCTGAAACATTGTTGTTTAGAAGTAGCATTGTGTTTCCAAAGATATTAGATCAGTTGCACTTCTGCTAGAGCTAGGTGTCATGTTTTTGTCTATAAAATATGGAAATTGCTTTCAGGTCTGGAGCTGAAAATAATACCTGGATGATATATTCAAGAGAGTGTCTGTACTTGTGTCTCAGCTAGTAATCATGTTTATAAGGCTGTCATTATCGCTCTTGGCTTGAGCACCATTAATATATATGTATTCTTCAAAAGAGAAGTACAACACAACATTTTCAAGTCTTGCAAAGTAAACTATCATCCGATGCCTCAGTGTTAAGAGAGGGAAAGCAAGCAACGAAAAGACAGGGACCTGTTTCTCATTAACCATCGTAAGATGTCAGCAACATTAGGGTGTCAGGGCATAAAAAGATGAAGAAGAAAAGAATTACTTAGCAAATAGGCATAAATGAATGTAAAATGTGAATAGAGGGTTCTAGCTCCTTCTAAGGGTAAAAATAGACCAGTAGATGTTACATTGTGCTACAATCCACTCATCTGCTCCATCCTGACCTTATAGGTGAGACTAGTGGGAGCAGAGTGTTACTGTATAGCCAAAGCTGGGAACTTTCAGAACCATTATTTCTGAAAAGAAATGAATATTCAAAGGCCCCTTTGAAATAGTGAAGGTTAAATCCAGTGTAGAGTTTTGCAGGCCCACGTGAACACTGTCTGACTGGGCTTTAAAAAAGTCTGAGGTCAGCCTGCAAGCTGCCCCGCAGCTCTGTAGCCACGGTCAGTGCTGGGCTGAGCCCATGTTTAAACTACTGAGAAATGGAATATTGTATCTTGCTAATGCAGCTGCACAAGGTGGACAGAACTATGGTTCTGCCAGAAAGAAAATATCATATAGACGTACATACATACATACAGAGAAGTTTCTTACCTGTAAACGGTTCCAAAATTGACTCTTAGAAATCACTCCAAGTATTGCCTGCTAATCGCCAGCTCATACCATCTATCTACCCATCATCTTACCTGGAAAATACTTTAGTTCAGTTGGCGAACAGTGTTTGCAGCTCTACCTGCTAAGGAGAGAAAGAGGACACCACTTTGTCTAAAGAACAAGTGCGGGCAGAAACTGCCATTAAAAGCCTGCTTTTTAAGAGGGAAGGGGGGGAAAAAAGGCAATAAACAAGTAGTTGGCTAGGGACAAACAATGCAAACAGTGCAGTAGCAACATGGTACCACTTCAGAAAGAAAATTTATTTTTTGTCCTTGTGCAAATGAGACAAATGGCAAATTATGGACAACATTTTTACTTGTTTTCACCTGAGTTTCATTCACAATGTTCACTTGTGAGTATCACAGCCTTCCATACCTAGGCTGCTGCTCCACAGCCATGAGCAAGCATTGTTAGAAACCTCTGTTTCTGAAACCTAGGACCACTACTAACATATTGTCCTGATTTAAGTTATTAACTAATTCAGTTAAGCTAATGTAAACCCCAATATGCAGACAGAAAAAGATGTATCTGATCCCTCAGCATCAGTTCCAGTCCAGAAATCATGGAGGCAGCGTATTAGCTTGTGCCGAGCCTTCAGCAATAGTATTTATACAGTTTTGAGACTGAAGCTGCTAGAAGAAGGCTATATATGCATTGCTCAGAGGTGACCCTGAACCACACTTTGATGACATCAATTTAGTTTCCACAGGTGTTAGAAAAAGGAATATACCAATACCTCAAACCCAGTGGAAAGTATTAATCTCACACTTCCTTAAATTGATATCAAAATCTCATGTCTCATTCTACCAATGTACTTGCTGTCAGTATGCACATCCAGCATGAATTAGCTTTGCATTTAGCGAGATGCTGTTTGCTGTATGGCTGATAACAACCCTGGTCATTGCAAAAAGATAGGAAAAGAAAGCTTCCTTTTGGTAGTCGAGTTTGTAGCCCTTTGTTACCCACACTTACAAAGGTGCTCTTTGCTACGCTGTCATAATTTTTATTTGGTTTGTAAAAGTCGCTCTCTGTTCCCCTGTATTATAAAGGCTTTGCTCTGTTTCCCATCTGCTGTCTTTGAGAGATCAATTGTGGAGCATTCATCAGTGGAAACATAAAGCTTTTTGCCACAGTTTTTCTAAAATTCATCTTGCTCGTCACATGCTAACTGCAATGGGTCAGTTTTCATCAGCCTTGGCATTAAGCCTCTGTGCTCTCCCACGAGCCCTGTCCAATAATTTAAGAGGGGTGGGAGTGGGAAACAAATTATGTGACTATTAATTCCAGTTTTCTTGTTCAGATGCCAGTACATCAAAAATAGATCTCCCCAGGCCAGAGCACTTTGTCATGTTATCTGGAGCAATACTGGTTTGTGAATTATGTCTGGCCAGTTTAGTGTCTCAGTTTGGTCACATTAATCTCTTTGACCACTGCCTTAATCACTGAACTCTGCCATCTCATTTTTCATCTTGCAGAAAGAAGCTGTCTGACTTTTTGTCTAGTGCCTGGCACAGTGATTGCTCTGCTGACCCCATCGTAGTCAGAGGAACCTGGAGGTCTTACAGGCGGCAGCAGGACCAGCCACAGAGGGTACAGACTCATCAACCTCAACTATCTCATCCATTCCTTAACAACCATGCAAATAGCACAGTAAGCCCAAATGATGTCAGCTATCCTGTTTCACATACCTTAGCAGGTTAAAAACTTGCTGCCTGTCCCAATCTTCATGAACACACAAAAAAACTATCAAGAATTCTTGGGCAAAAATTAATTTTTAATTACTAGAGAATTCTGAATTTAAACACATGATTAACATCAGTCACAAGATGCTTCTCCATATCAAAAAAATAGTCAGCTAAGCACAATGCATTCATTCTGGGTGCATCTTGATAAGCCCATATTGCAGATACAATTTTTAAATTCTATTTTTTATGTATCTCTCTGGGTTCATTTGCTTTAGATATTCAAATGATCCATAGATTATGAAATATGATTGATAATGTCAGTAAATACCTTAGAGAAATCCATTCAGAATTTCCAGAATACATTAGCAACTGGAATCCGTTATCCTGCCAAAGGATTAATTGTGATTTTGTTGTCAGTAAAAATAAATACTTCAGTATGCACCTTCTCAAACTGGTAAGTGGTCAAATATGGTTGGTTTTGGTTTTTTAAATTACAAGATATATTTAAGAGAGACCGTTTTGGTATTTAATGTGTGCAATTAATCAAAGAAAAAAAGTCTTTCTTCCATGGAAACCTATCAAAGGTATGGACTGGCAATAAATCTATCTGCTTCTACTACAGAAGTCTACAGTAGACACAAGCTCCTAGCTACTGTTGCATGCTATCAGTTCTTGACAAACTTTTAAAAAGAACAATTCAGTTGGAAGGGACCTACAATGATCATCTAGTCCGTTTAGAAACTAGCCTGCACACAACACAAGAGATGTTAGGTTGCTCATAATACCTATTTATATAGAGGCCTTTAAAATGACATTTTCTCAAAGAAAAAAAATAAATGTACCCTTTAGTCTTTTTCTTGCAAAAGAACTCGAATCATTGGTTTTTATTTCTGCCATAAAGAACAAGGGAGTGTAGTTCCCCATGAAAACACGAGTAGTAGTTTTGGGGTAAAATGAGGACTGTCATTAAAGGCAGAAAAAAAGCCTGCCACATTCCTTTCCCTCCAGTCCCACTTTGTCAGCCCTTTCCATTATTTGTCTTTTACAGTTGCCTCTTATTTCTTAGCTTCCCTGATAAAAGCAAGTGAGGTTTTTTCCTCAGAAACTAAACAAATAGATAAACTGCATTCCCATGAGAATGCAGTCCAAGTTCATGAATATATTCCTATGTTTATTAATTCATCTGAGCTTTTGAAAATTGCAGAGGTTGATAAACCTAAGATTTTGAGAAACTTATTATGTAGTGTAGTTAGGCAACACTCTTCCAGAGAGAGAGAAACTTGTTGAGATGTGATTTCTCCTTATATGGAAGTCATAAATTGCCATAAAAATAGAAATATGTTTATATGTTGAGGAAGGATGGCATTCCAGGATGCTGCATGATGAATCAGATGCACTCATGCTGGTAAGGGTGCTTCATAGTTAAAGCAGCTCTTTCTGGAGAATGTACCCATCTTTATGAGAGGGACTGGAGGAGGAAAAAAGGCTGTCCAAAGGGCAGCAGCAGCTGGAAATGGCATCCTTCTTCAAAAACTGGCTGGTTTTGAGTCTATTGCAGAGGCTGCTACATTGCTCAAAATAGGGTAGAATAAAATTGTACAAGCAGTAAACTCAACTTTCTAGTAAGCAGATTTTGAAACAGTATGACATGTCCTAACAGGATCTTCTTCAGTTGACAGTGAAACAGAGAAGCAGGAGAATGGAATAGATAGTGAAACAGAAGGCAATATTTCCAAGGAAAATCTAATTTGCACAGACACGGTAGATCTGACGAGCTGACCAGTTCAAGTTGGGTTTCCTTATATACTGGGCAAGGAAGTTCCTTTGGATATGCTAACAACTTCATCAAATTCAGCCTATTTCTCCATAAGGCTATACCTCAAGCAGATATTAAAAAGAAGCTGAAATATAGGTTAAGGCCTAATTGTGGGGGCAGAAGTGAGAAGATCCAAGATATGAATCAAAACCAATATTTCAAGGCTTAAGGTCACTGTGTTAAAAATAGTGATAAATTCAGAGGAAGAGCTAACTTTGAAAGAATCACCTTCAAGACAGTATGTAGCCCTTCAGGACTGTAAACCTCCAACTGCCCTGAAAGAGCTTTCTCCAGGAGTTTAGAATCATAGAATTGTTTAGAATTTAGAAAAATCATTTAGTATTTAGAAAAGACCTTTATGATCATCAGGTCCAACCATTAACATAGCACTGCCAAGTCCAACCACTAAACCATGGCCCTAAGCACCACATCTACACATCTTTTAAATACCTCCAAGGATGATGACTCAACTACTTCCCTGGGCAGCCTGTTCCAGTGCATGACAACCCTTTTGGTGAAGAATTTTTTCCTAATTTCCAATCTAAACCTCTCCTGGCACATCTTCAGGCCATTACCACTTGTTACTTGGGAGACAAGATAAACACCCACCTGGCTATAACTTCCTTTCAGGTAGTTGCAGAAAGCAATAAAGTCTCCCAAGCCTTCTTTTCTCTAAGCTAAACAACCCCAGTTCCCTCAACTGCTTCTCATGAGACTTGCTCTCTAGACCTTTCACCAGCTTTGTAGCCCTTCTTCAGAGAAGCTCCAGGACCTCAGTCTTTCTTGTAGTGAGGGGCCCAAAACTGAACGCAGTATTCAAGGTGCAGCCTCACTACTGTAAAATAGAGGGGGACAATTGATTCCCTTGACCTGCTGGCCTGAGGAGATCAGGTTAGTCAAACAGGACCTGCCTTTCATAAACCCGTGTTGACTGGGCCTGATCACTTGGGTGTCCTGAGCTGCATGACGGCTCTCAAGATTATCTGCTCCATAAACATTCCCAGCACTGAAGTCAGACTGACAAGCCTGTAGTTACCTGCTTTGGTTACAAAACTGTATTTCCTGAAAGGAAGATGTCAGCAAGTATTCTGTACAAACACTTGTGAGTTTCTTGTGAAAAGAGATACCAGGGAAGTAGAAACAGAAATTACAAAGATCAGTTCAAGGGTGGAAGAGCATCTCAAGCTTTCTAGCTTTGCTTGGGCAGTCAGAGAAAGGAATACCTTTCGACATAAAAGAAGGTTGTAATGATCATGATGTTAGGGCCCTGCCATATCAAAACCACAATGTTGACAGTGTGCCCACACCAATTGAAACATGAATGGAGTAGTTAAGAATAGCTGCAGTTACAGAAGAGCTCTTTCATTGCCTGGGCCATTTGGATCTGTCAGTGATAGTGCCCCATAATCTCTCTGGCCAGTGACAGAATGAAAGTGGGAAAGTTTTAAGAATTTGCCTTATAGCCTGGTCTTTACTTTGGGAGATTCCTTCAGAGATCAACTTTATTAGGAACAAGGAACTGCTACTCTACCTAAAGACAATTCTCCTGAAGAGAAGACTTGATCCTAGAGTCCATGCAGCACACAATAGACATTCCTGCTGTTTGAAGAAGGAAGATTAATTTCTTTATGTAGGACCTTTGTCTTCCAGACATGACATTAATTGCTGTCCAAAGCAAGAATAACATGGACAAATCAAGGTTTTCCCATGTTTTTAACATGGTTTGCATTAAATAGAAAAATAAAAAATAGCATTAAAATATTGTGTTGATGTATCATGTCCAGTATAGAACATTAATTCTCTGGAGTCCCAAAACAACAGCAACTCTCTTAACTCCAGCCTAGAGTAATCTCCAGGTAGGTTGGGCAGACCATCAGTGGAGAAAGACTCACAATCCTCTTTATTGCAGCTTTCTTTTTTATGAAATAGGATTTCCCCCACCTTTTACTAAGCTAATGATATTTTAGTGATTGGGTGCTGTCAAACCAGATGATGCTGGAAAGAACTTTAATCTCATTGCTGGGCTTGCAAAACAAAGAGAACTTTATGGTGAGCTATCATTGCAGCCTAAGGAGAGCTGCTGGAAGCACTACTGAGAAGAAACGAAACTGAAACTTCTGTCTTAAGATGCTCAGAAGAGAGGTCCAAACTGTTCCAAAAGAATGATGTACTTTAAAACAATGAGTAAACATGATGCGTGGAATCTATCTATTGCACTGGGTGGAAAAACAATCAGAATAATCAGGGCTGAGCAGGATTTAACAGAATTAACAATACTTGCAAAGTGTATTTGGGTTTCACAGAAAAAATTTGAAGAGCAGGCTGATTACATGTGTCCTAGAATTTACTTCTAAGAACAGACATCTCAGTAGAGCAATAACTATGTGATTAGTTTAACTACCACAAGAAGGCTATGAGGAACATAATGAAGCCACACTTACAGCTATCTTGTGTTATTATTTGCAGGAAATTCTGTCAGAATATAATATCAAATACTGGAAGGAAGGACTAGCAGAAAGGATTTTAAAAGTGCTTATGGGGCTGGGTGCAACTTGCAATGCAGGTTGAAAGTGTTGATATTTTCTTTAGAATCAGATTAAAGATTTAAATTATAATTTGGAAGATTGGAACTAGAGAGTAAGAGTTGCTGCTGTGGAGAATGCAGCAGCTATAGGAAATATTAGGAGTGAAAGGGTAGTGATACTTAATCTCCAAATTAACACATTTGTCGGCAGAGAAATATTGTTCACAATATTGAAGCAGGTGATTGATCACCATATCCTTCACTTGGGTAGGTTGATATAGGCTGGAGTGGCTGGGAAGTAGATTCCTCAATAAGTGGAATGAGTAAGCTGATGAATAGCTTCATTGTTGGTCCTCAAATGCTCTACCTCAAATTTAATCACTTTAGGGATCAATCCAAGTCACGTTTTCATTCTCTGTTTTCCTTTACCAGACTGGAAATCCTGGGAGTGCTGAAAAACACAAGTGAAGAAGAATTTGAAATTACATCAAGCACCAAAATGACTCTTCACAAAGAGACACAAATGGGTTGAGCAATCATATTTGAACTCTAATTTTCTCCATTTTGAAAGAATTTTTTTGTGTTAGCAAAAGTTTATACAGCTCTACCTCTTTTTTTTTTCCCCCAGTAAAATCATTGCTCACTGATTAAATTCACAGATAACTCCCCGTGAGGGGAAAATTAATGGTTCAAGGAGACACATGAGTACATTTTAAGGACTGCTAGGAAGACAGTGTAGAAGTACACGTGGACAAGGGACTATGACAGTTCTGGTGGAGCAATAAATCAATGAAGGGGTTTAGGCCTGATGAATGGCAGCCATCTGCACCCTATGAGGTGCAGGCTTTCTGGTGGTCTTTATTTATTCCATGCTTACTATACTTTCACAGTATCAGGCACAACTTGCATTGTAAAACCAGGTACTATAAAACACCTGCTAGTTGAAGGGGAATTTTCTAAACCAACTCAAGCCTACCTAAATCCTGCCGGAATTAGATTACATTAACAGGACCTCAAGCAAAAGATGTTTCTATGTGTTTCAGAAAACCTCGTGGCGAAGGTGTTTAAAAGGCAGAATAAATAACAAAATCTGAACTTTGGTCTCTCTCAAAGACAGCACAAGGACAAATACATGTTTTCAAAGGCTGTTAACAGCCATTTGAGTAATGAATGACATGAATGACTTGCAGCACATGCAAAAGGTTAGTGTCAAGAATCGTTACTACTTAAACTAGGGTCAGCTGATCTTTTAAAGGAAAAAAAAGCCCCTTCTCACAGCAAGGATTACAGCAATATGAGCTGAGGGTAAAGCTCATAGCCATGCACAAGGCCAGACCGCTTCGCCCACTCCTGTTAGGCAGCATGTCCGTGACACCGGGCGCATCCGGCCGAGCTCTCTAATTGGCGTTGTAGTTTCTCTGGGATAAGGCCGCTTAAGTAGCTTGTATTTGCACAGCACTTAGCACTGCGGTTCGTGCTGAAAGCACCCAGTACAAATAACATTGTAATGCTAATGACTTCCTAACTGAAGTCCTAAGTCAAACTTGTCTGAAGTAATCAAATTAGATTGGAAAATGACCAATAATATTAATCGTTACAACTACGATAGATTTGAGGGTGTTGAAAATGTACATGGTTACTGTTGTTTCTGGAGATGATGATTTTGAGAACTGGCTGTTTCCTCTGTTAACCTCACTGTTTGATTAATGTTGGTTGGCTCTATCATCCTGACAATATAAATTGAGTAGTAACATCAATCCACCTTTTTAACAACTCCAGAGCTGTAAGCCTGACGTGACAACTGTGGTGCCTGCTTAGTTCAGCAGACATTATGGCAGAGACTCCTAGAAGATTTCAAGTGTGTTTATTAATTTGATATAAAATGCATGAAAGAAGCACACAGACTTACTCCTTTGTTTCCTCCTCTCAAAATTGCAACTGGGCCAGTAACTCTTAATACAAAGTTAATTTAGTCAAGATACTTGAGAGCCACTTGGCTCTGTTTCTAAATTCCTCCCTTTGTCCTTCGCAAAGCTCTTTGAAGTGTTACTCTGCGAGGTGGATGTTGTAATGAGCCTATTTCTAAGAGGATCAAAGTAGCAGAGCTGCCCAAAGCAGCATCAAAGATACACAACAGAGAGCCCTTTAATGAGCAAGAGGGACATGACTGTCTCTTCCCCAAAATAAAACCCTAAAACAGGATTTAGATTAAATATTTAAAATTGAAAATTATTTTATTTTGTTTGGAGCTTGCCAGCAGAAAGCAAAAAACCTCAAAGAGAAGAGATTTCTCCAGCTGACTCTGCTAAAATTTAATGACTATCATTTGCTTGATGCTTCACCATCAGTCAATGAAGTCCAAATATCTGTGGCCTAAGCTAAAGGTGACTGCAGCAGCCATCATGGGCACGGGCAGGATAGCAGCCTTGTGCTCCAGCAGATTCCTTTCCCATGGTTATGAAAATAGAAAGCAAACATACGGCAGGAAGCTGTGGTGAATGCTGCAGAGTGAGAAGACAGTTTGGAGGGGAAATAAGGGGGAAGGGTGGGAGAAAAAAAAGAGTGGGAGGGGGGACTGGTCATGTAAATTATGTGCCAGGAAATGAATTCCTTATAATGTCTCTTGCCAGAAGCTAAATCCTAGCAAATGCAAGTCGTCTTTTTTCCCCTTTCTTTCACTCTTTCCACAGCTCCTTTGAGGGTCAGAGAGGAAGGAACAGGGACAGGAAGAGGGGCGATTCAGTGTTTACTTACTTATTGTGTGACTGAAGTGCTATATGATCCAGCTTTACTATTAGATGTCATGTGACCCCATAAAAGTGACGAACAGGATAATATCCTGCTTCTCATTACACACAGTTTTTCAACTTGCTTTATTTGGCCACAGGGATCCCTCAATATGTTCTAGGGCTGAAATACCAGAAGAAATGTGTTTCTGTTCAGAGGTTGGATGTGCTTACTGCACTGCGTTCAGTAATAAAATGGGGGCTTATTTTGTTTGACTTGATAGCTGTCTGTGCAAATATTGCCTCTACTTAGGTTTGTGTTTGTTTAAGGAATCACCTACTGCATCTGTCAAGACTGCAGAAATGTATGCCACTGACCTGGACTTAACTTTGGGATAAAAAGAGAGGACTTGTGTTTAAGGTTAAACCTGTGTGTAGAGCCTTCTTTCTGCAGAACGTAGTGGAAACCATCTGGCAGAAAGTTAAAAATTTGTAGGAGCAAAGATTTGGCTGCTGAGTAACACACACTTCCAGCTTATGAGAAATCAATGATATATATGGTGCAGAGAGCAGAATGACTAATGAAACTGGACACAAAGTAATTATATAATACATTAACTAGTTTACTGGGCATTAAGTGTGAAAAGTAGCCCAGATTTCTTTTCTCATTCCCAACTCACACAGTTTGGGATACTATGTATCCCAGCATGGACATAAACAGGACCATTTTCCCTGAAGAATTCTGCTGGTAAAAGCATTGGATGCTCCCAGATGTAAAGATCACAGACACTTTTTAAATTAACTGCCACACTACAATGGTTATGGAATTTTGTACATGCCAAAACTGTGCAAGTTAATTAAGTAAACTTAAGTAAGAGGCTGCTTTTCAGCAAAAGGTGATGAAAACCTAGAAGTTTCCAGTAAAGGAAATTGGCTGGGAAGCACAGCTCCCAGTTTTCTTCCTTTACAGGGTACAATGGGCACAACTTTTCCTAGAGTGATGTCATCTCTGGAAATTTAAGTGTCTATGAATACTGAAACCAGTAAAAGTAACTCTTCCAAACTTCGTAAATTAACTAGCTTCCTACATATCCATTTCTAATCAGCATTTGGGAACCTAACAAAAATCTGGGAAAATCTTGAGTGCTATGGCTCAGTTGACATTTTAATGGCAGAAACAACTTTCAAGATACAGATAATACATAAACCTTCTAAAGTTGCCCGCTATAGAAATAACATATGCGCATACATTGAACCACAGAATAATGGAATGTTTTCCAACCGAAAAGACCTTTAAGATCATTATAACATGTATTTCATAATCTTGTGGGTTCACCACTATTGAATTGCTTGGAAAGATTTTGATACTACAAGTGAAAGCAGACATTCTTAACATACATATGCTTCTTTTATGTTCCAGTTTCTAGTTCCTAGGATTTAAACCCTGAAAGAATAGATAAAAAGAACATAGCAGTGAAAAAAGATATTCTTTGGAATTTCAGGTAGATGTGAGATAATATATAAACACAAGAACAAAATGAAGAGATCAAACAAGGTACCAAGCTTTTGAACTTACTTGGAATGTTGAAGGCTAATCTCCACAAAAAAATCTCCACAAAAAATTCCTGTGACTTTGATTCATGGGAATCTGTGTGCAGAAGAGATGTGGTGTCTAAATTTTTCTGCTTTCTTCATATGGTACAAAATACGCTTCATCAAAAGTGATTGTCTAGAAATGTCTCACCTCAATGTCGGTCTCTACACAGTTGGGTTTGTTGGTTTTTTAAAACTTTTTAAGAATGTGTGATCCCCTGAATGGTAAAACATTTTTTAAAATCATGATTTTGACTGATTTCTTCTGCTTCGATACCAAGTATAAGTTACATTATTCAGCTCGGGTATAAAAGAACAACTTTTAGTTACAAATGTTTTGTTTCCTACACAGGCTGAAAGAATCCCTAAGATTCTTTTAAATACTCAGCTTGTATTTTGATCTAATTTCACTACCAACAGCACATTAATTATATTTAAAATCTAAACAAATATCATTCATTGGAAAGCAGAGTCCTATTCAGCCTTTATCAACAATAATTTCTTAACAGTGCTAGTTCAAGCATTTTTTGCTACATCTGGAATTGGCTATTGGAAATTTTGGGTACAAAATGAAAAAGATGTTTGTTTCCCTGAAAACCATTTGATCAGCTACTGTCAGCTTCTGACATACTGCTCTTCCAGGAATTCACTGTGCCAGTTAAGTTAGACTGTATCTGAGCTATTCTCTACAGTCTTGCTGATTTAATGCACTGAAAATGAAAAGAACATGTAGTAACAAACGCATCATTAAGTGCTACATAAAATCTTCCATGCAACGCAAAACCAACTTGCAACTTTCTCACACACATGCCTCTAACTGTGTTTCCGTTCCCATTACTCGTAACTGTCAAAGGTTTCTCCAATAGACTAGTAGCTGCCTAGTCTTGAGCAGCAATTTCCTGTGAGTATAGTCAATGAGAGATCTTTTTTCAAAAATCAAAGGCTGGAGAACAGTTGGAGTTGTCCATCCATAGCAAAGCCCTATCTGTAGGCTGCAGGACAGTCATGGTACAATCAGTGCTGGCAGTTGCTTCCCCTGAAAATAAGCACAACAATAATTACCATGGGTTGTAAATATATCATTATGTTTAAACATCAAATATACGTATCTTTTCCACAGATAGCCCATATGAAAACTTACTGTCATTACAGTTATTGATAGGTCATAATTTTTGTAAAGTGATGAGGCACCTAATTATGATACTTGAATGAATCAGATATAATAATGCCTTCATTGTCAAAACCATACATGAATAACAGCAACTGAAACCCAATGCATTTTGGCATTTCTGCGCTCCCCAGAATCACGGACTGAAATGCCTGAGTAGAGCAGTTCTTGTCTAACGTCCTGTCAAATGATTTTCCAAAGCTCTGTATTCAATGAAAATTAAGATGGATGTCATATCCTTATGCAGTGATAAACATTAGTCCAGATCCCATGGCCTCAGGGACTCTGTAGCTGCAGTACTTGGAGAGAGCTCTCCTCAATGCTTTAGCACCCTTTCTAAAAAACGAGGGCAAAACTACCCATATGCAATGCAATTGCCATGGGTTTGTAACAGGGATTCACAAGCAAGTCATGCTGGAAATGCTGCGGGGGCTGCTGAAATGGTTTTTAGCATTAACATGTTTTGCCTACTTTTGAAGCACTGAGTATCTAGCTCCTTCTCTACCTTTAGTAATAAGAAAGTTTTATCAGGTATCCCAAATATAAATAATACTGTGAGTGTAATTATCAGAAACAAAAACATTTATTAAAAGGAATTTAAATTTGTTTTCATGTTTCTGATACATACTGAGACTGAGTCTTTATGAAAATCAGATTGGTAAATAACTTGCTCGACCTTAGTAAAAACATTTGACTTCACTCATCAGTCTAAAACTGTTGACCATATGATATGACAAAAGAGTTTACTTAGAATATAGCAAGGTGCCAAGTATTTTGACTCCCTTCACTTAGACTTATGAACACTGCATTTTAAGACCGCTTTATCATATTTAGCATTTTTGAGCGAATTAAACAACTCATAGTTTTTGTATTTTAAAATAGATTCTAAACCTATCTGAATATCACAAATTATACTACAGTCAATTTAGCTCTTCTACTTAAATTAGAAGATATCTGGTGAAAGTCTGTGGTTCTACACAACATTTTAGAATTTTTTAAATGGTGCATTTTACTATATAACTTCCCTTACATTGTAAAGCACTGATTTAAACATGATTAAATTGCACTCTTTCACATTAGTTGTTTATTCATCTATATTTCCAGCTTCCCATCTGGAAGTATCAGCAGGTTAAGGATTGGCCAAACTCATGGTCAACAGGTCATCAAATGGACTAAACTGGGGTACACTCCTACTTAGCCCTGCCTGCAACAGCTAGTAGCACAGCTCTGCATGTCAAGGAGCTGATGGGACCAGTTGGATGGGAAGTGCACAGGCTTGCTCACATATCCTTCCCTACAGCACCTCTAGGAAATAGTCCTGAGACACAGAATCACAGAATTGTAGGGGTTGGAAGGGACCTCAAGAGATCATCGGGTCCAACCCCCCTGCCAAAGCAGGCTCCCTAGTTCATACTACGCAGATAGGCATCCAGATGGGTCTTGAATATCTCCAGGGAAGGAGACTCCACCACCTCCCTGGGCAGCCTCTCCCAGGGCTCTGTCACCCTCACTGTGAAAAAGCTTTTCCACATGTTGGTGCGGAACTTCCTGTGTTCTAACTTGCAGCCATTGCCCCTTGTCCTGTCTCCACTAACCACTAAAGAGGGGCTGGCTGATTTGCCCTGCATCCCACGCTTAAGATAATTGTAAACACCAATTAGGTCTCCCCCTAATCTCCTTTTCTCTAAACAGTCCCAGCTTATTCAGCCTCTCCTCATAGGGGAGATGCTCCAGACCCTTAATCATCTTCATAGCCCTTCTCTGGACTCTCTCAAGGACATCCCTGTCCTTTTTACACCAGGGAGCCCAGAACTGGACACAATACTCCAGGTGGGGCCTGACCAGGGCAGAGTAGAGGGGGAGGATCGCCGCCTCAGACCTGCTGGCCACACTCCTCCTGATGCATCCCAGGATTCCATTGGCTCTCTTAGCCACAAGGGCACACTGCTGGCTCATGGCCAACCTGTCATCCACCAGGACCCCCCAGGTGCTTCTCCACAGAGCTCTTCTCCAGCAGGTCATCCCCTAGTCTGTACTGAAACAAACAGTTGTTCTTCCCCAGGTGCAAGACTTTACACTTCCTTTTGTTGAACTTCATCTGGTTTCTCCCTGCCCAGCTCTCCAGCCTGTCCAGGTCTTGCTGGATGGCAGCGCAGTGTTCCTGAGTGTCAGCCACTCCTCCCAGCTTTGTATCATCAGGTACTTGCTGAGGGTGGATGCTATTCCCTCATCAAGGTCATCAATGAAGATATTAAACAGGACTGGAGCCAACACCGAGCCCTGGGGAACACTGCTAGTCACAGGCCTCCAGTCCAACTCTGCTCCACCGATCACAACCCTCTGGGCTTGGTCCGACAGCCAATTCTCAACCCACCTCACTGTCCATTCATCTATCCCGTACTCTCTCATCTTTGTTATCAGGATGTTATGGGAGACAATATCGAAAGCCTTGCTGAAGTCAAGGTAGATAACATCCACTGCTCTCCCTCCATCCACCCAGCTGGTGATGACATCATAGAAGGCTATGAGATTGGTCGAGCACAATCTTCCCTTGGTGAATCCATGCTGACTACTCCTCATGACCTTCTTCTCTTCCAGTTGCTTGGTGATGGCATCCAGAGCAAGCTGTTCTATCACCTTTCCAGGGACAGAAGTGAGGCTGACTGGCCTATAGTTGCTAGGATCCTCCTTCTTGCCCTTTTTAAAGACTGGAGTGACATTGGCTATCCTCCAGCCCTTGGGCACTTCTCCTGTTCTCCAAGACCTGTCGAAGATGATAGAGAGCGGCTCCGCAATCACTTCCACCAGCTCCCTCAGCACACGTGTGTGCATCCCATCCAGGCCCATGGATTTGTGTACATTAAGCCCTTTGAGACACTCCTGGATCACCCCCACCTTAACCAAAAGGAAGCTCTTCATTTCCCAAACATTACTACTCTAATCCAGTGTCTGTGGGTCCTGGGGGGCCTTTGAAGTGAAAACAGAAGCAAAGAAGGCATTCAGTACCTCCACCTTCTCGTCATCCCCCATTACCAGGACACCCGTCTCGTTCAGCAAGGGGCCTACATTATCCCTGGTCATCCTCTTACTATTCACATATCTAAAAAACCCTCTTCTTATTATCCTTTATGTCCCTTGTCAACTGCACTTCCAAGCGGGCTTTAGCCTTCCTAGTTGCGTCCCTACAGGCCCTGACCACATTCCTGTATTCTTCCCGGGTGCACAGACCCTTTTTCCACAGTTCATAGACCTTCTGCTTCCCTTTGTGTATATTCATGAGCTCCCTGCTCATCCACGCAGGTCTTTTACCTCTCTTTCCTGATTTCTTACTCAAAGGGATGCATCGTTCCTGTGCTTGGAAGAAGCGCTGTTTGAATGCTAGCCAGCTCTCACAGGCTCCCATTCCTTCAAACAGCGTAGCCCACAGGATAGCCCCTATTAGATTTAGGAGGAGATCAAAGTTAGCTCTACCAAAATTCAGGGTAGCTATCCTGCTTTTTGGCTACTTTTTTGACAGATGGGCCACTGGTCTGGCCCAGCAGAGCATTTCTTCCTTTCTTAAGTGTGAGAACAGCAACAACAACGGTAGCAACAATAAGAGACAGGCAAAGAAAAAATATTACTTACCTATCTGTTCTTTTGTGTAAACTTGTCTTTGTCCTCCTACTGTAAAAGGAGAACACTGAATAAATAGAAAAGGAGAACAGTGAATAAATATGCTTGTGACTAACACCGATTTAAAATGTGGGGTCAGAATTTAGAGCAAATGCTCTTTTTCCTATTTTCAAAAAGCAGCAGCATTTTTTAAGGTGATTAGTAATTGCAGTGTCTTTCATTTCACAATATTCCTACTGTGGAGAAATAAAGAGAATAAAATGCAACAACAAACAAGCAGCACAATAGTTCTTTTGTGACCACCACCAACTCACAAAAATACTATTTTCCTTTCCTTCATTCATTTGCATACGTATTTATTTGCAAAAGGCAAAAACTATATAGATCATTTAAATTCTGAAAGATATGAAACTTGGATGACTCAGTGGAAAATGCTCAGAAATAATCTTGATGAAGTGGTTTTATTCATCTCATTCTATTTTTCTCAAGGGCTGACATATGCATAAAAGGGGAACATGATCCCTTGCACATGTTCTCCATGAGGACTGAGTGTAGCACAATCATTAACTTAAAACAAGCTTTGCTGACTCTTACTCAAAGGCATTGCTGGATCTAAGCCAAAGGAATTCAGACTGGCATTTCTCCATCTCCTGTGCTCAGTGTACAGGATGAAAGAACAAGCCTGTTTTACTCCACCAAGTATTACAGGGTTTCCATGGACCTGTGTGATTGGTCCCTAAACCTCTGCTCTGCCATAGTATGGGATATTTTAAAAGTGACCTTCCTTTCTTGTGCTGCTGCTGCAGGCTGAGGATGCTCAACAACAGTAGGAAGGATGGCTGAGAGGATAAACGTTGGGGATGTGCTTCATTGGCCACAGAAAACACACCAAGACCCTACAAACACCAACCATGAACACCTCAGCAAGTCCCTTGCTTGTTGTCCATCCCTCAGAGAGCAACATTGCAATTAAACCATATAGAGCATGTGCTGTCTACATACGGAAGGGACTTTATTCTCTTCAGGTAGAAACGGTAACCATAGGATGGTCACTTCAGCTACCAGAGCAGCAGCATTAGCTAAGGGCACAGAAATTATCTGTGGGGACAGCAGCTCTTTTATCAAGTGAGGATTGACAGCAGAAGCCCTCATCCCTCAGAGTCATCCAGCTTTCCTCTAGTGCCCTCTCTGCTGCTTCCGGGTTTTCCAAGGGCTCTGCCTGCTATTCTCCCTTTGACTGCTTTCCTCCTTTGTCTGTTTTACCATATGGTCCTAAACCTTGACAAGGAAGATCCACCTCCAGGTTGAAACAAGTCTGACATATGGAATGCTGTTTCAGAACTGGGAAGGGGGGGTGAGAATCATCTTTAGATGATCAGTAACCCTGGTTACTGCTTTGTCCTCCTTTAGAAAGCCATTTGCAACGATCAATAAACTAACCTAAGCAGCACATCTTGGGTAATGGAAAATCCAATCTCTATGCAAGAGTTTTCTCAGTAACAGAGTCTGCAATTTTTTGATTCAAACCTAATTTTTCTCTTATAAAAAACATCTTGGGTCTAATCCAAGCCAAGCAGTTGATTTTTCAGAAAAGTAGCATTTTGGTTTTAGTCAGTTCAACTTCTTTCAGTAGCCACTTGAGCTTCCCCCACTGTCTCATGGGACATGAACTGGAGTATTCTTCTTCAGGCTATCTTTCCTTGTCTGATATATCTCCCCAAAGCTTTAGTATCTTCCTTCCAGTTAAACCTCAAAAGTGAACCAGAGAAGTAAATGTATGAATGATACCTGACGGGATAAATGCAGTATGGAGAGAGTCCAGCTTACTGGAAATTATCAATATTTTATAAGAACAAATAATAATTATACTGAGGCATATTAAAATAAAAATCATTTAGTATACATTTGTGTCTTTACAGTGGTCAGTAGAACCAGTAAAAAGTCAAAAGAACATCAGAAATTAATTGCTTCTCCTGGCATACTGTTCCAGTTCCTAAAAACGTGCCATTTCCAGGACTTCCAGAGCTACAGATTCCATCCAAAGCACTGTCATACCCATTTTGTGTTTCTCCAAATAAAGTCTGTTTTAATCCATCCATACTTTCAGTCTTCAGAACTTTCTGCAGCAATTAGAGCTTCAATGTAACTACGCATAGTGTGACTTCCTTGGTTTGTTTCAAAACTTTTATTTTAAATTGGCATTGAGTGTCTTTCAGTCCTAACATTGAGCAATAGTGAAAAACAATTCCCTAGTTAGCAAGCCAATCAATTTTTTCAAACTTACACCATATAACCTTCTCCTTTTCTATTCTCTCTGTGTATCTTCTTTCTGTGGAAATGGTCAGTATCTCCACAGTCCTCTCTTATGTCCCTTGAACTACAATTCCCATAAGTCTCTTGAAGCTGTTCAGGGGATGCAAAACACCCCTAAATATATTTAAAACAAAACATTTCAACTTTCTAAATAACAGAGTTGATTCCCTTCCTATGCATTTTGCACACATTAGTTCAAGTCCCACAGAGATATGAAACTAGTTACACAGACTTAATTTGTCCAGGAATAAGAATTGTGATTTCCACCAGTTTTATCAGAATTTTTCTTAAACGGAGTTTAGAAGATTGCCCTTATACATATTTTTCTGATCCATATTGAACTTTAATCTTGATGTCAATTTGCCATAAACTTCAATTAATCCCCATAAGAAACTCTCCTAATTTAGACCCATACATATAATTTTGGAACACTGTATGGAAATATTTTGCCACCAAATCTTGAAGTCCAATCGACTGCACGCAAATGTGAAACAGGCTTCCTTCTGAAGCTGAATGGAATATAAGGCACCCACAAGAACTAAATCTGACTTGGTTTGAACACTCTTTTTTTAATACGGTAAGTCACCTTGGTAAAACAAGGTAATGACCTGTAAGTCTAAACAAACCCAATTGATTTTAGTGCAACAACGAACAGAGGGAAAGAATTTGTCATCTGACGTTTTCCTTTAAACAGCCCTTTTCTAAATGTCATGCTGGAGACAAGGGTTTTTTGGGAAATTTGTAAGGCTCCCAGACTAACGCTTGACAGTTCTGCACACATGGTAGGGCTGAGAGATTTTTGTTCTCCAAAAAGGTAGAGAACTGCAAGCCAAACTGAAGTTGCTGCGGTCTGGTGCTGAGGCATCAGGGCCGTAAGTCTCTCTCAGACAGCATTACTAAGATAACAAAAATGCACATGCTTCTTTTCAAGTGCTGCGCCTAGAGAACAGGCCCAGCATGGCTGTCATCCGAACAGCCTGCTCGCCTGGCTCTGGAGGCAGTTTTATATTCCAAGGCACAACCCCCCACCCCCCCCACCAGTCGTAGTTACTTGCCCCTTTTGCTCTGAAAATAAATCAATTTCATCTGCTGCAGTTCGATTTCTTTCTTCTCTCTGCCTCCGTCACTCAGTCCCGCGCTCTCCCTTTGAAAGCCTCCTTCCACTGCACCATATGGCAGCTGAGAGAAGGGCAGAGCCGGGATCCAGCTTGTAACAAAAGAGGCTGTGGTGTCAAAAAGCCTCATGAATGCATGAGACACATTCATGTACAGAGAAATGCCTCCAGCTCTGTCAGGGAGGACTAAAGAGAAGGTTGATAGGCCTGACATCGCTTTCTAGTAGAGAAAGGCAGCAGCTCTCTCTGCAGCTCATCCCCTCCTCCCTCCCCCTCTTTGGTTTCATGCCAAAATCCTATTAGATCCATTAACGACACGAGACACAAAGTCGGAGTGTGTGGCAGAACAAGAAATTAAATCAGGCTGCCTTATTTACTCCCTATCACTGTTTTTGAGATAGAATCATACTATCAAAAGAAAAAAAATTAAGAAAATAGGCTTTAATAGCATGCCTAAGAGTAAATGAAATCGTCCTTTCCCCCAAAACAGGGACTGGGGACTGTGCACAATCCTGTACATTGCCCATGGCGGCAGATTTGCAGCAGAACTGCACACTGAAGGCTTGCAGGGTGACCCTGAAACACTGCTTTAAAGTACGCTGCTGGGTTTGTTTTGCTTTCTCCACTTTCTTAAGTCACTGTTGATAGAAACAGAGAACTTTGAAGTTGGAAAATTAAGCACACCCATTATCACGAGTGCACATTGAGCTGAGAACTACACTTAATTTTTGAATATGAGAGAAACACAAACTAGTACTTGCAAAGCGTGCATCTCCCTGCACTCCTCTCCATTCTGCTTTTCTTCCTCTTCTTCTGCCTTGGGGATGTTTGGCATATTTCAGTCCACTGAGACATCTACAAAATGCATTCATGACCTTTATACACCAAGTTAACAAAAATGACAATGTAGACTTCTGAAACACATTTCTTACAAACTTCCGTCCCTGTGAGGGGAGAGGAAAAACTACCGCTCGTGCGCAGCAGAATGCAACAGCATGCATTTTACAAGTAACTTCGTTACTCAACTTAAATGAGGAAAATGGTGATGCTTTATTTCCTCAAAATGAAGCGCTGGTTAAACTGTTAAACCAGAACTGCATTACTATTGCTGTCTCTTCCCCAGAAAGGCCTCAGAAATCACAAAACTCTGTGTCCCTGGGGTTATTTAAAGGAACCTGGGCAAGCTTCCAAATGCTGGTATATGCGACCTTTACAAGTATTTGACAATAACAGTCCCCTGTGAAATAAAGCCAGGAACATGTGTGTAGTAGCTCAGGAGTGGCATAGAAGTTTCAAGATTAACTTCTATCAGCGCTGTTCAATTCTGTCCCTACGATTGGTTTAGAAGATTTTACTGAATGTGTGGCATATATAATTGTATAAAATATGTTTATAGCATACCCCAAGTCTTCCTTTTTTGGAATGTGCTTGATGAAAAGCTATTGAACAGTCTTATATAGGTATGTATACATTAAAGATACTATTTACAGGTTCATCATGAGTCCATGGAAGTGATCTAGTTTCAAAAATAATTGCAATTAATACAATTAATTGAGAAATTTAAAAGTTTCACTGGAACTTGCTTTGATGGCGTCTTTTTAAAATGGTCTTTTGAAAATGAATTCTACCATACATTGGGAAACACATATCTCCCCACCCACCACCCTCCACCCCCCGCTGTTGTAAAGGCTGCTCAAGAATTCCTCTGAAATGGCTCTGGGGAGGGAGACAAGAGTTCCTGATATTTGACAGACTTAAAACTTTGGTGCAGCCACGGTTTCCTAAATTGTAACAGGCAGAGTTTAAGCTCTCATCTGCAAGCAGGACTTGTGCCGCATCCCCTCTGGGAAGGAGGGAGGGAGGCCGGGAAGGCAAGGAACAATGCCGCCATTCAGACTCCCCATTCAGACCAGCCACATCTGTTTACAGGGCCGGAGCCCACCTCTGACAAGGGTGGTCCTCCCACCTCCATTTTATCTCACATGGTCCTGAATGGCGAGCAGTCTGAAAGCCTTTTTGCTGGAAATCTGCAGTTTCAAATTTATTTTATGAGACCAGAGCTGAAAGAGAGACTAACAATAACGTTAGCACATTTCTGCAGTCTGGTTTGGATTCTATTGTAATCTGAGAACAACTGTAAAATTGTCCCGGTTTCAAAATAAGTCTGGCACAAAGGATACTGACACTGAAGTTGTGGGGCTGAATTTTGCACTTAGTCTTTCAGCTATATCTGGTTTTAGGAAGTTTTTCCCGTAAAAACAATTTTATGGCTCAAATATTTTTCAAACGACACTGAGAGCAATCAGAAGAGGAATAGGAAGTCTGTTTAAAAAAAAAACAAACCCAACTTTTGCCTTGCATACAACCATGTTTAGAGTCCACAGCATTACATTCTGCACTTCAGTAAATAGCTCACATAAAAGTTTTAATTTCGACAGATACTAGTTTGCCAACTTTGACGGAGATGAACTTTGCACAGCAGACACTTCACGGAAAACAACATAATTAAGGAATTTTAAAATGGCTGAACACCAACAGACCAACCCCACATTTATTATTTGAATCAAAGCTTCGACTCCTAGTAAAATGGGCACATGTCCTTCAGGGTCAGAGGAAGTCAGTGATAATCAGGGAAAGCCAGAAAT
Organism: Laterallus jamaicensis coturniculus; assembly: GCA_022605575.1. Classification (NCBI taxonomy): domain Eukaryota; kingdom Metazoa; phylum Chordata; class Aves; order Gruiformes; family Rallidae; genus Laterallus; species Laterallus jamaicensis. Next base: position 10,794,367 of record JAKCOX010000005.1, read on the forward strand.
GCTCAAAGTCCCCCAAGCCTATGGCTGACAACTCAACATACCACTGTGCAATCCAGTTTTACATAGCAATAAATAAACATAAAGCAAACATTGGGGATTCAATAACATCATGATTTCTCTCCATTGATTAACTGTATTCAATGAACTTATGGAAGTTTTGCCTGAATAAGAAATGCAGTCTCATGTGTCTGCCAAAGCCATCACGGTAATTGTACCGTAAAACTGCTAAGTCTACAAGCATGCTGAAATTCATGCTGTAGCTGACAGGATGGTATCACAATACATTGTACATAAAATACAGAAAAACTGGCAGTTCCGAGGGAGATTACAAAGAAAAGTCATTAAAGAAAAAACAAGGTGGTTTGCTACTTTAGTAGTATCAGGTAACAGAAAATGAGATAGAAACAGAACATGAAATACCTGAAGGAGAGACTTGGGAGAAGATTGCCGAGATAGGAATTCGTATTTTCAGGTGAATTGCTGTGAACTTGCATAGCACTAGGTGATTTGGTCTGCGGACCATGTTGAGTATCCACCTCTCTGCTTCCAGATGTCAACCTGTATTCAAGATTATCTTACACTGTTATTTATTTTCTTTATGTTATCCTTCCAGGCTTGTTAGTTATCATGGTTATGGTAACATCCTGTAAGTAAGGGGATCTGAACAGAAATTTGCCTATTCACTATTGAACTTGCTCAGTGACGGCCATCACATTGTTTTGAACTTCTCTTCCATGAAGATATTTGACCTAATAAGCAATATTTTATTGTAAGGACCAGGGGCTGTTGTTTAATCTGAGCATTTTCCTCTTTTCTGTTTTTGTTTAATATAAATAGGGAGGCTTAACTATAAATAGGCAAAGGGCAGAGAAATCCCCCTTTCCTGTTCTTCATGTTCATATATAGTACAAGGGAAGATCCGTGATTCTGAAGAGGGTACACTGTGCATAAGGAAGGAGGGATGGTCAAAGAGCCCTAGGGTTGCAGAGATTTGTCAGACTGCCCATTTCAAACTAATGTCTATCTGTTTAATAATCTGCAACCACACCACTTACACCACTGGAAGTAGAGCAGTGGAAAGGCACCAAGCCATAAACTGAACCATATCAGTTTGTTGTGCATCCCAAACTTTGGCCTTCATGTGTACCCTTGTACCCAAACATCCAAGCACAGCTGTTGAGTATATACTGTTATCTGAGATGCAGTGTTCAGGAGAATAACAACATGTACTGAGTCAGACGAAAAAGCCATGCAGAATGCAGTCACAAGCAATATGAATCCGACCTGAATGTAGGGGTTCCCTGGGAGCATTACAGCCTTGCTACAATTACACCTGTGAGGGTAATGGAAAAAAACTTTGCCAGTGACATCAGTGGGGCCAATGTATTACTTTGAAAGGTCAAGATTTACAAAAGAAACCTTGGTATAAGATTCAGAGCTTGCCTGAACATATAAGAAAATAAATATTTTAGCATCTGAAATATAAATCATGCAGCTGCCTGCAAAAATAGGCATCAGAAGACAACTGAGCAAAAGGAGAAAAGTAGAGTTTTATCAAAGCTATAGCATAAAATCAGGTCATTAAACTCAACTAGCTTTTTTTCCCCCTTCTATTTCTGCATTTATCTTGCAGAGAGGCTAAAATATTACTTCTGTTTAAGAAAAGGGAGAGTAATTTAATCTATAGCTAAAGTTAGTAGAGTATGCCCAGATGAAAATTCAAACTAGATGTATATTTTTTTGGAACTAAAGAAGTTCCACACAGAATAAATAGAACAACATTCTGAGTTACATTTATACACAGGCTTCAGTGGCGTTTTGCCATACCTCACGTCCCCCCCCTTTAGTTTTTGGGGTGTGTTTTTTTTTTACTATAATCAGAACTGTTAATTAAAATGCAGAATATGATTAATGGTCTTGGATACTGATTTTCGTGTTGCTGAAACACAGCCTATAGCCCTCAAAACAAGGATTAAAAGCCTTTCTTCATGAAGCAAGCACTACAAATATAGGGGAAAATACAACTCCTCAACACCTTTTACAGTGCATTTCTTCACCTGGAGACTTATAAAGTCATCTTAAATAGTACACAGTCTACTAAGATTTCCTAAAGGTGACCATACTTTTATGGCATGTGCATATGTTCCCCTAAAAAAAAATAATATGACCAGAAGAAAATTTCTCCCCTAAAAAAAAAAAATATGACCAGAAGAAGATTTCAGTGAAACATCTGACAGAACACTCTGTATACGAAAATTAATAATCCAATCCCTTTGGCATGCTCACCAATTTGTGATTTACATCTACTTGTTTCCTTCTAATCAGAGTACAGTAATGTGAGATTGCTAACACAGTTTGTAAGCTGCACTGCTTTCATTTCAGAATGGTGTTTCTTTTAAAAATTTTCAAAACAAACAAACATAATGATGTCTCTTGAAAAGGCCCAAAAATAAACTGAAACTTTTCAAAGGGAAAATTTCAATTTAACTCAAATGAATGTTTTTCTTTTAACCATCAGAGAAATGTTCACACAGCCCTAGCATATAATTCTTCTCAGAGATAACACTACTAGATAGTGTTGACTTTTACCATGCTGCCTGTTGCAGATAAAGACCTTTTAAGCTGTGTCTGTCTGGATGGTTATGTTACTTGCTTGAACATTTGAACCTGTTGCTTGAAGGGGAGGGGACAGAGGAGGAAGGTGAAAAGACTATATAGCATTGCTAATCCCTTGAGCCATCTGGTGACTTGAGGCCACGCTTTAGATTATGCCTATATTGAAAACCTATTCCTTTCATTCAGTTCCCTTCCCTGTACCAATTTGTCATTGGCTTCTTTGCTGTGTTAGGATTTCTTGCCGTTACTCGTGGTGAGAATCAATTGTCTTCTCATGCCACGGTGCATGTGTACAATGGGAAGAAATTTTTATTTTTTTTTTTACACATTTCTTTCCCCCTCTCCCACATAGTGGTTTTTGTAAAAGTTATTGATAGACCTTCATCAAACTGAGCTGAAAACAAGGGTTTGTCGTTGGCACAGAGGAAAACACCTAATTCCACCAGCATTTCTGCATAATCTTTGAGTGTTTTGCCAGATGACAGAAACATTGGAATGCCCACGTTATGCAGGGTTTGAAAGAGCTGTACCTAGATACCACCTTAAAACTCAGCTATCAGAGGCAGCATTTGCATGTTTAATTATCTAAGAACTTATCCATATCTACACCTGTACACCACAAGCCTCTCAAAACTGCTGAGCACATTGCAGCACATTGCACACTAAGCCTGTCCAAAAGGCTGATGATTTCCTGGAACACACATGAATTTTTGATCTATTGACACGTGTAGTTCTATATGAAGCCAAATCGATTGTGTCCCTGCCATGGAGCTGCACTAAGACTTCACAGCTATTTGACTTCGTTAGCTTTCCCGCACACGTGACAGAATTACTCTTCAGGACTCTGCAGTTCGCTTTCAATATTGTGCAGTCTTTTCCACTGCTTCTCGTTCTGCACAGAAGATTATTTTTTATATTGTGTTCCCTGAGGTAGCTGCAAAGCAATTCTGTCATAAATGTGATGGTTCTGTGCACTCTAAGTGAAATCGTGTTCTGCTGCATGCTTTTTCCATATATTAATTAAATCTTTGCAGTCCTCTTCTGGCTAGATGGCAGATCTGATTTGTGAACCTTTCTTTCTCAGATAACCTTCTTTTTAAAAAAATCCTGTCCTTTTCACTGTTAGATCTATTTTCGAAAAGAAAAATGAGAAGAGAAAATTGTAAAGCACAGCAAAGGTAGGAAAAAGCAGGTCAAAACATCTGAGAAATCAGCAGACTCTGAAAGACCTTTGGAAATTTGGAATCTGAGTAATTTTTTAAAAAGCAAGCCAAGGAAGTCAACAGCTGCTTGGGAAGGACACTTATTCCTTAAGAATTTGGTGAGGTTAACCCCACTAAAGAGATAAGCCCCTCACAGCTGCTCATTCACTCTCCTGTGGTGGGATGGAGAGACGAAGTGGAAGGGCAAAATGGACGAAACTCATGGGTTTCTTCCCATGAGATAAAGGGAGTTCAGCAAGGAAAGCAAAAGCTACACATGCAAGCCAAGCAAAATAAGGAATTAATTCATTACTTCCCATGGGCAGGCCGGTGGATAGCCATTTTCATTACGCATAACAGTTATTTGGGAAGACAGACTTCATAACTCTGACTTCCTTCCTTCTTCTCCCAGTTCTATATGCTGAGCATGACGCCATATGGTATGTAACATCCCTTTGGTCAGTTGGGGTCAGCTGTCCCTGCTGTATCCCCTCCCAACTCCTGTGTGCACCTTCAACCTGCTCCCTGGTGGGATAGGGTGAGGAGCAGAAGAGGCCTTGGCTCTGTGTGAGCACTGCTCAGCAGGAATGAAACCATCCCTGCGTCAACAATGCTGCTTTCTGCACAAATCCAAACCACAGTCCTGTACTATCTACTGTGAAGATCAACTCTATCCCAGCAACATCCAGTGCACCGTTAGTTTCCATTTCTGATCACTGAACCTCATCCACATGCTGCCAGGTTAGCAGTTGCACAGCTCTGACTCTCCATCCCACGTGCATAAAAGAGACACCGGCCTAAAGTTCTGGCTCAGTCTTTCAGGTCTGAGATAATCAGTGCCTCAAATTCAATCTTGCAAGACACAAAGGTTCCCCATTCTGGCATGAAAGCAAAACAAAGGATACGTGATATGAAAAAGTATGCAAACCGTTACAGAGAACATCCTGCTGCCTCAACAACAACAGTGCATCAGAACCTATTAATTGGAAGTAAAAGCCCGAAATAAACCCACTTTGTGCTTGTTGCTTTTTATTAATAAAAGACTTGCAAACTAGAAATTATTATTAAAACAGTTAGTATATCAATACCTCCAGGAGGTGCTACTGAAGGTAGCACTTTGTTGTGACCAAGGCTATAGAAGTATGCAGTTAGACACAGATGAGATGCCAAAGCTTCTGGGCTTTAAGGTACTAACTGGAGTCAATTATCCTGAAATATCAATTAGGATTTGATATTATTATGTCTGGCCAGCACCAAAGCAAGGTCCACTCAAGCAGGGTTTCTTGTACATCCAGCTGTAGTATTTATGAAGATCTATTCCAGTTGCCTCTCTAATCAGTACAAAGAGCAGCTCCCACTGAACTGGAATGAAATAACAAGTCTGAGCTGAAGAACAGGATGCCACCAGAACAAAAAATTATTTGTGTTTCTACTAACTCCTCTGGCATAGCTATGCTACGTTAAAAATTGCCTTTACATTATAAAATGTAAAATCCTATGATCATCTCAAATGCAATGAACTATGGAAAAACATGTAGGAGGATAAGAAATACGTTTACATTGTCAGTATTTCCAGAATTCAAGATCAAAACAGTATTGAGCAATTGTAAAATTAAGATTATTGGACAGCAAAAAGTACAAGAAATTAAAAATTCTCCCTTTGTAAAGCATAAACGAGCCACTAATTAACAGGAGCTGAAAAAAACCCTTCTCTGGTTATTGGCTGGTTATTCGGCTGTGGATTCTGCTGCTCTGTCCTCTGAAGCATCTGGTACTGGCCATTACCAAAGATCAAATAGGGGACCAGATGGTCTGATGGTTTCACTCATTACAACAGTATGACCACTGAAATGTAAAAGCTCTTCACAGAACCAGGAGAGCATTTACCTCTGAATGCCTGATCTCTTAAAAAAAAAGAAAAAGAGGGAAGGAAGAAAGAAAGAAAGAAAGGAAAAAGAAAAAAAAAAAGTCTTGTCATACCTCTGTGAATCCAAGAGAATAACAACCCAATTTACCTCAGTGACAGTTCAGTGCGGAAAAAGTCAAATTACTTGGCTACTTTTTTCACTGTGGAGGATCTGGCCTCCATAAGCCTTTGCAGCTCCAGGCTGGTATTTTCACAAAATAACATACTGAGAAGGATTTGAGAAGCCGAAGCAGGAACTAGGTGGTGTAGCCTGTCAGGACAGTATCCTGTCAACCCCTTAGGACTGTGCTGGATTCCTGCATCCTAAATCAAGGTGTCTGTGATTTAAAAGCACTGCATATGATCCTGCATGTTTGTTTCATACCAGAGAGGTAAAGGACTAAAGAGGTTAGATGGCTGAAGAAGTCTTAGCCAAGAGGGGAAAAAATTGGCAGCTTAGAGATGGGGAATGTGTGGAGCCTCAGAAGGTACTCTCTTCCTATGTCTCCGCAAGGGTGGTTTCTCAAGGGGGGCTGGTCCTGCAAGTACCACCCACCTTAGTGGCAGTAGATAACGGCCCCTCCAGCTTCTGCATGTAGGAGTTTGAACATATTTCTTTTCTTAGGCTTCTGGTTTTCATCCCTTTTTAACCGCTACAAATTATTTATGGTTTGGTTGCTGTTTTCTAAATTCAAATACCAGGAGTTTCAAATGTTTGAAAACAGAGATTAGTTGGGGTCCATTTCAAGTTATTATGTAGCCAGAGACTATATATCTGGAAAGATGCTTAGGGAAGAAAACCAAATCTAGGCTTTTTTTTCCCCTTTGGATTTAGGAACAGGATGTGTGTTTTCCTTATCACCACAGTGATTTATAAAGGGGAGCTGCTGGCTTGGCCTCTTAACACATTCTCCAGAGAGACAACTTGTTGCCACCCTCGTCTGCCTTTTACTCCCCCCTTAAAACTTTCCTTACTAATCGCAAGACCTCTGAGACCATTTTGCGTGCAAAACCAAAACTGAATGTTACTGCATTGACTTAGACTATAAGTTGCACTGGGAGAGCCACATCTCATCTGTCTTGGGTCTTTTAGAAAGAGCTAAAAATAAGCAAAGAACACCAAGTCAACACCAAAAAAGCAAAATACAAAATTAGACCCTTTCAACATAGGAGCAAAGCGATATACACTACCACATATGACATCGATGCTGACGTTCCTAAATTCAAAATAATCAGTACTATATAGAAAACAAAGTTTTCAGCAGACATTTTATTTTATAACAAATCCCTGGGCAAGAGAAGCTTTCCAGAACAGCACGGCTGTTATGCAGAAGGGAAGCACTGAGGACAGAGGCTTGCCAGCCCTCTTGGAAACTTGTAGCGATCACATGGTGGGGCTGGGGCCAACTGTACTGCGATACATCCCATTTTCTTCAGGCAACAGGGGGTGTAAATATTCATACAAGGACACTGGAGATTTGCACAAATCCCATTACTCCATAACATGAATTTAGGTGCCTAGTTTTCCACGTGACCCAAGTAAAGCCTAAACAGAAAACACAGCAAAATAGATTTCTGTGAATTTTCCTATGGTTTTCCCCTTCCCCTGTTCCTTCGTTTACTAGATAAATGACATTTTCAGGGTGTGATTTCAGATATAACCAGGACCAACTTGTGGAGCTCAAGGTAGAGGAAAGTAACAAGGGCAGTGACATATGAAATAACAGATCTTTAAAATAGCCAGTACTCTGGATAGTAATGCTATCAAACTACTTTGCACCAAATTCTTTCTCTCTACAACAGGTTTATTTTTTGGAAGGGCCAGAAAGAGGACAGATTGAGTTTAAGAAAAGGTCACACAGGAAAAAAAAATTTACAAAACTCTCTACTAAACTATGTATTCATTACCCTGGCTTCTCCAATGCACTAAAGGTAGTATAACAGCTTGCATGTTGGTGGGAAGGCAGGAGGCTATTTTGGAAACCTGTGACCAGATATGGATTTCCCAATACATGAAAAATAAATCTCAAGAACTGTAGCTGAGCATGACAAGGAATTCAGATGTACTGACATATTCTTTAGATGGAAAATTGAACCAGTACAAAAGAAAGAAAAGGGAAAACAGATAACATCTGCTGCTTTTTCCAGGTGGCATCAGAGAGACAATTCTGCTTCTCTTCATCGCAGTTTTCCATTTGGGGCTGAGTGCCAATCTACTAGCAAGTGGTCTAAGTGGCCATCCGTTTATCCCATTTCAGAGATTCTGGCTTTTGCATTAGATATATAATAGGAAATTGCATGAATTTCTGCACTTCACATTCCACATCAGATCCCAAGGTGCCTTCTTCAGTAACTTAGAAATCTTAACAGAAAACTCAGAAGGGTACTGGATGCTGTCGCAGTTGCTTAGAGAGTATGTTAAGAAAGAAAACGAGCTGTGGAGGTTACTTCACCTCCTCAAATTAAGGAAGTTCACATCCCCAAACAGATAACAACAAAAGGGAGTATCTATCCCAGAGCTACTGTTCTGCTCTACAGCAAAGCCATGGTGTTAAAACATCATCTGGGAAATAACATTCCCAACATGGGAGTTCAAAGTCCAAAAGATATTTATATTCTTAACAAGTTGTGTTTTGTTTCACTGAGAAAATTAGTTCCTTTTTACGCATTAAATTATTTGCCATATTCCTGCAAGTATTGTTTTGCAGTGAAATCATAATTACTTGATTAGAGATGATCAAAAGACACTGGTTATTCACACATATTCTTTGTGCATTCCTACCAACCTGTGCTTTGTGGAGCTTTAACTGGATTCTGTACAGGAAAATCAAAACAAGCACCCAAGATGTCTCACAAAGCAACCGCAGAAAATATTTTCACTGCTAAATCTATCTATCAGTGGCCATTGGGTTAAATAATAAATAAATTTTTAACTCCCTACTCAATCGCTCTGGCAATTTTTCTCACAGTCCTTCTGAAAAACAAACCTCTCAATTTACCAGAGGCCCCAAACCATAACCCAAAATGATCTCAGTGGTGGCAACCACCAGCACCTTCCTCTGCTTGTGGTGATGCAGTTTGGATATGTTTCGCTGGCCCATGCAGAAAGCATGCATTTATAAAATAGCACATCATGTGCACCCTGGCTATCGTTTGTAATCAGAGCTGAGCAAGTAAAGACTCGCAAGCAGAAACTGTACGTTTAAGGTGTCCAGTTTTCCACATGACCTAACATAACCACAAAAAGAGAGCAGTTGTAGAAAAAAAATCCTGGGCTCTTTCACTTGGCTTCCCCTCTGCCTGTTTGTGTGCTTCTGGAAAATGCCGTGTTACCAGGACTGTGACTTTCAAAGGCAGTCAGTCAGATCATTTTGTGAAATCCAGGGTGATAAGAGAAAGAGGAAAGAAGGAAACTGAAGGGGGAAAAAAAATTTAAAATATCTGCTACTACACCACTGAACTGCTTCATTTGGAGTTCTCTAGTCAGTCAGGGTAATGCATTCAGAAGGAAGGAGGGAGTCATACATCGAGTTCTTTTCAAAAAAGACTTCTGTTTTAATTATTAAAGCACTGCTATCATACAGAATGTCTATAGGGAATTGCTTAATTTTATGCTTTTTCTGTAGTGATTGGGGACCAGATCATAAAATATAAATACGTTCTTTTATTTTTTGAGAATGCCTTCTGAAGGACCCTCACATTTCACATCTATTTCATTCTGCCCTCTTTTCCTTGTTTTTGTCCGTGGTGGTAGGGCTTTGAAGGGGAGGAAATACTGTTTTAATTTTTTAGTTTCTGGTACCCATTTCCTCAGAAATGTGCAAGAAGTGTTATTAGGTGGGATCTCTCCTATTTCGAGTTCTCACAGGAAGATTCATAAATTAGAAGCAAAATTTCTGTCACCTGCCCTAATTCTGGGGGGTACAACCAGAGGTTTATAAAGCCACATGTAATTTGCAGTTAAACTCTCTAATGGGATACATCTGCAATTGGAAGTATTTTCTATACCACTGTTCAGAGATGGGGAATTCATAAGATATTACATAAGAAATCAGTGTCCTGAGCTTCCACAAACTACAACAGTTTTAAAATAGAAGCTACACAGTAGAAGCAATGCAATGGTTTTCTAGCTTTCTCTGCCTAAAACAGCATTTCATCCTTCACCCACCTATAGCAATTCTTCTGGATTTAGGAAAAAGCTGTTAGGGCTGAGATCATAAAGTTACTAATACTCTGACATCACTTAGGAACTGAAGCCCCCTTTTCAAAAGGGATCTGGGACATGCCTGGGCTATAGCATAAACTCAGATAATTGACACTGGGGCCCAAGCATCTGGGCTAGCTTAGCAGCAGATGTTCACAGACACTTTCTAAAGCAATCCTTGTGCTTCTGTGTTCTGCTGTGGCACTCCTGAGGGTATGTCACTAAGTTTCTGAGAATATCTCCTGCATGTCGTAAAGCTCATCTGGCTCCCTGTTTAGTCTCCAAGCTACCCTTCTGGGGATATGGCAAGGAAGGGAGGATTTGCGGGGAGCAGCTAGAGGATTACTAATAGTCACTATTTCACCATGCCCCGGTGCCACAATGGAAGAAAGCACAAACAAGAGCAGAAAGAAGGCAAGCCAGTCAGACCTGGCAGCGTCATTATTTGTTGCTGACACGTAGCTTGGTATGTGAGTGGGAATGTGGGAAGCAAGACACACCAAATAAAAAGAGTCTGCTAATACTGAAGCCAGTATGTATCCCCAAGGATCTCTGTCTTATTGAAAGTCAAAGCACTGTGGCTGCCTGATCCTCTGAGGCAATGTCACCAATTACACTAAATTTCTCTAAAATTTAGAGGGGGTAGAAGTATTATTTATTCATTTGAGGAAATGCAGCTGATGTGGCATAGGAATGCTAAAGATGCAAGAGCTAATCACCTCTAGATTTTTTGATCAAATCAGAAGAGGGGACAGATGTGTGTTTCCTTCTTACCCATCTTTTTATCTATGTATCTCTCATTGTAGTAATTTCATAGTATCTCACTCTTGACAATCCCGGAGATATAACAAGGACAGGAATCTGAATCTTCTCACATTGTAAACTTTCACATCTGCTGACAGCTTGTTTCCTCCTCCGTCCCTGTGTTATCAGTATTTGGAGGATCATCAAGACAAAGATGCTTAGAGTAAAAATGCAACTTCTGTAAAGTGTCAGTCATGAAACCACAAGTAAAAAACCTGGAAATGCTTTAAAGACAAAGACATTGAACAGAGATGGCACCCAAAAGAATAAGGTGCAGATCTACTGTGATTAACAACAAGGAAAAAAACATACCCTAGCTTATAGACAAGGCTGCAGAAATGCATGGTTTATAAAAACAACTGGATTTCTCTTGAAACTCACTGACCATCAGGCCCAGCTATGCAAGCATGTCAGCGTGCAAATGAACACAGCTGCTGCTGGTTATATGAAAGCATCCAGCATGACACAAGCCTCTCTGTGCCTGAAGTTGGGGGCAGCGCCTGTAAGACATCATATGCTACCAAAAGCAATCAAGTTAATTGAAAAAAAAAGAAAAAGGACACTCAAAAAAGGATGCAATTAAGGCATCGTATTCATTTTCAAAGGGATTTAGCAATAACTTGACACACAGGTCCTCCACGAGACAGGACAGATACGTTTTGACAGCACAGTGTTTAGAGGAAAAATAAAATATGCAGCCACATACAAGTTACTTGCTAGATTGCACATTTCTGTGTGCACAGCAAGGACAAGGAGAACCCCCTTGGGTGACTGTATAATGTATCTTTGCAAGTCCAGAGCTGGATTTGTTACTTTGCACAGTATTCAGCAAAACCGAAATAGCCTCTGTCAGCACCAAAGACAGTGTGATTTCATAACAAACTTACTTCAGAACAATGTGTTTGTTGTGAGACTTTTGAGCCTAGTAACTCCGCTGTGCCTGGAATAACATCTCTGCAGCTGAACACAGCACCAAGGCCAAAGGCTTAACAGTCAGACCTAAGTACGTGGAGTGTTTTGGACATTCCTATACGAGAAATTTGGATATAGACTACTTGTGACAGCTTTTAATCATGGGGGGAAACTATTCTCTTCAGCAACTAAGCAATTTTATTTCCACAAGCTGGAAAAAGGGCATAAAAAATGTCTATGTTCCCTAGGAACTGACGTCGGATTTAGTACTGAGTGGAATTTCTGTAACTCTTGTGTTCAAAAACCCTTTGGAAAAGCTCCCACATTCATATTGCTCCATACAAAAGGAAAAAGACCATCTGCTTGTGAATTCATCACTATTTAACGATAGGAAGCTGGTTAAATATTCAGTTTTCACAACTGATGACACATTTTTTTCTGTCACAACTCCTGCAAGGATCTTTTGAGACCCACGGTGTTCAACACAGTCATAAATTATCAAAAAAGTCAGTTAATAATGGCAAGACAAGGCTTCCTGATAATACAAAACTAGTCAACCTAAAAGTGAGCTGTAAGAGACTCATGATTCTAAGCAGTTAGATAATAAAACCAACCAAACAAAAAAGCCAAACCTCCCCCTCTCTCCCCAAACACATAAGAGCTCATAAAACCATCAGCTCTGCAGTTTGCCTGACAAGTTACCTCCTGGCCAGGTGTAGTAGAGAAGGCAGATCCCTCTCCCTGCTCTGTCTTTATAGCTTCTGAAAGCATCCGATACTGGCTGCTGTCAGTGGCAGAAGACTGCTATGGGACATATCAAGAAGAAAAATTTAAGTGAGAGACATACAGTGCGTGCTTTACAGAAAGGGGTAAGTTTCTTTGTAAGTTTTTTTCAGCCTTCTATAATATGCAGTTTATAGTGGAGTCTGACTGCAGAAGGGATTGTCAAAATCCAAGTCCTTATCTCTTCCAAATGGACATGGCATCACTTGGCAGTTGTCTTACCGTCATACCAGGTCCTTCACCAAGTTTTGAATCATCTTGTGTTGTGGTACTCAGCTGTCATCATTCCATTTAAATGTGCCTGCCTCTGAGTGCTGTTGCTCCAGATTATACATTACTCTTTGAGGTCCTGTAGAGCATCCAGTGTGACATAAGAAAAGATTTAATAAATGTGTTTGAAGTTAACTTAGTTGTGCTAAGGAGAATGATTTCTGATGCTGCTACTCAGTCCACTCTATTCAGCCGTCTACAAAGTATTAGCTGTTCAAAATCTCTCTGTATTGCTATGGCAACCCTCATTCTCCAGCAGCCTCTTGCAACAGCACACAGAAACATGTTCACTTTCCAGGCAAGCTGCACACTGCTCCTGAGAACTGTGGCTCTGTCTCCCCAGTGAAACACACACCCAACTCCCATTGCATTTGACTCGTGGGCACATACCAGTTTACTCTGCAAAATTTATTTAGCTCACTAGTTGGACTATTGTCAAGTCAGATCTCACAGACGCTCAAATCACTTGGGTTAAGTGAAGTTGCAGATGGAGAAATAATTCTGGTAAGCGCATGGCACTGTGTGGCTTTACAAAGGTGATTGAGTTGCTCCCACATCTGATTTTACTCTGTATTGTTGAAAATTATTTCCTCCTGCATCACAACCTTGGTGGCAGGGGCAAGAAGGGAGAGAAGAAACATCACATGTGCTGCTTTCACCAGTCACGTGAATAGCACTGGAAGAGGGAACTGGAGAGAATGCAACACCATGGCCCTGTCTTGCCACATTGATGGGCAGCAGAACAGTCTATACCCTTGCAATATTTGGAGATTTACTAGATATGAATCTCTGTGAAGAAGTAAAGTACCTCAGGGTCCCCAAAATTGGCCAATGTCTAAACACAACATACTGCAAAGTGGCTTTTTGTAAGCTAGCAGATGGTTTTCACAACTGCTAGGTCTGCACCTCTTCTGGGATTTGCAGCAAGCTGAGTTCTTGATGATTGGTGGTAAAGCATAAGCTGAAACATTTCTACAAACCAGAAGCTGCCTCTCAGTTAAACCTGTACCATTGCATCAAATGCTCTGTAATAAGCAAAGATAAAACTCCTGTCTACATCTCAGGGATTTATTTTCCTGAAGAGCATCATTCTTCAGCACTTAAGATACACAGAAAAGAACTTGTGAAGACTGTTCTCCTAAGCAATTCCTATTTTAATGAGAATAAAACTTGACAAAAGAAAGAACTCAATCTCTTGCAAAGGAAAAATAAGAAATGTCTTTTTGCCAGTCACAGAAGGATGAAACTATTCCCATACCATAACTCTGAAATGAAGACACAAGAATTGTTACTACTTATGAAGGAAAAGGATATCCATTTATCCACTGACTGCAACTTTTTTCTTAGGGACCTCATATATACAATGGCTTACAAAGCCGGCATTCTCAGTGCCCTAGCTGAATTTTCTACCACACACTGAAGAGTTCCTGGAGAACTTCTCCCAGAACAAATATTTCTGTAAGGTCTTCCTCCTGAAACTCAAAAGGGAATGACATACTCACAGCCCATCGTAGGGTTAGCTGTTACCACTTCCTCTCTCTCAGCTGGAAATGTTTCAGTAGCTCTTCAAACTCAGAACAAGAAAGTAGAAACCAAAAAGCACTGCAGAAAGGTGGTTGCCTGTGATATTGGGAAACTGCCACCAAGGAGTGTACAGATGTGAGAATGTCTTGATCAGTTCATTCCCAGACATTGCTTAGTTAAAAAAAAAACAAAACACCTCAATTCATATAGAATAAACTGCTTAAAAAATGTAATGAAAACAGTTCTCAGATTAATAAATAGTTTTCTCCAGACCAGATTTTAATGCACATGCAATATTATTGCACCTATGGGTCTTTTGTTCCCTGTGAGTAGCCAACCTTCTTCCCAAGCAAAGCTGCCTGTATAGTTTATTTCATTTGTCTGTTGGTTGTTTTGGTCATAGTCATTTGAAAATCCTAGCTACAATAATGGGAAAACTGCCAAAAAAAAAAAAAGCACCTTTTCTTTCAAGTATTTTCCTTGTTGGTTATTCTGTGACCTAAAAACATGCTCACAAACATGCTTTTGAAACAATTAGCTATTGCAATAACCACGTCAATGAAAAATTGCCTTGAAAAAGTGCTCCAGGACTACTATTGCAATAAATGACAACTGTGTCTCTTCACACCTGGCTAAATACAAGCATATTTGAAAATCTGACTTGTTCTTTTTTAATGCTTTAAAATTTCAGTGGCTGCAGTGCAGCACCCAGGAGATCACCGCCAGCTATGTTCCCTGAACCATGCCGCTTTTATCTTCTCTCTCCTAGGCTGAGATGCATACAGTACCTGTTATCTCAGCTGATAACTATGCCTTGGGCAAGCTTCTCACTGACAAGCCAGGTGCAACCGAGGGGAACTTGACTGCACTGCAAGGAGAGTTTGTAACTTCGTGTCTTAGTAGCCGGAGGCCATAGTGTGGCCTGCAAGGGCACCAGCTCTCACTCTTGGACACTGCAAGGGCCATGCTGGGAAATGCCAATCAATAGCAACAGAAACAACAGTAAGGAGGAAGCACAAGGAAGGTTTAGCACCACCCTTGCTCACTGCACATCTACTTTTCCAGAGACCCTGATTTTACCTTATAGTGATCATGCAGGGAACACCTTTTCCACACATGTCTGTAAATACCTGCCACATTCTCACCTGCATCTCATCTGCTCCAGCCACATCTCCCCGTGTCTTACCCACAGGCTAATGGGGTTTGATCAAAGCAAAGCACTCAAAATCATTATGCAAATTCACTCATCAGTGAATGTGCCTTGAATGACACTGAAAATTACACCAACCGTGGCAGCCAAGACACCCTGAACCCTGTCTAATGATGTGCAGCCCTGCTCATATTTCTCAAGTGAATGCACTCATTCTGAGTCTGAAAAGCTAAAATGGGATAAGAAGTTGGCACCGGGCTTAAAGGGGAGGTTACAAATTGCATCAGTCACAGGAAGAACTGAAGGAAGGAGTGCCTCCCACTCAATCAGAGCAAGGGAACCGATTCCCATTACCAAGAAGATGCATTTACTTCTCTCTCAGCTGCAAAGATCCTGCTCAAGTTACCCCATCCCCTGCAAGACTGATGTTGAGCGTTTGTTGCAGCACAATGAGTTTTGCCGCTTAAATTTATGGGAGATGCAAGAGCAGATAGGCAGACTCAAAGTAGGAAATAGCATGCATCACCCACTCTCAAGTTTCCTTGCGCCACTAAGTATGGTTTTTGGCACGCACACTGGAAAAAAAAAAATTCCATTAATAGTCTGGAGTAGTGTATTAGACCAGTGTACTGCCTTCCAAGAACTCTGAGATCCAAAAGATGCTAATTTACTCTAAATAGGGCCCCTATGATCTACAGTACTTCCTGGATATTTGTATATGCATGTCACTTTATAGACACAGGTACAGACATATGGTTTGCATTTTCCTTTAGCTAAGTATTTTTTCAGAGATTCAGAAATGATCATAAAACATTAGTGGAACCATGTTCTGTTTGAAAATGAAAGTGTCTTCAAATGGAAAAAAAATGTACTAAATTAATCATCAGAAAAATTTGCATCCAAACCTTTATTCTGATCCAGCAATGGATAAGACACATTCCGTGACCCAAGTTTCCAAAGGAAACAGCTTGCATATCAAATACTTGTGACTGGTGAAGTGCTTGTGAACAAGCAAGAAGCTGCAAATTATTCACAGAAGTCATTCAGCAAGCGTGAATGAAGACATTGCCCAGCTCTGCAATGTTATTGCAAGCCACTTGGGAGCCAAGAGAGGTGAAAATTCTTACTAATTATTATCCTAGCCTAAGAATTTGGACTAAAGAAATGCACTGAGATTTGTATGTGCACCTCTCTCTCTTTTTTGTTAGCTGAATATTGCCATAAGATGTATTTTCCTCTTTAGAACTTTAGCCAGGTCTCACAGTATGCTTTTAGACTGCACATGAAACACAGCATGAAATAATCTGTCACCTTTCTTTAATAGGCCATTATCTGCAGTCCTCTGGGTCAGCCTTGAATCGGATCTGCCACTCTTGGCAAGCTGAAATGTTAATATCCCTTTGATATTCAGCTGTGCTTTTGCCAGACTGGATGAAATAACTTATACTGGAAGCCCTGATAACAACTGTCTGCTGTGTATTGGGATGTCCACATAAAACGGGAAGAAGCTACAGATGAAGAAGTTTCAGATAATCATAACTTCTAAATGGGGAAAATATATAATTAAATATTGACTATTGGACAGCTTTGTAATTTATCTGACAAAAAAAAAGCTCAGCAGTTCTTTAAACTGACGGGAAGTCTTAGGATGCAATCACTGAAAAGCAGCAGAAAGCTGAGCTGAAAAGTGACAATGCATTTTATTATCAAAAAGTAAAGTTGGATTGGTAAATCCAGGCACTTTCTCACAAAAATATGGAGGCCTTATTGGCCAGAGTGAGTTTTTTTTGCATGAGAAAAGACACAGAATAATCCTTTAAATATTTGAATACAAAAACAATGCATACTGACATGTTTTCTTATAACATGACTAGGTTTTTGTTGCAGTTGTTATGATGTAGTATTAAAAATCATCTAGATTAGAATAATTGAAAAGCTGGGGGTTTTTTGTTTGGTGGTTGTTTTTTTTTTCCAGTTCTAACCAGATTCAAATCACTCTTTATGGAGGGAAACTCTCTTGCAATGTAGCCCTATTGATGTGTTTTACATGAAGGGGAAAGAAATCTTTGTTTTTCTGAAAAAACAAGTCTGGTTCCCAGCAAGCCCAAAACCAAGTGACTTGGCATTGATAATAAGAAATTATATAAGCTCCTGTTATCTAATTTATTCTCTTTTTTTGTTGCACTTGTGTAGGGCTAGAAGATGACAAATACAGAAGCCCACAGTTGACATTCAACCAAACTGTCTTTAATGTACCTCTGCCACTTAAAAAATTTCAACACTTTTTTTTAATAGCTTTTTTTTTTCTGTCTCAGTTGAAATTTCTTTAACTAAAAAGGAATCTCCTTTCTTTTACTTCTTGGCTGCACTGAAAACTATGTGGGGTTTTATAGTTCAGGTTAGATTGTGGATTATAAAGCACAGCAGCTATATCTTTCAAAATAAGGTAAAAGTATCAAGCAAACTTATCAATCTTCAGAACAATGACATCACGTAGATCACACCTATTTCTGTATTTCTAGCTGAGTGGCAGCTGCTGGTCCTGAAGAGTAGAGTTACTTCAAGCCATTCTGCTACCATTTTGCAGAATGTATCTGATTTATTACTTATTGTATGGATTAACTGGGCTGTAGTAAGGCGTTAGCATAAAGTGGCTTGGAAATCTGCAGAAGGATTGCTCTTGGATCTCACAAGAGTCCCACATGAGCCATCTGTAAATGATCAAAAGGCGTCAAGTAGCTGAGAGCAAGAGAAAGCCTTCAGGAATTTATTTAGATCTTTTACTAAACAAAACTTTATCAAACTTACAGTTCTCTCTTTATTTGGCTCTTCAAGACCTTTCTTACTGTAATAAACAACTCACATTCCAGATCTGGCTATATGGACAACTAGCTGTAAACATCCTTCACATCCAGCCTGGCTCTGAATAGACAGCTAAGTTCTAAAAAATGTGTTTATAGACAAATATTTTCAGATATTCTCTAGACATTTAGAATAGAAAGGCTTTCTGAACAGGAAATGCTGGGAGGTCGGTCCCCCTACTTTCAAGATCCTAATAAGGAACACATGGAAAGGATGTAAAGTAATTCTTGCATTGTTTGAAGTAAAAGATTAAATACTGGTGCATGCCAGCGTAGAAGCTATACATATGGATAACTTCCAAGTCAAGGGGTAAAGTAATAAGGGTGGTTGTTGATGAAATAACAGTCTGATTCGGATAAGGCTTCAAAAATCTGATGGTTTTTAAAAGATTATCCAAATTTGTCTCAACTTCCTAATCTCCTTCTACCTTCCTCTATGAGAAGATCCTCTCATTCAACTTTATCCATCCAGTTTTATAGGTTGAGATCATCTGCCACTCACCAAATTACTATGAGGAAAAAAAAAAAAGACTTCCTGATTCTATTGTCCCATACCCCATAGTGAAGACACACAATTTAGTCATCCTACTTTGTGCTTAATTTGGAGGTAAAAATTCCATCATCAGCAAAACATGCCATTTGCTTTCTGCTAATACCTATTATGCTTTGTGTCTTTACAATGAATTCAAAGCTATGATGTCCAAGTCATACTTCTCTTTAACTTGAAACACATACATTCGCTATAAGGCAGTGAAGATATTTTAACACAGAAGTATCTGTTAGTATGTTCAGGTTGTAATCTGTCACAGTTGAAAACCTGTTTGCTGGCTGAATTATTGCACTGCTGAATCAAGATCATGACATATGAATAACTGGGGTAAAAAAAATGCAGCTCCATTCTTTTCCTTCTCTCTAAAGATGTATTTTTATCCTTTCTGGATAGATGGTATAACAATACTATGTAGTCAGGGTACAGGTGACTGAGGATTTTATCCTTCTTTAAGGTTTTCATTACCCTCCTAGAGAATTTTACCTTTCCTCTAGGTTTTTCACAAAACTGCTCCATCCAATGCCTGGAAAGTTAGGAGTTTTGCATGTCTGCTTCAACTGAAACACAATTATCAGTTAGAGAAAATGTGTACTGGAAAAGGCAGAAAGTGTGCATGTGAACATATAAACTCTTCCCAACATGCATGAACGTTACTTCACAGCCTGAATGTGTCAATATATGTGCAGGCAGCATGCAAAGGAGTAGTAGGAAGGAGACCGTGAAGGGGATAAAGTTGGTGTGAAATAGCAAAATTTATCCAAAGAAGGTCATTCGTCTTACTTCTCCTTCAGGATAAGCACATTACTTATCATGAAAGCCCAGAATTAGCTAAGCTTGCCTAAGGAAATGTTGGTTTAGTGGTCACTCCTGCAAGACGATGAATGCTTGCCTTGGGAATCTGAGCACTCGGTGGCAGAAGACAGTAATCACTCTGCAGGATCAGTGTAACTCTAATATCTCTGATGCAATGTAAATTCACCTATTTTCTAGTCCTAACAAAAAAAACCAAACCCCAACAAACCAACAACAACAAAACCCACAAAACCAAAAAAGCTCAAACAAAATCAGACATCGTTACAGATATTAATATTTGTCTCTTTTAGTCCCTGCTACTGTTGCTACCTTACTTTAAGTACTTAAAAATACAATATATACAGTTAAAACACCTAATAATTACAGACATTTAATAAATTAACCTATAATTATCATATAACTGGAATTTTTCTCAATTATATCCACTGAGATTTGCTAATTGGTATTGTGTTATCACATTACAGAACCCTAGTAATGCCTTGTAGCCACACATACTGACTTCACCTCAAAACATTTTGCCTAAGAACACAACAATGCACTTAGACTTTGTAAAGCACAGTATAAAGTAAAGAAAAAAGGTCATCTTCTAATAAACTCTTGGTAGCTGTTCAGAGATAATGTAGCAATGTTATTGCTGTGGAAAGGATATATAGGCCTTTTTTTCACTTCAGCTTTCCAAAAGAAGCACTTGAGAGTAGAAAAGCAAAGTTAAGGAGGAGATCAGAAGAGCGAGAAGAGCAGCAGAAGGCAAGAAGAAAAGTGGAAAAATGGGGAGAGGCATACAGAAAAGAGAAAGAAAAGCTTAACGTTCAATGGAAAGTCAAAACCTCTGAGACAACTAAGGAATTTTATACAAATCTCTAACAAGACAATTACAAAATCCAACTTCTTGATGTCAAACATAAATAATAAAAAAAATGCTTGGAACAACAAACAGGTAAGCAGGTAAAGTCCATTGCATCCAGTGTCCAAGCATGGAAAAGTGTTTGTGCTTACAGACCTAATCCATGAAACAAATTAGTCCTATCTTTGTAAGAGCAGTTCTTTCCTTAAGCTTCTTGACTTTTCTTTGGCATTTTTTTGCTTTTCCTTGATTATCAGCACCAAGTAAAGGTGTATATCTGGGAAGTATTCTACTGAGGAAGAACTAAATTTATCCTGACAATTTCAGTCCTTAATTTCTTTCTATGCCAGGCTGTTCTTGAGTTAGTGCACTCCTTAGACATTCATATACAAGTAAGCAAGGGTCATCAGACCCACATAGCAAATGTCAAATTCTTCCATGCTAAAGAAATGGAAATATAGTAATCTGCTTCTGAAAGAATAGGACTGAGGGCTAAGTACTGTAATTTTATTTCAGATACTGACATTTTCCCCAGAAAGTCAGATGTCTGAAAGAGTCATCAATTCTGAACTGGTTACTGAAGAGGCAGTTGTGAAGACATTGAAAGCCTTTCAATAGTATGGCATTCCTTTTCTGTCATCAAGTAAGCTTTAGAAGCAATTTGGTCTAGATAGATACTTCTGTCCATTGACCTCTTGGGATAAGACAGCCCCTAGCTCCTCTCAGAAATGTTTGAAACGTGAATTCCTCAGTGAAGAAAAGCATATAGAGACTTACAATAGATACGGTTCTTGAGAGTCTGAAAGGCCTTTTCACAGACTTGAAACATTGCAAAGGGAAATGCATTCTTGGTTAGGTCTATTAACAAGGCTTCTACAAAGAAACCTGATGTAAAAATTTCCTGTGAAAAAGTCTCAGAAGAACTACAAACGGAGCAGATTATTCTACTCCCGGATGAGGACAGGCCTGGCCTGCAAATTCTATCAAGTGATTGAGAAGGTCCTGTAATTGGTTCTTGTAATTAAACAGAGACTTTACTATCAAACCAACCTCTCTGACCATGTAGGCTTATTAGATGACAGCAGTCCGGTGTCAAAGTATACTTCTCTGAATGCCAGACCCCTGTCTGATCCTGCTTATGGAAACATACAGACCCTAGAACCGAGAAAGAAATATTTGTTCCTGTGAGTCTATCACAGCCAGGCAAGCTTTCCTATACATTGGTAACTGGTGATTCAACTCCCAACTTCTGGAGCAAGGTGCATATCAAAGATAGAAAAGTAGGAGCTAGAAGGGTCAGGAGCAAAAGTCATATCTTACTACACTGACATACCCGCTTGTCTCAGCTCGCTAATTAACTTGGGAAACTAATTTAACTCTCTGTCCTGATTCTGGAGCCCATTTGCTCATAATTAATTTGCATCTGTCTTCAAACCGTTGCAGCGTATGGTCGATGTACATTTTTTCTAGAAGTTGAGAAAAAACTCTGCACCGTTCCACTTAGAGATAAGAACAGTAAGGCCTTGCTATGCATTTTGAGTCCCTCCTTGTGGTTTCGTTCTTTCACACTTTGCTTTTTCTTAAGAGCCACTGCTATTTCTAGGTTTTCTGTCTATCTTGCAGCTTTCACCCTCTCACGCTGTAGCCTCAAACCACTCTAGAGGACGATTATTGCAAATTCTGCCTTACTGTCAAAGGATGCTTAGGCCCTCATAGAGTAAGCCAAATACAAGAAGTGTGGAAATGAAGTCTGAAGGTGCTTTGAACTGGGAAGTGTTGAGCAGTTTCTGAGCTGCATGTGGGTGGTGAGAGATTAGATCACGGAGACTGCCTGCTTTCAGCACAGCATGATGTAAGCATCGCCATCGCTACTGCAAACCCACAGGAATTAATGCAAGGAAAACCAAAATGATAGCGAAAGACATTTTTCCTTCCTTAATGACCTGAACGCTTATATGGTGAAGTATAATCCTTCACAAAATCTCAGGCCTGTACTTCCACACCACAGGAGTGTGCTTGTCAGAGTCAGTTACCTGCCGAGTACAGGCTGGGCCAAGGGAAGGGAGAAATAAGAAGTGAGGTATGATATTTGAGAGATGGCCTGGTTTCCAATTTTGTTTCCACAGAGGTTGTTTACAGAACTATGCTACAGCTTTGCTAAGGGAAAAACAGCTGAGTTTTCAACACAAAAACTCTACGATCATTGCTTTTTCCATATATCTCATGCCCTTAATTAAAAAAATGTCTTGTCAGAAAATTAAACCACCCTAAAACATTATTTTTCTCTGCTGCAAATGTACGGTGTTTAAGCCATGTTCAGTAACAAGGCTTCATGTCAACACTGGCAGAGTCGCTGGTAAAGAATTAATTGTTGGACAGAGAGGAAGACACTTTGTATGTGCTAATTCACGCACAGTCCTGTTAGCCCCATCGCTGTGAATTGATATCCTCAAACCACCCAGTAGGTTCTGTGGCACAAATGTAAAATAGATATATAGCCTATGCATTCACATGATCTCTCCATCTTAATCCTTGAAGTCCTCAGGGCAGCTGGAACTGTAATTGCATTTCCATTTAAACCTTACCGACATCGCTCCTCCTCATTTCAACATACTTGTGTCTCACTTTGGAAGCCAATTCAGAGAAATTAGGAGTCACTCCAGAAGTTTAAATTGTATATCAAAAATTCCAGTAGTCCTCTCTGCTTCTTTTTATGAAATGAAACATTCAATAAACCTCTGTAAAACAATATGCTGTATTTGAGTGCTTCCTATAATGTAAGATAATAGTATATGGCTGCAATTAATTTAGCAGTTTTAAATTGTGTAAGGCATTTCTCAGTGCAAATGAAAGGAAAACACCAGTTGAAATCAATGGAATTTTTATTTTAGAAAGACTTGCTAGGATTCAAAATCCCTTAAGAGATTGATTCCATAGGACTTGGCTTCAAAACCTCTTTCTCCCTTCGGATGGAAATTCCACTCTTTCTGAGTAAGGTTGAGACAGATAATATTGAACACACAGCACTCAACTCTGCCAAAAGATAGCTAATACCATGGAGAAAACAAGTAGCTGTTGCAAAAGGAGATACAGGCTACAAAAAAAGAAATGCCAATGTATGTTCTAATGGTGTTGATTCGGAATCAAGCCCTCTTAGCAGACTACTGAAAGAAAAACAATGAAAGAAAAAAACCCCAACAAAACCAAGCCAAGAAAGTTTTCTTCTCTTCTGTTTGTTTTGGGGTTTTTTATCAGAAATGATTGATGAATATCAGATGCCATCTCATTTTTTTTCCTCATCCATTATTCACTAATCCTGCAACACAAACAAATTCTTTCCTACCAATGGGTCTGGTTTCCAGCACCCCAAAGCTATGACATTTACTAGACACAGCTTCAAGTAGGCCTCAAATCACCATGTCTTCTTTTCCACCTTTCATTCTCAGGAGAGACAAATGACCTTCCCAGGCTCTCAATTTAATGACAGCATATCCGTAACCAAGCAGAGAACAGAGAACAACACTCAGATCTCCTAGCCTATACCTCCAAATCAGATCTTTTTCAAGTCCTCACCAACCTTGTTGGCTCATTAAATAGTAGGTGTTGTCTGACCTTGTAAAATACCAGAGGTGACAGTATTTTTAAAATGCCAACAATGCAACAGAGACTGGCAAAAAACAACTGAGCTCAGATTTAGATTTTGGAAATCAACATTCACGGCTGTGAAAGGTTAGGTATTGGCCAGACAAAGAGGTTACAAGGTTAGCCATTCTACGGCTTTTAAAATTCAGCCTTCATTTTCTTGCAAGAAAATATAATATTTATTGGTTGCCAATAATGTCTTAGACCCATTGAAGTTGGACAGGAACTCCTCAGGGTCCTTTAGTCCAAAACTTCTGCTGAAGAGGGTTCAGCTATAGCAGGTCCCAAGGACTCTGTCCAGGTCTTTGCCTATCATCTTCCATCCTTTTACCATCAAATTAGGTTAGATAGATGTATAGTGAGCAGCATGTAGTAACCCAGTAACATCCCAACAGTTTTCATAACCAGCATATATGATTATTCCCGTTCCAGACCATTTCTTGAACAAAGCTGAAATGCATACAATATCTCATAACTCCTACAGACTATTTGATGTTATTTTGCATTATCTATGATGCAAGCCTGAATAAAGTGTAAGAACAGTTACAAACATCGTTCATGTTTCACCCTTCTTTCCCTTTCTGTCTCCCTGCAGTGTTTTTCCCAGTTCTTAGATAAACTCTTTCAGACCAGATATAGTTTTTCATGCAGATTTTGAGGAAGCATTAGTAGACCAGAAAGACTGTAAAGAGAGGGAACAATTTGAGCTGCCTGAAAGATATGACGATAACTTCCAGTATGACCTTCTATAATGCCAAATTCCTTGCATTCCAGCAACATTTCACAGAAAGCAAGGGAAATGAAGGAAGAAAGGGCATACTTTGGGTTTTACTGTCTTCATGGTAACTAATGGCCCTTGGAGGTTTCTTTCCCATCTCTACAGAATATCAAAATCAACAAAGCACACCCAGATTTTGAAGCAGGAGCACCATAAAATGGATTAATTCACTCAAAAAGGTAACTATTTTGTTCATTCATTTAAACTTTGTCATAAATACAACTTATTTTTGCTGAGAAGGGTTTACATTTATAACTGAGGAAAGTGTAAAAGCCACAAAGAAATTTACTACTACAAAAACAATATAATCCAATATTGCTCCCAGTTGAAGGCAATTGTAGATCTGTCATCAGAATTAGGACCAAGTCATTTCCAAGCAAGTGACATAGGTCCTTTTTCCTATTCATTCAGTAGGAGAAATGATGAAACTATGTAGTTTCCTGCTGGAAAACCGCTTACAAATACACGCTTTGGACTATTGACTAGTCAATTTGAGGACCTCAATGTAAGTCAGTTTTTGCTTCTGAAAAGAAGCTGCCATCAGAGAGATAAGACATCTGTAAATCATTGATTTAGCTCTATGTAGATATTCAAACCTATGCCATATGAGTTCCTTGTTATTCTTAAATATTCAAATGGGAACATATAATTCTGAAAAGTATTGAAGACTCCTTGTGTAGTTTTCAGGAACACTTTTCCCAGTATTCTAGCCAGAAGACCTTCAATTGTCTGAGCTTGGTTGATAAATCTTAATATAATTTTATTACGCAACTACAAAAAAAGGTGCATGTGCTGATGTTCTGACAATGAAGAACTGTGGATGTAGCATAAATTTTTTTTAAAAATTACACACTGGACAGACTAAACTTTTATAAAAGTTATTTTCAAAAAAAATGGAAATAGTATTGCATCTCAGGGACAAATTAGGCACTATGGCACATAGGAAAATACTGGTTTAGGAAATACACAGAACAGTTAGAAGAATTGTAAGATGGGTGAGGAACTGGATGGAAGGAGATAACAAAGGTCACATTAAAAACTGGGGGTAGAAGGATGTTTCTGTTATGGTTCTTCAAGGATCACTCTTGTGAACAGTCTTAGCATTCTTTTCATTAATCATCTCGACAGAAAATAGAAGTATATTATCTTTCTTATTCATAAGTACTAAGATCAGAAATAGTAGTTTGTCCTCAGGCAATTCCCTATGTAGGTAAGCGTCACAGAGACGTATTTCCTATATGGCATGCTGTTAACACAAGACCAAAATTGATATTTACTGGCCACAAATACAAACAAGGTTAAGAGTGAGAAGTTTACTCAGGATATAATAGTATGATACCTGCAGATATCAGCAGTGAAGACAATTCTCCTGCATGAAGATGGAGTTTGATGAAAGGATAAAAAAAAGCCTTAGGACAAATCCGCTTGGAATTACAGAACCTGGGAATTACATCTGCAAATAAATTTCCAATGTACTTCTACAGTTCATTATGTTGTCCTGTTGTGCTACACACACATTTCTTTTTACTCAAAAACACATACTACTTCCTAGTGGTTTTTTTTCCCCAATCTAGTATACATTAATTCTAATTTAAGGCTACAAAGGGGAAAAAAAATAAGTCTTATTTCCTCCTTCCATTACGAGAATCATCAAAATAAATCATAAAACCAGTGTTTTGTTTGTAGAGAAACTTTGATTCTGAAGAGCAAGAGTTTTACATTTTGACACCCCTGAATGCAGTTGTTGTGAAGGAGCAACTGGATAACACTAGACACGCTATAGTGGGGGGGGAAAAAAAGAGGTCTTAGTACTATTAGAGTGCCTAAGGAAAATAATTTTTATGGAACTTATTTCTCCACAGGGTAATAAGAGACCCAGTTTTTAAGAAAGCAAACAAAACTTTCTGTGTTGACTATAATCTAAGAGATATTTTTTCCCACTTATCTGTAGCTCAGAAAAATTAATAAGTTGCGCTGACACTTCTAAGACACAGTTCTGTGGTTTTTGGCATTCTAGATAACTTAAATCCCATGCAAACACATTAAACCCAAGCCATCTATTACCTTGCATTTTTAATTACTTCCTTGCACATGTTAAAATGAATGTCACATTCAGTGACTATTTAAAATTGGCCACTCTGTTTGTAATGTATAGTAGAATAATTTTTAAAGCCTATTAGTATGTCAAGGCTTAGTCATACACAGACCACACATATAAATGTAACTGGCACATTTTTATAAATATCAATGTCTGTCCCACTGCCCGATATTAAAAATAGGTGGCTATTAATGAACTTTCTTTTTTACTGTCAGATATTTTTGTGATATATTTCTCCAGCTCAGCTACTGGCTGATAGTACCAACAGAACTATTACTGCTGTGCCTAGTAATAGCAGCTGATAACACATTCAAGAACAGGCATTTGATTAGCCATTAATGAGAACCAGGTCGTAACATTCTTAATCTTTGAAGTTTAAAGATTCTATGAGGTTTAAAAAGGAAGAAGGGCTTCCAAAAATCATTAAATGTGAATGAGTGTTCTGACCTTGCAGTAGTCAAGCACTTATTGCACTGTCAAGTATTACTACACCAGTGGCACTAACAAGTCTAGCAGAAGCTATTGATGTGCATGTAGTTAAGCACGTGCTTAAAACCACCAAATCATGGCCCAGATGTGGAGTCCATCTATGTGTTGCTACTTTGACAAATTATACCGTCAACGTTTTGAGAAGTGTGGTTTTTTTCCCCAATGTTTATCAGTAGAGAAACAAAAACTCCACTTTCTTTTGAGAAGCCTGTATTTTTTGTCTCTCATATTCCAACCAACTATATGACTGCAAGTTTTCCACACATCATAGAACAATAGAAACCTAATAGAATCTATACTTACACTGATCTCCTTTGCTGCAAACTATTACTGCTTAAGTGCATCTAAAAAAGTGGTTTTCTTCTTTTTGATTTGCTATTACACCTGTAATTCAGAGATGGAAGTTGTTTGAAATTACAAAGAACTCTGATGCTTTAACTTTCTCAATCAATATTCCTTTCTAAATATGTTTAACAGGTGAAGTGAAATAAATTAAATTGCATTGAAATAAACACCCTTTAATGCAGAAATTACATTAAGCACTCTTTAGAACATGATCACATTATTATCTGACGATACTTTTCCCTGTTGTTACCACTGCTATTTACTTTCTGTTCTCCATCCTGTTTAATTGTTTCAGTTTGAGTATGTGTCTGAATAAAAATGGAGAATCTTAATCCTTTCTAGGGTAGCTCATTGTTTCAAAACATTTTTAAATGCGACACTACAAGAATCTTTGAGAGCGCCAAGTTTTCAGAGCTCTGCCAAAATGAGTATTAGGAAAAAGGAAGAAAGAAGAGGTGACTGTGACCCAGCCAAGAGTAATATTATTAAAGAAATCTTTATAGACCTGGCTGGCTAATTCATCCTGTTCTGGAGACTACAACCTTGTTCCACTCTGACAGAGCCTCCTACCTGACCACACGTTGTTCTTTGGTCCTCATCCAAACCCCACCAACGGACACAGAGCCTCTCTAGGGAGCTGAGTGCCCTTTGGATCCCAGCATAAAACCACCAGTTAGGGATTTTTAAAAGCTTTCAGAATAAGGCATTATCTTCAGAAATTAATTTGTGATTGAAGATTTCAGACGCTAGTGAACCATTCTTTTATACTTTCAGACTGCAAGGAAATAGCTTGTCCTGCCCTGCATTTAGTATTTGAAGTATTGTGTCATTTAGCTTTATTTACGCAAAGAACTGAGGCTCAGGATGAAAATGCTTCTGAAAAATGGGAACAGAATCATAGAATCGTAGAATGTGTAAGGTTGGAAGGGACCTTTAAAGGTCATCTAGTCCAACCCCCCTGCATTAAGCAGGGACATCTTCACTAGATCAGGTCGCTTCGAGTCCCATCAAGCCTGACCTTGAATATCTCCAGGGATGGGGCCTCAAGGGATGGGAATAGTTGTATCCAAAATGGATTCAGCAAATATATCACTTTCTTGACGTAAGGAGAAATGAGGGATAGGAAATGAATTAGGAGAAAAATCTCTTTTTTTAATGGGACAGATACAGTAAGAAAAAATTTTTAAGCTGTTGCCAACACCTACAGAAATAAAGTTACTGAAAACCACACAGTTGTGAAACAACAATTACTAAAGTACCTCATAGTGAAAGTAGGAGACAGTAAGTGAATATTTCAGTTACACTCTGAATCATGTTGGAGGATAGGTGGAATTACCAAAAGCATTCTGGCACTGCTCATTGCACTAACTTAAATCAATAAAAACTCACTGTCTTTAGTAGAAATGAAGATGGCCACCAGTAAGATCTTCTGGAAAACGCACACTTAAAAGCCAGAAGTGCAACTAAGTTTCTTACTCTGTGTTAAAATGCAGACCATACTCCTGGAAAGAAATTAACTTTCTTATCGTTGTTAAATATAGCTTCTCTGTAAATATACTTCCTGACGACAGTGAGAAGCTATCTCTGATCCCACATTTGAAAGCAGTAAATAAAAAAATATATTCTACATCGGTGATCTGTTTTTAAAGTAGGAAGCCTACAGTGATATCTGATTGTTATTTATAATACTGGAATTGTTGTTGCTTGAGTGTTTTGAAATACGGACCAGACAACCCAGGAGATAATTAAACACTTGGATTTGAAACATTCCTGTGAACTTTAGGCAGCCAGCCAGAACTAGCACAAGCAATTGTAAAACGTTAGGCATTTTTTAATTTCCTTAAAAACATCTGTAGCCACACAGTTAAAGAAGAATCAATGTTCACTCTTTTGTGCTATTACAGAACTTTCTATGGTAACAACATCCTGATACAGAGCTGCCCTGGGAGACACACAAAGGTCTTTTATATAACTTTTTTGAGCAAGTTACTTGTCATATAGTAGCTTCGTTTGATATCAGGCAAAATGCTGCCATGGACCTGTTTTATGTAACAAAAATCCCTTCTTCTATTTACAACGCCTAACACGTGTTTCCTCGGTGGTTCAGTTAACCTCTGCCTTGGGGGTTGACGATCTCAGCCCAATTCCCAAACACTTCTACCACAGTAACTGACAAGTTGCCAGGCTTACTGCTTTCCTCAGACAGTCTGTCTTAAACTGAGAATGAAAGGAGGAGGTCACATCCCATTGCAAGATGGAAATGGAAGCTCGTATAGTATATTGTTTTTTCTAACAAAAAAAAGCCTCCTACAATCTGGCCAGTGTAATCTGCTCAGATAGTACATAAGCATTCAGACCTCTTCTTGTAGCTAACACAGGCGAACCAAACCTAGACAGTTCCTCCAAAAGAAAGGGCAAAACATTCTTAGAGCATAAATATTGTTTAAATAGCAGCCCATTTAATTGCAAGTGTGGTTTGTACCTTGTGTTTTCTCAAAAACACTAGAATATGGGTTTTAATAGGTTCTTGTAACCTTTGTTTCTCCTTTTGTACTGTACAGTCATGAGATGTATCAGATATTGTGACTTCAAACAATTCTACATGCCATTATGTCAAAGGCAGCTGAATACAAATAAAGCATAAAACCATGAGTAGGCTATTAGCCTATTCTAAATGCTTGCTTATTTAGCAACAGAAGGGATGGATCTGAGTGAACGGCTTGCACTGTGATCCTCCCTTTCTTTTTCTGAAACAAACAAGAGTTCTATTTATTCCTTAAAATAAATCTACATAATGTTATTTCAGCACAGCATTTTCAAATGGAGCTTGCACTGTTCCTTTCAGGAGCTGTTCAGACCCGCCTACAGATTTTATGGTATTTTCACAATTATGGTGTAGATTTTAACAGGCTTTTAACTCACTTCACATATCTGAATAAGAGAACTAGCAGGTCCCTTCCTTAAATCAAGTAGCAAATGAGTCCACGTTCAGGCTTAGATGAAATGAAGTGCATGAAACAGACACCCTGACATCTTGCAAATCCAGATTAAGTATGCTCGTTTGGTCAAAATAATTGCTTCATTAACTTTATATCCACAGTCAAGCCCGAACAGAATCTCTCCTGAGGACAGTTAGTCAGGGAATCAGTGGGAAAAGAGGGAAATGGAGGAAAGGGTGGGCTAACTGGGAGACCATCGGCAAAAAATGAAAAATTAATCTTCCTTGGTCATGAATATGACTGTGACCAGGAACTTGCCTGGCCCAAGTGAAGCCTTTTCTCTCTTTCCCCATACTAACTGCAAAAACCATTCAGGAAGTTTGTAACATAGAACCAGACAGGAACTTACACTTTCCTGCTCTTTCCATAGTTGCAGTTTTCTCACTGTCATTCAGCTGAAGCAGAAAGTCTACCCAGTGCATGAAAGCACAGACTCTCATCTACTTCCCTGGGGGTGGCCAGCTCTACCATATTCTTCTGTTACCTCCTAAAACCTTCCATGGCCCTCAAGGCCCCGCTGTGGTTCAGGCACCCATTCTTCAGAGTACTACCCTAAAAAGACATGCTGGGCTTTTCCAGGTTATGAAACTGGAAGTGTACCCACACTGACAAGGTCCCATGGTCGCAGTTCTCCACAGAGAACACAAAGATCTTGGCAGTGGCCAGGGTCACTGATAATGCTAAATAATCTGTAGTATTTGGACTTAGATAAACAATAAGAAATTCTTTTGAAAAATATTTTGAGCATTGGCTCAAGGAAGAGGCCACACAAATCTGTTCCTTGACTCCAAGACCTACTTTTCCCTGAAATCTCCAACCCAGCTATTGACTAAGAGTGGTGAGAGAACTGAGCATGACCTGTTCCCACTCCGTTGCAAAGCAGCCTGTAGCTAAATTCTTAAGAAACCAGTGAGGGCAACCTAGCAGAGGAGGCCTGATGTGGCAAGAGGAATGGTTCCTGTGCAAGGCCATCGAGAGCATCACATGTGAGAGGAAACAGGCCTCTGGTGATAACTATTTTTAGAGGGCAGACTGGAAAAGCTCTGCATGTATTAACGAGGTACTATTCCCTATAGTTTCTCAGTGCCTGACTTTCTCCTTTATTCTCACCTGACTTCTGAAAGAACAAGGTGAGTCCTGAATAGGGGCGGTTGAACAGCCTGGCTTTACTCTCTAACTCATGAAGCAAGTGCTCCAGGGTGCTGCATGTTCCAACCTCAGCATCTCATTTGTTATAAACCAACATAAAACTCCTCTGGGCACGCTGGACCCAAATAATTCCTTAAAACACTAAATGAATCGAGACAGCTTTAGTACATAAAATAGTGGCTTTACTTTAAGGTGAAGAGATGGAAAAGGTCTGACATTTAGTCTCACGTGACCTTTATCAAGGACAGTACAGAGCATACAGGTTTTGCCTTAATAACTCACTGTAGCCAGGAGTCTCTGTCTTTGATAAAGGTCACTTGGGTCCAAAATCATGGTTGATTTTCAGTTACCCTTATCTGAAATAAAAAAGGCATTCTTATTAGTACAGTTGTCCTCATTTGTAACATAACTAAGAAAAATGTCGTTTAGATCCAGGAAGAACTTCTAATGTTATTCTGTATGAAACAGTCTTTTCTACTGTTCCTGTTTAATTCTATAAATCTCCTTGATCGAATATGCCAGCCTCTGACTGGGGAGATCATGTGAACTGAGCTCCACTGATGTGAGTAAACAGAACCAAATGGTGGAGCAGAGAACAAACACTAAGGGTTGGGGTTTTTTTTTTCTTTAATAACTGATTCATTAAGCAATGGAACTAAATGGAAATGGGGGACATTTATGTGTTTAGTCACACTGTAGTTAAGATAATTGGGACCAGCTGTTACACTTTTTTTTCCTGGAAGAACGTAACATTGCACAAAGCTAGCACAGCAAGACAGACACAAGGAAGATGCTGAAACATGTACTTGAAGCATCAATAATTTCAATGTTGTTCTTCAAAACGTTTCTCATTCTGGCTGCAAAAGCCGTATTTCCAAGCTTGTGTTCAAATTTTTGTTTTCACCACATAAATTCCACATGCTCTAACAACCTATTTTAATTCCTATCCCCACTTCAGTGTTTACCCAAGTCAGGCCACCTTGAATCAATTACATACGTAAGGGGCAGAGACAGAGTTTACTTTATTGTCTGCAGAAGAAAATCCTGTCTGGAAACCATTTCTTTCTAGTACTGTCTTGCGTTGCACATTCTTCCCTTCAAAACTCATCTCAAGAGTAACTTGACAAAGAGTTTTGCTTACACAAGTTGCTGTGCCATGGGAGAAACACTCATTTGGAGACAGATGGCATCTGCTGTCTGTTGGGACTGAGTAAAGGCAAGTAAATTCATTCAGAAATTCAGACTGCCTCTTCTATCCCTACCTTGGCCTTACAGCAAGCTGTGGTAAAAGGGGGACATAACATTAGGGGTCAGTTCACCCTTGTGATGGTGGTTAAAGGAAAGAGGAGAAATAGGTGAGCTGGGACTGTGAGGCAGAACAGCATAGCCAACTTTGAGAAAAATCCTGTTATTGGCAGAGGAGAAAGTGAGGAACAGAATACATCTTGCATCTTGACTGCAGCCTATTCCTTACTTCTTGGGTCACAGTGCCCACAGACTGAGAGCAATTCTTAAGGTAACCACAGTGACTCACCTTAGAAGCTCTGGCAGAAATTTTACAGCCAAATGCAAAATATAGGGTATTAAAGAATCCTTCCACCCATTAAATAATATACATACAAAACCAAACCCTTGTTTATATCTACCTTTAGGGATGTTTGCTTCACTGAACTCTTTTGATGCCATCCTCTCAAGTCACAAATAAAAAAATATTATTCCTACTACCATCATCTTTATTCTGCTGACATGGCTTGAAAGAGACACTACTAGAGACAGTGAACCAGCCTGAAGGTCTGCACAGGTCTAACAGCACTAATGAAAGTATTTGACCTTCAAAATTTTTTGGCTGCAGCACATCCTAGGACAAAACAGAGAATATTTCCTACCTAAGGTTCAGGCCAGTTTGAAAACACAAATCTGTTTTTCTCAAGAGACTCTGGGCAGTTCAAGCTGGATCAGACCTCTTGGGTTATAATGAAAGGGGAACCTGCTAATTAGTCTTTAATCGTCATTTTATACACCTTTAGACAAAACAGCTTTGAGACTAGTTTGATAGCAATTGATTGGAAGATAGTTTCAATTCTACTAATGGAATTATGGTAATTTCCAGGAAAAAAAAAACAATGATCTATGTCAAGACAAGATTCTAATGTAGGCACGTTCACTTATGGACAAAAGATCAAAGATTCAGTTAAGTCTGAAGTTGAAATGCCTTCAGCCAAGCTGCATCCTACGTCATGTGAGCTGACTCCATGATCCTATCAAGCATAAACTTCTGAACTTCTGCATATAAAACTAAGGTCACCTCCAGAAATAGCTGTTTTGTTTCACAGAAAGAGCCTCATAGGACATTAATTACATAGAGGTTACAGTTTTGACCAGAAGAATGTGTATTGCATTACATATGCTTACAAGAAATACATGGAATAGAATTTTTTCTTCCTCTTTTGCGGAAGATTTGGATTCATTCACCTCTACAGACATGTCTACTTACATCTTCCAGTGAGGCTTCTGACACTCTGGTCCTTTAAATCTTTTGGAGACAATATTCGACTGCTGCTGCCCTCAACATTTATATAAGGAGTCTTATGAAGCTCTAAAGCTAAATTCAAACTCTACATTAGCTTTTTATTCCCAACACTACCTACCCTTACACCTATCTCAATACTTCATTTTGTTTCCCCGGGATTGTTCAGAGAAAGACCCTCACTTTGGAAAACATTACTAAAATCTTCTAAGGAGTTATGTGCTTTATTTCATCCTACCAGTAGCTGGCATGGCATTAGAGGTGAAACAAAAGTACTCTGGAGCTGAGAAAGTAACAGTCTGAAGAAGATCCTGCGTGGATCATTCTAACTAAAAGATGTATATTGAACACACGACCTACCCCAATTCCCACAACAGTAAGAGCAACCAACTCCCACAACAGTAAGAGCAAAACCCCTTGCTCTTTACTATTAGTACTGTCCCAGGGGAATAGCAAAAAATAGCATCCGCTTTTGCATCTGTCTTCCAGCTTTATGAGAGCAGAAACACATGATACATGGGAAGCAAAACATGTCACACAAAAGAGGAGACAAAGTCAATCTCATTGTGTGGCTTTGATTCACTGATTCTCTGGAGAACCATAGCCCTTAGTCTGGGTTTAGTTAGCTGCACCTTTTCCCAGAGCGGTTAACAGTGTCGTTATGGGGCCACTCTGCACATTGTCACTAGCTTAACAGTTAGTGCATCAAATGCATGACATTTAGATGGTTGGTGACTATTCCTTGAGCAATAGCTATCAAATGAACTCTCCTGACCTTCCCGAGAACAATATCTGTATTTAAATGAGCCTGCACCTGTACAACTTTAACCTAAGATAACAAGCTCGGAGTCAGTGCCACGCTAAGAAAGTGAGCGGCCCAAATCCTGTGACAATATATGCACCGTGCATACATGCGAGCCTACGTACATAAATATGCATCGAGTTGAAGTACACATTCTGATTTTCCCCATTAAATAAACCAACACAATCTGCATTGCCCTGCTCTTTCCACAGTACGTACCCAGCATTCAGAAGAGACCCTGAGCTGGCACAGACTAATTAAGAAGAAAGGGAAGGATTATATTTATGTGTAAGTGGTACTCTGAAAAGGAAATGGTATCAATAATGTAGCAGTAAAATACTTGAAAGGAAATGGATTTTTGATGAAGTCAGTTTTTCAAAGTCTTTCTCCAGAAAAAGAGGATAATGCTTTTAAATTGCTATTCGTGCTGACCGCTGCTACTTGTTAACATTTTACCCTTGAGAGAAAATACAGCTTAGCTGTACAAGGCCTCTATAATAAGCATCCTTATCTCCTTGGGATTCTCAGGGCCCGTTGATGTTTTTTTTTCCCTCCAGAGTCGTACTGTAAACTGCATACCACTTGGGCTGACTCACACGGGCCTCAAGAGGAAGATGCGGAAGAGAGGGCTGTTTTCTCATGAGAAGTTCAACATGGTGAAATTCCTCTTCCATTTCAGCAGCTCTAAAAGCCGTCTTGCACCCAGCTTGACCCAACAGATGTAACTCTTCTGCTCTCACTCCTTAACTTGTCTTTGCTTGGCTCAGGTTCATAGCTTTTTAGAGTGACCAATGGCTTTTCTGGTTGGAGCTATAAAAAAAAAAGTCTGGGCCCACTCAAATATCAGCACAAGAGTGATATCGTAGGCGCTCTTTGGAAGCAGAAGAAAGAAAGGGGCAGATGAGTTGACAGCCAGCATTCCTGTCCTGCCAACATGAAGGATGTTGCCCGCAGCCAGTCACCATATGTTTGGCTCCAAACTAGGGAGCAGAGAGGCCAGGCCAATGCAGAGAATTCAGATTATTTCTTATCTGTCTCTCAAGAGAGACAGGGAGCTTTGAAGCTTGTAAGCATCACCTGCATTCCCTGCCCTTTCTTTCCAGGGCGGGCTGTCAGAGGACCAGCAACAGGAAGTTTCCTGTTAAATACTTCTAAAGGGTTTCAGCAGGCAAATGCCATGATTTCTAACAGGGCCTTTATTCACGCTGCCTCAGATACATTGCAACTCTTTAAACTTGCTCCTGTTTGTTTTAACCAGGTGAAACTTTTAACCAGCTCAGTTGAAGAGGGAAGATGCTTCCTAACTCTGCATGTAAAACCTGTGCATAATAGAATACATTTCAGAAATCCTTGACCTAATTTAAACTCAGTAAATCTCTGCAGAGCAACAAAGTGGTTAGTTAGTAAAAGAACAAGTAGGATCAGAAAACACCAAAACAACTGTTTGCAGCACCAGATTAAAAATTACATGAAACTACAAAATAATCAACCACTGTTACAAATGCTAGCTAAGATTCCTTCTTTGGTCCCTACATCAGCTTTCACACCACCTCATCTTCCACACTGGGTGGACATAGAACTAAATGCCAAGGCAAAAAAAAAAGCAAAGAACTGAGGAAGGATGAGAAAAGAGAAAATGGGGTAACAGGTCTATCTGTGACCTTCCAGCAACTGCAAAGGCAGGTGGGATTTGTAGACAGCCTGAGCTCGGGCTGCCTTGGAACAATGTCAGTGCACTGAGCTGAGCCAGAGACATACTGAAGGAGCTTAAAGTGCTTACCTGAAGTAGGCAAACACAAGAAACTTAATTCTATGCCAATATTCACAAGCAAATCATCACCTCCTGCTATTTCCAGCAGGTTGTAGTTCTATGTCCTAGTGCTGCCACCGCTCTGAAGTGCCAATAGCGTGTGGTCTTTTAATGCACTGTTACAGCACTGCTGGTTGCAACAAACATGCGTATATTTTGGTTATTAACATGCAACCTTTGAGAGTTTATTAATGGAAAATGTAGCAGTTTGAAGGAGGAAAGAGTTTTAGCCCTAAGCAGGCTGACATTGGATGACTGCTCCATTTCAGAGGTGAGTAAAGCAGCGTGAAGTGAGCTAAAGGTGACCTAGAAAGGAAGAGGAAAAACACAGCATTTTTATGTTCCTCGTGGCTTTGTTATGGCATACAAGTGCTACGTGAAAGGTTTTTTTCTCTTTTTGAAGTGATGGCTTTCCTATGCGATTTCTCGTTGTACAAATCAAGGTAGAAGATGTGGGTGGCAAGAACATTCTCAATATAAATATGCCCACCTAAATAATTTTAAGCAATTTATGTAGTCAAACAGGCATCTGGACCGCAGAGGTGACAGCTTGCTATTTTAGTTTTGTTTTTTAACAACTAGGTATAAAGTTCCAGTTTTAAAGCTGTAATAACATGCAGACTACACAGAATTATTTTTACACAAAGATACTGGTTTAGAAAAACATCTGTGGCAACAGAAAACAGCCTGTTCACAATAAAGCAGGCGTGATTTTTTGAAGGGAATTTGAAAGTGAATGAAAAATACTCAACTGGTTAACTTATGTGTATGTAATTTTGCTCTATACATGTTCTTCTGAAGGAGCACTAGGCTGTGTGGAAGCATTCAGTGGGGCAGAGGTATGATGATACGCTGGGAGAAGATGCTACACGCATCAGGGTGTTGTTTAGGCCCCAACAGATTGTTATTTTTAAGCACTATTTCCCTCTCCTTCAGGTAAAAGATCAACTCATACAGGCTGCAAAACACCAAGGAAGACTTAATCATATCAAGGAATGGGAAGTGGAACAGGAAAAGTTTTTCCTAACTTGGCTTAGCCACTATCCACAAATTACTTCAATCAGCAAATAAACCCCAAATCTGGTTTTCAAAAGCAAGGGAAAATTTGTAATCAAGTTAGAGAAACAATGTGTTCATACTAAGGGAATGACCAAGAGTCAAAGTATTCCCAAAGCAAAAAATCAAGTGCTCTGGAACCATGTGAATAAAGAAAATGCAAAAAAAGAGGATGCAAAAGTCATCTTAAAAATAGGACAAAGACCTTTGACAAACAACTGTTAAAATATGGAAAAGAAATAACTCTTGAGTCTGCCACATTCTGTGATGTAGAAGACTAAAATAACATGTGAAGAGTCGTGAATCAATATGAAATCTCTCGGAACTGTTGGCTTCCCCCCAGACACTTAAAGATCCTTAAAGGCATATGGTGGGAACATTCTTTGCACAAAGTATTCTAGCTGTGATACGGTTGGTAGCTTCCCATGAAGTGTAGTTCCAATATTGCTGCAAATGCAGTATGTTAAACAAATTTTATAAAACCCCCACACAAACAAACCACTTCCAAGAACATAAAGATAACATACTGTTCCTATACTCAAAACCAGCTTCCCCTGCTCGAGATTCAAAAGAGCAGATATTCAGAAATTCACATGCGCAATGGCACCTCCAACAAGAATGAGCAACTGCCACAGCCAGCATCATACACATTAACTAACACTTAACCACGTAACTTAGTGCTTTTTTTGGGGGTAAGTGGCATTTAAGAGGTAAACTCCATGACCAGCAAACTGGACTACCATGAGATGCTGTATTTTGTGTGATGTGAAAAGCATTTCTTATTTTAAAAAGCTTCTCTCCTCCCTTTTTCCTTATTTCTCTCTAATCTTTCCCACACACGAGCTAACTGCCCACATGCAGCATCCAAATCCACCACAGCAAATGTTTGTGAGGAATTTACCAGTGCTGAATCTTTGAAAGCAGGCAAAATGAGTAAGTCTGGAGCCAGAGGTCACAGAAATAGTTATGCGAGTAACCTCTATTCACAAAAATAGTCTAAAATGCTGCAGAATTGGTTCCCAATCCAAGCAAGGCAAAACATATGTTCGTTCTGTTGGGGTTCATCATTTCATGAGCGTGGCTGCCACTTTATCTTCTGCTCAGTAATACCTTACTCCCCAGGTAGTCCTATTGAAAATTGTGAGACAACACAGGGAATAGCATTCTCAGCATTAACAGCAACAGCAAGGCTGTCACTGTGTCAATCATCTATAATCTTACTTTTATTTAAAATAGTTTGGAGAGCTGATGTATGTGCTGACAGTCTCCAGCCCTGGTGCAGCAACCCTTTCGGTTGTAAAGGGATTTAGTGCTCCAAATGCTGCAACAAATATTGTAACTGCCCAATTATCACTTGATGGCCACCACTTTCCAGCACCCTAGGGGCCATGTCATCGAAGATAAGCTCTGTTTATGTTAACTTAGTGTCAGGATGTACAGCATATGTCTATGAAGCTGGATGAGTGCCCTTTTGCAGAATGTTCAGTACATTCACATTGTGCAGCCAAGAGCCCTGAAGGTGTTGAAAGAGAAGAAAAGGCCTTTCATAGAGCATAATCCAATTAAAGCACATTAATGAAGGTTAGGATCATCTGTCACATTATCCAGACACATCCTTTCATGCATCATCATCTGATTACAAAGTCTGATTTTCTTTTAAGGCTTTTCATCGTCAGCAAGAAAATGTGATGGGAAATTCAACACTTAAAATAGTGGAGGCTTAGATGGGATTTCTGTTTCTTTCCTGTTTCTTTTCCCCTCTTTCTCTCTTTCAAAAAAATACGATGTGTCTTTTAAAACAGGGGTCTGTGTCCTTGGGTGGCAGAAATCGCAATGCATCCAGTACAGCCTAGAGAGCAACCCCAAATAACATCTTCTAAGCTTTTGTTTGAGGGAATGTAAAAATCTTAGCACAGATGAATAAAGCAAGAAAAAAGCAGGGAGATTTAACCACCACACACTTTGAACGAATAAAGGATTTTCGGCTGCCACTGCTAGGATTTTATCAAGCTAGATTTCTCTGATAGCATTGAGTCCACCTTGCCCCCATCAGCACATTAAATGCTTTGAGCATCACCAGAGAGAAATCTCCCATCCTTGACCAGAAAAGTGAGAAAGGCAGATTCTCTGTTCCATACAACCCCCTCCAGCCACTTCAGCAAGGCAGAGGTGACAGGAGGAGAGTTTACACAGTTAGATGAGCATTTTCTCACTGCAGGAGAGTCTGTGGGTGTGGTGAAACTGCCCTACCCTTCTGCCTTGCTGCTTAGAGAGCACAAATCTCTGTGCTAAAAGGGCTAACACTAGAACCAGGAGCGGTCTAATTTCCAAAATGCAAGCCACGGGTAAATCCACTAAAAATAAATGTGATTACAAGGAGAAAGGGAGAAAAAAATATTGGGGAAATTCAATAACACAGTGATGTCCCAAGAGTACACCTTGACCTCATCATTGCCTTGTGGCACACGTATCGAAACTTCTCACTGAATCAGTCTCCTGGTTGGTTGCTGCTACTTCCCTGTAGAAGGCTACTGGTCTCCCATCACAGCTGTTGAGAAAATATCATCACACTCCTTATCCACGTCAGTGCAAATGTCAGTTACCCGAGTCACCTGGCAATGAAGGCTGCTCAGATAACTTTGCACAGAAGTCCTACATGAACGTCACACTCAGAAGAAGTCCCACTTGCTCACATACTCCTCAGTCAACTACAGAAAGAAGACAGAGATTCTTGTAATTATCCCATTGATGTCCCTGAACCTTCAATCAACCTTTGTCTTCTTGGAACTACTGCTTCAGGCTGCATGCAGCCTTGGCCAGGCAGCACATATGTATTTTTGCTTTTCCTAAACATTTTTCTTTCTGAAGAAATCACAAAAATCTGCATGATGTGTGGTGCCCACTGCTGGTTCAGTCCAATAGCTGTGGTCAGGCTCCAGCCACGTGCTGAAATTCCTGCAATCTTTTCTCCAATATTAGCGGTATCAGATCCAAAACAAAAAGACAAGCGGATAGACCTCTTCGACAGAAGTACTGAGAGACTGAAAGTATTAATGGAATATGTAGAGTAGGAAATGCTTATTAGTATTCAAGGAGCATCCAGAGCCTACAAGGAATGTTAGGTTCTTAACAGATACCTTCTTTGGAGTTTATTAAGTTCACTGTGTACTTCAAGCAAAGAAAGAAACACAGCATGCATGACCAGTGTGCTTAATATCTCAGTTGCATTTAAAGTACTGCTGAGAACTACACACATTTCTGGAAATTCAACATAGACTTTGACAGATCATGTCTCACCTTGCATTGCTTTGCTATCTCACAGGTACTGAAATCAATATTATTTAAAACCAAAGCCAAAACAACTTCCCTCAGCCTTCCTCCATGGAAGGATGGGGGGCCTATCTCCAGTCTTAGAACTTAAAACACCTGTGAGGACTCGCAACTAGGAAAATATTTACAGGAGTGGTTTATGGAAAGCTAAGTTCCAAAAAAAGGCATAAAACATATTGTCCTGTTTTTATCCTCTTCCCATTCTCATGTGTCGAGCAAGTACTAGTCCTGTAACCATGAAACCCCGCCCCGTACGTTTGTGGTTAGGGGACTGCAGACATCTTGATTAAACCACTATCCATTAACCTACTGGGGACAAACATTTCCTTATAAGCAGATGCAACTAGTAAACCTTATTTGGCACCAGGGTCACCATACACAGCTTCACACACTTTTTCTGAGGACATCTGTCTTATTCTCCAAGCTCCAAGTCTGATCTAAGATCGAACCCATTATGAACTGACATCCAAAGCTTTTGGGGATGGACAAAGTACAAATACTTTACTGGCCAAGGTCAGACATTCAATACAAAGTACATATAACAAACACTAGGAATCTAAGGCAACTTGCTGTAAACCTCCTCTCCATCAACTGTATGGTGACAATTAAGGTCAGTTCCAATTGCAATGCAGCATCCCATGGCATTTCCCTATTAACAGTTACTTATTCTGCAGTGATGTATGTGTGCTTTCATAGTGCCTTCAGTGATAAGTTAAAGTCTTGATGCACAAGACTTCATTAGTGTTCCTCTAGCAAATACAGATCTGGCCCAAATGTTACTCCGTGAACTTAGATTCAGGTAAGACTTAAAACTCTGGAAAAGTTTGCATCCCATTATAACCCCCTTCTGGTTTTATCCTGTTTCCAGTTATCACTGGTCACATTAATCACTGTATGAATGTAATTGTTAAATTGTCATCTTATGAAAGAAAAAGGGTGCCCTTGTGACAGGCTTACATTTCCATGTGCCCTGTTTTGTACCAGTAGTAGCAGGCTTAACAAAGAGTATGTGACCTGATTTCCCAGATGTCTGTAAATGTACTTGGCATTGAATTTTAAATCTGACTGAATTCAAAGCCCTTCATATAAAACACAACTCAAGTTAACTTTTATCTCTCCTTTTTTTTTCCCCTGTCTCTCAGCAGCTGTTCTTCTTTTATTATTTCATGTGCTATATTCAATATGCAAAGTTTCCTTGTTTGTTAGAGTGCATTACACTTTCTAATGCTTCTGTCATGTTGGAAAACAGGAAAGTAGCATAAAGTCTCTCTTGTGATTCCTCCCCCCTACCCCCCCCCACCCAGTTAAAGGAAGGCTCAGTTGGAGAAAAAGGAAGGAAATTTGCCTCTAAGCATCTAGAGCTTAAGAAAAGGTTTCTTTAGCTGTATAAAACTTTAAAAATTGAAATATCAGTGAATGTAATGCTTATAAATGACAAAACATGGATGGTCCTGGGAATTCTCCTTAAAAGGATGATTTTGGAGCTAAGACAAGACAGATAGGAGACCTGGATTCTGTTCTACATCTACCAACGGCTTTCTGGTTAACCTCTCAGGCTGTGTCAGTCCTGGAAACATTTTGAAAAATAATCCACACCCTCATCTGAACCAACAGAGGATCCTATGGGAGTGGTTTTTTAAATAAAACAGGTAGACTTGCTTTCACCCTTACTTAAACGAGTTCTGGCAAAATTGAGCCAAAGTCCTTCAGCTCAGTCCTGCCTCAGAAGTCTTTTCCACACTACAGCCTCCCCAGAACATAAGCCACTAGAGCTTTGTTGTTAAGTTTCTTTGGAGCAGATAGATCACTGGGGTTGGATCTGTGTATTTCCTCGCACCACTCAGGATTACTGGGCACAAAGAGAAACCTAATGCAGGCAGTACAAAACTGTAGCTGAGGCTAATTCACCTTCCCTCACTCCCAGCCTCAGATGATGGCTCCTGCAGAATTCTGACAGACACTGCAACCCTCCTTATGGGATCCTTCAGTATCTCCACAGCATGCTGCACAGCACTAAACAGCTTTCAAAACCACACAAGCTATAGGGCATTCTCAGGAGTCAATAAAAACCAAACTACATTATTAATGGCCATTTAATTAAACATTAGGTGTATCACCAGTTGCTGAGGCACATATGTACTATGCCTATGAATATGTTCTGTATGTATAACATACATATATGTGGGCTGTTATGAATTCTGACATATGCATTTAATGATTTTATACATTTTTTTAAAAGCTAGGCACAGTACAATCACCTGATTTTCTCCCCCTTCACAGTATTGTTTACAGAACAAAATGTATTCCATTTTGCAAATGGTTGCTGCTCACTTGGTAGGACCAAAACAACAGCAGAAAATGTAATTATTTGAAGCCAGAGAGCATGCAACACCAACTTTTTCAAAAATATCCTACCACTATCCCTGGAATTAAACCAGAACATGCTAAAACTCAGTTCCAGGAGCACATCTGTGGCTGAAACATTCCACAATTCCAAAATCATGCAGTCACAAGAAGTTTTCACATCTTTGACCAGCATTCTGGCAAGATTTG
Source organism: Laterallus jamaicensis coturniculus (assembly GCA_022605575.1). Taxonomy (NCBI): domain Eukaryota; kingdom Metazoa; phylum Chordata; class Aves; order Gruiformes; family Rallidae; genus Laterallus; species Laterallus jamaicensis. The sequence continues at coordinate 10,838,384 of JAKCOX010000005.1, forward strand.
CTAGTTGCTTCGGATTTCAGCAAAGTTACACCAGGACTTAATTCCCTGCAGCTCCCTGAATGGCATCTGAGTTGGCAGCTGGAGGGCATCCCTGACAGCCAGCTAGGCAGGACACTGCAAAGTGCAGACCCAGCTTCTTCTGCAGTGACTTTTCAAACATTGGTTCTTTGCCTTGTAGCAGAACGATATCAGATCTAACATTATCAGCTGTGAAACTGAATCTTTTTCCAACCTCCAAACACTCCCCCCGCGCCCCCCATTTTCCATTTCACTTGGGTTTTTGGACACGGACAACTAAAACAGAATCATCAGGCAAGGTTACAACACAGATGTTGTCTGACTTCACTTGAAGTTTAGTGTTGACAGTACCTAGCTACACTAAGCAACCGAGCTATGACTCTGGCCAGTCTCTTCAGCCCAGTCTGACCCAGCAAACCCTAACCCTGGTCAGACTGGGCTGTGCCAATACCCGCCCATCTGGCTCCCTGGTTTCAAAATCATGGAGCACTTTTGCCTCTGGACCTAGTCCTAGCACATTTCCTGCATGATGTGTTGGCAAATGTTGGCCTGATTCAGGTTCTCAGGTATGCCAAAAGCACAACCCAACCTGTAAATGCACTGCAACATTTTGGCCAATTAAAATATGAACTTTGTACTCACCCTATAGCTTCTCTGTGTCTCGTTTCCAGGCTATTTGGTCTTCCCTCATGCTATCTTAGCATTCTGTAAATATTGCAATATACCTACACACTAACATTTTCAAACAATCTGAAGCCACAATTTGAGAAGGTATTTAAATAGCAAGAATCATCTAAAACATCTAATTGCCTTTTAAAAACAGATCCAAATAACTCAGAACTAGATCTGCAAACAGGAATTATGTGCTAAACATGTGCCTAATTTTTTTACTGTACAGCCACCTAGCCAACATTACAACTTTGATTGTCCATGTAGTACTAAAATTTGTAGTTAAGATTGGGTTTCAGAGACACCAGCATATGGAGCTGGAAAATACCCATTTAAACAGTATCTGGGAAATTAGGATGGAAATATACCCCAAAAAGGGCTGAGGGAAGGGATCAATTAAGCATTGCTGCTCTAAAGTGCAAAGATCTTGTTCTGCACTGCAGAGGAAGTGTATATGTCTTGGCAGAAAGACCAGACCCTTCAGATGACTCTTCTCATTCAGATACCTTGTAAATATTGTATCTATGTAAAGTGCCCTGTCCTTAATCCACCAAATATTTAATTATTCATGTGAAAGAGTAACCATTTCAACAGGAGTGGTTTAGCAAGCTCTAAGCTAGTAGCCAGGAATTGCCTGAGACCCAAGTCACTCCAGACAAGGTGGGATCCCCCCCAAGTGAGTACCCTCACCACCTCCGCATAAAAGGGTGGGTTTGTTTCCAGTCTCTCCAGGTTACTTCCCTGCTCAGATGTTTTTAATATGTCTAAAAGCCTTCCGAATCAGATCTGCCTTGGCACACTGTTGGAGGTAGAATATAACTACCTAAGCCAGACCACAGCCTTCTGCCCAGCTCAGGCTAAAGTGAGGTTTAAGTGCTTTAGAGCATTGTAATGATAATCCTTCACTCTACCTCCTGTTACAGGGGCAGCCGATGCAGCCAGGTGGACAAAGCTGAGACTGAAACTTGTTTGAAAACATTTCACCCTACACCAGCTCCAATATGACTTTGCAAATCACAACATGGTCCTCTCTTCTGATCCCAGGGTTGCCCTCTTCATTCTTAACCATATAAGGGAAAACCCCAGCCTTCACTCCCTGTGATATATCGACACCAAAAGCAGGATAGACTGTGGGGATGAATATGCATGCCATTACATTTCTGAGGCTGTTTATATTTCCAAAAACCTCCCCTCAGTATTGTACAAGCGATTCAGTTTGCATCTGATCTCCTGCAGTTCAGAAACTGTAATAGACCTGCTAAAATTACTAGATCATAGCAAAAAAAAAACTGTGCCTGATCCACAATTCCATAGGTTCTTCTGTATTCGTTAATTCTTTGGGGGGGAAGGGAATAATTCAAACCTCTGTCAGTGTCCCTAACATGCCAGCTCAATATCTGGGAATGGGTAACTAAAATGCAAGACTTTTAGTAGAAGAGTGGAAACCGTGGACATTAAGTGGGTATTTCGGTAGGCATTTAGAGGAACAGAAATTCAGAGATTGGTGTGAAGAGTGGGAAGAAAGGCTGAAGGAGCAGAAAAGTAGGGGAATATTTTAGAGATAGGAAGGGCTAAAAATATCTCATTTCAGACATCTGTCTAGAAAGTGATCAGCAGATGGAAGGTTCACAACATCTGGCATTTAAAGAGAAAGTCAATATTTAACAGGATTTCCTCTGTCTTTCAAAATATTGATTTTTGAAAATAAACACCCTTTAAAGAGCACATACATACATACAAAGTGGCCTCTAAGGCAAGCTAGCTACGCTGCTGAGTCTTAGCGTCTCGCACAGCTGTCTCAAATGTGACTACCACCTGCCCCAAGGGTAGATTTAGACCTTAAGGACTAGCAATAAGGAACAGTTTGTCCTCAGTTGATCAGGTCATATGAATTCTATGACTCCATCAGACCAGAATATGTGTTAGGTGCGTAGGAAAATCTAGTATGGAGCTCGCCTGTCAGAGCTACAAGCAGAAAGCTCACCTTCTCATGTTCTACACCCTGGATTATAACACAGCTACAGGCAATGGGGTAGGAATAGGGCACATGGCATTTCTCTGCAGCATGAAGGTGCCCATGCCTCCTGCCTTTTCCCCAGGAGACAGAAACGGAGCAGAACTGCAAAAAAGCTATTTCATGGGATAAGGCATATGCAGTGTGGTCCACATCTCACCAGTGCTTACAAGACCTCTCCAGGCTGTGTTGGTTGTTCTCCTAAAGTATACAGATTTAGACATATAAAAATATATCAGATCAAGGCACAGAAGTCACAGGGTAAATTTATCCATTCTTAAAGGAATTTACATGTTTCGTTATGTACACAGTTCTCAGATTCAGTGATTTTATGACAGAGAAATATTTTTAGAAAAAGTTGTGTTCTTTTAAGAGAATATAATAGTGAATCTGATCTCCCTGGTTTCCAAAGGAGCCAAATTCTCCATCCATTCAAGCCTGCTAAATCAGCTGTGACTCCAACCAGAGTTGGCACTGTGTTCCTACAAACAGAGTTCTAATGATCTATGCTGCTATCTTAGAAACTAATTATAAATACCTTTTAAAGTAGAGCAGTGAGATTTTAGTTCCATTCTTTTTCCACAGTAACTCTTAAATCAAGTGCCTCCACATGTCCAATCAGTGTAGCCAAAACCATCACGTGTGGATTAAGGCAGATGTTAAAGTGGGAACAATATCTCAAAAATGCTTTCTCTTTCAGAAGGAGACTTTCTTTTTCTGCTCCTTTCCTTAATCTGAAGTATGCTCTTCTTCCAAATTGAAAAAACATGTGCATAAAAAAAATATAACAGGAAACTTGGAGGAAGGAGCCACAACAGGAGGTCATCATTAAAACATTCTAAGTTTAGAGCTGTAGAAGGCCAGGAAATGTCATTCACCCCTTATGTCCTGGTAACAAACCTAGAGTTGGGTTGGAAAATTCTCAGTCATAAACAAAATTCAATATGTGCCTGAAGGGAAAGTTAAATGAAATCCATGCCATGTAGCCAAAACTGTAAATTAAATCCTAAACAATCATTCCCCAAAAGAGTCAACAACCTTAGTCCAAACAAAAGCCAGCTTATTTTATACACTGAAAGCTATTCAGATGTCCTAAATTCCATCTAAGCCCTTGAGCCTAGTGTTTCCTTTTCACTAAATGTTTTTGAAAGCCTGAAGCTAGCCAAGAGAAAACACCAAGCACAAAGACTCATGTGCAATTCTGGCCACATTTATAAAGCCTAGGTGATAAAGGTCTTTTCCCTTCCAAATTTTGTCCCCTGAGTTAGCTACCTTATCCAAAGGTCCTACCCAAGAGTTTTGATATCCCTGCATAGAAAGGAATTATTAGAAAATAGGAGGACTGACACTGTCATCCCTCAAGGTCTCAGGCTTTCCTTGGGAAAAAAAAAAGGAAACAAATCCTCACAGAGTACAGTGTACAAGAGCCAGCAGAGTACAGTTCACTGGAGCAGGGGGTACCTCTTACAAGTTGCTGTATCCCCAGAAGGACTGCGTGAGCAACACATGAACATGAGCCAACTGAACTGGGGGTTTGTTCTTTTATATATATATTTAGCAATTTATCTTCTCTGTAATTTCTTTCATTTCAGAATCTTTCTCTGAAAAGTTATGTGGACCACTGCTGCTGCCTACCTGGTTCATTGCACAGAAAGTGACTGAGGAGGACTGGACACTCTGTCTCCTCTCCTAAAAAATTGCCAGAATCTGTCCATGCAAATTACTGACCACAAGGAATGGGTCAGTATTTGGGATGACTTTAGAAGATGACTTGAGTAAGCTAGAAAAACTCCCTGCTGCAGCTGAACAAGCTGTTTGTAAAATGCTGGACAAAGAATTTCTTTTGGATTTCTTTCAGTTTCCCAGTGGCTGGCCATACGCACAGCTGCTTACAATGAAGATGTACCATTCCCTTCAATATAACTCGGTCCTCCTAAATTCAGATATTTGATAATTTACACTAGTTTATTACCTACTTTTATAGCATAAAAACTGACAACATGATCTTCAGGTTTATTATTTTGACTACATGTTCTGCTCTCCCTCTCCTCTCCTCATGACCTGGAGCTGTGAATAGACTGTTGTTCTGACACTACTGGGTATGAATGGCCTGTTAGCATTCAACGTTAGTGCAGGCACTGGTTGTTTGGCATCCCTGAATTTATGCCCATCTGTCAAAGTGGTTTTGTTCCCACTCAAACAGTCATATGTCGGCTGCAAGAGACTACTGGCACCAGGTGTAAGTTTAGAGTAGACGGGGCTAGAGTGTTAAAAGAAAGAAAAAAAAAAGGAAAAAAGTTTTGCTTTGCAAGAAGCTTCTTCTGATAGCAAGTAATCAAAACATATGGAGATTACAGACTCAGATTTGTTGACACTTTGAGGCATTATGCCACAAACAAACGCTTTTATCCTTAAAATGTTTCATTGCTGGAAATTTACATTTGAAAAGCCTAATTAAGGGACAATATCATCCCCCACAGAAAATAAGCAACCTCCACAAATTCAGTGGATATCCTTTGAAGTAAGCTGAAAAACTTACCCTTACATAAGACTTCATTTTGTTAGCGGAGGGCTGGTGTTTCTCGTTCCTTTAAATGACTTACAGGCATTCAAACAGGCAGAGGCGAAGGAAAATTGTTCTGAGAAGAAAAGAAAAAACAAGTTTTGCTTTTTGGGAGCACCATTTTATTTAATCTGATCACATTTCCTGTTCAGGAGCAAAAGAAGGTTTACTCTTTTGACAATAAATAGATTAAGATTTTTTTTTCTAAAACTATGAACGACATTTAGGGATTAAGAATTTGGTCATTTCTGTTAGATATTCAGTAGCGTGTGTTCTTGTAAGGATGTCTAGGAGCCTTGAAGCACAAGAGTAATATTCCTCACAATTCATATATGTCTGATGAATATTAGGAAGTTATAATTTAGGCAGCTGGCCTAATTGCAGAACTGATCCAATTTTTCTTCCCATCTGTGCTTACTAGAACCTCCACTTCTCTACGTTTTTCTATTGCAGCAAGCAGCGACGAAAACCATGTGGATATAGGAACACCCCAATAGGTTGGGTGCTCTACAACAGTCAGTTTGGAAGGAGATCAGGTTCCCCATTGAAACAGCCAGGAGTGACAGAAGTGTTCAAAAAGCCACCCAATACAACTCTGCCCAGTTGTGTGAAAGCTGCTATCTGGTACGAAGCATGGACATACCTCCAGGAGACTGGGAGTACCCTCAGGGCTTACAGGCCAGACCAAAGCTTGGGTGTCTTCACTGAGACACCCCTCCAGGACAACCTGTCTCAGTGAGCATGTGTAACTTGGCCTTTAGGGGACAAATATCATGGTTCTTTGTCATGCAAGAAACTGACCTAGAACTCTGCCAGTCAATTTGGAAGAGTACCCTCTTTGGCTACAGGGTGATGAGTAGGTGAAAGCATCACTTAGAAACTGGACTATCCTCTCAGTCTGGCAGCAGATTTAGATAGAAAACATCAGATTTTCAAAACAGCTTTGAGTATAAATAGGTACCAGGCATAAAAAGGAGACTCAATAAAACCTTGTGCTAAAGCTGTAGGAAAAAATATAACAAGCAAACATCTTTCTCCTCACATCAAGGTAACTTGTAAGCTAACGAGCCAGAAACAGATGTTTGGTATCTTACTTTCAAAATCAGCAGCTCCCTAAAATGATTCCTGAGTTTTGTCATCTTTGGTGTTCTGCTCAAAGCCAACCGTTTAGAGACAGAAATAGTTCTGACAGCGCTACACTGGCTGGTGCTTCCAGCTACACTCTCTTGCCTACAATTAAAACATTATGCTTTATATCCTCATGATAAAAAGGGAGAAATTTTTTTCTTGGCATCCAAATAGTTACTATCTTCAGAGTTTCACGAGAGCTTTGGATATTGCTTAAGAAAACAGGAAATGGAAAAAATGTAAATAAAACAGAAGTGTTAGAATAATCCCATGATGTACCCCTTTAGTTCTCATGATGCTCAGTTGCTGAGGGTTGCCAAACCCTTTCAGTTATGTTAACACAAATTAAAATCATATTAAGGTGCAATTCCCAGCTGTAGCTCACACATTAAGATGCCTTAACAAAAATGTAGGCAGACTACTCTGATGTTTGTTGGAAAGAGAAAGAGACGGAGTGGAGACAGAGAATGTAATTCCTTCACAGTAAGTGGAAGCATTTCTGGATGAAATAGTACTAGCAGTGCTTATTAAATTTCATAACAGGATGTTCTCAACTCAAATATCCTCCTTAGTCCTTGATTTTACAATAGACTGGCAGAGCAAAACCACTATGAGACCAGATAAATATAAAAGTTTTACTTATTTTAAATTGCTTTTTCCCCTCTAGGCATTGCTACCCCAGACTCTAGATTCCTGAGGTTAAACCACACTCCTATATATCATATCTCACTTCGTGCACCACCAAGGGAAACCACTTTTACCTTCAGATTCTTGCACAACCAGTTTTTAAACCAGCCTTGTAATTTGAATCTAGTTATCTTCCGGGTCTCTCTCCATCCGTCCCTCATCCCTGTCCCCGGCCATAAAAGCCATCCCATCCTCTGAGTTTTCAGAGGAGGTAGTAGAGTCATCTCCATCCACTTTGCACACCAGTTAGCTCTAATAAGCTGACATACGATTCTCAGCTTTGTCATAAACCCTATACAGACAGAGGCTCAGGGCTAGATAGACATTTGTCTTTTATGGACAATATTCCCCTTTGAGACTCCTCAGGTGAAAACACCAGGTGTGCTCCCACCTTCTCTCCATCACAGAGTAACCCAGTTAGGAAGGGTTGGAGCCTTCCTTTCCTTAAGCAGCAGAGCACTAATGCTTGCTTTGGATATGCAAATATTTCCAGGGCCTCCTCCAAACTCTCTCCCTGCCCAGACAGATTGTTAATGACTGTTCCCAGGACTGCTTAAGCCTTTAACAGGTTGGTAACTCATTACAGGCCACATTGCCCCTATTCCAAGACAAGGAATTGCTCCAACATCAAAGTTCTGCCTTTCCATGTATTAACCCTTGTATTTCGCACAACATATTTATGCATACAACACTTAATGCATACCTACATGCATATGACTCACTACTGAATATGATTAGATCACATAGAAATAGACATTTCAGAGTAATAAAAGGTTTGGAAAGACTCCTGTCTAAATAAGGAAACAAGATCAGATCATTAGCCTGTTGTGCTTTACAGCAGGTACTGCTGTGACCACCTGCACCGTGCTATTAGATTTTTACTTTTTTTTTTTTCATTATCTTTTCCTGTATTATCAATCTTGTGCCTAGGTAATGCTATTTTACTCTCACTTTGTTAATTTCTTGTGGAGCCATCCTCACACTTGTTGGATCTACCAAAATAAAATGAAATTAAAAAAACAAAAGGAAAACATATGGTTTGATATTGAGCCTGAGGATTAGTAACACTTTTTAACATATGGCAACAAACAATAGAAATACATAGCCAAGCAAGCACACTTTTCAGTGTAACCCCTATGTCTGTGTTTATATATACATATACAAACACGTACACAGACATGCGGAATTGGAGGCTCTTGTAAGATGAGGTAAAGACTGTCATCTTCTATATCAACAAGTTGGCACAACCTCGAATATTGATTTTTAGGCATCCAACCTAATGGGTATAATATTGTGCCCCTCTACTCCTCTGGGGGAAGATCCCGCCTTGAGTGCAGCATCCAGCTCTGGAGTCCTCAGCACAGGAATGACATGGACCCGCTGGAGTGGGTCAAGAGGAGGGCAACAAAGATGATCAGAGTGTTGAAGCACTTCTCCTATGAGGAAAGGCTGGGAGAAGGCTGTAGAAGGTTCTGGGGAGACCTTATTGCAGTCTTCCAGTACTTGAAAGATGTGGCAGACTTTTTAGTAGGGTCTGTAGTGATAGGACAAAGGGTAATGGTTTTAAACTAAACTAGAGTAGATTTAGACTAGATATAAGGAAGTGGTTTGGATTTTTTTTATGAGGGAGGTGAAACACTGGAACATATTGCCCAGAGAGGTAGTAGATGCCCCATCCCTGGAAACATTCATGGTCATGTTGGATGGGGCTCCAAGCAACCTGGTCTAGTTGAAGCTCTCCCTGCTCACTGCATGGTGTGTATGTTGGGGGGGGTGGGGGGTGGGGGGGTGGTGCAGGGGGAAGGTGGTGCATAGAATTAGATGACTTTTAAAGGTCCTTTCCAACACCAAACATTCCATGATTCTGATGCCAGACCTTACTGGCTGTGGAACTCAGCTCCCTAGACTCAATGCCAGCTCCTTGCTCAGAGCTGTTGTGAAGTAGGAGCTGGTAGAAACCTCATCATGGGCTCCCTCTCTCCCTTGGGAGCAGCTTTCATCCCTGTCAGTACGTGATCTCACACCTCCTTAATCCTGAGCCTGGCCCACTGACTGGACTTTCTGGCTTAACCTGGAACCTTCCTCATCACCATGGACTTGTTGGGCCATCACTGAACCAGGCTGATCCCAGTCACTGTCTCTGGGCTCTGATTGTGACCCTGACAGTGCTGACTCAACTTCAGGCCCCCTATCAACATGGTAATTGCCTCTCACATACTTAGCTGTCATCCTCAGCACCCAACTCACCTTCCCTGGGGAGCTGCCAGCTGTCATTGCTACCCCACACCACTCTGCCGTAATTTGTTTTTTCTTTCAAGCAGCAGCTGTTCTTAGGATCCATCCAAGACCCTGACCACGAAGAGCTTTGCATTAACATCACCAGTAGTAATGGCATGCTGGACAATCCCACAATTAGCATCCAAATGAGCACTTCTATTCAAGAGCCTCTCTACCTCTCACACGCTCTGCATTCACTCCTCTTACTGCTTGTCCTTAGAAAGATCAAAGATTATTACGTGGTTTGGAGCAGAACCAGAACATCCATTTTATTCAGGCTCCTCATTATACTAAAAGATTGGAGAAGGTTTTGATACTATGGCCCTTACATATGTTAGCAGCAGAAGTTCCTTTAGTGCGAACACAGAGAAAGCAGGTGTTTAGAAGTGAGCAGTTTCTCTCTTGTGCCCACTCAAGACGATGTAGTGGCAGTACATATCAAGCCTATTGATTGTGAATGCCAGCTATGGGGCTTACATGGAAATGCATCTCAGCTCCCAGCAGGTTAGGACAAATGTTATGTAGCTGAAAGCCAACAGTGAGTCAAGTGATTCACAGACAAGTAAAAGAGGCTTTCTTATGTTTTTCCTTCCTTGAAACAGAATTATGTTTCATGGATGGTAAGATAGAGAAGAGCCTCTACAGAGCTCCCGTGGATGCCATCCACAGAATTCTAATGTATGCTAAGTTGAATCATTAATATACATAGATCAGTGTTACTGCCGAAAGAAATAATCTTTACAACAAATTTAACTTACTGCATTCTGAGCTGTCAAATCTCTACAGGATTTTGAAGCTTGCAAGCTCTTTTTAAGCTCAAACTAAATCCAGAAAACAAAACCATCTTTTAACTTTAACAAACTTCAATTGTTCTACCTTTTTTTTTCCTCCTTTTCCAGACACACTAACCTTGTGGATTCAGCTTCTCAATTGCTCCAACTCACCATGAGTTTGAAGAGGTTGGCCACTACTAAAGCCATCAGGAAATCTCCCTAGATGGTCCTTTCATATTTTCAAAGGATTTAAATAGATTTTTGGCAGACAAAGCCCACAGAGATTACTTTTAAAATATAGCAGTTTGTTCACTGCAATTCATTTTTCATTAAAAAAAAATTTGTTGAGTTTTTTTACCAGCAAAAATGTCCTGAACTAGACAGTCATTTCAGTCAAAAGACCTAAATCAGCTTTAGCCTAAGCCAGCATGTATTTGTTAAGTTTTACTTTTATCTAGTGGACTGTCTTTCAAGGCTACTTTGTTCCATTGGGATACTACTGTGATTTATTAGGCGGTTGTTCAATCCTCAGCAGAGGATACCGTAACATGTCAAACTAAGTCACATGGTGGATTCCCTATATCCCAATCACCTGATTCTATCCAATAATATCAGAGCAATTCAACTCTGAAGCAGCCATACTTAACTTTTCTATGGAAGAGAGACAAGCTGCAAAACTCTATGTTGTCCTACTGAAGGAAGAGGAAAACCAGAAAGGTAGCAGTTACCAATTATAGCTGACATCTCAAACCAGGCTGAATAAATTCTTCCTTTCACTCAATAGTTTTTATGTCTTAAAAATTAAGGCCTACCTTAGATTGAAATATTGTCATAGTATCAGTGCTACGGCAAATTGCACTTCATGGTTATGGAAATCTGTGAATATTTGCCTAATTTCAATCCTGCCATGCAGGTCTCTTTAGAATTAGACCATGGGAGAGTTCTTTTCCAAAAAAACCCAATAAATGTCAAAGAAAAACTTAGATGCTAGTTCTCACACAAAAATAATCTTTCAAAATAATCCAGTGTTCAAACACTTTGATGGCCAAGACAGAATTCTAAGATGAACAATCTTTGAGCACAACATCCCCCTGAAAGCAGAGATCCTTTATTTGTGTTCATCGTCTGTATCAGACACCCTCATGTGGGAGGATAAGAATGTGGCCTTGAGTCAAAGTAGCTTCACTGACATGGCAACATTTTCATAATTGATTCTGGCTGTGAAACTAAACCGGAATGCCACTGATGTATTTTCTTTGTGGGTTTACAAACCAGAGGGACAGGATTCCAGGCAAGCTCATTGCCTAATTTGATTTTCAACCAAATCACAATTTGTAACAAAAGATTCTGGAGAACATCACAGGCATATTTGTGGCAGAAATTCATACTGTTGCAAATTCATGTATTGTTTGTTTTGTAAAACAAACATAAATCAAGGAGCGTTAGGTCGTGTTAATAATACTTTAAAAACAAGTTGTGAATAGTCATCACAAAACCCCCAAGTGTGTAGACTTGCATCTGATTACAGTTTTATACCAGAATTTCCAGCAGTGGAACCTACTCTCCAAAAGCTGCAGTGACCCTCTATCAATAATACAGCTATGGCATGTTTCTCCTAGTCAATACATACCAGATCTGTCTGCCTGGAGTTTTTTCAAAACTACTCTTTGCACCTAAAGGCAAAACTTTGAGAAATTTGTTGTCATGCTGTCTTTTAATCTTGCTACAGAAAGAAGCTTGTCATTACGTTGCAATGCCCACACCGTGCCACATCAGCCTTACACCACACAGCACAGTGAAGTATATCGCTGAATATTAAATTGAGCTGCAGAAAATTACTATGTTAGCACTGCACTGCATAAAAGGCCATGATCTCAAGTAGCACTAAGCAGTCCCAGATGTATTACCCCAGGTGCCAGAGCTGTGCCAGGGCTGGTGTACTCAGTCCTGTCTGGATGCGACTGATAAAACCGTGACCCCTGAAGCACTCCCAGTTCCATGTCACATTGCCTTGCCAACAGCATCCTTTCCATCAAAGTTGGATCAGTAAAGCACACTGGTTAACTTATCAGGTTTTTCTATCCCATTATTTCAATAGAAAAAGGTTGCAAAGCACCATGTCCAGCAAAAATCTCAAGGATGAGGGACAAGGGGCAGGGGGAAAGAGATGTGGCTAAGGCAGAAACTTCTTCAGCTAAGAGAGTTGTATCTGCCTGCGAGGGAAAACATGACATATAGCATGAGTCCCAGTAGAGTGGCTACACTGTATGATGCAGATACATCTACATTATATACTCTGTAGCAGTAAACTCCTATATACAAATACATACATCTATCTATATTACATTCCTCAGGAATGGAATATTCTTTACTGTTCTTTACTAAAATGGCATTAGATGAAAAAGGCAAGATTTCTACAAACATAGGAGGAATTAGCATTAATGATAATTTACTGTATGACCTGCATTCTCCTCCTGATTAGACTGTTAACCTTAATGTAAATGTCTATTTGTATTCTGCAAAAGATATTTTAATATTTGTGTTGTTTATAGTGAGAGTGAGGAAACAGTTTATGGAAAGCAGTTTGTCCCATTTAGTTCTTCAGTTGCCCATGAACACACTACACTCATCATTGAATTTATTTTGCATTAAAAATCATTGCTGAAAAGTGTCAGTATATAATTCTTGGTCTGTAAATGCATTTCTAAGTGCTTAACTGCAGACAACTCATATTCCACGGTCTGGAATTATGTACAGATCACATGGCTTTACCTCTGGATATCTTTCTATGATTGTTTTGCTTAACCAATCCAGCAGCTGAATAGTGAGGTTTTTACCTTACCAGAACAGTGAAGTGAAAAAATGAATATTCAAACACAAACTTCTCTTAAAGGCATATAAAATTGACCAATTCTCTTGAGAAAACACTGTGCCATTTCCCACTGAACATTCAAATTTATTTTTTTTCCATAATCTGCACACCATCACAATAAAAAAGACAGAGTGACAATCAAGATGCAGGGGCATGTCACTCAATAAATTGATCAGAGGTCAAGTTATGTTGAGTGGAAAACCTTATTTATGCATACTGTCACCCTTAATGAGAGCAGAAAGACTCCACAAATGTCTTTCGACAATAGAACGTGTCTCCACTGATGGAACAATTCAGAGCTGCTCTATGGGATAATATAGAGGGCCAAGAGTTTATGCAGTATTGACTCAGTGCACAATCTTTCCTTCTTCCTTTGAAGTGGCAGTGATTTCAAAAAACATATGAGCTAGAACAAATTATACATCTAACAAAAACCAAATTCCTAAAAACACACAAACTGTGTGAAAATGCAACTGAAAACTATGTCCATAGGTAATATTACTTAGTCTAAAAGTGCATAAAAATCACAGACTACTTTTGACATGGGGGCCCATGGAGGAGAATTTGCCAGATCAGAAATAGACATTTACATTGCAACTGTTTAGATCTGACGCAGAGAAACTAGGACCTCATCATACTCCACAGACCTAAGTAGGCACTACAATGGACCCTAAAGTGAGATGCATCTTAAAAGAAATCAGTTGATTCATTGCTCACTGGATGTAAGCCTATAAATTACAGACATTGCAGATAAGATTAATCTTATTGCATATTAATAAGGAAAGTTGTGACTCTGGAAGCCTCACTCCTGAGTAGTTTTTAGCATTTCCCAGATCACTCTAAGGGATTCTTTTTGCCCACAAATACAAACCCACATGCCAGAGAGAAAAATAGATTATTGTAATATATTCAGGTGGACTAAACAGAAAGAAGGCATCAGATTTTTCCTAGAATGTAATCAACCCAATTAAAATTCAGAGGGACTCTTTTTAACTTCTTCCCTATTAAACAATACAAACTTTTCCATTTATGGAAGAAGAGTTCATCTTCTAATGTAAAAAAACCCCTGAAACAAGATGGTTTGGCACAGATCTAATTTTGCTTGCATGCATTTCTTAACTCTGTTTCATCAAGCTTCTATTCTTTGTATAAATACCCAAGTTGCTACATAAGCAAATCTTACACAAATAATGACTGTCATTAAACTGCTCATTTAAACAGTTGATTCAAGTGAAATATCAGGGTTCTCTAGTCTGCCAGATAAGCAATTGGGAAGTGTTGCTCTGTTATTTGACATGTTTCCCTTTTTTAAAATCCTAAAGAATTCCGTGACTTGCACAATAAGCAGCTTTACATTTAAACTGGATGAGCATAGATATACTGAACCAAAGAAGAAATCTATCATTGAAAGAATAAACAGCTCTTTTGATGCTTCACTGTTGACAGGCTTTCTTGAACAGAACCAAAACATTTTCTTGCTTTAGGGCACAAATAGATTTAAAATCTCACAGTGGTCAAAGCACAAAATGAAGGCAAGCTCAAGAATCACAGAGTACCTCTGTGAAAGGAAAACCTATGAACAAAGGATATTTTGTTTCAGAGTATTATTGCAAAATAAATGAAAAATTCTCACATTTTCCCCCACATGAATTCCCATCTAAGTCAATCTGCAAATATCTTTGTTACTTAATTAAATGAAAAGACACATTACACTCATCAGCTGACAATTCAGATCTTTCCCCGCTCTGTAAGTATGACCGTGGTATTTAGGCACCTCTACCACAAAAGATGTGGACACTGCAAAGAACTGTCTATACTTTAATCAAGTATCACCTAAAATGCATACACTGAACAAGAAATAGCACTTTTCAAGTCAGGTTTGCAGGCCTAGAGCAGAGTTTATATGTTGTCTTTATCAGCTGGCCTCTTTGTGCCTAGACAAAATGGACTCTCATTGCCCTCTCCACTGGCGGACACGACTCCAGTAGGCTTTCCTCAGCAGATGGGACATGGCAGCTTTGGCCCCATGCCAGAGGCACCTCCACACCTCCCTGCTTATCCTTTTAATTAATCATTACCCAGATATCCCCAATCTGATAAAAAATGTTAAATGATGGCAGAGGGGAAGGGAGCTGGATATGGAGAGTTTATGAGTAAACAGTACATAATGAATGCTGCCTCTGATGTAAGAGGCTACAGTTTAGGATTGGAGGTCAGTTGTTTCAGCACTCACATCACCCATCCAAAAATCAAGAATAAGCCTAAAAAGAAACATTTGCGCTGCAATAGTACAGAGCCAGAGAAGACTTCAAAAGGATACATTTAACAGCAGTCTAAGATTTCATAGAATGGTTTGGGTTGGAACGGACCTTAGAGATCATCTAGTACCAACCCCCTGCCATGTGCAGGGACACTCTCCACAGCCCAGGCTGCCCAAATCCCCATCCAACCCAGCCTTGAATGCTGCCAGGGAGACAGCCACAGCTTCTCTGGGCAACCTGTGGCAGTGCCTCAATAACCTCACAGGAAAGAATTTCTTCCTAATATCTAAATTTGCACTCCTTCAGTTTAAGGTCATTACCCCTTATCTTATTGCTCCCGGCCCTTGTAAACAGTCCCTCTTCAGCTTTCCTGTAGGTGCCTTCAGGTACTGGAAGGCTCTAAAAGGTCTATCTGGAGCCTTCTCCAGGTTGAACAAAGCCAACTTTCTCAGCCTGTCTTCACAGTAGAGGTCCTCTAGCCCTCTGATAATCTTCCTGGCCTTCCTCTGGACTTGCTCCAGTTAGGCCTATGTTCTGTTGGGGACCCCAGAGCTGGATGCCATTCAATTACTGTTTTTCTCTTGCACACTGCAGAGTCACTGTAACTGTAATCCTTTGCATATATTTACATCACCAAGCAAGAGCTAAATAAGAAAGATGCCAATTTCAGCCAGTTCTCAGCAAGGAATGATCTTACTCTCATTTATCTCTGACTTACACCTGCAAATTGAGGCATGAATTGCTCAACAAAAGTTGAAGGAACCAGTCACTGCCAAATCAACACCAGGAGTCCTATGAAATACAAGCAAAAACACTCCTACTGTGGTTGCAATAGGTCACAATCAGACCTCAAAGAGAAGACAGATGCTCCTTTTGTAGCTAGAAGGAAGCATCTGTGGCTCACTACACTGAGGGGGCAGGGGGGGGGGGGGGGGGGCAGGAAGAAGAGATTTCTTAGTCCTCCACAATCCCTACTGCATCACACAGAACATAGTTAGGGGAAAATAATTCCTGCCCCTACGTTGTTGCAGTCTTTCTTTGCAAAATATCAACTTTTTGGAAAAAAATATTGAGACAAAATGTTATACTTTAAAAGTATTAGTGGTGAACTGAAAAGCAGCTTGGCTGCCTCTTTGTCCCGTTCCTCCTATACAGCTTGGGCTTTCTGGCTGTACAACTGTGCCAAAGACTGTAACATAAAGGTAACAATCCTAGGATCCTTTTGTTGGCTTTGATGGCATTTTAAAGTGAAGAGTACCAGTATTATGAGGAAATATTACCTATAGTGAACCTTGCAAAGGTTTTGACTTGCAAAGCTAAAATTTCTTCTTCACCTAGTAACTAACTTGTCCAGAAGGAAGACAATAGTGACCTTTATGTGTGTTTATGAGCTCATTTAGGATGAAGTAGCTTATAGAGGAGTTTTCTATTGACTACTATGACTTATCCACAGGTATTACCAACGGGCAAGTAACAATCGTAAATAAAGCTGTACTGCTGTACAGGACTAAATACCTGTATTTTGTATCCAAAAAAAACCCCTCATAAAATATACTGAAGATCCCTAAAACACTGTTTAGCTTGTAGAACTGGAGGAAGACAAGTAGAAATTACTTTACATATCTTTAATATGCAAAGTAGGACAGATGAGAAGATGCCAAGGAACGCCATGTGCTTAGCATTTACATACAGAAGTAGTGCAACGTAACCATCGTTCAACTTTCAAGTATATCACTTTAAGATCTAGCTATAATCCAATATTGCTATTGCTTAAGCATCAAGGAAAAGATTTAGTATTCTTTCTTTGGGTTTTATGCATATAAATTTTACAGATCTGTGCTATGAATAATCACCTCTTGGAAATCATCTGCAGAGGTAAGTACACCCATTCTCAAAAGCAGAAAAGTGTCACAGATTCCTTTGCATTTGGATGTGATAGATTTTTAAAGAGGATTTAAACTAATTCTTCCCCAACAGGAACTTTCTTACAAGAATGTGGCTGATTTAATTGGTCTCACACTTGATTCTAGACAAGTTCAGTTCCAGAGGGTTTATCCAGCAGTTGCAACATACAGAGTATGCTCCAGTCTCTGCCTCATAGCTAGCCCATTTGCTTTTCATTTTCTCTCAGAGATCAAATATTGTGCTAGAGCTTCAAGAAAATCTCTTAACTGAGGCCTGGAAAGTACATACAACCCAGGATGCCACAGACACATAAGACCAAAATAAAGTTTACACAAAGAGGAATGGCTAAAATTGCTCAAAATTAAAATTATTAAATAGTTGAAAAAGAGAAACAAGGCAAGATGATACTTTGTTTCTTTGTAGGTATCTCTTTTTATGAATATACTCACAAAGTACTGTATATGTTGAAATATTTCGAGACAGTAAAAATGTAGTTTTTACCGTTGTGCATACACAAGTCCAAACAAAAGTCACTTTACACATCCTTGAATGCTCTGTTCCTTGAATGCTCTGTTCAACTGTGTCAGTCACTCGGGTTAAGGGAACACAGATAGTGGAAGTTTGCTAATAGATGGAGGTTTCAGAAAAAATATTTTAAAAGATTAAACAAGACTTGCATTTCTTCTTAGCAGCCAAACCCAATCTATTCTGAAATTGGATAAGCGTAGCATTTTAAGAGCGAGAAGTCTCTTACAGTAACTGAATAAAATCAAGTGTTTAATATTGAGGATTAATGTGTAACCCTTTTCTTTGTGTATGACTTACAGACAGTACAATTCAAGACACAACTTTATTACAGTTTAATGGTTAAATAAATCATGTTTATGAGAGTTTGTTTGCACCCCATTCTGAGTCATATATTGAGATATAGAAGTGCTTCCATGAAAAACTACCTTGCAGTATGTATTCATCGTCCTGAAACATAAATTCAACAAATTATTTTTAGATGTGCTAAAATGTAGCTCGTTCAGCAGTTTAAATAATGAAAAGTCAGGATGAAAAAAACCCAACAAAAACCAAACAGGCCTTGCAAATTTGCAAATAATGTAATCTCAAGGAATCTGCCTGATACTGTCAGTTCATACTCTTGATTCCCTTAGAAAGATTATATCCTTGAAACAGCACTTGTGAATTAGAGAAGACTGCATCTGCATGGCAGCTACTGAGACAGTGCTTTTACATACAAGGATAGAATAAGGAGCTTTTACTAGGTAAGTACATCCTTGACTACAATGTAGAGTAAGGTGTGGCAATCAAAACCAAATAGCTTGTAAAGACACACAAAGAAGGAAGCTGCAACACCACTGGAGTGCTTAGAGTTCTCCAAACTGCAATTTACTCCAAGTATAATTTGCAATCACTGACCAAGGCATCATCCATAGTAAATCAAACAAGGCAGGCAGTTCCCCATGGTTAATCATCTGTACTGGTTATGTCTGAAATTGAATTTTGTTGGATCTGTGACCAAAACACTGATGTTTTATCTATTGCTGAATAGCACTTGCAGAGCATCAAAGCCTTTTCTGCTTCTCACTGTCAGCAAGTAAGGTTGGGGTTGCACAAGGAGTTGGGAGATGATGCAGCCAGGACAGCTGACTGCAGCTGACCAAAGGGACTTTCCATACCTTATGGCATCATGCTCAGCATATTGAGCTGGAGGAAGGAGAAGAATGGGGAAAATGTTTGGAGTGAGGGCAAATAGCCATTAAGCATGATGGAGCCCTCCTTTTCTGGAGTTGGCTAAGCACCTGCCTGCCCATGGGAAGTAGTGAATTAATTCCTTGTTTTCCCTTGCTTGCACCTGCAATTTTTGCTTTACCTATTGAACTGTCTTTATTTCAAGCCAAAGAGATTTTCCCCCTGTTGCCCTTCCCATTCTCTCCCCACTGTAGGCGGCAGTCAGCAAGGAGATGTGTGGGGCTTCACTCCGTACCAGGGCTAAACCACATCATCTAAGACTGAAGGTGATCAGATAGCTGATAAGCATTTTAAGCAAAAGGCTAATACAAATGCAATCCTTACAATGCATCTCTTCTGACGTGCTTCAAAAAAGTGAACCTCTTTGAACAACTTTTATGAACTGGTATTATTATAATATCTAAGCCAGAGTGGTATGAACAGCAAGATACACCTGAAAAGACTGTAAAACACAAGACAAAGGCATGCTGATAGAAAGTTCCAGGAGGAGGAAACAATAAAAAAAAGGTAGCCGTGATGCTAGTATGGAATATGACCCCAGAATTAGCTTGTATTGTACCAGGCTCTGTATGAACTGTGGGGGAGAATTTTCCTACCCCATTTTAAATTGTCAAATGATGAAGAAACAAGCAGAGGAAGAAGCAAGTAAATAATACAAGTACAGATGTGCAGAACATTTTTGTTATGCTGATCATGAAAACCAAGCATGCAGATCAGTGTGGTGATTTCTAACTATTGAAAAAGGAAAGACCCTCTCCTCAGAGTAGGATCACTACAATAACAATACCGAAGACTCTTCTCCAATCGCAAAGTAACAGTGTTTCAGTGCCACAGCTATTACATACCACCTCGTATTTAAAAGGTTCTGCTAAAAATGAGTTACAGCTGTAAATCCCCACTCTTAGATCAGCTGTAAATCCCCACTCTCAGATACAGCTCTTGTTGGGTAAAGATACTTGCAGATATGAGGTGCCCACAAAGGAGAAAAGAATAATTTTCAGACACAGGTAAATAAATATCAACACGTAAAAGGCAGTTAAATATATTGAAAAAACAACATCACATTGTGAATCCAAGCACCTTTGGAAAACCTTTAGCTTCCTATAAATTTTAGGAACTTTCTGACTTCTGTAGCCTTTGAGCACCAGAGTATAAGCCATGCAAATAAACCCTACCCATATCTACTGACTTTTCTAACTGTCCAATCTTTATTGAGTAGTACAACCAATTTTGAAGGTCCCTCCAGACATTCACTTATCTGCTTCTCCACATCATCAAGCCCCACTCCTCTGACATGCACCCTTATGGCAGAATACTTCATGCTCATACTAACAAACAAGTCAGGCTTCCAAAACAAGAAGACTGCACCCAAGACAACCTACCAGAAATGGTCCTCACCACAAGTGACCATTACACCAAACCAGGAGGGTACTAGCTGTCCTGATGCAAAACAATAACAAAGACCATCTGAAAACTAGAGACAGCTGAGTGTCTGCACCCACAAATATTCCCAGACATGTTTAGTTCACTGGCGATAAAGCATGCTGCAAATTCAATACCATCTGAAGTGTCCAAGAGATTGAAGTCCCAACGGGGTCTGCACTCTGCAGTGTCTGATGCTCACTCAGTGCAAGCTCACAAGGGTCACTCTTCCAGTTTGCTGCATGCCTGTTGGGCATATCACTGCCTCACTAGTCAGGAACAGCCCACATCTCAACAAGGCCCCCTACAAAGCACGGGAACTCTTTGGGGTATCTATTATCATAGGCAGCAATGCTAGCACCTTATCTATGCTCCTCTTTCTCCAAAGAGACATGGAGGCAAAACCACTGGCAGAAAGTGAAGCAAAGTTCCTCCAAATGCTCTAAACATGACTAGACCTCTTACGGTTCACTGACCAGCCTGAATACAGGACACCATCATGAGCCTTTCTGTATTTCCAGAGTATTGTAGCAGCAATTCTGTTATCCTACTCTACAGGACACTGTTAAGCCAACTGTTGTAGGGGGAACGGCGGAACCTTTTCTTTTGAAGAAGGAAGCAAGCACAAAAAATCCTGCTGCATATTCAGCCAAGCTTGCTGAGGTGGACATGTGTTTTCCATGCTCTTTCCTCCAAGTACACAGTCATCCTGCCAGTACAGCTCTAAACTGATGTTGTGTTTAACTACTACCGCAGCCTTCACTTCACCACAAGTTTACCTCATGAAAGCTTTTTCTATTAATGGGGAAAAGGCCAGGTCTTACTTACGATGTAAATTCAGAAGCAGTATCAAAGAAAACCATAGATACACCAAGTTTCTGTTTGTGCATGTAAATCACATACTTAATACTCACTTGTTTAGTTAAGTAAGGATTTTATGTCCATGCTAAAGGAGGGCCAATTAAAAAGTTCTCATAAGGAAGAAAGGAAACTAGCAACACATATGTAAAATAAATTATAAAGGAGCACTGCTATTAATTTGCAGAGTCAAACTAGAGTTCAGATTTAAATGCTTATTGAAATATATGTAAGATTTTTTCTGTCCCTTGTGTGCTATAAATGACTTAAAAATAGTATGACATTTGGGACTGCAACTTTGGTCTTACAGCTTTCAAAATATATAAGCAAAAGTATTTACATAGCTATTTTGGTCATTCATTGAGAGAAGTTATTTGGATTTTCACATGGTCTGGCAACACATCTGCAAATTTATGTTATTTAGAACACATGTTTCATGAAACATAATTCCAATTAAAGAGCTGTTCTATATTTAAACTCGACCATTTGTAATTATTTTTTTTTAAAGACTGGGTGTATGCGTTTAAGTTAAAAATAGAACATAAGAGGATTTAAATATATTGAGGATAATATCATTACCACTGGTTTTGCTTTCTATAGCAATTTTTATCCCAGGGTTGCCATGTGTTAATTAAAGCTTCTGTTCAGAAGAGCCTTCTTCTCCAGGAAGGCTATTTAGCACATGCTTAGTGAGACTCATGCATAAACTTAAATTTAAGCCCATTTTAATGTGGCTTCCTGAACAATGATGTGGCTTTAGCACGTAGGTGAGTTTTTTCTCTTTGCAATTCACTAAATTGCACACTATCCCCAGATCTTCTTGTAGTCAGCCTCTTTATATGAATTTTGCTCTACTCTGGTCCTGAGAAATTAAAGACATAGATCCATATCACAGAATCACAGAATCACAGAATCTTAGGGGTTGGAAGGGACCTCAAGAGATCATCGGGTCCAACCCCCCTGCCAAAGCAGGTTCCCTATCTCATATTACATAGATAGGCGTCCAGACGAGAGTTGAATACCTCCAGAGAAGGAGACTCCACCACCTCCCTGGGCAGCCTGTCCCAGGGCTCTGTCACCCTCACTGGGAAAAAGTTCTTCCGCATGTTGGTGCGGAACTTCCTGTGCTCCAGCTTACAGCCGTTGCCCCTAGTCCTGTCCCCACAGACCACTGAAAAGGGGCTGGCCAATTCCCCCTGCAACCCATGTCTAAGATTTTTATAAACACTAATTAGGTCTCCCCTAAGTCTTCTTTTTTCCAGGCTGAACAGACCCAGCTCACCCAGCCTTTAATACATTGATATACCATCAATGTATTAAAGCTTCCCAAGAGAAGAGAGATCACAGGAAATCACTTACCACATATTTTCCAATCTGGTCCTTCATTTGGGGGAGATTTCCTTTTCCAGAGCAGTCTAGACTCCTAGGGATTTTTCTGAAAATGAAGACCTGTGTAAAAGGGGGAACTCAAACCGAGGCTCCTCAGATTTACTGGTTCAGTCATATTTGGGTCTAAATTTGCAGAAAATTAACTTGTTATAGCAACATTAGATCTCTGGTTGCCATTAATGTCAGTGGTAGTCATTACAATTTACAGCCTCACAAAGTCAACATACACTTAAATATTTGTAGGATAAAGAAAAATCAAATGATGCTATATTTGATCACTGTTACACATGCCTCAGGAGTTTCCCTTTACGATATATTTATGAGTTCCATGTAGAGTAATTTAACCAAAGTAACATGTCAAAAGGAGACAGTTCCATTCCCAGCATGGACAGCCCAGCAGACACAAACCTGATCTCATTTAGAGACCTGCAAGTACATTAATGCAACCACAAGCCTAAGTTAGCATCCTAAATTGCATAAAAATGTTACTTCTTTTCCTGTTTCAAGTTGTAACTTGAAGAGTATGGCAATGCACTGTAGGAAGGCTTCAAGTCTGAGCAAAGGAAATGAGATATCCACTTTCCAATAGGTCATTGAAAAGGGGAAAGACGTCTAACCCAGAGTCCACCCGCCTTGAAGTGTCCTGTCATGTTTTCAAGAAAGCAAGCAAGATCACATGACCAAGAGCAAATAGTTAATATATTGCATCTTTGTTGCATATGTGTATGCAGTATTTAATATTTTTCCTCCAGAACGCTCAGCATTGGTCTGAGTGGGCTGCACACTGCAAGCTCCATGTTTGGCCTTTGCCATTGCCGAGTCCCAGCAGTGCTCACTGGACGTCTATTAGAAACCATATTGAGATTGCCAAGCTCAGATAAACTTTTTTTCTCCTTTACAGTATGTCTAGCCATCAGAGGTAGGAAAGATAATGGCATTTTATGTGGTCTTGTCTGAAGCCTTAACCTGCACCTGCTCTTCATAGATCAGCTCCAGGCAGACAGATGTTTTTATAAGGTAAGTGTTAATAGAGAACTCTGTGGTCTTAAACACATCTTTGGAAGTACCACTCAGCAGCATTTGAACGCTGATGTTCTTACGTCCCTCGAGTTCCTTTAAAACTCCATGTCAGGAAGATGTCTCAAAGGAAAATCCACTCTCTTGCAAAGTTCCTGCCGAGCTCACAAAATGAGCAGTGTAATAGTAACTAACCATGGCAGTTAAGCATTTTAGAATAAGTATATTTGTACATCCACTTCAAAGTGGTGAACTTTGCTATCTACTCAGAGATTGACAGGCATAGTAAGGTAAGAATCCTAAAAACAAGCTGCAGAGAGGAAAGGGATTTCTGATGAACTCTACCAATGACTCCTTCCTGCTGCAGGTACTGGGAGCTCTCGGCGAGCACCATGAAGCATTCGCTTAGCACAAGGCCTTATGCATAAATTGCTGGAAAAACCCTAAAAAAACCCCCACCACAAACACCCTAAAGGTTTTGTCATTTCAAAGCACACCTTTTCACTGTCCCTGAATCACAAAGGGCCCATGTGAAGCAGAGCTCACAGCAGGGCAAAGGCTTATTAAGCCAACAGCTGGATTCTATCCTGACTTCAATTTCTAATTTCAGAGTTTAGCCTCAAGCGATGCGTCATTACTTGTCTCATACTGAAGTAACAGCAACAGATGATCACAACAACACAATTTTTGCAGAAAATCTCATTTCCAAAAGTAGAGCACAAGACACCTTGCCTGTTCTCTGCTGACGCTTGCTGTTTGAAACTCCACCTGTTCCAGATATAATAAAACTCTGAAAACACAGACTTTCTGTGGAGCTGGCAGGCACATTTCTCCACTCAAGAAGTTGAACACTCAGAGTTACATTTTCTAAACATGGTATTCAAAGAGAGTCCTTGAGAATTACTCTCAGTTTAGGCTTATAGTTTGGTGCATCTGGTGGAAAGTGAACTAGAGATCAGCTCTAACTGGTTTGTCCCTGACATCTGTTGAGTGTTACAGATTTAATGCTTCCCATGAGCCAAGCACACAAGTCTTCAGGCTCAGAGATGGCAACCTCTCTTCTGAAGGTCTCAAACAGCATTGGATCTGAAGGAAAAAGACTATTCTCCTCGCAGTACTTTAAGAGAGACAACATACCAGGACAAGCTGAAGATAAGTCCCAAATACCAGCTGCAGAGACCTGTAATTCACCAAATCAGGGCTTTGTTGGGTTTTGTTTATCTTCCAGGTGCTCAGTGTCCTGGTAAAGTTCACTGAGGTAGAGTCACAGACATACTAAACTCCCATGTTGCCATGCAACTCATGCTACAGTGTAGATAACGTAGCTGCCTACTGAAAGTCAAAAGCTGCTCCATTGTGACACTCCGGCTAAACATTACTTTGCAATAAAGCTAAAAATGGAATAATAAAAAACATGATTAATATATGAATTATAATTAAAATACCAGTTTATTCTATTGAATGCCTAGTATTTTATGTTATTTCTTATATAACCATCAATAATAATAAATATTTAGCATTATAAAGCTGCAACACTGGCAAAAGGCACTTCCTTAAGTATTTGTTTTGCTTGACATCAAAAGCAGAAAAATGGAATTGTTTCCCACCAAGAACATCCTGCAAAATCTCTTTGGGAATTGCAGCCCTCTCAGAAGTACCACACACCATCACAGAACACTTATTTAAAACACTTGGAAGAATGCGAGGCTGACACCATGCATGAGATCACGCTTTCTGTCTCCCTAGCTTGATTTTTTGTATGGCATTTGCCATCTCGCCAAGACATTTGTTCCACCTCTCAGACCATTGGCCATAATGAGAAGATTTATTTTATTTCTTTGAACACTGCAATCAGCATGATTTTGCAGAGTATGCATTGATCTCTCTAGATTTGCATTCACAGAAGTGTCTCAAGACACTGTGAGGTGGCAGATGCTGCTCTTGGGTGGCCAGGAGGTTGTCCCAAAGACTGCAACCAAATATTACATCTGATTACAACGTTGCACATGCATTTTTTTCTAAATTGGATTGAAGTCTATTGAGATTTTTTCCAAGCTAGCCCTAAAGACAAGGCGGCCCCCAAGCTCCTCTTGGAATTCTAGCAGACCACAAAAGAAAATATGTTAAGGGCTAGATTAAATCCATCCTTTACACGGGCAGAAAAGGACAAAAAGAATACAAGAATAGTTCCTTCTTGTCATGCTTTGAGCACCATGAGCTGTAAAACAGATGAGGGGAAGCAGCACTGCGGCTTGATCCCACACTGCACTGGGAACTGCTTCAATCCTCCTAGTCCAAAGGGTGAGTTATGAAAACACCCCTTCTGAAGCACAACATCTCCGAAGGACTGGGGAGTGTTCAAAGGGATTGTTGCTATAAGCTCACTTTGGCTTTACCCTTCCTCCCTCTCCACAAATCTGCTACTGGCCACTGCAGATCTATCATTAAGCTACAGACATCTTCGGTCTGCTCTAGCTTGCCCATCTTTATAGGCTCAACCTCACATAACTTCAGGACTTTTTTAGGAGAGATCTTGTTTTCCTGAAGCATGTTTCTCTCTCTCTTTTTGAATAGCAGTGCTTATCAGACCTGTTACATCAGCTAATTTTTTCTCTCCCAATGCATCAGCTCATATTCTTCCCCCAAAGCACATCAAAGTATCTAAAAAATATTGCTACATCTCATAGGCATTTCATATTTCAAGTCTGGCTTTGTACGGCCTATAGTTTTTGAAAAACACCAGCGACTTCCTACTACAATTTCTTCCGTTATTTTTAATAGAGCCTGCTTCTGCTTAATGTGCTTTTGAAATCACTCTAATTACACAGTTATCTTCCAGTACATCTGCACAGATGTGTGCAAAAAGACCTCTCCAGAAGCCTTAAGGCATATTTGCTCATCTGTTTCAGTACATAACAGGTTATTCTGGATTGGAAACCAGGCGAACATGGTTTCAGACACTGTGGCAGCACAGAAGCTGCATCTCCTTCCCCAGGCAGTGGAAGCCCTAAATCCCTACAGAACTGCAGAAGCTAAACCCACCCAAGCTTTCAGTCAGAGTCCTCCTTTAGGAAGTCTTGCTTTCAGATCTTGGAAAAGGTCACATATTTAAAGGGATATGAAACAAAAATGTTGTTGCTGCCTAATTTTCAAGGCCGTAGGCAAAAGGTTTCTCAAGGGCCTTGAAGAAAATGTCAAGGTACAGAGAATGGGGGTTTTTTCTTCATAAAAACCTTTCCTGCCTAGATGAAAGTTTACTACTCTCAGCCTGCAGAGGAAACAGAGGAAAACAGAAATACTGTATATACTATAACCACCCCAAGGCACAACAAGAAAAAAATATTAAAAAAGCAGAAAGAAATAATTCACAGCAAGGTTAGGGAAACATAAGAGAACAATTAAAATAATGTAACATAACAGGTGTAAGAAAGCAAAATGAATTGATTAGATAGGGCTGGATCGACATTAGACACTAGTGCGGCCTGACCTTTAGAATAAAGGTGTACAAACAGTAAATTACTGCCAAAACCAGTTTGTGATCTACTGCCAGTAGCAGCTAATTTGCTACAGTGGAAGAGGAGGGGTGGTGTGAGATTACAGCTGCTGTTTGTGCATGGAGGAAGACAACACAGCATGTATTTCTGGGCACCACCACGCTCACTAAACAGAGCTGGCATGCAATGTTTCAGGGTGTTCCTCGTCATGGTTCAGGGGCATTTCAGTGGCCCAGAGGATGTCTAAGGCATGTACGAGAAAGGAAAACAAACCCCAATGTCGCCACACACAGATGTGAAGACAACAGCCTGCGCTTGGAGTGGCACAATGGTAATGACCGTGAAATGCTGAGGAAACTGGGTTTTGCATGCACAGTGTTCATGGGCGAATTCCCATGGGAAAAGGGAAAGGTTCCTAGTGTCCCAACCCTTACTGTGCTTGCTATGTATTCAACATCTGGAGAGAGACTAGGGAGCCTGACACTAACTCTAAGATAGCTACCTACTGATAATTCTTAAAACTTTTTTTGTTGCTCTGGGGATGCACTGAAGAAGTGCTTGTCCTGTCTAGAGAGACAGTAGATGATCCAAGGTCAGTAGATCAAAAACTTACTTCAGAGATGCCTGCAAGAAGGCAATTTGGAGGGAGAGCCATTAACTGCAGGTCATGCTAAAAGATTGTGCTGTATCCCAAAGAGAAGAGAGCAAAGAGGACCCCTAAGGACATCTCAAACAGTATTCGTGCTTGAGCTTTATTCATTTGATCTGGTGTCATAAATTTATGATCCCTGTAAATGGATATCGCTCCCCAGTTGGTCTTTACAGCTGCTCATGAGGTAACATGCTGACAACACTGCTCAGCATTTACATCACTGCTTCCTGAGATGGATACAAATCATAGCTATAAATGATATATTAGTACATATGAGAAGGACCCTTACTCAGTCAAAACAAAGTTTTAAACATGAGGAGGCAACCAATGCAAACATGGCTTTCCCTGTCTAACTGTTTGAAATAAACTGTTTCTCTATCACAAAGCTGTTGTAGCCACAAACAACAGTGGAAAGCCACTGTACTTAGAATAAATATTTGCTTCCCCAAAAAGCTGACAGGCAAAGTCCTCCTGCAAGTCAAGTTAGCCTAGGATAAATTTTTAATTTATCAGATGCCATAAGAGTTTGCAGTTATACTAGCAAGTAAGAAATCTCCTTGAGTTTACGATCTTAGAACCTAATTGTAAACTGAATGCAATTATAAAGCTATATATTATAGGGTGGTGTGAGATACTCTCCAGTTACACATCAACAAAATTTCCATTACAATATTATTTCACCCTATATTCTTAGGCTTTAAAACTGATTTTGGTTACAGCAGCCATATAATTTCTCTGCTACTTTTAGATGCGAGACTCTAAACTGTGACACCTTATAAATATCTCTGAGGAAGATAAACTTCCAGTATTTGGGTTTTGCTTAATAAAGGAGGAGAAAGACAGAAGGGAAAAAAAACCAAACAAGACAACTTTAGGGAGGTAATCTAGTTGACTTCTAGAACAAAGGAAGAGACTAGTCAAGTACATTTGACACTTAGGCCATCTTGCAATAGAATGGGAATGAAAGTTATTAAAATCTGATGTCAGTACTTAGCAAAACCAGGTAGAAACTCACAGTAAGATGAAACCACACATACAGCAAATACTCAATTTAGTATCACATTTTCTAATAATTCTGCCAACAACAGTTAACAGGATTTTAATATATTCTTATTAGGACGTACTTAAGCACAGTGTTTCTGAAGGATGATACTTTCTGCTCTTCCTCCATTTTTTTTTCTACAGAACTTGAAAATGATCCTAAAAGGAGTTATTGACAGATGCATCTTTGGCTTATGTGGCCACCCAAGATGTTGTGATATTATTAAATGTATAAAAGAAGGAGGCAACTAAGCACATGCCAGAAGCACAGTCATTGCTGGGGACAGAAGCTTTTCTGTGAACTCTCCTTGTGAATGTAAGTTTACAGACAAGGGAAGTGGAGAGACAATTTCAAAGCGTGGAGAGGTGGGACAAAAATTACAGTAGAGTATATACACTGCACAGCTTCAGGGAAATTGTGTGTGTGGGAAGGAAATGCTCTGAGCATGCATCAGCAGTGAAGAGGGGCAGACTCTCTGCAAGTGAAACATCTGGAAAACTACTCTCCAACCTTGTGGGGCCCAGGCACATCCTCCTCTCTGAGGGGGGTGCTGGCTCCCAGGATCACTAAATTCATTCGTCTGAAGTTGTTCTAGACATTTTTTTAAACTTACCTATTTGCCCTCCCTACAAAACAAATTAAATTCTTTTCCAGGTTAATGTTAACAGATTTTTTTTTCATACTGATTGGCTTTTAGTTTCCTATGGGCAAAGAAAAGAATTCTTAGGTATGGTTTAAATTTGAAGTTAACTTCCTGTTCTCCATATGACCTTGTAAGTAGGCTCTTGTAGTAAAAGCAGGTTTAGACATAGCAGAAACTAATGCTGCTTAGGGGTTTGTTTTCAGCCTTTAATAATCAGATGGGTAACTTTGTCCCAGAGGGTCTGATGTACACCTAAATAGTTATTCAGGCCAGCCTGGTGAGCACAAGAAAGCTCTCCAGAACTGCAGTCAAAGGCAGAGCAGCAAATGCTTTAAATGTGGGTAAAGAGTGGGGGAGCACAGAGACCAAGTCGTGCTGATATACTGGACTGGCCTTCTGCTATTATTCACCAGAAATTTGGAACAGATTTCCCTTTACTTCAGGCTCTGCTTTATATATAGGAATAGGGCTGGGCAGTATTTACATCTTCCTGACTCTTTATGGACAGTCCATGCTCCCAGCACAAAAGCTTAATCCAGCCACACACACCTACCAAAAAGAACATTGGACAGCCACACACTACTGCTCTTCCGCACTCCAGATGCTACCTACTCTGCAACAGAGACTAAGGTAGTTTTGCCCTGTGGGGATCAAGAAATCTTCTGCCTTCTCTCCAGACTCTTAACTGAGTGTACCATAACAGAGAGCCAAAGCCGAATTGATAAGTGATAATAATTATTGAGATCCATTGCGGCTGGATTTGCGGAGGCACGTGTGGAGTTAACCTGCGCAATCAGTGAAAACCTCACTGTTCATCCCGATTCCAAATGTGTCATGTAATGCAACGAAAAAATGTGGATTATTTTTTCCATTAAGGAGATTTGTAATGTGTCATGTTGTTCCATTAGTGGCTGAGGGATTACTCTCCCAGAGAATCTTTGAAAAGAAAGAATTCAGAGATGCAAAGTATAACAGGATGAACAAAGGAAAAGGTGATGCAAACATCTTTTCTAAGTGTTTTTGAGCCATACTTCACACATGCCTGTACAATTCTCCTTTCTAAGCCAACTGTAATGGCCCTCTTAGCATTATGATGACACATGCATATGGATGGAAATCTCTCCAGAGCTTCCTGAATGCTTTAAAAGCCCAAGAGACTGCATTTTAAGTATTCATCCAGAGTGCTCCCCTTCAACACATGTATCAGTGCAAACTGACAGTATTACAGAATATTCATGCCAGATCACATGTTACCAAAATTGGACTAAAACTGACAGCAGCCCCACTGCCATCGCCCCTGCTCTGTAATAATGCTTGGTCAAAGCCTCAGAACTACAAGCACGCAGGCTTTTGCGTAACCAGTCCGTCATTTATGTTGCTTGTTGCCCAGGCACTGAGACATGCAAACCCATATTGAAGTTTTTCTGCAATGCAATTACTTGTTGATACTGTGCCAAGTTCAGACAAATGGTTTTCATGCATCATTAAACATATTTGGAGTGGGGATCCTACAACAGGTTTCAAACTAACTTCAATAGGCTTTATTATCAAGCTTTTCATAAGAGGCCCACTTCTCAGCTTCTGGCTATGTTTTCATAAACATTTAAAATACAGAGTTAAAATATCAGCTTCCCAGGAAGTGCCATATTTAGCTGCTGAGGATTTTTTAAGATGAAACTGATAAAACAAGTGCCTAGTAGTGTCCCTCCAAATGAGGTAAAGGTGTCATTTTCTGCCTTCAACAGCAGTATTGTCTGGTTTATTTCTCCATGCTGGCTCATTGTGTACACACATATGTGTGTGTGTGTGCATATATATAATCATAGGTCGTGGGGTTTTTTTGGTCACATGAAGGAAAACATCAACCTATTGCAATTTTGTATGAGCTGTCAATAAGGAACCAAATCCAGCTTTGTTCTGCCTTCCCTCACCTCACTATTTTCTACTGCACAAAAGGAAGCAGCTCTATAATAAACACATTTATCTTTCTAAAAAAGATCCCCATTATAGGTATTTAGCAAAATAGGAGGGCTGAGGGGAGGTGTGACAGTACACTCCAAGAGATAGAAAGAACTCTGAGCAGAAACATGAAGCTATGACATATGTCTTTCCTATGATGACAAAATAAAAGCCTGCATTTGACTGTCTTCCTTGAAACTTTAAGTCCAGATTCCCCACACACAGCAGTCTCTAAGCAGCTTAAACCTAGAGTGGGCTAATGAGCTGGATGAAAGCATGGCTTTTGAACCAATTCAGGCTCCTGCCTTCCTGCTGTTTGAGGGTTTAGAGGGAGAATCTGGGATTGAGAGCATCAGCCAGCTAATCTTTCACTTCCAAAGTCTATTTACAAACATATTTTTGGTCTTTACTTCCCAGTTGTCTCCTAGGCACTTGAGTATACTAAAAGTTGAGAAACTTAAAATTTAGGCACATAATCACTATATTTATTAACAAGCTAAAACAAAGTTAATATTCCATTTTATTTTTCTAGGGCAGTGGAAGGTATCTTGCTGGGGGTGGTGGTGGGAAGGAGTGCATTTTTACTTCCTTTAAGCATATAAACCATAAAGGTTGGCATTTTTTTGTATCAACGTAACTGCATCCACATATGGTAGTGTTAAAGAAGGTACACTTGGGTTTTTTTTAACCTATGTCTGGATAATCAAAAAGTTATGAACCACATGCAGAGAAACTGGGAAGGCAGAGATATCTGGTAATAGGCTGGTTTTGCATGGTTGTATTCTGCCTGGAACAAGTTTCCTCCTAATCCGAAATAGCCCAGGTCTGCTAGCTGCCAGGGCACATTGCAAGGCACCAGTATTTGTGCAGAGTGCAGTAGAAGATAGGTATTACATCTGTGTGTGGGAGAAGTGTTTCAGTTTCTGGCAGAGGGCTGATTTCTGCTTGCTGCTGGGGTAAGCTGCTATTTAATTTCACGGTGAATTGTGTCAGCGTTCTGTTTCTCTTTGCAGTATAAATCCTAGTAAATTGCCAAACACAATATATGTTTGCTTTAAACAACCTATTCTCATTGTCCATTGACGGGCAAAATTCTAACCTACTAAAATGAGTATAATCCACTAAAATCACTTTACCCTGTGGAGGAAGCAGCACATCAACAGCTTACGTAAAGTAGCAACCTCTCTCTCTTTCATTCCTAAACGCTCCACGTTTCTCAGTGTGTTTGAGCCAACTATCTCTATTTTTAATACACTTATCATCGCATAGCCCTGTCCAGTAGAAAATGGATATGGCAACACCCATTTTAAAGATGAAAAATTCTGACATAGACAAGCTATGGGCCAAATAAACTGTGCCTAATAGGATTTCCAAGAAGTCTTCCATGCCTCTTCAGAGGCTTCAAACACTGTGACAATCTGGCTTCTCTCCACTAAGTCACTTTTCTTGTTTTCTCCTGCATATATTCCATTACCATGGGTGGTGAAGAGGTCTGAAGCAAAGTGAAACGCAGTCTTCAGACTGCATCCTTTTACACTTTAGGAAGAAGGTACCTGATAAAACATGACTGGACCAAGTATACCGAGTCTTTAACTCATATACAATATATTGGCAATTTTTCAAGGTTATTAAATCGAACCATGTTATTTACCCAAAGAGAGACAGTACCAGATAGAAGTATAGTTATACAGTGATTACAAGAAACCCAGATGCTTCTCGACACTACAGTGTCAAAGCCATAAGGAAGCTTCATCTCACCCATCCTCCCACAGCTGTATATTCTATCTGCTGAGGCAGAGGAGGCTGATCCTTTTGTCACATTTTCTTCTTACTATGGCTTTTCACCATACAAGCTGGTTTTCACAATGCCATTTTTCCTATCAACTCAACAACTTTTTTCTGTAAAAACATCTAACTGACCATTTCCCCCCTTACTTCTTGCCCCAAATTTTCTGATTTCTGACTGACAGCTAATCTCTCCCACTGACAGTTGCTGGCACATGAACACTTCCTTAAGTGCTGGAAACACATGGTCAGCCCATCAGGCTGGATTACGTGTTTCTGGACCTATATTACTATCCTTTGTCAAGTATTTGAAACCTTTTAATAAGGGGGTAACAAGAACTATCAGCACACCCCAGGTTTAGTCAGTCATTTAACTCTGCTCTGCTCTCACTTCCACCTCTCCTCACTCTCAAGGCTGATTGATTTTTTTTGATCACCAAGCAGCAATTCTTAACTTCACTTCGTGACTTTAGGAATGTTTTTTCATGGCTGGAATTGGAACACCATGGTCGGTCGGTTTGGTGCTCTAAACGGAGGATGCCATAGTCCCAGCCCTTTATCTCCCTTCCCATTCCCTTTCACAGCATCCTTTCTTACTTTGTGCCAGCTCAAGTCTTTTGCAAATGCAAAGTGAGCATTTCAGGGTTTTTCAGATTATTAGGGCTTTAAACCCTCTCCTTAGTAGTCAGGAGGTTGAGATTTGGAGGTGGAATTGCATCTCTAAACTGGCGCAGGACAGTCCTCTGAGACAAAGTCCAGTTTAGACTAAAATGCTTAAATGCTGGACTGACATTGCTTTCTATGACACCAAAAAAAAAAAAAAAACCACCAGTGGAAAGGCTTAATTCATTCAAGTTTGGATTGAACAGAAAATATGTGATCTGTTAAAAAATTATCATTTCTTTCTAAATGAAAACATCACTTCATCCTCTCCATTAGAGTACACAATGTTCACAGGCATAGGTACATCTTACATAAATTACTGATGGTCTAAACAACATATGGTTTAGTTTGAATATTTTATTCAGCTCTGTCATGGGATTTAACTTTAAGTGAAGTCTTAATTCCATCTGAAAGGCCCACAAGACTTCTTCCCCAAAAGCAAACAAAAAAAAAAAATCAAAGAAAGTCTTGGACTGAATCCAGGCGACCCAGTATAATTCAGAATTCAAACACCAGTGTCACAAGGAATAATCTAAAGTCACAGGAAAGGACAGAAATAGCACAATAAAGCTTTTTCTCACACTGTCTAGTGTGCTTCATTTGTGTGAGAAATTGTAAGGGAAAGGGTAGACCTCAGAAATCTTCTGTGGATTAAAACAACAAATGGTGTTCAAGAGTATCCTCTTGAACAGTCTCCTGCAGGGTTTGTCTGCATTTAAGAAAGTGAAACACAATATATCACCACTGTCCTAATCACAAGATATAGGAATGGATTTATCCGTTATCAAGTACTCCCTTAAAGTAGGCTGGGACTAATAGTAATAGGACATGAATGCTCACCTATGCATTAGGCTCTTGTTTGGGTTGTGGTAGCAAAGTATCTTTTGGAAATACCATATAAATGAGCATCAGATACAAAAGTTGTCATCTACATTTCAGCTCCTGAGAGGAACTTCTCCAGCATACGTATAAATTCTTTGAAAGCCTATCCATTTTCCTCCCTGAAACAGTTAACAGGAAAACAGTTTAATTATCATGCAATGTATGTTTTCACTGAGAGATTTTTATTCTGAAGACACACCTGAGAGAATCCCACATTGTTGAGCTACCAGATTATCACCCAGTTTGGCTGATCTTTCCATATGTGCCATTATTTATCTAACCTCTCTTTGTGTTGCCTACTGAAAACCCTCACTTTAACCAACTACCATCCAGGAGAGCAGTTAAGAACACGTCTTGCTTGAAACACATGAGTCCCCAGCCTCTGCTACAGCAGCAAAAGCCTGTCCTCAGAGAGTTTATAGCTACCTAAATGTGACGCTTGGCACTGGTGGTTTCAGCAGGCTGAGGAACAGATTCCATGTTTTGCTCTTTGCTCATCTCAAACATTCATTTGTAAACCTATAATCATGCTCACAAGGGCTACTGATTCACATACTGACCAAAGCCTCCTAAATCCCCAAGTTGCAATTAAGGTTCTTCTTCAAGATCTGACTTTTGAGCAAGCTGCTAAGGTCTTTTTGATGTACATTTTTGCTGCTGCGCCTACATTTGGTTCTTTTCTTTCCCATGTTGCTAGCAGGGGAAAAATATATAGGTGCCTAATAACGAACTTAAATTATGATTCAAATCATCTAGGCTTCATTTTTAGTTCTGCGAGCACAAGGTCTCAAAGCATTCTAGTTTTGTCATTTATTTTGTATTTGTAAATCCTACTCTTAGTGTAAGGGGATTATGAGAACTGCTAGGGACAAGGGAATAATAATCCCCACCAATATTTCCTTTGAAACGCAGACCTTGGGTTCCCTAACGGTAAATCTTTCCAATGGATTAGTCACAGAAACTCACTGCAAGAACATCATATCTCTACTCAAGTTAAAAGTCTCTTCTAAACATACTTAAAACCATTTACTTCATTTATAAAACAGCTATTCTTCAGTTAATGTTTTTCTGCTTACTGATTACTTAGAAAAGTTATTAAGTTTTCATTTAAAGACATCCAAAGTTAAAAAAACCTTTTCTTTGATTCACTAAGTATCTGCAGGAAAACAGCCTTTTCTACGTACATTTACAGTAGAATAAATACTGAATGATTTCACTATTGAAATTACATTACAGGAGAGCTCAAGAAAAGCCTGATTTTGGACTTCTGCCCAAACTATAAAAATAAATGTGTGAGAAAGAAAAGCAGAACAAGATTCTTAAAACGATGATGTGAATTGGGTAACTTCATCAAATGCTTGATTTAGGTATGGTATTAGCAGGCTAAGGAAGAGTGTCATAATTAGTGTCCTAGTAAGATATATTCACTCAGTGTCCTAAAGACTGTCCTTAAAAGCACTCTATCTTTTAAGACCAAACCACAAGTGGTCCCTTTTTGCTACTAGTCTTTTGGTTATAATAATAATAAAATCATTATATTTAGTCATTGAAATAAAGTCTAAGTCTTCTGATTTCGGTCCAGTCCAGTGCTTGTGAAAAAGAAAGCAAGGTCACTTGTGAAAAAGAAAACAAGCCTGCTTTTTATAGGATTGCATTGATTCACATGAAAAAGGTGCAAGAAACCCACTACACCTAAGTGGGAACTTGGGACCAGAGCTGATAGTCATCATCCAGCCTTCACAAACAGCTATCTTCATCAAGGCTCTCCAAAATTAAAAGGAGAGATTTCCCCCAACAACTATGTATGAAAGCTTGAGAAAGAGGAGCTATACTGCTGCTTATCAAATCAAGGAAAAGGATTACTCCCAAACACAGGAAATTCAGATACATCAATTGCAGTTTCATGAGACAAAAGAGAGTTAGTCCCAAAAGTAATGTTCATGTTATTTTCATCAGCCCTTGTAGCAAACCATGTGGCATAAACCTCATTGTTCAGCAGCCACGTTGTTATCAAACCTACCTGATAACAAATTCTAAAAGCACTTTAATGAGACGCTTTCACCATGGAGACAGCACGGGGAACACATGTATTCAGAAAAGCTGAAATATTATTATCATGCATAAACTGTACTGTCATCACTCTTACCTCTGTTTTCTTGTGTGTTCACTGCTTTAGTTTTACAAAACTATCATGTTCTTCCTTAATCTCACCTCCATTTATGCATACCACCAGTGAGCACCTCAAATGAGATTTTTAATTTTTGTGAGATCTATATCTACGTCTCGCTTGCTTACTCCATCTCATGATTTTCAAATGAAAGGACATTAACATCCCCCTTAATAAAACCAATATCCTCAGATCCAGTCTTTATAAGTCCTGCTCTAATATCTCCATGAAATTTATCTTTGAGCAAAGACACTGTGGTGGCAATTTAATACTCAGAACACTAACTGTGCTTGAATTCCTTCCAATCCAAGTACAGTTGGCTGAGAATTGATTTTCCATTGCGATGCGGTGTTGGCATGCCTGCACTGTATAGAGTAGGCTGCCTGCCAGCCTTACCACTGCCACGCAGGAGTAATAACATAATATTATATAGACTTACAAGTTACCACAAAAAGAACTCAAACTTTTTTCTGGACTGAGAGCAATATTGCTATTTGATTGACAATCCTTCCAAGGGAAGCTAAATCATTACAAATTCCTGGATCTGAAATAAAACTTTAATTGACTCCATAGCAGAGGAACTTTACTACAGACTCTTTTGTGTAGTCTGATCTAGATTCTCCACAATGGTTTCTAAGGCAGGGATGGTACATTTGCTACCTGGTCACTAATCCCAGTCTGACACTTGGTCTTTATTCTAAGACAAACACTGAAATTCTGTGCTTGATACCGGTGACTGTGTTTCCCCAGTATCAGATTCTCATGGGTTATACACAGGGTAGATGCTGATTCAAAGCAACAGTTTCAGAAGCATTTTAAGCAGGGATAAGGTAGGAAATTCACTTAAAGATTTATCCTCCACTGATCTACCAGCCACTGACCTACAACTAAAATGTTGCCTTTGTGCCATTGGAAGTGTTGAAGGTACAGTGAAGAGGATCAGAACACCCATCAAGGCTAAAGGGGAGCAATAAGCTTCCTGGATTCATTTCAGCTCCAGACGGCACCCCAAGAACTGTACTGGCACAAAGAAGTGGGAATAAACAGAAAAGAAGAGATGGACTGCTGCTTTTGATGGTGTACCAGCATAAATCTACCACCTAAGGGTCATTTTGATGCTTGTGCTACCACAGACATTTTTCATTTCACATTCATTCTCAGAGCACTATCACTTCTTGTAAACCCCTTGATGGTACAAGTAATTATATTGGAGAACATATGAAAAGGAGCACTTTTTTTGGGGTAAGGAAGTCAATGTGTATAAGACATCATGACATCTGGTGCACACATGAATCAGAGTGGCATAATTCAGGCTCCAGTCTGCGCAGAAATTCATTGGATTTTCTGATTCTTTTTTTCTTGATTCAAAGCCTTCCCTTCAACACAGTGTTGAACAGATCTAGAAAACTGAAAGACAAAAAGGTAGAGGAGGGAGAGAGCAGAAGAGAGAAGAATGTTCTAATCCAAACTTGTAATTCTGAAAACTACTACTCAGTCCCATGTAATCTCGGGCACGGTGTAAGAGAATTCTGTATCTCTTCTGTACATTCAAATTCAATACCTAGAGTTTTACCCTGGCTCAGTCCAGAACCATCAATGGTGATAATGTCAACAAACCTGAAAATCCATTCTCCCAGCAAGGACAGAGAAATTCCTCTACATGAAATGCTGAAGGAGTTTTAGATTTCTCAGGGTGCAACAGGACTTTGTTCCTCAAAAAATGCACTTCAGTATCATGTCAGGGTTCCACCATATTTTGCATGAGTAGGTTTGGAAATGTGTTCTGTGAACTGTAAGCAGGTACAATAACATTTATTTCACAAAGCAGGGACACCGAAGCCCACTCTTCCACACTGGCCTCCCTGATCATCCAAATGCCCTAACCACTGGGCCAAGATACTCAGTCAGAGTCTTTCTTGTCCTCTCTGATCACGTGTTTTCTGAGAGTGATCAAAACTAACTATACCTTACTCTTTCCTGAGTTATGGCACTACCTTGGGAGGAAGAAACTGAACTCACACCCTGAACTCCTAGGAAAGCACTTGAAAAAACTAGGAACAACTGCATAACAAAGAGCACCTTGCAGACAGATTTTAAAAGAAGCACTTAATATTTTAGGTTGGTTGTTTTTTTTAAGCATTTATCTTCACCAGCTTAAACCAAATAAATTTAAGGCACACATATGATCACTAAAATATTTAAGTACATCCATGGTGGTATCATCTACTTACTGGATGCTGAACCATTGTGAGTGATTCCTTACACAGAGTTCATCCTATCCTGGATTTTATTTTGAGATGACAAGCTTTCTTCACACCCACTCACAGCTTCAGGAAGAAAGACATGTCGATTTCACTACAGTTATCAGGGGTGATGCTCATACTGCCGATTCACTGTACTTAAACTGGAGTTTCTGTGCCCATGGTGACTTGTGAGTCGTAAGCGGTGAGTAAAACCGAGCTATCAGAACTTCACTCTCAGTTGCAGCATTTCACAAAGGGTGAAGGGAGAGAAATCCTGAATAAAGTTGAGTCCATGAAGGGAGGGGCAGGGGGAGGTGTTTTAAGATCTTGTCACACTTCTCATTATCCTACTCTGGTTTCCCCCCTGTGTATGTAGTGTAGTATAATAAATTAGATTTTTTTTTCAGTCCATGTTGTATCTGTTTTGCCTATGACACTAACTGGGGAATGATCTCTCCTTGTCCTTATCTTGACTCCTAAACCTCTCATATATTTTCTCCCTTGTCCAGCTGAAAAGGGGAGTGATAGAGCAACTTTGGTGGGCATCTGGCTGCCAGCCAGGGTCAATTCACCAAAATGAAATAAAGGGGACTGACTATCTGTATGTCTGAAATTAACTGCATGAATGTCAGAGTTATCTGCGGAAATCATAGCTCAGTGTGGGTTTAAAAAAATTAATCCTGGTTTCCCTAATTTCAAAAATTCTAGTTTAATTAGTTATTTTCAAAAGCACTCCAAAACTTCCCTTCATTAACATATAGCAAATAGGATCAAGGAAAATGCTTTTTTTTTTCAGTGGTTTGCATGAAAATCATATAGCATGTGCTCTTTTGACTTCATCACCACGGTACCAAATAATA
Source organism: Laterallus jamaicensis coturniculus (assembly GCA_022605575.1). NCBI lineage: Eukaryota > Metazoa > Chordata > Aves > Gruiformes > Rallidae > Laterallus > Laterallus jamaicensis. The sequence continues at coordinate 10,878,385 of JAKCOX010000005.1, forward strand.
TCCTCAGAGCTGTGCTAACATCATTTGAAGATGCTGCTGCAGGAAGATATTAAAGTACTATTTAAATAGACACTGTGGAGAAAAAAAAAACAACAAACCAGTCTTACCTGGATTCTGTTACATTTAAGAGACAGTAAAACAAATCAATGTTGCCAAATGGGAAAGGATGAGATCAATAGGGGGAGAAAGTAAACTTTCATGACATTAAAAAATCTGAAAAGTAAAACCAAAAGTTTAAAAACTCTGAACAATTACCTGGCTGCATACTTTTAAATCAAAGTTCATGGCATTTATAGAATGCTAGACAAAATACCTAGCATCTGAGTGCTTAGCATTGCAGTTTTCTGATAATGCATCTCTCAAGGCCTAGACCTTAAACAGAGCTTTGTAATCATCAGCCAAGATTTATGGAATGAGTAATTCCCCTTCTCCCTATATTTCATACCATTAAAAAAATAGATTGGTGTGTCAGTTGAAATGGTTTTTCTTCAGATAGATTTAAAAAGACCAGTAAAACTATAGGTGACCCATGTTTCAGCAAAGTTATTTTCCTGAAGATTAGCTACTTTGATACTGAATAAAAGTCTGAGTCATCTTGAGTGTTATTCACGGCTCTTTCTCTTATTTTTCTGTACAAGCTTCCAAAAGGTACACACAGTGATGTTGCCAGGGGAGGAAAGTATACAGAAGCTCTGGAAAGGCAGACAATTTTATGAAATAGAGTTCAGTTATTGGCATATAGTTCTAGTTTCCATTACACCATCATGTCATATCTTAGCAAGAACACCAACTACAAGTAAAATGAATCACAGAATACCACGTTGGGAGAGACTTCCAGGATCATCTGGTCCAACCCTTCCTAGAAAATGAAACTGTTTGAATGCAGTAGAAGTTTTTCTTCCTGGTAGATAGACACATCAATCACCATTTCAGGACCTACTTTCAAGTCTATTTTGGGTGCATAAGCATATAATTCTGTTTTCCTCTTAGTAAGGGTAGCCACAGCACTGAAAGCAATCGCAAAGTTCAGAGAAAACAGATGTGGTAATGCTTACAACAGAACTCATTCCCTGTTTCCCAAATGCCAGACAGACATTTTCCATGCATCTCCATAAATGCGTGAAAGCACCTTTCTACAACTACTAAAATTTGGGATGCCACTGCAATTAACCCCTGCTCTTTTCAGAAGTTCTGTCCCACTTGGCTTAAGGCAAAAGTCACAGCCAAAGTTTAGTTTATCCTCTCCATCTCACATGTAAGTCAGGATCTGATTTTTACCACAGATGTGTGCAGCAGTGATCTATGTGTTATGTTTCTCTTCCCCGTCTTTCCCACAGCAGGGTCAGCAGATCAGCAGCATAAAAGAAAGCACTGACAGAGGAGTGAGCAGTCTTCCAGCACTCAGAACAGCATCCAGTTGGATGCCAGTGGAAAAACTAGGGACTGGCTCTGCTGGTCTGAGTATGCTCTGTCAGCTTAACCTGGAACGAGCTAAGTGGTACAATGAGCATAGCTTGAATAAATCAGTGCAAAACAGTTTCGGTATGTACATGTAGCTACAACTGGCATCCATAGGAATATAGGAAAAGGCAGCATAAGAAGATAGAAGGGCAAGCCATGTTTCCAAGTGGAGAGTGTAATTTTACACCTTTTTACATCTGCCACATCTCCCCTGCTACAAGGCGATGTTCCTTGGATTTCATATAGCAGTCATCCCATTTTACTGACCGGTTTATATAATTATATACTGACTCTTGACGGTTTTCTAATGTCTGATGCACATCTACATTTATTTCACTCAGGCTTTGACCTCTGCCTTCACATCAGCAAATTACAGCTATTATTTCTCAAACAGCCTGGCTGTCCAAGTGCACAGTATGTCAGCAAGACAGGTGCTTCTATGGCTCTGTTAACCTTAGCCATTAAGATTTTGTTTATTTTGGAGCCTTTGTCAGTTCTGTGCCTTTATTGCTATTTCTCTCAGTCGTAAAGGAAGGAGAAACATTTAACAACTGCCAGATAATTTCCAAATCAGAGCCTTCTTGCTAAGGCACACTGTAGAAATGTGAATGGAAGTAGAGGTAGTGTTTTAGCAGCTGTGGATGTTAGCATTGCAGAGTCTGTTAAAACAAAGCCAAAATTATCCATACGTTCCTACATTGCTATGCCTGTGAAGCCATTCAAATGTTGCAGTAATTTATTCAGAACTTTCCGATATAATGGGAAGAAGAAAAAAGGCAGCCTGTCTGGACTTCACTGAGAGTCAGTTCATACTAGGTTTTGACAGAAGGAGAAAGCTGTCACTTCAGCAATACAGAGGTGAGACAACTGATATTACAGACGCCATTGAGAGACTGAAGAGAAACAGCTGATCGATTCAGAGCAAAGTTCCTTGTTAGCCACTGTCTAAAGGAGGACTTCCTTCTTTCTTCTTAATTACTCAATCTCTGCGTCTCCCAGAGCAGTTTTCTACATAGAAACTGAAACATCTTTTGACTGTGCTCAATAGCCAGTAGAGGGGCGACCACATTCCAGTAGGGTAAGCCACATTCCATGAAACCTCACGACCCAGCCCTGTGTGAGCATTAACCTGCTTGGAAACACCTGCTGAAGACTTCATGCATTATGAATTGCCAGGTAGACAGGTACATCACTTGCTTAAATGGCAGAGCTCTGCATTCACAGTCCTTTAGATCTGATGAACATTAGGATTGTCACCAGGAGATAACCTGAGAACTTCTGCCAGGTAAGACTTAAGCAGCTACACAGAACCATTAAAGACCCGAGGCAGTACTTCAGAGCACGTAGAGGAGGATTGTTTTTCTTTTCCAGGGCTTTAAATTGTGTTACTGTGGTTTTATACATTATTTAATAACTTTTAAAAGAGTAATACAAGTCTCAGCCCTCCAGACAGACAGTGCCACCATTTTTTTTAATCAGCAATTGGCAGTAGAAAGCATCCTAAAAACCTCTTAAATCATGCAGTTAAAAATATAAAAACATTATTTTGAAACCTAACGAACAAGTCTCCTTTGCTTTCATTCACCTATCCATTACACAACTCACCTTCTTACAAATTCTGGGCTAGCTACCACAAAAGTAAGTGGAAAACAAGAAGGGGAAAAACTTGGGTTGACTTTCAGAAATATCAGAACCAGCCAACAGTAGTATGAGCTAGGGAGCCTGCTTTGGCAGGGGGGGTGGACCCGATGATCTCTCGAGGTCCCTTCCAACCCCTACAACTCTTTCTTTGCACAAGTCATCTTCTGAGAAATTAATTCCTTGTTTTTCTAGTTGCAGTTTCTCAGCCCTGTATACCTGTTCCCTGACAGAGTCATTCTCCATCATGCCCTGCCACGTGAAAGTAATACTGTAGTGCATACCACCTGCAGTTGGGGGGGTAGCTTTCAACATGCATCCATACTGCTTTTGGTGGGCCACCAGTTAATGCGCCTTAGACTTTGCACTAGGATTTAACAGCCCAAAGAGTGCAAAGAGGTGAGTGATTTAACAGCCCAAAGAGTGCAAAGAGGTGAGTGAAACAAAGTTTTTGCGTATCTCCTTCAGTACAGAAATGCACTCAATCCTAATTTAAGAGGCCACAGTACCAAACTCCTCAATGCCACCGAGTTTCCTACTCAGCAGGAGCCAGCTTCTTCTCGCAGACTGAGGACTTTTGAAGAGCTACCCTCCCCCATATCTTGGATCCTGTTGAACTCAGTTGTAATGTCACTTCTCCTCCTTCCTCCCAGTTAGAGTAGTGCATACCAGGAAAAGCAGAGCCAGTAGTATTAGTATGCTGATAATAACAAATGGCATGTATATGGATGGAGAAAAGCTACTATGAAAGCCATCCAAAATGAATCTTTTATAGAAGTGGTCAGTGTTTCAGCACCAAATACTTTCCTATGCATTTCTGAGATTAAAATCTACTTGCTTCAGTTAAAAGTGCAGATTGTTTTCTGAGACTTTGACAAAAGATTTTGAGACTCTAGCTATATCATGGTGTCTGTAGAAGCCTGTTTTCTAGCGTCTTTCCAACTTATGAACTTTACAGGATTATCACATTGTTTAGAAAATGTTAAATATACATCAGTATAAGCGTGTTCTCTTGCTCAGAGACAGGTTGTGTTCCTGTAGAAATCAATTTTCTATCTGCAGATTATAAGCAGCAGCCAGGACTGACACAAATTTCAAATACATAAAACCAGACTACAATACCATAACTATTTAAAACCAATAACTACAAGGGAAGCATTCCATGAAATGAGAGGCAAGAACAGATCTTCCTGGGGACTATCACAAGTCAAATGAAGCACATATTTGAGAAAAGCTGGCACAGATTCACCAAGGGCAAATTGTGCTTGACAAACCCGGTCTCTTTCAACAACGAAGTAACCTACTCCGGTCATGCAGGACAAGCAGTGGACGTTGTCTACCTGGATTTCCCCAAGGCCTTCAATAAGGTTCTCCACAGCCTCCTCCTATAGGAAGTGATGTGTTATGGCCTAGAGAAGTAGTCCTTGTGGCATGGTGGGAAATGGCTCTTTTTTCAAAGTGGCAACATAACTGGGATCCCCAGCAGGATCCCCTGGGCCCAACAGTGTTTGTCATCTTCATAAATGATCAGGATAATGGGATCAAGTGCACCCTGAAGTTTACAGTTGATACCAAACAGAGTGTGGAAGTAGATACTTCAGGAGGGAGACCTGCCCTGCAGGAAGACCTGAATAGGCTGGCGGAGTGGGATAGTAAGTTATGAAGTTCAACAAGGATAAGTGTAAGGCCTTACATTTGGGAAAACATAATCCAGGAATGCAAAACAGATAGGGATCCACCTGGCTGGAGAGCAGCTCTGTGGAAAGGGATCTGGGGTCCTGGTGAATAACAAGCTTAATGAGTGAACAGTGTGATGCAGTAGAAAAGAAAGTCAACACGATGTTAGGTTGCATCAACAAGGGCATCACCAGGAGAGATAACGAAGTCATTATTCCAGGTCACACCTGGAATACTATGTTTGGTTTTGTTCCCCACTGTACAAAAAACCCCCATATGGACAGGCTGGATGGGGTCCAGAGAAGTGCCACAAAGATGATCAAAGGACTGGGAAGCCTAACGTGAGAAAAGGCTAAGAGAAATTGTTTTTTTCTGCCTTGAGAAAAGGCATCTTAGGGGAGACCCCAACACCACGTTCCAGTACTTAAAGAGTGGCTACAAAGAAGATGGAGATTCCCTCTTTACAAGGAGTCACATGGGGTAACAGGTGCAAATTGCTCGTTGGGAGCAGAACCATCAGAATAATCTCCCCAGGAAGTGGTGGGTTCCCCAACACTGGACATTGAAGATTCAGCTGGACAGGGTGCTGACCCACCTGGTCTACATGGTGCTTTCATCTAAACAGAGCTTTTATCAAGAAAGGTTGTACCAGATGATCCTTGACATCTCTTCTGGTCTGCTATTCTATGAAGATATGGGTGCCACTAATTCTATTATTGGCTTCAATAGATAAGATCTTTATTCACCTTTCTAACATCTGATTCTGGACAGTAACAAGAGAGACATTACAAAACATACAGACTGGAAAGAATTAAAGAAATAGAAAACAAAGAAAAGTAAGCTTTGCATTCTTTATTCAATCTGCTATCTTTACTCTGTCTATTTAAGTATATACAGTATATTCACGTTCATTTCACAGCTAATTCCCTTTACTAGTCATGATGCTGTAAAATTTACGAAGTTCTGTATCAAGAGATGGTACCCATGAAATTCCCCTGAATGTGTCTTTTCTTTAGGCACCATACCTCAAGAATATGTCCAGAGAAAGTTGTATTGTTTAATCTCTAAACTCAGCTAGGGTATCCCAAACCAAAATACTGGGAGCTCAAATTTTCAGAAGAGTCCTATTGTAAAAAACCCTGAGAACATCATCAATCTAAATTTGTGAAAACTGTTATGGGAAAGCAAGACAGATAAGAACATTTAGCAACATTTCTAAGATCCTTTTGAAATGTTTCTACTGAAGAACATTATAAATATTTTATTGGAAGACTAGATAGAAATTTCAATTGCCCCTTGAAGTACTATTGCGCCAAATTTAGAGATTAAATTCAACCATTAAAGTATCAAATGGAGAGGTTTTACTCCTACTTTTACTGGAAATCAAAATGCAATTTTAAACTGTGGAGCCCCTACTGATGCCTCTATAATAGAAGCATTTTGGAGCTGGACTCAAATGGTTTAGTCCATTTATTAAACTGACACTGAAAAGAAGAGATTTAGTCCTGAAATAAAATAGTAATTTTCCCAGACAAAGAGATTGCTGGTAAGATTCAGTTTTATTAGTGATACAGAAGAGGGCAGCTGTTGTCTTTGATTGTATTTACAAAGTATGAGTCAGTTTTAACATACAAAGAAAGCAAACCTAAATAAATTAATGCTCACCATGTGGGGACATACACAGATAAGAACGATCACAGCTTCTCATTTCAATTATAATTTCAGCATGTTTCTACTGCAGGTGTGTGTCAGGTTTAAGGAAACATTTTCCGAAATAAAGTTTTTAATCACAGTCTGAAGGAAGAAAAGATAGAAATAAAAGGGTTTGCACACAGATTAACTGAAGGAGGAATCAAGTGATCCATCCCTGAATGTATACTCTGCCAAATGACACTTGGGCTTTCTCCTGAGAGTGAAATTCTGAATACGTGCAACACAAGGAAGCATTCTATCCCTTACGGTGCCAAATAGCTGTTGCCGCAGCACTTGGGTCACAGCACTAAGAGCACCCCAAGAGAACTGACACTGTATTAGTCAAGTGACCACTTTTGCAGTCGCAGATATGAGGACACTTAACTGAACTACACATTTGGGTTAAAGTCACAGAAAAGACGTCTTTAAAGTCATTGAAAATCAGGAAAAAATACTTCTCTACAGCATTAAGAGATGCTTGCAGATATTACAATATACTAAAGATTACTTGTTAGATCATCCTTTTTTTTCAAATGGCACAGTAACTTTTAAACTCTGCTACTCCATTAAAAAAGCACATATAGCAAACCAATGTTATTCACATTTTTTTCTGGATTAGTAAAATAGAAGAGGAAATTAAAACATGCCTTAAGCTGTATAGAAAGCAAGCTCTAATTTCTAATTTGTACAGGTAAGAATAGACAGAGGTAAACACAGAAAAAGCCGTTGAGTTTCTGAACACATTCTGCAGGGTATGGACTTACATAATAGGAAAAAATTATATCTGTCTACTTTTTCACTTTGTCTACTCTAGAGACTATCACAAAAAATTCTACGCAAGTCTATGAATTTCATTAAAAGTTGCCAATACTGTGGTGAAGCCAAATACTGTGAAGGAGAGAGCGTGGCTCTCCACAGAGCTGTTAGATGCTATGCACAGAATAATTTATCTATCAATCAGTAAATCGATTCATTTTGCTGCAAATTGATTCACAAGATGCATAAATATCTAGTCCTGTTTGTTAATGAGAATAGAAAATGTTTTTGAGAAAATATTTGGAATAGAAAGACCAACTTTAAGTGTCTAAACTGTATTCCCCTTTGTAGTAAATTGTACAGCAATACTGTATACACATAGATGCACATAAATGTAAGCATGTATTTCTACTATAAACGTGATGCTTTCATTTGCCGTGTGCAATCAGTTACCAATAAATACAAGATTAAAACTGTTGTACCGTAATTACACTCAGGATTACTTTTGCAGTGATAGAATTACAATAGATAGCATACAGACCATGAATATTTTATGTCTGTCTATATTATTACTCACCAAATTTTAAAAATGCATATTCTGGCAGCATCAGGGCCTTGCTTGCCCTCTCATCTCCAGCCTAAAGACAACAGCTTTAAATAAAGGTAATTACCTGTTTTTCCCTGCCTCAAAATGCCATACCCCAAAATATTTTTTTGGTTGCCATTTCTAGGCTTTAAAAACATGTAACAACTTTTGCTTATTATTTTAGAGAAAATAAAAAAATGTATACTGAAAATACCAAACAATTAGGACTGCTAGATGCAGGAAGTTCACTGGCTACCTTCACCAAAAGTGAATTCACAACTAATGGAGTCAGTACCTGGGAAGACAATGGAGGAAAAATTCTCCTGCACTTTTCTGTTTGGGGGAATATTAAAGATGTACTTTGTTAAAAGGACAAATCTCAAAACTGCATAGCAGAATAAACTTTGCTGTGTTGGCAAATGTTTATTATTACGTCCTGGGGATGCAACAAGAGAATGGAGACCGGAAAGAGCGAGATGTCAAATGCATTGCCCCATGTGAGTATGCCAGTAATTCATTAACTCATGTACACATTGCACATACGAATATATACACTAAGGTATTCTTTCCTCCTTTGCTTGCTTAAGTCAAACCCCATGTTGTTAAGTGGGGGTTACAGACTCTCCAGTGTAGCTTTTCCTATAATGCTTTCCTCCACACCCTTGGCATTTTGTCTTCCTCTGCCCAATGCAATGTGATATGTCTATGGCGATCCACTTCTCCCTCCTTAGCCTACTGCTTCACCTTATTCTGTCTGCAGAAGAGACCTTACCATCTAAACCCCAAGTCACAGCAGCAGCACAAGACTAGGGTAAGGGCAACATAGCCCCAGCTATGTTGGAGCACGCACTTAGCAGGGTAAGCCATCCAGCTGGTGCTTTGTCTCCCTCCCTGGTTGCGAGAGGTATGCTCAGATATCCTGGCCAACACACTCATTGTGCAGAACACCCAAGGGCTCTCCAGATTTCAGTTATTTTGGATCAATTTATTATCCTTGTCAGACCCTGAAACTCATCATCACTGGTCCTAAAGGCTTCTCTGGGGACCTTGGCCAGAGGCTGTCATTCAGAGAGCAGCAATTTCCTCATTCCTCTCCACGTGGATTTGTTTTGGCAGCTATCTGTAAGCACTACATACTGGAGAGTATAACCTGATCATTTCTGAGGAAGATTTCATTCCATCAATGACTTCTGTTTCAATCTACCAAGGTGTCACTTTAATACACAGTTTCTGTGCAGAGTATACCAATATTTCATGTTTAGATTTTTGCTGCAGTCCCTTTCTTGAGTAAAAAGGTGCTCCCACCCATATTGTATTGCGATTCCGCATACATAACTTCATTGTTTCCAAGGCAGCTAATTTCTCTTTGCTATCACATAGGTTAATTAAGGAAAGACAGTCTTAAGGCAAAAAATCTTTATCGTAAGTTTGTATTAAAGCAGAGTCTGTATGGCTTTTATGTGTGGTTAAAATCAAGCTAATTAACAATAACAATACTCCATGATAGCTCATTATCTAGAAGTAAATTTAATCTCAGTACCACCATTAAGTGCTGGGGGACAACTATGGTGATATTTATGTGAAAAATTATGAACATCAAGGGATGCAGCTCAAGTACTGTTGATGGCAAGAACGAAGCTTGGAGCATCCGGCTCTGTGTCACTACTCTAGCAGGAAGATTTGTCAGACATTGAGTGCGAAGATATTTGCAGGCCAATTAAGCCACTGCCTTCAGGGACAAGTGTGAGATAGCAATGAAAAAAAATAATACTTTTTTTCTGATGTACTCCTTGTTATGACAACTCTGACATAATACTGCATGCGGACTGAACGTTTATGCTTGCATAACAAAATACTATGTAAACCACCAGTTTAGAAAATAAGGGGAGGGGAGTGTCAAACAACATTGGCTTTCTGGTCCCCTCAGTCAGAAGACTATCTGAATAGTCTTTAAGTCCAGATAGCTATACAAATCACATATTTAAAATCTCAGATTTATATTTATGTATATTGCTGAAATAAGGTATTTTGTACCCTATGTTAATAGATTGTTTAAGAATTATTTAGGTATGTGGTTCAAAGCACTTAAATTATTCTATCAGTAATCAAAATATATCCATTTATATATGATAATTTCCACTCTCATTCTTCTACATTCTATATTACTGTATGCGCTATTAATAACTGCAATTTATCTTCTGATGTAACCAAGCCATTAGAAAATACATCTATAGATTTATTCTTTAAATAAAATTAGGACATTACTCTTATCCATTTGAGCTAATCAAAAAAAATATTTTAGCCTCTCTCCTTAATGAAGAAATGTATATTGCAGAAACATGACCAGTGGTGCAAAGCCAGGGAAAACACAGACAAATGATAGTAGCTTTTAGACACATTACACAAATTTAATTCCAGCAACACCACAGCCTATGAATCTAGATAGAAATAGCCATTATGTCCAGATAATATTTTTAATTCAAGACCACATATTTAAAGTAATTCCCAAAATCGAATGGACTTAAAAACATAACACTCTTGTAAAGTAGAATATTCTCATTAACAAAATTTATTCCTGAAAGTTGTAATCAGGATTTTAATGTTCTAATTTATATAATGTACTGACACTACATATAATAGTTTGGTTCATGCACAGCAAACATTTTTTCAGATAGCTATACTGCAATCAAATCATATATGGGCTATATGTTTGAATTATCCCCTTTTAAGCATTTAATGAATGTACTTCTCTCAATTCAGCATGGCTAAGCCAGGCAAAGCAGTTTCATGGGACATTCTTCATATGTTTACCAGGTAAAGAGGTTTTAAACAAAACAAACACAAAAACCCTCACCCAAAAAACACCCCCAACTGTTTCATGATATTTCCTAGAAAGCCGTAGGACAAGGGTTTCGATTCTTCTAATAAATGTCCAATAAATTCTATGGAAACTAGGACAAGTGCAGAAGGATGAGAAAGAAACCCATTTCAGAATGCCCTGTATTGGTTAAACTATTCTCCCAGGTCATAAGAAATCTATTTCTTTACACTGATAACAAAAATGCTTTGCTGCCAGCAGAGCAGGATCATCTAAAGTAGAATAATTTTTATTAGGAATGGAATCTAACGGCCCTTATTAATCTTGGTTGATTTGGGTTTGTTGATTTTTTTTCTTGGGGAGTTTGTTTATTTTCAGTAAATACGTAGGCAGCCTATATCAAATTATTTCTCTCCTACTCAAGATTATTGTCTAGTCTTCCCTCAGATTTGAAACAGGCATCTCTTCAGCCCAAACAATATGCTTCATCAAGAGTTACATACTTTTGTCATCCAGGCAAAGCAGATACACATTTGCCTAACTTGAAAGGGAACAATCACTTCAATAATTGGATTCCCATGACTCTTGGAAACTACCAGGATCATTAAACAGTAAGAATATTTTTAAATCTAGGCAATAATTTAACAAGGAGGAAAGGTGCAAGAACTCAAGGATTATAAACTCAAAATGCAAGAACTGATAAGATCCAAAGGAAAATGAAACGCATCCTAGACATCATATCTAGGCACATCATCTTTCCGACTCAAAATCCCTGAAGCTTGTAGACATTGAGGTTCTTCACATTATCTGAAGTTAAAATTAATCTTGCAGATCGTCATCTGTAATGCTCTCTGAGTACCACAAAATTTCTAGCACTGTCTTCCATGTTCTCTGGCACAGAACTGTCTAGAAAAGTCTGTGGTTTTGAATGCATGTCTTTTTAAGTATGGTAACCTCCCTGTGCAAGCATTTTATATCTAACATCACTGCAGCATCCTTGGCTTTCATTATAGATACGTTTTCTTCGTACTGATTTTTATCTTAACTGAGCAGCCTAAGAAATAAGGTATTCCCCAAGCCTGAGATAAAGGATATCTAAATGTGATTCCATGTACTTCTGTGTTAGCTGTGATTGGAGATGTCATCTCCCTTTTGTTCCATCATAGCAACCCTTCACTTTCACATTAGTCTTAGCTTGGCCCATCTGCAATGCATAAATACAGCAGCTTTCCCACTTACTCTAACGCCTTTAAACTGCAGATAATCAGTACTTTAAGTAATGTAGCATATCCACTCAAAAATCCAATCCTGATCATACACTTAACAGCAAAGCCTACAAAGCTTTTAGGGGTTTTCCCACGTTTCTTCTGTATTCTTTTTCCTAATATCCACCATTTGCTCCTTAATTTTACTGGTAATTATCACATAAAATTACAATATTCTAGAACTGAAAGAGGTTGATTTTTACATAATTCTGGAAAATATTAATAATATAAAATGGGTTTTTGTGCTATTTGATTGGGAGAGCAAGAGAAAACTTCAAAGAGCTCAGACTCCCCTAGGGTTTACATACTTTAAAATAACAGTATCTGTATTGCCAAGGGGTGGAGGTTTGGGGGGGGAACACAACAGACCTTCAAATTAATATTACATTGGCAGCAGGTTTTTATAGACTACTTTAAGGGCTGCATGCTGACTCCCTGGCTTAATGAACAGCTTGATTTAAAGCTTAAAATTATTAAGTGTTCTACCAGAGTCATAAATAATGCAGTTTATAATATTCCTATCGAGCATATAAAACTACATTTGTCTTCCATTAACAACACACTTTAAGTAGCCTGACCTCTTCAGATATATAAGAACATGCAATTAGTGCAATTTGTCACAGGTCCTTTACATTTTAATAAGATGTAATTAATTGTCTGTTTAGTCTAATTAACTTTGAAACCCTGACAGTTCTTGCTCTCTGGTATAAAGCACAGCTCCTTATTTGAATTGTTAATATTGGACAGAGCGGCTCCATACAACAAATTTAAATGTGTTCCTCTTCAGACTAAGAGACAGTGGGCTAGCCTATCAATGTTTCTACTAACTTTTCCAAAGCCTCTTTTATCAATCTGTACCAATATATAGGAGTCAATAATACATGGGAGTCGATGTGTTTGTGCAACATCTTGAGCTACCATATAGTACTATTAGAACTTTACTAATGATCCCACAAGTGAATAATTCTGATTCAGTCATATGACTCATATGTTTCATAAATGATTTAACAAATGAGTTACAGGCTCAAGCCAATAGAGATGTAAATCCTTTACATTCTTTCAAGCTAACCTGCAGCTCATGAAGAAGTGTATTGAGGTATTAAACTGATGAACCTGAAAACATGGCATTGTAGCAATCAGAGGAAGGCATAAGCTGCACAGAAGTAACATTGAACAGAATTAACCATTAAAAGCTCTGAAACTCAGATTTGGTATTTTTTTTTAAAATAATACTTTAGTATACAACAGATTTTATATCCTCTCCATGAAAATTTTAAGTACATAAAGGCTTGAATTTGCAGATGATAAATAACTCTTAATCCAACTGAATAACAAATAAAGGGCAGATTCTGACATCCTGTCCTTTCCTGAACAAAATCACATTCTGAAAAAAATACTGTAGAAGTTAATGATCTTCAGAACTGTGGAAACAGGAGAACATGAGAATCTGTACAGAAAAGATCATGCTGAGAAGAGAAACCATTTGGTGAAGTGCTGATTTATCTTCATAAGGAGCATATATAATACATGCCATGGAAGTTTTTGTAAGTTGAAATAGTATTTTATTTTATCCTGAAAACAGGAATAATTTCCCAGTCTAAGGTTCTGTATATGGCCTTACAGAATGACAAGTAAGGAGACATATAAATTGCACCTGCTATAACATATAGACACTGACAGGGACAGAATGAGCACCAAAGCAAATATGAGGTAGAAATTATTTTTTATTACTTTAGGTATTTGGGGATGTCAGATAAAAATGAGAGCATTGCTAAAAATTTTACAGAATGACAGCTGTGCCTTATGGATAACATTCTATAGTTTGATGTATGAGGCAGAAAATGTGAAAAATATTGTAAGTACCACCTTGACATGATGATGGAATACCACAGGAAGTGTGCTAACTCCAGAGGAATGTAATAGATCACCGTTAAATAAAAGGCAGCGGCTTCAGGTCCAGTCAAAATAAAAAAACATCAAACACTCTTCGAAAGAAAAGTTGCAAAACTTTGTTTCTGTTTTACACAGCTGCCCAAGTTCTGATGCTCTTGTTTGAGCAGGATCACCCCTCAGAGTTTCAGTAGGTACAGAGGATTTCACAAATGTTCCTACTCTGCCTTTTACAAAACACAGGAGAATGCAGCCTCTCCAGCGTTACTGAATTTACGGTACAAGCTATTACAACAGACTATGTATTTTTTTAAAAGCACTCAAACATAGCATGTGAAGGCTCAATAGGCAGTAGCTATGGGGCTAAAGCAATTTAAAATAACTGTTATAGTTTCATTTATCAAAGTCTGCTCGAAACCCGACTATAAGCTGTGAAAAGTCAAAAATGAGTAAGCACCAAATTCACTTAACATCCAGTAAATGTCCACTTAACATCACAGTTATATACCATAAAATGGATTCATCTCTACATTTCATACTTTAATATTGAGTATTTTCCTGTGCTCTCCCCTTGAAGCTAGGGCCACATGTCAGACCCTGGTGGTCAAGCCTGCAAGCAGAAAGAGTGATCATCCAACCCAGGCACTAGGTCTGGCTGAAGACACAGAGCCCACCCATGCCCTGCAATGATCCCACTGACAGATCCCCATCCCCGCTGTCCCACTGCGCAGGGGTAGATGCTCTGTGCTTTCAGAGACAGTCTTTGCAAGCACGTCAGTTCCCTCAGATAGATGGGTAGAAAGTCAACAGTGATACAAGTGATGATGATAAATAGTATTAGCAGACACTGTACATAAAGAAATTAAATATATTAAAATATTTAAGGTAAATCAACATATTAATTCACAAGACTCTACACTTGGACACAGTCTTGGTTGAAATATCGCGCCTGGCATCAGGTATCCCAATTTGTTAAGGACTAATTAGAAGATCCTTAAAGAGTATCAGGAGAAATGAGGACCACAAAACCCAACTAAAGCAGAAAGGCTGAAGGAATCATTTTACCAACTTCAGAAAAAATATAAGGCCAAGTCACACATCAACAGATACCAAATACATAAAAAGTTGTTGTAAACTGATAGCATGCAGTAGATCTCTGCTGGGGAGGAAAAGAATTAATCACTGTGTATTTGGGAGGTGAGAAGCAGCCCTTTGTTTTAAAAAAATCAATATTCCTATCATCTAACTATAACATTGCAAATACATCTATCAGAGACACTTTCAGTTTCTGAGCACGTAAGCAGACAAGATCATCTTCTGAAGTCCCTTCTAGCTCAACCTTTCAAAGAGTTCTAATAATAGAACAAGAAAGTTGTTCCTAATAGACAGCAACATAGGAATGGAAACAAATGTGTATCAATATAACAACTTAGATATCCTTTAGTTTCATAAAGTATATTTGCAATAAAATAATTTTTGTCTGCCTATGGAAAAAAAAAATCAGCAGAGCAGAAATTCTCACACTAATATATTCTAAATTAGTGTGCCAGAGGAGAAAATCACTGAATAATTTTAGCATGCTTGACAGTAGTTGACATGCAGGTATGATTGATGTCTGCCTTCCCTCCAAGGATGAATGGAAAGCTGGCAAATGCCACATATACATAATGCGTTGAATTTTAAGCCAAATTGGTTTCCAGACATAGTACTTGACATTTCCCCCTCATACTTCAAATTATTCCTTGGTACAAATTGCATGTTTATATAATGTGTTTTGCTGTACAGTCTGGTTTGATCACATCTCCTTTAGGCTTTCTCCGGGCAGCAGCAGTTATAAATAGGCCAAAAGCACTGCTTGTAGTAGAGATGAAATAGAGATTAACCCTGTCAAATAAAAAGAGCCAAGAAAAAGCCGAGGCCTTTGTATTGAGCCATTAGGAATACACTGAATTTTTATTCCACTTACTCTAAACTGCCACCCAGGCTACTACTGCTTACTTTTATTCAGAGGTGGTAAAATTATTGATCAAGGAGAACTTGGACCTTTCTTAAGATTTTATTAAGTTAAAATAATAAAACCACAGGGAGACATGTCACAGGGTTCGTTGACATAGATATGGTGCTGCTGTAGCAGTCGTGCACAAGGTTCAGGGAAGATCTCAGGAACGTGGATCCCATCTCAGGACAGGAGAGATACCAGTGGAGGCTTTACCCAGCATCTCCTGTGACACCGCCATGCTGCTGACTGGTTTGTCATGCCCTGTGCCCATTACTGAACAAGATAACCTGTTCTACACTTGAGGGCTTTCTTTGATTCCTGCTTCTGTTTCATCAAAACAATCAAAAAAAACCCCAGAGTTTATAAGTTTCCAGGTTATATACTTATTCCTGGGAGACAAGACACAAAACCGCAGGCAACAAACGTGTGAGAGAGATTTGTTGTTACGATTCAGGTCTGTGACTGCAGTTCCTAAGAGTCTGTGCCACAAGAACTTAGTGAGCTGAAGTCTAGCTATGGAGTGGAAAGCCAGAAGCGGCAGCAGTATCTGGCCATCAGCAAATGGACAGTTGTTTGCTTGAACACTTTTAAGCATAACACGTTGATTTGCATTCTGCCATGTTCACGCATAACTACAATAGATAAAATCCCGATTAAAGAAGGCAGAACGCCAGATATTGATCCCTAGACTCATATTGACAAGCACAAATTCAAACATAAATACAAACAACCTGAGTTTCACCTCAACTTAAACCCCCAGGCATGCTGAGAAAATCTGAACTGTGAAGATTTGCCTACAGGCAAAACAGTTTCCTGGAACCCTAGCACTCTGTTTAGAGACAAAGATGTGCAAATAGATGTAAAACACTCAGTGTAACAGCCCCGACCCTCTGTCTCTCAAAAAAAAAAAATAAAAAAAAAATCAGAAACCCCCAAGCCAAACCCCAAACCCACACAGAAGCATCTATGTTAGATTAGCATCTGCATTTCATGCCACCCTGACAGGTGAAACACTAAGACTGGTCTTGAAATAGATAGATCCTCTTCAGGAAAATCAGTGCTCCAGAAATTATCCATTTTAATATCAAGTGTGCATCAATTTGTTTTGTGGTAATCAATTTTAATAATATAAGCAAATGCTACATATTAAATTCCAATCCCATGATCTAATTCTCCAAACTACAACCTTTTCTCCCTGAGCATTATTTAAGTTATATTCACTGCACTGTTCATGACGCAAGCTGTCTGAGTTTGTCCTGGAGTTATGCCTTTTACATACACACAGTAGCTGTGCTAGGAATACAAAAGGGGGGATAATGAATGAAATTTCTCATTCCCAACTCTAGCAACTGTTGGAATCTATAAAAAAAAAAAAATTGATGTATTGAACCTTCATTCATTTTAGGTCTTTTTCTTCTTGTGAAGTGTTGATAGGTGTGATACCATCCTGCTGAAAACAAGTTAAAACAAAACTGCCCTAAGCTACAGTACCCAATCATTAAAGCTAAATCTAAGTCAACATTGAATGCTGTTAACTTTCATATCTATTTTGGCAAAGAAACACCCTGATGGGAAGCTGACACAGTTTTAGCTATTATTGCAATCTTATTACTCAAAACTGGGTGAAAGCTCTAAAGGTTGAACCTCTCATTGGATACCTTCCATGTTTTGTTACCATACTTAGCTTTCTAAAAGTGAAGCAATGGAGTCTTGCTTAATACCTGAACTAGATGAATCATTTACACATGATAGAAATCACTGAATAGCCTGCATTGAGATGGTATAATAAATGCAACAAATATGTACATTCCTAGCAGTTTTGCAATAATTCATCTCCTTGATTGCCATTGATCTGCCTGCATTTCACAGAAACTCTTAAAACAGAGGCAGCAGGTTTTGATGTTGGCATTCAACAACCCTACAGTAAAACTGCATCCTGAGATCGGGCCAGAAGTCAATCCCTCCCTCTGAGCAAGCACATCCACTGCATGTAACTGCAGACTTGAGTGAGTGAGAGCGTCTACATAAATGCAAGGTTTGTGCAACCTTCTGTTCAGCACTAGTTTACAGCAGAGCTTTGATTTTAATCTAGGACTCTTGCTGACAAAATAAGCAAACAAAAAGTACTCATCAGACTATCAGGGGTCTTAAAAGCACAATATACAGGATTTTCTTTATTAAGCCCCTTGCTTTTTCTGTCACCAGACTCCTGGTACATTCGCTTTTGTACTTTGAAAAAGAAAAAGAAGATACACACCCCTGTTTTCAAAACATTCAAATTCAAAAACCAATAACATGAGAAGTGACAAGAGGAGGAGAACTGCTGCTAACTGGTATCACAGGCTATAAAGCAACAATTTCTGTATTAAAAAATAAAATTCAATCACAAATTCAGTTAATAACAGAGTTCAAAATTGCTTCTCAACACTGAGCCTCAGTGTCTGAGGGAGATGCGCTTCATGTTTCAGCTTACACCTACCGATAAACAGTAACAAGACAACATGCTCATGGGTAAAACTGTTTTCAATTCTATCCCTTCTAAAAATAATTCCTTTCATAAGATCTATAGGTAGATTGTGATAATTTATTCATACATGTTTGAAGTGTACAAACACCATCCATCCCCATCCCTTCCCCCTCAAAAAAATCACAGCCATTACAGAAATAAAAAGCACTATTAAAACCATTCACCTGCATTTCTCATAGGAGTTGCAATGGATCAGAGATGGATGGGTTTGGACTTACTTTGAATTACACACATTGAATTTTTAATACATGGAAATTTTAATATTTGCTCTCTGTAGGAGAGCTTGGCTGATGAGCAATCCAACAGTCATTTCCTTGCCCTGGGACAAAACCTAAGGCATTTATTTAGCTTTTATTTGTTCTTTATTCAGACAGACTTGCTGACTTCAGTGGGAGTTTAGCAGAGCAAGAACTAGAAATAAAAACTGAATGAAGACATTAACATCTGTTCACCTGGAAAGAGTATCTGGATTTTTCTTGGTTTACATTATATACCTGCTGCTGTATGAAACAGGCAATAACATAGTTATTCACAGAATATTTTAAAACGGATGGCTTTATACAATTCTCCATAGAAATTAAGGATAGAAGAGAGACCTGGTTTTTTTTCCCGATTTATACATTGGAAATTCCATCAGATAGTAGCAGTCTAGCAGAGCTTAAGATGCCTCAAAGGGGACTACACTAACATTTTTGGCATACTCAAAACCCTCATACACTGTAGAGACAAACTCATGTAAATAGAAACTATAACCCAAACCTCATTATATGTGGAGTTTCCCCCTAAAACCACATTGTAACTTGTAAGTGCCTTTTGTTTTGTGTGGACTGGGTGCAGGGCTCGTGTCATCATGCTTTCTGTCTTCCTGCAATGATAAGAATGATAGGGTTTGGCTCTATCTCCTGGTACTGCAGGTTTTACTTTTGTTTTGGGTACCCAGGAGAACATTTTGGACTTATTTTTCAGGGACATACACATGTTCCATGGAACCTTCTACACTAAATGTCTATTTATATCAATTGTCTGTTATGGTAAATGAGTCAACTAAATGACTTCATGTCCTTATTAATCTGTGTTCTTTAGGAAAAAACCTTCATCTTTAAACACTTCAGCCTCTTGGTTTCTACTCTGCCCATCTCAACTTCTTCCTTCTCACTTGAAAGGATTTTCGGGGGAAGAGCGATAAAAGCAAAGCATGGAGTGTAAGGTAAATGTCCTTTATGATGCACTTCTGCAAAAATAATTTTTTAAAGTTTCATGAATTGAAGCTTACACACACCAGAACATATCACAATGTCAAGTCCCTGAGGTCGCCAAGTGACATATTTGCACTCTTGACTGACAGAAGCTAGGACAGCCCATGCAAACTGAGCACACACAACAAGGTGGCAAAAGACTTCCAAGTCAATGTATAAACTTAAACTGATGGATTTTGAGACACAAATTCAGCACACAACAGGGATATTGTACCTTGAACTCTCATAGGTAGCATAAGACTGATTTCTCTATAGCCAGGCCGAGCTATTTTTGTATCTGTTTTATTATATGAACTTGTTTTTATCATTGTATCAAAAGCATCTACGCAGCAGAGCAACAGCCTTCTTTACAACACAACTTTTGTTTCTTTTCTCCTCCACTTCCATTTTGCTTTTTTGTTCGTAAATGTGTCTTGTCATATGAAAAAACCACCATAGTGGAAAGCTTACCGGTTGATTCCAATCAGCTTCTCTGTAAAGTATTTATATCCTGTATCATGCTCCTTCCCCTGACTCTGTCCAGCAATCCACAGATGACCAATTAGTCATTTTCTCAACCATTAATTCTAGAACAGGCCTTAAATCTCTTTGAGAAATCACCAAACCCTTGAAACTTCAAAGTTTGACAGCCTGAGCCTCCCAAGTCAAATCATTATGACCACACTTCTGTGTCTCCATGGGTTTCACAACGCCATTGCTGTGCATTCTTAATCTGAAATCACTTTCTGCCCAAGGCTGGAATGCAAACCTATCTTCCAAACAGAGGCAGAAACTAGTAGTCATCTAACGTTAAATGCCATTCAGATTATATTATGTTTGCATGTCTCTGGAAATTAGCTGACAGATAAGGATAAAAAGGCCCACACCACATAGTACGATCAGTCTATTTATTTTAGCCAGGAAAATGGTCAATAAACAGGGATAAAAACCAGCAGAATATCCAGCTGCTAATTGCTTATGCTGCTGACAGACTCCAGTCTTGTATGATAATAATCACCAAATACACTCCCAAACAAAAAGATAATCTCCCATGGATCAAGGAGAATATTTTATGCATTTCAGATCTGTAAGGATGATATATAATTGAAGCGGGACTCTAATGACTTTGAATTAAACTAAATGGGAGGGCATTTGTGGATGTAGGGAGAGAATTTCAGTACAACTGTGACAATGTTTGATGTGCAGGGGTTCCTGCAAATACGCCTAGCTATCTCTTCAAACTCCACATTATTTGCCAGTGTGAGCAAGCACTTTTTTTGGGAGGTTCAATACTGAGCCAAAACACGTGGCAGTGGCTGGCAGAGACAACACTAAATCTGTTATGTTCATGCTTTGCTCCACATTTAAGGATGTTGTGTTTGCTTTCACTCATCATCTTCCTTTTTACCAGTAGAAGGAATCATTTTTCAAAGTGATCATAAGTTACATTTCCATTACCCACTTCTACAGATTTTAAATTCCTCCTCCCTGTATATAGTCACTTCACACAAGTAGGCAGCATTTGCTACATACAACTGTACAAAAATAAGTCTGAAAGGGAACTCAAAGGCCCTGTCAACTATCGCTACCGGCCTTTTGGTAGACTGAATAAATCCTGATATAATATCAAATATTTGTTAACCTATCTGAAAGGCAGCCAATATAATAAGATTGTTTTAGCAGATGTCTAGTTTTCTGGCAGAGGTTTGGTTAGCTGGATGGTGGTTAACCAGATCCTTTCAGTTAATCAAATCCCTAACCTATACAGAGGGCAGGCAGAGGTTTTAGTGACTCACCTAAAGACATTTGCAACTACCTTCGTTTCCCCAGTCCAAGAGAAGCTACTTCAATGCTATAGCAGGGTATTCTTGCCTACCTTCTCTGAACTTTAAGAATATAATCTAGCCAAGATGAAGTATATTATTTGAAGTTGGAGGCTGAATTCAAGCTCTCCTCTCTTCAATGCCCAATGCCTTTAAACAAATCTCAATCTCAGAGTTTGTGATAAAATAACATTATATTCCATGCATAGAAGGGATCACACAGCAAGGGTAGGAAGCCACTACTGTGGCACTGCACACAGGTATGATGTCCTTACTTTAAAATTAGCACATGTTTGGGAAACATTTGAAAGCCACTGTCTCACACTTATGATAGCAACAAGAGTCCATCACATTCCTAGGTCTAGTTTTTCACACCTTAGTCCCAGTGGAAGTGTTCGCTACTAGTCTTGTTCACTTTCTTCAGTCTTCGTTTTCAAAGTTAAAGGATTCCAAGAGTATTCTAACGAGTATTCAAATATTTATGCAATCTTTCACTTCAGGCTTTCCAAACTACTTAGCAAAATATTATTGTACATAAGAATTTAAGTAGTAGTATTAAAAATAGAAAGCATTTTATTGGTTTGATTTTTGCCAAAAAAGCAATTGCGATACATTACCATTCCTGGCACTCTTACAGGAATTGCAGATGGAAAATATGCCAGAGTTATTTGCTTTCCGCATTAGGCAGAGACATGTTTTCAGAGCCAAATGACTTTTGACGTTTAATTTGAAACCCAAGATACCTTAAAGTTAACTATCCAGGAGTAATAATGATAGAGCACCACAGCATTCCATTTCTAGGAATGGATTTTAAGTAAATGAAAATACATCTTACAGTCAATACCTCATACTTAGAAACTTTCTTTTCTTTAGCAAACTATTCAGTCTGTTCAAGGACTGACTTTGGGTTGAATCCTCTGAGCATTCTGCTTTGGATTGGGGTTTTTCTTTGTTCAATGGAAAGCTAGCTAAAATATTAAGAGATTTAGATACATATTCCAGTTACTTTAGGGATTTTTTTAAGCAGTGGACAAAGCCTTTGAAACAAACCTTTTCCCAAAGTATATTTCAAGCTAAAACAATTTGTGAACTTGTGCAGAATCAGACTTATTTCAAGAAAAACCTCTAATAAAAAAAATCATGCTCAAGTTCTATTTCATGCCTTAAGACCGCCATTGCACTGGGGATACACAGTCCAAAGTTTTGCCTGTTTTCCTTGAAAGTTAAATGTTAAATAACTGAAGTTATCTATTCCTTTAAATTCAGATATCCCATATACATTCATATTTTATCCTGGCCTGAACCTTACAATATTTGTGCTTGCCTTAAATAAACAATTGGCAAAAAATCAGCACAAACAGATTCAGACAATATTAGCCAGTCAAGACTCCAACACCTTTACTGATGCGGTGAAGCACTTGAACCACTTTGAAAGCAAGGTACTTCAAGGTATTAAAAGCAGCAGAAAACAGTGCCAACTATTTTGAAGGTAGTGGTAATACATGTACCGAGATATGACATTGTGTATGCATACTACTGTAGCAGCTCTTAAAAAGTTAATTTTATATAAGTGTTTATATTTCTTAATTACACATTAGGCAGTAAAGTAGTATCTCAAGAAAGAAGTGTCATCATTTGAGCTACATCAGTACTGTGCACAAGAAACAGTTACTCTAGGAGGGGCCAAGATAAAAAACTGAGCACTTAGAATAAGAGATGGATATAAATTAACTATAAAATATTTACATGCAAGAGTCTTAATCAAACAGGGCAATATATGATATTTAAAAAATGTATATTAATAATTATACCTTAAGAGAAATTTTAACAATGTCCCCCTTTGCATAATTCTTCAGTCAGCTTTTACTGATGCCACAAAACAAATGAGATGAATTTCATGTTTTAGCAGCATAAGCACAATAATTTACAGGATGGTATGTTTGCTATATCTCACAAATTAGCAGTTCTCCTTGACGCTCATAACACATGGTTATTTCACATTAAATTTGTTCTGCAATTTACCCAGCTTAGAATTTCACCAGGGCTGTGCAAGAACATCAATCCAAGAACTTCCATAGGTTCGCAAATAGAAACTCATGTTCTCTCTTATGTGAGCAACAATCCTTTTCTGACTCAGTCAGACTCAGTGAACAATAAACAATCCATTTCTGACGCAGACTGCGCTGATTTCTCATTGTTTTAATTAACCACCACCTTTTCAGAGTTTTAGTCTGTTTTCTGGTTTGTTCTTTATAAATCAGAGATGGCATATAGTGTAACTAACCAAACCACCGAAGCATAGGCAAAAGGAAGCAAGTATATGCGCTTATGTTAATCTCTTTAGAGACCAGGATTATTTGGATTAAAAGGAGCAGCCATTCAGATACAGTCTCTTCCTCACCCAGAGCCAACTAACAATCTGACTAGAAATCCTAGAGCATTAAAAAGAAAGCCAAAACAACTCTCCGCTAACAAAGAATGTGTTTCAACTGCATAAAATCCTTTCCCATGTGGAAAACAAATAATTTTATCTGTTTAGGGCAAGATTTAAAGTGTGAGTAACAAATTAACACATGGCAAATTAGGTCATTTTTTAAATATACGTCCTCTATTCAATAAAAACTCTCCTTGCAAATGAAAGTCTGAGTAAGACAAGTGAAACATGGTTTTAAAAGCATCAGCTAGAATGAGATATGTCAAAACTGGGTAAAATAATTTTCAAACTACCTGTAAAACATGATGTACCTATATGTCCAAGTACTCACAATTTTAGATCACAGGTATTAAACAGAAGTGCTTCTCTTCTTATAAATAAGTAGCTAAGTTTACAGGTTTAAGTCCAACAGAAACTAAAGCAATATAAACAGCTCCTAAATGGACATATTACAATTAAATTCCCATTTCAAGGCTAACTAATAGAGAGGGCTGGCTTTATAAAAAGAATTTGTCCTTCAAATCCAAGTAATTCAGCTAATACATATATTTTAAGAGTAGATATGGCACCCTGGTGACTCCCAACAGCTGTAACATTTGACTCTCCCATTTTCTCCAGTTCCTCTGTTCTGACAAGAGCTCACAGCAAGAGGATCATATTCACCCAGGGCTCCCAGCTTTTGGTCAGCCCAACCATAATCAGACTGGGTGAAGAACTTACGGTCCATTCAAACTGACAGCAAACATGGAAGGCAGTAGAAAGTCAATAGTCCCCATCAAATACCTTGAAAGATTATTTTTTTCCCCCTACAGATATGTGCTATTTTAAGTATAAAATAACATCTAATTTATGTTGGTTTCTTGAGAAGTCCATATTTAACACTGGAAGAATTTTTCAGCTAAACCAATAGCTAAAGCTATTTGCCTTTGAACACCAGTTTTGATAAACTATTATTGTTATTATTATTATTATTTGTACCATTTCTATCATTAGTACTTACCAGACTAAAGCAAGGTTTGGGTTTATTCCATGCCTTAGCCACTCACATGCTTCTTACCTACAACTTTTGGAAATTAATTCCAAAATTTGCACCCAAAAATTAAATGTAATATGAAATTCGAAAGTATGAATCAAGTTAAAATTTCACTGATTATGACTGCTTGTCACAACCCTTGAATTAACAAAAAGAAAATGGAAAAATCATAAAATATCCTGAGTTGGAATGGACCCACAGAGGACTAAAATAAAACTTCCTGCTCACACTACCATATTCCTAAGAGACACTTAAGCACTATTATCGCTATACCCTTCCAAGGCTGAGTAAAACCAAGTTCCATACAAAACTGGCCAAAATGTTATTTCACTCACACTTCATCTTTTTGTATTTTCAAACTCTAAATTCCAAGTCTGGATTTTAATAGATTTATATTGCTTTCTCCAAGATTTAACAATATAAAGTTATTTTTTTTTCTAAATATATACATAGAAATATATGCATGTATTTACATCGTAAAAGCAGAAGGTAACTACTAAGCAGCTTCCTTCCATTTAAAGACTTCATTTTTAACTATTTTCAAAATTATGATCAAGCTAGACTTAAACGTGAGAAAACATGTTTAAGCTAAACAATTGGAACAGTTTTTAAGCACAAATTCGAAGTAGGAATAACTAAGTCTAATAATATGGTTCACATAAAATGGAATTTCATGTTTTGCACAGAACTCTGGCAAAGCAGTTTTGTGTCTGACTCAATTCAACATTTCAGACTAGAATTTCCCAGTTCCTCCCTTCTGAAAAAAACCCATTCTTGTAACATCAACTGCAATTTCATAATTAAGTAAATGATATGACAGCAACTGTGACACTTGTTTTCAAGATTAAATTATCCATTTCCATAGCTTTCTACATTTCCAGTTATTCTTTGATGCTTTCTTGCATGTGAAGCCCCACACTTCTGTATTAAACTGATGAAAGGCTGGGAAGCATGAGTTTGCTTCCTGCCCAACCCATTTTACAACTGGTTCAGAAATTTTTAAGCATAGAAAAACCTTTACCTGGGGTTTGGAGGGGAAAACAGCCAGATGAGCTGAGTAAATAGTTTCTTGTTGGGGGCAGGGGGGAAAGGGAAGCTGCCTCTGTGGATATTATGAAGACTCTTAAGAACATGCATGTAGATAAGGGTAATTCCACCACTGAAACTGAAGTAGCTTAGTCATTACTATTTGATAGATATCAATCAGAAGCCATCAGAATTAGAATTGTAGATGTTGAAATACACTAACAAGTATTAATATACTCAATATTAAATATGCATTCCCACACAAACCAGGGGTACATTCAAATGAGTGGCAATAACACCTAGACCACCTATCCAAGCTGCCCAAGAAAACAAGCACAAAATTACACAGGACACACTAACCGATCACAGAGAACTGTGCCCTGGGTATATGTCTACAGAATAAACCTCTACAACCCTGAAAATTACCAGCACATCCTACAACTATTGCATTTGTTGTTGCATAGATGAGAAGGAATAGCAAGACAGGAAAATTTTGAAATATTCTTTTCTTCCTTTTGAGTCCATTTAAAAGAACTATACTACAAAGTATAAATCGACTTGTATAATTGTTGGTGGATATAAATGTATTTCTAGGAACAGTTTACCTTTTCTAATTCTTAATGCATCTTAATGCACTAAACACCAAGGGACCTAACTACACATTTCTGCAAGTGTCTGAAATCCTTAGGAGGAGCTAACCTGAGGTATTTATATCTATATAAATAGATATAAATATAAATAGACACATAGTTCAAACAGTTCACACTCCACTTGTATATGTGCGGTCAAAAGACAAGAGGCAAGACCTGCCACATGCAAAATAGAAAATTCCCTTTGGGCACAACGAAAAGAAAAAAATCTTCACAGGAGCAGACCAAGCAATGGAATTGGTTTCCCAGAAGAGGCGAAAGCCTTTGAGATTTTTAGTGTTTAACTGAGCAACGCTCTTAACAATGGTACCTAATTTCAAAGTCACCCTGTTTTGAGCAGGACATGAGACTACAAAGTTCCTTCTAACCACCACTTCATTTCCAACATAAGTTGGGTGTTCCTGTAAAAAAATAGCAGTGTTCAGCACATTTTGGTAGGTTGTTACCAAGTAGCTCAGAAAGGGAGGCATGAGTTGTCAGAATTAAAAGAAAAAACATTCTTAAAGTCTGCTTCTCCAGCTGATCTGACCTAATTTACTCAAGAACTTAGCTTTCTAGTACAAGAGGCCCGTCTTTTGCTGGACTAATTATAGGAACTGCTGCAGCAGAACATTATCTTTCACCTTTTCCTTTCCCATGACCCACATATTCCTTACATGGAGCAGCTTCAGACAAGTTTGCTGTGGAGGGAAAAGAGAATTGTCAGAGAAGAGAAGGACACGTAGTAGAATTCGATGACTCCACAACAGGTTGGCACTGGCAAAGTGTTTAGGCTGTCACATGTATTGGCAATCACAGTGGCAACATGGCACCCCAGTACTACTGCAGCTTAAGCCATCACAACATCTGAACATCACATGGCACAATTCAGATTTCT
The DNA here is from genome assembly GCA_022605575.1 of Laterallus jamaicensis coturniculus. Lineage (NCBI taxonomy): Eukaryota > Metazoa > Chordata > Aves > Gruiformes > Rallidae > Laterallus > Laterallus jamaicensis. The sequence continues at coordinate 10,905,772 of JAKCOX010000005.1, forward strand.
CTAATTACTTGCCCCTGTTGTTTGCTACCTCACAGACCTGTAAATCGTCTGAAAATTGATCCAGACATTGATGTAAAATCCTTACTGGAGCAATGATAAAAATACAAAGTAGCCCTGGCCCCCAGGAGAACACTGCAAAAATGGCATTTCTCATTGATCTCTCCCCATTAGCAACTTCATTTTGATACCTGTCAATGAGCCAGTTTCTAATCCATCTGCTATGTAGTCTGTTAATGTTACATAATGCAGTGTTTTTCAATTGAAATGTTATGTGGTACTAAATTAAATGCCTCAGAGAAATCAAAGTATCTAATATTGACACAGCTGTCTCTATCAACCAGACCTCAAACTCTACTGAAAACAAAAGTAGATTTGTCTGAGAAGAGGTTCCATACTGACAAGCTTAATTATGTTTTTAGTTTCTAATTCTTAGAGTCACAGTGTAGCTATTTTATTATTCTACTTTGGGTTAGCATCTGGCTAATGGTTTACAGTTCCACTGACTCCTTTTCAACCAGCACAACTATCTTGCCTGTCCCTTACATCTTCTGTCAGCTTTCCAAGGAGCAAAGATAAACACTAGGGTAAGACTGGGTTCCTCAGTTCCTTACAGTCCAGCATGATATATTCCTAACAGTCATGAGGTGTTTTGCCAAGCATGCTGTCCCCATACGGAACTGTCACAGCTACGTGAAAAGTCACATTTACTAGGGCAGGGGAGGTTACTCAGAGGACTCCAAGCAATCAGTCACCAATTCATGTAAACTGGGTAGAGCTGCTTTTTCTGCCCAGGAACTAGTTTTAAAGCTTTGAAGTGATTTCTACTCATGGCTTGTCAACTGGGCTGCACTAACAACTCAAGTATGGAAAACTCTTCCATGTAATCTCTGAAAGGATCCTTTCACATTCCTGACGTACACACATTGGTTGTGCTGCCAAAATTGGTGCCAGATTTGATGTGTGGGTCTCTGAGGAAGGTTGGGGGTTTTTCCCCCCCCTCTATTTTGTTCCAAGACAAGGTGTTCATTCCAATTTTTCTAAAAGAATGTCAAAATTATAAAGTTCTGTACAGATGAAAATTACTATTCTCCTGATAATTCTAGAATAATTTCCAGCTTCTCTTTCGCTTAGTTCCCTGCTAATGTTTTAAAAACATTAAAGCTCTGCTCCCAGCTTGTAAGTTATTTTGAAATTCAAATCCTGTGACTTTTGAAGTAGAATTGTTTCACAGCTGTCAGGAAGTACAGGGAGGCAGAGTTATTTTTCCCAAGTCACACAATGGCTTAGTGTCTTACCAGGAATAAATATTTATTTATAGGTCAGATCATGAACTATTTATTCTCTTTGGTACAGTAACAAGCATGTAAATAGTCATGTTTAATAGAAGGGATGCTTAACCTGAAGGACTACATAAAAATGAAGTGCTTTCAGATCCAATCAACAACAGTAATGTTCATATAAGGTAGCTTCATAGAGCCCAGTGCAGTATTCATACTTAAAGCTCCTATTAGACTAAAAATATTCCAGTTTTCTTTGGATCCTTTATGCTTTTAAGATGCAAGAAAGAGACACTTAGGATGACAACAGCAGAATTTAGATATTTATGCAGAAGGAAGAATGAGATTTCAGTGCTCACTTTGCCTCAGGTACACTTCAGGGAAGCGTGCCACATAAATATGCATGTATTTGTGCAAAGAGGCATAAACCCCATGCAGCATTTTTACACCACAGCTTCCATTTAAAAAAAATGCGAAGTAGCAAGGCAAACATCTCTTCACCATTCCCTCTTTCTGCAGCACCACGTAGGGGATTCACTTTTAAAAGGTTCTTTTGACTCTTAAGGAACTGCAGCGTCCTAATTTAACTGTGCCATTGGGAGCCATCAAAAACGTGGTTTTGTCAGGCAGCTCGGTAGCTTCACACAACCCTGCCTCTTAGTGGCAAGCAGTTCAGGTCTCCAGTGACTGGCTGTGACAGCTCCTCAGCGTTGCAGCTCTGGACACCTGTTTCCAAGCCCATCATGTCAGGAAACAAGGTCTGAGGTGAGAGCTCTCACCTACTGCAAAAAAGGAAGCTCAATAGTTGGCAATGAAGCTGCTGTAGGTAGGGCTGGAGCCACGCTGAGCAGGGCAGAGCAGCATACAGGAGGGTGAATGCTTCTGTTGTACACAGAAACCATAGGAAATTACCCAAAGGAAACTTGCAACAGAGAACTCAGGTGGCACATGTCTGTATATTGTGACAGTACCCCAGCTTCACTTCACATTTGCTTTCCACCCCCATCAGGAAAGAAACCCGCTCCAAATTAGGCTCTGAAATCAAGCTTGCCCACCTCGCCCCTCATTTACCGCACATGTAATGGAAACATAAGCACTGAGGGCATCTGTTTAGGACACCTAGGTGTGCCGAGTGGTGACTTGAGGGCAGCAGGAGATTTTGGTCTAAGCTTCACTTGCTTAAATGGATCAGTGAGACAAATCATGCAAGTGTTAGAAAACTAGATTACAGATACTTTTTTGTACATGAAATACATTTGTGCTTATATATTTCAGGTTTTGAGAACCTGGTTCTGTGTCTACTGTATATGAGTTCAGGTTACGTATACTATATACTGCTGAAAGGGATTTTTTAGTTTTATTATTCTTTAATTTTTATTATTTTAATATATCAACTGTTATGTTTTGTCCCCAAAATGAAGTGATGTTTACAATTTGTTCCATTGATAAAGGTCTGTCACAGAAACACATGTGCGTCTAAACACAGAACACTGAAATCTACACTTCCAGCATCCCACCTTCAAGTCAAGACCAGCCTTTGCCTGTTCTAAATGCCTACACATTATCTCAATACTTCCTCTTGGTGTCTGTGTGTGTGTTTTGATCCAAAATTCTATCTCTGAACTGAGCAACCTCTCTTCCTGGAAGTGAAAGTTGAGATTTGACTGGCACCTGTTGGGCTAATAGTGAGTTCTGACTGCAGCTTTACCTAAAGGCTTTACAGAGCACTGCCTGCAGAAATATCTTACAGCGACTGCTGAGTAACTCTGTGCTATGAATGTGTTACAAAAGTAAACTTGATAGACACTATAAATTCATTTTCCACACTTTTCAACAAACCCACTGTTAGTCCCTGCCACGGGTATAGCGTCATCCTGAAATTCAAACCATACATAGACTTAGCAAACAATCTTCATGCCCCTTCATCACCAATCGGTGTGAGACCAGATTGTGAAGTGTTCAGAAATCATATAAAGTAAGTAGAGATAGATATTTTTCTTTTGGCACTTGAACTGTCCTCCCCAGTTCCTTCTGTTTATATAATTAAGTAGTTAAAAAAAGTCTTTCTTCTTGCCTCTACACTGAGCAGGTTTAATATATACTGGTCATTTCTGAAAAACCTTAAAAATGCATATACCCACAGTTCAAATATTAGCTCTTGAATGTTTGAGAGCCAGTCCAAAAATCTACTAGCCATGGAATGAATGCTATCCATTATATTCAGATCACATTTGATATACAAAAGCAACATTCTAGAAAGTTTGATGACTTTTGTTTTATCTGATGCGTGCACAAAGCTCAGGAAAAGCCAGTTCAGCAGTTTCTGAAACTTACTGCTGTGTCCAACACATCAGAACGATCCTGAAGCAAGAATTCAATGTGTGTCGTGGTTTAACCCAGCAGGCATCTAAAACAGTCACACAGCCATTTGTATACTTCTACTCCCCACACCCTCAACATTCCCCCCACCTCCCTCCACTGGCAACTGGGAGCGAGTCAGAAAGAAAAACATAAAACTTGTGTGTTGAAATAAACACAGCTTAATGTGACAGAAAACAAGAGATTCACAATAATGATAAAAGCAGTGATGCCCAGCACAATTGCTCACCACCTATAGCCAATGCTTAGCTGGTTCCTGACCTGTGCCACCTCTCAGCAAACCCCCCCAGTTATATGCTCAGCATGATGTCATACGGTATGGAACATCCCTTTGGCCAGTCAGAGTCAGCTGTCCCACTTCCCAGCTTTTTGGGCACCCCCCACCTTTTCATGAGCCGTTTGAGAAGATGAAAAGTCCTTGACTGTTTGACAGTAACTAAAATTTTAGTGTGTTATCAACTATATCCTAAATCCAAGACTACCTAGCAGCTGGTATGGAAGAAAGTTAACTCTATCCCAGACAAAATCAGGGCAATGTGTTAGTTATACATAACTTTCCTTACTTTTATATTGGAGTAAAGTTCAATTTCAATGGTGAGAACAAAAAGAAAAGAAAAAACTCCAACTCTCAATCTGCTTTCCACCCTCAAAGTGCTAGGGGTTTGCCAGAGAGTTACCTCTGCATTTTGAGACTAAAGCTACTCAGTGTTTCTTCAAGTTATAGTTTAATAGACGCTCCTCTCCAATACCCGTTCTCTTCTGAAACAAAGGGCAACTAGATAAAACAGTTTCACTGGGGATACGAAGAGCCACCAGAAACACAGCAGTCTGTTTTGGCTGTGAATTTAGGTTATACAAGTTAGTTCATCCCTGGTATCATGACACTTTTTTGGAGTTATGTTATGAATAAATTTAATTTTTTTCAGCACACGTACAGCAGAGACTAAATATTATTTTTACTTTCAAATGAATCAAATTACTTACTCTGTATATACTGCCTTTCAGTCACATCTTAAGACTTGTTATTCCTTCATAAGAGGCGGGATAACATTTCAAGTGTCATAGCTGTATACGCTCGAGTTCGCTTCCTTACTAGGTTACAAAGCTCTGGTTTCTGAATCACTCATCACACATCAGGGTATTTTTTTTAACAAGCTTTTCCCATCAATTAAGTCCAGATCCCTACCACAACCACATAGCACAAAAAGCATAAAACCCACCAGCTTTGCAATCAGTCTAGTTTTTATAAATGTGATCATATCCCTTCCAGATTCCACAAGCAGATCCACATCTGAGTCAGTAAAGCATCATATGGAGAAAGTTTTGGCAGTAAACCCAGAGACAGATGGAATAGAATAGGAACACCATTATATTCTATTATCTACTGATGCTTTGGGGTTCAGTTCTCAAGTTACTTTTCTCTTCCATGGGACTGCACAAGTTTCCCCCACTCTGCAAGGCTTGACACGGTGAGGGAACCCACAAGGAACACAGGACAAGCTGATTTCAAGCAGTTGCACTTGCAAACAGATACCAGCAAAAAGTAATATACGAATTTCGTAGGTCATCCTTTACCTACTCATTCCCCTCTATACATACATGCAGAATTTCAGCAAAGATGCATCCTATTTTGGAGCTTTTGTACCTCAACAATGTCTACAAAAATGACACCAATCCAAATTAAATTCATATATGTTCCATGCTGGAATTTAGGTACTCCATCAAAACTCTAAATTACTAGAGAATTCTGCACTTCCAGAGCCCAGAACTGTTGCAAGATGCTAATCTGGGAAATAAATTTTAACAGGAAAATCATTCTGCAACGGTAAAGCGGTCTCAGTGCCCCCTTCTCCACTGGCCTTATTTATATATACATGCCATATATTTTCCTGATTTCAGCTAATATAGAGCCTCTTAGTTTTCTCTCAGTCCCATCTGGACAAGTGAGGCAAGTTCTATTACAATTTATGAAGATTTAAAGAGATTTCAACCTTAAGTCAGAAGAACTGATTTGATATTGCTGGACTAAGCCTAAAGTAATCTAAGAATTCAAAAGTTGTGACACAGGAATTTTATTAAACTCCCTAGACTTCCTTCAGTACCTTAGCTATTATAATTTTAGATAGCATTCTTTCTAAACTCCAGTGCTCTTTCAAAAGATCTATAACTCAGTATATTCAGAGACTTGAATTTCCTTTGTTCTTCAAACTTGGGATTCTTCAGCATGTTATTTTAATCATTGGAAAGCAAGTGTTACATTTAGTGTGTATCTCTGCTTCATTTTTGCTACCATTCACAAAAAAAATTTCCAAATCATATTTAGTCAATACTAAATGTTAAGAACCTTGTTCTGAGACCTCTTCTGCTGCCCGTGGAGTCACAGAATCGGTTCTCATTCACACACATGCACATCTACACACCTTAATACATTTTCTCCAAAGAATCCTTAAATCCGTATTCTAAATATATAGCATGTCAAATACAATAGGGAAGAGCAACAGTACAGCTTTCCTCCAAATGTCAGGACCACTATAAGGGGATCAAGCACTCATGCATGATGGTCAGAAAGTTTATTTTTATATTCTGTAAAAAAGAAAAAAATACATTTATATGACTGTTTTGTTTCTTTCTCTGAAGAGAGCTGATTTCTTCTGAAGGCATTGCGCATCAGTCCTACTGTTGATCTAGTAAATGATCTCCTGCATTTCTTCAATATTTCCACACAGAGCCAGAGAAAGATACATTTATTTGAACAGCAGATGTTTCTTTGGATCAGAGAGACCATCCTCCTCAAAGGCAGATTCGGAGGTAGAGCCAAGAGGTAAAACATATTCAAGTCCAAAGGGTTGACAAAACTGGTGCCATTAGGTCCAAGTATAAATATTTAGATCAGCTGCTGGATGACCAGAAAGACACTCTTACAGTTCTCTAAACACTTATTTCAATCTCTAAAGATCTGAATGCAAAATGTTTCTAGGTAATATCATTACTTCTTCCTGCAATTCTGTTACCTCTCCCTTTAACATCACATGCCATTCATTCCTCTTTTAGAATAACTGCCGTCAACTTTTTTTTTAATTGGTCTAATCAATTTATTGCTAGTGATATAGTAGCATCGTCCCTTCCCCTGACACTATGACAACACAGCATTAACTTTAAAAAGGCAAGGAGGATCCCAGTAACTATAGGCCAGTCAGCCTCACTTCTGTCCCTGGAAAGGTGATGAAACAGCTTGTTTTGGACGCCATCTCCAAACAACTGGAAGAGAAGAAGGTCATGAGGAGTAGTCAGCATGGATTCACCAAGGGGAGATCGTGCTCGACCGATCTCATAGCCTTCTATGATGTCATTACCAACTGGGTGGATGGAGGGAGAGCAGTGGATGTCATCTACCTTGACTTTAGCAAAGCTTTCAATACTGTCTCCCACAACATCCTGATAGAGAAGCTAAGGAAACAAGGGATAGATGAGTGGACAGTGAGGTGGGTTGAGAACTGGCTGTCAGACCAGGCTCAGAGGGTCGTGATCAGTGGAGTAGAACCTGAATGGAGGCCTGTGACTAGTGGTGTTCCCCAGGGCTCGGTGTTGGGTCCAGTCCTGTTTAATATCTTCATTGACGACCTTGATGAGGGAATAGCAACCACCCTCAGCAAGTACACCGATGATACAAAGTTGGGAGGGGTAGCTGACACGCAGGAACACTGCGCTGCCATCCAGCGAGACCTGGACAGGCTGGAGAGCTGGGCAGGGAGAAACCTAATGAAATTCAACAAGTGCAAGTGTAAAGTCTTGCACCTGGGGAGGAATAATCAACTGTATCAGTACAGGCTGGGGGATGACCTGCTGGAGAAGAGCTCTGTGGAGAAGGACCTGGGGGTCCTGGTTGATGACAGGTTGGCCATGAGCCAGCAGTGTGCCCTGGTGGCCAAGAGAGCCAATGGGATCCTGGGATGCATCAGGAAGAGAGTGTCCAGCAGGTCGAAGGAAGTGATCCTCCCCCTTTACTCTGCGTTGGTCAGGCCCCACCTGGAGTACTGTGTCCAGTTCTGGGCTCCCCGGTATAAAAAAGACCGGGACCTTCTGGAGAGAGTCCAGAGAAGGGCGACAAAGTTGATTAGGGGTCTGGAACATCTCCCCTATGAGCAAAGGCTGAGAGAACTGGGTCTGTTCAGCCTGGAGAAAAGAAGACTGAGGGGGGACCTAATTAGTGTTTACAAATATCTTAGACATGGGTTGCAGGGGGAATTGGCCAGCCCCTTTTCAGTGGTCTGTGGGGACAGGACTAGGGGCAATGGCTGTAAGCTGGAGCATAGGAAGTTCCGCACCAACATGCGGAAGAACTTTTTCACAGTGAGGGTGACAGAGCCCTGGGGCAGGCTGCCCAGGGAGGTGGTGGAGTCTCCTTCTCTGGAGATATTCAACTCTCGTCTGGACGCCTGTCTATGTAATATGAGGTAGGGAGCCTGCTTTGGCAGGGGGGGTTGGACCCGATGATCTCTCGAGGTCCCTTCCAACCCCTAAGATTCTGTGACTCTGTAAGTCAAGACCCAGATACATACATAACCTTCTCCAGTTACATTCGGGATTTTGTGGGAAGAAATCCAGCTATGAAGACACAATAAAAAGCTGCCAGTCACTCCAGCAGAACAATTGGATGACCAAGACATGGTAAGACAAATCTGTCATACATATAATGCAAATGTTTATACACATAATCCTTTGCCAAGAAATAGCAAGGAGAGCATAACACAATTTTTAGAGTATTTTACAGAGAAGAAGTGACTGATACAGCATTTGTGAACTCCAACTAGATGTCAATAGATGACATGTCAGTGCAGAAGCATATGTACTGGAATATTACAAGATCCAGACACAACCACAGTAATAGTTAACAAAGCTATATACCACAGTAAAGTTACCCTTGGATGTTTGAGCACTTACAAGGTAACATTGCAGATTACGTTTTACTCAGATTAACCCTAATTTCATAACATGACTTGTGCTCATCCCCTTAGCTAGCTGTCTACCAACCTTACTTACTATTTAAATCAGCAAGCTCTGGAAAACTATAAATGCTGAAGAGCTTTGGAGACCTTGTGGCACAGTAGCATTTATCAATGTTTCTCAGCTGAATATTTATTCTCTTTTCAAAGAGCAATGAGGGTGGATGAAGCCACTGTGAATCTGGTAGCAATTTATCTGATAAGAAACTGGGTGGCATTACTTCTTACATGCCACTGAAGCCTCTTACTTCACTCGCTACGGCTGCACAGTTCAACTCTGCCCTTTGTGTTCATTATAACACACTGTTGTAAAGGTATTTGCATCTCAGGTGTATGTGAGGCAACCATAGGCTTTCCTAAGGAGGTCATGACTTCATGGATCCTGAAATTAATAGGCATTTTCATATATATACTTCAGTGATGTTTAGATTCAGAAGAGGAAGCCTTTACTATATTTTTAGTCAGTGTTTCCCAGCAGACAATAATCTTCTCCTGTACAGTTTTCACTGAGAAATTAGAAGGAAAAAAATAAAAGGACTCTCAGCAGAGCAATGATACCAACTTTCCAGGATTGTCTATATCTTTTCCTATGATATTGTGTAATACTCTCATTATTTCTGCCAAAAGTTCTTCTCTATAAATCCATTAGATAATCTGAAAGAGTTTTGAGCTTTTTTCTATCTATATGGAAGATACAAAAGGTAGAAATAAACATTTCTAAGGACTTTAATGAAATCTACCTTCCTCCTATTAGTTTTGGGCAAGTTGACAAGAGAAGGAAGAAGCTGGGATTGTTTTTATTATGGGTTTGGATTATTTTTCCCCTAACTAAATTTGAGATTTTACTCCAGGGAGACACATTAGCTTTCAAGTTGTTTCCTCACATACCCCTCCTATATTTTTCAGTGGAGGGCTCAATGTAATCTCCAGGTCAGTAGGCAGAGAGCAGATTTTGTTTTGTTGAGTTACACAGTTAAAAGGGTAACAGTTTTGATCTGTCCATAACTAGGATAAGCAAGCAGCTCCATCAGGGTGCCATAGGTGTAGCATAGACAGGAGTGTATGTACAGCTCTACTATAGTACTTATGATTAAGGGTCAAACAGGTAATAGACAACTCATGCATCATGTTCCGAAGCCTTTTTTTCTTCCACCACAGCCCTGACAGGTTAACATACATAGGATAAAAATGGGTTAATTAGCAACAGAATGCTATTTGCTACTCCCTCACACAACATAGTCCTGTGCCATGTATTTGCCTAGTAAACTTCCCATCCACCTGAAAGTAAACTCAGTTTAAATCTGCTAAGATAAAGGTATAGACCTATTTAAATCGTATTTGTTCCTCTTCTACAAATAGATCACAGATTCTACCTGCATGATCTTTCACCTATCAAGTTTCCTAATTTGCATCTGATCACCTCAACGTTTGTAGACATGCAGATACATCCATACATCATTTCTACTAACGAACCCAAACTCCAGCTTATTAGACCTTAATTAACAGTAAACCCAGACATTTTCTGATAAGGCAAAAACATTCTTTTTGCTCATACCATAACTCAAGAATAGTTGTCTGTCCTCACAGAAAGAAAACAGAAGCTATCCAAAAATATACCTGCAATAAATATGAGTCATTGTAGAAGCATAATGTGTATAATAGTAAATTACTTTGGCAAAAATTCCATTAGGAGCTGAGTACAGAAAATATATATTTTTTTTAAAACACAGAATGCCTTTTATTACCTTACATCAAGAAAAAGAATAACCCTCTTCAGAAAGAGAGGGTTTTGCTACAGACAAGAGAAAACAGGAAGGTGGCTTATGACTAACAGCTTCCATTTCATTTTGAAATGCATCCACATTTTTATATAGCAAGTGCAAATAACACATTCTAAGAAAATGCACCCAAACAAAACCTGTATGGGTCAGTAAAGCAATATATCTTTATAAAGTAATTTTTTTGAAGACTAACATATATGGAAATTTGGAATCCTAAATTACTATAACTGCTTGCCTCATCCTTACTATCTGGAGTTACACTGGACCAAGCTAGTAGTATTATTGTCACATAAAAGAGCAAGCAATAACATTCTGAAAATTACTATAGCCTTTGTCCTACCACGAATGCCACTTATTTTTCCCCACAGAGCCTCTGTGTAAGCGTACGTGAGTTCAGCTTGAAGCTGCCCATTAGACTTCAGCATGGCAAGATGCTTCATTCCAACCTGTCCTAGAAGGAACTCTGCTGACTGCCTTTAAATGTGCCAGGGACAATACATTAAGCATACTTGTTTTATTTAAGGTTATTTTTCCCTGCTATGAATAAATATTATATGATAGGTTACAAAAAGCTGTGAAAATTAAGCCACATATGGCTGTTGGAGATACAGTGTTTAAATTGCTGTGTAGATTGGATATTCTCTAGTGATAGCTGAAGTGTTTTTGCCCTGCTGAAATCCTTAAAATAGAATCTAGTCCTTTAAACTGGTAATGATTTTCAAATGCCCAAATTGCTTTTTTGATTAATGACTAATTTGAATACTCTGGAGTAAACTCCCCAAGCACTTTGTGTTAAAAAAATTGTATTCTCCATACAGTTCTTCTCTAATGAAGTAGTTTAGGAATTTGCCCCCGAGCATTCAGGGATATTCAGAACTTGGCTTGGAACAGACATGGAAGCCCTAATGATCTTGCTACCAACAACATTCCCTAGGAAAAGTAGAGAAGCTTTTTGGTTTTGTTTTTTCTAAAATAAAACAAAACAAAAACACACCAAGTACTGAATTACTGATGTTTACTTAATCATGGACTCCAAATAAGTACATACTGAACAGATTTATTGATTCTCAAGATATTTATTCAACACTCTGCTCTTTAGCAGAAAAAGATTAGTTAATAATGTTAATACAGGAGCACTCCTGGGGAATATCCTTGTCTTTTCAGTATAGGTATTAACAATTACAGGAGTATTGGTCAAACAACACTTCGGGCCTCAAACACACTTGCCCTGAATGTTCGTTATGGATGCACCCCGCTGTGCATGCAGGTGGCTGCTTTGGCCCTATATGCAGTTCTAATTCATGTATTTTTCTGTTTTGAATCATGGGGTTAGCTCTGAGATTCCAAGAGTGTTCCTGTGATGCAGATCCCCCCTCCCACCATCCTCACAGAGCTAAGAGGCTGTTACCCAGTTGCCTTTGCTGCCAGCTTTACAGATTCAGCACTGAAAGGCGTAGTGTTTCCAGTCTAAAATCATAGAATCAGTTAGGTTGGAAGAGACCTTTAAGAGAAGGTCCAACGACAGTCTAACTCTGTCTAGTCCACAGCAGACCATGTCCTCAAGCACTTAATCTACACACCTTTTTTATACCTCCAGGGATGGTGACTCCAACTGGAGTTGGAGTCTCTTAGCTAAATCTCCCCGGAGCAATTTCAAGCCATTCCCTCTCATCCTATCACTTGTTACCTAAGAGAAGAGACGCAACCCCCAACTCCCTACACTCTCCTTGCAGGTCGTTGTAGGGAGCAATAAGGTCTCCCCATCTACCTTCTTCACAATTTGAGGTGTTCCAAATAATTCTTGACAATGCACTGTCAAAGCACGAATCACACAGCATCACATCATGTGCTCTTAAACTATATTGGAAGCATAATTGAAAGCTTCTGACTATTTACTCTGGCTTGTCTGGAAATGAAGCACTTCAAGAGCAAATCAACTTGCTCAGGGTTATGCTATAGTTGAAAAAAGGCTTTTCCAGCTCTAAACCAGACACACTTTACTAGTACAAAACAAAGACTTTCTATAGTTGTTGCAGGTCTTTGAAAACAGCCAGAGTCAGAGACAAAGCCATTCAAGCCACAGGTGGGAGAAAGTGTCTGAAATTCCTGCTAAGGTTCTCCTAGCTGATCAGCTGCAGTGGTGAAATGACTATAGGGAGATGATTGAATTCCCTACTTCACCTCTCCTATCAATCACAGCAGTTGGTCACCTCATCTTGCTCAACAGTCTGCTTACAGGGGCACAGGCCCTGGGCTTGGCTGCCTCTGCGCAAGGATGCCTTGGAAAAGTTTTACTAGAATAACTTTTACAGCTGAACCTTACTGCATATGGGTTTACATGCACTGGGCTATGATACTAAAAAAGTCAGTTATAACTGGAAAAAGTGATCTAGGTATTTCTTTAAACACACATCCACCAAAAAACCCAACCAAATGTGAGCACAAAGAGCTCTTAGAAAATCCCACAAAAGATAAATCAAAAAAAGGAAGAGGAGATTAACAACTCCACATGAAATTACACTCCCAATAATAGGAGACAGCAACAGCAAATAAGGTCAGCTGTTTTTCTCAGCAGCATTAAGTATCAGCAAATTACCATCAGCAGCAGCAAGGAGGCAAGTCAGTTATATTCTAGTTCTCAACCTGAATTTCTACAGCCACTGCTTCTCACTGCCATTCCTTGGCTTTGGCCAGAGAACAACCTAAAGCATGCCTAAAAAAGAGTGACAATACTGACATGAGATTTGGAGTTGTTGAATACATTGAATATCAGTGACCTTGTAACAAGTAGTAGTGGCTGCACTTGAAGCCAACCATGGATTCTGTGTTTCCACTTGCAAACTAAAGTAAAAGACCCCTTTTCTTTTTTGCACTGATTTTTGTCAAAAAATAAATTATTTATGAAAACAATTTACTAGCAAAAAATAAGTTATTCTTAAGAGAATAGGTTTGAATGAGCCCTCTCAACACAAGTTCACCAGAAACACCCCAGTTAGGTTGGCAGTGATACACTGTTCACTGTTTTTAAAAACACATCTGGGTTTAAACTTTTAAGTCCACACTGATTCTAAGCTACTTGCTTGCTAATTTTGCTATGGTATGTTGCAACACAAAAAGTTATTTTATTAAGAATATGGCCTATTTTATTAGCTTTCCATATCTTTTCCCTTCTGGTGTAGCAGTATGGCATTCATTATGTTCCCTTCCACTGAATTTCAACACCTTGTTTGTCCATGTCTCTCATTCAGAGCTCAATACCACATCTTCTCCATCTTGCCAAGAATGATTTTCAGAAGCTTCTTAAATCCTAAACCAAAACAATTTTGTAGCTTCAGTTTCATAAGCTTGTTTAGGCTTCTGTGCTTCCATCAACTTTAACAGTCCGTCACCAAATCACTCTGGTGTTTTGAAAAATTCAGTTACCATAAATTTACAAATTTATGTTTGCTTCATGGCCTCTTCTACTAATCTCAGAGAAATAAGGAGGTGTCCATAGATTCTAAACAAAAGATTCTGGTGGGTGGTCTGATTTTGCCTCCTACTATCACATACAAAATTCACCAACCATTGAACATGGATATACTAATTAAGAGCTAATGCAGCTTATTTATGACTTGCTAGTTGCTTGTTGCTTTCTTGTGTGGCTATTGGAAACTAAATCTTCCCAATGTTTGCATACAAGCACCAGCAGCAGAGGGTTAGGTAATATCCGCAGTTTGGCAGATTTACTACAAAGTCTAACAGGCTCAAATACCACTTTGTAGCTCTGTAATATCAATAGGAATTTTATGTTAAGCAAATAAGATGCATTGTTGCCTCTATGAAATGGATTGCAGGGATTGGATGAAATGCATTAACTATGAAAACATTAAATATACAACATTTTAGATACCAGATGCTAATCCCAGTGGTGCCAAATCATAAGCTCCTTAGTACATTAAGGAACAGTCAATTTTATGTTCAAGGTTTGTGAACCGAGCCATAAACTCTTAAACCGGTGAACCGTAAATACCATACCTATGAAAATGAACACAATGCACCACTTAGAACATTGCAGTCAAACTACTCGGCTTGTTTTTAATCCCCTCGGAAAGGGGAGGAGGGACCCAAGCTTGAGAGAAAAAAAAAAAAAATAGAAGAGAATGTTTACTTCACAAAGCGTTCTTAAACATAAATCATAGATAATTGGAGAAGTACCTTTTTTTGAGCATTTTGCCACCTTCTTAGATCTTGGGGTTTTCAGAAGTCATGCAAGCCTCTCGTTACTAATAGTGTCATGATCTATACCTCGTGACAGAACTGCCATAAAGGCAGCCCGGTAACCACATGGGCAGAGGAGAACATCCCTAATAATGTCATCCTAAGCCTCCATGATGGGCGTAGTTGGCAAGACAAAGAAACCTCGATGGGTACGGGACAAAAACACTGGCAACGAAATTGCCCCCCGGCAAAACAGGAGTCAGCAACAACTATTCCCTGAACAGATGTTCTATACCCACTTATGGATCTTAAAGTAACTTAGTAGGTACCCGAAAGGAGCCTTTCTGCACGAAATCTCCCAGACAAAGCAGACCTTGGCAGGGATACCTGCCTGATTCCAGCCTTTGAGTTATAGAGTGATTTTTCTATCATCAATCAGCAGTTTAGTGTTTTGCTGGCAACACTTCATGTAATATATTTATAGCTGCACACAAGTAAAGCTGCATAAATTTATATGCTTTATACATACTTCTGTTGTTGGAATTCTGTAATATCCATACTTTTGCTTCACTGCAGCTACATGTATACTCGCTTTCCTAATGGTAATTTTCTAGCGACTTGTAGTGTTCATATACCTGTATACACACATATATACAGTGTTCTGGTTTCACTGAAACCCAGGACTAAATCTCATAACACCAACACAGTGTTATAAAGTAAGCATTCTTCTATTGTAGCACTGGATGCACAGGGGATAGCTCCACCTAACGTGCACGCCACAAGATCAACACTCAAATTATATAGGATCCAAATTCCAAAATTCACATTCATTCTGTGTCTTGGAAAAGGCAGTCTTATGATAATGATTTCACAGAATCACAGAGTTGTAGGGGTTGGAAGGGACCTCAAGAGATCATCGGGTCCAACCCCCCTGCCAAAGCAGCTCCCCAGCTCATACTGCCCAGATAGGCGTCCAGATGGGTCTTGAATATCTCCAGAGAAGGAGACTCCACACCCCCTGGGCAGCCTGTCCCAGGGCTCCCTCATCCTCACTGGGGAAAAGTTCCTCCACATGTTGGTGCGGAACTTCCTGTGCTCCAGTTTGCAGCCATTGCCCCTTGTCCTGTCCCCACAGACCAAAGAAAAGGGGCTGGCCAATTCCCCCTGCACCCCATACTTAAGATATTTATAAACACTGATTAGGTCCCCCCTCAGTCTTCTTTTCTCCAGGCTGAACAGCCCCAGCTCTCTCAGCCTTTCCTCACAGGATAGGTGTTCCAGGCCCTTCATCATCTTCGTAGCCCTTCTCTGGACTGTCTCCAGGAGATCCCTGTCCTTTTTATACCAGGGAGCCCAGAACTGGACACAATACTCCAGGTGGAGTATTGTAACCACAGCATATAATTTCTTGAAATTTATCTGCATATTCTCCTTCCTACTGTGATACATGTTCCTCTGATTCATGTTAATATGGACTAATGCTGGGGGTGCATAATGACAGACCCTTGTATGGTCACGGGCCTAGGAGAGACAGTTTGAGATTTTGCATGTAGTGAATGAAGTATGTTGAAGCAGCAACAAACGATATAAAAGACGTGCAAATCTTCGCCTAAAGGACCACAATGTAGCACATTGTGTGCATTGTGATACCTCTGGAGAAACAACTTGTCTCTGAAAAGAAGGTGAGCAACCAGAAGAGAGAGGTGCCCTGAACCTGCAGAACCAGCTGCCCAACATTAGAAAGACAAAAGCTACAGGATGTCTTGTGGGGGTTACCTGGCCGGCACTCCAGCATGTCAGTTTAAGCCGTTGGGCTGTGTTATCCCTGGAAGGTATATAACCCAGGGACTAGAACTGTTCAGGTGCGTTTTGGTGGAGTGGAGACTGCCGGCGCACCCGGTGCTGACCGTCCAACCCAGCACCTTTTGCTGCCTTTATTCGTTTCATAAATTGTTCAATTTGGCTAAAATCCTTTTTCGGACCAAGTCATTTATAGCACTACTATACATGCTCAGTAGTTTGAGTCAGTGGTCATCAAGGGTCTCTGGCGGCCATCGGTGGTCACACACCTGTGTTCACAGATATGTGCAATATCATCAACTTCACATAATGCAATTCACCTATTCAGAACAGCCTGCTTCATGATCAACATTCCTTGACCTATTGTCAAGATGGGGTAGGACATCTGTACAAGAAGTGCAGCAGCATTGTTCATTGCCATAGTCAGCTATCTTCACTACCTATTACATCAACTAATCTATTAATTTTCTAATAACTTGGTGTGTAATTTTGTAACCAAACAAACTAATTTTGATTGGTTTGCTTACGTTAGGAATAGCAGTTTTGTAGTAGTTTGTGATAAAGAAGTTGCTAGAAATGCAGATGTGTGTATTGCAGAATCCTGAGACACTGTGGTCACGACCCTTACACATGTGCAGGTTGAGGGAGCCTCATAGGTCACAATTGCTACACACAGCCTGTGGGGAAAGTACAGCCTGTGTCATGCACCCTAGTGCTATGACCAAGATGACCCAGACCAAGTAAGCTGTCAAAGTTGACAGATCCTTTCCTACTGCTGGAGCCAGTAGACAAAAACATCACACTGTCTCATTATTTAGCTGTAACTGACACCTAGTCAGGACCAAAAACCCACGGTAGCTGATACCAGAAAATATTACCAACCTATAATATGCTTAATCCAAAATGTGCTTCTAGTCAGAAAACTGAAGTTAAACACAGGCAGCAGATGTGCCTCCCATAAACACTGTCAAACCTGCTTATCACATAATACAAGTCTGATGATTCTGCTATGTCACACACTTTCTTGGTCAGCGTCCCTATTTTATGGAACCACTATCTGTAAGGGTTAGGGTTCAACAATTTAAGGTCTTTTTGGTATTGTATTATACCAAGGCGTTACATCTTTGCTAACAATTACACATAAACAGCAGTCATGAGATGAAGCTGAAAGGTTTGAGACCACACCTAAATCAGCTCAGAGCCCTCTGTTCTAACACCACCTTCCCTGCTTAATCCAACAGACTTTAAAGGTCAAGTGACCTTCAGTGGGCTTTTCCATGAACAAGCAGGGAAGATCTGGCCTTTATTTTATATTCTGTCTTCTTTTAATTAACCTTTAAATAGTTCAGAGTCATCACTTCATTTTTGCAGTCAAGTGTAGCTATGACAAAAGCCACTGGTGCAATCAGGAAAGCATCACCATTACCTTTCCAGAGAAATAGAGCAGGTCTTACATCTCTGATTCATTATTATCCAGTTTATTTATAGGTCAGTCCAGCAGTTAGCCTGGTCTACTGTTTGCCACCACTCATGCATAGATATGTTATATCAGATAACCACAGCACATCATGCCTAACAGTTACTGTGATTTAATATTTTTACTTCTGTAACTATTTTTCAAATCTCTTCAGACTAATATTTAGTAGAAAAACAATTTTTAAAAATGTTAAGAAAAAACCCAAGGAAACAATTTAGGAGTTTTTTTCTCTCCAGTAAATTGAAAAATTTACTAGCATCACATTCTTCTAACCAGGATGAACTTTGCACCACCAAAGCACTTACCAATATGACAGCTGGAAGGTTATCACTTTGGAAGGAGGCATAGAATGCACCTATCCACTGAGGTAAGTGGCTCCAGAGCTGGCCTGGTAGGCTCCTGGCACACCAAGGTTTCCTCAGGCTGGGAGAGACCCACTGACATCTAGCAGCTCTCACAAGAGGTGCTGATGGGATGCAGGCATTTCCAAGCTGTCAGCCTTTCTGTACTTAAAGAGGGCCGATTAAAAAAAAAAGATGGGGACAGGCATTTTCATACACCTTGTTGCAATAGGAAAAAGAGTAATGAGTTTAAGCTGAAAAAGGGTAGATTTAAGTTGGACATAAGGATTTTTATGAGGAGGGAGGTGAATTACTGGAACAGGTTGCCCACAGAGGTGGTAAATGCCCCATCCCTGGAAACATTCAGTCAGGTTGGACAGGTCTTTAAGGAATCCAATTCAGTTGAAGATGTCCCTGAGCATTGCAGGGATGTTGGACTAGATGACCTGTAAAGGTCCTTTCCAACCCAAACTGCTCTATGATTCTCACATGACCAGAAACAACTTTTTGGTTTGCATAATGCAATTTATCGCTTTTCTAGCTTCGTGTCAAACATGAAGCTCAGTTCAGTAGAACACTTCAAATCAGCAGGCAATGACTTCAACAGAAGAGTCCCATCTGCTTCATATTAGGTATGAAATAAAAAGCTTGCAGAATCAAAGCCAAATGAGCTGCATAGGTAAAGTCCTAAAGAAGGGAATAATTACCTTGTCCTTCTGGCCTGGGGCAAGTTTACTAGCTTACTATATAAAGTCAGGATCTAATTTATTTAGAATTAAGCCTATGTTTGAGTATTTGGAAAGAATGTAGGTCTCCAGTAACATATATCAGACATTTCAAGTGAGGGAGAAATCCTACTTCTACAGACTTCCTATGGTCAAACTGACTCCAAGGGGCACAAAATTTCATCTGAATTCTTGGATATCAAATTGCTTTCCCAAGCTCAGTGTAATTGACTCTGCTACTTCTACTTTCTTTTCTCATCTGAAAGACATTTCCTTTTATACTCTTTCACTAAGAGCATCTTGCAAATGCTCTTTATGCACACTTTTCTCCCATGTATGTTTTTGATTTTTCAGTGCTTTTACTCCACATCCTGTGCCTTCCCTCACTTTGGATTCATTGTTTATCTGATAAAGTTCCCAGAGTGACCTTAAAGGGCTTAAATACAACTTCCTCACCCCCAAGTAGCCTTGTTCCCTTCCCCCAACATGTAGGCTCTTCACAATTCAACATCCCTATATCTCCATCTCCTCCTGCTGAAGACAGAAAAATGCTTTTACAGGAGGGGAACCAAAACACAAGCACAAAACAGCACATCATAGTAGCTCCAAAGTGCAACTTGTCTCACCTAATTGGGGTCATCTTAATCAGCATTTAGTGCAAGATCTGTACATTAAAAGGAAGCAAGAATTTGCAACAGACTATTTGTTCCACCTAATGTTTAGGGGAGGTCACTCATATCTCTACCTTTGTTCACCAGCTACTGTAGGACCTCAGACCAGTGGTTCAGACTAGGAACCAAACCTTTACCATAGATGGCTGTGATGCCAGTAGTATCTATACCTTGAGGGCCCAGGCTAAAGGGAATGTATTTCAAGAGAGGTGCACGTGACAAGTTTACGTTTTTTCTCATTTTCAGCAGCTGCTGATGCATGCACTCCTCTGCGCCAAAGTAAAGCACACCTCATGTCTTTGGCAGGGATAGAACCAGCACCAAATTCTGGCATTCTTAACCCCAAATTAACCCTTTAATTACATTCCTGTCTCGCCTTTGAATTTTTTATTTTACATACTCCCTGTTCATATTTCAAGCCCAGAAAGAAAGGCATGTTTCCCCTCCCCTGGACAATTGCACTGGCTTCATTTCTGTCCCTCAAAATAGAAAAATCCTAGGACATCTGAAAATCTAAGAAATCTTATGAAGTCTTCTGGATGCATGTTGACAGAATCTCTCTGGCTGCTAAAAAAAGTCTGAAGTGATTTAATCCAATACATTTGCAACACTGTATAGCATGCAAGTATGGATGACATGCAGACAGCTTCCTCTCAGGAGACAGCAGAGAAAGCGATAATCCCCCTTTGTGGTGCTGGCATACATGATACATAAGGAGAAAACATGGCTTTCCTCCTGGCTTTTCCATTTCGTTCTAATTTCATTTACACTCATCCTAGAGATTGAAATTGTTCCAAAGACCAGAGCTGAAAATTAGTACTGCCCCATCTGGAGCCTAGAGTTAAATAATACAAATAGTAAAGTGTGAGAAAATGTACAAGTGAACAAGCTAGATTAACCTTCTCACATGACAGAAATAGTACAGTCCCCATCATATTTCCCATTGAAGATGAAAGGCTGAATATGCCCCAACATATTGGATTTCTCCCTCCCATTCCAGCTTTCCCACTTGGAAACATTAAACTGTACTTCCTCAGTATGGGACTGAAGAACCATTACTACAGGCAAATCCAAAGACCTGTAATATTCCAACACGCCTACTAGGGATGGAAGAAGATAATTTGTAACACAAAGATATTATTAGAAGGGGAGTTAAGCAGCCTTACTGGGAAAATACTTTGGTGGCATCAGCCTGGATTAAGTTTTTTTTTCCCTGGTAGTAGCAGGGGTTTGCCCGAAACAAGCCCTCAGATTCTTATTTTCTTTGCCTTACAATCTGTCCTCACATCTGACCTCATTCTTAGTAGTCCTAGAAGATTTCTTTAGCCCCTTGCCACAGGCTAACCCCTCTCCACAGGCCAGGCTGACCCTCTATCGCAGGCATCCATTTCTTCTCCCTGACACACAGAGAGCCCGAGAGCACTTCCAACACCACCTATCCAGGGAGCAGCCATCCTCCTGTTTCTCCACATGCCTTTTTTTCCACATCCACATTCACATTCCCAGTGGAACAGCACCAAGTCTCTTGGCTCTAAAGGATACCTTCACACATCCTTTGCTTTCAAAGGCTGGCTGAACAGTGGAGAGAGGTATTTCAAGGAGGGAAGAGAATGCAGAATTAGCATGCTCTGTTTTAATACTATGGAAGCTACGTTTATAGCCGTTCTCCACTTAAAAAATAGGCTTCAAAATACACCCCTGCCGTAGTTAAATGAATGCTAGCTTAGAGAATGGACACAAGGTATCAGCATTCGGAATGAGAAGGAATCAATAGAGGTTTTATAGCTAAAAGGTCAACAACACTTACAAAGAGATTCAATCTTTAAAGCCCTGCAGAATTTCATTTAAAAAATAAAACGCCACGAGAAAAAAAGCCTCTGAAAGTGAGAGCCTGCGAGTAGTGCATGGCCCCGCGCTGGAGATGCTGTTGCATAGTGAATACTCACTGCCACCTACAGACTGAGACAAGCGCACACGGACCCAGTGCGGGTAGAATCATGCGGAATCACGGGATCCTTAGGGCTGGAAAAGTGCCCCGAGATCATGTGGTCCAACCGTCCCCCTATCACCTATATTAACTAAACCATGTCCCTAAGTGCACCATCTAATCTCTCCTTGAAGACCCTGAATGATGGTGACTCCACCACCCCCCTTGGCCCAACGGCTCTTTCTGAAAAGAAATTTCTCCTAATTTCTAACCTGAACCTCCCCTGGCACAACTTGCAGCTATTCCCTCTTGTCCTATTGCTAGCTATCTGTGAGAAGAGGCTGCCCCCCAGCTCACCACAACCTCTTTTCAGGTAGTTGTAGGGAGCGATAAGGCTTTCCCTGAGCCTCCTCTTCTCCAGGCTAAACAGTCGTAGTTTTCTCATCTGCTCCTCATAATACTTGTGTTCCAGACCACCAGCTTCGTTGCCTTTCTCTGGACACACTCCAGGGCCTCAACGTCTGTCCTGTAGTGAGAGGCCCAAAACTGAACACAGTATTCAAGGTGTGGCCTCACCTAAACCCAGGATGCTGTGATTTCCACCCACCCATGAGCCACTCAGCAGTCCAAGAAGCTTGCTAGCTCAGCTCTTGTGCTAGAAGGCTGCAAAGACTTTCAGAAGTGATACACACATTCAAGATTTCCTTGCCACTTTTGTCACAGGGAAACAAAAGTGTTGCACTCAATGTGTCTGCTGTGAGCCGACAATAGGACAAAAGAAAATCAGATCCTCTTAAAATACACTCTAGTTTTGAAAAAAACAGTTCTTATATGCACACATAGCGTAATCATGTTTATGTTTGGTGAAAACTGATAGAAGCCTCTAAAGCATCAATGTGGGAGACAGGGACAAGGATCATAAATGGAGGGAGCTGAAAACAGAATAATTTCCTACAGGCACGGTCTTCTCTTTCCTTTCTAAGCAACATTAAATACAATTGCATGCAGTGCAGCCAGCAGACACGTAGAATACTCCCATTGTCTTCCCTCTAAAGCGACACATCTGATAGCATGATCAAGTTCTGACCAACTTACAAAAAACTCTAAGAAATTAGTTTATAATGAATTAAGAAAGTCCTAATTATAAAAAAATACTTGTGGAAGACAGTGATTTAGAGTTCAGTCTCCAGATTTCAAGAACAGCTTTGAAAAACAAATAGAAATCAGAATTTCAAAACCATTCCAGCATTAAAATTTTCCCCAGTTAGAAACAAGATTGGGCTGAAGTTTCAGACAAAGTTTTCTAACATTTTTAATGAGCATTTCAAACCCTCTTTGCAGAATGTACCCTTTTGTTTTCTGGTGTAAATACTTCAAGGATTTTTCTTCCCCCGACAACTGACAAGCAGCGCTTGAATTTTCATTTCATTAGGTTAAAATATGTCAATTTAATGAGATTTTGCATAGATCAGAGAAATAAAGGCAACAACATTGAGTAGGTGTAGATCCTTTAAAGAAGTGCGATTATTGTCAAGATCTTACAGCAAGAACATTCTCAAGAGCAGGCCTTACCAGGAGTATTACACACATTGCAATAGATAGATATACACACAGGGGTTTTTTAAGAGACTCGTGGAGCATTTGGCTTAATTTTATTTCAAGGAAATGCCACACCTACATAGAATGGGACTATTACTAATGAGTTGAAGACCTCCTATTTCCTTGAAGAATCATATTTATGGAAGACAACAGTCCTTCTCACTAAGTCAGCTTCACACTATGGAAAACACAGGCTACCACATCTGTAGGACTGGTTTGCCACAGAGACCCAACAAATCCTGACAGAGGTCCTTGAAAGTGATGGATCTCCTCAAGACAGGCTGAGTGCTGTGCTTGTGTAGCAACAGTGTGAGAAAAACAGTAGCCAGATCTGAGACTGCCACAGTTGCTCTTCCTGAGCTGTTTTCAGTTGCAAACTTAGACACAGTTTGGTAAGGCTGCACCTCAACCAACTCTGTCAAAGTACTGGTAGCTGTATTACTCACTTATACTACGCTCATCTAAATAGGTTAAATTTTTTATAGCATCCTTAAAATACTTTAGGATAATTCACCTTCCACACTCTTAGTTCTGAATATAAAATGAACGCCCTCCCAGAAGCTTTGCTGCAAACATGGAATATGTGAACACACGTAACTGAGTTAACAAGTTCAGGTTACACCATCCACAATACACCAGCAACCACTGAACTCATTTCCCTTACATAGCAGTTCCTAAAGGCACAGATTGGGAAGAATCAGCATGGCAGGGTGCTTCAAGCCATTTGATTTCTGGACTATATCCCAATGTGTACAGGCAGGTGAAAGCTCTCATCAGCTTGAGCCTGTAGGAAGTTTGAACTCCTATCACAGTGGAGCCCCTGCTCCATTTCAGTTTGAGAAGCACATCCTTTCTAAGAGGCAACTATCTTAACACCCATGTTGATCAGGTCTACCTTAAATTTTGGCAGGCTTCCTGTGAGCAGAGACAGGCTGCAATTTAAGTGGAGGGTCATCTAGGCAAGAATCCCTCTGGTATATGCCCCAGGTGAAGCAGCATAAACAAAATTGGAATCTAGGAGGACCAGTCCTCATCAGGCATGAGATTTTTCCCTCCTCCTTTCACAAACTCTAGAGTGTGATAATATATCTGTTATTTTAAAAACAGATATAGCTCTGATACATTCTTCTTAGTTCATACCCACAAGAACCACCATGCTGAGTTCTGTGGGAGCATGGCTAGAGAGACATGTCCAAAAGCAGGTGTGAGGTGTAATGGGCAAGGTGCAGTGGGGACAGACCCAAGATCAGCAAACATGTCTTCAATCTTGCAAAACGCACCTGAAGCCCAAGAAAACTCCTGAAAGCAAGGAGCAACTTCACACATACTGACATAACTTGCACAGCACCCAGCTCAACAGACTAGAAAAACACCCAGTTATAAGACAACATTCTCCTGAATAGAGGGGGGCTGTATTTTAGGCAAGATGACTGAAAGCACATCAGTCTTTTCTCTCATGCTTCTAGTTACTGTCTTTACTGTGTAATAAAACTGTCAAGTTTTTTTGGCTATAGAGAATTCTCTGCCTCTCCTGTCAACCACTATAACCTATAAATACTTCAAAATACACCCTATTTATCTCTGTTCCTCTTTAAACTGTACAGGAGTATGGAGAAGCACTTAAAAATCACATACTATTTTGTATCTCCAGTGAGCTGCAAAGCATCGAAAGCATATGCATACACATCAACTCCATCATCCTCCTTGAGCCTTAAAAACACTTCTTTGTATTGAAAATTAAAAATAGAGTTCACCG
Source organism: Laterallus jamaicensis coturniculus (assembly GCA_022605575.1). NCBI lineage: Eukaryota > Metazoa > Chordata > Aves > Gruiformes > Rallidae > Laterallus > Laterallus jamaicensis. The sequence goes on from JAKCOX010000005.1 coordinate 10,930,708, forward strand.
ATGATACACTTAAAATTGAAGCGTGATAATTAATGTGGAGGCAGCTTCTCGCTAAACTGATTGTGGTGCTCCCAGAATCCAATCCACTGTCTCCCAATTACTGAACACAACACAGACTTGGCAGCTCAGCCCTGCATCTTCAACATTATGCTGACAGCCCAGAAGATGCACACACATACAGCTCAAATATAAATCAAAACCTTCACTTCCCAAAAAGATTGTGCTAGTAATCATCTTTACCATGATCAAATGCCTTGCACCTCCTTCTTTTCCCCACCCCTCAAAAACAGAGGCAAATACTTGTGTTAAAATGGACAAGATGCTGCATTAACACAAGGGCAACGTTGAAAAGATGTTTAGTTTCTTCATCCCCTGTTTGCCCAAACAACTTGAGAGCCTTTTTTTATTTAAAAAAAAAAAAAGTTCATCACATTGGGATTCTGGGAAAGCACTACACACTGCCAGGCAACCCTACCACTTCGTTATTGTCATTTTTGGCATTGAACTTGTTGCTTTTTCTGCAGTCTTTCACAGAGGAACTGTCAAATCAAACTTTTGTCACACAAAGTATTTCTTTTAGCCATCCCCTGTCCAAAGGACTCAAAGAAAAAATCATGTAGTATATTATTTTTTGAGATGTCGGTTGGCCTTTTTTTAGTCTTTTTGAAAGATGAACAAGGACTGTGTGCTGAAATAAAGCTCATGACCCAGCAAGTATGCTGTGCATTGATATTTGATACAACTCTGGCACATCTCCACTGATTACCCAGTGTTTTTGTAGTAGATAACATTCATTAAGTACTCCATATTTTATATAAAGAGGAATCCAGAATTCACAAATAAAGGAGTTTTGTTTGTTCTTGCTGTATAGCCATTTCCTCAAGACGTCCCATGGCACTTAGTTCGTGTTCCTTCTTCAGCTTTCTAGCTATAAATCATTAAATAGGCAATAGTCCTCTAAAAACCCATTTCTCTGAGGTGCAAAATACAAAGTACTAAGCTTTCCATTGCAAATCCAAGTTCACAATTCTTAGCCAGAAACTGAGATTAGCAAACATCAGCTGTGAAATGACTTTATTTATAAACTATCAATATGTAATAGATTATTAAGTTATCATAACATGTTTTTCTTGTAGCATAAAAACAATCATTTCAAGTGAGCTGTGTGAAGGAAACCAATTCACAACTACAAGTTCACAGAAGGGTAGAAGGAACTCTCGCAAGAAAAGGAAAATTTGCAAATTTGCCAGTTAAGAACAGTCCCAATTAATTCAGAGTAAAACAAAACCTACATGCTAGAGGCAAAGATCTGGCATTTTAAGCGCTTTTTTTGCTAAGGCTTGGGATAGAAAACTTTAAGTGGCAACACAGCCTTGATTTCTGAAGGACTTTGAATACAAACCGTGCTTATTCATAATAATGATGTATTTTACATAAAATGGCTCGTGAGCATATTTCACACTAAATGAATTGCAGACAATTATGTCAAAACAGTGAAGTCTAACAAGAAACCTCATTAAAGTCCTTACAATCGTATTTGAGGAGAGTCAGATTGTCTTTCATGAGAATAACTCTTGTCATCCTCAGAAGTGAGAGTCTGGAGGAAAAAAGTCACCTTCCTAGATTAAAAGTATCAGATTAGAATTGACGGTACATACTTTACTGAGAAAAACAACGTAGGACTGTTTTCAGGCAGGTAGAGAAAATTCAGATATTGACCCCAACTCTCAAAAACCTTCCTGCACTGGCATTTTCCAGTTCCCATAGGACAGATTTTTATTCTACATTTATGGATTCTTAGCAGAGAGGTGAACGAGCTCTGCAAAAGGCAAGCTGATGAGAGCTTGCACCATCTTCTTTGGGACACAGAGGGTCACAAATGGTTTTAGAAATTTGTGACCACGTTGTATAACTGAGATACCCTTGATCAACTTTGAAAACCTCCAAACCACAGCATTCCACAGATATTGTACGCTGCTTCCAATGAAAAACTGTGGTTTGGATTAGACTCACACACAGGTCCTCCTCATCTACAGTGTCTCCAAGGAACGCTGCTCTGTATTGTCAGACTTACCACCTCATTTTTGTGCTTTCCCCAGCTACCTGCCTCCCATGGAGGAAAATTACATTACTTCCAACATAGCCCACCCGTGGGATGAAAAGAGTGTTTAAAAATCCACGCCATTTTGACCCTTTAGGTACCATGAGACCTTTCCAGGGTAGGATTTTAGAAGACATTAAAGAGAGCAGGTAGCTTTTCATTCCATTTTTCAAAATACGGATGGTTTAGAAACTTGAGTTCTCACAGCCAAAGAAAAAAGTACGCTATCTGTACTTAGCCCTTTTTAGCTGTACACAGCATAATTTCTTATTCTCATGACTTTTTTTTTCCTGTCTCCCTGACTTTACCTTCTTCCTTATCTGATTACAGCAACTCATGGCAACAGTGGAAGAAAGCAGATTGTGCCAGAATGCTCATTGTGACACCAAAGAATTCAAGTGGATTTGCATTCCTGTGACCATGAAAACTTGACACCAGACCAGACCGTCTATGGTAGGAGCAATTGGTGAACTTCGGACCCTTGGTGGTAAAGTGGAGAACACAGGGGACAAAAAGGACATGCTGAGACACATGCAGATGGAAAGATGAGGGAGCGAACTATAACCTCCTCCTTTTTATAGTTACTTGCTGGAAACCATTTTTATCCTTACAATTTATGTCAGAGCATTTTATGAGGAGAGAACACAGCAGTTCACTTTAGGTTATCTGATTTTAGAGTTATTAAAAATGCTCAGCTGTGATGTACAAACTGCATGCTCTGCCCTTTTACAGCCTTTCTAGATTCTATCGCAGGCCTTAGTTGCCACAGCTATGCAGAAACAGAGATGCTAAGTAGAGACCTGCACACAAAGTTTAAAAGTTGAAAGATCAAGCTTGTAGTGGTCTTTGACATTCAGGAAGCAGAAACCCTGTCCACCTACACTTTTCCTGCTGGAGGCCCCAGGGCACAAGCAGGCTTCTTCAAACCCTGGGGCATGGAGCAGGGAAAGAATGAAGTAGTGCACTGCAGCCTTTTGCCACTCACAAGATTTCTAGAGCTTGGATGTTGACTTGGCTCCTGGATTCAGAAAGGAAAACTAGTGAAATGTCAGAATGGTTTTAACGATGTTTTGTAATCAAAAGAGAGAAGACCTGGGATTGTTCTGCAATAATTTCCTTCTTGATCTTGCGCATCCTCATAGCATGCATCAAGACCCTTCTTAACACAAATTCACAAAAAAATGTTCCAATAGAGGCTTGAAGAGACACTCCACAAAGACATAAGACTACAGTAACAGCAGATGATCACCAGACTCCTTCCATTAAGCTACTACATTTCAAGTTGCCTGCGGTTTTAACGTGTTCATGAATGGTAGTCCATACATGGGTTGTGATAGTGAGATGTGATTATTTACTACTTTCCTACAAGGGAAGTTACAGAACATGAAGGAACAGGTGCATAAATTGATGTTGGTAATATTGTTCCCAAAGATTATGGCTTCCAGATGGAATGAAGTCAAGACAGTGTATCTATCTGTCAGCCAATATAGCACATCAGAAATCAAGCAATAGTGTTTATCATGCTAATTCACACTTCAGGAGACCAGAAATCCCTGCATATAATTAAGTATTTATGAACAGAAAGGCAGTTCCAACAGTGTATAGCAAACTCCTCATGCAGGAATTACAGACCTGAGGAAAAAGCTTAGCTTAAAGGCTGTTGCTATCCTTCTGCTCAAGGAATGTTGTTTTTTATACAAAACATTGTTTAAATGTGGTATTCAGTTCCAAGTGGTCAGAAAGAAGCTATTAGATAAATGCTGCTGACAGAATAATAGACTAATGCAAGTTATTTGTTGTAACTCTTCTAATGGCTTTGAGAGTCTGCTGCTTTATTCCATGTAGAGAAAAGACTGAAAGCATGGAAGTTTTTGTAGACACCCACAGTTAGCTTAGGGCTTGGGGTTTTTTTGGCCAAATGCCAGGAAGATAAAAGCCATACTGTAGCAAGGAGGTGATCCAATATATTGCACAGACAGGAGATAAAGTCATTATGTAGATTCCATTCAGAGTTCAGCCTATGGTGTTTCACCTACCTGTCCAAATATATTGTGTTCATACTAACAAATGGTTGTGTGACCTCCAGCTAAGCCCGGGACCTCAGAGTAATGAGCATGCAGAGAAAGGTTTTGCCTTACTGAGTACAATGACAAGAATAAAATTCTGTTGGCAACACTCTCAGGTAGTTAGGAATCACCTGCCACACGTACAAGCCCTCTTACTTTTCACTGTTCCTTAGGTACTGTGTCCTGCCAATTCCAGTGCTGCATGAAAGAAAAGAAAGCAAGGCTCAGAGGGTCAGGTACACTAAAAGAATAAATCAGATAATAAGAATAAGCTCCTATGTAATGTAACAGCCAGGCTTACACATAAGGCTTGTGAGTCTGGCTCAAGAAAGGCTCCTGCGCTAGAATGTATATGGAAAACAATAGTAATGAGCCATGCTCTAGCTAGACACCTGTATGCTTTCCCTCTGTCTGGATTTTCTTCTTGTCATGTTGATTAATGGAATGTCTTCACATTTATCTGCTTTTGGATATCTTAAATCTCAACAAGTCCATTTCATGTTCTTGCCACCAACATTTCCAGTAGATTTCTTCTAGCATGTCAGAATGACAGATAAGTTCCTGCAGCCAACCTTGTAGAGAGTTCATTATTGTTTCAGACTTGTGTACTCACCCTGGAGGTTCTCTGTACAAAGGCCTCCAGAGTTTTAGGTCATTTTAAAAATCTATGTCGAATAAAGGTGTCATTTCTCTACTAGAGAAAGCTTTGGAGCAGAGGTCAAGATCACTTTCTGAATTTTATACCGGTTTATATCATCAGTCCACATACTAAGTAATAAAAGAAATAACTGCAATATACTCTAAGTAACCCAATGCAGCACACGCTTGATCTATTTTATTTATTTATATGGTTGTCTGCTCTATGTTGAGGTGCTGTAAAGTTATTTATGAGATAGTTTTATTAGGGTTTTTTTCCCCAAAAGTTTCAAGCTCTCAGTGGCAGCACATCAACATTATGAGCACAGATATTTAATCCACTTGATTTGAAGCTACGGGTAGTAATCACTTTCAATGTTTAAAAAGATATTTTGGGGGGAAAAAAAGCACAACTAAAATACTTTGTACTAATTCCAAATAAAGTGATTCTTGCCCTCAATATGGATTATCATCTGCAACAGTGAGCTCAAATCAGACTCTGATATAGCTGTGTCGGTAACTGTGCTTTATTATGATTGTCATTGTTTTCACATCAAATTAGTGAATTTATGAGTGAACAATGAGGTGGCAAATGAACCACATGGGAGGGATCGTACCTTCATTCCACTCTGCACCATACAATCCTTTTCTGCACAGCAGAAGGACTGATACTGCCTTGCAAAGTGTTTTTAATGTCACAGCATAATTACTTGATATTAGAATCAGAGATATATCTTTAATTGTCCCTTTTCCCTCCTCCCCTAGCAACCAACATACTCCAAGCTAAATTTTGATATTGAGCCACAACTCCAGAGAGCTATTTGCTGTGTTGCCCTGAGGAGGCTTAAAGGAAAGTGTATTCATGGAGAAACAAGTGACTCTGGGGAAGCAGGTATGGAATTTCTTTGGAAACTTTGCCTTTCAAAGGAAAAAGACGATGCACCTCTGTTGCTCCTACACACTAAAAAAAGTCATAGTTCATATTCCTAAACCTGAGGTGCTGGTCCGCAAATTCAGGACCAGGGCTTAAGAACCACCCAAATACCCTCTATTTGAGTTCCAGGGTATGGCCGTGGGTCTTAAGTAGGAAGTTTCCTGTAGTCTTTGTTTTTGTGACTTCTTAATACAAAACCCCCATTTTTTTTCCACCTCATAAGAACTGAAGGTGGCTTTCCCCTGAGCCTGCTACAGACAGAAAAATTAATTTTAAACCACATAGATTTTCCAAGTAATCAGATCGAGGCAGAAGCCCAAGATGAGATCAAGTAGATAATTACTAACAAAGTTGATACTATCAGCAAACACAGCACTGAGTTAAAGCTACCTTAATGAATTGCATGGTCAGCTCCACATATGTATCTAGAAATTACCACTGCATTTAAATCCCACCTACTGCCTAAGATCCATGCAATGCATTTTAAGGCTCCTGTCAATCACACACAGACCCAATGTCATTGATGTACAAGTGAAGACATCAGCTTTGTTTGTATCCAAATATATAAATGTATGTATTTACAAAATTAAGTTTTTCTCATTCTTCACCCAATCTGAGAAGGGTCATCTGTTCACAAGCTGTAGCTACCAGCCAGATACCAGGGATAATTGCGAAAAGTCTCCTTCCCTCTAGAGCAAAGGAAGTCTCTGCCCTCTGCTTCAGTGAGGACCAGCTACTTTGCTGTTTCCTTGTTAGGGTCATTTTACAGTACAAATCTGAACTTTGTACATAGTGAAGGGCAGTTCTTTCCAGCTGAGATTAGAAAGGCTCTTCAGAAGACTCTCTGGTTCAAATCACATCCTTGTCCTTGCCTGTTTTGCTGCACTGCTTTATGATCTCTTGACCAATGCCTTTCAGCCAATGCAATTAAAATTCCTGATAAATTATTAAGGAGCTCAGAGCATGTTTCTGTGTTACCATATTAATATCTTCTATTTAGTAAATTGTTTCATTCAATTCACCTCCCAGAGCTATCTGTGTGCTTTAACATGATTAACTAATTGTTTATTTTGAGAAGGCAACTTTATAAGATCTACCTTTCAGTGGTATGGGCAAGCAGCTACAAGTCTAATGATCATTATGCTAGTCAAGTCTTTTTTTAATAGAATTTTTTAGAAGGCAACACACCCTTTAAAATTAAAACAAAAAAATTACTAATGAACTTCAATTAGAAACTTGAAAGCTAGAAGAGCGGGTCAAAAGCTTAAATTCCAGATATTGATTCAACCTATATTACATATGAAACTGTTCAGTATTAACATCAATCTTTTATTGGTGTAAATAAATCCTTAGTTACCAGTTTGCGGTTTTACAGTATTAAAGCATAACACTGCTTACAAGTTCAAGGGACAAATACCTGAACTCAATTAAAAATTTGAATTTAATCTAGGTTTTATATATCTGGTTGCACACATTTCTTCCTCAAACTCTCCAGAAAGTGAAGAGTATTATTTATAGAAGGTCAACACTCAGACAAAAACACCTTGCCATGACTGAGAAGGAAAATATTTAATAGCTTTCATTCCAAAGAGTGGTTACCACTTTCCACGGTGACTTTTTTCCTCATCTACTTGACAGGACACAGAACACAAACAAAAGCATCTGCAGCATTCTTTCATTACTCTGGGGGAAGCATGAAAAGCAATATGTTAGGGTAAGAGTATGAGCAACGGGGATTCTCTTTGCAACTCAGTCAAAAGATGCAGCATGTAGGCATCTTTAATTTTTAAAAATGAATTTATTCAGAATTCTTTTAAAAAACTAGCTGTTGCTATCATACCTCTTTCAAAATCCTTTGAGTTTAGCCCTTGGAAGCAGACATTTATTCCATTAGTTTAGATGTCTGAGCATTTCCCATAGAATAATTGTGCTGCATAATACATGACAGTTCATTCGCTGGTAATGCAAGTTGAAAAAGGAATGAGCTGGGGAGGGCAACAGACAATTTCTTGGAAGTTTTTTTTGCATCAGGGTGCAAATGTCTGAGGAAGGTTGGAATGTTAGTACTGCTTTATTAGAACTTAAGTTAATGTGTTCCTGCCTAGATGTGTGATTATTGTTCCCTTCTGGTCTACGCTAGCCATATCATCCTATCTTCTTATAGTCTGGGTCTAATTGCTTCCAAACTTTAGATGTCTTAAAAAAATGTACACCAAACCAATATCTGAAACATGAACTGGTAATCTGCCTAACTATAATTTACTTCCTCAGGGAACTCTGTTTCCAATGCAATAGGTAAATCAGAAAACACAGCTTACTAAATACATTTGCTTTTCATACTCTTAAAGCAGAAAAAAGTTTTATGGATAAAAAAACCAAACACCTTCTGGATTCTAATCTCATCTCAGCCTTTTTTCTGTTGTCTCCTAACTTCCCTTCTGGATCTGTTGAAGAAATGGCTTACCTAGGACATTGTAAGACCCTGGAGAGTAGGCTTCCCAAAAGAGGTTGTCATTTGCAGAAGCAATAATTTTCTCAGTTAATACCAAAGGCCAAGAGACTTCCAGCTCCCTCTTCCCAACCCCTCCCAGGTATGGCTGTAAGCACTCAAACTAGCCATGCTCCAGCAGAACACTACACTGCATCCCTCATCTATCAGAGTAGCTTCTCTTCAGTGTCCCAGCTGAAGGATTTACTTTGTTTTATCCAACTAGGTGTTTTACCCTGACTGACCCAAAAAATCAAGTAACATCTTCGGGCCCTGCATCAACACTGGCATTTCCTACAGCTCTCAACACAGATGTGACAGCAATAGGAACATCAGACTCTTCTGTTCAGAGACTTCTCCTGGGTGCTGTCAGTTCAAGAACAACCTGTTTCTACAATGGACTTCATGAATACTGCCAAGCTAGAAGTAAATTAACTGAATGAAATTTTTATTAGAATAATTTTTTTGTGACTGAAGCAGAATAAAAGTACTACTAACAGGAGCACAGAAATTGAAGGAGATAAGAGTGAAAGATATCAAGGTTTAGGAGTGAAAGATTGACCTGTTCTATTTCAGAAGATGGTAAATTTTATTAAAACCATCCTTTTCTGCCAGGGAGCTGTATACTTTATAACAGCAAAATCCATACTACTTTTCAAAAAACCTTTGGAAGCTGCTTTACCAACTCAAACACTCAACTTCTCATCCCATACAGGGAGTTGCCACTTTATCTTTAATCATAGCATAAGGCCATAAGGAGTCACCCAGACTGATTTGCCCCATGGATCAAGTTTGGCCAGGCTGATGTGAACACTCTGATCTATCCACTAGCTTTAAAAGGATGTAGTCAAGGGCTACAAATCTCGCTAATAGCAGAAAAAAAATTAATGAGAATAACTGGAATAGACACTGTATAAAATTGAGGTGAACACAGCTGGCAAGAGAATTGAAAGCTAAAGATGTAATGAAAGTGAAAGAAAAAATAGTCCTCTTGCATACAAGCTGCTTTAAAGCCTCACAAAAAAAATCTGTACTGGCTCTTGTTTATATATAGGTTCATTGATTTCTTTATTTAAATGGAGATGACAAGGAAACTGAAGAATTAGAGGCCTATCAGCTCTAAGTCCACACTCAAAGAACAAAATAATTGGTCCTATACAATATTCAGCAGCTGTAACAGACTCCCCTTTGATGGCAACCGTAACAAGTATGAATTTAAGCACTACAGATAACCACCCTGCTCTTGATAATTAAATGCAAAGCCAAACAGGCACCAGAAGAACCATAAGAAAGAGTCATGAGCTGAAGTCAAACTGAGGTAACAGCAGGAATAAGATGACCACACTGTATAAAAGGAAAACAATCCGGGCTGCTCAAGAACGGAGTGACATACTGCAAATATACGATGCTGCAGATTTAAGGCAGAAACTCTGCAGTGAAAGCAGGTCATTGGCAACCACAAACAAATCACATGTTTATCACATGCACAAAGGGAAGATGATTACAGAGAAAAATGGCTACACAGGGAACACGGCACTGAAAATCTCAGGAGAGAAAAATCAAAGGAGTAGATAGTACATAGGAGACTGCAGCATGTACTCAAAGGAAATGGAAAACATCTTCAAGAGCAGTTCTAAACACATTCCCAAGGTCAGAAAGTCTACAGCTATACCTTTTTAACCAAGAATAACTTGTCACAAGGAAAAAATTAAACATTTCCCTTTATTTCAGAACTTCGGTATTTCTCATTATTATTACCTGCAGGAGGTTATATAGTGTTGCTGATAATCTTCACACCACATCTGTGAATTTGGGGACTTTCATACTTTCCCTCTCCACTTTGGGCACTTATTTTTCTCTAAAGCCTTTTCCATTCATAGAGGAATCATAAAGCAAATTGTTCCTTAGGAATTACTCTAATTTTTGTGCTGGTACAGGAGTTCTTTTCCTGTGAAAGTTGCATATGAGGAAAAGTGTTTAGTTTTGTGTATCAATAGATAAAATTGCTTTAAGTATTGAATACTGAGGTCTGCCTGAATGATATCAAAAAGGAAAGGCAATTTAATGGTTTATTCCACGTGACATTCAACGCTTCCTTCCCAGGTCTAGAATGCCCCAGATTGATTTTTAAAAATAAATAATTAAAAGCCTATGTTGCAATTATTCTCAGAGTTCCTCTGTTAAAACTGATCCATAGTCCATCATGTTTATTACCAAACTGATTGTATTTACTGGGAAAATGGATTAGATGTTCTCCAGAGTGAGTTTGTTTTCATTTTAAGATGTTGGTAACCAGGATTAGAAACCTATCATTTCCTCCTCTCAGTTTACTACTTATATTCATCACTATGAGTCATGTATCATATCAATTTATTGCAAGTCAAGAGGTGAACATCAGGAAAAATCTTAAGTGGATGTCAGGGATATTATTGTTGTTTTGAGTAAAAAAAAAAAAAGAAAAGCACAAAACTAATTTCAGATCACATGTCAGCCTACCCACCTGACATAGTTACCTACTGGTTGATAAAAAGAACCAAATATTTGATCACCAGATTCTTCCCCCAAAGCTTGCACACAAAGCAGCACCCAAATATTCAGTAAGGATACAAAGACAGCCTCTCTTTATGCTCACCACCAACAGCAAGGTCAATGAGACTCCATTTTCAGGGATATTTCCTCCCTTCCCTCACAACAAGAAAGTCTCTGAACTAGATAATGGATTTCAGACACCCCTTGAAGTAGATTGGGACTCTGCCTTTAACTTCAGAGGGGCCACTCTAACCTGAGTCTCAAAAGCCTGGCAGTCAGTGTACTAAGCAGAACTCTTTCAGCAGTTTCAACATAAATTACAGTAAGGAAGCCTGTTTGCTACCCCAGGACTCCTGTATTCTACGAGTACTAAAAACTGATGTAAACCTGACATGCAGGTGACATTTAAAGCATCAATAAATAAAATATATTTTGAACTCCATCATTTCCACTGGAAGTGTGAACCCAAGTGGTGCATGCAGGGCCCTGAAACATAGTTTAGACAGGTTACCTTTATGTAATAAGTGAATTTACGCCTGTCTAATGATTCCAGGGTGTAAGGACTAAAAGGTTTGGGTAACTAAGACTATTTTGGGCAACTAGACCATGGGTGCATCCGCAGTGTGAGCCACCTCTGACCTGTTCCCATCAGCTGCTTCTGGCTTAGGCAGATTTTTCCTATCTGTTCGCTCCTAGCCTATGTGGACCTGGGCATCTACTATTGCACACACCACCGAGACCAAGGTCTACCTCTCTCTAGTAGGCTGCCTGTCTTTTGACCCTAGAGCTATAAAGAGTTTTGAAACCTTTGGCTCTGGATACTGTAGCTCAAGCTCAGGATATGCTGTCAGATAAAATAGGGCACAAGAGCAAACTTGGGCCCACGCTTTGACTTCATCCCAGTAAAGCAAAGTTTCAACTATAGATTGAAGTAAACATTCCCAACTCTCCCTGGAAGTAGAGACAGTTCTGTACTCCGTCTTACTCAAAACACCCTACACCAAGTGCATCCTATCTATGGAAGCGATTCCTGACTAAAAACAGGGAAGGAGATTAAGAAACAGGTCATTAGGAAAATAATTAATAAAGCTACCCTAGTAGAACACTTATCAACAGAAACATATCTGAATTAACGCTGTGTGTGGATGCAAGATATCTTAAAAAAATTCCACAGAGTCAGAGATCAAACTTTCCCTTTTGAACAGTGATAGTCATTCTTCAGGACAGTTTTTTAATAGTCAAGTTCACATTTTCATATGTGGAACACATACACAAACAATGGGGACAGGCTTTGCAAGAGAGCAGCGCGCCCAAGCAGAAATACAGTTAGCTGACTGGCTGCAAACCTGCCACACGCAATAATTTTAGACCAATGGCCTTCACAAGGTAAAAAAACCCACCATTAAATACGTTTCTCAGAGTGATAAAGCATGAAAGAGACACTGCACAATAAATTTTCTCACCAACATTGGAATTGCCCCTTTTCCACAGGCATTCACTTGGAGCACAAATACATGCAGATGACGGACATGACCTATGCAATTCTCTCAATTCTGGCTTTATCCTAGCAAAGGAAGACAGGCATTGGTTCCCTTATGTAAGGCAGCCATAAGAGAATTGGACTGTCCTTTAAAATAAAGGATAGAGCTGCTTTTTTTTCCTCCCACTGGGGTGGAATAGGTGATTCTTTGACTCTGAGCTTCAAAAGGTCTTTTTTGACCAGTGGGCCTTTTTGAACCTGAATTTAAATGCTTTCTGAGGAAACAAAAGTGATTTTAGTAGACTTCTCACACTTCAGACTCTGCAGTCAGACCGTGATAACCTTCATAGGAATTCATTGAAAGATGCAGATACTGCAATGAGGGTGACAAAAATGGGTAAGAATATCTTTTCCATGGTGCTATTGTCTGATTTTTCAATCACTAGCCATGGCTATTAGCCTTTCCTACTTATACATTCTTCGTTTTTGAATATTTCCTGAGCCAAATTTTTCAGAAATTAGGTTCTGGTCTTCATAGGGCCAAACAAAACATGAAAAGTTCAAGTGCCATGAAAAAAGGCACTGGTTTTTCAATAAAGACAACATTAATTTTTAAGCTTCTGGTTCTGTGTCATTATCAAATGCAAACACTACAAATTCTATGCAATTTCTGAAGTAATTCCCAAACACCACATAGATCTAAGAAACAGGTGAAATTGTATGTAAGTAATTGTGAATAGTGATAAAAAAGCCACTGCTCCTGTTGATCACTGTTTTCTTCCTCATATTTGGAAAAGTGTCAAGCATATCAAATTTAATTCCTGGCTCTTTGTATGCACAGTAAAAATTTAGACAACCGATAGAGTTTAAATCTGCAATATATGGGCACTCATCTGCAGCCTCTCTATAAATCAAGCAATAAGATTCAAGTTCATGCTATAAGTCTAAGATAGAAACCCCAAAGAGCAGGCAAGCTATTCACTCAAACACAGGCCAACTGGGAGCCATAGAAGATGTCTTTGCAAATACATGCTTTAAAAGAAAAATGAAAATAATTTTGCTAGTTATTTTGCTCAAGTACAAGAGAAATCGGGGTTTGGGAAGCAGGACAGTCCACATTTACAGGACTTCAGTATTTTCCTACTCAGCACTGCTGAATCCTTCATAGTCCATAATCTAGCTCTGAAATGGAGCGTCCAAGATTCTGTACACAGAATAAGGAAGAATCAGTGCCCATATTGCACTTCAGCTGAAATTTTCATACTTAACATACCTCCAGCATAAGCCTCAAGTGAATGTGGCAGCTGAGAAAACATTTATACCAACCACTCTCACCTGGGAGTCAAAGCAGAATGAAAGGCAATAACAATTTCTTCAAAATCACCCGATGTAATCTGCAAAAGTTCATTTATCAGAGGCCCCAGATTTTTGACAAGGGGAGATGGGGTCTTCTTGTATTACTTCTTGGCAATTTAGGCTTCAAACAGCATGAGAGCATTCCAGGTTTCCAGGAGTTTTGTTTTTTTAAGCCAGTCCCACTTGTATAAAGCTACTTATTGTGACTGGCTATGTTTCACATTCAGAATAATAATAAAAGTATCCTACCATAACACGAAAATAATACAGTTCTGAGTTTAAGGCATCTTGCCTCTTGAGAATGATAAGGAATTGAAAGTACAGCAGAATTAACTAGTAGGCTGGCTAAAGTTAGAAAATAAATAACCTTCAGTAATTTTTTAAAGCATAGATGATGTAAGGGAAGTATTTTAGGCCCCAACAGTATATCATAAGGACGTGCTTAGTATTTCCCTATCATACACAACTTGAAACTAAATGCATCTCTGCCCCACAACTGAGACAACACAAACACTGAAAAGCACCAGTCCAGAAGATTTGCAGCATGAGAACCTAGAAAGCCTTTTCCAATTTTCCTCCCTTAGGATGCAGAAACCAAAACAAAGCAGAAATCAAATCATATTTTGTAATTTTCTGTTTGTGTGCCTCACACCATCCACATCTAGAGAAGCCAACTTTGATGTCGTAGCCCTGCTATACTCCACCTTCAAAGTCATCACTTTGACATAGTGGGCTTTGACATTCTTACATCTTAATTAGCAAGCAATAAACTTGACAAGTGATCGGATCACAGAACCATATGCATTTTTACTCAAGGTATGTAGGATTGAGGCTTGCCACCACTAACTGTTGCATAGAGATTAAAGTTGCAGTGACACGGCGTATGCTTGCACTGTAGTTTAACATCAACCATAAGTCTGTTCCCTTCCAAGCTTCACAGTTAAGAGTTGTTAAGAATATATTTGTTGTGATGACTCATGTGGCTTATGAATTTGAAGGAACTTTTCTGCCTTAGCAACATTAACAATGGAAGGCTATGAGCAGGCATAACTGTGCATAAACCAAAGAGAACAACTTCTCTACAAGCATGGCTTCAGCCACCTAAATCAGAGAAAGCACTGCAAGAAATAAAACACAACTGTGTTTAATTTTTTTTTGTATTTTCTTTTAAATGAAAGCTTAGCATCTTAAGAAAATTGAATAAGAACTATTTTGATGATTGCTTTGACACATGACATGTCACAAGGCTGAAAGCAAGCATCTCAAATTAGAAGACAATTGGGTTAGATTCAGAACAGCTAGTCAAAAAGTTATTTGCTTAAAAAGTAAGGTTAGGTAAGTGCAGTAAACGTGTCTCTATATATTTCTGAGAAGTGTGCTAAGGGCTTGTTTGCATAGGTGCACTTCGCATTTCATTGCTTCTCATTTTGTTATACAATGTGATTCTGCATTGCCAAAAATGGCTTTATAGTTGAGGGGAGTTTTTTTAATCCCCTAATTTAAACGAAACATATAGAGAGCTCAGCTAACTCCAGGACTAGCTCATGATTTATTTTACAAGCAGTTTCACACAGCTCTTTACTAAACAGACATTCTTTGTGCTTTATTACAAGTTTGCTCCATTGAGTCATGCTCTCTGTGGGATGCTGTGTCTATATTTTATTTCACTCTAGCCATTAATTACCTTGTGGGCCTGTATCATGTCTCTCTCAGTCTCATTTATTATAACGGCGCCTGCTAGTGTTGCTCAAGTTAAGAGGCTGTCAGTATTTCCATTAGAAAACCCATCTCAGGGGTTTATAAGTCAGCTGTAAAACTTTACTCCTGGCTGATGGTTGGCATACATGGCCACAGCCAGAAGGGTTCTTTCTTTTCTTAACATTAAAAAAAACCTCTCTGTGTTTTAAAGTCACAGAATCAGACATAAGTTCTGACGCTGCTTTTGAAACCCAAGCAGCTTAATTTCTTTAAACCAAGTTTTGCGGGCTGTCTGCTGATGACAAGTCAGCACCTGTGAATTTGTGTGTGGGGTGTGTTGTCAGGTTCGCGTTGCGGTTTTCTATTTCTACGGATTCAAGACATCCTTTGACCTTCTTTCTTATTATTGAATTTCCATCCTCAACATCTTACCTCCAAACTAACAAGTCCAGGGTTTGTTCCTCAGTAGCTGCTTCTGCCAGAAAGAGATTTTGAGTATTCTTTCGCTCCTTTGCCCCTCCATTTAAGTTCAACAATAAATTGCTCTCTTCTGCCTGTATCTACACAATCACCACGTTCACTTGCATTTAACAACTTCATGTCTCCATTTCGGATCAGAACAGGGAGGAGGCAATCCATGAACACATGAACACATCATTTCTCTGCAGTTTAGTATCAAATGGGTGCACATGTCTAGAAAACCCTGCCTAGACTCTAGTACAACTTTATAGAAATCAGACCTAGAGAACAAGTTGACTGACAACTCAGTCCCTTGATGAAAAGCACTCCAAAATAAAATTTAAAGCCAGTTCTTGGTGGTTTATACCAATAAATCAAAGAAGGATTTTAGTGTAATCATTCAGTGTCAGGCACTGTCCAGAGACCTTAGAAGCTAAGCTGTGTGAACAGCCCATTGCATAAAAAGCATGAGGCTCAAACCAGTGACATATTTGAGCTCTGTGATCTCATAATGGGAAAGCATCTTTACAGCATAGGAATGGTATGTATTCACAGCTATATGCCATAGTAGTACAAGCCAATCAGAAGACTTAGTGTGGTCTTGACTAAATAATATATGAAGATTTAGCCTAGGTCACTTTCTCACAAATAGTCTGCTGAACTTACAGCACAACTCGTTTTCACATGCTCCATACCTTATGGAAAATAAGCCTGAGGTATTTACTCTTGGCATGCTGATTGTAAGGCAGTAACTATAACCTATTGTTAGATCTGACAGAAGTAATCAACACTTACTTTTGAGAATGATTTGTACTCCTACTGAAAAACCTTTGAGAAAAATCCCAATTTGACCACAACTGAAGATTTCTCTTAAAGTTTTAAAAGAGACCACAATATTTTTGCATTTGCTTCAGAGCTTAGGCAGAACACTAAGAAAGTAATCTCTAGAGTGTTTTTTAATCATCTAAACCAGCAGCAGGGAGATGCACCATACCCTTGAAGAATACAATGTTAAATCTCTATATGCTGTTCAGATGTGCCTACACTGCCCATCCCCTCAAAAGACAGTAGGGGGTAATAAAGCAACCTATTAAAGCAATTATACAAAGGAAACCAGTCACAGGAGACTATACAAAGTCTTAATTAATTTGCATTTCATACACCGATTGACTGCATAATGGTGGAGAATAAGCCAGCTATCAACCACAGAAAAATGAGAATTAAATTACTGCATTTATGAGCTACAGGTAGGATGAAATTGAACACTGCTTTAGCAGTGAGGTTGATGAAGACCTGGGCACCACTAAATCAGCTAAAAAAAAAAATCCAGTTAAATAGAACTAATACCCCTAAAAGTCAGCCTTTGCCATTAAGGTTCATTTGTCTTAAATTCCCTTAGGATGCATCCTGGTTAAACAAGCTCCTTGGGTAGATGCTGGGTTGCTTAATTCTATGTTCTAAGTGAAATAGCACTATTTCTGGAGGTTAATTATCTTTATTATTGTATTTTAACTGGTCAGAATACTCTATTTTTGCCATCTAAAGAGAATACAACTTCCAATCACACCACAGTTCTATTTTGTACTATTAGTCAGGAAGAATACCTGTGAATTATGTGGAATGGAAGATGAGGTACAGAGACAAGAGGACAATAAATCTATAGAAAGTAATCTACTTTATCCAGCTGAAAAAATATATTAGACTCAGGGAAAAGGAAAATATCTCGTGGAAAAAAGGGTCCTTCAAATGCAAACCTAGAATTTTGTCTCAAAATATACAATCACATTAGATTAGGAAGTTAATCTTACAGGGTTAGAGCTAACCTAACTGAATCAAGCTTGTGTAACCTCCCTCCTCTGTATATTTATAGCCACAGCCTCTCATTCAGAGAAAATTATTCTCTCTCCAGTTACAATGTAGAGAGTTAAGACATTTTATATCACATTAAATGTAGGGAGGATTTGTAGCTGCAGAATCTGAACTAACTGTCACAAAACCGGCCATCAGTTTGAAAGACAGATCAGGAAATTCTTAGGTTTATGTTGTTCCAGGATTTGGATTTTTAATTGCTGCCTTTATCAGTGGCTCAAGTATGCATGCTCCTAGAGAATCCCCAAGAAACTGAAAGAGATCCCACCTTCCCTGGTAAGGACCTGTATCAACTCAAGTAGCACGCTAGCAGAGAGCTCGTAGTAGCACTTGATGCAAGCCTAAATACATTATCATACACAGAAAAAGAATGCTCCTTAAGGATTTTTAATTAAATACTACACAAGTAGATAAAAAGTTTGAGTTGACCACTGACAAACTCCCAAGAGACATGAGCAAAAGATCCCCAAGTTCTAAGAAGTGTTAGGGACTTAATACCTTGATAGCCTCATATTAGAGTTCACAGCTGAAATTCACATATAAATTTGATTCCATTTTTCGTAAAGTTTTCAGGGTTTTGGCTGTGCTACCTTCACAAAATGATCCTGTTTATGTAGATTTGCAATCCATTCTCTTTGCCTCTCTGATTTCAAAGATAAAAATACATCTTTATGTGAGAACAATACAGGACAAGAGTGCAACCTTTAGTCCCAGTTTTAGGTGGATTGTACATTTCTACTCTCAGGTCTTACTTGTTGGCATTCTAGCACTTCCTTTTTTCTGCAGTTTACACTGGCATTAAAGACTCACTTCAAACAAGAATTGGTAGCTCTTATTTAAGATCCATGTTCACTTATACACTCCACAGCAAGTTTAGTATCCATAAATCAAGCTGGTATTTCTCCATAACTCCTCTCAAGTTATTCTGCTCCCTTTTCTAATCCAAAGAGGAACTGTCAGTCATGTTTATGGGTCAATTTTCAGTTTATTACTTCGGTTGACTAACAGGCTTCCTTGCTAGATCTGACCTATACTTGTTTTTGTAAAATAATTAGAAATGATGCTTCAAAGTATTTACTGCTGTGGGTTTATTAAAATTAAGTTTTGCTCAGGAAAAGCAACAACATGCCTGACTGAAGACAAAAACCTTCAGGGAGAAAAGAGACTTCCCCAGCTACAGATAGCTATGCCTATGGTCACTGTTCTGCAAACTCACATCTGTTACTAAACAAAAAAAACAGAGCATGCAAAAGTCACTTGGGCCAGGGAAATCCCAGACATACTTACTGACTGGGAGAAGAGCTCCTTGAGAGTAGCCCTGCTGAGAAGGACCTGGGTGTCATGGTGGATGAGAAACTTAACATGAGCCAGCAGTGTGCTCTTGCAGCTCAGAAGGCCAATGGTATCCTGGGCTCCATCAGAAGAGGGGTGGCCAGCAGGGACAGGGAGGTGATTGTCTCTCTCTATTCTGCCCTCACGAGGTCCCACCTGGAGTCCTGTGTCCAGATCTGGGGCCCCCAATACAGGAAAGATATGGAACTGTTGGAGAGGTTCAGAGAAGGGCCACAAAGATGATTAGAGGGATGGAACACCTCCCCTATGAAGAGGGCTTGTTCAGCCTAGAGAAGGCTGCGGGGAGACCTCATTGCAGCCTTCCAGTACCTGAAGTGAGCATAGAAACAGGAGGGGAATCAACTTTTTAAAAGGGTACACAAGGGCAGGAGAAGGGGGAATGGATTGAAGCTAAAGGAAGGAAGGTTTAGATTAGATATTATGTGGAAGTTCTTTATAGAGAGAGTGGTGAGGTGCTGGAATGAGCTGCCCAGAGAGGTGTTAGATGCCCCATCCCTGGAGGTGTTCAAGGCCAGGTTGGATGGGGCCTTGGGCAACCCTGCCTGGGTCATGCTGGGAGGGGGGTTGGAACTCTATGATCCTTGGGGCCCCTTTCAACCCAGACCATTCAATGATTCTATTATTTATATTGTTGTCTCTGTTTTCACCCCTTCCATGAAATTAGGAAGCAAATTGACAAGTGATGTACATGTCTGATATGCCAATATTCAAGATTAGTTGAACTGGCCACTACTAGGGTAACCCACAACTCTCAAACCATTGCCAGAAAAATACATTATCAACATGCTTTTATATTTGTGCATCTCACATCGCACTCCAAGTAGCTACAGAAGAGGTGGTAGCATGCTACTCTTCCTAGCAGTGAAACCTGTGAGGAAGTTTGCAAAACTCATTCAGTTTAAGTCTCCCAGATAAGCTCACTGTGTGATAGAAAAACAAGATAACAGAGGTGGAGAAGGCATCTTGAAAGTTTGGAAAAAATGGTCTCAAATGGAAGATGGTACAATGCACTGCTTCAAAGCCTGAGATAGAGAGCTCAAACAAGGGATTGCTTATCAGTGATACAGTAAGAGCATATTAAATGTAACAGAAGCCTGCTTGTTTGCCATTGGAGCCATTTTTAAAAAGTGACATCGTTTTGAAGGATGAAAAGCTCTTGAGCCCATAGCAAATCTCAAACACTTTCATAGGAAAGCATACATTTAGTGAAAAAACAATATTCCCATACCTGACAATTGCTTTTGAAAACCACAATAACCTGTTAGAGAGAATGTATAGAGCTCTAGAGGTAGGGTCTCTCCAGATCGGTTTCTCCAGGATGCATTGGATGGAGTTGGAGGTGGTTTCAACCTGGTTAGCAGTGACTGCACAGCCATCCTTTGCACTGCTTTGGGATTTCACTGAGGTGTATCATATGGAAACACAGCTGTCATCTCTGAAGCACTCCTTAGAGGGCACAGTGACAAATATGTACCTACGTCGCTATTTGGCCATTGCTAATAGGTGAACCAGTAGTTTGCAGGGCTGAAAGTCAAATGAGGTAGAAAAGACAGTCTGAACTTCTGCCACAGAAAAGAGAAAATGATCGATACAGAGGTGAGTGGGGGGACCCAAAGGTACTTAAAAAAAATTCAGCGCTATTTTTCTTCCCATGCAATAACAGACCAATAGCTTTTGGCTCAAAGGGGTTCGACTCAATTTTAGACCTTTCATTTCACATGTATGTGACAAGTGATAGCCAGGTGCTGCCATGGGTCACAGCAAGGTGGGCAGACAGCCTTTTGATGTGGCACTAAGTTATCGTCCACAGGGACTAGAACTCACTTGGTTGAGTATAATTTCATAGTCCTGGAAAGATACACTCAGTTCAAAGTCTGAGAGTAATCCTCAGACCTCCGCAAAGGGAAAGGTGGAAAAACTTAGGTCCATTTCAGGCACACAAGCTAGATGGGTAACCACTTTTATTGCCTATTCACGATCAATAAATTAAATCCAGCAAACTGATTACGTTTAAACACCTTTAGACATAGCCACTAAGTAAATCTGTAAATAATCCTTAACGTGTAGGTATTGCGCCACAAGGCAAAGCACTGACGTTCCTGCAGCAGGGACCCTTTTTAATGCTGCTTCTGACACAGTATAGGCTAGTACCCAAGGTTCAGCTTCTAGGGATCTTAGGTACATTACGGGCCCAGGGGATCAGCTGTGCCCAGGAATACCTCTGGACTGGACTGTGGGCTCCAGCAGGTCTCCCAGCCTTGCCACTGGACTAGGGCTGGCAGTGATGGGTGGCAGAGTCAAGGAGGGTTATACATACCAAATATACTGACCCCCAAATACAGATGCACCCAAGTTTCATGCCACCAGCTTGCTGGTGTTCAGGAGAGCGCACAATAGTGTCCAGCAGCTAAATTCTTCCAATTTTAAAAGATCTATTCTGCAGACAAGCATACAAATACTGTCTTCGCTCATCTAGTCCCTTTTGACAGTACTAGAGAACACAGGAAAGCGCAGTCCTGCCATGGGTAACGTCTGCAGGGTTCAACCCCACACACAAGCTATTTTATGGGAGTACAGGGATTGAAGTGCGGAGCATTAGACTCCCAAAATATGAGATTTCTTTAAATGACTGCATGAAAAAACTCTTTGCTGAGACATTGGCAGAAAGTGAACTAAAATGGCAGAATGGTTGAATTAACTTCTCTAGAAATTCCCTACAAGCCTTACCCAGGGGGGTACATTACTCAAATTATGTACATAAAGTAAGAACATGATAAAAAGCTTTTCTTCTGATTTTTATACACTGATCAAATGCACTGGAAGGACGAACTCATTCTTTGTTGTTTTCAAAACCACTATACTGTAATAAATATGTAAATGCTGACTCTAATGAATTACAATTCAAGCTGCAGACAAGCTGTTGCTTTTTAGGTATTGTATTGATTGAATTTTCTATGTCTTTTTTTTGTTTTGTTTTAAGTGCACCATTATCCTCCAGCAAAATGTTTGATTTATGATACAGATACTGTGGAAGTTTTAAGTTTTATCCCCAGATGCCTCATAAAAAAATAAAGACAAAGCAAGCGTCTAACTAGGAATGACACCAAATGTCAACATCCCAGCAGTTTATACAAGAAACATGCTCTCACATGGGCAGTGCTGCAGAGGACCAGGGTAAAATAAACTAGATGGGTCATCCGCAGGGGGAAGAGGCCACTTAAGGAAGATTATATAATGGGTTTTTTTGTTGGTGGAACCTTACTCATTCACACAGAGCTTTCTTCAACCAAAACCAACACTTCCTTTTCCCCCTCCTCCTTTGATTTGACCTTGCTCCCCAGCACACAACATCCCTGATAAGCAATTCTAAGTCAGCAATACAAGTTGCATTATTACCTACAGCTTTCAACAAGGCAAGATAAATACACAGCTCAAATACATGCTTCAGACCCTTGTAAGCTTCAACAGTCCTTCTGAGGGGCTTGGAGATAAAGCAGTGTGATTTGGAGCATCACAATTTACATAGTTAATTTAGCACCAGTGGAAGCCTGAACTTCCACAGTGTCACATCAGAGCTGACAGACACAGCAATGCTGCTATTTTAACCTTACAGTGAACAGTGTGGTACTTAAAGTCACTTTACTCAGTGGCCAAGAAACTTTGCCCAGTTACTCAAAAAAAGCCTTTCTGGCCACAATGTCTCACCCACTTCCCAGCAAACAGAAGCCTGTTGTGCATGGCAAAGCAATCCCAGCAGACAAGATGCACATAGCTGCTGAAACCCTCCCCTGCACAAAACCATTGGCACTACCTTTCAGCTCTGTACACACGCTAGTACACTCTGTGCTGGGCATATCAGAGATGTCACAGAATATACACACCAGGAAAATGAACCCTTCTCCTAACTCTGGGTGTTTTTTTCGTATTTCTGGCTTTGCAGAGAGATACCTGCATCTTCACCACCATAACTCTTACGGGGAAACTACACAGGCTCCGTAGAGCAGCCTCTGTGGTGTTCAGGAAGATGTTATTTAAACACCGATGAGAAAAATCTATTAGACTGCCTGCTGATCTTACAGCAGATGAATATCTAGAAGCTCTCTAAGGAGTAAGTTTAGACTCTTGAATAAAATCTTTTTTTCATGTGCATAGAAATGCACAAAAAAATGAATCTTCAATGGATCTGGCATATATTCTTTTCAGATATCAATGAGAGGAAAAAAACAGCAGAGGCAGAATATGGAAACCTGATTGAAGGAAAAAAATAATCACAACTTAGCAGTGCCCTGTAAAACTTTAGTGAGACTTGGCCGAATCCATATTTTTGAGACAATCAAGAGGAAGACGACAACAGTGTTCTAGTAACCCTGTAAAACTCTGCAGTGACATTTTTACAACAAGCATCTCAATATTACTCAGCTATTTCTACAATAATAGATTATAAAAAAATAAGACAATTGTAAAAGGAAATAATTCCTAGTCCAAATTTGCTTCTGCATTGGACTCTGCGAACTTCAAACTCTGTGATCCTGTTTTAAAATAGGAGTGTTGCATCCTTTACAATGTATTCTAAACATACACTCAATTTTCAATAATAGAGCTTAGCAACTGCCAAAAAGCAAGCTGGCAGAAAAAATAACTCCCATTAAATCGCTTGGGACAGTTGCTGTGGCAGATCCCTGTCTGACTGCAGATGCTAACTGCAAGTCCCAGTCTCAGCACTGGGCATAGCAGGGACTCAGAGATTCACCACATTTACCAAGCAGGGGGAATGACTCCCACAGTAGATCTCCAGAGCTCAGGTGCCTGTTCTCTATCCACGCAGAGTCTAACACTTGAAATCTGTCCTTAATTAGGCCTTTTCCAAACTTCTGACCAAAGCCAACTTCTCAGCAGAGTGCTTACCTCCACACACCAACCTACGGGGCTAGGGAGAAAAGGATGCTCAGTGCTCTGCTGCTCTACCAGAGTAGCAGCTTGTGGCATCAGTCACAGCCCCGATCAGCAAGTGACACTAGAAGTGACATTAGATGCAAGGTGGCATCCAAAAGGAGGAAAAACCCTTATACAGTAAGGCTCAGAGAGAGCAAGTGGTGTAAAGTGGATTTTCTTTGGCAGAGGAAAAGGGATGAAGCTTGCCCTTGCCACTGCTGCTTCTCCAAAGGCAAAGCTCTGCAGAACAGAGGCTGACTAAGCCTCCCAAATTCTCTGTGACTACAGGCAAGCTTTTTTGGACTGGATTAAGAGTCTGAACACATGGCTGTGATCGGACACCATGCAGAGGGAGTATCTGTGCCTTAGGCAGCCCAGCGTACTCCGGGTGAACAAAGAGCAGAGCAGCCTCTGTCTCCATGCTTCAAATGATACAAAATATGTCCCCACTAACACTTACTCGTTCTGGTCCTGGGGCTAATGGCAGAGACTGCTGTTTCTACTTTTCATGATCTTTGGAGAGGCTTGTGCCTCTGAGGACTTCAGGCTTCACGTTTAAATTAAGCAGAGATTGAGTTTGTACTCAAATACTGCAGCAATAGGTGCAGACATTAAGTAGCAGCGATTGGTCTGCTGTGACCAGAAAACCTATCTTTAATCTGAGTGTAAACACTTGGTTTTATCAGTAATTCAGCTTAGCTAGTCCCTTCCCACTCAGAGATAACTTTTAAAAAAGAAAAAGGATCCTTGCAATTTATAACAGTCATTGTTCTTTTATCCAGCTTGATCCCAGGTTTCCACCTACCAGAATAAATCACGAATTAGCCAGGCCCATTGAAAAACAGGTCAAAAAGCAAATCTCTGCTTTCTTGCATTACTGTCATGCAAAAACCACACTATAATTATGTTTCTATATACACACATACCAAAAAGGGGGTCATTATACCTGCTCTTCCCAAGAAGCCTTGGTACTATTCACTGGTTAATTGTCCATTTCTGCTTTCACAGAAAATAAAGTGGGGGTTATAACAAGTATTTATCGTTCACCCACGGCTGCTTGACAAGGATTATTCAGTGCTTGAAAATGCAAGTTGAAGAGAATTAACAGTTGAACACCTTTTTTAATTATTATTTTTCATGCTGAAATGCCTTTAGGAGCCCCAATCTTTTCAGACTTGCCAGATGCTGCTTCTTTACACTGCCTCAGACTTGCAGCAAGCAACTCGAGGGGGCAAGAGTGAAGGAATGAGAACTGCCCACGCAGCAGGGGAGCATGAGCAATTTAATTTCTACTTGCAGACACAAGCTTCTATCTCCTCTGCTAAATACTAACTTCTACTGTAGAGAGGCAGTGAGCCACATCTATTCTTAAAGGACTTGTTTTGTGGTGGGCAGATGCAGGCTTTAAGTTAAAGAGAGAGAAAGTAATAAATATTTAAAAACACCCACAGGTAGTTTGTGAATAGTGGTTAAAGTCTGTTCCAGCTACAGAGGATGCTTCAGAGAGAGAAGGCCATAGGCAGTTTGCCCTTCACCACTTGCACAACTTTCACTTCAAACACAAGATGCTTCACTTACCTTCCTGCAGTTACATCTGCCAATATAATTTGTCTGTTTGGAATAGAGAAACAGCCCATCATCAATGCCTCATTAAATATTAAGAGTTGAAACTTCTGGCATAAGCCATTTGAAATGCAATTCCTCCTACTCCTGCAATAAGATTTAGGTCTGCAAATTTGAGGTCTGAAGATATTAAAGGTTTACTAACTAAGACTACACAGGAACACACCCAAACTGAACCAAGCCCAAGCCTTTGACATATTCTAAGTGGCACACCCTTTGAAATTTACTTTATGCCCCAAGCTATTCCAGGGGACTGCAATAAAGCAAGTTAAACATGGGCGGAAATGAGTGGGAGAGCATCACATCAAGTGCTCAGTTGGTTTATTTCACTTTTTTAGCGGCAGGAGAAATGGTTCTTATCTGTAGGTCCTAGAAACTTAACAGTGAAATGTCTGAGATTCAGATCTCATCTTGTGACTCTGGGAATTGATGCCTGACAATTGAAGGCCTGCCAGGCATAGGTAAGCTCCTAATAAAAATTCTCTCTGTTGGATTTGGATACTTAAACAGTTTGGGAATATGAGTTAGAGATGAGGCTTTAACCTGCCCTTGCTCAAGAGACCAAGTAAAGCAAGAAATGATGCAAGCTTTCGCCAACACACCACTAAGCTCTTAGAACTAGCTGAATATCGAAGGGAAGGGGCGCATGAAAGATTTGGACTGAGGGAAGCTGTAATGTTTTCAGCAGCTACCACAGCACAGTTGCAAGAGGTAGCTGGCATTCCTGTTTTGCCTGATGCCCAGGACCCAAACTCAAGGTAGCTACAGAAGCTACTGGAAAGGAGGAAGCTTGTCAGTGGACTCAGCACCACTGATTTGAAAGCTTGTCTGTACGGCAACATGTAAAATTTTGTTTAGATATAAACCATTGCTGAGGTGTTTTATATGCACAGTGAGCTTCCTCGGGGTCATTTAGAGAGCAGCAGAATTTTTATGCATGATTTGACCCCAGTAACATCCATAGACTAGAAATATGTGTACAGAGTATACTATAGTATATATAAATAAAAGGCTTGGTGAAAAAAAGGAGTCAGCTGATGAGGTTGGCTACGTATGACCTTGCTTCCAGACATTGCAAAGCAGGAAGAACAATGCTTAAATCAGAATCCATGACATCAGGCATTCATATGAAGAAAATGAGAGCAACAGTTCCAATAAAAGAAGCTCTGCCATGACACATGCATAAAAGACTAGCTGATCAGGCACATGTCCTTCCTGACCAGGAGAGACCAGAGGCACACTGGAAGTTTGCCATTTCTTCCCTCAGGATTGGATCTTCACCTGCTCCTGCAGCTATACTTTCTCTTTTGCAGGACCCCAATATGCATTTGAACCTCCAGCTTCCCTCTCACCCACTTTTCATGAAGCCTACTGGTCCCAGACCAAATACTTAGAGCAGCAAAGTTCTCTGCTGCCTGGTCCCAGCCTACAGAACCCGATTAAAGCAAGCGAGACAAAAGCTACCAACCTGGAGTCCCCTAACAAAGACAGCTGTTGCACAGAGCCCCCTCCATCACATCTCTGGGCAACACACTGTGGGAGGCACTGGTGCAAGCTGTTATTGTGATCGATGCAAGAAATTCTTACCTGTTTCAACATTTTGCTCTGAAACAAGTGTGACATCTTTCAGAAACTTCAGACTCTGCAATAGCTTGCTAGAATCACGTGGGAAAATACCTCTATGACTTTTTTTACAGGTTATCATATTTCCTTTATTACAACAAATATGCTTCTCTTAGTTTTCAGAGCACTGATTATGAGAAAAGGGAAAGGGAGGCAGAAGAAAAGAAAACGCAACTGAGTTCACCATAGTCACCAAATGCAGAAAACCTCAAATGGTTTTAATCTAATGACAGCTTGCAGTGTAATTGTTTCTTCCACACTGCCGGCTCACCACAATGACAGTAAGTGATGTTGACACAAGATAACAGTCCACAGCAAAAGCATCTAACAAAACCAGAAAGAAAACCCTGGATAAAGTGTAATGATTGTAGTTCTTCACCATAACTGTGAGACACTGGAGTTGTTTGTAGATGGATGCCCATCCCTTCACCAAGACACTCTGTCTTTTCTAACTAATTTTCATTCCCTTTGGTCTTTCACTTGCTGTGAGCACAATGAAACTCAGACTAAAGAACTCCACCAGGAGCTGGATGTATCTCACAAGCTTCAGACCTGCTGACATTAGCTCAGATGATTGCTGTGAAAGGAGGGCTGCACAGCATCAGAGCTCTGTCAGGGATCCCATACGCGGATGTTCAGTCAGGACAGCTGCCTCCCATTGAGGCCATCAGCACTCACAGCACACAACTCCACCTCACTATGACAAGAGCAAAAACAAGGACTCCTTTGATGAACTCAAGAACTCAGCTGGGCTGTGGACATTTATTTGTTGTTGTTCTATCATTGATAATAATGACAAAAGCATATTGGGATTTGTGCTTTAAGCTATGAGTGTCAAAATGAGATGCAAGACCCCAAATTCAGGTCTTCAAAGACATTTAACCATATATTTCCTAGTGAATCCTGAGGCAGGACACTTGATTTTGAGGAACTGGACCAGTAAGGCTTTCACCTGAAGTTTGAGGCTAAATCTTTAAGATGTCAATGTAGCTGAAAAGGCAAGACTTTTACATAAAAAGAGGTACCATAAAGAAACCACAATAAAAAAATCCAAGCAACACAAAAAAATTGCAAATTTCACAAGAACTAGGGTATTTTCTTAATCTCTTTTTCTCCTGATACCAGAGGAAAAGGGA
Source organism: Laterallus jamaicensis coturniculus (assembly GCA_022605575.1). Lineage (NCBI taxonomy): Eukaryota > Metazoa > Chordata > Aves > Gruiformes > Rallidae > Laterallus > Laterallus jamaicensis. Next base: position 10,958,991 of record JAKCOX010000005.1, read on the forward strand.
CACACAAAAACTCTGAACTACTGCACTTCTAACAGGATCTGCTTTTCAGAAGTACTTGAAAAGTTATTTAGTACACGTTTCTTCACAAAGAACAGTTTTACACAAAACAGCAATACAAAATTAAGAGGAGAATTTTGGTTGTAAAACATCTTTCCCCAAGCATAAGCTGTGCAGTCTTCAGAGTCTAGAGCTAATTATTCCCTAACACTGAAAGATGGTCAGTAATGACTTCAAACAACATTTTACCTTTTGTGTAAAATCTCATATCCCCAGAGCAAAAAAGATCCCCATGGCTGAAAGCTTTGTTCAGTGCTGTAAATCAGGGACCTAGCAACATTTGCTTCTCTATCCTTGTCCTGCCTTTGAAGTCTCCCACCCAAGCACAGATCTAGGCAAGCCATGATTACAATAGCTTGTGAAATCTGTCAGATCACAGAACAGGTGGGAATGAAGGCTGCAGATTTTCCTGACATAAAAAAACACCCAACTGAGTGCATTAAAGGACATTTCTGGGGTTCCTGAGAACTCCCACAAGGACAAAGAGAATCTGCATGGGGACTATGGCTCACCATCTCCTGGCAGGTAAGCCTTATATAAAATACAAACCTGACAAAAAAAAAGAACCACCCTGAAAGCAAACCCAGCTCTAATGCATACTTCCAGTAAAAAATAGCTGCACTCATACAGCAGCCAAAGAACTGAAAAAAAAGAAAAAATAATCAGGTTGAGACTAAGATGCCAAGTTTTCCTGCTAGTACCCTATGAGTTAGTATACCAAAATGTAATTAAATGATTTAGACAAACACCAAGTCCAATTTCTACTTCTTTCTCGGCAAATTAGAGAAATTGAACTCAAAGCAGCTTGTTAAGCAGTAAGTAACATTTAAAAAAAGACATTTAACAATCTGTTCCTTATACAACTCCTTTCCAGCCAAATTGCAGCCATAAAGTCATAGAAGAACTGTTTTGGAATGAAAAATGAGTTGTATATTTTATTGCACACAAGGTAATTACTGTATTACAATTCAATTAGCACATATATACATAGTTTTCTTTCAGTGCACTTGAAAACCTTTTTATATGTTCACAGTATGACATTACATTTAAGTTCGATATGCCTAATGTCAGTGAATTGATGTGCAGAGTATCATGAGTTTTACAGTTTCACAGAATTGTAGGGGTTGGAAGGGACCATTGGGTCCAAAGCCCTGCCAAAGCAGGTTCTCTAGGACAGGTCACACAGGTAGGTGTCCAGATGCATCTTGAATATCTCCAGAGGACACTCCACAGCCACCTGGGCAGCCTGTTCCAGTGAAGCTTTGCTCACCATCTTTGCACTGTCCTGTTCATTTAACCTCTCCACAGGTTTCTGGATACCCATTTTTTAAAATTAGGGTTTTGGTTTGAACTATTTTTTACCACAACAAGCTGGTGGCTTCCAAAGCACAGTCACTCACCCAGTTTCACCTGCCAAGGGCAGGCTGAGCTTTACCACAGCATCATCCGCCAGCTGAAAGCACACGGTCCCAGTGGCCAAGCACAAAGGCAGAAGGCATCGCAGCAAGTTCTTCCACACCAGTGCTCCCGTTGGCCTGGGAAGAGTAGCAATGACCACAGGAGCAGGGCTTACAGCAGCTCTGCTGTTTAGTCCCACGGTCAAGTACACAGGCAGCACTATGGTACGCATTCATAACAGTTGCAGTGTTGTTAAGACTAATCATTGCTGGTTCTTCCTTTCATAAAGGGTGACTGGTACCAGTTTAGCACAGAGTCTTTCTGCCTCATGAGAAACCAAATGTCAGTTCTGTGCTTCAGCAGGCAAAGCTCACAAAGGATAAACAAATAATTCTTCCCTTCCTGAGAGTTTTCAAAAAAGTTTTGCGTAAACTTCCAACTGGATCCTCATTCCAGTAGGAAAAAAAAAATTGGTGTTTATGTGGCCATGTAGTTGTGCTTACTCACATCAGGAGAATGGTTGGAGAAGAACCATGGACTAAATCAGACTGTTAAAATCAAAGTGATCTTTGCATTTTTGAAGCTTGTTGCCGTGCATGTATCATCCAGCATAAATTATGAGTTGACATTGTTGAAGCATCAGGTCACTGTTCTCATGTGCCCCCAAATTAACTTGCAAGATAATCCTGAATGATCTGAAGACATCAGACATGCTCTTCCCCATGACCTTGTCCGTCCCTGTCACTCAGTATGTGACAGCACAGCTGTTTTCAAAAGTTAGGTAGAAAGAACACACAGCTTTGTGGGCAGAAGCACAGGCACTGTCTTCCTGGACAACTATAACGTGTCCTGGATCTCTTGCCTTTGTAGCATGAACAGCCTTGCAAAGCAGACACCAGCAATGGCTTTTTCCCCAAACCCAAAGGAATGCATAGTTATGAAAACATATAAGCAAGAATCAAACTCTAGTCCTTTCCTGAAACTTAAGGACACACTCTAAAGCAAAGAAAACTTCTCTACTCTTAAACTACATGTGTAAAAGGCTTAGGGATTTACAGGATATGCAGGTTCACAAAATAGCTGTATTAGCGCTCCTCATTAAGTTAAGTCATTATTCAACACCCTTCAGCATAGGAACACGGGCCTGACAGATGGTGCTGGCATGGGAGATACCTGGCTGTTGAACACAGAAACACAGAGGCAGCTTTGTAAGTGAATCCAGTCTAGGTCAAGTTTAGTTTCCCAGGGGGTTTGGAGGCAAAAGAACTTAATAGACGTACTTGAAAAAAATAAACAGAATATAAGGAAAAGTCTGGGTAGCTTTGCTAAACTGCTTTTTCCCTCTGTCTATCTGAAAGATAGTTTGTATTTTCAATCTTTTGACTTGCCAGCTTAGGTACAATCACTCTAATATTAATTCATCATAATTAGCAACATTCATCCTATTGGTATGTCTGTTGAGTAACAAGTAACAAGAGTCAGCTTATTACTCACCTTGTTATTAAAAAGGAAGATACAAGTGTTACAGCAGAAGTCTGAGCACCAAAATTTCAACACAACATTGGTTGTAATAGCCCCATTCCCTTTTTTTCCCTTGGGAAGGGACACAATATCTAAGGTGAGGTATTTTCATACAATTTGAAGCCACTCTGAGTTTCACATCAATGGTAAGCATAGTAAATACCATTATATATCATTGGACATTTGCTTAGAGCAGCAACCAGTGTGTACATATCACAGGTGAATTTCCAAGTAAGCAGCACTACAAAATTGCTATTTTGGATGTTTTCTTATAAATACAAAATTATTAATCCTGCTTTCTGTAGTTTAGGCCAGGTGATGTCATCTGAGCTGGCCTACCATGCACAGTTAGAATATGGAGCGAGCCCCCTAGGAGGGTACTGTACATTTTTAGCTGGGCTGATGCAAAACACTGGTGACACACTGAAATAGCAGCAAAAAGAAAAAAGCAGCAAGCTTGTTAAACTTCAGGAAGATAGAGACTGACAGAAAGCCTATCAACCTGACATATATATAAATGCCACTGGGCAATGTTTTTTCAAAGTTCTTATTTAATTTGAGAGAGAGCTTAAGATTCACACATATACCATAATGAGTGCTAATTTGTTAGTGCTCGTCATCAGAATTTAGAAGTTTATTATATTTATGATAATATTGATTGATAGTATTTGATTGTTTTAGCAGAAAGCAGAAGCTTTCTATGATAAAAGTGTGCAAAGAGGATAATTTGAACAAAATCCCCATTATAAAAAAAAGGGTGTGCTGGAGAGAAAGAACCAGCCCCTTTTCTCCCTGGGGCAGAGGAAAAAGGCAAAAAAAAGGTCTGCCAGGAAGCCAGTGTTTGTGCCCAAAAAACAAACAAAAGTTCTTCATTCTCAGGCAGATGCTTCCTTAAGAATGGATACATGGCAAACATCCCCAGCAAAGTTTTTCCTCTGGACTCCCATTTCAGGTTCCTTTTCCTTTACACCTCAGTATCTGACACATGGAAAAATTCAAAGTCTCATGAGATAAGACAACAGCAGACACTGTTCCCTGATCTAGCATTGTGCGTCCCTGCAGATGACATCAGGATGATTCATTTCTTGCTCCCTCAATAACAGGGGTGGAGTTTTCAGTACTCCACTATTTGGCAGTGCTGCTTTAGACTGTTCTGCCTGCATGAAGTTTCCCCAGCTTCACCGCCTGCAAGTCTGAGAATAGGTATTACGCACAAAGTCAGATATAATAATACATTTCCCTTGGTTCAGAAAGCAAGGATGATGCTACGGACTGCGTCAGTGTCCTCCCATTCTGCTCTATGCCCTACAAGAACAGCCATCACATCTGTATGAAAAAGCCCCCAAACAAGAACTGAGAGAAGCAGAACTTAAACGCAACCATGTGCCTCAGTATTGTCATTGCACCCCGTTTCCAAGCAATGTCCTAATTCTTCTGGAGATTGAGCACATAGTCAAGAACACACCTACACATCTTAATGCTTAAATGCTTGCTTAAACACTGCAAAGGGACATTCAGATTAAGTTTAATTATATGATAATGCCATTTCAACACTAGTCAGAATTATAATAATTCATAACCTATATAACTTTATACTAGCATCTTCCAAATGCTCCTAGCTTTGATCCTCCAAAAGATCACTACCTTGATTCTCTAAGAGGTTAAAAAAGACAAAGGTCACATACAGATTAATTAACACTGTTGTCCGAAAGTCTATATTAAGCCCAAGATAAGAGCAGTTCAACAGAATGCAACTACTTAAGTGAGCACCAGTTCTCTTTTAAATCAATACTCAAATATTTCCCACAGACTTAGCCATTAATCTCTTCACAGGAGAACAATTAACATTTTAACTACCTGTACGCTGGTAACAAAAACCCATTTCCTTATCTTGTAATGGTTTATTTTCCTGGCACACTCACACTCCTTCCTTGCTCCTATCTAAACACATTCAAGGAATGAAAGAATGATATGATAATGTATATATAAGGTAGAAAATGCATCTTTCAACCAGGAAAAATGTATAGGTATAAGTAATAAGTAGGAAAAGAGTGTCTGAGAAAGTGATAACCAATCAAAACAGCTCTTTTTTGTTGTGATTGCTGTTCCTTATTGACAAAAGCGTTGCAATCTGGTTTTCCTCCAAATTTAGGGGGAAAATTATTCAGCTTTCATAACCATATTTTTTTTTTAAACTATTGAAACTTCTTTTTATATAGTTTGCAACTAATTTAGGGGTAATACCAGTAATATTAACTTCAAAACATAAAAGAGAGGTGGCTGGTGATGGGCGTTCACTATTCCAAAAGAAATGCTTCATATCCGAAGTTTCAAATGCCCAAATCAGGGAAGAAGTTGGAAGTTGATATCTTATTCCCCCAGCTCACAGAAGTCAATATGCAGTGCTGGACTTTATTCACCTCCTATGAAAAGCATTAAAACATCTGTTCTGCCTGATATGGAAGGACTCTTTTTTTCCTTTATAAAAACTCACACATTCCCTGTGTCATAACATCACCTCTGCCTTAGGTTCTGCAGAAAACTCTCATGGAGGCTTTGGTTTCCCCTTTCCTGGAGCAGTGAAATACCCTCCTCTGGCTTCTGCTGTTGCCCTGTGCAGCTCAGGCTTCAGAAACACATGGGCTAAAGCTCTCAAACAGCTCCATTGCACCCTCCTTTGTGGAGATTAGTTTACTCCAGGTTGTAAAGCCTGAGCAGATTTGTCTGCAAAGACATCAGCTTCTGTACTTAATCCCTTCCCTCTCTGAAAATCAACACTCGGGGCCTTCTGCAGCCCTTACCTAGAATAGCCTCTCCACAGCTCTCCACCCAATAAACGAGTTGCAAACTACCTTTAAAAGGACCACCACACTCTACTGCTGTTTCTTCTCTTATCTCATCCATAAACAGGAATTAGGTTAGAACTGATGGCTTGATTTGACACTACAAAGGGTAACTAGTCCTGATAATACAGTATGCTGTTTAAATCCATTTTATTAACAGCAGTGATAAACTGTAGAACTGATTCATAGAGCAAAGCTGTAACCTTACTCTAATGCTCAAGACCAGACAAACTGTGACTGATGTTCCCCAGGTCTCAATGAAGACTGAGAAATCTGAAAACACCATTTATCCTACTTTAACTGATAAAGTTAGATTACAATTCATCACACAGTTGCAACTGCAAGCTGCAGCACATGTGAAATTCGTATTTCTTCAAGCCTTCCTAATTAGGACTTCTTAAAGATTCTCTGTAGCTGACATTCTTAAAAAATTAAAGTTTTACCTACTTAAAAAATATTCTTAAATTAGTAATCGCCAGGTAATGTCTGCTCAAACACATAATTCACTGAGCCTGCTTTCAGTGGGATGAGCTAACACAACTTTTTCCACACTAACCTAACTTGCTTAAACTGATTGTTGCACAGTTTGCCACTCCTGCCCTGTGCCCCAGACTAAATCACATACAAGATGAGGAAGAAAAGTTTCACATCAAAGTGCTCTTGTTGGGAACACAGAACGTTTTCGGTAACTGAGAAAACTCTGAGGCTCCAATTTAAATTTGAATTCTATTTTCTCACACTTAAGCAAGCATCCTCTTTAAACCTACCAATCTGTAAAATGCAGATAACTTCATAACTCTTATCCCCAGGCAGCTTTCAACTTAGATAGAACTGAAATTTCATAGAACTATTTCCATTCTATGAAGTGGCATAAAAACTGTTTTTAAATTATCATTATAAGTGCATCATACAGTACCCCATTTAAAGTACAAGTGACTTGCTGCTATATAACAAATATTAAGTATAATACTTTACACAAAGTGCACATGAGCTGTTTTACTAGCAGCTAGAAGTAGGTGTTTTGCAAAGATATTTTACCCTTTTGATTTTAGGGCTATTTTCCAATTATTGTTCATTAAAAATATACACATTTTAAAGTTATTTTCATGTACAGGGTGCAAAATAAGAATAATTACAGTAACACTGGGAGAGGCTTCCTTCTAAAGTAATTACAAAGTATAGAGCATAGCACTTGGAACACTTAAAAGAAAAAACAATGGCTTTAACAGAACTTCATTGCTGCTTAGTGAATGCATCCTTGTGTAAAATTTAACTAGACAGACACTGAGAGTAGAGCTCTCTGAAACCAGGAGGTAGGTACAGCTTGGGCAACGAAAGCTTCCCATCAGCTCAACTCAGACTCCTCTCAGGAAAGCACAATGTGTCATATAGGCTGATCTCTTAAGGCTAGAACAGAGGGGCAGATGCTCCCTTCCTCTAGATCAAAAATGCTTACACAAACAGCTCAGCTTTAAGTGCATTAGAAGTTTGTTTTGATAATATAATTCCAGATTAATTCCCCCAAAGATCTTCAAAACTTATAAAAAAGGATTCTAAGCAAGCTGTTAGGATCAAAACCACATTTATAACTGTCTTCTATGCTATTTGCTTTGATGACTGTTTAAAAAAACCCCAACAAACCCATAAAACAGTAAATGATTTTGTAGCTACCTGGCTACCCTACCGAGAGAAAGTTTGAGTCAATGTATTCCAGTGAGCTTAAAGGAACACCTCTGACACAGGAAAGCAACAGCTTAGCTGTACTGAAAGAAAATTTACATGCTGAGGGGTTGTTTTGCAGGTTTTTTTACATGAAACAGCCTAAAAATGCTGAAATTAGAGAGGAAAAAATGCTTTGTCATTGCAGTCTAAACAGGCACCTTAATTTTCAGTGGCAAAGCACATCCTTTCAATGTGAGTTGCCACAGAAAGCTTTAATTCAGTACTTTCCACATTTTCAGGGCACAGCAGTGCCTTGAGAATCTGTGGGCTAGAAGTCCCACTCTTTGGCATGAACAAGGCTTTTTGCTTGCACCATATCTCCCACAAAACATCTTCTACTTCACAGCTCCTACGAAGAAAGAGCTTCGCACCAAGGGGGTAAAAAAAGGGCTCAGATGAGAGACACTTATTACACCCCGGTGTACATCCTATCCAGACATCAGAGAGTACAGTTTAACACTGGTTTGCAGACTTATCTTCCGGGGGGAAACCCTCTCCCCCCCCCCAACATTCAGAGTGAAAATTGCCCAGCAAATTTCTTACTACAAACACAGTTTTGTTGACTGAAAACAGTTGTCATGGTGTCACCTGTACTGTACTAATGTGCTGCTCCCTTGGAATAAAAATGCCCACAGCTTGGGCCTCGTAGCCAGGTTGTAAAGAAGAGTTCTACAAGTGAAAATATTTCATCATAAAGTAATTTCACTAGTGGCGTTTTAAGACTAGGAAAAAATATTCTGATTAAATTGTACACATCACACACATAGGCCCAAGAACTGCCCAGGAGACAGTCTAGGTAACTATAAATCATATACAATCTGAGGCAGAAAGATTTCTTAAGAATCATTGTCCTATTACATTTCTCCAGCCCTGTGCAGGAAGACGAGTTAAAATTCCTCAGCATAAAGCTTATTAGGTACCTGTTGGTGTCTTGTCCACTCCTTCTAGTCTCTCAGATGCCCTGTGATAACAGCAGAGATGAGCTGCCGCCACACTTTGCTGCCCTTGCCAGCAAGCTGACCACATGAAGCTAAGTATTTATGTTTTCTCAGAATTGGGCTCATGACTTTCTGTCCTTCTCACCTACTGTTTGTAGAGCACATCCATCCCACCTCCCAGCACATTCTGCTCAGTGGCGAGATGTCTATCAGCACTGGTTAGTTACAAGCTGGATATTTAGACAAGGGCCTCATAGCCACAATAGAATGCATAAATTATCCTCACACATAACACAATGGTTTTACTGTCAGGATGGAATGCTGATTTATCACAAAAGTTTCTCCAGCCCCACACAACTACCCAGCCCACAGGACTCTGCTCTGCAGCAAGAGTGAGAGAGCTTTGCTGTGTGCCAGGCACTTCACTTCACACCTGTCTCATGGGTGCGATTGAGGGACAATGACCTCTAACACACTCCTTCTGATCAAGAACCTGGTTTAATAGCATTTTACAACTTGTTTTCATAGATACAAGAGTACCTGGATAAAGAACAATCAGATCCCAGGGGTAGGTGTCTAATGAAAAATCCCTATGTCTGTAAGACATTTTTGCAATATGTTTTACCATGTCAGAACAAAGGGACAACAAGAAAAGTTGGGACAGATTTGCCATCCACACCAAGAACAGGATATAAAATCTTTTGATTAAAAAGTTAGAGTCGATAGCTTAAAAAACAGTGTTTACACACTGTAAGGATTTCTATCTAGATAACCATTGGACCAATTACCACTCCAGCTTCAAAAGCAACAACATATTCCTACCATGTGCAATTATACAACATGCTACTCATTGAGATAAACTCATTAGAGAAAAACACCTCCAGTTTTCTGCAGAGTCCCACAAGGGTCAGCAGTCACATAACGTTAATACAGAGTCTGTCCATGAAACACAAGCAGCAATGCTGGTTTTGCATTGACAGGTCTTGTAAGCCCCTCAAAACAGACAATTCTGCCTCATGCTCAACACCATAAACCTCAAAGCCTGCCATCCATAATCAGCTTAGGCTCTAGACATTGTATAAGTTGACTATATCAAAAGAAGGTCATATTCACACCCCCACTTCATAGAAGCCAACAGGTAAGTTGCATAACATACTAAAGCAATTGAAACCAGCAAGGATACCAGCTACAAAATCCTGTCCAAGCTTGATACAAAGTCCAGCTTTAAAGCATCACCAGCAATTGCACTTCTAAATGGTAGCAGGTAAGGGCTTTTCAGCCATAAGCACTCTCAGGACCAGTGGCTGTGTTTTACCTAGCCCCAGTTTGCCACCTTATCTGGTGACCTTCCAAGAACTTGGAAAGTCTTTCCCTAAAGTTTTTCTTCCATTGAGCAAGTATTAAAACAAACTTAATAAACAACCTAGTCATCTTCCCCTCCTGCTAGCAACATTGGTGAAATCTAATCCATAATACTACTGACCTCTTTCCGTCATCTTGCCACGTGGCCTGGAAATGAGAATCCAGAGCTCCCTGATGTTACCCCTTCTCTCTGGAACAGGGACAGACCACTAAAGGGGACAGGTTTCCTGTGAAGCTTTAAAATTTCCTTCATTTACACCTACAGCCAGGAACCACCAGCCCCATTTGCTGCTCATTTCACCTAGCCAATTAAAAAGCAGAGAACATGTATCCTTTTAATTACTTAAAGCTGTATCAGGCTGATTGATTTGATCCCCACTTCAGCCATGGATGGGAAAGGATAATTGGTCTGCAGCTGACCAGCAGATTCCATCACTGCTGCTGGAGAGCACACAGGAATGTTTCATTTAGTTTAATTACACTAGGAATCATACCACTGATGGAAAGGTTTTGATGAAACTTTAAAAAAAAAAAAGAGAAAAATTCCTCTATGAACTTCTGAAGTCACCTGTATTCCTGCTTTTCAAACATAAAAAAATCAACCAAAGTGTTAAAACACAAAGTCACTAATTCCAGTCCTCTGTGTCACTGGTCACCCTCACATCTCCATTACAGTTCTGATCAAAAACATACAGGAAACCAGCATTTAGCCTGCTGCTTGTCCTGGGAAGGGACACACAGAGGAACTGACCTCCCAGCCTGCTTTAGAGTCATTACCCCTTAAAGCTCAGAAGTTTCAGAACACATTAGCTCCTTCTGGAGTGACAGACAAGCTCTGTTAGGCTGTTGACACCTCGATGTTGCCCACAAATACCCCAGTTTCTGGCTGTTGGTGGCTATTTGCTGGAGCTGGCTGTCATCCTGCAGTTGTTCAATGGGATACCAGATTTGGATGCTCGTCTTAGTAACCTGTCACCTGCACATTGACAATTAGTCTTTAAAGAGGACAGTGGCATCTGCCACTGAAAGAAAGGGTAGATTGAGCAATGCTGTAAATACTCAGCAATTTTTTCTTCACCAATTGCTAAACCAAATTTTTTAAAAGACAATTCAAAGGTAATGGGAACCAGAAAACCTTTTGACAAAAACCATCCAGCTTCACCTTTTCCATTAACATTTGGTTCTTATGTAGCTAAACCTCAGGGCACGTGCATAAGGGTAGTTAAGTGACATCAGTGAACTGTTGGCAGAAGCATGTCTTGCTCTTGACTGGTGAATACAAAAATTTCAAGATTTCTTTTGGTTTTGGAGCATTGATAAGGCATTGATTGCATTCTCTTCACCTAATCTGGGAAAAATCCATCTTTGTTTTGTAGACAATGTGAAGGGAAATAGGACCTTTCTCTTTCCAAATAATTCTCCTGATTATAAGAAGCAGCCTCCAAATACTCTTTTTTTTTCTGCATGAAAAGTCTTCTGAGGACATTATGATGTTCTTCTAGATGCCCTATTTGTTCCATTTTGGATGGAAACCACCAGGAAAGTGCTTTGAATCCAGCCAGCACTGAATTTTGTTTACCCACAAATGTGGGAGAATAAATTCTGTATATATAATCTAGACTGTACAGTGACAAAAAGCACTCAGCATGGATTAGTTAAGAGCAAATAGGTCCAAATAAAGGTTACAGTAAGTTTTTGCTTCCGAAGAAGCTGCAGACAGCAAATAATAAATGCATCTGGTAGGCTGAAAATAAATAAATCTGAGTGGAAGATAATGGGAAGGAAGGTTTCCTACAGGCAGCCTGAGGAATGCTAGTGTCAATAAATAGCAACATATTTCCGTTCCATAACATCTATTAATACTCCCCCAGGAAGTTAGCCATGATAAATTAACATTCCCCTTTTCTAGAAAACTCTGAGAGAAATTGGTAAAAACCATTGCCTTTTGTTGCACAGTTCCTGTTTGAATGAAGATAAAAAACCTGATACTAAATGTATAGATACTTTCTGAAGGTGATTATGTCTCATGAAAGGACAATTTCTGTGGAATACGTGTATAGAAAAGAATATAATGCCAACCTAAACCTATGGTGTCCTGTGGCGAAAAGGAACCAACCAAACCAAACCACAATAAATATGATGCAACAAATCACCAGTAAAACTAACCCAAAGTTACATCACTCTTCATAATGAAATGAGTTGCTCTAGAATAAAATGTAACTGTCTACCTTGACTATGTATTGATTAGTTTGGGTAATTCCATGCCACCTCACTATTGCCCCTAAAATCTGTGTTCACTAGATGGTCATTCACTTTTGTATCAAAGAGTTGTCATGTTTTATCCTGCAGAATTCCTCACTTCAAGAGGGATGAACAGTACTCACAGTGTGTGCAAATCTTTCCAAGTTTTTAAAGCTTCACAGGGCTACCTGGTTATTTGTTTCTTATAAAAGACATAATGAATATATATATATATTTATAAAGGAAGATATACCTTCTTTGCTCAGCGATCATGTGGAAAATGTCCACTCTGCCACAATGACTGTTGCTGTATAATGTTAAAGTAACGGGTTGGTTATTCATTATTCTGAAGAACTGATAGTAAATCTCCCAAATAAACCTTAAAATCCCCCCCAAATTGAAAAGATTCTGAAACTGTCCTATGTTATTTTGGTTTTTTGAAACATTTCATCAACAATCTTCCTAATATAGCTTGTGGTAAATTAAATAAAATAGCCTTAGGTTTCCTGTAGTTTCATAACAGTCCACACCATGTCAGATCACTTGTAGCAAGAGCAAACACAACATCGTGATTTTCTTTTTTAAATAAGCCCTGACTGTTCAACAACAAAGACAGAAAAATATTTTTTATCTTATGTTTTGCAGAAAGACTAGGTTCTGGTGCTCTGGCTCCTGCCAAGAACTCCTTCCTGCACAAACACTTAGTCTGACTTACATGTGGCTATGCAAATCCTTGAAATGGCAGGCAAACCTGAACTCCGGTGTGTAAAGAAACCCCACTCAAGACACTTGCCATTCTTAAATGTAAGCATAGGCATAAGTTTCTTGTTGATTTTTGCTTAAGATTATAGTAAGAAGTGAAGAAATTAATTAGAATTTTATTTGAAGAATGTAACCCTCCAAAAGAAGAAAAAACAAAACCCCTTACTGTTTGTGTTTAAGATTAATGACTTGGTATCCAAAGACAATGAACCTGCATCTGGTTCTGACAAAATACTGTAATACAGATGTCAAACTTACTCTCTATCTCTTAAGTATCCTTTAAGAACATTGTCATTCCAAATTTTAATATTGGCACAAAATTCTACAACATAATTCTTCTCCTAAGAACATAAGTCTGGAGGGGCATGGTGGGTGTCTGGCCTCCAGCCAGGGTCAAACCACCACAGGGCAAAACCATAAAATAAAAATTGATGGAGTTTTCCAAAGATCGTTAGTGTAAGTAACACAGCCTGAGCAATGCATTGGTCATATGTAATAACTAGTAAAACTCAGAAAAAGTACACGACAGTAGACAGAGTCTTTCTATTAGAGGCTACAGAACATGCGAGGTAAAAACCATACAGTTGGACATCAGCAGAATTTCCCTCTGGTCCATATTTCCCTTACAAATATAGGGTGGTTGATTTAGAACTAGTATTTTTGTGGCACACTGTCCCTTTCAGATGTGTGGAATGGAGAGGTTCTCCCATCACAGCAGCCATCAAGCCACTGCAGAATGAGAAGGCAGCCTCAGGTCACGTTCTCCTGACCAACCTTGGGCTGAAGGAGCAAGTCTAAGAACACTTTCAAGGTGGTAGGTCTGCATTTGTGGAAAAATCCGAAAGAGTAATGCAACGGGCAACAAGAGCACTCGATGCTTTTATAAGCCAGTGTTCTTTTGGTAGTGTGATTTAAAACAATTTTTAATTAAAAAAATGTTTTAAATTTGCTTTTCTGCCCCAGCAGCGTGGTAACCAAATCTAGTCCCTCCCAAGAGCTTCACAAGCACAAGTCTTGCTCGCCTTGCTGAGCACAGAATAGCCTCTAACTCTGCCAAATGCTGCCATAGGGGATATAGCAAAGAAATCACAGGCTTGGTGACCACTTGCAGCACTCCAGGGCACAGGGAGTCATGAGGTAAGAGAAAATCCGCCCCTGAATCTCTGGTTAAGTCCCAAAAGAGGCACTTCCAACTCCTGCAACTTTTAAAATGAAGCTATTCTACCCTCTGGTCCTGAGACCTAACCCAATGTTTTTCCCTTCTCTGCAGTCAGAGCATCCAGCTTCTTATCCCTTTAATGACCCCCACCACCTCCATCCCCAGCACACAGCATATACCAAGGAATCCCTAATTTCCACGATGCCTGCACTAGCAGGAAGACCAGACCAAGGCTGACAGCATATGTATTTCGTTTCTGAGTCACATTCTGTTTCTCTCCCTGAGTTTTGACCTTCAAGCTCTCCATTAAAACTGTTGCTTTTGGCAGAAGCAAAAGCTCTTCACCACAAAGTAAGGAGGAGGAGGGAGCAGTGATGAAATGGAAAAAATAAGGCATCTGACCGGAATCTAGACTGTTGGAAGAATAACATTCCCAAGTTATTTTTCCCACCAGAAACAAGGGAAAGAAAGGCCACAGTAGCTTTTGATACTGTAAGCTGGAGGAATGGTGGGATTTGTGGTTTAAAAACAAAAAATAAAAAGGAAACAGCAGTACTTGTACTTTGTCCAACGCACTCTAAACTTTGCATGAAATGGAGAAGGGTTCACATCCCTCCGGGGATGCTCAGGGGATGAAGCGAGATCACAAAACAAGTCTGCCCACTGATATTCTTTCATGCCTTCCCCTTCCCCTCCTCATCCTGCCACCCTCCTCCTGTCCTCGTGGCAGCCAGGTGAGCACCTCCAAACAGTTCAGCGCCAGCCCAGACCCCCTACTCCCTGCAAGGTGCCTTCCCTGCTCACCAGGGATTCCCCCAGCAAGGAGGGAGGCTTTCTGCGAGTAAAATACATAGCTCTAGGCAATGCCTTATCCCAGCCTTGTCGTTTCCTGACCGCAGCAGATTCAACAAGAAGAGTCTTATGGGGGACATCAGCCAATGCCTCATTATGGTCAAATGGGTTTATCTCTCCTGAGAGACAGTCAAGAAAGAGGAAAGGAAGGAGATCATACAAGCATGATTTTAAAAGATCAGTCATCAGCCTGTCTGCCAACCGCCTTTGACTTAGGCTGCTGTGGACTTGCAAACAGTTCTCTGATTGTGCCCTGCAGTGCTCACTGACTATTTAGGACGGGGTGTGTGGACGTACCCATGTGCATGTGGTTTCACCTTTTGCACCATCGGGGCAGAAATGGCTGAAATCTCTTGTCTCCTTTTCAGGTGGCATGGAGCTGGTATACTTAACAAAAAAACCCACCACCACCACCCCAAAACCCCCACAAAAAAAAGCTACCAGATAAGGAGGAGCATCAGAAACAACAGGCCACACACTACTTTGAGTCTGAAACTGCCTGAAGTTAACAGCTCGTATAAGAAGAATAAACTGGCGGTGCTGTAATTGAATTTTTATGGAAATAAACAGGTGGCAGATTTACTGTGGCTGTGGGGATAGCAGGGGGTGAAACGCTGCAGTCACATTAACCTGTTTAATTTAATAGCCTCTCTACTCCAAGAGAAAAAAAAATAAAATTTAAAAAAGATACTGTGCAGTTAGTTCAGTCAGCTGGATGCCAAATGTAAATAACTACAATTACCCTACTACGTCCATGTGCTGGATGGGAAAGGGGCTGTGGGCCAACTCCCACTTAGTTGTCATGTTTATTAATTAAGCTCCAGGAAGTTTCAAAAAAAAAAAAAGCCCAAAAGTTTTCATGAAAAATCAAGATGCACAGGAAGAACATGCACGTGGCAGCAAACACAGGATTTACCTGGATCTTCTCTGCAGCATTTGCTCCTTAAACCCAGCACTGAAGCCTTACAGGCAGAAAGATCTGTGTTGGTAGCTTCATGCCAGGCTACTGCCTGCTGGGCTGTTGAAAACTGGTCAGCATTTAATAGCAACCTGTAATGCTCACAGGGAACCTGCATCAGGTTAGCACTGGGAATCCAAAACCATTATGTATTTATAATCAAGGTAATTGTATGGGGAGGGCTGGAAATATTAGATTTAGCTTCTTTCCCCATAATTGCTGATGTGAAACAAAAATAGGCTGAGGCATTAGTGGAGCTATATTTGCATTCTGGCATGTTAGAAGTATACGAAAGAAATGCTGCTATAATATTTGAAGAGGGCTCCAGGGCAGCCCTATAAAATACACATTAACGGAACAGTGAAGCTGCATGGTTAGGCAGCTGCCAGCCAAAAATGGGTTCCAGGACTCTGCCCTTTGTGGATATGGATGATGATGCAGTCTTTAAGTATATGATCAGCCTTTAATGGTGAAACATAGTAACAACACATTTCCTGGTGCACCGCTCTCAGTAAGTTTGTGTAACCCTCTACACCCGTGGGTAAGTAGCCATTAAAATACTTTATACATAATACTTCTTTTAATTCCTCTAAATGAATGTACTTCTCCTGAAAACTGCTGTGTTCAAGAAAGGGAATCACGTTTTCTGTTAGTGTATACTGGCATTGGCTTTAATAAAGCTACAGCAATTTACAGGCATCGACAATCTGGTCCAAGTGATAATGTAATTAAAGACTGCAGTGCAATTGCATCTCATTAGTATGGCTGAGATAAAGCTTTAATTTTGTCACTACCTGCATTCTGAGCAAAATATCTGGGTTTTTAACATACTCTCAGTTAGTCCTTATGCAATTTCCCAGCTGTCTTCAGAAGCCTATGGCTGAAACCAAGAAGATCCTGTCATTTGAAACACTTCATCAAGACACAACTGGAAAAAAAATGCACATTGACCCATGTCTCATCAGATTTAGCTCTGTGCACTATACAGACTGCACAGCCAAGAATCTTTCCTTATTCCTCACTAATCTTCAGTAAATTATTTCCTTTTCTCATTTGCTCATGGACAAAACTCCTGCTTTCCCCCCGAAACGTTTAACGGTTGCTCCTCAGCTTACCAGGCAGCTTCAAAACCCTTCTCATCGCAGTGTTTTGCTGTCCCTGCCACTCTAAATAACCTAAAAGGGGCAGGAGGACAGCGAGAATGGGAAGGTGCTTTTAAAGGAAAATGCCTTTTAAAACATAACAGGTACTGTTGGGCTTAGGAAACTGAAACACAGGTTTCTGCTCTTCTGGGCATCCTATAGACCCAAAGAAGAAAAGCATGAGCTCCGTTTTAAAACTGTACTTTCTGGCAGAATACTGCTTTGGAGTATTTATGGTAAGAGAAGTATAAAACAAAAAGGGGTTGGGGGGAGAGCTTTTGTCCCCAGTAATGCATCTGGGTGAAGGTTGCATATTGCAAACTGTAACTGCTGAAACACAGCTTAGTCTCAGACCCTGGCGCCCTCCCTCTTAGCTGTGATTCATCTTACACGTTGCAACACGCAATTAGGCTATGCAAAAGGTAGAAGGTAATGAATCTGCCAGCAAATATAATTTTTAAAAATCTACGTTACAGAGATCATTCTTATTTCTCCTCTCAACACCCTGATTGGCATGCAGAAAGCCACCACGGGCACATCCCTCGCCCCGAGAGTCAGTCCACCCTCCCATGCCCAATAAACGCCAGTGTGACCCTTCATGGTGCACCCCCAGTTCCCAGAAAGCACGGCAGAAGAGAGGGAACCCGACTCCTTCCTCACAAAAAAAGGCAAATCGTGACCGCAGCGACATTTTGAAGGCACACCCGGAGATGCCCACGGGAGAGCTGGAGTTCGCAGCTGGGAGGATGCTCCCACCTAGTGGGTATTGCTGGGAGAGCGGGACCGGAGTGGAGGGAGGGGTTGGGGGGGCGGGGGCAGCTCCGCGAGCCCAGCTGAGCAGCAGCCCATCCCTAACAAGACTGCCCGTTGTCTGACACTACGGGGAGGAGGGTTAAATTAAAAGAGGGGGGAAGATACAGATTAGCAGTCTCCTGGTGTTTGGTCCTTCTCAGGGAGGTCTTCAGCCCAGCAGTAAGTCTTGCTGGAAAATGTTTTCTTTGAGCAAAAGGCTCTCTAAAAGCAGTCAGGACTCTGGCGTGTTCTGATCTCAAAGGGCGATCCATGGTTCTGTGTCTTTGGGCTACAAGAAACAGCCTCTGGTCTGCAACCTGAAAAGCTCAGGATTTCCTTGGCAGTGAAGCTCCTCTGTGATCACAAAACTTAGTCTCTGTGATCGCAAACACTGCCAGCTCGCTTCTATTGCCATCAAACCTGAATTTTTAATTTTAGAAAAAATAAAAAGTGGGTTTTTTTTTTCTTTTTTACACCTGAAGTTGTGCTGAGCTTTAGGAGGGTTGCTGTTCTGGAAGAAGTATCTCCAGGCTCCCCATTCCCTCACAACGCTAGGATTTAGCATGCAGGGAGAAGACATTTTTATAGGCAAAGATATGCAAAATATTGCACTGATTGGGACCTTCCTCCTGTGAAACCTGTGTCTAAACTGGCCACTACAAGCCATAAATGTGGGAAAATTATGTTACTTCTCACAGTAGTATAGGATAATGAAAGTGTTGAAACTAGAAAAATATGATACAGGCATATATACGTGTCTTGGGACGCTGAAGAAATCATAAACCACTCATGCTTTTCTCTTTTTACTATCAGAACCCCATAATGCCTACATAGTGTTTTATCACCAGTTTTTCCTCAGTTGGTTCTTTATATGCAATGGACACAAGTAACTCTCATAGGTGGTGGTGTAGTGTTCAGCTATGTAGTACTGGTAACCTAAATACTCAGATTTTATTTCTTCTCAGGGAAAATGGTCAGGGGCACTTTTTTTGTTGTTGTCATTATCATTATCATTGTTGCTGCTGCTGTGTGTTTTTAATCCAGGTTACTCTTTGGCACACATGCATGAGAAATTAATATCCCTTTGAATGAACAAAAAATTTTAAAGTAAATCAAATAGCTTCTAAAATAAATTTGGAAAGACTCGCCTTTGACAGGATGATAAATACTGTGAAGAATCCAGCTCTACATATGTACAGGAATTTTACAATGTTCTGACATGTATTCAACAATGTAAATGTAAAAAAAACCAACCAACACTGCAAAAACAAAAGCCAAAGGGTTGTTTTGTGTTTGTGTGTATATCTATCAAATTCCCCAAATCTTTTTGCATCTTTTGTGCTGCTTTCTTGTCTTTTTCTCACTAGCTGTTTTGTTGTTGTTTCTGTGCTTTGTTATCGTCACTCTAGCATCCCATGTTTATTTCCCAGAGCAGTATTTTCAGTCCATAATAATGTATGCAACTTATATTTAGATCTTTATATATTGATTCTTCCTTTCTTTAGGTGGTTTTAATTTTTATTTTCTTATTTCCACAATGGCTTCTCTATAGCATTATGCTGCAAAACATGCTGCAATCTCACTTTCAGGAATATATCATCTTGCTTACATTTTACGGGTGCATGAGGTCCACAGAATAGTCTTCATTCTATCATTGTAGGAGTGCTAAAAAGCTTGTGCTTTTGGTTTCACAGAGTTTTGCATTGTTTTCACAGTGTTTTATGTAAAATGTTCTTTCAACTCTTAACTGAGTAAATGTGATATCCTTCAATCCCAAGCACATAAGGGATCTCATCCTAGTGAGATTCTGTATTAACTTGAGTCTAATCTGAATTCACACCACCTTGATCCAGAATCTTCGCCCCTTCCCCCTCCCCCCAATATAGTAGTCCAAATTTTAAACCAGCTGAAACTCAACTTACACCCAACCCAACATCAGTCCACAGTCATCTGAAATGTCTGGGAAAGCCTTACAATGCTGAAGTAAGCATAACTTCAGTTGTGGCTGTAAGCTCTATGACAACTTGAACAGCAGGCCAGAATAAGTCCTGTGGCTTTGGAACTTACTTCACAGCCTGAGTCTGGACCATTCCAACTGAAGCACCACTGCAATTTCCATGCTTCCATTTGTTTGCAGATATATCCCACTGCTTTCCCTTTAAACCAACCCGGGTGTGTGAATGTGGGGCGTTAACTCCAAGGGCCAAGAATTCCTGCTTATCAAAATCTGTTGACGTCAGTGGAAGGAGTTAATTTACACCATTAAACTGCCTGTCCCTCTGGCATTTTCTAGCAACTGCACTTATAACAGCAGCTGAGTAGCTAAGCATAAAGTAACACAGAGTGAACGCATGCAAAACAGTTGTACATTTTTATAATTAGAAAGTAAGAAGTAGATTTTTCCAGGTGAAGCTCAGCTCTCTGTCTGGCACTGAAAGTGTCTTCACCTGAAACTTAGATGCTGAAAACACTGAGCTGCAATCTGCCTGTTGGCAGTAGAGAGGCCTATTGCAGGCTGGACACACACAGACCTGCTCAGTACTGATGGCATGGCAAATCACCTGGAGCATTCCACATCAGGTGCTTCCCTCAGCACCTAGGGACATCCTGAATTCCTCCTGCTGAAGGGGCTCCACTCACAAAAACCGATTCGGTATTTAACCGATGAGGAACTGATGAGCCCTCTGCTCAAAGAGTCAGCATCTCTATTTTTCACAGCAGTGATAGAAATCCCCTTGAGCCCTCAGAGAGCTCAGAGTGACACTGGTGACCACTCCAATGCTCATTCAACTTCTCTGTTTGGAGGAGGAGGCATTGACCAGCCTTTGCCCCTACCTCCTAGGCAGCCTTCACAGCTCTGAATCTTGAACGTACCTTTCCTCCCTGATTTCTGCGTGAGGCATCTAAATCCTTCTCTTCATTTCTGCTGGTCAGGCTAAACAGCTCCCTACTCAACACACTAGAGTTTATGACCCCCCAGTTTTACATCTTTAGGGTGTATCCACAAAGCCATGTGGTGACAGTCAAGTCAGCATGGCTATCAGAAACGCTATGGCTCTGTCAGCACAGCACCCACCGATAACTGGGCTGGGTAGTGTGTGCCCATGGAGGTTGTTGATTTAACACAACCCTGCTTCCTCCGGTACTCCATCCAGCTATCTGAGCAATGCAAACTGCCTCTCCCACTGCATCACCCCCAAGCCTGCAAGCTTGATACAGCAGCACTAAGTCCACTGGGGAATCTAATCTTGGGGGTTTTGCAGTTGGAACAGGCTTATTTGCTAGTTGATGTGGCAGTAGGAAAACTGGCATTTTTGTTCTCTTTTGGGGATCTGAACCCAGACCTAAAAATCTTCCTCATGCTCCTGTTGCCCCCTAAAAATCTGTTGCACATATCCACTGAAGCTGTTAGTGCCTGCTTCAGCAATGACACCAAAATACTGCTGTCATCACCCAAATGCCAGTCACTGCTGCCATCTCAGTAGGGGAAAAAAAAAGGGATCATTGATCTAAGTTAGTTATTCATCCTGCCCCACACATACTACTACTGCTAAAAAACATAACACACCGGAGGGAGACTGCACTGTATTTCATGAACATTCATTGCTGGCACTAAGGGACATGCCCATCTGTTATTTGCTCTCAGCTTTGCTTACTGATAAAACAGGAAAGACAGCTTGCTGATGGGCTCTTTGAAGCAAAAGGCTTCCCTCTCTTTTTACAATTAAAGTCTATAAATTATTTTTTCAGTAGGCAGTATGCAGCATACCTCAAATCAAAATTACTTCTATTAAAATATTCAGTACTTTTTTTTTCTTTTTTGTTTTTATTACGTGACTTTGAGTGACAGAAGCTTACAGCAGTGTAATGCTCCTTAAAATATATTGAATTGGACTTTTTCCCAGCACAGTCTAGCTTTGTGTTTTCTGGGTTTCAAACATATGCTCTGGTGTGTTTTTCAGCTATGCTCTCTCATAAAATCATGTAAGGGAGTTACAGTGCTTTCTGGCTCAGGGACCCAAGAGGGGTTGAAGGGC
The DNA here is from genome assembly GCA_022605575.1 of Laterallus jamaicensis coturniculus. Classification (NCBI taxonomy): domain Eukaryota; kingdom Metazoa; phylum Chordata; class Aves; order Gruiformes; family Rallidae; genus Laterallus; species Laterallus jamaicensis. Next base: position 10,980,775 of record JAKCOX010000005.1, read on the forward strand.
AGAGGGCAGGCAGGAGGACGTAGCTGCCTGTAGGATGGAGGCTGTGACAGGGCTATGTCCTCACAGTGGTTCTCTCTGCTTATTTTCTTGGCCATTGCAGACCCCAAGAACATCCTGGTACTGAACAATGTGCTAACACATTGGGAGTGACCTTAGCTGTTGGACGTGCCACACAAATCCTCTTCCAGGGATTACTGCATTCAGCAGACTGTTGGAAGTTGTTCTCCACTTTGGACTCTCTTGACACAGACGGGGACATTGAGGTATAGGAGGTCCTGTCAGAGCAGGTCCATGTAGGTCTGTGGGTCTTGCCATGATGAGCAGGCACCCCTATCAGTTCATTTCTTGGCATCTTGATCGCCTTTCCCATGGGAAGTTTCTGCTCATGAAGGAACTGATCTGTACTGTGCAGAGAACAAACATAAAGGCATAACTGATACCAGGAATGCACCTCCCAAAATACCACCATAAAAAACACCCTTTATTTTGTCATGCTTTGACTCTGCACATGCTCAGACACTTGAGTTTCCTCAGGCTTTTTTCAAAAAGGCAGTTATCAGTTGTCACCTCCAGGAACATGCAACCAGGGATAAAGTACAGCTGATGCACATGGAAATTCCATTTTCAGAGTGAGACCTGGTCCCTCCTCTTTGTTACTCATAATAATCACCACAGTGCCAACCACCAACAATCAGTGCATCAGCTCAGATTTAACACCCAAAAGTACTAAAAGTCCCCTAGAAAGTGTCCAGTTTTTCCAAACCGATGCGTAATCTGGCAGTGACCCATCTATCATGTGGTACCCATGCCACCCTTCAGGTCCCGTCGGTGGACTGCTGGCTGGGGACTGGTTCCTCTTCATTTGGCACAGGAACATTTGGCAGTGATAGTGGTGAAGAACAGGAGCTGCTCAATGGAAAGAACACCAATGACAGATGATATACAGTTTCTTTTGATATATAGTTCAAAGTAACATTTAAAGCTGTATGTTGGAAAGTTAATTTTCTGACGGTCTAATGCCCACTGGTTTTCTACAACCAGGAGGCACAAAAAGAGCAATCCTCTATGATTCACAGTCAACATGCTCTGAGCTTTCCAGATTTAGATGCACCATCTAATGAAGTGCAACAGTTAGCAGCGTACTCTGTGCACTTCTCAAGATCACAGAATCATAGAGTTGTAGGGGTTGGAAGGGACCTCGAGAGATCATCGGGTCCAACCCCCCTGCCAGAGCAGCTCCCCAGCTCATACTGCACAAGTCGGCGTCCAGACGGGTCTTGAATCTCTCCAGAGAAGGAGACTCCACACCCCCTGGGCAGCCTGTCCCAGGGCTCCCTCACCCTCACTGGGGAAAAGTTCCGCCGCATGTTGGTGTGGAACTTCCTGTGCTCCAATTTGCAGCCATTGCCCCTTGTCCTGTCCCCACAGACACTGAAAAGGGGCTGGCTGATTCCCCCTGCATCCCATGCTTTAAGATAATTATAAACACCAATTAGGTCCCCTTAGACTTCTTTTCTCTAGACTGAACAGTCCCAGCTTATTCACCCTCTCCTTATAGGGGAGATGCTCCAGGCCCTTAATCATATTTGAGAACAACTCATTGTTCTGACAAGGTCAGTTCTACTGCTTGGACCAATTAAATGTCTTAAAGAGAAATAAACAGACTGCCTGTTAGCACAAAAAAATTGAGCTGTAGATTCAAGGTATTTCAAAGTGCCTTAATAGTTCAGGGTAAATAACCTTAAAATACTGGAACAAATTTGCTAACACAAACTTCTCTGTACAACCATACTAATTTTGTTAAATGGGATGACTATATAGAACACCTGTAACAATCCTGTGCGTATGCAACATCTACACATGAGATTCCAACATAACTAGACCAGCAATCATTCCCCATTCCCATTTCCCACGTATCTCCCCATTGTTCATAGCAGCCTACAACACAGGAGCAGAACCCAAGGAGTGTTGACTGGTGAATTCCTGTTGCTTTGGGAGGCCAGAGGTCTGCACAAGCTGAGTCACTATGCCACAGGTGTTCTCTTCACATATTCTAGGAAAACATTCAGGCAAGGATACCAATGCTTTCTGGTTGTATCGCTACTCTACCTTTCCTATACTGAAAAGCCCTCAGATAAGGCTGATAGAAGATTGTAGGGGCTGAAAAGGACCTCCAGAAATCATCAAGTCCAGTCCCCCCTCACCAAAGCAGGTTCCCTAGAACAGATTGCACAGGTAGGTATCCAGACAGGTCTTGAGCGCCTCCAGAGAAGGAGACTCCACAACTCCCTGGCAGCCCGTTCCAGTGCTCTGTCACCCTCATTGTAAAAAAGTTCTTCCACATATTAGTGCAGAATCTCCTATGCTCCCACTTAAGGCCATTGCCCCTTGTTCTATCCCCACAGACCACTGAAAAGAGGCTGCCCATTTCCCTCTGTCTCCCACGCTTCAGATATTTATAACCATTAATCAGATCCCCTCTCAGTCTTCTCTCAAGGCTGATCAACCTGACAAGTACTAAGTCACTAACACCTGTGAAGTGTTTGGAGATTCCCAATGAAAAGTGTTGCTGTCGTATACATCTCACAAGCAGCAGCAGGTTTGAGCCACCAGAGGCTGGCCAACAGAGCAGCTGAGCCAGCGCAGCCCCATAGCAACTGGAGTCTGCTGAGGACCTTTGCTGTGCTTCATGGAGGTGCAGGTGTCACAGCTGTGGTGGGCAGGGTCTCCTGGTTCATGCTTACAAGCTGACTTAAGATAGGAGGCATATGCAGGCAAACGCAATGCCAAGTGCAGTCACCCTGTTGTGTCCCTCTGGCTACAAGGAATTGGTTTGTCTAAACACACGGTACCAGTGGGTTACCTGGGCTCAGCTGGACTTTTGGGTATAGATCAGTAGGTACAAAGTCAGGATAACCTCACCATGGGGAAAAACTCAGCTGTGTTACTGCTTTGCCTGCAGCGATCATTGTTATCTCTTCTGTAAGTGCATCTGTCATCGCAGCAGCAGAACATAATTACAGCAGCAATTTGTCTACACTTGAAAAAAAAAATCTGTAGTTTGCAATGGTGTGACCCCACCATCACAGACTGTCTTGGCTCTGTTGTTCTCCACACAGCATCTTTGCCACTTGTTTTTTTGTTGTTGTTGGGCTTTTTTTCCTCTCTCAGGCAGAATAAACAAAGCCAGCACATAACAAAGTCTCATAACACGCCTGAGGCTCTCAATCTTTACTAATGCAAACATGCCTTTGAAGCTCAACTGATCTGTGCCTCTGTTGAGAGGGACCAGCCGGAAAGGGCAGGCTGGTTTCTCCCTTCATAGACTTCCCTGTTCAGGCCAGCCTGGGACACAGGCCTTCCCCTGGAAGCACTGGAAAAACAGTATGGGTATGCTCAGTTGTTACGAAGATGACCATCACCACTAAGCAGGAGGTCTCTGGATAGCCATCACCACTGAGTAGGTCTCTCTTATGTTCCGGGTAACAGTGACCTTCCCTTTGAGACCTTCTGGGGCCACAGGACACTGTTCTTTTCCCCAGAGGCAGAAAGGACAGCACCTCTCTCTCGCAGTCCCTCAGCATTTCCCAGGCACCAGCACAGAAAAAGGGTTTAGGTTGTGTCAGGTCATGAAACCTCACATCATGTGGGAAGGGCAGCCTGCTGTGTCCTCTTCTTCACTTAAGAAAATTAAAGGAAGGAAAGAAGGACAGGCATGCATACACACACACTAAAAGTTTTTTTAAAAAAGTAGATTTAAAAATAGGCAGAAATTCTTATACTTGTGCATTATTTATGACAGATTAACAAATGCTTCTCATCTGTAGCCATCTAAAACATGAAATATACCCACCTTTTAGTAGGACCTGTCCTGATAGGACAAGGGGTAATGGTTTTAAACCAAAAAAGGGTGGACTTAGATTGGACACAAGGAAGAAATTTTCTATCATGAGGAAGGTGAAACACTGAAACAGGTTGCCCAGAGAGGTGGCAGATGCCCCATCCCTGGAAAGGTTGAAGGTCAGGTTGGATGGGCTCTGAGCTCACTGCAGTGGGGTTGGACTAGAAGACCTTTAAAAGGTCCTTTCAAATCCATCCAAACTCTTCTAAGATTCTGTGATTATTCTATATATGTGTACACACACAAGCACACATAGTTTAGGTATCTCCTGGTATAGTGAGTTCATTTGTTAGCCTGTTTTTATGCTGTTGAGAGCCTTCTGGAAGAAATACTAGGGATTTCATAGATAGTTTGAACTTTTCATTCCTTCCTTTCATACAAGGTCTATGGATTATTTATCCGTTCCTTTCAAGTGTGAACACATTCTATCATATATTATTACATGAAGCTACTTAGGGACTATATAATGCAATTAGATCCACTTCTGTTCACCTTCTCTCTAGGCCTGGAGACATTGTACTCTCCAAACCTCTTCTCATACATAACGCATCACTTAATTCCCTGTGGTACACATTTTGCCCTTTTCTTCACTCCTTGCAGCATTTAAGTGCAACCTTCGAACTTTGGTTTAGACTAGCCAACAAAACAGCACACCAGAATTAGTTCAATTTTTGGAGATGTAGAGATTATTTTATTTTTGTTTGACTCACAGCACCGCTCTTCCTGGTCTTCTGGCAGCAAAATCCTTTGAGGGAAGGAGCCTCAAAAGCATGCCATTTCTGAAAGAGAGCTACAGCTTGCTGCTTTCTTAGGTGCACTCCAGTCATTTTCAGGGCTGTACTCTGGGTTATACGATTTCCTTTTGCTGAAGCGTGTCATCACCATCTCGATTCTGTTCTGGTAGCATTATAGTCAGAATACAAACAGTGCAGGCAATGAATTTCAAAATAGATGTGCTGGAAGCTAAAGGGCATTTTCTTAGTTTTCAAAGTGTTGACACGAAGCGCTAAAACCTTGAATACCTATCAGAAAGAATGAAACATCTGTTTATGAAAGCAAGGTTATAATTTGTAACAGCAAGAGTTTTTACTCTAAAAAAAATCTTAAAAATAAATAAATAAAACTGAGAGAACAAAATATCAATCCCTCATCAAGCAACCCTCTGGAGAAATCAGCTATCTCCTTACAAGCAATACCACTTACAAGTGAAGCATTCTCCACTTTTCCTTCTCAAATGAATTTTGTGCTCAATAAAAGCATGAACGTGTGATTACATTATGCTCCTTACAGTTGCCAGTGCCTGACTATATTTAGTCTGCTTCTCATCCCTGTCAAGTTTACATTTTCCCCATTGTTAAATAGACTATTTTCTGCAGTTTGTGTCTTCTGCGCAATAACGAGCGGACTGGTATGTGTCACTGCTGTACCATCGTTAACAGCGGTCTGGAACAAGGCCATGCCTTGCTGGAGCAAAGCCAGACCACAGAAGTATCTTAATAAACGCCAAAGCTTGTCTGGGAGAATACCCCAACCAGGGCGAGCCAGAAAATTTCCATCACAATCAGTTTTCATTGAAAAGTGTCAGGTCCCGCAAACACAAAACACTAAATAGGAACCTGCTGATTTCAGTGAGAGGGGTCCTGAGAAGTAAGGCTGGTTTCCAGCCAGGTGGAACAACCTTCTGGACCTCAGGGTCTGTCCTGGAAGCATCTTTACTGTTCAGAGCCCAGCAGCTATTCCATGATTCGTAGCCCAGGAGCAGATCCCACTTGCAGGCTGCCGCAGGTAAAGGTCTCCATGAATTTCTCAGAGAGGTTGTTTCCCCTTTTTTTTTTTCCATTGGAAGTTTCACACACATACTTCTTTTTTTTTTTTTTTCTCCTAAAAGGTGAAAAAGTAAAAATACCCAAAGCTTCTGGCTTCTGACTACCACAGGACCATGAAAAGAAATCTCTGTTTTCCACTAGCTCTATTCTCCAATAATAACTTCTTCAGAAAGCTCATAATATGACGTCCAGGCCTACACAACGCAACACTTGGGGAGATCCTATGCATTAAAATGTGTTTTCCCTACAGGCAGAGGAAAACCACAGTGATAGTGGTGCAGTGCTGCTATATTTTACATTTTTCCACCTGAGTCACCAGCAACACCGTGCAGCCGCATAGGATGGGAAGTAGGCTCCTTGAAGAGTCAGCTTGGATTTAATGGTGGGTTTAATGGTCTAGCTAGCCTGCTCCTTTTCTTAATCCAAGTGTCATTACGACTCACCTGTCCGAAACGACATGAAGATCCAAACCAGACGAATCGGTACTACTGCTGCAAAATAAGTTTAACATTGAACTCTGGTCTTCTCACTAGTGTAGTGCAGCACGAGTGTAGGGATGACTTATGAGGCAATTCCTCTGCATTAATTTAGATGACATGCTCTCCCCCTCAAAAACATCTTGGGCAGTCTTAGTCTTCTGCCCGTGCCGCAAGTAGATTTCGCTGAGCCAGCGTTTAGCTAGCTCTTTATTTCAATACCATAAATTTCAACAACTGGTGATAAAATACATACATTTTCTTGCTTGGGAGCACCAGAAGTTAAGGTCTACATTTCTCTAACCTTGTAGGTGGGTTTGGTCATTACAGTGGTGCTTGGGGAGGGGTACAAGTAATTAACTGTTCCTGACCAACACTTTTCCATAAGAACAACTCACCGTTTGTAGATATGAACATACATGTGCCTGTGTCAGAAAAAAAATTGCTCTTAAACCAAAAACTGAAGAGATCTGAAAATTCGCCTTATTGTTGGGGGCAGGGAGGTGGTGCCGACAGCCATACTTACAAATGAACCTAAATTCTTTTGGCTTACAGACCCAAACTTGCCTTAACAGTTCCATTAGCAGTAGCATCTACGTTTTGGGATTTTTTTTTAGAATACCACTTATCCATGCCAAGTGCCACAAGTAAGGTTTGATTTCACCACTACCCTGAGTCTTACAAGGGTCTGGGTTGCTATTTCTGCCATCTCAATCCTCTTCTTTGCTGGCCATATTTGCCTGGCATGTGTGGCATCATGCCATGCAGGGAGAGGGGTTCCCTTTCTCGGGAGGGCTGCAAACACCAGCTCACAGGCTCTTAGTGGTAATAATTTCTAATGTCCTCAATTCCCTGTCCTACTCACACACTCAGCATCAGCCTGTCAGCCAGATTTCATGTCTAGACAGATTTTTATATCCTGTTGGCTTGGCAAGGACTACAGACGAGGGCTTTAGCTCTCTGTTGCATGGAGCACAGAGTGATCCCTGGGCTCGAATGGGCATTCTAACTGGCAAAACGCTGTGCCAAAGGGACTGAGGACTCTGGTGTCTATGTACACATAAATACACACACATACATCTATAGGACCTCACTTCAGACTTTCTCTGTTCTCGTCTCTGGCTTCTCTCCAGTGTCGCTTCCCGTGGTTCAATTACTGTTACTGCCTTTGATTCACTTACCACAAGTCTTGTGTTGATTGCTGGGTATCAGAGTGATTTGTGACCTGTGGAGGCTGGTGACAAGTAGACTAGGTGTTTTGCAGACCCTTCTAACCCGGACACCAATAGCAGAGTTTTCTGTGATAGTGATCAGATGACTCCTGAATTTCTAACATACTTGAGCAAATGTTAAATGCATCCTGCTCCTTCCTTCCATTTGGTTTTTCCTCTTAAAATGTCATTTGTGAAGTTAGGCCTGTAATACAGAAAAATACTTGATTTATGGCTAATTTTGCCTTTGCTTGTGAATATCTACCCTGCCGAGGAAAGGACTGTAGCACCTTGGAGGAAACACTGTAGTGCCCCTGAGGAAAGAGTGAGAATCAAAATACACATGTTGAAGAAAATACATACCCAGTTTCACAAAAAAAAATCTGTCTGGATGGGTATGTTGAACTTTGCATTTAACTTAACAGGGAGAGCTTATCTTTGTTTTGCCTATAAATAGGAGGGACTGAGCCCAAAGGCACTGTCTCAGTGCATGGGTTGCAGATGTCCCTCTATTCTGTATCTCAGGCCTTGCAGGTAGTAGGGTTGTTTGCTTGTTCCAAACCCCACTGCTAGAAATATGCCCTCGGCATAGAAGTCTATAGTTAGTGTCTAAAGTTAATCTTTATGGCTATTCCAGTTTCAGCCTAAACTAGAAGCTTCAAATGACTGCAGACAACTGAAATTCAGATGTTGTACTGGAAACCATTCCTTCATTCAGAATTACATTTCTTCCTCTCCAGTAGTTTCAATTTCATTAATCTCTAAAGTATTTGCTTCTCTTCCAATGTGAGCTACCACTATGCTCCTGTGGTCATGAAGACTGACAAGCTGGTCTGCACTGGTAAGACTGGAGGCAGCAACTCAAGGTAGTGATTATTTTCCTTTCCTATGGCCCTTCTGAGATCACATCTTGATTAGTGTGACCAGTTTTGGGCTCCTTGATACCAGCAGGACACAGACATACTGGACCAAATCCAGCAGAGGTATGAAGATAGTTGGTGGATCTGTGAGGAGAAGGCAAGGAAGCCACTTGGTGTGGAGAAGTTAAGAAGTCCTCGGTTTTCCAGTGGGTGGTTTTACAGACGAGAAAACCAGATGCTTCCTGGAGGGAGAACAGGGAGAAGACAAGAAGCGAAAGACACCAGCTGAGCCCAGGAACAGAATTTCTCCACGAGGGCGGTCCAACACTGGTACAGGCTGCCTAGAAAGGATCTGCTATCTCCATCATTAGAGATCCTTACATCAAAACTCAACTCAGCAGGGTCCTGAGCATCCTAGTCCAGCGTAGAAGTTGTCCAGCTTTGAAAATGAGGCTGGACCAAATATAGAGTTCCCTTCCAACCCAAATTTTTCTGTGAATCCGGTCTTCAAATCTAAAAGTCCTACGCAGAAATGAAGCAACATGAGAATCAACAGGCAGAGGCATAAAGAAAGAGAGGAAACAAGGGCAATTTTAATCCTGAGCTGAATTCCTCTGCCATTTGAGATGGTAAATTATTTCATAAACATAACTAGGAAAGTGTCCAGTTCCTGAGGCCCATTTATAAAATGCGCTGACATTGAAAGAAGTCTTCCAGAACAGCATCCTTCCCCTCTCACAAAATGTGCTTGGATTTTTTATGACATTTCGCAGAGGGACTGCCAGCCCTTAGAGAGCTGATTAATTCCACTCCCTTTTCACCGGGGGTAGGTTAAAAGCTGGATTGCAGGCATCTAGCCTAGCAATACCAATTATAATAGTAAGATGACTAATGAGATGAGTAATGGAGGATATCATGGCTTAAAATTTCACCTTTCCCAGAGATGAAAGGTTGAGGAAGATAGTTGCATTTATACTCTAATTCCTCCCATATAGGAACCAGATGGCTTTTAGAATTGATTCAATTGATTTTCTTTTCTTTTTCCCCCTCCCCCTCCTTTTTTATTTGACATTCCAGCCAGAGGCTCTTTCATAGCAGCTGTGTGGCTTATCTTTGCGTAGTCCAACAGCACTTCTTTCTTCCCCTTCCTTTTCCTAATCTGTGCTTTTTTATTTTTTTCCCCTTTTTTTTTTAAAGCCAATTTTTCAAAGTTTAAACATAGCGGCGGTGCAGGACACAGAAACATTATTTTTTTCTGGCTTTTAACATGGTTTGTCACTTATGCTAAACAAAAACTATGTCCTCAGAAAAAAGGTTCCACATGAGAGAGATAAATGATGGCTTACTGTAGAGCATGTTAAAATGTTTTGCCTTTGCCTAGGCCCACACTCTGTCAAATATTGTGTGTCTAAGTCACACCTGGAAAAGCACTTAAGAGTATACCTATTTATAGGTGGCAGAGGTGTTTTGCTAGCAAGGAATGAACTGCTCAGCTGGGGGCTGCATTTGCAAATTGCACATTTATCAGCAAACCCGAGTGCGTATTGTAAGAGGAACCATCTGAATAGCGTGCATAGCGCGCAGAAATTGCCATACCACCAGAGAGGAAATACACAGAGTGGTAATGATAATCACTATTATTAGTGTTTTAATCAATGTAAATGATGAGTAACTCATAACAATGTACCCGAGTGTTTTGATTTGAATTTATTTTTTTTTCCCCTGAGATTAGGAGTTACTCAAAAGTTTACACCATAAAGGGCAATACTTCAAGGAAGAAGGCAGGCTCAGTGCCATGTTTCAGCATCAGCCCATCAGAATATTTCAACAGTCCCGGCTCACCTGAGCGTGATTTTGCAGGGCGTCACGAGGTGGCACTGCAAGATCCCACGCCAAGGAGGTCGCCGGCTCCCTATGAATCCGTGACTTGACTGTGCTCAGGCCTACTGCTACTAAGGGTCTCTCCAAGGAGGATGAGGGTGTAGGAAAAGCAGGCTATTTCACACTCTGCTTTATGTTCTTTGTCTATTGACTGCTACTGAGGCGAATAAGTAGCTTCCAATGAATTTAGCATTTGTGTCAGCATCAGGCAGTCCTGAAAAGCGAGGTTTCCCTACACTGTTTTACAAGCTTTGCAGCCCAGACCGTAGCAATAAACAAGTATGCTTCACAAGGAAACTCTGGCCTTTATATCCCCGACTTCCCTCTGATGAGAAGGCAGCTTGCAAGACCGAAACATCTGCTGCCTCTTAGAAACAGGATGATGATATTAAGTCAGCCGTATTGCACAGGCAGGACACTCACGTCCATGAAAATGCTGACAGCTGACCTCAGGGAGTTCACTGACCTCCCAGGACACTTAAACACTTTTGAGAGTCTTGCCCATCAGGTCAGATTCACCATTGCTCCCAGTCAGCTTCTCCCTCAGTGGAAAGCATGGCAAATGTGTTTATAGTTTTTACTTCACAAAATGAGACAGTACACGGGCAGTGCCAGTTGTCTTTGGTAGGTGACTCAGAGCCTTGAAATTTCTGGTCAAGAGGTCTATCTCTCAATTTAGAAGGGATGTTTTATGTTTTCAATTTATTACTCTGAGTTACTTTCAGTTGAATGGAGATATTCAATTTAATGATTTGAATTTATAGGCCTTCTGCTAATAACTTCATCTGACTATGGAGTGCAAACAACAATGGTACAGGCACAGAGTAGTCTTATAGCAAAATAGCTTTTGAAAAACTGAAGCTGAATTTATGCTAATATAGCTATAAATAAATGGAACTAGTCTATGACATCTCTACAGAGAAAAATAACGCAGCAGGGGTACTTCTAACAGCCTTTTGCACACCTCTTTTTGTGATTAGTCAATGACTTCAACTTCATGCACTTCAGAGCAGAAGTACAGCCATGCCTAGTTCCCATGGCAGTACTAAAAAGCTATTTCAAATTAACCAGGAGTGTAGTCTCCTGCCTGTACACTTTTTTCTCCTCGTATTGGTGGCCACGAGAGGCACGGTCCTGATCCATGCAATGTTGATAGAAAATGGGGAGTATTTACCCTGTGTGAGTACAAGACATGAACCCTTATGTGTTTGGGTTGGGAGAGACCATTACGGGTCATCTAGTCCAACCCCCCTGCAGTGAGCAGGGACATCTTTAACTCAATCAGGCTGCTTGGAGCCCCATCCAACCTGACCTTGAGTATGTCCAGGGATGGGGCATCTACCACCTCTCTGGAGAACCTGTTCCAGTGTTTCACCTCCCTCATCATAAAAAACTTCTTCCTTATGTCCAGTCCTTGTCTGAAAAACCCCAGCATGTTTAGCCTGTCCTCCCAGGAGAGATGCTCTAGCCCTTTCTCTACAGATCATTTTTATGATAAAAAAAAAGAAGAAATCATCTTCCTTCCTGACAGCAATGACTTTAATTTGTGCATGATGGTTCTCCAGAGCTTAGAGTCCTGTCCCCTTCTCCGTCCACCCTCTGCTCTCTTTTGGAAACATCAGGCCTTTAACATGTACAGCCTTTTCTGACTTGCAGATGGAGCTTTGTCTGCAGTTGCAGTTAGAAAAGCCTCTGTTACTCAATTAACTTTTTCCTTCCATACCTATACTGCAGTTCAGCCACCAAAGTCTGATCCAACTGTGGTATCAGGAACTGCAGAAGCAAGAGGGCAAATTCATTGTGCAGGCATCTCCACTACATAAATATGCATGTGTGCATGCTCCTGTGTGAATGTGAGAGAGTGCACAAATGCACACACACCAATTGCTAAATTACACTTTTTTCATAACTCCAGTCTGAGACAAATGAGATCGCCTCCCCCCTCACCCCCCAAAAAATAATGAAAGCCAAATTGATCTCCTAAGTGGATCAATAGAAGCTTAACTGAAATAGATAGGGGAGTTTATCAGACCTGATGTAGTAAAACACTAATAAGATCACTTCCAATTCACACATATAGGACTAAATTTTCAGCACAAATTGATCTCATCGCCAAGGATGAATGGGAACCTTTAGTAACGGATTAGGCTGTAAAGCATTCTTTTTCTATACAAACAGTAGATTTTCCTATTAACCTTACTGATTGCATGTTTTTAATGCTGCCTTTGTTCTGCACAAACCAGCAGATTTCTCTCTGAAATACTTATTTATTTCAGAAAACAAACTATCGGGTCATCGTCTGTGCCATTGTGCACTGAATGGTACCTGAGAGTCAGAGTGCGGGAGTAAAAACTACCTGTGGCCATGAATGTAAAAGTGTTCCTCTCAGAGCCCTTGGTGCTAGTCCTGTCCTCAGTGACCATGGAAAGGGTTTGGATGATGTAGACCCACCTTGGGAGAAGGGACAGGGAGAGTCCCCAGCAGCACTGCAGAAGAGGGAAGGTCTGAGTGGCGCTAACCACTGGATATTTGGCACCTTCTCCTTTAAATTCTTGGGTTTGACATCTGCAAGAAAGAAAAAAAACCCACCCTACTTTGACTATGAAATCTGCAGAAGGCAGTTTGCTCCCTGTGCCCCAGTGATGGGCACCCAGCCACCTTTTGGAGTGAGACTGAAGTACCCTCTTCTCTGTATTCCCTGTGGCTAGTGAGATGCTCTCCTACTACAGCACATTAGCCTGGCTGCTTACCCAGGCATACGTACTGCTCGCTGGATGGATAATCTCATTGGGTTTATCCCTACTACTTCAAAGAGTGGGATTTACCTCATCTATTTCCAGCTACCCTAAAGCCCAATGTGTAGTTTATGTTCTTCCATAGCCTAAGACTATTCTCCATGGTCAGTGGGGAAAGGCCAGGCTCCTCCAGAAGGAGCGATGAGAAAACCCACCGTACACAAACAGCTGCGAGCCGAGACACGTCAAAGAGTATTGGTGTGACAGGCAGCAAAGTCCAACAGTACTGAAGACACAAGAAAGTAAAACTTCACTAAAAACAGAAGTCAGTCAGATGGAAATTCATCCTGCATAGACCAGAACAGCTCACATCACCTCCTGGAAGGGCCAGTTTCTCTCCAGTGAGATCTGCAACACTTGCACTGACTAAACACTTAGTTTTCTGATGGTTAGAGGCAAGTGAAATGAACACGGCTTTGAAGATCCAGCATCCACAGCTGTGAAGTTAGCTCTTCATCTGACCCTTTTTTTAATTATTTTCTGGAAGCCTGCTCATGCAGCTAGAATATAATTTATTTGCAGCAAGTTGATCCATTTAAAGGAGAAGAGCAGAAAAAAATAAAAATGTAAAAGAGGAGCAGGAGTAAGCACTCCCCTTCCCATCTTTAGCTATAGACATGTAAATAAACGTATTCATGAAAGAGGTAGCCCTTGCACAGCTTTACCTTTCTCTGTCAAGCTCCTAAAGTATAAAGAGAGAAAATAAAAGGAATTGCCAAGAGAAATCTTCTTGTGCTACAGGACATGAATAATTTTTTTTTCTTAAAAGTCAGAATAAAGTACATAGATGAAAAAACAAACCTGAGCTTTGACTATGCAAAGGTTTGGTAATATTAAGAGCTTCTCTCTCTCTGTACCAACAATTTCTGCCCCATTGCATATAAGATGCAGTGTTGTTGTACCACAGTCTGAAGCCAGAGTAGAGACTGAGAAGTGATACCTATCATTTTGGTACAGAGACATTCAGTAAGGAGCTTGGTATTCTCTGGAATTAGAGGATGCAGAAGACTTTCTGCACCACAGAGGGAAGATGGCTGAAAATTTATATCCCCAGGTGTCCCATTTAAGACAACTTCTAGGAAAAATACGGATGAAATTTTTACAGAGTGTAATAAGAGGCCTCTCCTCATTTTAAAAATAAAACTATATTTAACAGGACCATTTGTTCTTTTTAGTTGTAGAACCAGCTCTGTATCATTATGAAAACTGAATTAATAGATACTCACATTTATAAAAGTATTTTACTGAGGTAATAATCTCTTTGAAAAGAAACCCTGAGGCAGCTTACAAGAGGATACACTGTCTACCAAGGAAATCAGAACAATACTGAAAATATCAGACAGTAAGACAACTGTAGACCAAATGCAGGACTCTCAGCAATACCAAATGCCACAAATAAACTTAAGGAGAACCAGGCAGAACTGAAGAAAGATAAGATTTCCTGGACCAGAACTCCTGAACGTGAATTGCTGTCTGAAAGAAACACATTGAATATGGCATATTATAATAGATGGGAAAACCAACTAAAGGGGAGTTACAATCAATTTTTGAAATAGCAGAAACATAAATAAAAGAGCAGCTGTATCATGATACCCATCGGACCTGTATTTTGTTAATGAGGAATAAAGGATTTCTGCAAAATAGGCTGTTAATGTAAAATCCATAGCTATGCCTAGACTTCAGATAGCTGTCTCTGGAGTGATAGCTCCTGGTCTGCTCCTAGCATTGCCAAGAATGCAAGAATATAAACTGCATCCAGATCACAGACAAAAGAAGCCAAAACTTTTCTTTTTGTTTTTTAATGAAGAAAGTATTTTAGTAATGGACTTGAATTGCAGGCAAAAAATTAAAAAGACTCTTAGAACTCAATGAGTGATATGCACACCGTTCAGAGAAAAAAATAATCCAAATAGAGTCCACAACTTCTAAGTTATAGGCCATGGAATTTCCTCTTAACCCTAAAAATCAAGCTCAGTACATATCAAATTTGATGGTTCAAAAGAGAGGCAACCAAAATATCTTGTTGTTTTTTAATATATTTTCTTATTACTTTGATTACATTCATCCCTGGAGGTGTTCAAGGCCAGGTTGGATGGTGCCCCTGGCAACCTTGTGTAGATCCAGGACGGGAGGCTGGTGACCCTGACTGTGGCAGGGGGCTTGGAACTCTATGATCCTTGGGGTCCCTTCCAACCCAGACCAGTCTGTGATTCTATGATCACATAATTGGAACTGAAGCACATTGCGAATGCCTTTTCTGTTATCACTTGAACAGAGATGTTTGGAGTAGATGTCCTGGCAGAACAGAAACAATACTGTGTGTCTGTCTTAACTAACCACAGCCATTTTATGGTTATAATTCCTTAACTGGAGACTGAACACTTCAAAACAATAGTTTTAATAGTTTCAAAACAATAGGCTTAATGACTCTCAGGGAACCACAATTTGTTAATTGATACAATATTAGCAGAAAAAAAGAGATACAACTATCAAAATAGTAACTTAAAAAATATATATCACCTATATATTAGCAAAAACCCACATCAAGCACTTAATTTGCATTAGATGCATGCACATTGAAGGCAGGACAGGGAGCCACAGACCTTACCAGCTTAGATTATCATGGTTGAAGACAGGCAGGACTGAGGCAATTTATTCACCCAGGAAAGGCAGTGCACTTGTAAAAGTGAAGAGAGAGGTGACTTGCAGACCATTTCCAAAGCACCTGCAGAGGAATATGGTGGGTGCCAGACCAGTGAACATCCCATCTTGGGCCAAGTGTCACCTTTGTCATCTGAAATAAGTGTGCTTTGTGTGAGTACCTGCAGATGGCTCATGTCCACCAATGACAGCATTCCTTCTTTCTTCATCTCCTACTGGAACATTTCACGTGGTAGAATGACCAACTCTGGACAAGTGGTGGTCACTGTGGCAGACAGAGCGACCCACCATGGACAGGTATTTTGTGAAGGTTGGCTCAGCCATTTCAGAGTCTGAAGGGGAACATTTTAGTGAGAATGTCTCAGCGGGTTCTCATTAATGCTCCCTCACTTCCTTAAAACCCTTTATGTACGGCACATCTATTTGTTAGGTGTCTCCCCTTTAACCAGGACCAAAGTAGCATCTATTATACAGCGTGTTAAAAAGCACTGCTGCTCTCATGAAACTTGGCAATATGTGGTTTGTCCTAGTGATTAGTTCTGACTGGGAAGAAAATTGAAGCAAATCAAACAAACAAACAAAAAAAACCCCAACCTAAAATCCCAACCCAACCCCCCATCAATTATTCTTTAAACTACACAGTAAAAGCACAAACAAACAAAGGCTTTATAACTTTCTTCCTATATGTAATCACAGAATGTTAGGTGTTGGAAGAGACCTTGAAAGGTCATCTAGTCCAACCCCTCTGCCAGAGCAGGATCACCTAGCTTAGGTCATACAAGAACCAATGAACTTGAAAGGTCTTTTTGAACGTTCACTCGATAGTCATAGAAATGTATGCCACACCAGTCTGGGCCTCTTTTCAGCTCAGTCCCAGTCAATATAACTTGTCCCAGGCATACCCCTTACCTGCCCTCAGGTCATTAGTTTTCTCTGCCAAGGAGAGAGAAGTCTGTCTCTGCCACCCTCCTTCGGGAGGACTTCAAGCCTGTAGCCACCTCTTTGAGCCACTCGAACTTGTAATTCACAGGGACAAAGCTCAGCTCACTCCTCTGCACAGGCAGCAACTTTGCCAGTGTGCTGCCCAGAGTGCCACTTTAGCCTGTCTCCTCCCTGCTGTAACTTTTCTCTTGAAATAAGACAGTCTTCACAAATGGAAATTAAGATGCTTTTATTTTTTTAATAGCTGTTCTTACCTCTCCAGGGAGTTAAATTAATTATTCCCCAAGGAGCAGGAACCCAGAAACACACACAGCACTGGTAGCACTAAGTCTGATTTGGAGGCCTATTTCTTTTACTCGGCCTGTTGTAGCTAGGTATAAAAAACCTGATGGTTTGCAAGCTTCCAGTAGACCTCATTTGTCCCAACCAGTTTCTGGGTGGGCTCTCCACAGCTACCTGCTTTTCTCCCTAGACCTCACTCTTATTAAACTCAACAGTCCCCCTCGTGTGGCAAGATCAGGAACCAAGCGGTGTGGGTCATGTGCCATCCATCCTGGGGGCTGATGGCTTTCCCAGGCACAGTGATGCTCGGCAGCTGCTGCTGATGTTCCGCAGCTCCTGCATCCCATTGCCTGCACCCGGCTGGGGAAAAAAAACCCACTTCATCCAAATTTCTTCATGGTGTCAGGACCTGGAAGCACTCAGGAGGAAAGGTGTGAATATCAGAGTGCTGTCTCAAAATTGCGGCAGCACAACTCTCCCACTGCAGCACTGGCTCCTTCCCCACAGCTCAGCGTTAGTGCACAGGGCATGGCTCTTCCATGGCTCATCCTCCCGTAATGCCTAATTCCCTCTCTCACACACACCCTTCCCCCATCCACTTTTATTAGATCAAAAAGGTTTTATACAAGTCTGGAGGGTTGGCTTTTATTTTTAAAATGCTTGCAGTTGTACTTCTGAAGCGTCCCTATCATCTGGCAAAAGAAGAAATTTAATGCAAAACCATATTTCAGTCACTCTCCTAATGCTGCTGCTTCTCCAACAGAAATTGTTTTATTGAATCTGATCTTTTTGAAATGAATTCGGTATTCATGAAGGAGCTCGGACTGAGAGCTTGGAAAGCACTGGCCATATTTCCACACAGAGCCCAGGTAGCAAAACTGATTTCAGACCCTCTGCAATCTCTGTTTGAAGCAGCTCTGGTTTGAAAGGGGTTTGGTTCAGCTGGGGTTTTGGTTCTGAGCTGCAGAGAAATGTTTCACCCATGTGCACAGCATCATGAGAGGCAGCATTCCCACTGACACCCAGGCTGTGTCCCAGGCTCATTTTAACAGCCTGTCCCCAGAATCAGGCTTTGTCAGAGAGCAAGCTCCCCCCTCCTTTTGTGCTTTGGGAAGCAGCATAATGACAGACAGTGACCAATAATATGGTCAAACAGTGATTCAAACAACTGATCCAACATCAAAAAGCTGATTTATTACCTGACAGACTCAATCTTCTCTTTCATCAGTTTAGTTAGAAAGAAAGGAAATGGGTGTATTTTGAGAGCGATGTTGAAAAATATGGTATGGATGAAATCAGAAGTAGAAAACTTTTTCTTTCTTAGAGTATCGGAGGAGATGACCCAAGCCCTTACACCAGTGGTTGCATTCTCCAAAGGACTTCAAAGTTTGCAGCAGCTTTTATATCTCTCCAAGTTCACATGACCCGATAGGCGCAGCCACTTTGATATCAGCAAACACAGGTGCAGATTTGCATCAATCAAAAAAGAAAAAATAATCTGTGTTATGTTTTTCCAGTAGCTCCCTTTTATTATCTTCTCCATTTCCATCTAGCTTTGTTCCAAGTTCAAAATAACAAGCCTTCACCTCATGCACAGTTGCAGCATTTGGCAAACCAGGGGCTGGCGTGATAACTTATGAATAAAGATGCTCCACTCGTAAGGAAAAGAGAGTCCATTGTGTTCGGTATCACTCATACTGGGCCAAAACAGATCCTGAACTACTGTAGATTTATTACAGAGAGCTAGAAAGAGCCTCCTAATTATTATTCACCGCTTTATAGATCACTGTTAGAAGTGTTAATTTCAATTATCTAAATGTTTTCCTGGCTTGTATGTCATTTGCAATAAAATTACTAGGACCAGATTTACTGGTGTACACCATTTGCCGTGTGCGGTTCCAGCCTGGGGTTTACGACTGCTTTGTGTTGCTGGAGTGGTGCGCTGAGCTTTCTAATGATCCTGGCTTATTGCCTTTTCCCCGCACATTCCATATCAATTTATTATTCCATGGCGGATGGTTATGTGCTTTCTGCAATTTACTTTAGAAATAGTATTAAAAATGAAGTTGACATGCATTAAATAATCCTTTATTGATTTTTCTTAAACTTGCGACACAGGAATGCAGCTCTGCATTGCTGGCTCTGAGCCATATATACATACGTAAATATGTACATACCAAAACCCACATCTACCATATAAGAGAAAGCCAGATGAAAGGCATACAAGTTGAACCTAAATAGATCTCCGATGGCATCTTGAAAAATTGTGAGAAAAAAGCAACACTGTACAGCACCAACCTGTGTTTTGTATGCAGGCACATTCGTAACACGAAGGAAATACAATTTCTCCATGGGTGCAGCTTTCCAAAGGAGCCACGCTGTTACAGTGGCTGCACAAACCACTCACCAGCAAGTCCAGGAAGGGGCGACAGCCACATGATGCTCCCTCTTTCCCCCCTCTGCCCAGGGAGGTATTTGGGTTTCAGACAATATCTCAAGCACTGGGTTTTGGAGCAGACATCCATCATCAAGAGCCAAATGGGAACAAATCAAACCCAAATCTGTAGGACTAGGCTGTTTCTGTACTTGGTTAGACAGGGTTTTCTATACCAGGAGTGTTTGGGAGACCATCTAACCTTTAGACTAATGTATAATGACTTCATTTCCAAAGGCAGCGACTCCAAGTGAGCATGTATACTTGGTGTTTTATTACCACACATGTTTGCTTTAGATAAAGGCTTTACATAGCCTTTTTGGAAAGGATTTTGAAAACAATTTTTGTTTAAAATATGGGTAAAGGCATAAAAATGGGTCAA
Organism: Laterallus jamaicensis coturniculus; assembly: GCA_022605575.1. Lineage (NCBI taxonomy): Eukaryota > Metazoa > Chordata > Aves > Gruiformes > Rallidae > Laterallus > Laterallus jamaicensis. The sequence continues at coordinate 11,000,426 of JAKCOX010000005.1, forward strand.
GGTATACTCAGCATGAGATAATTATTAGCATGAGCTACAGCCTGAAGCATTTTAGAGTACACATGCCACTAGATAAATATGATGCTGGTGCAGCACTGTATGCTATCTTCTAAGCTAGCATGCTTTTCATCATCCAGATGCCTTTGTATGATCTAAAGTAGAGCTGCATGAGACCCGCAGTCAAATGTGGTGCTGTCAGAAAGGTATGATCAATCATCTCTGCCAAGCTGACAGTATAGGATCTGATTTATCCTGCCTCTGACTCGTATATTTATCATAAAATCAAAGGTAGCTAGAGTTTAGCATCAGTACAAAGTGCTGGAGTTTTGTTCTATAGTGAGCTGGTGCATGTGGAACAAGGATCAAATCTCCTGGCATTCAATGATTCATTTTAAATATATCTGGCACATGAATTAGCAAACAGAGCTGTGAAATCCTAACAGCAGCCAAAAGTAATTTATGAATATTGAATCGTACTGTGCAGTATGTCAAGTAAAAATACAGCAAGAACTCCTTTAAAAGCTTCTTTGCCTGTCCCAGCTTCCTGGTAATCAGAACATGCAAGAGCTGGGCTGAATGTGATGCTCCAAATCAAAACAAAATTTTAAAAAGGGGGAAAAAAAGGGAAAGTAAACAAACCCAGGAAACCTGAAATGTCCCCCTAGAAATGGAGAGCAGATATTTTGTAATGAAGCTGTTGGTAATTGAAAATATGCAAGTAATTAAGTATACAGAGATAGCTAATCATAAATTTCACCACTGCGCACACAGTCTTTCAGTTTATCCCAACCTATCGATGTCCCCATGGAGTTTTGGTAGCCTCTAGCAAGACTTGTCATCTGTCCAAATTTTCCAATGCAAGTTGGCCATGTCAGGACCTCTAATGGGGTGTTGGAGTGCAAGTGCAAGGATTCTATTAAAACACCGCAGCGCATCCGAGATACCCCGGAGGAGCTGTGTACTTGACACGATAAGCTTTAAGATCCTCTGGCTGCAATCCGCAAACAAAACTATGTGAGCTTGTAAGGGAGGAGGAGCTGCTCGGAAAGGCTTTACATCTTTACGTGACCGTAACTCGTGATCATCTTACTTTTTAAGAGTACTGTTATAGCCTGGAAAACTGGTTTAACTATGACATGACACTTTTCAGATGAGGAAAAATAAGAGGCCTTAAAAAAAAAAAAAAAAAAGGAAAGTGGATGGGCAAGAATAGCATCCAGCTTAAAATTAAACACAGATGTCTCAAAAAGCTGGCTTGCAGAGGAGAAGCTGAAAGGAAATGCTTTCAGTGAAAAGTTATTTGTAACCTTCAGACAGGGCGAATGTAGGAGACAGCACCGAGTAAGCAGCAGCATCTGCCCAGGACTTCATATCTATCCCTCTTATAATTTTCCTCATTTTCTTCCAGGAATTTGCCATGTGCAGCAGAACAGATGCACAGACACGGGTCAAAACACCTTGGCTTTGCACACACCGTTTCCCGGGCCGTGTCATAAGCCCTTAGGAAAGCCCCCAACCCCTTTAAGCTGGATATCCTGCCTTGATGCTTTTAAACAGCTTGAAATGTAGGTACCACATAAGCTCAGGTTCTCGTGAAGACTTGTTCAACCGTACCAGTCTCCCTAATATGGTATGCATATTCATTGATTAGTATCCTTAGAAATCATCTGGATGTCATAATTAAGACAAGCCAGCATTGCTAACAGCAAATTATACATGTACTTTAGGTCCAATTACACTGTAATGACTGAGTGGCAGAGAGATATTGGCAGCTAAAACTGCATCAAATGGCTTTCTTGAGGCAGAGCCAACAGTGTGGGGTCAAAAGAGAAAACTACCCCATAATGTTTAAACTTCTTGTAACAGAGTTTGGGGGGGAGGGGACTGGGGGAGGAGGGGGCAGGAAACACCACCAAAATTCCTAGGTAGCAGTTCTGAAAAGATTGTAAGTGCAAGAACAGGGGAGTGATTGCAAAAATTACCTGCTTTATGAAACCCACGACTCCAGCTCCCCCTGAAGACAAGTAGCTCTGGGCTCAGCCTGCAGCTCCGGTCACTTGTTAACATCCAAAGCACCAACTCAAGCTGGAGAGCTGCACCCAGAAGGAAGGGATTGTGCTTCCCTTTGAAAAGAGAATTCCAGTTGAATTCCTGGAAGCAGAAAAGGGCCCACAGGAAAGCTTAGCAGTGGGAAAGTTTTGTAGCTTGCGCTGTGAGAAAAGAACGAGCTACAGAAGCATGAACCTCATTGTAGGCACAGCGCTTTTATAACCATGTTGGATCACCATCAATACAGTATTTAGAAAATATCAAAGCCTTGCTGTAGCTCACAACACCGTAGCTGTTCCTGTTACAGGGAACATAAAGAGCATCCAAACTCACTCTTGATAAAGTCAAGTCTTTGTTGAAAAAGGTGTTTTATCCATTTGGGTTTCTGCACTTCAAGCAAAAAAATCATTACAAAAGTTCCTTTGAATAAAAAGGAAACAAGAAAGCAAATGTAAACAGAATTGGTGTGTCAATTGTAGACATGCTCCTCAGCAGCTCCTTGGCAAAAAGACAATAACAGAAAGCAAATTAAACATGGACTAACATGCAAGAAAAACACACAGGCTTCTGAAGACAAGCAGGAAATTCCACGTCAGTTTGCCAAGTCTCAACATGTCAGCAGTAGGTGTTTAAGGCAAGGAGATTTTTCCCAAGGTACTCCAGGCTCATCCCTGCAGAAAACGGGATAAAGGAGTGTGTGCGTGTGTGTGTGTGTGCGCGCAGGGGCTGGGGGGGGAGGGGGTGTGGAGCAGGAAGGGTGTCCATCTTCTGCAAATAGAAGCTCCTATCTGGGCACAGGGAAATCAACCCTGCCAGCTCCCTTTGGCAGCACCAGCCTTCTCATCCGGCCAGGGGGAGAGCACCAGGCTGAGTGGGGAGTCTGCAGCACCTTAGGTGGGATACAGGCTGGCACAAGGACTCTTAGGACTGTTATCCTCACTACTGTTACAAGGCTTGCACCTTCATAGGCCATATAATAGAGTGTGAGTAAATTTAAGAGCACAGGTAGGTCAGTTCCAGTGTCTCAAGGTCCGGCAGTACTCCTGAACTGGAGTTTGTTCCCAAGCATTACTTGTTCCAGCAGCTGCAGGAAAGACCCCAGTCTCAGGAAGCAGCCCTATAACTGGACAGTGGTCATCACACATTGTCCTGCACATCCCCTTGACCACCTCCTCCTCGGTTCCAAATGCCAGACTCTGCCATCTGCACCCTTCTCAGGCATAAATACAGCCTTTGTGCTGGATTTAAGCGTGCTCCCTGCTCCAGGCTCTGTTATACGAGCCATCTGTGCTCTGCTGGTCATTAAACACAATGCTTGATAGGTATGTGGGAAAAATGAAATATCTGCTTCCTCCCAAAGAAAGACCAACACTCATTTTTCTAAGACTTATACTGATTAAAATCTGTCTGGATCCTGATATATCTCTAATGCTTGAACCAAAAATTCTGGAGGTACTGAGCATTATGAAAAGTCCTTTTCATCTTCTTGTACCAACACAATTAGCTATCTAACTTGTGGATAAATTCTATCTTTTTCTCTACAGTAATATTTGAAATATATTCTTAAATTGAAGGCTGATTTTCCTCTAAAAATAAGCAGGAGCATACAAATTCAGTCAAAGTGTCATATTTTTTTATATATATACATATATAGTCAAAGGCAGATTAACATCTTTCTTGCAAGCAAAGTATTTGGTCTTGCTTTAATTCATATTGGAAAAACCTGGAAAATGTACCATGTTCTACTCAAAGGAAACCTCTATTGCAATTTGAATTGAAAATAAGTAATTCTTAGGGGGTGATTATGATCCTCAGTATTAATCAGTTTAGAACTTAAGGGCTTCTAGTAATTTCATTATACTGGCTGCAGTAACTTAGGGTTCATTTCACTCCTGCTCAGCTAACATTTTAAACATGCCTAAAGCAGTCATCCCATCTACTCCTCCAAGGAAAACACAGGTGTGAGCAATTCCAGAGATGAGTTCATCTCACCTACGTTAAATGCCTGTCTTAGCATGGGATGCGTCACCTCCTGGGGCAGCTTGGTTTTCTAACCCAGCTTGGCCCTTAGTTTGTGATAGAATCAGATGTATATTTATATCGAATCAGATTAATCACCTTTGTTACCATACAGTAGCATTAAAGGACAACTCTTGAAATGTGCACGTGAGTGTAAAATTAAGCAACAATTTCCATATCAAGTGAAAAATATCTCCAAAATTAAAAAAATGTAGCATAAAAGTTGACATAAAATCGGCATATGACAGTTGCTTCACTTTAAACTGCTTTTCCAAAAGTATTTTTAAGTTTTCTTATAGAAATATAACTTGAACAAGTCATGGCAATATATACACACACATACACACACTCTCCTACGAGATATTAGATGTTCAGGTTCTCAAGCAGCATATCAGAGCTACCTACCTCTCTCCACTGTGGAGAGGCTCCTAAAACACTGTGATTGATGGCGCAGTATTTTCAGGCAGACCAGAATCAATGGAGGTTAACTTAAAACACCACACGGCAAACTGCAGCAGCCTGAGAGCTGACTGACAAGGCAGGGAGCAGGGGACAGGCATTGTGCCAAAGCATCTTTGCCCCTCGGCCACAGCTGGAAGCATGATGTCCCTGGGAGGGTTGCTGCCCGTCAGCAGCATGTTGGCACTACTGCTTCGCAAACCCCATGGCACCATGACAAACAGCACCCCTAAAAGTTTGCAGCTGCTGGTCATGTCAGAGACTTCAGTGTATTTTGTCTTGTACTGAAAATTTTCCCATGCACTATGACACAACAAAGAATAATCCTTATGAAAAGCTCTATAGGGTGGATCTGGAAGTATTCCACATGACACACACAGTTCAGATTTTATCAGACCATGAGCTCCTTCCTTAAAAATGACATTTCTTTCTCCGCTGCTTTGATTCCTGTGTGTCAAAGATACTATCTGGAGTGGCAGAAGCAAATCATGAAAACTCTAGGTCCAGAGAAGGAATGTGTTGCTGAGGTAGGGAAGGAAGAGGGGACCCTCTGGCTCCCATCCGACAGCCCCTCAGAAGCCACAGCAGACTCCTGGGTAGGAAGGGGGCAGCAGGGACATACCTGCAGCACGTGTCACCAGAGAAAATATCTGTGCCCACGCAGAGCTGGGAGCAGGCTGTGGAAATCAGGATGTGCCCCTCTGATAAAATTATGCCTCAGGCCACATAACAGTCCAGATGAGGAGGTGCAAAGATAGGCCAGCATCTTCAGAGGCCTCAGGTGCTCGGCTGTTTCTCCAAGAGGTGTTGCACTAAACCCCATTGGTGTTTGCTACTCATGTAAATATTCGTTCCTGTTGCCTTTGGTGACACTTCTGCCTATAGCCAAGGAAAGCAACAAACTCAAAGAAGAATAACAGCAGTACCCACCTAAACAACAACAAAAATTTTTTAAATGTTTTGACAGAGTCTGGTTGATAAAAAGGTGAAAAGGGCAACCAAAAAAAAAATAAAATAATTAAGGGCCACTAAAGTTCCCCAGAGAAGTAGTTTCATTGGCCTGATCACCTCAGGCCCTAATAAAAATATTTATATGTCAAGTTTATCCTTTATTCTAGAATTTCCTTTATGACTCTGAAGACTATATGCTTAAAAAAAACCAAACAACATGATGCTTTAAAAAAAAATTATATCCTGTTTTTCCTCCATTCATTCAGATATGCAATAAAAGTCCTTAATACTGACTTTTATAACACACTGGAAACCCAATTACAATATTTTTTACACGCTACAGACACTAAACCTGAAATTAGAATCCTCATGCATTTTCAAAAAAAAAAAAGTTTTTTGTTCTGTAGGTAATGTGTTTTCCTTTCTAAAATATATAGCTCTGCAGTCACAGGATTTCCCTCGGGACAAATTAACCCCTTATATGATACAAACCTTGTAAAATGTGGTCATTGAATCAGGCTTCAGAAACATTTCTAAACTTAAAAGTCCACAATGGGGAAATAAAGCAACATTCAGTTATGTTTACAGAGTCCATTTATTTCTAAAAGTTAACAATGCCTACATTAAACATTCAAGTAACATGGCACATCAGGAGTGGATACATGGAATGAAACGGTGCTGAAAACTCAGCATCCACACTTTGGACTAGCTCTGGTGGGATCAACATAGAAATCTGTCTCAGCATGTGTGCCTAAAAAAGTTTCAAATAACACTTTTAAGTTACTGTGAACAGAAAACATTTAAAGGAAAAAAAATACTTGTTTGCAAAATGTTTCCTGTGTCTTAAATTACCTCTCTACTCCACAATCAGTTACTCCCATTTCCCTACTTCTACAAAATTCCACCACAGAAACACAAGAAAGGAAAAACATGTCTAATTTTAAACACATTTTGCTGTACACCATTAAACTGGTAGACATTCTGGATATATACAACATATATACAATACACAGTCTCCCTTTACTGTAGTGGTCTGGCTACTAGTTGTGCTTTTCTCCCAAATTTAGGAAGTTTAATGTTACTTAGTTCCATAAAAGTTTTCATGAAACATATGACTTGCAAACAGCTCAAAAAGTAGTGCATTCAATATTTTAGCATTGTATTCTTAACAAAGTGATAACAAACCTTAATCTTAAGGTTGAGTAGTCTTCGACTAACAAAATAAAACTGAATTTCTAAGCATTAAAAAATGTGTTTATCTAGAGCCATCTTTAAAAAAGGGCAAAACTTCAGCTTGTATTTGAGCCAAATATCAGCTGAAACGCTATTCTGAAAATGAATTCCATTCGATTTTATCAGGTTTGATGGCCTTTCTCTGTTTCTGCTGAGATAAAAACTGGGAAGACAACACTGGCAGAGCTCCTGTCCGTTGGTGTTTCAAGGCCCAGTTAATTGGAGTGTGCTTGAATGAAAAGCCCACAGATTAGGCCCATATCCTACTGAAATCAACCAAACCATTGTAGCTTGCCTTACACCTTGTTCATAAAAAGGCACTGCATTTATTGCTGTGTCTATACAGTATACTCACCAGTGACTATTATTTATTTCTACCTGCTGAGAGTGAGTCAGTTTGCCTGACCAATAACTGCCAGGTCCATACGCTTCCGGACATACAGCAGCAGAGGAGGTCTCATTCAAATGCTTTGACTCATTTTGAAGGTGATTACTCAGCTGCTGCATCTCCTATATATCTCGTACACCAAGAGACATTCATAAAAACAGTAATCATTTCCAGACTGGAAGAAACTTTAACATCTACAAAATTACAGGCTAAAAGCTTCCTGCCCCGCTGGCAGAAATATTAACCCTCAGAAGATGTTACTATCGGCTGTGGATATCTTCTGGAATGAAGACACTCTGAACGTGCCACCACAAATGTGTGGAAACCGCTGTGCTTTTGCATCAGTGTGCTGGTGCTCCCAGATAGTCAGAAGAAGTCAAAAACTGGGCTGCCAAACGGAGTGACGGGAAGAACATTAGTAAGTGAAAGTCAGCAGCTTTCTCTCACCCTCCCTCTGATGAGAGTTGGGCACTTCAGAGACAGCAAGCAGGATACGTCCTTCACAGTACACCCGACTAGTAACATACATACTGCTTAAACCTATTTTCAGTGACAACACAACCAAAAATCTTACTTAGACAAACCTACACTTTGTTAAAATATGACACTGCAACAAAAGAAATAGTGAAGAGATGAATACCCTCATGGCACAAGTTCTTTCTTTCTATATATAAACCAACCACATTAAAAAAACAAATAGTAAAATTGCAAGGTGGTAAAATAACAGTTCTGGAAACTAACTTGCTCGGTATCCATCTCAGCTGTGATTTGTTCTTCCAGTTGACAGAAGGTCAGGAAGGGGAAAAAGTCTCCCTACCCTCTTCCCCAGGTTGAAATGAAGCACCAAGCCAAAAGCTGTATGTGAAGATCATGATTTCTGGTCTTCCTCTGATGGGATGACTTCCAAGAGGATTTGCAATGTCACAGTTACCTTGTCTGCAAAGACAAAAGCATACACATGGAAAATTGTGGTGGGAATGGAGAAGGCAGAAGCAGCCAGGAAAAATGGTCTTAGCTGCTATACAGCCTACTTGCACATATAAATTCCCAGTGGTCACATATACCAGGAATATCATTTACATGTCTGATCAATTTTATTTAATTTTTTTCTTTTTGATTATGTTTTCTTTTCCTCTGATCCAACCCTATCTGCACACAACAATATTGGGAGGGTCTGGAGGTATTAGCTTTCAATAAAGGTCGGCATGCATTTAAAGGCTGCCTTACAGCTTGGCTACTCTGCACAACTGCTTAGTTCTAATAAAGTTGCAAAGTCAAAATAAAATTCTGAAAGAGTTCAAAAAAGTTAATTCAGCTGTGCCAAGACCTGCAGAAAAAGGAGGAAACAACAATTACAAAGCTTTAGGGGTCTTAGAATCTCACAAATCTACAGCAACTTCACACTGTCTTTTCTTCACTCTGGACATTTATTTCCTCCTGGTGTTCTCAGAGGTGTTTTGGTTTTTTTAGGGGGGTGGGTACTGATTCATAAATGGCACAGTTAATTTACACATAGAATAATAAAAGAACATTCTCCTTTTTTTGCAACCCATTTTAAACAAGCAAGTGTTGTAAGAGTAAGTTCTGATTTTCCTTGTCTAGCATGATGTGGAAAGGAATTTACACTGATGTAGAACAAGGAGGGTAAACCAGCACAACTCACAGCAGAGGTGAACCAAAGCTACTTGCCTGCTCTTCCGTCTAAGGCAGACTCTACTGTCTTTGCTCTTCTCTCTAGAGGTCACCAGTTCTGTGCAAAGTCATGTTGCACTCAGACTACAAACTGACAGGGTCAGAGGGGCTGAGATTCAACACAGACTGTATTTTCTTCTCATGTCCCTCCCCTACTCATAGTGGAGGCTCCAGAGCTGGGCTGAGCATGGCCAGGGCGAAGGGCAGGAAAAAAGCCAGCAGCTGGAAGCCAGCATGGCTTCACCCCTGATGTCCCACCCCTTCCACGTTTGAGGCTGAGCAAAGCCAGAACAAAAACAGATTTTCTGTCAAGTTGAGCTATGGTTTAACAGCTCTTGGAAAAGGGCACAGTAGCAGAGGGAAAGCCTGGGCATCTCTCAAGGTGGCTGTGATTTTAAAGTCCTGTTTGACAAACTGGACAGAGCCACCCTGCAGCAAACACTGGTCCTCAGTGGGGCAGGAGGCAGCTGCCACTCTTGCAATTCCACAGGGCAATTTTGGTCTGTGCTGGGATGAAGCCATGAAAGAGCAATCAGATGAATTGGGGGGCTGGAGTGCTTGCTTGGGTTTTCTTGGTTGCAATATATATATAAGACAGTCTGAGGAGTATTTTCTCCCCAAAAATGGTCCAGTCTGTCTCCTGCCAGGATCTCTACATTGCCTGCTTTGAGCAGTACCCAGAGTTACAGGACTAGCTTCACATTTGTAACAAGACAACACATCAGGACAGTAAAGATGGCTTCCCCTCACACACACACTTTAAACCCCAGTTTTCCCTTTCAAGAGAAGGATTCACTGTAAGTAGGTCCGGAGGGATAATCTTCATAAAAACCCCAGACCCAGCACCTAGATAAGCACCACATCAAATGTAGGTGAGGAAAGAAATATATATAAAAGACTGGACACATAATCCATGACAGCAAAATGCTGAGATGATTTCCCACAGATCACAACATCACAGATCAAAGTAAACTGAGCATGTAACACTGTATCCTGAGTGACCAAGTGTCATCTCTGCTGTTTGTAAATAACCCCGAAAGATACATTTTGTTGTATAAACAGATCTCTCTTCTAGCATTGGCTGACTATGAAGAAAGCAGGATTCAGTCTGTAAGCCTCTTGCAATTCAATCCACTGGAAACAAACAGATGTTCTAAATATGAGACTAAGGTTGGGATTTCAGCAGAGGCAGAGCAAGTGGAAGCATTCTGGTGCTGATGCCACATGCTTTTACATACTAGTCTGATTCATAGGATTTACTAGGCTTGATTTTTTTCATTTTCACATTAGTTCTACACAAAAAGCAAGAAAGCGGAGGTCAAGTGAAGCCTGTACTAGCTGAAAATTATTTTCTCCTAGCACACCTGGTGCTACAGCAAAATTTCTTTGGAAAAGGAGAGAACAAAACGTTATTCTCACCTCAAAATATCACACAGGCCCTCCTAACCCCACAAACTGCAAAGTTACCCTCTGTTCAATCCAGCAGCTTGGTGAGGAGAATGGGCAATGCAAATCCCATTACGGACAGTCAGAACAGACAGAACAAAGATGTTCAGAACCAGACAGGATTCTTAGGTGATCCATTCCGGGATTTCAGGTAACTGGTGTGAAAACACTGTCATAAACATTCATCTTCAGGCTGGGTCTTCTATCTTACTAGACTGGATATACATTGTGGCTGTTCAACATCCCTCTCCTCTGATCCTTACAAGACCTGTTCTGACTACTCTGTCTCATCTGATGTGGGGCTGGTCTCTACCCATGTGCTGTCCTTTACGTTAAAAGCACATGTTCCACATAGGGTTTATGAGCAGTGGTCATCTCCTATCTCTGAAGCATGTCTGGGTGGCTGAACAAGTCAAGCTCTCCAACAAGGTGACTCTGCAAATGGGTAGGAAGATTCCCACACTGCCTTGCTCAGGTGCCGAGCTGCACAGATGAAGCAGCCCAAGAACAGCCTCGTTAGCACTGTGCTATGTTCAGACTAACAGGCTTTGACTTCTCCTGTGGTACAACATGAAATGTTTTGTGGAAGTCCACATTGATTTGATCTATCATGTTCTCCTTACCTAGAAAACTCAGTTGTCTCCCCAAATGAAGTTGCCCAGTTAATCCAACAAAAACCTACCTCTTAAATGACAATCCCATTTTTTTCATGTTGTCCATTTACCTTGTGGCCAGACTTGCTCTTTCATGCCTTTGCACATCTAGTACATATTGTTTTAAGGTTAGAGTATCAAGCCTGCAGCTGCCCAATTACTTTTCTGTTCTATATCTCACAGAGGTACCTTAAGTGAATTTATCTCATTCAATGCCTTTGAAAAATGCTCTCAGGCTCACACAACGGAGCTCCCTTAACACTCACAAAATAATGCCAGTTTAATGACTCCATGCAGAAGGTTTATTTCTTCTCATAAGGGAAAAAAATATATATTTTTTAAAACAAGCAAATCTACACTCTGCTCCACCCCAAAACTGTCAGCATCAGTTTTCCATCATTACTGTAGGTATTTCAGGAACAGTAATAGCAAAGAAAACAAGCTGTTTTCACCCACTGACTGGCTTCCACTGCTTCCCCCTCAGAGCCAGTACACTGTGTCCATCCATAGGTATTACACAGGCACCATGCTTTCTTTCTAGGAGAAGAATTTTGTGTTAACTGAAAAGCTAGAAGATTCACCTTCATTGTCACAGCTGGCAGAAAAAGACTCACATCTACCCGGTCTACCTTAAAGAGAATATTTTTTCCTCTCACCCAAGTAATGCAGTTCAACACTGGCATCCTGTGGCCAGAGATTCAAGTAGCTCTATTCCAAAACCTCTGAGACTTCACAGAAAATGCCAAAAACCTCCTGGGTTTGATAAGGAAAAATTTCCTAGTCCCTAGACATCAAGGCTGAGAAATTATAACCAGACAAAATCCCCAACCATTTAACAGAAAGTCCTTTTGCTTGCATACAACTGTTTTCATTTGCACCAGAGGTCTCTACACATTCCCAGGACACTGCAAGTGATGTAAAACCTTATGGATTTAAAATTAAGATGGACAGAGGGTGCTAGCCTTAAACTAACATCTTTTTCTGTAACTAGGTTTTGCCCTGATGCTTCAAATAACCCTTCTCCAACACACCAGAATTTTCAGAAATGCTTTCAAGAGCTTTCAGTATGAAAAAGATTCCCAGTGTATTTCAGGTGTGAACTACTACAGCCCAGTCACACAGATGTCCTTTTTCATGAAGCTCAGAAACATGAGGTGTGTCAGGCATGATATGTTTTGCTATTGTTTCATCTAGAGCCACCACTACAGACAACGTCCCCATATCGATCCTGGCCAAGCCTGGCCCATTCCAAATACTCCTCAGTGGTCCAGAGACGCGCAGTCTCAGCAGATAGCACCAAGTCCATCCTGTCATCACAACTGTGATAAGTTTCCAAAAAGATTCTCCTAAAAGTGTAATGCTGTCTCTATTGGCATAGGCCAACAGCTCCAGGGAGGGAGAGGGATGATTTAAAAGGAATCAGATGTTTGTAGGGGATGGAGGGAATATGAGGCAGGCAGAGGGAGAGGCATCCAGTCATTAAAAGTCAATAGCTAGTTGAAGAATAGGCTTGCTGTAAGTGTATCTCATTAGTTAACGGACATTGATTGTAACCAGCAGAGCAATTCTGTAGCACGTGCTGCAAAGAAACCTGCATTGTCATCCCCAGCTCAGAGCAGCTCAGAGGATCGATCGGAAAGGATCTTACAACACAGGGAGCTCGGAGAAATTCCCGGAGTCAGCACGAAGGAGAGGAGTCCCACCGGGACTTACCCAGGAGCTTTCTGAACCACTTTGGCTTCTTGTCCCACACAATAAAGAGGTAGTAGGCAGGAACTCCAGTCAGGGTTATTGCAAATCCAATCCCTGTATTCACCGGATCAGAGTAAAGTGACAGTGCAACCATGAAGAGGCAGGTGAAGGAAAACAACGCTGGAATAAATAGAGGCACCTGAAACATAATCAGAAAAAGAACCATTACTTTACATTGACCTTGTTACTGAATGACTCTGGCATTTAATGTTCCATGAAGTGTAAATTGGACAAAACCCATCAGTAAAGGAAAGTTCTGGGAAAATATCAGTATCTAGAACATGCACACAAAATGTCATAGACCGCAGAAACCAAGCCGTGCAGAGTGCTACGCAGCAACTCCCATAGAAGTCTTTTAATTACACACTGAAACACTACAGTGTTTTACGTCCTTCCAAACGTAAGGGCTGTAAATAAGTTACATTGCGAAAGTCCTTTCTCTAATCTCCCAGCAGATAAGTAAGCAGCACTAACTGCAGTAAAGATTTCCTCTTTGATAATTACCTATTAGAAAACATTTTAGAACACAACCAGGAGCTCAAGTCACCTTTTAGAACTATTAAGAACATATTGATTTTCTTCCTAAGGTAAAAATCAAAATCTAGCAGGAAGAGAGCAAATTAAACACCAATTTGAGTAGTGATAAAGATATTTGATAGCATTATGCAACTGATAGCCCCTGAAAAAGCACTTTCTGACTGTATGACTGATAGCGTTATCAGTGTCACTATTGAAAGTACAGAAAATAATAACAGTGGATTAATTCTCTCAATTTTCAGGAGCACCACTGCAATCACTGCGCTAGCACCTCTCTCAAGGAAACGCCTAGAGGCATGGCTTGTGAGATATTTGGTCTAACAGAGAATTGGAAAATTCCTTGGAGATTATTCTCTTCCTTTCATGCCTTGAAGCTTTACTGCTCCTTTTTTTGTGCACTGTCAAAGCATTTTTATTTTTTTTAATCAAAGCAAAACAGGTTGTGCTGTTGACCTTCTTATTTACAGATGTACCAACAAGAATGCAATGGCACATGTTCTTAGTTGTTCAGAAAATAGGCTTGCTGGCAATATATAAATAGGAATAGATGCCTCTACTTATTTATCTTTCCAGATACACAATGGGACAACTTACTTTGTAAAATGTTACTTAAAACAAGAAAGAATGGCAGAACCAAGGCCAAAACAGCTACTGTTCAATGGGCCAGACAATGAGCATTTTGTTTCTGAGTTCACAATAACTGGGTCTGCAAATACATTCCAAGTCCCAAATATCATCATAATAGCGCTAGTGACATACCTGCACAGCAAATTAGCATGTTTGATACTGGATATGAAATGAGTGTTTAATATTAACGCTTGCATTTGACATGAATTAATCAGGCCTTTATCAAAGGAGGTGTTAAATTGAGAACTGGCTCTAAAATCAGGTTGGGATGTATAATGTGCAACCCTGATGTTTGCAGTTTGAACCCTGTATGACTACACAGGACTAGAGGTATTTTCACACAGCTTGCATCATGCTGCCTCAACGCAGCAGACAGGCAAAACTGAGCAAATACCTTTTGCTTTGGCACAGCAGGCTCAGACACTGCTCCCCAAGCACACGGGGAAAGGCAAGTGGTACCTTTCAGAAGGGAACACAGCTGGGGTAGTGCTGGGGAGCTTGCAGGAAAACACTTGGAGACCCTTCAGTGCAAAAGACTATTTTCTATTAACTCTGTTTTTCTCAACAAAGAGGTTTGCTTTCTACATCAGAAAATGCTCCTTTACTGTCTGGCTGCACAATAGATGGGAGGGAGAAGGATTCATTTAAAACAGCAGAGAGCGGAGGTTACCTTGAAAGGACGAGGCATATCAGGACGTTTATATCTGAGATAAATCAGCCCAGCAACTACTAGTCCAATAAAAAGCCACCTGGCAAAACTGAGGAAATTCAGGAGGCTGTAGAGATCTCCGTTGAATAACATTATCATTGTGAGAGGATGCTGCAAAAGAAATTCAGAGCTTAAGAGGGGTTTAGTGGATTGATCTCTATTATTTTATAGCAGCAATGTCAAATTTCTCCACAGGGATAAGGAGCACAGCCTTTCGCAGACACCTGAGAGCCACAGATGCCAGGCTTGCCTTTGTCATGCAATCAGGTGTGTGATTGATACCTAGCTGTCCCCTGAGACCACATTCGATCAATATATATTTGTCCCGGGTGGCCGCACATGACCAGTACATATCTGTCCCCTCTGACCCAGACAAATACACAGCCCACACTGAAATTGTGGAGTATCCTGGGCACCGTTCTCGTGGGACCTGACAAATTTATTAACCCACTGCAGTTTTACTCGCTCATCGTGGTCACAAATGACAACAGCAGCTAAATTTTGGTTGCATCTGATCATATGAAAGTGGAGGTTTCTAGATGCCGTGTAGAAGGAAAAAGCCTTGTGGTCCCCAGCAGAGGAACCCAGAAAAAAGGGCATGGTAAAAGCTACTGTGGGATGCCAGCTGGGCACACCAGGATGCCACCAGCCTGGATGTATGGTACACCTTTCAAGATTCCAGGGTGTATGCTTATTGCACATCAGAAGTGCAAATATTTCTAAGGAGAGAGAAGCATTTAGTTGTCACTCACATGGCTACAGCACAGCAAGGAGGAGAGGGGTTGTTAGAATAAATACATTTCCTCCTAAAAAAGCTGGTCTGAGATAGAAGGCTTCTGTGAGGCTGGCAAAAGCTGATATGTAGAGTGTTACACCTTGGGTTAGATGATTAGCGTGGGCTACAGGGATTTATTGTAGGGTGATCTCCAGACAAAAGCAGAATATTTGTATCTTGGATCAACTCTGCAGGGTAGTCCCATGTGCGAGCCCATGCCCACAATGACATATTCCTTGCATTCGGGAATGCAGGAATGAGTTGACTTCATTGTAGCCCTTATTGAGGGAGAAGATTCTGGCAACAGCCTCTCTAGCTCTGTAACAAGGCAACAGGTGAAATCAGCTGCAGATGCAGTATAACGCTGGGCTAAGGAAAACTGATTTGTATTAGTTATCGAGACAACTTTGCTCTCTCTTTTTCTAAAGCAGTGAAGACAGCACGGATTTGAACCAGAAGGATCAATATTTCATATTTGGGTCTTTGACTTCCAACCTCTAATGACTTACAAAGTGCTTGGCTCTTTACACACCAATATTAAGCAAACTCCTTCCCTGTAAAGGTCAGAGGAAATTTTACCACTGAATTATATTCAGCAAGATTTCTTCTATATAGACTCAGTCCCTAAAAGTTTAAAACCTCCATTACAAGCATGAGAATGCAAGAAAAGGCTACAGGCAGTGAAGGGGAGCTACCAAGAAACAAAACCATCATGTAGCATTGCAATCAGATCACACGATTTCTTGGAGTTGCTACACACAACGTCTGTCAAACACCAAGGCATACATATCAGTTTGCTTAATTACTAAAAACGCTTTTTATTTAACAAGCCTCAAACATGGAACATGCTCATTTTCCCTTTCTCCTCAAGAGCACTTTCCTTTCCTACAGTGTGTAGACCTTGTAGGAAAATGCTAAAGTGTGAGCTAATGATGCAGAATATATCCTACAACTAGTCTAGCTGCAATAAAATATATATATATATATATATATATATGTATGTTCATATGAAAATCAGACCTTTACAATGGAAATCAAAGCACTGGTGTAACAGGACCAGATGCAATAGCAGAAAACATTTTTCAGGAAAAAAAAAAAAAAATTTTGCTAATTTCATTTCACAGAAAACAGCCAAGCAATTTTCAAAATGTGGATGCCTATGTGTGTGCACATATAGAACTCACCACCTCAGCTGATGCTTCAGAAGCGAGCTTATAGGCATCTGTAGCAAAACCCAATCAAATTCCAGTACGAGCGTCTGATCCCACTAGTGCACACTCCTAGATGCTCACACGTCTTCTGCTGTGACTTGAACTCCCCACCGCAGCAGAGGTCTGTCCAGACACATTACAGTCCCTGGTCCCAAAAATGGGGCTGAGCACCCACGCTAATGAAAACTGCAAGTTAAGTGGAAATCTCGGCGCTATGCAACCTGAGGTTTGAGGTCGGTGTCTTGACATTTTGTCCTAACATTTTACCATACAAATTAGTCTGCAATGCAAACACAGTCAACATTTAGCCTTGCTGCGACTTTAGAAGTCAGTAATAGGATTTCCACTAGAATACTGGTGGTTTTCCTTCGACAATTCACAGATTATTGCCCAGGCTCACGTTCTCTCATTTTTTTAATCACCGCTACACTGCACTGCTGAGGGTTCCCCTTCCATTATCTTAGCACATAATTGTTTGCATTTTTCACTATAAGGTGGTATAATGAGTCTTGAGGGTGCTCCCAGATGCTGGTGTTTAGCTGCACTTTCAGTTAAATGAATCAGGTTTTTTGTTTGTTTGTTTAACTGGAATTTGTTTCTCTGAAAGGGAACCAGCTCGTCACTAGCAGGCCCTTAGAAATAAAGGGCAATAAGACATGAATTAGGCTGCAGAGATTGGCAGTCAAGTGCGACTGACAGGACAGCAAGGAGACAACAGAATAAGAACAACTCCCAAATCTCATTCCTCTCCTCACTGTCCTCTGCCCTGCCCAAAGCCCACGTACGCATTAATAAATGAGACCCAAGCAGTGCCCAAATTCTGTTTGAATCCTCCAGAGCAAGACTGTAATACGAATTCTTGTGCAGGAACATTTGTTTGTATGATTTACCAAAACAATGACAGCTGGCAGAGGAGTGTGCTTGCGGACATGAATCATGGAGAGAATTTCCGGAAGGTGACCCTCGCGGGATGCAACGAAGAACATCCTGGTGGGAAATAAATGTGGACAGACTTTAAATGTGCTCATTACTGTGACTAGGCAAAGTGGCTCATGAAAGTCACAGAGCACAGCAGCACTTCTTAGGCTTGTTTGAGGTTTTCTGAGTGAAAAGACTAGGAAAACAAGCCCATCCGCAGAAATTAAAGTAATCTCTGAAGGTGTCCCCTCCTTAGCTTACACTGCTCGGTGTTTGGAATTAGTTAATGTTTTCCCTCCAATTTCCTTCCTTCACATGAAACAAAGCAGCCATTAATTAAGCACTAGGCTTGTAGAGATCCATTTCCAATCCGTTCAAAGGAGTCTAACAACAAGATACTAAACTCAAGAGGAGCAAGGTGAGAAAAAGCCCCACACCTGGTGAACATTACAGGCTTTTATCTTCTCCTGCTAGGAATGAATCCAATATTCTCCCTTCCCCTTGCTTCCTCACTTTTGGTGCATACCCCATGCCCTTCACCCCCCGTAATATTAGCAGTGCTCACCTGGAGACCGCAAAAATGCCGCCATTCATAGATCCAAAGCAGGAGAGAGCAACAAACACTGGCACAGCTAAAGAAAAGTTGCCCATTAGTCGTTCAGCAAAGGTCTGTCAGAGAAGAGACAAACACAGGGATTTTTTTCAGAAAACACGAAGGTAATTTTACTCTATTAACAGTTTAATAAATAAGCATGGTGACATTTATTTGTACCCCTTTTCTGCATCCCTTACTGCAAGTTGTGCTGCACACTTGTTGCCTCTTATTTTGTGACACCAAAGCTACCGCAGATGAGGTCTCCCCTTCCCTTACTCCTGACTGCATGTGGAAGATCACCAGTCAAGGGAAAGCTGTGGAGGTGGAACCAGGCCTTGATTTCTGTCAATTTAGACCACTATGGCTCAAAAAAAAAAAATTTTAAAAATGACCTAGTCTGAATGGATCAAGCTCTGCTCTGCATACCTAATATTTTTTTTTTACAGACTTCATTTTACTTAGCTGATGCTACCCAGCAGTATAGTCCTCCATCCATTCACACTTGATTGGTCCAGGTTACCAGAAAAGCTTTAACTGGAGTTTTGGGCACCACAGGAGACATGTGCAGTTTTCTTCAGGTTTGCAAAATGTTTTGTTTCTAAATCTCCCAAGAGCTAGGGATTTTGGTGATTTTTTAAAATGCCACATCAAGTGAAATAGCCACAGGCAGTGTCACTACTGGAAAGTGAATGGAAATTTTTATTTCCTCATTGAGAGTCAGATACCATAAATATTAAAATCAGTGGCATCACCACAATTCAGCAAAGAGGTATTTCCAAACCAGGTTGCCTTGCAACTTGTTCCCAAATGATCTCCAGTATTTTCAGCAACCCCCTTCCTAAGTACTCAGGACACACAGTATGCAGAGGCAGCGTTACCACTTCTTGCTACAAAGAACCCCCACCTCCACAAATATCTATGTTTCCCACTTCCTGGGAGTTCAGCCTACAATTTAGCACAGAATTTTTCAAGCACGCACTCAGCTATAAAATTTAAGTCCTACTGACTTTGTTACACCAGGTAAATAAACACAGTTTAATATTACATTACAAATGCTATTGATGGCCTTAAGTACAATCCCACTCATCAGTCAAAAAAATCAGACCAAGTTCACCAGGATGCTAATATGTGGTGTAAAAGAAGAGTCATAGAAAAGCCTGGTTGGACATGTCCCACCAATTTTTTTTACCCTAGAAATAAGACTATATCAACAAACACAACTGCAGCAGGGATACAGCTTTGTATTTTTCTTCCATAACTTACCACTGCTACAGCTTTTGAAAGCAGCAATTCCCCAGCACTGATTGTAGTGAAATAAGCCACGTTTGTTAACACATAGCCAACTGTGACGATAATCATTGAAATGCATATTGCGAGGGGTATGTTTCTGAAATACACAAGGTAGCTCATTATTTTGCAATCTGCTTGCTATTCCCTGAACATGAAACAAATAACATGAGAAGAAGTCACTAATGATGGTGAACGCACATTTGGTGATCCCAAAATATTGTAATTAGAAACTACCAGTAAAAAATAACATATCTAAGCAAAACCATCCAGACAAAGAAAATAGGTTTATAATGAAGAGGTGAGAAACCATTTGAGGAACAGAGTCCTTTGGAGGTACCAAGAGGTTGTGGTGCCTTCACTTCCCCTATGAGAAGTATGGCCCATTTGAGCTGCCAGCCCATGTTGACTCTCAAGCTAAGCCCAACAGAAAGGCAGCAGGTACCAGTGCTTGAACCAGCAATAAGGCAGATGACAGATGCAGGTGATTCAGCTCTTGGTCTATCAGGAGAGCAATCACAGTGGCATCTCCACCATACTCACTGGCACTCAATGACTGCCCACCTGGAGGCGGCTCGGTATCTTCCCCTGGATGCCAGAATGTCTAGCACGTGAAACACTTTTCTCTCCTCCTCTGTGCAATTCTTCCCTCACACCTTACGACAACCCAATTATCTTGCTCGCTGTTCAGGGGTACATGAGGGCAGAATATGACACAGAAATAGGAACAGCACAAACCTACTGCTAGCACAGCACAAATAGCACTGAACAGTACAAAACCCCTGTCTTCTAAGCTTAAAGGCAGAACAATACCGTGCAAATAAATAGCAACATTGAACTTGCATATACCATGTCCTCCCAGTCAGCAAAGCAGAAAAGCAAAATTATTTCTATTTTAAAGAGGCACAGTGAATTCATCCCAAGCCATACTGCAGGCAAATGTTTGAGTTAGGAATGAAACTCAGATACTTCAAGCATTACACTAGTCTCTTTCCACTTGGTATCATTGTTTGATATCATTGATGTCTGCATCGCACCAAGAAGAGACTCAGCTCTGAAACCAATGTTTGGTCCTTTAAGGCTGAGAGCTGCAGCTGGAAAGTCGCAGCATGTGTGCTCCCTCTGAGGAGAGAGCCAGGAGCTCCTGCTTCAAGGCTGGTGCCCTCCAGCTGCCTACATTCAGATTGCTTTTGAAGACATGCAAAGTTTGCTGCATTGAGAGAACTTTGCTGTGAAGGTCACACCCCATCAAGTGGGAGGAATTCCACACAATATGGAATTCTGGCGTCCCAGAAGACACCACAAGCACAGTCCCAAAGGACTATTGCAGTTACTTCTAATGAGGAAAAAAAAAAACCAAACCCACCTCATTTCTTGTTTTATTTATTTATTTTCCTCAAAGAAACACAGCTGGGGCAGAATTTAAGGATCCTCTTCAGTACCAGTTCTTATTTCTCAAAGAAATCCTTGACATCCCTCTGCCTGTACAGAGCTGAAAGTGCTCTAAACTGAGACTAAATAAATAAAGCACGTCAGTTTCCCCACCTCAGAAACCATGGTGTCAAATACCATCATTAGCTCAGCCTCACAGGTAGGTAAGAGGATTGTGCTGTATCACAGCACCAGATTCAGGGAGACACAATGATGCTGCGTTAACCCACTGCTATCTACCACACACGTCTCAAGGGAAGAAGCTGGAAGGAGGGGAGTCAGTCAGCTTGTGGGACGTGCTTGTCAGTGTATCACTGGAAAAACCACAAAACTCCCAACTCAAGAAATACAGCAGAACTACGTGTTGATAATATGCCCATGCAAAAAGTGGTTTTGTAGGTCAGTTCCCAGTTATTTTGCAAGCGTAAAATTTGGCTAAGTTTCTTACCTGACCTGGGAGCAAATTGCATTTGATCTGCTAATCATCTGATTCAAAGTAGGGATACATGGTTTCAAAGGCTCTCAGAACAGAGATTTTCAATATTATCTTCTGTAGCACAGATAAAGACTTCAACCTCCAAGTTACTGTACAAATCAGCACTTACTCCACCCTTAAAAAAAAAGGCCTCCAGGCAAAAGATAGCAAATCTGTACTATTTTCACAAATACCATTTGAACAAAACCACATTGTTAAACTGTCTTTGTCCATTCTCTTACCAAACACCTGCCTGCTGTATTCACTTCTAATTTAAAGCCCTGTCTAATTTCCTCTAAAACAAAATGGCATTTCAAAACGGGGTGGGGGGGGGGTGGGGGGAATATTTCGCACTTCCAAACATGACCATTTCCCTAGCACTGCGGGTCCTGCCCTGTAATGCTGAAGAGCACTAACCCCCTTGGACTGTAATACCAACAACAAACAATCAGGAGAAGAAGAAAAAAACCCACCAAACACAATGAAAAGCCAGAACTGGTCAGCAAGAATTAGTCATTAAAAAGTCTATTGACCATAAGTCCCTCCTGGAGCGGCACAAGGGCTGCTGAGGCTTCTAAGCTCCCAAACCCTCGTCTTCTGACCAAAGCGAGCACTCCAGTTGCGCCTCCTTTTGTCTCCAGGCAGGAGCAGGCCTTCAGAGGGCTGCCAGGCTTTCTTGTATTTCAGATACTCTCCGAGACTCCCAATCTTCTCTCCAAATCAGGAAAAAATCATACCTAAGTTCTAGTCTGTGATTAAATTGCCTCTATTGATGAAGATTCTGCCTTTCCACTGCTGCATCCTACGTCTCAAACACAACACAGGTTGTCAGCACGTTGTTGAGCCATATTTCTGATATAATGCAAATTTGCAACTGCCACACAACTAGCTGGGAGTTTTGGACTAGAGACTAGTTTTGGAGTCAGAAAATTCAAGAAAAAAACCACATTTTTCTCTTGAAGATTTTGATTCATTGAATCTAAAACTTCTGATGGAAATCTCAATTATTAAAGCAGAACATTTCTTAGGAAACAAATGTTAGAACTAAGGCAGAAAAATCATCCAGCCAGTAAAGGATGGCCAGTGGCTGAAAACCCATAGTGTTGTGCGCGCTCAAATACAGGAAACTGCAATATTTTATTCACTTAAAGCAGACCCATGGGTTGAACCTGCATTGAGGTTTCTACTGGCTACTACAGGGCAGTGCTTTCCTTTTGCACTTCATTTCAATGGATTTAAAAAATCGAGGAAAACTCTTTTCAGATCAGACACCTTGAGGTGTCAATGTTTGCCCCTAACCTGTACAGCAATTTGGAAGCCTCTTGGGCATTACTGCCAAGGTGATATTCTAATAGGCTGCTCCTTGGGCAGAAGGGGAACTGATTGCCAAGAAAGTGTTATGTAATATTCCTCTCTTCTCTCAGAACTTCGAATGAAATCAGTATCCAAAGGGGGGAAAAAAATTATGTGAGGAGACCTAAATCAGGAAAATATTGAAAATATAATTAAAATGTCTTTATAAAATCAGCTGAGAGGCAGTTAGGGTACTTCCTAAGCATCTGAATGCTGATGAAAATCGAACTAAATCTTCACGCATTTTGAGATTTACCCACCCCTAGCTACTATTCAAAAACAAATCTTCTCTTTCTGTCCTACATACAAAGCAATAGCAATGAAGAATCAGAACAGCTTAAACGAAAAGCACATCTACCATGCGCTTCCCAGATAAAGAGTGACTGAGGACTCTGCCATCACAGAGAA
This sequence comes from Laterallus jamaicensis coturniculus, assembly GCA_022605575.1. Lineage (NCBI taxonomy): Eukaryota > Metazoa > Chordata > Aves > Gruiformes > Rallidae > Laterallus > Laterallus jamaicensis. The sequence continues at coordinate 11,023,394 of JAKCOX010000005.1, forward strand.
ACTCAGCATAAGGGATACACAGCTAGTCCATCCTGTGGCTACACAGGGCTGCAATGCCTTGCCAAGCTATGCTCTATATGGCTTGGAAGCAAATTTCCTCCTTCTAGAGCCTGTAAAGGGACCCGGAGCCAGGGCACAGGGTTCAGTTAATCAGGATATCCACTGGGTTTTGAATTTGACCTTCCGTGTTGCAGAATCATAGATCTTCTGATAATCTGCTCCAGTACTGCTCTACCTCCTACAAATATTTTTGAGAGAAAAAGCACTGAGTAGACTGAGTAAGAGAAGGCAGGGGAAGGGGAGGGAGGAAAAAGAGAAATAAAGCCAGAGCAAGAACCTGGGGATAAGAAGAACAATGTCAATAAATCAGCTGAGGAACATTCCCAGAAGTCTACAGCTCATATCCCAGCTTAATGACAACTTTTATAACAACAAACAGCGAGCACTAAGAGCTGTGACCACTGCAGGCTGCTCTTCCTACGAAACAACAAGCACACAGTCAAATAACACCCCACGGAGCCAGCAGAGTTCACAAGCACGAAACTCATTGCCACCACATCCTCTGCTTTTAGAGGCCATGACAAAATAATTTCCTTGTGTCCATGTCAGTTCCAGATTTTGGAAATGCTCAAAGTTGACTGTCCTGGAAAAAGCTGTGCTGGTGGGACCCAGCTGGGAAACTTAAATAAGAAGGCCTAAACAAATTAATTACTGGTAAAGTTAGGTGAGCTAAACCACATCTTTATTGTGCTATGGAAACTGTTAAAAATACTGTTACATTTAAAGTAACTTTAAAAAAAGGAAAAGGAAAAAAAGGAGAAATGAAAAGTCCTAATTCCTTCACATGGCTTACAGGCAAGAATTTGTTTGGTTTTCGTGTCCAAGATCCTGTGTGTGCTTTCTTTAGCTGCAAATGTTCCACTACAGGAGTTTTGAGATCCTTTGCAAAAGTTCCCTTGTGCGATAATTTATTCACCATTTGCAATCTGTTAAGAGATTTTGCAACTGAACTGTTTCCAGAGTTTGGCACTCTTCAAAAAATCTAATCATCAATTGCACTGCCCACAGGGCCAAAGCTTGGCAGAAGTCACAAGTGCAAATTTATCCAAATAACCTGATGTTGGAAAAATTAACCAAAAACAATATGGAAAGCCATTTAATATTCCCAGGAGTTCAGTGCAAGATCAGATGATGTATAGGCTTGGCTTAGGAAGTGCAGCATTCCGGAGCCTAGCCTATATTTCTCACCGTTCCCAGGCAGTCATTCTGCAAGCTGTGGCAATCCCAAGCCCTGCACAGCAAAGCAGTACATTTTGATGTAAACTTACTTATCTGATGCATGTTTTTCATGCAAAACGCAGCCTACAAGACAGCTCATTACACTGAAGGGATCAAAAGTTTTTCATCATATCAAGGTGTGAAAAAAAATGACGATCTCACCCATCTGTCAGGAGAAAAGAAGACACAAAACTTTAAAGGAGGCCACCTCCTAGGCCAAAATCAAAGCCAGGCATAGTGTGGCAAAAGGGATGAGAATCATCACAGCACCTCTCAGATGCATGCATTTGTAAATGCTAATAGAGGTCTTGGCAATGACTGAATTTAGCAAAGAGCTATTACTGTTTATCATGGTGAAGGTTCTACTCAGCAGACCACCGCTTCTCCCCCTCCACTGCCTCCCAATATGTTCCAGCCTTATGTTCCAGACCAGAGCTGCTGTTTGAGGGCTTGCAGCTTAGACACTATTAAATTACGTGACTTCTCTTCATCTCCTTTTGATTATGATTTTCCAGGAGAGAAACAAAAAAAAAAAGGGGGGGGAGAAGACTAGCTATGAAGCTGTGATCTCATTTACACCACCACACGCTCTGCTGATGTTAATGACAGAGTGAACATTAAAGAGCTCCCTTTGCCATTCTGACGCATTGGTTCTTGACATCTGCAGAAACACAGCACCATGACACTGGGTTAACTGAGGGAAGAATCAGGCCGCAGCCTACATTAAAAACCTTCTTGCTGTCTCTCCCCCAGCAAGAGAAGAAAAGAGCTTCTACTGTGTGCCTAATTACTTGCTTTCCTCCCAGCGTTTGACTTCACTGGTTTGGATTATAATTGGTTACAGTTCATAAAAGGGGTCTTCTAGGACCAACTGACTTTAAAAGGTGCTACAAGTGGGCTGGGAAGGGCAGAAGGTTTTATTACTTCCCAAGTGGTTTTGAATAGCCTTTCCAGCAGGCTTTCCTAAAAAGTGAATTAGCAAGAATTTGCTCTTGGCTAAAACTTAAGCCCTAGAAAGAATCACAGAATTATAAGGGTTGGAAGGGACCTGAAGTGATCACTGAGTCCAACTCCAGAAGATACTAGTTGCACTGGGTAACGCTGTTCTTCATAACATCTCCTGCAGCCGAATCCTAGCAGGAAGTCCCAGTCAGAAGCAGATCTTTCAACAAGCCTGGAGAGACTAAGGCTAATTGTTTCGCTTGCAAGATGATTTGCTTCATTCTAATAGAGATGTGAAACTGGCTGCAGTCACACTGTGTACCGAGTCAGGTCAGCAAGCTGGATCTCACCAGAGTGCCATATTCATTTACATCACAGCCCAAGCCCTGACTTGTCAAGCTAATGCCTTTTATGAAACACTTTTCTTTGAAGAGCGCAATGGATTACTCCAAAACTTGGACAACCCAGCTAAAGAAAGCTGTCATGCTCAAGCAGGATCCTGAATCTTTTTGGGCTGAGTGGATAGCATTCCTGGCATTCCCAAAGAAAACTAAGCCCAGACAGCAGATATTAAAGATGACAGCTTAAATCCACAAAGGACTTTTGAGGTTACAACATTTAATATTAGTCACACTGTCTCTACTTAGCCATGCGTGTTTCTTGTATGGCAAGTGTGCGAGCACTACTAGGAGCCAGAAAGCAAGCACCAGACGCAGTACATAAAGCTGCTAAAATAATATGAAATGCAAGTAAAATGAAGAGCTTATTTTTAAAAAATATCTCTTTAGGAAACAGAACACAGGCTTGAAACATAAGATATAAATCATCCCTTGTGACTCCTGAGTCAACTCTTTGATAAACCATTTCCATACATCCATCAAGTGCCAGTATCCAACGTCCTCATTACTTCACTTGCAAACTTCTTATACAAAGTTTATGAGTGTTTCCAAGTGATGCATGAATAACCAGACCTGACTTCTATTTTCCACTGTAACCCCAAGTCATAGCCCTTCCAAGGACCCCAAGGTCCCCAGGACTTAAACCGGCTTTTGTCCCTTGCTGCAATGGTGAGGCCTAGCCCTGCTGCGTGAAGTTAGGCTTACCCTGGAAACTCAAGTGTGCTTGTCCTCAGAGAGCCTGGGAGGCTTCCCTGGAGAAAAGCCAGGTACCTGAAAATGGGGGCAGCAGCTAAGCAGGACGTCTAGCAAAGAACGTGCAGTAACCACTTCAGCACCTAAAAATGACAGTGAAGATGCCTGGGTGAAGATATTGTAATTAAGGTATGGTTTAGGTTGGACCTGGAATTAAAACACTGTCTGACACTCTCTTTCACAAAAGCTTGCTTTTTAAAAAACAATGTAGTCTAAATTCAGAGGGTTCAGATTCAAATATATCACTCCTGCACCTGATGAATCACTTTCACGCTTCAACCTCACATCAGCATTGTGACATCCTCCCAGTATTTAATTTGTGGGAAATTTTCATATATACTCTAGGAAGTTTGTGACCTTTACCACCAGACACGCAAAAATTCAGATTTGACTTTTACTGCCTGGTTCCTGCTCAACCAGGAGATGAAGGGAACACCTCTGCTCTTTCACAAGCTCTGGCACTTTATTTTCTTCTGAGGCCTATTTGCTGGAAGTGCTTACAGCACTGCCAGTAGTGTAGACTACGGTGAGAAGCAACAGTAAATCATGATGCTTGCTTGGGGGCAAGGAAGCTATAACCACAAACCTGACATGGGGCTGTAAAAACAAAACACCTGCCTGCACCAAACTGGCGTAGGGAAATGAAGGGGAGTGGGACAGGCCTGATTCAAAGTACTTCCTCCAGGCTACCCTATTTAGCAAAGAATCTCAGGCTATATTCCTCTTAACTGCTCTGCACAGACACATACCTTGCTGCCAGACATAAAGCAAGTGTAAAAAGGTTATGAAGAAATTGTGTATTAATAGTGTTTCTTTTTTTATTATGTTAAGGTCTCATGGGAATTCGGAAATTATCAGTTCCCTGAACCCCATTTATCAACAGCGTGTACTTTCCCCAGGCAGAATTGCTTTTTGTAGGAAAGATGCTGTCACCTGAAGCTCCCCGCAGACATACAAGTGAGCAGAGCTGCTGTCCTGCATGGCCACTTTCCTGCAAAGCACAAAGACAGCAGCCAGCAGAGCGCTAGGAGAAGTTGGAGGCAGTATTTATTTGGGGGGCTTGAGGTGGGAATGAGCAGGTCAGGCCTTGTAGCTGGGAAACCTAAGCAAGCAGACAGCAGCTACCACACAACAATAACGTCACAGCCAGGGAAAGAGATTACACGCTTGCAAAAGGAATCCCCCCCTGTCTGTCACAGCACCCTTCCATAACGCCGCAGGTCCCCGAGCATTTGCAGGCAGCAGGGCTGGGGCGGGAGCAGAGCCCTGCCTTGATCGGTATGCATTTCTATTGTCTATACCGAGGACATATGTTTCTGATTTATGGCACGGCAAACGGCAAAGCGACACTTTGAGTAATGCAAGGGAGCAGGCTGGTGAGGCTGCTATCATTCCCAAAATGAGCTGCTCGAGTTCAGAGGCAGGGAACAAGCCACCTGAATACAAAACACCCAGCTTAGCTCCTGTGGAGGGTCCAGGAGGGAACGCCACCCCCTCGGCCCCACAGCTGAACTTTTTAGGAAGCATCACTGGTAGCATATTAATGAGTCCTTACTGTTACACAGGAAGACGAATGCTTAGGTGCAGAGAGGGACAGAGGGAGGAGCATGTGTCTTTGTGTGTGTGCGTGCATAAAAGGAGCCAGATTTTTCATACTTGTTAAATTCCTTGACATTTAATTTTGAGCAGGAGAGTTTCCACAATGCCAAGGACCATAAAGGAACAATTTGCTGCTGTACGTTACCATTGATATTTCGGCATGAATGAAAATTGCACCATTCGGTGATCAAAAGTGCAGCTACTTATAATAAGAAGCACCATGGAAACTGAAATATCATTTACCAAGAAAGGTTCTTCTGAAGGAATTCAAAATGAGAAAACTGGTGACTTGCAGGTGCATTGAAGCATTAGCATTTTAAAAGACGTAAAAGGGTTTAAATGGAATTAAAAGGAGATGTCTTAACAATACTGCACTGCTGTGAAGGGGCTGTCAGGCAGTTAAATAGTTTTCCCTGCAGAAAGCCAGGAACGGAGGCTCTTGCTAAGGACAGCCCAGCAGACTGGCTACAGAGATGGGACAGCCCACACAGCACACCAAAATCACTCTGTAAGAAATACTACGTACCAAAGAGAAATTCAGAAAACTCCAAGTGTGAGCTGAAATATGCCTTTGTAGTGTGCTGTAGCGGGAGGCACTTGAATGGAGTTCAAATGGGAATATCAACTTTTTATTCCTTATTACCTTCTGTGCTTCAAGAAAGGAAGTATCAGTAAACTGAAATTCTCTCTCACTAAAACTTCATAATACTCGAACTACAATCACATGCGTAGGAGAAAAGCTTTTTTTTCTTTTTCTTTTTTTATGAAGCGATGAAGTGATGTTGTGAAGAGAAATACACAAAATTTTCAAATTCACCAGTAGGCTGGATTTTCCTTTTTCACTGTCTAAGCTGAGAAATCTTCAACATAATCCTTAGAAACCCCTCCACAAATCAAGTTCTTTCCAGTTTGGATAGTGACATTAAATAGCCAGAATTATTAAACTTTTTCAATGATCTTGGGCAGTATTGTCAATGAGACTTGGGATTTTAAGGCTGACTCCTCTTTTCAATTGCATACTGTTCAGCATAATCTCTATGTCTATGACATAGACATGTCTATGACATAGTATGTCTATGACATAGTACTTTCTCATGCCAAAATTTTAAAATGAAAGCAGTAATGAGGGTTTATACAGAATTTACCACAGTATCTCTTATTCTGACTCAAAATCAACCTATTAAAAGCCACACACTGGTGCCACCAAAAAACCCTGCAGCCTGGGACTCCACAGCACACTGCCCATAACCAGCATCCCTGACCTGTGCCTGAAAGTAAGCCTGGAGAAAACACCAACTCTGTGGAGCAGGACAAATTTGTATCTTAGTTCAGCAAAAGTGCTTGCAAGGCTTGTTTCACTAACCAAAATAAGCACATAGTAGGTGGCTGAGTTCAGGTCACTGTGGGGGAAAGTATTTTCTTCGGAGCGGAGAAAATACATAATTTGGGGGTTGGTTCTGATGATTTCTGGAGGTCCCTTCCAACCCCTACAATTCTGTGAATCTGTAATTCATTACATCCCAGAGTAGTTCCTCTTGGACAGCATCCTGACTCTGACAACACCATGCCTAGGTGGCCTACAGTTGGGCCCTCCTTGTGCCCAGGATGGCCCACAACTAAAAAAGAGACTCTCCTCATGACCGTTGCAGGCACCAAACAAGACTCGTAAAGTGATTTTGCTTCTTTTTCACATCTACAGAAACATTCTGTCCTTAGACCCACAAGAAGCACATCCTCTAGTGAAGTCCAGCCCAAGGAAAAGGGATTTCATGGTCTTCTGTGCTCTTTGTGTATAAACCTTTACTTTTATCTGGTTTTGCTTAGCAGCTGCTTTTTTCCTGTAACAAACAGATATGAAAAAATAGAAGCACCTGTCATTCCGTCACTGCAGGATGAATCTAATTCTTCTGCTCTCTAAAATAACCCCACGCAGAAGTTAAATCTCCTGTCAGACCAGAATGCTCCTATTCTCTATCCATTCTCATGATCTATGGAGGAGGTGTCTCCATTACTGTTAGATCTTTTCAAATGATGACATCAAAAATACTCCTCTCAGGGACATTTCATTCCATCATACTTCAAAAAATTAAACACTGTTATTATACGGTCCAAGTTTCGCAATGAACAAAACATAATAACAAGGTGAAGATGCAAATCACAGTACTTGCTCAACAACAAGTGTTAGAAGTGAATGAGGATTGACAGAATAGACCACAGCAGTGTGACTTGTAAAATGCAGATTACTCACTTTACAGCTCCTCTGGAGCTGTTATAATCTTATATAAATCCTCCTAGTTTACAGCCCATGGATATAGGCTGTACTGTAATTTAAATTACTGAAAACCCTTATGGGTTCTATAGTTAACAATATTCTTTTCTTAAATAAAATATTGCTGCCACGTTGTATTTAAAATTCCAGCAGACTCACAGCCTAAAATCAAAGTATAAGCTACTCTGTAAGCGACCCACTCCCAGAACATCAGTAAAACCAGAAGTGGGCACGTAAAGCAGCTACCCTTAGCTGTTGGAGGGGCTGTGCTGGGGAGTAGGGATCTCAGCACTCACTGGCTAAGGACCTGCAACCTCCTCTGATAGAAGTTCAGCAACCACATGGAAAGGGATATACTCAGCAAGGAAAGATGCACTAAACCAAACTGTCTTGATTTGAAAAGACTCTTGCGCATCTTAACAAGAAGTCAGCAACTTCACTACTTATTGAAGCCATACAATCAAAATAAGACGACTCCACTGGATTCCTCATCCAAAAAGACTGTGTCAAAGTTGAGTAAGTTATTCTGCCAGCTGAACCGAGCAGAATCTATTCCTTCTCTTGTGTACAATAATACCATTACTATTGATATTTCGACCATCCTGTTCTAAAGGATAAGTACTTTTGATGACATCTCAGGCATTAGTGACTGTTTTTTTCTGTTATAAAGCTCCAATCTGATGCACATGAGTACAATAAAGAACCTACTACCCTTGCAATTTCAGGAGCCCATCACTTTATTTGTGTTTTATTCTCCCATTTTGTATTTTATACCAGTAAACAATGCTATCTCACCTTCTCCACCAGTTAGTTGCCAGTGCCAGCCTACACAAGTCTTAGATGGCGCCCTAATAAAAGGTTACTGTTAATGGCACACAAGATGCTGCAACAGCTCTTAGTACAACACTGTGCTCACCTAACACCAGATTAGCACTCTGCATGTAGTCATTTCTTAGGCTCAGCTTTAAAGGGAAAAGGAAATAAAAGGGGCACAAAGAGGCTTGTCCTGTTCTGCAGCCAGGGCAGGATGCGCCACAGCACAGATTAGAACATCTCATTGTGAACCGAACTAGCAGCCTCTGCCGTATGTAACTAGCCATGGATAGTGAGGGTTGGTGTGTTTTTCCAAGAAGCAGGAAAAACAACTGTGAGACTTCCCTGTTTTCTACACACAAGATGCAACCAATGCTGACACTACCCTGAGCAAAGACTGCTCTACACCTATGCAACTTTATAAGGAATTTCTTGGCTGCTTCTGGTATTTGCAGTGAGATTTCAGTGTTATTTGAAACACAGATTTAAATCTCAGACCGAGACATTAAGGTGAGTGCTCAGAACCACCTCCATCACAGCTAATGCAGTCGGTAAATAAGGAAATAAAAGCACCAGCATCAGAAGAAACCAAGCTCCCGTTTTCAAGTGGGAAGGGGAAAACCCAGGAGAGGTTTACCTATGCTGCTGAGCAGCATCAGCACCAAAAGCTGTGTAAACCACGCGAGTTCCCTTTCACAAAGAATATAACCCCCACAGGGCCCAGGGTGATAAACATGGAGGTCTGTGGGGATGTCACAGGGACTGCATCAAAAGGCAGGCTCTGAGCCACTCACCTGGACACAGCTTTGTCACCTCACCCAGCTGTTAGCCCAAGGCACAGGCTGATAGCTGTTATCAGGCCAGTGCAATCAGGGGTTTTGGGCACTGTGTTAGCACACAAAGAGCCGATACATCATAGTAACATGAAAAAACTGCTTCTTGAGCCAGTAATTCTTACTTAGACAAAACATTTGCTGATTTGGCAGGGTATGCTTGGCACAAAGGACTCAGTGCCATGGCTGGCACTCTAAGTGTATAGCTACAGCTTTATCTCATTCCTACTTGGGCAATTCTAATTATTTATTTATTTATTTGTTTTACCTAATCTGTTTATAACTGACCTGGTGAGCCTACTGACTTCTCTACCTACCACCAATGCCTGGCTGTCTCACCTCTTCTCCAGTAAATTCAGTCAGGCCACCTGCTTATGAACTACCAAAAAAGAACAAAAATACCTAACGATAGCCTGGGACCTTTGCTGCGTCCGAGAGATGAGCTAGCTTAGCCCTGGGAGACCCATGATCTTGCCAGAAACATACAGTATGTTTTACAGCTCTAGGCCTTCAGCAGTACATCAGTCTTGCAAGAGCTTTTTATTCCTGCAATGAATATTCTGCCGAGCAGCTCAGGGTTCTCATAAAGAGGATACCGTCGCCCTTCTGTACAGGCACTGCCACGTCCCTCAGAAGAATGGATGTTAGAGCAGTCTCACATGTATTTCAGGTGGCATAATGAAGGAGAACTCAAGAAGCTTCAAAGGTTACATTGGTTTGTTGTTACATTAGCCTACTGGTAAAGCAGATTAGGCTTTTGCCAACTACCCAGGGAGGCTGTGAATAAATGTTTGTTTTACTTCCTTAACAGGACTGATTCATAGTAACAACGACTGACGTAAACAAACAGAAAACGAGAGAAAGAAAAAAAAAAAAGAATAGGGAAAGCAAACACACCTTGCACTCAGCAGGTTATCACATCGACAAGCAAACCAAGCCACAAGGGCTGGGAGGGAGCAACTTGCTCTGTAGCGATGTGATGTTGTGTGAGGAAAACAAAACAACCACAGCAGTGGCAGTCGGGCAGCCACTATCCCAAGCTGCAGCCAGCACGTAGGCTTACCGTACGCTTACACCACAGAGCCATCAAAGCTCTGCCAAACTCTGAGCCTGAGGTGCTGCAAGACTCTTGGTGACAGCCAGCCAGATCCCACAAACCTTCAGGATGTGTGGCACCCTTGAGAGACACCTCCACCATTATTGGAGGGAGGGTGGGAAGCTCCAGTTGAGTTCATTGAACTTTGCCTCCTCAAAAGAGGTGCCATGGGTTGGCCAAGGATGAGAAACCTGACTGGGGGTTTGCCTCGTAGGCATCTGCTTCCGTGCAGACATTTGACTCTTCTGTGTATGCTCCAGGCAATAACCTGTACCCGGGCACAGCATCTTACATCACCAGCATTAAAATGACAAAGGCAGTTGCTTATAAAAACCAAAATGTTGAAATACCCACATCCCCCGCAGAAGAGATCAGCCCAGATCCCTTTCCTCCACTACTCTTGGATCAGCAAAAACATGGCTAAACATCACAGCAGCCCACATGCCTGCTTGTCCGCCCTCCCCCCTGGTCAGCACCAGGAAGCTCTCTGCTCCAGCAGAGCACTCCTAAGGTGTCTGCTGGAGCTGAGAGCTTCCTGGGAGCCTGCCCGAACAGTCCATTTTCAGAGCTACAAGTAAACTTAAAATGTCTCAAGCACTTCCAGAATTCCGAGAGATTTTTGTTCATTTTCATTTCAAGTTGGGCCTTTTATCTCAAACCACAGAGCCCTCCGTAAACAGAAACAAACATATCAAAGTGATTGCTTCTGAAGTGTTGCCTTAACGGATGGAGAGCATCACGCGGGCAGGATGCCTTACCCTCGTCCCTCCTGGCAGCAGAACCACTGCTAACCCCGCGCCCCTGTATATATCTACAGGGTATAATGGCCTCTGCCTTTGCAATTTATCTTTCCCCCTCTCTTTTTCCCCCTCCATCCTCCAGCTATGTCTGTTGAATCTCTTTGATTTTCAGGCAGCTAACTACCTTCCAGATTTCTGTGTTAACATCCTTGCAATGTCTCTATTAAATTCTTGAGGTGTAAAAGGAATCCAGATCAGATCCTATGTCAGATAATTAGGAGAAAAAGAATAGCGATAGCATTATTAATAGCAATACACTTCTCCACAGTTAAAGCCCACCACAGCAATACTGGTCTCACCCTGTGCCCACAGCATTCATTTTTGTTCTTCCATTTCTCCAGCCTCTCTTCCTTAAACACCAGTCCGAGGCATGTGCTGCAAGTTGACTTTGACCGTATGAAGTATTAAATAATACCACAAAAATCAAACAGAACAAATTAATAAAGACAGCTACACTTTTTCCCCCCCTCCCAGTATTCCTTCAAAGTTGGAATCTGTATTTCCTAGTCCTGAATATTTCCCTGTTCATCAGCTCAACTTTTGCATAAGTAGGACCTTTTTATACAAGGAACATAAATGTTTGAACAGGTAATTATGTAAGTGACCTTGCCTTTCTTCATTCAATACTGAATTATTAGTCTCCTCAACTGTAATTTTATGAAACATCCTTATTGTCTTAATTAATGATCAAGGTACAGCTTTGAAACCTTTGCAGACACTATAGATTCCTCCAGTCTCTTTTCAAATTTACACATACAGACTGGCATATCACTTTAAGCCCCGTCACAGGTAGCTCTTCACTGCAGCCAACAGCTAAATATAACATAGCAATTTATTTTATTTTAACATTAAAATAGAAGGATAATAAAGTGGAAGCAAGAGGTAGAAAGAAGTCAGTGGAGCTAATTCAAATGCTAAATTGGTGTTTAGAAAGCAGCAGCGAATAACAAAGATGCTGGTGCCTGACAACTGCATCAGCGGATCATTTCTCTCTCTCATGGTGTGGAATTGCATCCTGGACTCAGCGGTGATATAAGCAACTGAAAACATTGGGGCAGGGGGTGGAGGGGGAGAAAAAGAAACTGCACAAGGGAGGAGAAAAAAGAAATAATAGCAATGTTGAATGTGTCAGATACAGATTCCTGAACATTATAGACTGTGATACCATCCATCAGGCCAGTCCCTAACTAAATGCACAAGGAAAATGTGGCTACTGGAAAGCGGTCTGCACCCACAGCAGCTGCCTCTGACAGTCTGCTGAGGTAAGGAAGAGGGATAGCACCCAGTGAGATCTACAGCCTTTTTGTTATCCCTGCTGCTGCATCCCTTGCTCTATATTCCAGATGACAGGTGAATTCATGTGGCGAGAGAGTCATCTTCCCAGCCCCTCTGCTGTTGGCATATACTGCTCTGATGGATTCAAAGCACAGCTCAGGCACAAACTGCACGTGTCAAAGACAATGCGGGGGATTCAGGCTGACAGAGTGACTTTCTGTGCACATCTGGATCACAGAACACATTGTTTTCCAGCTGTGCTCTGTTTCCTCTCTCTTATGACACAGTGCTGTTGTTGAGGAGGACCTGCTGTGCCCATGGGGCAAGGGACACCCAGGTGTGGTGGGAGGAGTTTGTGCTCAACACACTAAAGTGGGGAAATAAGAATCAAAGGACTGAATCTGCATCCTCGTGTGATGCCATTCCTCGTGTGCTGGAACTCTCACAATGTGCGGCGACAAAGGAAAGTCTGCACTGCAAGAGTCCAGGGTAACCCACATTATCCAAGCCATTAAGCTAGTTCACTGTAACTGAAGTTTTAAAAAAGAAGGAGGGGGTGAGAAGAACTCAACTACTTGGGTTTTAATTTGGGTATCCACTGTCAACTCTATCCTGACCTTCTCCCTCTTTTAACTCAAGCTGCTAATACTTTTAGAATCACAGTTTCCCCTGTTCCCTCTAACTGGTTGGAAATAATTTGTGGATTCAGTGACCCTCACCAAATTCTATCACAGACAGACTCCCAGGTACGGCTCCACAAGCACATTGCAGCCCTGAAAAGGTTTGCAAGTCTTACATGTGGCTTCATCCTTGGCAGAACCAAGAGATTATCGGTGTTAGGGCATGCACAGCACATCTCACGGGGCGTGGGATGGAGAGAGTAGAGAGAAGCTGGAGACAGAACTCGGCTGAACCTGACACAGCTTCTGCTGATCCAACATGGACTTTTCCCCCATGATCCTTTAGCTTGTGACTCTCAGAGTTCCACTCACTGACATGCAGGGCAGTGCAGCCCCCAAAGCATTAAGTCCTGAAGGAAGTCCAGTGGCTTTTTACAAAAGCTTATTATTCCTTATTGATTTACTGGCATGCCCATTAGGAATTAGGAGGTGCTACAAGAAAACCTGGCTGCAATACTGCTATGTCTCAACTCAGGTCATAGCTGGCCGAAAAGTATTTTCCGTATTTTGCCCCTTGGATCTGCTGTTGGTTTTGAATCCAAGCTGCCCAAATCATCAAACATTAGCCAAGATGAGATGCAAAATTAAGTAATAATTACTCCTTTCTACCAGCAAGTTGTATTTATGAAGCACATCATGTCACAACTGATGACAGCATTGCTTCCCATATGCAATTTTGTCAAGCAATTCTCAGCCTGACATCATACTTGTGGTCTTCGAGTGACACGGATGGGGAAACCCCAGTGTACCAAACTGTAGAACAATTAAAATCTACCAAACCAGGATTTTTAGTGTTAAAAAGTTTATAAATAACAGCAAAGCAACTCAGAACATTTGGATGCCACTTGTAAGATATTTTCCAGCTTGCAGCAAGAGAAGAAGCAGCATCCTTTTTTTATTTCCTCGTGAAATGCAAAAAATTAGTGCCTATAACCGAGATTTAAGAAATCTGAACCCACCAAGAAACATGCATCTGAGACCAAAACACTTCGTTTCAGAAGTGAATTATCAGTCCTTTATGAAAACTATAACAAATGAGCTGACAGTGTGAGGCATGCAAAGCAGTAAGCAGCCAGCAAGGTTAGTTAGACAGCAACAGTGAAGGGAAGTTCATTTTATTGAGAACGCTCCCAGGCTGGTGAGCCAGCTCCTGTGAGCTAGAAATTGTGTCTGAGAGGGAGAAGTAGACACGCAGATACTACTGAACTGCATTCCCAACGAAACGCTTTTTCACACAATTTACAAATAGCAAAACCCCTGCTTGATTTTGTTTAACCATATTTGGTCAAGTGAATTAATTTGTTTTCTTTATTTGGCAGATTCAGCTGCCCGTTAAAGGATTTTATTGTTCTGAAGACATGATTGTGAATCTATCATTTTATCCCTCACACAGGGCACAATTAAACAGTGGATGTTGGATTCACCAGTGTTTGGACACATCTTCTGGGATGCTTAGCAGGTATCTGAGGCAGCCTGTTACGCTGTTAAGTACAGCAAAATTTAGAAAGAGTAAGATTTCTATTGAAGGGACGGATTAAAATAGCTTTTAGGAGGGTAATTAGAACATCCTCATTCTACAGTGGAAAATAAATAGACAAATAGAAAAATAACTCAAGAAGTAAGTGGTATCTTGAATAATAAATGGTAATGCTCACTTTACTGACCCAACTTTCCCTTTAATGTAATCTGCTGAATCCACATGAGCAAATGGGCTTTACAAAATATTTGAGAGATTAGCATTCGTCTCTTTTGGTTATCTTCAGATAAAATATCACAAGATAATCCCATAATTTCTTTACTGAGTATTTGGCACTGTAGCCTCACATGAAGAAAATGAATCGGAGTTAAGGGTATCTTTTAACAGTAAGTGGAACAGAAAAACTCAAGGAAGCTTTCCAATTCTGCTTTTACCTAGAATACCCACATCCAGTGTCAGGCTTGAAAGATAGGAGCTGCATAGATGCCCAGCTACTTTGTGAGAAAGGCTTGTTTGACATTCATTTAAAAATAAGGTTGCTTCCCCATGGGAGCACCCCCAGGGACCTACACAGGCATCCTTGTTCCATGGAGACTTTACTGGGACCTACAGAAGCCACATTCAGGATTCAATAAATCTGCTAAAGCCTTCAGTTCAGGGAATAGGGGCTTATATTTTTAAATCCAAATACATTTTTTGTTCCTTGTAGCCTCTGGCTTACCCTCAACCTTGGAAAGACATAGATACTGAAAAAATAAAGACAGGAGGTGATACCTCCCACTCCAGAAAGTGGATAGAGAAAAGAAGGCGATGAGAGAAAGGAGAGAATCAGGAGGTGAAGAGATGAAGTAACCCAGCCTTCACCCTCACAGCAAGCTTGTGCCTGGGCCAGATCTCTTTGAGTCCCGGTTCAGTGCTCCAACTACACCATCTTTTCTGAATAAAAAGCAATGATGAGGTGCCACAGGGAGATAAACTCCCAACTTCATTCATTTTCAGGTGCCTAAGATAATCAACATCAATACTCCTTTTCAGAGTGAAGCCTGCGATTAAATCATAAAATCACAAAAATGAACAGAGAACCAGAGAGGGCAAAGGAAGGCTTGCATCCTCTCAATTACCATTAAAATATTTGTCATTGTTCTGATGACTAGAAATAATTAGGCTGTAGATCGGTGGTGAGCAGCAGTACAACTCAAGTTTCTGATTGGATTTTGGAAGGGTGGGGTGCATCCTAATTTGAAGTGCCAAAAATCAGATGGCTGCAAACACCTGGGGATATGGAAGTTTTAGTGTCTTAGCCACCATTCCCCTCCATCTGCATCTTGATGATGCTTATACACCCTGAAAAAGCCCCACCTAATGCCGCATTTCTCTCGCTCAGTCCTCAGAGAGGCCAAGTGTGACTTTAAGTATTAATTAATACAAATGGGTCATACATATTAGATTAATTAGACATGGGACTTGAATTATTTAAACCCAATATAAAACCAGTTAAATCAAACGTTGCGATATCCTGATTTTACAAAGCATCTGACAACACCAGGCTTTGGTGACTCACTATACATCTACTGCTTCTTGGTTCCTTAGAAAAGAAGGAATAAATGAAGTGAGAAGAACACTGGAAAAATCTAATAGACAAACTGACTAATCTCAGACCCCAAGGTCATAGCAAAGCAATTCATTTCTTGGCTTTTCAACAGACAAGACATGATTTATCAATCTGAGACCAGGCTTATAAACACTATACATCTCAATAATATGTTCTTTGCACTGTGTAACTTTTTAAACAATGACAGATTGCCTGGGCCGGACCAAAGTTATTTTACAAACAGAAACAGAATATTTGCAAATGAAATGGCCCAATGGAGGGAGTTGGGGGAGCGGGGGGGGAGGGAGAGGAGGATGAAAAAGGAAAAGAAGAAAGGATTATGCCAAACAGCAACTATACTTAACTGTAACTGCAAAGGAATCTAACTTTGTGCCATAAAATATTTCCAGAATCCACACTCTTTAAAAATCTCCTTTTGATTTATAGAGCTGAAATTGAAGAGCACTGAAGGTAAAAAATATTTCCTAAACTCAACAACACAAACTAAAACTTACACTGCCAAAGAACTAATATGATTTTGAGTTAAAGGAGGCCTGTGAACCAGCATCTCTAGTTTTCCGCTTGATCACAAACCTCCTTCAAGTCATTAAAGAATTCAAGTATTGGTTTCACTTTCATAAAAGTGAAATATTTTTTTCTTTCTCTTCCAACAGAAGCCAAATCTTTATAATGTGAGGCATTCAGGCTCATCATCTGCTTGTGCAGGGGACAGAGAACAGGATTTTTGTTAAGCAGTACTTGCTTTGGCCAGCACTTGACACAATCTGGCCCTGACTTTGATGAGGGTCTGAAGACTAATGTAGAACCATTCCCATGTTATTTTCTCATCTGGAGTCCGTAAAAGTTCCTGACAAACTAAAGCACTGATCCTGGACTCTGCTCTGCCTGGGAAGCTGGGAGGGAAGTGCTGTCTGGGCACAAGCTGCTTTTAGGGTCTTGATTGAAAAAGCCTGGTCTGTTTCTTGAGAGTACAGAGTGGATGCTCAAGAATACAGATGAACTCAAAGACTATGTATAAGAAATGAGTTTGAAAGTTCAACATGCTTGATTTCCAGTCCTCTAAATTTACTGCTCTGGGCAACACAGCTCCTGTCAATTTTCAGGTGACAAATTCTCTCCGAGAGACCCGGCTGTTCCTTCACTCACTTATTATTTAGACAATACAATACGACCTCAGTTTGAGTAGGGCTGATCCTTATAATGTAAGAAAATCAAAAAGATCAAAGCTGCACATGATGTGGCTGCAGGGGGGTATTTTAGTGAAGCTCTGCTTCAAGGGTTATTCAGATATTCCATTTCAACCTGCAATTGCTGTGGACCCAGCACATGTATGCAAAGCACCATTTTCAAACGTAAAAGGAACTTGTTATTATGCTTCAATGTTGTTCCACATATTCTTGATAATAAAATTATTTCAGGCTCTTTTTAAAAGGGAAAAAGTACATTAAAGCAACATCAACCTCATGTTGCTTCAGGTCCTACTAATGCTCTATGAGGGAAGCACTTGAACAAAGAGGAATAAAGAAATGAGTCCAGGCTTAAAAATGAGACATCAAAAGAGGGTTTAGCGGGAGACAGAAGCAGCTACTTTTACATCTTACAATAATGGGGGCTGTAATAATGTCTCTTTTGTTATACAAAGGAAGGGACTGTGACATTTCCAAACTGAGAATTCAACACTACTTCCAAAAAATCTGTTCACAAAGCAGTGGTGCTTGTGTTCAGATCGTTTTCCCTCTTCCTTTTTCCATTTATAATTTCCATTTCCTTCTATAATTTAAAGGGTGCTTCCTCTCTGCTTGGCTTGTTTCCACTGTCTGCATCAGCTCACTCTATCTAGTCTTTCATATCACCAAGGTATCTCAAAATGCCTTAGGCCCGTAGTATTTTTCCTATTTATAGACCAAAATCTGCAATGTATTGCGCCTGGGCAGCCCGGTGCACCTACACAGACTCCCACAGCCTTCAGGAGCCCTTTCTGCTCATACCAGCAGGACCGCCGGAGCACAAAGGCGGCTTTCAGCTGGGCAAGGTCACAAGCATCCCCCCTTCCCCTGCTCCTCTCCTACATTCCCAATGGCACTTGCTGTACTCCAGGAAGCTTTCCCTAGTGCCACACACCCCACAGCGAACAAAGCAATCCCTGTCTGGAAAAGTTTAATGTCTGAAATTCAACATTTCCATCTGCTTGCACATTTCAGGATATATTCTAGGGCCTTGACATATCTCTCTCACCCTCTGCAACACCACAAAAGCGGAGGATGAGTCCAAGACTCATTAAGTAAAGAGGTACTTAAAACTGGGTCTCCACAAATGTGGGCCCTTGGCAGCTCTGCTGCACCTCCTCTCCCTGCTAGGGTCCCCCTGCATCCACCCCTGCTGTAACTGCGATATGCTCCCCACAACTCCTGCGGTATGCTTCCCCACAGGCTTGCAGCAGGCTGGCTAACCTGGGGCTGGCACAGATCATTCATCGCAGCACCAGCTGTCAGATGCTTTTAAAAGGTGACACACACCTGGAAATCCGCAACCGTGACAGATTCACAGACAAACATTTGCCTTGGCACGCACTGTGCAGGAGGCATCCCCGCGCTCACCTCTCCGCTGCTGTAAGTAATTGCATCCCCTGCCATCAGCAGGTCTTACAACCTGCGCGCCTGGAGCTGCTACAGGTTTTATTCGTGCAAGCCTGTACTTCCCCTTTAAAAGCAGCGACGTGATACCTCTGCAGCAGCATGTGCCACCTTTAACATAAGGCATACAACCAGAGGGAAAGACAGCATTTTTGGTTAAAAAAAAGTAAATGCCTACAAGAGTAGTCTGGTTAGTGAGCAGCTCACCTGATGCCTACACTGAGTTTGGAGGGAGCTGAGGCAGTTACCCCTGGAAATAGCCCACACTATTCCCTGGCCCCATATTTTTGGGGGAACAGTGGTGGAGCAGGGCCCCATTCAGCAGGATATCCTCCCACTATTCACCGGTGGCAAATGGATAAAATAAATCTCCCAATTGTTTCATTTAATGGCTTGTTTTGTGTTAACAGAGTCCAGAATCCCCACTCAGAAGTGGTGCAGAGGTCTCCATCAGCAGAGCCTGTAGCAATCCACTCGCTCTGCCAGTGCTTGCACACTCATGTAGTAATATTTAAAACCCCAATCTCTCATTCTATACACTTGTACCTTTGGGTGGAGACCATGATCCCAGGCACCTGGCTGTAAACAGTGGGCATCTTCCCTTCTCATGCTTTCAGATGCAACCCCAAGAAGGGAAGCTTTAACAGCTTTGCGACACATTGTGCACGTAACACTGAGCTGTTTTTTCCAGAGCTGCTCTGGAACACACTGAAGCAGCCAGGCTATGTGGCTTGCTCCCTAGTCCTGCATCCACACTAGCAGCACAATTCATTTCAGCAGCTCTCCAAGGGCAACCTGGAGAATAGAGAAGTTCTCCTGAGGTGGAGGCAGCAAAGAGAGTGCCTCTTTCCCCCTCCCTCCCTCCCAATCCAGCTGCAATGAAGCAAAACCCAAAATCAAACCCACACCACTTTTCTTAGCTGTGATACCACATGCTTCAATGGGTACATTAGTTGAAAAAAACAAAAGAAAACAAAAAGGAAAAAAGGTAACTATGCCTTCCTGTCCTACGGAGCAGAGGGCAACATGGTAAAAAAGTGCACTCCTCTGACACTAAACACTAGGAAAAAAGTCAAACTAAAATAGCTGTAATGAAAATTACCATTAATCACCATATAGTAAAGAACAGTGCAGAAAAACATAAGTGTATGGAAAGTTCCAAAGAGCAGTAGCATGTGCATGTTCTAAAACATCAGACAGTATTGATGGTAACCAAATTATATTGCTTCTACCAAATGCTTTGATCATGCCATCCAGACTCTGGTTCCTAACATATCTCCCCAGAATTTCCTGAAGCAGTATAAGTCTTGGATCAGAATTACTTCACCCCTTTATTTAGTTTCACATTTCTTTTCAAGTCAGTCTATTGTAGAATGATTTTTCAAAAGGAAAAAAAAAAAGGGAGGGGGACTGTTTTGGTGTTGGTTTTCTGGGTTTTTTTAAATGTCTGCCTCCCCAGACTTTACAAAACACACAGATCCTCAGTAGTTAAGCCCAGGTTTGCAACTTGATCACCTAGCCTAGGCTACTGTGTGCCCCTGGGAAATGTCAGCCTGCTGCTCTCCATGAACCCAAATGATGCACGGCTTCTAAAACGGTGTCCTGTCCGAATCGGAGACTACTAATGAAAAACCCAATCATACATAGGTATCTGTGCTAATGATTAGTCAGCCACCAGAAATATTCATGCTGTATTTTCTACCTGCACTTGCCTGGTTTCAGGTTCCAGTCATGCATTCCTCAGTATACATATCCTCAGACCCCTCACAGGCACCAAAACAATAGAAATCTGAGGGTCCTTCTACCATCCTCATGTTTTATCATCAATTTGTCTAAAATTACTTTCAGGTCTCTGAAGAAAATACTGAACAGTACCACACTCGGTTCAGACTTTGAAGAAACTAACTAAAAACCTTCTGCATACTCCCCATCAATGGCTGTTTGGTTAGGGGTTTTTTGTTATCCACATATCTCAGATATGTAGCTTCATATTATGAGTGTAGGGTGCTGGGGGTCTTTCTAAACAGTAAGTTATTTGGTACCCAGCCAAGTATCTTAAAAACCTAAGAAAATTACATGCATCTATGAATTTTGTTATTCAAGCAAATTGCTAATATCCTCAAAGAACACAATTTGATTTGAAAAGGCTAAGATTGTTTTATCTAATTTTTAGAAAAGGCTAATATTGTTTTATTACTGGCTGCATGTACCAAAACATATCTACCCAAATAGATCTGCCAAACCAAACTCCCTAACAGCTTTTACAGGCGCTGTGAGAGTATTCATCTCTGGCTTGAAACAGGCTCCCACCAATATCCCCTGTTCAGCTTAATTGGATCGGATGCTGTGCCGCGTTTATTCAAGATCCTGTAACTCCAAGACATCTAAAACAAGTAGAACTAAGTATTTGATTAATATTTAAACATAGCAAAACTGCCAAATTCTGTAGCAAAGTTTCTTGGGCAAGATTTCCCTGACAGGAGACCAGTAACTTCCACTGAAAGGAGGCACTGATAGTTACTTGTATCCTGAGGGGGAGAATCGGAGCCCTGGAGATCTACTTAGTTTTCTGCTTTCTGTGCACATAAAAGCAGAATACATAACAAGGTCACAACAGGCCAAAAATAGCAAATCTTCAAGCGGTTGCAATTCAAATAGATACCAGATCTGCTGGAAAGCAAGCAACTTGACCAGCATGCAGAATCTCTGAAGATCACTACTTTTATAGCATTTCAAATTTTACAACCATTTTTCAAATGTTAAGAAAAACATTCGGTACATACTTTTCAGGGTTTTCCACTTCTTCAGTAACAAAATTGAGGTAAAACCTAGAAGAGAGTTATAAAATGCATTATAAGGGCTTGGTAGATTTTGATTCTGTATTTCTTCCCCGAAGAATGGAGATGCTGCTTCTAGTTAAGCACTGCTGTTAATTACAGTAGACTTTGTAGACCCATGTTTAGACTAAAGAGTGTGAGATTTAACCTTCCCTGATCCCCATGCTCAGGAAGGGAATTCTCAGAAAAGACAACAAAGCAGAAAAAAGACAAAAGCTATTTAATATCATTGCAGGATTATTTTTTTCCCCCTTGACATGCTAGGTAAATCATGGTTTGCACTAATCCTACACACAAATGCACCCACACCCCCTCGAGCCTCATATTCCATTTGTCGTTGTAGCCTTTTACAGTTTCAGGTCGTATTGATAAAAATGGTCATCAGGGTACTCAGCAAGGCCTTCCCAGCAATAAAAATAAATGAAGCCTCAAGAAGAACCCTCCTAAACCCGGGATTTTGACACTCGTGTGCCATGTACGATCACAAACCCAGGCTGCTAATCCTGCGTGCTCTTGCACAACCTCCAGTATTCTGGTCGGATTCCAGCAGCGTACAAGAGACAGCTACACGTGGGAATTCATAGGAACTACTCGCCAGGCACAGCCCTGCATACAAAGCAACTGTAAGCCTCAAGGTCACTGAACCCTCTGTTCTGCATTTATTAGCACTAGGTCTGAGCTTCTCTGGATCACACAGATGTGCCTGGCTCAGATATGGGCACAGTCACATCCTGGCTAATTAAACAGAAGAGTCAATACAGCGCTTATGCTGGCTTTCTACTTCTGTACAGGAAGACAAATGGTATCTGACCCAACAGTGCTACAGTGAATAAGCAAATGGTACCTGATCTGACAGAAAGTCTGGGAACTTTTCTCCATCACAAGTCTTGGACCAGACCCAGGTCAGTGGAATGAGTTAGAGCTGGCTCACGGTTTAAAAAAAAAAAAGGGATCTTTGTGACCAGGCACGAAATCTTGTAATACTACATCTGCAATTCTATACAAAACCTCAGTATGTGTTCTAAAGATGCTAGTGTGCAGAAGGCAAACAAAAACGTTGGGACAATTCAAAGGAGAAATGGTTTCTTATGAGTAAGAGGTTCAGCTGCTTCTTCCTGGTCTTAGTCCTGCTTCTTGACAGAAGTCATCAACTGCCTTGCATCAGCATCTTTATTGATGCAAACACACACACTTCCTTGCATGCGTTTCTCTACTTGTCCCTTTTCACTCAGCATGTTATGAGCCCAATAGTCCACACTTGTTCTTCACAGGATGAACCCAGATATTCAGGGGACACTACCTTTCATTTTCTTCTCAAAGCTGTATCATTAAAAGATAGTAATCTCATAGACTGTGCATAACATTCTGCCTGTGTCCTGGGACACAACACCGACACTCAAACACTCCACGTTCAGCTTATTGGGCTGATTTAGCCCCATGAAACTGATAGCACAAGGGTATTGACACTCCACTTAATGGTCTGCTCTTCTGTGCTCTGAGACAATCAATTTGAGCTGGTGACAAAGACAAATAGGCAGCTGGGAAGAACCACTAGCCAAATTAGGTCTTTTCCTGCTAATTCCTTTTGTAAGTGGCAAATAAGGACCTTGAAATAGAAGTCAGAAGACGTAAAGGGAAAAGAGAGATTATTTTTATTGTAGTGGCTTGAAATGTTAGGTGGAAAACAGAAAGAAATGGAAAAGAAGCAACAGAATATCAGTATTTTTGACATAGTGTTTTACAGTAAACAATCTGCCTCAGTGATGAACAATATTAAAGAGCTCTTAAAACTGCCTTCATACAAAAAACCTAGAGTCTGGTTAATACTCTAAAAGTGAGAAACCAACACACGTATGGATATGAGAGACAGAAGCAGTTATACAAGAGAGGGAAGGTAGAGACTGTCTGCATGATGAGTTCAATTTCTTTGAGGTTTCAAAATGCCAGGCTCTTTTCTTATATATGTATCTATCAAAGATAAAGGCTTTGGGCTCTCTTGGGTTCCCCGTTCCCCCCCTATTTAATATAAAAGTTTTGTTCAGTACTTCAGTGGACATGTTTATAATGCTCCTGCAACCAGGGAGTTACAGACAGGCAGGGAACTCAAATGGTCGGCCCCATTGTCCCTTGGAATTAAATAAATAAAACCCTTATCTCTCAGCCCTTGCCTTTTGTGTGAGGTAAAGAACTTTTCTGCCTGTGTGGCTATGGAAAGGAAAGGGAAGACATGCAGACAAAGCTATCTCAAAATAAGAGCACTCTGCGTATTGTAGTCTTTTCTTTTCCCTCCTCACTCCTGCTGCAAAAGCAGGCTGGCTCTGTGCGATGCGATGCGGAGCCCTCACTGAGCGCGAATAAACCCTAAGTCAGATTCTGAGAGCAGCGGCGCCTTTCAAACCAGCTGCTGTGTCCTTTGGTGAGGGGGGAGAGGGAAAGAACTTGAAAGAAACTTCTGAGCAGGATACTCGAAGGCAGATTTTCATAACTTTGCTCACAGTGAATAGCACTTGACTTCGAAGGAAGCCAGTTGCAATTCTTTTTAAGTCAGGCCCAATTCTCTTTGGCCAAGAGGCATAAGAATTTAGTTTTTTACCTCGTTTTGTGGTCTATGATGATGTTATCACGGTTCATTTCTTATTCTTCAAATACCACTTCTGCAGAGCAAAGGCTGAGGTCCACACTACTTTGCAACAGTTCATAGATTTCTCATGTAATTACTGACTTGTTCAATAAAAACTAAAGCTTCATTATTCCCTTTTATCAAAATACGTAATGAAAATTTAAGTTCTTGCTGCCTTTATTTCTAGTCCTGAGAACAGAAATGAAAGTCTGATTTTCTTAGTCTTCAGTGCATGTTTACCTATTGTACCTTGCAAGAGAAAAGTCTTTCCTTTGTTGAGTTACTTGTGGAATGGCTCCTGAGCATACGGAACAATGGAGAGATCTACACTTACATCATGACGTAGTTCAGCAAAAGATGTAAACCATGCTACTCTTTGTTAAAGCATATTAGTCTTTCTTTTCAACACACATCCTTATGGGTTTCAACAACTTACCAGCCTGAATAGGCATACATTCCTGAATAGAAAGCGAGTGGTAATCCCATAACGCTGGCATCGTTCCCCGCGAAGGCATTTTTAAAGTGCCGTGTTTCTCCTGCAACATCAACAAAAACAATATTGAAAAACAAGTTCTATGGCCACCTTTACTGGAACATTTAATCGCCCAACTGTTCACTCACTTCAAGCTCTGCCCTTGACCTTCATTTCTGACCCAACCCTCGCAGCAGCAAGCTGCCAGCAATTGTAAAACGTCTTGTGGCATCCCTCGTCATGCAATAGCAGAATTTGATCTATTATGGGTTGGGTTTTTCTCCAAGCATTCTGAGCTTGATGAAACTCACTCTACTGTCATCTCCAGCAGTGACTTACTCATCAACATGAAAGAGCTGGATGAGGTCTGTAGTTTTTGCTGTGGAAAATTTCACTTAACATTTCAATCAGAAGGAACACTGCTAGCATTTCACTCACAAGCAACATTTTTAAAGTAAACAAAACCAGTACCTTCAACATTTCTACACTGAAAAATTTACTAACTTCCTGCCATGTTAGAGCCATTCCTATATTAACATTACCCTAAGTAAAAATCACATATCTATAAATGCAAACCCATAAGAACTGTGTTAATGTTCTTACTGATCGACAAGGGGCTCTATGGTTTGTAACACCTCCTCTACAATATCCCAAATTTCCCGATCCTCCACATAAAAAGAGCAGGAAGAAGCAGAATTCATTCAGCCTTAAATTAGAAATAGGTCTATCGTTTACCGAGCCCTCAGCCAAAATTCCCACAGTGGTGAGAGGAAAATCCCAGTGGGGAACCAGGGACTCTGAGCTTCTGAAGGGCAGCAGACCCCATCCAAACCTGGGTATGACCTGCTCCAAAGGTCTAGGGAGAACGAGTCTAGGTTTTGCAGAGAGAGAGGTTTTGCACAGGAAAGGAGATGGGGGCAGAGGCATCGCAATTGACAGAAAGGAAGTGAAAAAACATGAAAACAGTGAATCAGCAGTGAGTGCTTCACAAGAAAACTTTAATTTCTGAGACTATTGCCAGCCACACAGAGCTGCCTGTCCCCGAGACACTGAGCTCATGGCAGAGCCTAACGCTCTGCTCTTGGCTATGATGGGAGGCTTTGTGAAGCATCATAAAAGAGCATCCCCAGGGACAAAGCCAACAACTCTGATAGTTTCTGTTAGATACAATCTGCCACCAATTCATTAAAAATCACTCTCTGTTCAGCCCCTCCATGCCGAATGGCTCCTCGGGCTTTGTGCAGTTATTGTCTCGCATTATTGTAACGAGAGTGAGCTGGGGCTTTGTCACCATCTCGCACCCGCTGCTGATAGGGTTGTAATGGAAAAGCCTCTCCGGGTAGCTGAGCACATGTCAGTGAAAAGAGTTTCTCTGCCAGATCAGCTTTACCCAAGCCAACAGCCTGCGCAGCTACATCCGTGCTGGGTGCTTCTGGGGAGAACAAAGGTGTGTTTTCTCACTCCTTGCTTATACAACAAAGTTGATGAAGTCTGTAGAGCAGTTCTGGCCCCCTGAACGTTTCTGCTTTCTTTTCCTACACTTGGGTTAGCCCCAGACTATTGCCTTTAGCTGTACACTTTAATTTTTCACTCAGGAGAAGGAAAGCATGCCTGCAGCCGTGATCATCCAGGATTTCCAGGCAGGATGCCCATGAGAGCAATCACCAACTACAGTTTCTCTTGCCAGAACAGCACCTTTAACTTCAAAATTCACATGGCCAAAGGGGTAAGAACAGGATCCGTGCTTCTGTTCCATTCACAAATACCCCAATTCTGAGCGCCATCCATCAACACATACCCACCACTGCACAGGACTAGGAACTAGCCCAGGCAAGAGGGATGCATCCTGCCCGGACCTGGCAAGTGCTTTCAGGAGGGGTTTGCCCAGCTGCCATTAAAACCCATTCCGCCCCTTTCTCAAAGTTCACACCAAAGGCAAATTTTAGAGAAAAGCAACCCCTGTCACACATTTGAAAGCCAAGTCTGATCTGAATAGACTCATTGGCATGCTGAAGGAAATACCAGTTCATCCCAGTGTAGTTCCACTTCTAATCAATTACATGACAGTACAGAGCTTCAGTTAAACAAGCACAGGCTAATTAAGAGATTTTGCTGCTATAAGCATTATTTGGTGAAGGCAGGTGGGGAAAGACTGGGGAGGGTAAAGATAAAAGCACTTTAAAAGCATTTACTTTTCATTTCATACCTTTAATTAGCTGGATAACTCCAGGGACTATAATTATCAGAATTGCTACAAGCTTGCAAAAGGTAAGGAAAATCTGAATGCGGGTACTCCAGCTGACACTCGTGCTATTCAGGACCATCACCAATGCTGCAAAGAGAAAAAGAAAAGTCAGAAAAAAAAATACTCGTGCACAGGAATTGCCCCAAAACTCTGAGCTAGCAGAGAGGCCACACAGAGAATAGATCCTGATGCATTAAAGGAAATACACCCCAATAACCTTCTCCAGCTGCTTCCCTCCCACTTCTCACATTCCTCTTCCAGATGCCACATGAAACACTTGAGCTGAGCCCCTCTGTCTGACCCACTGCGCAGCCCATCCATCTCTCTTTTCCCTGCCTGGCTCCCTCCACACCAAATTACAACTCCGTTTACTCTGAGTCGTTAGCTGTTGGTAGACAATGGGCTGGCAGGATCCTGCCTTGGATGAGCAAAATTAATTGCCCAACCACTGTCACTCCAGATTTCTGTATCAGTGCCAGTTTGAGTAGAGATTTGCATTTCCAGAAAAAAATAACAATTAATACTCACATTAAACTTTCTCACTCCCATTTAGGCCCTGCATAAATTTGTCACTCACTACCTTATTTACACTCCACTCCTCTTTTCCAGTCTTTCTCCTCCCTGGTTGCTGTACCGCCAGAGACACAGGAGGAATGTGTAGGAATGCAAGGAACATAACCATCCTTGTTGGGATGTGGTGAAGAAACAGAGATTTTCTACTTCTTGAAAGCAAAGGCTAGGTCTGCACCTCACCAACACGCAGAGATGCAAGTGAGGGGGACTTTTACATCCTGCCTGCTTGGCTCACATCTCCTCCTAGTCAGGGAGGGCGTCTTCTAGCCTTTACTACAGCACTGACAGACAAGAGGATAGTAGGCCTTACCATTTGCATGCCAGTTCTCTAGTTTATTTAAACAATTACCTTGGCAAAAGAGAATCAATCAAGAAGGATAGATATAAAAAAAACCCAACAAAATGACATAAACAATGGAAAATGTGAATCATTTCATTAGATGAAAAATCCCTTTCCCTCTCTGCTGTAATTAGATCCTCATCACAGTCCTCCCGTACTTCAAACTCTCTCAAGATGACCACTTTTTCTGTATCATCAATAATATCACACATCTTGGGGCGCATAAAAGCACAGGTTGCTGTTCCCCACCAGAGTCTGGGAGCTAGTTTGTATGAGCTAGCACTCTTGCATGGTACCATCTCTCTCTGGCAGAAAAAAACACTGATTTATCCCAGGTCTTTTTATACAGATTCTGTTTACTGGCAAGGCCGAAAACCATATCGTTAAAAATTCTTCTCAGTTTCAACCAAAAGTTGTTTTGGTTTAATGGAAAAGGGAGAAAATTCAGAGTAATGTGGATTCCAACGTAATTTTTACATTTTTTAGTAAAATAAAAAATCCAGGGGAAAAATAAAATACTTTCTGAAATTTTTATTTGGGACAAAGAGGGCTCCCCACTCTCAAATGAACAATTTACCAAAGTCAACATAAACTTGCAAAACCATTTAATGTGAGGTTTTCACTAAAAAACTCTAAAAATGTTCTGTATTTTGCCATGTTTCAGAACTGGGGCATTCTTTTCCAAGTCACAAAAAAATCACTTGGACTTCTGCAAAGGATCACTTGAGATCCAAATACTTATATTTTGCTTTATTGTTTCAGTGTATACCTACATTTGTCAGGAAACAGAAAGTCCCAGGGGCCTGATTCATTACTCTGTTGCCCCAATATTACACTGACACATCTTCACTTATTTAAATGTTGAAAGATCCCATTGGGTTGCTGCTGAACATTAGGGGTGACTGAGGCTCCTCCTCTTTTCCTAGAGCTTGATTCCCAGGAAGGTCAGTGACTGTCATTTAAGCAAAATATATTAAAAAATATTAATTTGACCAAGGGCATTCGGGTTATAAAGAAAATCCAAGCACTGGCTTATTTCAAATTTCCTAGAAAGCTGAGTACATCATACTTTTCTTTCCCAGAAGATGAAGCCCAAGCAGGGACCAGGCCACATGAAAACATCAAGGAAGAGTTTTATGTGTGATATAGTATCTGCAATTTGGCATCCAGATTATTAATGGCACTAAGCAGCACCAGGGCAGGTTCAGATTAGATGTTAGGAAAAAATCCTTCACCGAAAGAGTTGTCAGGCCTGGAACAGGCTGCCCAGGGAGTAGGTTGAGTCACCATCCCTGGATGTGTTTAAAAAAGAGGTAGATGAGGTACTTAGGTATATGGTTTAGCATAGGACAGGAATGGTTGGACTTGATGATCTTAAAGGTCTTTTCCAACCTTGTGATTCTGTGTGTCAGAGTTGAAGATGACAGCAGCAATCTGCTTGTTGCCTTACAGAGGGTCAAAGCAGGTAACGTGAGTAGCCTCCCTGCAGAAAATCCTCCTCAAGGTTTTCCAATGCAACAGTTTTACCTTCCTGATACACATATGAGAATGTTCCTGGACAGCAAACTAGTACAAAGCCTAATGTCAACTCACACGGAACCTCACAGCCTTCCTTGTTGACCAGCCAAACACAAATCACAAGCCCTAAATGTGTATGAGTTACACTGGCCTGAGAGGAAAAAACCAAACCCAGAGGCTGCTATTTTCTTGGAGACATGAAAACACATGAAGACAAAGCTTAAGTTCAAACCTCCTACATCCCCATCTAGAGTTCAAGCCAGACAAATGTTTCATTTAAAGTTTTACTAATCAAATAGCAAGAGGGACACTGCAAGGACCTTCATTTAATGGGGAAGCCAGGAAACTGAAAGGATGTTACCCCTCCTGTCAGTCCAGTGCATGTGCCACTAGTTTTGGTGGTCCCCTCTAAGAGAAAGTCCCTTGCAGAGCTGTACAGCTGCACAAACGTAGTAGTTCAGGTTGCCCAGCTAAGACTTAACATTCTTCAAAGATTTGAGACCAATTACATATTTCTTGGAATTTAATTTTATTTGAGTTAACAGGCTGTAAGAATTTGCAATCATCATAATCTTTAGTTTTAGCAGTCCTATGTGCATAACAGATATATAGGGATGTAGGTCTTGCACTGCTGTCAGGTATCAGCACAAACTGGTTGTGTTAGCAACTGGATAGTGACAAGACAATGGAGGAGTCATTCACAGAACTGTAGGGGTTGGAAGAGACCTCCAGAGATCATTGAGTCTAACCCCCAAGTCACGAAGAAAGCTGCTAAAGAGCAGGAAAAGAATACAACAACTGTGCTAGGACTGAAGAAGGTAATTGTACCTTGGGACTACAGTCACTATTCAACACCTCTCTTCCATGAATAGGGCGCTACAGAGGTACTTTGAGAAACTGATGTCAGATGCTTTGAGACAAGATCATAGCAAAGATCAGAAGCAAGCAGCAACTCCCCAGACAAGAGGACAGTGAAAGGAGGACTCACCTCTAACTTGGCTAACTAAAAGCCAGGCATCTAATGTAGGTGCATTCTGAAGAGACAGTTACCCTCAGAGGATGAATAATAAGACCTCTCCCAGACGCCTATCATTTCAAGTGAGATGAGTTGCCGTCAGGAAGTGTCTCTTTCCCTCATCCTCCACTAACTCTAAGGGGAGCATAGACAAATACCTTAAACTAAACACCTAACCAAGAGCAAGTTGGATCCGGAGGGAACTATGGAGAGAGGAAAAAAAATGGGGTTTATGAACACTCAAACCCAATGGCAACACTGATCATGTTGCTTTTCACAACCTCTTTCCTTCATGCAGCCACACCTAGAGATGGATAATGAAATCTAATGGAAGATTAGCAGTAAGCATTACAACCTGGCCTACTTTTCATTAATATAGACATATCTGTACCATTACCTATGCGGGAAATGATGGAAACTGCCCTCCTCTAACTTGTCAGGATTTTAGGGCCAAGGCATTCACACAATGCAAAACATAACCCCCATTTGCACACCCTAGTGCATCAAGGAAAAGGAAGTCACAGGAAGCACAAGAGCATCCATCGTAGCAGCTTTTGTTACCCCTGCAAGCTGAGGGAAGTCTTAATTCGAACTTTTTGCCTGAAAACTGTCAGCAGTAGAGAGCAAAGGCTGCAACATCTGCCATGACAGAAAAAATTAGGCCACTAACTATAGACTCACATAGACACCAAATTTATGCCAATAAAGCTTTGGGCTGGAGCATTTGCCAGAAAGCACTGATAGATCTGTACAGCTGACCTTGGTTTTGAAGCATAATATCAATTCTAACAACCATAGTTTGGGGCATTTGAGGGTTTTTTGGCAGACATCCAAAAAAAAGGGAAAAATTTATACATTACTGCAGTGTAAAATGCCCAAAATACACATGAATGAGTGTAAAAACTTTAAAAACAACTACAGGTTGGTAACTTGCTTTCAGTCTCACAGTTTTTTATAGCTGAAACCTGTTTATCTGCTTTCTGATATGGAGGCCACCTGAAAAGATTAGAAAAGGCTCAGTTAACACTGCGTATCTATTCAGGTTACATACTGATAGCACAGTTCAATACCTTTGCACAAAATAATTTATCTCTTCCTGTTACCAATATATTTAAGCTTACCATTAGGAGAATTAAAGCTACAAATGAAGCAATGTATGCATATAGGGGGTTTTGCGATGGTGGTAGGAAGTTTCTCCATTGGAAAAAAACAATAAATATGGAGAAGTCTACCAGCTTTCAATTAAAAACTCGTTGCTCTAAATCTTTCTCCTAGAAAGACTATCTTCAGCATTAGAACAAAAGTGGATGGCATCTCTTCTGTTTTGTATCTTGGGGCTATTGTGTGCAACTCAAGCAAAGTTGGGCATTTAGAAGGCATCCTCGCCCATTTGCATTTTCTTCAGCTCTCCTTCCCCAACATATCCAAGTTCTCTGTCCTCTACCTGGACACTTATTTTCATTAAAATTATAGTAACCAGATATCCTTGAGATGTCTGCTCTTCTCACAGGTACAGTTAAATCGGTTGAGTTTAGAAAATGTTTATGGCAGGCTGGTGAGATAGACTAAAACATGCATATCCAGTATTTGCCCATGCTTTTCTCCTTGCAGAGATTCACTTAAATGCCTAGTGCATTAAAATATTTCTAAGCTTAAAAAGACCAGGCAAGCCTTTGCTTCAGAGATTCAGAAAGCTGGGTTATCTGAAGAGGAACTCCACACAAACATCCCTCTCTCTACCAAGCCACTGAAACACGTGGACTTTTCAGTTGTTTCTATTTTTAACAAATAAAAGAAGTAAAAATGAAGACACCATATTGTGGAACAGAAAATATTCTTCTACTGATTGTTCAAAATTGCTCAGATGTGACTTCAAGGGGAATTTTGTGGCTAGGAAATGCTTTTTTCCTATGAATTAAAAAAAAAAACCCAACTCATTCTTGGTTCACCACCTCTGGCAGTTTCATTTTAGCTGTCATCAGATCGACATCTCTGCAGCACCATCATTCCTTTTTCAGCACAACAGCACTGAGGTGCAATGGTGGGGACCAGAACAGGCTACAGCCCCTCTACAAGAAGTATTTGTTTGCAGCTGGTAGAGAAGCAACAGCATTTGCCAGTCCCTACCAATATCCCAGTTGCTTCCATCTCAGGCAACCTCTCTGCAATAGGCTTAAAATGCAGAAAAGGAGGCTTAGGTGGGGGGAAGGAGAAAAGTTGTCTTGTGACAAGAATAAAAAAGCCTAGGCTACAGTATTAGGTGATGCTTTAGAAACTACCTTGCTGGAGGTTCTAAGACCAGTTCAGACAAACATCTGTCAGAAATTGTTTAAATACACTGATTGTGTTTGGGGGCAGGGGATCACACAGAGATTTTTCAGGATCTCTTCCTGCCCTTTCTTGCATGATCAGGAACAACAAGGTAAAACTACAGAAGAAAGCCTCAGCTGAGGACAGGGTTTAATGGGGCTTCCCACTATCTTTCCCCCTGTGCAACAAAGACAGAGCAGCTCTCATCAGGCGCAGGAGGGAGAAGGGACCAGGGGTGGATAAGAAGACAAAAGGGATGTCAGTTCACTTTCTGATTAACTTAAAACTTCCAGTGGAAGCAAACACTACCTTTGGCACCATTAAATTGGATTATGGGATCTTCAGGGCTCCTGTGTGTCTGTTCTGCTCAACACCACCTTAATCTTGCCCATTGCCCTGCTTACACACACAAACCAAAACACCCGTAACAATTACCACCGTGGCAGCTGCTCCTTTCCACACAAGAACAGTAGTCATACACCCTGGGGTCCCTGAGCTTAAGCGTGGTGCACGATAAAACACTACCACACACGAAACTCTGCCATGAACCACATGGCAGAAAGGCAAAGCCTCAGCCCAACACAGCACTGTTTTCCCCAGCACTGTCTCATCAGCCATGCCCAACCTCCCACAAGAATCCCTTCCTTCAGGGAAGGGTCAGCTCAGCCTACCTGCACCGTACAGACCCACACTCACCATCGTGCAGCGAACTCCTCTCTCCCTTTAGGCTGTAATTATTTCAGCATAGCTCCACAACACCCCCCCACCCCCCAGTGTTACTTCTTTGTTTAATTACTTTGTGAAGCCTTGGATTATCATACAGATTTTCAATTAAATTAAAAGCAATAAAAACCTATTTCAAATTGTTCACTTATTGTGCTGGAATCACATGCACTTAACAAAATGCTTGGATGGAGTCCCTACTTAACATTCCTTCTGTCTCAGTGACCTTGAAGTTACTGAACATCTGTTTCGCCCTTATCTTCCACTGAAATATTTTAGACAGATGTAGCCATAAAAAGTCATTGACCTCAAAATCCGAGCCCTTAATTCAATTATTCCTATGAAACCTATAGTTTGTGCATAATTAAATCAGAAAGAAATGCAGTTGCATACTGATTTTTCTAACGCTCCTGGCAGAGGGGCACTCTTATCCAGAGAGCTCCACAAAAAGCCACAGTAACCTGGAGACAAGAAATTTCAATGCCAATTGAACTCCCTACCCCAAAGGAAGAAAAAGTCATCTGAACCTATTATTGTGCAAAACTGATGGGGGGTCTTTGATAATTTTGCATGTCTTAATTCCTTTTTCCGGTCCTTTCGTTTCTGACACATGCACTGACCAAATAAAAAGGAACAATCTGTTAGTAATTACTCAGGTCTACTCTGTGCTCTCCACCCAGCACAGCTGGATACAGATGCGTGCATAGATGTGCAAGGAGCATCCTCACCAGTGACCAGACAGCACCGTAAACAAGCCTCCAGTGCTACAGGCACATGGCTCCAGGGTCCTGTTCCCATCTTCCCGTTCCATACGGGCTCCCACACCAGCCCCATAAAGCTCCTGGGGTCCCAGGGTAGCCTGTAACAGCAATTAGCATTTCTCTGTAGCCCTACATGGTCTCTTCTACACTAACTGCAAAGCTAGCAGGAGTAGAACAAGCTGCTGGTTACAGACACGCATTTTCAGCCTGCTCCCAAATCCATCAGGTGGGTTCCTGCTTCCTGAACTGCAAGTGCCTCAGTAAGTTTTACTGCTATGAAGGACAGAGTGGGACTAGGGAAGATGATCTCATGTTGCCTGCACTCCACTCAAGAGAACTACATTTCTTCATGGCATCATACTTGGCACTCGATTGCCTCCTAAAACAGAGGTAGAGCAAAGCACTTAAAATCAGGTAATCATTCTTCCATATCTCTGGCACTGGCTCACCATCTCACAGGGACTGAAATTGCTTCCACAGAAGTAATGAGAGTTCTGCTATTAATTCAAGTGGCAACAGAATCAGGCTTGGCAATAGATTTTCCCTGCCATTAATAAAGCCTGCTATTCTTTTTACTACTGCATATGTTCACAAACACATATACCCAGGCAAAGAGTCACGCTGATGCCCTTGGCAGTGGGTAGACGGTCATTTTGTAATGATTCACATCAAATGACTACCTGTTCAGTGTGTGATTACTTTTTTTTTTTTTTTTTATTCCTTTCCAATTTACATCATCTTTACCCTTCCCTGAAACCCAAAATTGGATACTTACTGATGCCAACGGCCGTAATAAGTTTAATCGCAAGTTCTGGGATTTCACACTGCATAAAGAAAGGCTCCAAAATGTAACGTCCAAATGCCAGTGATATCACTGCTGTGGCAGCAGGGCTAGAGTAAAAACAACAACAAAAATCAGAAAATTAATCTGCAGTAGTGCATAGATTATATTCTTACGGGATCGCACTGTAACTTTACTGCCACAGAACTGTTAACCAAACTTAATTTTGGTGCCTGCTTGTAACTGTGCTGCTGGGTACCATGATTTCCTAGTGTAGCTGGAAAACTCAAGCCATTTAGCTTTGCTCAGCAGTTCCGATCTTGACAGGAACACCTCTTACCAGGACTGCTCTTACAACTTCCATGTCGTGAAGCAGCCTCAAACAGAAAGGAAAAGTATCGATAGAAATCCTCATTTGCTCTCTTGGAGCAAACATGGATGTGATTAGATTACCCTGAGTGGAAGGAGCTGAGCACTGAATTTTAGTGGCCAGGTAGATCTCGCCCCTTGGAGACACAAGCAAATTAATTTCAGCCAAGCTGAGAATTATGCTTTGCTAAGTGTCCAAAATCTACCCAAGCCTGTTATTAAAATCTGAGACAAGGCAAAAAATCAAGGAAAATGGGATTTCCTAAAACACAAACAGAACTTGTCCCCTTTGTCGGATAACCACCTCTACTCAGCCATGAGCAAAGTAAGAGCAAAAACCCTCAAAGAGCAGAGAGCACCTACCACAAGAGAAAGAAACATGAAGGCAGGTGTGCAGGCAGTTGGTGCATGGACAAACATGACATACTCGTAAGGTTCATACAGCCTCTTTGAGACAGGTAACGTGTTTGCCAGGCACTGACACAGGTTAATGGTGAACCACTCCACACCTCATGTCAGATGCTGTCTGTGTATTACAGTTCCAGTGGTCTGCTTGTGTTTGGGAGGACACTTTCACCCTTCTTAGAGTGACAGCTGGTGGCATCTCTGCTTCATCTCACACACAGTAAGGACAAAGGGACATCTGATTTGGCCTCAAAGTATTTCCAAGTTAAACAATAGTCCATGCAAATTTCTTGTGGAAAAAAAAATTATCTATAGCATATAATAAAATAATGCCTCATCTCACAGAAGTTTAAAAAAAATATAGTTGCTAAAAATATGGGACAGTGTAAACTGTTGGTACTATTCTCCATCGACCGATAAAGGAATTTTCCACAAGAGACTTCAACCCTTGGAACAAACCCCACTTCCTCAGCATTACAGTTCAAGCACCTTGTCCTGGACGAAACCGCAGAGCAGCAATGAACAGAAGCATCTTCCTCAAATCTTCTGCATGGACAAGCAAGGGCTGATACTCATGTGTCTCCCATGCATGGGGACTGCTCTTTTCATGGGCCAACAGCTGGCTTTGCCACTTTTGCTTCACTCAGGCACCGCACATCCTCCACGCTAGATTTACACAGACATTTACTGACTTTACCTCCACACAATATTTCTACTACCTAAAATCACCAGGCTTCCGGCTTTTAAACACTGCAGCCTGCCAAAAGTAGCTTGAAGTGTCCTAGATCAGATCAAAGAGGAGATCTTTGGAGGTTTCCCAGACCTTTTTCTTCAGTCCCAGCTCCTTTTTCCAGAACTTGGGTTTTTCCTTCACATTTTACAAAAAGCCTTTTTGAAGAGGCAGTCATTGCTGTCCATGCCATTATGTTTTTAGCTCCTAAATTACACCTCTAACAGGTAGCCATGTCCCTCATACTGCTGTATTCTGGGGGCTGTTGCTGGCAGTGTAGTCCCTCAGTGGAGGTGGAAGTGGAAGGAACGAGGAGTCGACAGCAGCCAATTCCTTTGGACTGCAATCCTAATGAGAGACTGGCAGCCCCCTACACACAGCCATGCCTCCGGGAGTAGACAGAAAGCACGCTAGCAGCTCTGCTTGAAGGGCAAGGAGCACAAGAAGTCACCAGGAAAGCAGGTACAGTGAGTGCCCCAACATATACAAGGGGTGAGTCAGTCACCTGGCAGCAGCACTCTCACCCAACCTGTGGTTAGCAAACACCACAGCAAAGCACTACAGATCATACATTCACATGGTCATCTTCACTTGTTTGGAAGCCAGCCTTTTTTTCCCCCCTTTTTTTAAAGGTATGCCATATACCTGGAACCTGGCTTTTGTGGAGGAAAAAAAAAGTTCCCGCTTGTACTGGCTGCAGAATTGTGCTATGTAAGGAACGTCGAAATAGCAGATGATGCTGGCATGGTTTAATCAGCGTGTGGGCAGAGTTTAAGCACATCCTAGACTGTAAAATAGTTGCTGAAAAGACATAGGAGAGCAGGATATGTTTATTTTGGTTGCGGCTGCTCCACCAGCCCAGGGGTGTGATAATCCTTCAATCTTTCAGAGGAAAAAATGGCTTAGCTGAGAAGTGTGTCTGCAACTTCATCTACTGAAAAAAGAACCCCTAGGTACATATTAGTTCTCCACTTCTTTGATAGCAGCAGCCAATTAGTTTACCTATGCAGGAGTCAGATGTAAAACTCTACACAGAGTTTGGGCAGCGCCGTTCTGATCATTGCAAGTTATAACAAGTACGCCTCCCTTACTGCCTCTCAGGTTTGATGATTAAAGAATCCAATGACGTTCCTTCCCATGCAAGGTGATTATTTTCTGGGCGTGGGGCAGATGATGATGACTAAGAGTGTTTTCACGATGCTCCCGAGACACTGTCACACGTAGAAAAATAATAATCTTGCAAGGAGAGGAATTTACAAAGCCTGGTTCCTTGTGGGTGTTTGTGCCTGGGTTAATGAGGTTCCCCTGCCTGGTGAGGTACAGGTTAAGCGGGGGATTCCTAACACTACTCTCTTTATTTGATTCTCTGATGTGCTATGTTTGCAGCACCGCGCTTCTCCTTGTGAAAACACAGGTCTGCTTCTTCTGTCAGCTGCTCTTGTCGAAAAGGTAATACGGTTGAAGCATCTGCTCTTTCATTGTGTTTGATGGAAATGATGCAGTTAATTCAAAGGTTGCACATGGGTGGGGAGAATGTAAGGTACCATCTGACATACACAATTATTTCCTCTGGAAACAAGATAAGGATTTATGGATTCATAATGACTCAGCACTGTCAGCGCCTTAAACTCAACAGTCTATGCTAGAACTTGTCAATATTATGTAAACATAGTTGTGATTTGAAGTGAGGCTTCTGCCTTTGTGACTAATTTGCTGGTTGCGGGAAGAGAGGGGAAAGGAGTGCTAACAAGCCTGAGGCAGGAATGGAGCACTCCCAAGTCAGTTCGCATAAGCGAGCTGCCCTGTTCCACATGTAAGAAGCTCCCCAGCCTCAGTGATTCTCTAAAGAAACAATAATAAGAAAATAATTCAAAGGGCCATATTTAATACAAAGATCCAGTTACATTAAGAAAATTCATTTGCCATGATTTGATGATTCCACATCTCCATATTATAAACCTCCTCTTCAATGCCCAGGGCTGCAGGAGCCACAGGCTTATGCACCAAAACAACACTTGGACATTTTAGATATGTAAGGACTTAAAGTTGCTTCATTTGGCCAGTTAGTACATTTCATAGCAATCAAAAGCCAAGTTCTCCAGAATCCCACAAAAACAAAATATGGGGACCTAAACTGACATATCGAGAATGCACGGTGCCCCAAACCTGAGAAGGACTGGGCAGAAGCTTCACCAGGTGTTGTTTCTGTATCACAGACAACTGCAACCTCTCAAAGAGCTCAAGGCCAAGATGGAGACAGTATACGCTATATATAGGCATGGGCATTGGCACTGTAAGTTCTTAATGGATATGGTGAGCTTAGAAAAATTAAAGTAGCTGAATTGGTGTTGCAGGCAGTTTTCCTCAAATCTTTTTTCTCCCCCATACATGCACATATGTTGTCTTAAACTTTTTAATGCTGATGAGCAAACTAACATTGTTAAATTCCCTGAAGCAACCATACTAAATGAACACAGCTCATTGGTCAAAGTATATTTGATTGGTTTTCACCCATCATGTATTGGAGATTTTTCTTTGTGACCGAGAAGTGTATTACCATCGGAAAGGAAACACAGAAAAAGGCCAGGATACACTTACCGAATGATAAGCAATTCGACCCAGACTCTCACAAAAGCAGGTAATGGGCCAAAGGCCTCCAGGATGTAGGTGTAGTGTCCACCAGATTTCTTAATGCATGTTCCTAGTTCAGCATAGCAGAGGGCACCTGTGAGAATCAAACAGTGGCATCACAAGAGATATCCAAAGATACCTTTCCAACCATTTATAAGCTAGATGACGGAGTTGCTGTTACATCACAACTACTTTTGACATGTTTTGATCTTTCTTTTCAAGCAATTTTGTAAATTTTAATCCACTCATCTGGTATTGCAGTTAACTGAACTGTATGTATATCCAGGTACATTTACACATAAAACCACTGAGAAAATGCTTTGCTGCCAATGTGTTTCATCACTCATTCGTATCTCATGAAGTAGGACAACAAAGCCCTGTGTCATGCTAGCTACCCCAGCTCTCCAGCCAGCCTGTCTGCATCGCTAAGTGAAAGCCTCCCAACACATCCCCTTGTTATCAAATGATCTGCTCCTGTCAGCCTTAGAGGTGTTTGGCTCAGCCTCTGAAGAAATGCCAGAAAATTGTATTACCTCTCCTCAGCCACAGGCAAAGCAACTGACTGAGCAAAATCTGGAAGCAGGAATTGCAGATTAAGAATTTTCCTCGATAGTACTTCCAACATCTTATATACAAAATCTGGGGGACGGCTTAGCCCTGGCTTTTCACAGAATGATAGGGGTTGAGGGACCTCAGGAGATCATCTAGTCCAACACAATGAAAATTCAGTTTGTTTCTGCATCACCAGACCACTTCACAGTTTTATAGCAGGGGGTCATTTCATTCTTTGGTGTATTAAAAAAAACCCAACAAATCATAAAACCCCAAAAAACCCCACCAAAGCATCACTACCCTGCTGCATTAGTTCATGGAGAAGTGGTTCAGGCTCCTTTGGAGCAAATACCAGTGGCATCCCCAGCTCCCTGAGAACTTCCCAAGGCAGCTGCCAGCACAATGCGCAGCCTCTGTCGTTACAGAGCAGGCAACTGCACGCTCCAAATATGACATCCTGCATGAAGTCTCCTTCCACCCATGCACCATCTGCTACCGTTGCTTAATGAACCATCACCCAGCGGATTCATAGCTCCATGGATAGACCACATCCGTAGAGGCATAAACCACATGTAACAAGCGTAGGCGGCTCTTTATACACATATGAGAATCCAGATGAAAATGTGAACAGCACATCTTACAGAGTTCAGGTCAGCAAGACACAGGAACATTGTCGCACTGCAGCACTCGAAGAGGAAAGCTACAGTTGTTAAAACCGCCCATCATGTGCAATCCCACCAAGGCTGTACCACATTATGGAAAATTCCAGCCTTGTTCATTTGCTTCAGGGCTTTGCAACAGCAGGACAGTTTGTATCTGCAATTCTTCAGCTTACCTGCATATGTACGTAAAGGCATTCTTACAGTCACATTTGAAGAAATTTAAAAAAAAACCAAACTATTGATAAATTTCTCCTTGCCAGCCTCTTCTAGTGAGGTTCAGGATGCAATGGAATTGTTTCTCGACACATTACACATGCAGCTTGAGCATGACCTTAAGTGATCCCTGCATGTGATTTTACTGTAGTTAAGTCACGCAGGGATTTAAAAACACCCATAACATAAAAAAATACGAAAAAAAAAAAAAAGCTGCAACAGGTCTGTTCAGAGAAAGAGATTTAGCTTTTGCTGGCCCAAGTTATACAGTTCTTCATATCTTTAGGTCTGGAAAATGACCTAGAAAATCCATCTGATAAAAGTTTGGGGTTTTTTTTTGTTTTTTTTTTACAGACTTTACTTCACAGCCAGAAAATGACTGCTAATAAAACTAACTACAGCCAAAAAAATGCAATGCTTAAGCAAATTCTGTTTTGATTAAATCTAAAGCCCAAGATCTTCTGACAGGGTTACAAATTGTACCCGAGGTCTTTCTTTACAGGGGAATTTTGCTTACAAGCAGGACTTCCACATTTGTACAGCAACAGATCATGCTGTGCGGTGTACCAATACACTTAACATTTGACCAAAACAGATCCTCGCTCTCTTGTGCTCTCTGTTTGGTTTGGGTGGGCTTAGCCTGTAAACAGTCCAT
Organism: Laterallus jamaicensis coturniculus; assembly: GCA_022605575.1. Taxonomy (NCBI): domain Eukaryota; kingdom Metazoa; phylum Chordata; class Aves; order Gruiformes; family Rallidae; genus Laterallus; species Laterallus jamaicensis. The sequence goes on from JAKCOX010000005.1 coordinate 11,064,264, forward strand.
GTTTCTTTTCAGCTCGGAGCCAATTTACACAAGGTGGCATTTGCCTGTTCCACCTATTGAGCAGACACGTGTTAGTCCGTGTTTGTCCTCCTCACCTCATGCCAGAAAACAAGTCATTTCTGTTTTAAATAAAGCCAATACTCATGTTAGCTCTTCAGCTTCTTTGAGATTAACTCATTAAACAGGTCAAGGGACCCTCTGTCCCACAGAGGTTAGGGTGGGGTTTTCCACCCTGAATGTGAGCTTTGTGTCCAGAACAAACAAACTGGTATTCTTCAGCATTCGATCTCTTAAAAAAAAAACCAACCCACAAAATAGGTAAAAACTCTCACAACAGGCAGGCCAGCAATGAAACTCGCACAACAAATTTGTTTCCACCACCCTGTTTTTAGCAGTGTGCTCTTTCAAAGCAGCACAAGAGAGGTATGAAGTGAAGAGCAGTAATACAGAACTTGGGAAGAGGGATTATTAGAGTTATTACATCCTTTTTTTCCTCCCTTCCATGCCAATAAAGCTTATGTCCAGTGGGAATTATTCCTCTCAGACCTTGCTCTACCCTCCAGGGAACTAAGTCGAGCTGTCTAAACACTTCGCTGGTTTGAGCTGAGTGCCCTGCGTTCCCATCTGCTGGGGGCCTTACAAGCAAAGCTCTCCAGCCAGAAGAAAAACATTATACACGCAGCATATCATAAAGCATAAAACGGAGGGGTTTTTTCCTGCTCCTTTCGCAACCCGTAAGAAACAATAATTTACGCTTCCAATTGTTAGAGACCAGCACTGAGGGGGACAGGGGTTGCATACCTCTGTGCTCTCCTCACAACCTATCATGCAGCAAATTCCTTCTGCAGCCCCATTGGTCCTCAAGCTCCAGCCTGTGCCTTGCTATCCAATGGCAAAATCAGACAAATAGTAGCAATAATCCACCAGCCACCCCTCTGGACCAATTAGAAACTTTGAAGGGACTTACCGAAGAGCGAGAGGATGCCACACACTGTCCAGACAATCAAGGACATGCCCACACTGCCTGTGTTCTTCAGGATGCCTTTAGGAGAGATGAAGATGCCAGCTCCAATGATAGTGCCAATTATGATGGATATTCCCCTCAAAAGTGTCACTTTCTTCTTCAGCACTACTCTTCCCTCCTGGGCTGGGTGTCCGCTGTCCATAGAGGGCAACCTGCCATTAGCTTGCCCCTGCAAGTAGCTTCCATTAGAGACCGTGGGTACAGCAGCTTTCCTGAGCATGCTACAGTGCCACCAGCACACCACCAGCAAGCTCAGGCGAACGAGTTTGTTTGCAGCAGCAACTCGAGGTTTGTTGCCGTTTGTTTTTCCCCCCCTCTGAGTAGCCAACTACTTAGTCTCTTCCCTCTGCCCTCTCTTATCTTCCCAGCTGCTCCTACGCACAGGTAAGCAAGCTCCTGAAAGTGTGTTTGAGCCTTTCACTGCGATCTGAGCAGCGCTGGGGAACACCTGCGCTTTCCCACTGCGAGCTGGTACTGCCCTATCATTGGAAACCAGCTCAGCTTCCGCGTGGACTTGTATTTAAGCTCTTGTCATACCAAGTTACTCCAGCTGAATGATGATGCAAATTCTCCAGGTTTGCATCAGCCATTTGAGAAACCTCTGGCATTACTCAGCATTTCTCTTTTTTTTTTTTTTTTTTTTATTTCCTTCCGTTCCCCTTCTCTCTAAGCAGTAGTGGCATGTTGCACAACTGACCTGAGGCTGGTGGGAAGAACACAAAGCGCCTGCAAGGAAACTGAGCCAATCAAGCTAAGCACATCGCGCTCAACACCCCGGGACACACTCCCAAATGATTTTATTTATTTTTTTTAAAAAGTGACTTGGAGCCAGAAACAAAAGCCTGCCTAAACACAAAGCTCGTCAGAGCACAAGGGGAAAAGAAATCAAACAGGATACGTCATCCCTGGGTGTAATCCAATTTATTTCTTGAAAAACTCCTCTTAACAAAAGTTAAGTTTGCTGGGGCTTAACTTCTTGCACTGCAGTTGATCAGCCTCTCCCACCTCCAATGTTAGTTACCCGGAAATCTCTCTGGGGACGACTTGTACCTACCCAAAAGAAATATACAGCCCCCTCTTTACCCCAAGTTGCCTAGCAACACACCCAAATCAGCCTAATGAAAACCCGGGGTTATTTCCCCAGAACAGTAATTTTCATACATGCAGAGCGTTTCTGGGATGTGGGCAAGCAACACGGCAACGACACTTCCCCTTAAGAAACACTATTAAGGTTTACAGCCACTTTGCGTGTGTGATCTGGCAGGAGGAGGACAACACCCCAGAGCACGGGATCTCCAGCGGCTCCGCAATCCAAAAGGGAGTTTGGAGCTACCGTAGAGCTTTCCTGACCAGATAAACCAGGTAAATCAGATGCATAAATACTTTTTCTTTCACAACCCAAATGTTCAGATTCAAAACTGAGGGATTAAACTGTTAGAAAGAGGAGCATTCTCATAAAACAGAGCAAAAATCAATAGCCTTCAAGCGCTTGTAAACTAATCAAGGGACAGCCTGTGCAGTATATGCCAAAGGGGAAAAATCCTTCGTAGCGTAACTATCGCAGCTGCTCGTGGCTTCAGATTAGATCAGTGCAAATAGAAATGATTACTGCAGTTACTGCTCTTACAGTTACTGCTTAATGAGGACCTAGGATTGAGGGGGGTAGAAGAAAAAAGAAAAAAAAAAAAAGATAGGAGTTAAAATGTTTTATCATTTGAAAAGTCAGCACTGAGCTCAGAGCACTACTGTGCTTTCAAATTTATGTGAGAAAAAGGAGATCCCAGAGTATCAATACACCACAGATGTAAAACTTAAGTGTTTCTAAAGCCTCGTATTTTCGGTTATAACTCACCCATAATTATTTGCACTGAGATAAAAGAAAGCATGAAAAAAAAGAGTAAAAGCTTATCTGGTTTAAATGCACACAGGTAAAAACCAGAGCGAAGGTAGCTTTTTTGGCTCCACACTGGCAGTGGTTGCATATTTTCTGAACACATTCCACTTCTCCCTCCATCTGCTCATCCCTCCCTTCTCCATACAACTGACGCTCCCCGTCTCACTGCAGGTCGGGGACATGATCCCCCTTCAGCATGTGCCATAGAGACCTATGCAGGCAGGATGTCGTCTGGTCACACTGCACAGCCCAAACCAGGCTGGACAAGCACAGCACCAGTTAGGTGCAAAGCCACGAGTAGGCAGTGTGCTGGGTGGAGGTGTTTTCCCCCTAATGTATGTTTCATACGCTGCATCCAAGTAAGATCATAAATGCCTGAAGTAACTAAACTAGATCAAGCCAAACCAAGAAAAAGCATTAACCGCAGAATGGGGTTGGGCTGAGGGCTTTTATTTTTAATTTTCAAAGGCCATTTAATGAAGAAGCACATGACATCTTAAAACATCTAATGCTTTAGGGTATTCATTCTTAACTAATGCTTACCCCTTAGTTACACAGGAAGATGGGTCCAAGATCAAACCAAAAGCTTGGTAAACTCCCAGACGATCCCGAGACAGCTCCCAGGAATCCAGCTGTCTGCATTGGTTGTTCCATAATAACACTGCGTGGTATAAAGGCTTTCAAATTTCATTTGACCACTAGCCAGAAGAATGTATTTTGCCCTTCAGACATAGCTGTTAATGCTCTCCCACGCAGGAAAAAGGGTGTTTGCTGCTTCCATGGAGTAGGGATAACACACAAAATTTAGGACCACGTGAAATTGCCAGTGAAATTTCTAAGGTGGGAAACTAAGGAAGGCTGGATGCAGAAAACTATTTTTCCTAAATCCTGGCAGCTTGCTAGCAATCATGCTATTTCAGCCTTCCCAGTGAGCACTGTTGTGTATGCCACTTTTCAGTGCTATCTGTTAAACTTCCAGTTGCCAGTTCCATGCTGCAAAAAGAGAATACTTACCTGGTTTTGGAGAACTATCTATTATATTCTGGAAGTTTCATGAGAATTCCATCACCTGAGCCCAGTCCTGAGGAGGGCAGGAAGCTGGAAAAGGCCCATTACTGTCTGCTGCCCCCCTGTCCCCATTGCACAGTATACTCACAAAATCTGTTCTGATTAGTTGTAGCCCACCAGCCACTTTTCATTTGAATTATTCATCACAGAGCAAGGACCATGGTATCACTATGCAACTGCAACACACAATGCTCAGCGTCTTTTCAGAGAGCTCTTCTGAAAGTGCGGGGCTTAACCTGTCCAACTCTCAAAACATCCCTGTTCTTCCATAAAAATCCACTCTGAAAACAGAACATAAAGTGCAATTTTCTTTAGACCAGCAAAATTATTTGAAGAAATATTTCTAAGACTGATGCTCTGAAAATAAACCTCCAACCTTTAATGGCAGCTGGAATTGTACACAGCCTTTCATTTTTCCACTTTGGTTGTTTGTTGTGTTTTTTTCTCCTCAATTCATAGGCATTTTCTCTTGAACAAACATTTTAAAGCATAACCGAGATCATTATTGTGAAACTTCCTTTTGAGTCTCACCATCGGCCCTGAACTCCCCGACCCACTGTGTGTTTCAAACAGAAATCTCTACCTACTCCCACACCCTGCAAAGCACTAACCCGTGAGCCGAAGGCAGCAGCTCACCGTGCCCCTTGCCTGCTGCCATCGGTGGGCTCTGGCAATCAGGACCAGCTGCACTGCTGGGACCTTGCACGCTGTGTAAACCATAACCTTTCTGTCAGCAAATTAAATACTGCAGCATCACGGGGGATAACTATACACCACAGGGGCTTGAAAGGCTGAACGTGCCTGAGACGGGCGCGCCCCTGCTTTGCACTCTCACAGAGCCTGTGTCAAATACCTGGATGCAGCTGCACCTCCGATTCCAAGGAAGCTACAGTTTTGATATTTCCCTCAGGGAGTGCTGCAAAACACACACACAGCATTCCCCTCAATGGGAACGCTACAACACACACTCACAGCAAAGCGAAGGACCTAAAAATTCAAGCCTGGACTTGACTTTCTACTTCCCCAGAAAATCTCCTTAATTTCTAGGTGTGGCAAGCGTACCTTGACAATCCTTGCAGGCATCTGCATATCAGCTTGTTGCACTGAGCACACACAAGGAGTCACAAGCCGAACCTCCAGGCCACACATTGCCACACTGACTGGAGACACTGGAATAAAAAAGGAAGTACATCAAGGCTGAAGAGGCAAGGAAAGCCCCAAACCCTTTCATGTGGGTGGCACGCTATGAAAAAGTTCCTTAGAAAAATCAAGCTGAGTATTCTTTGCATAATGCCAAGCTGTTTGTGAGCCTCAGAAAGCAGCCCTGTAGGAAGGCAGTTGTCTGGTTTCAAATGTCAAAGGAGGGCAAAATACCTAAAAGTATGTGTTTCATATAGATAATCTAGCATTGAGAAGTTGTGACTGGGGATTTTCTCCTTTTGTACTGCTGAGAAATAGTTTCACTAGTGTTTCAGGTCCAGCGGGGCGGGGTTGGGGGGGGGGGGGGGGGCGGCGGGAACTCAGTTGGCATGGGGAATTAAGTGAGGATAGCATCATCACAAAGTATACAAACATCTTGGGGGATTGGGACAGGTTTTTAATTTATAATGCAAACCTAGAACAGTGAGAAGAGGAAAACAATTTATTTTTGTCTCTACTACAGGCCCAATGTTTAACTAAAGATGGAATTACTGAGAACTTTGGGGAGAGTGTTATGTTGTAGTGAGAGACACACAAATTACTTATTTAATTATTTTGCATTCCACTTTATGCCAGGAAGATAAAAAGCAGCAATGAAATAAACATCAGCTCAGAGGCTTTAAAAATAAAACACAGAAATCCAAGAGCAATTAAAAAATATTATTTCTTGTGTTTTCAGAAAAAAGCTTCCCACAACATGCCTATCAGCAAATAGAAACCTGGTTCCAAGAAGACTGCAGACAGCAACTGCAGCTTAGAAGGCAAATACGTCTGAAAGTTCCCCTGTCTCAAATTTACTGATAGCTGCCAGTCAAATTTTAGCTGGAAAAGAAAAAGGAAAAAAAAAAGGAAAGGAATATTTCAGAAATAAAAATCCCTCCTCTTTTTCCCTGCTATTAAACACTTTATTTCAAAAGGTATAATGATTTTTGGCTGAACTATTTAACATTTTAAAAATTTTTCTTTTCAAGCATGCAAGAATTGTTAGTGTCTGGTACCAAGGAAGAAAGATCCACATGATACAAAGCCAGTTCTTACTGAAGCCCTGCATATGTGAAAACATCACTGTACCTTATACCATTTCATCTTTCATATTCAGGGTACTCACAATTGGTACCTAAGTAGTGCTGTGTATTCAGATTATTCCTGAGTTTTCTGCATTTGTATTTCTCATCAGCAGAACGAGACAGTTTTCAGAGTCACAATGTTATTGTTCCTCAGCTTTTGGATGCAAAGATTGAGATTGCCCACGGCTTTCAAGAAATCAAGACCTCAGGGTAGATTTCTGTCAAAACTGCATGTGCCAGATACCTGACACAATGGCAAGATTGCTGTCAGCTTCAGGGAGTCAGGATCTTACCTGAGCTGTCTCAGGCTAGGCTGGGCATGTGAACAGAATTAAATCAGCACTGCTGAAAAAAAATGGGATTTCTCAGAAATATCAAGACAGACACACAGTTTCAAATTGCACCAGGGAAGATTTAGGTTGGATATCAGGAAGCATTTCTGTACTGAAAGGGTTGTCAAGCATTGGAACAGGCTGCCCAGGGAAGCAGTGGAGTCACCATCCCTGCAGGTATTTAAAAGGCGTGTAGATGTGGTGTTTGAGGACATGGTCTAGAGATAGACTAGGCAGGGTTAGGCTGTGGTTGGACTCCATCTTGAAGGTCTCTTCCAACCCAAGTTATTCTATGATTCTATGAATTAGCACCAAGAGTGTTTTCTTTCCCATCTCATTTCTCACTTCTCCTGATGAACATTCTTCACACTAGACAAAAAGCTTAGTATGTGAAGAAATCATCAGTTAATGGCCTAGATTATCAAATTTAGGCTTGGCTATTTAATTTCTTCCTATTTGCCTCTTTTTTCTTTTTTTTTTTCCATACAATTTCTACAGTATCATTTATAAAAGAAACAGAATCCTGAGGCATTTGCCTTACTCCTCTGTTTGGCCAGGCACTATTCTTTATGTGAATCGTGTTTTTCCACCATAAATAAATCTATCTTTCTTTTTTTGTTGTTTTTGGAAAAGGGTTAGTGATACTTACCCCCATTCACAGATGTTACAGATTCAACAGAATTCTGCTACCGAAATAATCTATCCAAAATCTCGGAAAGGGGAACTTCAAGAACTTAAGCAAAGTTTTAATTTACTGCCTACTCCATGGGGAAATCTTTCACATCGCTTGTCTTAATCTGAACTTCAGTTCCCTATTCTCACCCTTAGCAAAAGGTCACCCCTCTTTCCCATCAGGTTTAGCAGCTCATTCCCCTCCTGTTGCATACAACTTAGACTAGATGGAGCATACAGCCAAAGTTATTTGATGTTTTCTGAAACAGAAAACTACACTCTTACCCAAGAATAATTGTAATGGGATTTTTAGTTCCCTGCTCATTCCTCTCTCAATTGCCAGATACTGCAGTAGTTGCATCTATAAATTTCTCTTTTGGCTCATTTAATGTAGCTTTTTGTCTGGAGACCAAACAAGCCTTGGCTATGGCCTTCTGCAGGTCATGAACGCACTAAGGTCAGGCTCCAGTCAATACATTGCCAGGTGCCTGGGGTTTCTTTAGCATAAGGAGCAATGGCACAACGCATGCATTGAGAGAGGGGGGGACAGAAGCATCTCAATTAAAGGTTGAAGTGGTGACAGAGCTTACTACAAGAAGGGATTAGACTGCAGAAAAGCAAAAGCACATGTGTGTTGAAATGCTTCACTGGTGATCGGCAGTCAATCATTCACGCTGTCATCGTAATTTAGCATTGAAATGCAGCCTATGGATCCTATGGGGAATCATTTTATTGGCATCTAAATGCGCATACTATGTCTTCTTGAAGTATTAAAAACTCCATCAGAAAGGGCACTCGTTTGGAGCACTGCCAAGATGCTTGTACTAGTGCAGCTCCATATATTAGTCCCACATTTCAATCGCAAGGAGCATCTTAGTGCTGAGGTCAGCCTCTGTTTCTTCTTTGAAAGCAAAGTTCCTCTTTTCCACACTGACAATATATTCTTCAGAGACACTGCCTATTCAAGCGTAGTAATTTTATCGTGTTTTGTGACAGCAAGATTACAAAGCCAGTGTATGGCAGCCACTTGCAGCATGTGGGGACAATGAGAGCATCTCTTCCCTGACTTCTCTAGACTTTAAAATTTTGTGCAAAACAGCTACCATGTCATAAATCCGCCCTCTTCCCCCTCACCGCATTTGCAGGGAGGTACAGGCTATCCAGAGCCTCAGAAGTCGAGCTTCCAGGAGAACAAAAAGTAGTGACATGGATTCCTAAAGTATATTTCAAACTCATGCTTCACATACAAGCTTACAAACAGTCAACAGCTCAACCCCTCTGCATATGCCATGCCACTTCTAGCCTTTTTCCATCCCTCCCACATCTAGTCTAATCCAAGAATTAAGAGAGAAAGCTCTCCTACAAAACGCCTCCACTTTTATCGTAGGCTCTTTTATAACAAAACAGACTAACTACAGTGGTTTATTCTTTGTAGTATCTTCTTTGTACTTCAAGGAAGAGTTGGGAGTACTCAGTAATGGTATGGTCTGAGGACACCCACCTTAAAATATACTGATATAATCAGCATTGCTCACAGTTTTCCAGAGGGTCCAGCCCCCTCACTGTACGTAGGGTGTCAGAGAGGGGTTCAATGGGGCAAAAGACACCCACTCCTCTCTCACATACACACTGCTGAAATTTGGAGTTGGTACACAGAGTAGAAAACATATGTAGTCAGGCACCTGTAGAGCAAAAGAAAATCCTACACACTATGTAACCTCTCACACACAGCAGGAACCTTTCCCTTAGGGAATATACGTATCTACATTACAGGGTATCCCGATGGCTTTATAAGTCAAAGTATGAATTATATTTGGGTAAAACCAGTCAACTTTGTCCTTTGCAAGTAGCCCAGTACCTCCCTGTAAAGTACTCCTGCGTACAGGCCTGAAGACAGATGCTGCACTGTAAATCACGTGAACACTTATGAGAAAATAGGTCAAAGGAGCACAGAAATTTAAGCCAGGGGAAACTTGACCTCTTCCTGTATCAATTTCTAGTCAGGTTACACAGTGCAAGCTTTTATTTTTACTTAAACAAAAAGTCTGGACAAATGTTTATCTGGACAGAAGTGGTCTAAGCAGAGGGATCATGCTAATTATCTGAGTGTATATTTTTATTAATAATTAATTAACTTCAATTCATTGAACCCTTTCAGAGAAACTAGGGAAAATATCCCAATTCAGCTTTCTGAAAACAGTGTAGGTTAAAAGGCATCTCCTCAGATAGGACAGTAACGAGTTCAGTGAATGAGAGATCCCTTGCTATTAGCTGCTGCTTTATTTTCTTTTAGTCATTATTTCTTACCTTTTCTTCCACTTTCAGCACACTCTCCAAATTCTGCACTAAAGTAGGAGCCATTCAGAATTTCTACTCATTTTTCCGTATGTTACCATACCGCTTCCCAGGGAGACACAAATGCCCAGTTTCAGTGAATCTCCATGAATAATGCAGAAGTCACTCTTTGATGCAGGTACCCATCATTATCCCAGATAGCTCAGGTAAGCAAAGCAGGTTATCCCAGGCCTTTCATTGTTCCACCTGCCCCTCAGGCTCTGAGAGCCTTGCAGGGCTCCAGCAGCCAGCTGAGCTAGCCTTGAGAATCCACGTCAGTGCACAACCATGCAGAAACCTGTGAGGGAACAGCAGTCACCAGATGGCTTTTTGGCACTGGTGCCAGGCTGGGGTCTGCCACACCTGCAGTGCAGAGTCAATTCAACTCAGGACACAAAGACATGGATTTCTTCTGTTTGACTGCAGACAACATAGCAAGAACAAGCAATATTGTTAAAACAGGAGCTACTCTGTTACAGGTAATTTGGGAGTGACTCAGCTGGTCCTCCCCTTCCAAATGGAAAAAGCTTTCACTGCAGGACAAACGGAAGAGATGCTAACACTCAAAAAGTGCCAACAAATCCCATAGCCAGAGTAGAGAGTTTTTTGATGGGCTCTCCCCTTTGGGAGCCTGGAGCTTTGGACAGCCTGGCTAATCTTCACAGAGCGGAAGACATCGCCATGAAGTACAGTGCAAAGGACTGAAAGGTCAGAGTAGGAAAGAATTGTATATTATAGAACATATTTCTCATTATATTTCGAATATCGCTTCTTCTGACGAAAGGTATTCTGAACACACTGGGCAACAAGACAGAAATTCAACCTCCTGGCAATTACTCTGTCAGAGAACTGGAAATCAGAAACGATGCTCTGAGACACTGCCTGTCTCCTACCCATGAAGGGCTCAATGTCCAGTTTTCCCTTCCTTCTTGCCTTCTGCATGGCACACACATGCAACCATGTATTTGGGAACCTATTCTCCAACACAGTGAAGCCTCAGTGTCACACAAGTCTCTCCAAGGCTTAGGAGAGCTTTTTGCACACCCTGTTTTAATTTTATCTTGTGAGCTTATCCTACCCCAGCCTTGTCTATCCAGATATACAAAATGCAGCTCTACAAGCTTCAGGATCTCCTAATAAGTGAATCCATCTCATTCAATTTGAAAATGAAGTAATGTTCCCACTCCAAAGAGTCCAACGTATCATCTGCTTAGTCAGTATGTTTTCTTTTGATTTAAACAAACAATAAACATGCAGTTTTCAATCACTTCAGCTAAGAGTGAAGCTAAAACACCTCAACCTTGCATGCACCAGGGGCAGAACTTCATCCATCACCTCTTATGCTATGCTGAGCATAATAAAGTCAAATGACTTGAAATTGCACTACATCTTGTCAGAAAGCAAGCTGCAACTCCTTGGGGTAAGAGACCTGCACATTTTTGTTTCCTCTCACGTGACCTTGCCTTTACTTCCCTTTCTCAGATTCTGATAACTACTGGCTTGAAAGGGTGGAAAGACACATATAGTGAGAAGAGCCAGGAGTTGTGACAACCTCTGGTTTGAAATAGTTGCTTTCTTCTCAATTTTGGCAGTAAAATTTTGCATTAGCTTTCTTGCATTCCGTGACCGTAGCTATCACCAGCTTAAGTCTATAAGGGGAAACTGTCAGGGTATGCAAAAGTAATTCCAAAGTTAAAAAACAGGAATGCTCCAGCCTCTATATTCTGGATTTTTATATGTCTATTGGCAGTTTCTGTAGTTGAAGCAGCAGGTTCCAAACCCAGCACCACAAAATACACAGTGAGGTGTAACAGTACAAAAGTTTACTGGGTTAAAAGGAAACCCACAACTATTTTGTTCAGCAAATAAAGACTGAAACTTTAAAAAAAAATTATAATAATAATCTGGGAACAAAACCAAATACACATTGGTTTGTTTTGTTTTCTAGAAAAGAAATGTTCAGGTGCTTAGCTATCACCCAGAGCATGAACATTTCAGCACAGCAGGTTATATGTGAACGCTAATGAAGGGATTTTTGGCTCTTTCCTCTGCAACCACTTGACAGGCTACTCTCTGTGAGTATTTTAAGAGAGCCTAGGGACTGCATGACCTTGCCCCTGTTCAGATGTGCAAAGGGCCAGCCATACCTGAGGCACTGCTGCCAGGACTGCAAGACAAACAGCAGGCAAAATGGCAGTCAGGCACCAGCATCACTCCGGCACCACCAGTGCAGACACAAGAGAAAACAACTTCTATCTCGGCAGTCGCCTTGTGGTGTAGCCTATCAACTTCATGTAGAGAATCTGCCCCTGCATAAGCACTGACCTGTGGACAAAATCTATCACGCTGAGAAAGGGACACTTCCTTACTCCAGACAAGATAAATGTGCAGTTTAAATGTTTTGGTTACCAAAATCTCCTGCCCACCCAGCTGCCAGCTAAACTAGTCAGCTTTGCACAATAGCCTGATAACATGAAGAAGACTACATCTCTGATGTTTAAAAGGAAGATGTTACTTAACTTTATCTACATGGCTTATGTGCCTCCATACTCCTCTTATGATTTGAAATTACAGAAGTATATTTCCATCCAGGGCTTCTCACCACATTCTTTTTTGTTCTTTTCCTGTTCATCAGAAGGATATTTTCATCTTGTAGAGTCTGACAACATCCTGAAGAGCAAAACATTATAAACAGATTACAAGCAGTGCGCATTCAAATAAATTACATGTTTAAATGTGTCAGTTAAATTATAATGCTCAATTAGACAGCTAATTATGTTGAAAATGCAGTTGTGTGCATAAATTGATGGCCACTCCCCCAGCCTGCCTGGCTGCTTTCATTCATATATTGTCATATATAAGTTTTATCTTTCACATACCACTTGGTGGAAGGTTTATCTAAGAGCAGTCACACAAAGTAACTCTACTGTTACTTCATTTTAAAAGAACCAAAAATTTCAAATATGATTCAAGATTTGCACCAAGTTTTACTACCCGCCATCAGTATTTTAGTGGCAGTAGGATTTGTGGACTGTGCTCCCCTACTTCTCAGGGTCATATTCCCAAAGGGCTTTCCCTCTGTTTATGATGTCTCACTTTCCAGGATGCTTTTTAATGACCCTTACTGCATCATTTCACAAGGAAAAATAAATTTCTTTTAAATTTCTGTGCACGTGTGAATTTTATAGATGACCTTTTGAGTTAACAAAGGAGCTGTGCCATACCGGACACACTAATATCTATAAAACACTGTATTAAAATTTCCATCGGTCTCATTAATACAAGTTAGGACCTGGAAATCAAGGAGAAGTATCCATCAGCATCTAGTCATCAAAATTTGATTCAAGGATATTCCTTTGGTATGACAAAATACATCCTCATATGTATTCATGACACCTCCTCCCACAATCATCATGTGAAATAGATCTTTTTAGATATATTCTCCATGCTTCACCAGTTTCATTGGCAACCAATCTAACCGAAGTATTTATACACAACAAAATTCAAGCTCTCATAATTGATATCTGTGAAGAGCTAAATGTGTCTTGTTTGGTGTTTCCAGGGAGCTATATACCTAATTTCTTACAATATAAAGGGAATCATCAATAAAGTTCCACATTATCACTGTGTTAAAGATTTAGGCAAAATACAGTACAATACCACTGAAGAGGTAAAAAATTAACTCTGCTCAAGCTCAGCATACAGTAGAATTTCAGGCAGCCAGCTGTTCTTTTCAGTTCTTATGCTGAGATAACACAGAAAGATTAGGGAGGAACACTGCAAGCCTGACCACATTCTTTCTTGTCTTCCTTTTCGGTCAGTCTTCTGAACTGTCAGGTTTTATTTTAAGGTCAAGAACCATTGTCATACAGTTTTTCTCCAGACTGTCAGGCTGTGTGCGCCATAATTATTTGTGGAAGTGTCCTCAGTCAGCCCATATTTCCTGATAATCCATTCAAGATACCTCCTAGTAAAGAAAAAACAACAGAAATAACTCCGTGTCTGTAGCTCTGGGCATATATGGTAGTAAAATCCAGTTCCTTGAGACATCTAAAATTAACCTGGGTAAGTACTGCAAATGACAATGCCTACTCCAACTTTGACAATGCAAGAGACAAAAATTATAATTTTAAAATTACTTATTTATTAGGTCTATGGTCATTCAAGAGGGAAAGCCTCGATAATTATGTTCTGCATTGTCCTATCAGGGCTCAAGATATTTCAAAGCAGCTATTGCAGGAACTGAAACCAGGGAATCATGGGGGGTTTTTTATTGCACATGCTACAAATGATTAAATTCCATTTTGAAGCAAAATATTCTGCTTATGTCTCTTTTCAAAAAGGGCATTAAAATCCACACATCAACCTCGGACGTGTCACTTTGAACCACTAGTCACGGTACAACAGACTATCTGAAATATATAGAAGCAGGGTTATCATTTATCATTTGGTCCTAGGTCTCTGAGCAGCGCCAGCCTGCCAGCCTACAGAATCAGAGTGACACTGAGAATGGCTACAAACTACTTAGAGATTATTTTTTTTTAAAATGTTCTTATGACTGTCACTAAGCTCACTGCTCCACAACAGATTGAAAAATGCGAGAGGTTTTCCAGCTGAAGTCACGTGTGTGTTAAAGAGGATTAACACGAACAGCCAACTAGCAAATGCCAGTTTCTTTCTTTCAGCTTTTTTAATCCTTTCTTTCTATTGTACAATAAAACCTTTTCTTTCCCCCACCTCCCTTCTTATTCTGCATATTTTCCCCCTTTTGGAGTAAGGCTTAAAGGAAGCTGGATGTCATTTAACATGCATCTAGCGCAACCAAATTCTGTGCTACAGACTCTGAGGATGCAAACTGCGTAGTAAATCTCACTCGAAGCAGAGAGTATTACATCACAGAACCACTGGAACAGCTCAGGGTCACAACTGCTCATTTACACAGTTCAGCTGCAGTGTGCTTATCTCTGCATTTTGTCCTCTCCCCAGCATGTATATCAACAAAACCCCTCTAGTCAGAAAGACACCTTTGGGTTAGCATCCAAAGCGACTGCGGGCAGAAATAAAACAGAAAGGCAGAACTCAGTGCCACTGCTTTTGGACATTGTGCAGCCCCGTCCCATCAGCTGGCCAGCTTTCACCTTCATCTACATCTCCAAAACATTAGTGACATCACAGTTTGGCACAGATTTAGAATTACTATTCACACACAGTAGGTTGGCTAAGCTTGCCAAGAAACTTGGAGAAACAAACATCGTAACTAACAGATCTCACCCTTTTCCCAGGTTTGAATAGCATAATCAATTCGTCGTATACTTCTTCATATTGAAGCCTTTCCATGACAACCTGGTGTGTTCCCTTGGTGTGTTCTCAACTAAAAGTTAAGGGAAAGAACAAATACAAAGGGCGGTTGGTTTTTTTTTTTCTAGTGGAAAAAAGTGAAACCAGAGGTCTGTGGTTAATACTGAGCCAGTATTATTCATCTTTCTCTTCTAGGAACATTTCTTTTCACAATAAAGAAGTAATTTCTGGTTACCTCATTAACTGACACCACCACAGCAGTTCTTCAAGGCCTAGCAAACAGGGTTCCCCAACTGATGCCGTCTGCCTGCAGGTCATGGAGAGCTAACCACAGCCTCAGGTCCAAGATTTCTTGTCACAAATGTTGCATCTGAATTATCACTATCTAAATTGCCAAAAATATTGCTCCACTGGGAATCTGCATAAGCCCTTTTCAGACATACCTAACTCCAGAGAAAAAAAGATGTCTATTTTTGCTCGATACTTTTTTTCCAGACCTTCCACTCCCATAAAATAAAAAAAATATAATTAAAAACCCCACAAAAAACTCCCCCAAAAAAATCCCAAAAACAAATGGCACTGTGTTTTTTCAATTCCTTGCTTTCAGTTTAGAAGTAAGTTTTAAAGATGTTTTTTGACACAACTTTAAGGAAATATACAAAAAAAATTCCCAACAAATCTCAGCCTTCACTAATTTCTATCACAGGGTTGGGGTTTTTTTTGATTAATGTTGTTGTATATCTTCACAAAGCAGTTTGACATCTGTATGCACTTAAACTATGAACATCTCAACATTTCCCTTTTAAATTCCTCAGGAAGTAGCGGTCAGATTTAAATGCCAAAGACAAGGAAGATAAATTTCCTGAATGGTACCTCCGAGAGACAGATTATAGCACATTGTAACTATTACATTAAGTTTACTCCAGGTAGAAAAAAAAAACCAAAGGTAAAGGAGACCCCTGGGTCTCTTACACTGTTCATTTAGGTCAGAAACCTTTGTAGCACTTGAATATTTCAAACTAATTACTCCAGAAAAAGTCTCAAACAAGTAGTATTTCACTTTTGAAGTAAAACTCTCTCATAAGTACAAAGTTGGCTCAGCCTGTCTGAGATGTCAATAGAAGTGGGACTTTAGCACAGTGAGAAACTTATCACACTATGCTTATAAACCAAGAGACTAATGCTTTTGTGCAGTATCTTCCTCTCGTGCCTTCTTGCAACTGAATTTGATTTGAGCTAACTCTGCTCTAAGATATGAGTGAAGAAGTGGGGTAATTTGGGTATCAGTATAAAGTAAGCAGATTTTTTTTTCCACCTTAGTTGTTTCATTTCTTATAACTCCTATATTCTGTGTTCAATTGCCTTACACTAGAGAGTCTGTCTATATTTCAGACCTTAATGAGCACATAATACCCTTGAAGAAATACCTGTTTGCTGTGTTTAAGGTGTTAACTATTTGAATGCTATTCAGTTCTCAAAGAGTTCTTAAAACTCCTGCTTATTCTAGCCATAAAAAGCACCACTTCAGCCCATTATCAGCCATGAATTTTTTCAACATATACCTAATAGCAAACTTTAAGAAAAGGCATTCATACAGACTTCATGGATCATGTTTGGCAGATCTGTATTTTGAAGCAAGCAACACTGAAATTGGTAACTACTGTTACTCCCAGTATGCAGGTTACATGTGAAAAAACAGATAAACCAAATTAAAAGGATGAAATTTGGCTGTGTGCTCTCTTGGGAGAAGACAAGGATGAAGGCCCATACACATCTTCCTGCATCCAGCTGATCAAAGAAATGTGCGTTGGCCGCATGACAACCTCAGTCTTGAGCCATCAAGAAAGTGATCCACTGTGAAAGTAACTCTCCCAGCTGGCAGCAGCAATCAGGAACAGAGTAAATTTATTTATCATACTACACAAGCCACATGAATGAAACGGAGAAGCAATCATTACATTTACTTTCCACACAGCAGTGCAAAAGGAAACACACAGCCAAGTCTCATGTGATGTCACTATGCTCTATCCCAGAGTCTCATCTGCTGAAATAATCACTGATCTCAGCACGTAACTGCAGAGAAACTAATGGTACCAATGGTTTTATTTTTACATGGCTATCAAGCAATTTGTTTTGCTTTAAATAGAAAGCAGTCCACCCTCCTCTGTCTGCTTGTTTCGGTATGCCCGTTATTAACATACAATTTGCTTCTATGGCTTTTTTCATAACTTTCATCATAATCTTGTGCTTCTAGCATCACTTTTTGCTGTGAAAATCATTACAGATTAATAAATTATAAATAGCAAAATGAGCTTATGTTAGAGCACATATCAGGCTTGCTAATGGAAAATTTTGGTAATTTTCTCAGGAATTCCCCCATGTGAGTAACAAACAAGAGGGATTTTTCACCATGCTATTAAAATGATCAAAACAGTTTATAGCCTTCAAATGACTGTGGACCATAGGAGGGTGCTGGGACTTCTGTTTTCACCACCTGCCACATCCCCTTTCTTGTATTCACGAGTCTCACTGCCTACCCAGCAACTCCTATGCTTAACTTTAATCTGCTAAGCAGTCCCATGTCCTTCAGTAATCGGATCTTTAATTTACAAATATAAACCAACCTAAATGAGAGAAGGGGCTCAGATCACTTTGTACACGGACACACAGGCAGCTTCTCACCCTGGCTACTCACGCTGCCATAGCTACTCCAGTGTCACTCACCATCAACACCGGCTCCTTGATGTGGCAGGCATCTCTCCCATCTCTAGAATAAACACACCAAGCCTGGGTCAGATCTCAAAAGCCAGTTGGACCCAATTCTATGGAAAATAAGGCTACATGGTACAACACGCTTCCTTGCCCAACTCTACTGATGGACCAGAACCAAAGACTTTCTCCTAACATGGGAAGCTGAACGAGATCATCACTGCTTCAATAAAATTGTCACAATCACCTACATAAAGATGAACAAGTAGTAAAGCCTGTGTTAGCCTCTCTCTCATTCCCCAAATATTGCAAGATGTGTAAGAGCGACTCTGACTGCTGTAACTCCTATAGTTTTGAGAGGAATTCCTATTCTTTTGAGAGAACATTGTCTATATAACAAGGTTTCTCATCAAAACTACACCCATTGCCAGTGGAGAAGGGAATAAATCACTTTGTCAACCTAAGCAAAGATAGCAAAATCCCTTATGTAGAAAGATTCGCTAACCGACAAGCACATTTGCAGGCTTAAGTTATGCCATTCATCCTGTTTTGTACTATGTAAATAGCCTGCACCTCTGCAAGACTGCATCTCCACCATGTTAACATCATGACATATGCTAACGTACGTTACCATAGCCATTCCAGTGCTGGCAAGGTCATCGTGAATGCTCAGCAACTCCAATTTTATTTGTCGGGCGTGTTGGGTTTTTTTTACTTTCCATTTACATCTTTTCTAGGAGGAACAGAAACCCTTTCCTGAAGAAGTTGGATTCATTACAATACTTCTTTTCTTCTTCCCAGTATGGGTTGTCACAGGCAGACAGGGGTTAGACTGGGCTCGTAAAAAGACACAGAACATGCAGAGCGTGCTGCAAGAACTGTCTCGTTTTCACCCCTTGCCCTGTTCTAAGTTAATATGAAAACTATGCATGATTAATTTTTTAAAAATTGGAAAAGATGATGCCTAAGGCATCTCTAATCAACTTGCTGGCAAGGTACGTACAATTCTGCTGCAGTCCTGCATGGCAAATAAGCTACACAGAATTTTAATACAGCAATTACCACCTGCCAGTTCAAGATAATGATTGCCTACCAACCCAACTAAGACATGTGTGTATGTGCATCTACAAGAGGGATAAATTGCAAGCTCCTTCAGAAGAGGAGGAGGCAGAATGAGGTTTTAAACCAGGTGAACCACCCTATAACACTCAAGGAGGCTAAGAGGAGTCACCTAGGTGAGACAGGCTGACGACAGAGTGACGCCGCTACAAGACTGCTTCACAATACTCCAGGGTCAGATACTGGCAGCATAAGAAACAAACAACACAACAAAAAAAAAGGAAACAGGGCCACCTACCCATGTCACCACACCCAGTGTTAAAGTAAAGCCAGTAATCTGTCCAATACACTGGCACGGACAGATTTTTGGGAAGGTACAGTGTTGATAACTGAGCAAAAAGCACTGGGCAAAGTGGAAAAGAGGGTTTGGAGGGCACACCTATTGCAGGGAAAAGAGAAACTTGAAGAAATGGCATCATTTCCCTTTCCTCTGCTTGCCTTTTTGACCTGTCCCGGAGCACCTCTGCTTTTCCAACACATCCATATAATCCTTTGGGGCCATAAAAGGCTCTCTCAACAAAAAGTGCTGTAGTTCCACCGCTTATCTAGCATTACACAGCCCAGCTTTAAACCAAGCGCAGCCAGATGGAGAGTCAGAGGTCACTGGTTATTTTTAAGCTCCATCTCTCCAGGAAAAGCTTTTCCGATGGACCTTGACTACCAGTTGAAGTAATTGCGTGTACTCTAGTGTACGTCAAGAAATTATTATGCTAGAGCCAATCTACTGCAACTGTGTCTCTAGCTACACAAAAGTAGCTCTGCGTTATTACGACATAGGGATGGACAAAATTTGTCAGAAAATCTTGTTTAGGGCAGAAAAATATAAGAAGCTGCCCCTGGACCAAAGAAATCCCCCTGAAAATCATTACCCATATAAACACAGCCAGGCACAATTTGCCCATACTTGAGACTAGCGGACCTTGGGAACACAAAAGGAATCACAGAAGAAACAACGGCTTGCTTGATGCCTCCACTCCAGTCAAGCAAGGGAGCAGGTAGCTTTGAAAAATGGCCCAGCTTTCTAATGAGCTTCACAATAGCACATAGATTTATTCAGAAAAACAAGAGGTGACAGTGAGAAACATTGCAATGTATCAGAAAACTGCAGGGTTTCTGCCCCTGTGGGCAGATGCTGAGATAATAAATTTGCTGCAGTTAGTCTCTCCCTGTGCTTTGTTTTCAGAATATGAACCCAACGTGTGCTCAAAATTCAACCAAACCGTTTGACTCATGGAACTTCATATGGAATTTATATGTATATATCAGAACACAACTCTATACCACTTAAGATTAGCAGGATGACAACCGTTTGGAGCTGTAGATGACATGAAAATGCCTACACAGAAATTTTCTCTCAAAATTTCTGAGCATGAGATTTATGAGATTTCTCCTCCTCCTCTAGACAACTGCAAGGAATTCCTAAAACAAAAACAGAAGCTGGAATTTAGATTCGGATTTTCAAAAAGATTTTTACAGATGTTTCCTATTCAATGCAATGAAGTAACTTCAGTAATTAAGAAAAATAAAAGGAATATTCCATTACAGATTAAAAAGTGAGAGGGCTTTTTAAGGATGAAGACCATTGAGTTACAATGTACACAATGGAACTGTAATAAGACTCATGTTCTTTGCTGCATTTATTGGTCAAGTGGGAAATGGAGTAAAACAGGGAAAAATCACTGATGACACAGAAGTATTAAGAATTCTGAGAAAAAAAATTCTAAAATGATAGCAATACTAAAGTACGGGGCAATATGGTGCCATATGAAACTATGTCTAAGCAAAGGCCATCTATGAACAGAAACATCTTTTGAACTGCCACTTTTGAAACACCTCAGGCCAAATAAATGAGAAAAACTGAGGAGCTACTAAGGACTAGTAGGGACTTCTGCTCAATGCATAAAAGAGATCAGAGGAAGATTATTCAATGACATACTTTACCCTTCCTGAACATCTCAAAAATACACTTGTCAATACCATTTACAGCTTTATAAAGATTTGGAACTTCATTCCTACCCTACATCTAGTGTCTTGATCTCATATACTCAATCACATATTGCCTGGCTCCTAGCATTGCAAAGAGTCCTTGGCTCTGCTCACTTTAACAGTTCTACACTCACCAGCCTGTTGCCATCAGAGCATGCCACCCATGGCATCAGAAGTCAACACAAGCATCGCTGACTTCAGAGGAGTTACACACACACAGGATCTGAGACAGCAAGTAGTATTCAGTTAACAAAACTGTTGACCATTTTGACCATACAACCTGGCACATCTTCCTGAGATGTGTCACTTGTGAGGGGTAGCAGGACTTTCTGCTAAAATGGACTTCCGCTTTGTGTTCCCTTAGGGACAGCACATAGGACTCCAAAGATCTAACATTACTTTGTAGAACAGATCTTCTGCCTGAAGCCTGGTTCTGCCTGCGTTTAAGTCTAACAACAACACATAATATAGACAGGCAGTCAACACCATATGCTACTGAAAGTCTGGAGTTCGATGTATAGCTTCTGTACTGCCAAAAATTCTCTGTTTGTAGTCAGTGCTGCTGAAAATTGTCTATATGAGTCAGTGTGTGAGATAGACATTTCATAAGGTTGGAGCACAATATGACACATGCCTGCATTCCTCATTCTCTCCTGACAGCTACCTCACACTCAGGTCTTCTTTCTTGAGACTGCATATCACTGCATGTCATGAATGTCAAGTCAAAAATATTTGAGCTTGATAAGGAAGTACTTCTACCTGTTCTGACTTTGCTGTTGGCATTTCTTTGTCCATCATCTACTCTAGTATACTTAAAATCAAAATGAGGTGTTATTGGATTATTCATAATCTTTACAGGTAATTAAACAATTCTGTACATGGGTTGTTTGATTTTAGTTTTACCTCCACCTCATGTTCTTCAAGATTAGTATTTTCTTTCTCATAGAAACATTTTCACTAATTTATAGCAAAGCAGGAAGAAATCTTAAGAATATTTGTCATGGTCACATTCCTAGCTCTTGATCTTTCAGTACTTAAAATCATCTCCCAAAAGCCAGCAGTATGCCTAAAGAAGAGGAAAATAACAACAGAATAGAACACCAAAAAAAAGAGGATCAGCCTGGGCTACAACTGAGGTTGAAACATTCAACAACTCAAACTGTAACAGCTACAGTGAAAGATATGGGAAAAACCCATCATGCAAGGGAATCTTTAGCCACCTCCAAATGACCAGAGGAAAAGGCTAAGCTGTGCAGTCACTTTGCCTCTGTGCCCAGAGATGACAATGCTAGGTACCTTGCTGAATAGGAAACTGTTAAAGAACAGTCTTTATGGTGAAGACACAGCAGGAAGTACTTCTAAAATTTGTGTCCAAATGATATCTTTTGATGATGGGGTCTAATATGATTGGCTGTGGCTTTTGGTTGGCTTTTGGGGGCTTTGATTATGGTTTCTTTTTAATTATTTTTTTTTACTGTGGCAGGCAGTGATTTTTTTGTGTAAACAGTGACATCTGGCAATACTGCCACCAGTACTTCTAGGTGTAGGACAGCAGAAAATTGTAAAGCCATTGACATTCTGCTTCAATGTAACATAGAGATTAGTGCTAGACAACAGGCACCAGCAGCTTCATCAAAGCCAAATAATTACACAGTTAGCTACCCTTTAAAATCCATTCCACAGCTTATACAACCTGCTGATAACGGAATCGTGCAATGTGTAAGGTTGGAAGGAACCTCTAGAGGTCATCTAGTCCAACCTCCCTGAAGTAAACAGGAACATCTTCACTAGATCAGGTTGCTCAGAGCCCCATCAAGCCTGACCTTGAATATCTCCAGGGATGGGGCGTCCATTCTGCCTCTGGGCAACCTGTTCCAGCGATATACCACCCTCATACTGAAGACCGTTTTCCCACTATCCAATCTAAATCTCCCCTCTTTGAGTTTAAAATCACTACCCCTTGTCCTCTTGCTACAAGCACTATAAATAAATTTCTGCAACACGAAGTTTCTCTGAAAGTCATCAACTAACCAAAACAGGTCTGATACCCCTTTAGCCCCACTTCCAAGTTTCCAAAATGATGCTATAGTTCAATTACATTATTCTTCTGATAACATAACAGGAGATGAAGGTGGGGATTACTCAAGTCTGCAGTTGCACCTCAGTTACAACATGGGGAAAACTGCTGTCGCTTTTGAAATCCAACACAGAAAGATGGAAAAATTCAGACTATTCCCAGATGCACAAAAAATAGATGAGGCTGTTTAGGTATGAAGTTTCTATTAGCAGGCTTATAATAGAAGACAAAAAAAAAAAAGGCATAAAACTAAATGTAGCTTTATGTGAGTAAAAATTACTGCACAAATTTAACAAAATCCCCATGGAAAATAAAAGAAATACATTTTTCCAAAAAGGAAGGTCTCTCACGGGTCTAAATGGATGTGCTAGTCTCATACCTGCAGAAAAACAAAGCAGCCTCCATGCATATTAATTGAAGGGTTGATTTAACAAGTGAATCTCCTAGAGTTTTCATTGTGCCCAGAGACAGTAATTTGAGCCCAGCAAGACTTCTGTTCTTACCACAAAAATGAAAGCCTGTTGAAGATGAACAAATGCATATGCTTGCTTTCATTTTGCAGGGTTGTAAACAGGCTGATAGCAGCACAGGAACAATTTCTGAAAAACTGCTGCCCGCATAACTGGGGGGATGTGATGAGTCGGGAGACAGACTTCCTGCTTTCCACAAACTTATGTAGAGTTACCCAACAGCATCTCTTTGCTATCACAGAGACAGTATTTTATCATGAAAATAAGGGAAAGAACAGTGTCTTATCAAGAGAGAAAACTGAAGCTGTCTATTGTCCACACAAATGATGCAAGATCATATGTCTCTGGAACACTTCCCCATTGCAAAGCCACCACCTAGGCTCATTCCAAATAGCACTTCATAGGCACTACATAAAATAGCTGGCCTTTCAAAGGGAGCAGTAAATTCAGAGTTCTGTTAGGATCAATAACCATTGGGTAGCAGCTTTATAAAACTAACTTTGCCAGTGACAACACCCTAATTAAGTTTCTACTCAGGTAATTGTGGTTCAATGACCAGCAGCTCCTGTGGGTCCCCTGCTCCCCTCCCTTCCCACCTTCTCTATTTCCTCTATGAAACTTGTCAATGCAGTCGCAAAGAGACTTGCACTTTGGGGTTGGTCACAGTTACCTTTGAGTAGCTCAGTCTTTCAATCGCTGCAGAGACTAAGTTAAAATGAGCACACTATATGAGGCTTTTCTCTCAGAAGACAGCATAAACACTTGAAAGAATGACTTTATTTTCTTTAGACTGTCCTGGGGACAACTTTTCTCTTTCTAAATTCAAAACTTTTCAATAAGAGAAGAAAAATTCCCAACAGGATAACTTGCATCAAATTATACTGTATGTTTTTAACATTGCCTATCTTACTTTACAAATAGGCTTTCTTGAGCTCCAGGTAGGAGAGCTTATGAGCTCCTAGCACATCCCAGTTCCAGTGGGCTTTACAGATTATTCATGTCTACACACCCCCTCTTTTCTAGCTGCTAAACATCACCACAGGCACACTAAAGAAAGGTACATAAACTGAAAAAGTTTAACTGTAGCATCTATAATCCAGGCTCACTAATACTCTGTTCTGCAGCTGCTTTTTCTGTATTACATTTGTTTTGGTTTATACGAGAGGCAAAAGTCCTTTCTTACATCAATGTTACTCTGAAGCAAATCCACAGAAACCTGTGTGGACACTGCACCTCCTGATCTGAAATCAGACTGAAGTCCAAAGTCAGGATTTATAAACTTTGTGGTAAAACTTATGGCAGCACTTAAAAATGACACAGTTTAATTAAAATGAGAAATGCTAGGGTGGATTTTTTTTCCTTTTTTATAGTTTCATAGCCAGACTGCTGCAGTAATTGAGGACTCATCTTATTATTATGATCTTCATCATAATTATTTTTCTTTGTTTAATGTTCAAACAAAGTTTCGTTTCCATGTTCCATTTCATTTTACAGATTTTGATCTTACTAGCAGCCTGGAGAGCCTTGTTTAATTCTCATACATGTTAGGACCAAAGAAGAGAGCTAATTAAAAAGAAAAACTGGGAAGTACAAAGACAGTTTGGGGGGGGGGGGGGGGAGGGTGCAGGGAAGCAGCACAACAACTGCCAATAGATGCACACCTAATCAGCAAGCAGAATTACTGTGATTTTATCCCAAGCAGTATTCTCTTACCCAAGTAGTTCTGACTTCCCTTACTAGGTCTGGAAGTGAGCTTCTAACCATACTTTCATGAGGCAACTCACACATCTAAATTTCTTGCATGATGACTTTAGGCCACATTGTGCTTTACAGGAGTCTTCACAATAAGAGTTTGCCCAAACCCAGAAATTATTTTTTTCACAGTTTCCCCTCTTTCCCTGAAAAATTTCACCTAGCTCTCCAGTCTTGCAAGACAAAATCCTTATCATAGAATTGTGCAAGGCACTGCTGGAACTTAAGCTATACATTACCAGTTCACACCTTCCATTCACTTCTGCACATCCATCTTGACCTAAGGGGGGCAATAGATGCTGTATCTAGGGAAGCAGTATATTTGCTGTTTTCATTTCAATATAAAATAGTTCATTTGAAAATGGGCATAAAGTTATACATGTTTCTCTGAAAATAGAAATGGAATCATTTGCTTGGACAACACAAAGGTGTAAATTTTTATGTTGGCCATGCACCTAAAATCTACCAACCCTCTGTGGCAGCCAGTCCTTCTTGATCAGCAGTTAATTGCTGCATAGGTACTAAGGCAACTTGTGACCTTTTTTCCTGTACCATAGCTTGTACATTTTTATCAGCTGTAGCAGCTGTCATTTTATAAGGCAGACTTTATATACCATGGTACCAAAAAGGTGCTTGTTTAAACAAATTCTGGGAACCTTACTGAAATATTTTCCTATCTATTCACTTACATACATCTTAAGAAAAGCCACAGAACCATTTAAAGAGCACGTAGCCCCGCTTTGTGAGCTGAAAAACCAATACAACAGGAAAATCTATTTATTACAGAAATGGAGAGTTCTGAGTATGAATTATGTGAAAGTTAAAATGTGTCAACCCAGCTATCCTTCCCTTCTAATAGTGATCCCCAAATGTTATCCCCAAATTTGACCTTGCTGACTTTTTAAAACAAATGATCGCAGACAAAGTACCACTCTGCCGATAAGGGAAGAGGAGAGCAGAACCTGCCATACTAAGGAGCTTAATAAAGCAGAAGGGCCAGGAGATCATTGTTAAATTCTCACTGCTTTGAAAGGAATTCAGGTGCCTAGACAGTGGTGTCTGGTCCATTTGTGGTCCTTTTGCGTGTCTTCCTGTTCCGGCTCGGCATGGGTATCCTGTGGATCCTGCATCACACATCTGTCAAACACACAGAGGTTATATCAGCAGGTATAGATGTCTACTACAGTTAAGCACCTGAATCATTTCTATTTTATCTGTCTTTCACTGCCGGCAAACTATAAACTTGTAAAAACATTCCTCGTAGCAGCACTGCTCCTGATACTGCATCATCCATCACAGTCCATCGGCACTTGGACACTCAATATTTTATTTTAGAAAAAGGTCAGATTTCCTCCTGCACTTGTATAATACAGTACACCCAAAAGGCATGCAGCGTTTAAGCAGATGGAAGTTAGACTACCCTTGAGATGGAGTATATTTAAATTCTCAAATTTGTAGATCAGACGGAAAACTGGGACAGATCACATTGCAAGGCACTTCAGAACAAGGCATAATTTGAAGAATCAAATAGCAGCTTCCATGCCCATGGTCTAACTGCACCCCTACTCCACCAAAAGGAAATCCAGATACCTGGATTAGCCAGAGGCTGTGGCACATTCCCCCCAGCATCTCAAAAGGGGATCCACAGCTCCAAGGCATGGCGCAGACCTCCTCTGCAAGTTACCTAGGTGTCACTGCTTGTAACATTCAAAGTGTTTTTCTTCTCTAAAATTAACCCTGACTGCTGTGTTTAGAAGGAAGAAGAAGAAAGAAAAAATAGAATTTAGAGAACAACCAGAATTATTCTCCCTAACTATTGGGGCTTCAAGAGACTCTGCCAGAAATTACTGGCAAAGACACTTGCTTTGAATTACAAAGAGCAACAGGGAGACAGACTTGTTAAGCTTTCAAAATTGCTTTCATTTCATTTACACCAAAGAAATCACACAGTGCTCAACAGTTCTAATTTTCAATCACAGCTAGCCAACCTTGATCCCATGGTCTCTTATTAATTTTCCCCCCTCGCAGTCCCAAGCAGTTATATTAGCTCACCGCTCTAACGTTCCTCCATCCTGCATGACTTAAGATTCCAACAGCTAAACGGAGAACTTCTATTACAGGTATCACTTCAATTGCATGAAGGTCTTCAGACCGCTTTCTGTTAACAGAGAGCAGTTGATCATTTATTAGTGAAATAATTTTATCTAGCATTTGAGACACTGCTGCTGTTTGGCACCTAAGAGGCAACTCGGCTCTTTTAACATTGCCCAGGGTTGAAAGGTCAATACATAAGAGCTGCGTTATGACATACATGATATCACACAGATGCAAATACTGTTCCACGGCACACCCTGAAACAGAGTGGCCCACAGACTTTTTTCTTTAGATGGAGTTATTTATGACCAATTCCTTCCTTATGCTTTCAAAGAAAAGGGTATTAAATATTATACTCTTTTTACAGAGCAAGGGTAGAAGGTTCCTTCCTTAAGGAAGGAAGGTTTAGATTAGATATTAGGAGGAAGCTTTTTACAGAGTGGTGAGGTGCTGGAACAGGCTGCCCAGAGAGATGGTGGGTGCCCCATCCCTGGAAGTGTTCAAGTCCAGGTTGGATGAGGCCCTGGGCAACCTTATGTAGATCTAGGCCTGGAGGTTGGTGGCCCTGCCTGTGCTGGGGGGTTGGAGCTCTATGATCCTTGGGGTCCCTTCCAACCCATGCCATTCTATGATTCCATGATTCAGAAGGAGCTATTGCAGAGATTAATATCCTATCATCCTGTAGGCATAGGCGGTGACGCACACAAAAATCAGGATTAATATGTCAGGTTTTGTATTGTTATCTTTAATGGCCAGTGCAAAGAGAGGAAGACTTGTCATACCTCGATCCTTTTTTTCTGATATGGCTGTGAGCCTGGTTTACCTCAGGGAAAACACAAAATCTTTGCTATTAAAGAGCAGTATTATTGTACTTTACATGATAAGAAAAGCCAGTGTTTTCAAGCAAGCCTTGACCTCAGGTAGGTGGAGTATTCATGCTTTCTGCTCCTCGGGCTACTATTTCTCCTGGGTTTATGACCATTCTGAACTTCCCCAAAACAGGTATTTAACTGCCAACATTTAGGTTTAGATGACTAAGCCTTGGCAGGTTATGTAAGGCAAGCTTCATAACATTGAACTGTAGATTGCACCATAGGCTCTTTTTATAGACAGCAGACAAAAAGGCATCTTTAAGGCCGGGGTCATCTGACCTCTTTCACATACCTACCTCCAAAATAAGACTAGTCATGCCCCAGATGTTTATCCTTTTTCTCACTGACTGCAAATACAGCCTAGCAGTTTCCTCAGGTAGAGACACACCACAGAGTGCTACATCTGAGCATAACAATCCCAGCCAAAGAGGCTTGGTGGTGACCGAGCTGGCATGCAGGCAGACAGACAGCAGCAGAGAGCCACACAGCAAAATTAGTCCAGGACCCAGGAGTGAAGGAGTGCTGCACCCAGGTCACTAAGTTCTGCTTGCAAAGCCACCTACACAAGGAATGCTCCTCTATATCAGCAGACAGCACCTGCCTACTTGCTGAGTATAAACAACCTGATACTATTCAGCTTCTAGTGAGGCTCACTAACAGCACTAATCATAATGACTACTTGTTCTCAGGCAGATATTTGAGGTTTGATTATACTTTACATGTCCAGAAAAAAAATACAATTCATAATACTAAAAAACATTCAACAAGAAAATGTAAATAAACATCCCTTGTACTGCAGAACGGGACTTTTTAAAACCTGGAGCAAAGTCTGTTTTTCAGTATCTGGATAGTTAAGAATAAACAACAGTTTCTTTTTTTTTTTTTTTTTTAAATGCCTAATGCCTGACAACTTGTTAACTTCACAGCAAGAGATCATCACATTTCTAAAACAGAGTTCTGCAATTCTACATGTCACTATATAAAAATGCAAGTTAGTCCACAAGATCTCACATTTAAAGGTTTCCGGAAGTGAATTTAAAAAATGTATTACCAAAATGAACAAAAACTAAAAACTCTCCTGCAATAAAAGTTCCTATCAGTAAATATTGGAAATTAGCAAATCACCCTCTCATATTAGATAACTAAATAAAGCCTTTCAAATGAAGGAAAAAAAATATTAACTTAACCTATTGAGAGTCTGCCCTTATGCTTGGATGTGCTTTAAAAGGGAAACCCTGCGTAACTGGTGACTTCAACAGAAAAGGTTTTGCTGATCCTCCCTCTGTGGTACTTAAGAGGCTCATTTCTAGTTGCTTTAGGTGCTAATAGAGGTAAGAACAAGTTCTTAACGAGGACTTACTTGAGGATCTTTATTAGAGCAATGGGTGCTTTTTATAAAAAATAGTTGAGTTTCAAAGTTAAAGTTACTAATAACTCGTGAACAAAAGGTCCCTTCACTGCATTTGTTTCCTGTAGCTAGTGTATTTTCAGGGAATATGTTTTGGATGTGACATCATGTAAAAATCTAGGTAGCATTTTCTTTGGGAATGGCTCCAAAATGTAACAAATTAACTGCAAGTCAGAATCTTTTTGGAAGTTAATGGTTCTAGCAGTTGCATTGAGACTTTACTCAGAAAATGAACTTCAGAAATTGTTGAGACCCATGTCAGCAGTTTCCAGGACAAGTCTGATCACTCCACAAACAACACTACATCTGTAGACACTGTCAGCCCTATATACATTTAGCCTTGGGCATTAGAACTCAAGCATAAAAGTCACATATTTTGTTCCCAGCACAACACAAAAAAAGAATCGGTTGTGCCCAACATCTCTGGAGGAAGGATGGAATCACAGTCCTGTTTTATGCCCTCAAGGTCTGACACCACACATCAGCACATAATGCTTCCCCCTTAGGACGTCCATTAGGATTAGCTTCTCATCTGTGGAAGGATTAAATTTTAAGAATTTAGGAGAAACACGTCTGACAATAACGGAGAACAGGAAAACGCATTTAACGTCCTGCCCACAGCCCACATGCTTAAGGGGTCTGCCTGACTTCTTTATTCTGCTAAGCTGCTTCTGCTCTCACAGAGAAGCTGGGGTTGATCACAGTTACAGCCTGCATGCTCTTCTGGAATCTTGAACCCTTAAGATATTAAATACCAGAACAAAGTATGACAGCTGCTCTGGAAAACAACCCTCACCTGGCAGAAGGAGAAATTTTACAGATCCATCAAATGTGTTGGGTTGGTCTGGGATGCCCAGGACAGAGTAATCCAGCTTTGCCTACATTTCTGAGAGCATCACAAGGAGAGGAAGAATATCCTCTATAAAAAAATGAAGTTCATTTAAAACCTGAATTTTTTCTTTGATAAGATCTCACTGCATTGCAACCGCTTCACACTTGGGGATTTCTTTCTTCCATGAACAATGTACAATATTTTCCCTAAAAATTAATAAATCACTCACTCTTGCCCTTTCTATACTCTTCTCCATTTCTTTGAAATGTGGGTGATCCACCTAGGATGTAGTACAAAATGCATAAGTACCATATTTTATAACAGGATCCATTCAAAACAAGTAATGCTTTTGTTAAAAAAGAAAAAATAATGATCTCTCTGTGCTGCTTTTATCTTAATTTCCTGAACTTACCTTTGAAGATTTATGGATATAAAAGGTGAACAGCTAGAAAATACAGCAGTTGACAACTGTAATTCTTCATTATTTTAATAGGAAATATGTCACAGCAAGCCAAGCACTAACCACTTTCTGGGTTTTCTTTTTCCCAGGGGACCGTCTTGTTCTAGAATACACAAAGGATTTTGGATTGCTTTTATTTAAAAGGAGCGATGAATTCTGCTGTTTGGATCATTAATGACATATTACCAAATCTGATTGGTTTGCTATTATTTATGTATCTGTTATTTGGCCATCAGTATCTTCAAGCAAGCAGAGTAAATAATTTGACATCTTGCCTTAATGGATGGGGGAAGGGGTGAAAGGTAATCGCCCAACCAGGACTACACAGACATAAACGTCTCAGTGACAAATTTCCAAGCTTCTGAAAAGGGGTTAGCTTAGTTTGAAGGGTGACTGGAGTTTTGACATACTTCTCCTTTTACCAATCTGACCATAATAAGGCACATATCAAGACCGCAACCTGCACGCCACATTTTTGAGCTGGGCACGATATCTGCATGCAGAGAAAACTCTCAGCCACTGAGTGACAGCAGCTATTGCAGCCACTCATCCTTAAAGAAAACATATTTTCTGTTAATACCCACAAGTGCTCTGCTAACAGGAATTTCCAAAATCTGGATTATAATGTCTTCAACATGCTTTATTGATCTGTGGGTTTTTTTTCTTTATTAGAGTGTGGCTAGAAGCTAGATGATCTGTTTTATATAATGTCCTGACCTTCCCCTAAGCTTGGCAAAATCTCTGGCACAGCTGAAAGTATGGATGTCATGTAAAAAATAGATTTTAAGAAGGCTTTTGAAAAATCATTCTCCAGCTAAAGGTCACTGAACACTAGTTAAATTATATAAGGGGACTGGGAATTAAGATTATGCACCTTTGGCTGTTTTCCTGCTTCACAGAATGTGAGAACAATTAATAATGCAAAAAGCTTACAGTATTTAACGATGCAGAGTGCTTAGCAGAAATCCTCATGCTATTTCCAAGACACCACAAAAAAGACTGAACCATCTGAAGGAGGTATGCCTGCACAGAGTATCATCTTGCTCCTCCACAATTTCCTGAAACCTCTAACCCACTCAAAACTTCTTTTCTGAAGAAAAGACAAACACAACCCTTACTCCTCCTGCTTAATTAACTTCAAATCGCAGAATAGTTTGGGTTGGAAGGGACTTCTAAATGCCATCTAGTCCAACTCTCCTGCAACGAGCAGGCACATCTTCAACTAGATCAGGTTTCTCGGAGCCCCGTCCATCCTGACCTTAAATGTTTCCAAGGATGGGGCATCCACAGCTTCTCTGAGCAACCTGTTCCAGTGCCTCACCACCCTCGTCATAAAAAATTTCTTCCTTATGTCTAGGCTAAGTCTATCCTTTTTTGGTTTAAAACCATTGCCCTTTGCCCTATCACAGCAGGCCCTACTAAAAAGTCTGTCCCCATTTTTCTAACAAGCCTTTTAAGTATTGAAAGCCTTCTCTTCTCCAGGCTGAACCATCTCAACTGCTTCAGCCTTTCCTTAAAGAAGTGGTGCTCCATCCTTCTGATCATTTTTTTGCCCCCCTCCCCCCCACACCCAAACGTTTACATTATGTTCTCATTTATAGCTAACGTTACAGTTAACTTCAAAAGAATTATCCAGGAGAGAAGGGAAGCTCTTACTTGGATTAATAGCTAGTTAAAAGATATTAAAAGAAAGGGTCACTTTTCACAGCAGAAGGAGGCTATCAGCAAAGTCTCTGCTACAACCATTCTGCATCCCCAGTAGCATCTGCATAAATCAATAAGGTGAGGAGAAAGACGACAGCAAATTGCCAAATTCTGAGACACAAAATCATTCCAGTTAATCAAACCTATGCTGACCTCAAAGAATAGCAAAAAAAATTGCATGTTAACATACTATAAGCCTGTCACTTGGTAAACCCTGCATTGGAAACAGTAATCCTCAATACACATGTGCAGTTGTGGCTCTAAACTAGGTAGTACCATAAGGACATCCCAAAACCACTGTAGAAATCTCTGGCTTAGCACTACAACACAGGGAAAAAGTTTGAAACGGGAATTACTAGGAAGGAGATTAAGAACATGATAGAAAAGGCTGCCCAAGACCAGGAGTGAGGCAGGGGAGTGCAGACAGCTGTCCGGCACTGCCTGCACCCTGGGTGCCAGCAAGGCAGAGTCTGGGAGCAAACTCTAGCAGACATGGTTACAAGTCAAAGAGGGGAAACCCAGATCAACAGTTGTCAGTGCAACAGCACCATGCACCCTGCCTGGGTCTCAAAGTCATGTAGCTTCGAGGGTGTTAATGAGAACTTCTGCTTGACAACTTCACTTGCATCCCCTCAGTAGCAGTTCTTACAGTGGAAGCTGAACATATGAAAACAGGGTTTGGGGAGGACTGGTCCAACAAGGAACAAAGTCAGAAACATCAGGCAGTTCAGGACTTGGGATTGGCAACATGTTCCCTCTTACCCACTTCCCTTCCAAGGAGGGTCATAGTTGCAGATTTTAAGCCCTCGTTTCAGTACAATCAGACATGTTAGGACACACCGAGTAACAAGAACCACATGGGAAGGCTGTTCAGGAGAGCCTGCCAGGGGTGCAGTGCAAGCCTGTGGTGCCCTTTGCACCCTAAAAGGTATGGAAGCCCATGGGAGATGCCATCTGTTCTAGTTATATTCATTAAGCTGAGGCAGAAAGACAGACACGCTGACTAGAAGGAAAGGAGTAAGGACACACCCAGCACTGTACCTGAGTAATGCAACACTAGCACTCACTTCAGAGAGATAGAAATAGATGAAGTATCTGATGACCTTTATTCCCGTCTTGCCTTTTGTACTAAAAAAAACCAACAACATTAAATATCTAAAAGAATATTTGGCACCCAACCATGTCACCTTCCACATTAAACAAATACGTTCCTGAGCCATATGTGTTTACCTGATCAAATCTTTCTTACTCACTCTAGAAGCAGAGTGATTCAATAAGCTTGGTATAATTAAATAATCCAGTCAATAGTTTTAATTAACTGAAAACAAACAATCCCTCATTCATTTAAGGGGTCTGCAAAAGGAAGAAGAGAAAGCGAGGAGATGAAAATATAGGAGGGGAATATTTTACTTCAGAGAACTGGCAACTCCTTTTGGGTGTCTTGAACAGTTTCCTAACTATCATGCAATTGTGTTTAGTGTATAATTCAATTGAATCTAGCCCTGTACTATACAGAGCCAAGTCCACCTTGGTTCATTATCTGCAGACTAAAAATGAGTGAGGAGATACATCAGGCCTCATATTTTCCTATTCTAAGGTAGATATCTGATTCAGGATCTTAGAAGAATAGCAATCTCATAGCTATAAAATAATGGGATGTGATCTGGCTATAGGAAAAGCATGGGGATTTTGGCTGAGCACAATTTTGGAGAGTATAAGGATGTGCCTCACTGGGACTACTGATTTATATTTTTTCTGTCTACTCTGAGCATCTGCATTTTTATTGCTTCAGTCCTAAGAGTGAAGGGGAGTTGAGCAGAGCTCCACTCCAACTCTTATTACACCTTGGCTGGGGTTGTACCCTGTGACAGCAGTACTTCTCCTGTGTTTCTCACTAACTAGTACACACATGTGCCTTCAAAGATGCTCCTTATTCATAAATGACAGTTATAGTTAAAGCTACTCACAAAACAGCAGAAAAAATAACTCAAATTACACCTACATTTTTCAAGTTAACTATGTTGGGTACAGTGTCTAGGAGTTACCATGGATTTTTGTCCACAGTCGATGGTAGAGAGAGTATGCTGCTAACCCTGTAGCACCTGGATAGCTCACTGCTGCCTGCAGCCAAATATGCACTGTCTTTGAGTGCTGACCAGGGAAAAGGCTTCCTGAAACACGTCAGAAAATCACAGTGCAATGTAAGCAGAGAAAACGACTGAGCTTTGTGAAATTAAGCGCTCGTATTGACAAAGCCATTCAGGTGAGGAAATCATCAGAAAAACTGAAAAAAGCAGGAGGAAAAGGCAGCTTTTGGAATTTCAAACTGCAGTCCTCCCTCTCGCCATGCTGAGGCCCAGAGAAAGCATCACACACCTCAGGCTCATCTGGTAGGAAGAGTTTGCTTTTGTAATAGGCCTGTGGCCATATGTTGAGCAAACCCAGAACCTTTGATCCTGGAAACCTCAAATCCCCATTGAGAACAAGCAGCAACTCTCCACCTGAGAAGGACATTTTAATCAAGGGCAGCCTGTGGCCGCAGGGCTCCAATAGACATGCAGCAGCAGATGAAAATTGGACAGCTAAAGCTGCTATTACTCCCTGCCTTCCTTCCCACCTGCCTAACAGATGTTGCTGCCCCCAAGGCAGGGATGTCTGATGAACTGATGAATCAACTCCTAACTCACCCCACTCTTCATCCCAGCATTTTAAGGTAACCTGATAGCAGAGTTGCTTTACCACCACTGGGGTGGAGCACACAGCTGAGGGCAAGTAACAGCTTTCACCATCTGACCCTAAATTCCTTGCTGCATCCCTGACAAAGCCCTCAGCCCTGCTGGAGGACCAGGGTGGCAGTGGTCCCTTGGTGGAGAGATGAGGTCTGGATGTCTCTGTTCAAGGACCAAGTTGTACCTTACCATCAAATCTGCCCCAGGCTTCAAACAGGACAGCAATTTAGGGAAGAATTCACAGTGGCAGGGAGATTTTAGCTCTACACAGATACTGAGCCCTTGCTTTAAGCCCAATATGACCATAAACACGAGTCTTTTTATGCTATAATTCAGTGTTTTGGTGGGTTTCTAAGACTACCCAGGATGATAAATGTAATGCCTACTGATCTGTATACACATATCAACTGCAGCCCAATAGGCATCTTCTAGATATATATTTTTTTATAATATTTCAACTACTATATAAATATTTGTATAATATTTCTACTATAAACACACATGCTGTTTAAATTATTATTAGTCCATTTAAAATAACTATTGCAGGGGGAGGCTTTTTTTCAATTTGCATTTGCACATACATACATACAAGGTCTACTTTAGAAATGTGAGAGCTTAGGCAAATTTTGCATGGTAATGTACCTTGGAAAAAAAGAGGTCAAGGAAAACATCATACTCCTTTGCTCTATATCGACCACTATCTTCTCCTTCAGCACAGATCCTTCATTCAGAGTCTTTCCTCTGTAATCCTCACCCTTGGAGCTATATTTCTAACTAGCTCCCTCCAGAAGCCTGCCTGGACAGTTAGAGACAGGTTACTTCCAGAAAAATAGACAGTAATAAAATGTATTAAATTGGCAGTCAGGACACTTCATGTTTAAATGTAATTGACAAACCCAACCCACAAAGACAGGGGTTTGGAGATGGGGATCTAACAGTGTCCATGTGTGTCCCAAATAGATCCTTAGATCAATGTGAAAATGCACCCAACAGGAAGTAACACCGAAAAAACAGCTAATGAACAGCTGTGCTTCATCTCTGGAAAAGCTACCCAGGTTGGTTTTTGCCACTTTTCCTGGAGCCCCTTGACACTGGTAGTTCTTGGGACACCACAACCATGGGTTAGGCTGACCACTGCTTGGCAAAACATTTCTATGACTGCAACGGGGTTTATATGGGAGCAAATATCAACGTCTTGACTTCTGTCCTGCCTGAAAACTGCCCGCACTCTGATACTGGGTACAAGAAGGTGCTAAGAACTGTGGGCTCTTGCCCATTCACTGGCCAGAAAACACCCCACACTGGTCTTGGTGGCTATAAAACCACTCAGGACACACTTCTGCCTCAGTATGAATCCCGGACTGAGCTACAGAGGGTGCTGGTACACAAAAGTGCTTCCAAATTGTACACAAGCAGCGCAGAAACTACATCCTACCCAATCGTTTCAAGAGATGAGTGCGTAGAAGAAAAAGGCCTGGTTTCCTCCTAACTCCACTCACAAAATATCTTTTCCACATAAAATTGCAAGAGTTACTTTATGTTTTATTCTTCCACCAAAACCACTGAGAAAATAGTTTTGTAGATATCTCAGGCACTGCATCCCTGCTTAGCTATAAAAGGAATATTCTGGAGGCAGTATTTTGTTCTTTATCTGTACCTATCTGAACTAAGGCCAAAGAAGTAACCCTAGAAAAGACACTCATATCCAATAAAGGAGGAAGGCTGCTTTTCTCTTTGGGGGGGTGGGGAGGTGGGGTGGGGGATGACACAAACACAGTAAGGATATGGAAGTAATGTGGAACTTACACAGGCAGTAAAAATCTGAGCACACTGAACTCACATTCTGCTCCTTAAAGAGCTGCTGATCCCTTTGCCCGAGGACACAATACTAAGGACAATATTATTTATAACACGCAATAAAAGCACAACTTTAGGTCCTTTTATAAAGTTAGTGATATTGATCTTGGGTTCTTTATACAAGACAATATCTGTTACTTTCCTAAACATTTAGTGGATTGCAGCTAAATTTATTTTTTCATATAAAATGAAACTCTGCCTGGCACAATTTACTTTTTAAATTTTTTACAATGCCATATTAAATCAGTCCAGAGACATCGACAACACAGCGGTAAATACTTAAGATTACATCTTCTTTCCTACAACATTATTCTTTTCCTTCTCTATCAGATCTACTGTCAAATAACTCAGTTCCTCCTTTCATTCTCACTCTTCAAGCACTCTCAGCATCTCAGCTACACTAAGATCATCAGATTTCATCTGAGAGATGAGCAGAAATCGAAAACCTGAGAGTGCACTTATGACACGAGCCAAAGTTACTGGAGTCAAACAGAAACACTCTCTTCTGTTAGACCAGCTCAACATTAAGATCCACAAAGTTTATTGACACTTCTAGGGATCATATGCAAGAGCCTTCAATCATATTCATTGCAATAAACTGTTTATTGGGAAATGGCTATACTAAATGGGTAAAAATATGTCCAGACAGAAAGTTTAATATTAACAACACTTGTCCTATCTAGGGATTGTTAAAAGAGCTAAGTAAGCATTGCTTTCCATTTCTACACCTAAGAAATTCACAGAAGACTTCAAATAAAGCTCACCAGAAGTATTAGGAAAGTAACATTGCCCAGAAGAGCTAGAATAAACCCTGCAGTTATTATTCTGACCTGGAATTCCTAAGCAGGTTGTCAGCTACCTCACAAGAAACACTGGTGAACGTCAGGCCTTCGTTATACATTTCCTGTGGGAAATAAATAAATAAATAAGAAAAAACCTTAATCATCCAGCCGGACTCAAAAGCAACAGGACAAGACAAATGCTAGCTGCCATCCCCAAACATTTCTCCAGAGAAAGCTTTTGTGCTTACATTTCTCTGATCACATGTTGGGTCAAGCAGGGTATCGTTTTGGTTGGTTGGTTGTTGGTTAGTTGGTTGTAGGCTCCTGCTGATGGTTTGTTTCTCTGATATCACAGACTTGCCTCATTTGAAATTCTGGTGCAAAGCACAGCACTAGGGCAAAGCTCAACATTTCAGGGACCTGCCTCTAACCATAATTATAGGCTCACCTTTGTGCTCCGCACTTTCAAGGGTGGCAGATGCTATAAATTACCAGAGGTGGGGGGAAAAACCTCAAAAAACAGCAGCAGCATTCTTGAAGGGGCACCAAACTAGCTACAGGTTTGTCCACTGACATTTTCCTCCTGGATAACTCAAGCCAGGAGGTCAAAGCAGTGGCTGACTAACAAGACAGCATGCAGGGAAAAGGTTATCATTAATAATGCAACAGAAGAGCACTGTGTGGACCAGGAATGTAGGAAAAACATACCAATATGACCAGTAGGATACAGGGGTCATGCAAGAAATGACTAGGCACTACTCAGAGAAGTGATTTTCTGAAAAGGATGCACTGTTGTTAGCAAAACGTCCTTCCAAGTGTTCGGTAACTTCTCCCTGTGTGTTTCCTTCTGAGGTAGAAAATACAGACCTACTAATGTTTGTACTTTATTATTAACACAAGTCAGTGCTTGGATGATCTTGCTAGGTGACTTTCCTTAAGGACTCCAGACTTGTCCAGTCAAAACATACAACTCAAGAAAAAGAGAAGAGCAAGGATTAGCAGGCAAACGGTCATGTTTAGGCAGATTTGGAGTAGAGGATTCCCTGCCCACAGCAACAGCAGCACATGCAGTGGTGGGTCAGTGAGATGATGCCACCCACATGCAGTCATCCCTAGCTACATCCAGTCTACACACTAATTCAGCCATTG
The DNA here is from genome assembly GCA_022605575.1 of Laterallus jamaicensis coturniculus. NCBI lineage: Eukaryota > Metazoa > Chordata > Aves > Gruiformes > Rallidae > Laterallus > Laterallus jamaicensis. The sequence continues at coordinate 11,103,153 of JAKCOX010000005.1, forward strand.
GTCTAGCAGACAGATACTGGTACTACTGAAAAGACTCATGATTTCTGAAGGAAGCTAACGTCCACTAAGTAAGTCAGCTTCAGAGCTAGCTGAGAAAAGTCTCCATATCTCATGTTTTCCAGACCAACAATCAAGTCCTGTACACATACAATTTCACAGCAACGTTCTTATAAGCAATATCAGCACATAGCAGCTTTGCATCCAATTTGCCTATATATAGCCTGTACATCTGGGTGTCCTTCTTATGAACACTGGGGTGCAAGCCTTGGCAGTGGAAATCCAAAAGCTCCAAAACGCAAGCAGTATGGGCTGAAAGCCCATAGAAAGAAATAAACATGCTCTTCCCCAGACATCACTGCATCTTAAAATCCAGTGTGGCAGAGACTTGGAAGCTTACCATTTAAATTATGTAGATTCCCGATTTCCAAATCAAATTCCATTAGCAGCATTCTGACAAAGAAAATGCCTTCCTACAAGATACACATAATTTCACGGTTCCAGGAACGCATAACGCTAGGGATTAGTGAACTGCAAACCTGTTCCAGTTCCTTAAAGCTAAGTATTCTCTGACTCTTTCAGTACTGTACACCAGGAATAGTTTAAGTGAATTCCCATGAGTTACAGCAGTCTACAGCTTGTCTAAGTGGGAAGAGAATCATGGTGTCTATGCTCTATAAACTACAAGCAGGGTAAAGGGTTTACATAATGGTTTTATAAACAAAAGCCCATCATATCTATAATCCATCACCAGAAAATGAATCTGCCCTGCATAGAAAAGGAAAAACAGCCTGCCTCACAATGCTTCATGTGACTAAGAAACACAGGGTGCAAAGCAGTGATTGGTACGAAAGAAGTGCAAGATGAAATGTGAACTTTGTTTCCTTTCTTATAAGGGTTTTAGAAGTCATTTTACTATTTATTTCTATGCAGACAGTTCTTCGTGATTGCAGTGAGAAGATAGAGACTGTGTAGGTAAAATGCCTGTGTACTAATCTTCAGCGCTAAACCACTCCATCTCCTACCACTGGCAAAACAGAAAGCAGTTTCATAGTGTCCTTTTGTTTTCCTTTGCCCACTTAACACAATATACATGCAAAAAGGCTTTCAATCACCGCCTTCAATTACCACACAACAAAAATTACTTCAGAACTGCTTTTAAGCAAAGTAGGTAGGAGAAGCAGCCTCAGCATGGCATCCCTCCCTTCCGAGTTCCGTACAAGTGAGGGAGTTAGCAGAAGTTTCAGTTTCATAATACTCTAAATCTGATCCTAGTTGTGCTTTCAGACGATCCTCAATGCTGGTTATTGAAATAAAGATTTAACAGGACTGTGAATGGGGCTTAAGAAAACTAGCTGTTACCTAATTCATCAAGAAATATATGTACAGCATATATGCTGTATGAGGTCAGGACCTGGCTATGAGTGGTGATGTCTAGAAAAACAAACCAAACCTCTTCACTGCACTGTGTCTGAGGTCTAAGCATAACAGTTGAGGAAAGGAGCTGATCACAGCTTTTCAAAAATAAACCAATTAGAAAAAACTATATTTATCGTAAAGATATTACTGCTTCAAAAATGCTAACAAGTTAAAATGAATATGACAACACACACAAATCAGTAATTTGTGTCATTGTTTATCTGCAACATCTGCCAGTCAATACAGACAACAAGCTTTCCTACATTTTGTATTACTTCTTCCTTCTCTGAAGGGTCAAACATTTTCCTTAGAAGCACAAGGACTATACTACAGAGACCCACGAGAAGACAGATATACACTCATATCCCAACTGACGCATTTCTAGAACAATTAAGCCACATCCCAGGACCTTCTGAACCTCTAACAGACTATATACCTCATTGGTTTGGTACATGGCCGAAACCCACTGTATGCCAAGCCACAAAATCAAAACTATCTGGCTTAAGTTTTCTCAACTAGTGATGTTTCCACTGTACTGCCTCTCTCCTGACAGTGCAATAAGTGAGTAAAAATGATGGAGAAAGAGATGGTTTCAGCCAAGGACCTAGACAACACTAATCCACTCCCCCTTCAAGAAGGAATAGCTTTGCATAAAGGTGAGTCTCTTTTGTGGATATCTAACCTCTATATCAGAGACATATAACGAACAGAGAAGAAATCACTGTGCAAAGACAAGTGTTACTAGACTTTTAGTTTATGAGCTCCAACTATCTTGGGGCTAGAAACCCAGGGCAATAGGTAAGCCAGTGAGTGAGCAAGTTAAAGTGGTTTCCTGTGACTTAAAGTCTTCCTGAAAGAGACACAGAGAGGGACAGACAACAGAGCATCCAAGTCACTGCAGACATGACAATCTGCAGGTTTTGGACTGGCATGCTCTTTTCATCCTTTATTTAATGAACCAGTGAATTCAAGCTAGTGTTAAAGCACACTATTTGTGCCTTGAGTGCTCTGTTACACCGTCAGATTTTATTCACATTGTCTGAATAATAAAACTGACAGAAGTCGAAGTTTATCTGAGTATAAACAAGGAAATGATACGGTGCCAATTTGTGTGGCAGTACTAACGGGACCAGTTGCCTATTTCCTCTCCTGATACAAGCCGGTACCCTTAAAAAGGGCAAGAAAAAGAGATGCAGAGATGACAAGCCAGTGAGTGAATACTGAAGCAACTACCTCTGAAGCACCTAACCCAAAAATGGGACAGAGTACAAAGGAAGTCTACACTCCTTCATGAGCACATGTCTGTGCAAGCCAATGTGAGCAGCTGTTCTGTGCTGGGGATCAGGGAATAAAGGCAGTAATTGAGGAAGGGTTTGGTTTAGTTGACCCTTAGGGGTCTTTGGAATGAGAAGGACAGACCAGGACAGCCTCAAGCTACCATCCAGATACACATCTCTATGGGGATTAAGTCTCCACCTGGACTAAAGTACAACTGTCATCAGCACCAGCCTCCCCAAAACTTCCAGAAGTGCCAGCACCTGCTGACGACACCTGGACAACCTGCATCACCAGCAGAGCTGCCCATCCACCAGCCGGGTCTCCTCTCCCTGACATGAGAGCTCATTTCCTCTCCTCTGTCCACCAACACCCAAACTGAAACAAAACTCTTGTACAATGACAGACATGTCAAGAAGGGGGCAACCAAAGTGACAAGGAGGATGAGTTCAAAGGAAATCAATTTTTATGACAGGAGTTATCATCCCCCATTTGCCAGAGGAGAGAAGACACTGCTCACTTTGCAAACAGGCATCCCACTAGGGATGAACAGGCTCTGAAGAAAATCCTGCCCCTGTCCTTCCCAGTCCACCCCTCTGGGCTCACACATTCTTGCTCAAGTTTTACAGATCTGGCATATGAGATGCAAGGATTAGAAGAGGCTGCGGTCACTCCCAGCACCGTTTTACACAGCAGCCAGCTCTGAACCAGCCAAGGCTCTTACAAACCTCACATCTCATACTTCAGCAAGAATTTTCTTTGAAAGGGAAATAAAGTAACTTTGCACAAGTGAGTGATCAAAGAGGCACGCCAAGTTATTGTTCATGTGACACCTCTCTTTGTTAAGGTGACCTCCAAATGAAACATGGGCTTGCAACTGCATGATCAGAACACCCAGCACACTGCTGAGCGTCAAATTATTCAGAACCTGAATGCATCTGTATAATATCTGAAAGATTATCTTGCTTTATAACACACGAACAATTGGAGGATCAGAGTAATTGTTTCACAAGCACAGGCGCTTTTTGTTCCTGTGACCCACTAACCAGGAAGAGCATCCAACCTGCACAACAAACAGCAGATTAAGTTGTTAGCTGTCACACACAAGATAAAAGGGAGAAGTTGTTTCTGTGCCTCCAGTTGAACAGGCTGAATTGAGTTCCTGGAATTATGAATTCATTAGCCAGCCTTTACCTCCACTGAAACAATCACCTTCCTCAAACAACTTTTAGAAGTATCTTTCTCATGACAAATCCCTTTGTCTTGTGGTGTCTGGAAACTGAGGAGGAATTAAGCTTGTATTTTCAGTCTTTTCCCCTGAGATCTAAAACACATTCTCTGTTTCCAATTAAAAAAAAATTAAGGTACCCACTCCAAAAATTAGGGCTTCCGGAAAATTTCAAAATCCTGGGATGACAGGTTGGCACAAGTCAACAGCTCATATGATTCTCTGATGAGGTGGAAAGAAACCAATGGTGAAGCTAATTTTGACATGAGAGTATCATTATGAGTGACATTTACAATAAGGACTAGATTTGCTTATAGTTTTGTAAAGTTTTTATACCAATCCATAATACAAGTACCCAGTTAAACCACAGGAAATTCTTTTTCAGGTATGACAGAAAAAGTGGAGAAGTGTAGAGCACTGCATCTTTAAGAGTCTGGTGTAAGACAGCCAGAACCAGCCACAACAGACTTTTGTACCAAACCAGGTGCCTAGAATTCAAACATCAGCTAATGAACTCACTCTAGGCACAAAGGGAAACTTCCTAGGCCTGAAATAGCACTTCTGTAAATACTGATTAATGGTTTCTGTTTAGACCAGCTCAGGAAGTTCCAGCACTGAGACTGCATTTCAGAAGAGTTGTCTGATCTATATTTCTTTTTTTTTTTAAATAATTAAAAATATTCTCTAGCTCACAAATGAGCAGAAAAGGAAGGTCTGATTATCCTTAACCGAAACTGAAAGTACAGAGCATCCCATTTCATCTCCAATCTCTAGAAATGTACCTGTAATCCCATTTTAGTGCCCTGTTTTATGGCTATAGTTCATGTCAGTAAATCACCCTGAACTTCAAAATTTCTCTGAACCTGCATTTGCAGATCAGCAAATCTAAAATAACGTAGAAAATCTGGCACCTCCAAACACGTAACAAATGAAGTTGTAGAACAAAGTCGTAAGATTTCATTTGGACCTAAACTGCATTAGAGTTTGCACTTGTGCACAGAAGCAGCACTTAACTGAGAAACAGCACAAGATGAGGTAGCTGTGTTTGAAAGCTTCAATTTCAAGTTAAATTATAGGGGACACTATTTATTTACCTATCTATTTAAGTGAACTGATTTCTTCCAAAACCAGTGCTCTAAGGTGCCTCCTCCTCTACTCTGCTCTCCTGCATTTGTGGAAGACAGTGGTTCATGAAGCACATGCAGACAGCACCCATCAGAAATGTCATCTACTCTACAGAAATGCATTATTCCTCTGGCAAGGGGATATACCTACATCATGTATCCCACATGCTGGTGTCTGCACTTCATAAGCAGGGACCCTATCCGACTGAGAGGAGGGATGGATAAGCAGCTGAAGGAGAACCTTGCCAGGAAGCGTTTCAAGAATCCAGGACTTCTCTGATCCAATCATAAATGTACACATAGAGAACAGAAAACAAGAGAAAGAAATCAGAACAGCCAGAGGGAATAGTCTTGCTGAGATCCTACCCTTGTCGGCTACCATTTGACTCAAAAGATCACTCCCATTTTTTCTACACATGCTGTATTACATTTACCATATATTCACATTTCGGAGGAACAGGCTGCATTACCAGTTAAATTTGTTTTACCTGTTCTCCAGCTCAAACGTCTTGCCTCCATAAACCTGAGTTTATTACTTATATCCATTTTTCAATGCAAAGCCAGTCCAAACATGACATTGAAATTCCATGTTCTTATTTTAAATGAAGGCTATGCTACATGTATCATTTTTAATGAGATCTATACTGATCTGTTTCCACAGAATAATCTCACATAACTAGATATATTCAACCAGCAATCTAGAAAAAAAAATCCTAAATGGCCTCTATAAAAATACACTTCAAACTCAGAAGTTCATAAATTGTGAATAGCTCCTAAACTGTTATGCAAATGTCTTGGCAGGATGGGGACTTTAAACTATAAAGAGAGAGGAGTTATTCTATTCTCCTAGGGATTTGTTAAAAAAAACCCAAACAACAAAAACCAACACACATATAATGAGATAATATTCAAGAACGGCATATTATTCTAAGCTATTCAGAATCCAGGTTACTGAGAGAATACAGAAAACTTCACATTTGTTTTAATCACCACTACAGACTCTAATGCCTAATAATTTCCCATGAAGAAATGGAGAGTAATTAAAGGCAACCTTTAATACTGGGAGAGAAGAAAAGAAAATTTAACAAAAGGTAAGCAACCTGAATAAGCACTAAAAAGGGAAGAACAAAGTTTTCTTCCATTTTAAGTTAATTAAAAAGTTTTTCTGTTTTTTCCTTAAAAGAATGAAAGAGAAGAAAAATACTTTGAAAAATGATTGTTCTAACTGTAGCTAGTTGTAATTAAAAGCCATCCAAAAAAATCACAATATAGTATTTAGCAAAGTGTGTTTCAGGTAGTGACTGTTCAGCTGGAGATTCATCACACACAAAAATTAAGCCCCCTAAAACCGAACAATAGAATGTATTTCACTGATCTGCCTAGAGCAAAAGATTAGCAGTTATTTCCAGCCCAGTCTTTGCTGTGATCTCATTATAAATTCCTGAACGAAAAACATATATCCTTTTTTTTTTTCCTCCTGCTGAATGCATTCTTCCCTATCTTGGGGCACCCATGCCCTGCTGATGATGTTATTAATGCTCACTGGAAGGGTTTTCACGCAAGCGGCGTGTGTGTTACCACACACGGGCCTGGCACGCAGTGTGGGTATTTCCCATACCTTTCCTTCTTCATTATGAAAGATCTGTAGTAAGGTTTGTTCCCAGGCTATGGATTATGTGATCTAGGAAACCAACAAGTCAGACTGCAAGTTTAGGGTGGCCCGAAATCACTCTTTCAAAGAAAATCTCTATGTTAAAAGGCTATTTGGCTTCCTATTTTGATCTCATGAAGTTTCTATTGTGCTCTCATACTCCAGACTGTAGCCCCTCGCTGCAACACATCCTCCTCTTTTCCTCCCTCCTGAAACGGTAAGACATATAAATCTAATCTTAGCACATTAAATCTTTCAGCTATTTTATCTTCACTGAGACTATGACACTATTTTCAGTCATTCAAAACACATTTTTCCTAATGAAGACCCAGCCCTTTGGGAAATAAGGCCCAAATTTGCCCACCACAGCTGTCATTCACTCAGGTACTCAGCACTACCATCACCCAAGACAGGTCCAGGTCATGAAGGAGGAGTACATAGAGCAGCCTACAAGTGCCAATTAGTGCTCAGATTCAAGCTGACTCAGCTTCAGTGACGAGACACAGTCCAAATTTTTTGTGTACCAGCAATTTTCTGCTTTCTTGTGCCTATACTCTAGCTATTACTGTGCTTCACTATTAAGGTCTTTTTTCTTTTTTGACTCCAAATATAGCTCCTACCTCCTTAGGCTCCTGCCTTTTTCTTACTTTTTGTATTACAGGCTAATGATCTGTCAACTAATATTAAATTATTTGCTCTCCTAATTGCCTATTTTCAAATAATACATTGTGGGGTAAGGTGGCTACCTTCATGCTTTCCCTGTATATTTCAAAAGAAGAAAGATTTGATGCATTAGAAACGAAAGGCTCAACCCCCTAGAGAACCCTAGTCCTGCTTATTACTCACAAAAATATTTCACCCACAATATTAAAATACTTCACAAAATTTCTGTAGTATTTATTTTTTCATCCCCTCCAGTATCAGTTACTTTCATTCTGAAGCCTATGAGGTTTTTTCATTTTCAGATCAAACATTCAAAGCAGCCTGAAAATCTGATCCTGGCATAATGTCGCATTTTAATACAGAAAAAAAAATCCGAGTGAATCCACTGATAGGTTTTCCTCCTTAGAAGAATTCTCCCTGTATGCCAATAAACAAAAGGAAAAGTCCCAGCCACAGCCAGCCAACCCAGTTAGCAGTTTGAGAGCAATTCTGCTGCATGACACAAGGTCTACACAGATAATATACTCCAGAAGGCAAACTTTCCAAAAGTTAAAGGACCTCAGCTGATGAGGCTCTCCGTTGATAGCAGGGAAAATACAGAAAGCAGAGATGCCAATGGGATGTATGCCTCCAGGAAACAAGGTCCCCCACCTGTCTCCTCCAAATCCCATAATTATTTTTCTTGGGTGGTTTTTTTGCTCATATTTTGTGCAACTCTTCCTGGCCTCTGCAACAAATCAATTACACCGGTGGAGCTCTCTGGTTATCCCATACCTCTGAACAGACTGAAGGTGGGAAAAGCCATGGATAAAACACTGACTAAAGACCTGCTGGCAACTCAATAGAGATACATCGGAGGGAGTTGAATAAAGCTCCTCTCTTTCAGACCTTGCAGAGTCAAAAAACTAATTTGCTCCAACACCACCAAGAGCTTCACCCTCATTTCACAAATGAGCTGCAGTCAGATAAAACAGAACGTGTGGGTTTGGAGAATAGAAAAATGAAACCTTACATTGTTGGAGGACACTGGCAGAGGCAATGGTGTAATGTCAGTTATAGTAAAGTTGTGGCATTGAAGCCATTCACAGCAGTATTCCTTCCTTTTGCTCAACCTTTATCTCTGAACTCATGGGCTTTATCAAGTCAGCTATCTCAACAGAGAACAAAAATCAAGATTGTGTGACACTGAGTGAAGCCTAGTAACATCAAAGATTTATGATTTCCTTAAAGAGGTAAAAAAACTTTGTAAAACTTTTCATATATTATTAGTACAGAGTGATAGTTCTACCAGAATTATCTTCCTGGTAAAAAATATAGTCTTCTTTAAAGGCTAACGTGACAGATTCATGAAGAACATTGCTTAGCTTTCAACCATTTGTTTTAATTATTATACTCTAAAAAATTCAGTATAGGATCCTCAAAGCTGTTATAGCAATGTGAGAAACAGAGAAAGCATAAGAAGATTTTTACTATCCCTAATATTTATTTCTCAAGATAGGCAGAAAAATAAAGTACAAAATAACCAGGTAGACCTTAAGCCAAAGTAGGTAAACCTAGAGCCTTTGATAACTAACCCCCCCCAAAAATCCTAAAGTAACTTTCACATTAAAAAAAAATATATAATTTTAAGGTAACTTGAAATTTCCTTCTGAATGACACTTAATTGCTAACAGAAATATCTGCATCTGTCAACAATTAACAAGAACTGAATATGACTTCTCAAAACCTTAATCTCAAGATACTTCACTCTAACCTAAGGACATAATCAAGAGATGATGGAGAAACACTTGCATAATGCTGCTCTTTTTTCCTTGAACCCCTAAGTACAACCACCAGAACTGAGCACACAAGTGGCAAAACACACATTGACAGTACAGATGCAACGTAACAATAAGAGGTGTAGCACAATCTCATTAGTGTGACATCTCACACCAGATCAGGGGTTGTCACCCGCAAAGAAAGTCTATACCTCTGTTGCTCTTTCATAAACATTCAATTGTCACACTGTCTTTTTGGGTTTCAGTGTTTTTTCTGGGTTTGGTGCTTTTTTGGTTTTGGTTTGGTTTTTTTTGTTGTTGCTCTTTACACCGTATCAGGGAGAACATTAAGATCTGACTGTAGTTGCTAACAACACTGTCAGCATCTTTGCATATTGGGGGAGGGAAAAAAAAAATCACACAGGATGCCCATTCTGCTCATGGGTGTCAGTTAAATTTTACTATTTTTTATTAAATGTAAATTTTTTAAAAATTAGTTCTCTTTTTCTTCTCAATGAGGGAATAGGGGGAAAAAAGCTTCCAATATGTTTCATATAGCTGACTGCAATTAATATTCAAAGATCTCTGAGAGGTCTGACTACTCACACAACTCCTTGTGCCAAAGGTGACCAGCCACCCCATGAGGCCATCGATCAGGGTCAGGGTGCAGCTGAGCAGATCAAACACCTTCTTACCAAAAGTGCTGGGCAGAGCATCACATCATCACGAAAAGCAGTTGGCCACCACTCTCTGCCCTTCTATTTTTGCAACAGTTTTCCAAGTCTGTTCCCAGCGAGCCAAAGCCAGATGCAATACTGTTTTACTGCCATGGAGAATAATAAAAGAGATGCCATTAGTTTTTAATTTAAGGTTTACGACACAGAAAATTTTAATGGGAGTTAAATTAACTATTGACATTTATCACAATAATTTGTTCTGTAGCCTCTGACCTGCAAGACAATAGCAGGATAATAAAGGCTTCAGGACATGACTGAGCTGGGAGAAGAAACCGTCAGTTATCAGATGCAAGCAAGCAGCCTGTCAAATGTGAGACTTCTTGTTTTACAGGCAAGGAAAATCCAGTTGTGACTATTTTACACCTTTGAGAGACGTTCACACACAAGCAATCACATCAACTTTCCTATCTGTTCATTTCACAAGTATACACAAAATGAGGTCCCAAAAAGTCTTTTTACAAGAAGAAAGCTAAATTGCTACTGACCATCGTGGCATACCAAACAGCCAGCATGAGATCCTTACGAGAAGGACGCTTAAAAGCTTTAAAGATGATTTACAGAAGTAAGCTTAGCTTTATAAATACTTGCCACATGAAGCAATTAAGTTTTAAATGAACCTTAGGCAGGGTAACATAAGAGAGATCTGAGACAAAAAGGGACAGTCTTTTTGACATAATGGTTTATTCCACGTATACTGCGAAAAACTGGAATATTGTGGCTTTCCTTTCAAAATAATTTTTAACACTAGCTATTAAAAACACATTGCAGGTAGACAGGGCTATACTCATTCAATGTAATTTCGTTGGATTTCACATCATGGGTAGGTAATTGTAAAGGCATTTTTTTCAATATTAATAAAAGGATAATACCACAGCGTATCACTGCTAAAAGCCTCCGTTCTGGAATGTTCTAATTAAAATGTTGGTATCATATCAACATGACAGAGCTTGTGCAGCCTAGGAGCAAAAATATGCTAATAAATATTCTCCTCTTACCATCCAACCCCTGTGGCTTTGCATTCCTGCAGGAAGCCTCATCCATTAGCATGACTCTACGCAGGACTTCATACGCAGATCCTTGCCCAAAACTGTTCCTTAAAGCATAGCCCCATCAAAGTTATTAGGGTAAACTCGCTTTAACATCACGGGGCAAGATAACTATGGTACATCAAACCAAGCAGTAGCTGACGTTTTCACAGGAACATTTTCCCAAGGAATGGAAGCAAGAGAGGCAGATTTTAGCACTAAATCCTGCATTTAGGCACTGAGTGGCATTTATTTAAATATACTTTTTGCTAATTACAAAATCATGTGGAGAGTATGGAATGATGAAGCCAATCACACAGGCCTTAATTAGACCAAATGCTACTGAGTGTAAGAGAAGTTTTGCCTCTAAGAACTTAGGGCTCAGATATTTCTTCCTGCACCCAGCAGTTGATCATTATTTTTCCCTTGAAGCCTGATTAATTGCTCATATAATATAACTTTTTTCCTGGCTTGTGTAACCAAAATCCTTTTCATGTGTGTCTCATCGTTTTCATTACTTAACTGAGCTATTGGCAACAGCATCATCCTGCCTCAACAATTTCTATAGATTAAATAAATGTTGCATGAAAATGTGTTTCTCTCTATCTGTTTTAAATTTGTTGGTTTTTTAATTTCAATACCCCTTTGTTCTTTTGTTATGAGAAGAAGCTACAGGTTTGCTTGAGCTTCTCCATACCAGACCGTATTTCATACACTGCTAACATCTTCTACTGTGTCCTCCTTCCTTAACTAGGTCAGGCAAGCTTTATAAATATCTTTTTGCTTGGTAGCCCCTCTGCCTCTAATATTTTCCCTCTGCCTTTTGAATCTCTTCTATTTCTGCCACATCCTTCAGCTGTAATGCAACAAGAACTGAATGTAGCATGCAAAGTTAGGAGAAAGATAGGTTCCTGTTTAGACAACGCCAGTTAAATCTTCTCTGCGTTATTTTGTGTCACTATCTAATATATCCCACTACTTTACTTGCTCTCATTGCTACCACTAGCCCTGTCCACACCCCTACTGAGCTGACCCTAGCTGCCTCATAACCTTATATCACACTTCCACACCTCAACAGATTTTAGTTAATTCAGTTGAGAGATGAAAACTTAATAACAGGATGCTCCACCTTGGGCCAGCTTGTATAGTTTGTGTTTTATTGCCCATCTGCAATGAGCCCATGGCTCTGGCTGTGGTCCCCAGTCAACATCGTACAAAAAAGGACAATTATTTCACCTTGAAGGGACTGCAAGCCCAGACCCTGCCCAGGCAAACACTCCTATACATACATATTCACAAGAATTCAGTTATACCTGTGTCCAGAAGCCTGCCAGGATGAGGGTCATATTTCTTTCTGCTCCAAAATTTTAAACTACCTATGCCTGTGCTTGGTATGTGGCATCTAGTCTATTTGCATCAATTCCTAAGGTACAGGTTATTTCTATTATGTGGGTTCCCATTTCTCTTAGCATATAGGTTACCTTTTTTACACTAACAAGGCAAAAGCATTACCTATGATTACAGCTTCTCTGCCATAAATTATTTATCACTCTCAAGAGCCTCTTTGCTTTGTGGGTAGGGTAGGGAAAAAGGTTGGCTTACTTAATGAAGGAGCAGCCTATGATCCTGTCAGTAGTTTTCAACACAGATTTATATATATTTTTAAAATTGCAATACTTTTACAGCATTGGAAAATGCAAAAGTATTTATAGGTATACTTAGGAGTATATGATGATATAGTATTTACATTCACCTCACCACCCACCTTAAACCTGCTCCAGAGTTTAAGGCATAGCCTGAGGGGTCAGTAAGGCCTGTCTCACACTGACCTCTGCAGCAAGCCCAGCACTAAACTGGAGGTTGGAATTGATGTCAGCAGTGTCCACTGCCCCCAAGTTGCCCACTGGCTTCACGCAGACTTGAAGTTCCTTGAGACTGATCAGTTCTCAAAACACCAAGACATTTTCTAAGCAGTATTACAAAAAAACTGTTACATACAACTATATATATTAAAATTTTAAAGCCTTTTTTAGTTCCTCTCTTCAGAAGGGAAGCTGGGGGCTGGGGGAGGCACTCCGGTATTTTCGCTCATCAGTATCTCAAAAGCAGACAGTCCACTGCATTCCAGGCACACCATCATACATCTCAGAGATCCCACAACTGGAGATGATCAGATGTTCAATATCAAATGATCAAATTGAGCTACCTGCCAGAAGACATCACACTTGCTTCTATCACATTTCATTCTGAGACCAAAATCCACACATTGTTTTTGAGGAAAACCTCCCTAGAAATGGGAACCAGGGTATAACAAGAGAAAAAAAAAAAACAAAACTAGAAGTGCAAAGTCACTGATGTGATTACATTATTACCTCTCGTGGCCCTTACTCACAGTTTTGTGAGGCATTTCAAACACTTCAGTGAGAAATTATTTTGAAACTTCATGGACTGGATCAGATTTGTGATGAAAAATGAAAGGTTGATACCTAAAGAAAACATGCCTGGTAGCTGCCTGAGGAGTGAGGGGATGTGTAATTGGGGCACTAGATAGCAAGGCAACATCTAAGCCCCTCTCTGTCAGTGAGACATGGGTGGCCTGCTGTACCAAGCAGACATTTTTCTTCTCTCCTATGCACTCACTTTTCTCAGGATTCAAGGACAGGAAATCAAGGCATCTAGATTAGGAATGAGCAGCAGCACTCCCTGCCAAGACCAGCAATGCACATGAGTCAGGACATAGATGGAGATTTCAGAGTGGAATGTTTTTTTCCCTCCTCCCTTAGATTATTTACAGTTTTGGTTTAGCCTAAGGCACTTGGAGGGTAGGGTTAGGTGTGTGTCTGAGGCTACAGACCTCCAGTACGAAAAGGATGCACAATCCCTTTAGAAGCAGCTCAGTGAGCAAGGACCATAGTAAAAAGGAACTGAAGAAACAGCCGGGCTGACAGGTGTGTGTATAGGGCCACTTCCTTTATAGAGAGGGAGTCACATTGAAGAGCAGCACTTTTGGCCTTCTATAAAAATTACAAAAGAGTGAAGCTAAACCACTAACATGAAGAAACTGTTGGCATTTTTATTTTTTTCGTTTGTTCTCCTAACTTGTATTTATTTTTTAAGCAGAAGTCTTCCAATAAATACTCTGGGAAAATCCTCAGGGTTTTTTGTTTTAAAACACAAGAAAGGCTTTTTTTCCAAAAGTAAAAAGAAGGAAGTATATTGACCTATACAGGAATGAAAGCGAAGACTTTGTTGCAGTTGTCTACCTGCTGACCAGTGCTGGTATTCTTTCATAAGCATTTGCAATCCACTAAACTCCTCTGTACACTGAAGAGAGGGATTCTGGGGTTTGTGTTAGAAAAAAATTAGATTTAGCTACTACTGAGAACAGAAGCAGTCTATCAGAACTTCTGTGGCAGCTGTCATCATCTTTTTTGCTTCCAGAAAAGAAAAAAAAGACATTTGCCTTTTGTAGAAATAAACATAAAGTTGTTGCCATCCAGAAACAAACAGGTATCAAAGTGATGAAACCGTGCTTTCTGGGGCGAGTTCACACTGGATTGCATTGCAGGCAACCAGGTGAGAGCCAAGGAACTCCGTGCAGCAAGTGACACAGCAAGAGCTGTACAGAGAGTTCCTTGAAACCATATGAACACCGGTGTTGGTGAGCTGAGCTAATTAGTTCTGGTTCAGCACTAGGCATGCATGATGCGGTTCTTCATGGGAGCTCTGCTCACTGGTGCATTGCATGGGGTAGTCACTGCCTAGAAAAGTGGGAAAAGCTGCACTAGCGTGATTTACCAGACAGTTCAACTGTTCCCACCAGTACCACACTGGGAACTTCATCACTGGTTTCAGTGGGAGACAACAATACCTGAACCATTTAACCAGCATGCTCTACAGACACAAACGTTTAGGACCAAACGCCCAGAATCACAGAATTACAAGGTTGGAAAAGACCTTTGAGATCACCAAGCCCAACTGTTCCTGTCCTATGCTAAACCATATCCCTAAGTACCTCATCTACCTGTCTTTTAAACACATCCAGGGATGGTGACTCAACCCCCTCCCCTGGGCAGCCTGTTCCAGGCCCTGACAACTCTTTCAGTAAAAAGATTTTTCCTCAATGTAAGCAAATAAAAAAATTAAAAAAAAAAAAAAGATGGAAAGGACAGCACCAACTCAGCCACCCCACAGGTAGCAACAACCAGGCAGGACATTCTTTTGAACAATTGCAGTCATTTGGAAGGCGAGACTTCACATTGGCTGCCAGGAAGGCAATCTACCCTCCAAATTGCTTTATACATCATCAAGAAGAGAAAGTTCACAGCCTGTCCCTAGGCTGCTTGCCATGTAGGAGATGCTGGGCAAGATGACCAGGAATTAGAAGTTAAGATACACGGATGGGTAAGAAAGCAAAAGCAAGAGAGAAAGCCAGCTCAGGGACTCAGAAGAGAAAGAGTTGGTGAAACTTTTTCTGAGCCTTGAATGCCACAAAAACATACAACTGAGAGATGAGATGATGTATTTCTTAACACAACCTTAAGGAGGAGGCAGCCCAATCTGCTGAATGACACAGTGGAAACAGAGTCTTCTAGGTCCTCTACCTTTAAAAAAATGAAATCAGTCAGTCTATAGCCCCAAAAGAATACAAATAGTAATGGTGCAGTAATCACTTCTGCACAAACATCCCATTTAAAAATAAAAAAAGGATAAATCATATTGTTCCTTTGAACTAACAGAAATTTAGAGTTTCTTATAACTGCCATATAATCAATTGCTCCCTACTTTGCTATCAAAAACTGGCTCTGCTTTGTTTTTTCTGAGCTGGTAGGAGACCTTTACCTTCTGACAACATTCTTCCATTTACATCTCACCTCTTTAGAAACCATAGAAACACTACATTGGCCAGATTTTACCAGTAAACATTGGTTTAAGATGAAAAAGTGAAGTCCCAACAGCCATCATCATTTAAGCCATTTAATTTGAGCAGAAATATACTTCTTGAAAGAGACTTATTTTAATGAAGAACAGTATGATGGGTGGGGGGGGGGGAAGTCTTTTGTAGAGTTGAAGCATGCTTGCTGCTAAATAGCCTCTTTGTATAATTAGGATTTGCAAAGTAGCAAAACACAATCCAATTAAGTGAGTTAGGTTCATGTGATTAACATCAGACTGGCAGTATTGCTCTCATAGTTCATCAGTAGCTTTACTAATTAGGACATCGCTAAGCAGAGACATCTGACCTTGCCTCAGCCAGTTCAGATTATGGTTTACCCTTGTGAACCCCTGCATCAGCCTCTCTGCTTTCTTCTTTCTTTTCTTTCCTTACTGGTGGATGCTTTCCTGTGATATTCTGTTCCTTTTGAAAGCCATCCTACCAGTCATCCACCATCAAATAATTAGTGCCTCTCTGCTCACTGACTGAAGAACAAAAAACTATATAAAAAAAAAAAAGATTAAAGAGCTTTCAACGGGGATATTTTTCTGCTTATATCCTGACTTCACTACAATATTAAAATCAATGAAGGCTGAGTAGAAAAGCAGCCAGGAAGCAATTCGAAGTTTCAAGTAGCAAAAAATGGAAATTACCTGTGTTCACCAACCAGTAACCACAGGTGGAAACAGTGGCCAGTGGAAGTGGCATCATAAATACTACCCAGCAGCAGCACAGTAATCGGAACAGAGGGGCTACTGCATGGGAAACAGTGATTCCAGTCTTGGCAGCAGCCCTGACCCACGACAAAAGGACAAACCAACATCACCGATGGCTTTGCTTCATCTTCTGCTGCAGGCAGCTTCCTTTCCTTGGCTGCTGTGGGTGTGACTGCAGTGCTTGTTATCAAGGGGCAATTACTTCTGCTGGGTAGGAAAGCAGCAGGATGATTTTCTAGACACCATCTTATACACTATACAGCTTTGTGGTTAAATGCCCTTAAAATGACAGCCAACAGAGTAAGAGTTTGGAAACTACGCTCAACTTTGTGATTGTGATGAAGCAGTAACTCATTAACTTAGTAAAGAAGCTCTAAGTATCAAGAGAAATTATTATAAATTTAAATTTTCTCTAAAGCAATCATAACATCACATGGCAGGTATCACAAATAGAATTCCTTCATAATATGTAGACCTTAGAACTTACAGAGCACAAAGAGATTCTATCTGAATCTGGTTTTCCACCTGACGTCAGAATTGTTCTCTATACAATAACAGCTATGTTACAGAAATTAAAATATTGAATAAAAATTAACTGTAGATCTTGGAGTTGTAACCCAATCTGTAGGTCTTGGGCTGTAACCCAATGCTATTTACAACCAAAACATGCACAGGATATTAAAAAGATGGTAATAAATGTGTTAGGGACAGGGAGATAAACAATGAATTAAGCAAATCAGTGGGAAAATAAAGCCTCTAAATTCAAATGAAAACTAATTATGGGATTAGAAAGGATTAAGTGACAGAGCCTGTGATGACAGGGAACTTTACTCGATAGTCCTTGAAATCCCTTTTTGTCCTGTGTTTCCAATCTTTCCAGGAAAGACTGTAGAAAACCGCACGGCCGCATAGATCTCTCAGCAGTCTGCTTAGTTCCTCACCTAACCAAACTGTTTTACAGCTGATACAAATAATTTTCCAAGGAAAGTACAAGCAGCATACCATGCTCTCCACTCCATTCCTTCCTCTGCTTTATCCTGCTCTGTCCCCTCTACTCCTTGGGCCACATCACTTTAACCTTGCATGGACATTGTAGCTTAGCTCCTGACTAACTTGATGCCCATGAGTTAATTCCCATTTGTTTCCTCAACTAAGGTGTATTTTCAGAATTTATGGCAGTGCCTCAGAATATTGCCAGCAAGCTTCTATGTAGATCTCTACAGGAAAAAATAGATTTTTAAAAAGAAAAATAAATCCATTCCCTTTGCTTTCCAGTAATATTGAAAAAGCACCAGCCAGGCTAATTCCTATTCCAGGTAACACCTGGGTGCGAATTTCCAATGCAACAAGTTGTACTTTGTTCATGTTTCAGTGATAAAGAAACTGCTTAAGCTAAAATGCTTCACTTGCACAATATCAATTTCTGCAATAAATCGATCCAAACAAATTGCTATGCTTTTCAGACCCTTGACTATACATCTTTAAAGTATTCCACGCTTTCATTTCCAGTGAGGGGAATGTTTTCTTAAACTCCATGTAACCTTATACCTGTATAATTTTCAAGGGATTGTATTTGAGATAAACAAACCTAGACAGACAAGTTAATTTGAAATTGCTGAGTTGGGGTTAGGAGATAAGCCAGCGTAAAAGGTTTTGAACTGTTATTTCCAGGATGCTGACCCCAAGCCTATTGACCCACACCATTTGCAAGAGACTTCAGGTCAGGCTTATAGCATTAGGATTTCAGAAACTTCACCAGAGACAACTCAGGAAAGAAGCGATTTGAAGGCTTCCAGAGTTCTATTTTTTTTCTGAGATAACTGCATACACAGATGCAGGCCAGATGCTGATCAGGTGGGCTTTCACAAAGGAGAAGGTGGAAAACATCAGCAGGAAAAGGAACTCACTTTTTGAGCTGCCTTTCAAGAGACATCCTTATAAGCAGCTGAATGAAAGTAGGATGAAAGACTGCTTTTGCTTGGATCTGAATAATGGATCTAAGTCAACTAAACATAATGCAACCAATTCTTAGACTATCAGGACAAATCACCCTTTAATTGGGATGTGGATAAATCAGTCCTTCCTGTAGTGTCTCCATGGTGCTCCTCTGCTTCTGCTCCTCTGAGCACAGTGGTGTTCACATTATCTGTGATTATCTGCTCAAGATAACCTTGGTGTAACATTTTCTCCCCCTCCTGTAAAGAGCAGGATATTGAAAGTTTGGTGGAAACAGTCTAGTCCTCCTTTGTCCCCTACTGTCCCACTGCCACCTGTGACAACTGCCACCTCACACCACCACCTCCACCCTCTCACCAGGTCTTTGGCGAGCTCTGGGAGATCAAGAGTGGGGTGACTGGGTACCCAGAACAGCCCGTGAACGCTGATCAGAATTATGGTTTCCAAGAACAGGGGTATGAAAACTAGCATTGTCCCACCTGAGACAGTGGATCGAAGCTTAAAGAACTGAAGGAACAATACGTAGGGACTGGACTTCACTTAGGTAAAAAGAAAAGTTGGAAGATTAAAACTTAACAGTCAATTAGGTTGCAATGCAGAGTTTTCCCAGCCCTCAAGTCAGGTCTCTCTTATACCTCTCATTCCACACCATACCTCTCAAACTAGCCTTCCCAGAGGTGCTTTCTGCTCAGCTTCAAATGCTGCTCCACCTACACAACAGCCTTCTGCTGACCCTGTCATCCTCACACTGGGCACCACAGCCTGACAAGCTTGACAGCTTTCTGGCTCTCTCTACAGAAGCTAGAGTTTGGCTCCTTCCTTTGACAAGAAGTTGCACCAAATCTCCCATAAAACTGCTTGAACAGAGCCCCAAGTAAAGAGGGCATGGCCAGGAAACCTCCCCCTTCCAAAAAAAAAGCCACAACTCCCCACACACACACACAAAACCACTTAAAAACCCAGTAACCCTAACCATATCTTGAGACAATCAAGAAAACCTCATGATTTCTTGATCTATATCGACATTTTGTGCCCACAAATGCAACTTGCATCTATAGATCTGGGGGAAACAAACGAAGGTGCCTTATTGCATTGTCAGAAAAAATCCATTTAAAGGTGTGCAAAAAGTAAAGTGCTTTATATGGGTGACAAGAAATAATCTATTGTATTTCTCAAATTCAGAAGACCTGGCCAAAAATCATACCTTTATGAAAATCAGATCAGTGAAAACATTTTATGAGAAAACAATGGCCCAGAATAAACCTTTACCCTCATTTTATATAATGACACTGCATACATTCGCACATTCTACTGCATGCATGTAAAGTTAATCTATGATACTTGACACTATGATCACTTAAGAGTTATTTTAAGGCACTTTCTATGTCATTATGGAATATACATTCTATTGTGATTGATGGCAAATAAACCAATAGTTATAGAGAAAGGCATTAAGAATTTTGGATGGACATTTGTTTTAACATTTTCCCAATTAAAATGATATATCAGCAGATAAATTTTTATAATGGGTGGTTAGTAGGAGAAATCTTCAACATTTTGCAAGTAAAAAGTGCTTTTCCTTGAAGAAATATGATTCTGTACAGTGTTCAGGAAGAGCTACAACAACCAGGTTGTATGATTCTGCATCCATTCACATCACACAAACTTTCTCTTTTTGGCTCAAATGGGTGCAAAATATTTACCTTTTTATAGAGACTGATGTTTCAAAAAGTCTACAATATTAGCAACAAAAAAGAACTGAAAATTACAAGCCTTCTCCCGCTTACCCTCCCCCATTTCTTTGAGCATTTTGTACACAGTTCTCGTGAAATTTCACAGAAGTCAAAACTTACCTAAAATATTTTCTGTGACAAATCCAGGACAGCAAACATTCATGTATTCAGCTGTGTGATAAGTATCACACACAGCATTCATCAATGGTTTAACACGTGTTAATCTGATCTTTCTGAAAGAAATGACAGCTTGCCTTTTGTTTGGTTTTGTGGGTTTTTTTTAAATTCCACAACAGCAAATAATAACTATTAGTGAGGTTAGATAAGATGATCATAGTGGTCCATTTTGGCCCTAAATTATGTCCCAGCTATGAATAAAACACACCTATCTTTGATTATGTTTGGAAAGGACAGCATTTTAAAAGGAGATAAAACAGACTTCTTTGGAATTTCAAGTGAAAAGCATAATTAGTCTTCTCCCTCTACTTATCTAATATGTTCTTAAATTTTATCTGCACTATATAAGTCTGTTCTCACGAGTTCTCCATCTTGCCAAGATCATCCATTAGCTTCCGGAGCTTCAGCCCTTGTAAAGAACAGCAAAGACCTTCAAAGTGTGTGTGTGTGTGTGTGTGTGTGTGAATGGTTTCTTAGTTATATCCTTAAGTTTTTCAAAGTGAAATAATTAGCTTTAACAAATGGAAATTACATGTCCCCTGATCAAGATATTCCTTAAAAAAAATAAAGTTACTTGAAACATATGCATCACAGCTGTTTTAACAGATGTTCTTCCTGTTCCCTGCTCCTCCAAAGGGGTTAATCATAGTATGTAGAAAATATAACATGTCATTACACTACACCTTAGCAAAAACAAAGTCACAGATTATAAAGAAGACTGAGGAACCTGATGAGACTTAAGAACTGTAACACCAAAACTGCAAATTGTCACAATTACAAGTGGCCTGGCAGCTCTCTCTGACAGTGTAAAGTCTCACCACTGCTTTGAATTTGCCTTCTCTACACATTGCCCAGACATCCACATCTCAGCATATTCTCCCTTCTCAATGCCAAAAGCCCCTGGAATCAGGGAACCTACGTTGCTTTTGTACAATACCGAGAGGAATGCCTTCCTCACCTTTATTAGAGGCTCTGCTGGGCAAAGGAAAGTGAGAGGTGGATGTATCCCCCACTGTATATCCCTATATATATATATCCCCCACTATATGTTTTTATATGCTTAACATGCATTCAAGCTAAACTCCCTGTATTTAAACAAACACAGCATAAAGTGCATCCTACACTTCATTCTTCCATTTAGAGAATAATGTAACATAAGAGAGAGCAATGTAGTAGATTAGTGAACCGAATCACTAAAATGCACCAGAGGTAGATCACATCTGTTATTAATAGTAGCAATCTGGCTTTTATAATGCCTTTCATAAAGAAGAAACCTAAACACTAGTTAGTTTTAAACTGATAGCAACAACTATGTCAAATGTTGGACTCGCTGCGCACACAATTGAAATGTTAGAATGCAGAGGCACTAGCAGTGCAAAACGACCTCATACCTTACCCAACCAGGAGACTGTACACAGTACTGTCTGAGAACAAATAATTCTTTTGCCTCTGAATAATTTTTCAGCAAGAGCAGGGTTAGTTTTAATCAAGGACATTTTGCTTACAATGCAATTGAAGAGGCATGAACAGCTAATGCAGTGACCCAAACTAAATGCCAACTCCGTCATCATGGATGATGTTAGCCCCTATACCAGCAAAAGTAGGATCACTTTCCATACCAAAGGAAGCTCTCCATACAAAAGATTCAGGATGCACCCAAGTGGAAGAATGGTGAAGATACCTCATCCTCCTAAACACATCATCATCCTCCTGAGCACATCTAGTGAATGGTTATTTCTAGAAAACACGCATGCCAGATCCCTGTCCTGTCCATGAGCAAGAAAGAAACCTCAAAGCATCTCAACAGGAAAGGAAAAACATTAGCTCTACAAGGAGGACTGTTATTACAGACATGACCTGGTGCTAAGGGCATCCAGTAACTCTCATAAGGATCCGCCAGTCAATGCAACAGGGTTTGTTGGGGGTTTTTTTCCACATTTGTTTGCTCTCATCACTCTATTGAAATTATGGTTGGAACAGTTTCTCCAAGTTAAATACTTAGAAGGCTCCTTCTAATTTCCTATCCTTCTCATGGTAAGACTTTGCACCAAGGAATAAGTTTTCACCCATCTCCAGCATAGCAGATCTCCTGCATCTTTAGTAGTTATCTCACCCATTATCCCCACTGCCGGGGAAGGCGGTATTCCCACTGCTCCCTTGACTGCCTGCTAAAATAGCCACGGCTATCATGTTTGAGTAGGCACTGATGTGTTTGATCTGCCTAACAGATCAAACTGAGGATCAAATATCTTCAAGGAGGGAAGTCTTAGACCAAGCTGCCAAAAAAGCACTAGGAATAAAGTGATTTGAGGTATATGCACAAACAGATTGTAGCCAGCTGGGAAATCATAGTGTGGTCATAGACTGTGTGATCTACAGGGATCTAGCCCAGGCAGGCACATGTTGAGGCTGCACATAGTTTTTTTAGGCTCCCAGTTCTGGATGGATCTGACCTGTAGTTAAGACCACCTTAACCAAGCCCCTCTCCGTGCCCCATCTTTATGAATATCTGTCTATGATGCTACAAGCATTCGCATGTATTTTTTCCACATCATTTCTGACTCCCTTCTTTGGCACCTGGAATGAGGAGCTTATCTAAGCCCCAGACGAAAAGTATTCCAAAGGAAAGTTCAGAAGCAGGCCTGTGCACCACAACATTAGCTGGGGGAACTCAAGACAGTGTGAATTACCATTCACAGACAGTGCAATTCCCCCAATTCAACTGATGACCAGAATATCTTCAGCTATCACATCAGCATAACCTTCACCCTGTACAGACTGAGCTCAGCCACTTGAAAATTACCATAGGGTTTCCGAGCGCATTTATCACTTATGTTAAATCATCAGGGATACAATACTAATCCCCAGAAAATAATAAACTGAGCTGTCCTGTCGAATTCTTATTTAGGTGGCCAGCAG
Organism: Laterallus jamaicensis coturniculus; assembly: GCA_022605575.1. Lineage (NCBI taxonomy): Eukaryota > Metazoa > Chordata > Aves > Gruiformes > Rallidae > Laterallus > Laterallus jamaicensis. Next base: position 11,126,466 of record JAKCOX010000005.1, read on the forward strand.
TACCGTGCCATAAGTTCTTAATGGGATTTGAAAATGTCCTCTCAGCAGACTGCCATAAACATTTTGCTTCACTTGAGAAAGCTGACTAGTATAGTTTATACCAGGTAAGTCACACCAGCCCATTCAAGGACACTTCTTCTGAGGACTGGACACCAGGGAGGAGTATAGGCTCTTGAATTGGAGCTTTCCCAATTTGAATATTATAAAAAAACCCCAAGCAACCCACAACCCACCACCTTACCTTCTTCAAGGGTTGATTTTGTACTGTCGTGATTAATTTGACCAGCAACCCAAAATGTACACTAAAAACCAAGTGCTAGCTAAGTAATACAGTAAAGGGACAGAGGCCCTGAAAGTATTAAGCAAACATCTTTCTATACAAAACACATTTTTGCATGGAAACAAAAGGATGTGATCCAAAGAGAAAGGCTACAGTCAGCACAACACATCTACCTGTCTGCTAAGTCTCAAAGAACAGCATCAGCACTCCAGCCCAACAAAGTAAAATGAAAACATCATCACCCAGTTCTACAGAAAAAGATCAAATTGGAGAGGGCAGGAGGGGGGTGGGGGGGGAGAAGAGGAGATTGGATGCCTTTCATAAATAACAGAAAAGATTAATAGCCATCTTCAGCATTCCAAACTCTAGCTTCTAAGAACAAGCAACAGAAAGGAAAATATTTTGCTGCTTAATTGCTGGGTAACTTAAAGAGTCACTGGAATTGCTTTTTCCTAATTAACAAGGAGAGGTCCCTGTAAGGCAACATTAGCATCTTGATAAAGACAAAAAAAGACATACTTGCTCCCAGAAATTAGGAAACTTGGAAATTATTACGAGGAGAGACTGTCATGCACTGAAGCCTCTTTGTGAAAGTTTTGACAAAGAAACCTTTTTTTTTGTGGCCTAATTTTCACAGCTTGACACTGAGCAAGCTCCAGTCTCCAAGCACATTCAATGCAGAAGTGGGATTTTCCTTGGAGAAAGGTTGGGCTGTGTCACTCAGCCGCCGTCACTGCCCATTACACAACACAATAGTCACATCCCTGAATCACCTTGTGTTGGCTTCTAGGCTAGGACCTACATGGCGCAGGGATAACAGGAAACAATCAGCCAAGTACAAGCTCGTTAGCAGGAGTGTGCCAGAATAGCCAACATAATTTTAATCACATGAATACTAAGATTACAGAGGAACAATGTTATATTCGCATTTGGAACTGGAATGGTTGCTACTGAGTTGGTAACATCAAGCCGCAGAACCAGTTTACAGACTAAAAAAGGATAATCATTTTATCATTACATAATAAAGGCAAATATGAGCATTCTTTCTCTGTCAAAAGTTTCAGGTTTTACCACTTTACATGAAATTAACTTTGTTTCTCTGAGAATGAAGCAACAGCTTTGTTTAGAAAAAAAACACCAGACAAGCCAGAAAACAACCTGTGCTTGTTCAAAAATGAAGTTTTAATAGTGACACTGAAACGCTACATAAAATGCAACAGAATCCTCGGTTTCTGTGCCCACTATCCTTTCACTGTACTTTCTATCACGCTCCACTTGTACAGGGTCCACTTGAACAGGCTGACAGAACTGAGCAGGGAAGGGAGCAAATGCTAAGGACCAGTATCAAAAGCCCTAACTTCTGCCCTTCCCACACCTTACGTGATGCGGCATGCACAAGCATTTAACCTTTCAACATCTGGTGAAGGAATTTCCTCTCATTGACGGGTTCCTAAACATCTCCTCATACATTTTATTCAGCGTGCAGTCACTGATGGACTGGTTTGGGTCTTGTTTTCATTTTGAGCATAAAAAAACATCATGAAGAAATGGAACATGTCAGAGGGAATAGGAGCACTGGTCACTTAAATTAATTATTTTTTTTTCAGTTTCATATCTCATTGCTTATGTCCTGCAGTTTACTACTCCACTTAAACACCCATTAAGACTATTCTACATTCCTTTTCATTTATTTTGAGGAGGAGGAAGCAGTACTGAAGCTTCCAGCAAGCTCATAACTGAGCATTTCTACAACTGCACCTTCTTAAGCAACTTTCCCCCCTTGAAGTTTGCTCTTTAAAGTCAGAAAGATCTTAGAGCTTATTAGAATACAAAGTGGGGAATAAACAGAATAGAGTAACTGCCAGCTACATTATTCCAGGAATTAAATAAGATGAAAATGTTTCTTTCTGAATTCGTTTCAAGTTAATTCTAGGCAATAGAAAGAATTCAAAACAGAATGCATTTGTTGAATGCTCTGCTAGCTGTCATCTAAGAAGTTTGTAAATCTTTATAAATTTCCCAGTTAAAAGGAATGCATAGGTTGTATTTGATGCTGGCTGAGTTCCAGGTATTACTAACGGGGCAATCCATAACACTAGGGGGGAGAAAAGAAAAAAAAAACAAACAAAAAAGGCCCAGGTCTGCATTGCTTAACAAAATATTTAACTAGGGGTTCTATGTACAAATATAATCTGTTTTGGCTAATGGAGTGTAATATTTTTATAAAATGCAATCTAAGTAACAGTTATTGTACAATAGCTACTAATCTCTTCCCTTCCACTACATAGTAAAAATGTTTAGAGGACACTGGTTCCTAAAACATGTAAATTTTAGTAGGCAACACATGGAAAAATTTTAGACTACTCAGTTTGATTGGTCTCAGCAGAATTGGCAATAATCAATATTCTGCTCCCCCAGGTCACCACCAATGCATCATCTGCCAGGCAGATCCCACATGATGACTGACCAGTCTTTCCTTTGTAAAGCTCGTAGCACTTGCACTACTCCCAAGATAACTTCCAGAAAGCAGTCATAGCAGGTAACGTGGCTGACAGCACCCATCACACAAAATACTGATGAAGATCTTCACAGAATCTTCACAGAATCTTAGGGGTTGGAAGGGACCTCAAGAGATCATCGGGTCCAACCCCCCTGCCAAAGCAGGCTCCCTATCTCATATTACATAGATAGGCGTCCAGACGAGACTTGAATATCTCCAGAGAAGGAGACTCCACCACCTCCCTGGGCAGCCTATTCCACTGCTCCGTCACCCTCACTGTGAAAAAGTTCTTCCGCATGACACCCAGGTACATCACTGGACAGCAGAAGGTTCTAAACATGTTCCTAGGGTGCCACAGAAATGCTGCATGTAGAACCCTGATACAGTGTCAAATGGGAGCAAACAGCTGTTTCAGCTGCTGCTGTCAAGCTATGCTGGAGTCACATCCAGACACTCAGAAACAGGGGGACGGGTTACCTTTCACAACACTCCCTTTCTTCACATCCTTGTTTTTTTCGAGGGGAGGGGAGAAGGCTGTTTAAGATCTGCAGCTCCAAAAATGCACCAAAAAGATCAAAGAGGAATTTTCAAGAACTACTGTCATCAAAAGAGTTAATCTACCCTTTGAAGATTTGCCCTTACACAAGAACTGCAGGATATGCTTATGGCAAGATCTTTCTCCTTCAGCTTTCCTTCTCTTTCTGAAATATACCCATGACTGTGAATCACCACAGACTCCGGAAAGTCCTTCTGATTCCACACCGTTACGGTACAATCATGTGAACTACCAAGTGTGTTGATACATACTGCAGGCATAACCCTGAGTTATTACACCACACCAAAGAGAACCTTGACCTGTGAAACAGAAACGATTTGGCAGGAGGCAGAAGAGGAAGGGCAGCAAACATTTCCTCCCACCAATGCTCACCACGTACCAAGACTGCTTCTGTCTCTGTGATGTGCATGAAAAGACATCTCCTCCCAAGCCAATTTTGCCCTATTATTTTACTACATCTGGTCTGAAAATAGAGGTTTATTATATTCTGAAGTATACATAACTCTCCAATACAAATCATTGACTTCAAGAGGATAAATATATTCCAAATATTTGTGGGGGGTGGGGGGAACCTCAGGAAAAGTTAGCTAAACTTTAAGGGAAGACATTTAAAAGGAAAGTGACAGCGTACCACTAACTACAGCCGTTAGGTTTAATAATCATTTGTCTATTCATTTACATGGAGGCAGGGCTGTTTGTGAGCATATGTGTCTTCATAATTCCTCATTAAAAAGTGACAGTACTAATTGCCTGGAAAACCTTTCTGTTCTTTTTTAGAGCAAAGCTTTTTCTATCTCTGAATGTCAGTGGGGCAAATTTCCAGTACTGTTCCCCTTCAAAATACTGTAATTACAACAACAATTCAGAAACATTTGAGATATAAGGCAAGTGGATGATCCAAACCCATCTCAGCTTTTACTTCTCTCCCATTGAATAGGTTTTGGGAGCCTACAGCACTTTCTTATGGGCAGAAAAGAAGCATCTGTCATTTGCTACGGACAAGCTGCGTTTCTTGAGAATGACAGAAAGCTCAGAGAGCTGGAAGTGCATTACAGGAGTCAGCAGAGCTCTCAAGTGATGGATCTCAAGGTCACATTTGGCCCCGTGCCTCCAAATACTACCCAAGAAATGCTGAGAAGATTGCTCTAGAAGTATATAATTAAGTGATAACATCATTGCCCCCATGTTCTGCAAAGCAGCAGTCCAATTCACTTGTAATCAACTACTTGTTCTCCATCCTAACTCAGCCACTGAACATTCAATTATTTGATCATAAAACAAATGGGCAATGACACTATTGTTGTTACAATTCCTACACACAAAAAACCAAAAGTTGAACTTGCTTCGTGAAAACAACTAATTACTCCTCCACCCTTGTGAAAATGGTGGTGGGTAAGGAGATGAGCAAATAATTTCAATCAAATACCTTGGAAACAGGCACCAGTCCCAGTGATACATTTACAATTTACAGAAAATAATATTTTCTGTAAAAATTACTTTACAAGGCTCTCTTTCCCTTTCTTCAAACAGAAATTGGGCCACTCAGAAGACAGTACTCCCACAGAAGCACTTCTGCATCCCTAGGAGCACCTCATTTAACTGGCCCTGAGCTTACCCGCAGAGCTGGTGCTTGAGACTGTGGCTATATTGCCTCAGCTTTGCCCTTCTAAATAAAATACAACACATCTTGACACAGCTTACAGCGGGGTCACAACAACAGGATTTTAATTGGAACAGAGGGAAAAGGCAAATCTCCTCCAAGACAGCCCTATCTGATCTTTGTCCCCATATTGCCTTCCTAAGCTTCTCCTTTTGGAAGAAGGACATACATGCTTCCCATATGTATATAGAGGGTATAATTTCTTTATGATTTCCAAGTATTTACCTGCAGTCTGGTGGTACTGGAATTCTCAATGTGTGAAACATAAAATGATGCACAAATTAGTAACACTGATGGTACCACAACTCAACAGTCTCATTTCAGTATCCCAAGTTGTCTGACAGACAAATTCTGTGTGTCCTGAGAGCAAGGATTTTGTTCGATAGTCTCCTACGAGAGCTGGGGAAAAGGATGTTAGTCCAGTGCTGCAGCATGGTCCAGCTGCCAATAAATAATTAAATGTCTTTGTGTTTAATTCCCAGCCCCTAGTCGTGAGATTAGGTTATCTGGGGAGTAAGAGGTGAAGCAGAGCACAGAGAAAATCCCAGTCCCACCACAAGCACCACACTGGATATTATTGCTCCCACCATGCTACTTGCTATTACCACAGCTTGCTTACTGTAACCCCCAGAGTCCTTGAAGGGACAATCTCATCTACTTGAGCTCAACATGCAAGCCAACTTAAAGTATCACACATCCAAAATTATATGCAGATACTGAATTTCCTGTCATAACTCCAGAACTGCTCTGATCAATAGCAATCTGAGGCTGGGGTACAAAATTTTCCTTACATGAGCCAATATAGTTTGCAGTCTATAAAATCAGACAAGATTCTTAATGATGCAGTCCTCTGTTCCCTACGTAAAGCAAGGAGAACAATTCCCACAGTAGATTTCCCCAACAGCTATGTAAGGACAATATTCAACACCATAAAATCCTACACCACCACCCATTAAACTGTCCACAGTTTGCCTTCCTCAGCAGCAATGTGGGCTCTGAAGAAAAGCCCTGACCCCCAGCCTGCATTCCTGCTCCTCACTCTCACATCAAGGCCTTCCCCTCAATTGTGCCACCCCTCGTATTCTGATATATCTCACAGCAACCAGAAACCCTAGTCCCAGACTTTTTGATGTCATTAACTTGGGTCTTGGACTATTTTCTGGTCTGGATCTCCATAGGTGGAGATCGTGCACAAGCGGTGAGGGAGTCTATATAGAAAAAGCAAAAAAATGCAGCTGAGAAAGCTACATAAATCCCCACCACGGTTACTTATTTTTCAAGAAGCTGAGGACTGCATACCAGCTTTTCAGCACAGTTCTGATCTCATCAGAACCAAGGCAATCTCAGCAAAATCTGAGCAAATATTTAGCGTGATTCTCGTCAAGATCTAAACTTTTAAACAAAGTTCTAAATTTGGAATCTTAAAGGTTGGCAATATTTCTCATAGCAAAATTTTATATACTGACTCAAAAAGTGCTTGGGAGTCTGGGCACCAGAAATTGACACCAGAAAGTAGCTATTTACCCTTTATAATGGTGTTTATACTAAAATTTCTGTAAGTTAATAACTATTTGGGTGAGAAAATCCTACCTAGATGAGACAACACAGCTGCCAAGAATATATTTCTCCTGTTAGCTGGACATTTTGTGTTTGTTGTAAAGTTTGAATGCTCGAAGTAACTCAAAGCAGAGGGCAGGGGAACCCCCATCTCACAGCTCTGTATGTAACATCCCACCAACTTTGTGGAAAGATAAACACCACACAAAACTTACATTCTTGTTGCAGGCAGGGATCTAAAAATAGCTAAAGCCTCCATCTGTTTTGCAAACCAGGAAATATTTATTTGAAAGTGTGGGCCGTGAAAGGAGAGGAAATAAGAGCACATTAGAACGAGAGTGTTTGGACAATTCTTTATCTTATTGATAATTGGAAACAGAACAAAAATTGCCATATGCACTTTAGAAACATATGTGGAAAAGCATACCGAGGTCCTAAGCTCAGCCCTTCATTGGATGGTATTTTAAAAATGATTTATTGTTATGACTGATAAAGGTCACAGCATACCCGTTTCTAATGTTGCAGCCCTCCCTTATCCCGTGAAGCTCTGTCACCATAACACAGGTTTTATCACCAGAGGATTTTGTGTGGATGCTCATGAGTTCAGAGCGAAACCATTTTTTGTTTTTAATCAGCAGCATTGTTGCCTTAAAAGCCACAAGCCTTCAGCTAACAGGCAACCATCACCCGAACCCCACTGCAGCCACAACTGCTTGTCTGTACTGCATAGCAGATGGACTGCAGTAGGCTCCACAGTCCCGCTTTGCCTTTGTCTAGAGCAACTGGAGTCACTGGATGTGACTGGAGTGTGCCACAAGTCCTTGTCATCCACTGGCCCACCCTTCATTTCCAAGGAAACCACAGCACAGGGAGGCAGACACAGTCAAGGTAGACATTGGGTGTAGGTGTTTGGAAACAGTACTCTGGTCCCACACTTCAGGTAGAGGCTTGTTTTCTTGTGCGTGAAAGCCAGCTGCACCCCAGGTTTAACCCCACAACACCCACATTTTCACAGAAACACGATTTCAAGCTCTACTGTCCTGGTCTTCTGCAGAAGGCGCCAAGTGGAAGCTGAAGAACAGGGCTCCTTCTGGACCTTAGCAAGAAATCCCAGCAAGAAACAGCTTAATAAAATAGCCAAACTAAAAGAGGAATATAGATAGCAAGTAGGTCTTATGACCCTCCAGACACTGAGAACCCTGCACTCGTGCAACATCAGTCAGACCCTTGATGGATCTTCCCACAGCACAGACACCATCTATGAAGTGAAGTTCCTACTTTTTGGTCATTAGAGCTACTATCTAATTTCCTCTTCCTCATTTGGGGTTGAACCTGATGATCTCTCAAGGTCCCTTCCAACCCCTATGATTCTGTGATTTCCACTGTCAAACAGAAAGAATGTTGCCTTGAGAACTCATTGCTGCACAGTTAGATGAAGGCAAGGCTGGGCAGGCGGCTCCATGTGGGTCCCTCTGCTGCCATGAGCAGGCTGAGGGGTCTGCGCAGCACAACACAGCCTGAGAGCCAAGCTGGACAGACAGCATCACACAGCACAGTACGGGCCTGCAACTACCCAGAGCAGCTGCTGCGTGGGTCACAGGTTTCTGGACATACATTTGTCCCCCAGTGAGGAGCACTGTTTCAGGTCAGCACAACTAGCAGCCTCACGCCACTGCTCCACTTGCCTACCACCTCTGCAGCTCCCACACTGCACCAAACCGTCTCTGGGTGACTTTTAAGCAAATAGGTACTGGAATCATGGAATTATTTAGGTTAGAAAAGCCCCTTAAGATCATAAAATCCAACTATAAACCTACAACTGCCAAGTCCACCAGTGCTCCATCAAAAGAAAAAATACCACCTATATTTTATCCTCCTACCCAAAGGAGAGAAAGAAAAGAAATCCAAGGGGGTCTCTCAGCTCAGGAAGGGGACTAGAGGCAGGTGAGGACAGCTGAAGCCCAGCTTGAAGGAAGAAAGGGATGAGAACACTTCTAAAGGCATCTTGGGGAGGGCTGCGAGCCATGGACTTTGACAGGGACAATCAGCAGCTGCCAAGAGGAAGTCTCTGAAGCTAGCCTACCACAAGAGAAGGTCACATACTGAAACATCAGGAGCCAGCCCAGCGATTTTCCCTTTCATACCGAGGGGAAAACCACCCACACTCTGCCCCATACCACTGATACTTCTTGTGAACTGGACAACGTGTGCTTTCAAGTGCACAGCAAGTGAGAGGAAAGGGATGCCAAAGGTGATGTCGCCCCATGTAAGAGCACCCGAAAGTCAGGAAAAAGACTGTTTTCAGAGATGCACATTTTTCTTCACTTTGATGCCTTTTCTTATTTGAAAATAGCAATTATCTCAGATTTCTGATGTTTTTCAATTTTCATTTCACAAACATGAGATTACTAATATTAGATAAATCCAGAGCCACTAGGCAGTACTTTAATTCTAAGCTATTAGAAAGCCATTTCAATGCAAAGCATTTCACAAGGGAAAAAAAATAAGAAAAAAAATGCGTATACAAAAAAAAAAATAAAGAGAGAGAAAGAAAGAAACAAATATCTCTTTGCAAGGGTTTGGATGCCTGCTGATAGGAGAGGATGAAGCACACAAAGAGCTGTGAGATTTATCCTTTGCAAAAATTCCGGGCTGTGAAAGCACAGTGGAAAAGGCCAAACATGACATACTTTTCCTTAGCATTCCTAACTCTTCCATGCTAATCCAGTATTGAACAATACACATCTCGAGTATTCCATGATGGATTGCACCAAAGCATGGATAGGAGGCCCCTGCTTTTTCTACCCAGAGAATACATCAGCTTCAAGTGCTACAGCAATCAGCTGCAAGGTGGTATGTAATCAATATTAGCATCCTGATGTCACTAGGTCCCCAGAGCACACACGTTAACTGTTACTTGATGACAAAGCTTAGAGCAGCACAATTTTGCAGTGCAGATCGATGTCTGCTAAAGAAGCCTAAAGGCTTCTGTAGGACTGCAAGAGGAATGTACGCAGCACAAATGGCCATGCAGCGTAAAGTAGAACATAAATAACTGGAAGTCACAGAATACAACAGATAAAACCAAAAGTATCACACAATGACTATCCCTGATAGAAAACATTAAAGTATAGCATTGAGAACTAGCATGGTTCACCTTTTGGCAGACGTCTGTTTACTAGACACGTGTACTTTTGCAGGAAAACCTTAGCACTAGCTGAAAACTCAATCCCATCCACATTTCTGCTTGTGGTTTTAAGTTCTCCAGCAGAAAACAAGAACGCAGCAGAGAAGAGCAAAATTCAAATCTCCCAGTTGTATGCGGGCTCCTATACCCTACTTCCTTTGAAGCTTCCATCTGCAGGGGCATCAAAGGAGGAGTCTTTTTTGTCATTGTTGTGGCAGATCTAACAAATTCTGTTCTTCTGTAGGATTTTAACAGGCTCACAAGAGGTCATAACACTATGTGAAAGAGCTGGATGGGAGCAGAACAGCATCAGCCTATCTTGCCATAAAATCTGCAGGTAAGGCAGGACAGGCCCATTGCACGAGGGACACAGCATTAGTAATTTAGCACTGTATAGTCTGGGATGGCCTTGGTGCAGTTGCAAGATGAAGGAGTCTGTAGATATTTACAGGCCCTTCAGGAGACAAAAGTTTGGTGGAAACTGAGCCACAGGGCTTATAACTGGATTTCTGACACATCGAGGGGAGCATCAGAAGCATAGATAGGCATGGCTAATTTCTCTGCTAAAGCAGGGGCCATTTGCCAAGTTTGGCTCTAGTTCACAGTGCTGCCACAGGGACTGGAATATTAACATTCAAAGAAAGGCCAGAATCTGATTTTTTTGTTGTTGTTGTTGTTCTTCTCTCTCATAGACACAAAAAGAAAAAATCCAAAACCAAACCAAACCCAAAAAAACCCAGCAATGATTTAGCACCAGTTTCTTCAGAGCTTGTATAAGGTCAGAGATAAAAATTATGCTTACAAAGGTCATATTTTTGCCAGCTAGAATTGTCAGTTCAGGTGGTTGCGTCTGAGAACGTGTCAATGACAATATGTGCCAAAGATACAGCAGCCTAAGCGTTTGCAGATTGTATTTTGTTTTCCCCTCCAGATTTTCCAAGAGAAAACAATGCAGTAAAGAGCAGGCTACATACCTCTGTGCTAGACTCACTCTGTCAGACTCCTAACCGTACTGCCTCATGGCAGGGCTCTCAAAAGAAATCTCTTAATAAATTTAAATAACATCTATATGCCTGATCACGACCTGCTTATTTCAGCTTGTTAACAGAGCCTGAATCATCATGTTGATAGTTGTTTAAATGAGTCATTTTTTTGCTCGTATAAGTGAAGCCTGTTAAACACCATGACAAGTTCTCTCCGGGGATTTGAAACTGCCCCATGTCTTACACAGTTGGAAGGAAAAGAGCAGTGATCCATGCTGCACCCAGCCTGACATAGTCATCATGCCCCACTTTTAACAGGAGTCACACTAATTGCCTGTGCAGGGCAAAATAAACAGGGATTTAAACAACAAAAAAAAAAAATCCTGAAGAAAAAGGCAAACTACAGGCTCAGACTTGAGGTGGAATCCAAACTCTTGCTCTGACAATATTAAGTATTTCACCTCCAGGGCTGAGTAAAACCACAAATAGCAATCACCTTGACATCAGATATTAAAAACACCACAAAGAGGCACCTTACTTGTAACTATATTTATAGCCCCAACATAGGGACACGTTTCTCTACTATTTTTGTGAGGAAAAAATAAAGCTCATGTCCATTAATTTCTTCTTAAAAAAAAAGTGTGCCATACTAAAGGATCTGTTTCCCCTGAAGCACATTAGATCTTACTTTCTTCAATCTGTTACATACACAGCTGTTACATTTACTGGAAGCCACTGGGTGCCCTCCCATCACAGAACTGTGGAGACTTTGGAGGTTCCTATGCAATGAAATAAAGCAGTCCCATTCCCCAAACTCATGGGAGCTGTGACAACTTAAGTGAGCTGAGGCTCAGAAGAGTCTGCACTGCATTAAACCCCTAAACAAAAGCCTGACCCTCTTTTGGAGCCAAAGGTAGAAAGAAACTACTGAGAATCCAGAATTCTTCACATATGAAAGAGCCAGGTTAAAAAAAATATGCTAACTCTCGAGTTGGAAAAACATTCCTGATTAAATGGCTAGCTGTGACAGACATACTAAACCAGACAGCTGCTCTCCCTCCAAACATCTTTTTCCTGCCTACTGTGTTTCAAGGATCTAACAAATTTCTTGCTATTTCCAGCAAACCACCCAAAATCCGTACTGCTCTGTACAACTTCCCCTGTCCAGCCTCTGCCCATGGACAAGGAGGAGGCAGGCAGCAGCAGAGATGACAGAATTTCAAATTCTCTCCTAGATCAGTGATGCTGGGGTTATAGCCGTGGGAGTTACCTCCACAAGGCTGTACCAGAAACAACCACAGCCCGGGAGTCCCCAGAAAGTGGATCCCAAAAGTTGCTGAGAAGTCATGGGGGCTGCACAAGGCTTTTGCCACAAATGGCAACAGCCCTTTAAAACAAATCTCACGGAAATCTCCCAGCTTCTTCAAAGGAGGGGAAAATCCAGGCTACTGCCGGAGTGAGTTTCACTTGAGCACCATCTAAGCCCAGCTATTTCTATACACAACAATGTTTTGTTTGAAATCCTGTTACACTGGGGGCTGATGCAGGCTGTCTCCCAGCCACACACACTCGCCTTGGGCCATGGTTTCAATGTTTTGACCAGTAAGGTGAATACCTGAGTTGCTCCACAGACCCAAACAAACAGGAGAAAGAGGAGCAATAAAACAGCACAGTGTGGAGAGAGAAAAAAAATATTTAAGGCAAAGAACAGAAGTGTCCCTGATAGACCAAGCAGATTTACAAGGATGTAGGTTTGATCCCCAGTTACCTGTGCTTATTCTGCCCGCTTCTGTATTTGTGGAGAAGAAACTTGGCCCTTTAATTTTGAGATATTTCCAGCACTCTTCATTAACTGCAAGCCTCTGTCTGCCCACCACCACCCATGTTCTCCCTCTGCCAGGCAGACAGGGCACTCAGTGCCCACCAGCGCCACTGAAAGTGGTGACCAGCTAATAGAGATGGTGCTGGTTATGTGTGTCCTCACTAATGTCATTAGCCACTCTCCTTCTCCTTTGCAGGTGACAGGCTTCTTTGAGAGAGAGATTGAAACCATTAGAAGCTACAGCCACTTCTCAGCGTACAGAACAGATCCTGGCTGCTTGCAAGCCAAGCAGGCGATTCCTAAAGAAACTTGCTTTGGAGATGCCTCTGTTCCAAGCAAACAGTCTCTGGAATCAGGGGTGGATATCTGTGCGTTTAATGTGCCACATGAAAGCTGTGCTGCTCAGACTACACCACAAAGAAACACACCTTTTGCTTGCAACCAGGGGAATTAAAGATAAAGTAGGCACTTTGAAGAGCCTGATGCTAAAGGAAGGAGGGAGAAAAAAAAGAAGACAAGATGCTGGGTAGCTAGGCTAAAGCAGGGTCTTCAAACACAGCACATCAAGAGAGAAGAATCGGAAGCATGTTCTATATGTGTGCTAAGTAAACAGCTTTCCTAGCTTGGTATAGGTAGGCTGTGATATTACTGCACTTCCTGCATTCTAGTGCCTTCTGCTCAGGAGGTGGCAAGTCGACTGGACTTAACAGAGAGCGTTAAAAGCTTAACAGCCTGTAACCCACACTGCTGAATCGCTTGCTCTCTGATCCAAAGCAGCACGGTCATTTTCCTTTAAATGGAGATTACAGGAAAAAAGTAGACAGAGAACTTTTTTGTCATTTGATTTTCAAACATCATACATTGGTCTAGCAGAAGTTCCTAGTACACAATTTAAGCACACTAACTGTATCAGAAGCACTTCGCCTTTCCAGCTTTGTTTTTCCCTCCCCACATCTAAACCCTTGCTTTGCCTTTATACTCATCAGCATTTCTTCCATATGCTGCTGCTTTCTCATATTTTTAAAATTAATCTCCTCTCTTCCCTCCTTATCTCTCCCATTCCTAATCCCTGGTTTCAGTTATCCATCCATACAGCCTGTGAGTTGAATTTTGTCTCTCCCCTCTGAAGCAAAGAAAAGTCTTGCTTACTTTGCTTGTCTTGCTCTTCCTTCCCTGACAGTACAGGCAACATTAAATGCCAAAACTGTTGCACGGTCTGAAGTGGAGATTGTGTATGAACACTTCTCAAATATATTTTCATGGGTATTTCTTCTATCATTGCCTTAAAATCACGTTATACTTTCATTTTTCCAGCTTTCCATCTGTTACCTTATCTGATTTTTTCTTTGCATCAGAGCAGGTTTGCAGGCTGCACACAAACACCAAGTCAGGGAAAGAAGCACAAGAAGGGCTGCTGAGACTGGACGCACCTGCCAGAAGTCAGGCCCAGTAAAACTAAGTTTAGAAGCCAATGGTCCTTAAGTTGGGGGATGTTCAAGCCCTTTCTTTAATGTCTATGTTTAACATCAGAATGTGATCCTCCCTCTTTACTCTGCCCTGATCAGGCCCCACCTGGAGTATTGTGTCCAGTTCTGGGTTCCCTGGTATAAAAAAGACAGAGATCTCCTGGAGAGAGTCCAGAGAAGGGCTACGAAGATGATTAAGGGCCTGGAGCATCTCCCCTATGAGAAAAGGCTGGGTGAGCTGGGACTGTTCAGCCTGGAAAAAAGAAGACTAAGGGGGGGACCTTATTAATGTCTATAAATATCTTAAGTATGGGATGAAGGGGGAAGTGGTCAGCCCCTGTTCACTGGTCTGTGGAGACAGGACAAGGGGCAATGGCTGCAAGTTAGAGTACAGGAAATTCCGCACCAACATGGGGAAGAACTTTTACACAGTGAGGGTGACAGAGCCCTGGAATAGGCTGCCCAGGGAGGTGGTGGAGTCTCCATCTCTGGAGATATTCAAGACCCCTCTGGACACCTTCCTGTGTAGTATGAGCTAGGGAGCCTGCTTTGGCAGGAGGGTTGGACCTGATGATCTCTGGAGGTCCCTTCCAACCCCTATGATTCTATGATCACACCAGACTGGGCTTTACAAGAGAAAATACTACTGTGAATCTAGACTCTTCACACAAACAAGATCTTAATCCAGTTTTCTATCAGCTTCCAGGGAGTGCTGCCCTTGACTCCGGAAGTTCAGACACTCACCCACACGTACACTCAGTTATCTGCTGGTTGTTAGCACTCAATTTAAGGGGTTTTTTTCACTTTACACGGTACCTGAGTGCTATACACAAATATATACTGTTTCATGATTTTAAAAGAAGGACAATAACATTAACAACAGCATTTTTCACTGGTTCCAAAATTGTTTAAATCACTGCAACTGCCATCTCAGTATTTTCTCTTTCATAAGACTTGTGGTAGTCTGGAGCTTCTCCAGATTTAGCAATTAAGATGATGATAACTTTCAGAAACAGAAGAAGCCTGGGTTCCTGCTATGAAACCACAAAAACATCCTGTCATTCTCTGTTTCATCACACGCCACAGTGGAAGTTGGCCTTTGATTTTGCAAACATCCATTATCAGAAGTCATCAAACGTTCCTGTTGTGAGTGCAGTACCTAACACAGTCACGAACATCTCAGTCAAGGCAGGATGCTGCTAACTGCACAACCTGATGCACTGAGACAAGTCATAAGACTAAAACTGGAAATGGGGAAGTGATGAAAAACAAAAAACATTCTTCTCCCTCTTAGGTGCAGCCACACAGATTCATGACTGAGTATCAAAGGCTCTAATCATGACTTATTTCAGAAGAAAAGGCGCAGGGGGCTGTGACACCTCAACAGTAGTCATAGGACATGCTCCACACCATTCACTCACAGCAGACAGCCCATTTTTCAACCCAGTACACGCTGCAGCTTTACCCAGCACCACCACTCAGTGATGCATCAAGGTGAGCATGTGCTAATTAACCCTAACTGAAGCAGATAAGTACATTTAAACACTGTAGAAGAAACTATGGCTACCATATTTTAAGATGAGAAAGGAAAAAGCAACCAAAAGAAAATACTGTGGCAGAGTACTTTTTGTAGCCACAGCATAACTAATTAGCCAAACTGGACTTAATCCAAACATCAGCACTAATAAATTTCCTACTGCGAGACATTACCAAGAGATTTCTAGTGACAATAGGTGATTAGGACCCAGAGTTAAGTCTCACACTCCAGTAGCTCAGAGGTCTTTGCTTCAAG
Organism: Laterallus jamaicensis coturniculus; assembly: GCA_022605575.1. Taxonomy (NCBI): domain Eukaryota; kingdom Metazoa; phylum Chordata; class Aves; order Gruiformes; family Rallidae; genus Laterallus; species Laterallus jamaicensis. The sequence goes on from JAKCOX010000005.1 coordinate 11,142,269, forward strand.
AATGCTGCCAGCACACTGATGAAAACAGTTCTTAATAACAACCTTCTGCTGATATGCGTTTTAATGCTCACACAGGGCAGCCAAGGTATTTTCATTCTGAAGGACCTGTACCATTGTAGGATTAGGAGTTTACATCCGTGTAGCATGTTTATTACAATGAGGAAGCAATTTCAAGTAGAAATTCAGAAACACTGTAGGCCTACACTAGCATTTTCACACATAACTCCAGTCTTTGGGACAACAAATTGCTTTTGTTCTCCAAAGAGCCCTGCAGAGCAGGAGACCCCTGTGCAGTTTCAGGTGAGCTGTCCTGTTGACTCCAAGTTTAAAATTGCATTCAAGCCTAAAATTACATCCAGTTTAGGAACTAAAAATCTACCCTCAAGCTTGCCTCTGTACTTTGTTCATTCCATCATCTATTTTGCCACTGTGGAAGGAATGCAAGAACTCCCTGTGCTGCCTGCCATTTTATGTATTACAGAAATCACTCTCTAAACTGTATTACATATTCTAGAGATTTTAAGTGAAGGCAGAAGCATTTACGCAACTGCGAGGAATTCAAGAGAGGATATTTGAAGTCTCATATTCACGCTCCCACGGAGAGCTGCAAAGCCAGGCACGCACGTCTTGGCCACATGGCTCAGCAGCAGCCCTCCCACTCTCCTCACCCCGGCAACACTTGGAGAAAGAGATAAATGCTGATAGCCTGGGACTGCTCTGCCTTCCTAGTCAGCTGTGCAAACTGTGCAGAAATCCTACTAAGAACAAGGTTTTAATCTTGTTCCAATACCCTTTCCCCCAACCCCATGCAGGCAGGCAAGCCAGCCCATCTCCTGCGTTCCTCTGCTAAGCCTCAGAAGTCCTTTGTTGTGCTTCCGACTGCGTTGCCTATAGCCCAGTGTTCTTCCTTTGAAGACTTGCATCATAATCCCTCTCTCTATGGTTTTAGTGCTTTGGTAAAGGGTTTTCTGTCTTAAGTAAGTATTTTTACACACCCAAAAGTATGTTTTTAACAAGCATCTTCCCTGTTTGCAAGCCATCACACTGTGATGTGACACTTCCATCCATGAGATCTAGCATTACTGAAGGAAGGAAAAGGTCTCCTCATGTTCTGAGAATACTCTTCTTGTTAGTTTTGTTTCTAAATCCATTTACTGGAAAAAACCTCACCCTTTTTGACTTTACTTTGTCATATCTTTAGTGATACACCACGAAGAATTAAAATGCTGCTTGCAGCAAGATGCAGATGTTTAGAGTCAGAAACATAAGGACTTGCAACAGCTGATCTATACCTAGCAGTACAAAAGAATTACAGAGAAACTTATAGTTTGAATATCGAGTCTTTGTCTTAGTGTAGCTTTGTCTTTCACCAACAGAAATGGCTTTGCATTGCTTTGTGACCCAAAGCCACCCAAAACACAATGGAAACAAAGCAGCTCAAAAATAAGCTCTGAACACATCTCACCCCCTCCTGTCGGGTTGCTCTTGGCATTTGCATTTTTTGTGCCAAAAGGAGAAAAGGTCTGGGTCACTGAATGCAAAAATGAGTTTCAGCTGCATAACCTATGTGACAAGGTGCACTGTGCCTCACCAAAGCTCAGCCATGCCAGAGGCGCTGTATTCCAGCACTTTTTGATGACAAGATAGGAGAAGAATGTCACAGAGCTACCAGAACTGCACAGGGCACATCAGCATGATGGGAGTTCCCTCAGAGCAACAAGCGGTTATCCATCACCAGCTGTAAATACCAAGGAAGGAGTGTTTAGTAGCACAGTGCAGAACTGGGAGAGCCCTGTTCCTCCTCAGGCAAAACATGACGCTGCCCCTATAAGGCTCCTACAATCAAAACTCAGTTTATAAGTCAGCTAGGAAGGTACTGAACCTTCCTCACACCATCAGGGCTGCCCCGTGCAGAGCCACTGGCTGATGCCATGGAGTGGCAGAAGGTGGGGAGGAAGCATTGGACAAATTGTGCTTAACACAGTGCCTACTTCTGCCACAGGTAACACAGAGCAGCTCAAGGAGAACGTATGAACTGATGTGAGATTAGTACTGAAAGGCCTTTGAGAATTACATGCCTGCTAAAGCCTCTTTTAGAATATGAAATATGTTGTTATTTAAAGCCATTTATGAAAATGACTGTGATTTACAGATACACAAATTTACACAAGACCTTGGAGAGCAGCCTCACCAAATCTGTACATCTTTGTACAAATCTTTGTGAAGGAAGTCTTCTCCAGAGCCTATGATGGCCGAGATGCCAGATCACAAAGTCAGACGGAGAACTAGGGCAGAGATGCAAAGCAAAACAGTGACAAGATAGTACTTTAGAATCCAGCAAAAGAATAGGGTGGGGGAAAAACATGCAAAAGTTGACATTTTGAGCACACATTTGGGGAGGCTATAACATGGAGGAAGTTGTGCCACATCTAATCATTAGCATCTCCTAAGAGCCAACAGGAGCACAGTCATATCTACTGTGTGCCTTAGAGCTGCTGGTAGCTTTGCTATGAAGGTTTAATGCTCCAGGACCCTGCTCAGGCTGCCAGCCACAGCACAGCTCCAAGCAACCAGGCACATCCTCAGTCAGAGTCATCTTTCCTACCCACCTTTTTTCCAAGCTATCTTCCTGCAGTTTCAGAAACAAAATTCTGTGCAGAGCTTCATGCCAAAATCCTGTGTCTCTTTACAATTCTGGAGCAATGTGCTAGAGGTGTCAATTCTGCCTTTGATCTCCCACCTGGTGTCTCACTGCAGCCCTGCAAGTTACTTCAATTGCAATCTGGAACAAGGGAGATCCATCTCAGTTACTTTATTTGATTTGCATGACAAGGTTTTGGTACTGGGTGGGTTACAGGGGTGGCTTCTGTGAGACACTACTAGAAACTTCCCCCATGTCCAACCGAGCTAATGCTAGCTGGTTTCAGGATGGACTCACTGCTGGCCAAGGCCAAGCCCATCAGCAATAGTGGTAGTGCCTCTGGGTAACTTAGTTGAGGAGATCTAACTGGTGAGTGATCTCTCCCCATCCTTATCTCAACTCATGAGCGTTTAATTATATTTTCTATTCCTTGTTCAACTGAGGGGGGGCAGAGATAGATCAGCTTTGCTGGGTACCCGGTGTCCAGGCATGGTCAACCCAAAGTTACTCACCCTTACAGAATGAGCTGGGAGATAATCTTCAGAGAAGCACAGATGTAAATACAATCCATCAGCATGGCAAAGGGTTTGCTAGTCAAAAACACATACATTCTTGAGGAGTCATGAAGCCATTCATTTAGTGAAATCAGGGTGTAGGCTGCCTATGAAGGCTCCACAAAAAACAAGTTGCAAAGAGGAGCTTCTTTGTGTGAGACACAATGCAAGCATCATGTTGGCCCCACACTCTTCCCTTCCTCCTGGCCAACTTCCCAGGTGTACACAAGCCAAGAGCTTCAGACCAGAAAATCCTTTCTAGAACAAGCAAAAAACAGACAAAGCCTGACAAGCTGACATTTTGCACACACTGAGAATGCAGGAGCAGACCATAGGAGACTCAGGAAAATCCAAAAAGGTAATTTTAGCTTATACCTAAACAGGTAGAAATCCTAGCCAATGTAGTTCAAGGAGTAAAGCAGATGTGAGAAACCTCACCATGCTAGTACCTCACACGCCTCACTTCTGGTCACAGGAAATGTGAGGAGCATGATCAAAAAGCACTCCCATAACAGAGGTCTGGTCCCTTTCCCGAAAATCACACTAGCACATCATTAGACCATCAAATTATTTCAGTACAAAGGGGCATAAAAGTAAATGCAGCTATGTTATGTAAGTCGGTTTGAGGCAAATTTATACCCACTTCAGACAGGAACAAAATTTCCAAATATACTCTTGGCCCTATGCCACAGCAAGGAGCTACATTTCCTAGGCTTAGGCTTTTCCACATCAAAGCAAGGTGGCTTAAAGACATACTCAAATAAACAACCCCATACTTCATGACGCACAGGGCAAGAGGAAGGTACAGTGGCAAACAAAAACCCAGCAGCATTCTGTTGCCCCGAGCCACCCAAGAGACCTAAGCAAGGACCTTCAGTGCAGACCACATTGGTAAGCCTAGCCATTCAAAGGAGACACATCCAGCACACGTAAGCACAGGAGAGTGGGTTTTTCCATGTCTGGCACAAAAATCTTTATACAGTCGTAAGCAATAAAGCAGATGGGCTCAGAGTAAGAGGTCTAACTGTCCCAGAGACTCTCCACTCACTCTTCCCATGGTCTTCCAAGCTTCATTTAAACCATATGTTTTACTACAGCTCTGAGTGCTCAACACTCTGGAAAATTGCAACAGTAAATTAGAGGACTGTTTATGTCTACTTGTACAGAAATCCTTCCTGTGCTGGCTACAGTAATGAACGAGTAAAGCTTTCATTTGCTGCAGCGTTGCTAACTATTTCTCTAACGCATCGCTGCTTAGAGTTTGTGGAAAGATCAGTCCTTGGCGAGACGGGAACTTTGCTAAACGAGTACTTACAGGCCATTTGGAAAAGGTTTTGTCTAACTGTGTTCCCCCACGTTTAATCTCAGGAAGAATCACAAACCCCAGATCTGCCAATATGCCTCTATTAATATTTGGAGAATTAGCTGTTTTATTAGAGAAAAAGGCCAGGCAGTCAGGAAGAGATTTTGTGAGCTCAGCCTAAAAATAGTAGTAAGCATTTATTCATCTGTAAGTCTGTTTACCTTCGATAGTTTTTCATTGATTTTCCTGGGGCTTTTTCCAGGTCTGCAAGCTTGAAAAGCTTTTAACAAATAAAGGTACTAGTTTGTCAGATGGGCTGTTTCCAAGCTTTCGATGCGAGAAGCTCCCTTTAACCTTTGTGGCAAGCCCATCGATAAAAGGGATGATCAAAGAGAGAATCACACCCTTAGCAGTACAGATCTGTATAATCACACATCCCCAAAGACACAAGGCTCCTTTTCCTCAGCACACACGCAAATGCCAAATAACCAAACAGAAAGCAGAACCCAAACACTTATGCCACATGTACGTTTAACTGTGTCCCAGTCTTCTAGGTAAGGAGCACCACGCTGGATAACTGTAGGAATAGAGAGATTGAGAAGATGGTAAGCCATACAGAAGCAGGTTGTATGCTGCTAGAACTGTACTTCCTTTTGTATTAAGCCTTACACTTGTCTAAAAACTGTACCAAAGCATTAATTTGATTTGTGCTACTAAACACTTTAGAGGTACTTAGCCCAAAATACTGATAACGAAAATGCGAACTCTTCTGATGTAAAAGGTAGCAAGAATCCTAAGTCAGACAGCAACAGAAAAGCTGGGGGTAAGGGCAAGCCAGCTGCTGTGCACACTAGAAATTTAACACATGAGGAATTTTGCCAGAGAAACAAGAGTACAGGCTACTCCTACATACTAAAGCTCCTGTGGCGCTTTCTGAAGTCTTGAGGCTAGTACTGTGTCTTAGTCAGACAGAAGTGGTTATACTTTCCTTCCTTCAGCTTCCCTTCCAGCATCAGTTGCAGAAGTTACCCTCTTGCTTCTGCATCGAGCGAGTTTCTGCTAGCAGCTGCTGAGTTCCCCAGGTTCGGCCAGTAATCATCTGTGAGAGGATTCAGTCTCTATACACAACCATTAGTGTCCCAGTTGGATCCTTTGGGGTGCAGGGTATGTTTTAAGCATCCTGTGCACCATACACGGTAAAAGTAGCTTAATGCAGAGCTTAATACCCAAGCTAAACCACTTTCAAAGTTTAAGGAGCTACCTCTGCTTGGGATTTAAAGCAGCTTAGTGAGCCTAATCACAAAATCTTCGTCCCACAAAAGAGATCTTGTCATCCCTATTAAACAAAGGATTATCCATTGAGTATCAATGGAAATAAACTGGCTGTTTGAAGAAAATCCATTTAAACACACTTCTCAATTACCCATTTCCAAAACTAATTGGAGTGTACTGTACTACACAAACGAAGGATCTCACTGATTAATGTCCCCATGGAATCTTAACCTATTTTACATGAAAGTTTCAAGGCCAGAGTTTTGAAGTACAACCACTAACAGAAGTGCTGTCATTTCTAGATACAAAACCTGAAGGGTTTGAAAGAATTGCTTTTCATAGAGTGCCAAGCCCTGTGTTTTTGAGAACTGTCATTCCATGCCCGGCCCAGTCAATGAAAAACATTTCGTGGGGAGGATTTCTCATCCCTAACTTTTAATGTGTCACAGGAAGAGCAACTGAAAGCACACAAAGCAGGCTGGATCTGGGGGTGGGGAGGAGGGGGCAATAAATCCAAAAATAATTACCTGGCAGAGTTTGCTTAAATGTAATGTGTAGGAAATGCTAAAACCATCATTTCAGACTATCCTCTGATCTCTCACGTTTGTCTTCTTCACTAGCATCAGATTAAGACAAACATGTATCCCTACATTAGTGGTGTTTTATTAAGCAAGTGTATCTTGTGCTAGGTCTAAAATAAATCCAGACCATGACCACTTGGTGACTATAATTAAAATGAAAAGCACATAAAAATGCCTATCGAATCAGATATAATATTCCTTCACGTTCATGAGGAAGTTGCAATGTACATAAGTAGTCAAGAACTTCAGCTTCCCTTGCATAGCCACTTTTTCACTTGAAATTTCATCTCCTAGTGCAGTCTTTTTATTGTCAAGCGAGTCCTAATGTCTGTATTTCAACATCTGGCTACAGACCAGAAGCACACTTTCAAAACAAGTCTCCTAATCATCTTCCCTTTCAGCAAACTTCAGACTTCGAAGATGAAGTGACAGTGATTGCTCCTTATTTCTCCCTACCCTCTTACCTCTTCTTTTTTTTTTTGCTTGAGGTTTTTTTTTTGTTTGGTTTTGCTTTAAGGGAATCTCCCAGAAACATATTTCTCCCTGCTTGCATTGTGAACACTCAGTGTACCTACTGTGCTTGGCATCTGGAGCCCACGTGCTGCTGCTCATCACTGCTTCAGAGGGGGTTTAAATGCTGTTTAGTACAATTTACAAGCAAACAGAGATGCTGCAATGATGCTTCCTAAAACATTTCATGGCCATTCATGCTGAGGCAGTTCAAGCACGGAATGTGAACTGTTCTTCTGTCTTCAGTGCACTTAAACATATTATAAGGACACAGAGCCAATATTTCTTAAAATAACATAAATTGGAACTAATGAAATGTAAGTGTATACCATTTATAGGTGTGGGGTTTATTTAGAGTAATTTTATTACTCAAAGTTTCAAACCAGCTTCATATATCCCTAGCCTTCTCATCACTACCAGGCTGAATTTGAGTCCCTAAAACTGGCACAATTTTCTGACATTTTCATTAAAATATGTACAGGTAAATTTTTCCTATATATGCATATTCAGAAAAACACCAACGTTCCAATCCCCAGAAAGCATAAAGCTAAAGTTCAATATAACCTTAGAAGGAAACCAGTGGGCTTTGATAGGCTCTGTCCCTGATTTCTCTTTAGTTCCAATGTTGTCATGAAGCAAGAGTGAAATACGTGTTTGTCACAGGACAAAATGAAAATACCTTCTGGTTTCTATAAATTTTTCATCTTATTATTGCTGTACACAATACATAACATTTATTACAGCTTCAAGGAGAAGCATGAGAGTATTATTGGTATTTGTGACTAACAGCCAATATGAGAAGAAAGTGAAGAAATTACCAGCTGATACAGGTTTATCACCAGATTAAGAATCCAATTTATGTTTTATTACGACAGGTCAATTGAACATCTTAAATAGAAAAAAAAAATCTTTTAAAAATAATCATTTTTATTGACCAGCATGGAACCTCAGTGTTTGTATTTCAGATCCCTCTGAAAACTGTATTCTACCCTCAGAAGCATTATAATATAATAAATAACACCTGACCAAGAGCAACGATATTTAGAGCTTATTGCTAGTTATCGTTTAAAATTGAAACGCAGAGCCAGACAACCTGCTTCAGCCATATCATCCATCCACCATCCATCAGCACCCACAAAGCAGCTGCCTGTTACCCACAGAACCCCTGACTTGGCAGAGATACAATGCACACACTTTGAGGGCACCAAACAGAAACTCCTACCAGAAAAAACCTGCTGCTTCGCCATATTTGGGCAAATCTCATCCACAGTTTGAAGAGCTCCATCCCACCTCAATTCCAGATGTATCAGCCCAAAGCATTCAGTCAAAATTTAGGACCTTGAAGGAAAGATGATGTCTTAGTTCTCAGAGGTTAGAAATTCATATGGCTGAGTGGTTCTTCATCTTACTGATCACTCAGAGTCAGGGCCCTGAGAGGACCAACAGGGTCAAAGCATTTAACAGCCTCAACCAGCCTCACCTGGGAACCTCATCCTAGCCAAAGTTCTTAAGCTACAGTCTCTTCAGGCCACAGGTTGCAAACACACAAGTGCAAGCACATGAACACTCACATATGCATATATATCCTGAAGATCTTGCTTTCCAGTGTCAAATCTCATTATTTTAGTTACTGCAAGCCCTGCCATAAGACAATTTCTGTAAATATGTTCAATACTCTAGCAGACTTTATCCAAAGTGCTGAGAATATGCTCTCAACATTTTAAGATTTGTGACTATAAAAAGAGAACTTAATTTTTTTAAATCCCATTGCTGACTCTAAGCTGATGGCTATCAAGAACTGTAACACTGACTTTTTAAAACCAAACACCTAGACCTCATCCTCTCTAGGAAAACAGCATTATCTCTAGATGGTGATAAGTTACCTTGAACTGAATGAAGGTAGTGGACCAAATTAAACCTTCTCATTCTCAGGACGTGGTAGAACTGGCCTGGCAGCCCTGGGAAATGGCAGATCCTTCACCTCCTGATGTGCCAACCTCTCTGGGCATCCTAACCCACAAGCCTGTCTTTAAGAAAGGCTTTGACTACCCTGGTGTACCTGGGATATCAGACCAGCTTGGAACGACAGGTTGGACAAGATGACTTCTAGAGGACCCTTCCAACCTTCCTCATCTCTGTATAAAGACTACAAAAGGTGTCTTCTCTTAGACTGCAGAGTAACAGTGTCTCATCAACAGCTACACCCATTTCCCTTTTATCTACAGGCACCACTATAAACCTGTAAAACTAGTAGCAAAAAAATACCTTTTGTAGTTTTTATACAGAGATTGTGGCATAAATCTTAAGCCCAGCAACCTTCAGGGTAAATTTCAATACAGTGTCACTCTGAGAAGGTCTGATTAGGGCAGCAAGGGGAAGAATAAGGGCTGAAAGCAATGCATAAGCAATTAAAGCCATTGTTTGGCCAGGGAAGGAATGAAGGAATGACCATCTCACTCACGTGGGTCTCAGCTATTTGAGTGTGGCAGAGAGGTGCTGCATTCGTTTCTTAACTGCTGTAACCACTTGTGCTGGGACTCCTGTCCAGCTCCAATACTGTCACTGCAAACTGCTGCGTGGAGAAAGTTCAAGCAGCCAGCCTTTCTACAATAAGCCTTGCAATCTTTTTCCCGTCAGAAGATATAGCCAAAGTCTTTCCAAACCATTTCCTTTGACTGATTTTGGCTTACACATCCTAAATTCAGTGGCAAAAAAGTAGAAAAAAGTCACCCTGCACAAATCTCCCAGGTATTCTTGAAGCTTTCCTGCCATCTTCTTTTGTCTGTCCCTTCAGAAATGTTATGATTTCTCCAATTGTAAAACTGGCATAAAGAGATCCCAGAAGAGTTGCAGTATGAGCTAGGGAGCCTGCTTTGGCAGGGGGGTTGGACCCGATGATCTCTCTAGGTCCCTTCCAACCCCTACAATTCTGTGATTCTGTGAGTTCACCCCTCACAGATGCCCCCATATTACAGTGTAAAACTCACTCTGTTATTCGCACGTAGTTGTGACCCATAGCCCAAACCACTAATTCCCACCCCCTTTTTCTTTGGAGGATTAGACCTTTAATCTGAGGATCTCACAGTTTTGGTACTACTCTCCAATAATCAAGTGAAGACAATTTCATTCTGATTTAGTTTTAAATAGCTCATGTTAAAGAGAGGGTTCACATCTTTCAGGGAATCTGTGTTTAATTTTTTTTATTCTGAGTAGATACGAATCAGCTTAAGGAAAACATTCACCCAAGGCTAGTGAGGGAGGGCCTGGTATTAAATTTGACAGAAAGAAAACATGGCCTAGTTATAAAAACATGCCTGGGAACCCAGAGACTTGAATTACAGACCTTGCTTCTCATCTGGGCAAGTTGTGTTAAATCCTATGAGCTGCAAGTGAAAATGTTTTCTTGTGCCACTGGTTCTAAGCATTGTTCATCAATGGCTACAGTCCTCTGAGATTCCTGGATAAAAGACATCACACAATCTACAAAGGTCATCCAGTCATGTTTTTCTGTTTTACTTTCCTGGCTTAAATTGTGATAAATGTTCATTGATTCTTCTCTATGACACAACTGCAGGCATTAAACCTCCTATACACGTGTTGCAGTTCACAGCTCTGAACCTCTCGCCTTTAAAATGTAGGCAAGTTTACTTTTCCATTGTGTAATGCACCAGGTATTTTCAAAAATGCACTTTGGATCAGTTCTGACTTGTTAAGGCTCCGTATTTCCTAAGCAGACTAAATGCATCTGTTTTCTTGAGTCTACAGCATATTTAACTCAGATGCAATCAAAGTCATGCAACAGGCTAGTAGGAGAAGTATATACGCAGCCTGGGTCTCCTAATGACTGACAGTCAAACGCATGTAGTCAGGATACTGAAAATCCAGGATATTAAAAAGATTTTTCTACAGAAAAAAAAGCCAAACCCACAAAACAAAAAGCTTCTCAAAAAGATCATTTCCCCCTATTTTAAAATGTTGCTCTGAGAGTTGACAAACCCTCCCGAAGGAAGTAGTCAGCAGATCCACAGAGATGGCAGTTAAAAGCTTCAAGTAACAAAACAACTGAAAAGTTTTAACAGGTCTCTAAGGCTGAACAATTTGTTCCCACCAGGAGATTTCTCTGTGGAAGTCCATCTTATATTACAAGTGACAAAACACCAACAGAGCAAGTAATAAGTGTCTCTGAAATCAATCAAATGCAATTATTTTACCGCAACTATATTTTTTATTGTAGTTTCTAAAGATTACAATATTTTATTAGTGCTGCCACGGATATAAACTTATTTTATACCACAATTTTGCCTCACAAAGAGTCTCAGCGATTTTATTTCTCAGCCTTCTATTCTATTGTTATTTTGTGTTCTATCCTTTTACTCTGTTACCAAACCACAGCAGCGGGCCCTGGAGGAAGCAGCTCGGCTAATCCATTTTAGCCTTGTGCATCACAGAAGATGTGTCACTAAATTCTCCTCACTAATCTCAACTAATCTTTTCAAGCGATTTTAATTTTAGATTTATGCAGAGAAGTAGAAGGAAAAAAGCACTTTGTTGCAAGAAGCAGCGGGAAAACAACCTTTTACTGCAGCATTACTACAGCCTTTTACTGCAGCATTACTACACCATCAGCTCATACAAAAGCAGGTCTGAGGTCTAACACCTCTGACGTATGAGATACAGAGCACAGACAGCACATGCATACAGAACAAGTAAATCTGATGACATGAACTGAGTTATTTCTCTACTATGTTAGGTTTGCTCCCATTATTCCTCCTACAGAAGCAGCAAGTGTGTTCAAGAAGCTTAGGAGTTGTAAGGGAATAGTTAATTTTATTCTGTGTACACCAATATCACCTCCAGACACTAGCAAAATTTCTGTTTTCTTTCCATACAGGTCTAATTTTAGGTAACACCTATTTCTCAAGCTCATCAATATTCACCTGGCATTTATTGAATGACAAATTGACAAGAAAGGAAGGAAGGTAACATTACTGAAAAGTTGGAAGTTACTTGTTGACAAACTTGTGAAAACTGGCAGGAATACATCTACAAGTGGCTTCACAGATCTTTCCCCAACAGCTAAGTAACAAGCTAAGTGAAAGAAAAGCTACTGCCTCTCCATCCCCAGACAAAACCCCATGTTTCTTTAGATTCTCTAGCTGATGCCAAAAAATGGAGCCACTGGTGAGAGCCCTGGGTGTCTCCAGCACCCAGTATTTGATTCAGTAATTGTCTTGTCAGCTATAAATCAAGAACACCCCAAGTATACCAGAAGAGAAAATTAGGTCAAGGTACATCAAAAGAGATCTGCAAAAGTTTTTCTTTGTCTTCTCTCAAAGCTGTTTTCAGCTAGAGGTCACCTGCTACAGACTAATTGCCGTTTTATTTCACAAGCATTAACTGCCTACCAATCACCACACAGCAGCACCAATGAACTATAAGTATTTTGGGTTGCCCCTTTAATCACTTCTCATCACTCATCATTAGTCGCTGGCTTCACTGCAAATTTCATCATTCATCCTGGATGATAAGCACACGCTACTGTGCTACCAGTACAGGATACCAAAGCACTGACAACCTTTGTTTTCTCAAAACAAGGGGAAAAAAAACCCCAAGAAGGCATCGTAACTGTCTTCATTTTTTTCTCAGAACCCCTTTTGCTCAACCCCCTACAGTTTTTCTTGCACATTCACTTACGCAGCATTAACCACTCTGGGTGACTTTGCTCAGTGTTACTGAGCCGACCACAAAGAAAGCTACAGGCGTTGGAAAGTGCCTCAGCACAAACCTAAACTCAGGCAAACTTTAGGTCTAATAAAGGCCTGCAACTACACTTCAAATACAGCTTCTTTATCCTATGCACTGTTGGGGTAGGGGGTGAGGAGCCCCAGGCTTCCATCTCCAACATGAAGGGGTAAGTGGATTGATTACTCTCAGTGATTATTTAGGGCCATGGTCTCAGATGAAGTGAACATTTTTTACTTGCGTCTGCCCCAGATCTATTCACTATTACATCTACCAGCTGGTTCTGTTTTGTCCAGAAAAATGCTACTTTTTCCTGTTCAAGTCAATGCTAATTTAAGTTTGGAACATGAATTTTAATATATAGACCGGGAAGCTGATAAAGATAATTGCCACTTTAGTCACATGTCATTAGAACAATTCAAATTGCTTACAGCTAATTCATTCTCTTGACTTCCACTCTATTTCACTAATCTTCGCAGAGTGTGCCATACCATGCAAAGAAAAGACCATCACAGGGTCCTAGATGCTAAGCTAAAATCAGAATGTAATAAAAAATATTTTAAATACAACATCTTAATATTCTAATCCCTTACCTTTACATCCCTACAGATGATTTCTTCACGGCCCTCTAAACTTCCATAATCCCTTTCCTCATACATAAATCCTTCCACTCTGTTTGTCATGTAGATGCTCTAGGACACATGCTCTACAATTCTAGTATATCTTTCTTCAAAATAGAGTGAACCGAGTTGGGCAATAAATATCAGATGAAGACAAAATGAGTTCTACAAAGTGACAGCATAACACTCCTAGACTTACAACCCACTTTATGCAAGCCAGCATCTTATTAAACTTTATTACTGCTGCTCACTGGTCAAGGAATTTAAATAATGTGTGTATTAATACACCTCAATCAATTTCTCCTTAGGCATGTGTGAACATATTTGAAATTCTGCAAATTGAAGCCACAGATCATCCGTCACAATCTCCTCTTAAGAGCTGGCTGCATCATCACACAACTGTACCACGCAGCAACAAAAGGCAACCCTTTGTGCAGATACAGAACTATTTCAAACAACAACAAAAGGAGCACAGTTAACTACTGATTGATTCCCCTCTGCTCCATATAATTGTTCCCTCTTCTTACCAGTTTGCATCAGTGAAAAACCTGCTTATTTTATGCTTTTGAATACATTTTCAGAAGGTTAAGGAAAGGACAACTTTGGGAAATTACAAGATCTTTGTTCTGCATGACAGAATTATGACAGAGTGTGAATTTGCATAAAGTTCACTTTCCTTCAGAGAAATTTAATTTCTCTGCAGAGGTTTATACGCCTTAGGAATTCAGAGACTGGATTTGTTTGGCTTTGTGCAACACTCACCATCTGGCTTCTTGTGTCCCTTCCATAGAAAAGTTTACTTTCCTGTCAATTCTGGGTATTTGAGATGTTTTTAATCTTTCTTTTGAGATCTTAGAAATGGCTCCACAGAGTCTGGCACGTAGCAGCATTTAGAGAACTTTGCCGAGTGAAAATTAGTCATTTGTTGTGCTGTGTGCCAGCTGTACTTTCGCCTGTTGTATCTATTTTCCTAACTGCGGAGAGGCCATTGAATAAAAGAACACAAGCATGAAAAACCCCTCTGTTCTTCATACCCTGTGGGCTATGAGACTGGAGACCTACCAGGATCTTACATCTATAGAAAGGATAAGGGGAATCATCAGTACACTAATTGCTAAGGTGTCATTTGCATTTTTGCCAGTGTGTCTACAAACACACACAAATAATCCCCAAAGGTAAAATGTTTAAAACGTCTGCCTCCCTATGATGGCAACTACTTCTCCAGCCTGTAGACTATTCCACCGTAGCAGGGAGGAAACACTCCTCCCACATCTGGCTCTTTGTTGACTCCACACCAAAATGCATCTTCCACCTGTTTTGGGGCATTTTCTGTTCCCTTTTTGTGACCCAATCTCTCCTCCTGCTTTCTGAGCCTTTCCTCAGACAGCCCCTGTTATAATCTCACTCTTCACTTCCTCCAAGTTTGTTTGAAATAAGAACAACTTTTCTCTTTATTTTACTCTAAAAATAAAGCAGGAAATAAAGGAAGAGGGAGGGAAGCGCAGCACTGCCACATACAGAGGTCCGTATGCGTGTGCTACATTCAATAGACACAGGTCTCAGTTTTCCTTCACTGCTGTGAAAATTATCCTTTCTCTTCCACTGCCAAATGAAAAACCTCTCACATATGAAAAACAGAAGAGCCAACACTCAGCATTGTTCTTGGAGTATGCGACTGTGTAAACCAGGAGGAGCATTACATTCCCTTGCAGATAGCTCTGCGGGCTTTCCATATGCAGCCATCCCGCAGGAGAGAGTGGCAGCAGGAGACCAAGCCCTGGCAGAGTCACACATCTGACAAATCCCTAAACAACTTAACTGACCTGCAGAAGTAGACAACCTGCTTAAGGCTCCTGATCCCAAGTGACTCAAGCCTGCCAAATGTTGTCTTGCTAGATATGCCTCTAGAGGTTCTGTTCACCTCCACAAGCACATATATGTACGTGAAAATCTCCATTTGCATGGGCAGAAATAAAAGACTGGCATACACCAGCTGGGGTAGTAACCTCTGACTCACACAGAAGTGCATCTGTGTCAAGCAGGTTACTGCAGTATCCAAAACCTAAACCTTTACTTGTTTGCTCGTTTACCAACAGAACTTGGAGTCCATCCTCATTTCTATGCAAACACGAGTTGCCACAGCAGCATGAAACAGCGCTGAAAGTCCTCCCTCCTGCATGTCTGCATGGCACTCCATCTCCAAACCACCTCCCTGTCTTCACTACAGGGCATGTTTTTTCTCTGTAAGCACAGTGAAACAGATGAGACCCAATGAAAATAAGGGACATTTGACCTCCATCATTACATAAAGTCAGACACCTGGGACATTGAGCCCCACACCTGGGACATTAGGCTCAGCCATCTAAGTTCCCCAGTGTTCTCACTGCAAACAAGACAACAAAAGACCAACTAAAATGTTGAGGGAGAGTCAAGAAATACATAACACAATACTCTGTACTCATAGTATAAAAAACTTCTGAGTTCAAAGAGGGACTTGAAGTTGCAGTGCTTTATACCCCACCATACACTCAGCTGTGTCTGCAAATGCCAGTTTATCAGCCAGTAATTACCACATACAGAGAACTCTTCCTCAAAAGCCCAAATCCAGCAAGTTCCTCAAGTATCCTCAGGACAGCCTACACAAGAGTTACCTGTAACATCATCTTGTGTTTGCCCTGTATCAGCTCTTCCAAGTTAATTCACAAATTTAAAAAAATTTCAGCAAACAGCCAGTTTGGAGAAAAACACTGCCGGGGCTAGATCAGCAAAGCAAAAAATCCTGAGCCTGATGCCCAGCACAGAGGAAGTTCCCAGAAAAAAACCCAAACAACAGTATTCAGTGAGTTTGAGAGAGACATTTGCAGAGGTTTAAGAGAAGTATCCAAAGCAAGACAACATTTGGCAGCCTACCCTGATGCCAACCCTTTCATTGTAGCAACATAACATTGGTAAAGGTTTACCTCCTAAATAACTTTTTAAGCTTTTTCACAAGTTCCTGAACTGACACCAATACTGACTCCACTGTAGCAAGGCACCCAAGAAGGGCTGATACAATTGACACAGCCTACACTATACAGGTTAGAAAAACATGGACCCTTTCAGGTTTCAGTGAAAACAAACTGTTTCAACCAGGAACTAATTATGTACTTGTTTTGTAGTAATTTTATGTTTGCATTTCTCACCTGCAAACCAGCATGCTTCCTCTGCTTAGAATGCCACATTGCCATTATTATGCCGTAGCTATTTTTACAAGGTTAACCCAAGTAGCAGGATATCAAACTAATCATCAGGAGCACTTAGGAAAATGAATCTTCATAGCAAGATCTGGTGCATACCCTAAAATTGGGACCATTTCCATCACTAGGGATAAATTGTCAGGAGGTCACTGAAATACAGGTTCCCTACACTTAAGATCCTTCTCATACAAGTAAGTTCCACAAACTTGAAAACTAAAATGCCCTTTCTATACATGCAGAACACAGAAGGAATTTTCTTGCTTACACGTATGCCAAAGCCCCATATCAATACAGACACATTTCAAGAAAAAAAAAAATATATTAAAAAAAGCAGAAAAAAAACCTGCAGTAAAGGTTACGCTGACAGCAAAAAGCCCTCCCATCCTCCTTGTAGTACCTTTGGCCATCTGACTCACTTTCAACACAGTGGTCCAAGTGTTTGATAACTTAGCATGACTATAGCCTCTATCTGTCTCCCAAAACATCTGGATAAGAACTCAGTATTTGTTCTTGTTCTCCAGTCCTAAAAGCATTTCTACCTGAGCTAGTTTGAGCTGTACTCTTTCATAAAAATACCTAACATAGCTTTCATCCTTCTCTTCACCTTTGCCCTAAGGAAGAAGGGAAATCAATGTACTCACAAACTCCCCTCTCAGTAACAATACTCTGCTGGTAACCACCCAACCATGAACAAAACACATGTGTTAGAGAGCAGACATAAGCAAGCACCCTACGGTAAGACCTGTCATTTTCACCAGGAGATGAGGCAGAGCTCCTGCATCTAACAATGCAGGATATGCATTTCTGGCTTTGTTTCTTGCTCACAAGTTTTCCCCATTTTCCTACCTGCTTTTTGTAAACTCCACTAGATGAAAGAGACTGTGCAAGAAGTGACTCATTTTTCCTCAGAGAGGAGAAATGTGAGTCACCTTTTGGCACCAAGCCTGGGGTTGTGCAGATTCCAGGTCCTGCAGGCCATGTCTTCTTCAGGCCTACTAGCCGCCAACCTCCTCCTGAAGTCTGTATGAACTCTAGAATAAGCTTATGATTCATATGCTGGACTGTATATCATTTTTGTTCATCTCATTCTCCAAATTCAAAGCAGCTCCCAAAATAGTATGTGCTTATGTTCATGCTCAGAAAGTAGAGTTCACACAAATGTTTTCTTGCTCCTTTGCCATCTCAGACTGGATTTAGTTACCACATATAAGGCACATTGTGGGCAGAAAGGAATCTTAGACTGCTCAGATAGGAGTTTGTTGCAAGTAGGAATATTGCCAAACTTCACGTGAACTCTGTCTTTCTCTAAATATAAAACTACTCCATGAAAACTCCTTTGCAGAATGTTGATTTTAAACTGTATTACGTTCATATGTGCAGGAGTATATATACATGCTTATATATACATATACACATCTAAAATCATACATCTCATGTGTGATATATTACACATACAATGCACACAGAACTTAAGCTAACCCTGGAGCTGGTTTCCTGAAGCTCCTTCATATAGAATCTTTTAGTTCTGCATTCAAAGACCACAAAAGCCAGGAGGGAGGGGAAGGTTTTGAAGGCTCCCTTGGCAAGGGATGTTGGCTGCGGTGTGTAAGCAACCACCCACAGGTGTAAGTTGCCCATAGGAGCAGCAAAGTGCCCACCACTTTTGAAAAATCCCATATTTAAATAGGAGCAAGGACAGTATTGACAACACCTGACTCGAGGTATCTCATTTCTGTTTCTACGTTGGACAGCTTTTTTCCATGTGTTACCACTGAACAGAAACAGCTCCTAAATAGGGAGGTTTAGACTTTAGAAACATTTTAAATTATATAGTGTGGATACGCCCCCTTCTTTCCATTTCTCCCTTCCTCCCAGAAAGCGTAACTTGAAGTTCCTATTCAAAACAGTGTCAGGCAGATGTATTTCATATATAGACACACAACTGCTGCATGTATATATCTGCACACAGTTACACAGGGCAGGGAGGCAGCTGCCTGTAATTCACCACTGTGTTGCTTAGTATCAGGCACCAAAGCAGCAGATAAAGTTACCTTGGGACACCCCACACACACCCCAGGTACCATCAATCAGAGAAACGTGAAGCAGGATGCACTTTACTTTCCCCACTGGGCTGTGCAATTCCTGCATTTCTGATGTCTCTTCAGCCTGTCTCCTCACACAAGGAAGGGGAGTACAAGCATCAATGAGTTCCTGCATATTATCTGCTCCTTTTTTGCTTAAGGCCTTTTGGAGAGCGTCAAGTAATGACACAGAGGTGGTGGTGCTTCTGTGGGGAGGAGTGACCATTATGCAGAGCTAAACCTCCCTGACAAGTTCCTTGGCTTAACTTTCACTCTCAATACAGGCTCTGACAACATCTGGGACACACACAGAGATGCTTCATGTTGAAATCCTGAGCAGAATTAGCATCACCCCAGTATCAAATCTCACCACTCTTTTTGGTATAATCCAGATGCAACTTTTTTGTAGTTATGTTAAGCCTTACAGAAATCAACAAAATTACTTGATATTTCATATCTCCACCACATCCCCCCCCCCCCCCCCCCCCCCGCCGCCCCAACCCAGCCCAAGCAGTTCCTCCTCCCCTATTTCTCTCTATGGGAAAACAAGTCCTATGGAAAAGAAACTCTTGACCTAAAGTAACTCGATAGAATTTAACTGGAAATAGTCTTCCTCTAACAAAACATCAGCAGAACTGCTTTCACCTGACACAGTGGAGGCTGTTGTTTCCTTCAGAGTTTCAGACCTGGGTTTCTGGAATAATGGTACATTTCTGTAAAAATAATATTGATTTTGTCTTACTAAGCTCATGAAAATATGGCTCTGAACTTTTGTGGGTTTATTTCTTCATTTAACTTACCTTAAGAGTTGTGAAAATATAACCTGTTGCTCTATTTGGCTGCAAAAGTCACACAGTAAAGCAGCTCAAGTGCTGTACCCTTGAGCTGAAGATAACATGCACAAGAAGACACTACTATTCCTGCACCCCAGTTTTCCCTGCACCAAAGCAACCAACAGCATTAAACTGTTCTGGGAGCTGCAGTGTGTCTGTGGGTACCTGGACTGCAGCAAGCTCAGACAGCTATTCTGTGTAGTAAAGAGCTGTATTTTGCCCAGCACCTGAAACCACATCCCAAGGGTAACAATCTATTGACTGTAGACTACTGACCTGCCGAATCGCAAAAATAGGGGAGGGAGAGTCACCATACAGCACTGTTATGTAGGGATCTGACAATCAAAGAAGAGGCGAGTAAGAATTACCCTCACATCACCAGGTACCCATGAAGTTGGACTAAATGACCATTTTAGGTTCTTTTCAACTGGAACTACTTTATTCTACATCTGGATTACCAGCTAAAATAACATTTTCTTTGTAGCCTGCACATCTCAGAAGAATAATGTGAATTGCAATTGTCTGTGAGTACCTTACCATACGTTCCAGCACAACTGTAGGCAACAGATAACTATCCAAGTATGATTTAAAATCTTGGACTAATCTAGGTTCCCAAACAGAATTTGACAAATGAGTCCACGAACAGAGAACATAAATGCCAATGGCTGGGCACTCCAAATGCCTCCTCCTCCAAATTTCTTTGAGCTGTGCAATAAAAGCAGTCACGTAGTCCTTTAATGCCTCTTGCAATATGCAATGACATTTTAACTCGAATAACACCTTTTTATCCATCTGTTCGTTACACAGGTGAGTCCTACAGCAATTGTGCTAACTTCACAAATGCCTAGAAAGTTCTCAGCTTAGAGAGATTATTTTTTTTCTCTTTAACTAACCTTCATTAATACAGTCTTTAGAGATAGGCATCCTTCTTTGATGTAAGCTTAGCTTTCCATGCTAATTAGAGGGAAGGGAAAGAAAGCTGGGCATTACTGCTTCCTGGAGGTCTCTGGGGGCTAGTCCCTACCTGCCTGTAGCTCAGAGACCTCCTGCATAGGTGATGGTTTTCTGAATGCAGCAGATTGAGCAGAGAAGCCAAAACAGGATTTAACTGCAAGCACCTCCTCACTTGAACCTTGATGTTTTAAACAACACCTGATGTTAAGTCTCTACACACATACTTATTCTACAAGCAGAGCAATTAGCTTTGATTTTTATATACAGTCACGTGGGAACAATAATAAAAAAGAACCATTTCTTGTTTTCATGTCTATGAAACAATGCAACAATATGAGCAATGCTTTAGTCTGATAAAAGACACACGAAACAACTGAGGAAAAATTACTTAAAATTATACTATTTAGCTTTTTTTAAGCTGGGGTTTTTTCCTAGATAAATGGTAACATTAAATCCTGTCATAAAATCTTGAGGATTCTTCAGAAACTTCAAATGTTTCCTAAAAGTTAGGTCTGTAATTCAAAATCTGTAGGAAGCAGCACCATACAATTACAACGCTCCCCAAGATACATGACTCTTTAGAGAATTAGTATAGGAACAAAAGTCCTTGAAGGAATGGAGCTGAACTCCAGCATGTCACATCTACCTTACCCGCTTTGGATACAAACCTGTCTGCTAACTGCACTAAGCAGTTTTCATTATAGCAAAGGCTTTGTAACAGAATAAATATAAGCATTTCCCACACATGCTATGGGAAAACAGTGTAAAAAACTCACCAGAAGATACATAATTTTTTTTCAGATACATATTCGTCTTGATTTTCATATTGCTGTTATTTCTAAGGTCTACAGGACTCTACATTCAACAGACTCAAAGCCAGCTGCAGTCATACCACAAAGTCCTTCCGAAAAAGCTATTAAATCTCCTGTCGGTGTGTGTGGTTGTTGATAAAGGCTTGTTATCTTTATTTGCTGTACACAGTACTACCAAGCAGACTGCGGGGTCTGTCATGTCGCTTGCCTACACTGGGAAGCAGGATGAAGACATAGGATTAGGTTGTAGAGGCACATCCCCATCAGGGGGCTTATTCTCTAGATGTATCTAGACAGGTTCAAGAAATGGCCCCTGTACAGTAAGGCTTATTTCACAGTAGGGCAGGCAATAACAACACAGGCTGTAACTCAAGCACAGCTGAAATATGTGGCTAACTATTATAAATTCAAAAACAACTCAAGCAAACCCAAACTGCTGTGCTAGCAACCACATTTCTGGATGCAGGTTCCACTTCTGTTGGACCTGGGGCTCCAAGCAATGGACTCAGGTTCAGATTAGATGTTAGGGAAAATTTTTTTACCGAAAGAGTTGTCAGGGCTTGGAACAGGCTGCCCAGGGAGAAGGATGAGTCATCATCCCTGGATGTGTTTAAAAGAAGGGTAGATGAGGTACTTGGAGGTATGGTTTAGGATAGGACAGGAACGGTTGGACTCAATGATCTTAAAGGTCTTTTCCAAAGTTGTGATTCTGTGACTCACAACTGAATTCACTGTGACTTCTCTCCTGATTTCAACAACCCATGTTGGGGTAACCTAACCACCTACAGTCTGAACTATTCTGGATAAAGTAGCAGCTCGCTTCCCTATGGAGGGTGTGGGGTAATTTCTACTTCATTTTATGTAATCTATAATCAGTTACTTCATCACTTGTTCAATAAGACACCGAGGAAGCGACCAGTTTAGCAGAAATATCCACCATATGCGGCATAAAGGCATCTTTAGTGCATAAAGCACACACAAAAAGACCCCAACCCCTCTTTAGTTCTGCTGTCATTGCCTCTGAAACCAACCAGCAGATGGAAAGTGTAGCGGTCCCTCCATTGCTGAGCCAGTTGCTGCTGCACTATTGGAAGTCCTCTAATCAGATTTTCTTCATACTCCTTCCAGGACTGCTGAGGTGTGTCAGCAAAAAGTGGTCAGAAAATGCTAACATGCAGCATTTTGCACTCAATCTGGTGTTTTCATTTGAACAACCTTTTGCAACCCATGTACCTCCTTCGAGAATGTGGGATAAAAAAATAACCCCCAAAAAACCACCAAAATCAAATCATAATCACTAACCTTGAAAATAAGTTGTTAAGTTTTAAAAACACATAAGGACTCCCGAGATGAGGAGCTGACAAAACAAGCTCTTAAATATTTTCATCATACATACTCTTTGAGGCAGACATCTGCTTTATATGTTAAGCAACAACAAAGAAAGCAAAGGCTGGACACGCTGACAGAGATGTACAGGGGTACCAGGCAGGTTCCTTAGTGGCATCACACGGACACTTCAGCCACCAGGCCACACCAGTTAATCAAATTTCTGTAAGAAAATAAAAGGGGGGGAGGGAGGTGAGGCAGGGGAGGGGGGAATAAACATGCAAGGGAAAGTCTGTGAAGCAGAACAAAAGAGGTAAATTCCCATGGGTCTCTCCACCCCGATTTCTTGATGTTCCCATCCCCAAACTTCTAACATAACTACCATTAAATAGAAAATGCCATAGGAGCAAACGTGTAGTAGCTAGAGATGGTCTTTCCTTGTCAGGATACACAGAAATGCACACACCAAGACCCACTATTTGAAAAGCATATTACATAGTTATTTAGTAGAATTATAAATGCTGATGACCTATTAACCCCCCACTTTTATCTAAGAAATAGTTGCTCAATCTTTATCGTTCTATTATTTGCTTAGCTACAAAAAAGGAAAGCACCATTTTGGTTTGGGGTTTTTTTCCTACTTAATAGTGAAGAATAAGTAAAGAAAAATTACTTTCCCACTGTCTAATGTGAGAAAAACTAGGATATTTTTATTGTGGTTTAACCTGCTGGCAGCTAAAACAACCACACAGCTGTTCACTCACTGCTCCCCACTTTCCCAGTGGGATGGGGGCAAGAACCAGGAAAAAAAAAAGTCCTGGGTTACGATACAGGCAGATTACAGGACAGAAAAGGAAGAGAATAATAATAATATCATATGCAAAACAAGTGATACACAGCAGAATTGCTCACCACCTGCTGACCAATGCCCAGATAGTTCCTGAGCCACAGTCCAGCCCCTGTCCAGCTTCCCCTCAGTTATAACACAGAGTGACATCATATGGTGCAGAATATCCCTTTGGCAGGTTGGGGTCAGATGTCCCAGAGGTGTCCTGTCCCAACACTTTGTGCACAACTAAAATATCAGTGTGTAATCAACATGATTCTCACGCTAAATGCAAAACACAGCACTACACCAGCTACAAGGAAGAAAATTAACTCTATTCCAGCAGAAACCAGGACATTTTTTCCTTCATTTTCCATTTCTTTATTCTTGAATTCTTCACAGGCCTGTTCTTCCTCTCTCTTAACACAATTTGCTATTGATGTTGCATGTGGTTCACAATATCTGAAAGGTGCTGCAGGGTTTAAATGTTCTTATCAATATGTGTGTTTGTGGTATCAGTCTCTTATCTGTGCAGTTTTTGCCACCTCCAGAATAACACTTCTACAAGAAAAGGCATGAATTATTATCTAAATCACAGCACTATCAATGAACAAAAGAATATGCCACTTCTGCCCTGAGGAAGACCGAAAAACATTCCAGTAAAGTAAAATATCTCCTTTTATTCAAACCAGAAAAAGCCTTGCAATAAATGAAAGACAGGCTTCACTTACAAAAACAACTTCCTAGTACATAAGTCTCAGCAGCTCTCAAATACAACAGTATAAATATATAGTGCCTGTAGGTTCCTTTGACCAACTTTCTGCTATTTCCTAGACTGTTTGCATTGCATGTGCTGAAGCAAAGACTTCAGCTGCTACTTACATTTGGATGACACATACGCAGCAAGGATTCCCACACCATTCTCCTTTCCCTCTCCCTGCCTGGCACAGGCGACTTCTTACCCTCAAAGTATCGAAAATACCTAGGACAGTTGCTCATCTCAAGCAACTTCAGAAAACACCTTGATTTTCTGTAAAGAGCTGCTTGTCTTCCACGTTCCTTTTCATCCAAGCTGATTCCCCACAGGAAATTGCACCTACTGGACCAGCTAATTGGAAAATCTCCCCAAATATAATACAGTAAAGTATAAGATAATACAACTTAATGTAGTAATAGTAACTGGCAGCAAGTGAAATTAGTGGCTGTCCATTTGGCAGAGTCCCTGCTTGTCCTGTGAGCAGCTCAAGACAGAGGAAGACTTTGGGATGCTTTGACAGGGTTGTGGCCCTGTGAGAAGTAGTCTAAGAGGTCTTGCACCATTTGGAAATTTAGCTTGGAGCTAAATCCCAGGTCCCTATCCCTGCAAGGCGTAGGGAAACAATCCCAAAGATTACTCAAGGCAGGTTAAGCAAAAGCCTATGAAATCAAAGCCTTTGAACTTATCTGTGTCAGCGGTCAACATTTACAAGCGGACCACAGCCACGAGCAATAGCAGCTGCCAAAGTGAAAGAACAGGAAGGCTTCAGACACTTCCCAGTGCAAGAAAAATCTACCAAAGTTTACCAAACAGTAAAACAAGTAATACTGGGAAGTTAACCTAAACTCATTTCCAAGCATAGAAGCAGCCAGAACTGTTTTCCATGAAAGTTGCATGAAAAAGCTCTTCATCCAACCCCAAAAAAAGGAATGTCTGGCTTTGATTGATTTATTTATTTTCCATGCATCACTTTTAAAAGTACTGTAAAACCACAGCCAAGCCAATGCCATTGGTTAACTATGTCTATGCAGACATTGGGAGATAAAATGATTCCAACATCAATCTCTTTCCAGTTTCTTGCTGCAAAACACAGCAATAAATTGCAAACAGTTCACCGCAAGGCTAAGATGTAATGCTGTAAAAACTTCTATAAAGCTTCAGGACCAAATTTAACTCCAGTGATAGCCTGAATCACAAGGTCCTCACACTGTGGCAGGAGATGGCTTTGCTGAACAGTACCAGCAAATCAATTAAAAGTTGCAGTAAATAGCACAATCCATTAATAGCATTCACAGTACGAACATGGTAATGCTCATTGCTATATTTAGGAGTAGGATATAACTAACTTAAAATTGCATTTGTGATGCTTCAAGCTTTGCATAAAGATAAAACAAAGCTGTATCGTCATTAGAGCTGAGGAGGTTTACAGAAGCTTCATGGAGGCTTTGTTATAAGTGTGCTTAAAAGACAGACTAGTTGCACTACTGCACTATCAAAATTCTCTGCTCTCCTGCATGAAACTCTTAAAACCCACAAAACCCCCATACTTTGGTCTACTTTGACCTATCGCTTGCCTGTGTGGTAGTCCCTATCCTTTGCAAATGAAGGGTTGTGTTCAGTGGAAGGAGCTTCCCAAGGATGTCTGCCATGCTGGAGCCTCCGAGGGGGCAGAGATGAATTGAGGAGCGTGAGTGGGAGATGTACACATGGGACAAGGGCTCTGGTGCAGCAGCAGTGAGCTACATCGTCATTCCCTTGGACAGTGAATGTTGTTTCAGCTACCCTGGGTTATGACCCCAGAAATGCCAGTACTGACCCTTGCATGAAACATTAAGGTGGATAATCTGGAATTACCATATATTTATATTATATTTTCCACGTAAAGGCAGAAGTATGAGCATGGGTGATGTAGTTGGGATGTTAAAGAACTGCAATCTTATTAATGAAGATGCGTAATAAACCTTCAGAAACAAAGCCACCAAGACAAAGTGATCTCAGCACTTTCAGAGAGAGGTCTTTCAGTTGCAGGTAGTTACATACAGCTCAGAATTTACAAAACACACCCTAAACCCCCACGAACACTCCTAAAAAACAACCAACACTTTACAACCTGCGCTAACACAGGAATGCAGCTAGTAGCTAATGAATGCATGCCATTTGCCCTAGAGTCTACTGCAAAGGAGCCTGGATGAAAAGATGAAAAGAAGTCAGGATAAAGTTTCATCATCTCTCATCTAGATTTGGAAAATTATGGCCAGACAAGGAATATAGAATGTTTCACATGCCCTTTTAGCAGAGGATGTCTTCTACAAATAAAGAAGAAACAATAATTGATACTGGCAACACCACCTGCCCAGCACAGAACCCCATACAGTGTCCCCCTGGGCCTTCATTTCAAACAGAAAATACATTCTTGTGTGTACTGAAGGTCTCATGTGCAAGACCACGTGCAGGTATGTTACAAGCTATGGCAGCCTGCCTGTTGATTTTTTTCTCACCAAAAAGCTTAACACCACTATAAAATGTATTTCCCCCTTTCTCACGGGCATCAGCCCCACTGGACTTTATTGCCTTCACCTCTTCATGCTTTAGAACATGCTTCAGCAGAGCAGATGTGGACAGCACAGATTTAAACAAAGAGTGGGAAAATACAGAGAGAAATTACCACAAGCTAACAATGCACGTGCAAGCATAAACACATACATATTTTATAACCGCAGCACAGCATACTTCGCCAATTACTCATTGAAGGATTTGGCACCATAATTGGCAGTTACAATGACCACTACTTTTCTATTGCATAAATTTTAAAAGTGAATATATCTTTTGTACAGGGGTGTGGGCAGTCTGAAGACATAGAAAGTTCCAGCACACCACAACTCAAAGCATCTCCTGTGTACATCCATGCAATACCAAGACCAGCAGAACCCTAAGAACAATTGAAGCCTTTGTGTACAACTACGGTAGACCTAAATATATACTCACACTCATTAGGCAATTTTTCTGTGACAGAAAATTAGGCCAGTGGCTTATCCATTTTTATATTACCAGCTTCTCTTCAGCTCCTTACCTGACTACTAAGGATATTCTCCAAGGGCACCATGCTGAAGATCACGTCACTTTAAAAGGATTTTAGTGTAGAGGCTAATTCATTAAAATTGAGAGCTCCTAACTGGGCTTCTAAAAGGCCATCTCCTATAACGTCTACATATCAAAAATACACTCTGGCATTAATAAGCAGAGAAGTCAAAGCTGCAAAAATGTCAAGATTGAGGTGGGATAGTAAGCCATCAGTTGTTTGGAGGTTTTGTTTGGTTTTTTAGAGAGACAAGCAAGGCAAGAAATAGAGCTGATGCATTTGTGAAAATCTGGATTTTTGAGCAAAACTCTATACATGAACAGTGGGACATACTGTAGCAAGGACATGATCTTTCTCATCCTAGGAAAACGTGCATGAGATATAACAATTATCAGGCAAGTTGAGTGTATCTGCCACTATAAATTACCCTGTTGCCATACACTTGTCTCCCGTTCAACACAATACCATGAATTGTGGCTGTTCTGCACTGGTTTTGGCTGGGATCGAGATAATTCTCTTCATAGTAGCTGATGGGCCATGTTTTAAATTTGTGCTGAAAACAGCACTGATGACACAGGGATGCTTTCATTTCTGCTGAGCAGTGCTCACACAGAGCCAAGGCCTCTTCTGCTCCTCACCACACCAGCAAGGAGGCTGGGGGTGCACAAGAAGTTGGAAGGGAACGCAGCCAGGACAGCTGACCCCAACTAACCAAAGGGATATATCATACCATATGACGTCATGCTCAGCATATAAATCTGTGGAAAGGAGGAGGAAGAAGGGGAGCATTTGAAGTGATGGCATTTGTCTTCCCAAGTACCTGTTACATGTGATGGAGCCCTGCTTTTTATAGGAAGTGGAGAATTCATTCCTTGCTTTGCTTTGTATTGTGGTTTTTGCCGCAGCCAACAGCATAACATATGGAAGAGAAAATCCCTATGGCCAGCCTGAGTCAGCTGTCCTAGCTTTGCTCTCCCAGGTTCTCGTGGACCTGACAGAGTAATGAGAAACTGAAAGAAGTCCTCGACTTAGTATACATGTACAACCACCTAGCAACAACTAAAACATCAGTGTATCAACATCATTCTCATACTAAATCCAAAACACAGCACTACACCAGCTACTAGAAAGAAAACTGTCAGCTGAAACAGGACACTTTTTGCTTGCATGCAAGGCTTTTGCTTTACCTATTAAACTGTCTTCTCAACCCTCAAGTTTCCTCACTTCACCCTTCTGATGTTCTCCCCCATCCCACTGTGGGGTAGTGAGGAAGGGGCTGTGTGGTGCTTCACTGACAGCTGGGGTTAAACCACATGCTCCCTTCTTTGTTGCTCAGACTTGCATTTGGCACCACTTCTTCAGTATCAAAATAAAACCATCACCAGCTTTCTCCTTCTTCTGAAAACTTTCAGAGAATCATACAATGTGTTTGGTTGGAAGGGACTTTTAAAGGTCATCTAGTCCAACACCCCTGATGTAAGCAAGTACATCTTCACTAGATCAAGTTGCTTAGAATTCCCATCAGGCCTGACCTTGAATGTCCTCAGAGGCCTCCACTACCTCCCTGGGCAACCTGTGCCAGTGATTTGTCCCATGGGTTTCCAAAACCTCTACAAGGTTCCCCCAAAGGCCACCTCAACACCTCTCAAGAGCAACAAAGCACTCAAAAGGAACCATAAAGATTAGATAACTGCATAAATAGCTGTAATGTGAACTCCTAATTTTACAGAAAATACCAAACCTATTTTACAGCCAATAAAATTATCTTTCCTTATGTGAAGGCATTCCACAAACAGGAGACAGTAAACAGAAAAGACCTGAATGCACTGCATTCTGCTTTGAACTTCCTGTGAGTTTCATGTATAAACAGATACTTTGTGCAATTCCAAAAGTCTTATAAAACGTTAATTGAGCAAAAATTAATTAAATGCATCAAGCAAGGACATGAATGGCCATGTATTCTGTGTGCAAACTAGAATGAGCACATACAAATTATGTCAAATGCTATGTACTGTAGCCATTCACATAATTGCTATACATAATTATTAAATTCGTCATGCTAAATATACTATAACTCCTATTTTATCTAAATTGTATCACAAAAGCCATATTTCTGTGCCACAACATAAAGTCATACAAGTTACTTTTTTTTTTTTTTCTTTTTTGCATTTTATTCTGGAAATACATTTTGATTCTGCAGTTAGGTGCTTCAATGTAACAGGCTTTTCCTCATCTTTAAAGTGTCATATAGTTTAAAGAGATCAGAGTTCTAGAGATAAACCTTTCATAGGCATTTACAGTTATTAGCCTATCACTTTTTAGGATCTTCAAATTCCTACCTGTCACAAACACACTTTGAAACAAAAGCAATACCCTCCTCTTTCCTTTTCAAACGCTGAAGTGATGTTTCAAAAAACCTCTTTTGTTCTGCTCAGAAAGAAATCAAAGTAAATAAGGATAAATGTGTAGGTCTTGCACTGTACTGTTATCAGGACTGAATTCGTTAATTTGAATTGTCACAGTTAGGCTATAAAGTGCAGAAAATGTCTGTAATGTGCAGTAAGAGGAGTTCTGCAGTTTCCAACTTCCCACTACCACTTAGTTTGAACCTCCACAGTCAGCAGTAACTTTGATGCCAGAAAGCTAAAACTCCCTTTTTTTGGTTTTTATAACCAAAGAGGAGATAATACAATTGCTATTAGACAAGGCTACTTTTCTTTCCATCCACACTTCTTAAAAATCCAAGACAAATTATATTTTCCATATTATCCTAAAAAGCCAAGATCCCAGCCCCCCTTGTAACCACATAATTCTAGACAACAGTACTATTTGAAGTCCTAAACATATGCCTGTTTTCAGGATCAGGATCCCACAAGTATAAAACTTGACATTTATTTTGGTATAAAATCATTTTTAAGACTGTAAAAAATGGGTGATTACTTTGAGATAATGCATCCTGTTGATAACTCCAGGTATTTTGAGTCATTTAACTAAACTGAAGAAGGCCACACAGTCCAAATTTTACTCCCAAAGTATCCAGGTACTTCAAATCCTGCCAGTCTCCATTTCCCCCCTGCGATGGACATTTTTCTACACAACTCTGACTGATTCACATTTGCACTGAGAATAAACATTTGACTTATCTATAGACAGGTAATAAAAATGAAACACATTTCTTATTTCCTTCCATCATTTTCTTAGATCATCACCATGACCCATCCAGCTTTAATTGTATCTTCTTGAAAAAGATGACATCAGGGAGAAAAGGTCCTAGAATCCAAGCTATCGTGTTCTGTAGTAACCAAAGTGGGTCTCATTTTACTTCTGTTCTTTTCCTTTCCTGGCTCTCTAGTGCAGCAATGCTTGCTACCTGTTGCTGCCACCAGTGAGGCTCTAAAACCACGAGCACCAATTCTCCTGCACGTAAATGCACTTTATGCACCCTATCTCATTAGTAACCTACAAACAGCTAAAACTGCAGAATTATTTGCGTTGCCTAGAGGTGAAATTCCCCATTACCATCTCCTTCATGAACCACACTGAGATTCAGAGATTAAGTATGATAAAATTCAGGTCCTGTAGGGAGACTCGAGCACACCTATGGCACAGCTGCACAACACCTACACTGCTATGCAGACAAGCAACTAAGTCAAAGGTGTGCGTCTGAGTCCCTCAAAAAGCAGATTTGAGGGAGCTGGGGTTCTTGAGCTCAAGGAGGAACACAAGAACCGCAGCACAAAAGAGTTTCCTGGCATTTACTGTTAAAGACAACAAGTAACAGGCACCTGCAAATAGGAGAAAAAGGAGGAAATATAAATTTGTCTTTAGAAAAAATTGAGGTCATGAGACCTAGATATTTTTATCCAACAAGTGACAATTTGCACATTGATAATACAATGGTGCAGGTATTGAACCACATTAAGAATGGGCCCTCAGGGCACCTCTTTTTTCTGCCTGTCTTCTGATGGAAATCAATGTGACATATACACATCGCACAGGTTGAATTGCATCCTCCTTTTTTGTGAGGCAAACGGTCAGTAGCAAATACTTTCTTCATCGATTGCATCTCATCTTTAGTTTTTCATTTGTTAGAAAACAAGGGCAGTTGCATGTTCCAGCCCCAGAGAACATTATGCTGCCACAATGATATAAGAAGTGAGTATAAGCAGCCTGAAACTGTAGGCATCTGGAGCCTTCTTTCTGCTCAAGAAAAGGGAAACAAGCAAAATAAGATTGAACTGTATTATCTGCTGCGTGGTGCACAGAGTGATGCGAGATTATCGCTTCAGAACCCTATTTCTGTCAGCTTTATCTGAACTCTCATGTTATTTGCTTATACATTGGATTCTATGTACAGTGCTTGAGAATGACTGCATGAAAAATGATTTAATGTGCAAGCGTTATTAATAGTATCTGGAGGAGGTTGTTTTTGCCTTAAAGAGTAGTTAAATGTGTGTCGGGTTCTTTGGGGAATTCTGATCTTAATCCAGCAAAGCATCTTAAGAGGTTGAAGCCTCTCATACGCTTAAAACCGAGCGTATGTGAAAATGTTTTGCCAGGCTGCAGCTTTTAATAGCTCCACATATGCCTATAATTAATGCTCTCTGGCTATTTTTCATTATTGGATTTTTCTGAAAACCACGGGAGACTTGACAGACCTGTCATAGTCTGCAGTCACTCAACAAAAACTAAGGCAGCCCACATTATTGTCATTTAAGACCCTTTGCGGCTGGTAACAGCAGAAATCCATGCAGTAAAGGAGACAATTTTACAGTGCCTGCTTAACAAAACAACATCTAGTCCTGGTGGTGATCAGAAGAGATAACTACAGCAGGAGAGTCACCTTGCTAAAGAGCTGGGTGCTACCCAGGACTACAACTGCCAGGGCTTTCACTTACTTACCTGGCAGCCACCAAATGGATTTATCCTATAAAGTTTTCCACAAGTTGGACTTGAAATGCCACTAATAGGTGCCCAGAAACAGAAGCCCAGAACAAGTAATATGGGCCCCTGCTTCCCAAAGGGGAAGCTGTGAAGACAGGTTCACACTTTCTGTTTTACACCGTGCACTGGAACATCTACCTGTATGTTACGCTCCTACATGCACATGTCACAATTTCAGTGGGGGCATATCACTTAAAAACAATAAGTTATGTTCAAAGCAGTTCCCTTCATCAGAATTATTCCGGTTTTAGTTCAGCCACACTCCTCCTCACCATTTCTTTGGGAAAAGCGGTCACTAGAGTTGGAAAACCAGTGGCATCACATTGTGAAGTAAGGCTGGGAAGGGAAGACTAAAGGGGAAAGTGCTCTCTAACTCCATCTCTTGATCACTATAGAGAGGGACGTGACAAAGGCATGCAGCTAAAATGTTATCTGCTTTCATTACTAGCTCTCTGATGGGAAACAGTTTAACTTTTATATCCTTCTAGGGGCAATTGAATCTTATCCTAATTGAATATCAAAAGACCCCCACAGAATCCTGTGCTGCAAGCCACAATACTGCAACAGAAAAGGCAGGGCAGTGGAACCAGAATCATGATAAAACTGGAGCCCACGCCCAGGAGAGATGCACCAGGTCTGCTGGAGGCTTCTGTGCACGCTGAGTTCCTTCCAGTGTGTGATCACAGAACCAATTTGGTATCCCATTCTCCAATAATTTAGAAGCAGGGATGGAAAGAAGTCTTATTTCATACTTCCAAAGAGGAATTTCTGGAAGCTAACTCTAACATCCCTAAGATGGGCTTGCACAAACACACGTTCCTTCCAAAATTACCATGTCACTGACATCGAATTCTATGATTTCACTACCTGTATAACAGCCTTAGTGAAGTCAGGTGTAAGCCCAGTTTCTGCTGTTGGATTTATCTGTAGGATAGTAATCCCAACTCAGGAACTCTCATTCCTCTGCAAATACCACTGACAAAAGATGCTGATTCCAACAGTACAACCATCCCAAGAACATATTTTGTTGGCCTAGTGCTTTGATTCCAGGCCATTACTCAGGACAACTTGCAGTGAGAGACAAGATGATGGAAAATAAAGAGCGTGCATGTTTATACCTTAGCATGTCTGACCAGAAATCCGTATTTGGCCACAATACAGACAGGATGTCCAAATGTAATATAAAGGTACACATATCTTTTTATACTTCACTCCCCAAAGTCCTTTCAAACACATCTATAAATGCTGGAGTGCTGTACCCCCAGGGAAAACAGGTACCTGCTCAGTCTGTAGGGCTTGGCTATCACAAGCAGAAAACAAGCCTTTCAGTCTGCAGAGCCAAGACAGAAGAATGAACAGTAACAGTGTGGGATGCCAGTCATTTACCAGTGGAGTTAAGTTTCTTTTCAAGTGCTCTAGCATTTATAGATACTTGGGAATCAAAGAAAGGAGTCAGAATAAACACAATCTGACCAGAAAACCAAGCCAAAACACTTCGGATACACAGGAAAAATACATTTAACAGATAGAGAAATGCTTAAGTGGTCATGCATATACCCCTCCAAGGCTCCATTTCATCTTCTGGTCCTCATAGGGCTTTTAGCAGGGCTCGAATCTCACATTAATATAAAATCTAACAACTTTGTTGTTTTAAAAACATCTTCTTGGTGCCAACCAGCTAGAGCTGTCCAGCTCTCTATGGAAAAAGACATCTCAATAATCAGTCAACTCTGATCTCCCTCTTATTGACATGCAGAAAAAGAAACCCTCACTTCTAATAATATGACTTCCTTTCATGCAAAGATAGTGGAAGCTTTCAAAGGATAAATAATTCATTGTCTTCGAAGCTTTGAGAATAAATTTGTTCCTTTTCTGGTTTACTTTCCTTCAAGATATGACATCTTAGGAAAGCAGGGGGAAGGAGACTGCTCTTTGCTTCTAAGGATATAAACACGCTCGATGTTTCATTCCCCACTGCAACAAAACTATAAGATCAATAGACAAGCGCTGAAAAGCTTTTCCCACCAGGCAGAGACTCTGCCATCTAAATAGTCTCTCAAAAGATATAATCTCACAAGCAGCAACAACAAAGAAACATCCAACACATAGCGAGGGAGCATGCTCAGAATAATCTCACATGGGGATAACTCCGCAATAAGACATCAAATTAATTAAGCTTGATCATATCAGTGACTGGTGACCTATCCGTCTCCATTCTTCTAAGCTTTATCTAAACTCCCAGGGGATACAGGAAAGTTGTTTTACTTATTGTGACATTTTCTGTAAACAAAAACCAAAAAAAAAATCCAGAGACCAGGTTGAATAAAAAAATGCAACAAACTGTCTGGCAAGTTGGGCTCCATTTATATAAGTCTAAAGCAGAAAAAAACCACCCAAACCTGATCAGAGCAATCACCATATTTCACCAGTAGCTGGTAGCACCAGCAGGCTAAGCAGTTGTGCCCAAAACTCAAGGGGGCTGTTCTCATGTATGGGAGTCACTCAGTTCTCAGCCCAATTGCATTTGGCAAAGGATCCAAAAGCCAGCTAGATGATGATTGCTGTGGCTCCTGTTCGTAGCGCAGCAGGAATCACCTTGTATTAGGTTTATTCACGAAACACAAGAAGTAGATGCAAAAACATAAAAGCTGCCATCTGGTCAGCTCAAAGCCAAATCTATTCCCAGAAAGCCTTTCTCATAAGGAAGGAGGCGGTCCCCAAGGACAGTGTGTGAACACAAGAGCAAGTATTTCCATCCATCCTGCAGGATTATTCCCTAACACAGTTACTAATCTTCATCTGGTCACAGTTTACATTTATGAAAGAATGGAGCTTTGAGTATGCACTTTTAAAAGCTCCCTCAGCATTGAGTGGTCAGGTCATTGCTAGCAGCCACAGGATACCAAATGTAAACACCGTTCTGTAGATGACAGGGTATTATTTTCTAATGATAATTGTAAACAACGTATCCCTCTTCAGGAGACCAAAAGTTTATTAATATGAATGATTTGCTGACCAAAGAAGGAGTAGAGCCATTTGAAACTTATAGCTGCCTGGTACAAAGTAATGATAGGGAAGATAGAGGATAAAAATCACTATATAAGTGATAAATCATTAATTCATACCTCAGCACTGTGGAATAATTATTTCCAGCAATAGTGACAAAAGAAGCTATGGAAATATGGGGGGGGGGGGGGGGGGGAAGAGAGAAGAAAAAAGCACTGCCAGACTTTTTTTAATGACTGTTACTGTCAGCACTACTAATCCAGTTAAGAGTCTACTAAAATGATTAAGGAAATGCAGGATAAGGCTTCCACAAATACAGCCTACCCTACAAACCCATTTGCTCTTTCAAGACTAACTCTATCAAACAGCGTGCTGGTATCCATGAAACTGCAGCTTTTATAAGCAAGCTCTTATGAAAGGAGGAAAAAGGGGGGGAAAGTATTCAAATGGTTGATTAAAAATACTTTGCATGGCAGCTACTATCACATTGCTGAGAGGTGGTGAAAGTTGAGGAAAGAGCGGAGGAGAGATCTGTTACAGTGACACCACTTATTGCTCCGCATGTCATTTTATCTATAAGCTCTGGGAGCAGAGATCCAGAGCCAGTAATAGGATAAGGAGCAACAGGTGCATGCTGTAGCATAGGAAGTTCCACATGAACATAAGGATGAACTTTTTTTACTGTGAGGGTGATGGAGTACTGGAACAGACTGCCCACTCAATGCTTCTCTTCACAAGAAATGCAGTTCCAAACTACAGAGGGTTTGCTAGTTCTAACAAGCTATTTTCATCATCTGTGGCCCCCTGTTTATCCCCTGTCTCTCTTGGGTTTGCTCCATCAAAGCAGCAAAGGTGAGGAGAGAAACCAGCAACACAGAACTGAGCTCTTTGGCTCTGTGTGCCATAGACATCACTGATCTGGTACCATGGTGGGCATTCAGCAGCATTCGCTTCAGCAACCTTTACTTATAGGTATAAAATTACAAAAACGAAATGTCCAGTATTGGTTTTTTCCAATCTTCTCTTTATGCCCTGACACAAAAACAAATGCTATCCAACATCATAGACAAACCTAAGGAAAACAACCCAAGCATTTGACCCATTTCAACATCACCCACAGAGAAGCTGCTGAAAAGTTGCTACACACCATGCTGGGAGGAAAAAGAACTGGTGCAAATAGCACTGTCCCAGCACTATTATACCACAGAGGCAGAAACGGGCTGGGTACCCAGTGCACCACTGCTCCAGGCAGGGAGGGAAAGCAGGAGGGAAAGCAAGAGGGAAGGCAGGAGGGAAGCAGCCTGGGCTACTGGTAATGCAGCTGGTAAAACTCCCATCGCTGCCAACGCCACAATGCCAGGACCAGAATACAACTACCCAAACCAACCTCGATAAAAATAGTTCAGGTCATTCTATGCCTACAATGCCCATTAAAATGCTAGGTGTACCCGCTGCCTAAAACACACTGGGGGTTCAATGCCTCACTGATACAGTCAAAACCAGCCTAAATCTATATATTTTATATTTATATGTGTATATTTCTCAGCCAGCATACATTTAAAGCAATTTGGCACAGGCCTTTGGGCTTTGCTTCCTCAGCACAGTTTTAACATACATGCTAACATGCAAGGGCACAGAGGGGCAAGTGGGTTTCTCGAGCTGAATCCAGAGCTTACGTGACCAAACAAGCTGCACTGCTGTGCAGACAGTTTTCCGGTACAGTTTTCCAGGCCAAGCCTTCTCCCCACAATTTTGCCAATCTGTCTTTGTCAGTCAGAGATCTGGAGCCAGACCAGTGTCAGGAAAAGCTGCCAGAGAGAATACAAGCTGCAGGCAAAACCCCACCAAAGTTTATTCACTTTAGAAAAGAGGACTATGACAGGCTGACAGAAGCACAGATTTACCATACCCTCACCATGTGGAAGATGGGCCATTATAAGCTGAACACTCTTACAGACCTGACCCTTGTCTTGCCATTGTCTACCCTTTTAAAAAAGTTAATTCCCCTCCTGTTTCTCTGCTCCCTGGAAGCCTGCAATGAGGTCTCCCCGGAGCCAACAACAGCTCTACAGCTTTCTTGTACTAGGGCCCCCAGCTCTGGACACAGGACTCCAAGTGGGGCCTCACGAGGGCAGAGTAGAGAGGGACAATCACCTCCCTGTCCCTGCTGCCACCCCTCTTCTGATGGAGCCCAGGATACCATTGGCCTTGTGAGCTGCAAGAGCACACTGCTGGCTCATGTTAAGTTTCTCATCCACCATGACACCCAGGTCCTTCTCAGCAGGGCTACTCTCAAGAAGCTCTTCTCCCAGTCTGTATCTATGTCTGGGATTCCCCTGGCTCAAGTGCAACACCTTACACTTGGCAGTGTTGAACCTCTTTAGGTTTGCTCAGGTGCACCCTTCAAGTCCCTCTGGATGGCTTCCTTTCCTTCTAGCGTGTCAGCCTCACCACTCAGCTTGGTGTCATCCACAAACTTGCACTCACTTCCATCATCAAAGTCATTGATAAAGATGTTAAAGAGCACCTGTCCCAAGACAGAACCCTGGAGGATGCTGCTCGTTACTGGCCTCCAGACGCCTGGAAAGACTTTTCACTTCCCAAAGCGAGCATGCTTTGTTAAGTCACTGTGTTGTAGCTAATTAGAGCAGTTTCCTGCTCCTGGTCTTTCAGAATTAGGCATACCAAAAAAAAAAACTGGTTAGAACACACACAACATAAATTCCTCCCACATTCAAATAGCTCTCAAAAAGGGAAAACTTGGAACATCAGTAATGAAGTCTGAAGAGGTCAGTCCTAGATGTTCTGTGTTTACTCTTTGCACACAAGTGCTTTAGCAGCTCCTACTCCAGTGCATTTTTCAAGATTTTGGATGTCCAACAGCTCAGCATCCCAGACAAATGGCAACCGTGACTTGTGCAGTGAGCGTGACACATCCTGGTCTCTCACTGCATGCACTACAGGTTATAGCTCCATGGCCACAAAACCACCAGTATTCCTATAGACTTATTGCTTCAGCTTCTTCCACAAGGGCAACATATCCACAGTGCCCTTGACCTACTGACACAGGGATTGCACTGCACATGAACCCAAGTTTTTGCTCAGGATTTCTCAAAAAGAAAATAAAGGTGCAACTCAGAGGTCACACAGCTGTAACAGCCCGTGCATCACCTTAACTCCCACCCCTCTCCAGCTCGGATCACCCCAGCTCCACTCACACTGTTACCACATAGCTTCATTTCTACCATCCCTGAAAATGTATTTTCCTGATTTGCAGCTTCATATCATTGGGTGCCCTCAAGTCCTGAAGGAGCAAAGCCTTCACCCCCTTTCTCTCTGCTGAGGACTTTCTTAATGTGGTTTTGCACAAATATGACAGGGTGCTTTCTATCAAAAAGTAAGGCAGAAATATCTGTAGTATATCAAATTCCATAGTCTCAGTTTCAAAATCAATAAATGCCATTGCCCTCACATTTTGCTCAGGCTTTCTTCAACACTCAACAGTTCTGCTCTTATATTATCCACTGATGACTCTTTTCCCAGTTTGACGCTGCACAACCTTTTGAGCTTATGCAATTTAGGAGCTCACTCCTAAGCTGCTTTTGCCCCAGCTTCCAGCACTCGTCTGTCAGAACAAACTCTCTACGACAGCCCTGCATATCTGGGTTCCAGCATGGTGTAAGCTCAGCTGAGATCCCTCCCCATGTAGAAATTCTCTCAAGTTATTGCTTGAGGAAGAAAGTCTCCTCATTCTGTTCATTCTACTGAATTTGGTTTATGTTTTAGTCTCAAGAGGCACTCAGGGTGCAGAAGGCAGTATCTGTGAAAGAGTGTGTCTGCTTCTTATTGCTGTTTTGTACAGCTCAGTCCACATCTCACCCACAATTCTAAATAAATGAGCCTGTTGTCTTTGATGAATATAATTGGTTTGCCTTCCTTATTCCCACTGAAGACAATGAAAGTATATGAATCAAACTAGAGCCAGTTTTAAGATGACAGGTTTTGCTACTTAGGATTAAACAAGCAAGCACACAAAAAAGAGATTTCTCCAGAGTTTTAGCCAGGGCTAATGGGAATCCAGAAGGTATTTACACACTAAAGGCTTTCTGGATGTGAATCTGGGTTATACCCAAACCCAGCTGAAGCCAGCTTGTCCTGCCAAGAGACCCTGGGAAGTCTTGCATTGATAACTCTTTCCAGATCTGACTTGATCTTGGAAAGTAATTGATTCCTCATGTGCTAAAATAATTCAATAAGAATTGAGGATCTTCTGAATGGCCTGAAGGCACTTGGAGCCCTTTCTCCCAAGCTACATTACAAATAGTTCTGAAAGTATTTAGACCAAAAAATAAAAAGTCTTGGACATTTCTTACAAACAATCTATAGGGGTCAGTTACTGCTTGCCTTCAATCCAATCACTTGAGCAACAACTAGTAAGAGTTTGGACTAACTTTAATAGAATTATAGTGAATTATTTTTTCATTATTATCAGATTTTATTGTCCTTTTACTGTAAATTATCTGCTCCCATGCTTCATAAAGAATTCATGGGAACAGAAGAGCAAAACTAAAAACTTTATAAGCAGCTTCAGTAGTTCTTATAAAGATCTCTCAGGGTTTGAAGTTGGTTAGCTTGTAGAGTGTTACAAGCGTATCTAAAAATATATGTGTTTCAGAATCTTTCTTCGTGTCCAGACCAATCCTTCAAACTCGGTGAAAATTTCAGCTGCATGAGAAACTCGCTCTTAGTACTCCCATGTATTTACTTTACAACTATCTGTAATTAAAGAGGGAGAGAAGCAACTTTACATGCTTACCTTTGAAACATGCCATTACAACATTTATGGGAGTACGGAGAGCATCCATGCCCTCAAGCAAAAAATACAAACAAAACAAGGGTTATTTAATGGCTGGGGGTTTATTTCAGTTTCCTCCTAAAAGCGGCATTTTGCATTATGGTGGCTGTGTGGAAGGCAGCACCTGGTCATTAGATGTTACTGCAGGCTCTAGGCTGGTTTCCAAAAGACACCTCAGCTAGGTAAAAAGTGCACACCAGATTTATAGGCTGTAAATGCAGCTAGAAAGTGGGTGGCTTGGTTTTGATGATGTTCCGAACAACAGAAGGTAAGAGTCACTGACTAACCCCTGACGTACTTACATAAGACGCTATAATGACCTGTTGCACTACCCACAGAAGGCCTGAGGACATTTCAAAATAACCTAATTTGCCCCAGAAAGCCCAAGGTAGCACTCTGCCCACAGGACCAGCACAACTTCGGTGCTCCCACACACCGCAACATCTGCCTGCTTGGGCATCACACCCGCTGCAGACCTGCACCTCAAAAGCACCGTCTTGCAGTTGCCAAGTTCACCATCATGTTACTTTAGACAAGGCTGCCCTGAAAAGGATGCATTTTGGTCTGGTCTCCTGTGGTGAGCAATACCCAGAAGTCTGTAAATCGTGCAGATTTATTTTTTTTCTTCAAAATATGACCATTCCTGCAGCTTCACTTGAGTCTTTAATATAATTAACCTAGACAGGACCATACACGCAGCAACGCAGGGTATTACTAGCACTGCAAAGCACATGCCACAGGTCACAGAAGAACATGCTGCTTAACATTAAAGCATCAAAAGATAACAAAACACCCCACAAAAAACAGCCTGCCTAAACGAAATGAATCCATGCCTATTTAGCAGGCTGATTGGGTAACTTTCCTCTGGGGATCATTCCTGGAAAAGAGAAGTGTTTTAGCAATCTGCTTTTTCTAAATTCTGTACCTCATTCACAACAAGCATAGAAACAGCAAAAGTACATCCCGCTGACATCCTGCCCTCCAAAGGGACAAATCCCTACACCTCCTCTGTTCCTCCTCCAGTGCTGCCATACTCCCAATTCATCAGCACCCCAGAGAACCCCTATCCCTGCCAGCATTAGGCTTTCAAACCTGTAACTTGTACATAAACTAGCTTATGATTCCCACAGATGAGGGCAAGGATCTCAATGGGAGGCTCTAAGGTTAATTTTCATCAGGGGTCAGGCATAAGGAGCAGGATGTGAGGGATGCTCTCAGGCCAAGTTTCTCCAAGAACTGCAAAACTGGCAACTTTCAAAGAAAACAAAGACTGCCACCCCCTCACCTGCCCCAGGTTTTTCAATGTGAAAGATATGTCAGTGGAAGCATTTTCAAAAGGCTATAAGAGTAAAGGGAAGTGAATAAGAAGAAGTAATAAGTGAATTACATAAAAGAAAGCAGATGGTTAAAAAAAATTGTCTAGCAACAGTTTCACTAACACTTTTAGATGCTGGCTTCTAAACCTTTCCCCAAAATAGCCTTGAACCCAAATACAACTTGTACAACTCTGAATCACTGCGTTCAAAACAAAAGGCAAAGACCATCTGAGACGGAGAGATAGTGATCTACTTGCATGGATTCAAAGTACTGTGGGGTGGTATTAATGAAGATACTCAGAATAAATGTGACCTACCTATGGCAAATATAAATACACAGTATCCTTATGCTGCTTTGCACTATGGTGAAATTTAGCCTAAGATGTAAACTTATGATGACAAGAGAGCAGATTTCCTCAAGTGACTAGAGGTTCCTGGGTACATCACAAGCACAGCTGGTTAGATAGCAACCTGTACACATGCCTTCTCTCTAACGTCCGATGAGAGAGTTTGTAAACTGAATAAGCATTTCAAAGACAGCAAAGGCACGGTGTTTATTTTTCTCTTAGAGAAGTATCTCCTGACTACGACAGGGACTGCAGAGCCCAAGCCATGTTACATAAGACAGTATGGCTTTATAGCAATTCCTGGCACCTACAAGCTGCTGCTTAAAATGGAAAGCACAGAAAGGCTTGCTTTGACTGAATCTGTAATTGCTCACCCAAAATCTTCCAGCTTACGAACAATACAGCACAATCGTACCAGAATGGACTTGGCCAGCATACAGGTTTCTAAACAAGCTGCTAATATATTTATCGAGATTGCAGTATGATTGATTTATTTCCTACGTGACTGAATCAATATTCAAAGCCTAAACTTAAAGCCCCCTGTTAATTATGCAGGAAGATGAATGATCTTACAGGTTAGCTTTGTCAAAACCAGTTGCACCATCTGTCAGAGATTAATTAAGAAAAGATTTATAAGCACAAATGAATTTGTCACATTTACTAAAGAAAAATGACTTGGCTGACGAAAATTATTTTCTAATGAATATAAATAATAAATATGACTGTAACCTCTTGAACTAGACATAAAGCTTCAATTCAGAATAAGGGAAGAGACACCAAAAGTACAATTTCTGGTCAATTTTTATGTATGCTGCATCAGGAAAACATACAAAAGATTCTTCTTGAAACAGTATCTCTTGCCTTGTATTTTCTTAGTTAAGGCTACAATTCTTCCAGGTCCTTTTCACAAGATTCTTTCTAACTCCTCAGACAATTTCAAATCCAGCAGTAACTAATCAGTCAATAGATAATTGCATGTGTAGAGAAAGACAATGATTGCTAGCTTTTAAACAAGAAATCAGAGGAATCATTCAGAGAGGTATAGTGCTGACCAGTGTTTTGCCTGGACATTTAAAAAAAAAAAATCCAAGCCACAGGTACCGTTCAGAAACCAAGGACAGACATTTGCACTGAGGTACACATTAAGATAATCGGTCTGTTCTTTCTAAAACAGGATTGGAAACTTTGCTTTACCTTTTTTGATGTAGTTATTAATTACTTACAATTTGTATTGCATTAACGCCTAGCAGATTTGTCCACTCTTACACAGAAGTGCTTAGATCAATTCAGCGATAAATGTCTTTCTAACCATCACATGAAGAATCTCAAATTATGTTCCCAATTGCATACAAATTCATCTTCCAACTTCTAATTTTCCACTGGCTTAATCACGGGGCATTTGCTTTACAGGCTAAGGCATTCTGAAATCGTATATACTTCACAATGTTTTAAAGAACTGACACAAGCCCACCTCTCTGCTTGTGCTCTGTTTTCTTCAGGAAAGGCAGTTCAGGCTCTATATTGTGTTGACCGCCTGCTAGGGCAGCTGCCTGGGAGACATGTGAGCGCTGACTGCTATGGGTGCTTGGAGGAGCTGAACTACGAGTAGGTAATAAACAGGACTTGGTACCGGTACCGCAGAAACCATGTTGATAAGGCCATCCCACCCAAGTCTTGCTGCAGACCTGGGCATCAAACAAGGACAGGTTCTCCAAGCCTCCAGCAACCTGAAGGAGCATCAGGGTTACTCTTGAAGTGATAATCATAGAATCATAGAATGGCCTGGGTTGGAAGGGACCCCAAGGATCATAGAGTTCCATCATAAGTGACATCATTTCTTCAAAACTATCGGAAAAACAAAGATTTTAAAGCTGTCTTGCCCAAACTATTTTCTTTCATGGTCTGCTTCTCTTTGTCACATCTTCCAGACAGCAGTACTGACACACCACTAATAGTTACGCTTAATGGCAGTGCCGTTAAGACCCACCACACAGCTCTGCGAAGCGCAAACTGCCTTTCCACGCTGTCCTCTTTAATTAGCACTGCTGCTGCTGCTGTTCAGCAGTTGTAAGATGAGCAGCATCAACAGAAAAAACAGGGCCAACATTTCTGTGAATTGAAAATGTCTCACAGTTACCACAGAATAACATTTACAAAACACTTCAAGGTCTTTCACCAGGAATTTTTCTTTAATCCCCATCTGTAGGCTCACTTACACAATTCACCTCCACTGGTGCTTATACACTGCGCAGCAAATGCAGACTGCAGCAACAACAGGTCTCAGAGATGAGATCCCAAAGCAGCTGGAATTTGGCCATAAGCAAAAGTGAAAACAAGGAGCACTCTGTACACTCACACAGACACGGTGGGACGATCAGAAAGCACGAGAGTCAGACGTACCTCAAGTGGGAAGAATAGAAATAAATTGCTGGGAGAAGAGAGGCAAACAGAACACAAGACTCTTTTGTTGGGAGGGAAAAGAAAGGAGTTTTGTTTGGTCATGTAATAATGGCACTTTTTTTAATGCGCTCCAAGACAAATGTTAATGGTGAAACCTGGAACAGGCAACCCAGGCCAGCTGAAGCAGCATGAAAGAGATGATTTGATCCTTTCTCACCACCCAGAGAAGCAGCACACTGTTTTCAGCCTCAGTGACCATTTACAGCAGCATCGGTAATAAAGTATAAATTCTCACCCTGTTGACAACACCACCAGCATGCAAGTTAATGAAAGCCTGAACAACAGGAGGACCCCAAGTAATGTTAATGACAACCTGTTTGCTCTCTCTTGCTCTTGATCTGGGAGGTGGACTTGGAGAACACCCTGCGTTAGCAAGCATGAGAACAGAGGAGAGATGAGAGAAAAATTGTTTGTGGCTGCCTAAACTTCATACTGCCTCTGTCTTCAGCGCAATTTAGGGCAACTCCAGTGGCTGCAATACGCTGAAGAACATGACCTCTTTTTTCCAAGTGCAGAAAAAAATTTA
Source organism: Laterallus jamaicensis coturniculus (assembly GCA_022605575.1). Lineage (NCBI taxonomy): Eukaryota > Metazoa > Chordata > Aves > Gruiformes > Rallidae > Laterallus > Laterallus jamaicensis. The sequence continues at coordinate 11,186,850 of JAKCOX010000005.1, forward strand.
GAAACAGGGCTCCACTTCATGTGAAAAAGAGAATTTTCTCTTTTCCTTCTGCCCACTTATTTTATGCAACAATCTGCTCTATTACCATTTTAACAACAATCAAACACCACAATCCTTTATCCCCTGAGAGACAGAACTAATGAAGTCTGGTTTCTGATTCACCTGCACCCTCTGGCCCCGACCCCTCCGTTTTCTACGCTTTCTACACACTCCCCAGCTCTCTCATAACACTTCCACCACACCGAGACCAGTCTGAAGCTGCCTGCAGACTGGCCAGGCTGTGAATTATCTGTTCCTCAGGCACAGCACTAATGTATGTCTCTCCACAGCCCGCCCCACCGCAAACTTTGAAATGAAGCTAAAAACATTACGATACTCTTTTCTAATCAGGTTGCAATTGGCCCCAGTTCAAAATTTATGAGGGAAATGAAATAAGCTTACAGACAAACTAGACCATCATATGAAGTCTTACTTCCCAGGGAAATCTGCCTAAAAATGCTGACATACAAGACTTCAGATTTGTGTAGGAATGTGGACATAAATTGCTATTTCTCAACAAACACAAGGCTAGGCAATAGAAAGAGAATCTCATCAATATGTACAGGACACACATGCACAGGGTCAATGATATTAAATCAAGGATTAATCCAAAGAAGAAGAGAGCAAGATCAACAAAAGAAAAAAAAAATCCAGTGGGCAGAGGACAAAGTTTATCTTATCTTCTGCTTTTCAAAAAAAAACAAACAAACAAAACTTCAGCAAAGAAGTCATACCAGACAGTACGCTTCAGTTAGCAGAAGTCTGATGGATTTCTCTGGCACCAAACACAACTCAAGATCTGGTATAAACAGTTCATCAGCAATCACTTCGCTGAAGCACGTAGGTGAGTCCAAATCTCGGCAGCAGGACCGCAAGAAGGTCATTGATAACTGTATATTGAAGTGTTAAACACTGATCAGTCTCATCCTTCATACCAGTTCCCAGGGGGCCTGTAAAACATAGAGTTTAATATGCAGCCAATTAAAACACATAACAGCCTTGAAATATCTCAATGATCCATTAGGGGGAAAAAAAAAATATATATATGAGGGGATATGTTTGCTTATGCTTTGGGGTTTTATTTTCCAGAAAACAAGGCAAGCTTAATTCAAGAATCAACCCAAAGAAAGAATTTACACAGTCCTCATTTTCCCTTTACTACCTAAAAAAATTTGTTTGAGACTTAAAAATACTTCAGCTATTATGTGTTTTTATTTGCCACGCATACACAGACTTAGCTTTAGATGTGTGAGGGTGGTAATTTAAGAGATCTATTTATTTGAATAAAGCAAAGCACAGACATTAAAAAAATATCGTGCTTCGTGATTTATGCTGTATGCTGCTCTGGAAGATGTTAAAAGGCTTTGTCTTTTGTGCTAATCCTTAATTATGAGGCTCTGCCTTTAGCTGTGTAACTACTATGCATGCACATTTACAGCAGGAGCCTAGCATGCTCCCCCTGCCCTATGGGAACAGCTCAGACACATAGCACAGAACTGGAATAGACTATTGTAGAGTTGAACATGGATATTTTCTTACTGAAGTCCAGCTCCCCTCTGCCATAGTTAAGGCTTATTTTTGTTACCATAAGTAATCCACTACAAAAGTCCAAGGTAGGTGTGTTTGTTCTGAAGTTGGGTATCGATACCCACATGTCATCCAGCTTTAACCCCACTACAAGCTCCAGGACACTCCTTAGAAGAGCTTTAGCCATCATATTCCCTTTATAGAATAAAGGCCATTACAGACTACAAACACATACAGTAGCCTCAGAGGAAGTTGCTCCTACAAACATATCACTGCTAGGTGGAATTCCACCTTCTTCCTGGCAGGTAATCAAAATGTGTTCAGCATTACTCCACTACAATAACTACCAGTGGTCCAGCCAAAATCAGAGTTTTCTCTAGACATTTTTCTCAATAAAACAGTGCAAAAGCCATGTGTCGTGAAAAGTGTGTCATGAAAGCTCATGAGAAACAAAATTTTTAAATATATAATTAAAAAAACCCCTTAGTGTTAACTCTTAAGGTCCAGGTAATGACTGTTATTAATTCAAAACATGTCTTAGAAAAAGATAAATTTATAAAAAACAGACGATGGTTGCCACCATTCTAGTTGGTGCCTCCTTTGAAACAGGTAGAGAGTTACCTCAGCAACTGGTAACAAGGGCTGGAGTGGGATACAATCTACAGTAAAATCTGTACCAGCTGGGTGCAAGCCACACACGTGCAGAGGGCTAACTGCTGGACCACCTAGCACAGCAAGGGAGGCACTCTGAATTGTGCCCTGCAGCGCAACTTCAACTTGACCACTAAGACATGTTTTGGGTGTACCAGTGGTGTGGCTCAAACACACAGCACAACACAAACTCAGACTGAAAAGAACACTGAAACAGCGAAGTGAGCAACGCTCGGTGAAGCTACATCAATAAATTTAAAATGATCCTGCTAAAATCTCAGACTCTGTAGAAAATAGGCAGGACTGCCAATTGCTGCTAACAATCAGATAGATTATAGAAAACCGAATCCAAAAATTAGCCAAAATAGTCAGAGTAAAACTCTGAATCCATGGACTTCTCGTTCTACACAAAAAATGCTATTCCCCAAGGAGAGACAGATAATACCCTAAAATGCAAGAGACTGACAGCCCTTGTTGTTTTGTTTTTTCTTTCTTTTTGCTGTATTCCCAGTTTACAGGACCATCTTTTCATTCTCTGTGGTACTGCATGGCTTAAACGTAGCCACTGATGGGACCTCATGGAAAGCAACGGAAAGAACTGCTGCACCTGCTGTGGCAGAGGAAGAAAGGAGGCTTCTGCCCTTTCAGAACTGCGCTATCTTCAGCACCATCTGTTTGTAAAGACTCCTTTGAGACCCCTTAAAACATATGCAGCTCTTCAAGAAATAAAACCATAACTCAACTGTGTCGGGATCCAGAGGCCTGGCTTCCAGAAAGGTAGGTACTGTGAAGTTGAACTGAAGGTGTTTCTTTTTCTCACAAATATTACATATATGCATGTTCCTCTCTTTCATTTTGTTCTGCTAGTTCTAATTTAATGGAGAAAATTAAGCAGTAATTTCAGCCAGGTCCCGCTGTTCTATTCAAATCTATTTTCATCAGATTATCACTTCCAGCAGGGATAGAAATATTAATGATTTTTAAAGGGAATGTTGTATTCAAATACTTCAAAACTATTGGTTTGTTTGTGTCAATGAGAAGGAAACATATTGACTGGAAGCTGCAGCTAATGCAGCCTTTTATAAATCTCCTGTCAGGCAAAGAATGGCTTTCCATAGATTCCAATACGATGCAGAGCTCTAAAGCAAATGCTCCTATTGCCACGATGCTCAAAGGGAACAGCCACCACAATGTCATGGGCTGAATAGCAGGATTTTCGTTTATCTTCCCTACCATAGAATCTGGACAAGAAGAGAAGATGGCTCGGAATTCTTCAAGTAGGAAGTTGATTGATTTAGTGAAATGCCAAAACCTCTAGATAAGCAAAAGCACTACACTGAGGCTTACAGGCAGTTTCATTAGATGACAGCACAGTGGAGACAATGTGCTTAGAGCCTGCTCTTACCACCACTCGGACTCTTACTTCAGCGCAGAATTACATATATGTATGTACATGTTGCATGGGAGTGTACATCTTTGACAGCATTCTGGCTTCAGCATCTGAAGTCTACAAGCACACTTTCAGCTATCTGGTGCAAAATCAAAGTAAGAACCCCAGCTATGACAGAAAAAGGTAAATGAAATTAAAAACACACATTAGCATAACCTAAGCATTCCTATCTGCATAGTAGGAGAAGCAGAGAAATAGATCAGCAACACCTAACTTAGCTAATTTAATCTCTTATTACAATTTATTCAGAATAACATCTGTACATTTTAGTTCAGTTTGCACACATGCAGTAAGCACACTGGGGACTGCACATCATGGCATGTGCAGCCTTCCAGTACCTGAAGGGAGCAGAGAATCAGGAGGGGAATCGACTTTTTAAAAGGGTAGACAATGGTAGGACAAGGGGGAGTGGATTAAAGCTAAAGGAGGGAAGGTTTAGATTGGATATTAGGGGGAAGTTTTTTTACAGAGAGAGTGGTGAGGTACTGGAACAGGCTGACCAGAAGGGTGGTGGATGCCCCGTCCCTGGAAGTGTTCAAGGCCAGGTTGGATGGGGCCCTGGGCAACCTTGTGTAGATCCAGGCCTGGAGGTTAGTGGCCCTGCCTGTGCCAGAGGGGTTGGAGCTCTATGATCCCTTCCAACCCTGGGTCCCTTCCAACCCTGTCATTCTAAGATCCTATTATTCTGTGTGTCACACATTTCCTCAAACACCCTGACTTACAAGTCATAGGGGCATCAAGCCTTCCAAGGAGCAGCAGAAGCTGCCCTATGCCCAAGAACCATTCTCTTGCTTACAAAAACATGTGGTTACAGGCTCTGTGCAACCACAGCGACTGCAGTAGCTCGTGTTTCTGCCACTGCTGCGTGCTGGATACAACACTGCCGAGGTGCCCTGGCAATGTGTATTCAGCAAGACACAGCACTGCTTGTCATGGGGGGAAACAGCTCAACTCACGTTGTTTAAATCAGAGCGGAAGTGGTTTATTGATTTATTAATGACATGTAATTAACTAGCAATCAGAGAACTATACATTCAGGATCACTATCAGCAACACAAGGGACAAGCCACAGTGCTGGACAATTTAAAAATCTTAATAAGCACACGCAAATTTCTAGCCACCCTTCTGCAGCTAAATCCTAATGAGCCCCTACACCCACACACAGAGACCTGTCGGTGCACACTCACTCCAGCGAGCACGGCTCCCCCTCCCTGCAGGGCCCTCAGCCTCCTCTGCCCCATGCTACTCCCCACAGCAGCAGATGTTTTTAGGTTTTGCAGCCACACATGATGGGCACCCACTCACGTGCCCCATCCCAGCTAAGCCTCCTTCTCCACCCAGAGCCAGGTGCTGCCAGGCAGCGTTCCCCAGTACCCCAAAGCGTGCAGGTTCCAGCCAGCAATTCCTCGAGGGTGGAAAAACACCCCCAACCTCTCTTCTCAAAACATGATCCCACATGTTTAAAATGGCAGAGTCCACAAAGCAGCGTTTCTGGGGTCTGGCAATATGACTCAGCCCCAGCCGTGTATTTCCTAAAACAAATGAGCACCACCTTGATTTGCAATTGCAGTGGTGCGGACAAGTAGGGCTGAAGTTGGTCACAGGGCTCAGCAGTGACAGACATACACACATGCTGTGTGACACCACACAGCTGGCTCCTGAGCAAGCTATATAAGCACTAGGAGATATAGAACAACTTGATTACAAAGGCTCAGTCAGAAAGGACATGATTTTGTAATAAGCAAGAACACCACAGCAAGAGTTAAACCCCAAGAAGCCTCCTCACTGACCAGGCAGCGCAGCACCATCTCCCAAGAACCCATCACAGAGGTGCTGTGCAGAGCTAAAGCTTGGAGTTGAGCTCTGATACCAGGGTCATAGAATCATAGAACGGTCTGGGTTGGAAAGGACCCCAAGGATCATAGACCTCCAACGCCCTGGCACAGGCAGGGCCACCAAACTCCAGGCCTGGATCTACACAGGGTTGCCCAGGGCCCCATCCAACCTGGCCTTGAACACCTCCAGGGACAGGGCATCCACCACCTCTCTGGACAGCCTGTTCCACGACCTCACCACTCTCTGTAATGAACTCTCCCCTAATCTCTCATCTAAACCTTCCCTCCTTGATCTTCAATCCAATCCCCTTTGTCCTACAATTGTCTACCCTTTTAAAAAGTCGATTCCCCTCCTGTTTCTCTGCTCCCTTCAGGTACTGGAAGGCTGCTGGTGTCAACACCAGGCACCTTTTAAAAGATACCTGTGTAGCATTTTGCAAAACAAGCAAGATTTGGAAAACCTTCCCATGGCTTTTAGAACTGCTAGGCAGTAAATCAGCAGTTGTTCTTTGTGCAGATTTCCCCATGCTGCTGCTCTTACTCATCCAGGCATCTGAAGAACTACAGCAAACATACACATTCTGTGCACACACTAGTGATTAAGAAAAAATCCTGCAATCTAATAAGTGATTTTTTATGGAGTTTATTCACAGTGAACTAATGGATTCAACAAACAAAATTCTGTTCGTAGCTCTCCAGGAGCAATTGTTTTGATTACAAATTAAAGCAATTTGGTCACTTTCTATTCCCCAAGTTCCTTTCCTATGCAAATCGTCAAAATGCATTTTTTAAACACATCTTGCCCCTCTGGTGAATGCTTTTATTTCCTGAGCCAAAACCCCCACAGGAAGCTATGGAATAATAATTAAAATATATACTTGTCTGAATTTTTAATTAATAACATGCTCCGTTTGTTTCCTTTGTTTTATTAACAAATACTTCAAGCATATTCATTAAAAGGTTCGACAAATTTTGTTACAGATATATTCTACACATCTGCTGTTCCCTGAGGATATACCTCCCACTAGTCATACAGAATCCCAATCTTGGGTTTATGTACCAGCAACCATCTTGTTTGCCGTTGAGCAGGCAGACATGGAGAGAGGATTGATGTCCAATTTCAGTTGCAGGAAGTCAGAAATCCCCAGGAACTAAGGAGTTTCCTTCCAGAAAATCTCTGTATCATCAGAGATCAAAGTATAACATAGCAAAACAGACCCAGATATCAAATAAGGCTTAGGTTTTAAAGAAGCATCACATTTTAAAAAGGGCATGCCACTCAAGTAATAAGCTGGTTTCTGGCTAAAGTTTTCAGAAGAATATCTGCTCAGCTACTGGACACTTTCTGAAGAAGATTAAAAGAAACCTTCATCCTCTGCTACAGGCTCTGGTTACCAGTTTCTGATTTATTATCCATTTATTTGGAGCAGAGGAATTGCCTCTAGTCCTCTTATTCTCATCCCAGCTGCCTACCCTCTCTATATACGCAGATGGCAGAAATGGCTCCATGTTCTTTTAGATGGGGCAATCTTTTTAACCTGGATGGGTTTAAGTGACAGGAGGGAAGCACTGCTGCAGCAGAGAACAGTTTCTTTCTTGCCTTTATTGCTTTCCAGCACTGTAAATCTACCAACGTCTAACCTAGTTTCCCAAACTTCTGTTTCACAAAAAACCTTGTTTTCAGTTTCAGATCACACTTTGACCTGGCAAAAAGAAACACGTGCTACTCCAAACAAACAATCCTGCTTATTATCTACTCAAACAAAAATTTGGTTTTCAATTAAGTTTTGTTTTATGTGGGCAGAGCTGTACGTCCCAAAATAACCCGTGTTCTTATATCCACAGTACAATTGCATTTAGTTCTCGAAAGTGGAGCAAATAATAGTAAAATATTTCACTCAAGGGTTGTTGGGTTTTTTTTGGAAGTAGAAAATAAATGTAATAAACTAGAGGAAATCTCTAAAAGCCTGTAGCACTAAAACACCAACGTAGCTTTCAGTGCAGTCCCTTGGCCTAAGAGTTGCAGGGAAGCAGCTCTCTGGTAGCTGACACTGGCAGCAGAAGAATAGGAAGGGAGGAGAGCTTGTCCTGTGTGTTTGTTATCTAACATTAAAAGATGTCTCACTTCACTAAAATGTGCTCATGCTCCTCCTTACACAGTGCAAAAACAGAACTGTACCTAATCTCCCTGGAGTGAGGGACCTTCTCAAGGAAAAACTGTTCCCACCATCATTACACTAACACATATATAGCAGGAGGAGACTTGGAAGCATGCTGGCATTTGGCAGAGAGACAGGAATTTCTGTCACCCCAACTATCCATGAAGTGCCCCTTTCGCTCTGTCCCCATTGGAATGACAGAAACAAGACAGGGATCTTAGAGGAGGTGGTAGCCAAGTTCAGGGTTCTCAACCACAGCTGCAGAAAACAGCTCTGGTGAGAACCCTGAGAGTGTCAGTGTGAGGATCTCTGTTTTCTCCTGCACAGGTGGCATAAAGGAAAGAGGTGGAAGAGCAGCACCATCAGACTGCAGCATCACAGGCTTCACTCCTGAGCTCAGAGGCAGCAGGGAAGGGCACAGAGGGAATCTCACCATTGAAGGCACTGATGCAACACAGCCAAGCACTGAAGGATCTTTCACAGTAGCCAAGCAGAAGTCGCACTCAGTGTCTGGAGATGGGCTTGCCAGATGCATCCAGGATTTCAGTATCAACCAATAATAAGCAGCAAGTGAAGCTAATTGGGGAGGTGGGAACATGGCATGTCAAAAGCACAACAGTGACTTTTCTGCATGGGATAATACAAGTATCGTGCTGTGACCAAATTAATGATCTGTATCCATTCATACACCAGGAGTCAATTCCCACCTGCCTGGAAAATGCCATGTCAGCATGCCCAAAGCACACATGGGCCACAAGGCATCTGACCCTGATCAGCCCTGGAGATCCAGGGAGAAGGAGGTGTTACTTACTGTTGCAAATACAGTGATGCTTTATTGCTGTTAACTCCATGTGCCTTTCCCTCCACAAGAACATTTTGTTTGCCTTCCCATAGCATCAGTACTCATGAGAAAAGAATATTTGTTTAGAGCTTTACAGGATTAACAGCATGCACGAGGTCTCCAGGCAGACACCAGACGGTATGCTTTGAGAGGAGCTCTAGAGGTATCTGTACCTTGCTGCCATTACTTCCAATGTCATCTTATGGGAATTTTTCTGGTGTGACAGGCTGCTTTATTCTCCCAGCAACCTGAATTCATATTGGGAATAATACTTCTCCTTATACTTGAATGTGTATCTTTATATTTTCACTTGTGTCCACTGTAAAAATTTTAGATGCTGTTTGCCAATAGCCGGTCAATATCTCACTTGAGGAAACGCTATATTCATTTGTAAAATAATTCTACCTTGCATACTAGACTGAGATCCTGAGAAAAACTCTAATGTGTTGAAGCAATAGGCTAAGTCTTGTAATGAAGTACATTTTTCGAAACCTTAGGTCACATACTATCAATAAGCACTGCCATTTAGCTAAAGATACCATTTCTCTGGAAGTTAGATAAAACACGATCAATAAGATCACTGCAGCAATATTATCCCTTGTGCTGATGGAATGAGAAAGCTTATTTTAAAGGTGAGTTGTAAATAGAAAACTGATTATTAAGCAGAGAAACCAAATTTTGCCTTGTTGGACTGGTATAACCCTGCAGCCATCAACATACAGCGCAAGCTTGATGAATTAACAATGCCATGCAAGTCAAGATGCAATAAATATTACTAATACAGTGTCACAGAAATTGGATTGCTTCCCTCCCCTCTTGTTCCTGACGCACAAACTGCCAGCAAATCTCTGGATTGCTTCTGTTATGAAGGCAGACAAGGAACCAAAGAAACGCTGCATACAGCACTACTGGTACTTCATGAGATGGTGGGGGATAGCACCAAAAGTTCAAACCCTGCATCTTAGAAGTGGCCAGGAAGGGAAAAAGAGTTTAAGTTAGGTAAGATCAGCTGGGAGGCACAACCATGGGATGACGAGCAGGCATCAGGAAAACAAACCAAAATCAGCTCTTGTCACCAGAGAGGTTCAAGGTGTGCCTTTGCAGGGCTATAACACCACAAAGGGTTTCAAACCATCTCATGTGCATCCCTCAGGCTGACACAGCAGCTGAATGGTCACTACAGTGGTTCACTTAGTACCCAGCACAGTCACCACGGTGGGCTCCCCTGCTTAGCCAGTTTAGTCCTAGTAGCCAGCAGAGCACTCTCCATTGCAGAGTTCCACATTAAGAACTTGGCTTGAAACCACTCTAGCACTGGATAATGATTAATCGCTACGTAAACCAACGTTCTGAAACGTGGGCTGCAAGAGAACACTATGTGTCATTATTACCTGAAAACAAGGGTTGTGGGGCACCATCATATATCAAGTGAAAGAAGCTGCAGCACAAGGACAAGATCAAGTGGCCAGACAGCCCTCAGGCAAGTGAATAAGCAGCATCCTTAGGAAAGCCAGGCTCACTGGGCAAGTCCACTAAAGCAATGCAACATCACTTGCAATGAATTGCACATCTGAAAACACTGTGCACTATTAAGCATCTGTCTGGCAGATAGCCTCCCCGACCAACAACTGTCCATGGAAAGTTTTCTGTGACTTCAATACAATCTGCCCCTAATTCTCACTGACCCCTTTCAATGCAACCTTGGAACAGACCTGAAGTAGAAGAAAAGAGGTCTTATTTATGGCTTGAGTCATATCATAAGAAAACTAGTTGTCCAAGAGAGAAGATACCTACCAAAGAAAGGAAGAGACATTGAGACAGATACGTACAGCCTTTTTATACAGATCTTCCAAACCATACCTCCATCCCATTTCAAAGCATCTAAACTCTTCTGGAATTTGAGTGAGTGAATAAACAATTACAAGGAGCCTCAAAGCCTTCAATAAATCATGGCACTCCATCAATCCTAGAGAGTATAGCCCATCAGTTAAAACTGACATGAGACATACAAAAGGCACAAGGATAAACCATCACTCCAAGAAATAAATTTTAATCCCCCTTCCTATTCGAACAGGGAGCAGGAAGGTTAGGTACAAGAAGTCACATAAATTAAGCATGGTAGGGTGGGGAAGGGAACAAAATCACTACATTCCTGGCCTCGAAAGCTAAAGGCAGCACTATGATTAAATAATTAAACTGTCTCACCTTGTGCAGTCAAGCTAAATTTCAACAGGAGCAATTAATCTTCATGCGGTCTTTTATACCCTGCCCTATCTGTACTTTCAACCAAAGTAAAACATTTCCTCATGTTGCCTCTTTCTTTCCAATTGGTATAAATATATGAGGAAAGAATAACTTCTCATTTAAATTAAATCAATGCCATTTACAAGGTTGCTATTCAAACATAAAGGTTTGTCCTTGTGAGACTTTTCACACACATTTGTAGAGCTTAATGCAGGATGAAGAAATAGTTTGCTCTTCCTGAAGAGCCATTGAAAATTTCAAAAGATTTCCTGTATCACATGAGGACAAGTCTTAATCTCTGGAATTGTTTTCCATAAGCAAACAAAAATCAGGTGCAAAGTAGATTAGGCAAGCTCTCAAGGACCATTGCTGTCTTGCGGGATACCAGACCCAAGTCCCCTTGCTGAATTGGGTAGACCTTTGACTCCAACCTTGGTTTCAGTCAAGGTAGTATTTTCTTTCTTTCCAGCCTAAGAAACTTGTCTCAGCATAAAACATTCTGAAAAAACCATTGGCTTTCTAGACTTAAAGTCTCAGGGGGGAAAATAAATGTGTTCTTCCAAGTTCCTGACTGAGTTTGGTTATGCTACAGGAACTGATGCTCCATAAACACAACATGCTGGACAACATGCAGACAGACCAACTAGCACAAGTCCCAAGGTTTCTTCCAATGCCAGTTCCACAGCACAGGCAAGTCCTGCATAACTCTCAAACGCTGTCATGCATTAAGCAAATAAGATGCTGACACAAAATGGCCCAGGGCAAGCCATGGGTTCAAAGAAAAAAAATCACACGCTTAGGGAAAGGTATCATATTGAAGGGATCTGTATTGAGCCTCAGCTGTAATACCAGGCACCCTTTGAGCATCAATATTTGGACCCAACTCTGGATTATAAACACTCTGACCACCTCTTTGTGAAGTGCCACAACTCCATGTCACATAAGCACACTCACAGAAAGTCTGAGAGCATCTTTTGGATCATTAATGGTAATAACAGAAAGTTAATAACAAAGAACTTGTAGGAAAAGGTTGCACACATATTGCAGTAGGTGGAACGCAGAGCAGACCGTGCCAACTACCACGGTCTCACTATCTGACCTGGCACTGAGGCTGCTTGCTTACTTTCCCTGGCTGCAAATACAGTTTGGATTTGAATAAGATGAGGTCAACCAAGAGTGGCAGCAATGGGAAAGATGGAGTGAAAGAAATAGAAGGAAAAGAAGGGCATTCAACTTTCCCCTCCCCACAGCCTTGAACCACTGTTTATGCAGCTCTTAGACACAGCTGGGCTTCCAGGGTGCTTGGGTTCCTTCTCTGAAGGGGCATCTTGTGGGCAAAGCATGCCTCCAATTTAATCCTTTAGTGGTTGTGTTAAATGAATACTTCAAGTGGCTGTCTAGAAATAGAGAAGGGAAGAAGATGGATAAGCAAGGAATAACAGGAGATCACAAGGAAGAAGGGATTTACTGTTTTTCCCCCATTTCAGGAGGCTATTAATAGTCCATTATAGCATATCCTGGAATATCTCAGTGCTTTATACTACACTTTGCATACACTGACAGGGAATACACAACTAAAACCAAAAAAACACACCATTTTTAATCCCCCATTTCCCCCCATAGTGACCAGTATTCTGAGCGAGTGCTTCTTTTGCTTTTTTCCTTGGGGTTTTTATCTCTCGTTCATTTTGGCCCTGTGGCCCTGTCCCCCTTCCTCCCCACCCCCACCCCGTTTGGTTTTTTTTATTTTACTCACTTTTTAATTTTTTCCGATTAACGAAGGAGCAAAGAGCAAGCTGCTTCTTATTCAAAGTACAATGCTGCCCTCCAGAGATGTCAGGAAGAAAACTACCTCAAGAAGCATGAAACCATCTCAGAGTAAACCCGCCGCCGTGCAGATGTGATTGCTGAACCTAGTCTCATATTTATTCTCTGGATTGAAAACCAGTCTGCATGGACACGTTTATCTGGCTTAGTCTGGTTTGCTGACAATCATTTTGCCAGCTCATCCACATATACAATCTGTGCACCAACTGCAAAGCAAACAAGGGACTTTACTCTTGTGTAAGATCGTGGAAAAATTCCAACTAATAAATTAAGTCATCATTTGAAGTCACTCAAAGGAATGATCTTATAACTTTTCAAATCCTCATCAGAAGGCTCATTCACAAGATATTTACTGAGAAGCCAAGCTCCACAAAAATCAGTGGTTGGGTCTGACAGGAATTCAGCTGGCAAAAAAAACCCCAATATTTGAGTTTAGATTGTTCTTTAATCTTAGTCCTGGGAATAGATGTTTCTACTGACGCTCCTGAAAATGATGGTGCTGTTATCATAGCACACTGGGCATCTATTTTCTAGAAGGGAAAAAAATTCTAGCTATAATTGGAGAATAAAATTACTCCAAAGATTTATAATGAAAGAAATGCACAACTGGAAAAATATTGTTAAAGTTCTGCCTGGAAGAGCTGCCTTGTTTATCACCTGCAAAGCCAGAACATACAACTTGCGAAAAGCTTTCATTTTCTGTAACACCAGGTTTCAAGTCAGCAATTTTCACTAACTTAAAGGATGCATCAACACAAAAAGCAGACCTCCCTCTTCTTTTTATTAATATCACTTCCTAATAGCTTCTAGGAGGTAAAAAGCAACAGCAACAACAAATAATGTGATTTCCAAACTGTTTTCTCTCACCTCTGAAGTCTGATGAAAAAAAAATCAGAGAGAGGAGCTTAAATGTTAAAATACAGATGTGGATTTCAACCCCCACAGGGAAAAGTCTGAGCGTGACGATACGGAGCCGTTACGTCTCAGAAGGCTACATCAAAAAATCATTGTTGGGATTTATCTGTAAAGCTTAGAACTGTTCCAGTGCAGGAAGAGAAGAGGAAAAGCAAGGTGGGGGGCTAGTTCAGGGCTACCACATAGGGAAAGAAAAGACGAAAACAAACCTTAATAATTTCATACAGCTAGTTCATATTCACGTTTTTCATTCTCACTGAATGGGGTAAAACAGCTCTGCCTTCCTCTCATGACACCACCAACCCCAGGGCTCATTGTTTAATTCTCTCATCAAGGTGAGATGTTCTTAATGCCTCCTCACTCGAGCTGCGATGGGTCAGACCCTCGCTGGTATAGATCAGCTCGATTCAACAGAAACACGCCAGGGTTATGTCAGGTGGGAATAGGGCCCCATTTATTTTGCCACAGAAAGCTGCAGTGCAGAGAAGGAGGGACAGCTCCCTAACGTTCTGAACTAAGTGCCATCTAGGCCAATTTTGCCATTCCCAGCAAAAGCGTTCAACCATTTCAAACGCACAGCTCTTCAGACTGAGGGACTGAAGAGGCAGGCAGCTTGAGAGGTCAAACATCACGATATGAGGATGCTGCGTCACAGCACCAGCGATCCAGAGACAGGAACTGAGCTTCCCTGAAGCAGGTGCCTGAGAAACAAACCCAAGGCCAGACTTACAGGTTGAACCCAGCACAAGCATTTTGCGATTCACGCATTTAACATTGAATTGAAATGCTGAGCAGGGAAAGTGAGATGCCTGGGAAGTACCCCAGCTCACCAAGCTCAGGAAGAGAGACCTTCCTCCACCCAGCAGCATGCCAGCAGCCTGAGCAGGGCACCGGGAGCAGTCCCCTTCCAATTGCTGCACTACCTGGTGACCTGGGGTTAATTGCTCTGCACTCTGCAGCTCCATTTGCCAGTCTTCAAAAACTGAGAAAAATACTTATTAACACTTCTACAGCCTCTCCAACATGCTGAGATGATCCTCCAAAGGAAACCTTTAAATAACCAGACCTAGAAGACAAGAAGAAAGAACAGCAGGATGTGTCTTGATTGTTGATTATCTATTGAAAAACACCAAGTTTCTGCTAAATTTTAATTCAGATACCAATTTGCCAAGCTGTGATGGTCTGCTACACTGTAATTTACCTCCTTTGTGCCATTCAGTCACCCCTCACATCATAGACTAGATATTTCATCTCATGTATCTCCATACTTTTTAGGTGCTGTAACTAATTATGATCTAGAAATACATACAATCAGTTTTAATACAGAGATTTTTCATTAGTGACTCAGGAATATATTTTACCCACAACTTTGGGCAATGGGGCAAAGCTGATGGTTCCATATCATTTTGTAACTGTTACACTGAAGTTTGGACACCACCATTTTTCCTTTTTTACTTAATTTAGATTTCTTCCTTAGTGCAATTTTTCTTTTTTTTTTTATAACTCTGTTGCCTCATTTCAGGCATTTGTTAGCTATAAAACATTAGAAGAAATACCATATAGCTAAAGTTCCTTGCTGTAAAACCACAAATAATGAACATACACCAAGGGTAATATACTTAGTGTAGAGGGACAAGAATTCAACTATCCAGCAAATTCCAACCTAGACTCCACTGAGAACAACAGTTGGAGTTGAAAAAAAAAAGTAAAAATAGATGACAGCTTTTTCAATTATTATTATCTCCTTTAAAGACCACTTTTCCAGATTGTCTGCAGATGGTGGGATTTTAAAGCCAATTTACCTATTCCCTTCCCAGAGAGTTTTGCAGTGGTTTTCATCAGAACACTCCAGTATTTGTAAAATTATAAAACCTGCTTCCAATAGAAATAATCTAGTCAAAAGAAATGCTTGTTTATTTAAATTGGTATTATATTAAATAACTACAGTCCAATCTTGTAACACTCTATGTGTTAATGGATTCTCAAGCATTGCTTACAGTGCTTGGGCCTCATCCAGTTCTCCTTGCTGCTCTTCATTTCATAGAAAATATTAGAGGTGATTTTGCTGGCCTGTTTCATATGAAGACTTTATTATTATTAAATAAAAATCAATGCCGCTTTCCTATACAAAGTTTCAGTAGTACCCTAACACTATCCAGAGAAGGAATGTTAACATGAAAAGCACTTATTTAAAAAATAAAGCTGTGGCTGTTCTTTACAAATACCTCTTGTGTGAGATACATCGAGCTTCCCAAGAACAGAGTTGCAC
Organism: Laterallus jamaicensis coturniculus; assembly: GCA_022605575.1. Classification (NCBI taxonomy): domain Eukaryota; kingdom Metazoa; phylum Chordata; class Aves; order Gruiformes; family Rallidae; genus Laterallus; species Laterallus jamaicensis. The sequence goes on from JAKCOX010000005.1 coordinate 11,202,607, forward strand.
CCTGTGGTTCCTTAGCTGATGCTCTGGTGAGTCCTCCAGAATATAATAAAAGTACAAGTAGGTGAAGAAAATCTAAGTTGCCTAGAGGATGATACAGCAATGGAATAGCAAGATATCTATTAGTATAGAGCTGCTGCTTCTTTACCATCATGGTACAGGTGACCCTCCGCAAATGAATACCCTAACAGCTCTTTAAAATCCAAAATGCCTGAAGCTCCAGAATCAACAGTTGTGCCACAGTTTTCTAGAAACTTATGGAAATTTCAAGAGCATCTGGGCAACACAACTAGGAAATCATGAAGTTACTCCTTCAGAGGGTATTTACAGCAAGCAAGTGGATGAAACCACAGATCTATATGAGAAATTGGTAATGGGATCAGAAGACTGCAGGACCACCAGGGTGGGAAACCATGGCCAGGTGTCCCCAGGCCCAGCCCTAGCATAGTCTGGTCATTCAGAATGACAGCCATGCTCTGACCATCTCCAAGGATGGAGGTTACCCAGGCTCCTAGACCAATCCTGAGCCACCTTGGAGGGGTGATGTTTCTTCCTCATATCCAGTCACATCCAGCCTTGCTGCAGTGTGTGACTACTGCTTCTTGCCCTGCCACTCTGCACTCTGAGAGCACCTGGCCCCATCTTGCCTCTAAACCCCTGACAGGTAGTGGAGGACTGCAGTGAGATCTCTCCAGAGCTTTGGGCCAAGCACAGTTAGGTCCCACAGCCTGGGAGCAGCACCAGGGCCACAGCTCACCCAGCTCAAACAGTAAGCGCATACTGCAGCCAGAAAAACGTATGGAGACAGGAAAGACTGTGACAACAGCTTTGCACTGATGGCTCATGTTTATCCAGAGTTGTAATGTTCATCTCTTGTAGCAGAGCAGCAGTAGCAGGTGACATGCACCTCCAGAATAACGCTGGTAAGCACACCTGAAGGACCACCATGGAGGAGAAGTTACCAAAGAATAAAATCATGCAACAGAAGGAAAACTAGACACCTTCACAATGATTAAAATGTAGGAGATAACAAAATGGAGTTAACCATTGACAAATCACAGAATCACAGAATTCTAGGGGTTGGAAGGGACCTCATTGGGTCCAACCCCCCTGCCAAAGCAGGCTACCTAGCTCATATTACACTGATAGGCATCCAGACGGGTCTTGAATATCTGCAGGGAAGGAGACTCCACCACCTCCCTGGGCAGCCTGTCCCAGGGCTCTGTCACCCTCACTGGGAAAAAGCTTTTCCACATGTTGGTGCGGAACTTCCTGTGCTCTAACTTGCAGCCATTGCCCCTTGTCCTGTCTCCACTAACCACGGAAAAGGGGCTGGCCATTTCCCCCTGCACCCCATACTTAAGATAATTGTAAGCACCAATTAGGTCTCCCCTTAATCTTCTTTTCTCTAGACTGAACAGTCCCAGCTTATTCAGCCTCTCCTCATAGGGGAGATGCTCCAGGCCTTTAATCATCTTCATAGCCCTTCTTTGTTTCCTTCCTTCTGAAAGCCTTGGTAAACCAGTGGCAGCTGGGGCAGGTGACAGTTGCCTTCGCAAGGCGTGGACAAACACCGAATGAGAGAGACAACACAAAAGAGCAGAGGTGGCAGCCTGAAATGATGTGTGATCAGCGTGCGTTATAAAGCATAAAGCTTTGCACGGCCAGGGTGTCCAGATTCAGCGTTTCCAGCATCCATAAATTACAGCAATACACAGAGCCAGAAGCAGGGCAGGGTTGGGAGCAGCAAAACAAAGCACAGCCCCACCGCGAGCAACGCGACAGGCAGCAGTGAGGGGGATCCTTTTTGCTCAGGCATTTCCTGCCAGAGAAACAAACCGAAACCAAACGAAACACCTCTGCTTGGAAAGGCACCGCCTCATTCTGTCCCTGATACAATCCTACCAATGCACAAGTGCAGCCTTTTAACTGGAAGCACACAGAACCTTTGGGAGAATTAATACAGCCTATTCAGAAACCTTCTTGCCTAAGGAAACTTTTGTTTGCAATGTTTTAATTTTATTCTGTTGGGGGAGATGTTTAAGCTGAAGCAGCTCAGTAAGGATGGGCAGAGGGAAGAAATTGGGGCTGGGTGAGAGTGAAATGAATAGGAGGTAATACTACAAACAAATCATCCATCTTTTTGGCTCTGCTCTGCCAGCAGCAATAATGCAATGCAAAAGCCTTATGTCCTGTACAGCCTGCCAAGTACAAAATCAGCACAGCACATCCTCTCTGTCACTGAGATGCAGAAAGAGATAAATTTCTTGAATCTATCTGAACAATAAGTAGATGATATAGTGTCAGTCCCATTAGGAATAAGAGAAAGAAATCATTCAGAGTCATCCCTCATGAGTTGCCAAAGTCATGGGGGTGAGGGGCATTAAATTTTCCTCTCTTTAAAATAAAGGGCATTCTTCATGAACACAATAGAAAGGAGACCACAAAAAAAACGTGTCTTATACCAAAGGCCTGTTGATCATTAGTAACCTGAGGCCAGCCCAAATCCACTGGCTTTAGAGCAAAAATGGTTTAGCAGATCCATACCCTGGCTTGAACTGTGTGTATGACACCAGGGTTTGAGACAAACAGCATGGGCTGTCTCTGCAGAAGAGGAGAAACACTAACTCAGAGACAGAAGGCTATCACAGAGAAGTTAGGCTATAACAACAGAAAAACAGATTAGAAGAAAAACCCATCCTGCACTGCATTAGCTTGTCTGTCCCCCAAGAATAAAGGGAAATATTGCATGCCACATCTGGGGGTGCAATAGCATCTCATCTAAAATGGTACCTCTAAACTGATCACCATTTCCTGATACTGGAGCTGCTGAAGCTGGCACCACTGCAGAGTGCTAAATTCTTCTGTTTTCCCACCTTCTCCCCCTTCACAGGCTGTTATAACCCCCAACCTCACACACAAACACCTCCCCTCGCCACCTGACTCATGCCAGGAGCCAGTGGTCATTCCCTGTCAGCCTCTGCAGACAACTCGTGGAGTCATTTTGGTGGGGACCACATCAGCATTCCTCAGCAGAAACAAGTGCTACCCCAGCAGCACCAGACACTGCAAGTCTGGGGGTGGAAATGGGCAGAGAGAGTATCTAAGGAGGGCTCTGGGAGCAAGTGCAATCTGAATAAAATCCAGTTTAAAGAGACAGTGTTCAGAACAATTCAAAACATAAAAAAACCCTCTATTTTTCTTTTTTAATTAACAAAGAGCCCATCTTTTTTCAAAATCATTCCCCTTATCTGGAGAAAAACCTTCAGCCCAAGAGAAGATACATTTTTTTAAACAATTTTTAAAAATATTGTGACCCACATGATCCGAGGGAAAGCCATTAGGAGTTTCAATTAGCAAGTGCTGTAGTGTTACTACAGGCAGGAGTTCCTTATAACAGGAAGATGATTATTTATCTAAATCCCATAAAAGCACCCTCCTCTGTAGAACAAATCGCCTATGGCTGAGATGTGAGAGATTTCCATTACATGCAGCACAGAGTTTGTGGCAGCTGGTAGCATCAGCAGAATCGATACACGCGTGATAAGCAGACAACATTTGAGAAGCCCTCCCTCATCTATGCACACAGGTGGAACATCTCTAACTCCACCACACATGCTCCCCACCTCAGAGGAGTGCAGGGATAAACACAACCCTTGGGCCCCTTCCCTCCATCTTGGCCCTGCAGAAGCTGGAGGTTGGTAAGTGCAGGCACAGAGTAATACACAAACTCAGCGCTGTGGACAGAGATGTGGTTTAAGTGAGGTCTGGATTTCAGGCACCCATGTGTATAAACAGAGTGTGTTACGTGGGAGGAAAACTATCCACACCTTTATTCCCCTTTGTTCCCTCTCTCCACCCATCCTACCCCCACTTATTTTGAGACTTTAAAGTAAGATTCACAGAATTGTAGGGGTTGGAAGAGGCCTCCAGAGATCACTGAGTCTAACCCCAAGGTTTGGATCAGTTCTTTTAGACAGACCCATATACAACATACATTTCCCTCTTTTCTCCCCTCCACCCTCAAAGGCTTGAGCCAAAGCCAGTTGAAGTCAATTGAAAGACAACCAATGACTTCAACAGATTTTGGCTCCAGCCCTGAATGCACGCCACATGCCAGACGTGATGACTGGTTCTATATCTGTCTCTAGGAAGCACTTAAAAATTGAAATGAGGAAAGGGAAGAAGAGAGCAAGTCTGTGTATATCACACACTGTATGTTCAATTGGCTTCAATAAATTTCAGAAGCAGCACACATGCTGGGAGTTGTTTTCAATCAATAAATAACACAGAGGTTGAATTGTTCACCTGCCACCTCATTACTGCCCCCCAGCAGAGGTGGAATTATCTTTTAGCCTCAAGGTTACTTGCAAACTAAAAGTTACATTTACAGAAACATCTATTTGCCAGCCTTTTTTTTTTTTTTCCTTTATTTCCATTACAGGCAGCAGCAGTATTTGACACCCACAAGGACCCTTCTCAGCAAGACATTATATATCACTCCATGGAAATACATAGATGACAAATTATCCCTGATAGCATTGTGTCTCTGCTGACCTGCTCAAGGTTTAAAGGCAGCTGGCAATTAAATGCCATGGCTACAGACCTGTTAAAGGCTTAGGCAGAGTTGTATTTATATTAAGCAAAGGGAATTGTGCCTAATAGTATTTTCTAGATGTATTTCTCAAATGAATGAGTAGGATTCATTCTTTCACTTCTCTGATTGAAATCATCCCCCCATCTCTTACGCATTATTGCTTAACATGCTGAATTCTGACTTACATTGCCAATTGCCTGGTCTAAAGAAAGAAAGAAAGCTGCTTCCTTCTCCCACTGTCCCCACCAAGTAATTTGCCAGGGACCGAGAAAGATACCACTTGCCCTCCTCAATCTACAAAAGAATCAAAGACGACATAGCCAAACTGTGCCAGGGATGGCTACAAAGGACTGGGGGCTGGATTGTCCCTGTGGGAGATAAAGCAACTGGCAGGTACTGGTTTGTTGTTTGGGGTTTTTTTCCTTTTTTTTGAGTGCAGGTACTTAATTTGGTTGGGATGTTTGGGATGTTCTGCTTGTTTGGCTTTCTTTTATTCAGTGCACTAGCATTGCATTTCCCTGAGAGCAGGCATACAGCCTAGCCACTGTTCCGTAGTCCTGAACACAGGACTCACACTACATCATCTCACCCTGACTGTCTAGGAACTACCGCAGGCAACACACAACAGCAGATGACTCCTGTGCTGCTAACACATCTGTGGGTGATCTGGGTGGGATGGAAGAGAAACACATCACAAACCGGAGTACCTGGGAAAATACTCCTGTGTCCGAAATTCAGTGCTTCAGTACATCCCAAGGGCAGAGACAGGTGGAGGGGTAAGCGTACCAAGGGACACTTCTGACCAAAGGCAACCTCATATGTGAGAGTCATGGCCCAAACCTCCAGGCTGAGCAGGGAAGAGAAGGGAGACATGTCGCAGTTGGAGGAAACAACTGATAACGAGAAATAAGGATTAGAGCAGCAGCAGTCAGAGGAAGAAAGGGAAGTCCATGTTTCAAAGGTTGGCAGTGAATTTGCAGGTACATTAACTCTACTGCTTGATCTGCCACACACACACACACCGTAAGCAGAGAACTTTCTGAACTCGTTTTACCATAGCTCATCTGCTCCCTGTGTCCTAGCCCTGATATTTTGATGTCAAGAAATGAAAGGTCAATGCTCAAATTCGACATGCCACAAAGCTTTCCTCTCCTCACCTTCCACAAAAGGCCTCCTTACTTAATACAATCTGTCCTTGCTTCAGCTGTTCAGCTATAGCAAAATAACTTTATGAGAACAATTAGGCCTATAGAAATAATAAAACTTTCAAGTTTTTTAGCATAACCAAGCTTAAGCTGGCAATACCCATCTCAAAGTGAGGATGCATTATCATTCTGACCCAGAATAGGACAGCCTGATGAAGCTATAATTCTCTGCACACGCATCATTAATAAGCCTTGGCCATTTAATTAATAACCTTGCAATTTGCAGTAAGTCCAGTATCATAAAGATGTATCTAACATTCAGTCCACTTAAAAGAAAGCCCCTTCTACCTCAGATGAAGAGGAGACAACCACATGCTCAGCTCTTAGTGTTCCCAGACTTTTCCCTTCACAAACAAGACATGTAAGTAATGGAGTTTTTAAATGAATTCAGTTCCAGAAAAATCCCTGCTCCCATCCTAGTCAATAGGAATTTTCCAACTTATTTCAGAAGTAGTAGAATGAAACAAAATTTTGTGCACTTTGAGAAGTTCTATACATGCAGAGGTTTTGTCAGTGCAGGCTTGGGGTTTTGCGAGTCTGTTTTTCAAGTCCAAATACAGTTTGACTTTTAGTGTATAACAAATTTAAAAAGAAAACACAATTCATAATTCATATGTCACATAATTCATTAATATAATTCACAGGGACCTCAGAGGCTCCAGCCTGCTGTTTTATGATCAGTATTCCTACCACGCTTATCAATTAATACAGTGATAAACTTCACAAGTCAGACAGTTTTTCATATCATGTATTAGAAAAGGTATTTGATTTTGTGTGATGAAGTATCATTATTAATCATGTTTATTGAACCACTGCATGCAACCAGAGACATGAGTTGGGTCCTCCTCCTATACGTGCACTGGACTAAAACTAACTCTCCTTTACACAAGTCAGTCCCCATCTCCACACTGCTTATGCTAAAAACTATCAAGATCTCAGCATGGCATGGCAATCTTCGGTGAGTCAACTGCTCTTTTCATACCAACGGAGACCTGAGGCGTGCCTAGCATTAGAAAAGCTGCAGATCTGACAGCCTGCTGACTCAAAGGGAGACCATGCAAAATCTCTAGTAGTCAGAGAAAACCCAGCAGAGACAGCTAGAGCAATGCCAAGACATCCTTACGTTAAAAATGCAACATTCCAAGCCAGTAAAGGATTTGTTGGAGAAATGTTGGAGGCATTCAGAAATACCTGGTCAGGACAAGGAGAGAAACCCAAGCACTAAAGTCTTTTGGGAAGGAAACACCCCTAAGGAACCAAGGAATTTACAATTGGTGAGGAAATGAACTGCTAAGTAGACCAAGGAGAATTTTCTGAGTAGTGCAAAAAGCATCTTCTAAAAGAAAGCAAAAATTCAAACATCGAATGACCTAGGCCTTTTTGAAATGTCACTATTGAATCTCAGAAGGGTTATGGTGACACAGAAGTCTTATAAGTTTTTCGGTCGTTAGTCAGGTCAGACAAAGTTTTGAAAATGAAGGGTATACAATTATATCTATAGGTTGCCCTAGGAAGAGAACTACAGAGCCTGTGGGTCGTTTCACATGAAAGCTGTGCCCCTTCCTTCCACAAGGAGGACAGTTATTTACACCTTTTGAACCCAAGCCAAAACTGACTGCATACCCGTAAGGATACCCTTTTATAAGGCATCAGGAGACAACCAAATTCAGTTCCAGCATCTTTAGAAAGGGACAGGACATGCAGAATCTGTGGTCATCAGTAAGCAGATCAACAAGGAAAAGAAACACTACAGTCAAAGACTTAAAGAGTTTGCAGACAGTTCCCAATCATTTAGAGCCTGAAACTGTTATAGTTTTACTGTTCTGGCACATTCCACATTAGTTGAAAGCAGTCAGTGTGAGTTGAAAGCAGTCGCTTCTGAGCGCTGCTTGGAAGCATTAGCTTTGTTTGTTCCATGAGACAGAGGGGAGAAGTCCATATGGGACTGAATCTTTGTAAACTAAAAAAAGAAGTATATCAACAGTTGGAACTGGGTAGGTTTCATGTGAACTTAAAAAAAAAAAAAACAACACACCACACAAAAACAGTTTTGGGAAGAGAGCCTAATGATGTGAAAGCCAATCTCAGAAGACTGATACGGATGTAGCCAAATACAAGTCATTCATCAGCTGACCCCTTTTCTGTCCATTTCAAACAAGAAAAAAGTATCCTGAACATACACTACTCTGAAGTTTATATACATATTAAAAACGTGTGTGCACGCACATGTTCATGCTCCTACCTTAACAACCACCATGTAAATAAAAGCAACTACAGCAGAAAGATCAGAAGAATGCCACTTCACCACTTACTATTCTCTCACAGGAGATGCATTCTTGCTGCTGTTTTGCAAGGGCATTCCATTTTATCCACACACTTTCCATCTTAATTGTTCAGCAATAAAAAGCAAATGGTTCCACTGTACTTTACTACTAGGACTCCAGTGTCAAAATGTCTCTTAACTGAGCCTAGAGGTATTTCTCTCTCACAAGCCTTATTCAATCTGTTCTTCCCACGTAAGATCGGTGGGTGGTAATTGTGTCTCTTCTGCAGAAGAATATTCTGTGTTATTAACTGCTTTTCCATTAGAGGAAGGCATGTCAAAGTCATGCACTCTCTCTAAAAACGAATAGTGTGTATGTGCAAAGTACACATCTCTTATACTGTCCATTAGCTTAGAGTATTGCACTTACAGTTATAATAGTCTATTTTTCCTTCTTCCATGGGTAATGGTGCATGGAATGAATGTCTGAATCTTGAAATGGCACTATAGACTACTAATCTTTAAAAAAGTTTCCAGCAGCAAGAAAGGCACAGGAGAGCAATTGTTTGCAGTGTCTTCCTGATAGGAGAGAAGCCATCAGCTTGGTCTCACTGCAAGTCAAAAGACTCAAGTTACAGCTTCTTTTTTTTTTTCTGGCACCTTTTTGTTTTTTAAAGAAAGCCAAGCTAACATGCAAAAATACAAAGGAGAAAAAAACCCCACCACCACACAGAAACCAGTCTGCAAGGCAAAATACAAAGCACGCTTACCAGTCTACCAGAGGAAGACTTCTAGGAACATTTTGTCTTGTTTACTATAATGCTGCTTAATATTCTTGGTGCAGGACTCTGCCCTATATAGTGAATCACAGTCCTAGACTTACACTTACTCTGTATTTAATCTATCAAACTGTTCTCTCACACACACCCCTCCCTTTTGCTGAAGTTTTTTTTTCTATAAAGTAGCAAGAACTTGGGATAATTTCTGGAAGCTGCCTTTCCCTTTCACTACACTGTTATAAGCTGAAAAAAAGTACAAGACAAAGCCTGTGAATTACCTACACCTGCATGCATCAACACCCTGGAGCATCCTGTTCATGTGTGACTTGTACCATGTTAGGATCTGAAATGTATTGCACTCATATTAATGCTAGATGACTTTCTAAATTAATCTTAGACTCCTTGATGCAATTTTAAGGTTCTGAATGGCCTCCTGTCCAAGTGACATGCCTCACACCAAACAGAAGCATTGCAAATGAAGATGGTGATTACAACGCAAGACTGTGCTGTCAAGACTGTGCTGTCACGAGCGTGAAATGTGAGATAAGAACACAGTGGTAGAAAAAGGAATTGGGATGCAAACATCTCTCTAAAAAGTTATTCCCCCCACCAGTCTTATTCTTGAATATTGTTTTAGAAAAATACTAACAGCACCTGAAAAACAAAGCTCTAGCTCCACAGAATATACACAGTACCTACACACAGAGGCCATGTTTCACTTCCTACTGTCTTTCCAGGAAGCTTCTCTCCTTGACCCCTAGAAGTGTGACAGCAATAGCAACTTCACGTCCACTCAGTCCATTATCAGTCTCACCTACTCAAAAACAACCTGCGAAGCTGGTGCTTGAGAAAGCTTCTAAAAAGCAGTTCTTTGACAGCAAATCCTCCCAGATAGCTCCCTAGAGTTAGAAGTATGGGCAGCTGACTGTTCAAGTCGCAGGGATCACAGAATCACAGAGCTGTAGGGGTTGGAAGAGACCTCGAGAGATCATCAGGTCCAACCCCCCTGCCAAAGCAGGCTCCCTAGCTCATACTGCACAGATAGGCATCCAGACAAGTCTTGAATATCTCCAGAGAAGGAGACTCCACCACCTCCCTGGGCAGCCTGTCCCAGGGCTCTGTCACCCTCACTGTGAAAAATTTCCTCCACGTGTTGGTGCAGAACTTCCTGTGCTCCAATTTGCAGCCATTGCCCCTTGTCCTGTCTCCACAGACCACAGAAAAGGGGCTGGTCAATTCCCCCCGCACCCCATACTTAAGATATTTATAAACATTGATTAGGTCCCCCCTCAGTCTTCTTTTCTCCAGGCTGAACAGCCCCAGCTCTCTCAGCCTTTCCTCATAGGATAGATGTTCCAGGCCCTTAATCATCTTCGTAGCCCTTCTCTGGACTCTCTGAAGAAGATATAAGATGCAAATAAGGCAAAACTGAGGCAGAATCCAGCAGTGCTATGTACAAGCTCTCCCAAGACCATACAATGGTCTGACACTCACCATCTCCTGAAGATCCTTCTCACACACAAAGACACAAACACAACCCTGTGATCACTAGCAGGCAGCAATTAACATGCTCTCCCAAGCCTGTTAAACACAGGCCATGAGCACAATCTTTCCTACAATGACAGAGTATGCTCATACGTCACCATAGTAATGTAACATGGACTTGGTTGGCTCCAGCAGCCTTCATGCAAGATGAAGGGCAGCATCAGGTGTGCTCAACAGATGTAGAGCAAATACATCTGTATGTGATACGCGTGACTTATCAACTACTGCTGTTCTTGCAGCTAGAGTCAGGGCTCCATGTAATGAACTAGGGGAAGGACACGCAGTTATGGAAGCGCAGGACCAGCCAGCACAGCCACTGACTGAATTGTTTGCAATAGCAGAACAGCTGGAGAGACAGAAACAGAAGACCAAGTAGTTGCTGTCACACAGTATTTGTACAGAACAGGACAAGAAAAGAACATTTAATGTTATGTTGACACATGTTGTCCTAGAGGACAACTTTACAAAATGGATTTCGTCCACACAAGTGATAATCAAGTGAGATGACATATAGCCATGATGTGAAGATCACTTAATTCCACCTGTTCAGCTTCCAGTATGAAATACAATGTTGTGTCAAGTAAAATACAGGCAATCCCTCAAAATCCCTTGGCAGACAGTCTAATGTAGAAGCTTCTGCCCCAAGAACTTCGGTGACAAAGGGCTGCACCCTTTTGAAAATAAAATTGTCACACACACACACAAAGGCATTTTGTCAGGAGTCATCTGAAAGAAAAGAATGATATACTGCCTGCTGCACTGTCGGTGATAATTATTCTGCAAAATTGCTTTTTTCCCCTAGCTTTTCTGTCTGTAGAGGGCATCTGTTGCCATCATGCTTGAAAGATGGGCCTTAACAACCAGAAACCCGCACAACTCCACACTGCCCCAGCACACGGTTAACTCTTACTCCTTGCTTGAGGACAATAAACATGCCTAGTATCAGTTAGAAGATTTCAACCATCACAAATAAACATGGTTATGGAACGCAGGCTGCTCCCTAATATCTTGGGAACAGGAAAACAAGCTACTAGGAAACTTTCCTCCTCGTGGACATGACCACAACAGGCAGGACACATTAAGTTTATGCTTTCATCCATGAAATATGAAGATACAAGTAAAAAAAATTAAACCACTTCTCAAGATTATCCTTAGTAAGGCAGTTTGAACAAGTCTTGATTTTGAGGCTCTTCAGAAAGCCCCAGAGTTCCATCTTTCCGTAGGAAAAACTGCCCTTTTAGGGAAGGTGTGGCAAAGCCATCTGCTGCTTTATCGCAATGCTTTTTTGGCATGATGGAGCAGAGAAATGGCACTAGTCACAGAAACAGCCTGTTCAGCCAGGAAGTGGTGCCTGCCAGACCCCACAGAATCTTAGCCCATGTGCTAATTTAGCCTGCTTTTGATTTTATGGGGTGGGTTTTTTTATTTATTGGGCTGGACCAAGTTCAGCTCCTACAGGAGGAATACGACAGATTTCATCTGTTTGACAGCCAAGTCTAATTGTATTTTCTGTACGAAATGACCAAAGACAAAAGTGCACATGTCTAGGTACTCCAGTGATGTGCCATATGGAGGTTCAGATAAAGGTTTTGTTGGTTGTTAGAGCTCCCTGTAATAACTGGGCACAGCCAGCATCCTGAGTAACTGGAGCAGAGAGGACAGATCTGAAGGCTCTTCTGGAATGGAGAATTAAGGTATCATGTTATTTTTCTATGAAAAAACCAAGGCCTGAAGCATTTAACTTTTCAGCAGAACGCACATTTATCCTGCTTCTCAGCTGTTTATACATACACCCATATCTAAAACTATATATAGACTATCTAAAGCACGTAACCATCAGTATAATAAATTCTGACATGTGATAATATGTCTTTCATTACCTGGACCACCAAGTGCAGTGGAAAGAGAAGTTAAGAATCAATCAGACATCAATACTGGCAGTCACCGAACAGTAAGCATTTAACTGGTGAAATACAGTTAACATAAACCAAATCCCATCTGGTGTATACATGCAGAAAGCATCAAACCAAACAATATGAACATTTTTGATACCTTTGCCTGCATGAAATGTACACCATCACATCACAAAAATAAAGAAAAAATTATATGCCCAAAATTCTCCAAACAGTAGTCCAACGTCATGCTCTTACTGACTGTAACTTGTAACCTACATACATACTCCACAACAACCTGATATTTTTCTTTGCTTCTTAACTCTTTTCACTTGGTAATCTCATTTTCTTTCCCTGTCTTTGTGGCCATTTACTGAAAAATAAGCATGACCTTAAACATTTAGATCTCTTTAGAACAGATTAAGCTATATCCATATTAATCTGCCACTACTAAGGTAACTAAAGGTACACTGCAAGTAACCCTCTTCTGCCCAGCCATACAAAGTCTGCAAAACTCCTACTAATGTGTCATTTCTAATTAGCAGGTTGAAATTAAAGAAAAAAATTTGTGCTTCAAATGCAAACTTTGGCTTAGTAGGAGAACCCTTAAGAGGAGAATATAAACTTTCAATATGGATGCCATTAGATGAACAAACTAAGGTTGTCAGTACATCACCCTCATTATGGTCATTGTTAAAGAATGGCCTAATTTGTATAATATAATATTAGCCGTAGTCTTTGTAATGAAAACAAGTAACCAGTTTTATTATCCAATACATTCTGCGAGCAGTAATGTGTTTTCACACAATGGTCTCTCTCATTTTTGCAGTTTGTGGATCTCTTTCATTGTAATGGTGAAACTGCATACAGATGCAGAGAAAGGCAGTGATGAAAGATTGCCATGCAGTGCAGAGGGCTGTAGCTGTAACTCAAACTGTACATAGAGTCTTAAAATAGTCCTGCCCAGTTACTAGGACCAGGTTGTAACAGCAACAGCCTACAGCTTCAGCCCACCATTATACACTCACCACAAAGGCCCTGCTCCAACATGTATTGCTGACGTAGTAAGAGGGATGTTACATTAGAAGTCCCTCAACACTAAGTTCATGTCCCTCCAGCCAGTCTCCCCTGGCCTGCCCCAATGATACTTAAAGATGCTCTTATGTTTTTGAAAAAGAATAGGTGATACCCAAGGACTATTTATCTAGTGATGCAGGAGGTATTGCTCAATACAAAATGATCGCTTGTGGAGTCCACACAATCAGATTTCTACTGCCATTCAAGACATTATTGCAATGGGCTTTTTAGGTACTTTGATTACTTTGACCTTCTTGCTGAAACAGAAGAAAAAAAGGAAAAAAAGTATCTGACATAATATCTGAAGGCTTCTCTGATTTTTCCAGCTAACAAAAAGCTTGGCTTCTTTCTACAAGCCTTTCTTCGCTTCAGAAAACAACAACAGCTGCAAGAGCACTGAACATATTTTATTATAAAAGGCACTACACATGTTTAAGTGGCATTCCACAGTAATTCATTAATTACAGTATCCTACAATACTATAAATGGGGTCTTGGTTACAATGGAGCTAATGTAGACAATTCAGTCCAGCATACCCATATGCTTACAGGAACACACACACGCTAATGCAAAAGCCCCCACACCTATACCCAGAGACTCTGGTTGTAACTTCAGGTAACTGCCAGGACAGTTCTAGGACCTCCCTATGTTGCAATTAGCTATTTAGCTATTAGCTATTTACAACAAACAACCATTCTCTGATACATCCTGCAAATAATGACACTCACTGTGCTGGATGAGTGCAAAAGCAAACCTCTAATGTGGTTATACTGAAAGCAGACAAGGTAGATATCTTTAGAAACCTGTGTCAGCACAGAGTGTCACCTGAACTCCTCACCTTCAGTAATGACTGGAGTCTTTAAAAACCTTCGTATAGTAGTATTTAAAGAAATAAGTCACAGTCTATTGCTTAAAAGAAACAAAAAATCTGAAGAGTTTACGTTTGTTTGAAATTAAAGAAAAGGAAAGTCTATGTATCTAGAAGTCAATAATTTATTTTAAATACAGCAAAGTGCTTATTTGCAGTGAAGTAACTGAGTTTCTGCACAAGTATTTGCAATTAAGTAATTCCAAAAGTGTACAGCACTTGTTTTACAAATCACCAAGCCCAGATGCTCTGTCACAGCGAAACTGGACTCGTTTATAACTCAGCAGAGAGCACACATGAACCCTCCACCATTTCAATGGCCAAAGTAACACCCAGCTCCAAGTCAAACTCTTGCTACAAAGGAGCAACTCAGGCCTGTTGTTTAGGCAGGAATCTACTCACCACACAAGCATCCAGGGATTGACGCACCCTGACTGAAGCTGACCCCAAAATACCCTGCCAGTGACAGGTTTTACTTCTTATCTTTGCTTCTCAGCAGCAGACCAAGTTCTTCTGCATTTTTACAAATAGCCATAAATTTTTCAGTTTGTGAACAAAAGCACTCTGCTTCCATTTGGTTCCCATTCCTCTTTGTTTGGCATTTGGATGGCAGAAAAAGGAGACATATCTCTATCAGCAGCATACACTGTGTTTTCCAGAAACCGTGCACAAATCCTGAGGGACAGCAATAAAAATGGTCTGTAAGTACCTTGGATGAGTTTTCAAAGTACATGCAGGATTTTTAGCTGCATGATTCCCATCTATCTTAACTGCTTCATTGCTGCTTCACAGAATAAGCACACCATGTCAAATGCCTCCTCAGAGCTTGCCGGCGTGCACATCGCCGCACGCCATCATTTTTCAATCACGGATGCGCCTGTGTTCTGCCACAGCGCAGACGCCTCCACTTAGGCAGCAAAGAACAAACAATCCGGTTATTATAAGACCCAGCGAAAGCTTTGAGCTGCGCATCGTCTTCTCCTACCAGCCTTCCTCATGCTGAGTGGTATTTTGCTTCAATAATAGTCCAGCTGATTTCTGTGAAACTATTACTCCACATGAGTGAGAACAGCGGCTTCATAACTTTTCCCATAAACAGCATCAGGCTAGAAATAGCTGGGCTCCCTATGCCTGGGAACAAGGAGGAGAATATATCACTCCTTCCTGGTTTTGTTAAAATTCCTACTGAATAGGAATTGGGAGAAGAAAAAAAATTAATCTGTTTCACTTCTAAGATATAAAATGATGATAAATCTTATTCAAAAAAACCTGTCCAAATCTAAGAAAAGGCCCAACACAGCAGGGAAGTGCAAGGCAATATACTGCACACACAAGGGACAGACGTTGCCTAGGCAGAACAGAGTTTCACAAGTGCTTACTGTAAAACCTACATATACCTACATATAAATTCAGGTGGTGAGGAGCTGCTCTTTTGGTGCACCACTGCCCACTTCTGCTTCCGGAACCACTGCGCAGGCACAAGCACATCACTACACGCATGGAGCGGCAGCCACCCAGCTTTTCAGCAAATCAAAGCCTGCCCAGAGACCTTCACTCTGGTTTCACAACAACAACAATCCAGACTGACTGGAAACAGGCAGCTACAGGGGATGTGGAGCTTGCTAAACACTACCACACAGATCTTGCAAATGGGTGCGATGGGAGATTGCTCCAAATGCTAAGATAAGGCTTCCTCAAAATATAGCACCTCTGGTGGGACGCAGACAAGCTCCCCACACAGTTAACATGGAACCAAGTTTAAAATATGCAGGAAATTCCTGCGTTGCACCACATACCTTGTTGATTTTCCTGGAGGCTCCCTCAATCTCTGCAAATACAATTTAAAAAAAAACCCTAGCCTACATAAACACTTGACAGTCATGCTCAATATAATCTTTATTTTACTCCAAACCAAACTCACAAAGAAATTAGCTGTCCAATTCTCTTCTTGCAGCAGCCTTTTACTTCAGTGCTCACATTCACCTTTGCGGTGAAAGATGTTGGCATTCTCCTCAGAGCTCTTTCACAATAGTCTTTAAATCAGGCAGAAAGTCAACCCAGAACATCACAAAGCTCTACTATCCTCAGGTCCATGCACACTAAATTATTAGCAATTTTGTGACAGAGTAAATGTTGTGTTTACTGGGAAGGATAATAAAACGGGTTAGTTGCACAGAACTTTTAAGGATCTAATCTCTTTTCAATTAGTAAAATCACAATCTCTCTTATAAGGCTCCAAAAAGCTCTGAACGTTTGGTTTGGATCTGCTTTAGCCCTTCACCCAGTGATCAAATATTAATCTGCTAATTTCATTTGTCAGAGATAACGATCCCAGGCAAGTCTCTAGGGGACGATATCCATAGCAGTGAAACAGTCAAACCACTTTCAGCAGCCTTCATGGTTGTCTTGGCAAAGGCCATAAAATGTAAAGAACACTATTAGCTTGTCATCCAGATTAGATGTATAAATACACTTGGGTTGCAGATGATTAAGTCAAATGTATCTAACAAAGTACCTCAGTTACAGCCAGTTTAGGACTTTTCTTTCACAGTAATTTCAATTTCAAATAAGACAAGAAGATTACAGAAATCAATTTCAGTTTTTAGGTCAACAATGATTTGTTTAGAGAAAAGAAATTTCTTTGCCAACTTCAGAAACATTTAAATAACCATATCATGTACATTTCCAAGTAATTAATTTAGAAAAGAACATATTTAATCACACTCTTAAGACGACTCCTGTCCCAGTGTTGTATCTCATCATGAAAGATAATAAACCTTCCCTAGTAGAAGCACTAATAACGTCACTTCCCAAACATGTTCTTCTCCATTTCCCTAATCTCTGGCTGACAGCTGTAGTCAGCTCACCCACCCTTGACAGAACCGACAGACACCCTACTTCCTATGGCCAAGGCACTCTCAGATCAAACCACAAAACTATTTTCACCTCCTAGAAGTCAAACTTTTACTCCTCATCTTTAAAACAAGCCAACATTTATTCCTTCCATTCAGCTCAGCATGGGTAATTCTATCCAGCAAAGGAAAATTGCTTTCATTCCTGCATTGACCAGTCCTGCTACAAGAACACAATATTTTTAAAAGGGCTTTTTCTCAAGAGAAAACACCATAAGCTATATTTATCTCTAACTAATCCATTTCTAGCTCTTACTCTAAGATTAAGGAATTAAAGACTGCTACAGCGGCTGTCCTTATCACATTAATTACTGTAAATTGGCTGTCATCTGAAAAAAGAAAATCCACTTCCAGGGAGTGCCTGGTTCCATGCTTCAAATAGCGGGCAAAGAGCACATTGAATATATCACTGTAACGCAACACTTGGCCAACGGAGGATGTCACACAAAGGCCATCGGTCTCAATGCTGCAGTTCTTACCCTGTCCCCGCTCCAGTTGCAGAACTGTAAATCTAGCCCCACATACTGTTTATGCTTGATTTCTGACTGGCACAAATTACTTCCAACCCCAGCATTTGGGGGGGGGGGGTGGGGAGGAAAATCACATACTAAAACTAAATGAAAAAATACATCAAATTACTATAGGCTTTGGGCACAGAATTATGCCTTCTCCTAAATCTGATTGCTCTTCAAAAAATGCAGCAAAAATCGACATTTTTAAGCAATGCTAATATTTATCTCAAAATTGCAATAGCTCTTTGGGTGCCTTCTGTAACATAAGGTGCTGCATTTTTACCCTAGCAACATAAGGACCACCACTGTTCACCTTAGAAATGCTTTTACATGCTTGCCCTGTAAGATTCTTTCCAAGGAGTTCAATATATATAAACACATCATAAAAATATAATTTCAAATGTGATTCTGGGTTATTTCAAGCTATTAAGTCTTCCCTTCAATAGCTGTCAAAAAGCTGGCCACTGCCTCTGCTGATGTATCAGGATGGTGATGTGAGAAGTGGTTAACAGCATTCGGAGTGCTAAGAAAACCCAAACCCTTCCTCCCTAGTCTCATGGGATGCACATGTGCATGTTTATCTGATGCAGCAGCAGTACAATAGTTTCTCAGCAGGATCAGAAAACCAGGCATGAAAGAGAATTTATGTATTTCAATACTTAGACATCAGCAGCAAAAAAGCAAACATCATGCATATTACAGGGATACCCTAATTCATCATTTTGTATATGCTAAAAGAAGCATGAAAAATCTTGTCCTGCTTTTGCTTTTTTATTCAGTCCTTTGCAGGCACATCATTTTGAAAATAAATTCTTCTCTATCAATGTGGAAACCAAATTATGATAAAAAAGAGTATATGTAAGTTCTATACTTTGTTAAGCTTCACATTAAAGCCTTCCAAAAACTTACTCTTTACAGGGAGCCATAGGAGATTGTTCTGAAACTAGCACCAAAGAACCTGAGACACAAGCACAAATTTTACTTTTAACTTTGATACCCTCTTTTTTCTTAAAAGCTACAAGTTGCCTTAGAGCTTCAAACTTTTAACATTCAAATTACTGTAATAGCACATTGGAGTAATTAGGCTTTGGGAGCACAGATTTTTCAAAAATCACTTTAGCACAGTAGCTAAAGGGCCGTAACACCTGTAAACAGGACTATTTCCAACTAAAAAGGTAGAGAAATTCTTAGAAGAAACATGGTGGCAAAGTAGCAAGCACTTATTTAAGAGAGAGATTCAAGTCAACAAAACCAAATTAGGTAAAAGTTCTGATTTTCAATTAGTGTCCCAATAGCAACCTGCTATATCATTGACAATACATCTGTAACCCAAAATGCCATTCAAATACAGAATTACCAGATAAAGGAATTTCACTCAGACAGATAACATTCATGCACTTGGTGACTCTTCTGGGCTTCAATGCTATTATCTTTCATTTCCCCTCCACACTACTTCCCCTCCCTGTAGCCCTTGTACAGATTCATTACACAGCCTACAGCTGGCATTGCCAAAGCCAAGACATGAATACAAAGAGAATTTCCTAATGAGAGCTAATGCAAGCTCTGGTACAGGAGAGAAATACTGTCCTCCCTGTGACCTTTTGCCTTATGTAGCCTAAAAAGGAAAAGTCACACAGCAAAACTAAGTCCTCAGACTAAACCAGTAAAGATACTTTTGACAGTCCAAGCAATTGTCAGCTCTCATTTCAAAAACTGAATTTCAAGAAAGACGGATTCGGCTTCTATAAGAGATGTCATTCTATTGAAACTGCATTTATTTTTGGAGGCGCTGTAAACTGGCTGAGCGAAGTCTTAAACGCATTAACTTTTTAAGATACTTTCCAACAACTGTATTTTGTGGAATAGCTACAAAACCCAGACTTAGTGCTTATATATCATCTCCTGAAAAGAAATCCATTCTGACATGTTTTATTGAACATAACCCAATAATAAACTCAGACTCTCCAGACCGTACCCTGGATGCGTGGCTTTATGGGGGCAGGATTCCCACCACACTATCAGATTAGGATCTGGAATGACACATTCAATTGCCTAAGTTATGTGGTGGCTGTTTGTGGAGATTAGGGGACTGCTGGTCTTATTTTTCATAAAGCTACTAAGCATTTAGCCTACTATTTCCAGCGAGTCTCATGAAAGGCATTCTAACACTGCCGCTAGCTAAAAGGAAGCCGCTGTTGCGTACACTAGTTTGTGGTTTGAACAGCTCAAATACAGCATCCCATTCTCCAGAGTATGGAAATTCGTTATCATACCCATAGATTATGTGGCAGCAGCAGCCTTGAGAAGTGTTCTTCAGTGACCCCTATTTATTCTAAGCCCAGGGAACTTCTCAGGTATCATCCAGCAGAGCAAAAAAAATATCTTTCCACGTCAATCATTCTTGGCCCGCATGCACTCTCTTACTCACGCATTTTAACTCTAAAGTGATTGGTCTTTTCCCTCTGGAGTCAGGCTGAATGATATAGCAGCTTTCTCAGTTGTGATATTAACATTTCAAGTCAAGCCTCAATCCACTTCTCCATCTGAGAGACAAGATATGAGACATTAAGCCTGTAAGCACTCCAGGGAAGTTTATTTTGATTCTCAAAATCTCTAGTGTTTTAAAGATCGGAAGTCTTTTAGTAACCAAGATGCCTCAAGTTTAAATCCCTCCCCTAGAACACAGAAATACACTGTTGAGATTTCTGATCAACACAGTCATTCTGGGTTTGGTAGCATGCTGAACCTCCCCTAGTTTTTGGAAGCACCCTAGCAAGCATGCAAGTGTGTTCTGATGGGATGTGGTGCTGTACTAAATGTGGCCCTGAAAAGTCCACTTTGTCCACGTCACATTTAAGGCTGCCTGTGCACCCAGCAGCTCACGCAGCAAAGCATGTTCCTCCATAGATTAATTAGGCTGTATGTTCACCGGCCATGGGTCGAGACTTCAGACATAAGCCTTGGGACCAATAACTCCCTTTTACCTCTTTTTATGGGGTGGCAATATCTTACTGCAGCTGAAGCAAAAAAGAAATATAAAGGGGTTGGGTCTGTCTTAATGCAGAGCCACGTGACCTGGTACCCCTCCTAGCCAACAGCAGCAGCTGCTCACTCCAGCAGGTCAGCATTTTACCACAGAACAACTCACAACAAAACCAGACAATTTTCAGACTACTATTTTTCCACAGGTCATTCAAATCTATTTTTTGGCATGGTGGTTTTAAGGAAGCTTCACTTACACCATTTCAAGAGGAAATTTTCATCTTGAACTGGTTCCAAACGACCAGCATGTTCTAGAAATAGATACCCAGCCTTTATACAACTCCCGTTTTCCCATCTAAAAGATGCCTTCAATTTTCACAAACACACAGATACATCTTTTGCTTGTTCAGCTTCTGCTTTTCAAAACCCTTTCAATATTGAAGGAGATATCCAGCTATCCAGAAGAAAAAATTAGCTTTGCCACTGTGTAATCTCTACAAGGCTGAAAGAGTTACAGAAAGTTAAAGATGGTTAGAAGTGTAAGAAACAAAGTGTAAGGACCCTTATCTTTTGCTCTATTTCCCTCAGAAAAGAGAAAGAATGGTGTTTTTCTCCCCTTTCTTCTCTACCAAATATCCTTCTAACTTTCCAAATTTTCAGGAGGCAGGGGGCAAAGCTGTAAAATTAACACTCAGAAAATAAACAACTCATTGAAAATTCTGAAAAGCCCAACAAACTTTATGTAGCACTGGACAGAAAGAAAGAAAGAAAAAAAAAAGAAAGAGACACAACTCAAACAGTTGAAAGGGCCACATGACTCATTAGTTGTTTAGCTGTAGTTTTCTATAGTGTTCTTTGGACCAGAAAGATAGCTCCACCATACTCAGAGATGATTCTTAGAAGAGAGGAGAAAAAAGACGTAGTTAACCACTGCACCACTATGGCCAGTCCAGTAGTAACCTGGAAGAGGAACTGCATAACGAACTCACTCTGAAAAGTTCTAGTACTGAAATTCATATTACAATCGGTTACCTTACTGCTGCAAGACTTAAATGCCATTTTACAATCACAGTTCAGCAGTATATGAAGTTAACTCCCCACTGAGATGCCTAATGTTAAAAATCCACATTATGAAATAAACTTAAAGAAACTAATAGATATAAGGAAAATAAAATATTATTTAGCATAGTTCTTGGTCCTGCAATACCATTCTACATGAACTCATTAAGTCATCTAGCTGGGTCTCACCCGTATGATTTGATTACTGTTCCTGTTAAAAATATGCGTATGCATCCCCATACCCAACCAGTACATGCCTTTTGTTCCAGAAAAGACACAAGAGCCCTCTACCATAGCATCCTAAAATGGCAATTCAACTTGAAAACTGGTTCACCACCAGTAGTGCTCTCCCTTTCCAGCTCCACAAACACTGCAGACACATACAGCTGAGCACCTACACAGCTTCACTACAACATCTTGGCTCTTTTGGCTACATGCAGAAAGAGATTTCTCTATTTTTAATTATTCCAACCCAAACCTAGCCCAGGATCTAAGGGCAGATATTTGAGCCAGACGTCATCAGCTTAGAGAGGATGGGGAAGGCCACAGATGGTACTCTGTAGCAACCCAGGGTCAGCAGCCAGGGAGCAGACCCTCAAGCAGAGCTTTATCTGGAGCAGTTTTATGGAGCCCCACAAGGACTAGAGCTTGACATAAGGAAGGAAAACTTCCTCACCATGTTTTTCTGTAGACCTCTTAAGAGGGGAAAGGTAAGATCAAACGGCTTGTGTTTCTGCAACACTCCTGCTGGCACCTGGAAGTCTGGATCAACATCCCATTACACACTGGAGAGCCACACATAAGTAAAAATAAAGTGATACAGTAATGGCAGGAAACAGCTTTACCCCAAGTCTAAACTCTGCCTGACACCCAAGTTAAAACATATTAGAGAGATTCTGGCTTCACCACACTCCGCAGAAAAGCTCCCATGAATGTGAAAAGAGACAGGATTATATTAATGTTATTCACCCCAATCACTGATGTCTACCAAGGCAAAGAGAAACTGATCCATAAAACAAAGGGAGAAGTGTTATATTATTCTGTAAAACACAGCCATAACTGTAGATGCTGAATAAATATGAACTAGCTTCAAATATAATCCATACTTTTATTTATTTATATCTTAATGAAATATTCTCTTTCAGAGCCAAAGCATTACACACTTGCTCTCAGCTGTAAGGTAATTTTTATCTGGAATTCTCTGACACACAGATATCAAAGTACTGTAAATAATAGAAATAGACAAAGAGAGAATCATCTTTAAAATACAAGAATACATGGATATTTTACAAGTTAATTGAATCTGCTTATAACACGTAAAGTAACTAAAAGATAGCACTGACTAATGTCTTATTTCCCAGATCCCTACATTATTTCCCCCCCCCGCAAGATAAGAAATCCTTGAAGAAAAAAAATCAGCCGTAAAAATGCAAAGTCTAAGAACTATAAAAAGCAAAGTGGAGAGAAGACAGGACCCTAAACAGCTTACTTGTAACTGTAGTGCCCAGTCTCAGATGAAAAACTCAGAAAAACTTAGATTTTTCAGAAGGGCTGCTCTCCCCTTGACATCCCCAGCCTACCCCCAATTTCAGCAGCACCCAGTATATTTCCATCTTATAAGGCCAAAACAACCCAAACATATTAGAGCTTGTGGCACAGCATCTCTGGACCAGGCAGTGTAGAATCAAGCAATAACCACTATACACATGTCTCCTGTGCTAGGATCACCTCCTTGACCACTAGATCATCCAGATGCCCAACCACAGGAAGAAGCAGGGGTCACTTGGGTGAGCATCACCCAGCACTATGGAAGTCCTGCACACCCAACCCAGTCCATCCCTACTCCATCAGTGGGGCACCCACAGCGCTATGACCATCCCCCATCTTTCTGCATCTCAAAAAACTCCCTTTTTCCAGTCGTTACGTACATTATGTACGTTAAACCCCAGGTGGCACTTACTCACATGAATACATTGGTACCTAGTCACCAGGCAGAGAGTCAGCACACAGCTTTTCACATCCAGGGCTTAAGAACCAGAACGAGGCACTACTAATATCCCACGCACATCCCACGATGTGGCAGTCAAACAGCTGTTGTGTAGACCTGGTTTGATTACATCATTAAAGCACCCTACTTCATCATTTAAAAGACCTTATAGTGGCGTGCTTCCTCCTACTTTGACTTTAAAAGCAACAATAAAATCACCCCAGTTTCCCTGTTTCACTCTGAGGGAGCCCAGCAGGCTGTACATGAAGTGGATCACACCACCACCCACAATTCGGTGTTCAGAAACGAGGGGAGTTACAGTATAACCAGAGTGTGGTGCATGTACTTCTCCATCAGGTTTCTAGACTGTACCCCCATCTGCGCAGACATACCAGAAAGAACAGGTGCCAAAACTAAATGTAGAAGTCTCCATTCTCTCTCCAGAAAAGGCACCCAAGCTTTCTCATCAAGACAAATCTTCCATACAATAATTAAAATACACCTCCTATTCAAGGAGAGAATGATGGAAGTTGAAACAATCAGTTGAGAAAGGAAAACAGTACTAGCTTCCATCCTACTCCACTACGAGAAACCACCACGTTTTTCTAAAAAGAAGTCTATCAAAGCTGAAAGGCAGAAAACAAAGTAGATACTTAAATTAGAAATTACTTAAATTGAATTTTATATGAAGAATGCTCAGAAGCTGGCCTGTTTAAAGACAAACCTCGAGTTTTCTGCATGGCTGAAATCACATTAGCAGAGGAACGATAGCCTTGTGTGTTCGTCAATCTATTACCGTCACGTTAGAAACAGAATATTGCATTAGCATGCAAGAGGATGCAAGCCAGCACTACAGGGGAAAACCAGTATTCCTGTTGTAAGCACCACAGAATGGCAGTGCAGATTCATATAAATAATGAGTCAAATGGAAAAAAGTGAGCTTGCACTGTTCTGAGGCTTATGCACCTTGATAATACTGATATTGCATTCATTTTCATGTGTCGACTGTTCTGAATAGCCTAGCAAAGGTTGGTGTTTTACATTGTTGGGATGGGAGCCTCTCCTTCCTTCTCTCTCATTTCCCTAAAAAAAATTTTTTTTTAAATTAAATGTAAAGCTCAGATGTCCTGAAATCTTTCATCCACTGGCGACTGCCAACATTCAGATTAAATTCAAAAGGTTTACTGCAGCTCTCACAGTCTTAGCTATATAATTTACAAAACTCACTCAGAGTCACTCCAATCTAATTTGCAGTTCAGCAGCGATCATCGTTTGCTGACTGCACCTAGCTGAAGTTTTTCTTTTGAAGATCAGAAAAAAAAAAAAAACAACTCTTGACACCAACAGCTTTACTCCAGGAAATGCCTTGAGAGACATTACCAGCAGGTAGCCTGGTATGCCTCTTACAGAGCAATGCAAACTTTGTTCCTACTTATTCTCATTGTCCTTTAACAGAAATGAGCCAAGTCACAGCCCATGTTCCAATCCCCAAAAACCCAGGAGAGTCTGGGCTGTAAATTTCATTGCTCTGGTCTGTACTGGTCTTTTCTACTTCCTGAAGAAGTTTTCTTCTTCCTTCTTGGAAGATATTAGCAGATATGCTGACTACCACATCTACATGCTACTTATATCCAGATCTTTTACTCCCTTCTGGTAAGTTGTATGTTCTAGTGAAGTCCCAAGAAATGGTCATGCAGTTCCTGGCTTTTCTGCTTTTTGAGGTCAAAACTCTGCTGACTTGGGCAAGGGACACACCTATATTGCTTTTCACAAAGAAGAGGAACTAATGTTCTGGGTAAAAAGAGGGTTCAAACTATGACATCTATCAATAATGAAAGGAGCAGTTCAAAGAAAAAGGATCTTGTCTGAAGCTAGCCAGGCTGCAGATTCACTTCTCCAATGAGGTTCTTGTAAGGCCAGCACTGTACCAGCCTAGACCCTTGAAGAAGGCTGGGCAGAAGGCACTGGTGCACATTGCTGGGCAACGTTTAAATCACCAGTATCAGGCTCCTGAAAACTGCAGGCTTAAGGCAACCAAGACTACTGGTTATTTTAACACCAAATTTGGCAAATCATTTCGGCTGAAAGCGTGTTTTGCATTTAAAACTTTTCATTTTGACATCATTCAAATGCTTGGAAACTTTGCATTTCAAAAGGCACTGAAGCATAAATACAGGGAAAAAAAAACATTTCTGAGATGGAAGAGTTCCCAAAGACAACATTTGATCCAAAAACATCTTCTCCCCTTCAGCCTTTCATTTTCTTCAGCAAAAAGTCAATTTTTCACTGGTCCACCTGGGAATCTGAGGGAGAATTAGGAAAAATGAGAAAGGGGAGATAGGGACAAACCCCTAGACCCTGAGGCATCTGGACTGCTAAGTCATGTCATTGAAGGCAGCGTGCAAGACCAAATAAAGAGCTAGCCAGTATTGCAGCACCTCAAGCAAGAGAAACTGAAGCGTACATGGGTCCCAAGGTATAGGGCCCAAATAAACAGCCTGCCGCCTGTTCAAGCAGAAAATCTGCTTCACTGTTAGGTTCTAGTATCTCCACATACTCCTGCCTCCAGGTTAAATCACTCCTACTGCCATCTCAGCATCACAAAAGCAGAGATCCTCAACGCGGTCATCTAATTGTAGACTCAGATACCTCTAAATGCTAGGCCTAACATGCAACTGCCAGAGATGCAAGCAAATAGGCAGTTCTCTGCTCAAAAGCCACTTAGCCAGCTGTCAGCAGGCAATATATCAGTACCTCAGACTGCTGCATCCCACTGATTTGAAGGCAAAATCCCAACAGATTTATGCAATAGGGCTTTTTAATTAATTTGCAACCTAATACACTTTCAA
Source organism: Laterallus jamaicensis coturniculus (assembly GCA_022605575.1). Lineage (NCBI taxonomy): Eukaryota > Metazoa > Chordata > Aves > Gruiformes > Rallidae > Laterallus > Laterallus jamaicensis. Next base: position 11,229,131 of record JAKCOX010000005.1, read on the forward strand.
ACAGCATAGTTTAAGGGCTTTAAAAAAACAGACAAAAAGTATGAAAGGAAAAAACAAAAAAATCAGTATATATGTCTTCCACAACCACCCTTTCCTTACAATAACCATTTCAGGTAAAAATCTGGTCAGCTACATTCACAGTCTTTCCTTAAAGTGGTGGGAACAGGTACCAACACAACTAAAACCAGCAATTTTAATAAATCTACTTGTATTTGCCTCCTCATGCACATAGGCTTATGCTGCAAAACAATTGTTCATAAAAGCCAATTTTCTAGTACTACTATGCTGAAATAACTTGTAAAACTTTGCTATTCAAATAAACAATCTGTGAGAATCTGTTCAGTAGGGAGGTAATTTTATACTGCTCATCAATATTTCAATGGGGGCAGAAAGGAAATGTAATAGAAAAGCCTGAAACACTTTAGACCCCCATTCTCCAATCCACTTCTCCCTTCGGACTTTTCAAGAACTGTGGTAAAAGGGTTATCTATCTGTTCTCTCTGCAACTTTGCAAGAGTTACGTTTGAATTGCCATCTCCATGTGGACACTGCTGGCTATTAAGATGTGCATACCCTACAGGGGTGTAATTAAGGAAGCATTAAGATGTTTTCACCAAAGGACAGCTCATTCCTTGCAGCTTGCTCTCTTCTTTTTTTTTTCCAGCAGGTTAACTACTTGGCAGCCCTTCCATGTCCTAGAGTCGATTTGCCTCCAAAGGATGGAGGTGAGTGGGCAGGACCCAGCAGTTCATCTTCTCCTCTCTCATTTATTACCACATCACTCAGCAGTGCTGCTGACCTTCCTCACCTTGGAAACAGGGACCACACACCTCTGGGGCCAGCAGGACCAGACAGGAGCAAATTCCCTTCAAAATAATCTACCTAATAAATGATAAAAATATTAACAGTACAAGGATAGCCAAGCAGTTCAAATATTTTAAAAGCAAGATGTTATTTTATTTACTCCTCTGCTTGCCGCCTCCTCCCCTCCCTCTAAATGGTTAAATTACCAGTAATTGTGCTGCCAGCCATAGCTATGTGTGCTACAAACCAAATGTTTACACTTAATCTTCAGCTCAAAGTACTTCATCTTCAGCTCAAAACAGTCACTTCAGAAGCGAGCACTGGGTTATGAATGGAAAATGCCATGCTCCGTCCTGACAGGAGGGCCATCACTGCTCAAAAGCCTTCTGTGTGACAGCCTACAGCAGCAATGGCATCTTAAAACATCACACACCACGTCATGTCGTTTATATGTCTCTGCCACATTCCTGAAGCAACAACAGGAGACCATTAGGAGGAGGCAACAACGAAGGACAGTTCCCACGAAAGGAACTGATTGTAAAAAGGTCAAAGAGGGGGAAAAAAACCACCCACAACCAAAAGCCAAGGTCTCTCGGTCTCCAGTCCCCTGCAATCAGTGTATGCCCTGCGCAAGGTGACATTTGCCCCTGTCCTGGGTTCAGCCCAGCAGGCTGTGTTAGCCCTGAGAGTATTCCATACCAATTGCATCATGATCAGACAGGCTGCCCCCCCCCCTTTGCAGGGGCGACTTCGGACCCAGGCACGGGAAGTCCCGGTCTGGGCAGGCGCAGTGCCAGTTCCGGGGGAGACTCCGGACCTATCAGAACCTGCTCCAGGCACGGGAAGTGCTGGTCTGAGCAGGCGTGTGGGAGTTCCGGTTTCTCTCTCGCTCTCTCTTTTTTGGGATCGGCGTGGCAGGCGGTGGTGAGGGGGGTGGTCGGGGGTGCTGGGCTCGGAGAGTGCTGCGTTCGGGAATCTGAATCGGTTCGGGCACAGCTCAAATGACATAGTGTGGGGAGAGGTTTGCACTGTATATAATAGCACTATAGTTAGTTGTTTTCATACTTTTCCCTGTTGTTTAGTAAACTATCCTTATCTCAACCTTGCAAGGCCTTTGGTTTTTTTTCCTCTGGCTCTGCAGCCCCTTTCTTAGCTCCGTTTGCCCATCCTCCACCTCAAAGTGGTAGGGGGCTTCTTTTTTTGACCTTTGTGGCCTCAGCTTTCCGCTGAGGTGTAAACCACAACAGCCCCCTTCACCCAACCTTGCTGCCCGCACAGGACAGCCAGCAGCTCAAGCGATGCTCAATGAAGGAGCAAAAGGGAAAACCACCCGTAGCAGAAAACTGCAGCTCAGTCTCTGGGGATAAAAGTCACTGTGGGACACAAGCACAATGGTTAAGAAAATAGGGATGAAATTAGCTTTGCAGAAGCTCCTAAGGGAATTTAAACCCCCTTGCATACCTGGAGGGAGACAGTCTTTACCATCAAGGGTGCTGGCTATTCCTACTGTGCAAAGCTGACCGATGCTAAAACCCAAGGTGACATCCCAGTCAGCATTAATAAAACTATCATTCAGCACCAGCAGCCTCATAAACTGAAGCAAAGGAGGCTGGACAATGTCAAGTCAGTTGTGAGGGAGAGGAGAGGCAACTCATCTCCAACACCATAATTCCCTGAGTCTTCTCATACAAGTTTTGGGATGCAGTACAAAAGCAGCATTTGTTTCTCTGAACGCTGCCTCCTGGTTTTAGCATGCACCCAAACTTCTCCTCCTCCATTTTTTACCAGATACCAATAATGACAAATTACTCCCATTTCCTCTGAGGGAAGCACAGATCCCCCTTCCCGGGCTCTTCCGCACAGCCAAAGCCATCTGCAAAGCAATCTCCTGGAAATAGCTGCACGACAGCTACGGGAGAGCATAAAAGATTAATCAGGTACAGGATGGAGCTCTATATACAATTTGGTATTTAAAGTGCTTCTGCATTAAGAATCAGATAAATCCTGAGCAGGAGAATGAACTTCTTGAGCAAGTTTAAATGTGCTTAGATCTGTGATTGATAGATATGAGTGACTGCTTCACACTCGAGGGTGACCCTATTCATGCTCTTTCCTCTGACAACAGTTCCAGAATAAATTGCCCTGACTGACAAATACATAATAAAAAAACATCACTCTGGAAACCCGCTCACTTAACCCATAACTCTACACCCGTGCTTTAGTAAAATTACTAGGCGAGTCAGTCTAGCAGTGATCAATTTTGGTGACTTAATCATTTTTATTCGAGGTTGTGATGGATAATGATGAATCCATTCCAACTTAAATGTGCCTATCATCTGAAAAATTCCTTTCAAAAATATTTTTGAAATTAACCCTTTGTTTTTGTCCTTCAATGTCACCTGAAATACTTTCAGGAACACATTGTGTATGAGTATGGATTTTGTTCGGAGAAAACATCAGGAAAGATCAAAGAGTTACGGTAATGCTAAAAGGTGATTTCAAAATCAAAACTGTGCCAGTTCAGAAGTCGCTACATGGAATCCAGGAGTCAAATTCATTGTTGCCTCTTTAGCATTTTTCTCACCTATAGTCCAGCCAAGTCTGGAAACCATGTGCAGATGCATAACCCAAAACCAGTTGTATATACAAGTCAAGCCACAAGCACCAAATTCAATCAAATTGCCAGAGCAGGTAGAAAGGGAACAGATTACAAGTCCAAAGTGTGAGCTTTTTCTTTTTTCCTTTTGTCTTTCCCAAACAAGTCTGGAGCATCTCCCCTATGAGGAGAGCCTGAATAAGCTGGGACTGTTCAGTCTAGAGAGAAGAAGATTAAGGGGAGACCTAATTGGTGTTTACAATTATCTTAAGCATGGGATGCAGGGGGAATCAGCCAGCCCCTTTTCAGTGGTTAGTGGAGACAGAACAAGGGGCAATGGCTGCAAGTTAGAACACAGGAAGTTCCGCACTAACATGCGGAGGAACTTTTTCACAGTGAGGGTGACAGAGCCCTGGGACAGGCTGCCCAGGGAGGTGGTGGAGTCTCCTTCCCTGGAGATATTCAAGACCCGTCTGGACGCCTATCTATGTAGAATGAGCTAGGGAGCCTGCTTTGGCAGGGGGGTTGGACCTGATGATCTCTTGAGGTCCCTTCCAACCCCTACAATTCTGTGATTCTGTGAATCCCAGTCAAATTCACTTTCTTCTCTTTCTGGCCTTAGCAGGAATAAAGGTTATCTCAGTGGAACCTTGTGAGCAATTGGACTGAGGTTTCAGAAAAATCAGAAGAGACAGCCTAGTTTGTTCTCACCTGGGCTGGTTTCACGGAGCATCAAGCTACTTTTATTAAAAGAAAAAACAGAAACTTGGGGTTTATCCCTCAGGTAAGCAGCCATGACCCAGTCAGTATTCAGTGAGGAAGCAGCTTTACTGAGCAAGGAGTCTATTTACATATTCACTGTTATTACCTTAATAGCACTTTAAAGGAATTGGGTAATCGAAGTTTAATATGTAGCGAGGATTGCTGTTAGCACAGCGAACCGAGGTAGTGATGACTCTGTGCTGCTGTTAGGGAAGAAAGCCAGAGGCAGAGAAAGAGACAAGAGTGCTCCAAGTGACCAAGAGGGCACATGGGACTGCGACTGCCTCTGCCTCCCAGTACTTGGAATAACACTTCCGTGACTTTCGCTAAAGCCGCTGCCTCTCACTGCTGCACGGGCTAGAAATAAACAGCTGTGACTCGACACGCTTTAAGAAGTAATAATCATCAAGCAAGTTCACCAGCATAAGAGGCCTGTGAAAGAATTAAACACAGGATGCACAGAGAAATCGCCTGCCGACAGAGCAGAGCTTATGTCATGTATAAGCAAACGAAGTGGTAAAGTAGAAATCACGGCATTTTCATGTAAACCCCAGGCAAAAAGCTAAGGGTTGAAAACCAGGCTGGAGTGTGAAAAAGCACAGCTAGAAACACAGCTTCTGGCACAGGCAAAGGCAGCTCTTGGGGCAGGAGGGTAAGCTCTTGCAGATATCTGTGGGTAGCAAAGGGACTTGGGAGGAAGGACAGAGGCAGGCACAGCCACCCCATGCTGCTGCTCCACAAGAAGGTGTCATCTCCGGGCACCTCTTCTACCCACCTAAACCTCAGCACCAGGTAGGGAAGTTGCCACACCATCTGGCTACGGCACAACAGATTTTTAGTGCTTCCTTGTGTAGGTACAAAAATAACTGTCAGACAGCAACGTTCCTGACTATTAAAACTACGTCTATTCAGATATCTAAATTAATGCATCCCAAAGCTAATGTCCAGCCCTCTCATTCAGAACAATCCCCAGACACATCACTTATACCAGCCTCACTGGTTCCAAATTGTACCAGAAGCCGGGGAGAAAGAGTGTTTTCCCCATAGCCCAGGGCACCAACAAGTAAACAAAGCTTATTTTCCCCACTGTCCAGCCTACACACATTACAACACCATGCTATAGCACAGCCCAAAACAGATGAAATGATCTCCTTTCACTCAATGAAGTTTTCTAATCATTAGGCAGATACTACAAACCAATATTTATAAAGTCTTCTGTCTTTTATCAAGCCATCAGGAACTAGCCCATGGATAATATAGCCATAAATAGATAATGAAAAGCTAGGAATTGCCTCCACCAGTTGCTACTTCTTTTCTTAACTTCAAAACCTCATGTACTATTTGCTCCAGCAGCATGAGAGCCTTAAAAAAAGATGTGCTAACAAGGAATATTTTCCTTAGATTGGCATCCCAGAGATGAGATTTATTATTTGGGTGTAATCTTGCGGCCTTGGTTCGTAGCAAACTTAAAGGTGTTAACTGTGCTTTAAGCTCTTTGAGAACATCCACACCCTAGCTAGCAGCTAACTAAATCACTTTCAACAAGGACCTAGTCAAATTGGCACGTGTTCTGTACACAAGGCACAAGGTAAATTGTACACAGCAATACACAAAGCCTGAGTTATCTTTATTTACTCCCAATGTTGAGTCCTTTCCTTGGTAATCCCTTCTCATCCCAAGAAAAATTCAAGCTTAAAGGAGTAAATGTAACTCCAGGTAGAACCACTCTTGCTGGGTCTGATCCTGCAGAGTGCTGAGCTGCAGCAGCTCTCACCAGAGGCACTCAGGGCAAACAGACCCATGAGCGGTCTCTCCAGTTAGAGGCTACAAGTGGAAGAGCAGTGAGCAAAGTGGGATGCTGGGCTGGATATACCACTAGATCCAGGCTTTGTACTTACAAACAGAGCTGAGTACACTTCTGGGGTACAGCCAGTGCCACAAGAAACAAGTTGTTTCAATAATTCTCCTTTACATATGGATAAACTACTGTAGTTTATGGGCTGTGTTGGTTTGGGTTTGGTTTTTTTTCCTGGCCACATTACAAATGCTAAACAGCATATAATACAGATGATGAAGCTCCAAGCAGACTACACACGGGTTGTTTGCCAAATACTGCACCTTATGGACTGGCTGCATTAGCACAGTGAGGAAGGAGAGCAGAGTGCTGGTGAGGCATGAATAATATATGCTGCCTACTCGATTCTGTAATCACACTTAAACTATTTGTTTTCCATATTACCAATGGAAATAAGCAACATAAAACTGTAGGGTTTAGTAAGCGCATATTTTGTTTCACATGGAGGAACATGAAGTCATGGGTACAGTGAGAGTATTAACTAGGCTTGCATTTCTAGGTGCTGTTAACTTCAGAAAATGCTACTGAATTACACTGGCAGGTGAATAGTTCATAGCTAGCCAGGCGTTTCACCACATTGCAGGCGTGTAGAAAGAGCAGAGAACAGAATTTAAGCACGCCCCTTGGTTCACTCAAAGACTACTGTGGTGAGTAAGCAGCCTTATAGTGCTCCTCATTCTCCTTCCTCATCCTTGCAGGGGAGTGTCCCTTCTTTAACCATAGGGCACAAGGCTAGCAACTGATATAACCAAACATTCCCCCGTAATGGGACAGGAAATTTAAAAAGTTGGTGTCAAATTTAGAAACACAAGGCTAATACTGCTGGCAAAACTAGTTCAGCCAGCATGTGCACTATGCAACCCTTGCATGGGATTGATGGCCACTCCAGGAGAGCCAGGCAAAAGCATCAAAGAGATTGTCATCTATAAACTCCCTGTGGCCTTTGCTAAAGAGGTGGCAAGCACATCACACAGAATTTCAGGAAGAAAACAATTTCCTTGTCACGAGGAATGAGGAGCCTTCACCCTGATACTTTTAGAGCCACTCCTGTACCACAGCCACCCTGCCACTTCTGCCTTTGCGTCCAGCCCAATGGCTTGTCCCCTACTTCCCAGCACCAGCAGGGCAGGCAACATTGTGCAATGGGGATGAGGATGCCACACGCTCCAGTAGCCAAGGGAGAGGTGACCACCTCGACAACCCCTTACTCTGCTCACCTTCAAGACCTTGTGCCAAGTACCCAAGGAAAGACCCTCCTGTGGGCAGCTGTGCATGCAGTCTAAACACAAAGCCAGTGGTGCTGGGACCCCATTCCTGTAGCCAGGGACCCAGGGAGCATCTGCAAGCAGCCACATGAGGAAGCTGCATCCATAGGTCAATCACCTCTGTATGCAGGATGGAGACATGCTCGCTTGGCATCTGCAAGACTTCACCAGCCTGCAGGCACCCAAGTCGTCTGAGATTTGGGCTACAAAGCCACAGTGAGCTCCCCAGGTGTTCAAGGCTTGTAACATAGCCCAAACAAGCAGCATTTTCACTGTGGAAAACCACACAGAAACACACACCCCCCTCCCCTCAGCCCCCCCCCCCCCAAAAAAAAAAAAAAACACCCCACACTTGTAAGTACAGACCCCCTGCAAAAGCTCTATCAGATCTGCCCCAAAGGGCTGAGGGAAAGAGCAGAGGCCAGGCCTCCAGAGACAGAAGGTCACTAGGATTATTTCTTTAAGGAAACAAACCTAATATTTTCTCTGCTTTCCCCCTCCCTCAAAAAACAACAAACAAAAAACCCACAACACTGAAATTTCTTCTAAACAAATGAACACCATGAGAGCTGGAGGCAGTCACCCAGCATGGAAAATTAGCTCAAATCCTGGAAAGTTATCAAACAGAACAGAAAATAGTCTTATAATGGGAAATGTCAGGCAACCCTAGTAAAAAGTGAATCTTCCAATCCCACCTGTAATCACCCACCACTGCACTCTTAATAGGGCATCTACAATTATACACAGATGGTGAGAGATGGTGCAATCTTCCACTGATGCTTGTGGTTATATATTTTGTTAAACAAAATGCTCAGGCAAATTAAGGGCACTCCTGGAGATTTCTCCTTTATCTCTTAAAGATCACCTCACACATCAGAGGGTGAGACTTAGCAGCCATAACAGTATAGAAACAAACTGATAAAACAGATAACTTCTGGTTTATGCTAGAATTTTATATTACCTATTGTTAGCTTATTCTGTAAGATGATGTTAACATTTCTTTTATAAAATTGATTTCACGTAAGTCTTTTACATCGAATGACAAATCAGTTTAAGAGTTCTGTTTTCGACAAAACACAAAGGGGAAATAAAATCATCTTATTCACAACCAGGGCACAAAGAGAGATCATTTTGAAGTAAGTTTGGTATAAGTAGAATTTTATTTCTGGAAAAAAAATATATAGTAAGACATTTTTAAAAGCCCTTTTGTGTTTTTAAAATAAATTGCATGGTGCTCAGAACACTTCAAGGAGGTGGTTGGTTTGAAATCCATATGTCAGAGTTGGTATTCAAGTTTTAACTTAAAAGTTACTCCATTTTTTTCAAGAGGAAAGCCTTATTTAATTCCCCATAAAATTTGCACCAAAAAAATTCATTTTTTTAATCATCCTGTTTCCTTTTTCTGATATCAAAGAGCATAATTTACACAGAGAAATTACTTGTAGTTGTTCTTCATTACCTCTAATTGTTTTTTCTGTTTAAACATGAAAGCTTCCATTTGCTCCTTAAAAATGTAAAGGTGGCTTAATTTCCTGAAGACTATTTGCAAATATTTTTCCATCCAAAGAAAGAACCATGGCAGCTTCATTATATCAAAGCTATACAATGCTCATAATCACCAACATGACTTCACAGTAAGTGGCAGCAAATACAAGAGGCTATTTAAGGTTAAACTATGAAACTAGTTACCTCAAAATAGTTCACCAGCCACTTCACTAATCACAGAGAGCACCAGCTAGCTGTTCAAATTATTCTGGAAAGCACTGACATTATTTGGCTACCATTAAAACTTTTCAAAACTCATATTTTCATCTAATTTATACTTTAAACTTATTCTCTAAGAGCATGGAACATTTGAAATACGTAATCTTCTCAAACCCCAGTGAATCTTCGCAAGATAACACAGAGAATAAAAAGAAGTTGAATTCTTGTGGTAGAAACATTCTTGTCGTAAGATAAAGTCACTATAATTAAGATGAATTTTGTTGCACACCTACTCACAGATCAACTCTTGATGAGACGAGACAGCTAACAAGGCAAACGCACAAAGACTCTCAAGGAAGGAAAGATCAGAGTAGCACATTTTAAATCATGGTAAAACCCTAAGGAAAGTATGGGGCTTCCTTCTTAGTTAAATATCCAGAGGAAGAAAGAAAACCATATTATTTTCTAGACTGAGCAAGCAAGTGCGCTTTTTCCCCATCCCTCACCTTATCATCACCACTTTTTCTGGTCCTTCTGCAAGCAAACCATTAATTACCACACTCAGAGAGAGAACAAAGAACCACAGACCTGAGCTGCTTTTGAATTTAGCACTGCCCTTTCATCATTGCCAGCAAAATGAAGTTAGCTTGAGCACAAGGAAGTAATTATACCAGTTATGAAAGAAAAAAAAAAATCACATTTAGTCAGATATTATAACATTACCCTTGCAGTTTAAGATAACAGCAGCTTCTCCTGCTAAACGCCATAAAGCTTACACTATATGTTCCTGGAAATCAGAATAAATGCACATGGTAAACAGACAAATTAAAAGAAATGTTAAGATTCTCAATATTAATTCATTTACTAGTCTTAAAACGGAGTAACTTGTGTTGAGTAACCAAATCCCTTTGATTTCATAAAATTTGGATAAGATCAGTCCCTTTTATCCATGGAGTTAGCACAATATGTGTGACAGAAGGCCTTTTTTCACCATTTAGAAACAGTTGAGTCAAGCAGGGCAAGAGAATAAGCTTCACAATCGGTTGCAAGACTATTTCGTCCCCTTTGATTGTAAATTCATACTCAAAACCACCACCTTTCAAGACCACATACTAAAAGTTACTGGGGTTGGTTTTATGCTTTTCAATTGAGTTGTAATGGGTTTTTTCCCCCTTCCCCAAGACACACAGCAAGACATCCAGGCAACTGGCATCTTGTGTCTCAACAGGCATCACAGAAACAAGATCTGACTGGTCTTTTCTTGTGTTTCTACAGACAATACCATTTTTATTTCTCTTTCTTCCACAATATAACGTGCAATAAATTTTTAATACCTCTTTGCAATCTTCATACCTCACAACTCAAACATTATTGCAGTAGTCATCTAAAGACCAGGAGAGTCATGTTTGAGGAGCAGTTGCAAATAACAGCATGTACAGATGCACTAACAAAGTTACCATGGCTGAGAGCAGGGTAGCTGTAGGTCTGCAGCCCTCAGAGATGGACTTGCACAAAACCAAAGGGCTCTCAAGGCTCTTCACCTCATAATATTCACTAAACTAAAAGCCTCAGTGCCCTGGTAGCAGCAACTTGGCTATGGTGAAGCTGTGGTAACTCTGAAAAAGAGTAACATAATCAGAAAACCAGACACATCCTCCCAGATCATCAGCTATATCATCACATATCCTTAAATTAACACCCCAATCTTTTAGTTTCATTTCCATTGATGGCTTATACCAAACTGTTTGCTGCAGCCAAAAACCTCTTCCTGACAAGAAACTTTCTTCCCTAAAGGGAAACAGCCTGCTTCATCTAGCTTAAAGTTTAATTACACACCCTCTGGGACTTTTCCTGATCCAATATGCAGCATCTTGTAGGCAGCCCCAAGCACAAGCGTACTAAATAGCCCTGTCAGCTAGGAACAGCAGTCAGCCAGAGCCATGAGGAAAAACACTGAGCAGAAATACCTAGGCTCAGGTTGGAGGGCTGCAAAAGAGTCACTGAGAACATGGGTGCAAAAAGGTGAGGGGAAATGCTTGGGCTAATTAGTGAATGAGAGACCTGAATAGGCAAAAAGAAATAAAGCAGCCCATTCTCTGCCCTCCTGGGACACATGCAGACCAACAATCAGCATGACACCAGCAATTTTTGTACCAGATTTCTTCAGATCACTATAGAGAATGAAAAGAAGGGCAAAGGATTCCAGTCCAAGGTTTGCCTTTTTTTCCCCCCCAAAGATGACATCTGCGATGTTATTTTAGCAGTGGTTAACCAGAACTATGTACTCATTACAGGTCGATTTGCTGGCTTTGACTTTGCTAACCACACTTGCCATATAGAGAACTGGGGGGAAAAAAGCTGAATCCCTTCAGTGGATTATTAATCCAGCTCCTGCACTACCTCCTAAAGCTACGCTATCCCCTGGGGAGCCATTTGCAGCACCTTTTATCAGCAATAGTTCAGGTCCCCAGTGTCAAAGAGGTTTTTAAAATCCACAGTCACCTTCACAATGAAAATTTTGGCTGAAAACATTGTCTTTTGACAATCAAGGTCAAAGTCATATGCAAGAATTTCTCTTCACCATTGTAAAAGCAGTATTTCTGGATAACTAAACATGTAGAAAAAAACCAGAACAAGAGTAGAGTAAATCAGTTTTACCTCAGAAAGAAGCTAAAGGCATTAAAAATAGAGGAGATTGGTGCCATTCATCCAGTCACAGGTCAATTTTCTTTGCTTAGTTTGTGATAAAACAAGCCTCATCTTCCTGGTGTTTTCACTTTGGGATTCTTCACACACATTAAACATTACAAGTGAAAAAACCCCATCCATTCTTTAGCAGTGAAGACAAGGCTCTTCATGGCTACTTTACAGGGATTTAAATAGGACAGCGCAAGGTGAAGAGAGTTGTGGAAAACTTGCTGACTGCATTTTGACCCAATTCTCTGAATTCCTGATTTTGAAGGGACTACACCACTGTTTAAAATCCCAGGGGCACAGATATCAAACTTCAGAAAACAAACCTCATCAAACATTAAACACTTCAAACCGCACAAGATTAAGAAGAGGGATTTTAGTATAAATCCGTCTTATGTTCGGGATCACTAATGCCAGCAGAGGGCTTGCTCTTAGAATGAAGAAAGGCAAAAATTAATAGGCAAATACAGTGTAGCAAAATAATTTTTAATTACTACTTAGGACAAGCAGGCTTCTGAAGGGCAGCCTTCTTTCTTGCCTGCCAGCTCAAAAGAACAGACCAGTTTGAGAAGGAGGAAAAGCCATCTATCACTTCTCTTCTGACACACCTCATCAATGTCAAGACCTTTTGTACCTATACATTTTTTTAATTTTTTTTTTTTAAATAAAAAGTGTAGCTAACCCAGTCATGAAGTTCAAAGCACACGAAAGAACAAAAATTCCATTTAAGAAGACACAAAAAGCATGACCCTTCTTCCCTGGACACCTGCTGAACTGAAAACCTGTCCTCTGAGACAGAGGGCACTAGGGCAACTGGAAAACCAGGCATAGCAAAGGTGTATATATAAATAAAATTTTTAAAATAACTCTTTTACTAGATTATTTTTAATGGAAATCCCACCCATACATCACCAGGGATCTCCTCACTGGTGGAAAATCAATTGCTAATCGAAGTTTCAAATTAAGGGCTTGACCCCACATAGCACTTATACCCCTTTCCTATATTCTATATTGCTATCATGGAGAAATCTCCTTAAAGGGCTTCATTTCTTTCCCAGATGTCACACTGAATGCGAGCAGAGCAATAGCTACTCCAGCTTCAAGTGAGAAGACTCCTCTCCAAGAACAAACATTTCCACACATTTACTACTCTTGCTCCCGTATAAACACACTACAGCAGCAAGTTATCTATTCAATATTGGCCAACCTTGACAGTGATCCCCATAGAGACAAAGGGAAAATTAGTTGAACATAGCCTGAATAAACAAAATCATTCAAAAGATAGAAGTGGACCTACACAGGTGAGGGCTTCATGAAAAACCCACTGAAGGTGATGGAGAGCATATCGCAGACCTCATTTGGCCCTGGGCTCCAACTCTAAATGGCTGCACAAAAAAATGAGCACTTCTGTAGTTATTTCAAGTTACATCACAATTGGAAGAAGGGTCAGTGAGCGCTCCCAAGGCAAGCAGCTTATCACCATACCTGCTAGGAGATCAACACAGAGCCAGACACAGATGGGGCCCCCCACTCCCAAAGGGTTTCAAAGGGCAGAAACATTTCACAATTGAGGAACACAATTGAACCAATGCTATCTATTCTGAAGCCTCCTCTTTTTTTAGCTCTGGCAGCTTCAACTGCCCCATAAGACTTCAAATGACACTGCTCTTGCTATGAAACGTAGAGATGCAAGTGTGACCTTGAGCATGCAATATTTCTTTCACATGCTGATGACTGCATCAAACAAACCAACACTACTCCTCCCCCCATTGCAGCCACTGCCAGAGCATTCAGACCTGTTCAGGATACTAACAAATAGCTCACTGCAAAGGGAGGTGAATCCTATTTAGGTGCATGACAGAAAAACAGTTATAAAGTAATTGCTGAACTTTAGCTTTAAATTCAAAGTGTAGCGTGGAGAAATAAAAACAATAAATCAAAAAAAAAAAAAAAAGGCATCATCTTACCAAATACAAATGACTCTTTCAAGTGATTTTAAATATAATCAGTGAATCGTGAAGCCCATAAATACTTCCCAGGGCTCGGGGACTATCATAATAAATGACAAGTGCAAAATTCATGTGGGATATGATGTCACCATTGCCATGAAATGTATCGACAATCCAGTTCACTGTGTTCCCATATTTATGCTTCTGTAATACATGGTTGAAACCACAAGTTTTAATGGAAAAACAGTTTTATTTAGCAGAGAAGTATATAACTTGGAGGTCGAGGTCTACCTCCTGCCGCTTACAAATTGTGTGCCTCAATTTCCACATCATCCAGAAAGGATCAGTGATACATCAACACAAAGTGTACTGGGTCAAGGTCTTGCTGAGAGCATATAAAGCCCTTCATAGTTAGCCCTGCAGCATCTCAGTGTCAAGATGCCTACAACGTGGGACAACATGGCTGAGACCATCCTTGTTTATTCTTCATTCCATCCTAAACTTCCTCTGAACCTTGCAGAGAGCAGGGCCTATCCAGACCCCTCAATGTGTTTACAGTTCACTGCAACAGAACAGCATCTCCTTGACCTGCTTTGCCTCTTTCAATTGCTCATAGCTCCCCAGACTCTTTGTTTTGCCCATTTTCCTTTTTCTCACGACTGTTCCTAGAGCGGTTGATGTTCTGAGCCACTGAGTCCAGTTTTGTTTCCACTGGGTTTGCATCCAAGATCACTGGCTACAGGCACTTTAAAACACAGTATCAGGAAACATGAGAGCTGCCCTGACTTTATTTAGGCAAGGAATTTAGGGGGACTATATAATGCAATAATCAATTTTATGGACAAAACCTCAGAGACACAGTGGATACAGCTACCACCTTATACACATGGAGCACCTGAAGGTCATTACATTGAAGTGGGCTTCGTTTCTGCCATTCCCCTCCTCTCCTACTGAATTTGCTCCCCTCACCACCAGGATGATTTTTATTTTTATTAATAATCAGTATTTTTGTAACTCTCTTCCTTCCCCTTCTCTCCACAAGCAATACTTTTCTTTCTCTTATTAAACTGTTCTAAAAAGCCCCAACAAACAAACAACAAACTAAATCAGGACAGTCAGAGACACTACTCCAAGCTGCTGCATGGAGCTTCTAAAAGCCCTGGCTGGCAGCACAGTAGGGCTAGTAGAAATCCTGCTGCTTTTCTTTGTGTTTGGCCCCCAGACACAGACACTCAAGCCACCACCTCTCATTATTTAGCTGCCACTGCCACATGTAAGAGTCCAACCCACTCCCACTACAGGACCATCATATAAATACAGATTAAACTAATCCACCTTCCGTGCCTTTGGCTAAAGCCAATATGAAAAAGGAGGATCAATGCATACCATACCATTAAAAAGGAAGACGACAGACAACAAGGAAGTTTGGCACACAATAGCATGGCTACTCTATACCAATAAGGTTTTGCTGGCACACAGGCGTTGGCAGAAACATGCAAGCAGGCACAGAGCTCATACAGTCACACAGAGAAACTTCACCATATCCTAAAGGTCAACAGCTGTAAAAGGGCACATTTTTGCCCACCTGAAACCCTCCATACATTGCCATGACATCTAGCTAGGGACATCGTGAGTGTTGTTTCACAGATCCCATCTCATCACGCAAGGATGTGTTTTGTCACGGAGCCCAGTTCTCCCTGACGCAGCACCGGGGCACCGCTAACAAGAGGGGTTCAGCCTCTCCAACTCCTCTCAGCTGGCTTTAAGGCCTCAATACCCAAAATTACTGATCACTTGCCGCTCCACCACACCTATGGGAAGCACAAACACACCACCCACCAGGGTAAGAGGAGAGATTCCTTATGAAGGTCACAAAGACAGGAGCAAGAGCTGCCTCCTTCAGCCAAGCCTGCTTTTATCAGACATACTTCCGAGGAGCAGAGAGTTTCAGCCACATAATCAGAAAGATGAGTTATAGAAGAAATACCATCTTCACAGCTATCATTTAGGGTCTACAGCAGTTTCTTCAGCTTCAGACAGAAATCACAGACCCTAGGAAACAAACATACCTGCTACTCCTTTGATGACATCTACTTCACCTGACATGATTCATGCCTGTTTCATAGATCTTCAGTAAACTGTTTGTCAAAAGGAATTGCTTTCAGTTATTTATGCTTTAAGGGCTGCTTTATTGTAATTATTTTTTCATAGTTGAACCCCAGTAAGCTTTTATGCAGTCTTCTCACCTCCTTTTCACCACCATAACCAATCTTACATACTAATTAAATACAGAGAATGACAATTAAATTGCACTTTGTTTTCTTAATGAGGTAGTCTTTTTTTTTTACTTGTATGCTTATTACTTACTTCATAAAGAAACTATAAGGTCTCATGACCTTCACCTGCATCAGCTCTACCTTCTGTAGTAGGAGAAATAAGACTGCCTCCTCCAACCTCCCAGTCCACACAACATAAACATCAAACTCAGATCAGTAACAAGTTGCTAGCAACTGACAGCTTGCTGCTTCTTCTTTGTGCCTCTGTTTCTAGCTCTAGGCTCTACTGCAATAAAGAGGAGCTAAGAATCTGGTTTCTCCCTCTCCTCTGTGACCTGAGAGCAGTTCATCCCTGATTCACAATTCCTTGTCATCACCTTCCTCTTGGTTTAAATGCTATCCAAGTGGAGTTATCTCAGCATTAGAGAGCATGTTTGAGGAAGAAATAAGGACTCTAAAAAGGACTACAGGTACTTTATAAAATCAGATTTCCAACTGGTGAGGAAGCAACTGCATTTTTTATTTTCTCAGGTACATAACCTGAGGGACCAGCATCCTATCTGGCTCATATTATCATATTGGTTTTGACCTTTGTAAGACTAAGGCACTTAACAGCTGTAGGACTCTCACACCCTTCAAAGATTGCCTCTTGCTATACACCAAAAACATTGCTTCCATTTTCTCCATGGAGCTGCACGGTTGGGATAGCTGTTTTGCATGAAGCACCCTCAGTTCCAGACCTTGCTCCCAGTTCAACGGGATACCACCAGAGCCAGACCCATTTTCAGGTCACAAGACAAAGCCCACATACACATCCAGATCCCCAAGAACTCATTTTTTAAGCAGCCAAATTCTGACATCTGATTCTACAGTATTGATTTTGACTAGATTGGATGGCTTGTCAAATTCTCTGAGTATCTCCAGGGCCAAGCATGTTGAATAAAATAAAATCCACGTGCCTTTTAATATTTCTTTATCAATGAATCCAATCATTTATACCAAAAACACATGTTCATGTAGCAAATGGAAGTGAGGGTACATATTGCATTTAGAAAGTTGCACCAACAGATTACAAGATTTTTATAGCATCACAACTGCAAATTAGTATTTTTTCCTCTGCTTCTGATCAGTTAATTGAATGAGATAGCTATCTATTATAGCAGTCTATTATGACTGTTTCATTTGTCTTAACAGCTTCAGTGTCCTTGTCTAAAGATCCATCACTGTATAGCAGCTGGTCCAGACAGAACTGTTCATTTAACAAAGTGACCACCAAAGCTACTAACTAGGAATCAGAGTCCTTCGCTGCAAGACCCAATACTGCTCTCCAACGTTCTTTCCCAACCTACTCATGGTATTTTTCTCCTCTCTGACCCTCATTTGTCCCCCAAATTTCTCTGACCTTCATTTGTCCTCACTTTATCTCCTGACTTTTACACAGTGGTTCTCATTGCCAGACTTCCACCGTGCCACAAAAGATTCCTGAAGAAGTTATCATATCAGCACTAAATGCATCTGATAACAAAAGATGGCCCTAAATTACAACATTGGGTCTGCACATTCTACTTTTAAAGCAGAAGGCAGCAGGAGACAGGACCACTCATGTTATAGCTGACCTTTCCATCTCTCTCTTCTTTCCCTTTTGTTAACCTGACCATCATCCCATATCCTCAGTATCTCAGGCACCCCTTGCTCCCTGGGCCACTGCAAAGGGACACCATGCTGTTCCCCCCCAGTGCATAAAGTGATATTCCTTTGCTTCCTTCACTCTCCTGGAAACAAACAGGTTCAGGACTCCCATCACCTCTGGGAAAATCTATGACTGTCTGTTGTTGATCAAAGACCCACCCAATGCCAGCTACTAACTCCTAGCCAAATAGCTTTGTTATTTTACTCATACAGTAGTGCTGCTGTTAAGCAGCTGGTGCTTCACCCGGAGGGGACTGTTTTTCTGATGGCAGTATCTGTGGCACAGTGCTATACAAATAAAGATCGTTGTCATCTTCAGAAGCTCTTCTCAGACCGTGGCAAACATTTTGCCATGGGATAAGCCTTTAGAAACTGTTTGGGCGTCCAACACTGATTATAACCCAAGCTACCTAAGTAGGGAAAAGCCTTGTGCAATCTCTGGCTGTTTTATCCCATCACCTAAAGCTGTATTTAATCAGTGTTATTTCCAGGACTTACTAAGCTTTCTCTGCCTTAAGAGAGCTTAGGAGTCAGAAAAGAAAAACTTGGCAACTTAGAAGAAAATATTCAGTGTATTATGTGCAGCTATTCTTAGCACACACATGTAATTTCTAAGAAGCGTAAATCACAGTAAGTATTTTAAAGTCTTTAAGAAAAATGTTAATCCAATAGGAAGTTCTTACCCTGCCAGTCTGAAGCAGGTAAGTTCACACTAAGCTGTGCCATAGTCAATAGGAGTCTGATGTCCTGAGGGACCAAGGACAAGTCTCTTTACACAGAAGTCCCACAACAGACATACGCCCAGATTATCATGCCTAAGGACGTTTGTTCTCCTGAACAAAGGGGTTATCATCACTGAGCCAGCAGCGTGGGAGGCTCGTCTCCAGGGAACAGCCCATACATGTGAAGCACTAGGACAAACAGGTCAGGGGATGCCCATGTCCCTCTGCCAGAGGACAGACCACACCTGGCTAGGCACTGCAAGCAAGGCTTTAAGGACAACATTTATATCAAGCACTACCAAGGCAAATTTTACCTCAGATGTTTAGTACAAACTGTCTTCCTCTTATGAACTCCTCCTTTCTTGAAACGGAATATGTATTGATGCCTAGATACTTTCCCTGTCACAAGAGTGCAACAGGCAAGCAGGCACCCATGGTCTCATACACAAGAGCTATCAATATGAGGCTCTCACTGCTGACAAACACTTTCTCCTTTGTCCCCTTGCTCCCATATTAACGGGATATTTTAATCTTGAGGGCAGACTCATTTGCTATCATGAAGTCCACACAGCCAGTGGCAAACTGCACCATGTGTCTAGACTGAAAAAGGCAAGGCATCATACTTGCTGGGCCAATTACACTAGATGAATGGAGCTTGAATGCCCAAGACCAGAACTGAAGATAGAAAGGGTATCTGATTAAACAAACCATTAAGGATGGACCATGTTTTAAACCCCACATACACACATGCACCTTTTTAACTTCTCACTGCAACTGCAATTATTTATTTGGGAGCTGGGAAAAGACCAGGTTGTGGCCCTAGGCTGCCAGAGTAGATGTATATTATGGGGAGTATGCTTAGGGTGACAGTTATAAACACACTGTCTTCAGAAAAACACTTCATTTACAAAACAGATTTGACAGCTCAGTTTGTTTGCAATGCAGAGCACTCCTCCCAAACCCCCGCATGGCCCTGTGAGCCTTGATTACTTCTTTGATGCCAGCTCTTCCATAGAGACCTCTAAAATGGAAGTGATGAATGAGGTTCTGTCAGGCTCCATTCCCTGGGTGGCCTTGAATCCATCCAGTTATCTGTTACACTGCCAGCCCTGACAGTGATGAACACAATGCAGGCAGCTGACAACACCCCTATTCATTACAAAAAAGAAAAAAAAGAGATAGATGGAAAAAGGTGTGTTTGCCACCCTTCAATGCTTCACTCATCTACACTAACTTCAGAGGACCTGCTTGGGGAGGAGTTGATGAAGTCTGTTTATACAATTACATGGAACAGGAGATCCAACATCCCTCAGCCCCATCCACTAAGGCTGAGCATCAAAGTACCCAGGTGCTGGCATCTCTTTTTCTCTTATTTCTTTAATGAAGTTGTCTGTGGGTCATGTTGATTGCAGACATGCATTCTGATGGGTCTATCACATGCACAATAGCCACCAAGCAGCCTATCACCACCTCTATTTTCACAAGTCATAGACATGGTGTTTCTGCTAATTTAGGAAGTGTCTCACAAAAGGATGAAAGCTGGGAAGAACTGCTGGCTTGGCTTGGTGCAATCACATGGCAGATTACAGAGCAGTCTTGTGTTCTCCATAATCCTAACACGGGAGCAAACTTTCCTGCATGTGGATTGCTCCTCTGAGTAGTCTCTCTTGCTCCGATTCTGACACACTGTTTGAACCACTCAGTGCCCTGCTTCTCGGCTTGTGTCATCAGGACTGACCCATATGAGCTCACAGACAAGTTCCTTCATTAACAGACACTGGCAAGGAGATGCATATCACACTTTTCTGAAGCTACAGACCAAGAGACAGGCAAAACAGTCAAACTTGTAACACATGGAGCTTGTCATCTTTGCCCAGAAAAATGGTGGCTGCCCCATCCCTGGCAGTGTTCAAGGCCAGGTTGGATGGGGCTTTGGGCAACCAGGGCTAGTGGAGGGTGTCCCTTCCCATGGCAGGGGACTGGAACTAGATGATCTTTGCGGTCCCTTCCAACCCAAACCAGTCTGTGATTCATCCTATTCAGTTCTGAACTGTCACCCAGATGCAGGCTCTCTCACCCCACCCTTTCCTTGCATACCCCTCAAATTAAAAGTCAGTCGACACATGCATGAATTTATACCTTAAAACACTGTGGTGGTTCAGCCCCAAGCAGCGGCCAAGCACCACACACCACTGTCTCACTCCAGGAGAAGCAGACAGCCTCCATGGGTTGGGACAATGACAGTTTACTGACAAGAGCACCATGGAAGGAGAACAGCAACAGCCTGCTGTAAATGTCACTTACACCCAGTGGTAACACAGAGTACCTTACTGACCCAATGAGGTACCTTAATGATGCACAATGTGAGGACTGAACCAATGCCCCAGCTGCACTCAGACTGCCCTGGAGGCACCCAGGAGCACCCCTCCCCAACCAACCCCTTTTATGGGGGAGTGGAAACAACCCGGGCTCAGGCTAACTCAGCTCATCTGGGCAGGTTACCTCTAGCCTGGTCAGAACTAGGACAAAGGTACACCACAGCACTGGTATTCCAGAGACAACAGTCTCACCCATTTTACTTTTTAAACCAAGAATCTTTTTCCATGGCATCTTTTAATTTTTTTGTCATTAACACACACAAAACCCAAACCATGGGTCTGTCCCCTCCCCATATGCCACATCAATGTTTTATTTTTAAAAAGACCAACCCGGTTATTTCCTGCCCTCATTATCACTCAGACTTCCCAAGCTGTCTCCCCCATACTGTACCATAGAAAGCTTATATTACACTGTAAACAGAGGCATTGCCAAGTAATTCCAGAACAAAGATTTTTTGGAGCAAATGCTTACACTTTGATTTTGCTCAGAGCTCACAATTCTCATAGGAAGTTTAAATGAAATGGTTTTGTTTATTTTCATTTTCCCAGGGGGAAGAACTTTCATAATGTTGGATTTATCCAACCAATACTAAACATTTAAATGTAGACATTTGCTTTTAATCAGCTACCTGAGCTCCGTCTATAGCCACTGGAAACCCCTCCAAAAGCAAACTGCATCTTAGAAAGCTGTGTTTTGATGGACCAACCCCTTCAGGTGCTTCTCTCCTGTCATCTACTACTGAGGGAATGACAGTGTTGTAGACTAGACACCTAAGTTCACGTAATAGTGAGTTAATAGTAAGTTAGATGTCAAAGTAATGACTGACATACTGCAGAGAGCTTTCCTTTGTTGTCTCAACTAGTTACAAACACTGGAACTGGCTAAAAAAAGCAATGCTTTATTTCAGGAGACAACTGCTTCATTTACAAAAGATATTACAGTTCTTGAAAATTCTATTTTAAAATAGAATAATTCTTGTATAGAAAGCAACCACTCTGCTTTCCTGTGGTGTAGGACAACCCTTCAGGCAAACTTAGTAGAAGAAATACAAATACAGAAAGCACAACTGATGAGATTTTTTGCAGAGACCCAGCAGCAAGATAATCTGTTCAGGTGTAGTTTTAATTTCATTTCTTTTAATTAGTTTGCCTGTTTAAAACACCAAGATATACTTTGGCTCTAATCATCTCACAAATAGAAAACTAATCCATAGAAACCTGAGCCTATAAATTAGTGGTTATTCATGTAGGTCTCAATACCTCCCTCTGCTGAGCTTCCACAAACCACCCAGTAAAACCTAATGACCTAGATAAAGCTTAATCAAATACCAAGTTCAACTTCTATTCAGATAGATCAGTGCTTAGAAATTTATTTCAAAACAACACAAGCTTTCAGAAATACTACATGCTAGGAATAAAAAAATCATATCCAGTCCTGACATTGGGCACCCTGAAAAAGAGTAATGGGTTCTTTGGAGGTCTCCCCATGGAGCCAATTGCACACACATCTCGGTGTCTTCTGCCCAAATCTCAAACAATAACCTATCATTTAGGAGACACTGATGAGTATGGGGGAGGTGGGGATGGACAAAGAGCTGCGATTGTATCAGGAGACAGGAAATCACACACCTCACAGACTGGTGGCACAGGAAGGCAGAGGAAGACATTGGTGCCTTTACCCTGCCCACAAGCCTGCCCAACTCTCTCCCATAAACCTATCTCCAGTGAGTGGATGTAGTGATAAGCCTGGACCTACATCACAACCTAGTGCCATCAGATAAGCACAGAAAACTGGAAAGAGCACACAGTAGTGCAGGGCACCCGGTGCACTCCCTCCCCAGGTCAGTGAGCATTGTTCCTGCACTACTCCAGAAAGTAAGCCACTGATAGTCATTTACTGATCTCCCACAGCTTATCACCCAAAATAATCTGCAAAACATAGCAAGGAAATGCATTTATTTTCTATCCCAATAGTAGCACTGCATATGGCAAGAATTTCCAGAAATGCCTGCAGTTATTTTCCCCCACTTAGCATTTTTGAGCAAGAAATCACACTTGTCTAATTGTTAGTGCCTGAAATTTGTTTATTTGCACAAAATAAACACCACCTAAATTTTACTGTAAAAGATCTTTTCATAACACAGCCTAAAGCATTACATTAGCTAATGCAAAGAAATGTAGCTTGTGGTATGGCACACATGTATATATGCTCAAATGACCTTTTATTGCAGGTAACTAAAGTGAAGAACTCTGAACTAAGACTCCTGTATCATTCCCTTCCTCTTCATCCTACTTAATGCGGGAAATACACACAAGGAGGAAGACAAATCCATCCCCAACACCTTTCTTCCTTTATCCTGCCTGAGCAAGGCATCCTGCACCAGGCTCACTGCTTTCACGCTCCAGGGGTTTCTGTTAGTCACAGAGCCACAAGGCTGGAAGGAACTGCAGAGTTCTCATTAATTCGAGTTTCCTGTCCCAAAGAGGCTTCTGTTGTAACTGTGCTACTCTCTACAGATGTTCCTTAAACTTCTTCCTAGAGACCTCCAGCAAGGAGCAGTATTTTCCAGTGGGTCACTATCACTGCCTCTGAAAAAGCTTCTCTAATATTTTACCCAAGTTTCACCCACTGCAATTTAAGACCATTTTTATCCTATTCTTGGTTTTAACGAGCAAACAAATTTCTTCCTCTCTGCCTATATGGAAGCTATTACAGTACATGCCTTCAGCCTTCCAATTCTCTAGGCCAAACAATCCCAGTCACATCCCATTCTCAGCCCTTCCTCCAGCACCACAGAGGGTCCAGGCATCCCTCTTGCTTTACTTCCTGAATGTGTAGTGACAGTCCAGTTTGAGCCAAAACCAGAATCAAACCTACTCTTCTGCTAATTTTGATGTCAGATCTGTAAAAAGCTTAAGCTCTTTTACACTGAAATACCAGAGGTAAGCTTTTCTCCCCATGTAGTTTTATACAGCCACACCAGAATCCATAGTCTGAAGGATCACTTTTGACAAGCAGAATGGAAGAAAAAGAAACAGTTCCCAACAAAAAAATTAGGTAGTCTGAGCTTTTAAAAAAACTACAAAAGCTGGCAACTTCTTCATAGATAAATTATTTGGGGCTGTACAGGAAATTTTGTGCAAGGTCAATCCACTGAGAGCTGCCTCTCCTAAACTTGCAGTTAGCTCAGCCCCTGGTGCAATGCCTGGATTTACACCAGAGATTAGTTTTACTCTGGAAGTTAAGGATGGCAGGCTGGTTCCTTCAGCATCCAAAAACCAGATTTTTCACTTCACAGCTCAGAGCTGGTTGTAGAATTTCCTGCCTTTTGCTGAAAATAGTCACTGAAGTCTGACTAATCCAGACCTATTTCCATTGCTTTGCTATCCAGTAGTGACAAATAAACTTCTTCATTTGCAAGTTCTCTGTAAAGCACAGACTGATGGACAAGAATGAACTGTAAATGTCACTACCAGAGCAAAAGATCCATCAGTCCTGCTAGGACTCTTTTATTCGAGCTAATCAAAGGCATGGTAACATCTTAAACTCCAAGAGTCTGACTCAGAAGTTTCCAGAGCTTCCCAAAAATGATTCTGATCAATGGACCAGATTAATCAAAGAATGGAGAAAGATTCACAGCTTGTGGCTCAATTACAAGGGTGATTCACTTCTAAGGGCATAAGGCCTTAAAATGGAAATAACCCAAGCAAAGGAAAGGAGCAAATCAAAGCTCTCAGAAGAGCCGCACCAGTGCAGAAGCAGGGCAAAGACAGGAGTTATTTTTACTCACTTCTAACTCCCACCCCATAAAAACTGAATGCAACTCAAACAGAGGAAGAAGCATTTAAACGGAGACCTGGGCTTTGGCCACCTCCTGACAGAAATATAAGGCAACTCAAATTACTGCAGTGTCCTGCAGTACCAGCCATCCCACCGTCCCCTGACACAAGGGCAGAAAGTAACGTAGCAGCACTGGCACACTCTCGCACCACGCACCCGAGCCTGGTTGCCTGGGCTGCGTGGAGCTCCTTATACCTCTCTGGCTTTTTAAAGATTACACACAGAGTCTGAGGGCCTGTTTTATCAGCCAGGCAACGATCTGCCTTTGTTGCTGAGCTCAACAGACTTTCAAAGTTGAGCATTCTTTAAAAAACTTCTCAGAAAGGTAAAATTTGGAGACTGAAAGGAAACTCTAAGCTGGTGTCCTGCTTTTCTCTCCTCTCCCATTCCCTGGAGCTCTTCTGCCAGAGACTGTGTGTCTCTCCATTTGCCTTCAACCCGGTTTCTCTGCTGGTTCTGATAGCCACTTATGCACACAGAGGTCTCTCACAGGCTAACTAGTGGGGTCCTGCTGAGGAAAATCTTTTACTTAAAAAAAAAACAAAAGAAAGAAAGAAAAAAAAGAAAATCAGAGTCAGAACAAAGCCCTTGTTTAACTTGAAGCCCAGAGTGCCTTCCCCCTCCCCAATACTATATGTGCTATTGTTAACTTTTATCAGAGGAACAGATATTTCAGGAATCACTTCAGAGTTACCACCACAATGATTGATGACCGGTCAAAAGAAACATCCAGAAAGCAATAAGCTATAAAAAAAGGGAATGCACTGAGCCTGGTTCAGGATTGCCTAGCTGTGCCTTTCAAATTTCTTTCATCACATCTGTGGCTGTTAGCACTGCAGGGTGAGAACAGGCAAGGACTTTGTGGAATATTTGGAGGTGCTGATAGGTAATCCGTACTGCCATTGGTACCAACCTGAGGATAAAAGATTTAAAGAAATGGAAATACAAGGACTTTGGGGGGTTGTGAAAGGGAAAAAAAAGAGCAAGAACAGTGAGATTTATGTAAACCCATTGGGAATGCACTGGAAATCTCTTTGATGAAAGATTGAGATTGCTTTGAAAGAGACTTTATTGAAGAAAAAAGCAAGTGTTGTGTACAGGGAGAGAGGTTAGCTGGGTCACCTATCAGTCTGTCCTGATTTTCCCCATTCTTCCCCTGAAACTGTGCACATGCCATATGAGTCTCACATACGTCAAATCTTGCTCTGAAGTGAAACAAACATAGAAGGGGAAACTTTTTGGAATTTTATTAACTTGTGCTGTTGATAATGTCAAAGCCCGAGGCAGTTTGTGTATGGGAGGAAAAAGAAAGACCACAGCACAAAAGAGAACTAACTAGCTTATATGAGGAACATGCACATAAACATACCTCACCACAAAAGCTTATGTTGTCAATGGGATGCTGGTACCTACAGAGCTGAGGCTCAGCCCAATACCAGCTGAACAACTGCAAGCTACCTACCCATGTATTCCTTCCATGATCTTGGTACAGGTGGTTTTGTTCCTGGACTTCAGCCTGGTTTAAGCACAGCAAGAACCTTTTTCCTTCTGAACCAGAAGATACAGAAATGAACTCCAACAAGAAACGCCTGCCAGTGAGCATGGCTGACAGGCTGCTGTGTACCATTGGTTCCCACTGGAGCCAACGGATGGCCATCACCCAACCCAAGTGACCAGCATCTTTTGGAAGAAAGGTCACACTATGTAAATGCAAACCTTCAGTGTTATCTTTGGCAAGCTAGTCCCTTTTGGGTTTGCAGGAAAACAAAAAGAAAGTTTTCTGTAACACAGGCAATTATGGCTTTAGGAACATGGACCAAGTGGTTAGAAGTTTTTAAAACTTTAAAAAGTAAAGTTAAGAAACATGCACCATTAGGTACAAAACCTAGAACAGAAGTTTAATCTTGTAAGCTAGACATGTCACAATTATATTTAAGACATATATCCCCTACAACTTTAAATGTTTTCTTTTTTTGGTCTACATTGCATGCAGAAGCACAAAGAACTTAGCTTTTCTTATGTTTTCTTACTGCAGATCTGTGTACTGTTCACAAGGGGCAGGCACACTTCTTTGCTCTGGTTCTCTTCCCTTTACACTAGTAATTGGTGGAAGTTTGTGCTGAAAGACACAGTAGTCTCTGATAATGGCTTTCAGCAACTTTGAGACTCTTCTGCCACAATCACCAGCCTCCTGAGATAGCAAGCATCTCAAGTCAACCAACATAGGGTCTAGAAAAACTTTACACCACTATCAAAACTTCAAGCTGTATGGTAACTGAAGGGAATTTGATCCATTTCCTGCATAACTAATTGTTACTTATTACAACCAAAAAGAATCACATTTCCACTCTGTCTACTCTGCTGAATCTCTCATTGGATTTGCAGAGGAATGTCATTCTAAATACATTGCCAAAGAGAGCATAGGTTGAAGTCATGTCATTCTGATAAGCATGGGAACCTGTTCCAACAAACAGGTTATACACAGGTGTCTATACTGACTTCTGCAGATCTCACTGAGAAATCAGTAGTCTTTCAGCCAAATATGAAAATTCTACCAACAAAAAAAAAGCAAGTCCAGCCATTGATGCATATGATAAAGCAAGATCTAGCTTCCATGAGGACAGCTATATGGATATGAACCTCACCTGGATTTAGGTTTTACCAGATAAAAGCACAAATCCACTTGCACACAACTCAGCATGAAGTAATTTTTCCCCTGCACAGCTGAGGACTCATTGTCATCTTTGTTATTTGACCTGTATGCATGCAATATTACGTTTAAAAAGAAAGAAAACCTTCCTCAGCAGTTTTCTGCTGTTCTTATTGATAGAAAGTTTGCTTCTTTATTTGGCAGAATCTCTGTACCTTCAGAACACCTTGTCCCTATTGTCTGCTATCAGTGTCTCCATGTCTAATAAACATGGTCCCAGCTTACCAGCAGGCTATACCACACAAGAGGAAATCTCCTAAGGTTTTCCCTTCTCATTAAATACAGTAAATTTACATTTTCTCCTGATTGCACTATTAAAACCAATATGAGAAACTTCTTGTTCTTAGCAATTCGTCTGATAGACTTACAACAACGTCAATCATGATATAACACCAACT
This sequence comes from Laterallus jamaicensis coturniculus, assembly GCA_022605575.1. NCBI lineage: Eukaryota > Metazoa > Chordata > Aves > Gruiformes > Rallidae > Laterallus > Laterallus jamaicensis. Next base: position 11,256,774 of record JAKCOX010000005.1, read on the forward strand.
TAAAGCAAGTGCCAATTACAAACACAATCCTGGCACTGCTGAATTCAGTAGAAGTCAGCAAAAGCAAGTCTAGTCAAATCCCACCACACCAACTTTGATAGAATCAACTTCTTATGACTATGAGAAGGTTCTGTGAGAAGCATGGCCACCAGTATCCATCCAGCATAGCAGAAGCCCATGGTACATCCCAGGTGATGGAGTAAATGAGCCAGCAGGATTTACCCCAATTGTTAAGGAGAATTGCTCTCTGATACACAGGTGCTGCTTGTAAGCACAGGTACATGTGTAAGGAGCCATGCCTTACATTTGAAGCACAACAAAAGGCATTCATGGCAAAAAAGTAGAACCCATGTGGTAACTGAATGAACATCTCTCTCACACGCAAAGCCTTCACTCATTCAACTAGCTACACTGCTATCTTCTAGCACGTGACTTCTGTGACTCTTTTTGCACTGTCTCAGGCAGGCTGAGGAAAGGTACCAGTGAAGTAACATGTTGGCCATGCTGCTGCTCCTACACACATCACCAGCACTCTCAGCAAAGAGGAAATTAATACTAATAATAGTAATGATGCAAGCTGCAGCAGGGAAAGGCAACTCTCTCCATCCAACAGGTGCAAAGCAACCACTGCTTCTGTATACAAAGCCATCAGTCTGATGTGTCTTGTGATAAGCCTTCCCAGTAGAACACCTAAACCACAATCCAGCCCTCATAGTATTGTGCAAAGAGACACCAAAAGATAGCTTGGCCACAGATACTTAGGTGTAGAATTAAAATTGCATCTTAGAGGGCTCTGATTTTGCTTGCAAGTCATAGTTACCCAACCACACTCGTTTTTCACAAAGATGCATCACTGCCTAACTTACTGTAAGGAGGTGAGGCTGATTAGCATTGGGATGAAACAAGTTCACTCAAAATCCCAACCACCCTTTAGTGGCAGTCTCTGAGGACTTGAAGCAGGGTTTGGAGATGAGAGTGAGAGAAGCTTAAAAGGACACTCTGAAGACGCAGAACTCTGTGTGATCAAAAAGGAACTTTGTTTAGAAATTCCTCCTGATCCTCAGAAATCTCTCAGTCATCCAAAACAAGAGCTCACAACACCAAATGATTTGCTTGATGCTCACCAGTCCCTGCGTTTTCTAAAAGTTGCAGGCATATCAAGATGAACAGTGAAGTAACTCACACCATGCATTTATACAACTCTAGTTTGAATAGCCTATTGTAAATATACTGAACTTGTACTCTGATACTACATTTCCTGAAAACACACATGAAACCCAAGTTAGTGGGATTTGAAGCTGGCCTTTAAGATTAGAGAGAAATATACCTCCATACAAAAGGGTCCAAGCATGGTAGCTAATTCACAAGAGCATTACTGCACATCCCCTTACACTATGTACAACTGTGCCCAGATCTTCATCACCCTGTTTCAAGTCCCTTTTTCCAGCTCACCCTTACCTCCTCCTTCAAGACCATCTGTATTATCACAGAGACCAACTCTTTTCATGGGACACCTGATCTGGAGACTTTCCTGAACAGCCACTCAATTCCTCCACCCCATCCCCCCAAAGGTACTATAAACAACAGAAAGGGCAAGTCAGTCCAAAAGACAGTTTTAAAACCAAACAGCCTGGAAATTATTTCTATGTTAGACTCAGGTTTGGAGGTTACCTTTATATCACTTTTAATGCTTGCAAGACAAAAAAGGAAAGACTTCAGAGGTACCAGGTGCCTTACAAATGTGGCCTGTAACACGTAACATTTGCACACTGGCTCTCCCTGTCTGAGACCAGAGATGAGCTACCATATGGAAGTGAGGCAGGGTAACAAGTGCATTAGCAGCACATCTACCTTTGAGAGGACATTGTTCCATGTATTTCCAGCTTGCATTAATACATCTTTTGTTCAGTTCACATAGTTCTTTCACACAGAGATATCATTAGCTTTTCAAGAGACACAAAATAGAAGGGCATGCCTTTGAACTTGGATCAGTTCAGTGATAACAAGCCATTATCCAGCAATAATCCAGGCTTTTCTGAAACCTGAAGGGAACCAACAACTGCTATTACATGCAACTGCTTAGCAGAGAATGCCAGGCGACATTTACACCTTCACAAATTACCATATATATTTTCCATATTATTCCTGGTTCTCCACTGACTCATGTTCTTTTTAAAACTTGCAGCTCTCCAGTTACAGACAAATTTTGATTACCCCAGCCAGTACCACTAAAGTAATACCTACCAAAGAAGGCACAAACAGACTAGCAAAAAGGCACCTTACAAGAGCTCCTGAAGCACAATTCCAAGCCCTCCTCTGGAATCACACTGCTGGCTGCTGCCACTGAACCCAGCAACAAGCAGACAGGATTCCCTGCTTTCCAATACACACCACTGACATACCTTCACCATAAGGGGCTGATGGTCACCTGAACTCAGGCAGGCAATGACTTAATAGGCACAAGCAAATTAAGGTCAGCTGGATGTAGTCCTTAAGGCTGCTCTTACATTTGTTGCAAAGGATAAGCCACAAAAAAAGCCTCAGTGTACTCACAGCAGCAGATATCCTTCAGCTGTGGGAGGCATTAGCATCTAGGCACTGAAAGCAATAGAACTCTACAGTTCATCAAGCTCTGCCTTCCCACAGGCCTGGGACTTCTTGCAGGGTTATGTCCCAGACCTTTTATTTTTTTTAAAGGGTCCATTACTTCTTAGTAACGAAGATAAGTGTAAATGAGCTGTGTTCATATTAAAGCGATAACACACACAGGTAAGCACTGAGTTGAATTTTACAGTCATGTGTACAGCAAATGAATTTTTTTTGAAGATTTACTAGCATGCTTAAGAAATGCTAAAAAAAACCCAAAATGTGAACTAGTTTAAGTTTTAAAAGACACAGCAGCAGGAATTCCCCAGAGCTTTCCAGACAGAGCATGAAGTTTCTAGATACCTGCTTCAATTACACATTGTGTGATAAACAAGGTAAATAGATACTTCACTTTTCTGGATTGATCTTGCAGCTTGATTTCTGCTGAACTAAGTCTGGAAGATCACTGCAAGTCTGTAATATCGCTCCCACTGATCAGGGAAAAAAAAACCCCCAGTCAACAAATGTTACGTTCACCAATCTCCATCTAAATTAAGAGTCAACAAAACAGATCCACATATTCTCTGAGGGATTTAGTTGTAAATGTGAGCTTCATTACTAAAACAAATTAGACATTACCTCAAATACCTACAAGATCTCTTTTCAGTACTAGTCAGACTAGAAAAAAATACTCAAAAAGCCATTAATTTTTACTCACTATGTGAATTCAAAGTGGTGCAAGTTTGTGCCCACCCACACCCCCCCAAAAAAGTCTGAGGGTAAAGCATGCCATCACCAAGATTGAAATTAATGCACCTCAAGGAAATTAGTGCATTATCTCTAGAAGCTACAAGTCTCACCTAAAGAGCAGCAAATTATAATAGGCATGTTTCCAACACAGCTGCATACTGGAAATCATGTTTAAATAAATCCCAAGATTAGGCTGGGAGTCTCTAACTTCAGGCTTACCTGATTTATTTCTTCTTTACAATGAACTAGGACCCTGCAAAGTGAGGTACTACTTCTCAGGAGCAAACAGTTGCTCAACCTGACCTGATCATTTATGGTTGCGACCCCACCTGGAAGCTGTTACCCAGATTGGGCTCTCTTCAACACTGGGTTTTCCTTCCAGCTAGCCTTTCTTTTCTGTACTTTTTTTTTTTAAACTTACTATCTATATAAAGTTTTAGAAAAAAAAATAAAACTGTTGGTTTAAAATTACTAAGATGCATTAATAATGCAGAAGTGTAGCTTGCCTTGAACAACCTACATATCTCAAAATAAGAGTTCCTTGTGTTCAAGGACTTTTTTTTTTTTTTAATAGGAAAGCATGAATTTTATAGTGGACTAAATTTCATGCTCACCTCTTTATAGGATGTGCTTACTCTGGACTAAAAATTTGGATTCATCTGATCAGATTTAAATATCTGTATCTAACTTGGTTGTCAAGGCTGATTTAATAATCCATGAAAATTAAACTGGCACTTCTAGGGCACAATTACTCTTACACTAAAGCAGGCATCTGAAGAAAGTTAGGTGAAGAACACCTATTTCTCTTGGGAAAGGCAAGCTGACTAACTCACATGTAGACAATTGCCTCGTACATGCATAAAGCTAATAAAATTAATCCCACCCAGACAAAATCTGTGGTGTACAAAGTGTTGCTCACAAGATGTAATAAAAAAAGGCCCACAGTGTGGAACAGCTGTTCTATGTTGTTAATCCACAATAGTTAACCAGGCCTGTTCCTAACAGAAATGGAAGTCATTGCTTTACACGTTAAATCATTTCTTCTCTCTACTCTGGGTACCCTGAAGCTCTTCTTGTATTTTAGAAGAGGGGAGATGCCTAGAGGGATAACCTAAGGAGAAGAGGACAGGCATACAGTGTCCTAATAGCTGATCACAGGAACTTTATTTCAAGTAAAACAGCACGTAGTTGGTGCCCTGCAGATGGCCATGGTCTGGCACTGAGAGGTTTCTGGTACTTCTGAGTCTCAGTATGCTCAGAACATTTCCCAGGTTTCCAAGAGTAAATCTAGAGGAGATAATTCTGCTGTGAGAATGTGAAATCATTAGCTTGGGGAGGTTACAGCCAGAAAAGAGCTGGATGGCATTTCGAAAGGCAACACTGCAGAAGGTGAATCACAGATTATCTGCTGCTCAGGAAAGCTTCCCTCAGTTTGGCATTCCTTTTGTACTTATCGAAACTACAGACTGAGGTGCATATTCTGTACTTTTCTTCATAGAAACTTTATTTGGGAGGTTGGGAGAGGAAACAATGTGATGTATACGGCAAAGATCACACACCTGCAACATAAAAACTAGCTAGAAGAATAATGAGGAAAGAATTGTGGGACTGACAACAAGAGGGACACGCAAGAATTAGCACGCATGCTAAGAATCTTGGGAAAAAACAAGATTTAGCAGAAAACAGTGCTGCACAGTTAGTATGGGCCTTTAAGGAGACATTGTGAAGCCAGTTAATGTTCATACTGCATTTGTTCCTGCACAGTATTTTATAATTTTGAAGAGGTTAAAACCGTGAGTTTCCTGCATCATAATGTCTGTGCTTTTTGGCAAATTCACTTTTGAAGGTATTTTACATAGATCCCACTTCTGTCACTACAATTATGAGCTTATTCTGCACATGGGCCTTTTTTGCCTTTACAAACGTAAGTAATACAGAAGCAGCAAAAATGGGAGCACCATTTTCACACCTGCTCAACCAGAGATTTTTGACTGATACCCAAAAGGATGTGCTACCAGACACCCCCGAACTGAGCCCAAATCTGCACTGGTTTATCTATGCATCAACATCGTGCTCTCATTATGGAGAAAGTGCTTCCTTATTCTCTAGTAATTATAGCAGAACTTTCTTCCTAATTCATCCTGGAGATCTGAGTATTACAGGAAGGGGATGCTGTTCTCTTCCAGCTGGCCGTGAGACTCATAGGGACTCTCCACATTATGCTGAGAGGACAGGGGTCACTTGCATTACTTACAGTGTCTGTAGTTTACACTTTTCAATTAGGAGGTAATCAGCATGCCATTATGAGTAAAAATTGTTGGAATGACCTTTGGACTGTATTCTATCTGGTGAATCCCCAGGGCCAGCTTGACTGAAGGGATGACAGGAGAATGAGCTGTGCTGGACTCATGATAAATAAGAACAATTATCACACTTATTATCTGATAAATAATGTATCATGATTTGCCATTAATCCATCACAAAACACCTACTTCAGGAAAAAGCCTGCAGCCTGACTTCCTTTTATGCATCCCCACTTAGTGTCATGTATTTGTGTTAAAGGAACATAAAAGGAGTGTTTACTCAGAAGCAGAGAGCCGCCTCTGCATCCTTGATTATTTCAATCAGGGAGGATGAATTATGGCCCTCATAGAAGCAACAAATTGATTCTTCTGACTCACTGCTGCATGTTTAAGTATCAGAGACCCATCACAGGAAAAGGTACTAAACACTCTGACCCTCTAGCTGAGAACAGACTTCAAAGCGCTTCACACATTAGAGAGATTCTTCTTTTTTTCATGGGTAAGTGCACTAAGGTACAGGACAGGCTGGCCAAGCTTTTTACAATGCCTGAATAACAAAACCCAGACTCAGGAGCAGGGCAGCCTGCCCTGGGATTTCTCCAGGGACTTTGGTCTCAACCTGTCTGGTCTGTGGCTGCCTGGCTTGTGGGATATCGTGTTGCACACTACCACACATGAAGGAAACCAGCACCAATGTCCACAGGGTACATTAGCTGTTGCCCCACAATGGGCGGAGTTGTAATTGCTGCAGGGATCAGGGCCACTGGCTGTGAAAAATAATCTCTGACTCCATCTGATTTTATTCTGCCTGCACTTGTGAATGAAACTATTTCACAGAATCACAGAATCATAGGGGTTGGAAGGGACCTCCAGAGATCATTGGGTCCAATCCCCCTGCCAAAGCAGGGTCCCTAGGACAGGTCGCACAGGGGGGCATCCAGACGGGGCTGGAATATCTCCAGAGAAGGAGACTCCACACCCCCTGGGCAGCCTATTCCTGTGCTCTGTCACTCTCACTGTGAAAAAGTTCTGCATGTTGGTGCAGAACTTCCTGTGCTCCAGCTTGAAGCAGTTGTCCTTTGTCCTGTCTCTAGATACTAGAATGTCTTGCATTCTAGCACCCTAAATGGTTCCCTACACAAACCGTTGGGACTCTCCAGTTAAGTATCATCATTCACATTAGACACTCAACCTCAGTGGAAGCAGTTTGACTAAAACCCAGAAGAAATCAGTACCAAAGCCAGCACAAAACCAGATTGTACACACCTGTCCCTGTTACAGATCTCTGGCATACAGGAGTCCCTTTGTCTGAATAAAGCCAGTGTCTGGAGATTTAAGCCACCAGCTAAATAATACTGTCCTCTAGCAAAAAATAATGCAGACTGAACATGAATTTACTAATCAGTACTCAGCAAATGCTGAAACTATCCATAATCCATTAAATGCACGTTAAACATAGGAAGGAAAATCAGAACATTTCCCTGCCCTGGGCTTTCACTACAGCAATTCCACCAAGCAAAAATGCATTCTAGCCACTGACATTTGGTAACTAACCTGGACTTTTCGAAAATTCCCTACATTTTTCCCCAGGATATTGAATTCATTGATTCAATGCCATTTTTAAAGTGTGCTGTTTTCTTTTTTTACCATTAATAAATTTTTTTCCTTTTAACTTTTTTCTGCTTTTATGTCCTTCAACTCTGTTCTCCATTATAGTTCTAGATTTGAAAGCTGGTATTTAACAGCTGTGCATATTTGCTCAGACATTTAAAAAGCCTTTCAGACAGCTGTTCCTAATATTGTCAGCATTTTCTTCATACATTTCCTAGCATTTCTTCTCCATCTTTACATTTCCCTATGTGCAGCCCTGATCCTCCTAAAACCAAGCCTTACCTCAACTCTGTAAACAAGGAAGCCCTAAGTAAATCCCTAAGTAGTCAAGCTAATGGAAAGAAAAAAATATAAATTAATTTTCCTGTAATATCACTACTGGAGAGAAAAGATGGTTTTCCATTCCCAAACACAGAACTATTCAGCTGTTTCAACTACTGCATTTTCAAGCCTAACCCAGAACTCAGCAGTATCTCTTTAAAAGGCTATCTGAATGCAGGCCTTCAGGTAATATGAACTTTCTGGTAGCTCACACAAAATCAGAGGCAGAAGGGGATCAGAGAGAAAAGGGGAATGCTGAGGAAAAGGCAGCAGGCTACCAGAGGAAAGGACCAGAAAAAAAGGAGGCTAATGGCAGAGTGAAAATTCATCTTAAGTTTTACTCTGCCATGGTCTAGACATAAAAATCCTTCACAGCAGATAACCCACAAAGTGGGGCTTTCTCATTAATTAGGAATCCTCCCTCCCCCTCCCACCCCCCAAAAAAAAACCTAGTCTAATTTTTATTTTTTTAAAACAATTCAAAAATATCAAATACTTTACAATGACAGTGTTACTTTTCTTGCAGGTGTCCAGCTGTATCTTCTCAATGGTCCAAGTCTTAAAGGCTTCATGGCCAAACATATGTAATTGTAAGGATGAGAATTAATTTTTCAGACCTTTTACTCCTTTGTTTAGCTCCTAGCTTCTTAGAAATCTTTTTTTTTTTGAGGATTAGCTTGCTATCAAACTTTTTTCACCAATAATTTGTCTCAGCTGGAGTTTTTATTTAATGAGCTGTATTAATCATTAATCAAGTTTCCTAAAGCTTCATTTTCTGAAAGAATGACATCTTTATAGAATATTCTTGCTACATGTTTTACACACCAGTTATGGTTACGCCAAATGATTAGACAGGTTTTGAGGTAGTCAGATAATCTTAGCAGTAAATCCACGATGACCACCTAAAGCTTAGCACTTTTTCCTCCTTTAAGTTCCTGCATCCGTGTCCTCATTCAGGACTCTGTGGTCAGCACTACTAAAGTTTCAGATTATCGATTATTCTGAGACTTCCCTTTGCCTAAGTATATTTCTGGCTTTTACATCCAAGCAAAGGTTATTTGGCCACTCAAGGAAAATACTTCCATTATTCTTTTTTATTGATGCATCATCGATTTCCGAAGACTGAAAATAGAAATTTCTGTGCAGACACCTGAATCTGGTTGTCCTTAAAATACATACAACTTTTACGTTATTCCCATTGAGGCATTCAGCCTCCACTTTCATGAGCCCCCTCCACATTTTGTTTGTCAGACCGCATCCCCTTTGCAGGGAAGGCTTTGGAGAACACAGCTGGACAATGACAAAGGCACTAGCTTATAACTCCATGGTGACAAACAAAGACAACAACCACTATGTCTAAAACTCTCAGGATAATTCTGTTTTCAAAAATTTCCTGGAATATTCCCACAGTAAAATAGAAATCAGGCACATTTTGGATTGGTCTGACATCACTATCTCATCTTTGAGTAGAAAGAACAGGTAGAGGTGAGGCAATTTCATCCAAGTATTGACTACAGAAGGAAAGTGACCAGGAATCTGAAGGCAGACAGCACTGCCAGAGCAGATGAGCAGGCCGTGGCTGAGAAAGGCATTTCTCGCGGTGCTCCTTGCTTGTAGTGCCATTATTCTCCCATTAAAATCCAGCAGGGGAAAAATACTGAAGCAGAATGAAGCAAACATTCCTAAAAGGCAAAGAGATGTGGAGGGGAAAAGAAGGTTTACTGAGAAAACATGGTCTGGTAGAGCACTAAAAACTGCGGAGCTCTTACCTGGGGCACCCTGTGTCTCTGGGGAAGCACTGCACATCACAGCTCTGACTGTCATCAGCAGGGTTCAGCTGCAGCCTGGCTCATGGGATCTGAGAGTGCACAGGTCCTCCCATGAAATTTCCAGCGCCCAAATAGTCAAGCTGGGAAGTCAAGTAACAAAACACATAAGAAGCTGTTATTTTCAGCCTTACGTGCACACACATGTAAATAAGAAACATGACAACACCACAAATTAAAGGGCAAAGATGATTTACATAAAGTAAAGAACTGATAAGTTGTTGGAGAGGAGAAGAAAAATAAAGTGTATAAAACCAGGAAGCAGGTACTAGAAGGACTCCATGGTTCTTAAAGACGCAGTAGAATGAATAGAATAGCCAGTGGCAATTACTTCATAAACATCTTTGAGAAGAGGCAGCCCAGCCTCAAAGGGCTGCAGAGAAGGAAATTAACTGTCTTTAGCAAGGAAGCCCCCAAAATTGGAAGGACCAGAGATTAAAAATTCACATCACAGTCATTGGCAGATGTGTGACTGCAGAAACTTTGAAATATGTTGGGAGAAAACAGACCTACCAACCTGGGCAGCAAAAGTGTGGGAAACCATGGGTAGTGGAGGATAGGAGAAAGTAACACTGCCCAAACACTGTTCCTTTACTATCATGATTACATCACTTGTATTGCTAAAAATATCATTTACCATTTGTTAAGGTAGAAAATATCTATTAAACACTAAGAACAAAAATTATTGCTCTCTATCTCCTCGTCTTTCTGCCTGCAGCCAACAAGCCATTGAACACAAGGGGATTATTTCATTTCAACTTTGATCTTTAATGCCGGACGTGCCACAACACTTAACATTTTTATCCCCTTCGAAATTAATGATGCAGGACAGCGGGCAATGCAGTGAGCTGCTGAGCCAGCAGAGGGAGCAAAGGAGGCTGGGTCGTTGTCCCAGATGCTCTCCTGTTCATTTTAATTCCAGTTAAAATATTAACTGCAAAACAAAAATAACAAAATTATATGCTAAAAATATACACAAATATATATTATATTAGAATAGATTAGATTATATTACAATATATTAGATTCGATTTTACCCTGGTTTATGATGGAGTGAAACTAAGAACAAAGCTAAAATCGCAACCATTTTTGTAAGATCTGGACTTTCAGCACCTCTCTGTTTCACTTTGAACTTGTAAAATGGGATACATAGCACTTGTTTGTTTCACTTTTGTTGGGGAAAGTATGTTTGGATTGTCAAAGGTTAAAATATTAGCGGCTGGGGAACCCCAGATGTTCCTTAGCTCAGCCAGATGTGACCCTCCAGACTGCAGTAACAAAACAGGATTTGGTCTGATATATCAGCGTCATCCTGGTTCTCTTGACATCATCTGCTCAGCAACACCAGCTCTTCCGGTAGCTTTAGGCTGAATTCATTACTGTTCTCTTACTGGCTTGGCCAGTACTACATGACTGCAAAATATCTGTAAGGTCTGGAGGTTGGGCTTTGCAAAGAGGGATCCTGGCAGGAAAGCTGAGAGTTGGTGACAGGTCAAGGACAGGAAAAAGGAATATTCCAGGAAGAGGAGGAATGAGGAGTCAGCTATAGCTACCCTGGTGCACCCCAGCTCTAGTTCTGTGCCACCCATGTCAAGTGAGGTATCATTTAAGGGAGTAGAAAGAACTACCTTGGCAACACAAGAACAGGAGAGGAAGAAGCTGCCTCACCCAGAACTTTGCAATGGGCTATGTAAGGGCATGGGCATGGATTTGGGTAACTGTGGCTTCTCCTGTATCAGAGCAGTTCTGCCAAGCTGTTAGCATCAGGGTTTGAATCACTGTCACTCGCACACTCATACTTGCAGGTCTAAGGTGATAGACAAGAAATTAAACCTGAAAGGATCCTTCTGCGGATGCTCATTTTCATCGGCTTGCATTTCATTAAATGCCATTCATTTGCACTGTGTCGCACCTCGTTACTATACTTATCCAGCCATTAATTGCAGAGCTGGTGCATAAGAGCAGAGCAGGCTGCCATCCTCTCTCCCTGCCTAGAAAACTCCAGTACCCACAGAAGCTGGGGGAGCTGTAACCAGAAAGAGCAGCAGCCCAAAGCTGCAGTAGCCTCCAAGTAGACAGTCTTGATTCACGGTGATTCTGAGTAGGGGTTTGGGTCTAGAAACACTATACACGACATTTCTGCAGACAATTGCTCTTATGGCCTGTCTTTTTCTTCTCCTGTATCTTTTAACCCTCCTGTCAGACAGCTTGCTCTGCTTTAGCACAACATTTGAAACAGGATTGGCACAAAGTCTGAAAAGCAGCTGCCCAAGCCCAGCACCTTTCAAAACTAAAAGGGATGTGAAACTTGCAAACAACACTTTTAAAATCCCCACATTATTTCTACCAATACTTAAGGCCAAACAGAATAGATGTCAAGTGTGAGGCGCAGTGTATTTGTGGTGCATTGGTTATAAAACTCAGTGATTCTGAGCAGCTCCCAGATTGCTGCTGCAGCTTTGAGGTTACACACTGCTGTTTTTCTGTGACAGCTTAACAGATCTGCAAAGTGACTGAAGGAGCAGGGCAGCTCCAGCTCTGCCCCTTGTCCCATCACAGTCCACCTCCTGCCTGCCTGCACAGGACTGCCAGGTGCCTGGGACCACCTTAGGAGCACAGCTGCCCCCACCACACCTTGTGGCTCTACACAGTGTGACTGTGTTGGAGGTCACCGTAGCTGGAGATGATGAAGGTGCTCCTCTGAGTATCATCTGTCATTCATGTTGTCACTAGAGAATTAGAAAGATCAGCTCTATCAAAGACCCCTCTGACATCCTGGAAACAGCTTAATGCACTCCATCAGTTCTGCAAGAGAGTTGTGCCAAACAAAACTCAAAGCCTGGGAGCACACATAGGTTGGTAAGTCAGAGGCTTTCCACCAGCCAGCAGGGTCCACACAGCACACCCCTGGTAAATCGATAAGCACAGGACCTCCTGCAGATGCAATGCACACAGACACACACCCTGCCATGACTTGTTCTCATTTCAATGCAAATAATCCCCACATGTCACAGCAAAAGTAATCCCAGCCATGGTAAGACTGCACTGCTGCCTTCTGCTTGGCAAAAAGAACACAGCTCTGCATGAGCAGGAGACCCTTCTCTTCACCCTGCACCTCACCCACCTGGGATAAGGAAACAGCATAGATAAGAGCCTGCAACTAACAAGCAACCTCTTGCACCAGCATAGTTATTTTCCCTTCTTTAGCCTCAAGAGGTACGTTTCTGGACTGCTTGGCACTCTACTCAAAGCCATGATGTATTGGGCCTTATTGCTCCTTCCCGTAAAGTCTTGCACAGACAAACAGAAGTGTTATGTGTGCATTATTACCAGCTCACATCTCACTTAGAACTATAGGCCCAATCCCACCATCACTGGAAAGCTCAGTCAATGCTCTACTCTCTCCCCATTTTTAATATCGCCCTCATCACTGTAAGCATCTACTGCCTTCCAGAAGTATATTAAATGATACAACAGAGACATCTCATTTTCATCCCAACTGGAAACTGATGCATAGAATTTTAATTTTTGATTTATTGTTGGTTTGTTAGGTTTATTTTTTTAAAAAACACGCTGCTCTCTGCATGCTTGTTATTGAAAACAAGCTCTGCCTGCACAGAGCAGCTGCAGGGTCACACACTGTGCGAAACCCCTCACATGGTACTTGATGTACTGTACCACAAATCTCTCACTTATGATTTAGCACCTTTCTTCGGATTCATGTAAGTTGTTCTTTGTTGGTACTGTTGCGGTTTTTTAGGAAATTGAGAGTCAAAACAAAGACTAAAAACTCTTCAAAAGAATTTAGAGCAGAAAATCATTTTGGTTTAGAACATATGGCAAACACAAAAGGAACTTTAATTAGGAGGAAGTGATGAGAACAAAAGGGCTCATCTTCAGGATCAGACATGTCAGAGACTTCAACCACTCGAAAGTCACATGTCCCAAATTTATGTGCCTGAAGTTTCATGCCCCCATCATTGCAAGAACCTAGGGCTAGTCCCTCAGCTGGTGAGGGCAGACTGAATTCAGTGTAGCCATGCTGCTTTACAAAAACTGATAGTCTCATCCTTAGATTCATATGCTTGTACAAGCTGTAATTCTTCATCCAAATCAAAGGGTTATAGAGCTTGTTTTCACTACAACTAGTTTTCACTTAGGAGTTCACATGAGAGGTACAGGTTACATCCCAAAGAATATGGGCAGCTGTGTGAACAATCTCAATTGGGGTTTAGAGACCCTATTCAAGGAACTTGGCTGTGTGCATTTTCAAGACCCTGGAGTGTCAAGTATTAGAAAAATGGGAAAAGTGATTTTACACCTACAAAAAAAAAAGAGAGAGTAAAGCACTCATAATTCTCACCATAAGCAACGATTAATCTGATCTTTTAACCAGCCACCTCTGTCTTACTTACTAACACACGGGGAACTACAACCGTACCTGCCACAACATAACACCAGGATTTGGAAACCCCACTAGCAAGCTCAATTAGCAGATGCAATCATCTATCTTGCCAAAAATGATTCAACTGAAAGCCCTCCTAGTTACAGCAGCAGAGCTCTGCAAGTAAATTAGTCAGCTCAGAGCTCCATATTGCTGCAGCTAGCCTGTTTCCAGCATCTAAGCTACCCAAGCGTGATGTGTTTATACCACATGAAGGAGTAACCTTGCCCTCAGATGTGCCCTTACACACAGTTTCTCTTTGACATCAACTTTGTAGTAAGGGATAGTAGTTTATTGCTGCTTCAAACTACCTTCTGTGGCCAGGAAAGGAAGGAGTCTTTTCTCTTTACTCCAGTGTCCTCTCACATTTCTCACCCATCTACTCTGGAGAAGAAAGGCACCTAGCATATTTGAATCAGTCCCCCATAGCGCCTGCTTCCTACCACAGGTATGTGGTCCAAGACATAATGTCATCCTTAAAGGTTATGTCCATCCCGTTCACTTTCTTTAAGAGAAAAAAAAAACAACAAAAAACCCCCCACTTTTATTTTTTTTTCTCCTGAGAGGAAAAATGACCTTTTATTGCAGAAAAACACACTAGCTGTGCCATTAATGCTGAGGAGTCAAGTCCTCACCGCTATGATTGAAGAGCTGTGTGAATAGCCAGCCTCCTCTCAGTGCTGTAAAACTGGACTACCACGTTTTGTACCACTCACTCTAGCTGCTGTCAGTTGCACTTAATGCAAATGGTATGTATGCCGGCTGCTGTACATCATACAATTTCCTTTTATTTAACAGAAAGACCCCTTTCCTCATATTTACATTTAATGTTCCACATCAAGGGATGCCAGACATGGTGTGGTATCCATGGTTTCAATATTTCATACATACCTACAGCTCCAGTAGGCACATATGTTAGAGAAAAAAATCTTTGAACATGTGATGTGCCATCATTTTTAAAGTACCTCATCATCTTGTTTATGATGCTCCATTTAACTGATATAGTTCATTATTACTTAAGTTGCCCTGTGCAGAGACAGTCTTCCTACTCCAGATACAAAAGGTAAGTATTTGGCCAATTAAGCCATTTGAACAGATAAGTATCCTTGATCATCTCCATTCACATATTCACAGATAGTCATTCCTAAAAAAAAGCTCTAATCGTATCGGGGTGTGGGGAAATACTGTGTTTCCTTATTTCTTGCCTTTTTGTGAGAGAAAATGCACACTTTGGAATAATGAATAATCTTTTTTATTGTGGTAAGTGGTTGTAAGAAGAAACTGATACCACAGAGTACGTTAGAGATCTACAGGCTGGACCTCTGTTAACTTTGGTCTAATCTAAAGCTTTTGAGCATTACCCATAGTATAGAGACTACTTCACAAACATTAATACCTTATTAATTGACCAACCTGCCTGCTTTTTGAAGACATATATCTGGGTATCACAGATGATGTCTGAAGAAACACAGGCACTCATGGAGTGCAGGGCCAGAGGTTTCTGCAGGCTAGAGTAACCCACTGCTGTCGCACATCTGCTTCCAATTTTGTAACAGCAGGGATGACTACTGGTCTGTACAGAGAAGCACAGACAGAACAATATGCATAAATTGTATTTCATATGCATTTCTACTACATGCTCTCTCCATACTCATGGCTTCAAAATTGGCACACCTCTTTTGTTTAGCATGCCTTTGCCCTAATACTACATCACAGTATTAGGTACTTTCCTCCCTACAATGCCTTATGTCCAGCATGTTATTAGTTCTTCAAGCAGGGAGGGACTATATGTTTTCCACACATTCATCAAGATGTATCTGAAAGCCATTACCCCACACAGTGGAATAAGACTTGACTTTTTTGTGTCTTAGTAAGCTCACACATAAGTGCCTGTCTTCATCATGGCTTGCTCCTCGTGATTAGTGACCCCAGCAATCTGCAGAAAGGAGCACATCCTTTCAAACCAGCAGGAGACTGAGGCACAAACACACTGTGATGTGAGGGAATCAATCTTGCAAAGATTTTTTTTTTTTTTCTTAAATCAGTATGAATAACTTCATGTTATTCAAGATTAACAACTTGAAGGATGCTTTTCAGTTAAAGATGATCAAATGAACAGCTAAGCTGGCATTTGAAATTCACGGGGCAACATTGCCCCGGTCTAGTATTTGGATGTTTATAAGTCAGCCCTACTTAGTCTCTTACAGAGACATGGCCTTTCCTGCACTGTTTCCAAGACAAGCCAAGTGTGAGTGTATCTGCCTGCAATGCCAAGCCGAGCCCTGCTGCCTTCCACCAACCGAATGCCCCAGCTCCCACCGTGGCCTCATCTGTTCAAGAATGACTGTGGCTAGGAATATTTCAGCAACAGCTTACTGTCCGAAATTAATTTGAACAGAAAAGCACCTGGAAAAATCCTCAGTGTATCCAAAGCTTTCTTTTGTGTTTTCCAGAAAGCGACACCCCTCTGTGTACTGCCAGAGGAGGAACAACAGGCTCCTCCAGCCCTGCTGCAAGGCCCTGCCCCAGATCCTATGTTCTCCAAGGAAAAGCCCACCTTTTCTCATCCTTCTTCCAGGCACCATCCCACAGCAGGCAGGCTGGGGAGCTGCCCTCAGCTAGGGGCCCAAACACCAGTTCCATCCCATCCCCACTAGCACCTCCAGGGAGCTCAGGGCTCTAGAAAGGCTGCAGCCTGGCCCTGGGCAGGGCAGGGGAGGCATGGTGGAGCTGTCAACCTCTGCAGCCCGGCTCTAGCAAAGCAAGATCTACAGGTGTGTGAAGCCACCTACCCTGTCTGCCTCTTTCTGGGGAGAAAAACAAAAAGCAAAACCAAAAATTCCGTCTGATTTTCCCTCACAATGCGAGCTGGTGATGGGTAGTGAAATGGGACAATTACCACATGGGAAGTGTGTAATTAACAGCTACTGTGCACATTTGGAAGTCTGTGACCAAAGTCAGAAGAGGTGTCTGAACCACTAAAACAAATGGTGTGTCCAGCACATTACCTGATCAGCGATGGTTAGGGGGTTCTTGAGTGCCCTAGCAACCTTTTAATCAGCACCACTTCCATTACATCTTTTGTGGTGCATCATTACAACTGCTAATTTATGCCTGGAAAGTAATAGATTAATTTCTTACCTCATGGAGAAGCAGATGAGTGAAAGCATACTTCTGCAGAGCAGAGATTATCAGGGGCTCAATGACTGTTGGCTTTTGCCTTTGCCAAAACATACCCTGCGACTGCTAGGACACTTTAGGAGAAAACAAGGACATTCAGATCCTAATACAAAGCAGACAAAAAAGGGCCAGGGTGGGAAGAGGGAGAAGGAAATCTATTGAGCATGCAGACTGGTCATCACTGCTGATCCCTACAGCAGGCACAAGAGAACTGCTACCTAGTTCCTCTCAAGCAAAAGGCATTTCATAGGAAGGAAATAAACATGAAATTAATTCAGAGCATTCCCCACGTCCAGGCAGAGCGTGCAGCCTACCACCTAGGATGCAGCATTCACCTGTTGGCAGCCCATGGGGAGAGGGAAAAGGAGCTGCAAATTCCAGTGGGAGCCTGTCATGCAGGGTCCCATCTGGTTCAAGGGGACCTCGACCATCGTTGCTGCCAGCTCAGCTGCAGGGGTGTCAAATCCTGCTCTGAGTCCTCCCCGCTCACAGAGGCAGGAAGGAGCTGGGGGGAAGAGAGCTGCTTCTCATCTCAGGGAGTCTCACATGGATGCAACAGGTAAATATTCGGGGGGCTGCTTTTGTGGCTGGTCAGTCACACTTACCTGAGAAAAATATATATACACCCTTTAGGCTGTCAGTGGCACAGGTTTCACTGGGTTTTCTGCCAAGAAGCGCCCTGACAGCTAGAGCAGCATTCCAGATAAACAATGCATCTCCAAAAGCCTTAAATAAAAGACAGATCTTGCTGGAAATGGCATGGGAAACTCTTACTCTCCAAGCAGGTAAGTTTTTAGCAGAATCCCAGCCCCCCACCGGCAGTCCTGCCAATCAGAAGAAAACACATCATCTTAATTTGAAGCTAGCCACACTCAGAATTTGGTGGAGGGACTATTACCCAAATGGAGAACAGAAATGAGCCCCAGGCAGCCCGTATTCTCTTCCCACCAGGCCAGATTGGTACCGCTTGCAGCACAAGCTTCTTCCCCATCAGGAGGTAATGCTGTTTTAGCTAGATTATTTAGCAATAAGGCAAAACTACTGTCTTACTGGCCAGGTCTCATCCCTCCTTCTTGACCCATCAAGAAGTAATAAATGAGAGGGAAAAGGGAAGTGGTAGCTGTGATAGACAGCCCTATCTGTATCCAAGGACAAGACACACAAGACCATTTGGGGCAGAAAAACTTTTACTCCCTTCCAGAAAAAAGATAGGAAAATCAGAAAAGGGAGAGAAATTTTAATAGCAGGGATCTAGTATCCCCACTGTGATAAAGGAGACAACCTTTCCCTGTGAAATTTAAAGTCCAGACTAGATGTTTTGATCTGCCAATTTAAAAACATAATTCTGTACTGCATGTGAGTATTTTCTGCTCTCTCCACAACTGCAACACCAATGGAGGGAGCCCCTCCATTTTGGATTAATACAAGTGACACTTCTCCTCAACTATTTTCCTATAGCTAATGTCAGTCATATCAACTTTAAAACCTCAGTTTAGTCAGGACAGCCTTGAAAATGTTACCAGATTTCCCTGGGAGTATCTGTAAGTATTTTTATTTATTCTTATTTCTTTTGGCTGGTATTATTGTTATTGTTGTTGTTGTTGCTGCTGCTGCTGCTGCTGCTGTTGTTGTTGTTGTTGTTGTTGTTATTCTCCTCTGTAATCTGGCTGGCAATCCCATAAAGCAAACTGAGAGCAAATAAGCAAGCCATAGAAGCTACATAATATAGAATAATATCTAAATATCTCAATTTTAAAAAGCACTTTTCTTCTAAATGTCCTTCAAGCTTTAGATTTACCTTCTGGAGAGCTTGATCTATTTTTAGTTCAGAGGGTCAGGAGACCTTTCTTTGCCAATTGCTAGATGGTCAACAGTTCAAAAGTTACTGACCAAATAGGAGAGCAATAGCAGAAAACTGGTCTAGGTCTCATGACCCTGTCTCAGCCAAATGGATTGTTTTTGAGAAGTCCTGAGGATAATAAATTACATAGCCAAATAGACACATTAAAAAGCAGTGGCTGCAGAGAAGCCTAGAAAGTGCTGTGGTGATGATAGGCCACGTTTTAACTCTATAATGAGCATAGGTCAAATAGTGGCTTTTAATTTACTTGGAACACAGTTGTTTGCATGTTAAGACCTCAGATCCTCCACCAGCCAAGGGAAGCTAAATACATGGCTCTGAAATCTCTTCACAGTTTAATCCCAGTGAACTGCTCACACACCATTTATCTCCCTTACAATTAATTTTGGGACAATGTCAGGCAAATAAACATACAAACAATAACAAAGCAGGCACCACTGCTGCTGCTGTCCTGTGGCAATGCAAACCTCCCTCGAAGAGAAACGAGAACGAAAGGGAATGGTTATTAAGGGATTAACGAAGTAAGCGACCCTCATTTTTTAGTAAATTGCCTATGAAGCTTATGTAAAGCCACAAGAAGGAAAAAAAGGAGAAACTGATAATGGCATGCACAACATAGAGTCTCTTGCATTGCAAAACCAGGACCTGAGCACTGCTGCACAAGCATAACAGGGTGTGTTAGCCCTTCACAGCCAGGGCAGTCCTCCCCTTCTCCAAGACCGGTCAACAGGACAGCAGCTGAGGCAAAGGTATAGGCTGTAGCCACATGGCAAAGAGGGTATAGGATGTGCAGCTCCAGCCTCGGATGCCACTGCAAAGGGAATGCTACAAGATGTCACTTTTTAATCCTTACATTAGCCTAATTAACTCTGCAATGCTTTCCCGGACAGACAGAAGAAAAGCAGAATGCTTTAATGGCTCATTAACCCATTGGTGTGGCTTTGCAGTTTCAGGGAGTTTCAGGCATGTAGACTGAAGCAGAGAAGCTTTCTTGTGAGCCCAGCCCAGCTTTTGCCAGAAGGGGTCAAGTTCATTTTCCAGACTTTGAAGTGGGTTCATTGAGAAGGTCTGAGATAGCATAAAAAGGAATAAAAAAGAAATTAAAAGAGAGAGAAAAAAAACCCTTCAAGACACTGTTAAGAAAAAACCCACGGCCTTTCTGATTTCTCTGAAGTTACAAAGCTTCCTTTAATGTTCTTCAGTCCCACCCTTCATGCGGCTCAGGGTGGCTGTACCTGTGTCACCACTGTAGTGGGACACACCATCTCAAACAGGACACTACAATTCTTTATTTTTCAGTATTTCTTCCTGTGGACTGACAGCAGCTGCCTTTCAGGAGCACAGTCCTATGAACCTTTTGAGTGCACTGACACAAATTCTTCTGCATCCATAATGCCGGCAGCTGCAAGTGATCCTAAAATCCCCTTAGTTCACACATAGGAAAAAAAATTCAGATTATTAGCTTAAATATAGCTTTCCAGGTTAAGGCACATTAAATGCCAGGCTAAGGAGTTTTATATTGACAGTGACAGCAGGATCTTAGTCCCTAGGGCTGGGTGTAGGTGTTTGGCAGCTCAAGACAGTCAGACAGATGTCTTTCCATTCCCCACCTTTAGTCATCCAAGTACTTCTGCTGGTTTGTTATTCTAGGCAGCTGTCTATTTTGCTGTATTACAAGGCTTGCATAAATCAAGCAACTTAGATGCATACTTCATCCATTTTCTCCAGGGCCGGTTTTGTTCTACCACATAGAAAGACAGTTTGTTTTATCAAATCAGAAAAAAAAAAATAAAAATCCTAGGCATCACAGAAAATATACACAGGGCATCCTACAGAGCCTGTGTGGCAGAGACCAAACACTACATCCCAAACTTGTCTTTTGGTGCAGCAAAATGATAACCAGAAACTCTGAAACTCAAAGGCGCATTTGGATTTCAGCTTCAACATACGGACCTACATACGGTCACTAAAGCAAGCACCTCAACACAAAATGCCTCTCCTGCAGCTTTTCTGCATGCAGTTCATGTGTCTTTTTTTGATAGGATGTGTGTTCTCTCAATTCTGTGAGCAGCACCAGGACTACCTGCTTCTTGTATAGGAGCTCGAACTCAGGTGATGTCAGTGGAGACAGAGCATATGAGTCATGGTAATACATCCAAAGCTGCCTGTTACTTTTACTGGCCCTATTCTCTCTGTATGGACATATGAAGCGATGAATCTGTCATCAGTATTTACTCACCCCTCCTCATCCTCATTCTTCAACACCTCATAATCTTTAATGCACTTGCCCTCGTACTCTCTGGGGCAGTCATGATGGTTTTATCTCAGAGGTGAGAGCTCAAGGAGAGGGATACACACAGGCTTGGTCTTTCTCTCCTTACCTCAAGTTCCCTATTTGTTAGAGACAAAATCACTTCATAGACCCGTAGCAGATCAGGAAATCGAACCCGTATCCCAGCCTAGCACAGCAATGAGGACTGTCCTCCAGCTCCTGTGCAAACCTCACCGCAGGGGGGGAAGCTTCTCCCCCAGCCCATGGCCAGGCACGAGCACTGAGCATTTCTGCTGCTCGGAGGCAGGAGGGACTCAGGCCTCCCGGCACATTTCACCACAGATCCATCTCAGGCAGTACTGTTATTAACTGTTAATTCCCTACAGCACGCCCAATGCTGTGCAAAGGGGGTGGCTGTTGAAGGAAAGCTGACTTCACACAGAGATTCGATACGGCTTTCGTCCTTTACCATCTCCCTCTCTTGCTTCTTTGTCTTTTCAGTCAATCAGAACTCTTTAAAACTCCACATGAAAAGTAAATAACCAGCCTCAGCTCATTCCACCTCCTAACACAAGCTGTAAATAACATATTCCCAGTCATTCATATTCTATGACTTGAACTTTATGCTGAAGGGGTTTATGTGTGTTAGCACTGGAAACGTATCTCTAAGGCAGGCTGTGCTTGGTAGTTAATAGTTATGTGCTGCATACCTGGGCTGAGAAATCATTATACCCCCTGTGAGCAATTCAGTATTTATATATAATGATCTCATTACCAGGCAGCGATTCCAATTTTATCTAGACTTCAATATTTCTTGAAGCAAAAAAAGCATACAAAGGGGGTTCAAATGCCAGCTCAATCAAACTCCATATTGATGGACAATTACTCAGCTGCAGGTCAGCATAAATAGAAAAAGGATTCTTTTCCACCAAGACTAGGCTGTCCTACCTTGCTTCACTGTCTCAGTCCATACCTAGGACTGGCACGAGCTGCTTCCCGAGGGTGGTACCATAGTGATTCAGTGAGGTTTCCACCACACTTGTGCAAATGCAGGACTGCTCCTTCAGAGGATGCTGTGCAAAGATCTGCCTTCAATTTCCATCCACATGGTTCTCATCTCCATCCTCTTCTATCCTCAAAAGTCTCACCCTGAATCCTTTTCTGCACAAATTTAAACTCTCATCATTGCTTCTACACCAGGTGACTGAGTTGGGCTGAGACAGGACACATGCGGAAACCATCCAGAGGATGGAGGGCATGTATTTCTCTCCTGGACCCTAAAGTTCCTTTTTGACACACCAGGATCCTGGTCTTTATTCTGCTCTTTGTTAAACCAAGCATTATTTTGGATTTCCCTGAGATAAGATAAACAAAACCACCTCATATTCTCAGGGGATCTCCCAGGAGTCAGCCTCATCAGGGTCTTTACATTTTCAATCTACCATCTTAGACATGTCTGTTACCATAATAATTAGGTTAACAAGCCATTTGCATCCCCTGTACAAACTTCCCACACAGAAGCAAGCCCTTTTTTTTCCCCTCACATTATTTTATCAGTCATAAGGACTGGCTGCTTCCTTGCAATGTTTGTCACTGTTTTGTCTTCCTTTTGCTCCCCTTGCTTCTTCCAGAGCCTGCGATGAAGATTGCAACAAGAACACTTCCTGGTATGAAACAGATTCATTTCAGTGCTGCAAATTGTAATGAGAAGAGGGCAGGGAATTAATCCTGTCTCGTCATGACAATCTCGAGATTGGAATCGCACAGTGTTCCTCAGACCCGGGCACTGCAGCATCCATCATTCTCGCCCCAGCAACACCTATTGGGCGGCAGAGAGAAAACGCTTGTGCTGTGAACCCAGCACATATGACAGTAAAAATAAAATACAACTGGCTGCTGGTTACAAATCCCAAAATATTACTTTCTTACCTAAAATATTAAGCAAAACCCATTTGTCTTTAAAACTATCTCAGAAAGAAAAAATGCCCTTCTGACCGAAATGTGTTACTGTCCAATCCTGTTACATGAACCATGGCTTCGGTTCGCTGAGCCCCAGACACAGGCTTCTTTGCTGTAAGGAAAGTCAGTAGATTTTCTTTCAAGTGGTTAATGACATATGTGAAGTGAGTACGCATGAGTATATTTTTCTTAGCTTGTGAGTTCTTGGCTTGTTTATCTGCTTCAGTTTCTTTTAGAGGAACTTCAGTCAGGGAATAGCAAGCATCTCAAACAGATTTTGGTTTCCCCGGTCTTCAGTTTCTGAGCTTTGCTGTGTCTTCAGCGATGCTTGTCTCCCGTCTCCACAGCTGTACTCAACAACAATATGCAACTCTCAGCCATGGCAGAAAGGGCTCTGCTTTGCCTTCTCCCATTCCCACAAAGGGGGTGTCTGCCAGGGACTGCCCATCCTCATGGTTACTGGTTGCAACCAGCACTTACTTTGCTTTCTCTTGCAGTCCTGGTAAGCATCCATGCCAGGTTTGGCTATAGTCTCAGCTGGGGGGAAAAACTTACCACAAGTAAATGATGAAAATGTTTATTTTTATTTACATACCTTAAAAAAGAGAAAAAGCAGGAAAGAGAGCAAATCAACCAGCCTTATACAAAAGCTGAGAAAAGTTACAAAAGTCATGGTAATATGGCAGCCAAGGAAAAACTACATGTAGAAATCATCCTGACAACTTTGTCAACTGCAAATAAATTCTTGTGCCCTTAGCTTAGAGAAGCAGACTCTCCTCTTACAGCATCTCTACATACATTCAATTAACCAAGTAATCTCCCAAATCAAAAGCATCATCCCCATCCCTATCATCTCAATGATTTCATTAGAACAGCGAGATCTCTCAGGCAGAGCTGATAATGCAACGTATGATACAAGGAATCCAGGAAAGTTGATTACCCAATCTCCCCATTCTATCCAAACATTGTAAAATACATGATGCCTTCCTGAAGGGATGTGAGGAGCCGCTGTCATTCTCCAGCATCAGATGGTAGCACAGGACTGCTCATCGGCTACGCACACTACAGGGAAAAAAAGCACAGTAAGAGGACCAAAGGGGAGGTTCAGACCAAGGCTGGCAGCACGGTATTCTTGACTCATAAAGATAACCCACATAGAGTCATCATCCTAATGGCTGATAATGTAGATTGGAATTAGACTGTAAGTGGTTAAGGTCTGTGTGCCAGTACTGGGCAGGCCAGGCTTCTATTTTCAGCTCCGCTGTACATCACCGTATTGCTTTGGCTGCTTGTGTTTTGTTATTTGGTCCTATAACAATGGCTTAGTTATTTCCCTGCGAAATAAGACTAGTCTGTCAGATGATATGGCCAGATTTCTGCTTACTCCCATTAGGTGCTTGTGCACTAGAAAAACATGATCATCACAGCCTCCCCCTGATGCCTGTTCTCCAGCATTACACGGAAGAGGCTGGCTGACCACCTACAAATCTTACAAACTGCACTTACACTTACAGTAAGCTCACATTATGTAACAAGTAGTCATAAATACTCCTATCAGAGTATTTATTGCAGCTGCAAAATCTTCTACACAAATTGGTAACAACTCAGCTGTCTCCTCTTGTATGTTGTTATCCATTAGTTTTCACTCCTAATGACTAAAGTCCTATATTGCACGTCAGATGATTGTGATATATCATGTGATGCATCAGGCAAAATACCAAATGCAACTTTCTGGCATCACCAGTAATATAAAAGGCATCTAGTGTAATGTATTATAATAATCTGTCCTGTTCACTGTAACCCACAATTAATTTTATTCACTTGTGCATTTTTTTTCTCTCAGGCATAGATTTATTTTCTGCTAAGTTCAAAGGCTGGAAGAGGGAAATTAAGTGTTTTCATCTTTCATTAAAGATACAGCCATACAGTCTATATCTTCCCATTCCATGTATAGTCTGCACCAGCGCAAAATATTGGTTTGATACAAGCAAAGTGATTGCTACAGGTATTGGCCGTCATTAGATAAGAATGCTAATGAAGATGCAGTGGCACCACCTAGCAACTGGAGCATGTGTACGAGGTTGCCGCAGGGTTTATCTTCCAGTTGTACACTGCATACTAAAGCCTGCTCTGCACAATTTCCTTAGAGAGATTATGGCTGGCAGAATTATATCTACGTTATAGCTACCTGTACTGTAATCACACCTTTTCTTGCTGCATAAATAAAGCTTTCAAATGTCCCTATTTAGAAGCAATAAATAGGGCTTTACAAGGCAATGCAGTTCGCCGTCTCCCCACCCTAGCTCAGCTTAAAGATACTGCTCAGCCCTTGCCTTCTTTTGAGACAATATTTGAAATGTCATCCACTTCTTGCTTTCAGAACAAGAAAGCATTGCTGAGGGCAAAGGCCTTTGCTTTACAGCATACGAACTTACCGTTCTCTTATTTCCTAATCCTATTATCTATATCCGCTTTATCTGTTAAACCCAAACTCAGCTGTATTCTTGCTCCATTAAAACCATCCAGCAGTGTATCTTCAGCAATCCGAAGCTCACTTCCTAATGCTACTTTTTGGGTAACACACTCCAAACTGCCCTTTATGTACTCGTTTCTTCAGAAGCCTTTGCTGCTGTTCAGGATCCCTTTATGGTGCCAGCACTCTTCT
This sequence comes from Laterallus jamaicensis coturniculus, assembly GCA_022605575.1. Classification (NCBI taxonomy): domain Eukaryota; kingdom Metazoa; phylum Chordata; class Aves; order Gruiformes; family Rallidae; genus Laterallus; species Laterallus jamaicensis. The sequence goes on from JAKCOX010000005.1 coordinate 11,282,552, forward strand.
TTGAGTCTGTCACCCGAAAGCACTTTCTGAGAGCCTGCATTCATTAACCAAGGGAAATAAGTTGTGCTTGCAATGGTGGAGCCTTCTTATGTGAATCCCTATGTTTTTTTGAAAGAACAGGCTTCTTAAAAAGATAAGGTCTGCTGCAGCAAATCTATACACTCTCCACTAATGATTTATTTAACATTATTTAAGGCAGTGGTCTGGTGATCCTAGTGAAAACAGGGTCGCAACCATAAATAATATGCATAATGGCACTACCCGTTAAAGCTGCAATTTGATTTTCCTCTGGGTATCAAACACACCTATTATTAGTCTATGCAGCAGCATCGAGCAATAAGGAAAGCATATGTCACACAGCAAAACTAGCTCCGAGGCAATCAGCTGCCTCCATCAGCATTCAGTTCCGCTGTATTTCAGGAGCATTGCTCTCACATTGATATTTGGACTCCTCACCATATGTATATCCATGGGAGCATGCAACAGAATAGAATACTCTTTCCCATTTCCCACCCTTGTCTTTTCTACCTCACCCACACCTGTTTACAGAGGGCTTTATCCTACAGTCCTGCCATTCACATAGGTTGTTCCAGCACTAAGTTCACATCAGTTTGGTTTGGGTTTGGTTCGGGTTTTTTTCCCCCCAGGAAATATGTGTCTAAGATCTAGGTCGTTTTAACTGGAATATTCTAAAACAACAAAGTCAGTTGAAAAGTTATGATCCTTCTGGTCCAACTATTCATTGCACCCATTACAATGTCAGTACATGACTTCATGGGGGTAGAGAGTCCGTCTGTCTCAGGGTAGATTCTGTATCCTTAACTTAAGCCAAAAGCGGTATTCTCATTACATTCTGATAGCCCAAAGCCACAGGAAATAGAGAGCAGGCTGGGCATTTCGGCGCCTTGTTAAAGTGAAAGGACAATCAACATCAGGAACATTAGTGGTGGCAGAACACAAGATTGCTCAGCAGTGTATGAAAAGAAAACTAGTAATCTGAATTGAATTTTCAACTGGGGCCTAAGAGGCCAAATTTAATCATCCACCTAAAATTATCACACAAGTCAATATTCCCTACTCCCCTTTGCAAGGGAAAGAAAGTGATTCTTTATTTTTCAGTCAAGCAGGTGGCCTCGAGGCAGCTAACCAGCTGGCTGATAGATAAATACTTTTGCCAAGACAAAAGCCAGTTGCATGATTGATTATCTTCCTATTGTACTGGAAGTGGACCCTCCTCACCGGTCAGAGTCCTGAGCTCCTCCTCTGCTAGCACGTAGCAGAACTCTTCACAGAGCTGGTAGAGGTGGTCCTGAATGCCAGCCTCTGCCCAGCCTCTGCATCAGCTACCTACTAGGTCAGTTTACTGATGGGGCAGCAGTAAAAATGCATGGATTTTAAATTTCATTTTAGAGACACCAAATATATACCATCAATATCACCAGGGCATTACATCCCACACCATATACCAGCAGTATCAACCACCAATATCATCCCATACCTCACCCCATGGGGACACTTGGCCTGGAAGAGCACTGAGGGGACATACCGGTGTGGGGCTAAGTAGCCTCCTGCAGTGCTGCAGCACCACCAAGCTTAGCAGAGCTGCAAAAAAAGCTTTCAGCAAGCTGTATAAACACTTCATCCGTGCAAGCAAGCTCTGCACTGCCATGGCCGCGTAGCTAGCAGCACTAGCATTCAGTTTACAGACAGCCCAGAGTCTGTCTACACCACCTTGCAGTTGTACTTTTGATTACTTCATTCCCTGCAGTGCCTGCTAAGATCAACTGTAGTTTTATGTGCTCCTGGGAGAAGGAAAATTCATGAGTCACATCACACCTCCTTCTTCTCCTTAGATCACATCCTGACCTTCTTGCATAAAAAAATAGCCTTCTGGCTAGTCTGCAGCCAGCCTGTCATCAACTCACCTGATGCAAGGTTTTGCTGGGTGATACAGCTGTGGTCACACTCACACAAGGAAACTATGGGGTGAGACACAAGCAGACTCCCAGGTAGATCCTGCAAGTTCCTGTCAGTCCTTTAGTAATTGAACAGGAGCAAAGCCTGCAAGTCCAAGACAACCCGCTGGTCCTCAGTTGGTTGTGGCAGTGCGGCACGCAGCCCTGGAGAAACAGGGCCCCACAACCAAGTGACATAAACTCCACCATTCAGCTGCCATTCCCTTCCACCTCTGGGGCCATAGACTTTGTAGGGAAGGTCAGGAGACAGGTCTTGGGGTTCCTATATCCCGCCCTAGCATGGACAAGCTTCCTGGCCAGTTTACTCATGCCTCTGTTTTCATGTGTGTGAAATGGCTATGGCAAAAATAAGACATGGCATAGACATTAAGAGAAGAAATCAAGTGTAAAATGGAGAAGTCTAAGGTTGCAAGTTGTTTCTCATTATCTCCCTGTCAATCCCCTCTTCCCATCCCAGCCTGCTTTTAATTGCCCTGTCTATGGAGCCCCATCACTGTTCCCATCCCTTTCCCTCTGCAGGCAGGAATCACAGCTCTCTCTCTGTGTGAGGATACCATCAAACACTTCTGAACATTTCTGGAGGCAGGAGAAGCTCTGCGGACTCCAGTGCAGCTGACACAGGCAGAGGGCATCCATAAATTACAGGAGCATTGTCTGGGCCTGAGGACAGGTGGATCTGAGGTAATAAGTACAGAAATACCCAGAAAGTAGAAAGGGAAAGGAATTATTATTTCTGTAAGAGATTTTCCAGCTGTACATTAGATGACATTTTAACTGGAAGGTACATGAAGGGAAAATGTTTAAAATATAGATTGCATCAGCTGTGAGGGGGCTTCCATCCTAGCCAAAGCAAAGCTTTAGAGGAAAAAGCACAGGTTTTGTTACAGGTCTGTGTGCCTGTGTTACAAATGTGCAAGTCAGGAGGTTTACCTCACTGTGTCAATTTACAAAGACTGAGTATTTTATTCAGGGGGAGAGAGAAAGGAGACCTGATCCAGCAGGTATAGATGCATGTTTGTTTAGGTATATAACTTCCACTCCAAGCTCAAGCATGAGCCCATTCATGAGCTAATCCTTCTCTCACATCACTGTTTGCAGGATCAGGCCCTACAACAACATAAAAGCCAAGAAATGGACAGGAGATGAATTGCAAAAACAGCTTCCACAGAGCACAAAATGCCTCAGGTTGATAGCTGAGAATGCACTGCGGTCTCTAGAGACAAATTCTCTTATACCAGCTCTCTTACTGTGTCACAGAAACATTGTTTGCTTGGTTTTAGGTTTTAGATGAAGGCAAGAAAAAGAAATACTTCAGTGAAACTATGTGCCATTCATGGAAGGAGGTTGCTATAACTGCCATGTTATTTTTTTGTATTACAAGGGGAACCAGCAAGGTATGTTGGGAATATTGGAAATAACACAAAGAGAACCAAGCATTTACAGTGTAAATAATTATGTTGTTTCTTGTGCATATCTCTGCGCCACAGCTGTATGCTTTAGCTTTGCCTGAGGACACACTACAAGCCTGTACCCAGAGGTGCAAAGCTTGATTCTGCACAGTGCAGGGAGTTGTCATCATTGGGATTACTGAGATGTCAAGCAAATGCCTACAAACTTTGCAGAACAGAGGACAGAAAATTGGACGGCCTGCAAGAGAGAGCCTCTAGTGGGTAGGAACTAGAAAAGTAGCCTACATCTGTCTGGCCTCAGACACTCAGAAGTTGCAGTCTTTCAGCCAGCTGAAATCTTCCAGTCCCTGTCTGCCTTTCCCCATTCCCTCTCTAGATGATACACCCAAGAGTGGCACTTAGATCTGGCGCAGCTCCGTGGTGAACCAGAGTTGGGTAAAGGTTCAGCTGAGAAAAGAAAAATAATACTGTTTGCCGGCTTCCTGAATCCGGTTCATGGCGCCGCTGCAAAAGCAGCTCTGCCACACCACAGAAGGGGCAAAGCTGAAGCAAGGATTTTGTCTACTAACGCTGTCCCCACGATACGGTCCGAGCAGTGTCAGTGTAAATCTGCAGGACTCGGACTCACAGAGATGAGCTTACCCACTAGTAGCAGCAAAGTGCAAGCCTGGTTTCCAGGTAACTTCAGTATTTTCCTTCTGCTTTGCATAACCAAAGATGAAGCAGCTGTCCCGGGTGGGAACAAAATGAGCCTTTTATCACCAGGGATGCAATGAATTACTTCATCCAGCCCAGTTTCCATGGGGCAGCACAACCTAGCACCACTGAGAAAACCCAGCTCCACGCACAGAGGTAGGCAGACAGAAGTACAGATACTCATGGCAACGTTACCATCCCTTGGTAGTTGCAAACACATTTAGAAAATACAAAATCACTGAATTTCACTAAGCACTAGCTAGGCTGAGATCCCTCAGTGGGTTTAAAGGTAACACTAAATGCTGAAAGGACCGACAGGGTTGACAGCATTTCCTCAGTTCTGAGTGGGGCTGTTAACAAATATATATTCACCTAGGAAAAAAAAATGCTAATATTCAAGGATTTGCATTTCATCAAAACAATTATTTTTGAGCTTGAAAAAGAACATCCTGAGATCCCTTTCATTCACTTGGATTCCTTTTCTGAGCACAAATCCAATTAAATTTCAAATTGCAAAATACATTTCTAATCTATCTCAGATATTTGACTTCTAACGAAATTAGGACGCCTGTACGTTTGCGGTGAAACCTGCCATCCCATGAACGTCATCGTTCCTATATTCCTCAGTCTCCCAGGATACAAAAAACCCTGACCAACTGCAAAAAATATTGTGAAAACTACAACGTATCTGAATCAAATGGGACTGTGAAGGTTTTCCCCTTGGCAGTCAGAGGGTCATGAAGTGCTTTGTTCTCTCTGTGTGTACAGTTTACTGAATAGCAGCACTGCGGTTGCGTATGAAATCAGTGAAACAGGGGTCTAGAAAGATACTGGCATGTGAGAATGATGCAAACCTTGGGCAAACAATAATGCTCTATGGCATATAGCTTGGGGACCACCAGCTATTCACAGAAGCTGCACCCATCCACTTTCACTCATGTGAAAAGCATCCAGAAATATTAACAACTGAATTTTTCCTGATGTACCCCTTCCCAACCACCTTCCGCTACAAGGACAAAGACATGACCGGGGGCTTCTAAAAAGGAGCGTTCCCTCACTCCTTCCTTCCCTCTCAATTCTAGCACATTGGAAAGCTTTTGAAGCACCTCAAAAGCAGGGAAATTATTTTCCAGAACATGACAAATGGTTTGGGGACAAACTGCATGTCAAGCTCAAAAAAAACCCCAACATTGTGAAACAGCCTGTCAATCACCAAGTCAGGTAGCAGGAAAGTAATGTTACACAATACTTACTGGCCTGCAGGCAGAGTGGGTGGGTGTTATCCACCATGTACAGTATCTCCAATTATAGAAAGGGGTAAAAGACATGCTAAGAACAAAGGGAAAAGAAAGTGAAGTCTGAAGGTCTCTTTGAGGTTGACACATTACTTCAGGCTTATGTTCTTATACGAGGCTGCAGGAAAGGCTAAGCCAGCCCCTGGCTCCCGGGGAGCTGGGAGCCTGATCCCTGGGCTGCAGAGTGAGACCACCTCTAGCAGCACCACCACCCCTGTGCACTCCAGCTGCCAGCCCTGCTCCTAACTCATCCACTCAACCACATTCTTGCTGCTCCTCAGGAGGGAGGTGATGCTCTGGCCCAGGCCAGGGACTGAGCCAGGATGACAAAAGAAACATACAAAAATTCCTTCAGGGAAATCTCCAAGAGCAACCTGCCATTGGGTCATGTAAACAACAATGATGGCCTGGGCAACCTACATGAGCACCACAGAAAAGCCAAAGAGGGGCAGGATGGCAGAAGAAAAAGAAAAGAGGATATAAAGTTTAAATTCTCTCTTTTTCTATCTGTGAGTATGGCAGTATAAAGGCTAAGGTTTCCAAGATTATCCTAACCCTAATGGCAAATTAAGTTATATCTAGATCTTCAAGACACAGCACTGTCTGGGAGCAGGGGTAGGACTCGGACCTAGATTCTGAACATGAGCTGTTACAATACAGAAACACTAATAACACACACACAGAATTTCAAAACCAGATTAACTGTAACCTCGCTGGGCCCTAAGACAGTTCCTACCCCAGTGCTTATCATTAGCCAGAGTCATCTTAAAAAATGGCATAGGGTTTTGAGAAGACATTCAGGAAAGGTACATCGATAAAATAAGAATCACTCACACATAAATCTCTCCTGAACCTTCTCCTCATAACACTTAATCCTAAAATCTCTGTATTTTGAGCAAGACAGGGTAAATTCTTGGTAAAAAGAGAAGGTGGAGGGGTGTCACTCCATACATCTCTCATCCACACAACTCTTTCATAGAAAAGAAACCATGGGTATCCTGGAGAAACTCAGGATACAAAAACAGCTGTAAGGAGGGGAAAATCAAGTACTCCCACAAAGGGAAAAAGTAAATAGAATTATTAATCCAGCCTCAACATTTCTACTTGTAAGCTCCAGCCTTCAAAACATTCCAAAATCATGGCAATGCCGTTGCACTTTGAACTGAGCTGAAATCAAGAGGTTTGTGCTAATTCAGAGAGGCCTGAGTGAGGAAAAGGTTAGAGGCCTTCACAGAAAAAACTCTAGGTAGTCAATTAATACAGCTGGTTAATAGTTGACTGACAATACCAGATGGGGTAAAATCTTAATACTGTTGAAGTCACCATCTGATTTCCAGTGCAAAAAGCAATGGCCCCACACCAGTCAAAGGCAACAGTTCTACCGAGTCAGTACCATCAGGATTGGTACACGATCAAAAGGCTGTCTTGTGGAGCTGCACCCAGGGCCACTTGCAGCCCTATGACCTGTTGGGCCTGAGCATGCCCGTGAAAGGTCAGAGACAACTGAGAAGCTCTTGCCACAGCTTCTCGGAAACTCATCTTGGGCTGAACCTGAAGAGTCACAAGCACTATGTGTTAGAGGAGCAATAGTCCTCCTATTACTCCTAATGTAATTATTACAGAGGGCTCCTAACACTCCTGGAGCCTTCTGCAGACACTCAATGAAATCCTAGAGTATCTCCCAAGCTCCCAGCATAAGGGAGAAAAACACTCCCACATCGCAAATCCATCCTTCACACCTTTTAGGTGGTTGTATAGAGCAATGAGGTCTCTGGACTAAATAATCCCAGCTCCCTCAGCCGTTCCTCATAAGATTTGCCTTGTAAACCCTTCACTGGCTTCGTAGCCCTTCTCTGGACACACTCAAGCATCTCAATGTCCTTCTTGTAGTGAGGGACCCAAAACAGAACACACTACTCAAGGTGCAGCCTCACCAGCCCTGAGTACAGGGGAAGGGAATCCAAAATTCCATCCTACACTGCAGCTCCCAAATCTCAAAGTACAACCAATGCTTTTAGAATGGTTGTTTTCAAGCAAATCATCTATAACATTGTCTTTAGCACCATTCCCCTGTAACATGAGAGGAGGAAATCTCGCTAATGGCTTTTCACCTATTTTTCATTACTGTTGCTGAGAAGAATGTGCTAAAAGTAATACCAGTGATGAGAACAGGCTGAAGTGTGGGTGTGTGGCAGGTATAAGTCTGCTTTTCTTCACCTTCATGAACACCAGTAATTCTTTCCACATCACATTATTATCAAGGGAGCATATAATGTCACCATGTGGCAGAAAAGAATTTCTGTTTCTCTTCCCACCTGTTTTGTTCATCCACATTTCTACCTGGTAGCTACAGATGATGATAAAACAAGGCAAAAATCAAGTTTCTATTTCCTCCTTAACTATTTTTCCATAACGAAGCAGATATCTGAAAAATGCTTTTCTGCATCTGGCCACTCTGTCTCAGTGTGAATACATTTTTGACAAAGATAATGCTCATTTTTAGGCATGGAATAACCCTCCATATCCAGTCTGCCAAACCTGTGGCTTATCCATTTTCACTCCCTCAGACTAGCAACCCTGCATTTCCCTGCAACCATCACATAGATGACTTGTTCAGTGTGCATTAAGGGTTTAGCTTGCCCCTTTCTTTCAAAGAAAATTAAACAGTGGGAATATGCTAGATGTGAGGAGAAAAGGAAATAGAAAAGGGGAAAGAAAAGGACCTTCTCTGTTGAAAATGAAACTTTATATCTCAGGGAACAATACGATGTGTACTCTGTAGGATGCATTATGAACCCCTTATTGCATGCAGGATTTATGATCAAGGTCTCCTACAAGGATCCCTAAGCGACAAACAATTTGAGTTGGAAAAAAAAAAAAAAAAATTCCTCTCTCAATGCCCGTTACAAAAGCCTTTACTGCCATCTAATGTCACTTTCTGAGAAAGCCAGCACAGCTCCGGTTTCGAGCAAGATTTTTGGGAAGCGCCACAGCCTCATCAGGCATTCACAGCACCTTTCTCACACACTGCCCCAGCGTCCTTCAGAAGCAGAGCCGGGGACACCACTCAAACCACAGCTGCTGCAAGGTGATTAACTACCTCCACACTTGCTCTTTAATACACTCTGCGCATTAATCCCAGCTTTGCAACGCTTCGGAGGGAAAAAAAGTGCAAACCAGAGATTTATACCTGCGAGGTCTTTGTCCTGAGAACAAACCCCCACGAGCAGCAGATAGCTGTGCCTCTCGCTAAAATCACAGGAGGCACCGACTGCCTGCCCGCGCATCGGGCAGCGTTGGGCCACGCTGGCATGGAGAAGCATCCCAGGAGTGGGATGGGGCACACACCCCTCCAGAGACAAGAAGCAAGGGACCTGCTTGGCTGTGCCAACAGCTCTGCAACAGCCTCCTGGTTTGGCTTCTTCTGGATAATCTCTCTTCTCTGCTTGTCATTTAGCCTCACCCAGATTAAGGGTAATGGTATGACTGAAAAACTTGAAGCAACGATCTTCTAAATATGTGTTTCCAAGGAAAAAAAAACCCAAACAAACAACATGGTAACAAGTTCCTCCAGTAAGCTGCATAAAAGCTGAAAAATGCAAACAGCTATAGAGAAGACTGCTTACCAAAACCCATCAACTGGCAGGGAAGGTCTGTGATGCCAGCAACATTGTGGGGAGCACAACTGAACCCAAGGGTCCTGAATCAGCAAGCAAATGCCTGAAAAAAAACCAAAAAAAAGAAGGTGTATACAGCATGAAACTATGTTGCACTCACAACTGTTTTATTTTCAAGATCTGAAATGAACAACCTAACCAAACCCAGGAAAAAAATGCCATGACTGGCATTAGTATCATCTTGTAATGTCCAGTTAAATGCTTTCCTCAGGTAAAATCCCACCACCAGTTTGGTAATTCACAGATACAAAGAAGGGCATGATCTAGCTTAGATCAGGATGTAAATAAGCAAGAAACAGATTGGCTTGAACTATTTTGCTTTCAAAGTAAAAATTGCTACGTGAAGGAAGGTTCAAAAATCAGCTCCCGGCTAGTACCTGGATAGGAATACAATACTTTGTCCTTCCCTTGTCTGTCTGCTACTGTGGAGGTCATTAGTATGTAATTAAGATGTTTCTGTAAGGTTCACACCCATGGCATCTCCTTAGGATCTCAAAGCGGTTTTTCAACAGCAGGCACCTTGACACAGCACAGCAGAGAACCCAGATTTCCCTTTGCACTGCAACTTTTTATGATTGTTTTCTCAGCCCAGAAGTTATCAGTGACATGTATTACCACTGAATGTGCTGGTGAATTAAGAGAATCTCTCTTTAACATATTTACACCTCTCTGACAACTCAGCCCTTGCAGAGTTCTGTGTGAGAACCTGCATTTGAACAGTTTTTCACTTTGTACTTATCACTTGAATGTTTTGTTTCCCAATTAGAATATTTTCTGCACAATTTGCATTCAATAACCAGGTGAATTCTTAGGGCCTGTCAGGTGAAAGATGCAGCAGCTCGTTAGGCTACCTTGTAATATTATAGTGATAGTTACCAATAAAACCCAAAGTACACATATTTTTTGGGCCAAATTATTAGAAAAGGAAGTGAAGGTGCACAAATAGAAGTTAATTTATTTAAATTTCAAACTTACGCACGCATGTCTGCCCAGGTCCTTATGGGTGCTTCCCTTACTGATGGCCATGGGCATCTACAGGAAAAAATATGCTACATCCTCTTTAAAGACACGAAATCACAGCAAGGAAAGAAAAATGAAGACTTAGGATGAGGAAGAACATGGAACCTTTATGATATATCACATAGTATATCAAAACCCGAACCACACTGTCAATGCTGATGTTAATTTCTCAGTTTTCAAGGAAGAGTTACCCTATTTTTTGGAGGGAGCAGGTCAGCCGAATGAAGTGTTCAACCACCTGTAGTGATCCAGTCATTTCTGGATGGAAACACGTGCACACACATGCACACACACACAAACACGCATCCTCATACACACACGTATCCTGAACTCCCAGCACAGGAGCTGAGGTGAGCATAAATAAGTGTGGATATAAACAGTGGCTATGAACCTTCGGATGTGAAACCTGATGACAACATGGAATTGCCTTGAGTTGCCTTGCTGATAAATGTACTGGAAAGACTAGCACACCTTTCAAGGACAGCATGCTCTGTGATCAATTGGCTGGATTTTCTTGAAACCTTTAATATACCATGCAGTAAAGGGATAATAAAATAATCTCTCTGCATTTTCAGTACCTAGCAGGAATTTGAGCCACACACGAATACATCCTGAGTGATCCAAGACAAATGTGCTGTAATGACAGAAGTGTTGCTGAGCCTCTCTAGTGCAAGGCCCCGTGAAAAAGCATTTCCAGTCTGAAAAACAAAAGGCAGAGAAAGAGGAAGAATTTAAGATTCCTGATCCCAGTTCTTGCTGTAGCTAATCTCAGACTCCAGCCTGTGCTCTTTGCTCTTCAAAGACCACAGTATAACATCTTCCTTCAGCTCTGCATATTCCCTACACTGTATCTATAGGAAAATACATCTGCTTAGTCATACATCTATTCCAGTTGTTCATTCAAGCCTTATTTCAACATTCCTTCCCCACCCATTTTACAACATCAGCTATGAGGGATGTGCATAACCATTTGCACCTTTTTTAATGCGTGTGGTGATTGCTAGCAATAGCCTTGAACCAGATAACCTTGCTGTCATTATTCTTCCAGAGATGCTGGGATCACATAGATCCTCTTAAATCTTCTTTGTGATGTCCCAGTGGACAACAATGGAGTATTTTCAGCTCATGGATCCTTCCTTTAGAATAATCTACCCAGGTAGCAATAGCTGTATACAGTCTGAGAGAAAAAGCTTTCTTTTTTTAACTAGCTCTTCCATTTAGTTACAGAGTCATAACATGTGCCTCGGCTGTATCTGAATTCAAAATAAGTGGCCTTTAATGTATATAACAATACTGCTTTAAAATGGCCTACGAAAAGCTTTGCAGTGGAATTTGTTTCCTGAGAAGATAAGAGCAGGGAGAATAATTTCTGATTTTATGACTGGAACGCTGTATTAAGAGGTCTTCTCAGCTATTTTTTAGCAAATAAAAATATTCAGCTACTCACCACTTTTCTCCTCCAGGGAATCTCAGAGTCCTCCACACTGGTTCCAGCTGAGGAACGTGTGAGGGATGTTATAAACAACGATTTACATAACTCTGCTGGCACTAATAGCATCAGTGATGCTGGCTGAGAAAGTCCACCTGACCACACCAGGAGAAAACCACACACTGATTCCTGTTCACCCTTATTCTGGCTATGACTCAAAACACCTTCTGCCACAGGGCAGCCCAGAGATTAGTACCTGCTGCCTTAATGCCATTTTCCCACTTTCCAGGGAATAGGTCAGTGCTCACAGGATCCCTGCCCCTTACTTGCATCAGACAGCATCTAATTTGCCACATGTCATCATCCCACCACATCTAAAATCCCAGGTCAAAGCTGATTGTGTTGTATTACACTGGAAAGACAAACGTTTCTTTTCCTGGCGATTGTTAACGCTTTAAAAAATAAATTCTTACCCTGGGAGCCCAGGACAGTAACTGGCAAGACAGAAAAAGAGGAAAACTTCGCGAAGAGAAGCTTTCTTTCAAAAGTTAATGCCTGAGTTTATGTGGAGAGCTGAAGAAAAGGAAGGAAACAAGAGACACCCACACTCGCTCTCCCTAGACTGTCAAGTAGGATGCATGCTTCACTAAGTAGTCATATGGCACTTTTCACCTTTCTAAGCAAGGATGCTTTTAAAGCCTCTATATCTGTCAGCCCTTGCTAACTCACGCACCCAAATGTGACACTGAATCTAGTATCTCCTGCCCATCTGCTGCATGGTGCTGGCCGTAACTTCAGCAGCTGCGTGCCTCCTGGTAATAGCCTACCCATCATTTTCCCAGGCAAAAGGATTCTGTTACTAGAAAATGCTATAAACAAATTTCCTAGAGAAAAAGACTTCCGGAGAGTCTCTCTACTCTGATTCCTTTATTTGAAGCTGAGGCTTGCTATTCTTGCTGTTCCTTCAAAGCTCACTGTATGCTGATAAGGGACATCAGTGGCTGCAAACCCTTTTATCAAAGAGGCATTGACTATTTAATTTTACAGTTGTGGCTCTTTTCCACAAGGAATACAGAGAATTCATTAGTAATCACACATCAGAGAGTGCATCCACCTACATGTTCCTCTGGCGATTGTAGAGTTACACAAACATCTCGTACCAAAGAAACTTTTCCCTTTAACTTCTACACAGTAATTGCCCATGGCTTTGCTTCGCTTTATCTCCCATGAAGAGTGGGAAATGCTAAAAACCCCTTTGTGTCAGGGGTTGCTCTGCTTCCTGTTAAACAGCAAAGCACGGGGCATGTGCAGAGAGAAATGTTAATCTTCCCCCAAAACCACAGAAAGTAAAACTCAACAAAATAACCTTTCGGTCAGCAAGCGACAACCACGCGCTACGGGGGCGCGAAGGAGCGGGGCCCACAAGCCGTCGCTGTTCTGTCTCTCTAGATCACTCCTTCCCTCAGTGTTTTTTTTTTTAATTCCTGGTTGGCATTTTGTGATTAGTCCCCACGCTGTAAACAACGGCTGCAAATTCTGACAAAATGAACTGCTGAAAGGATTATTCATCCCTCCGCGAGACTGCTCTGTGAGCTGAGAGCTACATGTTCTGCATTCTGTGACTAAGATACAGTCCCATGTGTTTTCCCAGTTCAATCAAGTGTGCAAAGAACTGTCACAATAGTCCTTGATGCCAAGAAAATAAAATTTAGGGTAGAATGGGAAACCTGAGTTGCATTTTAATGATGTTTCATTTGCACCTGTTTTCTGTACTCTTTGTTTATTTTATTCTTTTTTTAATCTTTATTGACAATTCATTAAAGCCTTATCATCCCTCTCAACAGCAAAAGAAAAAGGAGTTGTTATTGTACCTGTCTGGATAATTGTTGCTGAAGTGTTGTCAAATCCTTAGAAGTGGCTATATATCTTTCATGTCAGGCCACTGGGACCGATACAAAAATGTTTCCAAGCTTCTGCAGGGTTTGGGTTGGGTTTTTTTTTTCCTCTCGCCTTTAGAAGAAGACATAAAAAGAACAAATAAGTCAAAATGATAAATTATGACAGGGAAAAAAAATCAACATTTGAATTGCTTGATAATAGTGAGAGCGTGGGGCTTGAGGGAAGATTAGAGCAGCGGCAGGCAAGAACAGAAGTGAAAGTTATTTAAAAGTGATAGAAACCCTTTAGGATCTGCAATCCCACCATTGTTTCCCTTTGGAAAAGCAGTTTTCAGAAGCTCCAATTAACCTTAATTGAATTCTGCCTTAGCAATATCTAGAATTTTAATTGACTGGGAAGGTGATCATAAATCTCTATTCAAAATGCAGCTTGGCCATTAGCAATTCCCAGAATGGCCCAACAAAGTGTCACAGAGAGGGACTTGCCTGCTCTGCAGGTAGTAGGCTAGCCCTACACTGCAAGACAAGCATCCAGAAGGGAAAATCCCAGTGGCAAAAGCCAGTCCTGCAAGTAGGCATTTTCTCCAGCCCTGATAGCTATGAATAAGAACCGGGAACTCCTGTGACCAACATAGTCACAGAACCACAGAGTATCCCGAGTTGGAAGGGACCCATAAGGATCATCAAGTCCAAACAATCCCATCCTGAGCTAAACCATATCCCTGTGTACCCATCCACCCTCTTCTTAAACGCATCCAGGGAAGGTGACCCAACCACCTCCCTGGGCAGCCTGTTCCAGGCCTGACAACTCTTTCAGTAAAGAATTTTTTTCTAATATCTAATGTGACCCTGCCCTGGTGCAGCTTCTTACCATTTCCCCTTGTCCTATCTCCTGTCACCTGGCCGAAGAGACCATCGCCCACCTCTCTACAACCTCCCTTCAGGTAGTTGCAGGTGATGATAAGGTCTCCCCTCAGCCTCCTCTTCTCCAAGCTAAACAGCCTCAGTTCCCCACAGCCGCTCCTCATATGATTTGCCCTCCAGCCCCTTCACTAGCCTGGTTGCCCTTCTTTGGACTCAATTCAGGACCTCAATATCCTTCTTATGGTGAAGAGCCCAGAACTGGACACAGCACTCGAGGTGTGGCCTCACCAATACCGAGTACAGGGGCACAGTCACCTCCCTAGACCTACTGGCCACACTGTTTCTGATACAAGCCAGGATGCCACTGGCCTCCCTGGCTGCCTGGGCACACTGCTGGCTCATATTCAGCCTGCAGTCAACCAACACCCCCAGGTCCTTCTCTTCCTGACAGCTCTCCAGCCAGTCTCCCCCAAGCCTGTAGCGCCGCATGGGGTTGTTATGTCCTCCCCTCCAGACCCTTCACCAACCTCACTGCCCTCCTCTGGGTAGTCTCCAATAGTTTTGTGTCCTTCTTGTACTGCGGTGCCCAAAACTACACCCAGTGCTCGATGTGAGGCCACAGCAGCACAGCATAGAGCAGGACAATCCCCTCCCTGGACCAGCTGGCTCTGCCGTGCCTGATGCACCCCAGGATATGGTTGGGCCTCCTGTCAGCCTGGGCACACTGCTGGCTCATGGCTCACACAACTTGCTGTCAACCAAGACTCCCAAATCCCTTTCAGTATACTGCCCACAGCACCCTTAATATTCTATCTCTCTCTTGCCTTCCTCTGCTCTTACATTTGGCTCTGATGCTAGGTTTTTAGCTTCCACTTTACACGTAATCACACCCTTGCTTCTCTCATGCTGGCCTCCATTACTTCCGTGCTTGTCTCTCACATACCCTGTTTGTTCACTTTTAGGCCAGGTTGCTTTCAACCTGGCTGATACTCAGCTGTCCTGGAGATCTGGTGTTTGAAAATAACCCTCTGCAAAGTCGCCACAGTCACAGTATTGAACTGCAATAGCTTTGAAGTGCCTAATTCCCTTTTAAATCCTGCCCTTGATCACTCTGCATTAGCCCAAACTTTTGGTCTTGGAGACATCTCACAGCCACCTTCTCCCTCAGCACAACAGCATTTTCCCCGATAAGGAGAGAGTATCGCTGTGCCCACAGCTATGAGCTATGTGTCCCACCACTATGAACTCAACACACACTGAAGGTCCCACGAAAAAGTCAGGTGCAGCCCCTCTCCTTGCACCTACACTGGGATCTCCCAGCCCTGTACAGGGGCACAACCAGAGCTCAGCCCAAGGCAAGGCAGCTTTAAAGAGGGCCGCGAGTTCAGTCTCATTTGAAGTCGTACCAAGTAGGTAAGTCTTACAGTGCTCATGATCATCAAAGCACTTCATAGCATGGCCATTAACCCTCACAACGCCCCTGGCCAGCAGGCAATTACTGCTTCCTCAATTTTGTAGACGAATGAGCTAATAGAGAATGAGTCTGGGGAGAAAGAGAGCAAATGCAGACACAAACACTCCAATATTCACACTTGCACATCAGGACCTGCCAGAATACTTCTAGCTCCCAGTAAGGTCAGCGGGTGGTAGAAAACCTCAGCACCTCTGAGAAGCCAGAGGTGCTTGGTTAGAAGTGAAGCGGAGCCTTAATGACCTCCTTAGTGCTACGGTAATCAGAAGGACAAGCAAAAGCTCCAGAGGTCTTTTTCCTCACTGCAGGATATAAATCCCATTTACTTTAATAGGAATTTATGTCATGCAGGAAAAAGATAGGACCCTAACTTCTTGTCCTGCACATGGGCAGCATCTCCCCTCTCCTTCTCTTCAACATCTTTTCCCTTTCTTGAAATAGAAACAGCAAGAATAGTAACTCGCTCCTGTTTCTGTAGCCGCAGACTGGATTCAGACAGGAATGACTGATTAAAAGTTGTGAATTAGGATGATTTTGCTGACACTGTGAAATTGCTCACAGAGGAGGCAGGGCAGCTGAGTGACAGAGCTGGAAAACACATCAGAGTGAAGTTAAGCTTCCAAGCAGCTGTACTGAGCAAAGAGGACAGTAAAGAAAAGAAAGAAGATTGAGATCATATTAAGAAGCCTTAATAGACTGAGAGAGCTAGACACAAAGGAAAGCCAGGCATCAGAACCAAAACCTGCTTCGAGATCAGAAGGGAGCAAAGCAGAGGCAGAGGGAGCTAAGTGATTTGTGTTACCCCACCTAGGTGAGAAGCTGTCCAGCCACCCAGCTGGGACTTGGGCAGGGCTTGGGGAGAGGTGGAAGCAAAATTCCAACAACATGGAGAAAGACAGTTTACAGACAGAAGCACAGGACGATGTAAGGATGAGCCCAAAGCCGAGCACACGGTGTGTATGTGGTACAGCAGCATCGAGACTCATTAAAGTTCATCTTGGGAAAAGCAAAACTGCTACACTGGTTGATGAGCAAGAGACAGCAAGCATTTTGAAGTCCTCCATGTTATTACTTTGCCTTACAACAGATGGTTTTCCCTTAAAGAAGGGTGGGTCTGTAAACTGATGGCAATGGTAACTCCATGCTTTCCAAATAAATTTTCCAAATAAAATACAGTAGGTGCCTCCAAAGCATCACGGCTACATGTTTGGAAATGCTATCACCACATGCAAATGCACAGGATTCTTAAGAAAATAAAGCTATGCAAGACAACTTGGATCTTTTAATACCCATCGGAAGGTTAGGGCAGGATCCACCACTGCTGATTTGGAGTTTAACACCTGTCTTTGGAGGGGATGCTTCCTGCACTGACTGTAGTGGAAGACCAGACAGGTAGTTTACATCAGACATCTAACTCAGTAAAGACTTTTCTAGAGAAAAGCTCACACCTGGCCACAGATTGAATTTAAAACCCATTATAAAGGCAACAGTTGAGTTCAAAACCAAACGGATTCATAATGAAAATTAATAAATAATACTTGTCTCATATGGTTTTTCTCATGATGGCATTATCACAGTACCACACATGGGCAGCAATAGTACTTATTCCAGTTTATAAATGGGAAATATGAGGCAAGGAATGATGTGTCCTGTGCCATTTCCCAGGTCAGTAACCAAGCTGAAATCGGACCCAAGCAATCTCAATAAGCAGCACATGTCAGTCAGGAGCCACGCCGCCTCCCAGGCACTAAGGGAGATGCTCTCCAGCAGATAATTAACATCGCACATCCACTCTGAGCTTCAGGTTTCCCTTCCCCAAAAGAGAAGGGAAGATTCAAGATGGTCATACAGTCGAAAGCTCCCTCTCTTCAAAAGATAAGAATTTGAGAGAGAAGAATTTGGCATGCCAAAGCAAGATCTTTATGTCAAAGCTGCCTGTAGCGGAGCCTGGTATAACTGCGGTTGGGAGCGAAGATTTAACAGCCTGTATCTGAGGTGGCTGTATAAAACAGGGCATTACAGCGAAAGCTGGATGCGCTCTGGAAATGATCAAATGAGTTACAGTCCGTACCTAGAGGAGGCTCCAAAATGACAGTTTGGAAAGTGACTTTAATGGTGTCAAGTAGAAGTGGAGGGTGACACTCATGACGGGTAGTTTGATGTTACATTGAGCGCTTGGCCCCAAAGCATCTGCAGTTTCCCTACATATTGATTTTATGGTGTTTTTCTACTTGTCTAAAGCCCGAGCGCTTTGCGAAGGACTCTGTCTTCTCTCCAGGACTCATCACAAGCAGGAGGAAAACATGTCTTTGTCAAGACAGTAGGATGGTGCTGGTAGCAGAGACCTCTGCCTGGGTATCTGCCAGTCACCAGCCCCTCTTCACCCTCAGGAAGCCCTCAGCTAAGTCAGCCACAGGCAGAGGCGGCAGGCAACAAGCAGGCTGAACCTGTCGCTGCGGTGCCGGAGGCACAGGCCACCCCTCAATGGGTCGAGTCCTCCCCAAGCTCAGCACTGCTGCATCTGTTCTGCCCAGTGCTGCTGAGCTCAGAGGGGCCGCAAAAAGCCTCCTCCTAGATGGAAGCGATGGGCGCTTACATCTAGGAGCAACCTGAGGACCAAGAGGAAGCCTGCAGCAGACATGATACCCACACACATCAGGCACCCACTTGCCTGGATTTCATCCCAAACCCACGGCAGCAGCAAGGGAGACCGAGGTCTGCCAGGCAGTTCCACAGCTGACTGGCACTGTCAGCCCACCCATCCCCATCCCTTCTGGCTGCAAACTCAGGTCCCCATGGGAGCTCCCACTTCAGAAGAACAACTGATTTTGAGGCCTTTTCTCACTTTAGCTCAGTGACCGATTGCTACAGCCAGGAGGGGACAGCAGGAAAAACAGGCCGCCCCAGTGCCTGCCTCCTCCACCGGTACAGGGGTGCCATCGTGGCGGGTTGGGATGCTCATGGTGGGGACCAGGCATCACACAAGTGCTGGCAGGAGGGAGGGCAGCCGTAAAACAGTGCAGCCTGTGAGACTTAGGCGGTTTTTCCAGCTTTTAATGCTCTGCAGAGGCAGCCTAGGAAGAAAAAACAATTTGCTGGTCACATATGTTTGTGCTGCGTAAAAAGGCACCAAGGATGTTCTCGAGCCTCTTTCAAACCTGCCCATACCTCCCCAGGGCTTCAGTGCATTTTTACCTGCCCCATTTTTTTAGAAGGCTTTATGGAATAGTTGCAGAGGGGAGGGATAATTATTTTAGCTACTCCTACTGAAAACTAAATGGCTGCTACTAACAACACATAGCGTGTATTAGGTGTTTTGTGTGCTTTCCTCACCCCTTCCCTGACTCCCAGAGATGAGGAGAAGAGCTGTCTCTGCACAGCCCAGCTTCTCCTTTGAGGGACAAGACACTTCTGTTGCCTCAAGGGAAATGTGGTGAAGAGCAGGCTTCATACGGTATTTCTGCTTTTACAAAGACAGGACATCTGCCAGCTTTTCCCATGCATTACAAGGGAGCAGAAAGGTTTAGTAGCATAGACCTGTTCTCTCCTCCCATTACTTTTAAGAGTCTCTCAGCCCCAGGACTTGCTTATGTACAGGACGAGGTAAGGCGCGCACAGGCAGCCCAACCTGCCTTACATTGAAGGACATCTCAGAGGTACGGGCAAACGACCTGACAGTGAAAGCACAGGGGATGTGCTGGGCTTTGAACAAGCGTGGGACAGGAGAACACAGGGCCAAAAAAACCACCCCAGCCAGCCCCACTTCTTTACCCCTCCCAAAGGCCTGCTGGCACACAGAGAGCCTAGCCCTCCCTCTCCACATAGCAGTAGCTTGCAAACAACCCAGGCCCCAGCCCAGACAGCCTTCAGCTATGACATTTTCTACAGTACCTTTCATAAAGCAGGTTATTATTTTTCTGGTGACTCACTCATGAGCTACCGAGCAATGGGCAGGTTTTCCTCTTTGATGGTAACAGCCGTACATTTACAACACAGGCATATCGATTGCACCTCCGTAGCACCCAAATTCAGTTGTTTTAATAGAGGCTTCGTTGTTGTTGTTTTCCCCAGCACACCAAGAATGTCTCTTTTAAATTATATCTAGCTTGTGTATCATGGATGGCCTATTTCTCCGGCAGTAAAATATCCACTCTGTCATCAGGTTCTGAGTTGAAATCAATCCAGAAATACAATGTTAGTTCAATAATGACCCACTTCAGCAGAATAAATCATTGCTTACCTCACCGCAAGCGCAGCTCGCGCTGCACCCAGTCACCTATTTGGAACCCATTACTCCCCATAATCAACAGCGTGGCTGTGAGGGGGGCTGCTCTCTTCCCTTTCTGCATGGGAATACACATGATCTCACCCGCTCCCTTTTAAGCACCCGTGGATATTTGATGCTCAGCTACAAGGGTCGCATAATGGAGGCAATGCATCTTCAGTGGAGAAAAATGACAGTCAGAATAAGAAGACTAAACCAATTCATCACTTAATGCAAAGCGTTATTGTGCTGCAACCAGAGCATCGCACCGGGATTGATTACAAACAAGATGACACCTCCCTATGGACTGTCTGCTATATTATTATAAATAAATACCCATTCATTTTGGAGTCTGTATTACTGCAGAGGATAGATTATACCTCAGGTACACAGTAAATATCCCGCTGAGTACAATGTCCCTTCCTCGCCAACAAATGAGGTTTGTCTCACATAATACAGTTTCGCAAACAAGATAAGGGAACAGAGAAACGCCAAGAGACGGGGAGATCTGCAAAAAAGCTCAACTGATATTAAGGAGCTATTTCCATGAAGGACATGCCAAAAATTCAGTGACTCATTTTTAAAGGGGAGTCAAGAGGGGGAGGCAGCTGCAGAAGGCTCATCCTTGCTCCTGAAAGAGAGCAAGCCCTAAAAAGCTTCCCAAGTTCCTCCAGACATCACTGAGACAAAAGCAAACCCTTCTGCTTTCAAACATCTAGCAGCTCATGCTAACCAGCTCTAATGAGGCGTGCCGCAGCACTGGGGAAAATAAAATAAGGGCAGTTTAAAAGGCTGCGTACCGAAAAGTGAACAGCCTGAGAGAAATCCAGCTTGCCTTTATCTCCTTCCCCACTTTGCCTGCTGAGCCGTCGTGTCCGGATGCTGCCAGAGCAATCCCTGCCCGGCACAGCCCAGGCACCTCCTGCTCCCCCAGACAGCACCCAGGCGGGACGCGGATGCTCAAATATCGGGCCGCAGCTTGGCAAGCACAAGAAGAGCCGATTAAACCGAGCCCGTGGCAAATATGCAAAATTTATTGGCCTTTTCTCTTATTCACCCTGGGGGTTTTAAGCACTCTGCACCCAGGGAACCATATTTTAAGCCAAAAGCAAAAGCGTTGCGATCAGCTCAGTTCTCAGTGTCCATGCTTGGGTCAGAGCTGAGGAAGGGGTGACACCCATGACGGGCCATCCTTATGCACAGACCTCACCTGGGGGGAAATGCCACCTCCACAATTCGCAAGGCGATCCAGCAGGACTGGAAGTGTTGCATGCAAGTACTGCAATTGCAGTCAGTCACCTTCCAGGCAGCCTGGTGCCCCGGGGAGTTTGTCAGGCAAGGGAGAGCACTCCTCTGAAAAAAATAAAGCTTCTTGCTTCACAGACACTTACTCCGCCTTTGAGGGACAGGGAATCATAGAATCACAGAGTGCTAGGAGTTGGAATGGACCTCGAAAGATTATCTAGTCCAACCCCCCTGCCAGAGCAGGATCATCCAGACAGGAATATATCCAGGCAGGGTTTGAATGTCTCCAGAGGAGACTCCACAACCTCTCTGGGCAGTCTGTTCCAGTGCTCCATCACCCTCACAGTGAAAACGTTCCTCCTTATATTCACATGGAACTTCCTATGCTCCAGCTTGCACCCATTGCCCCTTGTCCTATCACTGGTCATCGTCTTGGTGGCCCTGCACTGGACGCTTTCAAGGAGTTCTATGTCCTTCTTGAATTCGGTGTTTGCTCACATTCCAGCTGCCAAAGCCCAGCTGAGCCTGTGGGCGGGCTTTGAGAGGGCAAAGAGGCGGATGAGCAGCCACAATAGAAGTGCTGTGTGGTGGGGTCTCTGAGCCCTGCTCGGCAGAGAGAGCAGCAGGCAGCCCTGCATGGGTGCTCACTTCCGAACGCCGTTTGTCCCTCGGCACTTCTCCACTCTCCTCCTGCTCACAGCTCCCTCTGAAAGGCTGCAAGACGCAGGCACCAGAGGTGGGGGAATACTGCCATTAGAGCCCAGAGGAACAACTGCAATATATATGCCACAGATTGCATGGTGTCGGGGGCTTCCCCTTGATTTTCTTTTCACTGACTGGATTGACAGACAGATCTATAGAAGCTGGCTCAGGAAAGGCCCTTGCCCAGATCTACCATCTTACGCTACCCTGGATGCTTCTGCCTTTCATCCCTCCTCCAAACCAAACAAGTGAAAGCCTTTGAGATGCTTTCCATTTTGGATATGTCAAAAAGAGAGAAACCCTCAACCTTCCCACACCACACCCTCTACAAAACCAAATAAGAATTGTTCCATTTCACAGATAAGGAGGTTGGAAAAAAAAAAAAAGTGAGCCAACAGATTGGAGCCCAACAGAACCAAAGAACTTGCAGAAAAGCAAGGCAGTCATATGGTTTTGCAGCTGCTGGAGCCTGTGCCTTGCTGTTGTTCCCCAGAGAGACCTCACATGTGTGGGGGAACAGCTCTGAAAGGCAGCAGTATTGTTTGCTAATGTTGGTAGCAGAATATAAAGAGGAAACAAAAGCAGCGGTTTTTTCTTCCCCCCTCCATTCTCTCCATTTTATATTTGCTTTCTCTTCACCAACACAGAAGTGCTTCCCTACGCAGGCACAGAAAGAGTGAAGATAATCGGGCAATTTTCCATCTCCAATCAAAACGACAACTTTCCCTTTGATTATAAATTCCAAATAAAACGAATATTGCTCCATTTCCTTTGAATGTTTTACAGAAACCAATTGCTGTTTTTCAGCTGTGTCTGCTGGCTTCCTTCCTACACATTATTTTCATGCCAGGCCTCCCCAGGCACGTTTCATAAAAGCATTAACTGATACTCATCTGACACGGAGCTGCTCTTTCAATTCCTCTTTTGGTTCAGCAGAACCCCACAGACCACAGTGAGGACAATTTCAAGCCACGGCATTATTTTGGATACCCTCAGTCTCTTTTCTGCGTGAGAGAACCCCGTTACAGAAAGATGAGGCGTCAAACCCAGCGCTGACGGGCACCCTTCAGATCCACCCTCCCTCACCACAGGACACATCCTTCCAGAGCTAGGTACCTGGGACTCCACTGTGTCCTCCTCAAGATTTAAAAGAAAAGAGGTGATGAATTTGGAGGCTGCATGGCTTTGCTGCGGAAAGTCCCCCTGCAGCCTTTTCACGCTAATGAAAGCAGAATAGGAAAATTTTGCCAAGTAACTACGTAAGAACAGAGGCAAACTGTGGTACAGCACAACACAAGCACTCTGTGTCCAGACACGCTTCCCAGGAACAGCCTCAAAGTTTGCGTTAGATCAAGGATTCTACTTGCACCCTAGTACAATTTTGCAAGGATTTTACTTGCATCCTGGTAAAATCCAAACCAAAATTTTGTGAGAGCTGTAGCAGTTCCTCTCCAGGCCCTTGTGAGACCCACGGCAGTTTCTTGCTAGGTCCTTGTGAGAGCCACAGCAGCTCCTCACCAGGTCCCTGTGAGAGCTGCGGCAGCTCCTCACTGGGTCTGCAAGCGCCGTACTGAGGGAGTCAGTACCTGCCCTCTGCTCCACCAAGGGGGACCAGAGCTGCTCTAGAAGTCAGTTATATCAGACAAGCAAGGGGATGTGATTCGGGCACCTGAGCCCCATCCAAGGCCTGACTGAATGGGCAGGAGCACTTGTTAGTTTGGCATCTGGGCAGCTGTGTTTGATTATTTCCAAATTTCACAGTATTCAAGCACCGGGAGATCAAAGGGAGGTGGATGAGACCAGCTCACCTCACCCCCTTCCTACTATATTAGCCAAGTCACAAGAAAAGAGCAAGCAGCACACTGTGAAAGCTCTCTGCTCTGCACCTGGCACACCAGGAAGGTGACAGAAGCAGCCCATGACCAGGCAAGGGGAGACACAACACCCAAGTGACACCTGAGAAAGGGGATTCGAGTAGCCCACTCGCCTCTCTCTCACGAGCATCTCTCCCCATTACAGGTCATCCTGCATCCTGGCAGGTCACCGCTGCAACACCCTTGCCCATTGGGATGCACAAGGCTGTGTGCCTGTTGTCACTTCGGGGGCAGAGGGGGAGGAAAAAAAAGCCCACACAGTAAAATCAAGTCAGGTCTGGCAAGGCAGCATGTTTGTATGCTCCACTGCCTGCCAAACTGAAAAGAAGCTGCATTTTGGTGCAGCAAAGCCCAGCTCTCGACGCTCCCTTACAAGTTACAAATCTTTAAGGAAGTTAATTTTGTAATTTCCAGAGCATCTGTGACACTACCCACACCAGAACATAAATAAGAAGTAGCAAAACCCAGATTTGCCTTGTTATCAACTCTGCCTAAAGCACCATTTGTGAGTGCCATAGCTAGCTGGCTGAAGCATCTTTAGACCTGACTAAAGACCCCGAGGAAAAGGAGAAGGAAAGAGGGTGTTATGCCATGCAGTAAGTGTTTCCACTTTCCAGCTCAGGCAACAGGAGCATGGAGGCTACTGTAACCAGCAAACACTGCCCACTGAACATCTAGTAACTGGAACTGGACTAGGCTCTCAATCCTATCACCCTAATTAAAGGGTTAAATTGAAACTCTCCACAAACCCAGAAAGAAAGATTTTTGGATATATTTTCTTAAGTAACTCCGGAAATTAGATTAAAATTGTTCCTCCAACACAGGCTGGGGACTTTTTCTTATTTACTATTATTTTCGACCTGTGCCCAGGATTAAAGCACACTCGATCCTACCACCTACACTTTGCAAAGGTGAGGACAGACAAAGGCGAGGTGGCCACCCGCCTCCCGTGCCCTGCTCAGAGGGGGCTCTCAGGAAATTCATTTTGCCAAGTGGCCCTGAGCATCTCGAGCAAACCACAGGGTGGGGGAAAGGAAGAGGAAAATCTTATTTTGGACATAACTGGAAATATGTTTTATAGTCACTTGCACACCCTCCCTAAATAGCCTGCCTTTTTTTTTTCTTTTTCTTTTTTTCCCCCATTTAAATCATCCCTTCCAGGGGCTCCTGAAATTCTCCGTGCATGCAGTGACATCTAGTGAATAAAACTGCAGCTGTGCAGACACAGGGCTGCACCTGCAAGAGCTGAGATGGGGATCTGGAAAACGCTGGAACAGAGATTGCCGAGGGTCACTTGCAAACAAGGCTGAATTACAACCTGGCAGAAACTTATTCACCCGGCCACAAAACCCAGGTGCTTGCGAGGCACCGCACTTCCCTCACCCCGGGGAGGAAAGAATAAAACTGAAAGCAAGGCTGAGTTCACAGTACATTTCTGATTGCTGGAGGGGCTGCCATGTGCCAGCTGACACCCACCAACGTGTGGAAGGAGGTGGCAGTAGATCCTGTCCTTATCATTACAGGTGTGACAGGTACCTCTGCGGTGGTGCCAAAACGCTTGGTGGCAACCCCGGCCTTCACATCCCGGACAATACAATGAAACCTCTGATCCCATGGCTACAATTATCTGGGCTAATTTTGTAGGGGAAGAAGCTTGGGATAACTTGATTGCCTGCTGGGAGTATGGAGAACCTGAATGCTTCTTATAGCCGTTATCAAAAAGCCACGTTGCTCCCCACCCCACAGCCACGCGACTCTTCCGGAGCACTCACCTTGAACCCTGCCATGAGAACAGCTCTTAATGAGCCCCGGGTCATTTCTCACGTTGGAAGAAGTATTTTTCTGACAGCAGAGGCACACACCCTTGGGATGAAGCAGGGCAGCTCAGCTGTGAGCCAGGTAACAGGCAACGGTGCTCAGAGGAACTCAAAGTTCAAGCACTCGGCATCGCCATGAGCCTGAACACGGAGAATGGCTCTGCCCTACCTCCTCTGCAAGGATTTCACCCCTGAGCCTGATGGGTTAGCAGTGGAAATGAGAAACGATCCCATCTCTGCCACAGATCCCCCTCACGCAGCAGTCAAGGTGCAGGGGAGGAGAGAGCAGGTTCCCAAAGCCAAAGGGAGGGCTAGGGTGTGGACGGCGTGCCTGCCTGGGAGCCCAGCACCTTCAAACCACAGCCAAGGCAGTGGACACTGAAAGGGAAGAGAAAGAACCAAAACCAAACCACAGAGTTGGCAACTTCAGCTGCAGCAGATACCCAGTTTGTGCCCAACGCAAGGAGGTGCTCTGAGACATCCTATGACCTCTTAGCTCCAAGGGGGGGTCGTGAAAGGGGATAAGTTTGCAGATCCAGGTCACAGAAAGGAGAGAAAGAACGTTTATCAATATGGTGATAGGTGCTTTATAAATATAAATATATAAAAGAGGGAGGTGAGTCAAAAGAGAAAGAAACAAGGAGAGGGAGAGAAACAGCTTCCGAGCACAGGCTGCTCCCATGGCACTGCCAAGCAAAAGATACTACAGCAATTGCAAGGGCAACAGGTGAAAGGTACCTCGCCCTCCCTGACGTCTGTGCAAACAGCCTAGGGAGCACTGCTGGGGTCATGGGTGCTGGGAGGTGCTGCTGGCAACTTCCCTCTCCCATTTCAGGTGAAGCCCATGCACCTTCCAGGGCAAGCCCAGGATCCCCACGTGAGGCGCAGGCAGGCTGACCTGTGGGCAGCACCGCACTTCCCTCAAACCACCGGATACCAGTTGGGAAAGCACACAAAACAGAGCCTGTAGCAAACGCTACTTGAAAAACAAACAGCCAAGGGGGTCTCAGGACTCCCCCCAACCCCAGATCCCCCTGCGTCCCAGCACCCCCCACCCACAACTAAGGCAGCATCACCTCTCCCTGCAAGCACCCTCAGCAGGACCCTGCCACATTGTCAGAGCACATTAGAGCTCACAGTACCGATACTGAGCAAGCTGTATCAGCAATAAAAAGCAGCACTGCCCACAATCATCATCTGGTATTTGATTACAGATATTACATATTAGTATAACTATACAGCTTTTTCCCCTCCCTCACTAGAAGTAAGCTGCTGTGGAGTTCACCATCTATCTCGGCAGAAGGTGCCTGAAGGTCTTGGACGCAATTTGCTGGAAAAGGCACAGTGCTTATTAACCAAGGTGTTTGGGAAAAGCCCCTGCTCTACCATATGTCTACACATGCAGCCGTGGAACCGGCCGAGCTGTGCTCTGCTCCCCAAGCGAGCTCAGGCCCCAACGCCGATTAATTGCAGTTCAAGTAACACAGGGCTCAGGCTCACATGCCAACAGCTACAAAGCCCACATACCGAACTCCTGCCCTGCCCTGAAGCCATCAGACACACATGCTGGTGGTTTCTTCCCTTTAAATCAGCCTTGTCTTTATTTATTGGCCAAATCCCGCTGTTTTCCAAGCAAGGAAATATGTGCAGAGCCTGGCACAGCTTTTGCAGGTCACAGAATGACCAGGTTGGAAAAGACCTTTAAGATTATCAAGTCCAACCATTCCTGTCCTAAGCTAAACCATATTCCTAAGTACCTCATCTACCTGTCTTTTAAATACATCCAGAGATGGTGACTCAGCTCCCTTCCTGGGCAGCAGATGGGACAAGCTCTGCCCTTTCCCTAAAACCTCACCTGGAGGGGCAGCTGCCTGTCATTTGTCCCACTTGTCCCAGCAACTAAAAATGGCCCTGGCCTTTATGTTTGCTCTCAGCCATTAAAATTAAGACAGTGGCATAGGTAGTAGGGATTCCTTCAACAGGAGAGAGGCCACCGCAGCTCAGAGCGGTACAGCCACATTGTTTCATGAGCACAATCTAACAGTAAGTTCCTGACCAGGTACAGTAAGGTATTGCAACTGCAAAAAGTCTGGGGACGATGTGAAGTCAGCTGTGCCTACCACCAGCAGCCAGATAGAGTTTCTGTCAGTGGTGGTGTACGGGGTTCTCTTCCTGCATAAGTCTTCCAGGAGTGCTTAAATCCTGACCTCAGGCCAGGACGATGCCCTTTAACAGTGCCCCAAAACCCCCAAGGTGGAAGGAAATTCTGCCCTTTACTTTGCTAGACTTTGGATCTTGAATGGCACTGCAGGAGGGATGCTCGGTTTGGTCACGGATGGTGAAACAGCCAGCCTTTCCCCTCCAGGATATGCGTTCAAGCCTCGCTGGAGTCACTAATGATCAACCACCTTGGCTTTGCTGCACTCGCAAGCGTGTTTTCCAGTCTGTGGGTTCGTTCTGTGCCACACCACTGCAGGACCAGGTCACCAAGCTGCCTCCAAGTAACCCTCCGGTCCCCCCCTCCTCAGTGAGGTTCGGTGCTGGGCCTTGTTGTCTGTCTCAGGAGGAATTTTTTGCTGCCCTAGACCCAGATCAGTAGAGGGGAAATAGATTTAGCCTTGAACAAGGTCCTTTTTTCTTGAGGTGAAAGGGTTTTCAACAGGGCAGTCTCTGTGTGGAGTCAGGAGTTAGACTTGATGATTCTTATGGGTTCCTTCCAACTCAGGATATTCTATGGTTCTATGATTCTATTCTCCCATGCAAAGGACAAGCTGTTCAGAACTGCCTCTTGTCTGCCCAACACACAGAAATCCTGAAATCACCTCAAAATTTTCATCTGGGTTTACTTTGGTGGGTTTGCTTTGTCCTTTTAAATACCACATTCTTGGCTCTATTGCACGACTCTCCTGCCTTTGACTTGTTGGCCACCGAGCACATCACTGCTTCATACCAAGAAGCCGAGGCTGAAAGGTCACCAACACCTTCAGCAGGAGCTCAGGAGGGTCCCACGCAACTCATCAACACTTCCACCAAGTAATCAAGTGATAATAAAACCACCAGTAGCATTTTGGACTATTTGCCACCTCGGAGCATCGCTCACCAGGTCCCCGCTCCGTGCCTTACCCCCAGGAGCAGGAGATGGAGGTAGCATCATCTCTGAAAGCCGGGTCTGAGCCACGGTGACACAACAAACCCCGGGCTGGCAAAGCACCAAAATAAGCAGGATGAGGAGAAATCAGGGGAGATTGATGTATGGCAAGGGAGGGATTCAGTATTTCCCTGCAGCTGGCCATGCCAGGAACTGTGATGCTTTTCTGCTGCAGGGATCAGTCCCTGACTCTTTCACTGTAAATTGTCTTCTGGACTCAGAGCTGATGAAAGCCTATTACTGAGAGCCCACATCTATCCCCAATATCCCTGGGACATGGAGGTAAAATCAGAATTTCTTTTGATGACAAGCAGGAATGCAATGGATTCAGAAAGCTCAGCCACTCTCTGAGGGTTGCACCCAAACTCCAAGGCATACCCACAGAGGGATGACTACCTTTCTGCAGCTCACAAAGCTGCCCTGGAAGAACAGCATCTTTTCACAATTAAATCGGTGTTTGACACATTGCAAGCCGGTGAGTCGCAGAGGAATTTGCTATGGAATATGTAGAAGATTTTTGCAGGGTGCAAAAGTTACTGTAGGCACAGCCCAGGTGGCATTTGCCAGGACGTCAGCAGAGCAACCCCTTCAGCACCCAGCTGGCACAAGGAGACAACCCAGGCGGCTGCTGGGGAGGCTGACAGCTACCTGGCTTTGCCTTCATGGCTGGGGACTGGCAAAGCCCAGGGCAGTGGGGCCAGGGGCTGCTCAACTACCTGCCACACGGTGCCCAGGGCAGCTGCAGAGAGAGCACAAAGCCCAAAACCCCACCAGACACCCCGAGCGGAGCCTCCAATTGGATATGTCCAGCACCACCAAGAGCTTCCCAGCCCAAATTCCAGGCTCCCCAACTCCAGCCAAGGCCGAGCAAAGTCTTCATGCTGGGGTGACCCGGGGCACTTGGCAGGGCAGAGGGCAAAGCACCCCCAGAGTTCTGCCAGAGGTGTTACAAAAGCCATGCCAGGGGAACGCCAGTTCTGGGCCATTTGCACAAGCAGCAGGGCTGGTGACGTGGGGCAGGGCTGGATGCCAGCCAGGGCTGGATACCAGCCGGGCAGTAGGAGCTGCCTGCAGCCCTGCCTCCGGGGCAGCCCAACCACCATGCTGCGGCCGAGCACACCCCCAGGGAGGGGAAAAAGTCCAGCCTCAGGGCTGGCTGCCAGCACCACTGCTCCAGCCCCTCTTCGGTTACAGATTTACTAGCTGGAAACTGATGACTGGCAACTGAGATGCCAAGGTACCGTGAAACCAGGGTAATAGAGCATGAAAACCAGAGGTTGTATATGTTTCCAATGATGAACATTAACACCATTTTACCTGAGGAGCACTGCACCCAGCCAAGGCTCCTTGGCATCTCCACATCAAAGACAACAGTCCTCCATCACTACCGGTCACTTGGGTTCTCGAGAGGAGCCCAGACAGCAACAGTCTAGCTTAATACATAAATATTCTCTGTGTGATTTGCAGAGCAGCTTCCAAAATACAGTTACTGAGAAAGGAAAACTCTGGGACTCTAACTGGTAACTGCTGAGATCAGGCAGGGTGTAAGTACTGTGCCCCGACCTCTGAAAAACAGCTGAGCCTGCTCCAAGGGGATTGGAAAAGGGATGCTAGGGCTCGCAAGGGCTTCACCAGCCAGGTGGTGAGATGGTTGGGTCCCCAGATGGTCCTTGTTACACTTCATCTCTCAAGCTCAAGCTTGCTAAGAAGCAATACAACCTGCACACAGATGCCAAGATACTTGGTACCTGGATTTGTTGCAGGCCACACTAGTCAGAGATGCTAAATCCAGGCAGATACTCTCCACCCCAGTCCACAGCTGCCCAGCACATAAGGGCAGGAGCATGGGATGTTCCTTCACCTCCCCTTAGTGATGGCAGGGCTGGGTTCTAGTGCAAAATAATTCAAAACTGTGCAAAAACAGAGCTGAAGTCCTCTGCCACAGCCCTTCTCACTCTTCCCCTCTCCTCCCAGCTCAGGTTCATCAAGCTGGAATTTCATCACCTGCATGAAGGTTGTTTCCTTGGTACAGGAATAAAATACATCATTTTGCAACCTGCTGAAAGGGGAAGGAAAAGCAGGTCCCAGCTAGACCTCCCTGAGGGAGGAGAGTCCTCTACACAAAAAGCTGTGCCTCCTCTGACACAGTGGAAGACACTAAACCAACTCAAAGTCACAAGCCTTCCATGAGAGATTGACTTGTGCCCTGAAGGGGAGGGAAAGAAGGAAGGAAAAGTGCTGCTCATCCAAAAAGACTCTCCTCATCTTGGCTGAAGACACCCTCACCCTGAAGCG
The DNA here is from genome assembly GCA_022605575.1 of Laterallus jamaicensis coturniculus. NCBI lineage: Eukaryota > Metazoa > Chordata > Aves > Gruiformes > Rallidae > Laterallus > Laterallus jamaicensis. Next base: position 11,313,632 of record JAKCOX010000005.1, read on the forward strand.
GTCTGAATCTTCTGCAGGTGGCAAAGAGCAGCACTTGCTGAGCATGGGCAGCAGAGAAGGCTCTAGCACCAGCTGCAGAGGACAGGTCTGACGGGCAGCCCCACAATGCCTGCACGCTGGGAAGTGCAGCAGCACCAGGAGCTCAGCAGGCTCTGGGAAGGCATCAGTCAGTGCTGTGCCCTTCATGGCGCTTGCTCTACCTGCCTCCCATTTGCCTTGTGCTCTCAGTAGAGGCAGGTGAACCACTCCTGCATCACTAAGGGCTCCAGGGTGTGCCAGTGGGTCAGGGGGACAGGGCAGCCCTGCCAGGGCCCACAGAGCCTGGCCTTCCTCGAGTCCTCAAGAATCACATCACCATCCAGTAGCTGTTCAGAAGCTACCACCAAAATGCTGGTGGTCACGTTGGCGTCTTGAATGGACAACATGCCCGTTGTTGCTGTCTCTCAGAAGATGGACAATGGGTTGAATGGAAATATTTTCCCTCCCATGCTGCCTCCCCATCCTCAGGCGCAGCCAAGCACGGCAGCACAGGTGGCCGGGCAGCTCTAAAGAGAGCCATTCACACATACCCATCCCCCCCTTGCACCTCGCTAGAGTCCCCAAAAAGAAATCAAGGCAGCTTTGCCCCAGCAGCTAGGTACCAGGTCCTTGGGGCATAACATAATCATTCCCCAACTCATTATCAGAGAGCAGATTCAGAGAGCAGCTGAGTAAGTCAAGCCAAAGGCTGGCTGCCGCGTGGGGACGTCGTGGAAGTTGTGATTCAACAGGCAGGCATCACTTCTGGATCTGAAGTGCTCTGTTTGCTCATCCACACTGCAGTGTGTGTTTGGATCCAAGATGAAGTGACACACTGTTTATTTAATGAGAAGCCAGAAGTATCACTGTCATTCCCTGTCTCCTCCTTAGCTGCGTGGAAGACTTTACCATCTGCTGCTCAGACTTACAGCTACCCAGATATTGGGTTAACGTGGCAAAGCTCCACTTTTGGAGACACTTTAGTCATCCAAGCACTTGAGAAATCAGAGCTGAGAGCTTTGGAAAGCTATCTCAGCTATCTCTGGCAGCACTGCCTGTTTAAACATCCATCCTCAGCCCTGCTGCCACATCAGGTGAACCTCTTTGGGTTCACTGACCAATCCTCCACGTCTGCCACCACATTCTGGCTCCTAGCTTCTTCCCAGGTGCCCAAAACCAAGATGAAGCACAGAGGGGAAAGCTGGCAAGCACTCCCAGCCCCAGCGGCTTGGGGAGGGAGAACACCCAGCAGCCTGGCAATGGTGGAGAGGGGAAGGGCTCCTGGGGACACAGCAGGGAGAAGCAGTGTTCCAGGTATGTAGGGCATCCCTGGGCAGGCAGCCAGCAGCCACCCCCGAGGTGATGGTGTTGCTCATGGGAGAAATCAGACAGTGCTGGGATGGGTGCACACTGTGACATTAGAAATAACTTTGCTCACAGCCATCCATGCCACACAGAGGCAAAATGCTACCACCTTTTTCCTGTAATCTGGTGTGATATTTTAATGGTTACTGTCCTTTTCCCCCCAGTTTCCTTTCAGATCACACTTTTTTCAAGCCAAAAATGCAGGCAGGGGTACAAAATGCAGCACAGGTGCTTTCCTGATACAGGGATGGCCTGCTGGGAGGAGCTGCCTGGCCAAGGAGGTGGAAGGATCGTTATCCTCAGCTCGTTATTCACCCCAAGGAGGTGGAGGTTGTGGGTAGCACTGGTTATCCACATGCTGGGAGAACGTTTGGCGTATGTGTATTTTTTAGTAAGATAGTTCTGCTGGGCCTGGGGTTTCCACAGCATCCAATGAACAGGCTGTCCACTAACCAGCATCTAACTAACATCAGCACTTCCAGGGTAAGAACAGGTCAAAGAATTAAGAAAAAAGCATTTCTCAACGTCTGTGGGGACTCGGGCCTGGAGCCCGTCTCTCCCTGTGCTCACTGTTCCCAGCTCATGGAAACATCAGCCAGATGTGCAGGGGGTTAGTGGAGACCACTTTACAAAGAAGCTTCTCTTTTCTCTGACTTACATGTACCTAAAATTAAGTGCATCTTTTGTGCATTTCCAGAAGTACTCTATTTTCCATGGAAGGCTGTTCAGACTTCTGAATCACCCCGAGAGACGCTGAGCCAACACTGACTCATATTTTGGAACTAAACCACCATTCTTCCCGAGTCCCGGGGACAAAGCGGGGAAGCTTTGGAAAACAGCTTCGTGCATCATCAGTAACTTTTTGATTCCTTGAAAAACACCCTCTGTTATTGTCACACTGGCTCGTTCACACACATGGCTTAGCAAAGCCACCACACAAAAGAGCAGAGCAAAGCACATTGAGTACAGCGGGGAGCAGGAAAACTCTCCTTCCTCCTCCTCCTCCTCGCAGATCACATGAAGAGGTGGTTTGGCCTAAACCCAGCTACTTGAGTCATCAGAGTAATAAACTGAATAATAAACATGTCATTCCTCCCGGTCATCAGTTACTTAACGACCGCTGATGTCTCCAGGCAATGAGCAGGGAGAGAGGATGAGCAGCCAGCTCCGGGGGTAAAGGGTTTTCCATGGGGTGGGAGAAGCAGCATGAAGGGCCACCAAGCTAAGATGGACCCAAACTTCAGCAGTGGCCTGAGGGGAGCTGAGGACATGGAGTTCAGAGACGAGCCCAGCTGCCTCATCTGCTGAGCAGGACCACAAAGTCAGCCAGCAGCTGTCAGCCAGCAGCTTCCCTGTCACCAAGCCTGCAATCTGTCAGCAGTGCTGCAGCAGGTAATGCAGCCAAACCTCTTCTCTGTCCCTAAGGCCACTGCTGCTATGCTGTTAGCCCGGTTCTTTGCTGAGTCCCGCCAGAAACGGCAGGGCCGTTAGGCAAGCCCAGGGATTATTCGGGTCACCAACCAGTGTTCCCTTCCAGAAGTGTCTGGGCTTCTAGAAAGGGGGTGGGTGGAAGCTGGTTACAGGTCATCACACACAGCAAGCACGGAAATAAACGCTTAGTCATGAGTTTGCCCGACTGATAAGCGTTCCCAGACAAGCCCAGCCAGGCGCCAAGTCAAATCAGCAAGGAGCCAGGGCTCACTGCTCTGCACGGAGACAGAGCCACTGTCCCCACCGCACAGATTTAAAGTGGAGAGGAGATGAAATCAGAGCTGAGGGATCTGCAAGGAGCGGCCAGTGTGTGTGAAAGCAGAGAATCCCAGAAAGCTCCAGCCCTGCCCTCCCCGGCTGCCTCTGCCCTGTGCCCCCAGCACTGGCAGGTCTCTGTTGAGGGCAGGCAGCTTCGTTTTACCCAAAACAAACCTGGTGAAGTCAGTGGTATAATGTTGCTGTTTTGTGTAGCTGGGTCCTGGTAGAAGAGGGGTGCTGCTATGCTGTTAGGCCGGTTCTTTGACGAATCCTGCCAGAAAACAGCAGGGCCATTAGGCAAGCCCATCATCTTTCTCCTTCATTACCTTCACTTAAAACCATTTAGTCTAAATTAGAGTATCAAACATTTTGCTGAGGGAGGGGTAGCCACGACTACAAACGGCCAGGTAGGGGTCTAAGCACTGAGCTCTGGGACCCACCGCTGCAACCCCAGTGGGTCTATACAGGCTCCAGCTCACTCTCCTTTGTGATGGAGAAGCGGTGTAGAGAGAGGAACAACGTGGTCAGCAGCAGGCTTATGGGGCTCCTGCCCCTGTGCTCTGATACAGGAAATGAGGAACAAAGAGAGACAGATAAGATTGCAGGTGGGAAGAACAGATCAGCACAAACTCTCAGGGGGGAAATCAGGGTAACTGAAATCAGCCAGAGCAAAGAGGGTTCAAAGCACTAAATGGTACAAGGCACCAAAACCAGCTCTAGGAATTAGAGGGGGGTCGCGGAAAAGTCTGTGGGGAAGCAAAGCGATTTGAGGATGGGCAGAACACAAGCTAGCAGATACCCCCATCATCCCAGAAAGCTCTATAAGTTCCCCCCAAGCCACCTCTGACCCCTTAGCAAGCATCTTCCAAAAGCCAGGCAAGAAGAGCGGTTCTAGGTAATGGAAGAAAGACAAATTATATGCCTGCCTTCAAAAGGGAAGGAAAGAGTTACTACAGGGACCCCTGCACTACAAAAACCTGACACGGGGAAAATTCTGGCAAATACAAAGGTCTGTGACTGGAATGAAGAGTAGCACAGCATGGCAGCAGAAGAGATGGGGGCAAATTCGCAGGGGGCTGTGTGGGAGGCAGCGGGGAAGCACAGCACCTTGCTTCTGGGTTGGGGCAGACAAGGAGAGGCTCTAGGAGGAAGCAGTGAGAGTTTTAGATGAGGTGATCCCAAGGAATTAAGTTACTTTTTTCTGTGTGAAGAAGAAGAAAGACCAAGAGGCCCATGAGGGCCTTCAAGTAGATTAAAAGGCTGCAAGGGCAGTGATCAAATGCTCTTCGTGGCTCCCAGAGCCAAGGCAGGATGCCATCCCCTTCAGCGCTGGGGAAACTGGGGCAGGCTGTCATGCTGAGGAGAGAGAAGTGCATGCGTTGTCCGGGGCAGCCAGAGCTCTCATCACATCAGAGCACCGACCCTCTGCAAAAGAGGATTCCCACCTGATGACACCTGGCATTTGCTTTCAGCCCTGGCAGGCCAGCAGCGTGCCCAGAGGCGTGAAAACTCCCTTTCCCACGTGCCCTGAGCACGCCCGCACAGCACCAAAAGCAGCAGGAGCTTTCTGGGAATTCCGAGGGGGTGTGAAATCCCCTTTGCTGGCAGCTGGGAGAGAAGCTGCTCACCAAACACATCCTGGCAGCAGCAGGGAAAAGGGCACAGCTGAGATCCTCTCCAAAGCTTGACTTCTGCTCAGCCTGTGTTTCTCAGCTCCTCTGCCTCACCTCCACAGGCTGCAGCCACCAGGAGCCGGACAGGCAGCAGGCTGGGAAACAGCACTCCGGCACCCAGACACTGGAACCAGGGAGCAGCTGTTGGGTCCTGGGAAGGGGAGAGAAGGTCTGAGGAGAGCGGGGACGAGTGCAGACCTGGGTCTCACACTGCGTCGGCTGCCTGGCCTGGCTCCTGCAGCAGCATGGCTGCTGTGCCGCTATGCTACACCCCGCCAGTGACCTCAGCCTGTCATCACACACACAAAACACACAGCACTCTGGGAAGAGTCGCATTTTCCCAAGGAGAGCACGTGCGCCCAGCCTGTTCTGAGCACCCTGAATTGAGGGCAAGGAGCACTGCACCCCTCTGCCCTCACACGAGGCCCAGGGCACCTCGGCGGGCACAGGAGGATGCCAGGAGCAGGCACTCACCTAAGGCATCCCCAGCCCCCCGCTTTGGTACCAAACCCCCCGTTACAAGGGGTCTCTCCATCACCCCCCCGCCTCGCAGGCTCCCACACGGGATGCCTCACGTGGAATAGCCACGCTGGGGGGGCACCGGCGTGGAGAGAGGGGTGTGCGGGGTCCGCGCGGAAAGCGAGGCGGCCCAGCGCCGCTCCCGCATGACGCAACACGCGTCCACGCTCTCGCCTTATAAGGCATCGTGCGGGAGTCCCGCGGGTGGGGAGCCCCGCTCCTCGGCTCCGGGGCTCACAGCTACGGCTCCAACAGCCCGAGCGGCCCCGGCGGGGAAAGCGGGGGGGAAAGAATGGGAAGGGAGGGGAAGGGAGGGAGAGGAGGTCACAGTGCCGCTGACCCTCACGCTATGACGTCCGTGGGAACAGAACGCTCCCCTCTCTGACGTCACCAGCGGAAAAACTCCGCCGGGCGAGACCACTCCACGGCAGCGGGGGGGGGGGGAGAGGGGTGTAGGAGCAGGGCAGGAATGAGCGGTCGAGGGGTGCAGCGCAGCCTGACAGCGGAAGGCGCGGAGCGGCCGCGGGAGACGCCGCTCCGCTGGTCCCCGTGGGCGGGCTCGGGGCGGGCAGCGACACCCGCGACGCGCCCATGTGTCTGTCCCCCCCGCCGGGTGAGGGTGGAAGGTGCCGGATGTACCGGCCGCGCGGGGCGCCGCCGCCTCTATAAGCGCCGCCGTGGGGCGGGCACGGGAGCCGCTGCTCGGTGCGCCCGGTCCCGTCCCGATTCGCGCTGCCCCGCCGGGAGCATGTACCAGAGCCCCGCACGCTGCCTCTGCTCGGCGCTGCCCGCCCTCTGCTGCGCCCCCGCCGCGGTCTCCGTCCTGCCGCCGCGGCCCCGCGCCCCGCCGCCGCCCCTCGGCCCCGCCGCCCCGCGGGCAGCAGCAGCAGTGAGAGCGGGCGGCCCGCCCGCACCGGGGCCGTCGCCCCGCACAGGTGGGTCCCGGAGGGCGGAGGAGGGAAGGGGTGTGCGGGGCTGCCGGGGAAGCGACTGCAGGACCCGCGCCCAGGCGGCGGGCGGGGTTAGGGCCGGGGGGCTCCGGGAGCGCTCGCCCCGATAACCGGGGGGCCGGTTCCTGCTCCCCGCAAGGCGCCGTTCTGTGCCCCGGAAACCGAAGCGACCTCAGAAGCGGCGGCAGCGGCCGCGGCTTTCCCTTTCTCAGCGTGAGCCGGCGACATCCGGCCGCGGAAGGGCAGGTGGTACCGCGCGGTACCCCGGGGGGTCCGGGAACGCTGGCTGGGGGGGCTCGCCCTGCGCCCCGGGGCTGGCTGGAGACTCCCGCTGCCCGAGGGGCTCCCAGCGGAGCTGAGCCGTTCCGTTCCCTTCCCCGCCGCGTAGGCGGTACCTGGCTCAGGGAATGCCCTCGTTGATGCGAAGCCGCTGGGCGCCCGGCCGTACCGTTAGGTGTCAGTAGCTGTGCCCCGTCCCTCGGTCCCGAAATGAGACGTGGAAAGGCCCCGCGTGCCCTTGGGCGCGCGCTCTGCCCCGGTGAGGTCAGCACCCTGGCGCGCCCCGCGCTGCCAGCCCGGTGGCGAGGCTCGGAACGGGGCGGTGACGCGCCTGCCAGGCCTCCACCGCTCGGTTCGGCCTTCAGCCGTCTCTTGACGAGCAGATCGCGTCCCACCCTGGCTGAAAGCGTGGAGACACCCCTGCTGAAAGCGGGGCGGTGGCCACCTCTGCTCTAGGCTGCTGCTGGTGGGAGAGGGGTACCTCTGACACCCTGGATGCAACATCTGAGGCTGTATCGCATCTCCTGGTGTGCGGGAGATCCGCTTTTCCCCACTGTCCTCAGCTGGCGTTGGGATGAAATGTGTCTGTTCCTTGTCGGTGCTGCTGCAGGAGGGGTCTACAGGCCAGGCAGGGTGCTTCTGCTTTTGCTGCTGGAAGCCAGGACGCCAAACAGCAGGACTGAAGCTGTACCAGGATGAGCAGCATAAGTGCCTGTGAGCGGGCAGAGTGCTGCTTGTGGTTAGAGCACCCGTGAGAAGGGCTCCCAGAGCTTGTGCCAAGTACTGATGCTGTGTATTGCTCGGGGCAATGGGAGTTGAGGCTCCCTCCTCATCCTGGTGTTTCCTGCAGACTACACAGCACTTCCCTTGGTGTGATGAGCTCTCTGAATCCCTCTGAGCGTCACAACTGGCCCAGGTACCAAAATTTGACTCTGAGCAGCAGCACCCACAGAAACCATTTGGCTTTGAATGAGGGTGGCCAGGGCTGCCATCCCATCAAACAAGGCTGAACATGTAGTATGACACCCTGTAGCGCAGGATTTGTCACGTGGGGGTGTAGTCTGCCAAGTTTCTCCTAGAACTGGGCTTGCAGGAAGGGTATCTCTGGCTGTGGAGGCTGATGCAACTACAGACCAGGCTGCAGGCACGTTGGAGCTGTTCACCTGGCTGCCACATCCCTGTGGTGAGCAAGGTGGGGGCTCTGCGCCAGAAGGTGTGCTGGGAGGTAGGAGATGAAGGGAAACTAGAACACTGCTTGCTTTACCCAAAAAGTGAGGGCCCTGGCTCTGATACTCTTATGCAGCTCTTGTCTTTTCCAATGAAGTCCTTAAAATAAAGTCTGTGACTGCTTGTTGCCTGAGATCTTAGGAAGTTCAGCTATTCTGTGCTACTGCTGGATGACACAAGAAACCTTGAACTTTCCAACCTGTTCTTCTGAAGGTTAATGAACAGTTTAAATTCTTCCCCTGCCTTTACTGTGCTGAGGCACCACCCTTGCTGGGAGGAAATCTTTCGTATTATTAAGCACCTTGAAGAGTAATTGCTGAGCTGGTGTTCCCTGTTGCAACGTTGCACTGAGAGAATCATGTCCACGTTCACCATCCACTGCAACATGCAAGCTCAGGAGTCTGCTGGTCCCTCTGTGTACACCAGCACCATGATTTTCCAACCTTAAGGTTGTAAAAGATCTCCAAGGTCTAGTCCAACTGTCCCCCTACTACCTGTATTACTGACTAAACCATGTCCCTAAGTGCCTCGTCCAATCTCTCCTTGAACACCCTGAGGGATGGTGACTCCATCACCTCCCTGGACAACCCATTCCAATGCCAAACCACTCTTTCTGAGAAGGAATTTCTCCTAATTTCTAACCTGAACCTCCCCTGGTGCAACTTGCAGCCATTCCTTCTTGTCCTGTTGCTACTTATCTATGAGGAGAGGCTGACCCCCAGGTCACTGCAACCTCCTTTCTTCTGCCTCTGCTGAATGTGGCTTCTTGACAACAGCTGTAAACTTGAGAAGACTGTGGAAAGTGAAAGGCTTCAAACATGGTTCCCCTAGGAAGGCACTTGTGTGGAAAGTCCAAGCTCCTGTCTCTCTCTGAGGAACTTGTGGTACTGTAACTGGAAGGGTTGAGGTGGGGAGAGATGTCCTGTTTAAATTCCAAACTTACAAGTACTACCTTAGAACTGTTCAGAGGCACTCTTCCACTGGCTTACACATACAAAACATATGTAAAAGGGTTTTTCAGTGCCCATTTTCCTAAAGATGAGGACACGTGGTTCCTGCTGTCTTCTTTTCCTTTTATTCCTCCTAAGTATGCTTATTGAACAGTTGGGGCTTCTGCCTTCTCCCTCATCCTGCTCCATCACCAGCTCTTGCAGCTGCCATTCAGACTAGCAAAAGGCTGAACTTGCCAGGGTGTGGGGTAACATCCCAAATCTGCTCTGAGATGACGTCTCTCCTGTTTTTATGTAACTTGGAGGTACAAAGTTACCTCAGAACTACTGTGGGCCAACAGGGGTGCAATGCTGAAGCGCTTTTGCTCAAGATTACCTTTGCAAAACACTGTCAGGGTAAATAAGCTGAGGCAACAGTGAAGCTGTCAGCGCTGCCCCTGCTGCAAGCAGCTGTGGTGCAAGCCCTGCCCTTCCTGACTGTGCTGGAAGGGAAACCAGATGTCTGGGCAGTAGGGTGCAGCCTCCTCTGCACAGCACATCCTGGCACCTCAGAGCAAAGCCCTCCTCTTAAAGAGGAGTTGGGAGAGATCTTGGGGCTTGCGTGGCCATGCCAAAGGGCTCGCTGCAGAGAGGTGTAGGAATATTACAAACTCCTCCCCAGCTAGCCTGAAGGCCGATGCTCGGTGTGTGCAGTCCCTCGGGGTGTTTAGACACACTGTGGTGCCCATGGTGCTCTTGGGAAGAGGTGTTTTATGACACAGTGGTCATGAGAGCTGCTCTCAGAAAGGATGGCTCTGCAGAGGGCTGCAGCCATCTCCTGTGCACAAGCCAGAGGGAAAAACAGAGTGGGGGGCACGCACACACCCCCACAGCAGCAGTGACATGATGTGAGACCTCTCTGCAGGTGGCAGGGCCATGGGGGGTTACCTGCTTGCAGGCATTTCTGGGGAGAGCTGGGGGACAGCTGCTTGCTTAAGGTGGCCAAAGGAACTGGAGTGTGCTGGGGGACTGCTGGAAGCTCCCAAGCTGAGGCACAGCGTGAAGAAGCAAGGAGACGAAGGGAGGCAGGAGGGTGAGGTGAATGAGCATAGGGGCACAAAGGGGGAAGCTGGAAAGACCCCGGTCTCCACTCCCCATCCTCTGGCTAAGCCAGCAGAAGCACCTGGCTGCTCTGGGCACATAATTGCTGCTTTCAGGGCAAGCAAAGCACTGATCAGAGGTTCCTATTAAATATTAACCCAGGGAATGAATGCGTTGCCCTCCTTGGTGCTCTACAGGCAGGAGGCTACAGCCCGGCAGCATCCCAAAGAGGCACCAGAGGCTAGGCTGGGCCATCTCTGTTAAGACATGAGGAATGGAATGTATTTCCTTACCTGCTGTGAGGAGGAAAAAAATACTCTCCTGTTTCTGCAACATGTGCAGGAGTTGAGCTGCTGCTGTGGATGAAAACCTCCTTCCTTCCCTTAGAAGACACCTGCAGGATACCTCAGACCCGACCATGTGCTGCAGAGGTTGGCGGTCCTGGGGAATAAGCAAAACACAGTGAGACTGTGGACAGGACTGCCCCTGTCCATGCATCCATATCTCAAGACAAGCCCTAGACTGCACTCTAACAAGGGTTCTCTGTTTTCCTTTCCAGTGTGTTCCATGGGAAACAGCACTAGCCGGCTCTACAGTGCGCTTGCCAAGACGCTGAGCAGTAGTGCTGTGTCCCAGCACCAGAACTGCCTGGAGCAGGTAGACGTGGCACAGCTGGATCCTATAGACCCCAAGGATTTGCTGGAGGAATGTCAGCTGGTTCTGCAGAAACGGCCACCCCGGTTTCAGAGGGACTTTGTGGACCTGAAGAAAAATGCTGCCAGTAACCACCGCCCCATTCGGGTCATGCAGTGGAACATCCTTGCCCAAGGTAAGAGCTGCCCCTGAGCTCAAGCTGTGACCTTGAGATCAAATGCAGCAAGGGAAACCTTTCCATGCAGATGTGTGTACAAGGTTCGGTGTGCCCAAGGTGGCTCTGAACGCCCATCTCATGTCCATCAGCAAGTATCGTGTGCTTAAAGTCAGTGGCTGCTCCTGGAAATCCCATTGCCTGTGTGTGTAAAGTGATGTACACAGCTTTCAGAGAGGAAAGCAAAGCCTTGCGACAGCCTCGTGCCGCTTCCTCTCACAATCTCTTGTGCCATGACCGGCAGCCTGCTCTCATGCGGGGCTGCAAGCGCCTGCTGGCTGCTGCAAGGCAGCAGCTGGCTCCTGGGGCTCCTGGAGGAAGCCAGCCTACCTTAGCCATCAGTAACGTTTTCTCCCCCCCCCCCTGCTAATTTCAGCTCTTGGAGAAGGCAAAGACAACTTTGTTCAGTGCCCCATGGAGGCGCTGAAGTGGGAAGAGAGGAAGTGCCTCATCCTGGAGGAGATCCTCGCGTACAAGCCTGACATCTTGTGCCTGCAAGAAGTCGACCACTACTTTGACACCTTCGAGCCGCTCCTCAGCCGACTCGGGTACCAGTGTACCTTCTTCCCCAAGCCGTGGTCCCCGTGCCTAGACGTGGAGCAGAACAACGGGCCGGATGGCTGCGCCTTGTTTTTCCTCAAAGACCGCTTCGAGCTCATCAACAGCGCTAACATCCGGCTAACCGCCATGAAGCTGAAGACCAACCAGGTAGCCATAGCTCAGACGCTGAAGTGCAACGAAACTGGAAGACTGTTCTGCATCGCTGTCACTCACCTCAAAGCCCGTACTGGCTGGGAGAGGTTTCGGTCCGCGCAAGGCTGCGATCTTCTCCAGAACCTGAAGAGCATCACCCAAGGTGCGAAGATCCCTCTCATCATCTGTGGAGACTTCAATGCGGAGCCAACCGAGGAGGTCTACAGGGAATTCTCCAACTCCAGCCTCAACTTAAACAGTGCGTACAAGCTGCTGAGCCCCGACGGGCAGTCAGAGCCCCCGTACACCACCTGGAAGATCCGGCCCTCGGGAGAGTGCCGGCACACGCTGGATTATATCTGGTATTCCCAGCATGCCTTGAACGTGAACTCAGCCCTGGGCTTGCTGACTGAAGAGCAAATCGGGCCCAACAGGCTGCCATCGTTCCATTACCCCTCCGATCACTTGTCACTGGTGTGTGACTTTAGTTTTAACCAGGACCCCGACAGGCTGCTGTAAGGTGTTGGAACGCCACCTGGCATCACAGTGTCTTAACCCACCACTGTTATGTTTCAGAAAGAACTCTGGAAGCTGTCAAAGGACAAAGAAGTTCTGTTGACTAGGCACTTGTTTGGAGTTACGCTCGCTGTTCAGCACTTGTTAATCTGGAACCTCCCAGGGAGGACAAACAGAGTCGGTGTTGTCCTCTTCATGGTGTTCTTGCCATGTCAGGCTTTGAAAACTGGAAGGCGAGTGAGCTTTATCCTTTCACTAACCCCTGTGTTTAAGGATTTAATCCTCTAATGAATGTGGATGCCTTAGGATTTAAATCAAAACACCTGTATTTGTACAACTTGCCCTGACAGCATGCTGATTTTATTTATTTCATGTTAAGCTCGTCCAAGTACCAAAGGGAACGAGGCTGAACCACCCAGGGAGATGCTCTCAGATCTCTCTCTATTGCAATACTATCAAAGCTTAGTGCAGTTTAGATAGGAACAAATCTAAGCTCACACAAGCCTTGTCTTCTCCTTTTTACGTGACTCGAGACGAGGGTGTCATTAGAAGCGGATGTATAACATGGCAGTGTGAGTAAGGTCCCCCAGCCCCAGGAAGATCAGGTGAGAAAATAGAGGCTAACTGCCCTCCGTTGTGCAGTAACACCCTCACTTCTCCTGATGGCTGTGCACGTGTCCGTTACACGCCTACGGCCCATAGGTGTGCACACACAGTGACTGTTACCTTTGTCTCTTCTGTGCTTCCTTTCCAAGGACACCCCGAACTGGGCAGTGTTTCCTTCCCTTGCTTCAGTTACTACTTTTCTAAATGGTTTAAATTTGTAGTCTTGTCGATCTTGCCGTTTCAGTAAAGGGATGATCTTCACGTTTAAAGACTTTATTTATCTTCAGAATCTAAAGCTACACTGGAACCTGTTAGGAAAATAAAATTTATTTATTGAGAGAAGTTGGTGATCCTGCATCTGACTTGAAATCACACAGCAGCAGTGTGGGGGAGCCTCTGTCCATGGCCCAGGGGAACACTGACTAAGCACCTAGGCTACAACAGAGCTGTGTTAGCATAGTAACTCTCGTGCGTGGAGTGAGTGGTGCTCGTTGGTATGACATAGGTATTGCATATATGGATTGTAAACACACCGCTGTGCCGGAAAATGAGGTAGGGAATGGAGAGGGAAAAGAGATGAGGCAACAGCTGGCATTGAGCTGACAGCTGGGAAAGATAAGTACAGTACTTCTGTGTAGAGTAAGGCCTGTAGTAACTCTTAAATGTTCCAAGTGTTTATTAATAAAGTTTTGGAGAGAAAATTAAAAAAAAAGCAATGTCTCTGCTGCCATCTTTTTCATTTCCCTATCATAAGCAGGTATCTAAAGCCAGGGGTGATGCTTCTCATTCCAGACCCCAACGCCAGAGCCCTGCTCTTACAAGTTGGCATGGCTGCTTTACCGTCACGGAAGATGTTCCCTCTCAGACTTGTCAAGCCCAAATTCCACAGCAAACCCCCAGGGAAGGGGGTCAGCTTTAGCCATGTTAAGCCACTCTCTCCCCTAGCTAGAAGACGATGCCCAGACTCTGTACTACTGTAAATACTGCTCTTTGTGACAGTTGTGTGGGGCTGCAAACCTGGGCGGTGCTGCAAAACAGGGCGCAAGTACCATCCCTGCATGCCCTCAACATGCGAGTGGGGCTGGCTCCTTGAAACGGGCACCTGCCTGTGACACTTCTTTCAAAGCATCATTTGAGGAGCAGGAAAAGCCACAGGTACATGCTCTACACAGCCCATAAATTGCTGGTAAGTACAATGCGGAGTCTGGCAGATGGGAAGTCCTGCGTTCCCACGCAAACACACTCCCTTTCAGGAGGGTGAGTGAAGTGCTGTGTTGTGCAGCTGTAACGTGCACTGTGCCTCTTCCCAACCATTGTGGGATGAGGGTGATGATCTGCACCTCTAAACAGCCAGGGATGCAGGACTCCACTGGCAAGCGTGGATTTTAAATCCCCCAAACAACCATGGAGCCCGACTTCAGTGTTGATTACTCTTACCTAGCAGATGCTGATGTATTGACTACAAGCAGCCAGGGCTTCCTACAGCTGAAATTACAGGAGAGTAATTCCTTGTGTCCCTGGGAAGAGGTGGCTCCTTTGGGGGAGATTCTGGGCTGGAGGTGAGGTGTCCCTATCACCCCACAGAAAGGTAGAGCTAGACTATACTGGCTAGACTGAGACAGCTTCCTTCCCGTGGCACGGGCGAGGTGCAGTGCTGCTCCTTTAGAGCTGTCTTCTCTTAGGCTCTTCCCTTAAAACCTCTTTGCAAGAAGACAACATAGTACAATTGCCCATTAACAGAGTTATCTAGTCATTGGTAGCTAAAGGCTTCTAAAAGCAACAGCACAATGTAGACGTGTAAGATGGTGCCTTCAGAAAGTCAAATCCTTGCTCATCTACCACAGCAGAAGGTGTGGAGTTTCTATTCAGCCTCTTCTGGCAGTTCCTAGAATCACAGAATCACAGGGGTTGGAAGGGACCTCAGGAGATCATCAGGTCCAACCCCCCTGCCAAAGCAGGCTCCCTAGCTCATATTACACAGATAGGCATCCAGTTGGGTCTTGAATATCTGCAGGGAAGGAGACTCCACCACCTCCCTGGGCAGCCTATTCCAGGGCTCTGTCACCCTCACTGTGAAAAAGTTCTTCCACATGTTGGTGTGGAACTTCCTGTGCTCTAACTTGCAGCCATTGCCCCTTGTCCGGTCTCCACTAACCACTGAAAAGGGGCTGGCTGATTCCCCCTGCATCCAACGCTTAAGATAATTGTAAGCACCAATTAGGTCCCCCCTTAATCTTCTTTTCTCTAGACTGAACAGTCCCAGCTTATTCAGCCTCTCCTCACAGGGGAGATGCTCCAGGCCCTTAATCATCTTCGTAGAAGAAACTACACTTGCAGTACAAAGTCCTGACTTGAGAGCAAGGATAATACTGTACCAAGAGCTGTATGTAAAACAAAGCCCAAAAAACCACCACCAAAACAAAAAAACTCACCAACACCCCTCCCCGATAAAAAGCCCTTAATTTCCATTTTACTTCTGCATAAGCAGCTCTGTTTTCCTAAGGACAGCCAAAGATGTCCATCAACATGGTACATCTCACTGTTGCCAGGGCACTACTGCAGCAGTGATTACGGTAGGCTTTGTTTCCCAGTGGGAGCTGCAAACCCCCTACTGTCGCTCTCACAGCATGATGACCTTTGGTTATCCAGACAACCCTTGCACTGCTGTCCCTTGCTTTCCACGCTAACTCTCCTGCAGAAGGACCCAAACTGCAGGGAAACAGCATTTCTTGTACGGCACTGCCATCGCCACAGAGCTCCTCTGAAATGGGAAGAGCTGTGCTTTTTATTTCACCCCAGACACGTGGCAGGAGATGTTCGCTGCTTCATGTCCTTAAAGGGAGATTCTGAAGGCAAGGGGAGGGTGGATTAACAGTGAAAAGGCCGGGGAATCTCCCCATCACGGCACAACTCTCGGTATTTGTCATACTTGGAAAAGCAGGCATCCCTTCTACAACACAACAGTGAAACCTGCTTCCTCTTCTTTAATGAAAAGTAGACAAGACGCAGGAATTAACTGGTAACTTCCCAGTCAGCATCACCCTTTTATGCCAGTACTTGCTATAAAATACATTTTGCAGGCACTCTCTCACATAAACCTAAGCGAAGTAAGTGCCCGTGCTTTGTTTTGTTCAGCAAGGGGCAGGCAGCCTGCAGCCCTGAAATGCTATAAATAGCAGCACACTGAGTAGTTTTCATAGGAAGGAGGAGGAAGGCTTTAATTTCATTTTTTCCCCTATGTAACGGTATGACTCTTACAGGAAAAACATCTTCAGAGCTCTTGTGGCTGGCCACCTTATAAGCACACCAAGGCAAAAATAGTCTCAGCAGATCCCTTCCTCTAATCTCAACCAAAAGCTGCGTTAGCTTTAGCCATGACAGTTTCCCCCCACCCTCAAGCTAGCTGAAGGAAGAAATGACCCACTTACTTAATTTGCTGAAAGGCAGGAGCTGTTGCAAGCTAATTAGAACGCTATCTCTCTCAGAGAACAATCAGATCAGAAGCAGATAGTGTCACTTGAATCTGCTTCACTTAATAAGGTTAATACCTGCTACTTGAATTGTCTCTACGAAGCAGGAATTGAATTTGGCTTGTTCTGGCTGCAGCAATCGTTAGGCATAACTGAGATCCTCACTGTACTTGTCATGGTGAGCAAGAGCTGAGGCTTCAGGCACCTCTCCACTTCCTCATCAACTGTCCCTGGCTCACCGATCCCTAATCTGCCCGATGTAATTCCCCAAACTCCTGAAGTTGATGAAATCCATTAGCAGAGGGCCCCAAGAGCTCAGCCTGCCCTGCAGCACACTTCACTCAATCTCTCCTCCTGCCTAGGCACAGAATCCTTCCCTGAACAAGATGGGCTTTGTCCAAGAGAGTAACAAAACCAAGGGTTCTGGGGTGGGGGTCCCCTTTCAGCTTTTCTTGTCACAACCCAGAGATTTTGATACTCAGATCATTACTCCCGAGTTGCAACTCACAGATACTTTCCTGCAGACCATACGGCATCACCCTGCCCATCCTACCACTCCCAACAGCAGCTACTCAGAAACAAAGCACGTTTGTGTTTGTACCTGTACAGTCAGTGATACCATGGTTGCCTGTGTCTCAATGCCCACTGCATAAAGCGTGCTCGCTTCGCGGTAGTTTCACTCCACACACACATCTAGAAAAGCTACTACTTGCCAAAGATGAGTGAAGCCTGGAGCCTTCTCTGTGAGCCACCAGCTTCAGATGTGAAAGTGAGTTTTGTTTTCACATACGAACAACAGTTACTTTATCACCGGGACCCTGGAAGTTTCCTAGCCTACCTAGCTAGACACCAACTCCTTCAGTGTTTTAGTGTCCCTCTGTCCTTTTCAGATGTTACAAGCCTGACCAAAGCTCCCTCGTGCTAAGGTCACGTCCTCCGCCACCACCAGTAAAAACATTAGAGCAATTAATTGTGTGGGCATAAAAGCAGCATGTTGAAGAACGAGCTTCCACAGACCCAGAGGGACCTTGCCCCTCTGACACTGGGCTGCAGACATCCCCAGGGAGAGGCTGCCTCTCGGAAGAAGCACAGCTCGTTACCCACACCGCACACCGCTTCCAAAGAACAGCTGGATCTCAGAACAACTCGGAAGAAGCACAGGCACGCAGAGCAATGCTGCGGTGCTGGGAACACCACCTGACTGTGAGAAGAAGCCAGTCTGTACTTCTGGCTAGCAGATGAATTTTAAAAATAAGCCCAAAAAAGGCAAGGAGTCCAAAGGCAGATGTGGGAGGCTAACAAAAAGGGTCTTCACTGTCTGGGTTAAGTACCCTTGCCCTCTCAGTCGCAGCGCATCCTTGTACAGCACTTCACGAATCCCGATGGATGTCCCCTTGGCAGCATGTGTGCCGCTCACCGGGTGGCCAGGGGAGAGAGCCAAAGGACCATTGGCAGTGGGGTGGCGAGCGGTAGCACCGATGGGAAGAGCAGGGTCTGGAGCCCGGCCCAGGCAGCCCGTCTCCCCAGCAGCAGTCACGTGCACCCTCATTCCTTTCATTTTTGCCATCAGTGGTAAAGTCTTGGCTCTAACTTTAAGGGAAGGAGGTCATCAGCTGGAGATCCTTATCTACTCCCAGGAAGACAACTTGTCCCCATTTGACTTCCAGTGCTTCTAAATTGAGTGTCGGAAAGGTCTTAACCACAAATACTCCAGAGACAGACATTTCACGCTCTGAGATACAGCGTCTCTCTTTCATACACGATCAAGTAACAGCCATTTAGATAAAGTTTCCTTACAGAAAAGACTTTCAAAACTGGGTTTAAAAATACTACTTTTCTTTCTTCCTGTCTTTTAGCTCCCAATTATTCTACCTCTCTCACACTGCTCCATCTCCCTTTGCCCAGAACATCAGTGCCTCTCAGACTACTGAATTAGTCAACCCACTGCCCAACTTCCCTCTGCTTCCCTTTCTGTACTACCTCTTCCTTGGCAACATAAATCCTCTTCTCCTACATTTCTTCCTGTGAAGGAGTCTTTGACCTCTACCCCAGGCCAGAAATACAGCCCATCTGTAAGAACCTTTGGTTCTTGGGTTTCACTGCTGGTGGGAGGGATTGCTGCCTTCTACACCACACCTTTTTTACCTGCTTCAGCTTTTTCGTTTGTTCTTAAACTCTGCTTCCCTGCTTAGAGTTTAAGAATCCCTTTTTTTAGAAGACTTTTCCCCACATGCTGGCTTGGCCCTATGGAGCTATTCCCATATTCCTACTAAAGGGACGGAAGGGGCTTACTGCTAGGACTCTGGAGATAACTATTTTCAGCATTAAAAGTTAAAGTGAAAAAATAAACTCCAATAGAAGCATTTAATTCTGATCTCCTTTATAATTACTGAAGACTTCCGTTCCAGATTTCTGATTAAATTGCTCCTCCAGGCACAAAGCACAAAGGTGGGCATCTGGGCTTAAATTGAGGATGGCATGCATTCCTGTTCTGAAAGACTGTCCAGGGCATCTCACCAGGAACTGGGGGGGCCACTAGGCACCTGGCTACCCACAGGCTGACGTGCTGCTCCTCCACCAACTGCTGTAGTGTCACTGTGGTCCCCAGAAAAACAGGGCAAGCTACCCTGTGCCTATTTTAAGCCAAACTCTTGCACATGGACTGCAGCTATGGAGTGACTTGTGTACTGTGTGTTCTCGCCTGACCTTTACCCTGTAGTAAATGTAGCATGATACCCAAAACTTTCCATTATAAGTGGAAAACATATTTAGATACTTACTTCATTCAGAAAAAGAAAAAACAACAACAAACTTACAAATATCTACCAAAGCCATGTATCTGTGCTGAAGTCAAAGTAGTAATAGCTGGAAACGGCAACAACATCAAAAGGAGCAGCACAGTAACTCAGCATTTCTCATTCTTCAATGCTGCCACTGAAAGAGGCAGTACTTTCGTCCTGCCCCTATGAGGTCTCAGAGAGGTTAGTACACTGGAGTAGCCCACTCTGCTCACTACTACCTTCCCTTTGCCATGCAGCCTCAGGAAATGAAGGTGCAGCGGGAGGAATGGTGAGGTGGTTCACAGAGCTCTACACCTATACAGACTCTCAGAATCAGTTAATCAAACCCTGTCTTCTTTGCATGAAAACAACCGGCGGCACACACAAAGTTATCACCTGCCAGCTGGAGGGCAGCTGGCACTTACTCCCCAAGCACTGGTGATCAGCCACAACGCCGTGTGCGCCCACCATCCTGAAAAAGCACGAGGGAACTGAACTAGGCCCTGCCAGGAGTTACCTCAGCGACCACCGCCAGCCGCACAGGCATTCCGACAGACAGCATTTCGCTGCACTGTGTGAAGGAGGGGCCCAGCCGTTCGGAGCACCTGAGCAGTGAGGAGTTCCCAACTTCCACACTGTATCAGCTATCTTAGGCTGAGCGCCTGGAAGGTTTCAAATAAGCAGAGTTAATAGGCTGAAAGGGAAGTAAAGATAAATAAATACATGTATAAAAAGCAGACCAAACACCGTTAAATTTCGTTTCTATATTTCAGTAAAACCTACTTGAATACACTTTGAAACAAGAGTACAACAAAATAGAATATACTTCAAATGTTGAATATACAAACTATTATAGTTCATTCTGAACACTGGTACTTCCCTCTTAACTTCCAACTAAAAAAAAAAATAAAATTTACAGGTTTAGAACTACCTGACAAAAGCTCATGCTGGGCGTGACCTTTCAAGTGACAGGGTAGAGCTGAAACTGAAATGTATGCACGGATGTCAAGGCTACGTGGGAGACACAGGCAGGTTACAGCAGGAGGCAGAAAGCCTGCTGCTATCTTGTCCACAATTAAGAAATTCAGACAGACTTTTTAACTACCATACAAAATATGTTACATGTAATTCTATAACAATACTGTGCTAGGTACAAGATTCTTTTTAAAAAAATTTGTTTTAATAAAAAAGCTTTACACAAACAAGCCATTAGCTTATTTCAAGAAAGGTAACTGAAAATCAGTCTAAGGCTTTCACTTTGAATTTGCTTAAGCTGTATGATACAAAAATCCCTCTAGGTCTCTGTCTTCTTTTAGAAGCTCTTTAATCTTCTCCTTTATTTCACATTCTACCATACCTAGTAGCAGAGTTTTTCACATAGCACCAGTTGAGTACTGCGGGCACACAGTAGTAATTGCTGGTATGCATATGAAATGCATCGAATTTGCCATTTGTAACAATGAGACTTTCCTCTCCCCCTGAAAACTAAAAACCAAGGCAAACCTCTCACACAACTCTCTCTTAGTGTTCCAGGGCTTAGTGTAACTCGGTAACAGGCAACGTAGTGAGCTGTTTGGTCCCTTTTCAGTCCCTCTATCTTTCCTTCTCCATAGGTTCAGCTGTTTCCCAACTGGAAGAGGCGGTTTTTGTCAGCATATCAACGTGGTTCAATTCCCACTGAAACACGGGAAAACATATTTTTTTTTCATTTTTTTTTTCTCCAGTAAGTCTTCAACATGTGCACGTTTTATTAACATTTCAAAACTCTCCTTTTCGACTTGGTGATCGCATCCACTTCCCTCCCCCTATCATGTCAGTATATTCAAAACCGTAACAGTCTAGAAGTCCATGCCAGAAGCGAGCTATTCTTCATTTCTCACACGTTATGATTCCTTCTGATTTCACTGTTACTGGAAGGGCAATAGCTGAGGGTGTGCTAACTACTACTACATGGGTCACAGTCTTGCTTCCATCTGCCGGCTTCTCTTCTTTTACCAGCTGCAGCGTTTTCACTTCACGTTCCTGTTTTAAAGCCGCGGTGTCTGATTTAACTTCTGGACTTTTTATAACTGCACTAATCACCCTGGGAGGAGTCTGGCTTGATGCCTGCTGAGCAGGCACCGATAGTCTCATTACTGGTGTCCCATGAGCTATAGACACCGGGGTAAGTGCTCTAACAGCCAAGGGGGTTCCCACGATGTTAATACTTCCTGACCCAGACAGGCCCGTTTTCGTTTGCAACTGGCACTGCGTCAGTTGGGTGGCAGGGATCGTAATGATTTTGGCAGGCTGCATGGTGATTTTCTCTCCGTTTTCAGCAGAGGTTGGCATCACAGTAGGGATTGTCTGGATTACTACCTTTGGAGTTGTTGCTGTGGTGGGACTCGTGTTGGTTATTAACGGTGACCCTGCGTTTACTGACTGCACTGTCACGGTCGAGATTTTCTGTCCCAGAGAGGTCATTACGACAGGCACTTGCATGGCCACACGTACCGTCCTGCAAAACAAAGAGAGATGCGTGTGTTCGAGCTGGAGCACAGGGCATCATTGGAGATGACAACAGGAACAGGCCAATTTAGGATTTATTGATTTTTAATTGACTCTTACACAAACCAACGAACAAACAACAAAAAAAACCACACTCCAACCTTTTGCACATTTGGCAATAAGGCTTCTGAAATTTAGCAGTCCTCATCTCTCCTTCTTCTACCCTCCCTCTCACCACCTAATTTTAAAATACATGTGAGTGTGCACTGACAGTTGACTCAGATCTCATCAACCAGACTTTCATGGTAGTCTATCACATTTCTGATTTGCAAGCAGCAGTGTTAACGATTTCCAACATTTAAAAGGTAAAACAAAACACCCAAACCAAAACAGCTTCCTAACCAGGAACTGCTTGCCATCAGGAAATGACAAGCCCAGGCCACATTAACACAAACCTGGGAGCTGTCGTTGCTGGGACAGTGGTGGTGGTACTCGAGGGCCGAGATGACGATGTGTCATGTGCTGGTGAGGCAATATTCACAACCCTGGTGACCGCTTTTTCTGTTCTGGTACAGTTTAACTGAGAGGAATTTTTTCCACCCCGTGCAGACGCTGCCGCTTTTAGAAGGTTTTCTGCAGATAAAGACACTCTTTCCAATGATTTTTCATCTGTAGGCATTGACAGATCTTCATTGCAGGACTCGCCTTTGTCATCATCGATGACAACTATGTTTTTTGGCATCTCCTTAAACTGATAGACAAGCCTCTGCCCCTCAACTTTTGCAAGGATTCCTCTTTGATAGTAGTACCTGCAAGAAAAATACAACTAAGTAGTAACCAACAGCAACAGATTTTAAAGAGAACCTCATTCCACACTAACAGAAAACCTGAAGTTACCACAGCAAAAACCTACAATGTGAGAAGATATGGAAAGAAGCTGGCAGAACATTCTGGCAAAGTATCTAAAGGATCTAGCTGGCAAAAAAGATCTGATCTTTTAAATACTTCAGGAATTAAATTGCAAATTAACTGGTAACATAAAAAGCAATAGAAACTGCAAGACTGATGCTTTTTAAACAGTTAAACCAGTGAGAGGGCAAAGCTTTTAGAATTTCAGAACTGCTCGATTTCTATAAGCAAAATTAAGAATCAGATTTAAAAGGACAGCAGATAAATATCCATGAGTTTTTACCTCAGAGCTCTTCCCATAGTCTCATAGTTCATGTCAGGTTTGTTTTTGTGTTTTCCCCATAGTTTGGAGACAGCTTTCGAGTCCACCAGTTTAAAGATTCCCTTCTCTCGCTGAGTCCACTTAATATATCGAGGACAAGTATTTTTGTCCTGGAGAAGGTCCAGAAGAAACTCCCATAAGTATGTTGTATTTCCTACAATCAGAAAGTGTTTAAACATTAGAATCCCACTTATAAAGATAATAGGAAGTTCTCCATATATAGGTAACTCTGAATGACCTGCATGCCAAGCAAACGCTACAGCGGGTGGCATGTAATGTAGCCTGCACATACCCATTCATTCTGTTAAGTTTAGCAAAGCTTCCATAAATATTTACATTCTGAAAGGAGCTAATCCAAGCGATCTGCTATACAGCACAGGAGGCTCTTCAATCCAGCACCCTTTCTCCGTTCCTGAAAAGAAGCGTGGGAGGGCGTTCCAAGTCACTACAACCTACAGCTGCTCAGCAGACAGGATCAGAGCTCAGAATTTTCTCCTCATTTTTGCTCACCCAGGGGATGGAAATGGCAGTGCATTTTATGGCGCTGAAGGACAGGAGAATATAAGTAAGTCATTTTTAAAAGGCACACAATCTTCAACAGCAAACCATCTCGGCCGTGGTATTTGTAACAAAGCCTCCCAGCCAGGATCTGGGGCTCTCACACCGACTGGTGACAAGCCCATGTTCTGACCCTTCCCAAACACACGCTGCAGAGTGACCAACTTCCACCTAGGTCCAAAGCCAGTCCAACCTCTTGCTGCAAGCATTCATATGGCAGAATTGCCATGTACCTTCCTGCAATTAGGGGGATCTAGAATGATGGATGTCAGCTTACAGAAGAAAAACACGATGTAGTTCTCCGGCATTCAAGCCGCAGGGCAGTTCCACCAGAGGAGCCCTAAGGCAGGGTTTATGACAGTGACTATCAGGATGGCAATAAAGCGTAACACGGGGTAAGTCTGTACTCTGACTATGCCATGTGCATCTAAGGAAAAGGGGAAGAAAAGCAGAAGAAAAAAAAACCCAGATCACATTCCTGTTTCTACAGCTGGAGAAGACTCCTCGAGTTATCTGCAAAGGGAGAACTGAGGCAGAGCTACAAGAACAGGAACCACAGAATCTTAATCCAAATTCTTTGCTTGATCACACTTCAGGAGGTCACATGGGCCAAATTAAAAAATATTCAATTTTTTTTGTGAAGAAAGGTCATTAATTCCTGAGATTTAGTGACCCAGCATAGCTGCTGTTATACCACAGTGAAGACAATTAAAATACATTACAACAAGTTAAAGACTGCCATTGCAGACTCCAAGGAGTTAGCTATATCTGAAACACCTCAAAGGGTTAACCCTCCCCCCCAAAATACAACACAGTTTCCATTTTCTGGAAGACCACTTCACAGACAGAATAAATGTATTTTACCACATACTCTAATAAACAGCAAGTACTGATTCAAGAGCTACCAAAATCCATCTTCCATGGGATTTCAGAGATGTCTGAACATGACTGATAAGAGTAAAGAGTCAACAAGAGAGCTCAGGAATCCTGAAATCATTCCAGATTTTAGGGAATTAATCCCATCCCCTTTTTTTTAATTAGCTCCACAGAAACAGGATCTCTGAGTCCACTACAAAATGCTGTGGGCCTGCAATAGATTCTCTGCAAAAAATAAAAGTGGGCTTCCAGAGAAATCATTCCTTAAACGGCTGAGTTTTTCCCCACAGAAACAGTGCTGCTGACTCAGCTTTTTTTTTTTCTTTCTCCTCATACTCTATGTTGACCTAAATAACAACTTTTTTCCACAAGAGGACTATGCAATACCTACACTACTCAGAAGTCATCTACTAGAGCCAGGAAGACCCAGTGACCCTTCAGGTAGGCTGCTGCATCAGCTGTAGCAGCTACGCATTTAACACAGAAGGTCTGTTTTAGGAGTATTTAATACAATTTTGAATCATTTTTAAACCCTTCCCCTATAGAACCAGACTTCCCTATACTATGAACCTAAGCTTACAGGCTCCTGAGGAGGAGAATGACATGGCATTACCTTAACAGGTTTGTATCTGTGCCACTCTTAAGCATCAGGAAGTCCAGCCTGGTAGACAAAAATGTGCTGCACACTTTGCTATGTAGAGAGACCTTTTTAACAGTACACAGCTCTCATCTAGACTTCTGGAAAGGTCTCAAGCTATCCAGCACTGCCAGAGACCACTGAGCTGGACATTATTATTATCCATTTTTACTTCAATACAGAGTGGATTTTGCCCAACCAAAGCCATATTTGTGGCCAGCCAATGATGACAGCTGCCAGCTAGTTAAGAATCTTAGCCTTCATCTCAAAATAGAGGATTCATGGCCAGAAAGCTTGTGAATCAGGCACTGTATGTATCACTGAACTGCCGCCTCGGTGCCGGCATCAACGTGGAGAGGCTCAAAGCCCGTTTTGCTCCTTCCAACTGCACACACTTTAAAAAAGAGCATTTATGCAAAAGAAAAACAACATCTGGAAAGAGAAACCATGCCTAAACTCGTAGCCTATTATGTGAGGACAAGATACTACACTCTGACTTCAAGGAAAAATATTAAGTCTCCAGTTCCTGCTGTGTAACAAACTAAGGGACACAACCTCAGATTTGCTACTGTGCACCAGGAAGTATCAGGAAAGCACAAAGGAAGGAGTACCTACAGGAGCCACAAGCGATCCACTTTCCACGTGTGCACAACCAGACATGCTACTCTTTGTTCTCCTCCTCCATGATTTAACTCTGCTCACAGTACTGAGCTCTAGGAGTAATTGCTGGTTTTCAAAAAACATGCTAATGGAAAGCTGTGCTAGCAAAACCAGGATTAGGGAAGGAAACAAAAAGCTAAGATGGCTTTAAAAATGCTAAGAAAAAACCCCAAAACAAACTCCACCCAAACAAGATGTAATTTAAAGTACTTCAGATGCCAAATCTGTGCTCTTCATTGAGGCCCACTGCTACACCAAAATCCAACAGTGGCCAATTCAGGGAAGTTTAATTACTGTTTGCACTGGTTTTCCTGAGCTAACATCTTTTCCTTGCCTCACTGATAAATGCGATGACTGAGGAGCTGTACTAAGATAAAGAATTATGTAAACAGTGGAGATCTTCCTGCCAAACAAATCTCACAGTAATAGCAGAACTGACCACTGCACGCTCTTTCAGCTAGTATGCTGCCATTAAAAGTCACTGAACTTTATTTCTCCCAGCAATAGTAACATTCTCAAACAACTTTCAGTGCAGTGAGGAAGAGATCCACATTTTCCGCCTGTAACCAGAGGAAGAGCTGTTGCACTGCATGCCATCTCGAAGGTAACATGTGAACAAATAAATGCCCTGGTCTGTCTCCCTGCAGGGTTAACAGCAGCATCTTGGAGTCCAAGGAAGGACTTCCTATTTTATCAAGAGAATCATGAGGAAAGTATGACTCTCCTGCACAAACTCTCTCACTCCACCAGTCAGGAAACACATCGTCACTTGTCTCTCCTTAAGCCAAACTGAGTCTGTTCGTTGAGGGACATACTTCCACTGGCACTTGTCAATCAACTAAGAAAACAGATTTTGAGCCCGTGACCACTACCAACACCCATCAAGCTGGCTCTACTTAGGAACAAGGCTTTCAGCAGCAGCTTAACCAATTACATGCCTGGCAATAAGCTAACACAAACCACAAAAAGACAGTGCGAGTCAAAAAGCAGAAAGCAAAGCAAATGAAAAACATCAGTAAGTGTGTTACAGGGCACTCTGACAGCAGTTCCCTCTGCTGGATCTTGTGCAAATAAATTTGAAGACATCAAATGAAATTAAAACTCTGATGAAGTCAGCACACACTCGTCCACTCATCTGTAAAGATCTGCGTATTACCTATGACAGATCCAATACATATATACACTGCATAATTTTAAAGGCTTGACAGATGGAAAAAAAATATACCTTTGCCTTCTCTTGGTTTCTTCTTGATACCTAGATCTGGAGAGCCATCAGATAGAGCCGACTGTTGGGTCTTCGGCTTACGGCCAGCTGCACATAAAACACAGGGGAGAGGGAAGCATTAACCATACGCAGAATAAACGTATTTTGTAGTTTGACTTCGCTGAAAGAAGCTGTTTGTGCATTTTTTCTTCCCCTTGCCACTTCCTTGCTACAGGTGTAGATCAACTCAAATCCTTAGATTACTACTAGCACACCCAGTTAAATTCATCGTTTGGCTGCTTATTTCGATGGCAGGCTTAACTCTGCTTCAGACAAGTTAACAGCAGGTGAGGTAAACACCAAAGGCGTAATACAAAACTTCAACCTATTTGCTTTCTTTTAGTCCAGTGCCTGCCTTACTCTGAAATGTATTATTTCTTCTCCTGCTTTGTCTTTGGTGTTCCTGTACAGACATTAATCAAAGCATCAGTTCTCCTAAGAAACTTTACTACAGAAACCGTAACGCTCCATTCCCACCTTAAAGCTGCAGATAGAAGCTCCCACTCAGCGTGCGAGTGGTGCCGCGCGAGATTCACACAGGGCAGAACATTAACGGGGGCTGCAAACGGTACCCACGGCCTCAGCAATGCAGGACAGCTCCGGGCAGTGCTGGAAGCCCCTCTGCACCAAACTGGAAGCCCACCTGCGCCACAGACCCCAGCTGACTCCCTACCGGCTGGAAGGGTTTCCATGCACCCCCTGCTACCCTTTGCCTGCCCCCGGGGAGGAGGCTTACGAGGGGACTCCTCAGCAGGCAGCAGGCTTAGAGCTGCCTACCTTCAGCTGCCAGGGAAATCCTCTCCCAGCAAGACCTGCGATTTCTTCAGCCTTTCACACTTCAGTGACCTTTTTACTCAAGGTAAACAGGCCCAAGCAGGGAAGAGGATCATACCCCATGGCAGCAGGCTGCCAGCAGTCCCTGCTTCTGCCTTTGGTTAAAGGCAAGCAGCAGCAATTAACTCTCCTACCTCAGGCACGAGAGCTTTAATTTCTGCTGATCAACAATGTTCTTCACTAAACACTGAATTTTAAAAGGCATTCATTACGAAGACCAAAGTTATGGCTCTGTATCAAGGGCTGAATAAACTTACACACTTAAGAGCAGGGATCTGGATTCTGTAATAGGAAAAAAAATATTTACAAAACAATCTTTGTAAAATTTCAGAGCTTCCTGAGCATAGCCCAGTAAAGCAACCTGCCCAGAAGTGACCGTTCAAACAGGCAGTGGAATGTAAGAGTTAGCTTAAACCCAGTGTATGGTATGGCTACAGCTACAGGAAAACTTTATGATTTTCTTATGTAATTTATGGTAGGCATGCAATTATTTGTTACATGTGTGTGTTTTTAGTGTATCTGAAACTTACAGATCTTAGACTTCTATCACTTTGTTACTACATTGCATTTTTTCCCCCTCTAATTTACAAGTAAAACTTCCATCTCAGCCTGTCTGGAAGCTCCACTAAAACAATATTCCAATAGTTACGTGCATTGTATTGGCGCTTGTAAGAAAACCCCCAGACCAGAGAGAAACCTCACCAGGTGCCCACCTCTCATTTGGCTGCTGGATGCTTAGAACTCACGCTGTTCGGTACAGTTTCTCCTCCAACACATGCCAATCAGATATGTAAGACATGTCTCTCACGAGGAAGGTCTTGTACTGATTTTGTAAATTAGTATTTACCCTGCCATTTCACTGCAAGATCCCTCAGTCTACCTGCTCTCCAAATACACCCATATTCCAGACACCAACAGTTACCCATGCAAATCATCTGTGAATCCTTCTTTACCCTTCCTCCACTCCATAAACCATACTTAACTCATCAAAAACATCATTTCCCTTTATGGCTTGAGAAAGCCCATTTCTACTTTTTTTTTTCTTATTGCAAACTCATTTTCTAAAAACTCACATTTCAGACTCCAATCAGTCTGATCATACGAGCAGAGAAATCAGACCATCTAACCCACCTCCACCAGCATCAGCTGCACTATCTGCGGCAGCGCACATCAGGAATACACTTTGAGATTGCTGCTACAAAGAGCCTTACTTACCTTTTTTCTTTTTCATTGGTTCATGGATATCAGGGGAAGTTGGAACAGGAGATGCATCCATTGGTTCAGATTCCTCCGTCGATACCTCCACCACAGTTTCTGTGATCACATCAGGTCTCATGGCCGCGTGGATAAATTCGGGGTTTGACACACAAGGAGGGACAAAAACTTCCACTGTGAGGGGAAAAAAGAAAGACAAAAGAGCATCTGGTTAAGTTCCTCCTGATTATTGTAATGTATCTCACATGAAATTACTTAAAATAAAGCTACTGCAGTCTTATAGCAAGACTCTGTTCCAACAACCTGTCGCTGATACCAATCCAATCACCCAGAACACACATACCTGTTTAAGACAAGCGTATCACACCAGTGTTCTTTAGCACTAAACCCAACTTTAAAGGAAACAAATTAAAACCTCATCTTTGATCCTTATTCTAATCTCCATTTCCTACTTTGTAACTTTTGGGTTTCAGTTTCACCATTATTTAATCCAATATATTAAGTAACTTCAGAAGAAACATTGAGTCAAAGCAACAATCACAATTAAGTTCTGGCTTTTTAAACTGAAAACACTTTGCAACAAAGTGCATTCAGATCTTCTTTCTAAAATGGAAAAGCAAAAATACTTTTCCCTTAGAATAACCTTTATTTTAGCAATTTAAAATGCCAAATTCACAGAACCCCAGAATAGTTGAGGCTGGAAGTGACCTCCAGAGGGCATCTGGTCCAACCCCCTGCTCAAGCTGCGCCACCTAAAACCAGCTGCCCAGGACAGTGTCCAGACAGCTTTTGGGTATCTCCAGGGATAGAGACTCACTCCACAGCCTCTCTGGGCAGCCTGTACCAGGGTTCAGTAACATCCCCACAGCAAAAGAGCACTTCCTGACATTCAGAGGGAAAAGTTAATTTCAAATGTGAAGTCACTCAAGGATCCATACCTGTGAACCTCTCTCACATAAATGATTTAATCTGTAAGTATGCTTGCTACAGGGTGGATAAATCACAGAAAACCTCAAAACAAATCAGCAGTTTTGAAATAAGCAAGCAAATGCTTTAAATAGCACACAGTCCTCCACAGAAGCAGGTTCTCCAATTTCCTTCTTTTACTAATTAGTGGAAAGGAGAAGGAGCTCACAGAGCAGACACTGTGGCTAACATACCAGGACTCCTGTCATCTCTCAGGCAGGTAGGAGACTCCATATGAAGCAAAGCCTCTGCAGCTTCAATTGTCTTATCCGTGCAGTGCACATTACTTCCATGGACCGATGCTTCCACTGTAGAAAGATTTAAAAAAAAAAGTAATGAGAACAGATTACTTAGAAAAGTCTGCAGGTATTGCTGTACAGCTGCACTACTCAGTTTTCAACACAAAAATCCCAAAGTTGTCATGTGTCTTCACACCTTCTGCCAACAGAAATATTTAGGGAAGACACAAGACAAGCAGAACCACCACTGTCACTTCTTAGATTAGATTTCTGGTTCACAACCAAGCTCCTTGCTGCTATAAGGTGTTCAAGAGCTTGCAGAAGGAGGCTTCTGGGATTCGCTTTCTGCCTTCAAGTTAACCAGAAGAAACCAGACTGTAATGAGAATGGTTACAAACACAGCTGAGCAGGAAAGTAGTACCATCTCCAGCTATTATCTCATTAAAACCTAGAGGTCACCTCTCTTCAGATTTTCAGTCTATCTGGAGAAATATGTATTAAAAAAATACAAGACTAGTTTGCAAAACATATATATCCACTTTCATTCTACAACATTAAAAGTATTTATGAGTTGGGCTTAGCAGACTTGGTTGTTAAAAAACAAAACACAAAGCATAACAAGCAGTATGCAGGGGTGTTTTTTAAAGCAATCTATAAGAATATAAAAATACCTCTTTTTTCAAGTTTGGAAAGTTTATCAGAGCTTAAGAATTAATTTTAAAGTAGATTCAAGAGAGCACGTTTAAGTTTGATACAGCACAGGCCGCAGCAACTCGAACGCAGCAGCAACACTGAAAACACCCAACTCATCAATTAAAACTCCAATCTTATTCCGAGCCAACTCTATATTCCTCACCCTTGCAAAGGTTTTTAGAAGCAGGGCCTGCAGAAACACCTGTTGCACATCATCCACGCTCTCGGGAAGGTACTGGGCTCTCTCCAGTTGCTCTTTCCATTTATGGCCATCTGCTCAAAGCTGAACTGCTCCAGCGAGGCAGCCCAGGAAATCTATCTTTAGCCTAAGCAGGGTCACCTATCTCCAGCGTCAGAGAGCCAAAGAGGATTCGGCAATAATTCTCGATGAGGACTTCAAGACACCTATCCTGTTACTGACAATGTCCAAGATACAACTTGAGGTTTGTTTAGTGAACCACAAGGAAAATACTGCCAGCGTTGCTTCCGACTTAGGAAAACCTGAGATACAGACTCACACAGGGGGGGAAAAATCCCCTCCAGCATGTCGCAGCTTGTTTAAACACAAGGATTAAGAACTTGAAAAACCTCCTAGCGAACACACCAAACGGGCAAGCCAGAAGTTGCAGGTGAACAAAGTCTGGAAGGTGCACAAATGGGAAATTCTGGGTGACAAACCTCTCGCTGAACCTGCCTGGCTGCTGGGTTCCCCTTCACAGCCCTCTCCCGGGGTGCTATTTAGGGGGCTTTATCTTCCCAAACACTAGGTGTCTGATAGAGCTGCCTTCAGTCACCACTTCAGCCCAGGCCAGGAACAACAAAAGCCTGCCTAGGAGGCAAAGGATGACCTGTGGCCACTAGCAGGAGGTTTGCAGGTGAGCCTTTCCCCAGGTCCTGGCTGTTCCCTGTGCTTTGGCAGCTGCTGTGGCTTTCCCAAAGAGCGCTTTGGGGAGGGTGTCCTGAGCTGGAGGCCAAACACCTGCACCAAACCTGTGTGGCCCTATGGGAAACCCTCAACCTAAACATTTTTCTTTCTAAAGAGATGCTCCAGTTGCAGAAGAATTGGTGGTGGTTTCCTTTCCAGGAACAACAATCAGCCAGTCATTCTAAACTTATGAATCCTACACCAACACCCAAGTTAGAAAGTCCAAATCAGCGTTTCACATGTTGTTATTCTGAAGTATGAAGATGTAAAGCAGGCCAGCAAAGCTTTTCCACCAGCCCTGCTGCCTCCCTCGCAGCGAAGAGCTGCACAATTTTCATTTCTGTTTCTGCTGGTTGCCATTTTTGGGGCAAGCAGTTAGCATGCTTCTGCCCAGATACCACGTTCAGCATGCGAACGGCTTCTATGAAGAAACTCAGATTTCAGTTGTAAGGGAGTACTAAATCAGTATATTGAAACTATCTACCCCTGAATGTTTAAAAGCATACAAGATTTTCCTACTTTTCCATGCGAAGTATTTCCTATAGGAAACAGCTCAGATGCCACACTACGAGGAAGAGGTACTTAGCAGACACAGGTTAAAAAGACAGCTGAAAGCCACTTCTGTGCTTTGCCAGTATTACGGCAGGATGCCGAGGGGCTAGAGCAGAAGGAAAGGAGCTACAGACACACACACACACCCCCCAGCATTAGGGACTAGGGCTGCAATACCCTAAACAACCAAGGAAGAAAGGAGTCGCCCAACCTTTGCCCTAAGTAACCCTTCCATTTCCAATAAAAATAGCACGATCTTCTCCTCAAAAGCCTCTGACATTTGAACACACACATTTCTCCAGCGTGTTTGCCACACGAGTTACTCAGGACTCAACTGAAATTGCTACCTAAAAATCATCAAGCAAAAAATAGTAACACTTGTGGCTCTGGCTGGAACGACGCACATGCTGCCTGTCTATCATGACCGTTAAAAAAGCCACCGCCACAGAAAATCACTGACAGCTATTTACCATGCAGCACCTTTTAGGCCCTTACAGCTTCTGCCTTACAGGCATCATCATCATCACCATCACGGGCGCCTCCTCTCAGTGCACCCAAGGTTGTGATGTGCAGGATCACAGCGGGCAGAAAAGCTTCTAACCAAAGAATGGTGTGTATGACCCATTTTAATTTTAAAAACCGCCGGATTCGCACATTTCCCATTACATCCAGGTTTTCAGCTACAGTACCACTGCACACACATAAAGGGCTCCCAAAGCTAGGATAGCCTGTGCCCCTTGAGTGAACAACTTCAGATGTAGCTCCATTACCTTACACACTCATTTCAGGAAGAGTATCACTTGCCCAAATGAAGCAAAGGAGTATCAGTGGGTGGAAGCAAACGTTCCAGACTTTGGTAACTAACAAAAGCACTGTTGTTCACCGATCTGGAACGCACCAGAGCTAACACCATCACATCTCTTCCATTACTTTAAATCAAATAGCCTCTTACCACTTTTTTGAAGAAATCTGATTCCTTGGCACTTTATTTTAAATCAGGTCACTTTTTAAAGTTTCTGGTCTCTTTTCAGGAAAAAAAAATGTTCTTAGAGAAGAAAACAATTGCAATTTTTGAAATGCAAACAGTTAACTAGGCTAGTCGATGTCTGTTTTCACTGTTGTCTTCTAGCTCCGCTTTCTAAACAAACAGCATGTACAGCAGACTCCTCAAGGCTCTCAACAGCATCTACAAAATACCAAACTTGGTAATTAAGTTTGATAGGGCTGTACTTTAGCTTTACAGAAGAGAATACTGGCAACATATCCATTTTGTAACAATGCCCCCAGTTTTAAGGTAAAACAAGAGTAACAAAATTAATTAAAGCAAGTGATGAAAGGGAAAAATCAGGCAGGAATTTTCAATATGGTACTTTTTGAAACTGCAATACACTTCCCACCCCCTCCCTTTATCTGAAGGGCTATCAATGTCTGCATTTACAAGGTCACCACTTAACTGCAGCACCTGATTTACAATAGCTTATCCTTTAATGCTATCAGGCAACCAGAGCCATACTTAATGAAGAATTCACAATTCCAAGCATGGAGCTCAGTCAAGAGTGACTACAAATACGCTAACAGACCTCATTAAAGTTTATTGGTGTTTGCATGCTTGTTTTATCTCAACATTTAAAAGAGCAGAGCCAACAGCAGTGGAAGGAAGGTAGTAACAGCGCTTAAGCCACATCGTAATAATTAAAACCAGTTGAATTTCCCTGTACAGGTAATACCCAGGAATCTTTCCATACACACTTGACTGGAAAAGAAAGCGTTTTCAGTTTGCTGCTTGTTTTATGGCAGACTGTGTTTAGAAACTGAAGAACAATTCCTTGGTCTTTTGAGCATTTCGCTAAGCCTGACTTTGTTAGTTCAAAACTACCAGCTGCATAGAATTTAAGGCTGATAAGGAAGACTGCAGTGATCGTCTCAAAACAGTAGTTTCCCTGTGAGCCCTACATAATCAGCCTCCAACTCAGAAAACTGCTACCTACAAAGCCAAAACATATCTCTGTAATGCCGTTTAGGAGTTGCTTTTACAACCAGCAATTAAGATAACCTTAAGCAATAACAATTTTGCTCCCGCTTTCTTCCCACAGTTATCAAACGCTCTGAAGATTTGTCAACACCGGGGCCAGCAGCCACAGGAAAAGACAAGGCATAATTAACATAATCCATGTGATACTATCTACATACATAAGTAAAGAGATACGGTATCCTGATAGTACAGGGAACACTAGCTGTGCATAGGTACCTGCATCCCTCACTGCAATGCAAATATATTTAAATATATTTTTTAAATAAAGTTAAAAAAGAATGAGGTTGGCTAGGCTAAGGACATCAGATAGAGCAATACAAAGGTCATCTCACAATCTGTCTAAGGGTTGGCGCACGAGCAACCTAGCTACAGTGCTTTAAGAAGGTGTTGACATAATAATCAACTACTTAAACGTCCTCTATTCACCGACTATCAAAAGTGTTAAAAATCCCCAACTGCAGTAGGGGAGAAATCGGAGGTGTGTTCTGCTGGCAGCGAAGCGACCTTCTCCGGCGTACAGAGGAGTGTCTGTGGGTTATAGCGTGCTGCCCTTTGTCCATTCTGCAGCAGAACGGCCCTTCACTGCTTTGTTGTAAGGGGGCTGCATGTCTGGGTGTCCTGGGTTCGGCTGGGATGGAGTTAATTTTCTTTCTAGTACTGGATCTAGTGCTGTGTTTGGGAGTCGGGATGAGAATAACTTTGGCATTTTGGTTGTTGCTGGGCAATGTTTACACCGAGTCCAGGACTTTTCAGGTTCTCACACTGCCCTGCCAGCGAGGAGGCGGGGGGTGCACAAGAAGCTGAGAGAGGACACAGCCGGGACAGCTGACCCCAACTGGCAAAGGGCTGCTCCATACCGTATGATGTCATGCTCAGCATATAACAGGAGAAGCTGGCTGAGGGTTTAGACCACAGTTAGGACCCAGCTCAGTGGTCTGTGGGTGGTGAATTGTGCTGCGCATCACTTGTTTTGTATATTCTTTTATCATCACTTTTATTATTCTCTTCCTCTTCTGTCCTGTAAAACTGTCTTTACCTCAACCTGCAAGCATTATCTTTTCCCTGATTTTCTCCCCCATCCCACTGGGGTGGTCAGCTGACTGCCCCACGAGTTACAACCACGATGCTGGGGTTTGCATCAGTCAGTGTGTGTGTCCCCCAAACCCCTGGGTGCTTCTCCACATTAAACAAACCATTATGAAGATTAGGCGACTTGCACCTTTTCTTCCAAGGGCATCTTAGGACAGTGGGAAATGACAGAGCATTTACCCTATGCACATGTCCATGCCTGTGCAAACCTACCACCATGCCAGCGCAAACCTAGTATTAAGTTATGCTCTCAATTAGCTCGTGCCCAGGCCACTAACCACGCAATTCATTACCTGTAACACTGTACGCTGTCATGTGGTGTGCCATTTCCAAGCACTACCTAATAAAGCTAAGCTCCACATCACAAAAACAAACCACAGCCAGTACAACTCCACAGACAGCTGAAGGTTTGACATGGCAGCTGCATTTTTGTGCAGGGTAACCTTGCTCTTGTTTGCTCCAGGGCTGTACCACAATCGAGGACGAATCCCGGGATCACCAGAGTGTCCCGTTATCAGAAGTGGCAGGTTTAATGACAGCAAGTAAGGCTAAACCGTGCCCAGTTCCACACACACATCCACGGGTAAACGGTCCCTGTCCCAGCAGCGGCTGGGCTTCGAGACCCAATCCTGCAGAGGAGCAGCCACGAGTTGCAGGGCTCCTGCACGAACCAGCGGCTGCGAACAGACCGTCCTGGGCCTCGCACCTTCTCCCACGGCTCGGGCCGCGAGCCGCCTGGAGAGCAGAGCACCGCGCCACTCAGCCGCACCTTTCCCGCTCTCGCCCCTCCTCGCCGGGCCGGGCAGGGCCGGGCCGGCGCTCCGGCCACCCCTGACCTAGCCCCGGCAGAGCGGGGAGGCCACGTGCGGGCGGCGGCGCCCCCACTTCCGTGTTTACACTCCGCTTCCCTCCAATTCCGTGCGCGCCCCGTCAGCGCCGCGGGGAGCCGCCACTCCGCCGGCCGCCGCGCTCCCATTGGCGGTCACCGCGCCCCGCCCCGCCCCGCCGCTCCGCGGCCGCCAACGGCGGTGGCCACCATTGGCGCGCGGCGGCCGCCACTCCCCTTGCGCCCGGGGGGCCCCGGGGGAACGAGCCGCTTCCGCTACGCAGCGCGCGTGGGGGGAGGGGGCGCCGCCCCCCGCGCCGCTCCCCCCACACCCCCCATCCTGATACACCCCACACGTGGGCCACGGCCCCCCACCCGCCGGCGCCTCCTCCCTCCCCGCCGCCAGTTTAAAATGGCACGGGGGGAGGGTGGGGGGAAGGCGGCGGGGGTGAGGGGGGCGGGGGGAGACGCGCGGGTGCGCGGCAGACGGGAGGCGAGGCCGGGCCGGGCCGGGCCGGGCCGCGGCCCTGCCTGCGGTGCGCGGTGGCACTCGGCCTGCCCGCTCAGACAGCGTGGCGGCGGCGGCGGGAATAGGGGAGGGCCGGCCCGCGCCGGGGGAGGCGGGAGGACAACAATCTCGCACACTTCCTGGTTCTCCCCCTGGCCGCGCAAACCCCGCAAAACTCCTCCGCGCGCCCCGCCGCAACTTCCCCCGCGCTGGCGGCGGGAGCGGGGCCGCCCGCACCGGGGGCAGGTGCCGCGGTCCGCCGCCGGCGGCGGCCGCATGCCGGGCCAGCCGCTACCAAGGTGATCACTTCCTGATTGCCCTCCATTGCTTCCCCGCCTGCCTCCGGAGCGCGGCGTGCGCTGGCCGTATCGTACCCCTGCTCCCCCTCCGGTCCCCCTCCGCGCCTCTTCCCGCACCGCCGCTCCCGCCGGCCCGGCGCCCCCGCCGGCGCGGCGCAGCTTACCGGCCCGGATGAGGAGGTCGAGCTGATTCGTGGGCCCCTCATGCAGGGACGTCGCCATGTTTACGCCGCCGGAGCGGCTTCGCATTGACCGGCGGGCGGGCGCGCGCCGGGCACGCGCGGCGGCCGGCGGCGAGGGCGGCGGGGCGCGCTCCCGCGGGGCGGCGGGCAGCACGGGCGGCGCGGGCACCGCCACGGCGCGGCGGCGGGAGCTCTTCCTGCGGGGCGGCGCGGCACGGCGCGGCACACGCGATCCTTCCGCCGCCGGCCTCAGACAGGAAGTGCCGCGCCGGCACTCGCCGCCGCCGCAGCGCGGGGCCGCCCGCGGGCGGGGGAAGCCGCCGGGGCCCCGCCGGCCGCCCCGGGGAAGCAGGTAGACGGGAGGGGTAGGCGCAGCGAGGACGGCGCCTCTCCGCCCCCGCTGCTCCGAATACTCGCGCGGCCCGGGAGGCGACCGGAGCCGGGGGCAGGCGCGGACGCAGGCAAGGACGCGTGCGGAGCCGAGGAGCGCATCCGGGAGCGGTACCGAGCAGGGACCGCCCCCCCACACACCCCCCCGCCGCCGCCTTCCCCCCCATCGCCCCGCTGCCCCCGACCGCTTGCACCGCCGCGCCCCGGTGACGTGCCCCAGCCGCTGCAGCCGGGCACCCCGCGTCCCAACGGAGCCCCTGGCTCAGGACTGCGTTTCTCTCCGGCTAAGCCTGATGGAGACAGCTACTGACACAGTGCCAAGTCTTCTCGGCCAAGTCCCGGGCTACCTACTGTAAGCAGCGTTCTCCCGGGAAACTGGAGTCTTTCTTGAACACCACCCCCCTTCATCTCCGTGACAGGAGCAGGGCTGACTCCAAGGGACCGTCAGGTGCCTTTACCAGATAGCCAGAGGCCCCACCCTTCATCAAATCTAGCCTCTGAGTAGATTTTGGGGAGGGGGGAAGAGTACCACCTCCACTTTTTAAGTGGACGCTCTCAAGTGTCCTCTCCCAGCTGAAAGCCAACCTGCTTCTGAAACACCACATCCCCTCCCTGCCAGGCCCCTGGCACGCTGCAGCTGGACAGCAGCAACCGTC
The DNA here is from genome assembly GCA_022605575.1 of Laterallus jamaicensis coturniculus. Lineage (NCBI taxonomy): Eukaryota > Metazoa > Chordata > Aves > Gruiformes > Rallidae > Laterallus > Laterallus jamaicensis. The sequence goes on from JAKCOX010000005.1 coordinate 11,351,494, forward strand.
ACAAGAACACGTTCTCCAAATAACTCCGTTTCCGTCCCTGAGCTGCTTATTCTCAGGGTAAAAACTTCAGCACATGAAGCAGCTATGCCAAGGAAAGCAGAGCATGTCCCCCACGGGGCTATGTATAGAGACCAGGTATAGAAACTATTGTTAACACCATGCATACATGGCTGGGCCTATAGGAAGGCTCCAGCAACCACTTACTGTGCAGACACTTCCCTGTACACAACAGCTTCGTAGCTCCATTAAAAAAGGTGAAGGGTACCAGCTGCATCAGTGTGAACCTCTTTTCCCCCTCCCAAAGTTTAGTAGTCCTAGGATTTGGACCACAAGCAAGATTTCGGAAGCACTTATCCCTAGCACAAAAATCACAAAGCAGTATCCAGCGTGAATCACCTCCAATGTAACTCGAGGACCTCAATCTATTGACAGATCGTACTATAACTCTCAAGGCTTCTTAGAAATATGGTTTAAATGACTGTCTTTATATATGCAAATAGAAATGCTGGCAATTTGTAGATGTCACTCATCTACTCCCAGCTGTAAGGAATTAAATTTGTTCAATCAGCTCAGGAGATAACAAACAAGACCTGCAAGAGAGATCATTCACTAACATTCAAGCCATGCAGGATACTTAAGGGCAGGCCTGCACTAAAGTTTTGCCAGCCGAGCTCTTTCCAGCCAGAAGCATGGACAAAAAAGGCACTCTCCAGCCAGCTGTGACGGCAACCTCCCCTCATGCAGGCAGAGCTTTGCCAAGAGCAGAGCGCTCCTGTCAGCTTATGTTATGCAGAGGTGGCAGAGCAGCGCTGACAAGAATGCCTTCCCTCAGCATATTTCCACTAGGGGACTCTGGTGTATTCCCCAGCACAAAGTTTTCCAGTGGAGACAAGCCCAAGGACAAGTCAAGGCGTTTAGTAGGCACACACATGTGCAATGCTAAAACTTCATACTCTTTCATTAGAACTCCTTAAAATTGAAGCAGACACCTCATGCTGTGTAGTTTAGCAACACTGTACATACAGCTTCCACAGCCACTACAGAAGCAATTGTGAACTCGCATCACTCTGTCCTGTGTTCCTAATACTGTTAGAAATCGTAATTTACCCACACTTCTCTTCAAGCAGTTAGGTCTGCAGCAATGAAATATAGTCTAAAATAGTCCATCAGCTTAGATCCACATCAAAAGGTGCACTGGGACACCAAGGACCTCTGAAGACCCAGAGCTGTCTGTGTCGCTAGGAGCTCACATTCACATGCTCTGGAAAAGATGCATTCATAGTATGTTGCCTTACTGCTTGCTATGTAATTCAGTGAGGATGCTTTACTGGTTGCAACTTCCAGTCACAAACTGAAGTGTGTGACTCATATCCCAGTTGTTGGCTCTACCCCCTATGAGCAGAATGAAGTTTTGCCTAAGATGTGGAGTAACTGCATTCAAGTGGTCTGTGTGTGCATTTCTTGACAAACACCATGCATCTGAATTTAATTTTTAAAATGGCATAAACCATCAAGCTCTTGGTTTAACACCAGTTTTCTAAGAGGCATTTCTTTCTTTACCACTGCAGCAAAGAGGTGGCAGAGTGTTTGCCAATTCACATGAAATGGACTCGAACAGCTGCACGCTTTAGTGTGGTTCTTCACTGGCTCTGGTTGTACACAGAGTAACACTGGATGCCCCAGGGATTCCAGACAGCTGAAAAAAGGCCAAGCCCACACACTTTCAAGATTACCATGTCAGATACTACATCAAACCCGTGAAGTGATCATTTTGACCAGTCACCTAATTATTTTTACAAGTATAGTATTAAAACATAACACTGCCTTTAAGGAGGAATGCCATTTTCCCCAACAGTTCTGCAGTTCCATCCATTTAAACTACATGAGTTCCAGTATTTTATGTTGAACACTAATTGATTTGCCATGCTAATAAAATCTTACTATTGCATGGAAAAAAGACCGTCAAAGAGGGGGGAGAAAAGTAAACATGCACTTTTTAATCTCTTTTAAAGCCTCCTTTCTAGGCAGAAGGCTAGTAAAAAGGGATACAAAATCTCTGTACAGTGGTGGGTGGCCCAGTGAGGCAAGAAATATTTACTGTCATGTAACAGGACCACATGACATTGCAAATTATGTTTCTCTGGCATGAAAAAATTGGAAAAAATATACAGAAACAGATCCCCCAACAGCATCATTCTTTGTCAGACACAAATATATTCATTAGCCTATCTTTGTTTTTCCTTTTCTTTTTTTTTTTGTTTACTGTTAAAAGTGTACAGAGACTAAGTGTTACTGTAATTTTTTTACCACAAGCTCAGCTGTCAAGATAGCCAGGTAGATCTACACGCTTGCTTATTGCCTGGTACATCTACCAAGAGTCAGAAGACAGTAACAAGTAACCACGTTTTCAGCTGACAACACCTCCACATTCCTGTGTACTTCAGTCTTCAGTACTTAAGCAACTTGGACAACAGGAACACCCAAGTGAATTGTACCCTCCTACTTGCAAACACTGGAGTAAAGTAGGTATCAACTCATGCTTTCTTGTTGAGGGATACTGACAGCTTTGTCTACATTAAGGAAAGTAAGCTTCACCACTACTTTGCAGTATACACCAGTTAAACTTCACCCTGATTATTCTGAGAAAGTGAAAGGCAACTCAAGAGAACCTGGATGTGATTAACTAAATGCAAGACAGTGGATGCAGAAATTTAAAAAAATTAAAAACTGGAAGGTTTCAGCTGATGTGCAGAAGTGGATGGGAGTGGGATCACCAATTATCTTAAGATAATCTCACTGAACAGCCCTCAAAACTAAATACAGCTTTCAGTGGCTGCAGAGGAACTGTCAGTCTCCTCTCCCGTAGTCTCCTATGCAAAGTTGCCTTTCCCACAATTCTGACAAATACATAGACAACATTCTATGCTAATAGACTGTAGTTTGTCTTGGAAAACTATTTCACAAGTTTTGTAACTTGAAACACTTAAAGTACAACCTTCCAATAGCACCTTTTTTCCTTCACTGACAGCAAATGATGAACCAGAAAGAGGGAAAAAAAAATCCACATATTTAATTACTTTTAGCCACAGAGGATTCCAGTATGACAACGCTACTCTGGGAAGAGGCAGTTATCAAAGGAGTTACTTATTCCTCCAGAGGTGATTCGTTTTACTTCATTTAAGTAAGTAGCCATGGGTAGATGGCAATCTGTTTGAGGGTAATTATTTGTAGGCTACATGAGGAATTGCACATGAGAACAGAAGAATAATACCAAAATGTCAACCGAGCTAAAAAGCTTCAACTTCAGAACCCCAAGCAGGTCCTGTCCCCAGTAGCAAAAGCATCTACAAATTTTAAATAGTTACCAAAAGGTCAGATGTAATTCACATCTAATAATTACAGAAGTAGTTGCTGTCCTCATCAGCAGGCTATCAAACTGTTGATCACCATCACTGCATTGCAAGGGTAACAATACAAAGGAACATCTTAAGTTAGATTCCAGAAACACATTAGATGATGTAGCAGTCTCCTTTATCAGCACACCAGCATCATCATTACCACCCACTGTGGATTCCACAGTAGACAACAGCGTAAGTAATAGCAAAATAACCACAAAGTGTCCCCAGAGGAACCAGCAAAATACCAAGGAAAGTAATGACAATGCCAAGCTCATCTTGACTACACCATATGAATTCCGGGAATGCCAAAGCTATGTCACATTCTGCACCTGTAATCAGGCTCATCCCTGTTCATATGGCAGTTAGTGATTCCACACAGAAAAGCAAATGTGATCTCAGGATTTGATACTACCTTTGACAAACAGACAAGGAGTTACTCAAAAGAGCAAGTGTCTACATCTCAGCATCATTACTTAGGAATGGAGAATAAGAAAAACTTGGCTGTGTCAAAAAAAAGAATATATATATGCACTTTCCTGCTTTATAATGAAACTCTTGAATTTCAGGGCAGTCTAACACATTATTGCAAATCAGACATAGCACATTAGATTATTTCACAAAATGTATGGTATTTGAGATTAGCAGTATGCTGGCATGTGAACCATTGAGCAATCTCTCTGTTCAACACCTAACATTTACTATTCCTTAAAACTTCTCTGATAGCAACAAATGCCTATTCTGTAAGTCCAGGGAATCTTTATAAGGGCAAAACAGAATTGCTGTCAACTGCATTCTCCCTTTTAATATGCAGAACACCTCTAAAAATACATTCTTTTCACAGTTTTGCAGACCAAAAAGACCATTAATTCTCATGCACTCATACCACAATGGTTTTGGCATGCCACATTGCATTCTTATTTCAAGATGTAAGCCACAAATTTTTTCAGCTTACATTAGTAAAATGCTGTGACTGTGTCTTCAGAGTAACATCCTACAATCTCTCACTCCCAGCTGCAAGTGGAGTTGGGAGGTCAGAGGAGTGGGCATCTGTACAACTGAATTCCAACCCATAACGCCCCACACTAGCATGCCATTCAAATAGCCTCATGATAGCCTCAGAAAATAAAAATTATGCCAGAAATGTGTAGTTGAATTAGGTTTTATTCCAGAATACTTAGTCTTGCCGTGTTCTTTCAAGTATGAATGGAGCACTGAACGCAGCAAGGCAGAAACCTGGAATCTAGAAATAACTGGACAGCACAACCAGGCTGTTACTGCTGTGTAAAATGTTGTCATCCAAAGAGCTGCATGCTGCATTTTTCACTAGATTCTCAGAAAAGGAAACACCAGCAAAGGTGACAAATATTTAAGCACCAGTTGAATTTTGTTTCTGAATTAAGAATGTTACTGAGAACAGATGCATATGCCCTTGGTATAACGGCTCCAAGTGTTACACAATAGCATATGTAATGGGAGGGGGATCATTTTGTTACAGTCATCAATATTTAACTACTAAAAAAGCAATGGATTTCTTGGCAGAGTGAGAACTCACAGGGATGTAGCAACAGCACTGTGTCAAAACAGAATTAGCTCACATTCAAAGGACAAATTCTTAACCCATGAATGTGTCGGAGACATTTAATTCTTGCAGCAGAGCAAGTACTGCATGTGAAGTTTTATCTGGCTTTTATCAACCTAATGGGTTACATCTTAGCTCTTTGATGAAGGTGGTACCAACTAAAGCTGAGAGTTTAGTCAAGTTGTTAGAATGTCCAAACTCTTGCTTGTAGCCAGCAACCTGCTCTCCACTTTCAGAATTCTCATCAAGCTGCCAGTGTAAGGAAATGAAGTTAAATCAATAGGGCATGTCAGCACTACCAAAACGTACACCAGACGTTCATGCTCGCTCATTTTTTGTAAGAGGCACCTTATTCCAGTAATGTCTGGACAGAATGAATGATAACATTGTTTGGTTTAGCCCCTCATCAAAGGTAAGAGTCTAACCAGATCTAATACCGAGTTCTTAGCATATGATATTTAACAAGTGATGAGAACTCAACTGAGATAAACAAAATAGTTCATCGGCTCAAAGTCAGGTAAGAGAAGTGAGAAGGCACCAGTTTTAAACATGAGAGCAGAAGGAAGAACATGCAATAACTAAGGACTTTAGACAGACACAGCTGGTTCCTATGGTTGTTACCAGTGTAAATAGCAATATGAAATTTCAACAGTAAAAGTAGGTTTGCCATAAACTATCTATTTTATTCATGCATTTGTTTAAAGGAGGGGAGGAGTTCAGCCTAAACTCACTGTTTATTCAACCTTCTCCCCCTCCTTAAGGATGGCTATCGATTTACATGATACTGAACATATTGGTGGAGAGAAAAAATAATATTAAGATATTATAGACAAATACACCATCATTGTTGCCTTTGTAGTTCAATATTCGTAATATTACAATTCAAATACAGTATTTGTTAAATTACAATCTCCATTTTTTTTCCTGCAGACCTTCCACCCTCCCTGCAGCAGTAACATTTTTAGAATTAAAAGACTTTCAACTTGCACCACAGGAAGGATTTCTGATGGAACATCAAATTTTAAAACGTAGTGACAGTTCACAAGTTGAACGATTTCTCAACTTCTCAAAAGTAGTAGATGTGTTTCCTTTTTAATGTTAAAATTGTGAGGGAAAAAAAAATCTCAAACCTGTACTTGCCACTTTTGATTATTAATTAAACAAAGGTGGGGATACCCTATTGTTGAGAGAAGTTAGAGTCACTGAATCAATTAAACCAGGGCCTATACCAGCAATATGATTTTGGTGTATATCTCTCACAGGGATCAAGCTTTACTGTACTCTAGAGCAACATTTGCTTAACAGCTGCCTACTCTCCAAGAAGATTTGTACACAAACAACACTGGTTTTGCAAATTCATTGTGAGATAACACAGAAGGAAAGTAGTGCAGGCTGAAATCTATACAAAGGGAGTTCAGAAAGTACTAACCCATTTTATTTACAATGTTCCAGATAATGCAATGTTTAAAACAGCATTATCCTATGTAGTCATCAAATGCCTTATTTGACTAAAAGACTAGGCATCATCGATGTATAAGATCTGCAGATCATGACTGTGGTACCTTCAGGACTACACATACAGTAAATCCAAGTATTAGACCACCCCATTAACACACCTACATATCCACATTATGGGTTGTGTTTCATGACAAACAGAACTACAGCATCTGTTAATTTCAGACTGACTTGCTGCTTTAAAGACAGCAGCTTTTGCTGTTACATAAACCACAAAGGTCTTCCTAAGTAAATCCTAAAACTGAAGGGCTGATAACTTTAAGGACAGGTAACTACTCAGGAAATGGAAGCCAACAAACTTTGGGTATTGTTATAAAATTGTTAAGGAGGATGCATTGCTCACGATATGAACACTTTCACAGTTGCAGTAAACAAAATTGTAAGACTCGGTCCCCGTAGTGTAAAGGTACCATTCCCCAGAATGACATCATATGCACAGGAAAAAGAAATGTAAATACTATGTACCTTCCCTTTCAAACATTACAAAAGGCACTCCCTACCTTCTCTGGACTGTCATAACGTCACCTGAAAGGACAAAAATCCCCACGTTTTGTTTCTCCTAGAAAACTCCTTTGTCAAGGTATTTTCTATTCCAAGCAGACAAGCAGTTTTTTCTGGAATAGGACAAAATAGGTAACTTGAACTACTAAGTCTTTCTTATTTGTTAACACTCTTGGGTTTTACTTTCATAGTTAATGGATTAATTATAATTAATGATTCTCGATTAATGAATCAATATAGAGTAGCGGGATACAGACTAGAAGGAGTCTGGCAGGCAAAAAAGCCCATGCTTCACTAGCATTAACTAAAAAGTCAGTAGTATTTATAGATACAGTTATTTATAACCATTATATAGCATATTTTATTTGTGTTATGGTTTAATAAATGCAGGAGGGTTTTTTAAAATACAAAACATTACAGTCCCGACTCCGCCCTTGGATCAGCACTGACAGTCCTTTCAGTCCACATAGTCTCAAACCCAGTCAGAGTACAGCTCGAATAGAGCCTCCAATGCACAACACAAATCCTCTCCTCAGTGTCCTAAGGAGGTTTTATCACTATTTTGATCGCAGAGTACCGATCCCTGTCTCCAAAGGCTACCGTAATTCCACATTGTACTAAATTACACAGCTTCAGATTAATTAACTGCAAAGCATCTGGAGGGTTTTGGAATATCTCATGTTGCAAATCAGTAGTTACTGAAATGACCAATTACCCACAGTAATTCCAATAGGTCCCTGGCCAAGTGCAGAGACACCAACAACTGGGTATGTATTATGTTATGTGGATATATATCATGTCAAATATTGCCAAGGCTTCTCTTAGTATTTACCATGCTGTTTGCATAGTCTAGAATCACAAAAGGTATTAAATCTACTCATTCTTGATGCAACAGCTCCACAGTTATCGAATAACATGAAATTTTGTGTAGCAATCAATTCTGACATTTATGAAGTAGAACCAATCGAGAATAATTTAGCAACAAGGGATTTTTCTTCTAAAATGTGCAGAAATCAAACTGTTGCAACCATCTAAATTAGGCTTATTAGCATAATAAAGCATGTACTTCAGAAAACTAGCATCTTAAAAGGCTCTTTAAACAAACCTTATTACACCTTGTTTACTTGTTTCTGCCTTAGCCAGTTTTCTAATTGGCATTTCCTATGGCACCTTCTACCACCTCTCCAACATCAAATTGCTTCCTACCCACAGCCCAGGACTTCTTCCCTTCCCCTACAAGAATATAAATTAAAAACCACACTTGGATTACCTTCCTGCAACTCATTGCTAATAATGGCACGTGACCAAAAAGAATGTTTCCCGGGGCCTTTGTATTTTCTCTCCATGCATTCTACCCGTCTGTATGAGCAAGGAGGTCAGAAAGACTCTCAGTCGTACAAAAATGTGTAGGTCTAAACACGCCCCTGTGGTGTCCAGCAGGGAGCAACACGCAATTCAATATATGAATTTTAGGTGAAGCCAAGAAGCCAGGAAGCCAGACATTTTATGAGGTGAAATCACACAGATTCTATACCTTTCTTACTGCAAACGTGGCAAGCAAAAAAACTGCTAATTGGTTACACACTCTGTTCACACCATATTGATTGGTTAGTAATTATAATGAGTTCTGATAAACCTGTCTTATAGCTAAACATCTTTAGTTTACCTTTAATACCTAAAAGCATCTGCACACCTGCTGTTTTGACCCTCTTGTTGTGGTTGGTTCCTAACATGTTCTGTTACTCCCAAATCCCTTCCCATAACTACTTCTTGGTTTAGGGCAGCCTGCACCCCTATCAGCAAGGCCGCTGTGTTTTGAGAATGTGATTATTAGGATCCTCTCAGCATGAGGAACTTTTCCTGTCTCATGGGAACAGAAGAATATTGTCAGGGCCTATGTTTTGGGAGAAGAGAGCTAGGCCACTAGCAGGCCTGCTGTCTTCCCCGACATGCTCCCCCTGCCCCCCCAAAAGAGACTACCTTCCTCAGAACAGCCTACACCAAGCACTTTTCATCAACACTAGATACAAGTCCTGTGCAGGAACCTTTATTCACTGTCATGGATAACTACACCATGAAAAATACATTGCAATAATGGTGGATATGTTATAGAAATGATAATGAAAAGTGGGAATATAGGGAATGGGTGTGCAAGAGGAGATTGCCCCTCTCCCCAAAGACCTTTTGGAATCACAAATTTTAAAAACTACTAAGGAATAGTATAATCTTCATAAAAATTTAATTTCTTCCCTATACTGCCATAAATTGGCATTTTAGTGCACATTATCTTTAATTTTTATACAAAAACTATCAAAACAAATATTTAAATATTTGAAATTATTTTATAACGTTATGATACTACATTTTTAAGGATGTCTTAATGTCAAAGTTATTGTGAAATAAAAATAATTTAAAAAACAAACACCATCAAGTCAGCTGCAGTCAAAACACAGCCATTAGCATCTCCAGACACAAACTCACCAAATTATCATAGCTACTGCCCTATGGATTTTAATACTGCATTTTCAAGCACCAAGCCTCAGGAGCTGCCACGCATATCTTTCTCTGAATAGTAGCTTTAAAAAGTTCTGCAGGCGAGCCATACATTTTAATTAGCATTTCCACCAATTTCTTGTGACCATAAAATTATACTTAAAAACACAGAGTTCATTTGCAGCAGCTTTATATCCTAAAAGAACTGTTCCATTAGCTGTTAATCTACTAAATCTTATCAGAAACAGCATATTTAATGTTTAAAAAAAACCACTTCTGAATGCAAAAGCCTACAAAGTATAATCTCTTGAAGGTTTTCAAATTGAAGTTTAATTTCTAAAACTCAAGTTCTTGGCAAGAACATCCTTGCTTCTCACTTACCTTAACAGCTTTATTACCACAGTAAAAAATAACGAAATAAAAACCCCAAAATCAAAAAACCCCATGTTTCATATCCTTGCCTTACATGAGCTTGTGAAACTTGTAATTAGCATATTTAATTCAACACACATTTGAGCACAATGGAATTGCAAGGTACTTTCCCAAACCATTAGTTCATGCATACGTTGTGAGGTTGATGCATGTTATTTCTGATGCAGTGCTACAGCAGATTAACATCCAGACTCAGAAAGATGCATGAGCAATTGCATCCACTGTTTAGGGAGAAATTCGAACTGAAACCTGTCTAATCTGATGGGAACGCACATATATTTACTGGGCCACAAAATTAAGCAGCTGAGAGAAAAGAACAGTCTCTCCACCTGACATCATGAACTCCAGCTCTAAATTAGGCAGCCCAAAGAGAGGAACATACTCTACTCATGTTCTAGTCAAGTGGTCTCACCAGCTCAGCATGGAGTGACCTGTCCTCCCCTGGGTAGCAGTTCTACGAACTCCCTGCCCCAGCACTCATCACGCCCTTGGCTGAGCTGGCAAAAAGTTAACCCAACAAAACCACAGAACAGTTGAGTGCTTCCCTGCCACTTTTTTTCTTGCATAATTAGCATACTGCAATGGCTAAAAAGGGTTCAACAAGTACGAGACGTAGCACAAGAAAGCAAGCAGGAGCAATAACAGGAATTGCAGCCCAGCAGCAGCCCAGCAGTCAGATATAATTAGGCTCCTCTAAGAGCACAACTCTTGTTTCTTCAGACAGTTTAAAAAGAATGTGGTCCCTCACAGAAAGCTCAAAGCTCCCGATTCTGTTCTTTGGAGGGGGGTGTACAGAAAGACACATGCTTATTGCTAAATAGGTCAGCTGCTTTAACGCCATAGCTCTACTCCTTTCTTTGTTCTTAACTTAATATTTTACTATATAGCTGAGCTCATGTCAATCTGTTAGGCTTTTTGCCCAAAAAAGGATGGTCTGACTCCATTCACCCCAGCCACGCGCTCCTGATGCTACGCCAGCAACAAACCCGCTCTTGGACCAAAAAGGCAGGACAGCAAGGACAAAGGATACTGCTCATGGGAAGAGGAAAGAGTTGGAAGATGGGGAAGTAGTGCCAGACATCCATGCTGCCAGCCACCCTGAAGTTATTTGGCTCAGACTCCTTGTAAAACTAAGTTCTTCCTGGCTCAGCTGATTTTTAAACACTCCAAGTTTAATCCTCTAATTAACTCCCTGCATGGACAGGTAACAAAGCCGTAAACAAAGACCCGCCTCCTCATGAGGACACATGGTGTTATCATGGAGCACCCCAAACCTAGCGTGACATTTTTACCTGCCAAGCCCCAATCTTGTCACCACTAAAGCTAAGTCAAACTAAGTTTAGAGGGAAGAGATGTGAACCCAGGTCAGGACCTCCATCCTGTGGGTAAACACAAAGTCACATTCCTCAGGGATGTCTAAAAGTACAAAAATCTCATGGAAAAAAATATTAAAATAAGTCTACCTGTTTCCACAGTTTCAGTCTCAATTTCTTGCTCCTCTGCTACATCTTGCATCAGGTAAGTCTCGTCATCATAAACCAGGACCTGAGCAGCGTAACCCTGTTCTAGTCTGGCACTAGGAACTGGCTCCACAATCACTGCTGGGAATTCAGAGACTGGGTCATTTTCCTATGGGGAAAAAAACAAAAACAAAAAACCAAAACCAAAACACAACCACGCTCTAAATACTGCACTGTTGAATTCTCAATCAGTATTTTTCTCTTATGCTCTTACATACTTTATGGGATAATGGCAACTATTTTAAGGATTTTTAAAGGAAGTTTTCTTGCAAAGCATGAGATTAAGATAAAAAGACAGATTATTGTCCACCAAAGGAACCTTTCTGAATCTCAAAAAGATTTTTTTTCCTGGCTTTAAGCACTTAACATTTAAAGCATGGGACAGCTTTAAGATGTTGGAAAAGAACAAGCTTTCTAATGAAGACATTCAGCTGTAGGAAGTGATTCTTCTCCCGCTGCTCCACAAAAATGTAATCAAGATTTTGCACATGTCCTGCAACATACCTACATCTGACCTGTATCTCATGAAGACTCATGTTTTGGATTAAGTACGTAAGCTATCACAAAAGAACTGCCTACTTCAAAGCCCATATGCCTATCTCAACTTATTTAAGGATCAAAATGCCTGTAACAGCATATTTAATCTGTTAAAGTGTTGTAAAAATGGAACCCTGCCAGATTCAAGTTACTATAAGCTACAGAGTAATAGAATATATTTGTTCTTTGTTGATAAGAATGCAAAATACAAGCAAATACATCATGTTGGCAAACTTTGAAAAAGGTCCTTATATTGCTCTGCTCATCTCATTCTACACCTTGACACATTTGAGATCTTGAAAGAGATGCTTAGCACAGAACAATTTTCTAAACATAGTCTACAGTTGTGCTGCAGACTTCAAAACTTACTGCTTCTACTTCTCTGTGACAATAAAACTTTCTAATAAAATATATTTGATAAATGGGCTGCTCTCTTCTTCACACAACAGTTTCTAAGCCATTTCACTCGCTTTCACAGCAAGTTTACAGTGAACTCTTCTTTCAAATTAAGATAAAAGGTTTTAAGATTTGTTAGTAAATAAATGCAATTTTCTAACCTCTTGATTTTTTATTCCATTGCTGTCAAACTCCAGGCCAGGGCCTCCAGTGTTAATCACTGCTGATGTCATGGTGCATCACCTGAAGAGCTTTGAGAGATGTTCTCTATCCTGAAGACAGTAATGTTGATAGCCTGAGGTTATCAAAGGCTTAAATTCACAATCCACTTCAGCTAGGCAGAGGTGGCTGAAACACAAAATAATTTAAAAGTTTATATTCAAAAGCCTTCCATTATTTGTTATATGTTACATCTCTACATCAAAAAAAAAAAAAAAAGAGGGCATCAGTGAACACAACAGATGTGACAAAACGTGCTGACCTTGGTAAAGTTAACACTGAATAATGCCTGACAAGTTTCACACTACATTTTAATACTAAGGTAATAAAATTCCAGTTTGGTTCTTTGTTAAATTTCACACAATTCTAAAAAAAATTACTGTTCTTACATATTATCCATTGACCAAAATGACAGATTTCTCACTGAGGTCAAGTATCAACTATTTGAGACAGACAAATTTGAATTTGTGCAGCTTTTCTAAAACCATTTTTTTCCTATTAAACTCAGATTTTTTTAAAAATTGCATTTTCTTCTTTGTCCGACTAGTTCCATAGCAATTTCATAAAACTATTTTCATAAAGAGTCATAAACAGTTTCATAAAGATTTCAAACACACTGCCTTTCTAAAGCAATGCACACATAATACACCTCACAACTATGTACCTCATTTCTAACCTACAGTTTTCTTTGAAATAAAAAGCATTGTAGCAGTTTCTGGTTTTCCTATAGAAGAAATTCTTACAAGTAAAAAAAAAGTATTTCTACATCATAGTGCTTTAATTTGCCTATACCATGGGCTCACTGAACTTACAAAGATATATAACCTCCACCTTCATGAATTTCTTTTAAACTAGATTAACAGCGGTGCTTTGTTTCTAAACAACTGCTATTTATTTATTTTGAACAAATATTATTACTCATATCCTGTCTTTGGAAGAGACAAATAATCTGTCTTCATAAACCTTGGGCTGTGAGGAGCAGTTTACTACTGCAAGATGCAAACTAAGAAGCTTGGCTTCTGAGTTGTAGTCCAAAATGCTCATGTTCCACGTAAGATGTAAGAACCCAATCTGATATCAATTACCCTTGTGAGTAACTCCACCGAGATCAATGCTTTATAACAGAAACCAGAATTCAGCCCAATGTTTTTAATAAAATCCATCCATTTAGAAAGCTAGCACAATCACCAAGGTCTGCAAGAAAACAGGATCCTCCAACACATACAGAAGAAAAAAATCTATATATAATTAATACTCCAGTGGTTACACTCAATAAGCCTGCTCTTCAATAGCAGGCAGCCAGCTTAAACTCAGTCTTGCATGTGTAGGGAAAAGGTAACTCAGGCTTCCTACAGGCACAGAAATCTCTACAGGTATGGTAGCTCAGGTATACTAGTAAAAATTACAATTACTCATCTCCCCAACTGGATGTCAACTAAGCAAGAAAGTCAACAAAAAATACTTCGCAAAAACTGCTTAAAAATTTTTTTTATCCTTCAGCACACCACAAAAATATGCTCAGAAAGGCATCATGTATGTTGCCACACCATCTTAGCACAAAAAAGTCAGCAGCCACACAGCAGATGGCAGGTTACTACAAAAACACACCAAGCAAGCAAAACAAAAACAAAACCCAGACTACACCAAACAACAAAAGCCCCCACACAATAAGATATTCATATTTCAGAAAGGAGAAAATTCTTATAGCAGCTTTCTAGGAAATTAATCTTCATGAAATAAAATTGAAGAACACAAGAACATCTTAAATCACTGTCACAGTAGCAGCAGAATAAGCACAAGAAAAGAAAGGAAAAAAAAATCAATTTAGAAAAAAAAGGCATATTTTGCTTACAGAGGCAGTCAACTTGACATGAGAAAGCATGACTCATAACCTAAAAGTATTTCATTTGTAATAGCACAAAAAACCACCCCACAGTAATATATTATTTTCCACTGTTTCATTTGTAAAGCTAGTACCACCTTTTGATTATCAATATTTTCCTTCGTGAAAAAGAAAGCAAAGACATTCTCTGTTCATCAAGCAAGATTCAAGTTGGAGAGTCCTTAAAGAGCACTCTTGGAGTCATATACTCATCACCCTCCAGGCTGTCAGCACAAAAAGCCTATTCTTTACCTGCCTAATAATTCCATTATTTCAAAACAAAATTTTGAAACCCGTAAAGTAGAAAAGCAGCTGTTTATAAATACACTAACATAATCGGGAGGAAAAATTTTAAAATCACCTTTAGTGTAAAAAGACTTTTTCCTCTCCAACAATTTTCCATCTATAGCTACGCTAGATATTGCTGCCAAGCAATCATAACCCAAAAGAGAAGCCCAAGGAATGGAGATCGTGTTTTAATTTGGTGGCACCGCCTCTGATGGATTTCCAATGGCAGCATTATTTCTGCAACTGAGACTTCTTTCTGTGTGAGAACATACAGCCCTTCATGCAGTACCTTTGTATAGCTTAAGCATGTCACAAAGCTCATTCGGTTCTCATGCTGTACATTAATGCAAATAATCATCTACCAGGCCACATGTACCGTACATCCATATTTTATGTACTATAATCCTACACAGGTGGCCAAACAGCTGCCAAATCGTAGCAACTGAAAACACTTAATACTGTGTACTAGATCAGATTATGTCAAAAAACTGCTATTGATCCATCTCCTAGGTCACAGTAAGTTTAGATGACTTTAGCACTGATTTATCGCTACATGAACTACCAATTACCTCTAGAAGTGAAGGCAGGGCAATGCAGAAACATAAACAATAACCCTAATTTCCCAGTTCCAGCGGAAATTGTAGTGAGAACTTTATGGGGGGGAATTTACATGACGAGTGAGATGCTACATCTCAGCATTCATTGAAAGGATGGCATCTTTAGACTCAATGCACAGAACAGCCCAGGCAAGGACTAAATGAAAGACACAGGGTCTTTATGTAACTGGATTTGAACTTCGTGCTGCGAGCCTCGCTCTTCAGCAACCTTTTCAAAAACCCAACAGGGTGGGGGGAAAGGCAAGCCCACTGGCCAGCAAGTGGGAAGTTCAAAGTGTCAGTTCAGTCTGGTTTAGAAGTTTTAAGTTAAAACAAACGCGCACCTAAGCCTATGAGTCCTGGGTTCAGCCCAGCAACAGGCTATATTAGCCCTGAGTCATGCAGATACTCCACTTTTTGCATGAACGACCGATGCATTTGCCCTCTTCCCTGTGCCAAGCTGTATGTCCTTGTGGAAGCTTTCTCACTTCTCCCACAAATTTCAGCAGAATACTAAACCTGCTTCCCATCCTCTCTCTAGCAAATCACCACTAATTTGACTTCTGTGAAGGGAAAAAGACTGCCTAGCTGCTTGGAGAAATCGGTTCCAAACCTCACACTTCCCGAGGCTAGCTGAGACAAAAAGGCCAAATGACAATTACACTTAAGATTCTTAAAGCAAGAGATGACTCAGGTTTGTAAGAAACCTGGTTATCCCTGGCAATACAATTAGCCAGCATAGTTGTTTCAAGAACATGAAACGACACTGAGGAAAAAAACCAACCTTAACCAAACAAAACCTAAACCACTTCACACTACAAATTTGACTCCAGTCTGGACAAGTGTTTACAACAAAGCAAAATATGGAATGATATCATAGGGGGAAGAAAGAAAGAAAAAAAATTAAAATCTAAGCTTTCCAAAAGAGATGACCACATCATTTCATTACAGTTCTGACATCCACTCCTGTTCTCCCTGGCCATGGAAAACACAGAGAGAAACTAGTTCTGAAACATCTGGAATATCCCTTACAACAGGAAAAACAGCTTTACTGCATCACCCGTTATTTTTATACATACCTTATGGGAAAACAAAAATAAGTCTAGGTGTTCCCACACTCAAAAGGAAAAAAAAAAATCTGAACCTTTGCCCAAAGACAAGAAGTTTCTAACTGCTTACTGCTACAAAAGACACAACAAAGACTCAAGGTTTTGACAGTTTTCACCAGTCAAGAAGACCAATGACAGCACATACATCTTATGAGGCAACAGAGCGTTAGTCAGAAAGGATGCAAAATACCAGAGAGTTTATTCATGTATTTAATAGTATATTTATACAGCCTACATTACGTACCACCGTCCTTGCCTACAGCAAATCCAAATGGTCCTCTAATGTTTGCAGCAGCTACCAGAGAAGCAGAGAAATACTGCAAATCACAGTTGTGAGGAACTCATAGTAGTCCCGTAAAAACCAAAACCTTGAGTCAATTCCCCTGTGTGTAACCATCAGAGAGAAGTAAACATGCAGCTCAACAGAAATAATAACAATTAATTGGGGAAAAAAAAAACCCAGTGTGGAAAGGATGGCAGTGTCACCTCTACTAGGCCAGGCTCAAAGTGAAGTTATTTAGGACTGGCTTCAAAACAAAACCCTATAAATATAAATCTGCAAATAGTTCTAGCACACTTCTATTCAGATTAGAAAGCAAACAAACCCAACAATCAATGCTTGAAAGGAGAAGATGCCCACGCTCATACCCGCACAGGAAAACAAGGCAAACATGCAGAAGCCTGGGCAGCAGTGACCAGAGGCAGCTGCTCCCGCAGCACTGAGAAGGAACGCAAGAGGACTTGAAACAATGTCTCCCTTTTATTCAGCTGGCATCCCAAATCCCGAGGAGAGATTTATGCAGATACCTACACGGATGCGACCACAAGAGCAGGACCGCAGCCAGCAGTAGCATCACACACAACTTTTTGGAAAAAAAAAAAAAAGGCCTTGCTTTGCTTTAATGAAGGGAAAAAAAGAGTTAAGGGAGTCAGCTTGAAAATGAAATCTGCTGTATGTACAGAAATACAGCAGCCAACTTCACTGCAGAATCCCATTAACTGTAACAAGGCTTCCAAGGGTACAAAGGTGGTCTTTCATAGGCAGCACCTCAAACACAGCAGCGAATGCCACTATCACTCTGATAAATATAAGCCACAGCAGGTTCTGTAAAAAACTTGTCGACCGAAAGGTCTTTTTGAAGACCTTTTCCCAGATAATTTTTCTAGCTCTGGCTAACTGATTCACACTGACACGTGCAGAGCAAATGGTGAATTAAATTTTCTTGTTTGTTTTGAAACTCAGAACAAATCTAAAAACTGAATAATTAAGTTACTGGAAAACCTGATGCAATGAAAAAAAAATTTAACTCGTAAATCGCTAAAGAATCAGGGGTCTACTCAACAAGATGACACAAAGGACATCTTTGCATCCACAAGGTCAAAGGAACAAACCAGACATTCCATGCAATGTATAGTACCATGTAAAATACACCAACCACTAAAAGTTATGGAAAAAGAAATCAAAATAAGGAATCAAGAAAGCAAGTAGTCCTGTCCACATCATACTTCAAAAGTTTCCATACAACAGGAAATACTTGTGTTGCTGAATGCACAGGCATTATTACACTGGATCAAATTAATGATGTACCAAATCCAATAAGAAACTAGAGGAATAATAAGAACTCCTTCCACACATATATAATATGATAATCTGATCATACAAAGTTTGGTCTGTAACCTCAATAGCTAAATCTGATGAGCCCCAAAACATATAAGCTTATAATCACTTAAAAACTACTAATGTTCTGCAAAAAGCTTTGTGGCTGCAGCAGGCGGCTTCTGGACCATCCCGTATTTCATCCTATTAGCAGGCCTCTTCCCACTGCTCTCTATTTAAAGATCCCCTGAAACCTTCTCTCTGACACAAGCCTAATACACATACCCTTACTTTGTAGCAGCACTTCTCTTCCCAGCGTGTCAATTGTTGGTCCTTAACACCCATTTCCACTATCCCAGAAGCCAGAGCAAGTATTCATCATTTTACATAATAAAAGAGCAGGGAGAATAAAATTCAATGGCAAGGATGTGGCTTTAAAAAACAAAACAAAAAAATCCAACACACACACACACACACACAAAAGGAAGCAGTGCACACAAACTATGTCATTCATTCTCATACGATATTCTAGAGGTCAACAGAGTAAGTTGTAAGATTTACGTTAGACAGCTTTATGGAAGTAAAGCCCCTGAATGGCTTAGGTGACTATTAAACACAAAGATGTGTGTACAGTCTGAAGCGTAGGGATCTTCAGAACCTTACTGAAACCTGAGAGATAGAAAGAGCACATCAAAGAAGGTACCATACAAAACAACCATCCTGCTCCCAGAACCTTTCCAAAAGCAACTGATCCTGTCCAACACTGGAAGGAAGAGGACCTTGGATCAGACCCATTACATACAGTTTTGTAGAATTTAATCTCTTTAAGATCGTCGAAATTAAGTTTGGTGGTAACAGTCAGTGACCCAGATATCTCCTGCAGTACTCAACATAATAGACGTCTTTAGGACATCCCCCCTCAAACAGGGGTGTTCAACATACCCTAACCTAATAGAAGGCATCCGGATAAAGTAACCAAAATCTTGCGTTCTCCAAGCTTTCCCCACATCACCAATCCTCACACTTTTGCTTCATTTCAAAGTTATAGCACGAAACACGCACACAGGCTATTCCTACATTTTACCTCGCAGAAACATCCAAGTTGCTCTTAAGTTTTATTGTTAGAGCACTGTTCTTATGAGTCTCACAAATTCTCTAATGCTTACAACTCCTACATCCCTGGGCTCAACGTCATCCTATTTGTCTTTAATAATTCAGCAGCCCTCAAAGTTTGATGCGTATATATACAAATCAGAAAGTGCCAAAAAAGCTTTAGCAAAGGCTAAACTGCGGCAAAGGTGGATAATTATCAACATGCAGAGGACACCCAGCCTCAAAACAGGACAAGAGACGAGCACAGCGGACGGAGAACTCTCCTCTCTCGGACTGCCTGCTCTGAAACTGACAGCCGGCAAGGTTTAGCTAGCAGCCTTCGCTAAGGAAGTTAAATGGTTAAAAAAAAAGAAGCCACAAGGACCATGACAGCGCCTAGCCATCAGGGAGGGGACACGCACAATGAAGAACTGAATTATTTAAGTAAGGAGAGAGAGAAAAAAAGAGACGCGAGAGAACCCGCCCCGAAAAGGTGGCAGATAAACACCTACACCGGAGCAAACGCAAGGCAGCGTTTCACAGGCACGGCGAGGTACCAGTAAAAAATACGCCAGGCTTCAGCTATTCAGCCCGGGTGGAACCAGAGCAGGGCGCACGGGGATGGGAGGGCAGCGGGGAGGGTGCGCAGATGAAGCCGGGGCGGGAGGCTGCAGGCCCGGCGGGGCTATCCCACCGCCAGCACGCATGACAGCGACTGACCAGCGCGCCCGGGCTGCCATGTTCTCCCGGCGCCCTGTGTAAACAAGGCGCTGCCCCCGCGGCGCTGCCCCAGCCACCTCCCCGGCCCGGGAGGGGCTGCGGGGCCCGGCAGGCCGCGGCCGCACCGGGGCCGTGTTTACACTGACAGCCGTCGGGAACCGCCCGACGCCCCCTCCGCCGGCGGGGCGGCAGCCCGGGCGCGGACTCCCGCGGGCGGCGGGGGAGCAGGGGGCAGCTGGCGAGGGAAAGGCGAGGGGGGGAACATGACACGACACACGATACGATACGACAAGACACAGCGACACGGCCCCGGCCCTACGGCTGCTCCCAGCCCCGCGCCCTGGAGAAACCGAAAGTGCGGCTGGGGAGGGGGGTGGGAGGGTGCCGCCGGAGCAGCCCCCAGCCCCGCCACCCCGGAGCCGCCCGACACGCCTCGGCGGTCCCTCCCGGGACGGGACGGTCCCGCACCCCGCGGCCCCCTCGCCGTGAGGGAGGGAGGGCAGGCAGGCAGCCGCCCGCTCGCCCCCTCCCTCCCTCCCTCGCAGGGCCGCCTGTCAGCGCCCGTCCCGCCCGCCACGGCGGCAGCAGCCGGCGCCGCGCCCTTACCGTGCCCGTACTCCCGGAGGCCGCGTCCGTCGCCCGCCTGGACCGTGAGCAGGAGGCGGTGGGCGCCGCCCGGGCAGAGCCAGGGCCGCCCCGCGGCGGGAGGGGAGGGGCGGGCGCAGCGGCGCAACCTGCCCGGCCCCGCGCCCCCCCCCATCCCGCCGCGCCGCCGCCTCTGCACATGCTCGCGCCACCCGGCGCGCGGGGGCGCTGCGGGCATGCGCGGCCGCCCCGCGCCTGCGCAGGGGCCAGCCGGAGCCGTTGGCTGGCCCGGGCGCGAGGCTCCCCTGAGGGAGCGGCTGTCAGCGCGGCGGCGGGGGCCAGCCGGCAGTTCCCCCTTCCCGCCTCTTCTCCGGGACTTCGTGCGCGGAGCTGACGGGAGTCGGCGGGGAGGATTCAACTCAACGAGGCTGAGGGGGAAGCTCATGGCAGACGGGGTCTCGGTGAGCCGCAGCCCTGCGCCGGACAGGGGTGAGCAGCTGCCTGCTTTCAGCAGTCCTCCCCCGGCGCTTGCATACTGCCCCACAAGCCTCATTGCTTTCTGCAGTTGGTTTTGGTACGTAGGAGAAGGAGCTGTCCCTGTGCCTGAGCAGCTGTGGAGCCTCAAGCGCGCAGGGCTGGTGTCAGCCACTGACTCGTGCTGAAATCCTTCCCTTCGGTCACAGCCGTCTATTTTGGAGCACACAGGTTTGGACAGTAGCCAAGCTTGTAACGGCATTTGTTGTTCCCTTGTCAGTGTGAGATACAGCGTTGCCAGAGCCTGCTCGCAAACCAAGTACATACCCAGCCTGTCTTAATCTAGCCTGGTCTGAGATAACTCATCTCCTCCTTTACAAGTATTAGTCCTTAACCATTATACCCCTCTTTGTGTTTCATAATAACAAACAGAAGAGCTTTAGCTGAATAGGAAGCATTACATTTTTGTTACAGACCAAAAATAGATACCTCCCCCCCCTTGCTAAAGAGACTTTTAAGTGGGTCGGGTGAGTGGACAGTGAGATGGACTGAGAACTGGCTGAAGAGCAGAGCTCGAAGGGTGATAAGCACCACAGAGTCTAGTTAGAGGCCTATAGCCAGTGGTGTGCCTCAAGGGTCCATGCTGCATCCGGTCTTATTCAACATATTCATCAGTGACCCGGGCAAGCAGGACAAATGTGCTGATGGTACAAAACTGGGAGGAGTGGCTGCCACACCAGACGGCTGTGCTGCCATTCATCAAGATCTGGACAGACTAGAGAATTGGGTGAAAAGGAACCAAATTAAATTCATTAAGGGCAAAAAGAGGGTTCTGCACGTAGGGAGGAATAACCCCAAGCACCAGTACAGATTCAGGGTTTGCCTGCTGGAAAGCAACACTGCAGAGGAGGACCTGGCAGTCCTAGGGATAACAGGCTCTCTGTGAGCAAACAGTGTGCCCTTATGGCCAAGAAGACCAATGGGATCCTGGGGTGCATTAAGAGCAGCATGGCCAGCAGATCAAGGAAGATTATTCTCCCCCTCTACTCTGCCCTGTTGAGGACACATTTGGAATATTGTGTGCAGTTTTGGTCTGCCCAGTTCAAGACAGTGAACAACTGGAGAGAGTCCAGGTGAAGGCTACAAAGGTGATTGGGGACCAGAGCATCTCCCTCATAAGGAAAGGCTGGGGGAGCTGGGACTGTTCAGCCTAGACAAGACTGAGAAGGGCTCTGATCAATACTTAAAAATAACTAAAAGGTGGGCACCAAGAGAGCAGGGCCAGACTCTTTACAGTGGTGTCCAGTGACAGGTCAAAAGACAACAGGCACAAACTGGAACACAGGAAGTTCCATATGAATATGAGGAGGAACTTCTTCACTTTGAAGGTTACTGACCACTGGAGCAGATTGCCCAGAGAGGTTGCGGAGTTTCCTTCTCTGGAGATACTCAAACCCCACTCAGATGCAATCCTATGCAACCTGCTCTAGACGTTCTGCTTCAGCAGGAAGTGTGTGGGTGGGGTGGACTAGATGATCTCCAGAGGTCCCTTCCAACCCCTACTGTCCTGTGATTGCAAAGCTGTTTGCTCAAAAGGATCTCTAGACTGAAGGTTTTCTTTTCAAACTGATTTGGGCCCCCTTGTGTCTGTACATTGTAGAAGTCTGACATACTCCTTTTTAACAGGAGCCCTCTGAGCAGCCACACACAGGCAGCACACAATCTCTCACACACACGTGTTCCTCACCTTCATTGGAGTGCAAAATCACTTCTCTGCAACATCTCAATTTCCATCTGACCATCCACATCTACTGCTCCTTTGGCACTCCACCTCCTCTACAAAGTCCAATTTCCAGTCCTCAGTTTCTGCCTTAGGCTCTACAGGTCTGGTTCCTGTTCCCTATGTGTTTGAACTGGCTATTTCTTTCCTCAGTATTTTTGGGGCATCAACTTCCTTTCCCAATGAAACAAGAGCCTTCACAGGAGTCTAAGCCACAGAATCTGACTGGCTTTTGTAGGTCACTTAAATCAGTTTTCCAGGATATGAAACACAGGCAGTTATTTTTCCCAAGGATGGCACAAACATTTCCCTGACAATAAAGGGTAACCCTAAAAATATCAGGGCTGTGTGAACTGAGGCAAGGAAATATTGGGGATTCTTTCCTTCCAAAAACATGCCAGGCAGTATTAATAATAAATGGTGCTACCAGCAGCCTCAAACATAAGCAGCTGCTACTGAGGTGTAAACTTAAACTTAGCCATCACTTAGTAACGAAGCACACATCATAGCAAAATTGATTTGTTATCAAGCATCTTTTAGATTCAATTTTTAAAATAAATTATCAAACTACATGGGGAAAAATGTTACTGTTAATATAGCTGGCATCCATGTTGCCATTAGACATTACAGCATTCAGTGTTTGCACACTAGAAAATGCAATTAATTTCGTTTTCTGGCATGCACATTGTAATAATGAAATGTGAAGTCACACAGACAGTGGATGACAGTTGTTCACATTTTATAGATCTTGGGCTTGGATTGGAGATCTCAATTAACAGTATCAAATCAATGAAAGCAAAGAGCAAAGTCAAGAAAAGGGGAGGAAAGAAGTAAAAAGTTCCTGGCAAAAATTTCTGTGTTCTAGACTGGAAATAAGTCTAGTTGTGTGGGAGCCTTAGCCCTTGATACCAAGTTTTTGTACCCTGGCAGATGTAAGTGCCGTCAGCTTCATCTTTAATACTTAATTAGTCCCAACTCAGCATCCTTGTAGTTATTTTTTCTTCTTCTTCTTCCCATGAGTCCAAGTTAAAAATTCAGAAACAGAAGAAAGCCTCTTGCCATGATCCTTTTCATGGCAAAGAACAGACAGCTGCTTTCAAATCACAGGCCCACTGCCAGCTGAACAAAAGCCATATAAACCAAAGCTGCTGTGTGCATCTCAGCTGAGATGCATCGTGGAGTCGCGGGGCACGGGGTGACAGGGCCACTACCTAGAAGTGCCCTAAAGGTAGACTTTAAGTGGCTCCTTCTGTAATGCTGATGTTCCTTTTCCTGCCACCTCTGGCAGTCCTCTGTTTATTAAATTTTTCTCCACTTTCTGTTTGGATGCTATGGTATGAGCATTGCTGCCTCCTTTATTTAGTTCACTTCTGATGAGCCAAGCTGTGCAGCCAATTTCAGTAGAAGTTCAGCACCACCTCTCTGGGGCAGAGTTGTGGCAAGGACTCTCAGAGCAGGGACACCTGTGCTTCTCTGCAAAGAAAAACAGCACTGCTTTGAGATAATCACAATGGCATCTTCATTTCTTTCTCTGCTGCTGCTTCTTTTTGGTTTGGGGGTTTGTAATGAAACCTAGATTAACCCTTCACATAGTAAATTGTATTTCTCTTAGATACAGCTCTTTCTGGTTTATCTTGAGATAGTCAGAAAGCCATGCTGAAAAATATTCAGCTTCAGAATGAAAGATGCAGACACACTGAGGGATTTGGATGATAATTTTTAAAGTTATATAGGTGACACAGCTATTAAAGCCTGAACTAAAAGAAAAATGAATAATTCACCTACTCAGGAGACAGACCTGCTGTCAATTCCAAACTGCTATTGCTGGGATACTGCTGTGCAATGACGTGGGGTCAGCAGTTCAACAGATGCAATGTGGACTGCAGCTTTCTACATGCTAAAGGGGTGGAGAACCTTTTTAACCATTGGTCCTCAAAAGACTGTAGCCTATCTAATTCTGTGTGCTGAGCTTACTGCCTGTGGTTGTTCTGATGAAAGGGAAAACTTTCACTGATTCAGACCCAGAAGTATGACCAAGAAGTGACCCAGAAGGAATGAGGGTCCCACAACCCTCTGTCAGTCAGTCCATTCTGTAAATCGTTATTAATGAAGTAGCAGTAACTCTACAGGTGTAATTAGGGCTTTTTTCCTTACTAGGATAGGCTTGCAGAATATACAGGCTATTTTGTGAAAGCTCTGGAGATAGAGCAGTGGCAAAAGCTATAATTACCAAAATAAGAAAACTTTCTTCTTGCATGAACTTTTGATAGATTCCACATTGTGCTTATGAAGTCATAGAAGAACATCCCATTTTTGTTGTGCAGTGTTCCAATGTCACTGTATTAAGCTACATTTTAAGTCTGATGAAACAAGCTTTATTGACACCTAGCTATCCATGTGCCCATCCATCTCTGTCATCCTTTCCCTTTGATGTTATTTGCCAGTTCCAGCTCAACTTCACAAAAAGGCAGAGATCTCAAAGGTTAAATTCCAAGAATGCAAATATCAGAGCAGACTAGGCCAAACACCAGTGCATGTCCCCAGCAGAAAAGTGACTCTTTTTTATGCTGACCTAGAGCAGCCAGTTGAAGTATTGATATACATATAGCTGCATACTGGCTACAGCTATATATATATATATATATATACACACACACATTCTGTTCCTTAGATGACTTGCTTTCTTCATGCTTAGAAAAAGGTGGCATTTGGGGTATATGGAGGTGTAATGGAAAACTGGTGGCACTACAGGGTTAGAAGACACAAGGAAGACCTGATGTGGGGGGAGCAGCTGACCACAGAGGATTACAGAGATAAAGATGACCAGGGAACTTGCATAGAGACCACAAACCCATAGCAAACCAGGTGTTACAGTAGAGCTTGCTTTATGTATAGTCATGGACAATGTGAAGCCATGAAAAATGTGTTAAAAGCACTTAAAGCATCCTAATGGAAGCCCTGCTTTATCTCAAATACATACCATGTTACCATTCCATTGCAAACCTATAAACTCAGCATTTGCAAGGAAGCTCTAAGCATTAAATAATCCAGGAAAAAAAAAAAGTCAGACACAAAAATCCCTCTGCTTGCTAAAACTAGCAGTTGGCTTCCAGGATATTCCTTGTCAGCCTGCTACAAGGGATGTTACCAGATGCTGCTTTACACATCGCTGAAGCTGCCTCTGCCAGCAGGGAGGAAATTCCTGATGCTTGGTTTGGGTTGGACATGTTGGCGTATTTGTTCCAGAAGCCATCACTTCACTAGCACAACAGTGTTGCCTGCATACAAAATGATGTCTTAAGTCCCTACCAACCCCTCATAGAAAGCATTAAAATAAAAATTGTATGACATCGAGAGCTGAGAGCTCAAAGATTGTTACTGGTGGAAAGACATCACTAAGAACGGTGGGAAGCAGGAGTAATCTGGACAGCATCACGTTCTTGAGTCACTGTACCCCAGTGCAGACTGGGCACAAAAATCAGGAGAATGGTTCCTCATCTATGCTGTTAACAGGGGTTTTTGTGGTGGACCAAGTTGGACAGTTCCAAAATGGAGAAGGCCACACTTTGGGTAACTGGAACATATCTTTAGTACCAGTCCCAGGCAACTGGGGGTAGCAACACTGCAAATACTGAATCTGGACAGCATCACTGGGTACGTGTTTCATTTGTGTCAAAGTAACAAGTGTTTCTCCAAGGCCTATGATACTTTGTAGGAAAGGTGCGCAGAACAGGACAGAGAAGTAGCAGAGAACAGCTTCAGTGGTTTCAGTCCCTGCCCCTGCAAGGTGCTGGTCAAACTACGGGTCAATCCTAGAAAGCAAGTCAGTATTGACACTTTCCAGGGGCTGGCATCCCATTTCCCGCCAGCAGGGCAGGGGGAGAACACCTTCCTGACCTCAGGCTGGCATCAGGTTAACTCAACACACTCAGGGAGAGCTCACCAGCTTTTGGAGCTATTTCTGCAGGGATATTTCCTAACTCAGATCTATAGAACTGACCATTCACATATTTCTATTGCCAAGCACAAATACCAGATAAAGGTTCCACTTGTGAGAAATTCCAGATCTGCCAGCTTTAAGGCAAAGTTTCAGACTTCTTGATGACCCCAAATGCAAGAAGACTATGTGCTATGAAGACACATGGCTGGTGTCAGTTTAAGCTCAAACTTACTTCAACTTCCTATCTACCCTTTGATTTTATTCATGCTGTACACTACTAAAGCAGCTTATATTTCTAAAATCCTTTAAACTACATCTAATTCCAATCTTTTCTGAATCCATTCTGTTTCCTCCATAAACTTCCCCTTAATGGCATCCAAGTTAGAAGAAAATAAAAATAAAACCTCATACCAAAAACCACACACACCCTCCTGTCCTTAAATACAATGCTACTTTGCTTGTGAAGTAGGTAAGCACATGAAGCTTCTGATCCTCAGCGCTGCAGGGGCTGCAATGCCACTAATTACATGGGAGCTATGCAATTAGAGCAGGGGAGCCGTGCAATCCTGAAAAAAAGCCAGTCAGGGCAGGATCTTACCCTTGAATAAGTTTATGTTGCTTTTAAGAAAGAAGGAATTACAGGGATATAAAGGGGGAAAGACCAAAGCACCTTGTTCCTGTATGCTAGATACATTTTAAAGTATAGCAGCTGCAATATTTTATAAAAGAGAATCTAAGAAGTGTGAAAGAGGACTTTACCTAATTTGCATTAAAAAATTAAATGTACATGACTTGTTAATTTTCTTAAATTAGACATGGCAGAAAACAGACCTTTTCAGTACAGAAAAAGCCTTTGGAAACTGCAGTGTTTTGTGAGAAGAAACTTCTGATGGAGACTAATTTGTTTTCAACTGTTTTGCTCTAAATAGAAATTTTAAACATCTTTGTCCTCAAAAGACAAATTTATCTTTCATAACATATTATTTCAGCATTGGAAACTACTTTTCACTTAGGAATACCCAAGCTTTGCGATTGTAAATGCCTTTATGTGGTCGTTGCTGGTGTAGAAGACAAGACTGGGAGAAGAGCCCTGCTGAAAGCAGAGGGCAGAAATCAAGAAGTATCAACTTCAAACGTTCCCTCTTTGTTTACAGCCAGGACTGAATACTTTGTAGCATCCTCCTACTGCCGATACTTGTAACAAGGGGCAAGAGTGAAGCAATTTTAGTTTTATAGAACTTCATTAATCATGTAAACAAAACCAAAGACATTCACATCCAGCCTCATTGTGCTGCCATTGGCACAAACCATCAAGCCGTGAACTCCAGGTTTAGCTTCCTCTCTTAAAACAGCCTCAGCACCAAATACTTTGCATTGGAAAGTAGTCACTTACTACCACAGTGGAAAGAAAAGAACCTGTATGATTTGGATTTTCTCCAAACCATAATTAAACTTTAAAAGAAAAAACACACAGCCAATTTTCTCCAGTAAATAAAGGACACTATTCATATCTTCCTGCATTGTGCAGCTCCAGGCTTGGGGGATGGAGGAGTCTCTGTTCTGGCTTTTAGTAATCATACTGCTTTTGATTTAGTGCCCTCTTCTGCTTAATAATGTAAGTGCATGTTGCCCAGTAGTTAATTATTCTCAATTAGCCCTCACTGGAGAATAATATTTCCCAGTAACTACCAAGAAAGAAAATTAGCCTTATGCAGGAAGAAAGAAGCCAGGAAAAAAAAAAAACCAAAAAAATGACATTATGGGAAGATGATAAATGATTCTCCACAGTGCTCAGTAATTTAAATACAGAGAGGGAAAAAAAGAAAGGAAATATGATCTTGATAC
Source organism: Laterallus jamaicensis coturniculus (assembly GCA_022605575.1). Classification (NCBI taxonomy): domain Eukaryota; kingdom Metazoa; phylum Chordata; class Aves; order Gruiformes; family Rallidae; genus Laterallus; species Laterallus jamaicensis. The sequence continues at coordinate 11,379,992 of JAKCOX010000005.1, forward strand.
ATATTACTGTCATTCCTCTTTCACTTACTTGCTATGTTTTCCCCTTTAATTGGTTTGCATGCTGCAGGCAATGCCTAACTGAGAAGACAAAGTACAGGCAGCTGAGCTTTCTGAGACAGAGCAGAGAGACTGCAGCAATGCATAACCTTTTTCTTAGGGTAAAGCAGAGCTCATGCACATATCTTTTGAAAGATCATTAAGTCATGAAGGTTTAAAGTAAGGAAAAATTGTGACTAAACAAGCAAAATTTTTAGGTATTTAAGAGGTATTAAATGTGCACACAAACTGCTACAGATAATTACAAACCACACAAAGAGGAGTCTTCTATTCCACAAAGCTTCCCATACATTTGTTGTACAGGAGCAGTTGAACATCGATCACAAAGAGCCTTTCAGAGCTTGCTAAGGCCATCATTTGAGTTTGGTAACATGTCAGATAGCCAAACCCCAAAGCAAATCACATACCTTTAGCCAGCTGTTTAGTTACTGGGAGCCCAAGCAAATTGCAGGAACAACTCCAGCAGAGAAACCTGCAGCTCTCACCCTTCTTCCCATCCCAATAAAGGAGGCAACATTTCCCACAGCATTCCAGAAAGAGGAGCAAAGACCAGAATGCAGGAGAAGCCAGTTACCTGTGATGACTTTTGGTACCTGCCATTCTGGGATGGGCTTTATTTCCCTCATCCTGCACACCCTTCACCTCCTGCAGCAGGTGAGCAGAGCAAGAACCAAGCATACAACCAAGACATACCCTTCCTAAGAGCAGACCTGTCTATAGAGCACAGTGGAGCAGGCAACACTCCACAGAAATAAGCTTATCAACAGGCAGCTGACCAAGTGATGCTAAATCCTACAGCATTTCACACTATTTGGCTTCTGCCCCTGCACATCTCCAGCTCCATACCTACCTAGACTCCCAAGCTGTCCTCCTACAGTACTGCTGACTCAGCCTTTCAGCCTCCAACCACTCACAGAGAAGAAAGAGCACCCCCCATAAGCAATCATAGCCACCAAAGCACAACTCAGCTGCATCATATATGTGCATTTGCTCAGCTGCTGGCAAACACCACAAAAATAAACTACTGATCTACTTGCTGGTAGGAATTTTGTGTGCCACCCACCTCAGCTAAAACAGAAGTTGGAGTTGGCTAGTTGACCCAAAGTTTTGAGGGAGAGACCAATGTAGGGGAAGCATAACCTCAGTTCTTGGCTTGGGTTCATTTGGGGTTTTGTGAATTTGTTTTTTGATTGTTTGTTTGTTTTCTCCCAGAAAAACAGATAAAACATAGTGTTTTATCACATCATCAAAGCTCGCTGCACAGGTACAAGGAATCCTGATTAAAGTATTTCACTCTCAATTTTTCCAAATTTTGAGTACCAAACTGCAGTTTGAATGATATTTTCAAGTAATTGTTTTCTGTTTTTAAGAAGCACATGAAAATAAAATTCTATTTTGTCATCAACACAGGCAGAGCAAAATTGAAACTGTCTGGTGGGGTTCCTCTGTCTCCAGCGCTGCAGCCAAGTGAACTGCTGCTGGCAGCAACGGGCTGTCATCCTTCACATGAACTAGCACTAGAGGGAGGTGAAATGCCTTGCCAGCTGGTCTCACAGATAACTTGCTGACTGCCAAAGAGTACATGGCAGTTTGGAAAAATTTAGGAATCTCAGGTTTTACTCTGAGCTTTGAAGTGTGTTGTCAAGAACAAACCTTCCCCCACCCCCACCCCCCGCCACCTCCCATCTCTTTTAGTCTTGCATCTTGTCTGCTCTCTTCTGTGATCTTGTTCTCCTTAAGAGGCCTACCCTCTTTCACCAGTACACCGCACTGTCACAGGCTTTGTCTAGCAACTCAAACATTCACTGTTCTGGAGGTAAAGGACAGAAAAAATATCCATCTACGTGGTACTTGGATCCCAGACTAACATGAGGATAGAAGTGATCAGTGATGGTGAGGGACCACCTAGACCAGTAAGACAAAGATTTTCTGCTTAAGCCACAAGACATCCTGCATGCAGTTATTGACTGTTTATTTCGAAGAGCAGCCCTCAGCGAGTTGGGAGATACCTCTGTTGTTAATCTAGGGTGATGAAGCGCTGAAGCAGACAGTGCTGTATTACATGTTATCACAACTAGAGTTTAAGATGTATTCCAAGTTCCTTCGGCTTTCAGGTGTAGTCTCCTCTTTTTTCTTCCTTTTAAAAAGGATCTCTGACACAAAGCATATGCACAGGCCATCCTGAGACTCTTATTTCTTTGAAAATAGAAAAATAAAAAGCTTTGGAAAGCACATCACAGGTGGTGGCACCTGTTCCCAAAAGCTAATATATTTTTTCCATGCAGCAAAGAGAAAGGGACCTTCAACAAAGCCTTGTAGGCTCTGTCAGAAACCCTACTGCCAGCTGCAGAAATTAGAAACAGTTTCTTTCACCAGGAATTAGTGTATCCAGCATAGGAGGTTTAATCTACCAGAGAAACAAAGATAGACTCTCATCCAACAAAATATCAGTCTAAGACCTTTATTCCAGTAGCTATGTCTACAGAAATTGCTTTTAATCACAGTGCCCTTATCCTTTAAGCAGAAGGCTGTGCGATGGCTTCTTGAAGCTCAGGAGCCTGATTTTGCCTCTGCATCATTCCAGTTATTCCTAAGCAGGTACAGGGGCAGTAGGCTGCATTTTTGTTAGAATGACATTATAATTTGCTTTACAATGTGGGAAGGACCATGTGTCGCTTTGTGCCATGGGTAGGGATGTCATAAGGCTGTAATTTCCCTTTCAACATTTGCCCCAAATTCTGCTTGATGAGAAAGCAGGCAGGTACACCTTAGAATTCACACGTTCTGTGTAAATTATGTGTACTATACCTTACGTGGCCCTGGCTTGGAATTGCCACCATTCCATGATGGCTGCAAGGCTTTTCACCTGGTGGGGTCTCAGGAAAAATTCTGTGGTAGAAGCACATCCATGCACATGCACAACAGAGGGCTGGGAGAGGTGTCATGCAAACCCATTATTTGTTACAGATTTTTTCATTATCAAGATAATACTAACATGACAAGATTATTTATCACTTCCGTTCTTTATTAGTCCCTAAGAGTCCCTATCTATTTGAACACCTGTGGCATAGCCTTCCACAGGAATTTTGCTGGCCATCTGCAAGCGCTCAGAGAAGCTCGACCATAGCCTAAATCACTCATGATTTGTATAAGAGTGTTCTCTCTGTGTCACTATGCCACCGCTGCACATCACTTCTAGGACAGAATGACACAGAAAGACTACAGTAAGGTGAATAAGGTTTGTAGGAACAGGGCTCAGCAGCCTCAGGGTAGGAGCCACCTCTTTGACCAATGAGCTTCAACTGGTGTTCTTTTGATTTTCATCCTATGAAGCACCTATTGCTACTTGCAAACAGGTTTTGTTCTCAAAGCAGGAACCTTAAAAACGTTTACTCATGGATATTACTGTGCTAGGAAGGGTGACATCTAAAATATTTATGCAGGGGGGAAAATTAGTTCTTGTACAGCCAAATGTCCCATGCTTACAATTGCAAATCCAAACATGGAAGCAAACAAGGGTGATACTTTCCCTGTGACCCAATTTAAAAATACTATCAGGTAATTTTTATAAGATTTTAACTTAGTTAAAACCTTTTGCTTATATTTTAGCATAGAATGTCACAATGGTATAATTACACACCACAGTTTGGACCAAAGCTATCAACGTACATAACGAGACAACAAAGACCTAGGAGGAGTTTCAGCTAAGTCTACTGCTTCTCCTAGCACGTGTATTTATTACATGCTGGCTGGTGCTGCGACACTTATTACTGGATGCTACTCTCTAAAGCAGAGATGTTAATCACAGAAGCGTCTCTCTAACCAACTTAAATCGCATTAGGTTGTCTGCTGCAGCAATGAATACTGGTCCTAATGAGCAGTCTGTGGTATGACAAACTGCACAGTTTCTTTAATGTCTCCAAGGAAGAGCATGAGGTTTCACACAGGGATCAGCTGGTTGATTGCCACAACAATTTCCGTTAAACTTTTCAAAGGCTTCGGGACTGCTTACTGGGAAAAAGAAAAGAGAATCTGGTTTAGAGGAAGCAACCATACATGATGATGTTTATAGCAACAGACTCGATTCATTGGTCTTTCTTCACAAGCATTGAAAGCACACTGTAAATTTGACTGCAGGCTATCAGTTCAGTGAATTACAGCATATAAACACTACTGCCATATAAATCATGCTTATCTGATGGCATGTGAAAACCTGCTCTGCTACCACCACCAAAGCCCAATTTCAAGGAATCCCTCATCTTCAGCCGTGTTGCCCAGGTATAAATTAATTCCTCTGCATGCTGGACACCTTCCACTAAGCCTTACTTCTACAAATAGTTACTTGCTTAACTTTAAGCATGAGGTAAACCAATTGTGTTTGCCGAGATTACTGATATAAGTAGCTTCATAGCGGTGTGACTTTGGGGCCAACAGCCACGCACAGAAGAATCGCTGTGCTCTGGAAAGAAGGGAGAACAATTGTATATTCTTACTCAGGCACACACTCAGCATCAATTCAAGGCTTCACCTGAGGATTTAACCCATTACTAAGACTTATATTCCTCATCAAATAATTACTATTTTATTTTTTAAAAAAAGCTAACTGGATCCTAAATTGATTCTCACATCACCTTTTCCTGGTTTTTTGTTGGGTTGTGTTTTGGTTTTTTTTTCAGCTTGGATTCCCCAAAAATATGATTTGTTTTAATGCTAGCTGAAAATTAAGGTCATACCATGAAGTGCTTACAATCAAAACATACACTAAATAAATAAAGAAATTCTTTCCTAACTGGGAATGACAAAGGCTTGTGACTTGTAAATTGGAAGAAGTCAGTCTGGCTTTCAATCCAGTGGCAATCTTCCAGCTCCAAGTAATAAAATGTTTGATAAACAATTATTTTCTTTTTCTCCCCCAACAAGATTGAATTGGAATGTAGTTAAGAGATACTTTTTATAACTTTGTGATGCTTCTGTTTAAGGTTGGATGCATATTCCTGTAGAAGATTCATCTATTTTTTACCTGATTTCAGTTTGCTGCATCAAAGCTGCTTCCTACAGTTTGCCTTCCCTTCTACTCCCATCCTGTCAGTGACTGTCCCTGCCTTCACGAATTGGATATAGAAGGCATTTGTTGTCTAAATCAAAGTCTGGGGTAACAGTGCAACTATTTTTACTGGAAAAACCAGATATTCTTAACTATTTCATACTCTGTATCATTGCATTTCTGTGTCCCAGAGCAAAGAGGATTCCTTGGCAACTTATTTTCTGATGTGATATCCCCAGGTGCCCTTAGCTTTTACTTCGAGCAAAAGTAACAGCTTTGAGAGGTGCAATCCTGCAACCTTTCTGCACATCTCACCCACATTCATTAAATAACTGTTCCCCCCTCACACCATTATTCCCAATAAAGCACAGAAACTCTATTTGGTAGAGGTACATATCTTGCACTATCATTTCGTAAATTACTTTATAATTGTGAGATTGGCTTGGCTTTATTTTGTCTCTTCTTCATTTTGAATGCTAAAACAACACAGAGATCTAAGACCATGCAGTTTAAAGAACACTGCTTAACTTTTATGACAAGATGACAAGAGACGCTATCTTATATTGCAGTGGATGATGGAATAAGCAAATCTGCGTTTTCAAAGGACTGGGAACATAGTGATAAGATTATATATACTTGCATTTAAAATATACATTCTAGGATAGACTGAAAAATCACTTTCTTTGCTCCTTTTCCTCTTGGCATTCTTGCTCCAAGAATTAGTGTATGTATCATTAACTAGCAGCAAATAATCCTGAGAATTACTGACCTGGGAGGTTTATTTGCTTAATTTTCAGTTGGTTTTTATTCTAGCTAATATCTCTTCTACCAAGATTTGTGTTCATATTTCAACCAAACCTTTTATTCTCTCAGCTTCCTATCACCATCCTGCAGCCCATTTTGGAAAGGGGAGTCACAGGAATAGCAATAAGTATATTGTGGATATATTTTTTTTATTCTGTAAAGTAATAAGGCCACCTGAGCAACATACTAACAACATTGTAAGAATATTCAGTGGTTTTCACTAGCACAAACTAAAAGTGCAGAGAGACCAATTGTGAAAAAATGTTTTTTTCAAAAGGAAAAAAGCCAGTCCAGAAGGTTACAACTTTGCCACGTTTGCACTGAGGGTAACCAGAGAAGGGTTCACATGTGTAAGGCAGCAATCCACCAGGCAGGTATCAATATAATTTATACCAGCACCCAAAGAACTTCTTTTGCCTGGGAGAAAGCTACAGCTCTTGGGTCTTGATCCAATGGACTGCGATAATGCCATAAACAAACACCCAATATGACAACTGAAGTAGAAAAGCTTTGCTCCTTAGCCTCTAAAAGGTGCCAGCAATGGCTCCCAAACCATAAGAAACGCTTAAGTTCTTTTTTTGCAGGGTACTTGTTGGGAGAAGGAAGACAGCTTCACCATCAGAGTGCATGTGCAGACTCACCACATGCTGCAATTGCCACTAACTGAGTGGGGGAAAAGGGGTGAAGAGCGGGTAACCACATGCTGCAATTGTGCTGTGTACCTTTATGGTTCCTTAGCAACTTCTTCAGGCTTCTCCTCCTCCACAGAAACTGAAAACGGAGACAAAACACCAATGAGAATCACTGGAAACAACATATTTGAGGACACTGAGTCAAGGACGTTGTTTCCTTTAGTCCAGAGGATCCTTTGGACTAAAGGGATACAATTGACAAAGCTGTGTTAGGTATACGGACATTCTTGCTGTTAGCTTTTTGATTCTAATGGTGAAAGGGTTGAGAGGCCAAACTTCCAAACTCCTTTGAAAATCTCCGCAGTGATGATTTTAACACGCACCTTTCTTTGCATCCAATTACATCGTTCAACTTCAATAGCAATATAAGATCATTTACAGCTTCACCAAAACACTGTAAGATAGATATATATATATATATAATATAGATATCTCACATGCTCTGTACTTTCAGCAATGTAATTTAAGAAACTTCCACCTTTCAAATTGAGTGGCATGTTAAGAAAGTGTGTTACATCACATGCAGCACAGAGGAGACTGAACTTTAGCCGCTCAGCAGGGCGCTGAGCTCAAAACGCCCCCGCCATCCAACTCACCAACACCGATTTCTACTGCATGGAATAATTTCACAGTCAGTTTTTCTGCTAAGACTGTGATGCCAAACAGAGTCATCGCTAGCAGCCACATCACATCACTTGACCTCTGCATGCACCAGCCGCTAGCTCAGTGCAAGCGGCCGTGTGGGCTTTTCAGAGACAAAACATTTCAGATCCAGCTGCACTCTTGCACCTTCTGACGTTTGCCCCGACTCCTCAGCATCAGCATCCTGGTTCCTGGGGGATGTGTCAGAAATCTCCTGAGCTGCTGAGGCTACTCCTTCCTTGACACTGTCTACGTTTTCCTCATGGGCAGAAGCAGCTGCAACATCCAAGACTTCATTCACAGTTTCTATGAATCAAATTAGAGAGATAATTGTCTTGTCTTTCCATTCACCACCATAAAGGAGGGTGAGCAGTCAAGGCTCACAAAGCATGAAGTACTTGCCTAACATACACGTTTGAAGTGACCAAAAGCAACAGGGTCAATCAGATGATTAAATTTTATCATGTATATAAAAGTTTGCAAGTAGAATTCCAGGGAAATCCCCAACCCTGAGGCAGAAAACTATGAATGTCATGCTATTTTCATGTCTTTAGACAAAGGGAAGCATTTGCTAACATGTATATCCTCTTGCAGATACCCTCATCTAATTTTTCCAATTTCTGTCAACCTATTAATGACATGCAAGATACTAATGCTAAAGTTTCCATGGAAATACTCCAAGTCTGATCAACTCCATAAGATATTACACATATGCTCCACATAACCTTGTGAAGATGTCACAGGTAGTTTTAGTGGAGAAATGTCCTAACATCAGGCTGAAGGTTCCCACTGCAATTCCAGCGTAGCACGATTGCCAACTGGCTGCTTTTCCATACTCCTTAAGGATAAAGCAATCTATGGGTAAAAAATGTCAGTAATAGGCAGTATGTCTACATACAGCCACACTCTGTAGGGAGGCTGAACCCATTGTCTGGCAATTCCATGTGAAATTTTAGAGTAAATTCATTCTTACCACGGTCTTCTAACCTTCCTGTTGGAGGGCTCCATCATCACATCCCTTAACTGCTTGGCAGGCTAAGGTTCGCAGGAACTTTGCTGTTACAAATCATACCCTATCCTAAGCTACACGGGCATTAAATACAGCTAAACAGCTTCCTTACAAGTTCAGTAACTGCAGAAAACGGGTTTTGTGGAGGTAGCATCCCATACCTTCTTTCAAATGTCAGCTTGCAGCTACTTAAATACAGCCTATGCTGAACAGCAACTATCTCTCTTTATTTTGCAGAATACTGAAGAAGCAGAGATTTGAAGAAGCGACAGGAAAAAGCAATTGGGAATTGCTGCCTTTTGTCTTTATAGGGAACAGCTATGCAAGAAAAGCAGTACATCTGAAATTCAGCACATCAGGTATTTTATAGCTAGCATCACTGCAATACACTTCCTATTGTAACGGCCTGCTGGGTTTGAGCCCATAGCATCAAACATTCCGTTTCCATTACCAAAATAATTGCTCTCTGGCTTATAGTATTTCATTGTGCTAATTGCTGTTTATTACTTGTGATGTTTCAGTGTTTTAACTTCTTTTGCTTTGAATGATCGGTAAGCAAGTGGAGGCTGCAGCAGGGACTTCCTGCTTTTTAATAAAACCACTTTTCCTTTAGATGAGAGTCATATTTGTCACCTACAGGATTACCTGCCTTAAAAACAAACATCAACACTGATCAATGTGTCCCTAGTCTGAAATATTCTTTATGGCTACCAGAAAGCAATCTACTGCAACGAAACACAGACTCCTCCCACTGTGTCCATCCAGGTCTCTGCAGAGTAGCTGCCACTCCCTAAAACACAAAGGGACCTGTCGCAACCAGCACCACATGTGTAGGGATAATTGCCCTTGGTTACTGCAGAAAATTCCAGCCAGTTCTTCTACCTCAGTAGCTTTCGAATCGGTTCCTTGAGCACAGGTGGCTACAGTGCGGCAGGAGGCACCTTCCTGGTGCCTCAGCTCAAGGGGTTTTTTTCAAGAGCAGCAAGCTGGCCATAGCTGGCTGTCCAAGCACACTTGATGATGGCAGCTTGTGCTGGGTCGTTATCCACCCCTCAATCCATTATCTCCAGCAAGGATTCAGACAGGCTCACAGAGATGATTTGGCATCATTTCTTTGGCTTTCTGCAACTGCAACAAGCTATTGAAGTGCCTTTTGGCGCTTTGAGCACCACGAAAATAAGAATGAGTCTATAACCATAACGTGACATACCAAAACAAATCTCGGTGTATTTTTTGGTAGTTTGCACCAAGACCAGTCTCAGAACAAACGCTCTGCATCCCATTCAACAAGGCCAAAACGTTAATGAATTGCCATCATCTCGGAGCAGTGCTGGAGGAACGATGACCCAGGGAGCAGGGAATGAGTCCCTCACCTCTTGCAGAACCAGGACTGCCACACAACAGCCCCTTCTCTGCAAGGAGCACCAGGCATCCTGCCTCAGTCCCTCTTGCCCTCTCCTACTGACCAGCTGATAGCATGAAGCGTTACATGGTTTAAGAACTTCTTTTTGTTTCCTTGGATGATAAATTTAATCTCAGTGCTACCCCTCCCCCTTTTTTTAAAAAAAAAGATATGCATGTATTTCATATTTTTTCAGTCCAGCTTAATCTCTTGCAGTTGTTCCATATAAAACCCTGCAGTAACACCCTATTTCCTAAAAGAGATTTTAATCTGGTACAATGATGACTCATTTTCTATAATCCTTAGGAGGAGGGTTTTACGCTTTCTGTCTGTTCAATTGTTGGAAAGTTATTAATAACCCTGTCTCTACAGCAACTAATAGATGTAACTGAAATCACTCCTAACCTTTGTTAGTTCCAATAGTAAAAAATATAAGCTGCTGTACCTTTCCAAATAGAGTTGCAGAGGAGGTTACAGCATCTTAACCGGTTTGGTGTTGTTTTCTGAACAGTGAGCAGTTTGAAAGTCTGAAGGCCCCGTATCTCTCTGTGCAGTGATGACTTCAACCCATTTGTCTATTTATGCCAGCTTTCTTATAGATTCTGCTGGCTTTAACTGAACAAGATAATCTGCATTGTGCAACTGCTCCTCTGCAATGAAGACACAGGATGTTTAAGTGCTGTTTGTGTCTCATGTTCTGCTGACTGCCCAGCTGCCTTCCTGTCGATATTACATGACACTACTTCCAGTCCTTCTTTAGCAAAACACCCACTCTCAATGTTCCAGTCAAATTGGTCTGTCAAATGATAGTTCATCCTGACCCACAGAGTTCAAAATCTGCCACAAATGGGAACATTCTGGATTTCTTTGAAGGTTGTTTTTTTTTTCTTGTATTCAGAAAAGTGGGGTTGGTTTGGTTTTTCCTTAATTCTGCAGAAGAAAAAAAGCCCCCACATCATTCTTCGAGAGCACTGGAGTTAAATGGCTTCATCACTGTTTCACTGAGCGTTTTGTGCTTCATGTTGCCCCTCCCCACTTTAGCAGGATATATTACTCCACATACGCTATACAGTTCCTGGTTTCACACAAGGTATTAGACTGGCTAGCAAAATCTCAGCCTTTGTGTATAATACCAGCTTTTTTTTTTTTTTTGAAAACTTGGTATTTCTCATTTTTATGCTTCTTCACCAGACATTTGTCCATTTTAAGTTTTGCCCTGGAATAAGCAGCTAAATCCCAGTATCAGCAGCTACAGTTTTCTTTGATTTTGTACATGCTGTTGCACTTAGGAGATCTGAATTAGGAGCTTAACCTTCTTGTGATTTCAACACAAGGCAACATAAAAGACCTCCAAGCCTAGGAGCAATCAAAGTAACCACGTTTACTAAACACAGGTGAGAGCTTAGGCTTTGCACATTGTAACAGCACCTGGTCTGAAAGCATTCAGAGGACAAACACCCCCAGGTTAGTTAGACCCCTGGCGTATTTTCACTATGCAACCATCAGCACCTCACTCTACGTCAATGCTTATGTGTAACGCTGAGCCCTAACAGAAACATTGCCTGCCTCTGCCCAGGGCAGCTATATGCACTCAAGTGGTCTTGAGCCCCTCTGCTTTACAAGGTAACTGGTTTTGAGAAGAAAGAACGTTCTTCCAGATAGCAGCTGCAGGAACAGAACGTGACTGGGCAAGCACCAGCAGCATGTTACATATGCACCCAACACAATACCAAACATTTATGTTATGAAAACACATCTGGTACGAGTTGAGTAAATAAATAAAAGGAAATTGATTTCACAGACAAAAGGAAATTAGGGTTTGAGGTTTAGACTTTTGTAAAGTAAAGCTGCAGCATTGGGAAGCTCCAGCAGCTTATCACCACAATATCCAACAACTAGTTCCACCTAGAAAGATGATTTTTAGGACATGTCCCTATCGTTTGGGGGGGATAATGAAACAACCACCACCAAACTGATTTATGCATAAAGCAGTTATTCCTGCAGCCTCTGAAGACACAATTTTTACTCCTACAAGTGCTTCAGTTGCAGCACTAAGAGCGCAGGACTCCACATTGCTGTGCATTCACAGTAGAACATAAACCAGACCAAATCCTTGGCACTGCTGCATCCTCATGCCAATCAATTGAATTGTCTGAATTCCAGTGAGCTCAGCATTCCCCAACAGAACAGAGAAGCACAATAAGCTGGGGCTTGCATGCTTTGCATCACTGATTTTGCTCCAGCTAATAATAAAAAATACCCCCCTTGGCTTTTTCCTATTAACAATTAAACCAACAAACCAACACAAAACCCCACGCACGTGGATTGACTTTCAGAACCTAGATACCTCTGTGTGCACAGCCATCTCCCCCAAAGCTATCAAACATTTAAAATGAGCTTTCCAACTTCCCTGGGAGAGATTTTATGCAGAATCAGCCTGGATTTTTGTCTGGATGCAAAACTCTAGTTCGAAATTAAACCAGCTCATGCTGGCAGTCAAGTCCTGCCACCTGGGAAACAATATGCTACAGGAGGTACTTGAAGCAGGCAGGTGGAAGGGGGGTATGGAGCAAACTGAGTTGGTGCTGATGGTGATAAGCAGAATTTGAAATATGCCAAGAACTCAGTTCTTGCATGAATTTTTGTAGACAATGCTGTTTCTTACAGCATCTCTACAGGACACACACTGCCGCTTAGCATTCAGTGTTCACCACGTCAGGTTTTCCAAGTGGTGTTTGGTGCCACACACCACCTGTGAAACTAGCAAAGTCAACTACCACTTGTCCAACACACAGGTATTATTTCACACATCAGCTTTCACTGACCACAATTCCTGAAGCAAGTGATAGGATGTATGAGATCAAGAAGAAACATCTACAGCCATGCCAGCATTGCCAAGAGCAGGAAGCAGAAGAGTTGAGTACGACAAGTTCTGCTCCTCCATCTAAGCAAACCTGGACTATTCTGGGAGCAAAGTACCCTTCCCTTTGCTACAATGCTGTAGTTTCTTCATCGTTGCTTCAAAACTCAGAGCAGCCCCTCAAAAAAATTCAAGCATGTTAAAATGTGAGGGTTAGGTCTTCACACTTCCACATGAGTAGCAACTAATTCGCAATTAATTGTTAAGAAAACCAACAAACAAAACCTATTTTAGATATAGAAAGAACTGCTTTCCTCTTGCCTCACGCAGGTGAAGCACTTCAACTTGTGAAAGAAATATATCTCTCTCTTAGCAGGTAAAAGCAGGGAGCTGTCTCTCCCAGAGCAGCACTCAAAGGAGGAAAAGTTTGAGGTTTAAAAAAGCGTGGGGCATTCCTGGAACTCAGAACTTCGCCCCCACAGCAAACCTGAACCACCTTTGGCCATCCAACTCAGCGCCGCTGCAAACGCTCCTTGCTCAGAGCGCTTTTGTGTTGAAGCTTTTGATGGTTTTTACTACCTACTGATACCAGTTCAGAGAGAACCCATACCACTTGCTGGTAGGTGTAATTAAACTAACTTACATATTTTTATATCTTACTGGACTTTAAGCTTTTGCCTGGTACTTTTAAGTGGCTTTGTAAGTATGTTTTCTTTATTTACAAGAGATATGGAGAAGATGGCTATTCCAGGGTTTAATATTAAAGCTACATTCAATTTTTATTTTCCTCACTTGGGAAGAGGTGAAGGGAGCTCTTAAGACCATAAAAGATAACCCAGCATTCTTATGCTGACTACAGCCTATTTTTCTTCCCAGTTTTGCATGTCCTTATTAATACATTTAAAACTATCAAATTTTATTCTAATCCTAATCCTTTGATTCATTTTAAAGTGGTATTTCCAGTCAGAAACAACAACCTGATCAGGCACTGCAATTTTTAGATATTAAAATGAATACGCTTTCCTAAGTGAAGCTTTCTGCTTACAGCAGTATCCTTCATATCATGATTTTTTGGTTTGTTTTAAGCAGTCAAGACCAGGCTGGTATCTGTAATGCACAACGTCAGGTTCAATTACTTTAAAAGATATTATTTGCAGAGGAATTTGGCTTTAAAAAGCTAAAACAATAGACGTTAGTCTGCATAATACAAATGGAATCTGCCTGGGGCACATGGACCAAAGCTGGAGAACAAACAAGGCTTTGATGTTTCAAACTGTCTATAACATAACCAATGTCACACAGTGACTCCAAAAGGAGGTGGGGGTGTCAGATGTAACTCCAAAAACAGAAACAGTATTTCATTTATAGTCTTTTAGAGAACCGCTCACACTGGAATGCAATGGGGTTTTTTTCATAAAGCTTCTCCTCAGTAATGTCCACTCAGGATGTCCCCTGGAACGTTAGGATAGGCAGAGCAAAAAACTTCCCTTTTCATAGTTTGAAGGCTTACTAATGGAAAACTGACAGCAGAGTGGAATTTGCTTTTAAAAAGTCAAATTCTGCCATGTTTGAGAAGTAATTCAAGAAGGTATTGGAGGGATGCTGAGAAGCAGAGCACAAGAGGTGGGGGTACCTGGCCCCCTCAGATGTAATCCAGGGGAGAACCCAGCAACAGCGTTAAGAAGCCATGATTTCCTTTAAGGCAAATTTTAAATATTTTGGTTCCATCATCAGCTTTAATGAAAAGATAAAAAGTTTGTTCAGCAAACCCTGTTGTTCTAAATCCTGAGGTGGTAGTGGTGACAGCTAATGTCCCCTTCCTTCCTCCCATCAGAAGCCACCTGCTGCCCCAGGCACAGCTGACTTGTGTGCAGCAACCCCCTCCCTCTGCTTACACGGGGCTCAGCATAGAGGGCTTGCAGGTAAGCTACCTGCAACATCCCAAGAATAGGAACATCACTCAGGATGACTTGAAATGCTCTTGCTTTGCTCATTGACACCTTATTCAGGGAGTATTTAAGATTACCACCAGCCAGAGGAAGTTCCCCATCTCTTCAGAAAGGAGAAGCACTTAAATATTGGGCTTCAAAAAGGGAAAATTCTACTGGGTGGTTAACCACAGCCCAACGCCTCTTTCCGTCACTGACCTCAGCACTTGGGCTTCAGGCAGGAAAAGAAATAAACCTCTCATCAGCTCTATGTGCTAACCCAAATCAGGGAACTGACCAACACTTAGAAAAGCACTGACTGGTTTTGAGTCTGATCAGTTCCTTGAATTCTTGGGACAGAAACTAGTGGCTGGCAGCTGCCGAAGCCCACGTTGCACTCAAATTGTTTGTGGCACTGCCCTGGCCCAGCCTCAGCCTTCCCTGCCCAGCAAGGCCTCACTAGCACCCACAGACCTCAGGAGATTTCTCCCCTTGGCATCTTGGCTATTCCATAAATTAAATCTGATCTAGAGGCTTGGAGCCCAAGGTCTGATAAGCAAAGGAAGGCTGGGATTTACAATAACCCTGCCACTGCAAAAATATACCAGCTTTTTCTATTTGCAAGCCATCTGTAAGTAATCTAGATAAAAAACCATGGGGTCAAGTTGAGTACATAAGCTATGGCATTATGAAACACAGTTTTAAGAAAAAAAAAAGTAATTTCTTCATACAGCAAGTAAAGAAAGAACTTCATCCAACATCCAAACATTTCACAGGTGGTCTGTGCCATAGGTCACTAGCTAAGAAAAGCATCAATAGCTCGTTTTAATGGCCAGAAGACTCACTTCCAGAGCTACTTCAACAAGGGATGGGTAAAAAAGAAGGTTCAGAGATGTCTGAAATGGTCAGAATAAAAGCCTACCAGTGCATGATACCACATCAATCCACAACAACTTATAATACCACATGTAACTTCAAGTATGTCTTCCTAGATCCTGTCACAAGGATTTGTAGCAAAGGGAAGCAACTCGCAATGGTTGGCTGTTGGAATGATCACGGAGGAAACTAGCGCAAGTTAACATTAGACAGCATCTGTGAAATCCTTCAGGAGTTCTAAGAAAACTTTAAAGTCAGGCATTTTCTTGAACACTTCTCATATAAAGTAACTCACCGGGTTTTATCTGCTTACATTGCTCTCAAAGGGGCAAAGTTCAGCTGCCTGGTTTTTGAAAAGGGTGTTTCTGCAATGAGAAACGCTGCCCAAAAATTCATACGAAAACCCCCATCGTGACCATTCTGCTTTCAGCTGCTGCCACAGGAGAACGGTGAGGAGATGCCTTTTCCTGTAAAGCAGGACGCTAGCAGCATTCCCTGTGTGTGACATTTAAAGAGACCTTTCAAATAACACAGGTAATACTGGTTAAGGTAATGGAAATGCTAACAGGCTTTGTTAACCAAAGTGAGTTCTTGCTTTCCAATCTGAAGAAATAAAGATATTTTAAGATTCTTTTTAAGTCTTGACAATGAACTATAAATATTTTATTAGTAAAAAGCAGCAAGTCCACTTTCTCCTTACCAGTCACAATCATTTAGGCATTATTCACTTTGTGTCCTTTTAGCAGCTTTAATCTTTTCTTGAGAAGCTGCTCATCTCCTTGTTCTACAAGAGACAAACAGAAAGGCACTAATTTTATGTAGTTCTTCCCCACTGATCTGTTTGTACTCTTATCTGGGAAGTTCTAGGGCTTTTTCCATTTTTCTGGAATTCCTTCCCAGCCCAGTGCAGGCTGTAAAGTTCTCAGCGAAGCTGATAAAAGCCAAACCACCTCTCCATTTACCCACTTGTGTCCTCAGATGCTCACAACTTTCACAGAAGTATTTTCAATACTGTTCATGTGCTGCCTACAGAGAGTTTCCAGCGATGCTGTGACGACTCATCTACAAGCTGGGGTTTATGAAGGAAAAACAGGAGGACAAGAGAAGAGAGGTCCAACTATGAACTAGTATAATCACTAGGGATAAGATCTGTCCAGTCCTACCCATGCTGCATCTTACTCCAACGCCTAAGGCTGTAATGAGCTGCAGGTTGCAGAGTTTTTCCCCCATCCTCCATCTCATACAAACAAATGCCTAGAAGGATGCATTTATTTACTGCATTTATTATTTCATTCTGAAAGCCTCTGAGTAAGTATGAGCAGTTGCAAATTACATGCAGGGCTTTTCAGCAATCTTCAAAATACTCCCAGTGTCAGAGCATTTTAATACACACCCAGAGTTTGGTAACTTACCAAGCAAGAACAATGTACACTGATCACATCGGGTGCTTTTCTGTCTGCTTGGCATCACCACACAACCGGGTCAGCACAAGTCCTGTCCAGAAAGCAGTAACTCCTGCCCAGTGCAGCCTGTATGTGTTTCTCTAGGCTGCAGACAACTGGCATCGCCATGCTGTTCAAAGCATAGAGTGGAACAGACTGGGGTGTTCATGCACTAACCCTCCCCCATCCCCAGTTACTCACTCAAATGGTGTTTGAAATAACAGAGAAGAGAGCAGGTGCTTCAATACTTACAAAATTAGAAGGCAACCTATGCTATAGAAGTCAGGAGCCCAAGAAAGGATGGGTTTGGGCTAGTTGCTTTTGCTGTTCCAGTTGACAGTGCCAAAACCTCAAGCCTCAATACCAGAGTTGGAGAAACGTTTATAGCAACAGTGCAAAAACTACAAGTCACAGAGGCAGCAGCCCTGCCTAATGCAATGAGCAGCTTGCCAATCTGAGCATTTGATAGCGTTTGCTCAATCTGAAGACTAATTGATCTTAGTTTATGGTCCCCAGGCACAAAGTACACTAGGAGGAGGACAGCAGGAAACTTAGCAGCACCAGGCAGTAACCAAGAGTGACAGCAACAGCTCAAGTGAAAAAAACATAGGGAAAAGTAGAATTTCAAGGAAACTCAAACCTTGAGAACAGGGTTACATGGAACAGTACTTTTTTAGGCAATAGTATTTCACAGAATTCCAGATACCAGTAGTTGGCTGTAAACTGCTTAAATCGAGGCACAGAGAAGTATCAGCCTGGTACAATTGCAATTAACTTTCTACAAATGAAAGTTGCTCTGGTTAAGTACCAAGTACCTACCTCCATGGATGTTTTTGGCTTGGGGTTTTTTGCACATCCTTGTATAATCACACGTTCATTTTATCTGAATAGATACAAATATATGTGTACTGGAGCTGGAGACAAATGCCCTTTGGCACCTCACACTTCCAAACACATTACAGAAAGCCTTTTAGGTTAAAAGAAACAATTGCATTTGAAAAAGCAATTTTTTATCATCTGGTGATGATAAAAACACTTGCACCTTCATCTGCAGGAGTAATATCAAGCTACCAACAAATCTAAGTGTTCTTTTTCAAAGCAAACCAGCATTGCTCTTGACAGTTCCAAAAGAAAAACAGTTCTGTACCTCATTAAAAATGCAGCCATGCTTTTTTTCCCCCTCTAAGTGGATAGCACACAAATGATGAAAAAAGGTTAAATACAAAAGTGAAAGGTGTTTCCAGAAGAATTTTTTTTAAACACAAACACCTGTTGAGCACAGGTAAACGCTGAACAAAATGGTATATAGCACAGAGAACCTCTGAATCAAAATACCATCTGCTTGTATTTTCAGTAGGATGCCAAGCTTTTACATAGCCTAAAGGAAAGGGATACTGATGGAAGCTTGTGCGTGCAAGACTTGTACTGCTTGTGAAACCCTTCATGTAGTCAAGAGCCAGCAGCCCCTGTCAGTTCCTCAGAGGTCTGAGGGAAAAACCCTTCAGCAGTAGTGCTGCCCTCCTGCAGATCAGTCTGGAGGAGAGGACCAGCTAAACTCCAAGGAGATCAAGCAATGCTGCATCAGGAAGAACACTCCTTTGCTCCAGAAATTAGCACTTACTGAGGGGAAGTACAACTGTTGCTGCTTGATATGAAACACTTTAGGCAGTGAGTGAAGTCGTAACAGAAGTGCTGTTCTAGTGCTGTTTTCTTTGGTATGTATATTGCCAGAGGAAACAGACCCAAGAAATCGGTGATTTTTAAACAGCATGTCCACTTCCAGCCAACACCAGCAGCAACAAACAATTACAAGACATATTTCCTCTTATAAATAGTGACCACTGACTACATCAAGTCACCACTTCCAGAATTAGATCCTCAGACTTAATCCACTTACAGGCAACATTTCTCAGGGAAGATCCTAGCTACTTCCTCTTCAACAGAGTGGCAGCAATATTTACCATACAGAAGATCCAACAATTGACAAACATTCCCAGATAACTATTGTGACAGGAATATTCAACCCCTTCCAGATAAAATTAAGTGCCTACTAAACTGAAACTTTGCAATTGCTCTGTAGAGCAACAGAGGTAAGACACTTCAAAATACCCTGCATCTCTTGACAGCGCTGATTCACGAACTTTAGCTTACATCAGCCTACTTCCCTTCCAAATGAATGGTTTAAATATTCCATAGAAATTGAAATTTTTATAGCTCTAGGTATTTTAACTACTACATTGTAAATATTTTGTATATGTGGACAGTAATAGCCACTACAAATATACTTACTTGTACTTTTTATTAGCTGTATTAATGCAGATTGGACCCAGTATCATTTGAAAATGTTATTTGTAATTGATTGATTTGGAGGCAAGCACAGGAGCTAGCCACCCATGAATTAAAGTACCATTCATAGCTAGACCTTTCATGAAAGTCAGCCATTTGAAGCGCTGCACCATTTCTCAAGTTCATTTGTTAAAAAGGCAACTAAGATGCATCTCTTCCTTACTGGAGTCACCAAAGAAAAGGCAAAAACAATTCCAGAACCTGCTAATACCTCTCAAGGTACTGTGATAGCCCCCCATGGACTAGCAGTCAAAACACCTTTAATCGCAGTCTGACCTGGGGCTTAGATATATCCTCTCCAGCAGCTGTTTGTTTTCTCAAAGTAAGTCAAACCTAAGTGTGCAGTAAAGATTCCATGCTTAAGTCAAGCTGAAAAGCACTTCAGTGATTTTCAAACTGGCTCCAGCCACACTACAATCTTTCCTTCCAAAGCAAGAATTAAGGAGAAGTTTCCCTTTCATGATAGGCTGGAAAGGTTTTCTTTGTCAGTGGTGGTTTGTTTGGTTGATTTTTTAACCAAAAACACCTCATGCAAATGTTTGTTGCTTTCCCATCCGCTGAGAAACACCAATTGCTTTATGTGTTTCCCTTCCACCTGCAGCTGAATGAATCAAGAGGGAAAAAGCCATTGATCTATCCTTACAGGCTAGCAGGGAAAAAAAAAGTGTTAAAAAAATCAAGTTAAATTAAAATCCTGTATTTTATGCAACTTACAGATAGGTTTATGCTTGTGTTCTTGTGATTTTTTTATAAAGTGCAGTAAACAAAAATATTTAAGACACCCTAACAGTTCAATATACTCACAGTATGTAGCCACTAATCAATTTAAGCGTTTAACAGCAATTTGAAATTGTATGGAATTTTTAATTTTCAGCCTAGTATATCCTTAAAACTGAGGTCATGACAACATTTTGGTTGGCATGCAAGATTCTGCTGAAGTTACAGAAAAGCTGTGATTATCTAGCTTGAGTGCCTTAGGAACAGGCAGTGCAATAAAACATTCAGATTCCTTAACAAACCCTTAAGAACCAGGTCACTGAAACAAATGATCGACTGGTCATATTACACACCTTAATGTAGGATCTTAAAGATCTTACATTAAGATCATTCTCTCACATAAAGGAAGAGAAACAGAATGGGGTAGTAAAATAAACCTTTCATCCTCCTGGTTTTAAACGGTAACTCTGGTGCCAGAGGCAGGGTGCCCTGAGAGACACCGATTCAAAACCAACTTAATTCCGTTACGCTCCCATCAGGGAAGGCCTGAATTAGCTTTCACTGCAGGACAAACTCCACTAGGATTACCCACATTCCTTCTCAATGTCCTGCACGAAGAGGCAGTTTTAGAAGGCACAGCACACGCACGTAAAACCCACGCGGGTAAGTTAACCTTGCGCCGCAGCAGCTTCTGAATTAGCAGCAGTGTCCTGCTGTGCTTCCTCCACAACAGGGGGTGCATCGGGAGCTGGTAAGTCATTCTCCCCTCCGGTTGCTGGGGTCACCGCAGCACTCTCATCCTGTGCTGCAGGTCCAGCAGCAGCTGCTGCATCGGCCTCTTCTGCAGCTGTCTCGGCTTCAGTGACTTCAGCCGTCTCTTCTTCATCACCTTTTAAGAATTTATTTAATACAACAAAGAGAGTAAAGTGCATGCATGCAACACAAAGTCACCAAATACTTTTTACCACTGGTCTCCTTCAAATTTAAAACAAAAAGCTAAGCTTTGCGATCAGAATTTGATCATTAACCAGCCCATATTGTCTAATGTGGCACCAAAAAAAAGATGTTTACAAGATGAGGAAACCATATTCTTAATTACCGAGTCTCATAAGTGCTTCACTGCAATAAGAAAAGAAACCGTGGCTTAAAGCAAGTGACTGCAAGAGGTGGGAGTGCAGGGAAGGATAATTAAGGACCACACCAAGCGCTGTTTCAAACCCACTGTGCTGAAAGGGCCGGTGACAATGCACTCACGGGCGTCACACGATTCTTCTTCAGCTCACCCCCAGCAGTGGTGTTACCACACTGGGAATAAGACCTTTGCTCCCACACTGAGAAGCTCCAATGGAGTTAATCACCCACCAGACTCACAACTTAGAAGTGCTGCAAGTCAAGATGTCCCTTCCCTTTGCACAGACCTATTCCCAATGTGGCTAATTTGGCTGGCAACAGCTACAGCTGTACCAAGCCCAACGAGGGATTATTTTTCAGGTGGGTTGGGTGCCATCTCTCAGCTCTACACTGCCACAGGTACTCTGTTATTCCTACTCACCCTGCTTTCTTTAAAGCTATACTGAACACACTGTTACCCCACAAGAGCCACAGTACTCAAGAACGAACAGCAAGATCGGAGAGGCAGAATAAAGCAGCTGAAACTAACTATGTAAGAAAATAATTTGCTAATTTTAGGCAGTCACAGCACACTTAACTGGAGATATCATCAACTTATGACTGACCATTTTCTTTTTACAAGTCCTTGCTGTCTTTTAAAAACTTGTTGGCACTGCTGTGGGTGGGACACTGTAGAACCTGAAAATCCCACCGCTTCCCATCCATGGGTTACTCCCAACCCAGCTGAGACAAGTCATTAAAAACTAACAGCACAGAGCAGCCAAGGTGCACAACCACCATGCAAACATGCACTGGGATCACGTTAACAGAGAAAGGTGTACACCGAGTGTTCGTTGCAAGGTTACCACTAGAACCAACACACCACATGAAAAAATAGAACTGGAAATAAAGTTTGGAATACAGTGTAAACTAAGTGAGAACAGAAAGGAGAGAGCTTAAAGAGACATAGTCAGAATCTACTTTATTCTTCTATATCTGTTTAAAAACTAAAATAGATCAATTTAAAATGTCAGTTTTCTTATGCTAGTGCAAGCTTATCTTTTTGCATTCAGGTTTAAACACAAGTCTATTCATCACCCAGTAAAAACCAAAGGTTTGTTATCATGCAACCTGATCATGTCCCTTTAAGAGAAAGCTATATTTCAAAAAACTACAGTGATCACACAAAGAACAGACTAACAGCCAAGCTCAGCATTCAGTACATTTTATTGGACAGTCAAATATAGAGTGCATTCATTCAGAACAGCCAGCGTCTCCATCTCAGATCTGCCTTCCACAAAGCAGATTCAGTAATAAGCTCAATATGGTTTGGCCTTGCAAACATAGATAGCTCTCAAAGTCTCACAAGTAAGGAGTTTTACAATAGAAGGTATAAACTCATCCCAAGGTAGGCTGCAAGGTACGCAATGGTGAACGACTGTCCTTTGTTTCTATTTAACTTCCTCAGGTTTGGAAAGAGATTTCACTTGTATTTTAGTCTGGAAAGTGTAAAAGCAGAGTATAGATTAGAAAGATTGAATCAGCTTGCATCAAGTTAAAAAGAAAAGTCATTGCTAAAAAATGAAGGAAATCAGGATCAAGTTTAAAGGAGACACATGCAAATGGAAGACATTATTTAAGTATTTTCTAAATAAGCAAGTAGAATGTTCTGCAGGGCAAACATCATTTTACCGTTCAAATGATGTCCCAGATTCCCTACTGGTACTTCAAGTCAGGCTTCTGCCAGGGCCTTTTTTTAATCCCTCCCTAGATTTGAGAGTAGCTTTCACTTATGAAGAGCTACCAAAAATTTGCTATTAGATCTCTGTTAAATCATTTTACACCATTGAGTATCATTTAAACTCTCTGATAAACAAACAAGCCTAGAATAGCATTTGATTGTTTCTCTTGTTTTGACAGCCTTGTTTGCTACACACAGTTCTTTATAACAGACATTTTGGGTTTGGGCATAAGAGGAGAACTATCCTTGGGATGAGAAAAGCTAAAAATCATTCGGATCAGGAAGGTTTTTCTCTGATCAGCTGCTCCCTAGTATTAAGTTCTCCCCACTAGAAAGTTCTTCTCTTATGGCAGGACACACAGTAAGTACGTATGCCATGAATGTGCTGTTTGGAGCACTGCTTTTTAATCCAGCACTTCATATTGTTACCAGCAGTGGTTTAGACCTTCTTTTAAGCTTGATTTTATGTCACCCTAAGTACTAGATTACTCTGAGAACAGAAGTTTTAGTTGCCCTTATCAGCAACGCTTACTGTAAAGAAAAGCATCAGGGCTATCTGACTCTAAAGAACCTGTGGGGAAAGAGCAGGGGCGCCTCTGGGGAAAGCAAAACTATGGTAACACTGTGACAAGGTACACACAAAAATAGGACTATGCAGGGAGCAGGAAAAAACGGGGAGGAAGAGAGGTGTCAGTTCCTTTGAGAAAGCACACAGAGGATTCCACAGGAAAAGTAAGAACAGAAACCTCTTTTGGGAGGGTACAGTTGGGAACGAAGGAGGATTTTAGAGAGAGCTGATTCAACAGTAGTTTTGCATTGTAAATTGGCTACTCAGAAGTCCAATTACAAACTCCGGGTTGAGCATTTACTCAGAGTTCCAATATTAGAAATAATACTGGAAACAAGTTTCAACTGTGTTCACTGTATAGTCTTAGAAATGTTTTGGACTTCTTACTGTCAATAGTAAGGGAGGCAGCAATTATCTGCCATTGGTTGTGAGACACTGACATAAATTACTAAGCAGCACAAGATTATGGGATGCCTAGAGAGTACCCAAAGTCAGAATTAGATAAATTACAGGGCACTTGAGTACTCTTACCCCAGAATTGGGCAACACAGGTATAGACCTAGGTGGTCAACAGCACCAAGCACCACTGACTCTGCGGGTATCCCACCCAAACAGTTTGGTAAACTAGGGTTAAAACTCAGTACCTTGCAGAAGGGAACCATCAGAGAAAAGAGGGAATATATATATACTGGCATAATTTTGAGGGCCCTGGAAGGTTTGCTTAATGCTTTCATGCCTATCAGGTTCCTTTGAACATATTAGTCAGAACACAATGACTGCAACCCTAATTTCTTCCTCAAGCAGCAGATGACTGGGTCACTAGGAGAAAATACCTATTTTGGTCCTGGTTAGATTCTTTTATTTCAAGGACAAGGAAGGATTACTTTAAAATTGTGGGCAAACTCTCAGCATTTAAAGAATTAAGTTTAAAAATGGTATTGCTTCCAGCTGCTTAAGAAAAAGGAAATTAAGGTGTTCTTCCATTTTAAACCTTAAAACCTGTAATTTTAAAGTTCTAAAACTAGAGGATATGTTGTGGAACTTCAGACTAACAACTTTCAAACTAAAGCACTTTAGAGGCAGACAATTCAAAGCATGTTATCACATTGGAAATAAAATTTAAGATCAACATACTTTTGATGTATTCTTCCTGTGCATGCAAATATATTAATTCTCTAAAAAATACGGAAGAGCTTCAAGTGCTACGGCTTCATGAATCCCTTTATTTTTTTAAATAACAACTAAATAAAAATATAAAGGTCCTTAAAAAGCTATTTTTTCTAATTGCCTTTCCTAGCAAGGCCACACTTGCCAAAGTTCCATCTTTTATCTTAACACTGCCGTAACACTAATTGATGTAGACAGAGACCACATTCCATTGCGAGTATCTGAACAAACATGGTCTAATTATTTAAGCATGGCAAAGCTACCTAAGGATTTGCCATACATTTAGGTGGTGTCTGCTTTTTATTTTACGCTAAATTAGAACCCAAAAAAGGGGCAAAATCAAAGCTGTCAGATAGGAAATGGGTCCAGCTTACAGGGCTTTTATTTTTAAAAAAAAATTAGGTTTTGGTGTAGAACTGTGTGTTCCCTGTTGGCACATGGCCTGGAGCCAAACTGTTGAGTGAGAAAAAGATATTATCTCCTCCCCCCAACAAACAAAAGAACAAAAGTGATTTTGACAGCATTATGCATTCAGTCAAGTTTCATTAAGCTTCCAGTAAATCAAATGCAAATACCCAATATACAGTTAATGGTTCACACATCGACTCTCCCTATCCCAAGAGACTCCTGCGGGTAGATCACAGGTCGGATTCACCACCTAAACATAAAGCCCATTCCCAAAATCTGTGCAGAAGTGGCTTTCTAACAGAACACTGCACAAGACCTTTGTCTTTACTCCCACAGGCAGAGCTCAGACAAGGACTCGGACGGGGTCGAGGCCTCATTAGGCAATGTGGAAATCCGTTCCAGATCCTCCTGTACCCGGGGAACAAGAGAAGAGCACAACTCACCCCTGCTCGACCAAGGTTTGTTTTTCCGTCCCTCAGCTCTCTCATGAAGAATATTCATATGTTCAATGTAGTTGGTGCGGGATGTACTGACTATTCTGTAGGCCTGGAAGGAAACCATACCTGAACTTATTGCTACATCCCATCAAAGTTACCAAACAAAAAGAAGGGAGAGAAGGGTTTTTAAGCATGTCCTTCACGTCATGTTGAAAAGCATACTGAATTATGCTAAGCAAGGCTAAAAGAAAACAACCCCACCAAAACTAGTTTGCTTCTTTTGTTATGCTAACACATCTGCACATTTCTTCACTGTTAGAAAGCAAGCTTTTGGAGTGCTGCAACGTCTGAGGAACTGAACATAGCTTTTAAAGAGACAATTACAGACAGATTCTTTCTTTAAATAAAATTTTAAAATCCTAAACCCCTCAAAACTACAGTAAAAAGGTGACAGCAAGAGAATGTGTTATTCCTTCAGCTAGGCAATCACACGAGTTTGATACGTGGAACAAGCAGAAGCTACTTGCCACTCAAGACAATTATTCTGTGGGAGAGGAAAACAGGTACCTCTCTGGGATGTGTTAGTAACTATCTCAAGTCTTAGTGGGGGTGAGAGGAAACTATGAAATGGGAGGCTTTAGGGAGGTGAAGCACAGGGTCTGAGATACATTTAAATGCAGGGAAGAGAATGATTACCTAGAAACACAACAAAAGTAGATCTTATGCTTTAAGTAATTAATGCTCTTTGTGCCCCAGTTAACGGGGTTCATAATCTTCCCCTTGTGGCTTCAGACAACTTCACATCTATCTCACCCACTTTGATCTATTCTTAATGTTTGTGGTTGATAAGAGGAGGCAAGGGTGCCTTTCCCCATCTTTGGATACACAAAATCAGCTCAAGAGAGCCAGTGAAACTCAACCCTATCACTTGCCTGTTTTACGGTTAACTTTGACATCCAGTGCTGTGGTTGTTCTTAATGGAAAACATATCTATCTAAAATTATATGAAGTTAAAGTTAGGCTGTATTTGATTATATGATATGACATCCACGTTCAATTCAGGGTTGGTGTCTTGGCCGTATTCTTTAACCCAGGACACACCATGCAGACTCAGAAAGCACAAGCAGCTCCGCTCCCAAACACTTACATAAAACAAACCGCCGAACGCAGCAACGCCAGCAAGGAGATAGTAAATCATGCTCTCTCCAGAAGAGCCAGGAACACTCCCAGATGACATGGGGCGATGAGGTGCTATAAAAAAACATTATTACTGACATTGATGTAAAGTGCTGCTAAAATACCATCACAAAACAGAATGATGGAAGTTGAGCTCCGTAAGGGAAGAGATGACTTAATGGAGATGTTCAGGTTAGTGATGTTTAGTACAGCTGAGTGCCTGTAGTACAGGACATGGTGCTTAACTGAACCAGGTGCATAGCTGAGCTCTTCAGAAGGGTGCAAGGTTTTCTGTAAACTATGCTGTCCGCAACTTCTGAGTACTAGATGGAGGCTATACAGATGAAGGAACTACTTAAGGGATGGGGAAAAAAACCCAACAAAAAACCAAATTCGACTGTCCTTATTCAGTTTTGCTGCAGTCATTACCATAAACCCTCTTCAGCTTAATAAGACAACACACCAACAAACCCCACCTTTTCCTTTCATTGTCAAGCAGAGTGCTGACACTTAGATATACGCCCACAGCCTCAAGTATTGGCCAACAGGGCAGCCAGGCAGGATTACACAATTTTACCCCTGATCGAACAGGCATTCCCTGGAACAGCAGCGTTTGCCGTTTCCGTTCCGTCACCATCTCTGCACTTTGACGCCTGCTATAGCCTCGGATTCCTCCGTACATCCCAGAGACCCCACAAAAAACAACACACAGTGCTGTTGATCAAGAAAGCTTTCAGCAGACTCTTGTTGACTTCATCCCAGATGAGCAGCATAGATGCGAAACGCCTGTCGGAAGGGTGCTCGTTGTACACAAAATGGGTCTCTGGGCGTTGCAGCCGGTAGCGGCAGGAATAGTCTCAGTCTCAGTACATCGCCATCGGGTGACAGATTATGTTTAGCAGCATCTGCCGCGTGACACGCTTCCCAGGCTCCGATGGTCGGGCAGCCTAAAGGGTCTTCTCTCCTTCATATACGCGTCCTGCAGCAGCTTCTCGGGAATACCTTCCTCGCAAGGGCTGCACCTTACAGGCAGGAGAGCGCTCTGCGAGCCTGCAATCGCCCTCCAGCGGGGCCGGGGGATGCTTTGCGTGCTGGTTACACAATTCCCGACGCGCCGAGAGCCATGGCTGCACCGCACCGGGCTGATTCACGCTCCCTCCCGGTGCTCGCAGGCCACGGAGGAAGCCGCTGAGCGCTACCCGCCTCGGGAACGGGGCTTAACCCTTCTGCGGTGGCGGCGCCGGGGTGGGAGCGCAGACAACGGCGGGCGCCTCGCTGAGGGAGGGGGGTTGCACCTGCCAGTCACCGAGCCTGCTTCCAGGGAAGGGGGGGGTGGGCACACAGGACGCGGGGACGGCCCCGCCGCTTCTCCCAAGGGCGAGGAGCCCGGCGGAGCCACGGGCTCCCCCGCAGGAACACGACGGAGGCTCCAAGGCAGCCGGTTCCCAGCGGCGGTCCCCTCACCCCGCGGGGAGCCGCGGCTGAGCGCTGTAACCGACCGCGCAGCGGCTGCGCCCCGAGCCCGCCGCGCCCGGCCCGGCCCCGCTCCCCGCCCCGCCGCCACAGCCCCCGGCCCGCGACCTTCGCGCGTCCGCCCCGTGTCCCCCCCCGCGCCCCGCTGCGGACAGGCGGCGGCGCGTCACCTCTACCCTCCCCGTCCCATCCCGGCCCGCCCCGCGCGTCCCCCCGCGCCGTCCCATTGACCTCTACCGGCCCCGGGCCCGGCTCCCGAGCGGTCCCCCGCGTACCGCGCTGCTTGAGGCGACTCGCAACAGAGGGAGCCCTGCTCAGGCGAGAGGCCAACGCCTGCGAGGCGGCCCTGCAGAGATACATGGCGGCGAGAACCGGGGAGCGCAGCGCACCGCGAACCGCCTGACAGCGCAAAGCTCCTGCGGCCGCTGCAGAGGACACCGGCCTCCCGGCGCCCCTCCCCTGCGCGGCGGGGCGGGGCCGCGGCGCAATGGGCGGGGCGGGGCTAGCCCCGCCCCCGAGCCGCGTGCCGGCGCACCTGGGCACGGCTCCCGGCAGGGCCGGGGGGAGGCGAGTCGGAGCGGGTGAGCGGCGGGGCGTGCTCGGGATGCGGAGCCCGCGCCGCAAAGGGAGGAGGCGCCGAACTTCCCCGGGGCCCTGCGCGGGAGGCAGCCATACCTGCCGCGGCCGCTGCAGCGCTGGCTGGGGGATCGGGTGCGGGCTCTCCGCCTCGCGCAGGCGGCGGTATCCGGAGCTGCGGCCGTGCGAAGGCCCGGGCTGTGCGGAAAGGCACCGGGACGGCGTGAGCCAGCGGGGGCAGTTACCGCGGTGAGGAGCTCACGGCCGTTCTGTGAAAGCAAAAGGTCTCCCGGTTCCTTTGCCCACAAATCCCGGGAAGAGCTCCAAAGAAATTAAGTAAAGCCACAGCAGAGGGCATGGAGGTGGAACACCGGCACAGCGGAGCCTGGTGCTGGTGGGAGAATGCATGAGGAGCGCCCGTGGGATCACATTGCCTGCTAAAGCCATGGGCATGCCTCACGGCCAGAGCTGTGCCACCGCTCTTCTCTCCACCTCCACAGGCCGTTTCCCCCTTTACCCATCCCTTCCCCATACGCAGCTTTGACACTCCCTCGGTGATTACTTCATGCTGTGTTCTGCCCACTGTCACTCTGCCTTTTGACCTTGACTGACCTTGAGGCATACTGAGCTGTGAGTGCGCAGGAGGCAGCACTCCCCTACAGCACAGCGCTGAGGTTGTGGGCAGGGCTCAGGCAGTGAGGATCCTAAACAGGCAGGCAGGGACAGCCAGCCTCTCCTCCGCACCATGTGCAGCCCTGGGTGCAGCTGCACAGTCCCCCTCTACTACCCCAACAAGCAGCGCAAAACTAGTACTATTCAATCAGCTCTCAGCTCCTGCATTTCCAAGGAACAGATCCCTGAGGAATGGAGGATACTCCTCCCTATGACACCAGAGAGCTCCAAGGTGTGTCCGGAAAAGCCTATGCAATAGCCACCAAGAAAGGGACAGACTAATGGGCTGCAGATCAGTTAAGCAGTCTCCAAACTCAAGATGAAGATCTCCCCTTTGCTTTACAAAAATACAGAATGCAATTTGTGTGCCACAGCAAAAGCTTCATTCCTGCTCTTGAGGGGGGGAAAAAAGTAAGTCATCAGTTTGGACCACATAGGACTGTGTACAACAGCACTCCAGGACTGGATCAAGCTTGCAAACAGATGTCTCTCTGACTTGGCATCTCAAAATGACTAGGTCAAGCTTTTAAAGCCTACCCAGTCAAGGCTAACTTGAAAGCTGCTGCTTTGATGTGTGAAGTAGCAAGCACACATTTTGGCAATTGGTGCAGATGAGTTTTATGATGTTTCCCATAAATCCCATTCTTTTATTTGCTTATTTTATAAAGTTGGCAATGGCAATGACAGCAGGGCACAAATACACTTAACTTGTGGAAAATTTGCTGAACTCTCTCTGAACTGATGTCTAATTTCCCTATACACCTTCTGAAAGAGTTCTGAAAAGCAACATAGATAAACAGTGTAACAGAAACACCACATAAAGAGTCTCAAGACCAGTAGAATGAGATATAAACAGCAAGAGAAGTCTTTGTAAGTTTCTTCCAGGGGTTGTAATTTATTTCAGAACTCCGCACATGAAATGTATGAACATGGAAGTATTTAGACACTTCACACTTCTGCTGTGCTCACTTATTTGTAGGTCAACTGGTGATCATGCTACTTCTTACCGACTATGCCGCCAGCCTAAGGAAAAAGAGAAAAAAAAAAGCCTCAGCAACAAGGAATTAGATTAGAAGCACCTCAGAACCTGCTGTATTTTTAGCCAGGGGGGAGTATTTATGGGAAAGGTAACCACAGCGCTACAAGTCTTTCTGTACCTAGTTCAAGCAGTTCTTTTGTGCGGCACGTTAGCTGCTCTGAGGCCACAACCCCCAAGAGAATTTTTACCCAGCAGGAACACAACCACGTGTTTTTACACAGAAAAGGACACCCACCACACACAATTTGCACTACAGTGCACATCCAAGGGCTCTGACTATACCACTCTTACGTGTCCTATACAAGTGAAAAATAAGAAGAGTGCTTCCCTCTATAAACCTCGAAAAATAGCTTATCATTGCCTTTTTTTTCATAATTTGTTTCATGACCTTCATCTCCTTGCCACTAAGGCACTTGTATTCTCTCTGTGGCCTAAATCTACTACAGACACTATAAAAGACGTGTTATTTTCCAAAAGCCTGCGTGTCAGAGACAGAAAGCTGTGGGTGATTATGCACACAAACAAACATATGAAAATATCAACCAGTCCCCTCGCCACTTTAACACTGGGAATGGGTTAGAAGAACAGCAAGAGCCAAGATGTGAAGTATTAAGGAAAAGAAGGGAAGAAAATAAGTCATTCCAAAATCCTGATTGCTAACAGAAACCAAGGCTCTGCAGAATTTGTGTTCAGCTCAGTCCAAGGCATGAGTATGTACACACTTACTATGAACATCCTGTGCACTTATGTCCTCGCTCTGCTTTTCTTCTTTCATATTCCATTACATCTTCATTATGTTGCTTGAAAAGCTATAAAATAGCAGCATACAATAAACAGCTATAAAATGCACAGCTGGAACCAGAGAGCAAAAAGATTTGTGCAGAATTCCCATTCTTGTAATGTAAATTAATGCACAACTGGGACAATGCAGAGTAAACACTCTGAAAATTACCATCAATTGTCCAGTGAGGCATTTTTTCTACAGCTTTCTCAGGGATATTCTGCTGGCTGGATGAGGGAGAGAGCGAAGATCCCACTGTCAATCAACCACACCAAAAACAGGGAGAGCCTCGCAGAGAAGGCACCCCACCTTGTAAGGTGCTGTCATCCTGGTTGCAGTGCTTATCCCACACATTTCTTTGTGAGAGGAAGTAAGGTGTAGTATCAACATTGGGGAAAATAACATTAAAGCCTTAAACCAACAGGCTTGAAGAATTAATTCTTCTGTTTCAAATTTGCAAGAGAGAGAAGCTGAATTGATTGTCTATTTTTATAAAGACCACCAGAGATTTGGGAAAACAAACTAATCAACATATTGTGCTTCAATCTTGGCATCTAGTATGACCATCCATCACTCTAAGCATCTAAGTAGATGGCAGTCACTGCTTTCAGACCACCATGGTTTGGGAATAGTTAAATTCAACAAGAACCAAGTGAAAACACTTACAAAAGCCCACAAGGCAGCACTGGTGCTGAAAGCCAAGCCAACTCCAAACCAGTTTGGTTGGGCATAATTATGTTTTCTGGCAACAAACGCAGAACGAGTAAAAGCTGAAAGGGCAGAAGATCACAAACAGGTTAACGTTCCTTCCTCGGGTTTGGCCCACCGAGTCAATTCCTGACACTCATCCAACCCCGGTAAGGAACCCAGCGAACCAGCCCGGTTATCACACTGCCCCTACCACTGACACAGCTCACCCGCCGGTACACACACGGCGACACGCACAACCCCGAGGGGGAGAGAGAGGGGCCCTGGGGCACTGCCCACCGCTGACCGCGGCACATCTCCCCTCTCCCCGACCGCACAGCCCCTTACCGCGCCCTTTGCTACCACCGCCCCGCAGCTCGCTCCCCGCTCCGGCCGGGCCTGCCCGCCCCACGCACGGGGCGGCCTTCCCGAGGCCAGCCGGCAGCACAGCCGCGGCGGGCCCTTCCTCCGGCCTGGAACCAGCACCAGCCTAACGCAAAAGCGGAATCACGGGACCCACTCGCTCGCGTTTAAAAGCCGCAACCAGACCCCCGGCCAGAGGAGACCGGCCACCGCAGCCGGCTGGAGCCCCGGCCGCGACCACAGGCGCACGGCGGCAGCCCGCTAACAGAGCGCGGCAGGCCAGGCCGAGCCAGCGCGGACTCTCCGCTACCGAGGTCCCGCTCTGACCCCGCCGCCGCTCACCGAGGCCGGGCGTCCGCGCCACCAGCCGCACGCCCTTGGCGGCCGCCAGCGCCATCTTGTCAGGTCGGCCGGGCCCCGCCCCGCCCCGCCCCTTCTCCGAGCGCCGCGAGGGGTCGCGCTGCCTGACCCCCGCCTCCCCCCGCGGACCCGGCGCTGCGAGGCCGGGCTGGCGCTGCGGGCGCGGGTAGAACGCGGCCCGCCGCCCCGCTCCGCCCCGCTGCGCCCCGCCAGGCGAGCCAGCCGCCGCGCGACCTGCAGTACAAGCACCGGGGCCTGACTCAGCGGGCGGGGCGCCGCTCCCTTCCCCGGCCCGGCACACCTAGCGGGGGCGCGGGCGGGGCGGGGCCCGCGCGGGGTCGCGGCGCATGCGCACGGTCCGCCGTGACCCGGCTGGGGAAGCCCTCCGCGGTGGCCATTTTGGCGGTGCCTCTCTCTGGCCTGCTCAGTTACCACGTGAGCCGCCGCCCGGGGCTCGGCGCGGCGCGGGGCAGCCCGGCGCGCAGACGGCGGCCGGGAGGGGCCGGGCTCCGCGGCCGGCGAGAGCGCCTCGGCTTGAGGGAGGGCTGGGGGGGTGGGGAGGCGGCGGCGGTAGCAGCAGCAGCCAGGTTCCGGCGGGGAGGCTCCCGGCAGCGGCGCCCGAGCGGCGGGGACGGGGCGCAGCCCGCTCGCCCGCCCCCCTCCCCGAAGCCCCTCGGCGGTGCCGGAGCCAGCGGCGGGAGCGGGAGCGGCAGGGAGGATGCCGTCGGTCAGCCTGCCGCCCAAGGAGAACGCGCTCTTCAAGCGCATCCTGGTGAGTGGCGGGACGGGAGGCCCGGGCTCGGCCGCGGCGGGCCGCGCAGCCCCTGCCCCTTCGCCTTGGCCGGGATGGCGGGGAGCGGAGCCCCGACGCGGCCCCGCGGGCCTAGCGCCGCCACCCCGGCCCTCGCCGTGCCCTGGCCGCCCGCTCTTTCCTGCCCGGGCAGGCCGGGCCGAGGGGCGCCTGTCACCCGCGCCCTGTCCCGCCCGGGCGCGGTCCCTGCGCGGCCGGCCGCGTCTCCCCGCTTCCCCCCCCCCCAAGCTGGTGCCCGCTCCCGGGCGGGGCCGCGTCTGTGCCGGAGGGGCTGCCCTGTGCCCCGGCGCCCCGCGACCTTCCGGAGGCTCTGCGAGAGGCCCCCCGGGCCGGCCGGCGCTGCCCGCGGCTCGGCAGCGGCTCCGTGGGAAGACCCCCGTGGCCGCTTCATTCATCGGCTGGCTGCCTCCTGCCGCTCTGCTCAGCACCCTCCCTCGCTTTTCTCTTTCCTTTCTCCTTTTCCTTCAATCCCAACAACTCGGGCTGTCGCCGTAGCTGGCAGCTAGGCTTGTTGGTCGGTGGGGGTGATGCCTTTTGAAGGAGGAAGTGGAGAAGGACGAAGGGTTTTGAAGCCTTTCCGAAGCGTCGCTCGCAGCTAGCTCGCGTTAAAGCCTGACAACCCGGTTTCTGGGTGGCAGCCGGCATGCCGATGAAAGGAACTGCAGTGGAGTTGAGGCCAAAAAACCTGTTGTTTAGAATAAGGTGAAGGTGGCGTGCAGTCCCCAGGACCGCCAAAGCGTGCACGGTTTGCTTGCTTCTGAAGGAACTTGTTTCAGCTTTGATGTGGTGTTTCAGGGGCCTTGTGTTTCTGAGGAGCTGGGGTGGACTGAAAATGGCAAAATTATCTTAGTGGGCAGCTAACATTTTTATCAAATCAGTGGGTTTATTTAGAAGATTCTCATATCTGGGTCGAGCACTGAATTGTTTTCTGTCAAAAAAAAGTCAGTTTTGACTAAAAATCCTGTCCTCTTCCAAGGAGGCTTAGACTACTGTTTTGGATCCCTCCAGAGATCAGAAGTAAGATGAATACTGTAGTCCTCTTGGAGTAAAAGCACTTTGGGAGGGAAATATGCGTATAATCTTCTGTCACTTTTTTTTTTAAAATATGTTCTGAAAATGGGGTAAACCTATAAAAGTGAAAATCCCTGTGTGTGGGCATCTCACCATAAGCTACACAGCTTCAGTTTGGGTTAGAAAACGGGTAAAGTGAGCTGTAAAACTTCTCGTTTGAAAGATTCAGCCCTGCTTGGGGGCTGTATGACCTTGTACTAAGTGATTTTTGACGTGTTACAAGCTGGGAAGCAGTAGCCTCATCGTTCGTATACTCATAGAATCATAGATTCTATAATTCTATGAGTATACTCATCCTCCTTTCCCTTGAGATTGGCCTATATGGTTATGAGATAAACTGAATCAAGGAGCCTCTCTGTGTTTAAAACTGACTGGGATTTTGATTTTGGCTTTGGTGTTTTTTTCTTTCCTGGGCTGGGTGCATGGCTGCCTCCAGTATTTGTATGGAGGGCAGGAACGAGGGAAGAATAACAGTTTGGAGAAAATGCTGGCTCAGTACATGCGAGATGGATAAAGCTTCGCAGCTTGGTTCAGATCAGGAGAGAGAAGGGCGTGCTCTGGTCCAAGCAGATTTTTATAGGCTGAAGCAACTTTCATTTCGTCCTTTTTTTAAAAACTGAAAATCTTTAATAAAAATACAAGTGCTTAAGGTACTGGGTAGGCTAAAAGTTATTTGGGCATTTTTGATATTGACCTGTATCATGCAGGGATGAGCCTGTGATCTCTGTGTAGTCAAGTGCTAAGGCTGCCCAGTGATGAGGTGTCTTTGTAACGTGTGCTAAATAGGAAAGGCTTGAAGCTGGTTTTCATCACACTGAAAATTTGCCTAATGAAACACTTGTCTGCCTTGTTATGGATAATGACCTTACTCTGTGAAGTTGTGATTTCGTGTTTGACTTGAATTAGCTAGACGTCTTTTAGGAAACCCCATGTATCAGTGCAAGTCCAAAGACACATTTCTTCCATACTCCTGTGCCTTCACTCTGCCTCTCTCTTCCAGCAGCCTCTCTTCAGTCTACACCTTCTTTTCAGCGACGTTAACCCTTCATTATGCTGTATCCTCTCCTGCCTCTTCCTTTTGGCCCACGGGTGGCTGAACAAGCACCATAAGGAGCTTGAGTCTCGCCTGGGCAGCTGGCTCCCCACTGGGACCCCTGGCTGGCTCACAGGGTGGGCTGACTGCATGGCCCTGGGTGGGCATGTGCTGTCTCCTGGCCTCCTGGGCAGGCCCTGGAGTTGTTCTGTTGAGCGTGCCCGGATGAGATGTTTTTCAGCAGATGCTTTGGGAACCAGCCCAAGTGGTATTGGAAGGATATATTACCCTTCAAATATGTAATTAATTGCTGTTTTCCGGGCTGTCTACAGAAATACCGGGTCATTCGCATTCTCATTTTCGTAGAGGTAGTAAACACAGGAGTCCCATGGGTAACGGCCTTGTATTTTTGTGAATGAGGCATAACATGGAAAAAAAAACCCCAACAAACCCTGTTTTGTGGGTGCTTTAAGTTCCTGACGCCTTGTTTCTTTGCTGTATTTAAGAATTGTGCCCATAATACAAATGTTAAACGTTACAGTCTTGTGAAAACTATACCAAGTTGCCCAGCTTTACATAGCAAAAGGCAGTAATTAAGCTTGCAGAGTTTAGGGGGAGGGGGTTGTTAGTTTTGTCATAAACATCTTACGTGATCAGTAAATTTATTTTGCTTATGGATTTGCTTGCAAACCAGCATTTCCACCCAAATGACAAATTCTGAGTTGAGAAGCGTGTGCACTTTGCCTTTGCGTGTTGCGACACACTAACTAGACTAACCTCTTCGAGTCACTTTACAGGTATGTGGAGGTTCTACTAGAACATTTTTCCATTTGAAAGGCATTTTTACAGTTTAGTGTTCCTGTGGTGCAAAGGGAAGGGACCAGCATGAGTAGCCTGAATAAAAATAACCACCCACAGGATTATCAATCACTGTTTGACTTGCACTCCCATTAAAAATAAAGTTTTTCATTTATATTGATCTTATAACTATAACTATTTGCTGTGAAGCCTGCGGGTGGATGGATATTCCTGTTCTGCTGAATTTAGAAAAGTGGATCTCTTAAGTTTTTTGGGTTTTGTTTTCGATCTATTTGAACATCTACAATTGAGTCAGTGTCATTCTTTTGGACACAGGTAAGCTCTAGGCAGTCCAGAGATTACTTGGGAAGAATTCAGGTGGAGACAGAGGGTTGAATAGTCAACACAGAGGTTGAAGGAATGGAGAAGTTAAATTTTTTTGTACCCAGGAGACCGGATGCACTGAGAAGTAATAGAAAAAGGTGTTGACTCAATTTTTTTTTTCCCCTCCTCTTACCAACAAGTATAAAACTAGTAGTTGCAGGAAGTGGGAGTGACTTTTTTTTTTTTCTTCTTGATGAAGTATAATTGATGGACTCTCCTGGCATTTTGCCATCATATCTGGGAAGATATGATTCATCAAATGTGTTAATATTTTATCTCACAAATCCTGAAGACTATTCAATTAGCTTTTGTTTGGATGGAGAAGTTAAATGTATTGAAGGAATATTACATACAGAGTTACTAGAGGTGCCATATGTTATGTGGAAGGTTTTTTTTCAGTTCTTTTAAGCAGCAGAGGATAAAGTTCTTGGAGTCAAGGTGTTCTGAGCGAGTAAGATACTGTAAATACTTCTCAGGGTAGCAGGCTTAGCCTGAATAGGGTTTGAGCAGGGAGAAAAAAGTCCAAGTATTTAAGAAGTGAAACATGGTACCTCTTGCTGCAAACAAACAATTCAAGTGAGGAACTAGATGTGTTCAGGCCTGGTTTAAATAGTTTTACTGATTCATAACTCTAGTACCTACTGTAGAAGTAGCATGCTGAAGCAGCAAGGTACTATGCCTGTCAGGGCTTGTGTATGTGACATTGCAGGCACGTCAGAGGTTCTCTGTTCAGGACTGGTGATGATACGTGGTGTTCGTGATGTCTGGAGAGCCACGCACCTACCATCTCTGTGACAGATCCCTTTTGTGCTAGGCAGGCTTGATTCTGCGTGGCCAGGACTCCTGTCTCCCAGTGGGGCATTACAATGACCGTGGCGCCTGCTATGGGGGGTGGGGGTGAGGGAGTGGGGTTGAATTTCACCTTTAGTT
This sequence comes from Laterallus jamaicensis coturniculus, assembly GCA_022605575.1. Classification (NCBI taxonomy): domain Eukaryota; kingdom Metazoa; phylum Chordata; class Aves; order Gruiformes; family Rallidae; genus Laterallus; species Laterallus jamaicensis. The sequence goes on from JAKCOX010000005.1 coordinate 11,417,396, forward strand.
GGTCATTTCTGAAGTAACACTGGTGTGCTTAAGGGTATTCCTGTTTGAGCTGGTCGTCTTCCCTTCCACGCTGGCTGGCTTTGACAAGTGTCCTACTAAAGGATGTAGGAACTTCCTAATGATGAAAAAGCCTGTTGAACAGCGTCTCTTCAATGCCTCTGCTGTAAATATGCCAAGTCCCTCCTGCTGGGCCATCTTCCTGTTTCTTCATTCCAGAATCTGCTCCCTGCCCCTCCACTTCAAACTGGACAGACCTGTGCTGCTCCTTCACCTGTACTCTCACCAGCACCGGGCCTCTCAAGTTCTGTCTAATAGAAGTTCAGGTGCTGACTTTAAAGGTTGCTGAGGTGGCAGAAATCTCTTAAGCAATCTTGATTCAAGATTAAAAACTGATTTCCAGAATTTGACTGTTATCAGTGACCAAATAAATTAGCAAGTTGTGTATGCACTTGTTGCATTTGCATGACTGTACAGCAACCAGGTCTGCTCACCACAGGAGTTTCACCACATACTATCTCATTTGAAACGTGGAATTGCTAACAAGGCTGTCCCAGTATCTTGGCTGTTGAGATAGCAATCACTCCTATTTCCTTTGCCAGAAGGAATGCCCACTCGGCCCTGCCAAAAGTAGTAGGAAAAATTAGGTCTTCATTGAGACATTGGAATAGAAGTAAAGACCAGACCAGTCCTGCTGCTTTCAGCAGAGTCGCTGTTCTTGTTTGTTGAAATATTTCTCAAACTTACTAAAGAAATTAATTACTGTTTGAGACTCTGGGATGCCATTAAGGAATCGCTTGAGCAATGCTGCTGTTACTAAAGCCTGCTCACCAAATTAGGGCGTTTGTTGTCACTGGGGCTGTCTGAAATGTTAGAAACAGGATTCCCTGCTGTAAATTTCCGAGGAGCAGCATAATCTTGCTCCTTACCTGCTTCAGTTATAAAAATACAAGACATATTAATAGCAACACATCCTAATTTCTTCACGGTTTTAAGATCATAGATAGATTTATGTTGTTACAGCTATAGATAGTCTTAGCTGAACCCAAAGTGGTTTTTGTAATGATGTCTTATTTGGGACAGTGAGCTTTATCCATCTTATAAGGTACTACCCTTTATTTTTGGTAGAATTTGGTTGAGTTGTGTTTATTCCTTTTTTTCAGAGGTTTTCTTAATGAGTTTGTGCTGATTGCTTTTTCTGGGGATCTCAAGTTTAAATCTCTTGTCCGCAGCAGTGCTGTGTTGACACAAGAGGAGCAATGATAAGGAGTTACGTCTCTTCTGATTTTGCTGATAGGGGTGTTAGAGAAAATGAAGAATTATTCATTGCCACCCTTAATGCTGAGGGTAGTGAGGTTTGGTACACAGATTTCTGCTGGCTTCTCCAATACCACACAATCAAGCCAGCAAACCTTGTAATGTTGAAGAACAACTTTTCTTATCTCACTAACCACACTGAACTATTTCGCAATGGTTCTACAAGACAGCATCTCTCATCACAGCTAAGGGTGAAGAGTACTCTGGACATAACAATCAGTAGCCCTACCGCATGTCTTGGTCTATATTGTGAGAGCCAGCTGATTTTAAATGTCCATGTGAGTCCATAACAACCCATTGTGTGGGCTCCTTTACCCTCTTTCTTGCGGTGTCTTGGTATTTGATTTATTTGGCTGTTTCAGATGATCACTAAAACCCAAATATAACTTGTGCATACTGGATCTTTACGAGGTGTGGTCAGTTCCATGCTATATCCAGAGCTGAAGCCTGAACATAGGGGTTCCAGAGTAATGGACAGAAGTCATCTGAGTTTTGTTGTCATGGCCAAACTCATGACAGTTCTCCCCAAGAAGGAGGGATTAAAGTAAGCAAGTAGTGGCCAACAGAACTGGTGTTGAATAATGGATTTTTTCAGCAAGTGTTGCTTCAGTGAGTGAGAGTTTTTAGTTTTGCTTCTAGAAGAGCTGTAGCTATGTGTCAGCAGCTCTTTCTGGCCACATTTTGTCAGATGCAGGAAGGAGCCCAGTTCACGAGCACATACGGATTTATTGCCTGCCTCAGTATTAAATGGAAAGGTGCACCTATTTCTTTTCTTCCTATCTAATTTCAGTTTGAACCTGCTCTATTCCTCTGGTTATACTTTATCAAGCAGTGCTAGTTTTGAAGGTATTGATCTCCTCCAAAAAGGCACGCTGCTCAGAGGGACCGTGTCTTACTCAAATTAAACAATTGCTAAAGTTGTTTCTTATACAAAACAGTTCTGTTAATTAACAGTGGAGAGCAATTGGTTTAATTGTTTTTGTTTTGACAGCAAAAAATTGTGCCCCAGAGTTTTGATTTCAACATTAATGTATCTGTAGGGTTCATCTTTTTTCAGTCCTTGGGTTTATATATCTTGTATTCAGTGTGATAGAAGCTTTTGCCTAGAGCTGTGGAGCTGTTCAATATGGTTAGTGCTCCAAAGACCCACTAATTTGTGGTGAGTAGTTGCTCCTAATGCTTGTACCTTTCAGAATCTTCTATACTACATTTAGCTTGAATTAGTGCACTGTAGTGACTTGATCTGATCTAGCCTAGCTGTAGAGAGAGTAACTGTGCTGGAAAACAGCCTTGAGCTGCGCAGCACTGGGACTTGCTGTCTTTTACGTTGCTGCATCTGAACTGTGCTGGAAGAAATAGATAGCATCCCAGTGGCAGACGTGCATATCATGCATCCTAAGTGCACATCTTAGTTACTGCTAAGGCCAAGCATGCTGACATGTTCTGCTGCCAAAGGTCGTAGGGCACAGTAGTTGTCATCATTGTTAAGGAATGCTGTGAGTGGACTTGTTCCTGGCTGCCACTGGGAGAAACCAGGGACTCCCCTAAGGAACATGTTGCTCTAGTTGACAGGATTTGACCACTTTGGTTCTGCTCAAGCCTCACAAACCCTTAAGAGAGTGCACAGCAGAGTGTTGGATCCCTGAATTGTTCTGGTGATGCAGCCCATTCTCCGTTGTACTTTCTCCTGGGGACCTTCAGTTGCAAGTAAAAAGTTGACCTGTGTCTGTGTGTGGATTAGTTGCCTCATCTGGTAATCCTTGTATACAGTGGGGAGTAGTCTGCAATATATTGCCTTTGATGATGACATAGGCTGACTTAGGTCATGTCACCTGCTAAGGAAGAGGCTGGGCACAGTGGCCCAGCGATGAGAAGTTAAGCTTGCCATCTCTACTGTATCTTGGGGCTGAACCCAATTTTGGCGCTCATTTAGTGAAGAAAAGTATCTTCTTTGGCTAGTCCAGCGTAGCGCTGACTAAATTAGGAAGCTTGCTTTAATGGAGTCACTGTTAGTGAGAAGTGATTTCCTTTTGGGGTTTAGGTGTTGGTTTGGGGTTGTTTTTTAAAGTACTCAAGTGTGTATTTGTTTTAATTCAATTAATTTGCAGATACTGGAGTTTTTAAAAAATGGCATTGAAGCTAAAATTGTGACCTGGGAAAATACATCATCTTTTAAGAGAAAACAGCTAAAAGTGTTTAATAATTTTTTTTCTTTCCAAAATTATCTCTCTTTACACTGTTGTTTTATTACTGTTCCAGTTCAAAGGCCATTATGATTGAGAATGTGGTCCCATTCCACACACTTGGGTCTGCTGTATCCTTTTTTAGGCTCACCCCACTCCTCCTTATAACCAGCCATGCTGGTTAAGAATAAGAAGAAAGCAGTCAGTAGCACCTCAGTGCTCCCACTTGTGAGCTTAGGGAGTAGCTGGTACCTTCTTTGCTTTGGTACTTAACTCTTGAGGAAAAACCTCTGGTTTTGCATGTTTCCACTTAAGAAGACAGAAGGCAGCTTCTCCTCTGTATTGTTCTCCTATTACTATCTTCAGCTCACTCGTGAGACACACTTGAGTCTGCTTCTCACCTTTTTAATGAGGTGCAGAGTCTAGCTTGTGCGGACTCTTATGAGGCTTTTTTTTTGTTTTGATTTTTGTTTGGGTGTTTTATCACTGCAAAGTGCTTTTAAAGCACTCTTGAATGAGCTAGATCGGACATAGACATCTTCTCAAGCATCCCTGCTAGAAAGGAAGTCTTCTGCTTTCTGTGTTGTGGTCTAGGTGATTCTTTGCTTAGGTTGAGTCCTGCCTGGTGGCAGCATACAGTTCATTGTGCTGTGAAGCTTCTAGTAAGATGTGCAGCAGCTCCTGGCCTCGTGCTGTTAGAGCTGCTGTTAATGTTCCTGAGCATACAGGACACTTTTAATCTGTGGTGCAGTGAGGATAAAATGTCTTACAAATAGCAGATTTAAGGTGGGACAGCTATTAAAGTATCTACCTTAGGTACTGAATGCTGGCAGAACATGAAGGCTGCTTTTGGATAAAGAGGATGTGCACTTCTGGAGATGAATATGCGCAACATACTTCATGTGTAATGGCAGGATTTGGGCTGTGTGGGCTGTACATTTGCTGAGGTACACATCTGCATGTTAAAATGCTGTGCTCAACTATTACCCTTGTGTTTCAGTTGGAAACATACATACTTGACTATTAAAACATCTGTTTTGGGAGGGAAGGAGAATGTTAGAGGTAAAATGTGCTACCCTCTTACAAGTAGCAAACAATTGGAGAGCCTGTGTTGTTACATTTCAAACTTGCAGCTGTAACGTTTCTAGAATGCAGTTGTGAAAATGTATGTGTATCTACAGTATGTAAAGTAAACAGTGCTGAGTTATGGTTGGATATAAGTAATCTCAGTGCTACTGTCAGCAGCCCTTAGGAGTGCAGCTGTAATCGGTAGCACGGCCTTTGGGACAGCCTTGGGTAACCGGAGCAGTTGCTTAAGGATCCAAGTCAGTCTTGCTGATGGTAGGTTTGCTGACAAGGTTTAGAAAGTAGATGCATTAGAGAGGGAAGATTCAAGGCTGGAGGAGTGGGGTGAGGGGGAAGCAAGCTCCATCCAGCAGTTAGCTGCCTAGATGAAGGTGAGCTTCAGACAGCAAAGTCTGTTTGCCTTTCTTTATGGCAGCCTTCAAGGGAGAAACACAGAGCATTCGTTCACGCTTGGCATGCTGAGCATGTGCCTGAGAGACCTGCTGGCTTAAGACTGATCCTGCGCAAGCGCCCCAGGGCAGGCTAGGGGTACCAACACCAGAACAGGAACCCTCCTTCCACCTCACATTTGAGATTCTAGAGAATACGGGCTCCTTACAATTTCACTGTCAGTCTCTTGTCTAGCAATCGCCATGCATTCAAATCCAATGAATAAGTAGGTGGTGGGGGAGCAGTGGAAATGCAAATTCTCTCCTACCTGCTGTGGTCTTGCATGACTTTGAGGAGTCATACTCAGTCTGCCTCATCTTATTAATTCTTTGTAGAATTGTATTAAATCAGGTGCTGTTTCCTTGCTATAAAAATAGAAAATGGATTGAAGGGTCTTAAGAAGAATCTTGGTGTGTTTGGAGTAGGCTGTAATTCTGGTCACAGCATGTATAGAAAAGCTTGGTAGATGCCTTCAAACATCTGGTAACTTATTAAAGGAAAAGCTTTGAAGGGCAGCCAGGGTGTGTTAGAGATCCAGTGCTGATAATCAGATTCTCTTCTTGTAAAGCATTAGACTTAACCTCACTTTTTAGAAGTTTAACTTTTATATTTTCTCACTGCATGATGTCACAAGCCATAGCTGGAGCACTTGTCTGTCAAGCATCACAAGCAGGCTCTGACTGCTGGTTTTGGAAGCGTTAGAGGAGGGAGCTATGCTCTTCTAGCCATCTCTGGAACAGAGAAATACATTATTAGTGCAGAACAGCTGTCCCAGAGTAAGGGTTGGAGGCCTGGGAATGACTACTGCAGGCTATTCATCTGTGAGGAAACAAATTATTCCGACCATTTCTGCCTCCAGCAAGCCTGTATCTTCATGTCCCAAGAACACCTGAGAGGTGACCATTCCTGCTTCTGTTATTTATGTATTTATTTTGTTACTGTGGGGTATTTTTCCTTTCTCAGAAACAACTGACTCCCTTAAGGATTTTCTCTCCATGGCTGTGTATTAACTCAAGCTCATCTTCCTTTTTCCTTTTCAATGTTTACTGCCTCCTTCTTCCTAAAAAGATTTTTCTTTCATGTTTCTGTTCCTTGAAGCCACAGATTCACCAAGGTTTGTACCAGACATGGTGGCATATGCTGTACTCCCAACTTCCTTCTCTCTCATTCACACCTTTACTTAAGCTTGTTAGTCCATAGCCTCTTCAGAGGAGGAGATACATGTGCATTAAAGCAGTGGAATCTCAGTGATGCTGTGTTTCATCAGTTTGATGGAACAACCATCCTCCTTTCCTGAAGCAGGGTGAAACGTGACCTTGGTTTCATTTGTTCACTTCCTTCCACTGCTGAAAACATCCAAGGTGTAGATCGAATACATATATATATAGAATGAGGAAGTACATAAAATGACAGGATTTAAAATGTTGCAGTTAACAGAATGAAATAGGCTCCGAGTATTAACCTGAAGCAGTGGAGAATTTGTATAGAGGAAGTCACTCAAGTTTGTCTTGATCTCAGAACACTGCAAAGTGGAGACCTATGCTGGGGATATATGCAGCTATGGCTAGTTCTTCGCTTGGTACTTCAGGTTATACAAGTACACAATCGGTTCCTGATAATTTATTGGCCCTACGCAATGTTCTCTGGGTTGATGGGTACTTTTCCATAGACATAAGTGAATTTAAACTTGTAAAGTTTTCCTCCCTGCAGCCTAAAGGGGGAAGTCTCAGTGAGTTTCCTCTGTTACGAACTGCCTTGCATTGTAAGCTCTGTATGACTCCAAGGAAAACCTATGTGCAAATATTTCTTGTGTCTAGTGTGGGTACCAACTTGGCTGACTTTCCTTGAGCTTCAAGGTGGAAGACTGGTTGTTAGAGTATGTAAAACAGGGCTGCTTGGAGATAAGATTTCATGTTCATGGCCAGTATCTGAGCAGCTGTACTTAAAGGCAAATTGGGAAGCCCCAAAGTTACCCCTTCTGCTTGTGACAGCGCCTTCATTACGCTGGAAATGTGTTCTGAAGGTCCTGTGGCTGCACTGCTTTTGTGACAGGTTTTGCTGCTTTCACACCTATCTAGGTGGGAGCAAATGGCAGCCCTGCTTTCAGGGAGGAGGCCTGGGTGGTGACTCGTATGACTGATGATTTCAAATTAAAAGAAGGCTTGATCCTGTAGTGTTGTCACCTGTAAGCCCTCTGTCAGCTCTGAACGGTGGCTGATTAAAGTGACTCAGCCAACTACTTGAAAGCAGATGATGACTAAAATGTGTAAATAATAACCAGTCAAGTCTAATAACAAAAAAAACCCCAACCAACAAACAGATGCCTATAGAAGATGTCCTCTTGCCTAACCCTTAATCTTCCTCTGCTGGGTGGTTGTCCTGTTGACTTTTCCTGTCCTTAACGATAGAGGGAGTTGTCTTTTGGAAGTGTTCAAAGTCGAGGTTGGATAGGGCTGTTAGCAATTTGATGTAGTAAAAGATGTCTCTGCCTGTGGCAGAGATCTTTGATGGTCCCTTCAGTCCAAACCTTTCTGTCATTCTTCTCTTGATGCATTCTGTTGATGGACTCTGAAGATGGGTCCATCTTGCTTCTCCTGCTCTTTCTTTCTAGTGATTCTCTTTCTCAAAGGGTGCTGACAGGATAGGGGGAGCAAGATCCTTGGTTTGTGATGCCTCTTGGTCTTCAGCCTTAATATTTTAGTTGTATGACTTTAGTGCCTAGAAAATAATACATCCACTCAGTGGTATACCAGTGTTTCCATCTGCGCTTTGGAAGAGAAAACTGGACACAAGCAAATTGATAGAGTTGGATTTAATAAAAATGTAGAGGGCTGTTTTAATTTCCAGTGTGGCAGGATGATGTTAGAGTATACTGGTTTTTAAAGTTTGTATGTATGTGAGCGATACGTGGTATTCAGATTGATCATAAGAGGTTGTTTTCAGAGATTGTTTAAACTGAGTTCCAGTGATGTAATTGCCTTTCCTGCCTGGACGGTTGTTGGAGGTTGTCTGGTGGTATTTCTGTGAAAAATAATTGAGGCAGAGTGAGTTGACTGCTTACCAAGATACGTTAGGATATAAGGTTTGCCTTTATATTAAAGGAAAGGTGAATCTCTGTAGGCATTTGTGCTTCCTGTGGTATCTTATCTGAGAAATTGCTGAGTGATAATGTGTCTTCAGTTATACGTTTAAATTAATGTTCTTACTAATATACAAAGTTTTGTTCTGTTGATGGAAAGAATTTTTAGTCACAGGAAGTTCATTAAACACAGTTTGTTAAAATATGAGTACATTTTGTAAAAGCCTGACCCTGTACTGATGCTAAATTTTGAGGGTGCAGAAATACTTTAAATTTTAATAAATGTACTCTGCTTTTCTCAACAGAGGTGTTATGAACATAAGCAGTATAGAAATGGGCTGAAGTTCTGTAAGCAGATCCTTTCTAACCCAAAGTTTGCAGAACATGGAGGTAAGTTCTCTGATGGCATCTGCTCCTTGTTCCCCTCACCCCCTGCCCCATACTTTAGGATAGCATGATAATTTAAGTTCTATTTATACCTTTTACCCATAAAGCAGTAAGAATGCCCAGAAACCTGCACCATGTTAAGCACTTTATGTTGGTAAGGTTTGTAATTTTAAAGACTGGTCTTACCAGTAGTTAGTAGTCAAAGCTTGCCATTCTTCATCTTCATGCTGCAAGTCTAATATTCGTTATAGCATGGTGTAAGTTTCTCAGTGCACATGTGCGTTGCTTACATCACTTCTCAGGGGAAATTGATATTCATTCATGTAAATGTGAAAGACTAAAGGAAGAGATTGAATGTTACTCAGCACCGTATGTCTGTCAGCTCTCTGGTCTGCTGCTTTTTCAGAAGTCTTACTGCAAAAGAAGGCGTCTGTGTGTCTTGCTGTATTTTCAATTGGTTCTTAGTACTGAGTTGAGAGTTTCATTCCACTGTCCAGAAATGTTTTGTTTTCTTTGCCAACTAGTTTGGCATGGGTGGATGTATGGAAGTCTCAGTGTTTTGAATAAATACTCAAGTAGTTATAACACTCCTTTACATTAAAAAAACCACAAACAAACAAACAACAAAACTCTCTCTTCAGAATGTTGGTAGAGCACAGTTTTTAGTGCCTTTAAATGAATATGCTGCTTCACCTTCTGGCAAAAATAGTTCATAAAATTTTAACATGATGTATGATACAGTTAAGTGAGGAACCTGCCAGGATTGTTTTCCAAGTGAAAAAAGAATGCAAAATCTTGATGCTGTTAACTGAGTCTAAATTTTCAATAAGCTTAAAAAACTATGGAAATTAATAACTTTTTTCTTTTTGTGTTTTTCTTTTAGAAACCTTGGCAATGAAAGGACTGACATTGAACTGTCTAGGGAAGAAAGAGGAAGCTTATGAACTTGTGCGTAGAGGTCTAAGGAATGACTTGAAGAGTCATGTCTGTATCCTTTTTGAAATAAGGCTTTTGTTTATGAATGGAAAAGGTTATTTCTACAACTACTTAATTTATAGAATTGCCACAACAGCCAGTACCATTAGGCTTCAAACTGGAAGTTCAGGATTTAATCTTTTTTTCCCCCCCTAGTACATAAGAATGTTTTGCCCAAGCTATCCAGAGAGCAGATACATTGCATCTATCCCTGCAGACATTTAGCTCAAATAATATTTTGGCTTGCATTGTTTATTTTTTTTATCATTAAGCTGCAAATCTGAACTTGTGGTGGGCTGAGCTAGACATGCAAGCATGTGGATTGCTTTAAAAACATTAGTAGCTGCCATTACATTGATACGGGCTTGTCATATACTTAGGATGCAGGAGATGCAAGCAGTTCAGTTGTCTAATACAAGCTCTTACTCAAATGTGTTGGAGTAAGCTTGGTAGTCTTTTTGGAGATTCTATTAGTCAGTTTCCTCCCCCAGTACGTGAAAAGCACAGTTCAGAGTGTATTGTATGCACCCTATAGGCATAACTTGCAAACAGCTGAGGAGAGAATTGCAGTGACTGTGATAATGGCACTGTCCTTTCTGAAACAGCCAGAGAGCTTTTTACCAACCCTTCTGTCGCTGTCACATTGGATCTGTTTTCTCCCTGCTCAACCACAGTGGAATCCTTAACAGACCTTCCCAGGCTGGCACGTCTACGGCCTCCTTCAGAGGTCAGACAAGAAGTATGACGAAGCTATCAAATGCTACAGAAATGCACTGAAATGGGACAAAGACAATCTTCAAATCTTGAGAGATCTTTCTCTGCTACAGATTCAAATGAGGGATCTTGAAGGTTACAGGGTAAGTATACATGCTGCGTTTATTGCTGGCTTCCAGAGCCCTGCAGCAAAGGTGGCACATGTTTTAATGAAACTTAAAAAAGACCCTGAGTTGGATCCAGACTGTTCAAACTGTGCTAGTCAGTACTCTATGAAAGTAAAAGCAGGCATGCTGCAGAGCGCTTTCCATAAAGCAGACAGATTTAGTGGCATGTTAAATGATACTTCTTCAGCTCAGTGTAGAATGTTCAGATGGGGGGGGGGGTGTTAATGCTGTATAATCCAGCTATAGACAATTGCTGGTCTTTTTATTCTTGGAAGGATTTCTGCCAGTAAAAGACAGTGTTACCAGAAGATTACTTATTCATGCCCAGTATTTCTATTTTTTTAGTAACTTTTTACCATATATCCCTCTTCCTTTAAGCCAGTGGCCACTAGTGGGTAGCAATACAAAGCAAGCAGTATGCTGCATGAAGCATCATATTTTGCTTCCTAGCCAGCCTGGGCATTGGTGACAGCTCCTTTGAGTCCTTATGTTTCCTGTGAGCTACAAGACTGTGAATCAGAACTCCTGAACGTTCTTCATCTGTCCTAATACCAAATTACAATCTTGGGGTTTTTTTCTGTTACTTTTTTTAGTAAAGCTGAACTTTTGTGGTAAAGCTGGTAACTTAGATGGAGCCCTCCTTCTGCCTGTTACTGCAGCCCCCAGTTATGTGCTGCCTTGTGTAATTTATCTGTGTTTCTCACGTGAGAAATGTTTCATGCCAACCAGCCATTGTGAAGAGGTAGTGTCACAGCTTCCATAAAGAAGACAGACTCCCTATTGTCTTCTCTGTGTGCTGTTCCTAATGCAGTTAGATTTCTTCTCTGTCCTCTTGATCTGTGGGACTCTCGTTTGGCAATACCTTTATTTCTTAAAAACTAACAGCCTCTGGTCAGTATGCACATTGCAGAGATACCTATGTGGTTTAAGTTAAATTGTAGTTGCTGCCCATGATCTATGTATGGCTCACTTTAGGGTTAGACAGAGCAATGACTACAGAAGAACTGTTTCTTACTGTGCCATCCAGGGTCAGATGACAGTGGTCACCTGAAGTATTTATAATTCAAACAATAATTAATTAGGGCAGGGGGAACCCTTAGTTCCTCCTAAGTTAGAGAAATTTTTTTTGTGCCTGGAAACTTGTCTGTGTTGCAGTGGACATGTGCTGGTGCAATAAGGTATTCCTTTTTGCTGAAAAAAATAAATAATTGAGATTTTTTTACGTGAGACACCTTGGTTAATATTTTATGCCTATTTTTCATCATCTTAGGTTTTTCTTACACCTTTCAGATGTGTTTCTTTAAAACACACGAGGTGATTTCTTCACAGATTATTTCCTTTTCAAGTTATGTTCATGTTAGTATGGTGAGAACAAGTTTCCTTTTCAGAACCCTGTGGAACTGTCAGCTGATGTGGGTCCTCCAGCACCTTATTCCTGAGTTAGGACATCTCTTAATCACTGTTCTTTTCATATTAGCCATTTAGAAACGTGACTCTTCTCTCGCTGAGACGAGATAGCCAAAACTTAGCGTAGGTGCCAAAATTCATCTGCAAATGTGTGTCCTCTTGGCCTCTGGATAAATGTGAATGCAGATGTGTAATTGCTAAACATACAAGGAACACGTGGTTATAGAATGCACTAAGGATTAAATGTTAATGTGCTTAGAAGCCAGTTATTCATGACAGATCATATGCTACTTTCTGAAGAATGTGAGTTTACTGTCAAAATCAGGAGTAAGGGTGTGTTTTGGGTTTATTTGTGCTTTAACTTCCACCCTTTCCTACTTTTTTTGTATTTTGAGTTTGACTTCATTCTAGTCAAACTGCTCTCACGGGTTTTTGTTCTTTGTTAACCCCTACTTCTGACTTTTTGGGATCTTTTAGTAGGTAGTGACTTTTTTTCCTTTATTTTAAATTACTAGAAGATGCCTTTCAGGAGTCTGTAACAAAGCCAGTAATAACTTTTCCCTTGGATTAAAGCAGCAGGATACCAAACAAATCTGTTGCATCTTCCAGCTGTAATTATCTTTGTGCCAAAGAACAGGGATGCACTTGCATGACCTATTTTGCCTAGCAGCACTTGTAATGATGTAGTATACATGTACTTACTTGCAAGGTGAATTTGAAACACCAGTGTATAGTAGATGCTTCTGGAGCTCAAACCAAAGTGTCCTTAACTGCGTTGTGTTCACAGGCAGTACGACAGGAAAAGCACGTGTGTCATCCATTAGCAGAGTTGCCCTGACTCATCAGTATTCAGTTGGACATGACATGTTATTTGGAGGGGATGTTATTTGGTCAAGTGTCTTAAAATTTATTCTTTCTTTTGGTTAAAAAAAAATAAATGCACTTGCATATGGAAAATGAATCTTTAGGAATGTTCCTTAAATATTATAATACTGGAGGCAGAACATTATGTAATGGATTCTACAGAGCATCAGAATAAAGACAGGAAAATGAGCAGCTACTTTTTTGCAGGAAACAAGATACCAGTTGCTTCAGCTCCGACCTGCACAGCGAGCATCATGGATTGGTTATGCCATTGCTTACCATCTGCTGGAAGACTATGAAATGGCAGCAAAAATTTTAGAGGAATTCAGGAAGACACAGCAGGTAAGAGGAAAACATGAAATTCCTGTGTGGATTGCTGCATGAGCTGCAGAGAACACAGTTCTTTTTGTGAAGTGAAAACTATGTGGTTTCTTTAGTGAAATGAATTAAATCCCAGAAGCATTCTAGAAGGCTGAGCTTCATCATGTGTCTTGCTTTCTTGTGTAGACATCACCTGATAAAGTGGACTATGAGTACAGCGAACTGCTGCTGTATCAAAATCAAGTCCTCCGGGAGGCAGGGCTATATAAAGAAGCATTGGAGCATCTTTGTACCTATGAAAAGCAGATCTGTGATAAACTGGCTGTTGAAGAAACTAAAGGTAATGATTTTTTGAAGGTATACTTAAATGTGTAGTGTGCAGTGGAATGCCTGTACTGTCAGCTTTTCACATCTCTTGGAATTTCATCTTTGATTTCGGTTTTAGATTTATTTATTTTCCTCTGTGGCTGATAAGACATCAGTAGAGTACAGACAAACTGTTCTGAAACTTTTGAGCTGATGGGCATTTCAGACAGATTGTCCTGAGCTGATGACCTGAAATTCTCTTTGGGTAGTGTACCCAGATACATTTTGTTACAGCTTTGATAGTGGTTCTGACAGGGAGACCACTGAAAGGACAGAATCATCTTTGATGAAGTAGAACGCTTTTAATTATACTTGGTCACTCTTGCAGTGTATGACAAATACACCCTGTAGCTGAAGAACCCAACACAGGTCTCTGTTACTGAGTTGATGTTTTCCCTGGCATTAGATAGTGTGTGTAGTCTTCAAGTTATCCTACCTGTGGGGGAGCAGCATCTCTTGACAAAATTACGTGTCAGTGGTGTGACATAGGGAAGGACAGAGGTAATGCTGACTCACATTTTCCTCTTGAAACTGGATGAGAAAATCTTACCTTAATCTGGAATGACGCAGTATTACCACCGGTGTGTCATCTTTTAGTACCTACCTAACATCTGCCAGTAGCAAAGCTTTAAAATGCAGGCTCCCATTGTCAAATGGGAAATTGACTTTTCTTTTGCCACTTCAGCACCAGCAAAGAAGCTCTCTACAGTTGTTTGATCTAGACTTCACTTTAACAGTTGTATCTTACCGTGAAGTATCATTCACAGGAAGAATGTGAATGAAGAACGTTGCTTGCAGAACCCTGAGAATTCGTTAATCAGACCAATCAAATGGCTTGTTTTAAAACACTGAAGTTAGTTTTATGAAATACCAGACTGAAGAGCCAATCTTTTGTTCACAGCCCTGCAATTTCAATGTGGTTTTCAAGATATGTATGAAATACTGTATACTGCTTTTAATTGCCTTCTGTAGTAAAAACTGCTCAAAGTAACCAGTTGCATCAGTAAGTGAGAAAATACCCCACATGCATCTTGCTTTTAATGTTAAATTTCCAAGTAAGTTTCAGGAGTACTGGCTGAGTTGTAGAATCTTACTATAACTGCAGCCGTTGTTGCAGTAAAAGCCACTGTCATCTGTTAGCCACTGTGCTCACTTTTTCTAAAAAAAAATGGAATCTATATGGAGTTAAGGATGACCTAATCTTTTACTGTAGAGTGATTAATATTACACTGCTTCAGTATCTTGTTACCTTAATTTAAAACTTCTTGTGTTTCACACAGGAGAACTCCTGCTTCAGCTTGGCAGACTCGAAGAAGCAGTTGAAGTCTACAAAGGACTGCAAGAAAGAAATCCTGAAAACTGGGCCTACTACAAAGGCCTAGAAAAGGCACTTAAGCCAGGTAATGATTTGATATGTCTGCACACTTAGAATTTATTGATATATAGTTTTTATCAAAAACTGCTTTTGCTTTAAATAATAGAATTATTGTTTTAAAATGTCCCCATTTAAGTTGCCTTTTATTCGTAGTGTTTACTTACTGTCATATAATGTCTGTTCTCTTTAAGAAAGGCTGGAAGTATTTCTTTTATTGTTGCTTGCCTGGTTTTACTTGAACCAAAACAACAACAAAACGCAGCAATCTTTATGCATGGCTGAAAAATCATTATTTCATAGAAGACAGTTTTCATTTAGAATTTTACTGCCTGTGCTTTCATAGTTTGTTTTACAGGTTTTGGAAAAACAGGCGTAGTTCTTCTGTGAATGTGTTTGTTTCTTTGAAGATTTTAGCACAGTGATAAGGCAGGAACTCTTTTTAAGATGAAAGATAAGCAGTTGCTCTTCCACTGCTGGAAGAGGAATTTACAGATACCGAGTACCTGAAATCATTTAGTAGGATAAATTTTAAAAAGAATAAAATGGAAATTAATGTTCTTCTAGGATATGTATAACTGTTAGTGGCTAAATATTCTTTTTTTAACCAGATATAAATTGCTTCCCTCCCCCTTTCCCTTCTTGACAAAAAGGAAAGTAAACTGTAAAATTCTGTTCCAGCTAATATGATGGAGAGGCTAAAGATCTATGAAGAGGCCTGGACTAAATACCCAAGGGGACTAGTTCCAAGAAGATTACCATTAAACTTTTTGTCGGGTAAGTGCATTTTTGCTGGACCAGGTAGTGATCAACAGTTATATTTCTTAGATACTCATGTTTTAACAGCATAAACAGTCTGCAATTGATGAGTAATGTGTGGTAAAACAAAATCAACAGGTCTTTTTCCTCTCAAGGTGAAAAGTTTAAGGAATGTCTGGACAAGTTTCTAAGGATGAATTTCAGCAAAGGTTGTCCACCGGTCTTCAATACTTTGAGATCATTATATAAAGACAAGGAGAAGGTAGGCTTTTCCCCCAAAACATCTTATGTGTTACAGCCTACTATATCTAGAAAAAAAATCAAGTATAAGCTTACATAATCTCGTGTCAAGTTGGTAAATACAGAAAACTAAGATTTACTAATTAAAAGCTGTGTAAGTATTAACTGAGGGTGGCTTGGTCTTTCTTTGTTGAAAAACAGAGGAGAGATTGAGTGCATTCTTACACATACTGTAATTCAGGATATTATAGAATTCTCTTACTGAAAATAGCTAGTTTGGATAACACTGGGTAATTCAGGTTGAACTAAAATACCATCTTGCCCACAGATTTTTTTGTGTTTTGTCTTGCATGTGTAGGTGGCAATCATAGAAGAGCTTGTGATAGGTTATGAAACCTCTCTAAGAAGCTGCAGGTTATTTAACCCCAATGGTAAGTGCTGAAATTGTCATGGAAGTAGCTGGTGTAAGCATGATGTTAGCGTTCAGAGGGTGGGAATCAGTGGGGACTGAAGGCATTGAGGTGATGGGATTTTTTTTTCCCCCCAAACACAGAAGTGAGCCATAGCTGTCCTTAGAGTGGATACAAGCTGTCAAATTAAAGTCTGTATGGAAAATCTAGTCACTTGTTCTAAAAACATTCCTTGAATCCACAAATTTACTCATCTATTTGCAATTTTGAGTTCAAGTAGTCTGTTTTCAAGACTTGAGTTTATCATTGTCCAGGAAACTGAAATTTGAAAGCTATGCTAAATCCTTAGATGGAAAAATGTCAGTCAGAAAGGAGTAGATATTGATAGCAGAGAGTCTTTAGGGGCAGGGAGCTTTTGGTGGGGGCTGGGGTTTGTGTTCCTTGGGGTGTTGTTTGAGAGTTAAAGAAATTTTTCCAGGTTTTGATTGACAACTGCTTGTTAGGAGGCATGGTTGTATGCATATTGAACCCAGGCTTCATAATTTCCTCTCTGGTAGCTTTATAATTTTGTTATTGTTTTTGTTTTGTTTGTCATTTACCTAATGAAAAAACCTTTCTGTGTAAAATACTAACAGAGAATAGTCGTGAGATATTTTAGTAGATGTGTTACAATGCTGTAATAATCAAGATAATATGTGATAACTGTACAGGATGATCCTAATAATTGAAGACGTTTTTGTTGAAGTTATAACCAGTTATTTCTCTGCTTTGCAGGAACATAGATGAGAATTTCATAATGAAGTATTCCATTAAAGTCACATGATAGGTTTTTCCCTTGAATTTAATGCTATAGGCTACAACATACTCACTTAATACCTGTTTAAATTTTTCCAAGCCTTTCAAAATATGTTTGCTGTCTTCTGGTTTGAGGAAATGGCTGATTGTTAGGGCAGTATTGCTGTGATACTAAATTGCTTTCAAATAAACAATTTTCTTCTATCTCGAAATCAACCAATGCATGTAATTACATGTTGAAGTTTTATCCTAGACTGAAGAACCAGAACATTTTGGCAGGACTAGGTCCCCCATGCCCTTCCTCGCCCCCCCAACAAGGTGCTATGCCTCATAGTCAAAATTGAGTAGTGAACTTAACACTTAAGACTTCAATAGTATTTGGGATTTCAAGCAGAGCTCTGACTGTTCCGTGTGATGTGTGTTTAGGAAGTGTTTCTGGGATATGTGCAGGCAAACAGTGATGATAAATTTGTCTGAGGCTTTAAAGCTACGGTGTGGAACAGCCTGTTCTGTTCAAAAATATTTAAGTCTAAGGGTGGAAAACCTGTAAATGCTGAGTGTGCTGTAATCTTTTACATTGTTACTGTGCAACACTTTCTGTTTAGCAGGACTCATTGTTATGCCCTCAGTGGAAAAATGTCGTAAATAGGACCTTTACATCAGGCACTGCCATCTTGTGCACCCGGCTGCCCTGAGCAAGGGACTATTTGGAACAAAATGTAACTCCTTTCTGGGCCACTGACTCTTTTTTTCCTTAAATACCAGTGTGCAAAGGGAATAGTATGTGTTCAGGTCTTGTCAAAACGTAGAGTTGGAAGTTAATGGACTTACCTGGGCCCAGGTGTTTGGGAACACTCCCAGGCCTGGTGCGAAGGCCTGATACAGAGGCAGAGTTGACTTCAGTGGCGATGCTGATCGCACTAGCTTCTAGCATGGTGTTTTAATAAACTCAACACACAAAAAAGCATCCCTTCGTTCTTCTCTCTCCAGATGATGGTAAAGAAGAACCTCCAACTACTTTACTCTGGGTCCAGTATTATTTGGCTCAACATTACGATAAAATTGGACAGCCATCCCTGGCTTTAGAATATATAAATGCTGCTATAGAAAGTACTCCCACTTTGATAGAACTCTTCCTTGTGAAGGCGAAAATCTATAAGGTAAGTTTGGCTTACTCTTAGTGGCCAGAGGTTATTCATTTCTTATGAATAAAACTCACGCTAACAAGTTTAGTTCATATTTTAAATGTCTTCATCTTGTTCTTAACTCCTGCGGGTTCTTTTAAACTGTTTAAAACAATTCTCATCTCTGCTATGGTATTGTATCAGAAGGGGATTATCCAAAGTGTCCTTTAAGCATTTTCAGAAAAGGTGGAGTGCCAAAAGACCTGTAATTCCATTAGGAGGGGATGTATTTTTGGGTGGGTTGGTTTGTTTTTTTTTTGGGGGGGGGGTTGGGGGTGTGTGTTTGTTTTAAATCTCTGGCTTTCCTGAAGAGAGCTGTCTATTTAAAAAAAAAAAGAAAGCAAAATTACCTACTCTGATTAATATAATTAAAACACACATGTTCTATAATTACTGAATCTAACTTGAATTTCTGTCTCTTTAAGCATGCTGGAAATATTAAAGAAGCTGCAAGGTGGATGGATGAGGCTCAGGCTTTGGACACAGCAGACAGATTTATCAACTCCAAATGTGCAAAATATATGTTGAAAGCAAACTCCATTAAAGAAGCAGAAGAAATGTGTTCTAAGTTTACGAGGGTTTGTTGCATTTAATTATCACTTTTTTTTAACATTGTGGGCCTAATCCTTGTGGAATACTTTTTGTGTTAACTCTCCACTCACCTTTGCTATAATCTTTAAGTTCTGTTTCAGAGTTACTGTGATTGCTTGCTTCACTAATGGTAGCCAGTATCAGGGTCTAAATTAATCTTGGATAAGCAGAATTCCCTAGTATTAAGTGAAAACTCTAAAGCTTGGAATTGATGGGTTTAGAGATAACTTCTCAGGAAAAAAAAAAATGTTTTCCAAGTAGTCTTTGGGTTAATGTTGATTCTGTAAGATCCTTGAAAGAGCTGATAAAGTTGCCCATGTCTGCTTTTTCTTTTTTAATTTTATTTTCTAATGGCAGTAAGTTAGAGAGGCTTTTCTTGGATCAAACTTTCAGTGTGGCTGCAGGGTGAAATGTCTTCCTTTTGTGAACAAGCTTTCACCCCTAAGGCCACGTGTAACAGTGATGAAGGGAAACTGCATATTGGTTTTTTTGTTGTGTTTTTTTCCTGGCTGCTTACCCATGACTAGTTACCTGGCAGCAAACGTGTGCGTTATTCAGACTGCTTAAATTCATGCATCAGTTTTTTTTTGTCCTGCAGTAACCAGTTTTGATAGGTTTGATGGTCTCACAGGTTAGAGGTTTTTTTTAAATTGACTTCTCTTGCTGCTGTTATTCCATAACTGAAAGACCAAACAGCTCGATGCAGTCTTCCCAGAATATCTGTCAAACAACCATTTTAGAATACTGGCAATATAATTTTTGTGCTGTCAGTGAGAGGCAGGCAACAAGGTATTGAGACTACCTGCAGAAGGAGTCCTTTTTGGTTGTCCCTTTTTTGCCTTTTCTCTTGAACAGCAAGAGTAACTTGGGAGTGAAGTAGGTTGAATTAGGAGGAGGGTTATTAGAGAAGCTGAAGGATTTTTATGAATAGGAGGCTATGTGCAGGCAAACACAGAGGGAGGGGAAATTGTTTTATGTAACCTTAGCATATATTTATGCTGAGTTTTTGATGCCAAACTGCTGTGAATCGAGGTTAATGACCTCTCTCTCAATGCCTTCAGCAACCTTAAGATGATGTTGAAAAAGCAAGAATACCAGTTGCTTAAAACTGAACTGCTTAAACTGTGTAATCTTTTTCATCTTTTTGATCTTATGTCTAGTGCTCCAATACAGGCTTCTTAATTAAAAAGCAATAATTAAAGAAGACCTAAATTCAGCATAATGTAAAATGAACTAACAATTTCTCTGATTTTTTGCTGCCTGCTTGAGACTGGTTTGAAGTCTATATTTCTTCCCTTTGCCCTTCCTTTTGAACATGATGTGTCCCTTTGGTTCTTGAGTAGCCTGGTTTTTGCAAGAATGGAGTAGCCAGAATGGCTGCATCCACCCTGCATAGACGTAAAGCTTGAAAGGCATATTATAAGTTGTAGACTTCTATGCAAGTATATATACATACCAGATTTGAAAGACATCTGTGATCTCCTTTCTCTGAATCAGAAGGTGCCAAAGGGGCCAGTATTCCTTTTGCTTTGCCACTGGTCTCCAGCACTGCTCATGTAATAACCTATTACTACTGTCAGTGACTATGCTTAGCCCATCAGGAGGTCTCCAGAAGGCACAGGAGGCAGTTTTAGTTTAAAAAGGAAAACAAAAACCCTTGGGGTGCCATGGCTCATGCTAGAACTCTTCTGCCATTTTTCGTCCTGCTGCAATGTGTTAATCATGCAATATTAAAAGTAAAGAATGAATGTGGGGTTTATTCTAAAGGTGAGGAACTGTCATGATTAAATGTTCACTACCTGGCTTTTCCTTGTGTATTTCTGACTCTTCCAGCAAGTTGAACGTAGTGGGGGAGTATGTTGGGGATTTTTTATTAATGAACAAAGCACAAGTCCATGGTAACTGTGGTGTTTCTGACTTTCAGGACGCCAGTTTTGAAATGTAGCATTATATTGATAGCCTCTTTATTTGTGCTTTTTAATCAGAATGAGGTAAGAGAAATGGCAGTTCACAAATTTAATAATACCTTTTTTTTCCCCCTCTAATGTTGTTTTTGCTTTTAGGAAGGAACCTCGGCAGTAGAGAACTTGAATGAAATGCAGTGCATGTGGTTTCAGACAGAATGTGCACAGGCTTACAAAGCAATGAACAAATTTGGAGAAGCACTTAAGAAATGCCATGAAATTGAGAGAGTATGTATCTAGTTAAACTGCCTAGGTTGGTAAATGCTAGCTGAAGTCTACTGTGATAATGTTGTTTCCTTTCTGAACAGTAAAGAGTATACTTCAGGTAGCTTCTGGAGAGATTTTGTTTCATACTGGCTATTGACAAGTTGATTAAATGTATACTTCCTGCTAAAAATGCCAATGAGAACTGTGTATTATAAAGATATTCTGTAAAGTAATTTGAAGATCCAGGAAAGAAGAGAAAACTCAGAATAATCTTATTTTTACATAAACATGTATTTGGGTGCAAACAAAAAGTATGTGTACTTTAATTACAAAAAAAAACCTGGCTGAGCTGACAAGCCTTAAGGGAGAGGTGTTGTGTTGGTTATTGTTAAGCCACTCTTTCAGAGGGAGAAAATAAATGTTAAAAAACCCCCTGTCAAAATAGTAAATAGCTGGTTTAAAAGTAGCTATTAGAAATAGGCTTCTTAAAGTAGAAAACATACCCAAAAAGAGGGAATACTTGCACATTAAATGCAGGTCCACAGTAAGGCAAACAAAAACATTTGGATGCACAGCTTCTATAAATAAATAAATAAGCATAGCTTGGTTTTATAAAGCACATTAGGATCTAGAGAAAAGACCAGAGAGCTGAAGGAGTAAATAAAGTACTCTGAGAACTTAGCTATGCCTCTCTGCAAATAAAGGGGCTTAAAGAGATTTTAATGCTTTTCTACAGAGGACACTAGTCTGTGCAACGATCTCAGAACAAATCAACAAAGTGAATTGGCAGGACCACACTCTGTTCACACAAATCCTTTAAATAATTTTCTGCAAAAGCCATTTTAAAGAATTTGTGTGAGAAACTGCAAGTCTTATGAATTGTCTTGGATACTAGAAGAGGTTGTCATATGAAGAGCTGACTTAGGCCACCCTGAAAAAACATCTCAAAAGAGTTAAGTCCCTAAGTTTATTTGTTGTATTCAGAAACTATCAACAAAGTTTTGCAAGAAAAAGCAGTGCCCCTTATGTATTTTTGAGATGCCAGTTCTGCCTGTGGCAATCTAGTTGATGAAATGGTGTTTTGTATTTCAGAAACACTTTCAATGTCATCCTTCATACTGTAATGGATCTAAACTGTCTCAGAAAAAGGAAGCTGATCTCATGGATTTAATAGCTGGCTCATAGCTGGGAAAACAGTAGGAGCAAACAATCAGCTTTTACAAGAAAAGGAGTTGATCATGGAGATTGCAAAGGCATGTCTCTAGGGTCTCCATTGTTTGATGTATCCATAAGCGCTCACAGAAGGGCTGTGAACAGGGCAAGGACAAAGGTTGCCCTGGCTCAGTGCTAAATGATAACATTTCACATGAAATGTGATCTTCAATATTATAGTCAGTGAAGGAGGGAGATGAAGAATTCTTTGTCCATGCATAAGTAGCAGAAGGCCCCACATGAATTTACTGCTCTTCAGGAAAGAACTTACAACTGTTGCAGACTGCCACAAAACTCTGTCTCCATGTGGAGCAGTAGTCAGAAGGACACCTTTGGGAATTTAAGGGACTAGAGAAGTAGTACTCTTCTTCCATTATATATAAATCTGCTGTACTGTTTATATCTGAATGCCACACCTCCTTGAAAGTGTGCTAGTAAAATACATGCCATGAAGAGATTGCAATTACCTTGCCATGCTTACTATTTTATCCTCAGTCTTGACAAGCAACAGCTGAGTTTAGGATGAAGTTGTATGAGATCTTTAAGTACATGGAGAAGTTGAAGAGGGGAATGACTTTTCACTGCAGCTCAGACAAAAGCAGGGGGGCATCAGGTGACAATGAGAGAAGCAGATCTTGAACAAAAAGAAGTACTTTCTCACACCACAGGTGATTTAAGTGTGGAATTCATTGCCACAGTATTTAATGGAAGTCAAAATTAGACTTTTGACTGAAAAAATTAGAGGTGTTGATAGAAGAAAATTTCTTCACGTGCTGTTTGAATGCAACCAATGTAGAACCTTAAACTGCACATTGCCAGAGGGTAGTTACTGGTAAGAGGTGGTGAAGAGGGTGAATTTTGTTTTGGACCCAAGAAACTTTCTGTTCTTTTCACCATGACTTCATGTTCTGAGGGCTTTTCTCACTAAATTATTTCTTTGGACCAAGTGTATTAAAAAAAGCCAAAGTTAGTATCTGATTGTTAATAATTGCTAAATAATGTTATCGTGTCTTGTGTTTAGCATTTTGTAGAAATCACAGATGACCAGTTTGACTTTCACACTTACTGCATGAGGAAGATTACCCTTAGGTCTTATGTGGACTTGTTAAAACTAGAAGATGTACTTCGACAACATCCCTTCTACTTCAAAGCAGCACGAATTGCCATAGAGATATATTTGAAACTTCATGATAATCCCTTAACAGATGAAAATAAAGAACATGAGGCTGATACAGGTATTCAACCCTCAGGATTTATTAAATGTCACTGGTTAGTGGAGGTTTTATGAAGACCTAACATTCTTTATAGCTGTTTATTGTAGTAGCCAAAAATAGTTTTGTCACAGCTCGAAGTAGGCAAATTGTGACTTGGCATGCATGCTGAAAAGTCAGCTAAGATGAGTGTTTGTTCTGGTGGTTATAAAACAGTGATGGATTTTGTTGGTATGGTTGTTATTCGTAAGTAAAATTTTGCTTGTGTTATGAAATGGCTGAGAAAACTGAAGTCTCATAATTGTTGGTCCATTAAATAACATTGAAGTAGGTATGCTTGCTGGTAGCTCTTTATAAGCATTTTATTAGTATGCAAAAATTTGACTAGGTAACAACTTCAATTTTATAATTTCTTGCTGCTGATGTAAAAATAATGTTTAAATCCATCAACTTCTGTGTTTCTTTTTTTCCCCTCTCATCTCTGATTTGAGAGCAACTTAAGTGATTATGGCTTGGGGCATCTCAGATGGTACGAAGAGAGGCTATGGAATCCTTCAGGAGTTATTTGTCAAGCTTTAATATTTCTCATCAGATAATTTGTGTGGCTTCAGGTTTAAGATGAGTAGAATCACAGAATCACAGAGCTGTAGGGGTTGGAAGGGACCTCAGGAGATCATCGGGTCCAACCCCCCTGCCAAAGCAGCTCCCCAGCTCATACTGCACAGATAGGCATCCAGATGGGTCTTGAATATCTCCAGGGAAGGAGACTCCACACCCCCTGGGCAGCCTGTCCCAGGGCTCTGTCACCCTCACTGGGGAAGAGTTCTTCCGCATGTTGGTGCGGAACTTCCTGTGCTCCAATTTGCAGCCATTGCCCCTTGTCCTGTCTCCACTGACCACTGAAAAGGGGCTGGCCAATTCCCCCTGCATCCAATGTTTAAGATATTTATAAACACTGGTTAGGTCCCCCCTCAGTCTTCTTTTCTCCAGGCTGAACAGCCCCAGCTCTCTCAGCCTTTCCTCATAGGATAGATGTTCCAGGCCCTTCATCATCTTCGTAGCCCTTCTCTGGACTCTCTCAAGGAGGTCCCTGTCCTTTTTATACCAGGGAGCCCAGAACTGGACACAATACTCCAGGTGGGGCCTGACCAGGGCAGAGTAGAGGGGGAGGATCACCTCCTTAGACCTGCTGGCCACACTCCTCCTGATGCACCCCAGGATCCCATTGGCTCTCTTAGCCACCAGGGCACACTGCTGACTCATAGCCAACCTGTCATCAACCAGGACCCCCTGGTGTAATAGAATTTCTTGTAGCCACTTTCTGATGTGTTAATTCTGTGTGCTGTGGTTGGAAGGAGGCGAGGACCTGGATGTGAATCAAACGTAAGATGTGTGTTGGGTGGCATCACAGGCAAAGCCACAACTGTCTAGTCCAAAGTGTGATAGCTTCGCCTGATTTATGTTAGACCGTTTAATTACAGCGTTGAACATAACTTGTGTAATGCCTGAGGAATAAATCACTGTGTATTGGTGTGCACTCTTACTCCTGCCACTGGATTTATAGTCATGCAGAGTAATTACTTTGTCCTGCCTTCAGCACGTAACGCTATCGTTCTAATTCCTGTTGCCCTGATTTCACAGAGGAATTTGTGAATTATGAAGCAGCAGCATAGACTGCAAAATAATCAATTCTAGAGCAAATAGTAAATAAACTTTTACAAATGCTGTGGCAGCATTGAAAGATGGTAGGTAAGGTGTAAAAATATGATGGTATCTGGCAACTGATTGCGACTGCTAGTATTAGACATCAACGTTGTCTGGTTTTGCCCTTTGCTTGTGTACAGCAAATATGTCTGACAAGGAGCTAAAGAAGCTACGAAATAAGCAGAGAAGAGCGCAGAAGAAAGCACAGCTGGAGGAGGAGAAGAAGAATGCTGAGAAGGAGAAGCAACAGAGGAATCAGAAAAAGAAGAAAGATGATGACGATGAAGAAATTGGAGGACCGAAAGAAGAACTTATCCCTGAGAAACTGGCAAAGGTGCTTCCTAATGTAGTAATACAGTCGTAGAAATTTCTAGAAAAGCTACAGGGAGCACACATACAATTTGAAAGCCATTCGGAGAACTCCTTTATCTTTTGTATGGCTTCTCTACACAGGCAGCATTTTACAAAGAGTTCTTTTCTAGGATAGTTTGTTAGAGATACTGTCAGTAATGTGATGAAAGCACAGCTGTGATTGAAGTTGTAGACGTTTGCTACAGGTGGAATTATCTTTGTGTATGTTACACTAACTTGTTGATATACCCCATTTCTAGTTGTTCAGATGGAAGTCTTTCTGTTCTGTAAGTAAGGTGATTATCATTCACTCTTTGTCCCATAATACTTCTGTATTTATTAAGCATAGACAACCTGTGAAAGAGAAGACCTTGAAACATTGAATGCTTTAACAGCATTTGTTTTGAAGGGGAGGCAGGAGGAGGAAGGATGAAGCAGCTGTTTGGAAATAGCAGTAGGCTAGACTGAGGTGGAGTTTGTGATCTGGATGTGTAGAGAGATAAAAAGGGGAGGTGGCCCAGAAGACTGCCTGTGCTAAAAGCTGTACTTATAAGGAGCAGGAAAACATCCAAAAAATGTGGAGAAAACATCCAAAGAATGTGGGGAAAGGTAATGAAAAAATACAGGCTGGAAAAATTAATTTCCAGTAATAGCAGTGTAGTATCCAAGGTACTGATAGGCTGTGTTTCACATTGCATGTACAGTGAACTTTATTGGCTCCTGGGGAGATGGTATGTGAAAGCTGAGACAGTGAAGGTTCTGTGGGCAGGAAGCAAGTGCCTTTAAAAACTTGACAAGTCATTGAGGATTTTTGTCATCGGTCCTGTTTTAGTTCACTGGTCACAAGAAGTGTCACACTGATTGCAGTGCTAGTTAAGATGGGAATGGTCGCAGTGGCAGGTACTGAAATTGAGTTACACACTAGAGGAATACCATGGTGCAGTCCCCAAGACTGTCGGGCTCAGTTGCATTCTTTTGGCATGTCTTCCCTAATTATGTTCCAAATTTAGTATCAGAAGTGTGATAGAAGTGCTTCCAAATTCAGTTGGTTCCCAGCGTCAGAACACCACTTCTGACATAGCTGGTGACTGGCAAAGGGTTCTCCTGAAACAGTTGCCCCTATACTTCTCTGCTGGATATGTAGCTTTGGCATTAGAGGCATAGCTTTGAAATCTGACTTATCATAGGTTCCAAATAGTTTAAGTGCATGGTTGTGACTGACGTATGAAAACTCGTGACAGCACGTACAACTGGTGCATTTTTAATTTAAGCTTCTGTAGTATATGGTTAGCAGGAGCTCTGTAAGGTGTCTGTCACTGTCCTTAACTCAGTTACTTGCAGTTAAGTGTATTGCTTCAGCATCACTACATTGTTAAGATTAAATTTTGTGCCAGATTCTTAGAGTAGCCTACATTCATAAAAACACAAATCTGAAGGATAGCAAACAGGTCTTGTTCAAATCACCCCATGCATCTTGATGCCAGAGATCTGTCTGTAAAGAATCCTGGCACAGAATTAATTTGTGTTAAAGCTGTCCTTTTACTGGTGTATGCTAGCTAACACCCGAAGGCCAGAGTCAGTATCTTGTTACCTTGAGCTTGCTATTAGTATCTTGGCTGGGAATGTCACCATGACCTGGCAGCTTTCAGGAACCACTCTGAAGCTCATGTGAACAGACTGTCATGGCATAAAGTAGTTGCTTACCAAGGGCTCAGGGCCACATGTGCAGCAGATGGACACACAGACCCATACTGCCTGTAACAATTCAGATGTAGTTGTGTTTCCCACTATGGTGTCACAGAAGGCAGAGACTTGTATCTGTAGGAAAATGTGAATTGTAGTCATCACAACACTGTTTTAAAGGCTTGACAGTCTGCAGTGAGACACCTAAAATTGAGGGAAGATGCAAAGTTTGTAACGTAAGAGGTTCTGAGCACCTTAAACATTGCCTTATGAGAGGAACTCTGATGCAACTCAGAAACAGCTAATTCTGTTGTAGAGTTACTGGGTTCAAACTTCATGACTTACCTGTCATTTCCTTGAACCTGTAGGTTGAAGCACCTTTGGAAGAAGCCGTTAAATTTTTAACGCCCCTGAAGAATTTAGTGAAGAACAAAATAGAGACGCATCTTTTTGCCTTTGAGATCTATTTTCGAAAAGGTAGGTGAACTCATGAAAGCCATTTTCAGTTCGTAAAGAATTCAAGCAAAAATTGATGAGAGAGGAGGAGGCAGTCCCTGCTGAGACACACAACTTTGCAATGCACAACAAACCCATCCAGGAGCTTTCTGTGAAAAACCAAAGTCTGAACATTTGGTGATTATCTGCTTGCTTCGCTGTGCTTAAATCTACAAGCAATGAGGCTGTAGTTCATTCTCCCAGCTTGCATTTGCCCCAGTTCTTTATATCAACAGTTTGCAGAACTGCACACTAAAGAATTGGTGTGCAGTTGCTAATGAGAACGGGTCTTTTGAAACATGCTTGAATTCTTCTGCCAGTTACATATTACACTTTCAGCACTACTTATGTTCACATTTACATACTAGTTTAATGGGATTAAGTCACTGGTTAAAGAAACACGTTAGGAAAAACAGCTATTGCTCCCCACTCAGCTTTAATTTCTTCCCATCGTTCCAATTTCAAACTAAACACTCCTGCAACATAATGCCGTGAGTTCCAGCCATAGGGTTTTCACCACTTTCCAATGCTTTCTTTTCCAGAGAAGTTCCTTCTGATGCTTCAGTCTGTGAAGAGAGCCTTTGCTATTGATTCTAGTCATCCTTGGCTTCACGAGTGTATGATTCATCTCTTCAGCAGTGGTACGTAGCTGTTTCATATGACTTCATCTTTACCTGTGTCTGAATGGTGCCTAACCCACATACTGTCATTGATCTTTAGTTTATGGACTGTTAGCACAATTAATTCAAAATAATGTAATGCACATATTAGCTTTCTGAACAACTGATTCATGATAAAATTAAGTATGTTTTTTACGACTACACTTGGATTTAGTAGTTATTCCAACAAGTATTAGTAAGTATTTTTAAGACTGTGAGTAGTACAGTGAATCCCTCAAAGAGTGAGTGAAGAAATGGGAGCTGCAGAGTGAGGAATTTGGTGTTTCTACCTACAGCCTGTGTCGGCCTGCGAGAAGAGGGCTTAAAATTAGGTGCTTTTTGTTAGAAGGCTGGAAGGATTCTCTGCCTTCCCTTGCCCCAAAGCTGCACCCTTCCTGTTGATGGCTACAGAATAGGTACGACCTCAATCTTTGAGCCTAATAGATTTTAATCAGTAAGGGAGAGAGTCTATTGAGGTAAAAAGGCTTTGGCTTTTCCTTAGCATGAGAAAACTATCACAGTTAAGCTTTTTCCAGCCAGATCCCAGTTATTTACCTTTTTGAATTTCATACCTCTTCCTTCGAGATCTTTTCCCCAATTACATTAATAATGTAAATATGGAAAATAAATGCATAAAGTAGATTGTACTGTGATTACCCATGCTGACCTCTGTTAACCTTCTTATTCCAATTCAATAGTATCTGAAAGTAAGGATCTGCCTGATGCGGTTAGAACAGTGTTAAACCAAGAAATGAATCGGCTTTTTGGAGTGACTAATCCAAAGAACTTCAATGAAGCTTTCCTTAAAAAGAACTATGACTCACTACCACATAGGTTATCAGGTATCTCACCTTTATCCTTTCCCTGCCCTGCTTCTCTATCTTCTGTGCTTATCAAGCAGTGGCCACCTCCGTATCCGCACAAGTGATGTAAGAACCACTTTTTCCATCAGGAATGTTTTTCTTTTCTCGGTGTTTTTGAGACAACATGAGCACCAGGTTGTCCAGGGTTTTTAATTTTTTTCTGTATGCCTCTAAAATCCAAATTTTTTGACCCCTCTGCTCTGTTTTCTGGTGTACAATGGATGGATAGTAAGACTAACTTTACTTAATGCATCCGTGAAATAGTTCGCACGTTTTTCCAAGTTGCAGAGGTTTTTTTGATACGTGTATTTTAAGAGGCTGACTGCCAAGAGAAGTGTGCTGAGTGCTCAGCAAGCCAGGTAACACCCAGAGCTATTGGTATGCCTCCCAAGAGGAGCTTAGGTGGTGCTGGTTATCCGTTATAAAAGTTGATCCACCACCACGTAGGAAATGGGTTGTAAGGCATCCAGGGGAGCAGCATTACTGCTGTGGCTCAGTCTGGGCTCAGACCTGGCCAGAAAAAGCAGTCAGCTTACTCTTGCATCTTCTCTGGCATCAAGTCCCTTCAGCTACATCTGTGCCCTGGGACTCGGAGCTGGTCCTGACAGCATGCTCTAACAAGAGGTCCATGTGCGCATCTCTTCTGCACCCTGGTTTCTGTGTGAAGGAGTTGTGGGCAGTGGTGCCAGAGGGAACTGTGGCGTGCTTCACTTCACTACCTGGGATTCCATGCTATGCTGCAGAATGCTTCTACCCTACAGTGTGGACAGTGGTTCAGTGCCTCACGTAGCATTGAATAGGAGCCCTAAAGCAACTCTTCTACTTGCTCAGGCGAGGAGCTTCAGTGCCTCAGGTGCTCCTGTTTTGAACTGCTGCTGTAATCTCAAGTATCCCATGTTAGTTGTGTTATCTCTGTTTTATGTTTATGTGTAAGACTGTTTTGGTCATCCACTGGGTGATAAGGTTTTTTTTTCCCTCCCACAGCTGCCAAAATGATGTACTATTTAGATCCTTCAAGTCAGAAAAGGGCAGTGGAGCTGGCGATGGCCCTGGATGAATCCCTCATTAACAGAAATCTTCAGGTAACAGATATTTATAAGTTCTAAGTAACTTCTGGTATATCCATGGAAGCTTTAGGCAAATTATGGAGGAAAGAGGAAGCTGAAACAGTAGCTGTGCCTTATGATAGGGAGGTTGGATTGTCATGTGAGAAAAAGGGATATCAGGTTCATCTGAACTGAGATGTTTAATGTTTTTTGTTGCACGTTTAACTTGTGTTTGTCATAATATGAAAACAGTTAGCTGGCAGCAGAAACCAATTGCCACAGCTAATGGGAAAGCTGGTTATACACGAGAGAATTCACATGGCAAAGATGCTGATGCTTCCCAATAAGAAACTACTGTAGTCTTTCTGAGCTTTAGGTGGCTGCTCACAAGAAAAATAGCAATTTAGGATTGATTCAGCCTCCATGGAAACTTTCTGTATTCATCCCTCTACTAGCTGTGTGGATTATCTTAGTTTTAATAAAAGGTGCACATGCACATTTTGGCCATAGCATGTAGCTAAGTAAAAGGCCCACCAAATTTTTAAATTCTGCTCCATTCTGGTAGTCATGGAATAATCTCCCAGTGCCACTGCCACCCTGCCCCTTTCCCTGCTCCCTCTCTCCCATCCATCTGGAAAGACTATCAATTCTGACTTGTGATTCCAAGCTTTTGAGAGAAGGCAAACTGGGGGGCTGTGGGGGAGGGGCTAATAGCTTCGAATGGGTTTTAGAAAGAATTAATAAAGGTGTTTGGGTTTGTTTTTTTTTCTTCCTATGACCGCATGCTGGCAGTACAAAGCAAAGAAGGAATAAAATGTCCTTTATTTCTCGTCTTTTACAAACTTTTTCTGTATCCCAGTCCAACAGTTCCCTTTGGCATCACTCTGAGAGTGTCCAGGACATTAATTAAGTGTTAGAGAGATTCCTTGGCGGGCTGTGCAAACTTCAGGACGTTTTGTTACTCTCAGTTCCCTGGCACTTCATTTCTTACTGTGCTCTTTATGTCTTTGGACTCAAGAATTATTTTTTTTTTGATCTATTACAAGTAAAATTGGTTAATTTTCTTCAAAAATTATTCTTTCATGAGGAAAAAAAAATCCAAAAAACCTTCCCTTTGGAAATACACCAGGTTCAACAGAACTTTAATTGGGAAGGATTTTCAGTTCACAGTATTTTTGGGTGAAACAAGGGCAGCAGGAGAAGACCAGAACAGACTGTTTGCCACGATTTATAAGTTTGCTTAGGATGTTACAGGTTCAGATCATCTCTAGCTGATCTGGTTATGGGACACAAACTCATGTCTCTTATTTCTTAAGTGTCCCCATCTAGCAGTTTTCATAAACCTTTTTTGTGTAGTGGGGCTTTGTTTGTGTTGCTGTTCAGGTGGTCTGAAAGGTGAAGCTGGAGTATCCGATTCCGAAGGCAGACGTTGAATTGCCCTGTAGCTGGGGGGTCTCCTGGGAGAGTGAGATTCTGGGAAATCGGACTGGGTAAAGATGGAAATGTAACCAAAACTGCCTGGTGGTTTCAGGGGTGTTATCTTGGTAGGACCACAGGAAGCCTTTGCTAGCTCGGCGCTGTGTAAGGAGGAGATAGGCAGCGTTGTGGTGTAACAGAGGAAGTTCACTCGAAGCGTTCGTGGTGCCGGAGCAGAGAGTTGGAGTTCTGCTGAACTCCTCAGTGGGGATTTGAAAGTGCCCTGAAAAATGAGAATCTGAAGGAGCCCTGGCATTCATTGAAAGGCATTCTTGTGTGCAAAGAGATCAAAACTTATTGCATTTCATTTTAGTAAAGACTAGCTGTCTCAGGGCACGTCACAGGCGTTAATCTAGATATATTTGAGCTGCTGTGGATGCCAGCGCTGCGAAGAGGTAATGTGAGGGTTGTGGAAGAGAACTTTGTAACCCCATAGCAGGAGGACAGAGCAGTTAATCTCAATACACAGAACAAATAAAAACTACAGTAAATGTCAGAGGAGTGGAAAAACACTAGCTCACTTATCCTAATGCTAGCATACACAATGTGGAGGGATGTTAAATGCTGCCAGGCTTTAGCAAAGCTCAGTAGGTTGGTTTCTCCTGTCTGGAATGCAAGTTTAAAAAAAAAAAACTAAAAAGCAACCCCACAACACAACAGGAAACCTCCTTTCTGTCTTCTAAACCATGAACAGAAATGGATATGAAACAGCAGATGCATCTGAAGGATGTGATATCTTGAGTAATCTGATTTGATTTGTTAGTTGCAGACACATCTCAGTTAGTCCCGTATCCTGAAATGTAAATTATTTGCTGTTCCTACTGGAAATTCTGACGTTCTCCCTCAGAATTGCAGTTACTCAGCTGACACTATTGTTACATTCTAATTGTATTCCACGATTCTTCTACCTGTATATAAAAGCATGTTCACAAAAGTCATTTTCAGAGACTTGCAGGATATCCTCCGGATTCGTTGTTTTATTTGCAAACGCTAAAATTCAGATGCCTGTTTTGTGGTGTTGGAATGTTCAGTGTATCCCAAGATTGGGGGGAGGGGGCACGACAAACCCAAAAACTACATTTGATTGCTAGTAAACCTGCTTCTGGGTTGTCAACCAGTAAGAATCAAATTTCAACCTTGAGAAAAGAAGACTAAGAGGAGATCTGATCAGTGTTTATAAATATCTGAAGTGTGGGACATGGCCAAGCCTCTTCTCAGTTGTCTGTGGAGACAGGACAAGGAGCAATGGCCTCAAGTTGGAGCACAGAAGTTCTGCACCAATATGCAGAAGAACTTTTTCACAGTGAGGGTGACAGAGCCCTGGGACAGGCTGCTCAGGGGGGTATGGAGTCTCCTTCTCTGGAGATATTCAAGACCTGTCTGGACACCAACCTGTTTGACCTGTCCTAGGGAGCCTGCTTTGGCAGGGGGTTGGACCCAATGATCTCTGAAGGTCCCTTCCAACCCCTACGGTTCTGTGATTGTCTGAAACACGTTTTAGGATAATAAGGAACATGTATTTTAATCTTCAGTCAAAATTTCTAGCTGTTTTTTAAATCCTGTTTTTTAAACAGCATTCTTCTGAGTTGGGCTACACGGTGTTTCATGCTGTACCTAGTTAAGAAAAAGTAATTTGTTATTGATAGAAATCTGAAAACAATCCTTGGAGTTTGTTTTCATCATAGTATTGTGTTTGTTGTGTGAGTGTTGAGATGAATGTTTAAGAAACCATAACACCTCTTTTATTTTTCTCTTTAATTAGACTTGTATGGAGGTATTAGAAGCTTTATGTGACGGTAGCCTTGGAGACTGTAAAGAAGCATCTGAAACTTACAGAGCAAATTGTCATAAGCTTTTCCCTTATGCTTTGGCTTTCATGCCCCCTGGTTATGAAGAGGATATGAAGATCACAGTTAATGGAGATAGTTCTGCAGAACCTGAAGAACTGGCCAATGAAATATGAACAACTTTCTTGGAAAAAAATGACATTGGACCATATCTGGTGTATAATATTTTTGTCACGCACCTGCTGAATTGTTCTAACTTACACAGAGAACAGAAGGAAAAAAAAAATAAAGATGTTGCCTTCAAATAGTTTTACTTTTTTTTTTATCCTGCTGACAAAGTATATATATAAAATATCTAACGTATTACTGGATAGAAGTGGTTCAGTTTCTTAAAAATTAAAAGCTGCTAAAATTGAAGAGGAAAAAAAAAACCAACCCTTCTCCTTACCTACCTACCCATGTTTTTAAACTAATTTATATGGAATCTGGAGGGGTAAAGCCCTCGGAGCAGGTGTGTGGCAGAAATATTACTTTAAATTTGTCTTGTGAGATTACTGTTATCTCAGACAGCAGAAATGCTGTTTCAGCACTGGATTCTTTCACTGAGCACAAAGAGTTGTTGGGGCTTTAGCATCTGACTGATTTTGATACGGGGATGATTCTGTCCATAGGAAGTATGCAATGTGAATCAGAATATACAGAGAAACCCGCAACGTACCCGCCACGTTGCAGATGCTGGGACATACGAATAATCAAGCAAAATTAAGAAACATAGTGTGTTCAATAAGCTTGTTGTGTCTCTGAAATTCACTGTACACGATCAGTTTGGTGTTCTTGCACCACAGTTTTTAACTGAAGGAACCAGTTACAGCTCGATGTCTCTCTTTGAATTAACTCGGGGGTGTGGGGAGAATCAACGTCGCCGATCTTGAGATGAGCCTATCAGCATTAGGTTGGCCAAACTTTTTAAAACTGTAATGCAAGAACCAAATAAAATTATGCACTGTGATGTGGCACCAACTAATTAGAAAGATAGCATGCATTTTTCACACCGAGTGAAAACAAAATGAGAACATACTATGGCTTGAAGTTGCAAAGAGGAGAACTCCTGACTACCATTTTGACTGATCAAGAGACTAATAGTTTAAAACCTCAGCAGGCCTTGTTCACGTTATGCAGAAAAAAAAAAAAGTGCTGCAGTTTAGATACCTCTGGAACTTTTCCACAGTGTCACAGGTTTGTAATACTTGAAGCCCTACATTTCTAAGAATATATTTCTTGCTCAGTTGTTTCAGGCAAGCCCAAGACTTTGTAACTTTTAAGGGGCCCAAGATTTTTTTTCAATAACAGACCAGCTTCTTATTCCTGCAGTTACAGATGTAATTTCCTTTGTCAAACATAAGGTACCAAATATAATGCAATAAAACGTTTTGAAAAACAATTGTGTGAATATTTAAACCAATCTCTGTTGTACTTCGAAAACGAATGGGTTCGCTAGAGCGCAGCTCAGGGTTGGCTTACTGTGCTGTCCACTTATGCTAATAATGTCACTGCTGACGGGTGGTTGTCGAGTATAAAGTGCAAATGCATTATCTGTAAATACTGAATGTCTGGGAAGTCCTATATCACAGAATGCTTTACTACTTGGCTTTTAAGTTCCACCGATGTTACGCTGAATTTTACTTTTCCGCGTCAAGCTTCAGTCTACAAGTCTACTTACCGTGTTAATACTATAGATAAATGCTCAAATGTTTGGTTTTTTTATAGGCTCATCGTATAAAGCAGAGCAGAAAATAAACTACAGCTTATAAAGTGAGTGCCTTCTTTGCCGCAGGAGTTCAGTTGCAGAGTATCTGTTGCGTGGATACACGGCCTGCCTTTTCCACGTCACAGAAATCGGTGATTGACACGTACAGTTAAGAAGTCCAGGAAGACTTATCCAGGGTTTGCAGTTTTCTAGCTGTCAGAAGAGCAGGTGGTTTTGTTCCTTGTTTATTCAGCACCACTTTCTTTTCATGGTTAGGCTATCGTTGTGTATGTTTGCAGTGTAGTTCATGTCGAAATATAAGTTGTATTGCTATATTCGTGTATTTAATCTGCTGGGCTTTTAGGGACTAGGGGGTACCTATAGAGCCTTTAATTGACTCTGGTATTTACGTCTAGGTCTCTATCTTTTCTGCAGCCTGAGATACTTGGACTGCATGCCTTCTGCAACTACTGGAGATGATTCAATCTTGCCTACACAAGCTATGAGCTTTTGGCCTTGCCTCTGAGTATTGCTGCCGTTTTCTTGGCTTCTGATGCTTAGCTGGAGGCAGACAAGTGCTCACTCTTTTTAACAGATTGTGAATTGTATCAAGCAATTTTTACTTTTTTCCCCTCCAAATTCTGTTTTTTGGATGCTGCCTATAAATGGGATCATTTCCTTTTTCACCACCTGTTTTTGCATTGAAATAGATGAACTAAAAGAAAGTTACTTGTTATCTTCCATTATGCAAGTGAGAGAGGATATTTCTGTGGGCCTTCCAGAAACCTCCATCCATACATCTATTGTGATTTCCTCGAAGACATCACCTTGCTGAAAGGCATCTGTAGTGCTTCAGAGACGATGCTTTTGGATTGAAGAGGTTCCTTCATCCCCTTCCAGAAGACTGCAGTCCCAGGAAATGAACCTAAGTCAAGGGTTCACCTGGAGAAGATGATTCTTTAATTGGCAAAAGAATTGTTAGTCCTTCACATCTCTTCCATTAGATGCAGTGCTGACTTCTGAGGAAGAGTTGTTAAGAGGTGGAAATGAAATCACAATCCAATGCAAGGAGTCTTGCAAACCAGTACACATGGAGCCGTGCTACACTGGAAACTTTCTTTTGCATGCTGAGATCCAAAATTGTAATTGTTGGTGCTTGGCTGCCAGTACAGGTGAGCAGGGATTGCAGTCGTGGTCAGAGTGACCTGGAATGTTGGTTTATGCGACATGGTTTGTTTTGATTCTCCATGAGTGTCACTGGAGAAGGATGTTCTCACCATTGGCGCCACTGGTGGTGACGTGCCGTGGATATCTATGTGGGGGGAACATTCAAACAACAAATCTTCCCTAGGTAGAGACTGTGGATGGTGCAAGTGCTCATTGCATAAAGCAATGCCAGAGTCAGAAGTGGGCTGAAAGTTGTAAGTAATTGGTTGCCCCAGGGTGAGGTTACTCACTCGACGCTTCTTCCAGTTGGAGACCAGAGCGTTCAGACATGTTGTGTGAGCAAACCGGTAAAATAGTCTCAAAAAGACCCATTCAGTAGCTCGTTTCTTTGCATCGTGAATGCCTTAAAAGTCTCTATTATTCTACAGTTACCTGGTATTCAGTAGAGGTCTTAATATTTCCGTGTACCTAGGGGAGGAATCGGGTGTGGTGTTGTCAGCCAGAATACAGAATGAAGTCTGTTGGTTGGTGTTTCTCCTAGCACAGGGAGAAAAGGCCAAGTTCCACAGGGAGCTCTCTAGGGCTAGATGAGGTACATATAATTAGCTGATTAAATCTTCCTCTAGCATTTGCTTTGGTTTGTTTTTCCAGATCCGGAGGTGCTCCAGTAGACCCTGGAAGTTGGTGTGGCACCTGACTCTTCAGTCAGACTGAATAGTCATTGTCTTTACAGAAAGGAAACGCGGGCGAGATCAGGCCTGAGAAACCAGAGGTGCAAACAACATTTCAGTCTCACATGAGCAAGTTCAGATAGGATGACTTGAGCTCTAGCACAATGCCTTTGGGGGTTCGAGCGGCGGTGCCATCCTTCCTGCAGCACCAGCTTCCTATCACATTTTGCCTCTGTGCCACTGATGCTAACAAAACACCTGGCAGAACATTCCAGCTCAACATACCACGGTTAAAATGGTTTCCTTTTTCCCTTTCCATGATCGGTTGCTGTAAGTGTTCCATGCTGGGTAGCTCACTAGCTTTGAGATCCTTTTCTTGCCTCTTCCCTTGGGAAAGGTTGCTCTGAAGATGTAAAATTGCTCAGTGATGTAAAATAGCTTGAACTATGTGGAAGTAGGAGTTTACTCTTGCCTGGTAACACGCTGCTTTGGGCTCCTGTGGAGGAAAGCAGTGCAAGCGTGGTATGATTAAACAGCCCTGTCAGTCAGAAATCAGGCTGTCTAAGCTCATTAATGAAAGTTATAAAGGTCCAGATGGGGGGAAAAAGGTTGCTGAGCTTGGGGAGAGACTCTTGCTTCTGGGAGCATTCTGGCTATGAATGGTTGTTGGATGTTACAGGGAGCAAAGGGTGTTCTCTCTTGCAAAACTCACGGTCGTGTTGTCATGATTCTATTTCCTGGAAATCAAAGCTGCAGTCTCCAAACCCCAGTTTTATTGCCTCTTCCAGGCAGAGACTCCACTTCCCAAGAGCCAGTGGTGAGATGGGCAAGGAGCAGCTGGTAGAGCAGCTCAGCGAAAGGAGGCTGACATGAGTTGCTGGGAGGTGGCATGGTAGGAATTCCATTTTAGATTAAGTATAAAATAGCTTTTTTTACTACTAGAAAGATTACTGAAGCTGTAAATACTGTAAATGCAGCCTTCCCACGCCAAGGAAGCTGCAAACGTGTATTACTTCTAGAGTGGTACAAGCAAATAGTAGTACGTTCACAAAGATTCTAGCTTTGTATGTTGGTCTTCAAGTAAATCGTGGCAGAAACCTGAGGACAAAGATTGTCCAGTTTACAAGGGACCATATCAAAGGGTTTGTAAGACTATTGAGAGAAATATGACTAGAAAACCCAAAGCATCTTAGAAAAGCTTTCCTAAGATGTTCATTGTTTTAATTGAAAATGTTATATCTGATAATGGTTAACGACAAAAGACAAAAAGTACTTCTACAAGATATTTCTGCCTGGCACTGCCCATTCAATATCTACCTCTACTAGTCCTAGTCTAGTTCAGCTACTGCATAATTTTAGCCATTTAGCATTAGAACATACGGAAAAAAGTGTCATTTACCTGGTTGGTGAACAAATGTATGGCGATGGGTAACGTTTAGTTTTCAACTGTAACGCAATAAACCACAAACTTAGTGAAAGTCCTGTTGTTGGTTCGGTGCAGCAGCATAATTTATTGCTTCATTGCTGATCCGTTCAAAAACAAAAAATAAATCTTTAAACTCCACCAAGTTACTTGCAATTGTACTGGGATTTGCTTTCCCTTCCAGCCTTCCGAACTGGTTAACAATGTTGTACTGTGTTTTTACGCTCTTCTCTGGTGGTAGTGAATATCGAAACTGGCAGGAAGTCAATCGATGAATAAAAACGCTGAGTTCTGTTTGTAAATGAGTGCTAGTGTTTCCTTGTAGGCTTGTGTCCTCCTTAGGTGCCTACAGCTTTGTAATAACTGAGCCTTTGACTAGTTCCCTTAATTCCCCGTTGTTCCCTTCCATGCTGATGGGTTGTAAACTGGGGTCAGGTGGGGGGGTGTCTTGTGAAAAGGAGAAAGATCCATAGGGAAAGGCTGTGGCTTCCTTCGAGTTCGGCTGGAAAAGAGCCACCTTGGCAAGGAGCTGCTTTTTCCTACCCAACAAGCTTGATTGATTGTAAATACAGAAATACTCTTTGCTCTTTCAGGCTACAAAGGGCCAGTCTGGGGAGTTGGGAAACGCTCTTATCAAAGGATTGAATAGAAGTGCAAGAGCTGAGTGAAGAAGCGTTTGCTATTTACCTCAGGTCTGATGTGGAAGGAGGAATCATAAACTTCGGTAGCTGCCTCTTCCCTATCCTTAAGCCCACCAAGTTTTCTTGACCCAGGATCCCTGGATATCTCGTGGTTATGACTAGTCAGCAGACACAGCAATAGGGTAACGCTGACAAGCCGAACAAGAGTGCCCAGCTAGCAGCTGAGGTGGCATTGTGATACCCTGTGGTGAACGTGTGCCTGTCAAGATTACCTGGAAAACAGAGGTGTAACTGCTGTGTGTAATGGGGAGCAGCTCTGATTGACGTTGTCCACAGTGAGCACAAAGGGCTCCAGGGCTTGCAGGGTCTGCATTTTGCTATAATTTCTATGGGGGGTGGGATGGGGGGCGTTCGGTATTGAGATTCTGGAGTGATTCCAGCAGTATCCTCACACTCACCCCTGTGGGTGTGCAAGGGCTGCCCGGCGCAGATCAGGCCCTACTGAAAAACAGCATCCCCTAAAAAAGAGCATCTCTTCCTTATACGTGTCCTCCGTAATTTCATGTTTCCTTTGTGAGAGGAAAGGGCCATTCCCGATGGGTAACTGCCTGTCTTGAACTTCCAATACTTCCAAAGTTTTACCCTTCCATTCTGGGAACAGCACCTCGTGATTGTCTGGAAGAGGACTTCAAGTGCAGAAGATCGGAGGAGCCGAGGCAGCCTGGCAGTTCATTATTTTATCTGTGTACATCTGCCAGGACTGACTTTTCATCAGCGCCTCTCCATTCCATCAGGTGTAAAGATCTTCCTACCTTGCCGTCATGCTTCTGGAAACTTCTGAAGGTCAACAAGCAGCACCAGGAAGACAGCACCTCTCTGCAGTCATGCTGTCCCTCAGAGCACCGCAGGGGTGCGTGTTAATTGTCTATCACGTACCCTTCCTACAGCTATCACACTGCACCAGGTGCTGCTGGAGGTAAATAAATAGTCATCTGAAGCCAAAGGAAACTGTTGGCTCATTGTACAGTTGGCAAAGCAAGGTCAGGGTTCTGCTCTCTATTTAATATGTTGTACGTAAGTTACGTTCTTGTTTGGATCACTTCTGTGATGCCTAAGCTGTTGTGAAGCAGGGGAAGGAGGCGTCCCACTTGGTCTGTGACTTCGCTGTGATGTAGATGAAGCAGTCTGTGGACTTGGCTCCTACATCTCCCCTTCCTGCCGCTGACCCCACGGGCTGTGTAAATGCTTTTTATTTAGGAGGAAGGAAAAGGTGAGCAGAGACAAGACTGTCGAGCAGCTCATGCAGTAAGACTGGCACCTTCATGGTAACTGAGTGCAGACCACGGGCTCATGAGGGCTTTTTCTCCTGAACTTCTCAAAGCCAAGGCTCCGCTCTTCGAGGAGCCCCACAGAGATGTCCTATCTGCCCTTGAGCATAGGAACAGCCCCCTTTCACCAGATGTACTTTGTACCGTTTTCTCACACAAATATGGTGCTTAAAACCAGACACTCCTCATAATATATTACCCTGCTTTTATTAATTGCACACTTTTTTCCTGCGGTTGTCTTTTTCATACAGGAGTGCTTTTGTGAAGTCTCAGGAAAGTGTTTGTTTCTGGATGTTTGCATCGTGCCTTTCAAGCTTTGGGGTTTTTATTTACTCCTAGGAACCATCAGATGTTCATAATTCTGTATCTCACTTCAATACGTGTCTTAATGACTGGGAAATGTATTTACACATTTGCACTGGGAAAACAGCCTTCACCTTACTGCAGAGTAAACTTGTTTGTGCTTTTCAGTTCCTATTTCGTCCCCCGACAAGCATCTTCACCGCACGTCCTTTACCTTCTCTTTAATTTTGCAGAACCCCAGTGATGGAAGGATGATTACTCCCTTTGTTTACATTTTTAAACTGTTTGACAAAACTGGGCTGAGGCTGCTTTGCACTGCTGTGTGTCGCATGCAGCAGCATGGCAGGCTGTCCTGTGAGCCACCCACCCACCCACAATCCTCCCTGTGCAGCAGTTCATATGCAGTGGGGTTGACCCCTACCCTGTCACCCTCTTTCCCAAATGCCCTGATGCTCTAAGCTAAAACACAGGAAGAACGTCTCTTCTCATGGTTTTATTCTATGGTTTCCACTGCAACCAAAGCCAGAGGGGGAGAGGGAGACTGAGTTTAGGAGACAGGGTCCAGGGAGCTTAATGGCCTTAAGTTGCACCAGGGCAGGTTCAGATTAGATGTTAGGAAAAAATTCTTCACCAAAAGAGTCGTCAGGGCCTGGAACAGGCTGGCCAGGGAGGGGATTGAGTCATCATCCCTGGATGTGTTTAAAAGATTGGTAGATGAGGTACTTAGTAGAGGACAGGAATGGTTGGACTCTATGATCTTGAAGGTCTTTTCCAACCCTGTGATTCTGTGAGCAGCTGCTCTCTTATTCCTCCAGCTCCCTCAGCTCCATTTGTTGGAGATCTGCTTCCCGGGGCAGGCGATGCCCTTGACAGAGGTGAGCTGGAGTCGCTGTGCAAGGGGGTACGCGTGGCTAAGGGAGGAAATTCGCTGGCAGAGAGCACAAAAGGATGCTGGACACTGGTTTCGAGACCAAAAAAAACCCCTATGAATGAACAACTTGAGAGTGGTTTGGTTGCACTGAAAAAGAGACCTGGGAGTGAAGCCATTCTCCCTTTTGGAAGTTACTACCAGG
The DNA here is from genome assembly GCA_022605575.1 of Laterallus jamaicensis coturniculus. NCBI lineage: Eukaryota > Metazoa > Chordata > Aves > Gruiformes > Rallidae > Laterallus > Laterallus jamaicensis. The sequence goes on from JAKCOX010000005.1 coordinate 11,459,050, forward strand.
TACACAAAATGCAAGCGATGCAGTACGGTGACCTAAGTTTGCCTTCACACAGAACCCTGGAAGAGAAGGGGAGGAGAAGCCTTACACTGCAGCGAGGTTCAAGCTGAGGGAACAATCATGTGAGGGTGCAGCTGCAGGCCTGGCTTTGCCTGGATCTGAAGAAAGGGCGAAAGAGAGCCTGGTGCCACAGGAATAAATACAAGTAGGAACCCCGAATGCGGTAAGAAACGTAAACACCTGATAGCAGGAGGGACATCTCAGGAAGCCACTGGGAAAACACCGAGTTTGCTTTGTTCCTATGCTAACAGTATTGCCAGCTGCATGGGCTCCATCTCTTTGGGGTTTTTTTCCTTTCCCTGTTTACATTATAAATGAGTCTTCCTGGCGAGATGATAGTATTTTCAGTAGCACAGATGCATTATGGCATTTGTTTTCTAGCATCCTTTCATATATAGTCCTCTTGGAAAGCAGATGTGTGCAGCTGACACCCCAAAGACTGCTGTTCCCTCAGAGGACACATCCCGGAGCGGAATCCTTCAGTGCAGCTGTGCAACCACGTTCCTGGTAAAGAATCAGGTTAGTCAGCACAGCCCGTTGGGTTTTCCAGTCTCTGTAGGGAAACCAAAGCTAGGTGCAATGTTTTGGGGGAATGTTTTGGGGGTTTCTTGGGGGACAGGGGAGGAGCAGAGAACAGGTGCACTATTTATGAAGGTAATGTCAATTTTATTGAACCCCCAATCTTATTCTTGCTGAGAATAAAACTGATTTTGCTTATGTAAGTGAGATTTTACCAGTGAACTGGGGCCAGTTTCCAGTTTTATTCATAGGTGGGATTGTTTATTCAGTGTTTTAATTAAAACAGAAGGACAGTGCTCTCGATAACAAAAGAAAGCCTGGCAAGAGAGCAAGCATGTTCTTGTGGAAGTAACAAAACTGCACTCGTGTCATACTCTTTGAAGTAAAACCTGTTGCCAGGAAATAAAACACACGATATAGCCTCATGTCAAATGTGGAGCTCAGGGGCTCCAACCTGGAGCTTACACTGGCAGGCACGCCGCTGGCAGAGTGCAGTTCAGCTGGGTTTGTTTGCTGCTCGGGAATGACTTACCGGAGGCCGTGGCATGGGCAAGTAAACACAGCAGCTTCCTGACGTTTGATGAACGTTCTGCAGTGCTGCCTCGGGACGTGCGAGAAGCCCTTGAGCACAGCACGTGCGTTTGCAGGGAGAGAGAAAGCGGGGACACGGCTGCTGGTTTAACGCACAGTTTGGCAGATTACAACGCTTCAGAAGAGCTTTGCTCACTGCTGGTGCCATCAAAACACCCCGTTAGGTGCTCTGGCCCCCCAGGTTGAGGCAGAGCAGGGGGAGCAGGCATGGGTAGCCAGCGCTTGTATGGGTTTGGGGAGAGCACACAGCCCGCATTTCGGCGATAACCTTTTGATGTGGAAGTTAGTTATCACTGAGTAACCGCTGAGTAACAGGCCAAACAACCTGTTATTTCAGACGCTGGCATCCAAGAGCTGCACAGGGTTGCCATACAGACCCAGGCAGTGTGGCATCCAGCAGGGAGCAACACGCAATTCAATATATGAACTTTAGGTGAAGCCATGAAGCCATGAAGCCAGCCATTTTATTAGTTGAAATCACACAGATTCTATACCTTTCTTACTGCAAACGTGGCAAGCTAAAAAACTGCTAATTGGTTACACACTCTGTTCACACCGTATTGATTGGTTAGTAACTGTAACAAGTTCTGATAAACCTATCTTATAGCTAAACATCCTTAGTTTACCTTTAATACCTAAAAGCATCCACACACCTGCTGTTTTGACCATCTTGTTATGGTTGGTTCCTAACATGTTCTGTTACTCCCAAATACCTTCCCATAACTGCTTCTTGGTTTAGGGCAGCCTGTACCCCTATCAGCAAGGCCGCTGTGTTTTGAGAATGTGATTATTAGGATCCTCTCAGCGTGAGGAACTTTTCTCATGGGAACAGAAGAATATTGTCAGGGCCTATGTCTTGGGAGAAGAGAGCTAGGCCGCTAGCAGGCCTGCTGTCTTCCCCAACAAGGCAGTGCCATCCCGCAGGCACTCCATTTCCCATGAATAGGGATATCGAGTGGGAGCTCCTATTAAACCATCACCCAACAAGCCACCGGCGCTGCCTTTAGCTCTAAGGGCCTGGGTTTTCTCTGCCCGCGCTGGGCAGGGGCTCCTCATGGTGGGGGATGTAAGGATGCTGCCAGGCAGCAGCCGTGATGGTGTAACCAGTGGAGGAGTTCACTTGCTGTCACCCGCACAGCCTCAAGCATGCACTGCCCTGACCATCAGAGCCCCGAGCTCATCAGGCACGCAATGAGAATCAAATCCAAGCACAAGCCAGAAATGGAAAAACTCTTCTTTTTTTTTCTATTTCCTTAAAGGTTCGTAGGTTTTGACGAGAACAAGGGCATGGAAGCGAATGAGAAGGTCACATTCCAGGAAGCTGGCAGTAAAAGCAGCTGTGCCAAAACTTCATGTCACTGCAAAGACTGGTGAGACGTTTGGCTTTGCGATTTCAAGGGGGTGTGTTAATACTTGTTTTTTTGGTCTGCTTTAAGAACCTGACATACAGGGTCCTTAAATCCCATCTCCCTTTGTTGCTGTGATATCTCTGCCATCCGTATTTTGTCACATAAGGGAACATGTTTATGGGAGGTCAAACTCTTCTTAGACTTAGGCTTAGCCAAGCCTTGCAATAGCAGTTTTTCCTTGCAAGGCCACAGGATGTTTCCCTGCCAAAATGGAGGACACAAAGCCTCTCCCAAAAGGACAAAGGCCCCAGAGGAACTCTGATGTCAGGGCTAGAGTAACTGCCGAAACATTAAAAGCATTTTTAAACTGCCCCTCGGTAAACCGCCAGGATCAAAAGGATGCTCCTCAAAACTTTTTGATCCCTTCAGAGAAAAGCAGCATGATACTTACAATTCTTTCCTAATTTATTCATTAACTTAAAACCCAGCAGACACAATTTTGAGATATTGAAGAGTTTGCATTGTCATGGGGCTGTCAAGTTAAAAATATGTCTCCAAGGGGAGACAGAAATACCTGGTCTTGAAATGCTGAGTGAGCCCAGAGACTTGCAACTATTTTCAGAATCCGTTTCCTTCGGAAACTTGCACACCTGCTGAATAAAAATAGCTGTGAACTCGGGCTCTTGTACACTCAGTCACCGAGCACATCTGAACAGCCTATTAAAAGCACTTGTCCTTGCCAAAGAAAAAAATCAAAAGCCTTTTCAATTTATTTTTTTGACCCACTCGAAAAGCAAGAGTGGCCTGTACTGGTGTACTTCCGACTGAACCACACTGAGGATTTATGTGGAAGAGCTGCACAGGTTGATCTAAAAACCCTCTGAACTATTAAGTGTAGTTGTAAGCTGCTCTTAGGTGGGCACGGCAAAATAATGATCATTCAAAAAGAGAATTCTGTCATTTTGTTATACACTTTTAAGTTCAAAATGCTTTAAAAACAGATTTTCTACTCTACAGCTGCTGGTAGAGCCCTTTAAACCAGTCACAGGGTCAAATTTAAAATAGGTCTTGAGATAATTTTTAATTTACAGGTGAAGTGTATCAGGAGTATTTGTACTTGCACAAAGGCAGACTGTCAGTGGACCGGTTTTGGTGCAATTTCTGTTTGTGAAATCCCTCACCACAGACCAGCAGAAGTCATGAGTGTGGAAAGGCAGGCTCCATCCTCCCCTTGCTCCTGTAGTCTGAAGTTTGCTCTCCCCACAGCAGGCAGGAGAGCAGACTAGCTGGATTTTTGCTCCAGCCAAGCTGGAAGTGTTACAGTTATCATACCAAAACAACACTCTGTCAGTATTGCATGGGTTCACATATCCAAAATTCAGCGGGCTGCCAACTTGAAGCAGTTGTTTCAATGAAGCTCTTCACACTGCTCAGGCTGAACCAGCCAGAAACAGAGGGTGTCCTCCTGTGGAGCTACTGCCGGAGGGACCAGGTGCCACGTACCACAGGCTGCTGGGCTGCTGAATGGGAACTGTGGGCCTGCACTGCTATGGGATGTGCAGCACACCCAGTACATGTTCTGCTACCTGTCAGCTAAAGCCTGTGGCTAGCAATGGACTGCTGGTTGCCATGGGGCAGGCACCTGCCAGCCTCAGCCAGGCTTGAAAACAATGCACGTTCCGCTTCCACATTCTGCGGAAGGCTCCAGGCCAAGTCCCTGAGATGGGACTGAACACTGAAATTAGGGGGTTTTGGATCTAATGCCATCAGCTATTCCTCCTTCCCTGCTCCAAGTCTGACCAGACACACCACTCTGAATCATAGAACGCTCTCCTGGGAGAATTTTAGTCGCTGAAGATGCATTCCCATCAGAAAGAAAATAATTTTGACAAACTGGAATTTCGTCCCACATGCAATTTTATTTTTTCTTTAAATTTTGTCCCCTGGATGTTCTCTGAAGCAAAGTATGCTTTGTCAGTACAGAGTACTTTAGTTGCTGTACCCGGAAACCCTGAGCAAAAGCCTTTATGTACTGTCCATGTTTGGGCTGCAATTTAAACTGCCCAGCCCATGCTGGTACTTACTGGTCCATTCTGTGAGGAGCCAATGGTTCAGAGCATCCCCGGGAAGGTTGTTCTGCCTCTCTTGCAGCTAACAAAACAGGAACTGGGCTGGCTGTCGACAGTATCAACAGGCAAGTTCACAGGCCAGGTGTTGGGGCGTCAGCGTAAGGCTGGGGTACACAAACCCAACGGCTGAGTGTGCCTTCAGCCACCAGATGGTGTGTGGGTCCTGCTGCCTGAAGCCTTGGCTGCGGAAATAAAGGGTCCTAAGAGCTCAGATCTACTTAGAACTCACTCTGGCCCTCTTGGTGTTACCCAAACTCCATTAAACGAGCTGTTGGCGGGCCCTGCCAAACAGCTGGTTAAGCTCTTCTTTTAGTGCACCAGTCCAAGCTCAAACCAGAGCGTTCCCCACCAGAATTAGGATTTCTCTGCTTCTTTAAGCTTTGGGCTACAGACATGTACCTGGCTTGCTCGCTCCTCAGCCAAATGCATTTTCTATTCCGGTTGCAAAGGGCAATTCAATAGAAGGGGACGGTAGCAACTCAAGGGTGGCACAACCCCCTTGCCTTCCCCTAGTCGTTGACACCAAAATCACTTCTCCCCTTCAACAGAATAAATTATTTGACAGTGTGAATGATGACATCTTGTCTCAGAAGAGGACTAAAGGGTAAAGCCACTTCTCTACAACCTTTGATTAGGTTGGTCCAGGGAGGGGGAAAAGGAATAACAACAAAGATGGGCATTATAATTAAAATTGCTCTTAACTCAGGGCTTCTATATTTTAATTATTTAATCTAGAATATTGTTTTTATATATGAGCAACAACAGGCTGCTCAAAGCCCCAGCCTTCAACCAGATGACAGCTGCTGTATGAGGGAGCAATGATCCAAGGACCATTTCTCAGTCTGTGCGGGCAGACCTCCCAGGCTGGCAGAGGAGGGGTCGCAAGGGCTATTTCTAGGAACCTGATCCAAACCTTAAGATCCCTGGCTCAGCTCTCAGCTTGCAGGACAGAGCCGCCACTAGGGCTGCAGTTCTCTCAATTACCGCATCGACGTTTTATTTACCGTGTCGGAGTTAATCTCTCTTTAAATATTTTGCTGGTCAATGCCAATTAAACCTGATGCCTACACCCCCCTCCCTTAGGCTGATGCCCTTGGCGGGTTTATTAACGGGTTCCTAAGGCAACGCCATGCTTCCCTTCTCACTGTAAGGTGCTTCAATCACTTTTGGTCTCTCCGTTCGGGGATGGGACTTGCTGCCGTGAACGACAGCAGAAGGATGCCAGGCTGGAGCGCAGCACTGGCACCGGGGCTGGCCAAGACCTGCCTGCCCGGTGCCAATGCCGCGGCCGGGGATTGGCGGAGGGGCGGTGCTGCGCTCTCGCGAGAGCTCCCCGCGCCGCCGCTCCCGGCCGACGGGAGAGAGAGCGGTGCGAGGCGCCGTGACGTGGTCGAGGCGCCGTGACGTGTCGAGGCGCGGCATTACCGGCCGCGCGCGCCCTGCCCGGTGGCTTCTCCCCGGGGCGGCGGTTAGCGGGGCGCGCGCCCGTGTGGCACGCGGGAGGGAGGGAGGAGGAGCAGCAGCAGCAGCAGGAGCGCCGCGTCCCTGTCCCCGTCCCGAGGCGGCCCGCCCGGCCCCCCCCGGAGCGATGATGGCCGCCGCGGGCGACCTGGAGTCCTCGCTGGAGCTGAGCCTGACGGGCAGCGGCGCGCTCCCCGGAGGGCTGCCCCCCGCGCGCTCCCGCATCTTCAAGATCATCGTCATTGGGGACTCCAACGTGGGGAAGACGTGCCTGACGTACCGCTTCTGCGCCGGCCGCTTCCCCCAGCGCACCGAGGCCACCATCGGCGTGGATTTCCGCGAGCGCGCCGTCACCATCGACGGCGAGCGCATCAAGGTACCGCCGCGACGGGACGGGGCGAGGGTGGGGGAGGGGGTCCGCTGCCCTCCCCGCCCCGTGTGCCGCTCTGCGAGCCCCGGGCAGGGCCGCTGGCGCCGGGAGCACGGCCCGCCGCCGCCTGGTGCGGGTCCCCAGCCACCCTGCGGGCGGCTGCCGCCGGGCCCCGACCCGGCTGCTGGAGGAAGGGACCTGACAAGCCTGCCCCCGGGCTCCGGCGTCGCGGGCTCTGACGGGCTGCGGCCGGTGGGCCTCCCTTCCCTCCCTCCCTCCCAAGGCCCGGGGAGCAGGCGAGCGCCGCAGCCCTCGGCGGTGGGGTTCCTGGGCTCCCGTGTCGCAGCGCCGTACCCCAGGAGTGCGATGCGGTCGTGCGGCGCATGCAGCCCGCAGCCGCGGCCGTGCCTGCCCCGCAGCGTTGTTCAGAGCTCTCCTGCCTTGATCCCGTTGGAAGTGTCATTACTGCGCGGGGTTCTGCGGGGACGAAGTATCATTGCCGTGGGTCAGACATTGGCTCAGCTTCCTAACCAACAGTTTCTCCTCAAAACAGACCGCTAGACAGGGACAGGCGGATCTTTTACGTGCCAGCGATTCAGTGTTGGCTCTTCCTGGTCTCAGCAGCTCCTTGCCTCCCAGAATTTCTGCTCCTGCTTTTATCAAGGGTCACGCTTAATTGGCTTTAACTTCAAGCCCACAGAGCCCTGCGGATGCTGCTGTTAGGAGTGTTCTGCTTTTAAAATGCCCTGTGAAGAAGTTGAACTCTGTTCAGCAGTGAACTGCTGCATCCGTGACTGCAACAAATTGTCATTTTGACTTTACCTTCATTTTTTTTCGGCTTCTGGTCAGATTGGGGCGTTTTTTAGGCAAATGTGGTATATAGAACTGGACAGTGACAGGTTGGATACCTGGCTCACATTTCACCATTGTTTTTAGTGACAAATTGGACGGAATGGAAAATGCTCTTTTGCCTTCTTTGTGCTGTAAAGCAAATTTTAAAAGTATATGAAATATATCTAATCTCCCTGATATATACATATGTGCTAGTGGTGATCTCATTTGCAAATTAGCCTACTAGCTGCTTTCAGATGCAGTTTATTTTCTAGGAGTACCATGGTTTTAAACAGAATCCCCTTCTACTTCTGTGGCACAGTTTCTTTCTGTGAGCACAGTCAATAAATGATACGTAGAAAACAAGTAACAGTACTCTTGTAATTGTATTTTCACAATTGTTATCACCAAGCTTTGTAATTGCAGCTTACAGTCATGTAGCTGAAAGCTATGGCTTACCCTTGCCTACTTCCTGACTCAAGAAATTGCAGAGAGCATATAAATGCATTTTTCTTTTTTTTTTTTTTTTCTTTTTCACTTCATACCCTTCTTTTCAACTAAAAAGGAAAACTGAGTAAGAGCATTACTCTTTTTTTACCTTTATAAAACCACCAAGTAGCATTTTTTTGGCTGCTAGCTAGAATTCAATACTCCCTGGTCCATGGCGGAAGAGAGAACCCCCCGAGGACCAGCACCATCTTATTGACTGGCATTTTCACCACCCCTGGAGTATGCCTGGCCTTTGATGGGGAGAAGGGAGGAAGAATATCGCCTTAAGCACAGTTCACGTAGGTTGTTGTGCCGCTCTGTTATACATGCTGTGAGAGGTTGTTTTGCCATGGTACCTGTCGAATATAGCGGTTCTGGCCAAGGGAGACGGAGAACTGAAGGAGGCTCTGTAGAGACACCTTTTATGGGAAGTTCTGTTTCAGCTTTAGAAGGAATAAACTTTATGTCTGGATTTGGTCGATGCTGTTTGTCATCAAGTTTTTGGGTTTTGCCACCTCTTCTCAGTCATTGTTACCCTTTGAGCTCGGAGTGATGAGCTCCAGCCGTGCCTGTTGATCCAGGAAAGGGAGAAGCTCGGCTGAAGCGAACTGGTGCTGTTCTTGCTGTGCGCTGAAGGGCTTGCTGAGCAGAGGCGTTTTTCCTCTTTGTGTTGCAGGAGGGTATGAAATAGTGTCTTCTCTTTCTGTCTCCCTTCCCCCAGCCAGCTGGATGGTCATTCTTGTTCTGCTTCAGGACTGAGCATTTCCCTCGCAGCTGGAAAAATGCAGTGTCATTGACAGGAACACAAGCACAGTTCTTCTCGCCGAGGTCTCCCGCACAGGAATTGGGTAGAATTCCAAGACATGGGGACGAGTGTATTCCTTTGTAGCTTGTATGGTAGGCTAACAGCTTCACATGCAACGCCAGTGCCTAGATGTGATGTATAAATGAATCTTTTGCATTCTAAATTTTTCTCTTCAAAAATTGATCCAAGCATTGAAAATGGAAGAAAATGATGTTACTCTTTACTGACCTACATTAAAACAGCAAAGGATGCAAATGAAATTCAAAGAGGGAAGTCCGAACTTCATGCTCTGTGCCTTTGAACTCTTCAAGGGTTTATTTCCCTGCATCTTGTAAAACAAGACATAGTTTGCCATTTTACCTTTATTAAAGGCTAGTTATGTTTTTAGCAGCGTCAGATAAACCATGCATGCTAAGGGAGCCCTTCTTTAGAAAACAGCCTTTCTGGATCCACAAAAAGGAGTCAGAAGGTGTGAGGTGATAGCTGAGCCTATATATTTAAGTGCTGTTCGCCTTTACTAGGGAGTGTGACAAAGTGATCCTGCCCACGGTTTTATTAGCTAAATTATGCTGCTAAACCAGATTTTCAAATCACACGTTTTTATTCTGTATTATAAAGCATGTGCTCTCTTGAAGATAGATAGTATTGAACTAACAGTGAAGTAGTAATCTTAATGTTAATTCATTAACACGTCTATTAATGTGAATATATTCAGTAGAGCAAGTATTTTTTTGGTGTCCAGAAATGAAACAGTCGCTTCAAGTTCACTTGGTAAGAGGAAAAAACCTTCTCAAGTGTGAAATTACCAATCTTTGGGGAAGGATTTGCTGCTCAGTGCAAATGATTCCATGCCAAGGATATTAACATATTTAATTTGAGATAATACCTGGCAATCTCGAAAGCTGCATAAATAAAATGTAGGAGGAACTGTAATTGAAGCTTAACTTAGAGAATATGCAAACCTTTAATTTCCCCTTCTGTACCTCAGGCTGGCAGTACACTTGTGGATCCGTGCTTAAGTGAAGCATGACTGATTTCTGCTCTGCAAATGAGGTGGGGAGAGAGGTGTAAGCTCAGAGCTGCCTGTGAAAATGAGCTACTTCTTTCAATTTATTTGATATGGCATCTTCTAAGATAATCTATAGCGATTCCTTAATACCGTGTTGTCAAACATAAGGATTACTTCAGTCTGTGCTGTTTTCTTCTCTCTTAAGCTGTGAAATTCCAAATTAATGGAAATTTCCAATGAGTCTCCTGACTTTACCATGTTGTGTGAGTGCATAGAACTAATAGTATCTCTCATCTGGGTAGGCAAATTAATCTTACCCAAACTTAAGTGCCTGTGTTTAATCTCTCTCAACAGACTATGGCAATGAGAAATGGGTATTTGTTTTGAAATGAGATAGATTGCAGCTGCCTACTGTTTAGAGGCTAGGGCAACCTGCCTTGCTTTTCTTAATAATCTGAGTGACCCTTTTAGAAGGACCACATGGATCTTCCTAAGTTTCTGGATCAAACTGCACATACCTGCACTGGACTGTTCTGTTGTTCCTCTGTAAATTCTCGGTTCCCCTGGTCAAACTCGTAACTGCGGTTTCCATCTGCTCCAATCGGAGCTTTTCTTGAGGATGGGTGACCAGGTTATTGTAGGAAAAGGCACATCACCCTGAAGCAGCACTTGCTTTTTTTCCCTCTTCACTCTATCACACTAGTGATTCATAATGTCCTGTGATTGACCCATGAATCGGGATCGTCATCCATTTTAACAGTTTCCAAACGGATGAATTGTGGACTTGCAGGAGGTGCCTTAGTCTAGCCTTGTAGGTGAGTTGGCTCTGACTGCTGTGTACTGCAGTCCCGTGTCCCCTGGAGAGCAAGCTTGTTAAAATACCACTGTGCACAACTCTGCAGCATGCTGCGTGCATCTGAGACTCCCAGCCTTCCATTGCACTGGGATGATGGGTGCATTTAAAACTTGTGTTCATTGTTGTTTACATCTCCTCGCGCCTCAAGGCTTGTTTTGTTTTGTCCTAACCCACACCTGAGAAGTTTGAGAGCATTTCAGTTCTTCCAGATGTTTTCTGGTCCCTTGCACTGACTAGGCTTCAGTCTGTTGGGGATAGAATGATGCGTACCAGCAAACCATAGTGTTGTGTTAAGCTAACGGGAGGGGGTTACGTTTTGGGTTGTTTCAGTTTTTTCCTCTGCTGCCTTTTGTGTGTGCTTTGGTACCACAAACCACAGGATGGTCCCGGTTTCAGTGTTAAATAAGCTTATGGTAGGGAGAGGGTTTGCTTCCCATAGTTCCACTAAGAGGAAGTTTTCTTTTGTCCTGCTTTTGTTGATGTTATTTGTGCGTGATTTGATTTCTTCCTACCTTTATACAGTACCACAGTGGACAGTTAACTTCATGCTAGGAGCAGCACTTTGGGGAAGATGAGATAAAAAACTGGTGTCAGCTAAGAGCCATGCTATGAAATACATTTTTTTTTCCCAAATAAAAGCCCTATTGCCAAGATTTCAGTATTTGCTTTTGTAAAAAAAATCTTAGAAAATACATACTCCGATAAACTTTCAGAAAGTCAGACTTGTGATTCATAGTTTCTTCCTGACTTCAATTGTCAGCAGTTTTGAAAGGAAAAGTTTCTGAAATTGTATAAAAGCAACAGTTTTCTCAGCACAGTTTATGATTAATTCAGCAGAGTGGATTTCTGTGATTGTGTGACTTTGCTAGCTACAGATAATTCGTATTATTTTCCAACATGAATAATAAAACACATTTTTTCTCTCATTGTCTTTCCCTTTTCAGATCCAGCTATGGGATACAGCAGGCCAGGAGCGCTTCAGGAAGAGCATGGTGCAGCACTACTACAGGAATGTACACGCTGTTGTGTTTGTGTATGATATGACAAACATTGCCAGCTTTCACAGTCTGCCCTCGTGGATAGAGGAGTGCAAACAACACCTCCTTGCCAACGATATACCACGGATTCTTGTTGGGAATAAGTGTGACCTGAGGAGCGCTATTCAGGTTCCTACGGACTTGGCCCAGAAGTTTGCTGATACTCACAGTATGCCGCTATTTGAAACCTCTGCCAAAAACCCCAATGACAATGACCATGTGGAGGCCATATTTATGACACTGGCTCACAAGCTTAAAAGTCACAAGCCGTTAATGCTTAGTCAACCCCCAGATCGCAATGAAATACATATAATGCCTGTACCAAAACCTGCCATGACCTGCTGGTGTTAAACCACGCTGTTAGCAGCTGTCACTTTGTCTTGTTTGCAATTGATTCAAAATTACAATCTTGGCAAAGTTCCAGGTTTTGGTAGCAATTATAACAAAATCTCTTTGGCACTTTAATGTGGTTATTTTATTTTTTATTCTGGTGTAGATGTGCCCATCTCATGTCCTTGCACATTGTAATCGTACTTTCTGAATTACTCAAGTTTCACTATAAATATAGGGGGGGAAGTGAACTTTCAAGTGAAGTTTTGACAAAGCAATTCCACTCGAGTTCTTGCTGCCTGAGATCGTTTTTTGTCACTTGTGGTAAGGTTATCAATAGTAAGCCAGTTTGCTATCATTCTTGGTTGCTATTTGTAGTGGAATATTGTAGGAGAAGTCTTGTGTGACAGCCGGATAGCTTGATTTTTGGGTTAGCGAGTGGGGAGATGTTTGGTACATGAAGGAGTATTTGGTGACCACTAGCAAATCGCTAAGTGAGCGCATCCTTATTTTAAAAAGAAACCCCAGGACTGTCAGATAAAGTTTGGGCTGTCAGTGCAGGTGCAAACTGCTAGCTTTTGGCCTGTTGTTCCGCTGTAAACTTTGTTTCTTCATGGCAACGGGAAGAGAATTAACAAACTTGTCCCTACCTCTAGACCATTATTTGATACTTACAACTTCATTAATTTTTAACAATTAGCATGTAAAACTAAACTATGCATTCCTTCTTACTGAAAGTACTGTAGCACAGGATGTGGGGTGAACTTGGGACTGTAACTTCTCTGACCTTACTAAAACTTCAGCGTATTTCTAAAGACGCTGCCTCTGAGTCGAGTGTTTGTGGGTAAGGAGGGCGTTCGGGGAACAGAAGGGGAGGTTGGCAGAAGCGTGGTGGTTTTCAAAGGGAGGGGGGTTCTGAGGAGCTCGGTGATGCTGAATGGTTTTCCGATACCTTGAAAAGGCTTTTTGCAACCAACTTCATATTTCAGGGATGGAAATGCTTGAGATGAAACGTTAGGAATATGGGACTTGTTTAAAATACCTCTGAATACAAGATAAATTAGATCTCGAAATATGGAGAAAACCTCAGAAATACGTCATCTGTCGCAGGTTTTTGAGCTAAAACCCGCTTGTGTTATGTCATGGCTGTTATCTTGGGCATCCTTGGCATTACTAACGTGAGTTTGCTGGGTCAGGTGGGAAACAACCCCTCTAGAACCATCTCCTGCGTTCATGTGTTCACAACCATGCTATTTCAGTTCTGTCTGAAGGTCATAATAATAAAAATGGTGCTAGGTTGCACGCCGTTCCGTACAGCGAAACGGAAGCCATAGGACACGATCTATGACTTCATTCATACGCCATGTCAGTGTTTTGTGACTTAGCTGTTAAAGGCATTGGGGTAAAAGTGAAGGGTTTTGATCTGCAGCCTGTGGGTAGCGTGTGATGCTGACTGGAAACTAAAGGGAAGGGCCGGTGCGGAAGCTGCCGCCCTAGTGATCACATTAGAAACAGATTATTGAAACGAGGGAACTAATACTCTGTGAGCTGTGGTGATTGATTGCAAATTATAATGACAAAAGAAAAAGGCGTCGGTGACCTTCTAGATGTAGAAGGAGCATTTGGTTTGGTCTAATGTGATTAAGATGTTTAAAAAGAATCTAAACAAAAGGTAATCCTTTTATATTTTTTCCTGTATAAAGCTGCTACAACTGTGACAGTAATTTTGCTTAGGAAGCCTTTGTTAAAAGGGAACTTTTGTATTCACTCTGAACCTTACATGACTAGGATTTGGTTTACAGTCCTTTCAGAAACAATCAGCTTTTTAACACTAGTGTCCTTAATGATTTTTTTTTTTTAAAGAAATTAAATTTATGTGTATACTATTGTAAATAAGTATGGTTTACAGTCCTCTTGGACAGTTTGTTTTTCACTCATGTCCTTAATCCTTTCTGTCAGAAGGCTCCCTCTTAATTATTTGTATAATAAGCATGTCAGCAAGCATTCCTTTTATTTTAATTTTTTTTTTTTTTTTTTAAATCAGAGTGAAGAATTCCAAAGTCAGTCAGGTTGGGGGTTCAGGTAAGGAAATTATCTAGCTAAATGTTACTGCTAGATTTTTTGTATCAAACATCTGCAGATCTGTTAAGCTTTGAGTTATTCACAACCTGTAAATAAGGGCCCTCATGTCATTAAACTCGTGTGTAACCAATGTTTAAGCGTGTGATCTTGTCTTCAGCGCAAAGCATGTTTTAATGGTTCAGCCATAAAAGTAATAGGGTCCTTAACACAGGACTCAGTATGCTTCCTGGCTTTCAATGGTGATGTTCTCCCACAGAATTGATGTCAAAAGTACTGAATACTTTGTATATGTATTTTCACCTTACCAAATTGTGAAGTTGGGTTATTTTGTATGTGTCAGGGAGGAGGGCAAGACGCAGTCTCAAAAATCTAATAAACTGGCTTTGCCACAGACTGTTATCACTCGTGTTCCATGATTACACTGAGAAGGATGACACAATTTCTTATGCATTTAAAAAACAAACAAACACCCTCCCCAAAAAAACCCAACAAAAAACCCAGGGAGGAAAAGGTTTCGAGTTTCTGTATGTGTGGGTGATAATTTTGTGAAAAACTGTCACAATAGTTGGACTGCTGGCAGTGCTTTCTTGTGAGGGCTCTGAGTTGTTTTGGAGCATCTGAAGCACCCCCCTGATGATTCAGAGGCACGCTCAGCATTTATTTCAGGTTCCAGAAGAAGGGGAAGTGATACAACGGCTATAAAACTAGGAAATGCTGACCCTTGAATGCATGGCAATCTTCTCCATTCCTCTTCTCCCATCTCCCCTCATGGTCAGAAAGAAAAGTCATTAACTTCACATGCAGGCAGGACCTTGTTACCTCAGACATCACTCTTGGGGGTTTCTATATGTGTACCTATACGTACGTACACTTGTGCGCACACACACACACAGCATGGCTTCAATTCCAGTTAACTGGCTGTGGTGTAACTCTCAGAGCCCTCTCCCCACAGAAGGACCTCACACATCACTTGTGTTATTTACTGTTTGATATTACAAAGGTAAAATCATGTTTGGGAGATGTTTTTACACCATTGTGGTCATCGCTGCTCACGCAGGCTGGTACTTCTGAAGGATTCAAAGGAGGTGTGTGGAGTGTGTCTACCTTGTGCTGGGACCCTGCGGGTGACGCTACCACCGGTGCCATGCAGCTGTGAGCCCCGGGCCTCACCGGGCGCTAGCCGCACAGACGTGACTCCCAGCCCAAGAAGGCGAGAGGCCAGCACACAAACACTGCGTATGTCCTAGTACTCCTCATAATGTGGTAGCTGAGGGGCATCAAAATATTGGGGGGGGTGGGTGTCTGTGTACTGTAATTTCACCAAAGAAAAAAAAACCACTGCTCATCCAGCACAGGGTGTGAAGCTCGGAGTCATTAAGGGATCTGAAAGGTGACAGAGCTCCACCTTTGTAATCTTTTTCCAGCTTCATTAATCGGTCACTGTAAAAGGCAGCTTTCCAGGTGTAGGGAGAGCAGATGAGGTCCTTTAATGAAGGTAATAGCTTTCACGTCAGCCTTACGTCATCTCTAAAATAAAGCTCAGTGATCTAAAAATTAGTTATGCCCTGCTTATAGAGGGAGCAAGCTGAGAGCCCAAAGGACAATTCAGCAAGGAAGAGGCAGACCTCCCTCTGGCCTTTACTGCCTTCACCTGTGACTCACAGGGACTTTCCCACCCAGAATCACCAAAATGGGGCCATGGAAAGAAACATTAGTACCTGCTTTCCCTCAAATACCAGAGCTTTGCCCAAAGACAAGCCTCCTCAGTGTAACGCTGGCCTATGCCTTGCTTCACTCTTGAAGCAAAAATTGCTGGATTTGGGGGATTTTTTTGTGTCTTAGTCTCTCATAACCACACAATAGGACAGCCCCTCTATTTTACAGCTGATGGTAGGCTCTTGTTACCTGCTTCATCCTGTACAATGCAGCACAATTGTCTTTAAATCATTACCCTGCACTAACATTTTCCCTGATGGATCATCTACTGACTTGCTCCTTGTATTAAATTCATTGGAAGGCATATTGTCTCCTCCTTGTGAATAGTTTCACTTCCACCAGAATACATAATTCTAACAGGTGGGTTTAGTTTGGCTTTGGGTTGGGGTTGGTTTTTTTTTCAGTCCTGTTTTTCAAGGCTGTTGACTGATGTTCCACAACATCTCAACCCCCAGATAAAAGCCAGTCACATGTCATTTCAAAGCAGCAGTTTGGTTTTGCATGCAAATTGACACATAATTGTAAATGTGCAGTTGTAAATAACATTAGAAGCCACCATTCTCCTATGCCTCATCAAGAAATGCCAATTTGAGTTTGAAGTAGGTTGGGTTTTTTCCCCTCTGTTGACACTGGATGTCTGAAGTCATCCAGCTGAATGGTGTCAGCAGCAATGCAGTGAGGGCTGTGAAGCAGCCTGGCAAGGGTAAGGATTGCTCCTGGTTTGCAGTGATGCCTCAGGACTTGCTGAGCTCTGTACAGCCTCCCAGCTGCAAAATCAGCATTGCAGAGTCTGACACCTATGAAGCCCTTGCTGAAGGCAACTCCTTGCAGTCCAGGGAGGTATTTCCAGAGCCCAAAGGAAGGGCTGTAAAACCTGCTACCATCTGGGGATGCTCACTGAGGAGCATGATCCTGCTCTGTGCTGGTATTATCTACGTGTATTGTTTTCTGCCTTCGCTGAATCACCTCTGGTTAATGAGCATCTTGAATGACAGATTACTTAGCTAATCATTTAACATGAATGAAAAGCAATTTTCCTGGCAATACCAATGATCATTTCCAGAAACTCATAGTCCTCTCCCCATCCTCTTCTTCACACCCTTGGAAAGCACCCTGGAACTGACATAACGTCACTGGGGGCTGGTGACTGAGTCGTGACCACTGATCAGTGCTGACAGAAGCGGTCCAGACTTGGGCTGTGCCCACTATTCAGAGCCCCTCAGTACAGCAGCAACAGCAGCTTCACCTGTCTGCAGCTCAGAAAGCAACCCAGCAGACAGGCAGGCAGCGTTTAATAAATGTGCTGAGCAGCTTTCCCCCTTTTTTTGCTGTTGGGGTTATTTTGAGTAGCAGAACTTGCAACTCACTTCACCATCACCTGTATGAGACCTTGGATCGCCAGTATCAAACATTCAGAAAGAAATAGCCTGTTCTGTCCCCTCCCAAAATTAATTATAAGCTTGGCTTTGAAACAAATAGGCCAGCTTTAAACCGAAAAATGTCAAGGGGATGCACGCTTTTGCTTCCTGTCTCCTTGCATCTTCTTGTGAAACCTGCAGAGTGCACTTGGGTCTCACAGTCTGTTTCCACTAAGAGATGGAGCTGGAAAACAGACTTGGCTTGCACATTTAAAACCAATAACCCCTCCCTGAATCTTCAGGTAGTTACTTGCTCCCAGAGGATCAAGGAAAAGCAACTGTATTTGACAGCACCACAGAGGTCAAGGGGCCCCACTCTTCTTTTACCTGCCCATCATAATCCACCTTTCCATACAGGCAATTCACATCAGATCCTGCCTCAAAACAAGGAACGACTGTTACAGCACCACAAAGAGCTTGCCTGTAGTTTTCACACACACATCCTCGCACACCCACCCCCTCCCCCCCACACCCCTCCATACCTCCCACCCACAGAGGTATCTATTAAATAAAAAGGAAGAGACAACTAGTGGCAATGTGAGCATATGTAAGAGTCATAAGACCATGATCTTAGCTCAGTACTTCCTTTTTTATTTTATTTTTCTCTGGTTGCATTGCCAATTTGGAAAGGTCATGGGCAGGAAAAAGGCTCTGCTGTGAGGCAATACAGTCAACTCCCTCTTAATGAATTTTTTTTAGCTATTTACTTTTAAAAACATCATACTGTGCAGCTAAATCACACATTGCAAAGCAGAGGCTGTGGTTGAGCACCGCTTTTTCCTCTCCAGTGGTATGTGGCCCGAATCTTGGCCGCCATTTTAAGTGCAGACCCCTGGAGCTGGGGAGGCTTCCTTCAGCTCTCTTCTTCCCCCCTCTCCTGCAAGCAGCAGGCTGTCGGTGATGTCCAGGCTGCTGAACACACTCTAAACCCTCATCTTCAGCCTTCATCAAGGAGGAAGAAAAAAATCCAAAGCAATTAAAATAGTGAACCAAAGTTTAGTTGGCTGCTCGGTGCAGCTCCCTGCTACTGAGTGAAACTGGCAGAAGGCAAATTCCAGCAAAATTTATGTTGTCTTTTATGCACCACTGAAGTCCTGGCCATGGGACGGTGGGACTGGTAGGATTAACTGAAGGTTTAAGGTAAAAAAACCTATACACATTAACTGAAAACAATTTATTTTTGCCTGTTACTAAGTTGGGGGAAGGACCCTCCTCCACCACCAAGTAGTTGGTGATAGAGTGGGGGAAACATGTGACCCTGCCCTTACATTCCTAGTCAAGTTTTGTTGTTTTGGGTTTTTTCTCAGCTTTTGCCAGCAAAGCCTGGCCAGCCATGCTCTCCAGCCCCTGCCCACCCAGGGACGCCCCTTAGCCCTGCCTCACCTGCCCATGCCTCTCCCAGCAAGGCTGATGTCCTTCCCAACACCGGGGCAGGCTGGCTTGGCTTTGGATCCCCTGCAGACAGGCAGAGGTACTGGCTGACAGTCTTGGCTGCTCTCATGAAAGTCTGGCGACACCCCCCCCACATCCCTCACGCCTACACACTTGCTCGGGGGTGATGTTCTTGTCCTTTGTAGTCCTCCCCCCAGGGTGCTTGGCTTGTTCCAGGAAGGGCACGCAAGGAGAAGACAATTAAACTGACCCTAAAATACATGCCCACAGCTTTTTCCATTTACTCCATGGTATTTTTACCCCACCCCTAAATCAGAGGCAATGAAGGGCTCCTGGTTTCAGCAGCTACAGATACACCTGCAGGTTAAAAAACAAAATCCATTTGCTAATCAGAGGTGTTCCGAGTTCCTGTATGTGATTATTCATCCTCATTACCCCCACAAAGCCCTAACTTGGACACCAGACTAGCATCGGGTGCTGCTGATAAAAGCACAGGGCTGGCAGGCCTGCGTCAGGCTTCCCAGGCCTGCAGTGGCTCTGCTGTGCTCAAGAAATCATTTGTTTCCAAAATTTCAGCTTTCCTGAAACACTGAACTTGAATTTCAGTTTTAGGCATGGTGATAGGTGACAATATCTAACTATACATAAGATACGTGCTTTATATTGAAGCCCTGGAAAGCTAGAATCAACCTCACCAGCCTTGGTGACTATGAAGCAGGTGTTCTTTATCGCAGTGCTGGGCACACAGGGGATCCCTCCTTCTGAGGTGTGTGCTGTTTAAAGCCAGATTTCTCAGATTAACTATACATATACATTATAATTTCTAAGAAAAGGCAGGGTCATGCAGATTATTTCCAGGAAGTCGTTTGCATTAACTCCTCCTGGATAGATCATGCTTAGTGACACTCAGGGGGTCCTCTGGTGGTATTCAGGGATGAAGGCTGGACATCCTCCTTTCTCTCAGCGCATGCTCTTTACAGTTTTCTCCATAGTTTCTGAAACACATTCCTGCACTCAAAACCACATTTCTGTGTGAAACTAGTTAGTAACCCTTTTTAGCTGAAAGTAAGATACACTGTCTCTTAATTGGTCACTCATCTCATTATTTATGACTCCCCTATCTTCACTTCTTTATCTTCAAGGCTGTTCTGCTGATACGGCTAAATTTTGTAGCTGCTTTCACAAAACAGCTCAAACAGCTACAGCCATATTCTACTAAAATCCAAAAGCAATCCATTCTTAAAACACACAAATCCTGTCTACTCTCAAAACATGTAAATTCTTCTTAAATTAAAGCTATATTAATTAATTGTCTCTTAAGCTACATCTGTATAAATCGACTCAGCATTATTACGTATCATTGAATCAATATCTATATAAAAAGATGACCCAAAAATACATATCTTGACATATATACATATATGACACATATATATCAACATATGTATATATGGCAACATATATATCTGCCTAAATAATGTCCGCCTAAATATACCTGTATTTATAGCCCCCCTAATCAATTCAATCTATATAAAAAGATGACCAAAAAATATGTTGACATATATATGTTGACATATGTATATATGTCGACATATCTGCCTAAATAATGTCCGCCTAAATATATCTATTTATAGTCCCCCTAAATATAAGTATATATATTTATACAGTTATATATATATATTTAGGGTGAGATAGAGAGATATCTCTCTCTATCTATCTCTCTCTATCTATCTCACCCTAAATCATGTCCCCTTAAATATATATGTATATTGGGGTAAATGATAAGCACACATACTTTGGCATTGTAAATGCAACACTTTGCAGGCTAGGCTTGTACAGAATGACTTTTTTTGTGAGGGCAGTGAGATGACAGTGTGCTACATGACACGTGCAGGAGGTCGGTGCTAGTGTCTGCTTTAAAGATCCCGCTCTCAGGCTGTACAGGTGAAGGGCTGTTTGATGTGGCAAATGCTTGCATCAAACAGGGTTGCCAGGCTGCCTGGCTAGGGCAAAGCAAGAGGCACAGAAGCAACTCCTCTGAGATACGGGTCAGGGAAAGAACTTGGCAAGTGAGAACAAACACCAGCCGCCATATAAATGCCATGCCAATTAAAGAGAACGTACATTTCTGGCAGCTTTAACTACAACCAAAAAACAAAACAAAAAAAGCAAGGAAAAGCCCCAAGCACCATTGCTGCAATGACTCAGAAAGCACAAGAGAGGGGATGTGGGGTCCTAGGGTGTCTCCAGTAGATTGGCCTGGACTGGTGTGGGACACAGAGGTTGTTGTCCCTACAGAAAAGCTGCTCAGGAAGGCTGGGAAATGTGATTGCTTTGACAAGCTTTCCCTCCTCAGGTCACAGTTAAGGCCAAGGGCTTACACACCACATGTTTATACACAGTTAGTACTGGAAAAGCATAGACAATCCCAAGGGACCCATAAGGATCCAGGAATTGCACAGACTGACTCCAAAGAAAGTGTATGACATGCTACAGTGATACGAGGCATGTTCTTCTGTAACAAAAAGAAAAGAAAAACCTTCCAGCTGCCGGCCAGGACCCGTGTCTGTTTTCAGCCCGTAGTCATATTTTGATGGACTACTCCTCCTGGCTTCTCTCTGCCTTTTGCCAGCAAAGGGCAAGAGGTTTGTGCTCGGCAGAGCCGACTGCCCTGACCCTGAGCAGCCCAGCAGCACAGGGCAGGACCTGCACCCATGGGTACTGCCCTGCACCCTTCACAAACTGCCTCAGGGGCGAGGGGCAGCATGAGCAAACCCACATGTCGGTAGGAAACAGTGTCCAGCGCATGCCACATCAGCCCAAAAACATTCAAATGACCCAGCGAGGCTCAGGAATAAAGAGCAAAATGTCCCTGTCAAACAACATGATATAAATTTTTAATTACAAGCCTGGAAGTGAAGCTACAAAACCAAAGTCGTCCCCAACTAGTTCTCCAAAATGTACCTGAAACAGTTCTCTGATCCTCACCACGATGAAGACCTCCCTCCCTTCCTCTTCCCCTCCTCCCCGGCACCTTCTAGCCCTTTCTCTGGGGGAAATGGATTCAGAAAATACTTTGCCCTGAGTTGAACATTAACTCACAGAACCAGCTTCCCTGATCAAGCTGCGATTACCGCTGGGCTGCTACCGGCGCTGCACTGCTAAGGGGGAGGCTGGCAGCCTTCGCTTTTATAGCCTGGGGATTTTTGGTGCCACAGGCCATGCGGCAGGACACAGAGTAATATGTGGCTCAGCTTATTCAGGATGATAGAAAACCAGGGTTTGGATGTCAACATACTGTCTTTGACTGATAGAAACAGAGCTAACACAAAGTGAGCATGAAGCGCTTGCTGGCCATGTAGTTTTATAGTGCAGGACCATGTAAGGAACAGGGCATGTAACCCCTACAAAAACGAGGTGCCAATGTTCTGCCTGCAGGCTGCTCAGAGCCGAGCAGCCATTTCTCAGGCACCCCGGAGAAGTGCTGGATGTTTGGCCTCAGGGCAATCCCAGGCACACTTGTATCTATTGTTTCTCTCCAAGAATGCCTAGTTGCTGCTGAGCCTCAGTGGCGAAGTGTAAGGAGTGCACGAGTAAGGTGCAGCACCCACATCTGCAGGGCATTCTGGTGCAGAAGCAGCTCCAGGCTCAGGCAGAAGCTGGAATTTCTGTTTATTTCCCTTGGGCTGTGCTTGTGTGGCTCTGCCAGCACTGTGCCGAGGTAACCACTGCTAAACCCAGCCCTGGACACAACCCACCATGTGCAGCTGCACCTTGCACCAGCAGCCACAGGATTCTGCCCACCCCAAAGGGTGCTGGGAAGGGATGGGGGGGATGTCACCTCAGGTCCTGGGGTCCTGTCAACAAGGGACATATTCTAAACACAGAATATGGCTATCAAGGGCTTTATAGCTGCCACCGAATCAATTATGTGCGTTTTTGTTTAGAAGTAGCATAGAGCACGCTCCTCTTTCACACACTCTTCAGCATCTGGCTGTGTCAGGTATTTTCAGCACAAGGCTGGTTCCCAGCTGAAGGAGCTCCTGCCACACGGGCAGAGGTCTACTTGTCACTAAATGCCAACAATCGAAGGGACCGGGCACTCAGCTGTACCAGAAGGACCTGACCTGCACTGGCTGTGGTTCCATCAGTTCTGTGGCTTTCATACCTCATAGAATCATAGAATCACAGAATGCTTTGGGCTGGAAGGCACCTCAAGGGTCAGGGAAGGCACAGGGATGAGGGACATTTCTCACTAGCCCAGGTTGCCCAAAGCCTCATCCAACTTGGCCTTGAAGGCTGCCAGGGATGGGGCTTCCACAGCTTCTCTAAGCCAGTGCCTCGCTACCTTCATAGTAAAGAATTTCCTCCTAACATCTAATCTAAACCTACCCTCATTCAGCTTGAGGCTATTCCCCCCTTGTCCTATCACTGCACTCCCTGGTGAACTGTCCCTCTCCCACTTTCCTGTAGAATCCCTTTCAGTAGTGGTAGACCATAATTAGGTCTCCTCGGAGCCTTCTCTTCTCCAGGCTGACCAAGCCCAACTCTCTCAGCCTGTCTTCATAGGAGAGGTGCTCCAGCCCCCAGTCATCTTCACAGCCCTTCTCTGGACTCGCTCCAACAGCTCTATGTCCTTCCTGTACAGGGGACCCCCCGAGATGGATGCAGTACTGCAGGTGGGGTCTCACGAGAACAGAGACATGCACACTCCGGGCCCTTGCAGTAACTGCTCATTGCTCTGTACAACCAACAGTCACACGCTGTTGAGGGGTACTGGGTATGTACCATCTCACCCTGTGATGACCTGTTACAGAACAGGACGTCTGGATGGGAGTAGAACCCCTGCAGCAGCCCAGCAGTGCATTTTAGCAACAAACCACTTCCATCAAGTTTCTCTGTGCAAAGACACAAAGATCCGGCTTCACCTAAAGAAGACTCAAAGCCACATGGCTGTTAGCTATTAGCAGTCGCTGTCAAGAAGTCTGACTTTCTTTTACTGTAGGAGAACAGCGGTTTATGTTAATCAAGGAGGAAAAAAACCACCCCAACATTTGATCACAGGCTGCTTGGAGTTATGCCAGAAGCATCTGAGGATGGGGAGGGTAGTCGCGCTCAGTGCTTTGATGCCTGCTGACAGGCACTACACCAGGGAAGAAAGGCACAGCATCCCTTTTGGAATTACAGTGTTTGGATTACTTCAATATAATTCAGAACAATTAAATATAATAATTCAAACACTGATACATCTAAATGGACATCCACAACGACACTGTCTGTGCTGGGTCTGGTGTAGCCAAACGCGTGAAGGTACTTAGAGCCAGAGCCAAAAAGAATTTGGCTACAGGGGTGCACGGTCAAAATTCCCAGTGCCAGGGCAGGACCTGCAGCCCTGAGCTGAGGTGCTGGCCCAAGCACTGAGGGATGGGGGGGGCAGTTCCCCCAGCTGAAGCTGGGCAGCAGAAGCCAGGAGGGCTGCAGAAGGGGTGCGGTGGTTAGGTCTGCTCCCTTGATCCGAGTACTTTTGGTTGTAAGCCCAGCCATTAATAACCTTAACGGTTGCAGTCAGTAAAGGAGATGCTTGGGAAGTGCCTTACACACGAAGGGGTATCAGTGGTCACTAGGACAGCCTCAGCACGCAGCTTAGGGTATTTTTCTGTGCAGGATGACAACAAAAGGTGAAAAACATCTCCAAATACACACTCTTCAACACTTGAAGATGTTTAGTCCTAGTTTTACAAGCAATTTAATAGAATCTAACTGTCCATCTCTGCACCTCACTAATCCCAAGAGACTACGAAGCAGGACAAGATTTGCTAACAAGCACATGCCATTATCATTCCATACTGTAAGGCCAATTTTTGATGAGGTAGCTCTGGCAAGCTCTTTGGGAACCAGGGGCGTTTTAAGTGCATGCGCAGTAAGCACCAACTCAGTGGGCTGCCTGGCATTCTGTCTGCACAGTGTTTGCGTCAGGTGAAGGTCTTCATTTAGCTCCTTGGGTCCCTTTATTAAGTGTTATAAAAAATACTTCAGTCTCCAGGGGAAAAAAAAAAGAGTAATCAAGAGCAATTTAATTCCCTCTTCCCTTGAGAACAGGAAAGGCACCTTTTATGCTGTTTATTAGATAAATGTTATCTGAGGTCATTCCTGGGGGATTCCTTGTGGTGGGCATGGCTTATCCTCCCATCCACAGCTCTTTCTCAAGAAAAGAACTTAAGTTTCCAAGCCATGTTCGAATTAATGTGCGCTCTTGATTTACACCATGAAATAAGTAATCTAACACTTCATGCCTCAGGGCTGCAGGCAAGATGTTCACTCGACAGGCAGCTCTAAGCATACCTGAAAGTCATCATAAAGTACATATGGGGATGCGATGCACCTCAGGAGATGACTGGAAGCTGTAGTTCCTTGGTCTAGAGGACCAAGGTGTCCGCTAAATAATAATTACAGATCTAGACCAAGAGGTCTTAAGAGAGTCTCTACAAGGAGATCTAGCTCTCCAATAAGGGTCTGGATAGGTAACAAATTTTAGCAGAACAGGTCCCCAAATGACCATTTTTTTAAACTTTCAGTTTCCAAAGTCAAAATAGAATGCTCTGAACTGAATTCGGAGTATCTAAGTTACTCAGTGAAAGGAGCAACTGCAGCTCTGGCTCCTGCCACGCTCCAGCACTGTAGTTCAGTGCCTCAACCAGTCGTACCAACACAAGTACACCCCACATGAACCCACATTTTGACAGAGGTACCTGAACAGCATTGACAAGGCTTGTACCGTAAACTTCACCTGTTCTCACCCCAGCCCAAGAGAGAAAGATAAGCACACTCAGACTCAGTACCGAAGCAGGTCCTTCCTTACCCTTCCCTCGCTATCGTATTATTGTAACTCATAACAATCATATTATCATAGATTGTAACTCACTGAGTCAGGAGGAGAAATCAAGATAGCAGCCGGTGGGGGAAATACTCCACAACCAGTTTCTTTTAAAAATCAGTTGCATTTAATATTTGAATGCCTGATGCTAGCACTGCTAGACAAATGGAACAATGAATTCTAGTGGAATAAAACCTGATTTAAGTATAAAAGTTGGGGGGGAAATAAATGCTCACGCTTTCCAGACACAATGAGGTATTTTAACTATACAAAGTCTGAATGGTCAAAACCATCCGCAGATCTTCCCCTTTGCACTGTCTTCCCTGCTGAATGTTGGGCATTCAATAGTTCTTGCCTTCCATGTGTGTTTTTCAAAAGACTGAAGAAAAGTGCATAGCCATCTTAAAAGATTAGGAACATCTTGCCACATTTTTAGAGTAGCAGCTTTGAACTGTTCGAGCACTGTTTCAAGCCATTCTGATATAGGGTGGAGGTTTGGATGTATCTTCCTCTGCATATAAGTCCTGGGCTGGAAACCGATCTGGGAAGTTAAAAATTCTGCCCCCTGGACCTGTGTGGGGAAGGAAAGAGGAAACCATTGCAGACACTTGCACAAAATCCTGAGCTCCTTTCGGCTCAGAGTATTTTGGTGGTCAGGACTTTGGTGTGGGATGTAAAGCTCATTCACAATGTTCCTTCCATGTCCTTAGTCAATATCCACATGCATGGAAGGAGGGAAAGAATTACTCACTTTGCACAGCGCAAACCATTTCCACAGCCTGATTTTGGTCCTCACTAGGTCGCAACCACTCCTATGAACGAAACAATGCCATTAAAAACTCATCCATGAGTTGCTTCAAGATGTACTTGAACTCAACTAAAAAGTCTGCATGGTCCCCTCTGCCTAACAAGTTTTAACCTGGAAGTTTAAAGCAGCCTCGTTTGGTATCCTGAGTCAAGAACAGCTGCCTTGTAACCTGCGCCCATTAATTCCTTGGGAAATGAGCTGGTCAGATGTATGTGCTTTAATACAGCATCAGAATTCCTCTAGTAGAGAAGTAGTTGGCATTTATGGAGCTCACATAGCAGAGGCACACACAACTTGTGCCTCATCAGTTGGCAGTAAAATGTGGTGTGTTGTCCCCCGCCTCCCACCACTACTTCACACATGGCACCAGGGGTATTTTTGTTATTTGGGTTCTAGCTCTAGGGATAAGGCATCATGGTGTGTAAGTACCAGTAAGTCTTTGAAATGCTGTACCAGCAGCAATCGCTGGGATGAGAGTGAGAGAAGGAGGAACAGGTTTTGAGGAGAGCAGGAGTACATCGGAAATGGGACTGCAGAAGCTTAAGTGCTAATGGTTTGGAAAATGGAGATAACTTGGGCTAGGACTTACCCAAGACCGTAAATCAGAGGGCAATAGTAAAAGGACAAAAATCAAAAAGCATGAAACCCTTCTAACATCCACTAAATTTCTTAGAATGAGCCCTGGGGTGACAAGGGTAGCACTGAAGTTCGGTTTCTAGGAGAAAAACCTATCTTCCCCTCAGTTTGTTGCCCTCCCACCCACACTCAGCACAAATAACCGGGTGCCCCAGGCTCCTCACTCACCATCCCAGTTACGCTATCGTAGCAGGAGCAGCGCGGAAGACTCCGGCATCCCAAGTAAGCCATCACCAGCACAACAACAGTGCTGCAGATAGATGCAGCCAGCATGGTGATGCTAGCACCCTTGACCACTTTATTGAGCACGAACTTCTGCAAGCAGAAGAGGAAATGTTAAAGCCACACTGAAAAAGCAGCGTTCCCGTCTGCTACTGCCTGCGAGAACGCTGCGCCGGCATCGTAGGCGACCGATTCAGTGCTATTTAAGGCTTCTCTTCCTGTGCTCTGAAGAGCAAGCCAAGTGTGAGCCTCAAATAGGAAGAGAGCAGGCAGTAAAAAGAAAAAGGCTCCTGATTAAACCTGAGATGCTCTGCAACAGCGTCAGGTCTGGAAATGGCTTTAACAATGAGAAGAACCCCAAGGAATGGCTGCTCCTCTTCACACTGAAAAATGTCTTCCTCATTCCCACAGGGAGCCACTGCTTGCACCCCTCTGAGGCACAACAGGGATATCTCATGCCTTCTCTTCAGCACTGCTGTGGAGGATGCACTTGAAGTAACACCCAGTTTTAAGCAGCTGGCCTGTCACTTTATCACCTGAGGCCCCATGAAAGGTTTGAGCCTCGCCAACTGCTGCCTCCAGCCAGGCCAGGGGTACGGCCAGCATCTGCCACTTTTCACGAGCAGCACAGTGATGTCCTCCTGGAGCAACCTGAACCCTTCTGCCCTGAGCAGCAGCAGCAGCAGCAAAGCTGGCTGCAGTGTTTCTTGGTGCATCCCTGCTGTGCGTGCCTCTGGGCACAGAATCACAGAATTGTAGGGGGTGGAAGAGTCCTCAAGAGCTCATCGGGTCCAACCCCCCTGCCAAAGCAGGGTCCCTAGGACAGGTCACACAGGTAGGCATCCAGGTGGGTCATGAATATCTCCAGAGAAGGAGACTCCACAATCCCCTGGGCAGCCTGTCCCAGGGCTCCCTCACCCTCACTGGGGAAAAGTTCCTCCGCATGTTGGTGTGGAACTTCCTGTGCTCCAGCTTGAATCCATTGCTCCTTGTCCTGTCTCCACAGACAACTGAGAAGAGGCTGGCCATTTCCGCCTGTGCCTCACACTTCAGATATTTATAAACATTAATCAGATCCCCTCTCAGCCTTCTTTCTCAAGGCTGAACAGCCCCAGTTCATTCAGCCTTCTCTCATAGGCGAGATGTTCCCCAGGCCTTTAATCAACCCTGTAGCCCTCCGCTGGACCCTCTCCAGGAGATCCCTGTCTTTTTTATACCAGGGATCCCAGAACTGGACACAATACTCCAGGAGGGGCCTGACCAGGGCAGAGTAGAGGGGGAGGATCACCAGCCACTGTCTTCAAGCAGCTGCTTCTCAGAGGACACCCAGGTGCTCGTTCACGTAGCCACCAACACTAGCCACACGGCAGCAAAAGGCAGCGACTTGCTATGCAAGATCTCGCTAGTCCTGTGTGGGTTTTGGTACCTAATTTGTTACTTAACTGCAAACTTATACAATTACTATTTCTTTTAAACAAGAGCCCCACCACAGGCACCGCTTCAGGAGCTAATTTGGGCACCCTGGAAGTCTGGTCCCACTTCCAAGTCATGCCCTAGTAGTGTTGGCAGATTAAGACAGTCGTATTCCCCAGTAATAAGCATGATATCGATACTTACTGTGTGGATAACGTGGACTGGGGCAGAACTCAGCTCCTCCTCTTCCCTATAGTTCAGTGTGAGCGAGCTATAAACTATGACGATGAGGATGGCGACACAAGAGATGACAGAAGCAACTACCAGAGCATTCACCTGAACAGGAAGATTAAAGGAGAGAAAGAAGGGGAGCAGGAATTAAAACTACCCTCTGACAAATCACCGCAACTGATGCAGACAAAAGGTATGAAGCAGCATTGTAGGCACAAGCCTCTGACGCTCCATAACACCAAGAAGTACCCAATAGCAACAGTCATGTGGGAGACAAACACAGGGCAGTAAAAGTTTCCACAACACCGTATTTCCGAGCTCTAATTGTGTCCCAAATCTTAACCACAGGTGCTAGGTGGGCCCAAAGGCTTTGATCTTGTAGATATCTCTTCTTAAATACAAACAAGACGCCTCCACGGAGTTTACACGGCTGGGGAGACCTGCCTGGGAAAGGCAAGTCAATCGACTTGTGTCCTATTTTAGTGTACACAACTCTTACTAACAGGAAGGAAGACCATAAGAAATCAGTTCAAAAGCAAGCGTTTTTACAGATTTCTGCTTGTCAATAGAGCCAGCGCTCATCTGCTGCAGCAAAAGGTGGGGCAACGCTGCATCCTCCTTCCACTTAAGAATGGAACAGCGTTTAGGAAGGTACCTCAAGGAAACAAGCTTGCAATCCTGCAGGAAGACTGGCCAGCTCATACCCTATCGAAGCCAGTTTCTGTTGCCCTTGACAATATTTTGCCCCTGCTCCCTACACACACAATTCCCTCGCCGTCCCACCCAACCCCCTGACCCCTCTCCCCAGGCTTACAAGAACTGGATTCTTCCTCTGAGAAGAAAACAAAGCCAGGACACCTGGGACTCCCATGATCTGCAGAGCACAAAAGGGACTTGGTAACTGGAAGGCAAGTATCAGATTCGGAAGATAAACTATCACAAAGCAGATGAAAAGCCTCAAGGTTTGGATCAGAAATTGAAAGAGGAGAACCGCCAATTCTTTCTGTTTTCCTCTGCAGCATCCCCTGGGGGCAGGACGCTGTGAGAAATGCATCTTGCCCACTTGCTACCCCCACGGCAGCAATCCTCTGACTGGCTTTATGGCTCTAGCCGAATAAGAAGACCGATTAAGTCTGATTAAAATGCTAAAAAAACGCACACTGCTTTCTCAAGTCCTTATGCGTCTTGCAGATGGAAGAAAGCTATTGCTGAAAGGAGCTGGACAGCCTCTGGATGGGAGGGAGCCCTTCAGTACGACCCCCTTGCAGCTCACCGGGGCACAACAGCAATATCTGGGCACCAAAGGCCAGGGAGGATGCCCACTGCCTGCTCCTCACTGTGGTACAAGGAACCAGCGGCACTGCACCAGGGGATGCAGATCATCACCCAGATATGAAGACCAAGTGTTCTGCCCCCCCCCAAGTCGTTGGCGAGCTCCCAGTGGTCACTGTGCTTCTGCCAAGAACCCAGGCAATTGCCACTATGCCCCATTTTCTGCATTAGCCTTCGGATGGGAAGCCTGCGTGCGTTCTCCTGGCTATAACGCAATAAGGAAGCTTTTATTATCTGGGTTCAAAGCAGGAAACCAGGGAAAAGCTGGCAAGAAGTCCTGGCCTCCCTCCCAGCCCCAAGTTGAGTACTAGTAGGTGGCAGCAGTGAGAGAAAACCCCACATGACAAACCAAAGCATAGGAAAAAAATCTGGTGTAACTTTACCATCCCGGCCCAAACCGGAGCTCTGGTTTTGCCCAGCTGAGACTCCGTCCTGAAAACACCGTCAATGAACCCGCTGACGATGCACACCGTGCTGAAGGCTATCTGGAGCAGACCCAGCATGACCATGCTCCTCTGATTAAAGATGAAATACCGATAGCGATCCATTCCGCTTTGATTCACGCATGAATCCCCGCAGGCAGAGGCCGGGAAGCAGCGCCGTGGCCCTTCGGTGATGGGGAGAACAGCTTTCCCTAGGCAGGAGACAGGACGGACAGGAGCATCAGCACTCAGCGAGCACCGGTCATTGCTCGGTACAGCGGGACCACACGTCCGCCAGGTCAGAGTTCATGTCTTTCCGATCAGCCACAGTGACCGCGAGCAAAGGTGAGCGGTCCTTTGAGAAGATCCCTCACGCTGCTGCCAGGCGGGTGCCCGGGGCCCCTTTTCAGATGTTTCTGTGCAGAGATGTGTGATCTTTGCCTCAGACCCCTCTGCAAAGCTTTCTCCTTTGGGGTTTCTGCTGCCGAGAGGAGCGGGGGATGGTTCGGGGGCGGCTCTGAGACCGCTGCCCCTCGCTAGGGAGCAGCTGATACGCCCTTTTCCTCCCCGCAGTGCCCGGGCAAGCCGCGGACACCTCCCTGGGCAGGATGCAGTCCGCAGGACCAGCTGCCCAGGGCTGCCTGTACTGCCGGGCACCCGAGACCCGACTCCTGCCCCTCGCAGCCACCGCCTGCCGAACCCTGAGCAGCCCGGGGGCCGCGGCCCCGCCCGTCGGAGGCACCGAGGAGCCCGGCCCGGCGCAGACCGCGGGCGCGGTACCGGGGCCCGCCCGCTCCCCCCCACGCTCCCCTTTTCGCCGGGGAAGCGCCGCGCCGGCCCCGCCCGGGCTGCGGCTGGAGCCCCCGCCGCCGCCGGCTCCTCGGCCGCGGCGGGACGGGCGGCTCGGCGGCACCCGGCCCTCACCAGCCCGGCGGGCACTCACCGGCGGGCGCTGCTCGGCGGCAACGGCAGCTCCGGGCAGGTACGGGAGGAGCCCCGGCTCCGCCTCCCGAGCTTAAAAAAAAGGTTCCGCGTCGGTGCGAAAAGAAGCCGGAGAGGTTGGGAACGTGCGGCCAGGAGCCGCGCAGGGTATGCCGCTGCTCCGCCCCCGCACCCCGCGGAGCCCTCCGCCTGCCTCTGCGCCCGCGTTTCGGCCGGGAGCTGCCGGGCCCCGGGCGGCCCTTCGCCGGCAGAAGTTCTGCCTCTTCTTGTGGCTGCTTCACACGATGCCTGTGCCCAACCCTCTAAGCTGGGGAAGCCCCCTCTCCCTCTGAGATAGATATATATCTGTGTATAACGTCAGTGACGTGCGTGATCATGTTGTTTGCATCACCCGGGCGCACAGATGCCCTCTCGCCTCTCGCAGGAGCCTCCAGCCAAATCGGGCTTTAAAAAGCTCCACACCAAAGCATGCCTACCCTTCAAAGGTTGTAAAGAAATCAAGTGACAGTTCTTTAAATAAACCCACAGCACCTCCAGCCGAGGGTGGAGAAGCCAGCTTACCACAGCATTGTCTTCCACACAGCTTGGAGACAACACCAATAGAGCAAGCATGCATCCTTCCAGCCTTAGGACTGCTTGACGGCCACTGCCAAGGGCAAAGCCCCCCCCCCCCCCCCGAGCAGGGAGAGCATAGCCTTGACCCACCCACACCCAGAAGTAAGAGGCCACAAGTGCCCACCGCAACTGGGGAACTTGGGGGTTGGACCCGATGTTCTCTTGCGATCCCTTCCAACCCCTCCAATTCTGTGATTCTGTGCCTGCAGAGAGCAGGAGGGGGTGGGCGGGGGGGGGGGGGGGAGGGGCATGGATGTGCTGAGGAAGGCAGGACAGGCACCAAGCGCTGCCCCTTTCCTCACACTGACCCAGCAGGATGCATATCCCAAATTAGAAGACAGAGCAGTAGGTTACCTGCTCGGTCAGCATCGCTGCTGCTTGCTGCCATGCTGTCCTGCTGCCTGGGTCAGCAACTTTAAAGGTCTGCCAGTGCACATTGACAAGTTTGAAAATACAGCTGTTAAAGGCACTTCAGCACACACAGGCAGGGTGTTCCTCTACACCACGACTAAAGCCAGTGTTACGTGCACAGAGAGAAGTAACAGAAGCAGCAGAGGTGCCAGAAAAAAACCCACAACAAAGGAGGTAGTGGCATCAGGAGCGCTCCGCTCCTTGTTCACTGTTAATATACCGTGGCTTCAGACGTGTGTTTGCTGCACACCAAATCCTGCAATGACTGCAAAGCAGCCACCCAGGGAAGAGATCAGAGGATGCCCCAGACCACAGCCCGCAAATAACAAGGAGAGAGGACACTTTTGTTGAATATTTTAATATCTGCATTGCCTTCATAGCGCAATTAAAGCGATCTTTAAAATTCACTTATTACAAATGTTTGTCAAGTCTATTTTTCCCCAGAAACATTTTTCTTACTTCCTTGCACATACACCCAAACACACTATAAAAACCTCATTCGTAACATCAAAGGAAGGGCAATCGTCATTCATGTAAACATCTTTCTTAGAATTATCCATTTTTTAAAAGTCATGAATAAACCTACAGATGTTCAGTAAGGCTCATAGTTCGAGTACAAATGTCATAAAACACCTATCAAGTACTGTATACAAGTTAAATACTCTGGGGTTAACTGTTAACACACGTATAAGCTCACCCCAAGGATTATTCTTTAGCACTTAGTTCTTCAGAACAGAGACACCCAGTAATTATGGGCTAAAGAGTATTAAAATAGCAGAAGGCCCAGCAGAAACTGCTAAGTAATACACAATTTTAGTCTAGATCTTAGCTCAAGAGTTAAACTCAGTACAGTTACAGTAGGAAAAGTTTTCTAGGAGGAAACCCGCAGAAAGGAGGGATGGGATATCCATCTGTACAATATCATGGTGGGACAAGCTGAGAGGTATGTCCTGAAGATGTGTCTGGCCTTGCTATTGCAATTATTTATGACAGCAGTGTGCAACGCTGCATAAATACTTTCCCAAATAGCAGAAACGACCATTTGTAATTGTAAAGATCATTTGTTGCATCTCCCCTTAAAAAAAATAATCTACTTATTTGTAATCAATTACACTTGCATCTTACAAAAAGACATCCTTTTAAATTTGGTTTAGATCTAACTGGAACTTCTTTTTTTTTTTTTAAATATTCATTCAACCATGAAAATATTTCATACAAACATCATTTTACATACAAATACGTTAAAACTTGTGAAGAGGGTCTTCCCACACTCATGATTTTATGGCTTAAACATTTAATTGCTTAGAATTTTTGTATTTTTTTTTCTCCTGGAAAAAAAAATAGTTACAGTAAACCTGGTAGAGAAAGAGGGCAGGAGCTTCAATTGCCTGAAGACAGACGAGTGCCAAGAGCAGGGTCCATTCAACAGATAGTGACCTTAGTGTTCAAAACCTTTGATCTGGGGCAAGTAAACATGCACTCAATCTTGCACCTTTTTATTAAAAAAAAAAAATCCCTTATATGACTTAGAAATGCTTTATCCAAAAATACAGTTTTCATGATTCCAGTACACAAAGCAAAAGGAACAAGTTACCCCCGGGGCGCAGGTGAGCGTGAAGCCCATCTACCCCCGCCACAGGTTCAGCTGCTCCCACGCCTGCGTTCCTCTCCCGAATGCTCTCAGCAGATGACGTGTGGTGTGAGGAAGAGGCATCTAATGTGGCACCCCAGTTTAAGGAGACAATTCAGCAACCTTGTTTTCAAAGCAATTGTCGGGGGGTTTCTTTAAGCGCTCAGAGGTGAGTTCCTCAGGCACCCACAGCTCTGTGCCAGAGGACAAACAAAGCATCTTCTAACTGGCTCTGTGCAACTCATTACCTCACCACAACAGTAGCACTTTCCACAAAGACTATCCAATCAAGTGAAAAGACAGAAATCACAGAGGACTCTGGGACAGAAGACATACCATATAGTTCCCGGCACAACCAAAGTGACGAGCCCTGGTTTCGACTGAAGGACAAGGGCAGACAACTGGTAAGGAAACAGAAAAGCAGGGCTTCCCACCACTTCTCTTTCTTGTACCAGACACATTGGCTATGCTGCTTCCCCAGTGCCTGGCAGAGGGTAAGAAATCCCTGACGGGCTGCTTCTGCACCAGCAATGCACTGCAACAGCTCTGGGAGAAAAAACACAGCCACTGCTAGCAAACAGCAAAAGCTCCGCATCCAAAGAGGCTGAGCCAAGGAGAAGGCTACCTAGGTGCACCTAAAAGAGGTGGCCTTGCAAGGCTGAGGAACTGGCCTTCCCAAAGGTCTCAAAACTCAGGAGCTGCATCTGGGAAAAAAGCACGGGCCATTCTAGCAGGTATTGTTGCAACTGTGGAAAGAGTCAAAAAGCAATCAGTTCTCACTCTGACCGCTGAAGAACCGTAGCCATGGATTTCCTTTGACTTTTTCCAACAGTTAAGACTTATACCTTAATTACTACCAACAAAAAGAGGAAAAGAGCTTTTTCAAATTTGTGAAGGAAATTCAAGGTGTTTTAGTACATCCCAGAGAGCCAAATTATAGCACAAACTCAACTTGAGACACCTCCTAGGCCGAAGCTTGCCTCCCTCTGATCCAGAGGGGTGACCCAGCAGCAGGTAGCTCTCAGCTAGAACTTGCTCTCTTGTCTCCGAGATTACCTGCTCCTCCAGAAACTTCAGTTTCTGTATTCTTGGTGACGAAACACAGTGCTGCTGCAGCAGGAAGATACATTATTTATTTTTTTTTCCTAAGAAGAGACAATCAGCAGTCTCTAACAGAGGCTGATAAAAGGCTCCTTCTCACAAAGGAGCTCAGGTAACAACCCTCCTGTCGCCGCGGAGCCACGTGCAGCCCTGCAGACCAAAGGCAGACATCAGGAACAGATCCATACTTGAAAAAAGCAGCAATTCCAGGTTCCCTTATGCCATTCTTTAATTACAACAGGTACTCAGAGCCAGCTGCTCACCTGGGCTCAGCTGGCAGGCATCAGCTCTTCAGTTCCCGTGCAGACAGGACAGGTCTTTGGCCAGACTCTGAGAAGCAGAGCTTCTTTACTTATTGCATATTCACCAGCAGTCAGCTGCATTCCACAGGCTGGAGCAGATTGCTGTGCAGAATGCCTGCTTCCTCTGCTCCAAATTACAACCGGGTTGTGGTGCGGGTCCCGTGTTACTGCTGATAAATCATTTTGCTAAGCTAGTCTCGCTACCTAGTGAGCCCC
Organism: Laterallus jamaicensis coturniculus; assembly: GCA_022605575.1. Lineage (NCBI taxonomy): Eukaryota > Metazoa > Chordata > Aves > Gruiformes > Rallidae > Laterallus > Laterallus jamaicensis. The sequence continues at coordinate 11,494,646 of JAKCOX010000005.1, forward strand.
AGAAGCTGAGCTGCAATACGTTGACCAAGTTAAGGCATTATTTGGAGTTCTGTAACTAACCTGTGTTTGAACCTGTGGTTGCCAACGCACACCTCTCAAAAGCATCTGAAGGACACACTGAGCCCTGAGCCCTTTCGCTGCCCAGTGGTAAAATCTATCCCAACGATCTCCACCCTAACAGTAAAGAAAAAGAAAACAAAGAATTAAAAGGCTTGGTCCTGAATCAAGCCAAAGCAGCTTTATAATCACAACTTTTATAGAAAGTTGGTCACTGAAGAAGGGATTTATAGGAGGACCAATAGATTTTAACAGAGCAGAGCGGAAAAGGACAGTAGAGCTAACAGAAACAACAGCCACAGTTGTGGCATACTACCAGGCTACACGAACACACAAAAGCAAGAGAATCTGCTTGACTGTCACCAAATTAATGGCTTTTGAGAACACACAGAGGGTATTTTTTTTTCCCTAAGTTCCCCTATTTTAGGATGCCACCATCAAACCTGATGCGCAAAGAGCACCTGTCTTGTATTTATCTGAAAAATCAGGTATACAAAGACTGACAAGCCTATTAAAACATAAGCGACTCCACATGAAGAGGAGATAGCAGAGGAACTGGAGAGTGATCAGGATCAAAGCTGAAGGAGCTCTAGAGAATCAGAATGTTTTTAGCACAATTCTCTAGTAAGCACAAAGAGGCAAGGAGTTCAAAGCAGGGTATCAAGACTGTGGAAGGAGTTACCATCCATTCACGACAGGGTTCTGAAGTCACCTATCCTCCTTTTCCCTGGACTTAAAAACACAAGCCTTGACTTTGCAAACTTCATGGTCCCGGCAGAATAACCCACAAGACGCAGGCGAGAGCTTCCCACAGAGCTGCACATCTTCCTGCAACTGGGTGAAACAGCAATGGTCTACAGCAAGGACCTGCAGGCAGGCAGGGAAAGATCAAGACATGCACTTCTCTTTTTGAGGTTCACTTGCTGAAGCTGCGCTGCCAACCGGCCTTCGACACTTCTCCCTCACCCGCAAGGCTCAGTTCTGTCTCTGCACACTCAGCTGTCACCTCTGCTAGCCACCTGCCTCGGACAAGCAGCAGAGCTGTGGTCCAAGTCTCCAGCATGAAGAGATGGGTGGTGTCAAAGCTCACATTTAGATCACTGCTAGAAGAGTGTCAGAAAGCTCTGAGCCCACTCACTGCCCCTCCCAGCACATGCAGAGTAGCTTTTGTGCAAGCTGAAATGGTGAGGTGCTAGAAAAGGATTGCAATTAGTCACAGGGACTAAACAAAAACCCAAGTTAGAGAGGTTCTTGTGACTAATTCCTAACTTTGTATGGGTACTGACACAAGGATTCTCAGACTGCACAGAACAGCAACCTCATCCTTCCACGTGCAGGTACCAACCCAACATGCTCGCCACGTCTAGCTCCCCAGACATCCAGATGCCTCCAACCATTCAAGCAACCAACCAAAACGTGTTGCAATAGAAAGGTAGGTCTGATTTCCAGATCATTTATGTTACATATATACAAACTTTTCTCTTTTTTTCTTTTAAACTGCAAACATTTAAAAAAAAGTGATGCAAATGCATTTGAGTTTTTCCTAAGCTGCTAAACCCAAAAGAGAGCATCAGAGTCCCAGAAAGGCTCCAGTATCCAGACTGAGATGATACAGTATATCTCTTACACAGCATTAGGCAAGACCAGTACAGTATCTGAAAAAAATGCACAACCATTTCCCTACCCCTGAAAAACCCCAGAACACAGCCCTGCAGATGAATATTCATAAACCCCCACTGTTGGCTGAAACAAAGCTATGGATTGACTGCTGTTTCTAAATATGAGCAGTGAGTGATGCTTTTACATTCATTGTTTGTCTTTCAAAAACAATCTTTTCATATCTTTTTTTTTTCTTAAAAAATAGTATCTTATTTTTTGATATTTCATACTATATTAATTGACTGCATCTTAAACCAGCACTACTAAAAAGACAGCTACAAGGCTATATTCTTTGTCAACTGAACACATACAAAAGATACGGCTCTCCATAATCAAGTACTGCAGCCTGCACTCAAAATACATCCACCTCTCAAGAGAATTCCCGCGAGACGCAAGCATCTCGTCGCTGGAATTTCCGCTGTGCAAACCGGCCGCTCTGACAGGTGAAACACACAAACCAGCCCACGGACACTACGTCACGTGCTTGCCTTCCAGAACACGTACTCCTGAAAGCCCTTCGAAAAGTGAATCTGTTTTCTCCTTTCAGGAAAAAAAAAAAAAATCTTCATGCAAAGAACAGCTTCATTTGCCTGTCAATCATAAATAAAACAAGCCAGCCTGAAAGGCTAGATAAATATTAGGTTTGGACATGTTGCTATACTATTTAGAGAGCCACAGAGACCGACACACAGCACTCTCACGTACACACACAAGCCTTTCTACTAGTTAGAAAGGATTTTCTCCTGCAAAAGAGGATTTGTAGAAAGAACAATGTTCAGACAAGAGGAAAGGGGAGTTAAAACCCAGCCTCCTATATGCTAATAAATAAACTGCTCTATTGCAAGATTCAGATCAAAGGTTTAAAAAGGCAAAATTATGCTACTATTAGAGAATATCAAAATATTACTGTTATCATCACAAGTGGCATATATGCAAAATGCAGTTGCACAGTAATGCCTAGGCAGATAGAGAGCAACACTAAGTCTGCCGACTAAAAGTGAACGATATACCCATTTTAGTTTTCTGTCTAGTCTTTTGGCATTTTTGCATATGGTGCAAAAGCAGAAGCTACCAAAGAATATCACGTCTTGTATAGAATATTAAATAATTTCTCCAGATAAGACTGGTGCAACACTAGCTAATTTTAAATCTGCTATGAGTAACACAGTCAAACCTAGTTAGTATGCAAGAAACTTATCTCTTAACACAGAATGCAAAGTTATGATGCAACAGCATGACCAATCCCTGGTTGTCCAGTTTTCAGTATAAAGGTAGTGCATAGATCCAAGTTTCTATTTCAGTTTGCTGAACAGAGAAGGAGCTCCCATTTCACTTTTGCTGGGCAGCCTGGAAAGCTTTCAGTTCCAGCTGGTACCACTCCGGTGCTTCTGGCCCGTTTTGCCCAACAGGGTTGTGGTCATATCCGTAAGCCACTGTTAATTCTTCATCCTTCTCCACAGCCCTGATGGTACGGATACACTTGATAGGCCCAAAACGAGGATGAACAAACCTAGACAAAGAAGAAACATCTCTGCTGGGCTGACTGTGCTAGCCCCTTTTACAGTTTCAGGAGTAACTCACAGCTCAGTAGTATCACATAATCTGACATCAGAGGATTAGACTGCTTTGAGTCATTACTTGAGTCTTCATTAAGACTAAGGGCAAAAGCATCAATACACTTACACAGCTTTGTGTAGCTCTATTACTTGAATTTTTCCTACAGTCCTACAACATTGCTTGTCTGTAATAAATAAAACAAAGTTAATCACTGCCACCTGTGTTGGGCTCACAGTGGTAAACATGTGCAGGACAAGAAAACAGTATAGACTATGAGACCCCCGAGAGCATGGAAAACTGCTCATCTCCATTTCCTCAGTACAGGTTACCTACCGAACAACGGCCATAACCTACATGTTCTCTCCCAGGGCCTCAGAGTCAAGTGAACTGATTTATTTAATGAAGGAAAGCTATTTTCTACGTATCTATCGCCACAGGTCTGTTCATTTAGACACTGCTACAAAAAGATTTATACCCTTCATACACATCAAAAGCTTCCTAGTGCTCTGCACCAACTGCAGAGCAGCAAGATGCTTTTTTTGACTTGAGTTTTGGAAATGACAGCACACTTGATGGGGCTAGTCAAGCATCTGTAGTTCAAGACACGGCAGTCCTACACAAGAGAGGATTTAGAGAGCTGCACTGATGCATTTTAGAATCAAGAGGCAGCTCCTAAAGTCCACGATTAACGCAGTCACAAAAGTTGAAGATACTCCACACTGTAAGTCCCAAGATACACCAAGCTCCTGCAGCCCCAGCCAGATTCCAACTCATCCCAGGTGAAGGACCCATGACTCCCAGCCCCACCAGCTGCTCATCATGCAGCTGCCCAGAAACACCCTTTGAGCTACATCTTATGCTCCAAAACACGTGACTACTTACGGGTCATAGATGCAGTTAGGAGTGAAAGAATGGTTGGCCTTATGCCCCAGTGAAGCACAGTACTTGGCGGCATGGTTGTAGGGCTCTGGCACGTCTATGACTGTTTCATCATCCAGGGATATTGTGTTTCCATTCAGCGCCCAGTCTCTGCTGTCTACCTAGTTTGCAAGGCACAAATCCAGAGTGTGTAGGGGTCAGCTTTGGCGGCAGTTTGAAAGCAAACATTCAAATATATGCAACTAAAGCTGTCCTACCACTTTTTTAATATATATATGGGTCAACATGTGTCAGGGAAGACAGCAGGCCTGCTAGCGGCCTAGCTCTCTTCACCCAAGACATAGGCCCTGACAATATTCTCCTATTCCCATGAGAAAAGTTCCTCATGCTGAGAGGATCCTAATAATCACATTCTCAAAACACAGTGGCCTTGCTGATAGGTGTACAGGCTGCCCTAAACCAAGAAGCAGTTATGGGAAGGTATTTGGGAGTAACAGAACATGTTAGGAACCAACCACAACAAGAGGGTCAAAACAGCAGGTGTGCAGATGCTTTTAGGTATTAAAGGTAAACTAAGAATATTTAGCTATAAGATAGGTTTATCAGAACTCGTTATAGTTACTAACCAATCAATACGGTGTGAACAGAGTGTGTAACCAATTAGCAGTTTTTTAGCTTGCCACATTTGCAGTAAGAAAGGTATAGAATCTGTGTGATTTCACCTAATAAAATGGCTGGCTTCATGGCTTCATAGCTTCACCTAAAATTCATATGTTGAATTGTGTGTTGCTCCCTGCTGGACACCACAAACATGCACTTTCTTTCAATTAAACTCCATCTTTTTAAACCGTAAGGGTGGGAAGGGGGTGGGTACAAAACCCTGCTATAAGAAGATTCCAGAAGGAGCAATGAAAATTCAAACTGACGTTTGTCTCTCCTTTACCTCCTGGTGTGTAATTCGCACTCCGTTGTAAAAGGACATAACTGTACTGGCTTCTGCTGCTACTTTGGAAAATAATCCTTCTCCAGCACTGGAGATGAGAGAGACATCAACGTACACCCTGCAAGGGAAAAAGGACGTTTTAATATAGTAACAAATCTAAGAATTCTAATACCAATAATAATTCAAAACTTCCAAATGTAAATCCTTCTCCTTTCTCTCCTCCATACATCTTCCCTATTTTGGCCAAATGGAAGTTTGGTGAGAAGTGGGGGCTAACTTGATTAGTTTAGGTTTTTTTTAAAGTGCCAATCTACTGTTACTCCTCTTAACATACTCCTAGTGTGTTATTGAGGGTGTTCCCAGAATCCCAGAGGTCCCCCTATGGTACATGCACAGATTATTACTTCACTGAGCAAGTTTTCATGGTGAAGCCCTGGATCTTCAAGCATTTGATACAAACTAGTGCCCACATTTTACTATTAGATATTTCAGAGCATCAGAAAAGGACTACACTCAAGATGTCTACAGAGGAAGGCCTCTTAAAAGTGTAGGTAAAAAGTTTAATTGTGGAGCAGCCAAGGAGGAGATTAGCCTAGTTTAATCTCTTAAAAAGTATTGCTGTGTTATATCCACCAGAGTGCAATTTTACTGTCTGAATCAGAAAGAAATACAAGCAAGTAAAATGCTGACTTATGTGCAGTAATGGGTTCCATTTCACCAACATTTTTTGAGATTAAATGAGAAAAGGTTTGCAAAATTAGGCTTTAAATACATAACAGCAAAGAATTATGGACAACTTTGAAAGAAGTGAGAAGAAAAAGAGCCTACCTCTCTGACTCATAGGGGTCAGGAAGAAGTGCATTTGTAGAAATGCAGGATGAAGTAGACTTGTCAAAACTGTATGCTGGGCCTAAAGAAACAGAAATCAAGAAAGGAAATAAACTAACTGGGAGTACCAAAAGCATGCAACCCTTAAAATTTAACATCTGAATGTCTTGCTTAAGTTAATGACTGCAAGAAATAAACATTATGCTTCCAAAAAAAGGAATCAAATAGAACACCATCACTAAAAGGTCTTCAGTGGGATACTGTTTATTATTTTTTTCCCCTCAACATACCACAGCAGTAGTATTATCAAAAAAAGGTGGTATATATATGTTCTTCAAACTACCAACTTTTAAGAAAGGACTGGAGTCTTTCAAAACTGACTATTCCAGAGTTTCTTATTAAAATTAAGTAGTAAAGCAAAATTTTCAAGGGTATATTCAATAACACTTTAATTATATATATATATAAAAAAATCTTGGGCTATTTCAAATATGAAACTTTTTCTAGACCAAATCCTGAAGAGATTTCAGTCAGAAAATAATGTTCAGTAATCACAAAGTACACTTGCTATATTTGTTTATGTGCTGCCTTAATTAACTCAGTGGTACAACTCCAGTTACAGCCTTACATCCCTCTACAACCAACTACAAGGTTAAGATTCGGGTAAAAGTAACACAGAAAAAAAACCCCAGCAAAACAACCCTGAACACAGTATTACAAAGCTTGACAAAAGGCCATTGTTGCTGGTGTCCACGATCTGCTCTGGCTGAAGGCAGCTTCCTCCACAGTGTAATCCAAGCCTATTTACAAAGCACAACTGTACCCTCTCAGAGCCCATCTTTTAAGTTAAATTTTGATTTGCTAGCAGAGCTTCAAAAAACTCAAAAGCTGAGTGCACCTGCTTCTAAACACTGTTCCACTGAGCTTTACGTTCCTGTTTCTTATCAAGAAGACAACTGCTGCTGGTGAAACAGTGAATGTGTTAGCATAGTCCCTGTTTCTTACTCATGGCCCTGAACGCAGCGGAACCTGCTCACCTGCCAAACACTGCACACACCTCAGAGCAACAAACCCACTCGCAAGTCACCCCACCCTGGAGAAGGAGCACTGGCTACATGGGTTGAAGCCCCCCTCCCCCTAACCCCCACCATTTAATAGCCACTTTCCATCGGAGAGGCTGAAGGGTGTTACACAACCGAATCTAGCTCACTATCTCCAACCCCTGTGTCCTTTCAGCCCCACAATGCAGACCCCAGAATATTCACAGTGCTAAAGTTCACTTGCACAAACCCAGGTAACAGAGCTACAATCGAAGCAGAGTATCCCACTCCCCTTTTCATTATCTGGCTAGCAATACACAGCCTGTAACTGTGCCAGCGTTAACTTGGCTAAACAGGTTTTCATGCTGGCACAGATGGCAATGGTGTGTGTGATGAGCAGGACTGCACCCACAGGCAGGGGAGAGCAGGGTCCCAAAATGCAATTCAGCAGCACCACCACACGGGTCACTTCCCGTTTGCTCTCAGAGCAAAGGAATCTGTCTACGTGCCTCGCTGTCCAACTCTAACTCAGAAAAAGGGCTTCTGACTAACAGATGTATTATCACATCACAGCCTGCCTTCAGAGCCTCTAACAGGGAACATTACACAAACCAAGCTGTGTGCAGTGAAGAGCTGGTAGCCAGAACACAAGTTTCTGTGTGAGTAGCTGAACTTACTGCCTGGTACTACTTCAAACTGTGGTTTCCCATCCTCTACAGACGTCAGAGTTGCCAGTTTTGCTTCTATCATTTCTCCATCTATGAACCTTCCAGAATATGCAGTCTTCCCATCAGGGTACACATAGGCTATTTTCTCTCCAGTCATCTCCCCTTCTTCGTTCACTTCTCCCACAAGGCTGCCTCCATCCTGAAAGCACAGGCAAGAGAGAAAAGGCAGAGCAATTAGCTATACTTCACTGTCTTCAATAAATGAAAAGGATTTTTCCCAACTGTTTAAAGCAGCAACCTAAGTCACAGTAAGTTCAGATGTGAGATGATGAAAATGAGTGATAAACTGAGACATGAAGAAACTGGGTGAAGTCACTCCAGTCAGGATAAAACTGACAAAAGAAATTAATGGCTTTTCTATGTTGTTTGAAAGAGGCAAAACCCAAGGTCTTCTCTTTCATATGATAGCAGTACTGAGCTTCAATTGACAAAATATTTATGCGAACAGTCTGTGAACCAAGGTCCAAAGCCACACAGAAACTTTGGCTGAGTTTTCTTAGTATGATACTGTGCTGGAGGAAAGAAAAAAAATTCATGATATATCAAAGACCTGAGCCTAACATAAAAAACACCAAAAAACACAAAAGGAAAAGCTCTGCTGGACACCCAGAGAGTTTCTGTCATCAGCACCCTCCATGATGAGATGAGAACGATGAGAACAACTGTTTGCTGAAAGCTACCAGCAGCAAGGCTCTTCCTCTCTAAGGTTTATACATTTTAGCCCTGTCTTTGCCACCTGCAATTTTTGCCTACAATTCTGCTAGGTCTATTTCTGGAGTTGCAGAATGAGATGCTCAGATTAACACAGGCCTAATGACATCAGGTGTTTATTTCAAAAAGGGTAAGTAAACATCTTCAAATAATGCCCTGGAGCAAAAACTGCAGGTGTGATGTGGAAACAGACTGGTTTAGATCAACACAGCCATACACAGACTCTAATTCAGAGTGGCACCATTTTGTTCAACTCCAAGGATGAGTGAGCTTAAACATATCATAGTAAGGAACAGTGAACCTTAAGTCTAGGTAAAAATTTGTTCACATAGCATCATGCACAGAGCCATGCATAAATAATTGCTTTCATGGCAAGGGTGGTGGTTGTTTTGGGTTGGTTGCTGGTTTTTTTTCTTAAACACTTTGCATTCTTTAGTCTGGGAAGGCAAAAATTGTAAACAACTTGTACATATTCACATTTCCAGAAGGTACAGCAACACTGTCAGCTGGAAGACGAAACAAGAGACATATGACCTGAAGGGTCAGCTGTGTGTATTGTATATGCTACTGCTAAAAAACTGCTATTTGTTTGGCAGCACACAGCAAGCATTTTTTGATTCTAACACTTGCTTAATGGCAATAGTGTAAACCATTAAATAAAATATGCAGCACAGAATCAAACTGGGCTTTGACCAGAAGGCGTTTGACATGCAGGTGTTTCCTCCTCCTCAGAAAAAGGTAAAGATTGAAAACTTCAAGCTTCCTTAATATCCAGTTTGTTGGGAAAAGCCAGACTTCACAACATACCCTGCAGCACTGGATAACGTCTCCCCTTGAAGTTAAGTAACAGCAGCAGGTTGCAATAGCTTGCATGGCTTCCACACTCCTTACCTACTGTCAGCACTACAAAGTGGTAAAACCATCAGCTCAGCCTTCCTGAAGAGATGTGCATAAATAAATGTGCTTCTAGTGGGCTGAGTTCCCTGGATGAGGAAAATAGTGGAGGCATCTTGCAGCCTTGCTGAATCCTGTCTACTGGGGAAGCATCTGATACTGAAAACATTGGACTACCCAAAATCAGTACACACAGAACTTCCACCCAGATTTGTGTGTGTTGACTTCTGGACAGCTGGGTCATGGTGAATGTTTGTTTCAACTGGGAAGCAAAGATCTATACGTAACACTCCTATTCTGCAATAAAGAGAGCAAAGGGTCAGGCTTACCGGGTAATAAATCCAACAAACTCCATGTCGAATGTTGTCTTTATACTGCCCTTTGAATATCAGCCGCCCATCACTGTCATACTCCTGGGCTGGTCCATTCAGCTCTCCATCCACATACGTGCCATGAAGGACCACTCCATCCTCATAAGTGTAGATTCCTTGGCCTTGCAGGGCATCATCAACATAGTACCCTTCCAAGGTGCTGGCAAAGACAGAAAGAAAGCAGTGGTGGAAGACTATTCGGTTCTCTAGAAGGTGAGCCCAAAGCCTCAACATGAGGCACAACACAACTCTGCTCCTCTGCTCATCACTCCATACATTACTGGTACAGACAGGCTGAGGGGAAGAGTTTGAGAAAGCTAGGTCCTAGGAGGAGGTAGCTAGTGACACCCAGTTTGCTACGGCTGGGTACCCTACAACCCTCCCCAAAACGCATTCCACCAGTGCAGCAGTCACAGCTTTCCTTCATTTACTCAGTGGCCTCTCTCTGCACACACCCAGGCTGTTGCAGGGCAGAGCTATGCCCAGTGCTGTCCCCCATTTCTGAAACTCAGATGCGCCTGCTAGCTTCAACCAAATCTGAGGGGGACAAAGTGAAACAGAGTAGGAAGGTAAACCTGACTTCTCTGGAAACCCAAGATGAAGAACAAAAACTTTTTCTATGGGCCACCAAATGCAGAGAACAACTTATGCTGTCCTTTCACCAGGGTGTGCTGCACGGGCACAGCGTTATTATTTGGGGTTTTTTATAGGCTGGGGTAGCAAAGTACAGCAGCCAACGGATGCTTGTGGCCAAAGAAGAAATGATTGCTCAGGTGAGGTACACTCAGTGCTAGGGATTTTCTACCTCTTATGCTTGGATCTTTATTGATGTATCTCCAGCAAGATGAAACTGAACTACCAGGCAGGTGGGCTGCAGAAGGGCATGAACCACAACCTGCTACCAGTGCAGTGGTAGCTCCTTAAGGATAGACACACTGAGCAGCAACAGTGCTAAGAGCACTGTCATTTTTCATGTATTTTTACTTAAATGGAATGCAGCCTGTCAGACAGAACGAGCGCTGCACTTGGGAGTGGAACAAAGACACATTTTGCTTCAGTTTCATCTTGCAACTCCTTCAGAACAGGGGTTACCTTGCAATCCACTTCCTTCCTTAAAAAAGGCTGCTGACAGAAAGCACATGGAACAAAAGTGCACATGGCTGTCAAGGAAGATCTACCCAGTTATTCCTTTCCCAGGCTAGAACTAGCATGAGGAAAAACACACTGCTTACCAGCATTTAAAGTTAGCAGCAGGCTGCTGCACACATACTTTTGCTGCAGAATTCTCTGATGCAGACATCTGAGGTATAAGCTCAAACAGCATCTGGGAGCACATCACTCTACATGTTTTACAAAACTTTACAGATTTTCAAAAGTTGTGGAAGTAGTGTTTTCTCAGAATTAACTTTCTGTTTTCTTAAGCTTCATTAGCAAGCTGGTTGAGGTTTCCACAGGAAAAGACACTCCAGTGAAAGAAGCCATTACCCATGACAGACAGATATCTTATTTACAAAAAACACCCACCACCCAACAAAAAATACTTCAGCTGTGACTTTACACAGCTACCTTCCTCACACCCTGCACTGTCTCCCAGAGATGCTCACGCAGCCTCAATGCAAACCAGATGCAGAGCAGGAAGGGGCAGGAAAGTTATTTTACTTTTCAGTTGGATGAATTTCTTGTTCCAGGTTGCCTCAGAGCCGCATAGGCAGCTACGATACCACAGCACAAGGAAGCAGCAGAGCAGATGAAGGGTCCACCAGAAATCTGTGCACTCCTCTGACTAAAAATGATGCCACTTTCTCCTCTAGTTTATCACAGATCATCAGATTTGAATTTCATTGTGGCTGGCACTACACACAGGGTCCACAAGTAGGATTACTTTTTAAAAGCAGCAGCCAGCCCCAGTTTATGTAACGAAACAGACCAGAAAAAGCCATCTAGTTATACTTAATGGTATTCATTGAAGTTAACAACTCTTCTTTTACTGTAACTCAAATGTCTAGGTTTTATTTCTTTGTTTTAAGCCCCAGATAACATCCAAAACATCCACCGCTTTCTACTCTCGTATCATCTAAGGCAATCAACAGAAAGGTACCTAAAGAAAGAATTCCACCCCTTTCCACATTGCCTGAAAAGTTCTCTAAAACTTCTATAATTCTCACAGGTTTTGGAATTGTATTTTTCCCCTTTAATATCTTTTTTTTAAGCTCTCAAAGTATGGTGTTTGCAGCAAGTTTGCACATTACTTGCAACCAAGAGCAGGCCAGCACAGAGAGGAATAAACATCTCCTGTGTGTCTTGCATAAACAAAATCTTGTTAATACAACCTCTGAGACAGCCCCTGCTCTTCCTGTTTGTTTCTCAGATTATTGCAGTGTGGGTAACGTAAAGTTTTAGTCATCAAGACTTACCAGATGTACTGCCTGGAGGGGATTTAGGGTATCCACTACCTAGAGAGTCATCCCTTACTCCCTGATTCTCAATCTTTCCCTCTACATGGGAACACTGAAAGATTTTTTTCTTAAAACTAATCCCATTCTCTGCTGCATTCTGGGAGATAACTAGAAACTCTCATAAACTGCTAAGGGAGAAGAGCAGCTGCAGCTCGGTGCCAAATATGGCTCTCATGCTCATAGTTACTGTGCAAAGTGTTTGCAAAGTGTGCTCAGGCAAGTGTCAGCACCCATGGAAGCTCAAATACGTGATCCAAACCAGGGAGCATGCCAGAGGTGAAACCTCTCTAGAAGAGTATGCTGGGGTTTGTTGTAATTTTCAAGGGGAGGAAAAAACCAACTGGTTTTCATTCCAGGTTTCCACTCCCTTAAATAATTAACAGGAAGGGGGCAGCTACTCCCATAAAGGGAAAGGTTTTCAGCGAAGTAAACAAGGCAGCCAACCCTATTTCCCAACACTCAGAAAATGAGAGTGCTTACATTGCTGCCAGTCCCGTGTGATAGGACTCAGTTATTCTCAAACAACAGACCCACAGCAGTTCAGCTGCCAGTCTTTACCAGCAGCCTGAAAGAGAAACAGAACCAGGAATGCTGAAAACAGCTAACTTAGGACACTGGAGCACACAATGCTGTAAGAGAAGAGGTGTTTTGAGACGTTGTGGGGATTCATTTCTCCATAAACACTTGCCCTTGTTCATGCCATAGTACTGTTTTATGCCAGGTCATTCTTTCTGCTGCATGTCCTGACACCTGAACCATCCACTCCAGAGAGCAACTTATTCCTGCTACCTGAGCACAGCTAGGTAAAGTGCAACATCTTTAGCAACTAGTCACTGCTTGGTTAAGGCTGCTTTAGATAAATTAAAATAAGCTTAGGGAAGTTTCTGGAAATATCCTATTTTCCAAAAATCACACTACAGCTATTTTTGTGTGTTTTCATTCTCCTGCAGTCACACAGTAGCTAACTGTTCCTCTTTTTTTTTTTTTGAGTTATGAAAATTAAAAAAAAAAAATAGTAAGGAAAGTTGGCAACACCAAAGCAGTACAGTAAAGGTTCAACAGCTATCTGAGCTTTCCCCATAGAACACTGCTTGTACCTTGGATTTATGGGAGAAGCAGCCCTACAAACAAAAGAGTGGGTCAGTGTACAATGGGCAACTGCTCTGCTGAGATCATCAACAAGCACAGAAGCATTATGTACATGTGTCCATAGAGATGCTGTCTGCCAGCTAGGGAAAAAAAAAAAAAAGCTATTTTGGAGAGGTCAGCTGCTGGGCAGTACTGATTTTCAGTTACTCACACAAGATTTAATAAGTCCATTACCAACAACAGCGTGGATTTTTCTTCATCCAAGCTTGGAGGCCCAATCTGTTTCTGCGTAACTGAATAAATATATTATCCTTCTCATGAAAAAAACCCAACAGTCCCCAGTATGAAGCAACTGCAAAGGCAAGTACAGACAAGGAGCTGACTCACTGAGACAAAACAATACCTCCACTCCTGCTCAGAAGTTCTCTAAGCAGGAGGAGAGTAGACCCGGCATGACTGCCAGTTTAATGGCTGCTATTCATAGTGCCACCAACAGCTGCAAAACCATGAAGAATCGTGTCATTTTATACATCTGCTGCTCCTTTGGAGGAAGTTCTGAGCAACTGCAGAGAGAAATGCTGCAGTTGGGGATAGATGGACAAGGTGTTCCAGTGAAGACCAGTGAAAACCCATGCATAGGCACAGATGCCGAATTTCACTGTCACAATTTCCAGTGAAAAGAGGGAAAGTTATAGGGCTTGTTTTTTTTCCTGAAACTAAAACAGTCAGTCCACAAGCAACTTGCAGAGGATTAGGGAGAGCTGGTAACAAGCCCATATTTAATTCATTTTTTAACCCCTAAACAACTTCCAAGAACAAGCAGGGGTTAACCGTCTCTGTCGAGGTCCTACACCTGCATGCGAGGTGTGGCACAGGGAGCTCCCAGCCCAGCTGCAGCCTCTCTATAAGGCAGTATGACAAACAAAAAATTCCACCTGCAGTTACAGACTTGAATTTTGCAGTCCAAGTTGTCATCAGCGTGGTTTCCGATAGCCCTGACCACCTCCCAGTTCTTACAGTCTCCTACTGGTTTCTAACTTTAAGGTGCTAAAAGAGCTGACATCGCTGCATTCTCCCAGTAGGAAACAGTCCCAGGAATCATGCTACATACAAAGCCCCCAAGTCCCCAAAAGTATGGCTACAGCAGCAGCAAACTTGCCAGCTCCAGTTTTTAATGAGAAAGCTTATCCAGAAACTCAGCAGCATACAGGCAGTGTATAATCACTGTAAGCAGAAGACAGAATATAGAACAAAACCCCCCCAAAAACCCCAAATTGAAGCGTTAGTATAGTATATACCTTCCATCAAAAAAGAAGAACTTGCCACGGCCATTCTTTTCTCCGTGCACAAAGTTTCCCTCGAATCGGTCTGTCGATGAATAGGTGACTGTACAGAATCCATGTGGCAACCCATCATCATCTAGATGACCTGAAATAAAATCCAGACAAAGAGCAAAAGGACACATTAAACATTGCATAAAACTGCAAACCTACCCAGATTAAGTAGATGCTTGAAATGCAGCAGCTCCCCAGTACAAAACAGTAATCAGCATCAAAGCATTTCAGCAAGGAACAGTGATCACAGATTCAGTGCAACTGAGGTCTGTACTTGTGTAACACATTTTGCTTAAAATAAAAACTAAAAAGGGTCAGGATAAAAGAAAAGGGATGAGACTGCAGAGAGAAGAATAAGCAAATGTCATGTTTCTAAAAGAAACAAGGTTCATACTATAACAACTTTATCCAAACCACGTATTTCCGGGTGAGAACAGAATGGCTTCAGACTTCAATCCACCAAGTATGAAAAGGTTTGGGTTTTCTTTTGATAAATACATATGTGGGTGTGCCACCTCATAGCTTTATCCACAGGAATTTAAAGAAATAAGTGTCTAATACCTATAATACCGTGCCCTTGCAGTATGTCGGTCAGCTTGCTATTTCACATTGTAAGTGCTGCTCTCCAGTTCCTTTCTAGTCACGTTACATCCTCCCATCCCATTCCCTTTCCTAGCTGTATGTTTTCCCCACAGCACACAGGGAAAGTGGAGGGCCTACAGACTTGGATCCCAATCCGCATTGGTCTGTATTTTGCAGAATACAACTGGCCAACCCTGACTCAGTTAAAGCATAATAAGGCTCACGGTGCCTCTAGCTGCCTTTTCAAAGCTGAGAGAAAATGGAAGAAGAGCGTCTTAAACAACTGTTATTGTCTAGTTCACCTGTATGAACTTGGAGTCCACAGCACTGCGTTAGCAGCACACTGCTCCGACTGCAGTATGAAGATGCTCGAGCTCAGAGAGGCAGCTGCTTTCAGCACAGCCACGTACCAGGTGCAGGTGTAACAAGCTCCCATGCAGACATTTACACAGCTCCAAGCTTAGCTTTCATCTATTCATGTAAGTGTGCATTTATGTTCTTCCAATTTCTAAATAAAAACTGACCTCTCATCCCCCAGGTCTCTTGGTGAGGCATACAAAGCCCATTAGAGACAAGAGACAGCACACATCCACATCTACAAGCTTTGGGTCAACCTCTTCCCTGACAATACTTGCCCAAAACCGAAAAGGTTCAGCACACATGGGAAGGCAGAAACAAACTCCAATGTGACAGGGAGTGATTACAGCACCAGAGGCCCTTCAGCATCACCAAACCTTGAGTCCTAGGCTCAGAAAGAAAACAAGCTATTAAGACAGGAGCAGGAAAAGCTAAACATCCATATGGCTTCAGAACTCCATCTGGACATGCCCTGATTGCAACAGGTCCATGGGGTTCTGCAGGGACAAGGGTACCCAGAGGGCACACGAACACCCACATGTTCTTCTCACATCACTGTAAGCTACTGCTTCCTTGGGATGCTTCCCAGATCCCCCAGGCAAATTACAGACAGGGCATGGTAAAGCGGTGGGGCAGCATCTGGTTAAGAAGTCCCCTCCTACAAGGCATATGACCTGTCCTATCTTTTAATACCAGAAGAATGCCATACAGCATGGGATACTTTGTCAGGATATATTTCCAAACTTTAGTCTATCTCAAGGTAAAATTTCATTTATAAAGAAAAACAAGACAGAGATGAAGGGGAAAAAAAAAAAGAGCTAAGTGCATGTTCCTCGAGTTAACCACAGAAGGCTATGCAAGTTTATTACCCACCTCCTGCCCTCGTTACACTAAGTATGGAGATGCACCTAAAAAGAAGGTTTACAGGAGAAAATAACAGTCAGATACCTGACCTCATCCAAGAGCCAAGATACCTACCTTCACCCTTCCCACACACGCTCCCCAAAGTTTCTCTGGCACTTGCCTAGCACCCCCTGCAAGCAGTGCAAGTCACTAAGTTCCCATGGAGGTTTTGCTGCTGGTTTGCAGGCTGACCCCACATCCCACTGCCACGACCCTGCATCCCACCACCACAGCAGAGCTGGGTGGCTGGGGGCTGAGCTGGCTCTCTCAGGGTACCAAGCCACCTTGCTTCCGGTTCAGCGACATCACAGAACGTGACTTCCCTCATTAAATTAAGTTCCCAGTCCTAGCTAAATTGGTTTTACTAACTTTTTAAACTTTTATCTGTTTTCAATCAGCACTGTGCAAGCTGAGAGATGTAACAGAGCAAAGAGTGAGTGCAAAAGTGGGGTGGAGGGAAGCTCCATTGCTAAAGGCTTTTAATAACTGTGAAGAGAAACCCTTCAAGACAGAAAGGGCAGTGTGCTGCTCCCTCTAAAAAGAAGAAAGGCTTTTTTTTTTTCCCCCTTCCATTCAGTTGGGACACCCCTTTTGTAGAAGGGAAAATTTTAGCAGTTATGTCAATTAAACTAAAAGGTCAGTGAAGTTTCTGATGCGAACGCATCTTTTGGAACAAAAACAGCTGCGATGACATTTATGGTTTTAATGAAAGGTTTCAGGTTTATCAATATGGGAAGGGTACACTGGTGTAAGTTAATAAACCCTAAACAGTACCAGCTGTCGCCTCATGACAGGGGGAAAACTTTTACAAAACAAATACTGATAGTGTTGGTACATTATTTAAAAAAAAAAAAAAAAAGCCAAACACAAAACTCACAAAGCCCCACACAAAAGCTGATGCAGAGCACACATCAGGACTTTTGCACAGTAGGGTACAGGCTATCCCAGAGATTTAAATGGTCAGCTTGAATCCAATGGCCTCTATACAGAGTCTTAATCTCAGCCATAGTACAAATATCCAATTCTTCTAGTATGTGAGAGATTTTCCCCCACTAAAAAAAAAAAAAATTGAAAAAAAAAAAATCTATCCCCTACCCCAACAAAACATCCAGTCTCTCCTAGTCAATGCGGGGGGAGGAGGGGGGCACAATGCAAGTTTAATTACATGGATGCAACTTTTCCTATATGGCTGAGGCCTTAGGCTCTAATTCTGTTCCAGATGAAATCAATGAGGGAAAAAAAAATCCTCGATATCTCAGTGGGAGCAAAACAAGAGCATTCCCTTTCTTGCCTCTCCCTTGCATTTGTGAAAACAAACCCAAAATGTCTATAAACATACTTTTAAAATATTGAAGAAAACCCCTTTGTTACTTCTTTAAGGGATCTCTCCTCTTAAGCGCAGACCGTGAACTTTTCAAGAACAGGAATTACACTAACGAGCTAGTTAACAGTGCAGCAGGATGGGGCCACTTACCGACAACACGGATGGTACACAAGCCAAAGATAAAAGCCCTTTACTGTCAGCATTGCTATTACTTAAGGGAAGACACAAAGTGTGCATCGTCAATAAAAGATTCTGGCCACAAAGATGCCAGGCGGATGTTTTAGGAAGAACAACAATAAACCACCACCCAACCAAAAAAAAAAGTGCTGTTTTCTGCCCTATTTCTAACTTCCTTTGGGTAAATGCAAAGCCAGACACAGCCTGTTCTGCCCCAAACAGCACCCTGCTTGAGGAAAAAACCAGGCTTTCACATACACTGCTGAATAACGTATGCTTTAAAACCTCGTCTTCTCAGCCCCCAGGAACACCAAGGCAATCCATGATACTGCAGAACGCTTCGCCTGCAGCACAAGGACCAAAACTGTAACTTTCTGCCCAAGACATGATGGTAACCCATGGATTTGAGGAGCCGGGGGGAGAGGGAGGAGGGGAAAAGACACATCTATGAGGGCACAGGGCACACCCCACCCGTAGCACGCACCATTTGAAGAATCTCACTCCCCTCACAAGCATGTTTTACCCAACAAAGCTCTTTGGCTCTACACACACCCAGACAGTAAATCCAGACCCCAGCAGCAGCTGCTTAGCTCGCCTCTGTCATTAAACTTAAGCTGCCGCGCTCGATGCCCTCGGCAGAGAAACGTGCTTGGAGGCCTAGCCCTCCTGCTGCGAGATACCAGCAGCCCACCACCACACGATGGGAACTGCTGGCATCTTGTCCCAGGCAGCTCCTGGATACAAATCCAGGACCGCTGGCCCCTTCCAGCGGGACTGCGCCCCGAGAGGAACCGAGGAACCGGCTGCCAGCAGCTGGCACGCCTTGTTCCAGAGCTGCCGAGGCAAAGCCGTACCCCGCTCCTAGACGCCTCAGGGGATGACAGCATGTCGTTGAGTTGCATCACTGCGCAACAAGGCTCCCGTCGGCGATGCTTTCCAGAGGCGTGCGCCTCCGTTTTAAAACTCCTACAGCGTTCGTTCTCCGCTGGCAAAAGGCTGGTGGGATTGCACTGCCTGCGAGACTGGCCCTCCCGCCCCAGCCCAGGTAGCTGGCTCCAACTCTGCTGCCCAGCGATTTGGCCTCAGCCGCCCTTTTCTTTTCCCTTTTCCGTCAGCGCTAACGTAGCTGCAGCCCCCGGCTGCCGGGGAAGCAAGCAAGGACCGGCACAGCCCGATGCACCCACCGACCACCTCTGAAGGAGCCGCGGGAGGGAGGATTGCTCTGCCGCAAGCCCTGCCACCGCGCTAAAGGACGCGGCTTGCAGCCTGCGCCGGCCTCCGGCGCCCGTCAGGGAGAAGGGGCAGCACGAGCCCCCGGTACGGTGCCGCGGGAGAGGCGGCGGGTGCCCCGCGCACGGCGCCGCGCCATCCGCAAAGGGCGCCGGCTGCGCAGGGCGGAAGGTGCGGGCTGAGGGCCACCGCCTGCCCAGGGGACACGGCGGGGGGAGGGCATTTTCCTTCCGCGGCGGGAGGGGAGCAAACGCGGTCGCTGGGCTCAGGGGCCGGAGCCTCGCGCTCAGGCCGGTACCGCGGCGGCCGCGGTGCGCCACCAGCACGGGGCTGCCCCGAGCCGGACCCGCCCGGGCCGCCCCGCAGCGCTGCCGCAGCCGAAGCAGTGGCTCGGTACCGGCGCGCCAGGCCCCGGCTCTGCATCGCCCCGGCTCCGGCAACCCCCTCGCCCCCTTTCCCCCCCGCCGCCGGCTACACACCGCCACGTGCGCGGCGGCGGCCCCGCGACGCGGCCGTTGCATAAGCCCGCTGATGTCATGCGCTGCCGCCGGCCCCGGACGCTCCTCTCGGGCCGCCGGCGGCCCGCACCCCGCCGCTTTCCACCGGCAACGCCCGCGGGGCCGCCGTCGCTTCCTCTCCCCCGTCCCTCCCGCCGGTGCCGGCCCATCCGAGGTGGGTACCTTCCACGGTCTCTTCCAGCGTCTCCTCGTCGCTGTCCATGGCGGCGGCGGAGGCGACGGCAGCGGGCGGGGCGCAGCCGCGTTAACCCGGGAGGGCGGGCGCGCGCGCGCCGCCCCACCTCCTCCCCGCCCCTGAGGGAGGGCTCGCACCTCGGCCCCTCCCGCAGCGTGGGCGGGGCCGGGACGCGGCGGGTGCCTGCCCGGCGGCGGCGCGTGCCGGGGGGTCTCGAGGAGGGAGGGAGGGAACGAGGGGTCTCGAGGAGGGAGGGAGGGAACGAGGGGAGGAGGTCACCGGCCGCGGCAAAATGGCGGCAGCGGGAACTGCGTGTCCTGCCCAGTGGCGGCCGCCGAGACACCCCCACCCCACGAACTCCGTGCGTGAGGCGGCGCAGAGCAGCGCTGACGTCAGGAAAACCCCAGCCTTTGCGGCGCTGGAGATCCAGGACATGCCGTCGGGCGCAAGGCCAGCCCTGCACACCCCCAGGCTGCTGCACCAACTGGGAGCTTCGTCAGCTCGCCTCAGAAAGCTGCCCTCCTCACGGGCCCCTGGCAGCCGCCACCTCCCTGCACCAAGCCCCGCTCTTGCATCACGGGGTTTAACCACTCAAAGACACTTCTGGATTTAGGTCCTGCAGGAGGAATGAGAGGCCCAAGCGAGCAGTGGGTGTGGCCTGGGACCTCTTACTTCAGGGGATGAGAGGTTGGTGCTTTTGAGCACCTCTGTGCTCTGCAGGGACCTTGCTCTCCAGTGCACCTTCAGAAGTCACCTTAAAGGAAAATCAAGAGTGTTTCTAGGTCTTCCAGCCGGCTGGTTTTGGGAGCACAGTAGATATCTCCTTCATCCTACCAGAGATGACCCAGACAGTCGGGGCCTGCAGAACAGTGCCAGGCAAGGCTGAGGGAACAGGCTATGTTCAGCTAGGAGGGGAGACAGCTTCAGGGGGACCTAGCAGCACTTAAAGCATTGCTGCCAAGAAAGCAGGCTCTTCACGGCAGTGGGAGGCCAAGAGGCAACAGGCGTTACGGAAAACCACAGAGGTTCAGACTTGGCATAAGGAGAAACTTGCTCCCCATAAGTATGGCCAAGCTGTGTAGCAGGATGCCTGGAGAGGTTGTACAGCCTCCATCCTTGAGGGTATCTAAAAAACACCAGATAAAGCCCAGAGCTGCCTGATCTGACCTCGGAGTTGAGCAGCAAGTGGAATGAGATACTCCTGGGGTCCCTTCCCACCTGAAGGACTTGGTGCATCTACGCTGTGGCAGTTTTGTGCTGCAGAAGTCAGGGGCAACAGCAGCCTGGGAAAACAGGGCGACTACAGTTTAGGAAAACCAAATAATTAGATATGTCTGCAGAAATTTAAACAGGAGAATAACGAGGTTAGCATTTGACCTAATTGACACGAGAACTTATAAAATATTAATCTCAAGAGCTTTGGAGAGGATTTGAGTTGCGCAGAAAGCTTGAGTGGAACAGAAGAGCTTGCTTCTGTATCACAGGTAGGTATTTAACTGAAGGACACTCAGTTTTGCCAATGAGGAGAGAGTGTTTGTGGTTTAAAGCCCATATACTTAAAACACTTCTGATCTCAGCCTACAAAGAAGGAAACCGAGGCATAAGAACAATTCAATGCTTTCCTTAGATCTGTAGGTTTAGCCGCTCAAGCACAGTATTATTGTGCACAACAGGAACCCTTATACATTTATTGGTTTTGTTTCCCTAACTGGGAGTCTCTGAAGAGGTTGACATGATGTGCATACAGTGTTTGAGTTATTAAAGGTTTAAGCCTTTATCATACCCGGTGAGCAGAAGGGAGACGCCGTTATGGGTCAGAGCTGGAACACACGGTAGGTGCCCTTTTCACTAAGGGATAACACGTGTTCAGGAAGCGCAACTGGAAGCAAGGAAGTGGGTACTGCTGCGACCTCTCACACTAACAAGACAGTGCAGGTCTTTAAACATGGCAGTGTGGTGGGTGCTCACCTACAGAAGCTCATCAGGATGTGGGATAGCAGCATTCATGCTAAAAGCACACCCTCTTCCCCTACCTTTTGCCCAAAATCACAGTAAAAAATGCTAAAGTTCACCAAATGTAAGGATTAATCCTCCAGTGTGATGTGCCCAGCCCTGAGTTAGAAGCTCTTCTACCTTTAACTGCATAACCACATACTCTTTTTTCCAGAGGACCCTTGCTGTGCTGTATTATTACAGTGCTGCCTCTTGCCCTGTTCATTCCACGCACAGCCTCAGGCCTTGCTTAGTCTATTTACTATCCTCTCCTGCATACAAGGGTAACACAAGAGCTTCTGCTCTTCTGCCTTCATGGTACCCCACTTCCTCACACATTCATTAACTTATTTTTGCAGCACAGTGACGGCACTAGGTGTGTTATCATTGTTACAGTAGGAAAACTAAAAGACTTGGGCTACAACTGTTAAAAGTGTCTGGTAAAGATAAAGTACTGGATTGTTGTCAAGAGTTCTTAGCATTACACAGCATTTCACATGTTGAAAGCATAATTTCCATTAGCTTCAAATACAGCTGAAAGAACAGCTTGGCAGTGCAAAATGAAAGCAGTGGTAAGCATGCTTCTAGCATTTCATGGTGGATATTAAGAAGTGGGGGAAAAAAATTAACATCAAACTAGGAAAAAAACTCAACTCACACATTTACCCACTGACGGGCTGGCTGCAGGAGAGCTCAGCCATCTGCTGAGCAATTCCTAACAGTCCCTCATGGAGGAGAAAACAAGTGGCAATGGGCTGCACTCTGGTTCAGCTGATGTGCCCATCACAGGAGCCATCCCAAGCAAGTGCTTGGTAGGCTGCAGTGTTCCTGGGTCTTGTCAGTGTAGACTTCTTCACTCGTTCTGGCAGATTGCAGGGGCACCTCTAGGCTGTGGCGTTCCGCTTGCTTAACTGTCTAAACAGACAAGTAGAGGTGTTGGGACTCACAGTATGTCTCCATGTCATCAAGCATTGCTCAAGTTTGTTCTAGCTGCTAGTTGCCCCTTTTCTTCTAAGCAGGGGCCTGATGCTGCCTTGGCCTCCTTACATGTTAACTCTGCTTCCGACATCTAATCTTACTGTTTATGCAATCCATTGCCTTACCTATTATTTAATACCAACCTCTGGAAGGGAAAAAAAAAAGCCTAAATCTCCCTGCACTGCTCTGACTGTGGCAAGGATCCTTTGGCAATAAAAGAGAGTGGCACAACACACAGAAGAATGCAGTGAGGTTGGACATACGATCTCTGTTCATTTTCTTCCTTTGCGTTTCAGTTTGGAAGAGCAGGGACATTCTCTTTTAACCTAAGTTCATAAGACTCCTAATTAAAACAACAAAAAGTGTCACAGTGACTCCTAGCTATGCTCCTAGGATTGTATAATTAACGTAGGAACTGGTAGTGTCAGGACACTGTCACCCATGGGGAGATGTGGGGCAAGGAGGAGTAACAGTTTTGGAGCTGAATGCCACCAGCAGCAAGAGAGAGAAACCCATAGATATGATTTCCCTAGGGAGATTTTGGAAGGAAGTGGGGTTTGCTGATTTAAAATCTCTGTTTATCCCCTGCACTCTGCCTTCCTGCTGCTTTGTCATACCTTTCCCTCTCTTTATCTTCTCCTGGTTCTTTTCCCTTCGCTCGGTACTGAGCCCAGCCAGCTGTCGGCCAGCCTGCCTGCGTGCCTTGCTCGGCTGCCCTTCTGGCCTCCCTCAACTGAAGCAGAGCTCAGGTACAGCCTGGCACCTTGTAACAAATGGGGTTTGTCATCTCAAAGTAGGACAAGCTTTCTTAAGACAGAAAAATGAATGACCACTTCCTAAAACTACTTGAAATGCTAAAATAAGAAATAACCCTTTCAACACTCCAAGTTTTTGGTTACTTAATCTGCAGTGCTGTGTGTTTACGAGGCACTCTGCTTTTTGCAGGACAGTACTTGAAGGCTTAAATCAAGGCACAGTAGGTTGTCCTTTAGTGATTCCTGAATTGTGAACAATGGTCCTTCAGGCATTTGTAACACAGAAACGGCTCCTCTGACACAGGATCTCTATAACAAAGCAGCAATGTAATGTATTAATCCAATTTGCATTGAAAACACTCTCATTTTATTCTTACTGCTGAAGTTGGTTGTCACTGCTCCTTTGTCAGATGAGACAAAGCAGCTGTGGTTGATATTTCTGGCCAGAGCTGTAACAGCTTGGGTATCCGCTGAGGGGCTCTAGCATCATGAATGCACTAAAGTTGCAATGCCAGCACATGTAGAGGCAGCCATTCCTGTCCAGTTTCTGAACACGGCTCCGATATTTGGGGCTGCTGTGGATGGCCAGGCCCTTGGTGCTGTTTGTGTGTGAACACCTTGGGGTGATGGGTTTTACTGGGTGGCTGGACAGTTTCCTCCGATCTCCATACAGTAGGAGGGTCAGAGCTACCTCAAGTGTGGCCTCAAAACCTGGACTTTTAAAGCCCCAAAGACTAGGTAGGTTGGATCTTATCAAACCAAGGGAGACCCAGGACTCCCACTGAGATGAAAGCACACCTGATTTTTTTTGTCTAGCCCAAGCCAGGCCTTGCTGCTGTAGGGAAGACT
Organism: Laterallus jamaicensis coturniculus; assembly: GCA_022605575.1. Taxonomy (NCBI): domain Eukaryota; kingdom Metazoa; phylum Chordata; class Aves; order Gruiformes; family Rallidae; genus Laterallus; species Laterallus jamaicensis. Next base: position 11,519,032 of record JAKCOX010000005.1, read on the forward strand.
AAATGGTTGAAACTGCAAGCTGTGGACTCTGCCCACAGGACACTGAGCAGCTGGGCAGCAAAAGAAAAAGTGTGTGTCCAGCCTCATTGCCAAGTCACTGGGGACTAGCAGGTGGAATTCTTTCAGTTTGTACTCCCAAGACTTCCCTTTTGCATTCAAGGGGAGAAGGGGAAAGAATCACTCAGCCTAAGGAAAGGTAGATTAGCCCTGCAGCCTAGCAATATTGAGACACACTCAGATACAGAATAGAAAAGTTTGTTTATCCTGAATGAATATTGAATTATTTCCTTGGGAATACTTCACTTGATCAGAGAGACTGGCAAAGCACCATCCTGAATGCCCAACATTCAAGATGCTTCTTTACACCCAGCGTACAGAAAACTGAGGCTCCTTGGGGATAATTTACAACTCTTGTCTCCCCCATGCCTTCCTGGCTACTTTAGGTAGTTTACCAGGTTCAATGAACCCCATTTGCAGGCGTGGACTGTATGAGCAGCACGCGCTCACTAACTTGAAGAATTTACGTGGGTGTTTGCCTGCCAATAGGCTGTATCATCCCATCGATGAAGAAATCTAGGGAATGGGAGCTACAGGAAGAAATATACATACATTCTCAAATTCCTTCATCATAATAGCACAGCATGCACAAGCTATGCTTAGGGATTGGACTGTATAGGTGAATACACTGCAGGCTAGAGACTCTGTGCCTCATACTGATAATAGAGCCCAATAGAGCCTAGCTGATCATCACTATGGTCAGATGACTTCCCTCTGCAGTTGAGTGCTGTGCAAAAGATTACTGTGTTAAGTGATTCTCCTGAGCAGATAGCCTAGGGAGTGAATTTCCTGGAATTTCTTTCCAACAAAAAGTGCATACATCTTGTTCTGTCCCAGACTCTTGCCTGCCTGCAACAAACCCTCTAAACTCAGTATTGGAAATACAGAGAAGTGTTCACATTAAGTGATGTAGTAAACAGCGGGAAAAGTTTCCAAAGCAGAGTTTGTACTTTTAGTCCATAAATCCACATTATGGCTCATCAGTAGAGGAAGTCTTGTGTAACAGATAAGGTTTCCTTGGTGTGTGCATTTCTTATTGTCTCCTTCCCTAATATTTGAAATTACCTCTCATGCCTAAGAAGTTTATCATATTTGCCAGCCTTTTGAATACAGGCATTATCTAGAAACTCTTCTGGTTTGTAAATCAAATTCCATCCTAATCGAGTGGCTGAAGAGGCTCTGCATCCGCCAGATGATGTACACAAGCCACAGCGTGTTGTCAGCAATGACATTCAAGCTATACTCTGTTCTCTTGTTTAGTCTGGGAAGTTTGTAGAACTCTCTCCCAGGCCACGAGTGTTGAGACTAGATGGGAGCAGGGAAAGGAATAAGGTAGACAGGAGCACAGGATAAGTTATACACGCCGACTGGGGAAACCTGGCGGAGAGTTCTCTCCCAAAGGCAGGGAAGGGACGTGTCTTTCTGTCTCCACAGCATCACTTTACTAAGTTCACCAATGAGTTTATGCATCTGATTTACATTGCAGCAAACTCTCCCTAGGCTTTTGAGAGAGGGAAAGCAAAAGACAACGGGGGAACACATGCACCTAAAATTTTGGTACCAGGCTTGTTGGAATCCATTTACCTCATCAGCCAGATAATTAGTGGCTGGCTCCACATAGTGGTTTCTGATGAAATTCCACCGAGTAGGGGGTTGGTATTTGGTATATTCTCTCCAAACCCAGCATTGCATTAGTTTTCCAGTGAGGTGCCATTTGCAAGCCTGCTCAGCCTTGCAGCCTTTGCAAGCCTCAGAACAGTACAACAGTGAAAGCTGCCTGGAGTCCTTCTGGCCACTGCTAGACCCATTGGTGGCTGGAGAGATAATGATTACAAAGATGGTTGTGTTCTCATGCACATCACTGAGTGTGATACCAGGTGTTGGCAGAGATAGAGATAGCATATCAGTGGGTGAGTTTGCTCTCTGTTACCTGAAGGGTGCTCTGAGATTTTAAAATATATATAGCAGAGAGCTAAATGTATGGAAATACTATACCAACCCAAGTCAGTGTCTGGCACTTAAGAAATAACCATGCACATCCCACAACCTTGGCTTAGAGATCTTATGGCAAACAAGTTTTAGACACGTGGCTAAAAAGTACTCTGCCAGTCAGAGCTCTTTCTTCACTTCTCCCTCTGGAGCCTTCTTCCTGGTAGGAAAAATCTCACAGAAGTTTAAAAGCCTCTTTCCTGCTGAGGCTGTCTTACCTTCCTCAACTCTCAGCTATTTAGCAGCAATCTGAGACATACAAATTTACCTCTCGTGCTCCTTCAGTCCTATAGGTATGACTGATTCTATCAAGCATGTCAAAGGCATACATGCTGATGAGATGTAGCTGTTTATGTGGCCTTTCAGGGTGCTGCAGTGCCAGAGATACTCCTGTGAAACATCTTTCAGAGGCCAACTTACCTACCCCCTCATTCAAATCATCTGTGAAAAATGAGCCATTATAAAGCAGAGCACTAAAACAAGAAGGAAGAGGCATGTGCCCATTTTTACTCGGAGCCTCCAGCTTTGCAGGTGACCCTTTTTCTGCACAGTACATGCCTGTTGCTCAGCCACAGCCAGAGCTACTGACAGTGCAGTAGTGCAGCTCTACACACAGTTTGATAGATTTGAATCCTGGTGCCTCAGAAAAATCAATCCTCTGGCAAAGTGAAAAGGCCCAAGACTCTCAGATCTTGCTGTTCTTTTGTGTCCACAAAGCCCTTGCCAATATTTATTTGCCGATCTGAAAGCGAGGATACCTCTTCGGTACCAAGTGAGGTTTTTTTGAAGCTATGACAAGTCTGCACAAAGTAATTAATTTCCAAAGAAGCTGTGAATTAGATGTTTTACTGTAAGGACCTTGTTCATGTGCATGCTGCACACAGCTGCATGATTTTGTATCGCTTCATCAAGCTATGACCCTCCCATCCTAGTCAGAGGCTTTGATTTCAGTTGCATAAATGTCTGTGTCAGCCTGAGAGGAAGCCAAGCTGATCAACACAAATAATGCTGGACTTGTGTACTGTAAAAAGCATGACTAAACTCTAACCAGAAACTTTCTGACACTTGTTAGCAACAAGATGGGTTCCCATCTGCTTCCAGTTTTGCAATCTGTTCTCTCTGCGGGATGTGCGGGGTTAACACATAGCTTTCCATTAAAGCATGATTCAATAACTGGTTCCAATCATCATTTCTGGGAACCGTATGTGCTTCTGGGACCAGCCAGTGAGAACGGGGACTGTAATGCTCCTTTGAAGGTGCCAGCACATGCAGGTCCAGCTGCTCAGTTTTCAGCTTACAGCATATACAGACTCTTCTTGCACCAAACGCCCTACTGTTTCTGGTAAGCTCTGTCTCATCATGTACTACTCTGTAGGTGCAGTCAGTAGGCTCCTCCTTGGCCTGCATGTAATGCACAGGTATTTTAAGAGGGCAGTGGGGGAAAGGGGAGAGAAAAGAAGACTCCTTCCTAAGGATGTATATATAATGTACAAAGACAGACTCAGCATAGGACAGAATCTTGTCTGACTACATCATGTTAACACATTCACTTAATAGCACTTGCCTTCTTGAGACCCAGCTGACATTCCGGTTCGCACAGCAAGAGCACACAGTACACAAACAGCTGCTGCGGACGCCCCTGGCCATGGAGTGGGACCTCGGGCTCTGCGATGCACAGAAGCATAGCTGTCAACAGATCACACAGCCACCAACAGAATAGCAACCTGAAGGATGAACAGTGGACATGGTTAACATGTTACATGTGCACATGCACCTGGTTGCTACTCTCTTCAGCTCTTACCTCTACCTACAGTGATTTTTGATAATCCATGTGACTCAGCTGAGAAGCAGATGGGGATGCTTAGTACTTGCATTTTCTGTTGATAGAAGTAACATGCCGTTAGCGCATGCATGAAACATCCCAAACATCTATTACTATAGCAAATCAGATTTTTACAACCCCCATCTTTTTAAAGACAGCTAACAATAAGAGTTCTATACTCAGTGACATCAGTATGCAGTTCTGTTTCACAGAGTGCAGGTGTGCAGTCAAACTTTTTATCTTTGCATATCGTCTCCTCCACTTTTCACTGATTTTCAACAGGAACAATCTTTCCAGAAATTAGTCTGACTTGCTAACAAAAGAGAAAGAAAGGTGATGTTATGGTGTGACGCTCACTCACTAATCACATCCTTTCAATTCATTGATACAGAGGTTATGCAGACCTCAACAAAGCAAAAGTAATTTCTTCCAGGTATTTCTAGAGGTACAGCTAGCATTTAGAATGATGTTGCCAGAAGAAACGAAGAACCTGTATGCTATTAGTTAATCTTTGGTCCACAAATCTATGTTAAAATGCTCAAGAAAGTCTGATGTATCCATTAAGTACTGCAGCAGGTGGGGTGGCAAAACACAGCCATGCATCTGCTGCAGCTGGGTTTGTTCTAGTCACCAGCAGGCCAGTCATGGGATACCACTTTGTGGTCACTCAAACTCTCTGGGACATTGTTGAAAACATGCCTCAACAAAACACAACTCGCTTTCAAACGTTGCTGAGAGCACTTGCTAGTTTTTTCTTAACAGCAATGCTTCGAAATGCATGCTGCCAGTGTAGCAGCAAATATTTTCTACACCCACCTAGTGCTGACAGAAGGGCTGCATTCTGATCAGTTTGCACAGGGAGGCATGCACTTCTGTCAGCAACGCCATCCAAATAAGCCCTCTGCTCAGGGTGCCCCTATCATGTTAGCAAGGACATCTGCACATCCACCTGCAAGAGGCAGTGCTCCAATTAACTCAAAATTTGGGTTAACTCTCAATTAAAAGTGTGGATGTTGAATCTTTCTTCCTCTGAAATGCCAGGCTGGCAATATCACTGGACCTGGGGGCAGACAAGATGCTCCTTTGCTGAGGGATCTATTCCTGGCTGTGTGACAGACCCCACTTACTCCCCAGGGAGCCTGCTACAAGTCATTTCGGGCATTGCTTTCTATAACATTTTGCCCTGGTCTACTTACTGACATTGACTTGTGCTTGCGCAGGAGCCAGCCACTTCTAGGTATTTCTGAAAAGCCTATGCTTAACCCTTGTGACAAGCCTTGAACCTCACGTGCTTCTCACTGACTGCAAAGCTACTCTACCTCCCTTTCTCTCTCCATACCTCACACACGCCATAGGTGTGAAGACAGAGGATCCCATCCACATACTTGTTTTGAAGGTGAATTAATGTTTGTAAAGCATTAGGATCCTCAGCTGTATAAATCTGAACTACTGCTAGTAGCTCAGAGCCTCTTCAGCTGCAGAGCTATCAAAAGAGTGAAGAAAGATGGGGCAAGCAGATGCAGACTCAGGGAGATGTGTACCTCTGCTGCCTCTTCTATCTTGGTCAGTCCCGTTCCATTAGTTACCGCAAACTAAGCCAAGTACTGCACTGATATATACCATACCATTCAGAAAGCTTAGGGCCAGCCTTGGTAATTCTGCTGGCCCTAAGCTTCAGGGAAAACTGGCAGTATAATTCATCAAATGAACTGAGTCATTCTCCATGTACTTCCTAGAAGGATTATGACCGATGGTAATTGCTTGTAATGAACAGGCACCCATCTTTTCCAAAAGATTAACTTCCATTGCATGGGGGTGAGGTAATCTGCACAGGCTTATATCATACTCCCTGCTTATGCCCAGCTCAATTTTAAGATGGATCTCCTTCCTCAAAGAAACCTCATAAAATGCCTAGCTCTTGTCTTTATTGCTGAAGTCCCAGTGGTTTTGTTAGACAGATGCATGGCACCGCAAAAGGTTATTTCATGTATAAAATTCAAAGCAACAGTGTTGATAGCCCTCAGAGCAGGAAGAAGGCTCTGTTGGCAAGGAAGGAAGTTGTTCTGGGGGGTGTAAGGTTCCTGTGTACCATCAGAGAGGTCACTGCACAAATATGGGAGAACTGCAAGCCCTCAGCATGCAGGAAGGATAAATTAATGCACACCCCAGCTTGTTCTGGCCATCTTTCCCCCTGATACACATAAGGACAAATGTTCCTTGGTGCACCCGTCATAGGCGGGACTTTTTGCTAACATAAGTCAGGAAGGTTGGCATAACTTCTCAAACTCCTGCTCTCCTTATTTGGGTGCTGAAAGCCAGCAGCTACCAGACATTGACATACTCACTAGCATCTCTCCTCTAGCATCCCACAGAGCAGAAGCTGGAGCACATCTCTTGGGGTGCTTTTGCATGGCATTCACAGCTGGTTTGCTGCAGAGGAGAGGGAAGGACTAAAACACAACCAGTTCTGGCTCCAAGGCTCAGAGAGGCTGTAGATGTAATGCACGGATGTTCGGTGCCGCTGGAGGCAGTTACTGATGGCTGCAGATCTGCATGCCCAAGTAGCTTATCAAATTATACTTGGGCCTACATCCCCCTCAGTAATCAAGGCTCTGCTGGCAGTTCCAATTACCAACTCTCTTTATCACAGGTTAATAGCTCAGCTGTAAGCACTCAGTCTGTGGCAGCACACTGTGGCAAGCAAAGTCTTGGAGCTTGGAGCATTTTGTCTTAAAGCGTGTGTCATCTCTGTGGGTTTTATTTTGAGAACAGAGCTTGCAAATAGTAAGAGAAACTACTGAAAAAAATGATGATACACTGGGATGCTCACTAGGCTCACAGATTGGAGATCCGACCTGCTTAATGAAAGTTATTGCAGTATTTTTGAATTTTTTATTTGAAAACATTATTTATCATTTACTATAATCAGTCACTGTGTATTTCAGCGTTATTACCTGTTTCCCTGTTATCATGCTAGTCCAACAGTGAAGTCAAACTAAGGAAAAAAAAAAAGAGCGGATAAACTGTCACATACATGTTGCCATTTCTACGAGTCTAGTTTTGAAGTGTCTTCACATTTATCAGGCAGACTGACATGCAGGTACCAAGTAGGGTGACCTATCCTGCACCCCCACACACACCTCATTCCTGGCTGTTTTGTGCCTTCACTCACACAAGCCCTGGCAGGCAGAGGATGGAGATCACACACCAGCATATGCAAGCAGTTACGATGATGTCAGCAACCCGTTTTCCTGACAGTCATTTGAGGCCACCGCTTTCCCATCCGGAGAGATTAGGCATAGAAGGTGACACGAGGCATTTCTGCAGCCATGCAGATGCACACACACATGCATAAGTGTACTGCTCTGCAGTCAGGATCAGGACTAAGTATTTAAAGGATCAACCTAATAAGCCCTGGAGATTCCGTAAGTTACAGTGTCTCCAGAAGATGCTTATGCACTACAGAGAAAGGTTTGAATACTAACTAGTGAATGCAAACCTCAGTTTGTGCTAAATCTCAGTATTTGCCTAAAATATTTAATAGGAATAAAATAAAATCAGATCCAAATACCTGGATTCAATAAAAGCAGTGGCTTCTAATTAGTTCCCGTCACCAGAGGGCATTGGAGGACAAGCTGATTTTTAGAAAGCACAGGCCCTATCCCTCCAGTTAAACCAGTGAATATTAGTGAAGATCTAAGACCTCTCACTTGTTGGTACAAACCGAGCAACTCTGGCAGAAGCAACCAGCGCTGCGGGTTCAGGGGCATCCCCTCACTTGTTCCCCTGCAGTGGTGCATGGGTCTGGGCACTAGCTTGAGTGCAAATTTAGAACAGGACTAAACGGTGCTTCAGAGATTGCCACACAGCCAAGTCATGAGCCTGTGGGGAAGGATGGCTCTTGAGGTACCAGGCTCTCACCACAAAAAAAATGCCACTCCTTGGCAACCAGCCTCTGGGGTCCCCATGTGTGACACAGTAGGTTATTTCTGAAGACAGAGTGAGAGAGAAGCAAACAAAGCACCCCGTGGGGTGGCCTTCCTCCTGGAAGCAGGGGCCGGGGGCCTAATTTGAACTATCAGTCCATGGCTCCCCAGCCCAGCTGTCTCATAACACACCTACAGCACACGCAGAGACTGCCAGGCTCTGCCAGGCTCCAGCAGTTTCCTTCTAATTCCTCCTCTTATTTGTGAAATTCATTTCCATGTTAAATACAGGCTCAGAGGATTGTAGCAGGAAAGGATTTTCTTAGACTGCCTCACTTGACTGAAGGGTACCTCTTCAGATTAGCAAGGGAATAAAACCAATCTGAGCCTGGAAACAGCGTGAAATGTACTCGCTTTGTCTGGTGCCAAATTGGCAAATATATTTCAGTTAGCAGAAAGAGATACCGTCCATTAGAATCCTTCAACGAGGCTTTCTCTGCGTTAAGAACACTTTGCTTTTAAATGGGAGGGAGCAGGCCAAGTGGCCCTGGTCTCTTATCACTATAAAATAGCGATGCTCATTTATAAACTAAACTGTGGCAAATTTATGCCCCCATGTCAGATCCCCAAGGCTATGAGATCATTGACTTTGATGAGAGAGTGAATACTGCTGTGTAACAGTCACAGGCAGGGGTTCTCGTGCTTTTCAAGCAGGGTTACCTCAATACCCTAATAATAAAAATGTCCCAGGTTATAGCAGGCAATGCTTTAGGTCGTATTCTACAACCTCGTTTTTCCTTTAGACATGGGCTTTTTCAGTCCAGTTCTCACTTCATTCTTGCAATACACTAGGCAACTACAATAGTCAAGTGAGAGAGGGAAAGCAATGGGGTGTATTAATTTATTTACTGGTTTAGATGTGAAACCTTGTCAACAATAATAAATGTGTGGACATTTCCAGCTCATCACATATTCCAAAGGCAGCATGTATGCACTGCCAGAAATGCAAAGTCACTCATTTCTCCTGAAAAGCCAGGTGGTCTCCAAAACATTGAGCACTGAAAGTTGTCACATTGACATTGCTGTAGATCACAGGAAGGAAAGGAACTGCCTTAAAGCCCTTACAGACAATGATTCCAAGTGGTCCCTGAAGTTTAAAATTAAGAGTATGTGACATGAATTCATGACTTGATACCGGGACATCCCCTCAAAACAAAATGCTAAGCACAATTTATATGTTGATGCATTTGCAAGTTTAGATAGTGGACATGCTACTTCCTTACCTGCAACTCCAGATTTTGGCAGATAGGCATTCCCCTACCATTTTACTTATTTTCTCCAGTCATTTTTCTTTTAGATTGCCTGAGCAGGGCTTCCTAAAGGAACAGTACCCATCAGAGAAAACAGACAAAAACTTGCCTCTTGGTCCTCTTCTAGGGCAGTGCTGCCCGCTTCCCTCAACTCCTCGGTGTATGAAGTAAGATCTGCACCAACTCCTGTGCACTGACCCTTTTCAACAGCTTCAGCAAAAGACACACAGCCTCTCATCTCCTCCGTGCTCACTTCCCATTTTGAGATGCAGGTGAGGGAAATTCCAACATTTTGCTTGCAGGTCACACAGGGAACTGCTGTGAGCTTACGTGGTCTGTTTGGCCACTTCAGTAACTTGTGGAAGCCGCAAACTGGTCCTGTGTTCCTGGTCAGGAATAGCAGCTAATGCAGGAAGCACTTGTGTGTAGCTCCCACTGAGATACTGTTTTTCTGGCAAGTGGGGCAGCCAGGATTGTAGAGCACCATGTTATCAAGCAGGTTAGGGGGTGCAAGTCAGTCTGGACTCTGTGACAGATTTTGAGGGCGGGAAGCAAATTCGCCACCGATTTTAAAATCTGTTTTGCTTGGTCCTTTCTATAACACATATTGGTGCATAAACTATTGTCACTGAAGTTGTCACAGTGACTGTGTCATGGGCAAAGACTGCACTGTGTAAGACCCTGGTAAGCAAGGGTGGGAGCAGATTGCACATGCTGTTCGTTACACAAAGAAGAACCAAGATGCTGAAAGCCAAGGGAGTGAAGTGCATCATGCTGATTAGGAGTAGGCAGAAGTGGGACATGTTATATTTCATATAGATACAACACATAATGTGCAGTTTCCCACAAGCATCCCCTTCCTCCTCAGGAAAATAACTAATGGATTTTTGGAGCTGAGGGGGCCTTCTCTGTGCGAGAGTGCTTCAGAATATGATTGCCATGCGCAACAGAGAGAAGTGCTACACACTCATGTCAGAGGCCCTGGATCTCAATGGAAGATATTTATAACTCTGCCTCTGAAGAAGATGAAAGTAGTTTTTATGCTGAGAAAGGGAACAAAAAAGCATTACCTAAAAATAAACGTCCCAAGTCAATGCCACCTATTTCTACATTCCCTGTTTCAGAGCTGGCTAAATGAACTATATCGAGAAACATTTGGGTTGTTCAAAGAGTAATAAGGCCATTCCAGAATTGGAATGGCTTTTACTCTCCAACTCTGTTAATTTATCAGCCATTTTCTGTATGATGTAGTATTACTTCTCATGGAGTTGAGAAAGACAATTCAGTCAGCACAAGGATGTTAGCTAATCCAGACAGTGACCAGGGTAAGGTGACCGATGAAAGTACACATTAATTGCACTCCCACATTACTGGGTTAACTCCTGCAAACCTCTGTATGAGAGTTACTCCTTCCCCACCTCTGCTTCCACCGAAAAACCCAGAGGGGTTTTGAAGATGAAGATGATTGAAAGCTACCCCTGACCAGGCTGTGCTCTTTCAAGAATTTCAAAGCAAGCACTCTCTAAATGACTTTGCAGAGTTTCACAAAACTCCTGTTTCATAAGCTATTGCACCCACCTGGGGTGCTGTGCCACAGCTGAGTAGGTGGAGCTGGGAAGTACTCTCAGATGTCTCAGCATGACCATGGAGCTGTCAGTGCTTAGAAGGGGGTGCAAATTAAAACAAAACAGAACAAAACCAACAACACCCCCACAAAAAAATAAATCAAACTAAACCACCAAAACCAACTGTATACAACATACCTTTTCTCCTAGTCTCTGTAGAGTCGGGAAAGAAATGGCTGACAGCGAGCCAGTCATTACTGGAGATCACTTCTGCCCTGGTCTGACTGCAGAGCTCCTTCCTGAGCATCTCACCTGCCTACACTAAGGGAGCCTCACCTGGAGCTGTTTTCTTTCTCTGGGGAACTGCTGGGCTGTCATATCTTCTTCCTTCTCTACTGGTGCCATCCCACAGAAATGCAAGCTGCCCTCTCCTTGCAGGTACACTTCTCTGTTACAGTACCATAGCACTGGGCCTTTATTTCTACAAAGGTCTTAAGTCTAAAAAGCCTTTCCAAAAAGGCTGTCTTTAATAACCCCTGCTGTGGGAAAACTGGATTTTAAAGTGGATTCAGAGCCTCCACCTAAGAAGCTTTTAGACTGAGACTTCCATTTGTCTCTACTCAGCATGAAGATACGTGAGTGGACGTTGAGCAGGCATATGCCTCAGAGCTGTGGTCAGAAACCATCTCTGCATTCAATTCCAGCAGGTGGTAACAAAACAACCGAAACAGTGCAGCAGCCAGCCAGCCAACCAACCCTGTGCGTGGCCTCTGTAACGTTAGCTCGACTGGTCAGTCAGAGGAGCCAAACAAGATATAAATGTGCAACCCCATCTTTTTCCAATTCTGCTGTACACTGGAGATGGCTTTCATGCTCCTCCACAGCTCGTCCCCCAGTGAGGTGGACATTCACACTGTGGGTTAGCTCCTGCGCTGCTTGTTGTGCTGACACTGCCTGATCATCACCTGCAGAATTAAACCACCTATCTTGTTTGCCAGCCAGCTGCGTGCAGGCAGCATTAGTTCCCAAAGAGGTGATTTCTTAACTTCTTAAATTTCTTCTACCTGTGAAATTAGAAGTGTCCCTGCGGCTGAGGTAGCAGAGGGCACACACCAGTAGTTCTGGCATACCCCAGCAGAGGGCAATGGCAGATGTACATATCCATCTGTCGCTGCAGAGCATCTCTGCAACACAAAACAAAGTTCTCCCCTGCCTGCCAGATCTTGTCTCAAGCTAGGGAGTTGGTCCCTGCTAACAAATGGAATAAAACCTATCTAGAGATCCATCTAAGCCCAGTAGAAGATCTGGCGGCACATAACTAGCCAGCCACATGAATAAAGCATTCCAGATCTGTCCTGAGTGACACAAGTCTATCAAGTAAGGCAACACCTCATCAGGATTTTCATTATAAGATTGGAAAACATGTGTGGTCTGGCTTACTGGCTGTGCTCTTTTAAAGAAAACAGAGAAGTGAAGCTATATTTCTTCATTGGGATATCCACAAATGCAAACCGGAAAGACTAAGCTGGAAGTGGTTAGTGTGGAGGAGGAAATGACAAACAGATAAGGTGGAGACTCAGACATCAGGAAAAACCCTGCCTGCTTTATCTCTGTTCACGGAAACATTTCCATTTTGAAATCTTAACGTTAGCCTTAACATCCTTTTGAAAGGGACAGAAAGCAATTTGGAGCTGAATTCTTAAATATATGTGTCCCTAAGAACAAGTGACATGTTTTGAGGCAGTTAAGGTCAACTCTCTTACCTTGGATTATTTGCACTCCTGATTATAAATCCTTGAATGTCTCAATTTGGGGCTGAAAAACAGGAATGTCCAGAACCAGCAAAAATGCCGATAAGGTTGTATGTCACGTGCACTGAAATGCAGTGACCAGTCATTAATTATGCAGGATCACCACAAAAGCATGCAAGAATATCTGTTTTGACCAAGGAAGGATGTGAAGAAATGTTTACAAATCCTTTCACAGCAATAACCATAAATAACAGGTAAACAGCAACAGGAGCAACCGCTGCTGTAATATTGCTGTCATTTGTTGTGTGTGCATCAGCAGGCGCTGCAAGGGGAAGTGACTTGGAGGAGAGAGGAATATGTTGCCAAGCAACACGAGACCCCGTCCGGGGGACCCCCTCCCCTGCCTGGGAGCAGACAAAGCTTCCCTGGCCTCCTGGCTTTAATGTACAACTGCTCCAAAAGCCGAGCCGGCATCCATCAGGCAAGAGCAGACATGGGCAGAGCGAGCAGGAGAGAGGATGAGAGCAGAGACTCTAATTGGCAAGGAGAGGCTGTGGAGACCAAAAGGAGAGATGGCAATCCCACTGGGGAGGGATACAGAAAGGAGAGGAGGGGATAGACAGAGGCCAAGCCAGGATGGAGTGGCTGATTTGGGAGTGTGGATGATCTTTCCAGTGTGGAAAGGCTGGACCTGACCGCGACTGCCCTGGCTGGAGAGAGAAGTGGAGGAGCACAGTAGAAGGAAGATACGCTCCGGCTTTGTTTTGTTGGTTTTTTTTCTTTTCAAAACATGCCCCTGTGAATATGGCAGTCACAGTATCAGCTGCTCACATTACTTTCCTCAAGGGGAGCAGGAGTCTAGGTCGCTGCATGTTCTGCGACCTGTCAGATGGGAGTAGGATGCAGAGTCTGGATTTCAAAGCTCGGGTGGCAGCCAGGTGCTCGCTCAGGTTCCTGTCTCTGCCATTAACCTCCTGTCAGCACAGGAAAAGCTCACAGGACTTTCAAGGGAATCTCAGGGAATCAGACATCCCACTCAATAGAAATTTGGGGGCAGCTGAATGCAACAGGCACTGTGGAAAACCATCAGGTTTTAGCTTATGGCAATGACTGAGGCCGCTACATTCTCCCGGTAGCTGGCATCAAGCGAGCATCACTCTGACACTGAGTGCCAACATTTACCAGTAGCATCTCTGAACAGTTGAAGATGCAGGCAATAAACACTAGCACACGGTTCTGACAGCAAGGCAAGCCGTGCTGAAGAGCTGGCCAGGCTGTAGGGCCTGGATCACTGGCTCCCTGGGCGAATGCTGAGATCTGCCTCATTGCCTAAAGGCATTTGACAAGGCTCAATACGAGCACGTTTTACCTCCTACTTCCTGAGCATAGTTGATTTCCACAAAGATGAAATTAAACTTCCTTCTGAATGGATGAAAAGACTCCCTGAAGATGAAGTGTTCACTAATTAAAACAGCAATTGTCTGAGGTTGGCAAGTTAAAAAATAGCAAGTGCTACATTGTCATGCATCTACTAGGTGTTGTGAAAGGAGACAAGAGATGTACAACCAACATGTCTTCAAATCTCTTGCTGAATCTCCATTAATCCCCCGCATTCCAGATATCAGAGCAGTCACGCTGGCCTGGGGATCTGCTTCCAGTTGGTCAATAGCAACAGGAAAATCTTTAAACCTCCTTTTGATCCTGACATAAGTCATGCAGGATCTGCATCTCACAGACCAGCCCTCTGTTCTCCCAAGACTACCCGCTGCAAACCAGAGATACTGTATGCAGGAGCCAGAGGGACTGAGCGATGCAGGAAGTATTCTAACGTCTGGAAGCACCACTACCTCCCAGCTCCCATCACTTATTAATGAGTTGTTATTCATTGCTGAAATGCTGCCAATTTGTATTATACAGGCAGTCAGGCAAGATGATTGTGTTGGTCCACAGCAGCTTTAGCCTGTGAGTAAGGCGCGGAGCATGAGCTGTGCTGATTTCCATAGGGTGAAGAATCTGGGAGAGCTGCTTCTAATCTTCAGGCATAATCGCATCCGCTGACAAAAGTAATGTGACTTTGCCTAACTCTCTTCTCAGACGTTATGTGACTGCCGGGCCCACCACATCCCGTCTCCAGGCTGGTAGCTTCTGCAGCACACATTAAGTCTCTCACAAGGAAAGTCAAAGGAAAGAATGAGAAACAGCTTTACATATTGCATTTCCTCTTCCTCTGCTACTGAATAGGAGAGGCAGGGTTTGCAGAATTCTCGTGTTAGGCTATATCTTTTCTCTGGAGATTTACTGCTTTTTCCAGAAATGTTCAGGTTAGGAGGAGAATGACGAGGTTTGAGAAATGGGACGTGAGCAATGTTTGGCCTCTAAGCAGCTGTATGCCCCAGGTACTCACTATATATACACAGCTTTTTTTACACGGCAGTGCAGATGTGCTTGTGTGCACACCATTTTCCTAAACCGGTTCTGATAATTTCTCCCAAGCTGTTGCACTTCTGAGCTTCTCAGAACTGAGAACAAGTGACAGACAAAAAACAAACCCCCATGATTTTTAACAGAAAAGCACAGTCTCAACAAAACCCAACACAATACTGTAATTACATGAAGGTACTTAGAATAAACTAGACTCCTCTTTTTGCTGCTACTTTGATTACAAAGGGATATTAGCGCAGGCTTGGCATAATTTATGTTTCAGAAACACAAGTAAAAATGGATTGTTCTCTATTGCCGTTCAGAACTGCATCCCAGATACACTCCTGCAATGTCCAAAGTGAAAAAAAAAGAAGAATAAAAAAGGTAATGATACCCTGAGGCCATAAGGAAATCCAAGAAGCCTGTGGGCATGCAGGCATTTGGGAATTTATGTGCGTATAGCAACTCACATTAACACTGATGGGAGTTAAAGCACATCAATCTTTTGTACACCCAGATGAGAACACCATGAACCAATTATTTCCTGACTTATATCCAATATTGATGGAGGTGACATAAGGCTGCAGAAGGTGCAGATTGGGGAAGAATCTGATCCTCTGGCTACTACTCTCTTTAATCCCTTTAAATCTGCTCTGCCGTCACCATCAAAAATAGTCCGATCTCATGCCTCCAGTGTCCAGGGGATGGGAATGGAAAATGAGGATCTGTTTTGTCACTCGGTAACGCTGCCACAAAGCAGGGGACAATGAACAAGCAGGCCTTAAAACAAATGGGATAAAATGGACAGTCCATCCTTCCTCAGAGACTCCACGCAAAGTATATACAGCACAACAGCAGGCATGGGCTACAAGTGGTACTTAGGAAGTAGAAATAGGAACGTTTGAAGGAATAAATGTATTTTCTTCTTCTTTCACCTACTTCATAGTTCTGATAAATTTGAAACCTGGGCATGACCCTGTGCCACACAGGCCCATGTTCTTTGTAATATATTGTTGAAAAGCTAAGTACATTAATAAACTGCAGAGCTCACTGCAGTTACTGCTGTAGCTAAACTGCTTTTGGTACATGAGCTCGTCTCATACATTGTAATAGTCTTGATTTACCCTATAAACATCTCCAGTGAAATATATGAGAGTTCAGAAACATTTTCCCTTCCATCCAGATAAGGCTCTTGCTTCCTCTGAGCCTGTCTTCTAGAAGGTGTTTAAAAATAAAAGATGCTGCACCACCACTTATGACTGGCCTTTAAGAAATTACACCGCAGCACAGACTGAACACAGCCCTTTGCAAAGCTCTTTTCAGCCCTTCCAGAGACAAAACCCGAGCAGCTTTGACAGCCTAACTCCCTTAAAAGAGCTTATTTGATCAGTCGGGTTTCACGCTTAAAATGCTTTTGGTTTCACTACCCCAACCATCTGCTCTCTGGTGACAGCAGTTCTGCCACCCTGCTGGGATGTGCCTTTGCTGCTGGTGAACAGGAGCTTCTCCACAGGGAGAAGAGCCAGCCGGCTTTGGGAATGTCTGCCTTTGCCAGGGACACGCAGGTCAGCAAGAGGCAGGACTGCTAATTTGCCTTAACCCCTTTGCTCTGACACACATAGCTGCCACGCAAAACTAGCGAGTCCTGTCCCTACCCAGCGCCTCAGTTTCCACTGCTGTAAATTAGAGGAACTTGTTTTTTCTCTCCTGTAGAGCACACAGAGTAGGGTGCTGCAATAAAATACTGCTGGTTCCAAATGGGAAAGACCTAAGTCTGGTAAGATACCACCAAAATCTCTGGCTTCACATTACATTTCACTGCTCAGAGCCTCTGTTCTTGCTTTGGAGACAGCTTTGGCAGCTGCAGAAAATGTGCATTTACAACAGCAGGGATAAGCAAAGCACATATGAAATACATGCAGGTGAAGGAAATGTGGAATCAAATTACATTCATCAGGAACAGGCTGACAAATCAGCCATGGAGAAGCCATCAAAATGTCCTGACGCAACTGGAGAAATCTCTTGGTTGATCCTGGCATCTATCTATATCTTGGGGCTTACAGACATCATAAAACTCTGGGCATCTGAGGTACTGCTGTATTCCACGATCACAGATAAACCCAGTCACGTTTTGTAAAGGATCCGACTTTCTATTATGGTTTACACAGGGAGGAAGCATAACACTGGCTGTGGACTATGCATGACTAAAACCATCTGTAGGCAACTGCAGACTCACTGCTACCAGTGGAAAGTCAACAGCATTAAGCAGACTCTAGCTCAGCCATAATGGACATGTAACTTATTATCTGTGGATTTAACCCCCTGCCCTAAATTGGATTCCTGCCTACTTTTAAGTCAGTCTTTGCTGGATTTTATGTGTCCATGCCACTTTGAAATTCACATCTTCTGAATAAAGTCAGAACACCCCCCCCACACACACACTTCAATGTCAGCTGGCCTTAAAAAGTTTATCCCTTGTGGATTTAACTTTCAAATGGCCAGCTTTGTCAGAGTTTTCCTTCACTTCCCTATATCAGCAGGGTGACAATGCCTGGAAAAACATAGAGAGCCTCTGTGGTCAGAAAGCCAACCCATACTACAACAAGAACCTCAATAAAAGCACATAAATCAGCAGTTAAAGAGTTACTAAGCACAACCACCCAACTACTGTTATTACAGTATATCTACTCTTCCAATTGTTAGAATGAACAATGCACTGAATTAATAACCAAGAAATAACCTTTTAAAATTTGGCAAGGTAAAATAGCTGCTCTGAAGCCCTTTTTATGTTAGCCTTTAAAATTAGAGAATTTGCCTGAAGTCAATGAAAAACCCACTTTAACGTCACCTGGAGACAAAGTGGGTAGATAATCCCAGAGTCACAACAAACATCACGCTGGTTTTGTTCCAATGGTCTTATGGGACCATAAAGGCTAAAAACATTAAACTTCCTCTCAGTTAGGGCTAGCTGATGAAAAAACATCCTGCAGTTTTAGGAGCAGGCATAAGCTATACAAAGTGTA
Organism: Laterallus jamaicensis coturniculus; assembly: GCA_022605575.1. Classification (NCBI taxonomy): domain Eukaryota; kingdom Metazoa; phylum Chordata; class Aves; order Gruiformes; family Rallidae; genus Laterallus; species Laterallus jamaicensis. The sequence goes on from JAKCOX010000005.1 coordinate 11,536,896, forward strand.
TTCCAGGCAGCAAAATGAGGGGAGATCTCCTCTCTTTCCTTTTCCTTTCTTTCCTTTTCCCAGTTGTTTTACCCTTTGAACTATCCTGAACAATTCCTTTCTGCATGCTGACTTGCAAAGTGGCTGTCATGTCACCCACCAGAGCCTAAGTTGTACATGTTCCACAAAACCTGTAAGTCAAGCAAGCACAGGGACAGGACAAAGCTCTGCTCCCCCACTCGCATCTCCCACACCTGCTGCTTTCAAGTGGTGCTGCTGGTGATGGATGCAGCCCTTGCCTCGTACAGACCCTGTACAAACACAGAACAAAAAGTCTTCACTCCCAAAGAGACTGCAACTGAAATCTAAGACATAAAAGAACAGCTGAATCCACAGAGGCAGGAAGGGCTGGTTTTGTTCTCGCTGCGCTTTCACACAGGCAAGAGGCAGGCAGGGCTGGCTGACTGTATTGGAACCTTTTCAGGAATGAAAAATGGCCATAATTTTGCGTTCTTGTTTTAAAAAGTTAGGCTGGTTTATCTCCAGGGCAGACCTTTGTTGCAATGCTGAAAAGCACGATAATTCTACAGCCTGTTGTTCTTCCTTATTGCTCACTGGAGCTCTCTCCTATCCACACATCCTGCTCGCAGACGGAAGCTGCTGGGAACATGGCTGGTGATTTCACTTTGCTTGCGGCTGTCTCTCTTCTTTCTGCCTTCCAGCAATGTAAGATCTGTGGGTTGCATGGCTGGGACTTGGGGAGGTTTCCACTGGTTCTGAAGTACTGGAAATTATTTTGTGATAAACTGGTTGTTCCGTAAATTTAATTTCTGAGAACTTGTAATATTTTTCTCATTTGAGCACTGTTTACCCTCTCTGTAGGCTGACAGGGAGTTGGCTCAGTGGGACTGATTACTTTTCCCTGTGGGAGAAACCGATTTGTTTTCAATTCTGTTTCCTGACTTTTTGGAATGGTACTATTCTGAGAACCTGAAACTAGGTGCAAAGTTACCCCAAAGCCACATCGTGTCTTGGTTTCAGTCCTTACTTAGGCACCTGCACAACCAAAAACCTCAAAAGTGAGAGTAAATTTGTGGCATCAAATGTGCCAGTGCTGGACTGAAAGCACTGTACAAACTAGTTCCTGAGATACAGATGCAAGTACTCGAAATTAAAGAAGAAAGCAAACCTTTACACCAGGCAGTGGTAGCAGGAGATACTCTGTATTATATCCTCATCATTACATCTCTTAAAGATCTATATGGAGGCTGACATCCCCCTGAGAACTGGGGAAGAAGTGGGCAAGCCTGAGCTGCTCTTTTTGCTGTGTGTCAGTCTAAAGCCGCAGTAGTATTTTTAGTGCTTGTCATTATTTTCTTCGAAGTAGGTTATTCACATCGTTGTGTTTACACCAGGAAATGGGATACATTTTGAAGGCATTGGAGCTACACCAGTATGAGATTAAGAGCAAGTTAAAAATAATTACTCTGCCTTTGCTTCAAATATCTTATAGCACTGCCAGCTTATCTACCAACCTATCTATGTGGCCTGATTGTTTGTTTGTTCTCAGAGCCTCAACTACTGAAATAACATTTGTACCCGAAGAAAAAAAGCTTGAGAATGTGACCCTTCCAGGTTAAAAAAAGACCAACACAACAGAAGGCAAATAAAAAGCATCTACAATTTACATTCTCTTTTTCTGTCCTCAAATCAGCTACAACATACCCTTGTGATCTCCACAGAACATTTCTATCTGGTATTTACCACCAACTTCTGTCAAAGTTCAACTTGCCTGCCTTGATTTTTAATGTGAGGAATTGAAAACCAAGCACACACTATGTGGAAAAGTACTGTGGTTTGAGAACTCCAGGAACTGTGCCGATAGTGAAGCTGGAAAGGAAGGGAGAGAACGCATACATTCTTCCTTGCGATGGTTAAGACATAGCAGTTAATCTTAGTTAAAAATCACATGAAAGACACGATAACCCAGGTTTTAACTTGCACTGGCAGTCAGATGTGGAGCCCAAAGAGAAACTTGTGTAAGAATCCGAAGTACTGATCTGATTTAAATCGTCTCAGCTTGCCTTACTTTCAGCATGCTCTACTGTGAGCAAACCAATGCAGACTAATTCATAGGAGTTCAAATGAATGCTGTGAAACCGTCACCGCAAGCACGTGTTATAACCAGTGCATGGAAAGGGGCTGCCCAGCGTGTCAGTGCTTGTGTGAACAGCATGTACACAACACATCCAGCGCTCGCTGCTCGGTTGGCTCAGCTGTTGATTCTGCTGAGCCTCCGTGGGCGACACGACCTCCCCAAAACAGGGCTGGAAGTCAGGTTTCGCTTAGCAGTCATCAGAGGTACAAGATGTAGTGCCTCGGAACCATGAGTTATTCAGAGAATCAGGTCAGTCGAAGATTAAGCTGTGCAAGAAATGCTCTAGGGTAGAAGGAGCAAGCAGCAACCATGCAGGAAGTGGCTTCCAGTCATGAATCCAGTTTTAAGCGGCTAAGATTTGCTTGAGAGATTAGTGTTTTGTAGACGGATGGGAAAACGAGGGAATCGAATGAAAGGACAGAATTAATCCCAGTTACTGATACAGGAGAGAACAGGAAGGACTGGAGTCCTGCTGCTCTCCTATTTTGATGCACCCCTCTGAACTAGTACCTTTTAAAAATCACTCTTAGTAATTCCAGGAGCCAGCAAGGCATTATTAAAAAGTATTTGCTTTTCTTTTTTTTTTTAAAGGTTGTTAGGCCAGGCCGTGCAAATTAACATGCAATACAGATGTCAGCTTCTCTACAGGCTTTGTAACACAGAGAAAATGTTTGAGAGCAATGTTCCTTCAAAGCCTTTGTCCCCTATTTTCGGAGGAAAGATATTAACTCAGTAACCATAAATGCCACCTGAAGATGAAAGGCACAAAAAAAAGCAAACAAAGGCAAGTCAAGTGTACTTTGTAACTACCTCAGTCGTGTAATTTAGCCTGGTAGAATTGAATAACTTGATACAGGGCGGGAAGAAAAGGCTAGGAAAATCTTTACTTACTCCTGCTGCAATGCTTTTGGAGTCCTCAGGACAGCCCCTCCAGAGCTCTCCCATTGCTTTAGTATTTACTGTAGCCCCTGCTAAACCATAATCACAAAGCTTAAATTTGGAGTTACACTGCTACTTTGCATGCACCAGAAGGGCACTAAAAGGCAAGTCCTACGCAGTTACAGAAACCACAGTAATTACTCCTCTCCTGACCAGTTTTCAAGCCCCTGTTGGCACCGTCCTTGTTCTGCACACCCGGCTCCCCTTTACTTTTGGTGTGACAAACGTGACTCTACTTCTCACATTACGCAGCGCCACGGCTTGGTTTTCATCAGCATATAAAAGCCCACTTGTCCCTAATTGAAGCAAAGTTCCCATCAATCACGGTGGAAGCCACTAGAGCAGTAGATTTTATGACAGCCAGCCACGCTGTTGTACCATCCCAGCCTGTTTAAGCGTAACCAGAGTCTCTCACGTGCAAATCCCTGCGCCCTCAAACCACAGCCTTGCCAACCAAGCAACACCAAGGCCAAATAGCATTAGAGCTGTGGCCAGGGTTATAGCATGGCCTTGACGATTTGCTTTGGTTAGCCGTACTGAACAAACAGGAACAGTTTGACCCCTATAGCGCCTTAATCTTCTTGTTTGCCCCAGAAAGTTTGTTTTGTCCAGCATCCGTTCAAGGCTGGTTCTTTCCAACTGATTTGGATGCAGTGAGCTGCCGTGGCTTGTCATAGTTCCTCAGCAGAAAAAAACTGGTCCCAGACTGGCTGTAAGCATTGAATGGTTTAGTGTGGACAGAAAACAAGGAGTGTGTTGCTGGCTAAAAACACCACTGCACGGAACACCACTGTGGCTCATCTACCACTCTGACTGATAAACCAGACAGGATTTGCCAGCATGCAGCATTTGTCATAAAAAAACCCAGATCATTTTGAGGGTGACAGAAGTTAAAAAGTAACTTTCATTTAAGTTTTCCGGGAAAATGTTTCTCAGAGGTAATTCCCGTGCTTCCCACAAGTTTCAGTCCCGTTTACCCTACACCCTCCCCACTACGATTCCTCCCTTCTGAAAGGGCTGCAAGGTGGCAAAGAATGGAAGAATCACCAGGCATGATGGGGATGCGTGGGTGGGAGTGGAGGAGGTCCTGCTGGATGCAAACACAATGGAAGGTCCTGTAAACCTGCCTTTCGGAGGCACAGCCGAGATGCTCTGACTAGTCTCTGAAGAGAAAGGTTAAGAGGTCACATGAACATAGCCCATAATGATTTATATGGGGAGAAGACAGATGGGAAAATGGGGGGTTTTTTTGGGGGATGGGGCAGGAGGAAGACTTTGGCGACAAGGCTAAGACATATGAGGTGCACAGGGCAGCACCACTAAAATCTGCAGCTCTATTTTATTGCCAGTGCTCCCAGAAGGGAGGACAGAAGGCGTGCTCTAGGCTTCCCCATAGACATGTCTGTTCAGGGATCTCAGGCGGGTGCCTGGTTTCTGGACCCAGGTAAAGTTCAGGAGCAAGGTGGATCCCAAGTTTCTCACACAGGGTGGCTACGACACAGCCAGAAAAATAACTCCAGGTACCCAGAGAGTTTTCAAGTCAGACACAGACTGAGTGCTGCACACAGAAAATTGCTGCCTGCATAACTCCTCTTGTCCTTGAGCCTGTGTTAAAATTTCAAGGGGAGACTTCTGCAACGGGGACATTGGTAAAATGAGGTATACATATACATGTCAGGCCCGAAAGATACAGGTCAGAAATGCAGAGGTAGTGTTTGACAGATGTGGGGGTTTTTGGTAACTAACTGATACTTAGCCAGTAAGCAATCTCTCTTTTTCACAGCACCTCGTAAGTTCTTAAAAAATGCTTTTTTCAAGACAGGTAGATACTATCAGCTCCAATCAGTGGAGGTGGAAACAGCATAGGTCCTCCAACAGAGAGCTCTTGGAGCATTCCTGCAGAGCAAGTGGGGAGCGGGGAACAGCCTTCAGCTGCCCCAGTTGTAGCTCTCTGCCCTTTCCAACATACTGAATTTAACAACATAATAACAACACATGGAAAAGCATGTGCTAGAAGATAAGGGTTAATCATATTGAAGTCATAGCTGGTGCAAAAAATGCAAAAAGAGAATTAATATACTTCTAAAATAGCAGTACCACTCTTGAAGAGAATATCTAAACTTTAGTAGGGGAAAACCTCTTTCATCCAGAATTTGTGTCTTTCTGTCAAACGAAATGGGAAGCGCTGAAGAACAAGGATCTCTAGGACATCATTTCTGTGTTAGGGACATAACTGAACTGAGGAACTGTGAAATTTCTGAGCTCTTATTTTTTACTTGCAGGTCATTTTGCTTGGCTGGTGGGGAAATCAAGAATGAAGCACAAGGTCATGCCCCCGGCTGTCACCGGAGCTCCAGAATTTGACAGAACATTTCGTGCACAGTAAGTGTGGACATCATTAAGATGGTGGCAATGAATAACAATTCAGTCAAGAAGAGAACCAAGACATGATCTTAAAATACTACCTTTTCTTTGCATCGTTTGCTCAAAAAACCCAAATCAACCCCCCAAAATAACAAGTGGATCACTTTTCAAATGGTTTAGGTGTTATTTAAATGGCAGTGGGGTAAGTTCTGCTCATTTAAAACATTCATGGCTCAAACTCTGATCAAACCAGGCAATCAGCTTACCCTCACCTAAGTCAGGGCTGAGAGCTAATTGACTGCAACTTGGAGAATTCAGATGATGTGGATCTAGCAAGCTGTGATGACAGTTTTCTGACTGTGGCTAACACCTAACGCATGGAAGAGGAGCACAGAAAACCTCTCTGCCTTCACAGTGGGTAGCGGTGGAGTAGCTTGTCTGAGAAGCTGTCCTAAGGGGCTTCAGTTCATTGTTAGCTGATGACCCTATGCAAAGGTATTTATTTCAAACAATCCCATCTGCTGTCAATGTAGTGCATAACAATAACGAGACACAGAATATATCAGACAACATATTAGATAACAAAATGTGTTACATATTGAAGACTGCCTAACTCGTTAAAAAGAAATTCATTCAAAACCACCAAGAAAAGGTCACCCAACAAAATAATGCTGGGGAAACCAATCATGTCCACGTATAAAGCTGTTTCTGTCCTCACCATAAGAAGATATGTATCATCTGATGTCTGTGCCTGCCAGCACTTCATACAGGTGGTTGGTCTCTGCAGGGCAATCCAAGCTGCCTATACACAGCTCTGTGCTTCCTCTTGCAGTCCCAGGAAGGCTGACCCACAAAGCCTGCACACTAAGTAAGGAGATAAGTGATTAATGTCACAACCATGTGCTGGAATTGCTGCCTCCCTGCAGCACGTGCACTTGATTTAGGGTTATTTGTTCTATTTATTTCCATGTAGTTGGGATCCAGATCCTTGTCTAAGTTTAAATACCAGGAAAGTATTTAAAATAGTTTGTATTTGAGATAACACAGAAGAGAATTTTTAAGAACACCTAACGCTGGCTTGACTGTGCTCCCACTGGATTCTACAGCATTAACTTCAATGGCAACCAAACGAAGCCAAAGCTGATTCTCCTTGAAAATCCCACCCTTTTCCTTTCCAGACTAACATTCTTTCAAATTCATTCTGCAGACAAAATTGCGTGGAGTTTTACCCAGTATTCCTGACTGTCCTCTGGACTGCAGGATGGTTTTTTAATCAAGGTAAACACTTTTTGTTTTTATCTTGGACTGAGTAGTTTTGCAGAACTTTAAAAAAAACCACTTGAGTTTTATCAGGAGGTACCTAACTGTAGACATCTTTCCCCCTTCTTTAATTGCATTATCTTAGTATGGCCTTCCTAGAAGATTGCTCAGTAACACACGAATCCCCACCGAGTCATGCCCCCGCCCCCTCCCCCCCCCCACTTTCACTTCTCTCAGCAAACCAAGCAACCAGTACCTGGCACATTTACCACACATTCAGTGGATGGGCAGGGTGAATCATTCAGAAAAGTGGCTCCCAGCCGCTTCCCACTACCAATTATTTGCACATTACAGGACCGTTCTCACAGGACATCAAGCACGGCTCTCATCCCTTGGGAAGGGGAAGCCTGAAAAGACTTAGGTCAGAGCACTCATCCCTGTTGCTGGACCCCTCGCTGATGCAGGCAGAGCCCAAGCCAGCAAACCTCTGGTTTTTTGCATCCCAGTTAGGTGACATTGCCACTGGGCTATGACTCATTTGTTTGTTCTGGGACATGGGACTGAGTGCTGAAGCGCAGTTGTAACAGCAGGGTCTCCAACCATAGATGCTGTACTTCAGGTATGCACGGGGGACTCCTGAAAACATATTCTGTTTTCTCAAGCACCTAGCAGGTGGGCATTTTTTGGCCAAATGTTATGAACTCTGACACCACCTCTCACTTTGTTGGACTTACCAGGCTGGGGCTGTGATATCTACCTAGAGCTAGAACTTGTGACAGAGCCTAGTTTTCACATCCCACTTTACTTACCTTTCCCTGGCTGATGTTTTAGAAGCATGAAGGCTGTGGGCTGGAGAAAGGATATGTCTGTGTATCCTCTCCTTCCTGGACGACTTTCTCCATTCTCTACATTTGCTCCAAACCCAGTAATTCTCTTTTGGGGCCCTCTTACAGCCAGAGTCCCATCTCCATTGCAAATCCAGAGTAGCACCATTCAAGTACGGATACGAGACAGTAAGTGTGCTCATGGACAGGCACTTGTGGAAAATCACAGCCACTAACCAGTGCACAGGCATGTGCTGTCATATGTTAAAAAACAAGGATGACGCTGACCTCCTCTTTAAGTCCTTTTTTCAGCTGAGTCTCTCTCACAGGTATGTTTTCAGGAGTTAACCCAGAGCACAGTAAGAGCTGTCCTCTCTAATACTCACATACGCGGTTTGAAAGAACACAAAATTAGCTAGCGCTGCTTCGTCCGGGGTAACAGGAGTGACCTACACACCCTGCTCCATCTATCAAACAGAGGTGACTTTATACTCCTCCCGCAGGGAGGTCAGGAAGCTAACTTCACTACAGCTTTCCCTCATGTCCTTGGATAAAAGCTGCTATATAAATGCAAAGCAGGTTATTAACAACATAAATAAGATTTTCTTTCCAAAACAAACAGTCCCCTTTAGCATGAACTGCCATAACAATACAAAATTACAGCGCTGGGTCAAGCCACAGTGCTCCAATCCACCATCCTGTTTCTGGGAGAACTACCAAACTGGATGGGGGGGAGGTACAGATGCCTGTCAGGTCTCCAGATCCCCTTTGAGGGAATGCTTTTAGGGTTGGTGGGTTTTTTTTGAACAGACCTTATGCCCACCCCCATCTGCAAGCCCACATGAGAAGTGAACATTTAAGAATACACCTATCTCTTCTGAATGACATTCTTTCCCAAGATACCTTCAGGCAGCCATGAAAATGCCCAGGGCTATACAGCAAACAACTCAAGTGGGTAACTGGCTATCACCCTCCTTTTCCAGTTTTCTAACAGGCTTCTTTTCCCCTGTACGTTTTTTCTTTCTTAGAAATAGCTTCCGCTCTGGGTCTGTTGTATGTGTTTGCCCGCTACAAGTACTTCCATGGTTATGTACAGGCCGTGAAAGGAAGGTAAGGATTTACCAGCTGAATGCAGGTTAAAAGCTCCAGGCCGCAGTCTGAAGCTGGGCTGAGAGCCAAGGACTGGCAGTGAAAAGTGACTATAATTGAATACAACATGTGCAAAGTGGCAGCAAGAGGTCTGAAGTGGCAGCCTGGAGGGGAGAGGGCTGGCTGTTACAGTAGAAGCCTAGGTTAAGATGCACACGTGCTGCAGGTCATGGGAGAGAGAAAAGAGTTTGATGCTCGCCTTGCGGGTGCCTGCTTTGTGCTGAGCAGAGTGGCAACCAGGCTCCCAGAGGTCTGAGAACAGAAGCAGAGTTTCGCAGCTCAAGGCTGCTGTAGGGCAGCAGAGCACGCAGGCAAGGTGTGCTCAGCACCTGCCTGCTGATTTTGGATTTCCTTGGTTAGTTGCACTAAGACCTTTACGCTTAGCCCTCAGCAGTACAAAGAGCAAGCAAATCTGGAACTTTCCCCAAACAGATAAGAGAGCACAGCTGCAGATAAGCACAGCATCTCCTATGCGAATCCTGCTTCAACAAGCATGCACACTGTAAGGCACTTCTCCACTGGACACACTGACACACGACTTGTTTCTTGTTCACTGAAGCCACCACACTGTCTTCGGTGTCCTGACATCAGGCCCCTCTTCCAGCACAGACATCAGGCAGAGGCAGCAAGCTGCAGACTATACGCTCCTTGTGGAATTAACTGGCTTGGGATGTATATTTCTTGAGGAAGGCACAAAACAATCAGACTGTTTCAGACACTCCTGCACTCCCGCAGCAGCAAAACTGTACTGCAAGGCTGTTTTCCATAGCTTGTTACTGCTCTCTGTCACTAGTCCCCACAGATCCTTTACCCTGCTTGGAGAGGCTGTTGCTGGAGAGAAGGGAGAGGCTGTGTTTTCCAGAGCAAACGTATGGACTTAACTTTGTGTCTTCCTTTAAGAGACGCAGTAATTCAAATGATGCAGTGCACACAAACCAGACAACTAGCAGCTATTAATGAATTCTGGGGGCAAAGCCATCTAAATGAATGAACAAGCAGAGCACAACAGACTTGTCTTTAATCAACAAAGTCCTTTGTTCAAGAAGCCCTTCCTGTGCTATCCATCAGTACTCCCAGACCAATAGATCCAGCCTCTCAAGGCAGCTGAGAACAGCGGCTGGCTTCATTGTCAGACAGAGCTTTACACTCTGCTGAGACTTCCATTTCTTTGCCTTGATCAGAGGGAGCCAAAGGCAGCCTGGCAGCCCCAGGAATGGCTCTGCCCCAAGCCCTGCCCCTGCAGGCAAGGCTGGTGCTAGCTTCAGCTCAAAGTGCGGCAGCACCCAGCCCTAAAACATACAACAGACCTCCAGCAGCCCTAGTAGCAAAAAAGTAATTAGTCTTCACACTCAATTAGTCTCAACCATAATCACTGACTACAGCCATGCTGGTTATACAGACAAACCAGTTCTGTGTGCTCAAAGAGGTGGCTGGGACACATACTCGGGGCACTTGGCTACGTGAACTGCAGCTCAGATTTACCAAGGCTGGATTTTTATAGCACACAACAGAACGTGCACCTTCTGCTCGGCTTCTGTGCTGGAAAGGCCTTTACAAGTGAGCTGTATCCTTCACCCTTCCCTCCAGCAGATAGTTAGGGAGCTGAGCCGAAGACTTCTCACACTCTCCCAAAAGCAAGGAAATTTGATACTTCGCCATTGTGAAATCACACCCAGGTGTGGCATGCCCAGCGTGGCTGCTTCTACCAAGTCTTTAGGCACCAGTGAGATTCCCAGGCTCCCTGCACCCCCAGCAGTGCCCAAGCCCCTCACTTCTTCAACTTCTGTGGGCATGGGGAGCTAGCTATAAAGGGAAGGCTGAGAAGCTCCTCAGACTCTCTCCAGCACTAACGCAACCAGGTTCTCCGATGAGACCTTTCAGTGCTTGCTTTGCCAGTAGTGGCCTACCCAGCAGGTACTCCTGCACCAAGGCAATCGAGAACAGCCCCCGAGAGCACACATGGAGGGGAAGCTCCTTGTGCCCAAAACCCGAGTTCTGTCTCTCAGAGCTGAAGGGTTCTCCCAGCCTCTCCTGCGGGAACTTTTCTTTTTGTACAAATAAAATAACCAGACCCTCTCCCACCCCAGTAAGTACCGATCACTGATTTGCTAGGATCAACACTCTTCCTTCCCAGTCCAAAATCCCATCTCCAGGTACAAGCGATAACCAGTGGCAGGCCTCCCAGCTCTGCAGAGAGCACCCAACCGGCACAGCTGGAAGAGACATGCACACCTCAGTCCCTAGGGCTTCTCCCCCACGGTCCTAGAGTTGCAGTGAGGTGCTCAGTCTTGTCTGTAGCTTTACTTACGGGTCTTCACGTCATGGGATGAGGTAGCTTCACCCTGGAGCAAGCTCCTAACTTCCACGTGGAAGTTTGAAAACGCTGGGGGAGCGTTTTCCCATAGAGGGGATGTTAGGAACCTCTCTTCTCCCTAGCAAGAGTCGCATGCAGGAATGGTTTATTACCCAAAGACCCCAAGGCAGCGTTGGCGCAACAGCCCTTTCTCATTCTACACACCACTTCTTAACAACTGGTGTGGACGAGCAGTTTCACTGCAAACACACGATGTACAGCTCCTAACGGTGTTTTTCTGCTTTCTGCTTCCAGGTTAACAGGTTTTTATTTGAATCTGGTAATTATCTTTTGCTTGATTACCCTGGGTGCAGCTGGGATTGTTAACAGCTTTCTGGATAAATACCTGGACTTCAGCATTATGAAGAAACTACGTAAATCCTTCTGAAGACTGGTGGGCTTTTAAAAAAAAACCAACAAAAACCCATGGATGCTTTCCCTGAACGCCAAAGAGATGTAAAGCTGCCTGTGAATAAAGCATCAGAGCTCTTTACTAACAGCCTGGTGCCATGTAAAATGCATGTTTTTCCTGAGCTGTTTACACTTCCCTCCTTTCCCTACGCTCTTGAAAGAGTCAGCAAGACAGAATGTTATGTCCCATCTGCATGTGCGATTACATGTTCTGTTTTCTCATGCAGCATTTCAGACCCTGAACAAATTGCATAAAACTAAACCCATTAATTCACTAAGTAATTTAGTTGCAACTGGCACTGCAAGCGTCAGCCTGTCTTACCCAGTGTCCTCCAGCTCTGCCGCCGCTGCCGCAGCCTTCCTTCACTCCACTTCCCCAGCAGTATCCCTGCCCCGTACAAACGTGAGACACACTGTGATGCAATCCGCTGCTGCCAGGTCCCCATTTTCCAGGTATATCCAGTCCCACTGCAGGAGGCTGTTTAAGCAGATATGGAAATGCTGCTTTCTTCAGGAATCCACTTAAACTGCGCTTGACCCCACGTTTCCGTGAAGGCCTCTTGGTTTTATAGGCACACTGACAGTTCAACACGTGCTCAGACACTCTTCTCACAAGTGGGGCTCTCCTGTAGGCAGATCCCGGTCCTTACACAAAGCCCCTTGAAGACAGGCTGCACCTGCAGCACTTGGGAGGGAGAGCCAGCCAACCAGCAAGAAGGCACAGATGCTCATCCAAAAGGTGTGTCTGCTGCCTCATTTCCCACCAGGCACAGGTGTCTGGGGTGTGGGAAAGACCAGACAGATGTCCCCAGCATGGCCACAGCTCTGGAGATCATGAAGCAATGATGAAAAGCAAACTGCTTAGGGAAAGTTTTCTGCTGAAAGGGGGGAAGGTCTCGGCTGTGAGCTCCAGGTGTGCTGGTGGTCAATTTAAACAATGAAGAAGAACAGAGAAAAGCAAGGCCATGCCTCTTCCGGCAGCTCCTGGTCATTTAGCTTATTCAGGCAACACCGAACAGACGCTAAAGCCAGTGGCAGAGATTTTCCTTGTCTTGCCTCTGAAGACATGATTTGGCTGGAATTACTGCACGGTTACAGCAGTGGTCAGTTTGGTCTGCGCAACAAACATGCTTATGCTCTCACAGTGTTCCGAGCTTGAGAATCTGACCATCAAATAATTGAGTGTTGCACCAGGTTCATAATAAAAGTGTCATAGAAATAAATATTACATATTAATAAATATAAATATAATTAATATAATTATTATAATTAATATAATTTATAATTAATAAATATAAATATAAAATAAATATTAAATAGTACATTAAATAATGGACAAAAGGACAACAATGCCATGTGGAAAAGGTGGACATGTGTGCAGAAGTTAGCTTGTGAGTAAAAGACAGAACTCAGCGCCCACAGGCGGCAAAGGCCGAAAGGGCATCTGAAGCAATCAAACAAGTACAAAGGCAGCGAGCCTTGGGTCCAGGAACGGCTGCCGAGACAGGCAGATCGTGACAGCAAAAGGCTGGAGCTGACACAGCTCCAGAAAGGGCAACCCCTGGCACTTGCCTCCAGGGAAAGTTGCCGCAGAAACCACTGGGAATTCTTCCACCCACTCCCCTTCTACAGGCTGAAAGACAGAAAATCCATCCACCCAAGATGCAGGAAGCACTGCTGCTAGAAGGAAAATCAAGACAAAGGTTTGAGCTATGTAACAGGCTTGAAATACACACGAGAGGAAGCCCAGAGGTCGCTGTGTACAAACAGCTCTTTGCCTCTGAAATGATTCCATCCCAAACTTAGCTGTCACAGTGGTCTGGCCTGTTTATAGCTGCCTTCCTGCACCCTATCTTCTCTGCAGGAAGGAATGAACTGCTGCTGCACAGGGACAGGTTCACACACCACAGAACATGGGCACGGGACTGCAAAGCATCATCCGGCCCCACACAGCCCGAGTGCCAGGGGATTAACACAAACCTGGTGTTTCAGGAGCCACACCAGCTGACGAGAGGGCAGAAATAGGCTCGAGTCGAGGATGCTGCCTTGTCTTCTTTCTGCTTTCCCCCCAGTAGACTGGGACAGAATGATCGGAAAGTGTCAGTGACTCATCTGTGATTAAAACCCAAACACACCTGTAACAGATGGATGCTGCCAGTGGCACATTCCATGTCACTCCAGTGAGAACTGCGCCACAGCCTGCCTGCCTGCTGGCCTGCCTGCCTGAATAGTCCACATCGGGCTGCTCGTTCAGCACACACACTGCAGCATCAATGCCAGCCTTCATCCGCTGGTCACACTTGGAAATGACGCCGGTCCCAGCCACAGCTCCAAAGCCAGTTGCTGCCTAGGGGCACCTTTTCTCAGCAAGCCCTGCCAGCACTTGCCAAGGAGGCACTACAGCAGGCTGCTCTGATCCAGGCCAATCTCCTTTCCATGCCCTGTTACCCACACTTAGAACAATAAAGCACTGCCATTAAGGGAAGAAGGGGAACCTCACCTTCAAGGTTGCACATGGAGCCAAGCCACACTGACATCCCACAGAGCAAGCTGTGCAGCAGAGGTCCAGTGTCTGATGCCCCACGACTTCCCAGTAGGCTGGAACATGAAGAAGTTGGTGTTGAGCCTTGAAGGCTACATGGCACATTCATCTCAAGCAGGTTATATAAATTCAGCAAACTTACACACACTTCCCAAAAGGCTTCCAACAACGCAACGCTCACTCTGTAGCGTAGAGTGCAGTAGCAGCAGGTGACAGAACTATTCTACTACACTACCACACACGCATCGTCATGCTTCCCCTGTTTCCCCATCTATGCTTTCCAACTTCTATGTCCAGCCCCACATCTCCCTTCTTCCATCCCACCTCACCTTCCCAGACCTCAGTCCAGTTCCCAGGACTCTTAGATCCTGCAGTCTCCAGCTTGTGCCTTCCCCTGGAAGCACTTCCCTACAAGGGAAAACCACAAAGGTTTGAAGCTCCCACCTCTAACGGGTCCATTTACAGACCAACTCCCATGGGACTTACCGGGGGTTTACCAGTGGCTGAACAAGTCCAGGGAAGAGGGGCAGCACAGTACCGGCTGCACCCTGCCCGTAACACTGACTCCAGTCAGGTGAGCACAGCTCCATAGTGTGTGGTGAGGCCACGCAGAAACCATGAGCCAAAACCAGGCTCCCTCCTCCCCCTGGAAGATCACCAAATGAGGCACGGGAGTGGGCGAGAGATGAGCCTATAAACCAGCCCTGTGTATGACTCAGATAACCATCTTTTATTTGGGTTGGGTTTTTTTTTTTTTGGGTTTTGTTTTGCTTTTCTTTAAAAGTGGTATGTTAACATCAGGTCTTTGTCTACATTTTCAGAGCTCTGTACAGGTTTCAAAAGGAAATAAGCAATGCTTAATGTACAAAGTAAAAACAGAAAACTAGAAAAATCTGAATAAAATGGAGAAAGTTGCCATCAGGGATACAGTACAAATTAGTAAATAGACGTCATCTGAAGTGCAATACCACTGCAGTAAGGATGAGTTAAGGAATGAAATAAAAATACTCTATTTTAAACAAACAGTATATATATATATATATTTATATGTATATATTTTACAGATAGTAGACCCAGTGATATCTGTAGAATTGTAAAAACATATTTACAAATAACTTTTTTTTTTAAACATTACATATACATCAGCACCATAGTAAGAAAGGAAAAAAACCCAACCAACCCCAAACCTATTAAAATCTACCTCTCTAGCACTTGGTCCCAGAACGGAGTATTTGGAGGAAGCGTTACAAAGACAGCAGTGACTCCTGCTTCACCACCTTCTGTCCACCAAAGCCCGCACCTCCCTCACACACACAGGTTTGCACTGCCTGTTTTTATCCCTCATTTCTCGGCTCTGCGTGGCAGGCGAGCCCCAGGTCACTTGCACCCAAAAAAGGGATGCTGTGCCCTCCCTTGCACCGTTCCCTGCACAGCAGTCTCACTGCCTCCTGGTCCCTGCGCGTCTGTCGTACAGGGCAGGATGGGTACGCACCACTCACTGGCTCATCGCTCCCTCACGCAGACACACGTTGCATGCCCTCGTCCCTTCGGGGTACCATTTCTGGGTGGTTGCTCACCCCTTCCGCCCAGGCTAGTCCAGCCAACAGCCACTTAACTGCACGACGGAGCGAGGACTTTGGCTGGTGCTCTCTTTCACTGAATTGGGGCCCAACCTGGCTCCTGCCAAAGCAGCCGACAGGCAAACCCCTATTGCCTTCAGCAGGAACTGGAGGAATAGGTCCTCACACCGTACTTTAAAAAGGGGTTAGCTAAGAGAGATGTAATTAAAGCATTTAAAAAAAGAGTTTAGCAGACAGGGCAAGCTGGATTGATAGCTCACCTTGACCAGCTAGTCCATGTTAAAAACACAGCTCGTCCTGCCTGCGTGTAGCATTTAAAACAGATGCTTCCCCTTGTCTAGGGGAAGCCCTGTGAGGGAACCATAATGGGGCACTGAGAGGCCCCAGGCCCGTTCTGCTCCCACTCCATGACATGATGTGTATCTGTGCTCCACAGGGAAAGGCAGGACTTACAAATGGAAGGCGCAGAGCCCCTCAGCTCCCGTGGATTTCAGCAGCTGAGCACCTTGCATCGCTGGGCCCAGGGAGAGCAGTGCACATGGAGGTAATCAGTAGCTGGGCAGTGGGTACAGGTAGTTGTACGCTATAGACACCTCCGCTACAGAGAGCATCTTACATCTCACAGAGGCCAGTGTTAGGCCAGAGGCTCCCAAACATTCTGGGCTGTGGATGATGCCAACATTTTTTATGCACCACTATATACCCTGATAAGCAGCTCCCAGCTGAAAACACTAACAAGGTGAGAAGTTTCAGAGGGCTTACCTCAGCCTCAGCCCGCAGTGTTAGACATCCAGCATGGCTGGCATCTCAGCACTGTGTGGGACTTACCACAACCACATTACAGCGTGGCGCAGGGCTGGTCTACACAGCAGGGATCCTGATGCACGGCTTTTACCTGAAAGCTCATTTGGGCCTCGTGTTTGTGGTAGCTGCGTCAGTTATTTTACCCGTTCACAGGTGACCCTTACAGTAGTCCTTCATTGTTCTGCAGATGCTGCAGTAAATTCTATTCCAGCAAGCCAGAGAGACCAGACCAAACATCTGCTTGCACACGACATCACATGGAGAGCCCAGACACTCCAGGGTAACCCTAACCTGCCAACCTCGTGCTTCTCAAGAGGAGAGTAGGGGAGAAACTCACCCGGCATGCCAAGCTCTCCCTGTACAATCTCTCATGCCTGTTTCGTCCTCCCCTGCCTGCCCCTTTGTGCCAGCTGAAGGCTGGGAGGGGAAGAGACCGAACTGAAAACATCCTGGGGAGGAAGAAGAGAAGAGGACCAGCTTAGGACCTCTGCTGATGTCTCTCGGTACCTCGCAGCCATTCAACAGCATTCCCAGCTGCTGTTCTGCACGACGGGCCGCAGACACACACCCGGAGTGCTCTGACACAGAAGCACTACTGCAAGTCCCAAGGGGACTAAATCCTCACAAAGTTAGCCCACCCACCTAAGCAGGCTCCAGTGGCAGTCCCATAACCAAGCTGTCCTCACTGCACTGCCAAGTCCATGGTCTCCTACCACTCTTTTTATTAGATTTTTATCACTCTGCAGTGAAAATGGCAAACTCCCTGTGACTGCTTAGGTTTGTCACGTGCATGCTACACATTTCCTTGCAACAGCCCCAAGCTGGCCCTGCAGGCCTGGCCATGGCTCACTGAGACCCACTTAGCCCTGGGGTTAAGCCCATTCCCGACCAGGACCTGTGCAATTGCCCCTGGACATCTTTAGGCTTTGCTCCTGGCTGACTTTACCTGGTCCCCTGAACACTGCAGTGTTTGCAGTTACATGAGGTGGGAGGTATTATGACCACCCGAAATCACTGTGCAATCAATGAAGCCTCCTTTCAGTGGGGAAAGACCAAATTTTCCCAATCAGAGGCATCACCTGGCTTTTCCAGTTTCCCCATCCTGCCCCCCACCCCCACACACGCACACAGAGCAGGTGCCGCCACGCAACGGAGGTTGCTTGGTGGAAGTCTTGGGACGCTAATGTTGTCATTGTCCCCTGAATCTTCCAAAGTTGGCTACAGGTCAGCTCAGTTTGCACAATTTAAAACAAAATAAAACAAAATAACCCCAAACCAAAGCAATTCAAACAAAAATCAACAATCCAAGGATGGGGAGAACATCCAGCCCTCTCTTTTCCTTTTTTCAAACATAACAACCAAAGCTCCAGACTATACGAGCCCATTCACTGGGGGTTTCCAAACAACTCATCAAGTTCTTGTATCCACTCATCCCCTGGTCCGCTCTTAATGATGGAGTCCACGAGGTCTGCACCCTCTGCTAAACTGGAGAATGACCCCCCTGCTCCTTCATTACCGTAGTTGTAAGCTATGTCCTGAGTGGGATTCCTCTCGTAGGCCTGGCCTTGGCTGCTCTGAGCGAAGTTACCACCTGGCATCTGCTGCGTGGGAGGCTGACTAAAGCCAGGCATCGTGGGGACGCCTTGGCTTATTGCAGGCATCACCATCTGCCTGGCCTGGCCGGCTCCTTGCTGCCCGGGCAGTGGTTGTAGCAGCTGTCTTCCCATTGCTGGGTTCAGGGCTCTTACTGTTCCGCTTGTGTCCACGACTGTCTGATTAAGGCCCTGGGGGAAATGTTGCTTGGACAGCCGCGGCTGTGCAGACTGCATCGCATACGTTGTGCCATTATTGAAGGGCCCCATTTCACTGTTAGTCCTTCCAGGTATACCCTGCAAGCCTCGCTGCTGCCAGTTCTGTGTTCCTTGAGGGACAGTCCCCATCAGGTTTTGAAGTCGCGGTGCTTGTGGCCTGGGTAAGACCTGGCCCACGGGTCCTTTCATCTGCTGCTGATGCTGGGGAAGAGCAGAGTTTACCAGCATGGTCTGACTAAAACTGCCAACCATTCCCACTGCTTGTCCGGAGGCAGACTGCCTCGTTCCCTGGCCTGTGTTATGCGCCATGTTCATGCCACTTTGGTTTGGGTGCTGCAACATTTGGCTCATCCCTGTGCTCATACTGTACATTCCCGGCTGGCTGGAAGAGGTGTTGCTGTAAGGAGCCATGCCCATGTCTGACTGGCCTGCGGTCGTGGGCAGTGTACTCGTGTTCTGGGAGGGACCCATTGCCATCATGCTCGCATTCTGGGCCATCATTCGGGATGTCCTCATGCTCTGGAGTGCTGCTTGGTTTCTGGCAGCTGCTATGTCCTGGGGAGAGCCTACACCAAAAAAAGGAGGAAGGTGAGAAGAAAACACAACCTGTAAATCTTAATTAACATGCCTTGCATAAGAGAGTCTGTAGGAGCCTTCTGCATCACGGTAGGCTCAGGTTCCTGAGCTTTCTGAGCGAGTAAATTACTGTTTCACATGAAGGTTAGCAGGGAGCTAGAAGGTCACAGCCATCCTTGGGAGCTGTGCGTGCTGCCTAACGCTGGCTGTGTTTCAGAGATTATGTGTTCCCAACCTCGCTCCAGCTGTAGCCACTGTCCTGACCTGCCAAGTCCCCTCTCCTTGAAGGTGAGTCAATGCAGCTCAAGTGCTGCCCTCAACAGGAGTCACTGATCGCATCACGTATTTAATTTGTGAGGCAGGACACTGCTCAGCAGAGAACGCCCCTCATGCAGACGAGCAGCCTAATTTCCCCGAAGGCCTAAAATGAGGCTGGCAAGGTTAAAAGGCCAATGATTTACTCACTAAGTAATTCTCAATTATGACAATTTTGGGATGCATACCCACAGGGATTTGTGGCTTCAGGTTCTTGAGGAATTGAAGCAACACGACTGCATGTGCGATGCGTGACTACAGCCATGGTTGCTTCCCTGACAGGGGTTACTGCACAGCCACCGAAGTTGCAGGGCTCAAGCAGGCCTGCCTTCCTCTTCGCAGGGACCAAAAATGAAATCTTAAAGCAGTGACCCGGGAGTTAAAGCCCCCTTTCAAAAGCAAACCTGAGTCTTGCCTTTGATGTGTATCTTCCCTCCGCCCTGGGATCAGTGACAACGGACTCAGGAGCCAGTCTCTAAGACTTCAGGTTGCATACGCACTGTGATTCAGTAGCACTTTTCTTCACCTAAGCCTAATTCAGCTTCTAGCAAACAACTGAGAGAGCTGAGCTTCAGTTTACCTTTATCTGAAGCTATCTTTTAAATATCTCCATTGTCTCTCAGAAGTAAGCCCTGAAAACGGAAATGTCAGGCTCAGAAGGCCAATCAATTTTTTAATAGCTCAGGAGGCATAAATGAATGGATTTTCTATATCATTGTTACTGATTAAGTCTATGGAAAGAAGAAAAATTGTTTTTTGTGGACATTTAAAGCAGGGAGAGTGTATTAGTGAATCGATATTATAAGCACATTTTACTCCACCTTAGGCCAGTGATGGGAAACCGGAAAATCCTAACCTTGTTAAATTCCATACCGTGGCAGATAACAGAACTGTGCCTGTGTCTTCCTTTCAGGGGTTGGGGGGAGCCATTGATTTCTGGGAAGCCAATATGCTTCTGTATTTACTATCTTTATTTGAAAACAATTACCGTAGCTCTGATTATGCTGTGGGTTCACTGTGGTTTCGAGTCACTACCATACCAAACTAAATAAAATACTCTGCAGGTGAAGCTCTGAGAGCGTGAGGCAAGCACTTACTCCCAGCTCAAACTCTGTTAACTGCAAGATGCAAATATGAAACGGCTGCCTTAAGAGTCACAAACTGTAGAACAAAATCTCTGTGTTCCTAAATCAGTCCTTAAGTGTTGTCCCTTGGTGGCAGATGACATACCTGAACATCCATCGAGAATAAAGGCTACTGGGCCCTGCTGTTTACCTTGGCTTGGCTCCCATGGTGGGTATGAATAAAGGCAGCATCATCCCTGGAGTTCTGCACACACGATGCAGGGGATGGCTGCGTTTCCTTTTTGCTGCGGCAGGATAAGCGTCTGGGGGATGCTTGTAGCTCAGCTCTCCAACGTGTAGATAAATGAAACATTTTGTAGCATGAAGAGAGACAATCTGGATCTCACTTGCACAGGGCAAATACAGTGCCAGCTTCTGCTTTACCTATTCTATTAATTAAACTGTTTTCTTAATGCCTGGCACTGGGGTCTCCTCGAATTTTCTTGGCTTTTCTTCCAGGATTAGAAGCAGTCTGGTTTTGCTATGATTCCAGCAAGCACTTAAGTGTAAAGGTAACAGTGAAACTTAATGCATCTTCAGCTGTTTTCTAATTGAAGATGGCAGCTGAGAGTCTCCGAAGAAGGCATCACCAGCAAGTGCTTCCCATACTACCTTTGTGAACTACCATGTCATCATAAGAGCCAAGATTCAGACAAGGAGCAGCTAAGAGAGATTTTAAGATTTTGGGCCACCTTCTGGTCCCACTTACACATAACCTACTGCACTTGATCATATTCTTCTGACTAAGGAAGGAAAAGGGTGAAATCTTTATATCTGAATTAGCTCATTCATGAAAATTAATTCCTTGCCCTGTCAGATTTGCCTAAACTCTCCTGCATTTTTTAAAGACAATATGCACAAAGGTCAGGTTTCCAAAAGGCATTACTGTTGAAAGACCTTACATGTGCCCCTCGTGGGGGCACACATCCATGTTTTTTGATTTTGCAAATTAATTAATTTCATTCATATGGAATTTACGCTGCCAAGGGTAAGAATGAGCAGGCAATCATAGAAGGAGCTGCCCTGACACACCGGCAGAAGATTTGGCTGCCTGTTCCCTTCCTGAGTACAAGAGCTGCAATAGGCTTGTTTTCCCTTGCCGCTACGTGACACTATATCATGAGTGTACAGCACAAGGGCACGTTCCTTTTGAGTCTGTTGAGGACCCATGGTTAGCAAAGACATTCCACCGATGCCTTGCCCCTGAGAAGCTCAGAATTATTGTCTCCCTGAGCCAAAACGATTCCCTTACATTCTTTAGTTATCTGCCAGCATGTTGAAATAACACTTGCTTTTTTTGAGAACATTAAAAAAAAAAATCTCCACTTTCTTCTCAGACGTTTCACTGTGTTTCCCACACCTGACATTTACTGGGCACTCCAATGACCTCTCTGAAATTTCCTGGTCCTTAAATTAAATAAAGTGGGGAATGAAGAGAGGTAAAACCAAGATACAGCTAGAGGCGCTAGCTGGGAAAAAAAGGCATAATGAGAGTGCAGGCAAACAAGATAAATCCATAGAATCCAGATGTCAGAGAGGCAAAACAAATGTCAAATGGAAAATGCAGCTTTCGCTGAGGGGAGCAGAAAGGAAATTAGAAACTTAACTAATTATGCAAACCTGGGCATTCCGCTTTGACGAAGCAGGCAGAACGCACGCGTGTGCAACAGCCCGACCGCCTGTGCCAGCACACTGCCTAAAGCCCGGCCTTTGTGAGATGCACCAGCTTTCCCGTGCCTGCTACAGCGGCACGTGCTGACTCAACACAGGAAAGAGAATGTGACTCTTACCTTGGAACTGAGTGACCTGCTGCACTGGATATGGGCTCCGCTGTTGCTGCAGATGCTGCCGAGGCAAATGCGACTGCTGCTGCTGCAACTGCTGAGAACAGACAAGGGAAAGAAGGCAGAAGAGAAAAAGGTGATCGATTAATTACTGAGCTGAGAAAGGGGCTAGTGGAAAAAGTACTGCAGCAGAACCACCGTGTTTCTTATCTAGCAAACTCTTCTGGAGAGACAAGCAGAGTCATTTGAAGAGTCCTCCTGAGAGCACTTGCGCTACTCAGCAAACAAACTCCTTTTGGTTCAAAAAGGAACAAGCACTGAGGCTAATACCACCTCTCCTTACCTACCACCCCTCCTCTCAACCTCTACAGCGTGAGCCTGTTCTCAGGCTGAAAGGGGACGGAGGGAGGGGTATGAGGCCACTTGGCTTGCCCAGGGCTAAGGGCACCTGCAGCCACCTGCTCCTTCCTTTCCCCAGCCCTGCTGAGGTCTAGGGGTTTGTGTAACTGGCATGAGACTTCCCTGCACCTCTGCACTCAAAGCTGCAAGGAGCGCCACACCCTCACCCAAGCGCCACAGCCTCCCACCAATGCAGAAACAGCTACTAAGGCACGTTTCCTCCTGTGCTTCAGTGGATGATATCTGGGGAGCAGGTGACTGCAAACTACCTCCCTCCCCTGGTCCTGCCACCAGCTCAGCTCCTCTGGGGTTACTTTCTACGCGTGCTCATACATCCAGAACAGAATCAAGGGCTGATTATAAAAACAGAGAGTGTGTTTACCAGAGCTCTCAAAGCCTGGGATATACTTAACTACGCAGTTACTAAAAGGACATATCTTGGTGCTTCATCTGCAGCTGTACAAATGCTGCACCCAGAACCAAAGTTGTGTAACAAAGGTAAGAAAATGGCAAAGCCAGGAAAGTGAGTTCAGAAGTACATGCCACAAACTGCCAGGAAGATAAAGGGAACCTTGTTAGGAACAAAACACCCAGAAGCTAGGAGCCCGAGGTCTGTGACTTCTTTGCTTTTCATCTGTGCCAGCACACCTAGCCGCAGGCTGGCAGGTTTTCAGCACTTTTAGGTTTGCCTTCAGCAGCTGGGTCAGTGACTGGCCCTTGGGTTTTTGCACTTGAATCAGCCCAATCCATGAAGGGGAAACACTACTGCATCTTCACCCTTCTGCTCTTGTTCACCTCTGAACCAATTCATGCTTCTTTACCATGAACATTTCTAGGAGCATCCTTCTCCTTCATTAGGAGTGAACTTTTCTGCTTCTCAGGAGGCCCATGAGAAGAGAGGAAGGCTCTCAGTATTTCTGTGGTTAAACATGGACAAGTTCAAACTCAAATTAAAGCAGGCCCCAGGTCCTATGCTGTACTTCCACAGCAAAAGGGAAAGCGTAGCTTAAAGCAACTATGAGAACACTCTCTAGGTAGCGTCAGGGGTTTAAACTTGGGTGTGAGCTTACAGGGACCGAACAGCG
Organism: Laterallus jamaicensis coturniculus; assembly: GCA_022605575.1. Taxonomy (NCBI): domain Eukaryota; kingdom Metazoa; phylum Chordata; class Aves; order Gruiformes; family Rallidae; genus Laterallus; species Laterallus jamaicensis. Next base: position 11,560,353 of record JAKCOX010000005.1, read on the forward strand.
AGACTGTTCACTGACTTCCTCCTGGGTCACTTTTAAACTACAGCTTGGTTAAACCTGCATAAAACATCGCCTTCCAGGGTGGGTAATTTAACAGCCACATCGCAAAGCCCGAGAGCTCCAGGAGTCTGGTGACAGGCTCCTGTGCAGCAGTGCCACACTGCCACTGAGAGGGGCAACTTAGCTTTTCTCCCAATTCAGCTTCTGGTCCCCTCCTTGATGCTGCTTCTCCCTCATGCTAACGTAATTGGTCGTACCAGCCTGTGATAAACCAGACTAAGGAACTGATCTGTGTGGCTGCGTGTGGCTTTTGCCAGTGTAAGACCATCATCAGAGGAAGGGGAGAGGACCACAACTATAACTGTAGCAGAGCCTGCTTCTGCCAGAATAAACGCACCATGAGAGTTAACTTTTCCAGCGCCTAAAACCCCACGTGAGCGTCCAGCCCACCACTGGGAACACGGGTAATACCTGCCAAGCCAGTGAGAGGACTGAGACAGATGCCTTTTCCTTGACCCACTGCTAAAACACACGTATGAACTACAGAGAAGTCCAAAACATAGAAGAAGGGGCTGACATTGCACCAGCTCCGGTGCTCATGTCCTCATACCAGCACGCACTGCAGTGCCTGAGACAAATGGATACAGTACCTGCTCTGCTAGGATCTGCTGCTGCTGCTGCCTTTGCTCTCTTAGGAACTGCTGTTTCTGCTGCTCTATCACGTGGAGCTGGGCTCTCTGCTCAATCAGCATTTGCTTCATGATGGCCGCTTGAGGTTGGCTTCCCAAGAAGGGACCCCCAGAGCTCGTGCCTGTGACCACACTGCTGGATCCTGGTGGGACAGAAGTCTGCATGGGCCCTGTGGTCCGAGACAATCCCACTTGATGTTGCTCCTGTGGAAAGAGAGGGAGAAGACCTCATTACTCAGGGTGCTCTGTATGCAAGGGAAATTATGGCTCGTTAACAAGAAGCACAGAGTCTGTTGGTAAAGACAAGCTGGAAGGAAGTAAGCATCATTGGGAAAGATGCTCGTGGCTTGTGACCAAGCCATGGGCTGCTCCCCACAGGTAGTGGGTCCCTCTTCTCTCCTGGAGGTCAGAGCCCCCACAGATAAAAAAAAGGCACTTTACAATTCGTTAATAATAAAATAATAAAGTTGTGTACAAGGCTTATTTTCATTTAGCATATGTAACTTTGGAGTAATGCTTTTCCAAACTTTTTGTCCCTTATCACGGAAATAAGAAATAAATGTATTTCTCTCTGTTTCCCTTTCTCCGTAACAGCAGCTTCACAGAGTCCTCTGGGATCGAGGAGCCAACGTTTTAGGCACATGCAGCAAATAGCAGGAGCCCCCTCCCCCCCCCCCCCCGCCGTGTGGCACCAGAATCCCACGCTTTAACTGCATAATACGTTTATTTAACACTTCCATCCCACAGCAACAGGCCCGGAGCGTGCAGCTGGAAGGATGCAGGGCATGCCATGCCACAGGCACCTTCTCCCAAAGCCACCCTGCTTTCTCTTGGTGCTTCTAATCCCATTTGCTGCCCTTTAGCGCCGGAAGAGCGAAGAGCTGGAAGCCGAGGGGGGAAACCTCAGAACCCTCCCCCGCGGGCTGCGCGGGGCCGGGGAGCCCTACCAGGCCGCAGCGAACAGCGCGCCGCTCTCCCGGTGGGGGGCCGGGCTTTCACCCGAGCCCCGCGCCCGCCCCGGCTCCCCGGTGCCGCCGGCAGGTGTCGCTGCCCGCCCGCGGCCCGGCGGGTGACCGGCGCGGGAACCGGCGGGCGGAGCGGGACCTGGAGCGGGACCTGGAGCGGGACTGGGCTCTCCCCGGGCCGGGCTCGGGGTGCCGGGGCGCGGAGGGACACGCGCGCAGCCCCGCGGGCAAGGACGCGGCGGCGGCGGGGTCCTGCAGCGCTGCCCTGAGCTCGGGCCGGGGCTGCTCCGTGCCCCGCTGCCGCGGAGGCTCGTCCCCTGACAGGGAGGAACGAAGCTTGCGGTACCCGGCGCCTCCTTCGCTCAGCACCAGCCGGGTGGCTACGGCCGTGCTTAAAAAATAATGGTGCTTGCAAAGCAGCAGGTGCAGCCCCGCTACCCCGGGCCTGACTCCGGGTGCTCCTTGGTGTAAAAGAGCTTAAGGGTTTGCTCTGCTCTCCCACCTACCTTCCATGTGGTAGTACCCCAGCTCCTTGCAGTCCCCCAGGTGGGCTGCCCCTGCGTCAGAGCAGCACTGCAGGCAAAAAAACCATTAGGGACTTGCCCCGGGTCCTGTGCTCAAACCCCGAGCCCCGGAGCTGGCAGCCCTTGCCATGGGGCTGGCTCCATACTCTGCCCTGCCTGGGCACCAGTCGCACTTGCTGCCGGGCAGCCTGCCCTCGACTGTGCCAGTGCACAGCCCTCTGCACCGCGGCCTGGGATGCACAGGAGCTGCCTGGGGAGGGAGAGATGAGGAACACCAGGGTCAGCTTGGGCTGGCCATCTGCAAGGAAAAAACCTGCTGGAATTGTCCCGCTGGGGAAGACTGCCTTTTTCCAAGCACTGGGGAAGCCCCGAGCACCCCGGGTGCCCGTGCCTGGTGACCCCATGCTCTGTGCCTCTGTTGGGTTAAGCAAGCCAGAGTCAGTGTGGCCGTGTGCTGCTTGCTGGGCAGGCCCGGCCTCAGTGTTCCCTCATTACAGCCTCTCTGACTCCTTTCACAGAGACGGTGGTTTGGGTTATGTCAGCGACTGTGACTGAGAACATAAAGAGAAGTAATCTGCCGACAGCCACCCCAACCCAGCCAGCGCAAGGGTTAAAATCAATCCTTGAGCATAGCTTGGGAAATTTGGAGCAGCCTTTCTGCGTGAAGGTCAGGTTTTCAAGGACCCTTTGGAGGGAACAGCAGGAAAATACAATTTATCCACATCTCTACTTTGCACAGATATTCCCCGAAGGGCTCCCGGCTGAAAGGCAGCTCTCCGATATTTAAGTTCTTTCTCTGTGTAACACCTGCTTTGGTTTGGAAGTTCCCTCCCCGCTCCTCTGTTCACCCCTGCCCTGGTTCGGGCTCACACTGCACAAGCGTGGTCCCTGCAGCCAGGTACGGGGGGTCAGGGAGACGCACCCACTAGTGATCCCTCAGCTGCTCCCGCACTCAGCCCATTCACAGACCCCTGCTGAGCTCCCCGGTTCTTTGCTTCGGGGACACACACAGACATCAGCTCTCTCCAGCAGAGCTGACGGTAAAAGCTTTTCCCTACCACCCCCTGGCCCTCCCCCAACTTCTGATGAAGTCATCAAGCTACAGATTGCATAACTGATGCACAGGACTATCTTGTGTTATACTGGGAGACAGGCCAACTGCTTCCATTTATAGACAGAAGCAATGCCACACTGCCAAATAATGGAGCCTTTGCTGCAGCCACTACAAGGAAATAGAAACGGTGGAGGGGGGGGGCGCCCCCCGGGGAGCCAAAGGGCACACTGTGAGGTGACATTACTTGGAGCCTCTTCTGCTGAGCTCCAGCACACAGCTGCCTCTGGGGCTGCAGCCCAAGTCCTCACTGAATCACCTTCAAAACAATCTCACCTCAGAACTACTGTCCTGGCTTCTGTACACACCCGTCGGGACGGCTGCGGGACACGGGTGCCTCACAGTAATGCCATGGAAAGCACCTTATCGTGTATCCTATTATATCATAACTTAATTCCGGAGTCGAGAAAGGAAGAAAGCTTTCAAAGGACCCCGCCAACCAACATGAGCCCCGTGCACTGTGCTGCAGCTGGAGGAAATACAGAGCTTAGCACAAAGGTGTTACTTCCAGCGCTGTGTGTTTAGCCATTTTGAGGTACGATAGTTTACCCACTCACCGGGAACACTTCCTGCTTCCAGTCTGAATAACAGGTTTAAAGCCAGGCCTCCTCCACTGAGCCAGAGCACCACCCTTCTGCCCGGAATATTTGTCCATCTTTCTTGAGTTTTCTTTTTCTTTTGTAAAAGCTCTTCCGCACCAATGCTGTGAGGCCCAGCTCACACCACTGGGAGCAGCCCTGGGTGGTATGTCCCAAAAACAGGAGCACAGTCCAGGCAAAAGGTCTCTGCAGGCCGAAAACACTCCGAAGGCACCTGGGAGCAGAGTGCTTTACTAAAAGCACCTCTGTCAACCTCCAAGGGTGGGCTGTACAGCCCCTGCCTAGCCCCGGCAGCAGCAGGTTCCTTCAGCCACTCAGCCATGGGCGTGCACATCCACCCTCCTTCCCCTCCCGCCAGCGGTCTGTCACCGAGACAAAACCTGGGAGTGGGCTGGGGGGTACATGCACTTTGCTGGGGACTGGTGATGAAAGAAGCAATGCTGGGGTCAGCACGGCTGCCTCTCCCAAACCAAGCCTGCTCCAGGCCCAGGACGGAGTTGCGTGACAGGAGCTGAGCACTGAGTCAGGCAGCTTGGGCTACATGCAGCACTTACACAGCCACAGTGCTTCACACCCAAACCAGTCCAAGCTGCACTGACAATACACTGCCCCTACGCTGCCTGCCAGCTCCCTCATTCCACTGCTGCACGCTGAGCCTTCCTGCCCCTAGACCTCCAGCTCCTCCTCGTTCCCTGCCATCCTGTTCTCCTTTCTACACCCCCCCTCCCTCCCTTCACCTCTGCTTTCTCCGCCAACTGGCCCTGCTGCCTCCTGGCTCTCCAGCTGCCCACATCAGCATCCCATCTAACCATCCTGACTGCACGTCACCTCCACAGCTGACAGGCTGGTACCCGGCAGCCCATGCCCACAACCTGACTCACCCTGTGACTCAGGCTGTCACCGCTCTGGAGGAATCCCCAGGGATTTGCAGCAGCAAGGGGACAACCCAGCTCCTTCCTCAAGGCCCCTGTGCACACACGTGGGCATGTGCATACCTGGGTGCCCTGTATGGGTGTGGGCATGAGAAGAGTGACAAGCTGTCCTGGTGCAGGGACACCTCTCATCAGCCTGTTTTACATCTGGGAAGATGTGTGACTTCTGATTTTCACGCTGGCTATTTCAGACAATGCCCAAAGCTGCTGCGTGCTACTTGCAGGCTGCCAACAGCACTCTTCCAGTAACTGGTTTGTGCAGGGGTACACACACTGCGGCTGGGGACAGCGAAGCTGCAGCTCTGCCATGAGGTCCTCACCAAGGGCGATTATGCGAGGGGACAGGGTGCCAAGGCCTTCTCCTCTGACTCAGCTGTGCCGCAGAGCGAGTTCAAACACTCGCACTGGCCCTGGTTAAGCCTCCCAAGGATGCTGCTAGGCCCCCTCCTGCCTCTGCAGCTTCCAGCTTCTAAAGCAACCCAGGGACAGAACCAAGTGCTTGGCCCCTGGGAGCAAACACAGCTACTTAAAGAGCCAAGCTGCCATTCACAGAGCCAAAAAAAGGATCCCCAATATCCACATGGTCATCATTAACATGCCTGGACAGGTCTGGATAGTTGCAGAGCACAGGGTAAGAGAAACTTTTGCTTAGTTATGGGAGCTGCCCTCTGTTGATAATCTGATATCCAGTTAAGTGACAGGAGGAGAAATCCTGTGTCCCTCCCAGCGTGCTTGCAGGGGTCTACTGGAGTGAGGAGATCCTCCACAGGAGTTTGGGGCAATGTGTGTACAGTTGTGCATAGGGAGTGCAAGGGACTTTGAAAAGAGAACAAAGGGGAGTAGAAAAGGTATTTTGCTCTTTGTCTCAAACCTTACATGCCTTCTCCTTATCAGGCAGTGATTTATTCCTTCTGCATGTCATTCAATCTCCCAGCTACAGCTAAAAGCACTCACACAATTTTCTTTCAGAACAAGCAGGACAACGACCAGCTGATGCCCCCCAAGCCGGGCAGCAGGGTGCGGGTAAGCGCCGTCAGGGACCAGCCAAGCCTACACACTGGCCCTCTGTTCACAGCCTTGGATGTGGTGAGCCAGCTCTGCTCCTGCTGAGGGCTGGGGGGGCAGAGCAGGACCCCAGGGAAAAGGGGGCTCTTCCAGGCACCTGCTGGCAGAAATCTGCAGAGGATGGGTATTCCCTGTCTGGGAACAAAGCATGTCCCACAGAGCTGAGGGAAGCAGAGGCCTGAAAGCAGGGTGTTAAATGTGCAAGATGGACAACCAGACATGAGTTCACAGTGCCATTCTGTGGTACGTGGACTAATGCAATCCTCTACTATACAAAGACAGAAGAGCAAAGAGAAGCCAGGTCACGGCTTATCCTGCATAAGAAAGATACTAGAAAAATGTACACAGACAGGCATCTACATTTTAGAGTCAGAACAGAAAAAGACACAGAAATGATGTGAGGCAGAAAGTGTCTGCCAGCAAGCGACTTAAAGAGCTCAATCCATTTAGCTTACCACAAAGGAAACTCAGAGATGCTGTGACCATGGCACACACAAATACCTTCGCGCAGGAAGAAATCCTTTAAAGAGTTCTTTCATCCAGTGAAGGAGGCAAAACCTGATACAAGGGCTGGAAGCTGAAGACAGATTCAAATCGGAAAGAAGAATCAGATTTTTACACTGTTTACCCATCAGAAATGGCAGATCTCCACATTCGGATGCCTTCAAGGAGAACAGACTTTCTGGACAAACACAACTTCGCGGTGTGGTTGAACGGGCTGGGATGTACCAGAGAGAACAGCGCTGCCTGCCCTCACCCCGGCACCACCGAGCCAGCTGCCCCTCTGGCAGGTGGTGCTAGGCTGACAGGTGCTGCTCTTTTGTCTCTGGGTTCTTAGGTACCATGCATGTTAAAAAAAAGGGTTCTCCAACCTAGCATGGGATCAAAAGTATTACTCCATTTCCCTATACTGTGCCACAGGAAAATATCACCTCTACGCAGGGTTTTCAGAGCAGCCTGAAAGCCCGTTCCTGTATTCCCCCAAAACGTGTCTATTAAATTCCTTGTGATGTTGTTACTTATTGTGTCTGGCAGGGATGTTAATCCCTCTCTCTAAATCAGGCTGCCCAAGCAGAGCCACCTTTCCCTTTTCCCAGAACGGCACCATCTGACACAACAAGGGAATTACAAAGCCATTTGGTGCAGACTTCTTTTTTGCCTCGGAAGAGCTGCCGAACAGGATGAAGGGGTGGAATATGCCGGTTTATAACTCCAGCTCCAGCAGCAGACTCTGTGAAGCAGATTGTTTCACCTATTTCCTCTGTCATCCAGGCTCAGGGAGGGGCTACAAACCTCTCCTCTCCCCGGCCCCCGGTTGCCATGGTCTTTCATACAGTATCTGCGGGAACGAGATCCCTCTGACGTTTGACACCAGACCTCTGCATGCAGCCAATTTGTTTTCCTTTCACCTCCCTTCGCCTCCATCTCTCCTCCCGGTGTTTCCGATACACTTTATTCTCCCCACAGAACAAACCTGGTCTGTCAGACCATTAGCCCTGCACATTATTGTTTGTTCATCAGAGGGACTAATTTCTTCTTTCCCGGTGACTAAGTAGGTAACAAAGGGTGGTAAAATGAACAACTGTTTTTCTAGCACCATCCAGGAGCTAAAGCTCATCAGAAGTTTGTCTCAAAGACCGTTGAGGCAGAAGCCCTGGCTTGCCATGCACCCACCTCTCCTTCGGCACAGTGGTGCGACTCCACAGACCCTGAGTGGGGCATCCGGGGTGCCGAAACGCAGCATTCTGATGGAACGCTACTGGCCTTCAACCTGAGGAACACCAGGCTCATCTCCGCTTCTGCAAATAACAATCCAGCGCTTTCTCCGCTCCCCCAAGAAAGAAACCTTTGCAGGGGAAATCACTCCTGCTTTTCCGCAGGGTTTGTCCTCAGTTTCACCAGCTAGTTCCAAGGTACAGAGCGTAATGAAACGACGATTGGGTTTGTGTGCTGAGAGAGAACTGTTTGCTTACCTCAAATATCTAGTTTCCTTGTAATTACACTTTTTATTGGACTTCTTATTTTTAGGAGAAAAAAGTGGATTGGCCCAGCTTAAACCCAAACCAGCCTTATGTACTTCTCTTACAAAGGGGGAGAAATAACTATACAAATGCAGAAATATTTGTGAAGTGTAAAATGAAGCAGAGCTCTTCTTACTCGCCTTACCACGTTACAAGTCCCGGCTCAAGCAGAGCCCATTGCAAGGCTCTGGTTACCACCTAGTACCTGCTTCAGCTCTGTCCCACATGCCATATGCATGGCTGGGGCTAGTGACCATGCAACCAGCTGGCCCAGAGGGGCCAAGACGGAGTGGGCACAGAGCCTTTGCGACTCCGCCAGATCCAAGAGGCAGCTGGAACAACTTCGGACACTCCCACCCAGCCATGCTATGGGAAGGCATCTGCGTGCCCTCTGATCTCACCTGCTCTCGAGCAGTCTGCTCATGCATGCTTACGGTATTTTACATTATTTTTCTTGCAGGACTCAGCTAACAGGGTTAATCAAGCCATTAATTTGGGCTGCAGAAGGAATGGCTGCACAGACAAGTTTCTGTGAGGCAAGCCCAGGTGCGGTTTTAACTGCTCATTGGTTACTCAGAGGTTACTCCCACATACGGCTCCCACCCAGCCGGCAGGAGTATGGAGCAGCCCCCCCTTTCCCTGAAGAGCAGCCACCTGGCATCAGCGTCCGGAGGCAGGAGATCAGAGAGGACTGCCAGTGTGTGGCCTCTTGGCAGCATCTCTGCAGCCATGCTCCCCAGGGCCTACCACCGCTGAGCCCCAGCCCCCAAGCAGGGCTGATGGTGGGGAGGAGGGAAGGCAATGCAAGGCAAGGATTTGAAGAGACACCGTGTGCCCAGCCTTACATTTTATGCATATTATGAAAGCTGTAATTACTCCCTGCAAAGACCGCTGCGCGAAGCTGTGCCATCACGGCATTTCACCGCGCGCCCTACCACTCTGAAAGCACGCGGCAACCGTCGGGGACCAAAAGGCAGGATGGGGGAGTTGAAAAGCCAGCCCACACCCTAACTTCTCCATACCCTGCCACCTTCTACCACAGGCATAGCTGAGGACTTTCAAAGGTAGGGATGAAGCCACTCCAGAAGATCTGTGGTTGCCCTCTTGCTGTCAGCTTGGCCCTGCCTTGGCCAATTTCCTGGGGCTTTGGAAGCTGGTCTGGGAGCAAAACAGAGTGAGAACTAAGCTCTCACAGAGCCAGCTGGACCCCAAAGCTGGTGCCTGATAGAAATTCTGCTAAAGGTTTTACCTTCAAGTCAGGGCCCTGTTTGAGTCCATCCTGGAGCAGGACGAAGGACAGGTAATGTGGAGCGCAAGCATAATCACAGCTAGAGAGCCCCCGTGAAGGAGGAGAGAAAAAAAATGGAAGATGAAAGCAGGCAAATGGTTTAAACAAACAGTTGCACGAGGCCAATGGAGAGGGGGAACAGAGGGAAAATGACACAATAAAAATAGACGCTGTAAGAGATGGAAAAGCTTCTAGTACACAGAAGGAAAAACGTGGGGCCTGGATAAAGCAAAAGTATGAGGAAAAGATGCTCTAATGTAGCTCTCTAGCAGCAAACACTAACCCATTACCAGGCAGCCTCTTTCCTTCTAATGGCCTGAGCCTGTACCACATTATCACCTCGCACCCTGTGGAGCTGCTGGTTGTGGAGGTATTTCACGGAGCCTGACTCTAGCTAGTGCCTGGCAGAAGCTGCCTGAAGTCTCCCGCAGACAGTTGCAGAGTTGGTTTGGTTGGGTTTGGGTTGTTGTTGTTTTTTTTACTCTAGGTAAAACTTTGTTCAATTTCCCCTTGGTTGGTTTGTTTGTGCATAAACAAAAGGCATTTTTCACACTTAAGGGCGTTTTTCAGATCCTTTTCTCTGTGCTGCAATAAATGAAATCCCTTTCATTTTTAGAAATTCAAGCTTGGCACTTGTGTTGCTTCTCAGCAAGCAGCGTGTCATTTGCCAAGCCTGAAAGAATCCTGGCTGAGAAATAAACACAGTGGGCCATATGCTCTCCTTCCCATGTGCAGAAGGCACCTTACCTCAAAAACCGGGAAGAGGCTGCAAGCAATTGCCCCATGTCGTCGCTTCTGCCAAGGCAAAAAAACTCACCACACAAAACTCACAGAAAAAATGTAGAGCAAAGGTTTGGGGCAGTCCACACAGTAGCCCTCTTTCTGCATTGCCTCCCGGGACCCCGCCGCCGCTGACTCTGTCGCTGGCTTCTGGCCTGGCAGAAAGGCGGTGAGGGGTCAGGGAGCGCATATGCCACGTCCCTGCCGCTCACAGCGAAGCTGCATTATCTTTGTTGCTATTTCCTGGCACAACTCGCTTTGCAGGCGAGGGATCTGCACAGCACAGCCCTTCTTTTAACATTGCTCTTCTCTACCGCGTTCGCATCATGCCCGCATGGGACGCAGATTGCACACCGGGAGGACTCGGGTGAAGCCAGGACCTCTTTCTGCTCCGTGCCCATCAGAGAGCAGGAGCACACCACGTGCAGATCCCTCAGTTTCATGGTAGGCTCTGGCAGATGATGAGCCTGACTGATAAAAGCACCAAAGAGGATGCGCTGGTGCTGGTGAGGAATGGTCATCTGTACAAATTCACGCATAAATCCCATGATCTTCCCCTGTCTGACACTGACTTCAAAGAGTTGAAGTAACTCCCTTGTCTTTGGTAGCAGGCTCTTGGTTGTGCAGCCTCTCTGCAGGTGGTACTTTAGTTTAAAATCGAGCCAAATGTTTCCAAAAGGTAGCCAGCAAGACCAAGGGAAGCGGTCTTCCTCCGCAGCTGCCCAGCAAAGCCACGTTATCTTTGCTGTGGTTTCAGATTAACTAGCTGCTGATAAGCTGAGGGGGCTGGGATGGCGCACCAGGTCTGTGATTTCACAAGGTAGTTCTTTTAACATCCTTGAATCCAGGCTACCCAGATCCCCTAGTTCTAGTACTTGAAACTCTCTTGCTTTTTTGATTCCACCCCGGACACAGTCTTTCTGTTTCCATTAGCCACCCAGCCATCATTTTGACATTGAATCTTACCAGCCCTAGTGAAAACCAAGTCAAGGTCTTCTGATCTAGGCCATGCTTATGTTGTCTTTAACCCTGACACACTCTTCACTGCATGGTTCCTCCCTTCCCTCCGATGTCTCCTTTATTTATACGGCTAAGGAGAACTCCCCTACTGAACTAATTTCTTTCACAACTCAACTCAGCTTTTGGCAGTACTGACTTTATCCCTAGACTTCAGGTCTACACACAGCTCCCTTTGCCAGTCAAGCCCTTATTCATGCCACCTGAGGCTTTCTGGATACCCTTGATAACTCTTCTGAGACACTTATCTCTTAAGCTTTAAACAGCCTTTCTTTTTTTTTTTACTTCCTCCACACCACAAATGTTTTTTGCCCCCTTCCATCCTGCCATCTTCCTAACGCATACTCATGTTTGCCAGCTTAATTAGCCCTCGCAGCTGCAATCCCAGCTGCCTCTCTGCAGCCTTTGACTCACTCCTCCAGCTCTGCCATCTCCTGCCTTCACTGGAGACAGGTCTTTGCATAGGACTGAGTTGATCTCCCTCTCCCCCCTGCTTGCCTTCCTTCGTGTCCTGCCCAGCTCTCCCCTCCTATCCACAGAGGCAGTGGCCTCATCAGCAGTCCCCAGCCCTTCTGCTTGTCCTGGCAACCTCGCTGTGTCCTGTCTTCTCATCTTTCTTGCTGCTATCCGCCTCCTCTGTCTCAACTCCATCCCCTCACAGCACACAATGCTTTATCTTCATGCTTTTAAAAAAACACACAGTAAACCCTAAACGACCCTTGACTCCAGGTGACTCCCCAGCTCTCACCCTCTCTCTCCTCACTGTCTCTAAGCTTATGGGGTGCACTGCCCATGATTTATATGATTTAGACTGAATTTAGTCTCTACCTCCAACATAGATTCTTTTTCAGAAAGGCTTTAGCTTCTTGCCTCTTGCAGAAACCAATATCACAGAGCCTTACACATCCTTTGTCTGGCTGCAGCTCTGCACAATTACGCCAGGCTTGCTGCCACACCTGTCAGCTCCTTCTGGCACCACTGGCCACACTGAACTGGAAATCTGGTCCTCCTTTCCCACTGCTCCTACTTGACTCCAACACCTTGAGCTGCTTGCTCAGTGTTACTCAGTCTAGTTTGTCACTACTCACCCTTCCACCCACCGCTGTTCTGTGGCTCTGCATCCTCGCAGATCCTCCATCCCCTTTCCTTCGCACTCTTGTCTTTGAGCAACCACACTCTCTCATGTTCAAGGACCTTCTCTGCACCAGCATCTCAGAGACCCACCTACCTCCCTGTCCCCGGCCAGTTCCCGTCTGTTCCCACTAAATTCATGCCCTGCCTCTGGGATCAACTTGTGGACATCTGTCAACTCAAGCTCAAAGCAGGTTCTCATCCTACTCCCTAGGTCTCTCTCTCCTTCCTGCTTCTTCAGTCCCCGTGGACAACACCATCACTTGCCTGTCACTCAGCCCATAACCTGTTTGTCATCTTTGCCTCAACCCTCTCTGCAGAGACCCATAGCCAGGCTTTTGTCACCTCGCATCCCAACGGCTGCAATCTTACCCTGCCTGAAGACAGCCAGAGCGCTGCTGCTGCCCAAGTCGTTTTCTCTGCCTGTAACCCTGACTGCACCATCTCTCTCTTCGCAGCCTCTCTTGGCTTCCTCTTCTTTTGGATTTCAGCCCCTTCCCTTGCTCTCAAATCTAGCCGCAGCATATGCCACCTCATGCATCATCTCTCGTTCACTGCTGAGACATTCCATCACCCCATCATGACCCACTCTTTTCCATGTGGTACCTTTTAGCTAGAAGTGCCTTCATGCTCTTCTCCCTGCTGGGTTTCATTTTGGGGAGGAGATTCTCAAAATCATACAATTCTGACGCTGAGCTCTGCTCCCAGTATAGTTACGTTTGTAGAAGTTTATAGGAATTCCTGTCTCCATGATGCCCAGCAGCCTCTTCTGTTTCCTTGCACTCCCTGGTGTGTCTGGATCCCTGTGGTATCCCATATCTTACACTTAGGTTGGAACTATTTGTGGAAAAGGAAATAAGTGAACGTCCTGCACAGTGGGACTCCTATACTAGGACCCAGAGGTGCTACCCACCACAGCACAAGCAGTTACAAACAGAGCTAACATCTGCATACAGCTAAATGCGCCGGGTTACATTCTGCAGAGGCGAGAACACCAACGTTTCACGGTGCCCTTGCTCCACCTCTTCTTCTAAAAGACGTGGTATTAGGGTGAGACATTGTATGCTGAAGAGGTCAGGAAATGCTGAGTTACAGTTCCCACGGCAGCTGTAGCTCAGCATCGTACAGTGAGGCACAAAGGTTATCACCACGTACCGTAACGGAGGATGCTGATCCCACGCAAAGTGACCAGATCACTGTCGTGGCACATAGCAGGTCTTTGAACTTCTGTGCAGGTAAAATCTTAAGATTTTTAGTGGGTTTTTAGCATTTAATTCTAGAAATGTGAAGTTCAACACCCTATAAACAAAAGTCAAAATGCTGTTGTATAGCAAGTAACCAGTCCCAGCAGTATCTTGCAGCCCTCTTTGCAGAAACCCAGCTAATGGCAACAAGAAATATTTCCATTACTTCATGAGCTCTGGTAGCTGTCAACCGCGAGAGGGATCTGCCGATCAGAGAAATCTGAGAAGACATCAGTGTGTCAGAACAAGTGAAAAGACTTGACACAGAGGGCACATTTTTGTTGAGCAATTTGCATTAGCACTTCTGGACAAATTCTACATTTCACATGCAATTCACAAACCAACAGCAGCACTGCTAATTGGTGTGGTTGCCACTCAACTGCGGCACCTTGTTTGAGCTATCACCAATGTGAATGAAGACTACAGACTTTCCTTTTAAAAGAATGCAGCAATTATTTTGCAGGCTTTGAGTTGGGTTTTCCCTGCCTCCACTTTCATCCTTATAATTTCATTATCTCAACACCTTTAAAAGGAATTGGGATAGAAAAATGCAAACCTCAGAAAAATCAGTTGAAGTTAGTAAGAAAAAAAATGCCAAGCAACCGCTTGCAAAGAGTAATGCCCTCCCTACCATCACCAGGAATTTGACCATGTCCCAGAGAGCCAATGCAAAGCTACACCTTGAGCTGAAAAAAATAAGAGTAAGTGGCAGAGTACTGGTGACTCTTAAAATCCCAGCCCCAAAACCAAGGCTGTTCTGCATCTACCTAAAACACCAATGGAACGACAAATCTCTCTGCTTTTAGGTGGCATTAGAAGTTATTTAACTGAAAACAGGGCCGATCTCTCATCCATCATTCTTTATCCTTTGTAAAATTGAGTCTCCTGAGAAAAGGAAAGAGCTTCCACCCGGCAGCTTTCTATTACCACTGTTCCAAATGCTCAGGCAGCTGCGACTCAGCTGAAGGAAGGTTTGGCTGACTCCTTTTCATAAAGTTGGACAGCTATTTTTAGGCTGTATTTCCTTTAGGCCCATACAGTGCAAAATCCAAAGGAGCTAATGGGATTGGCGGGTGCACAGATTATTGGCGACCTCATCTAGCCCAGCGTTCACATCTCCTTACTGCCTTTTTTTCATAGTGCACAGTAAAATAGGGAACGACCTACAATTAAAGATCTTCCTAGCTAGCCTCAATACCTTTTATATTCAAGTGCTCATTGAGAGACCAATGCACAACAGCAGAAGATGAACAGTATGAGGAAAACTGTAGAGACACACCTAGATCTAAATAAATGTATATCTGAAGAACTGGGTTTTTAATGAGGGCTTTTGGCCACACCTCTACCGATGAATAGGTATCTGCATTGTACTTTCATTCTGGCCCTAATTTTTCTGCAGTTGCGTGAATCCCATCCCCTTTCTCGCATCCTTTGAGACCTCCTTGGCCCCCATCCTACTATGGATCCGACCTCATTGTTGTAAAAGTTCCTAGAAGAAGCCACATCTTATCCATGGCTCCCAGCTGCACTCTCCTTAGCAAGAGCAAGAGAACCTGCTGTTAAGCTAGTGTGACCCTGGTCCTGCTCATGGGTGGGTCTGAATCCTGGATACAGACATCACTTTGTTTTCTGCAGTGAAACACCAACCAGGCTGTTGGGCAAACTCCTGTAATACACATTTGTGGTGTGAATAACTCCCTGGCTTGGGCTTCTTTCTGCCGCACCCTGGGTCACAGGCTCAGCAGCCACATTTCAGTGACTAAATCCCAATTTGCAGGCCCAATTACTTCGAGTACGACTGCAGAGTCTTCTTGGAAATCGGTGCTACACGCTCCCTCTCCCCAGGCTGATTCAGTGGTTTTCAGGGAAGCAAGGGCTGGCTGGAAGTTTGGGGGGGAGGGGCAGGGGGTGTGGGGGGACTGTCCTTAACGTGGGACACCCAGCACTGCCTCTGCAGGACTCCTCAGAGGACACTTCAGCCCAGCAGGGCTCTCCTCTTTTGCCAACCCCGAGCATCTCTCCGGTATTCACCTGGTGAGGCATGAAAAGAGAGACCCTGAAATCTCCAGGGATATGGGCTGCCTCCTTCCTTCCAGCTATGCTATCCTCTGCCTGTATTCAAAAAAACAGGAAAGCTGATACCTCAGACCCTCCACAAAGAAAAGCAAAGGGTGCTTCTGTGAAACCACAGGCTGTACTTCCCAAAGGTGGAGCAGGGCCCCGATTTACCAACACATGGCATGGCCATCAGCTGTGATTCTACAAAACCTGCATAAGATATCTCTGGACCTCTTAATATCTTATTTCTGACATATGGAGGGACTGGGAAGCTTGCAGCTTCCCACCTGCTTAAATGTAATTCGCTTCAAAACATCAAACAGATGCATTCAGCCCTTTGTAGACATATCATTACCTTATGTGTTCATGTAACGCACATCTGTAGCACATTGGCAGTGCACCTAGTTAATGTGTGGGAGACTCCTAGGTTCAAAGCTTCCAGTGTTTCTTTTGTTCTCTAATGAATCCTTCTTTTGTTTAGCTCCCCCTCCCCTTAGGTTGTAGCTGTAACTCTGTCATTAGCATCTTAAAAATCTTTTCCTCCAAAACTACCTACAGCACAGCAATAAGCTGGGAACATACTAGGAAGCGCCTAAACGATTCATGATTCTTAAGCTCAAGACAGGTTTAACAGGTCTGGGTCACTGTTTTCAGCAGCACTGTTGCTTAATTAGCAAACTCAGTAATCAAATATTCCCCTAAAAACCAGGTGAGGTGAGATTCCTTCCTGTGCCATATTCCAGCAGGTAAGCTAGTTTCATAATGTTTCAGATAAAGGGTGCATTCATGACTCCCAGGAGCATCACAATCTTTGTGAGTCTCTGCAGAGCTGCATCCACTTCCCCATGTCCAAAAAGCAGAGCACCCTGGCACTCCCATGGCAGCCCACTGAAAACACTGAACTGCATGCTCACTGGGGAAACATTTTGTTGAAAATTCACTGGACTTCAACCTAGTGACCCCAGACCTGGTTTTCTGGATATCATGCATGCAAACATGCACGTAACACTGAGATACCATCAGCAACACAGGCTGGCAGCTGTAGTGCCCACCAGATTCACTGTCACAGTGCCGGGATCTCCCTGGGCTTCACACCAAAAGGGACCAGCTACCAACAAGTTCTGGGAAAGAGGCAGCAGAAGGTGCTGATAAGGAAACATTACCATAGAGAGGCAGAAAGACTTGACCCATGCTTCAGTAGGCATTTGTGAGTGAACTGCAGTGGGGGGGTTAAAGCCCAGTTACTATTCACTGCGTTACTGTGCTTTCAGTGGGCTGACTCCACAGTTCTTTCCAAAGTGGTGAGACCTCTTCTCCCAGACAACTTCGGGATCACTAGACATGGCCAACACTCAGGATGTGTGACCTGTGGAATTTCCTCTGTGAGAAACCCGGTGGCAAGGCAGGAAAGCCACAGCACATTGGCAGAAGCATCAGGACTTGCTTACACCTCACGCACATCTCCGGGAACTCAACGGCAGTGCCCACGCTGCCCTGCGCTGTATCTGAGTAACAGAGCACTCCAGAGAGGCAGTTGGGCTCTATGAAATGGTCTGCGACCCTCAGCTGGCACGGGGAGGTGTGCCTAGCTCTGTCAGGCAACTCCAAATTGTAAGGGAACGGGCAGATTTCAGCATTCAGTGTGTCACTGCAAAAAAATCAGCTCCTTAACGAGCACAACACATTAGCAACGTGTATTGTTGCCCTATACTCATCAATTAGCATTATTATCTTTATTTAACTGTAAGTGGCATGTTTTCTTTGCTGGCTTGCTTCCAAAATCATCTCTTACTCTGAGCTGAGGTAGTAGTATGTGTTCTCACTGCATGTGATGAGACATTTCTCTCTCAAAAAGCATAAACTCACAACTACCTCATGAATGGTGGCGATGTTGCCCAGGAAGAGAGACAACCATAACTAAACCCCATTCTTCTTCTTCTCTGACTTTTCAGGAACAGCCCTGCAGCAATCTCCAGCTCCTTTGGCTAGCCACTAAAACCAGCAGAGATAGGAGCCCCAGGCCTTCCAAAGCTGCTGAGGGAAGTGTAATAAGGGGCTCCTGGAGTGTCCCCATCCTCCTCTTGTTCCTCCTTGCAGCAGAGCAGGAACCTGTGTCCTGTAGCTCTCCGCAGTGACTCTAAGTGCAGTGGCAACCCTAGTTAAAGCTCACCTGGTGGCAACCTCCCTTCTGAAAACCAAACGGTAAGCTCACACAGATCAACAACCAGCTGCAGAAGAGGAAGTCCTGCTGCATCTCAGCAGGTGCTGGGCCTGCATATAAGAAAGGACTGAAGACTTACAATGGCAAAAGCAAGACATACAACCTGAAAGCCCAATTAGCTTTTTCCTTCCCCTCCAGACATTTTCTGATGGCCTAAAAATACATCCTCTATCTTATGTGAAATGAAGAGGAGAGACTTTTAAGAGCCGCATCATAATAAAATCACCTCTAAAAATTCAGGAAGCAAAGATATTCCTGTTCCCAAGCATGTACTCAGAAGAATCACTCCCAGTATGTGGCACCAGTTTGGCACTGGCTCTAGGAAGAGAACCAACCCAGTGTTGTGTGTCTTATTTGTACATTTTTACTGTTATTTTCCCTCACCAAGCTTAGACTGCTTCAGAATTAATTTCCTCTTCTTTCTCAAGGGCTGTGGCCATGCCCACTAGCGCAAATGAAAAGCTACAGCATTTTTCGGATGCTGAAGTCACTGCCTACAGGATGAAAACCTTCATCCCCAACAGACTCGGTAGTCAAAGCTGAGTGCAGTGGTGTAATGTAAGTCGTACAGCCTTTTCTATGGGAATACAAACAAGATTCGAGGAGAAAGACATCCAAAGATTACTTCAATGCCAAAACAAACTTAATTGCCTACTTAATTGAACTAGGCCCCACCTCCTCCAGAATAACCCGACCCGTTCAGCACTGGAAAAAACTGATGTTGACACTGCCCTTGTTTGTTTGGCTGTGTGTCAGCCTGAGAGGGTATATTTAGCTTCAGTGTGCTTGCAGGATTGCATCGTGCAGCTCAACAGGAAATCTCTGGAGTCAAAGCTAAAGATATCGCTGCGCACTCGGAAATTTACGGCCAGCTGTAAAAGTGGAGCTGTGGTGGTCAGAGTGCTCCACAGCCCTCCTTTAAATGAGCAAGGAGGCTGAATTAAACACTTCACTGTACTGAGTTCACGGCAGGCAGGGTGCACCCGCCTAGCTAAAAATAGCAATAGAGGAGGCTCTTCTCTCGCTGGGATAATACTGAATTGATAACATCCCACTGCAGCTCCCAAAGCTTGTGCTCACAAAGAGTAGTTGGGAGGGGAAGAGATCTGAGGAGGGGGAGCTGGGGACCACATGCATGTGAAGGGTTGCTGAAGTAAGACAGGGCTCTCCTTCCTCTGACGTTTTCAGAAACATTAACAGTTGTTGGATCCATTTCACAAGAGAGAAATCACAGGAGAGAACACGCATCCAACACAAGTTTTCTTTTCCACTAAAAAAAAATCTAGACACAGGTAATGGTGATTTTTCTTTTGGTCTTGCCTGTTCTCGACATTTCCAAGTGCCTTTTTATCCGATGCTCTGGTGGCTCCTGAGCATGCCTTGCCAGTGCCGGGTGAGTACAGGACGCCTTGGCTGCAGCCTTGTCTAATGACGCCTCAGTCAAACACATTACTTGGGAAGAATTTACTGAGGTGACTTCTGTGCCAAAACTTGAAATGGTTAAAAATTAACCTGAGCATGGAAACTCACGCATCTACGTTCTCTCTCATGAAGCTGGTGGTGATATCCAGGTGGCTGGCCCACCTGCTGAAGGGGCCTGTGGGACTGTGAGACGATGTCAGCCATGCACCAGAACAAGTTGTGCCACCTTGCTTGGTTCAGTCACCCAGCAGGTAGGAAAAAGCCATTACCACCACAGAAGCCCAGGGAAGACAAGGCCTTGAGCAAACCGTGCCTCATGGGAAGCTGTTCTGCAGCATCCCACTTGCATGGCCACAGCATTTGGCAAAGCACCAGGCCATGTTCACTCAGCGGCCACCCGTGGTACACTGAAGGATCAGGCCCTTCTGCTATACCACAGTTAAAGCATAACATGACCCAGGACCATTCTCTCAGATAATGAAAAGGCAGGATGTAAAACCAGCTCTTTTTTTTCCTGTTAATAAGTGCTTTCTTTCTCTATCTTATCATTTTCTCTCGAGTGATGGCTAGCGGGCTGTTTGCATTCCATCTCAGCCTCGGGAATGCTTTGTACGGCCCCAGTAATCCGAGTAAACTGGAGCACACCTCTCTTTGCTCAGTGACAGGACAGCTATGTATGTTTATAAAACAAAACCAAGAAGGAGTAAATGTAAACAAGCCATCCCTCTTTGAAGAGCTCCTCAGGATACAAAGCGTTCTGTCAATAGCTGTGTAAGGAAGCGCTGCAGCATTAGAGTCCTGCATGTTGTTGATACCAAATAAAAAGCACCTTCATTAATCTACATGAGATTAACCTGTTCTCTTTCAAGCAAAAAGTCGCTGGTGCCACCCTGCTCACCGCTGACTGGTCTCACAAGAACAGACTGATTGCTTTGCCTCCAGACAGATCAGTAACTGGTGGAGAGGGGGTAGGTGGGTGGATGTAGTGGTAACAAGCATGCAGAATTTGGTTTTATTGACCCCACGCAGGAGAAGTTTAGTTGTAAGGCTGGGGTTTGGCAGCTTGGTGCATTCGCAATGCTGGATTTTTTGACAAATCACTGCCCTGCCTCATGCCTCAGCATCCCCACCTCTAAGGCCAGAACGACAACAGTTCCTCCGATCCCAGCAACGTGGCTGGGATCTGGGGAGCTACAGTACCAGCATGCTCTAGTTACATCCACAGAGTATATATATTCTAAAAAAAAGCCCAGAATTGTATTCCTTTTCTGCATACACCTGAACAAACCTACAGGCCATAATCTTGCTCAGAAGAACACAAGGAAGAAAAGAAATGTCTCTGTTCTATTCGACTCCTGCTTCCTTTGAGCAGCGTTACTAAAGCTCAAGGGCTGCCTTGGCTGTAGTGACCATGAAAGGATGGAGTTGAGGATTCCCAAAGGCAGCGACGAGGGCACACAGGCAGCTCACTACCCTGGACTTCAGGAGAGCAGACTTTGGCCTCTTCGGGGACCTCCTTGGTAAAGGGCAAATCCCCGAAAGGAAGAGGGGACCAAGAAAGCTAGCTAGTACTCAAGGATCACCTCCCTCAAGCTCAGGAGCGATGCATCCCACCGAAGAGGAAGGCAGGCAGAAATGCCAGGATACCTGCATGGATGACAAAGGAGCTCCTGGACAAACTTGAACATGTAAAGGAAGCCTACAGAGAGTAGAAGCAAGGGCAGGCAGCCTGGGAGGAACAGAGAGAAGTTGTCCGAGTGGCTAGGGATCAGGTTAGGAACGCTAAAGCCCTGACAGAATTATATCTGGCCAGGGATGAATGGCAACAAGAAAAGCTTCTATAGGTACATCAGTGGAGGTCTCGTGGAGAATGTCCATGCCCATGGCAGGGCGTTCAAATTAGATGATCTTTTAAGTCCTTTCCAACCCAAACCATTCTGTGATTCTGTGACTCTTAAAACATAGGTTAAGGAGCAGGCAGGAGGAGGAGAGCAGGCTTCTTGGCTAGAAGTGAGGGATTTGCAGTGGCCCAGACAGTGCCAGGTTTCTGGATCCTAAGACAAGCCTTTCCTTATTTCCAGAGCTGGGCGAGACAGAGCAGCAGAGCCCTGTGAATCTGCCGTGGCTGTCAGGAGCTGACAGCTGCGTGCTCCCCCTTCAGCAAGCTGCTTCCTCTTTGTCAGGTGTAATTTGAGTGCTACACACCACCAGGCACACATTCGGCTCCTCCTTACAGGCAGATCCATCGCCCATCCAAGGAAGATTGAAGGGAAAATACTGAGAAGGGGACAAGGCTGGTGGCGGCCAGCTGCTTTTGCTGCTTGCAGCAGGAGGTGCGGTTTCTCTGGGGCTGTGGGGGTGCATTACACTACCAGCAGTAGCTTACTGCTGAATCCACTGAAGGAAGCAAAGTTCAGCGGTAAATGGGAGATGTCGGGAGACCCCTCAGGGGGGAGAAACCCTGTGGAGTTCCCATGAGTGGAAGAACTCGAGGTGTGAAGCCCTTCTGCGCCAAGGCACCAGTCCAGCCACAGGAGCGTGTGCCAGGGTGAAAGGCTGCTCAGCAGCCCGCTCCCCTGGGGCAGCAATTCAGGACGGTGACAGCTCCACAGAACAACATGCCGCAATCCCAAAAAATTTGCTGTGCCAAGTCATGACCTGGTTGGCAGATGATGGGAGTCAAGCCACAGTCCCCTGAGTATGCACCAGAAGCTTAGACTGCAAAACCGCTGCTTTGGTTAAGCTGTCTGCACTTCATATTACGTGACGCACTTTGAGCTAAAAAGGCTCTCCTTGGATAATCCTGGTGTTTTAGAGCTTTACCGCCAGCAGTGCTCTCCAAGGGCGCTGTTTAGAGCAGTGTCATGTACGAACAACAGGATCACAGAAGGCAGGGATGGAGAAGATCACCTAGTCTGTCTCATGGGGTTGCTCCCATGAGGACTTTTTAGTCCAACACAGAGGAATTACTGTAACGAGAGACTTTCACATCAATGCTCCTTAACAAACAACGAAAAAGCCTGGGAGAGGAGGTGATCAAGAACTTTGCGCTATATGCCCGTTAGCAGACAGGCCCTTCTAGAGACGGCCTGGAGAGTGTTCTTGTTAAAAACCAATTGGATGAGTGACATATGAAAAAAAAAAAAGGACATGTGTGTCACTTTTCACCAGCTCCCCCCTGGCTCAGTTCAGACAATTACAGCTTAACTACCAGGGTTAAGTTGAAGCCTTCCACGGTGTCAGAACAGAAGATAGAGAGGGACACTGTCAACTTCTTCAGGTATTGAAATCTCATTTATGAGAAGGGAAGGCATTCTCTGCCAGCTCTTTCTTTCACATCTGAAAGAACTAAGTCAAAGTCGTTACAAAGGGAAAATGTGGTGGGTGTTTTTCACAGTAGCCTTCACCTGTGGTCTTTCATTCACATGGCTGCTGTGAGAGAAGAGCTGGCTCAGAGGATGTCTGGGCTAAAACTGTTTTGCCATTTCCCAAAGGGTGTATGGGGCCTTTCCCACAAGCCTCCTGCTGATGAGCTCCATCAGAAGTTTCCCAAGCAAGTTTCCAGCTGAGCCATCACCACACCACCCGCAAGCCTGCAAGCTCCATGCCTGAGGACATCACATGCCAGTGGGTACAGACTGCACTGGCAGGGTCACCAGGCTTGAAATCAGACCCCTGCACGTGGAGTGAGGTGCTGCTTTACTGTCCCCCCCTTGATGCAGTCCCCTGAAGCTGCCACTTGGCACTAAGAGGGGAATGAACGGAGAGCTTGCCTTTAACCAGAGGCACCTACTCACAGGCATCAGGTGCCTCTGAGTTTTGCTCAGCTCTAAAGTGCTGCTAAGGCATGGCAAACATCTCTCAATGGGAAAGTCAAAGATATCTAAGGAAGGTCTGAAAACTTCTATAGCCTGGGAGTGAAATGTCCTTCTCATAGTATTGAAGAGGCTAAGAAAGTTGTCAGGCTTCTAATAACCTGTAATATACCAACCAACACCAACTATAGGTACCGCCAGAAGGTAACAGCACTGTGGTGATCACTGCATCCACAAGAGGTTCGTGAAAGCACAGAATGCTCCTGGTTTCTGGAGTGCTGCAAATCCCAGTGCTGATGCTCTCTCGTGTTTTGAAATCAGGAGCTGGTCTCTCCTCCCTGCACCAGTCAGTTGAAGAGATAATATACCTGTCATTGGTTCTGCTTCAGACTTAAAACTTCCTATCAGTGCAGTACAGAAACTTGCTTAAATGATACAAGAGCTGAGGTGAAACATTCAATCACCTGACTCCAGAAATCAAAGTCTTGGGATAAAAATCAGCAGATAAAATCCCAAGGTGTGACATTACCGTTCTGCTTATACACGGCCTGGTTCAGCAAGGCATAAACAGGAGAAAGTCAGTTTTCTGTGTAAAAGCCTAGTAAGGCAGAAACTTTAAGCAAAATTATGTAGAGAGCTATTAAATTTATTTCCAGCATTGCCAACATAGCTAAATGTTATGATGACATTTAGTTCTGTTTAGAGAGGGAAGATAGCATTCGCTGTTTGTTTAATACTGTTTCTCAAGAGTTTCTTCTCCTCCTCCATGTTTAAGGAGTAGTCTGGAGCACTAGAAGTCAAGAATGCCAAGTTGCAGCCCTCTACTTGCCCAGCATCTCCAAACATTCCTATGCAACGGGGCTAACATTTCCAGTGTGAGGAGGCACACACACTATTACTTCTTCCACAGACATTTCAGCACTTTCAGAGCAAAATTTGTTCTTGGACATTCACACAAAGACCATGCCAAAAGCAATGGACGTGCATGTACACTTCCAAAAAACAGGCTTTGGCTTCCTGAAGGGAAAGTTTCTGTTGTTGTTTGGTTTGCAGTAAAGGCTTCTTTCCAAGGGCACAGGGAACCACCCTTCTGCAAAACAACAAGTTACGAGTGTTTCCCTCAGCACACACGAGCCCTGTGCAAACTTCAGAGGAGTCATCTGGGAAAGCAGGGAGGGACTGCACCAAGCTCTGGCAGGAAGGGCTTGTTTCTTTTTCTCATGTTTTCCATTGTTAAATGAGCTGCTGCGCCTCCAGGCTTTAATTGCTGTCCAAGTGCATCTCTGCTTCTGAGGTTCACTTGGCTATCGCATCTCGCGGAGCCAATCCCAGGCTTCTCAGGTTGGTGTGGGACCCCAGGGGACACGGCAGTAAGCAGTGACCCTCCATAAAGAAATGGTGCTTGGGAGGAATTTTACTGCTGCGTTCGCTTCCCATACAAGGGAAGGGAAGGGGCAGCTGGCTGAGGGAGGAGGGAAGAACCAGTTTATACCTTCTGGGGCAGCAAAGCCACAGTAATCTCCTGTTCAGATTTTCTACAAGATGCTTCTATATGCTGACTACTCTGCACCCCTCTCAACAGCTCCCTGTTTTAAGGCATGGCCAATCCTTACCGTCTCCTACTTCCCACATAAAGCACCTCAGGATTCTCAGCTGCAACACGTTCCTTCTTTTTTCAACAGAAACATCTGCTTTCAGGGACTCTACACACAGACACACATGTGGCCCTCGCTTTCACACCAGCTCTGAACTGGCACCTTGTCCACTGACCCAAATGAAATCTGTCGTGTACAAAGCAGTCCAGGCAAAAGCCAGCAATTTTAGACACAGAAGATCTCAACCAGAAAGAAGATGGCAACTATGACCCAGTAACACACAGTGTTGCTGTCAACAAAAAGTCTTGACTTCCACCAAAAAGACCTCACATAAAAACCTCTACTTGTGTCGTTTTGACACACTGTGCAAATTAATTCAGTAGGTCTCTGACACTTGCCATTTTTAAACCATCTGTACCAATCACTAACATATTTTACTGTAGAAAATGAGGT
This sequence comes from Laterallus jamaicensis coturniculus, assembly GCA_022605575.1. Taxonomy (NCBI): domain Eukaryota; kingdom Metazoa; phylum Chordata; class Aves; order Gruiformes; family Rallidae; genus Laterallus; species Laterallus jamaicensis. The sequence continues at coordinate 11,585,280 of JAKCOX010000005.1, forward strand.
TCTCCAGAAGAGGCCTGTTCTGATTTGAAGGTGCCAGGAGGGACAGGACAGCTCAAAGTCCCGTTGCAGTACTGGGGTCATCTCTGACCTGCCCTTTTGGAAATAAAAGACACACTCATTACTCATGTTTGTGCACATCCTTCATCACTGGGTACAGTGTTAAGTCCTTTACACACACGTGTCAGAAGTTGGACCTGCACAGCCCTGTGGTGAGGCAAAGGTTACTGAAAGGTTCGGCAGCAAGAGTGGTTATCAAAACCAAACATCACCCTTCGTTTACAGACCCATGTACCCACCAGTTTGATTTTATTTTTGTCCATAGTGGGACCTTCCATCTACATAGCCTTTGAAATATGAATCTGTTGCTTTACTCTGGGAGACAGTCCTCAAAATAATTTGTTTCCAAATGCCATGCTCCTGAGTTTATTTCAAGTTCTGCTCCTTCACAGTGCTAAAATAATAATAAATAATGGTAGCAGCAACAGCAATAGTGGCAGCTGCAGAGAGACATCCAGACCCAATCCATACTACAAAAGGAAGCAAGTCATATCTATTTCTCTCCTTCGCTTTTAATTTCTTTTCCCATTTTTTACCATGGATTCTGCTGTCATTATTGTCCACTTCATCTTTTACTTATGCTGCTTCTTTCTACCAAAGAATGTGGAGGTCTCTAAGAGGTCAGAGGATTTCACAGCATCAACCCTCCACTTATTTTAGGTACTGACTGTTGATAGAATATGGAATTAAATCCTAACAGTGGAGGAAGAAGAAGATGCCCCTACCAAACCTTGTTTTTTCTTTTCCAGAGATCTCAGGCATTTTGGGCCCATCCTGGATAGGGATGCTAAGTGTCTGTTCAGATCAGTGCTAGACAGCATACCTACCTCACTGGACACCAATTTAGTTTATTTTTCTTCTCCCTATCACCTTGGATGTTGCTGAACTGGAAAGCACAAGTAAAACAGTGCCTGAAGGACGAACACATACAACACCATCAGATTCCTCCTCCCCTGAGCTTTGATTCTGTTCTCCTGAGTGACTGGGCTGCTGACAAGTCGCTTTTCCTTGGCTAGTCACACAGGAAACCACCCAGGTTGCATCTTGGTCTCTTCTGGCTGACTCATCCCTCACAGCACGATAGGACTGAACGCTCCTACCAAACTAATAAAACCCCCCATGAATGTGCATGTTAGAGCTCCAAGAGAGAGTTAGAGCCCGCAGAGGCAAGGTCCAATACTTAATAGATCTGAAAACAGTGGTGGAAGAGCAAAGTAGAGTGTAAGAAAGATATTTCTGTCTGTGAGCAGAGGCTGCTCCAGTCGTGAAAAGCAGCCATCCATCTGTTTGCCCCCACACCCCCCTCCCCCAATTTGACTTAAAAAGTAAGTTTCAGGAGAATGGCTCAGCAGGGGCTTTTAGTGACTGAAATTCTAAATCAGTAAATTTCATACGCGATGCAGGAGCAGTGCTGGGTGATCTGTATGCCAGGCTGATGACGGGATCTTTGTTCCCGAGAACAGCCTCAGTCAGCAGTGCTGCAAAGCTCAGGCCTTGGAGGAACCCGGGTGATTCACTCTGACCACCAAATGGGCGCTGCTGGTGGCACTAAAAAGGCAACGTGCAACCTTGCTGCTTGGGAAAACAGTGACATTATTTCTAAACGGCGGCCTCACAAAGCGCTGTCCTGGATGGGCAGAACTTGAACAGAGTTTTACTTAAATGCTGGGACTGGGGGGAAAAAAAAAAAAGTTTCTTTTGAGACTTCTTTTCCCTGGAAAAATACCGTTTCTACTGCACAACATTCATCACAACAGGTTCCTGTTTTCAGAGGAAAAAACTGGTAGGTTTTGCCAAATACTGGGGGGAAAAAAGCACACGGAAAACACAACGCTTTGGACAAATCTTCCCCTTCTCAGCAAAACACCACTGCATTTTTTCAAGAAAACTCACTTGTTTCTACAGATGAAAGACCTACACTTTACCCAGCAGTACTTGACACCAATTCTTGTCCAGTGACAGTCCTGGAAAGGCAGCCTCTGACCAGTCAGGTGGATGGCTTTGTTGAGGGCTCAGCATTTAACTCGATACATCACCGTACACAAAGCCAAACAAAACAGGCCTGCACAAACCAAACAGCACGTACCAGCCATGGCTAGAAAGGTATGGCTGCTTTGCAAACCTGACTCATTTTGTGACAGAAGTGGATTTTTTTCTGTAACAATTTATGGCTAGCGTAAGTTGACCTGGTTACAGTAATGCTTGCTATACAAACATACTCATTAAAGGCTATCAAAAAAAGCAAACAGCAAGCAAACAAGTAGCCCCAACAAGTCAAGTTTGGAAAGGACTCCATGCAAACTGGGTGAGAAGTTCATAAGTAGGACTCTACGGAAGAGAAAAGGACTTGCTGGGGAAGAAGACTGTGAAACACACATCTGCTGGGATGTCCTGAAGAGTCTACCTAAGATACCATCTGCTAGGCAGGTAGATGTGCATGTGCACCACTGATTTAAAATGTGTTTTATCCATAGGGTCTCTCCCTACTGTTAAAATAGGAAAACTTTGTTTGGCATATGTTCCTACAAGGAAAAACCAGGTTTGTCCAAACTCAGTCCAGCCCAGTCAACCACAAGAGAGTTTATAGCTGACAGCCAGCATAAGAGCAGGAGGGTTTCAGACACGAGTCTTGGGAAAGGTAAGAGCTTGGTGTTCAAGCCTTGCAAGGCAGGCTTGGGAGAGAGTCCAGGAGGGGAACATGTGGCTTTCATTGCACATTAGGAAGGCTCATAGAGGTGGTTCCTTTTCTAGACACAAACCAGCAGTATTTGTGACCTGTATTTTTTTTACAATGACAGTAGTCTGGAATCAATTTATGGCATTGTTAATTTACCTTTTTGAAGACAAAGATGTTACGCTGCCCCTTGCTCCCCCACAAGCACTGTTCTCTATAGACACATGCACGTATAAAAATAAAGCAACAAAAATGCTCCTAAACTAGAATTTTTTAAGCACTGAGCTAGGGGACTTGCCCAAGGTCACTCTGTTTATCAGATCTAGATTCCTGACAGGAAAATGTAGCTGTTTGATTTCTATTTAAATAAAAATAATTTCTAAGAAAAGTAGCATGCCTGTGCAGCAGAAATTATAAAGCCAGTCCTTCCGAGCAGACAGCAAGAGACCTGGCAGTTCTCTCTGGCTGTGTAGCTCAGTGTGACTAACCCGACCAAATGTCAACACATGCTCCCTAAACCCTCGCCTGGACTAATCTAGCAGTAACTGTCCCTGGTGACGGGGAGTTTCTTAAATCAAAGTTCCAAGCAGCAACTTGATGGATGCGCTGCTCTAAGCGGTGTGGCGCACAGCCATGCTGGGCGAGCTGATAAACAGCCACGCAGCGCTGATTATATCTACCCGCTCCTCTCCCTCTCAGGACGTGGTGTCGCATTCAAGGAACACGCTGCAGAGCCTAAGCCTGTACTGGCACTGGCTTCCCCATGCCTGGAGCAAAGGGCTGTAAAAATCACTTTGCCTCCTCATTTGCAGTCAGGCTCTGCGTTCCGCTGCTAAACACCTACATCCCTGCCTCCCAGCTCTCCACGATGGGACATCCAGAATTGACAGGCATCTCTGCAAGCAGCACAGAGGGGAGCAGCTCTCAGCTGCCACTAGCTACAATAGCCAGGGAGTGTTTGTCAGGGTGGCTGGTGGCAGACCTCTATATAACTGAAAGTGAATGGGGCTTCTGTGCGCCTTTCATGCCATTGTGTACAAGTGAAGTGCAGGACAATGAGAATGGAAACATTTTGCCTGTTGTTGACATCTAACTGCCTCCTGGAGGATACAGTCTCCACCAGACAGATGGCTAATTTCTTTACCTTAACCTCCTCCTAGAGCACTCCAGTGTTAGTATGATGTTCTGCCCCTGGAGTGAAGCCCTAATTGCTGTCAAACGTTCAGAGACAAAAGTGGTGTCTACATATCATTCATGCGAGTGTTGTTACCAGGGTGTGAATTAAACCGCAGAAGCCACTTGTCAATTGACTCCAACGTGAGCCGTTTTGCTCAAACGCTGGCTCGCATTTTAAAGGATCAAGGTTGACAATTTTTATTTCAGCACAGGCAGGGACCCCGCGTGCACCAGAAGACGCGGCATCTCTCACTGAAAGACCCTCTGCCGCTCTGTCTCCATTAGGCTCACAAAGGACACAGGGTGCTCTTTCCCCTGATCATTCAGAAATCCTCCCACTGAAGAAAAATGTTCATTTTCCTTTGTCCTCGCCAGCTAAAGCCAAGTGGCTGTTCAGCGTGAAATGGGTGTTGAGCACAAAGCCAAGACACAGAGTTCCTCATCTGTCTCCTTCACACATAAGACGTATTTTGGGACTGAGGAACTTCTTGCTTCCTAGAGATGTGGCTGCCACTGAACAGACAGGTAATACTAATGGTCAGACGGTGACAGTCAGCTATTGGTAGGCTGATTGGATGCACATTCATCTTCAAATTATGTTGTGTGACAGCACAGGCTGCTGAACACCATTTTAACATGCAGAGTAACTCCTCAGGAGGCACTTCATTATGCATTCAGTGGGCTATTTTCAGACTAAACAGCATGTCAGTGGCTGTGTTTATCCCTTTCCACCTGGGCAGAGGAAACAGTTCAATGTCCCTCTGGGGAATTAATATATATTACAACCCACACGTCGATTCTTCTCAACAGACAGAAATGGCCAGACATATTACATGTTTCCAGAAAATATTGAAGTCCCGACAATGAGGGACTGCTAGGGGAAAAAACGTGTTCAAGCAGAGATGCTCGGTCAAAAGGAAGCCAAATTCTCCAGGGATCAGCACGAAACGCTCCCCACTCTCCCTCCACGCAGAGGCGTGCATGCAGTCACATGGTGTCTTGCACAAGCCCTTCTGACAGTGCGTTGAGAGGGGCACACTTTTCCTATGCCTAAAATGGTGCTGGGAAACATGGCACCTGGGTCCACCGCAGCCCCGTGAGCTACCCCAGAGAGCCGCGAGGTGAACCGCATCAGTGTCCACCCCAGGACACTGCCTGCTGCTCCTGGGCTGAGCAGGCACAGCGTTTGCAATGGGGCTCAGGGGGCCCTTCCCTCTCTCTCTCTGTCTCCTTCCCAGCGTGATTTACTTCCACTTGCTGCAAATACTTCATCTCGTGCCCTTTAACAAATTCTGCTTGTGGCTTCCTGGGAATGGATTCATGCCCATGCCTGTAACTCCACAGCAGTAACTGAACAATGTAAAAATCGGTATTCTTTCTCTCCTTTTTCTTCCCTTAAACCCACATAGCTTTGACAGCAAGTGGCACGTGCAAGCAGCTACTCTCCCTAAGCCTTGGGTAACACCTAGGACTTTTCCTGGACCTAGCAAAGGCAACAAAGAGCAATACAAATTGCTTTTCGTGAACTTGGCAAGGCCAATGAAGACCAATAGAAACGTTACAGGTATGCCTGCAGTTTTCTTGCAAACAGAGCAGGGGTGGAGGGACCTGGCTGGAGACGGTGAGGGACACATCAGTGCCAGAGATGGCTAGAAAGGGTGGGAGGTGGGCGGTGAGGCCTTGTGGCAGGAGAGCGGTACTGGAGGCAGGCCTCATCCTCTGAGAGCTCATGGACCGGCACAGACCTGGTGCTGCAGAGGTACCTGAGCCTCACAGGCAAGACCCCAGGTCTCAGTCCACCTCAGTCCCACCATGTCAGGCTCCTACCAGGGACTCAATCCAAGATGCTGACTCTGCCATTTATTTGTTCCCAGACTTTAAAGTGGCTGCACTACAGTACTGAGCCTTATCAAGTTTGGCAGAGTCTGGGCTCTCAGCAGAGTGTGATCTAAATGGAGCCAGTGCTAATTAAACACCTCTAATTAAACACAGAGACATGACCAGTGGTTCTGGAAGTCCCTGAGCCACAGACTGCTGAAAGCTTGGAGAGTCTCTTGGGGGAAAGCTCCACAGCCCTCTCCTGTACTCATGCTCCTCACGAGGCATCGGCTCACACCCACCATCCAGGATGGAATGCCGGGTCCACAGACTCAGGCTGGTCACCATCAAGTCCTTGGTGTCCCCACACACCATTCCAGCAGCGCACATGGGAGGGCAGCAAGGGAGGAAGTTACATGTGTTTAGTGAGCAGCCCTGACATGGGAAATGGCAAGGTCAGCAGCCCCCCTCTCTGCTGGTAAAACCTAAACTGAATTTGAAATGAAAGGCTGTTTATTAAAATTGACATTTCTATGGTGCCTGCCCAGCTGATTAGAAGTAACAGCTGTGAAGCCAGCAGTGAAGAGGCCTGATATCCCAGAAGCTGCAAAAGCACTTTATATCCTGCTTCATTACTGATTTAACAGCCACAGGAAAAGATTTAGAGCCAAGTTTCTGCAGCCTGCGAGGGACGTGTTGCTCTGTGTAACCACCTGCAGTGCCAGCTGCCCGGCCCCGGCCAAGGGGCGCTTTGTCACTGGCATCCCAGGCTGGGGCAGGCACTGGGGATGCTCATGGGAGCACGGGGCCTGGCAAGGGTCTGCTGGCAACTGCAGAAGGTGGATGGGATTCCTGGCTGCTCAGGTCTGGGCAGCAGAGGATGGAAGTGCTGCTGGCACCTCCTCAGAGGCAGGGCTGATCCTCCTAACAGTGATGGGAAAGCTCATTCGGGATGGCTTTCTGTGGCAGAGGAATATTGAATTAATTATAGAACAGGGAAAAACTGAGAGGTTAAAATAAAATGGCAGCAGGTGCATCTAATAAGATTACAAGGTCCCCCTGGGATGTACTGGGAGAGCAGTTTCACTGTGTGTTTTAAACCAGACTGTACTGTTGAAATCAACAGGATTTTAGTTGCAAAAGGCAAGCTAATTGGGAATTCAGTTCATGATTATTCAGGAATAAGGCATAACACAGCCAGAGATGTGCTCAAATAAAATCTGCTTGATCTAAGCTAGGAAGAACAAAGTGGATGTACCTCACGAGTACAAATGTATGAGCCTTGAGTATGGAGATACAGGTGGAAGCATACCTTACAGAGATTTCTGTACTGTCATTAAAAAGACATTCCAGTGAAAACAGAGTGAAATATATTGTGCTAAAATACCATTTAGATTCTGAGGCTTTCTGCTTTAATACCTCGCACAGCCTCAGAGGAGGGGCTAGAAGCGCCAGTATATCATCCTGAACTAACCGAGCTGTTCTCAGATCTGTAGCTTTCAGATGACCTTATATAATGAACTGAAACAAACCTTAAACTTAATATAACTGTAAAAAAAATTAGAGACAATCTGTAATTCTGCCATGTTGCATCTAAACAGTACCTGTACAGCCACCTTTCAGATGTGCTCATAAGGCAGAACTGACAGCCTGAACGGAGGAGATGCTCCCAAGAACCTACACGACCCTTCAAATAAATCTCTGAATTCCTATTTGAGCCAATCAATCCAGCTCTCCAACTGTCAGCTGGTAACACACACATCTGTCAGCATCCAAGTGCTGCAGTCACAGGGTAAGCTGTATTCACAGCTGGAAACTTAGCTTAGCAATTGCTTACATTTAAGTTAAAGATAACCCTGGATTATGCATTTCACACAGCAAAGGTTAAAAACACGAGCAGGGCTTGGGTTAATGCCAGTACAATGTTTCTGTCTGACCCCAAGCACATATAATATTGTCTTTAGAAATGTCTCCTCTCAGTTCCATATTCTGCACTGTTCAGGAAAAAAAAGGGGGGGCCCCCACTGCAACTGGGACTCACCTGCACAGCTTGTAGATCCAAAAGAGAGTCAGCTTTCACCATCAGAAATCCTACCGTGCTCTCTGTAGGCAGCTTCTGCCAGGGAGCAGACACTCGCTTACCTGTATGTCACTACTTAGCTTCCATGTTGACAACTGCTATTAATGTCCATGCAGGTATCTGAGCGTCCTATGGGACTCTACCAGCCCTTGCAAATCTTTACTGTAGGGCTCAGGAACAGAAAGCATCTCTGCATGTTTCACCTGGGAAGGTGGCAGTAAGGCAGACATTTCATAGCTAAGCAGAAACAAATGTGTTTCTCAAACAAGCTCCAGTCAGGACATCCCAGTAGGCTTGGAACATTGACAGATGACTGGTAACAGACCTCTCAGTGGGTAATAGATAGGGAAGGCTATCCTTGACATCCCGAAGACCCAGTGCCCCAGGGGGCTTAAAAGAGATGTGCCAATTTCTGACATGGCCCTAGAAATGGGCAAGGAGCTACTGAAACTCACCTGGCACCTGTGTGGGTTTTGCTCACCTGGGACACATATCCTGCCCTCTCTGCTGGCAAGCAGGCACCTTTCCTGAAATCCAGCTGCTCTGACTGAAAAGCTCTTTCTTCCCCACATGGTCCCTATGCTGTTTTACGTTGCCTTCTAATGAGAAGTGACAACTCAGTCAAATCATCCAGTACAGAAACTTGTGTTACTGCTTTTACTCCACTGCAGCCCAACTGAAAAGGGTTAACCAGTACAAAAAACAAGCCTTTCCTAACCCACTGCTTTTAGCTGAAGCAGCTCAGGGAATATTCACAAGAGCAGTGACACTGGTGATATCCATAAAGTAGAATTTTCACAGGGACAGAAATGCGTTTGGGTTGGTGCTCAGACACTAGTTTAGGGTTAACTGTAATAACTTGCTTTGCTAACAATTCTGGTTTTGAAGATGGGCTGAAAGACTGATAAGAAGCATGTTTCCCTAAAAGAAGTATCCTTGAAGAAGAGCCGAAAGGCTGATAAAGAGGAAACATCCCGTCCCAGCAGGTGTATGAGCTGGGGCATTGCCAGAGGCCCGAAGGCAACAAAAACTGGGGGAAGAGTAAAGGTGGTGGGGCAGAGTGCAACCACCCATGCAATTAAAGGACTGCAAAATGATCCCCCCACAGCTTCAAGGAGCACGCGTGCTAATTTGAATATGCTTGACCAATACCAGGTGTTGCAGTAATTACAAACCAATTAGTGTAAATTTAGGTGGGTTTTTCTAATCCTGTAACAAGATAAATAGGTTGCAAATTCTGTGTGTAGGGGGCTAGTTTTGTGGAATTACCACCTAGCACCCATCTCTGTGCAGGCACAGAATAAATCCAATACCTCTGGCTCTGTGTGTGTATTGGTGTACTGCACACCAGGAAACAACCCCACATATGGGACAGCACCAGCACACCTGAGCAGAGATGCAATGAACTCTTCTAGTAACCACAGCATAGTGACTGGCAGCCTGAGATCCTACCTGCACCCAGAGCAACAGGATTCACCTACACCGAACCATCTGAACCCTTCATGTCTAGTTACATGTCAAAAAAAAAAAAAAAAAAAGAGCTTGTTAATTTGAGATCTTGGGTAGAATAAGAAGAGTGGGAATTAGAAAAAAATGTGCCTTTCTAATAGTCTTACGCATCTTTGACAGAGCAGAGAAACCACCACCTTTTCTGAGTTATTTTTTAGGCACAAGCAGTACTGGAAATGCTGCGAGGCTAGCCCGTGCCTAAACATGCCCCCCAGAAGCCATCAATCCCTGCTTCTCCTTCCCAAAAGAAACAAAAGCTGAAGGGGAGTTATTTCTGGTACCTCAGAAACAGCATTGCTCACACAAGACTATCCATCATGAGCGACATGTGCGCAACGTTGCATTAACCCCTTCAGCGCTGCCCGTCTATCACACCTACAAGGCTGCTGCTGTCTATTAATGTTTTGTTGAAGCCTCCCTACCCATACCTGTCTTAGTGCTGCATCCCTCACAGAAGGGTTGATGATTAGACTAGACCCCTAGTAAATTCCACAGGAAGGTACAAAGAGGATTATTTTAAAATCAAGCTATTAGTGAAACAGCTGTACCACGATTCAGAAGCACTGCAAGGGGCTAGAAAGTTAACAGGAAGATCCATATAAGAAACCCATGTTTCCACTGCAAAAGGATGCAGATTATTCTGTGCTTTCAATCAAGGCTTCCCAGAGCCGCGGTCAAAAAGGGCCACTGGTTTAGCTCTCTGGGAGGTAACAGCAACACTGACATGAGCAACCAGCGTCTCAAACGGGGATCTGGTCCAATTTTCTGGCCAACCGTCCTACGAAGCAGCATCCCTGTGTTCAGCAGATGGAACAAACAAAAAAAGAAACACCCCGCGGCTGGCCCTGGGGTTGCTGTTTGGAACAACCAGGAGGAAGAGCTGTGCTCTTTCTCCAGGCCATCTTCCCTTCCCCTCCGCTGGGGACTCCTGAGGTCCCTCAACCCTCCAGTGCTCCCCTCCAGTGAAATCAGAACCACCCTCTTGCCTGTCAGTTGGAGCCGTGAGGGATGCCAGTGACTAAATGGCACTCGGTGAGGCCATGTGAGGGACTGTGTCGGGGTGTGGGAACAGCTCACCTTCCCTTCCCCTTCTTGCACAGGGGCTGCTCACCCGTGCCAGCCCACAAGATCAATGAACCACTCTGCAGCGTGGGCGTGCAGCTCTTGAGGACTGTCAAGTCCCCACTGAACGATGCAAGGGCTTCATCACCTCCTCTGGCAAGTGCTTCAGCGCAGGAAATCATCCCTCCCCTATCACTCCACACGGGAACTGCCATTTTTTCCACCAAGTCAGCAGCTGAGACCTGCCGTGAAATAGGGTGCAGATGCAGATATTTTAATTCCATTTTATGATTCTTAACATCTTCACCTCAAAGGCAAGGTGGCTTTTTAAATCTGGCTCATTTTTAAACAGCAGGAAATGTAGTTTAATATGTTTTTCAAAAGTGGTAAGAACAGAAAGGGGAAAATATAGGCAATTGGGAGAATAAATGGAACAGGAAACCGAATGTTGTATCTGCAAAACAGCATGTACTTTTCATGCCGAGCTGATTAGCATGAACCAAAGGGTTTAAGAAAGCAAGTACAGTACTAAAGAGAGCAGGATGCCATTGCTAACACAAAGGTCTTTATCCCTAGCACTTCACATCACTTCTTCCTGACCCTTGGCCCTTTATATGTCTTTGTGTCCCAGTTTTCCTAAAAAGGAAATCACAACTGCTTCCTTCCTAATAATTAGGAGGACAAACCCCCCTCACTAACTGGTGCTGTCAGGCACACCTACCGCTGACTGCTGTGGGGGATCTGGGCCAGGAGGCCTCCCTGAGCTTGGCCCTATAGTGTAGGAAGCATGCTGAAATCTTTGTGCTTCCCTGCAGCATGCAAACTCACTTGTCTCCAGTTCCACAGTCAGCTCTCAAGCACTGATGGATGAAGCTGGGGCTGTGTCCATCCACAGCAGGCTACCTGTGTGGTAGGGAGAGCTTCACTGCTGGAAAAGCCTCTCTTGTGAGGCTGCAGTCCATTAAGGCAAACTGCAGTCTGTGCCAGTTCACCTTAATGTGCTGGGCTGTGAGCTATGGCAGCTCGGGAGCTGATTCAAAAATGATTAAGCTGCTCTTGCTGGAAGGGAAGCTACTCCAGGATCAGGGCGGACGGCGGCAGGGCACAGCAACCTCACCCATTGCTGCACATTAATTCTCAAACATCTGTGGGCTGAGGCCCTGGGAAGGAAGGAAGGAAGGAGGGTCCCCATGGGTCATGCTCTGCTTTAATGCAGACCCCATCAGGTACATACATGTGTGTGGTACAGGTACATACATGTGTGTGGTACACACACATGTGGCCATGTGCCGCCTCTTGGTGGTTTTGCTGCCATACACCTTATCCCAGCCCCACCCACATACAGGTGCCATAGCACATAAACTACTTTTTCCTCACTGTTGAAATGCTTGCGGTGTTCACCACAGCTTCTTAGGGAGAGGGAGAAGTGCCTGTTGAGCATGGAAAGGGCAATAGGAGAGAGAAGGATGCTGCTGGCTCCCACCACCATGCCCAGAGCCCAGTACTTTGGAACCTGGGAGCCAGTAGCAGGATAGTGCACACATTTATCCCCTTCTTAGCCCAGAGACTCTGCTGGAAATGGCACAAGCAACTTGTCCGGGAGACTCCAGCTGCCAGTCAGCCACGCTGGCTGCACTCCTTTGTTTCTCAGGCTTTCTCTTTGGGCCCTGCACAGAGGGAGGCTGAAGCGTGTGCTCAGCAGCTGGGCTCCATGCCCACAAAGAAAGAAGGGAAGGAGACGTCTGAAATCCTGGCAGAGCAGTTTGTTTGCAGCAAGGAAAAAAGAATGTCAGCTCTGGTGCTGCACTGGAAATGGAAGCAGGCTTCCCCTGCAGAGACTGGCAAAATAAGCAGATGCCGCAGAATCAAAAGGTGCAGGTTGTATTTCAAAACTAACAGGTATCACTACCGAATGGCCCTTAACAGCCATGAGTCACCAGCAAGGCAGCAGGCACAGGCTCACACAGAGAGCCAGCAGCACCACTGCCAGATGCTGTGAGCCAGCACGTTGCTGGGTCCCATAGCCTCAGCTCTCAGCTAGCCACGCAGCTCTGCTGCCCAGCTCTCACGTCCTGCACACATAACCCAGGTTGGAGAGGCTGCTCTGGCTGGGCTTTGAGGGTTGGTGGGCTCAGGAGAGAGGACCCTGGGCCACCATGGACCAGTGGCAGAGCAGGAACACAAGCCAGACCTCCGAGCTCCCATAGTGGTCTGCCATGCCCTCACCTTTAGCCCTCTTACTCACATGTACTGCTTTACTTTATATAAAATGTACGTAATCATCCTGAGGTGCTGCTGTGCCCCCAGAGCCGCTCAGACCTTTGGGGTGCAAGGAGCAGTTAAGAAAAGATCATTTCGATAGCAGCAGTTACAGATATCTATTAAATAAAGCAAGAACTACACCCCACTGCTTCCACTGTGCAAGTGAAGGGGTGAATTAAGCAGCACCCCCTTTGTTTGGTTTGCGGCTGGTGGCTGCTCCTGTGGCGCTGCTTTGGAGCCCCGTTATTTTATTATCACCATCTTTATGGCCGCTCAGGGAAAGAGCAGTCGCAGCTTTGCGGCTTCCTGGAGCAGCTGTCCTCCTGCACCGCTGCAGCCGGCAAGCTGACACCAGACCCTGGCGCTACGCTTTTCACGGCCATTCCGCTTCTAATCGGAGCGACAAGGAGCATGCAGAGTCATGCACCGACCCAAGGAGATATTAGATAATTGAAATTGTGCCGCCAGTGCACTAAATGCTAGTCACTTAAATCAATCTCTTGCTGCTTCTTCTCACCTCCATCTCATTCTCTCCACCTTCCCCGCCCCTCCATCCTTCCCTCCCCCCTCTCCTCCTCAGCCCCTCCCCCCCTTCCCAAAATCCCCCCGTCTGACTCCTAATCCCTCCAGGGTGATTAAAGCAAGACCAACAACAAAGAGAAGGCGACAGGAAACCCTATTATTTATCCTCCGCAGCACAACAGCGCATTGTCCCCTTGGGCTTGCAGCACCCACCCCTGCTGCAGGTAGCTGCCCCCCCGGGCCCGGGAGCCGATGGTCCCCGCCAGCTGGGGTACCTGGGGTGCCAGCTGGGGTACCTGGGGTGCTGTGCAGTTGCAGCGGGCGCTTCCCCCCTCCCTGCACCTAAGAGGCACTCGTCTTTCTCAGAGCAATTACCAGGAATGATTTATGTGGCCAGTCAAGAGGGCCTGCCAGGGTTCTTATTTCATCTCTGAAAAAAGGAACTCTGCTGGAATTTTATCAGGGAGCTTGGATTAAATTGACAGCTGCCTTTTGTTTTGTTTTTAAAGACCTTCCCTTTGGAGCGTGGCATTCTGTCTGGATCTTGGGGGTAGGGGGGGATCCAACACCACGCAAGGGGTACAAGCCCCTCCTGTGAGAGAAAAATCCATTTTCTTCTCTCCATATACAATTTAAGTGCGGCTGTTTTTAAGGAGCTGACATCTGAGAGTGATCCCCACTCCCACCAACTCGACATAGCGTTTTATTTCACTTCACTGGAGCCACCAAGGCAACAGCTTTTCCTCCTGGTACAAGTGTGTGTTGGGCTGACAGAGGGAAACGGAGTCTCCATCTCAACAAGAGCACAGCCGCCCAATTCGGTTTTAATCGCTGCCAGCCCCACCACACACAAAGCCTCCCACACACCGTCCCACGGCCAGGCGTGCCAGCGCACCGAGGCACGCAGACACACGGGCAGGGATGCGTGCAGGCAGGCCCTGCGAGATGCACGGACTGAAAGCCAGGACGGCGCAGGGATGGGATGCAGGCACGTTGGCTGGCTCAGCGAGACCCGGGCAAGACATGCTGGGACACACCGGAGTGGGGCCCGTGGGGAGCAGGCAGGTGAAGAGAAGTGAGGCGCACACGCGAGGGGCACGGCGCTACAGGCACAACCGTGTGGCACAGAAACGTGGCGACAAAGGCAGACGCAGGAGGCAGAGACAGACACACAGAGCTGATTTAAACTTCAGGCTACGCCAACAGCAAGAGGTATTAACCAGTATTTGACAAAGTCAGCTGCTTCTTCCCTGCCTTTGCTTAGCAGCTGGTTCTCACACACATGAACGTATTTGAAAGCACTGGTTCTCTAGATAACACAATTTGGGCTTTGCCTAGGTATTTGTGAGGCAAAGTCTAACACGAGGACATAAAATTATTCAAGATGCCAGCAGAGATTATGGCATGGATGCTGAAAGGGCTAGATCTGTGTGTATCGCCTTAAAAACAACTCCTGGTTTGATACAAAGCAGCAGTCTTTCTCTGTACCGCAGGGTGGGAGGGGGGAAGAGTATGTTAATTCTGTATAAAAAAAACAAGTGAAAAAGATGACAAAATAGAGATGAGCCGTCCAATAACAACACTAAAAAGGTGACAGAAAGAGGATGCAGGGCGGTATAGTTCACACAAAGGAGAGGCGTGTCTCACTGCAAAGGGCTCTGTCAACCTGAAATCCAGGCATTTCCCAGGCACAAGTTTCAAGCGTTTCCAGCAAATTCACCTACCCAGATGTCTTCTCTTAGCTTCGGGGTTTTTTTTCGACTGACATTTTCTTACTCGCCATCGCATCACGGTTAAGAGCTGAACGTGCGTTTGAGGGAACGAGCCAACAAGAGAAAAAGCAGAGACCAGCTACACGTGTGTGCTGCTAAGTGCACCAAGGCATCAGACAGGAGAGAAAGGAAAAAAACCCTCTGTTTTCCCTCACACTTTCTCCTCTTGACACCTTAGGTATTGCCATCAACAGCAGCAACCCCTAATTGATTTCAGAAGAAAAGACGTTTTAAAGCCAGTTAACATCCCTTTGAGATGCAAAAGCTTTAAGATCCGGTTGTTTCTTGGTACTCTGCCCACCCAAACTGCTGCCCACCTCCGGGCACAGGCAACGGAAGTATGGCCAGGCTGGTCCAAGATTGTCCCCTTCCTTTCAGACAGCTTTTTTGCCCTTCAGTTTCTACCAGGGATCACCAGGCTGCTATAGTCTTGCTGGGTCTCCTTGCCTGGCACTCGCAAAGCGTGTTAAAACCCCCGCGAATGAGTCTTGCGTGCCAAGAAAGTGCCCATGGATCAGGATGAATCACAGCACTCAACGTGGAGTCCAAAAAAGCTGCACTTGATGTTGCTACTTTGCACATTATTACAAAATGGCACATTTTCTTATTCTGATTTACTCCCTCTTGCTTCCCATCATTACTTTTTCCCTAGGTGGGCACGTTTACAGAAGCTGACAAGCTTCCAGCACCTGTATATCCTGGTTTCACCCTCCCGGTTATAGGCTTTATGCTTGTCCTGGGGCAAACCTGGTGCTGGGGAAACAACATGGAAAAAAGGATAAAGGAAGCAAAAGACAGCACGGCCTCTCTGCAAAGTGGCATCAGCCCTTTAAGTCCCTGACTCAGCCATGCTGGCTTCTCCAGCTTCCCAGTAGTACCATAAGGAACGGTGCAGCTGCAGCTGTATGGCACACTGGATGACAGGCAGATGCATCTTCTTTGGCTGTTGCTGGGGGAGGGAATAAAGGCTGATACAAGCAGGATGCTCTTTGCACTTGTAGAGGCAAGGGGAAAATAAAGTCAGTGTAAGAAGCCAGTGGAAGCTGCTGCTGCTGCGGATCTGTCCCTTATCGGGCTCTCAGTAAATATGCTCGCTGCACCAGGCCCTTTGGTTGGCTGTGTGATGCTGGGAACACCATTATCCCAGTCAAAGCAGCACACACGCCAGTGGCACCGATCCTAGCCCCGCTCTCAAAGCTAACACAAGAGCAGTCACATCTCTGAGCCTGTAATTAACCACCTGAGGAAAAGTGGTGGATTTTTCCAAGCTCTTAGCATCTCTGATAAAGATACTGCTGCTCCCAGGACTCACATCGCTGACAAATCAGGCTACTTGTATAGAGACAGCAGCCTAATGTCAGGGACCAGCGCTTGAAAACGTATCAGTCATCTGCTGCGGAACAGTTGCCACCTAAGCATGCCGATGGCAGGGACACTCTCTTCCCCTCCTGAAGTCAGGGGTGAACGCACTGGGCATTCAAAGACCAAGTTACCATCTTCACCAGCAATCTCTTAAAGATCTCACCAAGACCAGTCACTCCTCCCTGCCTCTGGTC
Source organism: Laterallus jamaicensis coturniculus (assembly GCA_022605575.1). Classification (NCBI taxonomy): domain Eukaryota; kingdom Metazoa; phylum Chordata; class Aves; order Gruiformes; family Rallidae; genus Laterallus; species Laterallus jamaicensis. The sequence continues at coordinate 11,601,768 of JAKCOX010000005.1, forward strand.
CCATCACTTGGATAAAGGAGGAGAGCTGGATACTGTCTGTTAAACAAAAAGGGTTATGGTAATTTTATGCTAATTGGGTACATCCATACGGCATTACTTCCCTCTGCCCAAGCCTTCTCTCCATGCTGTAGGAAGGATGATGGGGGAGGCGAGGCGACAAGGGGAGCACAGCGAGGATGACGAGCATAATGTGGGGAGTCCAGCATCACAGAGAGAAAGAATGAACCCCTGTTAACTTTGGTGGGCTTTGCTCCATTTTTGGCACCCTCCCAGTGCAACCCTTTGCACGGCTGCCAAGCTCTCAGCCCCAGAAATAGCATGTCAGGCAGCAGCAAAACCAGAGGGGAGGGGGAGATGCAGATAAAAATAGAGAGAAATGTTGATTGCATTGTTACTGCTTCAATTAAGCTCAGACACTTCAGCCTGATGAGTCAACAGCAATGACAAGAGGGCACAGAAAACAAGAGCAACTGCAATGCAAAACCAGTTTACCAGTCCCATTAATGTGGAAGGCACTAAACTCCCAAACCAGTCACTTTGATAGGGAAAGGAGGAACAGCTCTGACATTGTCCCCTCTGAGCAAGTCTGACAACAGCGGCAGAAACAACAAAAAGGCACAGAGTTAATAATGACTGAGCAGTGAGAGCCGATGGCTCTGTGTAAGAGCGGCCCTCAACAGCGCAGCATGCAGCAGTGGGGTAGTAAAAGCAGGGCATTAGAGGCCAGCTCCGCTTGTTCAAATGAAGCCATTGTATTCTCCAGGGGCCTAAATCACACTTGTGATCCTTTGTGTGTTTCTTCAACAGCAGAGGAGACAGGGAAGTAACAGATGGGTATAATTACAGGGACCAAGGCACAGTCCTCTCTCCACCTCTCTGTGCGATGCACGTTTTCTCTACAGGAAACCCCCGCAAGTGGGGGTGATCCTACCCCCTTCCCAAACCATGGTTGTTGCTGAGAGCTGACAGAGGAAGGATTTTGGTCAAGGCAGAGGCACAAACGCAACATTTGCTGAGTGAGGAGTACAACCAGCAGCTTTACAGGGAGAGAGGTTTCCATGGGAGGGCACTGTTGCTTGGGTGGGGGCAGTCACAACTGCCCCACTCGGTTCCTCTCTGTGGCCCTGAGTGGCAAAGGACAGGCATGGGGCTGCGGCAGGAGGCCGTGGGGTGGAAAGTGGGTGAAAGCTCTTGCATAACCTTTAGACTAAGAAATCACTGTTGCGGTCATCTGTGTTGCCCACTAAGTCAAGTCAGAAGGAAGAGAAGCAGTTGGTCACAGCTGTGTCCCTTGGCCTTGCTACACCACACCCTGGGAAATGTTCACCTCTCTCTGTGGTTTACAACACTTGTAACATCATTTATTGCACTGTCTGCCAGCGCTCCTCCTTTGACCATCCCCATCAAAGGGATGCTGAGGAAGTCACATATGGGACTGCTTACAATCAGCAGCAGTTCCATAAAGCTCTGCTCCACAGCCTGGGCTGCCCAGGTTATCACACCATGTCCTGATGCAAGCACTTACCCCACCCTTGCCCTGTCAGCATAACATAATGGTCTTACATGGAAAGGTTTACTTAGCCCAGTATCCCATCTTTGACAGCAGCCAGCTTAGGGGAAGTGTACAAGGAACAAGGACGAATATACAGTGAGCCTTCCCCTGGGAGCCCTCCCAGCTTCCAGCAGTCAGAGGATTAAGAGCATCCTGTGCTGGAGACTGCGTAGATCTAGCACACTCTTGTTCTTGACTGCAAAGCTCTCCTTCGTGCATTTATCCAATTCCTTTTACATGCAATCCTTGCAACAGCATGCAGCAGGGAATTCTGCACATTAACTAGATGTTGCCCAGAAAACAAAAACATCCTTTTGCTATGAACCCACTGCTCACCCCCGTGCTGCAGGAGTGCTCCAGAGACACTACCAATCTCATGCTCTCTTTCCTTGATAGTGGGGAGACCTCATGTTTGGAGCAGTTCCCTGGGTACCTGGCCACTTCCTCAAGTACCACTAGCACTCCCTTTGCTGAACAGCTGAACGGATTCTTACCTGTCCATAGCTGGCTAACTACCCATCCATTGCAGCAGGGAGATGCAATTTTAAGACGATGCCATGCTTAGGTCCCTTTTGAGCCCAGAGACTCATTAGTTTGCATGGTTCAGCCTTTGACAAAGCAAAGCGGGGAGCAGCAACTCCAGCTGCTTTTGGCTCCTTCACCCAAGGGAGAAGGGTGCCCAGCTGATGTGGGCTTGATGGGGGTGACATTAAGCAGCAGTCTGGAAAGGGGCTCCGGGGCCAAGCATGGCACAGCCCTCCCAAACCACATGCAGAGTGCACCAGGTTTTATGAGCTACAGTGCTGGCAGTTTAACACCAGGCTTAGCTGAGCTGGGCTAGACGCTGGTACAGGAGAAAAGATCCGCCGACCTACTGCGAGCCTGGGAGCTCCACAAGCACACCTGGGAGTCCCGCTTTACCTTCTCAACTGGGGTGGCATCTGAGCGAAAGGGAGCTGCTGAAAGGAAAATTAACACACCTGGAAGCATGCAATGCCACCTTGGGTGAGAAACCGCATAGCCTGCTGCACGGTGGGGATACAGTTATCCGCTTCTGAGACACGGATCTGCCAGAGAGGAAAAGGGCTGGCACAGGATTAGAGCGCGTACCGTTCGAAAGTCCTTAGATCCTGTGTTTGCACATGCACAGGGCCAGATCCAAGGTTCACAGGCTTTCTGGTAGCTATTCATCAAAACATTTGCATTGCCAATTTGGATAACATTCGTTAAAATCTATGTTTAGTTTGCGAGGCTCACGCCAGACTGTCCAAATAAATGACCCACTGAATTAATCTCTTTTCCTAACGTTATCTCCCGATACTTAGGATGACTTCATGCCAGATACCCTGCTAAAGAGATGAGAGTTGCGTTGGGGGAGGAGTGGAGGGGGGCTGCTCAGGGGAAGAGCCCAGCCGATATTCATTCTGTTTCACTCCCCTGTGAGTCCCCTTCCATCACACTACTGAGCACAACACAATTAGTGAAAAGGGCCCATTTTTCCTCCAGGAGCCAAGGTCCCAAAAAGGTACAGCTTCAACATCATTAGCAGTTCATCTTCTTAAACCTCCGGGCAGCCCCTAGGCAGATCCCCTCATGCAAACCCCACCCCCCTCCCCCTTTTTGGTGTCTGCTTATCAAACTAATGAAGCACATCTAGACTGAAAGGTCTTGGGGTAGAAGACAGCAGCTTAACCATGATTCAGTACATGTCCTTTCCCCTCCTCCTCTTTATCAAATAAAGCAAGCAGAATTTCCTACACTTAAATGGAAGGGAGGAGGAAGGAAGGAGGGTAAGGGGAGGGAGACGTTTGTCTAGTAATTCCCTGCAGAAGGAGATGTCTGTTTACCTTCTTTGACTGAGCACTTGCATATTAAAAAGGCTCTGCTCCTTAGCGGACAGGATTTATCAGTGCCACATTTTCTACCTGATAGGGCAGAGCTGGCGATGCCTGCTCCAGGTAGCCAGATAATAAAACAACTCCTAGTGACCTTCCCCGTGCCCTTCTCTGAGCCCACTCTGTGCAGGAGAGCCAGCAGAGGATGCAGAGGCAGCTGAAAGCCGAGAGCTGTGTGGTGGGGAAGGATGCTTTGCGTGCCATGGTCCTAGAACAAGAACACCACTGCAAAAGCAATGAAAGCACAACAAGGCTCCATTAGCTTTTTTCCATTCAGTGATATCCGGAAAGACAATTTCCAGCTTTAGGTAAAAACACATAAACATCTTTCATCATGTCACTGACCTAAATATAGATGATTACTTCAAGGCAAGTGAAAAGAAAAAAAGAGGAGGAAAAAGAGCCCTATTCTTATACCTTCAAAAGCTACGAAGCCTTACAAGCAGACTGCAGCGAAGGGGAGCAATAGATAACCAGTCAGATGTGAAGAAAGAGAATGCATGTTCTCGAATGAGTGTCCTGATGGACCATTATTCTGTGCCCAGCATTCATCCTCCTGGATGACACAGACCTACCTCCCTGTGCCCGTCTGCCTTGGGCGGCTCCTGGGCTGCCCCCTCTCTGCACAGGCACCCACACCCGTCTCCCTGCTGCCAGCCGGGCACAGCACAGCAAGCAGGACCTTTTGTTTTGGCATAAAGCCTCCAGAGTTCAGATTCACATTAACCCCATCTTAGTCAGGCCACTCCACTCCCCAAAAGGGTCAGGCTGTGTTTTCCAAAGGGACATAAACAGCCCTCAGACCCAGGACACACGTGTGAAAGCCACAAGTCACACCAGCCTTCAGCAGCACTGGAGCACCAACCCAGCTAAGAGCAACGGAGCATGCCTTCTCCTGGGCTGGCCTCACACCAAAGCCAGGCTGCACTCCTCCTGCCAAGAGAAAGTGGCTTTGTTCACTGTACCTGGGCGGGTTCACAGCAGCACTTCTTGACACTGCAGCACCAGGGACTCCCACCACAAACAGGCTGGAGGGTGCTTGTTTATCTTACACACACTGGCAGCACAGGGATGCACAAGCAAGCTCTTCCCACTAACACAACCCAAGTACTAAATAGCAGTGATAAATCACAATCCTCTACACTTAATGCATGTCCTACAATTCTTAACTGCAGAACCACACTTTACAATCCTCACTGCTATGTGCTGGGGACAGAATTAAGTACTCAATTGCCCCCTGCCTCAGTTTACCCCTCTACATAAATGGTACATCAGCAGCTAGTGCAGAAAAACTACCATCTTGGGCAGTGTACAGTCTGTGTTACAGGGATTTGCAAAGACAGCTGTGCATAACCTGCTGTTCGCTTTAAATCAAGTAACACACACTTAAATACTATGTGTTCTGAGTCACAGTTGTCACAGCTTCAACTCAGTCTTCATTCTGCTGGGTTAGAGGGAGCTTTGCCTGAGGAAGGACTTTGGGAGCAAGAAAGCTATTGTTTCCATAATAAAAAAATATTCTTGTCAAATAAACTGGATATTCTTTAAGAAGAGTTTAGTAGGGATACCTCCTTTTCATAAGCACTCGCTGCCATACAATATGTTCCCAAGGTTTGTGTGACCGCTTGCTGCTGAGGGACTGACACGCCACTTTGAGTTTAGGTGCCAGAGACTGCCTTCATTTAGACCCAAGCAGTGCTTTGCTCCCTGACAGTAGACTGCCCTGCATTTGCAGCACTACACTTGGTTCTTCTGAGACAAGGCAGTAGAAAAGCTCAATCGATTTATTGTGCCTGCTTTGAAATCTTACCGCATCGGAAAGACCTATGGACATATCAACCTCATCGCGGACCAACCATGCAGAGTACAATGTTGGCTGAAACCCAAGGAACCTACAGGACCTTCTTTTCAAACAAGTTTGAAAAATCGTAACAAATGACAAATTTTTCGCTCCCATTGACATGGATTGAGTCGGTTCCATTAGTGCAGGTGAAACAAGCATGTGGATTTGGGTGTCAAAAGGCAAAATAAAAACCCAAACCAAGGAGCTGGAAACAATGGCTCAGGGAAGCCCTCCCTCGCAGACATGAGATTTGCAGGGAACCAGCCCTGACTCCATTAAACAGAAACGTGCCTGTGACACCAGTGGCTCTGCCAGCGCATGACACCCGCACGCTCAATCCTGTTTGCAGCTCTGCGGGTCAGTCGGTTTAGTGAGGTCGCAGGCCTGGGCTGCACTCTTGTGCCTTCCTCTCTTGACTATTTGCTACACAGAAATAAGCAGTGACCAAAAATAGCAGCACAACAAAACCAACATGGCATCAGACAGCAAGTCACCAATGGTAACTGCACAAAGCTTTCTCTCCTCAGGACACTGGTTCAGATGTGGGTTGTGCCACAAGTGAAATTGGAGCCAGTGCCTTCCGGTTTTGTTTTGCCCAAAATACCCCAAAACTATTCACAGGACGTTAGGAGTTGGAAAGGACCTCAAAAGATCATCTAGTGTAACCCCCCTGCCAGAGCAGGATCACCCAGACTAAATCGCACAGGGACGCATCTAGGTGGATTTTGAACATCTCCAGAGAAGGAGACTCCACAACCTCTCTGGACAACCTGTCCCAGGGCTCCGTCACCCTCACTGGGGAAAAGTTTCTCTTTATGTTTACATGGAACTTCCTATGATCCAGCTTGCACTCATTGCCCCTTGTCCATCTTTGTCCAGTGATGGCCAGGATGCCATCTGAGAAGAACCTGGCTTCATTCTCCTGACTCTCGCCCTTTACATCTTTATAAACATTAACAAGGTCACCCCTCAGTCTCCTCTTCTCCAAGCTAAAGAGGCCCAGCTCCCTCAGCCTCTCCTCATAAGGAAGGTGTTCCATTCCTTTGATTGTCTTGGTGGCCCTGCGCTGGGCTCTTTTGAGGAGTTCCATGGCCTTCTTGAACTGAGAGGCCCAGAACTGGACAGAATATTCCAGGTGCGGTCTCACCAGGGCAGATCCCAGCTGCAACTGGCATTCTTCTAAGAGTTCCTGACCAAAATCAGACATCGGTGTCTCCTGCTGGGACCCCCAGGTTTGCTGGGATCCCAGAGCTGGATGGAGAGAAGGTGACCAAGTGGTAGTCTGCAGTTAAGCTGCCCAGAGCCATTCTTGCCCCCTCACCTCCCAAGCAACTCTGTCCATGAATGGAAACATAGGAATGGTTTTGTGGAACTTCACAGTATCACTACAGATTATAAAATACACTGCACTGTCCGTGCTGCGAAGCCCTGGGAACCACTGGGACACTTCCATGGAAGACCCATGTTTAGCGAAGGTTTCTCTTTCTGATGTGGCTTTCAAACAGCATTTCAGTTGAGGGATGAAGGCTACAAACAGTGTCAAAACCCCATATTCTGTGCTCACAAAATACATACTGCTAAAACTGACAGCGGAAGCTAAAAGCCACGCTTTCAAATCCATAGCAAAAGTTGCTTTAATTTTGTTTCCTCAGAAATGCACAGATACTCTTTCGTGCAGGCCACTTCCCATGTGTCATAATGTGGTCTTTGACACAGAGGAATCCACACAGTACCATGTTTGTAAAATCTGCTACCAGCCTGATATGCCTCAGAAGACTTCTCCAACACTGTCAATCTTGTGCATATACCCAGCTGGCCTGCATGTAAAGACTACTAAAAAGAGCTCTGGTAGCCTCCATGATGGGTGCTTGCTGGGCTGGTAGGTTCTGTGCTACCCAACTTTCAAGGCAGCATGGGGGTTGCTCTTCAGTGCATGTGTCCACGCAAGTAGAAAGAGCTTTATGAGCACATAGTAGGGTAGAACAACCCACTGTGAGGGATTTGCTTTGAAGGGCTGGCACCAGCTGGATTACTATTATTTCTCTCTTATGTTCCACTATGTCTCTTCTTTCTAAGACATATACCTGAAGCTGCAGATCAAACCTAAATTCCCATATCCTTTGAAATCTTTCATCTACCACTCCAAGGGTTGAAGAGAAGAGCTGAAGACAGCACCAGGCCAATGCCAGGTCCACAGCATTAAACCCTGCAGAGGATTATGCTTGAGTTACAATAGTGTTCTCTGAGGTTTAACATATGCAGCGTGTTTACACTCCACTCTCCATTATCATGCTGCTTAGCCTCTTTATCATTTTAGCTCGAGGTAAAAACTTACTCCTCCCTACACAAAAGACCTGCTTTTTACCATCATTATTGAATGTATCTCACCACTGTTAACACTCAGATGATGTGCAATCTGAAGTTAAGCCTGCTGGGTCAAAACCAGGGGAACTAATGGGAGCCTTGTCATCAAAACTGCCCTGGGGAAAAAACGCAGCTCTTCAGGAAATTTGTGTGAAAATAAACCCTAAACGCACACAAGCATACAAACATACACCACACAGGGACTGCATACACGGTTTGACTATGAGTGCCCTGACACACGAACCCATCTGTACAACGAAAACACCCAGAGGCAGCAAGAACACAAGTGTGTCTTTTCTCTAAACCTCCTCCCTGATCATGCCACCATGAGGGTTCTGCCACTGGTAGCCAGTGCCACGGCCTGGCTGAGCTGTATGCGGGAGGCCAGGAGCCAGCCTGCCCCGGCCGCTCCCTTTGCTCCCACCCTCAGTTGGAGCAGCAAAAGCAATGCAGCTGGAGGGCTGTGAGGAGGGAAGATGTGCGGGATTCAGGAGCTGCATGGACACAACGAACTAAAGGGATGGAAAACCTGCATGGATAAAGCCTGAAACCATCTCAGGAGTATCGGGGCGAGGGGGGAAAGAGATATTCCACGAATCCAGTTTCTGTAACTTGACAGAGAGACAAGCTTGCTCTACAAAATGGGAATCTGGAAGTCAGGTCCTGGTTTTATCCCTTTTTAAGTTTAGATTGGTATCTGGATTGCAGATCCCAGCTGAGTCAGACAGGCACCTTTCAGAGCATGCCACATTTGCTGTTAGCTTGTGTGCATTATCACACTGTAATCAGTCCAATAGCCCATCTCTTATCTAAAATGTAAATACTAATTTGAGGGCTCAGAGGGAACACAGTTATTTTATTTTCAGTTAAAAAAAAAAGAAAAAGAGGAGGAGGCCTGACATCATAACAGTAATTTATGATTTTAGTAGTGTATTATCATCGGGTAATAACAGCAACTCGAAACTGCCAATTATCTCATAAGAGGGGTATCACCTTTTCTATTTTGAATGACTCCATCGATAAATGCAGGTTCTGCTTGCTAGCACTCCGTCACATAATCAGTGGCCTTACAGCAGGAGAGAGGAGTGCATGAGAAAGAGAAAAACAAACCTGCAAACACACAAACACTTGATGTGAACTAAGCTCTTGGCTCAGCAACAGAGGGAGGGGGCCGAGGGGGCTGGGAGGAATCGCCGGGAGCAGTCGGCAGGTCACACACACAGAGTGTGCAACAGCAAACTCAGTTTACAAAGAGACATCTGTTCCATTACTTCGATGCATTGTGGCTAATTACATCCTGGCCCGTCTGTGAAATGACAGCCACTTATTCTCCAGTGAACCGTAAAATCTGTACATGTTCGATGTGGGCAGTGGGGAGTAAGAGGAGTGCAGGGAAGTGGGGGGGTGCGGGGGGAGGGAGGATAGAGACGGGAGAATGGCAAAGGCAAAGTACCAGGAAAACGTAGCATGTTCCTCTTACCAGTTTGGTGTTGGGAAAGCAAGCCACTGGAAGAAGGGCCCTAACAGAGCAGTGCTGTTTTGATGCAGGGCTGCGATGCCCACACTCACCCGAAGCTCCTCACTTCCCATCTTTGCCTGCACAGGGGGAGGGAGATGGTGCCAGCACCAGAAATTACACCAGACCTGAATCCGTGTGCTTTACTCGCAGGTTTCTACAGCGTTTCTGCCATTGCTGGTTTTACCTTCCTTACCTACTGGTCTTACAGCTTTGTTAGCAGCTCTTCTCCTATACACCAATTTAATTTTAAGACTTAGGTGAATTAAAACCAAGGACTTCTCATCTCCCATCACCTCCCACAGATTTTTAGAACTCTGAAGGAAGCTGCAAGAAAATGAATCTCACCTCAATGTTTCTAAAAAACAAAATGGGCCTTGCATTCAAGTGTGATTGCAGAAAGCTGAGTCAGATAACACAAGGCAAATCACATTTCCAGACCTAGAGTCTCTAAAAGCCAAGGTACAGCATTCAGCACCATACAAGCTAACCAGGGTTAAATCCCGATCCTAGTCCGTCTGTCAAGAAAACCACAAACTTTTCAGTAAACATGGGTTAAACATCAAAGGAGTGAGAGGCTGCCAGGGTTTGAAAGTCCTAACTTGTGTTAGGGCAACAGTGGCATTGCTTGATGCCAGTGCAGAGCTCACATGGCAGCGGCTCCACCAGGAGCTCTCTGCTGGCTACTTCTCATCCCGTGTCCAGCTGCAATCCCCACTGCTCAGGCTCCTGCAAAATGTCATGTTTCGGTGACTCTGGTGAACAGATTGCTCAGGTGGTGTCAGCGGCCAGTCAAGCCATTAAGGAGGCAATTAAAAAAAAATGGCTCTGTGGTTAAGAGAGGGGGACAGGCCAGAAACAAAGACTGGCTGCTCAGTGAAAACCGACCAGCTCTATAACTGGGGGGCACTGCTTTTGTTCCGGGATTCCTGGTTGAAAGCATCACATTTCAAAGAATGTAATCACAGCTCATGGATTTGAGCAGAATTTGCTCAGTGCGATGAACTGCTCACTCCCAAAATACAGCAAAAATAAGTGTATGATGTAGGAGAGTAAGGAGGATTGCTTGTATCACCTACAAGCCAAAGCTGTAGGAATCTGATGATGCCTAAAACCAGTATTGCAACAGCCAAGCTAAAGAAAGCTAGAATTCATTCTGGATGGAATCTCTTCTCGCATTTGGCCACGGGCTGAAGGGACATTCTAATCCATCCGAATCCCTGACCGCACCATATCCTGCAGGTGTTATGGCCATTCAACATGGCCAGATTTAGAGGGGAAGAAAAAGACAATCTATTCACTTAGATGATACACAAACAGATGCAAAAAAGGGAAGCGCTCTAGGCAGCTGGTTTGTGTTCACAGCTTAAAGCAACACCACCTGAGGCTGAAGCATCAGGAAGAGTAGCGCGAGCATGATGGTTTTGCTCCAACTTTAAAACTAGCCTCTGCAGCTGTAGGGAAACCAATGTAACAGGGGTAAAAAGGGTAGGGACCCGGTGTTTCTGCCAGGCTGGAAGTAAAAGAAACTGGAAAGTTTAATGGATTTTTCAGTAAAATGTTCACCACTTCCTCCAAGCTTTCATTTGCATTCTGTGGTTTCCGTTTTAATCCTCCTTTCCTGACAAAGGCTTCCACACTTCTTAAGGCCAGAATGAATATTTACAGTCACCTCGCTCTTGAAACAGAGGTCACAGAGTCTCTGGCAGTAACATATGCATGAAACTTGTAAGGTCTGGTTGTGATCAAGCAGAGATCCTCCAGTGCAGCCTTGCAGAGAGCCCTGTGCTCTGCTTGGGGAAGCTCCAGCTGTAGGCCTTCTGCTGGGGCATGAGGATGCCAAAGAGTGATGTGTCTGCAGGCCAACCCACCTCTCCTGTGTAAAGGCAGTGGCAGCAGCACCTTAGCTCTGTGTGGAATAGAGAGGCATCTTCATAATGGACAGGGTGACTGGCCAGGTTTTGAAGGGTTTCTCCACGGGGTGATGCAGAAAACCCTACAACTTCAAGCTCTGGTAGTGGTTGGTGTTTTCAAAACTCAAGAGGTAAAGCATAGCTCTTCAAAAGCACCTGCTTTGACTGACAGAATTAAAGCACAGGGCTCAGTATCACTGTACCTGACAAAACCTGGAAAGGCATCTGGGCAACTGAATGGTGTCAGTAACTCAGAACGGATGATACACCCATTTTACCAATTTCACTGCATGACAGGCGATCGGAGAAGGCAAACCAGGGGGAAGGAGAGGGCTGAGTGAGCTGAATTCAATCTTGCAGTGGGTTCCTCTGCTGGAACAGCTGGTGCATAGTCCATAGATAAATGCAGGATTTCGTTTTCATGGACATCAGGCTGCCTTTCCTCACCAGCACTAAACTCAGCCTCACAAAAGAAAAAGATTAACAGAAAAAGCAGCTCACAGTGTGTAACTCTACAAAGCTTACAGGAAGGATTTGTAGTAAATTAATATCACCAGCAACCATATTGTTCACAGAACCTTTTGGTGTAAACTGTGATTTAGTTGGCTAACACGTTAGCTATAAGATCCAGCAACCTCAATTATGCCTCTCATTCCCTGCCCGCGCAGAGGGACCTCCTCTATGCACTGCCTTAATGATTAACTTCGTTTCAGCCATATTTTTGTTGTATGTATTGACCCGTCACTTCTGATCATTCATCTGGGCATGATGGTCTGCACAGCATCTTAACCTGCTCTGGTGTCTGAAGCCTAAATGTTCTGCAGTAGGTTATCACAAGTTCAACCTAATGAGAATCAAGAAAGCATATCAGGTGCAGGCCCAGGGTTGATCCTGAGTTCATTCTGATCTGAAAAAATTAAAAGATATATTCCCCCTCCTCTATTTCACTTCTCATTTGCCTTTCACACTGTATATGGACACCCAAGGTGAGTTTCTCCTCTCTTCTCCAGCAAAACCTGTGATAACTGGAGAAGAGCATCTGGGTGACATGCCAGGAGTCAAAAGTGAAAAACGCAGCAATGGGAGACAGCAAGGCTTTTTAATCATTCCCTTTAAAATGCTGCGTCCCCCTGAATTTGTGTGGTGCGAATTCTTGCTCCTATCTATTTCAATAAGGAATGAAAAATTTGTAACAAAGGACATCTGTTCTGTAAACGCAAAGCTTCCAGCTCTTCAATAAAGATTGGGAGGAAAAAACAGTCCCTGAGACTTTCAGGAGTTTCCCTGTCAGAAAGCAGAGCCATCCTTGAAGCCTGTGTGGCAAAGTGAAATCTGCCTGCTCTCTCTCTTTCAGAATCTGTCCCTTCTCTCCCTACTGTTGCCTGGTGTGAAAGCCCTTTTAAGCCATTTTCCCCAGCTATAAAACTAAGGTGACCACCACAGGGTTTCAAAGACATGGCTCTATGCTTCCTCTTAGGTGCATTCTTCAAAGGCAAGGGAGGCATGACTTTGCAAAAGCTGAAAGCATTCCCAACCAGCAGCTGGAAAGAGCAAAGTGCTAAATTCCTCCCCTGAGAACCTTCCCCGTTCACAGAGAGATGCCACTGTTACGAGCCTGGTTACACACTCCCCTCAGAGTTCCTGAGCTGATGATGCTCGTCCCTAAAGTAGGGCAGATGCACGCACTGATTCTTCTTAGTGGAGAAGACTGCAAGCCAACTGCTACTTATTCTCCCATTACCTGGTTACAGTCTTGCTGCTGAGGTGATTAGACAGCAGTGCATTAAGAAACAAGATGAAAAGAAGGAAACAATCATTTTACCTTAATGGAAAAGAGAGAAGGGGGATATTTGTCTCTAAATTTGAAGGTTGATATAAGCGTCATTTGAACCAGCTCTAAAACAGTAGTCCCTCAGACTTATCAGACTTATGCTGGCAGAGAACTGGTTAGCTTGGGTCTTCAAAAGTTCATATAAAAGGCACTGAGAAGAAAACTTCATGAAGATCTGTTAATTAAGGAGCCAAGAGGGGAAGAGTTTTAGGTAAAGGAACGCCACACTAAGTAAGGAAAACAAAACCTGGAAGAGGCATTAAGAACATGTGTACACACACGCAAAATATACATGGCAGCTACGTGCGTAACTGCTTGGATCGCTGCAATCAAACGCAAGGTCTTCTGTGCACAGACACAAACCTGAATAGGAACTGATTCTGAAAACGTAGAGCAAGGCAAATTACATTTACTTTTACAGATGCATGCAAAAGTGACAACCTCAAGGTGCTTCAGAAAAGCGATCCCAGGAAATAAACGAAACGCGGATGCAAGCTGTAGCAGGAATGTGTTCACCTGCGTGTCCTGAGCAGGGGGAGAGGGGAGAAGGGAATAGAGGGGCCCTATTTTGTCATGGGACAGGCTCAGTGCTCCTTTTCATAAGAACCCATAAAACCAAACTGCAAATGTAACACAGCACACATCTGACTTGTGCCTGCGACTACATGGCACAGCGATGCCATGCACTGGGATTCATTTAGGCAGTGGCAGGGCAAAGCATGGGTGCTAAGCGGTCTAAGGGAAAAGCTTACTCACTGGGAAGGTCAATCCTTAGAAAGTGTATTTCAAGGAATTTGGAGCATTTATTCAAATAAAGCTAGTGTGACTGTGGTAGCTTGGAGGAAAGGGCTGTGTTTATTTCTGATGTGCACACTGGGAAGTGGTAGCAGAGTTGGGCTGCCCAGGATGTCTGAAGAAGCACCGGCAGGAAGAGATTGGAGCTCTGCCTCCCAGTCCTTGGCCACTGACCTTGGCGCTTAGGCTTCCAGAGCGTAACACTCAATTACTGAAACGGCCGCTGGCAGAATAAAAATCATGAGTTTAAGCCCCTCCACGAGGCTGCTTTACAGTAGCTGCAAATGCCGCTTCCCAGAGATGGAGCAAATATGCAGCTGGACCCTGAGTGTGCCGGGGCTGCTCACCACCTCGTTCGGCAAGTACATCAGTCCCAGTACACCAGCCCTCCCGGATGGTCACAATTAGCGCGCTTGCTTGTGAGAGACCCGAGTCATTAGCTGGTGTAGAAAGTTAATCACCTGTCCGCCATTACAAAAGGGATGGTCCCTTCAGGAGAAAGGTCGGTGGCTGGGACCACTCAGGGGACAATGTCTGTTCTCTAAATGGTGCCCTATGAATAAATCACTGTCTAAAACCCAGGGCTTCTAAACCTCTGCAAACACAAACACTCACAAAGTATAAACATTAAAAAATGATTCAGAATAAAAACACCTCCCCCTGAGCCCCAGCTTTCTAATGCCATCTCTCTGGTTAACCCCTCCCTGCCCAGGCTACCCTGTGCTTCCCTGAGTGTGTTTTGTTGTTCCCACAGAACATTATTTGTTGAAATAAATATGGAAATAAGGCTGAGCAAGACAGCCAGACTGAAATAAATTCATCACTCATGGGCTCTCAAGGGAAGAAAACCGCGCATTTTTTCTAAATGATTATTTCTGAAGCACTGAAGGAATGGCTATATCACTAATGAGGCCAGTGCTCCATGACTGCTGATTATAAATGACCTAAAAAGAGACAAGGGGATGGTGTATGTGTGTATAGGGGGATGGGAAAAGAGATGAATTGTTCTTCCTTAGGATCCGGAATCTTCTCCCCAGGCTCCTCAAAAGTCTGAGAGCATTTGTGGTTCACCACAAAGGCAGGCCTGGCATATTTACAGCCACGCAAGGAAGTTTGGGCTGCAGTGTTGGGCTATTCTAACAAGTAGGCATGCGATTTCTCTCTTCCCTTGATAGGTCACCATCTATTTGCTGCAATAATAATTAAAAAGGAAAAGGAGCTCACAGTCACCCCTGGGTCTAAATTACAGGTCCTGCAGGTTGATGCAGCCAGACTGGAGGCACAAGGAGGCTAAAACTAGGAAAAAGACTCACTTATGTCTTCTCTCACTCGCTAATTCCCATGGAAACAAGCAACTCACGACAAATGACTCTATGCTTGCAAAAATCTTACTCATATGTTTTGCTGGCTACCTTCCCCCACAGCTTCAGGTCGAACAGATGCATTACACACACAGCCACCCCAGAGCAGGGCTGCCTGTAGAACAGGACAGGATGCCAGCCACAAGCAGCAAAATCAGCAGTGTGAATTCAGGGAATAATACAGCAATTTGGTGATACAAAGCTGCACCTTTCAGATTCCTAGCACTTATATCGCATGACATGTAGAATTGACAGCATCCAGGAGTAAAAGATAAAACCTAAGGGACAGTCCCTAAGACAACATGACCCATTACCCAAATGGGAGCATAGTGAGAAGGTGGGATTTACTTATTTATCAACAGTTTGGTTTATACACAGAAACTACCTGGGACACCTTGATGAGCAGAGATCTGAAAATGAGCTTCTGCAGAAGCTCAGACAAAGGAGCCCTGACAGAGAGTGGATGGATTATAGTCATGCACAGCTGCTGGAGGTTTAATAACACTTTCTGAAGACTGTCCCCTTTTGCAGGCAGCAACGTCCTCTTGCAAAAACTGACAGGGTTAGGGAGATGCAGCTTTACTTCCATCAAGACCCTCCCAGCTTGCGTGTGAACTCCAGGTAGCAAACAGACACCTCAGCATACAGGGTCAGGCCAGAGCTCTTGCTATCACCTATAACCTCTGTTTCAGCTGTCTGAAACAGCTCATCATGTCAGAGTTACTGTGGTATCTGTGGGGAACTCCAGGAGACTTTTCTCCCTCTCATGGGACAGACCCTTTCCCTGGAGCCCAGGATCACTCGCTTATCCCCTCACAAAGACCGAGAGCATGCCTGGACTTAGCACAGCTGCTAAATACAGGGACAGGGAAGAAAAGTTAAACTAAGTTTCCCTCCTTCTCCCAGGTCATTTGTCATAACCCTTTATAGCTAATAACCTCTCTGTAAAATTTATAAGCCAAGTTAGAGAATTACAGAATAGGGAAATAATTCACTAATAGCCTATATAAGGTGGTTTAGAAATCCTGTAGGAAAGAACTCCAATATATTAAATGCCACAGGTTTCAGAAGTAAATGCTGTAGTTGTCGCTGTTTTTAACCCTATCATGTTCAGCAGTCCTAGATCTATGCAAGACCACTTTAAGCCTAGTCAGTATGGCAGCTCTTCTCTCCAAAACATCCCTGCAGAGAGCTCAGGCCACTGGCCAGCCACACACAACCTTTGCTGGAGCCTATTTCCTTCTCCTCCCTCAGCGGGTACAGAGGGGGTTCCCTTCCCTCTCCTCCTGTAAGCATACCTACAGGCAAATGAAGTACTTCGTTTGCTTTTCCAAAAGCCTTGGACTACCTCACCGCAGAAGGTAAATCTGACAAGCAAGTGAAGAGCGTCCAAGGGGGTTACACTGACTCCCACTTGCTTGGAGCAGGGAGCATACAGAAATCAGGCCAGATGCTGTATCGGTATCATTTCTGAAGTACTCTAATGAATCTGACCCCAGGCTGAAGCTTTAAAAGAGTGTAGTGGCATGTCAATGTAAACAGCTAAAACTAGTGTCATGTCAAGTGGTAACAAGGCCACTGCTGTTTTTACAAGCATCGTGCACTTAGGAGATAAAAATGAGCATCCTATCAAAGCCCACCACGAGTTGCCCTTATCGCTAGTGAGAAGAAACAATGCCCCCACATGATTGCTGTTACTCGGTGCCACCGACAGCAAGTCCAATTTCTTACAAGCTGTCCATTAGTATGATGAAGAGACTAATAACCACCACACATGGGTTTTTATCTTTTCTTTTTCCCGTTGTTGGTCCACTGGCAAATGCTAATAGCTTTCTGGGGCTCCTTTAAATAAACAGAACTAATTACTCCACACAATGACACCATGGCTTACAGACAACTAATTATGTCATGGAGGGGTTTCTCAACGTGCACATTTATTTGCAGAGGGCCACGTCTAACATGAAGCAAATTTATTCAGCCTTTATGCTATCAGCTGGTACCAAAATAACACTGAATACACAGTAGATCCAGATTGCAAAACTTGAGCAGGCAAGCTCTCCCAGGAGGCTGAAAAACAACACATGGAGTAGGCATATTACAGAACATGTGTAGCCGCGTCGCTGCTAGCCTCCTGCGCATTTAATGTGGTGCCATGGCACAGACTGGAACTGTTGTGTAAATAAAGCTCTGCTTTCCTTCACTCACATTTGCTATACGTTGAACAGGCAATCACCACTTGCTATGCCTTATGCCCCAACTACGAGTCTTGCTGGAGGAATAATGGAAATCCTTGTCCAAAAAAGCACAGAACTGAACAGATGGGCAACAAAACAGACAAGATACACTGGGAAACTGTTCTACCCCTAAGAAGTGAAGTGACTCACTGTGTGTCATGCGGCCAGCTCTGTTAGAGGCTGGAAACAAACTGAGGGGTCCCGGACACCCCCTCCCTTTTTAGACAGGAGATAGTGTCAAACCAAAACTATGGGTTTTTAAAATAGCCTTTGCAGGTAGATACCTAACCAACAAGATGGGTTCATACCAAATTATTCAAAGTGGATGTGATTGAATGCCTTTTTGAGCTCCTGCAAACCCGAAAGGACTTTGTTCTTCAAAGTAAGATGCTCAGTGAGAGAATTTTTTAAGGTGTGCAGC
This sequence comes from Laterallus jamaicensis coturniculus, assembly GCA_022605575.1. Taxonomy (NCBI): domain Eukaryota; kingdom Metazoa; phylum Chordata; class Aves; order Gruiformes; family Rallidae; genus Laterallus; species Laterallus jamaicensis. Next base: position 11,619,493 of record JAKCOX010000005.1, read on the forward strand.
CCCCCCTCCCCCCTGCATAAAAAGCAAATGACAGCATTTGATTTTGCAAGCATTTCTGGACAGCCATAACATACAAACAGTACCTCCCTCTCCTCAGAGACAGTATCCTGAAAGGATGTAGCAAGGACACCTCTCCACACATACTTATAACGATCCTTAGCATTAACAAGAGTTATATGCATAAAAAGCAGCATCTATCTTTGCTAAGCATGTCTGAGTGGCAGATGAACTGATATAAGAGGGCAGAGTATCTTATTTGGAACTATTAGCTGACTGTCTGGTCAAAATATCTGTGTAGAAATATATGCCCAATTATACATGCATTCAACTCTCATTCGCTCATCAAGACCACCTCCACCTCTACAAAGAGCTTGGTGCTTAACTCACCATTTCAAGTGTTCGAGTCAACGGGTTTCATGACAAAGTGGAAGCCTTTACAAAGGGGTTTCAGAAACCTCATTTAACATGCAGGCCACTGTTTTCTGCAATTCTCTGAGGCTCTACCTTCCTCCTCTAAACAAAAAGATGTTTTTTACAGAGAGGAAACTGAACTACAGCTTGCAACCTCACTGTAAAAGTGCAGCAGAAACAGGAGACCAGTAGTTTTCTCAGGGACCAGGCTGACCTTGATGAGCAGTGTCAAGATAAAAGCTGCAGCGCATGGCCTCCCTCTATGATTTTGCAGAGGAGGGTCACTTCAGTTACATCCCTCCCTGTAGGAACAGACAGCCCTAGCAGAGACCACACAGAGTCAGAAGGGATCCCCCCCTTCAAGAAAGGAACCGCTAGAAGATGACAAGATATGCTCAGAAAGCACATGGAAGCAGAGGGAAGGAATGGCACGGACAAGGCAAAGGGCAAGGCTGCATCATGACCTTGGTCCCTCAGTAGGCCCCTACAGCACAGTGGCTCGGAGAGGCAACCTCCTGCCATAGAGGTGGAAGCCTTGGGAGTAACAGCTGAGCAGGTCTTGTATTTATTAACTAGTGGGAAGGTGGACAAACAAACCTGTTGAGAATCGTGTCATGTTAGGCATAAGGAGGTCATGTGAGGTCCTCATTAAGGGTATCATTACCATCCTTGATTTTGTATTGCCAAATGTTGGGTCACTGCCAATTGACATCACAAAAGGAACAGAATAGGCACAAACAGTTCATTTCTTTTAAGACTGGACAAACAACTTGATTAAAGCAATGAAAAACACCTAACTCCTGAAAAAAAAGCTTCTGCTCAGAACAACCTCCTCTTCCTTTCTGCCTCTGACTTTCAGAACAATTTAAAAGGAGCTATATGTACCTCCATAGCAAGAATACCCATGTCCTAGTTACTGTTTCCCCTGAGGTCTCTTACAGCATTTTTCTTACTTTTATGCTAGGGAGACTAAGAGACAATTACAGAGCAGCCAACCCTGATTGCTCCAAAATCAGGAAGCAAATCTCTAAAATCATGGCACTGGCGTTCACAGAATCATAGAATGTGCTTTGGGTTGGAAGGAACCCCCCTGCCATGGCCAGGGACACCCTCACTAGACCAGGTTGCCCAGAGCCTCATCCAACATGGCCTTAAATGCCTCCAGGGATGGAGCTTCCACAACTTCTCTGGGCAGCCTGGTCCAGTGCCTCATTACTCTGATAGAAAATAGTTTCTTCCTGATGTCCAGCCTAAACCTACCCTCTCTTTCAGCTTGAGGCCACTGCCCCTTGTCCTATCACTACACTCTTGGTGAACGAACAGTCCCTCTCGCACTCACTTGTAGGACCCCTTTTCGTAGTGGTACGCTGCCCTTAGGTCACCCCACATATTTCTTCTTACCATGATTAAGTGTTGTGGTTTTCTCACATTGCCTATTGTTGCAGGTACCAGGTTCAAACTTTGCTTTGCAAGACAATGCTGTTTTCAAAGCACAGAAACTAAGACTCTCGCATAAGCTGGAGCTCCAGGAGCTGAGGCTTCCAAAGATAACACCAGGTATCAACTCTGTGTTAAAATGCAGGCTAGAAAACATGTTTCATCTCCTGTAGCTCAAAGCACAGTGTTCACTCATCAACCCTTCTGAGCTTCGGGAATAGGCAGGAGCCACGTAGGGATTTTGCACCTAGGTCTCTTCATCTACCTGAGTTCCCAAGGCCAACAGCCACACACAAGAGGAGCAGAGTATAAATAACAGTTACATACAGCCTGGCATTACACTCCTGCTCTTAGCTTTACTGTATTTGTTGCAAGAAGATACACACCCCTCCTAGCCTTTCCTCTTAAGGCTACTGGGGTAGCAATTCACATAACGTGTTGATTTTTAGTTATCTCAAGCAAATGTGGGATTTCTAGGTGTATTTTTCCCTCCAAGAGTGCAGCTGCCAAGGGTACAGAAGGACTACCTGTGTTTTGTAATAGGAACACAGGCTCTGTAATAGGAATGAAACACCTTCCTGGGGTTACAGGCTGAAGCACATTGTGGGCTGAAAGGAGGAGAGGCTCCTGGGGCCTCCATACACACCGGTTCCCCTGAGTGGGTGCAGAGATCCACGCGCTCCAATCGCAAGGTGTCACTGAAGGATGCCAGAACTGCCAAGGAGGCTACACGTGCGGGCAGGCACTCTGCCTGCACGACTCCTATTTTCAAATGTATCACTCAAACAGGAGTCCAAAGATGAGCAACACGTGAACATCTTTCTCCAGGAGGAGGAAAGCATTTGTTCCAATGGCTTGACTGTGTCTGAACCACAAGTCTTTTCCTGTGAGTAGCTGCAGCAGGAAAAACCAATTCCCCACAGGATGCAGTTCCACAGGGGTGATTGACATAAGTGGTGTCTACTGACAGGCAGCCTGAAACTTCAGCATTTCTTCCACATTTTAATTCCTCAAACTTCAAGTACTGTAGGATTCAGACCTCAGAAGCCATGAGTTCTGGGGACAGTGCAATGTGTAGTAGCACTTTACACCTTTCCTCTCCTCCTCGCCCCTTCTCTTCATTACACAGGAGCTTTTTTTTTTTTTCCTTCCTAGACTGCTTGCAATTGATACAGGAGAAAGTAGAGGTCACAGGAAGAGTAAAAACACATAATCTAATTTTCATTTTGTCCATTAATCATATGCTATTTCAGCCAGACATTTAAACAAGGTGGAATTCTAAAGCGAGCTCCCAACTGATGGGGGAAGGTTTGCACCAATTCCTGTTGCTGTTGCACTCTTCTGTTTGGGCTGAACAGAGCAGCCTCTCCTCCTTGGACAGAAAAATGTCATCCATGTTCTGTGCTCCTGGAAGTTCTCAAAAGCTTTTTGATAAATCTGAAAGTGTTCAGCTGAAGCTGTTGCTATTTTGTGTGTGGGGATCAATGCAAGCCCAGTAGGAAGCTCTCTATTTTAACGCATTTTTATATGAAGTTGTCAGTAATACTACACATTATCTTAGCTCACAGTAGGAAAGTTTAGAAGTTCCCTGTGTCTGTACCCCTTCTATGCCCTCTGCTATTTGCCAGTCTCTCAGCAGTCAGGGCCAAATCTCCTCTTTCCTAAAGGGAGACAAGCCTGGAAACACAAAAGATGCACAGTCATCATAGGTAAGACTGAGGAGACATAAGCCTTGGATATCCACAGAAGGCATCTTCTTTCTCAGCTGGGATTTAAGGAGTACCACAATATTTGTCACCTTGAAAGATGATGATGCATGGTCCTCAAGCTCATTTACTGATCTTTGTTTAATTCTTTGCAAAAATTGTCTCTCTATGACTTAAGAATGGTCCTTGACAGCTATACTGGGAGCGAGGGCTGAGGAACCCAAAAGGGACTGTAAGAAGGCACGCTTCTCAGTAATCATCTGTCTGTTCAACAGGAGGGGAGCCCACTCCCACTCTTCCTCAGTGTGAGCAGTGTAGGGAGCCCAGCAACTCCATAAACAAGGAACTTTCAGTATTTCATATGGTTTCCATGTCAGCTCTGTCTCCCCTCTATTCACCACGCTTTTGTCAGACAGAGGAACAGGGCAAAAATTATCCTAGGCTGAGAGGCAAGAGGCCCAAGGACATCCACACCTCCTTGACTAACCTAGAGGGAACAAAAGGACCTCCCAAACTGAAAAGGCAACATGCCCCAGAAATGCTTTCTCTGTCTCTCACAAGACTCTCAAGGGCATCATTCAGCACAAAGTAACATTTAGCAATAGATTCCTTCACTATCCTTTCAAGGTTTCAGAGAATCAGTGGAATGTTTAAAGTAAGAGGAGTGCATATGCACACAAGTAGGATAAGATTTGAGTACATCAGAGACAGGGTTGCTGACAAACGCTTGACATGTTTCAGAAGGATCCTGAGCAGTTCTGCTCTGAGATGGACAACACATTTGCCCACACAGCACTGCCACTCAGGAGTTGCCTTTCTCTACTCTGATGGCCAGTGCATGCTCATCTGTCCTTGGGGAAAACTCTGTTCTGAGCTGCCACCTCATCTTTCTCTAAAAAGTTACATCCTTGTTTCCAAAACTATTTAGGTTTCTTTGGCAAGACCAGAAGTGCTATGAGTCCCAGGCCCAACTTTTAAGAACTACAGGGGTTTCCCAACATGCCAGTGCCACATCAAGTCCCGACACAGGCTATGGAGAGGGCGTGTGGGGAACAAAAGCCCCTTTAGCACAACTCTGATAGAAGCAAGATGACAAAGAGGTAAAAGGAAAGATTTCTTATGCTTTCTTTTCATATTTTGTTTTTGGGTCTGATCATCTCATGGGGCTCCCTGCCAACATCTATGAAACCAGGAATACTGGAAGGACAGCGGGGATTACATTTATCTGTCAGTGTTTCTGATGCGATTGACAAACTACTTTGACATGCTCCTGGATGAACAGTAACACACAATAATTAAAAGAGTTTTCACAGTGCCATTACTGAGCAAGCCATTTGTATTACAAACAACTTTATCAGGGGCTGAGCCAAATCATATTTCACAAGGCAAAGACCTCATCAGAGACCGCAGTTGCAAGGTGAGCATTAAGTAGCCTATCTGTTCATGTTCCTGATCCGAACGTAGCAGGGCAGAGCTAAAATCCTGGCTGTTGCTATATGAGTGTGTTCAGTAAATTACATATTGCAAGCAGCCCCTGGGTGTGCAATCCCATCTCTGCCAACAGACCTTTACATTCTGACAGGGACCTTCAACAGCATGAAATAATCCTCTTCAATTCACAAAAGTATTTTCCAATCTCTGAGATTTAAACTTGCAACTAAACTAACGTGGCTGCTCTGTTAACAGAGCAGATTTTAAATATCCACAGTGGCTGTTTCCCTGCGTGTGCAGGAATTACTGGCTCTGTACACCCGCTTCCAGGGACACTGTCAAAAACAAGAGGGGATTGTGTAAGTGGACCATTCCCAGGCTAAGTATTTTAATGGGTTTCATCTTTTCCCTCATCATGCGTTACTTGAATCAAGAGAATGCAACCCTACTTGCAGGGGGAAAACAGCAGATAATGCAACAGGAGAGCAAAGACAATATGTACAGTGGCCAATTAAAAAAATGACAACAAAAAACAATCTAACACCACCACCACTGGAATGCAAAACACAAAGAGAAACAAGCACGAAAACCCAAGCTTGTTTCTACAGGAAGGAGTAAGCCCAAAATTCCTTCAAAAAACTTCTATTAAATCTGATATGTGCCTTTTAAAATAGATAAAGAAGTTCAACCTTGGAGTGACTGTGTTACTTTAACATTGTCATAATCCTAATTTTTTAATTGCTTGTATGATGACAAGCCCATTAGAAATCATTTTATATGAAATAGTAAAAAATTAGGACAGATCCCCTTTCCCAAACAAGAAATATCCAATTCAAAACTTTTAAGACTAAAAACAAATTCTTCAAATCCTTGCCTACCTTCTATAACTGAGCAAGGAGATTTCCTTCCAAAATAAGCCTGAAATCACCTTTTAAAAAACACCCAAGAACCCCATATGCTGCTTTTAGACTGAGATTTGTGCTTTTCTCCTAAACCCAAATTCTTCCTTTGTGGGCAAATTAAAGTATATTTCAAAAGAAATGTTATGAGTATGCTCAGAAAGACTCAGTGCTGATCATCTTTTTGGTAGACACTGGTTAGGAACAGGGATCATTTTGCCATTTAAAAAAAACAAGCCTAAACCAAATGCCACGAAGACAACCAGAACTCCACCAAAACATGATGGTCACACCCTATTAACCTCTGCTTCTGTTTTCCAAGAATTGCTGAAATAACTTATACCGTGTATTGGAAGACATGGTCCACTTTCTTCCAGAAAATAATCATGAGGAAGACGCCATTGCTAAATATATTTAAAAACCAGAAGAAAGAGGGGGAAATCACAAGCAGTTGGGCAGAGAGAGGTGGGCAGTTTGCAAGAGCATGCAAAAATTCTTGGTCTTCATTACTGTGTGACCACAAGTTTTTTATAACAAGGGCACAGCATTTATGTAACAAGGGATTCACTTATTCGATGCCAAGCCGTGCCTGCATACTACAGGAAGTAAAATAATTACATCATGTGTACTCCCCTTTCTCTCTGGAAGAAAAAAATGTGCCTTTGCACAGTGCCCAACCCCCTGAAATTGTCCCACAAAGCTCCTCAAAGGAGTGATGCTCCCATGAGTGCCAGGAGAGCAGCTGAGGCCGGAGGGTCACCTGCGCTGGGGCTCACTGGAAGTCTGGCTCCCCTAACGCGTGTCGGGACTCCGGTGCACCATTAAAAAGATGTTAAGCTCCTGTGTGTGGAGGTGGCTCTTGCACAGGCCTGAGGTGTTGTTTGCTGTAGGGTACTTCCTGGGGTCCCCATCTGAAAAAGCCCTGGAAGCATTCCTCGGGTACCCACTGCCACAACCACCACCCCGGTCATTTATTGTACTCTGCTCTGAGTATCGGCACTTACTGCCCAACTTCAGACAGCTTTTAGGCAGTGTATGGCCAAGCAGCTTATGACCTGTCTCTACAGTAGCAGACATTATCTTCTCTGAATTAATTATCTGAAACAGCGTACAGCTTCTCCACAAACCCATCTGAATACACTCTGTTCCCTGGTCAAACTACGTGGGTCTGGTTTTCCTGCACAGGGTAAGGCAGGATCTTGCTGCTACAGAGGCTGCAAGCCCCAAATGCAACGCAGCTGAGGACTGAACTGCCCTGTTTCCAGAGCTAAGGCAAGCTCCACATGCTAATTCTCTTCTAAGCCAAAGCATGGGGCTTTGATTTCCTAACCTCAGGATGTTATCTGGCTCCAGTATAGGATTACCATTAGCTCTGTACGTCTGTCCTTACAGCAGGGTCACTGTCATGCCATATGCCACTTGGACAACCTTTATTCTTTCTAGATTTATTTTTTTTTAAATCACAGTGTTCATCTGGAGGAGCCTGGATTCCCTTGGCTTTCAAAAATCTGCTTTGCATTGCTAATGTGCGGGCCTGTAGGCAAAGTTGCATTAGAGAGACAGAGAAAGACACAGAGATACTAGAAACCTGTTAAGATACAAAATGTCTTCAGGGTGCTCTTCTCGGAAATATTAACAAAAAAGTCAGGGAAGGTTTCTCAATTTCCATTTACCAAACAAAAAAACCCACCCTACTTCTTTTCTAAAATGGCTTCTGCATAACTTTGTTAGCCTCAATGAATATTCCTGACCTGCACCAATGTAACCAGAGATAATCCAACCTAGAAAGAGAAGTTACGCTCCACATGGAAGTCATAGTGGGGTGAGTACACACACACAAGGTATCCTGATCCTCTGATACACAGGAAGAAACCTCCCACAAAATTAGCAGACAATTAATTCTCCCCTTTCAGGTACTGTGGTAAGAGAAAAGGTCATAAGTCTCCAGATTGTCGCGCTATCAGAACAACAAAGAAAGGAACTGGGGAATCTGGAGGGAGAATTGAAATGGCTGTTCCAAGATGGATGGCCACTCTTCTGGGACATTAAGAGGACTTTATGCTCATATAGCACCTTTCATCCCAAAGAAACTCAGACACCTTTCTAAATGATATACTGATCTCACAGGAAGACTACATCCATTGAACAGAAGCAGAGCAAACCACATCCACACAGGTGACAGCTATGGGTAGCCAAAGTGCTGCAGAGTGCAGAAGGGCATCCGCAGGAGATGTAGGGCTCTGTCCCCCCACCTGACTGTGCAACCAGAGACTTTCAAATCCCAGGAGAAGAGAGATGTGACATCTTCTCTGTCATGGGGGAGTGCTGAAGCACTGAGCACTGATAGCGTTCCTCCCCATGCCTGGAAAAAAGCAGTCCAACCTAAGCAGCTCATTAGAGGCACCTTGACCCCCACATTGACAGTACTGAGAGGTGAATCAAAGTCTCTTTTGGTTGACAAAAAGGAAGAAAGTTAAAAAACTGTGAAGGCAAGAATAAAAGGGGGTGCAGGGAAGACAATGACCAAAACATGCAGAAGCCACCAGAGAAGGAAAAAAAAGAAGATACAGTTATGGCTGTCATATATAAAAAGCAAACAGAAACACTCCACAGCCATTCAGAAACATAAGCAAGAACAGCAGAATTGTATTGGAGTTGCAAGGGAGATCCAAGGCATGTTCCTGTTGTAGATGAAGACAACAGGACTTCTAATATCTTAAGAAAAAGGAAAGCACAGCAGGTTGGATTCAAGATAAAGGCACCAGAGAAGACAGCCCGTGTCTCACTGAAAACCACCATGGCTTCCTGCCCAACTTCCACACCCTATCCATCCACCACTTTGCCAATGAAAGAGTTCAGCGCAGCCTGCAGATAAAAGAGCAGCACCAGATGCATCCCTACCACAGTATCCACTAGAATAAGGGTGCTCCCTCAGCCCTGACTCAAACCGGTGACCACAGAAACATCACTGGAGAGCTTACACAAAGAGAGTTTTCAAGCAAACTGAGTTATACTCAGAAGCAAAGATAGAGCAAATATAATCCCACCTAGGGTAAATCTGCAGCTAAGCACCAAATGCTTCAAAATAGTCAACAGTGCATCTTCCCGTGCCTCTTGTATTTCCCAATCCCCTCCCATTCTGGGGCATCCAGGTACAGCTGTGAGCTTGCCCATGCCGTGAGAGTAAGATAGAAATGACAAGGAAGAGACTACAGGTTGACCTCATTGCCAGATAAAAACCCATTATGCATGATTAAAACTTAACAAAATGCAATCACATTAAAAATTACTATCATGAAGTGCACAGTGATTTACTGAGTAAATGAATGAGAAATTTATCTGAATAAATAGTCCTGGCCCTACTGCATTGGCAATGCATGAGAACTTGCTGATTGTGAGAAGATCGCTGCTGTCAGATGACATACATACATTGATTTTTCCTAACAACACTAATTATCATAATGGCATCACCACATATATTACATAAAGTTTCCTCTTAGCAAGCAAAAATTCTTTCAAGCCTTAAGGTCCCCAACTGCAAAGAATAAAGACGGAAAGGAAGGATTTACAAACTGCCTCCTTCTCCTTTATTATGCAGATCAAAGGTCCAACCCACTGGATCTTACTTAACCTTGAAGAGGTGGGAACAACATTCAAGAAAGGGCAGGCATTGTGCAATTAAGCTGTGATCACAGTGGGTTGGTTTTTTTTGCATAGCGGTGATCTAATTTTGTAAGGCCAAAAAAAAGCCTTTGAGGAAGAAGAATCTAATCCTAAAGAACTGGGAAAAAATATATCTCCAATTTCATTAAGACGCGCAGGGGGCAGACTGTGCAGTCCTTATGTAAGCGCTCCCATTGACTAGGGCTGTGTAGGTGAGAAAGCACCAAGTTGAAAAGGCAAAGCACAGTCTATTAATAGGAAAACAAAAGTGGTGGAATAGGTAAGGAAAATGGGGAGGGGGAGGGAGAGAGAGACCATGTGGTTCTCAATTAATTGAAAAAAATCAATCACAACAAGCCACTTTTTTTTTCCTTTGAAAAAATCTGAGGTGATAAAAGACCACCTTAAAACCAAAACGGTGCCCTGCCATTCAGTGCCCTCATCAGTGCACAGATTTCAGACTCACTCATGAGGACTTTCCAGAAGTCCATGCTTTATCCAGAGGAACGGGCTTCTCCAGAGCATGAGTAAAACAGATCATTTACATTAATGTTTTTGGGTTTTTTGCACAGCACGGTGTACCTAGAGCAGTGGACTTGAGCAGAAGCAGAGGAAAGCAGACACCTAAGCAGTCTTTGGTGAAAGCAGCAACCTCAGAGTGCACACCCAGGGGAGCACCCAGCCTGCACCAGCCACCCCCCAGCTGTTCTTCTCTATAGCAGTCACAGCGCTGGGAGCTCTGAGGTTACGCTTCCACTCTGCTGTGACTTACACTGCACAGGGCCAAAGCACGCGAATCCCTTCTGACAGGAGGCTTTGCGGGGTGGCTGGGACACATACTGGGTAAGCAGGATGCTCTGGCCAGGTTGGATGGGGGATAAGAAGCCTTGAGAGGTGTTCAAGGCCAGGTTGGATGGGGCCCTGGGCAACCTGGTATAGAGATCCAGGACTGGAGGTTGGTGGCCTTGGCTATGCCAGGGGGGTTAGAACTCTATGATCCTTGGGGTCCCTTCCAACCAGACCATTCTGTGATTCTAAGTTTGAGTGCTGCTAGTCTTTATTCAGCTTCCCCTGCCCAGCTGCAGTGAGAAACATCCTGCTCCCAGCAACGCTTACACACATGTGCATGGCCACACACAGAGAGAAGAGAGAGCCAGGAGTGATACAGTGATTTCCAGTGCAGTGCTTACTCCACGGCAGTCGAGCTTAGGGGCCTCGCTCTTTCTGCAAGCTGCTGCCTTCTGAAGGGCTGCAGTAGTATCCGTCATTCTTTTTTACCTCTTCCTGACTCCCACTCACTGCCACCACTGTACTGTGCCTAACCAGAGCCTTTCCCACTGCTTTGTTAGCATGAACACCCGGGGCTGGCAGTGCACCTGGCTGGCCAGCCATCCCCAGCCAAAACAGCCTCCTCAAGCTGTGAGCACGTCTGCAGGTGACACCTGTGTCCCCTTCAGCAGGGCCCTTGGAAAACAGCCCACCCTTGATGTAACTGGAGTCAAGGATTATTTTTGTTGGTAGTGGTTTGGGCTCTTATCTGAAGCCTGGAAGGACCACAGAGGATGTAATCCCTGTGCTGTCTGCAAAGCAGGTGCAGGACCCCGGCAAGCGTGAACAGAAACTTCTGCAGCAGCACAGTCGGTGTCTCTTCCTGTGTCATGGTGTGAAATTCCAACATCTCCAACATCTGCTTCAGACACACAGGCTTTTTCCCACCGTCCCATACATTTGCCCCACCATGATCTCTTTTACTGAAGGTGCTCAGTAAAGCCACTGGTACCTCCCAGAAACATACATGTTTCTTCTTGATTCTGGACTGGTACAACCCCCATGTGGTAAGATGAATGAGGTAAATACTGCATCAGAGCCACCATGTGCATTGAATTTTACTATACATCCATGTGCATTGCATAGCTTGTGATGTAGACAGTAACTACCCCAGCAATGGCTAAGCTTTTTGTTCTACACATCTCCATGGGTAGACAGCGAGGCTGTCTTCAAATGATGAGACCAGTTTCACATGATGTGAAGGGCAAGAGAAGTACCATTAATACAGCTTGAAAGTCCTGTCCCATCCCCCTGTCCAAAATCACTTAAAATTGCTTTTCTATCTGTAAGAATGCAAGGGCATGTGAAACTAATTTATTGCCTTCTACCACCACAGACAAATCCTTAAGGTGTAGAAAACTCCACGTCACTGGCATTTTAACAATAGAAACCTCCTACTTTTTAATTCTTGTTTTAGCCCCCTGTGATAAGAGTGCACTACAAACAATCTTGATCTGGTGAAACTGCTCCATAGTTCAGCACATTCAAGTCCTGGTCCAGATGGATTAGTGGGCAGACTGAAGGTGGAGCGGCCAAATTTATCACATGGATGGTGCCACCACACTAGTGAGATTATAGCTAAGATCCCCCAGCCCTTCATCTGTCTCATGACTGGTTAAAAAAACATTTAATATGACAACAAATATTTCATACCATTTCCGTCTGCCGGAGGTATAAAGACCACAGAAAGCCGTGGTGTCTACAGCGATTTCCTGCACGCTGTGACAATACCAAAGAACAGTTCTACACTATTAAATGGTTAAGAAGGGGAAGCAGAGAAATAAAAGGTGGATGAGGGGAAACAGAAGGTAAACTTGAGCAGGGAGCTTAGAGGGAGAGGAAGAAAACTGGCTCGTGGAGTAGCGGGGGAGAGTAAAGCAACAGACAAATAATATAGGACAGATTTTTTATGAAGTAAGAAACCTAACCTGCTGGACTCAGAGGGAGAGAGGTACACGCTGGAAAAATAATTCCCTGGAACGCGCATGTTGGGCAATCTCAGGAATTTTGCTCTCTCTAGGCAATACTATGTACAAAAATAATTTGAAAAGCAGATTCTTTTGAGGATGTTAACTCTCAAGCTGTAAGGAACATCGTATGTCAGAGAAGAAAAAATCATCTCAGTGTAGACCTTTCACTCTCACTCTCAGCTGACCCTTCAAGCTATTTTTTTCTGGTTTTAAAGACATCATCTTTTCCTCAGTTTCTCCAAACAGCATAAGGAAGCAAAAGACAGCTTACAGGTATACCTCTGTCTTTCAGCACAGAGATTTTCGCTAGCAGCAAGGAAACTGGCAGAACAGATTTTACAGAAGGGCGCTAGCATGAGCAGCCAAATACTGAGCTTCTGGAGCAAGGAATAGACTTTAATATTGCACAACTGCGAAACAAAAGTGCAAAAGAGACAGGGAAAACATTAAAACATGGTTTTGTGGCAGTGCTGCTGGACTTAGGCTCACCTTCTTATGAGATACTTGACCCTGTCTAGACAGTTCCCACTCTTACTGTAGAGTAAGAGTTGCTAACAAGCTCCCACCAGGTGTAAATGAGGGAGCCACCTGTTTGGAAGATGTGTTGATACAGAATGGGTGGTTTTCTCCCAGTTCATAAGATAGGTTTACAGGCTAGCACATGCAAAATGCTCCTCACACACAGGAAAAGGGGATAAATTGGGGGGAGGGGGCTCAAGAACACACATACACATGCACTGCATGAGAATGAAGAATGTAGGGACCAGCAGACTGGCTTCTCTCCTTGGTAACAAAGTCGGCTGTCTCCGACTTAATACTAAGCTGGTGAACAATAACATATAAAGGGCAAGTTTCCCACTGCCCATGAGGAATGAAATCTTTGCTGAGAGAGCAGAAGCCACATTCTTTAGCAAATTAGATGCATCAGCTGGGATTTGGCAGAACCTCCTGAATGCAGGACTCCAAATCTGCACTTAACCACTTACTGGGATGGTCTTTTGAGAGGTATTAAACTTTCCTACTAGGGACACATACACAGCACAGAGATTAGACGGATACATACATAACACAGAGAGCAGGAAATCTCGCTGGAGGGAACACACATGCCAACAGCGCAATGCTTCTAGGTAGCACCAGGCTTGAATACCCAAAAACACTGTGGAAACCCTCAGAAAAAGGATCCATGTAGATAAAAGACAAAATAGGAATTCAGAAGTGGAAGGTGCACCTCAGCATTTAGCTGGAGCATCATAGCCAGCTGGATAGCCTATACTGCTCGAAGAGCACTCCTTCACACAGGCACAGGTTAGGCAGAGACACTGAGAGCAGAAGTTGATCTTGAGGATTTGAACACAGGCCGACACTGGTCCTGGCACTGCAGTGCTGCTCCAGGATCAGGTGGACAAGGCTGTAAGTCACACTGCTTTAGAGAAGGGATGGGAATGCTCCTGGTAATGTGTGTCCAAAAGTGTATGTTAGCCACAGAGGAACATGTACATGCAAATTTTAAAAGTGCTTTTGGGCTCCACATGTAACTCCAGAAAACACAGTGATGTGTCCTCTTCCAAGTTCAGAACAGTCCCAACAGGAGTTGGGAAGCATGAAAATGAGCCACTAAAGATGGGACTATTACCTTTCCTCTGAAAACAGGAGTCTTGCTTGCTCCTAAGTTTGTAGCTGGAATATCAGTCGGTACTCACTGATGTTCTCCTCGAGCAAAAGATCTGAGCTGTATTCATGCTCTTGGGATAAACAAGCAGCCTCCTTCAGTGTCACTGAAATGCAGCTGAGTAGGGAAAGATGTTTAAGGAACATGGAGATCATGACAGAGCAGGACACTTTCTCTTTCTGGCAGATTTCAGCCTCCCATAAGATACTAGTACACTTAAGCTTCTCTCCCTGTGTTCTCCTTCTGCCATTCCTTGCACCTTGCAGGATAGCTCTGATAGCTGCGGACAACTTCAATTGTGGCACTTCTGATTTTTTGAGCTCTTCGTAGTGCTGCCTAAAATGAAGCTGTCACCATGTGTAAACTTTAATTAGCTGCAAGATTTGAGGAGGGCACTACCTCTTCTGACATGTGGTTCCCACAAAGGCCCAGACTGAGCACCACCATGGGAGAACTACTAAGGTTTTCTTCCTGAATGTTGTTTTTTTTTTTGCCAGCTTGATCAGACAGAGATGTCTGCCTTCAGGAGCAGTTGGAAAGGACTGCCACTTACTCCCCCACCTCCTTCCCACTCACAAAGGAACTGATTTCCCCATTACACTAGTAGCTCTGGTGATGGATAAGGCAGGAGAGGAACCTGATGGCTTGCCCTGCTCTCCACTCCCCCACTCTAGCCTGGCTTTCTATGAGCACCAAATTTCAGCCTTGGAAACACAGCAGCCCTTCTGGTCTACCCCTTACCCCCCACTATCCATCCCCCTCCCCCCCCCCCCCAAAAAAAAAAAGAGGCAAAAAAAAGGCCAGTGTCTTTCCCAGTTAGCCTGCAAACAAGAAAGAGGAGCTGTGCAGGAGAGAGCAGAGGAAGATGCCTACAGCAAGCATGGGGTGCTGCCCAACTCCCGCCCCCCAGCAAACAGCCCTCCCTGGGAAGGCAGACCCCATGCTGACATTCCCTAATTTACCTCCCCACAGTATCTCCTCTCTCTTCTGTTTACCTCAGCATAAAGCTATGGGCAGAGAAGGAGACACCTACATGTCACAGGGAAAAAAAGAAGATGGAGGGGGGAAAAAAGCAAACAGGATGGAGCTTGCTTTTAAAGTAGCCACAATCTATTAATAGTTCCATGTAGGCTTTTTAATTACAGGATACCCTATAACCTCTACCCTTACTGATTGCTTATGCAATAAGCAGCTTTGCTGCAAGCTCCTTCACAGGCAGGGAACAGAGTAGAGCAAGAATGCAGGAAAGGAAAGGAAAGGCAAGGGGGTCCTTGACTGCACAGGCTGGGTGATCACCGTACAGTCACCACCCATCTGCAGTGGGGACAGAAACTGCACAGCAGGTATGAGTTTAGCAGGAGTGTCATCCCATCCCTCCCACAGTAAAGGGAGTGCAGGAGAAGGGTACTCCTTATCGCAGAATAATTCCGGTTGCAGGAATACTTCTGTATCTAAAATGAATCTTTTCTTCATGTACTAATAAAAAAAATTATACAAGCTTGCTTGGAGTTAAATCTCCATTTGTACAAGCCCCTACGGTGGGAAGGAAATGGAAACAGATGGGAAAGAGAGTTAATTTTTAATCCAGTGCCCAGCTTTCTTTACAAAGGTTGGGAGAGACAGACTACACTTAAACTGAAGAATAAACTCTCAGACTCCCTGGAAGAGGCCTTCCTCGCAAAGGGATTTGCTTACAGTTTGCTCCCAGCAAAGCAGAATAGTCAAAAAGCAATTTTAAATCTAACGTTTGGAGAGATACATGTCACTTCAAAGCGCCAAGGGTGGAAACGTGGCCTGAAAGGAGCCAGGCCGGTGCGACTCCCCCAGTCAGTACAGCAAAGCAGTATAGTCCAGCTCTCATTAAACTGAAGTGCATTGTTATATTCCTGATGAAGATTTAGAATTCATTTATTTATAAATGGGTTTTAAAAAAATTATCGGGAAAAAAGACACTTTAAATGGTTCTTCTGTGGAAACACGGTAGGGCTGAGTATCTTCAGACCCAAAACATAGCAGTAAGGGCTAGCAGAAGGTCACTCTGAAATGCCCCCCAACCTGCTCACAGTGGAGACACGCACTATACAACACCTCTGCTGTTTCTTACAGTCAGCTGACTGGGAAGGTGTGCTCTGCAGAACTGCCCACGGCACAAGAAAGGAGGGGACAGCTGCATAACCTTCCCCGGACTTTCCAGCACAGCCTCTTCTCCCTAAATTAGTTGCAAGACTTGCTTTACTCCCTTTATGGGCAAGGGAAATCTGACCACCAATTTTGGCACAGATTAGTGTGAGACCTGGAAGGTTGGGCAGAGAAGGAAGAAAAGATCTTCCTTGTTCCTCTAGAGAGGCCTCCCTAGCCTGTGCTGTTAAATCTGACCAGGGACTGGTGATGATTTTATTACTGCTGTTACCTGCAAGGTCTAGTAAATCCATGCCATGCAGAAAACACTGCAAGACTCCTTGTTGGTGGCAACTGAAACAGTTCTGGTACACACTGAGCAACTCCATCACCCGTGTCTTCAGTACAGACAGCAACTTGGAAACTGTCATTCGGTTCTGTGAGGTGTCTGTTTTAAAATGACTACGTGACACCTTAGAAATGCAAACACAGCTAAAGAGAAGCCTCCATGAAAGAGGTCTGGAATTGCACCATAACCTTACTCACCCAGCTGGGTAGTGCAGGAGCAGATGATGCTGAAATGGGGGGGTAAGGCAAATCCCCAGTATTACATTATCTCATCATCTGTCATGTTTGCCTTTTATGTTTCATTTTCTAGAGTCAAGAGGCTGAAGAAGAATCAAAGATTTACTTTAAAAAGGAAGCTTTCTGTCCCAGGTGGATAAAGAACAACTGGAAACCAAAAGTCCTAATGGTTTGGAAAACAGAGGAATTGTTTGGAAACAGTTGGAAAACTGCCTGATCCCCAGTATATGTTATTTTATGAGCTCATGATTTTAAAGCAATTTTAGAATTTCTGTATATTTACAGCCAGCAGTGTTGTGGGGCATGAGTTAACTCTCTTGAGACATTCAGACATATATATTAAACATGGGAATATAGATTCATCTAAAATTAAGGTCTAATTAATATCTTAAATGTTGAGTAGTAAACTTAAAAACTTGGGAACTATGGAAGGAAAACGAAAATAAAGGAGCAAGAAGTACTCTAAACTCTGGAAGAAGGTAAAGTTGAAGACAGTCATGGTCTTAGAGAAATGACAGAAGAAAACATTTAAAAATCAAAAATATTATCTAAGTGTAAACTGTGATCAAACCTACATCCCACTTGGGCCTTGCAGGATCACAGACTGGAAAGAAAGGGTTTGGATCAAGTCATGCCAAAACCCTCAGACCAGCACTCTGGGAGCTCTGGCAGGCAGCTGCGAGGCACTGAACAGCAAACCAAGTGCTGCCAAGGGTGGGAACTTCAGTCTTAGTCTTTGGATTAAGTCAAAATAAAAATGGAGAATAACAGAATCCCAGGTAACTATTCTGTGATAAACACTCTTCTGGATCCACAAGGAGCAGAGGCATTAATGGTTTAGCCCAGCAGCTCTGCTGCAGTGAATACACTGATTCTTGGTGTCAACTACCTGGGTGGAAGAACCGGGACAGGAATGACGGGTTTTGATTTTCCAGAGAAACTAGAACACTGCTATACGAAGAAAACGGATGTTTCAGTCACGATCTAGCACTGAAAGGGTCCACCTTTTCATGCTGTATTGGTTATGGTGATGCTCAGAGGGCAGCAAACTAGCCCCTGGAAGAACACAGCATAAGAGCGCGTGGTATCAACAGAACATCCCAGTATGTTCAGCGGTGCAGTCTCATCAGCTTATGACAGATCCAACCATAAAAGTAGATGGAAAGAACACAGTTTTACACCTTCTGTACATTAACATTAAGAGCATCTACAATAAACAAGAAGAGTTAGTTAGAGTGGCTTGTGAACAGTAAGAAATGGATTATGGCTGGTATTGCTGAAAGCAGGTGGAACAGGTCATGAGATTGGAAAACAAAAACTGAAGATGATAATTTGCACTTTCAGGAGAAAATGGCCAGAAACCCCCCAACCAAAAAACTGGAAAGGCTAGCACTTTATGCAAAAATATGCTGCTATTGGCTACAGCCGTTTCAAAATCACAGTGCTTCACAACTGCAGTCGTAACTAATGACGCTAAAGGAGAGGTGGTTGGCATGTATTATATCATCAGACTAACAGGCCTCACTAAACAGGACAAACTGCTCTTTACATGGCAATCTAGATCACGTAGGAAGAAAAACTGTGCTATCACGGTGACTTTAAAATAGGGAACATTTAATATACACGTTGTGCAGTCAGTAATACAAATTCTCTGCTTCTAAAAGTAACATAAGGCAACTTCCTCCGTGATGAGAATAACTGACACTATGAGTCTTCAAGAAACCAGACAAGAAGCAAATTGCACAACAATGTGTTTTAACAAATCTTGGACAAGTGGAGGAGTTTCTAAGACCCAAAGATTTACCACCGCAACTGTGGTATTAAAAGAGAGGAAAAGACCAGTTATTCTGACACACTCTCCCAGCAAAACAATGGAACAATTGGTTTCAGTTCTCCACCAGCAATGACTCAGACGATGAAACAGGAATACTGGTCAGCATGATTGCAGGAAAGTAGGTTTCACCAAAGACATCCGTGTTTTTCTTATGATAAGGTGATCGGTTCAGCTGGGGCATGGGGCAGCGCTCTTACACACAGATTTTGCAAGGTTTAGACTAGAGACAAAACTTGGTGTTGCAGAAATATGTTTACGTATGGACTGACTAAAGTATGTATTAGATTAAAACGTACACACCTGCAGGTCGCAGAGTGAGGAAATCCCAACAAGCCTGAATTTGGTTTTTTTAGGATTATGCCGTAGAGATCTGATCTTAGCCAAGTGCTACCCAACATTTCTAACACAAACTCCTTCCCAACACAACGGGCAGAGGATAGCAGGAAGGGTAAGAAGGCCAGGTTACCATTTACAAATTGCTTGGTGAGATGGTCAGAATCCACCTGAGCACATTTCAATTACCTGGCTGTCCTTAAGGGTCTATGGGAGACCGATTTCTGGGGAACAATTCTCACCATTATACCAGAACTCCAGGGCAAACTTTGTGCAAATGGTGGCGATGAGTCAAACGTAGCACAGACAGACAGGCATTCACTACATCTCTATAGGCTCTCCAGCAAGTCATTATTTCCATTGCAGCTCATCTCCCCTAAATTTTGGGAAGACAGTGGTGTTTCTGCCCCACTTTCTTGCAGTGAATACAAATCTGTGCACTTTCTCCCGTACTTTCAGGTAGGCTTTTAAAAAGGCCAAATCCCAGAACATCAACAATCTATTTTTCATACTACCCCAAAGATAACCTTCAAAAAAGGTATAAAAATCTCTTTTACAATTCCAGTGAGAAACACACCTTTTCACTTAGAAAGGACAATTACATTTTGGAAACGTTCTCTGGACACACATCTCCCTTTATCCTTCACATGCCAAACCAGACTGAGCAGATGATGCATCTTGAATGTGTAAGATTAAAACAAAAGACAGAAAAGAGAATCTGAAGATATTCTTCCAGCATGGTGTCATTTCTTCTCTTCATTCACACCCCTCCAATTTCAAACAACATAAGTAGTGGTTTCAATAGGAACTGTAATTGCAGCATCCGCACAGTCCCATGCAGGCAAAGAGCTGCAGTCTAGTTTTATTTTTCTTACACCCACGGAGAATTCTGTTTTGTTTCGACCTCTCATTACTCTCCCTCACTCGCTTGGCTCCAAACATCAAATTCTGTCTCAGCCATTCAACATCTATTCCGTTGGGCTGCTTTTTTCTCTTACCATTACACATACATATTGAACAGCTGGAACCAAGAAAAGGCTCAATTAATGATTCTGATTTTTTCCAAAGGAAACGTTTTCACTTTTCCCCACTTTGAAATTACTTTTTTGTTTAAAGAAAAGAAAAAAATGCCTCCCATAAAACTTTACATACACCTCACAAACTAAATGGAACATTTTAGGTTAAACAAAGCTCTAATCTTTGTAAGTATAGATTGCTTGCTTTTATTCCTTAAATTGCACAAAAAGCCTAAACAAAGGCCCTGTTGCATCTTGGTGCGAAACCAATTTCTTTTATTATCACATGGGAGCCAGGATAGCTGAGGCCTTCTAGTCCTCAAATACCTAACGAGTTACCAGTCTCGGTGAAAAATCTGTACTTGCTGGCTTAGCCTGCAGCTGCAGATAAGCAAGAATGAAAGAACCATGCTGGAAAAACAAGATGCATGGGACCAATACCTACCATGTACATAGAAACCAACATCTGGGTTTAGAGCAGATCAGGATATATGGGGCTAGGCAAAGAGCAGGGATCTCTAAGTATAAGCCTGACCAAGTGAAGAACAGTCTGGCTTGAGGGAACCCTTCAACTCTTTGTCCGACCTTCAGTGGGACAGAGCATTACTGAAGGTAGATGGGTCAGGATCTGATCATGGTTTTAATGGTGGAGTTCACAAAAAATGCTCTGAATTACCTGCAGGCTAACCCCAGAAAAATCCACCAACTCAGAAATCCAAACCAGTAGCTGCTTTGTGGAAAACCAGACAAATACCCCATGCGGTGCTCCTCAGAAGAGGGCAAGCTATAGTGCAGAACAGAGGGTGGTGTGATTCAGGGTATATGGATCATTCGGCATCAGTGGGATAGAGGTTACAACCACAGAGCCAGTACCAGTCCTGGATTTGCACAACAAGGGACTAACACGCCTGATGAGAAGAGTTTCAGCTCTGACAGTGTGGAAAGCCTTTAGAGAAAGCCTACTTCTGTTGGATACTTGCTGTGCTAAGATGCTAATTTAGTGCTCTGCCTGGCCAACCACTCCTGTGGATACTGAGCTGCATGGCTTCCCTCCTCACTGCTCACCTCTTCTTAACAAGAGTATATAGTGATGCTCAGCAAACCCAGGACACAATCACAGGTATGTTAATAGGATGGTCACAGGCAACTGACCTCCACAGAGCATTAGCAAGGTCCAAGCTGGACTGAAAAAATAGTTTGTGTTGCTAAAGAATGTTCAGTGATTGAAGCAATGAGCGCAGGTATAAATCCTGCTTATTAATAACAGAAGTACCTTAGGCACAAATGGACATTGGCTTAACTAGTGTACACAGAGCATGTATACACACAACCAGTCATATTTGAATTTTGCAGCAGTACACAGAAAATAGGACTGGGCAGTTCTGCCCCTGCCTGACGTTCCCTGAATCACCTTTTGGTTCTTGAATATGCACCTGTAAAAGGTGCCTGATAGAAATATATGGTGAGTGCTAATCATGAGACGTAATAGCTAGAATCCTTATCCCCTTAAATGACATTTATTAACTCCTCACGATAATTTAACGCACAGAATTGTTTAAGTGCGTGGGCATCAAAGACCAAAGCTACAATGAAAGTAGAAAGCATCAGGTAACAGAAAAATCCATTCACTTTACAGTCAGAGACGTGTCTCAAACTGGAGTGCAATCTCCTTGTTCTCCATATAGGATCTGGCAAGCCTGACCATCTGCATCCCGCCGTAAGAAGTAGAAGCAGACAATCTGCATCAGGCTGGGTTTAACTCAACAATATCAACATACTGTTTTTACCACCTTTGCAGAAACAATCTCACAATAATAAGCCTTCCAATTTTCCACAGAAATATGCTTTTCAGGGAAGCAGGAAAGGAAGAAATACATTAGAAATCTATTATTTCAGCCTCCCTCACCAAACAAAATCCCTTCAGTGTCAGCAGGTGGGCTTTTCAAGTAGTGAGAGGACCTTTCCACATCTCCACACAAGATGTCCTTCCTTCTGACTTGGTCATTAAATGTGAATTGCTCCTATTATATAACAAAGTATGGCTTTGCCTTAAGTTTCTTCTTTATAAGATACAGACATGACTTAATATCTGGACTTGTTTTTGGAAGAACATCTTGATGTATCCAAATATCTAGTTTTCCCTACATTTAAACAAAACAAAGGAACTGAGTGAGATTAGATATATGAAATCTTGGCTTCCTCTTCACACTGGAGAACTGCAGTGAGATATTAACATGAATTTCTCGACTTATGAAATGGAGATGACATTAACTCTTTTACAGAGGCAGCTTATTCTCACAACTGCTTGATGGGTCTCTGAGTTCAGAAGATTTAACAAAAACAAAGAAATGATGAAGTATTAGGCAGCCTGACCAAACATCCTCTGTCTCTCACTTACAACCTGACAGTCCTGTAGCTCAGATTACAGTCCGAGCTTTATGGCATTATCACAATATTTCTCTAGATAAGTCTTTGCAAAAAGAAAAGGCTTTAGATCAGTTATTTCTAATGCAATAGGCAAGCAGAATTAAAATAGAGATACAAACCTTTGAGCTGTCACCATGCATCCTGAACCAAAAACAGGAGGCAGTAACATTTCTTTTTGTTTTGCAATTAATTTTAAATAATGTGATGGGCTCTGACCTGGTAAAGCTCCTACTCCTCCTATTGGTAGATCCCCAAACTCCACAGGCTGAAAAAAATGCCAAATTTTGCTGTATTACTACAAGCATTATAGCATGAGTCACAGTTAAACCATGCTCAGAAGGAAGTACTCCTTGTAGGTGGTGTAGGAACAGCTAATTTGGTAAAAAGTTGTTACACTAAATCTATCAACCAACAATTCCATTAATGCACTATTGTACCAGAATTCCTGACATCACTTGGTGGCACGTAATTTCTGCAAAGCCATCACCTATTTGGTGAACTGATTGTTAACTTTAATTCTTTATAAAACCCTTAAAACAATATTCATAAAACTTACTCTTCAGCCTTTCCATAGCACCAGCGTGCAGGTCTTTACAGGGGCTGCACACACTGGAACACCTAGCTGACCTAGGAGGTGACAGGGCATTACTGTAACCACTATTCAAAATGGTTATTAATTAATCCCCAAGCATACCGCAAGCCTGGCTGCTGCCACCCCAGAGGTTATCATGGAAGATACACAACACAGCGATGTCAGGTCACTCAAGCCAACATGGCTTTAGCCTCTTACTGAAAGACTCAACAGATTAAGAACAACCCAACACTTGAAGTAGGTAAAGACTGTTTTAAAGTCCTGGAATAAGCAATCTAATTTCACGCGTGGTTCAAGCGCCAGGTAAAGCATTCAGTTGTGCTTGCTTCTTCCAGTGGAAGCCAAAGGCACTTGCACCCAGAACGTCCTTTTGTTGTTCCCTGAGTCAAAAATACCAAACATGCCATTTAAACCTGGCTGGAGTGCTGCCCCAAGATGAAAGGGCCAACCACTCCATCTTTTTGTTACAATGCTAACTAAGTTACAATGTGGAAACTAAGCCATGCAGTGCTTTGGGATCCAAAAGCATGAAGTCTTATGTTATGAAAAAAAAGGAAACAAACTCTCCACAGAGGAGTGACTCTTGACCCAAAACTTCCCAGACAGGCCCTAACCACTCATCAGTGTAAGCACAGAGAAAACGCACTGGTTCAGACAAAAAGCCATTTAACAACATTTCTAAAGCATAATGCAGCATCATTTCAGTCTTTTTTTCAATGATCAAACTACGATACCACATGAAAGTTCCATATTTTCCAAGAGAAAGAGGAGGAAACCATACAAAGAATTACTGGAGTGTCTGTATCAGCCTCTTTTTGGTTGCCCGCATTTCGTGCGCTTACCTGCGTAAGGGAAGGAAGTGCTGCATATGCCATGGGCTGATTCATCATTCCTTTCTGCTTCATGATGAGCATGCGTTTCTGCTCCTCACTCAGGTGCACCATCTGAGCTTGCATCTGTGGCTGCTGGGACTGCTGCTGCTGGATGTACGGCATCATGGGGTTCTTGCTGGGGTTCGCCATTGGTGGGGTCATCCTCTGACTCAGCTCAGCGTTGAAGTGGGTCAGAGGTTTGGTGTTGCCATAAGAAAGCATATTGGGCTGTTTACTTAAGGAGTTTGTGCCCAGGTTATTTGGCTGCTGACTGATCATGTTCATGTGATTCTGAGGGAGGTAGTTATTAATTGTGGTCTTCTGTGGATTGTTTGCCATAGGAGGCACTATTGGGTTTTGGTTGTTAAAGGCTTGGGGATACATCAATGGACTATTTGGTTTGTCTGCACTGAAGGGTCCTCCGTATGGACTAGATGGAGGGCCCACAGGTGACCAGCTTGAGGCTTGATTTGGATGCTGCTGCTGCTGCTGCTGCTTCTGCTGCATGAGCTTAGCTCTTTGCTGCTGCTGGGCTGCCATTTGCTTGAGCTGTTCAGCTGGAGACAAGTCAGCGCTTGGCATATTCACAGGCCCAGGCCCTGATCCTGCCACAGTTGCTGCTGCTGGATTCATAAGATAGCCATTTCCAGACCTGGTCTGTGTCTGGCCTGGAGTGTGGGCCTGGCTGGGAGTCTGAGGTGACTGAACAACACAGTTTGCAGGTGAGCCGGCAGGGACTGAGGCTGGCGGGGCACTGGACACAGAAGCTATGCTAGAGGCTGTGGAGACGTTTGAAAATGGAGGGCCAGAAGAAGAAGGCCTCACCTGGGGAGAGCCTAACGGGACGTGGGCAAACGGAGAATGAGATGGATCGCTTTTCACACTTGCGCTCTCTTGTGTTTCTGTGGCAGGCCTGGGAAATTCTGGCTCCTTCTTCTCTTCGAAGTCTTCATTGAACAAGTCTTGTATATCATCTTCTGGAACAGTGTTCGCTAGTTCATCTATTAGCTCCTGCCACTCTTGATCGTTCAGGTTAATGTCCGAGAACAGCTTGTTCTGATTTGAAAGAGATGTTTCAGAAGTGTCTATGCAGCTGGGGTCATCCAAAGGCTCTTGCTTTAGCTCCTTGCTTTGCAGGATGTTAAAACCATCATCTAGCTCACTGCAACCATTAACAGGGAGCTTTATCTCAGAAAGCCCACCGTTTTTACCCAAGTCTTCTAGACCACTACCGTGAGTTCCACTGTTCTGGAGAGGCAAGGGAGCTTTCATGTCAAGCTGGTGAAGGGGAGAAACAGCAGGCAAAGGCAAATTATTGGGCAAACTGTTGATTGCCTCAATGCCTGGTACATCCTTCCGTATCCGCTTGCTGGTCGGAGAAAAGCTCCCATCACAAACTCCATTCTGTTGTTCTCCGTTGAGAGGTGAACGTGCTCCTTCCAACTTCCTTTTGACCGTCTCTTGAAGCTTAAAGAAAAGAGGGAAAAAAATTAACCAGCGCAGAGACAAAAAAACACCCCAAAACCCCCCAGATAAGGCTTAGTGTGACAGACATTCCTCATCAAGCCTACCAATGACAATACATTTTAAAAACTCTGAATCCGGTTTTAATTTGATTTCAGATTTCATTCTTATGCCTGGATCTCTTTGAGAAGATTGTCTTAAAAATAAAAAGCCAAACCCAAAACCAGCGCTGCCCCTGAATGGGAAAGCCAGACTGTGAAATACGTCCGGGCTCTCCAACTACCAGAATTTTATGGAGCAAGTCGACCGATTCAACTTTTTGGTGCCTAACACAGTGAGGAGTCTTAAATTGGACCCCAAAAATGGAATCTCTCAAATTTACTATTTCTGCTGAAAGTCTTTTTGGTAGAGGTTTCTAGATGCTTCTTGAAAAATACCCGTGATACAATTGGTTGACTACTCGTACTGAAACATGCGGTGTTGGCAGAAAATTTTTTGAGAAAATTCATTAACATAGTTTTATTTTATTAGCCCTGTGTTCTTGGCTGCAAAACATACTGAGAATCAGTTTTAAGCAAGGAAAAACACTATCCATCCTAAAAAATGGAAGCACTTTCCATGATGTTAACTCGATCACGTAACAAGAAAAGGAAGTCACCTGTGCGCTGGAGCGAACGTGAAAGATAAACTAACAAACAATGGCAAGATGAGTCTCCAGGAAAGAAACTAAACTAGTCAAGACTGTTATTTTAAAAAGTGTATTAACATAAGCTTTATTTCAGGTTAAAAGCAGCATAGCAAAGCACCACCCCACTGTGCACTCATCTCCTATCACACCAAACAGTAAGTTCTCCGTTTATGTACCAGGCTAAAAAAAGCATCTCTCTTCAGCTAAGGCAAAAAACAATAGTGGGGAGGGGAGGAAGCAAAGAGGTCACAGCTCCAGTGAATGCCTTCAGGACACACTTGCATCCTTGATACCAGAACAATAGAAGACAAAATACTGAAAGATTTTATCAATTTAAAAAGTATTGTTACTAGTATAAGAGTCCCAGACACACAGCTTCCACCCCTTCCCTAACCTAGAGGTCCCCAACCTTTCTTCCCACAGTTCAGATCCCATTTATTTCTCCCATCCCAGAGGGCTAGATTCCCTTTCATCCCATGTGTAAAGCAGGCAAGCAAATCTGTATCTCTTCCCCATTTTAGAGGGAGTGGTTCTGAGAAGGCTGTGCCCTACTCCTGCCCTTCAGGTCTGTGGGGCCTCTTCAGCACACAACATCAGAGGACATGGCTAATGCACTCACTACTGCAGGCACAGCTGAACTTGCATGGGGCAGTAAGCTACATACTGATCCTTTGCAGGGATGCGACATTTAAAACGAAGCAGGAATCAAGACTGTTGGTCCTTAAGCAGGCCATCAACTTGATTTGTACTAGAGTAGAACTACTTTTTTACATGGGAAAACTATTAACCCACAGCTAAGAGTCACTGTGGGTCCCTGTTAGCATACGTGCTCAAGCCAGTGCATGCCAAGCCTCCCAACAGGCTGAAACACCTTCTCTTGGCTTCTGTGGTGCTGCACAGAGGTCACTGCTCTGTGAACTGACCACTGCCTCTGCATGTGGACGACTGCTTAGCTGCTTTCCTCCTCCGGCGCAAGATGCCTGCGCTGCTCCACAGAAGCAGTCCTCACCCTTGTTTCTGGCAGTCAGGGAACAGCAAGGCTAGCTGTTTGCACTGAGAAGCTCCTCAACCTATGCCACAGGATGCAATGGGGAACCCACCGGTGGCAACGAGGGGATTGGGGAAGCTGCGAGCAGGTTTTGGGCTTTCCAACTACACATGTGGAGTCCCCATCATGAGGTTCCCACTCCTCTCCCCTCACCTGACCACAGTAGCTTTTGCCCCCAGGAGCTCCACAGATACTAAGGGATGCAGATGGCACGTGGCAGCAGACGCAGGTGGAAGTGCACACTGTGCTGGCACTCTCTCGATAACAGCCCTGCAGTGCCACGTTAATCAGGCCTGGGCTGCAGGAGCACACTGGGCTGCAGAGCACAGAGCCCTACAGCAGAGACATCACTTTTCTCCTCTCTCCACACCATGGCAGCAGCAAACTCTAGTGCAAGGTGCTTGCCTGGGGTGGTAATTGCCTCATCTGTGCCAGTTAACAGTGATGTGGAAGGTAAGTCAACACCCAGGACTAGTGTGAAGGAGAAAAATCAGATCCCACAAGGAAGCTTATGATACGGCTCTCACCTCTGCTGCTTCCCTACGTTAAGCTGAACACCACCGTATGGCATTACAGCTCCCTGCTGCTTTTTGACCAGTATAACTGGCATACGGCAGAAGGCTACAGCTGAGCCACTGAGCTGGTTCTACTGATCTTTATATAACCCCGGTTCAGAGCCCAGAGACGAGGAAAGGACGACACGGATGTGGTAATGGCACCGCTTCACAGGCACGGCAACACAGGCGCTTCCAAGCTTCCCATCCTGAGAGCAAGACCAGCAAGAGCCCAGTCTGACCTCCAGTGCAGCTGATACAGAGGTTTAAAATAGGATATTTAAATATTGCCCCTAACGGGCTGCTCTCAGTTTACAGCTGAAATAGCCCATTTCAGCTCCTAAGCTGCCTCACTACAAAGTCACTATCCCTCTTTGCCTTCCACATCAGAGAAACAGTCACCAAACAGCAAGGAACTCAAGACCAAGTTCAGTGGGCACACACACGCAAAAACAGGCTTCAAAGAAACAACCAGAACTTGGAATAGCCCTTTGCCCCGAGTTCATATTGGCCAAAATGCTGGGCTAAAGCAAGAACAGTTATACCAGAGGACCTGGGCACGGGCTTGTAGTCATTAGGAACATTTCATATAAGGAACAGATGGGGGAAAAAAAAGATTTTTCTTAATGACAGTACAGGGATTAGTGAGAGCTATTATCTCCCAAGAAATACAAGAGAACTGACTGTACATTTCACAACAGCTTCAAGGTATCCCTTACAGAATATCAGTAAGGGTGATACACTTTCACATTGTTTACTGATTTATCCTGAGAATCCATAACCTTAGTTGCACATAAACATTTACTGTAATAATCAAAACTACCTAGTATCAAACAACCATCCCTAAATCCATCAGCTCCTACAGTTTCAGCACATGCTGAAACTTTAATGTCCCCCTGTTCAAATACATAGTGACTTTAATGAAAGTAAAACCAGGGTTGATATATAAATATTAGTAATTGTATTTATCATGCATTACAACTAAGCTGGTTTTGGCTGGGATAGAGCAGATTTTCTTCACAGTAGCTAGTATGAGCCAGTGGTTTGGATTTGTGCTGAAAACAGTGTTGATAACAGGGATGTTTTTGTTCCTGCTGAGCAGTGTTCACAGAGCCAAGGCCTCTTCTGTTCCTCATCCCACCCCACCAAGTGAGCAGGTAGGGGGTGCAAAAGGAGTTGGGAGGGGACACAGCAGGGACAGCTGACCCCAAGTGACCAAAGAGATGTTCGATACTGTATGGCATCATGCTCAACATAGAGAGTTGAGGGAAGAATGTTTGGAATGACATCACTTGTCTTCCCAGGTGACCATTACACAAACATGACATGAAAGCTGTATTTGAAGGTGACATGCTGGGTACAGCCTTTGCAGGTGAGGAAGCACCTTGGCTCTGGCATTTCAGAAGGGTTGGAAGCCACAACAAACCTTCATTTTCACATCTTGATTTCATTCCCAATCACCATGTCAACTATTGTATGATTTGAGTATCATCCACTGACTGACCGCACACTGTGAAGCCATGACCCACCATCAGGACTCCACATATTCTTATGACTAAAATCCCAGCACTTCCTCTTCCCTCTGTAAAAATGATGTCTGAAGTATTCTCCTGGAAGCAGTAGTATTCTCCTGGAAGCAGCAGTATGCAGCTTGTGCATGCGATTTACAGTATCACAGAGATACTAGCTGCAGCTTAGATATTTATATCTAGTAGTGGAAGACTCCTGATGCATGAAATAAAAAAAGAAAATACTAAAATAAACAAAAAAAATTAAAACAAACCCTTTGTCATTTTCATAGGCCTTCATTTTATTCACAGAAAATATCTGACTGGTAGGCCTGCATTTCACAGCAGTTTTCTACCCCAAAGCAGAGAGGGACGCAGGACATGCTGTTCTTTATATGCCTTTGGAGAAACTTTGGTTGTAAAGCAAGAAAAGGTCAAAGTTTGGCGGGTTGACTTTTAAACTGGTTCTTGACTGGGAACGAGGTGGGGGTACAGGGGCTGTGGACCCTGAAATTCTCAGCAGAGCTGCTCGGACATGCCACGACAGACCCGATACATAAGCAAGAGAGCGTTGAGGCTGTCAGCAGGGCTTTCATGTGTGAGGAGAAGCTGCTCCCCTTCATCCCACCAGCAGCAATTCATTTTTCAAAAGAAATGAGACCGAGGTGCTGTTGTTATAGCAACAGCCGAGCCACTCGCTAGCCCATCCTCCACCATCGGTGGGCGGCTGTTTCAGTCATCCATGGGGAGTGACCAGGGCTGTGGTGGTGGCTCAGTCTTTTCATCGCTCTTTAGAAGGAAAAAAAAAAAATAAGGGAGGGGGAGCCAAGAAGCTAAATTCTCTTTCTGCCTGTAGAGGCTGAGCATGATTCACAGGATCTAACACGCTGCCTGCTTCCACTCCATCCAGATGATCTGTTAGCCCACAGCTGAGGAGGCTGGGGTCACTTTTTCAGATGCTTTCATGCACCAGTGGCATAGCAGACATGTTGCTGCTGACTTATCTTGTTAAGGCAGCTCCAGCCACTTCAATATTAGGCAAGGATGACAACCAGGAGAGGTCTGGTGTGCTTGTTCCCCAGCTGTGCTGGGACATGCTCTGTAGCCATCTTTGCTCCCCATGGGAAAGCAGAGAAACCGGCCAAAGCCCAAAGTCAATCTTCCTCAGAGAATATGCATGTTTACAAAAACCATGGTTATATTCTCCACACTGCCCTTCTGTGACTCCTTCTATTAAAAGCAAAAATTCATCTTTGCTGTTCCTCACACTGAACTTTCCACCCATGTTCAAATGGGCTTGAGCTCCCTTCCCAGGAAATGGCCTTGGCCCTTCATGCGGGACTTCTACTCTCCCTCCCATCAGTCTGTCAGGCTTAGCACCTTGCCTCCCAAGTGTTCCTAAGCTTGCCCCACCTTTCTTCTTACTGATAGATCTAGGACCCCCACACACACACCTCTGACAAGGAGTGCTCACCACCAGCTCTGCCAAACACCACCCCACCCCAGTTCAGCCACCTCCAGCCTGCACCCTGGCAACTGACTCCACTTCGCTCCTTAACTTCTCGTGCTGCACTCAAATCCTACCAACAACTCAGCAAGTGTCCCAGCGGTGGCTGTGACACTAAGCGATTTGATTTGATGTGACAGCTCTCCCAAGCAAAGATGCAATGGCCACAACCACCTCATCAGAGATCAATAAGGAATGATCAGCATTGCCATTTGCATGCCAGCAATTCAGCTTCAGCATCTGAAAGGATTCCTTTTTTCCTGCACATCCCTCCTTGCCATACCGCTTCTGCGACTGCTATTAAAGTGTCATCAGTGCCAAAGGGCGACACCACCCAAGGTACAACTACACCTTTTGACCAGTTTCTTAAGTCCATCAGCTCCAGGGTGGCCTCTTAACCACGCTCGTGACAGGTGTCATGCAGAGACAGATGGTGGAAGCGGCGCACAGCTTTTCAAACAGAGACAAGTGGCCAGGCGAAGCGGAGGTGGGTTACATACCAGTGCTTCCAACAAATGAAAGCATTTCATGCATCGAACCACTCCCCTACTGCTTGAATTTCTTCACACTGCTGAAAGCACTGCACTGACGCCTGCGAAGTCACAGGATGAAGCCTGACGTAGCAAATTGATTTTGGATCGCAATTGCTCACTTAAAGCACATGCTGTGCTCTTCCATGCTGGGCCTGCCTGCCCGCTTCTTGCTGGCCAGGACAATGTTTCAAACACACAGGAAATTCACATTGTGAAATCTGTTTGAAGCTGGTTAAAAACCTCAATCTGCCGACCTAACCAGTAACCTGCTCAACTCCGCAGGCTCGCGGAGTAACTTCTGCCTCGTGAAGGAGGGCAAACCTTTGCCTGTTACCCAAGCTGCTAAGGACTCCAGCGCCCTTGTTCTGACAAAGAGCCATCAGAAGAACAAACAGATTCCAATAATGATAAAAAAACAGAAGATACTCAGGGCACTGGTTAAACCCGAAAGAGCTAGCAGTGAGAAAACTGATCCACTTCCTAGTGTTTAAGCCAGGCTGGTTAGAAAGAAGGTTTGCTCTCTCAAGGCAGGGAGAGCAGGGAGTACTGGCTGTCTGGATGCAAAGCAGGCAGCACAGGGCCCTCACCTAAGATGCCTGCCCCAGCCAGCTGCCGGGCTCCCAGCCACCGCAGGAACTGCCTCACACTGGGAGGTCAGGCAGAGGACAGGAAAGAAGGCTAACAAAAAAGGCACTAGATGAGAGCAGAAGAGTGACAGCACTGGCAAAGTCAAACTGCGTAAATGCTGTGGCTCTACCTGCCTTCAGTTAGCCAAGTAAGTATGCTGATAGCTGCTACAGCAGCTCAAGAAAAGCAAGAACTGGCATGAGTTTTCACTAGAGCTTGGAGACAGGGGTGAGCCAGGGAAGAGGAGGAGACATTCCCATAGAGATGGAAAAAGAGGTAGCATCTCCTAGAGCTCGACTGCCTGATCAGCGGAGTTCTATTTTCATTGCAGACTGAGGAAGTTTTGTACTTCCACTGCTCACGTTGTATGGGTAAGAGGACTGCCAGGTTTGTGTGTATTCATTTCCTGTAAATAAAAAGGATAAGCATGTATACTCTTCACTGATGTTTATTTCAGTCTTTGAAACCAATTGCTGCTAGCAAGACATTTCCTGCTGTAGCAGTGAACAGTGCGGAGAATGCCTGGCTAGCGAGAGATGCAGAAGAATTCCATACAAAAATTACTGGAGAAATACATGGAAGAAATCCCAAATACACTGCTCAGATTGTCTGTGTCTAAAACAGGCTGGGGGATCTTTCTGAAGCGTAAGTGCATATATCCTATATCAGCTCCAGTTTGCCTTCCAAATATTTTCCTTTCATAATTTCTGTCTCTCCCTCTACACAACTCCAACTTAAATTTTAATGCAAAGATGCTGAACGACAAGCTTCTGAGGAGATTTGGCACGTGGGATCCCTGGGGAAGCTATTGAGTAAAACACAGGCAATGGATGCAATTAATTTTCTCAGTAGAAAATTACTGGCAAGTTAAGAGCACAAATTATTTCATGCATGAAATGCTGTCGTCATTACCAAGCGGCCTTCCTGCCCAAGTGTACAATCTGCACCATGGCTGCCTGCTCTTCAGCTCCATCCACTTTAATCCCACTTGAGCTCAACCAGGTGAACACCGGCAAAGCAGTAACCTCATCCCCTGGGGAGTGCCACCAACCCTCTGTTTGTGCAGAAGTCTTAGCAGAGGTGCTAAGAGCCCAAGAGCTAAACTACTTAGCAGTGCCTACTCCTGTCTCTCACAGTTGAGCTACTCTTCCCACCCCCCCCCTCCTGCATCCGTCCTCCCAGACGGCAGGAGCTGTTTTCAAAGCGCGTTATGAGGATTTAGTCAGGCAGCCTCTAATTGACTTGTCTGGGAGTTGTGCTGATAAATCTTCACCCTTTGAAAACATTCCCAATCTGCTTTGTATCTGGACGGGAGAGAAGCTCATGATAAAAAGCAGACACTGCAGATTGTTAAAGCTGTACCTCCTGAAGAACTCCTGCAAACCAGGGTAAGAAAGAAACTCAGGAAGCCCTTGTGTTTTAAACTAAGAGGCAGCAAAGCAACATATCCAGTGTTGCTGGATACTCACTACCTGTTACTCACTACCTGTTTAAACAGTATATATAGGACACTGAACACTGCCTCCTGGGGAAAATCTTGACCCTGATTCATCCTTGGATGGACATAAGTCATAGCAAGCTACCAAAGCAAGCTGGTGGCACTCTGACTGCCTAGTGAAGGAGCCTTTGGGACAGGAAAATGTTCCACCAGTTGCATGCCAAGTACTGCTATGGTAGAGCCTGCATAGCACAATACTCCAGAATACTCTTGGAGAAACTCCAAAGAAGGAACCAGGAGAAAAGAAAGGATAGTGGAGGCATGATGGTACTCCCACGATGACACTCATGGCTATGAGCTTCTAGTCAACCTCTTTTACTACCAAAGCCCATGCAGTGTATCATCTCTAGATGACCAGTAGCAAGCTGTCAGCAGGCTGTACGGTTGTCTCCCACTCATTTCACTGTTGCTAACTCCCAACAAACACCACCTCATGTCAACATGTCTACTTATGCCACAGCATAGCATCTTCTAGTTCCTCAAATAATGCAGGATAATTTCAAGAATTCTTCCACATGAAAAAGTTCAACTTTGTGCTTTTCAACACAATAAGAAAACGAAGGAAATAAGAGCCAGATAGTCTATATACCTGTTCAAGCCCACACATTTTAGTCACCCTTTTGGAGTAACATGCAACACCAGAAACAGTCTCCTGGAGAAAATGAAACTTCCATTTGAAAGTAACTTAAAGATGAGAATTAACAGGATTTCCCCAACTAACATATATTTAAAAAAAATATTGTGAATCAACAACAGGACAATTTATACCAGGCTGCAAAGAAAATGGTGAATCCCAGAGCTGTCTCTGCAAGACTGCCTCTTCCCCAGCTGTCCCCTGCGCCTGACTGTGCAGCCTGTCTGAGGACATAGGTGACCTGAAGGACAAATACTTGTAAAGGGCTGTAGGTTACCTAAGTACAGGTTGAACAATTAGCAGTGCAGGAGGCATTGCAAAGGAGACCCAAGCACAGGGGAGGGGAAGGGGAAGCTAATCTTTTGGCACGCTAGTGAATTAATGTTTTTTCAAAATCCAAACTGTCATTATGCTCTTGAGACAAGTCTTTTGGGGAAAGGGGAAAAAATAAACACAGGACAGATAAATTTGAAAGTAGAATTGTGTTAGGTTACAGACCATAAAACCCCAAAAACAACTAACTGAAATTTCCAAAATAGGTGTCAAAGAGCTCTGGCTTTTTCCTTCATCCAAAGAGTCCCCTGATCAGCACAATCAGCTTGATCCTTCTCTAGGAGAGAAGAGCAATGCTAGAACTGCTTGTTTGCCTTGCATATCTATTTAAAAGAATGCATGCAGCAGCAGTTTTCTAACACTCCTGTACAAAAGCCACAGCCCAGTCGTGAGAGGTGCTGAAGCCCTCAGCTCCCACTAAGCTCACTAGGAGTTAGGGGACCATTGATAAGATCACTTCTGCATCCAAGTTTCTTCAGAGATAGACAACTCTTCTTTACATTCCTTTTTTTTCTCCTAAATTTACTTTCAATACAAGTTATAACCAGCACTGTAAAATAAATAAATATATAAATAGCAGGACCACTGAACATCTGTGAAGACTCAAGGAGTCAAAGGATTGTACAGGACACCCCAGACATGTTCTGAATAATTCTGAGCACAGTTTGAGAGCTATTTGCCACGGGCTAAAGGCCAGATAGCACTGAATAGCAGTTTTGCCCTAAATATGGCCAAGCAAACCATACAAATTTTACTTCTTTGTTGCCTCAGTACCTTCACCTCAAGCTGACCTTGGGTCCCACAAAGGCACATGACAACAACAAATGGAAGAAGTATGTGTCTGGTCTCCCGGATCTCAGCAATTATCAGTCAGAGTCCCAAGGCTGGACCTGCTGCATGGGGTGAACTACAAATGTTCTATTTAAGTCTAGTGAAGAAGTGTAAAGGAGAAGAAATGAGGTTTTAAGCCAATCAAGGCCCTGATTCCGTGCAATATTTAAGCAGGTGCTTCAGCTTGAGTACCCTAAGCAACCTAAAATACAAGGAATTATTTATGCAATAAACAACAACATCAGGCAAAGACCTTTGCTCAGGTCTCACTTTCCATACTTCATCTACAGCTGCTGTCTCCAACCTAGGATAAACCTTTTCCTCTTTCCCATTGCTAGTCTGAATATACATTAATAGTGCAGTTGATTTGCATATGTGCACTTGGCTTCACGCTTCCCCAAACGACAGGTCCTAAAAGGATGCACTTTGTTGCAACCTGGGGAATCCTTTCACTGCCTGCACATACCTGGAGCACCTAGGAAAGACAGCAGCCAGGGGAAACCTGCCCAAGGAATTCATACTGTTTGCTTCTGGCTTTTATGCCTTTCTGGTGGGCAGTTTCTCCCAGTGTCCCCAGAACCTTCCCCACCAGCATGAATGCACATGTGCTCAACATGGGCATGGGTGCAGTACATGTCTAGTGCTGGGGAACGGGCTGTGAGGCAACTAGAAGAGACAGTTGCCAGGAATAGTGCCAGAGGTAACTGAAAAATCACCTGTCCTTCCTTCTGCTGATGTCTGAGTGGCATCAAGAAAGAAAGGTGCCCACACTCAGTCTAACTACACTAACAGGTGGGAAAGAGCCCCCCTCAGCAGTAACCAGAGTCATGTGAACACAACTGCCTGTGGTTGCCTGTTCTGCCTTCCTTCTAAAGCTCTTACATGAAGTTTCCAGGTACAGTATCACTAGAGTATCCTATCATCGAACGCCTTTGGAAGAGCTTTAGCTAGTGGTAGGGGGAAACCACATCTCTACTTTCTTAAGCCATCTAATCCTGTCTAAAGCAGCAGCCAATGGCCCAGCAGCAGCCACTAGGCAAATTCCCCAAGTTGCTAGCTGCTGGGAGGGCAGGAGTTGAACTCACTGTAGCAACAGCAGGAAAAGTTTGCCAATATCCCAAAGGTGTGTAAGGCTTCAAGATGTTTGCATACAAACCACAAAGAGAACCACGAGAAGGAAAGTGGTCAGTGCTCTGCTAAACTGGTTGAATTCCCAGTTACTAATGACCAGGCACCAGAACACCATCAGGCACTTTTACCTATTTGGGTATTCTGAGGGCAGCCCTCCAAAGGAGGGGGCTGCAACGCTCCTTAAGCCTGTGCACGCCTGCTGTGCACAACACAGGCTGGGTTTTCTACGTCTCCCTTTTGCTGGCAAAGAAACTAATTCCCTGCATTTTTCACACATGTGCACACATGCACGTGCAGTTGCTGCCCATGCCACTCATCTGAGTTTTCCTATCAGCCATCTATGCATAAGCATGTATTAGCAGCCAATTCAAAATAAATTTAGACCTCAAGTCCCATTCACCACCGAGTGCTTGTGCCTTTAACAGCGTCAAATAAACACATGAAGACAGAAGAGCATTTGCTGTTAGATGCTGTAGGTAAGACTGAGTCTCCAAGATCTCTACAGTTCTTTCCCAAAGCCCTTGGAGGTATGAGGCACAAGACATTACAGTTTGTTGTTAAATAAGCCACAGAAAGCATCATAAGCCAGCTGTGAATTCATATAATGGGCTTCCACTAATCTCATTTTCCTTCTTAAAAGACTTCCCATTCCCACTTTCTTCTCCTGCTCTAGCAATGATGTGCTACCTAGTACAAAAACATTTTTGTTAGTCTGGAGACAAAAGTACTCTCCTGCTACTACCAGAATTACTTGGATTTTGGTCTCAGAGAGAAACAAAAGTGGAATGAATCTAAAGAGAGAAAATACATAACTATTTGTGTGTCAAAAAACCCCAACAAAACCCAAGCCATCGCTTGCATTTAAATGGCGTCTGCCATTCAGATGCAAACATATTAAACCTCTGCATTTCACTTAAGACTACAGAAGCTTGCCTAAAGCTGCATTGGAAGTTAGTGGCAGGGTTAGAATTGGACCAATTCTCCCAAATCCTGTGTCCACCCAATGAGAATATTAAATACCTTATGTATCTTCTCAGATCAATAGGTGCTTTTGATTCTCTTTTCAGAAAAAGGAGGGTGGGGGTGGCACAACTATGAACAGGACTAAGAGCCTGGGAACTCCTGGAAGCACCATAAGAAAGTTGCAGGCAAGAACAAGTCGATTCATTCCAGTTTCAAGGATGTGATTCATATCCCCTATACCAGGCTGAGATAGGAATGAGATAAATCATGCTCTAGAAGTGTCTTTCTTTTCACTAACCTTAAAGGGAGCCTTAGTAACTAGCTCAAAGAGAGGCATCCACAGTCAGATGCCTGAATCTGGACACTCCCCAAGCCACCAACATTATTTGCTCAGTCACAATTAGGGTACTAATTACATGCTACTGCTGCTGACATCTGCGTTTAATAAAGCTTTCTGTCTGTGTGGGTCTGGTCCTTCCCCCAGTTTCATTTCCAGAGGCTTCAGTTTTGTCCCTCTAAACTCAAGATAAAAAGCTTCATCGCTGGGTCTATAATTAGGATATTCCATTTGCTCTTGGAAAGAGTCTTACTTTCTTGTAGTGCCAAGGGAAAGAAGGTTGTGCTGCTCCAAGTTCTTGCTTAGTTAGTTACATACTTAATCGCTACCGGATTATTTAACAGAGACAAGGGAGAAGAAGCAGGAGGAGCTGTGAGTTTAAATTCCAGATAAATAGCAGTGCTATAACCATGATGGTCTAACCAAAGTCTGTAGAGAGGGGAAAGAAAAGTATTTTTAGACAGACAGATAGCAAGGAAAGACAGAAAACCTTCGGGGTCAGCAAGCACTTCTTCCTTCTTAAGTAACAGTTGTAGTAACCTTCATAACAACTTTAACAATGAGCAAGCATACTTAAGAAGTGAGAGGAAAATCACGTAGATACCGGGCACATAGGCCTGTGTGCAAATCTGCTGCGTGATAAAGCTTCCCACAGCATGAAAGTTTGTTTTTAAAGGAAATTACATGGGCAGCAGGTTGAGGTTTTTCCTAGGGCTATTTACAATGCTCTTATTTTTCCTCCTTTCTTCTGAGGCTTTTCAAAACTGTCAAATGAAAACAAAAGCCTGGCAATTAGCATATTTCAGAATTACATTAAGGGCCCAGCTTTAAAATGCACAGCTGCCCGACTCTGACTTCTTTCAATGCCAGGTGGAAGACACGAGGCCAAGATCCAACCTTGAATACTGTGGGTCCCGGTGTCTGCAGTATTTACATTTCTTAGTATGTCTGAGAACATAAGCCACTACTATTTTTAATATTTTTTCCCCAAAAAAAAAAACCCTCACAGCTATCTGGTATTGCCAAACTTCACATTCAGACCACAATAATTGTACCAGAAGCATCTGACACTGCAAACATACAGGATTTTCCTGACTCATCAGTAAAGTAGCGCCAGCCGCCTCCTTCTCCCTGCTAATGAGAAAAGACTGCAATGCCTGAAAGTAGAGCAGATACTTTTCCCCCTCAAGTGTTCCCAATGTCTCTGTACAGCAGCATGAATTACCCAAGGATGGACATTCTATTCATACAGGGCCTGGAAGTAGTACCAGACAGCTCACTGGGCACTACTGGGTGAAAGGCTCCCTGGGGAGCTGCAGAGGGAACGCGGCAGGGCACAGCGCCCTTCCGGGCAACACCAGCTCTCCAGCAGCCGCTGTCTAGCAGAAGTTCAAACCACAAGGATTCAGGCTAAACCACAGAACCATACAGATTTCGCCTCTCAGTCCCAGCACAGCAGGGCTGCAGCCAGCCAGCCTGTGCACTCTGGCATTCCCAGCTTATGGTCCAACATCTCTTAGCAAGAGCATGCAGGCAGGAGTCCCTGGGGATAAAGCTGCTCTTGTGCTGCTGCCCCATGAGAGGTTAAGAGCTACTCCTGCCTCCTCTACTTTCCCATTGTTCTGCAGGACCCCTGAAGCTCTTGCCCAGGTGGCAGCAGTTATCAGAGATGGCTATGACAAACAAATGGCAAGCTAGCAACGGTGGTGGCAGCTCTGTGTGATGATGTGAGGCTTTGGGGTGCCAGGTATGAAACCTGCATTGGGTAGGTGGGGAACATTTGCTCCTCCCTTGCACAGTTGCATCTTTTTTCCTGTCACTGTTTCTTGTATTTTCACAGCTCAGATCTCACAGCCTCACACGTAAGTTATGCGGCTGCAGAAGGCAAAGCAGCTCTAGAGCCTTAGCCTTTCTCCTGACAGTTACAAGGTCTCTTCGTGCTCCCACCCTCAGTGCATGCTCATAATCTGCAATCAACCTCTCCCCATCCATCTGACTACTTTTTTTTCCCCAGCTCCGCTGGCACTTACAGGTCTCGGAAAAAGCCATGAGAAAAACTGACTTCATTAGCAGTTTCCTCAAAGTTAGTCAGAGCTAAGCGTCCATCTCCTCCAGCAATTCTCACACTCACATAAAAAACATGAAAGGATAGGATGTCTAGGGTTGCTCCAGGAATGCCAGCTACTGCCTGTGAGAGCAATTCCCATTAACTTGCTCCCATCTGCAGTTAAAGCACCAGGTTTCTGCTGCAACTGTTTTTGGGCTTTCCCCATTTTCACCCCACCCTGCAAGAAGAAACAACCTTCTTCCACACATGCAGGGGGCTGCAAAAGCAGGCTGCTTCCAGAAGGGCTCACTGAGTGGTTCTGACACCTGTGGTGGCTGGAAGACGGGAAGATGTGCCAGGGAAGACTGACTCTCTGCCTCCTCTGTGTCCTTACGCTCTTACCAACTTCTGTTGCAGAGGGGATACCGAGCTAAAAGCCCCTTTGAGATGACCCAGTACAATTGTTCTTATACCCACAGTGCCTGCAGAAGAAAAGCTACTTAGAAGCTTTTTACTAAAATAAAATAAACAGAACCCTCCCTCTACCGTTTTTTGAACGTTCTGGTTCTGAAGCACTTTGATAACACACGATTTTATACACCTGCAGCTATACAGTGCAAAGTGGTACAAGCTCATCTCCAGTGACCCCTGAGTAAAGGGGAGCCGGCACGCGAATAACAACCCTTAAGCACTTGCTTAACTGCTTTTTGAGTGGGGACTGAAGGCCAGACTGCCGTCATCCCATTAAAAGGGAAACAGATGACCATACTTTCCCCTCTCACCCAGCTCATCCCCTGCCTCCTCCCGAAACTCCCAGCCCCAACGTAACTGTGACCTACCTACCAGATGTGGGGTTCCTTAAAGGCGACTACTGGTATCTAAAGGGAAAGACCGTGGTAACTGTCACACACCAGGAGTAAAGCGGTTTTGGCTGCTACTTTTTCTAAAGGATCTCAGCATTCTCTGTAAGAGCTCTTCTGACTAATACCCAGGGCATAGGGTATAACTAAAAGATATTACTTCATACACAGAGCGGGTATGGCACTGAGAGGCCATGCAAAGTGAAAGACACCAGTGGGAGCAGCAGGCACGGGAGCCTTGAGGCAGAGATCATCAACCCACCAAGGCCCCCGAAATGAATGGCAGTACCGTGTACAGAAAGATAGGCTTTGCTGGAGAACAGCGCTGATGGAGTCGCTTTAGGAAGTGTGAATTGTCATGACACTCAAAATGTATTTTCTCTGCCTCATATGCATAAAGGGATCCTTTCAGGAAATGCAATCTAAATGAATTTATTTAAACTATCGACTCATTAAATTCTTGAAAATATAAAAGAACAAATACACGGAGATCCTGGATATGCAAAGGGACTATTTATTTTTTCCTAGCTTTCCTTACTTTTCACATATGAAGCTATGACTCAAACTTCACATATATTCGGAATATAAAAGATCATCAAATTTTTTTTAATAGGGAAGGGGAAAAAAAAAAACCCCACTCCAACCTCCTTGGCAGAATTGGAGCTCCATTCCTCAGAATGATTAGTTTGGCCACTGGAGGGCTCCAATATTGTTCCATAAAAGCAAAAGAAAGTTTAACTAGGAAGGATAAACACATAACAAATAGCCTGGGCGATAAAGTTCAAACATAATACGCAGTCTGAGCCAAGATCTATGGGCTTGCAAGCATTTTGTAAGAGTCAGAGCTAATTTAACTGTTGTTTTGCTCTTGAAGCACACCAAGAGTTGA
Organism: Laterallus jamaicensis coturniculus; assembly: GCA_022605575.1. Classification (NCBI taxonomy): domain Eukaryota; kingdom Metazoa; phylum Chordata; class Aves; order Gruiformes; family Rallidae; genus Laterallus; species Laterallus jamaicensis. The sequence continues at coordinate 11,660,736 of JAKCOX010000005.1, forward strand.
AGAAGAATGATTTTCTTAGAGTTTGGCTATAAACATCTCCTCAAATACAGCACCTATTAAAATGATTTTTGTATGCAATAGTAGAAGGACTGGGTGTCTGAAGAAAAGCAAAATCCAGAGGTTTCACTGGTACACGTCAGGAAAAAACTTGTGCGCAGAAGCCCGGTGCTGCAGAGCACAGCCCGAGTGCATTCTCTGTGCCTCTCCTGACTCCAGTCTTCCCAACCAAAACTCCCTGAGATAAATCACACAGCAACTGGGAGCACAGGGAGAAGAGCCCGCTACAGAAAGCTGTCAATTGCTTGTTCATCTGTGGATAAGCCATTGTTGCAAGTTGCCTTTTACTTCCTAAGAGGGTTTATATATTCAGGTATAGAGAGTCAAGGAATAGCTGGCTCTAAAACTAGCCAGTATTTTCCCAGTGACATGGCAGCCAGGACGCTATCAGAGAAATGTATGTGGTCCTGCAGAAGCCAGCAGGGGCACTGATGTCAGCTGATAAGTTAATGACTGCGATGCTCTGGTTAAGAATGAAACAAAAGCTATTTCAGTATAAAAGCATGAGAAAAAGTATCTACAAACTTACAGGAGGGAGCAAAATGTGCAAGTACCCCCACCCTGCACTCAATCTGTCCCGTTGGGGGTGTGGGGAGATTCTGAACATTGGAAGTTTCACACTGAGCCAGATTTTACAGCTGAGTTAAGAACTCCTGAAAATAAAGAAGGCTTATTAGAAATACTGAAAGAGGCTAGTGGGTACTGTGATAAGCCCAACTGAGCACCGTTCTTGTTTGATGAAGTGCAGTGTACTGGGCTGATGCACAAAACATCACGCTTTGCTGGCACCTTGCCCCACACACACTATTTTTTCCGCTTCTTCAATATAAAGGAAAAAAGAAAAACAAAAAAGCTTGCTTAAAATATCCCTGCTGCTCTCCTGTAGCCCCTTCCTCCAGCACATCAGATGTTAATGCCAATCTGCCGAGAGACTGCAATTCGAACATAATGAGATATTAATGAGCTTTGCACATGTCCCCGGTCGCAACAGTCCCCCCCCCCCCCCCCCCCCCCCCCACCCCGCTCATTTCTCACAAACCTACAGAGATGCTTTGCTTGTTTTCCTGACACTGCGTTTATGTCTTCCCCCATCCTGCCCTCCCCCAAGCAAGCCCTGCTGCACCGCTCCCCTTAAGCTGCCAGCTCTAAAGAGCACCAAATGGGCTGGCACTGTCTTGTTTCCTGGCCTAATGGATGCTTGTTTAAACACTGGAGCTGTTTGCATTGCTGCGGCTCACTGCATGTTAAACACAGTCCTCTGAAACCCTACGCCAATCCAATAAAGGTATCAGCAGTTCAGCGTGGGGAGGCAATTACTATAAAGTCCCAAGTGTGCCTTCTAAGCTCAAGGAAGGAAAATTTGATCGAACAACTAAAAGCAAAATCTGATTCGGTTCAGCATCACGTGGAGGACACAAGGTTTAACTGCAGCCAGGCCTATGGAGGGCAGGAGGAAATCAATGGACGAGCTAGGGAGAGCAACTGCACATTGTTAAGAGGGCTTTAAGTTGGCCTGTTAGCAATGCTCTCTGCTGCCTTCACAGAGCCGCCTCCCTCCCCTCCCTCTATATGCCGAGGTGAGCTGCCTTGCCTTTCTTTTCTTCTAATGATATGCTGCCAATTTCTTTTCACCCTTCATCAATTCTTGAAACAATTCTTCTTCTGGTAAAGGTCCTTCCCCTGTACAAAGTCATTGTCATATCAAAGGGGAAGCATTACACCGGAACGGCTAGATAGAGGGTTGATGGTAACCAAAAAAAGATCAGTGCTTCATTGAGAGATGAAAAAAATCCAAATCTCAGACTAATGGTAGTCAATATTTCAATGGACCAGCTCTTTACCTGGCCAAGGGCAGAAAATCAAGGGAGAAGAAGCTGTATTTCATTTCATTTAATCCACAGAAACAAAGCTGCTTTAAAATGTTCTACTTCCTTTACTGTTAAGTGAGAGATAAGGGAGCGAGGGAATGTTTCCATTTTAGACTTTTTAAAAAAAAATTTAAACAGACTCTGTAAGATGGCCTCACTCTGAGGGCAGCTTTGCAAATGATGTGAAAAGTTTTCCAAGCACTAGCCACAGTCAGAGCTACCCTCAGAAACCTAGGAAAAGGGGTTTTGCCATGCCAGATCGGGCACTATGTTTGGCATGGTGCCCCTAGCTGTGTCCCACACCTCTGGCTGCTGAGAGGGCTAAAACTCTCCTCTCCCTTCCACACTGCAGGGAAGAGATTGTGCATACAGCTGGGAATCAAGGGAGATGGCTCTGAGGAGGGCAGGCTCCCCTCAAAGCTGAGTCCCTGGTCCCGTGAGCTAGGTTTGTTCCATGGAAGGACGCGTCTGGCAGCACGCAACCAGCACCTGTCTGTGCCCAGAGCTACATCTCATCGCCCCAGCCAGGGCCGGCATCTGGCTAATGGGCTTAAGGATCAAGCTGCCCCGTCAGAGCAAAGTTCTCACAGGTCAGAAATCCGGTGTGATCCTGAGAAGGGCAGGCTGAGAGGTAGAGGGCTGCGCCAATTAACTGATTGCCAAAGGATAAATGTCACTGGGCTGCTGTCACTCCTGCCTGGAGACACTGCTGCTCACCATGCTGACAAGAGGAGGACAAGGAGAGGAAGCACTGTCTAGTTTTCTAAAGGCCATTGGTTCCTTATTTATTTTTTACAATTTAAGAGAACAACCTGTGGGGAGAGGATGGAGTTAATCCCAAGCTCTCCCCTTCCGTGCTCTTCTGCAGTTACTCTGGGAGCTGTAAAGCCTCTGCAGACTCAAAACTCGGTGCAGGCAACCGGATGCCACTGGGGCTAGCTAAAGAATGACTGCCTGATGGGTGTTTTGACAGAAATTAGGGGCTTTCAACCAAGAGGGAGAAACTGTTGGGAAACATCTGTTTTGTTAAAAATAAATAAAGAACAGTAACTTTCCTATTTTCAGTTTTATAGCAAAACACAAACAAACAAACAGCACTTGTTTTTGCTGGCATTCCTTGCCAGGCCAGAGGGGTGGGGGTAGGATGAGCTGGAGACATAATGTCTAGGAAAAGAGGGAAATCCTTCCACATCCTGCCCTTCAATCAGGGCTTTGAATCTGGAGATTTAATTTCCACACCTTATAACAAGGATGACTACTTGGGCAGGGCAAAGAGCACCGTCCTCACGGGGGGGGGGGGGGGGGGGGGGGGGGGGGGGGGGGGGAGCAATGCAGCAGCCAGAGCTAACCAATACCGAAACAAACAAAACCCAGGCTGTCTTGAGAGCACCAGACCCAGAGATCCCTGAGAGACTCTTGACACATCACAACTCCTTCCCTCTCTTGAAGCTGAGAATACTGCTTCTGTGAGGGCTCGAGAAACCCACTCACCTACTCACTGGTGGTAAGTGGAATGATTTCTTGATGAGACTGGGGAAGATCGTGCCTCTCGAAATCATCAGCACCTGCAGAATCTAGCCTTTAATTTGAACAAAACAAAACAACAACAAAAATCCAGCCCTTGCGATTGCACAGATAACTTTCCAAATATGACCCACTGCCGTGCTGTTTCTGAGTCTGCAGACAGGCTTCTCCTGTTGTTCCCAAGGAGCCACACAGTGAAATCAATAACACTCATTAATGATAATCAGTACTCTATGGGCAGCAGCAAAACTGACAAGAATCCTGCCAATTTTGTCCTTCTGCTCTTACTTGGGGAAGCTCTGATTGACAGGAAAGGTAGATTTCCCACTTGCTTATGTTTGGTAGTGGGAGGAAGTCGCAGACAGTCTTATGGGAGGGTCCAGCCACAGCATCGCACAAGGACTATCAGCATTTGCTCCAGTCTGAGAAGGGATTTGCACTCTCACTATCACCTATACATAGGACAAGAGTCTTTTCCTCTTCTTTTACATCCTGATGGACCTCTTATCCCTGAACAGTGCAACAGGCTTTCCTTCCTGCCTTCTGGCCCCAGCAAGCTTCGAGTCCTGACGCAAGCCATACCCTCAGCTTTGAGATGCACAGGGAGCTACACCATGAAAGACAGGCCAAGCTTTTAAATAACACAAGCTGTCCTAGATGTTCTTTTCACTCTCTCAACTCTGGCTCAGTGACTAGAGGATCTGCCACCCATCGCCTTCCACTAATGAGATATTTTGGTGCTCAAGGAAGGGATGTGATGGTGTCTCTTCAGCTTCTTTAAGGTCTGCACCGCTCCTCCCGCCCCGCCACCCCCAGCTCTCCTCCCACTTCAGAGACTTCCAGTTTTGGCTTGTGTCCCTCAGACCAGAATCTCTTCAGGCACCAAGCCAGCCCCAGCCCCCACCACAACACACATGCTCTCTGACACGGACCAGCACAAACAACAAAACAGATGTGTAGACAGGACGACTTAAGATGAACTCCCATGGCGATTATCATTTCAGGATTAAATTACTAATGTTTAAGATTCAGTTGCTTGCCAGCATACCTTGTACACTTGTTTCAAACATATTCCCCTATTTGACTTAAAATGGTACCTTTGAAGGGACTGATTGGTTTCCATCTTTGGGATCTGACTCGAGGTGATATGCAGAAAACACAGCAAGGTTTAAAGCAGCAAGAATTTCCTCCTTCCCACCCCCTTTGAGCAAAACGCACCGCGATGGCATAGCTATACATTTACAGCTCAAGTGGCTTGTTCCTGAGAATAGCCTTTTCCAGAACCTAGGCCTACACAATGGATATAGTACCCTATTAATCGATATTGTAGAAGAAAAGGATAATAAATTGAAGTCTGTACATCTAATGTCTGTAATCTGCTTAGATAAAAAACCTGAACATTCTTATAATTCACACTTTCAAGAGAAATAAATAGAAGGATTGACAGAGCCTCTATTTGTCAGGAGGAAAACCTAAGGAGAAGAAAAAGTAAAATCCCCTAAGTGTTTCTCAAGCATAGTATCATCTCATCAGATGATGCACAGGGTGATGCTGAGGTAAAGGAAATGGAGAAAATGCCATTTCCTGCTTCATTTCCTCCAGGGAGAATCTGGAGCAAGGTTTCATCAGATTAGAAATCCAAACAAGCACATGTAGACTAAATGTTTCATTTACAGTTCCAGGCTTCTGAGGGAAATACCCTGCTACAGTGGGGTAGCTCTGACTCCATGAAGGAGTGGCAAAAAGCAGAAGGGGAGCAAGAAAAACTGGTGATGTGAAGTGTAAGGAGCAGGGGTTGTCACCTCCAGCCTTGGTCTTCTTGTCTCTGAAGTACAGACTCTATGACAGAAGACAAGGCTGTTGGACAGGATGAGTGGGGAGACAATTTATAGAAACAGTAGAGAAAAAAACCCAAACAAACTACCAAAACTGAAACCAATCACATGTCTCCATTTCCAGATCCCTTGAAACTAAGTATCTCAGTTGCACATATAAAGGGATCAGGTTTTGGAAAATGCCAACTATCAGACCTCTAGAGACATATCTTTGCACATACAGGTACCCCCAAATTGAAAGACATTTTTGGAAATGGCTTCTGTCCCTGCCAGTTCACATCAGTAGTCACTGCCTTAAAATCGGGAATGTCACCTCAGCATTTACCATCACTAAGCACACAAATCTACCACAGAGCAGTGCACAAAAAAGGCTAAACAATCATCAGTTGCACTTTATTTCAAAGAAGGTATCTAATAGAAATGTTTTTATATGCCCAAACACTAATGAACTTCTATCAGAAACTGCTGACTACATTTGTTTTCGGTTTGTCTCTAAGAAGCCTGAAGAATGGAGACAAATTGACTGCTGTTTGTATGGGGAAACACTTTGCAGAACACCCCCACAGTGGCCCAGAGAGCCCTCAGTGCCTCAGGACACTGACACACAAAGACTAGTTCAGTTTCAAACAGCTGGAAACATCCCTGCTTTTGGTCATCTGCTGTGTCCCACACTGGGACCTTTAGCGCTGCACCTCAACCATATCCTAAAAAGGCCACAATTCATAGCACAGCATTTAAGCTGAAAACTGTTAAGATTTACCTTAAATCATCCCACTGAAATCTTTCTGGTTTAGGGCCTAACTGCCAATGCTATGGGGTGCCTCTGAGATGGGTCTGTCAGCCATTTCAAACCAAGAGGCCTCTGCTTCTCTCGCGCAGTCCTCGGCCCCAGTTCCAAAATGGATCCTGACACTTCTTCCTCACATAATGTTTGGGTGAGGGAGCCAAAGCATTTCACTTGCTCTTGGGATGGCCAGTCTGTGGCATAAGGTCTGGATCTGGCCTGCAAGGTAGTTTTTCTTAGTGACGACATCAGCAGGGCAAACAAATTACAGTTTTGGGCATAGTCCTGGTGCCTGAAGCAGTAACGGTGGTGAAAATGGTTGTGGCTGATCAGGGCACCACGTGTTTTTCAATCCACTAAATGGAAGAACTGTCCTCTTTGGCCTGACACACTATGATTTATAAATCCTACAATGCAGATTTAAGGTCACTGAGCAACACATTGCCTACTACATGTTTAAATGAGTAGAGAAATGGTTATTAATGTTAAACATGCTATCAATAGTGCTGAGTTGCTTTGAGTAATGCAATTCTGGCAACAGACAACAATAACTTCTTCAGAATCAAAACTCAGATGCCAACCTAGACCTCTGATCTCAAAACCATTTTTTCTCACCCAGCTTTGATACAGGTACCCAAGCCCCTCCAAGTCACTGAGGCCCCTTTGCACTCCAGAGAACTCCAGCTTATGCTTCCTTAGGGTGCTCTTTTCTATAGGATACACCATCATACGCCTCTGCTTGTAACAGCCTCCTCCCCTCTCTCAGTGCAGGGAAGCATATGGATGTGTGAGAAAGTTCACTACACATTTCAGATCTCTGCTAGTTACCCAATTTACATCTGTTCAGCTGTACTTTTTGCCTTGCATCTGTTCTGCATAAGGAGATACTGTAGAAAGCCTCAAGAAAGTAAAAAAACATCCAGACAAATATGCTTCTCTTGGCACTTGTATACTAGTAGCCAGGTTGATAGTTCTGCCCATGGAAGAGACAGGTTTTGCATTGTATGTATGTGCTGTGTTGTCTGCCAGTCTCCTTTGGAAGCAAGCACAGAGACTCTAGCAACAGCAGTGTTGTACAGATTGAAAGAAACAGTATAAATCTGTTCAAGGCCTTTCCCTGGAAGCCCTTCCAATAAAACTTGAGGATTATTTTTCTTTGCAATTTTAATGAGTGATCACTCTGAACCAGAACTCCCAGAATTGAAATATTTCTGTGCTGAATATAATTCTGTATTCTGATCTACAGTGCACATAAATCCCCTATACCCGGGCAAGAGCTGCAAATCAAACCAAAGACAGGCATCATGGATAGGCCAAGCAGGCAGCCTTTTTGGATGCCTGATTTTGGCAGCTAATGCTTACAGCAGGTCCTACCTACCCTCTTGTTGGTGGCCAGAATGACCTCACAACATTGGCAGATTTTGCAAGTAACACACAGTGGTGAAGACTCAGGTCCACTGGGAACCAGTTGTCTTGCATCAGCTGTGACCACACCCCATCTGGCAATGCCACAAAATCAGAGAAAACTCGAGTTGTACTTTGTGGGTAGCCCCCCTTCCCCCCAGTTGGTCTTCTGGGCCTTTATGTTCATTCTGGCTTCCAAAGCATCCCAGGCTGACACAAAGAGAGTCAGTAGCAGAGGAGCCTGCTGTTGTCTTAGTCAAGTCTCCACAGAAGAATAATCAGCAGGAGGGAAAAGGAAACAACCCCCATGGAACAAAAGCATACAAAGACTGTGCTGGTTCTAGCTCTGCTTCTCTAGCTCCTATCAATGTTTATGTCTGAAACCCATCAGAAACAACAGAAGCATCACCCAGCACTGATTTTAAGAAGGAAAAGAAAGGAGAATGTCCTTTTCTCCTCTTCCCGGTTTAGTCTGCAAGGCCAGGCTCTTGTGTGGCTGGGGCGCTGCCAAGGAGGCAGTGCCATGGATCAGCCGAGTGAATGCCCTGCACTGTTGTGCTTGCCATTTGCTGGGCCTTTGGCCAGATACTGGTGGTTTACCCTGTCATGTATCATATACTCCTTGATGTTTACAGGCCAGACAGCCTGTACCTGCTCAGTATTTATCTGATCTAATTTGCCCAAACTTTGGGTCTGGTAAGCATGTTATATACATAGGCAGCTCTCGACCTTTCATGCTTCTCTCTTTCCTGAGGTCCACCCTGGGTGTGTTGTGAAACCAGAGCCTTGCTGTTACTGCTTTAGGGTCTGGGGAGAGAAGGCTTGGACCCATCATGATTTTGGCCTCCAGACTTTCACCCTAAACAGACTGAAGTTTCTAGCACTACCACTTATAGGAAGGAAAAAGCAAGCAAACCATTGTTCTATCCAGTGCTTCCCTGCTTCTCCAATAAAAGTCCAGTTGGAATAAGGACAGTCCTGACAAAAGCACTGTGAAAGCAGATTCACACCCACTGATAACAGAGTAACTTACCAACTTGGTAACAGAGTGCTGCAGATGGAAGGACCAACCCCATGCCTTGCCACACTTGGACTGACCTGGAGGCACCCAGGAGCACCCCTCCCCAGACGGCCAATTTATAGGGGAGTGATGTCAGGTGGTGTGGAAACAGCCCTGGCCAACCCAGCTCACCTGGGCTAACTCAGCTCACCTGGGCTGGCTGCCTGGGGAGGTTACTTCTGGCCTGATCAGGACCAGGCCATATTGGGACTAGAAATAAAGAGGTTTTACTTCTTTCAGGAAAAAATAATGCAAGCATTCTTAGTTAAAACTACCTCTTACACAGAGACGCTACAAAAACCTTGAAAGCTCAGATAAGGGATGGAGACACTATCGGTAGGTAAAAATGTTCTGCCTATAGAAACCCTCTGCCCAGTTTGCCTCAGCAAGCCAGGATTTCTCAGCATCAACCAGACCAACTGATAGAGGAAGCTCCTTCATGCAAATACAACAGTGTCTAGTGCTTTGACATTTGCTTCATGTCCTGGACAAGGTATTAGTAAAAACATTCATTGTATGAAGGTGTAAGAAATCACCCACTTCAGTCCCTTCTCTTCCAAAAGCTTTGGTCCTCTGTGGAAGAGCTTTTCTCTGTACAGCCCACAGAAAGACAAGACACTCAGTCTCCTTTTTTCCTAGCCAAATATTCTATTAATCCTTGCTAGTTTATTATTTTGACTCAACAATCAGATTGTTATGTAATTCTTAATTGCAGCAAGAATTGTCTAGAGATTAATGCTTAGATCTCACTAACAGAAAGGGGTTTTTCTTTTAATGTCCTAGATTACGTTTAAAGAAACATAAACACACCAAAGTTGTTTTAGGCAAAATATTCATTATACTTTCCCAGATGATGGCACTTTTGTTCTGGCACACTGTCAATAAAGCAAAACCAGAGTTATAAAGGTCCTGGCTCTGTTTTTACATTGTCTTAGAAGAGGTAAGCACAGAATCACAATGTCAACATTTGGCCCATAATTAATAAATTCAGTTCAACAAATTCTTTCCTTCACTGAGAGAAGCACTGTTTGAGCCATGAGTCCAAAATCCCAGGGAAAGCAGGGACAAATGAGGTTCATTTGTTTGACTCTCAGATAGCAGTGCTACTTCAGCGAGTTCCTGGAAAAAGAGGGACCTGTGGTATTTCAGAAAACGAGGGAGCTTCTAATCCTTTCTGTAGGAAACAAGCCCCCTTCTCAGGGGAAGGCTGCCGTGATGCTGTTAAAACAAAGCCAAAGACCAGACACACAGGCAAAATACCACCTCATCTTCTCAAATTTTTTTACCCACACGCAGCCATCGGGGTTGTTTATTACTGTACCAGTAATTTTCTAGTAAGATGCCAAAGTGTCTTTGAGCATGGTCCTGTCTAAATTAAAAATGTGTTCTATTATCATTATCATTTCCAACTAGAGTATCTCTGTTGGGATTTTGCAAATGCCACTTGTGTAGATCCCTGCTCATCAGGTGAGCAGTCTCAACAGAAACCTTGCACCGTGCTAATAGGGGAAATTTGTGAGAGCCCCGTGGGGGTAGTAAAACAGTTTACCTTAGATACGTGAATTTATATTGTTACATTATAAAAGCTTTGCAGAAAGGAGAATTTCTACCAGGTGTCAAGCTTCTATACTGCGTAATCGATCATCAAATCTCAAAGACATCTGGCCAATTATTTTATTTTCCTTTCTAAAAACCAAGGGGGAGGGAGGAATAGAAGCAAATTTAACACTTACACTGATATTTGTGAAAGTGAAAATAATGTTTCCTCCAGCAAGCTATGTCATATTTACTATTTAGTGTAACATGTTGACAAATTAAATATTTTGCAGAAAACTTCTTCACTGCCATTAAAAAAACATGGGATTTTTCCCCACTTTCTGACAATATTAAAACACACACAAACAAAAAAGTAGGGCAAATGTTGCTCACTTCCAATTACTTTGTTTCTTCAATGAATCTTTTTCCTAAATTGTGGACTGAATCCGGACTTTGGAATTCCTTTGTTTGACCACAGCAAGGCACACCTTGGCTCTACCTTACTTCCCCCAGCACGGATCCTCTCCTGGTTCCCCATGCAGCTGCACCTTTGCATGGCAAAGGGCCCCTCTCTGCCTGTCGGCCCAGCATCCCATCGCAGTATCCCCCCACAGTACCACCTGGGAGTTTGCCTCTTTCTGCCTCAAATGCCACCCCAGTGTGCTAAGCAGGAGAAATGGGTGCACACCTCTTTAGTTCCAAAGAAATCCCCCTGAAACCTGACCTGGGGCGCACAGCCACGTGCCTCCCCACACCTGTGCTTCTCTACGCTTCATGTGCTCGGCTTCTGCATGTCTTGCTGCTTCGGTATGAAGTGACCCTTGAAATCAAGCGAGACGCTTTCAGAGCTAATGCTTCCACCTTGTCTCTCTCGGTAGGTGCTCTAGGCCGGAGGATTTCACCGAGACCTAACTACAGAGAGGTAACCAAGGGCTCAGGACCTCAGGACCTAGTGACCTGCTAGCATCTGGCTGGTGCAACACACTGAAACCATCTCCTGCAGCAGAGTATTTACAGCAATGCAGCGTTCTCAGAGTAACTTCAATGGCAGCTCAGTCCTGCACTGCATCTGAGAAGTTCCTGAAAGGTGCTTGCTGTCCTTTGCAGCTATGGATGTAATTTAGACTGTAATCCCCAGCAACATTTAAGATACGCGAGTCTTGTCACCCGAATAAAAAGGTGTCTCCTTCCACACAGCACAGTCTGGAGAGAGGTTTTTTTATGCTGCTTAAACTAAAACTGTTTCCCTACATGCGATTCCCACCACGAGTTACCTTGCACACACAGCGCGAGAAGACAGATGACTACTCCATCAAATGACAGAAAGAGGCCTTAAGGAAAAACCCAAACACCATCCAGCCCCCAACTCCCCCGATCTTCCACCTTTCCTGATTGCTAAACATTTTCCTCCACAGCTTTAGGATCCTTTGCCGCTCAGGTAACAACACACAGACATCACAGGGTGTCTGCCACCATGCCTCAGGTGCACCAGCTCTGCCATTCCCCGGAGCAGAGTGTGCCAACCTCAGTGAACCAGCACCAGATTCCCGGAGAAAGACAAAAGCCTCCTTACAGCTTGGCAGTTACTGTAAGGAGACAGCAGCTGCCTCTTAAGGCAAGGAGGCTGAACCATGTACTTTTTCATTAGGTTTAGATGAAAAACTTGCTACCTTACTGGTTTTATTTTTTTATTGCAATCCTCTAGCAGTTACCCGATCATAAACACAGCAGTAAAAGCAGAGCCCTTTTAAAATCTTAACAGATAATGTGGGGTATAACAGAAAAATTAATTTCAAGTTTGGGGGGGGGGGGGGGAGGGTGGCCCAATGAAAGAAAAAGAAAAAATAGGAACAGGAACCAGCTATGCCTTCCTCCTAACATTGATTCATTTCAGCTGGTGAAAAGTCAGAGCTGGGAACTGCACAACTACTATCGCTGGTTTTGTCAGAGAATCCTTCTCAAGTTTCACCCAACCCATTTCAACTCCCGCTGCTGTTACAAAAGCATCATAAAAATAGCAGCAAAACTGTGCTTTTTGAAGCAAGCAGTGCAGAAAAATATCCTTCACAAAAGCAAAGTTTGCAGCATGCTGTAATTAAGCTCACATCCTGACAGCGGGAGCATGAAGTTTTACTCTAAATATAGCAGAAGTCTCTCCAATGTACAGCCCCCTTTTTAATGCAAGATTTACAAAATTAGCCATTATATGCCAGCACCCTCTTAGGAATTCTTTAAAAAATATTTTGGGTTCTAATGCAGGGAGCTTTACAAGCAGGGATTCAATGTAATCTCTAGTGTCAAGAAACAAATAATTTGGGTTTGTTTACTTACTGCCTACACAGCACTAGGAGTAGGGCAGGCACTACATGCAGGCAAGGAGCTGCCGCCTCTGCCAGGCCTGATGGCTTGAGCAGGCAGCAGCACATACCGAACACAAAGGGCAGGCAAATCTCTTGACTTTTCCCCTAACATCGATCTCTTTTTTCCCAGCTTTCAGCAGCTGCTTCTCATGGCATTTTACCTTGAGCTGGCAAAGCAGTAAAGGCTCCATCAGCTTTGAATTGCCTTTGTTTCATTCAGTCTAAAGCAGAGACCTAAACCAACTCAGGCAAGCTCATGCTAAAATGCAGCTCGTCTGGCTGGCATGGATGAGACCACGCAAAACTTAAACCCAGTCTGGAAACCACATTCTTAAATAGATATCCTTAAAATAGATCAGATCCATATCCTGATCCTAGCTGCATCAGTTGAAGGCAGATTAGTTAATAATTTCCACAAAGAAACTGTCCTGTAACTCCACACTTTCTGATTCACCTCCACAGCAGAAAGGGGAGAGGAAGGAAGCCTCTGGGTCACCCTCCACTGCAGTGCCCTGTTGCAGGGGCTTCTCTGGGCTGGGTACATGGCCTGGCTCACGGTAAGAGCCTCTGGAGAGAGGGGTGGACTTGGCTCTGAGGTAGCAGAGCACTGGGCAGGACAAGCGCTTCCAACAAGGTGTGCCGTACAACTGCTTCAGACAGCTGTAATAGCCCCAAAGCAGCTGGGTAGACTCCTATAAAAACAACAGGCTCCCAACAAAATCCATTTTTGATTGAGCCCAGCCTATCCCCACCATGCACCCTGTAAACCGAGCCCAGCCACTTGCAAGACACAGCTCAAAGCTGGGCTCTGGGGCTTGTATGCAATTTCATTTCCTGGTGCCGCAGCTACAGAGCTTTGGTAGGCAGAGAACCCAGCTCCTCAGCTCCAGGGCTGCTGGCTAGCCCAGCCACGTGGAACCCACAGGAAAGCCACAGGAACACGGGCAGACCCTGGCCATGCCAGCAAGTGCCCATATGCTCGGGTGCTTCCATAGGAGGGAAGCCTTGCTGCCCAGCTACACTGCCCCACAAGCCTAACAGTGTACCTTTCTCTGCCCTCTCCTGCCCAGCATTTAATCTGTGTAAAATATGAGTATTCTCCAGCCCCTGGTATCTAACACCAATCAGCAGACTGCAGTTTCTACATCGTTCACCTTCCTGAAAGGTGGGTATGACAGTGGTGATGCAGAACATCAGACCTTTGAGTCCCTCTGATCCCCATGCTCGCTGCCTCAGGGATTGCCAAATTACCTGACTCAAATTCTTGGGTCCTGCATGCCTATGGCAGCTGCTTAGCTTGAAAGTCTTAATGCTTCTCCTGTTCTGTACAGTATGATGCACAGCAAACCTCTCTCATCCTGCACACACTGAAACTCATGGAAAAGTGAGTAGTGTCAGAGCTTGTACACCCTTTAAAATAAATTTAAAAATCCAAACCCTGTGTTTTCTAAGAGGCTCCAGCCTGCGCCTGGAAGCTGCGAACATGTACGGTGAGCAAATCCACCATTTACCCAAGGCTGTTTTCCTTGTGGCTTTTTTCAGTAGCATCCGTGCATGCCTTCAGTGTTTACTGTCAGCAATTTTCAGTGTGCTGACATAGCCAAAAGTGACCACAAAGCCAAGGCAAGCAGGCAAAGGGAAGGAACAGAAGTAGAAATGTCAGGAGGCGCAGATTCAAGCTTTGCACAGCTACAGCACCTACCTACCAAGGTAAGCCAGCTATCACAGGGAAGACATGATTAGCACAACTTGGAGCAGCCTCACCTTTTTCCTCCTTTTTCATTAACCAACAGAGCTTTGTTCCTGATGTTGCTATTTTTGTGGCTGACGCATGCAAAGAGGGAAGGAGAGAGCCTTTCACACTGCAAGTGTTAGATTTCTTTCCCCGCTGTTGGCTCATTCGGGGCGGCTGGCTTGTGTTTCCAGCAGCGCCATGGACTTCTCCTCCACACTTTAGCTCCAAGAGCAGTCTTGGGTTTGTATTTGCTTATTTCTGAGCTGCAACTGAAAGCTAAATGAACACTGTAGTGCCTGAAAACACCCTGGCAATGATTAATAGAGACTTTAGAAGCTTCACCACAAGGTTTAGCTTGCCATGCCTTTATGGTACAGAGAAGTAAACTAACACGTGCAGATTTAACACACCTATACCTGAACTCTGAATAACAAAAATATTAATGAAACAGGACAGGCATAAAAAGTACATCTTAGCCTAAGATTACATAATAACAACTTGCTCACAGTTTTACAAGCAAAACTTGCCAAGCCCCCCTCTCCGGGTAGCCCTTCTGTCTAGAACAAGCAGCTGGCACGAGCAGAACAAAGCCGTGCAGCGTTGTTTCCTCTGACTCCCAAGCTGATGCAGAGCCATTTTATAGGAAATGGAAAGAACAAAATACAGACTTTTCTTACCACTCCACTGGAAAAAGCCCATCTCCATGGAAAAGCTTTACTATAGTAACTTGTAACAATACACATGAAAAGCTGCCCATGTAGCAGAATTTTCCCTTTCTCCTTAGGTTTATAATTTCTCCCTTTTTACTTTTCAGTTATAGTACAGGTCACAGATGCAAAGTCCCAAAAACTCAAAGAAAACTTAAGAAACAAGCTGTTGATTATACTTTTGACACCTTCCTCAGAATTAAACAAACTTCCCTGATTTTCCATATTTGGGTAGTACTTCCAACGTTAATAGGCGTGTAAACATTAGAACAAGAAGTCCTGGGGTCACTATATCCAAAATTAATGCATGTACCACACAGCATCCAAATAATGAGCACTGAAAAATACATTGGCACCTTGTGGTGGTTCAGCCCCAAGCAGCAGCCAAGCACCACACACCACTGGCTCACTCCAGGAGAAGCAGACAGCCTCCATAGGTTGGGTTAAGGACAGTTTACTGACAAGAGCACCATGAAAGGAGAACAGTAACAGCCCATCACAAGTTACACTCACACCAGATGATAACACAGTACGTTACCAACTCCACGCTAACAGAGTGCTGCACAATGTGAGGACCAACCTGACCACAATCAGACTGTCCTGGAGGTACCTAGGAACACCCCTCCCCAACCAGCCCCTTTTATGGGGGACTGATGTCAGGTGGTGTGGGAACAGTCTGGGCTAACTCAGCTCACCTGGGCTGGCTGCTTGGGGAGGTTTACTGTGACCTGGTCAGGACCCAGACACACCTGAATGTACCACTAAAAAGCTGCTACCAATTACAGATTTAATCTACAAATCATGGCAGTGAACACTTAAGCATTGGCATTTTTGTGAGAGATCCAGCTGTCTCCAGAAGAAAAGAGTAAGGAAGAGGACAACAGAGGACACTGGTGCTTTCACAGAGAGTATTCCATCTCTCCAGTGGTTACTGGGTTCTCCTCATCCAAAGTTCACTCTGTACAGAGAGCTGAATAACATGTCCAGCTATGATGAAGCATTTGATGTCACGGAGCTGCTGCATGCTCATGTCGTGACGGTCATAGCTTGTACAAGTGAGGAAAGAGCACAACAGTATCGATCACGCCACCTCCCCGTCCTGTGAGGCTGTTTGTAAAGAATCAATAGCTTCCCCAGCCAGGGTCCGATGTCCCAGCCTACAGGATCAATTCGGAGCCATGATTTGATAGTTACGCTGCTGTGAACTCCTTGCAAATCCCAGTGGTGATTTAAGAGCTGTGCTAAGAGCAAAGCCGTGAACTCTCCTGACTGGAGGCAAGATCTGAGTTTCCCTGGAGTGACATTCAGCCTGAGCCTTTTCCTGAGCTGCACACAACCCACCTCCATCTGCTTACAAATGCCAGACTCAGAGTGAAACACAGCGAGTGTCGTCACCCTGCAGAGACTGGGCCTGAGCTCCGACTCATGCAGCACAGTTTGGGGATGCTTCTCAGCAAGGACAGCAAGATGGCACACCCCTCTGCAGAGGCTACATGGCTCCTTCACACTCTCCTCTGCATCAGCTGGTGGCCTCCTTGCATGCACTGAAGTCCCTAGCCCAGCCTTGTCCTGACAGACCTGCATTGGAACCCCTTGCCACCCCCAGCCCAAGGAAACCCTCTCCTCAAACAGCCCCCTGATAGACGTGCTGCAGGGTGAGCAATGAGCTTCCATTAACTATTTTATTAAAATACACTTTTCAAGGCCAGTAATTGCATGAAATTTGTCAGGTTTAGATTTTTTTTTTCTCCTCCCAGTTGTTTTGAGTTCAAACTACCAGAAACAGCCCTAAAAATAACTGACCCCTTCTATTTTCCTTTGTCCAAATCCCAAGAATTGCAAACTTACACTAACTTCAAAGCAAGTACATATCACAGCCAAAAATCATCATTTTTATTAATGTTCTCTGTAATTATGGAAGGTAGAATTATTTATGTAGCAAAACGTACCCACAAGCCCTAATAAAATACATTATGAATCTTTTACTTTGAAATGGATGTGGGCATTTTTAAAGGAGAAAGAAAGAAAGAAGAGAAATTACGGCTTTGCAATGAGCTCCCAACACTACTTAACTCGAAGCACTGGTACGGTGAGGTATAGGGAACATAGCTCCCTGCATAATGGACAGGCAGATCTCTAGAGAGCTACTTTGCTTCTCAAACTTGGTTCCTGCTTCAAAGGTGTCTCTGAAGGAATGGCTCCTCTTTCCACTGGCACCTCAGCCATGGTGCAAATATCCACCTTTCTTTAGAGTCTGAAATTTGGCTCTGCTCAGAGGCAGAGCCTTATGCTGGTCGCCTTTGTGGGAACAGAATTCACCCACCGTGAGGGTAATGAGCTTGTAAAGCTCCAGCACAGGAATGGGGACAACCTGTATGGACTTGGCTTCCAGAGCTCCTAGCAGCCCATCGGCACCGGCCAGTGCGGCCCATGTGAAACACATCACGTACCCTTGTGATGAGCTGGATGCTTGTGTCTTGTCTGTCAAAATTGGCTGATAATGCTAAACCAGAGATCACAGGGGGATCTAGTGTTCCCCTTTGCATGCCTGCCGCACATGCAGAAACAGCCTGCATCTACCTGGTTTTGACTGATCCGTGTAGCTAGGAAGCAGTTACGTTCCCATTGCAACTTCTAAAACTAGAAGCACGATCAAAATGCCACATCAGCTGCGGAGGTGAGAGAGTAACTAACTGCAGGGTGTTTTGTTCCGCAGTCTCTTTTGTATCCCTTCCCAAATGGCAGTAAAAACACTCCCCCCCACCCCAAACTAAAGCCAGACGGGGCAACAACAATTATGGTAAGAGTCGCAAAATATAACTATTTGCATATCCGTGACTGACACAGAAGAACATTAATTAGGCATTCTGAGGATAAGTATATATGTATAAATTAGCATCTATTCATCATTTGAACGGTAATACTGTGGGGTTTTTATATCTGAATATTAACTACATAGGAAAATTACTAACTTTTCCATGGAAGGGCATCCAGCAAGACATTTTATCAACAAAAATAAAATGAGAATTCCAAAAATAATCAAATTACTAGAGTGAACAGCGAAGACCTCCATGCCTGTCACTGCTCTGTTCCACGCCACTTGTTGCAAGCTCTCTTGCCATCAACATACACACATCCCCACCAATCTTTTATAGCAGGAGCATTTCAGGAGTAGTGTCTTTGAACTCAAAGGGCAATGTTGAAACCGTCAGGATTTCACACATCTGCTATCCAAGCAATCCCTACACCTCATTAATATTAAAGAGGACACAGGCTGAGAGCAGAACTTTTAACCACACCTCCACCTAAGCTCCCAAAGACACACACATCTTGCAACTAATCCTTTCTGGGGAAAAGAGAAGGAAACAAGAGTTCCAAGTTTTGAAAAAAGCTGGATATAGCCTCCTCGCCAGGAAGTACAAGACACTTCAAAGACTGCCCTTTTGCAAATGAAAGAAATCTGGTGATTCTGGAAGTGTGAGATGGTGACTTGGAAAATTACCAAAGCTCACAGCTCTTGAGCAGAAGTAAACAAGATGAGAATGCTGGAAAAAAATTATAGGCAAGACAGAAACTAATGAAGGTGTAATTGCCAATAACTATATTAGCAAAGTTTGCTTGGAGCTACAAAATGTGTAAAGGTTAGATAAAAGAAGATACAAAGGGAGTCCTTAGGTGGCCAAAGTGGAAGCAGCTGCTTTGCTATGCTCATTTACCCTTTCCAAGCATCTGGCCTGTACTTTTAAGGACACCCATGCCTACTGTCAACCAGTGAAACGGAGAACCAACAGAAACAGCATCCTCCAAAGAGTAGATATTTATCTACTGGAGAACTGAGATGAACTTCACAGCATGGAAGTTCTTATTGGGCTACCGATACGCGACAGAACCAGCAAGAGATCAACCTCATATCCCCCCTCCCCGCCCCCCCCAAAAAACCCCCAAAACAAATAGGAAAAGAACAACATGTAAAACCTCTGGTTTCTTCTCTTATTTTTCCCCTTAAGAAACAGGGGACACTGACTGTTCCCTGTCCATCAAAGTGGTGGCTTTTACATGTATGTAATGGTTTGGCAGCTGCTGTCCCAGTATCTCCTGCAATGGTAGAGATGGAAAGTCTGTAAGCACAGTTCTCTGTGATATCACTGAGAGTGATACAACTGTGTGACTGATACCCAAGCTATTTCAGTTGGCAATAAAATCACGTAGTGGTGGGGGGAGGAATGAAGGTAAATTTGATTTTAAAAAAGAAAAAAGGTGCAGGTTCTTTTGTGATGCAAGTTTCCTGAATTCAGCTAAATTTAGATTCAGGGGTAGTAAGCGCAAAGAATGTATTCCTTATTCCTCCCACTCCTTGGCTTCATCCATATGCCAGCCCACTGACCTTGCCCAGCATCTCTGCCTCACCCTATTATTACAGTATCAGCTTATTCGTATCTTTAAAATATCCATATATAGAACCCATTAAGAGACTGAACACTCACTGAAACATGCACACATCCAAAAGAAGCAAAACTGGTACCAGAGTGTTTAGCGGTCCAGGCTTCTCCTCTCCCACTTAAAAAGAGAGGAAGGAAACCCTGGCTTAATTTTCTGCCTTTCTGCAAATGTAAATCTGTCTGTCATACATCATCTCTGCATTTTGGGGTTGTTTTTAGCTCTCAGATTCCAGGTCTGATCTGCAGAGTTGTAGAGCACTGACAGCTCTCACTAAACACGCACGAATGACTCCTGCTTTGCCAGAACTAAGCAGGGGGTGGGTACAACTTTCTAAAGGTCCTTCATAACAAACAGAAAGAACCTGCAATTTTCTGCATGCCAGCTTTCAAGCTCATGCCTTGTGAGCATGATCCCTAAAATTACAGGGCCCATGAGGGCAGGGAGAAGATAGGTCATAACTCTGTCTTGGGGTCAAGCAAGGCTGCATTGAACAGTATGTGGATAAAGCAAAAAGAAAACAATACACAGTCAAGCACAGGTCACTTCTGATGTCAAGGCAAGAATTATAACCACCAAAGCTAAGATCAATTTAAAGTCAGGTAGAGTCCTTAGTATGAAGAACATCCATCCATCCATCCATTCATCCATCCATCCATCCTAACGCCTGTCACACAAAAAGCCGTAGGAACCACACAAAACAGAAAACACAGATATAGTGGCTAAATGAAAACTGATGATGTAAATACGCATAACTTGGTGCAGGTAGGTCTTTTGAAGTGTCATGATTAAATATGAATAGGGCAGGGAAGGGTAGTCTACAGGACCCAGTGCTCAAAGCAGCCTCAGAGAAGTGCAGGATTCCCATTTCAGCGGTTAATGAAAGAGCAAAGGCAAGTCCAGGTCATGGCCCTGCAGATTTTATCACAAGGACCTGTTCTTCTGTGCCTCAGAAGCTGCTAATGATCTGGTTGAATGGGCGTGAATCCCTGAAGGAAGGATCCTTCAAAGACAGAGCAAGAATCTTTGATTGAGGCTTTGAAGTAAATAAAGTAGCTTCAGATAGTTTGGGACAAATTCAGCGCTCAAAGATGAATGTAATTCAAGCATTCATCCCAAACTCTTGTAACACCTACTGCCGATAGAAAGGGACTGATTTCTTGAAAAAGACAAGAGGATGAGAGATGAAAGGGGGCAGGGGGTGGGGAGCTCTATTGCTTACATGGAAGAAAAAGCCCACCATTGGCGTGAGGGGCATCAGCTCTTCTGTGAAACGGCTGCTCAGCCAGGCTCCTGCCTGAGCTTGGGACAGATGGTCCCCTGGGACACAGCAGTTGTCTTGGTGGCACACCACAGCCCAGGCCTTGCTCACTCCTTGTGCCGGGGGCACGGACTGGGGGGAAGAGTTCACAGCAGAAAACCTGCAGCATGCGGGCTCTGCTGATAGACATCCTTCTGAGAAAGAAACTAGACTGAAAGAAAATAAAAAGGAACAACCTACAAGAGTCCAGCAGCGTCAGAGGAGAAGGTTACTCAACATCTGAAAAAATCCCAAGCCATGCAGCTGTCGGTTAGCTTGCTGGCTCTTGCCAACGGGTACCCTTTCCTGAGCCTCAAAAATCTGAATTTACCAGAGCCCTGCTCTCTAGCTAGAGCAACACTAGTTATACAACTTCATCTTAATTGAAATATTTGGTGCCTGCTGATATGTTCAAACAAATTCACCAGATCTTGATTATGCGCTGGCAATTAAAGCCATTAAGTCAGTAGACAGACAGCAGGTTATTTCATTGCTATTTGACAAAGCCAGCCGTCGTTCTTTCCCCGTCTATGTGACAGCACTGTAATTAGCAGTAATCAAATACTATTTGTGCTAGGTGTTGTGAGTTTGCTTCCTTAGCTGGCAAGACACCTCTGCCAATCGCAGAACACAGAAATCTACCTCTGGTCAGGCGACAGACGAGATACAAAGAGGAGGAGGAAACAATGAAACATGAGGAATGAAGGGCGATTGCTCATTTCAGGCTGAAGGGGTTTGTTCTTGAAAGCAAGATTCAAAATTAACAGCATTTTTTATTTCTGCAAGTTAGATATTACAAAATTAAGCTAAATTACAAAAGCCTGATCAAGTAATATTGTGAAATACAATAATAATTACAATTATACTTAGCATTTATGTATTCCCTGCTTGAGAAATGCATGCAGCCTCCATTAGCATTAATGGGTGTTCTACTCATGCATCAAGCAGAGACTAGAACCTAATAGTGCATTACATCTTCAAAGTGCTGTACAAACATTAACTAATTAATCCTCATAACCACCCTGCATGGTAGGTAAACGATACATGAAACGTATATCTGAGCAAGCCCAAGAGCAAGGCAGTACCATGCCGTGCCCTCGGATGCAGACCAGAGATTTATCACATTTATACTGCTACCAAATCCAGATGTATTTTACAAGAGCAAGAGAGGGACCCATGGTGAGCCAAGTTCACTGAAGCCAGCAAGAAAAGAAGTAAATTGCACCTCCCTCTCTCTTCCCTCCTCCCCAGGCTCTCGTGGGCTGCTCACATCTTGATGAGCAGGATGTATTAATGCCCACTGCTTCCCCTTTGGATTTCTACTGGGTTAGGAGAGAGCTCTTGAACCTTGGGAAGGAGGAAGGAAAAGATCCATGGGAGCCTCATCACTGCAGACTCCTCCATCAGTACCATCCCCTTTGATATTTTGATCTTCACCCCCCCCCTTCCTGCTACTGTTCTTCCTGGCAGGCTTTCTGCCTTCAAATCCTTTCCTTAAAGTCTGTATATCAAAGTTGCGACAGGACCCCAGGAGGAGGAGACTCAGCCCACGATCTGGGTATTCCAATTATAGCACCTGAGCCATTTCTCTTTAAATAGCAATCTAGCACTGAACGTGTTTCATCTTTCCCTGAGGAAAAGACACTGCATCCTGAACACCCAGCTTGCAACAGGCGGGACCCTTCACAGTGTAACTTTATAAGCAGATTACTTTTTTAATGCCATGCAGAGAGATCCTCAGACATACATGCTTGGAGAGCATTTTAGAAAGGTAACAAGACATCATGAGAGAGGGGAGTTGCTCTTGGAGAAGAAAAGGGAAGAAATATCAAATCAGAATGGAGAAAGGAAAAGCAGAGCAGGTACTTAATGAAAACTTTACACTGCCCTGTTTCCGTCACTACTCTGCTTTCTGAAGCTCCCTCAGCCCTGTATATGTCACGGTGAGGTAGCAGGTGCTCTGGCAAACACAAAGATATTAAAGGTGTTTGAGGTCCCCCCAAAGCTCAGTGTCAGAGTCAATCCATGGGTCTCTGACAAGCTCATCTTTTCCAGCCTTCCTCTCTCTGCACACATGGTCTCAATCTCACCCACAGCCACAGGCACTTTTCCATGGTTGCTACCTGCCTGCAAAGTGACCCAAAGCAGCTGGGTGCACAGGGAGAAGCATGAGCATGAACAAAACTGCACATTCAAGAGAGAAGGATGCTTTTGAAAGTGTGCTTTGCTTCCTTCTGGTATCATATGAAACCTGGGAACAGCTGGTAATGAGAAACTCTCTTTGAAGAATGCTTAGGGGGTTGCTTAAAAGTAGTGTCCGCAACATAAATTATACTTCATGTACCAAATCTTCAGCTAAAGGTGGTCTCCAAAACTAGTTGGCCACAACTACTTTAGCATGCAGAGTTCAGAGCTTGGATGGCGACAGGAGCTGTAGATGGCTCAGCTAGTGTGTTTGGTCTTTAGAGATAGAAATACATTAGAAACATTCTGTTTACATTTGCCACAGGCTGCCTAGAAAGTTTACAAACACATCTCCTAAATGCATATGTACTTAGATCAGCCTACATCATCAATGAAGTTTCAACAAGGCAATGCATAAATCTTTGTAGAAAATGAACCTTGACATACTCCAGAGTTTCCTGACCAATATTTCAACAAAATGTACTACAGCATTAGGAGGAAAGAGTAGTGAAAACTGTGCCGGTCCTGTGCTCGGGAAGAACAGATCTGAATTTAAGTCAGAACAAATAAAAGTGGGATTGGAATTTTTGGGTAGTGCTTTTCTGTTTGTGAAAGTCAGGTTAAGGCTTTCAAAATCGACTGTTCACAACTAGGAGAGACCCAACCTGATGGGGTTACAGTTCCCCTTCTCTTTAACAGGATCCAAAAAGTTTGCAGTGGCAGCAAACACAGCCTTTGCCTGGGATGGGTGCCCTGCACCGACCATCTTTACATACAGTGACAGAGCAGAGCAGTGCCTCTCCTCACATACGGCAAGCACATGTGTGCAGGAGGGAACAAGATATTTTTCTGCATTACAACTGTGTGTTGTATTTATCTGCTTTGCTTTCAGGGAAGAAAAGGGGTTTTTCCCCGAATTCCTGTCTTGGTAAGAAATTAATCCATAAGCATGAGGAACCAGGCGCCAGGATCCACCTTCCCTCCCCCGAAACAGTCCCCACACACAACTCCTGCAACACCAACTTCACACTGTGCCGTCTTCCCAAAATGAAGAGAGCTAAAGGAAATTTCTTTCGTGCCTTCTCTAATCCTGTCGCTTGATATGCAGGGAGAGAGAGAGAGAACAGCACAGAGAAATGAGATTGTGAGAAACTGGTCTCATTTCAAAGCAGCCCTCCCTCTCCGCTAGTAAATATTCAGCGAATGTTGTGACCATTTAATTTCTATCCTCTCTCTCCCCCTCAGTCAATGACTATATAATTTCCAAAGATGTTGAGGAAATATTCCCTGATCAGCTGAAATTTAGCGTAGACAAATGCAAGGTAATGCACATAAAAAGCAGCAGTCTCCTCGTACACACTGATGGATGTTACCTTAACTCCAACTGTTCTGGAAAATTCTTCTGCATCACTATAGGCAGTTGAGTGAAAACACCTGCTCTGTACAGAAGGACAAAGAAGTGGCAAAGAAACAAGACAACAGGGTGGCAGAATGTGTTCATACAGGGAAAGGGGGTGGGGGGTAGTAAAGCTATATGTAAAGCCTTCATACACGCTAAAGCTCAAGTACTTGTTACTTCATTTCAAAAATGACAGAGGAGAACAAAACTCATTACAGGTGTGGAGAGGTTCCCATCTGAGAAAGGAGCTCAGGTCAGGACAGGTATGATAAAATGCACATAAAATAATAAATGCTTTAAGGAAGGTGCGAGAAATGCATCTACCTCCCTTTTCTTACTGTTTTCTTAAACGGACGCTTCTTCATTTAATGGAAAATAAATTTAAGGGACAGTACATTTAAAAATAATGCTCAATACCTTGTTGAGGCAAAGGTCTCAAAACGTTTTTTTTTAAAAAACTCTTCATAGCTGAAGGGATTTATAGTTTTGCTACAAGTTTGTATGGGTTATCAGTCCTCCTGCTTCAGTCAAAAGGTAACTGTAATAACCAGGTAGGAGGGAAAAATTCCTCCTCGCAGAGGAGTATTCTCTGTCAGGACTCCCAAAGCACCTATGTAGGCTTCCTTCTGAAATCCATGGGATTTCCTCTGTTCCTTCTGAAATCCAGATCAGCATGGTGTTTGCAGACAAGGAGGCTGGCTGGCACAGCAGCACAGCGGCAAGGGAGGGCAGATGGGTCTTCTGCCCTGAGCCTCTGGTACAGCATAGGCTTGCCTGGATCACCTCGGTAAGTCCTGTGCCCTGGTTCTGGCCACTGCTGGGGTTGATGGAAAACCAGGGACCCCAGTGCAGTGTTGAGGACAGCCTCCTCCTATGGTAAGTCACACAGCTACTGCTGGGGATGAGTCCAAAACATGCACATCTCCACGTTCACAAGCAATGTGGCAGCCAGAGATGCATCAGATATGACTCTGGCTTGATTTTCACACAGGCCTAATTCTGCTCTCACTTTGACTTTTTCGCTAATGCAAATGAAGTAACTCCAGCTATATGCTAATGCAGCAAAGAATACAATTCAGAAATTACAGAAGGCTATTTTGGGGATTTTCCTTTATTCCGTGAAAGACCCTCGACTTTCCTAGTCTTTCAAAGTAAGCCAAAGCATTCAGATGTTGCTGGTACAAACTGCATCACGCAAGACACAGCAATAAAGAGTACGACAAGCGCCATGATTTAACATTCAGGCAAGGTGGCTCAGTGCTGCAAAGCCCCTGTGTCTTGCTGCAAAGGAACAGCAGTTTAGAACTGACTCCTCTTCCCAGAGCAGTACAGGAACCCCCCTACCAGCTTTTTGTTTTGTTTTTATGTTGTGGGCTTTGCTGGGGCTTTTTAAAATTACAGTCTTGCAGTTTGTGCAATTACAAGAATGCCTAAGTGTGGCTGTCTGGCCTAAGGAATTTCTTATGGCACAAAGCACTGTGACACTTGCTTGTTTGTTTGCTTTTAATGATACTGATCGCTTCCCACCACTAATCCTTCCTATCCTCTGCCCAGCTGCCCACTGCCATAGTTTACTAGCTCCCCTCCACCTGATTTCTGCATTTGGAGGCCCAAGTTGATTGCAGTAATGTGGAAGGATCTCACCCTGCAAAGTGCCCAGCACAGCCGGAATCCGGGGTTCACAGTGAGCATTCTCCAGCAGTCAGGGACGCAATGGCCAAGCCAAGCACTTCGCAGGTCCTCTTTCCTAGCTGGCCTCTTACAGCCAACCAACACTCCCACACCCCTTCATTTCATAAAGGGGTTCAGAAAGATCACAGCCAAAATGCAGATCTCTATGGAAAGATGCCAATTTACCTCCACTTCACATGGGAGAAAGGCTGCTAGCCCTGTCGAAAGGCCAATGGAGTGGGGCTGTCTGGTTCCAGTGCCCAAGCGCATACGAGGAAGGAGCACTCATCTGGGCCCTGTGTGACATTTGCACCCAAGCTGCCTGGAGCGCGGCCCTGCTGATGCAACCTGTGCAACAGTACAGCTACAGTCCAAAGGGAAGCCTGAAAGGATTAGAGGCAGGTTGTCTGAGGAAATGGGAGAGGCGATGCTGACGACCAGCACATCCCGAATTCTCTTTGAAACTCTAAGACTGCGCCGCGGGGACACAAGCTTCTGTTACTCTGGGCACAGGGGTGGCATGAATCTGAAGCTCTGCTCCTACAGCTTGGCAAAATTCCGCCCTGTGTGCCTGCAGTCCTTGGGTTTTTTCTGTTCCCTCCCCTTTGTGCTGGGAGTGAGAGCAGACCACAGTGCTCATTGTTCTCAAGGATTTACGTGGCAGAAAATCGTGTTGCCCTTCTCTTTCCCTGCCTCCCTCCCTCTCGCTTGCATGTGCATGCACAGAGCAGCCATCCCCTCCTCCTTTACATTTATCCCGGGCGGTTGCGCCAGGCGCTGGGAGCGCATCTGCGCCGCCAGCCACACCTGCTCCTTCCTTCACCCTTCGCCGGGCTCCAGCGTGACTCACGGCAAAGAAAGTTGCAGTTCAAGGGGCAGGAGGCGAAGAGATGCGTGAAAAACATCTGGCAAAGTAATGGGATTAAGGCGAGCAATGCTCTGTAAATCACGATGCTGTGGGTGTCTCTTTGCTACTCACACCAGCTAAAAGCAATAAACCAAAGCATAAACAAGATACCTCCCCCAGCACCAGTTACATTAAGACAGGAACTGACGGATGCCGGGGCTGCGTCGGGAATTGCATTACTTTAATGCAGAGTTGCAAAATTTTACTCATCCACTCAAGGCAAGTCATATTTTGATGGACAACTGAAATAAATAGATTTTTCATTATAAGCACCCTACTAAAAGGCTGACAAATAAATCTTCCTGCAGTGGAATTATCTTCTGTAGTGGTTTTGGGATGCTGAATGCTGGGGATATATAACAGGTAGTTAAATGCATTTGTTCGCATTCATAGAGAATTGCCTTTTTGCATGACAATGAGAGTCCAAGTTTTTGTCTCAGCTGTGCTGGTGTAAATCCCAGCTGATGTTTCCCACTTAGAAAGAGCAAGCTTGTTCCAAGGGCATGCAGTGGGGTGGCATCAGTTGGCCCACTAGGATTTCTGTGTTCTTGCTCCTCTGCTTTCCAAGTGCATCTGGAATTCATGGGGATCACCATACAATACTGTTCAACAGGAACTTTAAAAGGTGAGCTTGTGATCTACATAAATGAATTTGTCATTTCTAGCAAAAATCCGCCCTAATGATGGAATTCCATTCCTGGTCATGCTGTAGAACAAAAATATTTCTGTAGGGTTCCTCAGCTTTCTGTGCTCCCCTATTCACAGACACATACAACTCTTCCAGTGCAGAAGCATGGTAAATTACTGCTTCAGAGAGCCATCACTTTCCTCTGCCCCCACTTATGCACATTAATATCAACAGCAACCCAGGTGTAGTCGAGCTCTAAAGGCCTACCTGCTTTTAGAATCTGAAATGCAGTTTTTCATTTAAAAAAGAAAATCCACCTGTCCAATTTAGGTCTTTCTACACCCCTGTCATTCAAGCACCCATTCTGCTACCTAAAGAGGATTAGCCAAAATAAAAAAACTTGCTTCAGTGGTTAGGTACCATCAGAAGATTGTTTTATCCAGCTTCTTCAGAGAATAAAGACTACAATGAGGATTTAAGCACAAAACAAGTGCAGTCTCTCCATTGCTAGCGGCAGAGAGAAGAGGATACAGACAGCAAAGCTACTGCCTAAATACAGCACACGATAGATTCCCTGCAGCCCAAGCTGCATGCTCGCACAAAAGCATGTGCCAGCAGAGCTAGCGCAGGCACCCGCCATAGACTATTTTAGAAGCACAGCTTACGGAGCATTTCCTCACACCGAGACGCAAGCCCCAGGAAAGGGCTTCCTGGCTGGCACCACTACACGCGCGTTCTGGCTTTTGCAGCATTGCCCAGAGCGATGCTCCGGACTAAGTGACATGCCAGCGGGACCATGGCCTGCACGTCTCCAAGGCATGCCATGAACCCACAGCCAGCTTCCACCCCTGTGCCGCTCAGCAAGGCCGGCCTCGGCCAGCAGGAAGCCCCCTGCACCCCAGCTTCATTTGCAGCCAGTTCACTTGGCCAGCCTGCACAGCCAAATTTAGCCTACTTTTATTGCGTGCTTGGAAGAGGAGCAAAAATAAGACAGGATTGTACAGCCTTCATTTCAAGAGCATAGTGTCAGGCTCTGAACTTCAGAAAAACTCCCCCGGGACTGTTCAGGCTAGGGAAAAAATGCTGTTTGCAGTGAATTGCCTTAACTCAATTGATTATCCCACTTTAGTGCTGATACAGATGCGCTTTAGCCCCTCTCACACAATACTAGCAGGCCAAGTAAGCGTTGCAGACTGACACACCGTTGCCAACGCGGCTTTACTACCCAGGCCTTGAATGAGCCAGAGATAAAAGTGGCTCTATTTTGTTACTAGACTCAAGCCGAAAGCTATTTATAGGCACATAAACTGTCTTTAATGTTACCATTTATTGCTCATTTACATGTATCGTACAAACATCCAGCCTCTTACATGGGTGCCAGGATACAAGTTTCAATGCTTAACTGCAGTGTGTTAAAGAAATGTTAAAAACACCTGTCTCTTTCCTGTCCCATCTTCCCAGTTTAAGGCAGATAGAGGTTGTGGGGATCCATATGCATGCTGATAGACCACGTTAGAGTTACACGCCAAGATCTTCTATGCAAAACTCCACATTGCTTTAATTTCCTACAGTTCTAGTTGTAAGTAATTTGGACAAAGCCAACCCATCATTTAAACTGTTATTTTCTTGGAAAACCCTGTTTTGTATGATGGACCCAGACAGAGACAACTTTAGAAAACAAAAAGTCAGCAGTCATAAACCCAGACTGAACAGGTCTTACTTCTGGGGTAGGAAATCCCAAATAAAATAGAAATGTAAAATGCTGTCAGGGCAACAGCGGTGCTGGGATGTGGCTGAAGCCATCAGGCTGGGGGTGCAGCCAGCCCAGCAAAGGTAGGTGTGCAACCCGAGCCGAGGTGCAGGAGGAAGAGGAGGTGCAGAGGCAGGAGTAGCCAGGCCACACTGGAGGTGTGCTGGAGAGGGCTGTGGACCAGGGAGCCCTGTGCCAGTGCCCACGCAAGGCTGCCGGAGGGCTGTCAGTGGGCCTGCCAGGATCACTTCCACTAATGATGGGGCTCTCGGACCTTTCCCCAGCCAGCACTAGCTGCCTGCCCTGGCAGAGGAAGAAGCTTGCTGAGCAGATAACTAATGATCTGCATCTCCATCTCTCTTCCCTTCCCCCCTGCACACAGCGCAATTCTGGCTGCACTGCTCCCTTCTGAGACAACGTTCACACGTGCACACCACTAAGAAATGAAAACCCTGTGCTTTTAACAAAGGTGCTCCCCACACGAGTTTGCTCTGTCCCTCTGATCTCTATTCTCACAAAGATCACAGCTGCAATAGAAAATATATGAGGATTTTTAGCTGTTCAGCAGGATCGTTCTGCCAGGGCTGGCAGCAAATAAATTAAAAGAGGGTGAAAGAATGAAGAAAGCCCTTCTCTTCCTCAGAACCCCGCAGCTGAAGCAAAGGAAGAAAAACTGCTTAAGGGTCCGTTCTTCCTCCTCTCTCCCAGCATCTACCTTCCTTTATCTAGAATTCACAAGACTGGATGTTCACGTCCCAGAAATGAAGGTCACACACGTGCCTTCATAGCAAGTGCTGGCCCAGGAACCGATGGGGACTGCAGCAACGTACGCTCACAACAGCCTCTTGAGTGATGAGCCTGTTCTTCATGAAGAACTTTCAGCCAGTGAGGAAGCCAGCACTGCTGGAGCCGTGCTCATGCAGTCATGCTGCTGGTGATGCGAACTGTGAAGCCATGGCAGAGTTACAGGCATGCAGTCCCACCCAAGGGATGTTCAACTGCATTTGGCACCAATGCAGTAAGTTGGAGGGGCCTCTGAACCCTAGGAAAGCACAGTAGATTGGAAGGACTCTGTAGAAGTCACTAAGAAGTCCTGTAAGATCAACACAATTCCCATTGGGTGTCATGAGCCAGCCTGCATGGTTCATGGGCCAAATCAAGTAATCAATAATTGTCAAACACTGAGGTGATGCAGTGGCTAGCATCATCCAAAGAAGCTGTAAGGTCAGGAAGCCACAGGTGGGCTTCTATGAAACTGCTGATGGCTAAAGAATATTCTGCACCTCTATTATATAATGACTGAGAATATGTGTTATGCTTGTGCACACGAAATGTTTCAGAGAGACTTTAACAGAAAGTTGCCTAGTGCTGTTTCTTCAACAAAAGGCTGAACTTTCTTCAGAAAACAGGAATTATTCAGTAAATACTCCTGAAGCAAAAAGCCTCATTGCTCATAGAAAACTTTCTAAGATGACTGCTCTGTCTCCCTTGAACACAAGCACCTATATACCCACACATCAACAAGCCAGACCTGTTTCTCAGGTGAGGGATACCTGGCCACTTTACATCTACTCTCCACTTCCATCTCCATGTCAGCAGTAGTGTTTGTGTAGCTGCAGGACAGACTGCATCAGCATGTTCCCGGATTCGAAGCTGCACCCCCGGAAACAGGTCACTTTTCAGAGGATCTGCTCCTCAGCCAGCTCTCAGGGATGCCAAGGCCGACACAGGATAAGCAGGGGCAATGTGGAGCAAAGGGCAAGAGACAGAGCTGCCTGCCTTGCTTCACCAAAGCCTCACGCTGGACAGAAGTGACTGGAATAACCTTGGCCTTCGGGTACTCTTTGCCCCAGTACTTGAAGTATGAAGCTCAACTAATTTCCACTATTAGCTTTATTTAGAAACCACACTGCTCATGGCCGAAAGAGGAACCTCATCCTCATGCCCACACCGAGTTTCTGTTGTGTTATTTAAAGGCAAAGCATACAAGCCAGTGGCTCAGCTGTATGTCAAATGACAAGATTGAGTTCCAGTTTTTTGGTTTTTTTTAAGTAGGCAGGAAGCATCCACAGAGCCTCCCTGAGTGCAGAGACATGTACAAGCGCCTCACCAGCCAGGGACAGTTTCTTTTCTCGCCTGCCTTCCACAAGCAGTCTCACCAGTGTCAGTGGAACTATTTGTTCAACTGCAGGGAACATACTTTGATTACAAAGTGTCCTTCAGTGTCACATACCCCCTCGCCCCGAAACGAAAACACACGACCTGAAGGGCTGGTAGGAAATAGCTCCCTCTCCTTAGGAGGCTCCGGCACACAGTGGAAACGCAGAGAGTTAACAGAAAGATGTCTGCCTCTGATTTGAGAGGCTAACACTACTCCCATTCCCACGTGGGTCAGGATCCTTCCCGACTGAGGTTCCAGTTCAGGAACAGCTGATACATTTTCAGATTCCTTCCTATTCAGGTCAGCAGACTCATCACCCAGTTAAAACAAACGCATGCACGGAGGCAGAGGACTGACCAGGTTAGAACAAGAGAGTTACACATCTTTAAGAAGTGACCTTGACCAAGGTCACTTCTTATAGTGGAAGCACGGAGGGAAAAAAAACCACAACACACCCTTGCTGCCGATGCCCCTGCGGTGCCAGTCCTGCGAATAAAGGACTCCAGCACTCACCGCTGTCATTCCGGTAGCTGTTATGAATGCAGACAAACCCAACTCATAAATAAAAAGCCTGAAGATGCCACAGCAAGCCTCGAGTCTCCAAACAGCTCTAACAATGAAACAGTACCCTAACTTTAAAGGCTGTAATTGGCAACTGGTTATTTAAAATTAATCTTTAAGCACCGCTTTAACAAAAAAATGGCTTTACGTGTGAAATAAAATCAGGAAGCCCATGTGAGTCAAGCACTTGTTAAGAAAGCTCGCCACCCTCCACTGCAGTGCTGAAAAAAATGCACAAGCAGAGATATAGGTTGGCTTCCTCCCCCTTTTCTGCTCATTACCATCAGTTTTGAGAACTGATTAGCTGTGGTTGTTATTCATTAGTCACATCTCTAAAATCTGAATTATAAACACCTCTGTGAGGTCTTATTCTAATCAACCTATTTTGAGTCTTGCAATTAATACTAACACCAGAAAAATAATTGAACGGTGTACATTTAAAGACCACCCCCTCTTCCCACAAAAATCCAGCCTTGGATTTGCATGAGAAGGAAGACTAAAATAACATCTCTAGACTCTGCCATCCCCGCTGTACATCCTTCTCCCGTGCACACTGCAGCCAGCTCGGGCGGTTAATGCAGGTGACATAATGGGTACACGGTAAATACGAAGCAGCCACCAGTGATTTTCCTGCTGGGGTCAGATGCTACACAGCTGATAGATCTCGGGAGGACAAGATCATGCAGGCATGACAGATTAAGTGACTGCCATTGGCTGCGCGCTTGCTCTGCATACCCAGCTATGGACACTAATCAATTACTTGGGCTGCTAATGATACTGATCAAATGCACTTAGCATTCGGCAGCTTGAGGGCTACCACCCTGACACTTGGAAAATATGCAAGCTACTCACTGGCGAGAGGAAATAAGAGGCTGGCACCAGTAAGATCCTCTAAGTCAACAAGAAAAACAGCTTATTCTTTTTTGCCCTCCCCCACTCTGCCTGAAATGATTTTAAAAATAAATAAAGTATTTGCTTTTGAGTAAGCACAATCTTTCCCATAAGAAGGTATAACACAGAGATGTTGTGGCGGTCTGCGGCTGGTTGGGACCTGCAGTTTACACAGATGGACCCCCACGCTGCTGAAGAATGATTCGTTACAGGAACCAAAAGGTGTTCGTATGGGCTTTGAGGTCCCCGTAGCACACCACCTGGCTCCTGACATTACTTCCCAGGCTTGACCTGTCCCAGGCTGATTTGGCTTCCTTAGTATTATCACCAGTTCAAGATGCTGATCTCTTTCCAGCTTTTACAACCAGAGAGAGTAAAAACCCACTGTTTTCACAGAGTGCAAGGTATTTCTTAGTTTGCCTCAGGTGCCCTAAACCACGACTCCCTCTTTTAAGGGTTAGGGTGGGGGTGGTTTGGGTTTTTATTTTTAAATAGCTAAGGGCTTGTTTATACAGAAAAAAACCTACTGCTTTAGCTGTATGGGTTACATCTTACTTAATTCCAATACAGAAAGGGATTCATAGCACAAGTGATCCAAGGCAGCATGGAGATTCTACCCTTTGGTTTAGGGGTTTACATCCTCTGGGGTAAAAAAAAAAGTTATTACTCTGACTAAAAGAGAAAATTATTTCTCTAACTTGTAAGAGCAGCATCAAGTTAGACCAGACCTAATGTTCTGACTAGTTCTTTGCTCGCAGCTCCCAGAACTTGGGTTCTGGGCACCTGAAACGAACTTTTCATCCCTAGGGAATCACCTTTCCTTCTGCTGTATGGCAGACAGTCCCACAGCGACGCTTTGACTGAGCACAGGGATCACTCAGGAAAATGAAACATAGTCAAAAATGACTTTACAGGTACACTGCATTTAATCCCCACAAGAAAACTAAGTTTTAAGGAGATCACCAAACAGAATTGTCTGAAGAGAATTTGCAAGAGTGAGTCCTGCAGATAACGTTATGCTCCCTGGCATCCCTTTCTCCAAATGCTGGACATTAGCTGCAGCAAACATCTTACTTTTCAAAAGATATTAAACCAGTGAATGAACATAGTGCAGATCTGTACCACCAAGTTGTTTTTGGAAACCTTGTACCAATGATTACTGCTCATCTGTTCTGGGGTTACCTCACCAGCAAGCATCAGCCTAGGACATGAGGTAATGCACAGAATACCTGCTTGAGCAGCAGGGGGGAGTTTCACCAGGCAGAATGCAGTAACTATTTGGATTTTTTGCTAAAATTTGCTCATTGTGTAGAATGAAAAGAAGAATCCTCACCACAATGCACAGTGAGGATTCATTAAACTGTTAAGAAAGGAGCTTGTGCTAAGAGCCCTGCTTAGTTAGTAATTACTCATTACCGAAAGAGCTAGCTCTAAGCATGCCAGCAATGGTGGTTAATCCCTTCTTTTCCTCCCTTGTCCCCACAGAAAGTACCACAGGAATCCTTCGTGACTGCGGGTTTTCAAGAGCTCAGTTCTACTGCTGAAGACACCCCAGAAGGACAAGAGTTTCTCAGATCTCCAGGCATTCCAGCCTTCCAGAAGTCCTGACTGGGGCTGGTCATGACAAAGTGAGGCTGCTGGAGGCAAAGACAACTTGATCTGCACAAAACAACCTTGTGCAGCATCATGACCAACACAGGGGTCTACAACTCAAACTGTTGCTTGAATTACATCCTACTCCCACCCCATTACTGCCTGGGATCATGTCAGCAACCTGGGCACCTTAAGCCCTAAAACTCGCAGGCAAAGGAGAGGTTTTCTTGATGTCCTCAATGAATGGGTTGTAGCCAGGCTTTTAGTGGGCCACATAGCGGTAGAGGGGCAAGACACAAGCTTCAATACAGGAGACTGCAGTTAGATACCAGGAGAAAGAGTTTCAGTGTGGAGTCAAACACTGGAGCATGTTGCCCAGAGAAACCGTGGGTTCTCCATCCTTGGAGATACTGAAAGTTCAACTGAACATGGTCCCCAGAAACCTGATGCAGCTGACCCTGCTCTATGAAGGGACTGGGCTGGATGACCTCCAGAACTTCAACTACATCATCCTTATTCCACAACGCTGTTTTTAAGGGAAGGACTTAGCAGCTCTAGGGATTCCTTTGCTCTTGCTGTTTAGGCCTGAAATACAGCAGAAAAGAGCAGTACAAAGTGAGAATGGAGAAACAGGTGCTCATTACTGAGGTTCCATTAATTGAGTTGTGAATACCAAAGGCACAAGGTTATCTCTCTTCTGTGATACCTGGGCTGTTACAGTGGATCCCTATACGTTGCTACAGCTTACAAGCACTTCCACAACAAGCACCAGCTTGTTACCAGCTTGAAGGATGTTAGTCAGGTGCTTTTTGCTAGCATGAAATATGCTCCAACGTTTGCTGTCAAGCCACACGTTCAAGGAAAAAAACACAAACCAACCACCACCAAAAAACCCCCAACCACCCTCTCTCTACTCAAATGGCATTAAAGGGCAGAAAACAGGGAAGTGAAACCTATCCCCCTATCCATTAAACCAACCTGTCTATTAAACCAGCAAGGCTTCTATTTCCTAGCAAGCCTGTCGGCCACAAGCTTCTGAGAACACAGCAGAGGTGGGTACTTCAGTGCAGCTTGCTAATGCCATGCACTACATTATTCTTGTTCTTACTGTCTGTTCTGTCTACGGGCTGCTTGGAGGCACTTACTCCTAACTTCTTACTGCATTTCATTATACAATTCAACTCTCAAAAAACCCAATAAGCTCATTTGTTCCTGTAATACACACAGGCTACTCATTCTCCTGGCTTCTCCACGTACCCAGCTAAATTACGGTATCAGACATGTTGGTGTTATCTCCACAGTATTAGGCATCAGGTACCTAAGATGCATACGTAAGTACTTGAAATGCCACAGAGATTATCCTTGATAAACTGGTACTTTTGAGGAAATGCTTCAGAAACAAAACAATTCCTATCATTTAAGTCCCCCAGAATACTTAATTCACCATGTCGCTCCAATTCTCCATTCCCTCATTCATCTGAATGCCCAAATGCTGCACTCAGACATGTGCCTCTCTTACCTTTCTCTGGGACTAGAAAACTAGTTTTGCATATTGAATAGTTATTTATTTCCATGGATGTCTCTGGGTTCCTTTGACAGCTTTATCTTACTGATGAGGATAAATGTTCTATCAAAAGCTACTGTCAGGCTGCCCTCATTCTCAGATGTCAAAGGATGCGGTCGGCAGAATCTGTCAAAAATAACTCACATGGTCTGAAGGACCTGAAAATTGCAATTGATAGTTTTGAAAATACAATTGATACATGGCAGCTTTGGGTAGGTCCCGCTTTACCACTAGTGCCCAATCCCTTCCTGCCTTTTCATTTCTCCTGGTCGCCATGGGAATTATTCATTTGAAACACAAATTAGAAAGCAGCAGTGATATGGCTTCAGTATTTCTCAAAATCAGATTGCTTTCTCTCTTCAGATTCTGCAGGTACTCATGCCTAGAAACTTTTTAAAGCATAAAGGACACAAACGGGAGGGAGTTAATTTAAATTTAAACTGGAATCCTGTAATGGCTTGGGGCTTCTGTAGCGATTGCCTCTGCTGCCATCCAAACCTGACTCTGGGAGCCAACATTCACCAAATGCAGGACATGCTAGCTGGGAAGGATTAGCAGAGCCCACAGGACTGACCCCACGAGGGCAGACAGCTATGGCATGCATCCCTTGAGCCAGCAAGGCATGTGCAGGAGAAGCCTGGATCTTCTTCCACCCACCCCAAGGAGAGACGGTGCTTGCCATCAGGAGGCCGCAGTACCCAGACCGACCAGAGAAGTGGCATCAGGAAGCTTTCAGAGCAGTGCCCTGGCTTCAGGCACATCTTCTCTGGGGTCCCAGATAGGACACAGGGGAACTAACTGCTTTCAGACAATTACATTGGCATCAGGTTTTAACTTCAAAAGGGCACTTACAGAAAGGAAGGTGGCTCTTCTCAACCCTGGCTACTACAGGTATCCAAGAGAAATCCCAGTGTGACGGTGAGCTCTCTAGGAAGGACCTCCATCGATGGTCCAGAAACACACTGACTTCATGTTTTAGTGCCAGACTTTCAGCTGGGTGACACGAGCTGATGGTGGCAGGGAATGCAAGGCAGTAGTGTGCTGTGTTGGGGTGTGCTGCCCAGGCAAGTGCCATCCAGCGAAAACGTAAGCCAGGTTACTTAAAATAAATAAAAGGAGGATGGTGCTTTGGGTCAGAGTTTATGCATAAGTACAAGCTGTTCAGCCCTTACCAGCCACCAACCCTTTGTTCATATGCTCATGCATGCCCCCCCACAACGCTCTGTAGCTCAGCCTTGCTACAACACTTTATCTTCACAAGTGAGAAGATCAAGTGGCTGCGGCACTTGAGAATTATCCAGTACCTCCTTCCCAGGGAAGATAAATACAATGCTCATATCAAACCTGAGCCATTGTGAACCACACACAGGTTGACAGCAGTACATTCAGCTTGCATGTTCTCCCAAGACAGTCTCACCAAACTCTTTTAAAAGGAATTAAACTAAACGGTTCAAAGTACCTTTTTGTAGGCTTCTTACAGGAATGGCCCCTTATGCTAGATCACAGATCCACTTGGCCTGCTATCGTTTCTTTGACAGTGCCCACCAGTGAGTGCCTGAAGACTGCAAAGGCAAATACAGCGAATGCCTTCCCCTGGTACAGCCCAACCAGCTTCACACCATCAGCCAGTGGCTCAGGCGCCCTTAGGCCTGAAAAAGGTACCCGGGCCTGAAAAAGGTACCCAGACCATCACAGCCTGACATGGTTCTCCCCCTCCAAGAATTCACCCTACTTCTCTTTTGACCCAATTTACTTACACCCATTACTGCAGCCCATGGTGAAGCTTCACAGCTTTGTTACCTGCTCTGCTTCTCTTGTGCACTGCCTGCCTGAGATCGCCTTTCCCGCCCATTCGTGATCTGGAAGAACACTCTCGGCCTATCCTTACCCCGGCTGAACAGGGCCCAGCTCTGCAGCATTCCCTCAACAGAAATCTCCAGGCAGCAGTGCTTGCCCCTCTGAGCCGCCATCCTGCATTTTAATTGTGATTCTGCTGCATACTTGTACAAAGAGGACGAGTGCTCTCCTGAACATCTGTGGGCTTTTGCTTGCAATGTGCCTGCAGTTTTGGCATAACTGGATGGTGCTTCTGGGCTGTAGATGAAAACTTCTTGCATTTAAAATTTACGGCCTTTGCTGAGGTTCCTCTCAAAGGGAGTAGCATGCTACCTGCAATGATGTACACCCTGCCAAAGTACACAGCCTTCTCACTCCCAACAAGCAGAAACACCAAAGCAATCAAACCCTGAAACTAAGAAGCTGTTTTTCTTCTTACACGGCCAGTGGTGCTTGGAAGTGTGTTTCAGATAAGGCCAGCATTCCCAAACCACATGCTGCCCTGCTCAGGCCAGTCTCCTGCCACCCCACGCCTGACAGCACAGCAGCCAAGGCACACGCAGGGGCACGCTCTCCTGTGCTGCCTCAGCCTGTCAGATCAGCAAGCAGCACCTGCATGTGTCATTGTACAGTCGGACTGACCATGGTCCAAGCCAGTTCCAGGCTTGGTTCCTCTAACGCACTGCCGGAGCCAGAGGTCTGACCAGATGCTTTCCTCACCTCACTGCAGCAGGTCTAGCTAAGAGTGCAGGCAGCACACAGGTATATCTGCCTCTCTGTGTTTCCCAAGCAATTATGTTTGAGAGAGAGAGATATTAAGCTCACCTTGCAAACGAGCAATTACTGTTTGCTACCAGTGGTACCTCGAGACCTTTGTCTGCAGCGGGTTACTTTGCATGGCTGTGACTTGAGAGGTATTTTTCAAGAGGCCATTTTGGGATGCAGCCAGATCTTTACAAGGTCCTGTAATTTCAATAATGAAATTAAACCCAGAATTTAGCACTTGTGGGACTGAAAGAAATGAAACATGTGGCTAAGTAGTGCCTGCACACATATTTCTTTCTTTTCTTTACGACATCTCTCAATCTGCTAAATAAAAAAAAAAAAATCACACAATTCTTCACGATCAAGAATGCAAATCATAAAACCAGCTTCTCAATAAGGCAGCAAGCATATAAAATATTAGCTGTTCTAGAAAAATTATCTGAATGGAGTCTTCTCATCCTCAGATCTAGTTTCTGCTTTCCTTAGTGAATCTGGACTACTTAAACAAGGTAGAATCCACAGCCATTCTTCTAACAAAATCGGTAAAAAATAAGCAGCTACTAAAATACAAGACAGAGAGAACATTCTGGTCCCAGACAAAACTAGGATCCTTTTGAGAGATGTGGCAATACGCACTGGTTAGGGCCTTATTTCCACTGGAAAAGGGAAAGAAAAAAAAGAAAGAAAAAAAAAAAGGAAAGAAGGGAAAGAAGGCTCCTCCTGCCTTACATGCGTGTGAAAGAAAAAATAATGTTCCCTTGAACTACATATAAATAGATTCAGCAAAGACCACATCTTTCAGAGACAGCTTTTCAGGCCTGGGGTTTCCAAGAGGTGCAGATATCATATATGCCAGTTCAGTTGAGTACACAGCCAAAGCCTCACAGCCGAGGCTCCCAGGAAATCAGAACACATCTGCCCCCA
Source organism: Laterallus jamaicensis coturniculus (assembly GCA_022605575.1). Lineage (NCBI taxonomy): Eukaryota > Metazoa > Chordata > Aves > Gruiformes > Rallidae > Laterallus > Laterallus jamaicensis. The sequence continues at coordinate 11,700,177 of JAKCOX010000005.1, forward strand.
ACTCAGCTTTACCATCAACCATAGTCCATACACCCATGTGAAGAGTCAGAACCACTGTTTGATTCCTAAACTCCAACTAATACGAATTTTAACAACCGATTTGTAATCCCTCGTGTCCCTCCAGTGAAAAGGCGCGAGGAATGAAAACCAAACCTGCAGCAGCCCCTTATGTAAGAAAAAGCCTGGAAACGGCTGCTGTACAAACACAAATTATATTACTAATGCGATCTGGCAGTTTTACTTGAGTCCCATAGCTGCAGCTTAATCATATCTTTGACACAGCCAAATTGCTAGGATACAGTGGGACCTTTCGCTAATAATGTTGCTTCAAAAATAAACAAACTCCTGTTTTCCTAAAGTGATTATGAAGCACTCCCATATATGTTACATGAGCTGCATCTGCTTAGCCAGCCTGTGCTGAGGCGACATCGTAGGAACTGGCCCGTTTTGTGTCATTACGGTGGGAAGGGACCAGGCGGTATTTTGCTGATGCTCTCAAATGCTCTCTTGGTTCACGCTGACATTTAATGTGGCGGCGACAGAGGGGGAAGATTTTGTTCTTATTTTAACAAGAGAAAACAAGAGAGAGTAGATAGCAAAATCACAACTGATAGCAAGGGCTCAAGGGCAGATAAAAAGAAGTCGGTTTAACCACCGTGACTAGCTTCCAAACCCATGTGATGCCGCAGAAACTCTCAACCTTCCCCGCCCAGCGTCACAAAACTTGGCATCCAGGCATGGCCAGGCTCAACGAGACACCAGCTGGCTGACACCCTTTCTGGCACCCCCAGATCTGCAAACTGCCCTTTCCTTGAGAGCTCCCCAGCCTTCTTCAGTTAAAACCACTTGTGTTCACTAAATACCAAACACATAACTGAATCCATATGATTTTTGACCAAAGTGGATACAGGAGAGCTTGCATGAGCTGTGCCAACACAGATTGGTGGGGACACTCATCTGCAAGGGTTAGTTAGAGTTGTGAGTTAAGCCCCTTATGACTCATTACAAGTCCCTAAGGGTAGGACCTTCACCCTGAGCTGGCTCTGAATAAGGATCAGCATCTCTTCATTTGTGAAGGCTGAAGGGAAAAGTCACTCTGCTATCACACAGGTTAGAAAGTGTTTGGGAAAGGAATATTTTGGATAAAGATGACATGAGCCATCAAAGCCAACCTTCTTCCTCAATTCCTAAATTGATGCTAGGGACATCCAGAATTGTGGGTATTAAATATAAGACAGTATGAACCCACCTGGCTTGGTCTGTCTCAGCATACCGCCCTCCCATGGCACAAAAAAAGACGGTTCTGAGCATACAGTTGTTTTTTCTAGAAACTTAAGCAATTCCTTTTCGGGCCTTTGCTGATACTTTAACTCCTATAACAATTTTGCCTCTACCACTGTGGCTATGTAATGTACCTGAAGCTGCAAGCACTATTTTAACCCTTTCCTTGATGGGTATGGTGAAGTCTCTCTCATCCACTTCTGGGTGGCACACAGATAAAAGGACTTTTTCTAACTACTCACCCTGCAAAACCATGCTCGACACAGAGTATGAACTCCTGGCACCAATCATAGAATCACTTGGGCTGGAAGAAACCTTCAAAAGATCATCGAGTCCACCTCAGACCATGTCCTCAAGCACCACATATACACGGCTTTTAAACACCTCCAGGGATGGTGACTCCCCCACCTCCCTAGTCAGCCTGTTCCAATGCTTGACAACCCTTTCAGTGAAGAAATTCTTCCTGATATTGAACCTAAATCTACCCTGGTGCAATTTGAAACCATTTCCTCTCATCCTATTGCTTGTCACCTGAGAGAAGAGACCAACCCCCACATCTCTGCAACTGCCTTGCAGGTAGTTGTAGAGAGCAATAAAGCCTCCCCTCACCCTCCTTTTCTCAAAACTAAAAGCCCCAGCTCCTACATCCGATCCTCATGGGACTTGTGCTCCAGCCCCTCCACCAGCTTCATTGCCTTTCTCTGCACATGCTCCAGCATCTCAACATCCTTCCTGTAGTGGGGGGCCCAAAACTGGAGACAGTACTCAAGGTGTGGCCTCACCAGAGCTGAGTACAATGGAACTATCCCCTCCCTACTCCTACTGGTGACACTATTCTTGATACAGGCCAGGATGCTGTTGGCTGTATCAGGGCACACTGCTGGCTCATGTACAGCCGGCTGTCCACAAACACCCCCAAGTCCTTCTCCTCCAGGGAGCTCTCCAGTCACTGTGCCCCAAGCCTGTAACACTGCCTGGGGTTGCTGTGACCAAAGTGCAGGACCCGGCACTTGGCCTTATGAACCCCATCAAGTTGGCCTCAGTCCATCGATCCAGCCTGTCCAGGTCAAATCACATCAGACCAGCCCCACAACTAACTCAAGGGGATCAGGGTTCCCCCTCGCCTCGAGTTTATTCAGTTCGTTCTTTCTGAAATTATGACCTGTACTAAGACGACTCACTATGTCAAAGCGGTATTTTGGTTGCATCTATGACAGTGACAATTCTTAATTTCAGGTGATACTTCATTGCTATTTGCAAATTTTTAATTGAAAATACTTCTTCTTTATTAAAGGGAGTTGATCTGATCCAATCAAGGTCAGCATAAGCCGGGAACCTCCTCCCCATTTTTAGTGCCTATTCAGACAGGCATCAGACTTCACACGTGCATCAAAAAGAGCTCATTTCAATGCATTTCAGACAACACAGGTACTTCACAATGGGTTTATGGTTGTGTTCTTTTCTTTATTAACCATAGCACGTAAAGTAAAAGCACAAAGGCAGTTCTCAAAGAGAAAAATCCCAGAATGCTTTGGGAAAAATATCTAAACAACTATTCTGCTGTTCTCTAATGTGTTACTAAAGACACCATCATCCCTCATCCCTCCAGAAGTGTTCTTAATTAAATAAGAATCTATTAAAAAATACAGTGCCCCTCAGCGTAAACTCCCACCCCCACCCTTCTCTTTCAATTTTAAAAGTGATCTATCTTGCCTTTTCCCTGCCTGGGAGCTCATTAGAAACAGCCCCTTTTGCACATAGGCATCACCTAACGCAGATTTGGAGGGAGACAGACAGAAGAAAGGGAGAGAAAGAAATTAGAAAGTGAATGAAAATAGTAGGCCTGCAAGACAAGAAAGCAACTGCAGACAAAGAACACCCGGTACTCACAAGGGAACAATGAAGGCTGTGAGACGAGTACTGGTACCATGGGATTAAACCGGGAGCTGTTGCTTAACTTTGTGGCAGAGACGCAGCGTTGCTCTAACTAAATTCAATTATCAACAATAACCAAGGCAAATCAGACAGATCTGTCGCTCCGCTTCCTCTGGGTGGCAAAAGGCCGCCATTACACGCGCCTTGAGGTTCAAACAGACACGCCAAGCAGAGGCGGCATTCCTGTCACACGTGTGGCCGCTGCCTGTCGATTGCTACATAAAGCTGAGTGGTGTGGCTGACACAACAGAAGGGAAGGAAGCCATCCAGCGGGATCTGGACAGGCTGGAAAGGTGGGGCCGGGTGAACCTAATGAGGTTCAGCACTGCCAAGTGTAGGGTGTTGCACTTGGGCTGGAAGAATCCCAGACAGATACAGACTGGGAGACGAGCTCCTGGAGAGCAGCCCTGCTGAGGAGGACTTAGAATTCTGGTAGATGAGAAACTTAGCATGAGCCAGCAGTGTGCTCTTGCAGCTCGCAAGGCCAATGATATCCTGGGCGCCATCAGAAGAGGAGTGGCCAGCAGGGACAGGGAGGTGATTGTTCCTCTCTACTCTGCCCTCATGAGGCCCCACCTGGAGTACTGTGTCCAGATCTGGGGCCCCCAATACAAGAAAGATGTGGAACTGTTGGAGAGGGGTCAGAGGAGGCCACAAAGATGATTAGAGGGCTGGAGCATCCCCCTATGAAGAGAGGCTGAGGGAGCTGGGCTTGTTCAGCCTAGGGAAGAAAAAGCTGCGGGGGGACCTCATTGCAGTCTTCCAGTACCTGAAGGGAGCAGAGAAACAGGAGGGGAATCAACTTTTTAAAAGGGTAGACAAGGGCAGGACAAGGGGGACATCCGCCTCAAACGTGGCTTTGCTCTCAAGATTGTCTCCACTTGTCCTGCACTTATCTCTGAACATAAACCTGACCTCCTGGTACCTGAGTTGTTAAAACTACACAAGCCACATGCCTTTTAAAAAAAAAAAAAAAAAAAAAAAAGGGGCAATAAAGTAAGTTATTTCTGCAATGGATTTTAAGTAACTTCCTCCAGCTGCCAGGTAGTCCCTTCAGTACCGTGGTAGGAAGATCCTTCCACCTCTGTCACTTGGAAAGCTGTCTGTGCTGGAAGGGATGAGGAGAGGTGATCCAAAGAGAGGCCCTCAACGAAGCATTATTTGCACTAACTGCAGGATTATTTGCTCTGGAATGTTTTGCTAGGTTTCCTCCTCCACACGTGATGAATCTGCCCTTCACCTAAACTACAGTGGAATTTGCTCCAACCCCAGATTTAATTAAATAAATACCAGGCATCCCTCTCCAAGACCAGTGCTTTCAGAAGATGATGCAGTGTTTCATTGAGGGAGACTCTCAGGAATTTCTTTCCTTGTGCATGCAGAAACAAAGGGACACAGCCTAATAAAATGCCTTACTGAGCTGAAAGATTTAAAAAAAAAAAAAAAGAGAGATATTTTCCCCACAAAAAAATAAGATCAGTTCACCTTGTCCCTTTTTTCTGAAGTTGCAGAGTCACCCCCTTCCTGAGGCTCCAGGGCATTTTTGTCTGATGGCTTTTTTCCAGTAAGCAGCTCCTCTGAGAGTTTTGTGCTTTATGATTGCTCAGCTCACGCTTGTGAGAGGGGACAGACAGCAAGAGCTGTAAAGCAGGCTGAGGTAACAGCAGCCACGCAGAGGAGAGGGCTTGATTAGGTTTTTACTAATGCCGACGTATTAAACAGAACTGTGACAAGAAGAACAGGCTCGAAGAAGCCAGGGAGGTAGCTGCAGTTCTAATAAATCCTTTGCTGAAGTGGGAGGGTGAGAGAGCACTAATCTCAGCATGTAAAACTGAGGCAGGAGCTTAGAAATTAGACCTGGTATGTTACTGGACTGCTGCTGGGAAACCACACAGAAAGCCATAGCTTCCTCTGCTAAAATTCAAGGAGTCAGCTCTCAGTTTCTAATGCCTCTTCCTGAAAAGCGTTTCACAAAGTAAGAGTTACAAGAATAAATAAAAATCCCAGATAATTTTAGGAATCAATCTAAACCTCTGCATTTACATCTATGGGATCGAAGACTAGAGAGTACTCTGAGTTTTGCCTGTTTGTGTCACAGATGTTTCACACCAGGAGGTTACATTCAGCCTTGTAGCCCCTGCCAGGTGGTACTCAGACCGCAGCGCTGCTGGCACCTATCTGTTTACAAACCTTCCTGGAAGATGCTGTGCCTGCATGCCCAGCTCAGCTAGGTGTCCAAGGGAAGGGACCACCTCACTCAGCCTGCAACACCACTCCAGGTGCCCACTCCTAACCATCTCCTTCCTGGCACTCAGACGTACCACCAAATAGCTCACCTTCTACTTTTCCTTGGTGCCTGACCATGCTTCCACCAGGATCTGGGGAACGGCATACATTTTGGTTTCTCCAGTTCTTGATCCTGGCCCACTGCTTGCTTTCTGTTCTGTTCTGGGTTCAAATGTACCCAAGTGAAACAACCTTATTTGTGATTAGCTGATGCAACCCTACACCAAGCAGCTACAAAGCAAGTCTCCCCGCAGAAGGAAAACTGCGAGGTCTGAAGCTCCATCAGTAAAACAGATGATTTTTGTTTAGCCCTCAGCAATGGGGAAGCCTGAGGAAAAGGAAAGGATGTCAAGAAAAGAGTCATGAAAAGCAACTAACATGCAACAAACATTTTGCCAATGCCTGCTTCTGGGTCACAAGAAAAAAAAACAAACTTATTTTAGCTGCCTAGAACGAAGGAGACACTGTTTTCAGTGATGAATCTTATCACTATCTTCAACAGGAAGGAAAGAAAAAAAAGAAAAGAAAAAAAGAGAAGGCCTTCGAAGACAAGTTTCTCCCTTTATCACACTGTCCTGTTACTTCACTGACCCAATTCTGAGATGAACACCTGGGTGCAAATTGCATCAGGACCTTCAGTCTCAATGGATGCTCCAAGTATCAGAGTCTGAGAAAGATGTCATTCACACTGTCTTTCGTGCACAGAAACGCTGCCTTTCAGACGAAGCAAGGCAGTTACCTGAGTAACTGGAATCCAATCACTGCCCTGGGACAGAACTGTTCTGTCTCAGAAACACACCTGGGTGTTTGCGTATCGGTCACGATGATGGTAACACAAAGGTACAGAGCAACCCTGCTTGTGGCCTAGGTGGTTTGTTAACGAACATAAGCAGCCATGTCCCCAGGTGCCCAAGGAGTGCTCTGTGGCTCCTGCTGGGAGCTGCAGGAAAGGAAAACACAACAGCAGCACAGGGGCTGCGTGCATCCAGCGAAGGAAGAACACTCAGCCGCTCTCTGGGGGTGCGCTCAGTTGAACATTAATGTGCATCATAGTTACTGGAACCTTTCCTATTTAAATTACTTGGTTTTATGTTATAGTGGAGGCCAGCTGACAGAAGTAAAGCATTGCTTCTCTTGGTACTCTCTACTTAAATTGCAGCAGTAAATATTTTTAAGAGTAGTGTTGTCAGATCTCAAGTACAGGTTCATCCCTCCAGACCGTACATCACGCTAGCTTGTTATCTACCATTTCATTAGGAGCTTCCATAAATAAACTGGGAGCCACCTCGCTTCTGGGAGGGCTGTTTCCAGAATTTGTTTCCGTAAAAATTCCTGCCCTTCTAATCTTCCCACAACCTCTTTCTTTCTGCCAAAAGCAAACTAGCCAACTCTGTACACCTGCCCTTTCTGCCTGCGAGACTGGTCAGTAGCTACCAAGATCCCGCTTTCTTGTGCATCTCAACTTTAAACAAAACATGAGAAATTCCCACGTAGAGACATGAATCCCTCACAGCCCACCTTTCAGAGAAACTCCTGCTGCCTTCCTCCAGAAGAAATACAATGATAGATTGAAAATGTGTTATTTCTAATTTCTTTAAGGAGAATGAAACCAAACGGATTCCCAACCACGTCTGAGAAAGGACAAAGAGCAGTAACCGAGAAACACGCTTTCCCTGATGTGCTAAGGCTGTGATTACCTAAGACTATTTCCCTTTCAAAACTCTCCATTCCTGTGAGTCACAAACGTCTTTGATAGCGGCTTGCTGACAGTCTCCCATATGCTGGTTGTCTCCAAAATGCACACAGCTTGTCCGGTGAAGTGCTAAACCTCAGCACTTTGCAATCCCCGACTTTATCTAGCAATTACATTTGCTACAAAAAAAAAAGTGCTGCTGTTTGCTGAAACACATTTATAATCATTTCAGCTATTTCTGAGAGTGCACGCAAGAACAGAACGCCCTGGCATGTACAGTAACTAAAAGCAAGAGACAGCTCTATTTTGTGGTGGTTACATGTGCTGCTGACAAAGGAGATGCTGTTTGCTAACTAAATATACACAAGATTGATCCTGGCCTTTATTTCTGTTTCCTGATTTAACTTTTGTTTCAGAACGTTACTGCTTCGGCTTACACACTTTGTCTTCCAGTAAATCATGGCACACACTTACAAACACAGAGGGAGTCTCCAGCTTTTCCCAGGCACTGGAATGGTGATTAGAAAATCGTCCTGTATCATAAACTGCAGGTCTGAACCTGAGGAGTGACACACTAGCTGCAGAAAGGAGGCGGCTGAGGGTGAGAAAGGGAACTGTTGTGTACAGTGCAGATAGATTTACTGTTTATTTAATTACTTTTTGTGGCTTGCACTGGCAGAGGAGACTTTGAAGCTATCACAGGCTTTGAGCGTGCAGGACACCATAAACATGCCAGCATCCAAGCAGAGACACAAACTGGAATCACATGGCGAGGACTGACTGGCTTCCCTCAGACGCTGCCTGCTGCGGGCAGAGAGGAGGAGCACTGCACGGATGCTAGCCTGGCAGTGCTGCAGAACCCTTCAGCCCTGCACACCTCTGCTTCAGAGACAGAGGACAAAAATAGACACGAGTTTTACAACTTGCAAACCCAGCTCCTCATTCTTTTCCTCCAAACCTCTTCCTACACCTTTAGATCTTTCTAAGATGTTTACCCATCTCCCCCACCCCCAAGACCTTGCCTGCAGCATAGCAGTATATGAATTTGCCTGGCAACCTGACATAAATATCCAACCAACCAGCAAATACAGCCTGGCACACTCTTAACTGCAATGTTTCTGTGCACAGCCTTAAGACGAATCAGAGCTGTCCTCCAGACAAGGAATTAAATCCTTTTCTTTAGCTCAATTTACAATCCAAAGTTTGAGAGGAGAGGTAGGGGCATTTGCCTACCTCTGTTTTATGCTGCTGTATGCAACATTCAGAGCTCTGCTATAGATATCCCTCTCCATCCTCGTTCAGAAACATGAAGCAGTGGATCTTCTCTGCTTATCGTGAAACTGGTTAAAGAATTCCACCAGGATGAGGGGAGAGAAGGCAGAAGAAAAGGTTGGATGTGGACAAGCGGAGATGCACCAGAAAAATATACAGACCCAAACCGTGTTTGACTGGCTCAGGCTGGGATGCTGTGGGTGACCAGCACTCCAGCTCTCTTTACTGAAATCCACCCTGCAAGACCTGAGCTGTGCGCCCAGTGCTCAGGGCATCCCCAAGGATGGGGACAGAGCCCTCACACTCAGCATTTCAGCAGCAGCACATCACAAAAGGGATCAGCATGGGACAGGAATTTGTGCAAATCTTCACAGACAATCTTCTTCAAGGTTTTGGCTAGCCCTCAAGGAAAGAGCAGCCTGCCTGTCCTGAGCTAGCTGGTGGCTTTTCACAGCACGTCCAGCAGGTAATGGGAGCTACACCCTGCACAGAGAGTGGGTGTTGCATCCAAGCCCTGTTCACCCATTCTCTGAAGACACACCACAAGCCGTTCAGAGGTCAGCACATCCTCTGGACCTCAAGCCAGCAAATTTCAGATAAGTGCATAGCAAGGAATCCCTATCTCATGTCTTTCAAATGGGGAAAAAATAAGTTAGACCTGCATATCAACTTTAAGCAGAGTTGCAGGGAAGGCATGACATCAATAGTTTCACTGTAATTAAACTGCTCCGTTCCATACTGCTGCACAAAACAGACTACTTGAGACTGGAAAACAAAGCACAGGACCGAGTCAGAACCGAGGTCTTACTCCATTGTTATTTGCTGCTGTGACTGCAGCAGCTTGCACAAAGGTCTGAGTCACTGTTCAGCACAGGGGAGGGAGTCCATCTCACTGCCGACACTGCTGCTGCCCTTTCTGTGTGCGATAAAGAACTCAAGAAAGAGATCCTCTATAAAAGGAGCAGACAAGGAAGGCTGACACCAAGTGCCATGCTTTGACGTGCCACAGAAGTCTTTTTTTACCCGTTGTTTAAGATAAAACCTTGCTAATGCAAATAATTTTCGGTAATAATGCAGCGCAATAGTACTAGGCCCTGGTTTGTGTGGGATGGAGGTACATTTAAACGACACGCCTCGTACAGTAACGTGGAGATCAGCAGCCGAGGGGCTGTTCCACGTGTACTGTTCTGTACGGCCGCATGGCTGGAGCGAGAACAGCGAGCCTTCCCCCAGGGCAGGCTGTTGCTTCCCCAGTTCTCCCAACTAGATGGTCCCGTACATTGAGAGAGAGGACACCACTTAAAAGTGAAACTATTTTTTGCAACTGAGACCAGTACAGAGAGCACAGGTATAGAAATCCAAAGGACAGAGGTAGCTTTGCCTCCCCCTCGCTACTTAACTTCGACTTGCAGGGTCAGGCCCTCCCATTTGTGGCTGGCACCATGCAACATGTCTGTCTGACTGCACCTCATTGTCACTACAGCACACACTGCAGCAGGTTTAACACACACACACACAAGCCTTCCAGGCTGTGGGGTTTGCCTACGTAACTCAGCTGGTATTGAAACAAATTCTTGCTCTGAGCTGATATCCCCGGCTGTGTACGCCCCTTGGGTAAGTCTTTCAGGTACTCAGCTCTGCCTGTCTGAAAGAAATGAGAGTAAGCTCCTTGGCCACATCAAACGCCTTCAATGCTTTGTCTTTCCCCCCAGGAAACAACGGGAGTAGAGTCAGGCTTCAGAAATGTTGTTGAAGCTTCAACAACACAGAGGTAAGCAAAAGCAGATACTTACATGCCACCCCCATGTCTAGAAGCAGATGAACGTAAACAAACCATAGCTTTTAGAGTAAACCATCTTTGTCCTCAAAAGTTTCATTTTATACAGTACAGCATTATCTACAATACGGCATTATATACAGCATGGCATTATATACAATAGAGCATTATATACAGTACGAATTCTACTCCTTGTGAAGGCACGTGCTGAGTATTTTGGAAAATCAGGTCGTGTAACCAACTGACATTCGGATTCCAATTCCAAAGGAATCTAAGTTTTTTCCTGATATTTTTATTTTACTTCCTAAACCAAAAGCTTACGCTGAGGGAGATCCTGGAACGCCTGGGAAAGAAGTTGGTGTCATGGAAGAGTCCCAAGGTACAAGAAGGGCGTCTGTACCTTTAGTCATCCTTCTGAGTGAGGGCTGAAAAGCTAATCCAAACAAACCGCATGCATTCTCTGCCTTGTCGGTCAGTTATGGAGAAATCACATGTCAGACACCCAAATTATACAGCGTGTCTTCTGAAACCTGAAACACAAGCTGGTTTGCCTGAATATGTTCATTTTACAGCTTCGCTGGATAAACTAAATAAATTAATGCTCCAGGCAGTCACCCAACAACGAGAACTGCCAATACCCCCGTAATTCAAATCATGTTGTGAAACTGGATAAAAGAAAGCCCTGCTTTGGACAGACCCCACGTAAGCACAACACTCACAAACCAGCCTGCAGAGCCACGTGCTGTGCCCAAGCTCAGGGCTTTTCTTTATCACTGCCCATTCCTCTGATTCAGGATGCAGCGACTACACTGACCTGGGCCACAGGCACCATCACGCAAACAAGCTGTAATGCCTGGGAGCATCTGAACGGGGACACACGACACAGATCCAAGGAGCAAAGCCAACAAGTTTTAATCCAGACCTCTATACAGCTATTTCAAAAACGTAGTTAAAAATTTTCCAAATAAAATGAACATGTTCATTAACACTACAACAAAGAGAAGCACATGAATTTCATTCTGCTAATTGCCATAACCCTCTCATCCTACAGTCAAAGTTTCTTACTCCAGATACCTCAGGAACACACTGTTGCACAAGCTATTGGCAGTCCGTATTACGGCAGGTACTACTCTCCATTACCTGTTACTACCGCAAGATATAAATATCTTTTATATACATGCCTCATATCTTTCCCCAGAGATAAACAGAGGAAGGGGCACATTTTAAAGCATATGCCTGAAACACAATGGTTTTGCAGTGGCAACAGTGACAGTAGCAGCAGCACTGGCAGCAGGTTAGCACTTGGCTAATTGAGCCATTCAGGTTAATGAGCTCCACAACTGTGAGGATCCACTGGGAAAAAAATAGAAATAATCTGTTTCTTTAACATCATAAGCATTGAGAGCTTGCTTATCACTCATCTGGGTTTCCAAAAGAATCCTATTTGTATCAAAGAGGAACGAGGAGGACAGAAATCAGGAACTGAAGAGAGCCACTCCCACACCCCCATGTACCCCCACAAAAGCAGGACTCTCCCAGAGACCACCTCTTCGAGATGGCAGACTGAAACTCCCAAACAAGACCCTTACTGACAGCAAATTGTGCAGACTCTCCAGCTCCTTCCCCTTCCAGCAGAATAATTAACAATGCTGGCGAGTACATTATCATAAACTTCAGCATTAACACCCCCACTGCAAAGAACAAAGGCGGTTCACATCCCTCCCTGAGCTCCTGCTGCAGACTGGGTGCCGATTCTGACAAGTTGCTCTGTGCCAATTTAGATGCTGTTCACATTGGGAAGATGACGCCCCTCTCCGGAGCTGAAGAATACTTTTTCTGGGATGCCAGAAAGAAGCAAGCGGCTCTCAGAACCCCCTCGAGCCAGCCCACATCACCTCCCAACTACACTGTTGATTTAGCTGTGTTCATGCACAACTCAAGCAGATCATTTATAACAATGATAGAGCATCCTTTGTCTCACAGGATCCTGAAGCACTGCTCTGCTGAGGCTGGGCCTTGCACACTCCTTACCAGGCACCCTCCCCCTCGATAGGCCTACAAGTCGGAAGAAGCCAGACACCTCCACAAGTTGGTCCTAAACACTTATGCCAAGAATTTTTTTCCACCTCTGACAGAGTCATCAGCTGACAACATGTGGAAACATTTCAGCACCAGGCAGAATGTAAGTCCTGGTGAAACTGAGGTGGCTGATGCCCACTCTGCACTAGACAGAGGTCACTGGGAGGACCACTTAGTGCAGCCTGCAGTAGCCAACCAGTGGAGCCTGGTTCATCGCTTGGTTTGTTTGTAAAGACTACAATATGGAAATCTAGTGAGGATCTGGGCTGGTTTGGAGGCTTATTTTGACATGTAACCAACAAGAGCGTTTTCCTACTCTTGTCTGGCAGCGATACAGCTTTCATTTGGATACATATGGGTAGGAATTAGGGAGCAGGACAAGGGGAATCTTGTGGTTGGTGTCTACTATAGGCTGCCCAATCAAGAGGAACCTATCAATGACGCCTTCTAGCTCCAGCTCCAGGAGGCATCGAACTCCCAGACTGTCATCCTGCTGGGGAATTTCAACCACCTCAACATCTGTTGGAAAAGTAGTAGTATGGCAAGCTGTAGGCAACCCAAGAGACTCCTGGACTGCCTTGATGACAACTTCCTGAGACAGGAAAGAGACAGCCCTACTGGAGGGGAAGCAATATTTGACCTGATGGTCACCAGTGCAAGTAAGCTCATCAGGGATGTCAAGACTGCAGGCAGCCCAGGCTGCAGTGATCATGCACCGGTACAGTTTACTATCCTAAGGTGTACGAACCAAATGAGAAGCAGAGTCAAGACCCTGAATTTCAGGAAAGCTGACTTCCAGCTCTTGAAGGAATTGGTCAATAGGACCCCTAGGAAACAGCCCTCAAGGACAAAGCGGCATTTAAGGTCAGGCTTGATGTGGCTCTGAGCAACCTGACCTAGCAAAGCTGTCCCTGTTAACTGCAGTGGATTGGTCTAGATGACCTCTAAAGGTCCCTTCCAACCTAACACACTGTATGATTCAATCCATCTCCAGGCCATTTTGAGATTATCAAAACACGCTCAGCAAGACGTGTCCTACACCACTGTTGAGACTGCCAGTGCTGTGAGGTGTTGCAGCGGAGCCTCTGGTATTTCTGATCTATGACCCTGAGAGCAGACCTCAGGTTACTATGCTTTTTTTAATTTTTATTTTTAAATTTAGATACTCCAAGGGGTCTCAGAGCCCCCTAACACAAACATCAGGCTTTTGCATGCATCAGATTTGTACTGGAATTTGTACTGGAAGTTTACAAGAGAGGAACAGTTTCTGTAAGGGGCCTTGGGGATGGCACTCCATTGTTTGTCCTCTCGGTCTGCCCCATAGCCAGGACAAAGTCTCTGGTTGTGAGGCTGGCACTTGGTACTGACAGGCTGACTCCTGTTCTTACCTCTGCTGTCAGAGTGGTTCCAAAGAATGTTTATTGATACGGTGATAGGCACTTTATGTATATAAAAATATCGACAATACTTATTTATACATAAATAATAATAACACTATATATATATAAATATATGTATTTTGGGGGGTAGCTGGACATGGAAGGGGGAACAGCTGCTTTGTGTTTTAAATGGATTCTGCTGTGTGAGACTGGATTTCCAGTGGAAAGCCAAGATGCATACAACAGCACCAGAGCAGTATGTTTTCCACTGTGCTGAAACAAGCAGTAAAAGAGCCCAGCCCAAGGTGCTTCACTACAGATACTTTAAGATTCTCTGGCTGTTAATTTATTCTGCAAAATTCTCTTTCCAATAGCTGTCACAAACTCTGCAAGTGTGACACAGAAGCTGACATTTCTAGGAGGCAAGTGATGTCAAAGAGCAACAACCTCATCCACAAGGTAACAAGACAAAAAGAGAAGGTTATCATGCACTGGGAAAATAGACAGCCCATAAAGACACAGCTGCATTGTACAAATAAACCAAACAAGATTCCAACTAAACCAAACCAGGCCGTCCCCTTTTCTGCCTCATCCAAATACCTCTGGCTGCCAGCCTCCAGGCCCAACTGTGGCACCCGAGTTCCCAGGTTACCTGCTAATTAGCATGCATTGCCTATCTATTAGGCTCTAGGCTCTGCTTGGATGAAGCCAGTCCTCAAAAATTTGGAAATACAATGTTGCTGCACCTTTTCCAGGAAAAAAAAAATTAAATAATAAATCCCTCTCTCAGAGAGCAGACCTGTTTTCCACCTGACTTTTGTCAGCAGAAGATGCTGTACTACATTTGGATGCAAGTAATTACAGTGGGTATGACCTGCCTTGTTTGCTCAGTGTTAAGTATTAACAGAGCCAGTGCTACCTCAGCCACGGCCGTCTTTTGCCAGGCAAGCTCTGCCTGCAGAAGTGGCTTTACAGGCATTGGCTCAGCCTCTGGGAAGGATAATATCCTGGGAGCAAGGAAAAGGGGCCAAAACGATTTTCATGCTGCTCAGAAGAACCATGGAATAAAGCTGGGGGCGGGGGGGGATGCGTGTGCATCTGTATTTGTAGAAAACTCAGCTGTTTGTCAACACAGATTGCTTATTCCATCTTCAAGAAATACAGAAGATTTCACCTTTTCGGGTGACTTCTGGATTCCTCTCACAAATAAATAATAACAACTTCTCAGTAGACAAAGAAACAATGGTCCTCAGACTCCAGCCCGCGGGGATTCGTCTCTTCAGTTTCTCATACACAGTGGAAATGTAAATTTTGTTATCTGCTGCTGTGGAGAGGGAAAGCCAGTGAAAGTTTATTGCAGCACATGCTCAGGATTCTAAACATACCGTATCACATACACACTGTAATGAGTTTTATTTTAACTGCTTTTGGAGATTGCTTTAGTGGACACTGAAATTGAATAACCAGCTCTGCTCACAGAATGAAACCCGTAACACTATACATAAAGGGTTTGACATTATGTTACAGAAGGGCTTGGACATGCCCCAGGCAAGAGGGGTGCGGTGGATGGCTATTTGTCTCCTCCTTGGGGGTTAAAACCAAACAACAACAACAACCCAAAAACCCAAACAAACCCATGACCCCAACACGTGCACACATCACAGAACCATCATTTCCATACATATGTACTTCACCACAGGTATGCAAAGGTACCACAGTTACAAGCTGGTCAGCCACTCAATAGAACCCAAGTAAGCTTCTGAACACCACCACAGTACATCTCTGTGGACAGAAGTCAGCCCCTGGAATTTAGGTTTTCAGCCTCCTCCCATTTTAAATGCTCTGGATTACCCTCCTTTCCCACAGATAACTTCTCATTGATAATATTGGTCTGAGGAATTGATGGATTAGGAAAGCCATTCAGCTTGCTCTGAAGCAAAGAGAAGGGGAAATTCTTCACAGCGTGAGGAAAGTCAGTCACACTTTCCACACCTGCCATACCTGATCTGAAACACTGACCTCTCTCTCAAATTTATTTGTTCCAACCCACATAAATGAGCTACCTACCCATTTGGAAAATCTGCAGTGATCTCTCCATCACCTCTGTTTTGCCCCTGTTTCCAAAAGGCAACACAGGTTCATTCACGCTCTCGGTGATGCTGGTGGCAATCACCTTGGCTGTTACTTCAGTGAGAGTACCAAGAAGCTGCAGCAGCCCGACCCTGGCTTGCCCACACACAGAGTTACTAAGCAATAAGCCTGGAGGTGAAACCAATCCAAAAAACTCCCCCTCCCTCCCCAAGAAAAAAAAAACCTCACAGGAAACAATACAGATCCTATCTACTCTGGCTTTTTCCTTAGCAATTTTCTAATTATGAAGAATAAATATTTTAAACTTCCTTTCCTCCTAAGATCTACTAATACACATGAAACATTACATTTACTGACTGCCCTGAGACTGCCTCGTTGTCTTCGTTAGCCCATGCTCAATATTTCACCAACAGCAAGTCCAAGAGGTAACTAGCTTTGCAGTTCAAAACAAAGCATGTAAGGCACTGCCCAATATTTGAAAACATTGCCCACCAATGACAGGGAAGAGCTAAAGTCACGTTAACAAATGCTTTCAACATCAGATATGGAAACACACTGCTGTCATGTTGCTTGTACTTTGTGTCTGCTTCTGAAGATTCCTCATCCTCCTCAGAGACACAACGGGGCAAGCCATTGCTACGAAGAGCTGTTGTCACACAGATTCTACCCGCAACCATTTCACCACTAATAGATGTGGTCAAGTGCTCATTCAGCTCCATTCTGTCCTTCAAGTTTAATATCTGGACGTTGTTTATATTTGTTCAGTTAAAGCAAAAAAAAAATAAAATAAAATCACATAACAACCACTCAGACCTTAACCCGCCTGTGCACAAGGAAAGGAAGTGGAAGATGCTGGGGATGGGGAAGTAAGATGAAGGATGACTAAGGGGCCATGCACTCAGAATTCAATGAGAGCAGAGAAACACTGGTTTGGACAGAAGGCCCTTGAAATTTTTCAGGAACATCTACGTAGTATCGAAACTACAAGTTAAGATTACCCAGTACTGGTCATTGCCTGACAGACGTTAAAAGCAGGAGGAAGTTAGAAGCTAAGAGTTTCCTTGATAAGATATTTAAAGGTACATTAAAAAAAAGACATCAGCTACCTCAAACCCACTAGGAAAACACTAACAAAGCCTCAGTTGTTACAGGCCCAGACACTGCCTTTAGGCAGTGCTGTGAACAGCCTACAGAACAGCCTTTCCAGCTCCTCAGCGCGTACCATGCCTTCGTCCTTAAGCCATCTCAACACACACTCTCTCGGTTCCTAGAGCTGCCAGGCTGGCACTTACCTACCCTTATATTGCAAGTGTGAAAACTAATGAACCTGGAGTTTTCTAATGTTGTAAGAGACCTGAGTGTCAGAGCTTGTACATGGAAAGTCATCTGCCTGAAGAGGTTTGTTTGCAGGGGAGTCCAGCACTGCTGTACTCCTAGTTTCCCCTTCCAAGTTCCCTGAACTTCGTTAGTACTTAAGCATACATGACAAGTGTTATCCTTTTATTCCTTGCCTCTTGCACCACTTGTCACTACTCTCTTTGCTATCATGATTTGCTACGCTGGTATCACTAATCTATGACACACTGCATTGCCTCCTCCACCCCTCTTTCTCCACAGCCTTCCTCCTTTGGGACACAGGGGGAAATGGACAGCCTCTTCTCAGTTGTCTGTGGAGACAGGACAAGGGGCAATGGCTTCAAGTTGGAGCACAGGAAGTTCTGCACCAACATGTGGAAGAACTTTTTCACAGTGAGGGTGACAGAGCCCTGGGACAGGCTGCCCAGGGGTTGTGGAGTCTCCTCTGGAGATATTCAAGCCGTGTCTGGACGCTGACCTGTGTGACCTGTCCTAGAAAGCCTGTTTTGGCAGCAGGGTTGGACCTGATGATCTCCTGAGGTACCTTCCAACCCCTGTGATTCTGTGATCCACTCCAGTCAGTTCACCACCGGTGAAGAAGACTCCCTTGCCCAGCTGGACTTCGACCCACCCCCCGGGCAGGCAGCGCCTGTTGCGGCTCCGTACTGCTTTGGTACATCTGCTCCGTTTAGCCTCTCCACACTCATTACACCCACCCAGCAGCAAGGGACTGTGCTCCGGGGCATGAAACCATAAAAGCATAGTAGAGCATGTCCTGGAAATGCTCTTGGTCAGCAGCAGGGAAGGGTAAATGAGTTTAAAAAAAAAAAGCTTCAGAAGCAGAAACATGTAGGGAAAGGAAAAACTAGGGAAAGAGAGAATGAGAGAACTGCTCATTATTACATTAGCGAACCTAAACTATTTATAAGCACTACATCTATCTATCTATCACTTCAATTACATGTTTCTAAATGAAGCTGAAGCGAGATATCCATAATTATTACTGAAATGCCATTTTTACATTAGCCCAACAGTTGTGTGCATTCTTCAGAAAACGCAATAAGCAAACCACCAATTTATTATTTTCTGTAAATTACAGATAAATCAATCTGAATATCTCTTTTGCAGTAGATTTGATTTTTAACCCAGAATTCCCATTCCCTTTGAACAGCACGAGCTGCAGAAAGCATCCATTTCTCTTCTAATTTCTCTTTTATGGAGCTTTTTCCTTCCCTATTCTGGTTAGTCGAAGGATGCTCAGAGGGAGAAGTGACAATAAAAAGGTTTAACTCACTTGCTACGACTTTGTTACTCCTTACTCCTCTTCACCCCCTTTTGTTTCATTTGTCCTTTTGCAAAGCTCTTTCTTACTCAGTACTGCCCCATTGCCCTTTGCCTCTTGCTTCCTCAGCTGTGAGAAACGCTCGAGGGGATGTTTGCAGCCCAGGGACAGGCTTGGAGAGAGGCAGGAACACAGGCTGGTCAGCCCCTGCACATCACCAGCCTTAGAGCTGAACCCAGCTGTGCTGCACATCTGGGGGCTCAACCCAAATCAGTGTGTACTGTGGTCTGGGGACCTCCTGTATCGTACTCTTGTGCTCCATCTTGTCTCCCACTTGTGCATCCCTCACCCCAGGTATTTGCTACCCTGCTTATTCTTTTCCTCCCTTACTGGTTAAGACCAGCTTTCTTTCCAGGCCACCTCTTCTATCTTATCACTGCTAGAAACACTTTTCCAAAGAGCACCAGGTTGGTTTATAAACCACAGACTTTGTCTTCAGTCTTGGAGAAGGCAGAGGAGGCTCCCTCACCACACAGAATTTTGCTGCCTCTGCTTTTAAAGGTTTAAGCCATATGCAAAGTATAATTATTCTTGGACAATGCCCCTTCCTCCCATTAAAGTGTTACATCATCAGCAGCTGTTGGAAATGGTTGTGCAGAAGGCCCCCAGACAGTCCTCTCCCATCAAACACTTCTTTTCCATCACACTCCACTCAAAGAGCAGCAACAAATCCCTGTATCAGATTATGACTTTTTACCAAATCATGTATTAAAACTAACTGTAAGAGTTGATAGAAGCTTAATAAGCCAAACCAACAGCTAAAATCTGTACCTGAGCTGCAACAGCACTGTAATTCGCTTGTTGTTTCATACACAGCACTGGCTGAAGCCACGGAGAAGTGGGGGAAAACATGTAACCATCTAAGGCTCCCGCAAGCTTTCACCACTGCCCACAGCCTACCAGTAGCCCAGCAGCTTGCAGCACATTGCCAGCCTGGAAAAACACAGAGGCAAGGAGAGGGGTGCTGCACTCTTCCTGCTCAGCTAGCCACAGAGTATCCCGAGTTGGAAGGGACCCATAAGGATCATCAAGTCCAACTCCTGGCTCCACACAGGGATGGCCAAGTCAGAGCATGGGACTGAGCACATCATCCAGACGCTTCTTGAACTCAGTCAAGCTCAGTGCTGTGACCCCTTCCCTGGGGAGCCTGTTCCAGTGCCCGGCCACCCTCTCAGTAAAGAGCCTCTTCCTAATATCTGACCTAAACCTCCCTGCTGCAGCTTCATGCTGTTCCCTGGATAAGAACAGCTAGTCCTGTTCAAACCCCCTCTGGGTGAGCAGAAAGAGTGGTGCATTTAGCAATCATCAAACAATCTATCAGTCTCAACACCGCTCCTAAGGAATTAACCAGTTCCCAACCCCAGGATTCCTCTAGAAGGGATGCACCCTGGTAACTAAACATGGGCAACATTTGAGGTAGAGTAGGTAGGTATTGAAACCTAAACATCTGAACCCAAATCTGAGGAACCTTCCACATCTGCCAAGAGCAGGAGATGTCTTCTACTGAAAGATAATTTGATCCATCAGTTGGTGACTGCTCTACTTGGTTACAGCCTAAGTCCCGCCTTCCTTTCCACCTCCATCCCTTGCTGCCCTCTATACTTCAAAAGCAGTCCTGAAGATCTACCTGTGCTCTTTGTGCTACTGCAGAGATCATACTGAAATGCTCCTCACCCCGACTTGATCTTTGGGAGCTTGTCTGGACTCTAAAGTTTCTTCCGCTGCACACACAAACACCTTTAACACACATCTTGCATCCACTTGGAGCTGTAAATGTTGCTTGAACTCCATGGAGCCACCAGTGTGTATTGCTAGAGGGATGCCCATCCTACAACTCTGTCCTTGTTTTGTATTTACCTACTGCCATTTGTGGCTGCTCAACAGAGCATCCTTCTTGACCTCATGACAGCACAACATTACACCTGGTGTCTTAGGACTGGAAGAGTCATTTTAAGCTAAGATGCCTGGTCACCCTCTCCCTGCCTTTAAAGCCATGCTTTCTTGACGAGTCTTCCCACTCTCTTCTCACTTCTTGCCTTTGAGGAAATGCACACTACAATGCAAAACAAGGCATTATTAAAATTAAAGAGAAAGCATAATAATTTGTCCTGAGTTTGCACACGTGTTATCCACATTCTCGCATGGTCTTCAACTATATCCAATCCACCCACTTTTTGACCAACTTTGTCATTGAGATCACCGGTTTCTGGGGGGTTTCCAGGTTTCCAATGCCAATCCCTGAATTACCAGTAAGTTTTCAAAAGCAGAGACTGGGACCCAGACAGATCTACATTTTCACAGCCTATAGGTGCCATCCTACAACCACTTCGACCATCACAAGGCAATGTCATTGCAAGTACAGCAGGAGCCTGGATTTTGGGCTTGCTGGGTCGTTTCTGCTTACTACACGGCTGTAGGAAATGCGGTGCTGGCATGAGAAGGCAGCAGGAACAAGTGTCCAGAAGTGAGATCTCCACTGCTGGCAGCAGTGCAGGATCATACCAGAGAAAAGTGAAACTGCAACCACAGCCTAAAGCCCGAGGAACTTGCCATGTAGGCAAGGACCCTGCTGAACACCTGTACCAAACCAGAGGGCAGCAATGTCTGACTGCGAGTGTGAAGGGGGGTAATCTAATTCTTGCATAAATATTTGGAAAGAGACAATTATTTTCAAGTTGTTTTCAGTGCTCAGATGTTCTATAGCTCTGGGTGACTACTTCTGCTGGGTCTCTTCCCACCTGATTTGACTAAATAATCAGGGATGATATTTGCTCATTCCCAGATTACAGATGATATAAATGGCACATCCCAAGGACAGGCATTTTACACTACCACAGTAGTGTTCAGCACACAGCACAGGTGCCCAGACACAGAACCCCCTCCCATGACACTGGCAGGTCTTAAGAAACATTCACTTTATGTAACTACACTTTAAAATAAATAAATAAATCAAACCATTGACAAACTTCGGATCAAAACTTGATCTGGTGCCAGCTGGATACAGTGAAATGAATGGCAGGGTTCATAGGTCTGAATCACAGCTCAAATGTCACAAAAGAGGACTTTATTATCTGTTCCACTAATTACAACTTTCAATTAATTGTGACAGAAAATACACATAGCTAACAATTACAAGACACACGCTCACAAAATGAAGACTGTTAAGTGGAAACTTTGCAGGGAAAGGTAACCTGTCCTTGGCATCACCTCTCCTAGCCCAGCCCTGGCAGGGGTCAGGCAGCCGTTCGCTCCATGCCTGGCAGGAGAGACATTCGCTGGGCTGCTGTTGCAGCTGCCTGGGGCTGCTCCACAGCAGCAGGAGTTGTGTCTGAAGGCAGCATCGCACTGACATTTGGGCGAGCGGCACTTTAGCATCTCCCCAAAGATTTAGGTCATGAAACTTTGAGTCATTCCTTCACATGCAGCACAATCCTATCTACAACAACGGGCTACCTATGCTGGAATCGGGGCAGGCTGGATGGAAACTCACAGTGAGACTCTGAAGACAAAATTAAAAGTAAAGAACAAAGTTGGGGTGGCTCACACAGAGTGATGAGAAGGAGGTGTTGACAGTGAACAGCCCCCTCCCCTTTGGCTGGCCATGGCTAGCATGTGGAAAAACCACACAAGATCAGCAGGCAAAAGAAGCAAACCTACTTCTTCGCTGAATGCAATTCTAGCCTTGGCCCAAACCATCCTTACCCTTACCCAGGAGTGTAATTGTTGCATCTCTTAATAAAATACAGCTTTTAAGAGACAGCTCATTTCTTTACCTTTAGGGAATGCCTGGAAGTCTTTTCATTAAAATGCTAATAGAACAATGAAGTTTAACGCCGAATCTCCCCCATTTGAGTTTGAAAGCAAATGCTTTGGTCTAAATCCGATCAAAACGCTGCCTATTTTTTCATTAAAGTTTTATTCTGATGTATTTATTATTGAGGAGCCTATGAGAAGCTGCATTATACTCAAGAATGAACTGAAATGAACTTTGTAGCAAGAAACAAAGCCCGTTTTATGCAAGGGAGCAAACGGCATATGGAATTAAGAGATGAAGCTTACCGCATTTCTAAGTGGTTTGTCACCGTAACATAGCAGTGTTTTGTTGTTCTTGGGGCTACACACTGCACTTACCCCTTTGGCCCACTTTTTTTGGTGTATTCATTAAGTAACAGAGCATCAGCACTTAGCATGCACATTTGTGATGTTTCCTAGACGGGCTCTTGATTAATCTACATACTAATGCAAGAGGACACATTCCGCAATACAAACAAGCCCTGTGTCACGTTGAGTTACATGTTCTCTGGCTTTTCCCGGTGTGTGGGAGGGTGCAGGCTCTCTACAAAGCCACTGCTACCCCCCCAAAAAAATAAAAATGGGGTGAGAATGCTTCCAGCTTCCATCGTCCTTGTCAGCTGATAGCAACCAAGGATGAAAGGAATGCTTAGCTTAAAACTTGTCTTTCTCAAAATAGCTGCAGATCAGCAGTGCCCAGTGCTTCTTTTAACTTCACCACTCCAGAGGCCCAAAGATATAATTTGTGGGCCAGCCATGCGGAGCCAAAGGACAGGACGAGATTTAGAGAAGATTGAATGCTCCAACACATTTCCCCCTAGCTCTGCCCGGCGCTCTTGGAGCCCTCTGTAAAAGCGCTGGGTTATACGCTCTCAGTAGCTAAACACTTAAAGAAACCGCACTCTGTGCGCTTGCATGCAGGCAGCCACGTGATTTGCACACAGTAACCCTCTCTTTCCCCCTGCCTCTTCTCCCTCTCCCTTTTCTCCCTGCCTGTTCAGGTTGCAGTCTCCGTGGGTCCAAGCCCAAACTCCCTGCCTGACACCCCCTGTGATTTCCGCCCACCCGCAGCGAAGGAGCAGGAACATACAGTGAAAAGAAAAAGGGAATATGGCATGCACGTGCTTTCCGTCTGTGTATGATAAGGAACCCACATCCTCCTGTGTCACCTGCCCTTATTTGAGAAATTTCTTCTCTTCTAGTTCTTGTTATAGTTTTAATGAAGCAGGGAAAGCTTATTTGAAATCATTCTGCTACAAATGAGCTACAAATGCATTACTAGAGGTGAGCTTTCAAGCCAGTGCTGCAGGAGGATGTTTCCACAGAATCCACAGGCAGCACAGCACTGGGGAGGGCAGATCTCTGCTTCCAGGCATGGAGGGCCTCGCTGGAGGAAGAGGAGGGCAGCTCTGCACTGAGGCTGCAGGGATGTGGAACACTGCCAGGGCAAGACAGGACAGCTTGAGGAGAGGAGCACCGCACAGCTGCTCCCAAAACTGAGGGAACAACCCTGCACAGAGGCACCAGACTTCATAGCATCTTCTGTCCTTCCTGGTCATCGGCTCTTACCAGTCCTCACATTCTCTTCAGCCTTCTTAATCAAAATCCCAAAATTCAAGTGCATGACACACTCCTGCTTTTTTTTTTTCCTATCTCTTTGGGGCACTGTCATTAACACACTGTCCTGGATTCCCAGGCAAAAAGCTATGCTGCTCCTGGAGTGGCTCTCTCCGCTTTGCCTCGGGGGGCTTCGGGCACTAAGGAGCAAAGCCCATGTTTCAGACAGAGATGGAATTTCCGCCTTGCCACTGATGCTGGAAAAATAAGAGAACATTCCCAAGGTGCTGGAAGCCAGGCCCACAAGAGAACTGCACGATATGCTCTCCCTTTCTCCAGAAAGCTGCCTGTTCATTTCAAGCAAAGAGTTCGAGAAAGAGTGCCAAGTATGGAGAAACACCCCCCCCCAAACCTTTCCATCTCAATTACTGCACAAACATTCCTTCAAAAGCATTAGAGCTACATGAAAGGAAAATAAGCACAAAAAGAATTTGAATAATGCCAGCATCTGAGGGTTCCTATCTAAATAGCACACACCCCAGCACTCCTGAATCACAAGGCTCATTCAGGTATAAATCTCTCCAGAATACTGCCTGTGCACCTCACCACGCCTCCACTTGTTTACACCCCGCTTAAGGTCACAATGTCGAAGCACTAACACCACAACCCAACACCAGTCCAGGGGCTGCTTGACTTACTGAAATTTCACGGCATGCTGAATTGTGCCTTTTTAATATAAAAAAAACCAGAAAAAGAAAAAAAGAAAAACCAACCCCCAAACCATTTAATAGTTTAACAAAAACTCAGCTGGCACTGACTAGACATAATCTTATAAGGGTCTTTTGTCTCTGCCTGAACTCTTTGGGTATATAGCACTCTTTGCTGTGATAATTGGTTTGGCTGTCCATTCCACCCATCAGGTGATAGAAAACTATCAATCAGACTAAATGCAATGTGAGAGAAGTCTCTTTAGCCAATTAGTTGGTAATGAGAACATTAGCCACAGTATCTTCTGCAGAGGGCACCTTAGCAATTCCAGCGGAGCCCACAAAGATGACAGTTCTATCTGCGTGATTAATAGCGAGCGTATGACACTAGAGGAATTCTACACAGTTGTGTAAAATCAGGGAGGAATGATCCACTTTATGCTGTTAAATATTTTAAGAGCCACAGATGATTTTATATTACATTCTAATACACGCACTTATTTTGTGCCTCAAAATTAACTCTCCTGTACCAAGACAAGTTTTTAAAGCATTTGTAGTGCCTAGCAGCCAAGAGGAATTGTATGAATTCAAGTAATTGGGTGCAGCGGATACAGAATGGAGGATTCCTCTTTACCCGGTCTGGGTTTGGACACTGGGAGGGCAAAACCAAGCCGGTCTGTTTCTCCACTTTCACTTAAGTATAGTCTTCGGACTACAGAAGCAGCTTAACTTCCAACCTGTCAGGTCAGAAACAGCCCCATGTAACGTGCGAGGGGAAGTCAATATTTGTTTTTCCCAGAAATATTTTTGGGATAGAAGGTACTTTCCATGTGAACACACGTCCACGCATGCAAAAGTATATTCAAACACACTCTGATCTCAATGGGACAGTACCCAAAGTCCTTCACTTCAGCCATAAAGCACAGGGAACGTAGTACCCTCAGTTGGTCCACAGCATCAGCAAGGAGAGGGATCACCACACCCAGAACCCTACCACCAGCTGCAGGCACCACTGGTGCATGAGAGTTGTCTTTATACCACCAATCTGACAGACCAAACCATCCTGATGACAAGTTTCAGACCCCTGGACTGTGCAACAGCTTATCCGGGCTACAAAAGACAAAACTACACTGGCACCTGAACCGACTGAGTTACACTAGGGAAGAGCATTCCAGAGCAGCCCAATGGGAGTTACTTGCCAAGCCAGCTTAAACAATTTGAGTTTCCTGTTGTGCCAGAAGGGTGCTTGGAAGAGACATCTGCAATGGGGCAGACACTGATGACTCCATTTATTTGCACTGCAGACAGAGCTGGCTGACACGGAGCAAGGCCGAGCAAGCTGTCTTGGGGCAGAAGAGATTCACAAACAGTGCAGTTCGGGGAAGCGATGGGGCATTCCATAAGCTCCAGTTGCAGAGGGCAAATGGAACTGACAAAGCTGGCCTTAGCTTGTGCACCGACACTTTATTTGTCTAAATCCCAAAGAAGGAGCAATGCAACTACTAGGATGATCAGAAGCTGTTTTTTCTTCTCTAACTACTCTTCCAAACTGTTATTTCTTCCTTAGTCCTTCCTCTTATTGCAGCTTTGTTCAGCTTGAAACACACAGCAAATTTCAGACTGAACATATGAAAAAGTGCTTAGATACCATGGAGATGGGCACATTGGGAACACCACACAACATGACGGCTGAGACAGACAAATGGGTTTGCACACAGCAGATTTTGTACAAGAGAATTAAAATAAATTTGCAAGGGGGGGGTGGGAACGATACACGACACACAGACACAACCCCAAAAAGTCTTCAGGGGGATTTTACAGAGGCAGCAAAACCTAACAGGCCTATCATGCAACCTCTGAGCTCTGAAGAGTGAGCCAAAGCAAGAAGAAATGCTCCCACACAGCATGATACAGAGGTCTCAACGATGTAAAGCAAGCAAAAATAACCTCTCAGGAGGGTGTGGGACTTTCCTGTGGGAGCCCTACACAGAGAGCGATGGTCCTTCTGGGGCAGGGAAACAGTGGAGGTGCTTGGGGCAGGGCAGCGACCGAGTTCCCCCCAGAAGGGCGATGGGTGCCTGGTGCCCGCTGTACACCAGCCCAAAGCAACAGGCAGGAGCAGCCAGGAGGGACATGGCCACAGGTAGCCTGGGCCCAGAAGAGCTCAGTGCTGGTGTCCTTGCTGCCAGGCCACACAAGCCCCACTCCGTGGAACTACCCTAGTCCTACCCTAGCCTTGGCTACAGGCTCAGGTACCTGCTACACCCTTCTCTGTATGCTGAGGCTTTGCATGAGGGAAGAAAGCCGCTTCTGAGAGCGGAGCCCCTGCACAGAGTATACCCTGAGTTTTGTTTGTTTTCTTGAAACCTGTGGATCAGAACCATCGTTTTATCAAATACCCGTCTGTGCTTGGATGTAATTTTTTTTTTAATGCAAGGGCAGTTAATCCAGTAACATTGCAGAGGGAGTTGTTCAAAACTGGAAATTAAAATTGGATTGACAATTGCAGATTGACAACATGTCATTTATTAATTAAAGGTAGGTGACAGCTGTAACATTATATTTCATTGTACAACGCAAAATTATTGACTGTGGCAAGCTCTTCGAAGTTTTATCACTCTTTTACAGGAGTCAGCAAGGTTAAAGAGGCAAGAACAATGTTAGTTCTGCAAAGCACTAAACAAATTTGCCAGGTACTTACTAACAGAGTTTCTGTTGGCTTGAAAGGGCCAGTGTCACATCCCTGCTTGGTGGCACAGCAGCAGATGTGACAAGTGAAGGCATGGTACGTGGCTGCAAGCAGAGCAAGCCTTGGTTTAAAGGAATGCCCAGTGAAGCATCGCTGACCCTGTGTTAAACTATTGCATCACACGGATTCATGCAAATTTCAGGCTTCTCTTCCTAAGTGGGCAGGAGAACAGTCTTTGCCTCCAAACCCTTGCCTTGACACTGACATCCCCACCAAGGCCTGCCTTTGGTTTCCCAGTGCAGCAGGCAGAGACGGGGAAGCAGAACCTCTCCAGCACCCTGTGGAAAGCTCAGCTCCCCTTAGGTCCAGCCTACACAGTTTATTATGTTACCTGCAACCTGTAGGCACTGTGATATAGCGTGGACTTGGCCATTTGCTCACCGCCTTCTGATAACAGCTGAAGGAGAGTGATCTATGCTGATCCTTTTAGATTATCAGGAAACCCTTCGCTGTTACTGCTCAGGGCCATCAATAAACTGACTGTTAACGATCATGATGTGGCTTAAGTGGATCAATTGTCATTTATGGGTACAATCTTTGTAAAAAAAAAATTCTCATTTCTTTAACGATATATATTGAATTTCACAGATTTACTCTGCTCATCAGGTCCAACCATCAGTTCTGAGGAACGATTCACCTGCCCAAACATTTTTCCTCCACAGACCCACTGTTTGTCTTCAGATTTGCAGCTGGGGAAACTTGGGGGCTGTGGGATCCAAACAATAACTGCTGAGCATGCTCCCTTCATGTGCACTTAGTGGGAAGTTTGGCTTCGCCTTCCAGATCCAAATCAAACTGCAAAAAATTGGATTGTTTGCAGAGGTATGTAGTGGTGAGAGACAAGGGGTGATTGCCTTAAACTGAAGGAGCAGAGATTTAGGTATTAGGAAGAAGTTCTACCCTGCAAGGGTGCTGCTGCCCTGGCACAGGTTGATAAGAGAAGCTGTGGCTATTCCCTCCCTGGCAGTGTTCAAGGCCATGTTGTATGGGGCTTTGGGTAGCCTGGGTTGTGGAGGGTGTCCCTGCCCACGGCAGAGGGTTGGCACTAGATGGGCTTTGAGGTCTCTTCCAGCCCAAACCAGTCTGTGATCCACTTCACTGCTGCAGGGCGAGGAGCGTGCTATATTCCCTACATACAACAGCACACTCAAGCCAGCCACCAGGCAAACACAAGTACTTTACACTGACACTGGTGGTTTACAGATACAATTTACTCAATTCTTTGTTGCACCTCGAGAACTTTGATCAAGATGCAAACATATTTAAACAGGGAGAACTTCAAATACACGAAAAATAACCTACAAGAAGACTTCTCAGTAGGTCAGCACAGCCCATTAAGCTACCAAGCAGATGCTTTAGCTTTGCACTTGAATCGCAGAAACACTGCGCTCGATTTGTGAGCGAGCGAGCCATAACCTACTCCTTACTACAAAACACGAGTGCAAGATGACCGGGTCCTACAGCTGCCGACTGCATGGCTGCCTGCTCCTTGGGACTGCAGCAGCCACACAAGTGCCTGCAGGGGGCCGAGCGACCTCCCCCTCCCCAAATACTCATGAAGGAGAGCAGGGAAACAATAGCAGGAAGGTGATAAATGTGTCATAATTAGCAGGGGGGAAGGCTGAAGTCAGTGTTTCTCTGACGGAGGGAAAGAGGAGTCTCACAATATATTCTAGTATCGGTGATAAGTAGATTAACAGCTACGAAGACCACAGCAAAATAGCTTCACAGCGTTAACTCATTTCCTAATCACAGCTAGGAGCTCATGGCACAGGGAGAAGCATTTTTGCCAGTGTGTGCATATAAATACAAAGGAGCATCATATTCTCTTTCTTTCCCCAGGTATTACTGCATTTATCTCCAGAACATGAATGGCTATTATGAATTATCTCCACCATTCTGTGCTCTCCCTCTCCCCTCCCCGCTTCCCTGTGGAAGGGAAGGGGGGGGGGGGGGCGGTGGGAGGAGAGCGAAGAAAAGACAGCACCGTTGGATTCCCTTTCTTCAGCTTTTACCAGCCTTCGGGGGTCAGGATGCTATTGGCTCGGCGCTGTGTGAGAGCTAGAGCTGTTCACTTAGCAACAGAAAGCAGAAGCGACAGACAGCAAAAGTACCTAGCCAGGCGTGTGTGCGCCTGTGTCAGAGAGGAGGCGGCAGAGGGAACGGTTTAGGCGATGTAGTCCACCGCCGCCGTGCACGGAGGGTCCCTACCGAAGTGCTGGGCACCCCAGGGACGGCAGCAACAGGCGCTGGTGTTCTGCATCCCACTGCTCCCCACCCACAGGAAGCAGCCTGAGTGCTCAGCACGTTGTGCTTTTTAACACGGGTGCTTAATTAGAGCCTCCTGACAACCACCACCACCTCAGCAAAGCCTGTGTTTAGTGCCAGTCATAAAGGGCGTCTTCCCCGGCTGGAAGGAGGATATAAAATGGGGTGCTTTGGGTCAAAGAGAGATGAGAGAGGAATGAAGGCAGAGTAAGGTTACGCAGAAAAGGCAATGGAGTTGTTTGCTTTCATCTACCTTTTCTTTGTCTTTTAAGGCAAAAAACAACCCCAAAGCCCACCAAAATCAAAACTTCAATAAGATGCTGCCTGTAGTGTTACCCACCCTCCAGAAGGTTGAGCTTCTACCCCCAGCTCCTTCTAAACAAGAGTTTCTTACTGAGAAGGGGAAGAAATAGCAGAGGAAGGTGCAGACAGAAGAAACACACATTTCACAGATCTTAGTTCCTTTAGGAAACACAAGACACTTGTGTTGAGGGATTACCGAGGAGAGAGATTATTCCAAACTGCCATTCCGAACGACAGATTTCACACAGGTCGTTCCACAGGGAACTTGCAGCGGGCAACCCTCCCGCGCGCCCGGCATCAGAGGTGTTCCTTCCTGCCACTGCTATGGAAGAGCTCTGAGCACACACCTGGGAAAGCAGCATTTCCTCACACAAGGCATGGCGTGGAGCGGGGAGGAGGCAGACAAGTACATTAGTGGTGGAGCCAGTGTCACTGACCCTATTGTTTTTCCCTGCCTGCTCTACATTTCGGTTCAACTTGAGTTTTACAGCTAAATGTAACTTCCTCCACGTGCTGAGTGTATCACTGGTAGCCTTCCCAACTCTGCAAAGCGAGCTTGATTTGAGAGGTTGTGTTCAAGCTGCCAACGCCTACTGATATGCAGTAGCTGACAGGGTCAAAAAACCAACCAGGACCCTCTTGCTATTTAGAATGGGAGGGCACTTAAAAGCCACCAAGTGTGTTGTTTTATCCTTTTCACCTCTTTTGTGTGACAATTCTATTACATTTTCCTTATATTCAACAATACAATGGATATGTAATAAAGGAAAGGAAATGGTACTTCCCTGGATTCAATATATCCAAATCCTATATGCAATTGTTAAAGAGGAACCTATATTTTTCAAGGAACAGAACTACCACATGGGATGCAGGGTTAGTGCTCCTGTTATTTCTTCTATAGAAGAACTTCACCATGCCAACAAGACCCACACCTTACAGGAACTGGGCAGAGGTGGAAACAATTTGCTGTCAAGAGCAGCCCATTGGTACCACGAGCAGCAGTCTGGTCTAAAGAAGAAAGGAAAAAAAACCCAAAGACTGAGATGTTTCCTGGCCTGAGCAGGACCAAAGAGCACTGTAAAAAGCCAACAACTCAAAGATGAAGGAGAATCCAAACAACAGGTAGGAATCACAGCTACACAATGCAGTGCCAAAACCAAAGTTTGCTGTTGTATAGTTTCAAGAGATGGGGGAAAAAATAAAGCATCAAAGCTGGTCTCCAATAAAAATAGATGCCTACGAATGTGATCTAAAAGATACCACCCCAAGCCTCCACCTAGATGAAGTGTGTCTGCAGTACCTGAGGGTGCAAGCAGTGGTGCAGGGGAGCACAGCCTCCTTGGGCACCCCAAGCAGGCCACCCAACACAGGGCTTGGTCACTGCTCCCCACACTAGTGAAGCCTGGAAAGCACCCGCTTTCCTTTCTTCCCATCCTCTAAATGTGAGTGTGTGGCAAACCGTTAATTTTCAGGATGCCTTGAGTAGAAAAAGGGAGAATTTGTCCCCAAGGTGGAGCCTCCTTGGGCTCAGCAGCACCCAGCTGGCACAGGGACCTTCCACCCTGCTGCTCCTCTCCTCCGCAATGGCCTGAGTTACGAAACAAAGCTGTGTGGGAGGAAGCTGCCTACCTTGCTGCATAGCCCGTTCCTGCACAGAACCACCTCTGCAGCCAGAATCCACAGTCTGGCAGAGGCAAAGGCTGATGCCAGCCAGCTGGGCTCTGCCAGGCCCAGCTCTGCCAGGCTCGTCCTGCTCCCACACCAGGGCAAGCAGAGACCTGGCTGACCCGCTGGGACATGTGGGCTCTCGCCCGAAGCTGCTTCACAGTTGGCTCCTTCGGCTTTAAAGCACTTCCAGCTGGATTCACCACTTAGCTCAGGGGTCTTACTGTTAGTTTTTTCTTTTAAAAATCTCTTCTTTCAATTCAGACATGCTTTTTGCTCACTACTGCTTTCAATCATGTTTTCTTCATTCCTGCAGTTCCTTTTGCACTGCAGTTTGTTCTTGCACTAACGATGGTTTTAACCTTTATTAGTTTTTGAATCATTGCTAATATGCAGGAATAAATCAAAGGCACTATAGGAAGAAGCCTGAACATTTGTCCCGAAGATGCAAACATCAGCAATCCTCTCACTTCACTTCCTGTTGTTCCTACAATTTACGCGTTTGCCTACAATAGATCAATCCTCCTTTTCACAGCTCTTCACAACTGCAAGAGCCCAACAGCACTGAGCCCCCCAACAGCTGCCTTTCCTGCACCCCGGTCAAACTCTTACCAGATCTGGCAGGAACATGAGTGCTCCCTCAGTGAAAAGTGCGGAATTGGTCAGATTTTGTGATTTGAAGAAATTCTGATCTCCTTCCCCAGCAATATGAAAGGCAGGATAAATAAGTAGGTCACATTCATGCTAACCATGGACACAGATTCAATAGAGGAAGATGCCCAACACATTGCAAACAGATTGGTTATTAACCAAAGATGCTCTTGTGCATCCAGAATTTGCCTTCTGTTGGCCTGCCATCACGTGGATGTGATCACCTGCATTCAGGGGACACCAAGAAGCTCATCCTGTTTCCTCCAACTCTCCTGGGACCTCAGTTCTTCAACATCACCTAAAACTGGGCTGCAGCCTGCCACTGTCTTGCCAACCACCCCAGTAGCCAGTGATTTCCCCAGGGATTTGCCTGGCTTTCCTTCTGAAGAACTGCTCTGGGAACACACAAATGCGTGGCACCAAGGGCAAAGCCACAGGGCTCCAGGGAAAGGAGCAGGGATTTTAGGACTGCAAAAAGCCTATCTGGATGTTAGACAGACTTTCTAGAAGGTGCCTCTTGACACCTTTCTAGCAGGGAGATACTTGAGGCATTGAATTTGCAGTCATCAGTACTAGTAGCTAAAGAACTGACTGAAGTTGTAAACCCACAAAGGAAGCTATGGAGATACCAGCTGGTATCCTATGGTGTCTGCACCAGCTCAGGGACATCCCATGATTTCCACATTATACATACACAGTTTAGAAGCTCACACTTTAATGACTGAGTTGCACACCCAGCTCTGAACTGGTGTGACCAGAGGAAGAACCGTGTGTGCTAACAGCCCATCTTTTCACTGGCACTTTAAGTTCCTGGAATAAGCGAGGGTGGGGGGGGTTGGGCAGGGGGTCGTTAAGCAATTTATTTATATTAAAAAAAAAACCTACCCACACCACAAACATCACATTTTCTATATGCTTCAGCAATTTCACTGCAGGAGACAAATCAATACTCTTCTCTTTGGAGTTAAAGATTCTCATTAGGTAAGGGAGAAGAAGGGATTTGCCTTAAGAGCTATATATACTTCTTTAGAAGAATAAAAACTCCACCTTCCTTTTGTCTAGTTCCTGTTCTGATGATAAAAACTAAGCACACCAGAGGGAAGGATTTTTCTTTACAGACAAGGCTTCCATAAACAAATTTGCTCCTTTCAACCCATGGAAGGAAAAGTAGAAACATACACTGAGAACAAGAAAAGGCCAAGGGACAAAAGCATTTTAGAAATGGCCTGGATTTCTCTCAAAACCCAACTGTCTTCTGTCCTTCCCCATTGCCTACAGAGGCTCAGGCCAACAGGACACCGCAATAAAGGGACAACCGATGTACACGTGCTTACTCTCTTTGCATGCAGTGTGCTTTTGGCTGTGCTTTCGGAGAGGATTTTAGAAGGGTGGGGGTATCAGGCTTCACTCAGTCCCTGGTCCCATACATGTGTATACACCATGCTGCCAAACACAGCCTTTCTGCCTGTGACAAACGCGCTGGCTAACTCCAAGTTCCTGCCTTCCCGCGCCACTCATTTTAGCATAACTGTTTGTCTAAACAGAAAGGTTTATGTAAAGGTTTTCTCCTGACATAAATAACCTGGGATTCCTAGCAGCCAAATTAATTCCCCATTGCTTCTAAACCTGAGGCTTACCTGTATTTCATAGAGGCTCTCTTTAAGCAACAGCCTGCTTTTAAAATGCCCATACCGTCTTTGAGAACAGATGTTAAGCCAGTGTGCAGAACAAAGGTGCTTTGGCCCCAGACAGCCAGCTGGTACGCAAAGCATCACGATGCGACCTTGCTAACTGGCACACCCTATATGCCATCACTGCCTTTTTGCTTTTGTAACAGACTTTCTTCCTACTTTGGGGGCGGTGGAGTGTCCTCTGCCTCATTTCATCACAGCAACTTTAGACTTCTTTCGCAGGGTGGATCACCAAACCTTGTTGGATCCAAAGCATTTCAGAGTTTGACCAACCCTCCCTTTTCTCCCAGGGAGGAGAGCAGAGGCAGCTCACACAGCTCTGCTAAATCAGATAGCAGCAGGTAAATAGCAGCATGAGAAAGAAAAGCTCAACCAGTCAACTCCTGGCCTTAAACTAATTCTGGTTACAGCATTAATTACCTCTTTTTAAAAAGTCTTACAAAATTATCATAAAACTCCATTTACACACAATCGTGAGCCATTTGATAAGACTGTTACTTTATGTCCCTGGCACCACTGGGAACATCGCACCAGCTGAGACTCTTGCTGCCTGTGTCAAGTGGCTCCCCCAAAAAACAGGCTTCTTTTTCAAAGCCTCAGCAGAGTGATGGCTCTTATCATGGAAAGAGAATTTCACAAGGCAGAAGAATAATGGTGAAATGCTCTGTGACTGGCAGAGTGAAATCCAGTCCCACAGACAGCCAGGAAGGCAGCAACAGTAGGTGGTTATCAAGACAGTTTCATCAGACAGTCGAAGGCCATGCAAAGCTTTATAAATCAGTATGAAGAGTTTACAACTGACACACCACTGAACAGAGAACACTCGAGACTTACCCTGTTCTGAAAAGCTGATTTTTGGCATCAGCCTTCCTGCAGCTTTTAGATTCTGCTTACCAGAGTTAAAGAGTGGAAGCAGATAGAATCAAATAAGCCAGTCTCAAACTCAAGAAAGCATGAATTAAAATCTGTCTCCATGTCTGAGGGAAATTATCTGTTGCTGATAATATTCCTCAGATAATAAAAGTCAGGATGTGAAGCAGCCTAAGTACTGCAGGGGAACCAAAACAATAAATCAGGGTGCCAGACAAGTGTGACATCTTCTACCACCTGAAAGACAGTTTTGCCCACCCAAGGATGAATCTCACAGCCAAGGTCCTACCCCCCAGAAAGAAACCGAGGGGGAAGATCTGGCCACAGACACAGGTGCCCTGGGCAGTCCTGGCTGGGATGCTGACTCCACAGCAGCAGCACACAGGCCAAAAGATGCGCCCCTGAAATCAACTTCAAATGAAGAAAAAAAACCCACGGCACCTGCAAAAGACTGCTAAAAAATTTACGTCTTGCAAGGAGACAAATGCTATATCTTCCTGCAAAGCCTGGTACAGAATTCTAGTGACAATTCAGTAGTCAACCTTTTAAAGTTTGGGAAAGCAAGAACTGACAAGGGCACCCAAATAGCATTTACAATTACACATTTTACCAGCCTAACATTACTGAGCCAACTGATAAAAGGCAAAGTACATTGGAACAGTCACATTCTAGAGCACCAGAACAACGACCTGAACTTTAACCACTCTGTCCCCCCCAATCTAACAGCATCGCAGTCACTGAAGAAGAAAACTTCCTTTCCACCATTTACTGTCAAATGTAGGGAACACGGAAGCACAAACAAGAAATCCACCTGGACTAGGGATGCAGGAATTAGTGATGGGCTCAAAGACCTCGTGTGTGTGTGTGTATGTGTATATATATATATATATATATCATTAGCTGAAAAGTATCCTAAGCGGGGGGGGGAGGGGGGACGGGACAGCTTCTTTTTCCAGTAGGAACACAATGAAGCAAGAGGAACAACTACACAGATAATACTCCTACATACATTTCAGCTATAGATGTAAAACCTTCTGTTAATAAGAAATTCACAGAATTTTTACCTATAACTCAAAAAACCTATTCCTTATTTGAAGCAATATGCCAGTTTTTTCATACCCTGTGCATTCTTTTTTTTTCCAGAGGGAAAAAAAACCAAACCAAACCCAAACCATGAGTGAGAAACAGTCAGTTCTCATTTTAATAACCTGCTTCTCGGAAAGCCTGACCCTCCAGAGAAGATAATTAGCAGCCAGGACAGTAATTCTCTTTAGCCACCCAAGTACAGCTGTTAACCCTTTCCCTGAAGTGGGATAAAACACTGAGACAAAGGATAAGCATAACTGCAGTGTGGATCTTGTGCACAACATTCCAACAGCCCAATATTTTCTTATCAAGTCTGACTGGTCCATCTGCATCAAGCAGATGACATGATGGAGGAGTTTAAGATGTCATCTACATGGCAAGGAAGTCCAAATGAAGAAAATAATGCAGTAATAAGGAAAAAAAGCCCATAAAGTTAATAGAAGAAAGCTTTTAAAACGTTTGAAAGAAGGAATATAGAAAGTGGCCCCATATAACAAATCCGTAGTACAGAAGCATGACAGATATCTACCTTAATGTGCTAATCACATGATGCCAAGGAGCAGACACATCGCAGTAGCAGATCTATGATAAAACCATGAGAAATCCGAAAGAAGACCTGAAATGGGACTGTGAGGGCAATAAATGGCCAAAATTAAACAAAGATTTATGGTGTCACAAGAAACAGTAATGTGTTCAAGAGAATTATTGTGAACCAAGCACCAAACGGAACATTTTAAAGAACAGAGAGACATAACAGAAGTGTTACCATTGCACCTGAGCAGCAGAGATTTATGGGCAGCACAGGCATCGGTGGGAGTATGTTTTTGCTATTATAAATCACCACCTCTCTGCCATTTAAAAAACATTCGGGATTTCACAGTGATCTGAATGCTCTTAGGGCCAGAGGAACTATGCTGATTTACATCTCTGAGGATAATGGCATAGGATGCTGATGAATCAGGAACAGTTTGTGCCAGCAAAGGATGTGCTCCAGTGACTTCAGAGCACCTCAGTTAAACCCAGGCCACTTAAGGAGTTCCCTCTTCTTGCTCCCCCCACCAAACTTAGTTTGCAGGTTTGGACCCTGGGACCTCCTGTACACCAAGGGGCAAAGTGTGCAGCAGACAGACAGAGAGACAGATTACTTACTGGAAGAAGGAAGACAGTGTGTTTTGTTCACACTCTAACCGATCTACTCCCTCCCTGCTTGCCTGTGTGGTTCCCCATCTGGGCCCAAATTTTGGCCAGCAAAATAAACACAGGCTTCCAGAAAGAAAAATAATACCCACTGGACTTGAAAGAAACGACTGGTAGAACACAGCAGCAAAAGTAGCAATGACACAGTGATAATGGCTCTTACCCCTTGTAACACAACAACATGGGCTCTTACTCAGTATAACCAAAAGAACTGCCAAGACATGCTCCACAACTTCCTGTTGTTCCCCACCCCAGCACACCTATCCAAGCTGGGACTTTCAACCATACTGACCCACCATAAGTTGTTCCAGCATTAGCAGCATCTCAGTCCGACCCTTCCTGACTTTGGTTTGTGTGTTACACAGCAGCTCTCATCAGTGACTGGATGGGGGAACCATTTGTTATTAAGTGCCTTACTTCAGACCCTGGCATTCAGTTAAACTTCAGCGAGAGTAATCTAAACTCATTCCACATGGGGAGTTTTCTGGTTCGTTAACAAACCTTTTTATATGAACCCCTTTGAGGGCTACACATCCCTCCAGAGCTGCTTTGCTAGCAAAGAGCATCGGGTCTAAATTGTTGGATCGAATCCAGACAAAAATGCGTAGTAAGTGAAAGCCATTACCATCTGGTGACTCTTCAGCATCCTAGCCTGCGTCCAGCACTGGGTGAACAGGTGTCCACATAATACCAGCCATCACAGTTGTCACTGGTTTGTAATCCCATTTGCAGACTTGACACTCAGGCAGGCTATTGAAAGCCCGTCATCCTTCAGCCGATCCCTCCCAGCATGCTCGTGAGGAAACTTCCTTACTGCTCCTCCGCCTCACACTATCGGTGCCTGTTGGGGAATTCTGGGTGCTAATACTTTCATTCTTGTTCATTTGAAAAGAACAAGCAAACAGCACTAACAAAAAGAAACACCCTTTGCAGTGTTGTGCAAATACAGAGCGACTGAGACCTCTCCCTTTCCCATTCAGGCTCCAGAAACACCAGGGCTCCCCACAAAACAGGACTCTGTCATGTAAACAGCAGTGAAACCATGGTATTTTTTATCTCTGGTAGAAAAAAAACCAACCCCAAAACATTCACTACCTATAACTTTAGGGGAAAAAGGGAAATAATGGGCTCCTTCTCAGGGTTTAGTGAGTATCTAAGAAAAATAATAATTTCCTTAGAAAAAGGCTGACCCAAGCGTAAAGTTTACTAACCTAAACCCCACATATATTTGGCTAACAGGCAGATGTCAAATGAGATAATAGTAACAATACACGCACAGAATAAGGCAAGCTGTGGATTTCACTAGTGGCTGGGAGTTACAGAAGTAGCCACGTTTACAAGCATAACAAATTGCCAGCACTCAGATGAGCCACAGTAGGTAATTGTTTGTGTGTTCCTTGATCATCTCAAATATGAGGTAAAGGCTCATTAACGTAGAGCTTTCCCACCAAGGTACAAACTAACACATCATACCTGGTATTTTCTAGGAGTTGCTTAACCATTCAGCTGGGGCTGGGCAGGTTGCAAAGCTGTGAATTTCCCTCAGGCACAGGATCCCTGGGCTGAGGGCTGGTAACTAACCCCCTGTTCCCAGGTAAAAGCATCCTCCATGTGAAAATCCCTTATGGGTGGCCACCACGGCACAGCGTGGCAGTCTTGAACTCTTTGAGTTAGCACTGGGAAGGGTGAAGAAGGATGTCCTCCAACAATCTCAGAGGTGAATGTCCAGTTTCTAGCTGGTTTAGCTTGCTCCCTCAGTCCCCTGTGAATTTTCATCGTTAACTCACTAAGGTAGCAAAGTTGGAACTTCCCTGGCAAGTTGCCAGAGCGCCCCAATAGGCATCCCAGATTCAGGTTCTTTTGGGCAACTGATCCATACTACCTAAATACTTGCCAGCTACCACACTGATAACTCCCTCTTGCTACTCAAGGCTGGCTACATTCTTTGTTCTACGCAAACCTGATCAACACTTCCATGTCCAAAAAACCACTGCCACTCTGTACAACAGCAAAAGCAAAGCTTCCTAATTAATAAAAAAAGCACTGTAAAGCTTGGTGGTAAGATAAAATATGCTTATTTTCCAAACACTAAAAGGAAGCCAGCTCCACAAATGCTTTGGCAAGGTCTAGAAAGTGAGATTCTTAAAGTGCATCTGGAATGACCAAACTTAGTAAGTACATATTTTACCACAGAATGTACATCCCTAAATCATAGTCATTGTGTGCAAACAGACAGGGCTTTGCCATGCTGTACCTCCAGCCTTATAATAGAAATATATTCCCTTTACACCATGAGAGTTAATTACACTACAGCTGACTACAGAAACGGAGCAGAGAGCCTGCTTTCTCCTCCTAAGCCCGTCTGCATATATCAGCGTATGTCTATACACACACACCCCCATGAACATTCACATTGCACTGAGATAAAATGTGAACAGAACAACGAGGATTTTGTCATCGTTAATACAGCCCTGCTATTTAAGCTGTAAAGTTATATATATACATATATAAGTTTAAACCTGAATCTCTCACACTCATAAAGATCTATGCTTATTTATAGCTACAGCAACAGGGAGGCCGCTGAGAAAAGTAGAACATCTTTGGAAAAAGTGGGTGGTGATAATGCAAAACAGAATCCACTTTTCAACTTTCCTGGCATCTTCAGTCTATGAAAACCATGAACTTGAATCCCCTTTTTCTGCCCAGGGGAATGATTTGAATCATCTGATATAACAGGGTTGTGGGGATTTCTCATCTGACCTGTCCCCTTCAACTGCACTCCAGGAGCGCAGCTGCATTCTGGCCATTGGAAGATTGGAGCAGGAGGAATGGAAACAGGTTCCTTCGCGCTTTGTGTTCTCATAGAAGCAAAAGAGCAACAGAAAGCCGGCAGTGCTGGGTGTGGAGTTCAGAGTTACTCTGCCTCACATTGAGTGAAGATCTCTGACCTCTGCTATGACCGCTGGAAATACCAGGACACCGTCTCAGAGCTGAGGGTGTCTTGCAAAACATGGAACCACGCAGCTTTCCCCCACTATTTAATATCTGTGGCATAAATTTTGCTCTCATTTCATAATTCGGGGGAGGGAATGAGTTTGCTGTTGGGAATGTCAGTCACTTGACAGGCTAGTGACTCCAAGTTTATTACTTATGGAAAGGGAAGTAAGTGCTGGAGAGCAGATCACAGGCTGCTGGGCTGTACCTGGGAGTGCTGTGCATACCAGTGCGGCAGTATCAGATAGAGCACAGGACGTGGTCTGTCTGCAGTAAGAGTACACTTGACTGGAACTGTACAAAGCTTGATGGCAAATACATCACTTAGGCTGTAGCTTACCCAGCTCCATCTTCACCTACATTTTTGTTGTCCTCTAGCAAGGGTCTTCAGGGGAAATTTGTGTGCTTTAACAAAGAGTAATTCACGATTTTTGTTATACCCGGTTATAAAGGTTCTACGAGCTGGTAATCCATCATGGGTTGTGGTTTAATGTGTAAATCATGTGCCTCTCATGAGGATTTTGCATGTCACATTTCTATGTGTAACTGCACAGACCATTTGGAGACTCTTTTCTGTGGATCCTCACACCTCCATTGCTCCTCTCCGCTCACCCTCAATGCAAGGAAAATAAAGCCTCATCTGTTTCCTCACAGCGAAGGCAATGGGAAACGTGAAGCAATGATGGGTCCAGGCATGACACTCAACTGGCTGAGCCCTGTGGGTGAAATCGTGTTTTGCTGCAGTGACCACAAGACCTGCCACTTCCTTTACAAGCACTAAAATTTCACCCTGGCGCACGTTGTCTTCAGCTTTATCCAGGCACTTACATCGTACCAGCCACGCTAGTTTTAACTATGGCTTTAACATACCACCAGCCCACTTCAGTATTTAACAGGAGATGAGAAAGAAAGGCTCAGTGATCGTTAGGAACAGGCCTCCTGAGCCTGTCTTGCATAGGCAGAGACTTTGTAAAGGCAGCTTGTACTTGGCCAGGCTGTGCAAACTCACCAGATGCTACCAAGTTTCATTGACCTCCTGCTTTAAGTTAACTACAGACTTACAGGGAGATTTGTGAAACATCCCTGCTTCTAATACGGTCAGTTTAGAATCGAATAACTTGTTCGTAGCTCGCCCAAATCGGTCAGGCATGAAACGTTTTCTGTGGATGTGGCAGATAAAACAGTTGTATCCGCTCCCAATCCCCGACCTTAGTTGGGCTGTTGGGATTTTGCACATTGAGTCAGACAGAGAGAGCACTTGAAGAATGGGGTTAAAACTAAGTCAGCCTTTCTGTTCTCTCTCAGTGGTTTTCAATCAATTCCCACCTATGCTGTTGTCAGCTCAGCACCGATCTACTGGGCAGTTGGCTTTTCTCCGCCTCACCCCTTACAGCCACTACCAAGGACTTTGCAGCACCAGAACCATCTGACCGTTTCCTTCAGGCAAAGAGAGACCCAACACTGCTGCTGCACCAATATAGTCACTCTAACTGGAGTAAAAACTTGGTTGTGTCATTGAAATGGCCAGTTATGATCTGCTGGATGCACTGGGAAAAGATCTGCTGAAACAGAGGAAACGACTAGGCCATTCTACCTTGGGAGCAGCTGTCCTCCAGTCTCGAGATGTACTTACCTGTGGAGCCTCACACACACACAGAAGAAAATGATCTCCAACACAGAGGAGGCACAACAAAGGTTAGCTTTCAACATGGCAAGTACGGGAGGAGGTGTTCCCACCTCCTCTGGGAGAAGTAGAAGGCCACGCAGAAGCACGCGACGGGTCTCGCGCAACACACAGACTGCCAGCTGAAGCGTTTCATCTGCAGCAGCAGACTGGCAGCATGACATATCACGCTATCACGACTGCGGTGATAAAAATACATCTGGGGATATGAGAGTTGTGTCCTACTGTCTGAGATCTCCACAGGGCCAGTAACTGAGTAACCTCTAAACCTTTTGTTCCTCCTTAGAGTAATGCAAATGCATTAGCTTTGCTTGGGCTGATAAGAGTCGGAATTTAACTCAGTATTTCCAAGTTGGCTTTCTTTTTCCAGCGCTGCCAAGAGTCACACAGGATTATCCCACAGGGTACCAACAGCTAAGCGTAAACCCAAAGGAACCCGATATTAAGGAGACCCGGCCTTTCATGCCTCCCATCTCTATGGGAACTAACACAGTTGTGATCTTTACTCAGTGCATAAAAAAAAAAGAAAAAAGAAAAAAGCCAGGAAGTGCTGATTTTCATTCACAGCTCTGCCACTCCCCTGTACAACAGGTCCAGGGTGCATCACCCTTGTGCTTCCTCTCTTCCCTGTGCCACTGCTGCTATGGCTGTGCCCCTTGCTCCAACCCAATCCAACCCACTCAACAACAGAAAACTGGAATCGATTAAATCAAAGCAGGAAATGAGGTGAAATGGAAGCAGCAAAATGCTTGCCAGGCATCATCAGGTGTTTCACTAACATGCTCCAAACCTTGCCTTCCCTTTGCCTATTTCAGCCCCATTCAACAGAGCATCCTTATTAGGATATAGTCCAAACTAGTACTTAATGACAGCATTTAAGTAGGCATGTAATCCAGAGGGTTTAAATACTTTTCTGAATGAAACCCTTTAACTGTCAGCTCTTTGGGACAGAAAGAACGCTTTCCTTTGGGCTTGGAGGATTGAAAAATCAGACAGAAGAACGCTCTTCATGGCAGCATGGGTGCTGTGGATGTAAAAGAAGGAGCAGACAACAGAAAACACAAATCTCATCAGACAGGGCACTAAGCATATGCTCAGAGGGGAAAAAAAGGAAAAAAGAGAGAGGGAGCTGCCATTCCTGGAACAGAATTACAATCATTCAACGACAGAGTCTTAACTTCTACAACAGCAAAAGCACTGCTCAATCCATCCCTGAAGACTTTAATATGATTTGTTACTTGCCCAGTGCTTTCAGATGAAGAGTCCTCTTCATGGCAATGCTAAAATTACCAGAACCTCTTTGTTTCTTTCCCTGGGTCTCCAAGTATTGTTTATAGCCTCCTGCTGCAGGTGGACTACCTCCTCCTGACAATAGCCACGTGCAACTTCCATGAATGCCTGTGAGCAGCACTCCCACAGAAGGCCAAGGGGCCATCACAAAGCCACCACAGATGATTCAGAAGGGCTTCGCAGCCCCCACAGCACTCCTAAGCCTCACATCCCTTAAAAGGGATGTCTGCTCAAGTCAGCATTTTTTTAGTTAGGAATTGCGTTTTCCCTCCCTTTCCTTTCAATCATTTAATTAAATCTTTGGTAAAATAACAGCATATAACCACCACTACTCTCCCATCGCCCATCTCCTGACAGAAAGCACAGCACAGGTCTTGATTTGGCAGCCGCCCCCTCCCCTCCCCCAGCCACCAACCCGGTGAACTGAAATTCATGAAGGCAACAAGGCCACACTGAGGACGTGCATATTGTACAGTCCTAAGCACACACACGGCGCTGATCGTGGCGGCATGTTTTGTGTAATTTTAATGACGCACAGCCCTGCGAGCTTCTCCCCCTACCCCCCTCCCCAGCTTTATGTAGGAGGCATAATTATGTAATAAAATTCCTGTTTCTGCAGCATTCACCCCGTACCAACACAGAAATGCAGGCTTTATTATTCTTCCCAGCTGGTAGGCACTGAATTACTAGTGTTTTAACCCTCTTTGCACTAAACCCTCAGTTTGATTTCTGACTCGCAACAGCAGGAGGAACAGCCACTGATCATTTCTGCTCTCTCCACTTGCAAGGCTGATTCTTGCCCTTTGAGATCATTTTTATCAGCCCATAAAACACCTGCTTGTTAAGGATCCAATCTATTTCCTG
This sequence comes from Laterallus jamaicensis coturniculus, assembly GCA_022605575.1. Classification (NCBI taxonomy): domain Eukaryota; kingdom Metazoa; phylum Chordata; class Aves; order Gruiformes; family Rallidae; genus Laterallus; species Laterallus jamaicensis. The sequence continues at coordinate 11,744,036 of JAKCOX010000005.1, forward strand.
GGGGAACTTTTAGCCGGTGCAGTTGAGTTGCTTCCAGGACTGGTACGTCTCAGCCTCGGGACAGAACTACGTGACCCAGTTTTACGCACGCTACGAAAGGGCAAAAGTACAACCAAGCGGTAGGTTATGCTGCTCTGCTGATGACCAGGCCTCTGTAAAAGGTGAGACCCTGGGTATGTGATTGATACTGAGAGGGTAACTTCCTTTGACATCTTCGTTTCATTCCCTGAAAGAGCAGGGGCCACAGGCTTGCACGACACATCTCCTTCCCTTGCTGTGAGGAGCCTGGTTGCTAGGCAGTCTTTGTTTCTGAATACCAGGGCACAGGTTTGCTTTTTTGTACTCTGCCTGCCATTACTCAGCTCTTTTGGAAGAGCCGTTAAGCAAAACGTGGACTGAAATCTCCCTGAGATAGGGGCTAGTGGCCAACACGCCCTATCAGTGTCCATTTGGCCAAGCGGAGTGCCCTCTCGGCTGTCAAGGGGACCCACACCCTGACAGCACGGTGGTGCTCTCCCAGAAAGACAAGGCCACTTACGTTCCCAGTTTACTCTCTTTCAGCCAAAACATTAAACCCACTTCATGATGAAGGTTTCTGAGCCAGGTGCTGCCAAGCTTATGTTCAAATGGACAAGCATTTACAGTTAATTACCAAATAACCCCTTCTTGTACTGGAACTCCCATGGATGCTTTGGAAAGGGATCTGGTACCCAGGAACACTCATGCTACTCATAAGCATCCTCAAGCAAGATCATGTCTTGACGTCTCCCTCTAGTGCCAAGCACCAGAGGCCAAAGCATGCCCCAGGATGGCTGAGCAAGGGTGCAGGGCTGCTCACACAGCTCCTCTCTACATGCTGCAGAGCACAGCCTGATCCAGCCCCGCTAACACTGTCCCAGAGACCCAATTCTTCTACACCTAGGAGAGTGAACTGCCAGCACAGCTATGCCATGTATGAGCCCCATACTTCCAACTCTCCTCCCTACAACACCGCGCTTGCCAGAGACTTCTTGCCACCTTTTCTCACCACAGCCATTCTGCCAGGTCAGCTAACAAGAGGGGACAGGGTTTGGTCTCTTGACAAGGTACTTGTTAAGAGAAAATTAGCCACCAGCAGGAGCATGCCTGGGAGCAGAACCAGTATTCTGCAGGCTTCAGAGCAGAATTATGCCCCAGCATCGCGCATCTGTTTATCATTTCCACAATTACAATTCACAGCAGCTTTCTTACTCGAGAACGTGGCTGTCGCCACTTTAACAATACTCGTTCATCAGCCCTGACTGACCTTCATTCGCAATCCCCCTGAGCAAGTATTTCCAGCTACCTGTCTGCGGTTGACTCAAACACCTAGCAGCCAGATTCCAGGATATGGACACCCCTCTAACTGTTTATTCTTAGGGAGCTGTGAACACCATACATAATACCAATAACCCGCACTGAGTAGGGCCTGCTGAGTCACCACCTTAATTTTTCTGTAGGCATAAATTCTCACAGCCCACCACCACGAGCACAGTGTAAGCAGCTCCATGGCAGCACGGACTCAAAGAATAATCTTAACGCAAAGGAAGGAAGGAGGCGTGGTGCTTTATCACCATGGCCTGAATGCCTAAAACAATAAGCTGAGGACAAGACCATCTTCCCCCACCTCGTACGCTCGCTAATCTGGTCAGGCCTTACTGCTTCTGCCAGTCCTCCCCCGGGACGGATAATGGGGAAGATGACCCCTTGCTGGTTAGTGGTGTCCCAGGCAGTTTGTGCTGCTAGTTTACAGTGCTGTCATCTGCTTATCCCGCATTGGGTGCTATAAATACACTTTCACTTTCATCGGCGACCGCAGTTAACAAAGTCCCCCACAGCACAGTACTCCAAAGAAATCCTGCCTTCTTCCATAAAGTTACAGGCAGAGTTGTAAAGTCTTCAGCTTGCCTCTCCTCACATTAAAAAAAAATGGTCAGAGGAATAAAAGAATGCTTAATTGGGGGAGTAGGGAAAAGAAAGAAAACATTTTTTTAAAAGTTAGGCAGACAAACGCTGCCCTTTCTCATTCCAGAGCTTCCCCTGTATACACACACTGAGTTCAAAGGTGCAGGGCTTTTTTTTTTTTACTCCCCTGAGCTATGCCAGAAGAGAGAGCGGGAGACTGAGGAACAGGCAGCAAAAGATGAGCTGACCTTTGCCTATAGACGCTGGGGAGGGGCGGGGGGGGGAGCTCAAGAAGGTTTTTTCTCCTGTGAAGTTTCAGGCAGCCACAGGAATGTATCTCTAGGAACAGGCTGGCTGCGTCAACTGGCTGGAACAAGTTGGGAGCAGCGTTTCAGCTTGCTCTGACGCCATGTCGGAGGGGGAGAGGAAGAGTTTCAGCTAAAGAGGCAAGCAGCTGCTGTGGGGCCGGCGTTTGCACCCTCAGCAACAGCAAGGCACAGTGCTAACTCTGCTGCAGGCCACAGCACAAGTGGCAGGAGGGACAAGGGACAGGCTACAGCTATGGAAAGCAGAGCAGGCAGGCTTTTGTGTCTGTAGCTGCTGCATCTCCAACCCACGCGCTGGAGCTGCGTTTGATGCCAAGGCTCGGCTGCAGTCATGAAGGAGCTTGGGCAGGGCTGGGATCAGGCTGAGACATGAAGCTGCGTCCCTCAATAAGCAGGGCTGGGGTAGCAACGTTTCCACTTTCTAATGATAAGTCTTATGAACTCTGTGTAACAGGAAGATCGGTGTGTGGGTGTATTTATGCTGAAATTAACTTGAGTTTAATAACATACAGCAAACAGTTGGTCTTCTGTCTACTTTAACAGAGCCTGTTTCCTCCAAGGAGAGCACTTGCCTGAACTTGAATGTCAATTCAGATTAAGGCAGGATGAGAAACTAGAGCACAAACGTTGATCCTGAAGAACTGCAACTATGGTATCCCCCTGTGGAACAAGAATATCTTGATCCAGTTTGGTTGAGCTGAGCTGAACTAGATGAAAGTGTAAGTCATACCTCTGAAAGGACCCTGAAACCATCGATCCCTTGCACAGTTAAATTCCTACCAACAGCTAACATTTCTATGATGTACAGTTAATGAAGAGGGATTTTTTTTTTTTCTTTCAAAGAGGTAAAGACAAAGGAGATTTTACTACTCTGACATTTTACTGTAGGAGTCCAGATTTATTTTGCTGGAGGAGTTTTTGGTTAAAGACCTGCCCACACTTACGAGTGCGGTCTGACCTGCTGAGAGGATGCAGTTGATGGTGAGTTTGGTCAGCACTAGGACTACTGTGCAAGGACAGTGGCTGAGAGGCCAAAGTGTATGTACACACTGCCCATAAGCAGTGTTTTATGGCACAGAGAGCCTAGCTTTACACTGCCCTTACTGGACTAACGGCCACAGAGGTAACATGGTTATGAAAGAGAAAGGCAAACCAAATCCGGCAGTTCATAGAGGAAACCCAGGGGAATAATTTAGCTGCTCATTGGTGCTAGAGAAACTGTGGAGCATCCCTGTACAACAGGCCCCTGTAGATAGGGACTTACACAGGTACCAATGACTTCCAACTTGGTTCAGATGTTTAATACACCCTCCAGGATGATACATTTACAGACAGTCCACAGATGCCATTGATGATACAATGGGCTGCTCCAAGAATCTGAGTAATGTGCCCAAACCTATAAAAGCAGGTAGAGGGAAAACTAAGGAAACAGTTTCTTACAGAATACAAGAGAAGTTACCTGAACTCTTTACACTGTCTGTTCTATGCATATTCCATCTTTAAAAAGCCAAATAAACCATATTGTTTATATTATTTTAGTTCCTCTTAATCTGGAAAGCAAATCTAGTAACTCACTTTTTGTTCTTTCCATGTACAAATGTTAAAGGTCAGGTTAAGTAGCATATATCTATAGTTGTAAGCAATGCTTAGCTTTTCCCATTAAACAAGACTACAATTGAAGTTTTGGTGTTGCAAGTGTATTTGTGCACAAAGACATCTCTACTGCAATGGTTAATTTGTAGGAATTAAGGGAACATGTGCAATTAGCACAAATGCAGGCAGCATAAAAAAATGGGAAAGGAAGACAACTGAAAGCGCTTTAGAAAGGTTGTTGGTAATAGTGTCGTCTCTCAGACAAAGCCTTTTCCACATTTCCCTTCTAGGTTAGATTGTGAATTCTCTCTTAGTAAGTTTAGAAAGCCTGGTCCAAATTCTTCCTCAGAGTAATTCCACTTTAATCAAGTATATGAATTTAGCCTAGTGCTTCAAAATCACAGTATCCAGAATGTCCTGAGCTGGAAGGGTCCCAATAAGGGTCATCAAGTCCAACTCCTGGCTCCACACCGGGATGGCCAAGTCAGAGCATGGGACTGAGCACATCATCCAGACACTTCTTGAACTCAGTCAAGCTCAGTGCTGTGACCCCTTCTCTGGGGAGCCTGTTCCAGTGCCCAGCCACCCTCTCAAGACAGAGCCTCTTCAAATACCCAACCTAAACCTCCCTGCCGCAGCTTCATGCCATTCCCTTGGGTTCTGTCACTGGTCACCAAAGACAGGAGATCAGCGCCTGCCCCTTCACTCCCCCTTGTCAGGGAGCCATAGACTGCAATGAGGTCTCCCCTCAGTCTCAACAAGCCAAAGGACTTTAGCCTCTCCTTGTAAGCCTTCCCCTCCAGACCCTTCACCATCCTTGTTGCTCAATTTCTCTCTCAGGTAAGTCTGAATATAAATTATGAAACTGAAGATTGAATTAGAGCAGAGCCAAGTAACCTGAAAAACAACGCACCTCATCTTTCTGGCTTTAGTCAGGCAAAGCTCCAAATGAGTTGTACCTAATAAAAAAGGGAAGAAAACCCTTACCTCTAAGACCCACATTACCCATTCCTTTTTTTTTTCCTCCTGTTTCACACCTGCTACTCTTACAATTAACATTTGTAAGTACTGTAACAGAAATAAATATACATATTTTAAAAACTCAGGATGCCTTTTTGGCTGTGCGTGGATTGCCAGCTTCTCTGTGGTAGGTACTACAGTCAGCTCCTGCTGTAACCGCAGCCTCGTCGCGCAGGACTAGCCAGAGCGACACTGTGGTTACAAAACACACACCAGCAGGCAGGTTTGGGCAAGTGCTGTCTCCAAAACAGCTTTTACTACTTACTATTACTCTCTCTTTTTCAAAATACAGTTCACAAGAGCTCATACCAAGTATGTCCCTCTTTAAAGGCCACGGTTGTCGTCTTGTTTGTCGTCTCCTTTTATCTTTTATTTTACACGCTCTGGCTTCCCACTTTCTGTAATGACCCCTCAGGCAGCTAGAGCTTTCTATGTTACCAGAACTACAAAAACCTGGAAAGGCTTTAAGCATTAGGATTGAATTTTCTTCCCAATTGTGCGAGGACATCCTACTGATAGCCTTGTCTTTAAAAAAAGTTTAAAAAAATTTAAAAATCCCCAAACCAAACCCCTCCCTCCCCAAGAAATAATAATAAACCCCCACAAAATAACAAAATAACCCAACCAACCCAAAACACCAAACCTGCTCATTAAAAATATTTACAGCCTTTAAAAGAAGAGTTCAATTCAGACCAAAGGCACCCTACCACTACTTCTAACTTTTTAAAAAATTTGGCTGATGTACAGCCAGATAACCAACTTGAAGTACCCAAGATAACAGCTATTGAGTTCGTAAGGTACAATGGCGAAATAAAAATCACTTCTGAAAACCGTTTCCAAAGTCATTTAAGTCTATTTCAGTGCTATGTAACATTTTTTTTCATAGTGGAAGAGAGAAAATACCTGCCCCAACTCACACACATGAAGCAGCGATCTCTGCAGGACCCAAGGTGAGATGGAGACGGCAGGTGAGGCAGTCATAGGGCACAACGGAGAAGAAGTGGACTGCACTACCAACTGCACTCTGCCACGATCTAACCGGGTGGCTCCTCACTCCGAGGCCGCATTTGGCTATCAGGACAAAGCCACATGCCCCCACTAACTTCTTGCTGGTGCCACCACGCAGCACAGTGGGAGGGAGGAACCGGCTCCCCCCAAAGTGCACATCCCCAGAGGTTAAAGGCAGAGAGCAGCAAGGGGACCAAGTCCACAATGCTTCTGCTTGGTAGAAGTACAAAGTTGTGACAGATGAGATTTCATCATTGATCTATTAAATAGGGCCTGTGTTTGCCATTTCTCAGCAGAAGGCTGAGATACAGACACTCTATTCCACACTCCCAAAGATGGGGAGCATGTGCCCATCCCACCTTAATAAACAGGGCATATCAAAGGCCCTTGTGAAACAGGGCTGAAGTTGTTCAAACATCTCTCCTCCTATCAGATTTACATTTCCCACACTAACCTTCACCTATTTTATCGCCAGGTGCCTTCCTGCAAAATGGGAAGTTCTGCTTTGAAGGCCCACTCTTGGAAATCTAGAGGGGTGTGAAGTTAAAGCAGAAGCCATGGCAACAGAAGGATAAACTGAAGGAACTCCTCCCATAGGGAAAAAAGAAATAGCCTGAGAGTAGCTATCCAATGAGGTTTGCTGCCTGAGCAGAAGGAACAGGCTGGGAAGCTGTAGAACATAAAGAATTCCTGCTGTGTTTCCACCAAGGTGCCTCCTCTGTACTCAAGAGTCTTTGCTAGAGCAGTTTCTGAATGCTTCCACTTTTCACATCTGGAGACACGAGTTCAACCCTGCATTAGCTTGTATGTCTGCAGTTCTTCCCTAAAGAAAAAACACAAACCACTCGCCCACAGATGAACAGGAACCCCACAATAACAGGGAAAATAATGCACCATAACTCCCCAACAAACAGAATCTTGCTGTGGGTTTTCAGCACCTGTTGTGTTTTCTTGTGAGCTGCAAACTCGTTTTCCAGTTTTTGGAAGAACTCTTTTGAACAGGAGAATGTACAACCATAAAAGAGTAGGTATGAATATTTAGGAGATTTAAAGTCACATGGCACAAAGCCCCTTACCAGCTCACAGCTGCTGAAAAGAGAAGCTCACGTATTCTCTTGCCATCTTTGAGCCTTTCAGAGAAAGTTTGAAACCAAAAGAAGAGCACTGCTTGCTGTGCAACTGTAGAAAACTAGGCAATCATGATGAAACTACTGCAGATCCATCAACTGTTTCTAAAGAAAGTGGTCTTTGAGGAAGTCCCATGACCACTGATTGATTATCAAAAAGCTGTGAGGATATAAGGAGGGTGACACTGTGCCCCTTGGGACCTACTAACGGCCACTACCAGAAGTCAGAAGGCCAAACACAACTCAGCACAAAGTCACCCTCAAGACACTGATTTTAAACTAGCTTGTCCCCCACCCAGAAAAGCCAGCAGGCCTGCCCTGGCTAGCTGACGCTGGTGCCAGAACAAGGCTATTTTCCAAGCACGGATCAGAGCTAGACTTAACCACTGCTGACTTCTTTGTGCCAAGGTGACTGTTTCACCATTGAGCCTCTTGAAAAAGCTGTCACAGAACTACGCCACAAACACTCAAATGCATTGTCAAGTACTGATTCTTTGCCTGGTGTTTAGCTTTGGGCACCACCATCCATATACTTTGGTGGATGTATCCCCACAGCGGTGGTTCAACCAGATCAAGAGCTTTGGAAACTCCTCTCGGAAGGTTTCCCAATTTTTCTATACAAGCTTGATTGAGAAGAACAGCACTGTGTCTCTTAAGGGACAGTAACAGGCTGCTTCACCCCTTTTCCAGTTCGTTAGTACTATTATGATTTGGTACAGTGGAATGATCCCTATGATGCACTGCTGTCAGTGTCCTCCCAGGATGACAAACCAGCCTTTTCCCCAGTAAGGAAGCAAAGAAATTGTAAATCCTATCTAAAAGTTTTTAAACCTCCAGTACAACTGTAAGACTCACCCCATAATTACCAGCTTTCCTCAATAGCCTCTCCTAAGAAACTTTAACAAACCTTGTAGGAGTGTAAATAAGTTACAGCATATCTAAAATTTCACCCATTATTTGGTATTTTATCTTTTTCAAAGAATTCTGATACATTATGCAAAGTTTACACTTATAGAAAGCTGTGCTGGTTTGTGCCTCAGGTACTTTATAATGACATCTGTAATGACTTTCTCAACAATTTTCTTAGGTACTTAAATGAGGGTCACGAGTTTATAATTCCCTGGATCACCCTTATCCCGTTTCTCACCTCAATAAGAACAACATTGGCAATCTTCCAGATTCTTATTATAGCTGTAATGATAAATTAAAGTCACATGTATTTTGGGGTTGTTTTTTTCCTGAGAGGTAATTCAGCTAATACTAAAGAAATTAACTATTGACTTCATAGATTAATGTAGTCCAAATAGGAACAATATTAATACTTTCTACATTCACATATCAGTCAGGCTCAAGCAGCTTTAAAAAACAAAGCCAATGTCTTAATTGCCATTTTGAAGACAAGAAAAATGAAGAACAGACCGGGGCATTATGGGGTGAAGCTACAAGCAGAGTCTAAGTTTCATAATTGCATCATTGTCTGCTACATTGTGTGATTCAGTGAGGTCTTATTATCAATAACACATCTCTACTCCTGCCAGCTCTTTACCAAAAGTAATGCTAAGCTCAAGGGGTATCCCTCTCTATAGAAGACCAGTGAAAAAGTATCTTACATTTTAATTTTCTCTTCTTAATTGTCCCTAGAGCTTCCTGAGCTGTACAGACTCAGCAGCTCTCTAGTGGATTTCTAATACAATCCTGGAAGAAATTAGTCTTTAATATATTTGTCTTTTTAACTCCCTTTCATCCGTCTTGGTCTCCAGCTTCCCTACAAAAGCATATACTTCACTCTACTCGCATGACTCACGTGGAGTTTATCCCCCCTCACCAAGCTATTTCTCTAGTCTGCATAAATATTTTTCCCTTCTCATTTAAGCAGGTTTTAAAACTTTCTCCCCTTCTGCTCCTTTCTCTTCTGTTTCACTATAAACATAAGCAACATTATTTTGTATGATGCTTTTATTCACGTAAGCATCTAAACCCATTCCATAGTACCAAGCTGATGGATGCAGAGGAACCCTGCAGCCAGCAGTTCCACAGAGTAAGCAATTAGGTTCTTAAATTATTTTTTTTTTTGGACCAGACCCTCAAATTAGGCTAAAGCAAAGTTGTTCAGAGCAGTCAAAGACAGAGAGAAGCTGGTCTTCCTTGTATTAAGTCAGTGGATTACCCCACCTTGTCTCAGGCTCTCTTCAACTAGCTTCCTCAGTCTTAAAGGCCAGTAATGGCACCCTGATATTCCTTCATTTCTCTCAGCTGAAAAAAAGCCCTTACTGACGTGAGGCATGGCAGTAACATGAACAACCTCAGTGTATATTGCAGCTTTTATCTAGAAGGACCCCAGTGAGCTTCAGAAACTCTACAGAGTTCCGTCCAGTGAAGTGACTCATCCATGAGCAAGAGGAGGATATACAGCAGCTGCTTATCAGCGCCTGGAAGCGGGATGCACAGTAGGATGGGAGTTACAAACTGACAACGGAGCAAGAGGTTAGGCAAACAAAATGTAATTATTGCACCAGGAACCAGGTTGGACATTCCTGTTAGCACCATTTTTCCAGGAAAAGTGTCTTAAGATAGCAGCTACTACTAACATTTTTCAAGTTCTTCAGTAACCATTTCAGCTGAAATACACAAGATGAAATTTCGTCTCTTGCTCCAGCTTGTGTACCAGGGGAAAAGGAAAGGGAAATTCTCCTGTATGAAAGTTCCCAAGATATGGCAACAGTAAAATCCAGCTCTGCAGCTCCCTTCCTGATTGTCCTTGGAGTTTTCAAGCTGCGATATCAAAATAAACATCCCAACATTTCCATGGGCCCCCATCATACAGGGCCGCAGACCTACCAGCAGCACTGTGGTCCTGTGGCCAGCCCAAAGGATCCCAGGATGCACACTCATTCATGCATGGTTTTCCTCAGACAGCTGGTCCAGCTATTTGCTGCACGGGTGTGGCTGTGCACCTTGTAGCCAACCCTGACTTGGAATAACACGACCATTTTTAGGCAGATAGACACCAGATTCGGTATACCTAAAACATCAGGCACTAAAGCACAGATTCAAAAGCTATGGCACACAGCTCTGACACCCATACAACAGAATTGTAGCAAGTACCACAGGGTGGTATCTTGGCCAGTTATCCTAATGTCAAGCATTTCTACTTAGGTGTCAGATCACTAGGCTACGTGAGTAATATTGAAGTTGCTTCAAGATGCAGATCAGCCCAAGATCAGGAGCAGTTTTATCCTGTTCCATCCTGTACCTTTCTTAAAAGCAGACATTCCACAGAAGCTGTCCTTCCCCTTTATTCCTCATCATACAGTTAACACACCTGGCCATGGACTCAAGGCGTTTTAAGCTGCAGGTACCCAAGCGTTGTGCTTCGTAAGAATGGCATGTTTTTCAGTAAAATGATCACTTTTCCTTCTTTCCCTACAATTAGTTGTATTAATGTCTGCCACCAAACAGTGACCTGCCCAGCCTAGCAATTTAAAGACGAGAGAGCATTTCATGGTACAGCATAACCAGCCACATCCCCTCCTGAAGATAGCTACTGGAGGACATAAAACGACCCTCCGTACTGGGCCAGCCACATTTATGTCTCAAACGAAATCTCGTGTTAAAACTCAAGACAGCCTTTCTCTTGAATACATCAGAAAACGAAAACCAACGCCATTCCTAAGTGGTGTTGCTCACGGATTCCTTACCCACTCCTACAAGCTATGGTCCTGTATCATTTACAACCTGTTTACATTAGTAGGCAGATGGAGCTATTACTGCCCTTCTGGCTGATTCTGCCAGGTCTTTAAACTCTTCTTGAGATGCTGCACTTGCTATCACTGCTTTGATCCCGAGACTGACAGCACACTACTTACTGCTGCAGTTTTACTGGCTGTCCTGGAATTTTTATCCCTGCTGTTTCTCTACTTTATAGTCCTTCAAGCTGAACCACTCCTGCAAGGGAGCTCCTGGACTGTTTTACGCAATGCATTACTTTTCCACGGGTAAAAACAACCTGCATTTTCTAGACAGCTTGTTATGTGCTGGTATTACAATCGTCATTGCCCACACTATGCCTCTGACACACCAGTCCAGTCTGTTCTGCAGGAAGCCTCTTGCTCCTGGACTCTCTTCTACCCAGTCTTCAAAATCTAGTGAAGACGGACGTTTAGGTTGTCACTTAATAACATTAGCAAAAGAACCATTCTCACTTATTTGTACTGCAGGCGGGATGAGACACACTGAGGAAACCCAAAGTCATAGAATCGTAGGGGTTGGGAGGCACCTCAAGAGAGGTCCAAACCCCTGCCAAAGCAGGGTCCCTAGGACAGGTCGCACAGGTAAAGTCATCTGCACTATGGCTAGTGTTGAATCTCAAGCTCTAAGAAATAACTTAGCCTTTGGAAATTAAGATGTATGCTGAAAACCAAACTACTCAGTAAAACAAACGTATCTATTTTATCCATTTAAGTTGTTGCTGACAGTTTTTCTTGAGATGCAAAGGAAATAAGGCACCCCTAAACTGGTGTGGAAGGTACATTTTTAATATGTAAGCATCAAGAGCGACAGCTTATCAGGAAGATTAAAACCTGTTTTTAACTCGCAGCTAATAGTACATCTGCCTTGTATTACTTCTCTCCTAACGGCTCCTACCTTAAAAAAGAGACAGAAAAAAAAGAAACGAGGCAGCTAGTCAATCTTGGGAGACGACATGACAAACGACACACATTTCAATAGGATTTAACAATAAACAGCCACCTCAACAAAGAGAAGCCTTCCCCCACCTCCCCACTAAAGCGGAATCAGACAAGAAACTAAGTGAGACATGTTAACAGAGAAGCACTCCAATTAACGTGTTACAGCGCCTTGAAAGCGGAGACCAAAGGGGGCTGCTGCTCGGGATGCTGGAGGATGCAGAGCAGTAATTGTCACTTAGGCACTTAACTCCCCGCCGCCCGGCTCCCTCGCAGCCCGGTTTATCTCTCGCCAATTACTGCCGTCATTTGCATTTCAATGCGTGCCATCGGGAGCCGGGTCGGAGGCACCGGCCCCAGGAAGCACGGCAGAGCCGACCGCTTCTCCCGGCAGGCTGATGCCACGCCACGAACTCGGGCGCAGGACCCGCCGGCGGGCTCGGCTCGAAGGCGGGCTCGGGGAGCCGTGCCCACGCCGGGCTGCGAGCATCGCCGAGGGCTGGAAAGGCACCCCGGCGACAACCCAGAGCCCGCAACAGGCCACGGGGGACGTTTTCGGGAGGAGCTCACGTGTAAAGCACAAACCGCCCAAGCCTTGTCCCCGATGCACCTCCTGAGGATGGGTCTCCCGTTTCCTGCTCCGAATCCGTCCCCACCGCAAAGCTGCGGGGCAGGCGGGACGCCTGCGCTTCACTGCTGCCCCTCCTTAGTACCTGGGGCACCCACAAGCGCTGGCTGAGCATTAAGGTCCAGGAGGCCAGGTGCTGCACAAAGCAGCAGCAGCCGCCTCTCACGCCCTCCGTGTAAGGAGGACACAGGAGGCACACAGATGCGGCTCCGAAAGTGCTCTCCGGAGAGTGACAGGCTGGCTTCGCTGCCATGAAGTTCTGCTCTAGAGGATGGCAGCGAAGGGCCCTTTCCTGAAAGCATAGCAAGGGAGAAGGCAGGGCCTGCAACATGGGTCTGGTGGGTGTAGGAGACGCTCTTTAAGTGAAGCACTGAGAAGGACCTTAGCAATACAAAGAGTAATTATTTGGTGCCTGATGCAAACAGCAAAGGGAGCACCCAGTGAGGTTATTCAGACAACACTGGTTACGTTCAGAGAAGCAGGAGAGAGAGATCCATCCCTGCATTCTGCATGAGAAGAGGCAAAGTTGGGGAAGTATGTCACAGTAACCAAAGAAGTGACATTCTGAGAGCCTCGACAAGAGCTGGTTGAGATGTCCAAGCAAAACTAGCATCTTCAGCACGATCAAAGTGCTCAGTTGTCTTAGAAGGGGAACTGTAGGCTGTGGGCAATAGTTTCCATGAAAGATACCAGAATTAAACAGCAGCATTTTAACTTGGAAGAAAAGGAAGTGGTGTATCACAAAGGAGCGGCCATGAAGGTCATGTGCTATAGACAGTGGGTCAGGTTTTCTTCCCCTACACATATGATTGCCCTGATAGGAGGTACAGAAGGAAAGAAAAGATACCTGCACAGAAAGCATGAGAGGATTGGAGAGGTTTCTCCAAAGCACAAATTCACGAAAGCAAGTCACAGGGAGAGAGAACAAGGAGCGGGCAGTGTCATGGGAGACAAGGGAATCCCTATCAGGGAACAGAAGGAGTACCAGAAGGCTGAAGGTACTGGAATAGTCAAGGAGAAACAAGAGTTTTTCTTGACTTCTCTACTAGGCACATCATGATGTGCATTTGGTGGTGTGCTATTACTTGACTGCACGGGGCTGGGAGTGGGTGCAAGAGGGTCTAGCATGAGGCTGGAAATCCAGAGGGCAACTGCTGACTACATCCTTGGTGGAGGAGAGAGAAAAACACAGAACTTGGAGCTACTCATGCCTGCTGCTTTGCTTCCTAGGCAGTGTGGCTTAAGATGATATCACCTAAGTTCTTCAATACTCAATACTCCCTAGAGGTTGAAATCTGCCTGTTTGCAGAGTAACACAACTGAAATTTACCACCCAGTTTTAGAAGGGTTTCAGCACTTTAAATGATCCTTATACTTTAATATATTTAGAGCTCAAGGATCGGTGTTTCCTAGCTGACAGGAAAGTCAGCGCTGCCTCCATTTGTCAGCCTGTTCTGACATCTCATCACCTCATGAGGCGCAGCAGGTACCCCTAAGGAGGGGGAAGAACTGCTCCAGCTAGACCTAATTCAAGGTGGCCTCTAACAAAAATAGGGTTTCTCCTGATCTCTGCAACCAGAAAGAATCAGATGCAGAGAACTATCAGTTTTATTTGCTGACAAGATGCATTTCCATGGGTTTTCCCATGAGTGAGAGAATTTTAAAAAAAATTCTGCGGGCAACTCAGAGTGTCCACCCACTGAGCAAATGGTGTGGGATACAAATAGCCAGCAAGCGCCTACTTGGGAGTGTCACTGATGAGCAGCAATCACAGGGCTATAAACTGTCCACAGTGTATCTGAAAAGCATTATGCTCCACGCTAACCAAAGAAAAATCAGACTGAAACAGAAATACACTGCATGTCTTTTCTTCTTAACCAGCCAGCAGAGAAGCAGCGGAAGGCTAAGGCTTGCCGCGACACCTAGATTGCTGCTCCCAATTAAGAAAAGCACGCGCCTGTACAGCTCGCACACGCAGAGTTTATTCTCCCCTGCCATCAAGACCTCTCTCCTTGGAGAGAAAAGGAAAGGATATTTAAATAAGCCAAAGCAGCTTCTAAAAAGTAAGTAGCCAGAGCATGAACTATGGTTAATTGAAGGCCAACACAGAAGTAATTTGCCTTTTCTTTTGTTTCTTTCAAAGTGTTTTTAAATGCCTTTTTTTTTTGGCTGACTGTATATCTGAATCTCTCTGTATTAATAAGCTGATCAGTTCCTGGCTCCCTAGCTGCTAAACTGAGCCAACAAACTGCTCTTTTCTCTTTTGTCTCCAAGCCAAAAGAAACTTTTATGGGGAATAAGTTCTCCCCATCCCCCTGCATCCAGTCACAACACAATGGTTATTTGGAAACCTTCCATTTATCACCAGGAACAAAACTGCTAAGCCAGACAGCAAATAAAGGTTTGAAACAGGGTCTCCAGAACAAAAGCTCCCACCACCACGATCCACACGACTCGGGCACTCGGCCCCTGACCACCGCTGCACAGACAGCGCAATCCTTCGGGTTCACTTCGTAACGGCTCAGCTGAGCTCGTGTCCTCCCACAATTCTCTGTTATTAGAAACCAGGGTTTATTCTGCTACAAAATGCAGAGCTGCATTTTCTCTCCTGATTTACCAGTCTGGCTCTGCCAAACTCCAGATCTGCATTTGCAAAGTACGCCTTTTTCTCTGTAACTTTTAAAGAAGTGCAACAGTGGTCTGTTGGTCCAGGCATCAGATCTGTTAGGTGGAGAAGCAGCTCCACAGAGGGAATTCCATAAGACAAGTTGAATGACAGCTGGGGAAGAAGAGAGTGCTGGAATCATCCGGGATGACCTCACTGACTGACATTGCTTTTCAAAGTGACACAGTGAGACAGTCTGGACAGTAGCTAAAGACAGCTGGCTCCACATGACTCCACCCAAATCCTCCACTCCAGCCTTACCCTGTTAACTCTACCTTTAGGAACTGGTCCAGCCAGCTCTCGGGTAGCTAAAAGATCTCAGTCATCACAAGCTCAGCTTCCCCTTGGCAGAGCAGCTGAATTAGTTTGCAGTAACCTCTGGCAGCTCTTACAGAGCTTTGACTAAAGCCTGTGGCTGCTCCCTGTTTCAGCATCCTTACCATAAAAACCGAGGGATGTACGTGCTCCCATCCCACCCAGAGATGACAGCTCCCTGAAGAACACACAGCATCTACCCTCTAGGTACCAGCAGATACAAAAGATTCTCCACAGGTAGTTTTCTAGAAAGATGTTAGATCTTCTCCAAATAAGCCTACAAAAACTCCACCACCTTCACGTGCACCATACCCCTTCGTACTGAATTCTTAGACAGACAGCACAACCAACCAACCAAAGGCTACTTCAGTTAGGCCATGAGAGCTGTATGCTGAGGCCTCCTAGCCAAGACAGACAATGGCTTTGGCCAGTCACAGTAACTGTTTGAATGTTAAGCTGTAAAAATGCCACTGAAATCCTGGCCCATTTTGAAGTAGGGTGCACAATATAGCGTGTTTCCTTTCTGTGTGCCCTACACCCCCAAACAGATATGAGGCAGACAGTACAAAAAAATTCAGCTCTCTGATTAATATTGCATACGGTCTTTCAGAAGTCCACAATAAAAAAAAAGCACAGGCAGGATTGCAACAAATAATGACTTTTTTTAAGCAACACAGGAAAACACACTGCTCCTTTGGGATTGCCATTTAGCGTTGCACCAGGGGCAAATCCCCTTCTCATGCATGCATGTGTACACATCATCTGAAACAGCACAGAACATACACATTTCAGTTTCCCTCCCACTGGTCAGTCAATTTAATTAACAGCAATCATTAATTGCTACAGCAGGCAGAGGTAACCTGACTATAATTTACATCTTGACAGTAAGCAATCAGCCAGATTTCCAGAGGCAGACAGCACTCACCGGGCTTGGAATTCAGTTGCAGCTTGGGTGCTGGCACCTACTGAGTTATATTTCAATTTTGGACTTGGCTTGTTTTCCAGGATTCCCCCCCAGTCCATCTGTTATTTTGTGGGACATCATCTGCTGCTTTTCTTGAAGTTCCCCCCACCATTCATTCTCTGCTCTTCTACACCTACAGTTCATTTCCCCCTTCATACAGCTCCTGTAGAAACCCTTACAACTTACCTTCAAAGTAGTGTAGCTCAAGCTGTAACTATTACAGCTCGATTGTATGCAAATGATGCAGGACTAGTTTGAGCTAAGCATTGTCTTTAGCCAAACTATGTGGACCAAAATCACAGGCTGAAGCATGCCTGTTACGAACACTGACTGAGCAGGCTATGAAGATCCAGCTACTTAGTGCTCTCTAAACAGCTCAACTGACAAATAACATTTTGTGATGTAGCACAGACAAGAACTAGGCCACCCTCAGAGGAGTGAGCAACTCAAATACAGGTATCGTGACCTCCACCGCAGTGAAGACACAGTTTGAATATTGATCTCCGTAATTAAATCCTTCGTTCACATGTCATTCCAGCTCTGCAGAAATAAGATTAGATGGAGGTGGAAGATGTTGATGCTTACTGAGCATGTAGAGGGTGTGGAGGCAAGAGAGGCACGAAATAGAAGTCTCTGCTACACGCCTCAACTCCCTCACCACTAGTGCATTAAGTCCAAGCAGTACTTATTACACATAGTAGATGAAGCATTTCTCCAATCCCAATAGTTAACACATACTTATAAATGAGGAAGAGATGCCTTAATAACTCCAAATCCCATAAGCAAAGCAGCACTACACTGTAAGCTCTATTAAAAGAAATTAAGGATGTAAAGTCAAACTCTGGGAAAGGCTTAGTGTAATTTTTCACTGTCACCTGCAATACTCTCCCACCACATTACTGAAGCAGCAAGTGCACCAAGTACACCCTTCTAAAGCTGCTCTTTTTTGTTGTTTGCCCCAGATGTGCAGTTCAACAGGGAACACTCCTGCTTTCCATCATCCAGTTCCCCATCTCAAAGGGACTCTGGAAAATATGTTTTTCCTAGAAAATGGAAGTCTATAGAAACGTCCAAACCAACCCTATATGGTACACCAACTTGCTTTTATTATGGAAGAACAGTTCCAGCACTGATATTCCACTATAAAATACTACACTCAATTTAAAACCTGGGTGCTTGAAGTTCAGCTTCCAGAAGTTCCCAGAAGCCTACTTAGGCACTTAAACAGAAGCATTTGCCTGGAAAAAAGCATCCTGCACTGTTGGAGCAGGGAGAGGCAACAAAGTACAGCATTCTTCTCTCCTGCCTTGACAGGCAGTCCAGCTTCACTACAGGGATCCCAAATGCATTGCTAAGGGGTTGCATTAGGCATTTCTTTTTTGTTTGTTTTCTCCTGCGTCACAGATCACATTCCCTCTTCTCGAGCCCTCCCTTCTCTACAGAGCTACTTCACATTCAAGGTTCTTCACAGTCTCTCTCTTCCTCCCAAATTCCATTTAGACTTTTACCTCTGTTCAGCCCATGGCACACACCAACCCCTCTCCACTTGCTATACTGTCAAACAAATCTCTTCAAGCTCTTTCATGCGCTCTCCTTCATGCCTGTCAGAATCCCTCCATGAACTCTCATAATTCCTCAAATTCCTCTAGTGTTGGGATGGAGACTGTATCGAGACCACTGCTACCATGTTGTTCGATACCCTGTCAGAGCCACTTTGCTCTCTGCCCGCTTTCCATCTGTTGTCTCTTTGTACATGCCCAGAACACAGCCGTCTTTCCGTACGGCACCTAACCTAAGAGCACCATGGGCTCTGGTTGAGCTCTTCATACTCCAGCAGTACAAGAAAGTCAAAAGCAGCAGTAACAGGGAAACGTCAGAAAGATTCGATGGATTTGGCCACTCACAATGCTAGCCTGTGGGAGCACACACTAGTTCCATTACGGCTGCTGGCCTTCATCAAAAACAGTTGCGCAAAAGCTTCAGAAATCACCTCCTTCTCTGCCACGTGGGCAGTGGCCTTTTTACCTTTCTTCCATGACTGCAAGAAGGAACAGAGTAAACTGCCGCTGGAGTTCCTTACCCTGCTTCCTGAGGGCAGGGTTGTTTTCTTCCTCAGCATATTTGTTATTTCCTCTACTGTGTAGGGGCATTTGCAAACGGACAGGAAGGAAGAGATGCTCTCCCTCGCAGCCAATAAACCAAAGGCACATGTAGGACCCACCAAGCTAGCATGACAGTGATGACTACTAAAGCCCAAGCTTTGGTATGTGCTTTTGAAGAGCATAGAAACTGAGACACAAAGAATGTCTGTCGGTCCTGGGAAGGGACTATGCTAGAGACTCACGCTACCTATAAGAAAGCCAGGATAAATCACACCAGCCTACACCACAACTACAGCTTCTCAGTAATATGTGAATGGCTTTGGCTTTCCTTTGGCTGGTCCAGTAGGATCATACAAATGTAAAAGCACATGCTCTGAGCCCCTTTGTTTTGTGGCACAGCTGCACTCAAACTGACAGCGTGTCAGTGTTGGCATCGCTGGCAGAACAAAGGAGACAAAGGCTGAGAGAGGAGAGGGAACACCAATATTTTAAAAATTAAACTCAAACTTTAGGAAAGGATACACCTGGGCCAGGAGTAATTTTTTAAAACAAGAGGTTCTGTCCACTTGGCATCTGTGAAATTGAGGGTTCAGCACTCAAACCCCATCTTTCCTTACAGTTTTGATTTGGCAAACAGACAGACGCAGCATCCCATTTCCCAGGGCTACAGCCCCAGCAATGCACGTGTTGCCTTATCTCTTTGTAACAAGCTAAACGTGGCTGGGCTAAGCGCACAGGACAGCACACCAACCACAACTGGATCTGAAGCTCTTGGCACTGGGCACAGTCACTTGGTTTAAGTGGCACGTGTCTCAGCATTAAGGCTCATGCTAAGCAGTTGCAGACGGACGTGGCAGGCACACTCCACTCCACACCAAGTTTAACACAGGAAAGCCCATGCGCTCCAACACAGCAACGTACTAAGTGATCTCAGGGTCTAAAAATGTACATTGGGGAATTAAATCTCTGATCTTCTCCCACCCCCATCCCCAACTCAGGAGTCCTCAGAACAGCCTTCATACAGGCTCGTCTTCAGACATATCCTGATCTACACTTACTTCCAGTACCATCTAACACGCAGGGGGCATTTCCAGAGAGACAAAAGGCTACATCTCCATCCCAAGCAGCTCACAAACTAAGACTACATAGAGATGTCCATCATGCCACTTCAGTCTCTCCTCTCCCCCTGCACAGCACCAGAACTTACTTCTACCCACCCAATGAAAATAACTACATTGCTGCATTTATTTAGGCATTAATACAGCAGGAGACATCTTCATCAGCTGCACTGAAACCAGGCAAGTGACTTTTGCAAATGCCATTGTTGTCAGACACAGGATTTCATTACATAAAGGCTGCCCACTGAGAAACATGCTAGGGGACAGGAAGGAGGGGGAGGGTGGCTCTAAACAGAAGGGGGAAAAGAAGCCCTCAGAGATCCAAAATAAATGATTTTCGATTCCCAGGGAGGCAGGAAACAGCTCACACCCAAACAAGACACTCCTCCATGGCAGACAAGCATCTTGATGATGGTTGGGTTTTTTTGCTACAACAGGAAACTCCCCCACCCCACTCAGCAGCGCTGGATTGTCTGAGGCGGCCACCGGAGTCTTCTGCTTCTCTCCCAGGAGCCATCGGCCGGCGGTGGCTGGAACACGCTGCAAAGTGCTTGAGATGACAAACCTCTTGGAGATGCAGCAGCTTTCAACCCAACAAATACCTTGTCACATTCAAAAGACAGGCCGTGAGGGAGACATTACACACAAAAAACAATCTCCTGCAGGTTAAGAGCACAAAAGTTACTCCATGCCACCGCAGGGCTCCTGCATTTTTACCAGTGAGGTAAAACAACACGTGCCCTTGTAGCTGCAACCACCACACCACCGGGGCAGCTTGTTTGTGCTGGGATCAACGTCAAAGTGGTTTCTTATGAATTCCTTCGCTCTAGCGTAGTATCCAAAAACCCAAGGATGGAACAATAGTATTTTTATTCTGTTATTTTTGACCTAGAGTATGATTGAACTTTGAAAGCCAAGAGTACAGTTCCATCCCCCCCACCCCCCCAGAAAAACTGGATGTGAAAGCACTGCTTACTTTCAAACCAGAAAGCACTACACTGGCAACCTGATAAAATATCTTTTAAAAAAGGCCTGTGTTTATAGCTAGTGATAGCTGCCATCACTCCTCTGAGCTGAGAACAAGACAGAACCAGGGAGAGCTGTCCTGCTGCGATGAACTGCAAACTTAATCAGGACCCAGACCAGTTTGAAATATGTAATCTGTATTGTCCATTTCCCTCCTCCTCTCTGCGTGCGCACAGATGGTCAGAGCCTTACAGCTAACCCTGAGCAATGGATAATGAGGTAATAACTCTGCCCAGCCTACAGCCTCCGTGGTTACTTCCAAATTAACATCCAAACGGCATTATCAGATTCACACCACCAGAAACAAGAGACTAGTTCACCAGCCAGACCATCTTGTTAGTCAGGAAATGGTTATAGCAGCTACATTTCTGCACCTATTTTTGCTCTTTAAAGTTGTGTAGGGCTAACGTAAACATACACATCAAACCATCTCTATGTTCCAGCTTCAAGAGAAAAAGAACAACAAAAACCACTGAAAAAACAAAAACAACCCCATCTTACCCAGACTTTTCCTGAATACTAATGCTAAAACTATTACAAATGCTAATTTGGTACCAACAACCTATGATTAAAAAAACAATGAGGCACCTCGAGCACATGAATTAAAGCATCATCTTAAAACACACTCTTTTCATCTTAAGCTAGAAGACCCTTATATATACATCTGGGGTTTTTTTTTCCCCCTCCCTCTCTCGATCCCAAAGCTATATTAAAGATTCGAGTCTTTATGTAAGATAATCTAACGCATTTTGGGTTTGAACGAGAGCTAAAGACACCACAGTACTTTTGAAGAGAACCACAGATGAAGCCAAAAATTCAGTTAAGATTTTTTTTCTATTGGTAAACACACGCTGAAGGCAATCTCGAGGATTACTGGGATGCCTAATGAGTTACTCAAGTACCATTACCTAACATTCAGCACAGGGTAAAAGAACATCACGACTTTACATACGCTCTCAAGTCCATAAAGTACTTTAGCAGTGGCAAGGATACACTTTCATAACACTTCTGAAGCAAGGATCTCAAAGTTTTAGTAACACTAATTAATCTTTAAAACAGAATTAAAACAAGAACTGTAAAGTATGGGGAACTAAAGCTCGAAGGGCTGATTTCATTCTCCATGCTGCACCACTCATCAACAGCAAAGCTTGAAAATGAAACCTTAGGATACTCAATTCCTTTTCATGGGCTCAAACCATCAGATGCTACTCCCTCAATACTACACCATAGTTTTCTATCCTGATATTGTATTTGTGTATAATATTTAACCTACCTAAAGTCTTCCATCAATAGAGTGATAAAGTAGGCAAAACACCCCTGGAATTCTGGCCAACACACCAGCCGTCAGAGGGAATGATGAATGGATTGCTTGCCCAGAGCCAGTGGTTAAACTGCATGACTCCCCACTCTCCTCTTGCAAATACTGACGCGCTTAGAACCAGAGGAAAGACTTAATTTTAGTCAAGTGTGGGGCAAAAAAAATTTTAAAAGAAAATCAGTTACCAACAAAGGAATGAATCCAGAAGGTTCTCCACTGTCACCTAGATCAGAACTTCCTTTTAGACAACATGTCTTTGCCAGATCTTCCTTTTATTTTTGCCAATTCATTATAAATATTAAGTAGCTCCCTACATGAACAGCATCCTTGATAGATTCGGAAGTCAGTATTTGATTCTAGTTAAACCCTCCATAGAGGCCTTCAGTGCAAAATAAAAGCTCCTCCTCCTGTCAATAAACACATTTGTTTTATCTAAAAACCCAGAGATACATCAAACCAAAACACATAATACCAGGTTCTGGAGCAGGGAGCTGAGCAGAGGTCAGCAAACTGCAGCCACACAAAGCTGATCATGCATTTCAACTGATAAAACACCACGCTTACATTTCTTGGTTGATGTTTGCCAATTCACGACTCCATGCATTGAACAATTCCAAGCAATTCCAGCCTCACTGCTGACTGCTGGGTTTATGCTAAAAACTGTTCTTCTTGATTATTATGTTTCTTTAGTGCTTTTCTGTTTGAGACCTTGCAAAAGGCGCTGTGATTCCAAAGGTGAGGATACAAAACCCCGCAATACCTGGCTGAGTGCATTAGAAGCATTCTTTCAAATGCTTGCCTTAACTTTCAACTCCGCTTTTCCCAGCGGTTTTAGTCTTCAATACTGTCAGTATCAGAGAAGTCTGAGGGTTTTTTCCCCTCGTGTATGTTTACCTGCACCTCCCTCTGCATCTGAGCCAGTGAGACCAACTTAGTTGGGACAGGATGAGTAGATGAGAACGGAGCTTGTCAAATGTTGGCTTGATGAAGTCTCTTTCTCCCTCACTGCGTCACCTGCCAGCTGCTGGCCAGCAGTCTAACAGGGCAAATGGAATGCAGGATATAAAGTTGGAAGCCAAAACTATTTTCTGTGCGCTCTGAAGCAAAGTTGATTTTTCTGTGTGTGCATTTTAGCCAAAAGAGCAGAGTGGACACAAAGTTATGCTTTGGGCAGATGACCGACAGCACATCCAAACTAACAGCGTATGGCACCAACCAATGCAAACCTTCTGTAGGGTGATGTCCTGTACACCTAGGCAAAGCAGCATTTCCACTGCCCATCAGAGTAACCTACAAAGATCAAGATCACTCCAAAGCTGTACAACTAAATACCAACAGACAAAGTAGTGCAGGAAACTGATACTTGACATCTGAATAAAATAAAAGTTTGGTTTTTTCCACCATTGTTTCAATTATTCTCTTTGCAACGAGTTCCTCTTCGTTACAGAATGAAGATCGGTCATTACCTAGAGTACAAGGCAGTGATGCCGTGTAAAATCACACAGATTAACCAGTGTTATGAACTACTGTAAATCTCAGTGGTTTGGAAGGTGCTGTCAGCTGGACAGGGAAGGGAATGAGAGTCAGAATTTGTTTGGAACATTGTGGAATCTAGACTACAAGTCTGTTAGAAAGATAACTGCTCTGGAAATGAAGTTACCTGATAGCAAGTCTAAGACATTTTCTATAAGCAACTTAAGATGCAATTTCACAGTTGAAGTTTTGATATCCCTTTTAACATCTTGAAACCTGGTCAGCTTTCTATTAACAATTACATCCGGAGATATGATGCGTTCCCTACTGCATTCCCCTCAGTGAGTATTGGGGTTCTAGGGTCTGCTCCAGCCGTCAGCCAGAAGTACTCGCCCTTCTTCCCATTTCTTTTCCATTTCTGCCTAACACCATCACCACCTTGACTTTCAGAAAGCAGCCAAGACATAATAAAGACGTACATTTGTATACATTTTCCCCTTTAAAACTGTTTTTGCTCATATGAAGGCATAAGCACTCTAAAGAACCATGCCCAAGCCATCTACAGCTTTCACAAAAAGCTGCTTTTAAAGCTGCCTAGCTCTCTTCCACCTGATCCTATAAACACTGCTGGCAATTTTTCCCCCATGCCTCTAACATATTTTCACTTAGCACCAGTTTGATGTATAAGATCTGACAGCCAGGCAGTTATAGGCCACCTGCATCACTGTCGCCATGACAACAGTGAAAGACAATCCATGATCCCATGCCCTGGTCACACGTTTCAATACAGCTTATCTGTCCAAAGCCACTGAGTCTAATGGAAGAGAGTAATTACAATCTTCCACTCATTGTCAAATTTCTCACTATATAATGCTCTTCAAAATTATTTTATTCCTCTCACATGGCTGCTTTGCAAAAAAAAAGAAACCCACCCAAAAAAACCAACAAACAAAAAAACACCACATCACAAACCACCCGAAAAACCCAACAAGCCACAAAAAAACCCGTAAGTGGGTTTGGGAGGGAGGGAAAGCAAAGAGCAAGACTGACTGATACAAAAACGCAGCAGTGTGAGCAAACTGTCTCTGTGTGGTGTTAAAGGACTAAGCAGAAGCAGAGGAATGCACCAACTGCTAAAAGGGATAAATGAACATTTCTCTTCTATTCGTAGAGCATCACTTAAGATCCTTTCGGCTTTGCACCGAAGGTGAAAGAGGGCAGCTGATATCCTCCTTTTCCCCTCCCCTTCCTGGAAAACTTCTTCCTATCAAAATGAACAAGCACCATACTGCACTGTGCGGCAGCAACAGCTTCACCGAGCAGCATGGCTCTTCAGATGATCATATCACTATAAACAGAGAGGGAACCCCGTGCCAGACACAGCCGAGTAGCAGCTCCTCCTCTCCATTTCACCCTCCTTACCAAAGTTCCCAGCTATCTCTTTGTCTTCCATTTCTAAAGCAGAGGTGCAGAGAATGGCTTCAGAATTGCATCCTTTCCGATCACCATCCCTAAAAGATCACTGTGTTCTCTCCATTTTGGGCAGAAAATGCCAAAGCGTTATTTGTCTATGGCCACAGCCATAATTAGGACAGACTGACCGAGCGCTTTGCTGCAACACAGGAGATCAGGGGTCAAATTAGACTCAGTTTGCACTGGTAAAACCGGGACATGACTTCCCTGCTGTACAGGGAACTGATACAACAGCAACCAGTGGCACCTATTTTCAACAATGGCCAATGTTGGACAGCCCTGGAGGTGCCCTGGACCCTCATCCTGCAGTAGATACAAATACAATACTTTCTGGCACAGAATTTAGTACTAGAGGATCAGGTCACAGCCATAAATAGTGAGAGAAGCTTCCCTTTCTGCTTGATGTCCCCTCTCCTAATCCTTGCCTCCCCTCCAAACACCTTAAGGCAAATTGGTCAGCATCTCAAAGCTCCAATTCATCAGGAGCGTAATACCTCTTGAATTAGTAAAATACGATAAATCAGAAACAGACAGACAAAAAGATACAGTAATTTATTATAATGTTTCACCCACCCATGTCCAAACCACACTAGTAAATAAAAATGTCAGATGACTGCCTATTTTAGAGGCGTATTTTTAGTTGGATGCTTCAGGCCACAGCGTCTGCACCGGGAACTGAATGCTTCATTCACAGCACGTTACTCGCATTGGCCATACGCCGTTACCATGGCTCAGCTGACACACAGTAACTCGACTGTATGCTCAGCCCCAGAGTCCCAACTCTCAACTCCTAAACCAAAAGGTAAATAAGTAGTCAGTCTTTTTTGGTCTCTACTCACAGGAGCACAAATAGGTCTGAGGACCCTCACCCCTTGGTGTAGTTCAAGCGCCTATCTGAACACTCGTGTCACCTCCAGCACTCACAGGACAATTACCTCAAAGAGACACTGTGATTTAACCAGCGGCTTTTTTAACAGACTAACCAAATAAACTGTTATGACCAACAAAGGCAATAGTATCTTTAAGCTTCTGTGGAGCCACACCTGCCTCCCAAAGCAGGATACACACTTGGTGCCTGCACAGGCTTGATGCTGCCATGGCCAAGCAACCCCAAAGCCACCGACTGAAGCTGTGGGACCACTTGGAGGGAACAGCACCGGGCTCAGCGGATCCCACAGAGGACAAGTTGCGGAGCGCCTGTCAATGTCGGGTAGGATGCACTCCTCTTTTCCCCCGGGGTTTTTAAGGCAGGAGGGCAGGTCGGGTGGTTTATTCATTTATTTCCCGGCTGGTGTAAACCAGGCACCTCGGCCGACCCGCGCCCCGCAGTGCCCCGGGCCCCGCGGTGCCCCCCAGCCTCCCTCCCGCTGGCACCGGTTCAGCACCATCGCAAAGGGAAGGCTGCCACCTACAGCACCGCGAACAACGCGGCCTCCGCGCCAGGGCCTGGCCCGGCCGCCTCCCCGGGAGGAGGAATCGCATCCCCCTGCCCGAAGCGGGAGCTCGGCGGCGCTTCCCTGACACGGACGGGCAGCGGCCTCTGGGCGGGTGCGGAGGTACAGGCTCTCCCGCTGAGGCGTTGCCTTCACTCCCGCGCTGTCTTACCGCTGCGGCGGTATCTCCGCTTGCCCCGCACTCGTGTGTCAGGGCTATCAAACCCACTGTGCTGCCTTTAAAAGAGGCAGAATTTATCTTAGAGCAATCAGGCTTTGACTTCAGAACTTCTTCCAAAACTCGGTCCCTGCCCCTCACACTTGCACCTACAATTCCTCTCTCTCACCCTTCCATGGCAAAGATCAGCTCAAATCATTTCCCCCTTGCACGAGTCCTATCTTTCAGGGGTCCCTGCACGGGCAACATCTGACCTCTGAAAAGGTATCAGAGGTGAGGCGCCACTTTTCTGCTGTCCGTCTTGCTAAGCCACCATTAACTCATACAGGAGATGCATAACCAATAGGTAAGAACCTGGAAACCAATTCTCACTCTTAGGGAAGCGTGCCAGCTCCATCCATCAGCGCTAATCCGAGATAAATATCCCTGTGCAGCATACCTGACACACACCGTCCGGAAGGAAGACAAAGAAGTTGAGTCAGTTTGACAGAACCCACCTGCCATTGTTGATGAAAAGGTCAGCAAACAAACAGGTACCCACAGCTACCACAAAAGTTAAGAGCATAATCCAGTAAACTGGAATAACAGTTTAGCTAAATATGAGGATTAGGCTCTCTTTTCTCCATGCTCCAGTTTTTATTATGCAAGATTTTTTCTAATTATTACAAATTTGCAATGAAAAGCAAGCCCTGGTCATGGTATTAAGACTCTACAAAATCAGAAGGCAGGAAAAATAGGAAGTAAAAACTGTTTAATAGCTCTAAAAGAGAGACTGTCTCATTCATAACTGCTTGAGTGCTCTCCCGGGGGGAGGGGGCAACCACGGACCACCACCACCACACAGGATCTTCGTGCATGAGGAAGTCACGCTGGAAACAGGCCCAGGAAAGGCTGCAAGTCCACCTTTGCACTAATCTGTCCATTTTGGTGCTCTGCATGTCTGATGCAGTTCAGCTACTTGGGAGGAACAGCAGCTAAGAAACTCCTTCACCAGCTTCCTCATCTTCCACATACCCACTGTCCAAACACTGTGCTTCTACTACATGCCTTTTGCCCCCCAAGCCGCATGCACATCTACAGTTGCTGCAAGGATCTAACTCCTTATCAGGCACATCAGGGAAAGTAGGATGCACTGCTTTTGCTGGATTTTCTGCACACACAGGGTCACCAAAGACTTTATGCTGCAGCTTGCTGGCAACCAGCCAGCTGCAAAGGGCCATATGGAGAAGCAAGTCTGGAGGCCTGACAGCAGAAACCCAGTGCAGAAACGCCAAGGAAGAAAAGCAAATGCCCGACATCTGAACTTTGCTGTTCTGCTCCCCTCGCGCTTTTCCAAGGTCTGTGAATACTTTTACAAGGAAACCACTCTGACCCAGTGAGTCCTCAGCCTTCATAAGAGCAAAATCCTACCACTCAAAGTGACACGGGTCAGAAAATCTTAGATAATGCCTTGTCTATCTGGATTTATATATAGTATTTATATCTAAATAAAGAGGACTAGAAGCCAAAATGGGATGAGTGCAGCAGGCAGAAAGAATAAACCGAAACCAAGCCACTAGATATGTGAATGACTCTCAAAAGTGAGGGGAAGCACTGGAAAGCCACCAAAAACAGTGGCCAAAGAGATCTGTGCCGTTACGTATATCAGGTGCTTCTGCATCTATCCTGCATCTCCTCTGTAAGTATAGGTGCTTCAGCGGGCAGTTCAGAGCTGCTGATGCCGCAGGCCAGTGCTGCAGCTGACAGCACACCAGAGAGGTACAATATGTGATAACCTGCTTTGCTAAATGAGGTTCTTCCAGTCAGAGGTACCAGACGTGGATGTATCTGCACATTCAGTACTTGCACATAGTGATCGCTTCTATACTAATGAGCCATCATGTTCCTAAACAGCAAGTTGTATGTTCAACTGGACACGTCAGTTAGGCACCTCCACCTTCATTGTCACTGCATGTGTTAATAACTAACTGCATTCTTCTTCTGGTGTTTATTTATCCTCTCAGGCTTAATTTATTCAAATTTATTGTCGTACAGATGCAGGATCCTGCATGCGTAACAACATTTGTCTGTTAGGCTTTATATCAGCCCAAAGACATGCCTAACATGCTAGAGGGTTTCTTTTTTTCTTTTAAAAAAAAAAAAAAATCCTAAGTCAGTTTAAACTCTTATCCTGGAGGTTTCACACCTCACGTGAAGTCCAAGGGTGGCATGGGCTTGCCAGTTGGATGCAGTGCATAGAACTGAAGCTTTACAGCAGCTGGGACTAGCTTATTTCACAACAAGTTTTCCCCAGTACTGACCTCCTGCTGAAACTAGGAAGCTTAGCTACTTCAATGAGGACTACTGGAATACATCTCTGTTTGTAGCAGAATAGTAGATACGGACTCACAGGGGTAAACTACTTACGCTACTACTTTCACAAACACATAAGAAGTGATTCAATGATAAGTAATAATGCTGAGTAGATTGATACAGACATGGCTTAAGAGAAAATCAATTAATATAGCTTTAATATAAGAGCAATTTGTGTGTGTTGAGAGTAGACAGTATTTGCATGTTTTGAGCCTAGGAACTATTTGTGTGTGTTGGATTTTAGGGTGGTTTTGGTAGCAGCGCGAGAAAAAAGCGTGGTCATTAAACGACTGTTCTGCAGAACTTGTACTTGCACATAGTCTGGTGAGCATCCAACCCACCTAACTTTGTATTAGTGTTCAGGCTTTCCTCAGGAATAAACACAAGAATACCCTAACAGATCTTCACCTTCCTGAAAGGCAAGCCACAACATTCCCTCCCTGCAGCAGACATTAGACTCATCTGAAGAATATCAATCCTCCTCTGCTGCATATAAACACATTTACTTCCCTCCTCCCGCCCCAGATTCAACAATTAACAGATTTGCCAGATGAAAACAGAAACTATGTCATGATGAAAAATCCTCAGCCATTCCTGTATGTCAAAAGTAAACTAATATTAGCTGTAAAGAAAGCCACAAATTGCAATCAACTGCATCTCCTGAAGTGAAGCCTGACTAAAGGGAAACACCTACAATGTGAACCTGGATGCCTTTGCTAATGACTAATGAGAAGTATTAAATTACAGGCTGCCACAGACACCTCCCAGACAAAGCCCAGCTTTTAGAGCAGGTAAAGGCTTACACAACAAACTAACTATGGAGAAACCAACAGAACCCTCTCTACTACTCAATAATACTCAAAACTCATCTAGAAATATGTGCTGTATTTTTACTTAATGAGCCACAATTTGTAAAGCTATGACCATAAATTTTCATAAATAAATCTGTTTAATTTCTCCTTCCACCCAGGCTTAATGAACAGTTAAACACCATTGACATCACAGCCATTACCACCTTCTCCTCCCCTTCTCATAATAGATTGCCCTCTTGATTGAGTTTTCCTATTTCTTGTTAATATTTATTATACTAAGCCTCCAACCCACCCCCCGGTGCGGGAGCACTGAATCTAATCTCAGTCTGGACTGGGTTGCAGGTATCCATACAGGCTGTCCCGGGCCCTTGATGGATGATCAGGTCCTCAGACCAGAGTATCTGGGAGTTACTGTGCTTACCAGGGCCTAGAGAAAACAGTATGTTTAACTGAAGTTTCAAACTGCAGGAATAGTGTTTTCTAGCAAATACTGCAATAGGTTCTCACCAAGTGTGTGCATAGGGGGAGTGTGTGTGTGTCTGGGTTTTTTCCCCTCCTGTTTCTCAGTTAAAGCAATTAGGGGAAAATAATTAAGATTAGAGTATCGATTATTTACTTCAGCATAACTGAAGTGCAGGGAAGGGGCGAGGGATGCGTGTGCGTCTGTGGAAGAAACCTGGTCTGAATTTCATGGAAAGGTAAGATCATTGGCCCAAGTGTCAAGGCCAATTGGATTTGGGCTGACCATCTCAGGTATCACTAAATACAGAAATAAACTCTACAAGTATTTATTAACAACCACAATACATGGCAAAACATCTATACTCTTGTGCTATTCCACTAGGTATCCACTTTTATTCTTTAACTTGACAATTCGTTTCTCAGAATTTCCTTACAGACAGAAGTTCCGTGCCACATGGACCTGCAAAGAAATAAATGGCCTAGGTGTAGCTGTCTATACGCTAACAAAGATGTCATAGGGAAGATGAGACCAAGCCACAAACGTTTCTACATTCATCTGTTGCATGTCATCACTTTCCCATTTTTCCCACAGTCCAGTTTTAGAAATTCTATTTTTAATCTATCAGAATTTGATCTTTTTCCATGGTCAGAAAGGAATGGTTGGCCACTGCTGAGATTTGCAAATGTTTTCCTAATCACAGAATCTAGGGGGGAGGATAATTGTATGCAAATTATTCTATTGCTCTGCACTCAAGCAAAAGAGAGAAAGGAAAAAAGAGTTCTTTCTTACATACACATCTACAGATTCAGAGTGATCGCGATACCCGAGCAGTCTCCAGGTAAGTGCTTTCCAACACGGCCCACCAAGCTACTACACTTACACTCCTGGAAGACACAAAGGTTGTCTTTCTACAGAAAGCAGCAATTACTGCATTTGCTAGCTGACCTCTATGGAGCACTGAACTGGTAACAGTATATTTTCATTAGGTAAATATAGCCTTACATTAGCATTTTTGGCAAAACTGCATGTCATGCTCCATATTATTGCACAATCTTTAAACTGTTTGTTTCAGCCACTGCTAATAAACACAGCCTCAAATTGTGTTCCTTGCCTTTGTGTCTCTGCATCTCCACGTACTGCAGACTGTGCTCCTTACTCCCGGCGATCAGTGTCATGACCCAGGTGTGCAAGGTACTTCCCATAGTCGCAGGCTCCCAGTTCCAGGAATTGCTGAGAAAGGTTAAACCCTCGGAACTTCCCCTTGGCTTTCCACTGCAGCAGCAACTGCACAATCGGGAGAGTAAAACAGCCACCAAACAAGTTCTTTCCTTTAATCCCCACGTATCCCCATTTCCTCAAGGAGTTTTACTATCAAGCACCCCCCATATTTCCCACCCTCACCCTTCAAAGAATAAAGAGCTATCAGAATCAGCTCTCCAGCAAATCCAGCACACTTTAAACTCGCTGGTGATGGAAATGCGTCTCAACCGGTACTGATGTCATTGTAATCTACACAACTGAATGATGATGATGAGACCAGATAGAGAGAGGCATTCCAACAAGGCAGGCTAACGGACACTCGATGGCAGCTGAATGATGTAACTTGGAAACTTGAACTCAGCTCTACTAGTACTGTAAACTTTCTGTATTACATTTGATTACCCCCACTCCCCAAGCAAAGACTCTGGAGATGGTATCTGCACCTCACAACCCATCTTTAGCCCATCTGCTAATTAACACTAAGCTAAACACTGCTGAATGAAGGCTAGGGAATTACTCTTGGATTTAAACACAAACATTTCTTCTGTCAGAATGTCTGCACACTAGTTAGTCCAAAGGGTGGGCACGGGAAGAAATGCTTTTCGGAATCCCCCACCAGAGCAATGTTGCACTTCTAACACCTGCTAACATAGCAGACCACCAGTTTACAACTCAATTCCTACCAAAAAACCGTACATGTTTTACATAAACACTTTGCCTGTCTTCATTGTTTTTGACACTCAAACTGGCGAATGTTTCTGGGAAGCAAGCAGACTTCCCATTACATCTCGTAAAGCACAGTTCACTTAGGTAAATAAAAGTAATCAATTTAACCGAGTTAGCACATCCATTAGGTCTGTTTGCTCGAAGACCAGGGGCTCACACACCTTCAGCACCTGGCAGTGAGCAAAGCCCATCTGGTCTGGAGCCTGGAGTGGGAAAAGCACCATTTTCTCCTGTGATTTCAAGCTAAAAGAAAAGGGGCAGAGAGGGAGGACAAGAGCTTGATGTCCTTAGTTTTAAAAAAAAGAAACAAAACAAACCACCAAACAAAAAAGCCCTAACCACTCACTGAATTTTAGCCCAATAAAAATGAAAAGGGGAAAGATTAAAAGCTTAGAGGAAATTAACTTTATATAAACAAGTTTCATTATGACACAAAATATTTACTGGTCAGGAACATCTGTGGAAATTACACCTTTGTGTTGCATTGTCATTTAAATTACACCGTTAAACTACTCAACCTCTTCCTTATTCTGGTACAAAATTTGTGTTAAACACAAAGGAAGATGCTCTGATGATGCTGATGAGCAGAGCAAAGGAAGTGCAGATAGAGATCAGACAAACTGTGTAAATGACTTAAAATAGGAGGATGGAGTAAGTACAGCACCAAACGGCAGAGGGTCTAAAGCCCCAGCCTGTTCTCACTTAGTTTGAAAGCAGAATAGCTGATATGAATCAGAGTGATTTAAATTGCTGCTTTCAGTCAGGGTTTAAGTTATCAGGCAGGAAACCCTGATCTGAATAAATCATTTGGGGGGCATTTTTCTTTTTGTAATTGTTTTTTTCTAGGGAAGGGTCAACTCTTACCAGTCAGTAACTATTAAAAACACACTACTTGGCCACCCTGTATGTCCTTCACACGAAGTCTGACTTTTTCCTGATACAAGGAAGAACTGTACCATTGCACAAAGGCCGTTAGTTTTTGCAAGACAATTTCTTTCTCTTTTAAACTTTGTGATTGCTACAGAGCCATGCTTAAATGCAAACTGAAATTCTAATAAAGCACAGCAAAGCACTGTTAAAATAAATTTTTAAAAACACCTTCAACGTAAAGGTTATGTAAGAATAAGTTTACCAAAATAGATTCTCACTGCATTTTAAAACACTTTAAAAAAAAAGCAGCCAATACCTTGTCTCTTGCCCTGTGGGAAGCAGAAATCTGCTCTGCTCGCTCAATCCTCAGCTTCCAGCCTTCAATGAACTAACTGAACTGAGCAAACTGATGACGACACCATCTCACTATCAGCACTGGAGGATCTTCTTGCCTTAGTTAAAATTTTAGGATCCCCTTTTCAAATTCCCTTAAACCCCAAGTGTAAATATGGTGTCTGGCTGCTCTGTTAACAGTTGGATTACTTTAGCAGGTGACAGTATATTTAGGTATAAGCCATCCTATTTTGACATCTGGGAAAAGTGAAACATTTTAAAGATGTTTTGAAGTTTCTAGTGGAGCTCAAAAATCTGAATTAAGCACTGGGTGAAAAATGGGGTGCTTCAGGTTAGTGTTTTTTATCCATTTGGGATGGGAGGGGTATGTGTATTTAAAATAAATAAATAAATCACATACTAAAGGGCCTGACAGAGAAATGGAAATGAACCCCTATGACAAACAACTCATGAAAGAATAACTGCAGTTCATATATAAAACTAAGTCCCCCTCATCCATCCATTTACTCTGGTCAGTTTTGAATTATCCTTTTGGAATGCAGACTGCAAGAAATCAGAGGGATAACGGCATAGCCCCCAAAACTGGGGGAGGAAGAGCCCTCTGTGGACCTGAGGAAAAGAAGCTTTACAGGATAAGATATTCTAAGCTTCAAGATCTTGTTTCAAAATTTCTTGTCTTACTACCCTAATTCCTCCTAAGTAGGTGGGTTATAAGAAAATCCAGATGTGGACGTGAGGGGCAGCAATGCTGCTCTTTGTGTTTCTTCGCTACAACAGGGACACGGCTCCTGGCAAGGTGAAAGAAACCCTTCAGACAACTCTGCAGCCGTCAACAGATACAGCTTAATTTTAGTCTCCCTAGATCCTTCTTGAGCTTGCAAGGAACAGGATCACTCAGGTCTGCAGGAAAAAAAGGCAGCAGATTTTTCCCTTTATCCAGCCTAATCGATTTTACTACACACAGTAGCAGGTCTTCAGGAGACGACACAGGGTAAATTATTACTTCTACAACTATAATCCACCCTGTGCTCCTTCCTTCTGAATTTTCCACTCCCTGCCTGTCTCCTTTCTGGGGCAGAAGCTGAGTGAACAGGGCACAAGACAGGGTGGTCAGCAATACAGGCATGCAAGAGCAATCAAAGGCTGAAGTACATGGTGTATCTACAAGCCCCTCTCACATAGCAGTCCAGGCCAAAACAGGAAAACACAAGTGCAGAAATACTACATTACATTTGGTTTTAAGATTTGGTCAAATCTTTCTCTTGCTGCACAAAGCGACAGAGAGACTGTGCAGTGTGTTGAGAAACCACTACAGAAAAACATTAAACAAAGAAATAGAATCAGATTATACAAGGGACACGTTTCATACTGCATTGTTTTTAAAGCATTTGCTCCCCTACTACAAAACAGTTCACCAAAGAGTTGAATTTTAGTCCCAGAAAGAAATACTAGTACTTTGGCCATAGCTTGATTTAATAAATTACATTTTAACACCAGGACCAGAGCTCAGTTGGACAGTCACCAACAGCATGTATCATCTTTACAAAATAATTTTTTTTTTAAAAAAAAGAGGAGGCACTTCAAACATTAACTCCCAGTTAAAACCAAAGTTACACATTACTGCCCATCTTTGCCTTACTTCTTGTGTGTTTCTATAGAGCCTGTTTGAATTGAAACATCCTGCTCAATGGGCGAAGGTAGAGTCGGGAGCAGTGGGGACCACCACTCCAGCTTGCCCCATGTGGGACAGAGCAGCAGCTCTCCCACACACTGCACTTAGTCAACTGCAGCAGCAGCCAGGCATGGAAGGAAGGAGCCCAGGCTGGAGCCCAACAGACCTGCCCAGTGGCCATTGGAACAGGTGCTTGCATGACTGCTCACATTACCGTCCAGCAGCTTTCAGAGGCAGTCGTACTCTTTTCTTTTCTTGTGTGACTCAGTTTCCAGCAGTGGGTAAAGATTAAATAAATATCCTAGCTAAAGAACAAAAAGAGGCAATAGAAAAACCTTCTTTCAAATTAAAATTACTTCCTTTTGCATAAAATCCATCTCTTGCTTGCAGGCTGCTGGCCAGCACATTAAGCTACAAAGAAAGAGAACACAGGTCTCCTCCAGCCTCCCAAGCCTCCTCACAGCCCTGCTGTAGCCTGGGTGGCTGGCTATTTCTACGCCCAGGATGGTGCGCAAGCTCAGGGCTTATTACCAAGTTTCCCCCCACCCTCACATGCAGAAGTAATCCCCAGGATTTTTTAAAATGCATTTTGTTGCGGGATTGAGCTCCAGATGTTGTACAACTATAGCATCTTACACTTTGGGAGGTAGTTAACTAACTTACTTACCTCCCTTAACTTGCATTTGAAGAACAGACTTAATTTCAGCATTTATAATTGCATTGGTTAAAGTACCTAACATACTTGCTTATATGGATGTATTGAGCTAGTAAGTGCTTTTAGCAGTAAACATGGAAGAAAACAGGTCTTTGGTGCTCTTATCTGTCCTCCAGAACAAGCCAAGCCTGGGCTCACAAGTGAGTGCATCACCCCAAAGATCGACACATTCTGCCTCTCCACATTTCCCCTCTCCAGCCTGATCAGCAAACCAAGGTGCTCAGAAGGATCTGACAGGTCAACAGGGAACAAACCAACAGTACAGCCTTCTCATTCCTTTCTCCTTGTGCTGCTGGTGGCACAGATGGGCAGATTAATGCCCTTTCCCAGTGCTTCTTCATTTGCTAGACTAACACAGACAGGTGTTACTGCTGAAAAATACAGAGCTGGCATCACCTTGAGATGAGGCAGTGAGGCGAGAAAAGCCTGCTATTTTTGCCCATCAGGGTCTCCACACCATGGCAGGCTGTGCAGAATTAGCCCTTCCAAATCAGTGGTTTGCTACAAAAACTCAAGACCCTTTTTTGTTGCCGTTGTCCTGAAGAAAGCCTGCAGTCTTCATTACTGTGGGGGTCAGAATATATTTCTCCTAACATCACAGCAAATGAAAACAGCCACATCCCACCGCAGGGAAAGAGACTGCTGCTTCTCCATCCCCACAGATTCCTCTCAATGACTAGATTACAACCCAGCTTTCACAAAAGCAACGCTCTACCTTGCAGAAGTTTCATCCAGAAAGAACTTCACCTCCCAGACATGATGCAGCCATTACTGCGGTAAATCCATATGCTAGCAGGAAGGTGGGGACTGAATTTAAGCATCCAGCACAACCCTGTTTAGAAGGAGAGCGAGCTGTGTGGTGGGTCCCCTCACCCCCTTCCTTTGGAGGAATTAAAGTAAGTTTGCAGTGCCAGGATGATAGGCCTTTGCAGAAAAATGATTTTGGAGGAAATGAAGACTTTTTCCAATCACATAATTTTCTTGAAGTGTCAAAGCCCTCCAATTCTTCAAACTTCCACCTTGCAAACGGAAATTAAAAGCATGGTCCCAGTTGTCAAAACACACATTTGCCATAAATAAATCCATTAGTCACTGCAAAGTTCTCTCTCTATGAATTATACTGTCTTATGAGGCATTCTGGCGTGAGGCTACTGAATGGTAAAGACCGGCCGTACGTCTCTTCCTCAATACTTAAACTAATGCAACATCCCATGCTACGAAGAATGATGGCCTTAGAGCAACATGACATGTTTAGTATTATAAAGCACTCCTGAAACTATGTTTTCTTAATAAAAACCAGACTTGTCAGTGGACATCATCTATGCTGAATGAAACCAATCACAGAGTGACTGCACATAAATATAAGCACATACACAAAATGTACATGCAGGCTTACTGTGAGACATTAGAAACACAGTATTTATGTGCTTTTACTTCGGTTATACCACCCACACAGGTGATATAACATTCACACACAAACACTGAGAACTCTGATGAACATTTGGGTGTCTACCTCTTGAAGGCCAGCCAGCCCCTGCCACTGGAAGGAAAAGCAGCACTCTGGTTTGCACTCATAACTCCTTTACCCCCTTTCTTCCAGTGAGAGCCCAGCCCATACACCTCAGCAGCCATCGGAACCCAACCTCTGCTGCACTTACAACAGCACCTTGCATCTGACATGTGGCTTTTAATGTCTGCATGAGTTTTTAATAGCTTACAGTCTGTGACTCCTTAGCTTTCGGGGAGGTAGCAGGGGTTTCCCAGCAGAAATGCAGATTGCTTTCAGCAATCTCCCATGTGCAGATTGCTTCTCTGCCATTCACAGGGTACAGCATGATCCCACAAGCGCAGGCTACCTGTGAGAAGTGACAGCTCAGGATTTCTAAATTCTAGACTTGAGAAGTGAAAGTTGTACATAGGGAATATTGGAAAACAGAGCCAGAAGTGCTGACACCTGACAGAAAAAAAACCCCTTCAAATAAAATTCTCTACAAATGGCTCAAACATATGCAATGAATCTGCTTGGGGGTTTTTCTTGGGGGTGGTTCTTTTGTGGGGGGTTGCGTGTGTGCAGTTTGCCAAAATTCAATTTAGGAGAAGAACTAGCATAGTTCTTTATCCAAGTATTGGGTCCTGCCTGGCAGTAGTAACTTTCCAAGGTATTCCCCCAAATCTGTTCCAACTATTACCAAACTTTCACTTCTGTCTCCATGGATATCTTTTCTTCTGCTTCTTTTCTTACACATTCTGTGTCTCGAAGATGGGGTAAATGAAGTTAAGTGACCCCTTTAAGGCCTCATTATACAGGAGATTGATTTATATTTATATTTACAGAACAACAAAAGGAACAGAAGCAAGACATAAAAACGCATCAGTCAACAGCAAGAGAGGAAAATAAGCACGCTATTACCTAATATTACTGACACACACGAGACCTTCCATTCAGTTCCATAAGTCCTAGGAGAAAGAAAAGGGTCTCCCTCACTGGCTGGAGCATCCTAGATGTGAAACTTGGTGGATTTTGCCATGCTCTTGGTACACTGAGTGTCCATCTCATTCTTTGTCTCTACCTCAAGGCCAAGCTCATGGATTGTTGTGATGAAGGCAAGTCAAACTGCCTGAACTGAGTACCTATGTTTCTTAGCTAGGCAAAACACTGTGCTGAAAAACACAGTCCTTCTGCCACCCTCCTCAGATGAAAGAGGACAAGTGTGTGACATAAGGTCCCTCACTGAAATTTCAGTATTATGACTATTTGCCAAGCAAGGAATGTTGCCCTATCAGTGTTATGACTGAAATATGAGACTACAGATAAAACTTAGTGCTGTCAACTACCCAAACAACCCCAGACTTCAAAAGGCTTTTTAAGATACTTTTAGATCATTCAAATTCTATTCCTGAAGAGCTGTTAAGATGTTCTTATGGAAGAACTCAGGGGTTTTGCCTGACACAGCTATGACCCAAGCTGCGAAGGTCCAGGTAGTTCTGGTTCATTCTTAACCTCACCTTATTTAACAGTACACAGCTCAGTTACCCACCCCGGTGACCAGAAGCACTAAGCACCCACTCCACACACTGTGCCACAGATCGGATTGCTCAGCCAACAAGGGGAGGCAACGACAGCTTATTGCATTATCAAGTCTGTAAATCTTTCTGAAAATCCTGGCTGTTTGGTGGGGCAGTTTGACCTCAGGGACAGAAGAACATGCCCTCCCTTCCAAAAATACGAGCCGCTACCCAAGGGAAAGGAAACCTCTCCTAAGTGTTTAGCAATACAAGGCGCGCTGTGCGCTCCTCAGCATCTGTCTGCAGCCACCAGGAAACAGGAATACAGCCAGCCACTAAACCACTGTGCCTAAAATATCTAAAATACTTTCCACTTGTCCCACTGGTTCGAGAAGTATACATTGCCTCCTCCCTGCCACAGCAATCAGGTCTGTAAACTGGTTCACACTAGCAGCAAATGTATAGACACAGGAGGGGGGAGTATCGAAACATAGCTTGCTTTAGTAAAACAAAGCTAAGCCATTGGGGGGAAAAAACCCACACCACTTAGTTATCCATCTTTAGAAACCTGTAAATAGGATTTGGCCATGAAGGACTTAAAATACACATACCTGCCTGTGACTAATGTGCAAGAGGTCACTCGGGCACGTGAACTGCTGCCGTCCACCAGTGACTTCCAAGGAACATGCAACAGGGAAGTAAGAAAAGCAGTCCTGCTGTCTGCAGGCTTGTATTTGTTGAATGACTGTCATATATTCATTCAATGAATATATTCATAACTTCATATATTCATTACCTGTGCCACTGGAAAGCGTTTAGAATTCCTCAAATTTGAAACAAAAAAAAAAAGTCACCACCTACTTTAGTGACAGCACAGGAAATCAGTTAGCTTAACACACTGCAATGCTTTAATGGGCTTCAGGCATGGAAAAGCAAGAAAGCCCAACCCCAAAACACCTGACTGGCTTGATATTTGTGGCAAATCACAAGCACAGCTCTGTGAGAAGCCCCAGCATCAGGCTCTGGCCACTCAAACTAGCAAAAGCTGAGTTCGTTACAAGCTCCTGTATACTCATTGACTAGCTGCTGCCAGCACTGGCTGAAGCAAAGTCCTGCTCTCCAGCCTGATTCAATAAGCCCAACATCCTCTTACGTATTTCTGTCCTATTGCAGCCAATATCTGCTTTACTCTGCCTACCCCAGCCCAGGTTCTGTCCACCTCCTGACCCATGCGTCTTTCCTGTCCACTGCTCCAGGTCTCTGCATTTCTGACGCAGCACCTTAGCCTTTCTCCTTCCAAACTGGAGGTGCTGACAGCACAGAGAAAGCAGGCTTTCTTTGGATGAATGGGATAGCAGTCCTTGAAAGCTGGGAGGAGATGCTGGGGGAAAGACCTACAAAGTTCCTGCTAGTGTAGATGGGAACATGCTTGGACATGCTCTGAGCCTCCACTGGCACCTTCCATTTGGTCTGTCAGGGCTACAAGGAGGCAGACTAAATCCTCAGCATGTGTTAGCAAGCAAATACTAAGCTCATTGAAAGTGTATTTCCACACTCCCCTTCTCCTCCCCCCCTCCCCAGGTAACAGTCACTAATCTCCCCCTGTTCTCTGTTCCCACTGCTCATAGAGAGACCATAAATGGCACCCCAACGTGCAATTCAATTGTGCTACCATTTCTTGTTATAATGGCTTGAAGAACTTCCTACGTAAGCAAGGAAAACAGGGTATTTTCCCCAATCTGATGCTCAGATTAAACAAGCAAACTACTTTAGGCAAGCTTCTCCCCAAGTTTCCAACTGAGAAAAACCAGCTTTGAAAGTGTAAAATAAAAAAATACAGTCCTATTTTCAGTTGCTGAAGTGCTAGGTGGCCTTCAGATGGCAGCCTTATTGTGACTGACATGTCTATGAAGCCACTGCAACACGCAGCCTCTGAATGCAGCGTTCAGGTAGTTACAACAGTCCGTGATAAACTGCAGTAACACAGACATTTGACTTTCTCATCTGGACTCAGGCTACTAATCCATCTCCTCTAGGACAGCCACAGAGATGACTGTACTTGGCATTCTGTCTTTTTAAGCAGAAAGGCAAAACCAACCAGCCAACCAAACCAACTCAACAAGAATAGCAAATATCCCCATCCCACAACCAATTAAACCAAAGGCAAAAACAAGCAAGAAAAAAACCCACATCTGCCCCAGAACAGATTCTTGCAAGAGTTCTGTCCGTGTGCATTGCTAGAGTCAGTAGTATACAGAAAAAATAGAAAATATTTGATATTGCATGACAGAAGCTCTATACAACTGTAAGCATTTAGTTTCTTCCCTTCACAACAGGGAAGACATTTGATTCTCAGCTTAAATACTGAATCTTAAAACATGCAAGAACTGCATATTCGTAAAATAAAAATAATAGAGATGGAATGCTTTATGAGCTTGTTTATGCTACTGTCCTCTACAGAGCCCTGTGCATATGACTTAATCATTGTTTTCCACTTACTGGCCTTGGTTATCTCCCTACAAATATCTATGTTTGCAGATGAAGAGCTCACAAAAGCTTCTCTAACCTTCAAAATAAACCAAAACAAACTCTAAACCAAACACTAAAAGAGCCCAGTACAGTCCTAAAATGCTCCATCTGTATTTTTTTACCCCAGACTACTTGAATAAAAATTATCATCATACTGCCCAGAACTGGATTCAGATAGAAGGAAAATAAAACTACATGCGAGTGTCTTTACCTTGGACACAGCAGCTCACTTGATTATTACCCCAAGTGTCATGGGTAAGGTCATAGTATTACATTCCACAAACAGCAATATCTTTTGTGCAGGCCTTTCATAATTATTTTACTCAACTGATTATTCTACATGGAATTGAAATGAGCAAAACCACCTCTGAGCAGCCTGAAAGAATGCAGTTACCAGACTACAGAGACAAAGCAAAAAAGTGGTTTTGCTTGTTTTACCAGAGAGACATAAACAAAATTTATCAACTTTCAGAAGAAAATAGGAAACAAAAGAAACGTGAACATAAGTGCTTTTTTTCCCCCCTTGTAGGAAGGACAGTGACCACATACCTGGTATAAGCCCACGCCGCAGGCAGCAGGATATCTTCTCTGGACTAGGCTGGGTGAAATTCTCCTCAGCCTTTTTTACACTGCATCCTTATGAGTAAGCACATCAGTGTTCTCCAAGATGCTTCAAATATCAATGTCCATGTTTCCATACACCACTGAAGCATCTCACTCCCCAGTTAACTACAGCAACATACCACAATGACCGGGTTTTCTCACCCAGGTCACAGCTTTCCTGATGCAATACCTCTACTTCCACTTTATTCCCTCTCTCTTGGTACCACACTGCACAGTTTTGCCTTCCCCCAACAACATAAGCACATTTTTCTCCTAGATAAGCAATTTTCCTATGAGCTTAGCACCACAGATGAGCTCTCTGGGCCAGCACAGGTACAGAGCTGCAGCAGGAAGGAAAGAGGAGGAAACCACCCTACTTAATGGCAGCAAACTGCTAACTTGCTTCAGCTGCCTCATCTAACTGACCCTACCAGTAACATGGGAAGCCCTTAGTGAGGTTAACTAGCTAGGTTTTGTTACGGTTTTGGTCCTCATGCTGTATGCAGAGTGCCATGAGAGTGCAGCTATTGCATTTGGATTAACTACTTAGAAGACAGAGAAGCGCAATGTGTTCTCAGTGCTGGTTTTAAGTGGCATGAAACTTTACAGAACAGGAGAGCAAGAGATAAGTTTGCCATTCCTGAGGATTCACTTTTCCAAGACACTCGGTATTTTGACACAAAATGAAAACCCCACAAAATCCTGTGTTTCTTGGATTCGAATAACCATAGCAACTATAAAGACAGATGATCTACGCCAACTTCCCAGAACC
Source organism: Laterallus jamaicensis coturniculus (assembly GCA_022605575.1). Taxonomy (NCBI): domain Eukaryota; kingdom Metazoa; phylum Chordata; class Aves; order Gruiformes; family Rallidae; genus Laterallus; species Laterallus jamaicensis. The sequence goes on from JAKCOX010000005.1 coordinate 11,786,545, forward strand.
CCTCTCTGGCTGTAACTAGACTGCCAAATGCTTTATCACACTAATAGGTGAGGGAGAGGTGAAGCTTTTAACGCCACTAGTCAAAATCAATTTTGGTTTTGCTATTCTACGTTCACAGATCTCTGTTACACCTACCTACTGCTGGCATTTCCCACAACAAAAACGGTACTGAGAAGGACAGAAAACCCTGGTGTGACCAGAAAGTTGCTTCGTTTAATTATTTTATTTTTTTTTTGTAAATAAAACAGAGAAGAGAAAATAAATGGATTTTTTTTTTTTTGCATGATTCAGAATACATATTAAAATCAGTTAGAACTAATAAGCCCCAGTCAACTCCCCTGGAACAGGAAAAAAAAAAGTGAAGTCAAATTCTCTCAGGTGAGTTTTCAAAACTGCAGCAATCCACCCTTTAAATAATCTTTCAGCCTACAAATTAGTTAGCACAAATTAGAAAGGAAAAAAAAAAACCCCTCAAAGATAACACTGCAACCTCAGCATGGTATCTCCACTTCTACTGGAATGCAGAGCCTGCAAGCTCAGCCCAGAAATGTGCTGTAATATAAGGACCTACAGATTATTTTGAACCATTACTTCATATCCAGCCATGGATTACATGCCAGAAGGCTTCAGCCAATTTGGAGCTCAAACAATGTGGCCACCGTTCAGTTACAGAAGTCTACAGTCTTCTGTACGAGTCCACTAAAGTCTTCAAAGCTACATTACCTGCTTCACTGACAACTAAAAATACTGTGTAATGAATAGAGACACTGCTTGCCAAAAGCATCATTAAAAATCAGTTATTTAATGTCGGTTTTCCCTATGCTGCCTCAGTTATGCCCTGGAATGCAATCCAGAGAAATCCGAACAACAGCCACCAGCTTCACAGACAAAAATGAACAGCAGCAAAAATCAGAGCTGAAATGTACCTATCTTTTCAGCAGTCCAGCTAAGGCAGTTGTATTTTAAAGTCATTTTCTCAAATACCTGTGACTCTATAACCACAACATTCTGCATAAACAGAAGTGGCAGGAAATGCTACAATTTCTCTTTTGGCTAAGTGCTGGTCTATCCTCCTTAATGTAAGGAAATACCTTAAACGATTAAAAAGCTCCAATACTTTCCAGAACTCTTCCAGCGTCTCATCTGCCATAGCCATCTCCCAACCTCCTCTACACCAAAGAAGTGCCAAAACATCACAGTAGAGCTCACAGATGTGAGCTAAAAGAAAGAGAAAGAGGATGAAAATACAGAAAGGAGGTGCCTATCCGTGGTTCTTAAACTTATTGGACTAGTACATTCCCTTTTGCCCTCAACACCGATCACCAACCATAAATCTTTTCACTTTGCCTGTTAGTGCTTTAAAAACCGGTGCATATGTATGTGTATGGTTTATATAAACACACGTCCATCAGTGTACTGGCTTCTTGTGATGATGCCCAGGGTCGGAGTTAGGTGAAGGATGAAGCCTCTGCTCCTTACCTAGGTATATAACGTCCCAAGAGTTTCTGAACAAGCCTGAGACTTTCACAGGTGGCATAAGGATGAGGCAGGAAAGCCTCATCACTGTCACCTTCCCTGGAGCTCATTGACAGCTGTTTCTCTCAGTCTAAAGGCCAGAGGAACACCAAGCTGAATTGCTTTATTAAACCTGATATGCTGCTGCACCGCACGTAGTTAAAGCAATGGAGGGAGGAGTGTGAAGAAGGAAGGAGGGGAAGAGGCACAGCGCAGCAGCCCCACCTTTGATCAGTTAAAACACAACTCCACCAAGCTTCGCCTGCTGAGAACTTGTACAGAACACTACGGAGCCCCGTATGAAAAGCTTACAAAAAGTGGCCTTGATAAAAACAAATATGGGAAAGAAAATCCTTGAGCTGACGCCCTTTCTCTTTATTAGCTTAGTTATTCTGAAACTCATAAACTCAAACCTCCTTCCTACTCCGTGTGCGCTGCAGTTGTGCAGAACCGGCAGTAAGCAAACAGCAATAGATCATCTACACTACCCACAGCACTGCAGCGTTAGCCTCAGCAGCGCACAGACGTCCAGCGAACGCTCAGGTCCTACGGGAGGGCGGGCTTCTCTCTTCTCTCAGGTCACCTAAAGGTTTGAGTGCTCTCATCTGTCTCCCATTTTTAACTGTACATGGTGGGAAACAAAATCAATGCGAAAGAGGGAAGTCTATAGAGAATGCAGCTCAACCCCTTCCTGCGAGCACAAAATTTCAGCAGCTGCCATCTTATTAACTACTGCAATTTTTAAAAGGCCTTTTCTTTTAGCCCCTGTGAAACTGAGTTTCAAGTATGCAAAAAGCAGGAGCAGTATGTGCTGCCTTCTGAGCTACGAATGCGGTGAAACCAAAGGGTGGGAAGGAGAAGCAAAAGAGTGCTCGAAGTTACATGATTTGGTGATTCACCATCTTAGTCAAACTGGGATAAGAAATACTCCAAATTGCAAAGACACCCCCCCCCCCCCCAAAATTCCCACTGAACGTACAAGCACGTTGCTTATCTGAACAGCCTGTGAGTTCCCAAACCGGAAAACTGATTAGGGGTTCGTAACTTCAGTCTGAGATCGTACCTCACATTTCAATTCACAAAACAATACAGTTGAAGGGTTCTGGTCAGCAGTTACTGGCTGCCAGACCTGTCCTTAATCCTCTGCTAATCCAAGCACATCTCTCACATGAATTACACACATATTGGAGTAATACACAACCAAATGTCATATACATGCAAGTGTCTGAATGAAAGATGAACTCCGAGTCCCTTCCCACTTACAGCTTTTCCTGTTTCAGTGCCTATATTCAGGCACAGAATCATCTGTGCTGACACCAGGTGTTACTTAGCTCAGGGAAAATGTATGTTACTTTGTGAGTATGTTTTCACTAACAGGTCCCAGATGTTTATCCCGGGATAAGGTGAAGTTTCACAAGAGGATTAGGGTGTTGTAAGACTGTGCTTGCCCACGGGAGGGACAGTCAAACAAACCATGGATCTGGTCCAGCTGCAAACTAACACAGAAGGAAGAAATGGGTCTGTCCTCCCGACCTGCTCGGTGAACCGTCTGGCCACGGAGGTACATGAGCAAGGGCTACCATTAGCAAAGGGAGGCAGCAAGAAGATATGGCCACTGACAACAGCACGGAAAACAAGACTTCCTCAGTGGCGGCAGCTCAGGTTTACACCAGCTTAAGCCACTTGTGAAGCATTAAGCTTTAGGTCAAGTTACTGTAAATTTAGGTTAACCTAAATGCACCCAATTGTCCTAACACAATCACATGTGAGTATTTTTGGCTCTGCGTTAGCAGAATGGATTTTGGACATGTTCCAGCCAAAGTTGTTCTTCCTGAACGTGACAATGCCTAGAACTTCACTGCAGGACTTGCAACACGCGCTGTTTGGTCAAGCTGAAGCTCAGATTTCACTATGACGGGCTACTGCATGTCAAAATACAACTTGCCCTGCTCCAGCTATGGCTCACAGCAACCCAACGAACTACCTTTTAAAGGGACACACTTTCTCACAGAGCATACGAAGGTCATTAGAGGCAAATGGTGCTGGAACTGAAGAGTCTCTCCATCCCTTTCAGCCTGCTAAGTTAAAACCTTTTATGCTAACTAGCTGCAAAAGGAGGTCAACACAAAACTCCCTTGTCCTAAAGGACAGCAATCACACAGGAGCACCAAGGATGAGTCGGTATGAAAAGGAGAAGAAAAATGGGAGAGGCTGCAGAGTAAGACAGACAGTGATCCACCCTTATAGGAAGAGCAAAATAAAAAGGGTTACAGGATGACTCCTTCTGTAACGCATATGAAAGACAAGGAGCATTGTTGGCCTGCGATTTAATTCTGGTATCATCCCAGTTTTGCATTTACTACTGACTTTACTCCAGTGTGAGCAAGATCAGACATAGCTTATTAACCAAAGAGATGCTTAATCCTACTTACTCATCAGGCATGAGTAAGAGCTGCGGTATTTGACCTCTTGTGGAAAATAAACATCTGAGAAATCACCTTTCTTTTCCATCTTTACAATGCTGGAGAAAAAGGCATTTCCTACAGTGTAGCCGGCGAGCACCTGAGCAGTAAGCTGAACAGCTCCTCGCAAAAGAACACAAGAAATGCGCACAGGTTTATGAGCATATGCACAGGTGCACATTAAGCATGGCAGGTGTAAGCTCTGCAATCTGCCCACAAGACTGACAGCATTCTTGGGCACTCAGTTTCATTAATGACATTCTCTGTGAATCGCTAAAGCCTATTAAAAAGCTACACTTTTCACTCGGGATGCCTTTTTCAACAAAAAAGGGGAGACTGAGGTGGGGCAGTCCACTGCTTTTCTGTGGTGGGCTGTGTGCCAACAAGGACAAGATATAACCAGATTCCCGTCATTCCCAATATGGCACCCTGTCCCCACACAAAGCAAGCTGCAAGGGCTGTCCGGCCCATCTCCCTTCCCGCAGTAGGAGGGACACACGGTGATTAAGTTCCGCCAGGGAGCGCGTTAGCCCAGAACGGGCAGAAGGCTCTGCTGGAAAATGCTGTGTTGGCCAGCCGTGTTTTCTCTTACTTTAAAGTCATCCTGAACTGGCACACCACCCTTTGGCCGGGGGGAACAGAACAGATGACCTAATAGGTCATTTTGACTTCAGTCACTAATTTCTGTGATCTAAATAACATTTTATGTTTACGGTGTTTAAAACTGAACATTTCCTAAGGATGGGTGTTGGGGTTAGTAACGGTCAGACGACAGCAGCTATCAAACCCACGGTGATGCTAAATAAGAAAAGTCTCAAACGGCTTTTAAAGCAGGAAGAAGTAGCTCTAGATACTTTATGCTTCACAGCAGAGCAAATAAATGTGCATTAGAAGGTCAATACAGTAATTGCAGGTGTGGTGTTTCATTGGACAGAAGAACGACCAAAACAGCACGATACAGCCAGCAGTGTCAGGGATAAGAAAAAGAGGTGATGTAACTGTCAATATTCATTATATACTTGGCTATTTATTTTATACTAAATACACATTATTTATTTCATATATAATGCATGCACGTGTACATATGCACACAGACAGTATCTCTGAACCATACACAATAGCATGGATGCAGAAGCAGAAGACTCTTGCACTTAAAGGAAGAAACAAGAAGGCAGATTAGGTCACAAAGAACCAAAGAACTGAAATAATGTCTTGATATTTCCTGGAACCAGTCCCAAAATGAGCTGCAGAGTTTTGGATGGGCTGCAAACTTTCCCAATACTTCCTTTGAAAACCAAGCTGGTACAGCATTCTAATAATCCAACTCAAAGGCATGGAAAACATCTTTGGCTTTTGCCAGGTTGAACTGAGGGAGGAGGAAAAAAAAAACCCCAAAAAAGGTCCTCCCAGACATTTATAAACAATTTTAATTTTTGTGCACGTTCCAGTCAGTGCCTGTATAGGAACAAGCCTGATCCCCACCATCCTCCTCAAGTAGCAGGAGTTGAAATAGTTATAAATCCAGATATTTCAAAATTCGGCAAGTGAAAACTGGGCCTATAACAAGACAGAGTAGATCAGCAGTTCATGAAACGCAGCCAAGCCTGTGCTCCTACATCCTTTCTTGAAAAAAGGCTCCCATTGATAACTGCTTGTCAGTTGACATAGAGTCCTAAACACTGGAAAATGCATAATCCTTTTCATTAACTCAGGGAGTGAGGGTGCAAACTGTGGGGGTGGTGACATGGAGCACTGTACAGACTGGGTGGCTTGCGCTCCAACAAAAATCAGAGTGCATGTCTTTTGACAATCATCTTCTAAAGATGTTGTTTAACCCCGTTTGCCAACACACACCTCTACCTGTGGCAGCACCAGTTTCTGGGAGGGCTTCTTGGGTGACCGGCTGCCTCAGCATCTCTCAGTTTGGAGAAGGACATGCAGGGGGACACACTGATAATACTTCCCTTTGATTTGCCCAGATGAAGAAAAAAAAAAAAAAAGACTTAAACCCAGTATTTCTTGCTACCATCACTGTATTTGCTGCCACTGAATCCTGATTGCATCATTTCCAAACCGTGTGGTTTAATAATCCGAGGGAAGAATTTAATAGTGATTCTGCATGAAGAGCAAAGCAGCAGTAGATCCGTACGATAGTTCTGCTGTAAAACTCTCAGCTGGAGCTCTACCAGACAATAAAAGGGAGGAAACCTCAAAATGTAGTTTACTGTTTTCTCAGGGCAAAAGAAAATGTGAAATACAGTTGAACTGTTTGGTAAATAAAACTCCTGACGCACATAAACACTGAAACTCACCCAACTGTTCTGATTGCAAGAAACCAAGAAGTTTCTTTTTCTTTTTTTCCTCCTGTGCTTATTGTAAAAAGCATGTCTCCAAGAAAATACTTTTCCGATGCTTTAAAAGGAGCGGTTTCTCCGGTTTTAAGTATCACTTAGATGCACCCCTGAATGTCTCCTAATGTCCTTAAGCACTCGACAAAAATAACCATTAGCACTCGACAAGTGAAACAAAGTAGATAATGTGCCTACTTTTTTTGCAACTTTTGTGTACACATTATTAAAGAAACAGTTGATGGGTGAGGGTTTTTTTTTTTCAATGAAGTGTTAGAATCTCTTTTTAAGATGAAACCACGGTGCACATCGAGTACACTAAAACAGCACGAAGGCTGCCGCACAAACTTCAGTGCCGATGCATTTCATAGCCGACCTACCCCTCGATTAGGCTACTCCTCAAGGGTCACAACCAGCAACAGATTAGTGAGAGCTCTAACTGCATTTCCTCCTTTTGTTACTTTGTTTCCCCAACTTTCACATCATAGCCCAGCTTCGTGTATCTGCCCCAGATCCTCCAAGGGAAGGCGAACAACCGAGCTACCGAACTAAAAAGAAATCCGGGCCTTGAGTGATTCGCGTGGGCTTTGGGAAGAAGGGGAAAGGACAGCCCGCCACTAGCCAGGGCCTGGAAGCACAGGAGCTCTTCTGGAGCTGGATGCGTACAGTGTCTCCCCAGAGGGAAGAAATCCTGAGGTCTCTCGAGCCTCCAGCCCCTTTCCTGCAGCTCGTGGAAATGACACGGGATGCAAGAAGGGATCTGAGGACAGCCTGTCCCCGCTCACGGCATGTGAGGAGTTACTGGCCGCGGAGTAGGTGGGAGCCAAGGCAAGGTACGGCGCTAAGGGCGTATTTAACAGCCTCAGTCCTGCGGAAAGGCGCGAGAAGGAAGAAACATGGTTGTGCCTCGCTGGTAACACCAGGAAAGCAACGAGATGTCAGTGAGGTTTTTCTGCTTCCTGTTTGCGAAGCAACATACACCCCCCCTTCCCTACCCCCGCTGCTTTGTATGGCTCCTGCCGGCGCTCCCTCCTCTCCCTGCCGCCGAGGGAGGCGTCCCGCTCTCCCCGCCTCCCGGCTGGCCTCGCCGGGAGATGTGCCGTGCTGCCGGGGCTGCTCTCCGGCTGGCAGGAGGCAGGACCCGCGCTCGGCTTCTTAGCGGCGGGGCAGGAGGTGGGGGCCACGCTCCGCTTTTGTTTGCCGCTGGCGAAGCGATCCCCACCTCCTCGTCCCCCGTGACGAAGCGGGGCCGGGGTCAGACAAAGCGCCCGGTAGGACGGCGAGGAGCAGAGGGGAGAGGTGCTGCCCGCGGGGCTGCGCCGCGTCGCGCAGGGGAGGAGCCGGCAGGCATCGAGCCGGCATCACGGCCGGGGGAGGATAAACACAGATCGCTCCCTGCTTTCACGTGGGGATGAGGGGGGGTAAAAGAGCCGCCGCCAGGACGGCCGCGTCCCCGCTGCTTTGTCACGGAGGACACCCCCCCACACACCGCCCCCCGCGGGGGCCGGCGGCAGCTGCCGCCCCGCTGGACCCTCCCGCACCGCCACGCCTCCCCGCGCAGCAGGGGAGGGCGAGAGGGAGGGACGTGCGAGGCTTGTAAACCACACGCTGCCATCGCACCTCCCCTCCTTCCCTCCCTCCCTCCTCCCCGCCGGTCTCCGCCGCCCATTGTGCGCCCGGCAGACGGCGAAGACCCAGCGGCCCCGTGCCCGCCCCCCCGAGCTCCGCGCACCCCCGCCCCAGCACGGCGCGGCCCGGGGCGGAGGGACGCGTCAGGACACACACGCGTTTCCCCTGCGGCTGAGTCGCCCGCTTGCCCCCGCCGCCCGAGACAAACACGCCGAGCCGCCGCCACCCCACCAGAACGACCGGCGGCCGCGACCTGCTATAAATAAGGCTCAGACGGAGCGCGGGGCCCGGCTCCCCCCGCACCTCCTTTTATTATTCATCATCGGTGCAGCCTGGGAGTGGGAAACTCCGCTTCCTACTCGCCGCTACGCTCCTACCGGCTCAGCCCCCGCCCCCTTCCCCCCTCCTCCCCCCCTCCCGCTCCACGCTAAGCTCCTTAAAACCCAAGGAAACTTTGAGAAGCGATTCAGCTCGAGCTGCTGCTCGCGTGGGGAGCCGGGCTCCTGGCACGCCGGGGCAGCCCGGGCGAGAAACATGCCCAACTTTTTCCTCCTGCCGTCGCCCCAGCCTGCGGAGCCGAACTTCCACCTTCCTCCGCGGCGGGATCTAAAGCGGTAGCCCAGCAAAGGCGCACGGCCGCCTAACCGCACGCCCCCCGCACGGAAAAAAGCCGTCGCGAAACACGCACACACACAAAACCCTGCCCGGGCTTTCGGCAGCCCGCGGAGCTCGCTCGGCACCGCTCTTTCCCTCTTCCCTCGGGGCAGCTCTTCCCTTCTGAGAGACACGGGGGAAAAAGTTTGTCCGCTCCCCCCCGCGCCCCTCCCTCCCCCCACCTACACACACACTCCCCTCTGCCCGTGAGAAGTGGCGAAAGCCACCCGGCAGCCCCCCGCTCGCCCAGCCTGACCGCGGCCCTGCCACCGATAAAGTTGAGCAGAGCCCCGTCCCCCTCCCGACAACGACGGGGGCGACCTCCAGCTCATCCCGGCGAGATACTCGGAGCGGACAGCGACCCCCCCAGCCCGCATCCCCTTACCATGATCAGAGTGTGGTTCCTCTGCTCCGCCGTGGCAGGCTCGGCATCTTGCTGCTGTTTGTTCTGATGCTGCTGCTTGGTGCCGCCGCCGGCGGTGCCCGTTTTCTTGGCCCTCTGCTCCAGGGTCCGCTGGTAGAGGCTCACCGTGTCCCTGCGCTCCAGCTCCAGCTGCTCCGCCTGGGCTTGCTGGTACCTGCTCTCGCAGTTGACATGGTGCCGCCGGCAGCCCTCGATGCGCTGCCTCAGCCGCTCCACCACGGTGCTGTGCTTGGGAATGCCGCCGCCGCTATTAGCGTTATTGTTACCGGGAGCCGCGGCAGGAGGACCGTGGGGAGTGCTGTTAACCCCGATACCGGCACCGCCAGCCCCGCTGAGGCTGCTGTTCAGGTTATTGTTGATGCAGATACTGCTGCCATTCGCGGCGGCAGCGGGGGCTGCAAAATCCCCCATCCTCTTCCCCGTGCACACTATTTTGGAAGAACTTTTTATCCTACCCTTCACACACACACAGTCTCCGCCGGGGTCCTGATGGGATACTTTTTAGAGAACGGGGGGGGGGAGGGGGGCACCACCATGTATCAGGGAAACAGCGATCCCAAGCAAATGTTTCTCTTTCCCCCCAGCCAATCCCTCTCGAGAAGCTCCAAAACATTAAAAAGAGAGGGTGGGGGGAGGGAAATAAAGAGAGAAGGTGCTAAAAGGTTATCACCAGCAACACAACCAACAAACACCTAAGAAAAAAAAAAAAAAGAAAAAGAAAAGAAAAAGCACAAGAAACTAAGCAGCAGCAATTCGGGTAGCAAACTCCAGGAGATATCAGAGCAGTTCCTTTCCTCCTCTTTCTTTTTTATAATCCATTATTTCAAAATAGATTCCGTGAGGTTTCCGGAGGTTTTGCCAAAAGCCTTCTCTCCCCATGTATAAAGAGAAACACACGCGCCCCTCCGCATGCACACGCATCCACATCCACACCCGTTCACACGCACGTTCGCACACACACATCCAAGCACACGCCGGGCACACACGGCACACTCACTCGCACTCCCCGGCATCAAAAGACAGGCAAAGCCGCTTTCTTATTGTATTTTCCTTCTAGAAAAAAGTTTTGGTGTTTATGCCGCACCGAGTTCGCAAAGTACTTTGGCTGCTCAGTTGCATTTCAACAGGAACCTAAATAGCAAATCCTCGGGCTGGGGGAAGTAAACACATGAACAATCCGGGCCGAGCTGGAAAAACAACAACAAGGGAAAAAAAACCAAAAAAAAAAAAAAAGAAAAAGAAAGAAAAAAAAAGAAGTAGAGCTCTGAAGTCTTTGCAAAACGCCGAGCTGATACAGCCTAACGCTTTGCTCTGCTTTGCCTGCTGCTGCTCCTCCTGCCACCATCACAATGATCAAATGCTCTCCTCCTCCACCTCCTCCTCCTCCATGCCAGCGGAGTGATATCAGGACAGGAGCGCTCAGTAAACACCGCAGCAGCAGCAGCTCCTCCAGGCCGTGAGGCAGACCCGGGGACAAGGTGCAAAACCCGGCACGGACGTCGCCCAGCAGGAGCGGACATGGCGCTTCTCCCCCACACACACTTCCAGCGCCCGCCGCTGCGCTCGCGGCCCGGCAGCGGCGCGGGGTTCCCGCGGGCGCGGGGCGGCGGCGGCGGGCGCGGAGAGGGGGGTCCGCCACCTGCCTCCCCCGGGGCGCCCCGCGGCCTCCCGCTGCGCGCCGGAGCTCTCCGTGCCGTGCCTCGCTCGGCGCAGGCGGCCGCCTTACCGGCCGGTAGACGGGGCGGACGCGGCGCCGGGCCCGGCGATTGCTGCGCGCTGTGCCGGAGCTCGGCGCTGCGGCGGGCACCCGGAGGCGGCGGATGGAGGGAGGGATTGGGCGGGGGGGGGGGGGGGGGGGGGGGAGCCGTAACGGCTCCTGTCCTGAGCCCCGGCGCTCGGGAGGCAGCGGGAGAATGAACGGGGGAAGAGAGGGGGGAGTGCCCGGATCCCGCGGGCGATCAGTGGGAGACAGCGCCGGGAGCAGCCCGCCGGGGCCCCGCAGCCGGCAGCAGGCTGCACCCCGCGCCGGAGCGGCGTGTGCCGTGTTTCCCTTCTGTGTAAACTGTTGCATAATGAATGCAAACAGAGCGCGGAGCCCTGTGCCTCCCAGACACGGGGCTGAACTTTCTATTTTAAACAACAGAAGAAACATGACACGTTGGGCAGGAACATTTTTCCAAGCGAGCGGTGGCTGCCTCCATATAGAGCGCGGGTGATTAATGCATCCAGAATAACATCCCGGGAAACCTAGTTTTAAACCATTCTGCAGACAAAGCTATCGCACGCACGGTTTTAATTGACTGGTATTTTCTAACGTGCGCTATGAGCTTGCACTTCCGATGATTATTATTTCTTTAAAACACACCTATATAAACCAGAATTATCTCAGAGAGACACCCTGGCTCTCTAACGTGCAGCTGGAAATACAGAAAATTGGGAACTCATACATTAGTCATGAGATCTGATTTAAACCATCTTCATTTCTGCCATTGCAGATTAGCATAGGATACTATTTCTAAGCTACTGACAGTGGTAAAGAGCTGTCTTTGTCTTCTTTAACTGCTCAGCAGTATGAAATTGGGGGTTAATTGCATTCCTGTTCCAACAATCCCTTGACGACGTTGAGATGCAAAATAAGAGTGGACAAAGAAAATGAGCATTTAGTGCCTTCCCTGCGTGGGGGCAAACCAGCACGTCCCCTCTCCCCTCCCAAAACTTTTTCCCAGTATTATCAGTTTGCCATCTGAAGCGAAGCTCCTCACTGTTCCTCCTCATCCCCGACCGCTACTTTATCACAAAACAAACAGGGAAAAATGACAGCTCTGCTCAGAAGCAGTCGGGGGGGGGGGGGGGGGGGAGGGGGGAAGGAGGAGGAGGGAACTGCAAATCCTGCGTCATTTGCAAAGATCGGTATCTATGTTAATTTGGAGCCGGGGAAGGTGGTGTGAGCTCTTCAGTAACTATTCCCTCTGACTTCACAACGCTAGTAGTTGGTTGTATAGGGATATTTGAGAAAAGATCGAATGTAAGAATGGGGAGGGAGGGGGAGGAGGGGGACTTTCGTGTTTGCCTTTTTTTAATTTTTATTGTTTGTTTTTTAACTGAAATGGAAAGTGTCAGCAGGCCAGAAACAGACAGCTGTGAACTAGGTTTAACTTAGCGAAGTACTTTTTCGGCTCCTCCGCAGTGCCCCCTGCAGCCCGGCAGCTTGGGTGCCGGCAGCCTTACTCCCAAAGATGCGCAGACCCGAAGAGCACTGCCGTCCGCAAAGAGCTAGAAACGTTTCCCGTGCCCCCGGGGTCAGAAACACGCGTAAGAGCAGTGTGGGCTTTTAGGCTGGTGGCCTGTTTTGGTTTGAGTTATTTTACTGACTGCTTGTTGGTGCGGTCTACAGAAATTGTCTGCTTTTCTTACAAATAGGATAAATACCATTTTTCGATCCACATAAATACACCTTAACTTTCAGCCTATCACTTGGGCAGCAAACACTGTGTTTTTTAAGTGCACTCTGGATTGTTATAGAATTGAATTCCAGCCTACTAAAAATTTAGGATTTTTTTAATCTCTAAGCTACTCTCTGCTCTTCCAGGTGATGATCTGAGTAAGTTTAAGTTTTATCATAACCGGTGCTTTGTGTTAAAAGTTTTGCAAACAGTTCAACCCCCAAGTTTTGTGAAAACAAACCAAACCCATCTGAATAAATTCTAAACCCGGTGGATTCTTATGAAAAGATACTTTTAATTGTCTGAGATTAAACCAAAGCTGAGCAAATACATATCCATCTATTTCCCTGCTCATTGTACAGTAACAGGGGTGATACTTGATCACTGTCCTACAGCATGCTGTTCCTAAGATAAAGCGCTGTCCCCCATATCTTCGAACCATCAACAGCATCAACATTTCATAAGAACCGTCAGTCATGCGATGTTATTTTACAGCTGTCACCCAGCACCTAAGAGCTAACTAAAATTTTTCATCAACTGTAAAGTTTTCTTTTAAAGCCAAGTATTGAGGGGCAATTGTAAAGCAGCAGAACAGAGATAAGATTTCAGAGTTCATTTTTGCATCACTTTTCATTTCAGGATACTTAAACAAATAATTACTGACTTCTGAAAAACTAAGGCCAAACCACACTATTTAGGGTACTATTTAAATTCAAATTTGGTGAAGGACAACTCTTCTGCTAAGTCTGAATAAATAAAATAAGGAATAGGGAGGTCTCAGCATTCAACTACTGATTGTAATTGAAACAGATGTTCTTCACAACCTTGACCAAACAACTCTGTTCCGTCATCAAAACAAGCACAGACTCACTCGTGATAGATGCGTGCACTTACGTTTACAACCACACACCTACGCACACTCACCTCTTATGTAGTAATTTACTATGCATCCACAAATGTGTACATTTGCTCTATAGCTTTTTTGGTCCCCCTGCCTGTACATCAGCTTTAGAAAACTATCTGCACAACTGGAATTTCTAAAGAATCGGATCAGAATTCTAAGTGATGTAAGATGAACTTGCTGATGCCAGCAGTTGAACGCTAATGCCTACCGATATCAGCTGACAGGACACTAATTACTAGTTACAGGAGATGATTGCTTGGTTAAAGGATCTATTCAGTGAGTTACGATTTTGAAAAATTATAAACTACAGGCCTGATCTGTGAAAAGATACGCAGTATGAAAATACAGCATACGTTCTCAAGATGATTATCATGACAGAGATCTGTCTAATTAGGAAGAATCTATTTTAATGCTAAGATATGAAAGAGCCCAGCTGGGAGAGGAATTTAGAGGAAGACACAGAAACATGACTGTTAAGCTGACAGCAAGTGCAGCCTAAGCATGTTCCAATGACAGCTTCTAAAAAAAAAATTCATCTCAGCATTTAATCAATAGTGGTTTCAGAACAACTACAGCCTTGCAGCTAATCCAGCTAGTCATATTAGTGGGAGGAGCTCCATAAATAATACAGAAAATATGCCTTTGCAGAGCAGCGTACCGAAACCACCTTCCTTTTGTCAGCTGAGCCAGAGGTTATCCAGGACATGGGCAACATTAAAAACATCATCGTGAGGATAAACACGAATCCCACTCTGTTAGAATCCACGCTTCAGTCCCTGGCGCTGCCAGTCAGGTTGGAAACTGCAATCGTTGTGGCAGCAAGTTTTAAACCATCTTGGGCAAGAGATTAAGCTTCAAGAGCAGCCGCCTGGGTAGAAAGAAACCTTTCTGAAAGCTCCTACTGTAATTAAATGGTTTATGTCTAAATCGATGGATGACATGGTGACACAGGCATCTGCTGGAAGGCGAACCTAGAGTCAACTATGCAGTGTGTTCACTGAATATAACTTTGAAAACCAGCTAACAGACACTTTTTGGGTCTGTAAGAAGCAGCTCTCTTACACAGTGAAGAGGGTTTCAAGTTTCTGCTGAAGGCTCTCTTGGATACGGCGCTATCCAACTGAGCACATCTTCAAAACTTCACTTGCTGCCACATGCTATTTAAATGCAATCGTACAACCGTACTCAAAAAAGAATGATGTCATTTGGAGAGCAGTTCAAGTAGTAGTAGCTGGAAGTTGATTGAAAACAAAAGCCCCCACAACCTCCATGAATGTATCTCTGAAATCCAACTACAGCACAGCAGAAATTCTCATGACAGTTGGGGTGGCCACGAGTTATGGCTGTCAGAACATCCAGAGCTGCAGGAATTCTGCATGAGATGAACTGAGTCTGGAGCAAACAAAATTGCTCTGAACAGTTAAAGAAAAAAGTCTTCAAGGCTGCAAGGGAGCAGAAGAACAAAACAATGAAAGGAGGAAGGGGAAGCAACAAAGAAAAACAGAAAGCGAGTTAAAATTATAAAAGTCAGAGCTTTAAGGCATTGCAGGAAGTGGAGCAATCATTATGTGTAAATACAAACAAACCCCGAATGCCCTCAGAACTATAGCTTCCCAGCCTATTCGTCCCAAGGTGCAGTACATGGGGAATCCAATACAGACGCTTTACAACATCTTCCCAGTTGTGGTGGTTTAGGCCCGGCTGGAGGCCACATACTCACCAAAGTCGGTCTATCACTCCCCTTTGTAGTTGGACAGGGGAGAAAATACATACTGAGAGGCTTACGAATCAGTGTGAGGACAGGGAGAAGTCATCCAGTCCTCAACAACATGGGCATAACAGACTCAACACAGAGTGAAGGAAAGAAAACTATCTAATTCATTACACTACACTACAAAGAACAGTGAAACCGGAATTGGGAGCGTGACCAAATCGTAAAACAAATGCAACCAGATCTTAAAACGCTTTCCCACCACCACTCCCTCCTTAGCAGACTTCAGTCAGGGTTTTTACTCCCGTCTTCCCTCCTGTTGTGGCACAGGGGGAGCAGGGACTGGTGAAATGGGATTCTCAGTAGATCCTTCCCCCCTCACCCCTTCCATTCTCAGCAAACTTCCCTTTAGGCATGATCTTGCTCCCTTCTTCTCCCCGCATTGTGGCACAGGGAGGGGGGCAGGGACTGAGAAAATTGGGGTTCTCAGTCACTTCCTCATGAGCTGTTTTCCTTTTCCAGATCTTAAAACACCTCTACGTTCCCCCCTGCTCCCTTCTTAGCAGACTTCACTCTAGTCATGATTTCACTCCTTTCTTCCCCCGCATCATAGCACAGGGTGGGGGCAGGGACTGGGAAAGTGGGGGCTTTGGTCACTTCTTGGCCAGGGGGGCATTCATTCCACACAGTCCCCTTGCTGCACCGTGGGGTCTCACCCATGGGAGACAGTCTTCCATGAACTTCTCCAATGTGAGTCCTTTCCCACAGGGCCTTATCTCTTCATCAGCTGCCCTGCCGTGGATCACTGCTATGGTGGGCAGCAATAAATCACAATGTCTCTCCAGTCCTCCACGGGGTCACAAGCCTCCCCCCAGCAAACCTGTTCCGGCGCAATTCTCTCTCTCTCATCTCTGTGTCTCTGTTTCTCTTCATGGGCTGCAAGTGCTGGCAGGGGCTTGCTCCAACGTGGGTCACAGCATCTTCTCCACCTGCTCCATCCAGCATGGAGCCTCTCCACGGGCTACAGGTGGGGTCTCGGTCTTTTCCATGGGCTGCAGGGGGACACCTACAGGCTGCAAGGGCATTTTTCTCTCCGGCACCTGGGGCGCCTCCTCCCCTGCTCTCCCGGGCCTTGGAGTCTGCACAGCTAATTACATCTTTTCACTCCAGTGGCAAAATGCAGCTGCCTACAGTTTTTTTTCTCCTGTATGTGAATCACAGAGGCGCTGCGACCATCTCAGATTGGCTCGGCCCTAGTCAGCAGCAACTCTGGCCTTGAATTGTCTGATGTTTATAGTCTGGGGCCTGCAGAGCATCCCAGCAGCTCCTCACAGCAGCCATTTTCTGCAGCCCCCATTCTCTCCCAGCACCCAGCTACGCACAACTGCGACACCGGTTGTGAACATCACCAAAGGCTCCAAACCAGCAGGACTGGCACACGGACTGAGACAGGCACGTGCAGCTCAGTGCTCTGCTGGGTCAGGGCTGGAAAAACACAGGGAAGGAATGCAAAACGTGTGCTTGTTCTCTCCTGTCCCGATTACAGATAGATCACAAGAACAACATCAAAAAAGTGTGAATTGGCATTGTTAACCATGCACTAGCCTGTCAGATTTGTGTTACTGAAAGACATCCTAGTTGAGGAAGTGGAATCAAGATAATCAGTCCCAATATACCCCAGTAGGTCTTTTTCTAACTTTGAAAACCTGGTTCTGGAGCAAACAGCTGTAGGAGATGCCCATGTTAGCAGAGAGCGTGAAGGGGGGAAAGGAAAATCATTGATTGGGCACAGGCCTCCTCTAAGCCTTTGATCTGTCACACTGATCTCAAGAGAATAACTGGGTTGTAGTGGAGGAGGCAGGGAAGTGGAGAGGAGTTTCAGAAGATACTGGGAAAAAATCCCAGAGGGATGCTTTGGGGGCTTCCTTGCAGCTCACATTAGAAATACTGTGAAGGAACTTCACTTTCTTTAGCCATTTTTAGACTCAGCAGCCCACTGCTGCTCAGTAAAAACTTCCCTGTTTCCTTTAGCTTGAATTAACAGGCCAACAAGCAAAAAATCCCTCATCAATAAAATCAAGTGCCAACTTTGGCGATGACAAAGAAGTTGGGGGATTTTTTTTCTTCTCTCCAAAACACTTGCTGTTTAGATGTCAGCAGTTAGTAAGCATTTCAGAGTGAACATGAGCGCTTTGAATTTTCTGAGCAAGAAGAGAGACTGAACCTATTGAAAAATATCATTCTTCTTCCTTCAAAAGGGAGGTTGATGTCTGTTCTGTGATCCTTAGCATAACCAATCAAGTTTATTATTCAAACAAGAATGTTTTTATAAATTCTTAAGTTACAGGGAAAAAGACATAAAGGGTCATTTTTGCAGTGTAAGATACACCTAAGTTCAGTCCTGAAGACAGAGTGATGTGGTATTTTCCTCCCTGTGCCGATGTGCTGACAGACAGTACCACTGTATCACTGAAACAGCTGCAGTTTGCAATCTATAAATACACACATCTATCACACACATTTACAAACCTGTATTAAGAGTATATCACTGTGAGGTTGCAGTCAATGAGTTTAAAACCACCAAAATCAAAGCACTTATGCAATCTTCGTTTGGCTTCCTTGCGCAATCCAGGGTATGATGAAGATGAAGTCTTCAAATGCGCCCTTACACACTCTTTTTCCACAGGATGTTCGATTCATTCTGTACGCAGAATTGTCAGTGCCCACCAGCCAGCAGCCATTTAATACAGTTGCTTTCCTTTTTGTTCCACATATCACCTCCTATCTATCTACTAATCCGAACCCTAGCCACAGGCATTTCCTCAGAATGGCCACCACTACTCCTGAGAGTTTCAGGGGTACCAATAAACTGATTTTCACAATTCATTTGCAAGTGAGAGGACAGTGCTCTTACTCACGTTCGAGTAAACTGGAAACCGAAACAAAGACATGAGGCTTAAATGGCTTTGCTAAAATGCCTCATTTGAGCTGAGTTTTTAAAAGACTTAAAGCACACGGTGTTTTATAAGAGCAGCCCACATCAGCCTCAGTTGAATCTGTCGGTGCTTAGCATTTGTGCTAAGCAGAACCCCCTTTGAAAACTTGGAAAACAAGGAATGCAATTAGCAATCATCTGCAAGAAGCAGAGTTCACATGAACTGGGTAGCATCACTGAAACAGCTCAACTTTTCATCTCAAACACATGTAGTTCAGTAAACTCCAGACAAAACCAGACATCAGACCTTATGGGAAAGAAAGAAAATATTCCATACTGGTTTTCAGTAATATTTTAAGAGAAATATTTTTGTCCCACTTTTTATGTAGACTCACCTTTCAAACAGCCTTTGCTGAAGCAAAGTCAAAACGTGCTGGGTTTAGATAGTACTGCTCAGGGAAAAGTTTGAAGCCAGAAAATGCTAGAGATAAGGAACTGATAGAACATGAAAATCCCTAAGAGGATACAGAAAAGATCCCTCTTCATGCTTCGTCATATTAACCGAAACACAAACCCTGTAACTACTAGCTACATTAAAAGCCAAGCCTGCATTCAGGCTATTTCCAGAGTCACTAAAGTTACTAGACAACATTCATCAGGAGTCTAGGACACCTCCCATCTTTAGCTCAGGCTTGCAGTTAACTAATGGTTTACAGCAAACAACAGCTGATTAGATTCCAGTTAAGGGGAAAAAAAATCCTTCTCATAGTATGAATAGTGAGACTTTAAATAGATTACATATGGGAGCTGTTGAGTCTCCATTGTTGAACGCTTTAGGAAGAGATTAGACAAATTTGTCAGTAAGGACACAAATGTAATTGATTTTGCCATGGAACAGGGGGTGATGGATTAGGTGAATTCTTAAGGTTGATTCTGGTCCCAACTTCTCATAATATTACAATTATTTAGAGAACTTGAAAGTTATAAATATATTTAAGCAGCTAATAACTTCATTTATTTAATTCTGACTTTGATGTATAATGAGACTGTTACACATGAACTTATGTGTTGGTTCAGAGCACAGGTCCTTCTGGCACTCAGCTCTGTCTCCCACAGAATGTGGGACATTCAGGAAAAGACAGACCAGGGTGAGCACATACTGCCTCCCAACCTTCAAACATTTTCAAGTCAGGTTACGTGATTTATCAAGTTAGTAGACTTCGCAGTGTCTCTTCCAAGTTGTTTGGGGTTTTTTTTCCAAGTCTCTTCTTGCACCTCTGTAAGCTCCTTGATCCAGAAAACCATGAGGAGGTGCACCACAGGTCCACATAGTTTGTCTGAAGAACCGGTTTATCTAGTTTGTTCTGAATGAGGCTTTTCCTCATGCTTGTTTTAGAAGAGACAGAAGCAGCGAATCCCACTCCTCTCCAGACCTCTCAGTTCTGCAGACCTCTTCTCACATTCCCCCCATGTCAGCTTTTTTTTCCAAATGAAGATTCATGGCTATCAAATGGATGGAGTTCCTTTCATGTTGTAATAGAAGTCACAGCACATCTCTGATCATTCTTGTTATCTCTGAATGTTCAGTTCTAGCATCTCCTGTCCCAGAGAAATGGACCAGAACTGCATACAGTATTCAAGTCTGTAAACCTTGGATTTTTACAGTAGCATATGGACTTGAATCATGATCCTTTCCAGTTGTTTGTGGAGACAGGATATGGGGCAATGGCTTCAAGTTTGCACACAGGAAGTTCTGCACCAACATGTGGAAGAACTTTTTCACAGTGAGGGTGACAGAGCCCTGGGACAGGCTGCCCAGGGGGGTGTGGAGTCTCCTTCCCTGGAGATATTCCAGACCCATCTGGACGCCTCCCTGTGTGACCTGTCCTAGGGAGCCTGCTCTGGAAGGGGGTTGGACCCGATGATCTCTGGAGGTCCCTTCCAGCCCCTGTGATTCTGTGATTCTCTGATTCTGTTTTGTTCTCTGTTTGTTTCATAATCATTCCTAACCTGTTATGTTTTGGAGTTTTTTTTCTTCAATTACTACTGAGTGACAATTTTGTGGAACTGTGCACCACAACCCAGAAGTCTTGTTCCTAAAGACCTTTGGGCTTAGAAATGATTCAAGATACAGAGATAGGATTATTATTGCCCAAATGTATCTCTTTACAATTCTACACTGAGTTCCACCTCTTGTTTTATTGGACAGTCAATCTTTCTTCAAGGTATGTAGTCTCGCTTGTCCTTACTACCTTGCATAGCCTCCTATGGTCAGCAAAGCTTTGTCACCTCACTGATTGCTTCCCTTCTCCAGGTCATTTAAGAATATACTGAACGATACAGGTTCCAAGAAAGACACCATATAGAATTTCACTAGTGATCTCCCTCCTGTGCAAGAACTAGCCGCTTACTGCCACTCAGTGATGGTCTACCCTCTGTTCACGTCTTTTAAATCATAGGCTCATCCATTCTAGCACCTTCCTTCTTATGCCAGTGACATCATCATGTTGTTTAATTTTCTTTAAATGCTTTGGTAAAAAGATATATGCATATCTGAATATAGATATGCATGTGTGTATGTGTGTGTGTGTATGTATTCATTATATACAATTGTGTGAATAGAAGTATAGGGTAGATGTGGCTGGTAACCTGGGCAGCAACTGTGAAAACACTTCTGTTTCTTCCTGAGGACATGACATGAGTGAGGGTTCATTTAGACCTGATCTCATTCCTGAGCTCCCCCGAAATACACACTGATAATAATTAGCATTTATTGCATGTAGCTGTTAGTTCCTTCTAAGCATCATTATTCCTCTTTGCAGAGCAATTACAAGACACAGAACAGTGAAGTAACAAAAGACAGTACCTATGATTCTTCATTTCACTCTGCTACCTGTATTGGCACGTTCTTTGTCTACAAGGAACCACCAACTTTGCAAATCTAGCACTACAGACCAAGAATCCCAAAGCACCATCTCTGGCTAAGCACGCATTCTATAAACGATGACCCATAAAAACTGAAACAAACAACAGCATTTTTAACTTTTCCATGGTGCAGCATCAAAACCTGTCTGTACAGATTTTCTTTTTTCCTAATTCTTGTCCTGTGAGATGTACAGTCATTCCTCTTCTACTTCACCTTTCTGACTCCCATTTCTTCTATTAATCTATATTAGTCATCCAGAACTGAGTAAAAACATGTCTTAGTTTTGCATGCCTCACTCACTGGGGGATAACCTGTCAGCCCAATAGTTCTGCATATCAGTCTACACTGACCTGGGGTCTCCACCGTTTTTTCACAGTAACTTCCTTGCTGGTGTTTTGTGTGTTGGGTCAGTACACTGACCACAGCTCAATTTTGGGCGGTAGTTACCTGCTTCACTAGCCAATCACCTTGTTTTGTCAAGTTTGTTTTGTCACTTGTTTGTGCAAGTGACAGAACTTCTGTCACTTGTTTGTGCAAGTGACAGAACAAAAAGTGTCTTTTTGTTACAGGTTCAGTAGGGGGTTTTTTTGAATCTACTTTCTGGAAAAGGTGGCACACACTATCCCATCCTCAGCTAGGATGGCACCAGGAGTTGGATACTTTTTTCTCTGAATTGATCCTTGTCAGCCATTGTGAATTATCCATAAAAGCAGGGTCACTGACTTCACTTCCATAGAGAAGAAAAAGCTGAACTGTACACCAGTGGGTTAGCAGTGTGTGATATTTATCAACTCATCCAGTACTTTCAAGCTCTAGATATGGTTTTATTAAGTAGCATTTTGACGCTAAGTCAAGCTCTATGTCACATATCATCTCAAGCTGCAATACCCAGAAATTACTCCCTTTAACCCCATCTCACCAATTTTTTCCCAAGTGTAGGCATCTATGCACACTGCTTACTGCAAAAAAAACCCCAAAACCAAAAAAGGTGCTTTTTTTTTGTGGGGCATCTTTGGTGTTTACCAGCATGCTGCTTCTTCAGTTTCTATGTCAGTGGCACACTGATCAGCTGCTGTACGATCAGGTACCTTTACATGTATAATGGCATCTCATGATCCACTAAAACTAATTAGGTTGAATACTGTATTTATGGAAGCATGCAACGTTGTGCAGATAGAAAAAAATTAAGAAGAAACTTGAAGAGTATAGAGTGTCATTCCACAAACAGCAAAGATACTGAATCGGCGGAGTTAATTATTCTTCATCCATCCATCCACATCATTTAGCTACTAGAGGAAAGTCCATTAGAACATGTACAAACTCTACAGACTTATTTATTTGCACGGGGTTCTTCAATGACATTCTCTAGTGGTGACACTGAAGAGCCAGGAACTGCACACACAGTTTCCTCATTTTCCTGCCTTGTGACTCAGAGAGGACTGTCATCTCTCCTGCGCTGTGCAGTACAGGAACTCGACTGGAATTTCATCTCCAAGACATGGTAACAGTGCAAGCCTGGTACTCTAACAATATTTAAAATTCCCTTACAGACACTGCTAATTTACTGATTCTTAGCTCTGCTGAATCATCATCACTGAAAGTCATGTCTCCCCTTAATCACTGACAGAAAGCAGTGCTTCTGCAAGGGCAGCGTCAACAAAGAACAGGATTAGGGTAAACTGACAGTAGCTGTATCAACTCCTATACAATCATTTTAAAATTATCTAAAATCACTAACCTTTCACTTCTGGAGCATGAGGTTCAATTCAGTGTTTAGCCATGCACGGAAATGAGTTTGGCAATCTTGGTTTAGCCTCCACAGAATCATTGGTATAATTTGCTGTGATTGGCAGATTTTGCTGTGGAGAAAGAGCGAATATGAATTAGAAAATAAAAGTGAGGTTTTGTCAGGCTGGAAAATCAAACATCAGTAAATCTGAATGTCAGAAACACAGAGAGCAAATTCAGACCTGAAAGCTGGGACCCACATGCAACCCTCACACAGACAGAATGAAAAGGAAATAGAAGGCAGGTTGTACTGCAAGCACAACGCAGATGAGCATGGCATCAATGGAGCAGTCACTGCAATAGTACTGTGAGTATGATGGTTGCACACTGATGGACTCCTGAACTCCTCAAAATGTGTGGTGCCTTCCTATCCACAGGAAGTGCTCTCAGTACTGCCTGCTCAAGTATGGTGGGCAGCTCTTGGGAGCTTTGGGTCTCATACATTTTGGGAAAGCCCTGCCTTTAGCCATCACCATGAATTACAGGATGCTGCTTAGAATCAAAAAATTAGCAGTCTGTTTCTAGACAGCGAGGAAGACCACAAGACCTCTTTTCCACAAAGAAGCACGCCTTACAAGTTAAAGCCTAGAAATACACATGAAAGAGAAAAAAAATAGAAAAAGTATAAAAATAGGAGTGATAGAGAAGTGAAGAACCCCCTCATCCGTCAAAATCCTCTTCTCACTTGCTTCGGGTGACTAACTCTAGGATTTGAACCCAAGCCTCGGATATGAATGAACCCAGGTGACATTCACTGAACTTCCCCAGTAAAGCCAGCGGATGGTCTTTTGACTCAGGCTGTACACACAACTGCTCTGCCATTAACTTTTTCACCTTTCACGCCTTTTCTTTTTCTCTTCTTCTTCAACAAATACTGAACTATGAATAGTTAGGATTCTTTGAAAGTAACCACACACTGATGCACTGTCACCTCAAAGTTTAAACAGAACTGAAAGACGGTACCTTTTCTCTTGTGACTCAAGTCAAGACACACACCTGGCGCAGATGGTTCTTACCTTCACACACACTTTCAAGAAGGAACAATGTCCTATTTGCTTACACAACAAAGGGTATGGATTCTGACTGGATCGCTGTGTGTTACTGTAGTATAAATAACTGTAAAACTCACTTACACTTTTCACTTACTGCTATGTCTAATAAAATAGACCCAAGGTGAAGAAAAAGCTAGATAAATGCAAGAGGTTGGTTGGTTTAATGTGAATATTAGCTGCAACTCTTTCAGTAAGATTTAACTGGCTTACTCTAATAAAAGCAGTAACGCCTTGCATACAGCAAGCACCAACAAAGGATGTCTAAAGACCCACCGCCTCTGCAGCTCTTCAGATTATATTTAGCACTCCGCAGTCATCGTGTTATGTGGGGAACCCCAAAAATAAAACTCTAGTAAACCTAACTGTATTTGCTACTCAGCAAGGAAACAGCTTCTGTTTCCATCCAAAAGCCTGTATGAAATCCTGTCAAATTCACAGGGCAATTCAACCTGTTCTATGCTGAGTTTAACGTACAAGAACTTCCTGCCTTGCACAATGGTAGTCTGTATTTAAATCCCTGACAAAGATATTCTGAGCTGTGATTTGTTGTAGTAATTTTGAAATTATTATTTCCTCTCCTCTTGGCTATGTCTTCTGCATCCAGAATTGGTATCAGTGTATTTTCTCCCATGAACACCAGTTAGGTTGGCATTGATGTCCTTTTTTACTGCCTAGGTGCTTTGACAAAGGGCTGCTTTTGGGAAGAGACAGTGCCACGACCATCAGGAGTGAAATACCCTGTCATACTCCTATGTTGCAAGATAAAAAGCAGTCTTTCAGCCCACCTCATTTTCTTAATGCTCCTTCAAGAACTATAATTTAACAACCAAAAAAGAAACAAAGCAAAAGAAGGACAGCAAAACCTAGTGTAACCATCCTTTGGCTAAGCCCACCGGGCACATTAGAACCTAATCCACCGTAGTCTTATTTAAAAATGGGTGGCTGAAAGGTGCTGTAGGATTTATAAAAAGAAAACAGATTGGCTCAGAGGCTGATGCCAAATAACTCATTGCCTGAGTTATCACTCTTCAATCAAAAAGTATATGAAGAAACTACATAAGTCATTTAGACAGCAATCACCATGGAGTTAACGCTGGCCTCTCATGTCAGCGATGAAACAGCCAAAATCCCTGACAGTGGTGAGTTATTCCTTTTATCGCTGGCAGAGCTGCCAGAAGAATCATCAAGGCTACAGGCATGGAAAACACGAGGCCTCTCCAAATCAGAGTGATGAAAAGACAATGTGTTTTATTACTTTAAACTTTATAATTTAAGTTTAGAAAAAAATACCACGTCAGCCATAGTTAGGCAACAAAGTGATTAATTTAAACCCAGATTTTCGTTCCTGTAAGGAGGCTTTCTTCCAGACTGGGATCTTCATGGTTCTGTTCCTACCTCCCTCTGCCCCCAATCTCTCTCATAACTAAACACGTCCTTTTCAGCCCTGACAAAGCCAGTATAAAATATTGGGTGTTTTATTACAAATTGTAATTCAGTGACTTTGGAGGTGGATTTTCTTTCTCTAGTTAGTAAGGACTTAGTATTGGAAGATGATTTTTTTTGTTGTTGCACTTCAACATTGCTAGAGAGGTCAGATACTGTAAGCAAAGGTAGAGGTGTTTAGAAATCTTTCTCTGCCTGGCCTGGTTGCCTTTAAAATACTAAAGAAAGAACAAATATATTAATTCTCTTGGATAGTTGTAAATATTTGCTTTAAAAACCTAGCACATACTGAAGAAAAGCAAGTTTTGTGGGCCTGATTTCAATTTGAGCAGAATTTCAGTTAATAGTTTTGCACATATAAACCCTCTTTTAACAGTCCATAATATTAAACTGAAGACAGAATTGCTGAAGAACTTTGTTATTTTTTTCCCCTATTAAATCAGCATTACAGACTTTCAGCAGATGTCTTTAATAGACATCGTTGTTAAAAAAGGTATTTCATAAAATGAATTCAGACCATTTCTTTAGCATTACTCCCACCACTAAATGTGGAATCTCTCTTGGATCTTCAAGTCATTTACATTTATGCTTGCTGCAAACAAACAAAACCTCATCTCCAGATACTGCAACCTCTGTCAGCAGCCATACTATTCCTTTTTTTTAAAAAGCCATCCTTGCTTCCATTTAGAGTAACCTCCTGTTTTTACAGGTTTAAAAGCTGGCCTTTAGAATGTGTTCTAGTAAAGATGTTTTAGCCCATAAGCATTTTGTTTTTCCAAGTTGGGAAAAATATCCATCTTCTTTTTAAGCTCCTGAGCGCCAAGGAGGTTTTATAGTGTCAGGTATTTTTCTGAGCTTTCATAACTCAAAAATAATGTCAGTTTTGAGTGAATTTCTTCCAATGCATCAGCTAACAAATATGTACCTTTGATTTTTTAATGTTTGGGAAATGTTATGAATTTTTTTTTCATGGCAAAAACCCCACCACAGGTGATGTCTCTGGGTCTAACCATCAGTAACACTACATGCCTGAGATAAGGACACAAAGTCACACTTCTGCTCCTGCCAGAAAATAAGCCTTGTGAACATACAGTTCTTTATCTCCAACATTAGGCTTTTTATTCACCTAAGAGAATACAGATTTATGAGCTACAGATCTCCTCTCTTTCCCTTCCACCTGACTATATATAAACTGGGAGATGTCGAATACTCCTGAGTTCCTCAGTCTTGACCAAATCTTGCCTTCATATCACTATCAGCCATCTCCCTCTACAGCCTGATCTCCACAGAGACCTTAACGCACGATCGGACGGGAATAGCGACAAGTCCTTGTTCTGGACAAGGAAACAGGATCTAGGACAACCTTAAGGAACATCATAAGGCACCAGGAGCTCTGCAGTTAGGTTTCTCCAGAGTAATTCTACTGAAAACAGTGAAGTTATTCTTACACATTTTTTATACATATAAACCCATGTATTTTTAAACTGAGTAAATTAGAGTGGTCCATCAGGAGTACATAATTCTCTTACATATTTGTTGTATGAGTGAAAGAGAAACAACGGCATAACAGTTAGACAGCACTGTGGTTAAATCCACCTCCCCCATCACAGACTTTAAATGCTCACCTTATAACTACACTTGTCTCAACAAGAGACCTGTAAGGTTAAATGCATTAAATACCAAGGCACACAATGACTTTGGACCAGAAATACCACTGATGCAGTTTTGTGAATTTCCTTGATGTTGGAATACAAAAAGATGCTGAAAGCACATTCAAAAATTCTTAGTACTTTACACTAAAGCTATGAAGACACTTTCACTAGCTTTGAAGAGCATCGTGGCTCTATGAATCTGCTCTTGAGTGCTGTGTGACTTGCTCATATAATACAGATGCTTTAAAAGGTTGGTCACCCTTTGCTGCACAGACCCTTACAGAGATATTCACAATACCTTTAGTGTCTTAACTTTTTCTGGCAATGGGCCCTTTAACTGCTTAAGACAATCAGTTGTAGGATGACACTGCAGCAACTGAGTTTGTTTCATAGAACATTTCAGTAGGATGGGACCCACAATAACCTAGTCCAGGGCTGACCAAAAGTTAAAGCATGTTATTAAGGGCATTGTTCAAATGCCTCTTAAATACTGACAGGCTTGGGGCATCCACCACCTCTCTAGGAAGCCTGCACAAAGACAGGTACTTCCACATGAGCAGCACCTTAGCTTTGTGGTTGAAGGGTCACCAGTTCAGGGTCATAACTATACCACAGTCATTGGTTTCAGTCAAGGCACTGGATTTGCAGACTTCAGAAAAATAGTCTTCGTTTAACTGTGATCATTATTTATGTTAAAATGTAAATAACTTTAAAAACTGGCAAGAAAATGTAAAGAAAATTAAAATGAAAGCTACTTTCTTTATCCTCTTAATTCTACTTGGGGAAAATTAAAATGAAAGCTACTTTCTTTATCCTCTTAATTCTACTTGGGGAAAATGTCTGTGAGAATTTGTAAGTAAACGATGGAATAAAACACCCAAATAACTACCCAAAAGCCATGATTGCCACTGAGGCATACTCTTAACTCATACTCTGAATTCTTGTACTCTTTCATGGTGCTGTAATGAAGAAGCCTCATCTTTTAAACAGCAAAGTGCATCTGAGAAGCTTGTCCAAAGCATTCTAGTTTTAATACCTGTGGCTAGTAGTAAGGCAGCTGTAATAACCTTGAGGTGTCCCCTAGACTCAAGTCAGCTGTAGCTGCCTAGCTACACAGAGCAGTAATACAGCACTGCTGTATGAGGGATGAAAAACAGGAATTGTTTGATAGAACTGCTGATGCGATTAGGCAACACCTGAATTAGTCAGCCACATAAGAGAACTCATCTGGATGGCCCCGAAAAGTGTCTGCATCTGAGAGACAATGAAATTAAAAACCAAAACCAACCCACAGCCAAGTCACGGTTCTGCAGGACCCCCAAATATCATCTGGCATGGCAGATCATCTTGCTCACCTTTACATCTTTTCTCCACTCTGCACCTTGGCTGCTTCATCTGCTAAAGACATAAATCACAGCTGCCTGGAGGGGCCAAAACTTAGAAGGGTGCAACCACAGACCAGGGAGTTGATGACTGACTCTGACATCTGAGAATAGCTCCGAGTAAGCTGCTGCTTTTCTATCAAGAGTGGGATCATTTTTTCCCCCCTCTAGGTACACACATTTCATAGCAACACATTGTGTTGCTATTTAGGATGCACTAGCCACTTCCATTACAAATGTTCTTTTCCTGAGATTTATAACCAGAGCTTTTGTCACAACATCCAATGCCAGACAAAACTTGCCTCCTTTTGGGTTTCATTGCAAAACCAGGACTACAGCCACTTTCACAGAAATTTCTGCAATTCTTTGGGTGAGCTTGAGACAATTACTAGGTGATGTTAGAACAATACATAGCTTAAGGTCAAGAGTCAGCAAAACCTCTTCAACTCCAAATTGATTTGACTGTTTAAAATTCAGAAATGAGGAATCCTCTGCATTCAAAGCAGAATCGGCATTGAGTGGAGGGCTGAATCCAATGATTGAAACCAAAGAAAATGTTTGAGTGAACCCCAGTGAGAATCAAAATAGCTGCATTTTGCACTGCTCTATTTATAACTCTATAATTTTAAATGGTAAGACCAAAAATAGTCATTGCAATATGTCAGCTCAATGTGATTTTTCTTTCCAAGAGATATAAATCAGCCTTTTTTATTCTTTTTTTTTTTAAAGAGAGTAGTAAAATAAATAATAGTTTTCCAGATAGTTTTAGAGGATTTTTTGTTGCTAATGTTTTAGTCCTTTGTGGCAGGAGTTCCTGGCATCTGAATATGGCCTTTCCCTCATCTGACTTCATTTAGGATATACATCTGTCAAGGGACTTTCAGAAATATGTAATGATTCAACAAGGCAGCTAGTTCAAGTGGGGAATAAGTAGGCTTTCACCCTCCCCTTCACTCTGTGCCACTGTTTCTATTCTCTCCACCTCCACCGTAACCCTTAAGCGCAGCGGATCTGCAGCCAAGCATTGCACGCTCCCCACAGCCAGCAACTTCCTCTGAAGCTGCAGTGCGTAATTACAACCAGCTGCTAAGGGCTGCTGAGAGCAGGACAAGCAGCACCTTTCCTGCCCAGACAGTAACCCCCAGGCTTTGCTACAAGGACACCCCCAAGGAGGCTCCCACATTCTCGCAGTAAAAGTTAAGAACGAGTGACAACCT
Source organism: Laterallus jamaicensis coturniculus (assembly GCA_022605575.1). Lineage (NCBI taxonomy): Eukaryota > Metazoa > Chordata > Aves > Gruiformes > Rallidae > Laterallus > Laterallus jamaicensis. The sequence continues at coordinate 11,816,030 of JAKCOX010000005.1, forward strand.
CTCCCCTCCTATCCCCCTTTTCTCATACCAATGGAGATAAGGAAAGGACAGGGTATTTCAGCCTCCCTCCCCCAGGTCCATTGATTTGAAGGGAAGAAGGGCTCCTGCTATGGCCTCTGCTGCTGCTCTGTGGGACCCGCTACCAGGCTGCTCTGAGGCCGGTGACACACACACTGCACATGCTGCAGCGTGCTGTGTTACGGAGCCGTGGCACAGACAGGGACAGCAAACAGAGACTGAAGACTCTTTCTGAACTGTATTTGTGCCTGCGAGCTTCACCAGCAGTGCAGGATTTTATCTTTTGGAATGCAGAAGCCTTGCTGCCAGTTGTTGAAGTTCACAGTAAACCTCAACGATACCCTGAAGTGTCTGGTACTCAGGGACTTTGGGTAGACACAGTCGGTGCAGACTGCCAATGTTGTGCAGTTATGTAGGACTGAGATAACAGAACGCTTACGTGCTGAGGAACTATCTTCAAATCAAATGGATCCCTTAAGAAAGCAATACCAGATGCATTCAAACAGAAAAATCTGTGATGGAGTTAAGGACAACAAAACTTGCATTCTTACCCTCACATCATGTTAGAATTACAGAATTACAGCGTAATTCAGGTAGTAAAACTGTATCTTCTGTGGAACTGTAAACTCAACCTTTATAGACAGGTAGATACAACCCATGTGAGAGAATCCTACAGCACATGAAACCACCCTGGATTTTCTCTGACAGGTTGCTGAGATGCTGGGTTTGTTTTCCAGAAAACCCCAGAAAATGCTAGGTTATTGGAGAGCTCATAAGGCTTCATAAACAGAAATTTCTGCAAGAGGAGAATACCAAGTGTCCATAAACCCATGGCATATAGAACAAGGGCTCCTGGATAGAGCATCAGTATTGGCTGCATCCACTTGCAATGTCAAGTAACAGTAAATGAAAGTATCAGAAGTGCCCAAGTGATTCGGGAGCGCAGCACCTATCATCAGAATGGCTTTTAAAATTTTGGGAATATAACATTTGGTAGTTGGGTTTGGTGCTTATATATACTTTTTACCTTCCTGGGTAGAGCAGCACAGTCAGAAGAACAAATGAAATTGTCATTCCAAAGTCATGATGGTTTTTTTGTGCCATAATACGTAGCTGTATGGGAATCCTGTCCGGTTCACTGCCAGCGCTTTCCCCATGGCTGTGAACATGCCTTTCAAGCTTTCACACCATGCTCCTCGTTTGCACTTGCACTGCCTGTACAGTACACACACACTGGCTTTGCTCTGCCTCTTGCTGCACCATGAGGGAGGCATTGCATTCTCCTTGCTTCTCAGGCCACAGTTTTGCATTATGTTTGCTTTGGCACTAAAACAGGCTTAAGGAATTGCCCTCCACTGTTTGCCTTGCCCACTCTGTTTATCTTGATCCATTTCAGTGATTCCCTTCCTGCTGACCCCATTAACACTGGCCAAAGAGGGAAGCAAGAGGTGGTAAATTGTGGTAAAAAGAGGGATGAATGAGCAATGAGCCGACGGATGGGGAGAAAAGTGGTAAACATTGAACAATCTTTGCTGTTGGAGAATGTAGAAGGAAAGAAATGTTCTCAAAGAGCTTGGTTATTGGTAAATCAACTGTACTCCTTTGAATGTTTTGCTCTCATATGCACACTCTAGTTTGCATGACTTTAAAGTGGTGATGAAGACACATGGAGCAGGATATCTTAAACAGACTAAATTTCATAGAATTGTTTATCTTGAAAAAGACCTTTAAGATCATCCAGTCCAACACTTAACCTAGCACTGCCAAGTTCACCACTAAATCATGTCCCTAAGCACCACATCCACGTGTGTTTTAAATACCTCCAGGCATGGTGGCTGTCACAGTTTTGCATAGCTGGGTGCTGTCAGAGAATGGGGGGGCTGTAAAGATGGCTGCTGCAAAAAAGCACCTAAAAGCTCTCTGCAGGCCCCAGACTGTAAACATCGGCCAATTCAAGGCCAGAGTTGCTGCTGACCAGAGCTGAACGAATCAGCGATGGTCACAGCGCCCCATGAATCCCATATAGGAGAAAAAAACCTGCCCAAAGCCCTGTGGGAAAGGATTCACGTTGGAGAAGTTTGTGAAGGACTGTCTGCCGTGGGTGGGGCCCCACGGTACAGCAAGAGGAGGGTGGGGAATGAATGCCCCCCCAAGAAGGAAACCAACTTGCAAGGAACTGACCAAAGCCCCCATCTCCCAGTCCCTACCCCCCTTCGTGCCACAATGGGGGGGGAAGAAGGGAACAAAATCATTGAGTCTGTTTTGCCCATGTCACTGATTACAGGATGATCTCTCCCTGTCCTTATCTTGACTCCTAAGCCTCTCAATATATATTTTCTCCCCTGTCCAACTAAAAGGGGAGTGATAGACTGACTTTGGTGGATGTCTGGCCTCCAGCCGGGCCTAAACCAGCACAGTGACAGACCACTTCCTTGGGCAGCCTGGTCCAGTGCTTCATAATCCCGTTGGTGAAGAAATTTCCCCTAATATTCTATCTGAGATCCACTTTAAACTAAGGCAACTGGGAGAGGAAAGAACAGAAGCATCAGAAACATACACCACAACAGAGCACAAGGACAGGAAGGGCAATGAGCATTCAATAGCAATGGGGGGAAAACCAGACCCAAATGCTTGAGGTACCCAAAAGCATACTGAAAGGTGGACACAAACACACTTGGAAGATAACTGGCAGAAGATGTGCTCTGCCCAACACAAGCGCCCAATTCTGACTGCTGCAAAGGTCACTGCAATTTACAAGTGTCATGTGGGAAGCCTAGGGAAATGTGCATGCATGAACAATGCCACTTTGTACTCATTGTGACCTGGTGTCAGTTATGAGTAAAGAAAGTGGTGAAGTAGCAGGAGAGGCCATATAGTCATAAACATGCACTGCTGGAGCGCCAGCTTCACTGTTCTGCCTTTTCAATTTCCAATAACCTTCTGAAACTTAATTCATTATTAGTCTACTTGAAGATTAATCCAAATTTCCATTTTTCCACCTTCAAGGATGGGCTCACACACCTCAAGTAAAATTCTATTATTGATTTTTCAATCTGAATGTTTTCTCGACCAAGAGCAAGCTCAGCTGACCAGCATTTTGGGTAATTTGCAGCTCCCAGTGATTTAGTTACAGGATTTGCTAATGGAGAATTCAGGCTCCTAACTAGGAACAAACTTAAGATATTAACAAAAATTTTCAGGTGCTTATATACCCAGTGTTCTAAACCACTAACAGCTGAGTGTGCAAATTCAGAGGATGCTGTCATGTCATTAACACTCCGTTGGTGCCAGACAGTACTTTTCCAATCAAATCACAGACAATCAAGGTCAGGAGATATCCCTGAAGATTACCTGTTCCAAGCTCCTTGCTCCAAGCAGGTGGCTCAGAGGAGCGTTTGGTTGGGCTTTGAGCATCTCCAAAGATGGAGACTCCATAACCTTTCTGGGCAACCTGTGCCAGTGTTTGATCAACCTCACAGAGAAAAACACGTACTTTTTTTAATGGTTACATGGAATTTCTTGTATGGTTACATGGAGCTTCTTGTCCTGTCACTGGACAGCAATGACAAGAGTCTGGTTTCATCTTATTTACATCCTTCCACCACGTGTTTAGATAATTTATGTAGCAGAAGCCCTGCCTAAAACACAACAGGCCATCACTTCAGTCTTCACACACAAAAATAGACCCCATTCCCATTTTGTTATCAATATAATTAAAGTTGCAAATTCATCATCTGGCTTTTTCAGTGAGGATGCTGTTTATCTGCTTTACTTGCATATTCTCTATGTTCCTCTGCCTGCTCAGTAATTACTGGGATTGTTTGATAGCAACTAAGTTATTTTGTTTACAAACATGTCAGCTCAGTTCCAGTGAAAAACTCCTGTTTTACTTGTCAGTGCGAAACAAGAGTCCGACCCTGACTAAAGACAAGCTGCTAAACTCTGACCAGTCAGCAACCTATCAGTCAGAAACTGTCCTTAAAGCCATTTAGGGAAAGCAACAAAAATCCTTTTTATGTTTTTTTATTTAACTATGATACAAACCAGGGAGTTTCTCATTTTTAGTGAAAGAACAAAAGGCAAAATTTCTATCAAGATTTATACATGCACCAGCAAGTCTTTCCATACAGTCTAGGAAAAATCGCCAACGGTGTTGTCAGACTTCAGAAAAATAACGAGTATCTTATTTCAACAAGTGTGATTTGATCACTAAATCCAACCTTTATGAAAGAGAAAAGCAGTTGCAGGTTTGGGGCCTCTTACCCTTTCCCTCAGAAGGCTGACAGCTAAAAGCTTGTAAAAGCTGATGGAGTTTTAAAATCAGAAGCTGGTAACTTTCAAACCACTTTCAAAACAGCCCTGATCTCCAACACCCCCGCGTTCCCCTCCCCCAAGTCATTCCTGGAGAATACATCACAGTGGTGACCATGACAAGGATTTCTGCATGAAACTACCATTTTCTTTGTCACCTTCTAATTCTACAGGACTGTTCACTCTACCTTCACCAAAAATTTGGTCCTGACTAACTATTTTCCTCTGTTAGGTTTTGCTCTTAGCAAAGTAAAACAACTACTGCAGTTTTGGCACAGCAGAGTAGGAAAAATTTCTTTTTATTTTTTTTACAGTCCTTTTGCATCATGAACAGTTATTAACTTGCCCTGAAATCAGAATGTATTAGTGTGGTGTGGGAGACAGTTTCTGGCTAAATTTGCAGGCCTGGTAATTAGAGATAATCCTTTATTCCTATCTGTACATCTTTGAAAGATAATAACCATAGTGCCCAATGACAGCATTTTTACAATTTTGCTTCAGAGAAAAACTGCAATTTCAGGCATGTTAATCACAAAAAAGTCACTCATAAAAGTCACTTGCAAGAAAATGAACGTAGGATGGAAGTGCAATGAATACAGCAAAAATCCTTATTAGCCTACAGCCTGAGGTGGAGGTGGTGTAAGACTGTTAAGACACAGGCTAAGCATGCATAGCTGTTCTGATTAAGGGACAAAGCATTAAGGAAGAACACAGCTTGTTAGAGATGTCAATATCAAAGAGTGACTGGAATTACTTAGAATGGTTCAAGGTAATAAATCTCCAGCAAATGAAATGTACTTAAGAAAGGAGAAATTTAGGTCAAATCTCAGGAAAAGATTTCTAACGGTGAACTACAGAAGGTTATGGAACATTTGCCTGAAGGAAGAGACACAAGGCATATCCCTCGAGGCTTTTAAAACTAGACTGGAAAAAGCACTGAAGTATCTGGTACACAATAATCCTACACCAGGAAGGAGAGAGGCTAGATGATCTAACCGAGCTTTTCCATCTCTGCTTTCTGTGATTCAGTGGTAATTCCACTGGCTGGTTCCAGTTTCAAATACAAAACCAGCATCAACTGTGAGCATCCCCCATTGAACATGAATGTCCTACACTAACTTACCTCTTCACCCCAGCACAGAACGCAAACGCATGACTCGACTTTGTGTTTGCTATACTTGCAGCAGGGATCAGATGTGTTCAACCTGGGGTCTCACATCAGAATTTCCCAGTTTTGAATGGAAATTATACAGATACTGTTTAATTGACATAGATTCCGTGGCTATAATGCTCCCCAGGACGAGGAAGTGACAGAACGAGACACTCTGAACTTTAAAAGGCAGGCTTACTCCTTTCCTACTTTCTGCTTTTTTCCCCAAGCTGACACTAAGGGACTAACAAGGATGAAAGAAAAAGAAAAAAAGAAAAGATGTGGTACATTTTTGTTGTGGTTTTGCATGGCGGGGTTCTGGTGGAGGAGGAGGGGCTGCGTGGGAGGGGGCGGGGGGGCTTCTGCAAGAAGCAGCTGGAAGCTTCTCCTAGGCCCAACAGAGCAAACACCAGCTGGGCTCAAGGCCACACTCACTGCTGACCAAAGCTGAGCCCATCGGCACTGTCATAGCACCTCTGTGAATCACATTTAGGAGAAAAAAAACCCACTAAACCACAGGTAGATGCTTTTTGACACCAGAGAAGGGAGTGAGATGATGGAAAGGTACTTTGTGGACACCAAGGTCAGTGAAGAAAGGGCAGGGGAGGAGGTGCTCCAGGTGCTAGATTCCCCTGCAGCCTGTGGAGAAGACCCTGGTGGAGCAGGTTGCCCCCCTGCAGCCCACGGGAGATGATGCAGACCAGAGACCCCACCTGGAACCCATGGAGAGAGAGACCCATGCCAGAGCAGGTTTGCTGGGAGAAGGGTAGGGCTTGTGACTCTGTGGGGAACCAAGCTAGAGCAGTCTGGGCTTGAGAGACTGAGAGATGTTCTATGATTTATGACTGCACCCCATAGAAGTGACCCACACTGGGGCAGCTGGTGAAGAGCTGAAGGCCTATGAGAAAGAACTCGCATTGAAGAAGTTTGTGGAGGACTGTCTCCCTTGGGTGGGACTCCATGCTGGAGCAGGCAAAGAATATGAATGCCTCTGCACCCCCGCCCCCCCACCCCCCAAAGGAAAACACCTCATGAGGAAGTGCCTGAAACCCCCATTCCCTGCCCCTCCCTGCGCTACAATGGTGGGGCAGAAGGGAGCAACATCATGACTAAAGTGAAATCTGCTGAGAAGGGAGGGGTGGGGGGAGGTGCTGTAAGATCTGGTCACACTTCCCGACCGTGGTTTCACTCTGTGTGGGCAGAAGTAGTGTAATAAATTAGATAGGTTTTTTTCTTTTTATTCTGTGTTGAGTCTGTTTTGTCCTTGACACTCACTGCAGAATGATCTCTCCCTGTCCTTATCTTGACTCCTGAGCCTCTCAGTATGTATTTTCTCCCTTGTCCAACTAAAAGGGGAGTGATAGACCGACTTTGGTGGGTGTCTGGCCTCCAGCTGGGCCTAAACCAGCACAGTTTTATATGGAGTCCTCTGAAAATCTTACTCTTCACTTAAAATAACCGCTACTTGGTCTTGATCTCAAGTTTGGGAAAAAGCTGCAGTTATCTGCCCATCTGAAATCCACAAAGCCACATGCTGTTCTTTGAAAGCTCTTGTTCTATGACAGCTGATCACAGGTGAGTATGAGGATTAGGCCTCCAGTCCCTGTAAACTTCACGGAACAGGTGAATTACATAAATGGCACAAAAGTGAGCAAGGGTTGTAGGACTAGATGAGGATGTATTAAAATAAAACATATACAGCACACTTCTCCATTGGTTTATCAGTTTGTATGAGCATCGTGCTTTTGAAGCAATTTCTCCTGATTGTTTCACCCTGGCTGGTTCATACCATGGAGCAGTCAGAAGCTGGGTCACTTTCAAACAAAGCTAAACTGGAAGATGTGTTCTAGCCGTTACTGTCCACTGCTCCAGTACAAAGCAAAACATCCTGAAATACATATACAGCATACACCAGCTAGATTCCATGTAGAGACCCACTCCCCCTGCATCGCACCACTTGCTAATGCAGATGTAGCCATAATCCCTCTAACAACCCCCCCTTTCCAGAACTGACGGTCTGACTACCAAGACTGTTAGGAAGTGGATGGAGAACCTGAAGCAATACTGTGCGCCCCAGGAGCCTAGCTATTCGCTGACTTCTGCCTTCTTTCCAAATCATATTCTTTTGGTTATTCCAGCGCTTGAATGAAGTCCAAGTCCAGTCCAACGTGTTTAGACCCCGCGCACCTTGGAAAGCGATACAAGCGCTTCCAGCTTTTTCACCCTTGGATCCCGGGCAGGCCAAACACCTGCCTCCATCGCCGCACCGTGCCTCGCACCGGCCCCTACCGGCGCTCCAGCCAGCTTCGCGTTCCCTCCTGGCCGCCGACGGCGGAAACACCGGGGCGGTGAAGCGATGCGCTCTGGCTGCCGGCGGGAGCGCACGGGGCGCAGGCTGCCCGCTTCCCCGGGACGAGGTCTGCAGTCGGAGCCGCTGCGCTACAGCTGGAAACTCTCCGCAAGTGGGCCGAGCAGCGGCTGCGGGGCGAGAGCCGGTGCCGGGGCAGCCGGTGCCGGGGCAGCCGGGGCAGCCGGTGCCGGGGCAGCCGGTGCCGGGGCAGCCCGCGCCGAGCCGCGCGTCCCGCCCGTTCCCCGCCGCGGCTGCGGAAGGCTGTTTCCCGAACGCGTCGCGGGACGCAGCACGGAACCCCACTGCTTTCACCCCCAAACACAAGAGATCAAACTTGCGAGCAGATAGGCACGCCGCAGCCACATCCAATCTGAGGAGTGGATTGCGCAGGACCGGGGTGCGCTCCTGCGCCCGGCCGCGCTCCGGCACCGGAGACCGTCTGCCCCGCTCAGGCCGGGTACGAGGCGGTTTATCGTTTCATCTGTCGGTGCTACCGGCTTACAGCTGTACAGAGGGGGTTAAGGGAGGAGGTGCCTGCATTGCGCACCCCAGCTTTGGAAACATGGGAGGATTACGCTTGGACCGGTGAACCCCCGCGCATTCGCAGCTACGGCTGTCACCGACCTGCCACAAGCTCTGGGTGGAAACTCAACTTTGCATAGGCAGCCTCTGAGGTGTGCTGCTAGCGCGCTGAAGACACGATCCCTACAACGGGAAGCAACGCGCCGGTGAGGTCAGGAAAATTCTCTGCCGCTGCTGCATTTTCTTTGCAGGGCAGAACCAGGGCTGGGAGCCGGTACCGGCTTTGGACAGACACCACCTGAAGCTCCCTGCAACTTCAGCCTACAAGGGGGTCTCAGTTTTAGAAACAGCGACCCATATCGGAGCTGCAAGCTGCTACTAGCTTCCAGTTCCTCACCGTCCCCACCCGCCGCAACGAGCGGAGGCTTTTCGCTCCGCTCCCGCCAGCCTCGGACCGCAGAGACAGCGCCAACGGGCATCGCGCAAGCCGGGCTCGGCCCCTTGGCGCTGCTCGTCGCCTCCCCGCGCGATGCCGCAGCTCCTGCTGTGCCTTTGCTCGCCGCCCACCCCCGGCGCCACCGCGGCCCGCAGCAGGAGCCGCGGCGGGAGGAGCGGGGCTGCCTCCTCCTGCCAGGCCGGAGCTGTCAGCGGCAGGGCTAGGTCAGCGCCCAGGCCTGCGCGCAGCGCTGCCTTGCGGAGGGCTGGCTCGGCGGCCACCGCCGCCTCCTCGCCGCGCTGTTCTCCCTCCTCCGCAGGAGGCCGGCGGGGACGAGGCGTAGGGAGGCCGGGCACCGCCTCCCGCCCGCCGCGGCCTGCCGCAGGCCCACCACCTAGGGGCCGGGAGGCGGCACTGCGCTCAGCCCTCCGGGGAGGCGAGGCCCAGCCCCACGCCGCCTCCCTCCTGCCCCGGGGAGGGGGCACGGACGGGCAGAGGGAGGACAGCGGTGAGCAACCGCTCCCTCGAAGCTGGGGCGGCGAGGCAGCGCCTCACACCACATATGAGAAGAGGATCAGCTCGCGTTTGAGTAAAGTTTCATTTAAAAAGCAAGTGAAAACGATGAAGAAAACCGGGTAAAATGCGATGCCTGTTTATCACCCGCCAGATGCCGCAGGTTGCCCTTTTCTCTCTCTCATACCGACCCCAGCCCAGGAACATAGCAGCCAGGCACGCAGCATGGTCAGGGATGACCCTGCCAGTCACAGCACTCATCACATCAGAGGAGACAGAAATGCCTTGGTGTACAGGGCTTAGCAAAGAGCGGCCAGGGCTGCCCTTTGCGCACGGGTATCACCGCCGCAGGGAACGTCCTGCCCTGAGAATCTGTGAATACGGTTAAACTGGACCTTAGAGAAAATATTTGGTGGCGACTGGGGCCCTGGAATGATCTTCTGATGAACATCGTGAAGGCAAGAAGGGAGAATTTATAAATGTAAATGTTTTATGGCGGTGCCTGCAGTAGTAATGGCTTGGCTGGCCTCTCAGTTTTACGCTCCTGTTGCCTCTATATATCCATCCAAGAAAGGATGAGACAGCCCAATTCTAGAACAGCAAATGAGGAAGAGGCACAATGCAGTATTAAGATGGGGAGAGCCCCTACTCAGAGGTAAGGCAACTGCAAGGTGGGCTGGTGCCCCCTGGGAGGGTAGCATTTCTGCAGGAAAACACCCAGCACAGGACCAGCAATACGAATCAGCAGTATGGGGGGAAAGAAAAGCACCGTGTTTGGTGTGTAAGAGGAAATTGCTCTGTGAGATGAGTGAAGTAATCCTGCTTTGTTCAGTACTATTAAGGCACGAGCCACGAGTGCAGCGCCTTGGTTTTTGGCACCACATTTCAAGAATGATGTCGATAACTGGAGAGAGCAGCAGAGAGCAATGAGAATGATCTGAGGGTTAGAAAACAGGACCTACAGTGGAAGATCAAAAGAATTGCAATTGTTTAGTCTCTAAACAGCAAAACTGAGGAGTATGGTCACAGTTTTCAAAGGGAGGGAGTAACTTTTTTCTCCATGCCTATCATGAACAAGAAGTAATAGATATAAATTGCAGCAAACTTACTCATGATAAGCACAGTGAGACATCAAAACATTATCATCTGGAGAGGTTGTGGTATAAATTCGTCACTAGAGAACAGGTTAAACAAACATTTCAAGACTGACATAAACATAGTGGAACTCTTTAATGGGTAGGAGCTTTACAACTGCCAGAGATCCATTCTATTTTTGCTGTTATTTTAAGAGAGGGAAAAATGCTTTTTTTTTTTTTTGCTTCAGACACAATCAGGATTCAAAAAGGGGGTACAGTTTCCATTGTTTTTTACTGGCTTGCTGCACACATTGAGAAACCGCAAGTATCTCTGTATCTCAGCGCCCCATCAATAAAGCGGACGTAGTGTTACACAATTTATCAGGGCACTGTGAGCCTGTAATGCATTATTGTAACCCTGTGGATGCTAGGAAAGGAGGTGGGATGCAAGTGTAAAATATTTCCAGACCCTCAGTTTCTTTTTCATATTTGCACTGCTTTAAATACTGTAATTTGTTTTCCTTCCTTCTCAAAGGGTTTATAAGCTAAGTACACTGTGATCTCTACTAGCAACAGAAGTACAGCACTTCTCAAAGAGGAACAAAATAGAGTTAATGTAGTTTAATAGAACACTGAAGTTGAGAAATGCCTCTAGGTTAAAAAAAACCCCAAAATACCCAAACCTTAACCATTACATTTCATACTACCTCAAGTTTCCTTTAAAATGTAAATTTCACCCAAAGAAATTTCTAATTCAGAAACAGCAATCCTTTCTGCTCACTTGTGCATGTTGAAAGGTCTGAAAAAAGCCTCCCTCCCCGAAACAATTAGCCAACACACAGAGCCAACACTAGCAGTGAATGTTTAGAAGACCTGTCCAACTAAAGCAAAGCTGAAGTACCTCGTTATTACTTCCATTCCAAAATGCAACAATGGCTTATATTCAAGAGAACTTTAAAGCATTCTTTGTTGTTAATAAGGTTTATATTTAAAGAAAAACAACTCAGGTAAACATGGCATTCCATATAACCCAGAGAGATAACTGTAGTGCAGATCCACTAAAAACACTGATCCCACATAAAAATAAGTTTTAAAAGCCTTATTCAGACACTTCTGCCTAATCATCTTATTACAAACACTCCCTTTCTGATATAGAGGATAAACCCTGCCCCTTCTTGCCATGCCAGTGTCCACTCCCTGCTGCTTGGCAGCTATTCCTCTCTGTAACTAACACAGAGCCCCAGCACCCAGTTTCTCTATGGTACCAGGGTGGTGGCTATGATGGTGTGGCGGCAGTGCCTGGGACAGAAACTGGGCATGAGGAAAGCAAGAGGGACAGTGCTGGAGATGGAAACAGGGCTATGGCATGCATCACTTCAAGATCTATCAAGAAACATTGGAAAGCCCTCCTTGGACCTCAGCAGGGATTTAACCCTCACCCCTGTTTGTACTGTAGGACAGCTTTTTCAAGTCAAGGTCATTATTTCTGAGCGTGTGTACACATGTGCCACTTACTAAAGTGACTGGGATGGTTTAAGAACACAATCCTGGAAAAGTAATTTGAAAAATAATTTCCTTTTAGCATACCAGCTGCTGAGATGATTAAGTCACTAATACTTTGTAAGTTCTCCAGCTCTCAAGAGACCCTCTTGCATTGGGTATTATTTGTAGAAGTGCAAAATTCCTAATTCCTATCTAGCTTAAGTCAAAACCCATCGTAATCAACTCGCTCTCTTAAAATAATTACTATTACAAAGACATCACATCACCACTGCTGCTCCATGCCACTGCTCTTTTTTAAACCAGTATGAAGGCCTCCTTTCATTTACACATGGGAACCTTGCACAACAGCTGTCCCCAGGAAGCAACCTCCCTGACATTCTCCAATATAAACTCCTCTGCTTATGAAACGCTCAGGCAGGTTATGGACTCACACCTGTAAGGATGGCCTCAGATCACATACCAAACAAATAAATAGGCAAAACATTTAAAGAAAAGCAAAATAAGCAACAAACCACCACCTCAATAAGCCTTTATTGGCAAAAGGACTGTGTTGCTGCGTTCCAAATAAGCACTTCTCTAGCCCTGCTGAGGAGGTTAAACAGCCGCAGAGGCTCAGTGTACAAGTTGTACAAACCCTCTAGGGAGGCTGGGTGCACCTGTAGGTCATGCTCCCTCAAAACTGGCACCCTTGCACCACTGTCAGTGTGTCCTGCACCTTCTGGGTTACAGATGTGCATTTTGACGCACAGGCTTAATTCCCTTTAACACTGCCCTTGCTAGACACTGAGACAGACTAAAAGGAACCCCCAGGCCAACAGAATACAATGATATTAAAATCATATCCCACAATGGAAAACACTAAAAGGAGAAAATAAAACAGGTTAAATATAAGGTGTTAATTATGACACTCTTTAATTTTGAACACTGGGCTACGCAGTCATAGCTTTATTCCAAAATAGTTACATTTGGATAAAGTATGGGGAGCTATATACATAAAATTATTCTCATAAAGGTGTGTCTATAGAGGCAGTATGCTCAATGTAGCAATTTTAAATAATGTTTTAAAACAGTAAATTAGCGTCTTTACATCTTTTATTACGTAAAAATACTTTTATTTAAAACAACTAAATATTGGATTTATTAATGCTAACTATTTACTACGTATTCATAATTTTCAAAGCTGGAAATTATTCCAAAGCAACTGATTGTTTTATTTGTCAGCTACACATATTAGGGCAACAAGAACCTCTTTGAAACAGCTTCTTAATCCTCGTTAAGTTGAAGAGCTGTCAGCAAATATCACGTGAAAGACAAGGATAGCTATTGATAGCAGAATATGTAACAGAGGTTCAAATCCTGTTGTCTCAAACTTGGTCACAAGAGAAGGTATTCTGTCCAATTAGGGAAAGACGAAGATGTCTGGAAGCATGAGGATGCAATGATACAAGCACACTCAAAACCAGGGTCCACAATTTAAGTGAGACTGTGGGATCTGAGCCAAGACACATGTGTATCAATCCCAATTCAATGGAATTACTCTCTCAGAAGCGTTGCCTGTGCTCACGAGGCTACAAACACTCAGATCCAACAAAGTTAAAGAGAAGCACTGGAAGCTACAGGATCTCTAATGAACTAGCAGCAGCTTTTGTTTCAATAGGCCAAGTTATCATCATGTAACAAAATTAACACTGTCTTTTCATCTGCTTGCTCAAACTTCAATAGTAGTATAAGCGGTACTATTTATAGCGTGCTATGAATAGCTTCTTTTCAAACCTGGATACAGTTTTTTTGATAAAATACATTAGAACAGCCACAGAAAAGCTAACAAAAAGCCCATCCAGCCCAGTGCGCTGTATCCCCAACAGCCACCAACGGAGCACGCATGGGAAGAGCATCACTATAGACTTGGCATGGTCATAAACTGTTCGTAGCGCAGGGACTTCTAGGGCTATGAAGATGATTAGGGGCCTGGAGCATCTCCCCTATGAGGATAGGCTGAGTAAGTTGGGACTCTTCAGCCTTGAGAAGACTAAGGGGGGACCTAATTAAAGTCTATAATTATCTGAAGCAGGGGATGCAGGGGTAATCAGCCAGCCCCTTTTCAGTGGTCAGTGGAGACAGGACAAGGGGCAATGGCTGCAAATTGGAGCACAGGAAGTTCCGCACCAACATGCGGAGGAACTTTTTCCCAGTGAGGGTGAGGGAGCCCTGGGACAGGCTGCCCAGGGAGGTGGTGGAGTCTCCTTCTCTGGAGATATTCAAGACCTGTCTGGACGCCTGTCTGTGCAGTATGAGCTGGGGAGCTGCTTTGGCAGGGGGGTTGGAACCGATGATGTCTCGAGGTCCCTTCCAACCCCTACAGTTCTATGATTCTATGACTTCTGTGCACCACAGTTGGAGGCTTAATAGTTCTCAGCCTTTTGTGCTTTGAAAACACGTCCAGTCGCTTTTACGTAGACATTAACTGTCCTGTCATACTTCCTGAAGGATACAGCCCGAGAACACAAAATAAATCGTGCGATTTCATGCCATGTTTCAAGATTAGCCATGATGCAGAACAGATGAACTTTCGAAGCAGGATTAGTTAAGATGCTTAATTAAGCAAGTTCAGATTTCTTAGGAAAGCAACTGGGGTTCTTTAAAACAGAGTAAAAAATTCTGCAATAGTGGGAGTAGACATGCACAGTATCAAGCCTGTGCTAGAATTAGAAGGGAAGGTGAAAAAGAACCTCTCTCTCTCACGATAACAAAACCACCCAGAACTAGTAAACTATTATTAATTTCAGTGGATGATGGAAAGGTCAATAACTCTGGAAAGAGAGCAGGTTTTTTTAAAAAATTGCATAATCAGCTCTCTTATTTCTGAGACAGCTCAAGGCATCCAATGTAAATATAACTGCTGTAATCCCTGGTGCTCCCAAGACAAATTACTGGTTTTTGATGAGACAAGGAAGTTTTTAGGATGCATGATTCTATGAAATATCTATGAAAACCAGAAATGAGAACTAGACTTCCTTTTTAATACATCAAGGCTATTGCCTACATTATGTAGTAGCATGGACTGATAGGAACTACTGTAAAATGAAAGATTTGGCACTAAGAATCTGACAGCTACCTCATACACATTTCAGAGCCTTTTTACTTTGGAGCAGCTGTATTGGGAGCCTTACAGAAGGCATTTTTTCAAGAAGCCAGTGATCATTAGCAAGTCATGTCTGCTCTTTTGGGCCTTGCACTTCAGGCTTGAGAACCTGTACATTAGCATGAGCAGCCCCTGTAATGATGGGGCGGCCTATGATAGCCTGTGCTGTGCACTGGTGGATGCTTTAATTCAGGTAACATTCCAGAAGATGTGTGATTCTGCTTGATCCACAGCAGAAAAGGCATCAGGGCATGGGTGGGAAAGAGGCACCTCTCCACAGATGGAATCTGTATGGCATGCCATGGGAACAATCCATCCAGCGTCGCTCCAGATGCTCAAACACTGGGTTCCTAGCATCTGAAGTGTGTAAGATTTACTCGCTCTCTACATTCCTCTTTTTCTAACTTCCTAAAACATCTCCTTTATTCTGCCATTGGTTGTCAGGCCTGCCTTACTGAGATCCAGAAAGAATCCTGTGCCGTCTCTGTCTTTCCCTGGCCTGCACAGAACACTGGCTCTCGTTGATTCTATGGAGTAAATGCCCAGTAGTGTTTGGAGAACACTGAAGCTTGGTCCCAGTGCCCCACTGATTTAATTTCATCCAAGAGGAAGTCAATTTGTACACTCAGAGCAATCCGTGATTTGAACAAAAATCCCAGCAGGCGTGGGCGATAACTCCACTCATAACCTGACCAACACAAACGTAAACACACCATGATAATCTTAAATTAGGGCAAGTTGACTATCTGTGTTTTATGCACAAGTACTGTGGACTATGTTCTGAGGAAGGAGTGGGAAAAGCATAGAGAACAGAGGAGTGAAAGGGAAAAGGGGTTTCAATTTAATTTTTTTTTGGAAAGACACATTTCAAGACTAGATTAGGTAGTTCATAAGTAAAGGTATGATAAATAAGAACTTGAGTGACTTTACCAGAGAACACAAATTGTTTTGTATAAACGTTATATTACAAAGAGCGTAGGAGAAATTCTGTTTTAACTTACACCAAGATACAATTGGATATACATGCATCTTCCCTGGAAACCTGTCTCCTCAATGTTCTTGGAGAATTTTTCTCCAGAGAAGTTAGCTCACAAAATTTCCGCTGCTTTTAGCTGCTGAAAATTTTGAGCATGGAATACTATTCTCTTGGTGATTAAATAATTCTGTAGGAATCCCACTGTTGCTGAATCTAAGTGTCAGTTTGAATTTTAGATTAAGTTAAAGACACTACATTACTCTGTGCTAGAGGACAACGTGAGTGCTTTCCAGACATTTCAAGCCCTATGCTGCATCTAAGGGTTGGCTCTCTGAGGCAGACACCACTGCCTCTAAGGAACGAGTGCATTTGAACAGGGAGACTCATACTAGTTTTATTATTCAATTAACTGAGCTCCATGAATACACTCAGCTGCCTACAAAGAGCAATGTGCTGTCACAATTCAGGGCTCCAAATTGTTAACATTAAAAAAATTAGAAAAAAAGAGGGGCTATCAAGTATTTAATTTGCATAACCTTTAATGCAAGTAGTTTAGAGAATGGACCACATACAGAAGTTCAACAGCCACCTACAGTATAATACATTCAAGACAGGAGTCACTTCTAATTGTAGTACTGTTTCTAGTAACTCTCTAAAGTTGCTTTCCTGATATGCCCAAAAGGATGCCCTCTTCGGACAGGAAGCACGTGGCCACAGGTCACTCAGGGGGCAAGAAGGAGCTGGGAAGATGATAAAAACTGTGGAATATTTCAGACCAGATTAAAGTATCATTTTGTGGAAAAAAATCCTTGATAAGCAGCTGTAACCCATCACGTAAGACAATGAATTCGAAGGAAAGAAAAGACTGATCGGGGTTGGACCCGATGATCTCTTGAGGTCCCTTCCAACCCCTACAACTCTGTGATTCGGTGATTCCTTCAGCAAGACGAAGCTCAGTTCAGGTAAAGGAATGTACAGACATGGGGCGAGGCAGAACGGTAACAAAAGCCACAGGTTGCACTGAGATGTCAAGGTGAGTCTGTGAAAAGGCTTCTGTGAAAAAGCCTTTTTGCAAAGAGAGGGAAGAAATTTCACATAAAGAAAAAAAGAGAAAAAAATTAAAGAACAATCAGTAAAACAACTTCCATGCACTCAATTATAACCCAAATGTTTTCTTCCTTAATCTAAATAGTCATAGTCTTGAAAGAAGTGTGAAAAAACTCTGAATAAGACAAAAGGGAAATAATCAACAATTAAAAAGTTGCCTTTAAATACACAGCCTTGCTTTAATTGTTGAAGGCTGATAAAAAACTATAAAATATTTTTTTTTAATCTCAAGAAAATCTGTAAAGATGATGTAAGAACTTATGAATATGTTTTTGAAAGGACATGTCTCATCTGGCTGTGACGGTCTCAGTCACAGAGTTAAGCGGTTGGAAAACGGACAGTGCAGAAGAAAGGAATTCTTCATCATATAATAAATTAACATGGGTTTCAGCTGTTTGTGAAGAGTGAAATGTCTGTGGGGACTCCTTTTCACCCAAGAATTTTACAGACTGCCTTTAAAATAACCTGATCTATAGACAGGAAAGCAGTTAGAAGGAATAGCAAAACACTATTGATTCAATCTTTTAACAATCCTGGGATAAATCCTGAAAATATCTCACTCTCTATGCTTATACCAGGCTGCACTTGTTAAGTGATGGCATTAGTAAAACAAATTCAGATAAACAAACCAGAGGAAGCTGGTTGTTTAAACACATTTGCCCCTTTACCCTAGGCCAAACCACAATATATTGCTTCATAAGGCCACTGCAAGAGCAACATGACGATACAAGCTGAGTATTTCTTAGGCAAGCCAGATTTCTCTGCTACAAATATATATATATATATGAGAGAAAAAAAAAGTGATTCTCTGAACATACTAGAGAGAAAAAAGCCGTTGTTCAGAAACCCTAGCCTGCCTTTTAATCAATCCTATGCTCTAATGAGCCCACTTTCTGTTTCTGAAATAGAGTCACTCATGTGTCTGGATCAATGCCTTCGAATCTACGTTAGCAATCAGCAACAGGGAGATGTCTCAACACCTCACTTAGCTTTTCCTCAGTTCTTCACCATGAAGATCATCCTTTCACAAGTAACAGCTCCTAGTACATCACTTCTCTTACTGCTAAAAGAACAAATTCCATAAGGCCCAAGCAAACCATGGGTTTGCCTGCCCAGTAATTTCATCTGGGACTGGCTGGGATATCAGACACACTCCCCAGCTGGGTCCCAAATGTCAGTTCTGAGACCGACAGCTCAGCAAGAAAAAAATTAAGCAGTTCAACAGCTGACTTCAGGAATGATTTACCTGTTTTTTATCAGGACATTTTCATGACAAAAAACAAAATTGATTTTCACATTGTCCAAGTTGCTTTAGAGCTTTTTCTGTCCCCCGTCCCCCCCCCCCCCCCCAATTTTCCTGTAGCAACTCAGGAGAAGGTGTTTCTAGTTCATCCCTGGGGTGGCCAGACTAGAATATAAGCATTTTGTTCTGATTCATTAATAGAACTAAAATTGCAAATGATGCATTATTCTAGTATCATGAAAGCTTTTATCTGCATTGGAGACTAATTCTGGTCTCCATGTTTCTCCGTCCAAGGGACATGGATATTTCTGACAAGCAAAGAGGAAAAAGCAACAAACATGCTTTTATCAGCAACCACATTTTTACTGACCAGCCATTTCCCTGCCCTCTTGCATGGAAACATAGCAAACAGCTCACAACAGTGTCTAGCTACAGACACCAGCAGCATTATTTTGCCTATGCTTAGGCTCAATAACAGCAGCAACATCACAATACTAACTTTCTGGTCATGCGACAGCATGTCCTGAGAACTTCAGAATCCATGTCCTCATCACAGGGATGTACTTCATCTCCTGCCTGCAAACTTTCATACAGCTGCTGGTGGAAAAGTTCTGTGGGTTTAATCACTGCTGTAAGTTTCAGATAGTGGAATTAATTTCTCCATGGAGAGTTAGATCTCTCCTGTAGCAAGCTAGTAACATCATTTGTGTCCTGTGTCAGTCGGTAAGGTCTGAAGGTGGAGTCCAACATCAGAAGGATTCTGAAACATGGGTGAAGTAAAAAAACCAAACTCCCTTTTCAGGTCTGAAAAAATGTTAAATCATGCTGTTAAGTCCCAGAATGGGTTCACTTTTTCATCCAGCCTACGCAATGGCTTTGAAATATGGTTAAGTTTACAGATAAACCTCCTGTAATGGGAATGGAGCCCTTTAAAAATCTGCAGACCTGTGAGTTTGGGGGGAGTTAGACAGTTCTGCAAAATTTCCACCCTCCTGACCTCACCTTCCTCCAAATAAATCCTTGTCTCACTGGTTATGCCTAAGGTAGTTTCTGTCTTTACAGAATAACTCCCACCTCTTTTGCTTTAATTACAGATTAGTAGCCTTCAAGTTATTCTAAATAATCTGTGAGAGTATTGATTCCACTAAGACATCTCCAAGGTGTAGAGAGACCCCTTCTGAGTCTATATGAAGCCACGATATTCCAAGTAAAAAACCAAAAGCCATTCCTATTGCCACAGG
Source organism: Laterallus jamaicensis coturniculus (assembly GCA_022605575.1). Taxonomy (NCBI): domain Eukaryota; kingdom Metazoa; phylum Chordata; class Aves; order Gruiformes; family Rallidae; genus Laterallus; species Laterallus jamaicensis. Next base: position 11,835,618 of record JAKCOX010000005.1, read on the forward strand.
CCATATCCTGCTGTGAAATAATCTATTTCCTCATCTTTTAAAATTACTTGATTTTCAAATGGTCCACGGAGAATATAATGCTGATAATTTTTGCCAAGTATCTGTAAGACCCAAGAAACACCCAACAGTGCGGTTAGATTATTCCAATAGATTTCCCCAGTGATCTGGAAAGCTTCTGCCCTCTTTGAAACGGCTTAATCACCCAGCCCCTACTCTACCCCCCCATTTTGTGCAGGACCAGCGTCTTTGTTGGGGAAAAACATTCCAAGTCCTAAGCAGAAGGCCTCAGGCCACTGTGTTCCACCTCATCAGAACACACAGCATAGTGCAGAAATACACTGAGCAGAACCTTGTCTACCTCTGGTGAGCATTATGCTGTCAGCTGGTACCAGCTCTGCTTGCTCACACTTTGTGGTCAACCATCGCAGTTATTTCTTGTGGGACAGGAATATTCAGCAACTGCACATGGTCACATTGCTGTTCAGCCCCAGACAAACTTCAACAGGTCTAATCCCTTCAGAATTTCTCTTTTTAAATAAATCCTTCTCTCACTACGAAGTTAGTGTACCTTCTGAGCTTTCAGATCAAAATATCTGCCATGGGCAATCCTGGATATTTAAGAATGATTCTTCTTCCCTTCTTTCCTCCATCCTCCAATTATAAACATTTTGTTTTCTGCCTCACCACATTTTTTCACATTACCACAACTTCCTATTTTAAAGAACAAATTTCCCCTATCTGCACGATTTTCAAAACTGCCACGAAGGAGAGTAAAACCTGCTTCCATCTTTCCCTGCAGCTGTACTCAGAGGGGCTCCAGCAGTCTAATACCATCTCCCACGGCGGCAGCTCATGCCTCAGTGGGTTCCAGTCCAGGGCAGACTCGCCAACCCCTCCGGAGCAGCATGACCTGCCTTTGCTCACCAAAGGATACTTCAACTCCCAGCCCCCTAAGTATGAGAAGATACACACTGAAAGAAATAGACTGTGGGCCTGATCTCAGGAGACACTGTGCTGATGACAGAAATGCTTACAGCCAAGGAGACTCTCAATGCTTTGTTTAATTGGATTGAGAGTAGTAAAACATTTCATTCCAAGTGCATTTTCAAACACAAATACATGGTGCACTTCTCAGCCCTTTTAGAGATTTCTCTAAACTGTATGTTGGTTCTCATGTTATTAAATGTGGTTTTCCTTAATTTCAGTATGAGGATTTTGAGAATCCTTCTTCTAGCTTTAGAGAGGGTATTACATTTTTGTTAAGTTTCAAGAGCTACACTGTTCAGTAAATTTAGCTCTTCATATTCCAACATTACAAGGATAAGTGAAGTTACATCATGGGAATTATGAAGTGATAATGTCTTTAGTTCTGCCCCAATCAGAAGTGTAACTGTTTAATGCTTGTAATAATCATGTTCAAACATATTCAGATTATAATTACTTTTCTTCTGATAATGATAGCCCGTCTGATTGGATGATTACCTATTTGACTTTGATAAGTCTCGAAGGTCAAAGAAGATAATTACAGACATCTGTTTTGTAAGAAAAATAAACTCTTGGAAAATAATATTTAAAGTGACATCTGCAAATAAGTGTGTTTAGAAGCATGCTGCTCATATGAAAGTCCCAGGCAGACAAGTATATATATATAGAATAACAAAAGCAAATTGTAAAGTAACCAAGTTATCATGCTTGCTTTGTAAATGTGCAGGTTTTCTTTTGTTACATAAGCATATGTAACTGAAGTCTGGTAAGGATATATTTGAGTAGATGTTAAGAATAAAAATAAATAAAGGTAAAGCATGTTCTACATGTTTAAACCGTTCTTGTAGGCAGAATTTGTTTGGAAAGAAAACTGTTTGATCAGGAGGGTAGCATATTATGTACCCCACCTGTTGTTGCTTCCAAGGAAAGAAGAGGACTATTACTCAGAGAAAATAAGACATGGTATTTTGCAGCTCTGGCACAGACAGGGCATTATGATGCCCTGATCATTCATGATTAGAATGAACTCACTCCTTCAGTTTAAGCTGTCACGCTTTCCAGTGGCCAAAGGTGCTCTGATCAGCAGTCAGTACACCAAGGCTATGGACTACTGAAGCATTAATAATTGGCAAACAAGTCTAGAGCAAAAAATCACATGCCTTTGTCTCCAGAAAAGAGCCATAGGACCGAACGCAAATTTTCTGTAAAGCAGGTGTTCTTTACTCAGATGTTTTTCCTTTGCTTTGTACCCTTGATAGCAGGTTTCTAAGTGCAAGAATGCTGCTTAAACTATCATTCTTTATTCCCAGTTTTCACCCATTTCTTCTGCATCAACACAATCCTGTAGTTTAAATAGCTTTTCTCCTCAGCAAGCAGTCAAACAGATGTTTTGACAGAAACTTCTGCACTGCTCTGCTTGCTTGTCTGCTTTTACAGATTGTAGGGTGGTTTTGTTTGTTGTTTTTTTTTTTTTAAAAGATAAACAATTATACTTAAGAACTTTCTGGATGCTCCCCAGTGACGAAGACCTAACTTATATAGTTCAACAAAAATAACTCCAGAAGAAAACATCACTTACTGAAGCCAATAGCTGACAAGAGAGAACATCCTCCTCCTATTCTTTGTAATACCAAGCCGTAAGATCTGCTTAAATACAACTACTTTAAATATTCTGTTAGATCGGTACACACAGTTATCTGCCTTTGTCAACCTGTACCCTTTCCAGTTTTGTGAAACTTCACCTCAAGGTAAAATTCCAGACTTACTCTGCTTAGAATACAAACAGTGAAAAGAAATCAAGATACAGTTACTTATCTTCCAAACTAGTCTCCAGAGGTAGGATGAAATCAAGTTGGAATCACCGTATCTTGAACAATGCAGCTGCTTTGGTTGCATGATTGCAAGATGAGGATCATGTAAAGCAGAGAAACATCCATTCTAAAAAAGATCATACCCAGAAAGAAAAGCCAACTGTGCAACAGAATGAGGAAGAACAAATTCTTAGATGATGAAAACATGCTGGTGAGCATTGTGCCTTACTCAGGAGGGAATGCAGAAGATAATTAGGAAGGTAATTGGTAACATTAGATGCAGGAAAAGCAGCTAGATAGGCTTTTATTTTGCACTTTGAAATACTAAATTAAAATTTACAATCTACTCCCAGTAAGAATTGAAATACTAAATTAAAATTTACAATCTACTCTCAATAAAAATAACCACATCATTCTATTTGTTAACACATAAAAAAGTCATACCCTAAACGTAAGGAATTGGAAAATGGGGGCAGGTAGATGGCTTTTTCTACATTTCTTGAAAATCTGACAGTCACACAATAATCCTTTACACCTTTACATCTGATTTACAGTATTGTGCTGTAGCCCTCAAAATTATAACAGACACCTGTCTTTTAAAACAAAGCCTCTTATCTATTGTCAAGGAAATGAGATGCTGAAGAAAAGCGTACTCAAACTTTGTTAATATATGATCATCAAAAGAAAATATTCTCTTGAAAATGTAAAGATTTTATTTTTAAACAAATGCAAGTATTTGCAGGAAAAGTAACAGAACATTCAATGAGAACAGAGATGAGTAACAGACTAGAATAACCCCAACTAAAAATGGTACTGTACAAATATGCAGTAACAAACACTTCTCCGGAGAAGAGCACAAAGCCCATTAATGACTTTTCCCAAACTTACACCTGACACTTTTATCAGGGGCATGTTTTGAATTTCTGTCTTCTGATTTACAAATCTCTCAATCTCTGGGAAGCATTCCTATTTTCCTGCTTCCAAAACAGCACAGATTAAAAGAAACATTTGCCACCACGACTCTGACACAGCAAGACAACAAAGCCCCGAACTGCAGTCAGCGCTAGCCTAACACTGCAGTTTACAGCAGCAGAGGTACTGCTGCTAAAATAGATCCCAAACGTCTTTGCATGGAGTAAGAATTCTCATTCTACCCACCCATGTGCTCATCTCAACAGCTTTGATCTAACTAGATCACAGCTTTGGGGTGGGATTAAAAGAGCACCCAAAGGGCTATCAGGCTGGGTGGAGAAAATCTTAGACTATTCCTTATGTGCCTTTCTCATTTGATGCTGGCTCACAATCAGACTAAAAAACAACTAATCTTGCTTTGAACAGCTTGACAGCAAAGGAAAAAATGCCGAAGTTTCAGAGTGTACTCTCTTTTCTGGCACAAGTACTGCCCCTAAGTCATCTGGGATACAATTGAAAGGAAAGGGGGGGAAGAACTGATCCCTCAGGAAGTTTGCTACTTGTCCAGGATCCAGAATTTTTTTTTCATTCATCTCCACTCGACAGCATGGTCATCAAGCTCCTTTTATTCTGTTGTTTACACAGAGTATGAAACGGAAGAGGAAGAAATAACTCCACATACTGCTGTGTGTACCAGAACTATTGTTAGCAAGCAAACATTCACCACCTGAGATGAGAAGGGGTACTTCTCTCCAAAAACTTCGTTGTTGCAGAAGATGGAAGAGACTGGGCCACCTCACCAGGTCCTTCTGAAATTACAGAACTAAGCGGAACCAATGGATTTAAAGGTGGGTTTAAGTACACAGACTTAGAAAGAAAGCATAGAATGTCCTAAGGGTTAGTTGCCCCCTACCTGAAACAGGTCTTAAAGCAAATTATTATATTATCAAGTAATTAGCCTTGTTAGTGTTATACCAAAAAGATCAAGACATAGTTCATCTGGTGTAATCATATTTGCGGAAGGTTATCAGCTGTGAAAATGTCTCCCTGAATGCAGGAACACTTACATATCTTGGGGAACATTTCAACAAACAAGCACACTTATGTTTTTGTTTCTTCTTTGTACAAGCTCTTGAGAACTTGAACATGAGCATATAATAAATCCAGAGATTGATCTTGTGTGTATCTATTGAAAAGCTGCACCCAAATCACTGTTCTGTGAATAGTGGTGTTACTCTATCCTATGATCAGCACTGGAAAAAACAAAACCTAACAACAACCAATGCACCTCTTTAAACACAGTTTTTGCCTTGTTTGTTTTTTTTTTTTAAATCACAGGTCAATACCAATCATTATAGAAAAGGTCATTTTTCAATGGATTAAATGTCATTCAGTTATTGCTCATCTCTGGAGACAAACTTTGAGCTGTCCTGTCATCTCAGAGATGGAAAAAGAGTTATTTTGCCATCAAACTTTGAGCTGTCCTGTCATCTCAGAGATGGAAAAGGAGTTATTTTGCCATAGACCAGGCAGAAGGGAGACTCCTGACCCTGTTGTGAACCCGTCTTCATCACAAAAGAAGCTGGGTTTTCAAAAGCGCTCAACGTTGGTCCAGTCTATGTTTTGACACACAGACCTTACTACACAGTCAGTAACAACAATCACATTTTTGTACTGTATTTCTCTGTGCAAACAGTTGTGCTGTAACAATACACACTAAGTATTTTAACTGGCAATAAACTGGCACATATCTACAATACACTTGTGGGAAAGTTTTTAATTTCTCTAGGTAAAAGAGGAACGTCTCTCTGGTAACGAATACCAAATGGCAAATCCGTGTTCCTGAGGTAGATGCCTGTTGCAGTAATTTCACAAAGGGGGAGATGTAATTCAAGTACATTTGTAATTGTTATTTCTAGTGAAATTTTTATTGAATTAAGAGATCCTGGTATAAAGTGATCCCAGGATAACATAAGAGTTAAATGTTATTTGTGTCTTTCAAATAGTGTTTGCATTATGGGTGAAATTGAACAGAACTGGGTCCAGTTCTGCTCAACATCTTTATCAGTGACTTGGATGAAGGGATTGGATATTCCCTCAGTAAGTTTGTGGGTGACACTAAGCTGGGAGGAAGCGTCTACTTGCTTGAGGGTAGGGAGGCTTGGGGGAGACTGGCTGGAGAGCTGTCAAGCAGAGAACGACCTGGGGGTGTTGGTTGACTGCAGGCTGAATATGAGCCAGCAGTGTGCCCAGGCAACCAGGAAGGCCAATGGCATCCTGGCTTGTATCAAAAATAGTGTGGCCAGTAGGTCTAGGGAGGTGATTGTGCCCCTGTACTCAGCATTGGTGAGGCCACACCTCGAGTGCTGGGTCCAGTTCTGGGCTCCTCACCACAAGGAGGACATCAAGGTCCTTGAACGGGTCCAGAGAAGGGCAACCAGGCTGGTGAAGGGGCTGGAAGGCAAATCCTATGAGGAACGGCTGAGGGAGCTGGGGCTGTTTAGTCTGGATAAGAGTAGGCTGAGGGGAGACCTTATCACCACCTATAATTACCTGAAGGGAGGTTGTAGAGAGGTGGGCGATGGTCTCAGGAGTCAGGTAACAGGTTCTAAGACAAGGGGAAATGGCACAAGCTGCACCAGGGCAGGTTCAGATTAGATGTGAGGGAAAAATTCTTCACCGGAAGAGTTGTCAGGGCCTGTAACAGGCTGCCCAGGGAGGGGGCTGAGTCACCATCCCTAGATGTGTTTAAAAGACGGGCAGATGAAGTACTTAGGGGTACGGTTTAGCATAGGACAGGAACGGTTGGACTTGATGATGTTAAAGTTCTTTTCCAACCTTGTAATTCTGTGATTCTGTGAAACTAATGTGCCATTCAAGAAGCAATGGATTGTACTGCCCAAACAAACATTATTTCAACTGATGAATGTGTAATATGTTTTCCTTCCATAAGCTACCTTGGCAAGATCCTAAGATTCTTGAAGATAATTCAGAACAGTACATTCTTCTGCTGTAACACAATTGACAAGAAAAGAATTTTAATTCCTCTAATGATTACAGAAGACCTTGTCTGTCTCCTTGGATTGTGAAATCCTAACCAGATAATTTAACAGAAAAGAAGTACCATGCCATCTATAACCTTGCATGGCAGGTTAGATGATTTCCGAGCATCCTAAAGGGAGAAAAAGGTTATAAACCTTTAAGCAGGACACAACATTATTGCAGCAGATACAGATTTTGAAAGCCAAGAAGCTTTGTGTAGACAGTGACTAAGTAGGCCTTCCAGGACAGAGTCGTTCCTCACATGAAATCACATGGGTTACTGCTTTCCCTGATGGCCATGAACTGCAGAGTGAGTAACATGAGGCAAAAGGTTTGTTTGTCCCTACAGCTGTGGCAAACAGAAAATCAAAGACCATAATTTTACTCCATATAGTCAGCCTGAGTGAGACCTGTCTGTCTTCTTTGAAAATTACCCATCTACATCTGGGGAGCAGTGGGTATATAGAGGACTCCTAATAAAAGCAGCACAAGGGTGAGAAAATGCCTTATGGGCATTCATTAGAGTTAGTTTTCAAGACCTGTATTCTTGAGTTTCCCTAAGCTAATTTGTTTCAGCAACAGATGCTAGAAATGAACAAACAGAAAAATTGAACACATCCTGGGGAAAGTGGAAATTTCCTGTGAAAGGGCACAGGACTACCAGTCTGTGTGACAGGTCCAGTTGTCAAACTGCTTCCTGGAAAAAGGACTGTAAGAGGACAGGTGCCCTGCCAGTGTGCCACAGAGGTTAGAATCAACAGCAAGTATCTAACTGTTAGGAAAACATTGTAGCTGAAAGATTGTGCTGAAGTGACTGACATAACTCACAACAGGACACAACTGACATCGCTATTTTCTGCCCCTAACTCCTTCACGTTCCATGATGCAGCTCTCCGCGTACTCTTTCCTCTCCTACATCACCTGGCATCCTTCAAGAGCAGGAGCAGCCAGACATTTATTCAGAACCTTTCTTGCTCTCCTGTGCAACAAGCCTGCTGCCCATTCTATTTTTTATTTTAAGCCACTAAGTCACTCCACCCAAAAAAGGTTTTCCCAGGTCTCAGCCTCACTACTCCCAACTAAAACTTTGGTGAATTAGAGACTTATTTTCAGCACTTAACCGAGTAAGAGGAGGAGCTATCAAAACATCACCTTGTGTGGAGCAGGCAGCGTCCTTCCCTCACATTAACTTTCAACAAGATTCCATGGGGAAGTATTCCAAGACGGTTCTCTGAGCTGCAACCTAACCTTCATATGAACTAACATTTTATTCAATAGAAAAGACTACTTGGGGAACACATGACAAAGATCCCTGAACAGAACATGGTAACCACTCGGCTAGGACTTAACCTTTTTATCTGTGAAGTGTAATACTGAGAAAGAACTATTTCTCTTTTTGACCATATAAACTAAATTATAATAAAGCTTTATTCCAGGGACTGAACATCAGGAGAAGAACAGGTCCAATTACGACCCTTAGAATTTACAGAGTAGCAAACTCTGTGGCCGCTCGTTTGCCAGATGCTGTCTGTAGTCTTAGCTAATGAACAGAGCAGCGTACTTCAACATGAACTGGGGAAAAAATGATGAACTTGTTACTCCAGCTAATGGCATCTTTCAGCAAATAACATTGTTATCAAGTAAGGAAGGAGGATCAAGTCAAACTTTGCTAGTAAGTGGTTGTTGTCAGTGCAACACAGGGCTGGTGAAAACCCAAAAATCAGTAAACAGGGCTTGGTTTCATAATTTAAACCCAGGCAGCTGGTGTGTGAGACAGCGGTGCACGTGTTGGGTCCTGCAGGCCCTAATGTTTCAGTTTAGCTTTTAAGAATCATCACCTGCAAGGGTGGACACAATACTTTTGTGAGGTTACAGTACCAAGGCTGCTGATTTGAGCAGCACTGAAACAGTGAAGAAAAAGACTGTCACCTTATAATCAGATTTATGCAGACGCTGGCTGCAGTACACTGCCATGTGAAAGCAGTGCTTTGAAAAAACACCTCGTAACAGTTTACTGTTTACCTCTTTCATCTGTCTTTTCACCCTTCCTCCCACTTCCTCCCAAATGAACAGTTTGATAACCGTTTTAATAAACACCTGCTTGAGACAGATGACCTGTACTTTCCATTAGAAGCCAATGTGTACGGCACAAGCAGACTACCTCTGTGTCTGGTACATTCTTCTGTACAGCATATCAAAGCCATGACTTTCCTTATCCATCCGCACAGCTGAAATGACGATTCTCATCTTGATTACCACAACATCCTTCTCTTTGGCCTTGACAGACACAGTCTTGTCTGTCTTATTTAATTCAAAATACAACTGCAAAGATGACTTCTCTCAGCTCATTCTTTTGACCAGGCCATCTCTCTCCTTGCAGTTTTCAAAAAAGCAGCTGCTTCTCTACTACCAACGCAAGTCACTCACTTTGACTCCTAAGGCTCCCCAGTTGTCTTCCTTGATCATCCTGTGCCTTACTGGGATGCTCCATTCTGACCACACCAAGATGCAAGCTTGCATGCCTAACCATTACATTCCCAAGCTTCCTGCCATTCTTCCCCTGCTGATCAGGAGATCCCTAAAGATAGAGGCGACGTCTCAGTAACATCACCCTTTCTCCACAATGCCTCTCAGAACCCTCCTTCCATCGATGCCCAAAAGAAAAGCTTTGACAATGGACTGGCAGAATGCTGAAAATACTGCCTGGACTATTACCAACATTTTTTTTTTTTTTTTTTTTTTTTTAGAATGGCAAGGGTTGGAAGGGACCCCAAGGATCATAAAGCTCCAACCCCCCTGCCACAGGCAGGGCCACCAACCTCAGGCCTGGATCTACACAAGGTTGCCCAGGGCCCCATCCAACCTGGCCTTGAACACTTCCAGGGATGGGGCATCCACCACCTCTCTGGGCAGCCTATTCCAGCACCTCACCACTCTTTCCGTAGAAAACTTCCTCCTAATATTCAATCTAAACCTTCCCTCCTTTAGCTTTAAACCATTCCCCCTTGTCCTGCCATTATCTGCCCTTTTAAAAAGTTGATTCCCCTCCTGTTTGTATGCTCCCTTCAGGGACTGGAAGGCTGCAATGAGGTCCCCCCGCAGCCTTCTCTTCTCCAGGCTGAACAAGCCCAGCTCCCTCAGCCTCTCTTTGTAAGGCAGGTGCTCCAGCCCTCTAATCATCCTTGTGACCCTCCTCTGAACTCTCTCTAACAGTTCTACATCCTTCTTGTATTGGGGGCCCCAGATCTGGACACAGGACTCCAGGTGGGGCCTCACGAGGGCAGAGTAGAGACCTCCCTGTCCCTGCTGCCACCCCTCTTCTGATGGAGCCCAGGATACCATTGGCCTTGCGAGCTGCAAGAGCACACTGTTGGCTCATGTTAAGTTTCTCATCCATGGTGACACCCAGGTCCTTCTCAGCAGGGCTACTCTCAAGAAGCTCTTCTCCCAGTCTGTATCTATGTCTGGGATTCTTCCGGCCTAAGTGCAACACCTTACACTTGGCAGTGTTGAACCTCATAAGGTTCACCTGGGCCCATTTTTCCAGCCTGTCAAGATCCCTCTGGATGGCTTCCTTTCCTTCTAGGGTGTCGACCACACCACTCAGCTTGGTGTCATCCACAAACTTGCTGAGGGTGCACTCAATCCCATCATCGATGTCATTGATAAAGATGTTAAAGAGAACCGGTCCCAAGACAGATCCCTGGGGGACACCGCTTGTCACCGGCCTCCACCTGGACATAGACCCATTGACCACCACCCTTTGGTTACGGTCTGTTAACCAGTTCCTTATCCACTGGATGGTCCACCCATCAAATCCACATCTCTCCAGTTTAGAGATAAGGATGTGGTGGGGGACTGTGTCAAAGGCCTTGCACAAGTCCAGGTAGATGACATTGGTCGCCTTCCCTTTATCTACTGATGCTGTTACTCCATCACAGAAAGTCACCAGATTGGTGAGGCACGACCTTCCCTTGGTGAAGCCGTGCTGGCTGTCCCGGATCACGTGCTCTTCCCTCATGTGCTCCAGCATGTCATCCAGGAGGATCTGTTCCATGATCTTCCCAGGCACAGAGGTGAGGCTCACCGGCCTGTAATTCCCTGGGTCCTCCTTGCTCCCTTTCTTATAAATGGGAGTGACATGACCTTTTTTCCAGGCCCCAGGGACCTCTCCTGACAGCCACGACTTTTCAAATGTGATGGAGAGCAGCTCAGCAACCACATCAGCCAGCTCCTTCAGGACCCTGGGATGCATGTCGCCCGGCCCCATAGACTTGTAGACATTCAGTCTCATGAGGCGGTCTCGGACTTGCTCTTACAGTGGGGGGGGATTTACTCCCCCAGTTCCCACCTAGAGGTCCAGGGATGCAAGATTCTGGGATTTGAGAATTATGAGAATCCTGGCTGCCTGAGAAGACTGAGGCAAAGAACTCATTCAGTACCTCAGCCTTCTCCTCATCAGTTGCAGCCAGTTCTCCTTTCTCATTTACCAAGGGAGGTACGTTCTCTTTGACCTGTCTCTTCTGGCCAATGTACCTGTAAAATCCCTTCTTGTTTTTAACATCCCTTGCCAAGTTCAGTTCCATCTGCGCCTTGGCTTTCCTGACCCCGTCTCTGCAAGTCCGAACAGCATCCCTGTATTCTTTCCAGGCTACACAACCGTGCTTCCAGAGCTTGTGTTAGCCTTTCTTTTCTCTCAGTTTGACCAGCAGGTCCTTACTTAGCCATGCTGGCTTCCTGCCCCTCCTGCTCACTTTCTTATTCAGAGGGACAGAGAGCCCCTGAGCTCTCAGAAAGGCATCCTTAAAGAGTAGCCAGCTGTCCTCAACATTTCTGTCTCTAAGGACCACCTCCCAGATGATCTTGGTCAACAGGTCCTTAAACAGCCTAAAGTTTGCTCTCTTAAAGTTCAGTGTCCTGATCCCACTCTTCGCCAGGCCCACATTCCTTGAGATCACAAACTCAACTAGGGCATGGTCGCTGCAGCCCAGGCTGTCTCCAACCTTGACACCTTTAATGATCTCCTCCACGTTGGTGAGCACCAGGTCCAGCAATGCATCTCCTCTAGTTGGTCTATCAACTATTTGAACCAGAAAGTTGTCACCTACAGACTCCAGGAGTCTCCTGGATCTCTTGCAGGTCACTGTATGGTTTTCCCAACAGATGTCTGGGTGGTTAAAGTCCCCCATCAGAATGAGTGCCTGTGACCACGACACCTCCTTCAGCTGAAGGAAGAAAGCCTCATAAGTATTCTCTCTTTGGTCAGGTGGCCTGTAGTAAACCCCTATCACCAGCTGCTCCTTATTAGCCCCATCCCTAATTCTGACCCACAGGCTTTCGACCTGCTCCTGGCCACTTCTCAGAGAGAGCTCCTCACAGTCTATCCAGTTTTTAACATAGAGGGCAACTCCCCCACCCTTCCTTCCTAACCTATCCCTTCTAAAAAGTCGATACCCTTCTACAGGGGTATTCCAACTGTGGGAATCATCCCACCATGTTTCCGTGATTGCAACTACATCAAAGTTTTCCAGTGCCATCACGGTTTGCAGTTCCTCCTGCTTGTTACCCATGCTGCGTGCATTCATGTAAAGACACTTCAGCTGGGCTTTCTGACTCATTAGCTTTTTTGAGGAGCCCTCCCTCAAACCTCTGGGAGGAATCTGGAGTTTTCCCCCACTGCCTCCTAGAGGGACATTAGAAGGTTCCAGAAAGGGGGTCAGCAATACTACCTCCTCTGAGGAGTCCCCAGAAGTTCCTAAGGGACACTTTAGAGGTATTTCCCTACAGTCTTGTAGAATTTCAGCATCTCCAAGCCCTTCTCTATCCTGTTGAATTTCACCCTCTTCACCCTTCAAATCTTGTATAAGGCTAGAGGCGGCAACTTGCTCAAACCTAGCAAGCCTCACTATTTCCCCTCCCCCGTTCCTAACTAGTTTAAAGCCCTGTCAATGAGGCCTGCCAGCTCTTGAGCTAAGATTCTTGTCCCTCTTGGGGACAGGTGGCACCCATCCGCTGCTATCAGGCCAGGTGCTGAGTAAACAGTCCTGTGATTAAAAAACCCAAAGTTCTTAAAGCGGCACCAGCCCCTCAGCCAACTATTCAACACCTCTGTTTTCCTGGCCCACTTCGTGTTTTTCACTGCTCCAAATGGGATAGAAGAAAACACTACTTGCATTCCCCCTCCCTCAATCAGTCTCCCTAAACCCCTGAAGTCTCTTTTGATACTTCTCATACTACTTTGAGAGATATCATCACTGCCTGCCTGAACAATGAGTAGTGGGTAGTAATCAGAGGGATGAACCAGATCCGGGAGTTTTCTAGTTATGTCCTTGATCCGTGCCCCTGGGAGGCAGCACACTTCCCTACGGGTAGGGTCTGGCCTGCATATGGGCCCCTCTGTTCCCTTGAGAAGGGAATCCCCAACCAAAATCACCTTTCTGTCTTTCCTAGTGGAGGCAGTCTTGAGACGTGGAGTTGACTTCCTCATTCTTTGCCTCCTAATAGGGGGATTGTCCCCCACCTTCCCATTTGCCTCCTCTTCAACTCCCAGCACCTCAAACCTATTGCTTAGAGGGACCTGAGGAACCGAGGTAGGCAGGGAGGAGGTTTTCCCACAGCGCCGAGCTGGGACTATCTTCCAACCCTCTCCTTCTTTCTGGTCACTGGCTTCTCCCCGTTCTGCCTGGTAGGGCTGGGGATCCGTCATTTTTTGGGGAAAATTTCCCTGGTGACTTTCCCTCTGTCTAGCCAGCGAGTTGCTCCACCAATCGATTTCCCGCTCACACTCCCTAATGCTTCTCAGTCTCTCTACCTCTTCTGTGAGATCTGCCCCCGTGCTAAGCAGATCGTCCACCTGCTCACACCTCACACAGGTGAGATTGTCGACACCATCTGCCGGCAGGAGCAGGCTCAGGCACTATTTCTCATGTTTTCTTCTCTTTGGATCAGATGGGGTTTTGTTCTGTATTTGTACAGCATGGAGCACAGTGAAATCCCCACCTGTGGCCAAGGGTCAGACACACAACATAAACAATACTGAAACTGAAGAGGTTCACAACTTCTTGGAGAAAATTCTGTAGGGCAGAGCCCGAGGTCCCACCAGTAAGTTCAAGTCATATTTGTAAGGAAGACTACGTTGATGTAAATTGTGCTGGCATGCTTTCTCATTTCTAAAGGATATCATCATATTTCTAGGTAGCATTTCTGGCAAAATGTTATTAAAAAACATATTTTGACAGAAACAAACAAAAAATGTTTTAGAATTTAAAAATTAGGAAAAAGCACACTGTCAGGGCTTGTAAGCAAGAACCTTGCAAATGAAGCATTCCAGCTTAAATACAAGGGCAATTTTCTACTACAAAGGCAACTATGGTATGGGGAAATTCAGCATTACACACCTTCCCTCTCCCACCCCCATCTCCCTGGGTCTAATGAATTCAACTATTTGAGGTGAGCATCTCACCTGTCCACCTGCAGAGCTTTTCTTATTTTTTTGTTCATCATGAATGAATTTCATACAGCCAGTTACACAGCCTAGTCCAGCTCTCCCCAAAAACACATTTCCTAGCATTTTATCCAGCTTGGTTCTCAGAGTTTCTGGTGATCCAGCAGGTTTACACACTTGTTATAAACCTGACTACAGTTGTTCTGTGGTCACAACAGCCTAATGCAGATTAAGTTTTATCCCTTTAAATTTCATCTCTTCTCTTCTGGCATACCACTCCATATCCTCCATCTGTGCTACTTAGCCCAAATATCCAGAAGCATGTGGCTTTGCCAAGGTAAAGCCATAAAATTCCTCTAATCTCTCCTCATAAATAATATTTCTTCTAAGAAGGTGTTTCATAATGGATTTAGTACTCACTAGGATGAGAGAAACTCAGGACAAGTTCCTAGTTCTGCTGCCAGACTTTAACTTAAGGAGGCATTCCTTATATTCCTTTCTGTTAAATGGGCATCACAATGTCAGTATGTTTTTATAAAGCACCTTGTACAAAATGATGAATCTGATTAAAGCCGGCAGAGTTTGAGGTACGGGAGATAATCAGTGATATCAGTACAGTTAAAAAAATCACAAAAAAGAGAAACTATCTAGTTCGGGCACATTTAGGAAAATAACATGTAGATAAAATGCCCAAACTTGGTTTTAAGCACTCATATTAAATTTGCTTCTCATTATTATTTCCCCAGTTCTATTAAAAAAATCCACTCTGGAAAGAGCTGTATTGCACAAAGAGAATTAATGACTGTCTCTGGACTATTTACGCTCAAAAGAAAACACACTGCATGGCTACACCTTCTTGCATGTTTCAAATCTACTTTAAAGTTTATGCAGCTTTTTAATATCATCAGTGTTCTTTATTCATCAGTTCTGTCTTTTGCCACAGGAAGAAACCAGCCAACCAGCAAGCATATCCCTTTGCCCATGACTTCATGTCTTACCAAACAATAATAGGAAGCAAAGGTGTATTAGTTCAGGAATCAAGTCAAAGACAACTGAAACATTGCTCAATAAGCTTTGGAAGACCTACACATCAAACTTCTCCCATCACAGAAATCGTTCCAAAGTTCTGTAAATCCACATAAGCTCTTTTCAAACTGCTCACTAACTTCAGAATTCTTTCTTTCCTCAGATGAAGCAGCCCTCTGGGGCTTTCCAAGACATACTATGACTGTTCTCCCTAGCTCTCTTGAGTCTTCCCTTGCCATTGCCTGTTCTCAGGCCACAAAGAACAAGCAGAAGTATCCAATACTTTTCAGCATGCCTTTCTCTCACTGAGCTACTCTAATGAGTTAGAAAGGGTGTCTCTAACAAAATCAGTCAGGTTACTGAGCTCTTTTCTAAACACACTTATCAGATACAATATTAACTTTATCATACTGCTGCTTTGTCAGAAAATGGAAGAAAATTGTAAAAAGGACCCTTTGAATAATACTGTCCAAAATGACTCGACCAAATATCACTAAAATCGTTTCCAAAGGAGAAGCCCTATTGCCCCATCACACATAATGCCTAGCTAGTGAATCTCCGTACAAGTGTGTCAGCATACAGGGAAGCAGCTCCATGCCCTCCTAGAAAAGGTCACAGGAAAAGCACCACGGCATTTAAGAGATTTGTACAGTACCTATCCCCATATTAAACAAATGGCCACACACTTGAGCTACTGGAAAATAAGTGCAAGGTCGCCTCAAGTCTGCACGACAGTAGAGATGCAATGTGACCAAACAGCCGTGACCTATGTGCAGCTGTAACAGCCTTACCATGAGTACAGACACTGAGTTGTTGGATCTTGAATGTTTTGCCTGGGTATACACACAGAGGGAGAAAGCGAGTGTGTGCATGTCACTAAATTACCTCTTGGGAGCAATCTGTGCTTGTGATGTGATTTGGTGACACTAGTGCCTGACAGCAAGTAAATTACCATAGCTTTACACGGAAACTTGACTTCTTGTGTCCTTCTGTCATTACCATAACACCTTCTCAATTGCTATGCCTGTCGCTGAGCCACCAGAAGAGCTTGGATGTCTATCCCAAGGCCTAACTATTGAAATCTGTGCACACAGTTGAAAATTGCATCGCTTACTTGCGACTCATCACACCAAACTGATTGACACTAGGGATGTATGCTGTAGATATTAGATTCACAGCATAAAAGGACTAAAACCAGGGGCGAACAACAACCACCACCAAAAGCAGAACTAGAAATGCTGAGGTTTCACCTCCTTGGTCTGCATGTGTAAGAATTCCTTGCTGAGTTTTATTACTCGGGCACTCCTAGAATCAAGCAAACATTCCCTCCAAACCCAGAAGATTTAATAGCTTTAATTCTACTTTCTATTCTACTCAGAAATACATTCTGTACAAACCCAAAAATTTTTAACAATACTTACAAAAACTTTACATAAATATTAGATATATTTAGCAGAATGAAATGCAACTGAGCTACCCTTGGACTTTCCAAACTAGTCTGTAGTATGTGATGATAGATGCATTCCTCATGTGCCACAACTATGTCGCAGAATGTGTTAGGTTAATTCATCTCTGTAAACTGCTCTGTGAGCTTATGAAAATACTCATCGCCTCACCCATCATCTAAAATCAACACTATATCAGGGCAGTGATTTAGTAAAACATATTCCTTCATTAGCTTTGGCAATCAGAAGCTGACCATGATCTCTGCTGACCCAAGCAACAATTGTCACAGTGACTCCAATTAAAAAAAAAAAAACCCAAACCTGAAAATTCTCTCAGTCAGCCCTCTGTCAAACAAACTGAATGAAACACTTCCCTTTAAAAAAAAAGAAAACACTGCCCTCCTTTGGATCAGACATCAACACTCCTTAGTTTAGAATATAGCAGGAAAATCTCTGCTGGAGGAGTGAAGTCTGGTATCACGTCCTTTAGCTGATTCCTACGTAAGGTCCATCTTGGAAGAGACCTTTGCAAACCATAGGCCACATTTTGTTCTAAAAAACTGGAGTATGATTGTACTGTAGTTTGAAGCCAAAGGTGAGAGAGCTTCCTGGTTTGCTTTTGTAAGACTGAGAAGGATCTGAATAATTTTTACAAAGCTGCAAACATACCTTAAGAGAAAAGTAAGTGGCATTGTAAAACAGAGTTTTGCCTGATATTTCTAGATGTAAATAGATGCATCTTATGTAAAGTCATTAAAAATCAGGTGTAAGATGGAAGTCAGATAAACCATAGTTAACCAAATTAAAAATCAGAGCAACTATCAGTGATTAAAATTTAGCAAAAAGCCCCACGGCTTAAAAGATACCACTCTCAAACCCCATACATCTCATGCCTGTTCACCTTGGACATAGAGATGGGAATGTTTATTAATTTAACACTTCATGCAGATGTCCCTGGACCCGGTACCAATCAATGGCAATGAACACACTTCTAGACACTAGAAGCATCCTTACATTTAGGGACATGACAAAATGGCTTGGCCCTATCTTCCTACTTTCAGTAGGGAGGATAATATGCATACAAACCAATGGATTTTAAGAAACACACAGGTAGCACTCTCAGTTAATCAAACAAAATAGCTGTAGCGATCTGGTTTCCATACACATGCAAAGTATATAACACACAGAGCTTGAATAATTAGCATTAATGAATGTCAAACTCATCACTGAAGACTTGCTGTTGATTCAGAACGCTGCTGGAGTGTGGCACGACCACTCCACTGGGAACTAATACAAGGAAAGGGACTGAAGCCTGTTGGGAAAACCAAAGATGAAGGGGACCTTCTGTGAAAAGAGTATTAAGAAAAAATATGTATCTTTTTCCCTTTGGAAGGCAAAGACACCCTCTGACAGCTTCATCGGACTAATGAGAAAAGTACTGTTAATAGTCACACTCAGAGGTTGCTTAGGTGGGTTGTTTTGGTTTTTTGGTTTGCTTTTTAACCACAATTATTCCTCAGAGTTTGTCAAAGGGAAAACTGCATAGGCATCTTAGGAACTGGCTCTTCATACACTAGCTGGATGTAGAGAACCAATAAGTCTTTGTTACAAAGAATCCATGGATCTTAGGAAAGTGTACACTCAAATCTCTACTTTCTCTCTGAAAGGTTACTGCATTTCATTCTCAAAGGGCAAAACTCATGATAATTAAAAAGTGAGTCTTCATTTTCTATTACGAATGTGTCATTTCATGTTAAATTGTTCAGTATAATTTTCCTAAAAATAAGGCCAGATTTGCCACCCATCCCTCCTGCCCTCAGAGCAGGTACTAGACTTTTGACTTACATAAATGATCAAAGAAAGAGCATGGAGCTGTGAACCACAGCACAGAGGTGAGCTACTGCCCATCAGCATGCTGTTCTGGGCCTGACAAAACTCGGCAGGAGTGAGGACTTGCATTAAGTGTCCTACGGCAGAAACAGGGTCAAGTAAAGAAGGCAGATGAGGCAAGAAAAAGGTAAAGGTACCAGGAAAGAGGGATGGAGTGGTACCAGGGTTGGGGAAGAGGTGTGAAGCTTGGATACAGAGGAGAAAAGTGTGCAAAAGAATGAGGCAAGGAGCAGAGAAACAGATGTCAACTTTGCTTTCATCTACAGAAATATTCTTCCCTGAGACACATAAAACTAGGGCTATTCAGGGCTGCCTTGTATTTGCTTCGGTACAAAGCGCTTCTGTGATCAATCCTGCATTATTGGTCAGTCTCCTCAGTGTCTAAAACTGCATTTCCTCAAGTGAAACAGAGGAGACCAGGCATCAGGAGAAGCTAACAGACCCATTGCTGCCGTTGTCCCTGGCTCTTCACTACAGGGAAGAGGTCTGTCCCGCGTTGCACAGAAGCTTCAACTGATGGAGGAAGACTTCTAGCTGCTGCTTCACCTGGTCCATTTTTAGGTCCATACAGGTAATTCCACTATTAGACCTGCAATGTCTGAGAGCAGTTTTTCTCTTCCTAGGGTTATGGTGAATTTTTGATAACAGACATTCACATACAATATGTACTGCTACTGATGCACAGGCCTTGCAGCTGGATCTCACTAAATGAGATACTGTTGTAACTCCTGCAATTTTATCCTGGACTGTGTTAACATAATGGTGTACTTCATCTCAGCTCTTGAGCTGATATGCTTTCCTAACATCTTAGCTTTGATGCTCTATAACAGAAAAAAAAAATAATTGCTTGGGCCTGAAGATATGTTAGAAACATTAATGCTCATGGCTAAAGAATGCAAAGGTTAATAAAACACTCCCAGTATTTATTATTTTTTGAAGCCGAACCATTTACAGAGTAGCATTTTGGAATCTTTGGGTTTGGCATTACTGTCACAGCTTCATTCTTTCCTTGTTAAATAGTTCACTTGGCTTGGAAATTGCATTTGTTCACTATACACTTTTTCCCCTCTTTTCCCCTTTTACTTTCAGCCTTCCCAAATCCAAACTGGAAATTCATTTAAGATTATACCTTGTAACAACTTCCACAGTCTCAAAAAATTATTTTTAAACTCCTAAATAAAAAACCTCACCTTGATATAATTATTTTTTATTTTATTTTAATATATTTTTTATCAAGTGAGATACAGGAACAAAGTCCTCTACCATTTAAGCTCTGTGACTCAAGGAATTAGCTTTTAAGAAATAGGATTTTTTCCTTAATATGTTCAGATACTTCTCATCTGTGTTCAGCTTCTGCCAGGGTGCACAGGTATTCTTTTAAACTTTCATTCCTTATTACAAGTCTTGCATTTAAAAAAAAAAAAAGAAGAAAGAAAGATACTCACATAATCTAAGATTTTTTTTAAAATGAAACATGGACTATTTTAAGAGTCGATAAAACGAAGACCTAGTCACAATTCTATTAAAGGCAATGGGAAACAGCTCATTTCACAGGGCCAGAAACGTGCCCCATGATCCCTTCCTCCTCCTCCAGAAACATGAGGTGTCTCTCAACTAAGATTTCTCTGCTATCATATTATAATAAGCATTATTGATCACCAAATCCATTAAAAGTATCAGTCACCTTAAATAATTCATCTCTCCAAACTAGCTTTGGCCACAGATGCCATCAGCAATAACCTTCCAGGAGACTTGTACTAAAGAAAAGAAAAGCCAACATAGCTGCAGCTTAAATAGACAATGTTCAAGAATAAGCGAGACACAAATGATTGAGCAAACATGCCACAGGATTATGTTCCAATGAGAATTTCTCAGGGTTCTAGAAACCAGGTATTTGACAACAGGAAATGTGAGATCCTCAAACGGGGCACACATATGCAACCATCAATAATACTTATTAATGTATAGGACTTTAGAATATATATATATGGATGGATGCATAGACTTTGTCCTTCCCAGTAGTCTTTTAATATCTGACCACTGGCTGACACCTTATTCTGCAGAACACTCCACTCATTGGCAGCTCAGCAGGCAAAGCGCAGCACCCTGTTTAGGGCTTCAGATAGGTGACAGACCACAGGGCAGACAGCAGCAAAGAAAGTGACAAACGCCAAATTTGGTTTAGCTAACAAACCATCAAGGTTGTGGACTTCTGCCTGGTAGTCCAGACCCAGTCCTCTTCACCAGCTGCACATAAACAAGCCAGTATAGTCTGTGAAAGAAAAACTCCCTTGGTGCACAAAGTATGCAGACCAGCATAGGTGGTTCGCCATGACCCCCTCTTTCAGAGCCTGTAGCAACAGCAGGCATCCCACTTAGGGCCTGAAATGAAGCAGATCGAGCCCAAGGTTGGCAGAATTCAGGTCATGAAGAGATCACATCTGGATTTAAAAAAAAATGTTTGAAATGGCAAAATACTTTAAAACATCTCCCCAATATTTCCTCCCATTAAGTGCTGGGATTCAGAGAAAAGATATGGAAGAGCTGGTGGACTGACACACCATTGGACTATGTACCAGTATCCACCTTGCTGTTGCAGCACAGGGCTCAAGAAAGCTACCTTACTCTGCTCCTGAAGCCAGCAGTAATACTGAAGCCAGCCCTGAAATCTGTGGATTAAGTCTCCCCCATGCATTTAACAATGACAATTTTAACACCTACCCATTTACAGTCTGGAGTGTTTTGCATTTAATGGCACCGTGGAACAGAAGAAACAGACGGGCTAGCTGGTTACAGACCTGGGGGGCTCTAGGAAGAGCCCAGAAGTTCCTGTGTTCTGACTGGTCACACGCACTTCAGAAGGATGCTAGGGGTCAGACAGATCATTGTCAAACGCATAAGGCACATATACCCTAGGACAGGGTGTGCACAGCCAAACTCCCTGCATCTCTCTTACAAAGAGGTGGAGGAAACATTTAGTGTGGCTAGGGAGTGACAAAAGGGGAAACTGGCATCTTGTCCTTTCTGCACTGGTACTCTCCAGCGAGCGAACCCGCACTTTCCTACCGACTTTAACGAACACAATGAAAAATTATTAAGAGTTGTAGAAATTACTTGAGCCAATGCTGTTCCTGAATGACTGCCATCTCTGGAATTATAGATCAATGGAGTGAAGCAGAGTGGGCTTTCATGCAAAGGCAAAAGCAGATTGATCATTCCAAAGACCAGTGAAGAGCCCTGTTCTGCTGCACGTGCCGAGTCACCTAGTTAAGAATTATGAGAAGATGTATCAAAGAGAAAGGAGCGGGAAATGGAAGACGACATACTAGTAAAATATAGATGGGCTCACACACTGCCCAGTCGCTGTCTTACAGTGTTCTTCAGAAATAATATAATTAAACTTTAAGGACTATTCAAAGTAGTTTGAAGCAGTAATTTTTTAATTTTTTTTTTTTTTTAAATTTAGCAGGCAAACGTTCTCCAAGTCAAGACAGATGCATGACAGGAAATCTGAGCAGAGAATGGACAAGTGCGAAGGAAAGTGGGTCTATTTTAAGACATACATACCAGATGTTATGAACAAGTCACTCATTTTCAGACAGCAGAGGTTCAAATCCAAATTTAAAAAACACACCCATGCCGAAAAGAACAATGTGTATGCATTTATCAAAATTAAAGGTAATGAGTGAGTGGCTGTGAATGTAAGTGCACAGCCACTGTGGGTGGTGTTCAGGTGGCCCGTTTTGGTGGCAGCTTCAGAAGCTGCATTTGCAAATAGTGCTGCTCATTTGCATAACATGCCCTCGAAGTGAGTCTCAAAATTTGCACAATCTCAGCCACAACATAGCCTGTAAGTATCATTAAGTGGTGAGCCAAGAGGAGGGACATGGGGGAAGAGAATATACACCTAGGAGACAGGTATAAATATGCCTTGGTTTACAGGTTAAATCTGCTAATGACACATTTAATACACTTCTGTCACCACCTTGGTAAACTTGTTCTGCAACTAAGTTACTGTCATACGGTGTCAGTCAGACTAGCTTTGAACATCCTGTGAATTTACTAGTACGACTACTGCTTTATTAGCATGCACTGAACATGTGCCACAGCTCCTTGCTGTCAAAGTTCGTTAAAACAAAAGCACTGGCAGCTGTCATTTCTGAGCAAGGCACGTATTTTTAAAATGCTGTGTTTTATATACAGTGTGAAACTGATACACTATATGCATTTTTATGTTTTCTCTAAGAAAACTCATTCCACTTTGTGGTATGCTAGAAAGTACTGGCAAAATTATACAAATGTATATTACCCAATTGTACAGTTAGAGATGGATTCTTCTCTTTACTCAGCATTTACTGTCTTACTTGTAAAAAATACGAATCAAAAGGAATTTTTTCCTTTTAATAAACACGTTGACTAAAAGCAGAAGGATACAGTATCACTCAAGAATGTGAAATGCTTTTCCTATCTCAGAATCCCTGAGTGGCTAATATACAGCATCACTTACATCATATACATCCACACTTGCAAAGCCTGTCTTCAAACTGGACTCTTGATCAAACCTCTGTATAACAAAAGCAAGTGAATGCACTTAGACTGTACAGGGCAACCTGATGGCCATTACATCTGCGCTGCAATAAGGATCCAACCTCCTCAGAGTACTCTGACTCTGTCCCAGTAGTCTCTCAAACTGACAGAAACTTTCTTTTACATAAATGTTTTTCTGACTTCACAAAAAAATCTTTTCCATTACTGATACTGCAAGAGCATCAGAGCAACTATGAGGCATCTCATACAATTACACCTTTGGAAGAGGGGTCAGTGAGGTTTTGCTGGGTGGTGCCAAGAGCAAAAACATGTTTGAGACTGATATACCTCCTGTCTCCAAACCCCACTCTTCTCTCTTGTCTTTCCAAATTAGAAAAATACTTGAAACAAAGCCACTGAAAAGTGTTTCCAAAAGGCACTGCAGCTGTGGAAGCCCCAAGATAACAAATTAGCGCTGTAACAGGAAGCCAGGGAAGCAGGTGAGAAGGGTTGTTGAATGTTTTGATGTTGAAGCTCAGTTCATAAGTGCAAGGCTGAACCCTACAAAAACTGAGTGGTATTGAAGTCTGTCTCAACCACACTATAAGCACTGTCACACTGTTAGCATAAATAGAGTCACTGTGGTTTCACTAAAATGTTCCATATATCTGTACTTCACTCTCAGCCAACTTCCTTTTTGGGTCACTATTAAAGTGTTTTAATTAGGAAACGGTTACCTGGTACTTACAGTAATAAAAATGTGAACCTATGACCAGGCAGGTTTAGCAATGGTGTTTTAAATACCTAAATCTTCTGCAATTGTGTACTCAACACGAAGTTGCCTGAACAACACCCTGAGCTTGGAGACTCACGTCAGTACCAAACCTGAAGCCATTCTTGGGTCTTTATCTACTGCTCCTGTGACAGTTTACCATTTATCTACTTTACCATTTATCTACTGCTCCCATGACCACTACCCAGGCAGCAAGCAGCTAATGTGTTTGTTATCAGTACTCATCAGAACCAGGCCCACATGTGGTTACATCAACTGATGCTAGAAAGTCAAACAAAAGGCTGGCAGGAGTGGCTGTCCCCACACTTCCCCTACCCTCAGCCTCCTCTGACACTTTACACCACCTATTTTAAAAGCAGCTGCTGGGCACTCCATAACCTTGGTTCAACTTACTAATGAAACCCTCAGAAAGATGAACCAATATATTATAACCAAATTAACTTTTACATTAATGCCCATTATTCCAGTGAAAATTATTCACACATGGAAATAGCTAAACTCATTGTGCTCTGACAGTTAATTCTATTATGCAGTTTTCTTCTAAGCTGGTCAGAGTTCCTCTGTCTGCTGCTGCTCCTTCCTGTTCTTCCTTATAAAACGAACGATGATAGCAAGAATTGGGCACTACTATGTCACATTTACATGGCATCTCCTACCCAGAGACCTCATTTCACTAATAAAATATCAGGCTACCACAAGAAAAAAGTTTCTCACCACAGCACTCAAAACCAGACAGGCTACAGATATAACTCTACAGTGCCTTTAAAATGATACAACACAGGTGTGTGTTTAAATACAAAAAAAAATATCTTCTGGGCAAGAAATAAGCAAGATCGTGTCTGTAGAGTCCTCCTAGTTAAACCCCATCCCTCTCTCTGTTGGTAAATGAGTCTCCACTTCCACGAACAAGCTGCACAGGTCTCTCACAAACCTGATTCCCAGGTCCTCATGAAAGACAAAGGTCTTCTGTAAAACAGCGCAGCTCCAGAGTCCCATGTTGGCCTTTGCTTTTATACACGTGCAGGCAACCAGACGCATGCACCCAAATATGTGCCTGTACTTCTGCTCTCTCTGTCCTTCAGAGGTAGAGGCACTGATGGGGGAAACGAAGCAAGCCCAAGGCCTTTCTTTCAAAGGGAACTTTAATGAGCTCAGAAATACTTGCAGAGCAGCCTTAATTTTCAGCCTTGGAGCCTTGACTCTAGGGCAGGAAGAATAACTCTCTGGGTAACCTGCTCCTTGGTGCCACGCGAAGTGGAATGCACTTGGCACAAAAGGCAAGAACCTGACTCCAGAAGTTGCAGGGATCAGTACAACTCACACAAGGCAGCCAAACTCCTCCATGAATCATATTCTCCTTCACCCTGAGGAGTTTTTCTTACTTGCAGCTTTTATTCTGCATCACTTTCACTAATGGCTTTTATCTAGATACAAATAACAACTGCTCAACATCCACATTCACTAGGATACGGTGAGAGTCTGCCTAAAAAATCCCCCAACTAATCGTTTACATGGAAATTGTATCTACCAGAGGGAGTCTGTATGGCCAATATAATGGAACAATATTGACACAGGCAGGAAAAGTTAATTAAACCTTTTAGATGAGGGCCTCACAGTTCAGACAAGATAAAACCCTGGGTTCCAGGCATATGATTTTACAAAATTCAGAGGTAACAGATTATATAATTGCATGTGTTTTTAGGATCTGTCCTTCCAAATGGAGTTATTGAAATGCTTCTACTGTACACAACAGGTCTGAGAACAATAAGAGATCAAAATGTTTTCTAGCTTTATTATTATCATTATGAGAGCTCTGAAGCTTGCTCTTGCAGCATTGAAAGAAGAAAAAAAAACAAACCCAAGCTGATCCAGACCAACCTTGCGATTCTGAAGGATTTGGAATTAAACCAGTAGGTCTCTTTTCACAGACAGCTCAAGACCAATAAAGTAACTTTTGAACTGGTTCTGATCAATGAGAAGTGAGAATGAGTAACTCCCAACACAATTCTGAAAATGCAAGATGTGCTTGGTTTTCAGTCACCTCTGAAGGCAGCTGACAGGAACTTCACTAACAGAAAAACGTAAATAAGACTAAGCAGTTAAAGGATCAAAAGAAAAACAGCAGCATTACATTTATTATTTCTGTAAGCTGCACCAATTCCAAC
Organism: Laterallus jamaicensis coturniculus; assembly: GCA_022605575.1. NCBI lineage: Eukaryota > Metazoa > Chordata > Aves > Gruiformes > Rallidae > Laterallus > Laterallus jamaicensis. Next base: position 11,861,657 of record JAKCOX010000005.1, read on the forward strand.
ACCTAGTGCCTTAGGCCCTTTGTGCTGCAAAGATACCTACGTTTACCTTTGTACACAGAAGCTGTCTCGGGAGTTCAAATCAAGATGATGTCTAACAGTGAGAAAGGCAAACTGTAAATTCTGAGAACTCTCTCGTTCTACAGGCAGTTGTGATTCACAAAACTAAGATTCAATTCTTAGTGTTACTTCAAAAAGGTTCCTAATTACAATGAAGAAAAAAAATTTGACAACAGCCTTTTTCTGAATAGATATAAAAAAAATTAAGATACAGGTAGACTCTGACCATGCAACCCCCTTTAATCAAGGCCAGGGCCATTTATACTTTAATTGCTAGAAAATATTCTATTCCAGGAGGGAAAAATAAAGTTATTTCTAAAGTATTAAGTAGTTTGTGGTCAAATTCTGGTTCCTATGTTCAAACTATGCCAAATTTAAGAAGCAAAACGAGACGGCTGTAGCAGGGTTTTCTTTGAACTCAATTGCTCTTCCTTTCTCCTGCCTACTATCACAGAACGTCCCATGCTCACTGAGAGAGCTTCACTTGTTCGCTTTACCAGATCGGTTTTGATGCAACTGTTCATGTAAGTAAAATTACTTACATTGCAGAGTATTTGAAGATTTCATTCTGAATTTGCTGCTCCCAGATCTGTCCATTGCATTTGCTTGGACTGCAACATTTTTTGAACACTTTAAGTTACTTTCCCTCTTTTCTCTATCAAAAAACCTCCAACAAAAGCCTCACGCACAGCCCCAGAGAAAAATCAAGAACCACCGCCACCGTAGAAAAGCCCAGCAAGGGTGAATACACAGGAGCCTGCAATAACTGTGTTTGCTCAGCACGTCTCTGCCAAAGCTGTTAGAACACAGAAACCTTCTAGCTTAACTATTTCCGGAAAAGAGCTCAAGGTTCAGATGAGATACCACAGAGAGCAAGGCGTGTGCAGTTGCCAACAGTATCCGATAACACCTGCGTGTTGGACTCATTAAAGATTTAACCCGAGGAGTCACGTGCGCACTGAAGAATGGCTGACAACTGCCATGCTTAATGCACGTCTCACAAACTTTGAGCAAAGGAAGCAAAATGGAGTTACCTTTGGATGAGGAGGATGGCACTTTCACCAACATTTCTTTGGCAGATGATTCAGGTAAGAAACTACAGTAATCTACTGATGCAATACAAGTTCCGTGGGCTGAATAACAATAGTCCCGGGTGAGCGCACTGAGCTGTAGGTTCTGAGTACAGGTACAATGTACTTTCAGCAAATGCCTTTAAGTAAAACTTTTATAGTTGTGTAGCTGAACAGCCTTGTGATTAGTTATGAATTGAGGTTTTGGGGGGTGGAGGCTACCACATTTCCCATAATAGCATATGATAATACATGTTTGTCACCTGAGCACATACAGCCTTTCGTTCTTGAGAAATAAGTAGTTACAGAAGTGGTAACTCAGTAGTTACTACTCAAAGAAAATACAGGTAGTGCTGGCCTTTCCTCCTGAATATGGAACGATAATCTCTTTGACATACTCTAGTGAGAGCTCACAAGAAGCGATGCAAATTCATTGGTAACAGAAATAAGCTGATCCATTTAGGTCTCCACTGTTAAACATTTAATTGTTTTTTAAAAACCTACAAAAGCAAAGGCTGCCTCCCATTTCCCCCTCCCCCCTTCCAGCTTATGGAATAAAAATGATTTGGAGTAAGAAGTAGGATAGTTCTACATACTGGAAAAATGAAGTGAGTTAATATGAATCGATAATAAATTATTTAGAAAGGTATGGCCAGAGTATCAACTTGATCATGTCAGAATGGCTGCCATAGAGCTGCACTAATTTACACTAGCTAGGAATATGGATTGCTTATTAATGAATAATACAAGCCCTAGTCCTCTCCCCCTCCTCCTCTTTTTTTTTTCCTTACAGTAAAGAATATTATTATACATGCTATGTTTGCCTCCCATATTAAACAAAAACCAACAACATGGAGTAGATCTTATTTTTAGAACACAATTTTCTCGCAATTTCGTATCAGCATGATGAACTGAAAGTCTGAATGCACTTCATTTATACAGCATATAGCCTAACGGCATCAAGATGTGCCTGACCCGAGTAAGATAAATTGGCAGGTGTCGGTGTAATTCGTGCAGCAGTGAAGGGTTCTCTTGACAGCCAATCTGACTTCCTCTGTAGCAAGGTGTAGGTCAGTGTGGGAAAGGTCTCCCATGACTTGCTTCATGGCTGGCTGCACAGCGGATAGCATGGCAAGAACAGATGAGGGGCAGCAGACAGGGGCAAGAGCAACTGGTCTTTGCAAGGCATACAGAACCGCCAAGTTAGGGATGAGTCCACAATACTGGACGGGCGGTTTGGCCATATTGCTTGGTCTCTGGAAGATGTTAAGGCAAACACCCGCTAGCCTCTGTTACTCTAACAACAGCACCCGTGCAGCGCACAAAATGTTAATACATGTGCAAAAGCAGAGAGAGACACAGTCAAAATCTCTCATTCAAGCACCGGCTGGCACTAGATACTGAAGTATACTCACCAGTGCCAGCCCCTGACAGATGTCACGGAGATAAAAGCAGCTGCTCAGCAGCAGCGCAAATAAGACTCTGCTGCACCTCAGGAACTGAGCACTTCAAATTTACTAGACAGTAACACACCCAAGGTCAGAGAAAGCTCCTGCCTTCAATGCAAAAAGGACCACAAACTGGGCTTCTGTATGCAACACCTGCTACCGACACCAGAGCTTTTCCCCTAGTAGCAAAGAGCCACGGACAGTCACACTAAAGTAGGGAGAGTAATACAGCTCAAAATAAGTCACATTTTCAGGCAAGCTCCATTTCTTTTGCCAGAGGGCAATGCCTGGAGGCTAGAGAGAAAGGTACAACAAAATTCCCAAACTAGGAAGAGACTATCACATACTTTGTAGGAAACAGTTCTCACCTCTCCCAGCTAAAGTTAAGACTAATTGCAGTAACTCTGGAGCACAGAAACTAACAAACAGATAAGGACCTCACAGCTGTAACTGTAAGGCTGGAGAACATCAATTTCTGAAGAGCAGGGAGGAGAGAAGTTTCACAGGGGGAGAGAGAAAAAGATTCCCTAGAATGGACAACAGCAACTTCAAGCAAGGCATGAGGAAACCAGGCTTGCAATAGGAACATCATAAGCGAACTTTCCCTGAGGATAACCTGATGTTTTAGAAGCAAGTGTTCCATAATTAAATTTTAAGTAGGTTCACAAAGATGCACTGGTTATAATGAACTCTAGTACATTTATAATTGTATAAGGCTTTCCCCCCATTTCTTAAAAGGTACTGGAAGAGGTAGGTACTAAACAGACAAGTAGAACAGCGTGCTATCTCTGTACTGTTTGAAGCACGATCGTAATAGAGCCTTCGTATCCAAGTTCCTTTAGCCCAGGGAAAAGCCACCATGGCCAAGCAGCCAGGGTTACTGAGCCTGATTAACTGCGTGCAGTGCATGAACACTTGATAGCTACTGCTCTTTCACAACAGCAGCCCTTCTCTATTTGTTAAGTACACAGGCATTAAAAATAAATCACTTCCATGTAAATCAAGATGGTAGCAAGATAGACCCTTCTTGATAAGCATTTTAATAGCAATATCAAATGTGTATGGATTTAAGGAAAGCACTCATTAACAGCATCGCTAAAAATATTTTCACCTTTAATGAAAGAAATACCTTTCCATTTAGAAATGCATAGCACTTGATAAAGTTCCCTCCAAAAAATTACCTACTGAAACAAACACAGAGGAAATTAAACCAAAAATAAAGAGTGGGACAGTGCCCAACAGCTGAAAAAGTCTCCTGCATTGTTCCTCTGGTCAATGCTCTGCAAGTAAATCAAGGCTCGCTTTCTTCATTTTAAAGAATCCAAAAGTTATCCGACTCTTTTTTCAATTACACTTTCCAGAAAGCCAACATTAAGGAGTGCACTGCTCACTTTAACCCCCCATTTTAAAAAGCAGATTGAGACCTCTAACCGGTTAGCCCTAACTTTCAGAAAGGCAAACCAGTTCTTCATCTCAGTAAGTTACCAGTGAAGCTTTAAGGAACCTTGCTAAAAAGTCCTATCACAAAATTTGGTGGCAAACCTATAGCTGATAATTACAAGGAGGATGAAACTGTTAACAGGCCAACATTATGCCATATATGTCAGTATTCACAGCCTAAAGCCAGAGTCTATTTAAAAAAGCATTTCTGTAGAGTCAGAGTAGAAACAAGAACATTTGAGTTCATGCACAATCGTGCAAAACATTGGACACAGGTGCATTAGAAAGCAGGCCTCCACAGGCCTCAAGAGAATATACAGCTTCCTAAAGATTTCTCTTTGTAGACTTTCCAAAAGAGACTGGATTTCTCCCCCCTTTCCCCCCCAAACTCTATGCCTATAGGTTATATACATCACCTGGTGAGCTCCCATTCCCAGTCAGGACACAAGGCATTACCAAAACACGCACAGTAAGTAAGGATACAGACAGTAGTAAGACCAATGTCAGGCAAAGCAGCTGCTCACTTTGTATAGTTTGGTTGGAAAAAGTGCAAACCAAGAACTACTCACATTCTGCGTTTGGCAGAAGTCTGCATTTGCCAAGTCACACAAGGACGTGCACAAGGCTACAAAAGCCTTTAGAAGGTACTTGGAAAGAGTAACAAGAATTGAAAGGAATTCTAGTGTAGAGCAACATCCTTTGAAAAAAACCTTCTCAGAGCCCATCTGCCATTTCCAGGTAGAAACCAAAGGATGAGGATTTGATGTAAAGGGTCTGGCGAGTTAGTATCACGTGGAAAACAAGCCGCTTGCATTCCTTTTTGTCTTTTTCTTTGTGGTGGTAATTAGTTAAAGGAGAAACCAGTACAGTTCAAACAGCAAACTCATCTCAGAAATATGCACAATGCTGCCTTCTGTTAACGAAAAGGAGAGGACATTTCTGTTCTAGTGGTGAACAGCGAAGCCTCTGTCATCAACCAGCTTACGCAGGCACCTCTAGCGCCTGTAACGTTGCCAAAAAGGAAGTGAAAGGCTTGTTGGTTTGCACCACATACCATGGAAAAAACAGGATGTACACCAGAGCTTTAGAAATAAAACATCTGAAAACGTCTGTTATTAGCAGCAGTGACTTTGAATCCCAGCCCAGAGGAATGAAATTAACTCCTGTAGTTGTGTAACTGTACGCAAACAGGCATTCAGGTGAACTACAAATGGTGTTATACCCTAAGGAGATTGCTGCTACTTTAAGCAAAAAAAACCCCAACAAACTGTTTCAGTGAAACTGAACAAATTAATTTCTTTTGCCTGCAACATCAGCTAGTTTTAGGAAAGCTTAATTGGAACTCAGGGTACAAGTAAGTACAAGTAACTACATCTGTAAAGTGAAACCTGTTGTTCCTATAAAATTTAACACAGACAATATTCTAAATGCCTCCCCTGCTTTAACCAAATACCCTAGAAAAGACAAAATTCATTAGCAAGAATGAAAGGGACTAGCACCTGCTCCTAGTTACACCCAAGTCAGTTTTTACTTCAGGAGCTCCAACATATAGCTTAAAAATTACAAGCACTCTTTATAATTCTTCAGTCAGAAAACCCACTTACCTGAAGGGAGCAATCTGGTGTGCAGGGTAAAAACATGTTTAGCAAAACAAACAGCACAACAGAACTTAAGGCAGCGTCCACAAATTCACAGTGATAAAGAGGACCTTCTTATTTCTTCTTTTAAACTGCAGTGTTGTTATGCTGCTCCACAGCAGAAAACAATTAACTCTCTATGTTTGTGAATGTTAATTTTCTTGATAAGGCACAGTAAATTTGTAAACAAACCTAAAAAAAGACCCCCAAGCTCTGTGAACACAGGCTGCACCCAGACTCTCAGCCTTGTGTTACGTGGCCCAAAGATTCAAAGCAAACAGCCACAAAGTGAAGTTGATTGATTTGCTCACACTTACATGTAATTAGTAGTTATCCCATTAATTTTGCCCCTCACAGTGACTGGGGAAACCACAGAGAAGCAAATGCTGCCAGATCTCTGTCAAATAGAAGCCAGTCTTGAGAAAGATTGTTCCAGGTTCTCCTAGGAACAGACCCCAGGCAAGTCTTGTCCCGCTAACAACATAAAGAACCAAGAAATGATACTTTCTAATGCAAGGATTAACCAAACACTGCAGGCTGATAAAAGAATTGTTATATAAGGGCTGGAATTGTCCTTCCACAGTCAAAGGGGGCACCAAGCACACCTCTAAAATGCGAAGTACCATTTGGTTACTCTATGCAAACACACAGGTGTGCCTTCTCTGGGACACACTCTGTGTTATGAAAGGAATCTTATTGTTAGGGATGCACTCTAAATCCCCACAGCTTCCAATTTAAAGCCCACAACAACTGTCACTGATGATGTGTTACCCAATGCACAACAGGTGAGGTGTTTGAAAAGCAAATAGGTAACCCCTGCAATAAGCTAAGCTGCTGCTGTTTGGTTGAGTCCTTGTAAAAAAAAAATCCTTTGGGTTGCAGGCTCTCTTCTGCGGTGTGTTTGGTTTGGGTGTTTGTTTGCTAATGCAGTGGGTATTAAGAATCCCAGGGTTGATGTCTTTGTGCAGGGAAAATAGGAGGGTTAGGACAGCAAACCTTTTTAATGGAAAACAAGGTGATCTAGGGGTTGTCCCTGTAGAATTTGCACCCAGCAGCATCAATCCAATTGTCTCTAGACTATGCAGCCCAGGGCTGAGTGCAGCAGGGTTGAACTCAGCTGGCTCAGCGCTTAGGTGTACTTCCCTTGGAAATTAAGGAATTAAGGACAAGGAAAGAAAAAATAGTAACATGCATGGGTCATAGCCAGGTCACATAGAAACAGTTTCTAAATGTTGGGGTCCAAGACCACAGCCAGAGATAGCAGGGGTAGGGATTCATTCTAAGCATTTACAGTAGGATGCTGCGTTGTGTGAGATCCACGTATGCTGGGGTACAAACCTAAGGAAGCACCTGTGCAGCTGTTTAACACTAACCTAGCAACACACAGCACCTACCCCAACTAAAGGCACCATGTGTTTGTTCTCTGCTGGCTGCCCCTCCGTAGTGCTAACAGCAGCAGCTCAGAGGCAATTTTCTCTAAAGGAAACCCAAAAACACTCTCATGCAGGCTGGCTTCTGAAAAGGAGTCTCAGCCTGGGGCTCAAGCTCAAACATCAGAGCTAAGAATCAGAAGGAAATACTACAGTCGGAAACCACAACCATGCAAAGTAGAAGGAACCCTCAACAGTATACATACCAAAAATTGAAACAGTAGGTAAACCAGCAGCTCTTGGAAATACTACTTTGTTTGGGCTACGGCAGCACAGGAGCCAATATGTCAGGTTTCTGGTCTGTCCTGTTGTTTGATGTCTAGGATTTTCCCACTTTGCTCATTTTTGGACAGTTTAGACGGACTGCACATGTAATGCAGCAAGCAAAGTGCAGTTTCTGCAGCAGAGAGATAGATGCACATCCTCAAGAGTAGCCGGCAAAGTATATATGTTGGGTTTTTTTTTTTCCTTCTTAGAGTACAAACCACAGCAAGTTCTTCATCAGGTAGCAAGCTGTCCAACTGCAGGCTCTGGCTATGTTTTCCCCCGTTAATTAACGTGCCAGAGACTGTCTTGCTTGAAAGAATCCTGAGAACCTGTTGACTGCCACAGAGCGGGCGCATCAAGCAAGGCTGTAGCAAGGTGAGAGGCACCTGTCTCTAAAAGCAGCAGTCAAGGAGAGCTAACAAGCTCCTGCAGCCCAGCTGCCACCCCAGAGGGCTGCTTGCAGGGATTAAGGCAAGCTACCGGGTTAAAAAAATGCCTTGTGAAGAGAAGGTGACATGTTTTGAAGTAAACCAGCTAATGGAACTGAAAACACCCGGCTCACTTTCTGGCACAAGCATCCTGCAGGATTCCCAACTGAAAGTACGTTGCCATCGCTTGAGCGGCATTCGGGCTAACCCGAACTCATCCGGCTGTGGCCTGGGAAAGGCGACTGACACAGTGCTAGTGACACCGTGGAGGCACGCGGGGGTGCGGGTATGGGGAACATGTCTTTTCTGAAGGTATGCAAGCAGGTACAGCGCAGGGCACGCTTCCCACACGCCTTCCTCTCCCATGTGTGCGGCGTCGAGGGACTTGTCACTGCCTGTGTGCTCCCGCCACGCACGGGTGCGGCGCGGGCATCTGTCACCGCGCCGAGGCGGCTGGGATCAGCTCGGGTCCGGCGCGGCTCCCGGGGCGTCCCGTGAGGTCCGGCGGGAGGGAGGAAGCCAGGTTCTGCCAGGGCTGCTCTCTCCGGGGAGCGGGCCGCCAGCGCTGCCAGGCGCGGGAGCCAGGAGCTGCCTCACAGGGCTCCGACCCGGCCGCTGCTGCGCGGCAGGCGCAGCGGCCAGGCAGGCTTGGGGCAGTCGGGACAGGCTCACACGCTGCTGAACCGGAGCAGGCCGCACCCTGCCGGGCCCCGGCTGGGAGCCTCCTCCCCGAGCCCGAGCGCCTCAGAGGGGGCTGTGCGCCCCTCAGCCTCGCCTGCCTACCTACGGCCGGGGAGTCACAGGCGGAAGGGCAGCCACCTTCCCCTCATCCTTCCCGGGCATGAGCAGAGCCAGCAGCCACCGGCCGAGGGCTCCCGCCTTAAGCCCGCTCTGAGCTTCAACCTGGGGACCCGAAGGGTGCTGCCGGCGCAGCCGCGCCCGCCGGTGGCCCCGTCCCGCCGCCGCCAGCTCTGAGGGGCCGGCGGGCAACGGGCCAAAGCGGCTGCCTGACGGGCGGGCGCGAGAGGGCGCTCGCGCCGCGCGAGGGCGGGGCCCTCAGCTGAGGGCGGGGCGCGAGGTCAGCCCGTTGTGCGCGCGGCCCCTCAGCGGCGCGGGAACGGCTAGCGCGAGGAGCGGCGACGTGCGGCCTCGCGCCGGCAGCCGCGAGACGCGCTCCCCGCGAGCCGCCAGCGAGGGTCCCTCGCGCCCCGCCCCGCCCCCGGCATAGGGCGGGTGCCGCCCCGTGCGCACGCGCGCGCAGGGCCGGGTACCGGGGCGGCAGCGCAGGCGCAGAGCGGGCAGGCGCAGAGCGGCGGCCGGGGCGCGGGGCGCGCAGCCCGCAGGGAGGCGGCGGCCGCGGCGCCAGGTGAGGAGGCGGGGCGGCCGGGCCCGGGCGGCCGCCGGCAGGATGCTCGAGGCCGCGGAGCGAGCGCGACAGCGGGGGAGCGAGTGGGGTGGGCTGCGCGGGTAGGGCCGCGGAGCCGCCGGAGGGCCCGCGCGGAAGCCTGCAGCGGCGGGGCCGCGGGGGACCCAGAGGAAGCGCCCGCGGCCCGCAGGCTCCGTGTCCGTGACGCGGGTGCGGGAGGGGACCCCGTCTGCGGCAGCCGCTTCCAGAAGGATCGGCGCTGAGCGGGCAGCGGGGCCCGGGCCCTGAGGGACCGTGTTCACGTACCGCGTAGGAGAAGCCGTGGAAGGGCGTCAGGCTGCGTCGTACTGCCCTGGGCCCCAGCTGCTCAGCTGGGGAGACGGACACTAAATGCAAGCGGCATTAAGGCCTGTCTCAGCATCGCCTCTCTCTTTGCAGCAGAGCATCTCCCAGGAGCAGCCCCTCCGGCAGCGCAGAGAGCCTGCTCGACCATGATGAGCGCCGACATGGATGGTATAAGCTCTTCGTGTTCTCGCTCGTTGTTGCTTGTTTCTGTGTGATGTAATTTGTGAGCCTTGCAGAGGTTGCATTAAAATTCCTATGATTTGTTGCAGCTGTTGAGGCTGAAAATCAGGTGGAATTAGAAGAGAAAACACGGCTTATTAATCAAGTTTTGGAACTGCAGCACACACTTGAAGGTTAGAGGTTTGACACATCAGATTTTTTACAAGCCCACAGTAATAAGGGAAAGAAGAGAACCTTACTGTTCTTACTGTTTGCCTTACCTCAGTCACAGCGCCCAAAGTGTGTCCCTTGTGCAGTTGAACAGATATAACTAAGGCCACAACTGGTTTGGGCTTTGGGTTTATGTTTACTTTATGCAACACGCTTGCTCAAGTCGCATAACATATATCAAGCAGAAGGGGTAATAAGGTTAACTGTACCAGGCTCATTTTCCTCCATCTTTGGGTTTGCTGATCACAGTATTCTTGTTTCCAAATAGTTTAGCTTGCAGTAGCTTAATACAGAAATTCAAGAAAGGAATAGAAAGATGTGGACAGAGCAAGTTTGTGGAATGACTTCGAAATACTCTTATACAAATACAGGCAAAATAGGCTATAGATAAGACTTGCCAGTAGCACAGTGTTTTATAATACCCTGAAACCAGGAAACTGCCATGGAAGAGTGAGTAGTTTGAGGTAGGCATCTAGAACATCCTTGCCATATGTCATAGTGCCTAATACCATTTTTCTTACACTGTCACCTTTCCAGATCTCTCAGCACGAGTAGATGCCGTTAAGGAAGAAAACTTGAAACTGAAATCAGAAAACCAAGTTCTTGGACAGTATATAGAAAATCTGATGTCAGCATCTAGTGTTTTCCAAACAACTGACACAAAAAGCAAAAGGAAGTAAGGGTTGACTCACAGGTGATGTCATTGTATTGCTGCTTTGTTTTAATTGGCATAGGCTACATGAGCTCAAGTACCTTCGTGTGTGGCTTTACTGGATACCTGAAGTTTATAAACTTTGGTGACAAACAGAAATAGGAACATTGTCATGAACAGGAGACATAAGTTTGTGTATTGTTAAGATTAAGCAATGTGCAAATGTAGTGTAGAGACTTACTAAACTTCCATATTTGTTTTGAAACAGAGCATATCTTGTTAAAAATTTGATGCAGTTTGTCAAGTTAAACAAGTCTGTTGGCACTCTTTGAGGTCTTAGGGTAGTTTCTTGACTAGCAAAATAATACTGTTGTGTTGAAACCTCATTTGATAAAAATACTTCAAGTCTAATTGCATCACCTCTTTCACCTCAAATACATTAAGATTACTGCATAGTACTGCCCAGCGCTCTGCAAAGCAACTTTAAACAAAAAAGCCTATAAATCAGAATTTCTATGAAATAATAGCAGTATGATGTTATTTGCAGTGCTTCCTTACAGAAAAATAGTTAAGATGTTTTGGGAGGGGGGGAGGGTAAGGGCAGAGGAACAAGAATAAGCAACTTGATCAGGGAACTACCAAGTTGATGCAGTATCAAGGTGGTTGTCATTTGTAAGATGTACCCTTCCAACCATGTCACTTTCCTGTTCCCTCAAAGAATGATGAGGCACAGCATCACAATGTGTGATCTCCCTCAAGTTTCTTAGTTGCGTGATGAGTCATGTGAAAACCTGAGTAATGAATTTTATAGAATCAGGTGGTGATCAGTGTTCCTCATGCTCATTGCAATCAATCTGCAGTGAGGAACAGAGCACAAACCTTTCCTTACCACCTTTTATTTTCCTCCTGAAGTGCCAAACTTTCCTTGCTTCAGGCCTTAGAGCAACTGGTTTCCTGCCCCAGCGCCTGGGCTTGTGAAGGACTGCTTGAGGCCCTGCACACACGCCCCCTAAGGCAGAAGACCACAGTGGAACAAGGGTGGCTCTTGCCTCTCCCATCTGTGCTGCTCTAAGCAATGCATAGTGTCAAGGTGCCCTGATTTTTACTGGCTTGGCTGTTAGCTAACAGCTGTGACCCTGTTATGGGTCTGAGCCCTGCCCACACAGCCAGCATGTCTAGTATAACCAGTGTTAGGGAGAGCAGAACAAACGACACCCTATTGTAGCAGTTGCATCTGTTTCACCTTGCCATACAGCAGCATTGTGGACTGACTGACACATGTTACCTAGAACCTCTTCAGCACTGAAGCCATCATACTTTACCTTTTAACACAAGGAAACCACCAGTTCAGGGACCTCTTTGAACTTTGCTGCAATGGATCCAAAACAAAGCTGCGGGCACTGAATGAACAGATGCAATAGTAGAAACAGATTCCTCCCAAACCCCAAGTTTTGTGGCAGCTAAGCACTGCTGCATCTCAAGTATAAGCTGAGATGGTGAGGTTGCCCCCTGCCCCCAAAGGAGAGGTCTCCTATTTCTCCCCCATTGAGATGGCTGTACAGCACTCATTGGGGTGTGGGACGAGTCAAACAATTGCAGGCAAAGCACGAAGAGCAGTCTCATGGGCTGTTCACAAGCCTGAGTCAAGTAGCCTGCTTTACTCACCAAGGCACAAATGGCTGATGCCATCCATTATGTGTCACAGGATCCTGTAAACATCCAGAATTATTTTTAATCTTGTATGGACTACTCTCACTTCACTGCCTGTCTGGGACACTAAATTCATCCAGGAATTGCTAGCAGGTAGAGTAGATCACATGGTTAATCCAGGGCTTGAGCATTAAAACCTCCCACTAATCACACCGAGCACTTGACTTCTACATTGCCTTCCAGCCGTCCTCGCTTGACAGCCACGTCACTGCACATCTCCACCTGCACTGTAGGAGATGGAGCAGTAACAGAGCATGCGCTTGTTAGACCTCAGCAGCTTCCCCAGATCAAGGATCAAGTTCACTTAAAACCATGGTTTATGTACTGTAAGGTTGGGTAGTGGTGTTTTATCCATTGGTGTGTATATAGTAGTCAGGTCACATATATGCCATTTTACATCTCACTCCTGTGGCCTTCATTTAACTTAAAACATTTTAAAGATGTTGTATTTCTGACTTTACACTAAATAAAAAAAACTTTGATTTGCCTCAATTCATTTGGTTAAATATCCATAAACCCTAAAGCCTCTCATAACTGTCACCTTAATTGTTTCTAGATAAAGTATCTGAAAGACTAGATGTAATTAGCAAGTATTAAGATTAAACTCAGGTTCGTTAATCTACTTTCAGCAAGCTTCCAGTTCCTGACTCACCCTGTATTTTCACCCATGAATCCTGCATGTCCATACACTGTTCTGGCTGAAGAAAAAAAAATGGCAGAGGATTGGCTGCATCCAGTGCAGTCAGAAACAGAACTTGCACATCTCCACATGGGAGAGCTTCCAGCCAAGTTAGGAGATTCTACCTTTTCCTAGCCAGGTAATGAGGCTTATATTAGGCAGAAGCCAGAACTATTACTTCATGTTACCTTCATGCAGACAGAAGCTAAGGAGTAGCTTCAGTTGTAATTAAATAGGTCTTAGTCCTACTTCACCCCCCTGAACACAGAAAATTTTCAGTCAGGGATTTGGTCCTCACTAAGATGACTTCTGCTAAGCTGTGCTGTAGCTGGTAGGAGCACAGGCCATGGAGGCCTGATACAGCATCCCAAAGACAACCAACAGTTTTAATAGCAAGGCATCCTGGAATGGGATCTTCATTTTGTTAGTTTCAAAGCCCTGTCATGCAGCCCTGAGAGCAAGATCAAGTATTTCCCCTAAAACCCCTGTTCAGGTATCAATGGACTCTGTGCAGGAACTGCAGCTAAAAGCCCAGCATTACAAGTGTCAGGGGAGGGGGGGTTCCCCTCTTGTCTGGCTTTCTAGATCTAGAGCCTCAAAGCCCCAAAGCTCTGATCTCTCCCCCTTAATTACGTAAGACTAGATCCAAGGGATGTCTTCTATCTCCATGTTCCAGGTAATCGAAGTCCTTAAATCAGTATGAAAGTGAGGCAGACCTTACAGAATCAGTGTTACTGCAAAGGCCAACCTTGAGTCATGGCCTCACAAGACCATTTTACCCATAACAAACAGCTCCTACATTAAAGTGAGGTACAAACAAAAAAGTTGCTGGGACGTTAATTAGGACTTCATGGGAACCTTAAATTCAAACCCTAAGGGAAGATTAGCATTTTCTGTGGGGTGACCAATCCCAGAAAGTAACTAGATCAGTCCAAACCAAACCTAAACCCAACCCCCAAACTACACCCAAACACTGTAGCCATTCCAAAGGACTTTCATGGGGCTCAGACAAGATCTATATTCATGAGGAGTACCAAAATAGTCGCTGACAGCTCACCATAGCTGTTACCAGCAGGATACCACATTAGTAACAACTATCTACTGCTGAAAAGAGGCAGGAGGAGAAACCTGGAGTCTTCACTTGTTACCTTTTGCATATAGACACAACAGGCTGAACGAGGACATGCAAAATAGAGTCTGATAAAGTTTAACTTCTGAACTTCAAGAGAAGCACTTGAAGACACCGGCTTCTTCCTCAGGGTTTATTAAGCATTCAGTTGATAGATTTCCATGGAATCTCTGACAACTCAGTTTGCTGCAAAAATACTTCCTTTCTAAATGAGCTTCTTGCCAGGCACAGGGAAATCTGTTAGGTTCCTTGTGAATTAACAAATTCCTACTGAGTTTTTAATGTACAACTGCTTTTGCTAGCATTTGACACCCTACTAACACTACAGGCAGCTGCCAAGCAGCAAGAGTTTTCTGGCAACTGCTGTTTATTATTGTTGGTTTTTCTGAACTATACAGATAAACTTAGACAAAACAAAAAAAGTTTCTTTTACAATATGCAGTTTATTTAAACTATGAGAATGCCAAGTTACTCACATCTGTAAAAAACTTAATCCATCAAAAATTATCTATATTAATAAATTTCATGTTCAGCAATATTATTAAACATTTTTAGGGAGGCAATGTACACTTAGCAAGTCATTCTATAAACAGAGGTTATACCACTCGGGCTCAGAACATGAGAACTATAAAAGTTTGAAAAAATCATCCGTAGATCACTTCCACAGATTGGGTATCTGCATTGGAAAGTAAAACAAGTCACATCAAATATCGCTTTTTCTATGAATATTTTAAAATATCTCTTAAAAATAAATTACTGTAACCGATGTCTGAAGTGAACAGGTAACCACCCATGTAACAAGATCACCTAAATAAATAATTTACAATAAAAATTGTTGCTAGCACTAAATTATCATACAAAACCAGTTATTGCATGCAGCTCTGCACAGAGACGCCAACCTTTCCTCACAGCAGTGTGAGCTGCTAAAGATGCTACACCCACACTCTCATCCTCTTTTAGCTGAGAAATGTAAACAGCTAATTCTGTGCTAGAGCTGCAAAAGTATTGAGACTTATCCATGTTTTCAAAAATATTTAGAATAAGTTTCTCCCCAACCAGTACTACTTTCTAGGAATCCTCAATTAATCTTCACCTTAACTTCAGTTGGCCATCTTGTAATTTCACATTTTTTCTGAATTCAAAGCATCAACTAACTCCTGACAGATGTTATTTCTCCTTAAAAAAAGGAAGTCAGGGAAGTTTGGGAAGGTTAAAAGGGGTTACTGACTTAAAACAGGAGGTGGTGAAGTAGCAGTGAGTTCCCCTCTTTCCATCAAATCTCAGGAACTTGCATGCTGTCAGGCTCACTGAAAGGGCATACCAAAAGATACTATTATCCAGACCTACAAATATTAGCTGGAAATAGCTCAGTCCTTTCGTACTCTTCTTTTGCGCACTGATTTCAGCAAACTGTCTCCAGAACCCGTGCTTTCATCAGCTTCTTTCATCTGAAAAAAACCAAACAAAACCAAAAGAAAAATTCTACATTAAAATTTTAAACCACTTAAATCATTGAAGCTGCATGTTAGTTTTTTCCTCCTTGTGAACCCCAGTCATATTATGACTTAAGCAATAGATCATTATTGGGTGGGGAAGGAATCTAACAATAGGTAAAGCAGGTAGAAGGCTTTTCCTTTCTGTAGTCAGAAGGAAGAGAGTACTTATCCAAACTGATGTCAGAAATTGGCTGTGTATTTACTCACTGGTTTCAAGCAATGGCTTTAATGAACTTACTAACTTCCTCCAAGTACGAACCTAATGAGGTTCAACACTGCCAAGTGTAGGGTCTTGCACTTGGGCCAGAAGAATCCCAGACATACATACAGACTGGGAGAAGAGCTTCTTGAGAGTAGCCCTGCTGAGAAGGACCTGGGTGTCACAGTGGATGAGAAACTTAACATGAGCCAGCAGTGTGCTCTTGCAGCTCGCAAGGCCAATGGTATCCTGGGCTCCATCAGAAGAGGGGTGGCCAGCAGGGACAGGGAGGGGACTGTCCCTCTCTGCTTTGCCCTCGTGAGGCCCCACCTGGAGTCCTGTGTCCAGATCTGGGGCCCCCAATACAAGAAAGATGTGGAACTGTTGGAGAGGGGTCAGAGGAGACCACAAAGATGATCAGAGGGCTGGAGCACCTGCCTTACAAAGAGAGGCTGAGGGAGCTGGGCTTGTTTAGCCTGGAGAAGAGAAGGCTGCGGGGGGACCTCATTGCAGCCTTCCAGTCCCTGAAGGGAGCATACAAACAGGAGGGGAATCAACCTTTAAAAGGGCAGGCAATGGGAGGACAAGGGGGAATGGTTTAAAGCTAAAGGAGGGAAGGTTTTTACAGAGAGAGTGGTGAGGTGCTGGAACAGGCTGCCCAGAGAGGTGGTGGATGCCCCATCCCTGGAAGTGTTCAAGGCCAGGTTGGATGGGGCCCTGGGCAACCTTGTGTAGATCCAAGCCTGAGGTTGGTGGCCCTTCCTGTGGCAGGGGGGTTGGAGCTTTATGATCCCTGGGGTCCCTTCCAACCCTTGCCATTCTATGATTCTATGCAGGAAGCATTTAAAACATTTTAATTGCCACCTTTGGAGAGCTACAAACAGAACCAACTGGTCTTAAATCAAATGCATTCTTCTCTGTTTAAAAGCAATTAGCTTAGAGCAGCAGAGGAAAAGCCTTTCCAACATGAACTCTGCTCTCAGACAATGCATTGCTTCCTCACTGTGCTGCACCACCTCATAGCAAGCACCTCAGTCAGAAAGAACAGATCAGAGAACATGGCGCAACCTGAGCGAGGACATGGCTCGCATGACATCTCCCAAATAGGTCACTGGCTAACTCAGGACAGAAACTTGTACACCTCAAAAGTAACCCAAAGAAGAGCAAGCCATAACCTCATTACAATACCTAGGCAATGGCATACACAGATTCACAGCTTGTTATCACTGTCACAAAGAGTCACATGCATCTTAATGGGGTCCATCAGATACTATATCTGTAGGTAAACATGCAAGGAAAACCACCAACACCTTCGTACAGGAAGAAGTAGTAATGAGTAACGCATAATTAATGAAGAATTTCAATGCTGAAACCATGCAACCTCACACTAGGTAGAGTTTCCTAGAGAACTTTTATGTAAAAAGGACATTGAAGGACGTTAAAAAACCTCAAAGATCTCCCCAAACCTGGGATGGGACTCATTTAGGGAGTGACAAACACAAGATAAGCAGCAGAAATACTGTGGGTGAATCTTAAGCATTTCAGACATAGCAGAGTTTCTAAATGAAAAGACAGAGGAGTTGACAAGCAAGAAAGGCACACACAAGTTTAATCCCACAATGCTAACCTCTGAAAAACATTTTCTAGATTATCATTAATCTGCACAAGAACCTGCAGGTGCAGAATTCAACACCAGTATAGTCATTTGGCTTAAAACTTTATTTTGGAATTAATAAAAAGAAAACTGAAAGCTGAAGGTTTTTCTAGGTCTCACTGAAAAGCTATTCAGTTAGTAGCACATGTTCATCAATTGAGTAGCACGACAAAGAGATAACATCTACTGCAGCACGTAAATGTCAAGATTTGCCATTTGTTTAATAGCCTGTTAAAAACTATATTCCTGTAAAAATGTTTCATGTTTAGAGGCCTGCATCATCCCTTCTGTACTATACTCATGTTTTACAATAAATACCAGTGCCTAGCCAAAATTACATAGGAAGAGATATGTTTCAAACACCCACACAAAGCATTTGAGGTGACAAACTCAAAAACACACACCTCCCTTCTAGATTCAGTTTGTGCCTGAACAGAATAAGACTTGCAGACAACAGGGAGGTTAGATGCGAGATGGTGGTATGTCAGACAAGGGTAAGGAGAAAATAGAAGAACCCAAACTTACCTCATCTTCTGAGCCAGATTTATTTGACTTATCGCCTTCTTCTTGACTTCCATATGCAACTTCATTTTCTTCTTCATCAATATCTTCACCACCTTCACCCTCATCTTCTGCAGAAGAAATTAATTTTACTTTGCAAACAGAACTATATGAGAAGTGTGCTATCCAGACACACTAGTAAGGAAGAGAAGCCAATTTCAATCTTAGAATTAACTGTTTTACAACAGCCTGTAAAAACATCTTTAATAGAGCATTAGTAGAAATCGACCACTGTCAGATTTAACAACCAACTTTAACAGCTTTCACAAGAGAATGTACTCTTTGCAGACTTGTAAGTGACCAACTAAAATGACAACCTTAAGTTGGTCCCATCTGTAAATATACAGGATACAAGGCTACAGTAACATGTCCCCACTAGTGTTATCAAAAGGAGAAGCAAGGCAAAAAAAAAAAAGCTAAGATCATAGTTTAAGATAGATGTAGACAAAAAGCAAAGCCCTTAAAATAGAGCTTGGTAAAGATTCACAAAGGCTTTGCTCATATTCTAATGAGGAGATAAGAAACTTCAAATGATACAAATCCAGCACCTCCTAGAAGTACTAATTTCAACAGAGGGAAAAACCCAAACCAATGCTACAGACATCAGAAGTAGTAAAAGCCAGAACTGGAAAACCATACTGTTTAAAATTATTAATTTCAATGTAGTCTAATATTAATTTACACAGTATTTCATATAACTGTGTGTATAACTTCACAAACAAGTTTCAGTCTGTGCCCAAATATTCCATTTCTTGGCAACATTCTTCTACTTCCAGGAATATTTTTCCAGAGGGGAAGGAAAGCAAGGGGACATAGCAGGTAAGTGGACAAGTAAAGAGCCCCTCTGCCTTTATCAATGCCACAAAAATTGATGTAGAACACAATAAAACAATAAATCCCATGGACAGTGCCCTGAAAGAGGCACTCTGCCAGCAACTCGTTCTCACCAAAGCCCAAGACATCCTCAAGTGTTTCTGAAATCTGCTACTGTACTACGCTTTATTTGGTTTTTAGTAGCCCCATGATAAAATGTGGATCTCATCACTCCACCAGTCAAGCCCTGTTACCTTCAACGCCAGAAAATAAAGCAGCAGATAATGACTATAAGGGAATTGTAAAGATTATTAGGTCCAAAAAGACTAGCAGAAAATATTAATGACTGCAGATGCCATACTGAGAAGCCTCAGTGAAACTCATATCCATATCTGACGAAAGCCGGCACCCACCAGCTTGAAGTTCTACCACCGAGAAGCAGCAGAGGAGAAAAACCAGGAGGGAGAGATATTTTCAAGTCCTGGCCCAAGTTATTTCCCTTTCTCAGTACCTGAAGAAGCTGCCTCACTGCCCATCTTCTTTGTATCCTTTATAAGCTCTATTTTTGTCTCCTCCATTTCTCTTCTCTCTGTAGCAAAAAGAATCAGCAGAAGGAGGCCGAAGACAACTTCTCTAATGCTTTGAGATATGAAGAGGTGAAAGAGCGATAGAAAGCAGAGTGAAGGTTTCAAGCTGCACACGTAACAGGTGGTGGGAAGTGAAGCAGTTCTTAGAGAAAGAGAAGCCAGGAGAGCAAAAAGTAATCCTTCCCTCTGAAGCCTAGAATTTAACCTGAATTCATTGGAAAAGCCATACAAAAGCTGACAATGTTAGTTTTGCTGTGTTCAGCTTCGTAGCTACAAGTGAAGGTCTAAAATCAAACCTCTTTTGAAACATCATGAGCAGTCGTTCCAAGTGCAATTCTTTACAAAGGTTTTGGGACCTGAAGAGCGTTCCTCTGCAATTGCCTGGGCCTTATTTCTAACGTCAAAACACACATTCCAGCATGCTACTTAAGTGGTGTGTTGTAATTAACTAAATTACAAATACTGGAATTCAGATTCTTTTAAGACAGTTCTCAGACTCGTTTGCAACACAAGCATATTAGGTACAGAAGGCATCTATGATCTGCATCAACACTGGGTAGAACAGATTCTGTAAATCAGAAGCAAAGAGCTGGCAAAGTAGGGTAAGATCAAAAGGAAAATGTAAGAAGATACAATGCTGAAATGCTGTACCTACAATTTATGCTAGCAAAAAATATATGTAGCACAACTAAAATTAAATGTGTAATTAAGGCTCTCAAATGGTCAGGCACCTGGACTACGTTTAGTGCAGCGAGCATCATGCCACCTACATACTCAATACTGTGTGTATGGGAACACAGGATGCTGGGTAAACTTAAGTCATACAGGCCATCAACACTCAGCAAACATAGTGCAGAGGTGGACAGACCCCAGAAAGTTTCAGTCGGTAATACAAAGTGATCTCAGCACTAAGGGAAAAACCAACCCAGGAAGGTCTGTTAGGTTTTGAGCTTTCCATGAGAGTCACTTGTCACTTTTCACTTTCTTTGTCAGAGGCAGAATCTGCCAGCAGTCTGAGGCTAAGAATTTTCTCACAGAAGTCAAGATAATGCACTAGGAGATCGGTGATTTGCTTTTTATTCATTACTAGAGACCGAGGGAGGTGCTAACAGAACAAAGCCACAGTTGAATAAGTAGCACAAGATGATTTTTATCCCTGGATGCCCAAGTACAGCTCAACCTCTACCGCGCCATTGATTTCTCCTCCCTTTTGGGGGCAGGGCAGAGCTCCTGCAGGCACTCAGTGCGCTGCGAGAAAGCAACTCAAAGGAAGCATTTTTCTGTAATTCTGCAATTTTACTGTTATTTTCAGGCTTTCACTAAAATCAGTGACCATCAGAATAAGTCAAGGTACAACCCTCCCAAAGAAGAGTAAGCAGAAAGACACCTGGTAAAGACGCCTATTCCAGACACATTTTAAAGACAACAATGTGACTAACCACCTCAGGTATGTATATCTGAACCATTCACATCTTCAACATATGAAATATTTAGAAGGCAGAAAATACACATCACTGTCTGCAAGCATAAAAAACCTGTCAGGAACACGTTTCTTGAAAGTGAAAGAGAACTGAGGCGATCCTTTCCATCTGTGTTTATCAAAGAACTATTAGCCATGGAATGCCACTTGCTAGAGGCTGATCAAAGAGAAAAAGAAGATTCAGAGCAAGGCAAGGTAACTCATTGTCATTATTGGCAATGCAATCCATGAACTAGTCCTATCTATGTCTTCAAACTTAATGAAACTGCAAGCTGGCTTGCTCATCTCACCATCTTCAGCAGTATCCTCATTTTCTTTTTCTAAGTCCATTTCGTCATCTTCCAACTCCTCTCTGTCTTGGTTTATTTCTCCTTTTGTAATTGGTTTAGATAGATCAGGTTTTTTGAAGTCAATATCTTCATCTGTTTTCTACAACAAATTAAAAAAATAAAATCAATTGACATTTAAACTCAAAGTAAGAATTAAACAGAACAGCTGCTGTAAGCTAAGTAACCTCAATGGCACATGAGAAGTGCATGCTTGCATGTTCTTGCACAGATGCCAAGAGTTTTCAAATGAATTAAGAATAAACCCAAACCAAAATACAGTAAGTATCTCTAACCTTTGCTGGCCAGCAGAACAATGCACCTAGACCAACAGGGAGAGCTAAAGTCAAGATGTAAAGAACCCAGAGCCATGGGTGATCTTCTGCAGCAGTCACCAGTTGACTAAACATACCAGGCTATATTAAAAAGAAAAGAAAAAAAACAGAAGGAAATAACTACTTTGCATCCCTCTCAACACTCAGATAAAGCTTAAAAGATACACAGTATACTTATGTTGCAAAAAAAAGACTTAATTACCGTTGCTTCTTAATGACTAAAACATTTAATTTCAATACTAGTAAAGTAGCAACTTAACAGATTACAAGTGGATGGCAAGTGTTAAGTAAGGAGGAACAAACCTGGTACTCAAAACATACTAGATCAGCCACTACTCAATTTTGTGAGGTGACATTTGGAGTCTCAGTCACCTCACAATTCACACCCTTTTCCAGCTACTCTATTTTTTCCCCCTCACACTGTACTAACTCAGCTGAAAGCTCCCAAAGCATCAAGAGCCTCAGAGCAGTAGCCAGCCTCCTGATCAATGTCTTGTTCCACCCGCACTACCATGTTACCTCCTTTGAGAGCCAGTCATTCAGCAAGTAAGTTGCCCACCCTGCCCAGTTCTGACTTCTGCAGTAGAGCTAGGTAGGGAAGGGCCTGGTCCAACAAGACCTCTGGAAAGGGTCCATAAGCAGCAAGCCTGAGGGGCACAGTGGAGTGAGAGGACTCGGGGGAATATTTTTTTGCTATCATTTGCATGGGTATAGTTACAGTTCCAGACATAAACCCAAACATTTCACAAGAATGGCAAGGTCACAGGATGAGGGAGCTTTCTTAATTGCATGGGCAGATACGCTGTTGCTACTTGCTCATCCTGCGACAAACAGAAGCAATGAGCAAGTCGCCACCATCATTTCTTTCCCACAACTGCAGGCCTGCTCTCCCCACTTGAAGAAAATAGAGGGCAGTATGAAAGAAACTGCAGTGAGCGAAGGCAGCCACCAGAGGGGCTCAGGATGCCGCGTCTCAGGGCAAGTTCATTCTACAGGACGGGGAAGGCAGCTGGCCAAGTGCAGTATAGCAACGAAACGTGAACACACACAAACAGAACAGACGAAGCCCCATAAGCGTGTGCACTA
The DNA here is from genome assembly GCA_022605575.1 of Laterallus jamaicensis coturniculus. Lineage (NCBI taxonomy): Eukaryota > Metazoa > Chordata > Aves > Gruiformes > Rallidae > Laterallus > Laterallus jamaicensis. The sequence goes on from JAKCOX010000005.1 coordinate 11,884,242, forward strand.
TTTTTAGAGCTGCGTAATGCACATCTAAGCAGCCAAAAGTTTAAAATTATTAAACAGAAAACATACGTGTATTTATCCATCCCTCATGGGAAAGGTCTAAAGAACATACACAATCGAGCAAGCCATGAGAAAGAAGAGTGGGAAAAGAGTCTTTAACTCAGCTTCCATTTGCTGACAGGCACTAAATCTGTGGTAGCACCGAACAGCTAAAGAAACATTAACTATAGCAAAGCCAATTTCTTGCTAGGGGATTAGGTACATGGCACCCATTTTTATTTCAGGAGGATATTGATCTCAGAACTGAAAAAAAAAACCTGTATCACACTCAGCAAGATTGATAATGGCAAATTCCTATTTGTCAGCAGTAACTGACAGAAAAATTCCTCCAAAAAATAGTGAGGAAGAGGTGCTGTTGGATATCCAGAACATAGTAAAGTTCATACCTCATTAGCACTTGCTACTAATTTCTTCAAGCCCCAGCCATCTGCTGCCCAACGATCTGCTACTTCTTTTTCTGAACATATAATGAAGTTATCAAAGTAGATATCAGATGTCATAGACCAGAGTTCTAAACCAATTGCACTGACAGTAGTCATCTTGAACGGGTGAAGGTCTTCAAAATAGTCTGGGTTTGGTATTTTCCGAGGGCTCCAAATACCCTTTTTTAAGGGAAGGAAAAAAAGTAATCACATTAACTCTACCTCACTAAAACAAACAGCTGTGAAACAAACTTAAAATAGTTAGAACTTCCCAACTATTTAAAATGCATTAGTTAAAAAGACAAGCTGTAGAGTTTAACACAGATAAAAGCAGAACTGGAAATAGCTTACAGGATTTTGGCAGATGGGTCTCAGTCAACTGCTTTAGGGCAGACCTCTTAAAACAGTCTCCTTTTTTGTTGTCCACACAGGGATACAGTAATAACTGACTGTACAGAATATCTCTGTTCTTCCTGGTACTGGTGATTCCAAGCACAGTCTTAGACATACTCTAAGTACGTTTAAGTTTACTATGAAACCAATTTCCTAATTCTGCAGGAAAATAAGACACTGGTATTACCTCTTCCTCAAGTCTTTCCTTATGTAATATATAGTTTTGGCTTTCATTCACCAACACAGCACACACATTTTTGTAAGGGTCAACATTTTGTGGCTAGTTATGGAATATGAGGTAAGCATCTATTCTTTGCTGGCCTGAAACTGCAGGGCAACTACAGCCTGAGACACACATGGTCCCTTCCTGTATATAAAAATAAACTGACAGCTCTTGTAACCACAAACATTAGGGAAAGTTTTAGGGAAGAAAAATTCAGCCTTACGATACCTGCTCAAATTAGAACAAATTTTGTTTACAAATGTGCTCAGGACCTTAAGCTGAAAGAAATCAGATACTCCCCCATCATAACCAATACAAAGAAACTCCAATATCCAACTGTTTACCTCCTATCTGGAGGGGAGGAGGATAATCTAATTATCCAACATTGATGCTTCCACTAAAACTGAACTAGTACGTTGGTCTGCTTTCTGAAAAGTTTCATTTAATAAAAAAAATTAAAATGTTAATTTTGAAGACCCACACTTACCCTCCCAAAAGACAGAAATATTTAATATACAGTGAATTACATTATCATTTAATGAAATATGTGGTACCAGTGCAAATCACCGTAAAACCAACTTTTAACAGAGAAGTTCAATACAGGAAGCATTTCTCTTTTCCAGTACATTTAAAGAAGGCAAACAGAACACAGAAAAGCTCAAGGTTTTAGTGAGGGTATTCAGACTCATTCGAAAATGCAAATACATTGTAAAAAAAAGCCTGTATTAACATAGCACTTTGACCCAAACTCTACGTTCTAATGACAACCTACGACATTGCTATTACCTGATAGTTAGGATTATCTATCATAGGTGCTTTCCATTTTCCTTTATAGTTGGGGTTATTCTTCATGGGACGCACCCAGTGTCCACAACCAGGTGCAGTATCACACTTTGGATTAGGGATCTGAGGGGCTTCCCACTCCCCATCCATTTCTTCATCCCTACAGAAAAAAAATATTTACAGACTGCTGATTTGAGACATGAGTGGCTTGAACATCAGCAGTCAGCCTGAAGACAGAGCAGAATGTTTGTGGAGCCTAACAACCTCAGAATTTTGACCAGCTCACAGAACTTTACCCAAGAGTATAAGAACTTCAGGATTTTGCTTTTCTTTTTTTTTTTTCTTCAAGAGAGCTACACCCCTTTTTCTTTTCTTTAGGTCACATGTTGTTGACTACCACAGCATGATTGAGTGCAATTATATTCCTGCACCTGCAGACAGCTTGAAACACTTCTCCCTAAGATGCTTAGAGATCCCTTTGAGACTATATGATGATTTCAAGTTATCAACTCAAACTGTTTCATGATTTAATGTTGTAGCAAATTCTTTCAAAGAGGTCCTTTGTATTCTGTTGTCTATCTTCAGAAAACAAGAGGCAATTAACAGGTTCATATTTTTCTAACAGCAATCCCCCCCAAATTTTTGTCCATACTTTACACACTCCAGCTTTGTACCTCAAAATACAATGAGGTTTGGATTGTCATCTAATCCACAGAGAACACACAGGCTCACTTACAGGACACAGTAACAACCTGCACTTATTAAGCTCTTACCAGTCCTTTGGCTTTTTTGCATTAGGGTCTGGAACATACTGTGGTTCATCATCAAGCCATCCCTCAGGCTTAACAGCATCAGGATCTTCTATTTTGGAAGGCTCATCTTCATCCCTTCAATTGCAGACTTACGTTAGAAAACACAGCAGCCTGACTTGAACCAGTGTTCTGTTCAGAGGTTTTTAAGTGGCATGGCCTTTTCAAAGGCTCGACAGAATGAGACACGCTGATCAAGAGACTCTGACGTGCAATTATCTGTTTATAAGTATCTGAATTACATTCCCATTGTTTCAAAGTACTACTTAGCCCAGAAACTGCTGCCTCAACTGGCAGGTGTCAGTCAGGTCTTCCCATTCAGTTTTTCCCTCTTCCTGGGTTGCTGTGTGAACAGCAGTTCACACGGAAGGAAGTCAAATCACTGAATGCAAATTAAGGCCATATGGTAAAAAAACCAAAACAAACCCTCTTCCTAATTTTTCTGGTATAGTAACCTCAGTTAGTTGCAACCATGAAGGGTAAGAGTTAGCAAAAAAGCACAATTATTTCTTTCCTTAGAAGATGACCAGATCCTTGCACTCAGCTCAATCACAATTTCAAACTTCAGTGCTTTCAGTAGTGAAACATCTCCTAGTAGTCATTACCAAAAAACAAATTAAAGCCAGTCAAATCAGTCAAATGAAAAACCTGCATGTAAAGGGTTTCATACAGATAAAAACATTCTCCTTACCAGTCATCTGGTTTGACAGCATTTGGATCAGGTATTTTCGGTCTCTCGTCCCAGTCATCAGGTTTCTTATCACTAGGATCCTCTATTTCTCTGGATGGGTTTACTGGAGGAACCATATCCTCAAGAAGACTTCCTTTACTAACAACTGACTGGTCAATTAACATTTCAAATGTATCATCTGGTTTTAGCACTAGATCAAAGACATTTATATTAAAGAAATAAGGGAAGCATTCATTTTCCAGATATCATTAACCAAAAACTATATAATAAGCATAGGCTTGGACAAGTAACTGCAAACAGGATCCTCACCAGAAGACAAATTCACCACCCAGGTACTAGATCTGGACACAAAACATTTAAGTTGCTACTGTGGGGATATATGACCAGTATCTGAATTCTAAAAATGAAATCTCTAGCAAATTCAACTGATGAAAAACATCCAAGCACATTCCAGGAGGTTTTTCAAAGACCTACCACTTGGCCAAAATGCTGCTATATTTGTTCTTTTAAACACAAAGACAGGCCTGTGCCCTAAAAGGCATCTCCGCTGCCAAATTAGTTTTCTATCTGAAAGCATGGGAACATAAGAACTGTGCCACTAACACAGCTGAAGGATCATCAAAACAGTATCTGACAGCCTTGTCCCTCAAATGTCAGGCTGCAAATGCAGAAATTTCTCTTCAAATATTTAGGTGTTTTAGCAAGTGTGAGTAATTGAGAAGCCAGGATCACAGAACTAAGCACTGTCAGACTCAGCAGCAGATGTATCCAGATCCATTTCTAATGACCAGTGAGCACACTTTCAAGTGTTTAACAAGTATATTCAGAAGTTCATTTCACACAAACATTATAAATTCAAATGAAATACTATTCCACTTTTATGACAGTTTTATAAAAACAGGTGATGAAGGTCAGAGTTAGTCTTACAATGACTGTTTGATAACATCTAATGAAGCTCTTGCAGCCCAAGTTTTCAATAGTATTAAAATGCCCTGAAATATAAGTGTTCGACCCCTGTGTCACTTTAGAGACAATATAAAAAAAAAGGACTTTTAAATTTATGTTATCAGCTGCATGATGTATTAGAATCACACAGCTCTATGAAGTCTAGTTGAACAGGTATAACAATCAGAGCTTATGTATCTTCAATCATCATTCCTACTGAGCAGCCCAAATCCAGGAAGGCATGCACTCCTTTCCCACAGGAAGCGCGTTCTGTTTCACTGACTCCTATTACCTGACAGCAGAGGTTTGCTGTGGCACATGAACAGTAAGCCTGACCAGGGCCAGCAGTTGAACATGCCTCCCACCATTATTCAATGGAAGCTCAAAAGTGCAATCAATCTTGCCCAATTTGCAGTATGCCACAGATTAGCTCCTTCTTCGATTATTTGATCTTCCACAGGAATTAGAAAAAGGGGAGGGAGAAGGGGAAGAGCTGTGGAATTAAAGTGTCATCTCTGCTATACTGTTCATTGGTACAGAGATACCACATGAATCAAACCCAGACCACATCCATTCATCTTCAGAAATATCTGTTCACAAATACTGCTGCAGATGCAGGTGTTAACGAGAACTCAGCCTGTGGAAGGGAGTTGTATGCAGCATGCTGCAGATTTAACTCAACTCCTGGGAACTCTGATGCCTTCCTAGAAATACTGGACAGTTGTGGGATTTCTAGTAACTTTCTTGACAAAAATATTTTTATTATAAGAAGTACCAAAAGTACTTATCAATTCTTCAAACTAAAGGCTGGACAGAGCTGATTTTTTCCCCCCCCCGTAATTGAATATTAACAGAAGCATTTCATAAGCCACTTATGTCCTGCAGTTCGGCTCAGTCATTAAGTTATTTAAGCCCAAATCTTTAAGCAACCACCCTCAGAATTAACAGACTACTACAAACAATAAAAACTACACTCAAATCCAAAGTTTCAGTGGACAGAAATACATTTGCAATCTCTCCTTTCCAATTTAAAGTTAAGAATTAAACAATACCAAGAGTATAGAGATGTATCTTCTTGTCCAAGTAGAATTTTTTTAGGTCTATGTCAGGACGCTTTGCATGTTTTTCTTCATATTCTCCAGTTTTAGGATTCTTATGTCTGAAGATAAAGTGTAGTTTGTAATCTTCTCCACATTTATCTGGTCCAAACATAATAGTATAAGGTGTTTTGTCAAAAAAGTATTCCTGTAGAAGCAAGAAAGCTGAGCATGTGTTATACTGTACATTTTATGAAGTAATTTTGGGTACTTTTTTCCTTGATGCTGTGGCATAGAGCATAGTTACCTTTTTCTCAAAGGCAACTGAAAACTAGTAAGGTACCCCATTAGAGGAATTGAGCAGTCCTCTCGCATTGCTGGCTGCTCTCTGTTCTCAGGGAACCAAGTAACAGTAGAGATCACTTAAGCCTCTTCAAGGGTCAATGACTAGATTTATTTAGACCTTGCCTTATGTTAAGCAGAAATGCCCATCAAAAAAATCAAACCACCCAAATATCTGTAACCTTCAACCAACATTACACTAAAAGATGGAAGGGAACTAGTTACTGTTCTTCACATCAATTTTATTTTTTGAGAGAGAAAAAACCCCCAGGATATTATCTGAGATTTTATCAGTCTTCTTGCTCCTCATTAAAAAACAACAAATAACCCTGAAAACACCAGAGAGTTTTCTCTTTCAGAGTATGTTGCAATAAGCTGTTTAGAGCTGTCAGTAACTGTCAGCTATTCCTATTTGGAATACACAATCACATGCTACCTTATATTCTATAAGCAATGGCTTGAAGGAAAGCGACTATTTGATTCTTAGAAGCTTTCTTCTTTAAAGATACATTCTGACATAAATGTATTGTTTGAAATGAGAAATGAAAAATTAATGGTTTTAATTTTTCTGAATGCAAAGTAAAACATTTTCACTTTATGCACTACAGAAGTGTATGCATTTTAAGTCTGGACCCTTTTACAACATTCAACAGTTTTATGAAAAAGTCACTGCTAAGAATTAGCAATAATGAAGTGGCTATTCCAATAGCACTAAGCATATGGATGGCACTAAGATGTCCAATTTTAAAGTTAAAAAAACAAGAGAGGGAACACTAACTCCTTAAGTTACCTCATCACACTGACATTGAAACTCCAAAACCAGTACAGGATTAATTAATTGTGAGCCAGGACTAACAGGCAAATTTTGCATTTGCTGTCTTCCGATTTATCTCCTAGTAAGACAACAGATACTAGAAAAATCAGTCTCATGTGTAATTGAGCTGAGTATCTTTATCTCACATCTTCTTTTAAAATGTAAAGCTTTCCACTTTTCCTGTCATTTACGCATCTTTCCATCATGAAAGTTGCCATGCCTCTACTTGCTTTCATGCAGTCAGTATTATTAATGCTCTTAAAGTTACCTGAGCATAAAACACAGACTACATATAAATTTTAGGAAAAAGGAAGAGCCCTAGGAAGTTGCATTACTATTAATACATCTCAGAAATGCTTACAAGCAACTTGTGTGTTATCTCGTAGACTCCCCACAAAAGGTACATGTTATCCCTTACAACTCATGAAAGGTCTCCACTGTTAAGTGGTTCTTTCTGACCACTGGTTTGCACATCAGGTCAAACAATGCCTCGAGCCTGTCCTGAGAAATCTTGTCTTGGTTTTGCACATACATAGGGCATCACATTTCACTGTTATTCTCAGTACACGAAAGTCAAGGCTACGGCCTCATGGATAAAAACCACGCAATTCCCAAGTTTTTGCCTGACTATAATAAGTCATGTGTATCACCCTACCCAATCTTCTGCTTAGATTTTGGAAAGCTTTTAAGAATTAAAGATGCATTAGGAATGAATGTCTTACTGACATTTCACAAGAACAATTATACATTAATCAAACGAACAACTGATCACAAACGTTGAGTAAGAGGACATACCAGATTCAAGTCATCACTGCTGGAGAGAAGTTTAATATATGCACCACCACAGTCAATGCCTTCTTGAAAATTTACTTCGTATCTGTGCAAAGAGCATGTTCAAAAAAAATCCAAGCATCAGACAAATACAAATTAACTTCTGATCTTCAGTTCTATTATGAATACATTAAGACTGTGTATTAGTCACTACTGTCAATACACTTCTACAAGACCAAAAGGTTTTAATTGCCACACAAGCTAATACACAGTAATGTCAGTCAAAATACACCAGGGTAGCAATTGCTATAGTTGGTACCACCAGTAAAAGAAGTTTCACAGTGATATCAACCAGTATGCAAACAAAGAGGGTTCTAGAAAGTTTGTGACATCTTTGAAACTGCCTAGAGGAGTTACCTGGGTATGTTTGTACATACAACAATACAAGTTTGAACATTAGAAAAAAAATAATATTGCTATGGTGCTCATCATCACTAATAGTGTTCTAATAAGTTCAAGATTCATGTTGCTTTTGCAGAGCCACACAGTATTCTGTAAGTGGAAAGCACGATATTCAAACTACATATGATTTAGATTTTTTTTTTAGAGTAAAGCTGAAAAAGCTAATTAATTTTCAGTCACCTCATAAAATATTAATTTCTGTCAAAATATTTAAATGAAGTTTAAATATCATTTAACACTTGCACTGCAATCTTACCTGATTATGAAACCATTCATACTTACAGTTCTGATACCTCTGGATATGACAGGCCAATTCTATATGGACATCAGTATTTTTCTATAAGGCCTCACATTACTTTGATTTCATATGTATTATTAGGAATTAAATCTTTAAGTAAAAAATATGAGTGATTACTTACTGAACAATCAAAGGCTTATTATCAAAAACAAATGCCTTTGTTAGCATAGCCGATATTGCATGGTGCTTTGCCACTGATTTTAAGACTAATCCTCTGTCTCCAGGCACTGTGTTTTCTTTCAGCTCTTCTACTTCCCATCTTCCTAAAACACACATGCACAGAGTCTTTGAAAAATAAAAAATACTGAAGGCTGAAGTAAAGAAATCATAGCCTTGTTGAAAGCAAAGAGTACTTGCCAAAGTAAGGAAAGAAATCTTTAACATCAGACGTCAAGAAGTTAAAACAATAATCATCCACTTCATTACTGGTAATTCTACCATGGATATAAAACAGTACCAAGTCCAGCTTATGCAAGGCCAAACTAACTGCTCTTCAGCAATCAAACATGAAAAAACCTGAAAACATTCATGATACAAAAATTTGCTGCTGACATCTTTCTATCAAATCAGTTTTAACCTTGCTTTTCAAGGATTAGAAGCCACTAGTTTTTATCACCCAACTGTGAAGGTGGAATTCTGCATCATGCCAAAAATCCATCAAACCCAATGTTCTGCCTCAGACTGCAAGAAGGAAAGGAAGCTTAGAGAAAAGGAGCACAAATAGTTTTAACAAGAAGTGACGAGCTTTTTCTTTTTTCTTTCCCCAAATAACTACATCAGTAAAAGTCACAGTTTCATAACCTTTATAGCCAAATGAAATAAAGTTATGTAAATATAAAGCTGAGATTTTGATAACTTTTCCAATTAAAAAAAGCAGCCAGCCAGGGACTCTAAAGTAGGAAAGAACCACATGCTTACCATAATCCAGTAATAATAACCCAATGAAATTTAGTAGAAAAATCAAGGTGTTATTACATCATAAAATTTAATTAAGATCATTGCACAAACCTGTATCATGTGTGAATATCCACTGGATTCCTGTTTAATTGCAATATTGTATGAAGAAATTAATACAATGTAGGTATGTCATTTTATTCCAATCTGACACTTGCACTGCTAACACGGAGACTGTTTCAAAGCTCTGCTTCATATTTACCAAGTATTATTGTAAAAATGTATTTTAGCCTTAAGAAATTAGCAGCTAATTAAAGAGATGCCTACACTTTGGGTAGATAGAGTTCCACACAGAAAATCCACTCTCACTTTCGCCACAGTAGCCAATGAAGATAATGCTAACTTTCAGTATTTTAAAGATGGCACATATATAAAGCATACCTTATTCCTTGCTGTTAAATTTACAGAAATCTACAAGAAAACTGTAATATTGTAGATCTGTATCTTTAGGTTGTGCTAGCCCACCATGCCTAGAGAAACAGAGTATTTCTTCAGACTTGAGATTTATTACCACCACCATCATGTAAAAAGCATTAGTCACAAGGCACTGTCAGCTAGATGCCTGCATGGTTCTTCCCCTGATGCTTATACGGAATTAGAATCTTTCAGGACAAATCTAACCACACAGGAGGTAATACCACACCACCCCCCATCGTTCCAAGAAGGATGAGATTTAATCTTTAAGACAAACAAACAAGCCTAGAGTTTTAAAGTGATTATATAAGTTCTCCAAGTTAAGGAAAAAGAGAGGTGATCGTTCAGGTGGGCAACATCCAAACAAGATGATTCCTAAAAGGGCAGTTCTATATTCTCAGCTATTAGCAGCATGAGATTCACTGGCTTTTGTTTTCCAGGAATGAACACAGCACAAAAGACAGACTACTTTTACAATTCACTGTAATCTTAAAAAAAGCCTATGTCAACATGACTAAAAGGAAGAAAATGTAATGAGTTCTTCAGCATGTGTTCTAGAAGTGAGTCATAAACTGTGAAATCAAAACTAAACAGCTATTTACTCTCATTCAACTGAAGCACAATTCCTGAAAGGCCATTAAGAAAGGGTAGATATGTACGTCAACACCAGATCCCTAGGTTTTTCTACCTTGCTAAATTTGAGAGGAAAATTCCTTCTTCAACTGTGTTCCTTCCTGAAAACAAAGACCAAGCAATAATCCCAGGCAAAACAAGATGACAAAAAAAAATAATTGGAAAACAGTTCAAAGAAGCCTTTTCACCACAGACAGTGCTGATGTTGAACTGTCTGGGTGACTAAGCAAATATGACTGTTTCCACATTACAAAATTTCTATCTATCACAAGGCCAAGTAATCAGACAGATGTCAGCTCCTACAAGCTTCTCATTTGTATGGGTATCTCCTCTACAACTTCTTGATTTCTGCCAGTTATTTCTGGTCACTGCTAAACCTAGAAACAACTTCTCTGTATTATTTTGCACACCAAGCCCTACAAGTTACATCTGCTTACCACCTTCTATTAACATGAATTGATTTCACTTGACATGAGAAGCAAATACTTTTCTTTTGCAGCAGAAACTTTTTCTGCTCTCCCCACTTTCTCCTGAACAAAACAAATTCAGGTTGCAAAATTATTACCATAGATCACACACCTGTCAAAGTCTATGATTACATTCAAGCAGGCAATTCCAGCCTCATAATTAAATCAATTGCAAAGCTACCAAAACATTTTTTTCATTATTACTAAGTGGCGGGGTTTTTCGTGGGTTTTTTCCTTCCCTGACTACTGTTAAGAATAAACTGCACAAAACCCCCTGGAGAATCTTACATTAAAGCACAGAGAATCTGAAAAAGTATTACAAAGAAAAACCTCACCTCTGAAACAAAAAAGTGAACTAGTTAAGACTGGGGGACCAACCCATGAATCAGTAGGACAGATGCAGAAACTTGTTTAACAACTGAAAGTGGAAAATCTCTCTGACACAGTATCAGAGAAGGAAGCTTTCCAGAAGCACTATTCATAAACAATCACAATCAATACTGAATATTCAGATGACAGAGGAAATTCTAGTATCACTCATTACAACAGATAGTCAGGATGAGAACAAAAGATTATCTTCATGCTAAGTAACCCAACAAGCAACACTTCCCATCCCAGATTCAGGAAAATAATCTTTGTACAAACTAACAGTGTTGGCCTATGCCACCTAGGTTTTCAAGTGTAAGGGATAGTTATTTCTCAACAGGCAAGAGAACATCAGAAATGTTATAGTGGAGGCACACATTAAAACCACTTACCATCATATTTAGCAATGTTCTCATCCGTGTCTTCTTTCTTGGTTTTAGACAACACCCACCTAAAACAACAAGTATATTTAATCACTGAACTATCTATGCAAAGGTGTATTATTTAACTAGCACAGGAAAACCAGCTTTCCCTTCTGGGCTGTGAACTTGTGGTAATGATTTTGACAGTCAGCATCATGAAACTTTGTGCAGTTCAAAGAACACGAAAATGAAATTAAAATAAATAATATAGCATTCCCAAATAATTCCTAAGAATGAAAATGAATATACAATTATAACTGTAATTGTAAAGTAAATAAGTTATTCTGGATAAACTTCAGACAGAATGTAAGAATATCACATAAGTATATATGGAAAATAGCCAAGTGTAAAACTCTCACTATAATAAGGGAAAAAAACAATCAGAAGAAGCCTTAACATCACCTGGTAGAACCAGTACACACACAGCAGCATACAAAAGGAAGAGGTAAAAGTGTCCAAATGACAAATGCAATTACACACTGAACAGATTCCAAGTGTATCACACAGAGAGGATCTCAACAGGGCAAACAAGCTCCTGAGAGCCGTGATTCCATGAGCAAGGCAAACTCAGCTTATCAAACTGACACTTCTGAAGAGGTATGTACAAACCCAACACCAAGTGTGCATTTGGAGGAGGAAAAGAGAAAGGAGGACAGCCCCTCCCTCATCAGGTCATACAGCAGTTCCATCCTGATCCATGCACAGGAATATCTTAAATTAAGACCATCACTCAATTCTTCATTGTATCAACCACAATACTACGTTCTGATTAACTCCGTAAAGAATGATTTTCATTCATTCTGATCTATCTTCTGCATGGAGTATTTCAGGGATGAATACTTTTTTTTATTGAATTTCACATTTATTCACTGTTAGGAGAAGCTCAAAATCTTCACAGTATACATGGCAAACTAGATATTTGGTCTACCAGGAGAAAGACCAAAGAGGAAAGAAAACATCTCTAAGTCATGCAAAGATTTTGAAGGCTCATTCTCAAAAAAGCTACTCTAATCTGGTGACTTACCTAGTCAGTTTTTAAGCACTCCTTCCCCACCTTTTTGGAAAGGCAACATGCTGCTTCCTCTCTCATACATCTTAGTTCCATACTTGTTACTCTTACATAAATCACATACAGCTACATGAAAAAATCCCAAGCACTGTAGCTAAAGCTTTTAGTATTAGATTCAGTAGGATGAAACTGATCTTTGAACAGAACTCACAGAGCTAGAAATTGAATGAATGACATCACTACAATACCCCAGTAAAGTTTTTGCATTTGTTAATCAAGGTTTTTGGCTCTGGGTTGGGGTTTTTTTTGTGTTATTGTTAACAGTCATTATCACTTCTATTTAACAGTTTTTTGTCATCATTGGTACTGCTTTTGTATTGCACTCAGTGTTTAGAAGTAACACATCATTAAGACCAGCAATACACTGAAGACAGGAACTTTCTAACTTACTTCTACATTTGATCTAAATATGTAACAAAAATAAGAAAACCTGAAATATAACATGAGTAATGACAGACTAACATTCAGTGGCCTGAGGTTCCCTATAACTTTAGAGAAGAAATCAGTTTAGAAACAATGGAAAAAGGGGAGTAATATTCAATCTTACAAGAGTCACTGGTGCCTGCTACCATGTTATTTTGTTACAGCTTAAATCGTGTATCCTCAAGAGACAGAGATATCTTATAATGTTATCTCCTCACTCCCACAGTAGTCAGACCTCAGTGGTCTCACAGGAAGAAGAAAAGGCAGCTTTGCATACTACCATAACGGAAGTATCATATTGCATCTCCTTTCACTGCAGTCTGGCTCTTTACAGGAGACTCAGGCTTTGTTCCATCCATTTTATAACCTAGGAAAACACCTTTTTCCATGATTCTTCACAAATGAAGAACTAGCTCTTGTTCAGCAGCATCAGTGTACATGAAAAAACCCAACCAATAAGATGACCTGATTTGTCACTAAAGCAACGACTTTCACATTTTAAAAGCTTTTCTCACAGCAAGAAAGTGCTCTAAACTCATCACTCCAACTCTTACTAAACAGTTATACTGCATTCAAAAATTCTATCTGAATGCCAACTTAATTTGAGCCAGTGACAGCAGGTTCACCTGGCTGGATTGAAAACCAAAGAGTTACTGCTCATACAGACCACATTTACGTGATGCTCATTTGTGTTTTCCTTGATAATCTACACCCTTTACATCTGAAGCTAACACGAGGACTGAAAGCCAAGTTGTTTTCAACTGAAAGCAGTAAGTCTACTCCAGAAATAGGAAGTAATACATTACATTCACCCTTACTGACAGTGCATAGGTGGCAACTATCTCACAGCATGCAAACTTGCACCAAGTAACACAAGTGACCCAGTGGCAGTTACACCTTACACTGCCATTCTGTTGGCAGAAAAACTTAAGATAGAGGCAAGGCAAAAGCTTCTGGCTTAAGAGTTGCTGAGACAAACCTGAAGATTTTTTTTTAAAAAAATGAAGGTCAAACTGCCTAGGAACACTTTAGCAGTCTCACAAATACCTAATTCTTATTGATCATGGGAAGCAATACAGCAAATTAATTTAAAAAATTTTAAAAATTAAAATTTTAAAAATTTAAAAATTTTAAAAAATTTAAAAATTAAATTAAAAAATCTGCATTCCCCAACAGAGCTTTCATCTATAATGCTGAAGGTGCTGTCTTCTTACACACACCTAAGTGCACGGGTCAAGGGAACAAGAGTCTGCTCTTGCAGTGCAATGGCTATGCACCTCACGATACGACTAGTTACAATCAATCTTTAAATTGTATTTTTTTCTTAACATCTATAAACCCAGAATGCATTAAAAGCTTCCTTCAACCACAAAAAAGAGCAACATAAACAAAATGTTAACTGTCCAGCTTGGCATCATGATGTATTTGGAGCAAGCATTAGCAGCCTTCCCAATCCTAACCCCTGTAAAAATGAATTTTTATAAAGATATAAGGAGAAAAATGAATACAAAGCAAGTCCTGTCACTGTATAATAAACTGGTGAAAGTAGAAGTTTACAATTTTACTGCATAAACTTACCCAGACAATTCTCCATCAAAGGTTTCTGTAAAATACACTTCCCCAGTTGGCTTTGGAGTCTGGTACACAACCTAAAAGACAGAAAAGAAACTCCTTGCTTTCTTCTCTAGAAATGGTATGTTAGGACTTTGAAGAAAAGGTTCTGTATCTACATTGAATTGCATTCCAGCAAAACTTTCTTCGTGACTGTCCACCACGGGCAGGAGATTTGATGTTACCCTTCAGCACAGCAGAATCATTCATTAAGCTTGTCTTACATGTACAGCAATTGTCAACTGCATGCTTACTCTTTTTAAAATGCACCTGTCCCTAAAATTCTTTACTAGTTATAACTATATATCTTCTAATTAAATAATCTTTAAACTAAAAGAGTTCCATAATCTCACCTCTACGGAAGATTTTTCTCTGTCAACATCAGCTTCTTGAGACTGTTTGTCAAAATCCTCCACTTCAACATCTGCATCCAGCATTTCTTCATTCTCCGTTTCTGCAGTCACTGAGCTAATTATCAGGACACCCAAGCACAGCCAGTCCCACTGGAAGTGCATCCTGGTTATCTGAAAAACTGGAAGCTTTAAAACTTCAATATTGTTGCAAGGTTATTATCAATACTATTTAAATTTTACCACAGACTTTATCCACAAGAAGAAAACCACATTCAATTAATAAGGAATAAAGATCACAAATGATTATAGCAACAATTTTTCAAGAGCTGTGTCTTAAGTTGAAATATTTCTTACTACCCAGACCTGCCTCAGGCTCTTTTTTCTCCCTGGTGACCCTATGGAAGTACATGCAGCCTGTTCCCTTGCCTTGCCAGGCCACAGACTTAGCAAGAATCTGCAGTATATACGTGTTTTTAAGAGCTATGTAAGACTTTTTATTTTTCTCATTCCTTAATGAGAAAATTATTTCTCTTATTTTCCTCATTCCTTCTCATTTTCTCACCACCTTAGCAATTTGAAAATGTAGTCAAATTGAATAAGTCTCTACAGCGTAGCAAAAAGTAACATCTCCTTCATTAGGGAAAATAAAATGGACAGATTTAGGGCAGATTATTGTCCAATGCCAGAATTACTCTGTATTTGGCTTTTCTTCCACTGTCTGCCTTCAGACAACTGCTCCTATCAACTCCAGGTCTAAGTGTCCAAAGAAAGCATAAGATTGTTGCAGGGAAGAGTTTAAAAAGACAAACACTGACTCCTAGTTTGCTATTGTAAGACAATTTCAAACCTTGAATTACTTTTAGCCACTACCAGCCATACTAAATATTTTATTTCTGCATCTGAGAAAGCAGTCACCCTCTTTGTTATCTCATTGCTCTTTATAGAGATTAAATGGTTTACCACTACAACCCCAAATATCCCAAGCAATCCAAGATACCACCTCACACAGAAAGCAAAAGTCCTCCTTTCTCTCTGGCTTTATCAGATCTGCTAAACAATTCAAACCTTACAACTGCACCTATTATTTATCATGCAATTTAAGACACCTGCAAGTTCTATCAAGCAACACAGAGATCAAACAGTATCCCACTAAAAAGCCCCACATCCCAGTATGTCCGTACTACAAAAATCCAAAAAGAAAACCAATCTTTTTTTGCTTCCTTTTAAGATCTCCTAATTTAATACTGACCACGCTGATTATTTTCAGAGCCAAAACCCCAAAGTTTGGCTCTAAAAACAGCAGTGATATGTTTCACACACTAGTACCCTATCAATTTTAGGAAACCATCAAAAGCCTCCCTTCTTGGGAAAAAAAAACCGTTTTCCATAAAACTTCATTAATTATGCTAGCATTCTTTTTTCTTCCCCCACTGTTATCCACACTCCATATAAATCTTTGTGGGACTTCCCATTCTCCCGTGTATTTTGCTTGAGGATGGCAGGTTTATGGTTCCTTCTTTCCTCAGTTGTTAACAGTGATACATCTCAAAAGTTATCTGCAAATTTTAGTTGGATTTTTGCCTATTTTAGTTAGTTAAAAACTAAAGATACTGTTACTTGGCCAGTTCTAGAACGTGAAATAACATTGCCCTGAAGAGTTTAAAGTAGTTCAGTTTATCATACGTGAACATTCAATCTCACAGTGTACTTTTGAATGTGTGGGTCTGGAGGTTGTCACAGTTTTGCTACCACCTAAGTATTCTTGTTCTTACTCATTGTATTAGGACAAACAGCTGAACAGTTTTATACCAACACCCTCCTAGACACCCCTTAGCTTTTTGCAAAAGTGACATATATTAATCAGGTTAATTAGACTTACTTTTTTAGCGTAAAACTTGGTACCTTAGTTTAGCTAGTTTGTCATGCACATGGCACCTCCTCTTCTCCTAAAGCAGATATATTGACAAAGAAAGATGTAGCTCTTCATTTCAGGTGTATTTTGTGTATGATTCAAAGAGCCTTTCACTTACATAGATGTAACCTTAGTGTAACTATCCCCATTCACTTTTGTTCCATATGCATAGTAGCAAAGGCATCGAAGTCAGATTAGTACTCGACTTTCCATAGTTCCCTTCCAAACCTACTTCATTCATGCCATGCCTTACTACTACTCCCTAGAACATTACTAATTTCATTTAGTTTTCATTATCTCTTCTTGAAGGGAAAAGAGATAAGGCATACTTTTTTGACCAATCCCAATTTGAAATAATCCCATAAGCACTGAAATACATTATGAAGAACAAGTACACTTGCACACTCAATTACCAGACAAAGACATTTTCAAACAGGACTGTTACATCATCTATTTTTGGGAGAGCTGCCAGTACTACAGTCTTAGAACGTAAAATAAATCTTTCAACTAAGCCAAATTGTTTCTGGTCTCAAAACAGAGCTTCACGCTACACATATAGCTGTCTTTAAAACCTACTGAACTTTCTTAGTTAATGCATGAAGACCTGTGACAAACTTTCCTTAATCTTTCCTCAAAGTGATTTCATTTTTTTTTGTTTTAATCTTGAGGAAAAAAACCCAACCAACCAAGCCAAAGAGATCCCCACAGCTCAAAGTTCCTCAACAGACATGCACGTTATCCCAGTCTGCAGCACTCACGTGAACACGGAACATATTTACTAGCAGTCCTGGCCCAAACACTAAGGAGCAGCAAGTTCCAAGCCATCTTTCAGGGAGCTACAGCAAACTGGCAACTGCAGAACCATACATCTGGACAGGAATTTGAAGTAGGTAAGCGACATAGCTACAGTGTGACCCACAAGAGAACTAGATAGCTGTTCTTCACTCTGAAAAGCTGTAATCATAGAAGCTGAGTCAAAGAATTTATCAAATAATCATTACACTCCAAAAACCAGGTTCCTAATAATTCTTTTCAGGATGGACAGCTTCTAGTCAGCTTTCTCTACATAAGCACACTGACAACTCTGTCAGTATATAATTAATTTCAACTTTAAACTCAATTTTTACATAGCTTGATCACTTTCTACCATGGGAACACTGCTAACTGCAGCACATCAACACATCAGTAGACAGTTGAGCCAGTGGTGTGATTATAAACTATGCTCTTGGGACCAGCAACAGCGCCACATCGTTGGCACAACACTGCACCTAAAGTAAGGAGCCGTTGCATGTGAGGCACGCACTAGTACTGAGGAAAAACAACAGACAAACTGAAAGAATATTCTGACTGGATATTAGACTTTCTCCCCAGCCTCCCCATGAGGACAGGTAGGCAGTGGTACAGGCTGCCTGGTCTCAGTCCCTAATGCTTTCCAAGACCAACCAGATAAAGCTCTGAGCAGCCTGAACCAGCCTCAGAGCTGTTCCTGATGTGAGCATCTGGTTGGAGACGCCTGCTGGGGTCCCTTCCCACCCAAACAATTTCATTTCCACAGAGCCTTACCTAGTATGACAACCCTCAGACCTCCGCACCACCATCTGGCATATTCTACACCATGCAACTAACTAAAGGCATCGTCACACTGTTTCATGCGGAACTAGAGATCAGGATCTTTGAGATTATTGCTAACTTTTCCTTGGATTCTGAACAGAGTTGTGCCTTCTTCATTAAGCTCTCAAGAGTTCTGTGCCCCAAAGTGGAAAGGGAGCATGACTACCGTTAGCAGCCTTTCTCACTCAGAGGCCCAGCATCCAGCCCCAACCCAAGGGCTTCTCTGAAGGCCAAACACCAATTCCACCCAGGGTAAGGGCAAGCAGGACCTCACCCTCCTCCTAAAACCACGCGCTGCCTTACTCCGCCATCGTACAGCGGCAGCCTGACCAAAGACAGCACCCAGCCGAAACGGCTCTGTGAAAAGCACCCAGGAGTTCTGGCACAGCCTTTTATTGCTCCTTGGCTCTGTGGGAACTCTTGTACTCCCCGCTCTTTTGCTGAAGCGCCAGAAGCATCGCACCACAGCGGCCGCTAAACACAGCGACTACTCACACACCGAGGCCGTACCTGCGCAGGTGCCCCCTCACGCCCCGTTACCACAGCTCGCCTGAACAGAGACTCCAAGGAGAGGCCGCTTTCCGGCTAGCAAAAAGCAGCTGGAGCTCAGCAGCCGCCCAGTGCTCGGATAGCGCCCGTAGCGAGCCCCCCTTCCCGCGCCTCCGAACCAGGACCGGCCCCGGCTGCGGGGCAGGCCCGGGAGGAGGCACGGCGGCCGCGCTGCTCCTGCGAGGCGGCTCTTCCCCGGCGCGGGGCCCGCCCGGGAGGGGCGCAGCGCAGGCTCGCGCAGCCTAACGGCCGGGGCGCGCGCGGAGACCCCGCGGAAGGGCGGAGAGGGGAGCAGGGGAGCCGCCATCACCCCCGCCCCAGGACGCCAGAGCGGACCCGCCCTCGCGGGGCAGCAGGGAGGCGGCGGGCGCTGCAGGTGAGGCCACACACCCTCCTCCTGCCACCGCCGCGGGGCCGGGGCGGCCGACGTTCCCCCCCACCCCCAGCCCACCCCCGCCCTAGTTACCGAGAGCCACATCGCGCTCACCAGGCGCCGACGGCCGACCCCGGCACAACCCCTCCCCGCGGCAGCGACGGGCAGATTACCGATAACGACAGCCCCTCCGCGCACCGCTAGCTGATCCCGGCCGCTTCTCACAGGGCATCACCAGCCGCGCATGCGCGCCGCCCGCCCCAACGCTCCCAGGGATGCGGGAGCCGAGGAGCAGGTGCGGCCGCGCCGCCCAAGCCAATCAAGGCGCGGCGGGCGGGGCCCTGCCCAATCCGCACGCGAGCCACGACCTCGAAGAGCCGCCGCGGAGGGCGCGTGCGGGCGCGGATGGCGGGCGGGGAGCCGAGCCAATCGGATGCGCCTCCCCCCGCTGCCCGCGCCAATCGCGGCTCGGCCCGCGGATGCCGGCCTCCCCGCACGTGGCGGTGCCCGAGCCAATGGGACGGCAGCGCCTTTCCCAGGCTGCCCCTCGGCTTCGCGGCGGCGACGCCTTTGGGGGTGCAGGCCCACCCCGTGCCGCGCCCCGAGGGGCCGTTACCTCGCGACTGGCTGCGGGGAAGCGGTCGGCTATATCGCGACAGCGAGGCCTTAAGTTTGCGCATGGCATCGGGGCGGATGGAGACGTGGCAGCACCTTTCCTGTCAGCCGGCGCCCCCCCAGCTCCGGCCGGGACACGGGCAGCCGCAGATGCCCGTACCCGCCTCCGCGGGAGGCAGGTTCCCGGTGCGCAGCTCCAGGGGTAAGCCAGAAACCAGCCACAGCAATGGTTCTGCGAGGTTCTCAGAGGATCATGGGTGGGCAACGACAGCAACAAGTACAACCAAAGGTGTGTGCCACATCCCGGCCCTTGGCACGCAGCGGGAAAGCAGGCAGGACGACAGCAGCCCCCAGCAAGCTAAAGCTGGCTGAGGATGTAGTTTGGAGCCGGCTGTGTCACCCTTTGCCACTGTCCTGAGAGTTAGAGTCTGGTTAAACTGGTGGCAACACGAAGCCTGGAAAAGAACGTGTGAGTCTGTATCCTAGCGGGGAGAGGGGGGCCTTAAAAAGATGGAGAGACACAGCACTGACACGTAGGATTCTTTGGAGGGATTCTGGGAAGATTTCCATCCCGCTGCTATTCTCAGGGATGCTCCCTTCATTCTTTGCCCTAAGGAACAGAGTATCCCAAGGCTTTTGTTCAGCACCAGGCCAGACATAGAGTGGAACGTGTAACTGGAACAGATGGGCTGCACCCATGAGGTCACTGTTAAGGTAGGAGGAACAGACAGCTACATCTCAGAGCAGGACCTTCTCACCAGGAGGTATGGAAAGGCTGTGGGATGTGACAGAGCAGCACGAGAAGCTGGTCAGTGTTACCAGGCAGTACTGAATGGAGACAATCTGGCTGATGGGGGTCAAGCTGGCTCTAATTAACAGAGGCCTTTAGGCCTTTATTGCAGTTGGAGGCTTGGTGTAACGACCCCATCTCCACGTGAGGGATGGCCAAGTGTAGAATCTATTGCACTGGTTCCTGTTTTTCCAAACATGTCAGGTTTGGGCTTGCTGCCCCAAGGAGCTTTCTGGCCCAGCCCAAGTTGCACAGCGTACAGTTCACAAGCATCTGAAACAGTATCTGTGGCACTGGCACTTGAAGTGTGTGGGAGAGGGCCGAGACAATAGCCATTCCTTGGATCACGAGGAATGCCAAAGTTATTGTAGCTGCCCAGCTGCAGACAAACTGGGTCAGTGTTTGGTATGTTTGCACATGACTCTGTCACTTGGTGCATCATCAAAGCCTTCCTCCTAGCCAAAGGCTGCAGGGGTTGTTGCCCTCATCTGAGCATTGACTCCAGATGCCAACCATCACACCAATACTTGTGAGATGAACCATCTAACTACCACCATTGTCTATTGTTCTTACAGCTGAACCTCTCTAAAGGGTGAATCCACAGCTCTTCACCAATGGCTTCTTTTGAAAAGCACACTGCTATGCAGCCACAGGCATTCCCTTGAATGCAGCCAGATTTCACTGCCCAAAACATTAAGGCACATGTGCAGAGCTCTTCTGTGGCCTATAAAACTGGGGGACTGGGAAAAAAAAAAGGAAGGAAATACCAGAAACATTGATAACTGTATGAAAAAATGGTACTTTTTGATCCTAACTCTAACCTCTTCCACTCAGCCAGTGCTCAGGAGCTGTGTTATTTTATTCTTACCATGTTGAGGAAACTGCCTTTCAGACATAATTATGGCCTATGCACCATTAAGCTAAGCTTCCTCCCTCCTAAAATAATTTGTAACTTCAGATAATTTTTATAGATTTTTCTGCTTGGTTTATGTCTACCACAGGTCAGCCTGCTGACTCAGATGGAGCTATCACATTTTGAAATTACGCTTCAACTGTTAGCGTGAAATTGCATTTCACAGTGAGAATAAAAGGCTTTGGTAACAAAGTCTATAAAACCTTGGTATTTTCCATATTTTCACTGACTACCACTCTGAAATTTCCTCCTTCCAGAGACACTTCCCTGTAACAAGTGAGTGTGAGGCAGCCTGAATGCAGACACTGCTCCCAGCTTGTCACTGTCCCAGTGAAAGTGATGGCAAAAGATGAAGTTTTTTACTAGGACCTGCACTTACTTAGTAAAATGTTCTACAAGAAATGCTCTTTCTACTTTGATTCCTCTTTCTTCTGTCTTTTGATAACAGGTGAAACAACAACTTGCTGTGCTGAAACATTTGGCAAGATCCTGAAGACGAAAGTTGGTCCTGTGACATGATTTCACCAAGAGCACTCCAAGCTATGAGATGCTAAGAACTGAACGAAGGCGTCAGGAGAAGACCTGCACTTCCATTGTTTTCATACTCATGCCAGTTTCTAAAAGCTCTGGGGAAAAAAAACCAAACTCAAACAAGTGTTCTGCTGGTTATCTGTTGCTTTGCCTTTTTGGGTGGTGGGCCCTGTTCACTTCTGTGTGTTTTTCCCCAAAGATGCTAAAACACTCCAGGTTAAGAGGGAGAACGACTTCAGAGCGCTCCATTTTGTCTCCCCTTAATGTAACCCAAGTTGTGGATTTTTCCCTAGTACAAATGTCCATCACTAAGCGTCTCGGGACTCTGGTATCAACAAGGAAAGGACTGTCTGGAAGGCGATTCTGCACAGGGTTGAAGGGAGGCAGCTCTGCCCTTCTTGTGCCAGGATGCTCCACTCAGTATTACCTGCTGCTTCACGATCCACTGGTCACAGCTGCACTTAACCCTTCTTTCTGCTGTAAGCACCGGTGGGTAAAGGGGTCCCTCCGTGTGTCGCCAAGCACGCAGACTGCTGCAGTCATTCTTAGCCTGCATTAAGCACTTAACCTAATGAAGGCTGCAGGATTTGGTCCAAGAAATACGTGCATACACACGTATGGATGTCTACAAACACTATAGCTGTAAATGAACAAAATACTATTAAAAGTGGTCTTTAAAAAAAAACCCCTTCTGGACTGTTTGGAAGAAAATTAACTGCATCTTACCCTAAATAAAAATAGCCTTGCATTAAGAATGCATTTCTACACTAGTTTAACCCATTTACTACATACCCACACACCAGCGTGCAGAGCAGCTTGTTCCTCACTGTCTGTTGTGGTGATGCAGTGCACACGCAGGGGAACGAGTCGTGCTTCAAGTGCTAAGGAAGTGATAGAGGAATTCTGCACATTTACAAGTAGGTGCCCAAGGTGGACTGTCATTTCCCAAAACCATTTCAAATGAGACTATACCAGTTTACCTTTTATTTATCTGGAGTCTTGCCTTGTGACCAGGAGTTAAATATCAGTACATACCAATTATCAAATTATAGGATCCAAAACTTTATTTAAATAGATAATCTTTCTACAAAAATATAATCACATGTATTATGTCCTGTAGTAAGCTCAATGCACAGTTCACTGCAAAGTTTCACAGCACCTGTTTAGGTTTCAAGTTACTGAAATGGAAACTTGTAGGCACTTGCCATTAAAAAAATGATAAAAAACAAGGTGTGCTGAGTGATGGCTGAAACACACTTTGTGAAGTGTGAAATCCATTTTCATATTGTTGGGTTGTTCCCATCTCCGTGGGCTGTTCTAAATGCTTGTGGTGAATATTGACAACTTTTCCTTCAGTTCAACTTACCCTCCAAAACTGGTGTCCTCAGTGGAGTTAAAAAACAAGCCCTTAATATTATTTTTAAAATGTCCATATTTTTAGTTCTGGTGAAACTTCTCATACTTTTATGCTTTAGTCCCTGAGACAGCCTGTAACATCAATTGTTTATAACAACATACATTGCATGTTGCCAAGGTAAGGTGAGATTTTTATATATATGACACCTTACTCAAGAACATTTAATAGAAAATGCTAACATCATCGGGTTCTTTATAACTTTTAATATACTTTATATAAAGATTTAACAGTTACTCATTTCCTAATACACAGTATTAAGAATTGAATGGGTTTGGATTTGTCCTTTTTATGCAGAGAGTTATTTGTCACTGTTAACCTTGTTTTCAAGCAATCTGTAACAAGTGACATGTCAAAAATGAGGGGTTTTTTCAGTTTTCAGATGTCTTGATAAGTACCTGAAAAAAGCAAAATACATTGTTTTCTAAAAGCTGCAAAAGTGTTGCCTAAGACATCAGCTTTTCCCTCCTCCCAGCTATGGCTGTAGTTGAAGGCTGTAGCAGTTCTCATTGACCTTGGCTGAATATTTTCTGCTTATGGGTTCATACACATCCAGACACTTGGGAGGAAAATGAGAACTAAAGCAAAATCACATGTTCTACATTATAATTAATACCCAAGATGGGGACTGAAAAAAAGTTAGAAAAGCCTCCCTGTCTCTTTGGTTGCTTGTTTGCCATGACCCAAATCCTAGTGCTTATACTGACAGCACTGTAAAACCAGGGAATCATCCCATTTTGAGCATTTCCATCACGGTTTCTGTGAAGTAAATGTAACTGATAAGCCCTGAATAATATAATTCTAAATTTGTGTGAGGTTTTCCATACGAAATCCCATCCAAAATTAAATAAAATTAATTATTATCAACACTATGTGCTAGGAAGAACTGAACCTCATTTAAGAAGACTTTAATTAATGTGCTTACCTCACTAAGTATTGCCCAGACAGGAGAGTCAGAATTGACTGACAAACGAAAAGCCTCTATTTTTCCTATTGACTGATCGACACTGCCTTCTGCAATTCCATTCTCAAAAGCCCCTAGATAAAAAATAAAACATAACCTGTATATGTAACAAACATATATAGGAATGAAATATGCTTCCAACAGAACGTAGGCGAAAGCTATACATTACAAATTATAAATTAACACCAGGGACACATTAAGGGGAAAAAAAAATCCTCCTTTGTAAAAGATCAAATAATAACTGAAAGATAGAGCTATAAACAATAAGGGTTAATTCCATCAGGTACAGTGACTAGGAGCTGGAGAAGAAAAAATGAAGAACCTATAGCTACAAATGTTAAAAGGATGACAGAGCACTGGAATAGGCTGCCCAGGGAGGTGGTGGAGTCTCCTTCTCTGGAGATATTCAAGACCCGTCTGGACGCCTATCTGTGCAATATGAGCTGTGGAGCTGCTTTGGCAGGGGGGTTGGACCCGATGATCTCTTGAGGTCCCTTCCAACCCCTACAACTCTGTGATTCTGTGAAAATAAATGTAACTATATTAGTAGTGACCACGTACAGATGGTACATGTGGCCACGTTAAGTAATTGGAAAGCTTTTCTGAGAAGTGTGGTTATTTTTAAAAAGATACATTAGAAATCATGGACCAATTTGGGTACATTTCTTCACCAGTTCAGTTCTTTTTGACTAACCTTGTTAAGCTGGCACCAAATCACTGCAGACAAATGGAAAAAGCTCATCCCACGTGTGATATTCATTTCCTGTCAACTTGGCTGTGCAGCTGTGAACTGACAGCATTTCAGTTTGGGTCTCTAATGAGAGCAAAACAGCCACGAGGAGGTGGGAGAGAGGTGCAAATCAAAGCAAACAAGAAGCGGTTCATTGGGAGAACAGAGGAATTATATGGTAGAAGAGACAGAAGAAAGCAGAAAGGGTAGGGGCAAAAGGGGGAAGGTGCATTGCGTTACGCTTCATGTCAGGTTGGAGCACCAGCTCACACTTCCATGCTATAATTGTAAGAAATACTTGTCTTCAGTTAAGGCTGCAAAAGCCAAACCAGAATCAATTATCCTATTAAGACCTGGCAGAGACTGCAATTAGTTGTTCTTCTAATTAGGTGCCTTGGCTTTTGCCAGTGCTGGTAGGGTTCTTCATTATTTAAAACAAAATAGGACAGTCACTGGTCAAACATGGTATGCTCTAATTTAGTTCAGAGTTAATGAAATCCTCAACTGCAGAAACATGCATGAGAACAAAATTTCTGATTCTGAAGTGACAATAAACAATTTACCTATTTTTAAATATCCATCTTTGGCTGCTGGGTAGTTAAGTTTACTTCCATGGTCAACCAGATCTTCTCTTAGTACTTTCTGTAAAAAATAAAATCTCCAGAAGTATTTTCTAGGGCACGACATTTTATGCTGAACATTGTTCTTAAAATGAAATGGCACTGTGTATCACAGCTGGAAAGAAAAGACTTACATCAGCTGGCAACACTTCCACTGTAGTGTTAAAGAGTTTATCACCAGGGTGCTCCATGTTTCCACTCTTGAAGTAGTACCTGATGATAAAGGTGTATTATTTCCAGGTATTTTATACTTTAGGAAAAGTTATAGGGAAGTAATTCTTTCCAGTCTTGAAGGAAAGTTTCAAATACCTTCTCTTTAGTTGTGGGCTATAGAGAACAGAAATGGGCATTGAACCTTTCCAGTGTGTGACTAAAACATGCTAGAGGTTTTGTATTTTAACTGGTTTTCTCTGGAACCATGAATGCAATTCTTCCCCCTTTTCAGTGCTCAAGTTGCACATAAATTAACTTTCCAGGTTTAAATGGCTGAGGAAGATCTGTCCTCTGATCTGTTCCTGTCACCCTAAGGCTGAGGTGAGACTGGCTTCTGGAAGAAAATGGCAAAACAACTCCCTGTTTCTACTAAACAATAGGCTACATGCTAAGAGAGTCCTCTTTTATCAATACTGATCAATTCCTGTGCTTCTGAATAATCTCTATTATACCCAGTGAGCAACAGCCCTGTTACTGCAGGAATCCCAGCAAAAACATCTACGAGATTTAAAAAAACTAAACAAACCTAAACTGTTTGGTTTTAAATTTCTAGGATTAGAGTTCTTAAGCTTTTAGATCCAAAAATTGCTGAGAAAATCTAAAGCATCAGCCTCCCTCCTCTGGCATCAAATAATCAAGACCTAAGTTCATCAAATATTATCAGAGTAGCTCTCTACACTTCCACAGGTTAGCAACGTGATGGGGCTGGGACCAGCCATTAGGCAACAGTGCATGGAAGTCAGCTTCAGCCAGTACTACTTCCCAGTAACAGGAAAATGCAAAAATAAAGGCTGCCCAAGTTTCCCAAAGCATAAACCAGTTAATTACCAGCACTGATCACAGAACACCAATGATGTCTATTGTAACAGCTGGTGTTTAGTGCAGCTCACTAGATGGAGTTACAGACTTGCTTTCTTAGTTTGGGTTTGTTTTTTTTTAAGAAATGAGAACTCTGCAGACTTTGCACAAATGGAAGTCACTTGGTTTTGTCACCAAATTTGGAAAGAAGTGTAACAACAGTGAAGGGTTTTTTCTCTGAATATTGTTACAAAAATAGGGTAATACGTGTGCTCTCCTGGAACCACATTTCTCACTGGGTTAGCTTTAACTCAGGTCTGTTCTCCAGTCTGACACAGAGAGATGAAGCTTTGCTGCTTTTGGTACCAGCCTCAATTTGTACTGTGGATAGAGTATGTCCTTCTGAAAAAGACTTCTCTATCTTAAGCTACAGGTGTCTCTTCCTTTCAAAGACACCCAAGTTGAATGATGTGAAACCAGAGAAGATAGTTTCATCTTTTTAGAATGAAAAAAACCATTCATGGTGGAACTGGGCTGTAAATCCAAACACATGAAGTTAGAAGTCCAGGCAAGAGACCCAAGTATTCAAGCCTTCATTACTGATAATGGAGATATGACAGTCAACCAAGCTTAGCAACTAACTTAGTAGAGGAGGAGATGAATAGCTGTCCAGCTTCCACTGACTGTATCAAATAGATCTCTGTCAAGCATAGCAGGAGCTGACAGATTGACCTTATGTAGAGGTATGTAGTGTAAACACCTACATTCAAGTCTCTGAGACTTCAACTGAATCCCACTGTTACTAATGCACTCTCCAGTACTTCCCCACAACAGTGACATTTTCTCTCTGCTTTCACCTACACTGGTAAGTGTCTGGTCTAGGACATGGCCTTTGGCTTGACATCACACAAACAGCTTTTCTGTTAATTACTACAAACTTTCCACAGACCCTATTGATAAAATTCATTAGTTAAAACCAATGAGGATTAGCTTGAAAGAGTGTAAAATATTTAACCAAAGAAGTATAAAGGAAAAAAAAAAATTAAGAAACTCTCTGATTACTGAGGAAGAAATATATTTCAGATGGGGAATTCAAGAAGGGGAGCAGATAAATATAAAATCATGGATTTTTTGTCAGTGATGAGGCTATAGTTTATGCAAACAGCTGAGCACTGGTGACTTGGAACAAACTCAGTCATTTCCAAACTGGATATAAGTAGGCTTTGCTACTGCATATGACATAATACTTACTTTTCAACTTTTAGTGGATTTAAAAAGGTGAACCTGATGTAGTCCCCTGCCACTGGAGCTGAAGCCCAGAAACAGTCTTCTCCTTTATAAACCTTTTCCAAGGTGTATTGCTGGTATACTTTCAGGCTTGTATCCACTATTGCAGGTGGATTATTATGTGCTTTATGTAGCACATTTTTGCCAAAGTCTTTATCCTGTTGGAAATAAAGAAATGCAATTTCACTCACAGAGTAAAATACTACAGGAAGCTATTCCAGAAAATCATTACCTTAGCATCAAAAATACACAATCTATTCCATCACAATGAAGCCTTGTGCTGTGAAGAGGGTTCCTGTATACCATGAAGTGCTACTATGACTGGAACAAGCGTTCTGATGAGCGATTCAAAGATGTTTCTGCAGAAGCAGCCTGTCTCACCTGCAGTTTAGATGCCAGGTCAATATTCTCCCCCAAATCTGTGAACCAATGTTCTTGGATATGGAAATGCCAACCAATGCCTAAGATGCAATGCTTGAAACTGATTTGAGAAACAAGCCAGAACACAAGCATGTAATTCAGAAATACAGCATTAATTTCTTTTCCTTACTTTCAAATGCTGCATCTTCCCTGCCAAGGATGAATAAATTCCCACATGCTGAAAGAGAGATGGTTTGGCTCGGATACGTAACTTTGCCTTTTCCTTTTCACAGTGTATCTGGAAAGAAAGTACAAGGGAGCGAAGTTTTATTTAAATAAAGGAGAGACAAACTAAGTTCCATAGGGCAATTTCCTTATCTACTTGAGGGTATGAGTCCAGGTTTGTTATCTATTTAAATGAGAAATCCCTTAGATTAAGAGTCACCTTACTTTAAAATACACTGTTTCTAGACCTGAAAGTCATAATTCCACTCGTGGTGCTATGTAGATTTGAAGGCTGAACTGTGGTGTCCAGCAGGGAGCAACACGCAATTCAATATATGAACTTTAGGTGAAGCCAAGAAGCCAGGAAGCCAGCCATTTTATTAGGTGAAATCACACAGATTCTATACCTTTCTTACTGCAAACGTGGCAAGCAAAAAAACTGCTAATTGGTTACACACTCTGTTCACACCATATTGATTGGTTAGTAACTATAACGAGTTCTGATAAACCTATCTTATAGCTAAACATCCTTAGTTTACCTTTAATACCTAAAAGCATCTGCACACCTGCTGTTTTGACCATCTTGTTATGGTTGGTTCCTAACATGTTCTGTTACTCCCAAATCCCTTCCCATAACTGCTTCTTGGTTTAGGGCAGCCTGTACCCCTATCAGCAAGGCCGCTGTGTTTTGAGAATGTGATTATTATGATCCTCTCAGCATGAGGAACTTTTCCTGTCTCATGGGAACAGAAGAATATTGTCAGGGCCTATGTCTTGGGAGAAGAGAGCTAGGCCGCTAGCAGGCCTGCTGTCTTCCCCGACACTGAACCACCACTAATTTAGGATTCCTGCACTGTACTCCACCAGTCATACCTCAGTGTGACAAAAATGGACCTAGAACCCGAAACTGATTATTTTAAACCCTTATGGCAATTTTCTTTTTAATTCTTAGCCTTGCTATATTGTTCTAATTGAAGTGTTTTCACTAAAACTAACCTTTTTGACATAGATTCTGGTTACAAATCCATTTTTATTATTTTGGCTCCTTCTGCTCTGTTTGAGAGGCTTATAATGTATTACACCATACTAAAAGTTATTCCTTATAACTACATAAAGCCCTAAGATACTGTATTTGAATCCTCATATTCCAGTTTGGTACACTTTATGACACGGCATATACCAGGGAATTAAATTACTGTAACTGGTACTAATTTCTGAGTTCCTTGATTTTTGAAGGATAGCAGATTATTTCTTTAACTGTAATTTTTGCTCTACATCTAACAAGATGAACAAGACATAATGAAACATCAAGGCACAGAACAGAGCAACGAACTAAAATGAGATTCTCTGAGTTCTTCTCTCAGTTCTGTCATGGAATTTTTGTATGAGTTTGGAAGTTCATTTAACTTCTCTAAATCCCTGCTCTCTCATCTTTAAATTTGCAAGGATAACGTGTTCAACTCTTCAATCAAGTGCTTTCAGTTCTGTGAACAAAAAATTTTACATAAACTAAATCAGTATCTTCTAAATCTAGAAGTGATAAAGTCTTCCCTCAGCTGGCTTAAACACCAGAACTCAGGAGGGACTGATGTTTTCCACATAAGTACTAATTAAAAGTTCAAAACCACCTGGAAGGCTATAAAAAGAACTAGGTATTTTTATGTTTGTCCACAGCAGATGTTCAGCAAAACAATGTAAAAATACAATGCAGGCAAATTGATTTATTGGCAGCTGTTTCTCTGAAAAACACCCTACACTTTTGCTAGGAAAAGAAATCATTATAAGAAAACGAATTTTAATCTTCCTACTGACAGTGTTTGCAGTTCAGCATGTGTCCTTGTATGCTGAGGCAGCACTGTTGGAAGGGCTACTTAAGGCAACATCTGGGATTCATCAGTAGGACAGGCCTGTGTGGTCATTTCTGCAGACATGGAGACAGGGTCCCATCTCTGTAGCCTGCACGCGATAGATACACGCCGCTGTGTATGAACACGAAACAATGCATTGGTTTGGGCTGGAAGGGACTTCAAAGCCCATCTAATCTCAGCCCCCTGCCATGGGCAGGGACACTCTCCACTAGCCCAGGCTGCCCAAAGCCTTGAACACTGCCAGGGAGGGAGCAGCCACAGCTTCTCTGATCAACCTGTGACAGTGCCTCACCATAAAAAAGTCTTCTTTATGGCCAGTCTACCCTCTTTCCATTTAAGACTGTTGCCTCTTGTCCTGTCACAACAGGCCCTGGTAAAAATGTCTTTCCTCATCTTTCTTACAAGCCCTGTGTAAGTACTGAAAGACTGCAATATGCTCTGCCCAGAGCCTTCTCTTCTCCAGGCTGACCAAGCCCAACTCTCTCAGCCTTTCCTCACAGGAGAGGTGCTCCAGCCCTCTGATCATCTTTGTGTCCCTCCTCAGCACCTGGATGATGTTTCAGAAGGTAAATATGATAACATTTCTGAACCATGCAGAGATCTGATGGCTCTGATCAGCACAAACTGTGTTTTCCAACTCGGTGAGTAGGTACAACTCAATTTTGGTATGTTAATACTTGGCCCAGGCTGAAAACATGCGCAAAACACCCATCACCACAGGATGGCACATAAACGCCTCGAGCAGGTCCCTTGCTGACATTCCCCCAGGCACAGCTTGAGGTCACTTAGTGACACTTAGTTCCTCAGAAAGGGGAAAGTGTGATAAATTCTGTCAGCTTGACTTCTTCAGTGCCTCTAGGAAAGTCCACTGTCAAGCAGAGGAGGAGCAGCAGCTGGGATCTCCATCCTTCTTCCAGCTTCCACTTTCTCCATCTCTTGAACAGTTTCCATAGGTCATGCCACTGGCCATTCCCACCCAGGGGCAGGGTGAGACTGACTCGTCTCATAGGTTTTTTCCTGCCCACAGCAATTGAAATTGCAATTGCAGAAGTGAAACGCACTAGAAACTTGGTGATACCTGCCTTTCAGGAACACAGCTTTGGTTTAGGTATGAAATCAGGACTGAGAAGCCAGAATGGTCATGGAAAAGATAAAAACATTTCCTCTGTTGGTTGGAAGCTGGCATGTGGTAGAGCTGGAATGGGTGACATTAATGTAATAGTATCTTTATTTTGTTCTGTTACCACAGACAGGCAAGAACCTAAATTAGAGGTACTTGAGACTAAATCCTATGAGCTGGCCTAACCCCTGGGGTAGGATTTCAAAGGTTACTGCTGTCTGTGTGAAGTGGGAATTGAGACTCCTCAGTGGTATTACTGAGCGTAAAACCAGGGACCTTCCACTATCCCCAGGAGTCATCTCTGCTACACAGTAAAACTGAGGCTTGTTTGTGCTGGTCCCCTCAACCTGCTGATCTGCACAACTCCTCTCTATCTCTTCATCAACCCAGAAGCAACAGGTGAAAACACCTGGAGTGGGGACTGGCTACACTAATCAAATAGAACTCTTGAACTTCATAACCCAAGAAGGATCAGAAACCCTGGTCAGGCTCCATGCAGAGTCTGCTATACAAGAAGAGTGTGAGCAGGGACCAGCACTAAAGGCTGGTGACCGAAAGAACGCAAAAAGATGTGAAGAGACACGTAACATATCATTGGTCTCACCTGTAGTGCTAGAAGTAGTACTTTTTTGCAATTGAACACAACTGTTTCCTTAATTTTCAGTGAAAAGTATCATTTGGATCATTTGATCTCTTTGTTTCCCTGCATTTTTTCCCCCAGGCAAACACTCACTTTATTTCCCAGCTAGTAAAAGACTTAAAGCAACACACTTAAGTTCTATTTCCTGAAAGAAAGGAATTGGTATGCAAAATTCAAACCAGCTGTGATTGTAAAACTGTATGCCTTACTGACTTTCATATTAGAAGATTACAAGAAGTGATAGTCCACATAGGTTTACATATTCAAATTTCCCTGTGGTGCGGGTGCTGCGGGGTTGCCTATGTGACCAGCTACAGGCAGAAGTGAGCCTGTCCTGTCCCTGTTCTGAGCTGACAGAGACAAATCAGCTCTGGTGTGGAAATCTGAAATTCTGTGAGTCAGGCTTCTCCAAATGCCCTACTGGGCTCAAACACCGTGTCGCTCCATGCAATCTGGAGCAGATCTTTCCCCACAGATTCCAAATTAAGTCAGGTTTCAGAGATTTCTATTCCACTTGTTGAAAAGAAATCATCTTGTCACTGAGACTGTTTAAATATTAGTTATGTTAATAAATTAATAGGCATACTTACTGCATCCTTTTCTGGATTGCACACTTTAACCCAGAGCAGGTGGTCTATAAGCCAGTCTACAGGCTTATCTTTGTAGAACATGAGAAAAAATTCCACTATGAGTGGCAGGTCTTCTGATTTAAACAGTTTTCCTGAAAGCAAGACAAGAAGTTGCACATTCATATGCTTTTATTGCTATACGAAAATCAACAGCTTTATGTTTACTCCAGTTTTAAACACATGCATGGCATTTATTTAGTGGCAATTTCACACAGATTTCCAGCTTTGGAGACTTGCTCTGGTTTGTTGGGATTCTGAAAAGATTCCCATTCCATGCCAGGAGATATTCTCACACAGTCAACCAGTTGACTAATACAGCATGCAGTTATATCCTAGCTCCAAACACAAATCTGCCAGTCATCTGTATCAGTGTGTAAGATGAAACAAAGTCTTACTAATTCCTCAAAACACTAGATATGCATGTTCCCTGGCAATAGTCTACTGAAGTTCTTTAAATTAAGATCTAGATATGAAAAATGTTGCTTTTTAAATACTATCACTGTTCATTTAGTTCTCTTGCTATTTGTTTTAGCAGCCTTTGCTAGGTATCTTTGACGTCACCCTTACAGGGTGTTATCACAAGTTAACTATATTAGAGCCAAAGAAAATACTTAAATACTAAAGAAAATAATTAAATGCACCTCCCCCCCCCCCAACATTCCAATGATTCCCATTCTGCTCCACAAAGGAAGCAGATTTTTTTATAGCTGGAATTTCATTCTTGAGAATACAACTGTGTGCCCCAAGTTTGCACCATTTACTTCTTATGGGAACCCAGCTACTAGATCCTACACTGAGGACACTGCATTAAGAGGAGAGTTTTAAAGGGCACAGAAAGTGAAAGACTCAGTGGGAGCTTTCCTGAAGAACCAAGGAAGTTTGGAAGTTTGGATAGGTGAGTCCTTCCATGCTTTCAGATGTAGCACTGAATGAGACCTACGCAACACACAGAGCTCCAAATCCAACTGACTGCTGAGGTCTCGATACTTACCAATAAATCCAAGCTGGGAGAACTCGAGAACCATCCAGTCTTGGGACTGTTCAGCAGCAAAGGTTTTTATACTTTGAATATAATCAGGTTTGGCTATAATATCATCTTCCAGCTGGGAAAAAAGAAAGCAACACAAAAACAGAAGGCAAGTGGTGGTGATGCTACCACACCTAAGTGATAACTGCATTGTGCTTGACTGTCGTACTACAAGGAGTTGCTGTTTAGCTTCTACATATATCTCTGATTCAGCAGAATTCATTAAATATTTATTTCCATGAGTACTTGTAACACCAGGAGTCCTCCTCTCTTTTTCAAGAAAAGAAGGACTCCCTAAATTAAAGAGGTCTCACTTGACAGAAAGCATAGAGCAAAAAGACAGAAGTTAAGGGAGAAGACAGCAGATGATTTGTACTGAAGATGCATAAGCACTGATAAACAGCAGGAGCAAACTGAACAGAGAGGTGTCTGAAGCTGATGGTTAAAAGCTCTGTAGAAAAGCCTGGGCAGACTTTGTTGAACCCAAAAGGTGACTTGGATACTGAGATGCTAGTAGAGAGCAAGCTGTTTCAGGGAATATTGGTCACAAAAGAAGGAACATGCTGCAGGGTGCACTTGAGGGCAGGAATACAAGGAGCTCTTGAGGTGCTGCAAGGGCTGACACTGAATGCAGCAGTAGAGCCAGCTAAGGGGCACTCGGAAAAGGAGACTGACACCCATCAAGGAAATGGGAAAGGCTCTACCAGGATTTTCATGTGGCTTTCAGAGAAGAAGGGGGAATATGAAAAGCCTGAAGCTGTTCCAGTTCCTAAAGCTGAGGATGATGAGTCCAAACAAGGAGTTCAGAGGTAACGACGCAAAGGAATTAAATGAATTCCAGAAATAATTAAGGAACAAGTAATGCAGGGTTTGAATTCCATATGGGTATGAAAAACAGAGGAAGAGGAGACTAATCCTTCAGGAAAATGTTGTTGGGCTGCAGCGTAATGATTGAGGTAATTTGCTGTAACTGCTGTGCTTCACTGGCCCCGGTGCTTGTCTGGCAGTGCTGGAATCTGATTCAGTAAGATACACAGGTATAAAATAAAGGCTATGACAGGAAAGAAAAAAGCAAAAAGCATGGTTTCCTTCTGGTTTTGCATGCTCTACTGACTCAGTGCAGTGTCAGCAGCAAGAGCATGAGAGAGCAGCCCCACAACTTTTAGCTGAATTTGGCCATTACTATAAATGTAGGGCTGGTAGGGGAGAGATGTGTTGTCAACAGTCAACCCAGGAGGAAACAGAATGAAGTTTGGAAGGCAAGATAAAGAGATTTGTTTTGACCCCGTTAGCTTTTGCTGATGGTGAGATAGCAAAAAAATAGATGGGAGACAAACTGATCAAGATGAATGCTTATGAACAGATTCTGAGATCAGGGGATTAAGTTGAGGTGACAGTTATGCAGAACAACAACAACAAAACCCCAAAACATCAACTTACAAGAAAACTTGCATAAAATTAAATGAGCTAAGAGTATTATTCAGGAATTCGGTGTAAAGGGAGAAGAGCAAGGACTCAAAGTTTCAGAGAATCCTTGAAGAGAAAACGAGGGGCTCCCAAAAAAGGACCAAAGGCAGAGAGGAGTATCTCAAAAACCCAGTGAGACCATCATGTCAAGAAACACTAGAAGAAAGCATAAAAGTTAGTAAAGATGAAAAATACAGAGACTGTGATACAAAGTGGGTGTGAATGTGGTTATGAACTGAAAGTAGTTCTGCACAGTGAGAAGTTTGAAACAGCCTTTTCTGAAGCAGACAGTTAAAAGTTAATATGGGAGAAGGTAGTTTGACACCCTATGTAGCACAGAACATTAGAAGTTGTTTAATTAACCCTACTGAGCCCTGTAATTTGCATTCATCTAAAGCACATCTTCTTGAAGAGCATCTACTATTGCTTACAGATTTCAGTACTGGTTCTTTTTCAGTCAGTTGTACTATGCGTGGTTACCCTGAACATTTAGTACCTGGGTAACCAAATTCTGATTTGAATTTCTCTAGCTTCAGCTTACAGCCACCTCTTTTTCATGTGCTTTGTATCTACCAAAGAAGATTATGCAGTGGCTGTACACAGCGGAACCTAAAAATGTAAGGTATAAACTGTTCAGTCCATTTGGCCCATTGCCATGAGAAGGCCAGCAGAAGGCATGATCCCAGCTAATGTCCCTTCACTCATCAGTATTTTGAGATGAAAAAAGACACTTATGCAACAGCAAGGCTATGTAAATTCCCTAAGTGAGAGACAATAAATGGGTTTCCATTTGTTTCTCTTGTGTGGGTTATCTATGAAAAATAAAAATGAAGAAGCAACAGAAAAGGCATTGCATTCAATGGAAGTATAGGCATCAGACAGGAAAATATCTTCCTTTCTAAATGATATTAGGGTATTTTAATATTCTGAATTACCATTCAATTAATATGTGAAGACTGTTAAGATGAAAAATATTATTCTCTCATTTTCCAAAGAAAACAAACCTCCAATAGTTCATTCCCTAAAGATGTTTCGGTTTTTGGTTTTTTTTTTCCAGTACAAGTATAAAGAAAATATCAACTAAAAATGCACTTTTGTTTAAGTTACTCCTTTTAGGAGCTTTACCATGTAACAGGCTTGACCAAGAGTCTGGGGGGGGGGGGAGGGGAGAAGAAAGAAAAATCCATACAAAGATTCCTAATGTCTTCACTGAACTACTGCTCAGGCCATAAGACCATTAGACACACCCACTAGAGAAACTGTAATAATGGTGTGCAGACAAGTGCTGCTGGCAGTATGTATTGCCAGTATACACATACATGTTATAGAGAGATAAACAAAGCTCCTCCAGCCTCCACAAGGCAAAACCAGATTTTAACTGAAGATACCAAAAGATTTATTTAATAGTTTGATTCATCAGAGTGCTAATGGTGTACACTTCCCAAAACCTGCTGTATATGTGTTTCTCAAAGATGCTCTCAGATTTGAAATGTTTAATTAACTAATGTTTAATGAACTGTGTCTACAGGGACACAAAGCCAAGTGTGTCCCCTCACTACTAGGTTGGGATTCCAACACCTGCTTTTATGGTTATGTTAAGATCCCATCACCTTGCCTCTGACATTATTACAGACACTTTAAGGAGCTCTGATGAACTCTAGGATGTGTAGTAGCAGTGTAAACAAGTATTTCAAAGTTCTCTTAGCTGTTTTTATTAAAGAAAACTTGATAAAAAAGCCTGAAAGGAGCAGTAGCTGGTGTGGGAAAAAAAAACCCAAACCCAAATTAACCGAGTAACAAAACAACAACCCCCCAAAACTCGGCAAAGTAGAAGAGATACTTCAAGTAGAAGAGATGCAGTGCCTGGTGGGATTTATTGTCTTTTTTCAAAGATTATGTGTGATCAGTAGGTAAGGTTCATCCACAGCGTCACAACCCCTCTAGCTTCAGCAGACTTCACAAAGCTATTTGCTTAAACCCTGATTCAGCAGTACCCTAGCCTGAGTGTTTATCTCGTGTGACTCATGACACCAGCTGCTCTGTAGACAGCTGACTCCATACGCTTATTGTTTTTCACAATTCAGAAGTTAGTATCAGTCACCCAAATCACAGAATCACAAGGCTGGAAAAGACCTTTAATAGCAAGTCCAACTCTTCCTGTCCTATGCTAAACCATATCCCTAAGTACCTCATCTACCTGTCTTTTAAACACATCCAGGGAAGGTGACTCAACCCCCTTCCTGGGCAGCCTGTTCCAGGCCCTGACAACTCTTTCAGTGAAGAATTTTTTTCTAACATCTAACCTGAACCTGCCCTGGAGCAGCTTTGTGCCATTAAATGATACTATTTCTGACAAAACAGTCAAATCTTCCTTTAGATTCCTGAGGTCAATCTGTACCAGGCTAAGGAAAGGGATTTTTAGGTTATTTGCTTCCCATTAGCATAAGGCTTCCAAACAGGGGTAGATGTTGACCATCTTTATGGCAGCACATCTTCCTTCTTTTCACCTGTACTCTGTGGAGAATTTTCTGAGCTGACTGGCATCTGTGTTAAGAGAAGCAGCTGCAGGCTGGACAGGCAAATGAAGAAGTGGAAGTACTAGGGAAGGGTGTAAGGAAACCATAGTTTCTTTCTAAGAAAATTCTGAATGCAGCCATAACAATCCCCAAACCATCACAATCCAATCAAATCCAAATTCAAGCAGGAGAAGACCCAATAAAACTATAAGAACTAACCAAATGCTGTTATAAGCTTTAAAGAAAAACCCTGTTGACATTCATGAACTATTTGAAATGTTATGGGTCTGTTCCATTATTGAACAGCTGCAATACATTTTGGAATCACTGGTGATAACTGTCGTCTTTACAGGGTGTAAATTAGCACAAACCTAGAATGATGGCTTAACCTATGTCTAACACCCTAAATCTCCTGGAGAATTTAGGCCTTTACCAACACACAGTTTAACCCTGTCTCCAGTATCACTATACTGGTACATTTCCCTGTGTGTAAGGGTTTTTTGGTTCATTGTGATCTGGGCTACAACCTGGACCTACCACAGCTTATTCTGTATTGCTGCACCAAGTGAAAACACACTGAACTCTCAACTTTCTAATCAAATAAGGGTTTCATGCTTCAGTCACCTTGTTATTCAACCTCACAAATGATGGGAAAGTACAGATTGGTTTAATCAGACAGTACCTGGCTGCAAGATGTAGAGTGACACAGAAATGTGTCGATGCTTGTGAAGAGCACAGGCAAAATACAGAGAGAATGGTAACAGACTGCTCTTTCTATTGTGGCCTTTGAAACAAATTACAATTGCCAAAGCTAATAATCACTACAGATGTATTGCAGGTACTTAATGATAACGTGAACATACCTGTAAATAAAATGTTCCCTTATGTTGGGCATATAGCATTAAAAAGCTATAATCCAAATTCTGTTTAGTTCTCCACCTAAACATAAGCAGCAAATTCTGATAAGATTTTTGGGGGTTTGCAAGAGTTATTTCTATCATAAAAGCACTTCTAATGCTCTGCAGGTTTTTTTTTCTCTACAGTAAAACTGTAAGGTTGAGTATTCTAACTCACTGGTAAGTGAATTAAAACTCCTCTGTAATCAGTGTAAACATCTCTTAGTAATTTGACTTCCCTATAAAAGTTAGCATTAACTAAGCAAAAATTTTCAATCTGTACCAATGCAGCCTGAAACAAAACGTCCAACACTCAGGTAAATGGCTTAAAGACTCTATTCATTATATTATGAACAGTAGAGATTAACACACAATGATTATATAAAGATGAAAAATAAAGTGCTCTTACTGATGAATAGCACAGAAAGCAGGTTTATAAACTTCATTTTTAGGTTTAAATGTAAACATAGACATTTTTCTACAAATACAGCCTCTCATTTTACCAGAGGATGAAGCTGACATTTAATAATCAATGCTAGAAGACTTGAGAATAATCTATCAGCATTTAGTTACATGAAAGTGTATCTGAATCAAATCTAATCACACCTGAAACTTAAGTATGCAAACTTGCTTATGCTCTGAAAGATAGAAGGTTTATCTATAAACCAGATATACATGCATACATACACTTGCTGATTTCCTGTAACCTAAACTCTCAGTACTGCAGCTCATTTATCTCTCTTCTGATAAATCAGTTCTTACTGGTCAAAAGAAAATCACTTCCAATAAATCAATTTTTCAGGTTACAACATCTGTCTCAGTGAATTTGGGGCAAACAAGCCAATGAAATGACCGGTCAGGACATATTAACAGTAGTGTAAAAAGTCCATGATCACCAGATCATGGATTGTGAATTAAACCCGCAGCAGTTGCCACTAGTTAGCTAAGAGGCCACATGGGGTTTCATTTATGCATTCACAGAGCATCTTATCTGTCACATAAACCATTTTTCTATTTTTTATTTGCAAACAGACCATCTAGCCTATCTCCTCTTGGCATTATCCATCTGGTTTAAAACCTGTGGGATGCCTAGAGTCAAGATCCAAAGGAAAAGCCTTGCCTCTGGCCCTGCAGCTCATGTGCAGCATAGCTTTTCAAGATCCTCTCGTGTAACAAGCCTTTAAAAAGTACACTTGAGGTCCATTAGCTGTGAAATACAGAAACGTTACCTGCTCAAAGAGCACTGACTTTTACAGAATTTTCCATTTCATAGTCTTTAGCAAAAGTTCTTAGGTTTTATAAATCTCTCTTACCTTACTCTGTCCTCTGAATCCCCGAATGTTTTCTTCAGGCTGGAAAGATCTGGATAATAAGAAGGAGGAGGAGAAATAACCTCTAGGACTCCAGACTGGATTTCTTCAGGGAAGCTGTGAAGAGAAGCTTAGTGAGACCCCGTTCCTCAAAAAGGCTTTTAGGGCAACCACAGACAGCAACAGAGTAGGGTTTGCTCCTCTCTAAGTGGAGTTCAGAACTCTAGCAAAGAAACTAAGCCACGCTCAGTGTAAATTGGGAACCAAGAAGGCATCTTTGATCACCATCAGAACAGGCAGGACTGAAACCCATGTTAGTCACAGAAGAGAAGCATGCCTCAGAAATCCTGTCCCTCCTGCATCTATAAATGCTTACTCATAATCCTGCCAAAATGCAGCAGTAATTCACAACCAGATCCGCTATCTAGGACTACAGACAACTGTTCCCCTTGCACAAGAGCTCCTAGCGTCCTCAGGCTTCCTCTAGTTCTACGTTCTAGTTCTGGCCTGGAGTGATATGGGGAGTCTGGGTCTAGTTTCTGCTCCAAGGATTGCATTGTTCATTTTAAAAGTCACTGAAAAAAGTACAATCAGCTTTGGGAATCAAGCCTCCCTTTCCCCCCAGAATACGTACAAACCCCCATTCTTCAGTTTTTAAAAGCTGTATCTGGATCACTGAAATGGAGTTCTCAGAACTGAGTTTCCCATTCTCTATAATTAATGAAAAACCCACTAACATTATAAAGTAAGTGCATCATGAGCTGCACACGATGCTGTAGACGTCTATGGGAAAGAATGATAATAAGTGAAACTGCAGTGGGAAGCTTTCATTTGATAGCTTTTCTGTGAATTTGGCACAGCAAAGGATACCTAGCTCATATTACCCACCATATAATTGTATTTAACTTCATAAACATAATCTGATTGCTGTCCAAATTCCATTGCCTTCATGAAAGAGAGGCAAACAAGGAAACACAAACACCCAGAAACCATGACAGACAACAGAATACATTGCAAGGCCACGAAGTCAGTGGGGATTTAATACATGCAGTCTCAGGTATCTTGAATTGCATCATTAATTTCATAGGGAAGAGACTTCAGTTCAAGTAAATATTTATCAAAGGCTTAAGCTGAGACCTTGCCTGATTAGTTAAAGCATATTTACGAAGTAAGAAAACTAAAAGAAACTGATATACATCTTTCCATTCCGAATTGCTGTGTGTTATGATATACATGTGATGCGTGCACCTTTCCCCTCCTGTCTTAGCAGTTCCATTTCAGTATGGCAGAGCTGTAACTGACCCCTGACATGCTCTAGTTCTTTCCACAAAAGCTCAAAACATGTTTACTAAGCTGTCTGGTGTCACGCTATAGGACTTACCTGCTTTTAACACTTTCTGCAATGCTGTTAACATATTCTGCATCCACCTAAAGAAAAGAAGGGGAGCTTCATTTCAAGTCACCCATTTTTGTATCAAGCAACACTTTGCAGGGAATATTTCCATGCAAACAATTTTTATTCTCTGAGTCTTTTCATTCCAAACAAGAGCAGTACGTTACAGCAGTGTTTCTCCTAAAGGACAGCATGGGGTTTTCAAGGCAACTGAACATTTGATGTAATTGAAAGTAGAACTGAACAATCTCTAACTATGCTTTCTGCACTTTGGGGTTTTACCCTGCTCCTGAAAGAGACCAAGAAATTTTCTGCACAGAATTCTGTTCTACTTTCAGCTTTCAGTCATGCTAGAGAAGCACAGTCATACAACTGTCAGTAAACAGGGCCGTTTCAGGTTAATCATCCAAAAATTACCAGAGAGGCTTGAGGCTGTTGAGAAAAGTCACATAATCAAAGTTTTCTAAAGCTAGCAACATTTATTTATTTATTTTTCTTCCTAATACAACAAACTTACAGTTCCTAATCTGGAAATTTTCACGACATAGTTATTCACTGCTGCTGTTCCATAAAAAATAACAGTTTTAGCCTGGAAAACATCTGTTAATGATATTAAACAGCATTAAGTTTTATGGATGTGATTTCCAAAGCAGTACCTGTCTCAGCAGTTCAGAGTTACCAGCTGTATCTTAAATTTTGTAATGAGTAAAAAAGATGTGATGGTAAGAAAAAAACACCAACAACTTTACAACTCCCTTTCAGTCAATAATTTACTCTGAGTTAATCCATGATGTAAACATTTAACTTGGTCTTCTGAAACTTCCTGGGATTCACGATCACTGAGCATACCTGCCTTCCTCTCATAATTACATGTTCTTATCACTTCTCCTACTAGCACAATCAATCTGTGATAATTTACTGCATGACTGAAAAACAGAAGCTGCCAGCACGTGGTTTTGGGGATAAGAGAAAGGGGAGAGACTGACTCTTACAACAGCACTGTAACTCTAAATTGGCATAAATGGACATCTACTAGAACCCAAGCTATTCTTTAAGAGTGCTATGACAGGACTGTCCGCAGAGGAAAGCTACTCTTCAGAAATTAACCCTTAAAACCTCAAAAACTCAAAGCACTGTGAGAGAAGGTTTACCTGAATGGCAACTAGGCAAAGCTAATCATTGCCAGCACTCTTCAGTGGGAAATAACCAATTGTAAAAGAAGCTTGGCTCCTGAAAACCATGCTAAGAGGAACTGCAGCCAGTGAAATTAGGTCCATCTACTAACTGTTGTGATCCAAACGGAAAAGTGGAAGTCATGACCTAACCTGATAAAGGGATGTGTTCTGTTTGACAGTATTACAGTTGCAAAAGCTGCTGTAAGTGATGACTGAACTAAAAAAAGGAAACTTTAACTGTTAGTGAATACATGTATGGAGTTTAGTGGTGCTTAAGGAACGACAAAGAAATATGAAGAATAATTACTAAGCTTGAATACTTGCACAGTCTTTTTACCTGCAAGTAGTTTTCAGCAATTCCCTTCTGTAGCCTTTTTCCAAAGTGATCATGACATTTCAGAATGAGAAAAAAATTAGTGTACCCCTAATCCCT
Source organism: Laterallus jamaicensis coturniculus (assembly GCA_022605575.1). NCBI lineage: Eukaryota > Metazoa > Chordata > Aves > Gruiformes > Rallidae > Laterallus > Laterallus jamaicensis. The sequence goes on from JAKCOX010000005.1 coordinate 11,927,380, forward strand.
GTTTACTTTCCCAAACATGGAACATTCATGTCTCAGAACAGTTTTTTTCTTCACAAGAAATGGCAATGTGCATGCAGAGGGCAAGGTGCCAGCACACCGAGGTACATCGCAAGAAATAGGATGCCTAAATGGCAGGTAAATAAGCTGTACTTTTGTTAGAAAAAGTTTAACTCTTTTCCGGTTCTGTGGAAGATTTACTTTTCATTCTTGAAGTACTTCTCTTCTGAGATAAATAATGAGTTCTTATGGTTTTATTTGAAAATCAGACTGCAAAAAAAGTCTGTTTGTAAATGTAATGTGACATTTTTTCCCCTTCAATCACCTGTGTTCCTGGGTTTTTTTCTGCACATGAAGACCAAGGCACTAATTGCTGACCATCTCCTCTGACCCTGAAGAAATTCCTCCCACAGGCCCATCTGGCAGCATTTTGCAGCATCTCCTGCACTACGATGCTAAGACCCATAGTGCCTTGTTATCAGCATACTGCACCTTTCCACACACACTTACCTCTGCTACGAAGATGATGATTACGCAGTCATTCTTCTGTGCCTCAGGAAGCTCATACAATAGGGAATGCAGTGTACCAAGCAGATAATGTTGTTTTTCCCTCTTCACAGTAGGAATACCCATCACCAGTGAGACTGCAAAGAACAAAGTCCACAAGCCACATAATTTTATGTCAGGTAAAGGCAAACTGAAATTAAATTTTAATTTTTATATGATGTGACCATAAGAACCTTTGAACAGGACTATCATGTTAGAAAATAATTCTAACTGATAAATATTAATCAGTTTACTTGGTGCCAGTTAGCACTGTGATAGCGTTTCCCTTACTACATGGAAGAGGAGATACCACCAGCTAAGTTTAGGTTTGAGACCTCTGTCTGCATTATGAGCTGTGTAGGTAGAATAGATTTGAGAACTTGGAGGTATATTACTACCTCTAGCAAACTTGTAGGTATCTGCTACTTGGTTTCAAAAGTGGATACTGCAAAGTAAGTGGAGCTTTTCGTATGGAGTCAGAGATCTCAGCAGTTAACAGTTAAACCAAAACTGCTTAACAAGCAAGTTCTCACAGGAGGCAAGTGCTGTGTATCTTGGACAGGCATCCAACTTTAATTTAAAAATATATATATATTCTTTCTCATCACTGTAATTCTAGGAACCCATGTGTTGCTATTTTGCGTAGCTGTGCTGCTGAGATGGCTTCTGCAGGCAGCAGCTAGAAGCTCTCTGCAGGCCCCAGACTATAAACATCAGCGGGTTCAAGGCCAAAGTTGCTGCTGACAAGGGCTGAGCCAATTGGCGATGGTCACAGCGCCTCTGTGAATCGCATATAGAAGAAAAAAAACTGCAGGCAGATGCATTTTGCCACCAGAGAAGGTAGAAGATGTAACAAGCTGCACAGACACCAAGGCCATGCCTGAAGGAGAGGTGGGGAGAAGAATGAGGCACTCCAGGTGCCAGAGAGAGATATTCCCCTGCAGCCTGTGGAGGAGACCATGGTGGAGTGGGTGTCCCCTCACAACCCATGGATAAGGATGGGGAGCAGAGACATCTATGGCCTGTGAAGAGATTGATCCAGGCCTCAGCAGCCTTGCTGGGGGCCTTGTGACTCTGTGGAGGACCAGGCTGGAGGAGTCTGGGCCTGAACGTCAGCACCCCATGGAAGGGTGGGTGGAAGTGGAAGTGTTAAGATCTGGAGGAGGGAAGTAGCTTGTAAGAAATTGCCTGGAACCGCACTCCCCATTCCCTGCCCCTCCCCAGGCCATGTTGAGTGGGGGAAGAAGGGAGTAAAATTGTGAATGAAGTTTAAGGGGTGGGAGGAAGGTGCTTTAAGACTTGGCCACGCTTCTCATTACCTGACTCTGGTTCACTGGGTGTGTAGTTGTAGTAGTAATAAGTTTTCTTTCTTTTATTCTGTGTTGAGTCTGTTCTGTCCAATGCACTAATTGGAAAGTGATCCCTCTCTCCTTATCTTGAATCCTAAGCCTCCTGACATGTATATTATTTTGCTCTTTTTTGGTTGAAAAGGGGAGTGAGCGGCTTGGTGGGCATTTGACCTCTACCACACCAAGGCTTTGACATAAACAATAATAATAAGAAAGGAATGTACGTGTTATTGTTATTAAGAAGACAGTAACTGAAATAGTCTCTGGCAAAGGCCCAACTAGTAGCAAACCTGCGCTGTGTTACGTCATTAAATTGTCATGGCGTTTGCAACTGGCGTGGGCATTACCTAATCAGTGACCTAACAGAGCTCAGTAAACTGTGAAATTCTTAGTCCTTGCAGAAGACTCCTGTTGACTAAAACCTTATGAGCCTAATAAAGAGGCAGCAGATTTTGAAAGAAAGGAGTAGGTGCAGTTAGTGACTTGATCCAGGCTTTGTCATCTGTGCTTGTGTTGGCTCAAAATGCTCAAGTTCAAATGCTCCTTCCCAACACATCACCTGCTAAACCTCAGGGTTTTGTTTGATTTTCAGCCTGTACTTGTAGAAGTGCAATCCAGCTATTGAGATTTTTCACATACAAATAAATGAAAATTAAACATGGAGCATTCTTGTACTACTTATTTTCTTTTTACATCTTTCTTTTTTGCTCACTTTTGAACGTTTGTGTTTTCTAAAGGTTCTCTGGCAAATAATTTTTGACTGACACCAACCTACAGGCACTCCAGTGAGAACCACATCACTAGATCACACTGCTACAACCACACCTACAAGTGAGAAGACTGTAGAAGGTTACCCCTTTATCATTTTAAGTTGGGTTTCTTTCAGTTAAATCAGAAGTGCTGCCAATGTTTCTTGATGTAAAGTGACACTAGACATAAGTCAAAATTCCCACAAAACACAACACCCAGCAAAATGCATCTTGGCCATATGAATATATGACTAAAACAAATAACACTGCTTTTCAATGATGGCTTTTTTTTTGCTGATATTTGAAAAGGTTTATCAGTTTACTTTGTGGTAAACACAATTGGGATGTGAGTGGTAAAAGTGCTTTTGCCACCCCCATTAAAATGCATTCATTTTGGCACCATTATAAAGTTTACGGTGAAAACCCACTCCAAACTTTGAGTTATGCTTCATTGCTAGAACTTCATGTAAAACATAAAGATACAGAAAATAAAAGCTGAAGTCTATTTCCTACCTCCAGTTCTCTGTTGCCCAAAAATAACATTTGGAAAAATGGCATCTTCATTTTCTCGAAGGTGAGGTAGATAGTAGTACATGTTTGTAAGAGGCATGGAGAGTTTTCTGGTGAGGTTTAAGAGTTTCCACTTCATATCATCTTAAAGAAACAAAGTAAACCCACATATAGAGATAAAATGAAAAGCCTGCAGTGAAGCCTATTAATTCAACTGCTTTCCTCAACTGAATACTAACAGATTACCACAAGCAAGATTCTTCAATCAGAATTAATCCTCAAAAGTAATTGCATGGTATGTGTGTTCCACTAATAAACTGAGAAATGCCCAGTATCCCTGCGTGCCAGGCTCCAAGCCTGAACATCCTGGGAAGTCTGCCTCCATTTCTCTAAGCCATCTTCAAACACAACAGGCAGGTACTTTAAAAGCAGCAGGAAAAAAAAAAACCAACAACAATGAAGCCAAGCAAGCTTTTTTTAAAAATTAAAACCCCCACAGATTCTAGTTAATATATTTCTTAAAAATTACCACAGTCAGCTTTATTCATTCAGCTTAGAACAATGAAGGTGGAGGCTTACTGAATGGACAATATTTGTTTGAAGTTTTTCAACTTCCAAAAGATATTCCCACTGAAAATCAGGGCTTGACAGAGATTCACCACTCTACAGAATTATTTAAATAAAAAAAACCCAACTAAACCCAGACATTTGTGTATGAAGGAGAGACCCACAACTCCTCCTACTCTGCTTTGCCATTAAATATACTGGAATTTTGCTGCATAGAAAGTTTGGGTTATTTTAAATCACCTTCATTAACTTTTCAAGGACTTTTGATTTTCATTCAGAAGTCATACCTATAAAGTGCTGGACTTCAGTCTTAGTGTATGCAATGAATCATTCTTTATTGTACAACAAAACCTGGGTGGAATGGGAAGCAGAAGTGTAAAAATTAAACTATTTATCCACCTTAAGAAACTTCTGCTTTGGGTCCTGTGAATTGACAGCTTTCATGCTTTCTGATGCCCAGCTGGCTCCAAGGAGAACGAAAAGCAGAGGGAAGGGCAGCCCACATGTTACTGCTGTTACGTGCATTAAGCATTAACTCTGTCCCCAGTATGTTGGGCTTACTGGTGGCTGACAACACGGTCTCTATTGTAAAGTTTGTAAGGCCACAACCCTTTGTTTATAAGCATCTCAACAATCTCACTGAATTAATATCAAGTAAACAGACAAAAAGAGGCAGGGAAGGAGAGGATAAGGAACAGAGCTGACTACACAAAGCAGGAATGCACTTGGTTCTCTCTTCCCCTCTCATAATTCCCTATTTTACTCTGATACCAGCCTGCTGCACTGAATACAAATACAAATTTTTAAAAAGTACTTTTTGGTAGCATTCAGAATGTTTTTCAAGTGGGGTGTCTTCTGGAAGGCCTCCAGTGCAAAGATCCCCCTTCTAGTTTTCCTTTTCTCCCCAGCGAAGTAACTCTTCCAATCTAAACAGGGAGGCAGGCTACTACATGACTTCTTTTAGGGGAGAGAATCAAACCATCTATTGCATGCAACCACAGCATGCAGATAGATGGGGATGTCCAACAGTCTGTAAGGCAAGGATCTAGTATATTTTTTAATAAGAAGTTTAATTAAACAATGAAGCCACGTTGCTAGAGTAAACGTAATTGTATGCTGGTATCCCTGGGGGAAGGGGGGGGGAGAAAAAAAAGCAGCAGAGAAACCCCCCTCAAAGGTTTTCTTTTAATTGGCTTCACTTTTAATTGGCACTCATACTTCCTTCTGATTACTAACAAACTACTTGCAAGATAGAAATAGATTCTAGAGGGAACATTCAAGGGCTGTATCTAGCCAGCAAGTCCTCATGGGGCTCCTGGGTTCAGGCAAGCAGCCAGCTGCATGTGGTCTGCCTGCTGAGATATGACAGTGCACCCACCATGCTGGTCTGCTGGCAGGATGGCAGAGCACTCATGACCACAGAGGTCCCCCAAAAAGTCACTCCACTTGGAGTGGAGGCGGACCAGGACCATGGAATATCTGAAGGGGTGTGTACCTGCCTCCCACGTTAGACACAGCCCTACTATTTATCAGGGTGTAGTGAGATAGCTAAACCCAGTAACATAGTTTATTTGGTGCTCTGTAGTGGCCATGAGTGAGGCACTGTAAGAAACTCCCATTTGCAATTCGTACAGCTCTGCTGCTATCACACCAGTGCAGTTCATTATGTCACCTTTTTTCCCTTTCTTATTTGTTTAATTACTAAGCAATTGTGTTTAAAGAGGGGCTAAAGGTTACTTCCCCACCCTTATTTTTTTAAATAGAAACTTCTACCAAATGCTAATATAATCAAATCAATGATTCCACCCTCCCTCCACCCCAGTAATAAACAAACAGGAGCACACAAAGCTTCAAAGCACTAGCACATTTTTATACATACAAACCTGTATGATTCATTGTCAAGTTAATTCTTTTTGCAACTATATGTTTAATTTCATCTAGGGTGCTGCTCAGTTCCTGTGATCTCCTTTTATTTTCCTTTTCAGCATACAGCAGTCTCTGCCGAAGCTCCAGAAACTGGCTTTGGTACATGTCCAAGTCATTTCCTGCAACAACAACACAATTTCTTTACAAAGAGGTGAATTATATGATGGAATAAAAAGAAAGTTTATGGATAAGAAGCAGTCTAGAAGACAACATGACCAAAAGTGCATAAACAATAATAAAAGAGGCAAGTCAAAGTTTATTCATAGAATGAAGAAATCTGAAAGAGTATTAAGAGTTTCAGGAGCACAGCTGGGTAAAGGCTTGAAACTGAAGACAAGAACAAGAATCCATAATAAGGAAGAAGTCAGTGGAAGGCTATGACTTGGAGGGACAGGTGCCATCCAGCAAAGCCAACAGCATTTTTCAAAGTGACAAATCCCGATGACACTTACTGCATTGAAGAGTGTAATTCTGTCATGGCTTGTCTTTTGCATAAAACACTATTAAGATTAAAATGCAGATATCAAAGCATTCAGTCTTCATCTACGAATTAAAAAGTGTCTGGGCTATGTTACGAACTACTAGTAAAGATGGTTATTTGAACTCTGGGATATATTTAATTAGAGAACCCAAACAGTGCTCTGGCCTGAAAGGTGCCTTCATAACACATAGCCTACTCTACAATCATACTGGTATTACAAACACTGTACTCTCAGCCCAGGTTATCTGAGACCTCTGCTGCTCTTCACGGCGTTCTCAAATAATGTCAAAGTGTTTGCAGAAGATCCACTTTCCTAAGCTGCAAGTACTGTCAGAATTTCTCAGTTATCACACATCACAAGACTCAGACCTGTCAGTGCCTCCATTGTCTCACTGCTGCATGAACAAAGATTGTTAGGCTTATTAAAATTAATATAAGGCAACATGTTCAATAATGCCACTCACTTTGCAATAGAAAGAACATAGGGGGCAGGAGGGGACTTCTACTTCATGTAGAAATGTTTTATAATGCTGCTTTTTTATGGCTGTGTTGGTTGGGTTTGTTTGGCTTTTTTTTCCTAGTTAAATACTGTTATTTAGACACTTCTCCCATTCTACATGTGGACATGCTGTGTCCCTTGGCAGGACTCATTTTCTAGAGCCCACCACTGTCTCTAAGCAAAACTGGGGGGTTCCAGCCTGTAGAAGAGACCAAGAACAAACTATGCAGATACTACACATTTGCAAGGATTTGCAGAGGCATTTCAAACTGGATTTCATTTGCATTTTGGATAAACAGGGGTGTTTTTTTTCATTTGCAGCAAGCACAGATCCTCAAATGAATTAATAAATGTCTGATTGAAAGACCCTGAAATTTAAAACATTTAGGAAGAAAGCAGTTAGGAAAAAATATAAGTAAACATGTGATGCATATTATTATTTGTCTCATTAAAACTATAAAGTATGTTGAGTAAAGTGCCCATAAAATGTATGTTTCCTAAAATTTTCAAGTAGTCTTAAAAATGTTTTGACTTGCAAGAAAGGCATTCATATCTAGGAGTAGTTTGCACTATGCAGTTGCAAATGTAGCATTGTTGAAGGGAGGGGAAACCTGGATTATTTCAGCTGCATGCAACAAGAAAGTTCTACTTCACTGAAGTAGCCCCCTCCCCTCACCCCAAATAATCAAAGAATGAATAAATAAATGAACTGAAGGTCAAATGAAGAAACAGATGGAGTCCATCTTTTAACAACTTCAGGGCAAAGGTTACAATAAGATTTCTGACACAAATCTGTTATGAGACATTGGGCTAGAGACCTAGAACCCCAAATGAACTAAATTATTGGAGCCCCTAAGGAAAATCCCTCTATACTGCTGTGTAGGAAAACACTTTCTTGGTTTATCACAGAATCACAGGGGGTGGAAGGGACCTCAAGAGATCATTGGGTCCCAGCCCCCTGCCAAAGCAGGGTCCCTAGGACAGGTTGCATAGGTCGGTGTCCAGACAGGGCTTGAGCATCTCCAGAGAAGGAGACTCCACATCCCCTGGGCAGCCTGTCCCAGGGCTCCTGTCACCCTCACTGTGAAAATTCTTCTGTATATTGGTGCAGAACTTCCTGTTCTCCAACTTGCAGCCATTGCCCCTTGTCCTGTCTCCACAGACAACTGAGAAGAGGCTGGCCATTTCCCCGTGTCCCACACTTCAGATATTTATAAACATTAATCAGATCCCCTCTTCGCCTTCTTTTCCCATGCTTTTCTTTTGCAGCTGTGTTTCCAAAACCCAAACTTGAGCTTTTTGCTCTAGAATGCATATGAATCAAATGGAAACAAGTTTAAATGGATTTACATGGCTGGCAGACATTAATCATAGTGTTTTCATAGCAAGGCAGAGACTCCAAATAGAGCATCGATACATGTAAATGCAGTGGAGATTTGCCTTGCAATTCTGAAACAAATTCAGATGTATAAGCTAATGATACAGTAATGGATGTGCATTTGTCTTTAAAGTCCAATTGCATTTCTTAGGAGTTAGATAGCATCAGATGTCAAGAATAATCAGAGGTTTAACCTGCAGTAAAGCTCTCCATGCTCCTAGAAAGATGCAAAGAACAAAGAGCAAGCCCACAATCTTACAATAAATACACATCATCACAGGGTGCAACTTAGAGCTTCTGAAAAGGGAATCACTTATTTTATAATGGAGGTGTTCTGTAACTAAATGCTGGAAGGCGGTGTTCCACTGACATTCCCAGTGCTGCAACAGCACAAGATTTTGCTAAACTAAACTAAAATTCCCTCAGAACAACTATATTACAGGAGGAATTCTGTAAAGAAGTTGAATAACCACGTTGGAGTCCCACTCTTTATAATCGTTGCAGCTATCCAGTGTCAGCATGACTCAAAACTACCGGTGTCACTACCAGGCTGACATTTTGGCAAGCACTGAGGAATTGTTGTTTTATTTGCTTACTTACAGGTGAACCTACTAAAATACCATTAACGCCTCTGTCAAACAATAGGTTGGCTGTTGCTGAGAGCACCCAACGAAGCTGGTGTTTCTAACTGGCTTTATCTGTTTCTTCAGGCACAGAGGGAAACCACATTTTCAAGTCTCCCAGAATCGAAGGCTCTCTTTGGTTACTAGGAAAAAACTAGCAATTCCTTATCTCATTTGATTTTGACAGCTGGGGAAGTAAGGGTTTGACAGAAGGCACGTAGTATCCAGTCACCCTTAGCGAAGGAGGAGTTTGTCATTATAAATATATGTAGCTTGAAACACAAATTAAACGTTGTGTTATTAGAGCATATGTAAATGAGCAACGTTAACTGCTAGCGAACCTTTGGCAAAACAGTGTGTTTGGAAAGCAGTGCTAACTTTTTGTATTTTGCTGTGCAGTCAGGCACTGTCATGAACTGATATAATTCTAGCAAGCTAAGGATATAAAATTAGAAGCATTACAAAGCTAAATTTTAAATGGTCATTAGCTTTGAACAGATTTTAGTGTGCGTGGAAAGCATTACTCCAAGCACCTAAGGAACTACACAGAACTCCATCAGCTGGTCGCAAAGAAGCAGACAGGGCATTTGTACAAACAGATCTCACTCTGGCAAGTAGGGCCAGGAGAAAGGAGCTTTGGCTGGATCATGAACACAGCCTGCCCCCAGCAATAGCCTGACTTGGCAACACCTTATTTACCCACAGTTCTTTCACCAATGGGGACTGTCAGGATAACACTGGAAAACAGCAAGATATGAACCTGTGGCAAAACTACAAAAAGTAAACAGAGATAAAAGGCTCCCTTTCCCCTTGGTGAGATGAAGATGAACCACTCTGCTGGACTAAGGAAACCCTACAAGGAAATTTCAGTGGGGTTATACTGGCTAAAAGCTAAGGAAGGAATAAAAAATACCCGCAACCACCAACAACCAGACTGAGTATTTTCAGCTCTGCTACAGCATTTCCTCTGACTATTCACTACAGTGTCATATGGTTACTGCAGTTCTGAGATGGCAATACTTAAAATGGCCTTTAATACAACCTTGTGTTATCTTCTAATAGATGCATATATATCTCTCTCTATATATATAAAACTTTCTGCACCAGAAGCTGTAACTATTTAGAAACAATGCTAATCTCTAAAGCAAATACTCATTCTGAAAGTCAATCAATTACTTCTCTTAGCTCCATGCATGCATACTTTCTATCATCGTATCAAGAGTTGACTGCTGGCAGTATCTAGGAGCTGTGGAACAATTCATCACTACCTCCTCCTTGGAATCAAAGAAAAAAGGAAAATTGGGAGTGGCAGAAAGGAGGAAAGAACCCCCTCTCCCCCAAAGGCTAGCAGTGACTATTGTTCCTCTGTCTTGGTTACAAGCTATGTTGTCTATTATACCTAAAGACACCTTCTTTCAGACACTGAATTTTGGTTAATGCCCTCCTTAAAAGAAACCTCTATATGCACACTAACTGCAAAGGATTTTGCTTGGAACCACTGCTAGCTGCTCAGGTTAATGAAGCATATTAAAGCGCTGAGGCATGCACTGCACTAATAACTGTGGCGGTTTATTATCTTCCTGTAACAGATCTAAAATAGGGAGACCTTTCTGAATCTCGTTACACGCTCTGCAAGCTTGGGTTTTGTTCTCTCACAGTAGGGAGGAAAGGAAAATAGAAAAATCCCCCAAACAATGCCCTTGTCTTAGTTCAGAACAGTCAGGTCTTACACAAACACTGTAATTCAACAATGTGCTGAAGTCCAAGGGTATTTAAGCACCTTTCCAGGCAAGGACACCTTCCTGAATTTGTGCATAACCTTTAGCTTATTGCATTAAAACACAGAATTATTTGTGTCTCCCAACAGCTTAGAGACAGCCAAGAAAAACTTCCGTGTAGTCAGAAGCCATTTCACCTGCACTGGGTACATTCACCTGTTACGTTTAATGTTCACCCAAGCCAGGGGAGCTTCAATTCCTGAGCTTTCAGCAAAGGACATCTGAAATCTTCAGGAGCCTCTAAAGTCAGTTGGTGCTGAGGCTGGTTTATTCTACACAGAGAAGGTCAAGTGAGCAGGTTAAGAAGCTTCTGATTGTTTCCACTCATTTTCCCTGCCCACGCTCTGATGACAAGCTTCCCGCAGGGTCTATTGCTGTGATGGCAGGCACAGTTCTCAGCCGGTTGGCTGAAACCTTCGCCCAGCTGTGACACAAGCAGAATCGGATGTGCAGGCTTGGTAAGCCAAAGCACCAGGCTTAACGTGCAGCAAGGACTCCCCTGCCATGTCTTCACAGCTCTTTATGTAGGCATCTAAGGAGGAGAGGAACAAGGGAGCAGTGTCTTGGGGCAGCGCGTCTGCTTGTCTGTAACAGTATCCCCACCAGGGGCTCCCAGAGGAGGTGCTGTAGAGACACTGTTAAACCAGCGACGTCAAAGCAAAGCAGTGTGCCAGCCATTTGTGTGTGTGTGTAAATTAGGGCTCCTCTGTGCCCATACAGAGGGTATACTAAGAAGAGAATCAGAACCATCTTCCAGTATTAAAACACGCACCTTACAGAGTTAAGGGCAGATCAAAGTTAATAACTGAAATGGAAAAGCACGTTTAATTGTGTAATGAACATGAACTCTGCTGGATTTGGCATATACTTTCTACTGAACCATTTACATAATCTATCTAACTGAAAACAGATAAGCAAACCTGTTTCAAAGAAAATACAACTTAATTTGTATGTAGTATTTTCTTCAGGTTTGGCAAAGAATACGCATTTTAGATCTGAGTCTTTTGCTATATTAGAATGCAGAGAAAAGCTATCTTAAACATTCAGAACACCTCTATATAAGAAAGCAATAGTATTAAAATAAGAAGGAAAATGTATCAATTAAATGGATACTGGATGCCTTTTCCCCATAATTGGTATATTTTAGGTTTAACATAGTAATGTTAGTAACACGATATAGGTTCTTAATAGCAGTGGAAAATTCTGATTTGAATACGGCCTTTATCAGATACATTAAAAGTCCTCATTCACTTCAAGCAAAGGTTATTGCTTCATTCTGGTTAGTACTTGAAATATTTTTACTGTTCTGCCTGATGTAGCAACAACTACTCATTTATACACACACTTAATTAAATGCCTAGCCACTAATTAAAGTATTTCTGGATAAAACTTTGTTCAAGACTCAGTGTACAACATTAGGAAAGTGTGAGGGTCATATGTTTACACTTGTTTAAGTACAAGTTGTGATGAGAGACTGCACAGCGAACAAAGAGAGGTCTGAAATGTTCTCTGTCCCTTTCTCTACAACAGTAACTAGTCTCATTTTGTACCTGGATCTTTATAGGATTTATGACTCAGTTCCTCTACTTTTGAGGACAAGGCAGCCACTATTCTGCCTGAAGTAACTGCAAGAAGCAACAGACTCTTAGTTCAGCAAGTGACATGTTTAGAAGCCAGTAAAACTATAGAGCTTTTGTAAGTCTTGGATATGAATTTTGATATAAAATTTAGGATCAGTAAGTACTAAGTCTTAGGTCTCACCTGAGGCTGTTGTATTGATTTTTTTAATGCCTACCTAAATTCAGAACTACACAAACAAACTGTGTAAGCCTGTCAGTGGACTGGAGAAACTCTTCCCTTACCACCCTGTGTATTTTGGCCACATCCTGACTGCATGCTGGGGCAACACCTGGATGTGCAATACCCTCTGTATGCTCAGTTCCACTGGAAGGAAAAGTGTGCATGAAGGCAAGGAGGGAAGGTGTAGCCTACCAGTCAACTGGGGCAACTAGGGAAAATGGTGATCAAACACAGAGTAACAGGCTGAGAGCCGGCAGGAAGATTGGCTTCTGCATGTTCATAAATCTGGGTAAGCTCTGTTGGCTGAAGTAAGAACGCTGTAATTCAAGACTCCTTATCAAATCTGTCAGTTTGCCACTATTTAATTCAAGCTTTGAGCCGGAGTGTGCCAGCTGGGTCTGGACAGGAAACCTGCAAGGAACTCCATCAAAACCAGAAAATGACAGAATCTCCTGGGACCCATGCTTGGGATCACAGCAGGAGCAGGGCTTGGCCAGGTGAAGCAAAGCATCACACCGTTGGCAGAAGATTACTGGAAATAAAAGAAACTTGTAATCAGATCTTTGGGCTAGCATGGACATTACTATATTTCAATTTTAAAAACCCAACCAACCAAAAAGCTTTCATTAGAAATAACCTTTTTAACCCTTTGTACCCTGTTTTCCTGATGAAAAGTTTTGTGAAATATCGAAAAAATTAAGATGTTAAAAAATTTTATAAACCTTAAGTATACTTCTGTGAATGCAACTAACAATGTTTCCCTCTTCTTCACTCTGCCTCAAAGGAATAACTGAAGAAATCCAGGTTTCTCAACATATATATATAATCACATACTTAGGTCCGTGTGACATCATATATTAGCATCACTTCCTCCTCATTTCCAGACATAGCTTATTTTTCATTTACTTGGATAAAGTATCCCACAAACTTAGGGGAAGAAGGCAACAACATGTTAACAATCAATTCAAAGATACCCTTACAAGCAACATGAAGAGGCACTGCCATGTGAGATGATCTGATTTACCTCACTGCTGTGACTTTTAAAAAATTCTTTGTTACTCAGCCAAGACACCAAAGCTTCTTTTAATTCAGGAATAATCTTGCCTCTCTGGAAACTTTGTGCAAGTTCATAATGAGTTTATAATGCACTCTTGCCTTCTCTTCTACCATTTTTCAAGATTTTCTACTTCCTTACGCTTACTTTTGTATTTTTGTATGCCTGTGATGTTTCTTGTGGATTTTTACATGGAAAATAGTAGCTAAAACTGTGTGAGGAAACCCCTACATATATTGAAAGTTGTATACTACTTTCCATAACTAAAAATCCATATGAAGCATATTTATATAAGAGCAAATAATTTTGGCCAGGTGAATTAACAAGTGGATTGTAACTCAGTTGCACAACAGTAGGAACATCTGCATCATCCTGAGAACTGCCTTTCCTAGTCCCAGATGCTAACTTTGCTACAGTCAGGTTTTGCTTGGGGGCTGGGGAGGGACCAAAAAGCTCACAGCAAAACCATGCTGGACGTGGAACAGGTATTGCTACAGCAGTCCATCTGGTTACTTGCTAATAGCAGCCTGAGTTCACAAGCACTCTAGAGGATGTTGAAGGAATCATCAGAGTTTTCTCTGCAATGACTTTTTTTTTTTTTGACTACAAAAGTATCAGCCTATTTATGATGAAACCTCTTCTAATAGTTATAAAGCAATGGAAGAAGTCACTGTGGAAACATCTTAGTTAGGATAGTTAAAATGTATATAATATTATCCACAATAGCTGAAGTCTAGTGACTTTAGTAGATTCGTAACTTTCATTTTTAAGTGCATGAGTGATGCAGGAGCATCTTCCCTTCAATGCCAGTTCAAGTTACTCTTACGTAAGTCTCCCAACTCCAAGTCAACACTCAGGCTGCACGGAGTAGTTACAAGCAGTACCAAACAGCCAGTTATTTTCTGCTGTCATTGACAACAGACACATTTCAACCCAAGTCTCTCAAGCTGGCTAGCCCCTTAGCACAAGGCTTTTAAAAAGCCTCTGGCTTAAGTTATTGATTTTTATTTGCACAGAAATCAGGACAGAACCAATACCCAATTTACACTTCAAGGGCTGAAAGGCTCTGAGACCACAGACTAAACAAGATTTTATTTTATACTTTCCGCATCATGGAAGTACTTAAGCCTACCAGTCTGGACCTATGATGCCCTGTCCTAGTTGTACAATAAATAAAAGAAGATTATTTGCTCCCCTAACATCACTACAATCCCAGAAACAATAACCAGATAGAAACCAGAAGGAATACTACAGCCTACCGCTGCTTGGTCAGAGAACGAGAGCAGCCTAAATGTTTTCATGGGCAAAGCAGAGAAGGAAACTGCAGGTGTTTAAATGAACATATGGAAGAAAACAAGCCAGGGAAGAACGTTTAACAAATGGGTCAAAGAGCTGGGAGCTGACAAACTGAGGCAGTACTGGGCAGGGTAAGTGAAAGGGGCATCAGGAACAAACATCACAGTCTGAGATGCAAGAACAGCGGGGACTGCTGTAGTGCTCCGGGCATGTCCAAGGAGAGGCACATTCAGCAGTGCAGAAGGGAACAGAGGGATAGCAATTTCTAAGCAGGGGTATCTGCCTGTTTTCAGAGAAAAAGATTTCAATCCACCTTCCATAGGCTGTGACAACAGAGCATTAGTTGGCTTGCTCACAATGCTTCTCTCTCTCTGGAAAAAAAGGTAACAACATAGGGCTGTTCCTGGGCTTCTTTGGATGAGTAAAAGGCTTCTGTATTCTACCACTGCTCAGGAGGAAAGACTATCTTCCCAGGGAAATAAACTTCAGGCAAACCCACTCACCACAAGCTGTTACCTCCTCCTTTTGTTAACTAGTATCAACTATTTAATTTTTACACATTTGTGAGATTTACTAAGCTTAGAGGAGAATGTGTCTCTGAACACTATATATTGACAGCTGTAATGATGTAAAGCTTGTTAAGAAAACAGGTGCTAAGAATAATAATTAGGAAAATTATATCACCAGAGAGGAATTAGCTCCTCTGTTTACTGTGAAGGAGGAAACAACTGTGGAAACAGAAAAGTTAAACCAATGCAGATAAAACAAAACATGTATTACTGCTCCCCCCTTTCAAAAAACCCACCACCACCACAACACAAACACCCTGAAAGCAGAACACCCCAGCACAGGACTCTAACAGAGCAAGGCCATCAAGAAGGCATAATGAAAATGGAATTTCAGCAATGAGGAGTCACAAAATGTGAGTTGCAGGATAACATGGCAATAGGGGTGGTAACCGCAGATGGGACAAACGCTGCCATTCTATCATCTCTTACATCTTAGTTTCTTAGGACACACCCTGCTTTTACTTCTGTTTCTCCTTCCCTACACCTATCAGGATTGCCAGTGTGCAAATGGACAAGTGCAAGATAAACACCCTCAGAGCTGACAGGAAACGATAAAGGCAGGAGGATCAGCTCTGTCTTGTCCATTGCGGAGCCAAGACCTCAACCACTGCTTCTATTTATTATAGAAGCAATGAATATAAATAAATTACCACCTTGTCAGAGTCCTGTGTTCATTCCAGAAATTACTAAATGGCTTCTTGTAGTTCTTCTGCACGGATAAAGCCAGACCTTTTATAAAGGTGTCTCCAGGAAGCACTTAAAGATCCCCTCTCACACCCTCACCCCACACAAGCTGTCACAAGAAGACACGTCTGCAAGCCTCATGTGTATTATTTGGAGAGATCATCTAAGTTATTTTCATAAAATAGGATCAATTTTATCTTTCCTGTGTAAATTCAGAGAATCTCAAGACATGGCTTTCTGTAGATCTATCCAATGTGTGCCACCTACATAACCTATTAAAAAGATACTGTGTAATTTAAAAGTTTAGAAATAAAAATATAACCAGTCGGTTTTTTTTCTCTTGACTGAACATTGCATTCTGGTGCTGGAAACACACACATGGAAAAGTCCATGAGGCACAAATATAACTGCAGAACCGATAACGTAACTTTGTCCTCTAACACTGAAAAGAAGAACACCTAAAAAGTGACAGCTACAGCTCGCACCCTTAGTCTTCTCCTTTCCATCCTACCGCAGGAATACTTGTTAGCAACTTTTAATAAGAGTGTTTCTTAAATTTGGGTGGGGTGGGGGGGTTTGTTTGTTTTTTTAATCAGGCAGGTTTGACCCCAAGATCCAGCCCCGTAAGCTGCTGCACAAGCTCCTAACTCGGTGCGTGTAAGCTATATCCGGGAGACCGGGCGAGACCCACACCTTTAACCTCTTCGGGGCCAAGCCGCCCCCCTGGTCGCGCCCGGTTCCCCAGCACTCCCGCTGCCACCGGAGCCAAGCGGCAGCCAAGCCGCGGGCAGCCCCCGTCCCGGACCCGGCAGGCTGAGCCCCGGCTCCGCGCCCCACTCCGGCAAGAGCGGCCGTTACCGGCCGTTCTTCCGCGGAGAGCTCCGGGAGGGGACGGGAGCCCCGACCTCCCCGCTGCGCCCCTGCCCCGCCTCGCTGCCGCTCGCCGCGACGGTCCCGTTCCCCTCGGTTACAGGTGGGCGCAGCCGGGGCAAGGGAGCGCAGCGTTGCGTTGCCCCGACGGCACGGCGAGGGGGAAGCGGCAGGTGCCGCCGGGCCACCTGCCCGGCGAGCCCCGACCGACCCGCCGGGACAGGGTGGCCCTCGCCTCGCCCCCCGCGGCCGGTGCCCGCTCTCACCTTGGCTCCCCTGCCACGCCGAGTACCACAGCAGGGGGAAGGCGGCGCCGAGGCACAGCGCCGTCAGAAGCGGGCCGTACCGCAGCCGCATCTCCCGGCAGGGCGCTACCCGCGCGTCCCCCGCGGTGTCTCCTCGCCCAGCCGCGGCTCTGCCGCCTGGGCGTATCCGCCCCCCTGCGCCGAAAGGGGCCGGGGCATGCCCTCCCGCTTCGCGGCGGCGTTGCCCGGGGAGAGACCCGCTCCTCCCGCCGCCGGGCCTTCCCGCTGGAGGCGTTAGTCCCGCGAACGAGCGCCCACGCCCATTCCCGCTGCGAAGCTGAAAGCCTGGGCAGTGTCGCCTTGTGTCCCGTCCTCCCGACGGTAGCACCCAAACCGGCCAGCCCGGGCAGTACTTCTACAGCACAACCCGTCTGGGCTCAGCGCTCGGGCAGGCAGCGTTTAGCCCCAGTCACGACTTCGAAACGGTCAGGAGTATTTTGTTCATCTAACGCCAATGGCCGGTCCGGAGCGTAGAATTCAGCACGATCAGAGAGGAAACAAAGCCTCTCAGTTCAGCTTTAAAGTCAACGGAGGGAGCCCAGCTGCAAAACCTAACCTGACCAATTTCTGATGTATGCTGGTAAAGGTGTTGTACTGCTGCCACTGCACCCCCTTCACACATGTGCCTCCCCATCGTGACAGGCACACATCTTTGCCTTTGTAGAGCCTCAGCAATCCATAAGCAAACAGAAAATTAGTCACCATTTAGAATACATCTTCTACAGAACAGTTTAAAAGGGAAGGGAAGTCTTGACTGAGCTTCCCAGAAAGTGTTCCAGGGATGCAGTTTTAACACAACCACCTATGTTTTACAAGAAAAAAGGCCCTCCTTTTCCTACCAGATCAGCGAGCAGCAGATGGCTTTCACTTCAACACATACAATACCTGCTCACCACTCAACACCCCCATTCCACACCTGTGGTAAAGATAACATGGTTTCCCATTCTTGTGTTGCAGAGACATAAAGGGCAACTCCAGAAATCATACAAGACCAGGTCAGCTGACAAAAGCAGCAAGCTGATGGCTATCTAATCTGCTACCTATTTCCTTATTACTAGCATATATAACTTAGTACCTTATTTACCCAAAGGATATAATATTTTATATAATTTGGTTTATAAAATTATCCTTGTATTCAGTATCTCCTCCCTCCTTTTCTCTCTGCTTAATGACTGCATCTCATCTTACACCAAAAACCCTGAATCTTTTGGAACAGCATTGTGCAAAGCAAACCAAACCCCTGCAAGGCTGGTGCCCAGACAAGTACACCGGAGTCCTGATGGGAAAGCTGCCTTTGTGTGATGCTCTCTACCACCAGCATAACTATGTCCTTTAAAGAAGTTAATCTTAAGACTCCCCAAGTTGTACTTTGATGATCTTGCAAGGTTAAGGGCAACCTTCCCGAATTTGAACGATGATATGGATGGGTTTACTTCTCAGTTTAGTAGTTGCTTTGAATTATAAATGTTATTATTCATTAATAATGCAGGAGACTGCCAGTAGCCTGCATCAGTATACAAATGGAGAATTAAAAATCTGAGTAGGGCTCTATTCGGTAGAGTAGCAGTTAGACCTAGTTAGTTAGTAGTAGTTAGACCTCACTATTCCTGATCTGTACCCATTCACTCTAAACTTCCATCCTCCTGTTTCTGACTCTATCTTTGATATTTCTAATAACAAATCTTCTTTAAGCTACACTTTGAATATGTATTTGCAATTGTTCTTATTAACCAATGTGATGATGACTCAATCCTCTTACGCCTTTGCCTCCTCATCACCATTCCCCTCACCAAGGTAACAAACTAAAAGCTCAAGGCACTACTTTTAACAGAGGATCAATATAGATTTTGGTAAAATAGAGATTCAGATCTAAAAGGAATAAACATTAAGTTTGTCACATGTAATGACTAACATGCCTTTTAATTGGCTGACTGGTGTTTTATCTGCTAGAACGCCAAAGAACACATGTAAATGATTTGGTCAAGAGGGAGAACTACTGGAGATAAGAATAACAGAAATCTAACAGAGAGTTAAATTTAGCTTTTTTTCAGAGCCAGTAAGAAAAAAACAAACCCACAAACCCATTGTGTTTTTCCAGAAACTCATACCAATCCTACAGCCCGTACAGGGCACATCTGCGGAGCCTGCCACTGAGTGCAGTAGGTGTCATTTATTACGGCTGAGTCCAACGCAGACACAGCTACCCAGCCTTGCTGAATTGTGGTGCTCATTTACTTAATGCTGCCTTCTTAAGACTCGCACATTAACTTAAAATGAGGTAATGCATTAAGGGTTCCTCAAAAAACCCAATCGAAATAATCGCAGGAAATGTCATGAACCCCATTGCCTTGGGCCCTCTTGGCAGACAGGCCCTCTTACTCGCTTCATGCTTTCCTACTGCCTCCCTCCCAGGGCTCTCTCCATGTTATTTCATACGCTCAAGAACGATGTACAACTGGAATAAGATACACAGGGGTTTTGGGAGAGGGTTTAAATGTTTCAGACAAGTTTTACCTCTGAGCAGCAGACTTTCTGCATTTGTTGCAAACTGGTCATCTTTAAGAATACCGTAGAGAACATGTTGCTGAGTAATCTCTAACACTGAACACTAAAAAGTCCTTCAGTGGACTAGTTCCATTGAGGCAGCTTACCTGCAAGAAAGTTTCTAGGCTTGTCCTCATGCTTTGTAGCTCAATGTCTTTTCTTGCTACGATGACTGCCTCACATTTTCGATACTGTTTTCACACATCTGTGTGCAAGAAAGAGTAGAGATAAGATTAAAATAAATATTTGACAAAATACAGGCTTATGGGTGAAACAAGTAATGGTTTATTTTGCACATGGGTTGCAGCTGTCCTTCATGTGCAAGGGTACACAAAGAATAACAGCCAGTAACAATCGGTAATAGTCGCTGCCATGGAAAGTTTTCCGACTGCGTAGAGATAGAACTGATAGGGCTTATTAAAGCTGCCTTTTATTTGCCCTGCTGTCACAGAAGAAATGCTATTCTAAAAGATAAACAGTAGGTCATAAACTTTCCTTCCAACAAAATCTCTGTGAAGGTAGTACTGGCAGGCAACTTCAGAACACTAAAGAGGAGCTGCAGCTTCCTTAGGCTACTTTTGTCCTAATGTAATGTATGAATTGACTGAACACGATGACAGAAGCATCTTGCACAATTCAAGTGCTGACATTTGTGTATAATCACAGATGCTCACTGCCAGATCACTTGGTTTGGTGAAGAACCTGATGGAGCTTTATCTTAACACTTGCTTGTTAAACACCGAGAAAGACGATCAAGTTTGGAACCTAAGAAGAAATTAATGCACCTGAAATTACCTAGTTTGGCATAATCACCTTCATCCCTTGCCTTATATACAGTAGACAATCTTTTTACTAACAAATAATAAAAAGCTGTGGGGAAAAAACAACCACCTAAAAATGCATGCTTTAATATTTTTACATAACTGTGATTAGCTACAGATTTTAGTTTAAAATACAGATTTAAGTAAGCATTGCATGAACAGAAAAGAGCATAGGCTAATTAAAACTTGCATCTTTTACAGTCTCACGTCTCAGAAGCACTTTAAAACAAGACCTTAAAATTTTTAAACTTACCTCAACAAGTCTAATTATAACACAGAGAAGCTCGTTGCAAGGTATTGTCAACACAGGACACTCTACCCATCAGTCCTGGAGACTGGAAGCAGAGAAATGACTGAGAAAACAACACTCATGCCCTGTGTGTATTTATTGTTACAATATGAAGTTTGAGACTGTCACAAACCAGAATAGGAAGCAGAACAAATTCCAAAACCCCTAGTAGAAGAAGAAGTTGCTTTGGTTCTTAATAATCCATACAAAAATTAATTTCTACTTAAGTACTACGGGAAAAAATATCGTTATGAAGCCATTTAATCAATTAAAAGACACAATGGAAAGCGAAACTCTTGAAGCAATAGGAAAGTTTTATTTTGGTATCCATCAACAACAGCCTCCTCAGCCCATTTCTCTCATCTCTGCTTGCACAGACTCACACTTTACAGGTGCACCTGCTGGACCTGCAAGTAATCCCAGGAGCTCACACTCCCATTGAACTATCTCAGAGCAATCCATGCGTGGGCATAAAGACTGATTAATGACCTGACCACCCTCCATTTCTTCATGTTGTTACAACTCCCCCGCCTTCCCAACATCACACTGTTAACACCCTGCTGCTGCTGAAGCCAGCTGGTGACACATTTTCAGACTAGATGTGTTTAAATACAGCACCAGCAGTGCTCTGACAGAGCATCAGATGGAAGGTATAGAGCAATTTTTTTTCCCTAGTGTGGATTACTTGCTCAGATTTGTGTCCCGTATGGGCTGGGTGGAAGCTGTAGCTTACCCAGGTCCTGCAATGCAGGCAAACATCTTTCTTCCAGCTTCCCTTACCAGTTCTTAGGCACCGTGTCTTTGATATTTTTTCACAGTATTCTCTAGTTTTTGGCTACCTCAGGTGGACTTATATGTAGGTAACGTGACAGACCCTCACGCCATTCTGTCACCAAGAGTACTTTTTAATAGAAATATTTTTTTAAGTTTATTTTCATCCTGCAGCACTCCAACCCTTCAGGAGCCATATTACTCACTTCAGAAGTCCTATTACTCACTGCAGAAGTTACACCAAAATAAAATGACCACCTGTTCCCTCTTTAAGACACACCATCTCTCCTCACAGCACTTAAGACCAGGAAATCAGATCTGCCAGAAATTGAAGTTCACACATCGGTGATTTACCCCCACGAAACTCCGCACCCCTAGGACTGTAAAAATCCAAAGGCAGGATGCCGAAGGCGTTAGTCCACCCCGTGAAACCCTCTGTGGGGCACAGGCCACCAGACCTGCTGTGTGGCTTGTGATTCTGTGGAAAAGGTGCTTTGATTTCCTCATGTTAAAAAAAAATAAAAAATAAAATAGGTGTCAGAATGTGGCCAAGCCAGTCTGCCAGCTCCCTTTCAACCCTCCAAACGCTGTGTAGAGGAATAGGAATCCCTTCTCAAAGGCGCTGCTCAACCCGTGTTTACTGAGACATTCGGTAATTGCAATACAGTGGAAGAACCGACCGGAACTCAGCCAAACACTTGGGCTGAGCGGAGGTTCAGTAGCAAAGCAGGGCCCACGGCAAACAGCCCTCCTTGAAAGCACTTAGCCCGACTAAACGCACAACATCCTTCTCACTGCCCTCAGCTACAGCGGAGGCGAGCAACAAGCCTTCACGCACACACTTCAAAGGAGCACCAGCGATGCCCGCAGGGCACCCCGTAAGGCCTGGCTGCCCGCTCTCCCAAGGCCCTTTGCCCGGGAAAGGCGCTCATAAAGGAAAGGCAGCTACACCCGTCCTGCCCAGGGCTCCCCGCGGCTCCACAGCGGGCCGGGCAGCCGCACCGGGACAGCCTCGGGGGGTGGGGAGCTCTCACGCGAGGCCGGCGCCTCAGCCGCCGAGGCGGGAGAGCAGGCCGCCGCCGGCTGAGGGAACGAAGCCGGGCACGGCCGGTAGCGGCCACCGGGACGGGGCAGGCTCCTCCCCACCTGCACTTCCGTCCCGTCCCCCGCGATCACTTCCAGGTCGGGGAAGGCGGGAGGCAGCTTCCGGCGGCGGGATGCGGGGACCGGCTGGGCGCCGCTAGGTTGCGGCCTCGGTGGGCGCGAAGCAGCCGCGCTCGGCACTGCCGGGGCAGGTGCCCGCTCCCCTCACCGGGAGGGAGGGAGGGACACCCGACCGGAGGGGGAGGGGCTCACCGGCCGCAGCCCAACCACTGCCCGGCCTCACCGAGGGGCGCTGGCCGTTAGCGGGCCGTGAGGCGGCGCGGGGGGAGGGGTGTGGGGCCGGAGCCGTCCCCCCGCCGGAGGAGGGTGGCTGCGGCCGGCGGGCTCGGCTCGGGGCGGAGCAGGGAGGCCGGTCCGGCAGGGGGCTGCCGCGGCCGCGCCCCTCCTGCGAACGCGGGGCTTCCTTCCCGCAGAAGATGTGGGTGTACTTCTGGGGGTTCCTGTACAGCAACTACTTTCGGTATTGGCTGAAGTGGATCTTGAGGCTGCTGACTCGGAAATGCGAACTGCAGCGGGTCTTTGACGGCTCGAAGGCAGGGGCGCAGCGGACGCTGGGCATAGGTAATGAGGGATGCCAAGCCTCCGGCCCGGGGAGCCGCGACAGGCGGCGGGTGGAAGGCGGTACCCGTGCCGGGAGCGCTGTGCAGCCCCCCGCGTCCTGTGTTCACTCGTCCCCTCTTCCTGGCTGGGACCGGGGAG
Source organism: Laterallus jamaicensis coturniculus (assembly GCA_022605575.1). Taxonomy (NCBI): domain Eukaryota; kingdom Metazoa; phylum Chordata; class Aves; order Gruiformes; family Rallidae; genus Laterallus; species Laterallus jamaicensis. Next base: position 11,950,649 of record JAKCOX010000005.1, read on the forward strand.
TTCTAGAGGGGAACGCCAGCCCTGCCTTTCTTCCCCAGTTAATTCCAGATAGCTTCAAGAAGCGAGTCGGAAACCGACTTGTTTCCCCCAGCCCCCAGGGTCTAACCATCACTTTCTGTGTGTTTTTTCCTCCCCGGTAGTAAGAAAGCCAAGCAGCACAGACATGAACGCGTTCTATGGGGGGGGAGGAAGAGTGATTAAACGCCCGTTCCCCCTTGATGCAGAATTTTGATCTAAAATAGTACTTTAAGAAGCTATTACTAGCTTTTGCCACTTCACCAACAGCTTCAGGAGGGAACTTTGCACCCTCCTTCTTCGCTAGTGAAGACAAAGCCATTTATCAGAATGGAAAAACAGCAGGAGACATTTCTGTCTTGACACCTTTTCAGATTTGTCTCTACATGTAACCGATCCCTGTTTTAAAATACCCGAATCTATTTCTAGCATTGTACGTAAAAGTTATGACAAGTAACACTACTACCTGCTATCTGTTGACTTTGAGTAATTTTTGATGGAGGGCATGTATGAAAGGGATGTGAAATTCTATAGTACTTCCATGCCACAAACACCTATTGTCAGCAATTTGAATTCAGTTTAACTCTGACATTTGCTCTTTTTCTATTGCAGAACATTCACTGGAATCATCAAAGAATAAGGTAAAAGATCCTAGAGATTTAACCATAATAAAACCTTTCGGAGACGGGTCCCAGAAAAGATAACACGTGCATTTGCTCTCTGAGTGGAAGAAGGCAGAGGAATAAAAAGCGCAGAGGAGATGACAGCGCTTTGCGTTCCGTACGCTGAGGTTTCTCAGGAGTAACCCCATGGCCCTTCAGACGTTTGCTTCCATTAGAATCATAGAATGGCAAGGGTTGGAAGGGACCCCAAGGATCATAGAGCTCCAACCCCCCTGCCACAGGCAGGGCCACCAACCTCAGGCCTGGAGCTACACAAGGTTGCCCAGGGCCCTGTCCAACCTGGCCTTGAACACTTCCAGGGATGGGGCATCCACCACCTCTCTGGGCAGCCTGTTCCAGCACCTCACCACTCTTTCTGTAAAAACCTTCCCTCCTTTAGCTTTAAACCATTCCCCCTTGTCCTGCCATTGTCTGCCCTTTGAACAAGCTGATTCCCCTCCTGTGTCTCTGCTCCCTTCTGGTACTGGCAGGCTGCAATGAGGTCCCCCCGCAGCCTTCTCTTCTCCAGGCTGAACAAGCCCAGCGCCCTCAGCCTGTCTTTGTAAGGCAGGTGCTCCAGCCCTTTAATCATCTTTGAACCACCTCTTCTGCTGTCTCTGTAGAAATTGGAAGGGTGATGCAGTTAAATGATACAGATAATTAAATGCAGCATATATGATAGTACCTGGAGTTGTTGATTTAAAAAAATAGCAATCCAAGTTTGCAGGTAGACATGTAACTGACAAGTTCATTCTAGTTGGTCTGTAGCAGCCTTAAGCTAACACTTGAAACCCTCAAATTTGTAGGCCTTGAACTTCCCCTCTGTCTGCCGTGAGGTGACTTCATCCTCCCTTTTTCTAGCTGACCACTGCAGTGTGATGTTGAGAGAGAATTAGTAACTGCTGTGAGCATCTTTTTTGCAGTAGAGCATAATATGGGTGGGTCTTATAGCATCTGGCCACAGAAGGTTTAGAAAACAAAGTTAAATGGTTGTGAAGGGATTTTAGGCAGGCTGTGTGTAGTTAACATGGCTTGCATTTGCCTTTTACTTGAGAAGAACAACGCAGAAGAGCTGTTGCAGCCTGGCATTGGAACCTCAACTTTGTTTGGTGTCCCAGTTCTGAAGTGTTATTTCCTGATTGAAATGTTGTCAGTTCTGCTCCTGCATAGGGGTGCTTGTTTCAGCTGGGTCAGGAAGACTGTGGTTCAGTTCAGCATTTGAAAGCAAACAAGAATGTAGGCTGAGCCAGCTCTCCAGCCTTTTATTTAGCCTTTATGGGACTCCTGTGTAAACGTTGCTGTTTACAGTCTGACAGAGGCACAAATTATGCTTTTATGTGATTATTGCAGATCTTTTGTGTGCAATTTGGGCCCATTTATTGTAAATACTTGCAATGAATTGACTGTTCTCCTTTTATAGGACAGAATATGTGCATGGCAGGTACAGAGAAGCCAAGAAAGGAAGATAAAGTCGATGACAGACCTCGGCCTTCCTCATGATGTCTTTTTTATTGTGTTGGCTTCCTAGGTTTTAAGAAATGCGGTTTACGTTGAGGAAACTGAAGTGGAGAAGTGTGTCAGAGATGTGATGAAAGAAAAGAAAATTGAACAGAAGGATACAGGGTACGTTTGGAGTAGAAACATAAGTTCTCCATGGCAGATCATTCTGGCTTCTTGGCAGTTGTTTAATCTGATACAACGCTTAGGCCACAGAGGACGGATCTTTAGAATGAAGTTAGAAAAGAAGGTAGGGTTATGTGCTCTTCAGTTCTAGAAGATAAATTGCAAAGTTATCCCAAAGTGGATTTGGGATAACCACATCTTTATCTCGCGAGTCTCTTCTGTCATTCTGGATTTCAGAGTAATATGGTTATTGGGTTGATTACACGAACTGTGTAATTGCAGAGTATAGTAATGCCTGATGAAAGTTTGCAGTCATCTATGTAAGCAGTTACGAGCGATGGAGAGGAAGAATGGTGACTAGTCAAAATCCTAAAGCTGAATTAAATGCTTCTTTGAAGCAGTAAGCAATTCTGCCAAAGTTCCACTTTCAGACTTACAAAAAGTCTGGGTGTATGTGAAGGTACAGCAGCCAGGATGATAGATGGAATTTTCCTGTGTCAGCATAGATTTTAGCCAAACTATTTTTTATTTCTATAATTTAAGTGAATAGATTCTGACTGTGCAGTGCTGGAATTGGCTAGAGGTTTGTTTTCAAGCAGAAATAAGATCCATAGAGCAGTATACTCAACTGATAGGCTGTAGTTTGAAAGATAAACAGAAAGCACTTCCAAATTCTAGTGTTCGCATTGCATCCTCATAAGAAAGATCTTATCTGGTAGTTCAAGCAAGAATTTATGGCTAACTGTGCCTCCTGTGTGGTGTCAATCTTATTTCAGGTTTAAGACAAATCTGCATCTATCCTTACTGCAGATATCAGGTTATAAAAAACTTTACTTGAACGTGGAAGATCTGAGGAAGGTCCCGTATGACTCGGATAACGAAGAGCACGAGGAACAGTTAATTGAGGTGAAAATAATCCTTTAAATACAAAAGCTGTTTGTTTTTTCCCCTCCAGCAGCTCGAATGAACATAATTTATTGGCAGCATTCTTATCAGGGAGTCTATTTAAACCTTTTTTCTCCTTGTGAACTGCTAAGCCACGAGTGACGTGTTAAAACATCAGAGCAAAACATATTCGTAAGCTAGACTTACTTTTGCTGGGATTATTGTGTGTGAAATCAGACTTAGCAACAGCACATAAGTAGCAACATTATTTTGTAATGGGTCACTGAAGGATCCTACCTAAAATGATACTTAACCTTGTGCACGTCAGACTTTCTAAACCAATGAAAAAGATGCTAGAGATTTCTTCCTCCTGCACCCCAGTCAGTGTCAAAGAGGATAGTTTAACACTGGAAAATGAAAAACTATGAGTAACAATAAAGACTAGCAAGCAAATAATATCATCCTGCTTGAGGCTTTAAGAGCTTCTACTGTGAAATATATTAGCAAGTCATTTTCTTAGCATGCCAGAGTTACCTCATCTTGCTGTGCCGATCCCAACATTGATGTGCTGAGTGTTCATTAAGAATTTGTCTTTCAGTTTAGAGCTGTCCTGTCAGGAAACAACACATACGTTGTTTTCTGAAGTGAATCAAGTCTTTGTTTCTTCACTGTCGATACTTTGTCCATTAATTCATTGCATTTAATGGTAAAAGTAACCATTTTCATAATCCCTGGGAATAAGCCCTTGCAGTATAACTCCAGACTGCCACTCAGAGAAAGCAGCAGCACACACATTGCATCCTGGTCTTGGGGAAGGGTTTCTAGTGTGCAGTGGCAGTAGTTCTGAGTGATGTGACTTGGAATACTTTAGCAGCTGTGTGTAACATCAAAGCATATTTGTGCAGCTTTGGAATCTGCTGATGCCTCATGAGAATCTGAAGGCCAGAATCACCAAGCAGTGGTGTGACATTGGCTTCCAAGGGGATGATCCCAAAACGGATTTCAGAGGAATGGGCCTGCTGGGGTTAGTGAATCTGGTGTAAGTGAAAAAGAAGTATTTCCTTTCTCTTGTAACTTATTTTCAATATCTCTGTGGGATTTTTCTAGTTAGTGTTATTTCTAATAAAGACTGAATAGAAGCAAATAGAAATGGTGGGTTTGGTAGAAGTGAAAACCAGGGTTTTTTTCTAAAAAAGCTGACATTTCTAGCAGCTGCACATCTGTGAATGTGTGGTTGGGTAGAAACCAACAAGCGAGGGGAGGAACAGAAAGTTGCCCAAAACACTTCACTTGTTTGTTGTCCTATGATAGATTTGATAGGTCAGAACTTAGAAACTAACTTGTCAAAAGCTTTTAATATTTCCAAATTAATTACTGTAATGAAAAATAGACAGGTTTGTATAACTTTGCTACACTAATCTGGGGGCTTGGGTGAACTTCATCTTTGATGTTTAGATCATAGTGATTTACATATATTTTTACTATATTAGTTCATGCTGGATATAATTTAATTTGGTACCTTTTCCTTGGCTTTGGTTTTGTGCCACTGTCAGCACAGAGTGGTATTCAGCCTTAGCTTAAAGCTACACATTTTGATACTGAACACCTTTTTTTTTTAAAAAAAGATATAAACTTAAAATAACAGTGGTTCCTTTTTTACACTGACAGGTATTTCAGTAAGCATTACACCAGCGAAGCTCGTCAGGTCCTTTCCCGTTCAAACCACCCAACGCTGGGGTAAGTCACTCTATGACTTTTTTCTGGCTTGTTCCATCTAACAGCTCATGTGAAAACTGCCAAGTGCATGTCCTGAAAATGAAGAGGAAAATATTTGTGGGTTGTTTTTTTTTTCCATTAAAGAACAAAAAAAAAAGGGCCAAAGTAGAGAGGTGTGAGAAACTCAGCAGAGAAATCCCTCACATGCTAGGAACTATCTGCAGATCATTTTTATTTTGTTTGGAAATTTCAGAACAGATTTGTTAGAACAAAAGCCTTGCAAAATATTTGCTCTGTGAACAGCTTTAACATCACATTATCTTATTTGCAATAGGCTCAGATTAGATTTGGAAATGTATGTTTATTTTTCTCCTTCTTATTGATCCTCTGTACAGAGTATCTTGTAAAGCTCTGTACAGAGTATCTTTTAATTTTTTTGCTAGGGATCTGGCCTGCAGTAAGTATGTACAAATAGATGGTTTGATGTTCAATTTCAACTTCATTTGTGAAAACTCTGCATATTAAGATATTTAGCTCATTTTACAAAGAAATACACTCTAAAAGCAGTCAGAGGAAAAGAAAGGCTGGTAAACCTCTGTATAAACTCATTTTACAGGGAAATATACTCTAAAAGCAATCAGAGGAAGAGGAAAGCTGGTAAACCTCTATTTCATCTGATCCATCTAGTCCCCAGTTAACTCTGTCACCTTCCAAACCGAGACCAGGAGGCTTTCATAACTTTAGTTGTAAATAAATAAAAAAGCCTTGTGCAAATAGAGCATGAAGAGGATATCTGAGACATTTAGATCAGTTAAATACTCCTGTCATTGATACAAATTAATCCTCCCTCCCCCACCCCCTCCCATACACAATTGCTTGAACAGTCCTTTAAAACATTCCTGTTGTAGTGCTTTCTGTACCACCCAACAGAAAAACAGGGGGGAGTTCAGCCTGGAGAACAGGTTGAGATGGCTGTTCTGTGTATACCATAACATTGTCTGTGATGTTGTCCAGTTTTTAATATTCCAACAGATTTAGTGATTCTGAGTGAGCAAATGGTGGTTGATGTTGGTTAGATTTACCACCTCATGTTGCCCTGTGGAGGCATTGCCATACCTCTGCATGGCAAACTAGCAGTTTTAAATAGCACATACATGGTTGGGTGTACCAGGGAACGGCAAGAGTGGTCTGTAGACCGGAGTTGGCTTGTCAAGAAGTGTCACGGGAAGAACTGACTGTTTCAGGGAAGCTTTTAAGTCCTTGGGTCTGTAAGGTAAAACACAGCCTGTGACTGGTGTTGCAGGTACTCTTATGCAATAGTTGGGATCAATCTGACGGAGATGGCGTACAGCTTACTGAAGAATGGTGCTTTAAAGTCTCACCTGTACAACGCGGTCTCTGGAGTGCCGCGGATGGAGCACTTCCACCAGTTTTACTGTGAGTACCTGTAGCTTCTTCTGTACAGACTGCTGGGGGGCAAGGCCTGCGCAGGTTTTTTGGAGCAAGGTGTTTTATCTTCTGGATCAGGTATTGGAAACGCATCTGATGCTTACACATTGTGCTGCAGAAATGTATGTTTAAGGGATTAGTTGGGGTGGTTTTATATATTAGATACTGTGGTCTAAAAACAGCATTTGCAGATTTTTTTAATTAAAATTCATTATTACAGTGTCCAAAAGCTTGCTGTTGACCAGAGTAGGATACTCTCTGTTTTAAGGGATTGAATAAAGTCTAAAGATCATTCTGGCTAGGTCAAAGGCTGAAAATTGTGAAGGTCATTTTTGCAGAGATTTTTTTTTTTTCTTTCTTCACAGGTTATCTGGTTTATGAGTTTGACAAGTTCTGGTTTGAAGAAGAACCGGAAAGCATTATGCACTTCAACCAGTACAGAGAGAAATTCCATGAAAAAATTAAGGGACTTCTAATGGATTACAATGCGATACTAACCTTACAAGTGACAAAGAAACCTTAACTCCTCTGCAGTCTGTGAGGTTCTACATCAAAAAAAGGGAAGTACACATTTGGATGGAAGCTTTGCATGTTTCACCAAAAACTGTTTAACAACAGAATTATTTTTTACATTTGAAAAAAAAAAAAAAAGAATCAAAATTCAGTAAAGAAAGCTTGGACAATCAACTTCTGTTTACAGGTCTTTATATGCTATTCTCCAAAGGACAGCTTTTTAAAACAACAAAAACCAACCATCAAAAAACACCACAAAAAAAACCCAACACATGAATCTCAAGAGCCTCTGGATGGTTTGCCTTCACCACTGCTATTCTACTTCTTGGTGCAGGAACATGAAGCAGGTATTTATGCCGCATCATGTTTTCCATGAATAGGTTTGAGTGTTAATTGTCTTTTAAAGACTCTTTTTAGTTGGAGCTACTCTGGTTTTAGCCTTTTTGTGTTCTTGTTCTGTATATTTAGTCAACTGTTCACTCATCAATGTTAAATTTGTCTGTAATTGAGAGGTACGTGAAGGGGGTGCATTAGTGACGTTTTGGGAGAAGAGGCTTAATCCATCAACATCCTGACCTACTTAATAGAAAATATTCCTGGCTGGGGAAGGGGTGTGGGTTCTTTTTTAATCTATGGATTTGTACCAGCAAGTTCCTATGCTTGGAAAAACCTTAGTTTGTGAACAAAGAAGAGCCACTACACATCATCAGCGTGAGGATCAGATGCTCAGGCTAAAGGTACCCCTTCTAAAAAATGCTCCTCCTGTAGAAACGTTCAGTTCTTTCTAATCTGACATCAGCCGCCCCGGCTGCTTGACATACCTGTTGTCAGCCCTTTCTTTTAGCAGCTAACAGGGTATGCTTAGTGGGATGAGCAAGAGAGTTATTTAGCCCTTTTATAAAAAAAAACCTATTGCAGCTGCAGTCCCTGTTTTGTGAAAGTAAATTCATAACCTGAGTACGAATCTCTAAAGAAGATGTGCTTTCCATGGAAGGGATGCAACTGCAATGTGTTCCTTAATCTTGGCATCCTCAGACAATCTAGTCAGTAGGACTTCATGTCTATATTGTGACTAATTCTTGCTTAAAGCAACTTTAAAACAGATTTGGTATGACCATCACTTAATTTTTCTAAAACTTACTGTTAAATAAGTGCCTTCTGCTTTATTCAATCAGTGGTTTATTTTGATTCTGTAGCCAGATCATAGCCTTAGAAGTTTTAGTTACTTGAGAAGGACTCTCAGTATATATACCTAAGTAGCACACATAGCACAAAATTTGTATGCTAATAGAAGCTTTCATGCTTTTTTTTTTTTTTAAATCATCTCAGGTAAATTAGTTAACTTCTAGTCAGTGACTAATCTTGGAGAGATTCCTGAAGAATGCAGATACTGAACATGAGAAGAAAAGACAAACCCCTTTTTTGTAATGAGGGATGTTACACTACATAAGTATTAAATGTGCTGTGATAATATGTAATACTATATCTCCTTGGAGATAATCAAAACCCAACTGGCCATGGTCCTAAGGAGCTTGCTTTTGGTGGCCCTGCTTTGGGCAGGGGGTTGGACTGGGTGAGCTCCCAAGGTGCTTTCCCACCTCAGTAATTCCAGGTCCATATTGTGTAACTAGTGACTACTTGCACATGATCCACCCAATTGCTTAAATGTTGGTGTTCTCTTATTTGTTGTAAAGCTCCTGATCAGGGCAGACAGTATAGATGGAGGAGGTAATGCTGGTCTCTCTTCTTTCTTTTGAGATACTTTAGGTTTAGATGAGAGTTAAACAGTCCTTAACACGTGCAGGGTGGAGAAGGGTTCATCTCATCTGTGTTGGGTTGATGCTACTCAAAAAAGTAACGTTAAGGTGCCTGTTGGGGGAGAGGCCACAACTTGCAAGCTGAGCAGCTAAACTGAGCAGGTTAGGTACAAAGGTGACCAGAGGAAGCCAGTTCTTCTGCTTCTCCCAGGTACTTGGGTCTTGTAATTCTTGCCACCGAAAAAGCAGAGATCCCATGGAGTCAGGGTTCTGGGACTGCTGCAGTGGAGCTCTGTCTCTCTGACCGCTGTAGATATTGGATGTTTCCAAAATCTGGGGAAGTGGAAAGCAGACTTTGTCAGAGGTCAGTTGTCTGCATAATTCTTACCCCGACTTCCATCATGTTTGTCTTCCTCTATTCATTTTTGCTGTTGCTTGTAGGTCTCCTTTGCAGCCACCTTTTTGAAATGAAACTTTTTGAACTTCAGAAGTGACCCCAGTATGTTTAGTAGCAGCAAGGAAGAAGATCCCATTCCTTTTATTTGGCTATCACTTGCTAGCAAGTACCAAAATGGCTTGAGCCATCTCTCTAAAGCAGCCCCTCTGCTAGAGTCTGCAACCTTTTATTTTGTGTGATGGTGTTGCAGAAATAACCTACACCTTCCTCTTTCCAGCCTTGAGACTGTCACTCTGCTCCACGGTGGCTGAAGACTGACATTTACCTAGTGCTGAGGCTTTCAAAGCTGAACTATCAAGCTTCAGATTGCCTGTTGCGAGCCCAATGCCAGGTGCATCTTCATTACCTTTTGCTTTTTAAATCACAGCCTGAGCTGGCCATGACCTGGCAGTAGGCAAGGGAAAGAAGGGACCCCAGCTGCCATGAGATGAGTGGGGCATACGGGAACGCCATAGTTTGCATGTAGTAGTCAAGGTGAACGTTTAGGTTAGGTTCCCTAACAGGGAAACAGAATTAGCATGTGTATGACCAGGTAACCCAGCCCCTGCCTCGGTGTCACTCCCTCTACACACTCTAGTGTCCCTGATTTGCACCGCTGGCAAGCTGACTGTGTTACGGTGGTAGTTAGGAAATAGATGGGAGAGGGTCAAACTGCTTTTAGGGAAGGGAAGAATAATGATTTTTACTAGTTAGTGGTATTTTATACAAACGGTTGTAGGGTGACAATCCTAAGGTTAGGGGAAGCTCAAGGTTGAGGCAGGGCACCTTTCAGAAAGTCGATGTAATTAGTTTTTAAACACCAGAATTCGTTTCTTGTGGTTTAATCTAAGAGTTTTTAAACCTTGGCAAGTTCTCATGTTATTTATTGTCATGTTTTAAGAGATGTATTGTTAGAATTTGCAAGTACTGATAGCTTTCTAAGGTGCTGCCTCTTTAAAGCGATCACTGTGTGAAAGCTTATATGCAATAGGCATTTTAGAAAGAAAACAAACCCTGAAACTGAAGACAACAAGGTAGTTCTCTAAAGTTGTTGTTGTTCCTGTAGCAACCATTTAACAGACTACCTCCATTTCTGTTGTTTAGTGTATGCTTGAAACACGGTACCACTCCAGGAACAAATTGATCTGAGCAGCAGAGGTTTATCACATGCTAAAGTAAAACCTTAGCTTTTGATAAGTAAACACATTGCTCCCTAAGGAACCAGCTTGTTTGGAAAGCAATCTGGAGACAGTGCTACTTAGGAGGAAAGACACTGAGAGTGCTTTTAAACTGATTGTGCTTCTGTTGCCTGATACAGCAGCGTAAGGAACTGGGCATTTTGTCCTAAAGGACAGCGGGAGAAGGGGCCAATTTAAGCACCTCAGGTAAATAGTTTGGGATTTTCACTCTGAAAGAAACCCAAAAGAAAAGCAAACAGAAAAATCGAGTGTACACACGCAGCCCTGGGCATTCATTTTCCACATTTTCCATCCTAATTTAGAGAAACATTTAAAAAAACCCCAGTGGATAGCCTTGCTTCAAGCATTATCGTGGTGAAGACGTTTGTACTTAGTTAGGTGGGAGTTCCACACTCAGTATTCCTGAGAACACTGCTAGTGAGCGCGGCAGAGATGTGGTCTGGTTCTGTCAGTCGTCTTGTGTTGCTGTAGTACAACAGTGATCGGCCCTAGTGCTGCTGTTTCTTGTGCCATTCTCTGTAGTGTCTTTGTCTAGAGAAGGGAAGACCCCAAACCGTCCTGAGGCGGCTTGTGGGGTGTCCCTGCTACACTGTGCTTAGGTAGCTGCATACGGATAGAGGTTTCTGTTTACCACAGTATAAAAGCAATAACGTCGACTGTGATGGCTGTGTGATAGAAAGATGTTTGCAGCGGTAGTGAATAAAGAACGAGTTCATTCCAAAGTGGTGTCGTTGTTTGTGTGTTACAGCCTGCTAGAGAGTCACAGTTTCTGCTTAGCCATCATGCCCTCAGCTCATGCTTGTGCACCATGGTATGAGAGAAACCTTGATCCTAGTGTCCTTTTTTTTTTGGTGGGGGACATGTGGGTTTTTTGTTTGCTGATTTCACCCCCGCTCCAGCTCCAAGAACTTGTGTAAAGGTCTCCATGGCTCCCATATGGGCTTTTGTTTGAGCCTAGGAAAGGCAACACTCGGAAATAATGCTGCAGCACAAACTGTTGCTGTGTGTGCAAGCTGAACGGGAGAATGCAGCAGCTCACACCAAGGCTAGCTGGCTCACGTACATTACCTAGTTCATATCACCCAGAGGTGTACCTTAAACACCAGAAGGACTGAGATTTAAACCCGAGATCCATACAGAGTGTGTTTCTGACCCTCAAGATTGATATGATAGCACAGGACACACTCAAACGCAAGCCCTCTTGAAACCTTCTATCTGATCCAACAGGCAGCAGGGCGGTGGGAGAGCCCAACACATATTATGAAGCTGTGACTTGTGGCCTTTCACACCCCCAAACACCCCCAGCCTGTGCAGGCCAGGGTGAGGCTTCCTGCTCTGCCTGCCCAGGGGCTTCTCCAGCCCTCCTCTCACTTTTGCTCTGTGCCTGGCCTGGAAGGTGGTGGCATCCCTTTTTTCAAGCTTGGTCCGTTCCACAGGAGGAAGACCTCCCTGCCTTGGTGTACAGCACATACAACAAGTAGCACACTGGGTTGGAAGCAGAAGAGCACTTTTGTGGAGTTTAGGGAGAGCACTGCACTGCACTGCTCACTTGAGTGACGGACCAGGACTTGATTTGGAGCACAAGAGAACATTACACACCAGGCTGCCATATGCCAGTGCAAGCAGTGGAGATTTGTTCCTGCTTTATTTCAGTTGCTCTTGAAATCCTCACTTTAAGTCCCCTCTACTACTGGTCAAGCCCCACCTGGAGTATTGTGTCCCCTCTACTACTAGTCAAGCCCCACCTGGAGTATTGTGTCCAGTTCTGGGCTCCCTGGTATAAAAGGGACAGGGATCTCCTGGAGAGAGTCCAGAGAAGGGCTACAGGGATGATTAAAGGCCTGGAGCATCTCACCTGCGAGGAAAGGCCAAATGAACTGGGGCTGTTCAGCCTTGAGAAAAGAAGGCTGATTATAAATATCCCAAGTGTGGGGCACAGGGGGAAATGGCCAGCCCCTTTTCAGTGGTCTGTGGGTACAGGACAAGGGGCAATGGCTGCAAGTTGGAGCACAGGAAGTTCTGCAGCAATATGCAGAAGAATTTTCACAGTGAGGGTGACAGAGCACTGGAATAGGCTGCCCAGGGGGTGTGGAGTCTCCTTCTCTGGAGATATTCCAGACCCGACTGGACACCTACCTGTGTGACCTGTCCTAGGGAGCCTGCTTTGGCAAGGGGATTGGACCCAATGATCTCTTGAGGTCCCTTCCAACCCCTGTGATTCTGTAAAAAGAAGCTCCATTTGAAATTTTAAACGCCTAATCATCCCAACCCAAACATTTAACCAAAGCCGAGCCCAACCAAATCTCAACAGAACCCCAAAAACTGCAACAAAGCTTTTGTTGGAAGGACCTGGAAGTTAACTCCTGGAGCTAGCTCAAAGTGCAAGAGAAAGCAAAACTCCAAGAACAAAACTGAGAGCTGGAGAAGAGTTCTGCAGAACTTTTCTACTGAAAAGAGAAGGCCTGATATGTTTTAATGTATTTTTTTAAAACCAAGAAAATATTTTTACCTCTCTCTCTCCCACCACTCCATCTCTGTACAAGCTACGTTAAATTAATTGTTTTTTCAGCTGTATTTCTCAGGTAGCCCAAGCCTAAATTGTTTCCACTCCTGAATGTGAGAGGCCAAACACTATTAACATACTGAAGTGCTGCTGTATGAGAAGTACAAGATCTCAGCAGCGTAGACCAGGCCCTGCACTACAGATCCATCCCACGCCTCCGGACCCCAAACACGGTCAGTTATGCAAATACCAGTTACTTCAGAAAATGGGATGAGGAAGCAGCTAAGCTCAGGAAGTTTAAATTGAGGTAACTGAGTACTGCAGAACAGAGCAGAGTCATCTTGTGATGTGATACGCTTTGGGACATAACGTGCCACTGTTCGCTGGAAGCATCCTGCGCTGCAGCTCAGCCCAGCTTCCTGTACCCCATCCCGTGTATTCCCAGCACCAAAACACTCCCACACAGCGACCCTGCCGACACCAGCACGTGTCATGCCTTTCTGTTATTAGCCATATTCCACCGTAACGTTCACGATGACACCGTTTTGGTCTAATTATTTGCTGTCAGGCTAATTTATATTTTCACTACTGAGTAAATCAGCAATTTAAATGAGCATTGGAATTCAGACTTGCTGTTTATCGCACATGTGACTCAGGACTCTCTTCTAGCTGAAAGAAACAGAAACAGCACAAAGGTTTTGTTCCAGCCAGAGGAGCTCGCTCACAGACACAACTACTTCGCTTTCATGCCTGCTACATTACGCCTCGGCGCACTGGCTAAGCTGCGGGAGCTCCAGTCAGACCAACCTTCTCCCATGGCATCTGGCACCAATGCCAGGGGCCAGAGGAAGGGAACCTCATAGTCTAGCTACAGAAGAGGCTGGGACACCAAGGCGTGCTCCATCAGAGACCAAGCTGACCTACCAACCCCTACGCTGTTCTCAGCGCTTTCCCACGTCCCCAGAGGCTTCAAGCTAAGCCAAATCAGGCCATTTTTCTTGCAAAAACGGATACGACAGCATCGAGTACTTGTTAGAGTCAGTATTTCATCTCTGACAGAAGGCAGCTTCTCGCTGCAGCGTTACCTCAGTACCGAATGACCGAGACAGAATGGAGGCTATGGTTAAGTCACTCTTCAGGGATGCCAGAAGTTAGGAAAGTCAGAGCACCAGAACTCCTCAATGTGCACGCAGCCCAAAGCTGGCCGGGACTTGAGAAGCCATGCACCCCACCTGCAATACACCCATACAACCGCAGGTGCCTTCCCTGGCCTCCTGCTCTCCCATTCAGGCAGGTGGCAGCCTCCCGGCCCTCAGATACAAACCAAAGCTGGTGCGTGAGTAACCTGATGGAATTTAAACCCTTCCCAACAGCTTCTGTTTTGCACATACTGTCAGGAGACCAAATTACTGCAGCTTCGAAACGCTGCTGTGATAGTGAAGATCATTAATGAAGACTCTGCATCAAGAGGGGTCAGGAAGCTCAGTGAGTTCCCAGCTGAGGAACCAGAGTAGGCTGCGCAGCTTTCCAAGGAAAAGCACCACTTCTCCATTTGACCAACTGCTTTAAGGTTAGTCCCTGTTGTTCTCATGGTCCCTATATGCACCATACCATATATACCAGCCTCTGCCATCTTGACTTACAGCACAACACCAGACATACAACCTCTAACAGAAGCTCCAGTGTCACTGCAGAAGCCCTGAAGCACTTTACAACAGCTTTGGTATCAGTTTTCCAGGAGGTTTAACACATCACATCTGTCTACTGGCCCAGAGCTCACATAATGCAAAGCTTTACAAGCCTCAAACACAACTGCTGGCTCTAATGCCTGCACCTCAGGAGCCACAAGAAGAAAAGAAGTACCACAGAACTTACACATACTACCAGCATCGGAGTAAGTTGAAAAACAGATTGGAAGAAAGCTAGAGGATGTTTCTGTATAGCTTTTGGGTTTTATATAGAGAAACCTCTATAAAATAATCTCCCACACCTCCACCATCAATACCCTACTCCCCAAGGCTCCTACCACACCAAGAAATCAGCATGTGTCAGTGTCCAGGCAGATTCCAGCTCCAGAAAGGGAAAAGGGTTTTTTCCCCCGGCTGTAAGACAAACCACCCTGAGCCAACTACAGCTGAGATTAGAGACCCCATTTCAAAGCATACAAAGCACAAGACATAAACACTTCTAAGGGCATACCAACTTGCTTGTGTAGCACAGACACAGAAAAGGTTTTAGAAACATTTACTCACATTTTCTGGAAGGTTTCACATTGCTCAACGCTGGTTGAGTAACTTTCCTCGTCTGCAGCTTTCCTCTCACCAGCTCCCACCCAGCAACTGAAGAACAGGCCACAGCAGCTCTTGCCATCAAACAGCAGCTGCCAGATGAGCATTTCACACAACCCTTATCAGGTGAGCAGCCTAACCCAAAAAAATCTAGAGGTAATTAGCTCACCTGTAGCAAAGCCATTCTTAGTGATGCCCTGGCTTACACTTAGGAGCTTTGCTGACATGAGCAGGAAGGTAAGGAATGCTAGAGACCCTGCTTTGTAGAAAGATTCCTGCTCCACCAAAGACCTACTTACGGGTGTCTCTTCTTCTTAGACAACTTTTAACAGCAAAGTTTTTGTGACGCCTTGTACCCCCAGCCCTGCGGCTGTGGTGTGGAGCAGAGCTGGCAAGCCCTTGTAAGATAAAGAAATGTTCTTCACCTGTGTATCTCTAAGGGTGTGTGTAAGACTGCTGATAGGCTTAAACACACTGTACCATGGCAGACACCTAAAAAATATTTTAAGGATCTGCAAACATAAAGAGGTCAACAGCCTGCTTAAGGATGCTAAACATCAGAGCTGAAGAGGTCTGTGGTAACTTGCTCAGGCATTACAATGAAGCACCCTGCTCTGGCCATGGCACCTCAAGGTCCTAATTCTCAGAATGGTGACTCCAGCTTCAAGTGATTATCAGTGTTTGATGCAGGTGCAAACCAATCTGCAGTCTCACCTGCACAAAGACCATGCTGCTTTTTCATACTGGTCCCTGTAGTCAACATAGGGCTAGATGATAAAGGAGAGAGCTCTTCTCCCAGCAGAAGAAAAGACATCGGGTCGACTGACTGCGACAGGGTTAGACGAGGGGTGCTGAGAAATTAACAGCCATGTTTTGCGAATTATCTGTCTGTACACATGAATAAAGAATCCAGCTCCCTGACTGGAACACATCCATGCCCGCCCTGTTACTGCCGTGGTTCTGAGGCTGACGTCTCAGCTTACCAGCCCCACATAAAATACATCCCAGTATTTAAAGGCTTTGAAGCACAGCCAGTGAGCTACAGCAAGGTGCAGACTGGTCCTCCAATACCCACCAGCCTTAAGAAGCTGTACCAACTGCTGTGACCAAACATGAGCGTAGCTGGGAGCGCTGCTTAACGAGACCGGGCAGCGTGGGGTGCTTGTTGCAGACGGAATTAAACACGCTCAAGTGTTAAACAAAACCAGGCGTGGAAACAACAGATGGTTTTGTTCTGAAACCTGGTGCTGAAAACCCAAAGTCATCTGCCTGTGTAATAAACCACAACCACCCGCTTTTCCCTCTAGCATGACTTTAATAGTTTAAAAAACGAATCTGTGCAGAGTGTACTTTATTTGTTCACATTACCTACTTGTGGCCAAAAACCACGTCATCTGACAGTTTAAAAGCATTCTTTTAAAACAAAGGAATTAAACCAAGCTTCTGCTAAAAAATCTGCAAGTTACATGAATGCAATATACAGGAGTATAAAAAAACCCAACAGTATTCTACAGAAAACGTTCTCAAAACAGCAAATGAGGATTTGGCATGTAGGCATGATCCTGAAACCCAACCGATGTCAATTAAAAACCAGCTAACAAAATTTTAAAAGAAAAATCCTGACTGTATAAAAGAAGCAAGGATTCAAAGTGCAGGTGCTCCAGTTTCCATTTTAACAGATTATTCAGTAAGCTGATACAGGATACTATTCATTTTTATATAAAGTGACGGTGTTCTGAGTAAGACTTAAACATTCAGTTACATTATCTTGCAGATTCTTCTCATCACTGCTACTTTACACCGCTGTAAATGAAGACTTATGCGATACAGGTTTTTATGTTCTTAATCTAATAAGGATATAATAGGTCAGTGGTAAAGGTTAGTTTTAAGAGCTAAGCTAAATATGCTGTAGATCCAGCCTTAGCAGTATATAGATATATATATAGATAGATTTAAATTTTTAACTTTTAAAAACGGTTTTCAATTTTTAAAAAGAGACTCTACCGATCTGTTCTGGGACCTGCTTACACTTGCTGCCAGCAAAGCTTCCAAGGCCACTGGTCAGGAACACAGCTCCAGGCAGGGTCACGCTGGAGACCTTTCCTTGGTGGCCGCAGCTGGGAAAGGTCTCTCCTCCCTGCTGGGCTCCCTGCAGGCAGAGGAAAGGCAAAATCCAGGGAGAGGGAAATGGGCTCTGCCTTCTGTTGGAGCAGAAATCCTCGCACAAACCTGCACGTGCCTGGTGCGCCAGCTAGATTTGGGATGGACTTCCCGCTTTTATTTGAGCGTCCCAGTGTCAGGCAGAGGAGGTCAGGAGCCAGGCAGGTGTCAGGGAAGTGATCTTTCACAGATTCAAAAAGATAAATTTGAAGGGTAGGTTAAAACCCCTGATCCTCTTTGGAAACAAACAAGAACAGTTAGATGAAATGAAATAAAACTATCCCTCAGGGATGTTGCCTGGAACCTAATTTCACCTGAGGTCCTATTCAGGTTGACAGCATCCCTTTAAATTTTAGGTGCTTCCCATTGTGTTCATTCTCCCTCCCTGCCCCCCCCAAGAATCATCTCTCTATGTCTATTTTAAAAATGCACATAAATATTGGCATTAAGTTTACAGTTAGAAATTAAGAACTAATCTTTACCATTTTATATTGACAGCAAGGTTAATAATAACACACACTTCACTGACAACTGTTATTTTTTTTTCTGTATTTCAAATAAAATTTGCATTGGTGTAACATTTTCACACAGAAAGAGTGATTATACTTCAAGATAGTTAAGTCTGCACCCCAACATTTTCACATTAGTGAAAAACAATCCTGTTTTGAAAATACCAGGGCCTGTGCCAGGTACTAATAAATACAGAATAAAAAAAAATAAATAAAAAACCCCGACTGCCTTTTATCCCGACATAGTAGAGATTTCGTAGTCGCTGGCCGAGGTTATTGGTTTACCCATCATCCTCACGTTCTTAGCATTAGTAATCCTGGCCATCATGGACACAGGCTTGTCGAAGTACCTCACCAGCGCTGGCTCAGTCAAGAGGGAGGCTAGAAACTGTTCAAAGGTAATGGCCCAGTCTCTGTCGATGCTGGTGCTTCTGCGCAGAGAAGCGGCGTGGTTGCTCCGTACCAGAACGGTGTCGTCGCCGATGTCCTCGCAGTGCAGCTTGTCTTCTTCATGCGAGCCTGCGCTCAGCACTGAGTAGGAGGACATGGAGCTATCATCTTTTGTGTCGTCGTCGGAAATGAGCATGGAAGAACCGGCTCCGTTGTCCCTGGGGGAAGAGTCTTCGAGCTTAATGTCTTCCATCTGCATGCCCAGGGTGCTGTCGGTGCAAACGGCCTCCTCATCGTTGGGGACGAAGCTGCTTTGGAACGGCTTGTGCTGCCCGAGGGGGTACTGCTGGTGCTCCTTCTTCTCAAACAGCTCGCCCTGGACAGTTTTGCTGCAACTGTTGCTGCCGCCGTCTGTCTCTTTTGGGGGCTGGACACTGAAGAGCTTACCAACCTCACCTATCTCCAAAAGCAAGCTCGTCACGGCAGCGGTCGCGTGGTACAGGTCTTGTTCATTGGGGTCTTCACTGAACATGTTGTACATTGTCTTGCACAGTTCAATGAACTGCCCCTAAACAGAGAGGGAGGAAACAGTAATGAGAGAGCGGAAAACAAACCAGCCTGAGATCTACTACATCAGTTTGTAAAGTCCGGAATGGAGGTATGACACAACAGTTTATGTGATTATCTGAAAAACCTAGAGGCAGTCTAGAAAGGTCTGTGACTGGGCAGGCCGATGCGGTCCCACTCTCAAAGCTATTCAGAGCAAACTATGTTCCTTCCAATGCAGGAAAAAACCTATTTTTCTGCAGCCACTGGAGGGCAACAGAGGGTGAAGAGTGAGACACTGCATTCACCTCGGTGGATTTTCTTGTAGGAATGATGCTCAGCATAATTAGGGGTCCAATAAAACTAATGGGAAGTAATGGAAAATGATGTAAGAGACCTGCAGCACTCTTTGGATTAGCGGTGGTAACTCAGTTGGATGCGAGCCTTCTGCAATTCAAAACTCAGCAATTAAATAGGAAGGAGATTTTCTCAGCGCTACCTTAAGCATTCTACAGGCAATAAACCTTCCCTAGGTGCTCTGGAGCCATCCCAGTGGGTCTCCTCCTCTGCAGCTACAGCTCTAAGGGGAATGACACTGACAGTATAAATTACAAAATGCTTCTTGCAGGTCATGTGTATCAGGCGTTATGAGCTCACGGTCAGAGCCGTATCATCCTTTGTCCAGAGATCAAAACCATGTGTTATCATTCCTGTATGTGTGGATCACATTTTTTAGGATGCTTTGGGAGCCAAACGCCAGTTACAGACTGTTAGAAACAACTAACTCCTGTGGAGCTGGCCACTGCTCTGGGGAAAAATAGTATCTGCCTCAAAATAACCCCTGTATTCAGTGGTGATGCATCCAATACTTACAGGCACGTGAGGAAAGTTTAAAATGAATGAAAAATAAGTCGGTGTCAGCAGAAGTACCTGATTCAGTTTGGGCAAGTCCTTTGCATTTTTTGCTTTGGATTTATTCTCTTGGCTCCACATTCTCAGGTAATTTCTGTTCTCTTGTGAGCTCTTCTTTCCTATTGCAAACACATTACCGAGAGATGCAGGAAAAGGCCATGAAGAAAACCTTAAATAAATACTTCTCTTTTTTTTTTCCATTTTCAAAAGCAGCATCTTTACAAGCAATGAAAGATGTAATTCAAATGGAGACACCACGCATACCTTTGTCTGTTTTCAGACTCACTGTAACAAACCCATCATCTACTCCTTGTTTGTTCCTGCTGTCTAGGCCAACAACTAGGAAGTGGAGGGGGCGGGGGGAGAGAGAGATCAGTGTGGATTTAGACACATACATAATTTTCACCTGTACAGTGCAAAATAAAGAAAATGTTGACGCTGCAGAGGACGCAGAGGAGAAAGGACATGGCTAAATGAGGATTTCTGCGTATTCTGAAATCTGCTGACAAATTCCACATGACTGGTAATAAAGTACTAAGACAAGGACCATCTT
The DNA here is from genome assembly GCA_022605575.1 of Laterallus jamaicensis coturniculus. Lineage (NCBI taxonomy): Eukaryota > Metazoa > Chordata > Aves > Gruiformes > Rallidae > Laterallus > Laterallus jamaicensis. The sequence goes on from JAKCOX010000005.1 coordinate 11,970,765, forward strand.
GGGGTTTGCTTGTGCTGTGCAGTGATTAGCTGGTGTTACCACAACAGTTTCTAGCGTGACGTATGCTTGGTGATTACATTAGTGCGTCATCTTTTGTCTATCAGGACTTGAAATTGCCATCTCTAGTCTTATTAATTCTTAGATGCATTTTCAACCAACCTTCTTTCCCCCTGTAATCCGAAGGATGGGCTATGTTTTTCTTCAATCAGAAAGAAATTTAACCCCCAATATCTCAAGAAAGGGAACGCTGTTTAAGACAGTGGTGATGAGACCCAGGTTCTCATTAGGGCACAAAAAGATTTCAAACTGCTGAACTACATTTTGATGTATATTTGGCTTCAGTTTTTTAGAATGTTTGAAGTTCTGATGCAAATATATCTTGAAAGCAAATGTATTTATGCACCTTCTCTGCTGAGGCATATATGCTGCACTTCTCACACAATTACTTCTAGGGCAACACACTGAGGACATTGTTCTGAGAGCACCTGTGCGATGCACACTCCAGTGGGGCTCTTGGTGTACACGCATGTGCATCACTAAGGACAGCAACGCATACACAACGACTACATTCTTCTTCTTAGAGAGAACACTTGGCTTACTGAGTCCAATCCAGTCAAGCAGTAGTTTGTGTGAAACACATTGCCTCCTCTTCCCATGCCCCAGACAGAAGATGCCTACCGTGTGTACATTCTGGTGTGATGTCTTCAAAAAAGTACTGAGTAGCTTCAAAAGCAGAGTCTGGCTCTTCTTGCTCAGGGGACGGATCTAAGCAACAGAGTAAAACCCTTGCATCAAAAATTCCACCCTTTAATTACAAACTGGAAGATGCTTCCATCAATTCATTTAGAATGTCAGCTTCTAGAAGTAAAAGTGTGAAGATGTGATGGGTTAGGAATCATCTCTTTTTGGCCCACTGAGATGAACAGCTGGACCTGTACTGCCTCCTCCCCCAGAGCCAAAACTCACTAAGGCGTTTGCCTTCAGAGGCTGGCTTGCCCACTGGCCCATGACTGCTGTCATTACTTCTGTGCAGCTGGGCAGGGTACGGCATGATTTGCTATGATCTTACCAGTCCCTGAACACCAGAAGCTGCACCCTTAACAACGGATCTCTTCCCTTACAGCTCAATAAAACTACTGTTTTCCAGTTAAACTGCGAACAGCTCGAGCCCACAGAGCCAGATGGGAGCGCTCAGGGACACATGTTCAAAGCACAAGAAGGTGAATATCCTCTCAAAGCTTTCAGAAATCATTACCAGAGGATGTAAATGTGCACAAGATTATTAAACTACCTCAACAGCTGCAACATACTTAAATCCCAGATTCTGTGAGGACACCAGTAGTTTCTTTATGGCACGTGTGTGACAAGCTGGAGAAGATTTAGAGTTCCAGGTGCTAATTTTCTTCAGACACAAAACTATTTTGAGGCCTGAACTGCCTTTCTCACTGAGTCCAAGATTTTGTACAGCACCCTGGAAAACACACCTATGAAACAATCTGGAGCTTCACTCTGCAAACAGTTGTACCAGCACAGAGAGAAGACTAAGAAGAGAGCCTGGGGACAGAAATGAGTAGCCAGGAGAGCAGGAGGGGCGTGCAGCAACATTTTAAGCTAGCTTCACTGTGAATAAAGTGCATTACAGTAACAAATGCTGAAGAACAATGTATTCATTATGCATGGGGGAAGCACCAACCCCAACTAAATAGGCAAGAGACATACAAATGTGGGGGCTGGAGTGATAGAGGGCTTCGTGGGTCCTTTCAGACATTCCAAATTCATGTCTAGTTATGGCAGAAGGTCTCTATTTTACTGCTGGAAAAACAGCTACAGTTGGGCTGTAGCCCAAAAATTAATTCTTAATTGGGAAAGCCAGTCATAAACAACTCCACTCCCAATTTCTGAGATGACAGCTATTTTCACTTTGTTTACTTACCAGGCAAGACATGCATTTTATACAGTAGCTTCAGCTTCTCTGTGAGATCTCCATGGCATGCTGCACCTAAACAGCATTACACATAGTATGTTAATGATACTGAGGATTCAATGCCATTTATTTATTATTGCTACAATGGCTTTTTAGAAGCCACTACGCTCACTCTGGGAAGCACTGTACTCCCCTCACAGCCTGAGATCATACGGCAGTCACTTGACTTCTCACATCATATGGTCTGCAGTAGAAATAGCAAGAGAACACAGACCACCTTACCCTGGAGTTTGTGCTTCAACCTTGGCTTATAACACTCAAAAATAATCTATGACCAATCAGAAAGGCCTCCAGTTAAGATGACATTTTTGTGTGGACTTCAAACTTTCTGATCTGAGGATCCAACAATAACATCACATGATTTAGAACAGTAAAATATTTTTAAAAAAATAAAATTCAAGTAAACAATATTTATTACAGCTTAACCAGGGGCTAAACTGCCGTTCAGGCAATACTTTCTAGCGACTTATCTACCTCAACTACTTCTTTCTGGTCTACAGCACAATTAGCTATCCCTTCTAAAATAATGGATAATCAGACATCTTACATTTGTTATAACACATAATTCATTAATCTGCAATTAATTAGGTTATACAGAGATTTATTTTACTTTACAGGCTACCGTGTCAACTTACCTCTGCTATACAAACTCTGAAGTGTGGTTTGACAATTACTAACAATCAGAGTCTACTGTAAAGCTTAAGACTATAGAAAATATGGACATTAGACCAAAGAACTGAGCACATCTACACTGCCCATTTATTTTGCTTTCAATCTGCTCTTTTTTAAGCTCAAAACCTACTTAAGTTCCTATCTGGCATACCACACAGTGCAGATAATGCACTATCTTCTGGTGAAGATATGCCTTAGGTGACGCACCCAGGTACCACGTGAATGTCCTGCTGCTACAGGTGACACAAAATAACCAAAGGAGAGAATGGGGGAGGCCAGGGCATAGGATATCATAGAATCATAGAATGGCATGGGTTGGAAGGGACCCCAAGGATCATAGAGCTTCAATCCCCCTGCCACAGATAACCTCTACCAGAGATGTTATCTGGACTCTCTCTGATAGTACACTCTGTGTCCTTCCCCTGTTAGAGATCAGAAGGTTGTACTAAGGAAGAAGAGCCTACTGATAATTCACAGGAGCTGCCCGACAGCCAGCTGCAGCGGGCTACCCCAGACCTGAGGACTGAAGCTCTGTACAACAATAATTAAAAAAAGAAATCCCAAAGAAAAAGGCTGGATACCTCAGCTCAGAACATCATTTTGACCAGCACACTGTGGTTCAGAGAAAGTTTCATAGGACAGAATTCAGTAGCATCCTGCAGACCCAGCTGAGGGCTGGTGAACAGGACTGGGGAGGTGGTATTACCATTCTTAGTCCCAACCAGAAACACTTCTTTCCTGACACTCTGGAGTCACAGATCTTAAAACGTTCAACAGGTCTTGTCTCTTTGTGGTGTGAGTCTTGGATGATACATCACCAGCTTTTATCCATAAGTTTTAAATGCACTTTGTAGTGAGAGAAGAAACTGTGCTTGGAAACGTGTGACTACACCCTTTGATTCTTTCTACCTGAAACAGCAACGGTAAAAACTCTTCTTTGAGGCCATTAACAAATTGATTAGACAGGTTAGAATTTTATTCTGTCCATATAAAATTTAGTAGCAATATAAAAGTGTTGGCTTCAGTTGCCCCTCTTGTGACAACAGGGGCACGGAGTGTTTGTACAGCTTGAAGAGCGCAAAGTATAACACACGGCTTTCTGAACACCCCCCTGCAACCCGTGACTTGGAAAAGAGCTGTGTTCAGGAACAAAAAAAACCCCACAGAACAGGCTGGCACTCCTTGAGACATAGTTTCCATGGTGCTGACTTTTGCACAAGGCAGTGGTGCGTGCTGCAGTGACTGGAGAGGTGGAAGGGCTGCATGCTCAGAGAAGGGAGCCCTGAAAAAATGTTACGGGCAGCAGGGGGGCCACTTTGAGTCTACATGGCCATCAGCCTAGTTCACTAGGATCCCGAACTAACATCTGACATGCTGTAATGAAGTGTGGTATGGTGGCACAGGTAAGCTGCTTCATGAGCAATACCCTGAACGTGAGGCTGACAACCCTGAGCAGCACACATCCTAGAGCAAACTCATCACAATCACTCCTTTGTGTGAGTGTGCAGTAACTTGACAGAGACTAAATATACAGAAGAATATGCCAGATTGTTCCATCTTTGCTCAGCTCAGGCCCTAGAGGCAGCTGTAGGTAGGTGGTTCTTGAGCTATTTGCTGCAGGGACCAGGAAAGGCAATGAAAAGGAAATGGCAATTGCAGGTTGCACTTAGAGTGCTCTCACATCTGAAAGCTTTCATGCCAACATAGAAGAAAAGGCCATGAGCCTGCACAGGGACACACAGCATCCCTTTTTACCTCCTCTTCATGATGCTCCTAGGAGTCAGCATCATCAGTGAGGCTTCAAGGGAACAGATCCCTACAGCTACATGGGCTCTGGCCATTGAAAGAGCAAGCTGTGAAACAGAAATGTGTCAGCTGCCATGGATATCAACAATCACCCTTTGAGCTGGGCCATGCCTACAAAGTCCTTGAACAGGGCCCTTCCTTTAAGAAAACTAGACTTGTGTAACCAGGGCTGGAGTCCAATACTGCTGCTGGGACACAGTAAGGAGAGGGGACCATACCCCCCCGTCACCCCCAGAATTCCCATCCTCCAACCATGCTTTCCAGACAGCCACAAGGAAGAGATGACACATGTGCCTTGATCCAACAGAAGACATTCATCATTTCAAAGATTTTCCTAGCCACTGCATATTGGGCAGACTGAAGCAGCTGATGTTTGTGGTATTTTTATTAAGTCCTGGGGCATGGTGAAATACCGTCAGATCCCATGCTGTTGCTGCTGACTGTGCTGTCCTTGCTACCATCATATGCTTAAACTAAAACGGGCTTGGGAAGGTTGTCTTGAAAAATAGTTTCAAGCTCTACCACACTGGGCTTCACTTCTGAAAACACATGTGGTATTGCAGAACGAGCAAATGCAATTGTTTAGCCCACTGAAGAGTTTATTTCAGTCACACTGGCTTATAGCCACACGCATGCGTTTTACATTCACTTCTGTTCATAGTGCTTAACTCTGTCCCTTGTTTTTACTACTCATTCTTGGCTCCTAACCAATAACTGGGTGATTGGGATTAACAGTATCCTGTAAGCAGCATCAGTAGTTAATCCATGGGTCACGTCTCAAAAGGCCAATAAGTGTTACCTGGCAAATAGTCCCTCAAATACAGTTCAGAACTGGTTTTTGGGTGGTGCCAAGAGGAGGCATGTAATCGGTTTTACTGTCCCACAGCTATTTTGCACTGTGAGAGACCAAGTATTACCATTGCTGCACAGATGTTTTAATGCAAGGCTGCAATTGGTGCCCTAACACTTCAAAATACTGTTGCAAAGACTGGGAACCTTCTCTCTCTCAAAAAGCATCCCTATGTAAAGCTCGAAGACACATCAGGTTGCCTTGAAAAAAAAACAACAAGATGGTGAGATGTTGGTCACTTACAGGGAATAATTCCTGCTAAATTCAAACAAGGGGTGGCCAACTTCCACCTCATCTTTACTTCTTCATTTTAACCCTGGGGCTTGCATATTCCCTTTGTGATACTGACTTCCATGTCTGGAAAGCTTGCCATTAATGACATTCAGCTTCGCCATCTGACCTGCGCCTCCGCTTTCTCCTTTCCAGGTAACTTCCATCTTGCCCTTTGTCTCAGCTTGCAATTTTGGTTATTGATTTCCAAAGTAATATTGGTAGTACTCCTCACTGCACATACTGTGAGGTGCCAGAGTACCTTCTCCTCACCCAGGGACATGTGGGCTGTGAGCAGGCTTCTGAAGAGAAATGCTTTTATTCAGGTGCAAATGGAACTAGCATCCTCACTCTATCCTTTCCCTGGCCCCTACACATGCACATATGTTTCTCAAAAGCCTTCTTCCTGAACAACCAAGGGAGCAAATGCTGCCCACTCCCCTCTGCAGAGCTGGTCACATTGGCAAAAGGTATGGATTCTCAACTTCTACTGGTGAGAAGCATACTCCTGGCTTGTATCAAGAGCTGTGTGGCCAGCAGGACCAGGGAAGTGATTGTCCCCCTGTACTTGACACTGGTAAGGCTGTACCTCAAGTACCAGGCTCAGTTTGGGGCCCCTCACTACAGGACAGACATGGAGGTGCTGGAAGGTGTCCAGAGAAGGGCAATGAAGCTGGTGAAGGGTCTAGAGCACAAGCCTTACGAGGAGCTGAGGGAACTGGGATTGTTCAGCCTGGAGAAAAGGAGGCTGAGGAGGGACCTTATAGCTTACAACTACCTGAAAGGAGGTTGTACTGCGGTGGGTGTTGGTCTCTTCTCCCAAGTAACAAGTGATAGGACAAGAGGAAGTGGTCTCAAGTTGTGCCAGGGGAGTTCAGAGTGGAAAATTTTTTTTCCCCACCAAAAGAGTTACCAAGCACTGGAACAGGGAAGTGGTTGAGTCACTATCCCTGGAGGTATTTAAAAGATGTGTAAACATGGTGCTTTGGGACATAGTTTTGTGGTGGACTTAGCAGTGCTAGGTTAACAGTTGGACTTGATGATATTGAAGGTCTTTTCCAACCCAAATCATTCTATGATTTTTTGATTCTAACTTCCAGGGAAAATTTAAGGAGCAGATAACGAAACGTAGTGTCACAGAGGGGAAAACTACAAAACATGCCAGACTCTCCTGAAACACTCTGATGAGAAGTAATCACACCATTAAGCACACAAGCTATAGGTCATTTTTCTGTTGAGAGTGAGCAGTCAGAGAAGTCCTCAGACCCTAACAGAGGTGTAGTTCTGTGTGGTCCTTCCCACAGTGTGTCACGTCACTGGCTAATGTAGTTGCACCTACTGGAACCAGCTTAAACCCCAGTGGGAACCACTTGACAAGCATGATAAAATCAGCATGAACACCTCTTGGAACAAAGGTGACTTATGCAAATTGGCGCACACCAAGCTCATTATCTGGTAGCTAATATAACATCTCTATTTCTGAAGGACTGATCCCCTGCAGAAACAGTTTTGGTCAGATTGAGAGTGCTGTGAACTGTCCTTACTTAGCCCGGAGACGAACTCGCGGAAGTTGATGAGCAAGTCTCCATTTTCATCGAGCAGCCTGAACAAGCGTGCAGCTAACACATCCGAGTGCGTTCCACAGGCCCAAGGGAAGAGGAGAGCGAACATCCCCTTGAACTGCTCAAAGTCAATCCGGTACTGCTCCAGGTAAGGCAGGCTGGGATCATGCCGGTCAACAGCGTTGCTGTTTCCTCCCCAGTAGCAGCTAGTCAGATGTTCTGCCTGAACAGAAGGCAAATGCTGTGTCATCACCTCTGTTAGCAACTCCTATCAATGATTAAAACAAATTCCAAGTAAGTCATATACACACATCCTTACAACACCACAAGACTAGCGGATATATTTCCATCTACCTACCCCCTGCACTTCTGCAAGAGCTTTCTCCTCTAACCACTACAGAGAAACATCCCTCTACAAAGAAAGAGGATAAAGCAAAACTGTTTCTGCCTCCCAGGCAGATGAAACATGAAATACCTGTTTTGAACAGAGCAGCGAGCAGCTGTGACTTGCATACATACGCTGGCTTGCTCTGCTTAGTCATGCCCTTCAAGTTCAGCACCCAGTCAAGTCAGAAGGGGATGGACTCTCGTGAAATCTTTAATTTCAAACCATATGAAAATAGTTGTTTATTTAATGTATTTTTTGTTGAACTGTAGAGTCTCAAAAATATCCTGCTCTTTCAGACAGTGAAAGTTCCCGATTTTGGGGGAATCTAATTCGGAAGCTTAGAGGACAATCCCAGCACTACACAGGGATCCACTGGGGTGGACTGTCTGGCTTGCTCTGATTCCATGGAAGAGTGAAAGAAGACAGTGCAGGTTCTGGACAATTCTAAAACCTGATACTACAGATGGGAAGTTGAAAAGAAAAACTCTTCATGGTATACTTAAAAAAAAATCTCCAATATGACAAAACAGAGGAAGAAAGTGTCTCATTTCAAGGCCCTGTACATGAAGGTGAAGCTAAAGCACCTTAACGGCTCACCTTTAAATGTGTGGATCTAATGGTATTGCTGTGTAACAACTTGAGAGACACATCACTTTGTGACACTAAATTTCCATGTAATGCATTAAAGCATTAGCAACGGCAAAAATAAGTTGTTGTGATACTGAGGTAACAGAATAGAAGTTCCTCTGCTAAATTCCAAAACTTGGGTCAGGTAGAGAGACATAAATATAAGTTTCTAAACTTCAAAAGTGTCTGTCAGTTTTTCATTACAGTAGTTATCTATTTTTTTCCCCATTAACGAGCAGGTTAGTGAATTACTTATTTCTGAGCTCTTAAAAACCAGTTGGTGGGTTTTGTTTTGCTTTTTTTAGTTGAACTTTGTATGACAGTACCAAACAGACACAACCTGGCCTTTAGAAAAAGACACTGCCCATATCAAAAAATAAATGTTTGCATTTCCTGCAGGCACAAGATCTTATCTTCACTTGGCTTTACCTTGAAAAGAGCATACAGTTCCTCCAGTTCATCGATAGTGAAAGAAGTCTCTGTCACAATAGTTCGTACCTTTTGAAATATAATATTAACAGTTACAGATCTGAAATCCACGTCTCACTGAAAAGCTGACTGAAATTTTAGAAGCTGACTGACCTCAACCTTTGCCAAGAGTGCTACTTCAGTACTTACCACATTGCGCTTTGTAGTATCTTCGAGGGTTTGGATAACTTTCAGCCTTTGCTTGAATCTCATTTGTTCAATTAAATCTGCTCTGATACTTCCAAATTTCTTAAAAGAGAAAAAGCAGTACAGGATATAGCCTGTGTATTAATACTTGGAATACTTAGCTTGCCTTTAACACATTTCAAAAATGAATTTAATTATGTGATATACCACATATGGTATATTTTAAGAACTGCTGTTACAAGATTTTTCTAACACATGAACAAGTTAGACTTTAGCAGTGTATCACTAGATTTTATTTTTCCCCAATAACTTATTTTCATTTAATTTGAAAGCTCTTTATTAAGTTACAAATGCTCACATTTCAAACCATAATCTTAGGCAGAAAAATGGCTTGGTAAATCTCTATGATTAGATTGTTTCATAATTCCTTCTGCAGGGTTTTATTTCAGCTTGTCCTGGAATATCTCTTAGTTGCTAGAGAGAGAGAGAGGAGGTATTTACACTAACTGGGTCTCTATCTGCTGAAACAGTACAACAGTCCATACATTCATGAGGATCTGATACCAAGCAGCAAGAATACAACTTCCATTGGGAAGAAGATGATTCTGTAAAGCCCCCAAACCTTCTCTTCAGAAGTTTTTTCCCCCCAATGCATTTAACAGTCTCAGGGAGCTCCTATGTACACAACAGAAGCAGCCTAGGGGAAAACCTATTAGGAGTAACATTCCATTCCTTTGTATGCAGAGGAATGCCTAATCCCCAAGATTTATTCTTGTAAACTGTAAGTAGTAGTTTGTTGCCATCAAGAAAAAACTTGAGAGACACTTAAAAACACACAAATGACCAGCAGGAACAATAATGGCAGGCCAAGTATGTCACACACAGAATTACAAGGGAGCAGCACAATACACTTGCATACAGGATGGATTTATATTTCCAGTGCAGGTGCACCTACATTATAAAGTCATAATTTGCTAGCACATTCTACTGTGGTCAAATCAACACTAAGGCTGCATTTATCTGTAGAGCTGTGTACCATTCACATGGATCTCAGGAATAAAAAGATGTTTCATGCCCTCAGAGCGTTTTGCAAATAAAGCAGTTTTTTGAAAAAGAGGAATCTAGATAAACATCCATGCATATTAAACATCCCAGAAGCCACAAAACCTTGGAGAGAGAGGTCTTTAGTGGCTCTAAGGCCACATCTATTCCAGTAGTCAGGGTCTAGTCTCTGGTCCAGAGGCCAAATGAGATGGTCTGTACAGAAAAGGACGGTTGCATGCAATTACCTTCTGGGAACGGTGCCCTGCCCACTCTCACTTTCAAATCATATAAGGAATGGTTGGAAGCATGTCACTTGTTCTAGATCAAAACCGTATCAGACCTTTGAGTGTCAGCTGTGTGTTTAAAACAGCCAAGATCCAGACACTACTATAGAGGCAGCTTAAGTGTTTAAGGCCTAATTTTTCCCATATGAACTAACATAGAAATCAAAAGATTTAAGCACGTAACAGCTCTGAATATCTGAGCCTCCACTCCATTGACAGCCAGTGAGCTATGCACAGGCTTTCAAAGCTACAGAGATCATGCATTATTTCAGTCACATCTATTGTAATTATTATAACGCCAGGGTCTATGGCTTCTGAATTAGTTGCATAATTAAAAGAAAATGTAAGAGATTTCTTACTAAAAAGTATTTTCAGCAAATGAGAAAAGACACTGGCAGGGTAAAATGTACTTGTTACGTCTATTTTCTTATTTCAAGAATGCTTCTTTTAAAAGTGTAGTCAGTTCAATATCATCAGAGAGGGGTGCTAAATGCTTAATTACCAAAATACTCCTCTGTATCACTTCAGCTTTCACTGGAGACTTCTTGTTATATGCATCTGGCATGATTACCACCTAAGAGCTGGACAGGATCAGAGCATGATGGAACACAGCTCTTCATAAAACAATCCAAATATTGTGCTTTTGCTAGTGCTACACCTTCACTGAGTTCTCAGACTCGCCATGCTCCCATATAACATAGGACAGCCTTCAAGGGACAAGGCTTTCCCCTCCTTGGGGGTGGTGCATGTGTGTGTGTGAGGGAGGGCAAGGGTCTCCAAGAAATGGTGTTTTTTCAGTTGTAGGTCTTCCTATTTTTTTGTAAGCAACAAATGTCTAGAAGATTAAGGACAGATGGTTACACAACAAGTACCTTTAATTGCTATTTCTAGAATTTAAGCTAATATATACCTACCTACCTCTCTTTTTGTAGCTACAACAAAGCTAACACTGAGTTCCCAACCCTGACTGCATACAACTAATGGAGGAACAGTCATTGAGTAACTGATGCCTTCAAGTTCTTTGGTTGTTTTATCTTGATAATATACTATTGAACTGTTGGGGTTTTTTTTTAAATAATCAAATCCACCTCTACCACCTCACCTGAAATTAACTCTCTCTTTGCAACCAACACGTGCTTCCCTCACAGATCTTTGCCCCGCATCCTATTTGTTTTGCCTCATTATACTGGAGGACAGCTGGCTATTTATCTAGAAGCAGCTACATGGTCCTGTGCATAAGCCCCAGAATGACAGACTGGCTCTGCATAGCGTCAGGTTATTCATCTAGAAGCAGTTTAGCCACTACAAGCTGTCTTCACAATGAGGAAACTGGAAAAATACAAGGGGAATAGGATTTCACTGAACCATCCTTCTCGCTATTGTAACACTGCGGCAAGGAGAAGAAGGATAGAGATCTAACGAGCCAGTTTGCCCTTCAGCACAGAATACACAAAGGACTACCTACCTGCCTGTTAAATAGGCATCATGTTATTGAAGCAAGGAGTTTTAAGAGACAGAGGAGGTGCCTCTGAAACAGCTGTCATATTGCCAAGAATGACCCTACATCTTGAAGTAAAAGTGCTATTTTACTCCGTATGCCAACAGAAGAAAAAAAGGAAATAGAGGAGAATAAAGTTATTAAATTTTTTAAAAAGATTAATATGGCAATGTAGTCACCAGGGGTATTTTAACTGATGGTTTAACTGAGGCTTCAGCTCATTCACCTGCAAAACCCCTTTGCAAATCGGTTTGCAAATTTTAGGCTTTTTACAAGCTTTGTCCTGTGTTTTCAAGGCAGGAGTTGTAACAGGCTCCTTTCATTTGAAAATGAATACAGACTACAGAAGCCAGTGGTCCATGCCCATAATCAGCTGTCATTGATATATTTTCTCCCCTGTCCAACTGAAAAGGGGAGCGACAGACTGACTGATGGGCATCTGGCCTCTAGTCAAGGTCAAACCACCACATCAGCACTTGCTGGGGAAGACTATGACAAAAAAAAAAACCAAGTTCTACTGATAATAGGTCCTCTGAAGTCATATATATTTCAGCTTGGAAAAGCATGAAAAAAGCTTAGATGAGAATTAGCCTTTTTTGAATTACAAGTTCTACCTTTTCTCTGTAAATGACTTTTTGGTTGTAGGCAGCTCTCCTTTGATGCTGCAGGCTTCTATGCAAACAACTCCAATGAAAAGTGTTGGTTAAAAGAAAAAGAAATACTAACAGCTCTCTGCTGCTCCATTTCAGGCTTCTGAGATGAGTCTGTATTTCTTTTAATTGCTTTCAGTTCCAAGCAAAAACAAACTACAGAGTATCAAATTCCTCTTTAAAGCAGTAGTGTGGGTCTGCAAGTTCCCATTAAGGAACCATATCCTACCTCATAGGAAGACTTGATCAGTCTGAAGATATCCACCTCAGGGTATGGCTCTACATCATCACTGAGCAGTGAGTGAAGATGAGGAATGGGTGGAAGAGTGCTGTCCTTATTGGTTACGCTGTCCAAATATCTAGTGGGGACAAAAAGAAAGAGCAATGGGAATCCCAAGATTCAATTGCACACCCTCCCTTCTGAGGGTTAGTACAGGTTACAAATAGATTATTAAATGTAAAAATTATCAAGCCACTCTCTGCTAATGAACTATGTTATTTTTGACATGAGTAATTTGACAAGTCCTAACACTGCTTTTTCTCAAAGAGGGCTAAGGTAACACTGGTAATTCACTATTCTTATCAAAAACCAGTTCAAACATAGCTAGTTACAAATGAGTGGCTTATTTCAACAGGTTTATTGCTTCTGGCTGCTTAAATATGCTAAGGAAACTGGGAACAAGGGGCAGTTTACTTCAGTCTACATAACCCCATCCTACCACTGCACATCCCCACTATAAGGGGCTTTAAGGGCGTCTTCCCTCCATTGGTGCAATGCCTGTCTTCTACCCTACAGCTGCAGAACACTTAAATTCTCACCAAGCACTGGGGCTTGCTGCAGAGAAAACACAACCACAGCTGTCTTAATTCCAAAGAAATGGAAACCAGACTTCAGCAAGGCTATGCTAATGAAATTTATTAGGAAAAAAATCCAAAGTTTGAGCAGCATCTTGAAAAGGAAACACTACTACCAAACACAAGGAAATCAGAGGTCATACTCTGAGTATTCGTTTGTTTGAAATGACTCAATCCACTCCATCCATCAGCCTCTGGTCTCACTGACCTCTATTCATGCAGGAGCCTACTTAACTCTTCTGAGCTCTGTTTAGTCCATTCCCAAAACAAGGTTTTTCCCTTAGCAGCATTTAAAAGGCAGCAGGCAAAAGATGAAGTAACAAAACCAACTAAAACAATAAACCAAAATAAGTTTCTATAACCAGGCTTGTGAAGTTCATTTTGATGTCTCAAATGAAGAATTTCTATCTTGTTAGTCCCATAACACTATTTTAAGGTAACACAAAGAGTCTCTTACATGGGTGAAAGGGGAGTCTGACTGTGTAGAAGATTTACTTGTATTGTACTGGTTTAAATTGAGCATTTCAACACAGAACAATGTAAATCAGAAAAGTAAGCAAAAAGAAAAACAAATTGAAGAGACTTTATTGTCTGTAATAAATACCTTCCCAAGACTGTCATGGCTTCTCCATCATCTTTACAGATAAGCAGCTTGTCTACATTAGTATCGAGGACAGCGAGCGCTAATTGAAATATCACCTTTATTCCTTCACAGAAGAAACAATCCACAACCACCACTGCACTTTCAAATGGCATTACACTGAGGAAAAGAGTGAGGAACCAGGACAGGGAAATGGTGGATATTACACCCAAGTCCTGCATGCAGTCATAAAGCTGTGGCACATAGTCTCGAGCCAGCTCTTCAAAGACACCCTGATCCACCAGTGCTCCTGTTGAAAATAGATAATGTTGTATATCCATTAATTTGGGAGCAACTGACCACATTGCCATTTAGGAGAAAAAATATGCATACGTGACATATATATATACATATAATGTTATATAAATACAAAGCATAAGAATATTCTACACATTTGCTCACTTTCAGATAAATAACAGATTCTATTCCACTACTGAGCTGTGCACACAAACTGAACTGTAATAAGGTTATTTGTTTAATTATACAGTTCATAAGTGCTAACAAAGGGTAAATTTGTGAAGCTGTATCATGGCTTTACTAATTAGAATTAAGATTTCTTGTTGTCACCTGTTAGAGGCAGCCAGGGTGACTCTGAGGGTTTGGATTTCTTTCAAGAGAACCAACCCTGTGTTATGTGTATCCATGCCGTAACATCAGTGTCTTAAGCAGGCAGGGAGAGCAATTTCCAAGGCTGAATGGGTATCTCAAGTACATGTGAGCTACAGCAAAGACAGTTTCCATGATAAACTTTCACAGACACAAGGAAACTGTGATCTAACTGCAGCAGCTTTCATATACTTGTGCCCTTTCAAATCAGAGGTAAACAGGCACAAAGACTTGTATGGCAAACTGCCAAAGGTCCTGCTTCCACCTCACCTTAATTAGATCACCGGATCATCTACAATTAAAATGTTAGCATACTTTCTCTTATTTCCTGTTTTTTAAGCCCACTTTAGAATGCCATATAATTCTAAGTGAGTGAAAAACTACTATCACAGTATCTCTTCAGGGAATGCTTCTAGGCTCCTGAGGAAGTTGCCTTGCCTCCTGCAATCACAGCTGTATCTCTGCCATATGCACACCTACACACATGCTTGTTTCAATACAAACTAATTTGGATATTTTTTGTACTGTTGTTTAGGAATAAAATCCCCATAACCTACCAACAACTCTCGTGTTGTAGTAGTCAGGTAGCATACGTTCACAAAGAGCCACCAGCAGCCAGAAAGCTTCCTCTTCTTTTGCATAAAGGAGGAGTACTGAAGTGACAATATTCATAGCCTAAAGGAAAGAAAAACATAAGCATGCTTACAAAAAGCTATGCACATCTCTCAGCATGCCCTGCTAGTACTTCTGTTACAGTAAGCCCTTGTTTCAAATCCCTCTGACTTCGTTATTAATCCAAGTCTGCAGGCCTGAGGCTTCACCTCACAGCATGATACACGTATTGGTGTACTTAACATAGCCAAACACTTGTGTACGTGACTGAAGAAATAGGAGCATAAGGAAAGAACTGGAATTCCAGCAAGTGAAGGAGTGCCAAGGTATTTCAGTTACCTGACAATATCCTATGTTTGGATTTCTGAAAGCATAAGCTGTCAAGACTCTCCTTAGAGCAGCAATACCCATCTCATTCTGGAAAGCAGGGTGTTCCGGGAGGGAGCGGTGCAGATCCCTCTCTATCTCTTCTGTAGCAAGATTATACTTCCCCATTGATTTCTCCACTAGGTCCTCATAATAGCCTGGGTGAGTGGCCATTTCATTAATGGCTCCTGAGAGTGGGAGAACAGTATTAAAACCAGAAACCAAGGTTTAGCAGATACAGTATCCCAACATAGTGATCTCCTACTACATTTTTACCCTTGAAGAACACCATGAAGCACTGTGAAAGCAACATGAAATGTTATTTTTGTAAAGGTGACTAGGTGCTTAGGTAATTGAGGTATTGTCTCTTCTTGTCTTCTCCACTAGAGGCATTTTATAGTGAAGTTAAAAAAAGCAAAGTAGATAAAGCCTGTCTCTCAGCCAGAAAGAAGCAGGAGGCATGAAGAACAAACCAGCTGTGCCATCACATGGCTTCACAAGCACTCTCTGCAGCTGGCTGTGGGTTTCATTATCATAAATAACTCCAAACATGCTCCTGAGAAAGCTACTTGCTTTGGGAGTAATGTTTGGTTGCAGTAAATACCTGATCCAAAAGCAAAGGACAGGACTCCTGAACTCTATTCCTGCTCCTGAAAATGACTGTCATCTTGGGCAGGGCACTTCGCCTGTCTCAGGGATACTACCACATGCTCACAGAGTTGCTACGAGATTTCACTGCCGACTTTAGAGCTTCTCTGGAAATAGAATCTCAGTAGCACAGGAAATCAAGTGTCAGCAGCACAAAACAATGCATGTGAAAAATACTAGTAATACATGCACCATGAAAATTGGTCCAAACTAGCTACTAATCAGACACAGGACAGATCTGTGCATTCCCACATATCTTTTCTGAAAAGATTTGTTTAATGCCCAGCAGCAGAGAGATGTGGAAGATGAATCATTGTTAGGGAAGAATCATACCCTAAATGGTGTAGGAAGCTGTGGCAACTATCCTGGGGAGGGTCAGCACTAAAGAAGGCATACAGTTAAGTGAAAGGTAACAAAGAAAGCCTGAAGGTATGAACTGATTTACATATAGCTAGTATTAAAATGAGTAAAATTCTTCAAGTTTGAAAAATGCTTAAGGAGACACAGACCTAGAGAATCCTTGATGGCAGAGAAGATGGACAGAAATATTTCCTCACCATTTTTCATATACTTAGGACACCTAATAAAATGATAAAGTAACTTCTTTATTACTTAAAAAGAGATACTGGTTGTTCCATGCAACACACTGAAGTGTTGCTTGTTGTGAAGGCCAAAAGCTAAATTAGATTCAGAAATTATCGAGTGGAAAGTTGGCCTGCTGTGGTTGTTCATTATCTAAAAGCCCCTAGACTGCTGGCTTCTGGTAACAGCATGCATTCTGCTTTTTTTATATTCTTCCCTAATTATTTAAGTCTGAGAAAGAGCATTCACTGGTCTAAACAGAACCCTTGTTTAAACCAGTCTGGTGCCTCCTAACTATCACAGCCTTACTTGCTCCAAGTATTTTTGGATGCTTATCATCTGCAACTTTAAACATCCTCGAAATCCTTTCTTCCCTCCTGCTTTCCCTTGTATCCCACCGTCACGTTCAAATTAATACCTACCTGAAAATAGTAGCCAGAGTTCCCCTCTCATGCTTTCTGGAATGCCCTTCAGCACAAGGTCTCTGGTTTTCTCTGTACGATACATACAGACTCCTTGGCCATATTCAGCAAAGTGAATCTTCCAGGCCTGTTCCTTCAAAAACTCTTTAGCCTAAAAGCAAAGCCAGACAGACATAAAGATGCAATTTCTCTTTCTGACACTGCCCCACTGAAACACTACATGCTTGAAAGCCTACAGTGTCTTAACTTTCCAAGTGAGCAAGGAATAACATGGCCACAGTCCAGTTTTCTTCATGGGCTGCCTCCTCCCATTTCCTAAGTGCTATTAAAAGAGTATTACTGAAGCAATTGTGCTTAAGAGCCTGCATACAAGCTCTCCTTCATTTACATCCACATTTGCTTTTTAATGTAGCAGTTTGCATTGGTAAAACAACAGCACGTTCAATGCTTTATTTCTGTGAAAAACATTTGCCTCTTATCTGTCCGTGGAAAAACGAAACTCTTCTGGGTCAGAAACATGCATTTTCAAGAAAACATAATGTAACGACTTTTTCAGTATGGTACAGCACTCCAAGGTGTATTTTACCAGCTTGGGGTTGAACTCCTCAGGTGACCTCCGACGATACATTGTCATTAAAGCTTGAGTTGCTGTTGGAATACCATTGTCATTGAGATTGAACTGTCGCTCTCCCTCTGACTCGGAGCTGAGGCTTTTGTGTGGGCTGGCAGAAATTAAGCTACTCGATCTTGTAAACACCTGCAGAAAGCCATGACAAGCAACAGGGTCAACTTTTTACTTAATCTTCAAAACTTACGCATGCCAACAAAACCTGAGCAAATTGCATCACCCAGGTATGTTTGCAGGCTGAGCATGAGACAAAAGAAATTGAGCCAGTATAGAACAGTGAAAGTGTTTCCAGTTTCCCAATAGTTCCCTCCCCGCCAGGTAAACAGATCTTGTCATTAGAATTGTTATTTAAGTAGCCCTGGGCAATTAAACAAGCTCCCTTGGTCAGTGCCATAGTACTCTTTGAAACCACAGGCAGCTCCTCTACTGTCCAGAGTGCAAGATTTATATATAACATATATTCATATATGCTTGCTTATACAGACATACACAAAATATTTTGTTGCTCTCACTTAAAGAAATTCTAGTAGAAAATGCAATAATGACAGATCATGACTTTAAAGAAAAATATTTTGAAGAAAGAGTATTTTCTGCCCTACCAAACAGCTTAAAAAAATTAAAATGTCACATATCAGTTCACACTAAAAGCCTGACATGGGAATTAGGAGTCACGTCATTAACTTAATATTTGCAATTACCAATTTGTGTTTCTAATTCAGTTGGAAGAATACTCAGATCCACTTTGGGCAAAGGTAAGGTAAAATTTCAGCATTATATCTTTATGCATGTGTGCTCTGGCACACAACTACAGTACCACGCTGATTATACCTCAACATCAACAAAGTACAACAAGTAGAAAACTGACTTTCAGGAATGAGATGGCAAAGAGGGATTAGTATCGCTGCGAGACCAATGGCCCAGTACACACTTGGAACGTGAGAACTACCTACACAAAAGCAGATAGATACACTACAAAAGCCTTTACTGCTTTGAGATCTGAACTGCTAAACTTGGCTGGATTTAACAGATTTGATGAGGTGGTGATATGAAACACCTACATTTTATACATAAAACCTAGAAATTCAGCAGAAGCCTTGATATTCAAAGCACCCAAGAAAGGCTTGAGAAAAGCTTATCTAGTCATATCTTTATAGACCCATTTACTACACCTAGCTAGGCAGAGAGGTGGTTTTGAATAGGCCCATCTGTCTAGGGCGGGGGTGTTGTTTTGTTAGGTCAAATGCTTCAAATTTCACTAGGAGTACACACACACACTTGCTTGGCTCAGACATTGTTTTCTGAAGAGTCTAATGATGAGGTTTAGCAACTAAAGTCTTGAAGAAAGAGTTTCATGTAAACTGATAATTTCTTCAAATTATTAAAATTTCACAATTACATTGTGACTCAAACAGTCAATAGATATTAAGCAGTATTACTCTGTTAACTGTGACAGTAAGATACACTGTAATTTCAGAACATGGCAGCAGGAATTGGAGTAGGTCTTCCACAGCAATGGTGACTTTTCTTAGGTCTAACATGAAAAAAGCAGATATCATAATTGTAACTTTTAAAGCATAACAATTCTATGTACAAAGATTTAGCTTTACACAAAGACCTTAACAGGTTCTTCCTGTCTTCTCTTTCCCCACAGCAGTTAGTCTCCTAATAAAGGATTCACATTCCTTCACATACCTCATCATCTGAGCTGACATAGCTTCCTGAAATATTTTTTTCCAAGTATATTTTTGAAGTGGTTTGTTGCAGAAAGTCTGAGATCCTCTGTACAAGAAAGTCTCTGTCTTTCAAGTTGGCAAAGAGGAACGTCATTCTGTTTTTTGTGCTGATTGACAACGGGCTGGGCAACACACTGGAGCTGTCTGCCTTTTCCACTATAGTCACCTAAGGAGAAACAGGCGATTAAAGATCTTAAGCTGTAGCTACTAAGTTACTTGGTCTAGGTTGCCATCTTAAAACAATACACCCATGCCCCTTCCCCTTACATTGAATGACCACGGACATAAGGGCTTACAAGTCCGAAAGGCAAAAACTGTCATCCCTCAGACAACTGGCTTCAGCTCATTCACCTGCAAAACCCCTTTGCACTGCTCAGGCACTGCTTGCACTCCTCAAGCTTTGTTTTAAAAGAATCAGCACAACAAAATTTCTTCTGTGGGATGCAGACCTATGAGCTTTTTTGTAGGACCTTTGAATCCCTCTCCTGCTTCTCAACAACAGAGACTTATGCTTACTTTTTCTTGCCCAAATATGTGAACAAGCCATTTTTGGGATAAAACTCCTGCTCCCCTACATTATAGCTGCATACTGTGAAAACAAGGCATTGCAACTGTACATCCCCTGTATGCAGAAACCTGGAACAAAGGGAACACTGAACCCTGTGAGGTGGAGGTTTCCATCTGGCCTCCAGTTGTTACTGAAAGGGTCACTAACCTGAACTCCAACCTGTAAACACTGCTCACATCAGTCTATTGAGTACAGGGCACTAGCTCCCTGGGATTTTGGTAAAACACCTTAACAAAAAGAAATCTTAGAGGTAAGTCATATGCTGTGGATGGATTAGGAAACAGCCATGTGTTTTCAACATTAGCCATAACAACAAATACACCAATCACATTTGTGCAGTTCATACAGTGAACTGAAGACAAATCGCAGTTTTAAGTACATTTAACCACTGTTTTTATGACTTCAAACAACTTCCTAGGTAATGAAAACTATCTTACTGCCTTCAGAATAGAGGAGGGCACATTTCAGTTTACCAGGTCCTTTACTTTTGCTTTTTCTTTCTTAACCCTTCTGAAAACAGACAACAATGGTAAATTAGTGCTGCAATAGTAGTATCTAACTAAAAGGATAGCAGTAACAGTTTTTCATACATTTTCTTTGAGGATATATTTAAAGTCCACAGTGCACAGCTCAGGTGCTAAATTCCTTCTCTACACTTCCAACTCCCTTTAGTTTTCTGCTAACTACAAATCTATTAGTTATTCAAGGACTTCCACTAATTGCATAGCGATATGAGCTAAAAAGTGTTACTATGTCATTTTTGTTTCACTTAAAAAACAGTTTTGATCATGAACAGCACAAAAGACAACAAGTTCTAGAGGCACAGAACAGGCATTGTAGCCAGCATGTTCTGCTACAGTGAGAGCTGACACACACTTATTTCCTATTCAAGCTGAGACACAGACACACATCAAGTATTGATCCTGGAGACTGCCTACTGGGTGCAGTCAGACACTGAAAGTCATCTTTTCCAATCATCATTTCTGAGTCAATGTTTTGTTATTCCTTCATCTGTCAAAACATCTCCAGGATATCACAGAATACGGGAATTAGGTTAGGGTCTAACCCCAAACTTCCCTTTAATTATTAAGGATACAGATCAGTTGTTCTGAGGACTGCTGCTATGCAGTGTACTACTGCTGTTCTAGCTGGGCTGAGACTTAACCCGTTCACACAAAAGCACTTATTCCTTCAGCTGCTTCTTTCTGTTAAAACTTTAAAGCTGCTTTGAATTCCATGCTGTGGCAGTTACCAAAAGCATCTGCTGGAAAGATGTCCTGCTAAATGCACTCTGTTCTCTTCCTCCACCACTTTACCTGGAGGACCACTGTCCCCTCGGAGTCCCAGACAAAGGGTGCAAACATAACTGAATGTCTCCTCTCAAATGAGCAAAGTTGCTGCAACACATGGTGGAAAGGCTGTACTTCACAGCTTCCAAACTAATGCCATTTGGTTTTACTCTTAATGATTTGTGGGGGAAAAGAATGCCTTGAAATATTCCATGGTTCTGCAGTCAAGCTAAACCAACCTTGGCTACACCACCTTTGCTACTCTTTCCAAGGTATACTTTACACATTTTTCCATTAACCTACAAATCAAGTTGACCATAAAAAAACCCTTCCCAATGTAATTTTTTATTGCATCATACTTTTCACTGAACATCTGCTTTAAGCAGCCAGCTTAAAAAAAGGAAGCACACCAATCTGCAAAATGCTGACATATTTTCCATATACAGGAATAAACGATTGCAAAGCTGCGTGAAGAGACAATTCAAATCCTTAGGACCATGAATCTTTTCACATCTGACAAAGGAAATCTTATCTCACAAAGTCTTCAATTAAGTTCCACTAATCAATCTATCAAGTTTTATCATCCATCCCTCCCTATGAGGCACAAGAAAATGTACCATGGGGCTGTAAACAGGATTGTAAATCAGGGCTGAGGAAGGACTCATGAGGGTTGTAAAAACTGACAGAGAAAGCTCCCTGTGAATTTTAGTAACAGGAACTTTTGAACTAAGATACACAGTCATTAAATATTTCTTAGAAAACACCAAAACAGTATGCTCACAAAAAATTAAAGGCATGAGAAGAGGATTTTCTTCAATAACAAAATAATCAAAGCTAGGATGCAATTTCCAACAGGACACTGTGTCATAATTTGTCCTATAAATTTACAAATCCAAACATTTACCTCTCGAAGAGGGATGATAAGGCTGCACAAGTTCTCTTCTTTACTAGTAAAGCAAATGTAGTTTGTAGAAACAAACATCTGGCCCAAAATATGCATTTTGTTGAATGGAGTCCAGAGAGTACAGTCTGTGTGCCCATCTAATTTCTCATCCTTGGGAAGTCGGAACAATGCACGGTATCTCTCACTCTTTGCTCTGGCATCAAGATCCCTAAAAAAAAGTTCCAGAGAAAGCTTTTCTTGTTTCACAACACACATAATACATAAAGATGTATTTTTTACAAATCATTGCAAGTTACCAGCAACATGCAACTCAAGCAGTGAGAGTACAGCAAAACAGTTGAAACAGTTTGCACATAGGGGATGTATAGTCTTTGCTGCTGGAAGACTCTAAAACTACATTTAAAAAAATGATGTCATGAATAGCTTAGATACACTGATCCCGTTTTCTCAAGAGGGGACAGGTGGGGTGAGCTTTTCACATTCAGTCCTCCTTCCTGAGGATATACACAGTCAATCTGTTTATTATTAAATAACACATGATCCCCATAATATTACAGCAGAAGCATTTCTTTGAGGCTCACTTATTAATTATGATGGAATCCTTAGGGCTAGAATTTGTTAAAAATTTTAAGACTTAGTCTTGATGATATATTCAGTGCAAAACACTGAAGTGTTGGAAAGACAAACCTAAGCAATACAAAGCATATCAGGTGTCAGTAATGAGAAATACAAACAAGCACTGGTTACAATTCTGTATGGTTCACTAACATGATCAACATATAAAGTAATAAAATTTTAAATCTTAGTATGATATCTATAAAAAGAAGCAGAAATATTTTCAGGACAATTTTTCATCTCTCAGAATTTGATGTCATTTTTTTGCATGTCACCTAAAGTTAGCTCTAGATAGAATTAATCATCTTGAGTAGTTTTTCAATTCTATCTACAAGGCTGACTATGAATGCTAGGCACATTTACCAGTAACACTTAAATTGCTTTATTACCTTCCCCTGGTAACACAGAAGGGCTTTAGAACAGATACCTAATGCAGCCAGTACATTAAAGACCATCTGAACAAATAAGAAATTGGCTCCAATAAGTGTAACTTTTTTTAACATTCATGTATTTCCTTTTTTATTTCAACAGGAGACCAAGTAATTATATTTAAACAGTTATTTTGTCACTGCCAGAATCAATCATTGCTTTTGGGGTAACGGTAAATGACAGCAACATCAGAACACTTTTTTGTATAAAAGACTGCCAAGTGAAAGGACTAAGGAGAAACTAGTGCCTCAGAGCCAGTGCGACCTACCGCTTCAGCGCAGACACTTTTTTGGGGGATTTCTTTTTCAGCTTGGGTAACGACCGGTCTTGTTCAAACCCTTCATTGTCCAAAAGCTGTCGCATGGCTATGTTGGCAAGCTGCTCCATTAGTTTAAATGTCTCACTGATGTTAAGGAACACGGAGAAGAAATGCTCGCTTGACCTTGTGCTCACTTTGATCATATCGGGGAAGAGCAGCGTAGCATTCTTCTCAAGTTGAGTGATATCAACCCAGCGGATCACTAACTTTGCTGAACAGAAGCAAACAAACAGAGTCAGTACAAATATTAGCATAACCAAAAGCATGCATCTTCCTATAAAATGTATTCAGCTGAAATTTTCTTGCATTTTGAAAAGTTGGGAGGACAGCATAAATAGATCCATCTTGTACAAACCAACTATGATCACCTAACAGAATTTATCATTACCACAGCACTTGTTCAAACTCTGATGTCCTCTTTTCCCAAGGAAGCAAAGAAACATAGCCTAACACGTCAGATAGGCTTGCATTACTTTTATACATTAAAAAGTTGCAAGTTTTACAGTAATGACAGATTCCTGGCTTTTCTTCAATAAGCCAATATCTACAGGATATTGTCCTTAACAACTAAATCAACATTTCTTTTCATCAAAAAAATAATAAAAAAGCTCCAGACATTTATTAGGATACGTCTACCCAGCCAAGTAGAAGACCTGGGTCTGATCTACTGTCCATAACCAAGTGCTGCAGAGTTGCCCACCTCCACCCTGCTAGAGCAGGTTGGTTATATTCATACCACGTCGTTCCTGATCCTGGTCTGCTCTGAGCCTTTTGTGATACTCCAGTGTTGTAAAAGAATGACAGTGGCATTTGAGGTTGCAAAGTCTGCCACAGTAGTACTGGAGGACTGTGTATAAGCAGAAGGAGCCAAAACTGGTGTGATCTCACCCCTATTCCGTTTTGGGCAGAGTTCTTAAAGTGAATTATGCCTCTAAGGGATGCCCAGGTATTGCGTTACAGAGAATTACTTTGAGAAAAATAAAACCAACAGGAGAACAAGCACACAGTTAAACAATGTGACAATCCGGGAATTGCTCCCTGCTCCTTTTTTTCCCTCAGCAGCATCTCTGCACCTCAGTGGTTCAGCAGGTGGACAGTAACAAGCTACAGAGTATTTCCCAACAATTCTTAGACGCACAGACCACCATTCCACTGTAAAACATACCTTCCCTACCCATGAGGAAGGAATAAAAGCATAGGTGATTAATGCTGAGATACACCCAGCCCTGACGGGGAACCTTCCCCTTCCAGTAACTGCAGGAGTAGTAGTTCACTAATTTCTCTTCTTCTGGCATCCCAAACAGCTTGTGAAATTTTACTATGGCTTCCTTAAATTTTTCTGTATCATCATCCTCCTTGATGCCATTGATTTTGTTGTACTCTGCGATGATGCCCTAGTATGGAGTGAAAGAAGTACACAGCATGTTAGTTGCCATGAGGTATATGTGATATCCTTATTACCATCGCTGTCTGGGCCAGAGGCCACACACTTCCTGCAATGTCAAAAAAGTCTTTTAATTATTAGCCCTTGTCCTTCTGTTCATTCTTTTAACCATAGAGCTATTTACTTTATTCAAGGCTGTCTTTCTGATGACCTTGCTCCCTACCATGCCTACATCAAAAGCAGACAAACACCAACCCTTTGCCAGTGCCCTGTTTTAAATTAACCAGCCTATCTCAAATGCTCTTAACAACTCTAAAGCACCTATAAGTTGTAAGATTTTGCCCTTCCCTGCAAATATACTCCCCTGGAGACAGGCATAAGATTTCACCACAGAATTCTTTTAAGAAGGAGAAAGGTTCTGTTATTCATTAAGGAAAACAACAAACAATTCTTATGACCCCTCTTAGTGGATATTGAGCAAAAGAGAAGAGCAAGAGGGGAAAAAAAGAGAAATATTTCCTATTAGATTAACTGGCAGGATGGAAAAAATAATGTATACTCTCAGATGCAGAATACTGTCGTCAAATTTGAAGTCGCAGCAGTCTGGTGAAAAGCTGCTTTTTGATCCCTCAAAGACTACAGCTCCCTTCTGTTGTAGTTCTGATCTAGCTGCTGCTGTTACTAATGTCTTATAAATCTTCCCTATTGTCTTCCGTATTCTAGTTATAAAAAGGAAACTTGCTTCTTGCCTTCAAACTGACCTATTTACATGGAAAGCAGAGTATAAGACAGTGAACCATCATTCACATCTAATATTTGTCCAACCCTAAAAAGGTAACAATTTCCTTAAAGGACTAATTCACAAGACAGATGTCTTCTCGCAGAAGGCGTTTCTGTGACCATCTATAGCCCTCATACCTGATGATACCCTACCTAGTAAAACATGGGATTCTTAAGACAGTTGCCTTACTACATGAAATGTTAGGAGATGAATGAGACAAAACCAATGCTTAGAACACACACCAAGTATATATAGTAATTTTGTTTACAATCAGTCCTTCACCAATCATAGAATCATAGAATGGCAAGGGTTGGAAGGGACCCCAAGGATCATAAAGCTCCAACCCCCCTGCCACAGGCAGGGCCACCAACCTCAGGCCTGGAGCTACACAAGGTTGCCCAGGGCCCCATCCAACCTGGCCTCGAACACTTCCAGAGATGGGGCATCCACCACCTCTTTGGGCAGCCTGTTCCAGCACCTCACCACTCTTTCTGTAAAAAACTTCCCCTAATATCCAATCTAAACCTTCCCTCCTTTAAACCATTCCCCCTTGTCCTGCCATTATCTGCCCTTTTAAAAAGTTGATTCCCCTCCTGTTTGTATGCTCCCTTCAGGGACTGGAAGGCTGCAATGAGGTCCCCCCGCAGCCTTTTCTTCTCCAGGCTGAACAAGCCCAGCTCCCTCAGCCTCTCTTTGTAAGGCAGGTGCTCCAGCCCTCTAATCATCTTTGTGGCTCCTCTGAACTCTCTCCAACAGTTCTACATCTTTCTTGTATTGGGGGCCCCAGATCTGGACACAGGACTCCAGGTGGGGCCTCACGAGGGCAGAGTAGAGAGGGACAATCCCCTCCCTGTCCCTGCTGCCACCCCTCTTCTGATGGAGCCCAGGATACCATTGGCCTTCCCAGCTGCAAGAGCACACTGCTGGCTCATGTTAAGTTTCTCATCCACTGTGACACCCAGGTCCTTCTCAGCAGGGCTACTCTCAAGGAGCTCTTCTCCCAGTCTGTATCTATGTCTGGGATTCTTCCGGCCCAAGTGCAACCCCTGACACTTGGCGGTGCTGAACCTCATTAGGTTCACCCGGGCCCATTTTTCCAGCCTGTCTAGATCTCTCTGGATGGCTTCCTTTCCTTCTAGGGTTATTTTTAGGTAATCCTTAGCATGAATACAGCACTTTACCAGTATCTCTCCTATAAGAAGAAAAAGAAATACTGGTAAAAACAACCAAAAACAAGGAAACAAAAAATAATCAACCAGCAAACCTTACCACCTCTGTGAAGTGTGAATGCAAACACTCTAGGATTTAACTACACAGAAGTGGGTAAAGAGACATTATCAGTGTAATTAAGAGCTTTGCACTGAAAAAGCAGTTACACAGACAACTGTCAAAGTTTAAGGCAGGAGAAAGAAATCACACTGCTGTAGTTCTGTGTGCTAAACCTAGTTTTCCTAGGTTTTCTGCACGTATTGCTACTTAGAATCTGGTTTTTGCTTCAAAAAGATGGAGCAACCTAGGGACTATACCAGGTCAAATTTGTTTAGAACTCACATCTGTTTTGCTTCCACAGTCACATTTAGCATTAAAAACATTTATGAGAATATATGTAGCTACCTGTATTTTTCCTCTGACAAACGTATTTATGTCATTCTCATTTTCAAAGATTGAAAGAGTTTGCAACAAATTCTGTTCAAGCCATTCCCAGTGTTCAGTGATTTCCTTCCTCGAGCAACCTGGATATTTAAAAAAAACAAACCCCAAAAGTCACACAATAGATAAATCATCAATGTCCTCTTAATCAGAAACAGAAGACACTAATAAAACCTGCCAGTGATGAGAGATGCAGTATTTCACCAGATGCCTTGTCCCTGGAAATTCCAAGGTTTTCTTCCATAGTCCTTAATTTCATAATAAATAGCTGTGCTCTTCAAAATTACTCTGAGAGAAGTACAAGCTCCTTATTCCAGAATCATGAGAAAAGCCCTTGCATTTATAATTCCAATGACGACACCACCAAGCCGCCCAACATCACATGAAAGAGTTTCCAAAGGTATTACCTGCATCTATTAGGAACAAAAAACCCAACAGCTGTATATTCGACCATTGGTTTCCTAATTCTTCACCGCTATATACATCTATAAATTATGAAACAATTATAAAATTTCATGAGTAAAAGCACAAAAGGATCATTTTCCTGTCAAGTCTATTGCTTAGGAGATCAGAAAGGGTCACATGAGAATTTTGATACTCAGGAATTAGCATGCACGTGGTCTGTAGTAGAGAACAGGGATGAAAAAGCTTCTTGTATGAAATAGTTTATATATGCATTTTTTTTGTTCCTGTTTTCCTTGAGATGGATTGTAATAAATAACACTCCCATTTTGATCCTGTTCTCAGCATCTTGCTGCTGATTCTCCTCAGGATCAGTGCGTCCATCCCGAAGGAAGAATAAGTTCAGGCACTCACAAAAAAAATTGTTCCCCTCAAAAAACGTTGAGGGAATTATGTCAAAACTGGGACACTTAAGTTAGCATTTTCAGAAAACAAAACATTAAATATTCACATGATAACATCTGAACCTGAAGCCTGATTAAAAGTATTTCAAATCAGGTAGGAAACAGCATCGATACTATTTCTTTTTCCTTTGTTCAAATCACTGATTTAGCTCATTTTACTCAGCAAGTAAACGTACCTACCTGCTAACTAATGCCTACAGAGCCCAACAAAGCAGAGGGGCCCACAGAAACAGGTTAAATTACAGCAAGCTGTTGCCAGTACCTTCTTCAGCTTCACTACAGGCATACATTGTCATACATCTGCACATAAGTGTTTCCACGGTTTGCAGAACCACCCAATGCAGCCACCTTGAATACACCAACCCTCTTCCTTGCTGTTCAGCAACAATAGGGAAAAATACTCTTCATACAGTTTACAATCAGAGCTTTACACAACTCCAATGAGGGCAACAGAGCACAACATTCTGTGTGACTTCCAAGGGAATTTCACAATTCTAGTTGTATGGATGCATAAATCATGTTGCAGAATAGCCTGCATATGTAAACAATAGTTTAGAACCACAGGTGATTGCCACTCCTTAAAACTACTGGATGCAACCAGCCCTCTCTGGAACTCAGGAGGTGGTGTGAAAGCTTAATTTATTCCTTCTTGGCTTTTACACTGCTGCAGAAAGAAATGAATACATGAGCTATGTATATAAAACTACACTGTAATCAGAAAAATCACCCATCTCTTGAAAGAGCAGTGGCAAGCAGCGCAGGCACACTGTCATGATGAACTGTTTCTTAAAGCTGCCTATTTCTTGTTTGTGGTTCATCAGTTATTTTTCATAACTTCTTATGAAACAACTTTGGTGGTTATTCTCAACCTGTAAACTCACCTCGTAATTTCCATTGTTTTTTGTCTCCACTATCTTACTGCTTAC
The DNA here is from genome assembly GCA_022605575.1 of Laterallus jamaicensis coturniculus. Classification (NCBI taxonomy): domain Eukaryota; kingdom Metazoa; phylum Chordata; class Aves; order Gruiformes; family Rallidae; genus Laterallus; species Laterallus jamaicensis. The sequence continues at coordinate 11,999,838 of JAKCOX010000005.1, forward strand.
TCTCCCAGCCTCATCTACCACAGGTCACACAATCTGTCAAAAATTCACACCCCAGTTCTCATCAATTTGCCATCACAGTCCAGAACTTTCTCTTTGCTTTGTTCACCCAAGATTAAAAAAACACTTTTGCTGCAATGTTTTAATCTACAGGTTTATTTTAACTGTACTACTGGCAAGTTGTTGCCCCTCTTATTAGAAGCATTCATCATTTTGCCATCATTGGCCTTTCAGGTAAACTAAGCAGTACCTGTAACTCTCAGGGAAGAAGAAAAAAAGGTAAAACATTGCACTCTAGAATACAGAGTCCTCAAGACTCACAGGATGTAAGGAGGAAAATAGCTACAATGCATACAGTGGGCAACTAATCACTCCTTCCCCTCCTACAAATGGTACACTCAACACATGGCGCGCTCCATGGCTGAAATGGTGCAATACCATCCCAATATCCAGTAGTCAGATGAGAGTTAGAGTTGCACTACCTTCCTAGAAGCCAGGTGCCCTGTCTGGGTAATGTGGTGGCTATAACCCAGGTACTTCAGAGACACCCCATTATCCAGGAATGCTGTACCTTAGAAGTGCTGTAGGGGTGAGCCACGGGCATGGAAACATGCAATGAGAAGGGATGGATACCAGACTGCTGGTCTGGGAACATCTTTGGGAGACGACAGAGGCTTCTGTGCCTGCTCCATGGGCATTTCTGGTTTTACTCAGCCACTGTGCCACACATAACGCTGGCAATTCAAGGTCTGAATATTAGTAGCTCCGAAGCTTCCGAATTTAACTACTAGGGCAGGTTTCCACCCTGACCCACTTAGTTGTCCTGAGATGGCCGCACTCAGCAGGCAGGATGTTCTATTAGTTATCAGTATCCACAAGAAGAACAAAAAGCCACATGTCAGTGTGTTTGTCCTTACCACAGGCGATAGTCCAATAGACCAAGGAGTCTGGTGCTTGGTAGAGGATTCGATATGGTGCCACTCTGGCACTGGAGTCCAACACAACGTCAAGAGTACCCACAAGGAGACCTATGGAACAGGAAATACACAGTGGTGGATCACCCAAGATCCCATAGGAGGGGAGTAGTCCGCAGCCCACCTTACTTCCATTTCACCCTCCACAGAAAAACACACTTGTTGCCTCATGTTCTAGAAAGGGAAAGTGACTTAGTAAAGAAAAAAAATCTTGTTTTAAAAAGGCTTCGGCTCTCAAGTACACACCGATTCTAGCATAAATACAAACTGAAGCAAAGCAGAAGGCAGCTGTTGTATAAAAGTGTTCAAAAGTTAGTTACTTCTTTCTTGTGTTTCACATACTGTTGGAGGCCTAGGGGGCAAGAGGGGTGGGAAACCACAACAAACAACCCACCACTACTACAACAACAACAACGCCCCCAGACAATACATCCTGAAAGTGTTCAAAATTCAAATGTCAGCTCAGAAAAACTATGAATTCCAGAATAAGTAATTATGCTACTTAATGGTCTGATTCTTTAGGGTAGAAAGGATCAAAATGCCTAAGGGTCAAGTTGTTTTTCTGCTGAAAGCATACTGATGAAAGACAAAGCCATGCTGTTTTCCCAAAATAGCTTTGAAAATTCTTTGCTACTAACCGGTCCACTAACAGTTGCATACCAAATGCTAAAGCTAATTGTAACTGTATTTTCACAAATTCTAGATCACCTTTTAATAAGAAGCCACACACAAAACTCTAACGCACCCAAACCCTCTCTTACCAGAGAAAATTATTTATTTATTTACTTTTAAAAGATGTAAATATCCCCCCTTCTCATCTTTGCCAAGAATTTTCATCTCCACTGCAGAGATGTCAGATTGAAAGTTCTCAGTAAATTCATCTTGAAAACAGATGGATGAACTTTAAAGATTTCTTTTTTCCGCAAATATTTATTGGGATAAAAATTAGGGGATTTTTTAACAGCTGCAATAACCTGCATGCACCATGAAACCATTCTAAAACACTCCTGTTAAAATCCTCCTTTCAAGGGGCTGGCTTCATCTTTTACTGTCATAGTTTCATTAGTTCCTCATTCTGCAATGTCATAACTGGTACAGAAGACTGCTGCCCTCTCTGTTCTTCTTTCAGATTTACTTTATGTATAACAAAAATATAAAAGCACTACCCGTTTTCCATCTCCGTAGATCCCTTAAATCCAAACTGAAACTGATCTCAGGAAATACCCCGCCTATTCTCTGTATTCCCCCATTTTGCTTATTTGTTTTACACAGTTCTTCACAGGCATGATCAAATGTAATCTCTTCCTGCCCAATGCATTAATATCCACCACTTTTTAATGCAAGAATTCTGAAAGACAGAAGTCTGGACTGACCATCAGTCAGCAGGCAGTGAGAGAGAACTGTCCACTGATTACAGGATATAAACACAAAACATTAATGTAAAAGACCCAATGTTCATTAGTCTAACTAGCTTCAGTTGTGCCTGTTGCCACCTCAAACCCTCATCAAGCCTTCCATCAATCCTTCACCAGCCCTCCTAGACACTTTCAAACTTAGCAGATCCAAACAGGTTATAATGTTCTTTTAAACTATTTTTTGTTATATATACACTCTTCAGCTTCACCAGACCAGTATGGCCCTGGTCCAGAAAGCATGTGTGTACATTTCACAGCTACTACTGAGCTCAAGAGTATTGCTCAACTGCAGCACAGACCAAGCCAGACACTACCCTGCATTAATCATCATCTGGGCTTGCTGCAAACATGTAGCAGGGTTTATACCAAAGATTCCTCCTGCTTTGCAGCTTCACATATCTACTGACACTATTAAATATGCAATAGGCATGATGCAATACCTAAATACAGTTGTACACTGGCCAAATGCAGTCATCTCTGAGGTACAGCTACACTGTTAAGTCCCTGTAATCTTTAAAAAATACGCTTGTTTCTTTCCTCCTGCCTTATTTCCAAATCTGTTGGTGTGTGGTTGGTCCAACCAACCAATTCTGCCATTAGTACTAGGAGGGCATTGCAGCTGTAAACACTGAGATACAAAGCCAAGGCCAGCGAGCCACAACAAACCTACTGACTTATGCAGCAGCATCAAGAGGAGCTGATGAACCTATCTTGCCTCCTTCTCCCTGAGACACTGTAAATAGGAGGAGGAAAGGCACATCCCCTACCCCATCAAACAGACACAACGTAAGAAAGAGCAGTGTATTCAGTAAATGTGAAGACAGCTACAAAACACCAAACACAAACCCAACTAGCCAGTACTGAATTGATAGATGGGAGGAAGGAGAGGAAACTTCCCAGCAGTACAGTAAGTGGGAATTGCCCAGTGCCTTTTCAGCAATAGCAACGGGCTGTTGAAATACCCATGTAGTGAGGTTCAAAAAAGAAAATTCACAGACCTCCAGAAGATCCCATTCAGTGTGGCTTACTAAGATAACTGCAACTGACAGCTTATCAGTAAAGTTTTAGCTATGTATCATGAAAGAGCTGTTTTGATAAATGACACATATGGCATTTAAAAACATTTTAAAATCATTTATGTGTACATTTATACATTACAACCAATTAATACTTACTCTTGCAATCATACAATTGTCCCTGATTGCTGTCCTTTGGGAACCATTTGGGATTTTTGTTTTGATTTGGGTTTGGTTTTTTGGGGTTTTTTTTGTAACGTAGACATGTGATGCGACCAGAAGGAAGTCACAGCAGTTCAGACTGATAATCTCTCTGAGGAATTTCTACATGAAGTGATGATAATAAAATTAGGGGGGAAAAAACAATAACCATTCCTTTTAATACATTATTTCTTCATACAGTGAGTACTTTTTGAGATATGATTACGAAATAAGCAACCAAAAGTTTCTATAGAAACAGAACAGGCAGCAAAGAATCATATTCCTTAGATTAGGCTGGTCCTTGGGCTACAGCCAGTGAATTATCCAGGCATCAAATCATGTGACAATCAATTGCAGATTCTTCTCTGCTATTTCATCAGCTTTCTGATTACATAGTGAAAAAAGGAAATAATTCCCAATGTAAAAATACTAAATTGCAAACCCTTGTTCAAGCAAGCAGTTTTCATGAGCAAAGTTTTAAAGCACGTGTTTAAGTCTGTGTGATCAGCGTCTGTGTAACTGATGACAGCCCCGATCCTGAAGGCACTCAAACACAAGTAACCTATCAAGGAACAGGCCTGTCAAACACACATGCCAAGTATCTAGAGCAACCATCCATATATATGATAAAGCAGGGATAATGCCTTCATTTTGTTTGATACAGCTCTCTGAATAAGGTCAGCTACTTCTTATGCAAATCTGAATTTTAAAGCAAAGGTCCAGAAAAATCATTCAGTATTTTCTTTTTTTTGGTAAAATATAGCTATTAGCAGAGGAAAAGCAGTGAAATGTAATGTCTGCAACCAGAGAATAGAAAGCCACAACTGGTTAGTGGACCTGGCCAATTGCCCATGCATCATGCTACTGGAAGGACATACAATGCACTGGAGGGTATTACTGGTCAGGGGTTCAACTACCTGATGTAATTTATGCTGAAAGAAGAAATCCTACTCCATTTTACATATCTGTCTGTTGTGCCTCACACTTGGTTGTATTCACGTGCTGCATTACAACATACTGTTCTTGTATCCTTACACTAACAACAATTTTCTAGGCGTCCCTCACTAGAAGGGATTATGAACACACAAAGCCCGACTGCCTACATAACACAGACCTCCTTTAAGCCAAAGGATTTCCATCTGGCCAAAAGGTATTTTCCAGAAAGGCAGGTCTTGATTTGAAAGCTGTGCTAATTGATTCAGCCAGTTAAGACTCTTCCAAGCATCACTGCACTCTCAGCCTTCCAGATGGCTTACAGTCCAGACTGATCGCAAATTGCCCACAAATGGTAATGAAATCAAGAGATGAACCTGCAGCAGAACCAATTGGGTACCCTGTAAGCTACCACCACTGAGAGCACACACACACTTTAGAGTACACGGACTCAAGTACTTGTAAGAAGTCACATGGCACGGGTCTTTGCTGCAGGAATATTTCTCACATTTTCTTTTCTTTCTTTTAAAACATAACTAGCGATTCTTTTTTAATCTTTCATGAGAATTTGCAAGTTTCTTTCAAAAACACCAGTTACTGGTAGTTTTAAATAAAAAGCAAGTTTATACATCTAGACATGAACAATATTTTGTTACAAAAGAGTTTTCTTACTGACAAACAGTAACCCTCTTTCACAAAAAGTCACACTTTGATTTAAAACAAACACAAAGATCAATTAGTCTTTATCTCCTCTCTATGGTCCCCCGACAGCAATCTTATGATTGTTTGTCAGTCTATGGTGTTTCACCTGCCAAAATACACAGGGTTCTCTCAAACTCAATTTGATTACATATTCAAGAGTGAAGACCTAGATCATATATTACTTCTAGTGCACCTTATTAAAACACTGAGGCCAATTTATTTACTGTTTATGAATGATAATAAATAATGACACTTTAGACCTTAAAAAGTACCAACAGCCACGGCTTTGTTGCACTGCAAACACTAGCAAAAAGCTCATGGCAGTGTCAGTGCCATTTCCTGTTCAGTTTTAAGCACACAGTTCTCCAGACTTGAGGTGCTTTCAGTGCACACCAGTAATACATCCATTCTTCAGTGTCACAGGAAACTTACATCAAGCCTTGCCTAGAGCTGAAGGAGGTCACTGCACAGTTGGTGCCACTGTTGTGCCTATTACTGCCACCCAGGGACACCTTTCCCTCCTCCAGTTTGCCAGACAACAAGCATATGTTATTCACTCGGCTCCTGAGAACAGAGCCACGCCGGATTCTTCTCCCAGCCCCATGCTAGTATAGTCTACAGCCTAACAGTCTCTCATGACATCTTCTGTGAAGAGATTTCTACCTTTAAAACGTGTAGAAAACCCAGCAGGTATCTCTTTTGCAAGAGTAGCAAATAGAGACGTATTCTCTCCAAAAGGGCTGACTTAATACGGGTTAGACTGTGACTCGTGGGGTCACGTTCATGAGCTATCATCACTCAAACAGTCCCACGGATGTCAGCAGCCTCTTAGTGTATGAGCTCAACACCCCAGCTAGGAAAACTGGCAATGCCACATGTGTCATTAGCCAGGATTTTTCAAAACAGGCACCGTGACATTCCAACACTGAACAAAACACACACTGCTGTAACAGTTCACAGTACTTGAAGAGTGCTGACAAACCCTTCTCTCTCCACTAAGGCAGGATGGACGCATAATGAGCTCTGGCTGTAAACCCAAAACATTCAAGGGACCTATTTGGATTGTAGATGTCAGCTGGTTTCCAAGAAAGCCTCAATCAATACTGTCAATGTAAGTCATATTTGCAGACTGAGCATTCAGTTTTATATTGATTTCCTGTAGACGGAACGAACTCTTCCTAAAGCTTAGGTGTTACTACCTGGACTACAAAACCAGTAACTCATGGCAACACATAGCTAACACATACAGTAGAAGCTACTGTTTTTCCTAGTAACTATAACCAATCATTACTCTTCCATTCTTTCTCAATGCAGTCCACGTGTTTACATGATTAGCTCTCTGATTTGCTAGTACAGGACGAGGTCATCCAATTACCTGTCTGTCAAAACTCAGCCTAGAGCAACAACCTAAGTTTCATAGGTTATATGATGGACAAACCCTTTTAAAAGGGCAGGGAAGGGCTGTGTAAATTCTATTTCATTTCATGGGAGAGCCTAAATGAATAGTAAATATTACACAAAAGTAACTATAATGTTAAACTTCTGATTCTGATAACAGCATTCCGATAATAATATCCCGATAACAGGTAATTAGATTATCTTCCAAATATCTTTATTTAAAAGTGATCAGCAACTGAGTGTCTTCCACAGTACTTCTTGAGACAACCAAACAACTCACGACCATACCTGAACTCAAATCTAGATCAGACTGGGTTTAGACTTTCAGCCTTTAGAACTTTTGGTAACTTTGTCAGCTAAGCTGAAGGACTCTAATCATTTTAAGATGTATTCACGCTTGTCAGTATTATCTACTGAGAAACATTTACAAGATTGTAAAGGGTTGTAAAACTTTCCTCAACAGAGAGGAAACTAGAATGTGCATTACGATCTATATTGCTACACATGCATACATACAGACACAGCAAAAGAGAATTGTCTTTATTTCCAGTGAGGCCCAGTTCGCAGATGATGAAATATCCAGGCACAGAAACTCCCACAATAATATATCTGAACAGTAAGTTCCCAGAAACAAACCCACTAGACTTGGCCTGAAACAAAAACCTAGCAGAAGCAGGAAAAGGCTGAGCTGAGAGAGGAGCACTGACAGGACATACTAGACAGTTACAGGTATGTGAAGGCTTACAACACAGAGGAAATTGTTATTTGGACAAAGCTCCAAACAAATAATACCATATACCTGAAGAAAGCAAAAATTATATTACATGTCAATCCCACCAGACTACACGAAATGATGGAGAAACACTGAGAAGACTACAGATGGAGTTAACAAATGCCTTCAAATATGATACAAACATTTACTCATAAGTTCGTAAAAACAAAACCCCACACTCAGGAAAACCATCATCAAGTACTGTTGACCAAACTGGCAGGGCAATCACTGAATGTCACTCAAAACTAATTATTTTAAAACATCCCATTCCCTCAGAGTAGCGTAAGCAAATTAAACAGATTTCATCTAAGAGCAAAATTCAAATCAACTACATCGGGGGCTGGACCCAATGATCTCTCGAGGTCCCTTCCAACCCCTACGATTCTGTGATCCGTATCAACATAAGGTTCGGGTAAGGTAGGTCAGATTAAAGAACAAATCCACTAGGTATGAGCAATTAGAGGAAAAAAACCCAAACCAACCAACAACCACCACTGCTAAACAAAGGAAAAACAATGGTAAACTGAATCTAGTCAACAAAATCAATGGTACAGATTGAGACTGAACTGTACAGGGTAAATTCAGCTCGAACTAAGGAACAGTCCTGCATGGCCAAAGACAAGCCAAACCTGAAGAGAAACAAAAGTTCCAGGAAAAAATATTCTGATTCTACCTGTTCTGACTGATTTCAAGAACCTGTCAGAGGAGGCAATCAACCAGGGAAAGAAGTGGTGCCTGACAGAAAATCCCAAGAGCTCTGGCTAATAAAATACTGGAAAACACAGAGGGGAAGCACAAGACAGGACTGTGAGGGAAGAATAAAAAAAACCCCAAACCCATTAAGAACTTCCTAGCTGAAACGAAGACTGCTGCTGCAGAAGGAATTCATACATCCCTAACTGGAAACTTCAGGGGGGAGGGGGGGGGGGGGATCAGAAATCAGGCCTAGAAAATACTTACAACTTTTAGTTTAAGAAGAAAACAAATGGAAAGAATTTGAAGAAGTCCTCCAGAACCTAAGTACAAGATTTAAAGGCAAAAGGCATACAGAGATTACTGAATATCGACATTGATCAGACATCAGAAGTATGATTAGTGATCAAAGAGCTAAAGAAAAGCAAGACTTCAGTCTTATAGCCTTTCTACACCTTGTACAGTCATACTTTAGCAAAGTCAGTGGCACCAACCTTTCCTGTCTATTACAGGAAAAAGCCATACACAGTGAGATACTACAAAGGATAAAAAAAAAAAGAAGTACAGGTCAGAAATCTTAGGGAAAAACAGGGAAAGCTGAATGTATTCTGCCTATACTGAATATTTATAAGAATAACAATCATATGAGAATACTTACAGCTTTAAATAACGTTCAGAAGCATTTCAAAGTATATACCAGCATACTGTAAGTGTTCTGTAGAACTGAGTTTCTACAGTTGAAACTATCATGGGCCCAAACCTCTGTGAAATATGATATATTCTTACATGGATACATTAACTAGGCAATGGAGTGATGGAAATGTGGAAACTGATGTGAAGAAGTGCTTTCTCTGTCTATACCTTTTGGTGTGGGAACAGAGAGTAGTAGCAAAACCCCTGCAAGCAATACAAAACCCTAGTACAATGCAGACGACTACCAAGCAGCCTAGACATTCCCCCCTTACTATATTGTGATCCTGTGTGACACTTCCAATGGGGTTTCATACAGAGATCTCAGGAGGAACAGCAGGCCATCCCTGAATTCCACGTGTCAAGCAATGACATTACTGGCAAAATGGCAGATCAGATACCACACAAAGAGTAGATGATGAAGTGACATCAAAGGAAGTCTCTGACTGAGAAGCATTACGGTACAGAAACAAGAGCTACACCAGGTAACATCTCAGGCACTGTGATCTGTGCAACCACTGCATGGAAGAACCAGAGATCAGGAGAAACATTAGGCAGGAAATGAGACACCTTTCAATTAAGCATCCGTGAAAGCATCAACAGAAAGACCGGTGAGTCAATCTGAATAATCAACCAACAGTTCAATCCTAGACACCTGCAGGTCCTTCACATGAGTAGAATTTCCACTTCAAGGGAAGCAAACACACTCATAGCCCATCCTAACAAGAAGTGCACAGCATCAGAGCAGATCTGGCATAACACTGAATAAGAAAGTGGAATAGAAGAGTCTAGTTTGCACCCCACGAACCAGAACAAACATGGAAAGCTGATTGACAGGCTGACCACTCATATCAGTCATGACAATCGTATGCATTTTGATAAACGCTGTATTTCAAGTATCAGAAAGCACATGCTTTCTACTCAAGTTTACCAAGACTGACATCAAAATCCTAACTGCTTGAGTCAAGAAGGGCAGAAAGTGGCAAGTTTGTTACAGCATATACCATTCTCCTTTCATCAGCCAGATTATATACTGGCCAAAAGGTTTTCTAAATTTTAAATAGAAATAGGTTTTCAATAAACTGCTTCCTCAACCCTCTGAATTGATAGCTTGAGGGGAACATAGAATCTTGTCTACAAATTCGAGCTACTAGCTGTGTTGTCCAGCAAGGCTGCAGAAAGTGTTCTGTGTTAGTCCACCTGCAGTATGAAAAATGCCGTTAGTTTTGACATTGAAGGTCTGCATCAGCCTACCAAGCTCAGAACCTCTCCTTTCTGCCTTTCCAAGGTGGAAATGACACCGTAACACCTTCTGTATGTATCTGGGGAGAAAGACAGTACTTCACCGATTCCTTTTATCAACAGAAGTCAGCAAATTTCCATCTGCCATCTTCTGCTTAAGCATCTGAATCATCTTTGGCAACATCTCATGCACTTAATTCACAGTGAAGTTCTCACACATGCTCTGTCCCAGCTGTAAGCATAAATACCCTATCTGCAAAGTAACACCTCCCCTCCCCCCCAAAAAAACAAACCAGTTCTTGCAAATGCGAACAATTTATTTGCTTTGGGATTCAAAGAAATCTTACAGTAACATTTTAAACACTTAGAATTTAATCTCCACCCACACACCAACATAAACACACTGAGGCCCAGTCACAGGCCCATCACACCACACCCTCAGTCCATCTACCTGTAAGCTCCAAGTGAATACCTTGCTCTGCTGTCAACTCTGAGTTGTGCTAATTCCTTGCAATACTGTTTACAAACAGGAGATTGGCAAGCATTACCCCAGCATAGCAGAAAGCAGTTAAAGGCATTTTCTAACCAATTTGTTGCATCAGAATGCAAGATATACTTAACACAGAACCACGAGCCTTACAGTTATTTATAAACTTCATGACACATTAAAGATCCTTACATCTGTGAAAGTAATACTGTCATACAGGGCACAGCGCCCAAAAGATGGGAAAGATGTGGGTTCATGTGGCCTCCAAATGCCTCTGCTTCCTCTGGAGAAGGAAGTGTTTCATACTGGCCAAACTACCAGGCTGCCCAGGGGAGGGAGGTGACAAGCGGGAAGCAGCACAGGTATGAAGGAAACAGGGTTAAAAACATCCGGCACCTTTAAAAAGAAAAAAAAAACCCAACAAACTAGTAAGAGGGAAGAAGAGACTCTTCCTCCCTGTTCTGAGCAAAAAGCGAATTAAACCCTTGCGTGAGGGTCACACAGAAGCAAAATGCAAGCATGGCACTGTGTACAAGGCATGAAAGAATTTCCTTATGGAGAACGTTCACCAACCATCACATACTTTTAAAGTACTTTGGTTTTGGTCTTGTCTTGGAAGATTAATGCAGTGATGCAAGATAATGTGAGTTTTCAGAACAGCTACGAAAATCCCATTTAAAATCCAATTTACAAGTCTTCCCCGTTTTTCTTTTGTTAAAAAGGAAAACAAAACCCGAACAGCTCTTCAATTAAGGCATGCTTACAAAAGAAAGTCACACTGATGTGACTGGTACTGACACAGGCAGAACCATTTGGAAGAGTCTGGGCCTTAACTCAGTATAAAAACGGATCCATACTGTTTAGCTGTATCTCTTAAATAAACTAATAATCAGATATAATTTGTTCGCAGAGATGACTTTTAGGGACTCACTAATTAGGTGGTGTCCTAACATATAACAAGAGGATTTTGTTAAGAAGCTTCTAACTTGTTACAATTAAAATAAGCACAGAAAATGTCTCCAGCGTCCCAAGGAGTAATTTAAATAAGACAGCTTTCTCTGTTCACCTGAGGCTGAGAAAATCAGTGCAGAAAGGGCTGATGTTGCACCCCTTCCTCCAAAGCAACTGATATTCCTTTTCCTGCAAAGGGTTGCTGTATTCAGAGTGGACCCAGGAGAACAGGTAACATGAGTACGGCTCTTCTGCTTAACATAAAGCTACGGAGAATTACTTTCCCCCACCCCCACGGGGTATATAAACTATTTGGTTTTAGACTGAGACATGACAAAAGACCTAAAAGATGCAGTCTTCTGGACTCTGGTGATGGTAACCTCTGTCCACAGGATGGTAGTATGTGATGAAGGCCAAGTAATGCAGAGACCCTGACAGCCACTCACCCGCCTTCAGCCTGTCTGAAGAGGTCTGTCGCCAGCCGTCACCCCTCCTTCCCATTCACCCACTGGAAAACACTGTCTCTTCTTTCAGCCATGCCAACACAACTGCATGACATTGTGGCCCCAACAAAGGTTCTTCAAAGTCTGACATGTTTGCAGATGGAGAAGAGTGCATTACACTTAACTCTCACCAAAGAATCAATGCTTCTCATTATCCAACCACTGCTTAAGTTTCTTACTGAAGCCACCTCATGTCATCAAGCCTGCTGTCTCGTCAATTTGAAAGTCAATTGTCATTGTAAAACTTGTATCCAATGACTTTTTAAAGAGTCAATAATGGAGAGTACAAATCCGAAGTCAGATCACAAAAAATGTGACAGCCACATTTATGTCCTCTCTTGCATAAGTAAATTCAGACCATGATCCCCACATAGAAAAATCTCACCATTATTTCTAGCCAGCTTCAAGGACACATCATCTGGCTTCCCACAGAGCAACCAGGCCAAGTTTTATATCGCATTCATGGGTGGGTAGCTCATTGCACCTGAGTAAATTTCAGCATAATGTCACTACTGAAAGGGCAATTTAGGGGAAAAAAAAAAAACCTCCAACCAACCGCCCCGTAAAGTCCCCAAACAAACCGAAACCCAAAAACCCACAAAAGATTGTTTTGGGTTTGGTTTTGTTTCCTGATGTTTGCCCAGATAACTTCTACCTCTGCCATGAACTGCTATCATCTATGGAACTTCTCAGGGTCACCCTGAAGGCGATCATTAGTGCACGCAACATACCCTGTTGAGCCATTCAGCAGGTTTATTTACCCTGAACCCTCAGGATCAGCTAGGTCCCTCAGTGTCTCACTTTTAACCAATCTTACCTTCCAAGAACAATCCACTGCCTTGGCCCTCAGTTGGCAGACCACAGCTATTAAAACAACTGGTGAAAAACTCCAATATTTGTATAAAAAGCTAATAATCATAAGTTCCATTTAGTACTGTGCCTACCAAGCTGGGAGTGGCCTGGACATTCCACATGCCTGCCTTCCTTCCTTCCTTCCCTACCTTCCATTGACCACTGTGTCAAAACCCCACGTGCTAAAGTGGCAAGGTCGGACAAGTTCCCGCACGGCTCTTCAAACACTGCCAGCACTCACGACTTTCTACCCACTAGTAATGGACATTTGTTCAGTTAAGGAAGTTTGTTTAGTTATGGTTTTACCAACATACTGAAAAAGCTACAATTTCTCTTTTCCAGCTCTTCTTCACACAAACCAATGAAATCCCTAGAAATTGTTTAGCTACTTGTTGATACAACCTTGATGCTGCATCAGCTGCAAATCCCTGTAAAGCACAGACTCAGAAAAGCTACACAGAAAGCAGTTTTCAAAATACAGACCAAACTTTTGCATTCTGAATTTTATTCACTCAATGCACTGCATTCACATACTAAAATAACAGACACAGTGTGCAGTAACTTAAATTCCAAGGGGGAAAAAATGCAGAGTCAGAATTATTTCTGTATTCTTAACTCCTACCAAATGGCTTATCTGACCTTCACAAAAAAAGGAATGTACATTTATGAATCCTACTCCCACTCTGGGACTAAATCTCCATAAGTGCTCTCTCCAGCTGTAGTGTCACACTATTATGCACACAGCTGCAAGAAAGCTTAGATATAGACTAACATTGTGCAGACACGTTGAAAACTCCAAGTTATAACTGAGAAACCTTTGGAAAATTGACTGGGCATCTCAAATGATCTGTAATTTAAAGATAACAAAGTCAGAAAGGCACAAGAATGTCTTGTCCAACCACCTACAGAAGTACAGAAGAAACTCTCAGGAGGCCAGGGAGAAATCCATGGAAGGAGAATCTGCAAAGAATTTCTCAATAAATACAGCAGAGGTGACCTTTTGAGGCAAGACATGCTTTTTATGGCTTTGCCAACAGTATCCATGATTCAAAAGATTGAAAAAGGTAAAACTTAAAATATTTACAGCCAAAGTGGAGCGGCTGCTGGACACTTTCCACACAGGAACAAGGTGTTTTATCAACACACAACACTGAGGATGACCAGAGATCTCAAGAGCTTGCATGAAAACACACTTTACCTAGTTTAGATTATAAATTGTTGACAAGTCCATAGAGCATTTGAAGGCTTAAGAAACACTTGATCTCCTGGTAAACACGCAGAGGACCTTGAACCAAACATACATGTAGTAGAATTGCTTATTTTGATTAGGCTAACGAACCAGCTGCAATGCAAGTGGGTACAGAGGAGGGTACTTGTTCTCTGACTTTTAAGAGAACAAGTTTGATGATTTTCTGGCCATTCAAGAAGGACCGGTGGTAGCACCCTCAGGTTCTGCATCTCCAGTTTCACAGAAACCCACTTACGTTGCCTAAAAACCATGAAAGGTTCTCGACAGACGCATCTGCACAGCGTTAGAGAGACCAAGACGCAGACGACCCAACCCGCAGAAAGCCTCTCCCGTTGCCAGCAGCCGAACACAACGCATTCCGCCCTTGCACTTTTGCCAGAACATCCCGAAGAACGAGGAGAAGCCGAGGCACATCTCGCAGTATGCGCTTATCAGCTAGGGCTCAGCCTCGTTTTACACAACCTGCCTTCAGAAGTAACAGCCTCACGGGCAAGTGGCCCCCTGGCGCACGGAGGCGCCGGGCACCGGCGACCCCCGCCCCCCACAAGCCCCCGCAGCGCGTAAATCCTCGGGGAAGCCTGAGAGTCACCCAACCCGGCGCCCAAGGCCCCCGCCGCCTCGCCTCACCGCGCCGCGCAGGCACCGGCCGCCGCCCTCGGCGCCAGCTTCCCCCCCGGCACGGCGTGGGGTCCCCGGGAAGGCGGCGAGGGACCCCTGCAGCTCCGCGGGCGCCGCCCCCCGAAGGCCGTCATCCCGCCCGGTCGCCCCGCCGGGACCCGCCACCACCCCGAGGGAGCCCCTGAGGGAGAGGGCGAGGAACGCGGCCCCGCCCTGCCCTCCTCGCCGGGACCCCGGCCGCCGCCGCCCTTACCCGCCAGTCCCCCGCCGCCGCCATCGCCTCCGTGCCCTTTCCTCCTCTGCAGGATGAAGTAGGGGTTGGCCCGCTCCGTCACCCACAGGGCGTTCGCCAGCAGCACCTCTTCGGGGTTCACCCACATGCTCCCAGCGCAGACAAAGGCCGGCCCGACCGGCTGGCTGGCTGCCGGGCGCGGTGACTTACGCACGCACCGTCCGCATCAGACGCCACCATACCCGGCCGCCGCGGCGGACGGCGCAGCCCCGCGGGCACCGGCGGGCGCAGGGCGGAGAGGCGGCAGCCGCATGCCCCCGCGGCTCCCGCCGCCTACCCGCCCACCGCCGGGCGCGGAGGGGCGGCCGCAGCGGCCAGGGGCGGCGGCCTGGGCAGCACCCACCGCAGCGCCGAGAGCAGCAGTGACATCAGCGGCCGGCCCGGCCCCGCTCTCCTTCCCCAGCACGGAGACGGCAGGAGCAGCCAGGCACCCGCGTGCCGCCCCTCGTTCTGCCCTGCGGGGGGGGAGGTGGGGGGACTAGGCGCGCGCACGCGAGCGTCCTGCGCTCCCCGCACCTGCGCGCACGGTGGGGCGGGGCCGCCGCGCGCCGGGAGGGAGAAAGGGCGGGGCCGCGGCGTGCGCGCGGCTGCGGCGCTTTCCTCAGTGCGGCCGGTCCCACCTGCATCCCCCCCACCCGCTCCTCGGCAGCCATCGCCCGTCCCTGGCAGCGTTCTGCGGGGCCAGCGGGGAGACTCGTCCCCCTGTTAGCCGCCCGCCTTGAAGGTCCTGCCCCCTGGCGCGGGGAAGCTTGTGAAAGCGGGCGTTGACAGAGCGAGCGGGCTCCGGCTGCGGAGCGAGCGTCCGCGTGAGGCGGCGGGGCGGCCGCCCTGCCCCGTCTCCGCTTGGGAAGCCGGTAGCGCCGCGGCGGGCCGCGCTGTGCCCGCTGCCTGAGGCGGGGACGGTTTCTGTGCGCCGGAACGGCAGCACAGGGCTAGTAGTGTGCTGGTGTGGCAGGAGCAGAGCCGCTTCTCCTCCCCGCAGCTGGCGCGGGGCTGCATTTCGGCTCCGTCCCTACCCTCGCTGCTCTGCAACGCTCGCTGAGCTCCCAGGTTTGAGGCGCTGGCCTCCCTTCAATAAGCAAGCTGCTTCTCTTCGGTTCATTAACGGTGCCGAGAACAGTAAACTAACCCCCAAAGGCAACGCTAAACCCGCATTCCAAGCACAAACGTACAGTGCGCAGGCTCTAGCCGCACATCACCTGCTGTGGGCACAGGGCTGGATGCCCAGCACTTGCACACAGCCATGGGAGAAACCACCCTTCTCCTGAGGTAGCTGTCGCACAGCTGGTGCTGCACAGGTGAGGAGCTCAGGAGAGGGAAGTGACTCTCTTCGGTGAAGGCTTAACGATGGATAATGCTGCTGGCAGTCCCGCTGCACCATGGGGAATAATCACCGTTGTCACAGAGCAGGAGGCTGTGATCTACACAGGAACACAGAAAAGCTCCTTCACCCTCTCCAACTCTATCACATACTGGGTTATTTTGAAGTTCAGTATTGTTGAAATGACCTGAACAAGTAAATTTCTTCTAGCTGTAAGAAATTTCAGGGTTGGGGTGTTTGGGGTTTTTTTTTTTGTAAACCAACTCTAGTTAAAACCTTCATGCCGAGTAGATGGAAAGTTAAATTCTAGCCTGGCTAAAAGTAGTGGCAAAAATTCCTAGCAGCTTCCTTTAGTGAAGGGGGAGATGTCACACACCCAAGAGTACTGGTGGCATTGCTTACTAGCAATGTCATCACTACCAACAACCTGCAGGAGAACTACTAAAGCCACATCAACGTTCGAGGAAAGAATAATCCTATGATGCTCTGCTGCAGGCAGAGCTGGTGATGGAGTTCATTTACTTTGTGACTAGTGCAGATGACCTCAAGAAGTAAAAGATCCCTGTCAGAGGTTGGGAACTCATCTGCTTCCTGCTCCTAACTTGCTTTTCAACAGTGAGCACAGACAGCTATGCATGCAAAATTGTAAGCACTGGAAACAGCTGCCAAGCCTTATTAGTGCCAATTAGTCCGTTTTAGATGCAGGTAGGATGACACACATTAATAAAAGCATAATTTCTAACATCCTTCCTATTTATTTTCCATCAAGCATTCCAGAACATTTGAATAAGACTGGAAAGACCTAAAGTGCCATCGCTAAAGTAAAAGGCATTTAAAAAGAGGGTTATATTCTGTCTTTTGGCTGCTGTGCTGTAGGTAGCATCAAGGCACTTTTAAATGGAGACCTGATTTGATTACTGCTTTCACAGTAATGAAAAAAGGTGGTGTACTCTCATGGCTGACCTTTTTGTTGAAACCAATGCAAATACGTTCTCCTGCATGCCTGTCACGTATTTTTATCCCTCATGTAAAATGCTTACCTACATGTAGTTTTCAGATCTCAGCACTCTATTAAAAAGTTTCTTTTTCAAAATGTGGCTTGGGAACAAAATAAAGAACTTCTGGCCTGTGAGCTATATTGGAAATGTTAAAAAAAATAATCTTAGATGCAAATACAGGAATGGTTGCCTCAGCTTGTTTTGTAATATTTTGTTGAAAATATTTACCAGGTTGGAACCTCAGTGTGGTTTTAACACTGAATGGCACCATTTAAAAGATCTCTATGCCACTGGATTTAAAACTGCAACATTCAGTTTTGAGAAACAAAGAAAATCAGGAGTAGATACCAGCACCAGCTACAGAGTTATTTCTTATAATGCTTTATTATAAACCTCTCAGGAAGGAAAGAGGATTCTAGAAGAACAACCGTTCTGTGCAATGTCGTCAGACTAACAGACAATAACAGCACTCAAGCAGGAAAAAAGATTAAATAAAGCAGACATTTTCCCATTTATTCCCTGAAAAACTGTCTCACAATAGACTTCTTTTTTTAGATGCAGCCTACCAGTTGGTTTCTAGTGGTTCAGGGCAGCCAGTCAGTTGACTGGGAGGAAAGATAAAATATCAAGATGTCAAAAGTTATCTTTGAGAACTGTGCTTGTCGTTCAGGCTGGAACCATACCCATATTGGTCCTACACAGGGACTTACCTTAGCATGGAGAAGCACCTAGCCAGTGCTGTCTAGAAGCTTAGAGCCTTCGACTGCTATAAATCTATACCTTCTCTGCACACAGAGAGGCGGGTGTTTAGGTTTTTGTGGGAAGTGGTTTGTTTTATAAATAGTGCTAAAGCTTTTAAAAGGCAGGAGGACATTGCTTTAGGTGTGATGTGGGATGAAACAAAGTGGGGAAAATGTATCTGAGATTTTTTTTTTCATGTGTGGCCAAGTGCCACGAACCTTAATGTTTATGTGCCCACAACACCCCGTATATTGAAGAAGCTCAACGCACTCAAAAATAACATCAGTTTTATCATGCTCCTGAAAGTACATACAAACGAGCACTCCTACAGATGAACAAACTGACTCACACAAAATAATTCTTGCTTGGAGTGGCACATCAAGTCTATGCATAAAATGAATGAGATCCCAGAATCTGCTCCCTGCAGTTCCCTGCTTTGTCCTTCAACAGCAGCACCAAGGTCAGTCCCTCTGGAGCCCTTTAGCATCCTACTTGTGTCACGAGCCCGATGCAAGATGTACACTTTGTATGAAATGGGAGATTCAGCTCACATGAAGCCTTTAACTCCAAATTGGAGCTGGACTTGCCTGATAGGAAAGAGTTAATTTCTGTAAGATTGAGGCAGCTGTTCAGTACCAGGCCACCAGAAATATCACTTACTGTCCCGGGAGGACAATGTCAAAACGTTTCCTAAGGGAATCTGGAAACAAAATATTTCAAAGTCAAGGAGACAGAAGGAACCAGAAAGAATCCCACACAAGGCCCAGGAGCTTGCAAAAGGTGGGGGCATGTTTACCAGCACCAAAGCAGTTTGAGAGGACAAAGCGTGCCCTAACTGCATAGGCTGGATAAGCATCTGCACCCCATTAAAAGGATGCTGACATAAGATTTTTTGATTTTCTGCTTTGCAGAAGAAAAAAATTCACTTTTTAAAAAAAACCAAACACTTTCTGTAACCTTTCTTGTCTTGTATGCCATAAATGAAAGTGTGTATTGTTTTCTGCATTAATTTAACTGGACTTAAAGGCAATTTCAAAATAACAGGCCAGCAGCAGTGCTTTCTGCTCTACCAATGTGGTGATTCTTAAGAAGAGAAATGTCCAGAATTTTTTCCATCAGGGTGGATCTTCACTGAGCTCTAGCAGCACATTTTGGAGCTTGGCACATCAGAGGTGGGACAGAGAAGCCGGGTCAGCTTTGAACAGTCTCAGGCCTGCAGCACCTCACCATCTGTCACAAGCTTTTGACAGCAGGTCTCCAATTTACCCACATTCAAGAGGAGGCTTTTCCTAAAGCTACTTACTTACCTAGCCAGAGGTCTGCACAGCTCAGTTCTTGTGGTTTGCATACCTGACAGTGAACAGCAACTTTAAAGATAACATCCAGTTGCCTGCTTCTCTTCCCAGAATGTTTTCATGGCCTGGGAAAATTCTCAAATTTGGGACAAGCAAACTGACTGCAAGACTTCAGTCTGAATGTATAACCTACATTTCCAAGGAAGGTTAAATAAACCTGTTTTATATTCTGCAGTGCATTTTTTGCAATTCCCTAGAACTGTGACAGCACCTCTTGAATATGCCACTTGTTACTTTATCTCTCCTTGTGAATGATGGCTTTTTTAGGCCAGTCTTTTGTGAGGTTCTGCCTGTCTCCTGTGACAAAGGGACAATGTTTTTCTGCTTTCTGGCAAGATGTTATATTTAACTACCCTTAGGTATCATTATTATTACTTTCCTCTTTTCAAAGCACTGTTGGGGTATCAGGCTCTTCACAGGTAGGACAGCTGCATGCCCACAACCCACATGTCACTTTGAGACCTACCTTGCTTCATGAGGCACGTCAGTTAAGACTCACAGTTTCCAGCACTCCTGTAATGGCTGTACTGTCCTTGGAGCTGTGATAAGCATAGGTATCAGAACTGAACACAGGATTTTAATAGAGCTTTTTGAATTTTTGTTTTGACAGATGCAAAGTCTTTGCTTCTTTGGAGACACTCTGAATCCTCTTTTTCTGACACAGCACTGCCCACTGAGTCCTTCATCCACAACCTTGATGCAGTAAGACCTTTTAAAGTAGCCACCCTTATTTTGGATGTAACTGGTGCTGTCTGCCTTGTGTCTAGGTTATAGACACAAGCAGTGGGCAGTAGTAGAATGATCTGGGTCCTGATACAGCCGTGACTTTACATCGATACTTATTATCTTGTTAATCCCCATATCACTTGGAAACATCATTAAAGAACCCTTGTTCTGAAATCTCTTGGTGGGTTCTATTTATACCCTGTTATTATGACCAAGTGATCTGTCTTATGACCACATATGATCCATCTTTACAATTAAAATTGCTTTGGCAAAACCCAGACATAGGAGACCAACACTACTGTACCAGCCACAGCTTTTACCCCACCAAAAAAAGAAACAAGCTCTGTTTGACAGGACCTACTTCCATGAGACCATTTATCAACTCTTCGAGATAAAATACAATTATATTCTCATCCTGCAACTACATACTGATATTGTACCAGATCAATCATTCTGCTGTAGTGACATAGCTCAAGGATAGACTAACTAGTCCATGGTTTGTTAGGTCTAGCTAACTAAGCCTGTTCTTTTTAAATGTGGGAACTACATCACTATAGGACAAGTGTATCAAAAATTCAGTACCCCCCCTCCTCCAGTGGAACAAAGCTAGAAAAAGCTGAAGAATTAAAACTCCAAAGAAGTTACTAACATTTCCTATGATGAAACAAAGCTGACACAATCATACAACTGAAAGAAAAACAACAGGCCATTTGAATATGCCTTAGGAGGGTGTGCACGGCTGAGTAATGTTACTGTCATGGGTGGAAAGCCAACAAACATTTGATGGGAGCTGGTATTTTAAACACCACAGCACCCCAAAAAAGGCACTGTTGCCATACTTGGCCGAGGCGCTAGGTAAAAGAAAAAAAGGAAGGTATGCAACTTGGGAATGGCACAGTCTGTCCCTCCCTCTCAGGCTCAGCGGTCCCACTTCATCTTGCACCTTCTTGTTAGCTCCTTCAGGAGCCACCAGATAAGTCACTGAACCAGCTCAGCAGCATGACAGGAGTGAGAAAGTTTGAAGAAAATCACTGGCAAGAAATGGGGTTTCTTTTAAAGATTCTGATGGCTTCGTTACGTGCTCTTGTAATTAATACCTTCTGCCAGTTGGAGATGATAGATTTCTTGAGGGACAATATGTTATGTTGGACAAGTGAGAAATACTGGACTTAATTTGGCTTCGAGAGTGTTAATACTCAGTAATTACTTACCCCAGAACCTCTTCACTAATTACTTATGCTAAGTACCTGAATTTAAATACTTTATTATGTCATAAGACTTAACTAACTTTGCCTGTTCATAAACTGGTTAGGTGTGCTTATCCTTAAATCCAGGATAAATGTTGTTTACCCTCTGATGAAATCCCTTACTTCTTTTTTGTCCTTGTTATCTATATTGTGCTAAAATAAAACATGCATCTGATTTGAAATTACTTAGAAAAGTCACATTCCATCAGAGATGGGAACTGAACCTACCTTAGAGCTCTGGAAACATGGGAGAAAGCCAGGGTCCTGGTCTGTCTGTTTACTCATGTGTATATTGAATGGTTTCCAGAGTGAATTTAATTTGCAGTTATTTTATTCTAGTACTTTTCTCAGCCTGAGTCTGGGGTTTCCAGCAACATTTCTGGTTGGTGAAAACCGGCTCAGAGATCTCCAAAGCATAATCGAGCAGGGACACATTGTGAAGCAGAACATAGAGTCTTCCCCCTTGGTTTGGCTTTACAAGCTCAGAGGTAATAAATAAGAATCACAGTGACATATGACAATAATTGTAACTCTTCTGTTTAATTGCAGCAGCCCTTACCCTTTACTAACTAGTTCTGTGTGATTATGGAGAGAGTCAAAAAAGATGGTGATTTGCCAAGTGCTGGAATAGAGATGGTAACATCATTTCTGGGTGCGTCTGCTCAGAGGGTGTATAAATGGGGGTGGGGGAATTGATTGGATGGGGGATTAGTTTTGTTTAATGAAGAATTTAAATTTGTGCTCTGGGTTCTACTAATTTCTTTCTTGTTGAGCAGGCTCTTCAGAAAAATTGGGTTTGATTCTTCTTTCTGATGCAGCGCCACATCTACAGTAGTCTTTTGAATATGGGTCAAATGGGGGACATCATTTTTAGATTTAACCTCCTGATCTTACCCGGGCCTTTTTAAAAAAAACACAGGGTAAATAGGGTATAGTTGAATAATCAGTACCTTTAAGTATTTCAAATTATTGTACAGTGCATTTTGGTTTCATTTTACATTTTAAAGTACCTCTGAGATGCTGTAAGAATATCTAATTGCTTTTAAGATTATGCAGTGTACACCAAGTAAACTTCCAATGCAACTCTAGTGCGATCAGTGAAGGTACATCACTAAGGAATCTTTCTTTGTGTTACTAGATGTTTAACAGTTTGTTATGTGGGGGCTGGGATCTGAATTGGCACTTAATTTCTGTTGTAAAACTTAAAGGAACTAGATATTTCCTGAAATGCCCTTAAAATATGCTTAATTTGACATCTAAATACCACGTAATAAATTCTTTACTTCCCTGTGTATTGAAAATAACATTGAAAACTTCAAGAAACACTGACCTGAATGATGTTGAGGTATTTCCTGTTTCTTAAAGTGCTGTTGCCTGCCTGTAATCCTGGGCTTCCAATACTACATTTTGCATGTAACTCTCTGAAACCTGAGGGGGGAAAAAAAAAACACAACAAAACCCCATGCAAGGTGGGTTTTTTTTTTGTTATTGCTGGATTTGTACCTCAAAAAGAAAGCATGCATTTTAGCATTTACCAAAAAGCGTGTCCAAAGGGGGAGTATATATGGCAAGCTTTGAAACACATGCCTATTGCTTGGGGGTGAGGTGGTCCTCTGTGCAAGACAACACAATGCCAACTGGAAACATAATAAATCTTTAATTCTTAGGAAGCTTGGAAAAGACTATTTAGGTGCAGGGAGACAAAAAGTCTTTGATACTGCAGGAAAAGGTATGAAACAATTTTGTGAAGAAACATTGAAAACCCTCTCAGCTTCCTCTCAAAACAAATGAGAAAACCCAGCTGCTCCCCATCCAGGCACGCTGGTTCATCAGCTTAGCATCCACAGGTGGCCAGAGCTATATGGAGTTGCACTGGTTGCTACAGGGGGCTGTTACTGTGCTCCAGTAAATGTTAGGGATGGAGTTTACTCACAAACCCCTCAGTTTAATCCAGTCATTCTCACCTCTCTAGTGCCAGCCCCCTCTTTACTTTCTTCCAACCACCTCTTCTCCCTGTAGGCAGTTTATTTTGGTAACATAGAATATCTACAGCAAACAGCTCAAATAAGGGCATCTGCCCAAATGAATGTAGAAACCAAACAGTTGCTGCAGCTTCTGCACAGCTCCTTGCTGGCCGAAGAACTCCCTCCTAGCACACACATTTCATTGTGCAAGTTACAGAGAGATACAGAAGCTGATCCCTTGAAAATAACAATGCAAAGCTAGTTGTACACTGCAGAATTCAACAACAAACACCTCCCTTTGCCCCTGGAAGAAACTGCTGTGGGCTGGGCAGTCACTCCCTGCGTTTGACGGTAATTATTGTCTTTTGCTAATGACTCCAATAGGAGGAGCTGCTCTGTTCTCCCTGTGCTCGTGGACCTGTAGAGGTGGGATTGAGAGGGAATCACAGAATCACAGAATCTTAGGGGTTGGAAGGGACCTCAAGAGATCTTCGGGTCCAACCCCCCTGCCAAAGCAGGCTCCCTATCTCATATTACATAGATAGGCGTCCAGACGAGACTTGAATATCTCCAGAGAAGGAGACTCCACCACCTCCCTGGGCAGCCTATTCCACTGCTCTGTCACCCTCACTGTGAAAAAGTTCTTCCGCATGTTGGTGCGGAACTTCCTGTGCTCCAGCTTACAGCCATTGCCCCTAGTCCTGTCCCCACTGACCACTGAAAAGAGGCTGGCCAATTCCCCCTGCCACCCATGTCTAAGATACTTGTAAACACTAATTAGGTCCCCCCTAAGTCTTCTTTTTTCCAGGCTGAACAGACCCAGCTCACTCAACCTTTCCTCATAGGGGAGATGTTCCAGACCCCTAATCATCTTTGTCGCCCTTCTCTGGACTCTCTCCAGAAGGTCCCTGTCTTTTCTATACCAGGGAGCCCAGAACTGGACACAGTATTCCAGGTGGGGCCTGACCAATGCAGAGTAGAGGGGGAGGATCACCTCCTTCGACCTGCTGGACACACTCTTCCTGATGCATCCCAGGATCCCATTGGCTCTCTTGGCCACCAGGGCACACTGCTGGCTCATAGCCAACCTGTCATCAACCAGGACCCCTAGGTCCTTCTCCATAGAGCTCTTCTCCAACAAAATATAAAAATATGGAACGCTTCACGAATTTGCGTGTCATCCTTGCGCAGGGGCCATGCTAATCTTCTCTGTATCGTTCCAATTTTAGTATATGTGCTGCCGAAGCGAGGGCAATAAGGAAGCAGAAGTTGTTAAGTAAGAATAAGCTGCTGCTCAGGAATACTGAAAAATGATTCTTCAGTCATTTATAATCATTTCCCTTCCACCCCACTGCCCACAGTAAATCTAATCTTGCAGTTGACTACCTGTATCAGTGGCAGCTTGCTGTGGAAAAGTGCAGTTCAGATCATTTTCTGGTGGATATTACTGGTGGTGCAGACTTCAAATACCAAGAAGAGGAATTTCTTCAATTTTTTCTTTTTGGCTTGAGAGCAGTCCCTGAGAACAGTCACTGAAGAATATCAGCTCTTTTTTTTAGTTGGGGAAGTCACACACATCTGAGAAGTCACAAACATGCAGAGCTAGGGCAAAGTGGATTACAACCTCAGCTACAACAAGGACTGCACCAAGAACCTTCACTACAATTAGTATTTTATTTTGCTGTTCATCTGATTTGCAATTCACATGGACTGTTACATCCAAGATGGTCTTGACAGCAGCATCTTTAGTGATATATGTGGTTTTGTTAGAGGTCCTACAGTAATTCTAGCACCTTTTTACTCTTCTTTGCTCACTTACCCTGGTGTAGCAGAAAGGATACATAGAAACTGACCTGTAGCAGAAATTAAACCTATACATTAAGCATATCAGAAGTTTAAAAATAGGTTTTGTTCCCAAAACTCAGTACCTTTTTATTGTTGTTTAGAGGGCAATGTAGAAGAGAGATGCTAGCAATCAGCAGAACGAAGCCTTTCTCTGTATGAAGAGGTTTTTTCTTTTTTGGAGGGTTGGAAATCTGTGAAAGAGTTGGGGTGGTTTGTGGGGTCTTTTCCCTACATAAGGCCTTTAGGACATCACAAATTAAATCTGCAGCAGCAAAGATCATGCCTGTGCTGTCTACTACACCTACCTAAACCTGTTCTTAACCCTTGCAGAAATCTCGTGTAGATGGTAGGTGCCCTCAGCTGAGCTACCACCCTGCTTGCCACTGCAAGTTCAACTCTATCTGTACCTTGCAAATACATTTAAACTTTAATTTTACACAGTGCACTCCATGAAGAGGAAAAATGCCCCACAACCAGAACTGTTTGTGGTGAGGATTTTAGGCTCATGAAAATTGTAAGAGCTAACAATTTATGCAGAGGAAAAGAAAAAACCCACTGAAATAATGTGAAAATTTGTAAATATACAAATATATATATTCTACTAATTTATATGCTTGTATTTGTATATCATGTCTAAAATGCATTTGCCAATAATAAATGGTGACATCAATATCTAGTGAATCATTTGCTAATTTTATTCTTAAAAGCATGTACACTGGTAAATTCCATGGTCTTATTCCCATGACAGAACTGCCAACAGTTCTGAATTGCCACACTCTGGAGGAGTTGGAAGTTTTAGATACCTCAGAAAACTGAGACAAACTGGGTGATCAAAGTTCAGGTGTAAGAAGAACAGAATTGGGAGATTGCCGAGCCACACATGCTTCTGCTCTAACAGAAGTACCTCCAAGGGAAAAACTAAAAGGTTAATATCTTCCTTACCCCCACTTGCTTAAAACCTGGGCAGCTTTAGTCATTGCTGCTTTCCTCTACCACCCCAGGAAGAACCTGCTCCTGCTATTGCTTCTCTCAATGTAGATGTCCTGCTGCTGCAGCCCAGCTGCTGCATGGTGAGTGCTCCATGGAGCTTGTCTCCATTTGGGTTTCTTTGTTCAGTCAGCCACAGCCAGTCACACCCAATTTCAGCAGTGCAGGCAAAAGCAGCCCTTTGGCAGGCTCCCAGCGGCTCCTCTCCCTCCATCCCTCTCCTGGCTGCCCACCAAGCAGTTGCAGACAATCTGGGGTCAGAGTTTCTGTTGCCACACAAAATGCCCACCATTACTGGCCACACTGCTGGCCCAAATTCCTGGCCAGCTTCACCCATCTTCCTGCCACCATGCAGCCAGCTGCCCTACGAATACTAGGGATGTTTTGAGCCCAAGCTAGCCTAACTTAAGTGGCTGCAAACTGTGTAGGCTTCAGGTTGATTGCCAGGCATCCATAAAGGTCCTAATGTCTTCCCACAGGCCTCCCTGAGGCAGAGACAGGCTTTGCCTGCTTTGTGGCACTGGATCAAAGCATATTAGTATAAAGCACAGGGTACCTGCTCCCACACACATATGCAGAAATGGCAAAAGCACAGTTAAACCACAAAAACCCATTGTACCCTGGATGTAAGTGTGCAAAGTATTTACTATACCTGTGACACCATCATAAAGACATTGCTTGAGAACATGAGAGTTCAGGGCAAAACTGTGCCTTTGAGCCATTCGGGTCAGGGACTAAGAGAGGAAGGTGCATCGTTCTGCACCCCATTCTCAGCTAGTGTCAAGTGAAAGTGAAAGAAAGGGATGAGAATGTAGAAGAGTGCAAGGTTGAAGGAACAAGAAAGTTACATGTAAATATAGAAATGGAAAGCAGAGAAAGAAGAGCAGCTAATAGAAGCATGTGGAAGGGGTGGGAAAGAACTGAAAGACAAAAAGGAAGAAATAGAAGTGAGGAATGAGGCAGCACATCAAGCTATAGCAGTGGTTTAACATTGGTGGGTTCTTTCGGCACCTCGGTACCTGCTTTCATGCATCATGGAACTCACTCAACACATCATGGCAACGCATGCCGAGTGTACGCAAGGCCAACTCTGCCAGATCCCAGCAATTGGGACCAGAGCCATGTGCCCTGTCTCTTCTAGGCAACTCCCTTCTGTCAGGAGTGGCTTCTTTCCAGCTAGGGCTCGTGACCTCTGCTAAAGGCAAATCTCTTGGTACTTGGGTTAGCAAATACATAGGCCCACAGCATCCTAGCAGGGCCACTGCCCATCACTGTGTTATCTTCCAACATCTCCACCATGACTGGACATGTATGCACACGAATGGAAACAAAAAGGAATTAAAGCTCTTAACTCATTAACTTGCTTTTTAGGTTGCAATGCACATGTCAACCCTCTAATGAAGGCACAGAAGCAAACCAGGTACCCGTAGCATCTCAAACAACATTTCTGCACGCAACATTAAAGGCATGCAAATTAAGAGATTTTTCTCAGTTTTCTGAGCCAATTTACCCTCACTCCCACACCAGAGTGCACTGCATTGCATTCCTACATAACTAGAAGACTCTGAAACAGCACCAAAAGCATGAAAAATCCTCTGCTCATTTCAGGAGCTGTTTCTCCGTGTGGCAGGTCATGGGGCTGTACCCTGTGGAGACCCGAGGCTGTTCCCAGGCAGCTGCCTGTGCAGAGCATTCCTGTCTGTGAGATGGAGCTTGCAATTAATGTGAGCCTAACACAGGAGCTGCACTCCCTGGATCAATAACTCTGTCCCAGGGGTATCAATCTGATCCTCACAGGATCATATTGCCATGAGATTAGTCAGAGCATGGTAGTAACACCAGCCCTGTGCTGGCTCCAGAGGACAAGATGCTTGATCCAGTCCCAAGCCTGTCAGAGTTAATCAGTCACAGGATGTGGACAAGACTTGAAGAGTCAGACATTTGAAAGGATCCAATCCAGTACAGAGCCTTAAGTGACAAGGACCATATTGTTGAACCTCCTCCCCAAAAGCAGCACTTCTTTGTGGTTATTTTAGGTGATGAATGGGGACTCTGGAAATTGCCTGTGGAGAGACAGGTGCTACAGACTTCACCTATACATCACCCTTTGGTGTAGGGGCTGGAGGTAATGTGGAAAGGAATATTGGATAAGAAAAGTCGTCATTTAAAGTAGAAAAAAAATCATAAACCAATGTTTGTTCCTAGGCAAGGTTACTGGTGATGCCAGTACAGCCACAGATCACCCAATTTAGTTTTGTACCAGTCCTAGGTAAGTCCGAGGGCTGAGTTGTCTGGATTTATACCAGCGAGATACCCAAACACCGTACTGTCCTGGGAGCACCACTGAAATCAGGGGAACAGCGGCTGATAGAAGATGGCTGCCCAGCTGCCTGCTAAGCAGGGTCCTGCTCGCTCCACCACAGCAGAACTGACTGCTTCCAATGCACAACTGCAAGGTAGAAAAACCCAAACCAACAAAAAACAGCAATCAAAAAACCACAAATAAACACCAGACAGCTTCTGATGAGAGATCACTGTGCACAACAAAAGCCTTATCCCCGTTAACCCTGCTGAGAGCGTCAGCCTAACTTCAGCAGCATCATGTTTTGCCCCTTACAGAGAGAAGAATATGAGGCATGCTCCTGGCTAAGGGAAAAACCAACCCAACCCACCCAGAACGGTAAAGCCAAGTAATCTGGAGAACATGAATAATTCAGAAGTTGAAGGACAAGCAATTCAGTTGAAGAGGGAAAGGAAAACAGGTTGGATGAGGGCTTAAGTATGACTGAACCTGGTGATGAGGCACCAGCAGAGTCAAGAATTAAAGGAACTGGTGCAGAATGGGTTTCCTATCAGGAGGGAGAAAAGTATCACTGGAAAGGAAAGAAAAAAGCAGTTAATAGACTAAAGATGACCAAGAATAAGTGAAAGATGACAACAGTGATGAAAAAGTGAATAAAATATGCCAGTACCCAAGATTGATAGTGGAAGAATTTACGTAGACTCATGGAGAAGAGTCATTATCTCACAGCTAGTCAGTCTGGCAAAGTTGAATGCCATGGCCGTCGTACTTAAAGTAATTATTCTTGGAATCTCTATCTTGTAAAGAAAACAAAAGGGGATGCATTGAATGCATCCTTCAAAATAACTGTTCGAGACCTCCACATTTAGTAGACCATACAGTACTACTTTAAAACACACAAAAAGGCTGTTTCTCTGGGGTTTTTTCTATGCAGCAACCCCAAAGCAGGGTTGTTAATGGCACATAACCACAACAGGAAGCTGCTTTCACCACTTTCATTACTTTCTCTAGCTATGACTGTGAAACTGTTTCACAACAGGTAGAGCACCAGAGGTGTTATTCACTCTTCAGCTACCCCGAGTAGCTAAGTGCATTTTTGAAAACATGACATGTTTTGTTGGAAACGTTATCCCACAAAGTATCAGCTATGGATTATGGGGAGCAGTCAGGCACTAAGCATACCAGCATTCAAAAAGACAAAACTCCTTTCTAAGTAGCTCACAATCTATCTTAACCCGTTGCCAAGGCTGAAACAAGTTGAGGTGCAAAGCATGAACACTGTTACAGTCCTTGTAACAACAGAATGCTTTTACCAGTTAGAAACTGAAATAACTCTCTACACAATTTTAAAGCTTCCCCTCCCCACCCCCAATGATAAAGGCCACAAGCTTCGCTGCAGAATTAATTATGTGTATTGTATGCATAGGCATTATTAACAGCCTCATAAACCCCTGCTAATGACTTAAGACTGTTCCCTTCTTGAAGCTGCCAAGTGCCAGTGAAACACTTGATGACCTGGGGATTTCCCACTCCCTGCCCCCCCCTCCCCCCCCCCCCCAAATTGCTTATACCATCCTTTAGGTAGAGGTGGTAGATAACCTGGAGGAGGTCCTCTCCCCACCTTCTCTGCACTGGGAGCAAAAGGGCTGATGGTGTCACCAGGAGGGCAGGCACCTGGCTGGTGCCACACACGGATGGTCCCTGGATCCCATGGGAGAGCACTTGCTTGCAGGGATGGCAGGTCAGCCCCTGCACCCTCAGCTCCTGGGACTCGTGTGGCTGGCTTATTCTGTCCCACTGTGAAAAAAGAGGCAGCATCACTCGGACACATGTTCTGAAATAAAAGGTGATAGCAAACAAATAAACAAACACAACTACTGCACAACCCCTACGTTCAGTTACTTCCTAAAGCATCTTTACCTTCTCTGTGACTCCGATCCTCAGAGGTGGTGGTGGTGCTGCCTGTATCACGAGCCTGGTGTTTGTGTGGGCAGGGAAGTGGACAACACCTCTCTTTCCTGTGTGGAAGCACTTACATGCAGCAACCATCTCAAAAGGTCCCCGGCTCACAGCTCTTCCCAAATCAGCAGCTGCAGGTAACAGAAAATAAGGGTTGAAAACAATGTTCACAAGACACTGATTTTTGTTTTCCTTGGGAAGCACAGATGGCTTCCACATAAAGATCAAAGCCCATGTCATAGCACAGGTCACTTTTGTGGTGCAGGACAGAGGCTTGTGCATTCAATCTCCAAATTTTTACAACAATTTAGGAGAAATAACAATTTCATATCTCAGAACTCAGTTGTTCTGACAGCTTATCTATGCACAAAAGCTAGACTGCTGTAGCCATGAGAGCCAGCTGGGAGAAGTCAAAGAGTTAGATAGCTTTGGGTTGAGAAGTATTGAAGGTAATCTGTCACAACAACTTCAGAACAGAGAAGATTGATTCAATTTCACATAAAATAATCATTAGTTACAGTCCTAACGTATTTTAAAATGCATGTGCATGTATATGTGTATACGAAAGGGAAAACCTCAGAAGTCAGTTTGCTGAGATCTGAAAGAGAAGCCACCAGGAATACTTTTAATTCCCCATACAGCTCCATGGCTTATTTCATTTGTGGTTTGCCCTGAAAAGATGAAGTGTAATTGCTCCCAAAGCAAGAACAGACACAGAGCTTTTCAGAGACTGGAAAGTCATGTGTGTCTTGATCAAACTGATTTTTTTTTCCCTATTAAAAAAGGCAAGGAAAAAACCAAAAAAGGAAGCAAACTCTTGAGACAGAAGGAAATTACTACAGAAGATGAACACAGACGAGTTTTGGGTAACCAAAGGCCCCATTGCACACAAGTTTAAGCAAGTCAGCCACAGGCCCTCCATTTACATTTTTGTGTTTTCTTCTCATTCTGATTGTTGTTGTAAAAACTGGTGGTGTCAGAGATGCCTTCTGGAGCCCCCCCTGCAAGTTTCAACGGTTCAGCTGCCTGTAACACTGAACGTTAGTTGAACGTGGCTTTGCCACTCGCGTTAGATCCCAGCCCTCTGACTGTGCCTGCAGAGCATGTTAGGTGTCCCAAAAAATATAAAAGGTACCTTCTCACATCTCCAAACATCAAACCAGGGCAGGAACAACATGAAGGGATCCATGGTCACCCCCCTCCTTGACGGTGATTTCCTGCAACAGGCAATTATCAACAAGGAAAATGCTGTTTAAAGTCTGAGTTTTCGGGGAAGATGGAGAAGTGTGCCTTCCTAGTGCAGAAGGGCCTCAGGTGTGCTCTTCTGTGTGGGCCCTCGTCAGGGTAACAAGAGGGTAATGTAGCCAGTCCAGGACATTTAGCATACACACCCAAGAGGTGGGCCAGTTGCAGGTGGAGATCGTGCAAAGTAGTTACACACCTGTTTGTGTTTTGGGGGTTGGACCTGATGATCTCTTGAGGTCCCTTCCAAGCCCTATGATTCTGTTTCCTCTGCCTTTCCTATTAACCCCCCTCCAAACCCAGCTGATCTGTAGGTTGGTATTTACCCTCACACAGTCTTGATGCTAAAGTGGCAACACCAGCTTCAAAAAAACAGAAAAAAACAACAATTCTGAAGGAAAATAAATTTTTTCTGACCTGGTGTTTTTTGTGAGCCAGCTGCAAACCAGCATTCCCTGCGTGCTCTGTAGTAGCTGAGCATCAAAGGAATTGGAGAAGGAAGAGACAAGTAGGTGGTGGTGAAAATAAATAATTGGGACCTGGGTAATCTGTTCAAAGACCAAAACTCCAGCATCACCAACAGCCTGCGTTAGCATTCTGAAGTAGCTCCTCAGGCACATTTATTTAAGAATAATTTTGCTTTAATTAAGCATAAATCTGAAAGGGGATTATGCTGATCTGGATTAAGGCACTCCCTCCCCTCCCTTGCCCCGAGAATAAAGTTATGCTCCAAGGAAACACTCAGATACAAACATTGCTGTCTAAACCTGCAGCCTCCCACAACCTACCTTGATTTTCCATGTGCTGACCTGTGCTCCGCAGAAGGGCAAAGTTAAAAATGGACATTTACAAATGGCCATTTTCTAATGATGCTTTAGTGGCTGAATCTTAATTAGTGACCATGCCAGTGGTGGCAGTTTGGAGGCTTGGGGATTTCCCACAGGTTGCCAGTTGTTGCTTAGTTTGGCAGACCCAGGCAAGGGTTGAACTGGAGCGATACCACAAGGAAGGCAACCCCAGCTTTCACCTGGTGCAAACCAACATGTCAGTAGATTTACGCTGATGTATTTCACATGTTGGGACTACAGGGATCTGTATTTAACAGCTCAGTACTCAGTTTCCATGCTTCCGGACTTGGCCAGTCCCCCGTATGCTGGTGGCTGCCCACATGTTTTGTTTCCAGATGTGTACCCACATGTTGAGCTGGAGGGTGGTCTGGTAACAGCCAGAGTAGCAAGGCCTGTGGTGGAGGATGATTTTCTTCCTCCCGGCTTACTCACTTGATTTTCTGTGCCCCTGAAACACTGAGTGGATAAAGCCATACTGCCCACTTAACCAAGCACATCCTTCAAACCTATTTATGAGGGATGACAGGTGGGGTCACAGCACAGGGGATGGCTGATAGATGGTGAAAGCATATCACTGCACTGAGATGGCATGAAAAATGATTCTTTGATTACTGAGAGGGAAGAGGCTTCTAGTGTAGATAAACAACGTTCTGTTTTCTGCTGAGTCTCTGGTGTCCTCAGTGCAAGAGGAAGGACTGCCAAATCAGGGAAATGTTACTAATTTACATTAATTCAGCTGATAAAAATGCATCTAATAAAGCTCAGGGGTCATGGAATAACACTTATTTACAAGGCCCATGGCAGAAATAGTTTCTTTTTCATAGCATATGTTCCAGTGGTAAGCAGCATCAGTGAGATATTGAAACAGTTCATCTCCTTGAACATTTAACCCCCTTTCTAATAGTTACATTGGTTCAGGTATCAGCTGGATCACTTCTGTGGGCTTGATCCAGATCCCCAGGCTCGCCCTTGCTCCAGTGGATCTGGATTTCAGGGTGCATCAAGCAATCCATCCCTGTCTGTGCATCCTCTTTGTGATGCGTATGGCTGTGCTCTCATCTCTTTAACCTCCAGCAGCAGCCAGGCCTGGGTAGGAGCTGGAAGGGTGGGGGGCTGCTCCACTTGTCATGAAAACACACCTTTCTACAGCGCTGCGTGCAAGAGGTGCAGATTGCCAACCCCAGAACGAGCTCTGCCACCTTCCTTCACCAGGGGACACAAAGCTTTTCTGCTGTGCACCAGGAGAGAAGTGCTTTTAGAGAGGAGTAGGGCTTCTCCACAAGAAATTGAAAGCTTTACCTGGCGTAGGAGAGACCCAGGAGAGCCGGCTGCACATCCTCACTGTTTCGCACGTGAAGCAGCTGAGCATCAGCTCTGGAGGCAGCACAGGTTCACCCATGAGGCTCAGCAAGCTGACAAGGCAGCAGCTCCTCCATGTGCCAGCGACCTTAGATTTAAATGAGTGAGGCAGTGAGCTCAGGAGGAACAAGAAACTCGTGACAGGGACATTAGTGAAAGGGGTGGACTGGTGCCTGCATCCCTCGGCCTTGTGGGGACACCCTACAGCACCACAGGGTGGCAAGTACGCCCCCCCCCCCCCCCCTCCTCCCCCAACCCCATGGGGGCAACCCAGCCCTCCCACCCCCTGGCTCAGACAGGCAAACCCATTGAAGGGCAAGCCCTGGGCTAACAATCGGGGTTCAACTTTCCCCCAGCATCTGCGTGCCTGGATGCAGATGCACAGCCACACCGCAGGGGCACTGGGCCTGCCAGAGCTCTGATGTGTAGGGGAAGGTGGGAACTCCTGGGGGAGGAAAAGCTATTTGCAGCATATGCTTGCAGAGAGCATCCTGCTGCGCCGCATCAAGTGTGATGAGGTCTGGCGGGGAGTCGCATCTCCTTCCTCTTTGGAAGCACAGGTCCTCAGAAATTTCAGGTTAAAAGCTCCCCACCACCACCCTCATACCCCTCACCACTTCCTCACTATTAACAGCAGTTTCTTGCTGCTGTTCTCCCCAGGCAGACATCTTTCCATGTAGCTTCACACACTTGCTGCCTGAAATGAGCTGGGGAAAACCTGACCCACCTGGCAGGATGACTTAAGGGCTGAACACAGGGGCTGCATGCCCATTCATACTCCATTTTGTTACAGTCCCCACTCTCAGTATAACAAGCCTGGGCACCGTACGAGTTCACACAGGGGTGTGCTTTTACTGCAGCAAAATAAGACTCCCTCCCTGTACACAAAGCAGATCGGTTGCTGGACAGGGTGTCGGCATCACCATCCTTGTCCTTCCTGCTTTCAACAGCTTGGTTAGGCCAGAGCACCCCTCTTCTCCCTCAACCATGTGGGCAGCAGCCTTCCACTGAGCTCCCACGTAAAGAAGTCAGCAACCAGAAGCAAAGACTTTTCCAGAACAAACACAGTAACCCATGACACACCCAGTAAAGAGTTCGCTCTCCAGAAGTAGCTGCCAGGCACCCGTGCCCAGTGTAAGCACTGTCAGCTCACTCCCTCCTTCTCCAGATGAGATGTACCCACTGTCAGTTCACTCCCTCCTTCTCCAGATGAGGTGCTTCAGCTCCTTTCCCCAGGGTCTCTGCCTGCGCAGCGTTCAGGCTGTGAGCCATTTGGTGTGCCTGGCCCAGGGGACACAGGGCTGTCACCCGGGGCTGCTGCAGCAGTGCAGCCCCAGCACCACATTAGCTTTTAGAGCTGCTAGTTTCATCTTGTTTGTTTTCCAAGGCTCTCGAAGGAACTGCTGCCAGATGCTCTTTCAGACGTGCCCACAGCCCGTGCAGCAGATGGACATTTCTAGCACTGGGGCATCCTCACAGAATGTGTAAGGTTGGAAGGGACCTTTAGAGGCCACCTACACCAACCCCCCTGCAGCAAGCTGTGACATCTTCACCAGATCAGGTCACTCAGCTCTCCATCAAGCCTGACCTTGAATATCTCCAGGGATGGGCCCTCCACTATGTCTCCAGGCAACCTGTGCCAGTCATCTACCACCCTCATATTGAAGAACTTTTTCCTAATATCCAACCAAATGTCTCCTTTTCAAGTTTAAAGCCATTACCCCTCATCCTATTGCTACATGCCCTCACAAACAGTTCTTCCCCAGCTTTCTTACAAGCACCTTACAGGGACTGGAAGGCTGTTGTAAGGTCCCACCGGAGCCTTCTTTTCTCCAAGTTGAACAAGCCCAACTCACCCCTGCCTCCATCAGCACCTCGGGTCTTACTGCAGCTCAGAGACCGGCTGCTGACCTGCTGACACCACGATGACACTGCACGCCCGTGCTGGGGTGGGACGAGCTGGGACCACCTTCACCAAGCAGGGCTGCCCCCTTGGCAAGCCCAACTCCTTCTGGTGAGAGGGCTTCCCACTCACCTGTCCCCAGCCAGCTCCCAGGGCTGGGAATGGGCACTGCTCCTCGTCCCAGAGCCTGGCCTCTGCTTGTCCTCAGACCACCTCCAACTCCTTCAGGAGACAACAGCCACAGTACCACATTGCCTCCAAGGACCAAAAATCTGCTCCATCTCCAGCCCTCTCCAGTTTTTAATTTCCTTCTCATTTTTCTCACTTGAAGGAGAAAGGATTCCAGCTGGACAGTCCCTTAGCCCTCTGGTACCCAATCACTGTGTCAATCGGTGCTAATCACATACCTTACTTCCCAGTAAGGGCAGGGAAAGCTCCCTCTGCATTGCTTCCAACATTAATTTTTTTCTTTAAATATAACATCTGTACTCATAATCTCTTTTTCATTTAAAAGAGCCTGGATATATCATTAAGATCAGGAGTGTGGCTGGAACCACGAAGCTTCATTGTTAATCAGCCGGTGACTTTGGCTAGGCTGACATTTTCCCAGCTATTTTTAGAGCA
Organism: Laterallus jamaicensis coturniculus; assembly: GCA_022605575.1. Taxonomy (NCBI): domain Eukaryota; kingdom Metazoa; phylum Chordata; class Aves; order Gruiformes; family Rallidae; genus Laterallus; species Laterallus jamaicensis. The sequence continues at coordinate 12,036,244 of JAKCOX010000005.1, forward strand.
TGACTCAGCTGCTGCGCTACAGAGCCTGCAAAATCCCTGTGGGCTGAGACCGGAGCCTCAGTCAAAGCCAGGCTGAAGCATCACAGAGAGGGAAAGGCAGACAGAGAGGGAAAAGGCTTTTGTTTGCCCACCTTTGGGGCTCATGGGGCTGCTGGAAGCAAAACCAGAGCCTTGTGAGTGCCTGCTCCTAGATGCACAGCTGAAAACCATGAAGTTTTAAGTTTTCCCCTGCCCTCCAGCCTGTCCTATGGGTAACTGATGCCATTGCTTCCCTGCCTGAACAAGAGCCCATTGCTCAAGTCTTGACTCTCACCTCACATCCCTAGGATTTGCTGTTAAGATAAGACCCATAGACCCAATTTGTGATTCTGGTGATAAGGTCTGAGGACACAGAAGCTATTGGGATTGGGAAATAGGCATTGGGCTTTTGTGAGCTGCCCTGTCCTCATGAGTAACTTTGGCAGGTGTCCCTTTAGAGGGGGCTGATAGGAATGTCCTTGGAGGCTAGATTTTGTAAGTGTTTAAATCCCTGCATGGCCCCCAAGACTTGCCTGTTGAAGCAGCACACTGCTGGAGAAGATATTCCTGCAGCCAGGCTTCTCTTATACAGCATGATGCAACCCAAACCCTCATCGATCAGCTTTAATGGAAGTCAAAAATAGCTTCCCAAGATTCAAATCCCCGATTACTGCAGCCCCTGGGTTTTACTGGCTTGGGGGTTGTTTCCCCTTCCAGATAGGGGACAACATATTTGGTCTGAATGGGAACAGGAACTCTGCACTGGAAAGAAGTCATCTAAGCAGCTTGCCCTTGCTCGGCAGGAGTGCCCCCCAAGCAGGAATATGACCTGTGGGCAAGCAGTCAGCAGTCTGTACCCAGTCTGGGCGGGCAGGGGTAGCCAAGCTCCACGGTGGGGGCACTGGGGCCAGGAGCCCACCCCCCATGTCTGAACAGCCTGACCCTCTCTGTACTCTGAGTAAGGAAGAAATGAAAGCTGTTGTAGCAGCATCCGTGGTGCCAAGCTGTTGTGCTGCACATGGGAAGGACAAGCTGTCTCCTCCCTGTTGCCCACGCCCTCACACTTGCCCAGCCTGCAGACACCTGTCATTGGGGTGCACTGGTTTGGGCAGCTTCAAGGTTGGAAAAACATTTTCAACTACAGCTCTGCCATGCACCACAATTAAAACTAATCATACTTAGAGCCACGGTGGCACTGATGATCCTGCCCGCAAACGGGTGTCACCTGCTCCATCAGCCTAAGGGTACAGGAGGATGCTACTAGAAACACCATCCCTCCTGCTGCTCTCCCAGCACCACACCATCCCTACATTCCCCATGCCTGCTCCCCCACAAGATGACAGCCTGTTGTTCCTCAGCCCCAGGAGCAGCAGGGCTTTCCTCCATCCTGTTTCTTGGGCATCTTCTGATTTTGTTGTGTGCACGAGATCCCTACCAGTGATGGGCTGGGCGGGAGCTGGCTGGGACCCTGGCAGGGTCAGCCTGCCTCCAAAATCAGTGGCGGTACATCAGTTTCCGGCCTGGTGCTCGGCCTTCCCAAGGAGATGCTATGAGCAACTCCAGAGTGAGACCTAAAACATCCATAGCATGTGTAACCAGGCACTGCAGCTACAGGCACAGATGGCAGAGCCTTCCTTCTGATCACCACTAGCAACAGGCGAGCACTAGAAAGCTTTATGCTAAGGGCCTCGCGTTTCAGTTTGTTTCTGTCCCGTAATTATTTAAGCCTCATTGGTACAGCTAGAACTACCACTGGTGGCACCACCCCCACCTTAAGCAGCAGCACACCCTGCAGATCAATTGGATGCTGCTTTGTGGTACCTGCTTCCAGGCTCCGCCTCTCGCACGCCTCTCCCTCAGGCCTGAGGACATAACTGCATGATTTTGCTCAGCTCTTCAGATGCCTGTAGGAGCCAAGACACACACGCTTTGATAACCCTCTTTAACAGGGGTAGAAAGTGCTTTGCATCCTACAAAATTTACGACGCTCCGGGTGCCTCTTGAGGCAGATACCAGCTTTCTGAGGAGTGACTGAAGTGCTCAACACACTGCAGGCACAGGAAGAGCTAACACAAACCCCAGCGTGATTTGCAGCCCCACCACCAGCCTAGCACCCAGCTCAACACCCAGCCATGGCTCCCCTGCCCACTGCTAGCAGCATAGCCCTTGATACATAGGCAACAGCTGCCCTTGCTGAAGTGCATCACCGATGCTTTGGGCTCTGTATTACATCCTTGTAGGGCAAGCCCTCACCCTGTCCTCCTGCTGCCCAGGAGCCTGGCCTGGGATGCTCTGAGTGTGCAGTCAAGCAGAGAAGCGAGGGTACCAAATAACTATTGCAGGGGCAGGTGGCTGCTGGGCCCAAACTTCTGTTGGGATAAACTGCAGAGAGATGACAGACTCCCCACAGGCAAACAGCAAAGCTTTTACTTAGGAAATAAGCAATCCCAAACCAAACCAAGCTCGCTCATATACACCCATAACAGAGACCCACCTACTCCTCTGCCTTTTCTATGATGAGCAAAAGCCAGGCCAGGGTCACATGAGTACAGCCAACACAGAGAGTCACTCCCCTGGCACAACAGGTATGGACAGCTGAGAACCTGCACTGAAAGGGCAGCAGAAAGAGAAGAGTGCATGGCAAGATACACCAGAGCGACCACACCGCCTTTTACAGTCAGTCAGTTGCAAGCTCCTGGCCAGGATCCCAGAGGGCCACCCCAGAGAGGACTCCTACCCTCCCCCTTCATGTACTGCCAAAAACACTTCTGTGGGATTGCTCCCTGACAAGAAAAGTCACTGGGTGGCTGGTACAATGCCTGGCACCCTGTTGGGATGGTTTTGGCAATGCTCACAGTGATGCTCACCTAAGGTGTGGGCACCCACAGCAGGAGGCCAGACTGATGGGGATGTTTTACCCTCAGGATGGTATGTGGAGAGGAAGATGAACCTTTTCCACATGGCAGCCCCAGGCTTCAAGCATCCCCAAGGGTGAACAATGGGTCCCCACAGCAGCAATCAATGGCTCAGCCCTGGCTGCCAGCTGGGCCATATTCCTTACCGAAGCTGTTGTGTGTACCCAAACATGGCAGGGGGGTAAAGAAACGAGACATGTTACCTGGTGTGCTCAAGACATGTGGAGCAGGCTGCTCTTCCCTGCCAGCCTCAGAGGGTACACCCAAATATGCAGATGCTGAAGCAGCATCAGCATCACAGGCCGAGGGAGAGCGCCTGTACACACCCTGTGCTGGAGGACCAGGACCTGCCGCACCCATCAGCACTGCCACAAAGGGAGAGGGGTGCCCCCAAACAGCCATGGGCATGTCCCTAGTGATGCCGCTGGGCTCTGTCTCAGCCTCCTTGCTCCGCCGTCGGAGCCCTGCCTGCGCCGGCGGGGAGCGGCAGCCGAGAGGCGGCGCCTGGGTCCTTCCCCCTTCTCCATCACCCCGCGGCTGTCGTGAAACGATCCCTCTGATCGTTTGGGATCAGAGGATTGCAGCCCTCTGAAAAGCGGCAACAAAGCTAGAGAGAAAGGAGCAACAGGGATGACCATGTTGCCAATTATTTAAAGCAAAGCATCTGACTCCCCGGCCATCACCACGCATTCCACAAGCCAGGAGTAATCTCCCGTACAACAAGACTAGAGGGTAAACAAGGCAAATAATGTTTCCTAACATCAGCAAGAGCAGCAGTATTGAGGAAGGTTTCTGGCACGAAGAGAAAGGACAAAGCAAAGCAGGCTGACACCTTTCCACCAGGAGCTCAGAACGCCTATTGACACTCCACACACGGTCTGTGTCTGACGCCCCACCTGCGTGGAGCCAGCCTTCGCTGCGCTGGCCGAACGCATTTCTGAATCGCTGTGTTTAACACCTGGGATGTCTGTGGAGCGCGGCTCAGGAGCGGGGATTCGCTCCTTCGCTGGTGCAGTTTCATCTCAGGGGAGATGATCTCACCACTGCATGACAGCATCGGCTCCAGCGCAGGAGAGAGAGAGCTCACGGTCTGAGTGAGGCTGCTCGGCTGCTGACAGGGCCCAGCTGCCAACAAAGCACAGGCACAGCACTACAGCAAGAGTGCCGCTTCCCCGGGAACCCACTGCTGATGTGTCCCTGATCTGAGGGCGCTCCCAGCTGCTTGCTCAAATAAGCCTGCCCTGGGCAAGGATTGTCAGAGGTCCTCCAGATCCCAAAATGAGACAGGCTTGATGGCCTCAGTGCCTTTTAACACCAATCTGCCTGTGAAGAGCAATGCTGCAGCCCTCACCCCTGCCCAAGCAGCCCTCCCACATCACCCACCCATAGCAGGACCGTCTTTCCCAAGGGCACTTAAGACATTACCACTCCTGAGCAGATGTTTGCCATAGGCTGCACCAGCCCAACACCTCCCTCTTGGTGAGGAGGAAAGCTGGGGAGGAATCATCAGGATCAGCAGGAGAAGGAGCAAAGCCCACCTGCCCCCTTGCCTCCCTACCAAACTCTCCTCTGTTAGGGGAGGGGGTGTGCATCTAGAGAGGCATCTCTCAACTCTGCAGCTAGCTGGGGAGTCACCCTGCTGATGCGGAGCCCAGCTCAGAGCAACACTGCTTCTCCTTCTCCCTGCCCTCAGCAAGAAACCAGCCACTAGGGAGTTCCTCATCTCAAGTAATTTTGGAGGAAAAAAACATTGCCTCTTTAACAAGGGCTGCATGACAAACCCCACTAAAGCAAACAGCCCCAGGCAGCAGAACCCCAGGAACATCTCAGACTGTACAGCAGACAGACCACCCTGGTGAGGGACAGTCAACTTCACAGAGAGTACATGCTTTCCTACCAGCCAGAGCACAGAGCAGGTGTCCCTTCACACCCTGAAGAACCCTTCTCCAGCTCACTCTGGGACCTCTTCCTCCACCAAAACACCACCCCTCAGCAACAAAGAAGCAGACAGAGAGCCCTTAAGGCACCACAACAGAAAGAACACAAACAAACAGCCCCCAGCAGGCTCAGGGGGCTTGCTTTATACCACCAGCCCCACAGGTACTGCAGTTGCCTTCCCAACCCAACCCAACCCGACCCCACCCCACCCCACCCAGAACAGCCCAGCCTGATGCTACTAATGCATGATCACATCCACCTGGGGAACCTGGGCAGCTCCCAGCATTCAGGGCTTCACTGAGCAGAAGCAACTAGAGATTTTTTTTCCCCTCCCCAGCACTAATGAGCCTTTCAGAGCAGCTCACAGCTGACAGCCATTTTCCATCAGAAAATCCCCTTCTCCTGTGTCCTTTAGAGCAATTCCACCAAAGTCCCCACCCTCATCAATTTGGTAACATGCCTTTGTGCCATCCTTCTCATCCGCTCTGTGGTATTTTCTGACTCTCAGCCCTATGCCAGGCTGAAGGCAAAACCCGTCCCCTGCCCCCAGAGCCACCCCGGTGGGAACAACCTGCCCTGCCCTGGGCAGTGCTGTGGGGAGGAGGGAGCCACTGCCAAGCACCTTGTGCAAGTGAATGCGCACTGGGGTTGGGGGATGAAGAAGTAGTTCTGACCTCAGGGCTGTCCTGCCAGCCTGCATTGTGCCTTGCAGGCCCAAAAGTCGGCCTGGGTAGGTGAGGATGTGGTCTGAGGTGATAAATCACAGAATCACAGAGTTGTAGGGGTTGGAAGGGACCTTGAAAGATCATCGGGTCCAACCCCCCTGCCAAAGCAGCTCCCCAGCTCATACTGCACAGACAGGCATCCAGATGGGTCTTGAATATCTCCAGGGAAGGAGACTCCACCACCTCCCTGGGCAGCCTGTCCCAGGGCTCCCTCACCCTCACTGGGAAAAAGTTCCTCCACATGTTGGTACAGAACTTCCTGTGCTCCAATTTGCAGCCATTGCCCCTTGTCCTGTCTCCACAGACCACTGAAAAGGGGCTGGCCAATTCCCCCTGCACCCCATACTTAAGATATTTATAAACATTGATTAGGTCCCCCCTCAGTCTTCTTTTCTCCAGGCTGAACAGCCCCAGCTCTCTCAGCCTTTCCTCATAGCATAGATGTTCCAGGCCCTTAATCATCTTCATAGCCCTTCTCTGGACTCTCTCCAGGAGATCCCTGTCCTTTTTATATCAGGGAGCCCAGAACTGGACACAATACTCCAGGTGGGGCCTGACCAGGGCAGAGTAGAGGGGGAGGATCACCTCCTTAGACCTGCTGGCCACACTCCTCCTGATGCACCCCAGGATCCCATTGGCTTTCTTAGCCACCAGGGCACACTGCTGACTCACAGCCAACCTGTTGTCCTTCTCCACAGAGCTCTTCTACAGCAGGTCAATCCCCCAGCCTGCACTGATACGTGTAGTTGTTCCTCCCCAGGTGCAAGACTTTACACTTGCACTTGTTGAATTTCATCTGGTTTCTCCCTGCCCAGCTCTCCAGCCTGTCCAGGTCTCACTGGATGGCAGCGCAGTGTTCCTGCAAGTCAGCCACCCCTCCCAGCTTTGTATCGTCAGGTACTTGCTGAGGGTGGATGCTATTCCCTCATCAAGGTCATCAATGAAGATGTTAAACAGGACTGGACCCAACACCGAGCCCTGGGGAACACCGATAGTCACAGGCCTCCATTCAGATTGTGCTCCACTGATCACAACCCTCTGGTCCGACAGCCAGTTCTCGACCCACCTCACTGTCCACTCATCTATCCCGTACTCTCTCAGCTTTTCTATCAGGATGTCATGGGAGACAGTATCGAAAGCCTTGCTGAAGTCAAGGTAGATGACATCCACTGCTCTCCCTCCATCCACCCAGCCGGTGATGGGATCATAGAAGAAATGGTGCTGAAGCACCATAATTGTGTCCAGTTAAAGGTGTCAGCGCACAAATAGGGGTTTCTGATGGTTGAGCTGGAATGGGATGTGAGATGCAGCCCCCCCTTCAGTGGGTGTCCTGCTCCAATTTGGGATTCCCTCCTTCCCCAAGTACTGCTCATGCTCTAGTGCAATTCCCCATGCAGGGTGGCCCCTGCCTGGATCTGTTCCTCCATAGCCAAAGCCATGCCCAAAGGACCCACCTTTAAATGGCATAACTGCACGCACCACAGAAGTTTAACTGATTTGCTTTAAAACCACTGCGTTAGCTGAGGGGAAGCTAATAGGTGCTGTCGTCTCCTTCGCCCAGGGGGGCTGCAGTGCTGGCCTCCAGCCCCGCTCCTGTCCCTGTCCTGCTGCTTAGGCCACCATCAGCAGGTGTCCTTGCAGGGTTTTGCTTTAGTTTTCTTGTCTTTGAACCAGGGTAGCAACCCCGCTCCCCTCGTCCAAACCTGCCGGCTACTGGGCCTGATGGACACAACCGCCCCTGGACCGAGCGCATCCCTGGTCGTTCCACACCTGGCCAAGCACACCCAGATGGGACCGGGGACCTCTCCCAGTGGGTGCCCAGGGCTAATCGCACGGTCAAGTGACCCCCGGCCCTCGGTCACCCCTTCTACAAGGCGTTGCGCTGCTCCAGCATGTGCCAACTCACACCCCAGACCTGGAGGGGCTCGTTTTGGGGCGACCCCCTGCTGAGAAGGACAGAGAGCGCCTCCCCGCTGACACGGACACGGGGTGTGTGTGTGTGAGGGGGGGAAGCCCGGCGCGTGTCTGCCTGGGGGGCCGGCGGCACCCCCGGGCCGCGCCGGGGGAGCGCAGGGACAGGCTCCCGGCGGTGCCCCCGCTCCTGCAGCGCAACAAACCGCCACTGATTGGACTAGATACATCGGACAGCCCATCAGCCGCGCTGCAAGCCCCGCCGGGGCATCCCACCGGCCCTACGTGCCCGCCGGTGTCCCCGCACGCCCGCGGGTCCCGGCTCGTTCGCGGGGCGGGGGAGCCTCCTGCTGGAGAGACGCGGCGCGGCGGCGGCCGGGCCGGGCTGAGGGGGGCGGGCAGCGGGCAGCGGGGCGGGCAGGGGGCGGGCAGCGGGAGCCGGCAGGGGGGTGCGGGCAGGGGGGGCTGGGCAGGGGGCGGGCAGCGGGAGCCGGCAGGGGGGTGCGGGGTGCGGGGTGCGGTCAGCGGGAGCCGGCAGAGAGAGAGGTGCGGGCAGCGGGGCCGGGCAGGGGGCAGGCAGAGGGGTGCGGGCAGCGGCCCTCACCCCGCCGCTCCACCCACCCCAGAGTGACAAACGCCCTTATCGGTGTTCTTTTTAAAGCCCTCTCAGCCTCCCTGCTGCACCCCCACCTCGCCTTCACACACCCCACACCCCCGCCCCCACCACCCTTGCTCTTTTGCCCCCAGGAGCTGGGGGTCGGTAGAAACAACATGGTCATTGTATGTGGGCTATTCCCCTCCTCCTCCCCGCCCCAGTCCCCCGAGGCAACCCCGGCCTTTGGGGAAAGCCCAGGGCGCCCGGCTGGGGGGCACCGCTTGCGCCCTGGGTCGGTCTTCTCCACACCCGTGGGAGCTGGGAGTGTTTCCCATCACGGTGCTGGGTGATACCCGGGCTGCGTCCTTGCCACTGGACATGTCTCCATCCTTCCTTCCTGGTGTTGTGTTCTGTCTGGGACCCCACACTGTGCAGTTAGGGAAGGGGCAGTAGGGTCTGGAGAAAGGCAGCGAGGACTTGCCCCACAGACCACAGCTGAGTCAGCTTGGCCCCTGCAGCCAAGAAGTGTTGACACCCCAGGGGTACACTGGACCTCTTCAAAAGCAAGAGCGATGTGGAGGGGGGAACAGCTACCTCAGTGTTACTCCTTTGTGGGTGTCCACTCACGTTCCCAGTTGAGTCAGATACAGGCTGCTGGTCTGAGCCAGCACGGCTGCCCCAAGCAGGGACAGAGGAACAACATCATCTGGGCTGCGGGATCTGACAGATGAGCTCTGAGGCTCTGCCAGCACATCCAAGGCGTTACCGCTCCCAGATGGCTGCTCCGTCCCCCTGCCAGGAGCTACCATGCTTCCTAGCTGGAGCAGGAGGAGGGACATCTGCCACCACAAGTCGCTGCTGGCCTCCCTGTGTGAGGCTGTCTTTGCTCTCAGGTGAGAGGAGGGACCATAGAGCCAAGCTGCTGAGATGCAGATGTCCAGGAGGATGTCCAGAGGAGCAACGTGGAAGCCTGCAGCAGAGGGTGGCCCAGCACGTGAGGGTAGTGACACTTTTTCTGCTGCCAAGGCTTGTAGCAGCTTGCTTGCATGGGGATCAGAGGCTGAGGAATGTGTGTGTTGCAAAGTTACACCCTCACTTACTGAGCACTGATTTTTTTTAATGGCTTATCTATGGTAAATGGATTTCTCCCAGGCAGTGAAGTCCTCCTGTTCCTGGGGTGATGCTTCCAGACCAGATCTCCCCATGCTACAAAACCACTTTTCGGAGTGCCTTTTTCCAGAGACCTGCCACAGATGACTGCAGCTCCCCTATGGGCACCCTCAAGGGCGCAGCACCAAGCTTGCTCGCTTTCCTAGCATGGTTTGTCCATCATGGGACAGGAGGAACCCTGGGTTGCACAAATTTGCATAGTGGACAAATTCCCTTTGAGTTTCGAGCCCTCTCCCTTGCCTGTGATAGGTCTGAGGGTCACCTCTTTGAATCACGGGCATGAGTACAATTTGCCTTACTCCTCCTGGAGGAAAAAAACCCTGGAGTGTGGAGTGGCATAGCTGTGTCACTGTATTTTGAACAGAAACCAATCCCACGTACAGCAGAGTGATGTAACCCAAGCCCTAAGTATGTCCTTGCATCCTGGAATTAATTGCCTCACGTCCCTCGTTATTTATAGCCCTGATGCCATTCCCAGCAGCTCCGTGCTGCATTACTTCTGCTGTGCTCCTTGAGCACGCAGCCGCCCGCCAGATCTGCAGCGCTGGCGGCAGCTGTGTTGTGTGTGTGGATTACATAGCAACTGTGCACAGCTGCCTGCCAAGGCCAACCGGCCCCGCTCCGCGGCCCTGGCCAGTTATTAAATGAAGGCAGAGAACAAAGCGGGGGGCGGGGCGGGAGCTGCGCGGGGGAAGAGCGAGACCAGATTCCTTGGCCAGCAACACCTACAATCTGCCTCCGCAGGCAGCCCCGGGGTTATTCTTGTGTGGAGGGTTTCTGCTCTTGGATGAGGGCTGGTGGGATGGGGAGCTCCATGCAGGCCTGTGCCGCCATCGACTGTCTGACATGAGGTGGGAGGGGAGGAATAATTCCTGGGGTTGCTGGTAAAGCCATGTTCAATCACATGCGGTTTTCCAGCTCTGAGTCACCATCACAAACAGAGAGAGCAAAGCCCAGGGGAGGGTGGGTGCTTGGGAGCAAGGAGGGACGGGGTCTGGGGGAGCTGGGTGCGATCTAGCCCATGGTGGCTGTGCTCCTCCTTGCTTCTGGGTGACAGCCAAGGTAGGGGCCACAGCCGCTCTGGCACACTGTTGCCTTGAACACGCTGCTGCTTGAACATGCTGCCACCTTGAACATGCTGCTGCAGCTGGAGAGAGGCACCTGCGCTGGCAGCACAGGCCAGGGAGCACGAAACACGGCTCAGGAATGGGGGCAGGCTGGGCCCCCGCAGTGGGGCTGTGGCTCCAGCCAGGATTTGGCCCTCCTTCAGAGATTGCCGTATCCCTTCTTTTGCATCTACTGGAAGACTTTGTGTCTCTCACATTTCTTTGAGGTGAGATTTTTACCATGCCTCAAACCTCCTGGAAGCAGCACCCCTATGCTGGATGGTTCAACAACCCCTCTGGCCAGGGACGCGGAGCAGTGGGAAGAGTGAGGTAAGAGCGGCTGGGACCCCTCGCAATGGCGGTGCGACAGAGCCATCACCTTGTTATTTTAACACATGATGTCAGATCTCTGGGATGAGGCCACGGGTCTCCCTGGGGGAAGTGGAAGCATTTACCTCCCACACAGCCACTGCTTTCTGACCAAAAGCAGCTGGAGGGTGTCGTGGACCTGAGGCCCACAGGCCAGGCTGCCACTCGCTTGGGTCCCCTCCCGCCGTAGCTCCGGCCTCTGGTGAATGCCAAAGCCCACAGCGGGCGAGTTCAGGTTGGAGCACCCAAGTGAGCGTCACACATCAGGAAGTGCCGGTTTCACACAGCCTGTTAGAAAACACGTACGACACAGTAATCAGATCCGTTTTATTAAAAAACTTGCAATAAAATTCCTCGGAATTCTCACCATCTGCACTTTGAGAGTTGCAATATTTTACTAGTACATAATAACACAGTCTCACGTATTTACATTATAATCCTCTATATAACAAAAATAGCCGTGTTGTACTACTGGATAATGCTTCCGAATATCAGCCTCAACGTCTCAGTACTTCCCCCAGCTGAGTCACTGTCCATGCTCTTTAGCATTTACAGTTTAGAACAAAGCAAGAAGGAAAAAACCCCCAAAAATGAGAAGAAAAAAGTGTGTGCCTCGTGAGTTCAGGCAAATCCCTTTAAGATGGTAGCTCTCCGACTCCCATGTTTTTCAAGAGATAAAGTGCATTGGAGGGAAGATGCGTACTCTATCAAACATCAGCGAAGAGTTAAAGCGTTGTTTGCAACACCGCACGGAAAACAATGCTGGCGAAAAGGCTGGCCTCACAAATGCTGCTGCGCTGTTCCAGCAGCGAGTCACAGGTAGCAGGGGGGAGATAAAAGCCAACTACACACAAAAGAACTGCCTGTGCAAATGCCGCTGTGTGATTCTGCCACTGCCTTTTGGTAGGTGTCACACAAACCAAAAGGAGCTTCTCTTTCCCCTAAGGTGGAGATGAAGGGTCGTTTCCAGAGTCAAAAGAAACCAAGGTGGCCAGCCTGCAGGAACCACTGCTGTCACAACCAGGGTCCAGCCATCCCGTGACCAGTGATGGCAGCACGTGGGTGCAAGAGCGCCGTCAGCCCTTGCTAGGCCGGCGTGCCACGGCACAGGGCTGAAGGCCTCAGGTAAGCCTAACTACTATCCCACCTAGGCCCATACCTTGGAGAATTCCACCAGGACACACCATTGCCCCCAAACTGTGAAGTTACCTGGGCAAGCTGTGCACCAATCCATACGGTATTCCTTTTGTTAGGATCTTTCTTTCCCTTTTGGCATTGCCATCTGCTGGAATGGCTCCGCAGCGTGTGAGAAGAGAGGCGTCAGGAAAAAGCTTTGGAGCCATCACTGAAAACCAGGATACTGCTGCTCTGCTCCCAAACTGCGTACAAATGGGACTCCCCTTTTTTTGTTTGTTTGTTTATAAACTATGCTAAATAAAAATAATTCTCTTCTGGAAATGGATGGAATGTATATTTGACAAGTACAAAACCATTTTAAGTGTTTGCTAAATACAAGGAACATCTTGCTATAAAAATAACAGCCCCACCCACCCGCTGTCCCCTCTTTACATTTCTCATTATAAAACGGTACAGTCATTCCAGGTTCCCAACATGAAACAAGAAGGGTGGTATTACACACACATGCCAAACACACAGATATTTGACTTCTGAGATAACTGTATACATTCAGAGCAAGCAAGCATCTTGATCTTGCTGTTGTTTTCAACACTACACAGGACTGCAGACTCCAGAAATAAACAAGAAAGGGAAAATGTTATTTCTTCTTTTGTTTTTCCTCTCACTTCCCGCCCCGCTCACCCTTTCCCTCCCCCCCCCGGCCTTTTTGGCATTCACTCCAGAAAGAAGTAACTTCCCCTGATTCACAAAGTAATTGAGAGACAAGATTAATTTCAGATGGAAAAAATACATTGGCTTTTCATGCAAAATCCACAACATCTTTCATTCATTTTTCTTCTCTGTTTCTCCCTTTGAAACAGAGCTCCTGCTCAGAAGGTTGCTTTTTGGGTTTGTTTTTTTCCCTGAAAAAGAGGTGCCAAAGCAGAGGAAGGGAGCGGAGTGGGTCTCCAGCCTGGCAGGGGAAGCTCTGTGGCAGAGGGCAGCTTCCTCCCTTGCTCGCCGCCCTGGCCCGCAGCCGCCATCTGCTCCGCACACAAATCCAGACTAAGAAGTCCATCTGGCGTTCCTCTTTCAGCTGTGAAACTATCAATTAGTTCAGGTAACAGCTTGGTAAAAATAAAAGAAGTGCTTGTGTTGGATCAATTGTCCCTATTTAAAACGTCTGCTAAAACACCACCTCCACCCTCATTCCACACCCCCCCCCCCCCCCCCCCGCCCCTAAAATATTTCACGGCATTGCTTTGCACCTCTTGTGTTAAGGAAGACGCCTGATTTCTGTCAGGCTGGCTGCCCCACATACACTCATGCATTTTGCAGCTGTAAAACACGAGTCAGTGCTCAGTGTTCTTCAGTGGAGCAGCAAGCCCACCCGAAACTGGGGAGGATGAAATTCAGCTGCCCCAAATCTGCCAGAACCCCATGGCTTATCTCTCCTTGAGCCACGCTTGAACTGGCTCCTCTCCCCCGTGCTGCACCAGAGATATGGGCAGCACAAAGTGCAAGAGGGGAAGTGGCGCAGAGTTAGCTTGAGCTCCCAACCTCCTTCCCCAGCAACAAGGGCTCAGGCTGGAGCCAACATCTGTGAGAGGGGCTGGGAAGGAACAGGCTGGACTTCCCTGTCATTGCAGTCCTGCAAAATAGATGCATCCCAACAGCAACCCAAGCTCTCCCTCCTCTGTTCGGAGGGTCAGCTCATCCTGGCCCCTATTCCTAGCAGACTGGTAACCCTGGCCCTCAACAGGGACCTATGAGAACAACAAATGGTTAAAAATGTCCATTATTGCTAACGAACAGAAATTGATAAACAACTTCTGGTTTTCTTGGTTTGGACAGCCTATAGGTTCCTATTCCTGTCTTACTTCAAACTACATGCACGCTTTGTCATGAGCTTTTCTACAGAGACCACAAAGGACTAAGCCTCTTACAGAGCAAGGCTGGGAGATTCCCTGCTGCCTGGGCTGAGAGGCATTCCCCGCTGTCACACATAACCTCTGTCGTCGGTTCAGTACAGACAGATTGTCACAGCACGGCCCCGCAGCCCAATGATTTATATATAAAGGCTCGTGCCCCAGTCTTTGCCTTTTAACCACAGGCTCTGTGAAAGGGGTATGGCATAAATTCAAAGGAAAAAATCTGTAAGGCAAAAAACTCTGGAAAATCTGTATGGCGACGGCACTGCAGATTTAACAAGAATAGTGGATAAAACACACTGTATGGAAAATCTGTGACTCTGCTGCACTGATGACTGAAAGCACATGGAGGTGTGATGTGCAGATACCTGCCAGGGTTACCCATCCACATGCAAAGGCCTTCCAAGCGGCGCGTTCTGCAAATTGGGCAACCATTTCTTTTTATTTAGCAAGGGGGAAAAGAGGGTGGCTGGACAGGTTTGAGAGCAGAAAGCTCTGAATCCCAAAACGCACATTCCTTGAGAAAGATTAAATTCACAGCTGGATCCATCTCTAACGCTTGGGTTCATTTTGTTCAGAAACCAAGAATGTGCCCCAGATGGGTCATTCAACAAGAGACAAAGTATGGCCCTTCTTGCCATGACTTCCTCTGGATCAGATTAGTAAGGAGAGCCAAGGGACTTCTTATCATTCCTGATTTCAATAATTTCTTCCCCCCAACTGCCTCTATAAACCCTTTTCTTTCTTTACTGTCACAGCCTCTTTTACAGAAGTCTATAAACGGCAGCTGTTTCTGTTTTCACTATGATACAGTCCCATAGTCGTGTCAGAGTTTTTATATGCACACATGGCAGCCGAATTCTTTGCAATGCTTAAGGAATGAACTGCAGTGCTGTGACCATCCCGACCTGGGGTTTGAGGCTCTCAAGCGGTCAGAAGGGAAAAGAAACACCAAACCCTCAGCAAGGACCAAGTCCGTATTCCCACCAGCATGGGTCAGCTGCAGGGAAGGGATGCGGAGCTGGCGCCTCACACACCCAGGTGCACACTTTGGGTCATTCCTGAGCGCAAAATTCTGCCCCTGTAACTTTTGATGTGTCCTACCTACGGAGCAGACCTTTGGGAAGGCAGTTCAGCAAAACCCATTAACCATCAAAGAGCAGCTTCCATTGGTCTGAGTTTCATCCTGCAAGCCAGCCTGGGCTCAGGGAGCCCTGCTGAGGAGAAACCTCCCACCTACAGAAAAGCCTCAGGCGACAGGACAGGGAGAGCTCGGAAAGACACAACATCACCTTATCGACAGGACCCGCAGCATCCTTTGGCCCTGTGCAGAGGTGCCCCCTCCGCCCCGCCTGAGCCTGCAGAATTATGCGCACGAGTGCTTGTTCGTCAGAGGGCACCAGAGGATTTTGTGTTTCCCTGGCTGCGTGCTAGAGGCTGCTTTCCCTTCTGAGCAGGCAGGGCTGCGGCCCCGGCATCCCAATCCCACCTATTCAATGCCAGAGCCTGCGTTTAGCTGGCAGCAGCACCCAGGACTCACACGCCGCTCAGACGGGACTGATGTCACCCGAAGCTGTGAGTTGGGAGGTTTAATTTTACCCTGTGAGGAATCTCGGTGGAAAGCCTCATGTCAGCAGAGCCGTGCATGGGCCTGCAGATCTGCAGCATTAAGGCTTTCCTATGCATTACAAATGTACGTCTGGGGGTCTTGATAGATACGAAGCATCTCAAATTCCCAAGGCATTTCACAGCTTATAGATGCAAAGAATGCTGTCAGCCAGGTCCTGCTTCAGGAAAACATTTCCATTTGACACAGGGGCTTAATTATGCTCACAGGAGACTTGTTGAAAATAACGTGATTTTGGTGCAAGTCCAAAATTAGTCATAAGTGCTTTCCTACAGAAGGATGGAATAAACCATTTACTTAAGTGCTTTCCTGGCTTCAGTGATGTATAACCTGGGTTTGCACTCGTCATCACTTAACAGTGCTCAGAGCTGTCGAACACCTGAGGACTGGGATGGAAAAACACCTTTCCTAAGCCAAACCGCAGGCAGAACTGGGAAAACAAAAGCAGAAAGACCCCTGGCCCAGGTTTATGAGGACACCTCTTTTGAAAGACCACAGTACAATGGTGTGTAAAAACATCTTGCCCAGCACCTTGCCCCAAGTCAGTGGCCTCCTGTGAACCCCAGGGGACCACATCTAGCGTGGGATATCTGGGAAAAAGAGCATGCACAGTGTTAATTCCTTGACCAGCTCCTAAAAATACGGGCAGGGCCTCAGTTCCCATTGTAGGATGCCCCTTTGAGGAGTGCATCCACCTTTGTAATGATTTTGCTGGACAAAGGACCCAGTTCAGTGTCATCTGTGAGTCCTATCTCCTGCCTTGCTTTTTCCACAGACCTCACTTGTTCTGCTGTGCTGTGTGCGACTCCGCTATGGCAGCAGGTTAATTGACCAGCCTATCCACTGGGATTAATTTACGGCAGCGAAACAAAACCAAGACTTTGTCCCAGCTCCTCTGAAACCCAGACAGTTTGGCCAGGAGTTTTCTGTCTGAGTGCTGGGCTGTAGCAGGCAGATGTAAAAGGATCACTGACAACTCGGACATCGTGTTTGTGACGCTGCTGTGACAAGTGGCACCCAGGCTTCAGCGCTAGACAAGAAGTTGCACCAGCGTGTGCACTTCCCCACAGGGAGACCTGGCTCTGTAAAACCAGCGTCACTCTTTCCCCTGCAGTCATTTGAGACTAGTTTCACTCCCATGTGAGGGACGGCATTAGGGGTAAGCACCACCTAAATCCCATGTCAGCGTTATTTCCAGAGCTCAAGCGGAGCTGATGCGGTACCTTGGGCACACTCTCTGGGGTAGGGGTGCATTTCAGCACTGGTTCCCCTGACGCTGTGGGCTTTTCCCATAGCAGCAAAGAATACAGAAAACATTAAAGAATGAGGAAAAAAAAAATTACAGAACCACAAATATTGTTAAGCCTGACCTAGCTGTGCCCTCCGGAACGATCTCTAACTTTCTTTTTAGGCCAAGCAGATTTCCAGCTGCCTGTACCTCTTTAATTAAAAAGAGATGTCCTTTCAAATGGCTTTAAAAAATGTAACAGCACATTTCCGGATCACTGGATGGATGATTAGGCTGTGCTCCTGTGCCTCACAGTCTGAATTTTAGGGACTAAGAACATTAAAAAAAAAGCTATAAGATGAAATGAGTTCTAACTGGACCAAAAAGCTATTTTTTTCCCCCTCCTTCCTGTGCTAAAGAAGCAAGTTAGCCAAAATCTTAGGGATAGTTGTAAACACATTTGTTCCTGAATAAGATGTGATAAACCAAATTTTGGCTGGAAGTTGGTTTCCACATCCAATGAGTAAATCCACAAGGAGATTAAATGCAGCAAGGACCCTAAGAGCTGCTTTTTGAGATGCTGCCATGACACCATCAAGTCAAAATGTTTGACCTCTCCATGAGATTTCGATGCGAGATGAATTGTTGATTCTATGGACTTACTCAGGAGGCAGTAATGTGATTCAAATCATCTGACTGTCAACAGAAACCATTTACTCTTGTATAACAGCAAGCTACAAATGCTCCTTCACAGCTGAGTATTTTGACTGAAAACCGAAATCGTACACTGAACAAGTAACAATAAGCTTTTCCCTGGAAAGCAGAGCTCAGGATGAACTACATAACCATCACAAGTCATTACTATTTAGGTGTGGTGATTTATGTTAGTTCTGTTTATTTTCAAATCCCCTCCCCTCCACCCAAACTATTTTGGTATATATAGCTCTATACAAGTTGGAAGTATTCTGTTATGCTTGCGATGTTGACTAGGACTCTTGGAGGGCAACAAACCACCTGAACTCTTGTGTTCAATAACAAACTGGCAAAATGTCTTCTGTGAAAACGTACCAAGTGAAATGCACGAAGAAGAAAAACCCCAACCAAGCGAGGAAGTAAACATTTCAACCAGCTGCCTCCTGCTTCATTAGCAGTTTCTGACACTGGTACGAGCGTCTCCAGACCCTTTCTAAGGATATTCTTGTTCACCTGTGTAATGCACAGCTCTTAACAAGCAGCTGCTGGAAACTTCTGAGACATGCCTTTAGCCCACAGGTCAGATTTTGGTCTGTAAAATTAAGAAAAGACATGATGTTATATGAGATCTTCTTTTGCAGCTACTGAATCGTGACTTGAAGGCAGGCCATTAATGTACTGACATCTGCTAATAGCCTGAAACATAGAGAGGGATTACAAGGACGGAGTGAAGGTTTAAGCTTTTCTTTCTCTCCTTCACACTGTGCAATTCTTGTCTAGAACAGAGCTCTAAGTAAAAGCCAACATAATGCAGTTTTAACCCAAATCTCAGAATCTCTGTTAATTCAGACCTCTCTTACAAATAAAGGCCTTCAGAATACACCACTTCCAAGGCTACAACTTAATGAAAGCAGGCTTCACATTAATGCAGGGTGCTGGTGCACCATCCTTCTGAAGCCCCATGTACTTCAAGCAGAAACAACAAGGCAATGGTAACTCCTGGAGTCAGGTCACAAAGTGACCAGTGAAATCTAGATTTCTGGATTGAACTCTTGAAAAAGATGGGGTCAGTCAACAGAAACAGAGTGCCCATCTGTAACAAGCTACAAACAAACAGACAAACGTAACAAACATACATCTTTTAAAAAAAAAGAGAAACAAAACCCCAATTGAACAAGTGTAGAAAACACTCAAGCTGTCATTTCAGTTGTGTACTTATGAGCCACTGGAGAGTTACGTGACTGCTCTCAAGCACATGGGTAAACTGGAAGTGCTCCTCTCCAATGTGAACAAAATGAACGGATGTAGATGATGAAACTGCATCCAGGCAGACACAACTGTTGCTATTGCTTTTCGTGACCGTCTCAGAATGGAGTGTGCAGGAGTGACAGTGCTCTGGAGGCATGTGCATGACTGGTCCAAATCCTAGAAAGCTGACTCAGTCCCTCCCTGTGACCCTCCCCTGTAGTTTACTGTTGGATCTCTGTTTGTTTTTCAGGATTTCACCTCTTCGCAGTCTTGATCAGTGGAAAGCTCCACATCGGACAGTCCAACCTCCATTGCCATAATCAATGAAATATCTGAATCACTGCTGACTGCTGGCTCCTGTTCATCTGTGAGGGTAGAAAGGACAGGAAAAGGGCGTTAAGGTCACATCTCTCTGTCAACGCGTGCTATTTTTTAGCTCTGCAAATGGAACCCAGAGGTTTCTCCACCACTGAGGTTTTGCTTAGATTCCAAAGTTTGCTCTTAATCAATATCCACCTAAAGCATTAAAAATATCAGACAGTTCAAGCCATCAGTAGTAAGAAACACAGTGACAAGAAGCCTGGATGGGTAACACTTTCTCCTCATCCTAATCCTCCTAGGGCTCTCCATTCAGACTATTCACCACCATGAACCTTCCTCCCACTGCCCGAGCACTTCCCTCTCCATCCCCCTCAACCTGGCATCACCCTACTCTGCCCATAAATGCAGCAAGTTAAGGACAACGTCACAGGCAACTGATGGAGCAAGTCAGCCATCAGGACAACACTTCTAACAGGAAAAAAACCATCTTCCCAAACACTCATTAGGTGACAATCTCTGTTAGTGGAGCTTTTTAAGAGGGTGCTAGGCAAACGTCTGCAAGGAGCAATGCTGTTAGTTCTGCCTCAGAACCAGGCTTCCTGCCTTCTCAGGTGCCTTCTCTCATCCCTTCCCATTCTCTCTTCTCTTCACCCTTTCCTCAGATTTGAAGGACCTAGCAGTTTCTCGATCCTGGAGGAAGGGATCTACCTTAATCCACCACAATCCCAAATATAGTAAGAGAAGGATTATTGACTTTCACCAAACTGCAAATCCCATCCAAACTACAAGTGTAGGAGCAGCAACTTGGTTTTGTTTTGATCCCACAGCACTCACTACATGTGCACTTAGAGGCAGATAAAGCCAACAGATTTTAAAGGACTGAAAGCTTATCTTATTTCAAGAGCAATCAGGAGAAACAAAGCACCCTGGGTTTTCTGGGGAGATTTTCCAAGGCACAAAAATCCCATAGGTGGGATTTTTTAGGTCCCTGAGAGGAACAACTTGATGGTTTGTATTTTCAAGTGGTTTAATTACAGTGATGATATTTATACTGTAACAATACAAGGTACTTAAGTCTGCGGTAGTTTTTCCTTTACATGTTTAATTTTTCAAACAATAGAAGCAGAGCTTGATTGATGCTAAAAAGTCAAAAAGTTGAACATCTAAGAATTAGTAAGTAAGAAACATTACAGAGGAGCCAGGAAAATAACAACTCTTCATAGTTTAATTATTCACTTGAATCCAAGTGAGCACAATTAGTTTCCCCTACAAGGGCTGCAGTTTTAAAAAAATCTGTTTTAGAGAAACAAACACATGTATTTACTTGTGCTGGGATCAGACCTCATGTGCTGCAGAGAAAGCTTGAGTGGGATCTGCATTATTCAAACTCATAGAGCCAGTGCTTTCCTTTACAACCCTTCCCATTTTTACCCTGGATTATTTTTATACTTTCTTGATTGCAAGATAAATAATTAATGCACACAACCTCTCTAGATCTGTACTTCCCTTCCCCCCACCCCCCCATCGATACGACAGTAGTAAAAGATTTCAAGGCATTGCTTCTGACTATAAATGTTTCCACTGAAGGGGGAAGAAGCGCTTGCAAATTGAATGATACCTCCCACAGCCTTCAGTGGGCTTCAATGACATTGAACCATCAGGTGAACTGTTAGATCCAGGTGTACAGAAGTGCATCACACACACCTGTAAGACCTAAAGCATCATCTGTAGCGGTAACAGCTCCCTGAGCCAGAACGATGTGGTTCCAGACCACTGGATTATTTATCATTCCTCTATAACTAACAGGATTACAATGAAAATGATGCTTTAAATGTTGACCTAAGAGCACAGTTCTATTTGCATGACAAGAGTTCCTGAGGGTTAGCCGTGTTAAACAGCCACCTGGAGCACTCTTGAGAGAAAGGTGGTTTCCATCTGAACTAGCTGTGCAGGAAAGGAGGGATGGCTGAACGGCGACAGCCGCGCGTATACCTGAGAGGCAGGCTGAGCTGCCAACACCAAATGTCAGAGCATCACATGAGAAGTGTTTATGGTGCTGAAATGTTATTTCAAGAATTGTTGTTTCTTCTAGGGTTGCAGAGCAGAAAAAGATCTCAACTGAGTTCAAGATAGGCAGACAGAAGAAAGGCAGATCTACAGCTCACCTACTGTCTAACCTACATACACAGGAGCTCCCGCTCTCCAAACCAGCAAACTTGAGTTTTACCTTAAAAATTCTATTCAATTATTGAAATTCTTGGATCTCAGTCTTCCCAAAGCATGGGCTCTATAGTTCGTCTTCTTTGGGACTAAAGTACAGGTCAGCAGGAACAATGAACAAAAGATCCTAAAAACGCCCAATCTTTTCCAGTGCTGTGGAACTGCCTAGAAACAGGAACACTCCACCTTCCTTGTTTGCAAACAGTGCAGCAGTTCAAAATCCTCACGATACAGCCTGCTGCTTTAGCAGAGTAGGGATTGAAACTTGGACATCCCCATCCCTTATGCCTTCCCTGTCAAGAAAGGAATGAGCACTGACTTTTCTTTGGAAGACACAGACAAACCAAGGAGATTAATGCATCCCTCACTACTACACGCTCGCTCCTGTGAACAGGAGTCCTACTACTGACACATCCTTCCCTCGCCCCCCAGGATGAAACTCTGGGAGGATGCAGAAGTTACACTAGATATGGATCGGCTGTAGGGCTACAAACTGCCTCCCCCCACAAGTCAGGCTTTCCAGACTGAGGTGGTTTAGTCTTTTCTTTCTTTCCTTTTCCTTTTAGCTGGCTATGTAAGGCACCGGCACAGTTACTGACATTTGTTAAAGGCAAGCAAACCTCAACTAAATTGCAAGTGCCAGGAGCTCGGCCTGCATTTTGCATCTCTGGTTTTACATCCTATTGTATAAGCTTTGTCACTGTAAATCACACACCTCCTACAGAAAATGCCTGGCCAACTGTTAAGAACTTTTATGACCTTTTTGCAAGTTCTTTGAAATTTGGTGGTTTTCTTTAAGCCCTGAAGTCAGATGAGGATCTCAGCTTCCAGTGAAGATCCCAGTTTTCATTTTAAAATAAATGACTCTTCAGAAGTAAAAAGGAGAGTTAAAACCCCCATATCCCTGATTTCCAGACACAGTCTATGTTTAAATATCTGACTTGCAATTTTAGATGTTTAAGACTGGCGATCCTGCCTAACAACATACACTCTAATACTTCCAACCACGTTTTATAGCGCTTGGTGCCAGAGGCATAAAGCCTTTTGCTTAATGAAGCAAAAGGCACATCCCAGGCTGCTTCTCAGCCCACAGCCAGCAACTGTAGAGCTCACTACCACATTCCTCTCATGTCAGTGAAACGCAATACACCACAGCAAGCTGCCTACTTCCAGACAGACTTTTTCCACTCACTTATATTCCCTGACACACTTTTTTTTTTTGAGAGGTGCAATAAACCAAACCCCTTCTATAGCCAATCTTACTTTAATTATGCTAAGGCAGGAAGAATATCACCACATAGGTATGGAACTGCACTACATAATAGTGGTACAGCACTTACTTCTTGTGAAGTTCATTAAATGATGTTTACATTTGGGTATAATTGCACTCAAACAAGGATAAAAATGGTTAATTATTCGGATGTTTTAAAAACAGTAAGGCTGCACACTAATAATGGTGAGCTACTACTGCTGCTCCTAAGGCTTTGCCTAAGTCTGTAGCTGTCGTACACTAATAAATATTCCAAAAGAAAAAGGTCAGGCAATGGGTTTCTAAGAATTTGATACTGTTTGCAACAGCCTTGGGAGGAACCTAAGCGTTCAACAATGAGCTGAAAAGTGCATTTGCAAGAAGACTTATCTGCCAGGTGTAGGATAGCATACAGGCATAGGCACAAATTGAGCCAATTGAGGATGAGGAACCAGCTGATGTAACCATGGTGGATTTTGCACTTATGGAAGCCTCATTCCTGCTCACCCCTGTGCTCCTCCCAAGGAGGCCACATCCAACACTCTGTGCTGATGTCCTCAGGACATGGGCAGTGCCATGGACCTCTCCTAAAATTGCTCCTGGTTGCCTCAGAGACTGAGATTTCCCCCAAGCACAAGGAGGTGAAAAAGCTGCAGAACCCCATGATGGAGATAAAAACCCCAGAAGTCATTTGTACCCAGGGAGTCAGCAGAAAAATAGAATATGCTAAAATATTATACAGAAAAAGCTTGTCAGTGCTGAATGCATATGAAGATTGGTTAAGAGGACAGACTTTTTTTTCCTCCTCTGGCCCTTCAGGTGGCTGTTGGCTATTACACCCATTTGTGAGTAAGCAGAGAAGTATCGATTATTACATGTCAAATGAGAGCTGCCACCAAGTGTGTAATTCATCTACTGAAAGCGTAACTAAAGCCAGCAATCTCCTGTTCTTGTGGATTACCAACACAGGCCACAGCAATAAAGTATTCAGCTGGGAGTCAGTCTCCCTTCCCTCATTTATTATCAGCTCTCCATGAATTAATTTGGGATACTCAGTCCTACTCCACACACCACTGAGCCACTGCACAGTGCTGTGCAGCTGCTAATGGTTTCCTTCAGCCTCTGAGAGCCACGGGAATCAGAGGATAACAAAAAAGCTGCCACCATGCTACTGATTCAGGTGTAACCTGTTTGCCTACCTCAGGTGAGCATTCAGCACAAGAAACATGCTTGTTTTAGGCAGATCCTCCGCTTTTGAAGGTAGATACCCAGCTTTGAGGAGAAATGCATCATTATTGATTTCTTCATCTAATGAAATGCTGTGAAAAATTTATCAGTTGTTCTCCCATCCTTAGCTGGCAGGAACTGTACATCAGTCAGCAGGACTCTGCTTAAAACCTTGTGTTGATAATAAATATAAAGCAAAACTTGATTTCACTATTAATTTCACATTCTCACTGCTGTGAAACATACCTAAACCAAAACACAAAATCCCTGCTGACAGGTATGCTCTCAGACCTAGACAAGTATCTATGTGTTAGCATGAACCTTATGTCAGGCTGGGGTTCGCTTCTACTGAACAAACATTGCCCCCAGTCAGATATGTCTAGAAGTGTTTTGCTCCAGAATAAAACCAGAAGTGTGACCATCTCCTAGAGCTCTGAGGACCTGAGAAGAAAATATATCCAGGGTCATTAGAGGCACTGATACGGGACCTTTATCAAAATGGATTCTGTTCAGCCTGAAGCCACAGCAAACTGCCAATGCAAGCAGTGTTATTCAGATTTTGTTTCCAGTATCAGAAAAAACAGAATGCTATTCATCACATTTAACTTATGACAGGGAGAGAGATATTTTTCTACAGCCCTCTATTTTTCTTTGTCTGCCCAAGAATGCACTTCACCATTTCAGAGTTTTGCTCCCTCCTCTCACAGCCTCACACAGCATCACTTTGCTGCTTATTGCCTAAGAGGAGGAGCATGGGCCAACAAAGGTAGTACCACAAGTGGCAACACCACCAATCAAATGTATTTTATTGCTAAGATCCTTTTCTTTAAAAGCCTTACCAATTCTTAAAAATAATTCTCAAATTATCATCCAACATTTCTTATTGGATCAGTTTATACGCAAGTCTCAAATTCCTTTTGTATCATCTTTATGGCAAGGGTTGGAAGGGACCCCAAGGATCATAAAGCTCCAACCCCCCTGCCACAGGCAGGGCCACCAACCTCAGGCCTGGATCTACACAAGGTTGCCCAGGGCCCTATTCAACCTGGCCTTGAACACTTCCAGGGATGGGGCGTCCACCACCTCTCTGGGCAGCCTATTCCAGCACCTCACCACTCTTTCTGTAAAAACCTTCCCCCTAATATCCAATCGAAACCTTCCCTCCTTCAGCTTTAAACCATTCCCCCTTGTCCTGCCATTCTCTGCCCTTTTAAAAAGTTGATTCCCCTCCTGTTTGTATGCTCCCTAAAGGTCCTGGAAAGCTGCAATGAAGTCCCCCCGCAGCCTTCTCTTCTCCAGGCTGAACTAATAATCCCAGCACTTCAGAATGGGCCATAACTTCACTAACCAAACAGCTGCAATAAAGCACACCAAAAGCACTGCCAATGACATCTCTAATGCAAAACTAGCAGTGGGAATGTGCTTGAGGAGAGGGTTATAAAAAACCTGTTAGGAACGCGGTCCTTCTGTACACAGAGACTAATAAAATGGATGAAGAAGTCTGGCTGACTACAACCCAGACCAAAGTAACCGGGGAAATACTTTGCTGCTGTTCCCTGGCGTCAGGGAGAGCCTGATCTGAGCAGCAAGGGGAAAAAGTACTTGAGCAGGGTAACTGCTTTTAGAAGAAAAGGTCAAAGTCTTTTCCATAAATAACGAGCCAGAGTTCTGCAAATGTACTAACAGCAACAGGGCTTCATGCAGAGGATAAAGCACACATTGCACAGAATCCCCAAACATCAGCATGCCAGGAAGAACTACACACCACGGCCTGGCAAGATTCATTCAAGACAGCATTTCAAAAATGTGTTTAACTGGGTCAAACCCCTAAGCAGCTGGAAGACTTGTGAGATAGGTCTGGGTATGACATAAAACACTAGAGTCCCTCCCAAACCAAACTTGGGTTTTTCAGTTCTTATTGGGTGAAAAGGCAACAAACTTTCTGCCCTTAATTTTTCTCTAGGATATATGTGTTGAGAGAACATACGGTAGCTCTTAAATCAAGACCACCAAAAGACATAATTCTCTGCGTTCAAGCATCCTGCAGTAATCATTAGCATCACTGTAGACATGAGCTACTGAGATGCCCTTCAAGGCATTCCCTAATTCTGGGTTACGGTTAAGACACCATAAATCCTTGGAATTTTGTCCATGAATCAGAATATGAGGCCTCTGAAATTCACAGCATCTATTAACATTATTTTAGGAGTCACCACTTTGTAGATCTGTCTTCTTTCTATGAGAGGCTGGCTGACATTTGGGGAACTTTGGATCAGCTGCCTTAGTGGGGAACTGCCAACCCTCTCTCTCTGTGATACAATGAACAGGCCTCTGCCATGTACGACACAAGAAAACACAGTATTTTTGCTTTCAGTATACTTCCCTCTTCCTCCTTACTCTTATAGGTCATGCTCATCATGTTGCTGCCCTAGGGCTATCAGGAAAACTCCTTTTGTGGCCTAAATACTGCAATATAATTTCCCTTTCCTATGACTAGTCTTTCTTTCCTGCTGGAAATACATTCAGAAAGATGATGTGACCAGTAAACGGAGTCATCACACAAGGATCTCTTGTACCAACCTCTATGCTCTCCTATCAGCTAATCCCCACATTCAAGGTCCTTCACACTTTATCTGGCCGTACGCTACAAAGCATTTTCTTCCTTCTTTGACTAACACCATCCTTCAATCTCACGCTCTCCCCTTGTTTGCCAGAGAAGAACCACCCTACTTTCCTCAGAACAGGGCATCCAGCCTCTCTAACCTTTGCAAAGCTGCTTTCCCTTTCTCCTCCCTGGAAATGGGGGGTCGACAGTGGGATGCTGCTTGCACACCCTCCTTACCGTTTACCACTGGTCATCTTCAGTGCCCAAATAATGCACACCAAATACACCTCTGGTTAGGGCAGCACATTCTTCTGATGCCCACAGTAAGCTTCAGAAATGAATCTGGATGCATTTTATTTAAGGTACAGCCTGCTAGAAATGATTATTATTTAGAACATGCAAAATTATTCATGTATTTGATTGAAAATCAGAAAATGAGATCTCCCGTAAAAAAGGAAAAGATTTAAACGTACTAAAGCATAGGGCTGTAACTACACAGCAGTTTTGATTCTCAAGTACCTTATCTACCTTTAGCAATACATTAAATAGTCAAAGATCTTCAATTCTGAAGTAATTTAGCTACTTTTGTAACATCCTGCCAATTTCCTGCACCACTCTACGAGCCCTAAGAAAGATTAAAAGTTTTCCATTTCATGTTAAACAGAAAAATCTAATTCAACTCTTCACCAAGTTCACCCACAAAGGCCCAGACTGAAGCAAAGTCACTATTAGCATGCACTGCTACAAACACTTCATGCACAGGTATTATTCTCTGATCCTTTCTGCTATTCTTCCATTTCATTTCTCTGTATGCAGACCACGTTTCTGACTTAGCTGGTGTACAGTTCCACATACCAGACAAGAAGTGGAAATGCAGCTCCTCTTCCCTCGCTCCCCTTCCCTCCTGCCACCTATCATCAATCAGCTCTGCTGATTGGCCACAGAGTTGACTTAATTTTTAAAAAAGCAAACCAAAAATCACCTGCAAACTGTGTTGGAACCATTTTTTGCTAAGCTAGCAGCTGAACAGCCGGGCTCAATCGCAAGGTGAGTTCTGCAGCTAGCTCCCAGAAAGAAGTGTAGAGGAAGAGAAAGGAGGGAAAGGATGTTTCACATTTGCAGGCTGTCCCTGCAGTACCATGATCACAGAATCACAGAATCACAGAATCTTAGGGGTTGGAAGGGACCTCAAGAGATCTTCGGGTCCAACCCCCCTGCCAAAGCAGGCTCCCTAACTCATATTACATAGATAGGCGTCCAGACGAGACTTGAATATCTCCAGAGAAGGAGACTCCACCACCTCCCTGGGCAGCCTGCCCCAGTGCTCTGTCACCCTCACTTGAAAAAGTTCTTCCGCATGTTGGTGTGGAACTTCCTGTGCTCCAGCTTACAGCCATTGCCCCTTGTCCTGTCCCCACTGACCACTGAAAAGGGGCTGGCCAATTCCCCCTGCCACCCATGTCCAAGATATTTGTAAACACTAATTAGGTCCCCCCTAAGTCTTCTTTTTTCCAAGCTGAACAGACCCAGCTCACTCAGCCTTTCCTCATAGGGGAGATGTTCCAGACCCCTAATCATCTTTGTCGCCCTTCTCTGGACTCTCTCCAGAAGGTCCCTGTCTTTTCTATACCAGGGAGCCCAGAACTGGACACAGTATTCCAGGTGGGGCCTGACCAACGCAGAGTAGAGGGGGAGGATCACCTCCTTCGACCTGCTGGACACACTCTTCCTGATGCATCCCAGGATCCCATTGGCTCTCTTAATGTTACACGTATGTCTGAAACATCAGGTGTGGCAAGGAGACTACCCTTTACTTGGGTTTTCTAAGCAGCTGTTAAACAACCAGGGCTCCTTGGTGCAAAACAAACAAGCATTAGTGATAAAAGTTAAAAATAATCTTGTTTTGACATGTTAATGGCGTGTAAGGGATATGGCAAGGATTTTTCCAGCAGCCAAGGTGAGAAGTGCAGAGAGACATACACCCTTTGAGCAGTGAGCACATATTTGAATCACAGTGCCAGCCACTTAAGAACCTGCAGAGACGGCAGGTATGTGGCAAAAGCAGAGTTAAAAGCTGTTTGTACTTGCACAGCCTATAGGATGTATGGCCTGCTGGGGGGCTGTCATAATAAAGAGGCTTTTGCACCCAAGAATCACAGAGTTGTAGGGGTTGGAAGGGACCTCATGAGACCATCAAGTCCAACCCCCGAGAAATATAATGCCTACTAGCCCATGAAAATCTGCATGGAGCAATTAATCCTGAGAAGGTGATGTGAAACGTAGGCTGCCATGACAAGCAGAAAAAAAACCATTTCTCCTTAATCAGTATGAATTGCTTCCTCAACTGCAAGTATGCACACAGCTGTAACAGAAACAACACCTTGCTTTAAAGACAACTGTAAATTTTGGAATGAGGGGCTTGGAAAAGCTCATGTTAGCCTGACTTAGTTTGTCTGTCATAGCAGCACGTGCATGGTTTTCAAATCTGTCTCTCTAACTACAATGTACTGCATAAGCTCTCAAAAACCTTGGTCACTAAAGCAAAGCACAGTGCTGAGTAACTGTATAGTGAACTTTCAAGAATACCCTTCTGCAGAGACATCACAAAAATGCCTATGCATATGTTAAAGGATTTAATGAGAAAATGCACAAGCAGGTGGCTGAAAAGCTCAGCAGTGGTGGATTGACTTGAATAAAGTGCATGTGTACTTTAGCGCATGCTTTCCCATACATGGTGCAGTCTTCCTTACCAATGCTGGGCTCCACCTGAGACCTCCAGGACTTTTCCAGGATGAAGGGACAAATCATTAGCCCAGCACTTCCTGGGATCTTGAACTTTGTGCATATTGCATTTCACTCCTTCCTCACCATGTGTGCCGGTGATGGTGATACTTGGCTGAAATTTAATTCCATTAGAAATGTCCATAAAAAACATTTCACCCAGGGCTGTCTTCTCATTAGGTATAAAGAAAATGCACACAGTCATGAAGTCTAAAGAGAAAAATCCCACCGTGGTGGAACTCCCATCATCTTTACTGCTGTCACGAGCAAAATAAAACTTTTAACTTGTTAAGGGGAAACCGGTCTACCTTTTTGGTCTGTGCAAGGAAAAAAACACGTCTGAGAGATAGGTC
The DNA here is from genome assembly GCA_022605575.1 of Laterallus jamaicensis coturniculus. Classification (NCBI taxonomy): domain Eukaryota; kingdom Metazoa; phylum Chordata; class Aves; order Gruiformes; family Rallidae; genus Laterallus; species Laterallus jamaicensis. Next base: position 12,065,590 of record JAKCOX010000005.1, read on the forward strand.
TGGCTCTGTTGCAGCCACAGCTCCCATGCCTGAAGCAGGGCACAGCTGTGGGACCACCGTGCCTGTCAAGTCTGGGCAGATTAGTATGGCATTCAGTGGTCACCCATCCGCGCAGCCACAGCATCCTCCCCGCTACCCAAGGGCTGCCCACAAACAGACTGCAGAGACTGTAACATCCTGTGTCACACTTCCCTCACACCAATACCTTGTAGCATAATCACTGTTTTGCCTCCCACCAGCCACATGCAGACTTGCTGGATTTGAACATTTCTAGTACATGCCCCCGAAAAATGGAGACATTTGGCCAAAGTACTGCTTAGGTTAAAGACCAATCGCCACAAGTCGATAAAATTAGAGAACACATGAGACAAACAGGACAAGGACCCAGAAAAATTTGTTCTTGAACTTTTTAAAGTACTGTCTAACCTGACTTGAATTGGACAGCTTAATTAAATATCTTGTCATAGGCCATGGCTTATCTGCTTACCTTAGTTCAGAATACAAAGATTGATTTAAGTGCCCTTCAGCTGCAGAAAAATCTCTTTGAGCCAGGAAAGAAAAAAAAAATAAAAAAAAGGCAAAAAGCAGCACAGAATTGTGGAGCCTCAACTGTACAGAGGCTTGGTGACTCTGTAAGAAATCCCCTGTTTAAAAGCAAAACATGTGCTTTTCAGTCTCACAAGCTCTACCAGGGACTGGAAGGTATAGTTGTTCTTGATGGTGTGACATCAGCAACATAGCAATATTCTGCAGTCAGGTCTGATGCAGGTATTGGAACAAAGTAAGGACCTGAACAGATGGGTACAGACATAACCTATAGCTCTACAATTTCTGCTAACATGGGCATGTAGGTAAAAGGATACTTTTCTGAACACATGGAGGGGACGGTTCAATTGTTTAGCCAGGCATTTTTATTTCTACAAAAAACACTGAAGAATTGATAGAACGATCAATAAATAAGAGATCTCTGTAGAGAAGAAACAGTTTCCAGCCATTAATATGTGCATTAGCAATGAAGAAAACTAACATGACAAGCTGAAGTGTCACCCCTTAATTTCATTAGAATTGCAGTATTTTTTAAAAATAAATTCTAGATGCTTTCAAAGGAACCAATTCTACTAACTCAAATCTCGTTCCTGCAGGCTTCTTACAGTATCCATACTCCTCTCTTTTGAGGCCCCAAGGATAATTAAAAAAATTCTGCATGGAAGCCTTCTGTAACATCCAATTTTGCAGAATTTTTACCCTAATTGAAAAGAGTGCACTTCATTTTAGTGCCCTATGTTCAGATGCACTCTAGGTAGGTACTTGTGTCTGATCCTCTGTCATATACACAACATGAAGACCAGCCCTGACCTTCACTGAGCAATGGCAAACACTTAGGATGAGTCACTACCAACTGCTGGAGCTGCTATAAATGTCTCCTTTAAAATATTAACCTGAAACGCTTCACTGTTTTCAGATTTTTCATCTCTGGAATCTAAGTGACAATGCTGTTTTGAAACAATAGCAAGAAAGGGTGGATAGTGCAGAAACGACGCTTCGAAACAGCTTCAGTAGCCAAATCCTTTAACATGTGGAGTATTTCTTTTCAGTTAAAGAGGAAGCCATAGGAGACTTGCACTGGAAGGGATGTCCTGGGCAGTTAGTCTACTCTCCACTATTGTAGCGGCTGCACGATATAATCCCTTTCTGATGCGCTAGCAATTAGCATCATTCACTGTACAAGCTCCCCAGCTGCTCAGTTCCTCTCTATCCGCAGCCGGGTGTCAGTTAAAAGCTGTAATACCTGTTTTTCAAAAGATCCCTTCGTGCAACACCAACCCACAGAGATTTAGGTTTTTTTGTTTGATTTTTTTTTAACATCCTCAGATGACAGATGAGTTCAGCTGCTAACGCTTCTTCCTCCTAAGCCTCACAAGCCTACCAAACCTTGCGACACGTTTTTTACATTCCAGTGTCATGATGCAGGTTTTGAGCAGGAATTATTCCAGCTCTGATCTTCCCTGCAGCCCACTCAATAGTTTCACTAGTGGGCAGTTCTCTGCTTGAGAAGCGAACCTGACCACAGCCAGAAACAGAAATGTCCCTATCAAAATGCTAACTTCTGTGCTTAAAACTTTGTAAAATGGGAGCATTCCACTATTTGGGTGGCTTATGTACCAGGAAGGTCCTTGTGTACCACTGGGCAGTTATGCTGTGGGTTGGCACATGAGAAATGACTCCAAGTGGTGTTGACATTTACAGATTGGCAGGTGGGATAGGACATTCTCAGCACTGGTATTATTTTAAAATCTTGTACAACTGTGACAGTACAAGCAGGAAGAGTAAAGTAGATCTGTGCAGCCAGAAAAAGCCCATAGTTCCCAGCAGAAATATTTCCCAGGACTTCCTGCAAACTTAAGCAATAAAACTGATTTAATCTGTCTTTGCATAAATGGTTCAATGAGAAATGTGGTGCTCTTCACTAGTTTAGAACTCAGAAAAAAACCCCAAAACAAAGACTGCATCAAAAGCTTTTGCTTTTGGAAAAACAAAATCTCTTAAATGTCCTTTGGATCTCCTTTAGGTTGCTTTCACAGCTTGCTTAAAGGATTTAGCAATATTTTTGATGTAACCAAAAGCATTATATAGGAAAGAAAAACAAACACATTGAAAATTCATCCCAAGCACATGAAATGAAGATTAAGATATGACTAGGAGGAATATAGATACCACTGTCTGTCTGGAACAGAAATATCGCAATAGTGTTTCTTGTCACAGGGTTAGTGCACCAGATAAAATGCACATTCACAAACACATGAGTACAGAACAGCAATCGAGAAAAGCTTTCATAAAGAAAAAGGTCAAGAGTTTATGTTATTTTAAGAAATTTTAAATGCCAATCTCCTTTTAATGGAAACATTTCTTTAGCAATGCTGCAAAAGCTCAAGGTTTTCTGGTTTTGCTGTCAAAAAATAAATCTTTGGCCTGCCATGTTCAAATCTTGTCTAAAGATAGAAAAACAGCTTATGGAAAGAAGAAAAAAAAAATACATCAGCCTTTACAAAAAAGAGCAATGAAGCTAACAAGAATTTTGAGTTAAAGATTTTAAATTAATTTAGTGCGAGTCTCCCTCTGATCCTGTCTCCTTCCTGCCTGTCTCCTTTCTGCTTAAAATGAGGCTTCCTGAAAAAGAACATAGTGCAGTTTTACTTGGCTCCTTGACCTGAGATGTGAAACCAACAGTTCCATCTCTCCAGCCTAAAGCAAGAGCACAAGCAATCTCTCTCCTCAATTGACTACCTCCTCTTGCTTTCCTCGCTCATGGTTCACACTAGCAACAGCACAAAGAAGCAAGCTCCGGTTACTTGCTTCCTTGTGGCAATTAAAGCCCAGAGAGAGGCAACCAGGCCAACCAGCAGCAGGGCTAATGCTAAAGAAGGACCTCAACTTCACCTAAAGGCCACTAAAAGTGCATAAAGGGCATCTCAGTCCTAGCATCCAGGGTAACTTCTCACTGGCCAGGTGCCCTTGAAGGCCTGGGCCTGGCTGGTAGGAAACTCCGCAAGGACAGAAATAGACGATGGCCTCTATAACTCTAGGGCTATTTAGCATTTCCTTTCCACAAAACTTGCAGTCACAATCCAGTTTCAAGTGAAAAACTTCTGGCACCAAAAATCCCCCCCAGCCACTGCTTTTATCTGGGACTGTGGCCGAAATGCTTGTGAGAACACAAGAAAGGCCAAGATCAAGACATCCGTTTTCAGACTTTCTTCTTGGACCGATGGAGGGGAAAGGTCAATTTAAGTTTCAGCAAATTAGAGCTGGAATTTTACCAGGAAATAAGTCCATTAGGTCACTTGGCCATCACCACTACCATCAAAGACCTCCCTACCACTCTACAACTGAAACTCAAATTCAAAACCACTGTCTCTCTGGATTAAAACATTTGTCTGTTTCAATCTTTTTGGTGAACATATGCTCCCATTCCACCTTCTTTTGAGTTCATACAATATCCTGAGTCAGAAGGGACTCATAAGGATCATCAAGTCCAATTCTTGGGTCCACACAGGGCCAGCCACATTCACACTCCTCAGAGAGGCAAAAGAAAGAACTATTACCCTGTGCACCACTATGTACCTGAAAGGGTAAAAATAACAAAAGCTTCTGATAACCTGGGAACCACTCATAGAGTTTTAAAAAATGTGAATGCCTTTGCACTGATTCATTATTATTCCCCTTAGGAATACTACTGTAAAGTTAGAGTAAACATTTTGTGACATTAAGTTTGGTTTTAACCCATTCTGCCTTTCTTTTTCCATTCAAGTTCTTAATTTTCAACTCCTCTCATCGAAAAGCAGTAGTTTCCAGAGGGTGCCCAGGCAGTTCTAGGTGAATATTTAGACCTTAGGAGCTATCAGGAAAAAATTAAAGATTAAACAGTTACATTATTTAGTCTGGAAGGAGAACTCCTAGAAATTGCATATAAATTTACAGTAATTTTCCAGTTTTTACATGGGAAGCGAACTTGTATTTTTCAGCCAGAATCAGACAAAACCTGAAGGATTAATTTAAAAAAAAAAAAAAAAAAGGAGGCAGAAGGAATGAATTACTGCAAACAAATGTACTGTTTCCACCCTGTGGAATACGCAGCTGTTGCTGTAGTTAACAAGGCACTTCCAAGGATGAACAACTGAAAATATGATATTTCTATCATAGCTTTTCTTCAAAAGTGTTTCCTTTGAAGTGTATCTGTAGGCTGCAGGTTACCCAGCAGCTGGGAGCACAAGTTACATCTCCCAGAGCAGGCTGGCAGACAGGGTCATTTTTCTAAAATCTCCTCTCCTCAGACTATTTTCGCTTCCAGATGGATAGCTTTTCATGCTCAGAAAGACAACTTGCTGGTGCCACTGCCCTTTCAAAAAGCAATTATAAGGAAGTAATAAAGTTTAGCAACATCTCAGTTGAATTCAGTGTCCCATGCACATGGGGGCAAAAGCCAAAGCAAGGTTTGTCATACATACCTGAATACCTGACACAGCCCATTTAGTGGCTGTCTCCCAAAGAAACATCAGCAGATGAAAACGCTGCGTAAGGAACTGGTAGATTTTAAATCTCCTTTGTGGGATTTTTTTTTCCCCACCACCAAGATGCTATGATTTAATACAGCTACTTTAGCTAAGTGCTTTTCATATTTTGACTTCACCAAGGGTATCTTCGTTCTATATGTTTTCTGTGCATTTTTCCTGTAGGAGTATGGTTTTTCATTGTCTTGCAGCACTACGTTACCTAGACAGTGGCAAACAGAGCAGGAATTCACCACAGAGATCTCCAGGTAAGTGGTTTTGCACATTAATAAATGTATTAACATAAGGTTTAATTATTGCCACTACAGAGCATACGCGCTTGCCTACTCTCTCTGAACACCTCAGATACGTTAACTGAAGTTAAAGTGAAAAGAACAATCAAAGGTATTGGCACTTGCACAAGACAGTCACAATAAAAGGTCAAGCTGTGGGGGATGTTCCACCGTATCTCCTGGGTGTTTTGCAAGGCTGGATATTCATTAATGCAACGCTGATGTTATTGTGCACTGTGCTGAGTCCAGCCCAAGTAATTTCCTCAGTGTATCAGCGTTATCACTGGGGTGGCAAAGATGGCATCTAGTCGGGCTAGAATATAACCATGTGGGATCCTATTTTCAGCATCCCTGAACGTGAGGGCTTACCCACCCCTCCCATACCCACCCTCATCCACCCCCCAGGCTCTGAGGCAGAAGAAAATCCTCTCCTAACACTCATGCCAGTGGTTGGATAGTTCCTCTACGATGTTGGGCTTCACCTGTTACCTACATTTCCTCCAATCATTCACGTTTTCTATAAACACTCCTAAATCAGTTTCTCCATCTGGCCTATCCACCAATTTCAAAGCATCAATTTCAGGTACTATGTTCACTTAAAACAACCCAAATCCAGAACAATAAAGAGACAAGTCCAATTATTAAAGATAGAGTGTCTTCTTGGTGAAGTGATAGAGTAACTTCTTGGTGAAGTGACCTGGTTGCTGTGGTAACCCTAAGGATCCCTGAAGCACCCTAATTTCTGCTGTAGTTGGAGGTAACCAACAAAAAGAGCTGTTTCAAAAACACACTCAGACTTGACTGGCATTTTATGAACAAATATAATTATTTTTTTTTTGGGTGCAGGCTGAAATCATATGTACTAGAAGTTGTATGTGGAAATCTGAGCTCTTGCCCCTGCAAGAATCTAGAGAAAACTTAAAGCAGAGCAGCTTTGAATGTTTCTTGTAGGCCAAACATCTCCTGGAAGATCTATCATGGAAAACACATCCCAGACATACACATGCCCACACCTCTTTCGCTTAATCTGCTTCTAAACACAACTCTCATGGGTGCTGAGAAATCAAAACTTCTGGTTACAAGAGGTGCAGGTGTAAGTAAGCATGCACGTGACCCTTCCAATGCTCCTGAGAAACCAGCCATCTTCTGTGTGCAAAGGATTCTCTTGCACATTCAGACTCAAATCCTAGATGAAGGAGGAGGAAAAGATAAATCAATGACTGCCAACAGTGCATCGGTAGAGCTTTTACCTGGCTCACTTCTTTCATTTGAGTGACCTTCAAAGTGGTCATGACACTATGGGAGCACTAAAGCAAATGTACACTCCATTATGGAGCATTACAAACAGAACAGAATGCATGCAAGCAGAATCAAGGGTGACTGCTGCAGCACTGACACTGCTCTCTCTGAGTGCCTCCTGTATTACAGCCTTACATTCTTAATCTCCCATAGGCATGGATGCTTTTTCACTATCTTTCTGTTTTTATTTATGAATTTGTTTGCTTGCTGTCATCTGCTCTCACCTGTGAATTGTTCAGAAGTGGGTCCACTCATTCCTGTCTGTGTAGACAATGACTGGTACAGCAGAGCCTGACCCTGGCAGGGTCTCTGGGGTCTGCACAGAACAAGTGAGCATTACTTTTGCGCTGGTCATCTGTCTGAAATAATGGCAGCAACCAGCAGCTGTGAGCCTGCAATCCTGCCTTTTCTCTGCCTCCCTGACTAGAGAGCTGTTGCTCAGTCTTATTTCTTAATTCTTACTCTCAGGTACTGATCCGAGCTGGATCCTTATGTATCTCATTTGTCTTTGTGCCTGAACTGGTCAGAAAAAAGATTCAGAATCACAGCAGTACATTGCATCTTAAACAGCACCTCCTGATGATTCCAGTGGAGGCTTTTGTGTAACAACTGATGGGGATAAAAAGTCCACAGACTTTAGAGATGTGAGAATGAGTCCTAAGTAATTGAGGAGATTGTATGCAAGGTGCTGAATATCTCTTGCAAGGCAAAGTTTTCATTCTCAAATCAAAGAGATCAGCCAGTATTAAGTCATCTGGTCTCTCCACAGCTCCAATTTGTATTTTACTCTACATTGTTTGTCTATTTTACTATAAAAGCTTTCTTGTTCAATGCTTTATCTAGCTGTTTGCTTAAGACAGTGAAGTATAAAGAAAGATAGAAGCTGTTTCCACTGATTCCAGTCCTCAGATCCCCTTTTCCCCTGCACGTATGCAACATGCATTCAGAGCAACTGGGAATGATGTATCTAAGGACACGCTTCTGTGCCATCATGGGTTTTACAGTGCCTTTTCCTTACTGACTTCCACAGTCAGAGATAATAAACAGCTTATGTCTTTCATATTCACTGACCATTAATAAAATGCTGTATACTCATATGAGCATCCAAATGCGATTGGAAACTTCATGCTCACTTTGCCTATCAGTTTATCCTGACTCCTGGGCAATACAGACAGCTGCACAAGGTCTAGCTGTGCTTGAGCGAGTGTGCTCGCTGTTGGCAATCCTGCTGGGAAAACTGGCTTAGATTCCCCTCTTTTCTCTTGCCTTCCCCCTGTTGTACCAGCACAATTACTTCTGGATGAGGGAACTGATCCAGATGAAAGCCAAACCCACACCAAACCCAGGAAGAAATTGGTTAGCTTCTGGACCAGGCTCACAAGGTAGCTGCACAACAGAAGTGCAACACAGAGGCAGGAACAAGTCAGCCGGGACAGAGAGGCAAGAAGGTAACTGCCACAGCATTTATCTGTGGAGACAGACTTCTAAGCGGAGTTTCCACTGCTGAATGTGAAAACATTCTTCTAAGTCTCTACCTAACAGTCAGTTGTTAAGCAAATTTCTTAATGTCTGCACCTTAGGTTAGGCCAGACTAGCACGTGTGCCCAGCATGCCCCCTGATGAGGGCACAGTCACAGTGTGGCTACAGCGAAGGAGGGAGATTTGGTAACCAACAGTTTCACCCCTGCTCCATACACAAGGTCAGTGTACACAGCAGATGTGAAACAGAAAGAAACAGGAAAATTAGGCTTTAAATTTGCTCCTTGTTTCACAGCATTCTTGTACATCCCTTTTTGCAATGTGCTGTACAGAAACACTTCAGCTGTACTTCACATCCTGACATATGGAAAGGGAGAGCAGTTTTGTAACAGGAAAACTACTCTGTCCATTCACAGAGCCTGGCAGGACTCTTGTGGGTGTACGTAATAATCCAGGGCACCCTTTTAGTGCCAGTGAGGTTTCACTAGGTGACTCTTTCAAACCACCAATGCTATGTTGGCACTGGTGTGAGTCTCAAGATTAATCCAGGACCTCTGCTCACTAGAATTCTCAATCCATGGCGACTATTTAGTGTAACATCTGCAGAGGCTTTTAATAGAGCCACTGGGACTTATGTCATACTCTGGGCACATGGGATCTGATCTGCTCAATCTTTAACTAGGTCCCATCAGTATTTGCCTCCAGGACAGTGTGAGGTGCTAACACAAGTGTTAACAGCTTGCTGCATTAACTACTGGGAGTTTTTCCACCTTTTCCTCCCCCTTTACATTCTGCCAGAAGACCCCCCCACCATTCATAGCAAGGAGGAACAATCAAGTGGTTGCAAGACAACAGTGGATCACATTCTTATGCACTTTCATCCACTTCCAAAGGCTGATTGTTCTTCACAAAGACATTTTAGACACACACAGATCAAAATAATTACTTGAGAAGTTATATTAATAGATTTAATGAAAAGCTATCAAAGAGACTTGAAAGTGTCCTAACAGTCACGATCAGCTCTATGTTGGCAGGGTTTTATGGAAAGAACAAAATGAGAGCAGAAAAGGAACTGCCAGTGTTCTCTAGACTGCCCACACTGCTGTGCAGCCAATCTTGGTGGACTCTGCAGGTGATGTGACACCTTGGGGGAGAGTTCGTGGGTTTTCATACTGGAACTCCTGCCCATATTTGCAGTATAATTATTTATGGATCTTCCAGCTACAGAGACAGTGCCAGTGGGATTTCTGAGCCCTTATATGCAGTATGATGAGACATCCCACTGAAGAGAATATAAGAGCTTGTCTCAATTTAGTAACTAGAGGTATTTATCAACAGAAAGTGAAAACTCAGGCAGTGCATATTATCTAGTGCAGAAATTACCATGTGCCACTTGGGTTGAAGGAGATGAATGACCACAGATGGTGTAAAAGATGAAAGAGAAAACTAACAGTTTTTTCCCCTGCAAGTGTCAACATACAACCTTTAAAATATCGAGGTGCTACTTTCCCAGCAAACTACCTTTTTTAAACTGTATCATTCAATCCTAGCTGAGCCTAACCTGAAGAATATTCCAATGTCTTCCTCCAATCCCAAATCCACTTTTCACTCCTCCAAAGTCAGTGTAGCTCAGAGTTTCTTCAAGTTCAAACCTTAGCCAAGTCCAGCTCACACTCCCATCATCTGTAGAGCAGGAAATTCCACCTGTGCTAAGATTTCCAAAGATGTTAACATTCTGTATAACTCACTACTAAAAATTAGGCGACACAGATCACTAGGATGCATTCTTGTGGAAGAAGATCCCTATCTTACCTTCTTTCATAGCCTCTGGAGAGCTGAAAAGTCAGTGTCAAAGCAGGAAACCCAGCTGAGATGAACTCATGTATTTCACACAATTTTTTCACCACTCCACTCCCTTTTTTTTTCCCCCTCTAACACCAGTTTTCCAAGTTTTCCATCCATGCATTTTCAGCAACTGATTACAGAAACATCACATTACAAGACACCATCCCAGAATCCTGCACAAAATCCCACCAGAGAGAGAGTAAGCCATCACTAAATCTAAATACTGAACAGACTTTGTGCTGTAGATACGCCCAAGGGACTTGATGAAGGCTTGGATCCTGGTAGAAGCCAGCTGAGAGAAACTGCTGGTCCATTTTTAAGTGCTCAGTGCTACTACACAGGAGATACTTGGCTCAGTAAGAAATCCTGGAGATAGGCTCCCAAATGAGGTCCCATCCAGATGTTCATAGTACACTACATCAACCAGGGTCCCACAGAAGACATTATCTATTCAGGAGCATGGGGAGAAAAAGGGAGGGAGAGAAGAGGAAATGTCTACTGAGCACACACAGAGAAATAAAAAGAATAGCACTGGCCCTGTGCCAGAAATGAAAATCTGGCCCAACTGAAGGAGGTGGGAGCTTTGCCACCAGATTTCAATGGAGACAGAATTTCACCCAATGTGAACAACACTCTGGAAATATCTTCCCTCCAGACACACTGTGGGAGCTCTTCTGGCTCTGAATACTCACTGGAAACACAGAAAGGGAAATTAAGCCCAAAACAACACAACAATACTAGAATGATTAATCAACAAACAAAAAGGATGCAACCACAGTTACGCAAACAGTACTGCAGGAGCGGGTGGAAAGGGGGTGGCAAATCCTTCACCTCCAGGAATAAGGAGGGATGCAAGGGCAAGTGATGCTGCGTACAGGCTGCCACATCAAGACTGCACTGGAGACAGTCTGCACAAATTCAGTAACAAGAGGAAGAAAAACTTCTAGCACGTATTCAGCCTTGGAGTATGCTCCTGTCACTAATGCTATACTAAAGAGGCCAGAACCTAGCAACTTCAGCAAAGATTCCTAGGAGCAATCAGCGTCATTGCTTGCAAATTCCCAGGCAGGCTAGTTCACAGAAAGGGCACGCTCAGCAAGCCCTGCAGTTGTGTAACTATGAGGATTCTGCAAACAAGAAAGACAATGCCTGAACACAGTAAACAGACACGACGCCTATAAAGCCCCATCTACATGACAGCTATGACCCAGTTATTTAGCCTACAGTTTCCCTCTGATTCACTTAGCATTTCGTTTCATACCTCAATTATACGGTGGTCCTGGATGTTCCCCTTTCATTGGCTTAAGAGTTCAGGCTGCCTAAGATCCAAAGCTCTACCTTTCAGAGAGCTTGAACACCCCAAATCCACCTAGTGCATTTGTCCCTCCGACCACCTATCACTGCTGGAACTCAGCCCCTAACTCTCAACTGAAGACCTCTTCTTGCTGCAGCTCTGCTGCAAAAAGAGACCAAACGACTCATTTTCTGGAAATTACTGCAAACTGCACCACTTTGGATGTGGCAAGGACAGCATGTAAACTGCACATCTAACACTGACTAGTATTCAAGCATTGTATTCCACTTTGAGATGAGAAATCCAGGTGAGATTCATGGCTACATATCAATGATGGATGAGTGACAACAGCCAGCCAAGCATTAGACCAGAGTTCCCAGACTGACTGTGTAAGAGAGCGAGCAGCATAGGCAGGCACACATCAGAGTTTGTAAGCTCCCAAGGCCCTTTGAGCTCTTCTCAGGACTCCTCTTTCCCAACAAAACAACTGGAAAAGCCTGTTTTTAGCAATGGGTCCCCACCCAGCCCAGGGCTGGTGTGAAGCTCACAACCTTCACAGAGCTCAGGCCCTCCCTGCTCTCTTCTCTCTCTAATTGAGGAAAACCCCTTTTCCCAGCCCTTCCCCAGACAACATGGCAAGCCTCCTCAGGTGATGGGGATCTCCTGAAGCTCCATGGTTTGCTGTCTCATTATCCATGTACCTGGACAGACCACTAGTCTTGGTGTGAGTTCCTTGTCCACCAGCTCTGCTGTCAGCTCTCAGGATTGCCCAGGGTTAGCGCTTATTGCCCAGTGCTATTACAGGTAGAGGGAAAAAGGGGACACCAAGGCAAAATAAAGCATCTCTGCAGACCTTGCAAGTCTCTCCCCCAGCTACTTAGCAGACTACTTGGAAAACGAAGAACAAATGTGTCTGGACTGACATTGATCTATCTGCAGACTCTGGAAACAAAACTGGAGGGGAAGAGAATGGCTGCAGAGTTATTGAACTCTTGTGCTGCTTGGGTGCCTCAACACAATTGTTCCCCCTGATGACAAACCAGAAAAACTGTTTCTTCGTGTGCCAAGATCCTGGGATGAAAAGCATGGACTACCCCTGGTGCTGGGCTTTGCACCACACTGCCAGCTCTTCTCAGCATGTGCCATGCAGCTGGGGGTGTAAAGGGCACACCACAGCCCTCCTTCCCAACTTCTTGTAAAGAAGAGCTCAGCACAGATAATGATCTGCCAGAGGAGGGACTCACTTCAGGAGTGTTAATGGGGTAACAGCTGAGACCAGCATCTATCCCAGTCTTTTGTTACATTGTGGTACCATGAAGGAGAGATTTTTTTTTCCTTCATGGTTTAAATCAGCCTCAAATGCATTTCAAAACAATTACTGGAAGGAACAAAATAACAACTCGTTTTGACCAGCTCTTGCCAGCATTCAAAGAGGCTTGAGAACGCTGTGTGCCACCAGCTGACAGGCTGGCCACAGATGACAGCTGGGCTAATACCCTTGCTGCTCAACCCTTGCTGGATCTTAGACTCAGACTATAAAGGGACCAAACCTGAAAACAGTATCTAATCCACAAAGGGAGAACTTAAAAATCCACTTCTGGGTCACCTGTGGCTTAGCTCACAAGTCCAGCACTTCCAGAAGTTATTCTCACTGCCACGACACTGGCTGCAACAGGAGGGAAAATGTGATTATCAAGTCTCTCCATGGAGCAAGGAGACTGATGTAAAATCATTTTTGTGTAGTGCCCTCTTCTCTCTCCTGCCTTTAACGCATCATATTATTACCTGCCTTCTTTTTCACGCCCAGCCTCATAGCAGTACCTAGAAATGGTGGAAAATGTGCAATTTTTTCCAGGACCTACACTGACTCCATACACAAACCTGTATTTTATCATGCTCTACTACCTCCCTCCAAGTGTATCTCATGATTTTCTACAATAGTCTTGTCAATACGAACGCACCAACTGGTTATCAAACAGATAGTGTTTTCTACTGATCTTCTATTTTACCTAAAAATGAAAATTTTAGACTAGTAAAATCCTCACTCAATCAGCTGACAACATTCCTTTTAAACTGTCAGAAACAGATTTTCAACAAAGAATATAATTTTTAGGAACGGAGACACATGCAGACGTTTTGAGAGTAGCTGGTTCAAATAGTGCCCCTTAAGTGAAAACCAAACACACTGAAAGCATCCAAAATTCTCCTTTTTAAATAGTAATTGGCAGCATTATTTCACTGTGCAAAGGTTTTCAAGTACCACACCTCTGACCATCAACCCTTCCAAAATGGGAAGTTCAAGTACAACTAAATAACCAGCCAAGCTTCAGTTGATAGAAGATGAAGGACAAACAAAACCAGAATCCAACACACCTTCCACATAGTGACACGTAGCCCAGCGAGGGCAGGCAGGCCAAGGACATGCACCACTCTGCTTCACAAAGAAGCCAGGTGACACATGGCAGGTTATCGTGGCCAATGGGATCACTTACTATAAACAATACCTGGAGATGAACATAAGTTTGTATTTGTTGTGTGCTGACTGAAGTAGCTTGTTCGATGCAGCAAACTCCAGTTAGTTTGCTGTTCAACACATTGCTTCTCACACGGCCTGGAAGTGTTTGCAGTATGGCAGAACAACATGGTATTTAAACATACTTACCCTGGAGATTGCCCTGGGGCTTAAAGTAAGGCCACTGCTCCAGTGAAAAAGCCCTCAACGGTCGTTTTTCCCACACTAGAGATCAGTTTGTGATTCAGGTTCCTAAACATTTATTTCAGTGAAAATTCTGCCAGAAAGGGAACTTACTGCCAGTTGTGAAGTTACCTTCCCCAGTCTGGGGGAAGGAGTCTACGTCCTGGATGACTTGTAGTACTCCCACAGTCCGCACTGGGGGATCCAGGGCTACAGAGCTCTCATTCACTGTTATATCGCTGGCTCCCGTTATCTGGTTGGTCGGCGGTCCTCCTATGGATGCTTCCAAGTCTGGAGGTATATCATCCATGCAATCTGCATTTGGCTAATGGGAAGAAAAAGAAGAAGATAGAGCTTTTACCTGATAAGAAGTGTTAATTTACCTGCTCCCGCTTCTTTAGGGCTTTTTGCTTTCTTTCAGTACTGAAAATGGCAACATAAGATGAACAAACTTGCACAGTCTGTTTGTTTTCATGTACTTAAAAACATTTTTAATACAATTTGTTTCAAGAGAAACCCAAAGTATGCATTGGAAATATTCAGTATTAAACTGGACCACCTACAATCTCTAAATATTCTTATTTATATTTTTAAAGTGTTTGGGTAAGCACACATTAAAAAAGTCACTCATTGATATAATCTGTTGAACCCAGGCAGATTGCTGAGTCAGATTACAAATGTAAACAGAGATGGTAGCCAAAGGGGAATGATTATTTTTTCCCTAAATATACGTTTTATAGAGTCGATATCAGAGCTTTCGGGAATAGGAATTCAAGGGAACTGCCTGTGGGTGCATCTATGTGTGGGGTGCAAAACCAGAAGCTAAAGCTGTTTATAAGACAAGTTTTTAACATCAAAAGATCTTTTCCTTTGCTAATGCTGCATTTTCTCCAAAATAAAATCAGGAGAAAAGAAACGGAGAAGCAATAATTGAGTTCTGGGAATTTAGACACTTCTCTCTTGCAGTTACATAATGAACACACCAACACCTCCAGAACGAGCCCAGCTCTTCAAACCAAGTGTCTGCCTTTCCACTGACATCAGAGGGATGCAATGAGAGGGGGCTGTGATGCCCACCTTTCACACAGTGTCCTTAGCACTGAGTGCCTCTTCACAAAGCATACTGAGACTTCGAGCAGGCACTGGGTGGAAAACAGGATCATGTGTCCAGAGACACTATGCCCAAGACGAGCTTCTAATCTTGTTACAAGCCTGATGCTCCCATTCATACAGCACTGACTTCTATGGAGGTCCCCCTCAACATTTGAGTAAACAAGCTTTTCCCTCTAAGAGGAAACAGATTTTTACACCATTTTCCCACAGAACCAGGTCTAGTTCTCTCCAAGGCATGGGGGAAAGCTGCACAACTATATCAAGAGCTGGGTTTTGAAGTTTTAACATACTGTAACAAAAGCAAGGCTAATTTAGCAATGAGCATTCTGCCTGTCGAGGTGCATAGCTTCCAAAATGACAGAGGGTCATAGCAAGGTTGACCTGCAACTACACAGGTACTTCATTAAGTTCAGAACTGTAAAGTTAAGTTGTTGCTAATTCATCTTTACTGTCCAGGAGTCAGACAGGTAATCTGGATTGGTCACTTGGGTTTCCTCTGACTTCAGTGGCTTGAGACAATTCTGGAGTGTGATTCATCCCACCCTAAGGTAAGCAGAACGAACCGCCCCCTCTGCCTTCCCACTGCCCAGCACTGAGCAGAGACTGGGCTTAAGCTGCCAGTCTGGAAATCCAACCCCTGGATGGTGAAAGTCAGAGGAGGTGTACTCTGCCCTGTGGATCTGATTTTTGCTATGCTTGGTTGTCTCACTTGTGAAGACGTTATTAAAAATCTCACTACATGCCCCTCTCCAACAGCCAGCACTTAGAAACCAAGCAAAATATGATACAGCAAAGACTTAAACAGAGGCTTAGCTTTAAACACAAGAGTAATCCCCTTGAACTCGGGCATAGAGGGTTACCATATGCTTACATTTTTTGCAGAACCAGGCACTTAGCATGTTTTCTCTTTTCCCATAAATTTCCCGTCTGATTGTTGCCACCTCATAAATATCTTTTCACAAATGTTCCTAATGAAAAATGCAGGCATTTTAAACAATCCCCAGGTGACTTGTATCCACAAACTGAGGTTTGGGATAAAAATCAGAATTGTCATTGTCTGGCTCCAGTCTAATCCACAAGCAGTTGAGAGCTCCTCAGAAGTGGGATAAAGGCGCATTCATTAAAACCTGGTACAGCTGAAAGTCACTGAACCTGTACTTTCCTAAGTGAAATACCAATCATTTATCTGTGGGGCTCGGATCCAGAAATTATTCCTCACATCTATCACTCATTCCCTCGCCCTTAGCTGCTATAGCCAATGCTTTATGCATTTAATTTTTAACTTAAATTTGGCTTTGATGGCAGTGTATCTTAAAGAAAAAAGTCTGTTTTTTCTTTTCCACTCTAGGAAAAATTATTTTACTTTTTTTTTTTCTCCAGGGGATCAGTTGTCTGTCCTTTGCTCTGATTCCAATTATTCTTAGAGTGGGGTTTTATCACTAACTTTAAAACCTTTAAAATGGGGGGATTATAATTGAAAGCCAAACCAAACATTAAAGATGCAAAAATAGCATTGCTCAATATAATTAATCCCTTTATTCCTGAATCATTTTAGTTGGAAAAAAAATACCCCAAACTAAGCACCATACTATAAAACTAATGATATGAAATACTGATCCAAAAAAACTCCAACATTATGGCTTCTGCTGTCAGAGTGACCCAGATACATTTGCTAAGTTTAATTATATTGGTTTCACTCATTCCCTGCATGTAAGTGCTTTGAGGGCACAATTCCACTAAAGTCAAGGGAAGGCTTTGTGTTGACTACTGAGGGCTTGGCTAAGACTCTTAGTGAATAGCTTCAAGTCATCCAATCTGCTGCCAAAAATGCAGCTGTCTGCATACCCAGCAGATATTTGCAGAAAAGGGGGAGAAGCAGAGGGAAACTATTTTATGTGATACGATCACCCCAACAGCAACGTAGCCTTTTGAGAGCAAAAGACACTTTCACTAATAATTCACTTCAAATATTGAAGCCAAAAGAGGTACAGTCTGAGCTGAATTCACCAGCAAGGAGGCAGCAGGGAAGGTTATGCCAAGCGTTTGCTGATAGATAGTTAGTTAATAAACCTCTGGAGCTGCAGAGAACCCCGGTGAAAAGCGGAGCTGCGAGGGTGCTCAGCTACCGTGAAAATGAGTGCAGTCATTTTGGTGCCTCACAGCAGCCTGGGGAATCTGGTTTTAGGGCAGATAATATTTACAATCTCTGTTACAAAGTAAATGGAGAGTTTAGATGCGAAATGAATCGAAGCATTTAGATATTTGGGTTTTAACCAATCATTTCCTGGAAAATCGCGAGTCTTCCTGCTAAATGAAGCACTATTTATCTACAGTCACACAAGCCAGCTCTTTAATAATAACCATAGGACAAACATGCAGCTGGCAGGAAAAAAAAAAGCATTAGCCTTGCCTATAGTAAGATTTCCTCATTCCTCCCATTGTAAAAGCCTGCAAAAGGACTTTAGCAAATATGTGCTGCAGTCTCCCATGCCACCTGCCTAAGGCTGCTTTTCTGGGTGGGAAGTTTCAGCTAAGATGGCTCAGCAAGACTCAAGAATGTGATTATGGAATGACACTTTGCTTTATCCACTCTCCAGAAATGTTTGCCACCTCTCCACTGAGAAGCCCTAAAGCTTTACAGCTCCTTCCAGGGAAATGTCCTTTCCCACAATAACCTACTGACATCTGGCTAAGTTATGAGCCTCTGAAAAGATCAGTTCATGTGTGCTGATCGAGACCAGTGGCTTATTCGGGACCGGCAACTACACCCTCCAAAATGTGGTCTTCACAGGGTGCCTGCAAACTCACAGCAGCACCAGAAAGCATCCCCAGGGCTGATGTGCCCACCCCAGGCTGCCTTCAGACAGTGCCAGGCAGCAAGAAGCAACACCACAGCACAGCTCAAAAGGATAAAGGTTGGGCAGGAGGGGTTATGTAGAGGAGAAGCAGGAAAGGGAATGAGGTAGGAGAGGGAGATGTAGGAATCAAGGCATATTTTAGAAAGAGATGGCAGAAGAAACAAGAGGACGAGGATCAACTGATAGCAGTACAGGACTTTTTAACCCCAGGCTACCAGATGTTCGTAGCCTCCCACCTCCTTTGCTGTCAGCCCGAGGTAACCCCTGATACATAGGCTACCATCTGCTCCCAGTTCCCCTGGACAACAGTCACCTTAAGGGGTAAGACTCTAGCATGCAGTTCTCCCTTCATGAACCCAACCGATGATCCTTGCAGGTGGGAGCCAGTACACTGCCTCCAAATGATGGAATGGGCTGTCTGCAGTTTGTTGGCTTAGAACAACCTAGGGAAATTTTTTACAGAAGTTCTGAAGTGGAACATTAATATCCAAGTGCTTGATCTTTAGTGTTAAGAAAGACCAGCACTAAGGCTGACTCTGGAATCTTAATTTGACCCAGTTGTTTATGTTGGCTATAGCAATATCTTTAATTTTGTGCCCAGTACAGTTACTTCCCCAGAAGCTCTGTGTGGAAAGCTCTCAGTGATGGGAGCAGGATGGATCCCTCTTCTGCTACACAGGACAGAGAGAATGAGAGGGGGAGCTGTGAGGAGAGAAACGATGGCTGAAGAAACGGAGTGGTGCTATTAATTATGGCCTGCAATCAGGTTCCTCACCTGCCACTACAGAGCTGTTCATATGTAGTAAAAGCCAGTCATGGAAACCAAAACCTTTACACACAACCTCTGTTCTCCCTTCCCCTCAACACACTCAGAGTCTGCAGACACATCTTGCCTTCAGCAGCTGTCAGCAAGAGCCCAGACACATTCTAGGTATAAATACTTACAGTCCTCAACTTCCTGGAATGATCTTACTATCTCACCACAAGCCTCCAAAAAGTGGAGGTCTGATTCGTCTGTATTCCCTGATTATGATGCTGGATGAAAAGTGTGTTAATGAAATGCGTGGGTGAAAATGTGAATGGGCCAGATTGAGAGCAGGTATCATGTGGTGTTGCACAGTGCAGAAAAAAGGCATGGAACAATATACAGGGCATGGAGAAGAGGTGTCAAAATCCTGGGTAACTGCTCACTGTCAGGCCTGTGAACTGAGACAGGGAACCCAGGAGGGATATTCTATATTTAAGCCTAGGCACAGAGATGCTGAATGGCAGAGCCAGCCATGTTACCCTAAGTACAGTGCTCCATTTTTCCTGTTGCATGATTTTGGCTTGGATTGTATTAGGTTGATTAACATATCTGCCTACTGCAGTAAACACATACTTGATCACTTGCTGCGAAACCTCTTCTGCAGCAACATGCTTGGCTTCCTAGTCTCCATGTAAACAAACTCTTGGGGAATGGCTGCATTAGCTACGTTCATTGAGCCATTTTATTTAGACAGCCCTTTCATATGTGAGCTGGCACATCACTACCCATAACCTGGGAGTGCATTTACAGCATCTGTTAACACATCAACTGGTGGTGTTCCAGTGTTGAACTTCACTATCTCAAGGCAGGACTCGCACAGTGTGACAAACTGATGCCTTCCTGGCGAAGCCCCTCATCTTTGTGATAGCTTTGGTTTGAAAACTGTATGACAGACATGCACTACCTCAACATAAACGAGCAACTGAGAAAGATCAGTTGCTTTGGCAGCTTCTAACCACATCTGAATGTTCCAAATAACAAAGAGCTTAACAATTTCTTGTATGTCATGTGGTCCTCCATGTACTTAGTAACTGGGAGAAATGCTCCCTAATTGGAATTAGGAGTCCAGAGCTTGCTACAGATAGACTTTAAGAGAAATCTGATAGAAAAAAAGATTTGGCTCCTCAGAATGAGCAATTAGTTGTCCTCAACTAGTACAGCAGGGGAAATTTTATTTGCAGACCTTCTGCTTTGAGATTTGAACTGAGAGCATGATTAAAAAAAGAAATCCAGCCCTGATTTAAAACACAAACAAAAGCTACATGAAAGAATCTATAAACCCACCAAAACACCAGTAAACAATCCTCCACTCCACAAAGCGGGCAACCACAGGCAAACAAATCCCAACATCCAACCAACCCTCATATGCTTGCTCTTCCTTGCTAATAAAAGTATGGCGCAGAAGAGAAGTTGAGTCAGACATTTCATCTTAATAAACCAATTAATAAATCAATAACATGGCAAGAAGAGTAGGATGGGAACAAACAGGCAAAGGGCTGGGGATATACCCCTGTAGTTGGTGTTTCCCCTTCTGCCCTGACCAGCTGGTCTGCAATGTGCTTACCGGGATCCCTAGAGCTTTTAGAATATTCATTTTACACATCGGGCAGGTACGATGGTCTAGCAGCCAAGGGTCTACACAGGACTTGTGGAAAAGGTGCCTGCAAAGAAAACCAGGATATTTTAATTCAAATCCACCACAGCACAATTTATGTCTTAGTACCAGATGCTTCTTCCGAATTCAGTAAGTGAGAGTATTTGAAACGGTGTGGTTTGTGACCTCTGCAAGGACTGCAGAATGATATCCAATGCAATTATTTCTGCAGCATCACAAGCACACGTGCACAATGTTGTTCAATGGAGTTTGGAAAAGGAGCCGTGTACAGAATTAGAGAATTAGGAAAAATACATAAAATGCATCAGCAAACCGCATATTCTTTAAATGTTAAAGGCTGTCAGTAAACAAAACCTGGTAAAGGTAAAAATCAGATTAGTATTTCTTAATGGACAAACCTGATACATATAATATAAATGTGAAGCCATTGGGGGGGGGTGGTGGTCTGGGCAGTCTTAGGATGCAAGATGAAGGAAATAAAGTGATTTAAAGAAAAAAAAAGCACTACTTTTCATTTCATTGGAAAACCCAGGATGATGCTTTTTGAAACATTTTCTCTGACTTTCCTGCTCTTTAGAAGCTGCCCATCAGAGTAAGCTCCTAAACAATTCCAGCCCTGATGGGGTTGTTGCTAATCCTGTGCTTGGTCTGATGTGACCACTATGCAAATACCTGAGCCCTGTGGCTGCTGGGGGCCCCTGTTCTTAGGTGGAGGAACTGAAAGCTTTTTGTCTAACTTTACCTGATACAAACTGAGATGCAATACAGAGATATTTAGTGCATGTACCTGACTGACACATTGCATTTTCTCCTGCAAGCACATTCTGTTACCCTGGGGTCACAGAGAACAAATATTCTAAGTCACAGGAATGTGGGGCTCAGGATTTGAGAAATGCTTTTCAGTAGGCAAAGCAGAGGAGACAGGGCTCAGCTCAAGGTAGAGAAGTTTGTTCAGCCCCACTTCTTCTGAAGGAGGGAAGTTTCCTACTATCCACTCAACCTCAGAAATTACACTGGCATGTAGGAAACTAAAAATCTACCTACCTAAAATCTTTAAAAAAAATTAATTGTATTGGACAGTTCAGTTGGAAGACACCTCAGTCCAACTGCCTAATATAACTTAATGACAGCAGTAACTTCAGCAAAATTGAAGAGTGTATTTTATTCTGAAATACGAGGCTCAATATACATGCACAGCCTTGCTCCAAAAGGTGCAAACTAAGAATAATTTTGCTTGGTTTGAAGCGCTGTACAGATCAGCTCTAAATGCCCTTTCCAAAGCTTGCAGCAGGTGTCCCACATTTTACTTGGCAGGGCCTGAAAGTCATGTTTCAGTCTGCTTGAACAGTTATGTCTGAGCATTCCCCAGCGCTGTCACTGCCCCACGTGCATCGTCGTGCAGCTCAGCCACACAAACCCACCAGGTAACTGTGGGTGCACATAGCCCTGAGCAGGACACGTACCAGGCCTCCATGAAGAAATGCAATTTCTGGGAAAGCCAGGATCACTTAATACACCAAAAATTTAAATATTTAAGTGGTACGTATTCAGCTGCTGAATTGTGTTGTGGCCTCTCACACAAGATACACATGGCCTTTCAACTTAATGAAGGATATTGAGCTACCCTTTCACCAATACCAATTTGCAGTCCTGGCTCTTGCTAACATGATATTGACTCACATGGTAGCTGGCTGGCTGGTTTAGTAGCTGGCTTCAGTCCTAAGTAACTCTAGACAGTCTAAGTAAAAACTGTGCAAAACTCAGAGTTTTATTCTTTTCACTGAGATGTTTTTTCTTGCTGCTTCTAGAAGAAATGGGTCCTTTGTGAAACAAAGCTACATGGCAAATTATCACATTCCTGTACTTGGTCTGACTTCACACAACTATGGGAAAGGGCAAATCTGTTCTTGGAAGTTCAACCTAGTCTAATTATATCAGTTGGCTGCAATACCAAACTTTGTCAAACCTCATCTGATCCTGTACGTCAACATGATTAACACAAACGAAGTACCATGATACTTGAAGTTTAAACAACTAATTCACTAAGGCTTCTAAAGCTCATAACCACGACTTCCAAAGAAGAGTTGCTTTACTGGCTGAAAGCACGATGCACCCAGTATCGGTGTCTGTTCCTGCACAGCTCTTCCTTCCCTTTATCTCAGGAGGGATATGCTCAGCACACCACCAGACAAGCGTTCTGAATAGCTGAAAGCATACAGTCCTCAGGCACCTGTGGTTTTACATTTAGAAGTCTAACCAAAAGGACTCCTTGGGTGTGTTAATTCACCATGGGCACTGAAAGTCAGAGCCTTGCTTTGCAGCCATTTGAAAGAACTATGAAACCCCTGATAGCAATTTGTTTTCTTTAAATATATACTCAAAGGATAAACAAGTATGTTTAACTGCAAACATCTGACGGGCATTTGTGCCGAAATAATCAGTACCTTTACAAAGTGGGAAATGGTTATTATTCTTCTCTTGAAAACACACCAGATTTCCAAATTCTTTTTCAGATAAAAAATACCTAACTTCTATCAAGTCATTTTACCACAGACTAGACAGTCTCCTTTTGTTTTCAAGTTCAAGCTTTGCAGGCCTCAGTCAAGCTGCGGTTCGTATTACAGCATTTCATAATGTTTGTTAATCATCAAAAGCTCGGAGCTGTCGTGCCTTAAAGACTTGAAAAACTCAAGTTTAGTGTTCCTAAAGCTGGCTTCAAAAAACAATATTCTGCAAGGAGCCCTACCAATCACAGTAATTGAAATACATGACAGATCATGTCACTTTGCACCTCTCAATAATAAATTAGCATACTGTATCATGGCTCTATTAATTTCAGATTTAATATGTACAACAGAAGGAACTTGATTCATTTGACAGAAATCTACAGAGAAGTGGAATGTTATTGAAAACCACATAAAGATTTGCATTTTTAAATTTTTGCACCACATTATATGATTAGAGTGCTCATAATAGCTATTTCTGAACACACAAACATCTGTGCAGAGAAGTGAGGTGGCAGGCCTTGCAGATTTGGATTTGAAAGTTTATCTCATTTGCTACTACCTATAGCACTATACACGTGCTTATGGCTTTTGCCAAACTGTCAATTACTTCATTTCTTGAAGATTGGTAGGACAAAGACGCAGAGAACATCAACTGCAACTAAAATCCCTCTCCTCCAGTTCTGACTGATCCTAGTTTTAAAAGGCAGGAGAGGCCATTCAGAAGTAATGACCCGCCCAGGGGGACAGTAAGGGGTGTTTCAAGCACGGGCTTGGGACATGGCTTTGACAATCAGAGTCAGAACTAGAAACAATTTTTATTTTTTTTTCCCTGTTGTGTGGAACCACATGCATTGCAAAACCATGCTGATTTGGATGGACTTCAAAGCTTCTCAAAAGAACTGTAATTAAGTAGTTGAGAGAGAGGAAGGCAAGAGGAGAGGAGATAACAGAATCACAGAATGTTTTGGGTTGGAAGAGACGTCAAAGATCATCTAGTTCCAACCTCCCTGCCATAGGTAGGGACACCCTCACTAGCACAGGTTGCCCAAAGCCTCATCCAACCTGGCCTTAAGCACCTCCAGTGATGGGGCTTCCACAACCTCTCTGTGCAACCTGTGCCAGTGCCTCCCTACCCTCAGTAAAGAATTTCTTCCTAATCTAATCTAAACCTACCCCCTTTCAGCTTCAGGCCATTATCCCTTGTCCTAAGGTTGTTAACAACCCTCATACAAACCGAAGGCTTTTGTGAAGAGAAAGGAAACAACTGTTCTTCACCTCTCCTAGGGATAAGAGACACAATAATGTGTTTAAACCGCAGCAAGTAAGACCCAGGTTACACAACAGGAAAATCTTCACCACAATCAGGGTAGCAAAGCAGTGCAATGAATTATCAGGGGAATGTGCAGAGTCTTCATCCCAGGAGGCTGCAAAGTGTGTTGGAAAAAACTCCCAAGAATGACATGTGCACAGCTGGTGGCCCTCTGCTGTTCCAGAGGTGGTGGCCTCCTGGGATCCCTCCTGGGCTCTGCTGCAACTCAGTGACTGCACATGGCTGTGTAATGCTCAAACAAAAAGAGAGAACCTAGAAAATCCCAGAGCATTTAATTTACTATTACCTAAATAGCACTTTGTATCTTTTAATTGGAGATTACTTCTGTTTCACTGTATTTAAAACTTTCTTTAAAGACACAATTTTAATCATGTAGGGAAAAAAAAATAATTTCTGGCTCAGCCCAAAATTGGAATAATAATTTGATTGTTATAAAATCATTCTAAAACTTTCAGCTTGCCAAAAACTTTGAGAAGGTTTTTTTCCAGGCTAAGGGAAACTGTTCTCCCACTTTCTAATCCAATCCCAAATTTTTCAAACAGTATGTAGACAAATCTAGCAGACATCAAATTTTTCTCAGAAGAAAAGTGTGATCTAAGAGAAAAGGAGGCAAAGGCAGAAAGAGGTACAACCCTAGGGACCCTGAGTAAGAGTATGGATTAGTTGCCTGGATTAGACACAGGGCTGAAGCAGAGGGCTGAGAAAAGTTTTGGTGGGAGACTGAGCAGCTCTGCTGTATCCATTGAGAAGGTTTGGGCTATTGGAGGTGCATGATTGGTATTATTTGTTTTGAAAGAAGGACAAAAGACGATGATGGTAAGTGAGAGCAAGGAATCAAAGCAAAGGATGTATATGATGAAATAATTTTCAGTGGAAGCTGAGAAAAAGAGAAAGGAGGAGTGCAGCAGTCTCTGCAATCACAGCTGTTCATGGAGTGAAGGCTCGGGAAGGGAACGAGGTGGAACCGGGCAGTGCTGGCTTCTCCAAGGCTTGGTGAAATGTCAGCTTCTTATTAAACACCTGGCTAGAGTGTGTTTATCAGTGACAGAAATAAAACCACCCAAAAAAGAGCTTATGAAGAACTCCGTAGAGATGAGGTTGAAAGAAGTGCTTTGACTGCCTGTAGAAGTTTAATAAAGTTAGTAAAAGTTTAGTAAAAGGCACACACTGGGAGAAGCAGCACCCATAACTTCTCCAAAGCCAGAGCAGAAGAGACAAAGGCATTTTGAAGCTAGAGATGGAGGACAAGGAACTAGGGCTATGACAGGAGATGTCACTCTGGGAACAATGAACTTGGTTACATTTGATGTTGTGTCAGTGCTCTCAAAGATAACTTCAGTGATGCTTGCTACCATTAAACATAAAACCAGCTGCAAGCCAACACTGTGGGGTTTTTTTAATCAAGTGTCAGTTCTTATTTATTTAATACATTCTGTAGAGTGAAGTTTATTAATACAGTCAGTTGTGGGAGCTGGCTGAAGAGGACAGAGGGGAAGAAGTGCAAGTTAACTGGAATTCTCCTCCTAGGTCTCCAGAGTGGGATACATAACAACAGGCCGTCCCCGTGTTGGCGCCTTGCCAGCAGAAAAGGAAGGACATTTAGGGAAACAGTATAGTACTAGCAAGCATGGATCTGTGTGACTACAGAGCACACCTGCTGCAATATTAGCTGGTGGATTTTCAGTACCAATTTCTTAGGAGGGTCAGGCTCCACCAGCCTTGAAAAGGAATCTCAAGATGCATAAGGCTTTACATAGAATGTGCCTGCTAGCAGCCATCTTCCCATTCCTTCATGGGAAAAAACTGCAGGATAAAGCAGCATCTTTCATGTGCAGCTCTGGGGGCGTATTTGGCTTTGCAGGTAACATGTTCTACATCTTGAGTACCTCATGGATAGAAACAGTAAGGTCAGCCTGCACTGGCATCCTACCGTGCTGGCTTCTCCAAGGCTTGGTGAAATGTCAGCTTCTTATTAAACACCTGGCTAATGAGGTTCCCATACTAGAAACTGTGCACAGTTTAACTGAGGATGCTGGAGGAAGAAATCTGGAGTCCATAGGTCTTTATCAAGATACAACACTGTCCCACTCACTTAACAGAGACAGAAATGAATGCACTTTTTTTTTTTTTGATGAGTAGGGGAGGCTGACAACAGCAGAAAGAATCATGACTACCATTTCCTGTTTTGGAAGACCAAACCCATGTGAATGTGTAAAAGGCTGCCCACCCAATTTGGGTAGCAGGAAAGCCAGGGTTTGTGAAGTAGCTGCTTGAGAAAGATCTTTGCGTTTTTATCATTCAAAACTGCTGAGGCTCAAACTGTGAGTACTCTACGAGACAGTTCTGATGCTGCTGCTACCCTTTTAGCATGAGTCATTTTCTAGGTGACCTTTTCAGTCAGCCAAGAACTGAACATCACCTGTTAACTATGTGTTTCCTATTCCTGCTTGACTCAACACTGTGGATGACAAAGTCTGACTGGAGCCTCATTGAATTACGAGGTGAGACACAAGTGAAAGCTAGAGCTTAGGCATATTTTTTGGCTGTTGTATAACTAACTCCAAAACCTGCCTGTCTCTATCATGCAACATTTCCAAGCTTTATTATGCTGCTTTGAAAACAGGCTAGATGTCAAACCAAGCTCCACATTTTCTGGTAATTTCTCATTTTTCTGTATTTCTGCTTCATGAAGTGATGTGTTTGTGTCTGTACATAAGAAAAAAAAGAGTTCACAGGCAATTTGTCATTGTGGGGGATTTACAGTAGGTCAAATTTATGATTAATCGGTTGCTTTTTGTTTGCCATTTAGTGATGGCAGTAAACAGATTTAATGAGTCACATGAACGAACAGAAATGGACAGCTTGTAACATTCAAATCTCTACTAGGGAACAACATAGCAGGAAAAGAAACAAATATTTCAGTTTCTCAAGCCAGTGAACATGTCTGCAGGAGAAGAAAAATACTAAAAAATAGTATCTGCTCTGTATGTACAGCACTTGAGATTCCTGTTTCTAGGGAAATCAAACATTTGCCCTCCCCTGTGGGAACCACTCTTCCTAGGAAATTTCCTAGGAAACTGTTTTCTCTAGAGAAGTCCTTCATTAGCTCACACTTTGCAGATGACAATACCATGGCAGAGCTGTTGCGGGTGACAAGCGGCTGCACTCCCGCAGCACATCACCGTGAGCATGTGTGCGGCATGGGGCGCGTTCACATGAGGGGAAGAAGAGAGAAAGAAGCAGCAACAACAGACAACGTTATATTTGTCATGTTCCCTTCTTGCTTTACTGTTTCTACTCAGCATACCTGTGGTTTGGTGGGGCTTGTTTTTTGGGTTGGTTTTTTTTTGGGATAGGAGCCACCCCCTTCTCCAGGTCTGAGCCCAGCCCAGGTCAGCAAAACAAGCAGCTCTGTGGGGAACAGAGACCTGCTCTCTCTCTGGCTGCTGTGACCTGCACTCACCTTGAAGGCAGGGACAAACTTTCCTGTGGCACTTATTCTGGGCTGATAGAGGACAACAGAGGAATCTAAACTTTTAATTTAAAAATCATGCTGAAGACTCTGTAAGCCACCCAGATCAGACAAAATTTATGACTACCATGCTAAACTCAGGTTCTCCCCACCGTTAATGCTACTTTAAATAAAGTAGTTAAATAAAGAGCCATTTCAGTTATCATTTACCAACAGATCTTGAATAGATTGAAATAATTAACTTGCCCTTCCTTCCCCAAGCTCCCAGGTAACTTCACCACCATGATACTGTGAGGACAAAGCCTGTCTTGAAGCAGAGAGACTATCGAAGCTGAACTTACCTGCAAGGCAGAATCCTGACAACGTCATTGGGCTTGTAGCCTTCAATACAAACAGCACAGTTATCAAAGTCTGGCTCAGTTTCCTACAGGAAAGAGAACATTCATAATTTCATTTTTTTTATTTTGTCAGCTAATCTCTTCGTGCAAGAGCCTATGTGACAAAATAGAATAGTCACTGATGCATGCTGCAAATCTAGTAATGCATTTCAACACAAGCAAGTCAGATTTTCCAACGTGTTTCCAGTTGGAAACTTGCCCTGGGAAGCATGCAGATTTATAATCAGTATGTTTTAACTTCCAGGATTTTCTGCATCTTCACAGAATCACCTTCTCTCTCTGCTCCGCTCCCTTGGTAAATTGCTTACCAGTATTTCTTCCCTGCCTGAAGGGCACATGGTAGCTAAATAAGCAATTGCCATTTCTGTTCTTGCCTCATTGTCCCCGTGGTCTGAAGGAACCCTCAGCACAGAGTTTCATTTAGTAATGAGCAATTTCAAAAATTACCTTATCGCCTTTCCTGATTGTTCTGACTTGCAGCTTGCTGATTGCTTTCTTTGCAGCATCTCCCAGCCGGCGCTGTAATGCAAAATTTGCTCTTAAGCAAAGAGTATCTCTTTATGCAGAAATCATCACCTTTTCTCCCTAGGCTTCTTAATAATCTGAAGTGACTGTACAAGAAACAAGACAGTGCTGTATAAACAGATGAGGTCATCATACTGTTAGTGACAATAAGGACACAGTAGGCATTCTAAGCTTGCTGGAAACCCAAAGCTGGGTTCCAGTGGAGACTACATGTGAACAAATCACGATGCTACCCTAGAGCACCCTTACTATTACAGTGAGTTGCATCCACTATGAGTATCCTACTTCTTCCCCCTCCTTTCATAACAACACTTGTAAAAAATACCTTACTAAATGAGGCCTGAGTGAACACTAAGATTCAGGTCTTTACTCTTGTTACAGAACTAGCTAATGATCTGCAGCAAGATGTGAGTGCTGAAAGCAAGCTGTCAATTTGTTAACTACAATAAACACGAACAATGTTCTCTGCTGTTCTTTTTGCCTGCGATACAGAGTTGCCTACTTTAGGGGAGCAGTACAAGGTATAAAAATGAGGTGAAAGCATCTGCAGTTTCTCACAGGTTAAGCACTATATAGCCCTGCAGTAACATCCTCTCCATACATAACCATCTGCTTGTTCTTTGCCTTTCTATCTTCCCTCCACTGGACCATGAATTTCTCACCATGTGACGCTTCTGACTGTTCTCCCGTATTTCCAAAACACCGTTCCTGTGCTGGCAGGGTCACAGCCACTCAGGATTAAAGTATGTAATAACAGCCTGATGCAAAACACCCTGTTCTCAAATGTTGACAACAGAGATGCCTGCTGCTTGCAAGAGGCTGTGAACACTACAGGGCTGTTCGTACAACCCCTGCTCAGCAGAGCTGCCTCTGTGGCCTGTGCTCCAATGGGTTTGCTGCTCATCTCTACTAACCCAACAATGAGGAGAGCTAGAGACAGACTCACAGCCTGGAAAGGGCTTTGAAAGGTCATGTATTCCCACCCCCTGCTCAAGGCTGGGTCAAGTTGAAAGTCAGGGCTATGTCCAGTCAAGTTTTGAGTATCTCCAGGAAGGGAGATTTCACAATCCCTGTGGATAATTGGTTCCAGTGCTTAACCAGTCTCACAGCCCTTTTTTTAAAAAAAAAAAAACAACAACCAAAAACCACAACACACAGATGGAATTTCCCTTCTTCTAATTTGTGACTATTACCCTTGTCCTTTCTTCACACACCTCTGAGAAGAGTCTGACTGCCTCTTCTCCAGCCACCTGACTCTGCAGCTGAAGGCTGTGAGCAGAGCTCTTCCTCCACTCCCCTCCCAGTGTGGCTTGCCAAGCTCCCTCTGCCTCTCCTCTTGCGTCGTGTGCTCCTGTCCCCAGACAGGAGCTGGTGATTCCTTCCTGGGGTCTCTCCAGTTTTGTCATTCCTTTCTCACACAGCTCCATGCAGCAACACCTATTCCAATGTCTTCTTGTCCATGTTCTAACTCATCATACAGCGCACCCCAAACTGCCACCAATAAATGATTTAAACTCTTCTCTTCACCTCCCCTCCCCATCTGTGTTTCCAGCCATGTGTTATTAGATAGGAGGGAGACTTCAGAGCTTTGGTGACTCAGAAGACATTCAACTTTTTGGGCTGGGAACACCGCCTGTGCCAGAGTTCAGAGGAGCCTGCCAGCAGGAAGGGTTTCCAGCTGGAGGGGGTGAGAACAATAAGCCAAAAATGGAAGGAAGCTGAATGTAGTTTGTAAATGGAGACCTAATCATCATACAGACACAATTAATAAATTGCCACGTTGTTCTTCAGATTCAATTAAAATCACTGAATTAAATTTAGAGAGTAAACTTACTGGGTTGGAAAGACATGGAAGACTGATAAAATGCAGGCAACGCTGAAAGCAGAAAGCAATTTCACATCTGGCTAAAGAGGTGAAAATTATTTTGGCTATCATGTGAGATTTACATATGAGTTTTCCCTGATAACTACTACATGTGAGGGAATATTTTGTAGCTATACAGCATCTACTCAGTGGTACGTTCTTCTCACAGTCTCCCCAAAATAAATGGATGAGACAAGAGCTGGAAACATTACTTGCCAGCTATTTGTTTCTTTAATGTAAATCAAAGACAGACTGATAACATACAGCAAGAAAAGAGCCATCATGTCCTGTTTCAGGAATTGCTTGTGATTCTTTTTTATCATTATCATTACTTAAACTAATGAAATGTCTCAGTTCTTTTTTCCACATTCTTCAAGGGGAAAGGACAAGATTAAAGACTCATGTACATCTTTGATCTGCTTGTTTTCATGTTTGCTCTCTCTTATCTATCTTAAATAGACAAGTTCATGACTGACTTACAAATGAGAATAATTTAGTTTTTGAAAGAACAGGAATATCTTGGAGTAAAGTCATATTCCAAAGGATTCTTCAATTTGAATGAAAGGCATGCTACCACTAACCAATGATTTCCCCTAAAAGACAAGAGGCATTACAATAATGTAAGGGCTTAAAGTGAGGCACAGACATTTACGACCATAAATCTGAAAATCTGAAACTTATTAGCAAGGCTGCAACAGTCAGTACTGGGCTGGAAGGAGTTAAGCATGTCAGATGCAAGTGGTCTCATGGAGATGGTGATACTAGTTAAAAAGAAAGGACAGTAGCACAGAAAGCATGTCTTGTCTGTTCCTGAGGAAGTAAATGATGCAGTGGAAGAGAAATTACGGTAAGTGCTTCTCTCAACAGCCTCACTAAGCAATCACCTTTGCAGGGAGATTGCCTCGCACCCTGCACAGAATGAAGTGGGCCATCACAACAAGGTCTGTGACATGCCTGCTGTACCACTGATCAAGTTTGCAGACTCCATCACGGAAAGCATCTTCCCAGAACTGCTTCAAAGATTGATGTGTCTATTCAGTGACCCAAAACTCTCGTTCAAAGCCACGGCCAGCAGTCTTCCTTCTCAGATAATTGCTTGACCCTCCACATTCTGCCAGCTACATATAAAGTAGATCCTTTACTGGAGATTAACTCCAGATGCACAGGGCCCTTCTCAGCCCCAGTGAAATCACTGCTTCCTTTGGCTTTCACAACCCTGCAAAACTCATGGAGCCCACCAGTTTCAAAACCACTTTACAGAAAACTTCGTAAGAAAAACCCATGGGAAGAAATGATACGGAAGAAATACGGTCAGCAGGGTCTGGCACTTAAACATCATTGCCTTGCCATCTTCCCCATCTCATGTCTCACAGATGACGAAAAGAGAACTCGACTATTAATGAAATATGAAATCTGACACATTGACAGGGTTAGTTTGGGGGTTTTTTTTAAGCAAGTGTCCTGGCTGTTACAGGGCTGAGAGAGCAAGTCACATTTTGCTGAACTGTCTCCAGGACTTAACTTGTCATATAATTCCAAACTGCTTTCAGTTAGCTAGCTCTGTAACCCAATGTCTCCTGATGCAAACAATTCCCACAGTCTTACACAGAGAAACTCTCTCATCTTCAGGAGGGCTCCAGGATTAAGATGCCGAGGAAGTTGATGGCCTGTATTTTCCTTAGACAAACTTAGCCTCTTCATATCAAAAGGACGTATGATCAGGGCAACCCCGTACTTCCTGGGCATCTTGTTAAATGGGGAAAAGAAAAAAAGATGTCTTGGATTTTCATCCATGCAAATATTACTCCTCATCTACTTCTGCATGTACTGTATAGTCATCTGTGCTAGAAATGAAAAGTATTAAAATAAAGCCTGAAATCTAACCATATTTGTAGCTGCCATAACGGAAGACAGTTTTGTGTTCTACTGTATTAATACCCAGCCAAGTTGGGATGAACAGGCCAGAGCATTCAGTGAGAACCCTTGAAGTCCCGATTCTCTGCTCATCAAAATCAGGCACCTAACGAGCGAGCGGTGTCTTCCTTCCAGCACATGAACCTGGAATTTTGCACACATGGTGAAGAAGAGTTGTAGCTGAAGATGTAGATGCTGTATGCCCAGGTTCCACCTCACTGGAAGTGATGCCAGGTTATTCTTCAGTCTTTCTAGCTGCCTCTCACTACCTGGACTCACAGCCTCCTTGATGGATACTTAAATCAGTTCCTTCAGGGTTTACTGCTTGATTGGCAACCTATGCCATGTGCGAGAAGGGAAGTGGTCACGGAAAGGAGAGCCGCCACACAAAACAGGACCAGGAGACAAAGTGGGTTATGAGGCTTGACAGAAGGACGTGCAAGGTTTTTCATGAAAGGAAGACATAGTTGCAATGGGTAGGCTTGGAAGAGGCAAAATGGAAGATTACTTGGGGGGACTTGGAGTGACCAAGGGAAGATGTTCAGAAACCTTGCTTTCATGTAACAGTGTAACACCTCTCCTGTTTGGAGTCCACAGCTTTTACTGCTGTCGTATTTTTTGCCATATGATTTCTGCTACTCATCTTTTGCAGCCAGCCAGAGAATCCCATTCCCTCGGCACAGTGCCAAGACTACCAATCCAGAGGAGGCTAAACCGTTCCTGGTAGAAACTCCAGTGTCAGCCAAGCTTAGGACAGGCATACGTGACAGAGGTTAATTAGGAGTTAGGCACAGGTTTTTATCTGATATAGAAAACACAGGCCTTCACAAACTCTTGTTTTAAAATTGTAGGATTTTAAATCATTCAGATGTCAAAAGGAATTTAAGATTTTATTTTTTTAATTTTTAACTGAAGCCTAATAAATGAGTCACAGCTTTTCGTGCCTTCAGAACAGGGCAGCCAGTCTGCACAGTTAGATTTTATCACATCTTAGGGTAGGAAGTGGTAGCATAACTTTCTCTGAACAGGCCAGCTGGCTACCCCTTCATCTGATGCTCTGTTTATCCAAACATTTCAACCTTTGGATAAACTTTGGCCCGAGCACATCAAATACAAACAAAAGGAAGCATCTTTCCTAAAGTTGGCCAGCAACGAAGGTGCTTATAACACATTCAAGGCTTTCCAACAAGTAAGCACAATACCTTCACACAGACACATGCATGATACAATGGCAAAAGCTTTTTGAGCGCTATGACAGAAAAATCTTACTCCAGCAAGCAATACAATCAAATTTTCTCTTGTATATATCTGAATATCCAGTATCTGCTTGAACATAGACACCTATGGGTTCCAAACTACAGCAAGCTACCTGAATGAGCTTCTTATTTTGCTGGATCTCATGTTTATGTATGTCTATTTACGCTGCTAATCTGCCTGTATAATTACTTGATTGAAAGCACATTTATGGTACTCACATACATAAATCAGGCACACATGTGCTTCTGCAGCCAAGCATCTAAAAATTATCACAGCCGTTACAGTCACAGCAAATCTGCTGCCAGTGATGTTCAAATTCCAGCTGGGATAGTCTCATTCTTGCTATCCAAAATTTCATACTGTATATTTAAAAGGAAAATACATTTTTTTCTGTCTGTAAATACAGAGCAGCTGCTCTCTGTTTCAGAGGATGCCTGAATTTCAATGGCAGAGGCATCCCTGTACATTAAGTATATGTTACAGAGTATGTGGTAGTACTTTTTTCTACAAGATGATTATTAACACTCTTAGTTTTACGTTTTCTGCAGAGCAAGCAAGGCAATATCCTCCCTCCCCTGCCCGGACAGCAATTTATTAAGGGTCCAGAACCATCTCTGAATTACAGTGCATTTCTTTTCCCCTGCAGTAAAACTGTTATCTCCTCAGATTTCGTATATTGATAACATTTTCTACAGTACCATTAGAATGAAATGTAGAAGCCTCAGCTTCACAGTTCTGCTGATGCCGAGATAGTTGCATCCAGTCAAGAAAAGATTAAATTTATTATCATCATTGCTATTATTATTCACTGCTGAACTACCATAAAGATGAACAGTGCTTCATAAATTCAGAGCGCCTCAGTACCTCGGGCTCATTCCCACTGCTGCTGACTTCTCTCCAGCTCCATAGGTTTTGTATTTCTTTCACGGGATTTGGACAAGACGCCAAAACCAAAAGTAATGGTTTAATAACACTGGTGGCTATCACTACAGCACTTAGATGTTCAGTGATCGTTGTCAAATAAAGAGGGAATGTGTTTTCCTGTCAAGCCCAAGACCCTTGTAAAGAAGTATTAAAATGAAAATACTATGTTCTTTTTTAGTTTCTTCACTTACTGTGAACCCTTGGTTTCACACACAGACATTCACATATTTTGCTGTATTTTAGTCATCATTTTGACCTTGAGGGTCATTAGTTATATACATTTCTACATCGCTTGGCTACGTGTACTAAGGCAACATTTTAACTAATAAACACTATATATTTACTGTCTGTTTCTTGTTTCACATGGGACATATACTCTGTAATATATAGGTATATTCATAAACCCCTTCTTTCTTGAATCTTAACTATATTGCCTTGGCTTTCCCCAAACACAGCCATTTTTATCCCCATTCTTCAAACTTCTTTTTTGTCCTTTTTTTTTTAACCACACATTCACAATCTCCTCAGATTTTACTTTTAAGCTGAACACCACAGTGACTGTTTGGAAACACAGCCAGCCATTCCAGCACTGCTCACCTGATTCCTGTCTCTGGCATTTGCGTAGCGGAACCGCTGGATGTAATAGAAGACCAGCCACGCCAGCGAGATGATCATCAGCACAATGAAGGAGATGGAGACGAACACCACAGAGGTCCGGGAGACATACTTCTGCAAGTTGCGTGTCCCAATGGTAATGTACATCATCACAGTAATGTTCCTCTCCAGGAGGCTTACTATCTCTTTTCCTTTGGGTTCAGGAATCATTATTGCTACAACATCTTCTAGGCCTGTCAGATAGGAGGGAGACAAAAACCCCACCTTAAGTAAAAACAGTTAATCGCCTTGTAATAAAATGACAACAGGGTGTGTGGCAAGGTCAAAAATACCCACAAAGCAAAACAGAACAGTAACAAAAAAGTTCCCCGTTCTCCTGCTGGTTATCACCAAGAGGTAAGTCAGATGGATCTGGTGAAGGTTTCAACTGGTACCAGTTGCACAGTGTGTTTCTATAAACTAATCTTGGTGAGATACATAAAATGCGTTTCATGAATAACACGCTTCATGACATAAACACAGATTTCCAGCACTACCGAGGCTTATCTCAGTGATATCACAGCAAGGACTGCAGAAAGGGAGACAAGCTGCAGTCAGCATCTTTCCACCCAACACTCCTTATGGATTTACCATAGTCCATTTTTCAGGATGCCATGTCTGGTGGGGAAGCTCCTCCAAACGCTGCATTCAGAGCAGAAATACCTTCCATCACAGACCCACATGTGGCTTCACAGCACCAAAGCATTGCTGCCCTTGTCCAGGGCTGTCTACGGGAGAAGCCTACAGGCACAAGCTGGAGATGTTCCTCAGCCCAAGCCCATGTGGAAGTTCAGGAGTCCCTGCTGAGAGCATCAGCTGATGCAAGTTTAAAGTCAAGAACAGTGTTTTATTCCACCAAAAAAACACTACCAAGGCTAGACCAGCCCCCGACACAATTTTGCAGCATGGCCCCGCAAGGACACAAGTCACCCAGCTGGGGTGGCAAAGCAGTGTCCACTAGTGAGACAGGGCAGGAGCTTCTTACAGTCTGGTTGATCTTTCTGAAGCCACCATCCTCTAAGATGGTCTCTCCATTGATCTATCATGCCTCGATACTGCACCAGCTTTCCTTTCTGTGCAGTGCTGTTTCATTTTACTTGCATCACACACTGCTGACACTATTTTCCTTTAATAATTTTATGTCCCCAATGTACACGACAAATATAGTCTGAACTTATTTGGAATTGGGCAGCTTGTTAAATGTCTTTTCTGGCTTTATAAACAAGCTATCGCCTCTTTATGGTTTAATATTAGGGATATTCTGTTCTTCCCCTTCACAAAACAAGTACGTGGACAATTTTTACACCTACGCTATATATTGCAGTAGTTAAAGCCTGAATTGCAGTAAGCAGCTAAGGACAAAAAGGAAGTATATTAATGTAAAAATGGGCAGCATATGGAATAATTACAATATGTCATTTAGAAAGAAAGGCACAAATTTGGGCATGTCTGAAGTCAGAGAGGTGATGCTGGTGAAACCCTGGGAAATTGGCCAGCGTACTGTTAACCCCATGGCTACCTGCATTTTGAGTATGGTTACCTGCCTCTGGACATTCATGGAGGTGGGAAGGGATTGCTCAGCCATGAATGAAGACGTGAGAGGGCCACTAGCATTTCCAACAGCATCCCCTTACTTGTCTAGTAAGAGCTCACCTTCAGCCACCAAGATAAACCTACCTTTGCAACTCTTCTAGTACTTGTTTATTACAAAAGGCTAATGCAAACATTACCCTAACCACCTGGGGAGAATTCGCCAAGTCTCAAAGTGGCTGAGAAGGGCACTGGTGCCATGCCAGTAATTTTCCTGCAGTCAATAAGACAAATTGTCTGGAGGAGTGCTTAGCTGTCCACATGGCTGCCTTTGTTCTATTTTTTTCTTTTAAAGAAAATAACAATTTAAAAATCAGTCTACAAGAAAACCAAAGCAACCACCTCACATGTAGCCAAAAAGAATTCAGAGTGAAAAATGCCACAGCCAAAAGCACTGAAAGGCATTTCATCAGCTTCTCTCAAAAGCCACTACTCTGATGGACTCATCTGTCCAGAATGAACCTCTAAAATCATCTTCAGTGCAGTCCGGGACACTATGAATGAGGTTATGTGAAAGCCTATAAAAATGAGAGATAGAGACAAAACTATTTTCTGTAGAAAATACAGGTAGTATGTTAACTGTTTAATTGTCTTGATCTTAAACATGGACACAGGCCAGCTACTGCATGTTACAAACAAGCCCAGTGAATGGTTCCTTTATGAAATTAATATTTTTGTAATAATAAAAAAGCACACTATAGTAACATCCTACCTTTCTTTACTATTGCAGTAATTTAAAAAAGGGAGAAAAAATAGTGATCTCCTGCATAAATTTAACCTCATTCCTGTTTTTCATCACCTGCCCTTTCTGATTAAGCTACAGTGCAGCTTTCTGGCTTCAGGTCATGATGGAAACACAACCAGTTTTGAACAGGAGCACAACCACATGCCTCCCTTCTCTGCTCTCCCCGTCTGACGTCTCTCCGCCAGCAAGGTCTACGGTCACCTCAGGCGAAGGGCCTTTTAAAATACTTTAAAAAACACAAGATAAGCAAATTGCCAGGGATATATACTAAGTAACATTGCATTTAGAATGCCAAGTAGAAGACACAGCTATTGCAAGAGGAAAGCACCTTCTTTTGTTAATTCAAACCCTTAATATATTCAAATTGCAGGCTATCTGGTTATTTTCTTGGAAGACATTACCATTTGTAATGAAGCATTCCTGGAAAAAACTCAACCCCCAAATCAGCAACAAATAATAATCTAGAGTTTTAAAAAACATTTTATTGAGTTTATGATAATTTCTCTAAGGTACTATAGAGAAT
The DNA here is from genome assembly GCA_022605575.1 of Laterallus jamaicensis coturniculus. Lineage (NCBI taxonomy): Eukaryota > Metazoa > Chordata > Aves > Gruiformes > Rallidae > Laterallus > Laterallus jamaicensis. The sequence goes on from JAKCOX010000005.1 coordinate 12,103,640, forward strand.
GCTGTTTCATCAATTGAGCCATTAAACTATGCTTTTCAACTCAAGTATGCTTAACATTGGAAAGAAAAGGGGAAAAAAGCAATTTATTTTCTTTTCTCCCTTACACAAAATGATTGTATTACTGCAGTTTCAGTATCTAATGACACATGGGAGGCTCTGACATACATGAAGATGACACACGTTAAAGAGGAACAATAATGTAATGAGACATGGACGTTCGAGATGCATTTCTGTGTCCAAGTATGCATTTGTTCAACAGACTTAACCAAAGAGAAAGTATCTGGTAATATGTACTGATGCTGCCCTGGCGAGTTAAAGGCTAACAATGCCTCTCATTAAACACACCCACAATGGCAATGGCATTTCACGGCACTCTTGTTGCCTAACACATTTCTTTTCTTTTCCTGGCCAAGTTTAATGCAGAGTTTGACATGAATTTTTAATTAGCTGTCAGGATGAATCAGAGATTCATAAATCAAAGGTATTCAGGCTGCAATGAATGGATATTTTTTTTTCTTCTTTTTTGGTTTAGGAAACATTTAACATACCAGTGCTCTCTCCTTATGAGCCAATAACAAAAGAAGTAAGGTAGAACTTCCTAGACATTTGGGATGATTTAAGTCCCTTGAGCTTGCTGAAGCGTATTTGCCTAATCAAGTGTTTCTGGGTGGAGAAAACTTGCTGCTGGCCTTCAGGCAGCTGTTCCGCTTCCTGGCTACATGTCCCATGGCGTAAGGTGGGAGGGCCAACGGCGATGGCTGGGTGTTGGGCAGGCCCAGGCATTGCTGGTTCCAGAGGGGCTGTGCCACAGAGCTGTGGACAGGCTCAGCTTGTTTCCCTGTCGCCGAGCCAAGAGCCTAGCCCTGTGGCTAATCCACCCACAGCACAACACCTGCACAGAGCTGCTCCGGAACTAAGAGTGCTGAACCCCTCAAGCGCTGCACCTTCCTGTGGGGGTTACATCGGGCTCTTCCTCACCCCAGCCTGCAGCAGAACAAGTCCCATCTCCAAAGGAACTGCTAACAGCAGGAGGGATTGCAGAGAACAGGGACTCTGCAGCGGGCACCATCCACCCTCCAACACCTACACGTGGCGGCAGATGACAGAGTTGCGAAGCAGCGATGAAGTCAGAGTGTTTTCAACAGCAAGACGCGCACTTTGGAAATCCAAAGGCCCAGAAGATCCTCTCCAAACCTTCCTCCTTCCCACAGTACTTGGCTTTGGAAATACATTCCAGCTGGGATGCTTTTATGTAAAATTGCAAACTTTTTCAAGTCTGTCAATCTAGTCACTGGTGAGAGGGGAAAGGAAATACTTCAGTTCTCTAGCAGTGGGTTTTGGCCATTTTATGGCCAGAAGATGGAAATTCTCCACCCCTGGCCACAGGCTGTGATGACAAACCTGCAATAATTTTTGATGTTGTGTTGGGAGCTTCAGGAGTGACACTGAAAATGGTCCCCTGGTCTCTGAATTAGCTGTTAGGCCCTGCAGTAGCAGGCTGTGGCTTTAATGCTTTGTGAGGTTTTGTTGGAGACTCTAAAAAGTGGTGTTTCCGACACATCTTAGAAGAGATGATTTAATTCTTCACACTTGGCAACTGCCAGAAGTCAGTTAGAGAAATAATTGAATTATTTGAATAGAATTCTGATTTGGGTGGCACATAGAGTATTCTCCAAGATACTCTATCAAGATGTAAAAGAGGATTTCTCTCACTTGTACATCAAAATCAAATACTGAGGCATTTCCTTTCACAGATTTTGTAGCTGAACACCCAAACGCTATTTCAGAGTTCAGGAACTGCCCTGACAAAACAGACAGTGCTCAGTCTTGATTAGAGCTCAGGAACTGAAACCTCAAAGGAGAGTGCAAAAACCCTAAATAACTCTTTGTTTACTTGTTGAAGAAATAATTTCATTTTCAGGAATCCATTTCAGTAACTAGCAGCTATTAGAAAACAGCAAAACAAACGCAGATCTAAACAATTTGACAGCATTCTTATGCCCAGCTCTGGAGCACCATCCCCAGGCTCAGCCCATGGTCTGCAAGTCCTGCCAGCTCTACGAGGTGGGAGCCAATTCAGTGATGGTGCTCCTTGCAAGCATTGACATTATTTTTTGAAATATCCTATGTTTTGGTTTGGTTTTTTTTCTCTCCAGAACAGCTCAGCTGAAAACTACTACTGAAGAGTACGAGAAGGAATCCACGTGATGGTGCTGTAGTTGCAATTGTCTAAGCTACAACCAAGAATGGTCTGTTGGGCTATTAGCACATATTAGCTTTTGCTACAGACCTTGTTCTCTTTGAAAATACTATTGCTTTATAACCATGTTTGGTTTCTTTATGATTAAATTACATGGGAAATGTTATATAGGTTAATCAGATGGCATTTCAATTGAATTTTAATGCCGTGCAATTTTTTCTAATAGTTTCATAGTTGCAATATGGGTCCCAAGTTTTTAAAAACATCCAAACCATTAAAGTTCAGTCTCAGTTCTTCTGTTATCTCTGGTGCAATTATAAACTGACCAGAAGATCAGCTGTTGCCTCTTTTTCTCCTTTAAAAATAAATTTAAATTACATTTTTGTGACCTCAAAAATTACTTTTGGAAACCAAAGCAATATTTTGGCAAAGCTATTTTCTGAGCAGCAGCGTAATACTGTTTAGATGACGTCTCAGTGTTACATGGGCCAACTAGGAAGCATTACCAGTAAGAAATCAAACTGGATAAAAGGACTGTTCCATGCAAGAACTCCACTTTATGGGGCATTCACAGCGCTCATCTAAAATGGAAGTGTCTGTAAATGAGACTAGAAAAAAACTGGCAAAGAGAAAAGCAATATATAGTAAGGAACAGCAATACATAGTCAATATCTCATATATTCATAGGTGAAATGACTGCAAACTATAGTCTATCATCTCTTGCATGAACTGCCTCAGTGCCAGAGGACTAGAAAGGACAAAGATTTCTAATGGTGTTTCGTAACAGATATGGGCAACTACAGATCAGGTTGTCCAAAGTTATTCAGTGAGGTTCCTCACCAAAGACTCTTATGCAAAAAAGACATCTGAATAAAACTGAAAGGTCCTCACATGAGAAAATAAGAGGTTAAAAGACAAGTCTTGGTGTTAAAAGCATCAGAGAGCCAGCAAGTACAAATGGCACCCGGGGATCGCCAACTGCTGGAGGCTGGGAGAGCAGTTCTGGAGAAGCAGGACTAAACATTCAGCCCATGCTTATACTCTTCCCCAAGCAGCTGCTGTTTACCATTACAAACAAGAAGATGCTGGGACAGATGGACCTTTGGTCTCAAACCACAGACTTGCTTTTACATGAACTGGGAACTCCAAGTTTTATTTCTCCCAGAGAGAAGAAAGATTAAATCAAGTCACGACGGTGAAACAACATGGCCAAAGTCAGTTATACCACAAATTCCCTCTCGGAGCCCAAGTGGGAAAACCAAAACTGTTTCTGTGACTGGTGATGACCAAGAAAGAACTGGGGCCAAGGCAGTTAGTACCTCTTCCTTCTCAAAGTACCAGTCAGGGCTTGACCCATGGCAGAAGGGTGTGTTTCTGATCTGGAGGCAGGAGGGTCGGCTGGTGGCTCAAAGCTGTACACTGCATACCCAAGCATCAAGTGTTCCACTGCCACTGCAGAGTATTTATGCAGGCCCAAAGCAAAGGAAAGCAGTAGCAAAACAGGAGATACACCCGCAGGTGCAGAGAGAGACTGCATTACTTCCTGTGTTGAACATCACATGTGGGTCCTGCAGATGGGCCAGACCACATCTCTCAGTCCTCTTCCCAGAAAGGTACATGTCACCAAGGGCATGGACTGGTGAGGTTTAGGAAAGGATTTCACCTTACAGTGAGGGAAAGCGGCAGGGCTGGATGCTGAAGTCTTTGCCTACCCACTTGTGGGGGCCACAAGCACTGCCTGCCCCAGGCTGCCCCACGCAGCAGCCCCACTCTGTCCTTGCATCCCGCCAGGCAGGAGAGAGCTGCCAGCTGGGAAAAGAAAGCAGGAGCATGACCATTCTCCACTCCTTCTCCCAAAACTGGGATGTACCAGGCAGGCAGAGCTAACCCCCTTCCAGGGTGCCCAGCCTGTGATGAAAAAGAAATGCTGGGAGAGGCCAGAAGTAAAGACAGCACATAGCCTTCTTTTGGTGGATATCAAGCTACTGAGGTTATCAAAACACTAGTTTTCACCATGTAATCTTTTTTCATTTTTACTCTAGAGCCCTTGCTTTGCAATGACGTGGGTGCTTTCATCTCCCCCTGCCCACATTTCCAATTTGTTTTCCTTCTCTGTCTAAAAGCTGAGAGATACTTCCTTCGAGTTATCCTCTCCCTCATTTCCCGCTTCTCCTTGGCACTGTTAGCACTTGCCTTGGCCCTTTTCCCATCTTCCAAAACATTTAACTGTAAATCACGTTTCCTTAAAAGGCAAATGCAGCAACCAGGGAGAGAGGAACAACACCTTTTCCCCACAGCTCTTTTCCCATTTGTATAAGAAGGAAACTCTTTTCCACAAACTATTTATTGTTTTTTTTCCTTAGAAAACCTTACTGTTGCGAAACACTTTTCACTGCAGAGGCACAAATATCTAGTGGGATAATTAAGTGACCTGTGAGGAAAAAAAAAAGACCTACTGATGTTAAGGACTGGCTACAGTATTTAGGTAAGGGACATCAGTTTTCTATTGGGTCCTCAAGCGAACAACAATAACCTCCAGCAGAGCTGTTCCCGGTTAATTTCTTTCAATACTATAAACCAGGAGAGGCAAGATGCTTCTGGCTGTGATCTTTCCTGTGCAAAGAAGACTCAGTCACCGTTTATTACTGTTTAGGGACAAAGGCATTTCTGTTCGTGCTTTTGTAATCAATGCTGATCTTGCCAAGGCTGTAAGAGCTCAGAATATATTGACTCCTTCTGATTTTATGCAGAAACTGCAGCAAAGGAAAAAAGTAAAAAGCTACAAACCTCACAAAATCAAATTCAGCATGATATCTGCATTCTTCCTGGGCTTGGTTCTCACAGTGTCAGCTCATCAGTCTGCTGAACTAACCACTGCTAATGAACCAACATAGTCTCAGTTATTCACATTTAATTACAGAACTCCGAGGTTTCCTCAGACCCTGACCCAAGGCACAAATTTTCAAGATTTATCTTAACCAGGATGGCACTTCATTATAACTGTGTAATCATTAGTTCTGAAGAACTCTTTAGAAATCGCTCTTGGTTTCTGAACAACATACACTGTTAATGGCATATACCAATCCTAAGATTTCCACTCTGGAATTTTCACTGCAATGCTTTATGATTTTTTTTCATGTACGAAGTGGTCAGACAGACCCCTTCATGCAGGCCTTACAGCCAGGGTATGGCTCCAACTCATAGCAAAACATGCTACGGGGACAAGTTATTAGTAAAATACCACCTTTTCCAGAGTCGTGGCAAAACACTCCCACTGTGCAAAGCAGGAGCTGCTTCAGTGGAACTGCGCCAAAAGAAAAGATGCCTTAAATAGCATCTTAGGTAGTACAATGCAAACACACACCAGTCCCTATGCCTGGCACTCCTGGAACAGGTATAAATACACTTTTGTTCACAGATGGGGAAAGCAGCGCAAGTGTGGTAATGACTTGATAAAGCTTCCCACTGCAGCCCCCAGGCCAGCTACCACTATAGCACAGCTGCCCCCAGCAGGGACCTGCAACTCCCTCTGCCAAACTTTCCTCCCATACCTTGACAATAAGTGAACACATTGGGCAGAGATGCAGGTTACAGGTGCGCAGAGATGCACGAAATACTCAAAGGTAAAAGGAGGGAAACAAATTAATGACACTGGAAGTAACTGGAGTTGCTGTGTGCGTAATTAAGTAACCTGTACAGAATTGTGTCCTGTTAATAGACTTAGGAGCTGTTTGTGCTTTACAAATTTCATGAACAAAGAATATTGAAAACACAGAACACTAGGAATTAACCCTGAGACTATACACAGAGTGCAGCCACGATTATGCAGATTAATTACAGCTTTTCATCTAGAGAGACAGAATCAGGGAATTTTTGGGTTTTGTGGGTTTTTTTGATGTAGTGACAAATTCTTCCCATTTACTTACAACGTCAGAGAAGCTGTTAAGAAAATATCAGTGCCATATGCAAAGTAAATAACAGTTGACCTTGGAGAGTAAAGTATTACTAGGTACTTTCCAAGCCATTAAAAAAAAAAGGGGGGGGGAAAGACACGTATGCAAAACCCTCATTCCGACTAAAATGCCCAAGTTCCAAATTGTTGTTTCAAACAATTTTTAACACAGCTGAAAAACCTCTTAAACCCATGAGGCTTCATCTGCAACTCTCACTGAAAACTATTCATTAAAGGAGATAGATGGGGACCAGATGAGGTTTTCTTAATCACCGGTCCCCATGACTGGGGCTACATCAGGTCCCAGCACAAGCCCAAGTGGTTTCAAAAGCACTACAGCACCCGCGGGCTGGTGAGGGCACTGCAGAGCCCTCACTGCGGCGCTGTTCTGACCCTCCATTTCTCCCACACCCTCACCATCTCTCCCTGCACCGCCAGTGAGTAGCAGGTCACCCCATCATTTAGCTGAGCTCTCACTGAAGGTCTTCCACCTCGGCACCCTAATTATTATGCAAGGACAGCTTGAGAGTGCCTTAAATTCCCAGCACCCCCATCCTCCCCCTTTCATGCTGACCAAAGGAGTGGGTACCGTGGGCTGCAGACTAGAGGAAGGGGGACATGGTGACACTGTCTGACACTTAGAGAGGCACAACTGTACATCCTCCTCCTGCACCATCAAACCTGCCAGCCAGGGCAGCATACAGGGTTTTCTCCAGTGAAGACGAACCTTTGCAGAAGCATCCCTCAGACACCCTTGCCTACAAATCCAATGAAGAAACCCCCCAAATCAAGAGATTAAGACAACTCTGAAACCACATGCTACAACCCTGGTGGCTCTACATGGGCCAGAGCAGTTTGAATTTTATAAAGCACAGACAACTGGCAGAGTAAAGAGCTAGAAAAGAGCACAGCGTATCGGCTGTGGGTTTTACCACCATCACTGAGCATGTTCCAGTTCAAGTGACCCTGAATCAACTGGACAAGAAACAGGTTTCAAAGCAGCAGTCTGGGAACTGTGTAACATTACTTCTGGGGATTTCCTCTTCCCTCACTCAGATAAAACTTCCCCAGAGGTGCAAAAACACTGTGGTTATCACACCATCCAAGGGGATGAGATTAAAGATAATTGGTAAGAACAATTAATTAAAATATAGCAAAAGAAAAAGAACAGTGAAAATAAACTAAAAAAACAGAGCAAAAGGACAAATAAGCTGAATCTTGGGCAGAGGGCCAGGGACACATCAGCAGAATGAAGCCAAAGCTGAGGCAGAGCCACACTGCCAAACCTTCCAAAAATGCTGAACCACCTCCAGTACCATTAGCTTTTTTGTGGGAGTTTGAAACCTCTACAGCATGTGCCCTTAGTAATCTCTCTTCCAAACTGAATGATCCCTGTCTTATTCAGCTGCTCCTCATATGGAAGCCATTCCATACCTTTGAACATACTTTTCCATATAGGGGCTGGATAGCTTTGATTAATAGTGGAGCATCTGCCAAAACTTTTTATGCTACTGCCATCTTAAAGACTTTCCCAGGACGGCTTCAGTCGTTATGCTCAGGGTAAGTTGCAGCCACAAGCCTGGACCTTCCTGTTAGCGTCACAGGGATGACTGATGCCACAAGTCTTCATTTGTACATTCTCCAAAAGCAGCAGCCTAGATTTTGCGTAGAATTAGCCTTCATTTGTTTTTAATCAGTGATAACAAAATTATTCAGAAAAATGACAAAGAAATGTAGAAATGTCCTTATTTCCCCACTTCAAGCAACCCTTCCCTGTATGCCTTCCCAACTCTTTGGTAAAACATATGCTCCTATGGGTCCAGCCTCCCATCTCGTCTTTTTGCACACCAACAAGCCAGCACCATGTGTCTTCTAGGTCTGGGGAGGAAAGGAGGAGACACAGGCAGGGCAGTGCCAGCTGCCACCCTCAAAATATTACCCAACCCAACCACAGAAGGTTTCTTCACTGTCCCCAGGATGGTCAAGTCTGTGTGGGGGAACACCTGTAACTTCTCTTTATAAGTTTTTAAAAGCCCAAACGCTAAATAAATAAATAAAATCAAGGAATCATCTCTAAATAGAGGGAGACACGGCTTACTTGGTTCTACCTTGGACATAAACAGGAATAATAAAGTCTCTCTTGTTTTTGCTGAAGAGATCTTGTTTGCTTAAGAATCTTGTCATGGAAACCCTCTGTCCTGAGGATGGGGCAGAGCTGCTGAATCTTTGGCCTTCATTTTCAGGTAGTATGGCTAAAAGCCACTTAAAACTGGGAACCTATTCCACATACTGAATTTGAAAAGGTAAAACTACTATAAATCATACAAAAATCACAGCAAAATACATTATTCAGATGCTAAATTTCACCTTCCCTCTCAAGAAATCAAGTTTTATTTCTTTAGTCTCTCCTGTTGTTAGCTTTGCAATTCTCCAGCTGTCCTTCCAATCCCTTAGGGTAAACAACACTTAAAATGTTTAATAAAAAATAAAAGTGAAGCAGCAGATAAATGTTAGGTCTTTCCTACCTTATGAACAGATGTAACTAAAACTGAGTTTCAAACTGATATAGTTAAATTACCTACACCAATGTAAACCAAGTTAAAATAATTTCAAAGAACATAAACTTCAGAGAATGTGAGAGCTTTTAGAGTAAAACAAAACTCCCAGGGCCTCCCTCCTGTATCATAGAAAAGGTCTGGCAGATGACACACTCCATTTTAAGCTGTTGTGTCAGGGCTTTCTAAAGACAAAATTCACTGAAAGTTAGTTTATATTATTAAAAAAAGGAGAATAACAGGAATAGAGACTTAATTAAGAACAACTGAAACAAAACTGAGAATAAGCTACCTAAAAATGCTGGTTTGGGGTGGGGGGTAAAGGGGGGGGGCGCTGCTTGGACAAATGCCTAGATTTTTGTTTTCTTTGGGTATTTTACATCCAAGTAAGCTATCCTGGTGTTAGCAAATATTCCTCTGACTGCCTGATTCAACTTCCAGCGCTGCAGTGCAGGGTAGGGGTGATTTAACCCTGGTAAATAACCAACCTGAGCCCTGACTCACATAGCAAAAGAATGTCTGAGAGCAGCTAACATTCACTGTCACAGCCACCAAGTTCTCCAAGGCAGTCTTTAGTGGTACCAGTGAGATGAACGATCCCGGCTAGCACCACAGATCCCTCTTTCCTGCATCTGACCCCATCTAGAAATGATTGCTTCTGACCCCACTGGATGTTATTCTCTGTAGCTGTAATGCTACCGTCTTCTCTCACTGGTGGCTGTAGTGTGGTGGGTAAATATTACCAGTTTAGAGTGGGACAAGGCGTCCAAGTCAGAGAAAATCAATAGCAGACTGGGGAAAGCAGCTCTGGTTTATTCTGACGCACCCATGCTCTAGTCTGCAAGTCCCACTTCCTGGCTCCACTAAAGCACAGGAGAGAGAAATCCAGCTCACTAACCACTCACTGCACAATAAGGAATGGCTTCTGACACACGAAGTAAATGCAAAGTAATGTAACCCACAACACATACCAACTGATGTTCCAGAGGAAAACCCAGCCCAAGCGCATCCCCAGTAGAGCCTGTTTCTTACATGAAGTAGCCTAACAAAGCAGATTGAATGGCAGGAGAGGGTTGCCAGGGATCACCTGCCCCCCTTTCAGCAATACACATTTCCGAAGGCACCCCTACAAGCAAGGTGGTGTTTCTAGAACCAGGCAGCCTGACTGGGCAAACAAATAATGGGGGTGTGGGGACAAAAGAGAAGAAAACCCCAAACAACTAAAAACCACCAAACGAAAACCCAACCCCCCCAAAAAAGTCACCAAAAGAGTCTGAAAACTGGAACACAGTTATTCAGGCAGGACAGCCAACCAACAAAAAATGCTACATCAGAAGGGAGTTCAAAGGTAACTATGTGGCAAAGAAGCAGGATTCAGGGATTTATAAACAGGAAACTGTCAGCAGAAGGAAAGAGCAACTGGGAGGAACCGCAGAACACAACTGCTCTTGGCTGCAGAGAAAGTGTCTCGGGGAGACCTGCAGTATGCCAAGCTTGCTTTACTGAAAACGGGACCAGGAGGTGACTTGATTACATGAATACACATATGTATCTATATGAGATATGCATGTGAGTTTGTATATACATATATGCATATATATACATATATATATATGTGCGTATATATGTATGTGCACATGCTCTGAAAGAAAATAATGATTAGCAAGAGAGCCTTTGTCTACCTGGAAAAAAAAAGCATCATTACAATCAATAGCTGGAGTCTTAAGGTCATCTTTTCAAATCAGAAAGAAATCACAAATCTTTAAATGGTGAGGGTGATGAGACAGGGAAAAAATTAGGTTTGGGTGGAGCACATCATTTGAGCTGAATAACCTATTCAGGCAGTGCAGGAGATGCTGACTGAAACATGATTATCTGGTTAGTAAAACACAAAAGTGACTCTGATTGCTGTAACGTGCACTGTAGCTTCTCAAACGCTCTGAAACTTAAGGATGGTAAACCTACCTGGTCTAGTTTCAAGCACATTTAGCTATCATGAGAACAAAGTTTTAGAAAACAAGAACTTTACCAGGTTCCTTTCCATGTGGACAGAAGTCAGAACACGGATTCAGCAACGATGTGTATGTGTGGGTGTTTGTTCAGTACCCTCACCAGTACCTGCCATGGCAACCCTAACTACCACTTGCATTTAGGCTTAAAGCAACCTGTGTGCTGAAACGGGATTATCTGATGGGAAGGCCAAGATGGCCAGGCTTTGCCATTCACAGGCGACGGTGTCACTAAAGAATCCCTTAATATTTATTATTGAGCCAGTCATCCTTGGCTCCAGCAGCGAGACCAGAGAGGCACTGCAAGCTGCACGTTACAAAACACACACCATCTTTCATAAGGTGATGTTCCAACTCGAGCACAGAGCAGAAATCCTAATGCAAAACAAGAAACAGAACAAACAAAAACAAACTGAAGAGAGAAAAAACTTCACAAATGAAACAGAGGAGAAAGTGTTTTTTCAGGCTTCAACTAGACGAATGAACCGTGTGAACCCAGAAATACTTGGCAGTGTTAACCAAACCTCAAGCTCTGCAAGATACACCCACCCTTAGCTAAGGCTGCACATCAAGCCTGAAAATGTTTTGAATATGCAGGCCTTCTCACAGCAGAAAAAAAAAAGAAAAAAAAAAAGAAAAACAACCCTCAACAGCATGTGAAAGTCTAAATGTCTTGGAGAAAAATATTTCTACTTCTATAGAGGCACACTGTTTCTCTCCTGATTTCACATGAGGAAAGTCACTGGAATGCTTTCTAATGCAACACAGAGAAACAATTATGCTCCAGGACCTTAGGATTGTTAAATCTATGTGGAGTTGGATACACAGCTCCTTAAAAATCTTTATAAAGCATACCTAGCTATGACAGTAATATAAACAGCTCAAAAGCACAATTCTAATATATGAAAAGCAAATGTCTTTTAAATCTCATTTCCTCACCTTAAAACCAGGGAGGAAGAGTATGTGCTTCCATTCAGAAATCACAATGCAGAACTGGACTTTTCCTATGTAAAGCCAACTATGGAAGGGCTACTGAAGAGAATGAAAAGCATCTACCACTACTGAAAAAGCTGGATATTTTTATTCATACCCTATGTTTCTGACAACAGGTTTGAACAGACTGGCTCACGAGCCTTGTTTTCCTAGCACAGAATATGAGCAATTCTGATTGATTACATATGGAAGTAACAAACATCCTGGAGAAAGGGAATAGGGCTCCAGATGTCCTGGCAGGTGTAAGAGCAACACATTCTCTTGAAGTCCTACAGTTGTCCCAGCATTTTACAGGTTGCCACTGGCAGCAAAGTAGAACCACAGATTTCACAAAATCCCACTTTAAACAGCGTCTCAATGGATCCCTGCCAGATATGCACCCTGGCTAAAACAGCTCCACAATCTCATCTCAGAGATATTATTTCCAAAGAGTTACTTAAAAGGAGTTATAATTATTGACAGACAATCCCCCTGCACAGGAAGAAATTCCTCTTCCTCTGCTTAGCGCATCTTTTTTTCCCCACTGTCAAAAGCCCCTGGGCAAGATGAGAAGGGTTAAAGCTCTGATGTACCTTGCAGATACATCATCTCTGTATTTCTTTAAAGATACCATTATTTTTATTTCACCATTATCAAATTCTATACAGCTGCATGCTTCGTAGTTGAATGATACAGAGTAATTCATATTCTTTATTCGTATAGGTAATACTTTCTTTGCCTTTCAAGTATTCTCTCTGGAAACACAGACTTAAGAACACACACAATTCAAATCAAGTTGAGATATCTCTGACCACACTAGGATATGCAGGATACACACAACTCTGTATTTCTGTTGGTATATGCTCATCAGGCAAAGAAAACCTTGTGTTACTTAAAACCACTCTTTGTAACACCTGGGCAGCTAAGAGCAACCTCCTTCAGTGAAGACAGCAGCCAATAATTTTAGTTTCAAACATTTTTCTCTGCAAACATTTTCAGTACCTTTCTCCTTTATTCAGAGGCTGTAAACACATTTAATAAGCAAAGTCTGGAGATGAAATAAAGAAGTAAAACAGTATTTCCTGCCCCATGGGGAGGTACTTTGGACTAACTGGGCAACTACTGTCTCTCTCCTATCTGCTACCCAGGGATTAGCCTGATTACAAGAGAAGTGCCACCACCACATGGACGAAACACCTAGCCCTCATGTAGTATCCCAGGAGATACCAGATTCTCCAATGTGTCCTCCATACTTTATGTTGAAATGTAAAACAACAATCCTCTGCAAAAACCCAAAAATCCGACAGCCAACGTCAAAGGCTCAAAAATACAGCTCTGTGACTGTCATGGGATGATTAAAACAACGACATGGGAGTGCCCAGTGACAGCCACGTGGGCAGAACGGGTCAGTACCACTGGTGCAAGCAGCGATGCAAGGCAAGGGCAGCAGAAACCCAGGAGCATGTGGTCACTTCCCATCAGAGCTGCACCTGCCCGAGGTGTCAAAGCTCACGGAAAGAAGCACCGATTTCCTAAGAGCCCACCTTCCTAGAGGATGACAGATTTTTAGAATACAAGGATATGGAATGTTTTTAAATGCAAAGTTACCATATTATACATTTAGCAATAATAATGCCGCTCTCTGTGGGCTTGGCTGTTTAGATCTCTGTGTCATGAGACAGGAGCACTGTTATCCCTGGGTCTTTCCTGCTCATTTTTCTGATACTACTTAGGTTCAGGATGGCTTTAAGTAATACATCAGTTCTGTAATTCTTGTAAATGTTTTGGGGTCTTACTATTTAGGGCAGTGCCTCATCATGCCACTTGCTCATGTTAGTGTCAAGTTAGAATAAGTCCCCTTTTTCTTTTTACCCAGTCTTGAAGCAATACAAGGGCAGTGATTCATCAAGTGCAGTGTTATTTATGACATGAAAAGAAGTGACTTCAGAAATAAAAGAGGGAAATACCAAAGACTTGAAAGGAGTAAAAAAGCAACACACTATGTGATGCTCCAGTTATGTAACATTTCCCCAGAAGGTTAGCTTGGCAGTCTCAAAGATTGGTACATTAACAGCCAATACATACACATGTTCTACACCAAAAATATACTCCAGGCACTTAAACCTGGACAGCTACTTCCAGAAGCCAAAACAGAAAGAATAAAAAAGACCCCACGATGAATTGAATTCAGACTTTTGTCTGGAATTTTTTAAGGTTCTTTCAGCCCAGCCCTGAAATGCAAAAGTATATCCAGAAAGATTTCAGTTTTGTTAGTGAATTTTCTGGACCTTCTTTCCTCCCTGCAAAGAGGCCACCACTTTCTTCTGTGAAGCACTGCCATGTTGCTAACAATGTAAAATAGAGTCCCACACGTATGGCACATACGTTTCAGCCTGTGTTTATCCCATTTACAAACAAAATAAACAAAAAAACGCACCTAGCTTAATAAAAGATGTGCCTTTTTAAAAGCCCTGCTGCACTGTGAATAACATTTGAAGCAGCAGAGGAAGGGCACCAAGTAAGAGCACTCAGGTGAGTAAAGACGCAAACCAAACCCGTGTGACCTGTCAGAACAGTTGGGCCTGCCTGAAGTGCAAACACAAGGCCTAAATGATTTTTTGAGGTTTGTTTCAATGCTATTTTTACATGATTCTCACAGTTACTAGCTTGTAGCACTTACAGGCATTGTGGTAGTTCCTAAAAATATTTAGTGGAAACGTTCTTGCAGAACGAGGAAGAAAAAAAAGAGGGAAAAACCATAGAAACAACGCGTTTTTGCTTGAGATGCTTCTACAGATCAGTTAGGTGTGAGCTTCATCTCCAAACCTGAATACAGCAATCTAAATGTTAGGGGAAAGACAGGAAAAGCACAGGAAAGTTAAGCCTAATACCCTAAACGTGGGATGCCTCAGGTTGGATGAGTCAGTGCCCAGAAAAGGAAATAAAAGGGTGCTCAGGTGTGCTCCCATCAAAATCAATGAATGGTTTGTTGTAAAATTGTAACATGGAATTAGTGCTACCTCAGTAACAAGGTAGCAACCTCGAGGCTCTTCCTGCAGTTGAAAAAGATGAGATATTCACCCTGGAGAGATGTTTTCTTCTCCTTTCCAACAATAAATGGGACCCAACTGACTCGTTCAGATTAGTAGCCTCACTTTCAGGTAACTTTGGGTAAAAAAAATAAAAATAAAAGAAAAAAGAATACCCTCCAAAGTAATCCACCCACTGTCATTAAACAAAAGTCTGAGGGAGACCAAGGAACTCCATCACCACACACTGAAGGCTGCCCCGAACCACAAAGCTGTTCATCTCTGCATAGACACATTTGAAATCTGGTCAGAGAAAGCCCACAGGGAACAATAACCACCTGACTCAACACCTGTTTGTTTACAAGAAGTGAGAGAAAGACTGAGAATGGAATACTTTTTTTATATCTGTAATCAGAAGTCACAGCAGAGGTACATGCCATTACAAAGACAAGCTTTGTCAAGGATCCAAAAGGGACGTCACTAGGCAATGACCACAGTGAACTGCATGAACCCAGAGGTCTGAAATCCATGCCAGCCCAGTGTATTTTTATTGCGTATATGTGTGGAGGTACACAGCCATCCAGAAACACACCAGAAATGCATTAAAAACTGTAAGGTTTTCTTTAGTCTTTATTCTTCAGACTTCTTTCTAGCAGGAAATACTACGGGCAGTGACTAAATCAGTTGTCCTATGTCAGGCAGATTAGATGGCAGAATGCAGAGCCCAAGATGACAAACAAAAGCTGACTCTCACCTAGCCCCAGACAAACTGGGCAGAGCAGTCACCCCAAGGCATGCAGGCAAGCAGTCCTGCTCCTGGCTGGAAGCTGTAGCCTAGGCAAGGTGGTGATAGCGCTACGTAACACTTGATTGACAGTGCTACCAAAAATGCTAAAGGGCAGTGAGACCCTCCAAGAAAGCAAGCTATGCAAGGTGACTTCTCTGGATCGGTGGCATTGCTCTATTTTGTGAAGTTTGGTTCACTGGAGCTCTGGTTGCAACGTGAAGCTTTTGGAGCTCTCCATTTTGTCAAGATCCTTAGAAGAAGTTACCACAAAAGGAACTGTTGCATGATTCCTACAATGCTGGTTGAAAATGATCCAAACACTGCCAGCTTGTACATGGGTGGCAGCTTGGGCAATTACTAACATGTAATACTGCTGGAGTGCAGCGAGTCGAGACCTTCAGTTTAGCATTTCTTGTAGTCTCCTAACTGGAAAGTGAATGCCAGAAGGTTTCAGAAGTTTGATACAACTTTCTTAGATTTTAGGAATAGAGGACCGCTAGATTATTGTGAAGTGCTTAACCCACTGTGGTATTACCAATTCCCTGTCCTGTTTCTCAGTCAGATACACTTCAGTGTTAAATAACGTTCTTTGCTTGGCTGCAAATACCTGTATGCATTAGCAAGCTGTCTGGATTAGAGCAAATGCTGCCCTTTCCAGTTTCCTTGTTTATTAATCTGCTCAACAGTTCATGTACATTATGTGAGCTCTTCCTGGGGGATTTGGTTTTGAATTACACGTGACTCTTAACGCTTCTAGTCACTAATACAATGCTTTTTGCTCCTTTCAATAGTTGTTTCATTCATTAACACCCCAAACCCAATTTGTTTACATTAAAAAATATCATTTCTGCTCTTGCTATCCTGTATTTTCTTCATTTTTAGAAGGAAGCAGTTGGCAAAATTGAGCTGCAGCTGTCAAAAGTCAGCACTTAAAAACACCTGGTACGGCAGCAACGAATACAGATTTACATACACACGACATGGAGACAGTCAGTCTTCAAAATGTCTTTCCTTGGTGTACAATATTAGCCAAATACTCTGATGGCAAACCCTTAGTCGTTTAATGAGTTATACACATCTAATTAGAAGGAACTGGTGAAACTGACCAAAATGGGCAGAAATCTGAACTGTGAAGACAGACAACTTTTGTAGTCCTGTATCTTGGGACAAGGTAGATTGATGCAGGGCTTTGACATGTGATAAAATCAGTGCCTCAAACACAGAGGGCCAACAGGGTGCTTTGTTTTGGGGGCTTCAGAGGTGGTTTCTGAATGGGAGGGAACGAGGGCTGGGGCTAGAAACCATGTGGTATTGTATGAGGTGTCTCTCCACATCAAGCCCTTCAGAATGACACATGTTGGCTTAGAAACTGCTTGACTAAGAGAAATCAAAGAAGAGTGAGAGTTACGCTGACATTAGGGCTAAGGGTTGGGGCAGGAGTTGAGTCATACACAGGGTAGGCCTGACAAACAACATGAGAAAAAAGTAAGCTCAGAGAGGACCAATACAAGATCCAAGAACCTTGGCTTCTCCAGCCACTGCTGTTTGCCATCCTTTGGAAATGAATGGAGAAGAAATGGCTGACCACTGTCTTTAATCACAGAGGAGGTTTACTTATTTATTGACCTTTCTAGCTATTTGTCTAGAAGCTAAAAATCCACCTCATTCGATCCATTATCCCAAGGGGACTCTTTCCTGACTACAGCAGCTCTCAGACTACTCACAGCCCCAGACAATCCCTGAAGCCATCACGTTCTCATATGGCCACTATGCCCTCTCTACCATTACGAGACTCAGAGCTTCTCCCTGCGTTCTGTGCCCCTGCACCCTTTCAAAAGGCCACTTGGCATCTCTCAGTTTATTGCCTGTAGGATCTTCTAAACACCACAGTAAGAAGCTATCACATGATTTATACACCCTCCATGGACAGAAATATGCAGGTAGAAATACTATAGGTATATAATGAGACAGGACACTTCCTTACAGTGGTTAGGACAAGTTTGGCAAGTCCAGCTAAGCAAACACAGCATTCCCAAATAAAATACACACAGTATGACCCTTTGACTCCACACTGAGGTTTCCTGTTATCCTGGCAAGATTGTCTAGTTCTTGGCTTGTTCCCTACACTGTTATTAGTTCAGCCCTGTCTGTACTGGCTGAAATCTTCTGTCTCTGAGATGTCAAAATAGATTCTTGTACCATTTATACATAGACTAAAGCAAAATGCAGTTCTGGAAAAAGCAAAGTATCTGTGGTTTTAGTGCCTATTACCAGGTTCTGATTCTCTCAGCTTCCCCCCAGCACTCGCTGCAACCTGTCAGAACTGCACATTGTCTTAATTTCATTAAGCTTTTACCTTCTGACAGTTGCTACACATTGGCTAACGTGATTTGTTTTCCCTTTGTGAAGAGGCTTTGTGAAAGCTGAAGCTGCAGAGTCTGGATTCACCCTGCACGAACACGCTGCAGTAATCTATACAGATAAAGCACTCGGGGTCCGCACCAGGGTGCCCTTGTGATGCGCTCCTCAGCTGCCACAGTAATATGGATAAGAGACAGCAAAGCCTCTGAGCAGCACGTACGAGACAGGTTCATTCACTCTAATTAGACTTAGGTCTTCCCTGCCCCCCTTTATGTCACAAAAAAAGAGGCTTCACGGTTCAGACATTATAGAAACTACCAAGCACTATATAAACTGGTACTCAGGAGCTGTACCAAGATCTACAGACTGATGGACTTCACTGAAACATGGCAAAGTGCAAAAATGTTAACAAAACACGTATCCCCACCTTTCCCCTAGAAAAAGAGGAAATAGGCTTGCTACATAGCCTGAATATAGATGTTTACATATGCAGACATGATGAGGAATAGTAATTATCTGTCTAGAAATGAAGGAGTTTAAGAGCAGCATAGATCAACTCCAGCTCATTTCAGATCTATTCTGTACATGCTGAAACAAAACAGGGTCAAAAAAAAAGGCAAGTGGACTGTGATTTAACCACCTGGGTTTTGGTCAGTATTAAGAGGTGATGAAAACCAGTAATCACAGCCTTAGAAGCCGGTCAACGGAGACTGATGGGGATAAATTGCTTTTTTTTCATAAGGAAAGTTGAGGAGAAAAGCTAACTTGTTGAGTGCATTGGCTGTTAACACCAAGTTCCATAGGCAACAGCCTGAAATTTAATCCTACGAATCACTAGAAGGGAAACATATAGTTGAAACAGCTTGCTCTCAAAAGTGCTCCCCCCTCCCACCAGAGTCTGTTCCTGAATGAGCGGCTGTCGCTCAGCACATCAACAAAACAGATTAACTGTTAGATAATCTGATTTGGGGAGGGGAGGGAGAAGCTACCCACTGGCCATGCCACACTCTGCTAAAAGCACATGGCATAGAGTGTCACAAATTTAAGGCTGTACAGTCTGGTCCTCCTCTTGACTTTGGCACCAAGTCTGGAAGCGTTTCTTCTCCAGCCAAAAAAGGCAAAAGGATTTCATGTGGAGACAGTCAGCTCTGCTTAAAATGCCCACATAGCACATGGATGCTGCTCTCCAATTTAAGAGATCATTCTAGACCTATAAGCCATGTATATTATAAAAACCTACCTTAAAAAACCCCCAACAAAACAACAAACCACCAAACACTTTACTTTTAAATGCATAAAACAGCATGTATGCTTTTTAAGTTCAGAAGTAGAGTTAAACCCCACTAGTATGCCGTCTTTTATTTTATTTTGCTTTCAGCTGCTTTTTATTAGTTAAGCCTATTTTTCTCTATCCTTGCAGTGATCCTTTTCAATTGGTTTCATTTCTTGGTGTCAAGTCAATGTAAATGGCTGTTGCTGAATTAGAGAGGAGTGATTTAAATCATAAAGCACCTTCCAGGAAAGAAGCAGGCAATGAAGCACAGCAGCTGGTGCTTTTCCAAAGCAGCTGGACAGCAACAAGCTGAAAGCATCCCAGCAATACAGGGCTTTTAAAAAAAATTCAAAAAGCTGAGTTTGGTTTTCATAATTTATCACGTTTACATAGGTACTAAGAATCTTGATTGGTTTTGTCTCGGCTGCAGAAGCAAACTATTACTCTGTGTGGCTTCAAGTGTTTTGTAAGTATTGTAAATTAGAGCAAGGTCTACATTCAAAGTGCCAGAAAGACACTGCAAAGCACCCAATTCTGAAAGTCATACCCCAGACCACATTTCACAAGAAGGAAGTTTTTATGGATTTAAGCAGTCATTATGGAATTGAGTGAAAGTTTCACCTCACTGATTTTGAGTTCAACAACTCATTTATTGTAATCCTAAACAGAAGATAAGGGCCCCTGCTTTTAGCTAACCAAAAGTCCCATTAATTAGTTTCCTTACTGGTAAGTGACAGGTTATAGGCTGTCCTTTCTAGGGTTTTTTGTTTCACTTCTTTCTCTCTGACATATCTGCATTATCATATTAAAGCCAAGCATTTCCAAGGGACTGCCTTCCTTCTACTTTGCACCTGAAGATGGCTGTAAAAGGTCCTGCCCTACTCTGTCTCTGTCCTGAGGACTCAAACAGCGATGTCTTCACAACCCCATATTCTGGGGCTCTGCCTTTGACAACCCCTACTGCCAGACATACTGCTACACAGGTACAGGGAGCCTATATTGAAAGTGCAAGGTGACACTCATCTCGCTCTGTACAGCGACACTCACCGTACACGTGCACGTGTAGGTTCTCCATGCAACAAATCCATATGCTTGTGGGATGTCTCACAAACATTTGGGAAGGCCCTGGACTAAACTTGTCCATAGGGACTGCACAGATGAGGGATTTCCACTCTGAAGCCTGTTTAGTCCTGCGAAGACGAAGTTACCTCAGCAATCAGGGCAGGTTAGAGGAATGGGATCTGCACTGTCCAGGCTTGGAAGAGGTATTTTAGAGTATTCTCTGCAAATTTCAAGGCCAGACATAGACTGCAATGTATGAAGCACCTCTTCCCCAAAATCACTTCCCTGCAGCGGCATTAAATCAACCCAAAACTAGGAAAGTAGCAATCCACACCCTAAATCACCAGAGCCAGCTCTTTTGCCTTTGTTTAGGCTGTGAAGTTAGATGCTGGAGGGCATCAAAGGCACCTCAGAAGAGAATTACTGAAATTCTGAGGAACTGACAAATACCGACAAAACAGCTGACTTATGCTGTCTATACTGAGCACTCAGTACAAGAGTTTGGAAGTACAGCCTAAGGAACTGATGCAGTGCATATGCAGGGCCACAGCTGAGTAACAGTGCCAGCATCCTGCTGTGTGTGTGACGTGCCCAGATGTGTGAAATAAAACGGAGCTGCAGGACCATCAAGCTACAGTACAGAGCTGCCCATCAGATCATCAGCCATGCAACGTACTTACAGAGGGACTAGAGAGGAGTGAAGAGGTGCACATTTGGTACTCATTGAGAATCAGTGCCTGCAATTAGTCAGAATCCTTGACCCTTAATCCCAGAAACTCCCCATTGGAAAAGATGTTCAGTCATCTGGCCAGATGTTTCTTACTCAGCCTTTAAGAGGAACTGCCCTGTGTCTGCATCGCAAATATTTGACTTAGTCATTCAACAATGGACATGTATTCAGCCAACAGTTTGTTAATAAAAAGACACACAAGCATACAGCTTCCTAGGGATGCTTTGGTTCTTTGCCACACAAAAATTACAGGCAACGTTCAATGAAAGAATATGGTTTCACTTTGGTTTTTCTTTTCTCTGTAGGAAAGCCATGAATTTATACTGTCTTAAAACCAGCTCTGAAATCACAAAAACATTCCCTTGAGTTCTAGCTAAAGTTGTGTAAATCACTTTGTCTGATGCCTTTAGTGATATAGAAATGTGCTCTTGCAATCATTGTAGGCAATTAAAGAGCTCTTTAAAAATTAACTGCCACCCTGCCCAATTGAAGCAAATATATTTTTCTAACAACGTCAGTAATAAATTTGAACAAACAGATTCAGAAAGTGAATTATACTAAATGGAAAAAAAACCCTCTCACAATGCTCTGACAGAATTAAAATTGGTGAGACACTCATTCCCAGTGTTAAAAGGAAAACCAAAACAGATCCTATCCTTGGAATGAAAATGCACTGACTTCAATGGACACAGAGTCAAGTTCCACATGCGCAGCTTTTCTTCCATTGCAGTTGAACTAGAGGGAACCTGCCTGATTTCCCTCCAAGTATATAGCTCAGTTTTTCCTGTCTGCAAAGAACTTGCAAAATTCCTGCGCTTTTTTATACAAAATGAGTTCCCAGCCAAATCCTTGGATCTGAACACAATCAGCCTCTGAGGATTAAGTCCTTATCTAAGCAGAAAGGAAAGATACCACCTACAGAGCCAAATATCCAAAGAACCCCTAAACCGATTTTAAAAGCTAGTCCGAAACGGTCTTTCGTATGACCAAATGCCCTCTGCAGTGAAGATGTTATGTCATTTTAGACCTACCTGTAGATCCCCAGAATTTCATCTGGGGTTCCATAGCGCAACCTCTTCTTCATCAAGAGAGATGTTTATGCTAATTAATCTAAGCTAGGAGAAATGCTGCATGAACCTCAACTACACTTCTGCCATGTCACCCATCATGCCTTGAGCACAAGGGCTCAGGCACGCTGCATTTGAGGATCTGTGTTTAAATTGCTGCTGCCAAAACCACTTCTGCTTATCTATGCGTGTGGCCTTCAAGGTCTTCTACAGTAGTTTTTTTTCAAAACATTAGCATGTCACCTCTCAGATACCTCAAATCTGGTTAAGGCATTGCTTTTTTCCCCTTTTGTTTCTGTTTATAAAGTGATTAACCAGCTAAAACACTCACATTGAAATCAGGACCACCACAGGTACGAAAACTGCCATCTCTTCTAAGCTAAATAGACCTATACATGTGATTCTTCATCCCCATAAAAAGTTACTTTTCTTTAACACTCAATAAAAATCATTCCAGTGCTGAGGCTCTTTGTACATTGAGAAAGCCAAGGGAAGATGCAAAACCTAAAAGCAAAGAAACATTCCTTTTAATGAGGTCTCAGGGAAAGTGTTTAAGTTCCCCACTCTCAGGGCGCTGGTTCAACAGAACAGAAAACAGGGAGGAGCCCACTCAGCTTCTCAACTTAATTCTCCAGGTTCTGTCTGAACAGTCCAGCAGCACAAAGTAGGTAATTAGACTGGAGGCAGATGGACTGAAAAAGGATGTCTTACATACTCAACTTTTGTGGATGCTCTTCATAACGCATTTCAAGTAAGGAAATGCAGGAGGCAGGAGAAAGAAAGGAAAAAAAAAGGGTTGATGGTTCTGCGCCCACTACCTCCACTGAGAAGTCTGATGTCAATAAATGAGGCTTTGTTAAAGTCAGGAAATGGAAGGCTGGCAGATGTTCTGAGATAGAAAGGGTATATTTTATGAAAGATTTACAAGAGAGATATTCAGTGACATTTTTCATCACACTGCACTCCATGGCACTGCACTATGGTCTCTAAAAACATCCACTGTAAATAGGGTACGTTTTCTCCCTTTTACTTTTTGAAGCTTCTTACAACGCTGTTTAGGAACCTGGTCTTTAGTAGGTCCAGTGTACCCTGAAGTGCAAAAAGCCAAAGCACTACACACCACAAAGACTCTCTCAACTTCTGCCATGTTGCATTTGACAGATGACCTCGATGTCATGTCACTTTGGCCCCTGTCAATAGGCTGTTCTCCTCCATACCTACATATGTATTTGGTACAGCTTTCAATTTCAATATCCAGACAGTCTAATTATTCTGTCATATCACAAACAATTTTCAAGAGTGAGCTTTTGATGTAGGATGAAAATACCAGATGGATCAACTTCCATTTAAACCACAATGTTGCAGCTAAACAGAGCATAAGGTTGTCATTCAAATTTTAGGCCTAATCCTGCCACCTCTGCTGTGCTGCAGGAGAAACCCGACTGGCTGGGTAACTACTGAGCATGAAGCAGGTGGTAAAATATGACACTTTATGACTAATAAGTAAAAATTCATCCTACCTTTATGTTTGTCTGCTATTAACTGAGTAAATTGAGGGTATTCCTATACTTGTAAATCTTCCTAGATTTTCTACACAAACAACAGTGAAAAACAAAACCTATATAATTCTATTTCTCTGGCTAATTTCTCTGTTTTCTCTGTTAGGACAAAGCACAAACCACACATTTCTGCACCATCCAGGCCTTTTTGCTGTAGTCCATTTATAAACCTGCTTCGCAGGGTTACAGCTTGCTGCAAAAAGAGCACGGGAGAAAGAAAAAGCATCATTTTATGGGCAGCACTATAGTAACAAAACGGCAGCAATGAACTCCTAACCCAGCTACTGGCAGACATATAGCAAAATACATTAAATTACCTTGCATTACATGAGAATCACATTCCATATTAATGGAAAATATAGGTATATTTAAACAAAAGCATGATTCTTCTTCTTCTCCTAAACAGATTTCGAGTATATTTATTACTCTTTGATGTCTACTCTCATTCTGCATTTAGACATAAGTAACTTTGTTACAGCCCATTTCAGGAATCTGGTTAGAACTTATATCATCATCATCATAATACCTCTTTTTGGAAGGTTTTGGTATTTTTTTTCCCTCAAAACAGCATTCCTCATTCTTCTCTAACTCAAAAGCGGCTCTAATCTAGGAGCAGAAAAAACTGGTATGAGGATCCGTGGATCTGATGACAGATCAGACAACTAAAAAAAGTTGTTCGCTGTAGAATGAATAAATATAGATTGAAAAAAGTAACATTTTAATTTCTATTAAAATATTAATAAAATATGGCTGGAGAATGAAAAATGAAACTGTCTAAAAAAATTTCTATGAAATATTCCACCATTTCCACACATTCTCCAATCCAAATCAATCCACACTTCATGTATACTTTTGGACTTAAAAAAATCTGAAGCAAAACGTGTTCCATGTTCTAGATTAAAAGAACATTAGTCTAAATCGTTCGCTTTCAAAATAAGATGCAGTAGAACTTGGTCTTTTAATACCAGCTTAGATTAGGCTTCTCAGAGTGGAGGACAGACAAACAAGGAGTGGATCCAGACAAAGAAAACAATTATGGGAACTGTTCTATAATTCTAATTACAAAGATCACTGCTCACAATGGACAGATTATGACCATGTTAAATATACAAATTAATTTTATGATTCATCGCATTATGCTCTAATGGCAGAAGATCTCTCCTTGATCTTGAGTCCTATAACTGAAATACTCTGCAAACACTAAGCCAACAAAATTCTCCATCATCAAGCTCTTTTGAAATTAATACTGTATGGGAAACGCTGGTGCCTGCAGACCAACAGAGAACTGAAGTATGTGTAGCTATTTGCCTTCTCTCCATTACCACCGTTAATTAACACAGGTTTCTACAGGTAAGCACCTCAAAGACAAAGCAAGGTAGAGCAAAAAAAATTAAGACAAACAAGGGAATAAATCAAGAGAAAAGATAACTATGGGTTGGCAAGATAAAAAAGCCCAGCTTCTTTCCATAGAATCGGCTTTTATATTCAACACCAGGCTTCACACTGAATGCCTATTCCTGGTAACTGTGCTTTTGAAGTCAGTGTCTTCTACCCTTACAGCACACACAGATCTCCCCAGGATCCCATATTATATATTCAATCCTGCTTGTTCATGGACTTGGATGTATAGATCACTTTAGGATTTTATTTAGTGAAAAGCAGTGCAAAATTTAAATCTCGGGAATCAAGGTACTCTTCCTTTTTATACCTTGCCCTGGCAAAGGTATAAAATACCTTGCCCAGTTTTGGATGAATAATTCATTAATATTCCAATGGGGAGAAAAAGAAGAAAGGGAAAAGGTACAAGAGTTTTTTCCTAGCAAGTAGAAAGTGTGAAAGAGTGAGTTTTCAGAGCAAAACCAACAGCTCATGTTTCAAAGAACAGCAGAACTGTAGTGAGGTATTTGTTGACAAAGGGACTATTTCACACTTCATTTGGAGCTTCATTTCCTCAATGCAAAAGATGGTTTAAAAAAGAAAAGCTTCAAAGAAACACATGAAAGTACTGAGAGGAAAAGACAGGGCTGACAGTACAGTGAGGGTCTTACACTTCTGCTGGGATTCTGTAACAAGCATAGTTAATCTTATGGCCTGGGATCACACTGTGGAAAAGTAATGAAAATACTGAATGCATCCAGAAATTCCATGTACCGGGCTCGATTAACTTCTCATAAACATAACTGGAAAATCTGACTGTGGTGGACAGTCTGAAGAGGGTTGGAAAGCTCATTCAAGTACTTAGCAAGTTGGTAGCTTTGCTTTCTCCCTCTTGACTTCGCCCATACCTCCCACCTGCAAATGTCACTACAAAACTGACTGGAGGATACACAGCTCTGCAAGTCGTTCCTGAAATAAAACCTCACCTGTCTAGTATCCTGCCTCAGAAGGTGTACATCCTGACACCTTGCTGAAGCTCTGGGTAGTGCCTGTGGGATGGATGACAAAGCACTCAAGGTCTGCGGGATGCTCCCGGTGTGGGATGCTTCAGCATCAGTGAAGGTGCTGGGCTTCCCCAAAGACAGTGACAGGGCTGAGAGGAAGTCATCCACTTTCTCTCTGGAAACAAGTCCTCAGTTGAAAGATGATCTGAGTGTCAAGTAGCTACAATGAAGTGCTAAGGGGCTGAGAGGACACTATAGAGGAAGGAAAAAAATAAGCAGTTACATACGAACCTCAAGTTGCCTTAGGAAATATTTCTGGACCACAGAGTTTTTTCTGTGGAGAAACAAAACCCAAAAAACAACAACAACTGAACACTGGAGAAAAAGCCAAAATCTTAAAATGACTAAATTTTCAAAGTCTCACACAAGAAAGTGACAAAGAAAAAAAACCTATAGCACTTTTCTGTCTCAGTTTGAGAGTTGGAAAGGGGAACTTAGCTGACAGGAATCTGAATGCTGAGGGCTGAGAACAGCATTTTCAAAGGACTGGAGGCTTGACATGAAATATGAGAGGAAGGACTGTATCAGTGTAGGTAAAATAATGCTTTGGAATAGACACTGAGAATAAAAAACATAGCAGGGGACTGAAATGTTCATGTTAGGTAAGGAAGGAAGAGAAACATTTAAAAAATTGGTTTTCAACTTTTCTCTTTTTACTTCCTGACATTCCTGCAGTTGTTCTCTAGGTATAAGCAATGCTTTGTAAACACATCAATGTGTAAACAAGTAAGTATTTAACTAATATTTAATTAGAATTGCATCTCTTCACTTTTACATTTAAATAAAGAAATTTAACTCCATGGGAATTGGAGTTCTTAACATACTTTAAGGACAGTTAGCTTCACTACTTCTTCCATTGGGGGAGATTATACAACTCATAAAATTCCGTGGTCTATTGCAACAGTTTTGTCCTCCGCAACACGGATTCTAGTTTCTAAAAAGATCCCATTATAGCAGCTTCCCTTCGCAGGGCTGAGGGTGAAAATAAGGCTTCTGTAAAGCACTGAAATTGAAAGTTCAAAACTAGAGTGAACAGAAAAACAGCTTATTAAAAAGCCCCAACAAAACATTAACTAAGAAACCCAAAAGAAACCCAAAAGCAAAACATCCGCTTCTGTTTCTGCCAGTGGAAACTGGAGAGCTCAATGTTTTGTTAACCTGTCTTCATACTTGTCTACTATTTGTATTTGTGGTTTGTTTTGGTTTTCTTTTCTTTCCCACATTTAATTGCAACATGAACTTTGCAGGCATGTCTTTGTTCAGGCAGGTGCGTGTCTCCCTCCTCCTTCCAGCTCAGGCAAATGCTGATTAAGACTCATGTGAATAAATACTTAGATGATGAGACAGGAACATGTACTGAGGTCTCCTCACCTAACAGCAATGAACAGTAGCAGGTAGGCAGATATACAGTAATGTTTTAGTAGCGCTAGGCTTCATCTCCAGACATCTCCTCTTACAGGCTGTAAACGAGCCTCAGTAATTTCATATTGTCAAGGACAGGGGCAGAATTTGTAAGCGAGATTTATCCATGACTAGGATTAGTAAAAAAAAGAAAAAAAGAAAAGAAAAAAAGAAAAAAGGACCTGAACTTCACAAATGACATGTCAGAGACACTGTAGCTGCAGCAACAAGCTCTTCTGCAAGTTTCTCAAAGGAGGGAAGTAATGGTAACCCCAGAAAGGATATACATGAATACAGAATTTGTCCATAATGGGGAAAAAAGGGAAAGGTGGACAAGAGAAGGTAAGTTTTAACACTCTTTTCAAATATGTGTGTCCCTCATGCTTTGCCATTTAGAGCTAGAAAAAGAAAAGCAGACAACCCTGAAGCCTTGTACAAGTATCTAGTGCACTGTCTTCAGCCCAAGTGACCAATGGTTTTGACAAAAGCTGACAAGACACTGGCTGCAGAGAGTTGGACTAAGTTGCAGGCTTGGTGAGACTGAGTGCTTCCCGTCACTCAGCAACCTCCTCTCCAGCAGCCCTGTGCCTCCTCACCTTATCAACAACCTGTGTGTGCCTATGTGAGACCAAACACTTCTACTGGGGCTGGGACGCTGGCTCCTGCACATATCCCACAGCATCTGAACACCTGTGGCCACTCACAAAATAAACCAACTTTGCTTCCAGATGCTGGAGTAGAAGTCACTGGTTCCTTTAGCAAAAGAAATCACTATCTTGCCATTGTGTAAAAAGTTGCAAAACTTACAGATACTATTTTGTAATTGACCCTATAACTAAAAAATACCAGGAGGTAAAGGAGGTCATTACAAGATATGGCAGAGGAGATTTCTTTTCACTGCCAGAAGAAACACAAAAAAATGTATTCAACAAACTTCTTTCTTTACAGAGTTAAAAATAGTAATTCAAATGTACTGACCATGTATTTCTGGCTAAGATCTGAGCTAACCTAGCTCTCCACAACTCGTTAAGAATACCAGTAATTCACTGGGTACCTTGGAGCCAGCTCTGGGCAGATGCCTGAGACAAGGTTAGGTGAGGGAAGGGCAGAGCCAGGCCAGTGGCCAGTGCTGCAGCAGGGCTCAGAGCGTGGGGCTCAGTGCCCACTGCGGAGGTGCAGCCAAGCACTGCACAGGCACCATCCTGCAACTACAGTCCTGCAACACCCTCTCTCTGGGTCCTTGCCTATAGTTTTCAGCTGCTCCCTCCTTGGCTCTTCCTGTGGGGCCTCATGCCCAGGGTGCCACAAAGTGCAGGTTTACCCCCTGCGCTGACTTGGCTCCTCAGCTCTGTCCCGAGCAGCGCTCACATTCTGCTTCTGGCCACGAAGCTGACTCGCTCCCAAGTCCTTCGGCCTACAGCCAGATTTTTAAACAAATGAATTTTTGTTTAAATTCATAAACCTGGCAGTTGTTTCTCTGTAGCTGATCCGGCTACTGTTTCCTGCTGCAGCATGCATATGCTAGAGTTCTTCCCATCTGGATTTTTTTTAAGTGTGGCCTAGTTAGTGACATCATCACTAATGACTCTCCAGTCATGGCTCTGCCACGTGCATTTTCCTTACCTCTATTTTTGGCTTTATACTTCCTTGAAAAG
Source organism: Laterallus jamaicensis coturniculus (assembly GCA_022605575.1). Lineage (NCBI taxonomy): Eukaryota > Metazoa > Chordata > Aves > Gruiformes > Rallidae > Laterallus > Laterallus jamaicensis. The sequence continues at coordinate 12,132,693 of JAKCOX010000005.1, forward strand.
ATCTCTTGATGCCAAGACCAATCTACTTCAAAACCATTTTCAACCATCAATTTGGTTCCTATTAGTCATGTACAGTATCGACAAAGGGAGCTTGCAGACTACAAACCCTTTGGAGAAGAATTTTGTCAACAAACCTAACCCGCAGAACAGTGACATATTACACACAGGGAAAGATCTATGGAAAGACAAATCCAGCCTGAACTACTTTTCTGGTACTGCAGGAGGAAAGTCGCTAACGTAATTTTCTGTCAAGGAACACATGTCAATGTAGAGAAATCAGGCTCCTATATTTTGAGTTTCTTTAATTATCTGCCTGCTCTTGGTACCTACACTCTTTATTTGCCTTCCATTCTCCTTATCCCTTGCTGTCTTTGCTGCCCAGCTCCTGGCATTTCTTCCAGTAACACTCCCTTGCCCCCCAGCCACCTCAAATTCAGTGCACTTGAAGAGGTGCTCAGCGCTGCGTAACATTCCTTGGGGTATGTGAGAAACCTGCCTGGGGCCAGCTGGTATGATGTAGGACCTCCATGAGCGTAGTGGTCAGCAGGGAAGGCTACCGTGCCAGCAAGGGCACTAGAAATCTCCCTTTAAAGTGACTGACTCCTCTTCCCAGGGTTAGGGAATGCTTCAGTGACTCCTACGATCCTTCCCATCCCAGGCTGCACACACATAACCCATGCCTTCTTACTGTACATTGCCAGAAAGTTTTTTTCAAGGTCTCTGCCTTTTCAAACCTAAGGCGTCATATCTCCAGTTAAGGTTGACATGCCAGCTTTGATGTGTAAGTGGCAAGGCCAAGCGTGGCCGAGCAGAAAAGCAGGTCCTTTTGGTTCAGTGACTAGATGCCATCCCATCTCATTGGGATCTCCTTTTCAGGTACATATTGCACAATCATCTGTAACTCTGCGATATGCACCTGGAACTTCTGGTCCATATCTTTAAACTAATCTCCTTTGTGCTTTTATCTAAAGCATACCTATTGAAAAACACTTTTAATTCTTCTCATTATTTTAAATTTACCTATTGAAACACAGCATTTCCAGATTCAAAGCCTCCTTCGCCACTCAAGAACACAAACTAGGACATGAATCTACAGGGATTCAAGAGACAGAATGCTAGGAAACAGGAGTATGCTCAAGTCTTGCTATTAATTACCAATTATCATTAAGTACTACATAAAATACACTCACCTGGGAGTTAAACCCTGGGACTGTGGCAGAGATACCCTGCTTACTGAACGGGGGTCTGAGAGACAGTTTCCTTCACCAGTATGCTGCTGCAACTAACATCTGAGGCAGTAGTAACTGTACGCAAAGAAATACTCCTCTGTGGGATTCTTGTCTGGGACAAGAAATGGCAAGATGGAAATAAAGGCAGAGGAGGAAACAGAAATCCTGAGGAACCTCTCATCTGTTTTTTTTTTGTCTGAGATAAAATGATGGCACTCTGAACCTTGGAAATTTCTCCACGTTTTTCTGTGAAGTGTGTATGCAGGTGTCTGCATGTGCACGAGGAGGGAACTCAGTTACGAGGAAAGCACAAAGAACAAGAAAAAATGTATCTGACAATTGTCAAATGAAACGGAACAGTAAAATCAATTTTCAACCAGGGGGTTTCACTGGTCCCAGGGAATGTGTTTTTCATCTTAGCCTCGATTATTTTTCAAAAACACCAGTACTTTGGTGACCCACCTGATTCTTCCAGTCACACACTTATGAACTGCATCCTTTTTTGACCTTCATGGACTTCATCAGCACATCAATCAGCCTACGACATCAATCTCTGCTTAGTGTGAGATGGAGTATGTTTAATTTGCAAAGGAGCCACAATGAGAACTCAGTTAACAAAAGCAACCAGGAAGATACATTTAAATAAACATGACTCCTGCCATAAAGGAGAGAAAGATTGCTGCGTGCACAAGATGACTCTTGAAATTCTGTCTGTGCCGTCTCCTGCTGCTGTCTTCCCCCAAATGGGAAGTGGCAAATAGTGTGGCCCAGAAACCTGCAAGACACGTCGAGCACTACCTAGAGGAGCTGCATTTCATTTCCAGAAGGCTGCAGGTGTATTTTTCACAGCTGCCCAAGTAGATCCAAAGCTTACACATGGAACAGGAGACCAAATTCTGGGGCTAAGACCTACCTCGTTAGTGGAGCTATATATCAAACCCCAGAAAAAGCAGTCACATAGACAAGCACATCAATTACATAATTACCCTCCTGGCGGCAGTTCAGTTTCTTCTGCTTCCATCGCATTTATATTCAGTTTAGTTAAAAACTCCCTGTACATCTATGTATGTTTCTCCACGCTTTTCTTATGCATAATTGCTGTTTGCTTTATGTTTGTGAGCTTTTACACCCTCTCGCCCATGATCTGTTATTTAAAAAAAAGGAATACACTTGCAGAGCGTTTAAAGGAGAGACATCTATTCAGAGAAGGGGGAAAACTGCCGTGTATGCAAAACAGTGCAGTGACAAACAGATGAAATCATTAGGTATTCATATTCTATCCTGTAACTACCTTTGTATCCAGCTTTTGAAGAAGGGAAGGAAAACAGAAAGATCATTTAAAAGATCACTCCCAAGAAGAATAAAAATGAAATGAAACCAGCTCTTGCAGCCAGATTTTTCTTATCAAATCCTTTTCTTCCACCAACTTTGCCACATGAATACCTGGCAGGTGCATCTCTTTCTAAGCCTCCAGACAGGGGCGCAAAGCCTCTCCACAGTGTGCCGATTTAGCTGGGAATGGTGACAAACCGGTGTCTCTCTTCTCTGCCCCTTCATTCTCACTACATTGCATCCAAGCAGATTATTCTTTTGGGGATGTTTTCCAGCCAGTCTTTTCCTGCAATGCTTTTTTCTGGCAACGGCAGCAACTGGTCCACCCAAGCGCCAGGAAAGGAACCAGCAGTTAGGCAAAAACGTGATTGCAGCTGGCAGAGAGCAGCAAACAAAGCAGGCTCATGGCATGCTGTTTGGAAGACAGTTCTTGCAGCTTATGCTACTGTCATATTTAGATTAATGATGCATTTTATTTTCTAAATAAGCTAAAATCCCACTCTCCTTCCCCTCTCGGTCATACACACACACACACAGATGCTTTCATCACACAGTTCCCTGTCTCATTATGTGCAATTTAGCTGCAGCTCACTACAAGTTGGTCAAGTTATCTTTTACATTGAACTGAGGAATTTGAGCATCAATAGGCCTTCAGAGAAAGGTAGAATCCTGGGCCTTTATACCTGCCTAATCAATCTTTCCTTGTTAAGTAGCACTAAATATCTTTGTTTAATTCATCAACTCAGATTAAACTTTCTCCCAAAGAGAGTGCATTTTTAAAGGAAGTGCAACATCATCTCTGACCAAATCACCTTCATACAAATTTAAGAGCCAGACCTGGTTAAATGTATTTTACCAGCTTTTAGAACAGAAGAGAAGACTGAAGAAAAAGGTTTTTAAATGGTGGTTAACAAAACATTCCAGCGGTGTTCAATGACTGAATAGACACAGAAATTAAAATGTTTCCCAATGGCACTGAAATCATAGCACAGAAATGGAGACAAACCACAGCCAGTATTTGTGTCTGCTGTCCCAGTTCCACCCCACAGTCTACTAGGCAAGCCTTCTGATTGTGCCAAAAGATCAGCAGAAGTCCGACAGCTCTGACATGAAAACAGAGGTCCAGAAGTTCAACTACATCACTCAAATTGGATTCTTGGACTGCAAATCTGTGCAGTTCCTAAAAATTACAGCCTGAAATCTCTTGTTTTGTATGTGTGTCCTCCTGAAGTACCTAGTTCCTGGGAGCTAAGCAGCACTTAGTTCTTCTAACTGATCTGTATGCACCGTATTTCCCAAAAATACAAATAACCAAGAGACCTTTTTTGTAAAAAAAACAACCAACCCCAAAAATCTAAAACCAAGCTCCTTAATTGTTAGCAGATAAAAGTATTTATCTGATTTTCCTCTCAGTCATGACCACTGGCAACAGTACACTCAACGCGGCAACTGCGGAGTACAATTCCAAATGGGGAACACCCACTCTCCTGGGTCCAAATCTTCCTGACTTTTGGTGCTCTGTGAGCTACTGATTATGGGCTACTGTTGTACTGCCCAGACTTATCAGAGGAATTATCAAAGTACAAAATGAACAGGTATCAAGGATCCATCACTAGCATCAGGCAAATTACCCATCACTAAAATCCTGACAGCATGTCTTTCCTGTTTTCAGGGGAGAAGGCTAGATCCTTACCTCTACCTGCCTATTTTTTCATTTTAAACCCATTTAAAGGGTGTTATAAAAACAGATTCTTAATATACACATGATATTTACTCCTTAGATTGTACACCTCTTGGCCAAATTCTGGTCTCATCTACATCCTGTCCTGTTGATAACTGTTTTCCAAGTTCATCCTTAACATTTCAAAGTATGGGATATCTCATGAGGAAGCTCAGACTCATAAGGTTTTAATTTTATCCTGCTGGGGCTTGCTCTCACCTAGGCACTTTACATGTTACTCAAATCCTCAGTGTGCAACAGGAAGTACTCTGAAAATGGACCAAAGCTATTGCACTGGAAACTCTCCAAAACCAGATCAATAAGTATTGGGGAAGCTCTTGGTGTTTGCTCCACCCTGAAGGGATTGCAGGTCAATTCATTATCACTACTGTGATGTTACAAGTGTTCTTCTTACCCAAGCCTCCATGTTAATGAACCTTGTTGCATCTTAAATAACAACCCTCACAGAAAGAGTAAGTACTGTACATTCCTTGGACCTGATAAAGACTATTGGTCAATGTTCAAATTAAAGAAAAGGAACAATCCAAAAGATACAGGAAGTTGAATGATTTCTAGAAGCTCTACCAAGAATGATATACACCTAGTCAAGTTCATGTTCCAGCTTTCCATTCTGGTCTCCTATTAACTGCACTCCCTTCTTAAAGGTTTTTTTTTTTCAGTGTTCTATGGAGCAGAATCTCATGAATGTGAGTAAACAAAGCCATCTTTTGTCTGCTATCATCCACTTGTTTGTATTTTTGCCATTTAGATGCCTCTGCAATGACAGATGAAGACAGTGAATTGTACTTATTTGTATTTGCTTCTGAGTAAATTCAAAGAAAAATTATTCCATTGCTGTAATAACTTCCTTAATAGGCCTGAATCACTAAGCACATCATTATACATAAGTAGAGCTAAGGAAAATATGCTCAGGAATGAAAAAAAAAGGAACCATGTCATCCAAACGGTGTAAAGGACTAGCTAGAAAAGTTGAATATGCTTTTCTTGCTCAAGGTTTGGTATTATTAAAGCTACGGTGGTGCTTCCTGGGAGAAGGCAGCCTGAGGATGTGCTACAGCATCTGCCAGGGTCAAAATCATTCTGACTCTTGAAACACTCAACTTAAACACCCTTAATTGTACACTGGAGCATTTGCACAGAGATAAGTACCTTTATTTTGTTAACAGTTCTGATTTATGCCACGAAGCAGGTTTCTGAGAATCAGGACTACTTTTCAGTAGATTTTTGATGCACTTTTTAAAGGTCCTGAGTAGCCACTGTTCCCTCTGAAGGAAGAGTTACAAGCGCATCTCTCAGAAAAGACCATGCATGCAGCCAAAGTTAAATCACTGAAGGTCAGAGCTGCTAACCTGGAACTTTCCAAGTATCAGGTAGAGTAGGCATAGTAATGTCAATCTCCACATTAAAACTGACACAACCCGGAGCAGTGATATGCAACAGACCAACCAACGTGGTTAAAGCAAGCAAATGAATAGTCACAGCTATGCAAAGGAGCAGGTCTTCAAAATGTGAAGTTTGATGCTTTTTAAGTTTTTTTTTCCCTTTCAGTCTGTATTGGGGAAGAAAAAAATAAGCACACAGATAAAACTGTCAAACTTTTCACCTAAACTTGGCCAGAACCAAACCAAACTGATCCAAATACTTCACTACTAGACTTCTGTTCCAAAGAACAGGGTAGTTCAGCAAAAGAAAGTATTCCTGAACAAAAATAGCACCAATGACTAGTGTAAACAGCTTCAGCCCCCAAAATGTGCCACTCTGCTGTGGTGAAAGGCTGTGGTCAGGTACCTCAGTGCACACCCCTTCCAGGTGACCACCGATAGGCACTGCAGCACCCTTCAGAACAACATGCCCTATCCAGCTCTCCCCACCCTTCCCAAGAGATTCAGGACTGTGTTCCAGCTTCCACAGGAGTTACTAAGGAATGGCATATACCAAAAACCTACGGTGTAACTAGAAAAAACACATTTATGTCAAAGTGTGCGATGCCAGTCTGGGGATTTTTAAAATACTTTTTTTCCTGGGAGCTCTCTGGGTGAGATAACGTGCTATATTTTAGCTGTTTCTAAAAGATAACATCAGCTACACTATGACGTGTTCTGCATAGGATTGGCTCTTACTTCAGTATTTCCTGTTCAAATACTCCACGTGTGTTCATTTCTTAACTTGAATGTCCCAACTGGGAGTGGAAGGTGGAGGGTAAATCTGCAGAAGTTTCTGCCCTCAACTCCTCTTGCATTTTTCCTGGAAATTGCAGACTGGATGAGATTAAAACAGGGTCAAGCCAGGCATCCATTACTGTGGGAAAACTTAAACATGCATTTTGTGCAAAGTGTACCCTACTATCAAGCACATTTCTTACCAATAAGATGAATATTGCCATTAAGTAAACAAACGAAACAGAAAGCCCCCACCCAAATCTCTCTGTCCCAAGCCCCGTTTAAATGCCTAAAAGGATAATTTCACAGTGACAGAAGTCACCCCACACTCCAGATTCTGACTGCACTAATCTACCACACTGCATTTTGTATGTCACTCCATCAGTGAGCATTTTCTCTACATTTCAGTAATCAACTAAAGTGACGAGCTAGACAGGATCTTTTTATGGCAAGGAAGCAAGTGCACTGGCATTCAGACAGTAAAGCTTAATCTGGAATTAAAGCCTGTGACCGTGCCTTAAACGCCACTTCCACTGTCCGTTCACATTATTTTCTCCAAAGTTTTTCCCTCCAAAAGAAATATATGATTTTTGATTTGTCTACCAGCATGTCAGAGCTAGAGTGCATTTGTTTTAGATCAGCTTTTTGGGTGCCGTTAAGACGTGTTCCGATCATTCCAGAGCTAACTAGTGAAACCATCCTAAAATAGCACTGTCAAGAGCTTACAAGGGCAGACGGGTCATCTCTGCAATAAAAAGGACTTGTTGAAGAGCATTTCTGATTCAAGCAGAATTCTCAATTGATGCTAGGCAAGGCGCTTACAGTTTGATGTGGAGCCACAGGTGCTCTGCACCTGAAAGAATTGTTCTAGTTAAGCATGGGAAAAAAACCCAGCTCTATATATATATACACACAAACACACACACACATACACATATGCTGTGGCTTTCATTACCAGATTAAATGGCATTCAGAAATAGATCAACAGTGTTGACAGACCGCTGAATTTCATTTTACTTTGTGATCAAAATATATCCCACTGTTATTTTTATCACGGATCCCAGATATGGATTATTTTTTCAGGTCTGAATTTGATGAAGTGCCCAATAAATAATACTCTTACATACTTTAAGCTATTATAGCTACATGTTGTTTTATAGCTATTGCACTGGGTGTATTTTTTTAAAAGTCAGTAGCCCATGAAATAGCTATATACATAATAAACAATGTTGATGCCATATATATATATATATTTTCAAAATAAAATAGCCCTCTGCAAACAAACCACAGACTTACACAAACACACCAAGGCTGCTAGACTATACAAGTAAGTCCGTAGTAGGTACATGGGGTTTCTAAGGAAATTGCTTTCTTTCTTTGGCTCTCAGTAATATATACTAATGCTAATACTCGCATTTCAGACTGCAGTAAGACCTGGTTTTTTTACAGACAGTTCTATTCTGCAAGGGATTTCAGAGAAGAGATGCACATGAAGTTGTTACCAGTTCTTTTCAGTAACTCGCATATCCAGTGATCTAAAAGTAAAATTATCTCTCACATTTACCAAACAAAGGAGCAATCCAAGCTTTATTCTGGCTGTTAAGCCTTGGTATACTTCCAGGACTCTCCAGACACACGTGCAGCTAGCTCAAAGGACAACTGTTCCCCACTGCAGTAACAGACACAGGCTTAAGCACACAGGAGCAGCCACGACTGAGCTTACTGCTGACACACCATTATCATCTGCTGTGTTAACTTTCAAAACCTCACAGAAAACTACTGTAACATGAATTAATTTGACCGTATACAGGGAAGATGTCTTTAGTAGAAGAAGATATGGTACTGAATCTACTTTACACAATTGAGGCTCCCTGTAAGTAGTAAAATGGAATAATTTTTTTCTTGTCTTGCCTCACACATCAACCTTTTCACTCTAGGGGCACCTGGGTGTTTTCAGGACTGAGCCGCAGTTTGTAAGACTCAGGACTATGATCAAATGGAGATATAAACTTAGTGTCTTAAAATGGCATGGATTTGAACGTAAAAAATTAGCATTTCTTGCTAAAAGGTGATTTATTTATTTTTTTTACACTAGTAGTACAGTATATTTGCATCAGGTTGCAAATAACTTTAATTGTGATTCCAAACTATCACAAAAGGAAACTAAAATAGAAAGACTTTCTTTTTAAAAACTAAATAATTTCACATATTGGAACTGTGAATTTTATCTCAAGGTGCAAAAAGATACAAAAACCCCTGTGCAGTCGTTTGGTTTTTTTTTTAACTCCAGTGCATGGACATTGCCTTGTGAGGAGCCATTATTTGCACAACAGATTTTTCATGATCACATTCCAAGTTTAGTAGCAGTTTACTGACTTTGCTACTTTTTTTCCAGCAAAGCAATTCCTTCACAAATACAATAAAAATGACAACTTACATTTTATGCTTAGAATTATGGGTATCACAATTCTTTCACTCAGGAATGTTAAAACACGGAACAAGACTACTTTTATTTAGCTAATCAGCAACCTCCAGTCTTATACACTGGAAGAGCGCCAAATGAGCCAGGTGGGGTTTTCGCCCATTATCAGGAGAAATCAACTTCTGGACTAAGGGTAAGAGTGACAGCTTGAAGCCTAAAAGCCACGTTAAGACACAGTTACAAAAAACAAACAGGGAGGGATTAATGGAACTGCCCTATCTGCCCCAGTGTACGGATAGGGAGATGTTGTAACTAGCACTGTAATTCCAAGCAACATGCAAAGCAATTCAGCTTATGGCACAGAAAGAGTTCTGTTAAACACACTCACCCGGAGTACAGTAACTGGAATTGTAAGAGGTTATAATTGGAGTTCTTGTTCATCTAAAATGAAAACCTATTTCACCCTATTAAATTCTGACAGTACGACATTTGCATGTACTGAAAGGCTGACAGCTGTAGCATTAGAACACATCTCAGAGCCCTCCATGTCTGAAGTATTGTGTGATTACCTTCTTTTCGAATTTCACAGGGAAATTCAAACTCGTTTTCTTCCTATTAACGAATGTACAATGTTATATTTACAAGCACTGCAGAAAATGAGGAGTTTGTGACTGACCTACACTGATACTCTGCGTGGAGGAGATGGGAAACAACCTGAAGAGGTTACTGTTCAGAATTCTGCTTTAGCTTTGCAGAAATACAACATGCCACATTTTCTTCCTCACTGAGGACAATTAACACCTCCCAAATGCTTCTGCATCACAGGACCTATCTGCACCACAGCCCTCAATAAAGGTTTCACAGGGGGCTGGAGAGGGTTCTCTAACTGGCATGAAAAGTACAGACAAATATAGAATCACAGAATCTCCTGAGTTGGAAGGGACCCATAAGGGTCCAACTCCTGGCTCCACGCAGGGCCAGCCACGTCAGAGCATGGGACTGTGCGCATCATCCAGATGCTTCTTGAACTCAGACAAGCTCGGTGCTGTGACCCCTTCCCTGGGGAGCCTGTTCCAGTGCCTGACCACCCCCTCAGTAAAGAACCTCTTCCTAAAATCCAACCTAAACTTCCCAGAGCAGAAGGAAAACCACTAACCATGAGATCCACAGTGCAGACAGTTGCGTTATTTGTGCTTTGCCTTGCTCAGGGTTAAGTCACAACCTGAGGGACCCTTTCATAGCATGCAGATGCATGGCAAGCAGACATCCGTGATCTTTAACACTGGCAGCTCCTTTTGCCTCCTCTGTCGGTAGGGATACACAGAGCTGCCTACTTGTCAGGCTTTGCTCCTGCTAGCACAAATAACAGTAAGAGTGAAGATACAGAGGGTGGGTGTTCATGTGCATTAGTAAACAGAGTAGGAGAGGCAAAGAGTAGAGTCTTGCTGCTGATGCAGGTGCCACTGATGCTGTTGAATACTCACTGCTATTACCACCCCTTCAGGATAACACGGCCTTGCCTCAGGGGTTATAAACACACCTCTGTTTTCTAGGTGAGCATACTTTAAACTGGCTTGTGGGACAAAGCTGGACCCCAATCTGTCATTGGGTATTCATTAAATTAATGTTACATCCGCATGTGCGGAGCAAAACTTAATTCCACAGATCTAGAGAAGAACAGGTACTTCTTTTCAGAGTATTAAGAAAACCACTTAAAATACTTGTAGAAAATTACATTTCAAATACTCCAGTCCATAGCTTTCCTTTTCTACTGAACACTACCAAACATTATAAGATAATCTTATATAAGACTATGAACCTATGATATTTTTGCTAGCTCATGAGCATTCAGCTGGGGAAATGAGTATGAACAGAAGTAAAATCACCTTATCAAGTATAATCAAATCACCAAATTGTGGTGAAACAGAAAAGACCTTAGGAAATGCCCTAATCCACTCATGGTCTGGTGATGATTCCTGTCTTGACAAATAGTTCATACCTTTTCCCTTCCTAAGGATTTCTACTACAGCCCACATTCCTGTATTTCTCTTCCGCTTTATTTTTGCTGCTATCTGTTCTTCTTTGGCAGCTCCTGCATTAGTCTTCTGGCTCTCCAAACATCTGTAGCTTTTTGTCATTTCTATTTATTTCCTCTTTCTCAGCACTCATCCCATTTGGAGCTCTGAGCAGCTCCATAACATGCACGCCTGCCTTCTCATGAGGCTGTTCTCCTGGCAGCAACGTTGGCAACAAGCCGCCAGTGAGTCAATGAAACTGTGTGGAATGATGGCACAGCACATGTAATTTTGAGACAATGCACTACACAATAAGGAAACCTGGCAATGTGTTATTAGCCTCCTGCAGAAGGCTCCTTGTCATAGACCCTGATACCACAGGGCTCTTGACTGTAAGCCCAACCTTAGAAACAAGTTGTCTTTGACCCCAGATGAGACTATTTAAATGATCCGAGTCTGCTGTGCTACAGGTGGCCTTAGTGACCTGAAACACATGCATCGGAGAGTCACTGTACTAAAAGGACTTTTTATGAAGTGTAATTTTATAAACAAAATAAACAGCTGCCTTGAGCCATAAACTGCTCTCCTACAAGCAGCTACCAGCACTGCTAGCACTGTATATGATGCCTCAGTATATATGACACTTAGAAAAGGAATACTGGAACCAGAAGTGGAATAAGATCACACAATACCATTTAATAATGCTCACCTCCAGTCTTTCAATGTGGTAACTAATTCTTCTTCTTCTAGACCCAAAAAAGAAATGAATGCATTCTTCTTGCATTAAGATGTAATCATTTCAGCATAAATATACGCTTAACAAGATTTTCTGATAATAGATATTTTTACTAACATTGCTTTTCAGCTGGTGATGAACAGCCTGACAATAAGCCAGTACTGACTTAAGAACCCAATACCAGCTTTTTAACCCCTCATCCATGCTAACTGACCTCAGAGGCAAAATACCTCTTTGCTAATCTGTACCTACTTTGTAACATTCAGTGTTTTAAAAGCAGTACGTAATGAAGGTTGTGGCTATTCCCTGGTGTTTAGACTTTTTGGTACATTTTCCTGATATACAAAGGCCCCATCTCAAATGCAATGCAAGCACGTCTTTTAAATGTAAAGTATGTACTGGACTCTGTGGGAGATCAAAACAGCCAAAAGTAACAATCCCTGTTCATGCAATACTGAGGCCAAGCACTGTGATGCTATACAGATCTTCTGCTTTGCTTGATGCCTATTCAAATAAAATGTGGAAGCATATTAAGTAGCATTTTCAGGATATTGCAACTCCTATCTGCAAAGAAAAATAAAACCCTTTAAAACTGCTGAGAAAACTGCTTTTCACACTTCACTGTGGTCAGTGAATGCCTTTACTTTTTATCTCCACTTTTTATGTTGCTGCCATTTTCACCTTTGCCAAGCCTGCTAACAAAACTACAGAGAAAATAATCTTAATGAACTAATGGTACATCTGTGACAGTGAGACAGCACAGGACTAAATCGAGTCTATAAAAGGATTTTAATAATTTAAAATGCATTTTTAAATGTCCAGAATCTTAACCAAAGAGAGGTTGATTCACCAAGTTTTATTCAAAGTTGAGTAACTGCTTTAGAACTATGTTTTCTGTTTGTTTGCAATGATTTAATATCAGTTTTCTTGTAAGTTAACAGAACAAGTAGAGAAGGATATGGAGAAGACGCTGTCCACTGCCTAGACAGTGTAATACAGGCAGAAACTTAATCAGGTAATTCATTGCCATTAGTGAAAGATGTACAGTTGGGTACTCATGTACTAGGCTGACTGGATACACCCCCGTAACATAAGGATTTTCCAGTGAGACTGAACTTGAAACCTGCAATGGTTCAGGTCCACAGTTCAGACAGAGGCAACAATTCCAGGGCAGGACTGACCTGGACTTTGAGTTTCAGGCAGCTTATCACAATTGTGACATGATTTGCAATGTTCAGTTTCCGCTGTTTAAGTGAACTTAAATACATAGGTCTGAAGAGCATCTTATGATCTGCAGAGATTATGGGAAAGGGGATCAGAAAAACCTAACCGTTCCCTGAAGCAGCCAAGAGGAAGTAAGCTGTTACATACATGAATGACATGTTGAAGAACATTTATTCTGAATTTTCATTGAAAGCATAAAGGAAAGAAGGAAGCTGCATACAGGGAAAGATGCAACTTCTAACCTTGATCAGAAAAGCTTACTTGCTGTGCAGATTATTTATAGCTCCTTCACATCTGACTGGGGTATGGACAGGAGATGAACAGCCATGCCATGTGAAAAATGAGCATTTGTACATGCTATTTGGAGTCATTAACATCCTCACCACCAGAGCAGATCTACCTGGGATGCTGTCACAGACTTTCCAGCATAAGTTACTGTCTTCCCTGACTTCAGCTACCTTTCTTTGAAAATCTCCCCCCACACTTTAAAATGTTTTGGATAGAAAGACAGACAGACATACTAGATATAGCTCTACTGCACGTCAGAAGATTATGCTGTTTCAACAAGCTGCTGCTACTGAAACTGTGCAAGAAGATTAGAGACCACCCTTAGAAAAAGCATTAATTAAACATCAACACGCAAGCACATAGCTAAGAAAGAGCAAACACATACCCTGTAATAGTGTGGCATGACTTGAAATCACAGAATAGAAAGGAAAGCAACTAAAAGCTAGGAAGAACCACTAATGGGACAGGAGGTCACGAAGGATATGATAGATACTCTACAGGAAGAGACGGCTCGGCTGGAACAGTGAAAATCATCAAGCCAGCCAAAGCAGAGGGCATGCCAAGATCTGGGGAGCGGGAAGCTGCAGCTGGTGTGATAGAAGCACGGTCAGAAACAACCCAGCACGAACATCCTGAGGACGTATGGCAGGGAAGGACTATGTCAGCACTCTGAGCCCAGGAAGCTGGGGCATACACATTATATGGACAGTCCCGCGCCCACGTATGATATTCAAGTTATTTACATTCATTTCAGCCCATTGGTTCTCTCAAAAAACTATCAGCTGTTTTTCTGTAGCTCAAACCACTTTGAATGACATTTGAATACACAACAGATTTATGTTCAGGGCCTTCCTCTAAGCTGGAAGTTGAATCCAGAAGCAGGGGAATCCTTTCTCGACTGACCTCAGATTAGAAAGCCGCTAAGGGGCTTTTGAGCTTTGCCCGCACACTACTGCTCTGTTTCGCAGACAGTGTAATAAACACAGCTGCACTTGATACTCAGCTCCAGAGAGGATCCATATGCAGTTCCATCGCGCACTTTCCTTGGGATCAAAGCCATCTTACAAAGTCACTGACCCGCCCTCCTCACCAACAGCTCCTTGCTCCTGCTGCAGCACCACTCACCTACTGTTCAGCTGGGCCAACACGCTACTAAGGGACTGCAGGGCAAATCAGGACTGACTTGATCTAACACACAAACAAGATTTTCTTCTTTTTAATTAAAAGTTAATTTTGGAACTGCAGTATGGGAATGGGAAACAAGTAGCTTGGAAAAAGGCAAGGAGGAGAGCAAGGGGTTGTGGGGAGCAGTCTCTCTCTAAGATGGTTATTCTTCTGAAGAAAATACACTGGGTCATTAACTCTTCTGTTGTCTCAGGGCTTCCATGGACAATCTGCAGAATGTCCTACATAGGGTCTTCAGGAACACAAGAAAGCAGAGGCTGTGCCAGGGACACAAGAGCAAGAAAGACCAAGTAGACTAGTGCAAAACTTCTAACGCTGTGAAAAACTATACATACACATATAGGTCTCAAAAACTTTAAATGTTCATTAACGTGATCTTGCAGGTTTGTTTCAAAGGGCATTTTCCATTTCAAGTCTGTCTTCTCGGAACAGTGACAAAAACATTTTCTAAAAAATAAAGGTTTTATGCCTTATGTATAGAAATTACAGTAAAGACAGCCACTGCTGTGAGTGCTGTGACTAAAAAGGCAGCATTCCCTTCTTCAATGCTTCCCTCTAACTTTTAATGTCTCCTAAATTAGAACCAGTAAATTACCATTAGTATAAAACAGGCAATTAGTGCCTCATAGCATCTGGCTACTTGCAGAGTCAAGTCAAATGCAGTGCACAAGAGGCTGCATTAGAACCTGAGATCGGTTTCATTCATGTTACAGAAATATATTAATCTCATCACCTGGAACTCACTGTGCTGATCAAGAAACTGATTTGTAATGCTAATAAACCTACTGTTCCTTTGATGTAATCCCAATCTAGTAATTTGTCCTGGTCAAAGTCATAGAAAATACTTTGCAATCATTATGCTCAAATAAACCATTACATTTGTATCTTTGAATACCTTTAAAACTAACAAACCACACAAGGGAAGCCAACCTCCTGGCACTTGCTGCATGGGAATTCAGAACACCGCCTCTCAGACCACCCCCCATACTTTTAGGCTGGGCTGACAGTGAGCTTTCCCTGGTTACGCTCCCAAAGACAGCTGTAGGCACCCTTACCAACAGTCCTGATCTCTGCCCCTGCCAGTGTTAAAATTAGCCACCCAAGGTGTTTGTGTGTATTAGACACCTTTCACTAGTATCAGGATATCAGCAGATGAAACACCATTCCGTAGCTGGAGGTGTCCAAAGAAAAGGTATTATTTAAGTTTTCAATTTAACATGAAATCTCATTATTTCAGTAGGCAGGGAGGGACACAAGGGAAAAAATGCATTTACTCCAGCTACAGTTTAATACAAGCATTAAGCATTAATCTCCTGGATTATGTCCCCCCTCCACAACTGTGGGGTTTTTTTTGACATTTACAAAACTATGAATTCAAGTAGAATTTCAGATTTAAAATTATAACATATTTTAAAAAATGAATTACAAGAAAGCTTATGGAAGAACCAAATACAAATGGACTTCAGTTAAGCATGAAGGAAAATTTCAGAGAGCCTTGTTCTAAAAGAAATTCCAACCAATCTCAGTGGGAGTTCAAGCATATGGAAAGAGTAAACAGAGAACCAAAACTGGCAAAGAATAAGCTTGGAGGAGCAAGGTGCTGTGGGGATGGGGACGATCTATTGCTCTTCCTACTCAACGAAGGGCACTCTGGAAGGCAGGACTCTGCTCCTCACACACAGTAAGATCTGGCTACTCCATCCTTCTTGTCAGGTTCTCCATTCTTAAAATCTAAAGTTATTTATTCACTTTTGTAATGAAAATTATCCTCAATTTAAAAAAAAAGTAATTACATGCACAAGTTCTACCACTTACAGATCCTTCCTGCAGAGACACATGGGTAAAAGAAGTGGCAAGTACTGCATTATCTAATTGTGAACCTCTCCTTAATTAAATGTATTTGTTTGCTACCTGGATTCTTGTTCTGCATTGTGATCCACCCTGTGAGCCGCTGCTCATACACGCAGCCCAATGAAATTTAAGGAGCACCATGTGTGCGCAAACATACACCGAGTAAAGCTATAAATAGATCAAGCAAGTTCATTACATGCATGAGCATTTTCAGCATGAGGGCCTAAGACTGTACAACTGATCTCTATAGGTTCCCTACAAACCACCTTTTAGCAGAGGAGCTAAACACTTGAACAGAATTCTTTCATTTCTTCTGCGAGCTCCTCATGGAGCTTGCATGTCCAGATGGAGAAGAACGCAGAGACCACTCTCTGACTCATTTCTAATCAAGCAGTTGGAACAATATGGGAACAACATTTATTTCATTTTTGTACCCAGAAATTATGAGAAACTCATCTCCAGATGGAATCTCTTGCTTCTAGTACTCTGAAATGCTAATGAATAGAAGGCAAATTTCTGTCCCCACTGTGTTACACCTATGCCAGTACAAGCTGCAGCACTGCATTATGAGGTGGCTGTGTAGCACATTTAAATTCTGAGACCTTAAAGGTTAAGGACTAGAGCTGCCTGAGTCATATTTTTGTTTCCTCCCTCTCTCCTCAGTCCCCTCCAAACCACAAAAGAGCACAGAAAAGGGAATTCATTAAAGCTGTCCAGTAATTTTTAAAAGCTCTCCTTGCCCCCAGTTTTTTCCACGCTCTGTACAACTGTGGTTCAAATAAACCCAAAATAACCAGCAAGAGTACAACCACCATGCCATATGGACTCAAAATAGCACTGTTTACATCTATATAGATCATTCATTGGTGAAATTACTGTATCAGGTACCTACATGTCTTGGCTTACCTGTGAGATCTAGACCAGATATGGGTTATCTGCCCTGGCTGACCTCCCTGGAAGAAGTCATTATTTTTATAGATACATGTATGTGAATAAGGACATGGGAACATATGCTCACATCTGTACCTATGGGTAAAGGATTAATTCTACTGCCTCCTATAAAAGGGTTTTTAGATGCCTACAGGGAAGTTATGTGCATAAATGGGTCCAAATCTGTTTCAAGCAGGCAGAGTCCTTCCTCTGTGCTGTTCCTTTTATAGGAACATCGCAATACAGACTTTGCTGCTGACTATTCAGTCAGAAATAAATTCCTCTTAGCTCATACTTCTCAGGCAAATTCACGATGCTCTACTGAAGCCACCTCTTCAGAGTGTGTTGCATGTGCTCATATTTCTAAAACAAAGCATTTGTCAGAGTTACCTGTCAGCATTTGCAGGCTTCACGTTTTTGCCCACGCTACCTTTTGTACAGCTGTGACTGATGTTGTTATATGGTTCGTTATATGGTTTCCACAATTGCTCTGTGAGATTTAGGTAAGCTTGGAGGATGATGAAAACAAATGCACTTAACATAATGCTGATATGACACTACATTGCTAATTAGATCCCTTAACTTTAATACTCAAATGCCAGTGTAGATCTCTTTATAGCACCTGCTGATTATAAGGGTTTTCCATGCTGGATCAATCCATGACAGACAAGGTAGGTGCCAGAGTCCCATACTGAAATCTGATTATCTGTACGTGTCCAGAGCGAGAAATTTCAGATTAGAGTTCTGGAGTGAATGTGAATTTCATAACGTCAAATGATTTGAAACAAGAATTTGATATGAAACTCTGCAGGATCCAAGATGTTCAGAAAATAAATCTTGCACCAAACTTAGTAAATTTTAGTTTAGTGCAGAAGACACAGTTGAAGATGTGAAGGGTTTTTATTTAAGTTCCACAGCTGACTCCTAACCAAGGTTTTAAACAGATCTTCACTTCGAGGGTAGTTATTCTCTGAATATGCCACTCAGATGCTGTATCATGCTGTTGAAGACATTTACATGCTATTTACGTGCCTGTGTTTTTTAAAGTAGAGGGGAGTGAAAAAACAACAAAAACTCTCAACAACAAAATACAACACAGAGGCTCCCAGGGAGGAATGCTAGCCATAACTATTGGAAATTTTCCTCTGCTGATAATAATCCTGCTTATATATGTCTACGTTCAGATTGCATCAGAGACCAATTCTGCCCACATGTGAGAGGACATGAAAGGAGGGTAATTTTATTTACCTTGGTTCTTGCACGAAGGCTTATGTTCTCTCTCTTCATTTAGCTTTTATGCCTTGTATGACTCAGTGCCTAAGTATGAGCAGATCAGAACTACAAGCTTAAATCGTGAACTTCAGTTACCCTGTAATTTCGATGCTGAATCACCTATCTGGATCTCTCCTTCGATTTCTGATACTTTTATGTAATTGTAACATTTCTGTTAAGTATAGCTGTGTATTAGATATTCTTGTCTGCATTTAGCCTCTTACAATTAATTTGGACCAAAGAGATCAAAAGGCAAAGTGTCTTTAGGATATGGCAATGCCTACACTGAGAGACCTCTAATTAGCAAACATCTCTATTAGCAAAGAGATTCTCCGTAAGACTTTCAAAGGAGCTAAACAGTCACAGATTTCCAAAATGAAGGTGTAGTAAAAACTGAAAATAAGCCATTTGCAGCATAAATCGCACAATTCAATGTCTTGTCATCAGATGCTGAAAAGGGAGAGTGATCTGAAGCATGTTATTGGAGCCAAATGAGATTAACACAGCAGCGGTTTTGAAAATCCCACAAGCTCTCAAAACAGATCAGCATCACTCAAAACACAATATGCACATTAGAACAAAGGCACTGAAATCGACATGCAGTAATGCCTGCACTGTGGTCTCTTCAGGCAAACCGTGGATTAAGAAAAGTCAACAACCAACCACATATTCCAAAACCTAAAAATTAATCATCTGTTCGGAGTAAGTGCAGCCTACATTAAATGCCTTCCTGACCTGGTCAGACTGAAAGTAGGAAGGTGGCAGAGGTAGGAATGACCTCAGCTAGACTTAAACGTGGATAGACTTTGTTTCTATAACTATCTCTGAGAACTGTCCACATTTATTTCACATAGAGATGAATGGTATAAAACGCAGATTCCACTCCTGCACTGGAAATTGCAGATACTGATTTTGAGCACCCTCTTAACCACCAGCACCGAAGCATTCCTTCTGTGATAAGCCTGTCATCATTGCCATTCCTTCTTGGCACGGTAGCTACTGAAAAAAGGTGTGAAAACCACACTGCTCTCACCCACCAATACAGAACAGGACTTTGCACGGTGCCTCCAGCCAGTACCTGCTTGAGACTGAGACGCTTTTATCTCACCTGTGACTTCTTGGGCAGCTCATGTGAACCTGGCTGCTCCCTGCTCCTGGAGATCAGCCAGCAGGCACGGGCACCTTGCAAACCAAGCTTTGCCGCCTCTTCCTGCGGCTCAGCGCTAACGCCGCCGCACCTCCCCAAGTCTTTTCATTTCACACAAAAGCCAGAAGCCTTGTGAGAACTAAATTTCAGCTGTCAGTAGATTTCAGAGAAATTTGTTTTGAAGCCCACTGTCAGAAATACACATAAGGCACGACCTACTATTCTCAAGCACTTCAAAAGGTAAGAAAATGAACTCCTACCTACATCATGAATGTAACAATGGCTACATAATTCATACAATTGCTTGAGGCCAGGTGGGCCTTTCATTAAATGCACTGGAGAACTCATGCAAGTTAATACTTACAGCTTCAAGGCACTCGGAGGCTGGCCCTTAATTTTACTCAATTACAAAATGACCTTAATGAAGCCCTGGTGTTGTCTGTTGTGTTCGTTGAATCTGATAGATGTATGCAATTCATATGAAATGCAGACTGTTAATACATCACTCAGATTGCTGGTGGAAGACTGGTATTATTTCTGTTGGGTTGTGATGAATGGGGCTTTTCTGTACTTGACAACAATGTGTTAAATACTATGGGGGCAGTAGAAGATATATAATGGATTCAGGTATTAATTTTCTTGCTTTAACTACTTGGCAGTGAAATCCTTAGGAAGCTTTGGCATTGACTTCATGAGGGTTAGGATTTCAGAAGTAGACATTACAAATTAATGGCATAGGTAAGTACATTGCTGGCAATCAGCAAACTTATCCCGCTTTTTCTAAAGGAAAGATTTGGGGCTTGGAATTTTACAGGATGGTTATTGGCATAATATGTAAAAATCAGTGAAATGGAGGCTTGGGAGACTCCTAGAGTAACAGTGACTAACTTGAGTGTTCAGAAATCAGCACCTGAGCTGGCCTCAAAGCTGCGTGCATATAGAAAACACGGCTTGTGAAAAGCAAGTTCAAAGCACGGTGTAATCCCAATACTCCATGTAAGAACTATGGAGCCACCATATTGGCACTGGAGATTTTGGGGGCTTTTTTCATGTGAACCTCTCGTGACTTTTTCCAGCAAGTTGTTGGTGTGCTACCTCAGACTGGCTACAGAAGTGCATCTAAAATTCATCCACCTACATAAAACTTCACACATTCTTTCTGTTTCCATGCAGAGTCTGCACAGCATTGCATCCTTCCACAACAAAAAGATACAATCTCTTCACTGCTACAGCCTGAGGTTGCTTACCTGCTGTGTCTAGCATTCCTTTCAGTGACAGGGACATTGCCATTATTAAAGACGGAAAACAAAAATAAAATTGTAACTTTATTTTTATTTAGCTGACTAAATATCATCCATTTGAATAAAGACTTAATGCCCTCTCAGATCCTGAGACTCTTGCCAACAGGTGGAGACAACTTTTGTGTAACAGCATGAACATCAGGTTTACTTTCAAATTAATCAAACCAGCAATAGTTCTCTGATGGATGGATTCCAACTCTGGTTTATTAAACGAGGAGACAGAAAACTAGGTACCCAGCCTGTGAAAAGCATAAATGGATACTAATCACCTCCACTCCCACTGATGTCAGTTCACATTATGTAGGATCTTTGAGGCTTGTGCTGATAAATACAGATTTGCAGAGCACTGAAGACACTACTGAGTCACCTCAGGTATTCATTAATACTTGTCCATTATAACATTAATATTAGCCTCTTGAAAGTCATACTGTGATGTCAACATGGTTGTCATGGGGCACCCTTACATACTTACAGGTTATTATTAAAAGTAGGCTATTATTTCCAGGAAGATCCCTTCAACTAAATATGGCAGTTAAAGTGTTAAGAATGTCTAATGGAGGAATTTCTGTTCACTTTACACTTACTTCCTCCTTGGTTACAGTTCCCCATCCTCACAACATACCCAAAACAACTGCCAAAGTTCTCTTCAAAATGGATATGTAGCATTGGGAACATTAAGAAAACCTCTCTGGAATTTCTCAAAGCAAAATGAAGCTGACAGGCTGATAAGGCCACAAGGGAGGGTGCAAAATCTTATCTACTGGAACCAAATCTGCAGAACATTACAATAATTACTCCCATACTGGAACAGGCATAAAGTATGGAGCTGCTGTGGATCTGATAGGCCTTAGATATGCATGTATTTCCAAATTAGGCAACTCCCTGATTAGCAAGAAATGCTGTCTGGCTATTCTAAACTACATGAACTCCTCTAGCTCACCTAGCAAATACAATTGGCTGGTTGATAGAAATCGCTAAGCCATCTGCAAATAACTAACCAGCTGTCCACACCTCTCACAGCTGTGATTGCTCTCTGCACACACTGGTATCAGACATCAAATAAGCTCAGTTAAGAAGAGATAGCACCTGGGTTTTACAGGGTTTGGGTGGTCAACTCTTCCTCAGATGGAAGGGGAAGAGTGTTCACTGGAAGTTGAGGGGCACCATCACTTCTTACTGCATGCAGACATACCTTATACCCCAGAAAGCAGAAGCCAATCTATGTGAAGAAATGTAAAATAACCAAAGTACCTCCTTTAGTAGGTACTTACAAAGCACCTGTTTTATGAAATATCCAAAGTATATATATATATATCTATATATTTATAATGAGAAAGATGCCTTGTTGTCAGGACCTTGACTATTCACTATTCTTGTGCCCTCACCAAGATGACCACAGTAACATTCTTAGTAGCAAACCTCTGGGTTGCATCCGACACTATCTCCTTCATAGATTACATTTTCTTATCAAATCACTTTCAATCACATTAGTCAAGGTGCTCAACTTCTAGCCCTTCCTTAGCAGGAACTAAATTTGAGCATAACTATACCCATTTTTGCAAACATCATTCCAAATTGGGACGTGAAGCATTCTCCAAATTACCTTAGTAAGATGTAGACATAAAAATTTAGGTTAGATTATTTCTAAGATACCTACTAGTGAGCCTTATGACAGAAAAATCACTACCTTAGTAGTCAGAACTAGAACTGATGTTTAAGTATCAGTCTCATTTGCAAGTAAGAGGTTTTAGGAGCAGTCGTGTTGGTCTAAATGAGACAGTTGTACTTGCCTCCCTGCAATCATTACTACCAGTCTATTGCTTTACATATGCACAATAGCTCCTGTTTTCAAGGCTTATCCACAACAGATTTGGCTAGTCAGAGCCAAAGTCAACAGCTCTATGATAAAGCTAACACAGTTATCTTTGCATTTGTGAAAAATATTTCTGGTCTATGGACACAAAATAAATTGTCCAGAAAAGACCAAGAACAGTCATTGTGCTGACTCCAGAGAGTATTGCTTGTGAACTAAGAAGAGATTCTACACTTCAAATATACAAGATAATCACAAGAAGATATTCTATACTAAACATTCAGTGCATGCTTTGTTATTTTTCATAAGTCTAACAGCAGAAAGATGGTTATATAATTAGCTAAAGGGAATGAAGCCCTTCATTACTGGAGAAAGAAGTGATAGGTCACGCATATTTAGAAACCAGATAGTATCAATTCTCTGTGACAAAAGATTTCCTTAACTACCAACAACCATTAGAAATTGTAAATTCAGAAGGAAGTAAGTTATATAGTAATATTTTTCTCTTAAAAATCAGCTATGGACTCTTATAACCTGAATCTCAGGAAGTTCTGGTTAGTAGGCTAGGAGAGAAAAAAAAAAAAAAAAAAAGGAAAAAAATCCAACTGTCTGGGACTTAGAGGGATAAAGAAAAGAGAGTGTCTCTAGAGCAAAAAAACCCCACCCAACATAGAAAAACAAAGTCTTCTTAATGTGGTTTCCGAAGCAGAGGTTTGCAGGCCTGTGGTGATCGGCAGAGAGCAACACACAATTCAATATGAATTGTAGGTGAAGCCATTTATTAGGTGAAATCACACAGATTCTATACCTTTTTTACTACCAACGTGGCAAGCTAAAAACCTGCTAATTGGTTACACACACTGTTCTCACCATATTGATTGGTTAGTAGTTATAACAAGCTCTGATAAACCTATCTTATAGCTAAACATCCTTAGTTTACCTTTAATACCTAAAAGAATCTGCACACCTGCTGTTTTGACCATCTTGTTATGGTTGGTTCCTAACATGTTCTGTTACTCCCAAATACCTTCCCATAACTGCTTCTTGGTTTAGGGTGGCCTGTACCCCTATCAGCAAGGCCGCTGTGTTTTGAGAATGTGATTATTATGATCCTCTCAGCATGAGGAACTTTTCCTTTCTCATGGGAACAGAAGAATATTGTCAGGGCCTATGTCTTGGGAGAAGAGAGCTAGGCCGCCGGCAGGCCTGCTGTCTTCCCCGACACAGGCCAGGGCAATGAAGAGGGCAAACAAGTTCCCTGAAGAATTACTACGTACTAGGTGATCCTGCCTGCCTCAGACACAGCTCCCTACTTTCCCATACAGTTGTTTGGTAGCTTTCTCTACCAGTCAGGCAATATTCGGTGAGCAATACAACCCTTCGTGCTCAAACAGCAGCAACATGCAAAACTGCTAAAGGCAACTAGAGAATATATAAGCTCAAACCTGAGCACAAGGTGAGCAAGATCCTCATCATCTCAGGGAATGTTCCCACCACCTGCAAAGGCAGCAAGGGAGGGCTGGTTTTCGAAGCTAATGATAGTGGGTACTAGTAGGAAATGGGAGTCAGTGAAGAACTGAAATGGGGATTAAGATACATGGGTTAGTCAAATATATTTCATAGGCTTCAAAAGGAAGAATGTCTCCCTGCTGATGATGCCACAGGGTTCCCATGTTACTTCAAAGGCTATTATTTTTCTGTCAACGTGAACTCACCTCTCCAGGTTCAGGTTCCATCACATGACTTGCATCAAACAGTTATTTTAACCATTTCTCTGGCAAAGCAAATGACTGCATTATTGGTTTTTGAAGTATTTCATCCCCACCTGCAGTACCTTGCCTGCTCTGGGTTGCATTTAATAATGAAATTCCCTTGTGCTAGCATTCAACATTTAAACAGAAATGTTGGAAGATAAATGCTTTCAACTTCTTTTACAACGTGAGACAGATGCTCCAGCAAAGGCTAGCTTTGCGGAGGCTTACAGGCAGCTCTCTGCATTTGCTGGCTATCTTCAGACACAAAAAAATATAAATGCCTCAGACTATGCTTTTCTTGCAAGTGCCTTTTCTTGCAGCTTCCTATTCCATGAGCAACAGTCACAAAGAAATACCAAACTGACATTAGTTCACAACTGCCGCCCAACTAAGTTTTTTCCAGGTGATAAAGGACATGCTATACTGAAAAGCTCAAAAGGCTGATGCTTCAGGCCATAGGGTTTATCTGTGCACACAGTGCAGAGCTTCTGCCAGAGCTGTTTTGACAGTCTCCAAGTGTGGAAAAGAACTGGGTGGTAATTCCAGAGAGGTACAGTACCTAAAGCAATAAAGAACTACCTCACTCACCTTCTCTAACCTTCTGTGTACACATACTGCTGCAATTTTCCCAGAAAACAGGGTAATTTTTCTAGGATGTGACTTGTAGAGAGCTATCCAAGCCCACTCACATAACATTATGAGCAACATTTAGGAAATTGCATCTTACTACAGGCCTGAATTTGTCTCACTTCCACTGACAACTACTGATCCTTGTTATGTCTTTTGTCTATGAAGGCGATCTTTAACTCATACCAAATACCATTCTTCCTGTGTGCATGTAGACACGGAGCCAAAGTCACTTCTAGCCTGCTGGCAAGGATATATACACATGGAGCAAAGGCCAAAGATCCTACAGCTTAGGGACTGCACAATGGGAAGACAGAGAGCTGTTGGCACACTATCACAGGAAAGAAATTCAGCATAGCAAACCTGAGTTCAATTTCCTTAAATAATACCCATAATCAAACATGTGCATTTGTTCTTGGAGAAGTAGAGCAGCTGAGTCAGGAAGATGTTAGATCTGCACTCTGGGGTGGAACTAGTGCATAAAGCTGATAGAAGCTGATTAAGATGTCAGGTATCATTAAAAAAAAAGGAAAAAAAAGGGGGAAACCCAAACTTCTCTGAACCTGAAATTTTGATACATTAAACATTTACTAAAATAAAACCTTACTCAAACTTGTAAGATCTTTTCTGGAAACCAAAAACTTTCCAATATAGTCTTTGTTGAAAATCCATTTCACTTCTACAGAAAAACAGTTCTATGGAAAAATTCGCCAAGTTTTTCTAGCACCCAGTGGGGAAACTTAATCTTCTGCAAAAGCACGAAAGCACAGGATTGGCCTCCATTACATAGAGGGGACCATAATTTAGTCTTTTAAGAACTCATGAAAAAGACTTAGGAGTGTCCAGCACAAAGGCATTCTACACATAGCAAGTGTGCTTTCCCAGCTCGGTGGTCTTCTGCTTATAAACAGCATTGCTACATTTCCTCATTGCTTGTGTCCTACTCCTCAAGCCAAAAGACCTGAAGCAGCAGACAGGAGGTGCTCTTTAAACCCAGATTCAGCTGCAAAGGAAAAGCAATCAAAAAAAGCTTTTGGCTACTTTTGTCAGCTTGGTAAGGGATGGGCAGAAAGGGAGAAAAAAAAATCCTAAGAGATGAAAACCAGGTGCAAGCTCATAAAAACCGAAAAAGACATTATACCACCCCCCCACCTGAAAAAAAAAAAAAGATAAGAATCTAAGTATATAATGAAGAAGATAGAAAGAAAAATAAGGCAAGAGAAAGACATCAAAGACAGTATTATAACAAGACATAATGGATTTTGCTCATATAGTTCCTCACTTTCCAGCCTGAAAAGTCCTGATACAGTATTTAGTAAAGGTATGAATTTCATGGACAACCAGATGGTACTTCAAACACATGGACATATAAAGAGCAATAAGAAATCCAGCAGAGATTAGTCTCATGAAAGCTGCCTCACTCAAGGAACATGATACTGGCATATAGTAACAGCTTAAAAAGGGACAAAAAGGGAAAGCATGTTCTGTACAAGTATAAGAAGAAATCATGAAAGAGACTGCAGCATCAGACTGTTCCATTTCAAAGACTGAGTACACACACACACAGGCACACCCCAGAAATATGGCCAAAGATTTAAGATATTCTAACACAAAGACTTCTGAAAGGGCAAAGGACAAGCAGAAATATACTTGTGCCTTCTAACAGAAGATGTTGAAGTGGAAAAGGAAGAATACTAACCCTTTAGCTAGCATGACAGAATGTAAAAGCAGAGAGATCTTTATCAGGTACTCATACAGAACTCTTAGCAGAATTGAAAAATCCAAGGAATCTTCTATAGTGAAACTTGTTAGATACCCAGAGCTTTGATCCTGAAGAACGGGAATCGCTCCGCGAGTATGACAGCGCAGGTGCAAAAGCCTCTCAAGTGCTCCACAGATCAGTTAAGGCAAAACAATAAAACCATGCAGCTTACTGAACTGGGTCTGAACCCAGACAGCCCACAACACATTCAACTAATGTTGACACAGTTCAGAATAATCTTAAGCTTAGAGATATATATGTAAGCTAAACATACCTACTGCGGGGGCCTTCAGTCCGTTCTCAGCGCGGCTGTGTAAGGACAGACACATTCAGCACGGTCTAGAGGTGACCGTGCTAGAAATGAATCTTTTGACAAGGACTGCAAGATCAAGCAATAAATAGAAGAGCACAGTTTAACAATGTGTGATTTATAAAGCTGGAAGCTGCAGATTAAAGTGATGCATAATTCTCTTTAAATTAAATGTATTACCTGGTGAGATGCTCTTACAATGACTTGCAAAATAAAGAGTTGCCTTGTAAGGAGAGATCTGAATAGTAAGAAGCAAACCCAAGAGCATATAAAAAGGGAGGAAACCCAAGGTATAGAACAAATTATGAGGAAGAATAATATCCTATATAACAAAGCCAACATTCAGGGACAAAGAATGATGGTTCATAGACAAATATGGCAGTAGCAAGGGTCTGTCTGGGCAGAAGAGTATACAGAGAAAACTGCATTGTTATGGAGCACCCCACTGCCAGGGAGTCCTCTCTCATGATAAAGGCTTCAAGACACTATGGAATATAAATAAATTTTAAAAAGCTATGTTTCATTAACTGTGTAGCACAAGGGAGCACTTGCCAACTCATCCTATTCCATGTATCTCTGGAGGAACTACATTCCTGTGCAGATGTAATGCTGCTCTCTGTGTTTAAGGGGTATACAAGACGTACTCAAACCAGGACCCTCTGGAGTTATGTGGCTGTAATTTATGTTTCTGTGTTTTGGAAACTAAAAAGATAAATATTTTTTTCCACTAACTTTGCCTCAAACTGAAAATAATGTTAAAGTAAATGGGCTACCTTTCCAATTCACAGCAGGGACTATTACATACATAAGCACAGTTAAACACATCAAATTTGTGATCAAAACTCTGGTAGACCTTTAGGTCTAGCAGTATAATTGAATATTGCTATGATTATACTGTCAGAAGCAAATGAACAGGCACTTCACTTTATTGATGTTATTTGTAAGTCACTCTTGAGAGGAAAAAGAAATGAACAATTATTTGAAAAAGCTATTCTATCTCTAAGTAGCAAAGCATCAAAATATTTCAATGTGGAATAGCTATAAAACAAACAGGTTAATCTTTTCATTATCTCCTTCAGTTCGCCTCAGTTCAGTTTTCTAAGGTTTATCTCAATTTATTGACTAGGGGCCAGAAAATAAATAATGCCCTTGTTAAGCCTCTCTTGTAAAACACAACTTTCACAACTAAACCAACCTTTACAACCTTTCTCCATCTACTAAAACTAGTGAAAGAAGAGGTATTTCCATTCATCCATTTAAGAACTCAAAACCAGTGTTTCCACCAGGGCAGTAAGCATTTAAATCAGTAATTTTCAACCTATCCTGGCTGGAGAATTACTTCTAAAGAGAAAATGCACTGAATAACAGTAAGCCTATAATTGATGAGCTTCAATTCACAGCAAATTCATTAGCAAACTTCTAGAGTTATGGAGCTTGGCATCCACTAATATGGGCAGTGGATCAGACAGGGATACAAAGCTGGTGGATTTAATACAGTAAATTTTAAGATTTGAGGCTGCACCCAAGCGATGGGGGTTTTCCCACCCGGGTTACAGAAAGTGTAGTTCTTAACTGAATTACCTTCTGAGACGCTACATCTAAAAGCGTTTATGAACAAGCAGAATATCCTGGGGAGTCCCTGACTTCTGCTCATCCACACTCAGGGCCAAGTCAAATCCTGCAGTGGCTAACCTGTGCCTAACCATCTAGGTTTCCAGAGAAACCAAAGCACGATGGAGTGAAATGAGGAGAGAGCTGGGCTCGAATGAAATCCTGGGTCACATCCCACTATGGAATCAAGACAGCAGAGTAAGCTTCTTTAGACAACCAGTTACAAAACATTTTGCCTTCTCTTTCTTCTTGCAATCGCTAAATACTCCCCTAAATCGTGTGGTACAATGAATACAGTTGGTTTTAAATCTTATCTGTTAGAAGTTGTGCCTCTTCCAAGATGACTTTGTGGAAGTTAGGAGAATTAAATATTATTGAAAGATATAGTACTACTGTTTGATAGCCTCCTGCATTTTGTATCTCTTGCCTCATCACACTTCTGGTGCTTACATAGACTGCATTTCATTCTGAAGCACCCCAAGACTCTTTCCTTTGCAAGATACTAAGCAAAAATCACTGACAGTAGTACATGGTAACACTGTAGGAAGTGGTCCCGCATTAGTAAGGTGACAGATTACATGGACTACTCAGTCTTTTCCATATCTGATTTCTTTGAGTCAATGATTGTATTGTTCACTCCCTTCTGCACCAAAGAAATCACCAAGTGCCTAGTACTCAAACACAACTGAAAGGGCAGAAGTGGAGTTTGTCTTGAAATGAATGCTGTTTCTGTGCAGGTTAGTTGTGCTGAAGTTATTGGGAAGTGGAGAAGCTGTTGGGCTCTCCCTTCATAAAGATCTAACTCTTCATCAGCCTGGCTCGTGGTCTAAGGAGGCAGAGGTCACTTGAACTCAGTCATCTCACATGACAATGCACTATAAGCTTCATCAAGCAAGTGCGGCAAAATAATGGGTTCTTTTAGTCCTTTGCTTACATGAGAAAAGTAGAAAGTGTCCTCCTCTCTCAGCAGGAAAAGAGACTCTTAAAGCACTGACACTGAACTAACTCTATGTTTCTCCCTCTTTTTGCTGACAGTGTTCTTGTGCTATATGACATACCATGATGGGGACAGCACAGAATCTGATCTGCGTGAATTAGTGAGCTGCAGTGTAGTTAACACAGCACAGGGGCTGCCACTGTATTCTAGTAACCCAAACTAATGCAGACCATTTCAAAGTCAGAGCACCGATGGGACTAGAACAAACCACCCCTTTATCAAAAGCAAGCCATTCTTGTAGGGACAGCATACCAAAAGCAGGTTGCATCCAGATTACCAGGCAGCAGTTAGAATCAATGCTGATACAGATTTGTTTCTAAGGAAGATTTTCTTCTTGCTGTGTCACTTCTTTGCTACAGAGACCAGAAGACAACACGAGCACTTGTATGAGTATCACTGCAAACAAATGCTGCAGATTAACCAAAGGGCAGAAATCTGCTTTTGCAATCAGTAAGCTTGGAGGATCAGTGCAATCTTCAATGAATCAAAGCTTCACCACTTTGTAGGGAGAGCTCTACCTTATGACTTGGTCCAAAGCTCAATGGACTCGCTGTCTTGGCACTGACCACAACGGGCTCCAAAGGAGATACACAAGCCAGTTGTGAGGTTGACAGAAGATGCGAGATTCAACAAGGCAAAAAGCATCTCCTCAGCGTCCAGCACTGAACTGGCTGTCCCAGGTAGCACTGTAGACAAAGAGTATTTTGTTGCTCTAGTCCTTGTAGGACAGACTCATCCCCTTTAATTCAGCTAAAGCTAAACCAGTTACCTATGACCACAAAGTCCCCTCCGCTTGACGTAACTGAACAGGTCTGCGGTAGAGCAGTCCAGTGCTGAACCACAGCAGAACCAGCAGGCAGAAATGTGGCTCTCTAGCCAATGCAGCTTGTTGGCACTACTGCTGGCCCTAGCCAATGGTACAGATCTGTGATTCTGACAGAGAAACAGATTTTAAAAAAAAACCCTACTGAAAGCCAGGCCTACATGATGGATCCAGGAGCTCCTCTTGAGTTCCTAATGATGGCAGCACACCCCAGCTGTGCCTCAATTTCATGATGGATAAGGCTCAGAGATGCACTAATCTCCATCTCCCTCCCCCCCACTGACTTGGTTTCTATTAGGAATGAATCCTAGGTGCCTGGAACAGAAAATTATTATAGCAGACCCTGAAAGGCTGAGATGTCCAACCCTTGATTAATTCACACTTATCCAGACGCAAATTCAGTGTGAATGCTGTCAGCACATTTTCTTCATTAGAATTAAAAAAAAAAAATAACAGTTTAGGAAAACAAATGTTTCAATAAAGGAACAAACATAGTTACAGTACTGAATTAAGTCAGTAAAGAGAGGAGTCTTTAACCTCAGTGTTTCATTTCCATATCAGTACAAATCTAGAGGGGAGCCCAAAGGTCAACACATAGATGTAAAAAGCCAGACTAGTCATTGATCATGAACACAAATCTGCGTACAGGGGAAGCTGCTACTGAACTGAATGTGGATCAATGAAGGATGGCCACATTCACAGCACGTGTGGAGGGACTATGGTTCTTTTTGCAGCGGGATGGCCATGCCCTCCTCAAGCTATCTGGCACACACATGCTGCACTTGAGGGCCAAACAGGGAGGGAGGGAAGGACGCAGTCATCTCAGACTCCGTATGAGATTCCATGTCTCAAAGATACAGCTGACAGTTGCTGCCACTGCATACGAGCTGTTACAAAAGCGAGGCCTCTGCAGGTTGTCACACATGCAGCACGAGGCTCAGAATTTGTGATGGCATGTGCTGGAAAAGGAGAATATGGCCCAACACACACATGCTTCTGGCACGAAATGCTTAGGATGCAGTAACAGTCATATCCATTCTGTGACAAATACTGATGCACCCCAGAACTCAAAATGAGCGTTACAAACTGTATCAAATACTATAACTTTTGATTTTTGCCTACATATGAATTGTGCACAGTCACAGTTAACATCCCTCCCTAGCCCCAGGTACCTGAGAGGTAGCCAAGTTAGAAGTGGTCACACTAGGTCCCCTCAACAAGAGCTGGAGAAAGGGAAGTTCTCACTTGAATGAATCTTCTGGAAGGGTTAAGTTAAGTTAAAAAAAAAAATTTAAAAAATAAAAAGCCACACAGGTCACTCTAGCATTTTCACCATACGCCCTGCAACAGTAAAAAAGCTTAAGTGCAAATACCCAGATTTCCAAAAGTTCTGAACAAGCTTTGGAGACCTGAAGGAGAATCAACCCTTGGCTTTCATATCTCTTGCTGTATCTGCTCAGAGGAAGTGTTAGGACAGGTGCTACAACACAAATTCAATTAACACTAAGTTATCAAATGCAGACACTGTGGCTAGAGCCTTTTCAAATTCCTTCTGAGTAAGAAAAAAACGCCAATTAGAGACCCTAGCAAACACCATGGATTACATCCTCTTTCTAATTCCCTACTAGAAAAAAGTTGATTTAGGAGAAATAAAAGCCATCTGAAACAGAAGTTCTAGTTGCTTTTGTCCTTCTCTGGTTAAAACCTACTTAGTCAAAAAAGCAAACAAACTTAAGACTCACAGCTCCTGTACCATACTTGAAAACAATAAGCATGAAGATACTGGTTTGCAAAGCTTGTAGCAGATGCTGCAAAAGCTAAGGTGTGTCCTAGCACGGAAGCCACAGAGCTCTGCATCCCTGTCACAACTCTACCTCACCCTTCTAGATGTGCAAGCAGTGACCTAAGTATAAGCTCCCTGAAAGCCAAGGCTTTCAAAACAGTGACTGAACTGGTTCAAATCACACACTTTGTCTGTTCTGTCTAGTGCACTATAAATAAATCCTATAAAGTTGCATTTGAAGATTCCCCCAACAAATGACGTATCACCACCCTGGTTTTGACTCATTTTGTGAGTGGGGAGGGGGAGCTTTGGGGAAGGGGGAAGAAGGAGGGGAAGGGAAGCCTTGCAAGAATGGTATCTTGCTGCAGTTGCCTATAGATTGTAAAATCAGGAGGCACCACGTTAGCAAAGGGTCATTGGCATGCACTGCAGCAGAAAACAGGAAATACAATTATACATACAGCTGTGAGGTAAGATCTTTGGCTGGAGAAAGACAGCTTTGGGAAGAAAGCAGCAAGGGCAAAGCACAATGAAGTAGCGCAGTAACATGGTCAAGAGGGGAATGAAGCACAGGGGAAGAGATAAAGAACCCGAGTGCTGGAGGAAGAGGAGCTGAAAAAGCAGCACTAGAAGAGAGAAAATGACAGTAAAAGAAAGAAGTCAAAACATACAGAAGAACGTACATAAGGAAAAACATCTCTTTTAGGAGTAATAGCTCTTTAGTAAGGGCAAGAGCCACATTGTTATGCAACAGGATACTCTGTTTTCTGTATAGAAAGAGTTTATTTAAGCTTCTATGAAACCTCAGAAAAAGTCTGTGGGAGAAAAAGAAAAAAAAAAGAAGAAAGCAACATCATATTTCTTTAGCCTTTTAAATTGCTTTTTAGGTCATATTTCACTCCTCCCCTCCAACCCCCAAGTATTTTCCAGGATGGAATTTTCTTCTTCCCACTCCAGGATTTGGCGTGGGCAGAGCACCGCAGATGCTGCTGAACTCAGAAACCAAGAACCTGATTCATTCTTCCCTTGAATCCTGTGCTGTCATTTAGAATGGGACCAAGCAAACGTCAAACGCTGCAAGTCAGAGAGATAATTTTACACAGTTTAGATATTCACTGTGTCCCAGCTTAACAGTGGTACAAAAGGAAGAGTAAACATAAATCCAGAACCAAATCCCCACTAGTCTGCCAAATATTTGTTTAAGAATAATTATTTTTCCTCCCGTTCCAGCAGACTTACGCTTTAAAACTCCTCTGAGTTCTGACTGTACGCAGAGAACAGGCTTTCCCTGGAGGTAAGACCAACAACTACTTCTCAACTTCAGAGAACAAAACCCGTTAAAATGAAGACAACCTCAGACAATCAATCAGCAAAGCCCTTCAGTCTCACTGACTCTGTTCAACAAGTCCAGATTATTTGCTGCAAGTTTCCTTTCGTTTCAGCCTGTGGTACTGTATAGTCACACTGCTGGGTATCAATTCAACACTCAAAAAGGATTCTCAGAATAAACTGTAAGGAGTCATATGACATAAAAGAAGCTGCCCCCAAGATAAATGATGCAGTGTTCTTATTTTTGAAAGCTGAAGCTGCTTGCAGTAAGAAAGATTCCCTACTTACTTCATTTTAGACTTTAAAACAAACAAAAGCTTTAACATTTTAAAGGTTAGACATTTTTTACTCCCACTGTTTCTTAATAAAACACCATTTGTGTGGGAAACCAGCTTAGCGCATACTTTGAAAGCAGGCAAACCATTAATTGATCCAACATGTTGGCAGTTTTAGAGAAACTCACTAGAGAAGAGCAAGTGATGCATCCTAAGTTTTGAAACAGCCTGAGCTTTACTTTAAGGGTACATAAGCATGCCAAGCTCCTACTACTTTATACTGCTTAGTATATAATCAGTGATACTTAAAGTACACCAAGAAGTATAATCTGAACCACTGTTAAACCATGTGCAGGGTATAAAGCAGTTTCAAGAAACTCAAGAGGTTATGAGTTGCTTGCCTCACAAAACCAAAGGAAAATAGTAAAAAACCCACCCCATCTTCCTGACAAAAATCCATCAATTTGCCTAAATAAATGGTTACTCTCTTACAGTGGCTGCACACGAGAGGTTCCAAAAGCACTACTTTTGCATCAGAAGTATCACAGCACTATAGTTAGGCAACAAATTGTTTTTCAGCACATCCACACTAGTCAGTTTACTGAGGAAATTTAAAATGTCATTTGAATAACATCCTGTTTTGGAGCCTCCCTGTGCTTCAACTTACCCCTAACTCTGCTAAGAGTCAACTGGCATGAAACAGCTGGGCGTGATTAGTTACTGGATGCAAACTAAACTGAGGTTTCGCAATAGGTGGCATTTTAGTCTTCATGGCATAGGCTGCTGATATAAAAGACCCCTGGCAGAAAACAGTATCCCTAAATATAAACCTGGCAATGTGTTTTTAAGACACCACCATTGTGATTGAACACTGTTACAAAACCAGCATTTTTTTGTGGGCACAGCCCGAGGTTTGGGTTGTTTCTGACGACTGGATTTCTGCTCGGTTCTAGTTGATGAGCACATGTTGGGAACTGAGCACCCGTGTACTGATGCTGTGAGCACAAACTCCAACAGAGCATTTTCCTGGAAGGGTGAACCACCCCCCTCCTCCCCAAGCCCCGTCCTGGACAAAATATCTCATGTTCTCACCAAATCAGGTACTTGTCATTCCTACTCAATCACACAGCTTTTACACTATCACAGGCAAGGCAGTGGACACAGTGTTCCCTACTTTACTGCACCTTCTGATAAGCCTACGCCATAAACACTAAGCTATTCCTCTTCTGAAGGTCTCATCGCAGTCACACCTGGTTCCAAATGCCACATCCCAGAGGATCCTCAGGACACAAAAAACCACCAGTGCCCCACAGCAAGCTCAAGGTCCCATCCATTTCTCCCACTAGACCCAAACTTTACCTCTCCCAAACTTTTCATCCCTGGAGCATCAGCATGCATTACTGCTAGTGGCACATCCATCCTTTGCCATGGCAGCATGGAGAGGAGCTCCACCGCTCTCAGGATGCATACCCCCGCTCCCCCCCCCCCCGCCCAGTGAGGCCTGCAGCCCATCCTGCTCCGTGCCAGGAGGTGTGAGGTCCCCTACTCCCACAGCAGTTCCCACCCCAAGGATGTGGGAGTGTGGGCAGAGTGGGCTACCACGCACAGGAAAACGGGACCCATCCACCCACCCAGCAGAGACCTCGGGGTGAGCCCATGCAGCGCGCACAGGGTGCCGGGGCTCACCTGCGTGGGGCATGGTGATGGTCTCATTGGCGTTGCCGGAGCCCATGTTGTAGATGACCACAGCAGAGGCGTTCTGGGCAGCAGCGTGACGGATCTTGTCCTTGTAGGTGCAGTTGCCCCGCGGGATGAGGGCCACCCAGCTCTTGCCCGGCGCCGGGGCATTGAAGCGGGTGCTGGGGTCGCAGGCGTAGCGGTCGGCGGGCGAGGCGGAGACGGCCACCTGCCCGCGGGCGTCCTGCTTGGGCGACTGCTCGCCGTAACGCCCGCACTCGCTCTTCTCGCTGCGGAGCTCGGCGCTGCCGGCCGCCGGGTCAGCGTAGGTGATGTTAACGAAGGCCGTGTACCACTCCTCCTTCTCGGCCACGGTGAAGTCCAGGCACAGCAGATGCACGAAACAAAAGGACAGCAGCCATGTTGAGAGAGCCAGGCTGCGGCACGCTTGGATCACAGACATTGCCATCTTCATCTGCCGGGCCCCCCCCACCCCGGCCAGGCGGCCCGCCCGCCCGTCCGTGTGTGCGTGCGCGCCTGGCGTGCCCCCGAGCAGGCGGCTCCGTGCGGGGCGGCGCTGCTCCCGCCGGAGCCGTGCGGGAAGGGAGGGAGGGGGAGGGCGGCCCTCCCCTCTGCAGCCCGCTGCCTAATTCATGTCGGGGCCGTTTGATTTCCTCGGACTGGCCCCGTCCCCGCCCTCCCCCGCTGCCTCGCTTCCTCCTGCCCCTTCTCGCCGCCCCCCCCCCCCCCGCCAGCTGCCTTCCCCCGCTGCTGGCAGCCCTGCCGGCCGCCGGGCGGGGAAGGCGCGGAGGAGGAAGACAGATTTCCACCCGCGCAAACGCGCGCCCGGCGCCTCTCCCGCTCCGGGCCCGGTCGCTGCGGACGCCCGGCGCGGCCCGCCGGAGGGGCTGCGCTGCCCGGGTGCGGGGCGGCGGGAGCCGCCGAGTGCGGGAGGAGCGGGCGGCGCGGCGGCGGCACCTGCCGGCAGAGGGGCGGCAGCGCGGGGGAACCCCGCCACGGCCGTTGGAGCCCGGGCCAACGGCTGGCTGCCTGCTGGAGCCTGGGCGCCCCTCACACCTCTAGGGCGTGGCTGTAACGGAGGTTTTCACGCCCCCCCCGGCAGCTGTCGGATCAGTTACATTGCAAACGTGAAGCTTATGGTGTATCTGTGCCTCACAGCTTACAGGGATCGTTGCCCACAGATGAGGTGGGTTTACTGCACCTGTCGACAGGCACCTTCACCAAACCTGGGTGTATGGCTGACTGGGAGAGAGAACCTCAGAGGTGAAACCTCAGAGTGGGAGAGCTGCACTCCCCCAACACTCAAACTCCACGGACAGGAAAGAATAGCTTCATTTTGGCCCAGTGGATCCCAGACTTGGGGATTTCTAATGCATAAAACACTGCAAAAGAGCTTTGGCCAAGACTCAAATGCCTTGCAAAAGGCTCATAACACAACTCTGTGCCTATCCTACACCAAGTGAGTATCAAAAATCCTGCTTTTCCATAAGTATGTTCAGTAACAGAAGGATGTCACACAAGATTAATAGAGAGAGCCCTGAAAAAGTTATTTCCCCAAGTTGAAAAAAGATAATCCGGGAGGAAACGTATAGGGGAATAGAAGAGAGAAGTACAGGGAAATATGGTGGGTTGCCAAAAAGTCTACTGCGAAGCAAGGGAACAACTTTCCTTCAAAGTCCGCTCCTGGAGAAGCGAAGTCAGCAACTGAGAAGAAAAAATCAGCATGTAGAACAAACATTGAGAGGCAAAAGTAGATGGCAATCAGTTTTAATTAGAAAGCGTTGAGATTTCATAAGGGAAGCAAAAGCTGTAAGGGGAAAATCCATGCCTGGAAGGGCTGTGGTCAATAAGGCATTTGCATATTTGGGAGAGTAAGAAGTATTATTAGAAGGCAAGGCAAAAAAGTATCAATTATATCTCATACAGGGAGGATGTGTTTGCCAGATTACGGACTCATGAAAGAGATTAAGAAGCATCTCCTACAAACATAGAAAAACCAGCTGGCCTGGAAAAATGGCACATATGAATCCCCAAAGAGTGGGCGGAAAGGGCGGGGAGAATAACCAGCTTTCTGACACTACTTCAGATCTTGGCATAACAGGAAAATCTTGAATGCTTGAGTCTTCAGATTCCTAATCAGAACCAGGAAAACTAATTATGGTGACAAGGCAGTTACAGGTTGGTTAGCATAACCTTAACCAACCCCATGAAAAACAAGAGAGAAAAAAAAATCCAATGCATGGATAATATTTGTTTTTACAGGAAGCAGCCTGCCAAGCAAACATGATTGATGTTTTTGTGAGGGATTTATCAATGTGGTTGGTAAAGTTACACAGGCTGTTGAAAGGCGTGTTACTCAATGATACATGACATTGCACATGTAACCTATTAAGGACCAGCTTTGTTGAAACAGAACATGTTTTAATGGAGTTCAATGCAAAAATAGGATTCCAGGTGACCAAAGCTGCCAACCACTCTGGAGAAGAACTGGGGAGTGTGGGGCTTACTCTGCACACAGCGAATGATTTGGGGGTCAGAGTAGGAAGGAACTATGGTATAATCCAAGGGAAAAGGGGCCTAAAAGGATGGAGCTATCCTCGGGTATTTCAGGGGAGCAAGAAGTAGGTGTATGGAGGCGATTTTTCTCTCTGCATGAAGCATGAGACAGACACTGGAAGCTGTCCAGTTTTGGTATCTGCATTTTAAAAAGGGTATTGAAATACTAGAGAAGGTTAAGAAAGAAACACTGAAAATAATTTGAAGCAATTCCTCTCCAGGGAGAGATTTCAGGTGCCCAGCCTATTCAACTTTTAAAGAACAGAGGCGATACGATTACGCTGTGCAAGTACCATCACAAGGATGTAACAGCAGGCACTAATAAGCTCTTGAAGCTAGTGGATAAAGGCATGACAATAAGTTTAGACTAGGCAATGCTAGTGGCTGGTTAAATACTGACACTCTGTTGCAGAAAAGTGAGGCTGTCCTGGGAAGTGAAAAATAATCTACTCTTAGATCCAAATTAAACAAAACCCCAAAACAAAAAACCATACCTGGAAAGCATGCTTTAAGTGGAAATTCTTCACAATTAATTTACAATCCAGTGGTCACTTCTCACCTTAAAAGCACTCCTGAATAAAAACAACAGAATACTTGATTGTTTTTATTGCTGAAAGCTGAGCTATAATCAAGTAGGTCAACGCTCTGACTTAGAATAACCCCGTTTGGTATAATAGCTGATGGTGTTTCTTTCCATATTATTTGCTTCTTTTTACAGGAACATCTGCGATCCTCCCTTTGCCTGGCTCCCCAGAGCTCTGCTGTGGTCCTGGGGCACAAGAACACTGTACTTTCAGTGAACATCCAAGCAGCTGTAAATGAGTTTCCTCTCAGGCCAGCAAGACATTTGTCACCACCTTACCCTAGCCTACGCTCTCTCCTTCAAAAAAACCCCAGAAAACCAAACCCTGGGAGTTTTGTTGCACTCCAGTTTCAACAGAGGCATAACAAGGCATTCATCCAGCATGATCACAAATCACCTTGCCTGGATTACAGTCAAAAGCACAATCTCTACTTTTATATGCTATTGAAAAACATTTTACAGTGTCTGTAGCACTGGGGTGAATCTCTGAATTTTGGATGTTATATATGATTTTAATAAATTTTCCATGTTTCTGAAGTGAGAATAATTCCAGCTGAACTATGCCTTGTAGAAAGTTACAAGACCACCATACTCAGACTTGAGCATGTGAAATGTGGTCAGTATATAGAAGTGGCATGTGGGGAGCTCCAGCTTCAGATTCTTGATATACAGAAACTCAGAAGCTGGATTTAGGTGACAGCTGACTCTGAGAAAATGACATTGAAATTCACAACATGACTACTTCTACTGTGTGCCACAGTATTTTCTCAGATTGCCCTTTCAGAAGGTAAAGTTCATTAGCTTATAGCCTTTAGGTTTAAAAGGTAACTTGTTATGATAAAATTAAAATTAGCTCAAAGAGAACGGCTAGAAACTGCTTCGGTGAAGGGTGAGGACTCTCCTCCACGTTGCTAAGCCCCTCTGTTATAGAATCCCACAGTGTTTGTGGACCTCTGTCAGCCTGTTGGGACAATCACTGCCAAGAGGTAAAATGGCAGAAGGCTTTTAAAGACTAGGCCACCTAAATTCTGCTGAAGTAGTGCTTTACCCAGAAGTTAGGAATTTAACCCAGAAGAATACTGAAGATTGCATTGTAGAGTATTGAAAAGGCCTAAACTAGGTGCATTGGTACACTCTACTGTTAATAGAAAGATCCTCCAGCAACCAATTCAGAGCATACAAACTTTATGCCTTATTGTATATATGACCTGGCTACACCCAGAAGTCAGTGATGCTGTGTTGAGTTGGGCACAGGCAAAAGGAAACATATGGAAAATGCATACCACAGGGTAGCTGAGAAATCCCAGTGCTCGCTCTCTCCTCTTAGGAGGTCTCAGTTGGCAGCTTTGTTCCTCTGCATTGAGTGTCACGAGTCCCCGCACAGGCAGGGCCTCAACAGGTCCCAGTTGGGAGTGACTTGAGGTTAGTGCTAACTTCATTTCAGCGTGAAGGTTTCTTGATGCTGATGGACAGCAGGGAAAGTTGTCTGAAATACCATACATCTCTGCAGGTGCTCAGGAAAATGAGTTCTTTTGCCTTCCCTAGCTATGAGACTGAAATTGATTCTTGTTTACAGCTGGAGAAGAACAGAAGAGATGTTAACACCGGGAGACCACACAGAGGATAAAGCAATACCATTGCCTCACCCTTTTGCTGTCAATACTGTGCTTTGAGTTAAAAAAAACCCAACACAATGAGTTTGTTCATTTTGAGAATTAATTGAGCAATACATCATTTCTTGACCTGACACTGTTAATACTCCATCCATCTTCCTGTTCATATGCCAATAGCTATATTGCCTGTCACTTTATTACAGAATCCTGCCTTAGATCTGAATACAGCTTTGTTCTGTAGCGCTGCTTGAATTACTATCATTGCTACTGCAGCTCTGGTTTCATTTACTTAGGTCAATTTAATATTCTTGATAATAGTCTGACATTCTAAAGAAATCTTACAAGAAAAGTTCCAGGGAAAAAAAGTGTTGCAGCCAAGATAAACTCCTCAGTGGAGCCATAGGAAAGGTTCAATAGAATTTATAGGGAAAGTGACATTTTCATTTAAAAATTATGGGAAGAGTTGAAAGGAGCTTTATCTTGTTTAATCCTTATTAAGCTTTCATAGGGAGGTGGTGCTCCCTGTGTCCCAGAGGCAAAAATTGCCATGTCTTATCATGTTTGTTTAGCATCTGCTTTTCTTAAAGAGATTTTTTTGGGTAAATTACAAGAACCTAGGAGATTGCTGCTGATGAACATCTTCCTGCTGCTTCTTCTATTACAGCTTCTTAAAAATAAAGAACATTTGAAGGAAACACATCTCCTTTCTGCAGTGTCTCTCTCCTCTGTAATGGCTCACTCGGGACCCTTAAACTTTCAGCATTTTCCACATTTCTCACGACTTGCATGCAGAGACTTACTGAGCTCTCAGTCAAAACATCGGCTTTGCCTTTGCAATGGAAACATATGTAGAAGTTTCTTTTCTCCTGTTACGAGGTTATTTTCCTTACTCTCCTCTAAAGTGAGTTGTTTAAAAGTCTTACTCAGAGAAGAAAAAATGCAGTGACAAAATCCAGCCCCAGTTCTGCAGGGTAGCAGGTGTCAGCGCTGAGCCGGCATTTCCAACCATCCCAACCAGGCGGTTTCTCCGGCGGTGCACCAGTAATGCCATTACAAGTGCTCACTGCACTTTCCTACCTGTCTCCTTCTAAGGCAGAATGCATGTAACCAAATCTATCAAAGATTTATGAGGACCTACTTTGGTCCTGTTATTAAGAAGCTTACCATCTTCAATAGCCTGCAGCGTGGGGGAGGGGAGAGGGAAATACCGTGATTAGCATCAGATCCAGGTTCCTTTCCATCTTTTTTCTTGAGTGGTCAGCCAGACTGACTGGAGACAGCCTTTAGCTTAAGTGTGGGATAAGGCTCAGATTTATATCTCTGCATCTGTACTAGCTGTTCTGGTGCTGACAGACACAGAGTGAAGCAGAGTCCTGCTGAGGCAGAATTTCTACAGGAAATCCAAGCTCCAAAACAGTGCCAGTTCCTAGCTTTTGAATCATCTTCCACAAGAAGTGTTGTGAAGAACCTAAAAGAAGCTGTAACTTACAGCAGAGATCCTTTCTGAAAAACGCAGACAAATTGGAAATGTATTAGCCAAGACTGCGTAGAGTGGAACCTGCTGCACAGAGATGTGTGATTAGAGATCATCTGTGCCTCATACTGGAAGTTCAAGTTATCTGGAATGAAGAGAGTCATTCTAAGTGCTAGTTAGATGCCTCGTAACTTCTGTGGTGTAATGATAAATCTAGGAAGTAGAGGCTGCCAGCTACCTGCCATTCTCTAACGCTTAAAAGAAATACAGAGTTCAATGCTGGTGCAGAAAAATACGTGGTCTATTATATATTTTATATATAAAATACTTTAATATTCTATTATATACTAAATATTACTGGAGTTTTCCAATTAGTGGCAGCATCCCACTTCATACTTTTCGTCGAAACATCAGTGAATATGCTGCAGAAGAGGTAGCATTCACTACTCGTTCAACAGACATCCTGTGTCTTGCTCCTTAAACAATCACCAGCAGAAAAGGGTGCAGAGCTACAAAATACAGTGTTCACCCCGCCAAGGCTACTGGTATACCCACACTGAAAGATTTTCTTGTGTGAGGCTCAGCTTTTGAGAGGACGTCCCTAAAACTCTCCCACCGTTGCCAAAATGAAGCTATTAATTGCCAGTATAATAGGTGTGTGAGAGGGGCCAAGTTACACATGCACATCCCAACTATGACTCAGAGATTGCTTACAAGTGACATTTCCTTTACACTGTTACCCTTCCATAAAGGAATCACATGCAGATCAAATCTGAGCATACCCAGTGACACTGAGAAGCTAATCTTTGTCAAGACTTCCACCAGCAAGTCTCTGAATGTGGTAATGAAAAATAGATATACCCAAGGTAACAATGGAAATGTGCATATGGCTCAATTCTGACGTCTGCAGACATTCCTGGTCTTGCTTGCGAGACAGGAAGCATATACCTGAATTAAGGGGGCATCTTCCTATACTAACAGACCTTGCTGATGAACTCCAGTGGAGCATTTATACTGTAGCACACAAGTGGCACAGGCACTTAGCCAAAAGGAAGACAGTAATATGTTCTGCTAAAATAAGGCATGTGAGGTTACTCAGGAGAGATTCCTGGGATTGATCATAACTAACATGATCATTAATGACCATAGTGCATACAAACAAAATGGGAAATTCATTGATGACATAAGGTGCCATTGGCAATAGAGAGAAAGGCATGTATGGAGTACAGGAGAACCTTATTGATCTGGCAGAGATGTGATAAAATTCAATAGTACATTACGCCAGGTCATGAATTTACAAATTTCTGCTCTTAACTGGGAGCTCATTGGTTGGGATATTAATTCATGAGGATGTCAATGTCACAAAGATCCCATTAACCAGTCCAGGCACTTCAAATGTAGCTTAAAATGCATTAGCAGGCAGGATCAGCAGTGATGGAGAGCATACAAATCTTCTCACACAAGGCCTCAAGAAAGCCCACCTGGAGTCATGTGAAGCTGCACTTGTAGAACATGCAGAAAGGGAAGCTAGGAGAATGAGGGAATGAAGAATTATTTATTAAAAAGTTACAAGCCTGGCAGCAAAGGAAAGGCCAGAGGCAGCGTGATGGTTCTCTACTGATCCATCAGGAAGGCTAAAT
This sequence comes from Laterallus jamaicensis coturniculus, assembly GCA_022605575.1. Taxonomy (NCBI): domain Eukaryota; kingdom Metazoa; phylum Chordata; class Aves; order Gruiformes; family Rallidae; genus Laterallus; species Laterallus jamaicensis. The sequence continues at coordinate 12,176,173 of JAKCOX010000005.1, forward strand.
GCAATGGAAGGAAAATAGCAGTTCAGGACTCGGCACTTCAGAAAAAGGCCACAAATTGATCATACCTGAATGAATACACAAAAAATGGAGGAAAGTTTTAAGTCAACAGAACTGTGAAAGTTTCTAGTTACCTATCTGGAATTAAAGATGACATGATAAACTGATGTGAAGTAATTATTAAATGACACCATGCAATAATAGTGTTTGGACTAGATGATCCAGGAAATCCCCTTTTTCTATACCCAAACTCAGCATTAAAAGTTGACAGGATATTTCTTTCCTTCCCCTCTCCTAAAAATAGCATTATTGGAAGACACCAGATGGTGCTGTCACAGACAGTTTTATAAGCTCAGTACATCCAGACTTCCACCTTTACAGGTTATGGCTGAAACGCTGTGTAGCTGTGTCACATTAAGCATTTTTTACAATGCACCTGCATATGCTATTAAAGTTTGTTTGCTGCTCAAATCTGTGACTGAACAGGTTCTTAGAGGCAGTGCTACCGCTCAAAGGAAACACTTTCATATGTAGATATTAAAATTCCTCTTCAAATAGTATTTTAATCACTGGTTAGAAAGAAAATTGCACTGAATCCTAGGGGTGCTGAGCAGGTGGACAAGATGAGAGCCTATGATTTTGTTGTCTCATTTTCTTATTCCTCTCGATGGATCTTTCTTTAAATTAAGTGGAATTACATTTGGTGCCTGGACTGCAGCTCAGACTGCAGTCTGTGAAGACATCGAACACAAAGTTTAAGGAACAAATACACGTAATCGTTACTTAGAATTTGAAAGAACTCAGATGGGTTTTATTAATTTTGGGCTATTATTGCTTCTCATCCTCTTCGTGCTTTAGATCTCTGTCCTTCTACAAGGCTTCTCTTTAAAAGTGAACGCTCTGAATTAATCTCTCAAATACTTCAGGCACTGCATTTAGAGTTTAGCTAATAGCCTCACCCTTTGTATTGTGTCTTCTTATCTCATACATTCATAAACTCTTTACCACTACAATTAGAACACCAGAGAAATGGTCCATGCTAGAGCGACAGAGAAATGGCCCACACAGGATAAGAACTGATGAATGATTTATAAGTACTTTTAGCACAAAATTCAAGGAAGTTTGTTCATCAAGTTCTAGTTTTAACCTCTGATGTAGAGGTTTTGGGTTTTTTTTCCCCCATATAGCACTGAGCACAGCTGTTTGCAATAATGCTGCTGTTTGTCTGACAGAGTTAAACTCAAATTGCTCACATCCCCTTATTGCATTGCACCTTTCTCTGCCATATGCCTTACTCAATATCTTGCCTAAAAGCTCCTGTTTGTGACTAGACTAAAAGTTTTGTTGTCATACAAGTCAATGTAATGGTTCATTATAATATTGTCTTGGGAGAAGAAAAGGCTTTTCTGGAGTCAGTATGGGTTTGTTTGTTTTTGTTACAGATTGCAAAGGCAAATTAGGATTCCTGTAACAGGGTCCATTATGATCACCTATTCTGATCTCCTACCATGCTGGCAATGTTATTAACATTTAAATTGTTAATATTGTTTTGAATATCAGATGTCACTCCTAGGTCCATGTTTTCTGAGACATTAACAAAAAAAAAAGGTAATTTTTCAACTTACTGGCATTTCAAGAATTTATATAGGGTTTTATATTCCATTACCTTTCTTGCATTTACAAACTAATTTTTGATCTTCAAAGTATGTTTGTAGAAATTCATTAGTTGACTCCTAAGCTCACCTTGATCACAGGCAAAAGTTACTTCCACAATAAATAACATTTCTCTTAATATCCAAATGGTCAGTGAAAACAAGCAAAATATTTCAATAGGTGGTAAGGCTGGATGACCAGTGTTATCAATGAATGTAAACTATGCATTTGAAGAAGAATTAATTAAGGTTCTTCTCCCTAGGCATAACATGGCCTTGTTCTGGTTTCTTTACCTTGAACACTCTGGTCCTCAAAGGAGCGCCCGGTTTAGTAACTGTGACTACCTGCTGTGACACATAGAAGCTAACAAGATGTTTTCTCCCCAAATGCCTGCTTGCTTCCACATAGCCCAGACTGGTCCAAGAGAAATATTTTATTTATTTATCAAATATCAAGTCTTCCACAATCCAACTTTTCGAGAATCAGCCTTAAGGTGAGTTTTTGAAAGACAAGAGGCTGAAAAGATTTATCATGAAGCCATCAACCCTTCAGTCTGTTCAGACCTCCAAAGTGGTCAGAGAAAGCATATGGAGACTTTCTCTCTACCTTGAGGCAGGAGAAACCTCACAGCCTCCTCTCTTCACCCTTGCAGGGGGGAAGCATACTGCAGGGGCAAAGGGAAGGAAGCATGTGACTGAGAAACACCCCACCCTAAGAGCCCTGGATGATCAGGGATGTGTGTGTGTTCAATTGCTACAGAATTAGCTACACTTGTGACTTCTCTGCCAATGTCCTGCTTTTGAAAGAATATTACCACTGTCATCAACTTTTAGGATCAGGGGATTTATTTGGTACCTTTCTCGTTGCTGAAAGGTCTTCTGGATGTGCCTTCTCTTCAAGCAGGAATGATCTCTATCTTCCTTCTCTATTTTAAAGCAGAAGAAAAAGTGCATCAAAATGAAAATGTTCCACTTCCTCTGTAAATGTATTTAAAACTTTCAGGGCAATTATGTGGTACCTGGTAGCTAGCCAATCCCTCAGTACAAGGAAGCCCTCAACAGACATCTTCAGAGTTAATCTGTGGATGTGGGTCAGCCCCCTGAGGAACTGACTGCTCATATAAGTTACTTCAGGGTGCCCTCATATTTCTAAGTGCTGACCCCAGAGATTTGACCAAAGTTCCCTCACAGTATTTTACATCAAGAAGGGAGCTTAAAAGGAGTAGCCACAGTGCAACATTTCTCTGCCTTTCAGAACTGGAGGGCTACTGACTCCTGGAAAAAGGAAAACCAAATGCAAAGAAGAAAATCCATCATTCATCTCCCACGTCTGCTGGCAGCCTGGGAGTCCGGGCAATGGGCAGGTAGGAGAGCAGGAACAATGGGCAGTCCATCACTGATGGGGATTCGGAACAGACCATGACAGTGCTTGCACGTAAGCACTGCTTCACGACTCATTTACTGTGCACATGGTGGTTTCTAAATTTGGTTTTCCTGCTGACCTCCTGATGTCCCACAGACACCGATTAGCCCTGTACACCAGGCCAGGTCACACTGCTAGAGCACTGTGCTTACTAACCATGGAGATACAGCAACCAGGGTAGGTGGAAAATAATCATATCACATAGTTGGTGTGCTGCAGCCCACAGGCAGTGGCAACATTTCCACACTATTTAGGAAATATTTGCATTGCCTTTGTGCATCTCAAAGTGATTTGTGCAGAAAGAAAATTGCTTTCTTCTGGTGAAGATTTTTCTGATACTCATCCAAGTGATTTATCCATAGGACCTTGGAAATGGATGTATTTTAGGAGATATACAATCTATTTGGATCAGCAACACGCCCCTGAGTGGTCAAAACAAGGACAGACATTGGAAGGGATAAAAAGCCCTATGATAAGGTGATGTGAGGTGATTTATCCTCTCATCATTGCCTCTAGCTCATACTATACTGCCTCCCAGAAATTACTGTCTTAAATCTTGAAGCACAAGAGCTTTGCTTTGTGCTAGCATCACCCACCAGAAAAATGGAAACTTCCCAATCTTCAAGCTACAGACTTTATATTAAAGCTGGCAAAGCTTAACAAAAGAAGAACGACATAACTCAGGTCTGTACGCAGCCACAGGGGGCTCCTTACACATCACATTTCACAGCACACTGCATGACCTAGCAGGGGCAGAAAGGATGTCCAGCATGATTTTGATGAGATAAAAAAAGAGAGATAGTTTCCTTCCTTAAATCTACTGGTGTTTTAAACCACGTTTCAAGTTAGTCAAAAAGTTTCTAACTTTCAGACCACGGTTGGACATAAACAATTTCAATTTAAACAGTACAAGCTTTTTACAGGATTAAATGTAATTTTGTAACTCCAAGAGAATAATGTGTGCGTGAAAAAACACTAAAAACACTAGCCACTGTGACTAGAAGTTAGATTATTTATAAGAAAGGAACTTTCAGTCAGCATAAACAGTGCAAACAGGGTACTTTGCTGCATACTAGCACAGTGCCACAACTTCAGGGTTGCTCATATTTAGACTGATAGGAACATTTAGCTAGAAGGCTTTAATGGCACAAAGTTTATTTGCTTGTTTGCTATCACTTTTATGGATTTAAAAAAAATAAGTCAATCCCATTTGAGCTTAGAACACTGACCTCAACATGAATGAAATACTAGCGAAGAGGCAAACCTTCTCTCTCAAAGCTCTTAGCCCCCACTTAAAAAAGGGACTTGTATAGAAACAGCGTTGCAGCCAGTGTGGTGACTTTCCCTAATCAATAAAAATCCGAACTCTGTGCATGGGACAAACCTGACGCTTAACGGAATGACCACAAGAGGTCATCACTGCTCCATGAGAACACTCCTCTGAGGTCGAGTTAGAAAAACATCCGTGTCTTCTCAAGTGTATTGGATTTACTCCATATTTACACGAATTAAAGAACTAAATGCAAAATTGGCACAACAGAGTTGTGGAAAAACAAAGAAAAATGGAAAGCCAAAAGAAGTTCCTGCAATAAATTCAAAGCTATTTCTTAAAATATGCACCTTTATCATTAATACATCTTTTCTCACTTGCCTTTAATTTCTTGAACCTTTCAACACGGTGATTGTTCAACTTGAACTCAAGGATCAAGGAAGGGGAAATTATTTGTGACATTTTCCTTGCTAGGAGAAACAACTACTTATCAGTCCAAAAGAAGGGATGGTAAAAATCACAGCTCACGTCCTTCCTTAAGAGATCTTCTTTCCTTCTACAGTCAACCCTGTCCCTTGTCCCGTTCTCAATTTTAAAAACCAATTGAAATATTACAGAACTGCTTCTCTACTTTTTTATCTGATACAAGGCCACCTCACCAGCATAAAGAGGTAGCAAATTTTGAAAACTGTTTTATATTCGGAGTCCTTAAGAAATTCTCTTACACTGGTCACATCTAAAGCTTGGCAATTTCTTCTCACATAATCTTTAACCACACTTGCACCTAAAAAAAAAAATAAATCTGATCTAGGAACTCATCTCATGTCCTAATGGGAGCTTCACCCACCTTGTGTAGTTACAGGAGGTTCCTTTTGTCTTGTCCTGGCCATATTTAGGCTAATTCAGAGTACTGCTACAGTAAGATCATCATCTTGGCCCTTTTTACCCCGCTTTGTTTATATCCCTGCCCTAGCTCTTCCTTACTGGTCACACCAAATTTTTGCTGCCAACTTCACCTTGAGAGGCATCACAATCTCTCTTGGGTTTGCCACTGCTGCATCCTCACCCACCTCACCATCCCTCTGCCCATGCCACCAGTTTCTGCTGCCCACTCACTTTCCCAAAGCAGTCACGCTTTCTTCCACACTTTCCTCCCTTCAAAAGCCTCCTTCAAACCAATGTCAGTTATTCAAAGGGCAAAATATCAAACCCAATGTAGTCAGGCAAACGATTTGCTTTGATCACTGCCTCCTTACCTCATACTTTGCCAGTGTTTCTCATAAGCTCATCCATACCCAGCAGTAAGCTCTTTGAGGAGGAACCATCTTCTATATTTTTATGATCCTTTACACAGTAACGTCCTGTTTCATTCTAAGGGCAATGAAATCACATAAGCACAGATTAAGGGTTTAGGTTATGAGGGAGACAGCTTGCATAACTTATTTCATGTGGAGACATGGCCAGCCTGGAAATGGGTTTGAATGTCAGCAGAGCCCACCCGGTTTCAAGCAGCACAGCTGACATTTTAAAACAAAAGTATTATTTTGACTACAGAGTGCCTTCATTTGGGACCTCGACAACTCCAGAGCATGTTTCCAAATCCAGTCATGATAGAGACAGTATCAAATTTGCTGAAATCCACAGCAAACTCTCACTGATTTTCAGCAGAGCTGGGATTTCATCCTCAGCTAAGCAGGCAGTTCAGAATCACATCAGCACAAAGAAATTGTGTAGTGGCCATAGTCTCATCTGGCAATATCACCATGGAAACCTCATCACAGATCAAAGCTAACAATCCAGTAGCATTCAATTAGCACCAGTGTCAAGCTACTCTCATGAGTAGATATGATTTATTGAAATACTAAAAGCTTGCAGGGCAGATACTGCCAAACAGAAGAAATCCAATTCATTAATTCCAAGGCTGTATTACAACATGCAAATTTTCTAGCTATTGAGTATATTTGTAATTGTACTTTAAAATTGTTTTTTAATAAAGAATTCCACAATTAATATTTATTTCATATTTTATCCAGGACTGTCCTCATCTCATTTTTTCTAACAAGCATTGCTGTTAACTAATATTAGAGAACCCAAGATTCATACTGAAAAAGATTTATGTTGGGGAAATAAATGTACTGCTGATGGACGTTCAACTTGCAGTGAGGACAAAATGTGATAGATATTCTCAATAATTGCATACAACTCACGTACAAGAAAAGCATAGTGTTGTGACTTAAAGTTGGAAGCTGTAAGATATTGACTAGTTCTATCAAAGAGATGACTCTCCTCAAGTAAAGAGTTGGTTATTTGGGTTGGTTTTTTTTTTACACTGTATGAATTGGTCTAATGTATCTACTGTAAATATCTAACTAGATTACTAGATCTACATTTTTAGGTTACATCCAGGGGATAAAAAAAAAACCTGTCTAAATTTTGCTAATTTATTATGGCTACTTCCTGGAACATAGCAACACCAACTCCAAGTTTTTTACATCTGTATTGTATTTCATGTGAAAACTACAACATACTTTATGCAGGCAAAGTTCTCTTAATTGTTATACAAAATATTAGCTTTAACATAAGATTTCACATCTTCCACACGCCATCAAATAAACATTGCCTACTCAATCGTATTATGCATGTGCACAGATATTCTGTTAATTAATGCCCAAGCACTGCAAAAGTATGCTAGCTTTCACTACTCTGCTAGAACAGTTATTTTATAGCCCGACAGGTAAGTCTGGCACAGCTCCGCAATCAGTAGAGGAATCCATAGAATCATACAATCAAGTGGGTTAGAAGGGACCCTTTAGATCCTTGAGTCCAACCACAGACTAACCCTGAGTAGTCCACCTCTAGATCATGTCCTTAAGCACTTCATCTTCACAGCTTTTAAACACCTCCAGGGATGGTGACTCCCCCACCTCCCTGGTCAGCCTGTTCCAATGCTTGACAACCCTTTCAGTGAAGAAATTCTTCCTGATATCGAACCTAAATCTACCCTGGTGCAATTTGAAACCATTTCCTCTCATCCTATTGCTTGTCACCCCCACATCTCTGCAACTGCCTTGCAGGTAGTTGTAGAGAGCAATAAGGCCTCCCCTCAGCCTCCTTATCTCAAGACTAAAAGCCCCAGCTCCTTCCACTGCTCCTCATGGGACTTGCACTCCAGCCCCTCCACCAGCTTCATTGCCTTTCTCTGCACATGCTCCAGCATCTCAACATCCTTCCTGTAGTGAGGGGCCCAAAACTGGAGACAGTACTCAAGGTGTGGCCTCACCAGAGCTGAGTACAATGGAACTTCCCCAATCCTTCCCCACTCCAGCTGGTTACACTATTCTTGATACAGGCCAGGATGCTGTTGGCTGTATCAGGGCACACAGCTGGCTCATGTTCAGCCGCTGTCCACTAACACCCTCAGGTCCTTCTCCTCCAGAGAGCTCTCCAGTCACTGTACCCCAAGCCTGTAACACTGCCTGGGGTTACTGTGACCAAAGTGCAGGACCCGCACTTGGCCTTATGAACCCCATCAAGTTGGCCTCAGTCCATCGATCCAGCCTCTCTCTCACCCACTTTGCTTAGTATTGTAGTATTGTTGAATGAGTTACTATTTCAAAGCAAAAAAAAAAACAACCAAACAAAACCCAAATAGAAATAGAAGATCTTTAGCAATTTGTATTTCTTGTGTAGGAACTAGTTTGTATGAATCAGCTCTGAAATCATCACGAAAGGCATGAAAAGCTGCAATGGGAAAGGCAAACACAGCTAGGAGATGAAAATGGAGAAAAAGGATTAGGCTTGCAGACCAGCAAGTGACCAGGAATTTACCACTATAACCCAGTAACTCTGTGGGTTGACAGAAGATTGAAAAGCCAACCTTAGGCTGTGCAACCAATCTTGCTCACTTGTTAGGACCAAGGACTGGAGCAAGGTTATATCGCTAAGGACCCACAGCCAGAAGCGGAAGCCAACAGCCATGTCCCATGAGCTCAGGACAGAAACCAGGATGTGAGCCAACAGCTGTGGCACAGCCACCACACGCTCCAGCCGCTGCCCAGCCAGGAAACCTCTCTCGCCTGCCCTGTAAGAGCAGAACCCCAAAGCTGCCAGTCACAGCGTGGGCACCCCTGAGATGACCCAGGGCTGGCCAAGGGGTTTTGCTCATCAATCAGCTGCTGACGAGCCTCTGCTAGGGAAAACCTCACAACCCTGTCAGTCAGCGATTCGGCAGGCAGCATGGTTGTTATCTTTCAGGCAACAGTGAGCAAAAGCTTTTGAGGGCCGCTAATGTGTAAGAGGCTATGGGAGGTGCCACTTTCTATCACAGAATGAAGGTGGAAGGTCTGTTTCTGTAAAAGTCCCCCCAGGAAAGGTGGTAAGAATTGTGTGGCAACCCATTTCCAAGCTGGAGAATTTTATTTCATTTAAATTTGCATTTAACTCTGTGTCCTTCTTTCCCAAGGATGTCCATAGTATTCCCACACCCTATTTATTAGCTGCAACAGCTCCACAAGAGATGTACCTGCACAACAGAGATAGGGCAGCAAACTCTCTGCAGACCATATTTGACTAGCTTTCAATAACTGCTTTTATTTCAGCACCTTGGCTCCAGCTTCATTCTTAGACGGGCTGTGTCACACAGAGCTCTCTGTAAGCCTCTGGTGTACATTGCCACGTAGCAATAAAGCATTGGCAATAAGAAAATCACTCCAAACTTTACATTAGTTTCACCTCAGCTGCAAAGAATGCCATCTGCCAGCTACCCAAACATTTGGATGAGATCAACACCAGGCTGAAGAGCAACTGCTGAAGTCGAATCCAAGAAGGTCTGATGTAATGACTGAGCATGTTACTCAGTGGAAGGAACAAATAATTTCTTTAGTTTTCCTTCAGCACACCCTCCCAGTGCTTTTTAAGAGATGCACAGCACAGATACTCACTAAGACTCCTTACACTCAGGCCTACAGCATTACAAAAGGAAAAAAAGTGACACCATTCCCTAATGGGTACACTTCCAAACCTGCCTCTTGCCCTCTCAGGGTCAAACTCAGACTCACCAACTTTGTGACACCCATGGTGAAAAAACACAGTCTTTTAGAAAAGGTCTGGCAAGTTCATAGCAGAAGTCCATTTACTCAGAGCTCAGCGTGCTGCAAGTGTGTTGCAGAAATGCCTGGTTCTCCTGGGAGCTGAGGGATTTCCCATCCTCCATGTGGAGGGATAGGAGGGCCCAGGACTGAAGAGCTTGGCTCACTGCAGTGCTCAGGTCTGCATACAGCCTGTGAAGGCTGCAGCCAGGCTCTCACCCTGCCACATGACCCAACTGTTCTGCTGATCCTGCAGATACCATCATAACTTGTGTTCCAAAACCACTGTACAAATCTTTCAGCCATTCATTTGTTCCTAACTTGACCTCTGTGAAGAAACTTCAGGTGTCTTAATTATTTGTATTGTATTCACTCCTGGATCATCTCTACATTCACCTATGTAATTGCCTGTGTGTCCCATTTAACTTCCAGTTGTGTCACACCACAAGGGGTGGGAGTGATGACATGACAGACCCGCAAGTGAGGGAGGCTGTGACACAAACATGCCCCCGGGTCCCAGCATGAGGTGGTGGAGATGAGGCCAGGCAGGGTGACAGCAGGGGCAGTGGGATGCAGGAGCAGGCTGGGCAAATGTCTTGCTGAAAGGGCCAGACTCAGTATCCCAGTGTGAAAACACGACCAGGTAAAGCATACTGTTAACATATGCTCAGGGAGCTCGCTTTAGCTTACACGTCCTCTCCTCATTTACATGTCCTCTCCTTATCCCCAACCCAACAACAGATGGATGTTAGAGTCAACACCCAATGCCATGCAAAGCTAGACAGATGCACCAGTGACCACGGGGATGCTTGTTGAACTTGAGGGCGTCCCACAGTAGGGGGTACACGAACAGGACACTGAACACATCGCTTCCACCTCTCACACCAATGATCCTATTTTGATCTTATGGTTTTAAGGATCTTAATTAAGGGTCTGTCTTTGATCTTTTAAAGTTAAAGGACCTGAGAGAAACTGCTAGGATGCTGAATTTACTTCAGTCCCTGAGACCTCATGAATAAATTCAGCAAGCTATCTTTTTTGACAATCCAGTTATTTGATAGCCTTGATTAAACCTTTTTAGAATGACTGGAGGCTCTGGATGTTATTTATTCATATTCAAGCAGAGAAACAGTCACTCATGCATAGAAATCCTCAGTGACTCACAAAATGACGTGCTTACTTATGCATAGCAACCCTGGGTAACTCACACAGTGACACACTCCTGCCCAGACATACTTGGTAACATGCACAGTGACAGACTGGCCCAGAGCACTTATTTTAGAAACCCTCGCAGGCTCCCAGAAGGGCCTCCTCTCCCTTGAAGCTGAAAACAAAACTCCCCAGCAACTCCAGCCCACGCTGCCAAACATGCTCATCCACCTCCTCCTCCCAAGTTGAGCCTTTTCTCACCACCGTGGCATTTCCCTGCTGAGGGTTCCCCTAAGGTCGCTAATGCACTCATGAAAGGAAGTCTCATTTTCACTACCTTCACATTTTAATATCTTAACGCCAAAGAGCTGCTGTTCTGCTTTTTGGGTTTCATTTTGTTTTGTTTTATATGGAAATTTTACATTAAACAAACATTACATGACAGTCGAGGGGATGAGATGGCTCAGGGGATCGGTAATGGGCTGTGAAGTCTTTCCTTTCTAGGCCAGTGCTCCAATTCATTCTAGGCTGTTTTAGCTGGATTTAACATTGGGGGAAAAAAAAGAGTGCTCACTTAAAAGGTCTGAGCTCTCTGATACGAATTAGATTTGAAGTGAACTGACCGGTGACAAAAACACCACTATGCAAATAAACTCCACCAAGCAGCCACTTGAAAAAAACAAATGGAAATAACATTTTACTTCAGCTGGGTAATGATACAAATGGAAATGCTCTGGGAACATACTGGCTGCCAGGGGCATCCCATCCATCTTCCAGCCTGAATCTGTTACACAACTAGCTTTTGTAGGATGCCTGGAAGGTCTTGAAGCTCAGAGGGGGTCAGACCAAGAGAAGCTGGCAGCAACCAAAAATTCTTGCTAACTTCACTCCTCATCAAGCAAACAGCAAATTCAGTAGCCTCAAGGCCCAATTCCTTGTAGGCAAATACTTACATTTGTATAGAACACATAACTGCATCCTAGCTGTGGATGGCTTCAGACTGTCCAGTCACACAACACCAGCACGAATGGTAATAAACAACTTCTCAAACACCTTGATACTTCCAGTGACCCAACAGACATGCACTCCATGAGGAGACTGCATATCTAGAATGCAGTTACTCCACCTTGTCAAGAAAAACTGTAACTTAGTAAAAGTCAGCAAAGATACCAGATGCCTGTCCAGGAGGTTATTTTCAGAAACTGATGTCTTTTTTCTTGTCCTTCTTTTGGAGTTTTACCTTAGGTACATCACTGTTGCAGTTTTCCACTAGTGTTTTAAATAAGTGGTAAGTGAAACCAACCAAGTCCAAAAGGCTTTTTGCTCTGCATCTTAACATTACCACACTTGGAACACTTATTATAAAATGAAAATGTGATTCACAATACATCACCCACTGATAAGATCTAGCTCAGAGTCAGACAACAGATTTCTTGCACCACAATAAATGTAAGTAAGTTTAGTGAATGTTGTGAGCGCATGACTACTTAGCAACAACTCTTAAATATACAGGGAATAACAATTCTATTGCTCTTCAACTTTGTACTATAAATTGTACCTAACAAATAAAATACAAATTAGAATTAATAGAGACTATTGTTAGAATATCACCTAACAGGAGTGGAACTTAACCAATTGGGTTTTCTAAATAAATCAGAATACTGAGGACAGATGTCCAAGGCCAGAAGTCATTCTAAGTCTTGTTATTTATAGTGCCATAATATATGATTTGGCACGTAATTACCTGCATTCAAACATCTTATTTATAACACAGGTATTACATCAACTACAATATGGAGTTCAGTATGTGATCAATTGCTGCATGATGCCATTATAAACACTGGGTGGAATTTTGTTCTTTATCCACAATGGTTTTCAAAAACACGGTGAGCTTGTGAAGTTTGTGAGAGATGGTAAGACAGAGCAGCTGCAGGAACACTGCGCTGCCATCCAGGGAGACCTGGCCAGGCTGGAGAGCTGGGCAGGGAGAAACCTGATGAAGTTCAACAGAAGCAAGTGTAAAGTCTTGCACCTGGGGAGGAACAACTGCATGTATCAGTACAGGCTGGGGGAATGACCTGCTGGAGAAGAGCTCAGTGGAGAAGGACCTGGGGGTACTGGTTGACGACAGGTTGGCTGTGAGCCAGCAGTGTGCCCTGGTGGCTAAGAGAGCCAATGGGATCCTGGGGTGCATCAGGAGTGTGGCCAGCAGGTCTAAGGAGGTGATCCTCCCCCTCTACTCTGCTCTGGTCAAGCCCCACCTGGAGTATTGTGTCCAGTTCTGGGCTCCCTGGTATAAAAAGGACAGGGACCTCCTTGAAAGAGTCCAGAGAAGGGCTACGAAGATGATGAAGGGCCTGGAACATCTATCCTATGAGGAAAGGCTGAGAGAGCTGGGGCTGTTCAGCCAGGAGAAAAGAAGACTAAGAGGGGACCTAATCAATGTTTATAAATATCTAAAGTATGGGGTGCAGGGGGAATTGGCCAGCCCCTTTTCTGTGGTCAGTGGGGACAGGACAAGGGGCAATGGCTGCAAATTGGAGCACAGGAAGTTCCACACCAACATGCGGAGGAACTTTTTCCCAGTGAGGGTGACAGAGCCCTGGGACAGGCTGCCCAGGGAGGTGGTGGAGTCTCCTTCCCTGGAGATATTCAAGACCCAACTGGATGCCTTTCTGTGCAGTATGAGCTGGGGAGCTGCTTTGGCAGGGGGGTTGGACCCGATGATCTCTTGAGGTCCCTTCCAACCCCTACAACTCTGTGATTCTGTGAATATCAGGGAAGTGAACTGGCGATGCAAAATTTCTCTTTCATTCCTCTGAACCTACAGCTAAACCACCCATGTTGTATGCTGAAAAATAAACAATCTGTCCTTCAGCTTTCATTAGCTGAATAAATTCAGTATTTAATTCAGCCAGCACTCAGTACTGCTGATATTAGTCTCATCTAAATGGAGCTATAATTAGACAGGAAAATAATTCAGTTCATATTTGCATAAGATTTCTACGACCAAATTCTACTGAACAAGGAAAAGCCATAATTAAAGGAGAAAAATTGCCATCTAGATAAGAAGTGACACAAAAGAAGAACACGTCACAGAGCTCAATAACTGCAGAAAAACATGGAACAGCTGAAATGCTGAATTTGTTAGCACAGATATTCCAGAAAAAGATGGCCAACAACTACACTGCCTTATGCAGGCAATAATCCAACTGCCTTTGAAGTCAACAGGATTCTCCTATTCAGGATCTTTTCAGGGAGAGCTGTTAAGCCTGTGAAGAGGTTTCCCAGAGCAGTTGTGCAACCTCCATCCTTGGCAACATTTAAGATTCAGCTAGACAACCTCCTGGCCAACCTTATTTGACGTGGAAATTTTCAGCAGGAGACTTGGCCAAGGGACCTCTGGAAGTCCCTTCCAGTTTAATGAATTGTGTTATTTTAATAATAACCATTCTAAATTACACGAAAGTTTCTCATTGTCAATATATGAGGCTGCAGCACAACTTTTATATTGCTTAACAGCTTTCACTCCAATTTTTTCCCCATATAATGATGGTAATTCCCCTTGCTGCAGCTTGTGGCCATTGCCTCTCATGCTTTCACTGTGCACCCTTGAGAAGAGACTGGCTCTATTTTCTCTATAAATTCCCATTAAGTCCCTGAAGACAGCAACTGGATCTTTTCAGCTATCCCTTCTGGAGATTTAAACAGCCTCAGCTCTCTTCTTACATCAAACAACTACACTCCTTCAACCTTGACACTCTCCCACTCTTGTACCGCACAGCCCCAGGCCATAAATTTTCATACCCATTTGCTCTTGTGCCAGAATGGGTGTCATGCTTACTCCCCTGCCCCAACTTGGCTTAGCAATATAAAAGCCTCTACCCCATTTTGACCTTCTATTTCAACAAATACAACACACCTTTTAGCCTCCTCCTATGTAGCAACCTTCTTAGTTTCCTGATCACCTTGGAAAAACTTTCTTCTACCTGGTTGTATGAATTCTTTACCTTGAATAGGGATAAACAGGTATGAACTGGGCCACACTTATAGAAGGACTTGTGAGAAATCTTCAGGAATGTCAGCCCCTCTCTCCGTCCTCTCTGCTGTACCATCTTCCAGCACACAACATCTCCTAACTCATGTAGTATAGCTGCAGAGTCCCCATTTCAGATCAGGGCTGAACTCAGGTAGCTGTACCAAGCATTCTGGATTATGCCTTTTAAGACCTTTTTGATACCACCATCTCTTCCCTAGCCTGTTGAAAACACTTTGTTCAGTATACCCCAGAACCTTACCTTCTTTAGCACAAGCAGCTGGCGGCCACCCCAGGGCAGGTTTGACAGCACCTAGCTTTACTTGTCTGAAAAAAAAGCAAACATCCAGCCCTCAGAGAGATAGCTGACCTCCTTCCAGTGCCCATCTCTCTCTGTTGATTAGAGGGAAGAGGCCTGACAACAAGCTCAGAAGCTCATCATTACACAGCTGAAGTTAGGTGAATTAATCTCATATCCTGTGACCAATTAAAACATTCACATTTTTCATTCTCCTCTGTCACTTCCACCTGACAAGGCTGCAGCACTGTGAGAGAAATTCTTGTCATCAGTCATCCCCTGTCTGACCTTGACTTTTTTCCTCCACATTTTCCCATTTCTTCACACAGGTGCTCCTGCTTATTTCTGCCAGGTATCTCCCTCTTCTTCTTCAGGCACAGACCTCCAAGTGTCACATTGCAGCAAATTTATCACCATGCCCTAGACTTTTGATAGGGTCAGAGGAAAGCAAAACAAGATAATTTATGACATTACAATCTCATCATGGAAAAACAATTCTAGTAGCTTGCTACCAGCCAACAGTTCTTTTTACATCATGAGTGATTATTGCTTACCCCTTTTATTAGAAAATGAGTAACTGATTAGTCTTGCACTCTGCCCTCACCTCAGCAATCTTAATTATCACGATAATTAACATAGGATACTACATTAAATGCTACACAGAAATCCCAGAATTAGCTTTACTGAATGTCTTTCATCTTAAAAGATAAAATGAAAAAGCCCCAATAAACTATCACTGTTTGGTTCATGGAAGTCATGAAATTATACAAATTGGTTATCATAGGAAAGATTTAGATTTTAATAAAGAAGTTGACAACTGAGTGGAAGACTTCCCCGAATCGGGAATCTAATCACTTAACATCAAATCTTAATATCAAATCTTCCCCCCCCCCTCCTTTGCCCCTCTGCCTTTGATATATTTCACAAACACTGATCAGACAAAATAACCATTTAGAAATTTCTTGGGGAATAATTTTTCAGGGCTAAGAGTAATGATTGTAAGCATCAGTTTTAATAGTGGGGGGCAGAGAAGAGCACAGAAGTCAGCTCTCCAACACCTATTTCACGAAGGCCTATTTTAAAATACTGTATTTGAACATGCCAATTCAGTAGACATCAGTAAAGATTTTTGCCTCAAGTTCTTTTCTTTGTTCCCTTTTTCTTTATGCAGTTAAATCAGCAAGGATAAATGTCTACAGACAAAATTATCTTACATCAAACAAATATTGACATGACTTTTAAGGTCAGTTGCTGCAAGGCCAGGATTTAAAAACAAATTAAATCTGATGCATGCCATTTCAAAGGTCAGTTGGAAAGGTATATGCTGCACCCATTCTACAGCACGACCCCCAGGGAGGCAAGCATATTGAATGCTGTGAGGGGATACTGCAATAATGGAGATAATTACAATAATGTGCAGGTAGGTAATAGGGGCTTAATTAGATCAGAACAAGCATGTTACTTGGAGAAAGAGAAATTGCAGTGTATTAAATTAAAAGTAAATTACAACAACTCAGGTCAGTATTTATTTCAAGTTGATAGTTAATGTGCTTTACTGTATCGTTAAGGGGACTGAAGATACTACAGCAAAAGGCTGTAAGAAGGTTCCACTGTCATCTAGCAGAGTCCAGTCACTGCATATGAAGGGCCTATCTCTCCCTGATGGAGGCTGTGCACACATTTTCCAATTTTCCTTTCTGATCTCAAGAATTTTCAATAGTAGGAATGAGATGGCCTGAATCCTTTGTTATTACTTGAGTAGCTTAAGGAATAAATAAGCATCCATCTCTGAAACATGCTCTCACTGGAAAGGAAGAATTTCTACCAGATGAGCAGACAAAGAAGTGAGCAGGGCAATTCTGAAGATGGTTAGTGCCCTTATGAGCTGGTACACTGGGCTGGAATGGCATTACTCAGCTTTGCTATGGGAAAAACCAACCTCCACCTTCCCTCAGACAACTGTTCCAAGCACATCTTTTCCCTGAATCTTTCCTGTTTAAAATGTTTATGAATTTACTCCCTTAAAAATGTGTATCTGACTGGCAGTCAGTATGTAATCCATAGTGCTACTGCTCTGCCCTGCCACGCAGCTCCAAAGTGTGAATGAAAAAGGGAGTGAGGCAGAGATTGCCTAAAACTTCATTGCTCTGCACCCTGGGAAGCAGTTTATTTTGGAGGGATTCTGATTTATTAGCATCCTCTGGCCCTCTGCACAAGATCTTTACGAGATGCATGGTGGTGTAGCAGCGAAAAAAGGGAGCAAAAAACAATGCATGCTGCAGGGTATGCCTCAAATGTGTAAATACCAAGACAACTGTGCTATCATTGCATCATTTAGTTTACAAGAGTGACTTTCCCTGACCGTTCACTCCAGTGTACAGCTTTTACTCTGCAGGTAGCTCAGCTTAGGGTTAAGACAGTCACCAGTATCTGTGCTGTCATGCAAGCTCCTGACTAGACAAGTACCTCTGTCAGGCAATGTAGTGAGGCCCTCACAGAGCCTTGTCCTGTTTCCTCAGCTAGACAGAAGGGCCATTAAGCAAAAACATGACAGCTCCACTTCTCTGTAAGGTAATATGGAATGACGATACTTCAGAGACACACACACACTGTCCTTCCATGGCTCCTCTTACTGGAAACACCTCTAAAAATGAGGGTGACTCTTCTGCATGTCTCTTTGAAACAACAGCCCACACCAGTTCCCCAAAGACGAGTCCCGTATTGCTAATGGAAATTCTGTAAGCTCTAAACAGGCTATTCTCATCTATTTATTTTCTTTAATTCACTTGTATTATTACAGCCCTAGGCCACTTTCCTGGCTCTGAAAGGAAGGTATTTTACTGTTCATGAGTGAAGTGACTAACTCCTGCCATCTAAGGGTGGTTTCTGGAACATAATCGAGGCAGATAGAGATTTTCACAGGATAAAATTTTTTTAAAACCTGCTTAAAACCCATATAAGTGAGCCTGAGGTGAAAGCGTTAGCATCCGCCTGTCTCCTTGGCATTTTTCTAGATTCTTCCTTTCCTTCTCACTCATGTGTTTGTGTAAAGATGCCCATTCAAATGAGAGGCCAATTGTCACATCTGTGGATGTACAGGAGCCGACACTGTGATTCTTTCTTCAAGGTATCCATTCATCCATGAAAGCAGACTGTCTTACTAGGACAATTATTCTAAAATGGATTAAAACTTTCTGTTTGTGTTTTCCCCCCAATGCTGTATCGTTTATTCTCGTCCTGCTCTTGCATTCATGGCTGCCTAAAACACGCTAGAATGGTCACAACCAGGATAAAAGAATATTAATAATTAATAGCATTCATTATGAAAAGTGAGAATGACACAAAAAAAAAAACCCTCTCAGGTCTCACAAAAGATCACATTTTCTACTTTGGTTGTTAGTTAAATAGCATGTAGCCATGGCTGCTACTGATGATGGTTAAAACCTGCTTCTCCACATGCTTTCTTACAAAGAAGAGCTATCCAGTTAAGTGATCCTCATGAATTTTTGGCTTAAACAATAATGCATTCTTCTGTATGTCCTGGTGTGAAGACTACATTGAAGGAAAAGTATAACAAGCAAACAATTTGATGTGGGAGGTACAATTCTGGTCTCACAAAAGTTCAGAGAGTCTTCCTGGGAAGGCAATGGTGGCCTCTCACTAAGGCAAAATGACATTGCATAACTAGCGGCCAATGTTTAGTAAGAAGTGCATGATCAAGTACAGTGTGAAGTGATACAACCACTTAGATATCATCTAATGGTTTTCACAAGGAGTTTTCTAGGCAATATGGACAAGAGCAATAAATACACTAGTAGGGAGAACTTTTGATTTTAAAAAGAATCAATGACATCCTTATGTTTCTACTTGTGTGCCATTGATAAAGATGAGTTAAGCAAGGGCTCATCCTACACAAGACAGGGGAGCAGCAAGTCCATATAGCTGTCTTCACTGCATACTTCATACCCCTTCCCACCCCATGTAGTATCGTTCATGCCTGCCAACCAAACCAAGCTGCAGAGCTCACAGCTCTTGCAGAACTCAAGCAAACACCACCAGGTTACAGCCCTTCAGGTGGATGACCTGAGCTGAAGTTGCTGAGAAACAGACTGGACTCTCCTTCTGAAAGGCAAGTCAATCTGTGACCAAGTATGACTTGTATAACCTCAGGGGAGACAGAGCTGAATACAGGGTGTTGGGTTTTATTTTTTGGTACAGATATTACTGCCCTTTTTAAGCTATGCTGTATTCCTACCATAAAGATTGAACAGTATTTTGAAGGCACATGGAGCCACTGATTAAAGATCTTATAAATAACTTTTCAGGTGCCAACCCTAATCAATGACAATCACAAGTCATTGTTGCAATTACTACGCCCTAACATTTTGTTTCTCTCAAGTGAACGTTGCAAGGCAATCTCCACAGAAGTAAACAAAATCTGAGGAGGGAACAACCACTGAAAAGCAACGACCATACCAACAGCTTATAAAAGCTTCTTCGATGATCTCCCAACCACAATGAAACCAGCACTATACCTGAAGCGTGGAGGCAGATTACCTCGGTCAGGCCCTCCAACATAACACCCTAAGATTTTATTTTTTTTTTTAGCAATCTCTTCAGGACACATACATATATGTGGAGAGCAGAGTTTTGGCTGGGTTTTTTTGTTTTTAAGGCCAAGAAAACGCAAGTAGAGGTAAATGCGGTTTGTGTTGTGACACCAAGCGCTCGGCAGTACACAAGGTGCTGGCACTACCTACTCCTGCTGCAGACAGCTGTCTCTGGTATTCACGCATTTACCATTTGATATGAGGTCTCCTTCCAAAACTCTGGCGACACCTTCCCCCGCAGCGGGCATCGCGCCCTTTCCGGGGTCCCAGCCCTTCGGCGACACCGCACTTCTGTGAGAACGCACAGACTTGCTACTTAGGCACCCGTGAGTGTCCTCAAGCAGAGGCCCAGGCCTCCCCGGCTCCCTCGGCCTCCCCGGCTCCCTCGGCCTCCCCGGCTCCCTCGGCCTCCGTTTCCTTCCCGTTGTGCTCCTTCAGCCTCCCCTGCCCGGCGCGCCGCACCTCACGAGCCTCCCCTCGCCTGCCGCCCGCTCGCCGGGCGTGCGGCGCCTCCCGCCGCAAGGGGAAGGGCGGCAGAAGCCCGCTCCCCGAAGAGACCTGCCCGCCCGCCGCCCCCAAAGCCGCCCTCGGAACCTTCCCGCCTCGCCGCACGGGGCCGGGCGGGCAGCGCACGGGGCCGGGCGGGCAGCACACCGCACCGCGCCGCTTCCGGCTTCCGCACGGCCGCCGAGGCGGAGGGAGCTGAGGGGGAGGCGGCGGCGGCGGTCCCGGCCCTCCGCGGCTTCCCCGTTTGTGCGAGCGGAGCGGCCTGTGACTTCCCCAGAGAGAAGTGCCGGGAAATACGGAGAACGGCGGTCCAGGTTGGAAGCGTGCTGCGACACGGGCTGGGGGCCGAGGGGAAAATACTGAAGAGAAAAAAGTGCAGAGACTGAAACCCGGAAAACCGCAGTACGTGTGCTCGTCACGCAAGCCGCGTCACCGAACAGCCTTACACCCGCTCTCGGGAGCGCGGCGGCCTCGCCCTCGGCAGCCGGTCCCGGCGGGAAGGCAGGCAGGCAGGCAGCCGATCCCGCAGCCGGTCCCGTCGGGAAGGCAGGAAGGCAGCCCATCCCGCAGCCGATCCCGGCGGGAAGGCAGGCAGGCAGCCCATCCCGCAGCCGATCCCGGCGGGAAGGCAGCCAGGCGATCCCGCAGCCGGTCCCGGCGGGAAGGCAGGCAGGCAGGCAGCCGATCCCGCCGCCGATCCCGGCGGGAAGGCAGCCAGGCGATCCCGACGGGAAGGCAGGCAGCCGGTCCCGGCGGGAAGGCAGGCAGCCAGGCGATCCCGCAGCCGGTCCCGTCGGGAAGGCAGGCAGGCAGGCAGCCGATCCCGCAGCCGGTCCCGGCGGGAAGGCAGCCAGGCAGGCAGCCGATCCCGCAGCCGATCCCGCAGCCGATCCCGGCGGGAAGGCAGGCAGGCAGGCGATCCTGCAGCCGATCCCGCAGCCGATCCCGGCGGGAAGGCAGGCAGGCAGGCAGCTGATCCCGGCCGGGTACACGGGACGTTTGCAGAGGAGGGGATGAGTCCGGGACGTGCCTGAGGAAACGTCCGAGCGCTGGGCCCTGATAACACAGCAGCCCTCAGCTGCAGCGGTCAGAGGTAGCTAAGCCCCCTTGTCACTGGGAGATGGAGTAGCTCACTGAAGTCAAGCGCCTTGGCAGTGATTTAGCTGTGGATTGGGATGCCAGAGGTATGAAATACTGCTAATGCAGGTTCTTTTTTAAATACTGTAATCTTGTATAAGGCTCGCAGAGTGGTAAAACAGATGCTGGTTGAATTCTGAGTCAGCTGTGACCCAGGAAACTCACTGTGATTCCTCCTTTGATGCATACGTTAGAACCTAATTGGTGGTCGAGTACCAGAAGTCTTGAAATGTGGAAGACTGCTCCTGGGTGGTAGTACTTGCATAGTGTGAGAAGAGTAATCCAGCAGTTGCCCTGATCCCCAGGGAATACCTTGTTACAGCTGGATGCTGCATTTGTTGGTAGCATATCGCATAAGATGTTCTGACACAAGGGAATGTGTGAAAGGCACAAAAGATCCAGAGATCTGCTGGTGCAGTCTGGGTTTTTTGCCTGCAGCAAACTTAGTGTATGTCTTTGGGACCTCATCAAGGACAAGTTCCAAGAGAGGAAAAAAAAATGGCACAGGCATGGTACGACCTCAACAAAATTTAGATGCCAGACCTCATCTATGTGTTTTACATAGCTCAACCATCCGGTAAAATATACAGAGTAGCCTTTGGTGCTGTGGTGGGAGCTCTGCTCTTTGCCTTGATTACCTTACCAAAGAATGCAGCACGTGGGGAACATCCTCCCTCCACCTCCATCCCTGGCAGTGTTCAAGGTCAGGTTAGATGGGGTCCTGGGTAACCTTGTCTCGATCCACATGGTTGGAACTCCATGATCCTTGGAGTCCCTTCCAATCCAGACCACAGTAGGGGAAACTTAAACATAATGACACACACAGTGCTAGGGACCCAGTACTCACATGACGTTTTAGGGCTTCTCCTCTGAACTACTGGTCACCTCACAGACAGCCTCCTGATAGCCACATTCTGTGATTTCTGGGCTGCAGCCTCAGCCATTCAGCTGGAGTCATACTTGCTCCTTCAGCTGCTCTGACCCGGTCCTTGGGAGGAGCATTTTGCTCTTAAGTCCAAATTTTGAAATGGACAGCGCACCCCTCCACCCCCTCGTCTTGTGCAGAACTGCACCCAGTTTGGGAGGTCTGATGCTCTGTAGGGCAGCAGGGTCATACCTTCTGGGGCTGAGGGAACCAAGCATGGACCTACCTTGTCCTGGGCAATTTCTACTACAACATCTTCATGAATGATGAAAAGGAGGAGGCTGGCACAGCTGTATGTCTCTGCCTTCAGCAAAAAGACAAAAGGCTCACATGATCTTTCCAGCAGGTAGATCTTAGGTGCAGAGCTGGCTACAGGCGATCTCTTGATAACTGGGCCTATTATTTCAGGCCCTCCAGAAGCATTTTTCTCTCATACACACCCTGCAGGGACTGCAGACAGATTCCACGGGGTCTTCACTGAGCATGTGGTGCTTAAATACAGTTTTGTGTCATCCATCAGCCTCAGGTTACAGAAGCGTTGCCAAAAGTAGAGGTAGAACACACTGCAGAGGCCTTTTAAATACTGATAAGTGATTTTAAAAGGTGTGATCATCTGATTTGAAAGGAATTGCAGGTAAATAAAGGTTTTACTGCTGTAATTTCTGGCATCATAGCACTATTAAGCCCTAGTCAGAAAATTAAAAGATGGTAAATTCCTTAAAAATTTAGAACTCCAAGTAAAGACAACAAACATCTTAAGGGCACTAGAATACTGATTATGAGATGTTATTTATCTGATGCAGTTTGAAAGCCTGGACTGAGTTGATACCTTTGTTCAAAGGACCTGACGTTGCAGTGTTGTTATTTAGTTTAGTACATCTTTCTGAAAACTACCATCTTAAAGTTTTCTCCTAATCTCTGTCCTCAGTAGGCATCGAGACAATGTTTTTCATGGACAGAGTTTGTCATTTTGGTGCTTTTGATTATGAGATAATGTGAAGTCAAGGTATAAATGTGAGCCATTAGAGTCTGTTGTTAAATCAGCATTCAAGCAGCTTGAAAATTAGTGTGCAGCCTCATCTTCGACTGCCAGTGTCAGAAGTGTCACGCTTCAGAATAATGACAGTTGGTAGCAGGCAACTCAGCAATACAATTTTGACTACAAAAGATGACACTAATACAATTTAAACAGGGTGCAAAATGCTACAGGGCGAGAAAACTGATTTATGTGCACTATCAAAACCAAATTTTAGTATTTGGTGGGGACAGTCTACTTCTTTGTTTGTGAAAGTTAGGATTGCTGGGTTTATTTTATAAGAATTTCTTTTACAAAGATACTAATTTTTCTTCCAAGTTTAAGCTTCTACAGTTCACTGCCTGTGGATGCTGCAGCTTTCCTTACAGATATGAGCACACACATGTGCTTGGACTTAAGGATGAGGGTAGAGCAGGTATGTCCCGTTTCCTCAGGTCACCCTGTAGCCACCCATCAACCTCCTGGAATCAGCAGACCTTTACCTGGGCAGAACTGTCCCATCACATGGGCTGGTTTCTGCCAGGCCCCAAGGCTAGTGATTGTCCTCAAATTCTTTAAGTGGAGATCGAGGTTTTAAGATGACACTGGCCTCTCAGTTATAATTGTTTAAAAGTGTATTTCTGCAGTTTTAGAAATCCAAGGCAGAGCAAGGAGCTCTGTTAGGTGTACTTGTAGCTAAAAAGCCCGTGGGTTAGCTGTGCAGTGCAGTATAGGTTGGGGCAGCTTGCTAGAGAGGCTGGATTTTCAAAACAGAAGCATTGTGGTGAGCTACCAGAACACAAGAGCTGAACATTTCCAGCTTCATCTCTCATCTGCAGGGAGGTATGGTTTGGTAGCTACGGCATGAAGTGGACCAGGGCTTGGAGTCTTTGGTTTTGTGGTTTTTGTTTGGTTGGTTGTTTAGAACCTTATTCAATAAGCCTTTTATTTTTTGTCAGTGGAGAGGTCCTTGCCTCATCCTTAGCTGCTTCATTATTCCCATGCTTGCTAAGGAGATACCCTTCCCGCCCCTTTATCTTCCCCCATCAGGTTGTGCTAATCTAGGCCTTGGGATGCTTGTTGGTTTGGGTTTTTTGATTTTGTTTTTAACCTGTATCTGATGTAGAATGTGACACCAACAACAGTTACATCAGCAGAAATGAGGGGATGGTGAAGATGAAGCCTAAGGAAGGGTGTCTGTCTCGAGTGCCTGTGTGACCAGAGAAATCAGACCACACTTAATCTTTCAGTTGTCCATTTCATCAAGTCAGGATACTACTTGCCTAATTTGTTACAGAGTAAACTAAGTGTATGTGAGTACTGCAGAGTTCATTGTGGAGATGACAAGATACGAGTGATCTGATTGATTGTTATCTGATGGCCTCACCACTGTATTGTGTTGGTTCCCTCCTGGGATGTTAAAATAGACACATGCGTTGAACCAGATGGAATTAAATCAGCATAAACCCTTCTTGGGAAGCAGTGGCACCTTCAGAGCAATGCATGCTCATCTCTTCATTATTTTTAATGTGCTAGAGTGATAAATAAGCAGTACAAACATCCCTTTGTCAAAGCTCTTAAATCTATATAATGACATTTTGTTTTCTAAGCCTTCATGAAGTGTGAAATTTGCATTTTTGCAGTACCCCACGATTCACTTACCTGGAGAATGCTTTTTAACTGATTGAAGGAGTTAGTGAGCATGAGAGAGAGCAAAATGAAAGAGAAAATGAGCTGAATATTGTCCTTATTAAATAGACAAGGCAAAGCAAAACCAGAGAGATCCATCACAAAACAAAAGATTTGTTTTTTCAAGGCAAAGCACTTCAAAGACAGTTTAGTGCAGAGTTTAAGACAGCTAAGTCCTTTCCAGATCACAAGATTTGTTGTGGTTCATGGCGTGACTTTTCCAAGGACCTGGTCCCTTATCTGACATTCGAGAAGAAACTTTCAGAACAGGAGATGAATGGGGATGAATCACTCTGGGATCCAGCTTTAATGCTGGATGTGTCCTGTGCAGCCATGTACTTACATACCTACATTTGTGTGCATTCATATGTGTTTCCCTCACAGATAGTGAAAAATGCCTAAAAAGAAGACTGGAGCTCGTAAGAAAGCTGAGAATCGTCGTGAACGTGAAAAGCAGATAAGGGCTTCAAGAGCCAACATAGATTTAGCCAAACATCCTTGTAATGCTTCAATGGTAAAATAACAAAGTATTTTATATCACAATACTTGATTCTAAATTATATAAAACCAGTGATAATACACTGACTGCATAAATGCATATTTACCAATATATAGTATTTAATGCCAGTAGAATGTCATGCTTCCTGACATCTTTCCTTTATATTTAAGGTTACATTTGCATCAGAGGTATAATACTTGACTAGAAAGTTTGGTTCCTAATCAAAACTTAATTCAGTGTCTGAGGGGGGGGTCTGTAAATTGTATGTATTTTACCTAGAATAAAAATAATTACCAGTATTCAATTTCTTTTCTTTAGGAATGTGATAAGTGCCAAAGGTAAGTATTTTTCGCCTTCTGAAACCAGTATTTTAATATTAGCTTAAAACATTTCACAGGCCTTTTTTTAATGCTTACTTTCTTTCCCTCCCCCACCCCTGTGTGCCTAGACGACAGAAGAATAGAGCTTTTTGCTACTTCTGTAACTCTGTTCAAAAATTACCCATTTGTGCTCAATGTGGTGAGTAGAAATAACAAACAAAACTGTGCTATCCACAGTCCCATTTGTGGCATTAAACTCTCAGCAGTTACAGTACCTTTGTGATTTTTGGAGCAGGACCTTTTCAGTCTGCTGTGAATATCCTTCCTGAGATCTTGCTTGACCACGTGCTGATGTGTATGCCTCTGGACCCCAGAAGTTTGCAAGTCTGGCTCATAGGGCTTGTCTTCAGTATTTGATCTTGGGAAGAATTTGTCTCTCTGCCTTTTAGGTTTGAAAACATCCAGGTGACCATTTCCCTAGATTGACCACGTGGAGTATGGTTTCATAACAGCAGCAAAGTTAAAAACGCTCAGGCTGCCAGCAAGGTGCCAATAAATACTGCTTTTTATGGATGGTGTAATTTCTGATCAGTTGAGCATCAATTAAAGCAGTGGTACATTACTCATCTTGCATGGTTTTGTAATGTCCTATGCTGCTCGTGTTAGTTATATGTGCTAGCAGGCTGATGCCTTGAAAGCAGCAGAGAGGGACTCCAAGTGACAGGACTCAGCTCCAAATCAGGCTGAAATGCCCTTTAAAAAAAAAAAAGATCAGCTGCTTGCTTGCAGGGAGCACTGCTAAGAATTTTGTACTTTGAGGTGAAGCTTGCTTTATGGTTTGAAATCATCCTTGCAGATTTTCAGTTTGTCATTAAGCAGTTTGACTCTCAGAGCTGCTGACACCTGCAGCTTCCAGTGCCTTTGTTGGGACCTGCAGATACTGAGTGTTTCTGGAAGCCAGGCTGCTAGTGCACAATGGCAGCGTGTCATCCTTCATATGTCTTCCTCCTGTCATCATGCAGTGGGGTACTAAAAACATGCTGTCTATCTTACAGTGTACTGTAAGTCATCTGAAGTTGACTCCTGTGTGTTGAATTTACCTTGACCTGCAGCATATTTCTGGAGGAAAAGTATTCCCAGTAACAACTACAAAATTGTATTGAGTCCCAGGGTTTTCTAAGACAAAGATCAGGAGAGCTGTTTGGCATTTAATCAAGTATTGGGGACAGCCCCTGTAAATAACAGTAGGTGTCTCAGAGAGTTCCCTGAGGGATGGGAGCAAGGTGTCCGTATTGTAGTGCTCCAGACCCAGTAATACCCCCACTGCCTCATGTTGCCCAGCTCAGCCCCCTACTGGTCCTACCTTCAAGAGCCATTTAGTGTCTGAGGTGTGATTTAATACAAAAATCTTCTGAGATTTAGTTAGGTTTTCAGAGCACACATTGGTTTTCTCAGCTCTTGAATGGGTTTGCAGGGAGCACCCTTTTGTTGGTTTCTCCACACAGGCAACAATGGGGACACTGAGGGGACTGTGGCAGGGCAGCTTAAAGCAGTGGTACACTCCATTACCCTGGCCTGACTACAAGATCTTTTTGTTTGAGTAACTGCATACAGAGCGTGGATCTTTCTGGTAGAGCTGTTTATGTCAGAGGCAAGGAGTAGGGGAAAGCTGTCACCCTGACTGCTTGCTTGTGTCAGAATGACTTAAGTGCAGACTGGCTCTTTCTTCTACCCATTCCCTGTGTTTAAAGGGAATGATTCTGTCTAGGAAGTAATCTCTTAGATGGTTTAAAAAAAAACCCAACCACCCCCACCCAAAAAACCCAAGTATCCAAGTACTTGTAAGTAATTAAATCATCAGGTGCACTTTTTTCATTAAATGCAACTTTTTAAGTTGCCATTGCTTGACTTTCACCATAATTTCATTCTTTAGTTTGTTTTGGCAGTTGAAATTCTTGCTGGTGCTCCAAAACACAGAGCAAGACAACACATTGCCCTATAATCTCAGAACTGGGGCAAGAGGATTTGGCTGAAAATCTAATTTGATCTAAGGGAGATGGGAGGGTGGGTTGCAGACATTTTTTTGCATTATTTTTACCTAGATTTATAATTAAGCATAGGCACTTGGGTTGAAATATTGCTCTTATATGAACATTTACTTACTTGTAATTTTTGCATTGTTTTCTTCTGGCTGCTTGCCTTTTTTTTTTTTCAAACAGGAAAAACCAAATGCATGATGAAGTCTTCAGACTGTGTCATAAAACATGCTGGTGTGTACAGTACTGGACTGGCAATGGTGGTATGTATACAAAATTACAGCCTTTTTTGCACTGTGAGATTCTTCTATGAAAAGAGACAAACCAGATTTGTCTAACGGTACCATGTACCACACCAAGTTCATTTTCCTCATCTTACCAAACTCATTTCTTCCCTTACACTGGAAGCCAGTTTTAGCATTTTTAGTTTCAGCTGCAAACTCACACGATCTGTGTTGGTGGCAGGCTGTAAACACATGCAGTAACAGGGCTGGAGCTTACACGTCCCATAGGCAGTTCCCAGCCTCTCTTAACATCTAGGATCATTCTGTAGAAAACAGTGGCCTTTGGTGCTGTCTTCTCAGTATTGCAGAGACAATCCAGATCACAGAGAGGAATCTATTCTGTGGCATCAGGGGGGGGATTTTATTTTTAAAAAATAAAATAATCTAGGCTCTTAGAGACAGTCATAGCTTTGGGCCTTTGAATTTTTTTTTCTTAGAAGAACTACTTAGTTACTCTATTGTAGATAGCAAGGTATGACATCATAGCCTCTGGATTAAATGCCGTATTGACTAAACATGTGTCCTGTTTCTGCCTCTAGTCGGCAGTCAGCTACTCAGTAACACAGCTGGCCTTGCCAGTCTGAACTTTCTAAACTCATTCCAGTGCTTTCACTGATGGCAATGTTTTCATCAACACTTAATTTGGATTCACCGTTGTTTTCTTAGTTTTGTGTGCATGTAATGCACGTGGCAGTTTGTTACATATGGGCTGAGGAGGCTTCTTAAATGCTACAATTAGGGGATAGTTGATGTATGGATCTTTTAGTTAAAATGAAACTTATATAGCCTAATATATTTCTAATGAGTTATTTGATCTTTGCTCTCTGTGGAGCTCTTGTTCTTACATACCATGTTTTAAAACCCAAATGAATCATCTCAGCAGTAAGAATCTAGTGGCACTTTTCAGGTCTTTGGAAACTATTTTTGCCAGAACACTTACCATCTGTGGGTCTCAGGTTTCAGCTGGAGGACACCATTTTCACACGGAAAATTTAAGACAGGAAATGTAGAAAACAGAAAAGGAGAAAGCCACATTATTTTTGCATTGCATTTAATCCTGCAGAAATGACTATCAAACAAGATGAACTGTGGAGCAGCTTGACAGGGATACAGATGTGGCTGATACTGTCTTGCCTAACTGGAACAAACCCATTGGGCAAATGTGGTTATACCCACTTGGATATGTTGAGGGTTATGGAGTAAGAGTCTGTCTAGGCATTGCAGAAGTCCCAAGATGGTGTCTTTCTGTCCTTGCAGGGGGCAATCTGTGATTTCTGTGAAGCCTGGGTGTGTCACGGGAGGAAGTGTCTCAGCACACACGCGTGTGTCTGCCCTCTTGCAGATGCAGAATGTATCGAGTGCGAAAGAAGCGTCTGGGACCACGGTAGGTTTTTCACTCGTAAAGATATAAGATAATCTAAACAATTCTGCCCAGAGAGGTGGTGGATGCCCCATCCCTGGAAGTGTTCAAGGCCAGGTTGGATGGGGCCCTGGGCAACCTTGTGTAGATCCAGGCCTGAGGTTGGTGGCCCTGCCTGTGGCAGGGGTTTGGAGCTTTATGATCCTTGGGGTCCCTTCCAACCCTTGCCATTCTATGACTGCATTCTATACTTTTCTCCTCACATTGCTTAAGCTATTGTACCTGTATTCTTCACAGTGTTTCTATTATTCTTCTCAGTGCATTTGTTCCAAGCAAGGCATTCTTCCAATTTTAAAAATAGGCACTATGCAGCAGGGAATGTAAATGACCTGCTCAAGAACATACAGAGCTTAGTTTGGGGATGGTTACATAATCTAGAGTATTAACTGTCCTATCAGCCGAGTGCTTCATGTAATTAAGCACTGCATCAGGTTGTCAACACTCAATTTTCTGCCATTCCCACTCCATGCATCTGCAGGAGTACAGGTATTTGGATTC
Source organism: Laterallus jamaicensis coturniculus (assembly GCA_022605575.1). NCBI lineage: Eukaryota > Metazoa > Chordata > Aves > Gruiformes > Rallidae > Laterallus > Laterallus jamaicensis. The sequence continues at coordinate 12,206,025 of JAKCOX010000005.1, forward strand.
CTGACAGTTTAGCATACTGATCTCTGAAATCATTCAGAGGGTTCGTTTCAAGTGTGCATCAGAAGCAAGGGGTGGGAGGGAAGGAGCCTGGATGGGAGAAAATGTGATCTGATTTAAGAAAAACACTTAATGCCACAGTCAAAATGAAGAGAAGGACTAGAAGTAATACTTGCTTTATATTTATGCTGTCTTGTACGGTAGGATACGTGGCATTTTTCAGTGCAGTAATGGATGGCAGTGTCTAATTTAGGGCTTCATTGAAGCATTTGCGACAGAAGGGAGAAGTGGTCTTCAGTCAAAACTACTGCCTAATTTTTTTCCAGAGCAGAACTTGATGTCTTTGTCCTTGCTGATTATTTTTGCCTTGATAAATCTTTTAGGAGGCAGAATATTCGCCTGCTCTTTTTGCCACAATTTCCTCTGTGAAGATGATCAGTTTGAACATCAAGCCAGCTGCCAAGTTCTGGAAGCAGAGACGTTTAAATGTGAGTTATTCATAGCCCCTTTCAGTGCAGCTAAGCAGAGTCGCTTCCTCTGTGCTCTGGTATACACTCCATCACCTTTTCCAAATAACTTTTGCCACCACTGGAGGAACGGCCCTGTTTCCTGGGTGCCTGCCCTTGACACCCGGTTATCCAGGCTGGAGCTCTTGTCTCTGACCTTTCTCCACACCAGATTGTACATGGCTGTTGTGTCCTTGCCTGGCTTAGGGACCTCCCACAGGGAGCTGCCTTCGAAGGAGCTGGCAGTCTCTGAAGTCGCAGGACTGCAGCAAAACTACTGGAACTGTTGATGTGGCTTTTTTTACTCCACAAAGCTCTGCAGGCAAGAAGGAGCAATCTTCCTCTTATGACCACATGAGGAGCTATTCCTAGATACCTGCTTCCCATGGAAAACAGCTGTTTTAAATAGTACTATCGGTGTTAGCCTGGGTAAGCTTCCCCAGCCTGCTGCAGATGACCCGTGTGTTGGTGAAGGGTTTGCATCTGCTGATGTTATGGAAGCAGCAAGTCCTGAGGAAGGCCGTGACTCAAGCAGCTGTCATCGTCTGACTCAGTGAGACAGGGTGAGCATAGAAAAAGGTAAAAAAGTTCATCCAGAGCAGCATGAGCTCACTGTTAGTTTCTTCAGTGTTAATCCACTGACCAGTGGGACATGTGAGTAACATATCAAATGTTGATACATGTCCACTTTTACTCAGTAATGGAGAAGTAGCTGAGGTCTTTAAGTCCTTTTGAACTTCCCATTAATTGTTTGGACAGAAACTGGTATTTGTCTGAGGACAAGATGGTCATGTCTGGCTTTGATAGTCCACTGCTCATCTCTTGCTGAAACAGGGAAACTTCAAGGGTAGTTAAACCAACCAAACAAAAAAGCAGAACACAAACCAAGTCCATGCATGTTGCATGTCTGAAGTAACTAATCTCTTGTAGAGGTATTTCCTACCCACTGTTCGATACTATTTAGGTTATCCCATAAGACAAGCATTTGTCCTTTCCAAAACATGTATGTATGTTTTAACTATTATGACATTTTCAATCCTTATAGAAATTCAAGGTGTTCTGTATCACGTATAAGACTTTTTTTCTTCAGAACTACCTAATCTCTTGTCCTAATTGATTTCTCTCAATTCAGATTTTTTTGATTTCAAAGTTATAATCTGTCTTCAGAAACATCTCCTTTTCATCTCCCATCCATTTTTTCCCAGGCAGCTATTTTCTAAGCTTCGATTAGCTTCCCCTGATGTGTTCTGCCAGAACATCTTCCTGCATAGCAATATTGAAGCTGCGACAGCTGTTCTGCAAGACTGGTTTTTTCAGCAATTGTTGGAAGCTTTTAATTCACAGATGTGATGTCACACCCTGAATAAAGAAATTGCTTTTTTGAGCACTGCGTGCAACGTTTCGTGTCACAGTGCAGTCTTGGTACAGAAGCAGGGGTTTTGTGTGGTAACAAGATTATAAAACCTGAACTTTCACAGAATACATGAACTTGAAACGCAGTCGTGCAATTATACTCTAAATCCCATTCTAGCTGTGAAAAAGATACTTTCCATCACTATCTGGAGGAGGTTTTTAAAGTGCAGATACTCCATAAATGTTTGACTATATATATTCATCAGCATTTTCAATTCCATCTTTAAACACATGACAGAGCACTAAATCCCATGCCTGTCCGGCTTATGTGGAGAACTCATGAAATTTATTGCTTCAGATTCAAGAACTTCACTGTCACAGGGGTAAGGCAGAGTGGAAGGGAACAAGTACTTGCACAGAGACTGATAAAATACATGTTACTGCTTCTTGGGGAGTAACTATTCACACAGTGTCGTGTTGCTGCCTGTTCCTGTGCGGTTGCCTTTAGCCATCTCCCTCTAGTGGGGTAAAAAACCGATTTGAAGCTCCAAGACAGCTTAGATTTTGCATGCTGATTCTGTTCTTCACAGCTCATGTGCCAGCTGCAGTTCTTTAACAGAGTTAAATAGGTTTTCATGTGAAGTTCAGGGCAATAAAGCACATTTCCAGATGACATGACAAAATACAGACATAAAAACCCCTGTTCCGGGTTTGGAAGTTTGCAAGCTTTAAGTGTTCTTGCATTTGATTTGAAGGAGATAAAGGTATTGAAGTCTGCCGTGGCACTGTTCAGAGTGACTGTAAAATGCTGGTGCTCCTTCTTTTGGCATTTTGAGAAAAGGGAAATTGAGATGATCACTTAATACCCAGTTGGTTCCGAGACGTCTTCCCTGATGGGTTTTTTAAAAGTTTGGAAACCTCGAGAAATAGTTATACTTTCCCTCCCTTCAGCTTCTATTTTTGTGTCCAACTACATCTCTGCAAGGAGGCTTAGACTTGAAAAATTGGGACTGCATGGTAAAAGGACTGCTTCGTGTTGCCAAGGTGCGGTTGTGTCAGGGAATTAAAAAGAAATGCCTGCGTTACATTATGACACGCGTTTACAAGGTTTTAAAAGCATCACAGACCTGCAGTTTCCAAGTACTGAACTGTACATATTGATTTCTTCAACAGGTGTTTCCTGTAACAGGCTTGGGCAGCATTCATGCCTGCGTTGTAAGGTAAAGAGTAAAGACAGTTGCAAGTAGCTATGCTGTTAAACTCATTCTCCGTACTTGCCAAGGCTGGTATCGAGCCTCCTCGTGTTCTTCCTGCATTATTTAAAAGAACATTCATCCATTTGTATCAGTTTCTGAAGCCTGGGGACAGACTTATGGGCAATAAAAGGGCTTTTGTCCGTGCTCACCCACTAAGCACAAGCCAGTGTTGTGCATCCTTATGCCAGGTGAGGTGCTCTTCACTTCATTCAGCTCTGTGTTTAAATTGGGGCTGTACCATCTTTGGGCCTTCTCAAAGCAAAAAAACCCAAAATAATCCTTGGGCTTGAGCAGAATCCAAGGCTTTGGATTTTGTTTTGATCCAGCATAAAATCAAGACAATTAATGATTATTTTTAAAAAAAACCCCAACAAGCCAAGTGATAATCTGACCAGAAAACACTGCAGCCTGGATCCAGTAGAAGTCATCTCCACAGCTAACCCAGTTTTACAGATGCACAGGCTAATTTGTTGACATCAGGTTTCTTTTGTTTTTACACACAGAGAAGTAATTCTGTATTAAAAAGTGCCACCTGCTCCATCACCATTTGTGCCCTGATTTCTCCAGGTGCTAGTTCATTGCCTGCTCTTACCCTCCATGTGTTTCCCTGCAGCCTCCCATGGCATCAATTTCACATTCCAAATTGTTCCTTTCTCCAGATACCTTCACTGGCACCCTGGTACTCATGTGAGATTTCCATCTCCAACTCTTGCCTTCAGGTCACTGCATAGTTATGTTCTGGCATACATCTCTGTTTAATTTAAGCTTGTCAAGTTAAAGGAAAGTTTGCCAGGCTCCTTCCTTGTGGGCAGCACTGCACTCCACTGTTTATCAGCACTTTTATCCAGCCTCTTCCCCAGGAAGCCACAAAACTATGCTCCGCACAGAAGTGATCGCTCTATGCACAGACTCCAGTTCGATTCCAGATAGAGCTTATTAAACTTTAATTCCAGGCAGAAAATCCTGCTGCTCTTAGGCACGTTTTTTGCTTGCTTCTTGCTGAAAACTGTGCTTCTGTGATTGAAACATTTAGCCTTTTCATTCTCCTTTCACCCCACAGGCGTGTTTTTGTGATGATCACGTGCGAAGTAAGGTTTTCAAGCAGGAAAAAGGAAAAGAGCCTCCCTGCCCGAAGTGTGGCCATGAGACTCAGCAGACGAAAGATCTGAGCATGTCAAGTAAGCCTGCTTCTCTAGCTAACATGCAGTACCGGTACCATCAGCGACTACTCTTTGCACAGCAGCACTGAGTGGAGTCCAATTACTCTCAATTGCTTCACAATGCTTTGCTGCGTTTCTTTTGGGAAGAACTTTGTGTTTCTCATTCTGAAGAGCTGAGCAGCCTTTCACTCTTTATCATTAATTGATTCCAATACAGTGAAAGCTTTTGTTTAATTTGGGATTTTAGTTATGGAAAAGTTACAACCCCTCCTCTCCCCCTCCCCAACCTGCTGCTTAAGCCTTTCTTTCACCTGCAAAAAGCTGGCTGATGGATTTCAAGGTGCAATTTGATGACACACACACCCCATCTGCCTCACCCACTCCTGAATAAATCACAGTCCTTATTGTGCCTGCAAAGCAGATCCCAGTATAGGTTCTCTTGGCTAGAGTACCAAAGGTTTGTCCCAAAACTCTGGGGCCAATGGTTTTATACAGACTTGGCTGCAGCAGGACAGACTGTGTGTAGCAGAAAGGTTCTGTCAGAGTAAGGATTAAATCTGAAAATGTCAGGCTGAGAAAAAAAAACTGTCTAACATTGTCTGCTCTTTGCTGAGCAGTGAGAAAAGACAGCAGAGAAATGTCAGGTGCATGGCTCAAATTGCTGTCGAGGGGTGAGAACATGATGACTTTTCTTTGCCTGCAGCACGCTCTCTGAAGTTTGGCCGACAGACTGGAGGTGAAGATGCAGATGGAGCTTCTGGTTATGATGCCTACTGGAAGAACCTCTCCTCCGGCAAGGCCGGAGAAGCAGGTGACCGTGAGGATGAGTATGATGAATACGAAGCAGAAGATGATGATGATGACGACAATGATGAGGGAGGGAAGGATTCCGATACCGAGACCACAGATGTATTCAGCAATCTGAATTTAGGAAGGACCTATGCTAGTGGGTATGCACACTATGAGGAACCAGAAGATTAAACTGAGTATGCTGGCAAGCTAAGAACCCTTGGAAGGAGCCAAGCATTGCTTCCCTTCAATTGTGTACATGCCAGTAGGATCGCTCTATCAGGTACATATCAAAGTTAGGGAGTTAAGTGTGGGACTTCTGCAGTAACTCCAAGTGGGGGTATGTTTTGGTTCTTTTTTGTTTTTGTAAACCAGTTTTGGGTTTGGGGCTGGGAGAGAAAACAGGAATATATTTATTCCCCTAAGCAATGGAACTGGTTTTGTCCTTGTGCTACTGAGCATAATGGTTCAGTGCCATTTTCAGCTATCAGTACAGTAACGCAGGAGACCCGTGCAACTTGCTTCCATTTGCTCATCAGAAATTAAGTTATTTTTTACAATAATTTAGTTAACTGATTTCATAAAATTAATGTAGTGGTGGGTTGGTGACTGGATTTTTTTTGTCTGCACAATAAAAGTCAACTGCATTCCCTTAATAAATTGTCATAAATATCGATCTCCCTTGAATAATTGGAAAGCAGGCTGTATACAAAGAGTAAATTGACACTAAAATAAGTTCTCTTTATGTAGGTAAGGCAGATCAATGTGGTTCTCTATGTACCTGAACATTATCTTCCAGCATTTTAGTTAGGTATTAATCACAGGGGTTTTATATGGTCATTACAAGTGCACCCCAGATCATCAAAAATTTCACTGTAACAAAAATGTTGGTGTATCCTCTCTGCCACTAAAACCTGTAAGAATTTCTCATTAGGTCAGAAGGAGACTGGTTTCTTCCATGCCTAGCCATCAACACTGTCCCTTGCACGTGATACAGAAATAAAAATCTGATAGGCAACAACCACTGTATTTGAAGTGGTGAGATGAGAAAGACACAGGGGATCCAAACACCGTCCTGTGCAAACGCGCTGGCACAAGGCAAGCGATCTGCACGTCTGAGCCGAGGAGGTGACACCCGCAGAAGCATGTGCAGGGATTCTGATTTGGAAGTCAACATGGTAATTACTGATCCACACATCTAAGTGATAGCATTTAGTTTTCTCTTGTAGGAGAATGCTGAGAGGGTGGAGATTTTAACAGCAGACAGATGGAGATTCAAGGGCAGCCCCCGAAAGCGTCAGTCCAGCTTTCTAAATGCCACGCTTAAAGGCAGGAGAGCTCGCTCTTGTTATCTGTCAAATATCTGACCTGATTATAGAATTACCTAGCTGCACAGCACTACTGTTTCTTAACAGCTAAAGGTCATATGTTGGCAGAACATACTCTGCTGAGAATAATTTTTAATGATTGCAAAATGAGCATTTCCTAACACAGTGGGATTGAGGAACCCAGCCTGTCTGTGTCCCTCCTAAACACCTCTCATACCACATGCACGAAAGACACAAGCAGGAATCCATCCAAGAGCAAAACAAACTGACAACACAACCAGGTTATGGCAGCTGGGGGAAGAAGTGTCACTGGAGAGGGACATGACTCCACCAGTGTGCATCAAGTGCTTGCCTTCAGAAGTGGAGAGGAAACCAATTAATGGACTGTCTGAAAGCCAAATCCCCTTCAACAACTACAATTCCAAGGCCAGTTTCACGCACTAGCAAAGACCTATCCATTTAAAATCATGTACCCAATAGATGTCTTGATCAGACTTTTGCAAAGCCAGGCATGAAGTGAGGGAAGTCAGATGCCTGCTGATTCAACAGCAATTATTTATTTGTGAAACTGGCACCTAGGATAGAATTTCTGCTCACCTTCATGTGGTCCAAAAACTTCTATGGGCGAGTCCATCTGTGGCTGGTCAGTTCCAGCACCAGTGCCAGGTTTTACCTTGGCTGATGTTTCAAATACAAAGCAGTTATATACATCAGTACAAAGTCCTATACAGGATTGAGGACAGTATGTGCAGATCTGTGCATACACAGGACTGGCACTGCTTGGTAGTTCATGTATTGATATTATTACTTAACCTCACAATATTCCCCTTTAATGTTCTTGGCTCCTGAATTAGGTTTTTCCCATATGAAATCTGCTGCTGTCACTGGCTGTGCCAAAGGCTGCTGACGTAACAGAATTAATCATCATAATCAGAGTAAGGAATTATTCATTCTCTCATTCAAATGTCCTTGTGCTGATCCTTGCAAGATCAATCCTCCAGAGCTAACGTGTTGTTCCTGCAACGATGCCATACGAGGAGGCCCAGCACTGCCTACAACAGATGCTCAGGATACCTGCTGTCATTTAGCAAGGTCACTGCTCAGTGGACAGAGGCATTTATTTATCTTTGTCCTGCTGCTCACACCACTGAAAACACCCGTGATGAGAATGGGGCTGGAAACCGGGCCCAGGTATTAGGCCTGCAGGGGCTGGCCTTCCGGGGGGGAGGTGGGGGAGCTGCGTGTCAAACCACACAAGTTTGATCTGCTTTAAAGTAATCATAGCATTGTAGGGGTTGGAAGGGATCTCAAGAGATCATTGGGTCCAATCCCACAGGTTCAGGCTAGAAGAAACATAACTACAACCACGCTTTCTACTGAGTTGGTCAGCTAGTGACAGGACAGGCAGGGCACGATGCCATGGGTTGCACTTTCTCCTCCTCTGCTTTCTCAGTAAAGTCAATAGCATCTGGCCTGTTGGGGGTAGGTCCTTAGAGCTTGCTTTCACAGAAGTGCCTCATTTTGGTTGTCTTGGGGTAAACTGCAGGACCAGGATAAACAAGGGCACGAACACATACCCTAGCTTTTTTGAAGCACAGGCCTGAGACAGGCTCAGTGCCAGTGGACACAACCTCCCCTGCGCACAGCTCCATGTCTGTATGCCCCAGTACTGCAGAGCACACTTCCTGGTGGGATGAGAGTTGGGTAAAAAAAATACATCCTGGGATTGCACATGACATCTTTTCCTGTCCCTGATTAAAGGACATTTTGAGCTGGGAGGGGGTATGGTAGTTTTAACTTGTAACCAGGAATACCACAGTTACATACAGCACTCCAGAAAACCAAGACCTTACGCTCCAGTTTTTCCACCCCTGTGATGGCCATTTAAACAAAGCTTAAGTAAAGTTTGAATCTAAATCACAGCAATATTTACTGTGCCTGTAGGCCCTAAAACCCAAGAGCTCTGGCCACCTCTGCAAGCTCTTTGCCAGCATTAGTTGGTTACAGCAGCAGCTCATTATGAATTAATTGGGTGCCTTCATGGATTTAATGCCTTTTCATTTATATCCAGGTGTGATTCACACCTGTGACTGGGAGCCTCCTGGTCACTCCTGTTGCAGGGTTGCTGAGTTTGTTTCCAGCAGATTAACATGAAGATCCTCATGACATTGCAAACTGCTTCAATTGCCAGTTGATCGAGTAGGAGCACGTGTGTCACAGAGAACTGGAGGACAAGCTTCTGAGGTGCTCAGAGTCCTGTTTGCTTGGGCAGAAAGCACAGTAGCATGTCTTACAAGACACTGCATGCATCTATTCCAGTCCTGATCCTGTTTCCAGAGGAACCAATGGCAAAGCTCCTATTTATCTAAGTGGGAGCGATTTAATAATCTTTAGTATCCACAGTTCATCTTAAAATGTCAAGAGGTGTTACAGAACAAGGCTTGAGGATAAGCTGAAGTGAGGATGATGGAGCAAAGCTTAACATGAGGTTATTGTGCTACCATTAGCATAAAAATATTTGTTCTAAGCTTCAGCAGTTCTACTGGAAAGCGCTTTCAAGACTGAACAAGGAAGCTCTTCAAAGCAGGAAGAGATAAGATGCTACAAAACACATTTAACAAGATGCAGAAATTTAATTACTCATCTCCTGAAAGTCTACACATAGTCCATAAATATTGCTAAAAGCTCAAGGCAATTAGGACACAGACGAATTTTCTCATCTCTGCTTTGTACATGCATAAATAGGAAACACAGTAATTGACAAAATCACAGCCTGAGCCATCCAGTTGGCAGCAGCCCTCTGCAGCTTGGACTCTCCATCTCCTACCCACGGAACTCTACAGTAAACACATTATGTAACTAATGACACTTCTTTATTAAGATTGTGTGTACTGAAATTAGTGACCATGCATCTGAAATTTGAAGCAGGGCCTCGTTTTGGGCTTGTGCAGCCGGGACAGACAAAATCAGCACAAGAGTGTCACAGATGTGAGGATCGTTCCCCGGGGAAGCCACTGGTTTCCCTTTGCTGAGCAGTCCACAGGCTCACCAGCCAGGGCTGTGCCTTCTGCAGCTGGCTGCTTCCCTAGCTACTTGTGCAATACAGAGGGGGGCGGGGAGGGGGGGGGGGGGGGGGGGAGGAGTGGTTGTGGGGAAAGGGGGAGGCACGTGCCTGTATCACATTTCAGTCTCCTGACAAATGAAGCTATTACTACCACTAAACATGTAGGTTTGCTATTAGTTTCCAACCATCCTGCTTTTAAGTGCTTTACAGTGTTTTTTGAAAAGAGGAACAACTGCAAAGCATGAGAAAGCCTTGAGGCTACCTCTACCCCTGCTGTTCCTAACACTGAAGTATACTGAAATGTTTGCTGGGTTCTTTTTAACCCCACATCGGAGGCCAGTGATTCTTCCACAGTCACAGTGTTCCCCCAAACAGCTGTCATTGGAAATCCACTTTTCTTTCCTTCCAAAGTGAGGAGCACTGAGTGCCTGCAGGGCCCGAGTAAGATTTTGACTTCACCATGATGTTTTGTGACATCTGCTGTAGATTTTCACATTACAAAACCACTGAGTAAGTTTTTTTAAAATTTACTTTTTATTAGAGAGTTAGAATGCCAACAACCCACAACTTCCTTAGCAGGTGATAGAAGTTTTTACTGCTGTACTTGCCCATTGCTCTTCCTACTGTTTTATTTTTGGCATAGAGAAAGAGGTTGATTCTTTTCAAAGTGAATCACTGCTCGTCAGGCACATAAACCCTTGGGCTGCCTCCAGACTGATTTAAATTCAGCACCTTATTTTGATGGCAGAGACAAGGATGAGCCCCTTTGAGGCTTTCCCACCAGCAGGAGAGATGCACGAGGACCTCACCCTGGATGTCAGCACCAATTCAAAGCTGTGTGCTCTCCTGCCAGTTCAAGGTGGTAACAGCTGAAACGTGACCTTTCCCTAGATGGCTCTGGAAGCCTGCAGAAACCCAAATGCTGCAGCCACTACCTCTCTTCAAACACATAGTGGCTGGAAAAACAACAACTACAAAGCTGAATCCCACAAAGAAGGTATTTTCACTCCACTTCTTCCTCAGGGATAACAGAATGTGTCCACAAGCTTATACAGAACTCATTATTACTTGTCTTTTCTTATTAAAAAATAATCTATTGAGCACAGATTTGAGTGAGAAAAAGAAACAGCAACAGAAAGATAAATAAAGATGTTAGGCTACCAACAGCTGAACACCAAAGCGCTTTGGAAGAGGGGTGTGCAGAGACAATACCATATGCTCACAATTGGCTTTTTCTGCACCCTCCTCTTCAGGCTGGGAGCACAGGCCAAGAAAGAGTAACGTAGAGCTTAACCTCAGCTGTTTCGTTTGCCAAAGCATTCACAGTTCCAAGGAGGCACCACACAGTTTCCTGCTAGGCACTTACTGCACACAACCACTGCAATCAGATTTGGCACATCAGGAAGAAATGAGGAGTTGGATGATAAATGGCATTCCTGCATAGTCTCTTAACTCGGTATTACACATATTTCAGAGACCCCATCATGGCATCTACATGCTAATACTGCACTAGCACACTCCTCTATCCACCATCAGAAATAGTTTCTAAGCAGATAGTGCCAACCTAAGACTGAGCACAATGCAGAAGCCTCTTCAACAAGCAACAGTTCTGACCTTGGTTTAAGCCATCAAGTTTCAGTCAACTGAGGGCAGATGTGCACCCAACACACAACAGACACACACTTGCCACCCCCTGGGCTCTGTCAGGGTTGCTGCACCACAGGATGCTCAAACCCTGTCCCAAGCTCAGTTACAGGATGCAAGCGCATCTGCACAGCACCTTCCCACAGCCCTGCATAACCACCCTTAAAAGCACCAGAGCTCACTCACAAGGGAAACTGCTCACTGCCACAAGCTTTCCCACTCCTCCCCAGGGCTGTGAACCATCTCCTCTCCTTGCCACCAGCTGCATCCGACCATCACACTTCCCTGGTAGAGAAAGCTAAACCGTCACTCACCCACAGGCAAAGTGGCTCCAAGCCAGAACACCAGCCAACGCTCTTCTACACCACAAAAGCTCAGAGCTCCCTTGCTGCCTGCTGCCCTGTTTATAACCTCTCCATCTGTCCCGTGTCAGAAGGGCCCCATTGGCCCCTCCCTGATGGGACAGGTGAACCTGGCCTCTCTCCACAGCTGGCCTTCAGCACCAGCAAGCCCGATAATTACCACAGCCTTTGCCTGTTGCTGTCAGATGAGCTGCTGCAGCCCTACTGCACATTTGCAGATGCTGCCTGATCAAGTACCGAGTCCTGCTGCAATTTCCTGCTGCTTTGAAAGATAAAATGTTGCAGCATCAAGTATAAATAACATTTATCCTGTTTAAAATGTGACAGATCTCCTGTGCTACCCTATTTTATTGTACCAAGAATGAATTTGCAGATGATGATACGTATTTCCTACCAGCCCTGGATGTTTTATCATTGCAGTACTAGCATTCTTGTTACATCACCTTCGTAATGTATTAATATGACTGTCTCAGCTTCTAGAAAACTAAAATATCATCTCATTGTCTTTTACATGCTGCAATTTCTCTCGGGGTATTAAAAAAAAAAAATTATGGCTGTATCAGATGATTAACAGCAAAAATGAGCCACAGCCCCTGCAGTGCCATAGAAACATAGAATCCTAGGGGTTGGAAGGGACCTCAAGAGATCATCGGGTCCAACCCCCCTGCCAAAGCAGCTCCCTAGCTCATACTGCATAGACAGGCATACAAATGGGTCTTGAGTATCTCCAGGGAAGGAGACTCCACACCTCCCTGGGCAGCCTGTCCCAGGGCTCTGTCACCCTCACTGGGAAAAAGTTCCTCCGCATGTCGGTGCGGAACTTCCTGTGCTCCAGCTTGAGGCCATTGCCCCTTGTCCTGTCTCCACAGACCACTGAAAAGGGGCCGGCCATTTCCCCCTGCATCCCATACTTAAGATATTTATAAACATTAATAAGGTACCCCCTTCATCTTCTCTCGGCTGAACAGTCCCAGCTCACTCAGGCTTTCCTCATAGGGGAGATGCTCCAGGTCCTTAACCATCTTCGTAGCACTTTAAACATGTCTGGAAGTCTCAAGTCCTGTTGGAGACAGTTGGTTCTCAACTCGCTTCCAGCTTCATAAAGTGAAGAAGTCTTCCCACTTGTTCCATTACCACTCTCGTAAGCTGCAGCCCAGCCGAGCATGCCCTGGGCTGACAGACGTTGCTGGAGCTGACAGAGAAGCAGTGTTCAGCCTGAGCAGTGATCTGACCCGTGAAGCTGAAGGACGCAGTGTTTTGTTTCCCACTAAGCTCAGCTCCTTTGGTGAAATATCCTAAAGTGGGAACAAAAGCCAGGTGATCTGTCATGCTCTTCACTGGACTAAATCCAGCATCTGCATTTTGCTCTAATGTATGGGCTGTTGTCAAATTGCATTATTAATAACAGTGAGGGATGGTTCTCCTGTACCTATCTATCCCTTCAGCTCCCCGTGTGCCGCTCTGTGGGCTGCAGTCCTTCTCTCATCTCAGTCGCAGCACTCTTCCCTCCTGCCAAAGACTCTGCTGCTGCCTGCTTGCTGTTAGGTTCAGTTCAACCGCAGGAGCTGGTGTCCACTGCCCAGTAAACCATGACACTGTCAGGCTGAGCTGGGTGCCAGCAAAACACAGCCTTTGGATCAGGAGAAGGGGGTTTACCTTTGAAGCCCTGCAAGGTGCTTTTGCAGCTGGGTAAGAGACAGAGAGCCCAAGCATGGCTCACTCCTGTTTACCCAGAACTGGCAGCTGGGGACAGCAGAAGGCAGTTCTTGTCTGAGGAATCTCAGCCCGGCACCAGTCACTGCTTTCTGGGGAGCCATTTCTGCCTGAAGAAATGAGCCTAATCAAGGACCAAGGCAAAGAGCACAAGCTCCAGCTGCTTGCAGAGCCTGCACTCTCTTGAGCAGCGCCTCTGCACAGAGCCTTGCTGACTGAAGCTAACAGCACACAGCCATGGCCTCTGAAGCTGAACAGAAGGACCAGAACAAAAAGCTGTTTGCCTGCTTTGGTTTTCTGCTAACGACAGGACTTCCCACCCTTAGAGGCTCAAAATTAATGAGTATCTGTGCATGTAGAATTAGTGGCTGTAGGTTAAAAGCCTCTGTGTCTAGTGTAGGAAATAAACAAGCAATACTTTCCTGTCATTTAAATGGGCCGGTTGTGCAACTGGTCCTGGGAAAGTCAGAAATGTGCTGAGATACCAGGTATCCACTTCTAGGTGCTGCTTATGAACAACAAAATGCCCCATGTGGCTTCTGAGGGCCCAGTCTGGAAACGGTTTTTCCAAATTCAGCTTTCACACACATGAGGCCTCTGTTGCCATCTTTATTGGAAATCTGTGGCACCCTGGCTGGACTCTCTGCTGTTACAGCCACACTCTGTGGGGAAGAGGAACCTGATGCAGTGCTGGACTGCAGGAATGCCATTAGAAGATGTGGAGGATGAAGGAGAGGTGCCAGGAGAAGGAACTCCCAGGTCTATTGGATAGTGCGATCTATTTTGAGGAGTTGGAATTGCATGCCATCCTTAGTAAGTTCAGATTAATCCTGAGCTGGAGCTGCACCAGAAATCCCTGGGATTTGTTCTTATTTCTGCCATGGAAAAGAGAAGTCTTTAATTTTGCTGTTGCATTCAGTCAGCCACTGTGAAATGTTCCATCATGGCCGAAATGGTGAAAGCTGTTTCCCCATCTGTGCCTGTAAGCCATGAAAGCATCAGCTTTTGGTGCAAATAAACAAGAGTCCTTTAATGCTCTGAAGATCCAGCAGATCTGTAGAATTTTCTGCTTTTACTAATGCCACTAACTTTCTCCAGTTTACATGGAAACCAGTCAGTAACTTGATATATAAACAGCTTCCACTGGCCGGTTGGAAGAGCTAACAAACGCTCTGTTAATCCAGTTTCAGATGCACCCAGGCGATTATGCAACCGCTCGGGTTTTCAGCCACCTTTGTGATTTCAATTACCTACTTTTTAGCTGCCTGGGAAGTAACTATAAAGTTATCAGCGTAAAACTAATAAAGCAGACAGTTCTATAAAAGTGGCAAGTGCATTATTGCAACTGCTCCAGGCAATGTAACCTACTTCTGCATAGTCACAGATGGGAAAGGTTTACTATCTGCATTTTATATGCACAGAAAGACAAGCAAAACATGAAAGCAATCCTGCTTCCTCTCCAAACTTAGTTTTCCCTTCTCCTCACCTGCCCCAGCAGCCAAACCATCAAATCAGTTTCTTTTAAAGGAAAGGGCTGTTGATGGGACTGTGCTGTAAGGTGAAGGAGACGGTTATTAACTAAAATTGTATTGCAGCTTAGGGGAGAAGAGGAACAGAGCAGAGGTGTAGTGGGTTCCAGAAACCCAAAATGTAGCCAGTGTATATTGTATTTTTATATTTGATCCATCAGGCAAATGTGTTACTTTAGAGATAAGGCAAAAGTTATCATACTGAGAGATGGTTTCTAGCCACACTGTCATCTGGTTAAAAAGAGGCAGTACCCAAGGGCTCTGCTTGCTTATTAAAAGCATCTGTTTTATTTCCAGAAGAAAAATGGAAAATCATTGCTTCAAAAAGTGTGTGATGGAACTGGAGAGACAGAACTGCTTTCAGGCTGGGAAATGTCAGGGGTCCTGACTCTGCCCCTTAGGAGACGTGACTGCTGGTCACACCAGTAGTCCTGCTATCTCCAGCAGCACTCCTTTACTGACTCAGAGCTCCTCACTGGAGTACCCAGCCGTATGGTTCACGTGCCTGGGTTTACCTTGTGCAAACAAACCCCATTGAGCTGTGAAGTGGTAAAACACCAGCCCAAAGCCAGCAGGTGAGGCTTAACTGATTGAGCCCACTGTGCCTGAGCAGCACCCAAGCCAGGTGGGTCAGAGCTCCTCTGGGTATGTACGAGACAGCAAAATGCTGGGTCACGGGCCCAGGGCACCCTAAAGCAGTGTTGTGTGCAGCAAGGCCAACAGCGTCTCTCTTTCAACATCTGGCCTGATGTAGCGAGTCTGATGCTGAAGCCTCCTGACCTAGTCACAGCAGGGGCTGAGGCTCTGGGAGAAGAGCAATTTTGCTATGCCCCAGGAGCATCTCTGTGCAGGAGCAATACCTTTGTGCTCCCAGAGTCCCTTGCACGTGTCAGTTTTTGGAGGTATCGACTTGCCGCACCTCTAGGGTTGGAAATCCCAGGTCAAGGGACACCAACCCTCACAAGCTTGCTGTGCTTGGCTTAGACTCCTCACTAGGGCAAAATTCCCCCTGAGGTCTTACCTTTCCTTGAACTGACAATGGGGAGGGAACCCCTACTCCGGGCAACAGCAGATCATGAATTCTGCTGCTATTTGGATCCCAGTTTGCCAAATTCAGAGATACCTGATTCGAGATGTGTTTCATCTCCCCTGGCTGCTTCATGAAACCTAAAACCAGAATATGATGAAAAGGGTATTTGAGGATGGAGTTGCCTTTCTTTTCAGCAGCGTACTATCCACTTTTAATGTTTACTAAACTTTTGGCTGTAAAAAATGTACATGGCTGAGAGGTTTCTCCCGCTCTGTAGTCACTGCCACCAAGGAATTCCTCCAGGCTCCTTTGCCTTTCCTCCTGAGCTCCTCTGAGACCTCAGCTGCTGTCCCTGGCAGCAGACCAAGGGGAAGCAGCTTCAGTTAAAGCTCTTCTTGTAGCAACAAAACACCATTGATCAGCCACGTTCTGTCGGTGCCAATAGCTTTTGGGAGCTGGCACTTTTGTAATGCCTGGTTTCTTTTTCTTCAGGTTTCAGGTATGCAATATAAAGAAACCCTCCAGAGAGCTGTTTTTTTCTTTCATCCTTTAAGTTTGAAAACAAAACCTGCTGCAGCTGAGAACCCTTGAAAGCATCAGTTTGGATCCATCTCAGGCCAAGCCTGGGAGGGCCTTTTCGGGCCCATCAGGTCTGCAGGCAAAGCAGAAGAAAATGCGCCAAAATACCACCTCAACAGCTAAATGCCTGGCAGAGCAAGCAGAAGCTGCTGAGCAATCCAGCTACAGTGTCTGGGTAGTCAGCAGTTGTAGGAAAAAGGCAGCAGCATGCCAAGATACCCACCAGTGAAAACGTAATGCCAGGACAGAGTGAAACGCCGACTTTTGACGCTAGAGCAGTGGGCAAAGCCTGAATGACTGAATTTTATAAGTAGTGTTTGCAGAGTAATAATGCAACCCCCTTCCTCCACTGCATGGGCATCTTACTTTCTTGAAAGGGTAAGTAACTCCGTGCAGTCAGAAGAAAACAAAAGCCACTCAGAAAATCCAAGAGCTGAAGAAGGTGTCCCTCACTTGGCAGTGGGCAGGAGTTGCCTGTCATGTCCTTCACCGCTGCTCTGTCAACACGTCTGGCTGAAATTCTCCTCACAGGCCAGTGAGATGCTACTGGCTGCCTCAGAGTGTGGGGCACACCAGCCCACAGGCATCCAAACCAGGTTAGTCCTCAGCTGCTTCCGTGTGAATTCAGGGTGGTTCCTTTAGCTGAATTGGAGGCATTCTGGATTTATACCTGCGTGCTTACTGGCAGGTCTTGGCCTGCTGCAGTGAAAGATCCTAATCTTGCCTTCATCCCCATGGTATATTGACTTTAACAAAATACTCTATGCTTCATTTCTCACCGTTGCAAAACAACTTAATGGATCATATACTTAGGGGAGCACTTCCATTAATTTCTAGCTTACATTCTCACGCTTTCACAACACCAAAATGTCAGTGGCTTCAGCCTTTTCAATACCTTTTCCTCTGAGAGCACACAAGAAAAAAAAGAAGGGGACAAAAAAATGAGAAGCTTTTATTTAGCCAAAGCCTACTACCTCTGAGCATGAAGGAAGAGTTATACAAAGGCCCTTCCACTTACCTTTCCTCTCAACAGGCTAAGCCCCCCCCCCCTTATTCCTCAATGATTGACATTTGTTTGTTTAGTGTGACCCTGATTCTCTTCTTGCTCACACATTTATCAAGCATGAAGGTTTGCTATAGCTGACATCAGTGGAATTTTATCAGCATAAAAGCAGACAAAAACCTAAGT
Source organism: Laterallus jamaicensis coturniculus (assembly GCA_022605575.1). Taxonomy (NCBI): domain Eukaryota; kingdom Metazoa; phylum Chordata; class Aves; order Gruiformes; family Rallidae; genus Laterallus; species Laterallus jamaicensis. The sequence goes on from JAKCOX010000005.1 coordinate 12,223,524, forward strand.
ACAACTGACAGAAGAGGCAGCTTCTGAAAGCAAAAATATGCGTTTGCTGTTACTGAGAGAAATGAAACTTATACTTGTCTATTTGCAGCTATATTCCTTTGAAGCATTACAAAATCCCGTGAAAATGTAGATGTTAGAGACTGTATAATCACTTAGAGAGTTAATGTGCATAAACATATATAAAATGATTTTTTGCATTTTTCCTGCACAGCCTTTTTACTGTATTACTGTATAAATCAGACCTATTTTATTTTGACTTGCTAAGCCTTGTACTCTTTTAAAGCATCTCAGTGAACAAATACATATTTCCAAATCCTTACAGCCTTAAAAAACAAATTTACTCGTATTTTCACGGAAATGCCTCCAAGAACTTTTTCTACAAAGCGTATTATTCGAGTTAGGACTGGGGGATTTAATGGCTCAGGATATTATTTCTAACCTGTGAGGTGCATGACAAATCTGAGCGCAAAATGTCACGTCACAGAAGAATAGCAAGTCTTAACAGGAGAACTCAAAGCTCACCAGCCCGGTACTGTTACGGTGACAGCTGTGCTAATGACAGACACAGTTCTCTGAAAATCGTCATCTTTTCTCTCATGCTTCTGCTGGTACCCAAGAGCATATGGCCATCATCACATGGACGAGGTAGCCGCAAGTCATACCCATGCAGAAACTAGGAGAAAAATCACCCATATCATTTGAAGCATATGGACCCAACGAGGCTTGAAAGCTGGGCTCAGCGGAGGGCTAAGGCACGCTCCGCTGGCAGTGACTGACCATGTTTCTCAGAAAGGGAGATCCTGGAAGCTGATGTCTCCCTCGTGCCAAATACGTTTGTAGAGAGCAGGACAAACCAGCGAGGGGTGTGGGAGATGCTGCCTCAGTACTAAGCTCTCAATTTAGCGACTTGCCCTGGAGAAAAATCACAGGCAGGTTAGGAGAAGTTGCACGGCAAAGGAGAGAGGTGTGCTTTCAGATCTTTTCCTTTAAATTGATTAGACTTCTGTTAGCCAAGTCCTGACCGTGCTGGATGTATGTTATGCTCCTGGAAAGCTGCTTATGAGTGCAGCAATGCCTCTGGGCGCAGGCAGCACGTGGGACTGACTCTGGGTGGACGGGTGGTGAAGGGGCACCAGCCGTCCCCACGTACAGCACAGTCTGGTAGTTTTCACTTGCTGCCCTCACATCAGCCATGGCTTCCTCGGTCAGCCCATCTATATTTGCATGTTATTATTTGCCCAGCAGCCCTGAGAATGGACCTTCTGCCCTTGGAGACCACGAATGTTAAAGGCTGCCAGGGAGGAAGGACCCCGCTGTGTCCAAAAGTGATTAGCTCTACTTCCAGGGGGGGAATTCAGTGAGAAAATGCATTACAGCCTTTGGTCCTCGCCAATGACACAAAGGCTCCGGCTGTAATGTAGACGTCTGTCTAATGGGCACTGGGCTAAGACCAGCAAAATGCGATTCATACAGGCCACTGAACAGCTTCTGATGTTAATGACTTTTGATTACCACTGGCCTGAGTCGCATCTGTATTTTATTAACACTGTGTACAGAGTGAGTAGAATTCCAGATGGAGTACAAAGTACCTTTTTTCTTCTTTTGCCCATAATTGCAAATGCTTAAATTGTACTTGTAGCTGTTTTATGACTCGACATTGACCTCAAACTCTGTGCATTCGCTACAGTGGAACATTGTGATTTCTAGGGAGTGGGAAGATCATACAGAACCAGTTGATGATCTCTATGATGCAAAAGAAAAAAAAATAGTACCGTGGGTGTTTAAATAAATATTTCTTTCCATTTTGTCTTTGCATTTTTATTGCTTCCCCAGGTCACTTGAAATTGTCCTTCACAGGTCAAGCTACAGTTTCTCTGCAGACAGCAAAAAGAGAGTGCTTTAAGATCATTAGAGCCCTGAAGATGTTAGAGCAGGCCAGATGATTTGCATTTCTGAGGGGAAGTCTCTTATTTCTGAACTGTTCACCTAGCATTGATCTGAAAATGTACCTTTTTTCCTGATGAAAAAGCCTGTCCTCAGAATTAAAAAAGATGTACCCCTAGCCTTGATGTGCCACCTCTCTGTCAGCTCCCTGATGAGATGCCCAGCACACTCTGTGTGGAAGTGATGATGATGATGATGGAGGAAATGAGTATCACTTCAGGCTGTGGAGCTGTCCTGGGTCTCAGTGGATAACACAGAGGAAAAGGCGTTGGGAGACTCAGCCCCAGCTATGGGACCAGATGCACCATCTGCTCTGCTCCACACTTCCCCCACGGCAAGGCAGCCGCTTCCGCTCTGCCATGAGCTTTTTTTCAACTTGCTGCTCACTGCTGGCAGGCAAAGCTGTGCAGCCTCGCCAAAGTTTGAATCTGAAGTGGATGCTTTAACGAGGCTCCCTCACATCCCCATCAGATGGGAGACGGGGTGCCTCTGCACCTTGACTCCCTTCTCCACCATCCCCTTCAGCAGTGACACACGCTGCCATGTCAGGGATGTGAGGAGGACAGAACTATCAGATCTGTGGCATCCTGTAGCGGCTTTGCCACCGCTGCCCTTTCTTGCCTTCAGGTAACCTGTGGCCCGTATTTTGCTTTTCTGCCAGGTTTCCTTTTGCCCAGGCGGGATCCCGGCCTCGGGAACATGGGGGGCTGCCGGGATGAGTGCTCCCTTTCCCCGGGACGCCTTTAGATGGCTCTCGCCCGCAGCGGTTGCAGTGGCCGCAGCCGGGTTGTGCTGAGTGATGCCCTGGGGAGGGACCGCCTGCGAGTTCTAAGTCATGCTCAGGGGATGAACGAGGATGTATGAAAATAGTATATGGCAAAAGTTAATGGAAAAGAGTGCCTCATTGCTCACGGAGTTGTTCTTAAGGCGGTTATGCACACATAAAATGAATCCTCAGAAAGAGCATCCCCCCGCACCTGCCGTGTCCCCCTCCCCACCTTCCAGCAATCCTCTTACTTATTAGAATTTCAACACTGATTTTCTTTGAAGTACAACCTGTATTTTAGTTATATTATTTCCATTCAGGCTGTGGAAATAAAACTTATGACAGTGTTGATTTCTCAGATCTGTTCGGAGTCTTTGAAATTTGCATTAGATTATTCTAATCACTTAGCCTCATTGTATATATTTACACAAGCACTTTTGATGTTTAAACAGACCAGGCTGCAACGAGATGTGCAGGGGGAAATACATACCCCAAAGAAAAGGAATGCTCTTTTTTCTTAGACCACATCTTAAACTCAAAGTTTGCAGATAAAGCAGAGGGTCGATGCCTCCGGGACCCGAGGGGAACTGCTGTAAGGCTGGGAAGATGGAGGATTGGCTCTGCCTTCAGCTGTCACAGGCAGAGACGTAGCAGTGCTGGGTCCCAGTGAGTGCCAGGAAGGTGGCGAGGACTTGTCTTCTCGTACCCTTTCTCATTGCTGTAACCTGCACTCGTGGCCATCCTGACAGAAGAAATTGTTCAGCCTGAACCCATAATGTCTATACCTACAGACACAAGCTTCTGGGGACTGAGCAGAAGGATCAGCTGCCAAATCCAGGCTCTCCTGAATTCAATGGGAATAGTAAAATAACATTTTTGGGGACAGCAAAAAGCCTGGGAGTGTGGCGCAGTTGTGTTTGCTCTGGCCAGTCCTGCAGAACTGCAAGTATTGCAGCCATATGATCAGGTTAATGAATTTGGTCTGAGGGCTAGTTCTGTTAAATCCAGAATAAGAGGCAACAGTGGAGACAGGAACAACCCCTGCTAAGCAAATATGCCCAGAAAAAAGGTGGTGTGGGCAGGACAGACAAAGGAGAAGGAATCTTTCCGGAAGATGCAGGAAATTTCCAGTTAACTCACGTGGAGTTCAGCTTTGCAAAGGCTAGGTAGGGATTTTATTTCCATTTGCATGTAAATATAGAAAAAAATATTTGCAATTATTGAAATAGCATAAAGGTGGAATATTCTGGATGACCCTGTTAACTTGATCTTACAATGAAATCTGCAGCAAATCATCCATTATCCCACATACTGCCCTAAAGACTAAAAACCACGGTAGACTATGTCAACGTGGTATTGATTCTGTCACTTGAGATGGTGACATTTGTGGGCAAGGACCTTAAAAAAAGAACTCGGTTCCAAGAACGTACACTTCCATAAACTCAATGACAGATGAGAGCAGACTTTCTAACTCACAGTCTGAAACTGATCTATCCACTTAGACATGCAAATGTCATGTTTTGAATAAGTCTAACATTTTGAATTGCCACCAGTGAAAACAGCTTTCTCCATCGGCAAGGAGGATTTTTCAGCTCTCCTAAGCTTGTAAACCCTGCAGAGTAGAGGACGGGGAATAAAAAAGGACAAAACTAAAATGTTCTGCTTTAGTCAGTGATCTAAAGAGATTTTTAAGGTAACATTTTCCACCTCATCATCTTTTCACAAGCAAACATTTTGTGAAGCCTAGCTGCCTCCCTCCCTAGGACTACCTAGAACAGGGTGACCAGGGCCCCTTGCCTGGGCTGGAAGGGGAGTGCACACCTGGCCAGCACTTGGCAGGCAGTCACCAAACAAACTTCTCTGGCGATGCAGCAAGAGGAGCACCCCAGGACTTTCATTCTGGCTGATTTATTTCATCCTTATTCCTAACGCACAAGTCATATGCCTTGGTGCACTGGTGATGAGATACTGTGACCCTTGGGAGGCATGGGCAGGGGACTGAGAAGCTAATGGTCCTTTCCCACCTTAAACAACATGAATTTGTGAAGCAAACAGAAACACCAAGAGATTCATAACTATCCCCTACAGAAGTATGACAAGACCAGACAGCACACACAGAAGGAACTATGTATAACCTAGTCTTCTGGGAGATGTTACCTTTTTTTTTACATTTAAAACCTGCAAGTTGCTAACATTGCTGCCATTGTTATACATTACTCAGATAGTTATATATATAGTCCATATATATAGTCTATAGTTACCCAAACTATGCAGAGGCCAACAGGTGTGAAAGACCTTACTAACTGTGAATCTATGTGCTAGGCGACTTTCTGGGTTTATCACTGAGAAGATGGAGGAAACTGTTATATTAGCAGTTCAGGTTTCACCAAGGTGTATTAAAACTAAGAATCATTTTCATTTTGAAAAGGTATGGTAAGCCTTGAGTTCTAGATCCATTTTTGGAAGCAAATTCTTGAAATGACAAATGTTTGTGACTAGGATTAAAAGATGCAATGGACAAGCGCCTTGAAACAACTTCTGAAGTTAGTTTTGTTCAGCTTCCTTATTCCTAATGAGGACAAAGGTGCCTATGCTGAGGAAGAGGGAAATTAGTGATTTGCTTGAGAAGTCTCCAAAAACACTGATATCCTTCCCTAAAATACCCTAAAGTGCCATATATAAAAATCCCTTTCCTCCTAAAAAGAAACATATCAAAAGTGCATCTTTCGGCATGCTTCCTCCCTGAGGATTTCTCAGTCTAGAAAAAAACCCAAAAGGCTGTTTTTTTCCAATTGCCTTCAAAAGGTTTGCACGTCTGCCAGGTGGTTTGCATCTGACAGAACCATCAATTCCTTCAAGGACTTGACACTGCATCCAATTTGTATCGCAAGTGACTGCAAAAGGAGGTGACTGCAGCTATTATTTTGTTAGATTTAGTCAAAACAGCCCCAGAAGAGGCAGGAGGGCTTGCTGGGAATTGTTTGATGAGCCTGCTGGGAGAATAATTACATGGCCAGCAGTTTGTTCACTTCATCTTTTGTAGCACTTTCTTTTAGGTTTTTGTGTGGTTCGAGCACTTGGCTTTTTGAATTAAAGAATCTTTACTGCTGCTGTCTTTTCAGCTAATGCTGGGATTATGCAGTCTCAGATGTGCATCCCAGGGCTGCGTCTCTGTTACATGAGTTATTAGAAAATTACAATACTGTCTTCAATATTCCCCATTCTTACTTGAGATGGAATTTTCTGCACCATAGCTGTGACTGAATTACAAAGAGTTGCCTGCTCTGGTTGCAATGCTTACATAGACCTTATGCCCATTGGTGTTTTATTCCTGCTGCTTTGGGCAAGGCGACGGTCAAAATTTGCAACTTAAATATCTTTTTTTTTCTTAAAATCACACATATAAACTTGGCTTTGCTTTTATTTTTATTTTTTTTAATGTTAGAAGTTACAGCTTAAATTTTTCAAGAGCATCTCGGGTACCAGAGACCCAAAGATCTGTTAGAATTTTAATTTGACCCAGCAGCTTTTGAAAAAATGAATGGGTACGAGCCCCTGGCAGACAGTACGTGGAAGTATTGCCAAAATATTCATTCTGAGTGGATGGGAAAATCCAAATCTGTGAAAGGAATCGAATTAAAAAGGAGAAGCTGTGCTAATTCAACTCCCTACCAGGGGCCAGGTAGCTGTGGGTGCCTTTTATAAGGCAGGTAGGCAATTAAAAAAGAGATGGTAACAGTAAATCAGATGCAGAAAACCATCCTGCTGAGAGCAGCCTGACTGGTCCTCTCCAAACCGGTTCTCTCCTCAGCTGCTGTTCCTGACAAAACAGACCAGCCTGAATGTATCCTAAACCAGCTCAAGTCTTGGGTTTTCTCTGGTGGGTGTAGCATATGTGCATCTCAGCTCTCCAGTATGAATGCATCCACAGAGCCACGTGGCTCCTGCTCTAAATACACTGAGATGAACACAAAGGAAGGAGGAGAAAAGGAACTAAAGGAGGTAAAAATTACCACATCAGAGCCTTCTGGTGTTGGATGTACGGATAAAAATGTATTGCTTGTGACTGTGCTGAAGTGAGAGTCTGCTGTTAGAGAATTTACTACAATCTGCCTTTGTGTGCTCAGGAACTTCAGACGGGCTTTATGGGAAAGGAGCTGGAAAAAATGGTTGATGGGCTTTGGCTTAAAATAAAACATTTCCTTGCTATGGAAAGAATATTAGCATTCTCCTAAAAAGGTTTTATAGAAACGAGAAACATTCTTTTAAAGCAAAACTCCCTTTGATGTGAATCCTGCACAAAGCACAAAACTATAAAAGGGCCTGTGGGATCCTGTTTTCTTCTGCGTGTGCTTCCCAATTCCTCTCTTTGCTAATGGGTCATTTGGGATCTGTCTTCTTTCCAGCAGCTGAACTGGGGCGTCTTAGGAGAACAGCAGGGATATAAAGGTTTCCTAAATGACATAGAATCACAGCACCACAGACTGGTTTGGGTTGGAATGGACCTCAAAGCCCATCTAGATCCATCCCCCTTGCCATGGGCAGACACACTCTCCACTAGCCCAGGTTGTACAAAGCCCCATCCAACCTGGCCATGAACATGCCGCTGCTGTAACCAGTTTCTTGAAGGGGAAATATTTCTGTTTCTTTTTCCCATCATTTCTTGTTCTGCATTGTATCTGCCTCGCCTTGTAGTTACCTGCCCAGCAGAAGCATAACTTGAATTTCCAGCCAGAATCAGCCCTAGCAATCGTCTCCTGACAGAAGTTAGTGCTGGAGAAAGATCTCCAGAAATGACTTTATGGGTAATTAAGAAATGACAAGTATATACAGTGAAAGTTTGTTTTCTTTGTTCCATTCATTAGAAATTGGGTTTAACTCTGAAGCACGAGAATTTATGTCCCTTTTAAGTGTTTAGTAAATTAAGGTAATCCATATCCTTTTGAATACTGAATATCTGTCAGAGGTCAATTATGTGCTTTGTGTTCCTCATAAGATTATTTTTAACTCTTGATCTTTTGAGCTCCCTTTTATTTTCCATTAAAAACCCACTCTAGTTCAGGACTTCATTATTTAATACTAAATTTTATTATAATTTTATCTAATTTATTTTATATTGAAGCATGGTTTACTGATCTTCAATTTACAGTGATTTTAATTAAGAAAGCTACCCAAGGCACAAGAAAAAAGAATTTCTAAAATTCTATTGTAAACAACTGCTACCTGTAGCAGGATTGAAAAGAAAGGGTGGGGGGAGTGTTGTTTCTTTTTTCAGGGGGACAGGTTAGCAAGTTGGATATTTAGTCCTTAACTTTCCTCAGTATTCTATTATTCATCACTGCCTTATTTACCAGGTTCTTTTAGCATCTTGTGTTGATATACCAATTAGCTAACTTTAGCTCATTTCTACTACCTAAGAGTCAGCTTCTATTTCTAAGTTATACCTCTTAATATGTTTTTCAATACCAATTTTTAGGAAGTGGGGAACTTTATTTGTATACAAAAATGTTCCTTTAAGTCAACATTGTATCTGTACATTATCAGCTGTTGGATTTTCCATGCCATTCTTAAGCTCAGAGAGTTATGGGTTATGACCACTCCTCTTCTATACAGTAGCACCATATTGCCAATGCTTAAAAATAACAAAGGATAAAATTTGTTGTGGTGGAAGGAGCACACCGGATAGAAACAGCTCACCTGCTCTGCACAGCACACTGATACACACCTGCTGCCACAGCCTGGAGCCACAGATGCCCCCAAAGGTCTATTCGGGCCACGTTGGGTAAGCAGTGCTGAATGGAGCTGAGACTCAGCTTGGAGCACTTGGCTCTGCAGCAGTCACACTCCCACCTGACAGGGAGGGGACCTTTCGCTCTGCACAGGGTCTGTGTAGTACCTGTGCTCCTCAGGAAAATGCCTATGGGCATCAGAAGGCAAAGCAGGCATGGAGAGGTAGAATTTTTCTCTGGGATTTTCAGGGACATACCTCCACCCGTTCCTTCAGAAGGGAAAGGAGCCAGTATCTATCTTTCACAAACTCAGCAGCAAACGGCTTCTTCTGCTGAAAGTGGCAAATAGCAAGCAGTGTTCCCATAATGCCCTCAGGATCCAGGACACCCTTGTTTAATCCTCCTCTTTATGCTACACAAAGACTTGAGCCCACGCGTTCTCCTCTCTTATCCCGGCCAGGCAAGTTTCCCCACTGAAAAACAAGAAGAAGAAAACAGCGTCAGAGTGCAAAATGAAGGAAAGGAAAACACTTTCTTGCTTCGCGATGGGGAGATACCATACTATGACTGTTTTTACTAATATAAAGCTAATTACAAAAACAGAGCAGGGAAAAAGAACCAGAGGTCCCCAGAGATCGGTCTCTAGCATGCTGAGGAATGACATTCCCGTTGTTATTGTTTCTGATCAAACCCAGCTGGACAGTGTTACGAGGATGGTGTGAGTAAGCATGTGCTGCTGGTTCCCATGCACTGTTTCTCACACATTTAGGTCCTTAGGGTGCCCATATTCATAAGCATTCAAACGACCTAAAAATGAAAGAATGGAAAACTGCTGTAGGAACATGGAAGTTACCCACAGGCAATGACTGGATGCCACTACATCAAACTCACATCATATTGTAACAAGGCTACTGTTCACTTTGACAGGCAGCCAGGCAGCCTTTGACAGAGATTTTTAAGATCTCAGATGTTTTTTACTGGTAACTAAGGAAAAACTTTTAATAGAAGCTTTATTCCTCTTTATTTCAGTATGAATTAGCTCCCAAGTCTCTGTGAAACCTCCCAAGGCTAAACAGCCCTTATCTTTACATGTATCTTTACATGGTGGGTTACACCAGAAAGCTCTGATTCAGATTCTTACATGATTAAACAATAAATTGTGTAAACAAAGTAACAAAACCTCGTTAAAAAGTATTAACAAGGAATTTCCATTATGGAAATTAATTCACATAGGCAGAAAATTCAGATTTTATTGTTAACAAGTATTTGCCCAGAACTATGTCTTCATTCAAGAAAATAGAAGATCACATTTTCCTTCTTGCAAACATAGTTTTGAAGTCAATGCTCTAGAAATCACTGCCTCATCCAGGATAAAGCAACACACTGCATCTAGGGGACGAAATACCATTCATGTAGCAAAGGTTTAGCAGGTTTAATTATTCCACACCACTGCTCATCTCACTGGAAGTAATGAGCTCCATGGCAATTCAGTGGCAGGTAAGTGGAGATTCTTTCCTCCCAACAGAAACTTTAGATAAGATAAAAAAGAAATTTTTACTAAAAAACAGTAATGCAGGGAAAAATTAAGTCTTGTCACTCCACACTCTGACAAAGTTTACTACTTCCTTTGAGAAGTTACAAATCCAGATCAAGTTATTTCAGATTAAAAAGATTAGCAATTTTATTCTCAAATGATAAACATGCCGAAAGTCCTGCATCAGAAACTACACTGTGAATCCACATTCTCTAGGTTGATATAAATTGGGATTTGACTGGATGTGCATTTAAGCCCATGGGCAGGGGACTGTGCTCAAGTTCTGCCATCCAGATAGAGGCTGGTTTTGTAGCAGTCTTCTGTGAATAGCAACCACACAGATGCTGTGAAAAGGGTGGTTTCAGGTGAAGTGAACTGTGAAGTGTGAAATAAGCTTTACAAAAAGCAATGCCTGCTTCAGGAGAGTTTATTTACTGAATTAGTTTCAACACGCACAGGCTTGCACACCTAAGTGTCTGTTTATATAGATGTTTATCCTGGTGTATCCCAATTTTGGAGTCTTAATCGTGGTGTCAAAATTAGGAGGCTGGGCTCTTGGTAGGGAGAAAAGGGCTTCTCTGAAAGGCAATTTAGAAGAGGAGTCAAACCTGGGTGGTTTCTATTCCTCTTTACAAAAGGCCCTCTCTCTCTAAATTAAGAGAGGGAGCTTTGCTCACAAAGCAATGAAAACACCTTTTTACTGATCATTTACTGAATCTCAGTATTCATTATTGCCAAGTCACCCGTATCTAGACCAGTACCTTACAAATTTATATATATACCTACACACTATATATGTGCCTATAATAGACCTTGGAAAGAAGATACGCAGCAAGAGATTTCTGTACCACAGATTGCAACTGAAAACACAATCATCAAATGCCTTCTCTGTTCTTCAGTTCTGCCATTCTTCTAAACAAGGCTCCCTAAGTACTCAGACTCTTGGGGTTATGATACCTTCTTGCCTTTGTATTAAATAGTAACACGCAGACACCACTTAGCAGAGAATAAGCTTTTCATGACCTTCATACCTGCTAGGATCTACCTTTCTTTTTTTTTGGTGGAGATTTCCTTACATAATTTAGAAACATGACCTACAGGAAGTATTTAGAAAGGAACAAAAGAAATGGTGCTTTCAAATGGAAGAGGTTCCTTTGAAATGGAAACAAACCTGGAATAAGTTGCTTAGACAAAATACAGGCTGTAGTAGAAAGCCCTACACCCAGAAAACGGGAAGAATTTGTAGTCTAAGTAGAGATTTCAAGCCCTTTATAGCTCCTATAGGATTGCACATCTTAAGGTAGATAATAAATCCAGATGTTTTTCTTATTTTTTTTTTTTCTGATGGTGGTGGGAAAGTTCAGATACCAGGATGCAATATACTGGAAACAAATTTTAGGACCTTTAAAAGGTCAGTGCTCTTCCCCACCACCACCTTCCCACAAGAGAATGGCAAAAGGAACACATCCTAAATCCCACCCCCACCCCCCAATTAATTTCCACATGTCTCTGATATTTGTGACGCATCAAGATAACATCATAATTGTGAGGCAAACATGCTGTTTTCATAATGGAAAATTCTAATAGCTTGAGACTTTTTAATTAGAGCACTGAATCTCTGCTGCAGCACCAAGCCTCTTCAACCAGGGGACAACAGATTTAGTGGACTATCCAGGCCTTTCCTGCCTCCGTTAAATCACAGGTAGAGAACTTTCAGGATTATTACTGACAGTTGATCTATTTAAGGAAAGCAATAGTGAATTATTTTCCCCTCTCTTACAGAATAATTTTTATAGGTAGTTAAATGGAAGTATGATTTTGGACATGTTTCCATTCCAATGCTGCTGGCTGCTGCTGTGGCACACGCTGCAACTGTTGCAGAGGGACAAGAGATGCACCCTCTCTGTCAATAGAAGTGCTGAGCAGTGGCGACAAAGGTCAGAATCTTTCCTCACTCAGGACACAGACCGTATCAATGGCTGCTATGCACTTAAGGAAAGATTATGCTCAGACATTTCCTATTTAATCCAAACCTATCAAATCCATATTTATCTAACAAAGATAAAAAATACCATTACTATTTATTTACTCTGTTAGCTATCCCATTGCCAGTTAACCAGCCAGAAACCACAGAAGGCTGGCCTCTCTCACCAGCATTTGCTCGATTAGCATTGTAGACTATGAGGCCGCACGACTTTTTTCTCTCCCATCTCTGCATGAGGAACCTGAAGCACGTTCTCATGAAGCAAACCAAATCCTTCAGCATCCCCTAAAACCAGGTTTTAAATTGCTGAAATGATTGTCTTCCAACAGAACTATTTCTGAGAAGCTGGGAGACAGTGGAGATCCCGTTTTACTTCCTCTAGATTTTTCTTCCAAGAAAGCTCAGGATAAAGACAGTGACTTCTTATGGACTGAGGCAGGTTTGCATGAGGACAGTCATTTGGGGTAGCCTCACCACAGATGTGGCTATAGATTCTTTAAGATTTTATATGAAGCACAAGAATGCCAGAAACCCGGATCTGACTTAAGATGAAGCAGCAAAGAAAACATGACTTGAATTCACGCTTACAGGAGAGCAGGCTTCCTGTGCCTGTGTTCCCTTCTCCGTATCGCCCTCTGTTAGCAGGAAGATGCATTACTGACACCGCATGCATTACACTATGCAGGGAAGCTGAAGTGGTGCCGACAGCATAGGACTAAAAAAATTTCCAAATAGTCATGCTCATAGCACTCAAAACCCCCCCTCTGAAAAACCCCCAAACCCCCCCAAAAAACACCAAACCAAACCGAAACAAAAAGACTCCCACCCCCCAGGACAGCATTAAAGCTACAGCCTAATAAGGCAGCCTTACTTTTGCTCTGTGACCTGTTTTACCATAGAAAGCGCTGTGCAGAGCTGGTGAAACATCCCAATCTCATTTTTCCTTAATTGTAAATAAAGCATCCCATTTTTAGCTTGGTGGATCTGAAAGTAAAACATAAGTCACTGTTCTGATATTTCTCAGTTCTGACCTTCATCATTCTGAACCTCTGGCTTGTTGCGATTCAACTTGACAGAGATGGAAAGGTCTTTTGCATGTTATCTTTCAGCATGTTTCCTAAAAATAGGTAGTTGGAAAGAAAAGAGCAATGCTATCTGGGCACCAGTTGAGTGACAGCCTTCTTTAGACACTGGGAAAATGAGATGGTAATTGTCCCTGAGGACAGCATTCCACAAAAAACTGTGCTGAAGAAATTCCACATTATAATTGAGTTTGATAGTAAGAGCTGGTCACAGGTCAAAGCTGTTCTCCACTGAGTTTTGTACATAGATAATCCCTGCTTCATACCTTTCATAAAACACAAGTCAACAGACAGTGAGAACAAGAGACAGCAGAGATCGGTAAGGCAGGCAGTGCTGTGGTATGTGGCCTGCTATCAGTGCTTTTCCAGACATCACCACAAAAGAAATTTTAAAGGGGGACAAAAATGCTTAATTCTCCTTTGTAGATGGAAAAAGCAACAATGACTTTGTGCAGTGAAATAGAGCTGATGCATTCCCTTTTGTTTGAAACCTACCTCAGCCGTCACACACAGGGAACACCTAAGTGCCTATGCTTCTCCTATGTACTGTACTTGAAAACTTCAAAGCCAATGACCTAAACTCCTTTATGGTGACACATTTGGTTTATGTTTATGGCATTGTGCCTAACAATACTGTTCCACTATTTCAAGCTCTAGCTCCCTTTCAGGAAAAGAGAAGGTTTGTGTTAGGATAGGTATCACAACACAGAATAAATGCTGGTAGTTGTTTCAGTCCAGGTTTGCCCTTGCTCCTTTCTCACAACCACTTAGTGCCCCATCTTCCAGCTGTATAGCGCTGTATCCTCTCCCCGTGCACCTGTGCAAGTGTGTTGGGTAGGTAAGAAAGAAAAGCATCTAATGTGGATAGAGGTGTGTATAAAATGGAACAGCAGGAGGAGGGGTAACAAAAAAACCAAATCAAAACCCAACCAATCACAGATTGTGTATGTTTGGATAGTTAGCAATAGCATGTACACCTTCATCTGTCCTTTACACTGTTTGAGTGTTTTGTATGTTGAGAGGGTGTTCCCAAAGAGCACATCAGCTGCAGGCATCCCTTCAGGCATTTGCTTGAAGCAGCCAGTTAAGGGGAAACTATCAAAGAGGAGTGGACGCCACCAAGAAGAAAGAAAGGGCAGGTATGGGGTGCAGAGAGGATTAGAAAGGAACTGGTTGTACTGGAGAAGACACTGCATTTCAAGAAAAGAAAAGAAACTGCACACAGGGATCAGGAGAGCAACACTTTCATCAGCTGGATTTAAACTTACGGACTTCCCTACAAGTGGATGAAAACCTTGTGCAGGGAAGTACATGCAAATAATCTAGAATTCTTTTGGCTGATTTCTCTGGATGTGTACCTCTCTGCTGCTAATTATAAAATACTTAATTTCTGTACCTCTCCTGAAGTTCATATATCTGTCTGAGCGGGCAGCACTGTGCCCATGAGGCTGTGTCCTTTGGAGTTAACACAGTGACAGGACAGCAGCTTGGAAACCAGCATCAGGGTCTGCATCCCTGTTTCCTGCGGACAAAGCACTGGTACCAAGAAATGAAGAAAGGCTGGAGGTCTCCACACAGCTGGATCCTACTGCCAGAGAACAGTAGAGGTGGAGGCAGGTGGTGCCACAACCATGTCCAGGCAGTCAGCACGCTCCAACACACTCTCAGGGATCAGACAAACTGCTCTCCTAGTGGGCACAGCCTGTCAGCAAGAGGGTCCCATGGCTCATTGAACCTGCCGGTATAGTTTTTCCTCCCTCTCTTTTGCTGTTACCATGGCTGATGTTCACCATCAATTTTTTGTAAAAATTGGATATATCAGGTTAAGATGCAAGCTGGAGGAGAAATCTTACCTATGTACTTAGAGAGTTAAAAAAAGTTACCTTTGTGGCTTTTGCTTCTTTTTACATGCAAACCAGAGTAATACCCTATTTTCTATCAACAAGTAAGGCTGAATTAGCTGAGGACATAACTCCCAGATTACCCTGAGCAAATGTAAGGGCAGACTATTGTCAAAGCACGTAGTGCTGTCCCTTTGGCAGCAGCCTCTGCTTGTATCAGTACAGTGACTGCAGAATCACAGCTTCAGTTTTTTTCATCTTCCCCAGACTTGGATTATCTCATGAAGACAAAAGAGAAACTTGAGACCATAGCTTGAAAGCATGCCCTTACATGTCACCTTCACTGCCTCAGCTCCATGTATCAGTCCTATTGAATATCTTTTTATATATATATATATATGAATAGTGTCATCATATCATAATTTGGATCCTCAGTCTGAGACCCTGTAACAAGAAGAGCAAAACTGTGTGGTACTATCTTGTACCTTCCTCTGATTACTTACTCCCTTTTCCCCTGTTGTCACTGTGTTGCCACATCTATGCTTTTCACCCAGAAAAATATCAGCATAACCTGGTGAATTTCCTTTCTGTTTGAGAATAAAAAGCACTAGAAAACATTCCTTTTTGTTGATTCCTGGCCCAACACTGACTTCTGTTCTCGTCTCGTTAAGGAAAAAAAACCACTAAACCAAACAAAAGCCAAAGGCATCAAACCTTTCTTCTCTAGGACAACTTGAGTGTTGACTCCTCTCAGCACTGACATCCTCCACGAGTGGCAACTGGCTCCAGGTGCTTACAGTTCCTCTGGTTAATCATCTCCCTCTGGTGTGACACATCCTAGCACCTTGCTTGTGCTTTCAAGCCAGAGGGGTTATTTCTTTCATTGCAGGGTACATATAATAAGGATTAATCCAACACAACTACAATTTATGCTACACAGAGACTGTAAAAAGTACACTTGGAAAAATCCCCAGTAACATTTGCTGTACTGGAAAATCTCTCTCCTGTACAGTGTGGTGAAATAAGGATTCTACAGTTGAGAGAAATTTAAGCAATTTCTCGTGATTACAGAGAGAACTATTTTTCCAGCAAGCCTGGATATTAGCTGTAGGAACATAACAGATTCTGATTTTTATTTTCATTTCAATTTTTAGAAGAGTATCCCTTACCAAAATTATCATTACAGCTCACAACAAGCATCAGTGTTTGCTCATATCACACCAATCATTCGGACTCTTGAAATAAGCTTAGTACTACCAAGATTTAGGGACATGAAGGGAAGTATTTCTATGAACATTAGCGGCGGCTAGATGAGGGTTAATTAAAAAACCCAAACCAATAGTTGTATGAGGTTTTTGGTTTTAGTGTTTTTTGGTTTTGGTTTTAGTGAAATAAACCAGAGGATAAAAATTGAGAATGCAATTTGGGTAGTCTTAAAGTTTTAGGTTCCTGAACAAAACCTTTTCTCACAGGATTTCAGTTTATATGGCCTAAACCAGAACTATAGAAATATACTGAGTAAGCTGGGAGGACTTTTATGCTGACATAATGGTTACATCGGGAATAAAGAGTGAAACAAAAGTTGCAAAAGCTTGCAGATTCTAGCAGAGGAACTAATTTCAATGGTAAGAGGAATCAAAACTGAGGGAACTGAAACAATTAGATTAGCTTAATTGTAACCATTTCTAAATAACAACAGGCATGGAAATGTTCAGTAATTTTGTAAGAGGAGTAACCTGTGAATGGCAAGAAGCAGTGTTCTTTTTAATGTGCACAGCTGGCAGGAGAAGAGGCAACCTGTTCAACACATATCATGTTCATTCTTCATGCATACTGCCTTAAAAATCCAGCCCCTTTTTCTTTGGTAAAGCTCTGGTTCAGGTTTGTATTGGCTCACATACCCACAACTGAAGCTTCCTCTTCCCAGTTTCAACAAATTTACTTTTTCTCTCTGCAAAACATGTTAACAAATTGCAGTAAAAATAATCTGGATGACTTAGCATCTTTATTGCATGTCCATGTACTCTGCACCCCTCACAAACCTCTTTCTTCTCCTAATGCATCAAACAAGCTCTGTACCTTGCTGTTACCCACTTCTCTCAGAGCACACTCCAGTCGGTACTTGCTTGCAGCTGACCAAGAAGATAAGAGATGGCTTGCCAGCTGCTGGTGCTCTTCAGTATCGCTCCTTCCTCTTTTATCATGTTCCTGTTGCAAATGAAAAGCTTCCTGTAAAGAAAATCTACAAAGTCAATTTAATTTCTGCTTAATACATACGGATGCTTTCCCATGCTCGTAACACCTGACACTGACTCATTGTCCCTACACTGTGGTTACTCCCTTTATACTTACTCCAAACTCTCAAGCTCAGCTGGCTTTTCTCAGCTGGCTTTTACCTTTGGTTTTGCATCTGCTCATTTTCTTATCACATACTCAGGTTACAAGATCTGGGAGGTGAGGTCTGGGCTTTGTTTCCTACAGTATGTGACTGCTTTAGAAACACTGCATTACTGAGAGGATAAGCTTTTGAGAAGTGTGCACGCAAATCTCAGCTTGTGTAAAGTCTGGGACATGTGTGGCTGAAAGCCAGCTTCCTCATGTGCCCCAGAGAGTGCTGAGCCTTTATTTAGTTTGGAAAACATCCCTGGCTTTTCCCTTTACCTGGGAAATGCAGTATGCTTCCTGGCCAGCTGCGTCCGGAAGGTGGGAACAGATCGTTGTGATGACCCTAGGATAGGAAGAGCTCTGCAAGCAGCCACCTACTGCTACTCTTTTGGATCATTCTACGAGAAAGAAATAAAGCTCTTAAAAGGATCAGGGACAAAAAGTGACAGTGCTGCGTTACAGTCCAATTTATTAGGCTGATATGCCTAAGGTTTTGTTTCCTATGGCTGCCTCCAGCCATCAGCTGTGGAAGCGCTGAGGGGTTCATCATGAGGAGAATCTCCTCAATGGACCTCTTCATTCATGAAAAATCGTTATGGGGTAACCACTTGCAAAATAAAATAGTTGTGTAGCTGTGCACAAAGTGGAGCTTGTGCACCTGGTTTTCTTTCCAGAGCCAAACTGCAGTCACCGATATTGTCACCAAGGGAGATGGGAGTGACAGAAGGAAAAAGGAATAACTTCTGTGGGATAGGGAGGACCAGACATCTGGATACCCTCAGCTCCTCCATTTGCAGTCTTCTCAATCTTTTAGGGCACATATTAAAGGCTGGCTATAGATATATAGGTAAATTTATTACCAGGTGAAAGTTCTCATGTGACCAAGGTAAGTTTTCTAATAAAATTCAGGTTTTTTAACTAAAGCATTCTCTTCATTACTTGTGGAAGACCCGATGCAACTGCACAGCAAATCACTGCTCATTCACTGACATCAGTAATTTTCAAAGAAACAGTGCCCTGGAAGGTGCTCTCATATGTCTTAGAAAGGAAATAACCAATACATGCAACTAAAGACAAAGATACTAGGAAAAGTGTTTGTATGTTGCTTTGGTGTCAGGATCACTGTAATTAGTCACTGATGGTAGACCACACAACACAACAAATCATGGAGAAAAATCTGGGAAAATGGCAAGCTTTGTAGGTGTCTATTTGAAATAGACTTTACAATTTACTTAAATTCTGCGAGCATGTTTGTGTATGCACACACATGTGAAGCTGTATCTATAAAGAAAGGAGGAGTTGAGCAGTGAGAATACAAAAAAAAAGACAGGAGGAGGACTGGAGCAAAGCAGCATTGCTGAGATGAAAAAGAGGTTCGGAAGTAAGAAGAGAAAGGCCAGCAAGAAAGGACTGGGCCATCAAGCAGCAGAGACCACTTCTGAACAAGCAGTGACAAATTGCTCAATCTCCTTCTTTTCAGACTGAAAGGAATGGAAGGCAAGGGTCACTGGGGAGCAGGAGAAAGCCCCTGTACAGATTTGGCAGAGGCCACCAAGATGTCTGGTCCACAGCACTCACACATCCAGGTCACTGCACAGTGACACACTGCTGACAGTCAACAAAAAGAGAACTATTTACTTTAGAGATTAGCCCTGGAAAATGGGAACAGCCATCCAGGACCCAGTGGCCGACAACAAAAGCAACATCTTTTTTCATTACTGGGCTCTTTCATGGAGTAATTAATCTTTTCAGAAAGCTTCTAGGCAGTGGACTTTTAGATTTGTCTCCTCTTGTCCCTGCTGAACAGTCTTTTCCTGGGCAAGCAGCCCGAGTCATCTGAAAGAGCGTGGCCTCTCAGAAATCATGGACTGCTCAGGGCAAGTGAAGGTGACAGAAGCAAGCCCTCACAATGCTGAATCCTGCCTGACCTCACAGAAGCTTCTTCATTTATAACACCCTCCTCTTAATTTTCCAAGGCTTAAATTATCACAGCGCATTTCCTGCTTATGAACATTTTAACACTGGCATTATATTGCAATGTTAAAATTGGAATGTCATTTCAGGAAAACCTACAGCCACCCATGAAAGAAAAATATAAACTACAACAAATAAAGAAGTCAACGTGAAAAACATCCTGGAAATTATACAGAGGTCTCTGTAAATAATACAAATACAGGTTTAATGGAAAATAGTCACACACAAGGATCTCTGAAAGTAACTATGACAAAGCTGATAAGAGAAAGAATATGAGACTATACATATAAATACTGAAAAAGAACAAGGACCTTATGAAGTTGCATGCTCAGAAAATATGGATTCTAAGCATATCTCTATAGCAGTGAATTCAGTAACAACTATATTAACCCATTATAAGGAGTTTCCAAAACATCTGGGCCAGTATTTGCCATTTTTTTCAGTGGTCTAAATACTAATAAAAACACAGCACTGTGGAACTTTGTGAAATTGGCCCAAATGTCCCAAATTGGTAGTATCTGGAAAAGCACTTCAGCTCACACAGAGATGCCTGAGGCACAGCCTGAGGCACAGTCTGAGACCCGTAGCCAGGGCAGGTCGAGGAGGAGCAGTGCTTGGGTGCACACCCCGCTCCCCAGGTAGACTTTGTGCGTGGGCTCTGCAGAGCAAGCAGAGAGTCTGCAGCTGTGCTGCTCAAGTGTTCTGCATGAACATACACAGGGCAAAATTTGGGAGTAACTGGGGTCAAGACCACATTTTGTAATCTCTTCAGCCAGCTAGAGAAGGTGTAAGATACATCTGCACTGTACCACTGTGTATTGCCTAATTCTCTGAAGGGCTAAGAAGCAGACTGCAGTTAAAAAGATCAGCTGCACCAAACCAGTAGTGACACAAATTGTTTAAGTGGACCCCTTCTGACCAGTAGTTTTCTCATGCTTTCTGATTCTACCTGTCATGCAGGACAGGCATCTTAATAGTGCAGATGTGCTTAATACAGTATAATCCGTGTATTCCAAATTGTCCCCCGGAGCTACCCAGGAGGTTGTTAAGTGATGTGATCATTAAAAGAGAGTGACAGCCTCATACAAGATGGAGCACTATGGAATATCAAGACCTGGGAACTGTGAGTCCTCCCTGATCCGAACAGCACAATAGCAGGGAAAAGAAACTGGAGAGTATCTCAGATAAACCCCTTCCTTATCTCAGTCTCTTCAGTTGAATCACTTCTATCCCACTTTTTAGCCGCAACATTGACTGTAGGCCAGGCTTGATAAACAATCCAGGCTTGATAAACAATCCAGGTGACTCCTTCCTACATGTGAGCAGGAATTCAGAGGCTGAAGCAACGCTCAGAAACATGTTCTGGATTAAATGGTACTGGAATAAACCAAGCCTTGGCTGCTCTCTGCAGCACTGAATGCAGCAAAGACAAAGGACCATCCAGCAGCTCAGGAGAATTAAACAGCCTCTTCACTTTGCTTGGGATACAGGTTTTACCTGACTTATAGAGATGCAAGGTTTTACTGACAGAAAAAGCACCTGTTTCCCAGCCAGATACTCCATCATGGTTTGATTTGGCAGATCCAACACAGAAAGTCTCCATGTTTCACAGTGGACAGAGCTATTATGACTCCTAATCAAAGGCAAAGAAAGAGCTGGGAAGACACAGGTACACCCTAACTAAAATGAGATTAATTGTTCATACAATTGTTCTCTCCATGCAAGAGCCACTTCCAAATGCCATTCATCCTTTCTGAACCTCCAAGTCATGTATGCAGAGAGCCACCAGAAACATCTCTGTTCCTTGGACTGCCTAGAGAAAGAGAAGGACATGCCTCTATACGACAGTTCTCAAGCTGAATATACAGCTGGGATCCAGGGCACCTTTCCAATACTGCTCTTTGGTTGCTCCCTTTCTCCTCAGTCAGGGGGACTCATCCAGCAGATCCACTCTGACAGTGCCCCAATGCATTTGAACTGCATGAGAGAAACCAAATAACTCCCTTGGCTCAGGACATACTCCAAATCAGTTTGAATGCCCACAATGAATTACAAGCAGATGTTCAAAGAGATAATACTTAATAATGCATAGCCTAAACTATGGGGTTTGTGAAATTAACAGAATAGGGTGGCTACATCCTGTGGATGCAAATATCTCTTCCCAACACATCAGTGCCCGATAAACAGAGGAGCAGGCAGGAAGTGACGGTGCCTGAATTTTCATTCCTCAATGGCACTCAAATTACCACTCCTGTCACTAACATCTGATAATGACTACCAGCCCATGCAAACTGGAATTTTGAACACACAATTGGTTGTAGGGTTTATTTTTGTTCTGCTTTTAAGGGCTAGCCCTAGACAAGCTGGCAATTTATCAGAGAAAAAACCCCACATTTTCCTCAAAGGATATAGTATGGGGACATTTAAAATGGCAAAATAGGGTTTTTCTTTGGTAACAGAGCCAGCAGCATGCAGCAAGTCTAAAGGGAACTATGTAAGCTGGAAATGAGACATGGGGATGCCTAAGCAATGTCACCATCTCTACCTTGTGTTGAGTTATTCATTCTACACTGCATCTATGGACAGTGTAACAATCTCAGCTTTGGTCTGCTCTTCAGATGTATGTCAGTGCTTCAGGGATAAAGCTCAGCAACAAGGAGTACTCTAATGAATTGGGGTGCATTCCTGGTCTTCAAATGCTGGAAACGGTTAAAGCTACAGAAAATGTAAGGAACAAATAGGAATCATTTCCCACAGAGCCCAGAGCACAGTCTGCTGGATAAGGCTGAAGAAGAAAGGTGCTAATTCTGTGGCCTCACAGGTTTTTATGATACTCCATTGTCTTTACCTGGCATTAGCCATGGTTTAGGCAGACTGAACAACAATACCTACAGCCTGAGCTCTTCCAGAGCACTTACTATTATGCATTTGACACTGGAGGTCCACAGCCAACAACGTCATGGCTTCGCGTGGTCACCCAGCAGTACTAATTTGATCTGGATCGGGCCATGGTATTTTTGGCAGGTTAGCCAGAGTACACACCACAGAGTGATTTTTATGCTGGTTTCATGAGAATAAGCAATAGATGAAAAAAAAAAGCATGTTGGTACAACATTAAGCTGTTGCACCTACTGCTTTTAAACAAATCTGAATTGGCAGGGTGAGTTTACACTGGATTACTGCTGTGTGCCATGCGGACAGAACCTCTCTGACTGCAATTTACAAGTTCCAAAGTTGAATTTACTATATAATCAATAGATGGCCTCAGCTAAACTCAGTAAAATAAATCTGCTCAATGCACTGCACGCCAACTGGTACACTGCTACTAAGTACGTCAGTAGAGGAGTGTGCTTCAATGACAGCTGCAATTTCTCTAGCCCCTCTCCCTCTTGCTTCAGCAGTAGACGGAATCCCAGTAGGGTGAAAAAGGATGAGCATATGGCTAAACCCATTACTGACATTTTTATAGCATGTAACTTCTGTCCCTGGGCTTGTTTAAATGCAATTTGTGATGCACCTTCTCTTTTCCCAGCAAGGACCACTGATATGGAACATATACACAGACTAAATCAAAAGAGATCCAGTGGAAAAGAGGGATGCAAATTGAGGATGTAAGTGTCAAGGGCCAGGAAATATTTTATGGAAACATCATGTCTCAGACGAAGATAAATAGGCAACTGAGAGGCAATGATGTAAGTTATGGGAAACAGCAGTTCTGGGGCCTGTTACCACAGCTACCTCAAGAAAAAAAAAAGTTATGAAGCAATGGTAATGAAGGGGACATTGTTCATGGTGTGACTAATGCTTGCAAAGATACGCAGTTCACATGTGCACAGGCTACAGAAGCTGGCTGCCATTCTTGGAGCAAGTGTGTATAAACAATGGGCAGTTGATTGCAGCTGACATTCAATCTCAGGAGCAGTGATAAAGCAGCAATATTAGACTCAATAATCAGATGGAAGAATTAGCCTAATTTTGAGACTAAACAGAAAACGCAGTGCCAATAAGAAAATTCTGAAAAGCAAGTCACGTCATAATTTAAAACATATTATGGCTGGGGTGCAGAATATCAATCACAGCTGGCCATCAAAGCAAGGCAAGCCACAGGACTGAATATTGAATTAAGTACCAGAATTCATTTGAAATACTAGGTGGAAGAGAACGGTAATCAGGAAGTCTCTATTCTCTCCCAAAGACGGTCTCTCTAAAAAGCATCCATAAAAAAGCACCTATAATTTTAAGGGGAGAATCTCCAGGACAGCAGATTGAGTTTAGAAGCAGATCCCTCAGTGTCAATCAGTCTATCCCAGCCTGCCCAAGCACAGGATTCACAACATGGAAATTGGTCAAGCCCAGGAAGAGCTGCAAAGAAGAGCCATTGAAGCAGGCAGCAAATGCATCACAACTTCTCCAAAGCTGGTGTCAACACAAAGCCACAGAGCAGTGTACTGTAAATAACTGAGGTCATTTGACCTGACCCAATAAGGCTTCTTATTTTATATACCGGTGGCATCTGCAATGTCAGGCAGAGTGTCTACTGTGACAGAAGATACAAATTGAATGTTTGAATCTTTGCCATATCACCAAGTACAATTATTAATGGAAGACAGAACCTCAGCTACCTGCCAAGGGACCCCA
The DNA here is from genome assembly GCA_022605575.1 of Laterallus jamaicensis coturniculus. NCBI lineage: Eukaryota > Metazoa > Chordata > Aves > Gruiformes > Rallidae > Laterallus > Laterallus jamaicensis. Next base: position 12,247,401 of record JAKCOX010000005.1, read on the forward strand.
TGTCAACTGAACCAGATCCAGAGAGACTCATTGTCTTAAAACATCACAACACTCTCACCTGAAAAGAGGTAAAAAAAGAAGGCGCCATAGTGTGACAACTATTAAATGTGCCAGGAATGGAATATTAGGCTGCAGCTGAGCAGAAATAAAATCCCCTAAACATTAGATATCCTTTGAGGAACTAACAGACATTAAGTAAATAGTCACAAGACTTCAGCTACTGCATCAGACTCTCGCAACCTGTGAAGCTTTTCAAACTGTTGGTTTGCAATGACTCCTGTAAGGTAAGAGTAAAATCAAGAACTGGAATTGCAAAAGAAAGTAAAAAACCTCTCTGTGAGCAAGACACCAGCTTTGAAGTATTGCATCCTTTACAACAACAACAGCTCTGTGTCCCCGTAGGAGTCTGAGGAACAGCAGCACTCATGTAAAACTAATGGCCTAGAGCATACACAAGTAGACAGACACGTGTATGGATGGGAAAGTAGATATAATCTCTGCTCTTGGATGTGGAACAATTCTTTTGCAATATAAAGTGGATAGAGGGTCTGCTCACAGGAAAACATCACAAGTGCACTGCGCAGGGACAGGGTATGCTGTAGTACTGGACACAGCGCAATGACGAGCAGGCAGTTCACTAATGGTAGCAGACGTGCAGAGCAGGCACCGTTTCCAGGCAGCAGCACTACACCCAGATGCACCGCTAAAGGCTGTGCAGGACTGTGAGCAGCACTCCTCGACACACAACAGTATCTCTCCACTGGGCTTTCACTGAGCCAAAACATTCACACTGCAGGGTTGGACAAGCTGTCAGGAGTAAGTGCCACAGAGACTGCTCTCTAAGGAGTAAGTAGCTGTGTAAGCAAGGTAAAATTTACTTTAAAGGGACAAAGTATAATCCAGGATGGATTGGTGGGTTGGTTACTTCCCACTTGGGACACCAACAACTTTTAGGCACGTCACCAACAATGCTGGACTCAAGACTAACTCGTAAGTCTTCTCAAAGGAGCAAGGTACCTACACAGTAGTGCCCTACTGCCAGTTTTTGAACTTTGCTGTTTTGAAGTTAACATTGTTATCCCAAATATAATTTATTAGAAGAATCACTCCCAATTCCTCCTGTATTTATCCTGAAGAGTAATAAGGAGTATCTTAATTTTAGCTGCCGTTGGCACATGTCTCATCTGAAAGAGGACTAAATGCAAGAAAAACTTCCCACTGTTCTTTCAAGTCACTTACATGATGTTTGAAGTACATTTTTTCCTGGTTGATCCCGACAAGGTATGACATTAAGATTTTTAAAAAGCTTTCCCAATGGCATTTTATAGCAGAGCTGTCCAAGACAAGAAATGGCACATTAGTGATGCAAAAAGCTTCTAACTCAGAAAAATGCTGCTCTACAAAACGTTTCTTTCTCCTCACTCCCTCCAGAAAATAGCTTCTGCGTCCTTTCTGACTCTTTACAGGTCTTTTCTGTTTCAAAGTCCATTTATGCAAGGTATTTGTCAAAGCTTCCTTGTTTGCAATCTGTAAAAGTAATATGTGCTATTAAAATCAGGTCAACACTGATTTAATAGTCTATTGGGAACTTCTATGTTTGGTATCAATCTCTACCACTGTCTTGCAATAGTAGCCTTGTTGAAGATCAGTGCCTGAGGCCAAAAAGGTAAAGGAAAGCTCTTTACCCTTCAGACATCTGGAGAGGAATCTTTTCCAGCCCTCTCCAGAGTTCTTTGCAGTGATGGTGAGGAGAGATGAATGAAAGGGTATAAATAAATGTTAAAGGAGAGACACTTATCTTGCTTATAGAGTTTGGGCAGTCCTGCAATTTAAACCAGAACAAGCCACCTATGTCTAAAATGGGGACAGAGGTGACAGCATTTACTTTTAGAACAGCAATTTAAAGGCTTGGAGAGCAAAAGTAGCCTAGGAAAGGAAAAAGTAAGGAATTCTGCTAAAATGCCTCTTGTGACTGTCTAGTGTGAAATGCGTTTGATGCCTCCTGAGAACCAAGAGTAAAGAATACATTTAGAAGTCTCCCAAATCGTGCCAGACCACCAGCAGACCTCTGTCAAGTACATGCCAAATCCACCCACGATGTTCCCCACTCCAGGTTCAGCAGTATTCTGATAGGGTCTTGCTCACAAAACAGATTCATCGGTTGCTGACAGGAATGAAGCTTGGGACGAAGACAGCTTTGAAGAGTCACTTGGACAATATATTTTAATATTATTATCTCTCATAAAGCTAAAGTTTCTGAAGAGGCACATATAATATTTCAAGTGGGCAAGACAATATTGGTTCATCCTCATGATGAATATATGTGGACAACATGTACATTGACTAATTATGCATTATATGCACACATTGTATAAAAGGCATACACCTGGAGTAGCCATTGCATGAATCAGTAGCTACAGTGGACCCTGTAGTTGCCTTCATGGGTTTCCTAAAAAGGGTACAGGTTTATGAAATATCTATATTTCATAAATTAAGCACTGTGTGTTACCCTGGTTGTCTACTTTGCTGATGCTTTTCTTTCTTCCTTACCAAGACATTATTGAAGCTAACTAACTTAGATTTTTATGTTGGAAACATTAACCCAGTGCACACTAAGAAACTGGGTTTAATATTGCAAAGCTTATGGGTGGAGAGGTTTCAGCTCATTTTTCTCTCTTCTTCATGATATCACCTGCTATTAGCAACTGATTAGTTTTTACAAAAGAGGAAAATAAACTCATTATGACCAGAAAGCTTAGATTAATTTTCTGCATTTCTCAAGCTGTGTTTCAGTAATGGCCCATTTAAATTTGCCACTGTTCCCTGTTAATGCCAATCTAGTCCCCAGAGAACAGTTTTTCTTACCAGTTTTTCTTTTTCTTCTTTCTGTTGGAAGTGAGAGCAGAAGCGTGTTTCCCAGTGTAAGAGCAATGCTATGGAGGCTCCAGTGGGCTGGCGACAAAAGTCAGGATCCTGTAGACAACCATCCATAAAATGTCCATCCCAACAAAGACAGGCACAAATGGTTCAAGAAAAAATCCAGGCAAACTACTCAACAAAGAGGCCATGAAAACAGGAGCCATAGAATTTAGAGAAATAAAAGGGAAAGGTTCAGAAGAAGCATCAAGAAATTATACACTACTTCTTCATGCCAAAAAATTATATATGAAGCACTTTTGTAAACAGACAGTACACCACAAACTAGTACCCTCAGTCAGCTCGTTTGTGAAATGATTGAGACCCTCGGGGGAAAGCTTGGTAGACATACAACACACACATGGGCTTCAGTTTTCTTTAATTCTATTTTAATTTTAACTTTTATCAAACCTGTTCCTGGCTATCACTTTATCACTTTTAGTCCTACAGAACTGTTGACTTCTACCTTTCTTCTATTTTCCCTATTTTCTTTTTAGTTTTAGTTGAGTGTGGGTGATAATAAAACAGAGAGTGGGATAAGTGAAATATAGCTACCCAAAGCAGTCCAAGCTGGCTACACTTCAGCAGCTGAATGGTAATTTGTTGAACTGTTGCTGAATTTAGTGCAAGGGTGTGCAGAAAGCATGTTTCCTTGCCGATTAAAGAATGTTTCACATGAACCAGATTAACCATCTAGATCACAAAGCAACCAACATCAGTAACACTGGGGAATATTTGGTTTTTAATGTATTTTGAAGGAAAATTGATTGAGCTTCAGTCGAGCCAAAGAATATAAGCAAAGCTTTTACACATGCTTTATCTCAGTTACAGCTTCAGGAATGCAGCTAAATATGTTTGAAATGAACAAAAAAAAATAATCTGTGCATCTGTAATAGGATTCTGAGGTGGCTCAGACCATTTGGCTCTGATGAAGCAACATTTGGAAAACATTAGGGAAATGCCTCCAGGAAAAAGCTCCCTCTCTGATAGTCTTCATTTTCAAAGGGCAGGAAAGAGACTCAGAGACTGCCAGAATCTGTTATCTTCAGTGTCTGTGTTCCTCTTAGACATCTTAGACTGCTGGTGGTTTTTGAAGGTTATGTTAAAATGAAACCCCTTTTAGGGGAAAACATTCAAGTATTTCAGAGCTTTAAGCAAACACATTGGAGGGTCTCCCTTGGAATGGACAGCACTAACTGAAAGTAGATATGCAATTAGGACAGAGCTCATTAAAATACTGAATACACAACACAGTAGACTGTAGAATGACCCAGTTCAGGGAAATGATACAACACACACTTCACTAGGCTTTTATTCCACTGAACTGCAACGTAACTGCTGTCCTAATGTGGAATATTTTTATCACATGGGTTTTGAAAGCGAGGTTGCATGCCAATTTTTACCTGGAAGGAGATTAAGATTTATAGGACTCAAAAGCTAGGGCTTCTGTTGTTACCAGTCAATGAATGTTACACATTTTTTTGTTGTCTTTTGGTTTTCTTTGATGTTTTTCCCTTTTAGGGATGACTTCTCACTAAGACATTGAGACATTGAGCCAGTTTTGACACCTACCTTATTGCCAAATCATAAAGATGGTTAAGGACATGGTGGGCTGACCATGAAAGTGAAAGTGTTATTTTCTAAGAAGTAAAAATTTGCATGAAAATCTTCTTAGACAATTTCCACACTCTTTTAAATTGCATCAGCAGTCACTCTGTTAGTCTTTGAAAAACACTGAAGCATTGGTACTAATCTAAGATCTTTAGAATATAGTAGATTTCCTGTAGAAGGAAATTTTTCTCCCGTAGTATCTGAATTTTTCTTCTGTAACTTTTTCTTCAGACAGCAAGCAACCAAGCTACAGTGCACTAATTGGAAAAGAAATCCAAATATTCCATTTCCACCCTGGAAAAAATGTGACCCAGAAGAACGTGTACTTTTACTTATTACTTAATAACTCCTCAGTCTTCATACTGTGGCAGAGTTTATCAGCAAAATGCAATACAAGAGTAAGAATTGCAAGACAACAACTCATATTTCAGGAAAAATCAGAAAGCTAAGCCCATTTCCTCCTGATTCCCAGAAAGTCTTTGTTTTTTTAAGTTTTGTTTTGTTTTAAGAGCCCAGTGGCAGTAGACCACCTGATATATTTGATTTGTAAGTGACAATGCTTTCATATTGTGCTAGCAGGTTCTTCATTACAAAAAATAATTTGCCCTAAACCCATTAAAAAAAACAATGAAAAGAAAAATAGAAAGAAAGAAGGGGGGTGGCTGGGGGTTGAAGCAGACATTCAAGTGTCATGCATCTAACAACCAGCTGTCAAGCAATTTTGCTACTTTTACTGATTTCAAAGGCATATTATCATGACCAGTATCAGCCTCAGCCTCATACCATTTGGAAAGCAGTGTGAACGCTGAGCTTCCATTCTGGCCTGTACAGCATAAAGCAACAGCTTACATATTAAGCATAAACTAATATATTACACATTGAATTGTGTAATTCTGTGCCAAGAGCGTTGTGCAAACATACTGTGAAATTGGTTTCTTGCAGGACACTACAGAATGGTGTTTGATTGTGCAAAGGCACTGAAATCAGCTGGGCTGATAACACTAGCCAAGATGTGGCTGCATGTATGAAGAGTATGTTTGACAGTGACTTCAGTAGGGGTAGATCTCTCCTTGATCACTCTCCCAAGGACTAACGTCTGTATTATAGTTCTAATAATAGAAGTAAAAGAAAAGATAGCACTAGTACTCTTGATAATAACAGTTCTATTCATATACTGGGTCAAGTTAATTTCTGAGATAATTCTAGCTGAAGTTGTTCAGACTACACCAGGCATTAATTTAATCCATTAGATTTGTCCATTACCTGCTATCTTGGGACATCCTTCTAATCTGACTGACCAGCATGGGATGTAACACACGCTGTTAGGAAAATAGCTGCTAATAACAGTGAGTTTAGTGAAGTGAAAACACATGCTAACTGAATTCCAATGCACACAGGAAAATATGTTGGCAATTGCAGCAAATAAAGCAACACAGTAACTGTGCTACTGTCATACTGCAATGGCTGCACCAACACAGAACATAAGGACAACTGGCAATCTAAAGGAAAACTAAAGATGCTGCCCCTGAAGAGGAAATTTATAGACCAATCCATGTTACTCCATTAATATCATTTTCCAAGAAATGCACACAAAAAATATCTGGGAAGTACCACCAGGTACCTTATGTCACATTTTGCTCATATATATTGAGAAGAACACTCATAAAGCTCACCTTATCCATCTGAAGAGAGCTCAATGACAGCTCTGCTCTGAAGGATGGATGAACCTTTGAACGTACCATGAGGCAAAAGGATTCATTGGCACTAAACACGTATCTCTGGCTATCATGTTCTACCTCAAACCAAAGCTTTAATAAACAGTTCTTAAGGAACTACAATCTATGCTAGAAAAACAACAAATGACCTAAAGGTGTTATTGTTGCTGGTGATCAGGTCAGTCAAGTTTCGGAGCTCTGTTTACAAATTTCCTTCAGGTCATTAGCTGCTGAAGCTTCCAAACTACCAGTGCCATTTTTGTAACTCTTTCAAACTTTAGAGAGGTACCTACAGACTACTGAGTTGTTCCCATAAATGCTACCACATCAGGAGCAGCACTTGCTTGTACTGATTATAAGAAAGAGTAGAAAGAGAAAACTCCTGAGTCACTGCACAACAGTGGAAGAAGCAAAAAAAACCCCAACCCAACCCAAACCCAATGGGGTCTTATTATCTGCTTTTGTAAAATATGTAAATTCAGAGTACCTGGAGATATATCTGCTCTCAGAACATCTTTGGTACCTGAAAATAATTTTTTTTCATTAAAAAAAAAAATCCAACATATTATCATAGTATCACAGAATTGTAAGGGTTGGAAGGGACCTCATGAGCCCAATCCCCCTGCCAAAACAGGTTCCAGAGCAGGTTATATTTCAATCCTGTTTTGAAAGTGCAGACATTTAATCTCTGTTGACTGGCTCTGCACTTGGCTACAAAAGTGCTGTTACATTCTAACACTTCCATTTCTAGCACTTTGCTTTTTTCAAATCACAGAATGTTAGGGGTTGGAAGATACCTCAAAAGATCATCTAGTGCAACCCTGCTCTTGTGCTTTTAATCAGAGACATCTACATGGCATGACCTACTTAGATCTGCAGTTAATACTGTCAAGTATTTTATTCTTTCAATTCTCCAGGGTAAACAGTTGCTGAATGACAAGGCCATGTATACCACCAAACACTTGCCAAGGATACTGCAGAATCACCACCTCTCAAGGCACTTAGCTGGGCTGAAGAAAGCAATAGTAAGCATGAAGTACAAAGCTGCTCAACATTGGCTGAAACATAGTTAAGTAAACATTTCCATCTGTAGGCTCCTTGACACTTGGATTATTGCTAATGTTTAACTCCTGATACTCAGACTTAGTGGTGACATACAAGCTGCACCAGATCAGCATTTCTAACACGTATCTTCAGAACTCTTGCCAAGGAAGTGCCATCTAAAGCTAAACACCGTTTAGGCTTCTTTGTTTGTAGGAACAGTAAAATAGTGAGTGAAATGGTTTCTAAAAAGGACTGCAGTTCATTTGTTGAGATGGCCTGGAAATAGCCAGAACAATATTATAACAGTCATTCCAAAGCCTATTCTCAGAAACATTTTCACTTGATTGCAAGACACTGTTCACCTTCCTCAGGTCTTGCTCAACTTAATGTAATCACGAAAATCCATCAGCTGAACACAGTAAATGCTGTGCAAATACCCTAATGTATCATCACAGAGCTGCCATGCCATATAGTGCTCTGCTTTCTTCCTGTACTTTGGTGACAGTCTTCCTGAAAAGCTGCCTCTGGCCAGCACAGGATTTCTAGAAACACGTTCAATGCAACAAATAATGGAGATGAGACAATAGACGGCTTCTTGCTGCACAAAGGAAAAGTGATTGTAACAGCAGTGTTTTGATGTGTTTCTAGTGCAGTAATCCCTCTGTTCCAGTGCTGGCTCTCGTTTCTGAGAAAGTACTGAAGTGCTCTAGGATTAAGGCTCTACTCAAGAAACATGGCAACAGCAGAGGTCTTTCAGCCACTGCAGCCTAACACCATGTTCCTCTTCTTTTCATTATCCCGCTGTTCTCTGCAAATGCAAATTGCACTTCTCTCATGAATGGCTTTCTCTGGCAACCCAGGACAGATGTTCAGCTCAGGACAGTAGGTTCTAAGCCCTGCTAGATTGAAACCTGCTGTCTCTGCTTCTGGATCTTGCCCCATCCTTATGCTTATAGCAGCTGATCTAAGAGGAAATACTGCTTCTTCTTGCAAAACTTGTCTCTTTCATTTGTGGTAAGAGTTTCAGAGAGGGAAAACCCTAAGACAGGGTGTGTTCTTCAGTATACCCAGTAACTTATTACAGATTGACTATTTAACTATTGATTTCTATGTACAAACTTAAATAGAGAATTTTTATTAAATATTTTGGTATCAGTTATGCAATAAAGGCAAACAACTGCTATTAGTCAATTAAGCAAGCAAACCCATTATTTAGTTCTTAATTCCAGTCTATTTAAACAGGCTGTGATGATAAAACCAGAAGGGCAACTAGTTTTAGTTTACTCAAAGTAAAGAAACAAATCCCTTTCCAAATACCAGGAAAGTGGTATTGAAGCCTGGACAAATATGCTAAAACTAGATCACCTTTAAAAGTGACTGACTAACATCCATGTTTTTGTAGCAATTTCACCAAGTATTAGTGAAATTGTTAAATATATGCTCACTTTTTAAAAAAACATTTTAAAGATGAAAATTCAGGAGAAAAGTTTTCAAATGAGTAAATATTTCATGTGAAACAGCACAGATTGCAAAAAGTCTTCCAGAAAGGTTTTCAGAGAAGAGCTAAGTGGGTCAGTATTCATACTTCTCTGGAAAAACTGTAAAACAATTACCCTATATAAAATGACAGCATAATGCAGGCTGCAACTGCATAGAAATCCTGAAAGAGAAAAATATTGATTGTCATGATTTTGGTGAGTGCTTGACAACTGTCACTCAAAACCGTTACATTGGTGTTCACTTTGAGAAAGCAGAAGGAACATTTCCTATGGGAAGCTTATTCAGAAGCAACTAAAACCCCATCCAGGGATTCCTAAATGAAGGCTGCATTGCAAAGAACTGTTTGGGGCATTAATCTGCAACAACAGCAGTTCTTTGCTTGCTAAAGAATGTAAATACCAGAAAGTACAGAATTTACTAAACTAGGTGTGGGTGACAGCAGGAAAGGAAGTAAAAACTTGCTGAAAAATCTGTGCAACCATCATCCTGTCTCAAACCAGCACACCCTGGCAGGTGATCATGGAGTGTCATTGCATGGAAATTTAGAACCAGTCAGCTGGAAAGACTATGAAAGAAAAAAAAAATCAAGACAATGTTTGTTGTAGCTAGAAGACAACAAGCAGCTTACCAGTGCCAGGCAGTTTCTGGGCCTGCATTTTGACAGGAGAGTTCTTCTAATTTTACATGTAATCAAAAAGTACATGAAGATATTGCTATGAACCTAAAAAAAAGATCTAGAAACACTATAAATTAATTTATCTTACCAAAAAATCTCCACCTCTTATGGCTGCATTCAGTAAATATTCTACAAGAAGAAAATTCTCTTAGGATGTCCAAGGAAATAAGGAATATTAAGCAACATGGAAAATAGGACTTCATAACAAGAGAGTTGAAGACAGTAGGAAAGAAAAAAAAAAGAAGAAAAAAACCCCCTGCTTACTTCAGTGACCCCAAGATCATTCACCAAATACCTACATTTGGTTAGTATTAAAACAGGGTATTTGGAATCAAGCTCTGAGCTAGGAATCAGAATGATCTAAGGAACAATCTTGATTTTAATATACAGAGGTGTTTTAAATGCTTTCCAATACTTGCCATTAAGCTTTTTCATTTCTTTCTTTTTTGTTTTTCCCCTTCTTTTTCAAGCAAGAAGATATATTTCCTAAAATCTTTTCAGCCAGATGGTTGTATATTGCCCAAAGTTGTCTCCATATGTCTTATTGCTCTGGCTTTGTAGCATATGGCTTTACAACAGTTTCAAAGGTAGCAGAAATACGTGTTGTGAACAGCCCTGGATAATTAAAGGAACAGGAAAGAAAGTTCATTTAAAAATTCTTACAACACATCAGAAAACAGCAACAGTGTAAGTGCAGCGATAAAAGTACTGCAGTCAATGCCACTGGACAGTTTTCCCCACTGAATTAAAAAATGAAAGTTGTCTGTACTGGTAAGTTTCAGAATTATTGGATTGAATTGTTGCTTTTGTTTGTTTTGGTTTGTTTTTTTTAAAGTCTAAATAAGCCAATCTGAATCTCTAGCAAATAGCTTCATAACTGAAAGAAATTTAAAGACACAAGAGATGAAAAGCAGCAAAATAAAAAGCCCCCACAACAACCAAACCATAAAAGAACCAAGAAGTCAACAAGTCAATGGGAGCAGGCTGCTAGAGATGGACAGGCAATGTCCACAATTTTATTTCTGATCATGTTAACATCTGTTTTTTAAGGGAGGTTACAGCTCTCAGGTTCAGCCTTCTTGGGACTTTATGGAAGCCAACACCTGGATTAATCCAGTGGTTTGCATGTATCAAGGAACAAAGTTTGCTTCCATAGAAGTTGAGAGGGAAACTCCCTTAAACACACAAAAAGGTACAGCTGACATTTCAGAAGAACCTACATGCATTGGGATTTTTGTCCTATCTCTGCCCTAGTCTCCAAGTGTTTCTGCTGAATTCTGAATCACCAGCATCTTTCCTGGAGCTCTGTTGTCAGTGCGATACTGTCCTAAACAACCTGACTTCATTTCCTTCCAACTGCTTATGTATTTATAAAGCTAGATCCAAAAAAAGACTAACAGGAAGAAAACCAATACTGCAATGTAAGTGCTTATGCCTAGAGCTGTAACTAGTACATCCTTCCCATTCCTTCCTCCTGCAAACATGTTGCTACTAACCAGTGCTTGAAACACTCCACCTCATGCGTCCCTCTGTTCTTGTCTAGACTTGACTTTACGTTTCTCCAGGCATTTGCAATTACATTTCTGGGCACACACCAAATTGCCATTCCTAATTCACTATCTGAGCCTAGCTGGATTTCACAAAGATGGAAAGTCTCTATTTAGTAGATATTCTTACAGCACATTCATACACCACAGTACCCAGGTCTCTGCAAGAGATTATGTTAACCTCATTCTTTTGAAATTGGACATTTGAGCTCAAAACCAAGCCCCCAAGCAGCTCAGGTTTTCTTTACTGCTCTTCCTCTGGCCAGTAGCAGACAGGTTATTTCAGCATGCTCTCTTTTTCCAGTCTGTGCCAACACTGTAGGCAGCATAGGCATGGAATTGGGAGCAACCTCTTGTATTTCCAGCAGACTTTCTTTTCCTTCTTCAGGCAAGAGTCATAAACAACACTGGATGCAGTTTACCAGTTAAAACTTTTCACTGGGGTTATTATTCCTATCTCTGGTTATACATACCACCTCGCAGAAAGGATACAATTGTGTAGGAACGGTCTTACTAGGAAAAGTGTCACCTTGATCTCAAAGCAGTCCAAAAGCCAAGACATTAGGCACAGTAAGTCTGGAAATTGAACTGAGGGCTTATGCTGTACTCTACATCTGAAGTTAGTTTTAACAGGGATGCCAAACAACTAGCTTTTAAAAGCAAAGGGTGACACTGTGGGCTTCATTGGAAGAAAAAAATGTAATTATTCAAACTCTGTGTGGCTTTGACCACAGAGAGGTGCTCAAAAGAAGAATCCAGATGGCCCAAAACGCCAGAAGCTTAAAAATCCCCAGTTAGCAACTCAACATGTATTCATGCCCAAAAGATAGGAAAAAAATCAAATGACATACATACCTAAAAATAAATAAATCCATTCATTTTCAGAGGTTATACAAGCATGTACAGAGTTATTTATACTTAAAGAATGGAAAATAAATTATTAACTGAAACTTGAACAATGTTGGCTATCTGTACAGAATGCCAACAGGAAATTAAGTACACTCATTTCCCCCAAACCAGCACCAGAACTTTGAGGACAACCTTGCTATATGCAACAGAAGGAGTGTTTAGAAGAAATCACAGAATCACAGAGTTGTAGGGGTTGGAAGGGACCTCAAGAGATCATCGGATCCAACCCCCCTGCCAAAGCAGCTCCCTAGCTCATACTACACAAATAGGTGATGTGCTACTCACAAAGTGACTAAGTGCTTTCACACAATATCTTCATTTATTTAATCCATTTATCTGCAAGTTAGAAAGGTCTTGCAGCATCTAGGAAAATCCCTGTTGAGAAAGATTTTGGATAGGAACTTTTCTGACCATTTATTAGAAGAAATAAGAAGGAGCAGAAAAAAACTCATCCAGCTTGCATTGAAAATGCTGCCTTTGCAGTAGCAACAGTGATAACTAATATAGAGAACAAGTTCATGGTCAGTGGCATTTTTCTTTGTCAATATTCATTCAGAAGAGGGAATAGGTGAGGGCTATGTACAAGCTGTGCTTATGGGAAGGGCTGATACAGGCCTGTATTCAGTTATTTTCATTTCTAATCCTAGACTTAAGCCATTTCCATGTCCTTGATATTCCTCTTCTAACCAAGGAAGTCCTCTGTGAGAGAGGCAGAGAGGCAGAAAATCCTTTTAGATGCTTAGTTAGTTAAAATGTCTCTACAGTGTACTGCATCCATAAGGGAGGAAAATACATGCTGCAATGCAGGGTCCTCCCTGTCCTTGGCTGTTACATCATTAATTGAAATTTAGGGTACTTAACACCTTGAAATACCTGTTTTTCAGAGTGCCAATTCCCTTAATGAGTCTGTCTGAAAAAGAGCATATAATCGATGTCACCTCCAAATTACACTCTAAATACCCAGTTAAACGATCTATTAAATAATGTTTCTTCTGGGCACACTCCACATTAAAGGACAGGAAGGAAAGGGACACTACAGTAAATTTCACAAACAAAGGCATATTGTCCAGGAAGGATTTCCCACATGAAACATTCCCTGTCCAATCCTCTGTCTGCTTGCCTCCCCTGACTGCAGAACACTCCAGTTTTCTGTGGGCTGAACACCAACTAGATAATGTTCAAATTTCTGCTGCAAACTGTGACAACTTCTTTAACTCTGTTCACTGTCAAGCTATGCTTCATGCACATTCTCTTTATATTTTTTTGGTAATAAAAGAAAAAAAAAACCCCAACCACCCTGATCTGAAGTTTTTCTGAAAGCTGGGTAACAAAATGCCAGGGGATTCATAAAGCTGGACAAAAAAAAAATCTTAAAATATACACTAGACAGAGTTAGTGTCACCAGTCACACAAGTGATCCATCTTCACATTTTGCTTTTGAAGTTTTGAGCAATAAAACTTGTTTGTAAAACTAGTGTGGTTCAAACTATTTCTGGCTATTGAATTCAGGCAAACTTAAGAGAGATGTATATATCAAACTGACATCATATTGCAGGAGTTTCTTCTCTGTCTGCCTTTTTACCAATACCCAATCTACCTTTCTTCCTTTGTGTCATTTGTAATCCTGAAATGTCCTTTTTATTTGCTTTTGAGCTGCACTGAGGATTATTTTTTATTGTTTTTATTATTTAAATCTCATCCTAGCTTCTATCTGCCATTAACTTTCATAGCTACGCTTCATTTCAATGTGTCTAAAAGTAGATTCTTGTCTCCTGATCCCAGGAAAGGTTTCTGCAATGCCATCTGCCTTTTGAAGACACTGAACTTTGGAAGATACCAACAGCACCTACAAGTACACTGAGTAATGGCTGCAGACAGAGAGCTACTGTTCAGAAGCCTTTGCTAGGGAACACTCTTTCTATGTCTTAATCTTGCCCCCTTTCTTTGGCAATGCATGCACCCAGTTGTAAATAGGAACAAGGCACAGACAGTAATTTAGTGTACTTTTCCCACACATCCCTCTGAGATGATGTGGAGCTCTTTGCTAGGTTGTACATTTGCTAGAATATTTAGTCTGGAGAAAGGAGGCTCTGGAGAAACCTTACCACTTCCTACAACTATCTGAAAGGAGGTTGTAGTGAGGTCAGTGTTGGTTCCTTCTCTCAAGTAACGAGCAATGGGACAAGAGGAAACAGCCTGAAGTTTTGCCTGAGGAGGTTTAGGCTGGATAATAGGAAAAATTTATTCAAGCATTGTTAAACACTGGAACAGACTGCCCAGGGAAATAGTTGAGTCACCATCCCAATTTTAAAGGTCTTTCCCCATATAAATGATTTTATGACTGTATGATTACTCATAGGACCTACTGCAGCTGTACCTTTTTTTTATTCCAGTACCCGAAGTTAAGAAAAGCCTCTGTGCTGTAACATGAAAGACCTGCTGGGAAGAAGCACTGGAGTAAAATGATTATTTCTGTGAAGAAAATATAGAATTACAAGTAATACTTTAAATAAATATTAGAAAAATAACTAGTAAGCCTTGAGTCTGGGAAGAAAAATCTTCTGAAATGGAAACTGATGTAGAATTACGAGAAAACACATGGCAAGTAGAAGGAACAAAGCCACAGGAAAATCTGTTTAAGGACAGGATGGAAGCGCAGGGAAGTAGTACATGTGGATTTTAATACTATAGTCCTGCTGTAGCTGCACAGGCAAGCACAGCAGGGATATTCACACTGCTAGTTCTGGGTTTAACTCTGATGCCTAAGATTCACCCTCTCAGACCCCTGCACAGTCACTGCAGAGGGATAAGAACACAGATTAATGCTCAGCTTGGCTTTAGGAGACAGAATCAATGACAGCAACTCCCTGGAGAAAAGTAGAAAAGAATATGGAGCAATGATAGTTCAGCTAGCCTTCACAGGCTAACAGGAGTGATGCAGCTGTGCTAGCTTCCCAGCCAGACAAAACGAACCCAGGGAGAGCTACAGAATAAATGTGTCTGGTACAAGAATTCACTTACTAAGTGTGGCACCCGCATTTGCACCACACTGCCACACTCTTGAGTCTTCTCTGCCCAGCAAAGTCAGCCCCTTTGTGTAACAGCCAGTAACACTACTGCCTAGGACACATCTTTTCTTTCAGCCCCATTTCCTTTTGCCTGTTTTCAGACAGATAAAAAAGAGGGCATAATCATTTCACACCAGGACTACAAGGTATCAAACTTCCGAGGTGCTGTCCTCCATTTTAATTCCAGCCAATATAAAGCTAGGAATGAATTATTTTTGTGTTGGTCATCCAAATAATCTCAGTTGTCACATATAAAGAGCAGAGAAGTGGCTCCTCCTTTAGAAGTGTTGTGATCTAACAATGGGATTGGTGTCTGTCAGCATTAGATGAACAGCTGAGATCAAACAGATGGAACAGTGTGCAGTGAGATATATACAGAAACTAGTGGTGGAGCACTGTATGTCCTGTTGGGTGGTGCAGGATGGTCTCTTTGTGTCCAGTTCCTCCTATGTAACATGGTACTGTAACAGTGTCTCCTGTCCTACATCCTGCCTTCTCTGCATGATGCTGTAGCTCGGAGTAGAAAGAGCTATAGCCCTGACAGGGCTGTGCTACTTTAGGGTAAGGAAGCCTCTCTAGAGATCTCCTGTGTACCAGCTGGCCCTGCACAGTGCAAAACACTGTATTTGCATAGACAAATTATTCTTATCGTTTCAA
Organism: Laterallus jamaicensis coturniculus; assembly: GCA_022605575.1. NCBI lineage: Eukaryota > Metazoa > Chordata > Aves > Gruiformes > Rallidae > Laterallus > Laterallus jamaicensis. Next base: position 12,263,044 of record JAKCOX010000005.1, read on the forward strand.
TTTTAAAGGAAACAAAAAGGAGTCATCCATTTTTAATGGTTTTCAGCAAGTTACAAAAAAATCAAATGGGAGAATTTCAGGTGAAGTACAAGTGTCCATCCTGCATTCAGATCCACATTGTGAAAAACTCTTATTACCCCCACTAAGTTACTTATAATAACAGTGAGAGCACTTTCTGTTCTTGAAGAAAAATGTAGCTTTAGTTGTAACCAGAGTAGCATAAAGCACTCTTTCCAATTCAGTGAGTGCAAACAGCCAGGTCCTTTCAGAACAACAGAAGCAGCTGTAGGCAATGGAACACAGGTGCAGGGCACTTAACCCATCACAACTAAGACACACAAGCTGCAAACACAGGGGTGAGCTGCTGGTTTTCAACCAAGCAGGAAATTAATTAAATATGTGAAGCTGAGAAGAAGCCAGAGGTGTGGCAATGCTTGTAAGACAGGGAGTGTGCAGCACGGCCTGTCAGGATCGCAGAAGTTCGTATGTTCAGAGAAATAGGGCATTGATGTAAAGGGGTATATCTAACACAAGTATGTCCAGATAAACTCCACCTCTGTGTCATCAGTTTTCATCCCAAAAAGGATCACAAGAGGTCATAAATATGAAGCACTTAGGTCAGAGGGAAACAAGTACTTATTTTCATATGTAACTCACTAAAGTTGCTTTGAATTAGCTTCTAGAAATATTAGAGCCATGTGTTACTTGTAACTGGTACCAAGGAGACCCAGTCAGGATTTCAAGTTGTGCCAGGGGAGGTTTGGGTTGGATATTTGGAAAAATTTCTTCACCAAAAGGGTTGTCAAGCACTGGAACAGGCTGCTCAGGGGAGTGGTTGAGTCAACATCCCTGGAGGAATTTAAAACACATGTAGATGAGGTACTTAGGGACATGGCTTAAGTGGGACTTGACAGTGTTAGGATTACTGTTGGACTCCACTTTAAAGATCTTTTCTAAGCTAAATGATTCTATGAAACTGTTGAGTGAATCTAATGGAGACTTATTCTAACAACAAGACTTAGAGAAATCAGCAAGCTGAGGAAAGCTGCGTATTACACTTTTGTGGTGTATATTAAAGAGAGGTAAGCAAGATCTGAGCAGTGCTCTAGGAAGGAAAGAATTGTCTCCCCTGAAACCTCCAAGATTTCCTTCTGCTGCAGAGAAGGCAGCCCCTAGAGATAATTTTCTGCCTCAGTCTCTACCACTTTGGAATTATCTTAATTTACTTGCCAGTCACAGGACAAGGACCCTGTCAGGCTGTCAAGGATTCTGCTCCTTCAGCTTTCATTATTGATTTGCAGTCACAGATTCTTTCCAGCACACCTCACCACCACTGCTTTGTACTTACAGCTGGCTTTTCCCTCTCACCTCCAACTGTGAAATTGGATTTCTGTTCCCTCTTTTACTTTGCTGCATCTCCCAAGTCCAGTGTGCCATCCTGGCAGCTACCTTCTTTGCCAGATCACTGGAATACCTGCAATTTCTACTTCATCACCCTCTGCATACTAAACCATATCTGAGCTCCAGGCAACATCTTAAGAGAGCCATAGGATTTTCCAGAGCAGTCAATCTTACTGCCTCTCTAGAGTAAAATAAATAGGCTAACATACAAGTTTCTGCAGTCATATCCAAATTCATGGTCGGTATTAGAGCAATCTTCATCACAGCAATTTGACCTTACCATACAGAGCTTACCAAAGCAGCTCTGTAATCCTTTGTTAGACTGTGGTCTAAAAAACTTTTCTTCAGAAATGGAATTGGTTCAGACAGCCTGCTTGAGGAGAAAGATGGAATAGGTGACCTCTACCATCTCTTTCAATCTTACTTTTCTATGATTTTCTATAACCTTGTGTAGAGATTCTCCAAAGGGCTTTAAATTTGTGTGGCTAAAAAGATACTTATTCTTGATGAAAGCCATGCTTCTAGTCTCACTGTGCAACTTCAAGGGTGCTGCTAAGCATATTATTCAGGTCTGTGGAGCTTTCCCAAGTTAAAAAATACTGCAATCATTCCCTACCTGAAGTTATGTCTGAATAAGAGTCACTAATGACACTGACAGCTTTTTTCACTCTTTTCTCCTGCATTTTAAAAAAATAAATATATATATAATTATGGCCTATTTCTTCTTTGTATTGTTGATTTTCTTCTGTCTCTTCAGTGTACTTAGAAAAAACCCTAATGTTTCTACATATTTGCACAGGTAGGGAGTTTGACCTTTCATGGGGATTTTTACTTTAATTAAAATCATCTGAAACAAGTGAAGTTTGCTCCTTTTGAAAGTAATTGGATTAATGCAAATGTTTTCAGTGCCTACTTCAAACTAGTATAAATGGCCTGACATTAAATGAGGTTAAAAAGTCCCCTATAAACTACCACTACTGTTATTAAATTTAATTAAGATAGAACAGCAGGTAGTTTAAATGGGAAAGGGTTGCACAAAAATGGCAGCACAGAAAAATTACTCCAATGTTACCATTAAAGCTAATTGGAAGCAAGGGTTTCTAAATGACAATGTAATTAACAGGCTAATGCATACCATATTAGGATTGTTATTAACAATGAAATTTGCAAACATACGTGGAAAACTAGTTAGGGATATCACACTATTACAAGTGTAACCTCTATTACAAGGTAAACCTCTGAAAACAAGTTATACAGCACTTTATCTGATGATGATACAATGCTCCAGTCACGCAGCAATAATGAAACCTTTTGCCCTCTCACCCTTCTCTTCCAGAAAATTAAGTGGTAATTATCACAAAGTAACTATAAAATGTGTGCTTTGAGAAATTCTGCCATTCTAAAATTCTGCATTGAGCTCACCAAAGTAACACTGTTTGATAAGGCAATGTTCAAAGTTGGGGGAAGGCCAATGCCTGCGTGAAGCCTATGCCCTGCAGCTAAAAACAAGCCACCTTTGGGATTCATCACTAAAGAAATACTCTACACAGCTGAACAATAAGGGTTCTGCTAAATTAGGCTAATGTATTTATATGCATAGATGAAATTATTTCCATCTTTAAAAGGAGTATTTGAGCTGGCTACTTTCCCATGAGACCCTGCTAACCAGCAGGTGGAACAGTGCTGGCTCAGATCTATGAGATTTTCTTTTGCATGGCTGTCTGTCTTCAGTGCTTGAAGGGAATCTTCAAGGAATAGCCAGGAAGGATGAGTCTCAATGGGGAGAAGACCATAATGAACAATGCAAAAGGTGATAAATGAATTATGGGAGAGCCTGATGGTGGTTTACAGTTCCATGCTTGATAAGAACTTGGGTGTGTTCAGTGACTGTAAGGAACCTAGTATTCTTGCTGGCTTGGACAGTTTTACCATAGAAGGTATGGCAGTAGAAGAAGCATTAGATATAACATGCTCTTCTCACTGGCCATGGTTTGGTTCATTCTGTTGCTGAAGAATACGTCACCATTTTTTGTGTGTGAAAAACTACATTTGCAGATTTGGGATTAGGCATAATTTGGGATAGGTAACAAGCCCATCTTATGCCAAATTGAAATGATAAGACATTACTTTTATTCAGGAACAAAGACCCTAGAAAGCAGTGTTTTGATTTTATAGGATTTTCCATAATGCAAAGATAATTGGTTAGTAAAGCAGTAATTGAGCAGACTTGTGACACTTCTTTACCTCTTGTTGGTTTCTGCAACTCTGTTATTTTTATATGCATTTTACAAGACACTCTTTGCAAGATGGATTCATCTTCTGGTAAACCTGTCAACATAAAGGGCCAAGTAAAAAGACCCATCTTTCAGAAAAGAGAGACAAATGTAATCTCAAAGGGTTTAGCATATAGAGTTAACTTTCTACACAGTAGTTAGTATGAGGTAAGGTTTTGTATTTGTGCTGAAAACAGTGTTGATGACACAGGGCTGTTTCGGTTCCTGCTGAGCAGTGCTAACACAAAGCCAAGCACTTCTGCTCCTCACCCCACCAGTGAGTAGGCTGGGGGTGCACACGGAGTTGGGAGGGGACACAGCTGGGACAGCTGACTCCAACTGACCAAAGGGATGTTCTGTTATGGCATCATGCTCAGCATATCAAGCTGGGGGAAGAATGAGGAGTGGACATTTCGAGTGATGGCGTTTGCCTACTCAAGTCACCGTCAATACGGGACGAAGCCCTGCTTTCCTGGAGATGGCTGAGCACCTGCCTGCCCATAGGAAGCAGGGAATGAATTCCTTGCTTTGCTTGCATGTGTGGTTTTTGCTTTACCTATCAAATCTGCCTTTATCTCAACCCTCAAGTTTTCTCACCATTACTCTCCTAATTCTCTCCCCCATCCCAACATGAGAGAAGTGGCTGTGGGGTGCTTAGTTGCTGGCTGGGATTAAACCACGACATATATTCAAATAAATTAATTTTTTTCCCCAGAGGCTGCAGATGGACAAACATAGAAAGGAATATAAAGTATGCCACAGAACAACCAAAATGGCAGGATTTTAATTATGGAGGCAACACATGCCAAACTTGCAGGACTTAGTATGAAAGCTGAGAGAGAAAAAAGGAACTGTTGATTTAAAACCTTAATATCAGTATTTTATGGAAAGATTTTACTTAACTAGCAAGTACTACATGTGAAAATACAATAAAAAAGTAAAGGCATGATTACAAAAAGGAAGGAAGAAAATAATAATCACATTTCTGCAATTGTACTGGGCTGACTTTCTTAGAAGACCCTGCAAAGAACTCCAGTTTATAAGCACTTCTATAGGTCAGAAAGGTTAAAATTTCATCAAGAAAAAGAATTTTGAGTGCTCAGATTTGAAGATTTGAACTTAAAGCTAGAATATAAACTAGTATCATAACCAACAAGCAACCTATTGAATATACATGAAAAAGGACACAATTTCCTCCACCTCTACAACTGGGCATTTCTAAATAAATACAAACTTCATCCTTAATTGGTGCACCCAAACAAACAAGCATACTGAAAAAATGATGAAAATGCATCTTCAACTCGCATCTATTTAGTGGAAAGCAAGAAACCCAAACCCATGTGGAGGAGACAGCAAGATAAAGACAACAGCAATTTGTTGGAAAAGATTGTTTAAATAAAACCAAGAACTATCCCTTGACTCAAAAATCATAATTGCTTCATATTTAAGATTCTTTTCTTCTCAGTAACCACTGTGACCCAAAGAAAATTTTTCATTTCTTTTGCCAAGATTGAACACAATGACATCTTTAAATAAAAATCTCTTTATGTAATCCTTGCTTCTCAGTATTTGGTGGAGCCAGTACACTCAGAGCCATACTCAGTTATGGGGACAAAATGCAAGTCCTAAAACATCAACAAACCTGACTGAAAGAGACTGCATTTTGCAAGGTAAGAATTAGATTTTTTCAGCAAGTAGTGAAATGATATCCTATCAAAAGATGAGTATCTTTGGCTGGCATGTCTATTTCTTACCTGCAACCCCTTGTAATGGAAAGGTATGCCTTTACATTTGGGTTGCTGTAAGTGACCTGACCTGAATCTGATCTGATCTGACCCAAATACAGGCAACAGAATACAGGTGTGAAAACTCATGTATGCATATCATTCTGATTACTTTGCCTTAGTTTTTGGAGTATCTCTATGTAGAGAAGCTCTTACGTGGGTTAACATCAAAGTTGTTACAACATGTTCAGAATTATGTAACACACTTTTTGGCTGTTGATGGCAATATTAAAAAAACCAAAACCAAAACCCAAACCACATACATTCTAGTGTGAAGTATGGCTCAAAGGAATATTCCTAAAATTGGCAGCAAAAGCAGAACTCGTAATTCAAACAACTATGTTTTGTGATCAAGCTTTCAAGCACCTAAAAACCAGTAGGGAAAAAACCCACTACTGATTTCAATAGACTAAAAAAAATACTACTTTTTAGCTCAGGGTAAAGTATCAAGTTAATCATATTACTGATAGAAAGAAGATAGGGTTTTATTTGAAGCAATCAATCTGTTTCTGTTCTGATGATTGCTTTAGTTGTCTGAAAGAGGCTGACTTTTGTGCAATCCAGAAAACACAGGCACGCACTGGTTTTAGCTACAGCACTTGCTGCCATTCAGTCCAGCTAGCTTTCTAGCAGCCCAGTTCAGGAAATTTCCAACTACATGGGATTATAAGCACTGTCCCGTATCCACAGGTATGGAGTAGTCCTGTTTCTCTACCACAGTATAGTCCAGCACGGTTGGCAATGTTTGCCTTTATAATGCAGGCAATTAAGCATTTCAAAGGGTGAGTAGGTGGTAACTGCCTTTTTAAACTTCTGTTTCCACCATCTTGGGTGTTGTAGAGTCCCAGGCTTTTGAGCATGGTGTGAAGGGCCAAGGGGAGATGGAGAAGGAACTATTTCTGTGTTCCCCACCCAGAAACTTTTCACTACTATGTACTAACAGATAGATGCAATAGCTAGTTTCTTCTGCTGACGCTACCAATACAATAGTTAACATTTACATTTTTCTTCATACTGTTGACTGGCTTGAAAAATCAGTGATAGAATAGTATAGCTCACACAACTTTCTTATTGATCAAAACACTTTACTTCTTGGACAATATCCCATTATTGCATCTAGCTAACTGATGTAGTTCTTCTCATGACCCTTTAGGCTATGAAGCCTTGAAAAAATAGCTTAAATTCTGTAGAATACATCTCCATTGACCAGAGAAGAAATCCACAGTGTGTGGATGTAAGCTGAGCAAACAAGTGAATTCTCCAATTAAGCACCTTTTTTTGTTTAGTATTTATTAGTATCCCTCATTTTACAATGGTTTCATTTGCAGATGTGCAAGTGAAAACTGAATTGTAGGATTTATTTAGTCCAGAGGAGAAAGCTTATAAAGGTCAGCTCATAAAAAGAAAGATAGAGTTTCACATATTACTACGAATAGCATAAAATAAATAGTAATTCCCAGCTTTTATATAGTACTGATCAGTTCCATGTGAAACAAAGCTAACACTTGAATTTGCAGTACTTATTCTATATTCACAAAAAAAAAATAAAGTGAAGATTTGCTCACAAATCTCAAAAGAGCTTGATTTATGACACAGGTCTTCTGTAGTAATTGTAAACTAAATTTTCATCAAAAGGTTAAGAAACTGGAGTTTCTCCATCTCCTCATCCTCTAAGGTGGGTGAGGGGAAAAAAATTATATGGAAAATAACAAAGCTATCTAAATTGTTAAGAATCCTAATCAACTTCCTACCTGAAAATCCATTTAATGTGTTCACTGGTTAAGATATTTTTACTGAACTGTAGCTTGTTAAAAAACTTAGAAACATTAGTGAACTATCCTGAAACATTAGATCACTGAGCTCCTCTCCCTTCTGTCAACTTGCAAATACTCTGTTTCCATTTCCTTTCAGCATGTCCTTTTGAACTCTTTTCCCTTCTGCAATAATGCTCATATATTTTACTAGAATGGTCTATTATTTCACACTGTCCCATACTGAACAGAGTCAAAGGTTCTAGAAAACCAATTAAGTTGGTTGTGACTTTTGGAACACAAATCTTTTTAAAGATTCAAAGATATCATCTGCATATCTGCCACCTCCCCTTGGCTAATCTACTCTATGAAATTGTCTGTTCTTTAAAGCCAGGGCTTTCTTTTGTTCTTGTGATTCCTAGATGTGAAGATCTTCCATAAATCCTCCTCAAGAAGTCCATGTTAATGGTTTCACCCACAGAATCATAATCTCTAATCTTGACATTCACACTTTACAAGTACCTTCATCTTTCTACATGACAGTTGCACAAAAGTTAACTTTTTCTAAATGAAAAATTATCTTAGAATACCAACCCTTTCCTATAAAAATCTATTCCATATATGCTAACTAGCATCCTATTGTTTATTTTTTATAACACCATCAGCCATTATAACAGCAGGGAAGGCAATCATACACTACTTTGTTTCAAGTAGAAATGTGACTTCTCTAGGAGTGAAAAATTCAAAAATCCTCTATACTAGTAGACAGTGATCATGTAGCAGCCAGACAGCAGGCTATATCCATTTATACCAGCTGATGTTTCCTTACGTGACATGTGGTTCAAATCCATCTTAATTCTGAAAATCAGCAATTTGTTGGGAAAACACATTAATAGTAAAAGATTGCAGCAAAATAAATGAATTTTTTCCAGTTCTTTTCAAAAATGTTGTGGGCTACTTCACGCTGTAAATACCTAAATCATAGAATCAGAGCATCTTTAAGGTTGGAAAAGTCCAATTGTCTGTCCAATACCAGCACGTGAACTAAAACATGTCCTGGAGGGCCATGTCTACATGGATTTTGAACATCTCCAGGGGTGGTGACTCCACCACCTCTCTGGGCAGCCTGTTCCAATGCCTGACCACTCTTTCAGTGAAGAAATTTTTTTCCTAATATCCAACCTAAAACCCTCTGACATAGCTTGAGACCACTTCTTCCATTCCAATTGCTAGTTACTTGGAAGAAGAGACCAACCCCCAGCTCACTACAACCTCCTTTCAGGTAGTTGTAGATAGCATGATAAGGTCTCCCCTCATATATCTCCTCAAACCAAATCATGGTTTGAAACAAAAGTTAAGAGTAATTATAAAGCTGTAAGCCATAAAAGAAAGCTTAACTGCTGGAGGAATAAAAACATACCGAAATTTTTAAGAAACTTAATTACAAAATCATCTACTGAAGTTTCAGTAGTTATCACTTAACAACATCAAGTATACATTTGGATATAAACAAGTAAGGTAAGTCCCACAGTCCCCACATGCTTCTGGCCCACAAACATCAGGCACGTTGTATTTTGGGATGACATCTTTGGTTTGAGCGAGTGTGGGCTTCCCATCTTCTTCCCTTTCAAAAACTTTGACTGATGTGCTAGGATCCAAGCTGCTAGAAAGCAGGTGCAGAGTGACTGTCCTCAAGATGAGGGCAGAAAGAGTGAGGCCACTACAGTCTAGATAGGCAGCCTCCCATACTTGAAAACTTACCAGCAGAAGCACTCAAAAAAAAAAAAAAAGGAAGTCAGAGGAGAAAGCAGCCCACATGTTATGGACAAATTATAACAAATTATTCTTCTTTTCATGACAGTATAACCAGTCTAAATGATAGAGGAGAAGCAGTAGCTGTCACATCGTCCTGACTTCAGTGAGACTATTGACATGCTGTCATGTAAAATTGATATAAACAAGCAAGGAATCTGCCAGCATGAGGGGGCACAACCTGTTGGGAAAGGTGGACTCAGTAGTGCTGCTTACAGAGGAACTCAGATAATTGAAAGGAAGGAATATGGTTAGGTCATCCAGTGTTATTCAAGCACTTCCACTTGTGACACAGCTATCAAATGACAGCTCTGCTGACAAAATCACAAACAATACTAAACAGAAGGAACAAAACCTTTTCTGTAGAGAAGAGCAGAATGCAAAATAATATTGAAAAACTGGAGAAGTTTTCAACCACTGAGTGACAAATCCAAATAGTCAGCTGCTTGAAAACAGCATGGGGATAACCAGCCATGACACACCTTCTGGAGAAGGCAGCCAGCCACAACCAGGCATGTGCTGGCACAGAAGCATGCAAAGAAGAAAGAAAGGGAACTAAGAGTAGCCTACACACAAATCAGGAAGAAAATCTCCTGCTCAGCCAGAGGCTGGAGGGCAATCAACAAATCATAAACAGCACCAAGAGACTCCGGAGAGCTCATAAAAAGGCATAAAAATAACCACATTTGCAAATTAACACAGAGTCACTAGATCAGACTTGATATTTTAAACACCTCTCCCTCCCTCACCATTCATGTCTGCATGGAGGAACATCAGTTCTGGTCCTGAGTTAGCATGTATAGTATTCACTTTCCTTTGGTCCTCTAAAAGTTCTTTTTGCACACCTCTAAGACCTGGCACTCTGCTGTGTGTTGTCTCGTTCTCCTCAGTTTCTCTGCATTTGCCACAGGATGCTACCTTTGCTGTGCACCTCTCTTGCATGCCATATTATGCCATATCCCTGTGAAGTTCTTCAGATTTTGAAGAACAGTTCAATAAAATACCAGTTAGCTGTGGTTTAGGCCAACATGCTCACACCTTGGGGGAGAAGGATGGACTAAACAACGTCACAAAACCTTTACAACCCGAATTTCTATTTGTTTTAACACAGATAACTCTAAAACTGTAGTATAAATTATGCAATAAAATATAGTAATATTTCTAGTACTTTTAAACCCTCAGGTTACCTGTCCTTCAGCAATCACACAGTGACCGTTTACAATCCCTAGGCATAGTGACCTTGAGGAGGTCACCAGTTGCATATATTCACCCTACTTCTGAGAAATGTACCAATTAGCAAAAAATGTATTTTTAAGCTAAACCTCGTATTTCAGCCCAAATAGAGCACACAGGATTTTATTAAAAGTTGCTGAATACAGCTATTGCTAATTGGGGTGACTGGCAATGAAAAAGGCCTCGGAGTCCTTGTGGTTTGGGGTATTAGAAACTTGCACCATCATCAAAATTTCAAACCACTTTTTCATACATTCAGTGCTAAGACTCAGCCCTTCTCCCTTGCCGAAGAGCAAACGGATCTCTTGCTTCTCTGGGGTGCCCAAAGACAACTGTGTTTATCAGATTTTTAGGTCTAAGCTTCTATTGATATGTGTATGAGAGTAGGATAAAATTGATTTCATGCCATCACCCATGAATGAGGCAAGTAAACCATGCAGCTTCATGTAGCAGCTGCATGTAATGTAAATCTAGGAAATCACAGAGTCTCCACTGGTATAAATACATGGAAGGGTTTGCAAGAAAGTGCAATGTCAGCAGGAACTCAGTTCTAACCCTCCCCTAAGCCACACAACATTCATTTTAAAGACGGGAAACTAGTCCCATTGGGAGCTGCACAGAAATAGATGCTCTTTGGTAAATTCAGAAGGAATCATGTAGTAAAAAAAAAGAAGTAACAAGATGTTTCCAGTAATTTAGATACCTGGAAAATGCCAAGACATGCCATCCTGTTCTGTATCTGAGATTTTGGAGACATTTCATTACCTTTCTCAGATGACATCAAGCCCACTGTCCAGATGTATACCGGCAATGACTACCTGTCCATGTCTTTCAAATTTATTACTTAGTACCTTCATTACACAGGATTTATGGACTAGATCACTATGTGTAGTTGCACCCTCATCAACTGACATCTTTTGAGGCAATGTATTTCCCTGAGTTTAAGCTCAATATGATTATTAAATACCTACACAAAGCCTAATGGCCACATATCAGTACTTGCATTCTTAACTAGAACGATACCTACAGTCTCTTTCACACAGAACATCAGGAATTAAAAGGGACCTCGAAAGATCATCTAGTCCAACCCCCTTGCCAGAGCAGGATCACCCAGACTAAATCACACAGGAACGCATCCAGGCAGGTCTGAATGTCTCCAGAGAAGGAGACTCCACAGCCTCTCTGGGCAACCTGTTCCAGTGCTCCATCACCCTCACAGTAAAGAAGTTCCTCCTAACATCTAACCTAAACCTATCCTCTTTCAGCTTGAGGCCATTATCCTTTGTCCTGCGACTACACCTCCCTGGTGAACAGTGCCTCTCTCACTTGCCTGTAGGATCCCTTTCAATAGTGGTAGGCTGTAATTAGGTCTCCCCAGAGCTGCTCTTCTCCAGGCTGAACAAGCCCAACAGCCTGTCTTCATAGGAGAGGTGCTCCAGCCCTCTGATAGATATCTTTGTGACCTCCTCTGGACTCGCTCCAACAATCTACGTCTCTCCTGTACTGGGGACCCCTAAGCTGGATGCAGTACTGCAGGTGTGGTCTCCCAAGAGCAGAGCAGAGGGGAAGAATCATCTCCATCGACTGGCTGGTCACGCTGTTCTTGATGCAGCCCAGGACATGGTTGGCCATTTGAGCTACTAACAAAAATTGCTGCCTCACTTTCAGTTTCCCCAGTTTAGACATTACTGCAGTGGCAATGTAGAAGGCTGATGCTGTTTACTCGGACACAGAATCTTTCCTCTATTTTGAGAAATCTCAAGCAGATTGTGAGTCCCCTTGCTGGGCTGAGGACAACAAGCTATCAAAAAAGCCCCAGGACTGAAATGACAAATGACCAGCTATTAAATAATTCAGAACACTATCTTTTCATCAACTAGTCAAGTTTTGGATAACTCTCAGTGCATTCACCCTTTCTGTGTATAGTATGCCACATATTAAGGTGCCCTATAGAAAGCACATTAGGGGTTTTCATGTGGAGGAGTGAGCAATACATTTCTGGAGATGTGGGAGTTTCATATTGTACAGGTGTGTCATAATACTTGAAAAGGCTCTTTATATAACCTAGTTGCCTGAAAGAGATGTGACAAAACTAAAGACAACCTTGAATTTGGTATGGCTCCTAATTTAAACTACTAGAAGAAAGCCCTTTCCTGTCTACATAAATATAGTATGTTGTGAAGTGTCTTTTTAGTTTCAAGTGTTTAAAATACATTCTGTCCATGTGACAGCTTAGTATCTTCGCTTCTCTATTTATACAGAAATTACTTTCCAATGAGTGATATCTAACCTTGCCATAAAAGCTCTGAGTATTAAAGAGACCAGCTGTATTACAGCACAATGAAACTATAAAACAGGATTATCAAATGAGAAATAAGATACATGTGTCATGGTTATTGTATTTTAGTATCAAATAGAAAAAAGGAAAAAAATCTTGCTGGAATGCACATCATTACTCAGCTGCATTCTTTCCTCTTCCAGCCCTCTCTTTTGTATGTTACTTCTTTTTTAGTAGGACTTGCTTATTTGCATTGTCATATGGGTTAGGATCGAATTCTGCATTTCTGAAAGCTCCAACTGTAAACAACAAACTATGCTGCAAAGCAGGCTGTTTACCTCACTGAGGGTGTCTACACAGAAGCCTCTTCCCAGCTCTGCTAATTGTCAAATTTAGGCAGTGCCCTGTGAAACCTGTAAAGCTACATGTGCCTGACTCCCAAGGCACTGCCCTGGGATCCAGCTAGCCAGTTTAGAAAGTACCTGGTTATCTAAAGTGGCACAGCACCTAACCTCAAAAAATAATTTCAGTAGAGAATTATTCCAATGGAACTAGCCAGGAACTTAAATAAGGATTAGATTAACTAAGAGTTTTGTGGATTTGGTATGTAGCACTCTACATCAGAGGCCTTTGAGACAATGTGAACCACAAGATTTTTGTGGTCTGGCCACTCCACTCAGGGTTGATTAACACACAAAGAAATAACGCGAGTATGACTTCAGAGAACTGCTATAGTGGAGACATGTCTTTTGGGATGCTAACCAGCTTTTTTACTCACAATTATTTTATTTTGTGTAGGATTTTCTGTAAGTATCATGCAGTTTAAGGATCAACCCTTTTAGGAAAGCTTCTAGGCTGGAATACTGCAAATGCTTTGTCTAAATAGGATAGGGCTTGTTCACAGGGCACTAAAATTCCCACTTAAGGCTATTGGTTCATATGACTCATATGACTCCAAGAGCTGCACATTTCTCTGTGTTAGCTGTTTTTATAGATTCAGAAACATTTTTATAGATTCAGAAACATATTCCTACTCATTTTTAGCATTAAAAGCCTTACCCTTTGTTTTGTTTTTGCTAACTTTGCCATTGATATTGTTTTGCTTGGAAACACTATGGCTTTAAATAGGAAAAGCTCATGCTTAGTGGCAATAGTTGATAAATTATAATGTGCCAGAAATACTGTGCATGCTTCTGAAAGAGAGAACATGAATGTCTCTCCAGATGTGTCTAGAAATTAAATAGCATTTTTGAGATGCCAGTATTTTTTAATAACCAATCTGAAGAGTCTATAATTTAGAACATATTATAATTTAGTAAGAAAAAAGACAGAAAGTTTATCCACAGTCCTATACCAGCCACGAAGCAGAAGTTGCCTAGATTTTCAGAAGGCACACATTCCCACCTAGTAGTATGTTTAGTATATTACATGCTTTATTACAGCAATAACTGCCACAGAGTTACTCCAGACTTGAATATTGATTTATGTGACACTTGTTCCGGTGCTGGTGCAGGACAGTTACCAAACCCAGTTATGTGTATGATTTGATGAAGATTCCAATTTACAGAAATGCACCTCCCTAGTATATATTGAAGACCAATTTACATAAGTCCTTCATCATACAAGTTCCCCTCTGTCCTCTCCTGCTCAGGAGTAAGACACTCTGCTGCTTGACACTGTCAGTAGAATCAAGGCTCACCTTAGCTGAAACAACATGCAGTTGGGAATGCGGGTGGGATGACTAGAATGAAACTCCTCAGAGGTGGAAAGCTGTTGCCACCTGAGTTAGTTCCTCTGGCTGCCATGCCAGGTGAAAGGGGAGTCAGAGTTGTACCTGCTTATCAGCTCTTGATATCCACTCCATCACCTAGAGGAAGAAAAAATATACAGAAATTCATAAGGTTGTAGCACAGGGTGTAGTAGTTCAGCCCTGCTGCAAAAATTCAAACACAGCAGGAAGACTTTAATAAAAAATACTCAGGAAGAAACACTATTCAAATTGCAGTAACAGTCCTCTGCATCTGCCTGTACACCTGGGTTCAGGTTCTCTACAAATTTTGGAATTGATGTGGGAAAAAACCCCAATCATTATGCTTATCAGAGCACAATGTCTTACCAGAGAAGGCCTCCATTTCAAGACTTTTTTTTAAAAGAACTGATACTGAGACAGTAGGTGAGAAGATAGTACAGTCCCATCTTTAATTATTCAGAAATTTAGCAGAGTTGGCTTTGAGCTGGGTCATTTGTGAGCCATCTGACTCTGCAAGACTTTCCATTCTTTCCAGACTACCTTCAGAAAACACAGCATTTTTGTATATACACCCACAACACTTTGCTCTGGAATAGCCTTCTTCACTCTTGGTCCTGTAGCAATACTTCCTCTCCTGAGGATCTAAAACTAATTACAAAGGAATTAGTTTCATGAGAATATGGGCAAATGTTTGAATACAGCAAACACAAACTTGTTATTGGCTGTTGTGCAGCAGCACAAAATATTTGGGGTGATGTTGCTTCAAATTAGGATGGTCATGTTTGAATTTCAATTATCCTGCTTTATTTTCAAAATCACATTCACACATTTGTTTTCACTTTACTGTCTGCATGATGTATGTTTTTCACATTGTCACTGCACTTTAAAATCTAAATTACAATTTAGTAGCTCATTAGCTTGAGGAATTGCCAATATCTTGCCAAATAGCCTGTGTCCACTATAAATGAAACTTGCATGAATCAGAAGGGGCATTTTGCTCATAGAAGAGTATGAGGATAATTTATGTTATAAATAAACACCTTGATGTGTCTTGTAGTGTTTAGATGACTATAAAACATCCCTTGTGTAATTAGGAAGTACATTTTTGTGTAATTAAGAAAATGAAGGAGAATTAAATTTTGAAGGACTGCAGGTGGTATTGCCACCCTATTGTAACATAATATGTACTGACACTTGCATTAGCTCTGTGATGGTTAGAACAGTTTTTATATTAAGCTAGAAATGGCTATGTTGTAACTTCAGGAATATCAGTAAAACACAGTTCTTAAAAGAAGAATCAACCCAATGAAGTAGCTTAAAAAAAAAATCCACCCTATATTCAGTATTTCCATTTTGCAGTGTTCAAAGGAAACGGTTTGGAAAGTGATTTAAAAAAGAGTGATTTTCCCCTTTTTCCTACAGAATGTTATTCATGAATACTTGAAGCTTTGAGTGCTTTGTTTTGGTTGCTTACCAATTTTTTCTAGTTGAGAAAATTCTGACAAATTGCAGTATAGCAAAGGTATCACATCAAAAAACAAAGGCAATTGGAAAACAACATATTTATTCAGACTTTAGGATCCCAAGCTCAAATACATACATTCACATGTATACTTGAAATCATTTACTCTCATTCTTTGAGCTGCAGTAAAGTGAAGAAACAGAGGTGTTTATAACCACTTCTGTCTTAGAAGTGCCCTTATCACACGACTGTAACTAGAAGTTTGTTCCTTTGGTTTAAATATTTATCTAGGCTAGTGTTTTTTTCCTGCAATGCTGGTACCTCCTTTTCACTTGCATTTTTGTCCTCTGTCGTGGCAGAAATTCCAGCCAAGTCTGTACTCCTATTTTCTCTTTCAAATCCTGCCGTTTTCTAACAGCTGCCAGTTCAGACAGATATCACCTCCCTTATCTGCACAACTGCTTAAGAAATTATATTATCACTCTATACAGGGACAGAGTACAAGATGTGTGAGTAGCTGTTTTTCTGGACACAGCCAAGAGTCTCTGGAGAGCATGAAACTCTGAGTTCTGCTTTTTTGCCTTGTGTTAAATTGCTGGAAAGTTCTTTGCAGAGGGGGTGACTGCAAGCCAGATCCTGTATGGGAGCCGATCAACGTGGTTGCATTTCATTTTGGTGCCTTCTCTGTCGAACAGATGCTGGACCCAAGTGTTGGACCAGAGGAGACAGTGCACAGGGGTGCTGAGAAATGGCAGCAACCTGCCACCTGAAATGAGTTTGTCATGCAGCCATCTAGAACTACTACTTGTAAACCAGCTTCGGTCCTTGTTCCTCTCTCGTATGACAGTTGTTCAAGATACAAAAGTCTTATTTAGGCCCTTAAGTAGATTTTCTGAACCTGGCTGTAATAGAATATTCTAGCAGAGGGAACTAACTGGTATCGTTCACCAGTTTTATAAATAGCTTTCCTGAAAAAAAGTTATTTCACTGAGAAACAGGAAGGAAATGCCCAGTTCAAGAAACTCATCTCTTCTTCAGGAAGGAGACAGAGCCATTCCTAAACCCCTGTCATTTAGCTGCAGAATATTTACTACCTCACAGAGTGTGACATGCACAGAATAACAGGCAGCACTCAAAATGACACAGATGATGACAAAAACAAGATTACAGAAAGAGGAAGTATTATTTTCACTGTAGCGTCTGGAATGTATGACTCTGACAAAGGTAAGTGATGGTTCCCGTAAACACAACAATACTCCTGTGGAGCTGCTCAGCCTCGTGTTCAGGACATTAAAGTTTAACTCAAGGTAGAAAGGTTTTTCAGCGTGAGGTGTCTAAGCCAGACTTCAGGATTACAGCTGTCATGCCCTGTGGTTATCACAGGCTCTGCACCCCCACTTTTCTTAACAGCAAAAATCCACAACTTCCGAGTTCAGTACAATTTGCAGAGTATTATAAATACAGATCCTCTTCTGATGTAATCTGGGCCTATGACACCTCTCAGTCCTGCTGTCCCACAGCAAGCTAGACACTTTTGGAAAAGCTCATTTCTGTCTTGGAAACCCTTTCCATGGCCATACTCTTCTTTCCTGGTGTTGCCCTGAAAGGCAACTTCTCTCTCCCTGCTGTGGTGGCTGCCCCAGTCAAAAATCGCTCCGGCTGCAGAGAAGAGGAGGAGTTACAGCGTAAAGCTACAGTGTTTGCTTCTAAGGTAAGCAACTCTTCTGAGCTTTGGCTGGGAGGATACACTTCAGCTCCAAAGGAGGAAACAGACAAGGGCGCAAACGGCAATTTCATCCCTTTATGGAAGGATAAGAAGCAGCATGTATTAATGGCACTGCCTGGGACAGCAAGCAGCTGCTTTTCGTGTTTGTCAGTCACTTGCCTGCCTTGTGAATCATAGGCATATGTGATTTTTGGGGTTTTTGCCAAGTCTGAAAATCACTCAGAAATGGCAGTGGGAAATCCCTACAATCTGCTATCTGTGGTGAGATTAATTTCCACACCGTATTAAGTACAAACACAGTCCTATATTATAATATAACTGAAAGTAAAACAGAATGGAGCAGGGGGTGGAGCATTTGCTGCTGTCACTATTGCAAACTTTACCCTAACTTCTTCTGTGCCAACTTGCAGCACAGCTTTTCCGAGACTTGTAAGTATTTTGCAACTTTTAACATACTCTTATTTTTCTTTCTTTCTTGTATTAAGAAGATGAGGGAACTTATGCTGCTTACTTTCCAATTATTTACTGCTTCTTAAAATTGTCCTGTAAGATTTGTTATGTATGAAAGAGTTTAAATATTGTATTTAACCTTGTACCCCACACCTGTTTCTCTGTTTCTGCTGTGAGAGACATCAGTAAGTATAGAGAATTGGTGCTAGCTAGGGAAAATTTGTCATTGTTTTGTAACAAATTTACACAACAAAAATGAGGAGAAAGCAGACACTGCTGTGAGCCTAGGTAACATAGCAAGGACAGAGACAAAAAGCTGGGAGAAAAGTTATTTACCATCTTAGTGTACACACTTGAAAGATCATTAAATGCAGGCAGGGAACTGAAAACCTGCAGTCAAGTGGAATCCTGCTGCAAATGGGGAGGTATTAGCTGGTAGTAAACCTGAGTAAGCAAATGCAATTACGAGTCTGTTATTAAAAATACTACTTTCTACCTAGCAAAAACCAAAAGTTGGGAGGAAAATGATGTGTAAGACAGAAACTTGTGAACAACTGTACTGTCAAAATGTGCAGAATTACCTCTGTAAAAGCCAATACTAGGGGATTTGCCTTACTGTGCACAACTACTACTTTGTGATTTCTTCTATATACAGCAGGAATATTTGTGCTGCTCACTTTTAGAGTCTGATATTGCAGAAAAAAATCCTGATTATAGTTATCACAGTATGTTCTGCTATACTTTCCAAATAGTCTATGAAACAGCCCTACTTTTGCTGGTTATGAATGTATTTATTTCTATTTACAGTTATTTATTTGACATGTACTAGATAATTGGAAGGGTATCAGTTATTTTATCTGGGAAGGAGATGCTTTATTATAAATCTTGTAATTATAGTACTATTATGTGCTACTTAGTATAAATAGATGATCTCTATAGATCAACAGATGTATAAAACTCATTCTTTGGGAGCCCACAGGACTGTTCTAAACCCTAAGTACATGTAGTATTACTCTGTAGCCTGTCACAATCATTTTAGCTCTGCAAACTCGAGCCATAAAGGTCAGCTTTGCCAGCTCTTTAGAGTGCAACATTGTACCCTACTGCCTTTAAGAATATTTGATTCTCTGAGGGGAAAAAAAAAAGGCTTCCTAGATCTTCACAAAGAAAAGACAGGGAATATGAAGGACAGAGATACAGGCTGGTGTGGAACAACTGGGTAGTATGGATAACATAATGCTAGATTTTTTCTACAGATTAAAACACTCCTTCTCACTTTAGCTTAGAGTGTCTTTCAGGCCACGGCCAGTAATAACACTTGGCACAAACCTTCCAATGTCAGATGCAGGGTTCTTGTCAGCCAAATGTTTCCCTCTTCTGTTTTCAGCTTCCTGCAGCCAGCAGAGCAGAGAGAAGGACAATCTGGAACAGCTCCTGTGAAAGACATGTTCTTTCAAAATAATGTCTTTTGCGGTGTAAAGCAGATCACCGTTCTTCAGGCCATCACAGTGTTATTGCTGGCAGGGATCAGTAAACTACAGCAGCCCAAGCTCAGTTGTTGGCACAAATCTGCTAGTCTGCACAGGCGTACATAGTTTATTCCTCTTCTTTCTTACATGACTTTCTTGTGACTGTATCCTCTATTTCATGACTGCACCATCAGTAGGAGCTACCCTGAGAGAGTAAATACCCTTGCATTCAAGTTTTTCATGAGGTCTTTCTGTGGGCTTAAAAACTCAAAAGCAAAGATAATGACTTTAACAGTTATTTTAACTACAGGACTCTAAACCACTGCCAATTTTCATTATTATAATGCATTTCCAGTTCTCTACACCAAATTATAGTGTTAGACAAAACAAGAACACCTTAAACATGTCCATTTGCTGGTGCATGCATGCTAAAAGATTCCAAATTATAAGTATTTCAAAAGTAATTGCTCAGAAATGAAGAGAAGGAATTCCTACTATCAGTTATTTATTACTCAGAGAAATGTGTGTGAAGTAAAATCTTATTTTTTTTATAATTAGTTCCCAGATTTAAAGACATCTTCTCAATCAACCCAGATTTCTGATTCCTAGTATATGGGCTTTGATAGGACAGGAGTTCAATCCAGGAATAAATGCTGATGTATTAATAAACAAGCTGATATATTTGTCCCTGCAAATACCAGGCTCTGGTAGAAAGCACTATTAATAGGCCTTCATGGAGATACATTCCTCTAACTCCTTTTTGAGCAGGAGTTCAAAGGGATAGGACTATCCTGGAGGTCCCCAGTACTCAGACACACAGATTATTCTTCCACAGACAAAAGGACTTCCGATTATGTATCATTAATCCCAGATCAATTTACTTGCTCACTGCTTCTGTGCCAAACACAACCTTCACCACTGGTGCCCACCTCCAAGTTTCTTGCATACTGAAGGCTCCTCTGCTCTTGCTGGGCCAGTGCCATTCCCAAGATGGGTGCTCTGATCCCACTCTCACAGTGGACCTGAAAGAAGGATTATGAGAGAAAGACATTTCACCAGAGCTGTATTGTATCAGCGTAAGCAGAGATTTCACTTGGCCAGGGCTGAGTGCCATCTTTGAGATAATATTCTGCATGGCTCTGTGAGAGGTCTGGGATCTCCTCCACATCCTTTAGCTGATCTGGGGCCTGTTCTCCACCATCAATCAGGATTTATGGGCAGATGGGGCTAGTTTTTTATATCATGATGGCAACACAAAGAGTTCAGGCACCAGAGCAGCTAATAAAAGCTTTCTGTCTTCCATTCATAAATAAATGTACTAGTATAAAATAAGGAGACTGATTCTTTTTTAGCTAAGATATTAGTGAAAAGCAGCAGAAATATTTGGAAGCCAGCAGGATATGTGCTATATAATTAAACTGTTGTCCTTGCTGATAGGTTATTATCAGCAGGTAACAAGATATATGCATCATTACAAACCATCTTACAGTATTTCATGCAGTAACAGATGAGGTATGTCTCTAGTGGCAGCACAGGGCGATCACTCAGATGCTGTTGCCATTATAGCTGCTATAAATTACAACTTAACAGTTTAATAGTTTATCAATTAACTCTAGTGCCAATGCTTTAAAATCCTTTACCAAAAATGGCAGACTTTTTTTTTCCCCACTGAAAAACTGTCTTTAAAAGCTCACTTTATAAAAATACCTCTACTAGAAAGGCTGTACTCTGTGACAGTTAAAATAATATTTTATCAAAGTTGGTAAACCAGCCCACCTATCACTAGGTTTTATCGAAATTTTTAGGGTGCCTTTTCATAAATAAAAATACAAGTGAAGCAGATTTACTGGCTGTAATTTGAGTAGAGGGATCTCCATATTTTAAACTGCTAGCCAAAAATGGTTCCCATTGCACCTTGCCTTGGCTGCAGTGTCTGCCAGAAGGCTGTGAACATCAAGTGCTTTGTAATTTTCTTCCCTGGAGTTTAAGCTATAAATAAGGACCGTATGGAGAAGTTTATTGTCTCTGCTGGAGAAAGGACTTGAGCTCATTGGTGATGTCAGGTCACTGTCTGCACAGATCCTGTTTGTGCAGATACAAAATATGACAATGGAGCTGTTGAGCTAATGATCTTGTGAACAGCTCCTGCAGTAGAAGACTCATTTTATGTAAAAGAATAACAACATTGACAAGGTTTCATTCCACATATCTTAAATATCCTGTGAACTGTCAGTATGCTGTTAATATCAATTCTGTTGCCAACCTGATTGAAAATGAAGCATGAATTCTGTGCCCTCTTTTGATGTTGCATTGGCTAACCAAGAATTATGGCACTTGTCCCAGTGGTGCCTGTGTGCATCTCTGGCAAGCGACAAAATGTCGCTGTCTGTCTTCCTGCAAGGAGAAGCACGAACCTTACCTGCCCTTCCAGGACTACGGAGAGGTATTTGCAGGTACATGGAAATCTATGTGCCTGATACCTGAAAGCTGCAGCTACCAACCTGCTTGGAAGAGTTAAAAGTATCAACATAAGCACGCTTGTTCAAAACACCTAATTATATCTGTTTGTTTAATAAGCCATACTGGCTCTCGAGTCACGTAGCCTCAGTTTCCATGTCATTAAAACAACATCATCTGCGTATCTATTGAACTGAGAGCACGTAGGGCGCTTTTAAGGACATGGGAATGGGAGTCACAGTACCTCTTGCAGGGTCATCTACTGTAGCCTGTGGCAGAAAAACAAAAAGCATGGGTCGTTTCCCTGCTAGTGTACTTTGGTAATGTTATAGTCGCTAGGTGGAGTTTTTCTTTATGTTGCTTCCTGGCAGGGTTGTGCTTCTTGGCATCAGATAGTGTTTCACATTCCTAGGGCTAGATTCGTTTAGATTAGTTCTGCTACTAGATGTAATGCAATCCATTATACTCAGGGCTGCCATATGCAGCGTAGGTCACTGAAGAGCAGCAGAGGGGATGGGAAGGAGGGTGACTGTGAACCCACCTGGGATTGCGCTGGTCCTTGTTCTCAACCTAGTATCAACCTGCCCTGTGATGACCAACACCGGATGCTGGTGATAGCAAGAGTCATCAGATTGGGGTTTACATGTTGCCTTGCTGCTTACAGCTTTCACTCATTTTATTTAATTTAAAATATTTTTTATTAAAAAAAAAATAATGTCTACAGCCTTACTAATACCACATCTTTCAGTAATTAGTTACATGGGCAAAAGAAATGTGATTTTATACTGTCTAGGAAAAAAACCCCACACAGAACCAAGACCCAGGAAAACCAGGAAAAGGAGGAATATTCTGTCCCCATGTCTCATTTGCTGCATATGTCTTGCACCGTGTTGTAAATTCAGAATGAATTATTTTATTCTTCCCTTTATGGTACTTACCAGCAAAATATCCTATTGCTTCTTGAACATGACTTAGATAACTTTTCTCAAAACTTCTGAAGTATAGGAAAACAGGAATTTATCTTTACAAATAGAAAAAAGACTGGAAGAACCTAATGATTTTGGGTCCAATATGTGGTACCTGGAGCTGGATTATTCATTTTTTTAAAAAGATTGTTTAGCATTCCTATGTTTTCACATACAGCTCACAGTTTGTTCTGGATGCTAAATGTGAACACAAACAGCTGTAAGAACGTAATGCTTTTTTGATCTAAGCTCTGCAAAATGCAAGCATTTTTTCAGATTTGAGCATCTGCACTGGAAAAACCTGCATCTGAGCTAGCTGGCTGTAACGACTATAAATACATGCTTGGGGAGCATGAAGTGCTTCATCCCAAGGGCAGATATACAGAGCAACTTACAGTCAAGATTTCTTGCAGGAGGTAACTCAGAAAATTATTATACTTTGTGAAAAATCTGGGTTAAGAAATTTGGCCCTGTCACAGGGAGATGGTGAGATAAAGACAGGGACTAAAATCTGCTCCTCAGGGCTGCCTTTAGCTGCCTTTGTCATTATACCCATGCTTTTCTTTCTGTAGCCTTCCGCCTCCTTTTCTATACATCCTCCTTTTTCAAATAAGAACATTTATACAGCTTTAGTTTTTTCAGGATCTTGGTCCCTTCAGTGAACAGAATCCATTTTGTTCATAAATCCTGCAAGATAAAAAGGAAATTGTTACAACGTATTGAAGATTTAAAACCTTTTTAAAATGATGAATCCTTGGGAAGGCAGAGAGCATGTGATTGAGTTTCAAGTTCTGAGGAAGAATATACTTTAGTATTCATGAATGCTCTCATGTCTGCTACACCCAACCTTTCCTCCTTCCTTTCACCTCCACCCTGTCTCGAGCCTTTGCTGTGCTATCTGTTCAGTTGTGCTACTCAAATTCTACTGCTAGGTTCCAGCAGCATCGCTGATTTCTGCTCCTCAGCCTTCACTGCACCATTCCTGCAGGAAGCCTTGTTTTTTCTACAGAGAGCTCTGTTTGCCTCTGGAACTCCAAGATGGAATATGTTTACTGTGAAGGGACTGCTGGAAACCAACTACAAACAGTGCCAACAACTCTTATACAATAATTATGTAAACTAAGCCCTTTATGATTTGGCCAACTTTGTGCAGGTTTTCTAGGCTGCCAAACCTGAACACATTCCTAAAAAGCACAGCTTTAATTAAATGGCCATAAACATTTGCTTTATATGAAAGTAATGCATATTCCTGCTAATTTGTTTTTGGAAATGACAGAA
Source organism: Laterallus jamaicensis coturniculus (assembly GCA_022605575.1). Taxonomy (NCBI): domain Eukaryota; kingdom Metazoa; phylum Chordata; class Aves; order Gruiformes; family Rallidae; genus Laterallus; species Laterallus jamaicensis. The sequence continues at coordinate 12,287,133 of JAKCOX010000005.1, forward strand.
CCACTCTTGATGGAACTCAAAAGAAAATCAGTAGTCTTAATAAATAACACGATGTAGGAGATTTCAGCTCTAACAATCTCAGCTTGACCAAACCAAAAGCGACTGAAACAGAGACTTACTGTTTGAGAGCCAGCTGCAGAAGGCCCTAACGAAACTGAAGGCAATAGCCCCTTTACATAAAGAAAGAGGACTGTGTTCCCAGCTCATATCTCTGAAATTATCAGTATTTAATGTTCTAAGAAAATAATGCTTATACAATCATGCATCTGGGAATGTTTGCATATTTCTGTCTCACTCCTCCATCACATTTTTTAATTCAAAGCCTAATTTCACTGAAAAATTTACATTACAAGAGGCATCTACAGGCCACCTTTTCCAGCCTCCCACCTAAAGCAGTGCTAACTTTAACATTACAGCAGCTTCCTCCAGGCTTGGTTGAATTTTTAATACCTCTGAGGATGGAGCCTCTACAACTTCTGCAGGCAGCCTCCTTCACAAACTTGCTTGCAGATTGTGTTACAAAAAAATACTAATATTAATATCCAAATAAATTGTTCTCTCAATATGTCTTTGTAATTTTCTGCTGTATATCTTCAAGGTGTTTCTGTGAATACAAAATCAGTTTGGAAAAAAAAATCTGCTAGTTTCTCTGATTCCTACAATTGCAACATTTCAAAGTGAATCTAGGAGGAAAAAAAAAGTTTCTAGAAGAGAAAGGAAACATTACGATTAGGTTTTATTGTGTAATCTGTAAAAAAGTAATAAAAAAGGGAATGAGCTGGTTAGACAGTTGCCATGATCTTTACTATGAAAACTGCTTAAATGGAGTTGGAATATGGCGTATTGGATCTCTGCTGACCTGACCTTGTTTCCATACAGTTTGCCTCATTTATTCTCTTCTTATCTATTTTATAAAATAGAGGAGAACGCACGTAAAATTGCATAGCTGGACTGTACTGTGTCTACATAAAAAGCAACTACTAAAAGCGATTGTCAAGCTGTGCTATAGGGAAACTCTTCCAGCCCTTTATAAAAACCAGGATTGCACTGATGTTAATGACTTCAATACTAACTACCTGGGCTACAAACTCCCTTCTGATTGTTTTCAGCCGCCTTAAAAAATTATCCTTTGATGGCAATATACATTTTCTAGGCGGGAACCCCCCTTATATTGATTGCAGCATTCCAAGGTAGGTCTCTATTACCTGGATAAGAATAACCCTTTTAAAAAGACCCTCTTGTCTTTTCTATTAATTTGAAAAAATTAAAGGACATTTGCAAAAAAAAAAAAAAAAAAAAAAAAGACTTGCGAAATTTCAGCAACTTCCTGCTCTGAATGCTTTAAATAGATGGGGCTGAGAGCCACTCAGAACTCTATTGCAACATCATATATACTTCTGTTTTCCACATCTAGGTCACACAATGAACTTTCCTGATCCAGATTCTATACTTCGATTCTGAGTAATGTTGCAGCGAGCAGGATGCTGGGGATGGCACGGCCAACACAAAACTCTACTGGAGCATTGAGCAGGCTGGAGAGTCAGGTAAGCATCACCTAAACAACACAACCTTTTAGGAAATTTCAGCAAAGCTTTAAAAGTTATCTTACAACCCAAATGAGAAAACTAGGTTTTACAGCAAACGTAAGGCAGCTCTTGGGCTCCAAGACAAGCACTGCGCATAGCCCTGCCACGGTGGTGCCTCCACAGCCCCACCTGGCCTTCCCTGCCAACATGCTGCACTGTGGATGGATAGGTCCCTGTGCAAATCCAGTCTGCCTAAATATGCAGCTAGGGGGAAAAAGCCCAACAGGAATTTTCTGAATGATCTTCATGCTAGTTATGGCAATTAAGATGTTGCTTAGGACACCATGGATTTTTTTTTTCCAATGAATTCTGATCACAGCTTCTTTAGCTTCAATCCTAAAGGTGTAATTGCTCACACTTGAAACTACAGCTCTTCTTTTCCTTGGGCTTACCAGCTGACTTCCTTCTGTAAGTAATACAAGCAATAATCAACTAAAAACTGAATTAATCATCGATTACACAATAGCTTCATATGACTTCATGCAAAGTGCCAGAGTAACTACATCAGAATCCTAGCTCTTACTAAAGACAGGAAAAATAGACCTCTTCTGATTATGGAGAAAAATGTGGAATGCAAACCCCACCAATGTAGCCTCCAACCCCACCAATGGGGGGATTAGAACAGACACCAGCAATTTATGGGTCTGGTGAAGAATACAGCATAGCTAAGTGACACAAATGTCTCTCACATATTGAGGGAGTCACTCAGTATAAGGCTTGTTTCTCATGTTTATCTAATTTTACCATTCTGCTGTTTGCATTCTGTTGGGAGACATGGTTAAAAGATAAAAGATTATGCTTAGGAGATCACAGTACCTTCTGCTTGTTGGCTGGCTTTAGGTGTCTGCTAGTACTGTGATCTAAACTACTGCACAGACCCAGTTGTCACAGGTCTTTCAAAATTTTACCTGGTTATAGTGCTTCCATTTCTACACCTCCTTCTTTCTGGAATATACTTCTACTATCTCTATGTCATATTCCATCTCTCCACACCAGACTATAACTCCCTGGGCCTTTGCACCTATATTTGCAGTCTTCTGCCCATTTCCTCTTTTAAAAAGATGGTTCTGTCACTTAGATAGTGCTAAAAATACGATACATGATAATGACAGAGCAGGTCATGAGTCACTGTCTTGGGCAGGCACAAGCTGCTGCATGCTAATTCTTTCATAATGATCACTGGTAGCACATGTGAGTTAAGTTAAGGTTGTTTACACTTCTAAGCCTATACATGCATCAAAACCAAAGAAGTTTCAATTTATGCTGAGCCCTTCAAATACAGCCCATGGGTTTTTGATTATAGTGTTCCCCCCACCGCTCGTTACACATGCGGCAAGACTCAGGCACAGGATTGTGTGACTACCTCAGGAAGAAAGCTTATTTTGCCCTTTGGTTATGGTAATGTTGCCTCTGTTATAACTTATCTATTTAATCTCATTCATCCTCCACAATAATTCATGTCTTCTGGAAGTGCTTCTGTTTGCTTCCAAGCCAGTGAACATTTTAAAATGCCACTACCCCTTTAAAAGGTATGTGCAAGTGTTTTAATCTGGCATGTATGATGTTAGAATATCTTAGATAAATAATTTTATGCTATTTCTTGTATTTATACATGGTGAATGATTTATCTGTGAAGGTACGAACAAAGAGACAATGTCCTTCTCAACAGGCCTTTGTATCTAAACCCAGATGTAACACACAGCCATTAACATCTATGTTATGCCTGTTAAAAGAAAAAAAAAAAGTGTAGATAAGTTTACTCTGAGGAAAAAAATCTGAGTGCATTCCATCCACTGAAAATATATTATTGTGCACTCTGTAATGGTTTTGTAAAGATTTTTTCCTTCAAATTTTTAGTGATCAATAAAGATTATAACTGGATGATGCTTTTGTGGTTGATCTATCTTGTTTACTTTTAGCAGAGATTATTTATATGAAATACTATCTTAGAAACTACTGCACAAAAGCTAACTGAGAATATTCTGATAACAGTAGACATTTCAGAACAGTTTCCAGAGATCATCTCAAAGAGTTATCACTCACTCCAGAAGAGACAAGTAGTTACAACATAGCAGAAATGTAGGTACCAAGGTCACCAGTCTGTTTTCCAGATATCAGATCAGCCTTCCATTACCAAAGTGACTTTGAGTAACTGAATCTCTGTTTGTTGGCCAGCTTGCTATGAGTTATCTCTGCATGTTAGAAGAAAAGATGCCATAAACAAAAAGTTAGAATCGAGTAGTTGGTCCTTGGGAACTTGATGAAGAAGCAGTCCAAGAAGATACTAATGTACAGGCTCACAAATAATTACTTAGTGTACCTAAGGATGCTTCTGCACGCACTGAACTAGCTCCTATCCTGTTGGCTGTGTGATGCTCTTAAGTGGTGTTGTAGAAGGTCATTGCTAAAGAGGTTGCTGAATCAGAGTTTATTCCTAACATTAATCTTCAATATAAACAGTTACATTAACATAAAAAGGAGAATGAAGTAAGTAAAGGGGAGAGCTGTACATTTCACCCAGTGTCTTGCTCCACTGATTCTAACAGCTACTAGTACAAGAATTTTTCATTTGCTTAGAAGCTTCTACAATAGTTCACTGTATGATCTGAAACTACAAGTTTAGATTAAATTAAATGTTAGCTGATTCATTATTTCTAATGTAAGGTTCTCCAGCTGAATTTGAAAGTTCAAAAGCTGTGATTAGGATTCTCTTCCTCACTTCCATCAGGGGACCTGAGGAAAATTTAATCTTTTTTAAAATTTTCTATGTCTTCCAGAGAAAAGAAAGTAGTTTAGTCATTTCACACAGGCATTTACTTTATCTTCCTATTTTTTTCACATTCTAATTAGACTAAAATTTACTTTTAAAAACATCACTGATATGCCACCAGTACATATAATTCATTCATGAAAATGAAAATCAAATAATTAATCCATGATCTTGGTTGTTAATTCCTTTTGTTTTCTCGGAAGGGCTTAAAATGCCTGTTCCTTACACAGCTGAGTCAATGAAACTCTGTACCAGAGTTCATTCACTTACTTAAGTTTTAGGTCTATCTATCTAGTGAAAGAGTAAAACTCACTGCACATAACCCTTGACTTCTGGTGTTCAGGATACGCAGTTCTGTGAAGGACAACACACTGCCATTGAGAGTGCATCCTTTTCAATTTCTCTCCTGTCTCCCTCAATACACGGAGGACTTTCTTTTTAATACAATCATCTTTAGGTCTGTAACTGAAGCACGATTTCAATGCTTTTAGTAGTTAAGTCATACTTGCATTTGCATGAAGTTTTATATGCAGTACTTCGTTACACTTTTGTAATCATCTAGGCAGTTGTAAACTAGATTTGTTCTACTGTACTGTAAGCCTACCAAGATAGGTGGACAAATAAAAGCCCCCAAAAGAGTTCCAGGCATATTCACTTCCGTTACTCTCCCTCAAAGTTATTTTTAAGACAAACACCAACCATCTAACCCTTCAGTATAAGAGTTAAAATTTATCAAAGTCCTAAAAGGAAAGAAAGTAGAGGTGAGCATGGAAATTAGGGTGTGACTTCCGTGGGCATTTCTATGAATTACTGAAGAACAAGTTTTTAATTATGTTGGGAAGTGAGATAGTTGGAAGTGTATTAGCACTGCTTTTTTAGAGGAAAAAGCTCCCTCCCTAAATGCAGGGTAGACATGTCCACTACATAGAAACTTCCAAGAAAAGTAAAAGCAATCCAGGGCAGTGTTGCTCTATTTCCTTCCTGAAAAAGCTGCCTGTCTGAGGCATGCCTCTGAGTTATAGCTTTCCTTCAGTAGTAGAGTAGGCTGCAGTCTTGCTTTTTTCTGTCCTTGCACCAACATCTCCCGTCCTTCAGCCAACTCAACAGCCTAAGCCTGAATCAGGCCTTGTTTGCAAACCTGAATGAAGTGGCTCTCAAGCTTTCCAGATGGTGGCAAGAAGAAAGAGGAAGACCACATAACAGACTTCTCAAACCTGATCTAAACCACAACTTTCATCATTGTTTAGGCACTTACGGCAGACACCGACTGTATGTTATTCATTAGCTTCATCATTATCCATTTTCCTACCTCCCAGCAGAAAACTTTTTGGTCATTCTACAATTTCTTGATACCCTCCCTCCCATCCATTTTGTCTGGTGACTGGATCAGGGGCAGGGTACTCGGGTGTCATCAATGCCTGAGCCTTGGAGTATTGTGCTGAGGGACTGCAAGACCTGAAGGGCTGTGCTGACAGGAGTCCTTTTGGCAATCCAAACTGTGAAAATCCATCTGTCATCCATGCATTGCCACATTTTGTAAGCCAAGATTTCAGCATCTATTTAATGATGTAATCTACTAATCTACAGCCTTGGTGTTTGATTTGTCCTCAGCAAAGTGGTCAGTTTGGATTAGTTGTGAACTATCTCTGAGGTTGGAACTACCTCCCTGGTGTACTAGATTGTCTTTGAGCGGGATTTTATGATAATAAACTCAATTTCTATGCCATGTAGTCATTCCACTATCACATCACTATCCATCACAGCCTTGCTGTGAATCACTGTTCTTTCCCAACTTTTCTGAGCCAAGAAATAATGCATTCCTGAACTAAGTTGTTCCAGGAGAAGTTTATTCACAGCTTTTTTTTTTCTGGAGGAAAGAGAGGAAAATGTCAGCCTGGCAATTTTCAAATGAAAGCAGCTTCAAGTGGAAGTGTATTAGCACTGCTTTTTTAGAGGAAAAAGCTCCCTCCCTAAATGCAATCCAGAAGATTCACTTCAGCTCAAGACAGGTGATTCATAAAGTTCTTTTGAAGGGAACATGGGATATTGTTCCGTTGACTAAAATCACAAAAACTCAGTGGTTTCTAACACCTATCCTACAGGGGTTTGGTATGTGGGGAGAGAGGAAAAGACCTCACAGTGTCGTTTGTAGAAATCATTCAAAGAAAAACAGCTATGGAATTAACAGTTCCATTGTTTCAAATGAATTCTGTTAGTTATTAAAAAATAATTACAGATATATGTCAAAAAGACATCTGCCATGCAGTCATATGTGTTATGAGACAAATAGCTCCCTAAGAATGTTGAAGAATCTTCTCTAGTGGGAAAAAGAATAAGATTGGCATTTGGTTATGTCTTAGAACTAGGAATTCGACTCCCAGAAGCCGCTTCTAGTTTGCGACATCATTACTATATTACTGCATGATAAACCCATGCAGTGCCTCAAGGCCACTGAAGCCTGGCCTAGGTGTCACTGAGATTTTAACTGCAAAATGTTTGCTTTAGTAGACAATCTCTCAAGAATAAATCCACTACGTAAACCCAGAGGAGAAACCAATCTAATTTCGAAGGAGCAGGATGCTTGTTCACCTGCAAATCCACACTGGCCTTCAGGAGAATTCAGTTCACTTTCTGAAATCTCCACAATTTTTTTTCATGACCAGGGCCATTAAAGCAATATTATTGTGTCTCAGTTTTCCAGAAAGAAAAATAACATTCCTTTTTGCATTTTGGCTGACTTGTTGACGTCTTTTGCAATCTCTTTTGGGAAACATTAGCTTTAATTACAGGTTTACATAATTTAGAGTATACCACACTAGACTGCATCTTAGCAGATGTTTTCAGTTAACTACCATTAGACAAAAAGCAGCATAGCATGAATTCTCAAAAAAAACCCACCAAAACTTTCCAAAATGCAGGTGATATCTCCAATATTATTTTTTAAAAATGAGTTCAAGCAGAGGCAAATACAATTAGTTTGTTTCAGTGAAGCTATTATCTTTTCCTGTTAGTAATCATGCTGATATTCAAGTAACTAATAGTATATAAAATGATAGAAACTAATTTCTATTATTCACTCCCCTTTAAAAAACACAAAAAATCAGACAAAGGGAGTTAGCTGTGTATTAGTGAAATTTTGGTAGTGAAATGTTAACCACACTTTGGAAATGAGTCAGTAAGTATCCATTAATGGAGCTTGTTTTCTGACAATGTTAATCAGTAAACTGCCCAATTGTAAAACAAAAGGAATATGAATATACTACCAATTGATTAATTTACATTTCCTTACAATTAAATTTAGAGGTCATTATAATTAAAGGTTACAAGCACAGCTTTGGGAAAACTGCTGAAGCCTCCCAGTATTTTTTTTCCATTGATTTTGATCTGTGCTTGGCTTTTCTGACCTCAGTCCTGGGGAAGATCATGGAGAGGGTCATCTTGGGAGCTATCATGCAGCACATGCATGATGGCCAGGAGATCAGGCCTAGCCAACATGGGTTTACGAAAGGTAGATCCTGTCAGAATAACCTGATCGCCTTCTATGACAAGGTGACCCGCTTAATGGACAAGGGGAAGGCTGTGGATGTGGTCTGCCTGGACTTCAGTAAAGCCTTTGACACAGTTTCTCACAGCATTCTGATTGAGAAACTGGCTGCCACTGGCCTTGACAGGTGGACCCTCTGCTGGATTAAAAACTGGCTGGATGGCCGGGCCCAAAGGGTGGTGGTGAAGGGCACGAAATCCAGCTGGACACTGGTGACAAGTGGCATCCCTCAGTGCTCAGTCCTGGGTCCAGTTTTGTTCAACATCTTTATCAATGACCTGGATGAGGGATTGGATGCTCCCTCAGTAAGTTTGCAGATGACACTAAACTGGGAGGAAGTGTCGATCTGCCTGAGGGTAGGGAGGCTCTTCAGAGGGATCTGAACAGACTGGACTGTTGGGCTGAGACCAGTGGGATGAAGTTTAATAAGGCCAAGGGCAGAGGGCTGCACATGGGACATAACAACCCTGAGCAGCGCTACAGGCTTGGGGGAGACTGGCTGGAGAGCTGTCAGGCAGAGGAGGGCCTGGGGGTGTTGGCTGACTGCAGGCTGTATATGAGCCAGCAGTGTGCCCAAGTGACCAGGAAGTCCAATGGCATCTTGGCTTGTATCAAAAACAGTGTGGCCAGTAGGTCTGGGGAGGTGATTGTGCCCCTGTACTCAGCACTGGTGAGGCTGCACCTTGAGTGCTGTGTCCAGTTCTGGGCTACTCACCATAAGAAGGACATTGAGGTCCTCGAGCAAGTCCAGAGAAAGGCAATTTTTTACTGAAAGAGTTGTCAGGGCCTGGAACTGGCTGCCCAGGGAGGTGGTTGAATCACCTGTTTAAAAAAAAGGGTAGATGAGGTACTTAGGGACATGGTTTAGCTTAGGATGGGAATGGTTGGACTTGATCTTCTAAGGTCTTTTCCAACCTTGTAGTTCTGTGCTTCTGTGATTCTCAGTTCTGCTTAGCTCCTGCAGACCCATGGAAGAAAGTTAAAAGCAGGAAGGATATTTAGAAAAAAGAACATCTACCACATCACATCAGAGATGTTTAGGAGGAATGAGAAAATTCTTTTTTTTTTTCAAAAATCTTCAAAACCTTTCACATACTACTGAGATTTTGATCTTCAGTATGCTACTGTCAGGTCAGACTATGGTTATTGAAAACTTATACCAGATCCAAAACGGCTAGAAAATATCTAAATAGATCTCACCTGCAAGGATTTAGATTACTAAGGGGATGCATTAAGCTATTTTACTGTCTAAAACCAGAATTAAAATATACAAGAGTTAACAATACCATATGGAGAGAGTTCATTTCAGAGTATGACACATACCTTTATGAAGACTCTGTGTAGGTTAATTTTGAGATTGAAGAAAACACCTTAATGTGCCAATCCAGCATTCATTTGTCTGTAAAAGTTGAAGCAAGAACACCCTTATTTAATTTTTATGGCATAACTTGAAGAAAATATAGTGAAGATATTAAATTTGTCCTGATTTCGGGAGGCATTTTCATTGACAACTTTATCTCAGGAATACCCCCACCCTTTCATAAAGGCTGGAATTTTTCAATGTAAAGTTTTCAGGATGTGATGAAGCACTTGGAGTCCACTCCTTCTGAAAAACAAGAGAAACATGCCCTTGCAATCCTGATTTATGAGGGGGATTGGCTTATTCTAGCCAGAAACACAGTGTATGAATATGTGTTGAAGGAAGAGCAATGTGCAAGCTGGAGCTGACAAAGACTGTAGGGAGAAAGGAGAGTTGGGGACTGTTTTCAATAGCACGCTCTGTGTAAGAAGATGCCTCAGAGCTCAGCTGTGGGACAAGGCACCTTGGATCAGGAGAGGATTTTCTTGTTTTTAAAGGAAAACTTAAGTCACTGTATTTACATGATTTTTGTCTTGGTTTCAAGTGAGGAACTCTTGAAGCATCTTTAAGTTGAAGCATGTCTGTAAGTTATTATAGTGTAATTTAGTATAGAATATTCTTGATTATCAGTTTGAGGATGAAGGGGACCTTCTGGAGGTTTTGTTCAGCACCATGATTTCAGTGCTGCTGGGAAAGCTGAAAACAGCACCAGGAGCTAGATGGTGGTCTTCATAGACTGAACCTACCCTGTGTTCTGGTGTGAATGTGGTTTCTACCACACCTACTCTGTAACTAAATGGACACCTGCCTTGATTAGTCAAAAATGTTTTGGGAACATAAAATAGTCACCATCACTACAGATATCGATTTTATATGCACTCCTCAGCTGATGCTATAATTTCTCCTTGTAGGAGCCAGTGGTTTAAAATCAATACATTTGCTTTCTTTTCCTTACCAGGTAGAAGGAAGGAACTGGGAGCTAGAGAGAATATAGGAAAACCCTAGTGAAGAGCTATGATGCACTGGCTCTCAATTCCTCAGGGGCATAAACACAGCTGAAAATGCTGTCATGGGTACCTGAGGTTACCCTTCACAGTCTCTCTGGCTGATCAGAACACGAGGAAGTGTAGCTCTCCTTTCTAATGTTCAAATTCATCCTGAGCTTTGAGAGAACAATCTTCAGCATTTGCACATCTATAATACAGGCAACTTTACTTGCTTTCCCACTCCCTCTTCTGTTACTCTACACTCAAAACAAAGCAACTTGTGCATTGTACTCAAAACCCACTATGCTACTAACTTTTGTTATCTTGGTTAGGGCTTATCTAACAGTACCCCAATACATTATAAATGTATGGAGATACAATAGATATGTCTAGAGCATTGTCCTAGTATCGGCTGCCCTGATGGGTTAAACCACTACAAGCATGGACAGTACTGATACATTCTCTCTTCAAGTATCTATGAGACTTCTTTTTCCAAGGGAATTAAAATCTTTTCATAATGTACTTTTAAAATGCTGTCTTCATTGGTTTTTTTCCTTTGGGGGATCCCTCCCCTCCCGCCAAGTAACTGAAACTATCTCTCAGATCCATAAGATTTTATGGATGCCTGTAGGTTACTACATTACTAATTCAGGTATCATTTTAAACTGTGTACAATTTCAAGATATATTGGTCACAGTGAGGAGAAAGTAGTCTTCTAGTAGTTTTCACCCTACTAAAGATGAATGACTTCACAATAATGCAAATTTGTGCTGTGCATATGTGCCAATTTTTAACAAGAAACTACAGGTAATTTGACTGCCACTCCAAGTATGATAAAGCGTTCAAAGTGAACTGATGTATCAATGTTGAGAAGGCCAACTACAAACTCTGGATTACACTGCGCAGAAGAGACTTGTCAGTAACAAGGTGATCCAACAAGACGGAGGACTAGTAGTGATCCTCTCGTGCTTTATAGGAACCTGAAGGTTTTTGTCAGTACCTTTCCCTTTCGATATGGTCGAAAGCATCCAAGAACAGGGACAGCCTGATTTATCTCAAAGCAAATTAAGACCCCTGTTTTGCCCTGAATTAAATATCAGCAAACAAAAAATCCCTTCATTTAAATCCCAAAACTTAATTTTGATTTCGGTTTATAGTTCAATTTTCTAAAGGAAGGGTCATTTTCTCTAGTTCACATAACCACTAAAAATTTAGGCAAATGAAAAAAACCTTTACTTTAAATGTGCTACTTAGCATTTCTAAACAGAAAAAACATAATATGCCATATTTCTTAAGCAAGTTTTTTAGGTATACCCTCAGATTCTTAACTGTTACATTTTTATCTAATAAGATTGTGAATGATAACCTGTTTCCTTGCTAATTAGTTTTGTGCTTTCCTTAAAATTTTTGTCAGTTTCATTCCAAACAAATGGGAATGGAAGTAACATCCTCAAGGAATATTTGAATTTTATCTTGTATGAGTAGCTACATTATTTCTAATACAAAATAAAAAAGGATCAAGAAGCATTCTTTTTACTCAGTATCCCTCAGATTTTTTGAAGGACAGCAAAATGCCTTTGCAAAAACTATGCTAGGCTCTTGGATAGTTAAAAATGTCTCACTCTTATTGAAGGAAATAAAATAAAACAATATTTATCATCCCTTCATTTGACCACAAGCTTGGGCCTATGGGATGCAACTTCATTACATACTCTGAAGAATTCTATATGTGCCCGTCTTAGCACCAAAAGTAATCTTTAGAGTCTGGCACGTTGTCCCAGGGTTTAGAATTAGTAAATGATAGCCCTTCCATGCATTTTTTACTCAGTTTGCAACTAAAAGAGAAGAGGGTTTGTTTTTTCTTTTTCAACTAGGATGCTCAGTTCTGAAATAGCTATTTCAAATAATGAAAAGTTTCTCCCAGTGCCTGGTGAACTGAAACAAAAATAAATAGATTGAAAACATGAGAAATTAAACACTTCTTTTTAGAAAAAGGGTAAATACCAGCATTTGTTCCATTGTAACATCTGAAAATAATACGTATGTTTACTCAAGGAAGTGACATTGTGACTTAGAAAACTCACCCTGACCCAAAAACCAGAAGTCATATTCTCTTGGGTTACACATGCTTGTAAAAGCAGTGCTCTTTATAAAATAACGTTATGAAGAGGTCTTATTAATGTAACATTCTGCATTTTCAAACACCATCATATTTTAAGTTTAGAAACTAACATTGCCTGTCAAAATTTAAAATGCAAGCTGAAATAATATTTTCATAGAATAAACCATTACATAACATTCTAAAAAAATCACTAAAAAAGAAAAGATTTATCTATGCTGGCAAACAGCAGGGAAAAAAGGCCACAGAAGTTATAAACTTGAAAACACTAGCCCCAAATCTGACAAGCTTTATCTGTATTCTCCTTCACTGGAGACTGGAGGATGTATCTTCCTTTGGCGTTCTCAACTGGCTGTGGTTGAGATCTCAGTCCTAGAGGACTTCTCCTCACAGTCAGCGCTGTTATTCCTAAATTTGATGTACATCTCTAATTCATATCAGGGATATGGACCTAATTTTTAACCTGAAAGGACTATAACCTAATTTACTCATACTTTACATACTATGTGGAGACCAGCAAAGAACTAATGAAGAGTCATTATGGGTGACATACAACAGCATTTTCTGCATGACTTTGAGTGTCCAGTAGCTGTGTAAAGGACCTTTAATATAAAACAGATTTTAAAAAAGATGACTCCTGCATGGCGGCTCTGATGCAAAAATTATTGACTGCCTTTACTGGTCTAAGACAAAACCCAGTAATGCCAGTCAGGCTCTGAAAGCAAAAGGTACAAAAGCCAGTGGGAGAAGAGCAGACAAACAACTTGCAGACTGAATATTCAAGTGTAAAACAAATAATAATATTAAATCTGTCCTAAACAATTTGAATGAAAGACTTTCTGAGATGGCATACAGCAGGGGTACCGTAGAGTGGCAGGAACAGATAGTTCACTTTGGAAAAATCAACCATATAAGATATGTCTTAGGATGTATCATATAGTTCAGCAGTTCAGCTTCTGGAGAACAGAGTTGGAACAAAAATCAGTGAACTCATAAATTTAGAAGTTCCGGATTTCAGGAAAGTGTTAGAAATTTTCAGCATACACATACTTCACATACTTCAACCATACTCCCTGCTACCCTGTATTTGTGATGCAGATCAAACACTGTATCAGCACTTGCATAGAAGGGAACCTTACTAGACAGGTTCCCTGCAGCTGAATCAGGCATTCATTTCAGTGGGACCTGTTGAAAGCAGACCATTTTGAAAATGAGACTGGTTTTTTTTTTAATTGATTGATGTTGATCTGGAGATATGCACTTCCCAATTTGTAAGGAGTATTAATTTTTCTGGAAGGCTGCATTATCTCCCCAAACATGTCTTTTACTTATCAGACTAATCATAATTCTACACCTAATACATATAGACACACATATATATTAATTTAATAAAACTGACTGTCTTTTTGCAATGTGGTTAAGGGCTAAACTTATAATGTGTATTTTATCTCTTACAGTTTATCTGCATCTTGCATGAGTATATCAGAAATATTTATTATCACTTAATTACTGTCAACAAAGCGAGGCACTTTTGGTTTAACATCTTTTATGCTACATTAATGAAGGAAGCAATCCCAGAGTACAGACCTCTCATTTTATCTAGGAGTTTACTCCTTTTCAGTTCACAGCTTTGTAAAACAAAGGTGCCCAGGGATTTATTTGTGCTTTGCAGTATTGCAAATTATTTTATGTACAAATACTTTTAACATTCCTGTGAAGTGCTTTTTTCAATCTTTTTAAAACCACTTTTGTCTAATGTACTCAGTAGTAGACTCATCTTACCCTGTTCAAAAGAAAATCTGAAGTTTCCTGAATGAGTGCTGTGCTGCACTGTTAAGAACTATGACTACCATTTATTCTTTCTTAAGAGCTACGATACCAAAACCAGCTTAATATAATTTAGTATTGCTTCAGCTCTCATTAGTTTGCACACACAGAACCTCTTCCATTCCTCTATGCATTCTGGTTTGGCTGCCAAGAAATGAAGGAAAACCATCACCCATACAAACTGAAGAAGCATCAAGTAACAACTACTGATTGCATTCACTGCTGGCATCCATACAGAAAAAGCAGTTCTGTGTACAATCTCATAATTTGCTACATTTCAAAAAAATACATACAAAGTTTACAAGATGGGGGAGGATTCTGAGGCACACACTAGAGCTTTTCCAATAATCAATTTTCCTGTATTCTAAGGCAAGAAACTAAGGATGATTGCTTACTTGCTCTAAGTCCTACTACATTGTTATAAGTGATTTAGAGTAATATAAAGCAGAAATAACTTCATTTCCAAATTTGTTTGCCTTTCCTATGCAGAAATACAAAAAAAAATTAGAGTGGAGACATTTTATTCTTCTTTCTTTGAATCCTGATAGTATTTTTTTTTTCTGCCTCTTGATTTGCTTGCAGTATTTCTTTTGGAAGTTTGTATGCTGCTTTCCTCAGTTGTTCAATAAATCCTTTTCTCAGATTAGCATTTTGGTCAAATTCTCAACAACGCTGGCAATGAAAATAACATCACTGGTTTCAGTAAAGCTATGACAATTAACATACATTAGGATTTCATTCTGGTCTTTGAAGAGGTACAAAAGCACAAGAAAAAATTGAGTATTTCAAACTACATCCTGTCTGTTTGCTTCAGGATCCAGCAAATTCCAGTAAAAGCATTGCTGTAAGAGAGGGTCAGAGATGGCAATTCTCATTTTAAAAAAATGCTCTGGAAACACTGCTTTACTTTAATATTTTGAGATCTACATTTGTTACTATTAAACTTCTATTGCAAGTGTCTTACAGTCCTCTATTAGCATAAGATATTCACCATCTCCAAGCTGAATATTTTGCTAAGACAAAGATATTCATCCAGCAGTTGCTCCTGTGACAACCGTTTTATGGTCTCAGGATTTCCAACTCTGATGCATGACTATGGCATCCTTCATGTATTTTAATGTTTCAGTTTCTGTGATTGGCACTTGCTTAGATGCTAATATCCTACCCCAAAATGCATCTAATTGTATTCTCATTTCCTGTTGTATATTTGTTGCTGTGGCATAAAAATGTCACAAATAGTATTTATAGGGAATGCCTAGTGGCATATATATATATCAGGACACATTTAGCTAAGCAGACTTCAGTGCTGACTACTTTTGGCTCTTTTTTGTGTGTGTTTTATTTATGTCCTTTATGTTTTGAATGTCCTGTGATTCAGCTGCTTACTAATCCAGAAGCATATACTCTGACAGACCTTTTCACTAATGATTGCATATCACATCCTGAGGGGGGTTGTTTGGGGATAAACAGTCAAGCTGGCCATCTGTGCCCAAAAACCTGAGTGTTTTGCTGTGTACTTCCTCTTTACTGACTACCTTTAACTCCTTAATTTTGCCACTACCAAAACCTGGGTCTTCTCTATTTATCAATCACTGTTTTTCAAGCAATCCAAGCATAAATGTCATATATATTTGCATTGGGACAACATTAATTTGATCTCTCATAATTTAATAATTGATTGATACCTTGAAAAGGCTGACAGTAAATGGAAGGATGTAAAAAGAAAGAAGCATGTATTAGGTGTCTGTTCTGTCTGGATTTTGCCAGCTGGTGAAAAATGCTTAAGAAAGATCCTGAATTGACAGGGGTAAGCTTAACCTATAGAGTAAGTACCATGTTTGATGTCTTGGTCTCTCAATCATGTAAACAGGGACCTACTTCAAGCAGAGATATTAGTGGAAGAGGCCTGTGATCATGGACTATTCAATGTTCTGAGACTGGAACTGACAAATTAGTGAAAGCAGACAGGCTAAAAGGAAAGCTCTTAATTTATAATATTCATACTGACTGCAAGGTTCTTTGGAAAGGTATAAGAATTATTCTTTGCACCACGGACAAACTTCCCTTCAGGCTTATAGCCAAGTACAGGACACATCTTCATAAAAGCAGTGGTATGAGCCCCTGGCCTCAACCATGTTTTTCAAAAAAAGGTCAAAGGAAATATTTAACTTCTCACATTTCAAATGCTGATGTTTAAGGTACTGAGTGGAACAACAATGACTCTGTAACCTTTTGGCAAAATTATCAAACAGGCATTGCAAACTTTCCTTCCTAGCATAAATGCCAGTTAGCCAGAGCACAGAGGAGAAGTAGTCCTACTGGATGACCATCAAAAAGCAAATCAACAAATATTTAAGCAAACCAAGAAGACATAAATGCATAAGTGATTAAACTGTGAAAGAGTTTCCTGCCATGCTGATTACTGAGAATACTCTTCTGAAGGTCAACACTATTCACATACAAGTGGAATAAGCTAGGTAGAATAATACTCTGCAGGAGAGTCACCACTATACAATAAAAATAAGGAAAGCTCTAGTTCTTGGGGGAAGGGGGCAAAAGAGAAGTAATTCAACAGGGATAAAATGTAAAAATGCCCAATTTTTAAACGGCAGCTGCAAAACCCCTTTAGCCTGCCTAACTCTAGGTATACACAAAACTTCTGAGAAAGCACTTTAGCTTGTGGAATAAAAGCTTGAAGACATAACAATGAAAACATGTTTTGGCTCTCATCCAGACCAGCATTCAAGTATGTGATCCAGTTTAACACTCAGGGACTTCCTTTCTGGCTCAGTAAGTACAAGCGAGACAGAAACGCGGAAAGGTCGGCCTTTGCCTTCAAACCTTGAGGAGGAGAGCTGCTGGTAACACCTGGGGAAACTTGGAGGCTGATTTCCTGGGCTTCATCTGAAGATGGGTAGGAATGAGAAGGGGAACTAAAAAGGCTGTGGAAGCAAAATGGATTCAGGCACCATGATAGCAAAGAAGCAACTTTTAAATAATTGCTGCATTAAACGGTGTTCAAAATAGAATTTTCCAGAGTTGTAAAATATGTTTCCTCAACAGATTGGAATAGTCTGTAAAAATTGGGAAAGGATTTAAGGCCCTGGTACTAGGGCCCATCATGGACAAACACTACTTTTCTGTTGATATTAATAACATACAAATTGTTTGCCTAGAGAGCTGTACCTACATGTAGCACCTGTCACAGAGTTTCTTACTGTCTCAGAGTGGTTCTATGTTTTTATCTCTGAACTCTATCCCACCAGAATAAGTACATTCTGACAGTAATTCATATTCAGGGTTGGCTGTATTGCTTGTTAGTGTCTCTTTGGTTGTTCCCTTTAAACTATCTAGAGGAACTTCATAATGAGAGCGCAGACTTCCTTCAATGAGTCTACTCCTTTCACTTCCAGTGTTTTCCAGCATTTATTCCCGTAATGAGGAACTAAGAACAGGTCTTTCCTCTAAAACTTATTCATGATCCATGAAAATTTGATGTCAAAATTACTTCTTTAAGGGCTCAATATTGAAACATCTACCTAGTTCAGAAGTATTGCTTTCTTTATGGGCTCCATTCCTTTTCTAGTCACTTCCATTAGTTTATAAAAGCTATACTCTCCATGCCTTCTCTCCTAAAAAAGTCTTTTGTACAAGACTAGGATACAAATAGGGAAAACATCACATTTTCTTCCCAATCTGAAAGATTCTGACATTAAAAAATGCTCTCTATGCTTCCTGAGCACAGAAAAGGAGCTCAAATATCATGCCCAGTGCACAAGCTTAAATAGATGCAGCACTCCAGTTGTCCAGCTATTTGATGATTTTTCCCCTGCCACAGCACAAGAGGACAGAATAATTAATGAATGGAGACAACAAATAGAGAACAGCAGAACAAGAACCGTAGGATGAGATTTTGTTGGGTGAGGAAGCAGAGTTCTTTAAAGGAGGCTATAGTTATTGTGGCAAAGGATACACTGAAGGAGAACTGCAGAAACAATACAAAAGAATGGGTGCACAACTCGACTCTGCACTACATAGACAGTGCACTTGAATCCAGATCTGACTTTATGCCTGAGCTCTTGATCAATAAATGTCCAAGGACTAGAGAAAGCTGGAAGTGATGGTGTGATTTTAAAGGGTAATTTGCAGCAGTAACAGAGAAAAGAGATTTACAGCCCTTTGTTGCGCAGGAAGTCAAAGTTCTAGGGACACATATCTGTAGAACAGCGCTGAAGTAGAGATTGACTAAAGAGACTGTTCTCAAGAGAGAATGTAGGCACACTATGGAGCATGCTGTGGTTTACCTGTGTGACCACAGAGAAGATATGAGGAATTGAGTCGGAAAGCTCACCTCAACCATCTAAGCATGAGTAAATACGCTGCAGTATGCAAAAGAGAGTCCTCCAGGAAAAATGCTGCTCTAGTTTCCACTGGGCAATTCCCTAGATCAAGTGGAAAGCCTACCTATATGTCTGATCCTCTTGAAGGGACCTCTAAGTCTTTTTTGCAAGAAGTGAAAGCAAATATGATGAGCAAGATTAGAGGGCCACTGCCTCCAGCCAGGGGGAGGAAAGAGACAGCTGGGTTGTATGGATCTGTGTGGATCTGATGGCCTGGCATGTGAGACCCACAAGAGTACAAGGCTCTAGTGGATATTGGTGCACAGTGTACACTAATGCCATTGAAGCATGAAGGGGCAGAACCCATCTGTATTTCTGGAGTGACAGGGAGATCCCAACAGTTAAATCTATTAGAGGATGAAGTGATACTGACTAGGAAGGACTGGGAAAAACACCCCATTGTGAATGGCCCAGAGGCTCTGTGAATCTTGGGAAGAGATTATCTCTGTACAGGGTATTTTAAAGACCCAAAAGTGTACCAGTGGGCTTTTGGATTAGCTGCCCTGGAGACAGAAGAAACTGAACAACTGAAGAATATGTTGGGGAAGACAGTTTGGGTTATCTCTGCTTCAGGCAAAGGCAAACCCATTTGCGGGATTTTTTTTTGCTCAAGGACCTGGCTGCACTTGGTGGGTGCTTCAGAAGGATGGGGAAGTCTGATGTGTACCTCAAGGGGATCTGATTTTGGGTGAGAATAGCCAATATAATCAATAAAGGAAAAAATGTATGATATTAATTGCTAAATAACCTTGCTATTGTATATTTATCATTATTAAAATTGCCAGATGTTGTACCAACAATATTACTGTAAGAATCACACAAATTAATAAAGGGTGAGTGCCACGAGGATGGGACTAGAACTGGCCTTAGTAACTGGCACCCAGAAACGTTTTTGAAAATCAACACCTTCAACCTGCAGACAAGAAGCTTGGACAATGCCAGATGCAGTAGTTGAGAGTGCTAGATGCAGCATGCAGCAATCCAACAGCACACATCATCACTCCTGTACTGAGACTGTTATGACAGATAAAGCCCAAAGTCATGGACTAAATGAACTCAACAGACATTTATTTTAGAAGGAGGGCCCACAGACTAAGGGAATGATATCTGTATGTATGTCTGCATATATATATTGTGTGTCAAAGACAGGAAACTGGTGTTGCTCAAGTGAATTTTTGGATCTGAGTATAACATAAATGGTATAGGAATAAGGGGTGGATAATGTCCTGGTTTTGGCTAAGATAGAGTTAATTTCCTTTCTAGCAGCTGGTGTAGTGATGACAGCAGTGCTGATAGCACCCTGATGTTTTTAGTTTTTGCCAAGCAGTCCAGGACTTTTCAGTTGTTCATACTGCTCAGCTAATGATAAGGTGGGGGGAACCCAGAAAGTTGGGGGACACACACAGCTGGGACAGGTGACCCAAACTGGCCAAAGAGGGTATTCCATGCCAAATACATCATGATCAGCATAAAAGAGGGGTGATGAGGGAGGAGCACATGGCTCCCAGATGTGCAGTTTGGGGATGGTCCAGCTTTGGGATGGCTCTGAGCTATATGCTGTGATTTGTGTGGTTCTGTGAGAATCACAGAATCACAGAATCTTAGGGGTTGGAAGGGACCTCGAGAGATCATCAGGTCCAACCCCCCTGCCAAAGCAGGCTCCCTACCTCATATTACATAGACAGGCGTCCAGACGAGACTTGAATATCTCCAGAGAAGGAGACTCCACCACCTCCCTGGGCAGCCTATTCCAGTGCTCTGTCACCCTCACTGGGAAAAAGCTTTTCCGCATGTTGGTGTGGAACTTCCTATGCCAGCTTACAGCCATTGCCCCTAGTCCTGTCCCCACAGACCACTGAAAAGGGGCTGGCCAATTCCCCCTGCAACCCATGTCTAAGATATTTATAAACACTAATTAGGTCCCCCCTAAGTCTTCTTTTCTCCAGGCTGAACAGACCCAGCTCACTCAGCCTTTCCTCATAGGGGAGATGTTCCAGACCCCTAATCAACTTTGTCGCCCTTCTCTGGACTCTCTCCAGAAGGTCCCTGTCTTTTTTATACCGGGGAGCCCAGAACTGGACACAGTATTCCAGGTGGGGCCTGACCAACGCAGAGTAGAGGGGGAGGATCACTTCCTTCGACCTGCTGGACACACTCTTCCTGATGCATCCAAGAAACTGTATTGCGTATCATCAGCTTTGTATATTTTGTTATGAAGTCCTGTTGTTAATTTTTCTCTCTCAGTCCCAGTAAACTATCCTTATCCCCACCTGTGAGGTGGTTTTTTTTTGGTTCTCTTTCCACTTCCTTTCACCCGCCCAGCTCCCTTCTCCCCCTATTAGGGAGAGCAACTGCGTGGTGCTCTGCTCCCAGCTGGGGCAAAACCATGACAGTCACGACAATTTTCTTTTGACTAACTTGGATTACAGGTTCTGTGACAGACAAAACAGAAAAGTCACCAACTCGCCTTGTTAAAGAAAAGCTTTTTCATTTCCTTAACATATTTGCTTCTTCCAAGTGAAAACAGTACTATCGCGGCTTAGATTTTACTCAGTGGTAACTGCCCTCATTTTAACTTAATTGTAAAAAAACCCCAGCATTCCTTTCCAGATTATTGTGTATATCACAACCTTCAATTACCTATTGTGGTAACATATATTCACTTAAAAAGGATTTAACCCTTAACCTGGAGTTGCAGGTTATCGGGACAGATAAAAATATGTATATATTTAAATAAGAGCTCCTCCCTTGTCCAAAGTTCAAGGTTCCATAAAACAAAAGTAACTATCAGAGAGATGATGAAGACAGAGGGGAATTGGTTAATGATTAAACAGAGTGAGCAATGAAAAACTGACACTATCCAAAGAAAATTTTTATGTTACAACATGTGTTTAAGGCAGGAGAATAATTTGCCAAAGTATGTAAGTGAGCTAACATTCCTTACATTGTTGAATAGTAGTTTGGATGAAATGATTAACAAATATAAGTAGAAAATGTCCCTGAATTGTTGAAAGGAGTACGTTACTGGACGTTAAGAACCACTTTCTCTATAAACAAACATAATATACTTTAGAGCATGTATATATTTTATATATTTTATAACTAGTACAAGCTCTTTATTACTTCTAAAAACTAGGCTTTTATTTTAACGTAGCAATGATTATTTCATTACAATAAAACAGTTACCTACCATATTTAAGAGCATCAAAGATCAAGACAATTGCATTAATCATTAAGAACAAAGTATTCCCCTGTCATCACAGGGAACAATTATTAAAAAAAGGAAACAAATGACAAACTAATGATAACCCTGGCCCATTATACATTATGGACTATAATTTATTATTTTCTTCTCCTTGAACACTTTGTTCTACAGCATAAAACTGACAATGCATTTGGACTGGAACTCCCTCTCAAATCAGCTTTTTAAGGCCCTATAACACTAATTAGGAAACACAAAGCTGGTAAATGCTTATGGACCCAACATAAGTCATATTTTCATTTGGAGCCACCTCATCTTGTTTGATAAAAACTGGCTTGTAAATGATCAAAATGTTTACCTATTGCCAAATGTTTCTCATATATGTTAAATAAGCTTGTTAGAACATATTTTAAAAACGTAAAGATAGCATTAAAACATGTCTTCTTCAGATGTATCCAACAAATCAGATATTAAGTTTCTTTAAACGTATTTTGAGTTTATGTTGTCTGGTCCATTTTAAAATACTCATTTGCAAGTTAGTATGCACATATACCCCTGCTAAAGAAGCATCATTTGATACACAGTTAATATAAAAGGGTTGCAGATACGATAAGAAATAAAACTTTGGATCAAAAGTACAATTGCACATAATTAACCTACCTTTGTGAAGGGACTTTAGCCTAAACTGAAAGAATTGTGACTTTGGAACAAAGGTTCCTAGGCTGTGCAGAGTCAAATGTTTGCTGGTGGTTAGCACACAGCTCACACCTACTCCTTATTTCCAGTTGCCAGACTCTGACAAAATTCTTAAATGCACCACTCAGCAGTAATAGATGCAAGCACATTATATAAAGTATTTAGTATCTGTACTACAACATTTTATATACTTGATGCAGAGTTCGATATATAATGTATATATATGCAACCACAATATTGTGGGTAATGTTATAGCTACACAGAATCATACACCCAGAATTTGTGTGGCAAAAGGTAGCCATGGAAAAGATATTCAGGTTGGAAAACAAAGCAAAAGTTCTTTAATACTGTCCCTGCATTAAACTGCAGTTTCTCAAAGGAACAAATAAATAAATAGGCAGCCCCAGATGAGTTCAGATTTTTGCAGTGTGTCTTCAGAATCTGATTTTCTATTAACTGGTATGTAAAGTGATTACATATATTTCTGCAAGCTACAGATCAGTTGGTCTTTCAATGTACTCACAACAGGCAGTCTTGTCTTGATTGGGTATCTTGTCAAATTTGTTAAGTCAGTACTAAAGCAAAATTCTGTTAGATTGTGACAAGCTATTGTCTTGGTTGTGTCTTTCAGAAAACACACCTGAAAAGTATTTGTCTGCAATATCAGCTGTATCTTCTTCTGAAAAGCCTTTCAAAGAATGAGATGGGACTAATCATCTTCTTCCTATGGTAATATTAATTCAATGATAACTACATAGTAAATAGAAATTACTTATTTTTACTATCACAGCTGCTACTTACCTCCAGTCACTTTAGAATGGATCCTTTCCTGCCATGATATGCAGTCCCCCATTACTTCGTAAGCCACAGTCCCTTAATTTATTCTGTCTTCCACTAGGTTCAGTCTGGTCAAGAATGCCTCATGGTCCTAGTCTCCGGGATAACCATCAAGTTGTTGGAATTGTTCCATTAAAATAACTTCATCAATTTTCATGTCTGTGTAATACAAAAAAATCACACATGAACATTTTAAAATATGTATGCTGAACTCCGTATATGGGATGCCTCCTTCCATTCTCACTCCAGTTTCCTGATTTAGAAAACTGTCCCTGCTTCTAGGGGCTACATGCCCCATTTGTTATCTTCTTGTGTCCCTTCAGTGAGATCTCTTTGCAAAGATCTGATATTTCTTCTCTCTCTTTCCTCCTGGCAAGGATCCTCTGATCCTTGTTATAAAACCTATTTTTTTCCTTTCCCAAAAATCTTGTAATTACATTTTGAGCCTTTGGTTAAGGCTTAAATGTTTAACAACTGCTTGTTTAAACCAACTTCCCCAAACAAATGGTCCGTCTTTGCCTACGTTGTCATGTATTATTGATGGAACAGCCATACTGAAAAGCATCCAAATGGAAAAATTGGTAGGACGCAAAGAGATTAAAACTGCAATCTGCAATTCTCATTCCAAAAATCTTACAAGAAGAAGGAAATCTTCTTTCCACCACTTAATGGCTCATTTTGAGTAAAATCTTATCCATAGCAGAAGTATAAGACACTTCAGGAATTGGATTTTTTAATACTCTAAAAGAGCTGTAGGCATTTTACATTAAGTAGTTGAACCTTTCTCTTGCATTACATTGTAAAAAATGATCCTATTTTAAAAAAAAAAGGCTGTTTATATAGTGTGTGACACCAAGATACAGTTTTTATGTATTTATATGATTTTATGATTTGTCGAATATACTTGCCTCACACATTTGCCATGTGTACATGCACATGTAAACAATGTATCTAGGGTATCTTAATAATCTCTTTTTCAGAAAAAACATTGCATATACCTACTGTTTATCCTAATGATCACTGATTTTCTTCTGTTTTAGTGCTTATGTACCAAAGACAGGAGGAGCAGCTCATTGCAAGTGGGCAGCAGTTCTGAAAGACTTAGAGCAGATTAAGGCATCCAAAGTAAGTTCATAAAAAAAGTCAGCATTTCATATAGTCATAAGAGCAGACAATTAAATACATAGCTCAGTACTCTGCGAAGAAGGGTCAGTGAAAGGGAGCAGGAAAGGGAATAGTGTTTGTATAATGCTGCTTCATGGGTGGAAGCAAAGGAGTATAGGTTAGAGGGAACTGGAGCTGACCAATTATTGTGAACTCTAGAATTAAATATTATTTTCTTTCTCCCTTATTCTAAGAAAAGGGTTGATGGCCTTGGGAGTTAGCTCCTTTGGAGAAAGTGTTGTGGGACCTGATTCTGATGAGATCTCCTCGAAGGGAAGCCCATTCTGCAGTTAACTAGGTGACTTCAAGGTTGCCTGACTTGCTGGCTCACACTATTTGGATGAATTGGGCCTTTGAACTTGGAGCTAATCCATGTCTTGCAGAGTTAGCTTTATCATCTCTGAATCTCTGTTAATGTTCATAATTCTAACTCTTGTTTTCTTTTAGGACATTGATGTTATATTATATACTGCAAACACAGATGAGGATGTAAGTAAACATGAAATTTGACCACAAGTGGTCTAATATGGTAGCTTCATGTTTTACTAGCAACTTTCTCCTAAATAAAGCAGCTTTGTTTTAATTTGAGAAAAGTTTCTGAAATCAAATACTTGGCATTGGAAGGAACATTTCTGTTAGTTCAAGGACTAATGATAAATTATGGAAGCAGGTATTATTACTTTTATTGAATCCCCTGCTATTAAAACTAATCAATTAAAAGGGATGATCCAAAATGATCTTATCAAAGCAAACACTGCTAAAATTAAGTTGAATTTCATTTTAATTTGATGGAGGAAAAGAGTTATAAAGAAAATACTTCCCAAGATGATCATGTAACATCATGCACTATTTAATGGAATAAAACACTGCAGAAATGGAATATGGAGAGTAACCGTCAGCATCTACCTGTGCATTTCTTTGCTTTTGCCATAACATATACACTCTCTTAACTGAAATGAAACAGAGAGGTTAATACATTGTAATGGCTGATTTAATACCCAGTAATATCAGGAAGATTTTCTTAAATTGGTACAGTTTGATATGAAAGTCAGACAACCGGGGACTTACTTTTGCTTTCTTGTTGACTGGATGGAGAAATCAGTACCTCTGGTTCTTCTGGTTCTTCAATTTGTGAAATACAGGTACTATCTACTGAATGAAAGTGCTAGAACTACAAAACAATACTAATTTAATTCCACTATGCTTAATCATATCCTGAATTCCTTTCATAGTAAACTATTCTTTTATGTTCTTCAGAAAGATACTACATTTCACCTCATTTTAGCAAATGAACCGGGTTTTATGTTGTTAGCTGTCAAACCCAATCTTTACAGATACTTAAAGGTATTGGAATAGTAAGAGATATCCAGTAAATAAAGATCATCCACTTTGTGTTAAATTAGATCCTATATTCACTTATTCCTTTTAATCATAAAACGATTATAACTTTTCTTTTCCCAGAACGAATGCCAAGAACCTGTAATAAGATGTTTTTTCTTAGAGACCAAAGTGATTTTTGAAGAATGTCTTATCAAACAATGCAGTAAAACACTGGATGTATGGAACATATGGAAAAATGGAATTGCGAGTTTAGAAAATAACAAAGTAAGTATCACAAATAATCTGTGGAAAAAAGGCAAATCAAAAGAGTTTCTTCAAGCAGCAGAAACACCTCTTTTGTTATATGAAAGGTGCGATGGTACAGATGAAAGCAAAAGTGATCCAGTAACCTCCACATGTAACAGTGAAAAAGCTGCACATGCAGTGATGAAAAAGCAGAATTTAGTTTTTTATAGAAAAAGCACTTTTAGGATTTCCATCAAAGCACATAGTTCAGACTGTGCATGCATACGTACGTCAGGACGTTTGAACATGTCGGTATAAATAACAATTTTTAACGTCGGTATCTAAAGTCAGGTATGCTCAGGAACCTACAGAAAAGTATATTCCATTTTCTTTTTCAGTTGAATTCCACAACATCAGCAAAATGCAAAGAATGTGAAGAGTACGAAGAAAAAAATTTTTCAGAATTTATACAGAGTTTTGTAAAGGTTATACAGAAGGACTGCAAACACTGACCAAATGACACAAGCTGGGAACGAAGATTCTTCCACAAACATCCTCAGAGTAATCAGATTATTGCCAATGATAAACTGGAAAGAACATAATTTACAATCCCACTTAGATAGCATAACATGAAAATAAAGAATAATGAAATCCTCATAATTCACAAAGTATTCATAACTGAAAACATACAAATTATACTACTTATGAAACGTAAATGAAAGGAATTTATATGATTTAAAGCTTCTTTACAGTGTCTTCTTATAGACTTCTTGGGAAGTCCATCAGAAAAGAAATCCTGCCTAACTTTACAACAAAGTTCCTTAAGATCTCAAGGTATCTGCAGTGGGAACCTTCTCATGAACATTGATTCAGGGCTAACTGAATGGGGTTCCAGGGAAAAACTCTTCTATTATTATTATTAGTAGTAGTAGTATAAAATGATCATACCCTGTTGAAAGCATTTGGCTATAGCTGGTTTTGTTACTGAAATCTTATCTCTTTACCATCTATGCTCCTAGATGATCCTAGCTCATCTCTCATTTCTGTTATTAGTCATGTCTGACAGTTATCCTTGGTATTTTTTCTCATTGACATTCCTTTGACAAACTAGTGTCAAGAAACAAACTGAGGCCTATTTGTCTGAAAGGTCTAAGGCTATCTCTTAATATATATATATATTTTCAGGTAAACCAAATGACTTGTTTTACCTAAGAATTCAAATTAAAAGTTTAGAACATTCATTTAAATATTCTTCCTTGCCTTTTTAACTCTTTTGTACAAAGGTAGCATAAAGTTATTAAAAATTATCTCCAGTCTTCTCAACAGATGATAATGCTGATGCTTGTTTCCACTGTCCAATGACAGAACATGTTTTGTTAGTTCATTTGTTATCTCTGACCCTACCTCAGTTATTACAGTAATTACAACAGTTAATTTAGCCATTACCAAAAGATTTTAATCTAACTTCCAATCAAAAAAAAGTAGTGTAAATTTCATTCTCTCAATAAAAGAAGTGACCAAGTCTCCTACTCACATAAAAAAAAATTTTCTATGTAGTAGAAATCTTCCCTAGAAGTAGTTTGTGGCTCTGGTCTCCTTTTAGTGTAACAACTTTGAAAGCTGGAAGCACTTTTGACCATTTGTTTGAAATCATGATAACTCTATTTCTAAGACTCAACACAAAGTCACCTGTCTCCTGGTAGTTCTGAAATGTTGCATAGCCATCTTTCAGCTCTTTCTAAAGTAACTGCTTTCTTCGTGATTCATAACCATGTCATACCAACTGCCATCCATAATAAGTAATTCTTTCCTCCAGGCACCTCCATTTCTCCATCTTCATTTGATAAATGGCTGAGCCATTCAGCTGTCCACTTACCAGGAAGGAAGTCTCAATCTCTTTATGGCGACAAATACACTGCCTGGTACTCCCTTATTGTTGGGTTAACTCCCAACAGTCAATCTTCAGCACTCTGAGGAGCTAAATCTCCAGTAAATTACATGAGAAAGAACATAAATATGAGCACTGTGGATGGCATTTTACAGGTGACTTACAGACTATCCAATTTGTAAATTTACAAGCAGATTGATGTCAGGATTAAGCAGTGGCAGAGGTATCACAGAATAAACAAATTATTTTCCACTGCAAAACGTCAATGACAGAAGTGTCTATCACATAGTTTGGATGATGTAAATTAATCCTACATTTTAATAAAATATTTTCTCTCGTCTGATGTCACAGGTAATACAAAGTTACAACTGTGGTCTTTAATCAAAGATATAAAGGGATTTTCCTTATTTCTAGCTTTGAGAGAGCTTGAGACACAGATCAGCAGCATTAATGATGGGAGAAACAAACAGCTCCTTTGCTCCTTTATCTTGGCCATTGTGAAAATCAGTTACCTGGTTAATTTTTTTCTGTTTTTCATTAAATCATTTATCAGTTGTAAATAGGCTAAATACCATGAATTTGTCTTTCTAAAAGAATATTACTAAGTCTGTGACCACCCTGTTAGTCACTTTCTGTTGGACATCGGTCATCCCTCTTTTGTTTCACCTCCACCTGTTCTAGGTGCATAATCTAGAACCAAAAAAGGCCATTTACTGTACTGGTTCTACAGTATTTCTCATGGGGTTTTCCTTGTTCTGAGAGCTAAGTTGCCAGTTGAGGGCTTTACTACAGCCTGAATCCTATGGTTATAAGAAATGGTCAGTAAAAAGAATAGGCTAAATTAAGGGCAGGTTGTTTGTTTTGGTTTTTTTTTTAGTGAGGGAATTCATACATATACTGGAGGAAGAGGTTCAGTATGACTAAGACACACATGAATCTGATCTGACTTGTTAGTCCTGCAGACCTAACAGTAAAAAACAATCAGGATTTCTACCTTTAAAGGAAACATCCTTGTGTTGAGGAAGGCATTTCTTCTACACAAGGTCAATTCATTTGTGTGGCATTTACTACATAATATTTTTCAACTACTGTTGGTAAATGTTAAGAAAAAGATTAACATTGTATTTTCTCCTATTAATACAACTCAGTTTGGGACTAAAGTGACTCATAGCAGAATGTTTCTATGTTCATAAAGAAAAAGAACTACTTTTTGACATCAGAAGAATAATGCTCTTCCACAGAAGTACTGGACTACATGATTCTGTGTTCCTGACTGAAATAATTTTAAATCTATTTTTCCTTTCCTGGTGTTCAGCACCCATATTTCTGTCTGTATTTTAACAGGATAATATAAGTGGCACTACTGCAGTTGATGTCTGGCATCCTCTTCTGCTTTCTTGTTTTATTAGACCCTGAAAAGAAATATCAGTTGCTTATCAATAGAATGTTGCGTCCAGTGGCTCTGAATATTTGAGCATCTATTGAGTAGGTACTGTGCAGGTAATTTCACAGGAAATTTTTGAAATTCCTCACAGCCTAAAGTTAGTTCTAGATCAGCATCAGTATGTTTATACAAGGGCTATTAGCTATAATACCTCTCTCTTAAAACATATAAGAGAATTTAACCAGTAATTTCTGCAGTCCAGATTTTCTTTTAAGCAGTCAGACTATGCTGTGTGATGCACACATACCAATTTCTGCAAAGTCTGACTGTCCTTTACAATTACAGGTACAGTACAGCTTATCAATTTCATTTGCCCTTAAAAAGCAGCATCTGACAGTTCCCTGACAGTTTTCTGAAGTCAGTTCAGTTTCTGACTAAGGTTATACAGTGATTTAATTAATCTGCTAATATGGCATTAGCACTACTGACTACAATGAAGGTGTATTCTTCTCTGATACCCAAAGTAAGTTTTTACATCCCAAGTAGCCCTTCTTCAGCATTTACATACATGGATGCGTAAGTCTATACGAAGTATTCACTGCCCAGGGGCAGTGGTCCACTTGTGCCTTTAATCAAAGACATGCTGTTTTAATGGGCACAGTGCCTTCAGTGAGAAGCCAAGCTGGGAACCTGAAGAGCAAGAAAGGCAGGCTCCTAGGCTGCAGGTCTGCAGCTGATGGTCTGTTTTGCCCACACAAATCCAGTAGATTATGGCCTCTCCTGGTAAACTAAACCAGAGCCATGTTGCAAATTAGCAACACATAACACATGACACATAACACTAGATAATCTCATTACTACCCATTCACTACCCATTCCAAGTCCATAAATGACACATACAATTGTTAGCCTACTCATTTGTCTAGAGAGCTGCATTAGAGATACTGTGGTTCTACTGTCCACTAAATCCAAACTAAGTGCCCTATCATTCTTGTGAGTCCCTTTCTCTGCCTTTTCTAGTTTAATCTGGGCAGCAAAACAACAGGATGGAGCTATCAATATTTTATTGAATTTCTTATATGCAGAATATTGAACAAATATATAGGAACTATGTTGTACTGAAGTAATCTAAGGTTAGCCTAGCTGTAATTATCAATAATTTCAATATCGTAAGATTTGCCTTTCTCACAGTTATAATCAAAGGTGACTGAGCTGACAACCCCTTCCTTGTAGTATTGGAAAGACAAGAAAAATGAAACATCTACTATGGATATGAAAGCAAACAGGAGGAAGGAAAAGAAGAGAGTCCCACCTTAAATGATAACAGTGAAAGCAAAATTATTCCAACTCCTAGTGAATCTATTGTATCACTACTTTCAGAGTAATTTGTCAAGGGATTGGATTGAAATAAGGATATACCTGCAATTTCAAAGAGTACTTCTCACAACTGCAGTCAAATTATTCATGCCTTTACCTTAACAGGCCCCAAAGGGAGCTTTTGGAAGACTTAGAAAATTCTCATTCTGAATCCCCGAGCCAAGGTCATAACATGATGTCTTGGCAGGAGGATTAAGAACGTGACAATGAACTAGCTGCTCAGAAAAAGTGGATGAAGCCAAAGACAGACACAAACTTCATTGTATCCTTAAGTCAGTATCAGCCTTCCTGAGAATGGAAATAGAATTAATTTGTATCCAATTTTTACAGCTCGTTCACATGAAGGTGTACCTTACTACTGATAGGAACAGCATTGCATATCTGAAGTTCTGTGCAGCATCAGGAGACTGATCAACATGATACTGAGCCATATATAAAAGGGGACTATTCTGTAGAGCTATACCTTCTCTAGAGGCAGAGAAGAAACAAACTTTGCTGCTATGGTCACTATGGATATAACTTACATGCACTTAAGGATGAAAAAAAAAGCCATAAATGAGTAGGTTATGTATTTTGCAATAATAAGATCAAACCAGCATCTTTAAGCTATTTCCAACTATTTTCCTCCAAAACCTGGAAAGGTTGGAGAATTCTCATCTCCTTATCAAAAGGCTTAATTAAGCCAGTAACACCTTAAATAAAGACATGAGGAAAAAAAAATCTTAGCTTCTAAAACCCCACCCTCTTCGGAATGCTTATTAGAGGGGGTAGTTTCTTAGTTAAGTCAAGCTGGTCAGGAATCAGTTTGATCTGTAAAAATGGGGAGACGATGGGCAAATACAATAAAGAAGGAAACAGCTATTTAAATGACTGATCTACCTGCACCACGGCATAGGCAGTTCACCACCTCTCAAGTGAAAAACGTATGGGGGAGGGAGGAGGAATGAAGTTAGAACAGAAACAGAAATCAGAAGGTTTCCTGGGAAGTTTAGTTAGCTAGCTTATTTTAACTTTAGTAGAAAATTCATGTCTTATCCTGGTTCTCTTTGTTCTGTGTTTGAAGCAGATTTTTCAGAGAGGAATGGTGACTAGGTATTGGGTAAAAGCTCTAAAGTTTCAGCCAGATGGTGGATGGGGAGGGAAGCAGTTGAAGAAATGTCAGAAGTTATCCAAGGTGTGAGGCATAACATTTAGAACATGTTCTCATGGACAAAAGAAATTAACTTTATAAATACCCTCATCCTCAACTAATTTATCAGTGTTCATTTGTAAAAACATGTCCAAAAGGAATGGATCATGATGGAGTTCCTATCAGCTGTGACTCTAATGCTATATCACTCAAGGAAAGAATTGAATCTTTTATCTTATTCCTTAATAATCTGATTTATGGAACATAAGTGGGCTTATATTCTAATGGGATGTCTCCACAGTTCTTTCTAATTTCTAAACCCAAGTATTTACTTAAGATTTATCTTGTAATACTGGTAGTGCCTCATCATATTCAAATTCCCTAGGCAAGAAAAAGCAACAGCATGGTTTCACTCCCAGACTGTAATTCCATGAAGTCCTGAACCACATAATCTTTGCCCTTTAGCTTCTTTTCCTAGTGAGACTCAATACTGTGGCATTCCACTTCAATGTATACAGGTCAAAGTTCCATCTTCATGTACAATTAACAGTCACCCAGATAAATCGATCTGCTTTGTGGCTTAATATATCCTTCAGTAACCTCACTTTCCTTTGAGTTTGTGTCTCAGAAGTGTCAAAGTTACAGGCTTTAACAAAGTTTGCAGTTGACAAACTCTTCTGCCTTACATCGCTTCTCCCTGTGCCATTAGTTTCTTCAGCATAAAAACTGGTTCAGTAATTCTGATTTCCTACTTTGTGATTACAGTTTTACACAAAATACTGCTTTCTTTAAATCTGTTGGAATAGATCTGAGAACTAGCCTAAGCAGTTGTGCCTTTCAAATTAAATAAAAATGCGTAATACATGATATGGAAAATCATCTAATGCTCAGGGGGTCAGATATATATACAGAGAGAAATATATTTTTATATATGTTAAAAAGCATACACACACTTTATTTTTGATTATTGAATCTTCCTATGAATTTGTATTTTCTGGTGTTATGTTTGTTCTATTCAGATGGTAAATGTATCATTATCTAACCTGAACTGTTGGGTTTTTCTAGTAAAAAGAATTTTTTTTTCTAATGTTATCTAAGTTGTATTTATGAACAAATATGTGTAGCTGTTTTATATGATGATACATTAATAGTGTTGCTTATGAATAAACACTGGTCAAACCCTAGTATGAGATAAGCTCTATGCCAGAACATATTAAATGATGGGAACAGTGGTTACATTAAAATAACAGCAAAATAATTAATACATAACCATACTGCTTATGACACATACTATAATCATAATCTAATAATAAAAGAATGTTGCTTTAATACAATATAATCACATTACTTTATGTGTTCATTCCCATACTGTTTATTATCAATAAAATTTCTACTCTGCTTATTCAAGCACTGTGATTTTTATTTGGTGGTTTGCACTGCACATTTCATCTCTGGCAGGTACACAGTGTGAGCACTAACCACATAAAAGATCCAAGCTAAAATGTTCCATCTACCACTTATAATAGACATTTTCATTTATATCTACATCTCACAAAAAAAGCAGGTATTGTTTTGTGGATCAAGGACTGACTCAAAAGTTAAACAAGCAAAATTAAAAGATGGTTTGGTTTCATTTTCAACAATAGCAAATTATTTACACTGAGCGTTCCAGATTTCTAAAACATCTACAGGCACAAATACACCCATTTCTACCCAGCATATCTGCTATACTTACCTACTCATATCTTGCATTCCAAGCACTTCAAAGCAGTGTGCATTATCTTTTTTATATTCCTTAAAGTCTTCAGGAGTAATCAGAATTTATCTACTATTAACTGGAACAGCTTCAAGCTTACCCACTTTCCTACATAAAACAGGTGAGCTTATATTTTGTGTGTGTGTGTGTATAGTCAAGTTCCATATGCCCTAATCGAGGGATTTTCAGCTTGTGGTCTACAGGGCACCTAAACAAAAAATAATGAAGCAAAATAACCCTATTCTCCATCAGAGAATTTAAAAAGGTCATAAGAATAAAAACCCAAGAAAAACCCACACAGTTCTAAGGACTGCCTCCAGTAAAAATAAAAACATCTTTTGAAAATGGTTTCTAATAAACTTTTTCACCAGTTGTACTTGAGGAAAACAAAGAGCTGCAACTAACTTCTCATATGTCAAGTTGTTTTCTTGAAAAATACAGTGACAGAGTTGCTGAAGGAACCTGCATTAGACCCAAGTACAGTAGTTCTGTTGTGAAACAAAAAAGCAGCAATCAGCTTGCAGCTTTGTTTATTCAATGCCTTTCAGGAAGCAACGGTGCTGGGCTTTTCAAAATGAAATGCTCCATGCCAGTAATCATTACACAACCTCAATAGCTGTTTTACTACAAATGACAGATCTCGTTAAAGTTGCAAAAGAGAATTTCAGAGAAGTTTAAAAGATACCCATGCCATGAGAGCAGTTCTAACATGGCACAAAGATAACATTATGTTGTAGCAGGGTGCTGTCTGTGCCATAGGTAAAACTGATAAACCACTCTACTTAAAAGTTGCCTTTCCCAGCTCTTCTAAGACTCATAGACTTCCTTCAATTAGCTTGAAATCTGTAGTCTTGCAGTAATACAGGGGATATTAGGAGTCCCAGCTTGGGATGTTCTGAGCCATCAGCTTCCCAATGAGCCAAAATTTTCTCTCTCACAAAAGAAAACAAAATATTTCTTATAATTTATAGAGTCTACTGTTTTTGGATAGAGTACTGAGAAGTCAAACCATGCTTTTGATCAATTTCAAAACATTTCAGTCACTTAATATCTAACCAGAAGAACTTCCTAATCCTCTAAGGCAGTAATACTGAATAGCAGGTGTTTATCATCATCAGTTATGACAGCTGGGAATTTCTTCTCATTAACCTTAATTGTGACTTTTTGCTTCACATTATGCAAGAATCTTTTTTTTTCTTCTTTTAGTCACAAGTTAACAAAAGAGAGATTAATCTGTATTTCCTTTGTTTTTTCCTTGGGCAAGCTTGCTACAAGTAATTCAAAGAATTACTTATGAATAATTTCTACAACTTTTTTCTGTAACAAGCTTCCTCCTTACATACATCATTTGACATTTTACATTTTTTACTGAAGTCTTCATTTTTCTCCCTTACACTGCCTACTGCAGGACAATGATTGAACTTCATTTTACCCTAGATAATCTTCCTAGCAGTAGGTATCAGGCATTTGGATGAAGTAACTTATCCAAAATCCCTTGGCTGTACTGTATTTTTATCACATGACATAACTCCTTTTTAGGACCTCATCCTCTAGTATTTTTCCTGGTTTGGGCTGAGATAATTTTCTGCTTAGTAGCCTGTACAGGGCTGTGCTTTGGATTTGGTGTTGGTAACACACTGATATTTTGGTTGTTGCTAAGCAATGTTTAACAAGGCAAGGAATTTTCAGCTTCTTATACTGTCCCACCAGTGAGGAGGTTGGGAGGGGACATGGCCAGGACAGCTGACCCAAACTGGCCAAAGGGATATTCCATACCATATGACATCATGCTCAGTATATTTAACTGTGGGAACGGTGGCCAGGGGGCAATCACTGCTTGGGGAGGGACTGGTCAATGGTCAATAGGTGGTGACCAATTGCATTATGCATCATTCATTTTGTATTTTTGGGTTTTTTCTCCCCTTTGCTGTCCTATTAAATTGTCTCTATCACAAGCCATGAGGTTTACTTTTTTCAGTTTTCCTCTCCATCCCACTGGGAAGTGAGGAGAGCTGAATGAGCAGTTGCACGATGCTGGTTTAGCACCAGCTGGCAACCATGACAGTATTTTATATCACCAATAAATTATTAAGATCTACCTGGGACAATGTAGATAGAATTCATTGAATTTCTTAAGTTGTTTGTAAGTTTTAAGTTCTCCAGCTATGACATACAAGGTGCAGATTTTAACTATTTGCTAAAGACCTAAAGGGGTTTTTTGCCAGTTCAATGCACCCTTTTTTCCCAGTTCATGATCTTCTGAAAGCACGGATAACTCTGGATAGTATATGTTTTGCTTCAGCATTGGTGAAGGAATCTCAAACAAATAAAGCTCTACACAGCATGCATCAAGTGTGTCAGCAGGTGGGACTTAAGCTTTTCCAGATATGTGCTTTTGCAGGATCTCCATTGTCTGGTGACTGACAGTAAGACCAAGCTATGGAAACCATGCCCTGTCCTTCTCAATGCACAGGAAAAGGACTCAATCACCAACAGCCAATGGCTCCTGAAACAGTTCTTTGGAAGTATTAATTTCTGACTCTGTGTAGTGGAGGTTCTAGAAGTTCAATGCAACTGAGCAGAATGGTGATGGTGGGTATCAGAGAAGATGGGGTTTATGCAGATAATTTACTTCTAGGCAAGCTGCCCTGAAATAGCAAGGCTAAAGTCCTGTTTTCATGACTTTTATCAAAGGCCTCTATGTCTATACAAATAGAAAGGGTGAGGAATTATTCCTTGCCCCCAGGACAAACTGGCGCCAGATGAATGAATGAACGTGCATCGAGTGCCAGAGAACAAGGAATATTTTTAAACTGCAGTGAGATAAATAGGCAGGACAAAAATGATAGCATCACTAACACATATGCTGTAACAAGCCATGAGGAATGTGTAGTTTCTGTTTTCCTCTGGTCCTTCAAGTAATTGTAACCACTAAGCATTAAAACTGGCAAGATTTGGAATTTAGACACACAGATTATCTGTGACTCCTCTCACTAAACTGTTAGCTACATCCACTAAGCCTGCAAATCATGACCAATAACAATGTGTATGTATGTTGAAACCAGAGCCTCCTTTCTTCCGCTACAAGTAGCATTTAAAGTGCAAACGATCTTGGTAACTGACCTCTGTAACGGTGGTACCCTGTAACCACCACAATAAACAAAACTTGGGAAACTGAGGGATAAAAGAATAATACACACCTATTTACTCAGCTGAATATTATGTCCA
Source organism: Laterallus jamaicensis coturniculus (assembly GCA_022605575.1). Classification (NCBI taxonomy): domain Eukaryota; kingdom Metazoa; phylum Chordata; class Aves; order Gruiformes; family Rallidae; genus Laterallus; species Laterallus jamaicensis. The sequence continues at coordinate 12,323,952 of JAKCOX010000005.1, forward strand.
GAGACTAGCAGATCTTGAGGTTCTGAGAAGTAGGGAGTAAGAATTAAACATATGCATTCAGACACACTTTTCAACAACAATCCACACCACGAATACCTTAGTTTATGAAAAATATAAACCAAGACTTGCCTTTACCCTTCCCATCCTAAAACACTTTTTTACTTCATGGTAAAAAATGTTTTACATATTTGATTTTATAGCCCTCTTCTCCTTAAGGGTGTTACACATTTATTTTCCTTTCATTAAAAACCCAGACTACACTCATCTCCAACCTAACTGCTGTCAATAACAAGACCATCCTAGGTTCTGCAGCTGAAGCAGTACTAAATAAGAGACATTAAATCTCCTGTGATGCCTACCCACTCCTTCCTTTGTGCCATGTGCATTCCCACACAAGAAAGTTTCACTCAATTTCATCCTTCCAGACTGCAGTATTCTCTCACTGCCAAACCCCTTTAATTAAGCTCTCCAACAGTCACAGTAGCAATGGCTAAGACAGTGAATACAGCTTCAGTGTGGGCAAATCTCCTTTGGCTATGAAATCTGTAGTGCTTAAGGCTGTCTGTGCATTCTTGGACATCACAGCGAGTCTTGTTGAACATGCCATTCCAGAAGGGCATGATTGTGCCTTCAAGCAGCCCTAAGTCTGTATCCAAGTTTTCTATTAATGAACTACAGTGTATCAATGTTCATGCAATGTATCAAACAATCAAGTAGATTAGTTGCAACTACAGTTACAGCACACAGATCATAGAATTACTTAGTAGACCAAACTGCCCAACAATTGTCTTTTATCATCAAAAAAGGCAAAAAAATGCTCACCCAAAAAGTTGTTTTAGCTCCTCAGATGCTGCCAGAAAGATGTTTTCCAGACCAATGTTTGCACAATAGTTAGGACGCTGGGACATATGCTGTAATTTGAATGGTGCAGTTGCACAATATTTCTGCAAGGAAAAGATGTTTACTTCAAACAATATTCACTCATATCTGTTGCTAAAACAAAGCCCCATCAAGAGAGATTAGAACTCTGTTCATGCTAAAGATTATTATTGGCTGTTTTCTGTTGTAAGTGGAGTTGTAAATTTATTTTTTTTTTACTTGAAAATATTTTCTAACAGAGAAACTTATTAAACCTTCAGGAACAGTCTTTTAAGCAACTTTTAAAGTTACAGCTTTATTATAAGACTCCTGACAGCCTTGTGAAAAGAGGATAACATTGTATGTCAAAAAAATGTGTATTGAGAGTTTGCATTTTTTTCTTGCCCTAAGACAGCTCTGTGTGGGATACTAGCACATATAAAGAGCATTTGATTACATTCCCAAATTTTGTCAGGACATCTGGGATATTTACAGTGTTTTTTATATTCTACACTCAAAAAAAGAGTTAGTGGAATTTTCACCTTTCACTGTCTAAAAAAAGTATCACAAATTCATAAAATTATTTAGGTTGGAAAAGACCTTTAAGATCATGAAGTCCAACCATTAACCCAGCACTGCCATGCCACCACTGAACCATGTCCCTAAGCACCATATCTATACATCTTTTAAACACCATCAAGGATGTTCACTCAACCACTTCCCTGGGCAGCCTGTTGCTTACTATCTAGCAGAGCTTGATAACACTTCCAGTGAAGAATTTTTTTCCAAATAACCAATCTAAACTTGCCCTGGCACAACTTGAGGTCATTTCCCCTCATCCTATCACTTGCTCTTCGGGAAAGAGATCAACACCTACTTCACTACAAACCAATTTCAGGTAGTTGTAGAGCAGCAAGGTCTCCCCCGAACCTCCTTTTCTCCAGACTGGACAATCCTAGTTACTTCAATCATTCCTCATAAGACTTGTGCTCTAGACCCTTCACCAGCTCTGTAATCAATTTAAAGTTACTCTGAAATGGTTCTCAGCCAATCCAGCAAAATCAGCTCAACAGTAAAAATTTAGGCTACAGCTAAAGTGACAAGAGTTTTCCAAAAGACATTCCTTGTGTAAAGGTAAAACTACTCTCTCAGGCACAAGGCAGTGTTTCTCCATGGTTTCTTGCAAAGTGACTCAAACACTATCGGATACATACCTTTGGCAATACCTCGACAACTAATTGTACAAACTCATTCTTATTTTGCAAAGATAATGATAAAACTACCTTATGCATGAGAGTGCTTGTATTTTTCTTTGATGAAAAGACCTGAAAGAATCTTTTACCTATTAAAGTCACAGAGTCAAGTTGTCCAAAATACATAGAAATTATATTAGAATGAAGGGAGTTTTTAATGTCTTTTTTATCCCATTAAAAAATTATCAAAACTTTCTCAGAATATATTCTAGTGGGGAATGTTACTGTAATTCTTAGGTTAGAATTTCTATAACTTCATTCTAAGCAACCCAGCTATTAGCAATTAAATACATTTCTGGGAAGATGCTCCCCAACATCCTGGGTGAAGGCAGAGGGCTAAATAAAGAATGAAAATAATTTTTTAAAATGTAGGATAATATATTAATTATATCTCAATTTGAACATGAAAAAGATGGCTATAATTTTATTGTCTTGCATTCTGTATAATACCTTTTTTTAAACTGCATCCTTCATACACTCCCTTCCTGCATTTCTTTCAGTTAGGGATTAGGCTTTCAAAGCGATCTCTTGCAATGGATGGTTGGTCAGACCGTCCTCCAGGACAAAGACTTTAATTTGGGTTGTAGCGAATGGCAACATCCTGCTTAGCATAACAAGGAAGATGTAGAGCAGTGCGATGCAATTCCTCGGGTAGAAAAGCAGAATTTACAGAAGGCTGGGCATCTCTGCTCTTTTGATGTCATCACCAGCCCTCAAGTGCTGTGGAGAGATTAAGAGTTTGCTATTTCTGATGCATTGTTTCTTTTTAGTAATTTGAAAGAATTTTATGAAAGCAAAAGGGAAAGTGAATGAGAGTAACTGAAATAAGGCACCGTTAGCAACTCTTGTGTTGTAAGGTTACATTTCAGCCCAAGATATAAGTGAAAAGTATACAACCACAGAGAAGGGTGAAACTCATTCATGGCCAGCCTCTTGATTCCAGGATCAAAAGAAGAACAACTAGTATTTTTTTTAAATTAAAATAATCCTTTTTTCTTGGCTATGTGACCTCAAAGTTATGTATAAAGGTTAAAATGAGTCATCTTTATATCTCTTTATATCTCTAATGAAATAAATACATAATTTTTCTATTTATTCTAATAGTCCTTCTTTGCAACATGGAATTGATATATGTGTAACAAACATGAGAGTCAATGTTTAATGAAAGACAACATAGATATCAAATAGTAGAAGTTCTTCCCAGCTGTATAGTACCTTTATTCAACTAACAAAGAACCATTGAGCATCTTAAATCCCTGGCTACTGAAAATGCCATCTAGCTAGATAAGAACCTATCGTTCAGGTAAAAGCTTTTAAAACGTAAATTAAAATCCACAGTTTAATTATAAAAAATGGCACTAAAATCTGTTTTATGCTAGCACCCAATTTAAAAGGTGTGATTTCTGACCCAATGGTGCTATAAATGGAAACTGTAAATAGTAAATGGAGAAACATTGCCATTTGTAAAGATTAGGACTTGCTTCTGGATCAGAAGTCTCATGATACTTCTGGAAGTGCAATATTTCTTTGGTAGAAACTGAGTGGATAACCCACAGAGCATTTTCTAAGGATCATTTCCAAGCCTGTCTGTATGGTTCTCAAACAGCACACAGCTGTTCCACTACATCTTGTAGTGAGAGACCATAGGAAATCCCAAGGAAAGGGCACCTAAACTCAATTGCATTCCGCTCATCTCCACAACTTCTCTTTTCCACAAATACTCTCTCTGCAAATCACATGCTATGACAGCTGCTGGCTAGCCAGCTAAAAGGCTGCCTCCATTTTTTATCCCCTTCCATACCCCTACAAAATGTCAAGGCAAACTTTGGTCACACCAGCAACAGAAGCGCTCAATTCATGGAGTACCTCACACTGCAGCAGTTGGATGTTTCGTGAAGGAACTGCGGCCCAGGGGGACAGTCCTTGCCACAGCAGGGAACAGTGTGAGAGAGAAAGAACAGCAGAGATAAACTGACTATGTATTGACAGTCTTTCCCACCAATACCTTCCCTGCTGCTACTCAGGAGTGGGTGTAGAGGAGTCCAGAGAGATGGAATCAATTTGAACTGGGTAAAGGGGGTAGAAAAGTCTGTATTTGGTGCTAACACCCAAATCTATTTTAATTTGCAATAAATTAGATTAGTTTTCCCCAATTTTAGTCTGTTTTGCCCTCTATGGTAATTGGTAAGCAATCTGTTGTTCTTTATCTTGACTCATGAGCTTTCCCATCCTATTTTCTGTCTCTGCCTTAGTGAGGAGTGGGTGAGAAGATGGGGGAGAGTTCAGCTCTTAGTGGAGGTTAACCCACCATACCCACACTATGTACTTTCAGCACAGAACTCTGGCCAGCAGGTATCTGAGGTGTGCAAATTACAGAGATCCCTAATCATACTTCACTGCACACAAATGACCTTTTAATTTATTATTCCATCCTTGACATCTATTACTCAAGATATTCAGTGCACTAAATACTTTTGGGAGCTGCAGTGGATTAAAGATTAACTGTGACAAACTGAGCTTTTCAACCAAGTAACCAAGGGGAAAATACCAATTAAGCAATGCTGCAGTTCCACACAGACAAAGCATGCATTCAAATAGCAATTCAAAATACACAGCCAGAAGTAATTTGTAGGATCTACTACCAGGTTAACAAACTGCATATGAATTCCCTTGTGCCTCCATTTTCAAGTACATGCAGCCCCAAAGAGGGTGTCTTACCATAGCCAGAGAACCAGGTTTAACGAACAGTGGAGTGCAGGCCTTTCACACTGCCACAGAAGAAAACACAAATGAGTTATGACTGTGAATTTCCTCTATGATCAAAAGAAAATCTCTGAAACATTAGTCTGTTCTAGCTCTCTACAGTACTTCAGGCTTCAGCAGTTGCACATTTGAGCTCAGTATTTTACTAGAACAGCTTAAAAAAACCCCAGCAGTAGAATACTGTACCACATTCTGGCCCTTAACATGAAGGATTTCTCAAATAACTTCTAGGATATCGAAGGGGATAGGACAAAGTAACATTAGCAGTAAATAGAATCACAGTCTAGCTTAGTGAACTAATACAATCTCTTCTCATAGGTGTTCAAGTGATACCAAGTTTATTAACAAAACACCTTGCAACACATGCGGTTGTGTGCCATCTTTCATGGAGCAGACAGCATATGCTAAATTAGAACTGTTAGCCTAACTCACAACAGCATCTCTCTCTGAACCTGGGGCATCTATAATACTTATTAGAGTTTCTGAATTCAAAACAATAATTAAGAAGTAGCACCTACAAAATTAAAAACAAACAAGAAGGCATCCTGGGTTCCTGATCTAGGAATGTGACCAACTGAAGAAACAAGTAACAAAAATCTTAAAGCCAGATCTATTAAATCACATTATGAAAAATAGCTGGAAGGTGGATTATTTTTATGCAATATGATTAGCTTATTTTCACAAATGACCCACCTCTAATACATATTTAAATCTAAGGTAGTTCAAGTTTGCAAGACCTCTCACTTTTGCCTCTGTATAGCAAACTACAAAAAATAGTATTACCAGTAAATTCTGCAACTGTGTTATGGCAAAGATTTCATCAAAAGGGAGCATTTAAAATGTCAGAGAAGACAGACTTTTTTACCAGATCACAGGACAGAGATGAAAGGGCTCACACTCACAACCCATGTATTTAGGATAATTTCATACCCTAAGTCCAAGCTAAACAGAAGATTCTGTTTGACTTGTCCAGGAAAGAGATCAGAGAAATCAGCAATCACCCAAGGAAAACCACTTCCCCCTACCCCCTGCACCTCCCAATCTAGAATCACCAGTTGCTGCAAATATACAAAATAGGTGTGCAAAGAGAAATAGCTACCACCTGCTTACCTTCTAAAATGGATTTAAGGGATATAATCAGAGTCTGATATTTTCCTATGCTTCATGCTTCAACAGGTGTCCCATGAAGATTGCACCATGCTTGTGTTTGCCACTTTTCTTTCCTAAAAAAGCTTTACTTCCTTTTTCAGTTCAGTTCCTGAATTTAAGCCTATAATTCATGTCAGATTAAATAAAAACAGATTTTAAAAATCTAAACACCTTTTTGGGGGAATGTGTGTGCTTTTGTCACACTTAACTGACTTTGTACTTTGCATTATGGGTTAGGACACTGTCTCTTCAGCATTGTTAAGTTTTTCTTAGAAAAAGATGTGGTGTTGGGATCTTTACGGGCTACAGCTTCCCAGAGACAGGCAATCTACAGGCCAGGCCCTGCAGAAGCACACTTATTAATAAGCAGAAGTGGTATAACTGAAATTGAGTGCTGAAGTAAGACTTAAAACTTGTACCAGAGAGATAGGCACCAGATAGTGTGGCACACAGTTTTCAGAGGTATTGGTATATCTCTGCTCAGAGAAAAATAGATTAAAAGATAAATTATCAGTCAGCATTAGCAGCCATTTTTCCTTTAAATTCTCTGCTTTACTGCTCACGACATTTTAATGATTTATAACCATAGTCCTGTTTATTGCCCAATCCTCTATTCAGAAATACACTACAGAGTAGCGTTGCATTTCTCTGTTGCACTTGGCTATAGACTGACTACAGCAGTTCATGAATAATTCTAGAGCAAGAGATTTTGCTAATGAAGTGATTGTCAAAGTGTATTTTTCAGAGCACAGTTTGACTTCCTAATGATGCAGATGCTCTGCAAATCACAGCACCACATGAAAGATATGAATCTGAAGAAATTTTTGAGAAGGGAAGTAGGAAACTTAATGGTGCATTCATCATCAATAGGTCTCTCTTATCCCAGAGATGGCACTGGCAGTTCTGTAATTGCAGACACTTGAAAACCCATTTTACATATATACAAAGATAATTCAATTAGTTAGCAAATGAAAATCAAGAGCTTTTCCAGCACAAAGTTGCATTTTCTTTAATATCATTATCTCAACAATATCTGCCCTGTCTCTTAATGCTTATCAGACTAAAATTTTTCCATCAACATCTAGACCTTGGAGTCAGTTTCTCAATAAGAACTTTGTCTTGATATTCCCACAGAATATGTGCCTGATGAGTAAATTTAGCACTTGGTTTTCATTTCAACAAAAGGATCACATTTCTCCCTGAACTTACAGATATGTTTGAGAACAACCCTTGTGTTTCAGTGCTCACACACCTTGTCCCTTCCTAATATTCCATTTTTAGGATATGCTTCCTATACTTTGTGATGAATTCCCACATGTATTGTGTAGTGCTGTACTTAGTAGTAGTATAGTTAAAATTTTCATTATAAGACTGGATTTCTGCTGGATCAAAGTTCTAATGAAAAATGATTTAAGATAATAAAGAAACGTATATCTACATTTTTCCAACAATTTTAACTTAGATGTAATGAAATTACAGGGGTTTTTTCAGTTTTATTGGTTGAGAAATTTACTACTTTAGCAACATACAAGCCTTATAGTTCTGTAGCTGTATGTAAGCCCCAGAATTGAGACTTTTGTAAATGTGTGTGTCTGTATATAAGCATATAAAGATCTTGTCCATCTAATAAAGTATGCAAAGGAGGCAGGTAACGATCATGGAACAGGACAGGGAAGATTTACATATTCAGTAAAGAGTTTTAAAATGCTGGGGAACATTTATCTGCTAGCCTTCAAGCATAACAAATATTTGTCTTTGAATTCCATTAAGGTAAAGGCTTCATCTTCATAAACTCTGTTTTAAGAATCACACAATGTTTGAGATTGAAGTGACCTCTAGAAGCCGTCCGGTCCAGCACTGCCGCTCAAGCAGAGTCATCTAAAGGAGTTTTGGCCATGACCATGGTCTGTTGTCTTTTGAAGATCAGTTTTCTTTTAGCTAAGAAACAATTATAACTGCTAGTCAGTGGAGTCCTGGTTTTGTCCTGTGGTGATCACCAAGAAATGACTCTCTTCATGAAGGATGAGAAAACAAAATAGTTACACTTTGTGTAAAATCTGTCCTGATTTCTACAGCATCCTGGAAACACTATTCTGACTTACTGTGGTCTTTCAACTGAACCCGCTTAAAACAATATACCAACATTATTACATTACTATGACTGTGGACATGATAGCATGCATGTGGGTGCATGTGTATATATGCTATGTATTCTTAATCTTAAGAAATGTTTTTAAAGAGAACTAGTGTTTTTAATATCATATTATCTGCATTTTAACTAGACTGCACATCTGCTTGGTGGTCAATAAAAGCTGGTATAAAGAATTTCAGAGTTTAATGACCACACTTGGATTAATATTTTGATAGAAGACTGCAACATTTTAAATGTAAGGGTAGATTAGAAATTGTCTATTTAATAGCTTACTGTACTCTTTACAGATTCAGCCAAAACCCCTTGACTCTCTTAGGTACTTAACAACAATTAAACAGAAATAGCTTACCGTGCACAGAAAAAATAGCTCACTGTGCACAGGAATCAAAGACAGACCTAGAATGTCAAGATTGTACATTCTAGTAACAAACGAACACTTAATACTTTATATCTGGTAATGGAATATTTTGCCTTGGCTTATGTTCCTCTAGCAAGACACTGGCAAGAATTTCCTTTGGGATAACACTTAAGGCCGCTCCCTGTATTCAAGTACTTTCCTTTGAACAAGTTGTACTTGAAAATATTTGAATGCATTTCATCATAGGATTACTTTCCAGTCACACCCTAATTAAAAAAAAAAATATTTATTGTTCAGCCAACACTCACAGGGCAAACAAGAAAAACCTTTACCCTTGGCTAGCATACCATTTCCCTGTAGTCTGATTTAAAGAATGTTGATGGAATGGGCAGCGCCGTGTAGCATTCAAGTGATTTTTCAAGATGCCTGTTCAGAGCGCTAGCATTAAAAGAAAGTGATCCTGTGACTTTCACTATGATAGATTTTATAATATGGATTGAAGACAAGACAGGATCAGAAGCAGAACTCAAAAGATCTGGGATTCTCAGAGAGTGAAGCTTTCTGACTCTTTGATGGCAGGCCTAAGGCAGATGTGGTGGTAAGGACAATCTCTGCTAATTGGGGCTAATTACATTGGCTGCCATTCTCCTCCTCATGTTCACATAAGGTGACGCCACCAGGCAGAAACAGATGGGGTAAGGATGGATCGTTCAGACCTATAGCAGTCCACGTTTGCAACCTCCGACACAAGCTAAGCATGCAGTTTACATCACCCTATAGACTCACATTGCAAAAAAATGATGATATATCTTCTCTTGGACAAGCTGTACTTATATACAAGATGCTGTTTTCATTCTGTTAACTGTCCTCATTTTATCTTGGAAGAGGCTGACTGTTGAAAAGTAGTAGTGCGTGGAAATTTGATAGCAGCTGTATCATATTTCAGGCCCTGAAGACAAGCATGTGTACAAGCACTATTGATATTGCAGGCATGTATTATCATAGAGAGTTCACCTAAGACAGATATTGACAGATGTCACACTTGCTTCATCAGAAATAAAGGACATCAAACCCCATTAACAATCACACACAATTGTAGATGCTTATAAGTGTCCTTGGCAGCAAACACACATTCCTAAGGATTCAAGTCCAATCTGAGTTACTCACTTTGCTTTGACAGCTGTTGAGGATCTCTGGCCTGGACTTTCCCAGCTATTTGCTTCCATGGCTGTGCCTATGTCTGAGCCTGAAGCAGAGTTGCTAAGAGCTCCAAGTGAATCTAATCTCTGAGTCAGTTTCTGCCCTGTTCCCAAGCTGTCCTACCTAGGGAATCAGTTGACTCACCCCAAACTAGAGCTAGAGATGGGGCTACCATGCAAATGGCAGAAATGGCTGTCACCTCAGGAACAAGTTTATATGACAGCAGAAGTGTTGCCTCTATATCACTGTCAAGATCCTTTCCTGCAAAGTGTATTGTTGATTTTTTTTTCTAGTGACTGAAAGATGGAGCTACATCATTCACTTCATCATGGATGCCTCTATATTGCACTGAACAGGGTGTCCATGCTTAGTATGGGCGTTTTCCTTTCTCACTCCCAAACACTTGACAATATGAAACTTCTTTCTTAGTATTTTGAAAACACTCTCTAAGTGGCTGCTAAAGCACTTCTGAGATGGGAAAAAAGCATCAGATTCCCGTTCCTGCAATTTCAGATTTCTTTGTTTAGCTATTTAGTTAGGATAATGATTGCCACAACATAGCAAGACAATTAAGAGCTGGAGAAGATGATTTCCAGAGGATATGTAGGTTTAACTCTTTTGCTCCGAAATTTTTTAGAAACAGACCTTGTTTCCCATCTGTTCAGCTGTGGATGTTCCTGTCTCCAGAACGTGCAGCTCTGCTTCATAACATGCCATTCTCCAAACACAGTTTCAGGAGAGGCAGAGAAAGATCTCATCAAATTTGAAGCAGGCATTTATCAGGCATCTAACTTGGGAAGCACTGCAAATTCTCAATATTCAGCACTGCATATAATCCTTCACTGAAGTGGAAAAACAGACAGTGAGGAGAAATAGATTACTCTTTTTGTGAGAGAATAAAAGAGACATAATTATCAGTGATTTCTGTACAGAACTTGGAGTATTTAAAATTAATTTAAGAGGCTGATTTAAAAAATCACAAGCACATTAATTGGAATGTGGTTTGCAGACTAATCTTAAAGCTTGGGAGTCAAAATCTGAATATCTTCAAATCATGGTCTGAGTCTCAATTTCATCTCAGTATCCTATGAACTTTCTCACCACACTACCAACAAGGCTAGTTGAATACTGAAATGTACTCATATTTAGTAACATTGGCATATTCTTTATTGGCTGCTCTTACTGCTGTAATTATGCAAGCACATTCATGAGTTTAGAATTCACAATTTATAGTTATATGTATTCTGAGCTAGTAGACTTATTTCAAACACATTTGTGTCGTGGCTTCCACAGTAAGCTTCTAAACTTCAATATCAGTAGAACTCATGGTTCCTTACCTGGTCTGCTAATGCCCACAACTCATTTTTCTCACCTAAATGATGAAAACGTTAGACATTTCTCTATTTTAAGACTGAACAACCTGCCACAGACTCACATCAATTATAAATAGTAAATGGCCTTTCAAAGGTCTTAAATTTTACTTTTATTAGGGGACTCCCTTTCAGAAGAATAGTGCTTCTCGTTAACTGTGAGTTCTCATGGCTATGGCTGTGATAATTCTGAGTCTTGGTGATGTTATTTTGTGAATTGTGATAAAACTTATTACAAGACAGTGGAAATGTGACAGAATCATAATGTTGTTACTTATTTTGTATTGAGATGGCACTAGGAAGGCAACCAAAAGTAGAGGTGCAATAGGTTGTGCATTGTACAAACATGACATAGCAGACTGTGATTGTCCTGAAGAGACTGCAGTTTCAGAAATTTACAAAGATTAGGGAGTAATTGATAGTGAGTACAAGGATTCTCTTTTCTGGTTTTTTTTATTCATAATGGCTGTATATCTCACCTAACTAATTTTAATTGATGAAGGAATACTTCAGTTCGCTAATGAAAAGGAAGGAATTGTTGGTATTCCAACAAAGCCTGAACTTCAACCCTCAGTCAACACATATTTGGAAAAATGCTGTTTCTCATACAGAACAGTTACTGTATCTTCCAGCTTCCATTCAGTAGTGAATACCTATGTACTGTGCTTAAAATAACTTGTTTAACACCATTGGTTACATTTCATGCCTTACATGTTTAGCAGAGTAGAAGCCCAAAAGTTAATAGCCCATTTCACACATCCCCATCCTAAAGAGAGAGAGAAAAAGCCAAAAGGGTTAGTCTCATCAATTCACTTAACACCTGTAAAAACTTCTCTATCCCTTTTCTGTTAATCCTAGTATTATAAATAGCACATCTAGTACAATAAAGGCCATGTTTTATTTGAAATGTAAAAATAGAAAGGTCAGATAGCTTTTGTACAAAGGGTTCAATCAATGTCTTTGGTTGAAAGAAAAACAGCCAATACTACAGCTGTAGTCAGATTTAAAAGTTGTTAAACTTGAAGATCACAATTACCCCAATGAAACTTTCTTTTTGCCTGTTTAATCTCTCAGTGAACAAAAAGCAAACAGCAGCAATGTGAACAGTTGGGCCTGAGCATGTGACTTTATGGACAGTGGGAACATTAGTGAACCCAGCAGGAACAAGTCCAATGCACACATGGTTTCAGTGCTCACCACTGGATCTGCTGGTAGCAATTTAAATGCTGTACAAACACAAAACACTAATTTCCCTTTCAGTTCTTAAGTTAGCATCCATAATGATTTAATTACAAGCTTAGTCTCTGAGGAGTTTTTCATTGGTGATGATTACCTCCCACTGTTATTTCTCTTCTCACTTTTTGAACTGAATAGTGACCACATTAATTCAGTAGTTACTGTAGAAACATAAAGAATTTACTTCCAGACTTTTTAAAACAGAATTTTCTACCAATGTCATCATTCTCTATTGAATCAAATTTAGATTTCTACAGATGTGGTTTTATCTCAGAAAGTTCGAGTGTTTACTGTGGAATGAAGTTCTCTTCCTGTGATTGGGAGCTGAATTATCTGCTCCTCTTACCTGTAAGCAGCTTAGTCACCATTTAGGGGTAAGAGCTACAACCCTATCTCAGTCTGTGGCACCAGGCCTTCTGTGAAACAAGTGAAAGATTAAAACTTTGCCATTTGTACAGCTTTTATTTCTCAACCTCTGCTGCACTATTTATTTTAAAATATGTTCGACTGTTTGACTGATACCAAATCACCATCCCATCATTGACATCAAATTTCAAAATGAGACAGTGAATAAGCTGCATTGTTTTCCTTTTTATGTGCCTACAGCTAAATTCTTTAGAAGGTCCCAATTTCACAGACAGGCTTAGCCTCTGCCCTCATTTATGTCATCAAGCACAGCAGGTTTAAATCCAACATAACATTTTTATTTTATGCTTTCTGAAAAAGAATGTGTGGGAAAACAAGGGGATGGTTTAACTTAAATTCAATTTAAGATTTCTCAGAAAGGCAAACAGGGACAAAGTTAGACAGGCAAAAAGCAAAAGTCAAATTAACAAAGCCAAATATGTTGCACTCATCTGATAAGGAATGTTCTTGTCTGCAGCAAAGAGCTGCCATGATTTTCGATACAGTCATGTTTCGAAGGAAAACAAACACATTTTTTTTTATTGGGATATAAGGGAAAACCCACATCTCTCTTCTCCACTGCCAAATGTAATTAAAGCTTGTAGAATAAATTCTAAATGAACAATCTTGGAGAAAAAAAGAAGTTATTATCTAGATGTCTTAAGAAATATTCTTGAACTGTATAAATTTTTTTTTGTATGTCTTACTTTTTTCTGTTACTAACAACTTAAATCGATTCATCAAAGTGCACTTTGCATATCTCCGAGTGCAGCATCTTGAATGTTTCCAAGACTATACTTAATTAAATACTTTTCTGCAATCCAGAAAAAAAACAGATCTATGCTTTCTGAGTAATTCTTATGTCATGTCACAGTTTAGGTTTTTGTTAGTAGTTACAAAGTATGCAGTTTTAAAAATTAGCCTGGTATATTATCTGTGTGTGTGCCTGTTTTACTACATACATATTATAGTGTGCATAAAAACACGCACACTATAACATACAGTTTTGTGTCTATACATACAATCCCTGCATAATAGCATGGATAGATAAGACAGCAAAACATGTTAGTGCAGTTTCAAATTACTGGGCTTTAAGCCTGAATGTTCCTTCTAAAAATGCCAAATCATAGGCAAAGGCTAAAATAAAAAGACTTGGGCATGGTTCTCATTGCAAGAACACATAAAAAATTGAATACTTACTCCATTATGACTCATTTCTTTGAATATTCCCCAAAAACTCCCAAAGTTCTATGATCATATCTAAAAATAGTAGAAAATGGAATTACAAAAATTAATGATGTGCTCAAAGAAAGCACTGTTAGCAATCCACTATTATTTTTAGAAAGCTTAAGTCACTGAACCAGTGTGCAAGAGCTATTCCCAGTAACCCTTAACTCAATCTAACAAAAAAATTTCTAATTACTCTAAATTCATCTTACTGACCCTTGCAGGCCCTAACTTTAATCATAACCCCGTCTGTCCAGAGGCTCTTATCAGCCTTGGAAAAGTTAATCATAACACCACCAGGTGTAGGCAGAACCTGTTGATTCTTCTAGCCTCTCAGTCTATAGTCAGTGATTATCAGTAGCTACTAGCATCACTGCTAATCTCAATCTCAAAAGCATCCTTAACCTTATCAAAAACCCCTTTGGGACTCACATTCAAAAACTAGACAGCCTGTGACAAGCCAGCTCTGAATATATCCTGACAGCTTCCTGTGGACCCTAAATTTACCTTTGTTTTGGAGTCCTACCCCTAAAGGGGAAGTACAAAAGAGGAGCAAAAAATATTCACATGGGATGGATCTAGTTCTGACAGTGAGAAATGGAGATAAATGCTTATTTTTTACTCGTCACTATATAGCAAAGGGCTTTTTATCACATACCCTGTATGTTAGGGAAAGAGGCAAAGTATTTTAAGGGGAAAAGCAGTCTCTTGAATAAAGCCTTCTGAAAAGGACCAGAAGAGGAATTTTGCTGTTACATTTTACCGTGGCAAAACAAGATTATGATTAAAAATTAGATCACTGGTCAATCAAGTAAGCAAGTGCAAAAGCAGAGATGAAGCGAGCAGTGAACTTTCCTACAGAGAGAACCTAAAGAACTCAGCTAAAGCAGAAGGCAAGTGTTTAAAAGTTGGATTTGGCCTGTCCTCCAAACAGGATGTCCAGCTGATGAGACAATGCAAAGTCACTGCTTCCAGCACAGTTGTTGTTTCCCACTTTCTTCAGTGCCCAGACCATTATTCAGAGCAGATGCTACTGCAATTCTTTTTAACTGAAATAGCTGATTGATAGATCATAGAGAGCACGCATGGTTTAGAACACTAAAAACACGACCACAAAGAAGTGTGTGAAAAGACACATTGGTATCATTTGGTTTCCTTTAGCATTTTTTTCATAAACTGAGCAAGAACAAACTGAAGTCTGACAGCCTACTCTCACTTTGAGATCACAGAATTGTAGGTTGAGATTTTTTTTTAAGCAGACATTCGAAACTTCAGAGCTGGTTCAAACTATCAAGCAAAGCTTACTTTGTCAAAAATGCATTTAACACTGATATTTTTCATGAAAAAACTCTTTTGGGAAAAAAGGTTTTGTGGGGGGGTTTTTTTCCAACTTTTTTACCCTCTTTCAATGTTTGAAATTACATTATGCAACTGAACTTGAATTCAAATGCTTTACGTGAAAACCTGAGAAAACGTGTATGTCAGGACCGTTCATCACTGGAATTTATTAAATGAAATCAAGATTGGTATTTAGTATTTTGTCATCTAACTCCATTCAAAACGATTTTTTCATTGCTCAAATCTTCAATGTGACAGTCTGCTTCAAGACTTGCTGAAATCAGTGGATGTGTTCCAATCTATTTCAATGAGGCTTCTAACAGATCTCATATTGTAGAATTATGAAATGTTTTAGTTGCTTAAACATAAATTGCCTTAAAATTTTCTTTCTGAAATGGAAGGAAGGATTAATTTTCTGCAATAGACAACTCGAAGTATAGCCTAACTTCGGCTATTCCCACTCTGAATAGAAGTCCTTGTTTTGTTTTTTATGCAATGTACACTTTATAAGTAGAGCCTTTGTAGGTACAAATACTCATTCTTATAAATATTTATAATCTTAAAAGTTGGTTTTGCATTGTATTTATATACTATGGAGACAACTCATAATTATTTTTTATAATAAAAATTGTAATATTTTTCCTAATAGTTTAGTATTATTCAAATTCCTCGGCTTCCATAACAAATCTGATTTTCACTGATGTCCTGTTTAAAAAATATGCACAAAATCTTCAGCATCAATATATGAGCAGGAGGGCATCAAATTAGCTCACATTATCCCTGAACTGGTAATTTCTTTTGTGATAATGGTATTTACCTGGCTGAAGCTGCACATGAAGATACCTGTACTATGAAAAAGTGAGCTGCAAATTACATCTATCTTGTACTTCCTCTTATTTTTATCGAAATGGAATGAGTTGTAAGAAGCCTTCCACTCCTAAGGAAATGACAAAGAACATATTATATATTAGTTAGAAAAGTACATTTATTTACCTTGCATTTATTTATGACACAGAAATCGCTTCTCTGAGCTACTGCCAAATGCTGCTGGAAACAGACTGGCTATCTGACCAGTGTAGTTTCCAGAGACTTTGGGTCAACATGTGGCTGACTTAAGATCTTGGTCAAGTTCATTCACTAGATGCCTACTGAAATGTAAGCTTTGCATCCAAATCAGAAAGGTTAGTGAATGGGAAGTCCTGGCCTATTTTCAGTAAGGTATCAAATCCATGAGGAGAAGTAGTAACTATCACTACCCTTCCACTATAGTGGACAATGATGCCACAGCGTCCTTTAGGGCAAAATCAAAGAGGTTATCTGAACATGAATGATACTGTCCTCTTATGCATATCCTCCTTTGGTATGAAGACCTTCAGACAACAGATCTCGGTCAGGACGAAATGTCTAGTAGCTCACAAGCAGTAGGAAACTGCTACCAAACAGCTGTAAATTATACATGGGGACAGGTAAAATGCATGTGAATGCTGCAAGTTCTTGTAACAAACCTGTAACTACATTTAAGGTCCACCTCATTTTGCAACTGAACACTGGTAGATTGATGCTAGGAATGTAAGTTCACACACACTTGTATAGATACCAGCCCAGACATCTTGGGAAATGATACTCTGAACAGTATTACTGCTCTGTGTTCCTACTCTCTGTAAAAGTGTGTCACCTTAGCTGTGTTTTCAAGGGTGTCATGTTTTCACAAATATGCTCTGTAGAAGCACAGTCATTTCAGTCAAGTCTGTATTTGGAAAAAGCAGTTAACACAGACTACATTACATCATGTGAAGAAAGGCAATTCTTTGAAGCCTGGTGCCAGCTATATAAACTCTGTACCAGAGAGGATTGAGAAGATTTGCAGCAAATTAGTCTCTTGCTTTCTTACCCCTACTGCACGATGTCTGTCTTCAGGCAGATAGCTAACATTCACCCAAACATCTTACTCCTACAGCATTCATTGAAAGGCCTGTTCTTTCTTGGTAAGGAGAAAGCAGAATACAAACCTCTATAGGACTCTCTGTTTTGTTCCTGGAAATTGCTGTTCTTTAAGCTCTATCTTGAAGATCACAGTGTGTTCTAGGTATAAGGTTTTCAAACTCAGTGAATCCTTTGACTCTTCCTTGCCTAAAGATTGGAAAACAAAACACATTACAGAGACATTAGATGTTGTACTGAAGACTGTTTCAAGTTACACAGTAACTATAAATCTATTGCTTGCTTTTAATGATGGCTGTGCTGATTGTGGGCTACCTTTCAAGGAGAAGATGACATTACAGAAATAATGTGCTTTCATGGTCCCTGAATGAATGATAAAAACCCTCACAGAAATCAGAGGGTTCAGAACAATCAAGGTGATCTGAATGCCTTGCGGGTGTTTTATTCTTTGAAACTTTCCAAGATAAAGACAGTAGGAGTGAGACCTATCCAGCCTCAAACATTCTATCCAGCTTACATTGGTATTTTTTGCTTCTGAGTATCTGAAGCCTGTCTTTTCACTGTCTTCACTGTCTTTAACAATCAAGTCAATCATTTTATCTTATAGAGGAAAACATTTATGCTTATTTAAATGCTCTAAGTATCCAGCCCAACATCTGTAAAAAGTTCACTTCATTTTGCATAGCTGGGAAACATTGTCAGCCTAAGTTAGCTATAATTTTCTTTGTTGTTTCACTGCTTAATAAATTTTCCTATGACAAGTCTTTTTGGGACATGGATTTTTTTTTTCTTCTTTGTTCAACTGAGTTCTTGCTAATAGTGAAGTATCTGCTCCACCTGCTGAGAACCTCAGAGGAATTTAGACTGTATTAAAGACAAGGGTCACAAGTTTATGCATCGATTTTGTTTTTAAGAAAACAGTTTTCCAGAAGCTATCTTCTAAAAATTAATACACATCAAATACATTAGCTAAGGGAAACAGGGAACATTTCTTGAATAACACCAGTTTCTCTTAATTTCTGTTTTACACATAGATGTAATGCTCTCTGACACTATTGGCTTTGAACTTTATTTCTGTAGTATATTATAGAAAAGCCAGTTAATGATGAAAGTTTAAGTTGCCTTGTGGAAAAAAGACTTGTCATGAAAGTGAAGGAGATCTTTAAAAAGGAAAGTTAAAAGGGCATTGTGATATGCTCCAGAATAATTCTAGTAATCTTAATTTTTAATATCTAACGGCTGGTCTTAAGATTCTTACACTTCCCTCTCCATTCCCTCTTCTCAGAATTACTCCTTCCTGTGAGTTTCAGAGTCCTGATGTGTTTTATCTTCTACAATATCTTTTTTTTTATAAGATTCTGTTTCATAGCATTTGCTTCAAACAGATAAGCATATTTTCAGAGTTTAATTAAAAGAATCCAGATAGCAAGTACACAGATCTCAGCAAGACAGATACTGTACCAGAACTGCCCTTCAGAAACCCGATCTAATACTTTCTAAGTTATCTTTTCCTTTACTTTGCAGAAAAGTAAAGACCATGATTACCCAGAGGACATGAAAACTCTGGGACTTTTAACTCCCAGAAGCCCTCAAGCAGAATGACATAAGCCCTGCTTCAAGCCATTCTTTAAAGGAGCTCTGTTAGAAGGAACAGATACATGTCTTAAGAGGAACCTTGTGTGTTGGGGTTTTTTCTTTAATGTATCCTTCCAGGTGCAATAAAGGATTCTCTATTCCAAGCTGTGACTATTTTATATAGGAGACAGGAATTTAGGGTAGGTGTGTTTTGTCCTTGTCATGCTCAGCTGCCAGATGCTGTCTCAGTACTGTGGCCCACACAGTTAGATAGTATCAGTCACCACATCTTCAAAACACTTAGCTGGGAATGCAAAGGGAAAATATTTCACAAGTATTTACTCCCTGCTTCCCAACAACTCCCTAATCTGCCCGCCCATCCCCGCCCCCCACCCCAGCTTGGAAGTGTTTTATCTGTCCATGGGGTAGTCCCCTGGTCTGATGAAGATTTTGAAAAGGGACACACCACTGAAGCAAAGATGGCTGTCTACATTCCACACAGGACTATGACCTGGGAACATGTATTCTGTGCCAATTCTCCTTGGAAAAAAGTATTTCCATTTAGCCCTTGAAATTTCAGAAGGCAAGGAGCAGCCTTTCCAAAAGATAACTAGTATCTGTTTCTCTCTCATCCCCAAGTGTTTGTTGGTTTGCTTTTTTTTTTTCCTTCACAATTTCTGACAGCTTCAGGAGTTGTGTGGCCAACAGTGGGAAGCTGGGTAACTCCGAACCTGCACCAGAGATCCCTTCATTGCACTTGAAGAAAATTCTTCTGAGCAATAAAACCTAGGAAAGAAATTTAACAACAGCTTAATCTGCCAGCTGAAGACAGAATCAAGTAAAAGGCAAACTCCCAACTCCAAGTCTTAATTACAGTCCTATGAGCTGTAATTCAAGTCTCCTGAAGACCTTGCTGCAAGCACTGTGGGATTGCTTTCCTACCTAGACCACAAAGAGATCTAAGAATAGAAAAGCTAACAATCTCTCATGTTTTAGAAGCCCCAGCCATATAAAAGGGATATTGGCACTCTAACATTTTTTCATTAGAAAAGAAAACCTCAGTAAGAAATACCTGCTAAATGATTTATATTACAGCCAGCTGTGGTCAAAGAAAAGCTTTGTGGCCTTTTTTTCACTCTATTCACAAATTAAGCATATACTAATGGAGCTGCAATACACCGTGTCCCATCTTTTTTGACCAATTCTAAGAACCTTTACCTCCAAGACATGGATAAAACCCTGATACCAGTTTCCTATAATTTCTAAGAAGTCTTTTCTCTTTTGAGTGGTCTTAACTTCCAATTTCCTACCTCCCCATTTAAAAATTCTATCTGGAGCAGTCACTGTCACCTTCTGACACAAAGAGGTCCATGGAGCCAGTGACCTACATATAAAACCTGCGGAGCCAGCACAAGGGCACAGCTGAATGCTCTGAGATGCTTGTGTCAGTTCTTGTAAAGGAATTCTTGGTATTACCACTTCAGATGGAATTAGTGTTTTGCAGAGGCAAAGGTGCACACATCATGCAGAACTGGGAACAATCTCTGTGGTGAATTATTATTCACCTTGCTTACCTTAGCTGAAAATCCTTGCTTGATGACCTGCTGGCACCTACACAGGAAAAGAATATAGGGTAAGACCTCGTTCAGCCATCCCTTTTCAGAATCAGGTATGCTTGAGATTGTAGGGAAGAGCAGACCTCTGTTGACAGTTATAAAAAACTAAAATGAATCTTCAGTGAACCTTTTCTTTTCACTTTTCGACAGGCACACAACATGAAAGGAATGCTAGTGCAAGCTATTCTTTTCTGGTGAGTTATTTGTGTGACACTCCTTTTCCGGTTGTCAGCTTCTCATGTGTCAGAGGCAGCACCACATATAGAAGCAGCACAGGCTGTACATTTCTGTGGGGTATGGGCAGCCCTCTTTCCTTTAACACTTTTCAAGAATGTGTATTTCTTTCCAGAATATTCATTGACTTGGGGAAAATCCCAACCTGTTTGTCAGTGCCTTCAACAAGGTGTTTATACTGAAATAATCCTTTTCTTGGTAATTCTAATTTCTCTATGAAAATGTTACATGAAACTGAAAATCCCCAGACCCTACAGACACAGACTAAACCCCAAAACACAAATTAAAAATTGAAAGGAAAATTTTCATTTGTTATTCTTTTGTTGATTGCCAAACTTACCTACAAATCCAGTCACATCTACTTTTGAAAATCTTTGGTGAAATGCAGGAAAAAGAGGTAAATTTCATAAAATAAAAATCTTTTAGGTAAATGACGTAGAATTTTTACATTGTCTACATGGAAACCTTTCTAAAATCAGTGGATGTCAGAGAAATACATGGATTTAATTGCACAGATTTAATATCAAAACGGAGTCCCAGGGCTAACAAGCTGAGAAAAGATGAAAACATGTTTTTTCTGAATGTTACCCCACTTTGAGTCCTCATTAATTAGTAAGAAGAAATCCAGCATTTCATCATTAAAAATGGCTACCAAGATTTCTGTAATGATAGGATCACATGCTCTTTTTTTTCCTATTGCATTAGTAGCTTCTGTAGTCCATGTGTTATATTGTTTTTCTTCTAAGAATATATATGGTAGGTTTGGTATGACATTTTATTGCACCCATTTCGAAGAGAATGTGTTAATGAATGGACAATGATTTGTTTTGTCAGTGAACCAAAGCTGAACAACTCACTAGTCATACAAGGATCCAGAGAGCATTTGATGTAATGCGCTAGGTGGTGATTTTCTGGAACACATTTACTGACATTTTCTCATGCATATGCTTTTCTACAAAGAAATTAGTATTTCATTAACAGTGAAAATTAGATTCTCTGTATCAGCTGAGGATGTTTTGCAAAAACATACAAGTTTGCCATGAGATTCAAAAGCTATCAATCTAGTAAGCCACTAACCATATGGATTAATTTCATCCAGAAAGATGTAGCATACACAGAGCAATTAACATAATATATGTATTTTAAAATAGTCATTCAAACAACCAAAACTGCCATCGTAGAGTTTGCAGCAGAAAAAAGATGAATAAAATGAATGTGTTTTAAATAAAATAGGGCCAGAGAATAAATCTGAAAAGTGGATTGAAAGGTTAGCACAAAGATTTTATATGAAGCTGGTTCTTTGGTTCTGCATATAAAGATCATAGCTCCCCAGCTATTAATTTCCATTTTATGATCAAAAGCAGCACCTTGTATGACTATCACAGTTATTCTGTCCTCTCAGTTGTAGACATGTACAAAGTGGTATTTTTAGCTACCATTAGGGAATTTGCCTCGATAGATCCAAACCATTCTAGAATACAGTACATTCTTCCTTTAATGCTGCAACCTTTGAGACAACAATAGAGAAATTTCCATTTGAGAAAAATAATCCTGATGAATCCACACCTCCTTCATCATAGGGAAAATTATGTTTACTGTACTTCAAGATCTCAAGATAGTCTAATACCTGGCTTTGTTAACTACATAAGAAAGCTCCCTTGCATAACCAATGTTGCAGAGCCAGGCTAAACTCCATAGGAGAGTTTTGCTTAAAATTAAATAAAGCCTAAGGACAATGCCAGATCATCAGAACTGACCCCTTCACATGCCAGTGAATTACATATTACAGAAATGATTTGTAACATGTCATTAGAGCAAGAACGTTTGTCTATCAAAAGAAGGACTGGCCATGCTGGTGGTAGACAATGGGAAAGATGAGACCTGAATGCTTTAGAAGATTAGGAATTTACTAGAGATATATATTAAGATAATAACAGAAAAAATATAAAAATCCAAGAGCAAATGACTAGCCTGCCCTTCCCAGTATGCCATCTACAACTCTAAGTTATCTTGGATGTTTTGGAAAAAGGAAAACCAAAAATGTTAGAAATGAGGTTAAGCGTGAGAGAAATAAGGACACATGACAATTAGCTGCAGTCATTGTTTCAATGTGGAGACAGAAGAGTTTCGTCCATGTACAGGACCTGTGAAGATGAGGAGAACTACTCAGATCCTCCATACATACCAGTGCAAGAACCATCTTACTCTTTCCAACATGAGGAATAAACTTGACTAAAATATTCCGATATCCATCAGGATCATTATTTCACGCCACAAACCCCAGGATACTGCTAGGATCCTCCTGAGATCAAAGAGACCATCCTTCTCCCTCATCCTACTGCAGCATATCTCATATCTCCAGATTCAATGGCATCTACACAAAATAAAGCTCATTCCAGCCTTATTGATAGACCTATTGAGAAATAAAGCACATTGAATTCTGTAAGATTCACACAGCTTTGTCCTCTGCCTCATCCAGGAAGCCCATTATTTGAACCATCCTTTCTATTACTTTCCATTTTAAACAGGCACCAGAATTGAACATTGTATTTTAGTGGCAAGCCTATGCTGTGTACACAGGCAATACACATTCATTGTTTCTACCCAGAAGTTTATGTTGTGTTCATTCTAGAATGGGAACCAATCTTTCCCCTGAGCATAGCACTCAAAGCAAATGTTGAGGTGATTGCCTACAACACATTAAAGAAAACAAAACAACAAAAAAAACCCAAGGCAAATATTTTCATACATTGTTTTGCAGAGTAATATTACAGGTTTATAATCTGATTCAAGTGATTCACGTAGTACATTCTTGTTCAGACAAGCCCTTTTGGAGTCCACGACTTCAGAAGAATACAGATAAACTGAAGCAAGGTTCCAAGCTGCACAAAGCATGCCTGCCAGCACCAATCCATTCGTTATCATCAGATGCCCCTCCAAGACATCACACCTTATTTTCAGTTATGGAATACCATCAGTTTTGCAGCACTTACCAGTCAAAGTCCCACTACACTGGAGAATCTGAACTTTATCCTGCTATGTGTTATATTAAAATAAACCTGTTTCTAGGATGCGTGCTTTCAAGAAGACAATGTACTGAAATTAAATAAATGGCAAAGATGTTAATTACTTTGTGTTGATATTTAGTGGTGAAAGGGGAAAATGTGTCAAACATTTAATCTTTGTATCCATAAAGCTTGTAATATTTTCTTAACTTGCACTCCTCAGGTTTGGAATCTGCCCCAACTACTTATATGCCCTTTATTATGTTAGTATCTGAGAGTTCTCCCACTCCAAGAACTTCCATCTATAAATCCCTGAGAGTAGCAGAAGAGTCAAGCCAATGAGAATGCTGGCACAGAATAGGCTATATGATATAAGCTTGCAAATAATAACAAAAAAAATTTAACCCAACACATAAGGTGAGGCTACAGTGTCAGGACATAGACAGAGGCAAGAAAACAAAAAAAAAAAATCAAGGCACGGTCTTGAAGAAAACCAGAAAATCAAGTGCCCTGGCATGTGAGCTGAGGAGCTGTGTATGGAGGGTAATGCTGCTCTGCTGCAGATTTCTTACAGCTTTGGAGGCAAGACAAGGGAAAAGATCATTCCTTTCAACTCAGTTAGAGCAACATTGAATAATTGTCTGAGCTGTAAAACAGTCCTTTTGTCAAAACTGCTTCTCACTAATTACTTGCCTGCCAAAAATGCATTGCTCATTCCATTCTTTGTCAGATGTAATTGATGCAAATTTGGTTTTATACCGAAGTATTTGTTGTATACATTTTGTGACATCGCAGTTTGACAGCATGCTATTAAATGACAAGTGCTGTGGTGTAAAAGGAATAGTTATAATGACTATTCATAACTTCTGTATAAACTTGCATTTCATGTCATGTATTTTAGAGGACATGAAAGTCATCATCTTTCACCTTTCTCCTAGCTAACAGAGGTCTCAGACAGGTAAGCAGTCAGAGTCACTACCACAACTTGTCACGCAGAGGTTAATGGACTCACAGGCACAGGAATGCTGGTTGACTGCTGCTATGAGGGCTGTCACTTGGGAAGTGTGCTGTGAGGATGTCTCAGATTTTTCTCAGTGTGTCAGTACAGTGTATCTATTCATGCTTGGCTAGAACTCACTGCACTGTTCCGGGAATCATGGGCATATTTCTCATATAGCATCTGGCTCTCCTTTCAGTGCTTTTTCTGGGCCTGGCCTGTCTGTAACTTGTTCTAGACCTGTTCCTGATCTTTTGGTAGCTGTTCCTATCCCTTGATTTCAGACCCTAACCTTTTTCTAACATGACATTTGATTTCAGAATGTCCCGCTTGACGCTTGCCATCTTTTGAAGAATTCTCACCTGCACCGCCCACAGCCTTCCCATGTCTGTTTAATTTTATGCATCACCCTCCACTCCAGAGAGTAATATTATTAGTGCACTGTCTGGATAAAACTTCACTTTGGTATCAAATGCAATGTTTTATTATTAATAGTAACTAGAAGCAGCATCAGGTGCTGCTGTTAGCAGTGAAAGTACTATCTACACAATCTGAGGTTTGCCTATGAGGTCATCCAGCACCACATTCTCTAACTCAGTCTACATTTCTCTCTATGCACTTGAAGACTATAGAGAAAATCCAGGCACTAATATCACATCAGATAACACTGTATCACACCAAACCTTTCAGCTCTTAATAGATTATTCTTTCTTTTTCCTGGCTCTAGTGCCCCTGCAGTTGTTTCTTATAGCAGTAGTGATCGCATGCAGAAAACACACTATTGCTCTGTTATTTCTATTACACACCCTGTGGAGGTGAAGTGCATCCAGAGAAACACTACGGATAGCAAACACCTTAATCTTCAGTCTCACTTTCAATACCATTCATGGCTCAAATCCTGATGCTGTCACGTCTCACATCCACCTCCTCCATAAAACCAACCCTAACTCCTTGCTAGCAACTTTCATAACATTTTTTACAGGACTAATACTAAACTATGTACACATGTATAATTAGCATCAGCAGAAACACTTTCCACAAAGCTGTACAAATGTTGCTGCCTTTATCTAGCCACCCAGTACTACACTTTATGATCTTTTAACTTTTTTATTGCCTGAACCCTTTAACTTAGTTTTTTAAAGGTGTTATGTTCCCTATACTCCTGCAATAAGGTTCCATTCCTGCCTTAAAAGATTCAACCTCCACCAGGCACAGATAATTTGGGCTTCTGGTTTGATCACAGTGTGCAGTGGGTTTTGAGGAGAAGGATTAAAAGCAAATACATGACCAGGTGCACGTGATCCAATGCTTTGCTAACGTTTATCTAACTGGCTTTTAGCAATTCAGCTATTGCTTTCTTGCCCTGTCTTGAACTTCACCCTTGCTCCTTCTATTCTGTCTTCTGACAGTGAAGCAGTATGGACAGCAGTTCTGTACCCATACTGCTCTGTTCATGGAGGTGCACAGCAGTTACTCCCCTTTACCTCACAGAAAAATTTTGTTTTTTCTCAAAATA
This sequence comes from Laterallus jamaicensis coturniculus, assembly GCA_022605575.1. Taxonomy (NCBI): domain Eukaryota; kingdom Metazoa; phylum Chordata; class Aves; order Gruiformes; family Rallidae; genus Laterallus; species Laterallus jamaicensis. The sequence continues at coordinate 12,350,145 of JAKCOX010000005.1, forward strand.
GCAACTATATGAAATACAGTTGTAAACTGACAGGCAGCCACTGAGAAAGATGAGCCTATATTAAATTATTTGCTAGTAAGTTACTTGAAAAAAATGGGTAGCAACATAGTAGGATCAGAAAAAAAAACCCAACATCAACAAAACATGACCAATGACCAGTGACATGCATGGCCAAGTTCTCCAGCCTGCATTAAGATGGGTTGTTTTCTCCCACAGTGTTCAGCTGACTTGGTAGACAAGGCCTGAAAATAGTCTGATAGGGCTGTCTGTACAAACTGTTAAGTCCTTAGTTCAAAAGTTTCCACCATTAAGCACCCAATGTAAGATTATCAAGGCAGTTTCTGAGAAGTTGTAGACTATTCCCTGTGGAAGGGAAGGATTTGCATTCCAAAAAGCTCAGAAAAATACTGACCTTGAACCACGGACCACTGAAAAAGGCACTGACTTATTAGCTGCTTTGAAGACATGTCCATCTGCAGAACTGATAAGGGATTTCCCATTTTACATTTAAGCCACGAAGTGTTATTCCAATCAGGAAATTGCTTAAGAGTTTGTTCAAGATTTGCTGTGTCTACTACAAGCACAAACATTATTCCTTTCTCCAGGAACATCTCCAGGGATACTTGCAAACAGATGCCCTGATTAATCTGTTGTGAATTCTATAAGAAATTTAAGAGTGACAGAAACATGAAAGATTCCTGCTCATTTTGGGAATATCATCTGGAACAAACCATGCTAAAGCATAAATGGGAGGAAAAGACAAACTGTTCTCCTGAAGAACATTACATCCTTTCTTATCTCTCCCACCATAAATCAAAGAAAGAGTTATCTGTCTCTTACTTTGAGACCTCTGTACCCAGCGGTAGTTACAGATACGTCAAAAGGTAAGTATGCTTGACAGAAAAGGAGCTTCAGGGAAAGCAGTCAGCTGTATCCTGACATGTGTCAGATCCCTTATAAAACTCTTGGGTATGCTAGATCCATGCATTAATTACCTGCAATGGACATCTGCTTCTCAGAAGTTCCAGCCTCCTTCCCTCTCACCCTCTCCACAGATTTTTCATCAAGCCAAGTGAAGGAAAACAGAAATAATTGTACCTGCTGTTATGCTGTTTCTCATCATAAGGGTCCAACAAGGAACAAGAGCTTTCCTATGAATGAACTACCAACTGTAAAAAGGATAAGCTACTGAGCAGAGACTGCCAACAAAATCAGTTTGCCTGAGGGAATGACGATGTCAGAAAGTCAAAAGGAATACAAAACATCTAGACTTATATACAGTCTGACCAACACTGAATTTCTCCAGGTATTTCATTCAGAGTATAGTATTAGCCTTGGCTTATTACTTTATGCAGAGGTGCCAGCCAAGTCCAAAAAGCTACATAGCTTATGAGGAAAAATCCACCTTTCTGTCCTTGCCCCTTGAAGCTCTGTTTCCCTTTCAGTTTAGATAGGCTGGGTAGAGATGGTGCAAACTACACAAGAAGTTTCACCGATGGGCTTTCAAGATGGTTATGAACGTCCTCAAGGACAGAGTTTCTCAGCTGCCTCTTGTTAAGAAGCGGAATGTTTGTCTGTCAAACAGAGCACTATAGTACTGAAGAGTTGCCGAGGTGCACAGCAAGTCCTTGAAAACCTTCTGCCCCTTTAACACATTAGAAAAATAATTCCCACTTCTGGAAAGAAGATAGACTGTTGCTTTTTCCACTGCTGCAAAGACAACTGCTGCTTTTACAACTCCAATATTGGGTAAAACATGACAACACTTACAGCAATTACTCTATCCAGCGCTGTGTTGTCCAAGACAGAACACATCATCCCATGAATCTTCGTTTACATAAGCAGCTTTTTGTGTATATATATATATATTTAAAATGCCACAATAGCAAGAGGTGAAATAGCAGATTTATGCACTATGGATCAGCTTCCAGTGGGGGGAAAAAAGCATACCAAGTAAGGGAAAAATTCCAAATAGCTCAATGCAAGTTTGGGATAGATCCAGTCCTGGCATTATCATTCTTAAAACACAATATTTTCCCTGTTCAGCATCAGAGGCCTGACTTCTTTTTTCTCAGAAACCGTTCAGTCTATGATGGTAGAGCTAGACTCAAATTGCTCAGCATTTCCAAATACCAGGCCCCAGGGAAAAAGCTGAAAGTTTACACCAGTGAATAACAAAGGACCCATGGATTCATTCACTGCTGTCCTTCACACATTACACACTGCAAGTGATTCTTTGGACAGGTCTCTTAATCCTCCTACCTTTAAAGTACAATTTACACAGAGCAATTGATGAGGCTTAATTAAGAAGTCCTACAACCTATTAAGCTGTTTTATAAGATTCATAATATCCTTTCCCCTGGCATCATTCATGCAGAGGAAAATCAATCACTATTTCATAACCTCCATGGAAAGGCAGTGCTGCTCAGGTGTAGACCAGCTCTGACACCACTTACTGTCAGCTAGACATGGGGTAATGCCCAACCCTGTGAAATTTACCCTCCAATACTCTCAAAGCTTGTAATCCCTGCATGTGCTCCTCAGATCTCAAGAAAGACCTCAAGCTGCACTCCGGTACTGAGTTTTCATGCCCAGTGCTGTGGTTTGAGTAAACATTATTTCAAGAGGATTAACCTGGTATTAGTATTAATATTGTGATTACTCCTTAGGTAGTCTTTGTTTTCAGTATGCTGAATTTCTGTTTGTATATGAGTCTGATTCTTTATTATTATTGTTGCTGCTACGGACAGAACTCTTTAATTATTTTTATTAAGTTTCCATCTCAAAGGTTTAGAGACTATCACAATAAAAAAAACCCCACAATAATGGTAAATCCAGATACTATTTGGAACACATGATACAAATTTTGTTTATGTCAGAACATAAACCAGCATGATACTAACAGTGATTCAATTCTGAGATTCTTTTCAAGACTCTCCAATGTACATTATTAGCACCAGGGAAACTATTAAACACCAGGTTCATTTATAAGTACAGTTCTCTCAGTCTGGGGATTATAGTTGGTGCAAGTTACATTTGATAGCTATGGATTTACTTGCAGGTAACTAGGGGAATGGCTTTCCATTTCCTGCCTTCCACCACCAGATACAGTACAAACCTGAATATGAAACATGGGCAAGCACTCTGAGACAAGAAAATGGCGTTAAGAGGCCAAAGTTCATAAGACACTGACTGATCAATTTAATGAGATTTACAGTTTACTCTCTTCCTTCGCAGTTAAAATTCAGCACTTGGGAAAAAAACTCCCTATCCATAAAATTCAAATACTATCTCTCCTTCTCCCCTTATATTCAAGTACTGAAAACGTACTCCAAGGTTTGCAAATTCAGCACAATGTATACTTATTAATCAATAATCCATATAGAAATTGTAAATTCTCTTACAAGCTTCTGGACAATGCTACAAGTAATTTCATAAAAGCCTACAGCTATATGAATATCGTCCTTCATTCCAGTAACTTTTAAATGAGTATGTTAGTTTTATCACAATGTATTTTTGATTCCTTTCTACTGTCATAACACAATCTGAGAGGAACTTCCTTATATGAATGCTGAGAAATTAGGGAAACAGAGCTTGACAGGAAAGCACTAACTACAACACATCTCATGCTAAATTGCAAGAGCTCATTATCACCATACCTGTTCTATGCAGTTTTATGATCTTCAAGGGACAGTCTCAAATCATCCTACAAATATACTTCCCAGTAAGAAAAATAATCATAGCCCTTTGATGAAAGCAGTCCTGAATTAGGTACTTGTGTCACGACACTTCCAGGTAAGGTGCTCCTCTCAGCTTCCTCTGATACTCTTTCGGGTTTTGTTGTTTCTTTTGGGTTTTGGGGGGTTTTTTTTGAGGGGAGGGAGAAAATTCAGCTATCTTATTCATCTGGTTGCATTACATACCTCACAGCAGTTATTACATCTGATCAGCTTCTTCCCAATGGAAATCTATACTACAAATGTTTAAAAAAGTAGTGGAGAGGACTATAATATCAAAAAACCACCTGTCAAATTATTACCACTTAGTTTGGTTTGTGGCTAAACAGAAGGTCATACACAAGCAGGGTGATGGCTCTTCGTATGATTCATTATCAAGTGTAAGCTTATAAAAAATAATGCCTTAAACAACTCAGAGCTAGGGAAATAATTTTTAGAGGTTAAAGTCGTTTTGTTTCGGTTTCAAAATAAATGCTCTGAAAACAAGAATTTACAAAAGAATTGCAATATTTCCTCCTATCATAAAATATCAACACAGACTGAACAAGAGTCAAACTTCATCCTAGTGTTAGACATTACAACCAGTCAGGTCACCTAGAACCTAGCATCAGAATTGAAATTGTTTTAGCATCACTTCAGCAGGCTTCTTGCTACAAGGGCTCTCCATTCTACATAGGTTTATGGCGGTGGGCAAAGGATGATCTTAATTTCTGAGCAGGGTGATGGGGAGTTATCACAATACAGATAAAAGCAGCTGAATTATCTTGGGGGAAGAACGGTGGCGTATTCCCCTAGAGTTCATTTGATGGTTTAGTTATGTTTTATTTAATGCTGTCATATCTGAAACTCAGAACCACAGAATTTTCAACAGAATACTGCTTGGACAGTTCAACAGCTAAGGAGCTTTTTTTAACAGTGCCCTTATGTGGACTCCACAAACACTTGTATCAGACTTAGCTGTCTGTCACATAGCCAGTTTTACATCCAAACAGCTCCAGATGTTTTATATAGTTATAGCTTACATTACCTGACCCTCTGTGCCCACAAGTTCTGGGAATTCTGAATCTACAAATTGGACTCTTGAGAAATTACACCATACTGTAAAAAAATCTCCTAGTCCCAAAAGTAAAGATAAATTTCTACATGGGAAATGAAGAGCCAAGTTCTACAATTAAGTTTAGACTATCAGAAACCACTGTCCTGAAGGGAAGCAGCAGCTGATACAGAATACTAGGGACTCTGGGAAACAAAGTGGAGTAAAAGGACCCAAAGATAGCACTGACATTACAAACTGTCAGCTTCGCTGCACAAAGACAGTAGTTGCTAAAGCGAATAACTTTCTCTGTTGACAGGTAACTTCCTGAAGAACATGTTAGCATCTCATAAGGACAGCTTTCTTTTCCAATCCCCTTTTTTTCCTTCAGTCTCCCCCTCCTTACTAGAACTCTGCTAAATCATCAGGGAGGCAGGAATAAAACAGTTGAGATACTAGTTGTATGTGTTCTTACCTTTTTTTACCCTTGGAGAATATTTAGATAAAATAAGTTTCTCTTGGTTCTTATAATGCAGCACTGCAACAAAAGTATACAATGGTTCTACTTTGCCAAACAGTGTAATGTATTCCCATTCTTAAAGGTTGCCTCCTCACAGTTCTCCAGGAAGTCTTTGCTAATGCTATCCATCTTATACCGACCATTAAAACTCTTGCTTGTCAAAGGATAAAGAATCTTCAAAGACCACATTTGTTCTTAACTAAAAAAATTATTATTAACAGCTTAGTTTATCATGTGGTTTATTTCTGCTGGTCAAGTCTTTACATCCTTACTCACTAGATAACTCATTAAAAACTATGACATTTAAACTTTAGAAGTAAAAGGTGAAATCCTGATGTCCTTAGTAGGTAAATTTTATTCAGACTTAATTCAAGAAACACACCTATACATATGTGCAGAAGAGAAAAATCTGAAATGGGAAGTAACTAGAACAGAGGAATCACTATAGAAACTCCTACTTCATTAAAAACCATTCTGATTTTGCCTCTGTTTTTACTTACTGATCTGAAATCAAACTAAGTGTGGCTTCAAATGTAAGGGAGCCCACACAGACTTTTATGAAGACCTACCTATACTGGTTAAAGCACAGCTGATTTTGAGCAATACATTCTGTGCGGGAATAAATGCTCAGGAGGGCCTGTAGCCTTGCAACATACTTGGTTTAGCTTGAGGCATCTGATTAGTGACGTGGAATATGACAGCCTGAGCTACATTTTGCTTTCAAACATCCTTCCTGAGCCATTTCTGCTGCAGCTTATTTGTTTCCTGAAACTTTCACTAACTACAGCATTCCAGAAAAATTCAGGTGGACATTAGGGAAATCTTTCCAAGAGGAAAGGTAAGAAGTCACTAGGACAATTTGCCTTGATTTTTTGGGGGAAGTGAGGAGGGAAGGTGGGGTTTTTTTTCCCTTCTTGAATCTCAGTGGTATTCCAGCAAGTTAAACATCAGTCAGGAGTGAAACAGGAATAAAGATCAACTCTGTAAGCCCCAGATTTCTGTGATTCAATATGCTCTTCCATCAAAATGAAAAGTTATTCAAGGACAATTCACAGCTGCTTAGGAAGAATAAAAATAGGTCCAAACTGCAAAACTCAGATCCATAATTTACATACTGCAAAAGCTAATGTGGACAAAGATTCAGAAATCTGGATTCAGGGTCCCAGCCCTAAGAAAACTGTGGTGTTACATAATATTAAGTTCTACAAATATTATTTACAGTGAAAAACATGAAAGTGGAGATATTGGACATATCTTGTAGGGCCTAGAACCAAGCAGATAAAAACCCAAACCTTCCCCAGTGGCCCTGGATACAAACGATGAATGAGCTGTACTAATGAGCTTTAACTTACAAGTGCAAATCAGGTTAATTAAAAATAAACTTTACTACGTTACAGTGCTGAACACATCCCTTTTCTTAATTCAAGTACAGATGAATGGCTACAGAAAATCTGATCTATATATGTTCACTGGGTTAATTAAAAGTCATGCCTTCATCTGCAGAATGAGGCAGAATTTTTATTTCTACAAGGGCTGTTGACAACTCAGGATTAAGAAAAATATGAAGGGAAAAAAAAGCATCTGATCTCTGTAGAAGTTAAAAGGTTCTTTGCTCCAGGAAACCTAAAACATAGCTGATGTAAGAAATGTTGACTCACAAGCAAAGAATATTAAAGCTTGCCACACACCCTTCTGCACTCTGGTTTTTTTTCTCTGTGGAGACTACTGCGTGCAAATATGAGCAAGTTTAACTCAGTATGTTGAAGTAGCCTAGTACTAATGCACTCCTTTAATACACTGAGCTACAAACAGCAGAGGTTCAGCCACATCACACACAATGGAGACAAGCTAGTCAAAGGGATCTCTGGCCATCGCAAACAGCTAGATGCCATGTCTCCATCCGCCCTCTGTGTTTATGGGCTGTTGCTGGCACACATCACTACTGTCCACTTGAGGAAAATCTATGCCCCAAATTTAGTCTTTTAGCTTTAACCAGACTTCTTGCCAAGATACTGCAACTTGTCTTTCAGAGCCTGCAGCACACAGCTGAAGATCTGCTACCCTGATTTCTGCATAGCAGGCATTTGCCTGCAGGCACGAACCCACACCTGTATTAGTTTATTATCACTTTACTGCTTAGGAAAGTCAGCAGCTCTGAATGCAAAATGACTAGGTAAATCTGCATATAATTTTTAATATGATCCTGTTGGCAAAGGCTTTAAATACACCTTCAGAAGTACCAGGCTCTCCTTCACCCTTCCAGGAATATTCTTTTAAGAAACTACAAACGATGCATTCCCCATTGTGCTACATAATCTCTTCATACAGAACTGCATGTCAAGAAAAAGGATGGACCTCCTCTAGGTGGGGAAGCCCATAAATCACCTTGTTTAGCAAAAATTCAAGTACAGCCATGTCTTAACTGGCCTCACAGAGGCTCTTGAAGTGAAACCTCACCCAACAGAGGTGGCAATTTTACTATAATGCTTCTGAATCCTTCCCCCCAAATGCATGAAACAGTAATATAAGCACAAGAAAACACAATCTGTATGACAAAATGCTTTTCAAGAATGTTTCCTTCCCTAACAGCTTTGACAAATGTAATGTTGTGTACTCACATCGGTGGGCTCAAAGGAAGTGCCAGGGCAGAACCTCTGAACATCACTGGACAAAGAGGCTGAAGATGGGTGTATAAATGGTGCTGCTACCTAGGGGCCCTCAACTGCCTTCAGTCCAAGCAACAGCCAAAATGGCGAAATTCACATCTAGAAGTGGAAAAGGTTCATTCTTGCTGGATTTCTGCCATTACAATGTGAAAGGGCACTTCAAATACATGGGAACCAGAAATCTGCACAAAGTGAATCCAGGGCAAGAGCAAAAAGTTGGCACCTGTAAGCTCTACCCCAAGCTTTGTTATTCCAGTGGACTATGAAATATAGTCAAGGATGATGAGGACTCTGTTCTAACAAGGCTACAAAATCTATGCTGGTTTATTCATAAAGCTGAGATAATTAAGCAATAATTCCTTTTATATTTCAGCCACTACACTGCCTGTAAAAACAGCTGATTAATTTAACATGCCCTAGAATGCAGAAAACCAGTGCAAAATATGTTTCTTCAAAGTCATACCCTTCACTTAAAGGAAAACTGTAGGGGAGTATAAAACTAATTCAAATCACTATCACTAAGTACAAGAGAAGAATAAACTTTAATTATCTCACTGTTGCAGTTTTTAATAAAGATTTATTAGCAATCAGAACGACAGGAGGTTCCAAATCTTTCAATGCTGTTGTTAAAACAATGAAATGTAAAACCTATTTAATTGCAAAGGAAAGAAATTTTTTAAACAAAACCACAGGTCCTGAATTTCCTGAATATCCATAAATTGATCTTTCTTCTTTAATAAAAGAAGGCATCTATAAGGAATCTAACTGCTGTACCATAGTCATGAGTATACTTTGATTGTGTCCTTATCATTAGCAACCTAAAGTTGATAACCTAAAGCATAGTAACATAAAGATAAATAAATATGCATTTTTGCAACACTTTTTTTGAGGGAGAACCAAACATTTTGGATTTGAACTTTATAATATTTGGGAGACAAATTGGATCATGGTTTCAGATAAAATCTTTTCCCATCAGAAAACACCTGACATTCCAAGTCCACTTTGTCTCAGATTACAGTAAGTTGGCACTCAGGCTGAATTTTGAGTTGTACAGAACTCATCACTTTAATACCAAAACAAAATCACTCAGCTGGGTTCCTACTTAGAGCAAGTGAGTGAGGCTGAAACGGCATTGAAAACTCACTGCTGGCGTTTTTTGGTATTAATAGACATCTCTTGTTGAAAACAGTCTGATTTCTTCTCAATCCTGTCTTGCTCTTATGTGAGATGCTGAAATATACCACTGACAGAGTCAGACTGGTAACTACAACTTTGAAGGAAGCAAATGTACCTAAAGACTGAGTGAAAAGCCTTATTTATGTTCACATGACATGCGCTTCTGAAAGACACATGCTGCAGGAACCTGCATAAGCTAGCCACTCTACCTGAAAAACCTATAATGAAATAAGTGTTGCGATTTTTCCAGGTGACAGAATTGTGTGAACTATTTTGACACACTTTAGATTGTGGGGTTACTTGAAATAGATTATTATCTACCTTTGGACAAGGAATCACTTGGAACTGAAAGATGGAAGCTTGACTGAGTTCCGGTATGCAACGCTAGCTGAAATCTGGTTACGAGTAGGACAAAGAGGGGGGAAAAAAAGGATATAGGAGTATGTTCTCCTCTTCCATTCATTCGAAGTTTCAAGACACATTTTAACAGTTAAATAAAACTTTACTGTGTTTTATTATACTTGAATGTTCAGCTTTGTGCTCAGCTGTTCTGTTTGAGTCTTCCACAATGGTGATGCCTTCCAAAGTATCACCAAGTATTTTGCTACTATTAAGACATGGGACAAGGTTTCAGTGTGATTCCAGCCAGTTTGTTGGGAAAAGCAAGAGGAAGTTTATCTTCATCTCCTCCCATTACTGCCTATTCCTTGGATTATTTAATCTCACTGGAAGGCTGGAGCTGTCCTTCCAAAACATCCCTGCTGTAGAGAGCAGCATGAGGCCATACGGGAATGAGTCATAGGAAAAATCTTTCTCCCACCCAGTCCCTCTCTGCAAAAGGCAGATCCACACTGTGCACCTCTGTTCTGCTCCAGCACTCGGTGTGAGGAGAGCAAAGATGGAGCACAACCCATCAGATGCCCCCTTAGGAATTCTCTGTAAGAGTGGAGAAGACATGCAAGCAGCATTACCCTCCTCTGAGAGGGAAGTGGTCAAGGAAGAGGCAGAGAAGAGACAGGGACAGAAAAGCAGGGTGAAGAATCCTGGTAACACTGGCTGCAGGTGACACTGCATATTGCTGAGAAATTCAGAGCTGCAGTACTTTACAAAGCGGCAGAATAACAATGCTGCCACACTCTACTGGATTCCTAGAAGTAGTTTGCTTTGTTTATACGACACTGGAGGCTTCCCTGACATGGAGGGATAGAGGTATGTGAAGCAGGTGACAGACATGAAAATCCTGACTCTCCTGGAGTTAAGGATGCCAAATTCAGACATTAGGAGACTCTAGATATTGTTCTTGGTCAAAACAGTTGGAAAGATAGTGGAATATACAAAAGACAGAAGAACCTCTAAAAAAATTACATCTCCTTCTGATTTTTTTTCCAATATAAAGAAATCTCAGGTAAGAGAGAGAGAGACAGCTAGGAAGCAGAGCACACTATTGGTCTGTTGTCATTAATTATGCCCACTTATGCTTCAGCACTAGAGAAGCGTGTGACAGAGCACTCAACAGTTTGCACTGTACAATTTCACTAGGCTAAAAACCTCAACAGCATTTAAAATACACACACATTCACATTCATTTCCTAAGCAGTTCCTTGCCAGGCAAGTTTTCTTCAACTCTAATGAGGGCTTCAGAAACAGTTACAGAGTCTTTATGAATGCTTTAAGCAGAAAAGAAATGTCAGGAAAGGTAAAGTAATTAGGCCCTTGGTGTGAAATTAGCTGCTAGACTGCAGCCATAGAACAAAGGAAAAAGTAAAAGTTCTAGACAAAATTAATTGTCTCTCATATGCAGTGATCAAAGATATAAACTCTATAGCACCAGGTGATAGAAAACTTCAAGCCAGTGGGAGAAAAAAAATGTAGCAATCATAACTGCTAATGACACGTACACTTCTGTACACAAAGCTGAAAGCAAAGAACTCACTGCCTTAATAATAGCTCGCTCCAAGGATGAACAGTCAATACTAAACAACACTATGTGTCAATTATCTGCTTAACTGTCCCACATCTATCACTAGATAGATCTTTTAAAGAGTTGCAAACAAATTTTTGCCAGTTGTTTTCCTCAGAAAACAGACCTGTTTATACTCACAATGCATTTTTTCCAGTTTTTCACTACCTTTTTATACGATGCAATAGTTATACTTCATAGCTTGGATAACTGCTTCTTAATTTCTCCCCCCTCCATGGCTAAGAGCAAATTCTTCATTACTTATACTTGATAAAGGAAACAAGCATCTCCACACTACTGCCTGTTAAGTACAGCAACACCTATTGATCTATAATTGAATTAAGTGAGAGTCAATTTTGCTTTGTTTGTACAGATAAGTAGAACCAAGAACTCTTCTGAGAAAAGAACAAAAGACTTTTAAAGGCTATGAGAAAAACAGTTAAAGTAGCCCCTCAGGACATGTTGCAGCTTCAGAAAATACTCCTGCACTGCTGAACTCAATAGGATGTTTAACAGACCTCTGCACGTGCTCCATGAGTTTCTAGCCGTGCAGTCTCAAGCTATTCTGTGCACTCAGAGTGCACAAAACCAAGGCTGCACCAACACGTACAATGTATTTTATGGAAGCAGTGTTACAGAGGCCGCTTCTGGAACTCAGTGCCTAATGGTAATACACATTTCCTCTTTTCCCAAGAGGAAATGTGTATTAACATTTCCACTTGAAAATACTGCCTGTTGTAAATTTCTGTGCTTGTTTTGCATCTCTGGACCTGAGATTGCTCTATGCTCAATCAAAAATCCTGATGCTACAGTGCCAGCGCCGTACAATAACTGTGCCTGTGTCTGTTAATGTTTTACACACTCTAAAGACCTGCGTGCCTACAGCTCCCTTTCACTGTGCAATTACAGGCATGCACAGCAAGTCACACGCTTTCAACACATACTGTGTTCACTGCACATATATGTAATAAAATTGTTCTATCTGATACGCTGGATAGGCATGTCACAGCGTGATCAAAATGAGAAAGCCACTGACAGATGCTAATTCTAAAATGCCTTAACTTTGGCTTTAAAAGCCTGATGGCATTATAGGAGTACTCCATTCCCATGAAAAGTCATGGTGGGCCGAGACCCAGGGCACCTCAGGAAGCCTCTCATTCTCTGGTGATCTCTGCTGATATCGCCAGAGCCCTGGCTGTCCACATGTCTTAAAGCCATTTCAGAATCTTGGCCCAAAAGTAGTGTCACATCAACAGATCCCAGCTAACTGCAGAATAGGAGGTTTTCAAGCACTTTTTTTCTGTGGCCCCAAATTATGCTACCACAAAGGAGTACCCAAAGTCTTCATTACATCAAAGTCCTTGGAACAAAAGTAAGACGTGATTTTTTCCAGATCAGCCAGCATTTACAGCCATTTCAAGGGAGAAGAAAAGGACAGGTAGTACTATTTTGCTGAATATATAATCATATTGCAAATTCATTTTTATCTTTTAGGCCAACAAAGATTTGAAACAGAAGAATCTTAACTTAGTTAGGGTGCCTAACTTTTATGGTTAACTACTAACTACAGTGAATTATTTGCACTTATGTGGTTGTGACTCATGGCCTGCAAAATAATAAGAATCAATAGTCACTGTAAGAAATTTTCGGTGCATTGCCATATTGTCTACTGGAATACAAACTCTTGCCTCCAGCCCCTGCAAAATTTCATCTAATTTCAAGCAAACAAAAATTAAGCCTTAATTATTTGGTTTAGATCCACTGTGGCCTGAAGAGACAGGTACAGCTATTTAAACCCCACATGCCAAAGGGCCCCGCTTTGGTTTCTGATGAAGTGATATCAGGAAAGTGGCAATAAGGTAACACTGTCCTCTGCAGTGCCTGCTGAAATGTGATGCCCTATTGTTAAGCCACAGAACAAGTGCCTACAAACAGCAACAAAAGAAAATAAGCAACAGTCTAATCCAGGAAAGTCTTTGCCCAATGTTGACTTCTCCTTGTCTTGATGTGTAAAATGCTAAGTGAGCCTCCAACACCACACTCAACCCCCAATTCATTCAGTGAACACCCACAATAAGCACTTCCATGATCTCTAGAAACTCCAAGACCATGAAATCAGGATGGGGGGAAAAAAAAGTTAAAGCCTACAGATTTCTAAGCACTTATTAATACTCAACAATTACTTCTTTCTTAATTTTGTATCTAATAGTTGTTGGACAAGGCAAATATTTAAAAATGATGGTGCAGACAGTGCCAAGGATGCAACATTTTCTGTTTTTACTTCCTTATGCAGCTTATTTGTAGCAAAGAGCCCACAGATCCTGAAAGGACATGCCGACAGCTGCAAGAGCCAGAAAAACCTGAAACCCTGCAAGAGCAGTATTTCACCAATTCAGGGAACTTAAATGCTGTTGGGCTTGTACTCAAAACAACTATCCACTTTGTTTATATAGCTTGAATCTACCACAGGCAGGTTGTTCTCAATTGCTTTTTTATATTCTGTAAGAGGATTTAAAAAAAGGAAAGAGAACTAAAGGTACTCACGTTTAAATGTCATTAGATAACAAAATTAAGGATTTCAAAGGTGTGGAGCTCCTAAATTTTCCTTGCAGTGTCCCCATCGGTGACTGGGTTGCACAGGTGTGATACGTTCCTCCTTGGAAATGCTAACTGCCTGCTAAAAGGAGCGGGGAAGGCATGGTCCTCCTGGGGGGAGCAGCCCATGTACATCCACTTCACAACCAGCCCCCCAACTCCACCATGGCATTGAAGCAGAGCCCCTGCCACTTCCCTCAAAACAAACACTAGTCTCACTAGAAAAAAACGGATTTTTTTTTTAAATACCCCCCCCCGGCCCCGACACACACACACACAGGCAGCCCTCCCACCCCTGGAGAAGCCCTGGTTAGCCGTTGCTGCAGAGGCTATGGCTGTGTGTCCCCAGGCCTCCTGTAGCCCCCAAATCCCCCAGGTCTCTCACCTCATTCAGAGGAGCTGCCTCACACACACAGAGAGAGCACACACTACAACTGTTCCTTCCCCCTCTTCTCCTTGCCTTTCTTCCCAAATGCTTCCCTCACCTCCTCATGCCTTCCAGAAGGTTCTCCCGCCCTTACAGGGAAACAGCCCTGAGGCGCTTTGGCAGGAGAGGCACAGCTAGCTGTGACCCCACACATTGAAGAATAGTAATTCTGAGATTATCCCAAAAACCCTCTCAGTCTGTCTTTGAGGAAGGTGGGTTAGAGAGCTCCGTGTGTAATGGCGGCCACATGCTGAGTGCTGGTGGTGCAGAGGAAGGTGCGTTAGAGTGCTCCGTGTGTAATGGCGGCCACATGCTGAGTACTGGTGGTGCAGAGGAAGGTGAGTTTTCAGCTCTCTCTGGGAGCTTTCTCTTTCCACTTCCTCTCAAGCTACAAATTAATTTACCAAGGTATACTGAAAGACACCAATTCTCTAGATATTAACAACATTCTTGCCTGCATATTCTGTGTGTGACGAAGCAGCTCCGTGAGGCACAGAGGAAAGCTCCTGGATCTGTGGTTTTCCTCTGCTGTGCTGCTTCCTCTGGCACCAGACCCAGTACATACTTCTTCGCTTGCCTTCGGAGGGATTAAACTCAAGGCTGCTTTCCTTAGTGATTACATTTGAAATAAATATCTGGAAGGACTGAGAAGCTAAAAAAACCCCAACAACCAACAACCCTTCACCCTGTCAGAAAAGAACCCTTATGTGTTCAATCCCAAGATGTCTGATATTCCTAAAGGGAATTTTGTTTGGGACGATTGCTAAAACTGTCTGCTTAAATAGCTATTCCACTGCTGTTGCAGTTCTTAGTGTTTAAATGACTAAGAAGTAGAGGTTTCTGAGAAATATGAATATTTACTGACAGGCAGCAACTCCTAAAGAGCGAATCTTTTAATTATATTTCCTCCTTCGGTATGAAAGGAAGCCATTTTGTCAGGGCACAGGCCAGGGGAGATTCGCGGCAGCCAACCTTCTACCATATGTTTGAATGCCCTTGCTTTTTATGGCCAGGCAGATGTGAAAAACACCAAAAAATTTCTTGCCATCATTGCTGTAAATATTCTGTAATTTCAGTGAAAGTCTAAGGCAACTTCTTATGCTTCCTTGAGACTCTGGGAAGTAGGTCCCTGAGGGGAGGAATTCAGTATCTGGTATTCATGCTGCTGCTTTATTTGGCAGTCTAATCTCACAATCTGTATGTTCAAAGCAATGCGGCTGTTCATCGTTTCTCTTCAAATGGCAGTCCTGTATTCCCTCCCATTGCCTCTCAGTGTCACTTGGCTGGCAGGTGTCTGTACTGACTGTACCCTTGTGCTCTCGGTGTAGCTTTCAGTGACAATGGTTTTTAACCCTTGCAGGTTAAAAAGTTAGGCATTACAAATCAGCACATGCTATGCTACTGAACTAGCACACAGAGGAGGAGCCAGTAGAGTCCCTGCATGAAATTGAAAAGTATTTTATGTATCTTTGATTTTGAAACTTCCTTTAACCCAGTAAAAATTTATAGATAAGCAGTTTGACCAAATGCCAAATTTCAGTATTACTGTCTTGTTTGCAATGGATTAAGGACGACAGTAATAAATTTATTTACTTTTAATGCCACTCCAGAGTGAATGTTGTTGCTGGCTATGCAAGTACTTCCTGGTTATTAAAAAGGGGTTTTGGTATTGAATTTTTGCAGGCTGGCAACATAATGGAGACTTATCCAGACAACTGGTATTCACCTCTTTAAATCAGTTTTTATCTCACTTTTCCATACCTTGAGAATTCTTGGAAATATTCTTGGAAATACCTATTCTAATACATCTGAGGCTCCTCTCCTTGCTTTTTTAACAACAGCTTTTTTTTTTTTTATTTCTTTCTTTCCCCCCTACAGCTGAACAACACTGACAGCTGGCAGCTGTTATAGCTAGGATTCAGACACTCCAAATTTGACTGCAGGAGTCTAACCTAAACTATTTTTCAGAACTCCCTATCTAGAAAGAGATCGACATCTTTAGAGGACAGTTTACACATTCCTTAGTCGGATTTAAGCTATCTCTGCTTCTGGCCACTTCTCTTCCGGAAACCAGACTAAAATTAGACAACACAAGCTAGGTGACAAAAATCCATGCCTCATTGCCCAATTTAACATAAAAATCCTGACCATGTATTTCAACTTGATGGTTTTGAATTGTCTATCTAAATCTAAGGATTACCTTACATGAACCTGACCTGAGGTATGCTGCACAGTGCTACTTCCTAAAGATGATCAGGCTTCAGCTTGTATTTCTCATGCTAAATGATTTGGATTCAGTAGTCAACACTGAATAAAATAACCACAGCTAGTGCAGAACGGTAGAGGAGACCAATGCTCTGAAAAATCTCACAGGTCTTCCTTACATGTCCCACTAATGAGTCTTTATGCATGCATGGGGGGTCTTACTCACGATCAGATGGAAATTTCCCTGAGACAAACTGACAATGGCCTTGGGATTTTCCTTGCCTTCAACCATACAGAATTATCTGGAAATATTTTTCCTGATCCATGACATAGCACAAGGGCTCAAGGCACTTAGGATAATCACTGGGTTTTGTGGTCAAATAACTTCATATTTCTGTAAAGTACTTTAGCCTAACTAAAGTATTTGGGTTTAAAGTGGCCGTACTTTATAATACAATGCATGGAGGAGTTAAACATCTCTTCTGGCCTCAGGCCTTAGGAAACTAAAGAATAATGTGATTTGGAGTGGGATTTTGTAACCACTGGGAATTTGTAAACAAATTTTTCAGTGTTTAGAGAGATTATGAATAATTCAATAATTCAATTAATTTTATGATTCAACTTTAGTCCAGAAACAAGTTACTGTGAAAGTGCTTTGATCATGGTATTGGTTTTGGTTTAGTGTAACTAATACACTTACTTGACTTTATGGCTGCTTTATTGCAACCAACTCCTTCCAGACAGGTGTGGTTGCATTATAAGTACTTACTTCCACTTTCCGCAGTTATGGACATAACAGGAAATTGCTGGTTTTGCCTAAGGCACTTGGATACACCTGTAAAATCCTTTGTTTCTAATTTTAAGTTCTTCTATCAGTTGTGATAGGATCTGACATGACAGAATTTTTTCCCCCAATATCCACCTAATTGGACTATTGTTTGTCTTGTTCTCTTTGTTGTGTTAAGTTCTGTTATAAAACTCTCTGCAAGGAATAGAAACAGTAAATGAATTATCAACTAGCTACAAATACAACTAAGAAAATACTGAAGTATAATAAAGAAAATATCCATCTTAAACAAACCACTTCATTTTAACAATCAAAGCAATGCAAACATGTATCAATGTGTGGAACTCATTACAATTTCTTCAGCTGATCAAACAAAGTAGCATGAGATTTAGATTGCAGTCTGGGTTCTGCAGTGGCAGTGTATCAGGTCTTGCATCAATCAGCTGCAAAATCTCAATACAGTTAGCAACTCTGATAACTGTGATCAGTAGCATTTTCACTCCTGAAGTCCTATGTTTCAACCTCAAGAATGTATCTTTGCAATGATGTTAATTTGCTGTAGGATAAGGCACAGAGAAAAAAATGTGTGATGTCTCTGTATTCCCACTGGTGCAGAATATATATACACATAGTTATGGAGAAAAATATATATTATTATGCACTACACTGGTCCCCTTATGCCTTTTGCCCTTTTGCTTTATGCCCTTTTCTAGACATTGGAAGAGGATGAAAATAATCATCTAATAAAACTCGTAGCAAATACCAGATGAAGTAATAAAGGAGTTTAACATACCACTGACATTCCAAGGTCAAGCTCCTGTGACACGGATTGCTTTAGGAAAGCCAAGGTACGTGAGCACGAACATCCAGCTGCTTAAAATAGGAACAGCTATAACACACTTCCATCTACCTTGTGTGCTGAACTAGAATTTAAGTTGCACTGCTATTCATATTCATTTTGGTGTTTCAATAATGCATTACAATAATGGCAGATATTATGACACATTTCCTTGTCAAACATAGTCTTGTACTGAGCAGTGCACTGGGACAAAACCATTGAGGAAACTGTTGAAGTGGAAAAACAAAAGTCTTTACCTCCACGCAAGAGGCTGAGCTTGCTACTCTAGGTTTTAAGTTTTCAGCGCACTGATCAAAATGCCAACACCCAGATACTTGAAGATTTCATGATAGATTTGGCTAATTTTCCTAACTTTAAAAAATTTGTTTAGTGTCTGATTTCAGATGGAATGAAAGGTGGGTTTTTCCCCCAAATAAGTAGTACATTAGATATAAATTCTCCACTGACCTATGGCCCTAATGAATCTTAGGACAAAAAGGCAATACTGAAGAGTGCCATACCTTATGTTCCAACTAATAATTTTTTTGCTTGATTAACTGATTTTAAAATTTAGATAAAGACTTCATAAAAAACCCTGGGTTGTGTTGCAAATAACATTGACATAATGTTATTTAGAAAACACTTTTTTTTTTTGTTTTCCTGTTGTTGGATTGTATCATCCTGTTTTTGTTCCATAAACACAGATTAACTTCCTATTTGTGGGTGCATGCTCTATTCTTACAGCATCTGCACTTTACTGGAGGAACAGGTAATTTTCTACTAAAGGGTAAATGAAGTGTGCGCTCAGAAATGTGAAGTTTATCTCTGTTCATCCTGCCTTGTATGCAAGACCTAAACCTGAATTTAAAGAAATGGAACAGAAGAGTGAGAACAAAATGTGCTCTGTGTCTGATAGATAAAACAAACGCGCAGTTTGAAGAAGGTAAGTGACAATTATACCTGAAAGTTTCCTGAACTGCATTTGATTATCCTGCAGGAAATTAGGTGGGTAGTTTCTGATCCTTTTGGCTCATGTTTAGAATAATTTTGTTACAGGTCTTTTGCTTTGCCTCTCTTTCTGGAATCCACATTGTAACTTTGCCTTCTTAACAAAGTTTCAGGAAAACTAATTCTAAAACATGCATCTTTCAGGCCTTGGGGAAGCAGGTGCTGTGCTTAACATAGCCTACATCTGAAAAGGCTAATCTACCATATTATCCCTACTCTGTAATATAATCCGAACAGATTCAATGAGCCTATGTTTTGCTGAAGTCCCCTGGATTTGCAATTGGATAGGCATATCAAAAGCAAAGCTGTCATGCAAAGTTTGCCCTTGGTGAATCTGATCCCTGATTTGGAGGCGTCATCTAGTAGCGTGACTGATCAAAATGCATGTCTGTAATATTCACTGAGCCTGCATTGACTTAATTTTGAAAGACAACTCTATTGAGTTCTGCAAATCCTCAAAGGGTGAAGCTTCTACAACAGTTCTCCTAACCCAGCTCTCCATCCAGGTTCCCAAGTTATTGTACAAAGCAGGAAACTAGATTATAAAAAATTCTAGCAGAGAAAAACTAAGTACAGAAAGATTCAAGTGGAGTCATACTGCTGATAGTGCTCAGGTTTTACTGAAAGATGGATGATTCAAACTCACCAGAGTATCTACTCAAAGAAGGCATTTCTCATCTATCTAGTTACCTTTTGCAATACCATCCTTTCTAAGAATGTGAACTCCTGTATCACTGAGTAGATCCTTAAGCATTAATTCAAGACAAGAAGGGGTAGAGCAAGACCAAAAGGTCAGGCTATTTAGCAGAATGCAGGATTATGACAGCTTTAACAATCCAGAGAGATGCAATCACAAACCATGAAAAGAGTCATTCAAAGATTTTCAGATGCACACAGCTCCAAGCCCAGCTAATATGTCACCACGTATCTCCCAGACCAATGTCCCCAAGTGAGGCTTGCAGAGCAATTAGTTAATCTGTGTTTGAGCACATGATTTTGTTTAGTGTCGTTACTGAGACACCATGGCATCAGTGATCAAGGGCTTTACACGATCCATGAGGCATTCGGGGTAAACCCTTGGTGCTCAAACTGGTGCAAGGATCCTGATGTAGATCTGGCTGCTGCAAGTGGAGCGCACCTGTGAGAAAAAGGGTCTGTCTGTAGGCCCATCATTAAATGAACTACTCATTTTCTAATTAAAAAACCTCAACTAAGGTATAAACACAGCAGGATCAATAAAGATTGTGTAATATTTTAAATATTTCAATTATCACAGAAAAAATTAGGTTGCATGAAAACCCTAGTCCCAGAGACTAGGTATAGGAGATAATTAAAAGGAGTAGTTGGTTGGAAAAAGAATCCATCATTAGGAAGTATGCTATTTAGGGCACTAATCATAGTAAAAGATAATTTTGAGATAACATCACTGTAATTACCAGACAAATCCATTGAGTTGGTGACAGAAGCTTCCCTTCAAATCCTGTCACTTCACAGCAGTCTCTTTCTCCAGACACTTAACATCCATGGGAACTGGAAGTTGCATGTCAAACACAGGAATTACTGGGAGTTACCTGTGATGAAGGCTTTGCAGAAGTCAGTGTCAGGTATGGAGTCTGCTTCATGCTCTTGAACAGAGCAGCTGGGAATCTTTTTTAACTCCAGAATTGCCCTTCACGCAGATGGTTGGTTGTGTGCCTGTGTATGCAGAGAGTTAATAGCTTGACAGGCATTTTAGTGCCATGGGACTGCTAGAAGCTGTAGTATTTTCTTCTTAATGATGTCCAAACAAATTATCTGTTAAAAATAAACTGTGTGGTAGCACAGTGGGAAACAGAATTTAGCAGGCGGAAGATCAAAAGGAATTAAGTGCCAGAGCTCTGGCCTATGTGCTCGTAAAAATTGATTTGACTTAATAAGTTTAATGCAAAAGGGAATTGCATTGTGTGCACTGTTTTCCTGTTGATTTTTAAAAAGTGTGGGAGCACATCTTCCCTGCTGATGTCCATTAACTATGCCCATGAATACATAAGCATATACTGGGTTTCACTTTTTTTTTTTAAACTCTTATCAGCATTTTATAGCTAGGCACACTAACTTCATTCTCACAAAAAACCTGCTAACAAGCTGCTCCGTTCCACTCATATGAAATGCTTACTTCTTTTTCCCATATTGATACTGAAAAAGGAAAAGCCCTGATTATTTAAAAATTATTTTTTAACCTCCTGTTTCAGCAAAGTGTGGAGGTTGTATAGCAGAAGGTAAAGGTAGGTGTTGTAAGTACTATTTAATATTACTTAATGGTATTTTTGGAATTTTGGGTCTTTTTTTTTTTATTTCAGGGTGAATATTAGCTTGGTTTGCATCAGAACTTCCTGTGGAACAGTCAAATACTTAACTTACCTAAGCAAGCAAGTGCTTTCTGCTTATCTTAGGCCTTGTAATCAATCTTTTAGAGGCCTTTTAATCTTTGGATGGAAAATCAACACTCAATCCTCATCAATCATAGAAAAGATTGCCTTAATATCCTTCCACTCACTTCTTGCCTTCTTGGTTAACACTTTCATAGTGAGAGCGTACAAAGTGGTGTGACCATTTTACTGCAAAATCATTTCAGCTGTATGAGAACGTATGGGCATACCACCTGCTTGGCCAAGCAGCCACAGCTCTTAAATAATCCCGTCATTTGTTCAAGGGCATTATTCACACATACACATATATATACATATATATATACACACAAACAAACTGGCAGTCTGTTTCCATTGTAGCTGCTACCACAGTCACAAACCAACAAAGTATTTAAACTCCAAGCATAGGAAGTGAAAACAAAGACTGAACGCAGTCTAAAATGCAGAGCTTAAGCTGCGACATGATCTTCCTTACCTGTCCTTGGTAGTTGGAGATCTCTTTGCTCCCTGGTTCTGTCATGTTTATCTGCTGTTTGATATACATCCCCCACACTTAATGCTGAATTCCATGACACAGCCATCTAGCCATACAGTTGCTGTAATTTATGAGAATCCAAATGCCACTGTGTGCTATGTGGTGGTGTGGTTGTGCTTGTCCACTGCTCCCCAACACTGAAGCATCTTGGAACTGAGTGCTAAGGAGCCTAGGATTTATTGAGAAGTTTCTTTTGGGATTACTCATCCCTAGTGAGCCTGGTTGAGAGCTGCCATACATATTACAGGGCAGGGAGCAGAATTTGGCTGCTGGAAACAGTCCTCTGTGTGTGTCACATATTAGCATCTGTCTTAGCTTTGTCACAAAGAGTCTTAAGTTGCTCTCTGGAAACAGAACCAGGAACCACAGTTCTGAAACAAAGTCCAGCCATGCGAATTTTTCTGAATCCTCTCTCAAATCCTGGTCCTTGGAGTATCTCACCTGAAGTGCCCCATTTCCGAATGCTTTGCTTGTGACTCATGACTTCAGGATCAGACCTTAAAGACTTTTATCTGTTCCAAAATATGTTAAGCTTTACACGAAAAGAATATCTCTAAGGAGTGATTATCACCCAAGGGGCAAATTCTGCTGTGGCCATCAGTGCTTGTGTAAGAGACTTGTTCTACTTCTGTTCAAGTCAGCAGTTTAAACTGCTTTGTCCTGTAAATTACAGCAGTCACAAATTATTCTTGCATGAAAAATGGATATCCACGTGGACCTTGCTGGGGAAAGATAAAACGAACACAGCAGTATTTTTCCCTTGTTCTCATGCTGTTATTCTCACAGCCTTGCACCCACAACCCAGCACTGTTATGGCAGGCACTTAGGGAAACTGATTGCTTCTGGTGCAGAATTTGTCCCTTGCTTCCCCCTCTTGCTACCCCTCAGTTGTACACCTTTAGTTTTCATTGGAGACCCAAAGACACACATGCAAGGACCGCAGAGGAAGTGTATTTCTCCTTTTTCACCAAATAGGGCTGTACTTGGACAGCCTACACAGAAATGCGTGGGGTCTGTTTGTCTGAGCAAAGCAGCAGAGCACAGACCCGCTTGCATCTAGACCCTTACTGCCCTTAATTGCATTAACAACAGCTGTGACAGAACTACTAATGGCTGTACTCCATACAAGAGTCAACACAAAGTGCAGAGGAGAGCTCCCGCTGACTTATCGAGCAGAAGCAGCATTTGTGTACATAAATTCTCAGGGCCAACAATGGACACCCCAGTGCAGACCACTGCAGACCAAGGTTCAGAAACATCAGGTCATACTTCTGCTCAGGAATGCCCAGAAGAAACTTTGTAAAGTGAATTGGTGAAAGCGTATTTTTACCATCATGCTATATCAGCTTTTTAAAGTTGTAGGTTCTTTCTCCTGTCTTACATAGTCATGAGAAAAATGCAGTTCCCAATTGACATGGAAGATAAAATCTGTAAGCACGCAAAGTGAGACAAAGTATTTTTAAAAGACTGTCACTTTTATTAGTATGAGACAAAATCCCTAGGCTGAATACTAACAGCTTTATAACTTATTACCATAATAACCATTAGTTCCTGGTGCTTTCTAAAGGTTAGCAACAGCCTTGCAGGCAATTAGCATCTCGCTGAATATATCACAGTAAACCAGCTAAACATGCTAACATATAAACAGAGAAAGCAAATTATGCAACAACCTTCTAATCATAATATAAATAATACAGAAGGTGAGTTACATTTTATCATATGCCCCAAAAGAAGGCACATTTGCTACATTTCCACTAACCATGGAGAACTTACCTTCCACTGTGCTAAAAGGTCATATAATAAATGTAGTTATCAACAACAGCATTAAAAAACCAAACACAGAAGCAAACCTGTACTTACTTCCCAAGCTCTAGAATCTAGCATTAAGATGATATAGACAAAATACCAGCCAAAGCATCCCACGTCACCTTTTTAATAGTCTTCATTATGAAAGATGTTGGTTCCACCTCTGCTTCACTGAGTAACTCTCTACAGATAAATAGCTATGTGAAAGGGGTTTCCTTACAAATAGGTGAACATTTTGTCTTTAATAAGAAAATGCAGGACCCACCTGGTTCTGAGATGCGAATTGTGGTAAGACTAGGAACAATAGGAACAATTAACTTATGGTCATTGCAGAGTTTTTAATGTTTTATCAGAGCTTTTCTGTAATACTTGCTTCTAGCAGTGATGAGACCTGTGGGTGGGGATCACGCACAATCTGCCCTCTGGGCAACACCACCAAAATGAAAATGAAAACTGAAGAACAAACAAAAAAGTCAGAAACATAAAAAATAAACATCACATTTATTTAAATAAAAATATACACACAGTGTACAATGGACATGGCTTACAGACAGCAATGAAACAAAAATGCTGAAATATAAAGAGAGCTGAATTACTACTGTAGTTGTGCTTCACTTCTCTGAACATACACGTGCTATGGACTATAGTCCTGTTTATGCTACTTATACATAGCCCCAACGTGCTCCAGAGTGAGAGACAGGAACCTCATAGGGAACAGCTACACAAAACGAAAACAAGAACCAAAGGAATTTTGGATTTTAGAAAATAATATTGTTCATCAACAAAACAGAAGCGCTGAAAACTTTTCAAGTATTTTGCATGCAAGGAAGGAGTACAAAACACTGCTGCCAACTGCGAGAGAGGTAAGAGCAGCACAGTCCAAATCTCACCACTCCAAACCCCAGAGATCCAGGGCAGTCACAGTTGGATTTCCACTGTAAGTCTTTCTCACTGTCAGCATGCAAACCCATGCTTTATGTTTCAGCTCTTTGGAATACAGATACATTAGTTCACATGTCCTGTATTTTATTTATTCCAAAGTATTAAATTTCATGTTTATTTGAGGGAACGTAAGTTTTTAATCTTGGATCCTGCTGAAATTCATTGTTATGTTACTATTCAGCAGATGCTATGAGAGATAGAGCAAATAAATGTTTGAGTGCTGCAGAGTGTAAGCTGAATGCTCTGTCAACACAGCAGTAGATGCAGTGTTCTAGAGACTGAAATCTGGGAATTTTTTTTCCTTTTCTACTTTAAAAAAGCATTCGTGTGATTTTTTTTTCTGAAACATGCCATTGCCAAGGTAAGGTTGTGTTTTGAAGAGTAGTAGATTATTTTAAAGCACTTTGATTGTAAACATCTGCTTTTAAGCTGCAAATAAGTGAAAAGCAAGACGCAAATTCGTGTCTCATGGCATTGCCTGTACAGTACACTTCTTTACAATAAAAATAGCATAAATAGCAATATCAATGAATTCAGTTTACAACATAGCCAACTGACACAATATACGTTTAAGACTGTTAACTGTTTACATACATTAGTTCACGCAAGTATTTTTGCTGCAGTTTTTAATATGATTTCTTTATTACACTGGTTGATGTTCAGTACGTTTTCTGCTTTTTGTAAGCAGACTATAGGATTTCCAGGAACTTGTGTTTACAATAGAAATAAAAATCAGCTTATTTTCTGAAGCTCCTAATAGACATATTATATAGTGGGCTTCAAAATATCTTGCATTTCTTTACACCTAAATTAATAGTAATGATAGAGAATGCGATTACATTTTATTTCACTGCAAATAAGCAAATTTTCATCAGAACTGATCAATTCAGACACAGAAAGTGTTTGTTAATTTCCTTATTCGCTTATATAATGCCAAAATTCAGACAGTATAAAAATTAATATTACAAAGGACTTCATTAAGGCTCCGAGATAATGTTTTGTTACAGCTGTTCTCCTAAAATACTTCTTCTTTATAACATGTACATTGCTAGTATTCCAGCTTCACATAGAAAAAAATCAGATAACATAATTAAAGATTTCTGGTTCCTAATTGCTCCATAAAAGCCAAAGTATAAACATTAACAAATTTTAAATTCCCCAGAAGAAAACTACAGAAAAAAAGTCCTGCCTGCTTAGTGTTAGGCCTCTGCCTGTTATGTATTTCAGCAGTATACTTTGACTTTCCTTATTTTTTTAGGCATTGTATACCCACTCTCTATTTAGACACTAGGCTGTGGTACAAAGCCCCCCTATAGGTGTGTAACGCATTGCACACAAATATTCAAAGCTAGAACCCCTTATTTTGGGGTTCCTTGAGGCAGATCCTGATGACTTTATGCCTACAAAGAATGTCTTCGATAAGACAGGATTTGGCTTTAGATGCCAGTTTTATTTTTGAAAGTTCATCTTCTAGCCCTTGAGAACTGCCCTAGCCTCAAAGCAGATTATTTTATACCTTACAAAAATGTTATGATAGACATGGAACATTTTCTGTGAATCCACCACCAAGATGAGTATGTTTCCTTTAACACTTTGCAAAATAAATGGTGTAGCCTTCTTATAAAAGTTAATTTCCTTGTATCTTAAATATAAAGTTAACATGATAGTCACAGTGGCAATTTAGAACCCAAGTGGGATTAAAATGCTGAAGAAGGATCTTGTGAGTCTACTTTCCTGATAAGAAGGAAATTTATAGAACTTCATATTTTGAATGTGACAGAATGCCCGTGGGATGATAAAGAAACAAAGAACTATAGGAACCTCTAGTACCCACCAGTGACTACGATCCCTACATGGACTTTTACAGATTGTTTCAGACTTACTGTAGGAAGGCAGGCATCCGCTCTTGTACATCTGTGGGACTGCTTCAATGGAGAACGAGGAATTTATTGCTGTTTCTAAACTGTACATGCAGGCAGTTTTTAAGCTAATAAGAATGGCAGATAGCGAGGGCTGGTGGAACAATCTGGCAGTAAATAACATTACTTTCATAGGAAGAGTTCCATAAATCCCCCAAAATGTTTTGTACATTTTTATAACATTTGTATAATGTTATAAAGACCCAAGCAAAAATTGATGCACCTGTCCACCCACCCAGTGAGTAGTTCTACTTCTGCTGGTACATGACAGGAAAAAACCCCAAGGCATTATATTCTCATCTGCCTGAGCATCTCTCTGATGTAATGCCAACCCTTCTGACACCTATTGTTGAAGTAATACATTCCAGAAGAACAAAGAAGTCATTCATGATAGCACATTAAATCCCAGAAATAAACAAGTGCACCTAAACACTATTTAAATTACCTACTTTACTTTGAAAAAAGTTCCAATTAATTAGGTAAATATATATTTTTTACATATAAATTCTTGGCTTCACTGAAGTCAATGGCTACTGGAACAAGGACCTGTTCCTGATGTTCTCCAACAAGCTCCAATGCCTGATCTTGCAAATTTAAAAGACAGATTCAATTTTATTCACATGAGAGATTTCTGTCCAGAAACAGGCATTAATGGATTAAAAAGAACAAGCTCTACCTCACGGAGCATCGAGGTCTCTTTGACTTCCACAGCAGCAAGCAAACATTAACTTCTTTATCCATGGCAATTACGCTTTCCTACAGACGCCCAAACTCCCAGTGCAGTTTCATTAGTATAAAATTCTCACACTTCTCCTCTAGATATTTTTTTTTCTTCAGAATGAATGCATTACATAAAGGTCAGTAACCAGCAAATACTTGGGTTTTTTTAATTGTATTTCTCTCTGGGAGGCAGAAGGCAGCAATAAATAGATACAATTAGAAAACACAAATTTTCTTTGCAAGACAAATTCCAGGACTAACACAAGCTGGCAGAAGCATTAACGCTCTTTTTTAAAGCTGATAGTTCTTCATCCTAGAGTGTCTACAGGCTGCATTACAGATTTGATATAAATCAGCTGCAGTGGCTAACTAGTCCTCATACAGCAGGTTACTCATCATTATAACATTTCCCTTAGGCTCTGTAAAAACACACGTTCTTATAGCCTAAAGATACATTAACTCTCATATATACAACTAATTTTCCCTACCACTAAAGAAAATTTAGTTTTAAGGGTTTACAGTAAATGGGAACATGACAGGTCAAATTCAGGTCACCTTATGTGAAGAATTAATGCCCTGATTTCAACGTGATTTATGTGAAAGTCAAATAAGTGGTATTTGGCTGTGGTACAGAAAGCCAAGAATAATACATCCAAATGAGCTGTAAGGAATCAAAATGGAATTACTGAAATTGCAGGCTGTAATTACTAAAAACATATTATGGAGTTACCATGCTTATGCAAAGAAGCTAAATGTAATTACCAAAATTATATTTAGCCCAGGTATTAACATTAGCATCTTTCATAAACACTTCAGTGAAGGATTTGATCATTAGCGATCAAGACTGTGGCACCTTGCTGGTTCCAGAAAACACTATTTCCAGCAGAAGAGACTCCTTACATCAAATCTCAGGTTTTGGTTGGGAGTCGGAATGCCACCTTCCAGGCTGCTAACCTCAGTTCATACTGCAAATGACATTTCCCCTTTTTAATCTTCAACAAAATGACCCAAACAACTAATTTCAGCTGGCTTGTAAGTCACACTAGGCTTCAACTTCACAAAGAAAAGTTGAATATATTTGGTTTTGAGACTATTCAGTCCGTTGCTTTTTCGTTATATTTTATTTCATAGTGACTAACTGGAGTTATTTTAATGTAAAATGATAAAACCTGATAAAAATAACACCTCAACTGGTTACACATTCCCAATTAATAAGTCATAAACAGCATTTTTAATATTCACTAATTAGCATGATGTATGTTCCTGATTACATTTTTTTAAACTTAGGTGTCAGCTTTTCCATATGTCCCTTCTGGAGGTCTGTAGTACTTTGGGAAAGCCATCAGCTGTATCATGTTGAATGCATACTTTCTGCATTTGACATTCTTCAGTACATTCTCTATGCGGCATCCTTCTCTAGTGAAAGGGGGAAAAAGTACAACTTCATGAAACACAGAATAAATAAATATGCTTTATTTGTTCATTGCAGAGTTTCAGCAACAGTTGAAGTAAAAATAACAAAGATTCAACTCTACATTTTTGTTTTCCACAAGTGATGATACATCTTACAAAATTAAATCCAAGGCCAGGCCCAGTACAGTTATTGCCCTCAGAAATAGGTGATAAGATTTTTTCCCCCTAATATATTTGCCCTTGAGGTTTAAAGTTTAGTAAAAAAAAACTTTAAATACTCTAATGATATACTTTGTTCTAATTCCAGAAATATATTTGCCTTTTAAACCTTCTTATACTTTTTGGAAATTGTTCACTGTATGCGTCAGAGTACACATTGCCCTAAAAATGTGTATTCTAGCAATAAGGCATTTTATTAAGTCTGGCCCTAGAGATTTGTTTCATCTCTGCTTCACTTCCTGTATGTTTGGCTTTGCAATGAAGAAAAAAAAGAAAAAGAAAAAAGAGAGAATGGCTTTTCCAACAGCCCGATCCAACTCTCTGCTTTATAAAGGAAGGATGTTTGTTCACATACAGTACAAAAGTCACAAGTGCCAAAGTGGTGCATCCAGACATAAACAGGACTTTGTTAAAAAGAATATAAAAGTGTCTTGAAAGCAAATGCAACTAAAGCAACAATTACAAACAGGTTAACTTCATTACAAAACAGAACTTACTCTATTCCATTTAGTTACTTGACAGAAAAGGGTTAGTTGTAGCAAAGTAATAATCAATTGTTAAACAAAAAAGATCGCATCAGCTAATAACAATGAAAATAACACAATGAAAGTCAAGTCTCACAAACCACCACCCTGCAGTACTTGTCTAGGGGTTAGTTTGTGCTGTGCAAATTCATTTTTAGGTTGGGTTTGTTTTTTTTTTTAAGACTACTCTGGAAAGAGGGGTTCATAGCATTCAGGATTCCACATCATCTTGTATACAGTGACAGCATTGTAAGTGGGCTTTCTTTGAGCTAAGTACAGTGGGAAAGTTTTACCATGAACAGAAAGAGCAAATCAATTCACTCAATGCATAGTATACTTCTTAAAGTTCAGAAGAAAATAACAAAACCATGGTACATTTCAGACATTTGTATCTTAAAGACAAATCCTTGGGGTCTGAGATTGTAGAAATATTACAGTGTAATTCCTTTTACTAAAGTTAGTTTGTTGCTGTTTGTAGAAAAGAAAGGAACACAAGTGAAGTTTATTGATATTTGGCTAATAGCAAAGCAAGACTTAAAATAAGCCACACAACCAGCAAGTGTGAGCTGACAAGCAGCAAGGCGACAGGATAGAAGTGTCGAGAAGTTGGCTTGTTATCAGTTAGACAGCCTGTTTCGGGATCATCCGATTCATTCAGTGCTCCCTGGGTTTGTCTGCTGTTAAACAGGGGAAGTTAGGAACAAATAGAACAGCATTTAAACAGCAAAGAAAGCCAACACGCAGCTATTTTGACAAAGAGAAACTATACAGCCATTCTGATGAAATAGATTTATGCTAAGTACTTCCAATACATTTATTGTGTTCTACAGCTGACCTGGGAAGCACGATGACTAGGTGGCTAATATGTTATTAAGCCTGCCAGGTGCCTCAGAGGAGTATTCACAAGTTAATATTAAGTAACTTATGAGATGTACTATACTGGCACTAAAATGAACACACACACTGAACAGAAATGAAATAAGGAAGTTAAAAGAATAGTTAAGGAAGCAAAGGAAAAAAAGATCACGAATATGTCACAATGCAACACTGACAAAAGAGCGTCTCCATGGTGTTTGCAGGTTTTTTCAGTCCTGCTTCACTATCAGAGAAATATAGTCAGAAATAGAAAGGGCACATGCTCTTTTTTGAAAGAATTAACTATTCTAAAAATTTTTTAAATGATGAATCGACTTCTTCAAAAACTCATCAGTGCCCATGACTCAGTGAAGTCAACAGCCATTGTTTCTATTTAAAGGCTCACATCTACATTACTGTAAGAAAACTGACCCGTGCCTTTTTCAGTTAGGAGCTAATCTGCTTACAGCAAAGTTCTACTGAATCACGATACGTTGTGCAGTCATTTTTCTACCAGAGCAGCAGGGATACTTTCAAATCACGGTCAGGCTTTCCTATTGTCGAATTGGTAGCTTCTCTACAAGTAGAATTATGCATACTTCAACTATAATTCTTCAATCTCTCTGAACTTAAATTTACCTCAGGAGTTCTGTTTATGGACTTCCTTTTGGGCAGTAAGAGCCAATGAGACTTTTATTTTTCTATTTACTATGAGTATTCTGGGATGAAAAGATAACTTGCTATTTTTCTCCGTGGACTTCAGACTATCCAAACATATCGTATTACAACACACTGCTTTTTCAGAAGCACACCTCCCAGGTATGCTGTTTTTCAAAGAAAGAATCTGGCAGATCATAAAGAGGCTGTAGGACACCAAAGGTAGCATCACGCAGCCCCAGGTAAAATGAGAAGAGTACATCGAAGACAGCAGCAGTCACGTCATCTTACAGAAGGCCTACCTTTCTGACTCATGTGTTAACAGGCAATGCCGAGTTCCTCGAGCTTGGGTAGCAAGAGAGGTGCAAGAACGGCATTTACAGGTGGGGTCCTAGGAAAGCAACTAACCAAAACCATCCCTTGCACGATTGTGCTTTTAAAGAAGCCTTCCATAATAAGTTCTTCATTTCTTTATTTGCTTTGAACGTTCAATCTGTATGTTGCACTAATAAAAAGGACAACCCATACCGTTTTAAATAGTACAATAGAAGATGAAAAGCCCTAATATTTTAATCTAGGTCAAAGCAATTAATGATGTTGGAGTGCCTGCTGTGTTTGGTGTATAGTTTTCAAGTGCCCTTGGATAGAACTAAACAGCATTTTAGACAAAATCCTCTCAGAAACTGTCAAGGAGCAAAGCTAATTGTATGCTGGGCTGACTTTATCAGCACTGTGGCTTACACTGAAATGTGTGCTTTGTGTCAGACCACTCCAGCCCACAACTGAGAGCTGTAGCTCAGCCCTCATGGTCCCCAGGCACAGACCTCAGTGCTTTTGGACTGTCCTGGGTCTCTTCATATGTGTGTCTATGGCAGAGGGGATGCAAAGACCAAGTTCTTCTCTGAAAAGATCCCTCTAGGCAGCCACAAAGCTCAGCGTTCAGCAAGCCTGCACAGCCACTGCATTAGCTGCTGCTGGGTACTTCACTGTGGAGAGCCATAGCTTTGCACGCCCATAGTTTATGCTAAGCAGGCTGAGTTACATGCTTGCAGGTGGCCCCTACAGGGACGAGCCCTTCTACTTCTGTGGTATGCCTTGTTCTGCTTTGCTCTGTATCTCATTGACAGCGTGTTGCTACAAGTCCCATTAGCATCAGTGAGATTTATGCAGATGTAATGATGGACATAGAGATAAAAGCCATTTGTTCTATTTCAGGGGTTTTTTTCAGTAGCAAAGCCTACAGTACATTTGGTCTTTGATATGCTGAAAAGAACGATCACTGTCTTTCAACATAAAGTCCTATTTTCCCCCCAGGAAAACCACAGCGAACAGCTGATGCACAGGGACTTCTGTTCCACAGATTAGTCACAGCATTCTATTGTGTGATTCAGTAAGACATCCTCAAAACAGAGCAAGGGGATCCAACTCCATTATTAGCTTCCTAGGAACAGGCTGAGCAGAATACCTAAACATGCTTTTAATTTAAGAGGAATATTTGATCACGGTCAGATGCCTTGCTAAGCTCTGCTAATACTTTTCAATGCGCTGCAGTGACAGTGTCTTCTAACACATCTTAAGGTGTTCTCTGCAGTGACTAATGTATCTAGTTAAACAAAGCGAGGCCCTGCACTCTGCTGTCAGCAGCATGACAGCACTGCTTCCCCTGGCTTATCAAAACCCGTAGAAGTTCTACGGCAAACAGCATGAATCCAGCTGGATTTATTTGGCTTCTGACTGACACTCAGCACAACCAGAACACAGTGACCTCTAACTTTATACTGGTGTGAAGGTACAGCCATGGTTTTGGATGTTCTGTCCATCACAAACCATATTATGACAGCTCTGAACTCACATCAAAGGGAGGGGAGAAGACTCCTAAAATATCCAACAAGCTTTTATTTCACATACAATGTTAAGAGGAATAGCAAAAGCTTCTAAGTAAACAACATCTGGGGTCACAAATACCTCTCTAACCTATAGCACTATTCCCCTTCATTTATTTTCAAATTGTTCATTTAAGGCTTACAACACAGCACAAATATGTTGTAACAGTCAAGGGTGCTGTAAGTTTAACGACAATATAACCATTTCAGTCTGCCTTCTACCTCACTTGGTGTTCTATCATCTTAAACTCCTATTGGGATAATGCTGCATGCCTATCAAATGAGACAAAGGCAAAACAGCAGGTATTTTCTGTTGTTTTTAAATTCAGAAGATAAATTGTGTGAATTTCTAAGCAGTGGAGCAGAGACAATGAAAATGGCATGAGGAAAAAGGAAGCCTCTCAAGAGTCCTTATAAATTCAAGCAAACATTCGAGGGCACATTCTGGCTTTTGATTATCAGTCACACCGAAGTGCCTGGGTAAGGCTTTTAGAAAAGATGCATTTGAACACTTTGGGATATATACTTCTCCCTGTTAGAACTTTTCCAGCTACAACTATTAATGATACTGGAAATGCTAATTGACCTAAAGCAGTGCTTCAGGTAGAACAGATAGGCAGCTTTCTACCAACACAAGGATGTCATGTGCTAGCAGTGACTTCAGTCTGAATTCATGTCTAACCGCACGCGTACTTTGGGGGAATTTTCCTTTTTCAGACAGACTCAAGCAAGCAGTTTCTGGGCCTGCTGGGTTTTTCCTGTCAAACTCCAGTGCTGACACAGAAAAATGGCAAAAGTGGGATGCTGCTTTTAATCCCATCCAACAATAGCAGCACAGCCGTTATCCAAATAGAAGGGATTGCTAACAGACCTTGATCTCACATAGTTTTGCTTACTTACCTGTTCTTTTTATATAAGGCTACCACAATCCAGAGCTTCTAAGAAGCAGCTTCTCTAAAGATTTCAGCTCTCTCAAAGATTTTAAACAGAACAGTGCCTGCTTGCCTTAAAAAGAAAAGTTTTTGGAGGAAAAGAGCTTAATTTCTACTTTATACATGTTACTGTGATTCACTGAAATGCTTCAGAAGAAAATCAAACTGTTTCAGTACACAGCACTACAGTTCTAAAAGGCAGCCGTAACTTTTTGAAAGGGGAGAGACGGGATCCTTGTGAACATCTCCTGGCCATCATGAAGATGCTACACCATAGCATGTAGGAGAATATAACACGATTCAGAAGGAAATAAATAGATCTCAGACTAGTCTGGAGGACTGCTGAATTGGAGCAGAACTCAGAAAAAAACATACAAAGGAATGCTGGGCAACAATACTTTTGCTGAAAGGCAGAGTTGGCATGACAAAACCTCCAAGAATTTGTAAAAAAAAAAAAAAGTAACGTGTTTCTGCATTGTTTCAAAACAGCAGACATTTGAAGGGAACCATCAGATACATTGTCCATATAAATGATTTTTATAATAATTATTTTTCTGATACATATTATCATCAATAATTTACATTTCCCCCTTAAATCTAGATAGTACTAAATAAAGTAAATGATGCTAGAAATCAATTTTTGCTGCTTATGTGATACTCTAAAACTCTGGTTCAAAACAAACCACTGGCATCACTGAAGTTGATGGGCAGTCTCAGATTTATGAAAACTGATTAACTCAGTCAGTGATTTGGAAACAGCTGCTGGGAAACGTACAGCAACAACACAAACAGTCTAATAGGTTTATCCAAGTGTCACACTAATCTCCCTCTTTTTCTTTTACCATTTGCACTGCAACTTTTCTCCCCTATTCTTTCTGCTTTTGCCAGCATCTTCTAATTCCCTACTCCTCTCTTCTGCCCCTTGTTTGGATGTGACACATTACTTTTTGAATGCCATTATTTAGGAGACAAAAAGGAGAACACATCATGGAACATGAGGCTTGTCCACTGCATTTGACCAAGCAGCACATCAATGACGAAGTCATGATGACGTGACACCTAGATCCTGAAAAACAGTTCATATACAGTAATTGAGTTTTTTGCACTCAGAACTATAGTGCTGCTACTATGTGTTTCTCAGCCTGTCCAGAGAAGCTGGACATGTCCATTATGAGGACTTGGCCAGAAACAGCAGGGTGGTGGGGGCTCAGCTATGGTCAGGTACAGCTTTTAAACACCATTACAGGCTGGCCAGAATGGTTCAGTGAAGAGCATCAGATCCATTGATGCACTATCTTGCAGCAGTACTTAATAGGAAGGAAGGAGACGCTTGGTTTCTGTGCATGCAGCCACAGTCGGGAAACCCCTCTGTTCTATGGGACCACACTGGCAGACAGATGCTTAGGAAGGAGTGCTGAAGTCAACCTTCAGTTTACAGAGTTTCTTTCTCTTTCCCTCTGCTACGAACATGTTCTCTTTGAAGTCAAACTAACCATAAATGCCCAAATTTCCCTCTGAGTTTTATCAGCTTAGCTGGTTTTTAGTTCTCCAGGGCAGGTGGAAGGGAGGCACGCCCTGCATCTGCAGGCAAGAAAGCACAACTTGCCTCTGCTTTGGGCTGCGGAAACACTTCCCTGCAGCCCTGTTCTGCAGTGTCCTTCCTGAAAGATGTGGAGTCTTACAGACTGAACCAGGCATTCATAATTTATTAACTGATCACCTGTCCCTTCAAGATTAAGAGGAAGACACTGAGTTAATTCTGAGATAAAATTTAGGAACATATCCACACTTTCAAAAAAAAAAAAAGTACAAAAGCACATCCTCATTGACTATTTGCTAGTGTGCAATGACAAAACATCAGAGCACCATTTGTTTCTTCACATGATTACAGATTAGCATTAATAAAAATAGTTCCCTGCTAGGCAATTTGCTATTTACCAAAATTAGAGAATACAGATAGAGTTTGATGACTGTTTGGCATATAGTAAGTTTCCTGAAACACCGTGCACAACGGAGACCTATTCACGACTTAAAACTCTATCTGACATTTTCAGCCCAAGAGTAAGAAAATCTAAGAGGTATTTTGTCTGCTTCTTTGTGAACCTGCTATTTCTTTCAATATTGTCCTACATTAGGGAAAGTCAAAGAGAAAACACTGAAATATTAAATGCTATGTTAAACATTTTTAGTTTCTTTAGACAACATTTCAGGCAGATCTGAAAACAGGAAAAATTCCAATTTGGTTCATTTCATCCCAAAATTGTTGTCTTACCAGAGGAAAAGCCCTCCTGTCTGCTCTTGTTTACTTTCAGCATACCATTAACTCTGAAGAACAGATGAAAGGGCAGCTTCAACTTTTATATCTCATAAACACAAAACATACACTATTTGGTAACGTACATTTCCACCAGCATTAATCCCAGCACTTCAGAAATCTCTGCTGATTGCAGGAACATTAACATTTTCCTTTGTGACTGATACAAAAAGGCTGCAAGAAAGCCTTCTCTCGTGACATTAAAACATAACTACGTGGTAAAACAGTTAAACTGATAAAACTCATACAGTGAAAATATCATGCAAATAACCAGAACATTTCAGTTGCCCATTTTCCTCACTGCTGCTTTAAGACGCCTATGTTAGCAGTTCAAACCCACCCCCAGCAGCCCTCTGCCCCTGCAGCTGAACAGCAAAACCAAGCTCAGGTTATGCGCCTCCATCTCCTCATCTGCCAAAAGAGACTGCAGAGCAGAGGCTACCATGTGAGGACAGTCCTTGGGTCATGCCAACTCCCAAACTGCCCTGGAATCACCTAGGAGAGTGCTAACATCCACCAAAATTGTGCCAGGAAACATTTAATAATTTCACTGTATGAAAATCACCGAGATCATAACCTAGAAACATTCCCCAGTGGTTTTTAATCTACAAGTATGGGCAGAGGTCCTGCAAGTCCTGCAAAGTCATTCTGTAACTGTGTGAGGGATTAGCTTCAGAGCTGGAAAGTGATGGGTTTGCAGGAGAGATTCTTCTTTACCTGTCAAGACAGCTGAGTGGTTTTTGAAACATGATTTTCAGCTCTATTATACTGCAAGCAAAGGATTTGCTGTTTCATTCTACTATTTACCAATACTGCCGAGCAGTGCTACACATCAATTCTACAAAGGTTTCTCTTTTTATCAGAGAACACATTTCTAATAATCTTCCCAGACGCTCTTCTATCAAGTATTAGGATTACATATATGGGAAATTCCCAGGACAAAATTGCAAAATCTGTCCTCACAAACTTCTCTTCCGAGGTTGGAAATTCAATCCAATGTGCGGCTGGTATTAAAGCAAATGTGATCTACGCCTTTGTGCAGGGAAACAAGAAGCAAGCGAAATACCACAGCCAACCCATAATCCAAACCGCAGGTTTCTCAGTGACCTGAGCAGGTGTGGAATTTGAAGGATGTAGTCGTCATCCTAAGATCTGGGTACATATTTCCCTTCCATAAGGTTATGGCACTAGTGTAATTGGCTCATGAGTCACACTTATTTCCAGTCTCTTTCTGTCACAGCACAGGACTTTTTACTAAGGATGTGATTATTCATTTAGCTTGCACAGTACAGTGAAACACAGACCTATGATAAATTCTCTCTTTCATATATCTAATCAGGTTTTAAATATTTTCTGTTGACCATGAAAAATCTTCATGAATCATCCCTTTTCTTTTGGCAAAGATTTTTTTTTTAGCCTTTTTATCCCCCCCTACGGTGAGGACAAGTGGCAAAGATGATTTGAGTCAGAAAAGGCTTGCTGTACAACTAAACAGGCATGCAGGAGGAATGATGCTTAAAAGCTGACAGTAATTTCTAGATGTGCGAATCTATGGGTAGGATGAAAAAATTAAGGTCAGAGAATTGTTGGTGTAAACAGAGGATCACTTAATCTACAGGGCATTTGCAATTTGGATCTGTTTATGTCATTTTAAGTGAGAAGGGTGTGGAACAGCAGCAAGTATAAATTTGAATATTGTACCTTAGTGTTTTATACCTGCAACTTCAGTTTGAGATGTACAAAGGGAGGAATGTGACTGTTTCTGATTAATGACACCAATTCGCATAATCTCTTCACGGGGGATTAACCGATATGTGAGTCATAAAATAACTCACAAGAAAGATCTGAAAATCACTCTTCCATTTCAAGTAAATAATGCCACTTCATTAATTACTTTCAACCAAAATACTGATAGCCTTGTTTTAAGAACAGATTAACAGTTTGAGATCTGCTCTGTTCTGATCCCTTCTATTCTTTGAACACTAATACCACATGCAGGACCTGGGTGTATTTATGCTAGGGGAGTTAATGCACATGTGGATCATGCAAAATGCACCTAAACATGATTTTAGCTGGTGCGCAAGCGCTGATGCCAGGAACACTAAACGCAGCAAAGAAAGCTGCTCCATTTAGGCTAGGGAGGCAGCTAATCAAAACATCCTACCCAGAAATGCATACACTGGGATGCAGGCTGTAGCAATCTGAAGATTATACCCCAACAGCCCTACCAAGAACCCACCTCTAGCAGGCTAATTTTAGTCATAAGAGAGTTTTATAAAATGCAAGCAATATCCTATTTGAACCCCAAATGCACTGCACACTTTCCATCCTCTTCCTTCACAGCAGCTGGCAGGGCTGGGCTGAAATTCTCATGGAGTGCCTTGAATGCGTTTGTTGTCCTTTATGGTAATAGGTACTGTGTAGAGACCTGGAAGAACAAACACTGTCCATGGGGATCTTATTAATGTTTATAGATATCTGAAGTGTGGGACACAGGGGGAAATGGCCAGCCCCTTTTCAGTGGTATGTGGAGACAGGACAAGGGGCAATGGCTTCAAATTGGAGCACAGGAAGTTCTGCACCAATATGCAGAGGAACTTTTTCACAGTGAGGGTGACAGAGCACTGGGACAGGCTGCCCAGGGGATTGTGGAGTCTCCTTCCCTGGAGATATTCCAGCCCCGTCTGGATGCCTATCTGTGTGACCTGTCCTAGGGAGCCTGCTTTGGCAGGGGGGTAGGACCCGATGATCTCTTGAGGTCCCTTCCAACCCCTACAATTCTGTGATTCTCTGAAATTAAGAGAGTGGATTTCTCTTTACTTGTTATGTTTCAGCCTGTATTTAGAAGCCAGCCAAAGCTTTTTGGAGCCTGCTCTTAGAAGGAAGTTCTTTTGTTCCCCAAATACCAAGGAGGACAACAGAAGCACAAATCTTTTAAACAATCTTTTTCTATACTTTACAACCTTTTTCTCTTTGTTTGATGTCACTACTGACCTTGGTAAGGGAATGTTTGTGTCAAATGCTGATGCAGGTTTCTCGGTAAGTTTCAGACATACTCTCCTAGCTCCCTTCATCACATCTCAGATGTGATGTATTAGCATAGACCATCACTTTTTAAGCAATAATAGCACTGCATTGATAGGGAGGGTGAAGAGATGAAAACCCATACAATTTTGCCCCTACAAAGTCCAGAAAAAAACCCCACCTTTTGAAGATTTGAGCTCACCATAGACCAAAGATCCAATAGGCAGAATATTTACCTCCTGCATCCCCAAGCTTTGCTAGCAGCAATGAGTAAACCAACAAATCACAACACAGGGGCAAAAACGTTTCCTCTCCATATAATGCTACATTTTCCTTACTCTTATGAAGAAATGAAGGACATGGCTTAGCTCAGTGCAGTCACAGTAATTCACAGGTTGCCAAAGATCAAAGATGCAGCTCTCGGGATATGCTCTATGAACTAACGTTCAGGGCTGCCTCAACAGAAAAAGAAGAGTTCACTACACCGGCAGTATCACAACGATTAGGTAAGTCACTGACAGATTAAAAATACTGACAATTTACTTCTTCACCTGGACTGAACTCTCAGACACATACTATTTTTTAAAATCACTTTTTCCTGTGTTGCAGCTTGTATTCTCTCAAACACACCATCAGTAGCAAGGAAACTCTCATTGGAGTTATCACTACAATACCTTGGGAACTGCAGCTTGCAAAATGCTACAGAAATCTGGCACATCCTGCAATTTTGGAGTCTCCAGGATAGAGCTACGTGGAGAATGAATGACCCCAGGCAAATTGGCTCTAAGCTGCATGTGGAAGGGGAAAGCAGTACAGCAGTGGGGCATCCCACTGACGGTGGTAACTGCCATCAGGTACAAGTAAGCAGAACAGATCCTATTTTATAAACACGTAACTGGGCAAAAGAGGATGTTTTACTATGAAAATTCCAAACCATGTAACACAAAATTGGACACATCTAAGATTTTGTGGAAAACTTATGCACCTATCATCTATTTTCTTCTGAAGAAGCAAGCCAGTAGCAACGTTAGAGTATTTTTTTCCTTCCTTCCCCAGGATGGGACATGGAATATAGCAGGAGGGTACAGATCTTCCCTCACTGAGACGGTGGAGAGTTATCTCCATCTACAGTGTGCTTTTCTACTCTGTTATGTACATTGGCTATTTTGCATGCTGGAAGGAAAATAGTTTAAGAAACATTTCAGTTATACATCAACTCACCATGCTCCCACATTACACACACATCGCACTGATTTTCCAGAAATAACCCTATCTTCTGAAATAAGTTCAGTGCCCCTAGAACACAACACTGAATGAGATTGTGCTGGGGGCAGTTTCAGAACCTCCTATTTTACACTGTCTTCATAAGAATACTGTTCTCTACCCAGACAAGTCTGAGACACATTCATCCTGGTATCGCTCATGTTTCTGGTCATGTTTTTCTTTAATCACAAAGAAAAACAGTAAGGCTTATTCACATGCTTAAAGTGTTTGACTTGAATAATTGCGAGCAAGAGGCCAGGTGGTCAAAGAGAAAAATCCACAGTGCAGCCAAAAAGCACACAGGCTGTTAATTAGAAACACTCTGTCCTCCCCAAATGCCCGTTACAATGGCAGGCCTTAAGGAATTCTGCTTCCCTTTTCATTTCTAATAAATGCTAATGCTCTTCAATTATCTTGTAACATACCCCACGTTAATCTCACTGGGAGTGACAGTGCCTCTCCAGACCCAGTGCGACACGTCGGCATTCACAGTCCTCTCGAGCACTTGCTCATGGCCAGTGAACTGTGAGAACGTGCAGCTGCCTACTCTAGTCTGAGCGGGCTGCTGCGCTCCTCGTCGCTTGGTTAACACGGCGTGTGGTTCTGCGGCTGCTGGACAGCACTCACAGGCTGCTAGTAACAAAATAATTTCCTTTTTAGCATGCATTTATTGCACTGGTAAAAACACTGCAGAGACCTAGGCTTTTAAACTGCCAAGATGATCCTCTGCCATGAACACACTTATATACGGACAGGTATGCAGTGTTCTTTTTAAAATCATCTCAACCATTCTTACAGTTTTTTACTCTCAATTAACCTTTACTAAAAGGTAAATCAGCTTCACATCATCTCATCAAAGCCCAGCCAACACGTGGAAAGAACTCTGGAATCATGCTCGTCTCATTTTATTAGTATTTCATTCTGAGTTATTTAAAAATAAATTCTGTATGTAATGCGTTGCTACCAACAGCTTAAATAAAATCAATAAAACACAAAAGCTGCAATTAAAAAGCAAAAGTAATTTTTAAAAATTATCACTGCCAAGCTACAGGCATCTCTTGTTATCTTGTTAATATACAGGAGGCGGAGTCGGCTTGTGTACTGTTTGTGCACCACCAGGTTAATAACATCCTTCCCACTGTCTTACAACACGTGAAAGCAAATACACAGTAGAAATGTTCTGAAGGATTTCTGTTCAGGTTTGCTCTCTGCATGCATACCTTAAGGATGGCAGATCTGAGGTTCAAACAGAGCCAACAGCACCTGAGTGCAGGCCAGCAATTGCACTTGTCAGATGAGTATGTCCATCAACGTAGAGTATTTGGTGCATGAAATATTTAATGGCATTTTCCCAGGTATGGTACTTAGTAATGAAATACATGCAGAAAACTGTAGGAAATATAAAACATAATCCATCCTAAGATGGAACTACTCACAGCTAATGGAAATTTTAGTGAAAATTAAAAACTGAAGAAGTAACAGAGAATCTGAGGACAAGGAAAGAGCTGTCTACCAAACATTCACTGCCCTAAAGAGGAGGCAATTCATTTAGGAAGCTGCCTCTCCCTCCTATTCAAATTATTAGGAATCCCAGCCATAGGACGTTTTTTTCAAAAAACAAATACATCAAACCACAATGGTAGAAAAATTAGAACGGTTACTGAAACACTGAAAAAAGGTTTTGAAAAACAACTTCTACTCATCTATCTACTTAAAAAGGCTAAATATATAGAGAATTCAGTGTTCCCAAAATTATATAAGCTAAAGTAACTCCGCGTCCAGAAAAGCCATCAAATTAAAAAGTTTATATATATAAACAGCAATTTAGGATAAAGGCACTTCAAGTACGTAGCTTAATGGCTTCTCCTCTCTGTATAAACAGGGAAACCAAAAAGTCGACTTTTATCCCAAAATATCAAAGCATGAAGTAGCTATTTTATCATAGGAACTAGGCTCATAAAGAACGCAGCCCAAGCAGCAGCTGAAGGTTAAACAGTAATTTAACAGTGCACTTTTAACTTATTTTACTTTTTTTTTTTTAATAAACATAGCTTCAGGCTTCCCTGAGATTCCACAACACTGAACAAATTGGTGTCTGGTGACAAACACCACAGGGAGGACGCTGATGCCAGGAGTACCTTCCCCACACGAAGTTTTGCATTTCTACTTTTGTTTTACCTTCAGCTGTTTACTAGGATAGCTACAAAATACCCTTTCAAGACCTGATGACCCAAATCCTTCAAAGGCAACAGCTCCTGTACTCCCTAAGCCGGAGTGGCAAATCTTTAGGCACAATGTTTAATGGCTCAGGCTTCCCATATGGCTACAGAACACCCGCAGGATGATCCAGAGCCCCTAAATCAGGGGCTTAACCATCCTCC
Source organism: Laterallus jamaicensis coturniculus (assembly GCA_022605575.1). Taxonomy (NCBI): domain Eukaryota; kingdom Metazoa; phylum Chordata; class Aves; order Gruiformes; family Rallidae; genus Laterallus; species Laterallus jamaicensis. The sequence goes on from JAKCOX010000005.1 coordinate 12,392,892, forward strand.
ACAGTGCGTACTGGGGACGGGAATTCTTAACCTAGGCTGTGGAGACAATAGCTATCTAAAGTTTTATGACAGAATCAGCTCGATAACAAGTGTTACAGTGAATTCAATGGGCCATGGAAAAAATTTCTCCAACAGTTAATTGCCTAATGTTTCCCTCCTCCTGATCTCTACAGAGTCCATGCTTGGACTACACACTGCATTGCTGCAAAATGAAAAACCACACAAATCTCAGATTTTTCTTTCTGGGACCATAAAAATGGTTGAACATGATGGCAAACAACATAAACTTTCAAGTTCACTTGTCTGCCAACTACTTTTAAAGAACAGTCTTGATTTGTCTCTGTAATGCGAATAAAAAGGGGAAAAAAGAGAAAGATTTATGAGCAGGTAATAGTCTGTTCTGGCTACAGAACATTAAGCTTTGCTACAAGATTAAATGTCTTTTTATTTCTATTTTGGCATTCCATACCCAATGGAGTATAGATAGCACGTTTAAAGTTTTTATTTTTGCCATAAAAGATCATATGACTTTTTCCTCTCCATTACAATATGTATTTCATTTAATAAACTTCATAATTAAAAAAAGCCCTACTAAAACCACTACTCTATCCAAGGATTACAATTCAGAGGGGGTTCATTTAGTTCCATTAGTTTTAACATCTGTGTTTCAACATGCAGACAGCTTCAAATGCAGCTATTGAGGTAATACATTGCTTCATTTACAAAGGAAATTGGATGCTTAATGCATTTTGTAACACAATAATAACAAACCGCTAGTATTTGCATAAAGCAGCCCACCGGAATAGCAGGTGTTGGCGCTGCCTGGGAAAAGGTCTTCTGACTTTTGCTAGCCCTGTGTGGGCCCATTATTCCATCTGGTTACAGATTATCAGAGATCGATCAAGTCCACGCTACAGAAAGCCCCATTTGGGAAGGTTTGCTACCTTGTCTGTGCCTAGAAAAGCCAAAAGCATGGAGAGAGAATGCTTTTCAATTGGACTAATTGCGCGTTCATGAAGAACAGGCTGGCTGGAAAGGACCGATCACAGTATGATAAATGGCTGTGTTCCATCCCTCCTGTGCTCGTGATACTGCTGGTGGGGCTGCCTGGATTGGGGCCCACCAGAGATCTTTGATGGCAAATTTCTCCCCAGTGTTTCTTGTAGTTCCTTTAGCTTTGCTAATCCAGTTTTATTTCAGGGAAAGGCTGGCTGGCAGCAAATATGTGGCACAAAACAGTATTTCAGAAAAGACATACGTGTCCAAATTGAGAGAATTTGAGGGAGACGGTGGCTGTTACCATCACAGTACTCATGGGACTGCGCAGCTGGGATTGGGAAATATGTTTATGAGTTGAGCTCTCCAAATGGTTTTTGTCGGTTTGATCATTCTGTTTCAGAAGATCAGTCTATTTGCCTTATGAACTCATCTTTTCCTAGAATTAACACATCATGATAATAACGATTATCTTTTTTTCTTTTGGATAGGTATTCAGGTAGATCTGATTCAAAGCTACGAACTGAATTCCAAATGTTCTTACTATGTTAACTATAGCAACAAGGAAAGGAGTCAGGTTTTAATCCGCTGAGGAGACAAATACTCTCAGAACAGAACCATGTCTGGCAAATACCTGTACTGTGCCTGAGCACGTGTATAAGCGTGCAGGATATAATCAAACCCGTGAGTTCAAGTTCATTACCACCTCATTTCAAGTTCTACCTTGGAATTAAACTTAAATTGAGACTGAAATGAGTTTTGTTATTCTTATTGTGCTGCATGGAGGAAGATTCTTCATGACAGCAGGAAGACTGATTGCCTTTGGAACTGAAAAATGAGTTGGAGATACTTCTGTCACAAAATAATTTTTAGAAAAACTTAGTTAAGGCTAAAAATACCTTTCTAGACTACTGTGCCATGTGTCTGCTCAGCACCCTCTTACAAGCGAGTACTTGTCTGGAAGTGAGAAATAGTGTCTGATGTGAAAAATGCTAGTACACTCAAGTCTCATGTCCCTCCTCGAAACACCGAGAACAGCACCTCCATCACATCGTATGAAGTGACTGAATTTTCCCAGCACTTCTACCCCAGTAAAATCTTCATCTACAAATGAGAATCTTCACCTGAAAATAGTAAAGCTGCGAGGCAAGACAGAACATGAAGATCTCTAGTCCTTTGGCTAAGTGTTAATTGCCAGTCAAAGCACACAGAAGACTCAGAAACCACAGTGATACAGAACTAAAGTAATCTAAAAACCCTTTCTCACGTTGTAGAAACATTTGTAGAGTTTGTAAGCCTTTAAAAACCATTTCTTTCAGTCACACAGCGAAACAGCAGCATGTGATGAAATGCAGATTCCTCCTATGTGCGTTTTCTTTGTACTTACATGTGAGTGCACATTATGCACTACACCACAGGGACCAACAGACTCAGGAAGCAAACTCTGCTGATGCAGTGTTGCTTTGATGAGGCACCACCAAAAGGTGACTGAAACCCTCTTTAGCCAGAAAAATATTTTACTGACTTTTAATCTACCAGATTATCATTATACAAATTACAGCCAGCCAGCCAGCAAACTTCCACAGAGCAAAGCAAGCATGAAGTGTAAGGCCATATTCACCCTAAGGGCTTCCAGGAAACAACTCAATTTTCCCATCAAGAGCAAGCAGAAGGAAATAAGTGGCAATGAGAACACAAGACAGTATCTTACAGAATGCAGCAAGACAGGTTATGGGGGCAAAACTCAAACCTACGGAAGTAAAATGCACACCTACTTGGCGGCACCTCTTGGGCCACTTCCAGTGCACAAGAGGGGAAATAAACAGCACGTACACTTTAAGAATGAATTCAAGTACCATCTCCATGTGGCAAATTATGTTAATCTGTGTAATGGAAACGTCAAACTGTATCTAAAGCAACTCTCTACAAATTCCCTGCTATACAACTGCAGCAGCAAATTTTTACAGAGAAATAAGTCACAGGGAGCAACCTTCTCCCCTAGGCAGCAACGCAGTAAGAAAGCAAGCGAGGACTTGATCTGGCACGATGTGGAGAGAGGACTATCCCCCAACACTCCCTCAGGCAGCACACAGACGGTTCAGCAGCATTCCGGAAGGAAAGCGGCTGAAGCTGTGCAGCCGGCACAGCTGCACGCGGGATGCCAGCAGGAACCCAGCAGCAAAAAGAGTGGGAAAAGAGAATCCCTCGCGTGCAGGCTAGTGACAGTCGGGAAGGCAGGGAACCTTACAAGCACTGCTATTGTGCATTTGAGTGCAGTGCTTAAATAAAAGTTTTTTTAATTAAAAGTTTAAATAAACTTTCATCTAAAGTAAACCAGACAAGGAGAAGAGTGTCTGTTTAAGGAAAGGCAGATGCAAAGTCCATTTCCAACAACGGAAAGGACTGTGGTCATGAGTAAGAGGCCTAACATCTCTATACCATCTTTCTCCCACCGACAAGTTAAAAAGACAGAAGTGCATTTCTTTATCTTACCCTCTGCTGCCAATTCTAAGCTTTATGAGTCGAGAACATTGGACAGAGAGATGTGTTTGCAGGTCTGCTCAAATCTTGGCTCTTAACCTTCGCCTGATACATTCTTAACTAGCGCTGATTAAACGCAAGGCATTTGGCACATGTGCAGCTTACCATGTCAGCAGTGGCTACCTGGGGCAGACAGTGGAGAATACAATACAAACAAGGTATTTGAAAGTTCTACATCTTCTTCGGGGAACAAACCCTGATTATATATTTTTTATTATAAAGTCTTAAATGAGAGAGAAGATACTTGAGAAATATCACAACATAAACTAGTAGCAACATATAAGTAAGATAGAACCTGTTCTAAGTGCACACGAGTGACAAGGTGAAACAACAAACACTGAACATGGCAAAGACATTTTAAAAACTCATGAATAAATGTTATAACTGATTAGAACCATTATCAGCAAAATGTTGGAATTCTGGGATTCCAGAATCAAGTCACAGAGCTTTGAGAATGAGGTATTACTGTAACTGCTTCTCTTTTGAAGGCACTGTGATGCTACTTTGATGATTTCAAAACCAGCCAATAATGCCTTTGACAGAATGCCAGTTTAGCCATTTTTATTAACTTCCCTGAGGCATTCAGTGTAGCAGCCATTTTATTAGCTGAAATAAACTTACGATAGGGATTATGCCAGTCTTGGTTAAACTAAGTGAGCTAAAAAACCCATCAAACAAAACCCCAAACCAAGCCAGACTAAAGGTGTCGAGTTTTATTTCCTGGTGGAAATGTGTAATGAAAACCATTCCGCAAAAACCTGTGTAGTCTTCTGCTTATCACACCACCCGGCAGTTTGCTGGAAGATGCTCACAAACCCTTCTGCTGCTGATTACTCTGTATTCTGCAGATCCTCCACTGTCAACAGTTATGAATGAGTTATACGTGGATTTAAGTAATAGGAAATAAATCAACAACTTTTGAGCAGTGAGGAGTGATTTTTGCAAGATGCATATAAAGCAACCCCCCTGTGGCAGAGGGGTGCAGTTCTATTATCCTTGGGTTCCCTTCCAACCCAGATCATTCTATGATTCTATGAAAAATATTATTTTGACAGAAACGGGGTATTTTCATCAGACCTGCCAGTTTACCCAAAGCATAGGCTGTTAATCAGATGATCCTATAGCAAGGTCTGCCTTAGAAACATGCAACTACATGATCAGTTTGTTCCTTAATCCCTTCCTTTTTTTCAGTAATCCAAACAATCTCTTCACACATGAAAAAGCTGAGAGTTGACTGGGGTGGGTCTGTGACTGAGAAGAAAATATTTATTCTTTTGAAGCAAGGTGCAGCTTGTTGATCTACTGCTAGTAATAACTAGCTGCTGCCTTTTTAGTCTGTCTTCCCTCAGAAGCAAAGGTTACACGTTAGTGCTTGATGAGAGGGGAAGGAAGATGCGACTCTGTAGTCTCGCAACCTTTGGGCACACTGACTGACTTCAGCTAAACTCCAGTGAGGGATAAGAAACCTCAAAATTTATTACTTTGGGCAAGGAAATACACAGGCAAGCTGCAGAGAGACATGTCAAAGGGGGAGGATGTAGCAGGAAACTGAAGCTGCTTATATAGCAGGAAACCCATATGCAGAAAGAGATTCCTTAGAGATGCCCAACTGTGGAAAAACTTCAGTTGGACTTCAGACAACCACTTCCCCCAAAAATCTGTAAGCCACAAAATACAGAAGACTTCTAATAACCTAAAAGAGAGACACAAACCTGACCTCATGCTCCTTCACTGAGCTAAATATATCATTCTGGTAAGCTCTGGTTCTGCCAGTAACAGTATTTATATTAAAATAACAGATGTTCAGAGTATTTTGAGTTATCAATTACCCCCAAAAAGCACTAAATTTTCCTCTAAGGAACAAAAAAAGAAAGGCTATAAATGATTTTTTAAAAAAAGAATGATATCCCTCATACCGCAATACTATGAGATCCTTTGCACAAGGGTATTTGGGATCTCCTTGAGAGTCCAAAGTAAGGCCTGAAGCATCTCCCCTATGAGGAGAGGCTGAATAAGCTGGGACAGTTCAGTCTAGAAAAAAGAAGATTAAGGGGAGACCTAATTCGTGTTTATAATTATCTTAAGTATGGGGTGCAGGGGGAATTAGCCAGCCCCTTTTCAGTGGTTAGTGGAGACAGGACAAGGGGCAATGGCTGCAAGTTAGAACACAGGAAGTTCTGCATCAACATGTGGAAAAGCTTTTTCCCAGTGAGGGTGACAGAGCCCTGGCACAGGCTGCCCAGGGAGGTGGTGGAGTCTCCTTCCCTGGAGATATTCAAGACCCGTCCGGATGCCTATCTGTGCAGTATGAGCTAGGCAGCTGCTTTGGCAGGGGGGTTGGGCCCGATGATCTCTCAAGGTCCCTTCCAACCCCTACAACTCTGATTCTGGGATTCTGTATGTGAAGCTTCCAGGTACCACTGGCAGACATATCTCCTGCCTCATTAACAGGTAATCTAACAGGGAGGCCAGATCATACACCCCAAATATTTCATCTCATGACAGAAAGCATGGGGAACAGTTCCCTTCCAGTCTATGGGACTTTAACCTTGGCTAAGCCTTGTCTGAAATCCCAGGAACCTGGTGCCAAGTGCTCTTCATCTGCTGGAAGAAAATATGCAGAATGGCAATATCCAGGGTGGGGGGAGAAGATAAGCTGCCAGGGAAGTGAGTCCAGAGCAGGGCACAACAGTGGCACTGCAGCTGCACAACCATACCAGCGCCCAGAGTCTCAGGCACTGGGTATGTACATTTACAGCCACAGCACCACTAAGTCCCAGGGCTGCTAAAGCCACTCTAACTGCTACAGTGGTCGGATTCAACTGTGGAGTGATTTAGCCATGTGTTCTGCAAGGACTCCAACCCTTCCTTTGCATGAACTTCCTTATAAACACTGACTTCCTATGCACGCAGATTGTAGATGCTTAGGCTGTTAAGTACACAAGTTCCCAAAATTACCTCCCAAACTTCTCTGTGAATGACCCAAAGATCAGGTCAGCACCATAACGCTCAGGTTATGTTACTGCGTGTAGAATTGTAGAATGGTTTTGGTTGGAAAAGTCCTTCACGATCAAGTCCAACCATCTATCCAGTCCTACTAGGTCCAACACCAGACCATGCCACCAAGTACAACATCTACTCTTCTTTAAAATGCCTCCTGGGATGGTGAGTAGTTCCCAGCAACTACAGATCACACCAGGGAAGTAAGAAATCCGTAGCAAGTATGTAATAGTTCAGCAGAAATGCCTTTGGCCATTCCAGGGAAAACAGCTACCAGGACTCACACTGCAAGGGAATGCTGAGGAACAACTAGTTGCTGGCTACGGCAGAGGAAGTCTGCCAGTAGTCGCTGTAGTGACAAGAACACATTTATGGAATGCCACTCACCAAATAGAAATGCCACAGAAAGTACCAACTAGAAACCACAGCTAAAACTCACTCCTGAACTGAGCTGAGCACAGCTACTGTCAAAGGAGCTGTTAAAAATCCCATAGACCAGGGTGGTATTGCAGGGAGAGAGACTGGGAAAAACCCACTGGAAAGAAGAAATACAGCAGCAAATAAAAAAAAGGCAGGGAGCTTATGGAAGAAAGCAAATAGGGATGCTGGATGAGAAGATGATTATTTCAGCAGGGAGTATTCCTACAAAAGAAACAAAGTTGGATGAAGGTTTTAAAGGAGCCTAAACTGAGTGCAAAAGTAAACCTACAGGTGTCTGTTACCTGCTTTCTGCATAAGCCAACTACAGCTGTAGCCCGACACTGCATTATCTTTTTCCTGTAGAAATACAAAGTTTTCTAATACAAAACACCCTTTCGACAAGAGCAGCCAGGTGCTGCTCTTTTCTGTGTCCTCTCCAACTTCTCCACTGTCTGTACACAGCTGGGCCTGCAGGAAGTCATGAGCTCTCCCTACCCACGTTGTATTATTTTGAGAAGAATATTGTTTTAGAGGCAGATAAATTCGAGATCAGATCCGTGATAATTTAACCAGCTATTGTGTGCTATTACTACCCGCTCACTCTCATTTCCTGCTCCTTTCTTATCTAAATTTCAGACTTGGCAGGGATGCTTTTCCTGAGAGATCTAGCTGTACGTGGTCAGAGCCGTGGTAATTCAGCTGTGGCACAGACTGTCTTGACCAATAATAAAACACATGCAGGACTTTTCCCAGACACATACTCTCAGAAAATCTTAACAGAAGAGAAATAGAGGAAGAAACTCAGCATTACTCCTTCTGGTAAGTATGATACACCTGCTCTCTGATTTCAGGTAAGAACTAGTCTTTTATGGAAGTTCTGAATATGCAAGTGCATCAGCAGTAAAGCACCAAATGCAATTAATGAAGTCTTCCACGGATGACTAGGAAAATCTCAAGAGTGAACAGCAAAGAATGTTTTCAGGTAATCTGACTGCCTGCATGATAGACTTGCTTGGCCATGGCAGGCAAAGTCCTAGAAAATTATGGTCCTGTAACCTGAGTATGACAAAAGTGACAGAAGCACTTTACATTTGAAGAGATTTTTTAGGAGTGTAATTAGCGTGAGCACTTCCCTTTATCTTTTGGTACTTACTCAAGATGTAGTGTTCAGATTTGCTGCTGCACTATTAAGGGTCCAAACACAGGCTGTGGTACTAAATGGGAAAGCAAATTTATTGGATAAGGTTTCTTTCATTTGGCTGGTTTTGAAAACTAAGTTATCATAGTGTGCACATTTCTCACTGCCAGTACTGAATAATTAAAACACTTAGTAAGAGGGAAGGCATAGCTCAATTCCCTGTGCTCTCATTTGGGTGGAGATACTGTGTATACTACTATGGGCTAGTTAACAGATCGTTTACCCCACTGATATCCTGGTGAGAAACAAAAAGTACAGATCAGAGTGGAACGGCAGAGTGAGGCGAGTTTTGAACAGAATTCCATTAAATCTGGTTCTCTTTTGGAGAGCTGTGCCATATACAACCTTAGGTCAAAGGGCACGGACTCCCTCCAGAAAAAAGATCACAGGGAATCCAAGTTTGTTTCTTGTCACAAAGCTAAAACCCAAACATGGTCAAACATTGTCAATGGATAAGTAACATCTTTTTCCCGCATAATACACCACAATTAATACATTAGTGTGTTTTACTGCTGCATAGGGAAAATTTACTGTCGGGTTCTGAGTCTTTGTGAAGCACCCACCCTTTCTACATAGCCTGCAAAGGCCTCTCCCACCTGCCACTGGTGTCAGTAGTTAGAAACACTACAGCCTGCTCACAGTACTGCCTTCCCCCGGCACTGATGGGAACGCTAAGCATTTGCTTCAGAAATTCTGCTCTACCACCCCCTGAAGAGCCAAGCATTCTGGTGACGTAGCCTGGGTCACATCTCCAAATATACCTTCCAAAGAGTAGCAAAGGTTTTACTGTTTTCCCTTGAAAACTCCCTTCCTCCCCAGTGATTAGTCCAAGAATATTATTATAGGATCCAGGGCAAGGGCAACTATAATTAAGGTTACACAATGCTTTCCATTGCGATTTTACTTTCACTTGTTAGTTCATTTTGAATGGATAAAATTGAAAATGACATAGTTTAAAGAAGAAATAAAGGACAAAAGGCTTTTCCCCCCACCCCTCCACCTTTCCTTTTTTTTTTTGAGATGATTATTAGTACCCCCTTGCTGAAGAGCAGGATTTGCTATTCTGCACCAAGGTAACATAAAAGCTATGAGAGAGATTTAACTATTGTAAGAGCTGGCTCCTGCAAGAATCTCCAATCACCTTTTCCTAACAAAGACTTGTTAAAATTCAGCAGGTACACACTTTGAGGATTCAATTTATGCTGAATGTCTGCCAGGTCGAGGGGTTAGACAAGACTCTTCCCTGCTGTTCTTCTCCCTGGCAGCTGATGACCGCTGCAATATGAAGCAAAAGCAACGAGGCAGGGGGATGGCTCTGCTGCTCTCTCTATATGGTTAGCGAGGCCAGTGCCCAAGCCCTGCGGAAGAGAAGACAAAGGCAGCCACACTCATTGCAGAGGAGGAAGGAGCAACCAGAGGGAAGTATTCCAGTCTGGTAAAAAGAGGAAGATGAGAAAGCACTCAAGAGGGAGTTCTCAGGACTCTGGCTGGGTGTTGCTCAGGAAGAAGCCTGAAATCAGTATCTGGGGAGAAGGTGGAGAAACAAAACTTCTGTAGCCAGCTAGAAAGCATCCTCCTGCAAAATATGAACTTGAACACCTGACCCCACTGAAACAGATAAATGTGTGAGACTCTATTACCAAACTACTGCCATTTTTACTTATATGAACTTGAACACCTGACCCCACTGAAACAGATAAATGTGTGAGACTCTATTACCAAACTACTGCCATTTTTACTTACTTAATTTGCCCATGTAGAAGCCTGAATATCACTGACAACCTTCCTGAGCCTGATATGGTACAAATAAAGGGTATTTGGATTTCCTTTCTTTTTAATCCCTTGGCTTTTTTTCTTTAAGTCTTACAAGCCAGGAAATTGATTTAAAGACACTGTATAAAGATAAATTCTGTGAATTCAAGCACTTATGTTAGAAAACTTTAGATTTAACAGAGCCTTTTCTAGTGTTTGATACTTTGGCTGGAACGACTGTCTGCAATTCTCCTCCTCCTTCTAGAAGGATTCTCAGAAATAGACCTTTATTCTAAAAGATCCCAGCAAGGTGACAATTGCATTGATTCTTATTACATTTTGTGAGCATCTCTCTTCATTTTGTTTTCTGTTCCTCTGCACACTGTTGCTGTTTATAAAAGGAAATTTATAAAATAAAATTAATGGTGGTTCAATGCACCAAAATTAGACCTTGCTGTTATTTATGCCAGGCCTGTTTCAGTACATTAGGCAATGTAAATATTTCCATCTAAGTTTTGTAACTCAAAATATAAATTTTCCTAAAGGACTATAGAAGGATGGAAAAGTCTATGTTGGAAGCCAGGCTGTCCTTTTTGTTTACACTGTGCTAATACCCTCAGAAAAAAAATAAAGATGAAGGAAGGTCAGATGGACTAGAAAAATTAAAAGTCAGGGGACAAAGGAGCTGCTGCTTCTGCATGATCCCTCATGCACTGCATCTAGTGCCACAAGCTCACAGGAGCAGGGTGAAAGCTGGGAGATGGGAGAAAGGCAGAGGCAGACTGCACGTGGATCTCTGCCTCTCATCTTGTCCCTTTTCTCCTGCTTCCTAGTCCATGTAGCAGTCACAGCACTGATGGGTTGGTACAGTCCCTTCCATGGCCAAGGCCCATGTCATCTTCAACCATGGATTCCACACAGAACATGTGAAAGGCCCTGATGAAAGAGCCATTACAGCTCTTCCTCCTTCTCAACTCACACATCTCCAAGATGACCTTTAAGAAGAGCCCTCATAACAGCTCTTTAAAAGAAAGCTATTTCCTTCATAATTGGGCCATCAAAAGCCCATACCTTATTGCCAAGGCCATCCGTTCTTTGCATTTGTGCTTCAATCAGATTTTTGATTATCTAAAATAATCTGAAATGTCCTTGACCTCTGTTTCAGGTGAAAAGTGTTCCCTACATTGAGTAAATTTTGTATTCAACGTTTGAAATATCTGACAGGTATAGTGCCCTGCTAAGAATGACGATCAGGCTAAAAGCCTGGAGGCTTTGCTGCAGACAGTGGCTTTGTCACTGTATTTGCTGTTTTGAGGCTTTATTGGAAACATGCTCAAAAACTAGGAGATTCCGAGGCTCCTCACCACCCAAGGCCTCCCCAAGGGAGGCTGAAACATTAAAAATGAATAGATTCAGAAAGGAAAGAAGAAAAGTAGAAATCAGATGAGCGTTACAGGACTGCTTCAGAGCGTGCTGCTTCCCAGGGCCCCACTGTCCTCAAGCAGTGGCCAGCTCGAAAGACGGAAAGTAGGATTGTGTGAGAGATACTGCACCAAACTCAGGGGAATCATTTTAACCTCTCTATTGTCTCTTGCAATATAGTTAGCACTGAATGACAGGACATAGTCTCATGCTGGTGAAAGGAAAAAGAAGAAAATAATATTGATGACTGCAGAAGAATTATGATTTGAAAGTGGAGGCAACACTACCAATGGGATTTTAACATGATGCAGATTGCAAGCACTTGATACAGAGGGGATAATATGCTGATTTTCCTCATTCTGCACTACGCGTGTCACTCAGATCGATGGAAGTCACCTACACAGAGCAAGGAAACCACAGTACATAGATATTTTTATGGAATAGCTGCTTCACACAGACATCAACTACAGCATCGTAACGGCTAGAGTTACACCCTGAAGACAAAACCGTACTGTAAGGGCCTAAGCTTCAATTCCTGTCAGCATTTCACCACATTTTTCATATGCTAAAGGGGTGACTAACAGAAGGACTTTTGTACAGCTTCCTCCCCGCCCCCCTTTTTTTTTAAAGAGGCAGTAATAGTATAGTTTATAATGACAAGTCATGGATTCCACTTACAAACTGAGTCGTTAAATAACAGCTACTGGCACTTTGTTCCAAGCCAGTGTTGTGCAGCATACAGGGAAGCAAACACACTGAAGCCTCTGAAATCTCCTCTGCTTTGCTCCAAATTCAAAGGACATCAGTGATGCTGAAAAGCAGCCACATGCAGAAGTCCAGCAGGAAAGCACAAACCCAGAAGCACACACTTTCCTTTTACAACAGCCTCCAAAGCTGTGTCAGCACTGGCAGGAAAAGGACAGAGGTACATGGGCACCTTTATAATTTTCATACCTCAAAATTATGGTGTTCCTGATAACAGCTGCTTTCCAATCGCCATTTACTTCTAGAACTCACTTTGCTTCGCAGTACTCTCTATCTCCCACTGTTAACTCTTGAAAGAAGCCTTTCAAAGATCAATCCAGTCTGTTAGGATTCTGGATGCTAAAATTGACTTTTTCTTGCCTGCTTTTTCTTTTGAAAGGCTTAGAAGTGATTTGTTGCAATCAGCATAACGGGATTTGATTGACAGAGTTTAACTAAGTGAACCCAAGAAGATTCATCAGGGGAAAACTGGAAAAAATACTAAATTAAAGAGCAAACAGCTTTTCTCTGTCTGGTCTTAAAACAAAATAGGTTCTTTTCAGTGTGAAGATCATTCTAAAATCTTCTAGAAGTAGCCAATGAAAAGCTTAGAAAGCACAGCATAATCTTTCAAATAACACTCTGCAACAGTAATTGAATAAAAAGGAAGGACAGAAGGGCAAGCATCGAACAACTACCAAACAAGTCTGTTGACCTCATTCATGCCAACCTCAAAAAACGTAGCTGCCAAACTTCCCTCGAGTCAAATACAGGAGATTCAGTTGAAACACCATTATATCTCTTCCTGTGGACATGATGGTTTCTCTCTCCACCCACACCCCAGCCTTTTGTGGGGCTGTTCTCTCCTTCCCAGTTTGCTCTCTCAAATAGCATCTGCCTACCAGGGAGCCCAGCTGGTGTGTCCTTGCAACACCACCCAGTTAGGGGTGGAGAGGGAGGAAAGCCTGCGTTCCTTCCAGCATTGCTCTGTAAGGACCTCCATAAGCACAGATGGGCAGAGAAGAGGGAGAAAGTCTCTGCTGAACATCTGTAGCAACAAAGATGCAAAAGAAATCACCCAAAGACAGCTCTTAAAGCTGTCTAACCAACTCTCAGATGGAGCACCAGGGAGTTAAGTACCAAGTATCCCCATCTGGCATTTCTAGTCTTCTGTTCTCAATGTCTAGGCTTTAACCCACCAGATCATAAGAAAAACAAGGAAGTCAGCTGCTCGTTTTTTTTAACCAGCAGTTGTGCAAGCAGATAGAAGAACAGTGTTGCACAGACACTAGCACAGGGCAACAATCGATTTATTGGTTATCCGAATGGTGCAGGTGCCTCTGCTCTAAGTCCCAGACAGTCCTACCACCCAAGTCAACACTGTTGTTACCTTCCATCCAACACAGCAACTACTTCAGTTCAAGGCTGTTTCAAATTCATTTGTGGGACATTAGCATGAGAAAGCTTTTCTCTGTTTAAAACTACAGCAAAACCACAGAATTAACATTTTGTGATGGTGCTTGAGTCTCACATACCCATCTGCTCATTTATTTTTTAACTTTTGTCCAGATTTTCTGGGCTCTTCACCATTCGTCTGTGACCCCAGTTTATGGTTGTCTGCAAGTATATCTAATGTGTTAATCTCAGCTTTCAGACCAGTTGCATGACATAAAAGCACTCAAATTTGCTTGTATTTTAGTCTACAAAACCCTACAACGCTCTTGTACTGGCAAGTTAGTTGGTATGAATATCAGGGCTCTCTTTAAAAATCAGGTCTGTATCCGTCAAAGTTTGCCAATCTACTACTCAAGGGTATTCTAACGTAATAATGATTTCATTTAATTAGTTTGCCTATATCTGGTGATTTACTGTACCTTGCAGACTTTTGTTTTCATTGGAGACATAAAAGAAAAAAACCAAACCACAACATATTTGAAATGCCAACACAAATGAAATTTAACTCAGAAAACTCAGAAAATTTTCATTAATGGTAAAACACAGAGTTATGAAAGACTGCACACAGGCCATTCACTCGCTGAAATACTGCAGGGATTTATGCAAGCTAATGACACAAAACCCCTGGCACGCCACAGTTTAACAGAGCACACTATGCTAGCACCTTGCAGAGCAACACCTGAGCCATCTTAGGCCTCTGGCTCAGTTTGCAGACATTACTTTCTTGCAGTAGAATACCTGTCTTGGCCAAAAGACAAATGGAGTCTACACATGTAAACCTACATTATTAATCAAGACATTAAACACCTAATCTGACAATATTCAATATTAGGGTCAAGAATTATCAATGGCAGACTTTAATCATGATTGTTTACTTCAATGAGATCTTTACAAATCAAACATCCAAACAAACAATTTGTATTTTGCTTCAGTGCAAGGTATGAACCAGATACTTCTGTGCAGGCTGATCTGAGTATTTTCTAGCAGTTTTGCAGGGATCTTTGTTATATTTGAACTTTGTGGATACATTTTTTTAAAAAATTATCAAAAAACCCCAATGTGGTACCAATTAGAGCCAGTGATTAAAGTTTCTTTAGAGAACACCGCGTCTGGACTCACTTAATGATCAAAACTTGTTTGCTTAATGGTTTTGGGTCTTTTTCATTCATCAAAGCTTCAGATAATCAGTAATCTTTACATCTTTTAATTACACACTGATAACATCAGCCTCAATTTCTGCATAGTTGTAATTTAGAATATAGCATTTATTTTCAATATTTTTTTAAGCACAGTAAAGATTTTCTCAGACATTAGTGGCAACAACCATCAGTCCAAACCTACTTGGGTGTTTCTTTAATTTTTAATAACATGAACTAGTAAGAATTGCCATCTGCAACAAATGATTATTCTGCTTTCAAAAAGTCTGTCTGAATATTAAACAAATTATTTAATGAGTTCATAAACATTTTAAAAATATGCTTATATCAGAAAACCTTTTTTAAAAATTTGGTCATGGAATGTTTTTAAAAATTTAAGCCTTGTGAAAGCCTAAGGAAATATTAAAATAAGTGCTGTTTACCTTGGTCAAATTCCACAGTCAGTGAGGTGGCACTTACAAAGCTTCACCTATCTATCTCGGAAACTGTTAATTAGTGAGAAAACAGGCAGTGGTAAAGACCTTGCCTGCAGATGTGATGGCACGCTGGCACACTGCTGGCCAGTTCTCTGCTAAATCAGGACTGGGGCCTATTGTGCATTTGCAACCTGTGCTGTAGTTACTGGCTTAGCTCAAAATGCAAGGGACATGCTATCATCTCCACATACCTTCTCATACAATCCAGTGCCCGAATGAAGAAGTCTTTGTGAAGCTGATGCTCGTCCCTCAAGATGGAGCACTGCTCCAGTGTCACCGACATGGATGTCCGGTCTTTGGCACTTTTGCAACAGGTGAAACGGACTCCGTTCAGCTTACGGCAAATCTGAAACACAGGCAGATGTCAAAGGATTGCCCCCTCAAACCTCATGTTCTCTCCAGACCCAGCAGACTCTGAAACTCCCACAAGTTTGCCATCCAGACAATTAACACAGAAACTGATGGTATTTCTCAAAGATAACATAGCTATCGAAAGGTAGCAACTCCAACCTGAATCAGAAGGCTGCTGACATGTTGGTTATTAGCCCTGGCTTGGGGATTTTTATATTCTCAGGCTTATGCCCATGCTGGCCTGATACAGAACCACCAAAGATGAAAATGCTGTGCTGAAGGGAGCTGTACATGTATCTTTTGTTTACAAATTCCTAGCATTAATGCTCTACAAAAATAGCCCCGAAAGATTACAGCTACTGATCTATAGCCCATTTCCAATTTGTCCCAATGACAAATTTGAAAAGCAGATCTTCGGGGCTTCCATTAGCAGGACAAGCCTACAAATAACCTGCTCACTGAGGAAAAGGCAGCCTTTATTGATTGGGAAAGAGCGCTGCACACAATATCGTACTGCAGTTGCAATCAAGTCTCTCTCCTGCGCATTCCAACACCCCCTTGACGAGTGAAGCAAGTAACTGACGGAGCACTCAACAACAAAAAATCTACTATTCTTAGCCCTAAGCAATTTTAAGGCAGTCTGAAATGTCTACACGTACTACAGTTTACCAAACCACCTCATCCAATTTCCTGAACTTGAAATAAGAAGCAGTTGTGTTAGCCTAGCCTATAAAAGGAAAAGTTGCTTCATTTTTTCCTCACTTTGTGACAATCATCCCATTCAATTAAAGCCCAATTTTCTGACCACCTAATGAATGCTGAAAAAACGAAGAAAAACTTCGAGCCTATTTTAACCCAGACTCACGATCAAAGAGGACCAAGAACTCATGAGGGTATGGATTCAAGTACACCTAGGAACTGATTTTAAACATAGGCTTTATTTTTAACAGGTGAACTGTTGAGTGCATGACCCAGAACAATTAGAGCTTAACAGATGACTGCCATGGCGTGGCTACTTTCACTGTACACTTCAACAAAACAGTAAGGGATAAGGGAACTGTGACCTATTTTTACAGATAACTTCTCACCTTAAGAATCAGTTTGTCATTGTACCAACCCATTAATCAATACCTTGGGTGCAAACAGAAAAAGAAAAATCTGAAGTGGGCTGGGTGTGCCCAAGTATAGGTCTACTTTTCCCTGAGGTACTTTGCCCTAAGAAAAGGGCCCTCTGCCCAGCTCTGCTTGCTCCTGTCCCTGGACAGTCATGGCTATAAGGGTATCAAAGGAGAAACTGGTTATGAGAAGAGGCCAAGGCAATAAATTAGTTAAGCCTCATCCTAAAGACTCTCTCAGCTTGGCATCAAGTGTTTACTTGGGATCTTGCAGGATTAAACCCAAACACGATCTTCATAAGCTCAATTTAGCAAGTAAGTACTTTTTTATCTGTTAGTTGCATTCTCAGAAATTCTACTAAAATCAAGGGCTCAGACAATCCTTACAGCCCTTAAGGTCTTTGTGATACCATGCTAAGGGCGACCTCACTAGATGAATCCAGGCAATTAATTCAATCTAACTTTAAGACCAAAGTAGTACAGGCTAGAACAGAAGAACCTGTGTTTTTTCCCCTCCTATAATTCACAATTTGAGTGTTTCGTCTCTCACATAATTCACAAATTTATAAATTAAATCTGTTTAAAAATTTGGAAAATTGCATAGGGATTTAAATTAATATCATTTTTAAAAAGAAACTATCAAGAGGTGAAAGTATAATGTTGTGAAAGTAGTCAACTGCTTAACTGAAGAGATTAATTCTCTTTACACTAGTCTCTTTTGAAGTCCATGAGTCATTGTGACTATTCAAAGTGAATGAGTCATAAGAAAAAAAAAAGCAAGTAATTATTCTGGATGAGTGATGGCCTCTGACGCAGGGAGGGGAGGGCTAAATCCCAAATCTGGGCTGACAGCATACATAGTGCTGGGCAGTGAAAGGCAGTTTTGATCTGAGAAGCATTCCAGGCACAACAAGCAAAGGACCATAACCATAAACTTATTTTGTATTGAAGTACTCTGCAAACATCTCAGTCATTTTAAAGTGGATTAAATAAGAAACAATCTGTTAAGTTAAATAAACAAATTAAGAAATCCCTAGATTCTGATTGAAGGAGAAATGTAGGTTAACCTGATAGGCTGGCCAGATAAATCCTCACCCGGACCCAGTTCACTAAGTAGCAGCAGTTATACAAAGTAAATAATTAAAATGGGCAAACACAATGGTAGGATGCTCTAGAAATCTAATAAGGGACAATACCAAGTATATTGTAGTATCATCATATCAGAACACACAGCTTACAGTTAGTGACCAGCCTGAATTTTATCCCAAATTTTGCTTATGTCTTCCCCACATATACTGAAGATATAGGAGGAGGATAGACAGTCTTTGCATTTATTAGAGCTTTATGTCTCCCTTATGAACACAGATTTAACTGATTAGAATTGTGATTATGTCTGAAGAGGGGAATGATAAAAGCATATAAAACCATGAAGACTACAAAAAGGATAAATCAAGCCTGGTTATTTCCCCAGATAAAGGCCACAGTTTAGGAAATAAATATATATAGCAACTAAATCTCTGCCCCATTATATTGAGAATAAGAAATGTTTGTGATACTGATTTGCAAAAGTTGACTTTTAAAACGCAGATATACTGTCATGGTCACACCAGGGCTTACCTGCAGGTGCAGTTACATATGCATATGCAAGTAGAATCTTATACATCTGTGGCAACAACGAAGTGATAGCCTTACAGCAGGGAATCGTGCCTTTCCAATAAAGGCACGTAACATTGTGTAACAGCGTGTAGATAGATGGGTCCAGATATACTCAAGGTTATGGTAAGGTAGTGTAAATAGAATACTGGGAAGGAAAAAACCCTGGAAATTTGTATGTCCAAAGAATGCTTCTTAGCCATTAAATTATTTTCAGGCAATCCTGAATAGATGGTAGAAGACAACTGTCTACATCCAAATATTAACTAAATTCAGTCATATTCTTTGTAGCTCATTTTACACTGTCCTGAACTGATTTACCTTTTACTCCTTTAAAAAGCAATGTTTCACAGTAATTGCAGAACTGGTACTGCAAGAAAAAGCTTATATTTTGACTCACAACAGATTTATACCTCAATACCATATGATAATATTTATTAACCACAAGGCAAAATGTTATTAGCAATATAAAGAAAAAAAAAGCAGTGTTCTTAATACAAAGACACAGTTAATGTCTTATTCCTGCTGATAATGAAAAGTCAGGGAAAATTTTATTAATATTTTGCTTGTGTAGGTACCCCTTGAATGGTAAATGCATTTGAAAGTTCCCCAAAACACAAGGTCTTGCTAAAATTTCCACAGATAGCTAAGACTCAAATCTCTGCTTCTATAAATGGGCAGATGCCCCAACAGCTCTTCTCTAAATTGAAGACAATTACCTGGTTGAATTTCCCATTCCTGAAAAGCTTGAGCTCTTTATAAACATCTGAGGGTTCTTTTGTTGCTGGTTTTTTTCCGGATGTTTGTGCAAACCCCACAGAATGAGGAGGCAAAAAGGAATTAAGTGAATAAAGCCAACAAAGTATTTTCTGTTGTTTGATAAACGTTTTTCTATGTGTTCTCCCTGTGCCTGAATGCCTGCCCTTTGCATGTCTGGCTTATTTTGTGTTGCTATCAGTGTCCTTTTGAGTGGCTGCCACTGGCTAAAAATCCCCAACCCAACCCATAATTGACTAGAAGTTGTACTGATACAATTAAATACTTATTTATAAAACATAAGGACCTTAATTACAGAAAATCAAAACTTGAGTGCAGCAATATTAAACAAAAGCCAAAGCAAGTAATTGTACTCTGCATCAAAGCCAAAGGCTTAAGGACACTAAATAATAAAAGGAAGATATTTTGAATAACCAAACTTTATATTATCAAGGAATGGATACAATTTTAAACAGGAAGAAAAAGAGAAATGGGAGCCAATACTGTGTCTCATATATGGTGATATATGTGCTCTGTGCATTCACACAAGGAATGGATTCTGCCCATACTGGGGGTGAATGGATACCTCTGCCTAAAACCAAACTCAGTTAGTTAAAGAAAAAGCATGCCCCAAACCAAAAGTAAACCTTTTTACCCCTGTTAGGCAACTCACTGAAATAAACAAAAAGGTCCTGTGTCTTGGACAGAACAACCCCAAGCAGCAACACAGGCCATGGACTGCCTTCTGAGGAGAAGCTCTGCAGAAAAGGGCCTGAAGGATGTAGGGGACAATAAAGTGACCAAGACCATCCCTTGCTTTGAATTCTAGCCATTTCTATCAGTTAAAAAAGTGAAACAAGGAGCTTACCGTCGCAGCCAGCCACATGATTTCTACATTCTTTCTCTTTTTGGCCTGGATATTTTGATGGAGATTTTCTAACAATCCCTTTAAATCATTTTGTTCTTGAAAATGTGGTAGACCTGGGGAAAAAAGATGATAAGGCTGGTCATTATAATAAAGTTGTACTGACTAAAGAATGCCTGTTTGAAAAAACAGGACTAGTATTTACAGCCTTCTTTCAGAACACAGGATGGAAAGCATCAGCTAAACGTTGAAGGAATAAGCAAACCTTGTTTCTTTGTAAGTACAAGGTTGTCCTCTCTAAGATCATCATCACGGAAAATTAAAGTGTCTTCAACGTTTATCTTACAAATGGATGGTGAAAACTTTCAAATCTCTGCTATAGTTCTGTGCATCACCTATTCTAGGAAGTCAGTGAAAATGAGTAGAGTAATATCTGAGTTGTTTAAAACCTGCTCTGATGGCAATTTAATTTGCTCTTCTGTTTTATACATAGGAGGGGTTTGTTCTAATGTTACATTTACCTTCATTAGTTTTGAAAATAAATAGAAATAATAAAAATCTGGGGGGTTGAATGATTTCTTCTTATTGTAATGAAGGAAAAAGAAATTTTGATAATAGTTGTCACCGAAGAAAGGCTCAGAACCAGTTGAAAAAGAATTAAGCCAAAATGATAAATTTTTTTCAACAGGAAAAAGTGGAATGTTCCATCCACAGTGGGGGAAAAAAAACCAACAAACCAAACAACTCAAGCCCCAAATCCTATGATTTATCTTCAATTCAAAGACCAAAGATGAGGCACCTACTAATGCAGGTCAAAATCCATTCTCCTAACCCGATCACAGCTGGAATGATCTCTTTTAGCAACAGGCTTTTACCTTTTCTCTCTAATGAGTTCTGTAGTTTCCCTTATTCATCATTCACAGTAAGAAGTAATTTAAATTTACTCAAAAGGAACTATTCTAAAAATGTCTAAGTCGCCTTACCCTAAAACTGTGCTGTCAGAAAGGAGAGGGGGGAAAAAAAAAAAAAAGGCAGAAAACATACTTTGAAACTGGTTTGGTAATAATCGTAACGAGGATTGTTTTATGTGTGTATTACAATTCCTGATCACACAATTAGATAATGCAGAGCATATAAAAATAAGTCACAACCTGCTAAACTATTATACTTATCCTGCATCTGGTTCTTTAAAACACATAGTGTAAAATGAGTATGCTAAAAAGATGCTTCCAGATTATGAGGATGGATTACTACGTAAACATTTTATTGCTTTGAACCAGTTTGGCTCATAGCAGAAAACGCATCATCCCAGAGAGATGACTTTACCATATGTAAAGCAAGAGTCTCCTAATTTATAATATTGCCAAATGAGCTGCATCCGGACTGGATGTGATTGATTGCTTAAATTCCTTCCTTGTGTGACAAAGCAGTATTGAATGTCAAATTGTTCTCACAGACTGTAAGGGAGAGAAGCCTGGAAGTACGAAAGGCGCCCAGGCACGCAGTTGGAAACGCAGGTACTCCCACCCGCACTGCCGGGCTATGCAGGCAGTCTTCACCTGCTCCCAGCGTTTCTAAACCTCCCTTGCATTCCTCTCCCTGCGTCGGACGATACTTCGTAACGCTGACACTGCTGTGGGTGTTAGGCATCAAACCAGCAACAATGAACATCACTGCTAACTTAGGCTTTTCTGATTTTATGCTTTCATCTGTTTAGACTGAGTTCTAAGCCATTCTTTTCTATTAATTATACACTACTACACAGCAGCCATACATTTTGATACCCTTCCTAAGGTTAGCTGTTCTATAAAAGCAGTGCTAGTTCGATGCCTAATCCAGAACTGCATTTGTTTGGCATTTTTGGTGGGAATCTGTCTGGGAATACATGGTTTACTATTTTCATAGTTTCCTACTAGGGAACTAAAGAGATTAAGGACCTGGTGAGTGACAGAGTGTATATTCAGCTAACAGAAGCTAGAAAGGCTGGCACGTACTGTTTGTGCTGCTTTCAGCTGGGATAGGGTTAATTTTCTTCACAGTAGCTATTAGGGGGCCATGAGTTGGATTTGTGCGTTGAGGACAAGAGATGTTTTTGTTACTGTTAAGCAAGCCTTTTCTGCTCCTCACCCCACCAGTGAGGAGGCTAGGGGTGCACAAGGAGTTGGGAGGGGGCACGGCAGCGACACAGTTACACGCAGCTGAAGATATTTAATATTTGGGAATAGAGGGAAAGCTAGAACATTACTGGCACTTGGAATTACAGAGATGAGAAAAAAACTAATTGCAAAGGTGGCAATACCTTTATGAGAGTGGAAAAGTGAATTATTTGCAATAGAATATATGAACAAAGTAGCAGGCAAATGAGGCTGCTGAAGGATGGTGGATGCAGCAGCCCTGCCAACAGGGCTGCGAATCCTCAAATTCTGTATGGTTTCATGAGTGCTGTTTGTTACACCTTTGTGGGCTGGGTCCTCCATTTATTTTGTAGCACAGATTTGGCAGTAAAGGAAATTATGTAGAAAGGTGTGACAAATCCATCAAGGAGCCATCAATAAATACTGAATGGCTCTCACCTGCCTCCACCACCAGGGCCTGTAGTCAGCTTGGATGGAGGTTTATCTTCTTAAGAACTTGAGCACAGACGTGTAGGGAACAGGGAAGGAATTTAAGTCCTACCGCCAGCTGAACAATTTGGAGAGTTTCCTTTTTTTTTTTCTGGGGAGCTGGTTTAAAAGGCACATCCCTCCAAGACAAAAAGTAATTCCATAGAATAGTAGGGAGCTACCTGGAAGGGCAGTGGAACCAGATGGTGCTTTGTATTCTGCAAAAATTTGGACTAAAAGCTGACTCAGATCTTAGAGGTAGAGAAAAAGCAAAGAGGTAATAATAATCAGAAGAGACACGATGAATTAGACAAGCAGAGTTCTCAAAAGCCTGTACAGTCTGGAAGAAGACCAGGAAGACTGTGTGGCTCACTAATAATCCTTCTGCAGGCAGACAGTATAAGGTTAGTTTCGGTTAATGAAAAGCAGCTAATACTATCTGCATGCAAATTCTCACTTTTATATAATCAGCTCCATTTATGAAGCAGCAGATCTACCTTCAGCCTAACCCCAGATGAGGTTAGTTTTTCAGAACTCTTTCTTGGCAGGATTCCCCTAAATTAATTACTAACTTCTGGTTTGAGTTTCTCTGTAAAAATCCTAGAAATACTTGAGATGTGGGTGGATGGACTGGCCCACTGCCCACCCTTTAGGAACATACCTTTCACTTCTGTCAAAAGTATTAAACAAATGAAAATCATCCTGATATAAAATATAAGCACGTGCACATAAGCAGTGACACGTTAGATATAGGTACATGTATACAATGGATAATTTGCAAAAGTAATCGACACAAGATGTTCTGTAGGAGAACCGAAGCTTTGCACAGGAGTAGGTAATAAAGGTGGTAGGGGGATGGTTGGACTAGATGATCTTAGAGGTCCTTTCCAACCTTAATGAATCTATGGTTTTAAGCAATGGAGTTACCCACACCCGGCAGGGTGATAACCTGCTCACAGTCAAGAGATTCACACACATACCCTGCCCCTTACCAAAGGGGGTGGAGACCTAAATCCAAGCTACTCAAAATCAGGCTGTAAAGTCTGCATCACTTGGGAATATAGTTTAGGCATTAAGACTACTTGAACAGGATTAGATTGATACAAATAGTCTTTTCAGTGTTTGCTTTCAACAATCAAAGTAACAGAATAGTAATGTTTATCAAACCAGACGTCTACACAATGGGCATATAGGGCCTATTCTAATGGAATCATGTTATTAGTATCAGTGACGTTATGATGTGGCTCACTAGTGGAGATCTCTCCATGATTTTCCATGCCTTAATACATATTCAAAAGAAGAATGGAGGGAATGGCTCAAAGTGATGCAAACTCCCACCAAGTATTTCTGTAAAATACAGTAGGTACTGACTGTCCTCTACTTGAAATACTCAAAAGCATATTCTTTTAATAATTTAAAAGAGCTGTTAAGTTCATCATTATTATTCTGTTTCACTCTCCCTGTATTCCTGCTGTGGCCTTGGGCCTGCAATCACTATGCACTTCAGCAGGGCACAGTACAGGCACACAGTGTTCAGCTTTAAGGAACTAATCAGGGGACAGAGGCCTAAATCTAAAAGCTGCATCCTAAATATTGTGCTAATATCACTATCTCATGATCTTTCACCTATCAAACATTTTCAAAGCCATTTAGATATTGTATTATTTTGTACTCACAATCAGGAGGCATTTTTTCTGTAAACAGCTTATAATATTCTTTTAGAAGTTCTAAGTTTTCCTGGTTAATGTTTTCCTGCAAAGTGGTATCTCCAAACCTACAAAAAAAGCACAGTAAAATGAAGAAGAAAACCCAGAAAAACTTCAAATCCAAAGCAGAGCCTGATTATCCTTCAGAATGATTTCTTTGCATAAAGAAATAGCTTTGACTTTTTTTTTTTTTCTTCTAGTGTTGTATGTACTAGATTTTGTCATATGTGTTGTTGCTAATCTCTCATGTGCTTTGGAACTAATATTTGGGAATGAGGTCATCACTTATGGATAATTATTCCAAAAAACTTATGGGCAAAGTAATCCATTTACAGACAATGATTCAATAAAGCACACATTCTTTTTTTCTTCACAAATCCTGAATAAATAGAAGGGCTCTTTGTGGGAATTTCAAATGGTACCACAGGCAGAAAGCACCAACTCCTAAATCTCCTACTGCTGCTGTTCCTTAGGTGCATTAATTTCTACCAGAGCTGGACAATATTGAAGCCACACAAGATGGAGGAGATGCAAGTGTCAGGTGGGAAACCTTCTGAAGAACTATTTTCTGCTCTGGTCTGAAAGTGTTTGCTATAAATAGTCAAATTGATTACTACTCTGGGTCCTTTCTGCCCTACACTGCTCCTGAGCTGTTAATAGTCTCATGTTCTATCTGAACCAAACGAGAGAACCATTTTTCTTCTGTTGATTTCACCATTAAGCTTCAGAGTTGTGACCTGCAGGCAAGCTGACTTCATCTGGCTGCAGAAGCCAGACCTCAGTGGTTGCTGTACAGTGCTGCAGCTGGGTCAGGGGGATGTTACGGGGTTTCTTGCAGCAGGCAGCTCTCACCATTGAAACCCTCATGGTCCCCCACCTCACAGAAAACCCAGAGAACATCAGGACATCTTCACACTTATCCATGAACTCACTATAGCTGTATCTTTCTCTCTGAGACCAAAATTTCTGTAACAGCCAAGATTCAATAAAACCCCCAACAAAACAAAACACAAAACCCACTCCAAAACCATTCTCCTGGTATGTCTACTATGAGAGAGACAAATTAATGTAAAACAGGAGTCTCTCTTAGGCAGTTAGGGCCAAGTTTTTGCACCTCACCTATAGAATAGCCTTGAAATGAAGAAAAGGAAGACAGAAAATGAAATGGAGGAGCACAGAATGACAGACATGGCCAGGTTAAGTGAGAAATTGAGGTAGACAAAAGGGGACACAAATCAAAAGATACTAAATGCAATGCTACATTACGCAGAAGGGAATCAAATTTTGAAAGAGGTAAAAGACTCAGGTATTTCCTCAGTACCCAGTGTTGCACTGCCACAGGAGAGTATTTCTTTCAAACCAGATATATTCTCAACCGTGCCTTATTGAAAGAAGAGATGTTTGCACCTAATAAAATAACATTTTTTAGAAATTTATTTCAAAACTTTATTTCTGTTCTTATATTTATTTTTCCCTACACAAAAAACCCAAACAAAACCCAAACCCCACAAAAAAACCACCCCAAACTTTTTACCAAGAGGCATGTGCAGTGTTTCCAATCTCAAAGACAAACGGGCAGCTCTAGGAGTTATAGTTTGATTCAAGTATAACATTTACACCTGGACAAGCTCCTTCTAGAACTTGATTTGCTTGTGTCCTGGTTTGACATTCTTCCTAGTAGCTGGTATAGTGCTGTCTTTGAATTTACTATGAGAATAATGTTGATAACACACTGATGGTTTTAGTTGTCGCTAGGTAGGTGTAAGTGTTTACACTGTTAAGGACTTTTCAGCTTCTCACCCTGCCAGCTGACCAAAGGGATATTCCCTGCCACATAACAACACACTCCAGATATAACTGGGGAAGCAAGACAGAAGGCAGGATTGCTGCTTGGAGTCAGACCAGGCATCAGCTTGGGTTTTTTTTCTTCCCCTTCCACACGTAGTGTGCAATTTTGTGCATAACTTGCTGTGTTTTATTATTATTACTCCCGCTACTATTATTATTCTCTCCCTTTATTATCCTATTAAACTGTCTTTATCTCAACCCACAAGTTTTTCTCCATTCTCCTCCCCATCCCTTGAGCAGGGACAGGTGAGCAAGTGGCTGTGCGGTGCTTATCAGCTGGGCTCAAACCGCAACAGCCTGATGGACACATATATTAATATGTACCTATAGATATGCATATATTAATTGTCCATTCTTCGCTTTCTTTGTGCACAAAGTAAAATCACCACCGTAAACAACACTACCATCCCTATACCTGCTAGCCAGACATCTTTTCACACAGAGTCCTCTGCAAGTCCCCATATATCCCTGTGTATCTTGCTGTCTTTCTTTGGGGCACTCGTAACATAGCGTCCTTCCTGCCCATCCCACCCATGTAAGCTCTCACAAACTTGCTTCTCAGTTACTGCATGCTCCTTTTCTCTGATTTTGGAAAAATGTGATGTGCCCTAGTCACAACAGTCATGATTTTGTTGGCTTTGTATGCTGTCACTTTGGCCATGTCACTCCTCTCATAGCATCACTTTCCCCTTTTTATGGCATCAATAATAAGCTATTTTCAAGAATGTTTTAAGTTCTCTAACCATCTGCTCAATTGTTTTACCAGTAAAATGCTGGTATTTACTGTCTTCTAAGTTAGTCTATCTGTGTCTCCCATTTCAATTTTCTACCCTAATCTTCTCACACATTACCACTCACAACTCAGTCTTCCACAAGCATCTACAAAGCTACCTGGAGGCATTCCTTAGAAGTCTTCCTTAAAAGCCTGCCCTTTCTCTGCTGTCTACTAAGAACAGGACCTGAAGCCCCTGTCATGCTTAGCTTCTTGCCTGTTGCCCAGGGTAATAGTTTTTTCTCTGTCTACCTCTATTTCTGCAGCTATGCTTTTTGAGCATTGAAGTGGATGCAATCTAAAGATGTGTGCTGTGTTTCTTTGATACTCTGTTAATTAAAGCCAGTGGGAAAAAAAAAAGAGTAATGTAGCATGCTCATTGTTGTTGTCTACCATGCCGTTTTCAGGTTGGATAAATTTGGTAATCTAACACACCAGAAATACACTTTTTTCTAGAAAATGAATAGGCTGGTGAAACTTCGACTGTTACTGTGCTAATTAGTTTCATGCAATCTTTTCAAAGAGGCAATATCAGGCACATCAGAACTTTACCATCAGCCTTCATGTTTCCACAAATATATTACTAATGCATTCTCTATTATTTTCTACCACTCCTCAGCCCTTTCAAAGAGTCCTGAAAAGCTGAGAAAAATGGTCTCTTTCTAGCTTAAGACTTGCCCAGTGTCTTCAATCCCACTTTAAAGATAAGAATTTTGAATTTTCAGACTCATATCTGAGAAGGCCAAAGTACTGTATTATGAATAAAATTCCGTACCTGTAAAACAAATACATTTTATATCTGTATCCCAAGGAAACCTGCTGCTGCATATG
The DNA here is from genome assembly GCA_022605575.1 of Laterallus jamaicensis coturniculus. Classification (NCBI taxonomy): domain Eukaryota; kingdom Metazoa; phylum Chordata; class Aves; order Gruiformes; family Rallidae; genus Laterallus; species Laterallus jamaicensis. The sequence continues at coordinate 12,420,553 of JAKCOX010000005.1, forward strand.
GTCATAGCTTCACTTAGACTTTCTCATGGTTTTGCACTGCTTTGTAGCTTGTGCTTATTTCCTTTAGTACTTTTTCAGATACACACTGAGTCAACGTGAGGTGGTCCAAGAGCAAATAACAACAGAGATTTGTTTTTAAGCCTGAGACATACCCTGTACAGCATGGCATACTTGAACAGAAAGCGAAACATGACTTGGTCTTACCTCTCTGCGAACGTTTGCTGTTCATTGATTCCAACATTAAAGAGTACTGGATACATGCGAAGTAGCTTTCCTTCTTTAATCTCTTGTGGCAGCAACTCAAACATCTTCCCTGGGAGCTGGACCTCAATAATGTAATGTTCACTGGGAAAAATAAAAGAAAAATACGGATGGGAATTTTGAATGGCTTGCTTAAAATTATAACCTTAGTCTTCTGCTACTAAAATATCGATGAGAACCCCTCAACATCTAAAACGCATCTTGGAGAGTTACAAAACCAACTTTCTTTCAGAAGTTGCCACTTGATCCTGTATCCAATCTAAATGTAATATGGGCAAAAACCTTTCACAAAAACCCAAAGTAAAAGTCCCATTTTCTTCAGTGGCTGGATTTTCTCCCTGGGGATAGAAAGCATCACAAACAACAAAACTGACTCTGAAGATAATAACTGAAGGGTCATTACACAAACTTGAATCTTATTTTAGGAGAATGGATATGATATATAGCAGAGTTCTGGCTTTATAGTTGTGCTTGGTCTGACTTTATGATAAACACGTTACTTTCGCTATCAGTCCAAATTCCCTCAAGCTGAATTTCACCTGGTTTTGAGGATTAATACCTGCCCCCACATCAGAAACAACAGCATGCTGATATGTTAGTTTTTATTAGCTTTCATTCCATTACTACAGCAATCAGTCTAATAGAAAGCAAATCTGTTTGTCTCTATGATCTGGCAATGTAATCAAAGAGGGCCAGCTGATAACAAAGACTGGAATTTTCTCTCCTGCAGAGCACATTTGGTATACCACTGAGAAGGAAGAATATTACAAGAGGGAAAAGGAGGACCTATAACCTACCTGCAGAAATCAAGCCTAGGGAAGGCGCACAACTTTTTTAGGTAAACTTAGAGATGTAAAATGTTTTGCATGATGTTTATTAAAATGATCCATCTGAATTCCCTCCAACCCTTAATCAATCACATGCTTGCTAAGGAATTAAAATACAACCTGGATTATGCACATAGAGAATTTAAGGGAGAAAAGGCAGAAAACCTTGAAGAAAAAGGACAATTTTTTGCAGTAGCTCTGACGCCCGTGGCAAACTGGAATGATGAGTGGCACTATCTCAGAGCAGGTACTTGGATAAACAGCTTCAGCTTAGAAGAGGTAGTGGGTGTGTTTGAACATCTATCCTCTGCGTATATCCAAGAACAAAAATAAAATGGACCCAATACAGACTCGTGACTGAAACGTAATTGCACTCAGCTAAGGCAACAAGTGTTTTACTATGGGCTAGAGCTAGTGTGTAGTCTTTGAGCAAATGCCAGATGCTCCCTACTGAGGGGGGGTTATCAGTTTTGAATGGAGGATACCTGTCTCAGGAAAAAAAATAAGAAATAGGGAATCTGGGAGCAGAACTATTTCATTTGTATTCTGCTTAATGTGTTCCATTCACCCATGAGCAGGAAATAGAGAGCTAGTGAGGTTGACAGTAAAGAAATCCAAAGAAATGATCTTTGAGTAGCCATATTCGTTCCCAGCCTGCATGTGAGCACTCCTAGCGGCTGCCAAGGGCCACCAGAACGTTATTCTGTGATGGAATGCTTTCATGAGACTGGGAAGAAGTGTTGGGTTAGTCTGATTCAAACAGCATATGCTACTGAACCAAACTGTCACCAAATCACTCCATTGCTACATCTCAGACCATAAAAATCACTACTAATCTTTCAGTGTGAGAACATTAAGAAATTCTGACCTTTAGGCATGATAAGTAAACACCTGTACCATTTGAGAGCTTCCTCTATCTCAGAGACAATCTTTTGTAACTTTTAAGTCTGTGACCCATTGCACAGTGAAAACAATCCACTTCTGATCATGTATCAAAGTGTGACAGAGAGCTGCCTGGGAAGTCCATGACTCATACTGATGTTAGGTGAGGGAAGGAAAAAAAAAAAAAAGAGAAAGGAAAAATAATTCTAGGTACTGAAATCTGGAGGACTTGTTTGACATTAATTTACCAAAAATCTTGTGGGTCCTATTCTTCTACCTAAATGACAAACATAAATACAGCAGTAAATTTTATCACCATGTGGTTTCTCTCCTTTGTGACTAGACTCACTGCAGAGATACTGGGTGATTTTGGCATGAGATAGACAAGGCAGCTACTACTTTTCCAATGAGAAGGAAAAATCAGTACATAACTTTTAACACTTAACAATCTCTCAAGGAAACAGAGTGGAGAAATCTGGCACGTTTAAAGTAAAACTAATAAAATTTTTACATGTATATGATTTCACTGAAACAAGATCACTTAAGAATATCCCTTCCTTGGATTTTATTTGCCTTGTTGTCTAATATTTGTTATCATCACATATGAAAATAGACAAAAGCTTGCAGTCCCATTAGAAGGTTTGTAAAAGTTAGCCCCAGGAAGCTGCAGGCCATGGATCCTGCATCTACTTGCAGCAGGCTGAAACCACACACTTAGTTCACTGCAATAAATATAGAACAAGTAATTTCCACACACCTTTGCTCTGCAACAGAAAAAGGATATACGCATGGTAAGCCACAGCATCTCAGCTGGGAGGTGCTTTACCCAGCTCTTCTTTCATATAACAATATTTTAGATTACTTCAGTGTGGTCTGATGGTGGGCTTCATTGAAAACAAAGCTCATGTGCACAATCAAATAAAAAGAACTATATAAAACATAAGCCTTAGCTACTAATAAAAGAACCTGAGTGCCTCAACAGAACTTTGCTGCACCTGGATGGTCAGGGTCAGGCACCCACATCAGCAGGTCAGTGCTCTGCTGGTCAGCACTAGGCTCTTTGGTCTGGTTGTGTACACAGAATCTCAGTCTTAAGCACTTCTCTAGAAAAACAATTATAAGTAGATACTCTGACTCTGCAAGATAACAATTTGTAGCTTAATTTTCTGTCTTGCATTTCTACAGTGTTTTACTCTCATTTTATCAAGCATAACAACAAAAGCGATCTAAAAATTACGGGCTTTTTAAGCATTAATTAGAAAATAACTAGGTTTTCCACTGTCTTCTCTTTTTATGGTTGACTTCCAAGGCTGTCTGACAGAAGCTGTCTCCTCCACATAAGCCTTAAAGATTTTTTTTTTCTTTTTTTGGTCTGATACCGATTCCATCCAGTGAATATCTGCCAGTAAGTACAGTACGGCAATCACAGGCAGTAACTCTTCTTCCTAAAGACTGACTACTCCATCAATCCAGAATGCCTGAGGCAGCTTAAAGCTCCAGTCTCATTCAAACACAGGACCTCCTAGCGTGACAGTTCAGTGTACTGCAGCAATGGCAGCAAGCCAATAAATGTAGCTGCTGGATTTTTCAGGATTTTTGACTGCTGTGATTTATAAAGGATGTATTTCTTCTGTTTTATCTACACACCATAATTATTCTTAATTATTCCCGATGTGTTGCCTATCATACTCCGGCCTTCCTGCTATTTATTTCAATCCTTTCTTGGAAGACCCATAGGATGAGAGTGAATCATCCAGAATAATTAAGTAAATCAGTGGTGAAAGCCCCCTTCAGAGGAAACATATCTTTTCTAAAAGTTGCTGCTTTTAGCTGAATTTAATTTACAGTCAGTTTAAGAATAATGATACTATTAAGGAAGTGATTTCTGCAAGAGTAAAAACAATTGTAATTTCAGGCTAGAATAATAACAAGGATGAAAAACACATTTCTCCTGTGTAACAACTTTGTTAACCCTCTTCTAGCCAGAGTTAATTATGTATTTTGGTTGATGGCCTGATACTCAGCAGTGCTTATGCATACATAACCTATTAGTGGCTTTACACAAGAATTCTGAGGCTGTGTACATTCTGTGTGAACTTCAGCAACTATCTTCATTTTTCAGAAGTGATCACTACGTTTTGGGACTTGAGTTTTTTAGTTTCCATCTTAAGACAAACAAGGCTTAACCCTTAGACAGGCAATTTCATTTGCCACAGTGAAATACACATTCTGGACACCTCAGAAATAAGGTTTCTTCAGTTAGAGGCCCCTTTGGTAAATACTGACCTTGTCACTTCTCTTTGATTCTGTATCTATACATGAAAAGTGCAACTCCATATAATCCAGACACTGCTTTGATTAATTTTGCTGCTTTTCATCAGCAAAGTAATCCAGAGCCCATACTACTATTAGCTTTGCAAATCCCTACTACCTCATTACATTTCCATTCACCTTAAAAAAATAAAAATAAAAATTAAAGAAAAAGTTCTGAAGTTTCCATAAAGGAGAACTCAGCAAGAAAAAACCCACTATCTGGTTGCTTTATGTGCTGCAGATTAACAATATGCCATGGGCTACAGGCAACACAGTTCTTACCGCCTTCCAGTTATAATAGGCAAAAAATCTTCTGATTTGGCTTCAATGACTTTAAACATTACTTTCTGCAAATCTGAAATTCCCACAGCCATGTCTTCCAGCATCCCTGCTTCTTCACCTATGTGGAAAGATGACAGAGGTTATTAACAGAGTAGACAGATCAGTCACTGAATAGGTTACAGTAAAGCAATACGAGGATTATATTTTCCAGTTTGTGCATCTAAAAATCACAGTATTAAATCCACATTAAAGTAACCTGCATAAAAGCAGGCTGACTTTTAGAACTGCTGACAATTCTCTGTGGCCTAAGTAATAACCATGAGTATTAAGCAGCTCTGAAAAATAGCCTGCTCTATATGTGCATAGAATAACATCAAAAAAGCCATTTTTGTCCATTCTGAAAGTGTTTTTAAAGACTGTCCTGCTGATGGAGGACAAAGGTTTTGAGAATAACAAGTATCATGCAAAAGGAGGTCTGACAGAAATCTCCAAGCAAGGATCTGCAATTGCCTGCACATTAGAGAGCTGCACAAATGCTAAATCACTCTACTTTGGTTGAAATCTCTAATCTGGGGAAGGTTTCCAATACATCTAGCTCAAAGCATTCTGAAACATACAGCAGTTTCTCCCTCTGAACCTCCTTTTTAATACCTATCACATGATGGCATCTATAACAGCTAGCGATCCAACAGTTATCTTCACATAACCAACCTGGCACAGTCAGGGCAGAGGCTGACAGAGACACTTTGAGTCCGCTTTACAAACCTGCTATTTTGGGTCAGGCCAAATGCCTATATAAATGAATACAGTTTTTGATAAAACCAAATGTTCCTCCAGCTCTACCAAGGAAGAAATCTCCTGTGTTTAAGACAATGCAGTTCAGCATTCTGCATGAATTATCAACTACTGTTCTCAGAGGCATTCAGAATAAATGAGTAATTTTTGATGCAGAATTGACAACATAGTATCAATGACTTCAACTGTGCTATTATGTGCAAGCCTATTCTCTCCAAAGGATGGTATTTGTTGATTCAGTAAGCCAAATTACTGGAAGCAGAAAACAGAGGTTACAATAAGAACCTCCTGGGTAAACATCTGGCTTAGATGTATAAAGAACTTTATCCAAGAACAATACTTACTATACGTACTAAGGAGTCCTTCATATTGCACAAGCAATCCAACAGTATGTAGCTGTTGTAAAAATCCTTGATCGTGTAACCCCGTGTGTAATTTAATTATAAACCCACAGACCAATCCAGCAAGCTATAAAGACAATGAAAAAAACAGTGAAATTACCAGCTGTACTGCAAGTGAGGCTTGCTATCATTATACGCAACAGCAGCAACTTATATTTGAGATATTTAGATTTTTAGATATTTGAGAAAACACCATAGACATTTCTATTTAGTAACTAATACATAACTTCCTACTAACATATTACTGAGGCTTTTCTTGGTGTAGAAAACACTGAAACATTCCCATATTTTACATTAGAGAAGCTTCATTTGTTTGGTGTGCTTGTGTGCTATTTACATGGTCATAAGGCAAGACCAAAACCTCTGTTGGCAGGCTACAGACACATAAGGTTGTGAATTACGATGGATGTGGAAGCAGCTGGGGACCTAATGCAACTGAATCTTTTTGGCAGGAGCACTCTAACTCCTTAACTATGTTAGAAAAAAAAGTGTAACTTAAGGGAGAAATGAGACCAATCTTTTACAGAAAATCTATCTAGAAAACATGATTTACAGGAGATTGTCAAAAGATCTTTGGTTATTTACCAAGAGAAGACAAATCTGAGAAGAGGCATGCTAATAGTCTTCAAACATAAAATACTGCTACACAGCAAAGACAAATTATCTGTTCTTCATTTCCAAGGTGACCAGGATTAAAAAAACAAGCCCTAGCTTGAATAGCAGCAAGGAATAGTCAAGGCTAGATTTGAGAACTTCATCTACTGGCGAAGATACTGGCTTAGGAAGACTGAAAATAGCTTTATGGATTGTTCTTTGTGCAAGAAGGAGACTAGGTAACCTTTTCGAGTCCATTGCAGACCTAATTTTCTGACTCAGTTATATACTTAATATGGATTTCCATTTACATTCATTTCTCTACTGCATTAGAAAATATTTAGGTGGGTGTAACAGGAAATATATGAAAAAGTTGTATTAAATTGGAAAAAGGAAAACAAATAAACAAACCCCGCAAACGCTAGCATGAATAGTGTGCTTAATTATAGCAACAGGAAGAGATAAGTGACACAAGACAACCTACTGCTTGACTAAAGACGATGTCTCTTCTTAGGGTCAGCATCAAACATTGTGGCAAACCACAGGCAAGTTCCTGGAGCAGAACAAACGCCATCGATTGCTTTGCCCTGGTCACCACTTCGCCCATGCAGTCCTTCAGCGTGATCACAAGGGGATACAGCTGTTCATACCAGTCACCTAGAAGACGACACATCATCCATTTCACAACAGAAAATTTGCAGTAAAAATCCTTTTCAGAATGGAGACAGCAATGCAGCAGTGGCTGCATAGATCGTCCTACACTTTAAAACATCCTTGTTACTCTATCCTAACCATGGTGGAATAGCAAACAACAACAGGACACATAGGCTTAAAAAGGGAGGAGGACTGCAGCTTACCACCACGACTGGGGTTAAATCCTTTGCCTGAGTCCAACTACATCCCAAAACTGAATTTAACAGCCATACTTCTCTGTAAAGCTTGCGGTGAAGTATAAACAAAACATACAGGGATACATGCGAAAACCCATTTTATTAATCTCATGCTAAATGGAGATAAAGATCTGTTCTTTCTGCAACTGACAACTTGCTACCTTAGCAGACTAAGTATGATCAGGAAACAGGGGAAGAGCCTGTATTTAAGGAAGAGTGGGTATTGGAATGCAAACCAGAAAACCAAATATACATCTGGAAGGAAATAAACTGTTTAACACATAGGTTAGAAAAATAATACCCTTTAGGTCACATTCCTTTTTCTTCTTAGCTTCTCTCTATATTGTTCTCTTAAAATATTTAGAGGTACTGAACTCATTTTTTAGCTACTCTCAGCAGAAAGATTTAGAACTATTTAGTAATACGTTTTGCTCTGTTAGAATATATGCTGGGGATATCAGAAAAAACAAGCTCAGGAAATGCCTGAAAAATGGGACTCCATAATACATTACAAATGAAACAAAGCGGTAACGGAGGAAAATCAGAACTGCTTACTCAAACCTGCCCAATTACCCAAGCTGTTCCTGAATTTTTCAGTGTTTATTAACATCAGACATGGACTGTAGCTGCATATAGCTTTGCCTAACCCTCTAAGTTTAGCAAATAAAAAACCCAAACAAAACCCCACCCTTCTTTAGAATGTACGTCTGTTTCACTGTTATAGATTAAAATGAAAGAAAAATCAATGCTCCAGAAGAATCTATATAAAAACAGGGAGTGTAACTGACTTAACATAGTCTGTTGCTAACTCATATTTTCTGTAGATTAGTGTCATTAAGAATCAATGATAATTAAAATCTGCTCCATTTAAATCACAATTAGGTAGAAGATAACATCACATTGTTTCAGGTAATATTCTGAGTCAGGCCAATGAACGACTCATTAGTATTGAAGAAGTTCTTTAGGCAGGAGACATAGCTGCCTGCTGCAAAGTCAAACTGGCTATGCTCCAGAAAAATATGTAAATGAATAAAACTGTAGCCAAGAAGACTGGAGAGAACTTGGAAAGCCAGGAGAAACTGTAAACCCCCCTCTAAAAAAAGGCGTGGGAAAAGAGGAAATAGGAACAGGGACTAAACAGTCACAGAGAACAACTCTCTATTCCTTTGCAAAAAATGTCTGTGGTCAGACAATGTGTGTTTTAAAACTGTCACAAATATTTAACAATGAATAATACATAGTGAAGGACTGTTGCCTGGAAAACAGCAGTTATGAAGATGGAGCCATCATGAACAAAACAGAACATAAGCCATCACCAGTTTCATGTTCCAGCAAAAAGAGGTGATTTTATACATGTCATTGACTGGAGAGTACTGATCCACTGCCTGCCAAGGGCTGCTGTACACACTTTAACAGACTGATAAAAAAAAATTGAGAGCTTGCAGAGAGCTACCAAGATTTAGAGTTTAATCTCCTTAAGCCTATGAAAAAGGCTGAACAGCAACTTGATTTCCCCTCTTCATGAGGGGAAGATAACAAGTACTAACAGGGATGTTTATTCTAGGCAATAAAAGCAAAAGAACCACCAAAGGCTGGAGGCTGCTGTGAGACACAGTCAAATTTAGAAATAAGGTAGACGACAAGGTGTGACAAACTGCAAAGTCAGACTAGACAGACCAGACAATCTAAACTCGCCTTTCGAGCCCTAAATTACAGTAATTTATTCAATTAATCAATAAATAATTGCCAAGGAAAGCTATTGCAGCAGAATGAGATTAAAACATGTAATGCATACTAAACCAGTGAACAGGGCTGTTTGCAGTAAGAACAGTTTGTTGGCTCCATCTGACTTCAGCAAATAGTGAAAAATAAAAAAAATTAAAAAAAAAAAAATCACACCTGGCTACTTGAAAGTAGACCTGAGGGTGCAGCTAACAGACATCTGTCCCACTTTCATGGGAAAGCAGAGCTGGAGACAGACACAGCCAAGGATCTTGCAAGTACAATTGATAGCCAGGGCAAGGGAGAAGCTGAATTTCTAGAAGTAGCCATGCTGTGAACCTGCTATTGGAGTTTCATGTTATGTGGATAGGGTTAAAGAGCTTTACTGAGTGGGTCATACACTGGCCAGAAGTCACATCACACTTAGATCTGTTTCTACTTAGCTGTCACTTATCCAGTCAATCCTCACCATGTATTTCTGCTTCTTCAGGAACCTAACTTTATACTTGACCTTACTGAACTGCAGCCTAATATTTCAGTGCTTGCTTTCACCAAGATCCATTCTAATCCTTTTCCCATGGTGCTTAAAACCTCTCCCAGTTTTAAGCATCTGCAAATTTTATACGCATCATCCATATTTCATAAACCACGTCAGTAATGAAAATATTCAATAATACTGCACCCAGAACAAATGTAAGTGGATTTGACTTCATGTCACCTTCCAGGTTGCCAGTAAACAATGGATAAATAACTGGTATTGTGACTTTCCAAATTATTTTGCACATATCTTGTAGTAGTGTTACGATAACTTTTTCACAAGGATTTTTTTTGGGGAGACTACATGTTTGGATTACCAACTTACTAACATAAGTAATTTTTGTCAGTAATAGATGAAGTAAGGAGGAATGCAAATATTTGAGATTCTCAAGGACATTTTTTCATTACAGGATATCCATGCTAAATATATTAAAAATAAACACTACTGAGTATTTAATGTCCCAAAGAATACAGAGTTTTACTTAATATACCTATTTTGCTTTGTTGAAAACAATAAAAGTTATAAACTTGCAGGAAACCTTACCCTAAGGGCTATTTTATTATAAAGTATAAATATTATTTTATTATAGAATGTAAATAGAATTGTAGTTGAGAAAAGACAATAAAACTATACCCTCACGTGATTAAGTTATCTGTAACAATCATTACTTCTTGCTTACACTGAGTAAGGATGCCTGGTTCCCAGAAGGTGGAGCTAGTTAGCAAATCTAAAAGGAGGATTGCACTTCTTGAAAACTGAGTATTTATGAATGGATACGTATATTCTGACGTTTGTCCTTTTATTTTAAAGCCAGTTTCGTGTGTTAATACTGAGGTCCTAGAAAAGAACTCTAGAAAAAAGTAAATCCACATAGCTGCTGCTCAGTCTTTGGTCTGTTAAAATCACCACATGTGATCTGTTGTGCTGCATACAGTGTTGTAAATATTCCAGCAAAAACAGAAACCAGGGTCACTCAATAACAACACATGAGGCTCCAAATATCCATCAGAATTACTTAGTACAGCTTCTAAGTTGCTCCTTGAAACTGAGAAGCACTGTGACACTGAAGTTTATGAAAGAAAAAAAACCCGAACCCAACCTGTTGTATTTTGAAGCTTACGAGTAAACAGTAGAATTTGGAAAATAAAATTGTCTTGTATGCAAAGGATAAATATGGGATATTAAATAAATTCATAAACAGATATTATTGGGAAATGGAGCTTTCAAATCCTGGTCCAAATTCTAAAGGTTGAGATTATCCTGTTCTATCTTGCCACTTCACTGACACGTGAGGAGCTGGTTATGAGTCACTACTCGGATGTCTGGAAGAGTTAGGGATGGGCACAAAATGCCCTACACCTTTCTCCTTCGTGAGAAAACTGGTAGTCAGCTCCAAATGAGTTGTTGCTGTGACAAAGATGCAGGGGGCCAAGCATGCATCAGGACCTCTACGCTCCTACAGAGACTGATGATAGTTTTGCAGAATCTCTTGCGGCTGGAAATCATACAAATTACTGCTTTTGTTTTTAAGGCATTCACAGACTTCCATGAGATTGACATGTCAGGTATCCAATTTCTCTTAAGTTAAAAATGGAAAGATTTACATTCTCAACACAGTGGAAAATCCTTTGAAAAACACTGAAGAATTGATTGAGTAAACATCTCAAAGAAGACATTAGAAGCAAGAACATAAGCAACAAGGGGACTACAGGATGACAGTCAGGTCACTCAAATGGCAAGGGCAGCCTGTCCTGTTTGGAATATTTAGTATCCAAACAAAAGAGTCAAAGCCTACTGATGAAACAAGGAGACTCAATTTAAAAATCATGCTAGTCAGCCTTTGGAGAGGAAATTAAAACAAGGCATAAAAGCCAAACACATTAAAATGGAAAATGGAAGGAGGAAATTAAAAGAAACAGTATCACCACGGTGTGGTTAGTGTAAGATTGAAACAAAAGAGTACACACAGCACAAGCACTGACTAAATACCCCACTTTTATTGCTAACAGAGTTGTGGAAGTTCGGTTTATGACAAGATTTGCCCTTTGGTTTCTGGAGACCACCCTTCAGTCCCATGATCTCGTAACCGACATGCCTGCACAGGCAAACTGCACTCTGCAAGGTACCCACGCAGTAATTTCGACATGCTAATTAATAGTCAAGTCACAATTTGTCAGACTGCATGTTAAATTTGATAAAGTTTGGCAGAAAAGCCAAAATCAGACCCACTGAAGTACTTATTAAAATGTGCTGGTAATCAAACAGGAAAAGCCCTAAGGCTTTGGCATAGCACTCTTCTTACCTCCTTTTGCTCTGGCAGCAGAGAAAAAACCAAACAATTCTGTCACTGCTCCAATGAAAAACTTCAATGACTTCAAGAAACCTCAAAATCTACACAGCGTTGAGCATGATGTCACACTTGTAAAGGAACAGAGGGCCCTACCAACACAGCTACCCACAACTTGAACTTTTTACTGCAGCCAATCACTTATTCCCATATTACCCGAACATACAAATAATCTATGATTGAAATAAGAGCTCAAACAAAGTAAATAAGAAGTTGTCTTGACATCACAAACTGAATGTTAGAGAAGCTCTAATGCTTTAATGGAAAAGGCAAGGAAAACAAACCAACCAACCCAAACCAGCAGTAACCACCTCAAAACCAGCATGAAATAACTAACCTACAGAATATGAATTTACTCACCTAAGACAGGAACGTTCTTCTGAATTTTTTTAAGGGAGGTTTAAAACCTGACTTTGTAGAGTTCATGCATTTAACTTTGCACCACAGAAAGGTCTGCTTCCTACTGCTTCATCTTGACAGTCAGCTCTTGGAGCTCAGTTTAGTATGAGGGCTAAGCGCTTTGAGAAAAGATGAGGCTTTATATGCTCATAATTCTGCAGTGTTTCTCACAGGAATACAAAAAAACCTGTGTAAGTCTTCCTGGCATTTCTGCAGTTAATATAATAGCAGTCTACTTCGCACAGTTTCCCTTGTAATCATCTGAGATTTTCTATACCATCATGTGAATTAATAGTGAAACTGGAAACCATCTAATCATACATATACAGGTGTCTTGGCAGCTTTAGTCACACTGGAAACATGACATTAACAGCCATAAAGCTCAGGAAAGCTGATATATTCAAAATGTAGGAGCAATGGATAAATCCTGCTCTAGAAGTAACGTGCAACCAAATATTCTGATGCCTTGTTTAAAAAACAGTTTGTTGGTTTAGTTAGTCTTCCTTTTCCTTACACATTTTTAAGCTTCCTTCAATAGCATAACTACTTAGAGAAAGTACTGCTGAAGGCTTATGCACTGGGCTACATACAGCCCAGTTAAGGACACTATCAAAAAAAAGAGTAGGATGATACAGAAGTGAAAAGGAAAAGAAAAAAAACCCCAAAATGCAGAAATAGAGTTGATGCAAAGACAAACTTAAAAGAACAGAAAAATAAAAATGTGAGGGCAAGGAAGAGAATTTTTCAGAAGTGTTTTTGTTTCCTGAAAATAAATGATGTCTGCTACTGAAGCAAATACAGTCCAGGAAAAATTTTTTCATCTATCTGACTAAGCTCATCTTCTGAAGATGCAAACAACCAGAACACAGCTTTATTTCACAATCCTACCAGAATTTCATGGGGAGATGCCCTGAAAAGACGAAGTGCCCATCCCTAGGGCACTAAAAGATAGAAAAGTTTGACCTGGACTTGTAGAGTCCCCACCAGCTACCAGATTCATGATTACATAATTCACTTCAGGCAAAATCCAGGTGCAATCACAGTGACAGCTTCAATTGTTTGAGATGATGTGGTGGATTTAGTATGCAGCAAATTAGGGAGTACTCACACAGAGCCAGCAGAAGAATGACTGGGTGATAGTTCTGATGGTGTGGTACAAGGAGCAGATGGAAACAACAACCTCTTTCAGCAGCACAGCTAAACACAGAGATCTGTCGGGGGCTGTGGAAGCATAAGAGCAATCTACTGTGTTTCACTGGCACGTCTAATGCTGCTGGACAGGCTTTCACATTCTGACTCCCATGGAAAATGAAAAGGCAAAAATAAAAATAATTTAATGTTGTCAAGTATTTCTCCAAGGCAAAGCAGCCTAGAGTTAAAAGAATAAAAAACACCCTCTCCTTTAAAATCCATCTACTCTTCATGATTTATCATGCAGAGAAATCATAATCCTGCCGCTGATGAAACCATAGCATGTTACCTAGGTAACTGATAACTCAAATACAGTCTCAAGAATACACTCAAAGGTCAGACTGCATGAAAAGTTAGGCTATGAAGGTATAACTCGCAGTTAAAGGTAAATGCAAGAAAAACATGCCTCTGACATTTGTGGTTACAAAGATTCCATACAATAAATATAAGAAAGTTGGGGGGGGGAAAAAAAGACCACATGATGTCAACATTGAGATTGCAAATGTATCTTAAGAAGCTCTGAATGTATGTTATGACAATACCCATAAGTTACAGGAATATGCTATTGCTCAAACCATCAAGTTGTCATAACATTTTCTACCACCTAAAATGAGTATGCCTGTATTCTTTGACATATTTTTCACGGTTATATACTAGAAAAAAACAACCTGTATTGAAACAGACAGGTTCACTAATATAAGCAAACATTTTAGAAGAAATACTTTTCAATGTTTTGGTCAAAACCCTTTTGTATTCCCTATTTTTCTTACAAGCAGCTGTGCAACTTTTCTTTAGGATGAGGTCAAACACAAAAGGTGTTTCAGACTAAAAGATCTATCTGTGCTCATATATTTGCAGTGTTAATGAAATATATTATGCTCAAATTACAGTTTAATATATAATCCTAAAATATGGTAAGCTTTCCACTATTCAATGTTTTTTAATTATATGTAGCATAACATTGTGTAATTTTAGAAAAGTATCTATAGGTGTAAACACAGTATGATTTTGTATCTAGTTTATGAAGTTATGAACCCATGTAGAATAAATGGAGGTTCATAAAAAAAAAAAAGAAGAATTAAAGCAGAATTTATAGCCCTAAACTTCAAATCTCAACCTTTATGTAGGTGCTTCATGTTAAATCCTCAGGGATTGATGTCACACTTCAAAGAGGGAGATGCACAAGCCCCCCACCCCCAAACATACAAAAGCAGACTCTTTGGAAGCAAAGCATGAACAGTTCTGGCCCCAGAGGCAATGGTTTTGAAAACCATTAGGCACACAGACTTTGGCACACACCTGGATGGTTCTTCAGAAAGCTCTGTGTTTTAAGTTGGTCCTATAAAAGAAAGCAATTCTAAAATGTCCCCATTTCTATGTGACCTTGAAAGTCCTATATGCTGTCAAAAGCACCGCATGATGCTCTCATGAAAACATCATTAGGAACTGATGTCTTCCTCAAAAAGTAGAACATGAAAACAAAGTGAGCTGGCCCTCAAATGTTCTGCACTTTCCATGTGGTGGGGTGTAACAGGACAGCACAACTCAACTAGAGCACTGACTGTTCTCACAGAACAACACTTGTGCTGCTTCCAGAGAAATGGGGAGAAAGCTGAGATAAGGGAAAACAGGAATTTATGCCAGTGCCATCACAACTTGGGGTTTTTTTGTGTCCTTGGCTTGTCAGCTCCAGACGACAACTTCTCAGCTGAAGGAAACACATCTATAATTTTCAAACCATTGCAATTATTATGACTGTCAGCAAGAGGTACCTTTCGTTCTCTTTGATGACTGCTTATTATAGTACTTAAAAGGAAGTAACTTCTAAGCTTTCTTGGCTTTGTGAATGAAAAACTCTAACCAGTATTTCATTGGCCTGAGCAGGGTGAGAGCCTGAATCAAAGCTAAGTGCACACTTTTATAACTGCAATGAAAGACTCCAATGGACAGGTTAAATACACTTCATGGCTTCTACAGAATAGCAGAGAGCATGTTCAGGTGGTTGAAGAGGGTGAAGGAAAAGCTGTAAATATTCATGGTGCTAAGCATGTCAGAAAGCATCCAAAAAGAACTATGCTAAACCTTGACTTTTTTTTCAGACTGGAGAAGGAGAATGAAATCTGAACTTTTGTTCCCTAGCTATGGAATACAGATATAAAAAAATCCCAGTTCTTGGGTTCACTTTCGAAAGATTGGTTTGAGAACTACACCTACCTCACTGTGGAATATTTGTACCTTCTTATCTGAAAATGGTCTGAACAATGTAGAAAGCTAACTGTGTTGACACTTTGCACCTGCAAGCCTTCACTAGAGAACAAAGATGATATCTTCTCTCTAACATTAGAGGGATACTTGCCTGGTAGACAGAAACTCAGAGAAGCAATGAGTGAGAAACACTCTGGTCTCTGAACTATTCATACAAGACCAAGTCCAACACATCTGGCACTGAAAATCAGAATTCCAGGATTCACAAATCTCTCATACTGATAAAGATGCTGATGTTGCAGCTGTATTAAAAACCAATGCTAGAACCAAAATCTTTTGCACAAAACTCATCAGTTCTCTTACAGCTGAAAAAAAGCTTTAATTCTGGTAATGTCAGAAAGAAATTAAAAATAACTTCTAATAGCTTTAAAACTCTTGATATAAAAAATGTAATGAAAATCAGGGGAGAGAGGGTGGCTGAAGGGGATGATAGATAATAAGAATAAAACACACCAAAAAAAAGCAAAATTATATTAAGGTCCATAAAATAGAGATTGTGGAGGGTTTGTTTTCTGGAGGCTTTTGGTTTGCTTGCTTGCTTTTTTAACTGAAGAGCAGCACAAGGGTTTGGTTTTGATTTCTTTATACTTGGATTATCATTATTATGACTAGAGAGATGTTTGATTTTTTGCAACATACTTGCAAATCATGTCTGATTTATGAACCAGATCTAATCTGCTTAGAGAATGCAACAAAGAATGTAGCTATTGGGGAAGATCGGAAGATGTGGTGGCAAGGACCTGCTGTGGACAGTTTTTTTCATATCATCTCATGGAATTGCTCTACTTAGCCTTCAATATTGACACAGATTGACAACTGTATTCAAGGAAAAAATAAATTTTAACAAATCAGAAAAGAAAAATCAGTATGTCACTTCAGAAAGATGGAAGGGTTTTCCGAAGAATGAAATCAGTAAAATCAGAAAAATCAGTATGTCACTTCAGAAAGATGGAAGGGTTTTCCGAAGAATGACACTGAAACAGATTGTTCCCCTGTCCTTACACATTTCCTATAAGACACACCTTTTTTTTTCTCCTCAAAATGGTGCACTCAAGTAAAATCTAAAATAAATTAAACTACATCAGTCTTCAAAGGAAAACATTGTGGTTTCAAAAGGTTTTCACTAAAGCACAAAAAACTGAGCCCAGCAAGCTGCTTGAGCACACAATGGAGCTGTAATTTGATAAATCGTCTTCCATCATTCAAGGCTACAACTGAGCAAAACCTTGTTGTCAGCACTCTCAAAGATGCTATTGACTCTGCTCTGTGTCATTTTTCTGTTACTTCTTCCATTTTTATTTATTCCAGTCAATGATTTAAAAAAAAAAAAAAAAAAAAAGTTGCTTACCACCTGTATGCAACACCTTGCAGTCTGCTGCTGGAGGGTCATTTTCACCCTCTTTAATGTTGCTGAGGTTATCTTTTTCAAGCAGTCTGTCCACCATGGCAATAACACAGTTTAAGCTCTTTCCCACATTGGCCCACACCCTGTCCTGAAAAGAGCATAATTATTATCACTGCACATCACTGAAGAAATAAAAGACAATATTAACTTCTCATTAACACCCTAAATTGGAGACAGAGACACGTAAATTACCAGAAATATTACTAGAAATATCAGGTCTCAGCATATTACAATTTCCCTCATCCTCCAGTCTACTACCAACTTAAGGCTTTTTATTGCAGTGTAAATGACAGAACTGAAACTGTTTGGGGCTTTAGAGAGAATCAAACTCTACATGTAAATGCATGCAAAGTTTCAGGCCCAATCACAAGGAACTGAGCAGTTTCTCTATTCGAAATAACACAGTAAGAGCACAGACATTCAGAGCCTTGTCAAATCAAACCTTGTGTGCACCTGCCAGTTTTCTGCAATACTTGACAACCTCTTTTTTGATAATTTAACATATCCTGTATTTTACAGTATTTA
The DNA here is from genome assembly GCA_022605575.1 of Laterallus jamaicensis coturniculus. Classification (NCBI taxonomy): domain Eukaryota; kingdom Metazoa; phylum Chordata; class Aves; order Gruiformes; family Rallidae; genus Laterallus; species Laterallus jamaicensis. Next base: position 12,438,190 of record JAKCOX010000005.1, read on the forward strand.
ACAGTTACTCTGTTAAAGCAAACTTAAAATTAAAGGACTAGAATGATACTATCATGACATGTTTACCAGGTAACACAATTTCAGTTTCATTCTTCAGCTCTCACACAACCATCACACTTAACTGAGTTTGTAATACATATGTGAATTGCAGAAGTAGGATAGTGACAGAAAAAAATCCTGTACACGCAGAGAACAAAAGAAAGTGGAATGAAAGAGCTGTTATGGAACTGAGACACAGGAAAGGTCCCTTCAGGTGCTGGAAGGTGCAGATATTGAAGCTCTTGCAGCTACTTCAAGGCTGAATATGAAAAAAACCCAAGCCATACAAGAAATGCGGCTGTACACCAGGCTAGCAGTTAGGCTAAACCCAAAACATAATGAACCCACAAAACCCCAAATGTACATGTTTTATTGCTGAGTCATTCTGAAAGCAGTGCAGAGCAATGAGAGTTTGCTTCAGGGTTAAAAATGGGGAAATAATACCACTCCTTTCTACTTTATGATACAATAGGCAGAAGTTTTATGTATACATCAGGCCTTGAGACATAAAAATGGAGTTAAAAGAGACAAGAAGAAGGTTAAAGAAAACTGAAAACTCCGTGAAATACCATAGCCCAATGCAAATAGAAACACTTAGAAAGTGGGTGAAGTCAAATTTACAACTACTATTAAGGCAAACATTTAATCTAAGACCTATTTTTAATTAGATGCCACGCTCTTTAGGTCATTATCCTGACTGGAGAGGTCTGATCTTTCCCCGTGCCCTCCAGCTGAGTGCATACCCCGTGAAGGCCTGCATCCAGCCCTGAGGGACACGACATAGGGCCTGCAGTACTTGCTGAATCCATACAGCAGGACTGCCCTGAGGACAGCTGAGCATCTAGTGTTGTGGACGTAGAAACCATGGTTTGGCCCTCTCCCTAGAAAAAATCATGACTTGACCATACTATGAAGAAGTTATTGATTTACAAGAGGGCAGGAGCTAGTTGCTTTATTTAATTCACAATTTCTTTTATAGTACTGCACATACAATGCAACAGGTGGAAATATTCACACCTGTACACATGAAACAAACCATTAGGCACATGACTATCTGATATTCACATGAGTAAGTACAATTTATAGCCAAAGACAGAGAACAGGTACAGATTCCTTCAAAAGTTTCATCCCGTTCATACCTCAAGCATTCCTGAAAAACATTTTGATTCTGGGTGAAATGACTGATTTTCACCACTCACAAAGTATTATTTTTGGGAGAAAAATGAAGAGCAATAAAATACTGCAAATACAAAAAATTCTGCCCCCAAATAGTTGCAAGTTTTGCCAGAGAGTAGCAGTGAACTTCAGGCCTCCTAGCCACTGAGGCGTATCAATTCAAGTTGCTCAGCAAGGCTGCAGCAATGCGATTTCCCTTTTCTCCCTTAGTGGGGGGAGTTTAATCCCAACACTAAGAGTGTTGAGCTCTTAACAAGCATCTGGAGTTACTGCACAAGCAACACAAATATGAGGCCTTGTTTTCATTTTAGAAAGAACATTTTCTCCTTTCAAACCAACTATTAACCCAACATTGAGATGGTGTCTGTACAACATTCACACAAACATTCCCCAAGGGTTTAGAAACAAATTTCATAAACATCTGTTAATAGAAAACTCAGTTGTCTTATCATCTGTCTGGCTTTTTTACATAAGGCAAGTGAGGAGTTGTCTTTCCCATAGCTCTTATTCTCCACATAGGAGGTTCCTGCAATTATAAGCTATCATTATAGGCAGACAGAAAAAGTAGATGTGTCTGCGTTACTCAGTCTGCACCAAAGATGGCCCTAGTTTTCCAACAGCACTACTGAAATGCTGCAGTTTGGCAAGAACAATTCTGGAGTAAAAATGCAGTTTCCAATCAATGAAAATAAAGTAACTCCCTACTATTCTCTGTAATAAGAAATCCATCGATTTAACGTTATTTTTCATTCTTTACTATTCTCATAATGTTTTCCGTTAGCCTAGCACAATTTCCATGCCCTTTCACCTTTTTAAGTGGTTTATTTTCAACCTGCCCAAGAACTACCTCACAAATGATCATTCTGCAGCACGTGACAGTTTAAAGGACAAAATACACCCACCCTCAGCTTCTCAGGTAAACATTCTTAAACATCCTCATTGTGAAATGAGGGATCAGAGGAAATTAAGTGCTAATTCTTGATACAAGGAAGTACTAGGACTCTAGATTCCTAAGCAAGATGCTTCTCCCCTGATAACATTTTCCCCACCAGCTGCTGTAGAGCTAACTGGATAATAAGTTTACTACTGTGGCATGAAAGAATAAGAGAAACAAGGCCTGTGGCACCCTCTCATTACTGTTTCTTTAAGCTCCAAAGTCAAGCCAATGACAGGGGAAGTGCAAATGTGTAACAGGGCCTGACCCCATTGGGACAAGACAACACCACATTGATTTTGAAATTTGGAAGCTATGGAAGATGTCAATTTGGCATGTTAAGGAGTCCTGGCACATGTAGCTAGGTGTTGCTAGTTAAAAATGGCTATATTTGCAATTCTGTTGCCACCTCCGCTGTGCTACTGGCAAGCAAACAGGCATACATACTTGTAACAGTCTCCATGAAAAGCTAGGCCTTGGCACCACAGAGAGCTGGGCACTTTTCCTAGGACATTCAAAAATGAACCTTTAAAATAATTCTCTTTTATGCACCCAATTTGAAAAATGTAAATAATTTCTGTGCAGTCTGAAAGTACCATTAAAACCTTCTTCATTTTAAACAGCAGGAGGGAAACTATTTTCCTGTCAATGCACCTGACTGGATGTTTTCCTCCTAAGTACTGCTGGCCAGTGGAGTCCCAGAGGCTGTCTTTTGGTTTTCAAAGGATTCAAAGGCTAAATTCACTACAGGGCTCCTCAGTTACCTCTCTTGCCCTTCCATATACACCATGACAGTTGCATGCTTTACTTGAGCCAGGTGTGACACAGCAAATGCATTCCCCACTGCTCTGAAGATACTGTGTCTCCTTCAAGTGGGTTGATACCTATATATTACCTTAAGCCTTTTTTGACATATGCTCATAAACCAAATATCTTAACCAATGTGCATGTGGCAGTGCTTTGGAATAGAATATATTGCACACAGATCAGTATTTCAGACCTGTGTCTGAGTATGGTGTCAGTATTTGTAGATAATTTCTTGCAAATGCCATTTTATCTGTTCTTTGTAGCTCCAACCATGTTAAGCAGTGAGTCAGAAGTGTAGAGTGGAAGCAGCTCCAAGAGGCAATGTGCCCACCTTTCCTGTATTATACATGACAACTTGCTTTCTTCCCTCCTGCAGGGAAGTTCTAGGATAGCAGAAGCAGCTGGCAGGAGAAGAGACTATCTACCCAGAGGCAATCTAAAACTCTCAAGTTAAATATTTTTCCTTCAACAGTAATGCTTTACTACTGCCTATATGTAGTGCACCAATAGAAATAGCTTGATCCATATTGCTGTCAGCTATTTTGGGATGAATGTTTGTGCTTGGTATCAAAGAGAAGTGCCACACACTGCTGCTATTAAGAAGCTTTTTTTGAAAACAGTGGTCACTATGAAAGAGCACCTTGCATGGTTAAGAAATTGGGAGTTATTCCTTATGGATAAATTTGGATGCCAGAAAAGGGGTGGATCTCATCTATTTTTTAAACACTGCCTTGAACTCACTTTCATGATTGTTGTAAGGTAATGCAGTCATTGGAAGGGGATGGAACAGGGTCAGCTTAAAGAGTTGTTGGATTTCACTGATTTACATTTCTGGCAAAATTAAAATTGAAAATCCAATTGTAAATACAACTCTAGTGCTGGACAGCAGTAGGGAAAAACAACAGAGGACGATACAGTACTGTGCATACTAAGCAATGTATCCCAGTTTTTTTCCTTTATATTGCACTTTCAGAGCAGATTAAACATTTGTTGACATTTTATATACATTTATTCTTTCTCTTTTTCATCATTCTAATGACAATTTCATCATTAAAATTCACATTATTCGTCACCTTCATCGACAGAAAGAACAGAAAAATAATGGAAGCCCCATCTTTCAAATTTAGAAAAAAACCCAAATTTCTCTAGCATTTATACTGTCTCGAGTTTGACAGCGACTGAGTTTAACTCAGAAAATACTTAAGACACACCTAGTTTTAATGAAGCAGGTAATTTTACCAATTCAGCAGAAAAAAGCCTCACCTGTTAATCTAATGTGCTTATATGTTTTAATAGATGAGGACCAAGCACCTGGCAGAATTATTTTTTTTTTAAAAATCCCAATAAAGACAGAAAATCTAGCTTCTCCAGAGAGACAGAAATACTAAATTAAAAGACAACTTGCACAAAAATGCCATTTTTTCAATGGAAAATTTCTTCCTTTGATCAAATCTATTGTGATGTTTATTTTTCTGAATGTTTCAACAGCTGGAAAGAAACATTTTGGCTCTCATTTCAGGGAAAGAACCACCATTCTAGCCCCTCAGGTTGTTTAGAAAACATGAAAAAAGTGAATTCAGGGCTCTAACACTAGAAGACAGATAAAAGAGCAAGTTATTTATTTATTGTTTAAATCTCATGACTACTTAATGCATGGGGTTGGAGACAATTATCTTTTCTCCAGAATAAATATATTCTTCTTCCCTTATTTGTGGTATAGATAAAAATTACAGTTCAGGTGTGAGTACTGTAGCTCACAAGTTATTAATTATTTATAATAGAGATTAATATACTGGCAGCCTTTACACTTATGAGAATATAATGATGAACTGAAAGTATGAGCCTGAACTGAATAAAAGTAGCTTGAGATCAGGGTTTAACAAAGAAGCAGATATACTATGAACATATCTACCAAAATAATTAGTTTACAAAATGTCAGCTATATAAGTAATACAGATCTTTGAAAGATATGCCAATAATGTTAAGATCTAAAAGCCACGTTTAGTTCTTTTATGCAATCTCAGACATCCTCTAAGAACAGATTCTAAGGGAACACAGTTCTGTTGCTGAGGATTAATTTGTCTGTATATTTAAGCTATTTACATTCAGCTTGTGGAGAGGCAGGGAATTGTTATAGCATCTGCTGCTCCAGTCTCAAATCTAACTTGCAAAAAGAACTCACGTAAGAGCAAGACATATGCACTGGGTTTGTGTGGCAAGGTTTTGGTAGTTGGTGGGGGGGTGGGGTGGTTTCTGTGAGAAGCTGCTAGGAGCTACTCCCATGTCTGATAGAGCCAATGCCATCTGGTTAGTGAAGCAGGAGGAAGAGGAGGTGCTCCAGACACTGAAGGAGAGATTCCTCTGCAGCCCCTGACAATACCTGTGGCTTTGCGAAGAGAGGAGTTCACGCTCCAGGAGATTTTCCTGTCATCATCCTCACTGCTACATGCACAACCAGTCACACAAAAGCACACTGCACTTTTGAAAATCCAAGTTAGTTTCAAAACACACAATGTAAAAATATCATTTCACAGTTTTGCCCTCCTTTCTTGCTGCTCCCCTCATATGTGACAAGAACACATAGGGCTTGTATTTGTTTATGCTCATTTGCAGGGTTCAGGAACCAAGAGCTTCTGACTACTTACCCACTCTTCCTCATCATACTCAGAATGATGGGGTATAGAGTCTTGTCTCTTAATCTGAGAAGGATGGTCCCGATGCTGTAAATCACCCCCCTCTTCTACACTGTTTCTAGGTACAGCTGGTTGCTTGAGAACACAGCCAGGCCGGGCTGTGTATAGTGCTAAAAGGGCACTTCTGACCAGCTGATCCTTAAAAGCATGCACAAACAGCTCTGTCTAGAGAAAAGAGGGAAAAAAAGAAAAGAAAGAATCAAAAAGTTAGACAGAAGAATGCAAGACTGCAGCATAGCTACTGTAACACTGAATTGCCTTAAGGCAGAGTGGGTATTTGTTTCAGGTGGGTCTGAGGGGCAGAAACAATTCAAGGGTTTTAGGGACACCACCACATTCTCCAATCCCAGTGTTCTAAGGTTTCACACAAAAGCGCAGTATCTGCCATAAAGATCACCATCTTTTCACAGTATCCTATTTTGAGTTCTGAACATTGCCTGCAGAGATGAGCCTCTAAAAGAACCGGTTCCAAGTGTAACCAACTCTCAATAATTTTTAAGTGTCAGATAAAATGCAATTAACAAGCTTAAGGAACTTCTTAAATAAAATCACAGCACTGTACAGTGCTGAGATTGTAGTATCTGCCAAAGCAATGTTTCCAAAGATGCAGGTTCCTGTAGGTATCAAACCCAGATATCAGGGCAGATGATGACACCTGATTTCTAGCTTTAATTTATTTAAAGAAAGGAAACCTCGGAGTAGCTTTTCCAGGCACTCTGAAGATTCTATTCATTTACAGTATCATTTTTCTAAATCCTTCTCATTGACCATAACAGCTTGATGTTCACTGTATTTTTCAAAACCTCCAACCTCCCTGCATTATTTATCTCCCTTCCACCCCAAAAAGAAAAGGAAAACTCCTTATGCATATGATCTTTAGCATCTCTAGACTATGTCCATGTTTAACAGGACCTAGTGTTGCCACCAGCCTACCACACACACTCATCTGCAATCAAGACAGAATATGCAGCCCTATCTCCACTACTGTTCTTAATTAGGAGGCTGGCATGTTCCCTCCATTAGCTGATGCAGCTTATGAACAGGAGAGGGTGAGGACACGTTCCCTTTCACTGCAACAACATTCACGTGGGTCCATCTGTCAGAGTGGGGAGAGCATGCACCCTCCTTCTACACCATATCCACTGCCTCTACAACTCTACAACTGCCTCTACAACAAAATATGTTATTTTACTTCCTTTCTTAACCTTAATATCCCCTCAAAAGTTTACTGACATTTAGACTACATCAATGCTCTAAATAATTGATAGTTTTCTTAAAGCTCTGGCTGTTGGGTTAGGTACCTGCTTGAGAAATTTATTTTTTCCCCCTTTTTTCCATGTTTAGGAAGATCCTGAAGGGCTGCATGTGGAAAGACTGATAATTTGCTTCAAATAAAGTAAAAATAAGAACCTTGGCAATTTTACCAGACCCATTCTGTCTCCTCCTTAGTAACTCGGTGCCCGAGGGGAAGGGTACTTAAACAGAGACAGTTTTCTTACATGTTGCGCTTCAGCACTGCCTTGGGGCAGTCCTGAGCTGCACTGCAGGACAACTTCAGTTTTCCACTTTTCCAGCCTCTGCATGGTGGATGCTCAGAGAATACAGAGTCTTCGGGCAATACTGCTAGCAAACCCTAGGCACAGTGTCTTGCAGAGTTGTCTTTTCTTGTGTGGTAACAGCAGAGCTCCTCCTCAAAGCTGTTCTATGGTTTCATATCAAACTATTTGGCTGTCCTTAGAAATGACATCATGGTTTTGCTGAGGTTTGTACCTTCCCTTCCCTTAAAGTCTGCCTGAGATCATTTCAGATCTCTGCATCAGGCATGTCAGACACAAATAATCTGTAGATTTCAGAAACCTTAAGTCTTGGACAACTCGAAGGAAGGAATGCCCACTATGACTGCAATGTACATTAGGCAACTGCCTGAAAAGTTGAAGTAATTTAAGCACTTTATAAGGAAAATTAATTTTCAAAAGCAAACTGACACGGAAGCAAGCCTCCATTTTTCAATATAGAGACTAAACTGCTTCTGTAATTAAATTCCATTCAAGGATTCCATTGGTTTAACAAGCAGTTACATTTTAACTACATTTTCTTACAGCTCAGTACAGCTAAATTTGCAGAACACTGCTATTTATAAAATTGTATTGAAATCACAAAACAAGTCTACACAAAGAAATGAAAACTTTGCAAATTCTTTTAGATACTTCACTAAAGACTATTTCTGCAGACAAAGATAGGCATGGCTGGAAAATGAATTTATCGAGCCTTCTGCAAGCTGCAACTGCAGATACACTTGTCGACAGCTAAAGGCTTCCTTAATCAATTAACAGAAAGCGTTGATAAAAGGTCAGGCTCAGGAAAACACTACAGTAAATTGCAAATTATGCACGGCGAAGTAAACCCAAGCTTAATATAAGAAAATAAGCTCAATTTGAAAAGCAGCAGTCATATTATTTAATTTTTCACTTTCTATGCATGCGACCAGTCATTCCACTTCTAACACTTAACTAATTCACATTACTGACAGATCAGATACACTCACTGCTACCTAATCTTTTTTGAAAGAATTATTCTCTATATCAAGCTTAGCATTATCTTAAAGTAAAGAGCGATATGGTTCTTAATAAACTTGAGGAATTGAATCACTAGGCAAATGATTTCTATGACTTCTTCAAACAGCTAATTACTTTCTGCATTTCTATCAAGTTTAGATGGAATGTTTCTTTTTATACATATAAAAAGTACATGAAACTGGGAGAACAGAAGCACCTCACACTTCCAAAGTGCAGGTAGGCATCATGTAATTCTATCCAGAAGAGCATGCCAACCTATCTTAAACAGAACCAGGGACACACTGGTACTCTAGATTGTCCCATACTGTACCAGATGATACAGACAGGTTATCTCAGGATATTGAGATGATGCTTTGTATTAACTGTAAGAAATCTAATTGCAGCACTGCGTGGCTTTACTTTATCTGGCTTTCTAAAACTTAGTATCAGCTTTCCCTGATCTTGTTTCTTGGACTTTGCTTTCGTCCCCGACTCTTTTCTTCACAAGCAGCTGTCACTCTACACTAGCTTCCTCAGCAATGGTTTCACCCTCTTTCTCAATTATTGCCACCACAGAGTAAATGTGGGGATAGACAAGGAAGCAGGTATTCAACTGTTCATGCAACAGTTGTTTGGACAATTGGATTCATCCCTTCCCAGCAAAACATGGAGGCAAGATAGAAACTATGGGTGTGCTATCAGGTGGACCATGTCAGGTAAGATTCCTGCTTCCACTTCTGGGAACCTGTGCAGTAACCAGAAATTTAACCCTGGCCCTGAAAAGCTGATATGCACATATATAACTAAGTCACCCTCTGTCAGTTTTTCAAACCAAATGGATTCTTTTCTGTCCCTTTTCTGTAGCCAGTCTCCAACTGCCATGGTTCACAGTGTATCACAGATGCCCACAGCACTCTGAAAGCATTCACTCCTCCTGCCTTGACAAGCAAAGGTGGGGAGGGCAAAGCTGACACTACAGCTGACTACAGCTGACACTGACACTCTTCACAACCAGGTCTTGAATCTTCAAAACACTTTCTTGTTTGATTTCCTTTACTTGTACACACCCATTTCTCTGAAGGAACGACTAAGCGAGCAACTCCACTTTTTGTATGTGCTGCACTATGTGCAGCTAAAAACGGCCTCCTTCACTACCATATGGAAAGGCATGTATAGTTACCATAAACCCCACCCTAAATTCCTCCCTTTCACTTCCAAGCTGAATTCTACTTTCCGGTATTACCCCTGACATTCAGAGCGACTCCAGTGTTCTCAGAGTTACTGTGGATTTACACGTCTGTAACCGAGAGCAACATTTCTTCCCCCCACGGCTCCAATGCAATGCCTTCGCAGTATGGGAGTCAGCTTAATATTCAGATTTTAAACTCTCCCATTGAACAATGTACTGCTGGGATAATAGTGTTCAACAGACCACAGGGGTTGCCACTTCCCAATAGCTGAAGATATATTGAAATGGTTATTGATAGCGTTATTAAGCCAAATTGAGATCACATTACAGAAGGTATGGCCCATGAAGCAATGGGAAACCTTTTTCAACCCCTCTGGTCATAACTACAGTGCTTAATATTTATATAGGATAACATATGTTTAAAAGTACTTCAGACTTCAGCTAATCTCCAGTATCACTCTGTGAGACAGGTGGAAAATACTCTCTTCCTTAATTTAGAGCTAAAGAAACTAAGATGAGAAACAGCCTACAGCTACAGAGAAATCTAATTCAAGGAAGAGGATTCAAATTTGAGACCTCCTGGTGCCACCCTTCCTTGCTTCTTCCAGACTGCATCACCATTTCCGATCATGCTATTACTCTAACCCTTACACACAAACCTGGCTTGAAATCTCCCCAACAACCAGCAGTCTGAAGTTTCACAGAAAGAGAAATAACATAACTGTTTATCTTACCACAAAATTATTTACAATAATCTATTTCTGATAAATCCCAGTATGCGGTCACTAGAGCATAATAAAGATACATGAAATTAAATTAATTATACTTTCAAATAAAGACAACAGTTATAGACTTCATTAATTTTCCACATGAAAAGCCTACAGAAATGCTAAATAATATTTTTTTTCTAACAGCAATATTTTGAAGCTTATTTTAGCAGAGCTTATTTAACATTTCCTGATGCTATGAAAGTCAATTTATGCAGAAAAACACCCAGCAGTTAGAGACTTGGTTATTCCATTTTCCATTGCAGTGAAGATTTGAATCTTACTTTTTCTGAAAGCATCTTTAAAGAATTCTTCAAGCTGTCTGGAGAATGCTGGCTTGCAGAATTAAGCAGCAGGTCTGCATGGCTTGATATGAGAGGTTGTAGATGATTGATGTTGCTAAGAACTTCTTTTGCCTTGGCTGTGTTTTCAGGTGAATAGTAAATACACTGGTATCCAGTACTGTAGTAAGAAAAAAAGAGAGTCACATAACATCAGAATGATTTCTATTAATAACAATGCTTAATGTGCTAAAAATCTTGCCACTGGTCCTATAAGAAGTGACAGACAACTGAATTTTAGTGATATCATTGAAATGCTTCTTCCTTCAAGGGTAAAACCAAATCCTTGCTTGAACAGTAGGGAACAATAGATTGTCCACCATGTAACACCCCAACTAGTCGTGTCCAACCTAATCATCCCTTTTAGCAATTGATCTTAATGTAAGACAAACATACAGTTATTTATCTTTGAAGATATAATTCTGGAGAAATGAAAGGTTTGACCAAGTCGCTAATAAACACAACGACCATAAGGATCCTTATTTTTCCCCATCCCATTATTAACGGCCTCCCTAAGTCTTTCAAAATGAGCTTAACGTTTAACTGATCAGCGGCACACACTATGTTTTGATTAGCATCAGGGATGCTCAGGAAGTGGCGATCAACAGAGTTATCTGCAAAAAACATGTATCCAATGAGCAAGAAAAGACACAGAAATGAGGTGTGAGAGTTAATCACTACAGAAAACCCTGCACAAATGCGTATTGCAAACTTCCCTCTTTTAAATGCTCACAAACTACTGCAATTCTTTAGCATTACTTTTTTTTTTGCTATACTTCAGGGTTTTTTCCCCCAATACTTACTGATTATGCAAGATCCTTTTATACTATTACTACCATTTCAGATACCAAGCACATGCGTACTGTTTTGTCAGTACAGTATACACCTCCCCACCTAAAACTCTTTCTCATTTAGAATCCATCCCCTTATAAAGCCCCATTTCAGTCTCTCAGAGAAACTAACCAACCTTTTGCAGTTTGGGGTTAATCTATAATGTTAACACAGGGAAAAAAACCCAAAACACGCAACTCCTGCAACATCCCCATTGCCAGGGCAACGTACACACAGCTGGTTCTGTATGTATCTCTGTTCTTTCCTTTTCTGTCTTTTTATCACACATCCTTCAGTCTCTTCCATCCTTTCCCTACTGATTTAATTTCTTAATTTCACATATCGAGACCTGAATTTTGACACTTGTGCAATCCTTTCAACTTCATGCAGTGCTTTTCATTTCAGTCTTTTCCCAAATCTCTTTGCTCCCCGATTTCCCCTTTGTGTCTTCTAGCATCCCTTCTAAATCAAAAATGAAATTTAATTCAATAGAGGACATACACAACACACATTCAGAAGTCTGAATGAAGTTACTTCCATAAAATTTAAAAGGCTTAACTCTTTTGGCAAATAGATTCAAGCAGTCTTAAAATTAAGCCTCCCTGCTTAGATAATTTGCTGAATTACAGTCCCAAACTCCAAAATACCCCATCCTATTTTTCTGCCCTTCACCAGTGTTTCCATTTTTTGGACACAACTCTTTGTAGAAGCACTCAAGATGAATGCCATCTGACTTAGTGAAGCTTTGCCACGATCAGTCATGCTACTAGTCACCTCAAAATTACCATGAGTCTCCAATTCACTGTCCACTACATGAGTTGATAGACTACTGAGTGCAGAGGCCAGAATTCTGAGTATTTCAACAAAGTGAATCATATAAACTGTCTGTTCTAATGCACTGGTCAAAAAACCCCCTGTCCCTCTGAGAAATGAGGGAACAGCCAGAGCTCTGCCTTCACGGTGTTAGCGAACACTGTTAGTGAAATGAAATTCCTAAGTCGTATCTATGTCTACATTCACTGCATCTCTCAAGCTCTCAGTAGACAGGACAGAGACAAAGGTAATAGTTTATGTTAATTGCAGTGAAGTTGTAAGTCTTAAGTCTTGATACTTCACAGTGCTGAATAATCTTCTCTAATTCCCCTTTTGGGATTCTCCCTCCCTTTATCAAACAGCCTTTTGCAGGTCGAATCTGGCTAACGCTGTTATCAAGCTCACCAGGCACACACTCCTTTCTGGGATACCCCTCAGCTTTTATTTCCCAGATCATTTTCACTGATCTCCCACAGCTCTAAGATTCGCTGAATATTGTGGCAGAAAAGCTACAGACAATGTCATAAGGGGAAAAAAAAAAAAAAAGAGACAGAAGAGGGATACTAAACCTGTACGTAGTTCTTATTCTAATGAAGTCAATCATAGCTTTTAAATAGAGGAAACAGTGAAGAGGAGAGAATGACAGTCTCTTCAGATTGAAGTGTTCTATTAGCTCTCTTTATTTGGCTATTTTTAACATTTCCTGAACCCCAGAAAGCGTGAGACAATTGCAAATATTCAGGTTTTCACAATTTGCGGGCAACTTCCCCCCTCTCCCCAAGAAGTGCATAATTATTTCTCAGAAACAGTACTCTTGGGAATATTGGAAATTTCTACTTGTTGCATCTTAACACTGTTGCACCTAAGACAACACTGAGGTTTTCAGTAGCCTTATGAGTCATGAAAAGAAATTTCTACTTCCAATTCACTGAGATGTATTTCCTTGTAACACAAGGTAACTTGAGTTACTCCTTGTAATTCATTTCCTTTCCTTTTGAGCCTGCTGCCCCTTACAGCTGCAGTATACAAGTAGTATTACTTAAAAGAAGCAGCTAGAAAATATAGAAAAACTTCCACAATTATCCTCATACAGAATTACAAGAAGAAACATTTGCACTAGGACAAAGACCACATGATTAGGTCCAGCACTGGAAATCAGCAGCACTATGAAAACCTACCTTTGATGTGTAAAATACATTATTAGTCATCTACCTTTTGAAAAACTCTATAATCGTGTCTTCTGGGTTAAGTTTCAAAGCTTTAACTTAGCATATAAACCCACACTTAATCATTTCCATACATTGGCACCATCATTAACTACATACATGACTCTCAACGGTCATTTAAGTATTTAAATTGCTTTAATGATGTTGTCATGTAATTTGAATAAAGATTACACTGACTACATCTGCAATTTTAACTCAAAATTAAAGTTTTTTGCCGAGAATAAATACTACAATATGCTAAATGCCTAGTTTTTAATGAAACTCCAAGTAACTCCATTCCTGCTGTTAACTGAGTAATTGGTGTGACTGAGTTAAACTGCCACCATCTGGGACTGGGTTAAAAATCTTTCAACAATGAACATTTGACCTCACATTTTTCACAGTCAGAACTGCAGACGTTAACATCAGGATTACACTTAAAGCATGCACAGCAAGAACACCTAACTCCACATAACCTCAAGCTTATGTACATTACTAAAGATACCAACTCAGGATTTTATTTATGCATCACGTGTTCTGTCTAAAGTGGGAAGTTATGATCAAAACCAATCTGCTACATAACAACCCAGGACAATTCACTGCCTCAGCAGATAAAACTAAACCATGTGATCAGTGCTGAGGTTTTGAAAACTGGCCTGACAGAGGTCAGAAGCTCAAATATTTTTCCCTTGCAAACTTGGAAATTCTAACTTTGAATACTGGAGAAAATGAAGTTATGTTATTAGTTCTCTCTAATTAATCTCTACTTACGAAGTACAAATCTCCATGAGTCCTTATCTTGAAGCAGTGGCTAAGTCTGTATACACAGAGTTTCTCTTACTGCTCTTCTATTTCCTCTTCCTTCCTAACTGACCACTGGAATAACTACATCAATGGCTTTGCAGATGACAATGGGACATGAGTTTCACTGAAAGAAAGGTCAAGATGCCCTTCACCAGCCCTCTAGAGACCCAAGTATGCCACTGTGGTGTCTGCCATAGGTGAAGCTCATCATGAATCTCCCTAGGAAGACTTGCTCCAGGAAGGCTGAATGGCTAGGGAGAGTCACCCACAGTTGTTCAAATTAATTTTAGAGTATCTTTACATTGGTGAAAAGATGCAAAGAGCCTTTAACAGATGAGAATCTTATGCAGGGTAGCTGAGCATGATTCTTATCAAAAGGAAAATGGTATCACGCCTCACCACAAGCCTGAGGCTAAACAGTGTTGCTTCAGTAGCGCTTTTTCCTGGCAGCCTGAAGTGCATGTCACAAGAAATGATGGCAAAGTCATGGATCCACTCTTCTCCTGCCACTCCTGTGTATATGGATCAGTTTCTTTCTCCCCAAATCATATGAACCTTTTTAAACTTTGTGTGCTAAACTTCCCCAGCTCCTCCCTCCCTTCTTTTTCTAGCCCCAGGTTCCTTTCTTTTATGCCTGCTTAAGGAAATGCTTCAGGCAATTCTGTCCAGAGAGCCTAACCACTGGAAAATGCTGTGATGAGATTTTTTATATCTCAATGAATAGCACCAAGTTTGGTGCTTTCTCAGTAAACTTCCAAAAACCACAATACATGGGTTTAATGGTCAGTGAAAAAACATCCATCTCCAGGAAGCCTAATCTCTCTGTCACATACACACAGATATACACACAGACACTCAAAAAAGGGGAGAGTGAAGCACAACATCACTATGAAAAGGTGCTATGCATGACAGGCTGTGGCTTCTCTTTGAAAATAAAGGTTACATAATTGTTATTTCAACATCTATGGGATAACTTGTGCAGCAGTACCATTTCAGATTCCTCATGGAATGGAAAAGGGTTAAAGGTTATGAAACTCAGGTAATAGGAACCCTGAAGGCCTCAGTATTAATGAAATCTAGTATATTAGTGAAGGGCACACCTCACTTCTTGACCAAAAAGCTAGGTCTTGTCAAGCAACAAAAGGTCTTTTAGACAGTTCAAACCCTGATTAATTTAGTATAGCTTTAAGAAATCTACAGAAAATCCTTTTCATTAAATATTCCAACTTTAAATTTGTGCTAATTAAAAGCAGGATCTTTGACAGAACTTGCTAGAAATGGCATATAAAGCCACAGTGAATCACAGCACCTAAAGCAGTTCCTGGGACACCTCTGATTTTCTAGATGGTTAGTATTGGGACATGAAAAATCTTGCAATCATAAGTCTGTGTATTGTGACTAAAACAGAGACCATCAAATTCGCTTTTAAATAAGGACAAAAAGTCCTTGCTGCACCTTGAAAGTGATTAATGAACATTTCAAGCAGCAAGGCATTATATGGGTTTAACTTCCAGAATGTCTGCCCTCAATATTCTTGTACAGCTAGGCTCTAAAAATAAGAATTTGCTGTGATATCTGGACTGATAAGAAGTCATGTCTTTTCATTTGCTGGAAGGAGATGTAACCTATGCTACCAAGTCAACAGACAACTGAATGTGAACAACTGACTTTTTTTTTCCTTTCTTATTTTCAGCTAAAAGAAAAAATTAATCAAAAGAACAAACCAATACAGCAACATAACAAATTTTAAATTAAATTTATATTATATACAAGTAATTCATATTCTAAAATAATTTATCACACCTTAGTCATCACACTTGAATTATTTGAATTTAAAAGCTATCTTGCCTAAAAAAGGTTAAGGGTGTTCTTAACTCATCTTGTGAAGTTCATTAGTAGCTACTAAGGGGACAGACACACTAGAGTCATAGATATAGCTGGCGCTCGCAATGGTAAAGCCTTTTATCTGTCTCTGTTGCAGCTAAGAACAGTACAGATCGGGAACGGGACATAAAGCAACAAACCTGGCTTCAGATGACATACTAAGTCTGGCCTTCCACGTGAAAAAAACCCAAATTTTCTCCTTTTATTTGAGGGAATATTTTTAGAAATTTTTCCTTCTTTTAATATGAATTGCTTGTTGGTAACAAATGAGAGAATTGAAATAGTACTATGTTTTTAATGAACATTATTATACAATGGTTTCCCCTCTTGCCTGCACAAAAATTACATATTCTGTGTAACAGAAAATATGCCAGACCAATCTTCAGATTCTGCTGTTTGATAAACTTCAATGGAACATATGTTTCACTCTTGTTTTGGTTTGGCAACTGCAACTGCAATTATGCTCTCGCAAAGCAGGATATAACCTTGTTACCAGTTATAAGTTCATCATGTCTGTTAATTCCACAAGTATGGGAAGAAATATTTTCTGATTTGCTGACACTGTTGAATATTTCAATAAACTGCTCCAATAATCAGCTTGAAGGTCAAAGGCATGCAAGACACACTATCATGTGCACTAACAATGTCTCGAAAGCTGCTGGGACTGGTTTGAGAAATAGTTTCTTCCCACATTTTCCTCTAGGTCTTCAGTTTAGTTGGCCTAGAGGAAGCAGCTGCTAAATCTGCTTTTTATTTTTGCTGTTCATTTTATATTCTGACAGATATCTCAAGGTGTCCCTTCTTCCTTCAACCAAATCTTTGGAAAAGCTGTTCCCATTGTAAAACAGAAAATTTAAATTGTAAAAGCTGCCCCTGGAAATGCTGCATGTCCTCAAAGCACCCTCATGCAGCTAAACAAGCAGGTGCATACAAAATAAAGTTGTCATTGCCACAGCAAAAGAAATTTCTCTGTGATAAGAATGAGAATGGTCCTTACATCTACCTATTTAAAGTAGACCCACTCTTGAATGTTCAACTAAATGAGATCACATTCAGAGCTTTCTTTCTCCTGTCTTTCAATTCACATAAGTTCTTGTTGAAGAGAAAAAAACCAGAAAAAAGCCACAACAAAAACCTAACAAAAAACCCCCAAAACAATCATGCGTGGAGTTTTCTCTGAGCTGCCCTCAAAGACAGAGGAGAAGATGGATTTTGAAGGTTTCCTCCTTTCTGCTTCTTGGGAATTCATATACTAACTGACCATTTCTTCAGGCCTGGTAAGGGGATTTGTTAAGAATTGGAGTCCCTTGTGTTTAGTGCTCAAACTCTTTTTTTTAGAAAGAGTCACACAGCATAGTAACATAGTTACCCTGGTTGTATCATCCTAAAGACAGACTTTTACTCTGTCCTGGGAATAAACAAACACAAGGAAAACTACACTGTCAGAGTACATGTCTGTTATCTTGCCTTTGAAAGTCACTAAAACACAGAAGCTTCTGAGGGATGCAGAGAAGTCTAACCAGAGGGGCAAATACAAGGTGACATGTAGGCACTCTGAAATAGGTATGAAGTGCCTTGATAAAACCTGCCCAAAGCTTTCCCCATGCTCCTGAACACCATTCTCTATCAAGGGATAGAGAAACAAGGGCACTGTCTAGTCAAACCCAGTAAGATACTGCAATGTCTGTTTCTCCAGGAAGAACTCAAGACAGACTAGGTCTCCTCCCTATATGGCTTTTTCCCCTTTTTCTCCAACGAACAGAAATCACAGGTAACAATTTCACATTTGCCTCACAGCATTCCTCCATTTTGGGAAATCACGTGCTGCTGTTGTGGACATCCTGCAGCACTGTGCAAGTGAGGAATGGTTCATTAGCTGAACACTGAACACTTGAGGATGGGAAGTGCCAAGTGCTTTCTATCGCTTATGACTAATTTCTTCTTATGAAATGTAATAAAACTCCACTAAGTACTACTGCAACTATTTCACTCAGATACTTTAAGAAATGTCTTTAGACATTTTCTTCATTAGGAAACTTGTACTTCAGAGGCCTGCATATCCTGGGGATACAGCTGCCTACACCTGCCTGCTGATAGCAGGCTTCACACTAAGTCCATGCACGGGTTTCATGTGACCAACGACATCTGTGGTTCATGGGTATGGTGATCACCAGAGATTTTTAGAAGATTTAATAGGGGTTTTATGTCATGCAATGCAGAAAGAAAAAATAGCAATACACTTTTCTAACAAATCCATCGTCTCTTTCTTGTTTGGTTTTAGCACTGATGCCAACTTCTGGGCAACCCAGTTCAACAGTAGATTTTTATAATTTATCCTTCTATTCTTTATGAAATAGTACCTATGAAACTTTTTTGAGCTTTGACTATTGGAATTCATTTCCTATGGAGTGTAATTAGAATTTAGAACAGCACACAGAGTACTTCCAGTGCTCCCTTTCGAACACTGTGTCACTGAATGCATGGGGTTGGCACAGCAAGTCCAAGTGTTGAGCAGTCACAACTATCTCTGGGTGCTGTCAGTGACAGCTGTGGCTGCTCAAAACTTTGTAACAGCAACAAATGCAAATACATCCAATTCTCAGCTAGAAAAATATGCAACTAACATCTGTACACGTTCAGTGGTTAACAAAGCATTTGACTACAGCACTAAGCTGAATTCCTAATTAAGGCCCATCTCTTTGCTTACTCTCATTTTGGCTTTCTGAAGAATAGTTTATTTACTTCACAGATGTGCTAAAAGTATTTTTTGTTCAGATAGACCCAGGGCTGTCAGAAAAGAAGATTCTACCTCAGGCTACTCTTTCTTTACTGAAAGAATGTCTATAGGTACTTTCCACTTAACACAAGAATTACTGAAGAGATATCTCGTTCCAAACAGTTTCCAAGCACTGATATTCCTTCAAGCTTCCTGAGTTATGGGAAGAAAATGTCACAATTTTGAGTTTATGTGCAAAATACATCTTGACACTAAAAGTAAACTATGCTTCATTTTTGCAGTGCAGCCAAGCAGGGAAGATAAAGGAAATATTTTGTGAATGCATACTTGTCCAGTCTTACCAGAGTTTAATCTTCCACGCATTCGGCAGGGTAAACTGAATTTGTTACTCAGTGAACTCCTAACATCATGATGAGACTTTAATGATATTTTCCTTGCTACTTACAAAAATACTTACTTTCGTCTTTCTGCCTCAAATTTACTCAGCAGTTTTCGGAGACCACCATTCTTAAAGCCTTGGACATGCGCTGCTGGGGCTCCCACGGTGATGACATCATACAGAGCATCTGCAGTGGGGACAGACAAGCAGAGAGATTTGCACGTGCCTCTGCCTGAGATAAAGCAACTCTACGGTATCTACTCCAAAAGACGCGAAGACAAGAAGTCTGTTATTTCCAAGGCATAATCAAGCATCTGTGTCTCAAGGAGGCCCAAGAGCTAATCAATCTTTCCACACAGCCACCTGCACACCTTCAAAAGCTATTCTGATTTATTGCTACATCTAAACTATATGCTGTGGTGTAGAACAATATTCTAGGTCTGCAGTTTACAAAGCTGCCAAGTAAATTGGCCCTTTGTGTATTCCACTTTATTACCCCTTCCATTATTTAACTTGTACTCATGTTGAGATGCAGAGATTCATGCATTTTTAGAGCCAAAAGAGAGCATTACGATGGAATAGTCTGGCTGCCTGAATAATACAGGCTACAGAGTTACAATTAATGATTCTTGGCATCAAGCTTATGTCTTCTGGTTGAGTAAAAGCAACTCTTTAAAAAAAGGAAAAAAAAAAAAAAAAGAGACATCTAACCTTGATTTAAAGACTTCAAATGCCAATGAATTCATTGCATTCCCAGAGATGTTGCTCCAATGATTAACCAAACTGACTAGTAAAAATCTCCACTACTTTTCTAGTTTGGATTTAACTTTCATTTTCAGATATAATTACCTGTTTAATGCTAAATTGAAAAGCCCTGTTCTGTGGCATATACTTAAATTTTATATATACTTATAAGCACAGAGCAATTCAGCTGTTTTCTGCTGAAAAGCTGCAAGAATGGGAAATAAGCTATTTACTAAAATTCTTGCCAAGACAACAAACTGTTGTTAGTGTCTGTATGTACTCAGTGCCCTGAGACATACAGAATGAACGTTTTCTATGGACATAGGCATACAGACCTAGGAGATGGAACATCTTTGTAAAAACAGCCTCTCATTTTGTGCCTGTGATTGACTGTCAGTGCAGAGATGGAGATTTAATTACATCTCAAACCACAATAATTATTCCATCAAAACTTAAATTTAGATTTGCAGAATTGATATTTGCATTAAGCAGTACCTGTTTTGTACCCAAGTTTACTGGAGGTATAAAAATACAGGACACAATCCCTCATTCTTAAAACGTGTTTCTAAAGGAACCATTAGAGGATTTTTTTAGTGAACTATTTTATTCATCAAGGAAGCTTTTCATGTAAATTAAAATCTAATCCTCTCCTAAAATAGCCTTTTTCTTGCATTCTGATGATAAATATCCCTAGAAGCAAGAACACTGTAGAAATGATTCACAGTTAATGAACTATGTTTTACTTCCAGAGCTAAATCTCAAAGCATATTCGCTCAAACTGATTTGAGCTCCAATGAATTGGTGACTCTTCAATTTCCACTTGAAAGAAGTAGTGACATAATTTCATTAGCCTAAGGTGAGCTTCAAGATTTTTAAATAGCCTGGTCTTTCAGGTCTTCGTAGAGATTTATTCATAATACATAATCTTGGGCTATTAGAGCTCCATTGTCACTTCCACAGTAAGTAGCTCTACTGCTTAGAACAATGGTGGCTTGAAATCAAAATAAGAGATGAACCCATATAAAGCTAACTGAATAATGGCTTCTGTTTACAGACAGCTCATAAAACTGTAGGAAAACACTTAAAAGATTGAATCTTGGTACTTTTCCTCTCATTGTTTTAAAAATAGTGACCCAGATTATAGCTGATTTGACTACTATTTAAGGATGCCTCTCTGAGAGCTCAAGGGCTCTCTGTCCCTCTGAATAAGAAAGTGGGCAGGAGGGGCAGGAGACCAGCGTGGCTAAGTAAGGACATGCTGGTCAAACTGAGGGAAAAGGAAGGCAAGTACAAGCTCTGGAAGTAAGGGTGTGTAGCCTGGAAAGAATACAGGGATGCTGTTCGCAGAGACAGGGTCAGGAAAGCCAAGGTGCAGATGGAACTGAACTTGGCAAGGGATGTTAAAAACAACAAGAAGGGATTTTACAGGTACACTGGCCAGAAGAGACAGGCCAAAGAGTGTACCCCCCATTGGTAAGTGAGAAAGGAGAATTGGCTGCAACTGATGAGGAGAAGGCTGAGGTACTGAAGAGTTCTTTGCCTCGGTCTTCTTTGGCAGCCAGGATTCTCAGTTCTCAAGTCCCAGAACCTTGCATCACTGGACCTCTAGGTGGGAGCTGGGGGTGTAAATCCCCGCCCGCCCCCCCACTGTAAGAGCAGAGCAAGTCTGAGACCGCCTCATGAGACTGAATGTCTACAAGTCTATGGGGCCGGACGACATGCATCCCAGGGTCCTGAAGGAGCTGGCTGATGTGGTTGCTGAGCCGCTCTCCATCACATTTGAAAAGTCGTGGCTGTCAGGAGAGGTCCCTGGGGACTGGAAAAAAGGTCATGTCACTCCCATTTATAAGAAAGGGAGCAAGGAAGAGCCAGGGAACTACAGGCCAGTGAGCCTCACCTCTGTGCCTGGGAAGATCACAGAACAGATCCTCCTGGATGACATGCTGGAGCACATGAGGGATGAGCATGTGATCCGGGACAGCCAGCACGGCTTCACCAAGGGAAGGTCGTGCCTCACCAATCTGGTGACTTTCTATGATGGAGTGACAGCATCAGTAGATAAAGGGAAGGCGACCGATGTCATCTACCTGGACTTGTGCAAGGCCTTTGACACAGTCCCCCACCACATCCTTATCTCTAAACTGGAGAGATGTGGATTTGATGGGTGGACCATCCAGTGGATAAGGAACTGGTTAACAGACCGTAACCAAAGGGTGGTGGTCAATGGGTCTATGTCCAGGTGGAGGCCGGTGACAAGCGGTGTCCCGCAGGGGTCTGTCTTGGGACCGGTTCTCTTTAACATCTTTATCAATGACATCGATGATGGGATTGAGTGCACCCTCAGCAAGTTTGTGGATGACACCAAGCTGAGTGGTGTGGTTGACACAACAGAAGGGAAGGAAGCCATCCAGAGGGATCTTGACAGGCTGGAAAAATGGGCCCGGGTGAACCTTATGAGGTTCAACACCGCCAAGTGTCAGGTGTTGCACTTGGGCCGGAAGAATCCCAGACATAGATACAGACTGGGAGAATTGCTCCTTTGAGAGTAGCCCTGCTGAGAAGGACCTGGGTGTCACCGTGGATGAGAAACTTAACATGAGCCAGCAGTGTGCTCTTGCAGCTCGCAAGGCCAATGGTATCCTGGGCTCCATCAGAAGAGGGGTGGCCAGCAGGGACAGGGAGGGGATTGTCCCACTCTACTCTGCCCTCCTGAGGCCCCATCTGGAGTACTGTGTCCAGATCTGGGGCCCCCAGTACAAGAAAGATGTAGAACTGTTGGAGAGGATTCAGAGGAGGCCACAAAGATGATTAGAAGGCTGGAGCACCTCTCCTACAAAGAGAGGCTAGGGGAGCTGGGCTTGTTCAGCCTGGAGAAGAGAAGGCTGCGGGGGGACCTCATTGCAGCCTGCCAGTACCTGAGGGGAGCAAAGAAACAGGAGGGGAATCAACCTTTTAAAAGGGTAGACAAGGGGGAATGGATTAAAGCCAGGATAAAGGAAGGTTGGTTTAAAGTAGATATTAGGGGAAGTTTTTTACAGAGAGAGTTCCGAGGTGCTGGAACAGGCTGCCCAGAGAGGTGGTGGATGCCCCATCCCTGGAAGTGTTCAAGGCCAGGTTGGACGGGGCCCTGGACAACCTTATGTAGATCCAGGCCTGGAGGTTGGTGGTCCTGCCTGTGGCAGGGGGGTTGGAGCCCTATGATCCTTGGGGTCCCTTCCAATCCATGCCATTCTATGATTGCTATTTCTTTTGGATTGGGTAGGGGAGATTTCCCCAGATGAAGGATTTGACTCAGCCTGTGGCTGCTTCTCCGCATGGTCACAGAGCAGCTTTTTGAGACACAAGCACACACAGAACACTTGAGCACCTACCTCACGCAGGAGAACATGGACAAGTGAGGATGGCAAAGAAGAAATTTCTATGACCCTGGTGAATGGGCACGGGACAGCCTTACTCCCATCTTCCAGAGTACATGACACTGGAAAGTGCTGCAAGACTTTGGAGGAATGCCTTTTGATGTGCTTCACTTACACATCAATGCAGCTCCTTGTGAAGGACATGCAGTGTCAGCATGAGTATGCGGGTACAGAAATGCTCCAATAACTCACAGCCATCAGCCACTTCAAGAACAGACTGCTGCTGACAAGTCTCTACAGTAGAGACAACACTTAAAAATACAGCAGAGCACCGTAGGAGCTGTTATCATATTGTCAGTGTACTTCCCCAAAATTATTAATTAATAGATGTTAACAAAAAACCCTCAACCCTTTCCCAAACACTGCAGAATTTGAAGGAAAAAATGCAAGACATCAGAATGCAGAGAAATTGAGCTTTAAAATCACTCATCATTTCACACTAATTACTCTGACTCAATAATACATTCACTTACTTATACAAGTGCAACACTAACACCAGTTATGCACTCACCAAAACCCAATTCCCTCCTCATTCAGAAATATAAACTACCTGCTCATCACTCCTTCCTGCATAAAACAGAGAGCTTTTGCAACACAGTGACAATCACAGGAACACAGAAGTCCCATACACCTAAGCTTTATCAGACCAATTTAAAAAGCTGAGGGATTTTTATATCAAGCAGAGCTCAATCTTTGAAGCAACCTGCTCGCCTTCACAGGGGGCAGTCAGTATCTCACACTGGTCAGAAGCAAAACAAAAGTCTCTTCAGTGTATCAAATTTGTTTAAAGCCAGCACACAATGTATAAACAGGAAGAAAAGTGAAGCTATGGCAAGATATAAATTTAACGTCTGTATTACGATGAACAGAGCAAAATGTAGTGTTTATCAAATGGATTGGGATACAGTTATCCCAGAGTTAAAGAGCATTTTTCTCAAAACCATTCCTACTGGCAGCTTAACCACACAGGTATTTTCTACTCTGGGTCAGAACCCAGTATCAACCTGAATCACAGCTCAGTAAAAGTAAACCTGTTATTGAACATGTTGAACATAAAAGCACATATCCATGTGTATACACATGATAGACGGGATTAAAACCTATCTGGCATTCCCAAAATTAAGACCTCTGTCAGTGGTAAGCATTAATGACAGCTTTATGCCTAAATCTGCTTGTTTAACCACCACCTCTATGAATGTTTACAAGCTTTTGTGTGTTTGTTTTCTTTTTTTCCTGTCAGTCTCCTGTTTATATTCCAATGCACAAGGTAAGGAAGACAGACTTGATGTCCAAGTGCTACTTGCTCCAGAATGATTAGAAACTGATGCAAACTGTTCAAACTGTATGTATCTAACACAGGACACAGGTCTTCACTGCTCAAAATATGAAATCTTTCAATGAACTGAACAGTGGGGCAGTGGCTATGTAACAGATCATTTATCCAACCAAAGGTTAACACAGTAATCATTTTCATTTGCTTCTTGTTATATTTATAATACAGTGCTAACCAAAATATCCTAAACATATTAAAGAACCCATTTTATAAATAGAGAAATAAAGAGCTCCCTGTCACTAAAGTGTCAGGCTTTCAAAAATCTGTAAGAAGAAATTCCCTGATTCTAACAGAAGTTCACTTTATTATTGCTTTGCAATCTCTAAACTCAAGTGCAACAAGAACAGTGTTCTCTGATTTTCATGTCAGTGGAATGAGCAATAGCTAAAAAAAAAAGTTTTATAATTTAAACAATGTCCTAAATTTAGAAGAGGATTCTAACATTTATCTCTTTCTGTACCCGTTTCAATTATGGATTAGCCATATGCCACAAGCAAAGGGGTTTTGGAGGAGAAAGGAGAAAATTCATTAAACACATAACAAAGCAAAACTCAAGTAATATAAAAGTGTTGGGTGATTAAGTGGTCTATTTTCTTCTACTTCTTTATTTAGAAAATAAACATACAATGAATGTTCCCAGAGAGGTTTTCTTGAGAAGATCTAAAACTAAGGTCCTGGCCACCTGTAGTCATTACAAATCTAAAAATGTTTTTGAGTTAATTAACTTCAAAACATTTGCTAAATTAAACTTTGTGCTGTCATATCCTGTCACTATAAATCCCCATCTTATTGAAATGTTTAGAGACACTGTTATTTAAGAAAAGAAATAACAAAATATTGAACCAATAACAGTATCTAACAATCAGAAGTTCCCATGTTCTAACATAGAAGTGGATGAACACCAGCAGTACACAAAATAACTCTACAGACTCTTATAATTATTGTTTATACTTACTGTTTAACAATCTGCTTAGATGTAGAGTGCATTAAGGCAGACACCTTACCGAGTATAATTTCCGTGTTTCTACAGTGACAGCAAATTTAATAAATCTCAATTTATCAACAAATTATTCACTGTGCAATGATTTACTCATATGTATGTATCAATATAATCTATATCTCAGAAAGGATGCTGCTAAAATTATATGCAAGCAGCAGCACCAGAGTTCTGTATTAAACAGAATCACAGACAAAATTATCATTATGAAAACTATCCCCCTTTCCAGAATGTATTAGAAGTTTGCAGTAGTTTCAGCATCATCAGTGAGACTTTTTTACTTAACACTAAGTAAATGCTTACGTAGCACAGGGTAGCACTGAATAAGCTGATTTAGGCACAAGCAGCACCAGGCTCATTAAGGTTTCCTAAGAAATAGGATATATTAAGTTTAGAAGTAACACTGTCCTTAATGGAACCGTGCAATCCTCATCACCTGGGCTGGTGAGGAAATGTATTGTGCTCTATCACTATCTCTGGTGGCACAGGGGGGAGGGGAGGGGTGGGGAGGGGAACCCATCAACCCACCTCAGAAAGGTGTAAGACAGCAAGTAAGATTGGCTTTTACACCACACTGATGTTATGGATCACAATGGAGAATTAAGCTGACACCCTAGAAGGATGTGAATCTTACTGAGCATTGTGCAGTGTGTCAGCATGAATCATGACAGTATTGCCCCATCCCTGGAAGTATGCCCCATCCCTGGAAGTGTTCAAGGCCAGGTTGGATGGGGCCCTGGGCAACCTTGTGTAGATCCAGGCCTAAGGTTGGTGGCCCTGCCTGTGGCAGGGGGGTTGGAGCTTTATGATCCTTGGGGTCCCTTCCAACCCTTGCCATTCTATGATTCTATGATTAGTTTTGTGCTGCTATAACAGTGTATCTTTAACCATGCATATGTTACCAACACATTTGAATGAACATATATTTTGTGTTTACTTATTTGTTTGAAATGTCATAGAAGCAAAACCAGCCCAACATCTCAGAATTATTGATATATTTTTAAATAACTTTTTTAAAAAATTAGTTTATCACTCCTTAGTTTTCCAATATGCACAGTCAGTACCCAAAACTTGTCGCTTCAGAAGACAAGGCAGAAAAATCCCTTGGATAGCTTTAGCTTTGAGCCCGATATCTAAATTTCAGCACTGACTCAGGACTTCTGGTCAGTCTCTGTGGCAGGATGTCTGGGTCCAGGTTTCAGAATTTGTAGAGAAATACAGAAAATGGACATGCTGGTTACTTCTTTGATGTCATGTTTTACTCAAGTGTGGCTCTCTATACATATGCAATACATACTCAGTGGCTCTAGTAATATCTCAAACAACATCCAAACCCAAAAGTTGCATAGTCCTGAGAAAATGAAAACAAACCCTTCAGGAAGGCAGCAAGTCCCAGATATGTAAATAGAACAGAGGCAGGAAATAACCACACAGTTCCTAATGCTCATTGAACAAAGTGAAAAATTAAATGCTTTAAGCCTGTACAGCCGTACAGATTTCTAAGTAAAGAATTTGAAAGCTTGATTTCGGTCTGATAAACAATAAAACCAGACACCAAAAAGCCCAAAGAATCAGGCAGCAACCCAGTCATACAAGAAACCTTCTGTATCAAGCCATACACACAATCTTGCAAGCAAGTTAATACTTTACAAACTTGACTGATTGGTAAAATGCATGCAACGTGACATTAATCTCAGCACTTTAAAGATACAGTATTCCTTCTGAATGTCTTTTCTCCTCACATTCTTCCACTTCCATATAAGCCCAAATTGCACATACATTAACTTTAAAAAGATCAATTTAATACTACCCCTCTCCACCCATTTATCTGTAGCATATTTATATCCCACCTACAAAGTTTAAGAAGACTTTTGCCAGTATCTCACCGTTAAGTAAAAAATTCAAATTGACCACAGATACAAGCTCAAAAATTCAACTCTCTAAACAGCATGTATTTTCATTCTGTTGTGGTTTTAAGGTTTCAGAATATTCATCCTTGAAACTGTACATATAAGTCGAGATATTTACGTTTTTAAAAGGGCTAATACGGAAACCATGGCTCTCGTTGCAAGTTTAATTGTATTTCGAAGCATTCTTTGTCATGCTTGGGGAATCTCTCTGCAGAATATGTTTTACCTTTCAATCGAGGACTATGCACGTGCATTCTTTGCAGATGAAGATTTATTGGGATGAATTCTAGTGTTTTTTCTCCTTTGCTACAGCTTGATTTGAAGGAAGAACCTGAAAAACAAAAGTTTAAAGAATCATTATCTTAAGCATCTAGCAGATGTTTTGTCTTCTTTCTAATGTGAGGACAGTACTTGTATGTTAGGAGTCGTTTTTAATTTCCTTTTAATGTGTAATTGTATATTAAGAGAAGAATGCTTCACTAACCGAGTCTCAGCATGCACCCACATTGGAAGCAACAAAACAGCTTTTAATTCACAGAACAATCTAATTTTTTATTCTAGGTGATAGACATTTTTTTCTGGTGTCTGAAAGCAGCCTGCTGGAAACAATGTCACAGTTAATGTGTGTTGTGTTTACTCTGCGCTGAGAACACCGGGGTACAGAGCAATGATGGTACTGCATTTTCTTCAAGTAACATTTTTTTCTTCAAACAAAAGTATTGCACTGACTAGGCTATGCATTCTTTCTAGAAAGTTCAAACAAAGAAATAAGCTAGCTTAAGAAAAGCTATAAATTAGTTCTCTTTCTAAAAACCCAGAATCACAAGCAGCACAATGCTCTGGGGGAAAAAAAAAGTACATCTGTTGCATACTTGAAAAGTATGAGATTATGAGTAAGTCTATGGTGTTATAAAGAAATATAATTAAAGCCTGACGGTATGAAAGTGCATTTTACCTGGAGATATTTGATACAGCTACAAAAAATGGATTAGGAAAGAAAGATGGTCCTATCTTCCTTCTCAGTCAGACCAACATTTACGTAGATCAGCTTTGTGGCACCCTACCATTCAGCCAACTATTAACCTTTTGGACTAAAATTCCTCTGATTCAGATAGAAGTTTTGTTGGATATAGATTCAACCATGACTACACACTGAGCCTCTCAGTGAAAATCACATTGCCAGAGGCCACTAGTGATGCTCCAGACCAGGCAAACCTGGTTATGCTGCAACCTAAGCTTATAAATTTAAAATAATAACTTAGCAAAGATTAAGAGCAAAAGTAGCAAGAATAGCAATTGACAGGAGTCAAAGATTCAGATTTGATAGGAAACTTGGGATGCAGGCTGAAACCAGGAGTCACTGATGACAAGGAATAGCAGTCAGAAAGGTGCATCTGGAAAGTGCAGAAAGACAAAGTCATGGGAGCAATGAAGGGAACTTGAACTGTATCAGAAAAGAAACAGGGATGCCATAGGTGAGAAGACTGTAAACCACTAGGAAAGAAAAAGGGGGCAGACTATTTATGAGAATTCATCTGAGACCAAGATCAAAGCTTAAGGAACAATAACTGGATCTCAGATAAGGAAACACTGGCAAACTTAGTACACTTAGTGGAACACACTTCTATCCCGAGCTGGAACAGAACACGTGCAGCACTGATGAGTTTTGTTATTTCTCTTTTCAGGGAAGAGTTGCAAAGGAAGAATCCCTTCCTGTCCAGTGTCAGAAGCATATAGCATAATAAACACCCATTGCTATTAGTTATTCTGTTTACTCAGGTATGTGAAATCCATGCAGTGGAACCAATATCTCAATGTGCATTTGCCAGTATTATCCATATGATAAAACTAATATATATCAGCATAGGGTTTTTGTTTGTAAGTACTTTGGGTAAGTTGTATTTAAAGGACAAAAAACCCCCAAACCCTACATTCCCGTTATTAAAATAACACTGCTGTTGTTCTTGGAAGATCTAAGTCTTCAAAGTTAGGAAAAAACAGGACAGACACACACATATTCTGACATTCACCAGAAGAGGAGCAGTGAAATAGACTGCAATGACATTTCACATACTAGGTTTTTCCAGATTATTTAATGTTTAGGGTCTTTGCTGCTCACTTTATAAGCAACGATTCAGTTATTTTGTTTCCAGCTTTTACTTTGGTATCTGGATTCAAGTGTATTGTTCAAGCCTCTCACAAAGACAGGGTTATTAATTTTTTCAAACCTGTCTTCACTAGAGCTTCTATGGGTTTGACAAATATTTATAGAATTTTAACTGGCTGAGCAAAAGGGTTATAATTTTATCCATTCTAATAGCAGAGAATAACTTAAGGTCGAAGCATTTGAGAAATAATGCATCAAGAGGAGGTACAGAGGACCTCATTCTGCAGAGCACCTATTATAATGCAACATCACATTCCATCCCTGAAGCACAGCTCCCACCGAGCTGAATTATATCTCTAAGCACTGAGTACTTCTGCAAAATAACTTGTGTCTACTGCCAGGCTTCCAAAATAGAACCCCACACGCTAACCACTTCTGAAGTCTGACTCGCCTGGTATCACATAGGAGCTCTGTGACAGGGGTAGGGATAGTGCCCAATTCTCCAGAGCAATATTCAGTTGCCTTAACCTTGATACCTTGATTGTCTCGTCTTTTCTTCTAGGGCTGGGTGAATAACAGTTCTCAATGTCATAACTGTGACAGAGAAGGAAAAGAATGGGAGCAGGGGAGAAGAATAATTTCAGGTCAGACTAAGCAAAAAAAATCTCAAAGTTCTACTCCCTCCCAAAATCACCAAATCTGTGGTTTAGATTGAAATTATTTGTTATGTAACATCGTCCTACCACTTAAGATGCCTGTTATTATGTTTCCTTTAAAGAAAAACACTTGGCATTCTCTAAAATTCTCCCTAACTTTTGTGGATGAAAGTGTTTCCCAAAACTACTTTAATTTGAACGTCTTAACTTCCTTAAAGCTCCATTTTCAGTAAATTTGCTGCCGAATCAAAATTGCCATCTAATGCAGTCTCTTGATAATTTCTTTTTAAAGGTGAGAGACTGCAGCGAAAGTGGTCTATTAACAGCAGCCTTCTCCATTAAATTCCACAAACAGCCCAACTGAGTGTGAAGTAGGTATCTCTCAGAAAACCCAGCATACAACCATACAATGTGTAAGGTTAGAAGGGACCTTTAGAGGTCATCTAGTCCAACCCCCCTGCAGTAAGCAGGGACATCTTCTCTAGATCAGGTTGCTCAGAGCCCTATCAAGCCTGACCTTGAATATACCCAGGGATGAGGCCTCCACTACCTCTCTGTGCAACCTGTTCCAGTCATCTACTACCCTCATACATGTGATTCTATAGGAGGAATATTGGAATATTTAGGGGAAAAAAAATAGGAGTAATATTCCCATATTCCACCTATTTCCCAAATTCTGTACACTGCTTATGAATAAAAACAGTCATCCCCAGTGCTGCTACGAAAGGAGATTGGAGTTATGTGCACCTAGACCAACATGGAGTTGGTCCTTCAGAATTGTTTGTGACAAGATATATGTAAAAAGCCCTCTGTTAAAAGAAGCCATTGTTCAGTGAGTAACAAAGCAAAAATTCTGAACACATGAACATCAACCCTGCATTTCATGTACCAATGAGGGAGAAGCTTCTCAGTGGGTTAGTGTTTCCACATATCTCTGGCTGCACACATGGCTGTGAAGCAAGTTAGAGGCAAAAGAACATTATGGCTCCCCGAGAGGAATATGACCAGTTGGCCTTGTCATAAAATAAGGCTTCCCAAAATAACAACCCAACTCAGGGATTTTGCATCTAAGGCCAGATATCATAAGCCTGATCTTGTTTAGAAAAACAACTTTGTTGTGTTCTTAAGTACTGCTGATCACAAACTGCCCCTACCAGAACAGGTGCCTGTTTCTGAGCTGAGCTGGATCTCCAGTGCAGAAGCACAGGTACTCCAGAGGACTGCAATTTTCAACCTTTTATAGAGTGCTTTCAAAATGCAATTCACAAAGCATTAATATAAATAAATTAATATTATTAAACAGAGAAATATAGGAAATGTTCACTTCCTATAGTAGCCTGCCAAAATCAGAACTGGAATATTTTGATCACTGTAAATAATCATAAATACAATAACATAAGCTTTTATAAACAAAATGCAAATTATTATACACCATCTACTGCAACAGATGAGCACTACCCCCTCCCCACTGCCACAGACACACATTTAAGCAGATAACCAACTTCTCCCAAAATGCTTAGTTTCAATCAGAGATTGTTTTTTGTTCATACACTAAGACAGGATTTCTCTTTTCTTGTGACCAAGGAAGCTAACCCAGAGCAATGTGAAATGAAAAATGCTTTGAATTAGAAGACGATGGATCAGGAGTAAAAGTACTATTTTAATGCCTTTTTTGAAAGGGAAAGATTTGTATCTCACCTACTAAACGCAGCAGATTCATTATAATAAAAGCAAACACACCCAGGTCTCTACAAGGAGAAATTACTCTGCTGTGCATTTTCATTGTATATGGAACTAAAATCTGATTGCTCCATTTCTTAGTACACACACACACACACAAAAAAAAGAGCACCTTGTTTGGACTATGTAGAAAACTAAAAACAAATAAGAAAATGCTGCAAATTCTCCATAAATACACACTAGATATTTCAAAAGATAACATCATCATTTATACTGTGCATCTGCAGCTCAGAAGGCCCACCACATCCAAAGAAGGTTCAAAAGAAGCGTGGCCTGTAGGTCAAGAGAAGGGATTCTGCCCCTCTACTCTGCTCTGGTGAGATCTCACCTGGAATACTGTGTCCAGCTTTGGAGCCCTCAACACAAGAAGGACATGGACCTGTTGGAGCGTGTCCAGAGGAGGGCCGGAAAGATCACAGAATCACTGAATGACTAGGTTGGAAGAGACCTTTAAGAGATCATTGAGTCTAACTGTCCCTGTCCTATGCTAAAGCCTATCTCCAATTACCTCATCGACCTGTCTTTTAAACACATCCAGGGATGGTGACTCAAACCCCTCCCTGGGCAGCCTGTTCCACATCCCAACAACTCTTTCACTGAAGAGTTTTTTCCTAACATCTAATCTGAACCTGCCATGCTGCAGCTTTCTGCCATTTCCCCTTGTCCTATCACCTGTCACCTGTCTGAAGAGACCATCGCCCACCTCTCTACAACCTCCCTTCAGGTAATTATAGGCGGTGATAAGGTCTCCCCTCAGCCTCCTCTTCTCCAGACTAAAGAACCCCATCTCCCTCACCTGCTCCTCATAAGATTTTCCCTCCAGCCCCTTCACCAGCCTGGTTACCCTTGAATGCACTCAAGGACCTTGATGTCCTCCTTGTAATGAGGGGTCCAGAACTGGACACAGTACTCAAGGTGTGGCCTCACCAATGCCGAGTACAGGGGCACAATCACCTCCCTAGACCTACTGGCCACACGATTTCTGATTCAATCCAGGATGCCATTGGCCTTCTTGGCCACCTGGGCACACTGCTGGCTCGTATTCTGTTGGGAGCCAACCAATACCCCCAGGTTCTTCTCTGCCTGGCAGCTTTCTAGCCACCTTTCCCCAAGCCTGTATCACTGCATGGGGTTATGTCCCAGGTGCAGGGCTGTAGCACGTCTCGTATGAAGATAAGCTGATATAGTTGGGCTTGTTTAGCTTGGAGAAGACTCCAGGGAGATCTTCATACCTGTATGCTTCCCAAGCTCTGCAAGAGTGTCCTGGTACATGGTCAGCATCTGATCACAGTGAGCAATAACACTTCTGCGCATATTGTCCCAGTGAGGAGCAAGTTCTCCCAAGTCTTTGAGTTCCTGATTCCTGTATCAAAAGGTAAAAAGGCACTAATTAACTCATTAATCTGTGAACATTCATTCAAATGAATCCAATTAATAATAAAAAAAATTGTAAAACATCAAAAGCACTTCCTAACTGAAATAAAATCTCTTCTCATGACACTTGTAAAATCTGCAGATTTCAGCTCTATTTTTCACCTAAATGACAAATAATGTAAAAATCAGTGATTAACACAGTATTTTGTGCTCAAAACTCCTCTGATAGAAATGCAATAGCCTGCAAGCTGGAGTATTTTTAATTCCCTGGAGGTAAGAAGGCTTCCAGGCTCTAGAGAGTTGTGTTCATAGCAAGTAACTTTGTGTGAATTCTAAACACCATTGTGAAGAACCCAAAGTTCTTTACAGTGTACCTGTTTGGAAACACTCTTCAGACACTTTCAAGCCATCATAAACACAGTTCTAGCAGCATTTCTACAAAAGTCAGTTTAACCAACACACCAGCCCTCACCACGTTTTTTAGCATTCAAAAGAAAACGCAACACAAAAAAAACCCCACCAGCCCCCTAAAACTTAATCTTCATCCTTCCAGCTGTGTTCATCAGGTCAAACCAACAGCATTATGGTAACCAAACATGTCACTGAAAATCCAAAAGGAAATCCTTTAGCAAATTATCAGCTTTCCTCTACACTCTTGAGAGCTGACCCGAGTGAAATAGAGATCACTTTAATTTCCTACACAAACAAGCATAGTTACAGTACACTGGGCTTTCTGTTTGGTTTCCCCACTTGCTAAGTGAGTTTGCCCTTCATCTATTTATCCCAGAGACACTCTGGAACACAGACTTTTAAGGAAACTGAAAACGAAAGATCTTGGGTCTTCAGACACTTGGAATTGTTCAGGAGAAAACTTGTGCAACGTGACCAATGAGTTCTCCTCATTTTCCTCAACGTATCAAGACGACTGTTGCCCTGAAATTCTTGGTAGTCTCAAAAAGGGAAAAAAAACAGACTTCCAGAGGACATCTCTTGTGTATATGAAAATTAAGGAAAAAACCAGAAAAACAGGGGCAGAGAAGGTAGAAAGAGGGAAGAGAGTGGGAGGAGAAGAAAAGTACCAATGAGATAGCAGCCCAGGAAAACGTAGCTACACTTACCACAACAGTTCTGACCACTAGCCAGAAAGATTTAAAATTATTTCTTACATAGAGAAGCCCCACACTGATGGCCTGATGCTTTCCCCATCATTATTAGCTTTGCATTACACTGAAGAGTATTATAATGAGCTACATAGGCATAATTCTGCCCATGGCTAATACAACCGTGAAAACAGGAGAGATTGCACTGGAAGGAGAACTAAGACATTTTGTTTATACATGTTCTTGAAAGACTCAAAATAGAAACAAAGATTACAATATATGAACTTGCTGGGAATTTAATGAGGCAAGTTTACTTTTTTCATTTCATTAAACCTGAAGAAGAATCAGTTCAACTTTACTCCATCATTACAAACTGGTGACATTGTAGCACAAGAATCACCAGCAAGAGGACAAACCCACCATTTTCAACCACCATTTTCCTTGCAAGCTTTTATCAGCTTAAAATGAGACATCCCATTAAATGCAAATCTCAGAGCTTCCTCCTTAAAGCTCATAAGATTTGGCAGGGTATACAGTTTTATTTATTTGCAGTGAAGATATTTTTGTCCGTGATATTCATGTTGCCTTATTTAATAGTTTTAGGAACAATGTTTGGACCTGTCTTCAGATCCAGAATTTTACTGCTCCTCCCATACAGGAATTCTGCAGAGATTGGAGACACAGTGAGATGTGGGCACATCAACGCACCCCACTTGGGAGCCTTCCATCCCATGGAAAACCCACTGGTGGAGCTGTTGGTCCCATGCTCACGCCAAGCAACAGCAGGACTAGAAACCCCTTATCTCAAACTAAAACATCCAACCAAAACCCAAAACTTGTTTAACCAGCTGGCTGAGTAACTCCACTGACACCAATGGTAAAGGAAAGCTTAAATCCCACTATACTAACTTTAACAGGTGAATGTCAAATCCTGCTCTTACTGCTTTCAACAAGGTTTCTATTTGTTTCATCTCAGAAACACATACACATCACCAACGTCAAAATACAGCCACTGGGATGTCATAAAAAATACAACTTATCCTCAATGTTTTAATCAAGTCAGCATGCAGCTTTATAGTAATCTAGAACAAATATACAATGGAAACTTTAAATACTACCTTTTCTAAATTTATTTTCATTTTAAAATACAATAAAAAACCATAAGAAAGCAGGATTGTGTGGCAGACACCATTCCTCAAGAAATAGCCTTCCTGCACATTTCTTTTTCCAAAATCCAAATATATAAGACATAGGATTTAGATACTATTTGTTTGTTGTGATTTCTTACTATTTGTCACTGCTATTGTTGACTCAGTACAACTCTGAGTTATGGCTGAAAAAAAAAAAAATCTTTCCTATATTTAAGCTACAACAACAATATTCAGCACTACCAAGTTTTATCATAATTCTTGTGCATGACCCTTCCCAAAAGTAAATGAAAAAACTGAAGATAATATTTTCCAAATTCTGAAGTTCATAGTTCATGCTAAATACCCACACAGTCTTTAAAAAAAAATTAGAATTTTAAAAAAATATTACTATAATACTTACACCAGAACTTATTTCATTGAATAACTTAAAAGTGTACTTCAGACAGTAACTGTGTCAAAGAACAACAATTGTGCTATAAAAGAAAATTAATATTTATGATATATACTGTTTCTACCAAGGGAAAGTCTGTTACTGATTCACCTCTTCAATGCAGCCATGGAATTTTGAATAGCTTGTCAACAGAGCAAAAAGCTCAGAGCAAACTCAATTTTGCTAAAATAGAGCTATTTATCTTCTTCCCACACTCCAAATCCCCTCTCTCAAAGTCTTTTCCAGGTAATTGCACTCATCACCATGACAGATCCTGTGCTCAGCATCAACTTCAACTCTTCTTACAAAATCAAATTCAAGCTTCGTCTACATCCTCAAACTGTCTCCTGAACAGTCTATTCTGTCAATGCACCACAGAAACTCCCACCCAGGAGCATGTCTCTGCTTTCATTGTCTCCTGCCTTGATTACTTCAATATGTTCTTTGGTGGTCTTGACATAATTTTGCCCCATTTGTACCTATCCCTCCTCCAACACTTCAAACAGCAGTCAATTACCTTATTTCTAAGCCTCTCTCAGGTAGTTAATTCTTTTCACATCTATTCTTTCCTTTAGTAGACAGATTATGCTAGTGTTCCCATAATGGTTGGAAGCAGTTCCCCATCAAAAAAAATAAATCTAAAAATCTACCTGGTAGCCTTTCTTCAAAGCTCTTACTTGCCATTATGGCAGGAAAAAAATCAATATGGCAATTCATGGGCACTTTAGGGGCCCTTTTGTGGCCTTGAGGTTTTCCCAGCCTTACCCTGCTGATACTGTTCAACCTGTTACACTGATATGCAGGATGGTTTAGGAGAACCTGGGCTTGAACTGAAATATCTGTGCTTTTCTTTGATGAACAACTACCTCAGGACAACCAGTAAACACTACAAGACTGGATAAATTTCTGGCATTACTAGCAGTTACCATACTGTTGCCATTAGACTTGCAGTAAAATTACATGCAAGTTTTTTGTTGGAAGAAAATAAGCAATGAAGCCCATTACCAAATGATGGTTGAGTACCCAAGGCTCAAATTAATAATCTGCCATTTGATTTTTCAACTCATGCTTTTATTCTTTTACTTATAAGAACACTTTAGGTGCATGGTTATAGCAGACAAGTACCTGAGAGAGGCACAAAGAATTTCCTGCTCGTCATGTTGACAGCTTCTGCTTTGTGCCATGCACTCTGATGACCACAGTAGCAGTGATGACCGCAGTAAAGCCTCTCTCTCTCATCACTTTGGCTATGAGGATATAGGAAGATCTTAGAAGTTTAAAAAGAATCGTATTCAACACTGAAATTGGAAAGTCCTGAGTTCTGTAAGGAGTACTATGACTGAGGGGTACGTATCATGTTCAAAAAGCATTTGAAGCAAATCCTAATACTGAAACATTGTTCCCTATGAACCTCATTTTGCAAAACTACCACTAGCCTCATTTGAAAGTCCAGGCACCAGTGTGGAATGCAGAGTGAAAACCCGTGGTCATTGACAATAAAATCAAAACAAAGCAAAAAACAGCAGCAAGGTATTAAGATGAACAAAAAGAGTCAGAAGGGTGCATTCCCTCAAAGAACTTTTTTTATTTGATTATTCTGTCTCAGAAAAGGAAGCAGCAGGAATAGTATTTGCATCATTAAGGACACAGCCCAAATTGAAAGATGAAGTTGAAAAGATCAGTGTAATTACATGAAGAAGAGATAATTAAGAGGATATATGATAAAAGCATATAAACCACAAATGCTGTATGAAGATAAAGTAGCAATTTTTGATTCATTCAGCTTAAAAAAATCCAGCGATGCAATTCCCAGTGAAGCAAACATGACAAATTCAAAACAGAAAACAAGAAGTGGGGTTTTTTCCCACCGAGCAAAATTAGCTTCCACATTTCTCCTTCACAAAACATGAGAAGCAAAGTGCTTAGCAGGATTCAAAACAAAAAAACAAAAAAAGAGATGAGACATTTCTGCAGATTATATTTGCAAAGTTTTATAATATTATAAAGGCAACAAAGTTCTGAATATTTATCAAACAGGAGCTTTGGAGTAAATATACACCATCAGCTCTGGGGCATGACTCAATCACTCATAAAGAAGGAAAGCTCAGAAGCTTGCTTCTAAGGAAAGGAGCCCAGGAATTATTTTTCTTAATAAACTTTACTTTAAAGTGTACACATTTATGGATAACCATTTAATCTTCTTTTTTTTGTTTTTTTGGTAGAAGAGAAGCAGATAAAATTGCTCTCATTTTTCTTCAATGCAAGTAACGGTCCTGTGATATACAGGCAATAACCCATCAAAACAATATGACATTCTCTGCAGAAATAAAAGAATTATAGCCTTTTGACTATATTGCTTCAAAACCAGACAAATAATTACTAAGGAGGATTTAATCCCTTCTGGGAAAGATACCACAAAAATGAATAAAAGGATATCTTTTCTTCTTTCCGAACAATTTTCACTTTGAACCTCTTGAAAAAGGCAGCTGTTTTTCTCTTCTTACAGAGTTTCCCCAAACTATTTCAGGTTCTGGTAAGCCTAACCTGACAGGTAACTAAAAACTAAAATGAATGCTGTGCCTTTTGCATGCCTTAAACATTTGTTTAAAAACAAACGAACAAAAGAAAGCCACTCCCAATCAAACAAACCACCAAATATATTTAAATATTTTAAAATCTGTTTCTTCTGTGTATATGGAGAGAATACACTGGGATTGGCAAAGGCTTGAAAGTGGTTTATACTGTTGCTACAAGCTTGAGTTTTTAAGTTCATTTTGCATTTTTATCCACCATCACCCCTTTTTTATTATCCAAAAGCGTTGACAATATACAAACTAAACTAAACCCATTCCTTCCTGCCTGCACTAAATGCTTTCCCTCCCTTTATTACCTGCGTTTATCTTTGAAAAACTCAAGATCTTCAAACAGCATGCTCATTTGAGGTTAATTCTATGATTCACATTTAATAGCAGAGGAAAATTCTCATGCATCACACAATGGCAGAGTCTTAAATCCAGGAATACTCAGAATGGCATCTGTGGAATTTACACTTGAATTCTAAACTGTATTTTAGTAACTAGCAGTGGCACATAGTATTGCTTTAGTTTGTTTTTTTTTATTTTACTGTTTCATCAGGAAACAGGAGAATCTGCTTAAGACAATGCTGCTTCAGCTCTATGATATAAGCAAGACCATTTTACTCATAGTTTATAACTTTGTTTCTTTCAGATCGGAATCACGCATGTGCAGGATTAATCCCATTATTAACTGCGTGATTAGTCAACAATTAAACTGTTCTGTGGCTTTCAATGATTAATAAATTAAGGAATAAAGAGTGTCTCATTCAAAATAAACAGTGAGGGCCTTCATGACATGAAGAACATAATAAAACTGTACAAAGCTTTTTAAACCACCTTAATACCTCTAATTTATACTCTCTACACCCCCACTGACATGAACTGACAAAACTATACCCAACTTAGTGCTATTAGAACCACAGATAAGCACTGCTAAGTGCAAAACTCTAGTTAATTATGTAAAAAATAATTTGAGTGTGTTAAAACAATTATAATCTTAACGGTTTTTTGTGGGTTTTTTTGGTTGTGTTTTGGTTTGTATTGTCCTTCACTACAATGTGGGAGACTAATAACACCTACTGTTTATAGCATTTGCTCAGTATGGCCTTCTTGAAGAGCAGGGTACACTGTACACAAATATAACATGTGGAAATTTTTGCAGCCAGTCTTTGAGAAGCATTGCTGGCTGGTACAGAATGGTTTTCAGGAGTTTTAAAAACCTGGGTGGATTCTGCAGAAAACCAGCAGAACCCACCCCCCAACCCCACCTGCCCCCTGACAGACCAGTCAGAATATAAGGTAATGTAATAAGGTAATACTGAATAGCTTTCAGCTCTGCTGAAATGTTACGCAGAGATTATGCAGGTAATGTCACTCTATTCCAATGCACCACAACTTTAAACACCCAATAAGACAGAAAAGCCCAGCAAATTTTAATTAACTAACTCTGATAGACAAGTCCTCGGACTTTCACAGAGGCCATCCTTTCCAAAAGTAGTTACAAACATCAAAATCAAGAGGACAGAGGATTAGGTAGTGTTTATGCATTATGATGCTTTTTTTCCCTTTGAGTTTATAAATTAATGGTTTCTAAACTGATCATGTTGGAGGAGCACGACTGTCTAAACACTACTCACAAAAATTCAAGTGACATGTACTCATATACTTAACATTCCTCTATGCACTAAGTGATGGAGAAAAAGAAGAGAAAGGTATTCCATCCTTTTTGATGCACAGTGGGGTAAATACTGCATATGCCTATATATCAAAGTACATTTTACTGACACATTTGGGACTTTTTAAAGTGTTACGACTTTGAACATTTATGCTAATGCTTTAGAAGTCCTGAAGTGGCTAGCACATTAACAGTGCCTAAAAGTGATTGGTTCAAACCTTCAAAAGTCATGGCAAGTTTACTCACAATAACTTATTTTACAATATTAACTCTTATTAATACAATGTTTTGGCAGCATAGTTACTCAAAAACTAGTTGTGTGAAAAAGAACATGTAAAGGTCTGGAAAAATCAATGCCTACTTTCAATACATGGCATTTCTGCCCAGGTCTCCATTTTGCTGTAGATGCGTATTCAAAGGTAGTAGAAAAAAAAAGGTAGTAGCCTGAACTTTGTCCTTGTTCTCTAATGTCATGAG
This sequence comes from Laterallus jamaicensis coturniculus, assembly GCA_022605575.1. Classification (NCBI taxonomy): domain Eukaryota; kingdom Metazoa; phylum Chordata; class Aves; order Gruiformes; family Rallidae; genus Laterallus; species Laterallus jamaicensis. Next base: position 12,479,030 of record JAKCOX010000005.1, read on the forward strand.
AAAGAGATCAGAAAACAGATGAACGGCATAGATTGATTTGCACAAGAAAAAGCTGCTGGAGTTGGGACAGGACAACCATTCCTGATGCAGGAGGAAAGCTTGAGTGGGCTTTGTACTCTGGAGAGAGGGTTCAAGGAAAGTTCAGCAATTTATCCTTGAAATTTGTTTATGGGTTGTGACCACAAATGCCGTGGACCTAATTCAGTTGTAAGTAGGTGGAATTTCCTTTCAGCCAAAGCCAAGTTTGGTTCCAAGAGACTCAAAAGAGCTTTGGTGGCAAATCTTAAAGATGTGTGTCCTGCAGCTTCTCCAATAACCTCCTGATTCGCTTACGGTGCTGATCTAGGGCAACACAAGTTACATCTACAGCTGCAAGCTTAGATTATATGGGTCAAACAACTCTCTGAACAGTCTTTGTAAATTCCTATGTCTTCTTTATAAATGTTAAGTTCAAAGAACTACTTCACTAAAGTTGTATGGTAGATTCAACTTGGTTTGTGCAAAGAAATATCAAAAAAAAAGGAGGAAGGACTGACTGGAAAGCATGAAAGAGGAAACAGAAATAATTTCTTAATAAAAACCAGCAAAGGAGCCTGTACGGCCCTTATTAGAGCGATAAAAATGACCATACAGCTCCTATTAAGACTCCTTCAGGGAGGTTTGAAGAATAAAATGTTTAACGTATGCATATCTTCACGAACGTTATTTGGGGCTAAAAAACAAAGTTAAACATCTTTAGTGGTTACACATTTCAGAGTATCACATTGCTAAATAAAAAAGTTTTGTTAATAAACAACACTGTAGCTTTATCAAGAGATAATCTTAAGAGCTATGAGAAAAGGGAACTTGAATTACAATTTAAAACACAATACTGAATAATATTAACACTTTGCTTGGCTATTTTTTATAGGTAATTGCCTCAGATCTTACTATATTGAAGCCACAATAGGAATAAAATAAAACAGGCTGAGGGTGGTAAGAAGTGGCCTTTGAAGGAAAAATATTTTTTCACACTAACTGCAGAGAAAAAAAAAAAGATGCAGAGAATACTTCAAAAGAGAACAGCCTCAAGATTGTACAGTGTAAGTTCTGTACGAGCACAAGAACTAACCTAACAACAGCCTCCTAGCATGGTTTTACTAGTTTAGAAATGCAAGGAGTCCACAAGAGCACGTATCGTTGTGATTATTTTCAAAAGCAAAGCCCATCCAAAGTCAAAGGTCCAACCCACACACTCCTACAACGAGAGGTGACACAGACACTCCCATTCCCACCATCTGCTAGTATTCCACCACAAGTTGTTGCTCCTCTTGGTCCTACCTCCTCCCTCAGACTGAACAAATCCCAGTTTCTGTGAGGCCAACCACTTTGGCAATCAGGAAAATTGGAACCACCTACTTGAATCTTTGAGTAACTTTTACTTCTTTACCTTTCTCAAAGCTTTTCTTTATTTTGGTGAATATTGAATAATCATTAAAAACCCAAACCGTAGTAATTCCTTACTGTGACTTTATCCAAGGAGGTGAATGCTGTAACACGAAATAACAGCAAGTGCTATTCCTTGCATTATGCCTTTGGAGAGAACAACAAAGTAGTAGTAAAAGTGGTTAAAATAATCCTCTAACATTTAAAAGGCATTTACCCATGGGGCAAATGAAAATCTGGGAAATGGATGAACTGTCCAAGTCAGCATAATCTATTTTTATTGCCTACTAAAATAACCCCTTACAAATTAGTATTATCAAACAAGATCAGGCCATAAATGCCTAAATACAGTATTAAATGATTATAATAAAGTATTATTACAATTCATACGATTTTTATAACCCATCATCACCATGCATAAGTATGTATCAGTCCATTGACTTTATTAAAAGCAAGATTCTGGTCTCCCGCATGCTGTTCTATTGGCATAAAAAGATCATACAGGAGCAGCAGATGGGGTGAATAAAAAAAAAGGAAAGAAGGTCGTACTGCAGGACAAACAACTACTGTAAATAACCACAGGCCATCCCCTCTGACAGAAAGCTTCCTGAAAGTGCACTAGACAGCTTTGGGATGCAGCACTAGTTCATGGTTTTCCACTTATATGTGAGACCAGATGCCTGCCAAAGTGTGAGGCAACTTTCATGTGGAAAGACACATTATCTTCTTCAACACCATCTATTACCATTGGAAAAAGAAGGTATGTTTTCAGGGAGGCCTTGAACTACTTAAAACATTGCTTTTATCTGCAGCTGTATCAGCACAGCTTACAAGTATTCAAGGACAGACTGACATTTTAATTGCTGCAGTGGGAATTTGAACATACAAAGGATTTTGGAGCACTTGTGCTCCCTATATCCTGCTTTTTCCCAGGTCACACATACTGTAACTATCCTCAGATGCTCCTCCTGGTCACAAGGCCAAACATCAGCAAAGCTTTCAAACTTACATTACTATAGTATCCTTTTCTTATGCAAATTAATTCACATTAGTTAGAGGAATGTGATTGATATTGTCATTGCTCCTTTATTAACTAGAAACATGTAATTTTCCATTGCTTCCATTATGTTTGTCTGTGATATCAGCAGTGCCCAGATGCAAGCAAAACACAGTACAACTTAGTTCATGTCCTTCTTGTACGTTGTTTCTTTAAAATATTAAGTTTTCAGAATATTGATATTGCTAACCAAATGTCTACACGCTCCCATTTAAAGCCCATTGTTCAGAACTTATGTCATGGGAGTCTGAGTTCTCAGCAATCAATTTTGTTGTTTAGTTATAGATCTAAATTCTTTGCAGCCAAGAACTTTGCTATGTTCTGCCTATTTCATCCTACAAATTAATGCTTTTAGCTCATCAACTCAGAAAGGGAAATATTATTTACTATTGCTACTTCTTCCTTACCTTCTCATATCCTCCTTTATGTGCAGATTGATCAGTTCCTTAGGAACATGGAAAGAGAGGGTGGTCTCAGCCATCTGCTCCCGGATCCGCATCCACTTATTGTCAGAAGTAGGGAATCTATATAACTTACAGATTGGGTTTTTTAAAACTGGGGAGAGGAAAAATTATATTATTGCTTTACTGTGCTTATATGAATCTCTGATAATTTATGACAACAATTTTATCAAAAAATAATATGTTATTTTCCCCATTGCTTCCAGAATTAATTTTGCATCCATTAAAATTCTATTAAAAACATTAACTTTTTATTTAGTCTCTGATAGCAGCATGCATTACTAGCACATTTAGACAAATGACATTTTACCCGCGCAGTAGATACCCTGTGAATTTAGCATTGCACTGCAGTGAGGATGTAAATTATGCTCTTCTTACACTTAAGATACAGTTAGGAAAAACGGGATGCACAAATACACAAGGAACTCACATAGAGTCAGTGCTGCCGCTTACCATCTGCTAGAGCCACTCGCATCGCTAATAAATTGCACGGGACAAGGGAAGCATGCCTCAGAGCTTAGCTGCATCTGATGCATCTTCTCCACAACATGCACACGCAGAAGCCACTCATACAGATGGTTGGTGTGCATCTAAATTTAGCAAAACTTGACCATTGACATGGTCAAGAGGATGTCAATTTAGACTCAGCTTGATAACTGATATGGTTGAGAGACTGCCTCTAAACAGAAAGAAATATAACAACCCCATAAATACGTTACACACGCTGTTCCCACATCAGGATTGAAACTTGACATAGGAAAGTCATGTTACTTGATGTCTTGGAAAGCTATGCTTAAATCCCACCATCTTTTTTATCCCAAACCTCTTACACATTGGCTAAGTTTTCATTCCGATCTTACAACGATACTCTATACTGAAGGTGGGAAATTTCTGCTTGCTCTTTTCCTTTTTTTCCCCCCTGCTCTTCAATAATTTTCCAGAAAGAACAAGTGGGGAAAAAAGAAGAAAATAAAGTTTTGAGTATTTTAATAAGCTTACTCGGAGACAAATGATTGTCTTTTAACACATACATCCACAGCTTCCTAACTCAGAGTTACTATGGACAGCCATCCAACAGTACCTTCCTATCAGCCTTCTGGAAAAAGCTGCCTCAGAGCAGGCTCCCACTGATCTGCCACTGACTGGTCTATAACTCAAAGGAACGCAGTCACCATGTGCGCTGCGAGGAAACTGTTGCTGTCAAAATGACATCTACTAATAGAAATTTCAGCTTCACAACTCACTGCTGCCATTATTGCCTATGCAGGCTAATTTATAGAGAATGAAAAACACAGAACAAGTTACTGGAGATACACAAACTGCCTTGTCTATCTAATCAAATTGTTTTTTAACAGAAGTCCTTTAGGAAAGGCCTAAAGAAAGACCATGGATTGAAAAATATCTGTAATAAAACAGTTGCCGGCACCTCATGAAAAAAGGAATGCTGTAAATAATGTTTAAGTAATTACAGATGTATTGTTTTCGTTTCTGATCACGCTACTGAGATCTCTCTCATCATTAGACATTGATGAGAAACCAAAAGCCTTTCTAGAGTTATTTGCTTTTATTCAGCAGTGATTCTATGTATAAAAACTGAACTCTGACTTACTGTTATGAAATAACCCTAATAGATGTTTGAAAGCTATGGCATACAAACAGCAGCAATTTTTCTTTACAACACCCCAAAAACCTCAATGTTCAAGCACGTTTACAGAGAGAATCCTTTCCTCACTATTGTCCACTACCAAATCACCTCCAAGTCCTGTGATTATGTTCAACCTATGTCCAGCACCTGGGCTTCTGGGCCTTATTATATTACTTGATTTAAATATGCTGCAACGGTTTCTTATTTTCCTAATATTTTTCTTAGATTCTTCTAATTAACAAAATCAGTTTTGTCAATAGTATTGACAGCCTCTGCCAATCCACAAACACATAGTACTGATCATCTTCCATTAATAAGAGATGTAATGACACAATCCTCAGTCATCAGGGACAGCTCAGGAAACTAATTCAGACCTACTCTTAAACAAGATACCAAGAAAGATTATAATTTGGGGTTTGTTTTGGGTGGTTTTTTGTGGGTTGTTTTTTTCTTTTCATAGTGCCACCTGCTCACTAAGAAGCAGGCAGATACATTTGAAGTGATGATGCCTGAGACAAAAAAGACTCCTCCATTTTACCTTTTTAGATCTACTTCCAAGTAATTTATTAAAGGATGCTTTTCCAAGAAATGCCATTAGATTTGCACTCAGAATCTGAGACATTCAAAAATTTGTATTTGTCTGGGAGAACCTAATGCACATACATAGCCCCACAACCTCTCTTCTGCATCCCCCAGTATCACCACTACCATCACAGGAAAAACCCAAAAGCAAACAAAAAACCCAACAGGATTGCAGCGAGCTCCAGAGAGCGTTGCAAGTTTTTAAAAATAGCCAAAACCTCTGCCCATGGGTCTATGAAGAAAATTTCATTTACAAACAGAATTAAGCCTGAGAATTTTGACCCCAAATAGTTCCTGTTTGCAGTATTGCCAAATCTCGAGGTTGTCAATAAAAGCAGCACAATAATGTTTGTTTTTCTTTTCAACAAAACTTCCAAAGTCATGTGATTCCATAAAAATCGCAGATTTATTTTCCTTTCCATTTGCAACAACTGCTTTCTGATCACAGCAAGTTGTCTCAAAAGAAATCCAGAAGGCATGTAGAACCAGCAAAACAGTAACAATGGCAAGATTAGATTTGGCTTTTATAAAAAGTAGTTATTAAAATGAGCAAAGGTTTCATAAAGGTAAATCTTCCCATATTTAGACAGTGATCATGAAAAGTACTGTGAAAAATAAAAAATCCAGATGAATTGCAGTGGTTAAAAAGAGGAAAAACTATTTTAAAAGCCTTTCTCTATAGTATGAAGCCTAAAAACCAATGCCATATATATTTAATCATCTACATTTTTGGACATTCTAATTTTTAAAGACCTCTGTGCTTTTTGCTCCATGCAATATCCTTCACACTACTTCCCCTGCAAGTAAAATAAAAAATTGATAAAAGATTGAATTCTCTGCTTTCATTTTTGTTCCCTATCAAACATAGATGAAGGCATAATGCTGTCATCCACTAATTTACTAACAGTGTTTGTATTTGTACCTTCCTTTGTATAACCCATATCATCGCAGGAAGCATCATTTCAGCTTTCTTAATTTTTGCTTCATTTCAGTTAGGTTTATTCCCTTTCTTGTTGTGAAGTGCAATATGTTTACACACAAACACTTGCCAAACTCTCCAGTGTTATAAATACATAACTGAATTTGGAGACATATAAATTCAATCTCTCGGGGTATAAATGGAATAGTGATAAGCCTCTGTGAAATATGAAACTCTTTCCCACTCACTCAGTAAGTGTCTCGTAACTCACTGGAGGGCTGTGAGTTACTTATATTAAGATTTAAATTTCAGAAGAATGCCAATGTGTATCTCTGTCTACAGGCTTAAAGATTCACATAGGGGCAGTTTTTCGGTTTCATAGTTTTGATGGCTGAAAGAACCAGAACTCTTCACAACAGTGTACACACATACTAAATACATACGTATATGGAATATACACCATACTACAGATAGATCTGTATGTACACAGCAGGGAAAGCAGTGCAATGTGGATGTTTCAGGTTGCCTACAATATGCTTCTACCACATCACTGATACTGTTTCTTTTCCCTTCAGTTCTTTTTTTTGACTGCCTGTAAGTTCGCCACAGTGAAATCTGCCTGGCTTAAATTAATAATATTTGAGATTTTTCAGTTAAGAATGTCCAGCTGCACAGAATGAGGCCAGAAATCTGCAAGAGAAAGTTCTTTGCTTATAAACCTGAATTCTAATGGCAAATATTTTAGAGATGTCCATTTTACCACATCCATGGTAACTCAAAAATTGAACATACCACCTCATACATGCACCAAAGGTCTACAATTATTGAAAATCCTTGCATCCTTTCCAGCTTCTATTACCAACAAAACTGTGTACAGGTCATTTGTAGAGAGTGGATGTTTGGGTAAATCAAGTGTGGGGTCAGTATGCTGAAGGGCAGTGCTTGTACCCATGTGAGAAAGCCAATCTCCAGGCAACAGAGACCTTTGGATTCACATGAAGCCCAGTCATGCTGGCATGCTGGGGAAGAAGTCTGACTGAATGGGCAAAGAGGCTGGAAGTATAAAAGGAGAGCTGACATTTTTTAAGGAAAGAAATTAGGATTTCAATAAAAAGACCGGGACTGACAAAACCTGGAACTAGTGCCAGGTGTCAGCAGGGAAGCAGAGGCAATGCTGGGGTGAGAAGAGGAAGTCACAAGCACAGGAAACAGACTGAAGAGTAAGTATTTACTAGAACAAATTTCCTGTGACAGAGAACTCATTCCAATATCCTGACTGCTGTCATTTCTTGCATCTGCAGTTCTACTCTAGCTTCTCAACTCTAAAGAAGGCCCCACAAATGACAAAAACACCTCCACAGTATGTTTGACTTTATAAATGTTGGCTGGGAGGTTTGGTTTTATATTATGTCTTCGTATATGAGAACAATAAATGTGGAAAGGTTAAGTGCTGCCTAGATACACTGTAAAATCATGTGAAAATACTCTTGAAAAAGTCATCTAGACTTCATTATCCCTAAAACTGACATCTACTCTGGAAGTTCCATCAGCTCTAATAAAGTACATGACTCAAATCTAAGCATTTGTACATCAAAAAAAAACCCAAAACCAACCACCCAACCCCCCCCATTGAACCCACCCAATGGGGGCAGAAAATAGGAAAGAAAAAAAATCAGTTGTGAATCAGTAACATTTCCTCTGACCAGACATGTCATTTCTTTAAAATCCACTTATCTGGATGACATACAGAATCAGAGTCAAAGAACGGCTGCATTGATTTAGACCAAATCATTTGGCTGGCTTGGTATCTTGTCTCCAAGAGCCATAAATAGATACCTAGAGATGCAAGATACTCTCTCTCCCTGCCTCCGGCTATTTTCAGTTCAGGAATTTCCGGAGCCAGACACAGTTCCTGTGCATTTAATAATTCTCAATTAATCTTTTCCACAAACATATCTAGTCTCTAATCTCACCAATGAAAAGAAATGGCAGTTTTGAAGAAATTTTTCTTCCCTGCTTCTGGTCTAGTCTCAAGAAATCACAGAAAAAAAATATTTACAGCATTGTTACATACATGGAAAAATATTTTTGCAGGTTTCTAGTGCTTCCTTCAGACTGCAAAGCTAGTCTAATAAGTCTTCTGTCCCATCAGTGAAGTTATATGAAAAAGTCCCAGTAAAGTTTTTAAAAGGTTTCAAAACTTCAGTCACATTTCTCTTCAACTGTATGCAGCAAATACACAGAATTCTTGACAGCACAGTGGTTTCACATGACCCATATAACTTACTGGTGACATTGTTACGGCAGAGTAATGGAGATTCATAAACTTGGGCTAATAAAACTTTTATGGTGCAGCATATCAGCATGTAATATTTCTCAGGATAATGAAAGAGAAATAGATCTATTCAACACTGCACATACCTGCCCAGAGCTGCCCTAGAATCGGCATGCCTTGCCAACGGTTTCCTTCATTTCAGGACATACAGCTTTCAGATCAAACTGAAACAGCCACTTCATCAGCTGAGAGCGAGATTAATTCTCCAGGGTATTCAGTTGCAAATAATGCATAATTACTTTAACAGAATGTCATGCAATGACATGACAAAAACTTATGAGGTTAATTCCATGCCCACTGAAGTCACTGACAGTCTTGAAAATCAGTGAATGGTAAAGATGTAGGAGTAGGAGATTTTAGCTATGTTTCAGAAAGCATAATTGACATTTCTGGAAGTTTTTCCTCACATTCCTCAGTGCAATGATACTGTTAATTATGGATAAAACATTAAAATATTAAACTTTAAAATCTGTGCATCATTTGAAGAATCTTTTAAAAGCTCTGCCCCAAACCTTTGTGATATCTTCAGAATTGTAGGCTGTCATCTTTTATGGATGTCAGGATACTTACCTGCATTTAATGAAGGCAAGTTGTCTTTACCACTTAAGCCTTCAGTGGCTGTACATTCACGAACCAATGCACACTAGAAAAGAAATGCAACCACAAATGTAGCACATTTAGGTGTTACAAGGAAAATCATAGCACTTGATAAATGGCATACTGTAAAACATCACTGGTAATATAACTCCCCAACTCTGAATTATTATTTACATGTTTTGTAAATATACTGTTTTGTTCCAATATACTGTTAAAAAAATAATAATCATCAGAATCCTAGCAGAAAAAATGGCAAAATATAATCAGCTATTCCACAATAAACCGGACAGATTTCCTACCAATACAACAACAGAGGTTAAAATACTTTCTGACAAGTTCTGTGCTTTCAGATAGGCTTCTTTTGACAAGACAGTTTTCACATACACAATGTCAGAAAGCACTCCAGAAATTGTTAAACAAGGGAGAAGTAGGAACTACAGAAAGTCTTTTAAAAGTGCTCACTGTTTGTGATTAAAGTCATTTGTTATACAAGGGAATTGAAAGACTTCTTTAATAAGATTAATGTATAAAATAAAAGGTATACAAATTTAATGGAAAAATCAAGTGATGTAGATCTATGTTAAATGCACTAGGATGTGTATTTTTAATGCTCCTCCTCTCCCCAGTCAGGAAAAAAACCAAGATAGCCTCTAAAGGTGATAGTGGGCTCTGTTCCCCGGGCTTCTCCAGTTGACACATGCTCTGCTGCAGAACTCAAAGCGAAGAGCATCACAAGATGTACACTCCATCAGCTGACACCTCTGACTGAATTTAACTATCACCTCGCCCTGCACGTAGCTAGCAGAGTTAGCAAATCTAATTCAGAACTTTTAAGAAGTTCGATAATTCTACATTCTCACAATTGCATCCTCACTATGAGCATACAAACTATGACTCCATGATGCAAAAAATCCATAAAATTGAAGGACTCATTTAAAGACCATAGAAAATACAGCTGTCAACAAGGTCTTGTCTTTCTTGACAAGTATTACAACTCCCTAAAAAGATGCTTATTAAAGCATTCTGGCTCCCACAAATTAGACACAGTTCAATAATTACATCCCAAATATTTGTGAGAAGTCTTGTACCACATTGTGAAATGCAAGAAGAGCTAAATGAATGAGAAGGGTGAAAAAACTGTTCATGTTGCATATCTTGTGAAAGTTTTATAGCACAAAACCACAAAGATTTCACAGCACTTGTCGACTTCTTTGGAAGTGGTTCTACTGGCTCATTGTTTTAAAAGGGTGTTGAGAATCTTTGAAAAGAATTGTGAAAAAATTGTAAAACATATCCTCCGAGACTGGCCCGAAAGCAGGCTTCTTTGGCCAAGCAAAAAGATATTCAGAACAACATCCATTTCTCCAAAAATACATACCTGTACATTTCTTCCAAACAAACAAACAAAAAATGCAGTCCTCAATTTGATATTCCCAGTAGTATAAGCTCAAGTTGGGCTTTGGTTTGGGTTTTTTTCTCCATGGAGAGCAGAATAGACCATAGTGAATAGTAGTACACCATAGCATTAGGTCTGCAAAAAATTCTGTCAGTGTGCGTGGGGCTGCAGAGGTGGAGACACCAGGAGGTGGCAATTCTATGGAGTCACCATCAGTCAGGGACCCAGTTAAAGAGATCGTTTTATTAACTGCCAGTCATTCAAGCCCCAACTTCCTCTTTCTGAGCAGTCATTTCTGAATCTCTTCCAAGCCCAAACCTCTTATCACAGAAAAAGCCAATCCATTCCACCCTCCCTCCATTGGTTCTCCATCCCTCTCAAACCCATTCCCCCTCCATATCATCTCCAGCTCCAGTCTCCAACACTTTTGCCTTCAACAACCTACTTAAGAGTATTTTCACTGTTTTTGAGCCCTTCTGTCCTTCCTGCTGTCACACACTGTGTGATCATCCCAACTCAGAATTCCTACATACACCCTCTCTGGTCAACACTCCCTTATGTCAGCACTCCGAGACACCACTGCTGCACCATCCCTCCTGATGATTTTCCCCACCAATATGCACTCCCATGAAATGCAACTGAACCTGCCCCCTCTGCAAGGGGATTCACCTCTTCCTTGGCTTGCCTGTCTGTCATGCTTTCCAGGTTTTCAGTACTGTGGGCACAGGTTGCACATAAATATCCACGTGAACAGGACTTCAAGGGCAGAAAACAGAGGAACTGTCCAAGGGAAAAAGAAGTCAGATTTATGGTGTCTCTGTGGACAGTTTTTTGATCAGGAATGATTAAATACCATCAGTTGAAGTCAAAATCAGCTTTTCCTAAAGAAAGGGAGAGGTTAGGAAACTATGAGCACATATGTACTCTGTGCATTTTCATGAGGAATGATTTTTAGTTTAGGGAGGTTAAGTCTACATAGTGCTTCATTCCAGAAATTTTTGATTAAGACCTTAACCCAATTTGAAACCAGTAATTTAGACATTTGGAACAGCTAATCATTCTAATTAATTTTGCAAAATGAACTGAGTTTCTACCTTTTGATCCTGGGCATCTGTTGCGATGTGATCCGTTTCCCCATCCTCTAGCTCTCCCATCTTCACAAGATTGACTTCAATGGTACCAACTGTCTTTCCACCATCAGAAGTCCTAGAAATAAAAAAAAAACCAACCATGACATTTGGTCATTCTCAGCATTGCATTCCTTCAGTAAAAATATCATCAGTAAACATTTAGTCCCCTCTATTCCATATAGCTACAGTCACCTGTACTGAACTTATTATTTATGGTCACAAAACAAACATTAACAGCAAAACACAATGTATTTTCTCCAAATTCTTTATAGCAATGAAGGTTTTCATCATGAAGCCAAGGATGGGTAAGTGCTATAAATGGTGGGAGAATCCATGAACATTGCCAAGTTTTCATTCTAGACATTATTCTGTCTGTGGATTGAGAAAGGGCTGTAACACTGTACCAGTCCCCCACTTAAGGACTTCAAATCTCACTGCACAGTACCCTGTTTTGTTTCCTAACATAATCTGTGAAGAAAGAGCATGCTCAGTGTATAAATAAACCTCCTGCCAAAACAAAATAATGAAACTAATCTGAATATCACTGTTCCCTTTGTAGTCACTCCGCAGAGTAATTATTCAGAATCAGTCCCACTTCTTTATCTATATGGAAGAAGATAGTACAGTTCCTGGCAAATACCTTTATTATTGTGACAGCAAATAGTTTACTTCCAATTAAGCAAAAATAAATAGGAATTCAGATTTACATCTCCGAACAGTACTGCTCACTACCTTTTGAAGAAACAAGGGTTTAAACTCCAAAAAGATACTGAATGTTTTTTTCAACTTTCACTGGTAGCAAAGCACTGAGGTTAACGGCAAAATCTCTTCCTGCTGGCTTACACCGAGCAGCTGGATTTTTTTGAAAGGAAGGAAAGAAGGGTAACAGATCATTTAATAATAACGAGGAAAGTATAAACACAGTCACCAAGCAGAAATTGGCAAAAGGAAATTACAAGAATAAGTTGAGCAGAATTGCAAAAGCACAGAGAGGAAGAAGAATGGAAACAAAAGGGTTTGGGGCAATACTGCATGCAATCTCAGAAGCAAAGAGGGAAAGTGATGAAGCAGGACACAGACAAGGGACTAGAGGGCTGGCAATAAAAAAAAAAAGAAAAAATTACTTTCAGAAACAGAAATATTAAAAAAAAATTCCATTAAGAACAGCCACATTCCTGGAGTAATCCTCGCTGCAGAAAAAGATCAAAACCCTCTTGAACACAGACACCCTTCCGGAACTACAAAAACTCCTCACATTGTATTAGTGAAGTGTATTGGGTCTGGCTAAGATGAAATTAATTTCCCCTGTAGCAGCCCGCAAAGTGCTGTGTATTGGTAGTGAGCAAGGTGCTGGCACAGCACCAAGGCTGCCTCTCCAACATTCCTCCCCTTACAACAATAGGCTGAGGGTGGACAAGATCTTGGGAACGGGCACAGCCAAGACAGCTGTCCCCAAGTGACAAGAGGGTTATTCCATACCATATAACATCTGCTCAACAATAAAAGCAGAGAGAAAGGAGGAGGAAGGCAGGGCATTTATTATTTATGACATTAGTCTTCCGGAGCAAACGCAACACATACTGAAGCCCTGCTTCCTGTGAAGTGGCAGGCCATCTCCTGCTGACAGGAAGCACACTATAAATCTTTTAATTCTCCTTTGCTTCCATGTGCAGCCTTTAGCTTTATTAAACTGCCTTCATCTTGATCCACAAGGTTTGGGTTTCTTCTATCTTATTTTCCTCCCCTTCCAGGCAAGCACCTGCTGTCCAACCAAGGTGAAGCCACCACATAAAGGAAGGAAAAAAAACCCCTCAACACCTTTTTCTTCATTTCACTCACCAGAAGAGAGACTGCAGCCCGAGTACACCCATTTACTCGGTGTAGTACTATGTGGAGGTACCATCCCAGGCCCACACCGGCTCCAGGAGCCGATTCCTGCTGCCTTCGAGAGCCCTGGCACAGCAACCCGCCTACAGGTATCTCCTGCCACACTCAGGCAGAGCAGGCCCAGCCCAGCTTTGCCATGCTGCCTTCTGCCAAGCACAGGCTTACCTAGAACGCTTGCTCATGCCCCAGGCGGGAGGGCCCTGTCACTGCATTCAGCTCCTAGTTTGATATCATCTGTATTTCTGCAAGCAGTATAAGGCCTTCATGAAGTCCAAGTATGCCAGTTCTTTGCAATGACTCCAATTAAGCAGATATGTTAGCCTTTTCAGGCCTAGATACTTATTTATCATGCTAAACCAAAACTTTCATTATTTTTTTCAATTAAAGTCTCAAAGGAGAGATACCCCCAAGCTTAAAATTTAAAGAATTATTTGGTTTGTAAATGATTATGGTTTAATATGCAACTCAGTAGAATACACTCAAGTTGCAACTACAGAAATTCAGTATGTTCTTTTACAAAACCTTGCAAAATACACATAGCTCTTCATATTTTACATGTGTCACTACCTCACTTGCTCTGAGCCAAATTCATTACTGACAAAAAAATAAAAAACAATTAAAAATGAGCCCATTTCAGATAGCCTTGTAACCGGAGAAGCCCACGTTAATTAACAAGTATAGAAAAGTAATGAGGAAGAAGGGTTCAATGTCCAAAGGGTGTTTATGAGAAAAAATACATAATAATTTTGAAATGCACAAGAAAAAATAAAGTGTCTTCTGAATGAAGCACACTCCCAAGCTTCTTCAGCTTAGGGGTTTGATTGTACCTGTTTTCTCCTTCCTGTATCAAACAAGCGCAACTACATCAACAAATTGATCACAACATTTCCAAGGAGAAAGGGAATAAAACTGATGTTAGCAAATCACACATACCTTTAAAAATTAGAGTATGCATGTGGCTATGAGATTGAAAATTTTTCAAGAGCTTAACGTGGCCCAGTCAAAGTGTCAAGTGGACAACCTCTTTACCAGGCTGACTTTAATATGCAACAACACTTAGCTGTCATCCTGGTCTGAAATGAAAGCCTTGTAGGCTTTTGTCATCCAGAAGTAAAATCCCACTCATCCTTTTTTTTAGGGCATGTATTTTTCCTAAGGTCAAAGAGACCTGGAAGTCTAAGACTGACATATATAAAACAGATCTAATATAAAATTACATCAGGATAAATTAAGGAGTACAAACAAAAGCTGAGTAAAACAGAACTCAATTTGCAAGTGAACTGATGCAAGCCAATAAGGCATGTTGCTCAAGTAAACAAAATAAAAATGGAAATGCCAGTTATGCTTTCTCAGTCCTTGTCTCCTTTTCTTTAGAACCCAAAGTACTCTCCCTCGCTGCTGTTACACAAGGCTACCCTCAGTACAGCTGTGAGCATGAGTAGTAATACGTATTTGGAAGCTTCCTGCCTACCTGTTTAAAAAATACAGTTGATCTAATGTTAATATATATCTATTTTTTCAATGGTTTCTCAAAATCGCTCCTGTTGTGGTCTAACATACATGTAATATGACAAGATGAAACATGCAGTATCTGCAAAAGGTAATGCAACAGAGTAAAAATAAGCAGTGGGACTACTGCATCGCAGTTTTATTCCTTCCTCCATTCCTTTGAATTCTCCAGAGATATGCAAATGCAATTTAAAAAACAAAACCCCCAAAGTTTCTTTTGAATGCTACAGGCACACAAATCAACAAAGAGCTCTATAAATGTCCAGGGAGAAACCATCATTAGCTGTGTCAGAAACCATGAATTTTAAATACCACTGGTGCATGAGAGTCTTCAAACAACAGACATGTCATGCATTTAAACTTCCAAGCAACATCATGAGATTAAAAATTCATTTGAAAGAAAATGTAAAGTGAGAAACAGAAGAAATACACTTAGAAAAATAAAAAAGCCTGACAATCACACTTAAATAAAAGAGAAACCTATATTATTTCACTTTGCACTAATAGAAATAGTATTGTGCATCTACAAATCTTATATGAATACACTGCATGCCATTCATTGAACAGACAGGGAGAGATGATCTCTTACACTGTTCAACAGAACATCAGGAGAATAATTAATTGCTTTTAGAATACTTCATAATGCATTAGGGTAAAATCAGCTTCTTTGCTGTAGTTAATAAAGCTGAACACCCACTCTGTACTCACATGGTGCAGTGAAGACTGTCCCTGCATCAATCTGCTTACAATCACGAGACAAAAACTACTACAGACCCACAGCAGAAAGCATTGCACCTTTACAGACTCGTATAGGGTCAGTGGGCACGTGTAGCATAGCAATATAAATAAATAAAGATGTCAACGTAAAGATGACCATACATGGCCCAAACCCCAGTTGTCTTATGGAGTTGGAAAATTCTGTTGAGTTTTTTTTTTAGCAGTCTGGGACAAGGAGCATCAATTGCCTGGTATCTGTCCATAGAGCATTGGCATTTGGACTATGACCAATCAAAAGTAGTTATAAGCATAATTTCTACACCAGGTTTAGTATCCAGTGCCATGGGATGCAGGCTTTGGCAGCAAAGTTGGCAATGTTTCAGTCTATCCCTAGCTACAGCTGCATACTGCAGCGCTCACTCCACCTACCACAGCCATAATCCTGGGACAATCTGAGCTCACCAAGAATCCATCTCCTGATGAACCTTGCAAAATCTGCTCAGGTTTAAAACCACAGTTACTAATACTTCTAATAATAATGTAAAGTTTATTAGACACATAGATCTCCCTACCATCTCAAGTCCATAAGGCTCACCAGGTCAGTATCAGTTCCCTCAAAAGCAAGAGGAGGAGATAGTCAGCACCATCATGAGCAGGAGTATGTGCTCACCTTACTGCTTCTGGTGATAAAAGGTTGACTCAGGCATCCAGCGAAAAAGAAGGTAACAAGCTAGTGGTGGAAAAGCAAGTGGGCTAGATGGACTGAGAACAGCAGTCATTTAACTCCATGCTGTTCTCATTGAGTCTCATTGTTGCATGCTGGAAATTCAGGCCTGCTAATTAGTTCCCCCCCCCCAAATATTGCTCAAGAACACAAAGAAAGAGAAGCAGACTGTGTATTTGCATTGATATGTTCATCATAAATGAAAAAGCAAGTGACTGCCTGAAAAGCAAACTGCGTGACTTTCAGTCTAGCAGGCGGCCCCTTTCTCCAGTGCATAATGCACAAGAAATGTGATTAGTACAGACTAACATACAGACTGTCAGAAAATAATTCCCTCCACTGATGCAATATATTTTGAAATATGCAAGCACAAAACAATTGTACTTGAACAGAAATGTTTATTTTGTGAATTCACAGTGGAGCCTACTGCAATCAATACCATCTTTAAACAAGTCTGCTAGTAAATAACATCCTGTGGCATTCTAAGATAAAGACATTTTTGTGCTGTTCAATTCCTTCTCAGTTTTCATGATTTCAATGTACTGTTGATTAAGCTTCATGTCAAAACAAGTTTTACCTCAACTGTATGGGACATTTGCCTGGTTTATAAAGCCAAGCAGCTGTTCACCTGCTTCCTGGAATGGATGACACAACATGAAGCAGCCAAGAAACAATTTCAGGATGGAGACCAAGTAAAACTAGCTGTAGGCAGACTTGTACTGAATTTTAATAGGGAAAAGCAGCTAAATATATGGTATTTTATAGTCATAATTTGCTAAGGAAGTTACATGTACATAAATGACTACAAAAATTAGTGTGCTAATTGGTATTTGCTTTCAAATTCTTTCTAGTTAGTTAAACACTGTGAATGTAACAACTATTGAAGTGTAGTTACATGTCTTCCAGCCCACTGACTGCAAGTGCTTGGAGGACAATGTTAGGAGGGAGGGAAGTTGTGGGGAACTTGCTTTAATGGAGTCTTGGTGTATTCTTTTAAACTTTCCAAAAATAACTATGGTTTATGTCCTTTATTTAAAGAAAATAGGTTAATCTGCCCAAGATTAATGAAAGTACGACAGCGGAGAAAAGCAGACTGCTAGACAAATATATATTGTCTAAGAGATCAGGCATGTTTAAAGAATGTCTGTATAGTTGCCAGACATGCACAGGCACATTCAGAGATGTTGTCTATAATTCATGGATTCCATCTTAGTTCCTATTTTTGTATGATTAGCTGTATCACTATAAAGTTCCTGCTTGCAGGGGCCAAAAGGATCCAAGTCACATTGATATTATCCTAGTTTCATATTGAACTAGCTCCACTTACACTTTTGTACTGTCTGCTAAGAGGAACATCTCAGACAAATGGACCTTATTTTTACAGAGAGCACAAAAGAGCACTAATATCTTTTTCCTTTGCTGCTTCTTACATGTAACTTACTGTAAATCATACCAAAATCACCCAAGCTAAAGAGGACCTTCCTGGAAACAGGGCAAACTATCACCACAGGGGAAGCAGCTAATGGAATTACTAATTGCTAGCCCTTTACAAAAGGCCATACACCTCTACCAAGCAAAAACCCCCAAACAAACACATTATGCTGTTCTCTAAAGAAAGAGCTGTCAAAAAGATACTATAACCTGAACTTAAAATGTCACTCAACTAAAAAGAAATTGGTATTAATTACAAAAATATTAATCAGTATTCCTAACTTTCATTTAAAAAGAAAAAAGGTATGCTTGCTTGTCCTTTTTTTTTTTTTTTAATTGGATACACTGCAACATATAGTCAATACTAAGAAATATTCTACTGCATATGGCTTTTGTTTTATTCAATAGCCCATTTTGTGCTGTTCAGAATCACAACCCTATGAGAAATCTGGAATCAAGTGGCATTCCATTACCAATGCAAAATGAATCATTCAAGTCTATAGAAGGTATTTCTGGTTTTTTACATTTCATAGTGGAAACTGCAATCCCGAGTCTCTAGTAACTCGATTCCCCTGCCGACACCAGTTGCATACACTGCCAGCATCAAAGCAGTGTTACAAACTGACCCGTTCAGGTTTTGATGATTATATACAGGTGCACACAAGTACAACAAACACTCAGTTTATGGGACCTTTATAGAGAAGAAAGGAACATTAAAATAAAAGCTCCTTTTGTGAGGTTTTGCAACAGGCATCCCTAGTCACTATTAAGGTACAATGGTAGGGAAAAGGAAAATGCAGTGCATAGTTTGTAAACAGTAAGGATTGTAGATGCATGACAACCCTCCACAAAATAACTGAGAAAAATATGAGAATATTCCTTTAAAAACACTTTAAAATTGTTACATGGCATCCCAGGAAGACAGTGACAAGACATAACAATGGAAAAAAAACAGTGAAGAACTAACCAGTTTCTATAATTAGATCAATATTTACAGGGCAGGCCACAGAGCTATTTCCGGATTCTTAAATCTCTACTTCAGATCTAACAAAGGTATATCTTAATCAAAGGAACTCCCTGGTAAACTCCCATCCAAAAAATATCAACAAGAATTAGAATTGCATACTCTGACAAGGCCCTTGATGTATCCCCTATCCTTGTGAGGGATATTAATATAACAGGGAAATTAGGAGAAAGCAACTTTAGGTTACTAGACTATTCTGCTTAAACTACCATTGAAGAAACATGGATAATTCCTACTGATTTTCTGGCTTAATAGCTGTATCCAGTTAAAAATCCTACATTTAAAAGGTTAAGATTTTTTCTTTAAAAAAAAAAATCCAGACAACTAAAACCTACCATTTAATGCATCTGCAAATTAGTTTGAATTGATATAATATTTGCCTTCCAGCATAGGCTGCACAAAGAGGACATATGAGGCTAAAAATATTAATTAAAAGCAAATCTGAAAAAGCCTAGAGGTTCAGCTGAAACTAACCTGGCAATCTGTCATTGACTGCATACTAGTTATCCATCTGAACTTCCCAGTGACAGGTTAGGTGGGTTAGATACCAAACACTTATTATTTTCAAAGTATTCAGAAACTTTACAGTCAGTCAATTATTATGGCACCTGTTGGAGGCATTCTTTCAGAACAAGTCTTCAGTGTGTCAATCAGAGGCAAGTTTGTCCCAAAAAACTTGAGACAACTTGCAATTCTGTAAGAATAGACTCTTACAAATGCCACTTGGTATTTCTTTATCTAGTCATGCATTTCCCAAGAGAGTAGTCAGTTCATATTTTATCTGACCAGTTTTGTTTGTTAGGAGTTATGTGCATGTTAGGCATGACATTTTCAGTCTTTGGGAGAAATGGAAAGTGAGGCATTTTGATAATTTTTGCCTCTAAACTACACACACATATGTAACTACTGCTATTACAGTAGAAAGGCAGGTGCAGTAATAAAACCAAAATACTTGAAGAAGTTTCCGTTGCAAAAGATTGCAGTGTCCCTGACATAGTTACGGAACCATATCTCTGAACAGGTTGTAATTGGGCCTTTATGGCGACCAGCAGAGAGCAACATGCAATTGATATGAATTTTAGGTGAGGCCAGGAAGCCATGAAGCCAGCCATTTTATTAGGTCAAATCATACAGATTATACACCTTTCTTACTGCAGACGTGGCAAGCTAAAAAACTGCTAATTGATTACACACACTGTTCACACCATATTGATTGGTTAGTAATTATAACGAGCTCTGATAAACCTGTCTTATAGCTAAATATTTTTAGTTTACCTTTAATACCAAAAAGCATTCACACACCTGCTGTTTTGAACCTCTTGTTATGGTTGGTTCCTAACACGTTCTGTTACTCCCAAATACCTTCCCATAACTGCTTCTTGGTTTAGGGCAGCCTGCACACCTATCAGCAAGGCCGCTGTGTTTTGAGAATGTGATTATTAGGATCCTGTCAGCGTGAGTAACTTTTCACATGGGAATAGGAGAATATTGTCAGGGCCTATGTCTTGGGAGAAGAGAGCTAGGCCGCTAGCAGGCCTGCTGTCTTCCCCAACAGGCCTTCAGTCAAATCAAGCCCGGCTTTAGGTTTGCAGGATAGAGAAAATTTTTTTTTCTTCAGTGCACAGCTGTTCAGCCCAGCCTGGGTCTTTGAACCCAGACTCTGGCACTCCCGCAGCTCTGTACCCTGTGTCACTAGTTAAGAGTTCTGAATCACTCGCCCACTGCAATCTGAGTTTGTCTGGGTATAACAATGAGTTGAGGAAACTGAAGTCAATTTCATATGAGAGAAGCCTCGAGTCATTAGGGCCACCATCTTTAAATATGCCTAGTAACCATACCAGCAAACTGTACAATGTTAATTCAAGCCACACGCATTGAATGGAACGGAGAACCTTCGGCTCCTTCTAAAAGGAACACTCCCTACTTCAAGTCTTTTGCAATTCTTCCATAGTCTATCACAGGAAAAAATTACTAACCTTTTCCAATCTGACATATGGCAAGCTCCAGCTTAAAGAATTGCTATTTCATTTTGACTTTGTGCACAGTAGAAATAAAATCACTTCAAGCTGTCATCCAATATACCTGAAGTAATATGGAGTTTCAAATGCAGTCAAGCAGCAATCGTGAAGTTATTTAGGTTGGAAAGACCTTTAGGATCATTTAGTCCAACTGTAAACCTAACACTGCCAAATGCACCACTAAACCATGTCCCAGAGACACATCTATATACCTTTTAAATCCCTCCAGTGATGGTGACTTGGCCACTCCCCTGGGCTGCTTGTTCCAGTGCTTGACAACACTTTTCATGAACAAATTTTTCCTGTTATCAAATCTAAACCTCCTCTGCCACAACTTGAGACAGTTTGCTCTTATCCGATCACTTGTTACCTGAGAGAAGAGAAGATCACCCACCTCAATAAAACCTCCTTTCAGGTGGCTGTAGAGAGTGATAAGGTGCCCCTTGAACCTCCTTTTCTCCAGGCTAAACAACGCCAAGTTCCCTCAGCCACACCTCAAAGGACTTCCTCTCTACACACTTCACCAGCTTTGTTGCTCTCCTCCAGATATAAATTGTCATTGTTAATTCAACCTGGTTTAAATGAGAGGAAAACACTTACCTGAGGGTAAGGGTCAACTGTTGCTCCTTTGATTTTACTAAGTCTCCTACTCTAAAAGTTGTACAGCCCAGGAAGCTTCGCTACAAAACAGAATGAAAAGACATCTGTGTTAATTTGGGGGATTTTAGTTGTTACGTTTTTTGCTTCTCACTTGGAAATCTTTCTTTGTTATCTAATAAAATACTAATTTCCAACTAAGGATTTTTGACACACTAATCTGTAGAAATTTTGTACACACCTGTACAGTCAATTGTTAACCTCTGGTTTCACAGGCAGAAGCCTCTCTG
Source organism: Laterallus jamaicensis coturniculus (assembly GCA_022605575.1). Taxonomy (NCBI): domain Eukaryota; kingdom Metazoa; phylum Chordata; class Aves; order Gruiformes; family Rallidae; genus Laterallus; species Laterallus jamaicensis. The sequence continues at coordinate 12,500,774 of JAKCOX010000005.1, forward strand.
TTTTTAACTAAAAGCAACCTGACAAAATCACAGGCTGTAAAATGTACAGCCACGGGAAAAATGTTGTTCAGTACAAACATTCCTCTTTTCAATCTCTGTATTAACAAGAAATGCTAAATTTTCAATGTTTTATCAAACATTCTTGCTATGGTTTTTCCTCAAGCCTTAGGCACTAGCATTTATGTATTCCAGATCTAATGTATTTCCTAAGAAGGTATTTTTTCACTGAACTCAGTACATGTTTATTAATAGAAGTGTTCTATTCCTCTAGTTTATGGCAGTGTTTCTAAGTACTTGTTTCCTTTATTTCCATTGTAAGCTGGACCTATCCATTGCAGTTCAAGTGCAGAGAAATTTCCTAATGAAACTGGAATGTCTAAAGTCAAATTAAGCTACAACACTATCTTTTGCTTCTATCAAAATCACCTTTACACATTATCAAGAAAATAGGGTAAAGAGGAAAACAAATGCATCTTTGGGTTTTGCTTTTTTTTTGGCTATTTTTTAACCTCTGCTGGTATCCTGCTGCACACTGCTGAAAGTCTCGTTTGGTCAACAGTAGTATTCTTGCCATGGCAGCAACAGGAAAGAAAGAAACAGTCTACAGCTCTCTACTATCCATTTATCTTTCAAATACACAACTCAGTATCTCCTGCTCTGAATAAATGATAATGAAATGATAAGATTACGTTGAATTCTTGCAGTAAAACAATAAGTAGTACACAAAGTCTGTTTTTATTAGATTATACAAATTTCACTCTACTGTTGGAATGGCAAAGTAAAATTGCATGCTAAATTATACATGTCCTTGTATATACAAATTAAAAAAGAATCAAGTGGCTTCTGAGTCAGCATGGGCTGCATGCAGAGAGCAACTATTCCCTTCAGGGAAAGAGAGAAGAAAATTTGTGTTTGTTGCTACCAAGAAGCATAAATTCCTCTGGTTAAAAATGAACCTGCAGCCTGCTCTTTCAGGAAGGTCAGCTGGATAGTGAGGATCTGAATGCTAACAATAAAGGTCTACACTAAGGTAGGTTTTCTAGCATATAAAATGTACAATTCAAATCATAACTCTCAATTTAGGTAAGCATCAACTTTAGAAAACAAAGTCAGTTATGGCTCATCCTTATCAATGACACAGGCTTACATTTCTAGTGCTCTGGTTGGCACTTTGGCAGCAAATTAAAAAGACATAAGGTGAGAGTCTAGCAAGGCTGGGAAAACAGAGGACTTAGTAGGTGCTGAACAGGCATTAAGAAGAAAAAAGGCCTCTGGGGAAAATCTAGCGAAAAATACTGCATTTGTACCAGCAGATGCCTGAGCTGGTTTTCACTGCTGAAAAGAAACGTACTTTTACAAGAAATAAGACCAGGTTTGGCATATGGCCACACCACAGTAGACACAGACATTTCCATCTTCCTTAAGATCAGTCAACATCAAACTGTTTCTTCACTAAAACGCTACATTGGCATAGTTAGCACAGATTAGCTACCTGCTTACAAGAGTGTATCATTCTCGAGCTCTACAATGAGACTACATATAGCAACATTTATTCTAGCCTTTTCTGGCATTCAAGCACTTGTATTTGCAACTGCATCATTTGGAAAGAGGGAGTGGGATATTTGGAATTAAACTAATATAGGTTGGGTCACCTGGGGCTTCTTTTTGCAGCACAATAGAACTATAAATCCATTTAAGAACCCTAAGTTGGAGTCCTCGTATGATTAGGACTAAAAAGCAATTACACCACTCTCATATACATATCTGAGTGTCATATCTAGTTCTCTGGAGTCATAAAACTAAAGGTGAACAATTTTATGAGCTTTAAAAAAACAACCTATTTGCCTGTTTCATAGTTTTACACTTATTTAGAATTAAGTTTTCTTTTCCTGGCAACGCAATTAGGAGTTACTTAGAAAATTAAATGAATTGTAAATGATTCCATGACCCACATGACGAGAGTTATGCTAATATTCAAGGGGTCTAATTTCAAACAATGCTGGATAATACTTTTTCCATACTGATTTAGATAAATAGTCTACCCTGGGGCCTGATCTGGCAGTCTACAAACCAATCTGACTTTGCACATACGATTTGGACAGGCTTGAGAAGTAGGCTTTAAGCAGAACTGCTGCTGTAATGCTAATTACAGAGTAATGCTCCTCTGTAATTTTACTAGTGGGGTACTTACAATTATAAACCTTAAGATACGTGCCTTGAGTAGTCTGACGAATAATCTCAGCTAGGCAAAAGGAAAAGTCTCTATAATAGCTACCTGAAAGGTTGAAACACATTGATTACTTCACTAATACTGAACTTGCTGCCAAGCTACAGATTTTTTCAACACTTAGCTAAAGTCCTGGAAACTGTGCCAAGGAAGCCCTGGTAATGCAGGAAAGTCAACATCTGAGGCTAAAAAAATTAAAAATCCAGTTACTCAAAAAATCTTTTCACAAATAGGTGTGATACCTGCACCAGATGGTGCTTGGTCTTTTATTCAGCTCTAGAAGGACCAATGTTTCCCAGCGCTGGGAGGTTCCAGCTTTCCCAAACCCAGACATTACATACCAATACCTTTGCCAAAATTTCTAGAGACCTACACATAAACATAAGGCCTCCATATGCCACCAGCGTAACTTCTTAAAATGAACCCAAAGGCAACTCCTAGAGCAGAACTTTTTATACTCTGCACACAAAAGCCAGGAGGCAACAGCCCAGGCTCAGTGAGGCAATGTAATTCCAAGCTCTCAATGACCTGCATATTGCTTTTATGGAAGTGGCAAGAAGTCCAGATAGCTGTGCTTGCCTCAGGATTATTTCAGTTGAAAAGGATGTGAATTGGATTATATCTATCATTGAGACTGTTACTTTTGCCTTGATTTTATTTTTTTTTTTAAATTCATTTAACCCTTCTTCTATTAAAAAAGCTTGCCAGCCCCTGTTTAGCAGTTTAGGCAAAACACCATTTCTCTTCATTGTGTGTCTGTGTCTGCTGATGAGGTGAAAAGAAATAATTCATTGATTAAAGAAAAAGAAAAAAACCTGCTTACTCCAACATCTGCTCTCTGCTCCTTGTGATCAGGTAGGACACTGGTACGGACCTGAGAGGGGGAAAAAGCGCAAATAAAACATTACTTTTTTGTTGTTACTTTCCAACAAGAATGAGAAAAGTTCATGCTTTTTTTCATGATTTCTACATTTTAGAGATAAATTTAAAGGGAGCTATAGATATGTATATACAATTTAATAACAATTAATTAAAATTTAAGCATAATAATCTTCTGCTTCCCATAGAGAAAGTCTCTTACCACTACCCATTTATCATTCTTAATTTTCCTGGTTGTCTAAAGAGACAAAGGTTGTGCTCAGTTGTTTCTTTCCTAAAAGCCAGACTCTTTGTCTCTAACTGAAAAGCCAGAATTCTTCATCTACAGTTGTTAGCTGGAATGAAAACGTTCAACCCATAAATGAAAGAGCACAGTACGTTATTAAGTATTTTCACCAAATAAATGCTTGCCTTTGCAGGCTGATCAGAAGCAGGCATCCTAATCCTCAGTCTCACAAAATGTATCTCTTCCTATCACTTCCAGAGTATCTTTGAAGTGACAAATATTTGCAGGCATTTGTTGAATTAGCGTCCTGGTATTCTCCTCTACATGGAACCCATAGCTATCCCTACATTCTCTGTGGGGTGGGCCTGCTGTTATACACAAGTACTTTTATATCACAAGAATCAGTATGGAGCAACCTGACTTCTTATTTCCATATTTCACCAAAAATAGTTACAGGTTTTGGAGCAGTGGGTTTAGTACCTACATTGTTGATTGATTGTTGAGAACAGAAAACTGATTAAACAGTGAGAAAAAGCAAAACAAAACAACCCCCAAAGCTATCAGAAGCCCTCCGTAACACCTCTCTAACACGGCTGGCCTGAGCCAAAACAGCCCACTGGATTAGCTTGCTGGTAAAAGGATGCCTGCTTCAGCAACACACAAGGGAGGGATGAACTGAGCATTCACAGCTGTTCTATTACCTAGCCCGCATAACAGATACCCATTTGCAACACAGCTGCCCAAGGACAAAGTTTTGGCTTGATTTCAAAGTAAAGCTCCAACTTCTTTTGCAAATCTGTCAGCAAAAGACTCATTTTGTCCCATGCACTCAAACTAGCTGCAATTTACTACATAAAAAGACACACACACACCCTTTAAAACAAAGATAACAATCCTTGTCTGTTATCCTAAATACAACATTTTGTTAGAAAGGGCCAATCAAAAAAATACCAGAGACACAACAAAGTCATACCATAGCTTTTTTTTTTTAATCAGTTCTTATCCATTATCTCTAGAGTGAGAAAAACTATTTCCACAAAAGCCTAAAGATGGTAAAGAAATACCATAATTAATTTAATGAGGGCCATCATACTTTAGAAATCTGTGGGAGTCCTCATTTGGGTGCAATTTCACATTTGCACTTTTTCCACTAATATAACATTAACAACTCCAAAGCATTTAACTTTATACAAACCAAAATTATCAACCTGAATTTATCTGCAAATACTTCAAGTCGTAAATGAAAATAAAATTACTGATATGTCCCTGTTGGTGATAGCTGGTGATACCCTTTGGGGGCTGGGGAAATAACATACAGCAGATCTGTTTCTTAAAGAGGGAGTATCAATGACAGGCTAAAAATTGTTATGTCATTTTAAGGTGCTAAAAAGCTGCTCAATACACCAGCCTCAAACAGTTAACATCTGGCCCAAAGTGGAAGAGAGGTATTTCCATTTTCTAATTCTTATGGATATTCAAGAAACATGAACAAATGATTTAAGAATGAACCTCCTTTTTCATCACTGATTTATAGGAAGATGTGTTTGTAACACTGAAGCAGTTCAGCAAGTATTTCAAAACTCATGTAACTGCTTTTCCATGGTACCAAGGTGTGCTTTAAAGAAAGAGGAAGCCCATGCATCTTTTATGCTTATTAAAATCAGCAGAACCAAGCATACACTTCATCACAGAATGTTCATTCCTTCTCTTGCTGGGTAAAGTCTCAGCTCAGGAGAACTTATTCCTGGTTTTTGACCCAGCAGAGAAGCAGGAAGGGATGTTAAAACCTGGCAAAATAAGGAATAGAATTGTGTTGCCTGTTTGCAGTTCCAAGGTCAATTTCACGAGCATTACAATAAAAGGAGTAGAAAAAGTATCCACAAACTTCAGTTTTCAGTTTAAAAATACTCTTTTGTTCAGGTATGTGGTTTGTTTATTCTCATTTGGTTTTGACCACTTTACAACCAGTAGTCATACAACCAGAAAATGGGATTTTTTTAGAAACAGTTTTAAAATATTCATTTAAAAGGATAAGTTGTATATGTGTATGTAAGTATACATATGGGAGCTACAGCCTGGTCCTTTTCATGCTGCATATAGGTTGTGTTCCCAAAACAATATATTCAGCTTTCAGAATACTGCAATTACCAGAGTCCCATTACGAGACATTCACGTAGGCCCAGGCACGCATCACTGCAAGCACAAAGTCAGAAAGTTTGCAACCAAATACAAAACTTAAGAAACAACCTGGCTCTAGTCCCAATCCACAAAATGAAAGAGAAAAGAGAGAAGTACAAAGGATTTGTATGAGCAAATATTTTCCCAGTACATAACCTGACTAAACTGCTGTACATTTTAAAACCTTGTCATAAACCAATTTTTCCCTAATGACTCCAAAAGTATTCTGAAACAACTATAAAATATAAATCCAAACAAAAAGGCTGATTTTCATCTCAAGCATCCATTATTCTATTAGAATTCTGGTTTTCTTATGATTTGCTCTAGGCTTTCCTTAGCAAAATGCAAACCTCTCAGTGGTGGAATAACAGATGTCACATCCTTTCCTTTCCCAATGAGATGTATGAAAAGAACAAACAAGCAAGAATGATGATTTATAACCTAGGTCTAATGTAAAATGTTTATGACAAGTATTCATTCCACTAACTCAGTTTGTAAATGAACACAGCTATCTTGTATATCCCACAGCTCGTGGTACCAGGAGGCACACAAGGGCACTACAACGGTTACTCATGGCACACTGTGCTTTCTTTAATTCTTATACAGAACAATAGGCAATGAGTAGCTATACTTATAGTTCTAGTGCATTTATCAGAGGTGTATCCAAGCGTCAACTTTCTCTAGGTATAAGCGCTCCATTCAGCTGTACTGTCTGTTAGTATAAAGCAGCTTCGAACGATTAAAAAGAACATTTCTTTCTGTCATTCATGGCAGTCTAAGCCCCATCCACACACACTGTCAAAGTTCAGAAGACTGAATCATTATCATTACTGAAACTTTTTTGCCTGCTTTTAATTAGAGTTTCGCATTTCAATGCATGATCAAAGGCCACGTTTGGAAGGCATTTAAGTTTTGAAAGGAAATAATGTTAGATCTTTTTCTCAGTTACCCAAGCTTTGTTTCATCAAACCAACAGTAGCTTCCAATGACTTCCCAGTACTTATTGCTGTTAGCTGTTCAAATGCACGATTCTGTCGCCAGTTATCTGCTCCCAGCATCTCTCACAATAACTAGGGACACTCCACATCAGGCAAAGCATAGAGGGGCTGTTGACAGCAGTCACAAATTTGACTTACACTCTTTCAGTATAACATCTTGCAGGGAGGCATTCAGTTTCTGCACCCTTCTTTCCTCTACAGACCCTTCTGCACAGAAATGAGCCCTGAGCTCTGCTAATGCAACCACCACGGCTCCACACCTGTCTGCTATGGGCAGCCAGTCCTTACCCCCACACCAGCACCTGCCTGCCAGCCATTTGGCACCACCCATCAAGTCTGGAATTAAGTATTAAGTGTATTTCTTTTAACTTTTCAGTCAAAGAGGTTGTAGCTTCATGGATGTGTGCCTGATGAGCTGAAAATGCCGAAACTGTTACTGCGTTCTACAACAATATTGATCAGCTTTGAGAGAACAGGTCCCTTCCAGTACATGCAGCAAATTCATTTTTAAAAGAATATATTGATGAGACACTGTACATTTACCAGCTATTTATTTTCATCATATAGATTAACACTTTGCCAAACAGTTCAATCAGCATAGCTTAGTCAGCGAAGTAAAACACTTCCATCAATACTTTGTTGGATACCTGTTTATTGGATGGAGGACAATGCTAAAACAGTCATTTTCTGACCTTCAGTGTGATTATTTCTAAGAGTCCATATAAAGCAAATAGGTATGGATGTGGTATTGCAGGGATTAGTTTCCATGGAAAAGTTGCTACAGTCACAGTAAAAAGTGTTAAGTTTCAATCAGGATAAAAACAAGTAATGGGAACATAATCTAGATCAACTTTACTGTAATGCTTTTGCATAGGTATTTTATATATATGTCACGTTTCTTACATATTAACAAAACATCTTTGTACACTTTCTAGAGAAGAATACAAACACATGGTACAAGATAAGCATCACACTAGCATTATGCTATTTCCCTCCCCCAAAGACCAAGGTTAATAGAATTTAAAAGCTTCTGTAGGTGCATGAAAAATGAGCAGAAAACCAAAAATTGATTCCAATTATGGTTTTGTATATTTTTAGAACTCAGACATGTGATCAGAATTGCCTTCAAAAAGCAGAAATCCACAGTTCAGAAAGAAGATTCCTTAGGAACTGTGTATTGAATGCATCATAAAAACCATGCCACCTCTGCAACATCCAAAGATGGAACCAACCAACTGACAGAAAAAAAATCATAATGGGCATAATCGGCACTTTGGGGGAAGCTACAGAGAGTTGGGTTAGATCCACCAAGACTTCTTCACTCAGCAGAGTTGCCAGCCATACCAGAGCTGTACTACCTTGCACTGTGGCTCTACACAAAACAATACCCGCTGTAGATGGGATGTCAGGAGGTTACAGCTTGGGTACAGGGTCCCCACTCAGCACAGCTCAGAGCTTCACCCACTGACACTCAGTCTGTAAACTACAGAGCACAACTAAGAACTGACTGTATTGGAGATGTGCCAGGAGAAAAAAGGGCAACTCCTGTTAATGCTCTTCTCCCCTAAAAAAGCATTAAGATCACACACGCAGTTTCTTCCCTGCTAAGCTCCAACACCAAGTACACAAAGCTAAAAATCACACATTTGAAACACAGCTATAACAACCTCCCTATACCTAGGCCTACGCTCTTCCACACTTAGCCATATGATAACTAACTCTTGAAGGCAAAGTTCTAAGTTTGATTTCTCTCTTGGGGTCAAGGTAAATACAGAACAGCTATCAAATCTATGTAGACTTAAATAATTTTGAAAATGTTTTCACCAATGCAGTAGAAAAATGGAAGGAAGAAACTATTTACCTTGTGAATAGCTTGTGCTTTTTTTTTTTTTAACTGATTTGAAACAGCTTTTTTTTTCCCCACTGAGAAAGAACTGCCAACTATAAGGTTATGTGAAAGATTTAAAGTGACATAGAAAAATAGTCTTTATAAGTTCAAAATAATTAACATTTGAGTCTTAGCATTACTAAAAATAAGTGCTCTTCTGCTACTAGTAATTAACTGGCTCTTTATTGAAACTTGGGGTACAGATATTCTGCCAGTATCAGTAGCTGCTGTACATTGCTTTTTAGGGAGAAGAAAAATCATCTATGGATGCATCCAACTAATGATCAGTTCATGCAGACCTTCCTGCAAAGCACTTGCACTGCATGATATCATCACTCCTCTTGTGAAAAGCTGTGGCAGAAGATGACCTTTGCAATGTGGTTTCAGCACACACAGTTTGTACTCATGAAGAAACACCTACAAGTGATGGTTCTAGCATTGCAGGGGGCAGGAATGCCATCCGTTCTCTGCTGCAAAGCATCCAGCCATGGCTGGGAAGCAACACAGTGCTCACCTGCTCAGAGACCCCCACAGTACAAAGTGCTGACTGGCAGAAGCAGGCTGGATGGCCGTTAATTAGTCAACCTTGTTTTAAGAGATCAATTTTTTGCAATGTTTACAATGAGCATTGGTGGCAATATAATGAAACACAGGCTTTTACCTCATTCTCTCAGTTCTTTTGAGCAGCACCCAACCTCATGAAGAAACCTTCTGTAGTCTTATATAGATACTGAATATTCTAGTCATTTCCTCAGTTCTAGTTTTTATATAATAGAACATCATGCCTGAAGTCCCTAGTCATTACAATCAGTCAGTAGCCTGGTTGCTCTTCCCACCCCACCATCATAATTTCCAGGAATCACCCCTTTGAAGTCTGTTGCATACTGGGAGCAATCTTCAAAACCCATAGAGTAAAAATCCTCTTCAAAGTGCTTGTGGTGCCTGCTCTTCCCTGCTTGCTTTGACTGTGAAATATAAGTCACAGAAAGCAAATTCCAGCTTCTGTCAGCAAGCCTCTGATGGAGCATTCCTAAGCTTTGTTGCCTATTCATTTATATGGGCCAGCCAACGGGGAGCTGTTACTTGCTCAGATCCAAATACCTCAGGCTGGTTATTACAAATCCACCATCCAAAGATCACTGAAACAGACTCTACAATCCAAAAAACCAAAAAAGCAGCACTTAACTGCAGCCAGGGAAACCCAGATGTCCTGACAAATTATACCCCAAACAATACACACTCCAGAATAAGAAAATAGGATGTAGAAATACATATATAGGCTTTTCTCTCCCCCCACCCCTCATCTAGCTGGGCACATTGCTTGAGCAAAACACGACTGATCTGGCAATCTCTGAGTCTGCCTGACCATCTTGCTCCCCTGAAGCAGCAAACTATAACCCAGGTCTTCAAGCTGGAATTTCAGGGGAAAATGCCTTCTAGAACTAAAGTACTCAGCACTGCCCACACAGCCTAAGGATGCTTGGACAAAAACAATAAAAAAATTCTCATTTCCATGTTAGTATGAGAGAACCTGTGCCAAAAACCATGGTAGAGAAGCCAAGGAAAAAGCTGCTTCTCTAACCACTTATTTCAGGGGACACTTGAGAGGATACAAGCATAAGGTGCTGAAAAGCACATACAGTTGTCTGCTGAACAGCCAGGTAACAGTCTCACTTCAGTGTATGATGCACAAAATAAGTGAAGGCAAATATCACTGGGCCAATCCAATTATGAGCTCAAATGCAATATAAAATTACCAGAATACAATCTTCTGCACCAAACTTGAGTAAAAAAAATTGCATTATGATTCTAAATATCTTGATAAACTGAATTGAAATTCCCATTTTTTCTTTACCAAATAAAGTCTGGTTTTGAGAATGCCAGTATCTGCATTTCGTAATTTGCACCTATTGCCATAAAAACCGCATTAAGGTCTTCAGAAGTCTTACTAGAAATTAAACATGACACTATTTACAGTGATGAGTCAGTTACAAGAAGCAAAGTTTATATTTGCATCTAGTATAGGTATTTCCAACACTCCCAGTTCCTCAACAGATTGCAACATTTACTCAAACAGCAGAAGGTTGTTCACATACTAAACACAGGGAAAAAAAATAAATCTTGCTGCCTTAGACAAATTCAGACCTTTCAGTACTCTATACAAAACCTTCCTCAGTTTCCAACTCATGGGAGCAGCTGAGGCCAAGAACTCAGAATTTAAAAGCCTCTGCAGCTTGAGCAGTCACATCCCTACCTAAGTTCCCTCTAGAAGCTGATGCTGTCCCTCTTTCTGCATTTCCTGCTTGAGCCTTTAAGTTCAGTATGTTGAATGAGTTATTTTTATGTGAGGTACAGAACTACCAGCTATTAGTAGAAAACAGTCATAAAATTACCCAAAAAGAAAGTTAAAGATTCTATCTCCCTTTCCCTTGTTTTAAGGTAACTTTTTAACATGAGTTTTTAAATTTTAAAGTGAACATTTTAGAGCAATTCTGTTCAGCAAGCCAGATGACCTTCCTCATTTCCCCCTGGGTGACTCCCTCAGGGAATTAATTCCATCAGTGGATTCTCCTGGCAGTTACTGCTAGAGGCAGCTGCAGCAGCATCACCACCAGAAAGAACTTTTGTGAAGACTTAAAATGAATAACATCATTTCCCTAAAGCCTGAACCATGCTTACAAGCAGTGCCCATCCATCAGTATTCCAGACATTTGTAGGTGTTGAGAGAAGCAGAGAAAGGAACATGCATAGATTGCACGTTTTTCGACTAACCCCACTCCCCTAAAAAGCAGTCATAAAAGTTTGAAAAGCAATCAAGAGCCTGATATTTTAATAAAAAGAAGTATTAGCAGCACAGGGCTTTAAGAACCTCCAGATCATTTGTTTCAAAATTTTACTGTCACGAACACCACATAATAAAGCCCCTTTCACACATTTTTGAACTATACCTTGAAATTATTCAAATCTCTTCTCCCACCCTTCGAACCCAAAAGTCATTCCAAAAAGTGATTGCTATAATAGTTCAGAGTCATTCTCTCATTTGTAGCCTAGCATTATTCATGGAGAGTTTATACTCATTTGCTCTTCTGCCAACACGGTCTTTTAGTTAAGTAATTATTTTCTGTTCCTCATACTGGTCTCCTGATGTATTCACAAGAAAGGAATCATATGCCCTCTCCTACTTCATTTTGTTCGGATAATAAAGCAAGCTTTTCCAATACACTGTCATACAATAGGGTCCATTCCCGAGATCACCCAACCTGTTCCAGTCCTAATTCATCTTTCTTGAATACGAATGCTCACAGCTCCCATTACTGACAGCTTGCCAGAAAAGGCCCAATGTGTACACTGAACAGAGTTCCCTGGATCCATCTGGGAGTCCTGTCTGCCTCTCTCTGCTGCATTAGATCCACTGCTCAGTCACACTTTGATCAACTAATTTACCTGCATTGTCCTTCATGTAATTTGTTTCCAATGCAGTCTTAGTTCCTCCAAAAACGTCACATTAGAAGACAACACAAGGTCACGTACTTGGAGGCTACTGATCTTCATTGTTTTTACTGTTATTCTAGACTGAGTGTCTTGAAGCAACTCCATGGGTAAAGAATTCTCTCTGCTGGCAACTCCTTTTCCCTTAGGAGACAAGGAGCTTTCAGCACTCACCAGATTTTTCTCTAGTAAGTGGAAGCTTGAAGGACTCTTGCATATATTTCCAGAAAAGCAGGGAAAGTAAGATTTATCAGGAAGGATTTTTCTTTTGTTCTTATGACAGTTTGTGATGGTGTTGAAAAAAGAGTGGAGATAAATGTCTGGTGGTGGTATTACCTAACTGAAGGTAATTCACTTCTGGTTTAGGGAACTCTGGGTAAAAGCGCTCATCAGATTTACTGTGGTAGAAGGCATAAATACAGGTTAGACAGAAGAGAGGGAGCACATAAATTTTTTGGGGGCTTGCTGTGAGCTCTATTTTCTTTGCCTTAGTAGACAAGATCTATCTATTAATAAAAATCCATTTTAGTAGACTTACAGCTGTACTTCCCTAGACACTGGCACTTCCAACCTCTAGAGCTGCAGTGCTCTCATGAAAATGACTGTTGTGTCCACAGGCTTGGTCCGCATTGCTAACGAGCCACGTTTAAGGAGAGAAAGGAATTTTCTCACAGGAACCTCTGGAAGTTCCTGGGAAAATAAACATTCCCAACTATCCAAACATAAAAATCATCTACAAAGAAAAGTTGTACAAATTAATTTTTTCATTTGAGAAAGCATTTTGTTCTAAGAACTAGGACAGTTAAACCCACATAGCTGGAATTAAGTTATTTGGTATATAAATACTCAAACGAATAACCTACTGGTCAACCACCTTTAAACAGACAGACAGTCTTTGATGGAGCTCTGACCTTTGCACATCCTTTCTCTCATCAGAGATGAGAAACTGAAAGGGTTTTATTTATTAAATAAATTCACTGCCAGTTTCAGAAGTGGTTTCTCATCTCTCTCACAATCTAAATTAGTTTCTCCTTTAAAGGCAAGAAGTAGGTATCACTGGAAGGAGGTATCACCCTGGGTCTACTTTACTCTGCAGCAGACTAAACACATTTGGTACCTAGGAGACAAGGCAAAAAGCAGACATCACACAGTTCCTTTAGATCTCAACACAAAGTTGTAACAGAGACAGGTTTATGTTCAGAGTATTTCACTGTTTTGTCAGTTAAATTATATCCAGTCACTTCCATATAAAATGTGCACGATTTTGATTGCAAAGTCATTTTACAGAAAGACTGGTTTTCCTCACTTGGATAAGTGTCACTGTGCTTCATTACCATACTAAGATAAAACCACTTTTCCCTCCTCATTACACTGACTTTTTTTTTTTTTTAAAGCATAACTTCAACCTGCAGTTATGGTGATCCTTTTCTGTAAGCATGAGATCTTAATTAAAACCGAATAAACCATGAGCACTTGTCTTTCAAGACTCATAAGTAGGGTCAGGAAAGTTGGTAGTCATGGCTGGCTGTGGTAAGTAAATACATTTTGATTCTTATGAATCAGTGTGAATAAAGACATTAGGTAAATATCTGAGTCATTATTTGTTTATTTCAGAATTTATATAACGATGATGCAAAAAGATTCTAAGGCTCAAACTACCAAAATATTTAAATATTTGCACCATTTAAAAAAAAAAAAGATTAACTTTAAAACTGAAAAGTGGTATTTTTCTGGGATTTTAATTGTGCTTCATCAATAATAAACAGAAAATACTAGACACAGTATTCTTAGCAAACATGTTGGCGTGTGAATTTTGACCATACTTCTATTTCCAGAAGTCAGCTCAAGATTCTTTCCTGCTTTTATCTTGCAGCTTCTTTAGAAATAAGGCAATTTTACCTTTTCTGGGAAAGAGTAGCTGTTATTAGATAAATTGATATGATGGCAAGAAACAGACAACTTTTTTTGGCACAAGAAAGCTTGTGCTCCTGATGTGTTTCCTCCACCATACCTGTCTGCCCAACAAAAGGCTATCTAGGCCTACAGACCCTCAGACTACCCTCAAATTCCCACAAGTTACATAAGAAAACGAACTCTCTGGCTGTGATCTTTTCCAATGTTTTGAAGCCAAGCCACCTCCCTTCCAGTCCACCAGAAATATATTCTGGAGGTATCCAAACATCAGTGGCAACACTACAGCTTATTAAATGAAGATGCCACAAGCAGGAGACAGGAAAGTTAGAGCACCAACTCCAGTGACAGCTTTCCCCCTTTCATATTTTACACACTGCTCTTTCACTTCTGATGCACAGCATAATTTTTCACCACCGCATCCTTTGTTGCTTCCAACAGTGCTCTGCTAAGATGACAGCCCTTGCTGACTCACCCTTTACTTCCTCAGCAAATGACATGAAATACTGTAGGATGCAGAGATTTAAAGTCAGTATCACATCTCAGGATGCATCCAAATTGACACCAGGAACAGGAATTAGAACTTTTGTAAAGGCATGTATTTCATTGCCACCCAACAGAAGCTCCAGTTTTAAAAAAATATTCTGCCAGTAAACACCATTAGCTATTCTTCTTCTGAAACCAGTCAGCTTATTAAAAGTACAGTTGGTTTTGGAGATGAGCGAGATGCTACTGAATTTGGATCCAGGTTTAGGTATGCTAGCTTATAGAAGGTAACAGTTCTCACTGCTGAATTAATACTAGAAATTCTCTAGAAAGTGAATGCACAACAAGAGTAGGGGATAAAAAAGGCACGCTCATATTTTAGCAGGAATGGTGTTATGTCACATAGATTTGATGACACAGATTTGATTTCTGTCTAAATAAATCAAAGTAACAGATACATCCTGCCACAGATGATGTACATTTGCATAACTTTTAATGGCTGACTATAGGTACGGCAACAATTTAAGGAGGACTTTTGAAAACAACTAGGATATTCTATGTACTTAAACAGCACATAGGGTGTACTTCCAAGAATGTGCTGGCAGCCTCACATATAAAAATAATTTAAATTCATCAGCTTCACAGAAATGGCACTAGTTACACTCAAGCACAGGTAATAGAGCATGGCTTAGCAAATACAGGCTTTAGCATGTAGCAAGGTGGTGTTCATTTTCAATTTACCTAAGTACAGAGCAGCCTACCATTTCTCTTCAGTCCTTCCCCCACGCACAGTAGGCTCTTTTCCCCTGACACCAGGGACAATTATTTATAAAAGGAAAGCTTTTTAATACAAGATGAATTATAGGAATGGTAGTTATACATGTAAAAATATGGTAATCTCTTCAGCTTGAGGACAGGTTGTGATATAGTGCCCTGAATTGCAAAGTGTCCTATATGCTGACAGGACGGTGGTAGTTCTAGAAAATTAATGTTTAGAGGTTTCCCTCTTCCACAACTCATACCTAAAACTGAAAAAGATATATGCAACAGAGAACAGCTTACATATGAAATAATGCTCTATTCATAAAGTATCTTCCAACTCACACAATAAATTCTGTATACATGATTAAAGATCCTCTGCACCCAACATGATTATTAGAGTAGTTGCCCAAACTCGGTTGTCTCGCAGATGGGCCCTTTAAACAAAAATGAGAAGCAACACAAAACCCCACTGGATAAAATGCACAAATCTTTATGTAACTAATACTAGTAAGCATTTCAAGACATGAACTAATTTAGCATGAATGCCAAGCCTCACGTCCCTAGTTTTCTAATGAAACCCATGAAAATTTCCAAGGTTAAAGAAGCTACATCCAGCAGCTGAATTGTGCTATTTCGTTAGGCAGCAGCGCCCCAAAATAAAACCCCAAAACATAACCACCCACGAACACCCCACACATATGCATTAAGACTTTCAATTCTTCTGTTACAGGGAAGCAGCCAGGATTTTAATGGAAAAACATTTTAAAAATTCTGCTCATTAGAATTTAACTGGGGAGGGGGCAGGGGGGGCGGGGGGGACGGCGGGGAAATCAGTAAAAAAAAATTCCCTATCTATTTGCTAAAATTTACTACAATTTCTTCTCTTTGCACATAAATGTAAGTAATGTAAGAAATTATCTTTACTCACAGGTCAAGGAAGAAAATGAGAAATTAAACCAAGTATACAAATTGTTCAACTCATGAAGTCACTCTGCTCAGTTTTAAGTACTAAAGACCTTAAAATAATACCTAACTTAATAGTGCTGCAAGAACCTTATCTCCAAACTTGTCAGCATAAGCATCATCACAGATGATAAAAAGATAAAAAGCACTTGATCAAATTCAATATCTCCTGTTTTTGAAAAGATCAGAGTGAAATAAAACCAACATTAATGATCTTCAGTACATCACTCCCTGCAAAAACTAAACCATATTTGGACTTGTTTGAAAGTCCACATTTAAAAATAATAGTTGAATATTGTTTAAAAAGGAAAATCCAAACATTGATTCAAATTGCATGTGAAGCTTCAGCTCCAGATAATATTTGGATTAACGAAACGTGCATGACAGCTCTGATTTAAACACTGCAGTTTAAAATTCTCATCCTCCCACACAGAGATCACAGCACAGAAAGGCAGTGAATTATGCACCACTCTCCACACCATCATCGCTCTGCAAACCTGTGAGCGATCTGCAATTGCATATATCTTAAGAGGGACAAGTTAAGGGCATATGAAGGTCCCCCAAAATTGCAAGAAATCTCAAGATTGCTCCAAGTTAACGATACTGCCTATCTCCTTGTGTATGAGAGAAGAAACCAAGGCCCCTGGAATGAAATTAATGAAGAATGCTTTACAAACACAGCAGTGCCAAAATTTGAGACTTCTGCAAGGGGGGAGAGAGGAAGCCCACTCATGGTGTGAAATAGCAAGCACTTAAAACCTAGAAACCTTTCATCGGCAACCTCATGGAAATTCTTTTCTGATCTACATTCATCTCTTAAAAGCCATCCAACACCCATTTAATATGAAATACCTTTACACTCCAGAACTGAGGACCCTAGGCTACTAGAGTCATACCATGTGCCAATACCCTGCTCACTGTATCTTTTCATTTCTGTTGTGATAATTTTTGTTTCCAACATCACAATTGAATTCAGCTGTTAATTTATTTTCCTACACAGCATCTCTGTTCTTAGGACACATTAAAT
The DNA here is from genome assembly GCA_022605575.1 of Laterallus jamaicensis coturniculus. Classification (NCBI taxonomy): domain Eukaryota; kingdom Metazoa; phylum Chordata; class Aves; order Gruiformes; family Rallidae; genus Laterallus; species Laterallus jamaicensis. The sequence continues at coordinate 12,517,808 of JAKCOX010000005.1, forward strand.
TCTTCCAGTGAGAACTGTGCACAGGAAATGCTGCCGCAGTGAAACACACAGTCCGTGAAACAGCACCTCACTTGAATCTCACCATCACTCGCAAAACACCACCAAGAATGGTATTTTCAGCTTCTGTCAGAAAGAATCAATTCAGATCCCACAACACCCTGAAAACACCCAGGCCCTGCTTTCTTTCCAAAACTCATATGCCAACTGCAGTGCATCTACTTCCTGGAGTCTTTTTCTCCTAGAAGAGAGAATGATTTTTCCTTCCCTCAACAATGAGATGAACGCAGAGAGCCGCAAGCCCCTGCAGAGGGAAGTTGTAATTTACATCTCAGCCTTGACAGTACTAGTAAGGATCACACACCAGAAGCAATTTTCCAAGATTAATGCAATCCTCCGATCAGAAAGTTTCCTGAGATGATATGCCAAACCCACTCTTTTCCTTTCTTTGCTAAAAGAACTTAATACTGTTTGCCACAAAAGTTTCCTTGCCATGTAATTTATTATTAAGTTTTACAACTGTGTAAAGCAAAAGCAAAACCTATTGTCCTATTTTATATTCTAGGTATAAAAAGGAAATACATGTAAAGAAATTCCTCTATAAAGAATCATTACCACTACCCCTTTTGTAGTTTTAATTGTAAATACAGCTGGTAGAAACCTGGAAAAGACCCACTGCTGATGAAGGACATGTATCAGGATGACTTTTTGCTGCATCAGTTTGTTACATCCATGGATTACCCAAATGACAGAGCCTATTTTACTTCTCACTTCAGTTTCTACTTAAAAATACTACTTTGACATAATTTATATTCAAACAAACTTGGTTCTACCAAAGAAAACATTAAGAAGCAGTAGCTGAAAATGTCAACATCACCATTAGCATCATTGTTCTACAATCTAAAGATCTCTTATTAATCCTTCTGCGTTGCTGTGTGGATTGCAGATCATTTTATAATCATGCACTTCACTTGACAAGTGGCTACATTCAAAAGATCTCCTGTCAGTACTACAGTTACCAAAGACTAAATAAAATAAATTTCAGAAAAAACATTTCAAAAAGTCAAGCCTGGCAGATTATTTTTTTCTCCTTCTAAAAAAACATTCTTGAAAATGACAGAAAATTACTCATGTTTTTAACCTTTTGTTAATCTACTATGTTTCAGATGCTAACGTTCCCTTGAGGGCAGAGCTACTATTCTTGTTTCATTTCATCTAAGAAATAAAGCCAGTGCCATATCAGTAAACTATTTTTTTTCCAAGAAAGAAAGAAAAGCTGCAGACTGACCATCATCTTGCCTTGAACACATTTCTCTGTACAGATAAGCACAAGTACTCAATGAATATCATTTGAGAAAACCACGCTTCCTGAGCAGAGGCTCGGTTTGTATCCAGCAATGCCTCTATATAAAGAGCAACAACAAAAGCCACTTCCAGTTATGCAGTTCAATTGTATTTAACAGCAATATTTTTTCCTCTCGCTTTTTTCTCCCCTAAATTTCCCACATCCTCCAACTGATAACCAAGAGTCCCAACACAGCCTTAATAAATCCTGCTCTCCTGACTACCCATGAATCATCCAGCAAAAGCATTCTCCTTGCGTGCAGGGCATGGCTAAAGGTTGCCCTGTGGCACGGGGCCAACGCACCCTTGCTCTTGAGACACTAGGAGTCAGCATGGTTACACTGAACCCCTTCTCAGAAAAGGGCTCAAGTCCTTCCTGCATTTTTTTTTTAAGTCATCACAAATTGAACGAGGCTCTGTGCTCGACTTAGGGTGGTTGGTTTGTGGTCATCAAGTTCACACTGCAAAGGGAAATATTCGCTGTCTCTAAACACCCACATGTGCAGTCTTTTTCCATTAAAGCCTTTGTGAACCGGACATGCAGAGTTTCAAACACAAAATGATCAAAGTTCACAAGCATGCCTTTCAGCTCTCTTTTAAATACTCAGCACTACATGTGGCCAAGCATATTCCTCAGTGTTGTACAGCAGTCCTTCTAATAGGGTTCCACACAAATTCTTTGTTGCACAAATATTTAATTGCTGTACTTACATGCTACTTTTCCACAAAAACGCACACGCCAGTCTGAGCTGAGTGATTGCTCTGTAATCTAGTCCTGACTTTCCTGCTTTTTACTTACAGAGAATAAGATCTGATCTCTCTACGTATGAAAAAAAGAGACTTCTCACAAACAGCTTTGTGCTCCTGCAAATTACAGGAATTCCTGTACAACAGATCAGCAGAGTCTAACACCCGCGTTTCCAGTTTAAAAAGATTTAAAAATTGAAAAGATCATCTCTGCATGTTTGCAGAGAAATGAGTACCACCACACTACAAGGAAAAAAAGCTAAAACGAGCTAAATAATCAAGGTGAATTCCCCAGGGGCTAACTGACAAAGTAGGCCGACACAAAATATTACAGTGAAATTTAGAGAGAGTAACATTAAAATTAAAAGTAGCTCAATTAGGTAGTTAAATTAAATGTCATAGTAATAATCAAATGAGCTCCCACCCCATATATATCCTGTCCAACAAAGGGTTAATAAACTCAGAAGCTACAGAGTGCTTTGGGTACCAATTCCCTGTGACAGATCCCAGTTCCTTTCAGATGGATGTATGAATTCTAGCCACAAAACCACTAAAAGAAAAGCTCTGCTTCTATCGCCTTTATTACTAAGCACTTTTAAACCTCTGACAAAGGGAGAAAGACACATTACAGTCCTGTTATTTGGTCTAGTTGTTGAGAAACAGTCTTCAAAATACAGCACTCTAGCTCCATCCTGGTCAGCACTTTGCACATAGAAGGAAAGGGTGTGAGAAAACCAGTAACTTTGCCTTCTCCACACCCCAAAACTGCTAGCAATATGAAGATTTATTTATAAGGAATTTAGCGTCAGAAAAAGAAAAATATTCCTGACTGACACTTTTACAAAGACCATGAACAGTGCTGTCTCAAAACTCCTCACTGGCCAACACACTCAGAGAGCCACCTTTTGGCAGTAGCACACGTAATAGGCAGAGCTGAAAAAACTGTGCCCGGCCAAGGGCAAATAATTTGTCACACCAGGATGCGAACTGAGGGCTAACGCCACTGTGGTGGCCCACTGGCATCCCAAGGAGGTAAGAAAAGACAATTTTTCCACTCAGTTAGAATGCAGATCTTTAACTTCAGAGTAGCTATCAGCACTACCTAAAAGCAGGGAGATGCTTTAACCAAGAACAATGGCCTAATGCTGAAGCTTTGAAACATCCCAGAATTCATCTAACAAGTGCATGTGGAAACAAACAAGCAAACAAGGCAAGGTGTATTAAAGACTTCTCATCACCCTTCTGTTTAGAATGACTAATGACAGAATTTTGTCAGACAAGAGAGCTTACTTGCAACTAAATATTGTTAAAAAAGAAAAAGGGTACACAGATGGGAGCAGCTTGGCTTTTTTACAGTATCTTCTGTTAAAAAGGAAAGTTAACCATATAACATCATGCATATTTCTCTGTAAAACACCAAGGCAGAAGGCCCTCTTCACCTAGGTACTAGACTGGTGCTCAGCAGCATCCGACACGAAGCTCGGTTGGCTGACACACTGATCACAGCGATGCACACAAACATATTTCATCTCATGCTCTGGGGGAATTTCCATAAAAATCAAAGCCTCTGCAGAATACAAATAAAATATTCGGGACTTGCCTGTGATAACATAGTAAGCCTGGGGCAAAACTAAGAACATAGGTTCTTGTCTCCCATTCCACATACCACAGGATTACTCAGCTTCCTTCCTCTGTTCACAGCTGGGGGTATCCCCCTAACAAACACATTTATGCACTCTAACCGCTGTGCTATCTTAATACCCCTTCAAAGACCAAGACCTAATTGAAACCATCCCAAAAAAATGTGTCTCGGCCATACAATCCAGCTGGGCAGAGCTACGTTCAAAGCCAGAGGCAGAGGCTTGCAATGTGTAGCTCCCACACTGTCCCTCATCCAACACACTATTCAAGTGGTCTATCTCCTCAAAGGATTCAGAAACACGGAAAACACAACGGGTCTCTCAGAGCTATGAGCATCCTCTTGTTCTGAAGAATCTGGGTGCTGGTTTAGGACAGAAGACAGACTAAACATAAAATTATGTAAAAGAGCCATGGTCGCTTAACCACCTTTCTTTTACAATCTCAGGTCTTGTTAGTACATTAAAACCAATTCCTTAACTGGTTTTACCAGTTTTTTAACCAGTAGTCTAAAGTGTCGTGGTTTTTTAATAGCAAATTTAAGTGTTATGGAAAACAAAAACATCAAATTCAATGAAAGAAAATTTTCTACATTGTTTCTTCAAAATGTTTTCATTCAGGTTGCACAATATGAAGTTTTCTAGGAAAAATAGGGTTTTTTTCACTCACAGTTCAAACTTTAGAGATGTGAAAGCTGTGTGTCATGCCTACTGGTGTCAGCAGAAGTTTCTGCAGTAGCTGCATACTTAATTGCTGTTCTCCAGTAAAAGAAGCAGGAAATACAACATCAACACTTTAAGAGGTGAAAAATGCCTTAAATTCCTTGCATTTAACAAGGCCCTTTTTGATGTTTCTCTCATAATAAGGCCTCCTTTTGGTATATCCACATTAAATTGAGCATCTTAACTCTTAATTTCACTTCCACATTCCCCTTCCCTAAACTCAAAACCAAACACCAAGCAACGCAATAATATTATAGTCATACAAACCACTGTTCAACTCCAGTTACTTTACTGCTAAGGTTACACACATGGTTTTGCAATAGTTTCCATTCTAAGACCATTGGTATACCAGTGTAATTTCTGCCCTAATAATGTCTACGCGATCTTCTTCAAAGCCAGAAAAACAAGAGAAAAAGCATAAAAGCAGATGAGAAATTGGTGCCCAAATTTCAGAATTTCTAGGCTAAAAAACAACAACAAAAAGAAGAAGAAATTACAGTATCTAACTGTTCATTAAAATGATACTGAATTAGACTTTCAGGAAGATACCCCATGGGAATGTGGATTCAGCTAAATGCTGGATGGCAGAAATTTAGTAAGGAAAATACAGTCTAAACAAAAACTTATTCTTAACAGAGAAAGAGTCAATAAGTGCAAAGAAAAATGTGCTGTTTGATAGTTATATTCCAAAGATACTTCATGCTTTTGATCACATAGATACTGCTTCAAACAATTAAGAACAACTCGTAAGCTGTGTCAATGTGAATAGAAACAAAACCCAGGTCAGTGAAGTAGCACCACTACAAAACCAGGGGCTTCAGGTCAACAAAAGTGAATCAAGTATTAAAAAAGAACTTCACTGTAATTATAACAAATCGTAAATTTTGATTTTAACAGCTGAAAAAAAGGCAGAACTTTCATGGCTTAAAATGGCTTAACAACATTGGGAAAAAAGAGGGAGATCATTTTATTGCAGTATCAAGTACACCTATTGCAGATTAATCTTACAATGTCACACCATAACAGAAATGAATACAATGAATTGTTCGTATATGTTTTCAAACTCATCTTAAAGACTTTGGCTGCTTCATTGCTGTTTCCTACAGGAAAAAGATTCCTTCACTAAGCACACAAAGGGCAGGATGTCTTCTGAAGGCCCATGATGAAAATTCAGGAGACTTTTCTTAACAGGTTGTTTACCTCTAAGCAAAATAGATCCATTCTCTCCTTTAAATACAAGAGCAGAATCTTTGTCTTTTAGAACTCCAAAACTGTGAAGGAGTAGCGGGTAGGCTAGTTGACATCTCACTGAAAGCTGCAAGTTATTCTAGACCTTTCCAGTGATTTCAAGTTTAGTCGTGATGTTTCATTCCCACTGAATGCGTCTGGATTACTGATGATTGCCACAATATTCAGACATACATATGCATATATATGTATTCTCATTGGAAAAATACTTGTGTTCATTAAACTGAGACCAAGCAGACTGATTTCTTATTTTCCTTCAATGAGATAACCGATTGTCTAGACAAAGGAAATGCAGTAGTATTTCTTATCTTCTGGACTTCAATAAAGCATTTGATATAGTGCTTTTTCAAAAAGTATTAGTCAGTTGGAAAGAAATTAGAGAGATTAACAGACTGGCTAATCAGTAAATGGTACAGTTGAAACAGCCATGAGAGTGCCTTGAGACTCCGTGGCAGGGCTAATTTTATTTTAGATTTTCACTGAACACTATGGCAAGAATTGTAGAAGCTTTATAATGAAATTTAAAGGGCAGAATCTATAACAAGTAAAACCGCAGTGGGATACAGAAAGAATTACGCATGGCCCTTCTGAGTAACAGAAACATCACCGTATTGAGTACAAGGTGATGCATTCAATTAGTAACAACTAGCACTTCCTCTACAAGCTAGAAGCATGTTAGTTCAGAAGACACAGCAGCAGAAAGACTTAAGCAAGCTGAGTATGAGGCATCAGCAACTTTGAAAAAAGCAAATATACTTTTCCAATGCATCAGGAAAGGTATTTCCACTTTATCAGCAATGCTGTGTATACTTGCCATTCATATACAAGAAACAGGATTGAGGATGCTGGCAAGAACGGAGAAGCAATTTTAAGTAAGATGACTAAAATAGTGCAAATTTATTTAGCATCAGAAAACCAGAGCTAAAAGAAGGTATGATTTTCCTAAATGAATGCAACTGTGCATTAACATCAAAGGAAGCAGAGAGCTATTTAAATTAAGGCAATATTCCTCAGACTTTAAAACCAGGACTGTTGGAAATGAGACAGAGAAGGGCAATGGACCTTACAATTTCATGTTCTCACTTATCTGTGACACAAAAGACATTCTTAGCATACACTGATAAAATAGATAAAAATTACCGTCTGGACACTGGCTAATACAAAAACCATTCAACAAGAGATCACCATATGACTCAGCATAATTCTTTCTCTTTCAGAAAAAGATTAATTTTCAACTTAACCAAACGCTCCCCTACAAAGGGCCATATTTTTGAATGTAATTGAAAAACCTCTAAATCCCCTTTGAGCTTTACTCCTCTTGAATTTTCAGGCACTGCTTGACTGCCATTCTGCTTGCATTGCCCTGGGGGCCATGAGTGCTATTCTGGACCAGAGCAGAGACACCCTGCTATGAAACCTGCATCGTTTTTATGCACCTAGCCCGTGCATGTCCAGTATTCAGCAGGACACACTTAAACAAATCCAAGTTCCTGTTTGGTCCAGAGGTGCACGAATGAGTCCTGCTTGTGATACATAGCATGTTGTTGTGCTAATCACATACATCTGTATGAGCATGATCAGTGTTTTCATCCCCACATAACTTGGCTCTTTTCTTATCAGCCTATTCTCCCTTTCCAATTACTTCAAACAGAAACTAATAAATAAATAATAACCCAAAACCAAACCCCACAAGAAGCCAACATAAAACCAATCACACTTGAGAACCCCAAAATTACTGGTTTAAAATTTAATTTAACCCCCCAAACATTATGACATATATTCACACTCTCACAATAAAAGATTCCTCACAATAAAAAAATTCCCATATACTTTTAAGATTGGCCTTAAATCTTTATATCTTTAGCTGGAAGCTGATTTTTATGTCCAAGAAAATTCAGAGAACAGGAATTTAGAAAGGACATGCTGACAGAGCTGGAATTTCATAAATGTATTCTCAATGCTGTATGAAACGCTTAAGTTCCTTTCCAGTGTATAACAAAGATTCAGAAGCAAAGGATCACAGCCTGCACAGACTTTCCAGTGACTAAGAACAGGAGTAATGAACACATTATTTATATCTTAGTTCAAAAGTTTAACTACTAACTTGTTCATTAAAAAACAAGGGCACACGTTGAATCCAAATTTATTAATGGTCTTTAGCCTTGTTATTTATTAAAATCCTCCTTTGGGACATATTTACTACTGCTTCACCTCTTTCAAAACACAAATCTTCATTCTTTTTCCAAGACTGTCAAGTCATTCAGATGCAGTGCACCTGTTCTCACTGTTCTGAACAGTCAGCTCAGGTTCAATTTCAGATGGCTTTCACCCACTGAACTAACCAATATAAACCTTCATTCCCTCTAGAAAACAAAACCAAACACAGCAAGAATACACAAATATTACCCAGCATAGAAAAAGACAAGCTTTTGAATGGAAACCCAGCACTTACCAAAACACAGAAGGTGTCACGTAATTTTTAATTGTAAAATTAGAATCAAATTCAACAATATACTTCTCCCCAGGCATACGAAATAAAATTATCTTACAGTAACCATCTGTGTGTTTAAGCACGAAGAAAGTGAAACAGAATTTAGGCTGACTGAGACTAGACACAGTGACACACTACTCAGTTTTCCAACAGAAATGTGAGGGAAGCTGTATATCACATTAGTGGTATTTCAGAACTGAGTCAAAAAAACGTTTCAATGGAAACAGTTGTTCTGTTATTCTGTATTACTACTTCAGTTAGGGCACCTTTCTCCTGAAATGATATTGATACCATTTTTCTGACAGTCTATAAACCTGATAGACATGGGTTTCCAGATTCTGCATTCCAAAGGAGGTCCTACCTGATCTTCAAGCCTCACGGCATTTGTCTCTCTGTACAAGTACCTGATACAACTGCAAGAAAACCTGGGTTCTTCACCCATGTTTTTTCAGGGCCTATCACCCATAGAACTGAATTTCTTCAACTTGATAACATAAAATATCATCACCAGAGCAAGGACTGGATGCTGAGACATGTCTCTCCCTCAGCCTGCCCAAAGATTCCCTGAAAACACAGATCATGTAGGCCAATATATCTCCCACACTCCATCTGATTGTGCAAGAGCAGTTATCCATTTTCTTGCTAATGACAACTGTTCAGAGTGGGTCTGTTGAGTGGTTCCAACTTGTCAGTTAACTCTTTAAAAGGTACTTGACCTCCCTCTTGAAAGTTTATGGAGTCTATCACATTTGTGTTGGTATGGGGACATCTTTAACAGAGATGCGACAGCAGACACCAATCTGGAGAAGTTAGGATCACATTTTTCAAATATGCATAGAGTCAGAAGAAGGTGCTGATAGATTCCTTCAGGCAACTTTAAAAGTGCCAAACTAGGTACAGGGAGACTAAAAGTATTTTAAAAAGGTAGCTAAAAAATGGAAAGTTGTATGGTTAACTTGATTAGAATCTATACATCAACACCCTGGCATCTTTAGGTATATAAATACCTCCATACTGAGTATCTTCATAAATTCAACCCATTAGCCATAACACAGTCTTCATCCACAGTGAAAGGTCTAATGTGGAGGGGGAAAAGGAAAAAAGAAAAAAAAAAGCGAGAGAAAAAAAATTTAAACTCCTGTTTGGTTCCTAAAAACCGCCTTAGACAATCTTGTGCCATTCCAGAAGTTTTAGGTTTTTCCTGGTCCAGTGTATAAGCTATGATTTCCCAAAAGACTACTAGCATAAGGGTAGCAGCAGTCTAAGTTAGTTAGTTGCACTCTCTGTCCGTTAAGCAAATAACTGTCATATCAGGAAAACTGGCTTGATTTTTTCTTCTCTCCACTGAGATGGTGTATCTATGCTAAAACAAAAAATAACAGATATAGTGACACAGAACAGAACCTGTCACAAATTATGTAAACATAACTCTAAAGGTGAGCAAAAATACTCTAAGAGTCAACTCTTTGCAGCTGCCAACTGAACAAAATATATTCAATATAATCCATGCCAAAAAATTCTCTTTTGTTCAAGGGTAATGTGTCTTGTGCTTTAAAAGACAACCTAACAAGGTAGGACCACAAAGCAGAGGCTGTCACAAACTATAAAGCCATTTAAAAGAAAGTGCTATTTTTCAAGCACTTTTCACAAGTCTAGACATTTGCCAGCAGACCAAAGAGAGCTGAGTACAATCCTTCTGTGAAGTTTTTAGCTCTTCTGTCAAGTCCTCAGAGCTACTCCCTTCTGCACCATCAGCTTCCTGCCATACTGGCTGCCCCAGTCAAACCAGGCCCCTGCACAGCCAGAAGGTGAAGACTATGGCAAATTGAGTTTGATTCACTATTCCACTTGCTCTCCAAGTTTCTGAAAGTGAAAGGAACTCCAACTGCAAGCAACATGAGATTAGGGAACTCAACTATTTCCATGAAGGCCAGTGAGGCATCCATCCTTCTTTATCCTCTTTGCTTCTTTGAACTCTCTTTCAGTTTCAACTAAGCACAGACAACTGTTGTTTCTGAAAATTCTGGATCCAAATATAATTTCTGAGTGAATTTCCATATACATTTACAGTACAAAAACTTTTAATTAAGAAGAAATTTTCAGAATTAAATTATATCCAGAGTTCAATTCAAATGCTATAAAAATAGTAGCAGGTTGGGGGAGAAGGGAGAATGCAGCTTGTACTAACATACTGTAAACATAATTTTCCATCCTAAAAGCTACTACAATTAATGTTATTTTTTAAACTGCCAGAAGAGTTCAGTTTAAAGGAATGCCATTGCTCGTTCTGGAAGCATTTTACTTCAGGACATCCTTGCTCATCATGAGGATTTACCCCCGAAACAGAAATCTGGTTTCCCCCCATGCTCCAGATGCATTCTTGACTCAGCTAGCTACTCCTCCCTGCCAAAAGCCTCCCCAGTACCTTCAGTAAGGTATGACTTATCTTCAAGCAGTGTGTAATGCTGCCACCTTTAATCAAACAGTTAACTCCAGAGGGTGAGGACCTTTAACTTAAAATTAAGCATATCTCTGTCTTTCCACCTAGAAACTACTGTGAGACATGACAAGAGGGTCCATTTCCCTGGTGCAATACTGCTGTGCAGATATACCTTCTTCTGCAGGTCTGACAGTGTACCAAAACCAGTGTCTTGGTTTGCAAAATACTTCTGAGAGTTTTTCTAAAAAATATATATATATATATATACCTAAATACTGCACATAAATCTGATTAAGTGTACAGATGTGGCTTGCTTGCTTTGACAGAAATTCTATCCAACTCACCTGCTTTCCACAGTGTAAGCACACTAACCCGTATTACAGATAGGCCTGTCCAAGTTCTGAAGCTCTGTGAACAGACCAAGCATAAAGCAAAAAGGACTGTGGCCACCTTTTCCAGATTCCCCCTCCAACACTGAGTAATTTCTGAGTAGTACTAACGTTGTCAGCCAGAGTTAGAGCTTGACTGTTAGAAGCAATGCACGCAGGAGCTGAAGGGCCACAGTCACAGGCTTGGCATCCCCCAGCTTACTCCAAAGATAGTTCATTCTCTTCCAGTCTACACATTACATATAAGGATTTACGCAGAAGTGAGCGCAGAAAGCCTGCTCTCAAGAGGCCTGCAGAGACACTGCATGCTTGGCTCAACTTTGCAAAGGTGCTATACACAAGATAAATGTTATTGTGAGCACAGGCAATTACAGATAACTCACGTTTGGTTATATATCTACCATTAAAATAACTACCTGCTTCCATGTGGCTTTTATTTTAGCAACAGGAGGATATGCACATGGATTTCTTCAGACTAACAGGGCAGTCGTCGTCCTTCCCTGCACAAACATTTTCCACTCAAATTGCTGAAAGTTAATATTTGCTATCAAAATATTCTGAACCCAGTAACATGTCCCGTGAACCCCAGAAGAGACAAGTGGGAACACTCTGTACATGCTGCAAACAGCTCTGTGTTTGAACTAATGCCACCAGAGAAATACTCCAGTCACACACCACCTCCACTTTCAGATACAGACGTTAGAGAAAAAGATTAACATAACTGGTAAAATTCCAACTCTGGATCTGAAACTAACCAAATGCAACAATAAAAGCCCAACTTCTTCAGTTTTCCTCTCTCAAAGCAGAAAGGTTAAGGAGAGACAGTTAACTTAATGAGTGGTAACATGGACCATATAGAGAGATCGAAAAAAAGCACTAATTAAATAAATATAAGCTGATCTGGTAGCCTAGTTCTCAGCTTTTATCCTTAAACATTCAGAAGAGAGCATACCTCGAAAAGCAGCACCTTTTCTATGGGACCCCATGACTAAAATACATGTACACAAGTTCCTCCCTTCCACGTAAGAACTGTTCTGTTAACATGTAGCAGACCTTCAATGCCACTCAGAATTTCAGTACAGTCCATCTTTGTTTTCCCTAGGCTTCTGTTACTACTGCCTCAGCAAACAACACACAGAAAAAAGTCAAGAGTACTAAACAGCACATGTTGCTTTTTTTAAACCAAGGGGAACAAACTCCAATCTTTCCACTCAGCTTATAGAATAAGCCACTTAAACACAACCTTCTTGGTGATATGAAAAATGGGAGAAGACAGATGAATATAGAATAACTCAAGCCTTTTTCTAAAAAGAAATGAAAAAAAATCATGTAAACACATGCACCTTTCAGAATTTCAGCCTTCCCTCTTTTGCAGCTCAGCTACTAACCTATATTCCAGGTTGCCAGCAGCACTCCACCCTCAGACTCCCTGCCAGCCCCAAGCTCCAGAAATGATGCCATGTGGAAACTTTGACTCACACAAGTCAGCTAGACCTAGCAAGTTTGGAGTCCCATCAGGCCAAGGATCTTACTAGAAACAGTCCCTTTTGCCCTAAAAGCATGACCCCCAACCAAACCAAACACACGTAAAGAGAAATCAAACATACAAGGTGAAAATTCTTGGGCTTTTTTTTCAAACACTTAAAAGCTTCTTTAATACCCCCTTTTAAAATAGGTTTCATTTCATGGAAGAAAATAAATTAACTTCAGGAATTTGAACCAAAACCAAATGTTCCCCCAAAATACACCACATTCTTTGGGATGGTAAGGTAATATTACAGGTAAATGGTCTTAACAGCATCATTTTAGGCTAATTTGGAAGAAAGTGTTCATTTGCTTAAACTAAGTGCTAATAATAATCTATCATTGTTACATTAACTCAATAGTAATTAAAATGTTTACCAATTGGAAAAGGCACTTTGAATATTTCATTGAGAAATGAAGTGGCTTTAATAAAGTATTTATAGGCTGGTAATACCAGCCTATATTGGCTTAATTTTTCAAGGAAAGTAAAACTTAATCTTTATTTACAGTTGTTTTAATTACTAATGCTGTAAATTCTTGTTTATAGAGTCTGAGGTAGACTTTGTTCCCTCTCCTCCAACTTTCATACGGTACACCACACACAGAAAACATCACCACTCATTATACTTGATGTTACTGTATTAGGGACTGTGGAAGCAAACAATGCTCACAGCACCACGCAACCTGAAAGCCTCAGGCACAGAAAACAAGAGAGCAAGAGCGTGCAGATACACACTGTAATTACAGGAACTCTGGATTAGCAAAGCAACTATAGGGACACTCGTGGTCTCCATTTTACCTGAGCTTTCTACTTCTATTCTACAACATTTTTTGTTTATTACTCTTTTTTGAGCTAATCATATATTTTGCACTAGCAACTCACAGACAAAGGTGTACCATCTTAAGGCTCCATAGTGTTGATGGTCATTTCTCCAGTAACTCCTTCCAAGGCCTCAACAGCTCTATTTGTATGTGTACAAACAAACCTAGCTCTAACTGCATCACGAAAACCTGAGATAGAAAGTGGTGTGCTATTTAAGTTCTTAACACATCAAAGCTTGGCCACACTTTATACTTCAATCTCTCAGCCTCTGGATATGAGTCTCCCCCCACTCTCCCTTCTTCCTGTCACATCCCTACTAATCTTTTTGCTTGCACAGTATCTTCCCCTCTCCCACCCATCACATACCTAAATTAAATTTCAGCAGCCATGAAACAAAACAGCCAAATTACTTCAGTGCGGTGTGTCACCTAAGATAGCAGTGATGGTCTTCCATAACACATGTAAAACTGAGACCCTGAATTCCTTCCTACCATCTCCCTCCCAATACGCACTTTGAGTTGGGATGTCGGCCAGGTATTCACCACATCTCTTCTCCCAGGTTTCTGTTGCTGGATATTTGTGGAGAAGGGCTACAGGATGTTACTGCAAAGCACATCTGCTTCACAGGCCAGAGGTTGCCTCTAGAAGCTAATTTTCAAAATAAAGTTTGCTTATTTTCAAATCAAATTCTTGTACTCTGGTCACTTGGTGGGAAAAATGGCAGAGAAAAACATCTACAACTCCCAAACCACATATGCTTACTTTTATCATATCTCAACCAGAACTCCTAATGCATACTAAAACCATCTGAAAATAAATGTTTGCTTTTCTTTATAAACTAAAGCTTTGGTTCGTATCTATAATAAATCTAAGCAATTTGTTTCAAAACAAGAACTTTTTCCCAGTCCCAAGACTCATATTACACTACTTGCCACTGATTTCAGACATCTTGCATCTGATTTCAGACAGCACAGTCTCAGCTGTGGCAAGTGCCAAGCAGCCAGGATACAAAACACCTAGTCTTGAAACAGCCAGAACCTACTGTGCTATGTCAGAAGCCACCTACTTCCGTTTTAATCAAATACAAAGTGTCATGTTGTGCAGATTAACTTCCAGCATCTCAATAAGCTACTGTAAATGATAGCCACTCATTAAAGCAGCAGAGAATCTACTGCCCCTTCTGCTTATAATAATTCAAAGACATCAACAATTATAACCTAATCTAAGCTATAGTCTCATAAGATTCACTAGGATTGTATCACAGATGCAAACTAGAAAATAAAAATTTCATACCAATTTTTCTTTAAAAGGAGACCAAAAATCCAGAATATCCAATGCTGCTTTAACTAAGTGTTCAGATCCTAAGAACTACGAACTACTTTGTGTAAATAACCTGAATTTCCAGTTTTTCCTGTGTAAATGACAGATTACTCATATCCGTTGAAATATTACTCAATATATGTCCAGCTTATCTAACGAAAATGAAAAAGAAGTAATTCTAGTAACTCTAGAAACTGCTGGAAGAGGTTCAGAAACACTAAGAAAACAGCATGGTCCACCTCAGGCACACAAAACACATGCACAACTAACAGAAACCCAAACTGAGTACCTGGAAACAAGTGAACTGATGGGAGGAGAGAGGAAACAAACCAAAGCCAAGCAAGTAAGTCTGCTTTTTCAAAGTAGATGATGTCCCTTCACTCCTTGTTATGAATTCCTTCAACAGATAGCTTGTGGGTTTTAAGGTACAATATTTAAGACAAATGTTAAAAATCCCAATACCTTATTCCTGTGGAATATAACGCAACTGGAGCGATCATGAAAACTTTAAGCCCTCTGGCTCTTCTTACCTGTTGCAAGGCACTGTTCTTTGGGCCTATGAGCTACTAGCTGAGGAGCACTAAGAAAGGAACAGGAGAAAGGAATCCACCACTGTGCTACTACAGAATACTCGTACAAGAGTTAACTCTCAACCAAGACAAATTTATCCACCAGGAGAGAACTGCTAACTGATACGGCCAAGGTTGTCTTGATGGACAATGAAACTCTGGACACAAGACTCTCACAGTATTGTACATACACAGAAAATGTACTTCAGGAAGCCTCTCAGTGGAACAGAGTGCACACACCTATACTTTAATTTATACTGCAAGGACAGTC
Source organism: Laterallus jamaicensis coturniculus (assembly GCA_022605575.1). Lineage (NCBI taxonomy): Eukaryota > Metazoa > Chordata > Aves > Gruiformes > Rallidae > Laterallus > Laterallus jamaicensis. The sequence continues at coordinate 12,533,331 of JAKCOX010000005.1, forward strand.
TTTCTTCTGTCATACCCAAGCCTGAAAGCCATTTGGGCACAGTTAATTATTCAGAAACTTGCTTGTCACAGGGGTGATGTTATTTCAGAACAAGGTAGCAATAATTGGGCAGTAACTGTCCAGAGCTTCCACATTCAGAGATAATTCCTTGAGTGAGAGCCTTGCAATTACTTCTTTTTGAAAAGCTGCCAAGTTATTCCCCAGGAACAGAGGCAGTGAGAATCTATAGCTATAACAAATCAAGGACCTCCATGCTCCATTTCACCGAGGCAGCTGTGTGTCAAAATCCCAGCCTTCCAAGCATCTCACAGATGTACTGACTGCTGCCTTCTACAGGAAATAAATCACATTCGTCCTACAGATTTTCTGTCAGGAAGCAGACAATCCTGTCTGAAGGAATCTCAGCAGAGAAATGTTTTTCCCCCAACCCAAAGTTGTTCATCTGCATTTTAAGACAAGAGATCCATATAACTGCTCACGGTGTAGATGTTGTTGCAATCAAAAGAATTAGCTTCTTTCTCTCAAATCAGAGGGAACTCTCTCTGACACTCCCAGTAAAACTTCTGAAGGATAAAGCAGGGAACACACAACTGAGGAGCTGCAATCCAACGCTGCCCCTGATCCCACTCCCAAATTTTGGTGGAAGTGGTACAGAAAAAATTGCTAGATAGGACCACCTGCATCATTTCTTGCTAATAGATCCAGGAAATATAAGGTTGTACACTCTACTCCCACTCCACAGTGATCCAGTGATTTTCTTTGTATCATCAAGCAACGATTCAGTGACAAATGTCCAAGCTCTTACCATACAACCAAAACCCTGAACCATGTAGATAAGTACACTGTAATGTTGAGATACACAAAGACATCTCCAGCCTCCACCAGAAAACACTGTACATATCAAGTCAGATCAATGTACTACACATGCCCTCAAAAAAATCCATCTTATCCCGCAAGAATGCACACACTAGTACACAACTTGAGGATGAAATGCATTTCTCTACTTTCTCCCCAGTAAGAGCTCTCTGAATTTTACTTAAAGATGGCTCCAGAAGACTGAAAGAGCAGTCTTTGATAACTTATAATTGTGCTCTAGAACTCTTATATTAATTGCTCTATGAGCCGTTCCAACAGTTAGGTTTTAAATGCTGTGCCTTACTGGGATATGCTGAAGCCTGCAGAGAAAGCTGGGAAAGAAAGGCAAAAGTAGGGGAAAGATCTATTAAAAAAACCCCACAGAACAAACAAACCAACCAGCCCACAACAAAACAGCAGTAAGCCTTAGTGCTACCTACTCTGAATTGGTGTGTGTGTGTGGAGAGTCTTCCAGTGGTTCGGGTAATTGTGACTTGCATGTTTCCATTACACATTAGCGAGACTGTATGTATGTCAAAGGATTTAAGGATAGTAAGAGGCTGCAAGAATAACATCAACAGCTGCATGGTACTGTAAAAATCTTGAACTATATCTAATGTCACTGCGCCAATGACTCCTTGGTAATGATCCATGATCTCTAAGTAATAAATTCAAGGTGAGGGAAGTTGGTTTACTCCTCAGTGAAAGGAAGTCTCCCTCATATACCACAATGTGCCGTAACACTACAACACTACAAAGCAGCTGATACTCATATGGTAACTGCTTTGCACACTGAAACCTTGAGTTCAGCTGTTGCATGTTCATGATAGTCATTCACATTTACACTGTTGAAGTTCTGAGAATGCCTAATGCATTACACCTTGACCACACTACAGACTATGTCCTTTGTCCTCCTGGCTTTACAGCCATTACTGCACAAGCTGCAAACAGTTTCTTAAAAATCTGCATGCTACAAAGCAGCGGGTTTTTTCCTTCCCTTTACAATCAGTCCATGGGGAACAGGGCAAAACAAAGAGCAGATCAAACTAAAATCCTCATTTCTGGCATGAAAAAAGCCAAGCATGGAGAATTTCTGCCACATGGGAGTTTGTTTCTGTAATATGCTGCATAATGGTTACATAAGGAAGCTTTGATTACTGTAAAATTCAATGATATATGCATTTCTAACAGCAATGGAATTCCTAAATGATTACACAAGCCTTTCATGTTTATTCATCAAATATTTAAAATACAGTATATTACAAAACATTTAACTAGTTTACTCAGAGCAATTAACTATGCTCTTCTAGGAAAAACTTGTTCAGAAAGATAAAGTTTCAGGTTACATCCAATGCAAGAGCTCCTTACCTGATTTTCAAATAACAACTACTTGCTCGGCTTTATAAGTACAAGATTTTATATTCAAACCTTTACTGGTACAAGCGTATCCATAACTGTAAAGAAGACTTCTGTGAGACGGGCTAAAGGGAGAAAGATCTGTTCACATAGATTGAATTTGTTCTATTTCCAATTACCCAGAACATATCCCTCAAAACTTTACAAGAAAAATGTGTTTCCAAACTGGTTTGGAGTGCCTGCTTTCACAACACAAAAGCAAGAGCAGATGAACCGCTGTTCCACATACATTTCTTTTCACCTTTCCAATCCTTACTGAGTGTAAATTTGTTAAATATTATGCAGAAATATTTTTGCTACTGAGAGACTGGATTTTAAATAGACTCTATCTTCTATTTTACATCAATATTTCTAAGTTCCTTTTTATGAAGTGTTGAGAACATGAGAGGAGATGTGTTTGATTTTTAAGATGCTAAAAAGAAAATAAAAAATATGATAGAATAAAAATCAAAATAATTTCAGGAAGCCCATTAGTACTGAACTGGCCTTTGAGGAAAATGGAAATTCCTTAGTGAAGATTAAGAGGCAGAAACTACAATATAAACATTGATTTTTCTTCTTTTTTACCATTTAATTCAGTTTCTTGGTTAATTACTTTCTATTAATGTACAATTTTGTTTGCAAGGAAGGAAGAAAGCATGAACATTTTTTTCTGCAGTATAAAGACAACTACTTGTAGTAGAGTATTCTAAAGCCTTATTTGAGAGAGGCACACAGAACATGGAAAATTAAACCCAAGTAGTTCACACAGGCATGATTTTTCAGGTATTTCACTTAAAGGTAAAAATGCTTCTACAACATTGTAGAAAAGCATTCATTTAGGGAATTATTTTCCCGATAAAGAAACTACCAAAAAATTAGTCCAACAGGCAAAAATGGAGCTTTCCAAACTGCAAAACATCATCATAAGTCTTTGGGTTTTTTCACCTGCAGGAAGTGTCCTTCATTTAGAAATGACCTATCAGCTACAGGTCAACATACAGCTACAGCTAAAGGCAAACACATCACTTTTCTTGAATGTCAGTTCCCCTTTCGTACACTTTAGGTTTTGTGCTGGTGTGACTGGAAAATGACAAGAACACACGGATCTTAGCCTCTGACTAATTCCAACATTCCCATGTAGCTGCATTTAGTACAAGGAAATCCTTCACACTCGCAGCACCTGGGTTGCTGGTAAGGCTGCAGTGCCCAGCCTGCTGGGAACACCAGCCACCCCTCCTGAAGAGCTACTCCACCAGTGCCTTGTCCTGGGGCAAAAGCAAGTAATGTAGATCAACCCTTTGAAAGGACAGATGCATATTCTTCAGTTTGAGGTCATGTTTTAGCAGCCACGTTGCTCCACACTAAAGAAGCCTTTTCCCTTGATGTGAGGCAGCAGTAGCATTTCACTGACATCGTAGGTAGAAGGAAAAGAAAATAGAAAATTAACACGCACTGGACTACAAGCTTCCTTGAAGATACAGCAATAGGGAAGAGTTTGTCTTAATCAGAGAGAAAAAAAAAAAAGGTGTAGGAAGAAAATGCAGGAAGAAAAATAGAATGCTTTCAAAGAGAAAAAGATTTTGTAAAGCCAAATCCTCCCACTTAATTTAAAAGGGCTGGGTACAAAGAGCAGAAAGGCTAGAAATGGACTTTAAGTCTATACCTGTAACTTTCCTGGTCTTGACATTTATTCCCAGTTCTCTTAACAGATACACTAAGATAGACCAAACCTTATTATACCCTCAGCAACTTCAAAGAAAGACTTTATTTCCATATAAGCCCAACCAAAAGTCAGTAGTTTGAATTTCCCTTTATGTATCCAGACTTCTAAAAAATCCCAAGAAAGACTGACAATAATGCTTTAGGTGGGTTCCACATGCACATGCCCAGAAGAATAAAAGCCATCACCGCCAATGTCTCTAATAATGGCATTTAGTAAGAATATATAGTTCAGTGCAAAAGGAAAAGTAAATAAATCATAAAATATATATTTGTGGGGAAAAATTACATGATTTTGAAAAAAAACATTAATAGCTAAAGCTTTATTGCAATTATTTCTGTGGGTAGGACCATGGTACTGTACAGTACTGTGCTATTAAGAAGAATGAGATAATAAGTTTCTAATTTAAGGCAGTATTTCTCTACAAATCTCACAGAGATGGCAGTGAACAGAACTGGGAAAAGAAGAATTTGAAGTGCTTTTTCTTTAAGCGAAGTGCAGCACTTTCAACACCGCTTCAAGTTTTAAAGAAAAACAGTTCCAGCAGTTTTAGCACGCACAAGCACGAGGGACTAAGAGCACTCGGGTACAGGCAGAGCGCAGGTAGGCGATGCGCAAGCTTGCGCATTTATCACTGCTGACGCACGTCACACACTGCCCTGCAGCATTCCTAACATTCAGGCTGTGGGCCTCTTCGCCAGAGAGGGCAAACCACACTAAACCACGTGGTGGTTCTGTGGTACAGATCGATGCCCATGAGGGAACACAAAACCTTGTCACTTCAGATTTGGTTTTACAACTGAACTCAAAGCGCCTCTTTTGTGACAGTCATTTCGGACTTACTACAGTGTGATTCAGTTTTATCAGGGATACATGCAGTATCAAAGAAACACATGGAGAAAAAACCTTTTGCAAGGTTTCATTCATAAGGAGCAAGTTTTAATAGGAGATTCAAACCTCAACAGTTAGAAGACATGAAATTTAAGCCTAAACAATCTAAAATTGTCACCTTATAATGTATCTTCTCATATCCAAAACCACATTTCTATTCCAACTAATCTTAAATTTGTCCAAGTAATCGAATTTTAATCTCATTAAGAGAAAATTTGGGAAGTAACAAATTCACAACCAGGTTGTAGAACGCATAATATTTCAACTCCCCTGTATAGATCCAATTTCTCCTTGCTCCCAGCAGATAGCATTAGAGTGGCGGTTTATATCACATGTGAATTCCAGTAGTTATACCTATCCAGAGGACATTATACCTACCTGCTGGTCTTTAACACACAGAGGAAAAGCAGCCATTAGATCTCTAACCCTAGTTGATACATTAAGTCTCTGCTGTTGAAGCTCGTCAAGCTTTCAGGTTTCCACCTCCTCCCAAAGGCAGGGGGAATCTATGAAGGGGTGTTGCGGGGACCAGATACAGAAAGTTGTCCCTGCCTTCTGCTTCCAGCACTTCTCTACGTGTGGAACAAAAGGAGGTAGCCTGACTCACTACATATCAAAACGAACATTGAACCCCTTGTTTAGCTCAAGATCTTGTTGCATTAAAACACACACAGTCCCATCATACAAGATGTAAACATTTTCAAATCCACTTTAGAGACAGAAGGTCATTATAGTAAGAATTTAACCTGTAGGTGTAACTGTGTTAAACCAACAATCTAGATGTGGTTGTGGCAACAGCAGAACCAGTTACAGAAACACAGCAAACGAAAGCCATACCATAGGTAAATGTTACAGTACTTGCCTAGAAATATAGCCAGGCTCCTCTACACAAGGAAGTTCAGAAAGCTTGCTACAGGACACAAGTATATAATATCGTAACCACAGAACAGAATGACTGCTGCCTCTCAGGTTAGTCACCAGGCATTCCCTCCTCTTTATGTAGCACCAAGTAATCTATTTTGTATGGGTCTGTCACATGGCAATGGTACCTGATGTGTGCTAAGCAGTGTTTTCAAAGACAACAAATCCAATTTCAGCACTTGCTAGACCAAACTGGGCAAACTTGCATGCTTGTAGGAAAGAGAAGAATAGCATGCCTGTGAAAAAGTGGTACACAGGTAATATTTTAAGAGCCTATGAGAGCTTTTAATTCCTATTCTCTTGGACGATGACTTAAAGAATGGATGTAGTCCCATCATTACGACAAAACCAAACTATCCAGAATCTTAAAGACAGTGCAGCTCAAGCCAGGGAAACAAATTTGCTCATGGCAATATGGGAAGAAAATCTTAGTGCTGAAGAAACACTGCTTTGTATGTATGACTTCACTGGATATATTTAAATTTTATTTCATAAACAAAATCTATTAACTTCTCTATTCCAAGTATATCAAAGTAAAGTTGGAATAGCATAGCCTTTATTAAGTTTCTATTTACATGAAAACTTACAGTAACCAATCATCCTAACTTAGGAACTCTAGCCAAATCAAAAAGTGTTTCATTCTATTAAAAAGCCTCAATTACAGAAAACCTGACACAGCCAAGACATAATTATGATCAACCTCAGAAGAGATGCATAAAACGTGAAAAGTGCAGTTAGAACATTCAGTGTCTCAAGCACAGTGAATGTAATACCAGCTGCACAGTACTTTAATATAATTAAACCACTTCTTATATAAATTAAATGACAGACGAGAGTGAAGTTAACTATCTGCTTTTTGGGACAGGAATGGAAGCATTGCAATGTTATTTTAATTTTTTTTTAAAAAAGAAGCAGCACAAGCAGCATGTCAACAGTGCCAAAAAAAAGAAATTTTGGGTTTCTTTCACTGTTGGAAGCACCCCCGTTCACTTTAGCATTGACCTGCATGCACCAACCAAGCAGTTTCTAATTATTCCTGTATTACTGTAAAAATCCAATGGGTTTGAAGATGACACCAAATTCTCCTGTTTAGACAGATGCATATTCAGGAAAAAAAAAAAAAAAAAAAAGAGAAAATGCTTCACCCTGTGATGTACCTGCTGCCCTTCCCTTACCTTCTTCTGCACTCTTCTCTTTGTGGCAGTAAAATCCTGCTGAATTCAATTCATGCACAGAATCCACTTCCTTTACTTTCATTTTAATTACAAGGTAAATAAGAAAAGAATAAGTACGTATTTGTGATGAGGAGCATTAGCTACTTTGAACTGGCTAACAAAAGTACCAGGAAAAGCACAGCCCTGATGTTGTGGGGATTCTTGTTACTGTAGCGCTTTGCCCTATTTTTATAAAATGTTTTGCAGTCAGATCCAAGGTCCATTCCACCATAATTACGGACTTGTATGAGGTGGTGACTGGTCTGGAAGCATGGCCTAAGAAGAGCAGAGCTACCCTATGCCTTGGATTCCCCCTCACCCCCAAGTGGGGCTACATGTTGTGGCCATAGGCTGTGGCAGCAAGTTTTGAGGAACAAGAGTCAGCTTTGTTATAGCCTGGATAATCAGAACTATGAAGCCACAGCACTTAGAACACGCTTACTGCCAAAGGCACACATCCCACTTCTTGGGTCATGAAGCAAGCACTGAGGTCTGTGCAACTGCAGCTAAGATGGTAGTGGTATCAAGCTATAGCTGATTTAAACCTGACTTTTATGAATGTATATACATCTCTACACTCAAAAAAGCCATCACAACTAACAGCAAAGTGAAACGCCTTCTGATTATAGGAAAGAAAATCAAGCTATTACTTTTACTGTTGCTGATATTCTAGGATGTAAACAGAAGTCCAAATACTACCTCAAATGAAGTTGCAACCTGGGTGGCCCAGGGTTGCTCACACATGCTGGAGTCTACCTTGATATAAATCTTACAGCTTAATTTTTCCCTACCTACATCCACTTTTAAAACATCTGAATATTAAAGAAGGCTAAATACATGTAAAACCAAGATGGGGTTAACATTTTCCCCTATAAAAAGGCACTATAAAATACAAATCTAAGTGCTTTACATAAGCACTACCTAACTGCTATGGCAAGAGAAAGGTATTGTCTCTTGTGACTTATGACATTAATGGGATACTCTGGGAGACACTGAACTACAATTATAAGGAACAGTTATAAGACATTTTTAATCTGATCAAATTACATTCATTCTCCAGGCCAGAGCTTGTCCTGTATAAGAGGCCTTTAAATAGAGATCTGCAACTAGAAGTCGTCATGGTACAGGGATAGCACTATCAATCAAGTCTACTTTGTTCGCTTAACAGCTAGGACAGTGTTTTCCATCATCTGTCAGTCACAATAGAAACTGGAAGGGAAGGGACAACATCACACTCCTCTCGCCCAATTCCTCTACCTGTCCATGGGTGACAACTCTATTGAATAAACAGCAAATGCAATTTTAAGCCCCTGTAGTCTGAATCCTAACCAATAATTATAACATGCACATTGTGAAAGTGTGCATACAAGCCCCTTCCCTACTTGAACAGAAAAAAATGCCTGAGTCTATTAACTAAAAGAAACCCAGACTCTGTGACAGATGCAGCCTGCTTACTCACAAAGGTCTAAAATTTAAACAAAACTTATCAGCTACGTTCTGCCTTAAAATAAAATAGAAGTCCTCTACACTTATGTAAGCAGTTCAAAGACAATCTCAGGTTTTAAGTTATGCCTTTAATTTACATTTTATGGATAACCAATGCATATACAGTCATGACACGTGCTTGCATCGTCTTTAATCATACTCGAGGCCAGTTACAGATATGTAAGGAGCACTTAAGCTAATTAAATACAGGTAGCAAAGGCCATTTTTGATGCCCAAGAGAAAACTATCAGCTGGACTCCAGCTGCCACAGAAGGAAAAACACAGATCTTCCATAGGTCCTATGGAATCTTCTCACTCTCTAAGGCTGTCTTAGCTCACGTGGAGCACATAAAAGGGCACTCCAGGTCGATATTCGGCAGTAAAATCACTCCAACAGTCCCACTGACCTCCATATATCATTTCAAGTAACTGTTTCCCAGTATAAGCAGCTGACAGTGTAACCAATACAACGTAGGAACCCCACATGAATCACCTTTAGTAGCGACACAGAGCATTTTGGGCCCTTAACAAACCAATAATAGCAGCAGCCACAGGAGAGCTGTGGGAACTGCCACACAAGAGAGTAAACTAAAATATGATTATCGCAAGCATCAGGTTAGAGGCTCTATCAGCATGCTGGTTTAGGTATATAAGCAAAATACTATCAGAAACATATTTCTGAAAAATTATTCCCAGTGGTGTTATCTCAGCCTATTCCATATGCTCTTTGCCATCGAAAAGCACACAGGAGTCATCTTTTATTTCCCAGGAATACCTGTGCTGATTCATGTAATTAATTAAACAATAGCAAAGGTTCCATCATAAGCTTCCAGTTCTCTATCTTTTGTCATGATATTAAAGAACAGAGAAAGTACATTTTAGGTATAAAAGAAGACCAAAACCACCTCTACACAAACCTATTTCTGCAATTTGAAAACTTGCTAGAGAGAGTCAAAGAGGAGCAAGGAAAGAACTCAACCCTTAAGATTTATGCAAGAAACAAAGCAAAGCACTTACCGTGTCTTGAGATTTGTCTTTGACATCATAGACAGTTAGTTTTATTTTAGTCTCCTCATAGATGGGGTATTCCGGTGGGAATGTCACACCAGTCAAAAACAGTGGATCTCTTGTACCCTGTGTAACACGAGGAAACATGCAGTACAGTAAGAGCTGTGCAACATGTAGTATGTGCTGTTATGGATGTGCAGAAACTGGGGGCTCTTCAAAAGCAGATGACTTTCTACAGCCAAGTATCACCCAGTCAATAAGGAAACTGGGCCACTTTAAAACATGGCAGGGAAATTTCAAAAAATCTCTCTGGAAAATTACTGAACTTGAACAGACATTAGGTACTTGTAAAACAGAGCCTAGCAACATGCCTTTAAGCAGTTCAACGAGCAGGTAGCAGTATCTGGAATACAAGCTGTGATAAACAATCCCTTCCTTTCCCCCATGATACTTCCTAAAAGTACCACAATTTCGTATTAATTTAAATGAACTAAAAATACAATTTATAAGCACACATATAAAACTACTGAAAAAGATATCTTAAGGCAACAATAAAACCTATGTAGACATGCTATAGAAACCCCTGTATTGCACTAAGAATACTGGGTTTTGGGAAGGGATTGCAATATTCCTCTTTAGGCAGTAGTGCAGGAAGGTAATATTCCGGTGCTTTCTAACTTTATTATTATATCTAAAGGCTATAAACTGTATATTATAGTAACTGTATCATAGCTTCAGATATACAAACAAATGAATCATATAAAATGCTGTTCATGATTTTTTCATGTTTAACTATACTTAATTTCCAAGATAGCATCCTTATATTTTCTACAAGGTAAAATGAAGGCTCTTGCATGATAAATATAACTTGAAGAAAACAAACTTTTCTTTACCCTTGCCTTCCCCTCCTCCAAAGTTTGACTATGGCACAACAAATTCAGAGTTATTCAGATCTGGCCCACAGTGTTAGGAAATGTATCAACTTCTATTAAAAAGATGGAAAATAAAAATGTATTCCATCTTCCAGACGATATGATTCCAGTATGCAATGAAACATCCTGATCAGATACAAGATATTCAAATTAAGTAGTTTGAGGGTGGTTGATGGCTAAAACCGCAACAATTTAACTGATCACACAAAGAGCTCATGAAATACTCTTATCATATTTAACAGTTAAAACAAGCACTCGGTAAAACCATGTGTGTTTACAACACGACTTCCCTGTTCTTAATGAGCCTCTCCAGTACGTTAAGCAGGTTACACCTATGTTGCCTGCTTACAATTCTCTGTGAACCATTTTTGTTGTTTCTGACACTGACAGGGCAAAGTAAAGCCTAGCTTAGCAGTCTCAATGAACTTTCACTGTAACGTGTGATGCAAGTCACTAATTATTTTATATTAAGTCACAGACATTACATACACAAATTCCTTTCCCTAATTTGAAAAGTAGGTTAATATTTTTAAATTGCAAAAGTGTCAACTTTCCAGTGGAAAAAATAGAACAAGAAGCAGGATAACAGACCATATATTAAACCCTATGCTCTCCTGCAATTTAAACATACTTTACAAACTCACTGTACTCTTCTTCTAATTTTACAACTTTGTATTGCTTTGTCCTTTCATGAAAGTAACTATTCCCTGTTTCTTTCTAGACCTAAGTCTGGAGAACTGGAGCATTCTCTATGCCTCTACTTGGAACAACAGAGCTTTCATGAAAAGCCAAGTTCGTTTCTGTTTATCCTGGTTAAATGCCAAGAACTACAGAACACTCTTAGGTATGCTTTACTAACTGCCAGAGAGTGCTTGCCTTACCTAAGACCATGCACTAACTTGTTTAATGTCTCATTCATTTTCTACAGCAGAAAGAACCAATGTATTAATCAACACATTAATCAAACAAAAGCAACTCTCACCTCCACGATTTCAGTGCTTGAATACCTCGTCAAACTGTGCTCTGCTGGATGTACCACTGAGACTTGTATAAACGTATTCAGCTTCCGATCACGGGTAGCAGCCACTAGATCCTTGCATGCTGGAGACAGTACAAAACAAAAATAAAATGCTCAAAAGAAAACTCTGGGAAAACGCTGTCACAGGCACAGGACAAAGCAGACCACGCTCCGGCCCCAGACTAAATCTCCAGAGACAAGCCGATTTAACAGAGGAAGTCCCTTGGAAGTAACTTGCAGAAATAGGAAGTCACATGCTGCAGAACTGCACTGAGATTTCGCTTCCACTAAAAATACTTGCAGCTTCTGCAAAGCTCCCTGCCAGAGGCTCATCAGCTCCAGCATATGAATGTGCGTGCGCACACGCACACACTTACACATACTGCAACAGTAGGCAATTTTACATGAGCATTCATTTAATTTGCCACAGAATCTCTTTTAGCAGCCTAACTCCATCATTTCTTGCCTAACAATTTTCACAGGACGTGAGCATTTTCAACACATTCTAAACCAGTTAAATGCTACCAGTGAATAGATTGGTTTACATACTCTGGTACTACCTTAAAAACTTTTTAGTAGAATAAATCAAGTAAAAAAATCCACATACCTAAAAGCAAACAGGAAAACAACCAATGCTTTTGTCAGTGACTGGCACATAAATAGAATAATGGTAGCCTGACTGTATGACATCATATAAAAAAATAATTTTACCTAATAAATATAGAAGAAAAAAAATCAGCTCGTTTAATAATTTATTTTTAGCTTGGACTGACGATCATGCCACTGATGGAGCTCACCCTTTAGACTAACACACCTCACACCTTCTAACCAACAGGATGAAAACACCAAAGAAAAAAGAAAAGCAGGAGGAAAGGAACAAACACACCATTAGCTGCTCTGCAGAGGGGACCTGGACTAATGGTGCATGCGTTGGCTCAAAAGCAAAACCCATCCACCTTACATTCCTCAATAAATACACAAGAGTGAACACTGTGACAGGATCTATCCAGTGTTTTCTGCAGTGCATCAATCTTCACTGTGATCTTAAAAGCCTGAGGGAAGAAAAGCCTACGAGTTTTGGAGGGGCTAATTGTCAGGAAAAAGCTGAGGACATTTTCTAGAAGACCCTGCCAGCTGGGGGGCTTCCTCAAATGCAGCTGACCTTTAGCATTTTAAAAGGTGAGTCAGGTTACCTCCACAGAAAGCAAACCTGGTCTGATGAGAAACCAAGGCAAGGAAAGCTCTGATACATACAATTCAGCTTGGTTCACACAGGGTTTTTTCCTATGGGTTTCGACCTGCTGCTAGAGAAAATAAAGCTGGCTGAAGGTTTTTTACCATGTTTCCATAACAATTAAAAGGGAACATGGAAACAACTAAATCTAACCTTCACAGAATATTGTTCAAGTTTTTGCTTTAGCCCAAATTACCAATTAAATCTCTTGGTAGACAGTCTCAAACTGACCCTATCATAATTCGGTGGTTTAAACTGGGATAAGAATAAAGGTATATGCATAAAGAAATCTTTATGAAACAGCTGATGTAACAGCACCAGACTCAAATACCAAATTTCCAGAAATTCCTTGCTAAGACTCACCATGTTATTGAAATGACTCACTACTTTATACGACCTGAAGAATTATATTTATGAGTAGATTCACTGAATAGCAATTACCAAAGCACAAAAGGTTGGGCAGGCATCTGCCTATTTGAACTCTGCCCTCTCTAAAGCTGACCACAGATGCAGTATCAGATCATTAAAACTTCCAGATACAGCCATTTCCCCCCCACAAAGCCTGATCTTATGCCACCACCCAATCCTTAAGCATTCCACTCTATAATCATGTGTTTTTTGTAATATAGAAAACTAAAGCATAGTTTCATAGGAATGTCAAGAGACCTCATGTTCACTACCAGAAGCTGGAACACTAAGAGATATAGCCAAATGTCTCCCATCCACCACAAAGGAAAGCTAGCCAGCTCACAACTGAATGGACCTCCAAAGATGACTGGACATATATACCAGAAGGGAAAACCAGATAAGACAAAATCTTAGGGAAAAGAAAACCAAATCCCCCTCCAACCCTTTCCCCCAGAGACTCTGGCAGGAACCCTACAGCTGAACTCTTGTAAAAATGTACTGTTGTGTGATGAACGGAGGTAAATGCCCTATAAATAATGGTTTGATTTACTTGTGGGATGTCTCAAATAAGTTAACTAGGTGTGACTAATTCTTTTAGAAGTCAAGAGCACAGGATTTTATCCTGCTCATAAACCTTCAGCCACAGAAAGATTTGCACTAAGCGTTCACCCCATTGGTGGTATCTGAGCATAACAGACAATTAATTACTTGGATATTAGGGCAATCCAGCCATTAGATCATTTTCCTGTTAAAAGGCAACTTTGCAACATGATCTTGAATTTCGTTGGACAGAGTTAACATGAAGATAATTCACCCACATCTCTTCAGGGGGAAGGATGAGCACAAAGTATCACAAGCCTTTGAGACATCCTAGTGCAAAAGGGTAAATGAAATAAAATGAAACCTCCATCTACTTTGACAACAACGTTATCGGTCTCTGCTGTGACACTGGGATACTGCTGTTCACAACTACCTTTTCCATCACAGAGAATATTCAATAAGGTTGTCACTGGTCAAGAGCTGAATATCTGGTGTGAGACAGAATTTGTCTGTTTGAGCAACAGTGCAGCACTCCCCTTAAAAACAGCTGTGCTGGTTCGGGCTGGGATAGAGTTCATTTTCTTTACAGTAGTTAGTACAGGGCCAGATTTTGGATGTGTGCTGAAAACAGTGCTGATGACACAGGGATGTTTTTGCTACTGCTGAGCAGGGTTTACATAGAGCTAAGACCTCGGCTGCTTCTCACCCCAGCCCAACAGCAAGGAGAAAGGGGGTGCACAAGGACACAGCTGGGACATCTGACCCCAAGTGACCAAAGGGATATTCCTTCCACACCTTATGGCATCATGCTCAACATACAAAACTAGGAAAAAAAGAAGGAAGAAAGGAATGTTCCAAGTGATGATGTCTGTCTTCCCAAGAGCCCCCCTTTCCTGGAAATGGCTGAGTACCTGCCTGTCCATGGGAAGCAGTAAATTAATTCCTTGTGTTGCTCTGCTTGCGTACCTGGCTTTTGCCTTACCTATCAAAGTGTCTTTATCTTAACCCGTGACTTTTCTCACTTTCACTCTGCCAACTCTCTCCCCCATCCCACTGGGGGGAGTGAGTGAGCTGCTGAGTGGTGCTGAGATTGCTAACTGGGGTAAAAGCGTAACAACCCAACTGAAATGAATATATAAAGACCACTTCTAAGCTGATGCCAAAGAACAGGGAAGTTTGTTATATTCTGTTCATAGCCTGGCAAGTTCCACAGCCTCACACTGCACTACTTAACACCCTTTGAACTATTTTACTAGCAGTTCTCTCTGAATACCTTAGGTCTTCTTTGACCTAAGGTCAAACAGTCAATACTTTTTGGACAAAGTGAACTTTACATGGCTGTGAAAGCAAACCACCAGCTATATATTACTTATTTCAATACATCTGTTGGGCATTGTTCACACACGACTGAAAGAGAGACTGATGAAAATACAAAGATGAAAGGCACGTTAAGGCTGTTTTCTTAACTGCAAACGTGACACAGTGAAAACAGGCAACAACATAAATGCACTTTCCATTATAACCTACATCCAAGCAGACCATTTACATAGGTCACACTACTTTTCAATACTTCACTATGGTTGAATTAATTCTGCAAAAAATCATCGACAAAACTCAGTGAACTCAAGTGACAGCTTGTACTTACATGCCAAAAGTATATGAATCTACTCATTGTGACTGTTGACTCAGTGTGTAAAAGCCTGAGTCATCCATTCCCCTGGTGATCCCATTTCTGCTAAGCCTATCAGCGTACAATGAATGTTTAAGGAAGAACTGCATTAGGAATAATGTATGCTTTTATATCAACAAAGAAAAAAGTTGAGATGGCAGAAGGAAACAACTCCTTTACATACAAAGCAAAGGAAGGAAAGTCAGACCGCAAAGTAATCGCTATGCAGAGTAAGATGAAAGGCTGCAAGGAAAAAGAATTGTTCTAGAATGAATTTTCAAATACTTAGGCATTATGCAAAATTTTGTGGTCTGTGTATGAAACTGTCCTAACTGTTAAAATGCCTTATAACAGATAACATTTAATCAATGTTAATCTTTAAGTAAAAGCAAAGAGAATTCTACTTCATTTTCACTAATTGTCACATTCTGCTATTAAAACTATGATACTGTTCTTACATGAATCACAGTAAACAAGGGCTCCTTCCCATGCCTGTCCTTTGTCCTGCACACTCAGGTACCGCTACAACGCACACAGACCACGTGTGCTGTAAACACAAACCACACAAGTAGATTCCTGGTTCTCATTCCTGCCACATTGGGTATTTCACAGTTCTCTGTGCTGCACTAACATGCTAGCTGCACTCTTCACCCTCCTGTGTGCGTGCATGCCCATGGAAAGACAACAGAAGAGAAAGACTGCTTACTGCTTCCATACAGCTGGGCTTGCTTCAACGGTTTTGGTGACCAATTCCTGTGATCAAGGAGAACTTTCTGAAAATGTTACCCCATATGGAGTAAGAGCACAGCAAAAAACACTTCAAAAAAATCCCAATGACTATATAACAATAAAAAGGGGGAAAACAAAACAAAAATAGAAATAGTCTGGAAACTCATCATCTGCCTTCCCTGAAACAGTAACAATTAAGACCAGGCCTTCAGCACTTAAGCCCGCTGGAGCCAAAAGAAATTCATCTGGCAAAGAAACTGGGAGATGCAACATCTCTCAACACTGAAGAAGATCCAGTAGCTGAAACATGGGCAAGGGGACTGTAAGACATCCCCAGCTCAGAGCTTGCTGAATTGTTTGGGGAGGAAGCCAAGGACAAGCCCCAAAATTGGGAAATGGCACTATTTATTTTTGTTAGTGGGGAAATAACAGCATGTTGGTCCATGTCTTCTCAGACTAGAGAGTCACACAATGCCTGTATTAGCCTGCACAGCAATTTGTGAGGTAGCTTTTCCTCTAACCAGTGACAGAAACACCATTTCCCCCTGCTTCATTCCTTCCCATTTTCCAAACCAAAACAGATTTCAAAGGGCTGGCAAGGGACAGGAATTAACCACCACAGACCCACCGTGTCCAGTGCATGCTGTCAAAGCAGACCAGAAAATTAGTAGTATCTGAAGACAAGGGAGAAGCCTGTGCCTCACACACACACATATATATGTGAACATAACTTTCAAATATTTTTTTCATTTCATTGGCATTGCAGCAGCATTATCATCCCAAAGCAACTTAGTTTATAAATAATAATGTACAGTCTGTCTTGATAAGCTAATTAACTGAGGTGCAGCTATTCCTCAGTGGGCAAAAGGACACATTAAATAAGAGAACACTACATTCAGACCTGTGCTACACAGAGAACACAACGCAGTACACAGTTTTCTTTCCTCCACCCTGGGGGGGTGTTGAGGAATTGTAAGAGAAGAAGAAAATGCACATCACCACTGCTTCTGCCTCTGCTGAACACACAGCACTAACCAAGCTTGCTGAAAAGAGCAGCCTCAGTCAGGCACACATACAGGCTTAAGGATAATCCAACTTCAGAACATACAGGAAAGCTTTGCTTGTAGTTTTGAATTAGGAGCACAAATGCAAGTGCAAGAGGGATGAGAACAGGACAGCAATGGCAAAACATGCCTGAAATCAAGTGAGGACTGCTATTAGCACTAAACAGCGATAATGAGCACCCCTCCAGCTAGTGCTCCATAATAAATATCATTAATCAGTTTATCATAAATACTGCTAATTAGTTATCCTGCTCATGCATCAGCAGGAATGCTTCAGTTTGCTGGTGTGTGAAGAACACCTCTACTTTGAGTCCAGAAGAACAGAGAAGATACTCCCACATCCATTTGCACTATCGACTCCCAGTAAAATTCACCATACAACATTAAGTACCAAAGGGTGCAGCCACAGAAATTACAATAGCCATGTTATCACAAAATGAGGCATAGTTACATGCTCATGAAACAGGCATGTGTGAGGAGGAATATTCATTAACAACAGTGACTAAAACAAATGCTCAGACTCTGTGAAATTCTGGAATGAAAACAAATTCTGTGGAATAAAAGACTACATATAAAAGTAGAGCAGAGATGCACTGGTTTTTTTTCTAAAGAAAAGGTCCAAGATCACTGTTCCTGTCCCTGGGAATGGGAGGCTTGTATAAAAATAAAATACATGTTGATTCTCTGGAATGTTCAGCTGGTTGCTAAAGTATTCTAGTTGCTAGTTGTTCCTCAGGGAAACGCAGGCATACAATATAATTAGTACCCTTTCGGGGGGGTGCCTGTAAATAATAGCAAGAAGAAAGTTCTACCAACATTCCAAGGAGAAGGCAATGACAGGGAAGTCTCATGAAGCATAAGGATAGATAACTCTACATCTCTACAAATACAGTTGGAGGGGTTAGGGGGAAAATGTGCAGCGGAGAATGGAGCACAGACGCCACCAATATGAGCAGTAGTCACTCTAAGTAATACATCAATCTGTTGTCCAGAAAAACACTTAACGTGTTAAAGCATAACCCACTTAATTTGTAACTAAAAGAACACAATTATTTAGGAATCATTGGAATAAGACACATGTGCAGTGATGGGCAAAACCAGTGCATGCTGATGGCACATAGGGAAGATTTACCCAGGAGTGGAGATGCCATCTGCACTCATCACCTTATTTGCATATGGAATTATAAATCTGGTTGGAATTACTACTGTAAAAATCAGAAGTGATGTATTTCAGACTAAGTTTTTTCCCACTTTTGGTGTTGTAGTACTAAAGGCATTTTAGGTTTTGCATCTTTTGTGTTTTACTGAAAGCCTTGTGCTGGACTAGAGCATTGAGAAGAGCAGGTAAACACTGCATCTTTCTGCTTTCTCCAAGTAAGTAAAATGCATTCACAGGCTTATAGACTGTAACTTGTGTTGTCACTACCAGCAACAATAATAGTCATTTCCTGAGCACGGGTTTCAACTCTTCCGACATGTCAGAACAGGCCTGCTTCATATGGCAGCTTTGCTATTCAGCCTGGACAAGCCCAGAGTTTAAGAATGAGATACGGAAGTGACTCAGGAAAGCGGCTGAACGGATCAACACACAGCTCACAGGCGTGACATATCCACTGCAGAAGCAACTGCATGATTACATGTGTGAACCATGCATTCAGTTCCATTTACATTTTGGTAGTGCATTGATCCATTGCTAACGTTAGACGATCTGTTCCAGCACACTCACAGCTAACTCTCAGGCTTGTCCAGCTATATTCGCAATTGTGTATAACTGACTTCTGCCACCTCTGTGCTCTAGACTTAAGGTACACAATGGCAATGAGGTCACAAAAGTGAATTTCTAGCTTTGGTCAGAACAACTGGC
Organism: Laterallus jamaicensis coturniculus; assembly: GCA_022605575.1. Classification (NCBI taxonomy): domain Eukaryota; kingdom Metazoa; phylum Chordata; class Aves; order Gruiformes; family Rallidae; genus Laterallus; species Laterallus jamaicensis. The sequence goes on from JAKCOX010000005.1 coordinate 12,552,281, forward strand.
TCTAAGTTATGAAACAGGTTGCTCTTGATCACTATTTGTAAACTCTAAATTTTTTAAGCTGTATTTCAGGGCATGAGTGTGTCTGTCTTTTTCACGTAGTACTACAGTTATAAGAATGTAATTCTCCCCAAAAAAAGACTGCATTTCCTTACTGAGCACATTATGCCTCTAACAGCAGAGATCTCTCTAGTTCCAAGATGCTGCAGTAATCTAGTGACAGCAAAGCAGAGCTCTTGCTATTGCTTTAGCTTCTCAGTTATCCTCTTTACCTTCGGTTCAAAATTATTTCACTCAAGGCACCACCTATGAATGGTATTTAATGCTCTGACCTGACGGTGACCTCAGTTCTCTGGTGAGAGAGATGATAAAAGAAGAAAAAAAATTTCAAGTGTTTGAAGTCTTACAAAAACTTGCTATACATCACCACACTCCATAAATATTCATATCAAAATGGATTTTTATACTGCTTTCCACAGCTGTAATTTATGTAGGTATTGTTGGTATTTTAAAATACCATAAAAGGGCTTAAATCTCTTGGAAACAGAGCTAAATGCCATATCTCCCCATTTTCCCAACATTGTCATATCAAGTATCTAATAAAGAAGGAAACTTGCTCTAATTCCTTTCAGAGATTTCTCACTATCCCAAAAATAGAATGGCTACAAGTTTAAGGACCAGCTGAAGAATTAGAAGAATAGCAAATGGTACACAGACTTCCCATTAACTATGAAGTTTTTTATACTATGTTTGCTCATAGAAATCATCTAGAACCTGAAATAATTTCTTTCATGTTTTATAAATAAAACATATTCTGCTAGTTCCTAACTTTGTCCATCTCTTCAGAAATAAATGTACAAAAATATATTGGCAATACCACAAGAAGATGAAAAGAAACAGAAGTGCCAAGTCTCAAAGTCTTCAGTCTGCCACATATGTTATTATAACAGCATACATCGCTTCCTTTAACATAAGCATTTATTCAGTGCTATACCAGTTGTCAAATGAAGCACTACATGGTTTTGATCCTCAGTGTGGAGTATTACTTTACAACATTGTAGAGACAGTCTTTTTCTCTAATATGTAAAGAAAATTCAGCTGTTGCTTAGCCTTACTCTACATCTATGTCATAAACATCTTTACAACATAATTCCAGGCTTGGTGAATAAAGAAACTCCCCGTGCAAAATAAAGGAAGGCAGTCAAGCAACACAATCCAGCATCTACAACAGATGACAAGCTTCAGAAAGAACCACACACAACCTGTTATCTTTTAGAGTGCTTCTTCACTGCAGTACAGCTGTTTAGAGCTGCTCTGGATTCTGAGTAGAAACCCAGCTACAGGAGCCCAGATCTCAATAAAGAATGATCCACTCCACTTCTTCAGCACATTGCGCGGCCTGGACAAGGCGCGAGGGTCCCACAGCTATGCTGCTTTGCCACCCAAGCTGGCTGATGTTAACATCAACCCAAGTACATTTCAACAACAGTTTGAGAGGCTGTGACTCTCAAAGGATGTCACTGTCACATAAATTTCTCTGTAGCCAGCTCTCTAATTAACCATAAGCTAATCAACTATGTGGCCATAGCCCTGTTGCCCATGAGACACTGCTGGTAAATAAAACTATTCATTTCTTCTTTAAGGGAAATGTTACCTAGTAAAGGGAATCGTGACAGAGGTGCCTGGGCAAGATGCAGTAGGGAGTTACATTATCAACAGTAGCTCACAAAGGAAAAAGACAGACAGTAGTTAGACTTGCAAGCAAAGCTATTGCTCAACTGTCTAACTGCCTTTAAGATTCATTTGTCTGAAAAGATTTGTGTTCCTCCTTTTACAGATGCCAAGGATGGAGCCTCTGATGACAGGGAGGAAGCAATGAAGTGTTGATAAATGTCACAAAGATTCCTAAAAAATACTCAACAATGAAGGGAGGTGAGCAGAAAGGTTTGAGAACTGTAGTACTCCCCATGTGTAGTGCTCAAATGAGACAGAATGTGGCCTTTACAAGAAGTAGGCAGGGTATTACTGAGCTGTTTGACCGTACTATTTCCCCACCTCCCTGCTGGGATGCTAAACGGAGTCTGATTCACAATTAGCTCTCCTTCATAGGTGTCTGTCAAATGTTGAAAATAACTAGTGACCCTTTGTCTAAAAAGAGAGTCCTCTACAGGAAATACAAAGCAAAGCACTAGTTTCCCCAATAAGCCAAAGGCCATTCTTTAGCAAAACAAACCCCACGCTCTTGGACAAGTCTAAAAGGAAACCAGACTAAAATATACTTCGAAGTCCAGGCAAATAAGAGCAAGACACACTTTTAATCAGAGGAGAAAATAGATTTCTGCAATCCAGAACAATCACTTTTAGCCCTGTAATGATTAAATTTCTTATGATAAATGCCAAGTAATCTGCATGCAAGCTGTAGTTAAAAGAAGACATTATAACCTAAGACTTGTCTGAAAGGGAGGCAATTCTGCATTAATACCTAAATTAGAAATCTAAGTAAGAGACAATGCTTTACTCCTTAAGGGATTTTTAAACAGTTGTTCTGACAAATAAATGAATATTGCTTTAATAGCACGGGACCTGCATAAGATAACAAAGTATAACCCCTTCATAAGGAATTGGTAAGTATATATATATATATATATATATCTTCTCATAAATAATATCTCTCAAACTACTTATGCAGAAATAATAAAATCTCTCTGATCAAGGGTTGTCTCAGAGGACAAGTTTCAAGGAATCTAACAACCCATGAGCATTTTGGATTCGTTTACTCACATCCTGAAGAAATAACCTTTACTCCCAAACTTCTCCAAAACATCTACATCAACAAAAAGAACTCTGTCAGTACAGTCAGTATTCAAAAAAGTAGAGGGTAACAAATACCAAACTGATTGTAGCTGCTGTGATGCTCTTTAGATGTCATTTTAAAGGAGCATATATTTTTTTATTTCCAGTTTCTTGAAAATCAACTCATCTCCTCAAAGATCCAGGCCCACAATTATTTATCTAAATTATTAACTCAGAGATTTACAAAAGGTCTGCAGCTTGTGTTTTGAGACAGATCAAAAGGGGGGAGCATTCAGTGATTTCCGAAGAGCAGTAGAGCCCAGCACTCGGTGTGCTAAAGCAGAAAGCTGGATCCTTACACTATGAAGAGACTGTCACTTCCCACAGGAGTTTCTTCGAAGGTGAAAAGCTGCTGTTCACATGTTACAATACTACATTTGAAACCGCTATGGTTTTGATGTGTTCGCATATAGAGTTATGGCTGACTTCTTCCCAGAGAAATAATTTCTAAATTATCTCAACTCCTTTGTACATAAAAATACTAGTTAAGGATTAAAAGGGGAGAAAATATCCTTCATTTGTCTCTATAGAGAGATTCCTTGGTAGATTTGAGATTCAAATCCAGAATGACCTAGGTACTGCTGCTCTTCATCTCAGTGGGAGCACTTCCAGATCTCAAAGCTGAAACCAGTGCTAGCCTATTTATTTTTTCAAGTAGTTCATTAACCATCCTGCAGTCATTAATCCTCAGCTTTTGTTCTCCAAAAACGCTGAGATAATATTCTTAAGTCATCATAATGAAATTCTGTACTCATCCCTCAGAAATCAATCTTAAATGCAACAGGATTTCAGATTGAAGTGTCATCTTTAACATGTTTTGAACATTTGAACTATATTTCAGAAGACAGATTTTTATTAATTTAGTTCAATATATTGCATTTCAGTTTCATAGTCAACATAACAAAAAAACCAATAAAAATATGGTTGGTCACAATCATTAAAGTGTCCATAACTGTACTAGAAACTTTACTATCCTATGGAAGTCGTGTAAAACAACAAAGAAAAGCATTTTAAGCCTTTTGTTTGTTTTCAAACAAAGACCTTTGAAACACCTCAGGTCATGAGCTTGTCATGCTGACCTCCGGTGGCATGTGGGATTTTGTGCTGTGGCACTTCAGAGAATTCCAGATTTTTCAGAGCCTGCAGGAAAACCTCATTTTTAAGTCAAATCTCATCTTAGGACATGCATTACAAAACACCCAAAATAAGGGTGGCTGACTTCAGTCTTCTATTTATTAGATGCTTCGCTTTTTATGGAACTTCTGTTTCCACATATACGAATTAAAAAAAAGTCCACTGGGAAGTGTTTTATAACATGAAAGTCCTACCACAATTATTTCTATAAGCACATATAAAGATGTATTTAGCAACTTCTATTTGAAAGACAAACGTTCCATTAACACAGTGAAGTACCATTAGAGTCAAAAAAAGTCAAGAACTTTCATGCTTTAAATGACTTAAAAACATTTCAGTCAATATATTATTGGCCTAATGAAACAAAATCTGTCTGGTTGTTACCCTTCTGCACAACATGTAGCATGAACTGCCCAACTCGCCTAATCTGTAAATGATTCACTTGCTTTTTGTCTATACTCTGATATATACTCTTTTCAAATAAGGCAACTTTATCTTCAAGGAGAAAGGCACACAAGAAAAGATGTGCGAGGAATTCTCCAGACAATTCTTCATGAAGCATTTTATAGGCTGGGCTAAAGGTTAGGGAAAGACCAGCAAAAAGTGACAGCAAAAAGTCGAGCATAAACTCACAAAAAGACAGAGATGTCCATGAGTGGGTTTTAAATAGAATGCTTGAAGCCTCCACACACCTGCTGCCTAGCTTTGGAGGTACTTAAGGTCTCCAGGTATTTAAGCTTTCAGCTGTAAGAGGTCCCTACATGCTTGCAGGTTAGCTTCTGGGCACATCCCAGTTGCCTCAGCCTTGAAAATGCTGAGCAGCTCTGAGCCTATCTCTGGCCCTGTCAGGATTTGCAAACCACACACCTATCTTGACAGTCTCAGGCTGGCAGGCAGTGGCAGGGCACAGCTGCTAGTCCACACGCTGCAAAAACATCACTGCTGATTTCCTTCACAGCAGACCCAGCAGGAAGGCTGAAGGAGAAATGATGCCAGTGCCCCTTTTAATTCAGCAGGGCACTGGACCAGAAGGAAGCCAGAAACAGGGCAAATCCACAGGTTTATCTTTCTGCCCACCTCTAGCATGGCAGCTACAAACCACAAGAAGTTGCCAGTTATCATCAAAAGAGTGTATACAAGCAGACACTCAAGTCTTCCTCTTGAAGCTGTCCCACCTTGATTTAAAAAAAAAAGCGGGGGGAAAGCACTAATAAAATATTATGTCTGGACAAGAGCATTCACAAAACTTGAATTTGTTCAATGCTCTCCAGACCTAACTTGTTCTTTGCTCAAAAAGGAAGGCAATTCAGGCTGCTGTTTTATATCCTTATTGCAAGCCAATCACTAACAGCAAGGTCAAAGCCTCAAAAATCCTACCAGAAAGTTACCTGACAAATCCCTGCTACATAAATTCCAGAGTCATTCTTTGGCTTATCAAGTCCAACCCTCTTGGCCCAATCAGGGTCAGCTACAACAGGTTGCCCAGGACCACATGCAGCTGGGTTTTAACCATCTCCAAGGATGATGACATTCCTAGGTTATCTGTTCCAGCATTTGAGTACCCTCACAGTAAAATAAGTCTCCAAATTGTGATTGAATTTCCTGTGTGTTTAACTCCAAGCCATAGTTCCTTGCTCTTTCACTGGCTGTAACTGAGAAGAACCTGGCTGCCTCACCTCCAATCTCTCTCAACAGGCATTTCTGCACATGGATAAGATTCCCCATGAGCCATCTTTTCTCCAGGCTGAGTAATCCAAGCTCTCTCTCTGCTTCTCCTCACACAGGGGATACTCCAGTTCCTTAATAAACTGCTGTCCCTTAATCATAAATGTTATTTTTGGCATTCCAGCTGACCCTGTCCAATAATGCCACAAGACAAGCTATTTCTTGTACCTGCCTGGAAGAAATCTCAGCACTATGAGGGGCATTGGACAGCAGGCAAGAAAACTAAAGTTTCAGCCACAAAACACGAAAACAGGAATAATAAAAATGGCTCTTAGTGGTATACACAACATTCTTAAATAGAAAAAGTTTTAAATTATAATGCTACCAGACATTGCAGTTTGGTGAGGAAAAAAACCCAGTACATTCCATACAGGAATCAGACACTGACTCATTACATACCAGGTTAGCACAAAGCCATCAAGTCATGTAAGAGCTGCACCTGTGGACATACTGGTCACGCAGTGGGAGCATAGGCTCATTGCCAGTCTCATCTAGGAAGATGCTGCCTGTAAAAACTCCTTCCACAGCAGAGAACTGCTAGGTGAGCCATTGTTCTCCCTAACTTGGCCAAACTCACACATACCTGTCTCACTGCTCTAGCACCCTACAGACTAAATGTACATGCGTACGTACACACAAACACACTACCACAGACCAAGTCTCATAGTATGAGATAGGGGAGGCCTGCTAGGGAACCCCAAGAGAAATTGGACAGTGTAAGGTTCAAAAATCTAACTGGGAAGAGCACATAGCTTGGCAAGACATACAGGAGAGTGTGCACAGTAAGAGATTTTTTTTTTGGGAAAAGCAGGAAGAGAAAAATAATGAGGAAAAAAGAGTAGCAGCATGTGCCAAAAATAGCTTCTCTCTAACTTAATGATCTTTAATTCGACATTCCTACGAACTTAAAAAATACCGTGGAAACACAAGTTTTCAGTTCATCAGAATAATTTAAAAGTTTACGTCACCTTCATTAGAACACCTACTATTCCAGGAGCTATTTCAGAAGCCAAGCATTATGCTGGTAAAAATACTAAAGGGCAAACGAAGGTTCCCACTGATTTGTTTGTTGGGTTTTTTTTAATATTTGTGTGAGAAAAAATAAGAAGATAATGTAATTCTGTCAAAATTGAGCAACATCTTTACCTTCATCTATAATCCTTAAATAACTCTGGAACCCTTTTCTCAGTAACTTTCAATAAGCCTTAAAAGTTATAAAGGTTTCTGACTGCTTTGAGTATTTTACCTCAGAAACTACAATGCAGGCAAAGCAGCATGAGTACCTTTATTGGTAAGGAATGAGTAGACGAACATGTTCTAAGACTGAGCTGTTGCAATTCATCTGCTTCTATACCCAACCTCACAAAATCATTACATTTTTCAGTACATACACAAACTTATCCCTTTGAAGTTTTGGATAAAAGGAATTTTGCAAACATAACACATTTAGGAAGTCTGTGAGAAAAATGTGAAGTAGACACAGAAGCATCATTTTCAATATCAAGAAGAAACTGATAGTACTAAAAAGCCTACCAATTTATTTATTTAAGATTTGAAAAGGCAAAGTCCTTTCTAGTTTTATCCTCCTTTTTCTTGGCCCTGTAAATGCAGCCATTTGCTAACTCTGACAAGATTTCAGAATTTGTACATTTCTGACAGAATTTAATCCTATGATCTGCTGCATCATTCGAGAACTAAGATGATAAAACCCTGTCTCCCAGAATGGTTAAATTCCCACCCTCACCCCACCCCGTGCCAAAATCTTTCAACTGTTAAACATCTTTTCAAATTCAGGTACTTACAAGCTCCTCTCTAAACAGATTAGCCATAAGTATTCAAAATTTATCTCCAGATAAGCATTTATATCGAAACTGTGAGTCACTGTGAGAATCCTTATTCTACTACACTCAAAAGTTTCTCTTACAGCCCTGATTTATACAAGTTTGTAATTACAAGGCTGTCATCCACTTTTCTCCTGGTAGCTCAAATACATTTTTTTCTTAAAAGCAAAAGCTTTCAGAAATAAGAGATACTTAAATTTCATAGAATAGAATGGAAGCTTCCTGAAACCCAGTTTGTACCTGGGTTTACTAATATTGATGTCCCAAAACATCATCATGCTACTTACTCCTCACATCAATGCACCAGTGGATTCCTCTACTCCATCATCTTGGAATATGCTCAATCAGTAATGATTTACACCCTCGTATTGGTTCATCACATGCTCTGACCCACTTCAGAGCAAATAAACATCCCTGCAGTAAATGAGCTCGCTGTGGTGACTACCTGCTGCATTGTAGGGTGTAACACAGAACTTTAATCTCTATAACCTACACACAAAAAAAGAATTGACGCAAGTCAGAGCTCTTTAATGAATATCATTAAGTAGCAACCGATGCCGACAGCGTGAAAATATTTCTGTGGCTACTTCTATCAAGAATTACTTCTTACTGACACAGAAATTAAGTGGATAAGTCATATAGTTAACAAAAATCAGTTATGTTATACTACATATAATGGGTTTGTCAGCAATGAAATAATTTTTCATATATATATGAACTACATAAATAGAATACATATCTATATAACTCTAAATATGGATATGGAGATATTCTAACAAAGAAATTGTATGAGGCTTGCATTATAAGGTTAGGGGGGTTTTTGGGGGGTGGGAAGAGGCACTACAGGGGTGGCTTCTGTGAGAAGCTGCTCAAAGCTTCCCTCATGTCCAATCAATGGAATACCAGCCAGCTGGCACTATGGACTCACTCCTGGCCAGTGCAGAGCCCCATCAGTGCCAGTGGCAGTGCCTCTGGGATAACATATTTAAGAAGGGAGGGGAAAAAACCCTGCACAATACCCAAAGAGAGGAGTAAGGACATGTGAATGAAACAACTCTACAGATATCAAGGTCAGTGAAGGAGGAGGGGAAAGAGGTGCTTCAGGCTATCCCCCTGCAGCCCATGGAAGATGATGGGGAGTAGAGTTTCCACCCGGAGGCCAAGGAGATCCCCATGCCAGACCTGAAAGAGGCTGCGACCCAGAGGGAATCCTGCACTGGAGCAGGCTTCTGTCAGGACCTGCAGCCTGTGGAGGGAGGAGCCCATGCTGGAGCAAATCCGCTGGCTAGAACTGTGACCCCTTGGGGAAGACATGCTGGAGCAGTCATTTAAGAACTGTAGCCCAGAGAAAAGCCTCACACTGGAAAAGTTCATGGAGAACTGTGTCCTATGGGAGGGATCCCATGGTGGAGCAGGGGATATGTGTGAGGAGTCCTCCCCCTAAGGAGGAAGGAGAAGCAGAGACAGTGCATGGCGAACTGACAGCAACCCCCATTCACCATCCCCTGGTGCCACTGGCAGGGAGCAGGTAGAAAAAAAATCGCAAGTAAAGTCCAGGAAGGGATTGGGGGGGGGTGGGGTGGGGGGGTGCTTTAAGATTTCGGGGTTTTTTTTCATTACCCTACTCTGATTTAATTGGTAATAAATTAAATTAATTTCCCCAAGTCCAGCGCAATTTGTGCCCATGACAGTAATTGGTGAGTGATCTCTCCCTGTCCTGATCTCAGCCCACAAGCCTTTAGTTACATTTTCTCTACCCTGTCCAGCTGAGGAGATGAAGTGTCAAATGGGCTATGGTGGGCACCTGGCCTCTGGCCAGGGCCAACTCATCACAGAAGTATAAACATAACATACTTTACAGTTAAAATAAATATACTTATATTGTATTATATGAAGAATTTTTCAGACACCCTCAACAAGGAAGAAGCAGGCAGAACACTAACAGAACATCTTCCCAAGTTTCATTACTGTGGATTTTTGAATCATTGCATATTCAGCAATGCAATTAGTACAAATTAAAATTTAAGGTTCATGACAGCATGCAATGCAAATGAAGACAATCACTACCCTGAAGCAACTGAAGGATAGAAGTCTGAAATTGCAGTAGTACCTACAGATACAAATTTGCAAATCTGGCCTACTTCTCTAGGACTCAAACCCAGCATATCTGTAAAATCTGAACAAAGATCTAAGTTTTTGAAAGGATTCTGCTCTTGAGCTTTCTGGTGTTCCCACACCACCACACCCCACACTTCCCCCCTCCCCAATTTCTGAATGTTTTTACAAATTATTTTCCCTGTATATATAGCCATTCTTAAAAGACAGTTTACTATAGTGAAGGTTATAGGTTAGCAAATTACAATGGTGTATTACACTATAAAGTGAGGCAACATAAAACGAACTAAATTGTAAAGACAAATAGATGATATGGGCTGATGCTGTCAAATGGAATGGACAAACTGCTGCAAGAAAGAGGCTGATGATGCTCATAACAGAAGAGTCATGAAAGACTAACAGGTAGCAAGATTTTAAAGGGAAAACACACAAATACATTCCCTTTGTATTTTTAGTTACTTCAGTGGTGGGATTGACACACTTTAGTGCAACAAAATGGCCTAAAATTACCAAGTCATAGTAGTAATATCCAGACAGTTTGGGCAGTATCGCTAAAGAAGCCAGTCTTTTTCTCTGACAGGGCATGCAGCATGAAAAATTCAGGAGCAATGACTTACTTATAAAGAGGAACAGAGGTTCAGAAAGCTGTCTATTAAAAAAAAAACCCCACCAGTTGCTTTAAGTTTGGCAAGGGCTATGACAGAATCCCACAAGCCTTCTGAAAAGCTAGCCATGTACTGTGGGAGAAGTGGACACGAAGAAGGACGCAGAGTCTTGGCAAATCCGTCCTCACATCACTTTTCAGCAGTGTTCACATAATGTCTGTGAGTAATAAAGCAAGTGTACTGTAAGAACGCACAGTAAAGAGACCTACCTCTTCTCGGGGGTCACTAACTCAAAGCCACTCAACTCCAGGTGCTCCCACTCATGAATTTGCTTGATATGCATTATCCTGTTGCCAAATGACATGGAAGGTGATGGGCATTCACTACCTTCAGAGACTTTTGGAAGACAGCTTCACTAGTTGCCTTAAACACATAAACTGACAAAAGTTAGCTCAAGGTCACCTAACATAAGGTGCAGGGAAGAGGAAGCCCCTCTGGGAGCTAGTTGAAAAACATGACAAATCCTAAGTCAAAACCACTCAAACCATGCCCATGCAGTCTATTAGACTGGGCTTAAAATTGATACCTCTGGAGGTGGGGGGGATGTGGGGGAAGTTGGGGGTGTCCTTTCTGCCTAAAAAAGTTCATCCCAGCAAAACTGAGTTGCTAAGAATAAAACATATTTACAGAATCATATGCTTCAGTGCAAAAGTCTCAAAACAGAGAAGACCAGTAAGTAGTTCCCAGAGGGAAAAAGAGCATTCTTTCCGATCACGATGCCTTTTCTACTTAACTTCTTCTATCCAATTTAACTTGTCTTTTATTTGTATTTGCTGTTGGGAAGAAACAACAGCTAGTATACATCAGTAAAACTAGGTAAAGAAAAAAAACCTGGCAAGCTAGTTTGGTAGAAAATGAAATTTGTGTGGGATAAAGCAAATTGGTGTAAAATTGATCAAATTGTTCCAACAAAAGAAGGTGAAAAGTAAAACTAAAATTTAAAAAAGCAACCCCCTACTCTTCATTTTTATATTTTTGCTAATATTGTTCCTAAAACAGCCAACAACTTCGAGGGATACAAACACCATAAAGTGACTCGTTGAGGTTGATTCATGGAGAAATGATCACTTTTCCTTGTAAATTTATTCAAAAACGTGATGATTACTTTTTGTAACTTGGCTAATACAGCAAAGTATTAGCTATCCATTAACTCATAACAGGATGAAGCAGAAGAATAACCAAGTTACATGGGAAAATTTTGCTAGGATCAGGAGTCTGACTCCAAGTTTGCAGTATGGATAAAAATAGTATTTCTGCTTATCGCTCTTTTAGGAACAGCTGCTGCTGAAAAAGCTCCAGATTATGTTTCAGAATTGGAAAAATCATTTAGTCATGGTCTTTGAGCAGCATTGATGTACATTTAGGTTCAGTATGCAGAGTTAAATCTGCTTCAAGACCTTTTCCAAGGGATGCCATCACAATATTACTCTGAGAAAAATAAATCAGTGAAGAATAAAATTTTCTGCCTTTTAAGGTTGACAGCTCTTGTTTCAACCCACTGTTTGGTAAAATGCAAAAGATACACCCCCTAAAAAAATAATTTTTATTTCTTTCAATTATTTGCTGAAGTTTTTCTTATGAATTCTGTGCTACTAATGAGGTTTTGTAAAAGGACATAACTGAGATTTACCTCTATACCTTGAAAAGCACCCTGAGATTATGCAACAGAGAAGTCCATCAGACTTCACTGCCTTAACACACTTTCCAAGAAACTGAAAACTTCTGGAGATGCTAGACAGAGATTCTCATTAAAATGAGTACCTGAATATGTCCTCAATATGGGCAGAGACAGTCCTTTCCATACAGTTCTTTAATTATACTATGCCTACAGCTGCAATATCCTTTGTTCTCTCTTCACAACTCTTACCAATTAGAGAAAGTCAAATCCACGGAAATGAGTCAAATCTAAATTCTACTGGTCACTGAGGAAGGGACAATGCTTTCTTTTAGACTATTTTTCCAAATGTATTTCTCCATATTAATATTTCATTTACTAAGTTCATGTTTGAGCACCGACTACCAACTGTGTCTTCTGCCCTGCTCCCTCATTTTTCTGCTTAATGAGTTTTCTTGTGCTGCTTTTCAGTTCACCACCAAGTAAATGCAAACACGTTTTGAGGTGCAAGCTCTTAAAAACTTCAGGGTAACATTCACCAATACACATAATACAATTTATTTCCCTTAACCATAACCTAATACTTCAGCTAAGGTCACGTATCACAAAGTGGCTACACTGAAATCAATGTGAAGTCAGGAACCTATGCCATATGTTGTTAGCTTTGGGATTCAGGGTCTGGGATATTTTGAAGAAGCAACCAAAAACAGTAACTCTGAAATGAACATCTGTGAAAGAACTAACCCTTTGCACTTCAAAGCCATGGGAAAGATTCTTATCAGTTTCACTGTAAAACTGGTTTGTTATTTAGACCCAGAGTCTGTTTCTATTCCTTTTGCTCTGATACTCCTCTCTTCTGACTGCTCTGTGCAGACTGACACGTGCTACCTCCTAGTGCTTCACGGAACAGCATGCAGGGCAGAACAACTTGAGAAACCTAACAAGAAGATAATAGTTGGAAAAGTAAAACACATCAACAGTTACAAGGTTCAAAACCTAGCTATATTTCCAAAGAGTCCCCAAGAATATAAAAATCAGAAAACCTTAGTCAAAAGAGAGTTCTGACTCCAAAATAAGGAATGTTAAAAGTTTGGGTACACTCCCAAAAATGCTGAGTGAAAAGTGTTCTATCATTTGCTTCAACCAACCTGAGGAAAAAACCCCACACGTTACTGAACTTGAGAGTAAAATAAAAAGAAGGCAGTATTTTGGACATTTTGTAAAGAGAACACTTTCCAGAGTGTTATGGATGCTGAAGGCAGCAAATTACCTACCACAAGAGAATACAAGCCCCCAGCAAGACTTTCATAACATTATTTTAAGATTTAGCTATCAGAACTTCAAACACTGAAGAGCAGTATTTAGACATACTGTCCCTAAATAAAACTCATATATTATGCAGCACTCAAATATTATTAAAACACTATTTAGTTAGCTATTCTGTTTTAATTACTAGAGAGTTCTATTTCTGGATGTTGTTTATTAACCAACTACTGGTAGAAGGGCTACAAAGTACTATTATGTGATGACTGACCCATTTTATCATATAATTAAAAAGACATATGTTACCTGAGAGAAGCAAACGTCTGTTTGCATAAATATATCTACTAGTTAATATTTATATAATGCATAGAAACAAAATTATAAACCATTCTTTCTGAGCTAGAGACAGGTTTTATGGGTTAACTGTTTTGCCTTCCAAATCCTAAATGATGAAAACCAGCCTAATCAAGCTCTCTGCAGAACTTGGTTACCTAAGTTAGGCACAGAGCACAGCACTGTGCTCCCTTGCAGCAAATACCACTCTCATCCCTGCTAACCACACTATGGTTTGCCTCCCAAAGAGGTCTTAGAAGTCCTTGATAAGCTCAAACTAACTTCAGGTCTTTAATTTGACATAAGTGAAACCTTCAAAAGCTGAGATCAGCCAGCCAGCGCCCTTGGCCTGACAGCAGCCAGAGGGCACCTATCTGGCTCTGCTGGCACAGCAACACAGTGTGTGCTCTCCAGATGCACAGACCAGGCTGTTAGAGTCAGAGTCTCTTCCAGCCCTACCAAAAATCAGGTGAACAGCACAGAAGGCATCTTGACTGAGTGCCCTTGAGAAAAGTATTGTAACTTAGCTTATTGGGGCAAACTGCAACATCATGCCCATCTCACTTCTCAGAGAAAGGCCTCTGCTGCGTGCGTGCATGTCTGCACACCCACAGGGAACACAGTGCTGGTGAGCGGGGGTGGCTGGACCTAGGAAGTGCCAGCATGGGTGTGTTGATATTTCAGTAAGGGGTATAACTGTTACAATAAAGTTGAAGTCTGACATAGACCAGGTCAGTCACTGAACGGGAATTCTCCTAACACAAATGTGTTGTGCTTAAATTTTCTGTACTACCTTAGGGTCAAGGCAGTAAGAATCAGCTTTATGTAGTTGCCTACGCTATCAAATATCCCTGATTTACAACATTGGCCAGGAATACCAGTCCAAACCAGAAGGTTTACACTGTTACTCTTATTTGTTGCTTGAGCAGTGGTGAAGTCAGTGTGTAAGATCACTCTCAGAGCTGCTGCAAGAAAACCACAGAACAAACTCCTGCAAAAACAACCAAATTGAAAACAAATACTGACACCATGAGTAAACAGAGCTCCATCCAATGTGTGCTGAAACCAGTCTGAAAAAGGCTTTATATTGTTTTCATGCTTCAGCCTCCTGGGGTACATTTATCATTGAAAGAAGCTTCTCCCTAACTATGGCTCATCTAATTTGCAGTCACCTCCTGTAATGCCTTCCTCCCTCCCGTATGCCATACCAGGGTCATTCTGGGAGTTTATCATCACTAGAGCATAGCAATTACTATCTATACCAAAATACTATTTTCATATAACCTATAAAATGTGTATAGAAAGGCACAGGAAAGTTAAAACAGCTCTTAATTATTATAGCCTGCTAATTCCCCAAGAGAGAACTAGGCCTGTCTCCCATGCCAACATTTAACATAGTCCCTGAAGTACTCAAGAAAAAGTTTTTGCAATGCTGTAAGCATTTAGATTTTAAAAAGCATACAGGTAAAGCTACCTAGGTACAGCTATGGGAAGTTAAAAATCATTGTGCCAGACAGAACTGCAACTGCTGCAAAGGGCACAGCTTTGGGTTATCAGCTTTTAAATCAGCCCAGTCACAGCAGTGGACAAGCCAAATGTAACCCAGCTCAAAGGACAGGGCCAGGAAATAGGCTACTGTGGGGGAATAAAGCGTGTCACTGATGCCACCCTGTTTGCTGTGTTGGGGGGTTTCTGAGGAAAAGTTATTTGTAATAATACCCTGCTTACAAATGTGTCTATTTACCTCTCCCCCCCTCACATACATACACACTTTTGCAACAGATGTTTTAAAGCGTTTCTCTGAGTAAACAGAGATTGGATAGCACTAAGTTTTTCAGTGTACAGCTGTGTAACGAGATGTATATTAGCAGGTTACATGAATACAAAAACTCTAACGGACAAGTTTTAGTCATTTGACAATGTATGCTGTATATAGCATCAGGTATTTCAAAAGATAACACTGCTTGCAGCTGTGGTATTTTGCCATGTACAGGAGCTGGAACTAATCATAGCATCATTTAGGTTGGAAAAGACCCTTAAGAATATGGAGTCCAACCATTAGTCAACTACACCTAGCTATTACTCTGATTTCTAATATGGAATTATTATATTTAGTGCTTCTATAGCAAACAATTATTTCACTATTTCAAAAGCTTCAAAGTTTTGGCACTAAGAGAGCGATTGGGAAGAATTTCTTCACTGAAAGAGTAGTCAAGTACTGGAACAGGCTGCCCAGGGAAGGGGTGGAGTCACAATCCCTGCAGGTATTTCAAAGGTGTGTAGATGTTATTCTTGAGGACACGGTCTACAAGGTGGACTAGGCAGAGTTAGGCTGTGGTTGGACTCTAAGCTCTTGAAGGTCTCTTCCAACCCAGGTTATTCTATAAACAGTACCATTTGGTCTGCAAGTACTGTATTTACAGGCTAAAGGTGTACAAGTACACTGTCATTGAAATCAACTGGCTTTCTTGACTGTCTTGATTAAACAATAGAGGGGAAGGCTTGAGCTGATAAAGTACCTCCTGAAACAAAAGCTCTCTTATACACTATACTAATATATAGTTCTCATATACTAATTACTTATACTAGGCATAAAAAGAGAAAATTAGGTAAAAGTTACGAAAAAATATTTTAAAAATAACTAATGCTTTCAAATAAAAGCTAGTTGTAAAGGGACAGTACTTTTACCTGAATCAAGTATCTTTTCAAAAACTCTATCTTAAATGTTCCAAAGAAATAGTATTTCATAAACAACATTCACAGAGCTATTGGGCACGTTTTCAGCATGGTAGAGCAGCACAGCATTAGAGAACTCAATAGATCTTTAGCCATTTCAATGAATTAAGAATCTGAAGTCAGCATTTTAAGGACATGCACAAGGACCACTCCTACCTAACAGAACCAGAGTTCCTTTTTTTAAAGCAGTTAACAGGCCACATGATATAATACTACATATATAAACTCTTCAAGTACACAGACCATTGCAATTCCAAGAAGTCAGAATTGTTTCTTACCAAGACTGAACTCCAGCTTTGGCTCATTTGCAATTCTCTGAATACCTTTTAAGGTTAAGAAAAAGAAAAAAATAATATTAGAAACAACGTTATTTCAATGTCTAGCTTTTTAATACATGGGCACATGAAAGTTTTGCTAATTCATACCTCTAACTACCTGCCACTGCCACTAGAGTGACACTTTCTGTTCTCTTTTTAATCAAGACTTTCAGTACTAGGAAAGGAAATTAAGGAAAAAAATATCCTAGCTTTTCATGGATGGGAACTTGTATAATACTCAATCACAACACATATTCTGTTGGAAAAATATTAAAGTTAACAACTCATTTTTAAGTAGGTATGTCATCACATTAAAAATAGAAATAAAAAACATATTCTGTGAAAGTATGTCAATCTGGTTAACACAATAAAGTTGTTACTGATCTACATATAAACCATAAAGCAGCAGAGCCAATTTCTTCTTGTTGGAAAGTAGTATATGCATTTCTTTCCTCATGTATCAAGGACAACAAGAATATTTTAATTTCCTCCATCATGGAATTATGTTCTAGTGCATATTTTACTGCAAAGAGCAGGGTTTTTCTTACTGTACTAGAATAAAGAGCAAAGCCCAGAGATGCAACCACAGAAATGCAGGAAGGGCAGTGTTTTTCATCCTTTGCAAGAAGTAATTGCATCACAACTACAGTTGTAGAAATTAAATTGTCTCTTCTTGACAGTTATGTCTTGTCCCCAGCGAGCATTTTTAAGTATCTGCCTGTACTGGGGTAATTGGTCAAATGGGAAGGGCCAAGTTGGTATATGGACTGGAACACAGGACTGTTTTTTAAAAAAATATTAAAAATTTCATTTTTGTTTAAAAGCACCACAAAAAAACACTAACAGACCAAAAACTTGTAGTTGCTATTGCTCCATGAAAACATGATGTTGCTGAACAGGTCTACTTTTACACTATTCACATTACCACAGCTCATCATGCAAGCCTGTGGAAGAAAAATTGCAGCTTTGAAAGACCTTGGGTCAGTAAGAAATAATAAATAAGATTACTACTTCTATTCTATTTTTTTTTTAAATTAAGTATAAAACTGGCAAGCTGAATTCTGCCACTAACAGAATCAGCATACTGGTGTGGTACACTTATGAATATGCTGGATATGAACTTAAGTAACTGGGCAACTGTGTCTAGACTCCAACACACAAAACATGACTCAACATCTGCCTACATGCTTTCAAATCCTCAGAATGCTCTTACATCACAAAGAATAAATCTGCACTTAAGTATCACAACAGCTTTATTTTGGAACCACTCAGGCTGCATTTTAAACAGTAGTCCATGTGTTCACATAGGACATGAGAGGAAAAACCTATTTCTAGCTAAGCAATTTCTAAAGCTTATGAATAAGACAGGTTAGAGTGGAAAAGTCAGAAACACAGTAATCACACATTTTTGTTGATAACCATCAGGAGAAAAAAATCAAAATATATCAGCTAAAGCCAGTTTGCTTCCTCTACAACTGCACTTTATCAAGGAAAAAGTTAAAGCGCATGTCACTGTCCGTGAGACTATCTGTATTGCTACAGAGAGCAGGCCATTTTTACTATACCACTCAAGACAATGAGCATACACACACTTACTTGTAAACTGTGGCTCTCCCAGACTGTCTGCCTGGGATGAAGGGAGAAACTGACGTGTTTCCTGTGATGACCTCTCCTCTTTGATTTCCATGATCAGCCTGTGGAGCAGCTGAATTTTATTCCGCAGACCTTCTGAGTTTGCCTCTCCCAGTGCCACAGCCCAAGATTCACAATCTGGCTTTGATGCAGCTTCAAGGTAAAGATCCGGTTCTCCGCTCTGGAACTCTGCACTCAGAAGACAAACATAGTTTTTTAGGGACTCAGATTCAAAAGAGGGGTCACAAAAATGTTGATATTGCATTAAAGCCACCACACAAGTTTCTTTTCATGGTCACAGAACCACGCAGCCCATCCACCTCTTGCATCAAACCCCAGTTCTTTCATACTTGGTGCAGTACTGAGTCCAACCACAGAGTGGTTCCAAAAGCAATTAATATATTACTAAACTCGGCGGCAGAATCAAACATAGATGGGAAAGCCTTTTCAGCACAGATTCTGCAGCCTAGCAGGTAGCTTTCAGAGCTGCCAACTGGAACAAGAATTTAATTTAGCAGGGGCAGCAGACATGGTTCTGACAGACAGCGGGATTCACCAGAATGAACGTGTCCATCATTTCTTCTATTAGAGCTCTCCTTTATATTCAGCCTCTCATTCATCCTTGCCGGAATACTGCTCACCACCACACGCAGATAATTTAGCATGACATAGCTCCTCTGTGAAAGCTCAACAGGTTGCACGTGAGAGCTCCTGACCTCATTACTAGCCACGTGTCACTTGCTGTTCTGCCTGAAGTCTAATTGTTTAATGATCAAATTTTCCAAGAACAAAAGAGAAGAGGGGGGACAAAAAAAGCTGAAGCTCCCAAGGAATCGAGGTAAGTAGCAAGGGTCAGTCATTTAATTAAAATTAGCAGAGGAAGAAAAAACACCTCTTAGGCATTTAAAATTCTGTGTTATAGATGGCTTCACAGAGTCACAAATTCAATGTGACATTTCGTGCGATGCACACTGAGAACAAACTGGGGAAGAAAAAAAAGAAATCAATGCTGCTTTAATAGTTATTACCAAGCGATATAGAAACATAAAATTCTATAAAACACCTGTGCCATTGTATTAATAAGGACTGAAATATTTGGTTGGACATTAAAATCATTTTGAACTAAATAAACTGCAGCTCGTATTACTGATGACATGCAATACTTCAATGTTTTCATATTTAGTCCAAAAACCAAAGTAACACATAAAAGTTTTTTTCAATACAAAGTGAACTTAAATCCCCTTTTACTAACTCGAGTATTTAACTTTGGGCACTTACCCAGATATGCTATTCTAAACCCATTTGCACTTCATAAACTGAGCATCTGCCATCTAAAATTAAGCCTGCTTTTATTGTTGGGGGTGGGGAGGAACAGAAGATGGAAACCTCAAGTCTGGAAGCCTCTTAAGAACTGCACTGGCAGAAATCCCTGTAGAGGTGGGATGAGTTTTTTATCTGGGGGTGATCTAAGTAAATGTGTGTGGATGTAGCTGCTGCCAAGAATGCTGGATAAGATTTTACTCACTAGTTGGACTATAGAATTCAGAAGGAAAGCCTGGGACGAAGAGCAGAAAACATGGGAAACATCCTTCCGGCTTCACAGGCAATTTAAGTGCCAATAAGGATTCAAACTCTCACCTATAGCCCTGGCCCAGTCTGAAAACAAGGTATTCAGTTCTCGAGACAAGAACGTTCAAAACCTGAAGGAGCTGCAGATGTTAATCAGATCCTTGTTTACACACAAAATACATACTGGTCTTGAGTGACCAAACCTGAACAAGCTGAGCTTTACTGTTTGTCAAAGATAAATTTAGAGATATGGAAGTTTTAGCCGTAAGCTCTTGTGTCAGCTGCTACTGCAACTAAGCCACGAGGGCAGTAACCTTCAAGAAGATTGGTTAGAAGAGCTAGCAACTTTTCTGCTCCTCTGATAAGATCTAGAAAAGTGCAGTTTTCCAATCCCCTCTGTCATTGACACCACTGACTCAGAAGTTTGGGTTTATTTTATAGTATTTCAGAATTGCCAGTGGAAAAAGGGAAGGAAAAAACAAGGCATGTAGTCAAACCACATCAAGACCAAAATTAACCAGCAGTCATTCTAATTTATAAAAAAAAAAAAACCCACCCAAAAATCAGAAAAAAACCACCCCCAAAACAACCAAAAAAACCCCCCACACACAGAGGCATGCAAACCACCTACTCGTACTCTTCAGCCATTAAAAGCACAGGCAATTTTTAATAGCAGTGGTTTGGATATCCAAGACAGCTTAGCTAAGGAAAAACTGTCAGACAAAGAAATAAACACATCACTGCCAAACTACAAATGTATCAAGGTGTTCTTCTCTTTTTGCTCTTTATTTTTAAATGCAAATAGGAACAGTGATCTTGCCTTGAAATACCCTACCACTAGCTAGATGAAAAGCATCTGCTTTGGGAGGAAATCAATACTTTGCAATTGAAATCATGCTATTTATATTTACCTCTTAGCTGTGGAAATCAGACTGCCAAGCACAAAAGGCATACTGAATCACCCTTAACATGCAGGGAAGCAGAAACGAATAGTGAAATGCAGTAGGAGTGAGCATAATTCACTGTATTCTGATCTAACAGGTGCCAGTTATGAGATCTGGAAATTTATTCTGAACTATCACTTCAAAACACTAGGGTCTGCTATATTTAGATCTTTGGAGTACCCTGACAGCTAAGTTAAATTCTGAAAAGCTGAAAATATCTGAAATATATTCATCACTGCAAACGTAGAAAGTATTTTTCTGCAGATCCAGGAGCTGGCAAGCGATGAATTTCCTGTACTGCTTCAGTGCAGGTAATGTTTATGTACAAAAAGTTCCCATACTAGAAGAAGCGCCATGTCCAAAACGCACGTTGGCCAAAATGTCTGTTGCAATAAAGGAACAGGCAGATGTATTTATAAACAAAGATCATAATTTCTTTGCTCTTCTCTCCCAGATTATGTTGGCTATTATTTTAGATCACATAGATACAGTAAACTCTAAGAAGCTCAGACAATTCCAAGTTTCAGTAGGGAGACAAGACTTAGCTGAAATAAAACTACCAGACCTACAACTGTAGTGAAGGCCCCAAAAGGGTAGTGGACATATCAGCAGAATTATATTTGTACTGAAACATCCTAAGTGCAGGAGTAGGTCACAGGTGGACACAAAAGCACTTTACAATTAAGGAGTTACTGTTAAAAATACAAGTACACAAGCATCCTTTGTTATGCTCCGTTATTGCTAAGATGAGTGAAGTTCAAGTCGGAAAAAAATCTTGACCTTTTGAAAACATTTACTATTGACTTCGATGAGACCTGTTCTTTATCTGGTACATGTTCCTAGCTTTACTATAGGGATATAATTTTTAATAAGAGAACATGTGAAATCTCAGAATATATAAAACTAAGAAAATTTTCCTCTTACTTGGGAATTCACTATAGCAGAACAGTAATTTTCATCTTAGTGCTGTAACAGAAACCTAGGGAAGACATCCATACACTTAGACACAGTGGTTTTCTTTGCAAAACATTAGATATAGTATATATCTATAAAGGGTATATAGCTGTATCTTTATCTCTTTTTCTTCCTGGACCAAAAGAGGTCTAGAATTGCGATTCTTCAGCTTGGAAAAGACAAAGGTGAGTGGAGACGTTGTTCTCTACAACTACCTGAAAAGAGGTTGCAGTGAGGTGGGGTTTGGTCTATTCTCCCAAGAAACAAGCAATAGGACAAAAAGAAATGTTCTCAAGTTGTGTTGGGGGAGGGAGGGTGGGTTAGACTGGATTTTAGGGCAAATTTCTTCACTGTGGTCAGGCATTGGAATTGGTTGCCTAGAGAGGTGGTGGGGTCACAATCCCTGGAGATGTTCGAAAAACACAAAGACATGACAGACACCCTAGGACATGGTCTAGTTCACATGGTGCTATTGGACAGATGGTTGGACTTAAGGATCTTCGACGTCTTTTCCAACCTTAAAGATTCTATGATTCTACGAATCTCTACATAGGTACAAAAACCAACATAGCTTGTATAAAATCAAAGGAAACAAAGGGAAAAATTACCAGATCCAGCACTAGAATGGACAGTAACTTGATAGAATTTGCCCTGATAGTAGATTTGTATATATCTAATTGAGATCACAAACCAAACCAACATTTTACAAAGCTTTGTCCTCAGCATTTCCCAAGAAATATCTTTTTTTCCTGGAATCTAAGAGTGCTTAAATGTAAGAGTAATGTGACTAGTACTTAAGTTATGACAAGAGCAAATCTCAAGGTGTGCCAAGTCACACATGATTGCACAAAGTCTTCATATTTGCCATTAAACACTAGTCTGCAATTGAAATAAACAAACAGCTACCACAATGTTTCTCTACATATCTATGTACTGTTACTTCAGTTTTGAACTGTCCAGTTGAAAATTAATGGTCATAGCCACCAGCCTCAGGATGGGGGGGTGTGCGCCCGTGCATCTGTGGTCATTAAGACTTTCTCCCACAAAAGCCAGAAGAGAAAGTTACAGTCCCATAGGACTTCCACTGCTCAAAAAATTCACACACACACACACTCTCCCCTGCCCCACACCCCCGCTCTAACAGGACTGCTGTCAATTAAGGAAACAGCACAAAAATATTAGACATCCCCAGTGTCACTGGAAAGCCTTTTCTACCCTAACCCCACTACCCAAAATCAGAAGCCTATTTTGGTGTTAGCTCCATCACCCTCAAATAACCTTCTTTGCCTGTTATTTTCCAATACTTATATTTCCCAAGTTTTTCAATTTAACAATAGCAATTGCCTCTTTTCTCTGCAAGTACTTTGATATTTCACTTGTTTTAACAATGAAAACAAATTGCTTGTTAAAAAGTCTAAATGGTGTCCCTCAAAGCATACTTGTTTGTAACTCTAATCAAACTCTTACACAGAAGCCTGGGTTTCTGTGAAGCCAGAAATAATGAACTGAGTCACCAAAAAAAGTGTAGGCAGCTATTGGAGTTGACCCTTGTCTTGCAAAAGACTGCAATTTAATGGAAAGGCTTTTAAAATATAAAACAATAAACCAAATATTTCCCAGAGAGAGAGAAAACACTTCAGTTCTAAAGCTTTTTCATTTTTTTTTCTTTTTTTCTTAAGAAGGCTTTATTATTTTATTCTACTATACATGTGAAAGTTACAGGAAGACCGATACTCCATGGCTTGCTTTATTTTCATTAAAGTCATAAGCCTAAAATCATGTTGAACAGGATAGAAGAAGCAATTACTGACAGGATTTAAATAAAAATAAGAGCAAAGCACATGTTCTTTTGTCCAGGCTTGAAAGATTCCCCTTTTCTAGAGGATCACTATTTTTTCTCCTATGCCAATAGGCAAAGTAAAGAGAGTTCAAGGGGGTTAAAGGTTGTCCCTCTCTTTTTACACACACTAGCAAAAAGTAATTCCCATATGTTACCTCAGCAGCAGAAAATGGTTGAGAATTTCAATGAGCCACTGCCACTCTAACATAAAAAGCACCGTCACAGCTAACCACCATATGCTATAACAAAAGTAGAATGGAAGCTTTGATACGTAAATTATATCCACAGGATATTTCTAATACAGACATCAGAGGCTTTTAATTCACAAAGCTGCCCAAATTCTATATGCTGATGCATTTCATGTTCAAATTAGCGATGATGAAATCATCCCATGGTTACTCATGATGTTACGCTAATCTTCCTTTGGAAGTTAAATTTTCAATCAAAGATAAAGAATTTAATTAAAAATTTTATCTTCAGTGGGGTTTTTTTATTGTTTTGCAATGCTGGAATAAACTTATATAAGTTACTATTATAATCTCCATTCAAGTCCCCACAGAAGCTCACAAAGAGCTTGAGCTATTTGAAATGAATACAGTGATATCCCAGGTTTACCACTGCAGTGTAATACATTGTTTCTTATAATATTTGCAGGCTGTCAAACATGCCATATTGCTTCTCCCCTTTCATTAAATAAATACCACACCTATGCTGGAAGCAAGGCAGACCACACAAATATTTAAATACTACAATGGTATCTCAAGATCACTGAACAGAAACACTGCAGCACTCGCCCAAAGCACCAAGTGTGGCCTCTGCAAAGCAGTAGGCTGCTTTTCCTGAGAGGAAGTAGATCACACCACTGACTGAACCATAAGTTTATCTTAAATGCAGGATTTACAAGTCTTGATTCCCCGTCTAGCTCTGCAGGAGTAACCTTGGCATATACCTCAGTCATTCCACCTCTAAAACAGGGAGTGATACTGACCTGCCTTTCCAACAGCAAAGGAGGAAACAAAAACCTCTAAGAGGCTTAGACACTACCTCTGGCAAAAAGGAATGCTCGCTGTCTTACTTGAAAAATATTCCTACATGTTGGCCTTCTTTTTTCCCCTTTCTTCTTTATTTTAACGCCCAATACCCTGCAAGATGTTTTAAGTGATGGCAATCTCTGTCATCTTCCTCTGTTCCTACCCTTCCTCCTCATGCCTCACCAACCCTACCTGGATGTTAGAGCTCTCACCTCCCTACTTCTCACTAGGGGAATGCAATTAATAGTCTCTTCCCAAAAACAGAAGAGACAGATGAAGACAAGGTAGTCCTTGAATGCTCCCTCTCACATCTGATTTCATTTCATTGTGCCCGTGTCTCGTGGGTTCACTGTCAATTTTGTGTTGTACACCACATGGAGGAAAGTAGACCAAAAAGAGTCCGTGCTCTCATCTGCATGAGGCTCTATACAACACAGTAACGAACTTTAGATTGCTCTTGGGACAGCTTCAAAGATTGCACCACATGGCTCTGATTGTCCTATTCCAGAGAAATATAACAGCAACTTAAAACTACCAATATTAATGCTAACTTTTTGTTCCTGGTTACTCTGCATCATCTGCTCAAACGCTGACACATCTGGATGTGGACAAAACACTTAAAGACAAATGCCTGACACAAAATAACTGTCATGTGTTGACCTTGGCTGGCTAGCTGCCAGCCACCCACACTTGCTCCTCACTCCTACCCCATCCTCAACTGGTCTGGGGAAAAAACATGAAGCAGCTCATAGGTTGAGATAAAAACAGGGAAATCACTTCACAATTACCATCACAAACAAAATTGTAGGAAATATTCTTCATGGGAAGATAATTTAGAGTTTATTGCAAATTAAAACACTGCTCACTAGGGGGAAACTAAGACCTTCCTCCTCCTCCTCTCCCTCCTTTTCTCCCAGCTCACCTTCACTCTCCAACCTTCCCCAGCAGGGGTTTGAGGACTGGGGTGGTTACGCTCAGTCACAACTCCTCTCTGCTGCTTCTTTCTCCTCACACTTCACCCCTGGATGCAGTGTGGCCTCTCTCCATAGGCTGCAGGGAAATGTTGACTTCCCCAGGGTTTATCCAGGAGCTTCAGGGCGACATCTCTGCCAGCACTTGGGGCACCTCCTCCCGCTATCACCCTGGGGCTTTTCTCACACTTTTTTCCCCCCTAACTGCTGGCAGC
The DNA here is from genome assembly GCA_022605575.1 of Laterallus jamaicensis coturniculus. Taxonomy (NCBI): domain Eukaryota; kingdom Metazoa; phylum Chordata; class Aves; order Gruiformes; family Rallidae; genus Laterallus; species Laterallus jamaicensis. The sequence continues at coordinate 12,578,031 of JAKCOX010000005.1, forward strand.
ATTTCACCTTTTTTGAAACACACTTCTCCTGAAGTACCACCAGCAGAGCCCCTGTGGCGAGGCCACGGGAGCTGGCTAGAACCAGCTGTGTCCGGAACCGGGCAGCCCCGGCCTTTCCTCACAGAGGCCACCCTTCAGCCCCCACTGCCAGCACCTGGGTCTGTGAATCCAGCACTTTAACCACCTTTAACAGGATTTCCAAGGTCCAGCAGAGACACAGATATTCTCTAAATAACTATGATTATATACTCCTGTGCTTAGTGAGGCTACAATGGCTGCCTGTACTGTACAAGGGCAAGCTTAGATGGTATAAACATGGCGGTTATTTCTGAGGCGAATCCAAGGCCAGACAGTTAACATGGCATTGCTCAAATATTTCAGTGCACAGCAGCAGTTTCCAGGTTTAAGATCTTTTTGGATAAAGGGTTGGAATGCTCTCCTCATCACACCTTCTGGGATTTCAGGAATCAATCACACTTGTGTGAGCTGCCACATTCAATCAGATCCATCTCACACCACTGTCTGACCCATTCAGCTAATAGCAACTAGTTCATGTTATGAGGGCAGGCAAGCAACCAGCCACATGCAGAGCGATAATTCACCTAAAAAACCCTTCCGTTTCCTTTCATGGTCCACTTAGAAACCTTTTGAGCTAGACTGCTTTGGGAGCACTACCTACACTTGAAGCACCGACAGGATTATCTGCTGCGACGGCCTGACCTCTTCTGTACTTCCCCTATGTTTCAAGCGCCCACACCACCCTGAGGCAATGAACTCCACAGTTGATTGCATAAAAATGTCTTCCTTTTTCCCCTCCATGTTTACTGCCCTTCATTACACTCTCTTCTTAGGCCAGTTAGTTTTCATTTCTCACTCCTGTGTCTGCTAGGATTCAGCCCATCACTCAGACACAACTGGCAAAAATCTCAATCCAAAACTCCCCTCGCGTACTCAAGTGGAACCCCCAGTTGATTTTCTTTGACTCGCAAGATAAAGAATATGTCCCTTTGCAGCCACCCCACAGATCACCTGGCACCTTCCCCAGACCTACTACTCTTCCTCTGTTCCACAAGGAATTTCACATCACAAGCAGGTATGATCTCCTATCCTGCTTCCACCTGAATCCTTTAAAGTTCCAGGTAAAAATTTTAGAGCTTTTTTTTTGGTTCTCAGTGGCCAGTGGATATATTCTTGTGGCAGTGCAGCAATTTTTTCATGATCAATGTCTCCATTGACAAATATTTCTCTTCTTGGTTCTGGAGTTCTGCTTTTGTCCTCCCTTTTGTCTTCCAAATTTTGTTCAGTCCTACAGTACATGAATTATTATTTCATTTATTTTGGTATTTTATCCTTATTCAATATGTAGTATATCAAATTCATTTTTCTATAGTTTTGTTGTAATACTTCATATTAATCTGGCTTTTTCTTCCTCTTCCCATCCAACAAATCATCAGCCAGGCTCTTGTCCTTGTTCTCCAGCACAGGAAAATTACCAAGTTGGAAATCCATTTCTCCTCTACCTGTCTGTCTCTTCCTTTATCTTCTGCTGTCTTCCTCTGGTCGTGCACCCCAGGCACTCAGCCTCATTTGTTGGCCCTGCGTACCTGTAGTTTTCTACACTGTTTCCTCTTTTCTACTTCAGTATGTTTTTAGATGCAGGTCAGAAAGCCATCCTTAACCTCTAACTACACTACTGACTTTCAAACTTTGTTTCTAAAAGTCTGTGTCTCAGACAGCAATTTCTGTTCTTAACTATATGGAAGTATATTTCTTCCTCCATGCATATTGAGTCTCTTTTTCTCCATAGGCAGCCTGAAGTGCTTACTCTGTACTCCTTGTTGTCTACTTCCCCAGCTCTTGGACTTAAAATCTGCCAGTCTTGCTGCCACAGAAGTTGTCCTGTTTGCAGGCTTCAAAGGTAATTGAAAGAATTCTAGCAATTACAACAGTATTCTTGGTGCAATTCAGCAGCATTGTATGTCCAAGCATTGCAAAAGACGTACCAAAAGGGAACAGACATGATTATACCCAAACTGACACACCAACACCACCTCATAGAGCTGGTGATTCCAATCAGTGAACCAAAATCAAGAAGGGCATAATTAGGAAAGTCTCAATTTGAGAGTTAATGGTAACCATACAGCTGTTTGCCATTGGGCAAAGCCATGCTTCCAAACTCAGAAAGATGCCTCTTTTGATGCAGTGCCTCAACATCAGGCACGAGACAAGGGATTTAATTCCACTACTGACAATGCAGGTTTGAGCTATTCTCCAGAATACTACCTAGAAAAGGATAAAACCTACAGTGAATAGTTCTTAACTCACTACTTTCTCAAATGTGACTTAACACTAAGAATCACTTCAGCAGGCGAGGATAAAAGTTAGCAAAATTAATGCAACGTTTTCCTTCAAGTGGACTGGAGATTTTGGGGACTATAACCAACAAAAAAAAAAACAACCAACCCAACTTCTACTAAATACAGAAATGCAGTAGAACCTTTTTCCTTTAGAACTAGTGTTATTAGCTTATCAAAACTGCTCTTAGAACACTGCAGCTAACAAAATGGCAAACTGATCTGAGGAATTCGGAAGTCTGCAGTGGGAACAGAATTTTATAATTATGTGGATTCTAACACAAAGATTTGAGGGGGTCCTGCAGAGAAAACTATGTCAGCATTCTCTGCAAATAAAAACTTTCTGTTAAAATGATTGTTATTTCTGTGGAATAACTATTTTTTTCTACTGCTTTTCAAATTTATTAATGAAGAGTCAATAGAAGGTGAGAAAAACAGGAAACCCCTCATTTAGTAGGGAGGTTGACAATGATTAATTATTCAAGAATAAGACAAAATGGCTATACATCAACATAAAAACTATACTGGACATAGTAACCAGAACATCAAACTTTGATTTATTGCCAGAAGTAGAAGATGGCACGAGACTCTCATCTTATTTTAGAAAAAAGTAAAATAGTCTTTAAGATTTTCTTTGAGGAATGAATTCAGAGACCAGCAGTATTTAGATGTATGCATCTAAGAGACAAGAAGCTATATTTTAGCTAAGACTTTTGCAAAGTTTCAACAATTTATATTAAAAAAACCCAACACACTGCACATACCAAAATGTGTCTTACTTACTGAGAACTATTGAAACATCTGTGTTACTCCTGAACTCCACAATCCAGCAGCGCTCCAGGATTACCACTTCAGAGACTTCAGAACTCTGTGAGACATAAAAGTGACGAAATGTTAGGGTTTGGAACCCAACTGGACATCCTTCTGTTTGGCTGTTCAATGCCTATGCAACCTGTAGATATAAAGACAGCAAAGCGTAACAGTCACTACACTCACTAGGCAGATGGATACAGGCATTCCTTAATTACTGATCTGTGCCACCCTACTTCAGCTCAATCAGCTATAATGGAAAGAAACTCTTGGGTAAGACCACCCAGGAAACTAAGAAAAATGGAACACAGTAGTTAGGGATTCAGAAGTTTAGGTGCCACCTCATTCTAAGCAAGTAAGGCCAACCCAGCTCATCGCAGTTTCCGTATTTACTAATGTGGTTGAATCAAAAGTCAGATTCTATTCAAAGAGTAGAGTATTTTCCAGTGAACAAAATAACATGCAACCTTACAAGAGATATTTCTCTTCAATTTTCATTTAAAAGAGACTTCTTCATCATCAATCGAAACTCTGGATGTTGTCTCAGGCTATGCAATTCAAATGCCATTAAGTGATACAGACCGATTGCAGAGTGCAATATGATACAAATTACTGCTATCATCTTTTGAGTGTGCTCTGCAGGGAAGATGCAGACTCTTCTTTTAGTTTAGTAAGTGCGACTCATTCTTCAGAGGAGTGAAACGATCGATCACTCCCTCAGAATTAATCTTTTTCCCCTTAAAACTTTTATTATCCATTTTTTATTCCTAACATCTGGTAACAAATAACCCTTAGAACATGCATCCATATACTTCCTTATTGCAGGTTCACAACATGAAGGTCACAGAGTGCATTCTTTACTTCAGTGAGATTCTGCGGGGATTAATGTAAATTATTACTTTAACATTCTGCTCCCAGGCACTTCAGTATGCCAAGTGTTCCTAAAGATGATTTTTTTCATATTTTAGACCAATTTTACCAAAAGCCTGAACTTTACTTTCATATATTTGACACTTAAAGAAAGACTTCATTAAAGAGTTCATATTTATAACACATGCCTAGCACGCACAATTTTTTGCCTACTTCTTTCTCTGCATTTATACTGTGTGATTTGGCCTGCCTGAATCAGAGAAAAACATTCATTTTTCCAGGGACAGAAATAAAAGGCACAAAAGGGAACACTTAATACAGTAAGAATGTACAACTACGCTAAGACTGCTAAGTAACAGACCAGTAACATTCCAGAAAGTCTCACAAGTATTTCCTTGATGAAGTCTTCATGTGTTTTCCCCTTCTCACATTTTACCGCTTATTAAATGAATACTTTAAACCTAGTTTAAAGTAAAGTTTAAACAAAAGCACAGGTCAACATCCAGAGATGACAATATATTAAAATAAAACAGGAGCAGGGAAAAAAAAAAAAACCCCACACGGTGTTATATTGAAATACAGCAGAAGTCAAGAGAGAAGGTTTAATAGAGGAAGAAAAAGCAATCAGACTCCTCTAGAAACCACTTGTACATTGACAAATTTGAAATATTATTCAGGCTGGTCTGGTTTAAAAGGGATGTCTTGTCCTGTAGATCAAAAACCAACTAACTGATTGCTAAAACAAACAATACTAAAAAGAGGGAGGAAGTAGTGAAACAGTGCAGTGAGTTTTGGGAGAGATACAAGTAGCACTTGTATTGGGGAACTTACTTATTTATCAAATCCAAAAAGCTGAGCATACATAGTAACCCAGAGGCAATTCTCAGGAGCTATTGGGTGAGCCGTTCTTTGAGGTTCTACCAGGTAAAGTTAAACACTCGAAGACTTTGTGAGGAATACCTACAGTCAGCTTGGGAAAATGAGCAGTAATAGTTGAGAAAGTGAACAGCAGACTCATTAGGAAGCTCTCCACTGCAATGATGCCGATAGCTATTTTAGTTTTTTAGATTTTGAAGCAAGGCATCAACACTGATACAGTCTCCCAGATAATCCTCACTTGGAAAATGGATAACGAGCCTGATTCCTTCAAGAGCTGGCAAACTTTCAGAAAAGATATGGCTAAAAGAAGGGTTTATTTCAGAAGTTAAAAAAAGGTCTGAAATAATCTAACACTCACCTGTGAATACATGAAAGACTCCCAACAAATCCCTGTCCAAAAAATAGTTAATTCAAATAGCTTACCCTGTTTTTTCATCACTACAGAAAATGGTTCCTCTGCTGATACGCATGCCCCACAGACAAAACATGAAAACAGGGCAACACAGACTTAAAATTTCCTCCAAAACATGTATCCAAGAGCAAGTTTGTCAGTATATAAAGAGAATTAACTCCCTTAGCATGGCTTTCAGACATGCCAGGTATTCAGAAAGGCCAGCAATGAATAAGCACAGCTTCCATGTAGTTTGCTAAAATTGCCAAGATTCCAAGGCCTGATGTTTAGTTTTATGTAAGGCATACGTGTACCACAAATTGGAAGCAGTTAGCAAAAAACCCTATCAAATAATTTAAAAGAATTTGTATTTGTAAGGTTTGTCTCTTAATGCAGCTGACATACAACAGAGACAGAGAGGAAGGTTCAGACTATTTTAGACTTTCTGCATCTTAAGGTTCCTAAGAGGCTCCTGTGCCACACGTCACTCCACTCCCTACACCAGCTGAAGCTGGAATGAAACAATGCTGCAATTTCAAGTGAGTTGGAATGCTTTGTTTTTGCAACATACACCAAGTATATCAGAGCATATGCAGTGATCAGAGGACATGCATTTACTTTTTCTGTATGTCAGAAGGAACAAGAAGGAAAACAAGAAGAGGAGATGAAAGCATAAGGCTGCCAGAAAAGAAAGTACATGTTGCTGCAAAATCTCCTTCGCATGCTGACACAAAACCAAAGGAAAGATCTTCAAGCATTACTATGATTCCAGACTTTTCATCATTCAGATGAGCTATGTTCTGTCTGTCACACAAGAAGCTAAACAAGAAATTTATTTACAAATGAAATCACAAAATTGTAATCAGGGGAACCATTATGTGTATCTGCTAGAGATGAGATTTGTTTTTCAGTATCGGAAGAGATGCAAAATTTCTCTCTTACTTTAAGTGCATAATATGAGCTTATTTGGACTAGCTATTATTTTATATTTCTTGGTTTGATTTCAGTAAGAGGGTAACTTATAATGATCTGGTCTTTATGCACAGCAAGTAGGATCAAAATCAGATCTGCAGTTATGTGTTACAATCAAACATATCCAGGGGGGTTTTCCCCTACCACTGGTGTGCTGGGCTGCATCAAAAACAGCGTGGCCAGCAGGTCAATGGAGGTGATTCTGCCCCTGCTCTACTCTCATGAGACCCCATCTGCAGTACTGCATCCAGCTTGGGGGTCCCCAGTACAGGAAAAACATAGACCTGTTGGAAAGAGTCCAGAGGAGGCCTCAAAGGTGTCAGAGGGCTGGGGCACCTCTCCTGTGAAGACAGGCTGAGTTGGGCTTGGTCAGCCTGGAGAAGAGAAGGCTCCGGAGAGACCTGTTTACAGCCTACCACTACTGAAAAGGGATCCTACAGGGAAGTGGGAGAGGGACTGTTCAGCAGGGAGTGCAATGGTAGGACAAAGGGCAATGCCCTCAAGCTGCACGAAGGTAGGTTTAGATTAGATGTTAAGAAGAAATTCTTTACTGTGAAGCTGGTGAGTCACTGGAACAGGTTGCCCAGAGAGGCTGTGGAAGCCCCATCCCTGAAGTGTTTAAGGGGAAATTGCATAAGGTTTTGGACAACCTGGTACAATCAATTAAGGGTGTCCCTAGCCACGGCAGGGGGCTTGGAACTAAATCTTTGAGGTCCCTTCCAACCTATACCATTCTACAGATTTTAGATAATTGTTATAAAAAATTTACTGGACCAATCCAAAAGCCAACCAACAACTAGATCTTGAACTGTTGTATGCGTCTTAAAATACTGCCAAAGCCTAGAGGCAGCAAAACTCACCCACCCTCCCCCAGATCAGAAAATTGTTTTCAAACACTGATTAGAAGAGAAAGTTAAATGATTAATAAATCTAACTTAAATATCCTAGAAAAACTGCTAAAGTAGAAGAGTGCCCCAAACCTAAAGTTAGCAGAAACCCTTTCAGTTGGCTGTACCAAATGACGAGCCAAGCTTTGCTGTCCATATGCTGATGTAAACCCAGAGTATTACTGTACCACTAAATCCACTACTGCCTACTGTAACCATCATGAGTTTCAAATCAGAGCTGTCAGAACATCCCTGTTCCTGTGAAGTCCGTGCCTAAAACTGAAATAAAAGACAGTCATACCAAAACACATAAGCAGGTGTTTACTAATGGCATATTCATACCTACAACACTGGACACAAGTCCTTTTAATGTAAACTATGCTGAACTGGCAAATATCATTCAAGTACACGTGGCATAGAGAAGCTTTCTTATAGAGTACAATTCAACATTTGTCAGTCAGAATGCATAAAACCTGAATACACACTCTGCAGCAGTAAGGGAAGCACACAGAATTTGAAAGGATATTGCTACCTTCTCATTCACTGCTTTTAACTACCCACACACAATTTGTAACTTATATTGCAATTGGAATTGGAAACTACGCTATTGCCGACTTTAGTCTGACATTTTTCTCTGGACTGGGAAGGAAAATAAAACTTTCCAAAAAATGAAAGCACCCAGAAACTTCTAAAACTGTCAGAGAGGCACGTTTGAGGTTTGTTTGCATTCCTGTAGATCTGACGATGTACCATTGCAGGAGGGAAGAAAGGTGTCATTATGAAGGGGATTTACAATAGGAGATTCGTTGCTGTAGGGAGCAGATGAAAAAACATAACTATTGCTAGCTATATTAAGTCATGAACTAAACTAACAGTTAAAATTAGAAGTAACATTCCAAACAATCCCTATGCTATAGCAGTGTAGCAGACACAACCACATAACACCTCCCCTGCCCTAAAAAACCCTACAGAAAGTACAACTCTTTTAATAAGACATTATAAAATCTCCTCAAACCAAGACGGGTAGGGGTGTGTGTGTTAAAGGGTTTTTTTTTAAAAACGCTTACTTTTGTGAGCTTGAAATAATATAACCAAAAGCTTTGTAGAATAGGGATGCTCCACACACCAGTTGACTCATGCTTGCTAAATCAGTTCTTTTTCTGCCTGCAGTTCTAAGCATTCTTATGATAAAAATAAGTTAAAGGCAGAAATTTTACAGAAAAGTAACAAAGCATCACTAAAATAGGCAAAATGATACAGAAATAACAAGACTATGTCAAGTAACAACAAAATAAACAAAGATACCTTCAAAACGCCGATGACCAGAACTGGTTTCAGTTCTTGCTAGCTATTAAGGAAAATACTTGCAAAAGAAGAGTTTGCCAGAAGGTACTGATAGCAGCTGGTAATGTTTATCAAATTGTTTCCAACCCATTATCATCTTCCTTCCCCAAACTGAAAAGCCACTGTCCACCCCTTATTAGAAAGCATATCTCATGCCTTCACTGGAAGCCTTAGAAAAATGTAGGTGACTGAGGAAACCTGAAACACCAACTATTTTGGCATTGCTTTCAGCGACTTCCGTGCCAAGTGCCTAACCTGCAGAATAGGCAAGCGAAGCACCTACATCTCACACCTCATTACAGACACTTCCCCAGTTCCACCACGTACCTACATCCTGACTCTGTAAACCTGGCTCAGAAAATCCATGTCCTCAGACTCCTCCTGAAGATAGGTTCTCCAGGAGGAGAGCTAGAAGACAGCATGTATATACATATATACATATATATATATATATATATATATATGCATGCATGATGTTATGGCTGCTCTCTCTTGGCATGCCTACAGTGCAACCAGAAGTCTGCAACGCGTATGCGATGCGTAGCAGCACTACTGATAGCTTAGTGTTAGCCTAAGTAGCTCTGACACCGAAGTCTTAATGGCATTAAAATGGCACAAGCTGTACAGCTAGCCCACAATCCTGAGTTTTTACAGCTTCCCTGGTACCGGCAAAGGAGCTAGATTGCTACTGGCTCAGAAACCCCCAGGTGTGCTCAGGTCATGCCTTTGACTATGCTGTAAACATTGCCACCTACATTTGCTATTTCGGTGTTAGCACAGATAAGGTTCATCACCCTGCAGTGAAAGCACAGCTTTTTATACTTATGAACAAGAAAAAAGCTACAGGGTTTGTCAGGGTAATTCCATTCACAAAGAGAAAAGCTAACAGTCTTCACATGTAGGCAGGTACAACGTATTTCTACAGCAACATGTCCATTGCCAAACAGATTCAAGTCCGCTGTTGTAATTTTGAGGTATTGACAAATGACTGCATGACATATGCAAGCATGTAATTTGCAAAATTAAAGACACCCCTTTAAATGTTGGCAAGCAGTATTCAGCAATCTGTAATGTCCTTTTATATTATATATATATATATATATATCTCCTTCTGCCATATTAATATTCCCACCCTGTGTCTATTAAGTATCTCAAAGCACCCAAGCTGAGCGATAAGGAACAATATGCTTCCTGGGCATCTGATGAGATGCTTCAATTATTCCACACCCCGGCAGTTCATTGCAACAACCTTTACAAACTGTCAGCTCACTGAAAGATACTTAAATCATCTTTTTCAAAAAATGCCTTACCCCCTGTGATTAATCCATCACGCCATGCAACCAGATAGCGACTTCATGATGATAATCTAATACTGCTAATCTACATTCACTCTGGAAAGCCTTGTTGATTTACATCACCAAACAAATCCCACAGAACAGGCAAGTACTTTTAATAGACTATTACCTTTAACAGATGTGAATACCTAAGCAATAGTCATTTTCTCTTCAGTTCCCAAACGCGTTAGTAGTAAAAACAGTATAAATATATACATTCCTTTAAGTCACACCCCACATTCACTCAGTTTATTATGCAGGACTCTACTTTTAAAAAAATTAAACACTTTCTACATTCTAAACACAGCTTCAAACAGTCTTAATTACCCTTCCTGCCTAAGTACAGTTCCTATATGAATTAAGTTTTTAAAGTAGTATTCTGGTGCAAGACTCCAGTGCTGTATCACAACACATACCTTGGACAATACACTTCAAGGAAGAAAAAAACCAACTTCCCCCCTTTTGTTCTACACTTTGGGCTGTCAGTTTAAAAATGTGTTGCTAATCTCTAGTTCAGTTCCTAGTACACTGCCTATTTACTTAAAAATAGCTTAAAATAAGAATTAAATGTTAGCTGCATTCTAAAATTAGATATGACAGCTTAATTACAGTTTTTAGCAGTTTCAGCAGTACCGGGGAAGTAAGTAAGGCAGAACACAAAAACATTACCGCTTCAAGGACTGTCTGTTTGTAAAACGCATTATCTCTGGATATTTAAGGTAGGCAGTGAAGGATGTTTCTTCCCACTGGTAAGAATTCTTGCCTTTTTAAAAATTTTATTACAGGTTTTGCAACCTTTGAAATAACTTTCAGCAGCTCTCAGTTCCTGGAGCTGAGTTCATCATGCCTCACTGATGCAGGGATATGTATGTACCTCTGCAGGGTTGAATCTAGCTTGCAGAAAGATCTCAGAAGAAAGCAATTTTATTTTCTGCGAGAGGAAGAAAAAGACGTTTCACTGAGGTGAATGTTTTACCCGCACAGTTTATGAGTTGCTCTTGATACTTCAGATGCATAAGTTCATCGGTAGCCATCATACTATGATTTAAGTGACAATTTCCAGTTGTGAGCAAACTATTAAAAAAATAAAAAATATATCAATGGATGTACTCATTACACTCCCTACCTGAGAACAAAAGTCCTGCCTGACTGGTTAACAAGATTTATTTGGTCATTTCTATTCAGGACCAATTCCAGCCCAAACATCATTGCACTGGTGAGACCCAGTTAAAAGGAACATCATATTTAACACTAGGGCAGTTCTGAGTATCTGACTTCAACATGCAAGAACGTGCATTTCAAGCACCAGCAGCCAGGTCCAAATTGATCTCAGCGGAAAGCGGACGCACACGTAGATCTGTTATTCCTCTGGCAAACTCTGCTGAGCAAGATTTTACCAGCTCTGACTGCCAAAGGACTGAAGAACTAAGGTATGACGACAATTCATGCGCTCCATTGCTAGGATAACCCCTTCGGTATTGAGAAGAACAGCTATGACGCAGGACTGCTAGAACAAGAGCACCAGGGAACCACTCAAATGGGAACAATGGGCAATGCTGAGCCTAGATTGCAGCAAGGGGTAGAAGGAAGATCACGGTCACAAACATGAATATATTTCCATATTCAAGTGAAAAAGAAGTGGACAAAACCCCTAGAGCTGAGTAGACAAATGGGAAAAATAGCTCCCTGATACAGGGTCTGAATATGGACTACGTGACCCCGCGATAAAACCTAGATGATGCTTGACAGGAAACCATACCAGGGAGGGAGCAGGAGTTACACCATATGCCTGACCCATGCATTCTCACACCAAGAAATTCAGAAACTGTGGGGTACTACAACCCCCCTCTCCACTCTCTTGGGTATGAGATGATTTTCAACTAAAGGAAACCCTGCAGAATGTCCCACACAAGTTGATGAAAGGGATATTTTGGACAGTGAGAGTTCTGGAGATCAGTTTCCGTTTAGTTTGTGTTTTCTTCAAAGATCTGAAATATTTTTGCAGTTCAAATGTTGAATTCTGATTTCATTCCACAACAGGGTGCCCACTTGTCAGAAAGCATTTAAACAAGAGACGATCCAAACTGGCAGCCACAATGAAGAAAAGGGAAATAGAGAAATATGTACTTGGAGAAATTTAGTGACTTACAGCCCGCATAGTAAAGCGATGATCCTTCATCTGTCATAATTTGATTATTAATTTCCCTAATTAACTCAAAAAAGTAGTTTCTTATAGCTTTATTACATGTTCTTTATTCTGAATTTATGTCACAGGCATGCAATGAACTACATCCAAACTTCCTTACCTCTGTGTTACTTGAGCACTCTTGTGAAACATGAGCCATAAAGAACACTTCAGCATAATTCACATTTCAAGATACAGACCAAGACTGTTTCTTCTGCCAGTCTCTGGCTGATGGTCAAAAATAATTTATTTTTTTAAAAATTAAGCGATCTAGAACCTTATGAAGATATAACATGACAAGGGGCTCAAGCTATCAGCAGCTCTAGTAAAGACTCTGTACTTTTAGGTAATGTGTTACCAATGCACAGAAACTGACTGCTAAATAGAGCAATCAGTATCTTTATTACTAAAGATAAATTAAAGGTCACAATTTTCTTTTACAGGGACTTCTCCCATCAGAGAAGCAACTCAAAAGAGCTGGATGTAGTCAAAAGCTTTTCCCTTTTAAACAACTACAGCTGGCTCCATATTTGGCTAAAGTTTTTCACAGAACCACAGAATGGTTGGGTTAGAAGGGAACTCTGGAGGGCATCTGGTGCACCTCCTCCTGCTCAAGCAGGGCCCCTATAGCCAATTGCCCAGGACAACGTAAAGATGGCTTTTGAGTATCTCCAGGGATGGAGACTCCATGGTCTCTGTGTGCAGCCTGTGCAAAGTTCAGTCACCCATACAGTGAAAAAGTGATTCCTGCTGTTCAGAGGAAACCTTCTGTTTTTCAGCATTTTCCCATTGCCTCACGTCCTGTCACTGAGCACCATGGAAAAGAGCCCAGCTCCATCTTCTTTGCACCCTCCCTGCAGAGAGGTGCAAAAAAGTCCTCCCTTGAGCCTTCCCTTCTCTAGGCTTAACAGCTCCAGCTCTTTCAGTCTTCCTCATTTGAGAGATATTCCAGCCTTTTAATCTCTGAGGCCCTGAGTTGGACTCCCTCCAGTATGTCCACATCTCTTGTACTCAGAAGCCCAGAAGCAGACATGAAGCAAGTCCAGAACTAGAACCAGTTCATAGTTTAAATGATGTCATGACTTACATGACTGCTATGATTTTACTATACTTCATGTAGTAGCTTTCAGCACTGCAAAGGATTGAGCTGCCAGTAGTACTGCAGAGAGTTTCTTTTCTCTTTACATTTCAGAATATAATAAACTGGAATTGCAATAAAACAATATTTTAACCAGTTTAGTACATTAGCACCATTTAACAGCTAAATCAGTGCTATGAGCTAACTAACGATCTTGCTACCATTCCATTAACTATAACAAAGCCACAAGCTATGAAGAGACCCCTCCAGAAACCCATCACCTCTGGATTTCACTGTCAAGATGCCTTGACCACAGAATTGGCCCCAGAGAGATCATGGTAATGCTGTGACTTCTGGCACTCCGGAACCCATGCAGACTTGACATAAAACCCACATGGGGTATTTCCAGAGCAGCTGTATCAGATGAGAGACCCGTTATTCGGCCTACAACAAGTGCCATAAATAAGTGTCCAAGTAAGAGTAAAAGGCAACCACACATAGTACTCTCAGTGCCTCCGGCTGTTTTGACATCAGGGTCTTTCCTCAGATGCCTGTTCCATTCACTAACTCCCACAGTAACTCTCAGGGATACCCTTTCTTGAGAGCACCTAGTACTTTTTCAAATGCATACCTACTTCTAACATCTGCAGCATCTCATGGCAAGCAACTCCAGCATTTCTGCTACCTGTTCCATGACAAACCACCTTCTTTTGTCTGTAACCCAGTTCCTACTGGTTTAATTTAGCATCCTATGAGAGACAATGAACTGTTAATCCACATGGCCTTCAAACTGATCATGATTTTGCAGGTCACAGAGATCACCTTAGTCATCATTTTGTTTCCAGGCTAAAAACCGTTATGCTCGTCACTCCTCACCCTGACAACTCCAAGAGCCCTTTCTCTGAAACATTCCCCTCTCCTCTACATCCTGTAAGATCAAGGGAACCGTGTAGTGCTATTTTCTTTACAGAGCTCTCGGCCACGTTATCTCCTTTACCAACAACTCCTAATGATCAATCAGTCTGATATTTTCATGCAACCATAACACCCTACAGATCTCACTAAGGGGGACAGAAAACTAATTCAAAGCCTGTTCTTTCAATATCATATTTTAATCAGTTTTCCTCTCATGTGTAACTTCACATTAATCTGTGTTGAAATTTATCTGCCACTTTATTGCCTCATGGTTCAGACTTCTATGGTCATTCTACAATACTTGAAACACTCCCCACTTGCACCAATCTTAACTATTCAGCAAGTTTGTAACATCAGATTCGTTCACTCACTGCATCTTCTTGGCATTTCTGCACTCAGGACAGCACCAGCTTCAACACATATCCCTGCTGACACACTCCCCTCTGAGAACTGGTCGAGAGGTGATAGTTCCTAGACCTTAAGTTTTATTCAGCTAGTTATCTGTGCTAGACTTCCCCTTTCCTGTTACAATATAGTGATCAGCATTATTTGTATCACAAGGTGAAATAAAATACGTTGAAGTGAGGGATGTAAATGTATATAAACAAATACAGTCACTAATACAACCTGTTTGCATTCACTCTCAGAAGTGAAGAACGTTTTCAGGGATCATACAGAACATTCACTGATTTATATGATGTGCAAACTGCATGTGCAGTTATTCAAATACATATAAATTAGGATCATCATAAATGACAGTAAAAATTGCAGCAGAAGAACACTATTTAAAAAACATGTTAGAGCGCAGAGAAAAACAAGACCAAATTGCATTGTGCTGGTTGGCAACAAACAATATGTTGTGCAAATTGCTGTTGCAGCAAACCATGCTTTATTCAAGACTTAGTTTCATGATCCACAGAACTGCAAAGAGACAGCCTCAGGACAGACTTGTACCCCTTCATAACAAAATACCCTTCTTCATACTACCTTTCTGTTCAAACTAAGTCTAATGTTTTCACCTGAAGGTTTTCCCCACGTGACCAAAATCAATCAAAAATTCACTATATGCTATCATCTTTTCCCACAGCCTCAGAATAAAAAAAATTGGAATTAAAACATTGCAAAAAATGGTTGGAATATTTTGAATTACAAACTATGAGTGCTGATATATCCAACATATGCATTGTAAAGATAACTCCCACTCTGCTGATTCCTTGGACTGCCCATAGTGATGTTCACTTTTATTTGAAAGCAAGCTATGATTTTCTGCCCTGAGCTTTAATCTTCTCCACAGTGCTTTATGAAAGCAGCAAACAGAATATTTTTCAAGATCCTCAAGTCTGCGAGTGCCAAGAGATGGGTGTTGTATGATTAGTTACAGTACCTAAGAGAATCAAAAAGAATTCCTAGCACACCTGTAAATTGTCTCCACAGAGCCCTTGCCCATCATCAATAAATGCTAACTTCTAAACAGAGAACCAAAGGTGACAAGACTTTTAATTCCTAAAGCTTCTTCATTTTAACTTTCTCACTCCTCCTCCAGCATTTGTTTGTCTCCTACTCTCTTCATTGCAGCGAAAGGAATGGCAGCCCTCCAGATCACTCCCGAGCTCAAAGGGGCATAACAAGGTACACCAGAGTACAGCTCTGCCTTCAACCTGCACCAGCATCGATGCTGGAATGGGTGTGCTCTTTTTAAGAGCAGCAAAATTAGGCCTTTGATATTCTACATGTGTATCTCAAATTTCACATTTGAGGAAAAATAAAACAAAGCAACAAAACCCAACCCCATACTACATAGAAACCCAAACCTGTTACTGCTGTGGAGAGAAAAATAAGGATTGGGGTTTTTTTCTCTCCCAGAGAAACTTTGCTTTTATATTCCCTTATAACCAATAAGCCACTGGACATAAAGGCAGTGTTGTTGCCTGTACAATTCATGTATGGGCACCCAGAGAAAAGCCATCTAGGTTATAAGCTTTCAATTTAGAAAGCTTATATCATAATCTCTGAAATGCAGGAGACTTGCTAAAACTCATTAATTTTAGTTTTAAAAAAATCCCAACTCTCCCTTCCTTACTGACTAATATTTTATTTCAGAGACAGTGTGACTTTCTGGTCTTTGGGATTACACCTCAGGAATTCTCTCACTAAAGAGGCCCTAGTAAAGCATTCCTGGGACTAACTGGACAAGTTCAATGCTTTGGTATTACAAGACAAACATTGTAAGCACCAAGAGTAATTTTTAGTCAGTTAAATGCCAAAGGAAATAGTGGCATCTCACAAATGAACGTTAAGCTCATCCTACTTTATTCTTTATAAGCAAATGTTCTATCTAGATTTTCGAAAAAAAAACTCAACCCCAAAAATATTTCTTGCTTTCCTAGAAGGTCCTGTGTTCCTATTTCAGGATCAGCCTGAGAATGGTAAGTAAGCATGAGCAAATGTTTAGAAAAAGTACATTTATGCAGACAATTGATTCAGGACAAAACCAACCAGATATCAGAAGGACACTCCTCATAAAGCAGTTGCTTCATCTCTAACCTCTCAGGCCATCCTCAGGGGAAACCCACGCACTACTTCCCCAATATAAGCTTTGGACCTGCAGTTTTACAGACAACTAAACTGACATAATAGCTAAAATTCATAACTCTACTAGATACCAAATACATCCAATGGGCCATAAAATAAAAATTAGGGGCTCAGTATGATCTCTCCCTCCACAGCCAGCTCCTCACATTCCACCAGCTACAAACTGCCTGTCCCTTCCCCTTAGGAGGCAACTGCTCTCTCATCTCTCCCCTCCACCAGGAACATCCTGTCTACGCCTCTCCTGCCTCCCCTCCTAGGAGCTACCTTCCTTTCCAAACCAGCAAAATTGATCCACATTTAATTGAATTCTGAGCAACAGTCTTCACCTTCTATTTAGCTTTGAAAACTAATGCCTTGATTTCAGGCCTTAAAGGCATTTTTGATCAAGAGCTTGTCACTTCTCAGCTGTGTCACTAGGTCTAATAAACTCCATAGCCTCTAACTACCCAGCTCAGTTACATTCTCCCAACACCAGAGATACACCACCACTATCATCATTCAGAGCAGCATGCACAGAAAGAACAACGGAGTCACGAGCCCAGAGAAAAACATTATAAGAAATGCATTTTTAACAGTTCAGAAAGATCAATAGGTAAGTATGGGTGAGCAAGAAGCATACCTAGTTGAGCTGGCACACCACAGCATGTTTAAATTCAAACTAAGTTTAGTGACTTGATGTGCAGTGCAAATACAGTTTTCAAAGACAGCTAACAAAGAGTATCTGTGGGGTTTCTAACCTATTTACCAGAAAAAAGAGAAAAAAAAAAGAATAGTAAATACATTAAAGCAAACCTATCTGTACTTAGACCTATCCACCTTCTCCCTGCAAATAAAATCTTTTCTTTCTGTACTCACGAAAATCAAAGTATATTTAAAAAGAAACCCACAAAATTCAGCCCAAGTCCACGTCTGCAAACTCCAGCTATACAATCACTATTGGAAGCCAAGAGCACAGAGAAGTCCACATGCAGCAGCTGCCATCAGTGTTCTGGACTCTCAAAGACTTGCCACATTCCACACAAAAAGCAGATGCAAAACCAAACAGAAGCATTACAAGGTTAGTTTATTCAAACACCGATTACCCAGGATCTGGCTGTTGATTACAGCATCAACAGGCCATAAATATTTCTTTATTTACATCTAAATACTATTTCAATATATTTTATGTGCTTCTATAATACAGCGCAGAAACTGGGGTCTCTAGTATCACGTGCTGGCTATAAACAGCAAGCATAAAACTGGTTGTTAAAATTAATGGTAAGTGACAAGTTCCAACACGCCTTAAAACAAATATTCTTCCTGGAATCATAATAAAAATATTCAAACCACTGATTCAACACACAGGTATTCATAACAGTCACACAACCACTCAATTACTATTTTCATCTCGTTAAAACATTCCGCTTTAAACACGGGGGCTTTGTGCAAAGCAGTCTACTAATGAAAGTCATTCAAGTTTTCATGCTCACTGGGAAAAGACAGCTGAACGATTAGTGCTTTTACTTCCAACACACACACTTAGGTTTGTGATGTTATAAATGACTTCATTACAAGGCAGTGAAGCAGTTGCCATGTGAAGTTATTTAGTAGTACATTTGTAGTGACACAAGCAAATTTGTTTCGAGTTGCGAAGAACTACTACATTTCTTAAACTGGCATTGCTGGCTGAGTTATGGATTGAGGGGGAAACACTGTGACTCCTGGGTTTAAAAAACACC
The DNA here is from genome assembly GCA_022605575.1 of Laterallus jamaicensis coturniculus. Lineage (NCBI taxonomy): Eukaryota > Metazoa > Chordata > Aves > Gruiformes > Rallidae > Laterallus > Laterallus jamaicensis. The sequence continues at coordinate 12,596,360 of JAKCOX010000005.1, forward strand.
AAAAAAATAGGAACCCCTCCCAACCCAAAATCCAACCAAAAAAACCTCCCATGACCAAAACACCTCTGAGACACCTTAATGAAAGTAAACAGAAAAAAATTATAAATCATTTTAAGAGGTACATGTTGATACTTGTGCTTGGAACTAAGCAGATGTTGGACAACTGACCTGGTTATTTTTACTTCAAATATTACTAACAGTTTGTGAATAATTAGTACTTTAGTGTACCCTTACAACAACTACCAAAGGAAAAAAAAACCAAATCCCCAGTAAAGCTGTTTGAAAACACATGTAAATATGCAGAAAGTATACAGCACAGATACATTTAATGCAGACAAAAAGATAATACAGGTGACTAAAGAGCTCATACAAAGAAACTACAGATTCCTTTAATGTTCATCTCTGAAAATTTCAGCTTGGCTATAAAACATGAATCCAACTACTGTAAGAATTCTCTCCTAATTTGTACTAAGTGTTTTAGACGTGTGATATATACTAAGCAACGCTGTGCAACCTCATTTGGAGAGATGAATCCTCGCAGACTTTACAGCAGATCAAGGACAACTTTGCTTGATGTACAGTGCACAGCCTGAGAAGAGTGTGCATTTATTTGGACAGTCCCAATCAGAAAGCACAGTTTTGCTTACAAAACTATATAAACAAACATTCATTGCACAACTGATGATGTACTATGTGGAATCAGGTTAAACTTCCCTCAGCACAAATGAGAATTGTTTTCAAGACTAATCACAAATGCATTTATTTCCTGGGAAGAAGAAACCAAGCAACAACTTTGACATCATAGTATAGCAGAGACTTGCTAAGAGGAGGAAGTAGTCTTTCTTTTGGTGTTCCCTCATACCTTTTTGTTTGCTTTTTTATTGGTTAAAATTGTTTCATACTGCATTTGCAGGTTTTTACATAGAATATTCCAAATGCTCACTGGCAAACAGTGAAATTTCCTGCACGCTCACTGAGCAAGCATAGGATATAATATGCCTTTATCTTGCCCTTCTGCATTTTCCTCCTCCTTTGGTCATAAAGGGACAGCTTCAGGTTTCTGAAACAATTATTTCAAATACCCAATTATGGATAACAGTAATTAACTGTCCCCAAAGTATTTCCAGAACAAAATTAAAATACGTTCATGGCTGTTGTTAAAAGAAAGGTGCAGGTGAAAGCACTGGATTAAAGATGATGCTGTACTGCATTTTGGAAATGTCAATGGTTATGGCAAGATAACAGCCAAGAAACATTTTTCAGAGGCAAAAATCAATTTTCATCTGGGCCTCATATTCTGACTTCAAACTGTAATTACTGGTCTCAAAAAGGGGAGGAAACAAACAATCCCTAGATGTCTCAGGTTTAGCCGTGATCTCAAACAGCAAATCCAAAGCATCCCAATGTAAGCTTAATATATGCTTCAGAGCAATTTCAGCCACAGTACCCCAACTGAAGAAAAAACCCACACGTAAGGCTTTTTTCTTTACAGACATTAACTCAGCAGTAATCCTATTTCGGAAAGCTGCCTCCCATCTGTGTATAGCTTTCCTCTGTGTGCAAGCATGGGGAAGCATGTCCACAAAACACTGCACCTGCACAGGTAAAGTAACCACCTGTAAGCAGGTCCATATACAAAATCAACACACAGTTGCACATTTGACCCTTTGGGATTTTGGTAAGATCACCCCTTTGCCACGACACCAAATCCTTCCAGAGAGACTTTTACAAGCAGTTGACAGGCTAAGCAGAGTAAGGAGCACCTCAACCTAAGTTTGATATTATTTTTCATGTTTCCACTTAGTAGTTTTATTTTCTGTCTAGAGCAAAACAGAGAAGTGTTTTTGCAAAAAAGCTTTTACAAACAGTTCTCTCATTTTACAGCCTCACCACTGTTGTGGCATTTAGCCACTCAAAAACCATTTATTGCTTCATATACCACCTCAAAGTAACTGCTGCTTCGTAAACATTGAGTGAAGCATTAGATATCCCCCAGGAAAGCGATCAAAATGACACAGCAAAAAGGGCAACCAACAATCTAGGGTCTAATAAAATAACACCACATTAAAGAATTACTACATTTATACTCAGTTGCATAGAAACCCTGTGAAACTACCTACATCATTGACTTCAGCACCCAAAATGTCCATCATATTACTACTAATTCAAATGCCAAAGCAGCTAACAGTGACTTTTCAAAGTGTTACAGAAGACATATGTTTACCATACAAAGTTGCTGTAGTCACATTTTATGAGGGATGAGGCGAATTACCACCTGAATGTTTAAGAGGGAATATACACAATTAATTTTGTGATGCTCACTTCAGCTATATTTTAGGATACTCGAGCTTGAAAAGAGTCTGGTAAAATACTATGGTAGACGTAACAACACTATTGCATATTCACTTTCAGTTCTCTTGGTCAAAGAGCTCTAAAATCCCTACCAAGCAGCCCCTGGGATGAATGCTCTCATGTCTGTACTCTTAGGTACCCTAAGAGTACTGTGGTAAGGTCCAACTGTGGGCTGATATTCCTTCTTGGAACCTCTACTCAGAGTGGGAACATAAGCTGTTTCCTTCTCTTCGGAATTTTCAAGAAGAAAATAACCATATTTTCTCCCATTATTGGAACCCCTACAGTTGTCTTCCAAAATCCTGGTTTGGGGGAAACCTGGAGCCAACAGCTCTGGAGTCCTGTTTCCCTAAGCCTTCACAGGCCGTGGGACCTGGCTCCTCTGCCACCTGCATCTTTCCAGAGTTTGGGGCAAAAGGGTGGATAAAGTTGAGTGATGCTTACCTTGCCAATCAAGTCCTTGACTCAAAAAGAAATCTGCAGAAAGGAACAGCTCTGACTCAGCTGATTTGTGTCCTTGTCACCTTGCCACAGACTCAAATCCAAACTAAACCATCAGAAAATAGATAACCACATTTGCCATTTGAAAAAAACCTCTAAAAATAAAAAAAGTAGGTAACTGCAATTCTGTTCAGATGCTTCTCTTCTCTTAATAGTCTTATTCCTGTACGAGTCACGTTAGTAGTAGTTATTGCCTGTAACAAGCAAGAGACTTTGTAGTCGCACAAGCCCTGTCTTCTTGCACAAAACAAGCTTAGCATCTCTCTGGGCAAACGCACAGCAAGTATAAATCAATGTACCAGTGGTGCAGAAAGATAAGGTGACACAACCACACAACCAAACTGAATTGTGACTACCTCAACCAGGGACAAAGATCCTGGGAGCAGATGGTCATGAAGAGACCAGTGAGAGAAGGAGGAAATGGACCTCAAAGCAATAAGGAGAAAGCTCTGTGAAGTATTTTAAAAATGAGCACTGGTGCTGTGGCTGACAGTGGTGTTTGAAGCCAGGGTGGAGAGAGGGAGGGGGTCTCTGCACAGGCCTGTTCGCCATTAACCACATCAGTCTCTGTACTTCAGTAAACAAGACCGTAAACACGAAACAATCTACAAAAACAGGAAACCATCAAGCAACATGGGATCAAAGAACACTTTACCTGACTTGTTTTTTCCTCTTTATAATCTGAATTAATCACTACAAAGTACGTACCTTAAGAGTAATAAAAGAAACCCATATGCAAAACTAAACTATAGAAGAGAGAAGATTACTTAAGAGATCTGGCTCTAAGTGTTATTACCAGAGACAGTGAAGCACTTCTGAAGGGCTTTTTTCTTTCATTTTTTCTAAAAATATCAATAAACCGAAGTAGTGAAATCAAATTTATAGCTTAAGCATTTTAAAGCTTGTAGCTATAATTACTCTAAGGATCCAATATAACTGCAGTCATTTCTAAGAAAAAAAAGAAAAAGAAATTAGGCTCATTCCACCTCATCTTTCTCAGTATTGCCAGGGATATGCATGATGAGTCTCTGTTAATTCTTCACCACCAAACATCTCTTGAGATTTCTCACACAAGCAAGAAGTCCCCAAGTAAAAGGGAATCAGCTTTCAAAAACACCTTATCCAATGCACTGTATTAAAGATGAGAACTACAGCAAACATTTAACCTCTTCTGCTGCTTTTAAACTCACACATACCAAGCACTCCCCTAAACACAGCTAGAGTTTAATCCAGGCAAGTGACTAGGAATATTAAGCAGCAGTATCATACACTGAACTTTAAGCACAGACAAAAATAAATCTAAATTTTCTAATCCAACTCTTTAATGCTCTTCTGTCAGTAAGAACAGTGTTGGCATCCCAGCAGAACCAGGAGAAGCACTGTTTTTATGCTCAAACTTGCTGCATTCTCTTCACCGCAGCTGTTGAGCTCTTCTCAGAGGACAGCCACTCTACAAGCAATGCAGCAGAAGAGACAAAGTACTGCTACAGGAGATAAGAGCTTTCCCCATTACAGCATTTCTTGTTTCCCACAACTGAAAAATGTTTATTTAAATAAATTCTGCAATACTTATAGTAATGTAATGGACTGTCTTTTCTATTGGGCTCTCAAACCCAGTATGTTTCTTGCATTCACACCATCTAAAATGTTTTGCTACTACTTCCTGGCTATAACCATAATAATTACCCTAAATAAAATAGTGTCAAATGTTTATGTTTCCAGTGCCAATTTGAAACTTACTGCATCAGTTTTTCTGTATGTATTATCTGGAAATAAGCTCTATACTACATTTTTCTTCAACCTCATTATTGCTTAAGCATTTTTGATTTGGCTTGGTTTTGGGGAGGGTTTTTTGGGTTTGGTTTTTTGGGGCTTTTTTAAGTGAATGCCTAAATCACTATTTGTTTTTTGGGTTTTTTTTCAAATTCTGGTCTTGCTATCCTAATGTAGCAACTGCAAAGGAGTCTCACATAGTTTATTTATCTTCAGGCACTACTATCCATCATGTCTTTAGACCTTAAAGCAGCTGAACTCTGTCAGAGCAAAAGGTAAAGGCCAACTTGAGTCTAGAATACCAATGACGTTAAGAGCCGCTCTGCATGATAGGATCCTCCAGCCATACATTCTCGCTCTGATTATTTCCCCCTAGCTCAAGGTTGGAAAAAAAAAAGCCTCACAAATTTTACAAAAGAAGTATTTCTACAAACACAAATTACTAATCAAGGAATGTTAATGCAATACCATACTACATGATGAAAAAGTAAATGCTAGGCTCAAACTTTGACTCTCTTACTCTATGTAATGTCCTGTTTGGATTTTCATCTTCTGAAAAGTGTACTGTATTATTAAGGAAATATACTGAAATTATACAATTACTGCTAAATTAGTTTTCCCAGCAAGCACAACATAGTAGACAGAAATATAGAGAGGCCTTTTCCTCCTCCCTGCCCCCCTCTTCTTGCTTGTGGGGTACATAAAGCACAGCAGAGGACCCAAGAACTCTCCCAGGCATTTACAACTCCTACCACAATTTCAGTTCCTATCCTCTGCTCAAAGAGATGTACATAAAGGCCACAGGGAAAGGAAAGAAGAGAGCGAGCTTGCTATATGACACAGTGCTTCCTAACACTTCCCACAAGCAGGGAGGTTGCAGCATCCTCTTCCCCTGGGCTGCTACCACACACAGGCTTACATTCAGGGCCTGAAAGCAGCAGAAAGCCTGGTGGTTCACATATTCACATCTAACAGCCCAGCTCAGCATCAAGGACACTTTCACTTGAGCCTGACCAGCGTGCAATGCATCAAGCTTGAAAAACACACCCAAACCCCACTCCCTCATTTATACAATATTTAAATTTGGGCTCCCTTTATTAGCCAGAGACAATAGTTATGTAACTACTTGCCCCATTTGAGCTTTTCTATAAAGTGTTAAGCACAGAACGCAAATCTTACCGTCTTACCATTTGTCAAGGCATCAAAATTACTTGAAAAGTTATTAAGCTAACTGAAAGCACTGGATGTTGTGAAATGTGATTTCTACAACAAGCTCGTCATGAAAGCATACACCCACCCACACTTCACATTTCAAATGGAAACACCTCTTGTGCAAGCGTAAGAGAGCAGATGCTAGAGACAGGTGTTTGACCTCTGAGCTACTTCAGCACACTTCTGTTTTCAACTGAGGAGTAACGCAGGCAACAGACTCTTTGGACGCAGATGAAGAATCTCTCATGCAGGCAGCCACAAAATAAATTGCAAGTAGAACTGCAAAAGCCACAGCAACTTCACAGTAGGGTGCTAAAGCACCAAATCACTTAACACCATCAAGGTGAGAAACCCCAGCCTCTACCTCTGCAAGTACAGCAGAGGTAACAGCAGAGCCATCCTGCCAAACATTACCTGCCACGCTGTGCAGGCCCTACACTCAGCAGGAAGCCCAGTCTCAAGCAGCAGCATCTGAGCATTGATGCCCGGGCACTGCCAGAAATGAGGTGGTAAAAGGGCATGGACAAACAGCCCCACTGAAGATACACATTATGGGTAGGTCCCAAAACAAAGTGCACATTCAGTGTGCTAAGTGAAAACTCCCTCCAGCACCACACAGTACCTCTGTGGCTAATCAGACTCACACTAAGTATAGGTGAGCCCTCCGACCAGCGCCGATTTTGTACCAACAGCACCACTTCTGAGGAAAACATATCTGAGCTGCACCCTTAATGGCAGATGAGGGCACAAAATAGAGCACAGACAAATACCTAATTTTCTTGAGCTATTCTTTCACGTAAAGCCCAGGAGCAGCACAGCAGCATTAGACAGCTGCATGTAACAGGATGCAGAGGTGTTACTGCGTTCCATCACAATTACTCATCAGCACTGAACACTTCCGATACTCCCTGACATAAGGAGCCTACAGACATGAAGCTTCCCAGGTTTTACAGCACAGAGACAGAACTTTGAGCCACAACTGAAAACAGGATGTTGTACCCAAGTGCCTGCAGGCAGCTGGGCTGGTGTCCTTCCAGCTTCTCTCTCTACTCTGTCCAAACACCAGTGCTGATAAACCCTCCCAAGAACTGTACCAAACACTACTTACACTTCAGGGGGTCCTTCATTGCTAGTTCTTTGGGTATACTAGAATTTTAGCCTTAAATGAAGCTATACTGACCTATACAAACCCCACACTTCAGCAAAATGACTGAAAGTTACTTTATAAGTGGGTATGTTATGCTTTCATTTTGCCAGGAAAAAATGGTGTGTTTTACAGAGTAATTGCATGGTGAAGTGACTTTTCTTCAGTACATAAACTGAAACAAACTGTGCTCAAAACAAAGACTTAATTTTAAATTACTAAAATTAACATCACCATCACAACTATAACAGAAACCGTTCTGCTGGTTTGCAAAGGCCATAAAAGACAGTGTCATTCTGAAAAGCTTATTTATTATAATTAACACTATATAGTACAATCGTACATTATCATCCTCTCTGAGTTTTATATACCAAAAAAAAGTTGTTAGGAATAAAAACATCTGAATCTGCTGCTAAACAATTATCCAAGACCATCTATGACAAAAAAGTGAAAAGATAAACAAAAGGTCCCATATGGTGTTTCCAGTCTGGGTTTAACAGCCTGATATGACTGGGTGAGTATACTAAAGTTCTGTCATCTTGAGATCACTCTGCTTCTGCATTCACTGCACACAAACTCCCATTAAGCCTCTAGGCTCCCTCCATTCTAAGTGTTAATTTTGACCCAGTTCTGGCCTCATTAAATGCAAGTCTCCAAACACCTTTTTGGCAGGGGGTGCAGGGGGTGTGGAAATCTCCTAAGAATAAGAAACAAACTTACTCTGCTTTTCAGATTAGTCAATTGTCAGCCACGCTAGATTTCAATGCAATAGTCTCCTCCCTCTATACTGCCATGCCATTAAAAGATCACCATCAATTAACTAATGCCCTTAGAGCAGTTTGAGCACACTTTTCTGGGCAAACAAAGTGTAAAAAAAAAACCCCAATAAAGTAAAAAGAAATGCAAGGCAACAAAGAAAACAGAAGCCCAGTAACAGACATAAGCCCTTAACCAACACCTTACACTCCTGGCTGGAATCCCCACTACCTCTGTCCCACCACAGCTGCCAGCAGGCCCCAAAGACACGATGCTGTCAGCTGCTACAGTAACTCGAGGCCCCAGACAAAAGTACTTCTTAATCCTGATGGCTGTGAAATGTGGTTGGAAATGCAAAGAACATCTGCCTCACTGCTAGCTGAGCAGGTATACAGTTTCATTTTGGTGCAAGGTAATGTGAGCTCGCAATCTGCTTTTGGCTTCACCTGTTTTTCTTCAAGAAATAAGCACCACATTAACATTATGAATTGCCAAAACATTTGCATAAGCCAACAATTAACTTTAAGAGAACACACATGGCAATGCTAAACTTGGCAATTATATGGTTCCATTATGTTGCAGTGGTAAGACTTTGAGACATGAAAGAAATGCCATATATGATTGAAGACAAAGATCACAAGGGCATTCTTAATAGTCAGACTAAATCTCAGATAGTGCATTGAAATCCTACCTACAGTGGTGATACACTTAAATGATTTTTATAATGCAATATCTGGAACAACAACTCTCTAGATTGATCAAGGCTAACTTTCCTTTATTCCTGTTTGGGTTCTATGCTGTGGGAACTAAAGTGCTTTAATTTTTATAGACAAAAAACTTAACACATTTTATTTCACTTAACCTTCAGATGACAGAATAAAACCAGTATCTTCAAATGAAAAAAATCTGCAATCCTTTGAATGGCTTAATCAACAGAGAGCATTCAAGTTGAAGCTCAGTCTCAAAGAGCACACTGGTAACTATTGACCTCTTTTCAGTTTGTAAGTTGACATCTGGTACTGCACCCACACAAACAACCTCAAAGAATGAAGAGGCAGCTTAACTTTGTAGAATTGCAGCAATCAGAACTTAGAGTCCTTATCCAAACCAGTATTAAAAAACCTCCAGGTTCATAGAATAGCCTGGGAAGGGACCTTAAACACCATGTAATCCTATTCCCCCACCGTGGGCAGGGATACCCTCCACCAGCCCAGACTGCCCAAAGCCCCATCCAACCTGGCCCTGAACACTGCCAGGGAGCAGGCAGCCACAGCTTCTCTGGGCAGCCTGTGCCAGGGCCTCACCACCCTCACAGGGAAGAATTTCTTCCTACTATCTAATCCAAACCTCCCCTTCTTCAGGTTAAGGCCTTAGCCCTTGTCCTATCATTACATGCCCTTTTAAACAGTCCCTCTCCAGTTTTCTAGTAGGCCCCTTCAGGAACTGGAAGGCTGCCTTGTCTTCTCCAGGTTGCACAAAGCCCAACTCTCTGAGGTTATCTTATTATTTCATGAGGACAGCTATTGAGATTATGAATAACCTAAGAAGGTTTTAAGTAGATGCTATGAGTGAACTACTTCAGCAACAAGGCTCCACTTTACTAGATAATCAGTTAGAGATGTTGGCTAATTTTCAAAATACCTGAAGGTTTTCTTCTTAAGTACTTGACAGCTTGAGCCCTTGAGACAGCAATGGCTGCAAGCAATATAATCACCACAGTTCAAGGTTAGGTGAGGAGCTAGTGACAGCAGTGTTTCAGCACAGCAACCTCTATAATGATGTTTCAGACCTCATTCAAACAACTTGTCACTAGTTGTGAAGTCAGAGTCACATGATAGGCTGTGAGGCCAGCAGAACCCAACTCTGGGAATACCAAATATTTTCAACAAAGTTCCTTTCCATTCAGTAACTCCCACCTAACGAGCACACTGCTATAATGCTGCAATCACACAATACCAACCAGTTGGAAGCTCATCAAGCAGCTCCTGTCTTTCACAAATCCACCTCCATAAAGTCATCAAATCAGAGACTAATAAGGTTTCAGTCATACAGACTTGCTGTACTACCAACCTTTCCTTCAATTAGCTCAGAGATATTACAGATCTACGTTACTTTAGAAAAAGAAATCAGAGTTTTGGGATACTATCTAGACTAACACCTGTCTCCCCTTGCTTCACTGCCCTCCTCACCCCCCACACCCCCACACCCCAAAAGCTTTATCTTCAATATTAAATACTTTCACTGTTATCTTAGGATGAGAAGAGTCAGAAAAAGTCCTACTGGTTGTTCCAAGTCAGAAAGCAGAATCACTCTCACTGCTCTGGAGCAATCCAAGTGATAGCCCATATCCATTACAGGCCTAAAGACAAAGTGAGCATCCCTCCTTCTGCGGAAACTTACACCAACAAAAGATAAAATCTGAAGGATGCCTTTAAATGCTTAAGAAAGCAACAGGGGTAGGACCTGTTATTTGAGAAGTTGGGATCTGGCACTCCATCAGGGAGCATACTCCCTTGAGCAAGGTTCATAATTCACAAACTCAAATCCAATCAAGCAGGCAGGGAAGAACTTGTCTAAATTAATCGATTACCATTAAGCCTCATTCTTGCTGAAACTATCAGAGTCCCATTAGCAAAATCTCCATTCTATTATCAACTGCTATCAACTCAACTGATGCTGGCTTTTAGAGATGCTACTTGGCTGTTTTCATCTCACTTAGGCTCAAATTTTTTGGTTGTGGGGTTTTTATTATAATCTTAAAGACTATCCTGTTTTCTAAGATAGAGCACTCCAGTAGAAACCCCCAAACTTAGACAGTTATAGTGAATAAAACTATAACCTCTTCAAAAAAGCAAAGAACAAACCCCAAAACAACCCACAGTCTGACAAGGGGGTTCCATTAATTTATGAATTGAGGTTAAGCAGCATACCTTTCAAATCTACTAAATTGTCAGATTAGTCTGTAAAAAAATGTCATAGAAGTAATATGAGACAGCTGTACCAAGTAAAACAGGCCAAGCCTGCTTTGTCTCCTGCTACACTCTCATCAGCCTTATATCAGCCCAGAACCACTGAGTTGTTTTGTCTTCCTATCAATTTCTCTGTATATCCTACCATCTGATGTGTATCAACAGCTACTTTCCTCTATTCCACCCCTACTTGGCCATATATTTAGCACTTCCAGTGGTACCATTGCTTTGCTACATGGCCATTGGGAACTTTATAAAGTCCACATAATACTTTACTTAATGATATGTAAAGATCCTGAATTGTAAGACTTCTTTTCAGATTTGAAGTTAAAGGCCAAAAAGAATTACAGCTGTTAACCTCCTTTTACATATGCTTTAAAAAAAATAAATCAGCAGCTCACAGTGAAGTAAGTCTGAGGCTAAGATACAAACATCAGAAAGGACTACACTGTGCATCCACAAAGTCCACCTGCTCTAAGAAACATACATCTGAGGGGTTTATTTCTTAAATTGTTACTTCCATAGGACCCAGAAGTGGTGAGAATGTCCATGTACACAAGTTCACAGCAGAAAGCAGTGCTTAGAAAAAACAGTGTCTCTTTTTAGAATTCAAAAAGATTTATTTCAAAAATCCATCCAGGGCTTTCAAAGAAGAAACTCATTGCTGGTTCCTGATGCAGCTGCTTGTCAGCCCAAAGCAACACCACCTAATCATCCTACAGATCAGGCTGACATTTCTCCATAAAAGACAGTCCCTAATGACTCTTAAGCCACTATGGGTTCCACATAATCTTTGGAGATTTAGGTTGAGAATTTGTCTAATTTTTCCAAATACTGCACACTTCCAAAAACTCACAGAGCACAGCTATGGAAGCACTGCAAGACAGAGAATATTTGAACAATACTAGCCAACAGTAGCCCCCAAAGAGGCAGAAGCAAGCAAAACTGAACGAAATAAAAAGTGTCCCAGGCTGCAAATTTACCTCACCTTCACTGTGGGTATTCTCATCCTCCTCAGGCAGGAAGCTGCAAAACCAAGGATACTTCTAGCCCTGAGCAAGGAGGACTAGAACACATAGAACAGTTCACTTCACTTGCAATAAGAAAGTGGGGAGGTGGAGAAAATGAAAAACACTGCTGCTTTTCTTTCTTATACCTGGTCTCAAGCTTTCAAATGACTGAAGCTGGTACCTGTGTGAACTGTAGCAAAAAAAATTTAAAATAACCTGTAAGTTTCATAAATGGAGAGAAAATCCACTCCCAGTTTAACAGTGTGACCTCAGCCAACATCAAGCATATAAGCTGATGGTAATGCTACTAACATATTACCACTGAAAATGGGCCCAAGAAACCAAGAAACTATAACCTACTTCTGTAAATAAATACCTGATGTTTCCCAATGTCCCAGCTTAACAACTCAGTAAGATACTTTTGTGCTCAGCACAGTACCAGCTGAGAGGCCTCTCGGAAAGCATATCCTCTAGATCCTGAGCAAAACATGTGAAGCCAGCCAATCTGATTTCTGTCTTCCAGGAAGCATAAGGTTTCTCAGATGAACATGGAATTCTGAAAAAAGAATGAACCTGGACGAGTTCTGCAATTCAAAATTAAAAGTTCATCCTAAACCAAAGTGTCTCTGAAAGCATACCTTGAGGCACTCAGTCCTACGGTCTGATCGGTCTAGTAGTCATTTCGTGAAGGTTTAGCCAGCTCTGTGCCCTGTTTTGCATTGCTACACTCCACCTTCCAGACAGGACTTGAGTTTTTCCTCTTCACACACGTAACTGGTAAAAATTAGCCAGAACTCCAACAATTAACAAAGTTTTAGCTACATTAAAAAAAAAAAATCCACCCAAAAAAAAGCCTATATTGATTTGTCTAGAACACGAAGTTCGCCTCGAATCTTACCAATAAGAGACGGAGTGCTCCTATACTACCACCTTAACTCTTGTGTTTTTATCTGATGAAGCAGGCAGCACAGGAAAAGTGATGTTTATGTTGCTTTGGCATCAAAACTTGAGATCCACTACAGCTCTCCTCTCTACAAAAACTGTTATGAAAGTCTGTTCATCCACTGTTCTAAACTACTTGTCCATTCTTGTACAGTACTCACTGATCCTTTTTCAGATTAAGACACTATGGAAGAACATAGTATTTTTTGGGGAAGATTGTAGAACTGTTCAACTAGTTTTGTGTAACATAATCCAGTTATCTTCTCACCTTGCAGGAGGATATAATGAAGAATAGTACAGACATGAAAGCAATACCAACAGTTTTAAAAAATGGATAATCTCTAGGCAGACTCACAATTCAGAAAAGCTGTACTAATCTAGGACTGTACTCAACTGCAGTCAGTATGAAATATTAACATCCAAAATATTAAATATTTAATCCTACAAATAGCAAGCAAATCCATTCTAAAAGCGTATCAAAATCATGCATTCCTTATGCAAGCAGCTATTAACATATCCTACCAATTAATTCACATTCAACTTGGACAGGCAAACAACTGACGCACATTAAAGCACTGTTCTGGGGCTTTCATTCCTGAATCGGATGATATGTACACACACACATACAAGGTGAACTGTGAAACTATCTCACTGCTCATCTTAACAAGCAAATAAAAAACCCAGCATAGAAAACCCCAAACTGTTGTGGTGGAGTTTTGTTATGGCAACTCATCTTTTTCTACACCATCAGCTAAAAAGTTCTGGGCACCATGTGAAGGCTCTGAAGAGTCAAACACTGAAAACCTGACATAGTTCTGCCAGCAGCCTGCTATGACACTCGCTACCAAGCTTCCTGCATAGTTTGACAAGACGAATGTTACCACAGCACTCTGCTAAAGCAATTAGTTTATCCTCTATTGCAATCATACTGCAGGGACATGACACCTTCCCTAGTTCTGCAACCAAAACAAATTTCAGAACTGCATTACCATCCTCACTGCATCTGGGGATTGGCCACGATGAACCCTATTGCTAGGGAAAGCAGCTTCAACCTGAAGTTGAAGTTCCAGGGGAGGCTGTACTGAGCTCTGCTCCTCAGTGGAACCCTGCCTGCAACTGTTCCTGTTCATACCCTGTTGGTACCATATGGTGAAAAGAGCTGGAAAAGACACCATACCAGTAAGAATGACACAATGCGTGCTCATACATCAATAGCCTTTTCTGCCACCCCAGTCCCCCAAAAATGACACCACCCTTAATGAGGAAAGCATAACTGAAGTGTTCATACTATTAACAGTGACATCACATTTCATCACTTTTACTGTGTCCCACTTCCTCTTCCCTTTACTTTCCTCTCAAGACCTAAGCTGCAAATCTATCATTTCTGGTTCAAACCTTGCCTTTGCAGATACGCTTACCTTGGGATACAAAGACAAGAATGGGGCTCACAAAGCTTTCAGTTCTGAAGTGAATAGCTTGGACAGACCTTACAGAATATTTATGTCCTTCAGCCCCATAAGAAATCTAATACAGAACACTTGTGGGAGCCCTACTGGCAATATAGGAAAAAGGCTGAGAACCAAAGTTCAATGGAAATTAAAAGGATAAGATGCACGGAGCAGAAATAAGATGAAATCCAGCTTGAAGACACATAGGAAAAGACACCTTTGGGAAAAGACCCCAAATTATGAACATACCTAGTAAGAACTATTGTTTAAAGACTACAAAGAATGACAGAAATTGAGATTCAAGTGTTAAATACACTGCGCTATTACGGAAGCTATATGATTTGTGTCACAGGTAAATGAGATGTTCAGCTCTTTGTACTGCTGTTCCAGTCCCACAAGTTTCCTTGCATGCCCCTAAAATTGTTCTCTACCCTGGAGAAGTAATTTTCAGCCTTTCATAAAAAAGTTCAGTTTTATCCATTTTACTACTTCTACTATTAAACAGGATTTTTTTCCATTTTATCTCCCTCTTCCCCTGGTCCAAAATATATTGCTCTATCCTTCAAGGGATAGATGTTTTCTCTTAAAAGTCATCAAGCCCATCAGAGCAGAGATGGGAATTACTTTGAAAATCATCATGACCTTCAATAAGACAATAATAAAGACATTAACTGAACATCCACGAAAGAACTGTAGGTGATTATCCAGTGTCTCACAGGAGTATCATCAGACAGAAAAAGCCAAACTCAAACAATTTGAAAAAGAAGTTACAATCTTGTGTTTTAACTTCATGACCAGGTATTTATCTTAGGAATCAAAACTGGCCTTGTAATTATTTTATTTTACATGAAAATATAATGGAAACGGTGCAGAAATTATGTGAAAGTTATACCTCAAATATCCTTGAGCTATTTAAGTATTTTTTTCTATCCTTTTTCAGTCAGCCTTCATTTATATTAAGAATATATTCACCCCCTGATACGATAAATTTTAAGCTACTCTTTAAAGGTTCTCTTCTTATCTCAAAAAGACCCTAAGTGTGAAAACCATGCACAATTTTGTGACATAGAACTATATGAGCCTTCAGTTTCATGGCAGTGTCATCAAATATTTATTGCTACATGCAGCAAATTTCCTTTTCTTTTGTGGAGATATGATTGGAAAATCAGCCATCAGGTTCTGGATGATCAGGCTCTCCCCCCACCCTGGTTCAAAAATGGAAAACAATCAGACCCACAGAAATATACAGCATGACATCTGAAAAGAAAAAAAACATCCAACAAAAGGTGAAGTATTTGTGCTAAAACAAGCTTGGCACATGTAGAAAAGAATCCAAAGACTAAGAGCAAGAAACTGAAAGGGAAAGAACATATTTGATTAGAAGATTCACATTCTGTAGTTCTTATTTAAAAAAAAAAAAACACCAAACACTCAAACACAAACCATTTCTGCATGCAGAGTAGTAACTGATGAAGAGAATTGTTCCAGCAGCAGGTACAGTTCACTGTATGGTTCCAAAAAGCTTCAAACTCCTGGTGCCATGCCACTGCTGTCACATGGTAATAGAAGAGCCAGACTTCCAACAAAAATCACTTAAAGAGCACAAAACCTTTGAAAACTACAAATGCTGAAGAGGTGTGACTGCGGGTAAATGAGCCATCCTGAAACCTTCTGCACTATTCCTAGGGTGGCATCATCTTGTCCCCCGCTCCAGGTTTTGATTTATTAGACTGAAATGATATCCATTCTAAAAGCTTCAAAGCTACTTTGGGAAAAAAGTCTAAAAAGAGAAAGCTCAAAATGGTTATTTCAAGTCTTCTTCCCTGATATCTCTAACTCTGGAAGAAAATCTGCATGCCTGCTATTCTACTTAAATGCATTGGCTGGACTCCCATACAGCTCTGCTGTGGTTCACAAAAATAGAAAATCAAACCTTTTTTCTTGTCTTTCATGAAGGCTGCATCCAGAGAGCCAAGAGAAATGAAAAGAAGAAAATGTTCAACACTTCATAATGACTTGTTCAAAAACATGGGTGTAGATGACATTTGCTTGAGAATATAAGTTATTCCTCTTGAGCATTAAAAACCGTATTTATACAGTTATCCTGCTTTTATACCCAAGGATGAAGTGATGAACAGTGCATAGTAGGCCTAACTTTACACTGACACTGAGCATTGAAAAACCCTTAAAAAAAAAAAAAATCCAGAGAAAGTGCATGAAGAAGCACAGAACCTAAAGGTATACTGAGAAATACTCATCTTACTCCTCATCCTAGACAGGTTTTTCAGCTGATGACTCCACACCTGCTTTCTTCACAAGAGACCAGTATACAGTATATAAGCATCTGTGGGTCAAATACATCCCCTGTAATTCTTCATTGACTCAGAAATTACACTAGGAATGAATTCAATTTTAGAGTTCAAATTTTGAATCAAGTTACAGTCTGTATGCTCAGTAGAATTCCTGTTACAATACAGGTTGCTATTTTGTTGTAAAAATTCTTCATGGATGGAGACAGAAAGACAAGATAATCTTATAATACCGTTAGCTATTCTACACTTTACAATACATAAAACAATTTTCTTCCTTTTATCACTTCAGTTGAAATAAAAGCACAGCTATTAACAGAGCTCCTTCTTGCCAACAAAGATTTCTACTAGACTTATGTGAAAGGCACTAAGTGCTAAAAACTAAGCCAGTAAACTTTAAGGCTATGTACACCACCTATCAAAATAAACTACTCCACCTCAGCAAGTTACCAGTGATATATATCCTTTATTCCAGGGTTACTGTCACCCAGCAAGACACACTAGCACAACATTCACCTCTCTGCAGCTGTGCAATGCTGAGGAAACCAATTTGAGTCTACAAAAGTGGACTTAATTTGATTCTGATACATCCGTCTTGTAACTTTGTATTTTCCATGTACATTATCTGATTTTTGTCCCTTTAGGGTTATCAACAGCCTGTGTACAGCTGGTTCATGTACCCTCTGCTGCCTTGTCCTTGAGAAGGTTGTAATGTCTAGCTTTAACCATCAGGACAAAAATCACT
The DNA here is from genome assembly GCA_022605575.1 of Laterallus jamaicensis coturniculus. Classification (NCBI taxonomy): domain Eukaryota; kingdom Metazoa; phylum Chordata; class Aves; order Gruiformes; family Rallidae; genus Laterallus; species Laterallus jamaicensis. Next base: position 12,613,521 of record JAKCOX010000005.1, read on the forward strand.
CTCCCATTAAGTTTACATATGAAGGCATTAAATATTAGAACATCTTCATTTCTTCACACAGTCAAATAAAATAGTATTTATCTATAAGATTAAAACAGGAAGTTTCCTGACAAGCAGCGAAAACTTAAAAAGATAAAACAGTTTAAAAAGTTGAATTGAGACTTGGCATAACAAGATTTCTGCCTATATCTGCTAAGTCTATCTGGAAGAAAAATTGCCAAGAAGAAAATTAGCTCTTATACAGGCAGTCTCTCTCTTGTTTAGCAAGCCCTGAATTTCAAATTATAGTTATGGGCAGGTACCAAGCAGTAATTCCTCTAGAGGTTTGAACAGTGGCTGTGACAAGATTTACATAATTTAGGCTCCCTTTGGCTATGATTTCAAATAAATAGAACATTTCAGAAACGTGACAATACAGCCAGTATAAGCTGGCACCATAATAAAGAGAACTACTTCCACTGGTTGAACAGGAGAATCTCAGGCAGCCAACAAGCTTCAGGGAAGGCTTTTTATTGAAGGGATGAGGGATGTTAGTTGGTTTGGTTTTGTGGAAGAAATCTTAGCCAAGCCACTTCCATAAGGTCTCAAGATGAGATTTCCAGTAATACACAATTTTCCACTAGGACTAGCTTAGTGGAAGCCTTAAAATAGATATGAAATCATCAAACCTTATTAAAACCCGCAGCCAAATCCAATAGGCCATCTTATTTATCTGCCTTAAAAGAAAGTTTCTAGGTCCAAAATATAATATTAATAACAAAAGAATCTCAGCAAACTAACCCTTGCAAGCAAAATTTCAGTCCCTACACAGCCACATTTCCTGTGTCCAGTTCCAAATGGCAGATAGGCCTCTATTTTTAATCCTGTTGCCAACAAAAATACCACAACAACGAGCAGCAAACAAGTATGAAACACAGACACTCACTCCTTGCAACTCATCCACATCACCTGAGGAAACAGCAGCAAGGAAGAGACTTTTCATAGGCCTCAGTCAAGTCAAACAGCAGGTGATAAAGAACATGATTTTCCACCCACAGAGAACTCAGGCCTTTCCTCCTTCTTCTGTATCACTATAAGTAGTAGCATCAAAACCATCACAACCCACAAATACATTATCAGGTTGACTGCTCAGAACAGGTCACACATTATGAAAAATATGATACCTCAGAATATACATGGAGAGTAACTGCTAACCTGAGCTGATTCAAAACATCTGAACAGTCCAAGGATGCATCATGGCTTTAAAACCTTCCCCGGAACTGAGAAAGGTGACTAAAAGTATCTCCATGTTGCACTTAATACAAACACGTTGCTCTGAACACAAAAGGAGACCCATGATCTGTGAGGTTCACATACTCTTAGCCCAAGAGGCAGAATAGTAGACCAAGACATCTCCAAATTATGAAAATACAGACAAACATGTTGAAAAATTGAAGCTTACAAGGTTTCATCTATTTATCCAATGTTAAGAAAAAAAATGCCCTGCTTTCTAGCAGGCTTTTTTCATTTAAAGTTGGGAATCTATTCCTGCCATTTTGCATGACAATACCCTACATGCCATCAAACTACCATGGTTTGGTTTCAGCTCTTTTTTTTTTTTTAATTAAGAAACTGAACTAATGCAACACCGATCTACTGGGTTTGTCTTTCTGAATAATTTCTCTTTTTTCTAAAGGATCTCTCTCACTCATTCACATATGCAACAGTATTTTAAGGCTGTTCCACAAGACTGCTTTAAACTAGCTACACAACAGCTGGCCATCCCTGTCACATGCAAGCAACCACCACTTTAACCAGCTCATTACAGGATTTCCTAATACACATAATTGAAAATTCTATGGCTATTTTACCTTAATTATTCATGTTACAGGCAACAAAAAACCACCCCCAACTCAGTGATCAAGGGTTGCTAGTAAAATCAAAAACTCCTGAAGGTTAAGCATTGCCATTTTAATACCTAGACAAACAAATACTACAGAAAGTGCATTTTTTTCATTTAGAGATTTTAAAACTGACACAGTTCAAAGGACGTATTACTTGAATGTGGGATGCTGCCAACAGTACAGAGGAATCTGCAATCAAAACAGAACCAATGGCTTCCAAAAAAACCAATTTCCAAAGCATGCGTTGATACTATATGTACTGCATGGCAAAGGCCATCAGGGTACTCCTTCACACTCAACGTTATTCAGCTTTTGCCTCCACAGAGGTTATGGGCAGATAAGTAGAACACTAGACTTACTGCCAAGTGAACAGGTTATTGACTGGTACCACCTCTTGGAAAGCACCTAGATCCTTGTGTACCATTTCACAGTGAACTTGAGGTTACATAGAAAAGCAAGACTCATTTCTCCCACAGCCTCTGCCACTGTTTCTAATGATTTCATCTCACACTTGATTAGCTGATGTGAAGTCTGACTTTAAGAATTGCCTCGTGACAGAGAATAGTAGAAGATCTGGTCTAAATCAATGGTGAGAAGTTCTCTCTAAGCTTCTGATTCTCATTAGCCCACCAGCTCTGAAAAAGTCAAAGGTAATTATTGTACTAGTTATGCCTATCCTGTTGGTGGGATACAGATTCAAAAAGACATCTAGTATATCCCATAATTCAAACTTGGCACATTCATGTGGCAGCGTAAACTTTTTCTCTCCCATCACATTCCTTTCTAGAGCTTCCTCAAAATCTACACTTCAGCATGTTTCTGAATCCCAACAGAATGAAGCCAGGTGACCTGCTTAAAATAGAGCAGACACACGCAGAGGGGCTAAATCAACAGTTGCTGCTGCCAAAAAAAACCTTGCTCGGAGGTTTTACGACTTTCCTGACTGAAAGTGTCGGTCTTGAAAACAAGAGCCCCAGGAGAACAAAAAGAATTGCAACAGCAGTTTCACTCCTGTGGTGGTTCAGCCCCAAACAGTGGCTGAGCACCACAGGCTCACTCTCGGTGGAGAAGCAGACAGAGCCTCTGTGGGTTGGGATAAGGACAGTTTGCTGAGAAAAGCACTGTGAAAGGGGAACAATACCAGCCAGTTACACTCACACCCAGCAAAAACGGAGTACCTTACCGACCCGACGACTACAGGGTACTGCATGACACCATGACCAACCCAACAGCCCAGCTGCACTCCAACAGCCCTGGAGGCACTCAGGAGCATCCCTCCCCAATCAGCCCCTTTCACTGGGGGAGTGATGTCAGGTGGTGTGGAAAAAGCCCAGGCTGACTCAGCTCACCCGGGCTAACTGCTTGGGGAGGTTTCCTCTGGCCTGGACAGAACCAGGACACTCTAGTTAAACACCTGAAACACACTCACAGCATCACTAGGTTGGAAAAGACCTTTGAGACCAAGTCCAATCACACCTGTGCTCTACTAAACTGTATTATTAAGCACCTCATCTACCAGTCTTTTAAATACACCCAGAGATGGTGACTCAACCACCACCCTGGGCAGCCTGTTCCAATGCCTGATATCCATGGGGGACGTGACTCCATGGAGGACTGGGCTGGAACAGTCTGGGCCTGAGCCACATTCTGTGATTTTATGACTGCATCCCACTGAAGTGACCCATGCTGGGGCAGCTGGGGAAGAGATGGAGACCCTTGGGAAACTGGTAATAGCCTTAAAATCACTCCTGATGAAAAAAAAAAAAAAAAGGCAAAAAACCCCCAAAAAGCAAGCAGCTTGGCATTATTCCAAGATTAAATAATTTCAATTTCTGGTCTCATTTGGAATATTGTACTCCTACTGTGTTTTATGAATGAAGTTTCTCAAAAGCAGTGACTGTCTGTCTGTCTTTTAAAGATCTCAGACAACTGAAGCTCTTGTTTCTAGTCATCTACTTTTGTAACTTTGATCTGGGGAATTACACGATCCTAACATAAATGTAGCTCTATAGACTACAGAACCAGTCTTTAGTAACAGCCTCAGTCATCTGGCATGTGTTTTTGAAGAGCTTTTGGAGGTTTTTTTTTTAATGGCTTAATAACAGGAAAGTTGACCTTATCAAGTCCTTTATGTTTTGCTCTCTTCTGTATAGCCATTCTAATTTTCAATTCTGTTATTTCATTTCCACTGCCATTTTAAAGTGTTGCACAAACTACAGAAAAGCTGAAAAAGCAAGTATCTGTCTCTGGCATCAGGAACATGCTGTTTAGGCAGTCACATCTAGATTCCCAAAAGCAATACTTCAGATATATTAGGCAACTACATATTGATTTATTTAGTCAAGAGAAGTTGAAAAGACTAAGTAACTGAAACATACACTAAGTGACTTCAAAATTACTATGTGCTACACTGATTTAAAAAAAGTAATTTTAAATAATAACTAAAATAAAAAAGCCCTCACAGTTTATGACAACAATCTAATATCTTATTGCTCCTTAAAACATACTAGAGATGCCTGAGTATGATCTAAAGAATTTTGATGGTTCCTGGTCTTAGTAGCTAGCTATACACACACACACACACACAGCCCAAGACTCAAAATTGTTACAAGCTTTCAACTCAGATGCACAATCACAAAGTTAGAGCCTATATTAAATTCAGTTTCTTCCAACCAAGCCTTGTGAGAAGCCCCAGTGTCCCACACTACTCTTCAGGGCTCAGCCTCAAGACGAGTTAGAAATCCTCCACTTTTGTTGTCTTCACATTAAATAGGCTTTTGTGAAGAACAACATTGAAAGCAGCATCTAGTCTAGCGTTACCATGCCAAAGACTATCAGTAGGGTATGTATGTGAAGTGACATCTAACCAAAGATAGCAGGACAGTTTCACCACTTGCCACTATTGCTAAACAGAATTTTAAATGATTCTAAGAAAGCAATCAAATCTTCTGATCCTGGCTTTACTCTTTTGAGCTCTCCACTGGAGGTAGGAAGAAGCACAGTATTTTATACATGAGGGAATACTTTCTTTCCAACAGAAGTAAGCATACAAACTAACTACAAGAAATGAATCATTTCAGAAAGACAAATTCTGCAACTCACAATTTTTCACAAGATAGATGAGAACACTTCTCTGACCCAGGTCAGAATCATTAAACAGACTTACTGTAATGGTTCAGATTTTGGATGCCTACCAAAGACAAGAGGGAAGACACCATTTTGAAAAGCATACAGTGAGAAAGCATTTTCATATTCACAAGTTATAAAAACCAACCAAAGCCCATTTATTTCATTTAGACTCCCTCGGTGCTGCTGAATGCAATAAACTACTTGCTAAGTTTTCCTTCCACAGAGAAAAGAAAAATAAACAACAGAAATGAAAAATAAACAAAACAAAATAACAAACCACCAAAAAAAAAAACAAACCCACTTCCATCTACTTCCCTGAAACTGGTTATCTTCCAATCATGTTCACCCATCCCTCTTCTGGAGACAGTCTTTGAGGTACCACCTCTGCTTAATTGTTGGTCTTGGATATATAAACCTGAATTGTGTTGATCAGATAAACTGCTAAAAGCTTCCACTTGTTAGTTTTCCAAGATGGACCCTATCCTAAATGATAAATACCATATGAATTTTTATATTGATTCTACAAGAAAAAGGTTATTAATATACATGACAAAGACAGAGTACAGAGTTTGCACTCAGGCAAACGACTCACACAATTCAAGAGAAACTCCCAAGTTCCTCACCTAACGAGCAACAACTGCAGTTCCACAAACAAAACCATCCAGGGTGATTGACACTGGTAGGGAAGAACCTTACAGAACAGACTACTGTGTATATCTGCGAGCAGAAACAAAGGACATCTTCAAGCTACAGACTGTTAGGCAGCCAGCACAGTCAGAGAATGCAAGAGATTCCTCCCACTTGCTCTAACAGCTGCTCAAATAGATGTTTCACAACTATTTCAGCATGAACAAAGTCTTATTGAAAGCTCACAGCCCCACATACTATGTTTACATGGAAAATTGAGGGGAAAACAATTCAAAGTTGCAGGTTTGAATTTTAGAAAGTTCTCAGGCAACGAATGCAGGATGGCCAATGCAAAGTAAATTAGTAGTTTGCCCATGACAGCAAAACTTCTGATGCAACTTAAGAGAAAAACAATAGTTTGCACAATTTTAAAACCAAGGATAAAACTCTACATTCTCCTCTGGCCTGAACTTGGAACAAAGTGCAATTCATATCACTGTTAGATAAGTAATTTTGAAGCAGTGCTTTTCCCATTAGACTACAGCTTTCATTCTACTGAAATTATTTATTCTCACTTTACCAGAGGCTTAATTAGAAGAGTAGAAGAAAGGGATATTTGGGTTTTTTCAAAACTTACTTAAAAATATCACATACCTAATAGACAGTAAAAGCATTCATAATTACTGCATATATTAATGACTTGGTTGGAACATACCACGAAAGGTAGGGATACTGCACATTTTCATTACCCTTAGTATTACTAGCTTTACTTGTACACAAAAGGAAGTCAATGGGTGCAGCTCAGTGGAGTGCCACAGGGCCAGGGGGCAGGGGGAAGTGCAGGAGTTACACTGGGGCACACATTTGGGCAGAAGTCTTTTCACTGCAATCGATTTGGTTGGTTTATTAATAAAACTGAAAAGAAGCCTTCCCAGGATCAGCAATTCATTTCTATGTGCTAGTGTATTATTTGGTCTGTATATGTAGATTTCCAGGGGTGATTTCCCAGCTCTTGTCAAGGACATGAGAAACCATCTTGCTTCACTGCAGTGTAGGTCTATTCACATAGCAATATCCTTATGAACTCTGACAGGCAAATCCTGTGGAAAGCTGATTCCAAACAGTAGCTGCATTATTTCTATTATCTTCTCACAAAGCAAAAATATCTTACTGCATCCCTAGCTAAATCTGCAACCACTAGGATTGCACTCCATGACTTTTTAAAAATATATCCATTTTTCACATGCCAAACTCACGGCTATAATTATCCAATACCCTTTTGAAGTATCTTGAAGAAAACAAGCCTGATGACACGTCGAGAGCTGGACAGTAACAAATGGTAATAGACCATCCCCTTTTTTAATATTCTGGTGTTACCTGAAAGTTTAGAGAATAATCTTCCCCAGAACAGACCAGGATACCTTATCTGTGCCTGGGAAACTGCTACCTGGGCAATTTTCCCATTTTCACCTGGTCATTTTTAGAATCTCTCTAAGTCTAAAACAGATTGCTTCCAGAGGAAGGGGGGGGGGGGGGGGGGGGGGAAGGAATAAAATTCTCTCAAGGTAGAATTTACCTGGCTTCTAAATAACCTAGCTACTATGAAATACTGGGCTAATACCCTTTCATTTTACAGTCTGGTGAACATCACAGCAAACATACACGTACATTCATGTATTTGCTGAATCCTTAACCACCTCTCCTCAATCCTTCCCACAGCCCTCACAAACGGGCTGATTCTTCATTCAACAAACCCTTATCTGCTGTTCACTTGTTCTACTGTAAGAAAGAGGATGTGACTGAAAAAATATAGGACTCCATCATCACATGTGCGGGTTTTACAGTGAAACTCATTAGCTTCACTGAAGTCACAGAAGTTACTTTGATATCATAACCAGCATAGCACAGAAAGAATTTGGGCATAAAAGCCAAAAGGAACATGAGGGAAACTAACTTTCCATTGATCAGGGAGGTAGCTGAGAGGTGTAGTATCTTCTTGATCTGAGCAACTCAGTTCTACACAAAGTGAAACAACTGAACAAAATGGGATGGGGGTTTGTAGGAAGCATGCCATGCAAAGCCCTACTCTTGACACAAATCACAAGTCACCACTTCATTTATCAGGAGGAGAGACTGAGAAAAAACACATTTCAATAAATGAACAATTACATTAACAGCACACACCTCTCATATTCAGCATGACCCAAAGCATTTAGGTACTTTGTTTAGATAAATACTTCAGATAGTTTACAGGGGAAAATAGCATAAATTTGAGAACTTCAGTTAACTGCCACCACCATGGAGAAAGAGGCAGGATAACTATTAAGTTTAAAGCAATTAGCTTCGTGAGTAAATTATAAAAGTGCACCAAGAAATAGGGCAAGCTAAAATGCTTTTTAAAAAAAACTCCTCTGTCCTCAATGAATTACAAATAATACATTTTAAAAAAGAAAAAAAAACCAACTCTGTCTCTAAGAAGCACTTGCCATTGTAATTCTAGAACCATCAGCAGAACAACAGAATCCCCTATTTCACAGTGTCCCAAAAACTACAGTGACTGCAGTTTATCACAACACAGCACCTTGAGGAATACATAAACAAAATAACTGGTTAAAAAAAAATTTCATTGCAGAATGTAAAAATGCTCATGGTTTGCAGCACATGATAACATCCCTGACCTTAATCAGACTATTTTAAGCCATCTCTGAACTTGGAGTAAAGAAAAACCAGTAAATTATTTTTTAGAACCTGGTCTGACAAGCGGTGAGATACTGTCTGGCGTAGGGTAAGACACGCGCCGGGCCAGCATGCTTTTAGACCACCCCCTCACCATCACTCGGATGGAAAGCCAGGAACTCTCTGGCATTTCTCTCATACCTAAAGGGAACAACAGAAACAACCCTTGATTCACTCACACAAATTTTGCAAGCTTGAGTGCTGGTTGGTGATGCTCTCTCGCGTGTCTACTGTGGTTTCCCTCATCAGTGGGCGCACACACACACACAGAAACTCAGATACCTGCCTTGGAAAAGCAACATGTTGCAATGCCACCCTTATTTTCTCAGGCCACCATTTAGCACATGAAGGGAAAGCAGTCTGCTGCATGCTTACAGAACCTCATGGACTAGCTGATGGAAAGAAAATAATCTCAAATCACTTAGAGCGAAGATAATGATTCTCTCTAATGTAATCAGCATGCTGCTTGGAGCACAAATTTACTGTGGTACTTGCAGCAGAACGGACAAAGCTCATCCAGAATAGTACATACCCAAATTACAATTTGCATTTAAAAAAAAGGCTTCTCAAAACAAAGTCACTGAATGATGAGAAAAAAAATTCAAATTCCTTTTTTTTCAGATTTTCTGTGGATATTTAACATTGATTTTTCCACTTCTAAAATCCAGTTACCAGGAAGATTAAACTTACACTCATTTGTTTATATTAAAAAGTATAAGATGAAGACATAAGACACAGCTTAATTAAAGATCTAGAGATTTTCCATGTTTTCAATCTTTACATCCTGGTTCCCTGCAGATGTCAAGCACTGCAATGGAGCAGAGGGTCACGCTACAATCTAAAGATGGAGTAGATCTGGAGCAACTCTTTGGGGCAATAAGTACAACACAGCAGAAGACAGACTGTACAAAATTGCTAGTTTGACTTGCCCAGGATAGAAAGGATACTACAAATAATTATGTAAAAGCTATCTTCATTCCCACCTCTGTCCTGCACAAAACACTTGCATATACCAAACCCAGAGGCCATCAGCTCAGAAAGTGCTCCAAGAAAACAAATTAACAACCTCACCCATCCCCATCACCACCTGATTCATTAAAATCTTCCTTCTCTTTTGTACAACTGCCCAAATTAGAAATATGCATAAGTGACAAACTTCAAAGAGGAGAGATAGGGAAGTTGTCAACAGAATAGTAACTAAAAAGAGTGATGAAGAAAGCTGATATATTTTCCTGTCACTCTGTGAGCATTTTACACATTACAGTTATAACATCAGTGGTCTTTGCCTATTATGCCTGCGCCTCATGTGGCATTAACAGTTGCAGATCTACTGGCTGAAGTCAAACTGAACTAATTTAAAACCAGTCAAGGTTCAGCTGCCTTTCTGTCCCCTGACACACTTTGAGCATTTCAGCCTTTTGGATGACAGTGCTTAAAACCACAAGACAGAGGGCGTTATACTTTTTACTGCCAAGGCTACAAAAGAATGAAAGTAAAACCAAAATTAATACAACGTGATATATGAGCCATTTTTTTTATCCACAGCAAAATTAATAAATCTATTTCTTAAAAATGCTATCACTAGTATAAATGTCCCCTGAGCAAGCACTTACTCACCTGGTACAGCCCCTGACCTTCAAGCAAAACCACACCTGTCATATCAATGTATTTGTGCCAAACCTGGTGTTCGATACCCCAGTTGTACAAAATACTGCTGGCAATCTATGAGTCGACCTTTAGCTTTAATCTTCCGCTGTTATTTTTCTAGATGGAATACAAGACCTGTGCACTTTGCTGTTCCAAGTAGTTTTTTCTTCAAAGAGTTTTCTTTCTCTGTTCACCAACAGCAACATGTTTTGTTTATAGGGTTTTCATTCTACCTTTATACTTTCACATCCATACATTTATAAACTGCATACTAACAACTAAAGATTGTTTTATTTGTCAGTAACAAATTTTAAAATAACAAACATCTAATTGTTCATGGGCAGATCAGAGTATGAATTCGGCTTCCCCCAGAAGGTTCCCAAATTGCTTTGTACATGAAATTAGACAAACCCCAATAAGTATGGCTGAAGAGACCTAAAACTACAAAATCCTTATTGAAAGAGGTTGCCACATTTTCCATAACATGAACAACTAATGCTTCTATCCTAGACAGATCAAAGCCAAAATAGAGAAGAGGACTTAAAAAAAATAGAAAGAGCAAAAAAATAAACCCACAACCCATAGACAAACAGAAGGTGCAGGCAGGTAACAAGAGTTGCAACAGCATCACTTCATTCATTAATTCTGTATACAATTCCTGGTAACAGAATTACTAGGGGGGAGTTTGTTTTGTTTTGTTTTTCCTAGAGTTTCTTTTGCAACATCAAGCTCATCTGTGTAAGCTGCAGCTTGTTACCTTCTTAGCCATCCATGGCTTCATGCTGTCCACCAGTTCCCAAAACAGACCCAGTTATGACTGCTATTCTTTCTTCTGTAAGCAGCTGGAGGATTTTTGTAACCAATTTATTATTTTGACAGGTATTTATGTGACAGCTCATTTGCATCATAGTATTTCTAATGTTTAGCTGAAAAGAATTTATTTACTGAATTTCTTTCCAGGGGTACTGAGAGAGAACTGATCAAGACAAGAACACTCACGCTTCAGCAGAGGCATAAGCCGTGGGGAGAAGAAGTTAGTCTCAGTGTAATCCTCAAGAAACAGGTCAGCATGGAGCCTTCATGAAACTAAAAGTCTGCTATTCCACAGGCTTCTTACTTCAGGGCAACAGCACCAGACTCTAGGGCTATGGCAGGCCTTCCCAAGCCACCCAGGAGGGCTGGTGGGGCAGAGGTCTCCCACCTGCCCTGCACACGTTAAACCCTGCTCCACCCTAGGGAAGCCTCAGGGAATGGGAGCACAGTCCAACCCGAGGGATGACCTCAAAGCAAATATTTGCCTTTCTCCCAGACAGCAAAAGCCAAACAATACTCCTCCCGCACTGCCAGCTTGGCTTAGTCTTGGTCTAAAAGACCTTTTGGGTAACAATTCTCCAACTTGGAATTAGGGGACTAACTGACTAAGATGGGCAAGCCTGACACTACATATATCTTCACGTTCTTGATTTGAGGAGTTGGAGGGGGAAAAAAGGAAGAGAACAAAGGAAACCTACCCTCCATGCACACTTCCTCTCTGCAGTGCTCGCCTCCCAGTCATAAACAAAGCATAATTACAGCTCTCTCCCATGATTTTCACCCAGCCTCTAAGTAGTAAAACAAGTTAGCAGAACAGAGGACAAAAATAATGCAACTGTATTCATACTTCAGAAGGGTTCAGCACCTTGAATTTTGTGGTTACTATGAGCAGAATTTTAACACAATACTGTCATTCTTTTTGCAACAGCTTTAAATTTTCTAATGTTTCCTTGATTGAAAATTAAATTTAGGAATCCACTAAATTTGAGATCCATAAGCTTTTCAGACGTTATCAAGAAGCGCAGATTTAATTCCATACCCTGTACTTAAAGTAAAGAAAGCTCAAGAGCTTGCTGTCAAATAAGCCAACACAAGTAACAGCAAGTTCTAGCAGTAAGGTCACTGACAACACACACAGAACTATATGTAACAAATTTGCATTGTTTTAGCAGCAAGAAAAGCTGCAGAAATCTTGTGGCTGCTGCCCAATGAGTCTTCACTTCCAAAAATTAAGAAGTGCTGTGCCTAGGGGTGAAAGTTGGCTGGCGTTGTAAGACAGGCTACTGACTTAGCTGGTTTGCTGAAAAATAATGAGGCTCAAAAGGTTAAATGGGTGTTAAATTTGGAGCAGATTGTTAAAATTTGATTTAGAAGATACAGTATTTCTTACTGCATGGCGAACGATGAGTAGGTGTTGAAGTCATTCAACCTCTTGAGCAACCAGGCTCTTCAAGTAGATGGAACAAGTAATCACAGTTTGTGTGATTTAATAGTTTGCATCCTTACAACATCTAACACACTTAAAATATTTCCCACAAATAATAATTTACTTCAAAAATGTGATAGAGAATTAGGTCATTATGTTAGCTATTTGTCTTTCTGTCTTGATTAATAGTTAGGGATAATTATTGTAACATACAATATTAAGAATCACAAAATGTGTCTAACTTAATTGTCCCTTAAAAATTGAAAGATAATACTGATATGCCTAGAAACACTGAAATTATATAGCATCTGAAACACAGATCACATGAAAAATAAGACAGTACAGTACTAAGTACAAGGTAAGATGGCTAGCAAAGTTTTGTTGGGATGAAAATGAAGATGCTGGACAAAACGTGAGGGCAAAAAGAACTATAGGGGAAAAGAATGCTAGGAAACAGATGGAGAACTGTGAATTTCACACAAAACTAGAAGACAGAACCACTCCTCCCTCAAGCAGCAAGGAAAGCCAACTGATTAAAAGAATCAAAATGGCAGAAACAAGGAGAGCTGACTTAACTATATCAAGTCCCAGATGAAGCAACTAGTTTAAAAGAACAGGCTGAAGAGATACTGTCCCTGCAAGATAATGACGATTAAGCCCAAGTTAGGGGTTAAATAATATCAGGGTAGAAAAAAAATCCCGTTTGAAGCATTCATGAAACAAGTGACCCTGCACCTGTAGAAAGGATCATACATCTAATATTGGATATATGGCGAAGTGGTCCAAGTGCTTACCACAGAGAACGCATGTTCCTTTAGGAGCTCTTCAGGTTTAGCACCTCTGGCAGAGAAGCCTGGCAGCATTACACTTCATAAGCATTTCTTCCTCTCTGTCCATTTAATGACTCTGCTACACACAGCAAACTGCATTTCCAGGTCTCCCAGAAATCGGGAAAAAATTAGACGCTACAAAGTACAGTATCTGCCTGACTTTATTCATTTTGAATAGCAACTTACTTAATTCTTCCTTCATTTACAGCAATCATTGCTCTACAGGTCCAATCATACACTTCGGCACTATCCAACTGGTGCAGACAGTATGACCCATTTAACAAATCAAACCCATTTCAACTGCAATTTCTCCAGTTCTGCAGGAACAGGACGAACGGTTACTCCCTCCTACTGAGACAAGTCAGTATGCAGAGGGATCGCTATTACAATACACAGCAGGGGGCCTGCTACCAGTGAGGGAAAAGAACTGTAGAAGGTAAATATATATTTTCAAAAAGCACCCTTTAAGACATGACTCTGCATATATTCAAACTCCAACTCAGCAAGAAAAGAATCCTTTACAATTATTTAGATATTTTACCTTCATCACCTAATGTTGCTGCTTCTCTAGGTGCCTTTCTTCACTGATCCTTACTCTTACCCTATGCTTTATGTTAGCCAATGCTATTCACATTCAAACCCACAAACCAAAATATGTTCTAAGTTAACCAGTCATGACTGTTGAAGCCTGATTTAACAGTGCATTCATCTCCCACATGGCAACCACAGTAAGTGCTTCCATTGTGTCAGAGTGTGTTTCTGCATCACTCTATGAAGAGCACCAAAGAGGGATGAGTACCACGATTCAATTCCTAGAAAACAAACCACATAGCTAGTTTGGTGTTCGGCTTTCAGTCAGTTGCAGCAGCAAATTCTAAGTGCAACTGAGTCTATTAGCAACAAGGAAGAACAAAAGGAACAAGGTCATTTCAAGAGCTGAAAAGGCTATCAAGTTAGCCTGAGGCAACCAATACCTGTGCAGAAACAAGTACTTAAAATATTACTTACAAAATGTTAGTAGTGTTGTAACCATCACAGCTATGCAGTTTTAAAGGTAGTTCTGTTCTATACTTCATTTTGCTGTTGGTACATTGCAATGAAAGATCTCTTTCAAGCCAGTGACAATATAAAGACTTTCACTGCTTTTATAATTTATTTTTTTTCCTCGAAAAAGAATTTACAACTAGAGCCATTAGCAGGCCTAAAAACTTGGTCTGAGAAACTGAATGCTTATAAATAGTCCTTGGAAATGTTCTTAATTGATCCAGCCAATGATACCAGATTCCTAACTTAGCACACAAAAAAGCCCTCTTTTCAACAATTTCAGTATTCATGTTCTTCTTGGCTTATAATGATTACCCCTCTTTCTCATTTATCCTTGATACATTTGATGTAATGAAGCACATAAAATTTTATCTTTCTGTTCAGTACATATTTCTAACCTTTATAAATATTATTCAGGAGACACTTCACTTTCCATTTGCCACTGCTTTATACTTTAGTCTTATCCTTGAAGAAATAACCTAGATTCTTTCATTTAATCCATTTTATGACATATGAAAAACAAGCATTTTAATGATGTGGAAAACTGTCTCTCACCCAGTTAGTTCAATCTATAACTTTAACAAGTTTTGTACTATTTGGACATTTTTCTCACTGGAAAGAACATTTAACATAATCAGTTTGCATACAGTATGAGCACACTTCATCTAAGAAATCAGTGTAACACTTATTCAGCGATATTGAATTTAAATTATCCCATCTCAGATGTTTCATATGTTAAGGGCATCACCCTAAAAACCTTAACCACACAGTGCTCTCAGTGAAGTCAAAATGAATGACCTAGGGGAATAGTTTGGAGAGTGTTAAACCTTATCTGCCTCAGTTATTGTAACCTCTATTACTGGTAGACAAATATGAAATTACAGACAAAGTATAAGCTGATATATTGCTGGCATCAAGTTATTAAATAAAAACCAATAGATTTTCTTTGGTACAGAATTTTAACTAATAAAGCAAGGTGGACAATCATATAAAACATTCATATGAAGTAAGATGGCAAGAAAATGTAACTGTGCAGTAACATACATCCAACCACAAAATCTGATGTCATCAAAAAGGACTAGAGGACAAGATAACCCACAGCCTGCAATACAGTCATCTGTCATGACATGAAGTAATGTTATTGTTGGCATCATGCACTACTCCAAATAACGTTTATGGGCTAGATTTCCTCAAATTTGCTATCCCTCAAGTCTGCAATTCAAAAGACTGACACTAACATACACTCATCTTTAAAATCTTTGAAAGAAAAACGATATATTGACACCAACCAAGAAAAAGATGCCTGAACTACACCTTCAGACAGCTCTGCTTAAATACATTTGCTTAATGGCAAGTTAAACAGAACTAAACTTGGAGAATTCAAAGTTTGCCTAGCCAACATTAACTATGAATTAGAATATAATATACTCTACTCTTTTGCATAATACAGCCTACCAAAACAGTTAGTATTATGGTATTCCAAAAATACCCTCATTCTTTACATAATTTTTTTTTTAAAAAAAGAAAGGGCATTTAAAGATAAGCCCTGTGAAGTGCATCAAAGGATACTTTTTGAAAGAATATTAAGTTACTACAGAAAAAAATCTCTTCTTTACATGTATGGACTTTTAAATTTTACTCTACCTACTCTCCACATCTGAGGGTTTTACCAGTTACAGGGAAGTTTCCAAACACTGTTCTCAGCCAGTTTTTATAGGTGCTTCCTGACCAAGAGAGTAACAAAAACTTAAATTGCTTATTGAATTGGAGGGACAGGTCATTGTGCTGCATTGGCTGAGAACCCAAAGGTGTTTAAGGAAGCTTACTGAGGTGTCAGCTCACTGAGGTGTCAGCTCTAGAGCACAAACTGTGGTTCTGTTGCAGGGGACTCAAGATAATTATTAGATTTCAGATGAGAATGTTAATTCACACGGCTAGCTAGTATTTGACAAGCCGTATTCCATTTAGAGTGATGTAGGTCCAGCTATATAGAGGGGAAAGAAGCTTGGGGGTAAATGGCATAATGAAGAGATACACACCGTTCCCTTTTGTCACACAAAGCTAAATAGAAAGCAGGCTGTGTTACCTTCTCCTGATCTGGGGAACTCCTCATGAAGATGGTCTGGCAAGTCCTAGCTGGTGCCCATGACATCCACAGGTCTTGGGGATCAAGGGGTAATTGGCCCAAGGCCAGCAATAGCTATGGCTTCAGATCTCACAACCCAGAAAATGAGCAGTAATGTGGGAATTGCTGCCCAGGAAAACACACACACACACCACCTACATACATCCTTGAATCTTCCAAGGATTCTGTTACTGGTTAATTGAAAATTCTGTGTACTCCAATTCTACTTCTTCCCAGTTTGTAAATCTTTGCTTACTTATCGGACTAGAAAGTGTTCCTATTTCAGGGTGGGGAAAAAAAGCCTTCCCCCTCTAATTTTAGGGTTTTTTTTATTTTGAATTGGAAAAGGTCATTCACAACACAAAGTGCTGGGAATACATTAATGCAAGGGAATGAATCAAAATGGGAACATTGGCTCTAAACATTTCTAAAGTTTAATTTATTTTAAACCATTGCCAGAAAGAAACATTTTTTCCCCTTGACATTATTCTCCAATTCACACTTAAGTATGTCTTCTATAATTCTGAAAGGCATAACAGCAGCAATATATCAAAATGAAAGCTGCAGTTTCAGATATTCCATTTCCCTATTTTTACAAGCCACAACAATATAACTTAATAGGCAAGAGCCTGATTCCTTCAACAGTCCTCTACTCACTTTGGATAGGAAAATACATATTCCTGTACAAGTACAACACTTGAATATTTACAGTTTTGGAACTCCTGCCTGACCAGGAAGAAAAGAGAAGCAGCCAGCAACATTTTAGAACAATACTTCATCAAAGAGATATTTCACACACTGTTCCATATTTCACTAGTTTTTCTAAGGAGAAAAAAAGAAATAACCTGCTTTGTGAAAAACAATAAATATTTAGAGACTCCCTTTGGAGGAAACTTTAAGCAATAAATAAAGATCACATACAAGACTCAATGCCAGGCCTCTTTTTTTTTTTTAAGCTACAGAGCACTAAAAATTACTTCCAGCTCCAATTGAATATGCTCCTAACTTTGAACAGGCCAAGTTTTAATACGTTTTACAAGATATTTTATCTACTCAATATAAATTGGGAGAGGCATAGAAAGACAAGTTTAGAGCTTTTAATCTGCTATCAGCAAAGTCCCATCATTCCACCAAAATGCCATTTTGCCATTGTTGGCATGTTTTGGTGTCTATCTTCAGGACTGTCCTGAAGTCAACAGTCACAAGTTCGGTGGCCCCTAGCATCTGGACCAAAAGCCTATAAACTTCTTGCAGGGAAGGGAACTGCTTACTGACAAGAAGCTAGAAGGGCACAAGTAGGAATAAGCAGCTTAAAATAAAAATAGGTAAAATGCAGAATTCAGTGCAAAACTGCCTGTAGTGGCCTCTTCCATGAAGCCAGGAGATAATGGAGGCGTGTGAGGCAATAAATCCATTCTAGTCGTCACCTACACAATCCTCATTCATGATAAGCAGGGAGAGATGAAATAAAGACCAGAGAACACATGAAGATCATGGAAGCACAGTTCACATTGCCTTAATCAGAAATTCTAGAATAAGTACATTTGCTTCTGTTGCTGACTTATTTTACCCTGGAACGTTTACATACAAACCATGCTGCTTTCTTCATAAGAGGCAAGGCTTGCTTTCAGGTGATGCTCTCCTACACAGTGGGCAGGGAAGAATGTTTTAAAACAGATGACTACAAATGTCTGGTTTAGAAATACAGCTGAGCAGTGAAACCATCACCATAAAGATTCTCTCAGCTTCGAGCTTTACACTCAAAGATAAACGCCTTCATAAAGGAAGGTGGGGAATAAGGCATAATTAAAAAAAAGGAGTAAGCAATTAAGAAAATCAAGTAACAAACTAATTATAATTTCACTTTCTCTCTCTTTTTTTTTTTTTTTTTTTTAACTTTGTGTTAAGTTAAAACATGTACCCAAAACCCCTTTTGAAAAAGAACTGGAAGAATACACCTCCACTCGCAACAAAAGGATGTGTAGAAAGAATCCTGCAGCACAGAGATGAAAACATTCAAATTAGCTTGCATCTATACAAAGAAAAATCTGGATTCCCTGTTATTTAGTGACAGCTAAAGAAACCACTCTGAATAATATTACCAAAACGTCTTGAGTTTTGGAAGATGACAAAATTGCTACCATTAGCAAGGCAGATATAAGTCAACTTATTTCCAGCACCAGCAGAAAGAAACTGAAGACATTTCTCTCCAGACAGCAGCCTGAACTAAGTTTTCCAATGGAATAATTGAGATGTAAATGTGAAAAGCATAGATGGTTTGCAGACTGAGACAAAAGACATCTGCTACAGATCAGGGGTGTGGAGGAGCACAGGCACTGGAAAAAAGTCAGTCTCCACAAGCAGAATAAAAGAAGGCAAATAGTGTGTTCCAGTCCATGATACTCTTGATCCTGGTCTCTCAGTGCTTTAACCAGTCTTTGTGTTCATTTAGCCTGGCTGAGCAACAAAATAATGTACCACTCCAAGCTCAAACCCAACTCTTTCAGCCTGTCTTCACAGGAGAGTTGCTACAGCCCTCTGATCATCTTCATGGCCTCCTCTGGACCCGCTTCAACAGCTCCATGCCCTTCTGAAGTTGGGGGCCCCAGAGCTGGATGCAGTACTTCAAGTAAAATGAGTTCTAGTGAAGCAATTTCTGAGCATGCAACGCATGAATTGGCATCAGGCTGAAACACAAAAAGAAAGTCTGTTCTATCAGGAAAACAGCACCATCAACTGGGTTGCCCAGACTGGATCAAAGACTACCAGGAAAATTCACCAGCTCTGGCAGCAGCCATGGGAACCTAAACCATGAAGGGAATCTGAGGAAGACCACTAGCAAATCTGAGGACAGCTACATGTGGAGATTTTCTCTCTACCATTTGTCCCCACGAACACTAAGATAAAATTTAAACCCAAAAACCAAACCCAAGCACCAATAAAAAAGCCTACCACACATACGTAAAGCACTGTATCTCTGCAAATTCTCAGAGGTGGAAGCCTGCCCCAGATGCTTTTCTCTCCTCCTCCAGCTTCAGGGTTTCCAAAAGTGGTAAAAAACTATACTGATCTAAGTCATATCAGAGCGGAGGGTAGAGGACCAAGTCTTTGTGTGTTCCATGACACGGAAGGAAAAGAAGTTCTGAACATCCTTCCAGGTCTTGCATTTCTGAGTCTGTGGTACTATTTCTTGTCATTTCAAAATCATAATTTTTTAACAAGGGTAACATTTTGCCAATCAAAATTCTATATCCATTATTTTTGACCCAAAAAAAAAAAAAAAAAAAATCAAGCTTTTGCTTTTACACTTTATTAGGAAGATGAGGTGGGGAGGGGGGGATGGAGAATCTATTTCTTGCCTGGTTTAAAATCTGCCAGATAAAATTTAGCATATTTATTTGCATTGCCTTTCCTAAGAATAATCCTTCTTTCTCTGCAGAGAACAGTTTAACCAAAATCATTTTTATTTCAGAACCAAGCAACATGTCAAATAAAAGCAAAATAAAGTTTAAAAAATGGCTTCTCTGCAGGCTACAGACTGCATAAATTTTCTAGCAGAGGCTATCAAGCTTCCTTACAAAGGTCAAACTTCAGTGGTATTTAAGCCTTCTGATTATTATTAATAGCCTATGACTGAGTCCACGGTGCCTTTTCTGTATTGTAACAGCCTTTCCCAGCATTAACTCACAGGGCCATGCAGGACACATCTGTGCAGCAGCCGGGGTGGAGGCTCTGCTGGCTTTCCACAAAGAGCCCAGAAGCTTGCCCAGGATCTGGGATGAACACCCAGTAGCTGAAGGCCAGGCTGCTACAGCTCTGCTGCCACCACACGTGCTGGTCAGCTACACTTCTGTTCACAAAAGTTAAGACTGCAGCACGGCTGGAGCAGCAGCTTTCCAGGCTTTTCTGGAAACACTTCGACTAGAAAATATTTGTATGATCACAGAGTCCAACCTTTAACCTGGCGCTGCCAAGCCCACCCTAAACACCATGTCTGCATGTCTTTTAAATCCCTCCAGGGTTGGTGACACCACCAGTCCTCTGGGCAGCCTGGACCAGTGCTTGACAACCCTTCTGGTGAAGAAATTTTTCTTAATATCCAATCTAAACCTCCCCAGCACAACTTGAGGCTGTTTCCTCTTGTCCTACCCACAATTCACCCCAGTCTAGATTATTTAGTATTTCAAACTATTAAAGTTTTTAGTGTGAACACATACAAAAACATATCCTTTCCTTCAATTCACATGTTTTTGATTAGACTAGACAAACACTGAAGTTTTAATAGTGACTGCTCAAGTGTTAATTATTTTTTCGCCACAGGAATTCTGTTTGTGTCCTAGTTTCTCAGCTCAGTTCTCTACCCTAAAATTACTTCAAAACATAAATATTACAACTTATAGAATGGATTTGGGTTTGGTTATTTTTTTTTTCCCACATGCAAGTTAACTGAAACTGAGAAAGAAGCACAGCAGAGCTTGTTCAGACCAGCACCAAAAAAAGCCTAAGATCCTGCTTCAGCAGAATTATATTGTCATCACTGGTGACAACTAAAAGAAAGATTCCAAGACTAAACACAGTAAGCACCAATACCTTAAAACTATTTTGAAAATCTAAGATGGGTTTTTAAAGCATTCAGTGAGATATACTGGACTTTGCCTCTCCATATATCCATACCATATATGTAAGAGGAAGGAGGACACATCTAGGAAACCCTATACTACTCTAATGCTTCTTTCTCCCCTTTTTATTCTCTCTCTTCATCCATTTTCAGTTTAAAAAAATTCCTTACAGCAGTCTACATCTCAAAGAATTAATCAGCTTGTTAATAAACTTTGGAGTTACTTGAGATGGTCATACTAAAAACAAGCAGAGTTATTCTATTCTTGGATAAAGCCCAGGCCATTGATTAAAAAAAAAAAATCTTGTTCTGCAAACCCAGAAAAGTCTCTTCAGTACAAACTGATCTCACACTGCATTTTCTTTCTCAAAAACCCATCCTGAAATGCCCAACGCCTCTTGCTGAAGCCCATTACAATGTATCCCTGGGATTAAATTGACATTAATCCTCCAAACGTCCCCTTAGAGTTTAAGTTTATTTAACCTTCCTATGCACCTAGGAGATATCCATAAATACAAAGACTGTCAGCTAGAAGTAGTTCCACATACTGATTTTGAAGTGGTGGTGTCTTCCTGGCTATTTTAGAAGATTGAGGAGATATTAAAAAAATTCTTAAAGGAACAAATGGATTTTTTTTTTCCTTTCACCTCAACTTTGTAGCACATCAACAAGACACCATCAAAATAACTGCTAAAACAAAAAAGAAAAAGGAGACTTAGCAAACAGCCACAGGCTCTTCATAATCACTGGTTTATCTGCTCAACAATGCATCAGCACTGCATCCCATAACCCCTCTGCAATGAAAACAAAACACCTGATGCTGTCAGGACACAGGAGCTTGTCAACTCACACATCATGCTGCAGCAGTGTCTGCACTGCACTGAACAGAAATAGACTTAATTGTCACCCTCTAAAGAGTTGATCCATTAGCACTAGCGTGTTAAGCTATAATAAAAAGACATTATTGGCAATGATGAAGCTTAACTTATCTCATGGGAATACTTCAGAATGTTCTAAAATTAGGAAAGCTTTGATACCCTTCTGAAACAGTATCTAGATAACCTTTCTTGTTTCATCGGCTTTCGGTACAGACACTATCAAGCAGGCTTTTCAAGGGGTCAAGATTAGCCAAAGCATGACCTCAAGTAAGCCAGGAACAAAGTAAAGGCCAGATGCATGAGACTGAAAAAACCCTCAAAAACCCACACCATAACCCCCCCCTCAAAATACATAAAACCACAGCTCTAAATAAACCCACCAAGGTTTTAGCTGGAATTGTATTAAGAAGGAAAAAGAAGATAACAAACCAAAACAAAATCCCACAACTAAAACTCTCCCAAACCAAGCAATTCTTCTCAGTGGCAGATCTGCCATTGTTTCCTTCCTTCTGCAACAAAGAACAGAGAATGCATGATTTCAGCTACTGAGTGTTTTCCCTGCCTTTCCCTTCTGATGAACTTCTACTAGGTTGCTACAATGAAGCTCTAGGTATCACCAAGTAAAAGGGTTTGATTAACCTAGTTAACATTTTCAGATTTTTTTAAAATGTGTTTAACTTACACTATAAAAAAAATAATGGAGTTAGGTATTAGTTAGGCAAACTAATCCTTGCCTGTGATTAGTATTACCCATCTTCTGTGAGCAGGTACATAATAATAGATTTCAAATCTTGCTAATGAAGAACTGGAAAAAATGTGTAGAAATTGTAATACAGAATAATAGAAGAGAAAGTTATAAAAGTAAAATAAGAAAGTAAAGAATTAACAGGTTTTGTAGAAGTTGCAAGTCTAACAAGTTCAAGACATACCTGAAGCACTGGTGTAGCACACATTAGCTTCTAAAAAAGTTTTACAAGGTCCTTCACTAGTTTCTGGGAAAAATTGCCCTGCAAGGTCTTGAAGGCAGACATCTTGCATTGATGGATGTTCAGGACAAGGGTATGTATAGGGAGGTGGCAACATTTGCTAATGCCAACAAAACAGACTCAAACCTAAAAGCCAAGGCAGAGCCATAGGCTCTCGGTATCCTCACCAATCAAGTGATAAATATTAAACACAGTTCAGTGCTGGGAAGTGCAAACTGGTCACATCTGGCAAAGCACATAACCGCTTTAACAGGGGACGTTAAAACAGCTCTCATCACTCAGCCAGTTCTGGTGGCACCGTGCAGGATTCAGAGCAGTTTTCAGGGTTAGTCAGAACATGAAAGGGAATAGGAAATAGGAGCACTTAGTGAAGATACTGAAGGCAAAGGCATCCTTTTGCCCTTCACAGTCATTAGCAGCTGCTGACAAAACAAACAGAAGGCTAGAACAGAACTACAGCCTTCCTTATAAATTAGAGGCACTGAACTTATTCACGGGAAAGGCAAATCTCATTAAATACCAGAGTGAGATACAGGTGTAAAACCCAGTGCTTTTCTTCTTGGCACAACCAGGAGCATGTGGAAGCCTGGCTGCCCTTCACCACTATCTAGCTGGCTCCTCCTCTTTCCACACCCCTCCCACCATCCTAAAACACCTTCTTCTGGTCCAGGTGTGACCAGGACCTTGTCCTCACCATTCTCACCTCCCATGCCAATACAAAGAGACCTCTCATCCTTACTGCAACCAAGTCATGGCAGCTGGGTTATACAGTAGGACCTCAAGAAGAGGAAAACAGCCCGTCCCTGAAGCACTTCTCTGCAGCCATAGCACAGCTTCCTAAGCCAACTCAGCTCAGAAGGAAAAAAACCAAAGGATGTGGGGAAAACAAAACAACCCTTTATGCTTCACTCCCTAAGAGGCAGAGAGCAAACTTGAGAGCCACCACAGTAGCAAGACTAGAAGGGAAAAAAAAAAAGCTAGGTAGGATTAGCTGGAATGCAATTTTAAGAGCAGCACCCAGATGCGTATGTATGTGCAGCTTCTCCCTTCTGCTAAACACAGCCTTTCTCTAATGGTAGGACAAGCAGAGTCTAGCCAGAAGATCGTCTTTGATGGTACAGGAGGCTCTACCCATGAATTCCTTGGGCGGGCTGGCTGGCATCAATCACTTTGCAGCTGCAGGATGATTCTAACTGTACATACATTCCTCCTGCTTCCCTCTTCCTCTCATCACTCTGCTCATAAAAGTCTAAACTGAGGTTAATCAGCAGCCCCTGGCTTCAAAAAGCCTGCTTTAGGCCAAAAATGAAAGCAAGTTTTGCCCTCAATGAATTTCTTCAGCAGAGTGTTTTTTCTTAGGATTCTTAGGAGTTAACATTAGCATAAGACGTTCATTTGGCTGGTAACCTAAAACTATTATCTGAAGAGATTGCTGCTGCCATCTACTGACAACTTCCATTATAAACAAAACATAAAGCAACTTAAACAGGTTATACTCTGAAATGAGACAAACTGGTTCAGGAGAAAAACCCAGCATGCACAAACTGGCAAGCACACTGTCCAACAGGGTATTTCAGGTCAGGCACAGATCCCTTCCAGTGAAGGGCAGCAGTATCATGACAAACTGGTTTACTTCCTTACACAGGAGTGATGCAAGCCATTGCTTTCTCAAGTGGGTTGGCAGGTTTTTGGTGGTGGTTTTTTATTTTGTTCTTGTTCATTTGCTTTTTAAATAAAAGGTGGAGGTGTTCTTCCTCTGACAGTCACTCAGGACTAAAGAAACGTAGATACACTATTTCAAAGATCTATGCCCAATCTATCTTTAATTTTATTTCATAACATCTACTCTTGGGAGTAATATCCCCATTCAGACTAATGTAATCAAAAGTGCCGCTTCTGTGCTTGGCTTGACACAGTTTTATGTTCCCAAGGGACTCTTCACTGCAGTGGGTTGTGAAGTGAAACAAGTTTCACAGGCCAAGCAGTTCTTCCAGCCACAGTTAACAGCAACTTCAAAACACAAACCTTTTCCAATATTCCCTGCAATGCAGATGCACAGATTGCAGCAGGAGTTGGCTCTCAGTGTACCATGTTACTCCACTAGCATTCTTAGTCTTCCTCCATCTCTAGATATCTTTCACACATTAAAAGCTAATATTCAATGATGTTACCAAGTGGTTTAATTTCAGTCTACTAAGCTAGAGACCACTACACATGATTCTCTTGGCACTTATGGGCAGAGTTTCAAGCCTTTCTTGTCTCCACTATAGCTATCAGGTCTTCTCTCACCAAAACTAGACAGCTGGAAGAGTTGCCCCTAAAAAAAGATAGCTTGCATTGTAAAAATTCTCACCCAAGTCTCCCAAAATAGCTATGGAAACTCACAGGGTCCTGATCCTGCAAGCTCATCTAAAATAGCAAATGCCTACTCAGCCCCAGGAGCCTGCAGCCAAGCAAGGAGCTGCCCAACAGAAGCATCCATCAGGCCCCACACTCTCAGGACCACCGCCGAGTTCTCTGCAACACCAAATATTGCATGACCCAGTGAACCATGACAGAACCCCACAGGGATGCTCTGTAACTGTTTGTTAAATGCAGTTATCTAAACAAGAGTGGTGCTTGATTAGTGACAGTTATGTAATTGCTGCATACAGAATTCCAAGTATTATGCAACTATAACATACAAATTGATTCAGGAATAGTGGAGAACACAACCAACTGTAAAAAAGGCTAGCTAATGCCATTAGGTAACACAAATTCAGTGATAGACTCTGATTAAATGTGTGTGTGTATTTATCCCTATGTTAAACCACAAGAAAGCCAGAGAGTTTATACACCAGACATGCAAGCCCATGACAGCCTACATGAGAGCCCACCAACTTGTTTAAAAAAATGGCATTATCATTGTAAACTTCTTGTAAGCATCATCACAAACAAGATTTGTAAATAAAAAACTTCAAGATAATGAGATTAGATTGTTTTAGTGTCTTGGTTTAGTACTTCCTTGTTGTTTCACGTATCTATCAAAGCAGGTACCAAGTGCTGGAGACAGCTCAGAATCAGAACAACTTTAAATGAAGAACAGGTAAGGTACTGGAGACTGGGACAAGTCTTGATAGCAAAAACAAAGAGCTTACAAAAGGAGGTCACAAAGTCAGACGCAAAGTAACAGTCCAAAAGAGGCCTAGGAAAATTTTGTGCAAGAGCTGTAATGGATAAAACCAAATCTCATCTTTCTCAAGATCAAAAGGATCTTTCAGTATATCAAAATACAAAACAAGATTATCCCAGTACAGAGTTTTAAGTGATAAGAGAGACAGAAAGAGGGTGGTTTCCCTTTAAAAGAACCCATAAAACACAGACATAGTGAGAACACGAAGTTCTTAGAAACACATTCCTGTTGAAAGCAATGCAAAAATTGTATGGGTAGCAGGAAGAGAAGTGACATATACTTCAGCCATCAAAAGCAATGGGAGGAACAACTTGACAGGAAAGATTAGGCAACTGCTAGGTTCCCATCAAAATTGAATTAATGGCTAAATGCGCAGGAAGACGTCACCAAAAGGCAAGATGAAAGTGTAGGTGGGCAAACAAGTGTTGAGGCAGGTCTAGATACAGTCTACTACTGAAAAATATACATGTCTGAGTTACATTCTTCTCATATGTCCTTCAACTTGAGGTACATCATGAATCCTGAAAAAGAAGTTGAGAATGACCAGGTGAAAATGGAGTCCCAGTCAGAGGGGCAAGCTAGCCTTGGAAGCATGAACAAGAGAGATGCTTCTTCACTCTTGTTTCAAAGAGGCTAGACAAAGGAGATGAGTAAAAGACTGTTCTGTACAGTGCAAGGGATAGCAACAGGAACAAGGAGGATACTAGGATAGAAATGCAATGAATGACACTGTAAACTAGCGATATATCAGAGAGTAACGGGCTCATCTGGAAAAGCAGACAGGTCAAGGACGGGTAGGCACAAAAAAAGGAAGGATTAAAACATGCTTCTACCATGTAAAAGAAAAGGAAGACATTATGGAAGAAGTTAAGCAAGAGATGAAAGCAGACACAGAAGAAAACCAGGAGACAGAATGGAATTACCAAGGCAAGCCCAGGTTATAACAAAGGGCTGCCTCTGACAGCAACAGAAGGGAAGGGAAGGTTTCACTATCTGGAAAGCAAGCCGGTAACATCTGGAGGCAAGAAGGAGAAGCAGCAATATCAGTGAGGGAATCAAAGATGGCAAAAAAGCAGTAGGGCTTGCGAGCATCCTGTTAGGCTGGAAGAAGAAATTTAACTTCTTTCAGTTCATAGTAGAAATAGGAGCAAATAATTATTCTCAGTACTCGATGGTTATGAATTGCATTTTCAAGTACAGTTGGAAAGTAGACTGCAACAACTGCCAGCACACATACCTCAGTGATACTTCACATATACCTCAGGACCTCAGCACCAACAGCTCAGTGTGCCCTTGCTACCCCAAGGAAACAGGGTGTTCTGTTGTCACTGGGCTTGGAGTGGTTTGCATGACTCCTAAAATATATGCAGGTCTGGGTCAGCTCTATGCTGCTTAGGAAGAACAGCTACTAAGGAAATCAGAGGTTATGCTGGTCTACTTACTGTTCTGCCCCAACTATTCCAGACAACTAAATGCTCCCCACATTACCTCTTCACAAGTGTGCTGGTTTTGACTGGGGTAGGGGTCTTTTTCTTCCCAGCAGCTCGTATAAGGCAATGGTCTAGATCTGTGCTTATAACACAGAGCCAAGGTCTTTTCTGCTTCTCACACCACCCCATCAGTGAGCAGGCTGGGGGAGCACAAGGAGTTGGGAGGAGACACAGCTGGGACAGCTGACCCCAACTGACTAAAGGGATATTCCCTACCATACAGCATCATGCTTAGCATATAAAGCTGGGAAAAAGGGAGGAAGGTGGGACATTTGGAGTGATTTCATTCATCTTCTCAAGTAACCCCGTTACACAGCCCCGCTCTCCTGGAGACGGCTGAACACCTGCCTGCCCCTGGGAAGTGGCAAAGGAATTCCTTGTTTTGCTTTGCTTGCATCTGTGGCTTTTGCTTTACCTATCAAACTGTCTACATCTCAACCCACAAGTTTTCTCACTTTTACTCCTCCAATTCTCTCCCCCATCCTGCCAGCGGGGAGTGAGAACAGCAGTGTGGTGCTCAGCTGTCAGCTGGGGTTAAACCACAACAATAAGCAGTGTGAAAACAGCAGCTTCCTCTCTCCCCACACTACACTGGCATCAGGTACATCATCATTAGTAGGGTTTTAAGGCTAGAGTTTACACCACTCAACTAGCACAGAGTCCCTGTGTAGCATTCGTCCAATCCAGTATGACTAAAACCATCAAGATGCCTTGGGAAAAAAATGTTTAAATAAATATTAATTACAAAATTTAAATAAAGACATGCAAAGAAACTAGCCTTCTAAAATGTCTTTATAGTATAACATAAGGGGCAACACAACTAGTTATTTAAAAATATGCCCAGTGTAAGGAAGAGACTTAAAGCACATACAAGATATCTCACTGACCTGAGTGCATGACTACAGTGACAGGACACAATACCTTCCCAAAGCAAGTTAAGCAGCCCACTGGCAACATCCCTGCTCTCAACACAGCCAAGTTCATTTGAGTTCTTAACTGAACGTTGCCTGATATTTAACTTCTGGATACGTACCTGTGTGTATTCTTACATACAATCAGAGCCCTCATCCCAGAGTAAGACAACACCCCACATCTCAGTTAAGTTCATGCAAGGTTGTGGCTGGGAATGCTCAGAAACACAGAGAATTCTGAGCCAAGGAAGGGGTGATATAGCTTCCAGATCTCCCTGTGCCACCGTTGTGTTATTGTCAGCTTCCCTCTCTATTTAGCACACTTCCTACTGTAAATCAAAATCTTACCAACACAGCAACACACTTGACTGAAACTTATTACATTACAGACACTGATTTACCCAACCTGCTTCTCAGAGAACGTGGTCATAACCAATATCATACATGGAGCATTTTGCCAAATACCACCACATTACCAACATCGTTCAATCCCAGAGCAGTGCTACACAGTGCAGCCAAGCTGAAACTGATACAGAGCATACTCTAGAACATTGAAATCACTGCTGAAAAATGGTTTATTACAAGTGCATCCTTAGCCAGAAGAGACACTTTTATTTCAAGGTGCCCTGGAGAGATCTCAGACTTACAGAATGCTAAACCACATACAGAGAAAACCCCGTAATCCAACAGACCAGAAAAGGCTCCACAGCTTCAACGTAAATCAGCCTCACTCTGTAAGAATATTCAAAAGAAATCAAATTGGAAAAGAAAATACTGAAGCTATACAGCTGAAAAACTGTGAAGGCATTGTGTACACCTGGCTGACTGCTGAGAGCTTTCACTGATACATTCTCACATTTCTGTGGTTAAACTTGCATACAACCAATGCCACAAGCCTGCATAACACAGCTGCAGTATAATGTCACTCACACCCAAACCTCAGAGGTAAGTCATTATTCTATTATT
Organism: Laterallus jamaicensis coturniculus; assembly: GCA_022605575.1. Classification (NCBI taxonomy): domain Eukaryota; kingdom Metazoa; phylum Chordata; class Aves; order Gruiformes; family Rallidae; genus Laterallus; species Laterallus jamaicensis. The sequence goes on from JAKCOX010000005.1 coordinate 12,642,802, forward strand.
TCTGCTTTGCACGTGGTTCTCTGGTTATTGATTTATGAGTTACTCTGAAATCTTACTTTGAGGCTTTTCTGCCAGTCCTTAATAATACATTACACTTGGGATAAACGCCGCAACAACGTAATTTATGTTAAGCTTTCACAAACATTGCAAGAAAGATTACAATTATTGACAGCACAACCATTTAGATTTGCTCATTTATCTTATCTAGAAAAATCTTAAGCCCAGCAAAGCATTTGGTTTAATGAAAGGTAACTCATTACAAGAGAAATCTCAAAATACTCACCACCTTTCACTTAATTCCCTCTGGCATCAGGTGTATTATAACACTCCAACTTACACCTTGCTACTACACAGTGCTAAGCCTGTCATTTCTTGACTAGAAGTCCCTTGGGTTTAGTGGGTTACAAAACATGCATATAGATTGACTACAGTACACCCATGCCATAACAAGTTCGCTACCACCACACTGTTGGGGGTTTTTTTCATCTATTATCTAAAGATGTTTACAGTTTTATGTGTGAAAAATGCCTGATAACTTAAGATCCTTTCAGCACTCATAACAGCATTTATTTTAAGTGCTGTCACCCCAATAACTAAAACTTCTTGCCTTCTACATGGTCATTTTTAAAAATCGATACATCATTAAAGTCTCAGAAGGCAACCTTTCACACACAAAGCAGCACACTGAGCCAGGGCAGGGGCAAGCTGACCTAATAGATTAGAATGGTTACCTCCACAGGATCATTACACCACAAACTAAGAAAGATTTACACAATACATACTAATGACTCTCCTAGAGAATCTACTACAGACTATTGATCAAAAAATCCATATTTAAATAAATTCCTAAATACATATTCAAAACTAAGTAGGAATGTTAAAATGTTTACTCAATAGAACATAATGGGCCCTCTGGAGTTATTACTGAGATTAAAAACATAATTGTACTTTTCAATGTGTCTTTTTATGTGCAGATTGCAAAATAATTTACAAAACTGGCTAAGTATCAGCATTACCATTTGGGAACACAAATACATGAGAAAATGAACCATAGATGGGTGAGGTAGCTGCTTTACTTCAGTACTGATCACTTCAAATTCAGAGCTATAGAGCCAACAGCAACTTACATTTTTTTTAACCCACAGATGTGAGAGGGAAAAAAAAGGGAAGAAATCCAGTCCTGAATTGGTGTGAGGATTAAAGAAGATTGAGAAAGGTTAGAGCGATCTGCTTACCACTTTCTGGGAAAAAAAGCCACAGAATTTCATTCTGACAGATTTACGAGCAGAAAACAGCAAGGGGAGTAGCACAGCATGACATCTGATATGAAAAAAATGCACTTCTCTTAAAATTCACAAATCCAACAAAAAACCTACCAAAAAATACCCCCACAGAAAGCAAGAAGAAACCACGGCTAGGAACTGTGATCTGTAACTGGAAACAACAGTACACCATACTGCAGTTGTCCCTGAGGAAATCTGAAACTTCTAATCACAAGTCCCTCCTATGCCAGTGAGAAAAGGCACATAAGTACATAATACTTGCTACATACATTGGTAACTGCTGCCCAGCAACCTTCCTCCCTGTTTCCTTCTCACCTAAGTTCTGGACAAGTGTACCTCCCAGGCTGGAAAGGGGTAGTATGTAAGAAAATAAGCAAATAACTACACACAGGCGAGGGATAAGTCACTTTCCAGTCCCAACCCTTAACTTTTGGAAACACTACCTAATAATAGTATTTTTAAGGATTTTGGAGTAGGATTCATTTCTCCAAGTATAGTGTGAAGCCCTGTCATTAATCAGGTTCCCCAGCCTAGCCACACTGCGTGCCACAGCTTTAGGCAGCACAGATACAGAACTTCCTTCAAAAAGCATCATATATTATGTTTCATAGGATGTCAGTGCACACATCTGTCACTTCTGAGCAGCAGGTAGAAAGCCTACACACAAACTCAAGGCTTTAGAACTTCACACAGGAAAGTATTAGCAAGAGAATTCCCACAGGGGATGGCGTCTGTGGTTGGTTGGCAGTGGCAGGCTGCCAACCATCCACCCAGCTGCTCTCACTCCCCCTTCTTAACAGGGTTGGTGGACAAAACAAAATTGCAAAGCTCGTGGGTCAAGATGAAGACAGAGAGATTACTTACCACTTACCATCACAGGCAAAACAGACGACAGAGGGAAAATTATTTTAGTTTCTTGCCAATTACAATAGGGCTGGACTGTGAGAAGCAACGACAAAACCTAAAGCAGCTTCCTCCATTCTCCTTTTTCCCCAGGTTCAACTTCACTCCTTTGTTCTCAAGTGACACAGGGAGATAAGGAATGGGGATGCAGGTTATGGGCAAGTCCATAACGTTTCTTCTCTGCCGCTTCTTCCTCCTCACACTTCTCCTCTGCTCGAGCATGGGGTTTTGCCCATGGGCCACAGACACTGAAGACCTGCTCCAGTGTTGGTCCCATCTATGGGATACAGTTCCTGCACGGGTGTGGGCAGGCTACGGGCTGCAGATCATTCAGGATATACTCAGGTACTCTAGCACTGTCTTCTGCACAGGCTGCAGGGGATTATCTGCTCCTACATCTGGAACAGATCCTTCCTCTCTGACTTTGCTGTATAAGGGCTGTTCCTCACACATCCTCACTCCTGTGCAGCATTTTGCCCTTTCTTAATCACATTTTCCCAGAGGTATCACTTGCTTTGTTGATGGGTACAACTGTCCCCTGTGGTCTGTTGCAGAGCCCCTGATCCTTTCTCACAGGGGCTACTCCTGCAGACCCCTCACTACTCTAACTTTGCCACCTACAATCAATGTGGTGAGGAACCAACCTGGGGAAAAAAACCAAACCAAAACCACAAATCACTCAACTACCCACAGTACTACAAAACCACACACATGAAAGTCTACTAACAAAAAAGTTTCAATAACACTAGCAGATGCTGGAGTGTGCCCCCAGCTAAAAGCAGATCAGCTTCTTAGCTCAAAGTTCAAAACAATCAACTCCACTGTTTGACCAAGGAAAAGGGATCCTTAGGATGACTAATAGGTTATTGTGCTACATCCAGATACAACACTGAGGAATAAACCACCTTTTTTCCCCCCTACACTGAAAATGTACTGCCATGCTACATAAGATTTCCTGCACAGGTAGGTCAGGAAGCATCCTTTGCAATTTCACAGAGATAATTCCTCTTACTCAAGTAGTATAAGTTACGTACGTTTGAACTAGAACAAGAATCTGTCATTGAATTATAAGCGTTTGTACATACAGACACGCACGTGCCTCTGACAGTAGCTAATGAATAGCAGCACATCAGTCTTCATTTCATGACAGTGACTTCTAGAATTAACTGTTCAGCATTCAGATGAGCTCCTAAAACATCAGAGTTACCTTCCTTCTGTGTCAAGCCATAAACCAAGAGAGGTTCCAGCAACAAAAACAGGATGACAGTTCCACCAGCATAGTTCTGGGCACATCTTTCACACACTACATTACCTGAATTAGCAAACGTTCCCCAGGATATTAAAAAGCTGAAAATTGGCAACTGTGCTTATTAAGATGCTTAATGACTTTTACGGTAAGACTATTTTTGGTTATTATACTGGCAAGCTACAGTCTCAAAATTCAAACTAGGATTTCCTATGTTAGAAATTTGCTTGAGATGGCATGTCTGGTCATTTCTAGAGTGAAATGGGGGGGGGGAGGAAAAACCAAAAAGAAGAAATACAGGGTATACTTCCTTCCATCCTCACAGCACACAAATTGCTTCGGTTTTACTTCATATGCCTATAAATTGCATCCTTTGAAACAGGGATTTGAAATTCAAGAGATCTATCTTGGTCAAAACAAGCTACCCTTTGCAGTATCTAACAGATGAAGCCTCTGAAAATGACTGTTTCACACATTCCTAGGACATAAGTGGACTACAAAGTGCTACATCATTCGATCTATTGTAAAACACTGCCCTTGAATCACTTGGTGGTCTCTGTACTGAGCTTAGTAAAATTGTGACGTTTTAAAACTGAGCACCCACTGTAGCTCACCACTCTGGGCATTCAGTGGCCAGTCCTCCTATGGTCATTTGAATTTGTCTGACTTCAGTTCCCAGTGTTTCTCTTATCATGACTTTCATAATTAAAGAAAGTACCTGAGGTGTTCTCAAAAGGTGAAAACATTTTGACATTAACTAAGCTACCAGTCTTTTTGTTGAGCTAAAATTTGTCAAATCTTCTGGTTCCTTCCATAACTTCTACAAATTTTGAAAGCTTCTTTAAACGAGGATTCTTTAATCAAAATGAGATTTGAGTTTTCTAGCACTGGCCTAGATATAGAGATAAATATCACCCAAATTGCCCACCTATTTAACTAGTTCACAGCATTTCAAGAGAAATTCCCATTTGTTTACTGCAAGCATAAATCACTTCAGCAGCAAGCCACTCATTTGTGTCACATCCTCCAAGTTTCCCAAAGCACAGCTTTGCTCTTGAACCTAACAGGTCAGTCAATTTGCTGATCCAACTGAGACCACCTCATTGTTCATCCACCTGCACTTCGTTCTACACATTAAAACCAAACATGTGCCACATGAACCTGAGTGCTAACCCACACTAAACCCTCTACTATGCTAACATCAATCCTCTAAATTTCTGTAGCCAAAATGATGGCTACATTTGCCTTCAGCAAAATTCTCCTCTGTTCACAACTGTGAAGTCGATCAAAATATTTCCCGAAGCTGTTTTACAAAATGCCAGAGGCTGCTGTGAGAACAGGACACTTGGAAGAACACAGAACAAGAGGGTCGTTTGAAACCTAAGGCCCTTCATTAAAAATTGTTTCTGCAAGTCATACAGCAGAACAATAATGTATGAGGGTGCAACAACAGAGCAGCCATGAGCTTTCTTTCACCTACATAAAACTTGTCGGTCCTTATACTGCCCAGGGGGATGCAGCCATCTGAAACTAAAGCCAGAGAAACCTTTACATCATGCAGTCTCTTTTTGTTTGCATACATACAGAAATTTATCACAAGTTCCTGAACAGTGCTTTGAAAGCAAACACTGCTTTAAAAGTAGACCATATGTGCACATTCATCACTGTATTACAATAAGTCACTATATCACATTGAAAAAATCTTTCAAAGAGTATACAATCTGTCAAGCAGTGCTATCACTTCCATCCAACTGTGGGCCCATACAGTATAAAAACACCCTCTAGAGCCCAGCTGTAAGACAGTTACTGACAACAGGTGAGCCTCTCAAGCTTCATACTCCTCCCTAATTCTTTTCAGTCCTGTCCTATTTTCAGGCAACTGCAGAAGGTATGTTCACAACATCAGGCAGAACAGGTAAGAAAAAGAGCAGTTCCACACTTAGTGCCTGTGCCTTCCAGGCGATGAGCAGACTCAATTCCTAAAAAAACCTGAGGGCAAATGAGGTCACTGATCAGCTCCTGCAGGATTTCCATTGCTTGTCAGCGTCAAACCCTATTTAAGAGGTCCTTCATTCTAGGCATATAACGGCTCTTTAGAACAAAGGAAAAGAAAATAACACCCCGTGTCATAGCAAATTCAGCTACAAATCCACACTTAGAAACTGCAGCAGGGACCTGAAATTGAATCTTGAATATTACCTTTACCTCACTTAGCTGTGAGGTTTTGTTTCCATTATTCCAGTGGATTTAGTGCAGTAATTCTGGATTCAGATCCATGTATGCTATGAGCAGAATCTGGCCATAGACTATTAATGATTCAGCTAAAGGATGTTAATATCACGAAGAATAACTAGTGTGACAGAAGGGAAAAAATGGATTTTTTTCATCTCCACTTTTCTAGTAATAGTGATTTTTTTAAAGGTTTTTTTTTTTGGTCCCTAAAAGCACAACGCCAATAGCTATCATGACAAAGGATTACTCAAGTTCTTAAAGATTAGACTAACACATGAAGAGAAAGCAGCAAGAAAATGAATTACCTTATTTTTCATGAGAAAAAGCAGATTTCCTTTCAGTCGGCACCATCTCTCCCTTGGTTCTGTATGCGAAGAAGTAAGAGATTAATAAAATCAACCTTTTGTCTTCACCCATTAAATGCTTTTTAAAGAAGATGCATTAGCTATAAAGGTCAGAAAAGAAAATCATCAACAACCAAAAAAAGCCAGCCTCACTCAGCAGCCACCTATGTACAACATGCTATTAAATGCCAAATAACTTCCAAGAAAGTTCCTTTATTCTGCAGCTGAAAGAATGGGGACCAGGGCAACATCAAGAGGGTTTTTTCCCTCCTTTTCTCCCTTCTCCTCACATGGGAGCAGAAACTCAGCCAGCTTAGCATGGAACAGCTTTTGCTTCCATCGCTTTGAGAGATGAAATAGAATCCTTGTTAAGACACAAAACCATTTACTATTCCACTTAGATGAAAACATGCTAGCCTGAATTCACAATTTTCAGAAAAGAAAAAGTGAGCTAATGAGACCTAAATATTTAGTCACTTTGCTATCACTGTTCCACTACACTTCCAGGGAGTGCTTCACCAATGGGAACAACAGGGCACTTGTGTTTATACACATATGCAGGCACAGAATCCATCTTTTATAAATAAGAAATGTTTCAGAACTTTAGGGTCAGTGGGAGGATAAAAAAAAAAACTTTAAAAAGCTATTCTTCCTAAACGAGACATTTTTAAAATTGCAATATTTGTCTTTTTTTAAAAAAAACCCCACTTGTATATACACTTCCTTGGTACAGATAGATCCACAGACAAATGTGATCTCTTTAGACAAACCCTACATCATTTCTTAACAGAGGAAAGCATATTCCCCCCACACAAGATATAGGACACGAAGCCTTGTGAAGCCAACCTCAAATTGCCAGGGAGCAGGAAGAACAGCTAGACTCTAAGGTCATGTTATCCCACAGGTGCCTCTGGGGAACTCCAGTGACTTCCCAAGAAGCTGGCCACCACTAGAGATATAATATTCACCAGGGGATGTATCATTACAGTAAATAAATAAATAATTCTGTTTCCCCTCTTGATAATTTCAATTAAGATGTTTCAGTACATCTTTTTACTCCCACAAGGAAATAGAAGGTTTTCAGTGGGCACTGGGCCTTACAGTAATCATCTTCAGTTATAATCTGGGGTTTTTTTAGAAAAAGAATTAAAGTTCCTGGATCTTTCCAGACCTGCTAAAGTACAAGGACAATACAGAAAACAAAGTAATATAAAGGGATATAAATCCACCAAATAAAAATCTAAGCACAGCAGATCTGAGTATGTTGCTTTACATTAGAAGTACAGGACTCTGCTAAAAACTAAATTCCCTCCTCCAGAAGCCTGTAGGCACCAGAAGGAAGGAAACCCATCACATTCACCACACTGCAGTTCTTTCTAATAAAAGATATTCTTACATAGGATGGGGAAAGTCACTACCTCCTAAGTATGAAAAATAAGCAAGCCCAAAGATTCATCAGACTAACGAGAACAGGACTCAATCTCTTGAGGTCCCTTCCAACCCCTACAATTCTGTGATTCTATTAGTGGGTAGGATATACAGCAACCTAAGTGCACTGAGAGAAATGACCCTTCTTTCAAGGGGTCATAATTTGATTGCTGGGAGGCCGTGAGGATTTGCTGCACAACAGGAAGATCCCACACATGCACAGCTTCTTACACACCTGCCTAGAGCCTACCACCACTGACTGTGGCAAATGTTTGGTTGGTCTCTGGTCAACCTAAGGTTTGTAGCAGCTGTATTAGCTCTCAACACATTTGCAAGTGAAAAAAAATACTCAACATCTGAAATTCACCAGACAGGTCTTAATATGCTGTTTAGCATGAGACCACAGGGAAAGAATACTACTGAACAACTCCAACACAGAGAGAAGTGGATGCTCACTAGCAGCCTGTCCATGAACTTTTCTGCATCCTCCATAGGAAACACTCAGGCTTCTTATTAGGAAATGTGTATAAAATATAACACAGAATTTTCTCAACCCCTTATCATTATATTAAGTTTGTGCTGGTTGGGGTTTTTTGGTTTTTGTTGGTTTTGGGTCACACTACCCATGCCCCCTCACCACCCCCCACCCCGACACGCTAAACATAATCACAGTGAAGATCAACTGGGACAAGTACAAATAAAACATTTACCATTGCTTGAAATGATTGTACTAGGGCTGATTTTACAGCTAAACAGGAGCTACGTCTTAACAGCTACCAAGGGAACAGACATTTATTCAGGCTTACTGGAAATTGAAAGACATTTAAAATATGATCATAAAAGCCTGAAGAAACCTGCAAAGGAGGTGGGAAGTGGCCCATGGAAAAATCTATAGTGATAAAAGAACACAGCTTTTGGGGGTGGGAGGAGTAGGCCCTGAAAAACTGGGTATCTAAACTTTAAAACATGGCAACTACTGATTGGTGACTAGCAATCATTAGTAGTAAAAAAACAATCTTTCTTTACAGGAAAAAATAATAATAACGTGAAGGACTGAGTACTGTTCCTCAGGTACATGACAAAGGAAACCTGAAAACTTCAGCAAATTAAAGAGCTGGCTTTAAACTTCTTTATTTAGAAGGGTATTTAGCACCACTCAAGCATCAGTAATGAAGAAGACTGAGGTGTTTGTGATTAGTGAAACCACAAGCTGACAACTGCAGAAAACATGCACATCAACCACAAGGAGCTTTCAGTGCCAGTCATATTTACCTAGTAATTTTTTATCCCCGACCACTCTGCAAATCTTCAGTTCTCCTTCCTTGTCAAAACAACCTGATGGTTGCCTGGCCAGCAAAGCCAGATCTTTACCATTGAATCTCATGGGGTTGCCAGGGAAGAGGATGAAGATGAGTAAGAGGATGGAGGAGGACAGTGATGATGCTGGTTAGTTTGTTGAAGCTGAGCAAAACCTAAGCAGCAGGTCCACTGAAATATTAAAACACAAAACAGGGAAAAAAAAAAAAAAAAAGAAGAGATGCTGCTGTTTATTGTGGTCTCCACTCTGTTGTGCACTCCTACTTTTCCCTTTGTATTTACTTTCTTTGCTCAAGTTCATCCCTCAACCAATGGCTGCTGCTGTATCTTTTAATTTCTAATGATAAACCACAGCCAATTCCAACAGCACTACAAAGTGAAAGCAGATCAAGCTTAATTATTACTCTGTACACATGAAATATGGCCAAATCATGAATAGGACATTCAGAAGACAAATCTGCAACTGATTTTTTTTCCCTCCTAGGAAGGTTCTACAACTCTAAGGAGAACTACCATAAAGCTAACAGTTCTTTTAAGTTTTTCTTACATTGTCAAATACCAGAAAACATGCAAGTAGTAGGTGGTTTCAACTTCAACTTTCCTATTCATTCCCTAAACACACACACACACCTTCTTTCTTGTTTTCCCTCTAACATCAGATGCTATACTTTTTTTAAGCTCATCTTCATGCCTTTGAATCCATTTCATGATCTCACTGAAACTATAACCTCATAACCTTATGGTCATCACAGAACTGAACCTGCAATTTACCATGTACAAGGATGCTGCTGTGCCCAAAATGAGCTACAGACTCCAAGGGAGGCTCCACATAGGTGCAGCTGGCCGCCTTTATTTTGAAATTGATAGGCTACAACTGTGGAAGATGAGTCATACAGCACTTGGCAAAAGGATATTTATTATACACTGTAATCTAATACTACAAGCATATTCAGCATTGAAGACCAAATCCATTGGGGAGGCAGAGGAAGATCCCGGCTTAGCCACATGATACATGAAACCCAGGCACGATGACCCCTGCAAAAGGCTTCCTAGGGCATACAGGGACTTTGGAACCAGCAGTGTGTGTATTCCTACTAGCCTCTGTATTCCGAGTGGAATTGATTGTTGGTTTTGCTTTACAGGCACAGACTGTATTTTTAACAGCAGAGCACACAGTGTTTGTAACAGGCCCATTTGGTTTTAAAAACAAACACAAAAAAAGCTTGGCAAAGTAAATACTTTTTGTGATCTCCAGCTGTGCACTGGTTTGTTATCAGCCAGTCTTCTCTTAGGCAGATACTTTGCTCACCTTCCACAGTGCTCACTGGCAGCTGCCTTATTTCTAGAACTGTCATCTAAAACTCAATGCAAGCTACATAGCTATTGGTTTGTGAACTCCTCAGTTCCAGTCCATTTTATAAACACCTTATGCATCGACCCTAAACAGCATCCTCAGCTACATACAGTTCCTTTAGATTGCTTCAGTCTTTTTGAATAGCATGGGAGAGGTCAGACCCTGTAAGTCTCGTTCCAGATTGAAGTGTTATTGAAAACTATCAATAACAGAGTAAAATCTAGGCTTTCAAAAGCAGCGAAGGTTACTGGCTAAACCCTAATTATGCTTAAATGCAGTAATTACTGTAATGCATGGACATCTGTACTCCACATAGAACTGCAAAACACAGAAGACCAGAGGATCAGACAACTTGTAAACTGGTATTTAAGAAAGCTTTTGCTTTCCAGCAAGGCAGGGCAGGCGGGGACGAAGAAGAGGCAGGCAAATAGCACACTGAGCTTCTGGAAAGCTTATTGAAAGGAATAAAAAAGCTCTAGGAGAAGGTGTGCAGATTGATTTTGCTATTTTGTCTCCCCAAGGGAGATGGCCTATCTCTCACACTCATCTATCAGTAAACGGTCTAGACATTCCTTTTATCATGCCTGTGCATCACTTGGTCTGCATATAAGCCATAACATGTAAATCACGTGGGACAGAGTGGTACACAGCAGTTAAAACCCTTGAGACAGCATGCTTCAGTACATGTAAGCCAGTACCAGTCTTGAAATGCAAGTCAGCCAGGCCAGCAGAGTTCCACAGTGATAATCATCAAGGTGCCTGCTTCCTCAAATTTTGCCAGAGAAGCTAAACTAATCTGACAATATCTGAATATCATTCAGACCTAAAAGGCCTAAGATACCCTGGGATTCAGACTTAAGTTTAACTCAGAAAGTCAATGACCATCCGAAGGCAAACACAGCCAGTGTCAGCTCAACGATAAAATTAAAGGTAAAAAGCCCTGATAGAAGTGTCTGTCTTCAGCAGCAGCACTGGAGCTCCTTGAAGGAGGAGAAAGACTTTTTAGCTCAATAATCCATTTCCTTTCTGTCTCCGTTTCAGAATAAAGCTGTCAGTCAGAGAAACTACTTAGTCACATAGTGCCTTTAAATGTTTCTCCTAGCTAATCTCTTTCCTAGCATGAACTCAGATAGGAAAGATATTATCTTCAGTTATTTAATACTGGTGGTTCAGGAGACAGGCATTATTTCATCCTTGTGGTTAGAGAGAAGGGCATACTGAATATCTCAAGTCCCTCTCAACATTTTTCCCCGCACAATCACCACAGTCATAACTTATAAAGAAAACAGATCAGTCAAGGACTTTGCAAATGGCCAGGAGAGAAAGAGGTGGAGGAGTCCAGGTCCTTGGAAGCAGTAATTTTAGAACAGATGACAGTTTTGACAGCTCACAGCCCATGAAATGTATGAAGTCTCTGTTGGATGTCCCCTGTCGTGTGTGTCCCCCCCGCAATTGCAATATAGCTTTTATTATCACTTGCTATGGACATGGAACAATCACAACTATGTGATTCATGTGACAAAGAAAAAGAGCCAAGACTTACTGTAACTATTAAGCACCAGACATAGTGGCACACATTTTTGATTATCACAGTGAGAGAGACATACACTTTCAATCATCTGAAGATCTGTAAGTCCACCTCTAACCCTATACAAAAGTGTTAGAAGTCAGTTAAAAAAAAAATATATATAGTGTGTGTTCAAGTAATCTTAAATTACAATGAAGTTTTATCATGCAAAACCTTCACAAAATTAACTTTACAGACAACTGGCATGAAAAACAACACATGTTGCAGCAATCTGCAACTGCTATCCAAGCCTTGCACGCAGCAAGACAGCTACTCAGATGTGTTTCATTGGTTTTGGACAGCCACCGAGCTGCAGCTGCTTAGGGCAGTAAGTGCTGGAGGTCCCTAGTCCCAATATGAAAGAGAGGAGCTGCATACATGGCCCTGAAGCACTGCTTTCAGCATGATCTTTTAGATTCTAGGGGGTTTTTGTGTTATCTTCAGTGCAGTTCGAGGTTAAAGAAATTAGGATATAATACCCTGCAACTTTCATTAGCTTTGCATCTAATTGTAGATATTTTGGTAACATGTTAAAACACAAGCTTGCTAATGATGCAATCTCTGAAACCTCTGAAATGAAGTAAAAAAAAAAACAAACCATCAGCCTTGCAATTTCACTAGTTTAACAACTTCAAAAAGAACACTAGAGCTTATTTCTGCAAGTCCTCAGAGACCTTGCCAAAATGCATTCTAAATTTCCCTTCTCTTCCTTTGAAAAGGTACAATATTTTTAGTTCACATCATTTTGTACTAAGATTTTCTTTAATCTTTGGAACACACACAGTGCATGAAACAGCCTTCAAAAGGAAAGCTGCAAAATTAGCCCACAATTTTGTCTTCAAGAATGATATTCTTTTTAAGCAAAGAGGTACTGCTGATTCCACATACTGTCTCTCTTTCACCCACAAAGTAATTATTAGGCCATAAAATTTAAATAAGACATATTATGCCACTCCCCCCCCCCCCCCCTTAAAGTTCTCAATTCTATAACTGATCCCTGCACAAACACCACACTATTTTCTGTCTTGGATCGAGGACACAAGTACAATGCAGAATCAGCAAAAGTAATTAATGTATGTCAGGAGTTTCAAATATGTAGATATATTGATATTTCCAAATGAAAAGTTTTAAGATGTAAATAGTAGTGTAATTTTTACCTTGGGGGAAAGGAAAAAAAAAAAAAAATCAGTAACAAGTGATCAGCCCATTAGGGAAGAAAACTGTCCTGGCTTACATAAATTCAGAGACAGTCCTCCAAAGGAGGTTTCAGGGGATCTGCAGGTGGCAACCTTGAAGGGATAAAACAGTAGGGGAACATTTGTCTCGCAACAGAATCTTCCTTTTGGTATTTTTTTTCTCCACTGAGATAATATAGACAAGATCTATACACCAAGTACCACTAAATGCTAGGTGATCTACAAAAGGCATCCATTTGCAATACAGAATTATTTATTGTGATGTGAAGTTAAAGCTGCACATCAGCTGGCTGCACACAGTCAAGCTAGCTGATGGTACCCATGAACAATTTCCAGCATATTTGTGACATCTCAGCGTCTTCACTTCTGTCCCCTGGCTATATTATTTCCTACTAGCAAGATCAAAGCTAGGCTGATCATATATTGCTTGTAATTTTCACTTACACTTTGGTAGCCTCCCAGTAATCTATTTGAACAGATTATCATCTTAAACTAGGTCAAATCCTTCTTCCTACCATGTATCAGCCTTTGTGGCCTTTAAAAAAAAAAATTAGAATAAAACCTGACAGGCCTGTGATACTCAGCACATTAGTGAGTCAGCTCACTTCCCAGGACACCCTTAACTGAGCTTTCCTAGTTTACGTAAGACAAGAGTAACCTAAAGTCCTGGGTTTGGCTGGAATAGGGTTAACTTCCCTCCTAGTGTTTTGGATGAGAATAACATTGATAGCAACAACTAAAGCACTGGTGTGTTAAGTAGCGCTTACACTAAGTCAAGGACTTTTCAGCTTCTCATGCCCTGCAGGTAGGGAAGTTGGAGGTGCACAAGCAACTGGGAGGGGGCACAGCTGGCTGGGCAACAGTTGATGGGTGGCAAGCACTCGTTTTTCATTTGCATCACATTTGTCTTGGGTTTCATTACACACTGTGTTATTTTCCATGTCATTACATTGGCTCATTAATACTTCTTTCATTTCAATTATAAAACTGTTCTTATCTCAGTGTATGACTCCTCACTTTTACCCTTCTGATTCTCTCCCCCAACCCACCAGGGGAAGAGAGCCAGCAAGTGGCTGTGTGGTGTTTAGGTGTCAGCTGGGGTTTAACCACATCTGGAAACACCATTTTGAACTTCTTTGTGTGCATATAGAAGGTAGGTAACAAAAACATTAAATATCCATTTTACTCAATAGTACTAGTGGTCATTTCAGTTGTATTTTATGCTGAAACACACGCATGCTCCACTGCAATAACTTTTATGCCTCCATCCTCCTGAAATTCTTGGATGCACCACCCTTACCTCACAGTGCTCCAGCAAACACAACTCTCCCCAAGCAGAGCCAGCCTTCTTCAAAGTCATAACCTAGCAATGGCACAATACAGCACAACATAAACCAACCAGCATACTTGTATCACTACTGCCTGCAAGTCCCTGTTAAAGTCTTAAAACTAACAAGACCTTAAAAGCAAAGTACCTACTGAAAAAAGTGGTGAATGGTGAGTTATTTTATTCAGAGACAGATAATGAAAAATAAAATGCTTGGCTTGAAGGCATTCCCTTCAGCTGGAAAAAAAAAGCAACCACACAGCTTTGTCCTCCCTTCAGCTGACAGACTCCCCTTGTCAAGCACATTCCTAAAGGATTCATGTCATTTCCCAGAATTCAGATGTGACCTTTCAGAAAAAAACAGATTCTTGTATTTTGCTCCCCTTAAAAAGGATAGAACAAACAGGTATAACCTGGCACACCACCCACTGAATGATTTACTTCTAGCTACTGATACTGATCCAACTGAAAACCAGCTCAGGGCGGGGGGATACCATTTATTGGTTGTAGGAGTTTCCTTATGTGGTTCAAAGCCCAGCAAGCTGTACCTCAGGCTGCACTTCAGCAGACACTGACTAGACACAGATGTGGGTTCCTGGGGAAAAGGAGTCCTCCTTCCCCATGCAGGACTAGTGCTGATGTGGCCACACAGTCAGCTTAGGGAATTTACCTTCAGAAAAAACAACCTAATGAAGCTGTTCCCTGATCAGACTGGCTACCTGGCTGTGGAAATGCCAGTGCCAACCCTAAAGAGGACAAAGATGTGCATCCATAGACAATCCTTCTACAGATGACCATCGATGCATCAGCTAAGTACAATACAGCTTTAGGAAATGTTCATGTGTAAAGGACTTCAAACATAGTCCTTACGCAACAAGATTCCCGGCCAATCCAAATCAATCCAGGAGTTTTTCCTCAAATCTCTAATTATCATTTCAGGCAACACTATCCTTAATTCTCTCTTCTCCCTATCTGCTCAGGTGACTCCCTGCCCAGCCACACTGCCTTCCTGCTGCTGCTGAAGAGCAAAACTGCACCAGGTATAACTCTCTTGGGCCAGCAAGAAAGCTGGATTATCCAAGTTACCCACTTCAAAATCCAAACAAAGTACCAGAAGATAAGGTCATTCTTCCAAAACCCTATTCAAAGGTGACTACATCAATTAATGTTTCAAACACATCAGTCACATGCAAATGACACTGTGAAAATTAGATCAGCCAATATTATTACACAGTGGTTTCAGAACAGGTGGTCTCCAGCTAAATATTAGCATTTCAGACACTACTTCGTTACAAGTTTATTTACACAGCCCATTCCTTTCTCCAGTCTCCAGGAATGTAAACGCACAAACCTTTTGTAACCTGTCATTTCAATCCAAACAAAACAAAACCCCAAAGCAAACCTGAGTATAACATAGCTCAGTTCACCAGGAGCTCCTACACAGGACCAGAAGGGAAACCAGTATGGAGGAGATGGGGTGCTGGGACCACTGATCCCAAAAAGAAAGGTTGGGGGGAAGGAGAACACAGCAACTAGTTTCAGAAGAACATGTTGCACTATGTTAAAAGCAGCAGCATGCTCCATTCTGCAAGGTACAGTATCTAAGTGGCAAAAACTGGAAGTTTTGCCTCAAGAAGACTATTGAGAGGCAAACTTGAAGTACAACACTGCTATGATGCCAATTTTACTGATCATTTTCACTGTAACAGACAAATTGCTAAGACTGCAGCTTGTACTCAGCAAGACACAGGATTGGTTTTGTGGTTTTTCTTCTTAAAGAGTTTGCAGTCCCCAAACAACTTCTAATTCCTTAACCTTCTAGCTCCGTGTCATATCCTAGAACCAAACAACTTTGACAGCCTTGGCATCTACATCGATAGCATTGCTGAAAACACAGTCAAGAGTTTCTCCTTACTTCTCTCCATCCCTCAAATCTGTGACATCTGGGGTGCATCTAAGCTATAAATAAAAATACTTATCAGCTAACTTGAGCTCTAGAAAAGATTTTAGCGAGAAGATGACTGAGTCATCACCCCCAAAGTAAACTACAACACAGTATCATTATTTTAAGATTAGAGATATAAAGCACTGGGAACAAAATACCTTCACTAAGTTTCAGACAGCTCTGGAGTTCACTACCTTTTTTTTTTCATGATATTAACAGGAAGGAATCCCTCTCAATTCTGCTTTGTCTGTCTTTTCCCCACACTCAGTCTTCAAGAAAATAACTGCTTTTCCTTACAGAAACTCTCTAACACACCTGTGAAGATCTAGTAGAGGCTTTGATTTTACTATCCCATAGTTAGGGAGAAACTGAACTCTCCTGCTCCTGAACTTTTCAAGGGAAAGGGACTGCTGTGTTTCCCTCAATTACCTCTAAACTGACAGAAGGAAAGCACGGAAAAGGAACCGAGGTAACATTTGATGATCCTGTTTAGTTTGAATAGAAGTCAATCAAAAGACCAGGAGAAGAGAACATATCCTACTTGGATATACACTGGTCCTGGAAATTCACAAATACCTCGTTGCCTACATTTCAAATTAAAAAGCTAGTATCACAATTGAGAACATAATTGCTTAATAAATACATCTAGAAAATAGTGACTTATCACTGCTATGTTTAAGGAAGAGCAACAAATCCTTCTAAACTCAGTAATAATGATTCAATGTCTATACGTAATGGAAGTCTCAGTTCAGCAGAAAATACCATCACCCAGCAAGGGAATATTCAGAGATAGATGCAAAACAAAGTTACAGGGGAAGAAATGCCATGTGAAAGTCGCTAGGGACCTTACTGCTTCACACTGATCTGGCAGCCACAGCAAGAAGTCTTTTATTTACCTTAAACCAACCCAATAGCCCCAGTTAGCAGATAGGAATAAGGCTTATGCATTTTCAAGAGTAAGACATCTCACGACTTACAAACTTCACAGATTTTTTTTTAAGAAAACCAAGCTGCTGTTAAAATCTTCCTAAACTCACCCAAAGTGCAAAAAGATTAGAAGTAAGAGGTGATACTTTAGAACCACAACTGGAATCCACGGTCAAAGGACAGCACAGAAGACCATCAAGGTCTCCTCACATACCTCTTTCAAGTAAGATTAGGACTGTTCAACCTGCTTATCTGCAAGTAGAAAAGCTCTCTGCCTTGGCTTTTTTTCCACAGTGACCTATGTGACTGCAGAATCCCTCCCGATTACAACCTGTAAGCAACAGAGACACCATTTGTGGGACATCAAAACCTACTAACACCTCCCTGTGCAGACAGGTCATTCGAGAACTATCACACGTCACTCAAACTTGAATTTCCTAATCCTGAATATCCATCACTATACTACCTGGTTTTGCTATTATGCCACTTCTCACTAGCCAGAAACACCAAGGAAGTAAAAAAAAAAATCCTGGAAAGCAAATTACATCTTATTTTCTGAGTTATTCATTGGGCAAAAGAAACATATACTTAACTGAATTTCTGCATGCACAAATCTATTCTGTTTAACAACCTTAGTCTAAGAAGTTGGAACTCCCAACTACAGCCCAGCTACATAAAACCCACAAAAATACATGTTTTTCAGATTAAGCACCTCATGTAAAAATAAAAAGTTCACCGCAATAACAAAGAAAAATAAGGCTGTCACAGTTCTACACAAAGTACAAAATTCAGGAGTTGGTTTCATAAGATATTCATGCTCCTTAGGTACAGAATTATTTGGGTAAAGAGCCCATGGCTTCAGTGGTATGATACAATTATTACAAGCCAGGTATGTCTGAATTAAATGAATGGCTCTGTATTAAACATGAAACGTAACTAGGATTTTGACTAGAGGCAGTCTGGGGATGAATGTTTCCATGATGAAAACCGAAGGCGCACAGTAGTACAAGCCAAACCCCCTGACACAGAAACCGAGCTTGCCTCAGGATGTGCATGGTTGGCAACAGCCTCTTTTCCTTTCCTAGTAAAATTGCATTTGACTGCCCAGCCTGGAAAAGCTGCTCAACATCTAACTGAAG
Organism: Laterallus jamaicensis coturniculus; assembly: GCA_022605575.1. Lineage (NCBI taxonomy): Eukaryota > Metazoa > Chordata > Aves > Gruiformes > Rallidae > Laterallus > Laterallus jamaicensis. The sequence continues at coordinate 12,661,010 of JAKCOX010000005.1, forward strand.
GCTTATATCACCTACATTTTAATCAGACCTACATACTTTGAAGGAGTCTCAGCTTTTAGAAGACCCTCTGGGCAAGAATAAATGTGGAAAGCAGCCTAAAGCAAAGAAACAGAATTTAGAAGGGGACCAACAAACCCAAAGCATCTGACTCTAAAAAGGCCAAAAATAATAATAAAATATATATCACTCAGAGCTTCAGCTGGCAAAGCTTTGCAGTGGTGGCTACAAACATGCTGCTCCTTGGTCACTCTTGCATTTTTTGCTTTCCAGCCATCCATCACTGAAGCAGAGTTGAAGACTTAGAGCCCAGGCAGGGCTCTGAGTAAGCTGCTCTCACTGATATAGTAGCAGTAAGCTTATGGCATGTTTGCAGCAGTCAGTGATGTAGCAGTAAGTCCTCACAGCCTGTGGAAAGGGGCTTCACACAATAAGCACAGTCTGGTGAAGATGACTTCCAAGTAAAAATTGTGGCCAGACTAACTCAATGCCAGTCTGCAGTGGAGCAGTTATCAATGTCCACTAGTGACATACAGCCAGATACTGGAGAATGATATCCCCATACACAGTGACTACTCAGCAGTAAAATTCATTCAGCACAACATTTGAAAAATACTGTAATGAACTGTCTTGCTCTTCGCTGCATCATTCCAATATAATTTCATTGCATCCCCTCAGACATGGGCTTATTTTCATCTTAACTACGTTTGCAGATGTCAATGGATAAGAATCTCTTCAGATTTAAATCTTCCAGAATGAATGTTGTCCTTTGTATTCAAGAATCGGGAATACTGGGTAACTTAGGAAACAAAAAAGTTTCTCCAGAAAGCAGAGCAAAATCGTTTTGTAAGAAATGCAGTTCAAGACTGCACACTTGGGGGAAAGAGCCACCAGAGAGTAACACCTAGACTAGGACACCGTAAAGAGAAGGAACATTTGGGGACAGAGAAAGAAAGGACCAAATAAGCCAACGCACTTTAAATGTGACAAGCAGGAGAAGTATCTCAGTCGATGTTTAGAGCTGCAATAGTGGCTGGGGCTGGCCTGGGAAGAGTAATCAGAGTTGGTGGAAACAGGAAGGAAAGAATGGATGCAAAAGGATTGTGGAAAGAGAGCCCTGGGTGGGAGCTGCTGGCAGATCTAGAAGGGTAACAGAGAGGTGAGAAGGCAGCACACTCGAACCTCAGGGTCCAGGCCAGAAGAGACTCAAGTTGTAGGATACACCCCACAACTCCTTCCAAGTCTCCAAACAAACCTGGGTAGGATGGCCCTGTGGGCCAGCAACGCTGCTGCGGTACTTTCTCAAGCAACGCGTAACAGCCTTGAAACAGTTATTTCAAGTAGAGCATCAACAGCTGCAGGATTCCCCCTGTCCCTCAATAAATTTTTAGACCTTGTTCTGAAGTATTTTGTCCACCTTTTTCAAGGCAGAAAAGCAACTTATGCAGGAGTTCAGAGCAAGATGTTTAAGAAACAAATGCTGCTGGTAAATAGGTGTTTGCCTTTGCCTAAAGCATCTTATAATTTGCAGGTTGCAAGCACACATGTGCACACACAAGCAGTATTTTACACATGTTCCACTCAATTTACCCAGCAGAAGTTGTTGTGGTTCCCCACCCCTCACCAATTTACTATGGCACCTTACAAGGGAGGCAAAAAAAACCCCAGCATATCCATAAATGACTGAAAAACTTATTTCTTCCTTAATTTCCTCAAGGCAGTCAGGCAATTAGGAGTATGTTAGTTGGAGGATATGCACAATGTCAAGTTGTTGATTCACAAACTTAACTATTTCCTTCACAGTACACAGATTTTTAAAGTAAATAAATGTACAAATTTTGTATTTTGTTTGGAATGCCACTTTCTTTGGACATGCTAGATGAATATGACAAAATTTTCTCTTTGGTTTTCAAGTATTTTTCCTTCCACCTCAAAGCAGTAACACAGACCCACGAGACTTGTTTATTAGGCCATTTACTATTTATTTCCCTTCTTAAAAGCCACTGTGCTAAATTTAATTACTCTACAGATACATCAACTGATTTCTCCTGCCGTACTAAAACAGAAAGGCTGGGCCTTTATTTTGCTTTAGCAAAACAGTGTAATATTAACTTAAAATCGCTCCCTAGGGAGATGCACAGCCAACTCCTGTGCCATTAGCACAAGCATCAAGACCAGTCACATCAGACTCTTCCTGCAGGTGGATGAAGAGGTGTGCAATCAGGAGGGCCAGCAGGTGAAGGAGGGGTCCTATTATTTGTGGTGTGGCTTTTGAAATACCTGAGAATGCAATGCTGTGCTTATGATTACCTTTCAAACACACAAAAAAGTGACCAAGGGTTAGAAACCTGTCAGTTAGAACACCTGTTTTAAAAGCCTGAAGTCCCATAAAACATTTCTGGACATGGAAATGGATGTTTTAGTCAACTCTTGGTAAGTACTGTAGTCAGCTTTCAACTTAATTGCAAACAATCCACCAAAGAAACTGTAGCAGAAAGTCTCTCCTTGAAATGCTTGTAGAGATGATCCAAAGAAACAAACTGACTACCAGGAACCTACTGTTTCCCAAACAGTGGATGGAACCCAGAGAGCACATGCTGGACACAGATTTAGTCCAATCATATTAAAACCCAAGCAGAACCAGATCTCTCAGTTATCAAGCCTACCATTACATGCAACATCCTTTCACAACATGCATTAGTAAGCTCAAACCTGAAAGCAGCTAGGTAACTTTGTTTCTATATCCCAAAGGAATGTAGTTTCTGCACCTGATTTAACAGCAAGAACCCTCTGTCATTTCCAGACCAGATATACATGTACAAATTATTATTACAACACTGACCTTACAGTTGTGTTCTCTTCTTTCCCTTACTGGAAGTGTCAAGGCAAGCCAAGTTTTGGTTTTGTTTACTGAACAAAAAAACCCCCACAAAACACAAAAACCAGCCACCCACATACCCCCAAAATACCCACAGATTCTTCCCCACGCTTATAAAAAACACCTAGGACCAAAACACTGAAGATACAGAGAGTCAGAATTGAAATTACAGTATTCAAAACCAGCCTCATCTGCTCTTGGCCCTATGAGTTATTTTCAGAGTTTTAATAAATGGTTAGACACCCCAACCACAGTATCTTGGCCCTACCTACCATCATCAGAAACACTTGTTCCCCAGTTGTAAGCACAAAGATAGTCTCTCACAAGTCCAGTAATTTTATTCTTTACGCCACTACAATTACATGTTCTAAGATCCAGCACTGCATCTACTTCAGAAAACTACCAACCCCAGTAGAGTCTCTTACCACCTTTCACTAAACTGACATCAACCTAAGCAGCTTCTGTTGCACGTACACTGTCTCCAAAATATTAGAGCAACACATGATGTATTATACCACTACTCAATAACCTCTATTTCTAGATTTCCTGAAAGGGTCATATGCTTCAATATTCATGGTCTGTCGTGACTGCTATGCTACTTTCTTATACCTGTCATAGACTGTTTAATAATCTACAATTCTAATTATTCAGTTTTATCCCCAAGTTCCTGGTATTTGTGCAAAAATGTTTCAGCTTTATTTGCACTTCAGCTAGAATAGCCTTAACTGCATTCAAAGCTGGCAGAGTCATAACCACTAGTTGCATTACCTGACAACTAGTCTCAGAAATGTTTGCTGCACTTCACTTTCATTCCAGTAATTGTCCACCGCTCTGTATAGTTACACTGCTTTATCCACTGTGCTATCCTGGGTTTCCCACCTCTTTTCACAGATAGTGTAAGGGGAAAAAACTAATCAGGGGCATTATGCAAATCTACCACACTTACCGGTTTGAAATTCTTCTTCAGCTGTGGCACAAATCCTCAAAGCCAGCAAGCTGTTTCACTGGGGATTACAATTTGAGCTCATCTTTTTTAAAGGACTCCTCTTCCAGTAGATGCATTTAAAAGGTCAAAATTTCCCAATCCTTTCTAAAGGACCAGGTCTCAAGCAACCCTTGACTCTTACATCCTGCTACATCCCTCTCTTCCAAGGCCTGGGAAAGTTCTGTTCAGTGCAAAGTGAGCCTCCACTCCAGCCATGTGGCTTCTCCAAGCCCACCGGACCCTTTCGAAAGAAACCTTCGACATTACTACAACCCGAGAGTAACAAATGAACATCACCAATTATCATCCATTAACCAGATTTCTCTTCGGCCTTGTTTTTTAGAGCCACAAGCTTCCACTGACATACTGAATAGACATGTTATATTGAAATGGATTTAACACTTCATCCAGCACATCTGTAAACTTATACTTGTATGTATCTCCATCTCTCCAGTCCTCCAGTACGTCAAAGCCTAAGGTGACACCCAGCCCATGCTGTTGGTCTACCCATTACAAAGCAATGCATTAAAAAAAAAAAGGTTAGCAGGCTTGGAAAAGAAGCTCATTTGCAGTTCTTTCACCTTTCCCTCCTCCTGAAGGAAAATGGGTTATTACCTTCACCACCATGGGTTACCTGGAGCTTCTAGTGACTCATTTTCTAACCTCTGAGGAGAGGAAAAAATGAAAATCTCACAGGAAACTATAGGGAACGTTTATTTCTCTCTTGAAAGTTTGTACTACTCTAGATATCAAAATCCAAGCATCCTACTAGAAACCAAGTCAGAAAACATTCAAACCAGAAATGGGGTTTAGTCACTGAAGATCATGAGACACTTCAGTTCTATATTCACAGCAAAATAATGCAGTCTTAACTTACAGAGCTGCTACCATAGTAAGAAAGCTCTGAATCTCAAACGGCAGCTTGTCACTTCTCTTAACACAAAAAAAATCACGACAAAGCATGAAAGCAGCAGCCACAAATCTCTACTTCTATACTCCCCACATGTAAAGTAAGTCAGAAGCAATTTAAAATAAGAAACAATAGACAGCACTATCTCTGTCACCAGGAGATACAGCTAGAAAAACAAGCCCTACTTACTAAAAGAGAATGTGAAATGAGAAAACAGGCAGAATACAAGCAGCAAGGACAGAAAGTTGCAGCTTCTCACAGTATAGAGCAGAAAAAGTTAACAACTCTACTCTGGATCCGTAAGGCACATTTCTAGCCAGCCCAAGCAACATTTTTAAATTCCTTGAGGTTACACTGTTCATAAGACACTTTCCTTAAAGTTCACAAGCTTACAATGGAACACTAATTTTATTTGGCCTATTTATGAAATGATAGTATTTCCCTCTATGGAAAGAGCAGCAAATCTCTAGCACATATTTTCTGAAGATATTAGGATCTTCATTAGGAAGAACAGATGTGATTCACACATGCTTGAAGTAAATATGATTATTTTTCCTTGTTTTACATGCTCCTCACAATCCCGGAGTTTGCAAGACCTATATATAACTTAAAAGAAAAACAGCATCTCTCCTTGAGGCTTTTTCCCTTTTTTCATATTATCACTGTGGAGGAACAGAGAGAGCAGTAGTTTGCTTGTTTGCTTTCTGCTAATCCATGATTTGTTAAAAAAAAATAAAATAGGGTGACAGCAAGTAAAAAGTAGCTTAATGTAACCACACTGTACAAGTTTGGGTTTACTAGCACGTGACTTTATATATAAAGAAGATGCAAACAGTAGCACTACCAAACATTACACCTGGATTCAATAGCAAATGTATTTTGGTACTTAATTTAGTTTATGAACACTGACTTCCTTTAGCATTCCCCCAGATTAAGCCCCATGTTTTTGCTGGAGACCTAAATGTATGCAGATTCCTTTATTAAAAAGCCAGGTTATTTAGAGTACTGAGCCCACTGCCACAGAAGCCTAAAACCTTAAAACCAAAGTTACAATTGCAGCTTTTGAAGTATTAAAAATGGCAATTTCCATTCTCTCCACTTACTTTGTGGTATCCAAGACCTACCCATCTACCTACTTTGCAGAAAGAAATAGCCCATCTTTCCAGCCTGTCAAGATCCCTCTGGATGGCTTCCTTCCCTTCTGTTGGGTCAGCCACACCACTCAGCTTGGTGTCATCTGCAAACTTGCTGAGGGTGCACTCAATCCCATCATCGATGTCATTGATAAAGATGTTAAAGAGAACCGGTCCCAACACAGACCCCTGGGGGACACCGCTTGTCACCGGCCTCCACCTGGACATAGACCCATTGACCACCACCCTTTGGTTACGGTCTGTTAACCAGTTCCTTATCCACTGGATGGTCCACCCATCAAATCCACATCTCTCCAGTTTAGAGATAAGGATGTAGTGGGGGACTGTGTCAAAGGCCTTGCACAAATCCAGGTAGATGATATCGGTCACCTTCCCTTTATCTACTGATGCTGTTACTCCATCATAGAAAGTCACCAGATTGGTGAGGCACGACCTTCCCTTGGTGAAGCCATGCTGGCTGTCCCGGATCACATGTTTCATCCCTCATGTGCTCCAGCATATCATCCAGGAGGATCTGTTCCATGATCTTCCCAGGCACAGAGGTGAGGCTCACCAGCCTGTAATTCCCTGGGTCTTCCTTGCTCCCTTTCTTATAAATGGGAGTGACATGACCTTTTTTCCAGTCCCCAGGGACCTCTCCTGACAGCCACGACTTTTCAAATATGATGGAGAGCGGCTCAGCAACCACATCAGCCAGCTCCTTCAGGACCCTGGGATGCATGTCGTCCGGCCCCATAGACTTGTAGACATTCAGTCTCATGAGGCGGTCTCAGACTTGCTCTGCTCTTACAGTGGGGGGGGATTTGCTCCCCCAGTTCCCACCTAGAGGTCCAGGGATGCAAGGTTCTGGGATTTGAGAATGATGAGAATCCTGGCTGCCAGAGAAGACAGAGGCAAAGAACTCTTCAGTACCTCAGCCTTCTCCTCATCAGTTGCAGCCAATTCTCCTTTCTCATTTACCAAGGGGGAGTACGTTCTCTTTGACCTGTCTCTTCTGGCCAGTGTACCTGTAAAATCCCTTCTTGTTTTTAACATCCCTTGCCAAGTTCAGTTCCATCTGCGCCTTGGCTTTCCTGACCCCATCTCTGCAAGTCCAAACAGCATCCCTGTATTCTTTCCAGGTTACACACCCTTGCTTCCAGAGCTTGTACTTGCCTTCCTTTTCCCTCAGTTTGGCCAGCAAGTCCTTGCCTAGCCACGCTGGTCTCCTGCCCACTTTCTGATTCAGAGGGACAGAGAGCCCTTGAGCTCCCAGAAAGGCATCCTTGAAGAACAGCCAACTTTCCTCAACATTTCTGTCTCTAAGGACCCACCTCCCAGGAGATCTCAGCCAAAAATTCCTTCAACAGCCTAAAGTTTCCTCTCCAAAAGTTCAGGGACCTGATCCCACTCTTTGTCAGGCCCACATTCCTCAAGATCACAAACTCAACCAGGGCATGGTTGCTGCAGCCCAGGCTGTCTCCAACCTTAACACCTTTAATGATCTCCCCCACACTGGTGAGCACCAAGTCCAGCAACGGATCACCTCAGGTCGGTCTGTCCAATACCTGAACCAGAAAGTTGGCATCCATGCAATGTTCAATTAACTTTTTCCCCTAATGGAAATGGGGGTTGGACTAGATGATCTTTCAAGGTTCCCTCCAACTCCAAACATTCTGCAATTCCCTAATGTAGTTGAAGCTTTCAGATTACTCTGAAAACACACTTGGAAATTATCAAAAGATAGTAGTTCCAGAATTTACACCCAAACCGGTACCAGTTCTCTGTCCAGAATCATTACATACTTGGATGTAGTTCCCTGCTGCAGGTACAAGACAGCAAATGAGAGCCAGTAAAGCAGCTGCATATCTGAATTGATGAGTAAAAATGATTTACTGAAAACCTAAAGTAGGACTGATCATATAAAGGATTAGGGGGATATATAAACACATGCAATACCTAAATTAATCCATCTGGGATTAAGAGACCAACTCACTGAAAGGACTTCTGGGTAGTATTAGACGAATGACTGAAAAAATCATTCTGGATTTAGCCTGGGATTAGACAGCAGGTAACTCTCAGTACATCTGATTGCATCTCTATTTTTTTCAGACATAATAGGAACCTACCTCTACCAACCTAGAACTTGCTTATCAAGAATTTCATAGATTTTAAAAAACACTGAACATCCTATTCAACTACAAACAGCCCTTGTGCCAAAGGGAGAAAGTCTGGAGTCTAGAGTATATCCTTAAATGGAAACTAATAAGGATTACCAGTAAAACCTTTAGACTTCCTAATCACTTTAACAGGTTTTGTAAGTATTAAAGCAATTTCTACCACAGCCTATAGAGGATAAGAGAATGGTATATCCTCAGAGGACAGGAAATACTAAAACATCAAGTCCAGCTATTGAAGAGGTGAGGAAAAAGACAAAGTAGTCCCAAAATAATAGATAAGAAAAGACATCAATTCAGTGCTCTCTTTGGGACACAAAAGCAAAGAGCTGCTAGGAAAAATAAAAGAATAGGGATAATGGAGTGGTTATTTACAAATACACAAAGTACAAATCCATACTTTCTAACTTATGAGACTCATCAATAAGGTATAGATAGCTCAAAATTTCCTTCACAGCATATCTCTGTAGATACAGGCAGGACCAAAACCTGTGTATTGTGGGGTTTATGGCTGCTGGGATTTTTGGTTTTTGCAGAACAAGGACGGGGGGAAAAGCACGCATACAAAACACAAAGCTACCAGGCACTGCATGACCAGAAACATCTACCAAATCTAACATGATGCTGCAATGGGCACAGTTATTTTCACAATATTTCTATTGACAAAACATTAATTCTATTAACAGTCTTTTTAAAGCTAGTTTCAACTGAATCAGCAAATTTTTCATGCAATAGGAGACCATGCTGATTTAGACAGCACATAGTTGCCATAATGTTCTTTAGGGTACTACATCACCTAACACCTTTGTCCCAATGATTTTTGTTCCATAAGGCCAGAGAGCACAGAAACAAAAAGGACAGCAATGTGACTCAATATACAAGAATCACTTTTAAAGTAAAAACAGTTCACCCAACTACCTTACCTGAGCCTAGCTTGTCAAACGAGCTTTGATGAATTCAGCAGTAAAGGTGTTAAACTGTAGTACTCCAAGCTGCCATTCCTCCCTATTTGCAGAAGGCATCACCCCCACAGCAAGGGGGGACAAAAATACAGATATGCTGATCCTCAGCATCTGCTCCTCAACACAAATGAGCACTGGTATCAACACAAACTGGAACACCTGTCTGAGGCCAGTAACAGCTGAAGAGCCAGATCATTATTTGCTTCTGCAACCAGCACTAACAAGACAACAAACCAGTAAGGACAGGAACTTCACCAGATACTTTGTCATATACAACAGAGCTGATTGTCTGCTTTCTGCTGCTTTTTCTCATTCCCCTGTACTGAGCCAGGGATCTCAGTATGTTCAGCAACAGAACTTGGGTTTAATGCTGAATGTTCATTTTAAACATGGATGAATCGTCATCTCTGAAGGAAACAGTTTTCCCTACTTGCAAGACTGCTCCTGATGGGATTAATTCTTATAATAGCCTAGTCGATCACCACCATTAAGCAAACAAAAAAGCAGATAAATGTATGCAGATAAACAATTTCCTAAGATCTGAATGGACTCTGCTTTATCAAGAGGACAGCAGTTTCATTTCTTAGCCTAAAATTTAAGGAAATCATTCACAAACGAAGAAATATCTCTGCTATCTAAGTCCAGCTGCTTCAGTATCTATGCTGTTTTCTCCTGCCAGTCTTTTCCAGTCATGTTCCCTTTATGAGAGCACCTGATCTGCCCCACTGAGTCTGATTACAGACTAGACATTGCTAACTATAGACTGGTGTTATCTTGTTGGCAATAAAATGATTCATTCCTCACCAGAGGTCTTCACAAGGTGCCTCTATATTCCTCAAATAGAGAAAAAGCAGACCCTGGAAACCAGAGAGAGGTGGATAGTTAAATACTGTCATCCTGCAAATGCTTTTCCTTTCAGTGTCTGATCACTTGGTCAACAACTGTAACTTCTGCTTCTCTTCAGCATTGCTCTCCACTACACACATTGCTGTGATTAGCTAGGAAAAGAGCCTACCAATGCATGGTATATCTGTGGAGCAAGTGTTTCAGACCAATTAGAAAGGTCAAAGATAAACCTAACTAATTGTGAAACAGTGACCTCTGCTTACTCACAGGAGTTTCAAAGGGACACAATTCTGGTTCTACACAGTGAGACTTGGAAGAAGCACAGAGTTCTTGGACAGAGATTACAGGCCTGACAGCTTGATTTATTCATGTTCTTAAGGAGTTGCAAAGACATTAGATGTCTCTGAAAACTCATGCCTTCCAGAGGAAAAGTAATTTTCCATTTCCAGAATGAAAATGGCACTCTAAGTGGTATGTTCTCTCACTTTGATAAAGAAATTCATTTCTGTACAGACTGTCCTGACTGGAAAGATAAGAAGAATGGAATAGCTAACTAACAAACACTTCTGGTCAGGGGACATGCAGAACCAGCAATTTATTTTCCTGCTCCTTACATTCCACTGCTGCTACCAACACAAATCAAGCTGAGCTGAATGGATAATGGAGCAGAAAGCAACAACTGATCAACTTGCTGAAATTTTCTTTAGGAAAAAAAAAGCGCTTTTATCCAAGTATTATTGACAGAGAGCACACAAAAAACCCCACCCCACAACACACATCCAACAAAAACCCACACCACTGTGGAGAATCAGTGAAGTTTTATTAAAAGATTCCATCTAAAGAACATTTGAGAACATTTCTGAGTTAAATTCACATTCTCAATAGAATACTCATGCTGAGGTAGACTACAATTTCACTTACATTTGAAAAAATAATTAAAACTAAAATTGTGAGGTTTATTCCACTGCTGCAGCAAAATCTGGGGAGCGTATTGAATTGTGTATTATGTATTCTCAGCAGTAAGAAGATCAAAAATACATACACACAATGCAAGCAGTCTAAGAGCTTTCATGAACTCATCACTGTGCCAAATAGAAAGGACTTCTGGTTATCTACAGCTCAAAAGAAAAAATGAAAAAATGTTTACAGTGGCACAGCACCCCCTGACAATGGGATCAACATAACACATAACAGCTGGTGTTAAGGGTCTAAGCAACAAAGACTTGCTTTTCATTAAGGACATTAATTATGGCATCCTGGGCAAAATAGCAAGATACACATCTAGAATTTCCTAAGCAGCTTCAGCTAGATACTATTCTTCCCTTTGCCCTTAATGGAGGGTACTTGGCTCTGTTAAATAGCCACTGCATTTCATCCCAAAGCAGGAAAGGTAAATAAGCAAATAAAAATCCAATAGAGAAAGATTGACACCTACCAATGTATAGATCAAGTATCTGGTTTTTAGAACCACTTTGAAGAGGAAGGGAAAGAAGGGGACTAATATCTAAATCAAATATTTCACATCTCTGTTCTGGGCTAATCCTTCAAAGAAGCCATAATGTGACTAAATCCTCATCTCCTCAGCAACAAAATGGCCCTACATCCCCCCTTCACCCCAGGGAGAGAGGTGCTGGAAGCCAATCCGAGCATGAGAGAAGCAATTTACCCAAAGCACCTTATGCTTCGACTAATCTGAACAGCACAGAGACTGTGAGGCATCAGCTCAAAACTGACATAAATTAGAGCAATCCCAATTGAGCCTGAAGAGAAAAACCTAACAGTTTAATCTTCCACTGTCCCAAAATTCAGTACTGCACTTTAGATCTTGCACCCTGGATATGATCACCAGTGCTGGGACATCTATTTAGTTACCAGAAAAAGAGCCCCAGAGAGACAATACACCTCGGGTTCCTCAGTAACCCTGCTCTGCCTACAGCAGTGCTAGCCTGACATGGCACAGCTGTCTTCTCTGACACCAGATGCCACATATCAGAGGTGGGGGACATTGTTCTAGGACATTTCATACATCTTAAGACATGTATCAGCAGCATTTATGCTACTTACTCTAAACCAGAGAATTCTAAAACAGAAGAGTACAGTAAATGAGAGCTTGCCTCCTACTGCCCACTTTGCAGTACCCATGTTTTACAGCTCTTTGCCTCACCTGGCCAGAGCTGAGGCTCCCTCCTCTAGCTCTGCTAACATCTGGTAGTCAGTTTGCTGTTTTTCTTACATGGCAGGCATCACTCAAGATGACTTTATGAAATGCTTTGTTCATTTATTTTGTTTGCATTTGTAAGTCTTCAGGTTAAGTGAAAGGCTAAGCAGAGATTGGAGCCCGCAGTCCGTATCTATTTAAATATATGTCAAAAATTTGAAATGCTATCATATCAAAATGCTTACATCAAATCCCTTATCCATAGGAAAGGAAGTAAAAGGAGGCCTAGCTGCAGGTCAAATTTTACAGTCATTAAATGAGCACAGCTCCCACTGACAGCTGCATTCTCTCCCACTTTATTTCATTTCCATGGATGCTGCTAAAACAATTAATAGATTTGACTGGTAATTTGCATATTAAAACTAAAGGAAGAAAACCACAGCAAAAAGTGGTTTAAAACAATACAACAGTAAGTTTTGCCCCCTAGACCACTGGCCCAGATAAGTATAATATTTAGCATCAGGGGACTCAATCCTGTGGTACCAACCCTGCCCCCTTCCTTTGTGGGGAGTGCTAAATTATGCTTCAAGGAGTGAAGAACACAGTTCAGCAGCAGTTGCCAGCAGATAGAGTCCAACTCAGCACTGCGCTGCTTTTACTAAATTAGGCACTTCAGTTACAGCTTTCAGGAAACTAGGGGGTGACAAGTTATCCACTACAACAAATACACCACTGTCCTTTATCAACTGATTACAGAATATTCCTGTCATTTATTTCAGATGATGGAACTCAAATCAACCTGGAAAAGCTTTCCCTGCTCTTCTTTCTTCTTCTGACAATGGTAAGAAGTGACAAAAGAAGAGAATCACAAGGTTGGAAGACACTTTTAAGATCAAGTCCAACCATTCCCATCCTAAGCTAAACCATATCCCTAAGTACCTCATCTACCCTTTTTTTAAACACTTCCAGGGAAGGTGATTCAACCCCCTCCCTAGGCAGCCTGTTCCAGGCCCTGACAACTCTTTCAGTAAAAAATTTTTTTCTAATGTCCAATCTAAACCTGCCCTGGGGCAGCTTGTTGCCATTTCCCCTTGTCCTATCTCCTGTCACCTGGCCGAAGAGACCATCACCCACCTCTCTACAACCTCCCTTCAGGTATTTGTAGGTGGTGATAAGGTCTCCCCTCAGCCTCCTCTTCCCCAAGCTAAACATCCCCAGCTCCCTCAGCCATTCCTCATAGGATTTGCCCTCCAGCCCCTTCCCCAGCCTGGTTGCCCTTCTCTGGACTCACTCGAGGACCTCAATGTCCTTCTGATAGTGAGGAGCCCAGAACTGGACACAGCACTCAAGGTGCAGCCTCACCAATGCCGAGTACAGGGGCACAATCACCTCCCCAGACCTACTGGCCACACTGTTTTTGATACAAGCCAAGATGCCATTGGACTTCCTGGTCGCCTGGGCACACTGCTGGCTCATATACAGCCTGCAGTCAGCCAAAACCCCCAGGCCCTTCTCTGCCCGACAGCTCTCCAGCCAGTCTCCCCCAAGCCTGTAGCGCTGCTCAGGGTTGTTATGTCCCATGTGCAGCACTCTGCCCTTGGCCTTGTTAAACTTCATCCCACTGGTCTCAGCCCATCAGTCCAGTCTGTTCAGATCCCTCTGAAGAGCCTCCCTACCCTCAGGCAGATCGACACTTCCTCCCAGTTTAGTGTCATCTGCAAACTTACTGAGGGAGCATCCAATCCCTCATCCAGGTCATTGATAAAGATGTTGAACAAAACTGGACCCAGGACTGAGCACTGAGGGATGCCACTTGTCACCAGCCTCCAGCTGGATTTTGTGCCCTTCACCACCACCCTTTGGGCCCGGCCATCCAGCCAGTTTTTAATCCAACAGAGGGTCCACCTGTCAAGGCCAGTGGCAGCCAGTTTCTCAATCAGAATGCTGTGAGAAACTGTGTCAAAGGCTTTACTGAAGTCCAGGCAGACCACATCCACAGCCTTCCCCTCGTCCATTAAGCGGGTCACCTTGTCATAGAAGGTGATCAGGTTAGTCTGACAGGATCTACCTTTTGTAAACCCATGTTGGCTAGGCCTGATCTCCTGGCCATCATGCATGTGCTGCATGATAGCTCCCAAGATGACCCTCTCCATGATCTTCCCCAGGACTGAGGTCAGACTGACAGGCCTGTAGTTCCCCGGATCCTCCTTCCGACCCTTCTTATATATGGGTGTAACACCTGCCAGCCTCCAGTCGAGTGCAACTTCCCCAGTCTGCCAGGATTGCTGATAGATCATGGAAAGGGGTTTGGCAAGCACATCTGCCAGCTCTCTCAGTACCCTCAGGGGGATAATTTGTTACCCATGCTGTGTGCATTGGTGTAGATGCACTTCAGCTGGTCTATTGATCTTGTTACACTACTACAAGTAAGTTACTACTACAAGTAAGAAGTTACCACCTTCTTGTGATACTGGGTTATTGGACCCAGACAAGGTAGATACAGTATGGTCCACCTAGAGTGGGAGAAAACATGGCAACCGGCCTTCATTTACGAAGATACCAACTCTAGCAAAAGAAGTGCAAGCTAGTGACTAGCATTAGATTATCCTCTATTTCATGCCTATCTACAGCACACATGTCCAAGTCTTCTGATATTCTCTGGTGAGCAATTTTTTGTCTGTTGACAGGATAATGTTAGACGGAGGGAAAGCCTTATACACCACCCAACATGACAACTACCCGAGTGCCCCATCACCAGTCATCCCGTCCCACTATGGTAAGAATTTGATCTTAGTTTTATAGATTAAGATGGCATAATTAAGATTCCTTACTCCTGTGTTGGATCGAAAAAGTACAATCACTCTTCATTCTCTTCAAATGGCAAAGCATAATTTGCCCCCTTTTTTTAAATTGGTTATGGCTTGCACAAGAGATTTCTGATAGTCATAAGACAATTTATTTGTAGACTATCCAAAATAAATTCCATTTTACTGATACAGTGTAATAAAAAATGTTAAATATTTTCTTTTCCATTTGAATGTCCTATCTACACAGCCATAGAAATGCAATTTGAAAACAAAGGACTACTTCAGACATGCAATTGAGGGGGAAGTTGCTTGGGCTTTTCATTTAAAAAAATTTTTAAAAGACAACAGCTATCTGTCATGCCCTGAAGAAAGCTGCATGTAGGTTTTATAAAGAAAAGCAAAGACAAACTAGAAGGAAAAACAGAAATACCATCTTTTCCCTTGTCCTCCCAGCATTTCTGTCATTTCTTATTTTTCTGGTCTACGAGTTTCTCAAACTGCCCAAAGGTTTGTGCCATCAACTCACAGCTGCCCTACTATCACCACCAAAACTAGGGGACAAGATGTATAATGAGACCTTTTATCTCAATTTTGTTACTTTTTTGTTTAATTTCCTTAGTCTAGAGTAAAACACACTACACTTGGAACTTTCATCATATTTTCTCATCACTAAGTTAATAGACTTTGTCAGGAAAAAAAGCCTCAAAAACTGAGGGAGAAAACAACGAAGACAGCAAAATGAACAAAGGGGCTGTCATTTCACCTGCAGTTTTCCAAGCTAACAGTGCCCTTTCTTTTCTCCTTACTACAATAGTCTCATCCTGATCCTTCACACATACCTCCTACTTCACTTATTCCTGGTTCTCAAAGGAACTACTTAAGTCTTTTTTTTTTTCCCCAAAAAAGCTGTATTTACACTATTTGCAACATAAGTTTTCTTTAGAAAAAGCCTACTCAATTTCCAAATCTTTCTCAGATAAACATTTTCTTCCCGCCATAATGGCAGAAATTCTCTGCAAGACTATACCTTAAATGCTCTTAAACAGTATTATGTATTCCACTTGAAAAAAAGAAGATGTTTTCCAGTCAGAAACTCTGCTTTTGTGCTGAGAAGAATTTAACCTCCTGCCTTTACTGTGAAGATAAATATTACATGTTAAATTAAGACAGAAAGCTACCACTTTTAAAGACACAAAAAACAAAGAGTGGAAATGTTGAACATACCACTTCAGTAGATGGCAATACACAGTTCTAACCAGATCATTAAATAACTCTTAATGATATGGTGTTACAACTCAGCTAAGGAATAAGAAAGTGGGCTGATAAGCAGCCAAGAGCACAAACAGAAGCACCCTACACCCTGGCTGATAGAAGCACAAGGGAATCAGAAGAAATCTTGCAAATCTTGCTTAAAAAAGATATTCAAGCCTTTACTCACAGCAAGACTTTTAATAAAAGCAGCAATGTGTTCTATTTTAATAAGGATGCAGATTTAATACTAAAGACCTTAATAGAAGGTAATTTCGTGGTCTGATCTGAACCTTCTGTTCCAGTTAAATCAACTAAATCAACTATGACCAGCAAATTGCCCTGCAGAGTGGGATTCTTACAAGCATACATCTAAAGGAGACGTTTCCACTACATCCTAATTCTACTTATGCACTTCTGTGAATGAGGAATGGAGATCTAAAATATCAAGTGCCAGGGACAGCACAGAACTATGAACTGTGCCAACCCTGTATTTACTGTGGTGCTGACAAAGAGAACTATCAGCTTTGTTTTTCAGGATTAAGGTAATTTTAAAATCTACAAATATGGATATTAATCTAAATTCCTTCCAACTTAGTGTTTATTTAGTTCCGATGTAATCTAATTTCTGGCAGGCACATACAAAGGAGGATTTTATGCCTTATCCTTTAAGCAGAGTGCAATTAATGAGCACCAAAATTTTAAAGGAACTGTGAGGAATACCTTACCTATCTCTTCTGCAAAAATTACTATAAGCTATTTCTTATGAAACTGAATTAAATATTAATTTTCCTTAATATTAGTCTTAACAAAGAAACCTCCCATTTTAAATATTAAATCCACAACTAAAATAAGATTGGAAAATGACTTGCAGAAAATGTGTTAGATAATTTGAACTTTAATCTAGTTACTATTATCAAGAATCACTGCCCCACTGAGCTACAGGAGGCACACATAAACATGCTCCCACTCAAAACATTTCCAGAATCATGGCAGAGAGATGGAAGGTGAGCAGTAAACGAGACATCATAGGTACGCCCATGCTTTCTCCCTTGCTGCCCTTCTGTCACTCAGCTTTATGTACATCCAGTTATACCTCAGGAATCAGTCCTAGTTTTTCCCCGACCACAGGAAAACAGTGACTAATGAATCTACATAGATGGTAAGAATGCCAGTAATTTATGAAGTAATCCTGCTATTTGCAAATACCACATCCCATATTCCATAACAATTTAGGAAACAAGCGCAAGTGAAAACGTCATTTCAAACCTAAGGCTGAAAGTATGACATTGATTCATTCTGAATTCTTAGGTTAACTGGGATTTTCAAGTTTCCAAGATTAGGCTGCTCAACTTTAAGAGTCCAGTCTCAAGCTCACAGGTTCACCTGTACTTGAGCAACCGAGCGCTTCCCTGGGCAATCCATCCATTACCACTTCCATACACTTCCCATGTGCTAATGAGTACACCCAGCTGGCAATGCTGTAGCTACAACGGTGCAGTAACAGACAAGACTGGGCTTGCAGGCCAAGACAGCATCCACACTGCCCTAAGCTGCATTACCTAGTGCACACAGTGTTTAGTTTATTGCACTGATGTTACTGCTCAAACTCAGAGACAAGTGACGATTGGCCAGTCCGAAACACGATGTGAGGACTTACCTAATCATTGGGTTTAATATTTGGGAAGTGTTAAAAGTCCTGGAATCATACCTCCTGAGACTACACTCTGTAGGCAAAGCTCCACCTACTTTTTCTCAATGATGATCTTTCCTGCCCTTAGACACAAGCAGCAGTTTTCCAATTGATGCTCTCAATCCACTCACTTCTTATTCACCCACTTTGCTTATTTGGAATAGTAAATTACAGGAGGAGGATATCTGGCTTGATACTATTACTTCAACCACACATTGCATTATTTTATCTGTTTATGGCATGCAGACTGGTAAGCAAGGATGAGGGTGATAGGTAATTAACAGGTTGTTAGAAGCCCCTAGCCAAATCCCTGGATAAATTGTGGAAGAAAAAACACAGTAATGCTCTCCAGGTTAATTTGCCTGCTCATTAAAGCTCCTATTCCCAGGGGAGTTTTTAGGAGACCAGACACCCCAAGAGTTAGTTAAAAAAACTGGATTCACATTAATTTTCTAACACTTTCAGCCTTGAGAGCAAAAGTCTCTCCTAACACAGTAACAAAAGGGAAACATGACAAAAAATATTCACAGATTTTTTTGTAAATTAAAAAAACAAAATCCTCTCCACCTTTCCTCCCTTCAGAAAAATAATTGGTCTTTTTCTTCTCACATTGCCCAATATTGAAGAGCCATTAATTCCAAATCATGTGGAATACAGACCACAGCTTCTTCAAGATTCAAAATCATTGGCCTCACAATTGTCTAAATTCATCCCCTGCTCCGACACTTAGGTAATACTTCTTGAACAAGCACGCATTTTCTATGTGATTGGGGATTTGTTCTTTGGTAAACAAATACAACTGTCAATCTCAAATGTCTATCAGCCCTTGCTCTGTCAATTGTAAAGTTACTTATCTTTACTATGGACCGGTGGGGTGGGTTTTTTTTAAAAAAATTCTTTTCCAGACTGTGTGTTGGCTGCCTTGCTGCAAATTCTTCCCTAAGTTTTCCTAATCTTTTCCTACCATTTAAAAAACCCCACTGGGTGCTGTAACTAGATAAAGAAATTAATACACAAGTTGTGTTGGGTTTTTCCTCCTCAGTTTTTATATACTTGCGCATATTTTCTAACAGTCAATATCCATTACAACTACCATCATCCATAAATGAGATCAAATAAGGCTTTTTCTTCAAGAAATATCTATCAGATTCATTGGTGGAAGTGAGAAAAAACAAACTTTCATTAGCTATGTGTTGCAGAAGTCCGCAGGCCTGCCGGCGGCCTAGCTCTTTTCTCCCAAGACATAGGCCCTGACAATATTCTTCTGTTCCCATGAGACAGGAAAAGTTCCTCATGCTGAGAGGATCCTAATAATCACATTCTCAAAACACAGTGGCCTTGCTGATAGGGGTACAGGCTGCCCTAAACCAAGAAGCAGTTATGGGAAGGTATTTGGGAGTAACAGAACATGTTAGGAACCAACCATATAACAAGATGGTCAGAACAGCAAGTGTGCAGATGCTTTTAGGTAATTAAAGGTAAACTAAGGCTGTTTAGCTATAAGATAGGTTTATCAGAACTTGTTATAATTACTAACCAATCAATATGGTGTGAACAGTGTGTGTAACCAATTAGCAGTTTTTTAGCTTGCCACGTTTGCAGCAAGAAAGGTATAGAATCTGTGTGATTTCACCTAATAAAATGGCTGGCTTCACGGCTTCACCTAGAATTCATATATTGAATTGCCTATTGCTCCCTGCTGGACGCCACAGCTATGTATCACCAAGACTGAGAGGTAGTTTTGTACCTGTGGGGTTCACAGTAAATACTAATAGAAAGGTCATTAGGTGTTTATGTTCCAGTAAACAGAAGAAAATTCAATTCCTGCTATAGATCTCAGCTTTTCCCTTAGTTAGAAAACAAAAAATTTATTTTTTAATGATAAAAAAATGAATAACATAGCAGATAGGATGTAAAAAACCCAAACTTTTGCAGACCACACTGTACATATTTAAAGTAATGCCAAAGGAAGTTTAGAAAGTTCCTTCTCTAAAATGTTGCACTCATAGGCAAAATGTTAATGTCTGCAGAAAGACTAATCTTTTTCGAACATATTTCTTTGATAAATAGGTTAACTAAATTAGATTTTTTTATTTTTTAATTAAGTTGGTCCCTTGCCTGGAGCAGCCAGAGTTGTTTACCCACAATGGCCATGAAATTCCCTGTGTTTGATGGTTTAATTATCTCCTCCTTGCCTGGTAATTCTTTTAAGGCATTTCTTTCCTCTTTTTTTTTTCCCCCTTTTTTTGTGTGTGTGTGTGGAAGAGCAAACAAAGAATTATCTGTCTGTCTTTGTTCTATTTTACCAACTTAGTTACACTTTGTGTCAACTTCTTCACATAGGATGACTTTTAAGTTGATGGACTAAGGCAGTGTTTATTTTAAATACAGTGTAAATGATTTTATTTATGTTCAGTTACCTGAGCCACTGCAGTCCATGGCTTGTAACGGACACCTGCCACCTACAGACATCACAAGATCTGTCAGATACAGAAAAGTCTGCTGAGAAGAGCAAGGCAAGTTACATGCAACTCCCACCTCAACCCCAGGTCCTTGCTTACACTGTCTGATTCTGTTAGCAGTCTGGGTGTGACAAGAACTGGGTCTGAAAGCTATGAATATCCTTCACTGGGCCAGAATGGGAACACTCTCTGGACAGAAATAGAACAAGCTGAAAGATCCCCACGTACAAAGAAAGAGAAAAAACCAGTATCACTGACTTTAATAAGAGGGCAAGTTAACTTTGGTATGTCAGAGACCTCAGAATTTTTCTTCACTAATGAACATGGGCACACTGAGCATTTCTCATTAAGGTCCAAAAAAACCAACTATATGCACCTTTCATAAAAAGCCTAACAACAAATTGACTGCTCAACAGTATGTGAGAACAGAACTTACTTTAATTCAAGGTCTGCCTGACCAACAGTAGTTCTACATATAAAGCTTAATTACATTTTCATTAAGAATTGAAACAAACTAAACTTCTTATTATGAACCAATTAGAACAAACTCAAATCTTTTTATCTCTCAAATAACACTGGAGACTAACACCATGGGACATCCTGAAAGACAAATCCTGATCACTGAATTACCAAAAGGTTTGACTCAGAAGGGACCTTTAAAGACCACATAGCTCCAACACCCCTGCCATGGGCAAGAACATCTTTCACTAGACCAGGCTGCTCAAAGCCCTGTCCAACCCAACCCTGAACACTTCCAGAGATGGGACTTCCACACAACAGCACTGGGTAACTTGTTCCAGCGTCTCACCACCCACCCTCATTATAAATAATGTCTTCCTTATGCCCAGTCTAAATCTACCCTCTTTCAGTTTAAAACTATTGCACCTTGTCCTGTCACTACAGGCCATGGCAAGAAGGCTTTCTCCATCTTTGGTGCAAGCCCCTTTCTTATAAACATATAAAGGCTGCAATAAGGTCTCCCCAGAGCCTTCTCCAGCCTGAACAACACCAACTCTCTTAGCCTTTCTTCAGTGGAAAAGGGTTCCATCTCTCTGATCAACTTTACAGCACTCTGACCCCATTTCAACAAGTCCATGTCCTTCCTGTGCTGCAGATCCCAGAGTTGGATAGAATACTCCACGAGTAGAGGGAGAGAGAATCACCTCCCTTGACCTGCTGGCCACACTTCACACAGACCAGAACACAATCTGCTTCCCAGGCTGCAAGGGCACATTGCTAGCAGATTTCTAATTTTTCATCCACCAGTATCCCCAGGTCCTTCTCAGCAGGGCTGTTCTCCATCAGTTCATCACCCAGCCTGTACTGGTGTTGGTGATTGCCCTGACTCAACTGCAGAAACTTGCTCTTGGCCTTTCAGAACTCTGTGATGTTCACAGTGATTTATTCTCAAGCCTGACAAGGTCCATCTGGAGAGTAAAAGCTTACAATAGGGTGTCTAGAAAGGAGGCATTAGAGACCCTGCAAGGCCAGGACATCATGCCAGGCAGGCACAATCAAAAATGGTGACCAGGAAATAGAAATAGGACTTTCCTATCTGTACTTCACATTGTAGGAACACCCCAAAAGACAAAGAACAGGGCACACTATCATGGCTAAACCAGAAATGTTCCAAGATATTCACAAATTCAAGTTACACATGCTGAAGGTCTTAATGCTCTCTGTGACCCAAACACACCCTGTCGCATTCCTGCCACATAAAGAGTGTCTGTCTCACATGTGAACATTAAGGAGGCAGCCAGCTCATCATCTCCTCATATACACAGAAGTTCTCTAAACATAAACAGGGACAAAACAGACTTAACCTTATTGTTAAAGATTCAGGAAAGCTGCAACACTGAGATGGCTCATGGCATATAACTTCATTTCCCATCTGGTAGGAAAATTACTGCTACTAGCCCTGATGTTTTTGAGACTCTCCAGAGGTTCCCTGCTCTGCAGACACTAGCTCTCCTCCAGTTTCTCACAGTCATTCTAATGGAGGCACACCTTACCTTGCCTGTTCAAGGTATAACTGCATTTGACCGAAATGTGAACCTGAACTTCAACCTAATGAGTGTTTTCAAGACGAGACCTATGCTTCCTTCCAAGACTCCAGCACTTCTGTATCTCTCTGATTATCCTGCCCCTTCTGCACATTTCCAGAAGCAAGAGTGGCTACATTACTAATCAATTTCAAAAATTATTCTTAATTTAATACATCTTTTTAGAAGACAAAAAACAAACCCCAAGATCTTAGAGAGTGCTTCCTTGTGCTTTGGTAAACGTACAGCACTGCAAATCAAGTCCCAGTCTGCTCTCATCACTTAGGAGAGGTGACAGATGTGTGACATTGCTGACTATACAACAAAGGCTCTTTTAAATTAGCCACTACAGCAGAACTTACAAATCACCTGGACGAAAAGATGCAACACTGCTCCAAATACAGAAGTGAAAAACTAGGGTCATAACTGACAGGCTGGTATTGTCTTTCACAATTGCTTAAAAATACCTCTTCTGCTATGCTTCCAGTATTCTTGTACTTCATAATCCAGCTTCTGTAAAAATACTTTTACCTTAACCTTCAGACTATAGTAGGAGACACTGCTCTTTCAGAACACAAAAAGCAGATTCTCAAAGCTGATGTTTTTCACAATTTAGGAAGTAGAATTGGCAAGAACACAGACTCAAAAAAACATGGGTTAGATCTTCATCAGGATTTTTTTATTTAAAATAGGCCAAAGATGCATGTTTTGGGGTGTGTTGGGGTTTTTTTCTTCCACAACCAGAACTGTTCATGCAGTCAAAGATATTAATTATTTTTGTATTTACAAAATTAGGTAGCCACAAACCACAGGTAAAATTCCACTTTACCTGCACAACGTTGTTTTGATGAACTAGATCAGACAGAGGAGATAAAGAAAAAAAAAAATAGATCACTGCTTCAGGCAAAATGCCCAAGCATGTCATTCTATTGTAACATACCAGAATTGATTGTTAAGGTAATTTCAGCCCACTGAAAATGAGGAGCTGTAATGTTTCTTTTGAAAGAGTACACTTTTTCTGAGTTCTCTTGTTGATATAAATCTTAATAAATATTCATAGATAACTCTAGGACACCTCATTAGCA
The DNA here is from genome assembly GCA_022605575.1 of Laterallus jamaicensis coturniculus. Lineage (NCBI taxonomy): Eukaryota > Metazoa > Chordata > Aves > Gruiformes > Rallidae > Laterallus > Laterallus jamaicensis. The sequence goes on from JAKCOX010000005.1 coordinate 12,684,393, forward strand.
AGCTGTTCAACAAGTTGAACAAGTGCTGAATTAGGTATTTTAAACAATTATGATAAATGTTGTAACATGGAAAGAATGGAAGCATGTTTCTTAGTGGAGCATCAGATTTAGTTAAATATGATAGCCAACAAACACTATCACCTGGAAGAAGGCTGCAAGATTTGGCTGTACTGAAAAGTAAGTGGGTCACTCCAGAAGTGAGTTAGCTTCCCTTTGTTCCCACTGCTGAACAAAGTGACTTGTTTCCAGGAGCTCTAGAGGTCCTGTCTGCTTTGCTTAATCAGGGACTCATCACATATTTCCAATATCAGCATCAATAACTTTTCCAACTTGCACCCACAACCACAGGCAACTGAACCACTTGTGGTAGTAGGAACAGAGGAATTTTCTCCTACACAGACTGAAAAGTAAATAAATGAAAAGTTTTTACCTTCCTTGTGACATCATACTACCAAGAAGAGTTAGTGTAGAGGGCTGTTTTGTTAGTCTAATGTATCTGTGTATCACACAGCATGCCACAGGCATGGTACACTCAGGAGCATCCCAAACACGTGGACAGCCACAAAACCCACTCCCAGGAGTAAAGTTTTACAGAACAAGCTGGTGGATCTCCAATGATAGCCAAGTGCTAGCCCAGAACAAAAATACCAGGAAACTGGGTGACCGACCTCCAGGATGAGAACAGGATTAATACCATCACACCTGCACAGATCAAGGCTCCTCAACCTTCATGAGACACAATCCCAAACCGGACAAAGGGATTTCAGTTTCCCATGATCACAGTTGGAGGTGAGAGCACAGGACACTGTAACAGATGGGTTATTCTTGGAATATGTTCCATACGGATTTAAAATAAACTGCCATTTAATCTTACTTCAGTGCCTGCATTCCTTTCACCCTGTGAGTCAGTCAGTAACTTCTTATAACATGTTTTTATCAGGGGTCTGCTCTGCCAGGCTGATGCTCATCTTTACATCAGTCTTGGGTCACAAATTGTAGAACGACAACTATTCACACTAACATGAGTATCCACAAACCTTAGCTGGAATGAAGTGGTATTAAACATACTTTCTCTTCTGTGCCAGGTTACCACAGTTTGCCATTCAATTTAGAACAAAACAGTAAAAAAAATTATATGCTAAGAAGTTGGGATTTTCTAGAATATTCTTTCCTCAAACACATTCATGTCATGACTTCTATCATAAGCATGTACCGTCTTTCTACCTTACCACCAGATTGATTACTGATCAAGTTCAGTGCAAAGCACTACATATATTTACATACACATCTTGACAGTCTGAGTACGTTTAATAATCCCGGCATGGGGATAGCTTTGCTTTTTCCAATACACTGTTCCAGAAGCTATTGTGACCTGGCTTTTCATTTCTGCCAGAGAAAGAAAATCCAATTTATATAAACATAAAGCTTTCACAGTGTTACATCAAACTGCTTTCTAATTTCACTTGCAAATATCTAACAAAGCAGTTGAACAACAGTGCACACAACCTTTATAGGCTGGGTTCTCTAATCTCTCCTGCTTTTTAGGCTTTAGTAGGGAAATCCATCTCTAGCTTATCACATCTTGATGGCAGAGGTATGGATTTAAAAGTTCCTTGTAAATGTTGTTTTCTCCACCTTGATCAGAACTTGTGTATAATCAGACACTGCTAAATGAAAACTTTGACAGTACTCTGAGTCACACTGCTCACAAACTGCCCCAGCTTCCATTGTCACTGAAGCTTCCTTGCAGTACTTGAACAACATAAAGATGCATTTGGGCATTTTAAGGCTCATAAATGGTACCATTTTTAAAAAGAGAGTGACCTCACAGCAACTGGGATTATTTGTATCATTTCACACACATAATTTCTATAGGTTAAAGACAATTAACTGCAACAGTACACACAATTCAACAATCAGGAATTTGCCTTGGTGCATAAGTACTACTTAATTTAATAATAAAAACAACAAATGTATACCATATCATAGTATGTAAATAATTAATTGCCATAAGATAGCTATAAAAATATTAAAATGAAGTCTCAACCATCATTGTTTTATCAGTTGACAGCTTTTTCCCTACAGTTTTAAAACATACATCTCAAATAACATTTTCAAAAGTACATGTGGCTTTCCTAACCAGTAACTAACTATAGACACATGCCAGCTAACCAGTACCAAGCTGGAGCCTGAATTTACAGTATGCCAACTATCCTACAGTAACTGCCCAAATATACTCTCTTACTCAAACAAGGTAAATTCAAGAAAAATTTAGATGATGAAACCTAAGTGACCTCATCTCTAACAGGAGTGCATGCAGTAAAAACAAGCTTATCTATGAACTGAGCTGTAAGTGTGGCAGCTACTCCTGGGTTTGTTAAGAATTCGGAGTGCCTTAAGGCTTCTCGATATTTCACACTGCCATCTAGTGTAGGCTATACTCACACATCCGAAGCTTCCAACTACCAGCACCCGATACCCAAAACAAAAAACCTTCCATAATATAAACAAAAGTTGTGGCTGCTATTTTTACTCAAAACTACCAGTTCCTAGAAGGAAAAGACAAACTAGGCAGCTGAAACAAAATACCAACACTTAAAGCTATCTGACACAGACAGTGGGAATGCCAAAAACCCCAAACCAACTAGATACAGCAATCAAAAATTATATACATCTATTTTTAACTCGGTACCTAAACAATCATCACATGCAATCCGTCTGGAAAAAATGTTTAATGTACATTCATTGAGTGAAAACTTAACTAATGCAGGTTAAGCACCTTTGCTTGTACCAAACTACAGATCAAATGACATAGAATTTCTCAATAGCAAGTCTAAACTGTGAATTCTTATTCCAACATACTTTTTTTAAACCAAGTGTTTCTTCATCATTTACATCCTCCATCTTTACTCCAGTCACTGGATGACTGCCTGATGAGCCTGATCACACTGCTCCAGTGGAAAGAGCTGATGTGCAGGACTGCAGGAAAGTTTGCTCTACTTACCACCAACTTCCCCCCCCACCCCCCCAGATGCTGCATGGCCATCTTTATCACTTCCAGCTAACACAGAGAGGCTACACCACACTGCCATTTTACAAAAGCCACACAAATTGTGTGTCATGACAGACAGTAACACAGAAATTCCAGATATAGTATAGCTCTCTAGCTGCCTTTTGGAGGGAAGAAAAAAAAAATTACCCAACCCACACACTCACTTGGCTAAAACAAAAAAGGTACTTTTCATTCACGCTCCAACTTTTACATTACTAATTTGAAAAATTAAAGATCTTCTCATCAATTGAAAGTGTATTTTTAAAACTATAAAAATAGCAGAGTGACATTATTCTGAATGTCAAATGCAGTATCTCCTACTCCATGTACCAAATTCCGTTCTCATTTACCATAAAAACTGGAATAACCCATTACAGAGATTTATTCCAAAATTATGCTACTATAGCAGGAAAAATAATTTCACCCTATCAATCTCAGTTCTAGTGATGCCTCTTTTCTTTACCCATTTACACACACACGGAGCAAACAACACCCAGGCAGAGCAGCGCTGTTACTGCTGTAATAGAAGCACTGTGCAATACCGAAGTGCTGATGTGTTCTGCTTAATGCTCCATTTGCACAGCAGTAAATACACAAGATACCAAATTACATTTGGCGCCTAGACTTTTATACCCATTTTCAGGCTTTTGAGTCATTTTCATAACAGAAATATGCACCCTAGGTTCAGTGCATCTTACTAGCATTGCTATAATAGGCTAAGTTCATAGTTTATAAACAAACAATAGAAAAACTTGATGGCACACGAAAAACTCTCAAAATACAATAAAAGTATATTTCCCCCAAGATTTTCTCCGTCTTAATTGTCCATTACACATCCACCTCTCCTAATTACAATAAAAAACTGAGTCTTTTTAGTGCCTCACTTTAAAACCTTTGACTATTTGCCAAATTAGTGGTTTTGCGGCAAGGAAGAAACTCCTATTGACAAGTATAGAGCCAACAGAGTTAAAAGAAACAGACACAACCAGAAGTATTTATGTTAAGGATATATGGTAAGAGAAAACGCTCCCCAGACAGACAACCCAGAATGACTTTACTACTGTACTCAGGCTAAATTTTCACTGAGGTCACAGCACAGGATAAAATATAAACAAGACGTACAACAAAAGGCAAAATATCTACCAAAAAATAATCAGGTGGGTTTGATTTTTAATGCCACAGCACATAGTAACAGAGCACAAACTCAGCCTGCCAAAGAAATGAACTTGATGAAAAGCATCATGCTTAACAACTTGGACACCACACCATGTCAAGCAAGCACCTTTAATGAAAACACGAAGGCAACACAAGCTAAACAGAGCTGCCTTCAACATTAAAAACAACCTCAAGGAAGCTATGGGGCAAATTCACTGACAAACAGGAAGAGGCGGCTTAGTTTAGCAGGCTAAGCCAAAAAGCCTATTGGCATCCTAACCTAGGAAAATCAGTATTAAACCTCCTGTGCCACTACAGAGTTGAAACTACTGTAAACAGAACTGTCCTGCCCAGTCTCTTCCAGATGCAGAAGGGTGGTTAAGTTCTATAGAACTTCAATATAAACCACCTTAGAAGCAGAAATAATTCCACATCTTTAGTGGTCACACTAAAGACACAGACATTAAACGATTTGAGTGCCATTGCTGAAACATGTAAGCAAACTTTATCATTGTAAACTTGAAAAACCTACAAAGTGAATACAATGTGGGCTATTGGGTCCCTCCTAAAAGACAAATTAACACACGTACCATGTATGGCGCAAGATGCCCACTCCACCTTTCAACATGTTATCTCTGGATATCTTGCCAAAGAAAGCACAAAAGACTTGGAAGACAGACTATGTATCCCATCTCCTAACAGCAATTTTCACAGCAGAATGCATGGTGTAAATCTGATTAGCTGTTTGAGATTCTGCCCGTTTCTAGTTAACTTATGATGACAGAAGAAATGGGAAAAAAACCTCTTCCCTGAAATAATCTGCTACTGGCCTGGACAAATTAACTGAATCTACCATTGCAGAGTATGGGGAAAATGAACTCAGGATTCCTCCTTTTTTTTCTTTTTCTTTGTCTTCTTAATATTCAGCTGGGAATCCATTAACATAGTCTTCCAAACAGCAAGAAACTGAAATTCACCAGCCTCATCTCCGTTTTAGAATTGCCAGTGTGGATTCTGTGTCAAGACAAGTCTTTAGGTAAAATCCTCTATCACTATCAAAACATCTGTGCACTAGAAGTCCAGCACCTCACTCAAACCACGTGTGTTCCAGCCAGCCCTTCAAGGTTTGTCTTGGGGTTTCCTGTAACACACCAGCTATCTATGACAGGAGAGCCTGATAAACTGACTGACTAGTCCCTTGTCTGGTGGAGTTAAGGAAAAATTAGGCATTCCTTAAAATAAAAAAAAGAAGAAAAAAAAGTGCTGTAAGAGCAAAATCAGCTGTGACGGCTCCTAAAGAATGAGATAGAGATTGTGGGATAAAACTGTATTGAGACTGCCAGGCTTGTAGGTGAAATCAGGGAGTGTGGGGAGGCGTCCCAAACCCAGGGTAGAAAGTAGGCAAGACCAAAGGCTTGGTGAGGCCCTGACTGACAACTCTCCCCAAATAACATTTCAGCTTTCCCTCTGCCCTGCATTCTAACATGTGAAGTTAGCTTGCCAAGTTATTAAAAGAAAAAAAAACAAGGAAAAGCATTTAATAATATTTCATGTATATCAGTCCAGATTACTTTGGAAGAAGGAGTCCTTCCTCCAAAGTGTGCTAAATAACAGTTGCCATTGCTCAATGGTAACAATAAGGTATTAATGTAATACAAAAGGTTTAATAAGCCAAGCAAAACTAGCCCTTCTAAAACCTGGAGTACAGAGGGGGGTTATGGAAATATAAATAAGGGAGAGAAACATAGCTAACTGCTTAAGTTTTTAAGAATGATAGTTCAAGGTATCAGAAATTTCGACAAGATGTTCGTGTTGGGAGTAATCGCCTGCCTTTCAGTCTGTGTCTCTTAGCAATCTTACTTTCCCCTGTAAGTTTGTTACATAAATCCAAGAGAGTATTGTTTCCATATTTCTCTGCCAAAGTCATATACGAAAAATATAAATCCACAGCAAGCTAGATAATTTAGCAGACATATCAATCCCACTACTTTTCCTCAAAATTCAAAGTGAATTTAGGTTTAGGCCTATTCAAACAATCACTATACCTGCAGACTATCTTGCAGCCTCTACTCTTGACTGTCACCTAGCAGCACTGTCCTCCACAGACAGACTTCGATGCTCCAGGCAGATGTACTCCTGGGGTTTTTTAGGGTTGGGGTTTTTTCCTCGCAGTACAGTAGACTTCCAGGTACTATGCACAGTATTAATAACATGTTTTGATTCACAAAACCTTCACCTAATGTTACGAAATCTTCAGGTCAGATCAGAAGATAAGTAGACATCATAAAGGAGGATATGTAGGAGGTACCTGGATACACCTGCTCAAACTGATATACCTTAGCCTGAGGAAGGCAAAAATCTTTGATCAAAAAGAATTAAGGCAGCCTCATGAATAAGTCTCTCCAGAGAAACCAGAGCAAAAGAGAGACCAGCAGCACTTGCAAGGTTTGAGGAACCCATGGAGAACTGGGACTTGAAGCTTTAGGTTGACTGAGACAGTAAAAGAAAAGCTTTATTTTAAAGATAGTTAATCTTATCTCAAGCACTGTAGAAACTGTCGTAAAGCAGAGGGGGAAAAAAGCACAAACAGGGCTCTGAAGTAGTAATTTTGCCAACGTGCTCCCACTAATTTTATCAGGGCTGTAACAATCTCGCAGGACTAATTTCTGCTCAAATTAATCTTATGACTTGTATCTTTAGTGGAATTATCAGAATGTGTGAAGTAAACAGCATTCAGTCCTGCATGGATGGTTACAGTAATGAGGGCTTACATGCAGCAGCTCCTTCCAATATACAGGTTCACAGGACCAAAAAAAAAAAAATAAAAATCCTGCAGGGCTTTAAAGCTAGTTCAAATTTTATCAAGGAAAATAAAAATAACATTTAAAAACGTTAAGTGACTGGAGCACTGCCTTTTTTAAGGCTGCTACCACACCTGTAAATACTTATCCAAATATAAGAAGTTTTGTTAGGTACCAATTATTCACATAAACTCTTGCTTTCATACAGATCAAGAAACATTTTCCCCCCCTCGTACTTGCTATGCAGATATTCTTTAAATATAGATAGAGGGTGCCTGTAAACCAGCTAAGACTGAAAATTAGTCTTGTTTTTAAGATTCAAAGACAGATTTAAACAGCATATATATGGCCTGATTTTAGTATATCTATTTTAAACACATCATTAATGGGTAAACAGTAAATACATTTCTTCTGATGAGGAAGAGAAATAGCAACATAATTCCGCATCAGATGAAAACATAGCTCCCCAAAGGCTTCATTCTGTTATTTTTATTTCAGATAAGGCAGCGGGTGAGCTTTGGGGACGGGGAAAGCAGACAGCACACGCTCTGCCATCCATGCTCAAAATCTGTACGTCACTTCGGGGAGGATACAGCTCCACTTGATCACAGTTCAGAAATCAAATACCATTCCCCCACCTCCCCTTTTCTGGCTGATATAATTTCAAGTTACCACTCTGCTCAACTTATCTACAGGTAATACCTTTCCTGTGGTTTCGATCACATCTCAGCAGACGCGGTTATTGGCAAGATGGGGATGGGTATCCTATAGCTCAACTACTCTACCCAATTAACCCTTTAGCAGCATCTGCGGAGCCTGCAACGCGCCTCAGCAGCCAAGTACCCCCAACTTCCAAACGTGACAGAAAAGCGTTGCAAATAAGGTCCTCGACACCCCCTACACCCCCCACACACCGCCCCTTCGGAGGGGCCAGGGGCCACAGCTGCAGCTGCGCGGGGGACAGCCAGGCACAGCAGCCCAGGCGGCACCGAAGCTCCCCGGCAGGCAACGCCACCGACGGGAGAAAGTAGGAGGAATCCCCAGCAGGTCTTAGCTGGAAGTTGCCCCGGCAGCCCGGGTCCCTCTGCGCCCACCGTAATCCCCGGAGAACGGCGGCGGGCCGGGCAGGGGGTCCCTAGGCTGACCGGGCCGCCTCTCTTCCCTCAGCCCCAGACCTGAGGGGGCGCGACGCCCGCCCCAGCGGCGGGAGAGCGACTGCCACCTCCAGCGCACCTTCGGGGCGGCTCGGCGGGCTGCGCTGGCCCCCGACGACAGTGCCTTCGCCTCCTGCCAGGGCTGCGCACACACCTTGCGGGCTGTAACCTTAAGAAACTTGATAAGGGAACGAAAGGGAGGGACTTCGGCAGAACGGATTCCCGGCTTTTAATCTCTCCTGACGCGCCGGAGTCAGCGAGGAAACAAGGAAACAAAACCCTCGCCAGCGAAACGAGCCCCCCCACCCCGCCCGCCCCTGCGTGCCCCGAGCGGCGCGTACCTGGCTGGCAGCTGGGCGCCCGCCCGGCGGGGCGACCGGCGCGCCGGCACTTTCCTCCGGTGCGTGCGTGTGTTGCTCGGTGGCTGGTGAGCCTGCTATTTATAGTCCGGTGTCTCCAGCAGCGCGACGGCGAGAGGAAATGAAGGGCTGAGCGCCCCGGCAGCCGCGCCGGGCGGCCGCAGCCGAGCTCCCCGCCCGCCGCCTCCCTCCTCGCCGCCTCTGAAGGGGCGAATTGCGGCTGGCGCTAGCCGCGGGCACGGGCGCTCCTGCCCCCCGGCGCCGCCCTCGGGCGAGTCTCCTCCCAATGTCACCGCAGCCCGGCGGCGGGGCCCCGTCGGCCCCGCAGGTAGCGCCCCTTGAGCCCGCGGCGACGGGGGGAGCGGTGAGCTGCCTCCGCCTTTCTCGCAGCCCTGCGGCCGGCAGACAGCGCGGCTCGGCTCGGCTCAGCCGCGCAGAGGTGACCCGCTGCTGCTGCTGCTGGAGGAGGCGAGACCGACACTGGGGTGTGGGAGGGAGAAGCCGCTGCTTGCCATTCACCTCCTGCCGCCCAGAGGGAGCCCGGCCTCCGCCGCCGCCTCCGCCGACCGCCAGGGGCTGAGAGGCTGTGGCGGGAGCCCGCCTGGCCCGAGGGGACGGTCGGACGAGCCGGGGGTCCCTCCCGGGGAGGCCGGCGCCCAGCGCTGGGTCGTGGCTTACAAGCTCCTGACCGGCACCTCCTCCCCCGGGCTGAAAAGCCCTGGACACAGACACTCGGGTACGCAGGAGTACCGTGGGGAAACGTTAGCCACTTCCCCCTCTCAGGGCTGGAAACAAGGGCTCCCTCGGAGGCAAGCGAACGGCTTCTCGGAGCCGCCAGACTGGCTGCCTTCGGGCTTCAAAAGTTCGGGGGAGCGGGCCGTGAGGCGACCCCTTTCTTGTCAGCGAGGAGGGCGGGAAGGCTTCACAGGCGGTCACGGCCGCTCCGGAGAGTGCTGATGGCCTCCGTAAAGGCGGCCTTCGATCCGCCGGGGGCTACAGCCCTCTCCCTCCAGCACCGTGCGAGCGTCCCTGGGCCCCCCGGGGGCACTCTCTGGCGCCCGGGGCGAGAAGGGATTAAGGCGAGGTGCAGGAGGGCGTTTCGTGCTTGGCTCCTTGTAAATAAAGGACTTTGTATCGAAACTGTGCTGGGCTTTGGGTAGCCGATCCCCCCTTCTTCACAAAAAACACCTCGGAGCCCCCGGTGGTGGAGCTGGCCCCTTCGGCCCGCACCAAACTCAGCTGGTAAAGGCCTCATCTCTGCACCATCACCTGACAATTTGTTGTGTAAGGCACCAAAGGAATTAAGTGATTTCTAACGCGTTTTACTCACTTGATAATAATCTTTACATAATCCAGTTTTTCATTTCCTTTGTAGTTAGATAAATTCCAGTATTTCAAACTTCAATTAATCCTACTGGGACTACTTGTGCATTATAGCAGGACACCGTCTGGGATTTGAGCTGCGTAATCAACTCCTACACCATCACACACAGAACAACTGAAGTTAATATAGATTAGGTACCTTCTTTAGCCTACTCAGTAGCACTTGTTACCAGGGCTGGATTTTTGAGGTTTCCTATGTTGTAATAGCTGCAGTTATCTACAAGTGATCTGTGCAAAGTAAGATTGATTTAGCTTAAAGAGCTTCAAGTCAAAACCAAGTTACACAGAGACAAAGGTGGGAGCAGAGGGGAGCTAACCAAATGCTTGCATTGCGAGTTAGATTAAAACAAAAAGGAAACCCCGGATTAGGCACAGGAGACATTTGGCCTTCTCCAAAGACTTAATCATAAGTAGTAACACACAAAAGCCTAGCTTGATGGAACTAGCCATTTATGTTAAGCTACTCATGCATAAATGTTTGCAGAATCAGGCTCATATTGAACAAATCGTTGTAACAAAGTGAAACTACCTTTTACATTCAGAGATGAGTCTCTTGAGTACCTCTCATGAACAATATTATGCTTCTCACAACAGGAATTTCTTCTTAATCTTCCTTCTTGTTCAATTTTTAATGTTCCATAGCATAACATGTAGGGGAAAAGATCCTGCTGGTGTAGGAATCTATACCAGCAGACTTCGAGTCACACCAATGAAAATCCAGCTTGTGAATGGGGAGCTTGCAGAACTGGGCTAGGTGTAATTCAGTCACCTAGGGTGTTTCTGTCTCTGTGCTCTCTGAAGAGCGGACTGCTACTCAGGATTAGTCTGCAGTTACTTTTCAAATGAAAGCAGTCCCAAGCTCTTGTGTTCAGAATGGTCTGCAAAACTGATGTCCTGTTAGATTTGGAAGGAATTGCTATGAGGGTGCCTGCTTGCTTGTTTCAGTAATGAAAACTTCAAGACATACAGCACTGAATAGTCAAGGAGCTGTTACCGAAGGTATGGTCTTGAAAGACGCTTTTTCTTGGGCCAAGCTTTGCTGCACAGCTGGTCATACTGCAGACCACAGGAAGAAAAAAAAGCTGATTTTTAGATTACTTTTATGTTAAGAATCAAGATGTTACTGGAAGATGCCTGTTCGGAAACCTATATTTTTTCCATACTGACATATGGTAAGATAATCAGGGTTTTATCCCCCTCTGAACTGGTTTTAAATGGATATATAGTCTAAAACTCTTTCATCATACAGTCAAAATTTTTAGAGCTTGAAATTACACTTAAGCATAAAAAATGTCATCTGATGTTCAAAAGAACTGAGCTCAAAATTATTTCAAATCTGTTTCAATGCTTCCTACCTCTGAAAATCACATTTCAAGTGCCTAGATATGGATTTAGGGTGTCTAACTGCATCCACTCAGGCTTGAAAATTTTAGCCTACATATACCTGTGCTTCATAATAAATGTATCAGAAAGCTTCTGACAAGCTATAAAAGCTTTCTCAAAAAAAGCAATGCAGACTTGAGCCATTAGAAGATGAGGCACCAACCAAAGTACTTGGCTGTATAATTCAACTCATTCTGGTATATGGAAAGTAGCATCTGAAGCCCAGGCTTTTTCAGACAACTGTAGTAGCAGGAGAAAAATTCAAGTGAAACACTTAATGGAGCAGTTTTATCTTGTTCCTTACTGGTACTTCCAAACATTTTCCAAATTAACATGCTGCTTCCTTTAAAAGCTCCTTTTCTGGTATCTCCCCAACTCCTATAGTCCATCTCATAAATATTAAGTATACACTAAGCTTCCTGGTCTGATACTACTCTGTTGGACTGTCAAGCCAAATAAAGAGCCTCTCACTTAGTGAAGAAGGTGAGGATATGCTGATGAAGGGAGCAAATAAGAAATTATACCACAGACTTAAGACTTGTCACAGGAACAGCGCATGGAGCTACTGGAGACTATCCCTACTCTGCTAGCCAGATCCAATCTGGCTAGAAAAGTTTACTATTTACAGGCCAAGGTCTGGGATCAAAGAGAACACTAAATCATTAAAGAATTTAGGGATGAGAAAAAGAAGCAGGATTTAATGGCCTGCCAGCAGCTGGAATAGAGCCTCTCTGCTGGAGAATCTCTAGCAAGCAATCTGAGTCCCCCAGTGCACAAGGGGAAATAACAGACTTGATAGGAATTTGCTAAACTTTCACAAAAAGGCAAAGGTCTAAGCAAGAGGAAATGCAAATCTTTATTGTTGTGGGCCTTTGCTCAGACTACATGTCAATGGATAGAAACGGTTTGTTCCCAAGAAGGTCTTTTTGCATTATCTTCAATCAGCACACAGTATAACAGTTTACCAAGGGAAAGGAGCTCATGTACACCAAACACAATTGGGTCTGTCATGCCGACCTTGTTAGGAAGCAGGGCCATGTCAGCCAGCGTAGTTAAATTTAGGTTCAGTATCAAAGGAGGACTGGGAAGGATCTAAAACATTCTGTATTCCTGAGCACTGAAACCTCTTTGAAGGCCCAGCTAGGGTAAAAATCCAACGCTACTTGTTCTCAGGACGGCTGGTGTGAATGACTGCATAGCTTAATTGCACTGCTTCTTCATACTAACCATGATACAACAAAAAATATTGGATTTATATCTGCTTTGTAGCTGCAAAGAAAAAGGGGATAAAAAATTAAATCCTAATGAAAACATAAACTGTTCCATATCAGTGGCTGATAACTCCCACCCCTCAGTCCTCCTCCTCATGGTGGAACCAACAACCCTGCCTGAAACCAAAGGATGCTTTGGCACCAAGCCAAAACCTAGAGCACCAAAAGCAAATCAGCTAAAACATATCCTAAGCAGGACTGAACTTGACTAGTACGGCTTCCTGCGTAACAGTGTCACTGTCGATTACTGCGCAGAATTGAAATCTGTGAACTATAGCAAGCTCTTCAACAGAATCAGTGACCGTGAACTACAGTTTGGCTCTGGGTGCCTTGCACCTGGTTACTTACACTGAGGATGAGTGTGTGCAAAAAGTTACCCTGCAATTCTAAGTTGTTCTGAGCCAGCAATCAAGTATGCCAGTGACTCCAGCGAGGCCTGTGCAGGCCACCGCCAGCGTAAGAGAGCTTACAGGATCAACACCCACCAGAGGAAGAGATGTATAACTAATACTGCAGAGGCGAAACTGAAATTGAGACAAATACCATACTGCAAAAGACTGGAGAAAGCAACATTGAAGGAAAACACTGCTGCTGTTATCTGAAATCATCACAGACTTTTCATCAAAAGACAATGAGGAAAAACAATACAGAACCACTTGAGAAAACGACTGCGCAGATAGTATCACACTGTGCACCAAATGAGAGATGGGCGGGAGTGCAAATAATAAAAAACCCCAAACTGAAATGAAGTCCTGTGCTGAGCAGATTGCACCTCCTGCTGAAAGACAGATAGATTTGCTTCCTTTACACTTCGGCAATATTTACTGTGTCTGTTGTAGGGGGTAGGGAGCAATTGTAACAAAGTGACCCAACTCAATGTTTGGCTGTGCATTGGATACATCATGCCGGTATTTATCATCAATGCCAGTCTGAGCTGTCACTTCATCCTTGCCCCATCTGTCAGGAAGAAGTCAGTCTCAGAAACCCAAGGAAAAGCACTACTATTGTGCTTTTTTTCAGTAACAGTTCCTCAGAGTTTTGTCATTTATTGCTGTGCAAAGTTTTGTATAAACCCAAGGAACAAGCAGAGTTCCAAAGGACAGCAACTGTGATTTTATCACTAGTATGACATTGGAAGTGTCACATTCATATGACACAAAATGCTGACCAGCATAAGCCTATTCTGATGTTCTAAACATGATAACAGTGACTTTATTCTAATACCCTCTCTGTCAGGTAGCCCTCCTGGAGCTTGCAACTGTGCTCTGGCCACTTCAACAATAACACAGTTGTATGCCCAGGCCTAACCTGGATCAGATTTGCCAAGCAAGGCAGACATATGCAGATTTGGAATTAAAGACTGAGAGGCCCCAAACCTTAGAGAGGAAAAAGAAAAAAAAAAAAAAAGAGAGAGAGACACTTTTAATTTCATTTTCTGTTCACTTAGCACCATCATAAATGACTAAACAGCACGCAAGGCTTTAAAGAATCAAGCTTAGTGATTTAATTATCAGCCTAGTACCATTAGTACAAACTCTGTAGACTTTAAGAGTCTTTTTATTGACCTTTGCACAGGGCAGAAGCCATAGCTTTTATTAGCTCTACTAGTATTGTATACCATCTTTCAAGCCAAAACACCCTGTTACTGTATGTCAGACACTTAACCTCTGCCAAAAAAAAAAATAAATAAATCACACTGCTCTATTTTATCTGAGAAGGCAAAAATACTTCAACATCTTTCATCAATACCTGTTTGGGACAGAAGGTGAAAGGCTAAGCCAGCAGTTAGCTTACTGTCTAAAACAACAAAGTCATCAGACAGCCTAAATTGGAAGCAATACATGACTCTCCACATAAGCTGAATTTCAACAAAAGTTTACATGATGCCAAAACAAACCTGTTTTAAAGTGCTGCCCACTGGAGGAAAAAAAAAATTGTAAGGAAAACTTCTCAAAAAGAAAACCCTAAAACCCTCAAAACCAACCCCACTGCTGCAGCTTTAAGGACAGCTCCATGGCACTATTACCCTAAAAACACCCCCCTCAAATTAGCATTGAGTCTTCCACTCTCAGAAGATAGACCTACACCCTACCTACAGAAAGCACGTTAGCAATCCTTATCCTTCAAAACTCTCCCAAAACCTACAGAGATTCTGGTTTTATCCTAAATTTAATCCCTCATTCCCTTTGACTCACCATTCAGAGACAAAACTGCCCTCTGGCATAGGAACTCCTCCAAAAAGAGTGTCCCTGCCAAAGACCAGCTGTTCCCAATCCTCTCATTTTCCAAAGGGCTGCATTGGCAGAAAGCTGTTGAGTTCACATTTGCATTGCCCTCCCCTGGTAATCATTTCTATGGCATTATGTTGAAGATAACTTTCTCTCAAACCACGATAGCATTTTTTAAGTGGTGGGGTTTTTTGAATTTGCATGAGGAAAAGTTTCAATGCAGTAGGAAAGCAAGCTCTTAGAGCTTCCCAGTGCTTTTCTTGGAGTAATTCACACAGTAGTTTACACCCTTCTTTGAAATAGATTTTTGGCTTCATTTGTGGCAGCTGGTTGAAGATGAGCAACATCTAAAAAACCTGAAAATTCACAAATGCCTGCCAGATTGAAGTAGCAAGATGACAGGATACTTTATCATTGGTAGCTTGATAAAATGATTATGTGAGCTGTATTCTTATTTAATATGTATTTCCTTTTTCAGTTGCATACATGTATCCTCTAATGAATCCCCTGGAAATTCACAGCAAGGAGCCCACCAAGATACCACGCTGGTCTGAAGAAAAGAGAACTCTTGAAAACCAAAGAAAAGAATTTAAGCTGAAGCTTTAACAGATACCCCCTCCCACATAAAAGTAGGTTTTCTGAGCTTGAAAAGAATGTTCAGGAATAAGGTGTGAATGCAAATAGGAAAAATAATCTTTAGAAAGTGCATTTTCTTCCATTTACTGGCCATTCCCTCTTGCACTGGAAGGGGGTCCAGGCCTGCATGGCAGGTGGAGCTGATATCTGAGGGAGTGCTTTGTGCAAGTCCATTAACTTTGTTGAGAAGCAGCTTTCTGAAGCAATTTTTGCCTTTAACTTGGACCTAGACAGTTTTGTCAGGGCATGGTGCATATAAATAAAGTCAGGGATGGTAAATTTCACAGCTCCTGGGTGGATTTCTGACATGAATGCTAACAAAATCTTAGAGCTGGGGACAAACCTGGGGCCCTATGCTATGACACTCCCACCCTCTCAGGGTGGGTAACCAGGGAACTCCCTCAGATAAACTAAGGTAAGGCTTCCAGTACACGTTTTACCGTCACTGTATTCCATCCATGCATCAGAGGGAATGTCATTGACAACAGAAGTAGATTAACCCTGTCAAACACCGGCGGGCAAAATCAGGGACTCGTAAGATAGAGCCAGTGCTCAAGTCAGCAAGCAAGCAGGTTCGAATAGCACCTAGCGGACTGCTGCAGGAATGGCACCTCGAGGGAGACGTCTGTAGGAGGGGCTGGCTCCCAGCTCCTATACCAGAAGCAGCAAAACCAGGGAGCTCCTGTCTCTCTGCTACATAGGTAAGATGCCACTAGTCGGCTAATTGGCAACATCTCATCTCTTGAAGGGAAAACTTCTTGCTTTTGCTGAGCTCCTGCTGTCACACTTTTCCTCTAATTTAAGGAAGAAAAATGCAGTTCTGATAGCCCTTGTTTGAAAATTTGCTAGCCCCTGTTCTAATCAGCTAAAGCCTTCAATCACAGCCACCTTGATTTCAGAGAAGTTTTACTTGTAGGATAACTTTCTATCACCATTTTGTATTGGCTTATTCATGTACCTGTAACATATCCAGGCCTATGTTGGACAATGATTTTCCTTCTGTTTCTTACACGTTGCAGACCACATGCAGACTTTCACCCCTGATCTTTTTATACTGGTCACAGCAGGACTTTAAAAAGGATATATTTTACTACACAGATGAGCAATCACTTTCAAAACCCTTTGCAGCATTTTCCTACCCACTGTGCTTCAATTCACAATGTGATGCCATTCAAAAATAGAAGTCTCTTGTCTGTGTGTGATATTGCAGCCTGTCTTAGGGTAAATGCTTAATCTAAAATCATCACTGCTTAATGGTGTATTCTTTTCCCTGTACTGCAATTTAAAACAGTAATACAAAGAGCATTTTGGAGAGCTTGATATATGCCTAGCTGATTATGTCCCTCACTTCCCATCTCCTGATCTTTGATATATTTTGGATTTTGACCCTGTCTGTCCTGTAGAAACTTGTATGTAACATGAATCAACTAGCTAACAGCTAATGATGTTCACTGCTTAAAGTGGGCTGTATGTTCTGCTGGCCAAGATCAGTTTCTTCCGCTGTGTTTGGACAGAGTATCTGCCTTGCACTGTACAGCAAATGAAATAAATGGAAATAATTATTACATGCTGATTGATGGTGAGGACAGTGGGGTTTAGTTCCAACTTTGTCACTGACCTTTTGCATAATTGTGAGAGTTTATTTTATGTGGATCTGACCCACTTGTAAAATAGCTGTAGTCTCCCTCGCTGATTTCACAGGTCCTGTTGGGCTCTGGCTGTAGCTGGCCTTTTCAGCACTTGTGTGCCATTCTGGGTAGAAAAAAAGTATTTTGCCCTGTGTGCCTTATTTTGACCAAGAAAAAAAATAATTCATTTTGGAGAAGTGTCAGGAGAAATGCTTTCCTTTGCATGACATAGGGCAGTAGATTGCCTCAAAAAGCTTGGGGGAACGTGGAATCACATGAAATTGTTGGCCTAGAAAGGATCACAAAGCTCAGGAGGGACCCATAGTTTCTTTGAGTCTTTCTCAGACTATGGGCTGCTTCGCTCCCCGTGTCTAAGACAGACTGGCCTTTAATTCATTGAGGCATTTAGCGCAAGCTGAAATCCTCAAGCAACAGGCTTTGTACAAGAGCAATGTATTATTATTGATTTTAAGAGGAGCGTATTTCAAATAATTAGTCATGTGTCAAGCCATGTGAGAAATCAAGCCCATTTTTATCAGGAATTAGTATCTCTCAGCTTCTTGGTTTAAAGAACTATCTATCTCCTGCTCCTTCCTGAGCTTTATCTAGGTCATCTTGATACATGCAAATATTCCACTGAATTTAACAGTTACTCTCATGAAGCTTTAGGACCTCTTTCTGCAGCTCGCCAGGAAGAATATTTAGCTCTATGCTTTATGTATTTGTCTGCAAGCATTCTAATATCTTGCTGCTATCATGAAAACATAAAGGATTCTCTGTCCTGGTGCAGAGCCACAGAGAGTAGATAGATGCTGCACATCTAGTTAGAAACATTTTCTCCTTGTTTGTTCTCAATAAAATGCATATTTGGTAGGTATGTAACTCCAGACTGTGTTGATTTGCTTGGTTGACTGCCTATAGATAAATGTCTTCAGAGTAAATACTTTTTCAGCCATTTAATAATTAACCTAGGTGAGTGCCACTATTTTTGAAAAGACTACTTAATAAAAGGTAACTTCCACAATCAAAGTATAAAATCATTACGATATAATGTTTGTGTTTACATGTTTGGGTTTGGTTTTTTTGGTCTCTTTTTTACTATTTCACTAACATTATTCACTAAGTAGATGTTAACTTTAGAGTTGTAAACGTATAATATGCTCCTAGAAAAATATTTTAGTAAGTGTAGATGGTGTTAATATGTAAAATAACTGTAACCTCTTCCTCTGTAATTTTTAGGGACAAAGTGAGCTCATCTGTTGTGTACATACATTGCTTGTAAGTCAAGAAGAAGTACAAAACAGGTCTCCTTACAGAAGCATTAAGGTACCTACATTTCATACATTGGGTCAGTCCATTTACTTTTTTTTCCCATACAACAAACTCTGAGAAATTCTGGCAGATACAGCTGAACTGCTCTGAAACTACAGCGTCTGAGTAAGAACAGGACTCACCCACTCTGTAAAAGATGTGTATACAGCTGCCGGACAACCAATCAGAGGCAGGATTTACCTTGCACCGTGAATGTCTCTTGTTACAATTAGACAGCAGAAGCCCAGGAAACATGAACCAAATAGCCTAACTCTGTGGTGTGGGTGAGTGAGAGATGAGCTGAGCTGAGCTGAGAAGGGAGGATGCGGGTGGACAGCAAGTCAGAGGTGAACGCTGTGGACGCAGCTCTGCCGCTTCAGCACCCTCAAGCCACCGTGACGAAATCACTGTAGCTACCTTGTCTTTTCTCTAGCATTACTCAGAACTTGTATGAGCAGCCACTGTTAGAGGGTTTGATGTTGCAAGGATGTTGGGAGCAAAAGAAGAGAAAAACTTGTGCTGTACATGTGTTGTGGTTTAAACCACAACAACATGGCATAGGCACTGTTTTATAGAGGCACAACAATCCTTCAAACCGATCTCAAAACATTTTGCAGGGAATGAAAGGTGAGCATAGAAGGAGGTGAAGCAAATGCTGCCCTCCAAAGAGTTACTGTCCAGCAGCCTTTGAAGGGAACCCGGGGGACGTTTCATTCTGCTGTGGAAGGACATTGAGGTTCTCATAGAAATGTTACATTCCTGCTGCAATGTATGTTGGGGCAAATACTATTTCTTTAGGATTTCCTGAAAATCTCATTACAAAATATACTTGTTTTACCTTTCCTGCCTCTGGTGTCCAAATAGCGATCTACTTGATGACATTGCTTGCAATTTGAAACAATGGCCAAGAAAAAACTATATGGGAACTATGGAATTCTGAGTTTGTATTTAACAAATTCTCCTTTAGGTGGAAATATTCCCCCCAGAGCAGAAGTTTTTCCCAAAGAATTATTTGATGTAAGAGATAATGTGTGTAGATTACACAGAGTCCTTGAGTCAAAGCTAGTTCACCTCCACCATGCTCAGAGGACATACAGGATGAGCTTCAACTTGCCTATGAAAGACAGGGTCAACATGTTGTCCCTTGTGGTTGAAGAACAAAATTAACCTCGATGTGAAACTGGCTGAAGAGGAAACATATATACTGAATCATATTTATATCACAACACTACTTCAAAGTTAGCCAGTCATTTAACTCTCCTTTACAAGGGCAAGGGTTAAAACACAGAGAATGAATAAGCATTTCACAAGGGAGGGTAGCCTACAAGCAAAAGGTCTGTTAAACTGCTATTAGTAATGAATCTTCAAGAGCATAAGTCTGTCAAGTGCTTTCACTAGTGCTTTACTTTCTGAAGAAACTGATGAATGCCATCTGCCTTGATTACACATTATTTCCATGCTTATTTTCATGTTGAATCTCAGAAAGCACGGGGAGCCTAAGTATATGACAGTTTCATGAAGGAAGGTGGAAGTACATCAGGGCTTCTTGCCTTTCACTGTTCAGATATTTATTTTTCCTGTGCACAGAAACTTTTCTTGGTATAACTGACATTAAGATAATCATATCAAAATTCAGGAAAGTGATATGACTGCAGAGATAATCAAGCCAAGATCTGAGCGAGGATGGAAAAGCACAATAAGATCTGATGCTCTTCAAGGTGTCATAGTCCTTCATTTAGCGCTGACATTTATTACTTCAGCAGCTATTGGCAACAGCATCTTCACATTCTTGCCAGACACGTTCTGGTGCATGATATTTTCCTTGTGACAAAACTTGTAATAAACAAAGGAGATGGAAGATTAAGGCAATGACCATAGTCTTATCAAGGAATTGATCCCCCAGACTCTAGGCTGATGGTTACCGTGCTGTTATGCTTTGTATAAAATGTAATAGGATGCTTTAAATCTCTGAGTACCATTTCTGTAAGTACACTTGTTGGAAAAAAAGAGCACCAAAAGCTATCATAACAGGAAATGCTATCAGAATGGGGTAGTGCTGATTCAGATACCAAGTTTATGCATTTCAGCACAGATGTAATTGACTGTGATCAGCGCTGGGGCATTTAGACCCCTTACTTTAGGACTTCTACAAGACATGGTGTATACTAGTAAACAAGTCTGGTGTTTGGAAACGGTGCTCAGATCCAGCCACTGCAGTGCTGTAAACAGAGGTAATAATGTAATAATAAAAAGGTTAAAATGTCAGGAAATATGTCAAAATGTTTCTTTGGAATTAAGCCTGTAGTTGCTGATCGGGTACAGCTATTCTAGCATTTTTTCCTCACCTGACATTTTGCTTATGCCATTTCCCAGCCTGTGAGATCAGGCAGTATGCATAGGAAAAATATTTATTGCATTCGGTGGTGCGGTACATACAGGCAATTGAATCTCTGTGTACATTCCAGTAAAACAAGAAATACAATCCTGAAGTTCCTTTATTTACTGACCAAGCAAAACTCCTGAAAACAAAAGAGAATCAAACCATCTCCAGACAAAGCAGTGGTCTGAAACCTCTGATATGCAGTATTAAAGCAAGGACAGCTTGAAAAAAATTAAAATTTTTAATTATTTTTTTAATGATAGTAGGGGATTTAGGAAAAAAACAGTTGTCATCTTCTGCACCTGGTGGCTGGACTGAAATCCATATTTTAATTATATTTGTGGATGTTCAGAAATATTGGCAGGGATTTAAAATATCCATAAGCAATACTTCTGATGATGGCCCAATTTTGGCCCATATAAAATGATGGCCATAGGAAATAGCTGTAATTCCTTTCAAATATCTGAAATAACATGAAACCTGTCTTGGTTTCCCTGCATCACTGTGCAATAGGGGGTCTATCAAAATGTTCAGCCTGGGTGTATTTATTGCTTCATATTCAAGCATGCAGAATTTCCCATTTTAAGATGAAATGCAATGATTATATGCCACGCCAATTGTTCTTAGTTTCTCCTCATTGGATTTTTCAAATAATCCAAAAAGAAGCTTGGAGAGATAGAAGCTGAGAAAGCAACTTATCTCCTGATCACCATGAAGGAGAAACACAGCAGCTTGTTCAGCTTCAGTGTGAGCTGTAATGAGGAGGGGGGTACCTCCCTACCATACAATTTCTCAGCCAGTAGCTGTCATAAACAACATTGTAATATCATCATGTTGCAAGCATGCTAATCATGTCACATATTTGGATGGTAAACAGCATAAATGTCTGTTATTGCCACAATAACAGTTTCATCATAGGAGCCAAAACAAGAAAGAATTGGAACTGAAGAAAATAAGGTTGTTACCCAGAGATTCTTCTAGTTCACAGGTGAAGATCCACCGCCAAGAAGCTGATTTTCCCTTTGTGACAACCCAGTCAAAGCTTCACTGCCTCTTGTTGAGGGGTATTTCTACAGCCCCATTTTTCATTCTGCTCTAAATCAATGATTTCATTGATTTATCTGGCTTTTTTATATGAGCGTCGTTTATTAGAACAGTGAGGAGATATGGGAGTAGGCAGAACAATCAAGAAGAGGAGAGGTGAGAGGAAGCGTGTAAAAATAAAGCATTTTAGGGAAAGGGTCCATGGAATAATAAACTATTACAAACTTCCCCAGGGTATTACTTTTATGCATGCTGTACAGTTTAATAGAGAATTGTAGTGTACGATAAAAGTCAAGAATCTCATAGAAACAACGTGGCGTTTTAGTGGGAATAAATGTTGTGTTAGGGCAATTTCTAGGGCATTCTATTTAATTTCTTTAGAAACAAAGTTATTTTTTCAGTAATGAAGAAATAAAACTGGAAAAAATATGCAGCAAACAATCTCAAAGCATATCCCAGTTAAAGGTGCTGAGCAGACCAGTGCTAAGTAGTCCGTTGATTACTATCAGTCTAAACGTTCCAGTGCATTTGTTTGATTTGAGATACTGTTAGATATTATGAATATGAAAAAAACAACAGGCACATAACTACATGTAGTCATGTAAACAAGGAAAAATTCAAGTCAGGGCAAGCCTTCCTCTAATTTGGCAAAGTAGAAATTACCCATTTCTGCCTGCCTTACCACAAACCTCCAGATTTCAAGTACAGACAGCTCTTAATCTCACCACTCACATTGACCATAATTTGAAGAGGTAGCTGTTTGTAAATATATTTTTTCTTCTTCAGCATAAGAACCAGGCAAATAATTTTCCTCTAACATCTCTTTTCCTTCCTGGGCACATCCAATTTCACAAGGTATGTTTGCTTTGAAGTACTCCTTTTATTTGATCTGCAGCTAACACTGGAATGTTGTAACTTGACCATGCCACATAAATGACTACATAAAGACCAGTTTGTTCAGTTTTTTCCCTTGGAGATGAGATCATATCATGGGGAGGGTAATTTTGCCATCCTAAGTAGTGCCTCACCTTGCTCATCCTCCCCCGGTCATGCAGGGTTTCTGTGGCACCATGCAGAGGAGCAGTGACCAGGAGCAGCAGTGGCAGGACACAGCTCTGCACTGTGGATTCCCAAGGAATCCCAAAGAGGAGCTCTCTGGAAGGAGGAGGCTGGGAAGGAAGGGTGTCTGACAGTAACACTTCCTTTCATGTAAAACACTCCTCTTTTGCCAGTTCAGCTCTTTTTTTCCGAGCAATGCTTGTCACAGTCCCCCAGTCTCTGCTGTAGGGTGGCCCTATATACCCTCTCCTCCTGACACTTCCAGCTACATCCAGACTCCTCATTTAGGTGAGCCTTGCAAGATTTCCCATAACATAGGCATAGATATTGTCCCTGATGGATGGCTCTGCAATCCAGTGCTACATGCGTAGGTGCAAATGGATACAGAGTTTTAGTAATGTGTTAATAAAAAACCCAATTAAGATCAAAATACCTTCCACAAGGTTAACATTAAAAAAAAAAAAGAAGTGATGTGTTGGGTTAAATTACACTAAGGAATAAATGGCAAATGCCTGCTTGTATCTGTAAGTGGGGCTTCCATGAATAATCCAGCATGCTTGTTAATGATAATGAAAGTGCCCGTGTCTTATATATTAGAATTACTTCCCTGTTAGCCGCTGCAGGCTAAAAGCTTTCCTATTGTTGCACACCACACTAGGATGAAGAGCTGCTAAAGCAAGGCTTGATTTCTAACTTGATAGCCTGCAGTTAGATGTGAGTTCATGTTACTTGCTTTCCCACAAGCCTACAAGAAATGGTACTGCACACCTATGCCATAGTTTAAAAAAAAAGATGGTTTATATTTCTCAGGTAATGGATCTCTCACCATATATTTTAAAAATTAAAACCAGCCAAAAAGCTACTCTAGCAGTTATCTCTGTGATGCTGGCCTGGTGGAGTCATTTAAAGGGGAGGCTTGGCTTTAAATGCAGAATTCAGCTGATGCATGTAGTAGTATGATAATTTTAAAATTTATATCAGGAAGGGTGAGGCAAAATACAGAGCTGGTGGGGAATAACCTACTCTTTTTATAGAAAAATTATACTGACAGGAATAAACCCCCAGATCTAAAACAGGGAAAGCAGCGTGGCAGTGGGAACAGATTACTGGTTAGTCAGTTTATTAGGGCTTCTAGAATTTGTAGCTTACCCAAGAGACATTTTAGTTACAAGCTAATCAACTGGAAAAGATATTTGAAGAAAAAGGATATCCTAGTTGATATAGTTCACAAAGCATTAGCTAAGCCTCATGAGTCTGATGGACAACAAATTATTGTTGAAACAGCTCAAACCTAAAGAACATTTTTCTGTGTCATTTGTTTCAACTTCTTATTCTTTGTCACCTAAAATCAAGGAACTAGCTCTGCAGGATGCATTTATGGGCCGCAACAGTGACAAGTTTATTCTCCTGCCGTTTCCCTTGTACTTTTTTTCCTGTCTGAAACAAACCGGCAAGGACCACGGCTCTCAAACAATGGCAGATTTAAACTAGAACAGCCTGCTGCTCACTGCTCTAAGACCATTTTACATTGCTCTGGAAGCATAAAAGAGACTTAAATGGATGTAAAAGGGTAACCTACACTCACTTTAATTCTCGTGTTATATTGCCAGTGATGTATAAAGCCGCCTCAGAGTAACCAGCAATCTAGCCATAAATGTTAACTGCTACAATTTCCTTGCATGCATGGCATTGCTACAGACGGCTAACTTGGGGAGGTCCTCTCCAAAAGACAGAAGATTTACGAATCAGAGCATGGTCTCTACAGAATTATCCGTACCTATCGTACTCAACGGGGGTCCAAGAGGTTTAGGAAGTGGTGGCTAAGCATTTTAATTCAATATGCGTCTGTCAGACAACTCTCCAGGGCACAGGATGACATGCCAGGGTTTATTTGCTTTGTTTGCTAGACAAAGATATCTCTGTGAACTACTCTGGATATATATTTTAGCCAAAGGATCTTCACAAAGACTTTGAGATTGATATTGTTCTCAGTATAGGTTTGCCTCAAACCTCCAAACACAGCCTGCAGCTAGAGATTGCTTTGCCTGTTACTGAGAGAATGTTACAGAAGAACATAAGTAAATCATACAGGACTGAACAAAAGACTGGGTGTTTCCACTAGTGGTCAGATGCAGACGCCTGAGGAACAGGACGAACGTATGTGGTCCTCACCCACATCTCTCCCAACCTTCAGCCTTTTGCTGCTCTGGAGATTCCTGAACCAGACTTTGTTTCTGGGCACTGAGTATCCCTCTGCAGATCTCCCTTATGTAAGTTCATGCCACCTTCACCCAAATGCCTGTAAAGCACCAGCATTCACAACATGCAATGGCAAGGAGTTCCTCAGGTCTGTTATTGACAGCATGAAAACCATCTCATCTGTTTTGAATTTGCCTTCCGTTAGCTCTGCTTGATGTCTTTTTGTTCTTGTAGTGGAATAAGCTGTGAATAGTCAATCACTATCCACTCATCATGTCACTCATTGGTTTACATCCCGCAGGCATCTCTCTTTTTTGTCTAAAGCACTCTGAACTATTTAATTCTGCCTTCAGCTGGATTTGCTCCAATGACTTTGATGAGCCCTCTGCCATTTTTTGAACCCCTCCGACATCCTTTGACATGCAGGGACCAGAACAGTGTGTGGCATTCAGAGATGGGAAATATTTCTCTGTTATTTCCCCCAAAATTTCTAATGTTAGATTAACTTTGACTGCAGTTAGGCATTGACCAGTTTTTCATAAAACCATTACAAACTCAAGAGCTCATTCCCTAGTGTCAGTAGTAAATGCAGAATTTGTGTGAACTGAGGGGTTTTTCCCCTTTTCACATTTTAGTTACATTGAGTTTCAATTGTCATTGTGTTATTATTAAACCATGGTATCTTTTGGCAATATTTCTGAACTGAACCTTTCTTACTCTCCTGCATCAATAAGTATTATCTGCACAGTTTTCATCTCACTCCTCATCACCTTTCCCAGACTCTTTAGGAACACACTGCATTGCATAGGTCCTAGCATTGATCCTGTAGAAGTCTCCCCTGGCTTTCTCCACTGCCAAATTATTCACCTACTTCTATCCTCTAATAAAGGTAATTTAACAATTTTTTTCCCATGCTAATATCTTTCCCCCTTATACCACTGATGCAAGGTTTCCTTAAAAAACTTTATACTCAACCCAAAATCTTCTGGAAATCCAGGTGTGCTACAGCAACTCAATCACCCTAAACAGAAAGTTGAGACAACTCCAAGAGGCCTGCAAAGCATAGCTTCTTACAAGAGGGATTCAGTTCCTCACCAAGCTACTATATTTCTCCACCATTTCTCTTATCTTCACTAGTAACTAGTTCCTCAAGTCTAATCTGCAAGGTTTTATTTTTTCCTATTACAAATACAATAGAATGGCAATATTTAAATTAATAGTCTTTTACTGCTAATTCTTTTGTAAAGCCTCCTCTGCTGTAATGACAGGTTATTCAGACGTGCCTACAGGATCAGGGCACTCGCAATATCCTGTTATAGCAGTTTGTTGTTCACATTGGGCTGAAGTCAGCACCGCTGAAGTAAAGATTATCTTAGCCACTTGATATAACAAGGACCAAATTAATTCTTGCCTTCTATTATCACAAAGGTTGAGTGCTCTTTATATGTTTTTCCCAGATTATAATTTTTATTGCTTTGCATAACTAGTAGTGGATTCATTAAGCCTGAATGGAAGACAGCCTTAATTTAGGATGTACTTAACTGACTCGCTCCTGATGTTTCATCTCCTGTAGTCCTGATGCATAGCCTCATTCATCTGAAATCCACTCCCACCACATCTAAACCTATTCCACTGTTCTCTGCTCCACCATTTAAATCGGCACGTGCCGCAAGCCTGACTGTTCTGATGTCTACAGATTACAGGGCTCCTCTGCTTGTACTACACCCAGTATGTCTCAGGTGCCCACACGGCCCCAGTGGTTTTAAATTCCCAAACCAAACACAGCCCAGAAATGACTACTCTCCTTTTCAGTAGATTTATTTCCTTTCTTTTTAATTTTTGGCAACAGGTATCTCCATAATGAGGAAATTGTCCTTCTCTTCTAGAAATAGGTAGATGGTACTAACTGGAATTCCCATGGCAGAAATTTAAGGACTTAAACAGAATCTGCTTTGCCCTGTCAAATGAGAGTGAGTGACAGTGTGCGGTTGCAGAGAGCTATTATGCTGTGCACCACCTCAAGGCAAGCTATTCTCACAATTACCTCGCTATCTTCTCATTAATCAATGGTAGGCTTTGTGAAAGTCCAGGAATGTGTTTGGAAAAAGGAAGCTGCCTAGAAACAGAAAGGATCAGGAAAGCTATTAAGATCAAATGCATTTTACCTTTCCTGTGGTGCTTCCCAGAGGCTACAAAACACCTTTCTTAGAGGGCTGCAAGGCCACCTGTGGTGCATGGCACTTGAACAGGGATCTCCAAGGTAATGCAAAGCCTTCAACATTCTCCTCTTTTGGTCTGTGTTCTCACCCTACTGCCCAGCCTCCACCAGTGGCTTTCAGTGAAAACACAGCTTCAGTCATTTTCTTCTCAGGTTAATGATGCAAGCTCTTTTCCTGCATGTCACCATTTAAAAACAATAACAACAAAAAGCAAAGGAGTCAGGTAGATATTTCCTTTCTGTAAGAGTTTCTTTTATCATTCTGCCATGGAAAGAGTCCCTGGAGTTGGACTTAATGATCCTTATGGGTCCCTTTCAACTCAGTATATTCTATGATATGGTCCACTACCAAGCAGAGGAGGGAAGGATTTCAGAAAGCTCCTGTCAGTGGCCCAGCTCATTTCCCACTGAAAGAACTAAGTCTGCTGAGTCTACTGAGATCAGCCAGCTGATGAGCACTTTGAAAGCATCACCCTACACAGACTGACAGTGGTGGAGATGGGCATAAACTTCCTGAAATTTCCTTTCCCTGGGGGAAGTCAGCAAGGCCTGTCTCTCAAATTGCATTGAGGGAGAGCTCTCTTCTTACCAGACCCTGATTAGAATGCAGTGTAAAGATTAGTGATGGAAGGACTGGTTCTGGTTGGACAGTTTTAGGCCACAAATATGCTGTTACATAATCATATGATTTAATCTTTTCATAAAGATGCATTTCTTTATCATAAGAAGATACAGGGTTTGTTTGCTACAAGAAGTAATTGTTACAGTTTAATAATAGAAGTCTGGGTTGTTTATTCAGAGTCAAGGTTTTTATGACTCCTGAGCCAGTGATGCCCAGTAATTAGATCTGCAGGTTTTGGCTCCTTATTATTTGGTACTGCCATATTAAAGGGATTACATTTATATATTGGTGAGCCAAAGAAGATTTTTCTTTTATGAATACTGAATTTCTGAGAGGTTTTTTTGAATTAATAATAGTGGAATTAATGCTTCACAGGCATTTTTATTAAAATGGTGATCTCAGTGGACACTATACAGTATATAGTTTTCAACACTATAGTTGATAAGTAGGACATATGTTTGGAGAGGAAAGTCAGATTTTTTTATTTTTGTTTTTATCACAGGTCAAGGCAAAAGGTAAAAAAAATCCCAATTTCTCACAAACCAACATATTAAAAAATACTTAGAGCTGATAAAGCTCAAACTTAAGGGTGTAAAAAAGTAAATGATAAATTTGAAGCATATCCTTTTCGCCCTTCTACTACAAGATGTTTTCCTAAACCCGCTTAAAGAACATGATGGGCTTGTTTTAATTCACTTCTTCCAGCTCTTTCCAATGCAAAAAGCTTTGTCTGAAAATCTTCTGAGCAGTTGTATTGAGCAGTGAAACTATGTGGCGGAACACCACCTGCTGCTCACTTACACCCAGAGGGGAAAACAGCCAGCCTCCGTGGGACAGATTAAGGGCAGTTTGCTGAAAAATTCACCGTGAAAGGGGAGTAATTACAGCCTGCAGCAAATTTCACTTACACCCAGTGACAACACAGAGAACCTTACCAACCCAAGGAGAGGCAAGGACTGACCCAACACCTCAACCACACTCAGACTACCCTGGAGACACCCAGGAGCACCCCTTCCTGACCAGTCCCTTTTAAGGGAGAGTGATGTCAGGTGATGTAGAAAACAGCCCGGGCTGACTCAGCTCACCTGGGCTGGCTGCTTGGGGAGATTAATTCTGGTCAGGCCAGAACCAGGACAAGTTGTTGTATTGTACTGAAATGTTTTAATTCACTTCATCCAGCTCTTTCCAATGCAAAAATATTTGTCTGAAGACCTGAGGGGTTGAATTGAGCAGTGAAACTATGGTGCACTGTTGCAAAGATGTGCTGAACTCAGAAACATTTTGCTGGAGATGTGGTTCTGCCAAGCTGTCCAGCATGACTGTCGTACCATGATTCCACAGGGCTGAGCCTGGGCTGAGCCAGGCACTGCTCTGCAGAAGCCAAAGACAGCCCCACCCCAGGCAGCATGCAGTTCAGATGCTGTCGGTCTCAATACATAGAAAATGAAGCCCAGCAGCACAGAGACAGCACACATTAAGACAGAAAGTCTAGAGCAGAGCAAAGACACAAACCTGTACTTGCTCTCAGGTCAGTGCCTTGATCAAGAGGCTGTTCTTCCACCTTTAATTTGCTTTCAGGTCACGTGGCTTGGAATTTCTCTTGAACTTCAATTTTGGACAATGCTCCCCTCATTTTTCACTGTGAGTCCATCAGAAACACTTATTTCCCTAGAGATTATTTTGCTTTATTTTTCCTAGACCACTGGAAACTGCCATTCACCTTCTGAGGTTAGTGAAGAATCATAAAACGGTCCAGATTCCCTTAACTGCTTGTGTCTTTCCACACAGCAGATGATCAGAGAAATTCTAAAAGGGATCTAAACTACAGGGGATCAGGTGCCTTGAGATACTGTTGCAGACATATCATAGACCTTCAATTTATATGAGGTTTCAATAATGGATCACACTACATAATAAAAACTGTTCATTTTTCCTTAGAAGTTTTGCTACTGGATGCAGAGTCCAAGTGCTTAATAACTGTTTTAATTGGGTGCAGAAATGCTTCTCTAGGTCAATTCTTGGTAATGGTGAACTGACAGATAACCTCCTCCCTCTATAAACTGTGTTACTGTTCAATTTTTTGAGATTTTGTGATCCTATTTGTTACAGAGAGATGCATTCTTGGGAAAAAGAGATTTCCCTAAGGGCAGGATAACAGCTAAATGAAATGTAAATGTAAGGATTGCATTAAGATACATACAGCACAATACTATAAATATTTTAAGTCGCTCTGCATACTGTGTTATGATGTACATGTGAGTGAAACTGACCCAAATTTCCCATGTTTTAATGCAGAAGTATGTGATGCTGGTGCTCAATAAATACCATACAGTTCCACTACATGCATAATACCTAGAGAAAAAACATTATTTTGGGGCAGCATTTCTAAACCAAATGGCAAATGTGTGTGTTTCCTCTGCACCCTCCAAGTGCAGAAATAAGGAAACTGTTCCCACTCCTGCTGTTCAATGGTACCTCCTTGGCCATAGCTTTTACCTTAAGAGATACTATTAGTTTTTGTTTGAAAATAATGTGGAAATAAGCTGATCATTGCAGCCAAGACTAGCCAGGGAACTCTGAAATTTTAGTAGAATGGATATTAGCAAAGATGACCAAGTAAGAGAATAGTATCCAAAAACTCCTTTTCTTGGTTGCTCACACATTTAAATACACAGCCCATGCCCCAGATCTGCGGGACCTGGAGCCTATGTGTTCATTCATGTCTAGCAAGGACAGTCTGCAAAACACACTTTCTACAGTTTTTGATTGAGGAGAGAACAGGGGATGCTAACTTCTGCTCCTCCATCTCACAGCTGTTCTTCTCACTTGTGCTTATTCTCAGAAAAAAACCCAAACAGAATACAACCTTTTTGTGTTGTAAGAAACAACCCTATGTGCCATATATCGTGCAACAAAATGTTCAAATATCCATGATATCTCCATGCATTATTTAGGGCTTTTTTTTTTTTTCCTGATGAAATTTTCATCTCTAACACCCTGATTTCATTTTGCTGGATTCATGTATTTCAAAACCCCTAGTTGTTTTAAACAAATCTACAGAGAAATTGTCTTTTTAAAATTCCAGAACACATATAATCTGAAACAGTCCACTTTTCATATTTCCCAGGGCTAAAGTCTTTTTTACAACTACTTAACCTCTTCTCCTGATTTACATAAAAGGTTTATATGTCACTGTCTAATCCCATGGCAATTTATTTTTTCCTCCTATATAGGTGTAAAGTAGCAATCCTTTTTTGGGGGGAGGGGGGGAGTTGGGATTTTTTTATACAATTGAATAACAGATCTGTGTTTCTGTACTATAAAGTGAGTAATCCAGCTGATTGAAAGGCTCAGAAAGGTTTCTTAGGAAATTCTATATACCCTTTTTTTTTTTTAAAGAAATGTCCCTTTTCAACAAAATGGTCCCTCCAGACTAAAGTAGTATTGCTGTGGTGGTTTTGGACATTGATTTACAACAGAGCTGGATATTGTTTGAAAGAAGGAGGTCTAGAGGGCAGTACTCAGAACAAAGCTGCTATGGCTTTTATAAAGTCAATAACACGTTGCAAAAAGCCCAGTGCTACAGAAGGGCTTGAGTTCCCTAATGGGAAATCCAGTGGCCTTCAATCTTGTGCCTTAATGTGCCTGATACTTGAACTTCTCTCTCTGCACCATAATCATGAAGGCAGTTTAAGCCAGCACTTATTACCTGGCAGTTGATTAGTGAGGAGCATGTAGGGACAGTCAGCTGCCGTGGCCAAGCTATGGGAAACTGATCGCTCCGAATCATCTCTGCGCAGCCTGGGGTAGTTGAGCCTGTGGAGGAAGGATGCGAGGGAGGTGACATTCTGCACTCCTTTCAACACAATCTCCCACTTCCCTTGTAATCCCCACACCAGATTACAGCCAGAAATAGTAAATCTAAATCTATTCATTGTACAAGTAGACCTTAAACTAGTTCCTTCCTTCCACTCACAGAAACCTGCACACCCAGAATGCACCGATAAGGGGAGATGGTGAGCCTGTGGTAGCCCCATGGCTTCCCCATCCACCCTGGCCTTCCTCCCAGCTTCTGCACCCAGCAGCCTTCCCCAGCACTTCAGTACGCTCCAGTGTCCTCATCACATTAACAGAATGTAAATGACTACAGAGAGGAATTTTGGTGGAACAAGGGACTTCCACTGATCTAGTGGAGGGAACAGAGAGAGACATTTTGCTTGCTCTGTGCTGTCTTTACACAAAACCTGGAGGCAGGCGGCAGCCAGGGAGAGGCAAGCCCAGGGTCTCTGTCCATCAGCTACCTCTGTCTTTAACTTCCCATCCCTTTGTGTTGCTGTTTATGGAATTGTAACGATAGTAGTAAAACAAACGCAAATAAATAATGGATGGATGAATACATCTTGGGATGAATAAATTATGGGAGTCACGCTGACTTTCAATAGTAAGAGCTGTTGCAGTTCATGCTTGAGAGAGGCTGTCGTGGATGGTTTCCTCTGGATCTGCCGGTGCTCTCACTGCGGTGCTGCAGGCCCTGGGAGCAGGATCTGCCAGGAAGGAGCAATCCATCTGCACAGGCAGGGACTGGGGCAGGGGATTGCTGCTGCAGCATGTGCCAGGTGGGAAGATAGGAGAGGTGCTCTACTGAGCTAGGGCTCTCATGGGAGTTAGGACTCCTGACTGGAAGAAAATATGCATTATAAGGGGAACAAGAAAATAGTAGTCTAGATTAGGCCAAAGCACTCCTTCATTTGCTGCTGGTATCCAGAAGGAGCTAAGCAAGGCAGCTGAAATCAGCACCTTCCTAGCCTCCCCAGTAGCCCTCCTCCCAACTGTATCCCAAGCCCCACAAATAAATTGCTTCACTCTCCTTTTTTCCCTATGGGTTTTCTACCTATTTCCATGTAGCTGAAGGAGAAAAATTAAGATTCCCTGCTAATGTAAACTGTCATAGCTCCATGGGCTTCAGTTTTTTCCAGCAGAGGATCAGATGTAGATACATCAATATCAGAGAAATAGGATCAGTATCATTCCCTACTTGGAGGTGACAGAAGCTCTTGGAGAGTTGCTGATAAGGGAACTGAATGAAACCCAAGCCTCAAAGTGCTCTGGACTTGCCTTTTTTTGCCTCAAAATGGGAATGAGTATGAACTAGTTTGTGAGTCAACCTGCAGTCAGTTATGAACAACTTCAGTCACAGTTGTACCTTTACCGTGAGAAACAGCACCATCAACTGGCTCAGCTCCCAGCCTGTGGCAGGAAGCCCAGTGAAGAGGTTTGTGCTGGTGGGGACAGGTAGCTACCCAGACAGCAGATAGAGGAATGTTATGGCAGCCTGTGTTGGCAGGGCACTGCAGCAGTCTGGAGGGATGTGAAGCTCAGGGATCTTCCTGAAAGGCATCACAGTTCTCTCTGGTGCTGAGATACATCACCACCTCCCTTTGCATGCAGCAGAGCCATTCTGTTGTTTAGGGAAGATGTTATATGATCTCACCCTTTCCAAGTATGCATCCAGCATGTAGCAAAAGATGAAACAAATTGCCACCACTGGAGACCCAGTTAAAAAGACAGACCTTTTAGCTTTCAGCATAGTCTAAATGAGTCAGTGGTGGGCTCAATCAGTTTGACCATACAGGCAGACGGTCCTTTTTGCTGCAATCCAGAAGCAAGACCCTGTCAGCACTTGATGGTCTTCAGGTGAGACCAACAAAATATTTAATCATCCCATATTGTAGCCAATCTTCTCCTGAAATCCACCTGATTGCTCTGAAGGAAATATATTACCCAGTTATCCAACAAACCCTATTTTTTTTCCCATTTTGCTAAATTTTTACTAAACATTTGGGAGCATGCTAACACAACATGCTTGTCTGCCTATGCTCCCTTCAACAAGAGAAATTTTGTTCAGATTCAAATTAATATACATGCTAAAATACATACTAACTTCTGATTGGAGATATTTAGTTATATAGTAATCATATATACATGTATCATATATAGTGTGTATATATATGTGTAGTATATATAGTGTATATATACACTATATGTATGTAGTATATATTATACATAATGTATGTAGTATATATTATACATAATATATATCATAGATCTAGTATGTTATAATAGAGACATACTCTCTATATAGAGTATACTATGGACACACTATATGGTATATTTTATATATAGCATGTATAACTATATGTAGTTTTTATATATACAGTTAAGAAAATTATTTAGAATTAAAATGTATGTAAATATAATACTCTGAATTGTTCATATACAGAAACATAAACCAGCCTGAATTGGAAGGGACCCACAAGGATCATGGAGTCCAACTCCTGGCTCCACACAGGGACAGCCAAGTCAGAGCATGGGACAGAGCACATCATCAAGATACTTCCTGAACTCAGACAAGCTCAGTGCTGTGACTCCTTCTCTGGGGAGCCTGTTCCAGTGCCCAACCACCCTCTCAGTGAGAGCTTCTTCCTAACATCCAACCTAAACCTCCCTGTCACAGCTTCATGCCGTTCCCTCAGGTTCCACCACTGGTTGCTAAAGAGATTCCAGCACCTGCCCCTTCACTCCCCCTCTCCAGGAAGCCAACAACTGCCATGAGGTCTCCCCTCAGCCTCCTTTTCTCCAGGCTGAACAAACCAAGGGATTTCAGCCTCTCCTCATAAGTCTTCCCCTTCAGACCCTTCACCATCCTCACTGCCCTCCTCTGGACACTCTCCAATAGTTTTGTGTCCCTCTTGTACTGTGGCACCCAAAACTGCACCCAGTACTCAAGGTGAGGCTACACCAGTGCAGTGTAGAGTGGGACAATCCCCTCCCTGGACAGGCTGGCCGTGCCATGCTTGATGCACCCCAGGATACAGCTGGCCCTCCTGGCTGCCTGAGCACACCACTGGCTCATGTTTAACTTGCTGTCAACCAAGATTCCCACATCCCTCTCAGCATGGCTGTCCTCCAGCATCTCATCCCCCAGTCTGGATGTGTAGCCACATACTGTACACACTGCTGAGATAATTCACTATTTAAATTGACAGAATTATTTGGCAAAACATAAACATGGAACATTGTGCTTTCTGTGGAGTCATAGGAGAAACATTGATCTTTCAAAGCTGATCTATCATAACATTCACAGAAATATCTCTAAAGCATGCAATACAATATGCAATAAAACAATCCAAATACATTGAAGCTGGAATATTAAATAAGATATTAAATTTATAGCAAAGGAACTTAACCTAAAAATATTAACAATATCACTGTCATGAAAAAGAAGTTTTAGCCAAAATGTAATAACTAAAATAGGGCACAGAGGAAAGAATGTATTTCAAGAAAATGTATTACTCCCTAAAATCAGCCTTTTCTTCTCTTAGCTGATCTCAACCTCAGGTTCTAAGGCCTCCATAATTGCTATAGGTTATTATGTTTTGTTATTGCCTGATAACAAACTTTTCATTACCTTGGTGATAATTTTGTCACAAAATGCTCTGGAAATGCAAACTGGATGAATCATCATTAACTCAGACTGTAAAATATCCAGCTCCAAAGAAAAACGTGTTGCTTTAAAATATAAAAAAACCAAGTTGGAGGTCTCTTTCAAAGTCAGACCAGAAAGAATATTCAGTAAGCCAACAGTGGATAAAGTTCAACTTACAGTAAGCAAAGAACTTTGATATTACATAATACAAAAAACCCCCTGCAACAGGTTTTGTGTCTGACTCTGATGTATGCTGTTCCTTTCGTGATTGTTCCATTTTTACAAGGAAAATATGCTGCTAAACTATGTCTAACCTGGGACTTGGATGGGTTCCATGCCCTAGCCACATCCTGATTCCTCACTTCTGGGCTGTGACTCCCTTAATCCCTAGATGCCTCACTGTGTCCATTGTTTGGGGGAATAAAACTCAGGCACCTGAGCCAAAGGGAATGATTGCTGTAACTGTTACATTTTTGCCATGGCCCTAATTAAAGAATATGATTAATCATGATTTCTCAATTTGCATGATTCCTCACAGTCTTGATAAAGCTGAGGTTTGTATCACAAAGTCCTGCCACATGTGCCAGGTTTTGGCTGTAGTCTCTGCAGACGCCCTGTGGTACCTGAACTATGGACATTGCTCTTTCTCACTTCCTTGTACCCTCCCTTGGATGCAATCCATATGCTGAAAATGATCTTTTACCTACAATTTTTGTATGTTAGGTTGGTTTATGTGGAAACTGGGCTTTCAAGTTCAAACTGTTGTGCTGTGTACTTCTGTGTACATTTTCCACTCTGCTCCTTCAATGCTGTTTTTGTATCCTGGCCACATTTAACCTAATATGAATGAGGAATCCTCAAATTAATTTGGTTTAAATAAGTTTTGTTAATATAGACAGTCCAATAGAAAGGAAACCCTACCCAGAGCCTGGACTGAGGGAAAGGCAACAACATATGCTCACACATTGTTAGACACTGGAGTATCTACTTGGGGTACAAGCAGACACTTTTGAATGGCACTACAAGGGGGAAAATATCCCATTAAACTTACACCTTCTAAAATCTATGCTAAAATCAGCAAATTATGTTTGAAAACCAGACTTCATTAGTCTCAGTGCTCAGATAAATCATCGTCTCACCATTGATCCTACTTTATTTCCTCTTTCCACTCCACACAGGGGCTTCCAGAGAGGAGCACATGGTTTATCAGTCAAGAACAGTGGAATTATTTAATGGAGGGCAGTTATAGTCTAGAAGTATACTCTACATTTATGCAATCGACTATCTCATTCCTGAGCTTTGTCCTTTTTGCTAGATCTAGGTGTTTAGCCAGAAGAGGTGTTGCTTTAAGACTAAATGACAAATTATTGTGTGAGAATTAATGGAACAGAAACTGCCCAGAACTGCAATGGTATGGGTACCTTTCCCATGCTCCTATAATTTCCATCTTCACCTCACACCTTTAGTTTACAGCCATTTTTACTATGTCATCCTGTTAAAAAAAAAAGGGGAAACTGTATTTTTTTCACACTTGAATAGAAGTCCCTCTGTTCTCTGTAATGTCTGAAGAGCTTTGACATTGAACTCAAGAAGATTTGCCTCTTAACTCCTTGTAAACTCTTTTGTGAAGTACAGAAATAATTTTGTCTTGAGGAAACCTGAAGGACTTTAAATTACTCACTGCATTCCAAGACACTTGCCTAGTTTGTAGCCTCTTTGACAAAATGCTGATTTCAAGTAGGCAAAAAACCTATTTCAGTTTGCTGGTCTTTTTGGTCAGAATTAAGAATGAATCTTGACAGTGCTATTTTAGCTTGAAATCTTCAAAGCTCATCTGTTTAGGATCATAGAATCCCTCAACTAAATTATTTTTGCAAAGTTCTATCTTTCAGGTCTAAAAGTCAGCCAATGCAGTTTCACAGTGAATGTTACATCCTTGCACTCTCTATGTGTCAATAAGAAAACAACAGTATTTGTAATATTTGTAAAAATAATATTATAACAATGAAAAAAAGTCTTTAACAGATCCTCTGTCATAACTTCAATAATCAAAACATATCCAAGTAGGATATTAGGAATACCTTTTGCTGTAGAAACATGTGATATCAAAACTAGCTCCAAGTTAATCTCCAGTGCAATTCTGATTACTTCAGTTGAATTGCATCAAGGATAGCTGGGTTTATAGTATTCTGCAGTTGCTATGTTCTTAAATCCAAGCTAGACCTACAGAAAATATGTGCCTGGTACTTCTGAACAGTAGAAGTTCATTTCAAAAAGGGAACAAAATAAAATTATTTATAAATGTTGCTCGATGTGCTACTCACAGCTCTGAGAACAATTCTGCTTAAATTTCTTATTAAGAAGATGATATAATCTGATCCCTACAAAAAAAAATTATTCCAAAAGGTGATTTCCAGTTAGGATGACTGCAATCTTTGTGACCTGATACATTTGCAATGTTAGATTTTAATTACTGGAAAATAATTTCTGGGTAGATCAGATGATTCACAGACTAATTGTGAAATATTAGAAAACTAGCAGGGTTTAACACGGTAATGTCTGGTTGTGTCTGCTTCAACACAAAAAGAAAAAGAATATTTCCATTTTTTCTGGTTTTACTCAAATGGTTTAGACAGAAGGTAAGTATTAAACAAAAAACAATAAGGAGAACAGAATATCCCAGCTCTGATGTACTGTTACACCAGTACGAGTTTTAGGAAAAAAGAAAAGAAAAGAAAAAAGCTTATTTATTTAAATTGTGTATTACTGCTTGTCTGTTACCCTATGTCAGAGATTACCTGGTCTAGAAGTGTTTCATTTGTTTCACTGGAGGGCACTAGATGGCTCCTCAGCTAAAACTGAGAAGCTGGAGTGCTTGCTTTTGGGTGTAAACCTGTTCTGCCATCATTTGGTGGGTGGGGAATGAGCTGGGACGCAGAGCAGCAATGTGTGCACTCGTCCCTCGGCACACAGCGCTGCTTCGGCTCTGATACACGGTGGGTGCAGTAGGGGCTGGTTGCTCTACCTTGCCATCACACCAGCTGCCTGTCCACAGCAGTGCCAAACAGGAACATCCCATTTTCTTGTACTGTACATCATTATGGACTTCCTTGAAGAACAACCTAGGATTTAAGACACAAATATGGGGGTTTAGCCATGTTCGCTGCAGGTTCTGGAGTAGAAAAATGCCCAGCAGCCTGTTTTTCTTCCAACAAAGACTGACTTAAGCTGGTAACTCACACATAAGGATTACTTAATGATGCATCGAAATCTGTTAAAAGCAGATGCAAGACTGGCAGGCAGGTGTGTTGGTGATTTTGGATTGGGGTACATTCAGGTGAACAAGATTATTCATTTTGTCTGACACCTACCTTCTGCCTCACTTGTATATCGATTTCTGCCTGAGCTATTTCTAAACTAAAATGGCTATGATGTGAGCATTTGCCATCACAGTGGCTGTCTTCACTTGTTGTCAGGTTTTCTGGAGACCACTCAGCCCAAGCATGCATTTTAGTTAAACCAGCCATTAATGCAGACAGAGGATGAACTTAGAAAAGTATCTGGCATGGTAGAACTCTGTGATGAACACATCTAGCACTTCAGACACTTTAGATTCCTCTGGGACAGCTGCAACATCTTTGAGTGATCACTGCACCGCCAAGCTGTGGATCATAGGTTAATTGGAAAGTTTGCTAATGCAATAGTTGTACTCTGGCTGTGAAGAACAGCACTGCTTCTCTGCATCATTTTCCTTCTGATGCTCTAACCCTTACTATCACAAAGTAAGAAAATCCACTGGTATCCAAGAGCTGGAACAAAATATACATGCTGGTCTATTCTGAGATCAACAGGGAACTGTTTTCCAAAATTAGTTACAAATTCTAGGAGTCTTTTATCCTTTAAAGTCAGGGAGCAAATCCTGCCTTCCTTATTCAGATTGATTAAATAGATCAAATGCCCATCAAATTAAGTGGGAATTAAACATGAGCTTCTCCTCAGCAAAGAAGGAAAAGACAATAGGACCATGCTCAGTGGTAATTCAAATCACAGGTAAAAACGAAGATGTTTTCCTTAGGGGATTTTCTTTACGTATTAAGTAGGCAAACTGTTTAACAAGTTCTGACATGTGTGTTAGTGCCAGATGCCTGCACAGCTGGCATACTTGCCAAACAATCAGATGCTTTTCTTGTGCTGGGCTCAAGTTTTAAGAAAAAGAAAAAAAAGTACACCTTCAGGCTTGAGGTTTTGAGGTGCGAAGGATCAATGAATGAGGATGACCACCTTGTATGGGGTTTCTATGCTTCTCTATGGCACATGGCTTTCCTCTCACTGGAGATCAATTACTGTAAGCAAGCACAAGTTCCTTCAGCCAGCGCAGCACAGCAGTGCTGAATGCCAATTCCTAACAAGTCAGGAGCCACAGGGTTTGTTTTGCCCATTCTGACAATAGTCATCAGCAGCTAAGTTTAGATGCAATCCAATTTGAGCAGTGTGCAAGAAGAAGAGAGTGTAAGTGTATGCGATTCGGATATAAGTCTACAGGATGGCTGGGGAGGAGCTGTTTGTAAGGTCATGTAGCAATAGGACGAAGGTCAGTGCTCACACAGTGCTCTTTACACTAGAGCAGAGTGGGTTTAGATTAGACATTAGGAAGAAGTTCTTCACTATGAGGGTGGTGAGACACTGGAACAGGTTATCCAGAGAGGTGGTGGAGGCACCATCCCTGGAGACATTCAAGGTCAGGTTTGATGAAGCTCTGAGCAACTTGACCTAGTTAAGTACCTAGTTAAGTAAAGTACTGCAGGGGCGATTGGACTAGATGACCTTTAAAGGTCCCTTCCAACCTAGCTCGTTCTATGATTTTATGATTTAGATCCACCTCTATAACAAAAGTGATTTACTGAGCAGGAAACAGCTAGTTTTCTGGACTATGCAAGGTACAATGAATATTACAGAGACTGGAAAATACACAGCATGCTGAAAAAAAAATAATCACAAGACCACACAATACTAATCCAGTTTTCATTCTAATGTAACAAAGTAAGGTTGAAGGCAAAGGGCACACATCTTAATACCTACTACTTAGTATACCTAATATCTATCTACTTACTGTAAGCTCATATACCACTACTTGAAGCTGCAAATTCTTAAGTGTCTTCTGTGAAGGACAAAAAAAAAATAATGTCTGAAGGCACCAAACCCCTTCTTTGGTAGGAAAGAAAGATTTGTCTGAATAAGGTTGTTATATGTGACTGCTACATCCGATATGCATGGTGAGTTGGCCAAAAAAAATGAAACTAGACACCCCCTCCCTGCAAGCAGCTTGAAACAGGCTTTTCTCTGCTCTTGTTCTTAGAGAGTAAGCTGGGATTCTGGTTAGCAAGAGATTTTTGAATTCTGTAAGAAATCCATAGTAGATTTTTTCCATAGTACAGCGCAAGAAAGAAGAAAAATGATAGCTTGTATAATGCAATGGAATATCCCTTTCATAATAATGCTTCTTTCTTGTAGCCATTGTGCTGCAACCTAAGAGCGTTAGCATCACGGGTAGATGAAAGGCCACTGGCCACTGAGAGTGCTAAGGAATGAGGAGAGACTGAGCACAGGGGCTGCATCTCCTTGAGAGAGCCCAGAGAGAGGCTACGAAGATGACTAAGGGCCTGGAACATCTATCCTATGAGGAAAGGCTGAGAGAGCTGGGGCTGTTCAGCCTGGAGAAAAGAAGACTGAGGGGGGACCTAATCAATGTTTATAAATAACATGGGGTTATGGGGTGCAGGGGGAATTGGCCAGCCCCTTTTCTGTGGTCTGTGGGGACAGGACAAGGGGCAATGGCTGCAAACTGGAGCACAGGAAGTTCCGCACCAACATGCGGAGGAACTTTTTCCCAGTGAGGGTGAGGGAGCCCTGGGACAGGCTGCCCAGGGAGGTGGTGGAGTCTCCTTCCCTGGAGATATTCAAGACCCGTCTGGATGCCTGTTTGTGCAGTATGAGCTGGGGAGCTGCTTTGGCAGGGGGGTTGGACCCGATGATCTCTCGAGGTCCCTTCCAACCCCTACAACTCTGTGATTCTGTGATTCTCCACAGCTGTGCCCACTAGTCCACGGAAACACCACTGGATACCCCTAGCCAGCCTACATACCCCAGCCTCAGGGCTTTTCTAATGGGTTTGGTGCATACATCAACCAATCAGAAGAAAACCCTAGGCAGAGAGATCAGTACAGGGCTTTGTTCCTAACAGCACTTGCAAAACTGGACAGTTTGTCAGAAGTGTGTGGTCAGTGCAGGGGGCCAGAGTGTGCCGCAGCCAGCAGAGGAGCCCTCAGGAAGGCAGCCGAACCATGCTGCAAGGTTTCACATATGGGGAAAGCTCTTCCCTTGTCCCTGACTCCTGAAGCTATGCATATGTAAAAGAACCAGGTTTTAATTGTAATCTATCACAGCTGTCAAAACATCTGGCCAATTAAATCTGGGATCCCTGGTGTAGCAGGAACTTCATGCATCTCTTTCTTACTGAAGTGTCTAAAATTATAACCCAGACTCTGGCCTGCTCCATTCCCTCTGGGCTCCTGCAAAGAGCAGACACTGAAAAATGGACCTATTTCTCCGGAGAAGAATCTCACCAC
This sequence comes from Laterallus jamaicensis coturniculus, assembly GCA_022605575.1. Classification (NCBI taxonomy): domain Eukaryota; kingdom Metazoa; phylum Chordata; class Aves; order Gruiformes; family Rallidae; genus Laterallus; species Laterallus jamaicensis. The sequence continues at coordinate 12,726,388 of JAKCOX010000005.1, forward strand.
AGGCAGCCTTTAGAAAGCATAAAGCTACTGTGTCTTACCTACAGTACAGTAACTGTATTGAAGGCAGGGAAAGTGGGATGGGGCTGTGCTGCGCACTAGGAGAACCTCACTGGCATTAGATATGAGCAGAACTGGTTCCGTTTTATACCTGAAACTGATCCTGCATCCTCTGGACAGAAAGAATGATGCTGCCTAGTTTTCTAGATTCATTTTCTTATGTCATTGCTATTGGTGATTATATAAAAATGTAATCATTATAGTAATTACTATCATTATTTCTTTACAATAGTTAGATTTTATTATAATTATGTTATTCTATTTTATAATTGTTTTCCCTGGAGAAAGCCTGGGTCTCTGTAAATGTCCTTGATTGGTCATGTTTGTGGCTTTTTTTAAACCACAATAAGGGCTTTTTAAAAAGTGATAAAGCCATTCAAATAGGGTTTCAATTTATTGTTTTAGCTACCTTCTATCTAAGGTAATAAATTAATAATGATTTTGAGTGTCAAAATATATAATATATGTTCATATGCAACCATAAATAATTTCAGAACCAGCATAGCTTTTATTATTTTTCACTACTGGTAAAAATAATGCTGAAAATTTATTACAAGAATCTGTATGAAAGCAATAAAATAAAGTAAAATGATCATAAAACCAATCACATATTTTATAGAAAAGAGGAGTATAAAATCACTTTGTGTGAGGTTTCTTTGCTGCAAAGCAATTTATCATTTAAGAAAAGACAACTTTCTGCTGTATTTAAGCATCTAATGTGTTCAACTTCTTGCGACCCATGCAGGAATGGGAATAGGTTTTATTATTTTCAATTTCAAAAAGCTTTACTCACCACTGGTCATGCTAGCACAATCTTTCCATGCCAGTGGTGGAGTAATTTGCCAGTCCTGGTAAGTTTGCAAGAGTTCTTCTCCCTTTCCTTTTACATTCCTTTTATATTCTAAAGTTTCAGGCATCTTGCATACACCTCCCTTTAGCTGTACAATATCTCAGTTTCCTAATATGACCACATGACTACTTCACGTTCCCAAATTTAATGCACAAAGCCCACGATTTAGGAAAGTAAAAATAAATTTAATGCTACATTTCTTTAGAGAGACTTTCAATTAGTTCAATTGAGGTAATATTTCAGATGCCTCTCTTTAAGAAGCAACTTGGAGCTCACACACCTCACAAAACACTGATGTGTGACCTAGGCACCTTTTATTCACCTTTTATAATCCTTGATTTATAGCATTATGTGATTTACATTACAGGAAAATTCTATGAACATCTCTGGGCACTAAGTTCAAATTAGATCAGCCATGTTATCCCAGTTTATTTCCTCTATTTTACGACAGGATACTAAACCATGCAAACATTCTTACTTAGCAACCCTACCCACTCCTAAAAATACGTCTGCTATCCAAAGTGGAATTCTACAGCCATCCACATAAGCTCCATGAAATACAGCATTGCATCTTCAGAGGACACTACTCCCTTCTGAGTCACTTTTGCGCAATGTAGTTGAAGGAAATTTTTTCTGTCCAAGCTCTACTCTTGTGATGGCATATGCTGTTACCTAAAAAATTCATATAGCTATTTCTCTTGGAAGGCTAATAAGGTGCAGAACAACCTAGTATTTTTTACTGCTACAGTATTTAGTGGTCTACAGTTCTGTTCATTGCTAAGCTGACTGTACAGCTGTGCTACAATTGTATTCTCTACAATTAGAGACCAGCTTGTAACAAACAGTACTGCAGGCTACCTGATCTACCTTTCCTTTTAAAAGTTGCAGTCAGCAACGAGATAGAAGGAAGGACTCGTCACTTCTAACTTGAATCCAGTTGTCTTAGGCTGCTGTAAAACAGTTGGTATAACCAGTTACTGGGGTAGGGAGAGGAGAAGTGAGCAGAGGAGGAAATAAAGCGGAAGGAAGCAGAGGTGCAAAACCTTTCACTTCTCATCAAACTGTTGTTCACATAAAAGTGTACTGCTTTAAGGTTATGAATATTAGTCCCAAGGAAACTGTAAAAATATCAGGCTGGAGCATACCTTCTTTGAAGCTCATCATTTACAGTACGTGTTTTCTCCCTTCACTAATTTTCTTAGCTCTTGGCTGCCTTCCCAGGCAGTACTTTCTCCAGCCAGTGTGTGTGATCTACATGCTAGGCTGGGTTGTAAGTTAACGTAAAATGCAAAGATAAAGCCAGTGTTTTAGAGTCAGTGTTTCCTACCTATTAGGTATACTGTTTCTCCAAAACAATTTGTGAATTTGCTCACAGCAGTCACCCTGTCTGCCTGTGCAATTACAACAGAGCTGACAACAGAGCTGTGTATAGTACCAAGATTCTTCCCTCTTCACCAAACTCCCTGTTGGGGTCTCTGGAAATTTTGCTTATTAACGGTTCTTGGTTCAAAACCTTTGCAGTCATTTTTTTCTTCCTCCAGTACCATCATGCCTGATAACCTGAACACAATTTCTTCCAGACTCTTTCAGAAGTGTTTAAGCAAATCTCTGCTTTCATCTTCCCCTTTCCACCCCCCAGAAATAGTCATAATAATGTTAGTGACTTACACCACCATAAATCTGGACTTAGTCCATTGCCTTTGAAGGAGCTAATCTGTGTTTACCCCTGTATTACTGAGCTGAAATCCAGCTCAGTGGGCTACTCGTGTGGAGGATTTGGTCCTTGTAAAATCTCACAGCATTGTTTAACAGCTATCACATAAATAGAAATGAAAACATAATCCTGAGCTGAAATCTAAGCAATTAACAGTATTTTTAAGCATCATGCCATAGAGCAGGAAAAGGATTTCATTATAGTAGCTGGGCCAACTGTCAAAATGATAGGATGCATTTGATTCTAAGCTTTGGTTTCACACACTAATCAAGCTATATTAGCATAACAACTGCTAGTTTTGCCCTTTTCCCAGAGTCTAGTATAATGATGGAACAAAAATTGATAATTAATTTGGCCGCCTGGTATAAACAAACCAAACAACAGGTACCTCTGCAAAGATTTGTAAGGGACATGGCTTCATCTTTCTCAGCAGAGAGACAACTACAAAAGGATTTGGTGGAATACTCAAAGGGAAAAGATTATGATTTTCTCCTTTTGTTTGTTTACATTTTAATCCTTTCTTCACTCTTTTTACTGCTGTCTCTCTCTTCTCCTGATCAGCCAGCTTGTTCTGTAAAAATGCCCTTCTGTGGAGGTCTTAACTGAAAGATCAAACCTGACAAGTCAGAGGTCAAAACTCATTCGGCTTTCCTCTTATCAGGTCTTCTTTCTGTCTGGCACAAAAAAATGTTATCCCTCTAGTATTTGATAGTCTAGCTGTTCTTCCAGCAGTTTTTGGGACACTTGTCTTTCAGATGCTTAGCAATACCTACACTTCTCTCACGCAACTGAGAACACGGCAATCGCCAAGCCTTGCAAAATGGGGATGTATCTTTGATTTTATCCATGAAACTTAGGGTTCAACATTGAGGGGGAACCAAACCTGTATTGAAATATGGCTGTGAAAATAAAAGGAAAGCAACACCAAAGTGGAAGCAGACAAAATGCCACAGACTCTGTCGCTTTCAGAAAACAAGCAATATATCTGTTTGCACTAATGCTAAACTGGTGCAGAGCAAATACAAAAAGCTATTAAATCTAAATAGTATCTTTTAATGCCCTCTCTGCATTATCAATAAAAAGAGTTGAGCAATAGTGGCCTGAATCTTTCCTGACTTTTTATCCATACAGACCACAATGAATGAAACTGGCTCCTTTTGCTTAAGGTCCCTCATAAGGTTTTAGCTAATACAAGCCCTCAACATTCTGTGTTTGTATTTATTTTTTCATGTTCTCTAAAATCCTACAACTTGTGGGATAGAAACCTGTTACTTGGCACATATGTCCTCCTTACAACGTGCTCTGCACAAGGCTATTTCGTTAATTACTATAAAGAAGATCCCTTCTGCTTAAGAGCTGTTTGGCCCCAGATTAACTGTGTAAAGCACATAAGCCCACCACATATAGTGAAATCTAGCCAGGCACAGTCCAGCCCTTCTTGAATTTCTCTACAGTCACTTTCTTCAGAACAATAAGCTGTGCAAATGAAAGTCTTATTAGTTAACAGAGGAGAAAAAAATCATTTATCTACCATTGCTAAATAATGAACACTTGAGAACAAAACTGAAGTATACCGAGATGTTAAATATACAGATAATCATGGTAGCCCAGTACTTATTCTCCTTCCTAAAATTAACTGCTCAGAATGTGATTATGTTCTAGGTACATGACCAGTTGCAGGAGGAGAAATATTGTTGCCCACAAGCTATAAAAGAAAGGATTTTTATGCTTTACAGAGGAGGTAAATGCTACTGACTTATGTACCAACTGAACAGAGGTATATGAGTCAGCATGTTGGAGGGATAGAGCTCTACTCTTTGTCATTCTGTGCTTAAGGATGCTGGGAGCAAGGCTGGAAATCAGCAAAAGCTCCTCTTTTCTTGCCTCTGTGCGAGGGAGGCAGTCCCATGGCCTACTTAGGAGCTATGCCTAGTAAAGACACCTCTGTAAAATAGCAAAGAGCATGTGGTCATGACAATCTATACTCCAGCACAATACGGAAATACTGCAGTAGAGAAAGTTTTAAGCAAAATGAAAACCTTATTATAAATCACAGAATTTTCTGAGGGGGGAAAAAAGGGCACTCAAAAAACAGTCCTTTCTGTTTCTGTCTCAAAAAGCCAGAATTAGTTGCCTTCCCTATAGGCAATTTAAGCAGAAAGGGCAAGGATTCAATAAACATTGTGACTGAACTGCCCTTTAACATCTCAGAGATGGTGACTGAGCATAAAGGCGCAGTGAAAGAGCTGTCTAGGGGAAGTGAACATTGTCACTGCCTCTGCTGAATATCTTCGGTGAATAGAGGAATTCTGTCTCAAAGCCTGCTACCAACATCTTTTATTAACTTTGCTGAATAACTGTTATCAATCTGAAATAGAAAAAAGCATGGAAATACACATATATGCTGGTACTATTGTCTACTAGCACATTCAGGTACTATGGTCCCAATTTTCACTTCCTGCATGTGTAGTTTCCTACTGTTTTATTTCTTCTTCTTAGGCCAGCCATGTCAGAGATTTGTGAGTCATCTTTCAGAGCAGTTTTCAGACTGTCTTATCATCGAGTGGCTACCCAGAGCATCACCAGAAACAAGGACAGGCATCCCTGATAGTCTTAGCTGTGTCATCCCGCACCCAGCTGCCCTCCTGGAGTCCAAAAAGTGGCAGTGAAACTACATTACCTGTTGTAAACCATGGACAAGTCATCTCCAATATAGACAAAAAGCTCTTGGAACCACCTGTGGCCCTACTGTGGGATCTAGTATGCAAATCCTGCCTCTTCACCCCACTCACCTCTCTCCTCTGCCCTGATTTAAAAATTAAGCAACACCACCCTCACAGTATTGACAGGATCACCCAGCACCAACCAGCGGTGAAGTGAGGCACATGGGTGCAAGAGCACACATTGCAACATGCCCGTGGCACACATGTGGCACTACCGCAGTTTGGGGCGGGGGGATGGAACCACTATGCCGCACCACACTGCCCAAGGGCGGGGGATGTACAGATGGAGGAGAGAGGTCCAAAGTTGACCTAGTAGCTAGCTGGGGAAGTTCACTTGCTTTGGATTTTCCAGGAGAAATTCCTAACTCTTGAAATATTAAGTCTCCTGCTGGCAAAAGGATGAGTAGTCCAGCAGCCAGGGTGCAGAGTATCCATTGCATCAGGAAAATGAGGGTCTTGGACAAGCCTGTGTTTTGCCAACAGAGCCTAAAAGCAAGTTTGATTTTAGGAGCTCATCTTAAAAACAAATGAAGTAAAGGTAATAGTTAGATTTGTCGTTATGTGCTTATTCAGAAATCCTCCCATACCACTGTATTTTTTTCAAAGGGATCAGATTACAAATAAACTGCTACAAGGTGGGCAAACCCCACCTGACCAAAGCTGATACACGCTGTATTACTATCAGCTGTAAACACCCTTTCTGAACTGCAGTATCCAGATTCAAATGTCAGAGGCATCTTGTGGACTTGCAGAACCAAATTTTTACATCTTCTTTATCCACTTTGCTTATGGAAGGCCTTTACACCTGAGATGAGGTGGATCATGCTTACTTCTGCATTTAAAACAAGTAAATGCTGGTAACAATTCATCCAGTGCTCCCAGCCAGGCCACTGCTCCCCAAAAGGGCACACTGCTTTGCCATTTTATCCTTCAGCTTTGCACAGTGAGAAAGAATAACAACTAACAACAGTCATGGTGGTGCTACTTGTGATATAATTAGAATAGGAAAGACACTCTTAGGCTACTAATTTGATTTAGGCTGATGACCAAGGCCAATTTTTCACCAGATTCTCTGTCAATCAAATGAAAGTTGGCGTGTATCCATTTAGTCCTTATCCATTTAGCTCTCCAAACCCTGAGGATTTTTGATCCTGCATATGTGCCTGCCAGATAAGAAGCCAAGAGCTTCAAAATCAGAGCTTCCCTTCGCCCTCATACTTTGTGTACCAGTTAGCACACAAATTCTGAAACCTAGACTACCAAAGAAGAAAATAAATGTTATTCTGGATCAGACAAAGGCAGGTGGTGGTGATGAATGAAAACCACATTTTACACACTCCTGTCAGTGTTTAAAGGGCGCTTTTTAAATTTACACTTCCTGATTACAGTGACCTCTGCAATAACTTACATTCCAGTTCTTTCAGTTTCAGCAGGAATGAGACACCTCAGAGGAAACAGGGGTTTCAGGAAGTGATTCAGAAGTAGGTATTATCACTTGTGTCTGTTAAGGCTTGTTTTTTCAGCTATATGTTTGGTTTTGCAGTCTAGCATATAAGTGTCTGCAAAGCATCATCTTGCTTTACCAGCATGACTGGATAACACAAGTGAGGGGAGAGGGATGGGTTCGTAGTGCTGCATCTCTAATCAGTAACTGAAGCTTGTAAGCAGTGTGTGTACTGCCCAGTTAAGAATATGTGACCCAGAGGATTGTCCTTACATTCAAACAGCAAACTCTCAGATTTCTAAATATGTGTTTGAAAAATTTTTCCCCTTCCTGTTTTAAAACCTTTTTAAACCTCCTGGTTCTCTGCTTATGTTAGGTGTCTGCCAGCCTTACTAGAATTCTTGACATGTTTCTCCAGGATGACCTTTATCTTATACTGAACAAAACGCTTCAGAGTAAACATAAGGTCTTCCTTACCATCTCCATGTTTATTTTGCCCCAGGCTACATCTGAGCACAAAAACGACACCACTCCCACTTCACAGACATTTTTCTTATTTAGAAAAAAAGCAAATAAAACAGCCCAGAGAAATCAAGTCATAACAGATACCAATTGCACAGTGTCCTCTCTCCCAGTCAGTAATGAATCACTTCCTCAGTACTGTGAGAAAGGGGTGTCGAGTTGCTGAAGGTGCCTCATTTCAAAAGAAACCATCTAAGAGAAATGATGCCATGAGGTACTTGCTGGAGAAGACCCAGAAAAACAAGAGATACGGGAATTTCTATGGCTTATAGACGTATTTATTTTTTGCCCTACAGAGTCTAGGCCATTTTGGAGATTAAAAATTAAACCTAAAATAAATAAGGGCAAATTATCAACTACTCCAACTTCCAGAAGACTATCCCATATGGCCCATGGACTGCTATTCACCATAGAAACCTGGGAGATCTGTGTACAAGGGCTTTATTTTTACCATAGTCCACATCCTTGTAACTCACCCAGCCTGTAGGTGGTGATGGAGAAGCTCCTCCAGGACACTTATCTTGGGCCCATGCCCCACAGACTGTATTTGTAGCTGGCTCCTTTGCCCCTGATGGGTCAGACAGTAACCAAAGGAAGAGGAAACATTTGTCCTAAAGACTTAAACCAACTGGTATTCCGTATTTTACAGAGACTTGATAAAGTGTAAGAAGCCTAGCACAGGTACCCTGATGGGGCTGTAGCTGATGAGCCCATCTGCAGACTGAAGCAGCTATAATGCTCCTCACCTCACAGCTACATAGTGAGGTTGAGAACTGTTGGATTTTACAGTGTTTCAAATAGGTAGTGGCTACAGTAAGGTGGAAGATTTATTGTGCCACATGTGTCATTTGGATGCTGGTTCTGCAAGCAGGCTGTTCTTGATTTAGCTGAAGTGATGCATCCTTCACCATGGATATCGGTGGGGTGGAGATCAGACTCCACGTCTGCAACTTTTGGATTCCTCACGCTGAAATAGGGCACATACAGGCTGCGTTGTCATTTTTTATTAATCACAGGTAACACAATTCTGGTCACTGCTATAGGCTGTTTTGTTGCTATATATAATCTTGCAACTTTCACACAATTTTTGCAAAGCAAAATGAGAATAAAGAACTAATCCCCCTCAAAATGTCTCAGGGCTTTGAGGAAGAGAGTTTTATCTGCATGTCTAGAGGCTAATTGTTCAAGTCCCAGCTGTTCTGCCAACTGTGGTTAATATATTTCTGCCCTTCACAACCCAAGACATTACATTCAATTGCACAATGACTATTATTCCCCAGTTCTGCAGAAAAAGGGAGTCCAAAAGTGATTTGGACAGCTTTGAAACCAGGACTGACAGGTTGGTAAGGGTTCTCACACAGACAGAGGAGAAGTCAAATCAGATGCTTCTAGAATAATTTGCTTCCTATATATTGAATTAACATATGAGTTCAAAATTTGTCTTAATGTATCTTTTATTGCTGTACATTTGTTACTTTGACTAACAGCATCCAGCCCTTTAGCGACAAGCTGTGGCAGCTGCCATCCTTCACTGGGACTGTGCTTCTCAGGCTGCAATGCACACTCCAGCACTAGAAGACCAACCACCTCAAACCAGTACAGAAACTGGGGTGCAGACTGGTGCTACTGACAAAGGTGGCACCCAACAAAAACGAAGAAATAACATTGAGCACCCTTTGTCCAAGACAAAGCCACTTGTATGCCCCAAAACAAGGTGACTGGGTCTGTGCAAACCCCAAAACGGTTAGGACTTCATATAGTATGTCTCTTCCCAGAACACAAAGTGTGGCAAATAAACGATACAGCCTGTCACCTCTTGATATCACATGAAATCCTGCCTGGTTCAAGCAGGGATTAAAATTTATTCCCAGCTAATTGATGTCTGGAGTCACCACACTGATTAATTAGTCTCAGCTCCAGCTTCTGCTTCACGTATTTGCCTGCGCAGCTGTGGGGTAGTCTTTTAAGTCAGGCACAGACTCTCCCTATGTGTTCTGTGTGTTTGTGCAGTGCCAAGGATAAGAGAGTGCAGACCCCCCCCACCCCAGAAATCTCCTGGTAGTAAATCCACTGCAGGGGGCTGCAACCTATTCAGGCTGAATTTGGAAAGACTGGGAAAATGATAATAATCTTCCAGGGCCAGGCTGGTGGGAGTGCACAGCGCAGCAGACAGACAAAAAAGGCACTGATTATTACTGTTTAATGTTGTGGGATTTGCTCTAATTTTGTGAAAGTTAACATTTTGCTGGCGGTGGTGGTGTAAAATAGCAATCTGCCATTATCAAGTACGTCCTTTCTCCCAAGGCACAAGAAAAGCAAATGTAACCACAGCTGATGGAAACTATAGGAAAGGCAATAAATTCAAAGAGGCATCCCAGAGAATTTCTGAGATGCTGTTATGCCTGTTTCCTTCTTTCTAAAGTAAAAGAACATAGAAGTGACTGGAAAATGAAGTCGTTTAATTCCGAGCTGGGAGGAAAAAAAGCAAATTATTGTGATTTTTTTCAATTAATCCAAATTTTATTAACACAGGTTCACAGCCAGAACATGTCAGTATATTATAAACGTTTCCGTTCCGTTAATTTATGCAGAGACATTATCCTTAATAAGAGCAAAACCCAAGACACTTCATTTCACAGCTGTTCAACAAGACATTTAAATGTTTTCCAAAATAATTCTCACTTTAAAATAAAGTTTCTTCAAAGTAAAAGATATAATGGGGAGGAAAGCAGAACTGACAGACAGAAGTTTGTTACTTTATGAAAACTGTTTCAATAAAATGTGTTTTATTAGCTTTGAGTACACATGCTTCTTTAAAATTATCTGGAGAAAAAAGATGGAAGTCAGAAGGATTGAATGATATTAGAATAAAATTCCAGTTAAAGGACAACAGGCAATTCTTTCTGATTTAGAGCTAGGAGTGTGTGAGTACCACTTTTCCCTTTGGGGAACTGTTCTACCCTCATCCAAAACAACCCCCTCCCAGTTTATGAGAAATTCAGAACGAGCTGCCAGAACAAACTACCAATTGCAATTCAGTCAGGATTTCATCCTACTCCAAAAAACAGCCATCATAAAATTTTTACATTAGAAAATACATCCTGTTACTGTACTTTAGGGTTTCATATCATTCCAGTTATTTCTCCCATTACCAGCCCTCAGTCCACCAATTGCGCCGCAGAAGCCTGCAAGCAAAGTCTCTCTCAGAACATCACTATGTTGTACTTAAAGTGTTTCCATAGCAAAAATTACATCATTCTGGGCCCTGCATGGACTCTGCCAAGTATTCCTCCCTGCACACTCCCATATTATGGCCACTATGCATACCTGTTCCTGCCCTTCCTTTAGCATAGTAGAGGGACAGTTAGGATGAAAGGAACAACTGGTAGCACCTGAAGCCACCTTTCCATGTCCTCAGAAGGTCACTGTACTTGCGTGTGTCCTTGGTGATATTCTTTGTATTCACAAGGATTATGTGTATCCATTAACATTTCCTAAGTGAACACTGACAACTTTATGTCACTGTACAACTCCAAAAGATGAGGCTGAAGGCATGAATCTCTATTGCCCGTGCTGTAATCCCACAGTCATCACATAAAGGTGGTCACAGTAGCAGCAGCTGGTTGTATGAAAGGGTGTTGGTAGGGAAGTATTCGGAAGAATTTTGGTTGTCTGAACTGGAAGTAGGAAAATGTGATTGTAGGCAACTGCAGATAAGTCAAATTATATGGGTCATGGACTAGGAATTACTGCTAGAGTCCAAAACCAATAGACTTGATCCAGCAATACTTGAAGGTTTACAAACTACCTTACGAAACTTAGATCACTGTTTTCACTATACTCAAAACCATAAGGACAAGAAGAAAAAGTGCATTTTTGCTGCAGTCTCTCACTCCTTGAAACCTGTGGGCAGAGGTGCAACTATTGCTGTCTCCACCCTCCTGAGAAAGCCAGGAAAGGGAGAAAAGGATATTTGTATGGAGACTGCATTTCTCGCTCCAGCACCAGCTTTTCTAACAGCTAATGCATAATAAAAAGTTTATCTTGACAAGTCGTTTGAATATTGCTCTCTGAAAGCATGAAGCACGGCAGTTAAACCTACAGCACTGATAACATTGCTGCGTGCACTGGAGCCAATTCCCAGCTGCCAGAAGCTCCTCCAGGAGGAGCTCCTTCAGAGTATTTGTAAACACCTACACACACCACTGAAGAGGATTACAGAGATTTGTGAAAGGGGGAATAAAATGCCTATAAAAAGAAGCATTTTCTTATTAGATATGTGAGTTGTGTTTTTTTTTCCTTCTGGGGTTTTCACTTCTGGATAGCAGAAATAGAAATATGGTAATCATATTTTCTTGATTAATTGACTTGTGGCTGCCAGTAGAGAAACTCAGCTTATTTCACCCATCTATTTCTATCATCTATTATGATTAGCATAGCTGTCTTCCATATGATTTAAGGAAATTTCAATATATTTTCTTATACAGAATTTTTATACTTCACATTTGGCTAGTAAAACAGCAACATGGGACACTGATTAATAAACACTGTGTAATCCTCAGATGCATCTAGTATATCACCCCTCTACTGGAGACTTTCACCAGACATATAAATAGAAAGAACAAGGAAAACGAAATAAAACACTTGTCATAAAATTATCCAAATTACTGTAATGAAAATGTTTATATAATAATGCTATCATCATAATTAAATGTTTGATCACTAGAGATAAGGAAAAAATAAGTTGGCACACAATTTTAAAAAACCAAAAGGTCATAAAAATGAGGCTGAATATACAAAAGCTAACCACATCACACAAAAATGATGGTGGCGATAAAAAGATGCCTCACAGATTAAGTGGTCCATCTGTATGTTATTTGCCACTAAGAACTCTATCTACATCATGTGGCAATAGCAAACTGCTGCAGGATTCTGACTGAACACCACTAGATGCTTACAACAGAACAAAAAGTAGCCCCTGTCTCAGCCCACAACCTTGCTGCTGGGCCAGGTAACAATGGCTTGGAGGCTTTGGATGTAGGGTCAGGATTTTCTTGTTAGAGGAGAGGTTACTATGACCGAGGTATTTTCCAACTGCAGTTAGGTACATGGTATCTGGATTTGATAAATATCAGCAATTTTTTAAGGAAAAACCCCAGAACTCTGTAGCATCAAGGAGGCCATCAAGACAGGTTCAACATGGCAATTATCCACAAGAGCCTCTGAAACATCGGCAGCTCCAGCTCATTTCAACAGGAACTCAGTTTATTACCTCAAAAAGTTTTCCATTGAATGTGTTAGTTTCTATATTTAAAATATTTCTCCTCCTCTACTTCCTCTTCTCTCCTTACAGAACCCATGGACAGGATTATGAAACTTTATCATCTTCTTATGCACCGTGACCTGTATATGAGCTTTGAAAGCTAGGCTATATTTCACTGAAAGCTGACTGAACTGGGAGAAGCAGGTGCACTGCACTTTTTCCTATTAAGATTCAAATAATATGTCATTTGCACTCTTAGAAAGGGATGGTGACATAAGCAGTGTTTGATCTGATTTCCTTTTAATGGAAGACACGATACCAAGTGATCCATGTATTTATAAAACACACATAATCCCTTTTGATTTTATGCAGCACTCACTTGCAGGGACACGCTAGAGGGAATTATTTCTTTAAATCAAGTCTACAAAAACAGTATCTTTGAGTTGTTATCACCGAGAACCATAGAAACATGAGCTCCTTCCCACCATAAGAATATGTCTACTTTGCCAGTGTTAAATAGTTTCCAGTTTGGTTCTCTGAAAATGTGGTTAAAAGCAGGTCCTAATTCAGCAACAAATCCACTCCTGCAGTGTGATCAGAGTCACGTCTGCTGAATTTTCGTGATAAAAGCAAGTTGTCTTCATGTCAAGGTCTAGGGCTGTAACAGGTAAGAACACATGCTCTGGAATCCAAGGACAGAAGTCTGATATATTGTTAAATGAAATACTAAAGAGCGGTGTTTGAGGGTGCTGAGAGCCCTGAGCTCCCTGCTCATGCCAATGGCAGTGCAGGCTGCTCGGTAGCGCAGGAGTGTCACTCATCAGAGACTTCACATCTCTGGCTGTCATCTGTTATCAAGCAGAGATGTATGCAGTAGTGACTTTGTTAATCAGGTATAAAGGGTACTTCTCCACACAGGCACAGGATGAAAGTATGCTTATTTACCTCTGATTTCATGTATCATTTTGCTGTGTGCCCGTCACAGCTGTTAATTAAAACCAGCTACTCCTGCAAATGCAAAGACAGGACCTAGGACTGCAGGGCTATATAAGCATATATTTTAGTATCTTCTTTAAAAACTCTATGTAAGAACTTCACTGAATAAGCTAACAATTACAGCAGAGGAGATCACCCTAAAATGATCTTCAGCAGCAAGGGAGGAGGGAGCCCTCTTCAGCAAGCAGGAACTCTGGAGGGAGAGTAGCCGTAGCAGCTCTTAATTTAACAGTTCCTTAGCCTCCAAAGTTCTCTTAATTAACAGATTCAGGGAGGATGAAAGTAGTTACAGAGCTACAGCAAACCTTCCCAGCCCTAGGCTCTAATCACTTTATTCTCCGGTCAGTTGGTTAATCAGGTGAGGCAAAATCTTTGCTGTTACATGTACAATCTGAGTCCTCCTATATGCAGCAGAACTGATGGGATAAGGGTTAAGTTTTGACCACAAACCTCGATATCTGGTGTTAGGATGATTAGAAGCCAACCATTAACTTAGAAAACATAAAAATCAGGACAGCTCTTGACTTCGTTTTGAGTTGCAGTGAGCCAGCCATCCTTACTCAAACAAACATGGAGCCTCAGTTCCCGTGCAAAATCACAGAAATAAATGTTTCTGCATGACACTCAGGATCTTTCCTTCAGCACATGTCCAGCCCAACCCAGCCCAGCTGGAAGCACTGGCTGGGAAGGACTGCCCCATAGCATCCTTTACATCCCCCTGGAAGATCAATAGCACAGGGGTCTCGATGACCATACACCTTCCTTTCAGAAACTCTTATGCTGGTAATGGAAATAGGGCATCACCCTGAGGAGTGAAAAAGGTTGCTCAGTTTTCACTGCCTCTACAGAGAGTGGTATTTACTGGTTTAACCACTAGACCATAAACCTAGACACAGAACTATAATCATAAATATCTGCTGGTAATTCTACACTAGAGTTTCATTTTAGTAAGTGTTGTTTGGCTGTGTTCAATTAAGTAGATTAAAGCAACTTCTCCGGACTCATTTCCCATTGCTTTCAATGCCTTCGCCCCTCATTCAGGATCAGAGAAGTAGTAACTACATCGATGGGAATGTTTTCACAGTTTGTATGGCATAGAGAGTTTTCAGATAAGGAAGAAAGGAATTACACATGAATAAGATCGTGAAAACACAAGGGAAGGGAAAGAGGAAAGTGGTTTAGCAGAGCATTTCAAAGGTTTTAATAAATCATAAATTTACACTGAAATGTCACTTTAGCAAGTTTCCCTTACACTGATCACTGAATGACAATATATTCTTTGTCTGTGTGTATGTGAAAGGCTGTAAGGTGCTGCTCTGTTTGCACAGCATTTCTGAGGAAATGTCCTGATTGGAGCATAAATAATTTCCATTTTTATTACTACAGGTCTTTTCACATAGCTTCTGTTAGTTCAGCATAAGAGTATTGCAGAAAGTAAAATAAAATGTTACAAATTTGCAATGTAAGCCAGAGATCTCATTCATAGTCCCTAAAAATAGGAAATCCAGAAAAACCTGGATTCCTATTAGATTGAAAATGGAACAACTTTATGCTCTACTGATTTTTTAATGCAGCAGATCTAGGGGAGAAAATATAAGATGATGCCATGCAGAGATGCAAGAAAATATTTTTTGAAGTGGAAGAATCAGATAAATCATGAATCACCAGTGTCACTGCGCATGTTCTCATTCCTATTTTTAGATCACTGACCACCATCCTACCATCCTTGCCCAAGGATTTTAAGCACTGCTTTCAAAGATTCATAAACAAATGAGACAGACAAACATGAGAAATCAGCATAATCACCACAGTACTTTCTGACTTTCTCTTCTGCTCTGAGCTGCAACTTTCCATTTAAAGCACTATTCCACCCCAAAAATTGAGAGTTTTAAGCCAGAAACTATTTGCAGATTCAGTTACAAAACAGCTGATCGATAGATGGATGTAAAAATCAATAGGAATGGATATAAGTCATCAGGGATAAGCCGGCTAGCAAAGATACTGAAAATCCATCTAGTTTTGCTTCCACAGTAAAGATTCAGCCATGCCAAAAGCCAATATTGTAATTAGTACATTTGATGTTGTTTTACAGATAACTCTCTTTGGAAGATAGGTTCTAAGTGGCCTATGTGTATACTCCTGCTACAGTTCAAGATTGTATTGCTACAGCTGTAGTTCTTAATGGTCCTAAATTCAGTGAGATTCAACAGAATGAAGAAGAGCAGATACTTAAACAAAAATGGCTTTTTTGAAATGTGCTGCCATTGCACTACTGCAAGCATTGTGTTTCTGAGTCATCTGGACAAAGCATCATATTCTTAAACTTTCTTTTAAATAGAAAAAAAACCCCCTTTTAAATAGTCCAAGACAGGAAAAAACCCTAAGAAACATGTTTAGAGTAGAAGAAAAACTAGTATTGTCTTTTCCCTTTCACTCTCCCCATCTCTCCTTTCTCATCCCATCTCATCAGATGTTTTATAACAGGATCAGAATGATGTAGGTTAGAAGGGACCCCTGGAGGTCATTTGGTCCACTGCACTAAGCATCACCAAAGCCAAATCCAGCTTCAAAACTAGACCAAGTTACTGAGGGTCATGTCCAGTCCAGTGCTGAATATCTCCAAGGATGGAGATTCCACAACCTTCCTAGGCAGCTGGATTCAATGACTGCCCAACCTCATTTTTTTCCTCGAATTCATCTGGAATTTTCCTTGCTGTAAGCTGAGCCTTCCTTGAGTCCACACACTCTTTTGCATCCCTTGAACACTGATTGAGGCAAAAACTGGGTACAGCACAAGACTGCTTTTGTTGCTTTGGACCACCATGGCACTCCAATAGTCCTTACTACCTGTATTTAGAATTTATCCCAAAATACATTTTTCAAGTACATAATCTTAAGGGCTTTGAGTCACCTTAGGCTCTGCTGACAGATAAGACTTTATAATTGCATATTAGCATCTTTGGTCGGCCTACTGCAAGATACATACCTGGTTGGCAGGGAAACAAGTTTTCATTGCTAATACTAAGATCTACATCATTTAGTCTGAATGTTTTAACAAAGAGAAGATTAGGATATCTTAATCAGTCTGAAGTCCCTGGAAAGAAGTTCTTGAAAGAAGTTAATGCCTTTCACAGAAAAGGAGGAGAAAAAACACAGATGAAAGATGCAAAGTTATTTTCTGCATAAAACTCATATAGCCCAAGGGAGAATATGGAATGGCAGCAAAAGGGAATGGCTGTTTTTAAAAGAAAACATTGAAAACATTGCTGAAGCAGTACTTGATATAGCTAAAGTGTGGGTAAGTACAGATCCTCCCAGCTCTTACTGTGGCAAAGAAACACTTCGGTAATGAAGTGAAAGAGTCAAGGAAAACTTTAAAAGAACTTTAAAAGATGTGGAACATGCAGTATGCTACTTCTCTGATCTCTGTCACTTGGTGTACACAGCAATATGAATGGCAGCTGAATGAGAGTTGTCCTCGACATTCTTTATTTCCATTGAAAGTTTGTTTTCCTGCTTCTGTGTGAGAAAAAAGATGGGTTCTAGGTATTGACAGGACAGTTTGACATAGCAGTTTAGATTAGCCATGGCACGTTATAAAATAATTAGCGTGGCAGTGAAGAATCAAGTTCAAGAATGTGTTAAATGGAGCAATCATCCAGCAAAGTGAACAGGAAAAGATTTTGCAGTTACAGTGGAATAATCATTTAAACACTCACATGTGCAGTACATATGTGCAGTAAAGAAGGAGGCAAATTAAATACCAGGTTTCTACATGTTCTGCTGTGTGATCAGAATAAAAATGAGAGCTTATAGGATACACTGTCTGCTTGTTGCATGGAGCGCTATGCCTTTTGAGAGCTACTAAAGCAATAAAAATAATACCAAATCTCAACACCATAAGGCAGTTTCTTGAAGTTGGAGATGTACAAAAAAAGAAGACTTCAGAGTGGCCTAACAGAACTGAAAGTTGTGAAAGGGACCAGTAAAAACTGATGGAAATAAAGTTTTAATGCTAGCAATACATTTACAAGCTAGGGGAGATAGCTCCAGGTAACCTACTCATCGTTTGACTAATGAACTCAGACAGCTATTCCATTCAAACACCAGCAGCCACACAGAATAAATTACCAAGTAACCAAAACATAAAATGAATTCAATGAGTGCAAGTGATGGTTTGTTTCGTTCGGTGAGAAGGCAGAAAAAGTACCTAATAACATCGTAATCTGCACATCTAGACCTCTGACTGTTGCTAATACATCCTGGGACAGCACTGAAAATGTTCGATTTCATAGTTATGAAACAGTCGGCAAGCTGATTAGTAGGAGACAAAGGTGGCATTTAAACAAAGAACAGCTTATTGATTTCCGATCAACCTCTCATCAGTTTTATCTCAAGCATACTCAGCAAGACGTCCTTCTTGCTAGCAGCTCCTTAATCTAATGCTCCGCGTTGCCAATAGAAAGGTCCTGTCCCTTCAGGATCACACAGGACTGCTCTCCCCTCCGCCCTGTGCAGCAAAGTACAGCTTGCAGGCACAACTGGCAGGAAGTTTTCTTCAGATGCACTCCCCTGATGTGCACTAACGCAATGCTTGTGCTAATGTGCATGTACCCAGTGTATCTAAATGAGCTCCTGTTACACTGCACAGCCGCATCTACTGAGGCGAGTATTCCCCAGGTAACAGGATGACTCTGCTGCCTGGGTTTAAGCAAACATTTCTGTTTCTGTAAGAGTGCTGGTATCATTAGAAGACTTTCAAGGACAAGCACAAGGAGCAGGGACATGCAGAGACATGACATTAAGACGTCTGAAAAACTGTAGCTCGGGTTTACAGAAATGACAAAAGAGGGTGCTCAGGGCTGCTTCAGAGGCATGACAGAAACTTTGTAGTAGCCCTAATCAAAGGTAAAAAGCCATCTGTTTGCAGGGATGAATTTGACCCTTGGTAGAATGGGAGCATAATCAAATGACATTAAGGGAAAGGGCTTTAATTAACACTTAACACTAGTCATATTCATTTTATTGTATTATTCTATTTTTGTTATGTATGACTTATTCTTCATTTAGTGTTATTATAGTAATATTCCCTAAGTTGTATAAGATTTTATTAGCACTTTGTCTTACTTGACGGCTTTATTCATGCACCGACTCAAGAGATTTTATAATTGTACTTTCCATTGCTAATATATTCCTATATGAACACCAGAGTAAGGAGGTGTAACAACACAACTGAAGGAAAAGGAACCTAATTTCCTTTTATACTGCAGAGGTCATTCTGCTTCCAGCAAGTACGAAGAATATCACTGCTCTGGACCTCCTACAGAAACAAGGAATATTTTTTCAGTGGTTTGCTACATTTCAGACTAGAGAGGAGGTACAACTTTTAATGATTTTGATGATGATGTTAGGGTCCACCAGGATTCCCCAGGGAATGACATTCAGCTCCCTGGAAAGGCACTTAAAATCCCCAAGTTTCCCTGCCAACTGGTGGAAAAATCTTTGCACGCTCTTCTAACCCCTACTGTCACAAGACTCTCATAGGGTACCTGATGTGGGGAACCACTATTTTGGCACCATACCTTCAAGCTGACAGACACTAACTTCAGAATAAAAATGCCTGCATCTTCAAACTTTCTGTGCTGAAATATTCAACACAGGTTATGAGATTACCATTTTTAGCAGCACCCCACACAAGCAAGCAGACAGGTAGGTGAACAAACCAAAGTACTGCTGAAGGAAGACAGTTGACAAGTGAAAGGTTCCAGTCCTCCTTTATCCTATGGAGATATTTTACCTTTCTTCTAGAAATTAATGACCCCTTTGTACAGTTGACTTTTTAACTGGGGAAAGACAGCGGGAACCTCTTCATCTCCTGTCTTGTTTTTCCTGCTCATGCGCTCTGGCTTGACAAGCAGACATTTAGACCCCTACAGAGGTCTCCTGGTGATGACCCTGACAAGCTGATGACCCTCCTGGAAAACCCTTCCCATGGCCATTCCCCAGGAGATTAAACCATTTAGAGCTTTCTCCAGTTAATTCCTGTGTTGTCTCCCCTATGGCTTCTAGATCACATTTTTTTATATTGTCTGTGGAGAGTCTATGAGGGGGAAAAAAGAGAGAAAGACTTGGGGAAATGAGGTATGGAGAATCTTCACTCCAAACTCAAACTGGGATGGGAAAAGGCTCAGCTTGACAAATGAAATAGCATCAGTGCTTCAGACAAACACATTAATCAACAGAGGCGTGTTTCTGCTTGCTGACTACACCAGACTTTGGGGGAAAGCAAGGGGAACTCAAGAGACAGATATGAAAAATAGTGGGTTTTCCACGGCTTTGAAGTGGTGGCAACATGCAGACATCTGACCACAGGACTGGCCAGACCTCTGACCTATTTAAAAACTGACATTGTTGTACCTCCCATTTTGCAACTTGAAAATAAGCAACCAGTTTATCAGTGCTGTTTTGCACCACATTATTTTCTTGCTGAACAGACCAGTGACAGAAAATCATGGATAGTCCAATGTGCTCTGCTCCATGCATGTAAGTGCCAGTTCCTGCTGCAGCCAGCATGTGCTGCATCGGAATGAGGGAAGTGTAAGGAACTGAAAAAGCTCACAGCTGGCTGGGTATCTGGAGAAGAAAGTATGTCATTAAGTAACCAGCTGATACATTATATTGGATAGTGTCTAAATTTGCTCCTGCCTCAGACAGACAAGTACCTGCATTAAGCAAAGTTCAGTGAATACATTAAATACTGGAAATAATACACTAATATTATTATGTACAACACGTGGTGATGTGGCCATATTATTATAAGATGGCAGCAGCTTTTCTTCTAAAAACTTTGTGACCATGGCAATTTCTAATTCCCACACTGCATCTGAGTTAAATTAATTGGAGGGACTCATGCAATCAAAAATGTGTTTTACAAGTCTAGACAAATCTGATTATCATAGGCCCTTCAGAAATATGTTATATATTCCCAGCATGTCAGATTTTACATAGCATTACCATTAAATATTGTCTAACGTCAGCTGACAAATCAGAATAAAGATTAGGATGAATCCGGCAATTTATTTCAGTTTTAATAGATTGATTATGTTTATGACAAGTAAGATAAGGTATTTAGATAATGACAATAGATGGATCTGAATAAAATATCTTCATTTCATGTGAAATGTATTTCTAAAAAGTATTTTCAGTACCATAAACAAGTAAGGTAAAATACAAAAAATATATAAACAATAGTTTGCATGGAGTTTGCTGAATTGGTAATAGAGTATTTTGAGGTTAAATAGAATTCCTACTTAGCTAAAAGCAATTAGGAGAACAATATTCACAGTAAAGGTGTAGTCCCAGAATCTGCAGAATTACAAATTTGTCAGATTAATAGAGAAGCCTGTGAATATTAAAGGAAAAAGTGGATCAAATTCTACTTCCTGAAGATGGTATGAATTTTGCTGGTGATTAGTGTGAACAAGACAAATCTTACTAAATTCACCCAGAGAGCAGCTTAGGTTGTCACTTCTTGTTTCCCTGGTTTGCACATAAAGCCAGGACAGCTGGATTCATGCTGCCTTTCCCAAAAGGTAAAGATGACTTCATGCTTATTGGTGTACTTGTTCGGGGCCTGTTGAGAATCCAGGTTGCCACTGTTGCTTCAAATCCAGAAGTGGGATTGTAGAGCACATTTAAGAAGCATGTTAAATTAATCCAGTTGAAACTGGGGAAGGCACAGCAGTCACTCAGAGTGAAGGAAGGGTTGTATCTGGCCGTCTGGATTACACTGAATGAGCCTGGACCCGTATCCACTTGTGTTAGGTACTGAGAAGCCCTGCCAGTAGGACTGTCTCATTATTTGGATAAATGTAATGCACAAATCCATGCCAGAACCAGCATATGACATGATTTTCAGTTTCATGTGAAAAACTAAGGCATAGAGAGCTTAGATATTATGCTAGCAGTTACACAAAATGAGAATTGAATTTACATTTCCTGTGGGCAGCAAGCTCCTGCCCCACACACCCTAGCACGCAGAGAGCACCATGTAAACCAACAGCTGGGATACTTTACCCATGCAGCCTCTTATGTTCCAGGCAAAGTGCTCTGCAATCACTCACTCTTCCAAATGTTCTGCAATATAACACTCACTGACCACTCCACTGTGTTGGCCAATGCCATTCAGAGGATATTTTGTTGGCTGCACAGTCATGAAAGGAATTATGTTGCACATAAAAGTTGTGCTACTATACATGCCCCACGTTTTGTCCTGTCTCAGTTTTAATTAATACTAATCAATGCTTTGCAAGGACAGGAGTAAGTTTGCTCTTCTTTTTAATCCCTTCTTCCTGTAAATCTTTCCTGCCCCAGTTAAGCTAATCAACATTCTTACAATGTGTTTTCATATGAAACTGTCACTATTCCTTAAATGTGTTACAATCTACCAATTACCATTTTCTACTGCTCATAACACTTCTTTCTTTGTCATTAGCACTTCAAAATATTCTCACGTCCTAGAATATCTCATTAAACTGGAATCCTGATTATTTCTATTGTGCTAGCAAGTGTGTCACTGGCATTATAATGGTTATCTTTTTCCTATTTTAATTATCCAAATGAAGCAAAAATCAGTCCCATTTCTTTCTTCCCAGATGAATCCCATCACCTTTCATTTAAACATCCTTATTTATACTTATTTCCAATGCTACACTATTCCACTGTAATGAAACATCTTTTCATGGCATGTCCCCTGCAATCTTACTGTCAGGATATATATTGCATGCTAAGGCAAAGCTAAGAACAAGACTTTGATAATCTCCACCCCCATTCTGAAACTTTTCTTAGCAGTGCAGTGGCAAACAGCCCCTATTTGATGGACCTATCTTTGTGTAACATTCACTTACTTTTTCCCTGCCATGCAAAGTTGGTGCATTATTATTATTGTTTTGTCATTGCTGGAAATGTTGACTGTGAAGCAAGTCATGCCCCAGCACATGCTGTAAAGGCCCCAAATGTAAAGAGAAGTCTAGTCCTTGAACACTGACGATGTGAATATGAGCCAAGAGCGAAGAGATAGCAAATAGATGGAGCATGGAGGTAATAACAAGGCAATCAAGGTTAGCAAAACATGCCAACTGGAGCGCTTCTCTAGGTATCACATCAAGAGATAGGTTGACAGAGGGTGGCAAAAAGAGAACGACCCCATATATTTATGAGGGTATGTGCGATGCAGCTTCATCAGTAAAAATGTTGAGGTGTTTACAGAGGAGGATTTTCAGAAGCACCTAAGTCATTTTAGAATGTGCACCCTATTGGCTGTTAGCAAGGCTGATACTCATAAAGAACTTCGAAAGTGCAGGGTGTAATTTCTTGTCCTCCTGAGCCAGTTTCAAAATACAGCTAAATTACAATATAAACAAAATCAAATTGCTTTACCAGATAATGTCACACATAATGCTCTGAGAGTCCCAGGTACTGTAAAACCATTTTGCTTCCTCTGGTGAATCATATAGACTGTCTACAATGATGTCTATTTCAGAAGCAAGTTGTGAGACACAATTAATCTTTTCCAAGGGTTCTGTGAGACAGCAGCATTAAAGACCTTTTACCTTCAAAAGCACTGGCATTTCTGGAGTATTGGTAGAAAGCAAGACTCACAAGTAGCCACCAGAACACATTCAAGCAGGGATGTCTGATTCGGCAGCACTGCTTGAACACATCAGCTGCCTTAAGCATCACCTTATCATGCTGGGTTGCAGGACAAGGCGATGGTCATTGGTCATGGATCAGTGTTGAAGGGGGCCTGTCTAATACTGATAGGAAACAAGAACTCAAGTGCTCTGTGCAACCAGATATTGCCCTCAGAGGCAGGGATTTTTGGACAATCCCTTCTAACCCACCTTGATCTTCTCTGATAGGAAGATGGTCCTCCAGTGCTATTGAATAAACACAGATGCACAGCAGGTAAATACTAGCAGCAAGCTCAGGAAGTGAGCATGAGCTAGGAAGCCGTTCCTCTTACAGTGATAATGAACAGTGCAAGAAACGTGAGACAAAAATCCTTATATCAGAACTGAAGTTTTGACTGGGAGTAGCCAGGATGGAAATACTTTCAAGCCTTTCCCAGGGGGCTGCCCTAAGCCAAATCTTTGTTGAAAAACTGAAAAGGCAATTCTTTTTATCAGAAAGTATGCTCCATGTATTTGTTGGGTGTCTGATTCATATTAAGCTAGATGGGCCTTAACAAACCAAAAGCAATTTATAGCCACTTAAATAAAAATTAATTTTCCTGTTATCTGGATTTTCCTACAGTAGTTTATGCCACTATTAATGATTCTATCACTGTCTTTAAATCATTCTAGGAAAATTAAGATAATCGAACACATATAACAACTACAGGGGAAAAAGCATCCATCTTCTTTTTATTTGGATAAGTTCTATATCAAGCTGTCATTTTACACCCATTAAAAAGATGGGATTGCCAAAAAATGATGCCTCATTTTTTGAAATGTTTTGGGCCACCAGCAATGACTTTTCATTTTTTTGTATTGTAGGTAATAGGTAGTAGATATTTCTGTCTTCAATAAAGAAAAATAATTATTTTTCAAAGTGTATTTATGCTTTGCATGAAATGATATTTTACTTTAAATAAGTCCTCTCCCAGAAGGAGATCGTTGAAATCAGGACAGAAGAGTCTACAGTATACCCTGACACATGGTTCAACATAAATAAGGTCTACAAGATGAGTATATTTGTCTAATCATGTGTTATTTATAACGCTGAACATTTGCTTCTACACTGCCCTCTTCAAAGCATTTTCTTTCTAACCAATTTCAGTGCATACAGAGCATCAGGAAAAGACTGCACTTGCCTCTGATTAAAAGAAATCTGATACTGGAAGTGGAACTGATTGAGACTGTGCCCAACTGTTCAGAGAACCAATTATTTTACACATTAACCTAAGCTCCCCTCAGAAGCTACTGTAAGCGAAGAACATGTCAGATCCTGGTTTAAGATGACGACAAAATACCACCACTATTGAATTATCACAGGCTCCATCTGTGCTGAAATTTAAAATGGAATCCAAATAAAAATGTGTTTGCACAATTTCATATTTCAGAGTACACATTTGACCCTAAGTTGGTTTTCTATACCCTACAATTCTTATTTTCTCATGGATCTTAAGCTTGAGGTACAGAAAATTTTCTTGCTGATCCAAATTTTTACTTACAAATTCAGCCTTTCAACAAAAAAATTGGTTATGATTTCTTTTGTTGTTAGGCACTCGAATTAGAGAATGCAACACCGCACGAAGGGTCAAAATATGGACAGGCTTTCTTATTTAGGAAGATTATCACAAATTCAAAAATAAAATAATCTGAATTAGACACATTACTTGGTTGCTAAGAATTCTTCTGGGAATTTGAATATTGGAGCTGAATTCAAAAAGAAAAAAACCAGCAGTCTAATAGGTAAATGAAATAGCAGCTGTGCAAACTCTTCCAAATAATCACTAAACCGCATTGACATTTCTGGCAGAAGATAGAAACCAATTGTACATTCTGATTACCAGTGTGACTACACGTGTCTTAGGGCTAAATTACTCCTTGTGATCTGCTCACTTAAGTGTGGAATCTGTACAAGGATGTCTGTACAAGACCAACACAATGCACTTCTTATGCTGTCCCTGCTTTTGGAAGGTCTATGCTAGTGAGTCTCCCTCTGACTTACTATTCATTAAGCATGGTTACACCTTTGTGTAAAATACACTTCACGTTCTGTCCCTTGTTGCTGCCCAGAGGCACTGTGTTCCTCCTTCCACATCACCTCATTGCTGGGTGAACTTACTCGGCTACAGAATGAGTGTGATCTCTGTAATGTTTTGGGATTCGAGCTGGAAGTCAGACGCTTTTGCTTAGGATTGCAAGGAAACAAGGTCTATGTGGTCGCTTCCATGTGTCTGTCCTCCTCTAGCATTAGAATAAAATCCCTGATTTCAGTTGTATGTGACAGCAGGTAGAGATTTGAGATGTAGGGCTTCGATACTGCAGGTGGGATCCGAAAGCCAACGTGACCTGATCAAATAGACATCCTTTGGGCAATGAAGGATCTATGTACCCCACAGCAAAGCACAGTGCAGAGACACTTAAACTGGCCGCAACCAAACTCCAGTGTCAGAAGCAGCCGCAGCCCGGTTGTGCCCCTGTGAGTGAGAACACGGAATTGCTCATTATTTGAGGCAGGGTACACACTACCTGCTCAGGTTGGAACTAAACTGGGTATCTCCATCATAGATCAGATACAGTCAGAATGATGACTGAAGATGAAAGGAACCTCTGTCAGACATTTTTGATACAGTGTTTACCGAATAATCCAGAGTATTGTGAGCATAACCAAGGAAATACTGACCTAGGACTTAGCAACACTAACACTCTTAAAAGTGAAACATGAATAAATTAAACAATTACTTGCTTCACAGCTGTAAGCAACTAGCTTCCAGGAAAGACTCAAGAGCCAGAAGGGAACTAATGGTGAAACCACAGACACGTGAAGTTTGCCTTAAGGTTCAAGTAATTGTGGCTTATCTACAACTGACAAACACATCTTTGATTTTTGATAGCTTAAGTGGGGGAAGAAAAATCACAGTTAAGTAAGTAATTAGAACAAAGAAAGTCATAGAGTCCATTACATGTATGAAGCCACTACCAGTGGTAATGACATCACTATGGAAGAGAAAATTTAGACTCTGTGTGTGTTATAAAAATAAAAACAAACAACAAAATAATAAAAAAACCCGAAGAAAAGCACTGAGACCTCAGAGTTTAAAAATGGTGCATAGATCTTATATGCTGTAGGAAGCACAAGGCAAAACAAGACAGAAACCAAGATGGAAGACACAGTACACTACTGCACTTAGGAGTCTGCATATGTCAGAAGAGCAGAAAAGTCCCAGGCAATGATGATCATCAGTTGAGCGCTACAGTGATCCCACTGAAAGCAATGAGACTTCTTTTAGGCCACATTAGCAGGCATATACTGAAACATTTTGGTTTGTTAGATCAGAGGAAAGGATTTCCTACAAGCCAAAATGCTGAGTTAGTGAAAAAAGTGTTATAAATGTAAGGCAACAATTAGAAAAAGTACACAGAGATGACTTATTCCTCACAGGATGTATATATCTTTTAATACTGGCAAATCCTCAGGCTCTAATAAGGTGAAACACCTATTTTAAGGTACACACCAATCAAGCCATGGTCATATCTCTCAGGGATAAACTTTCTGCGTTGTGAAATTTAACTTCCTACTTTCTTTTTCCTGGATTCCTCATGTGTTTTTCAATTTGCTTTTAATTATAATGTGCATTGGGTCATTAGTTATTACCTCAAATGTCATCTGTAAAATATATATCCAGAATATCTGATAGCATTAACATCTTTTATATTTGGCCTTGGATAAATTACATTCTTTTGCAGTATCCTTTACAATACCCGTGGATAATACACGAAGAAGGAGACAGCAGAAACCCAAAGTTTGAAATGTGATTCATACTCCTCATATGAAACAACAGCAATAAAAATAGGAGATGTATGATACAATTTACTCCTTCGTTAAGCAGCAGACATTGTGTCAGCCAATGGCTGTAAGGATTTCAGTACTGGATCAGCCTAGTGTCTCATTAAAAACTGATAAAAAATCCCCAGCAGTCTAACTTAAACCTGCTACTTTTCCAAATGAAGTATGCTGTCATGCGTTTACAAATTAGAATATATATCTATTTGGATGCGTGTGCAACTACTGAACATTTCAATAAAATTTTAGAAATATCACAGTGAGAACACCATTAAGTCAGTTGTGCATAATATGTAGTGAAGTACAATGCTTAATATTTTCTTCACCTGCTGAATCTTTTCTTTCTAGAGAAAGGTGTGATATTTGACACATTTTGTGGAGCAGATTCAATGAAGTATGCATTGTTCTCTGTCATGCCCTCACAGCTGACTTCCACATTCTGTCTATAAGTGATGTCCATATTCTGTCTAATTTCTGAGTCACAGATGACCTTGCAGGCAATCTACTTTTATTACTTTCTGTCAGATAGCTGGGCTGATGTATAACTCTATTTCTATAAACAGGCTATTTCCTCAGCAGGTATCTGAATTTTATCAAATGTACCATTTATCAAAGGAAGCCCTTTGTATAAGCATGGCTTTTCTTGTTTTAAGAACAGTCTGTACTTGAAAAAGACGATCACCATTACAATTTTTTTTTCCCCTGGAAAATAGCATGTATCATTGCATATAAACGCCTACATAATGCCACATTTTCATATAAGCACACTCAAGTTGCATTTGTGTTGCAAATGTATGCATATAAAATAGGCATTTGCACAAGCAAAATACATAGAAGATTGCACAAAACCAAGGGGTTTTGGCATAACATGATCTGATTCTCCATATTTAAACATCTAGCCTTACATAGCCTAAATATAATGTGGTTTATGTCGACTTGGAAATCTGGGACATGTACTGTGAACATTTTGCACAGTGCATGAGAAGAAAGAGATAAGGAGACTCCAAAAGTTCACTTTTTAGACTGTTAGGGCTTTGAAAGTTACACAGCTTTTCTTGGTGAAACAAGCTGCTGGCATATACATCACCTATGAGTAGTTCCCATGTACGTCTAGGTACCTTAAACCTTCCTGACCTCTGTGCAACTTCACTGACGCAATTCTACATTATAGACATACATGAAGAGCAATTAAGGAGAATCTAATACACAACTAAGTTTCCAATTGTCCAAATAACAATCCAGCCACCACTGGTTCATTATGGCTAGAAAGTTCACTTTCTATAGGGTGTGCAATAAGATAGACATTAGTGAGTGTAATGCATTTAGTAACAAACAGTGTTGTTTGTTCATGTAATGGAGATTTGAGAGAAAGATACTGCACAAAGATTTGCCACTTACATTTTGAGTAAAAGGACAAAATATAAAATACACTGTTCACAGTGGATCAAGCGCAACAGGCTTGGGGGAGACTGGCTGGAGAGCTGTCAGGCAGAGAAGGACTTGGGAGTGTTGGTTGACTGCAGACTGAATACGAGTCAGCAATGTGCCAAGGTGGCCAGGAAGGCCAATGGCATCCTGACTTGTATCAAAAATAGTGAGGCCAGTAGGTCTGGGGAGGTGATTGTGCCCCTGTACTTGGCATTGATGAGGCCACAACCTCGAGTGCTGGGTCCAGTTCTGGGCTACTCACCATAAGAAGGACATCGAGGTCCTTGAATGAGTCCAGAGAAGGGAAACCAGGCTGATGAAGGGACTGGAGGGCAAATCATATGAGGAACGGCTGAGGGAGCTGGGGATGTTTAGTGTGGGGAAGAGGAGGCTGAGGGGACACCTTATCATCACCTATAATTATCTGAAAGGAGGTTGTAGAGAGGTGGGCAATAGTCTCTTCAGCCAGGTGACAGGTGATAGGACAAGGGAAAATGGCATTGAGCTGTGCCAGGGCAGGTTCAGATTAGATGTTAGGGAAAAAATTTTTCACCGAAAGAGCTGTTGGGATGTGGAACAGGCTGCCCAGGGAGGGAGCCGAGTCACCATCCCTGGATGTGTTTAACAGACGGGTAGATGAGGTACTTAGGGATATGGTTTAGTGTGGGACTTGATGATCTTAAAGGTCTTTTCCAACTTTGTAATTCTCTGATTCTGAGAACTGAATGCCTTACTGAGACAGAGTACTTAGTAAAGAAGGCAGATGTATCTAGCAAAGAAGCCTGAGTCTAAACACACAATTTCAGATGAACTAAATCTGAGCCATGCTCAACCACAGAGATTCTTCTTATTCCCGGAAATTTCCAGTGGCAGATACAGTCTATCAGTTTCACAGAATCACAGAACTGTAGGGGTAGGAAGGCACCTCAAGAGATCATCTGGTCCAATCCCCCTGCCAAAGCAGGGTCCCTAGGACAGGTCACACAGGTAGGTGTCCAGATGGGTCTTGAATATCTCCAGAGGAGACTCCACACCCCACTGGGCAGCCTGTCCCAGGGCTCTGTCACCCTCACTGTGAAAATTCTTCCACATGTTTGTGCAGAACTTCCTGTGCTCCAGCTTGAATCCATTGGCCCTGTCGCCAAAGACAACTGAGAAGAGGCTTGGCCATTTTCCCCACACTTCAGATATTGATAAACATTAATCAGACCCTCTCTCAGCCTTCTTTTCTCCAGGCTAAACAGCCCCAGTTCAATCAGACTTTCCTTGTAGGCAAGATGTTCTCCAGGCCTTTAATCATCCCTGTAGCACTCCACTGGACTCTCTTCAGGAGATCCCTGTCTTTTATACACCAGGGAGCCCAGAACTGGACACAATACTACAAGTGGGGCCTGGCCAGAGCAGAGTAGCGGGGGAGGATCACCTCCTTTGACTTGCTGGCCACGGTCCTTTTGATGCATCCCAGGATCACATCGGCCCTCTTAGCCACCAAGGCACACTGCTGGCTCCAAGTTTATCTTGCATCAATATATTTGCCCTTTCAGGCATCAACTTTCTGGCCCATGGTCCAGACTGGGCAACTTTTAATCCAAGCAGAGGCCAGAGTGTCCTTAAACTTTTTAGTGGACCCAGGTAGATCTGACACATGAACGCTGAGGAGATACCTCCATTTCTCACCATTGCTGGACTTTCCCACCATTGTTGGACTTTAATCACAGTTGTTAAGAGTTAGTTACTTGGCTGAAGCTATGAATGCCCCTCGTTCTCAAGACAATTACTACATAGGTCTTCTGAATACCGAACGCAATCCCTGCAACATCTTTCTGTTACAACAGAAGAAAACTAACACAGAATTAGTAATTAAGTCACAATCAGTCAGATGTTGCTCCTTGACAAGGCAAATATATATTATATATATGCAAAACTGAATCATGACAGATTATATCTGCAAGAGAGAAAAAAGCTTTCTCAAATCAAAGCTTCTCTCCTCAAAAATAAGTAACTGCATCATGGTAACAGGTTTCAGAATAACACTGGGACCACACGCTATGCTGTCTTGATTTTTGGATAAATAAACCTGTGCCCTGTTGTGTATTGGATGAATAAACCTTTGCGACATGTGACAGTGTACAACTAGAACATGACGACTCAACATTCAGGCATTCTTAATCAACACTTTGGAAATTAAAATAATTAATACTTGGTAAACATCTAATTGAACCTTACAGCGCTCTCAGGCACCTAGCTACTACTATTTATATGTGACAGATACCAACCCTGCAGTTAAATAAGCTGCTTGCAGTCACCAATGGAGTTGATATCAAAACCATGATTAGTGCTCAGAAGCTCCTGACTCACGGTGCAGTTTCATGTTACGGTGAAAGGGATCTAACAGCAAGCTGTGACTGAGAAGGGAGGCCTGCTCATCATCTCCCCCAGGCTCCTGTTGCCTGTCTTGCACAAGATTTAGCAGTCATGCAACCACACAGCCAAGCCACATGACACTTAAGGTCAGACAACCTGAACCTACTGCAGATAGCTGGGAAGCTGAATTCAGTGTACATGCAATGCAGATATCTCTACACAACAGCAGGAAGACCAGCGTGTCAGACTTGCTTATGTGATGGCACAAGGAATGGGCAGATGTTGCATTTAGCACCTCACCAGCCCTGTAGGATGACCCTTACCTACAAAATGTTCAGCTAGAAAGCAGTCATTTTGTGTATAAGGTATAAAATGTAGGCTGACAGGAAATTTTTAATCCAGACTTCTTAGTAAAAGGTTTCCTTTCTGTCTTACTGTCTTTAAGATTTTTCAGCCATTACAGAGATGCTACCATGGTCAATCTTTTGCAGCTATTTGTGCTGTTTCACAATAAGCATAATTATTGTTCAGATTTGCCAATTTGTTTTGAGAAAACATGATGAAGGGCTTTTCTTACTTTTTCAGGGAAAAGATTTTAAGATATATTTTATTAATGGAAGAATTTACTTATTTTCATTTTGTCACAAATTAGTAATATATTTATATACAAGTTAGATTTCGCTGAAAACAGAGGAAGGGTCTGTGTCTAACTCATAAGTATATATTGATAACTGTGCACTTAATAGCAAGGTTGTGATTAGGATCATCCCCACCGCTCAGGTTATTCATAGCTCTGAGTTCATAAGCATACTCAGTAACTCTGAACCACTTGGTTTATTATGCTAGTTCTATTACTTGAAATAAGTTTATTAAATAAGTAGTATGCCTACTTGGTCATCTGGATGCAAATCAGAATGCTATTTTCCATCTTCTATGCTAGAGGCACCTTACTCTCCCTCCAACTGTACAGCTCCAACTACCAATTTTGTTTTTTCTGGGGACTGAGGATTTTCAGACCTTTCTGTGGCTCTTTAGGAGAAATTGCCAATCTACACAGTGATTGCTGTGAGCAGGCTGCTAGGCTGAATGCTCCCGGACTGTCCCGAATAGTGTTCCTTCCTCCCAAGCAGCAGGCACTGCCCCCACTCCCAACCACAATGCTATGTAAACACAGGACAAAGCACTGAAAACCAGCTCAGACTTTTGATCTCCTAGCTCACAGGAGCCCCTGATCCTGCTAATCTGCAGCTGCTCATGCCTTCTGCATTCCCCATATCTTTGTGTGCCTGCAAGTCATCCGTATGTCTCCAGCTTTTCAGACTACTCTAGCTCTTTCACATTTGCTTCTCTGCTATTCATGGCAACTGCTGCTATTGTCATCCCTCTGTTTTTCCTACTCCACTGAACGCCCAATGAGCCTGCCATACCACCCACCTTTCTCCCTTTCTTTATTATCCTTCTCATACACCCTGACCTGTCTGAGAACCTTTGCAGGTTGTGACACCTCCAAACTTCCTCCTTCCATTCTCCACACGATCTCTCCAGATAATGTCTCACTCTACCCGTTTTCAAACATTTGATTTCACTCTGTCTTCTTACTTTCAATGTTCTGGCTGGGCTCCTGAGCAGAATCCTCTCCCCTTCTGGCTTCACAAGATCCAATGAACAATGCTAGGAAATGAAAAACAAAAAACAAAAAACAAAGCGTTTGTACTACTGAATTTAAGAAAATTAAAACATTCCTGGTACAGATCAAAAAAGGCAGAGCTCCACATGTATACAAATTATGTAGTCCAGCACTTTCTTCAAAGTTAACTTTTTAATGGATATTAGCCACAAAGCCATTTGGGAAAAAAAAAAAAGAAAAAAGCTAATTTAGATATCATTCCAACATAGTACACTTTACAAATGTGGTTTAGATAATTAAGATATTGGTGGCAACAGCCTCTGACCCTTGCAATGTGCTCAGAAAAAAGCCCTTGATCAACACATTTAATCCTGGAATGTAATGAGTCAGCAATCTTTTTTTTTTTTTTGTGCACTATGATTTCTAGAAATAGACTTTCTATCTTTGAGGAGCAAACAGAAAACTGCAGCACAGAGGAGCAAAGTTACCCTTATCTGAGCAGTTTAACTAAACATTTGAAATATTTTATAAACAGTGGGCTCCTTTTTCAAGTTAACTCTGAACTTCTTGATTTCATGTTCTGCTTTTTGACAGCTGTAGTATCTTACAGCTGTCCCTGTAGGGTTTGTGGGTCTTTTTTGTTACCCCTAACAGTATCTGTTGGCAAACTAAAATCCAGCTCAGATTCTGCACCTGTTACACACCAAGTACTACCAGGGATTAATCAGGCTCCTTTGCCATAAATTCCTGGTGCTGAATTACAGGTATTAGTCAGCCACATAGCATGAAGTTGTTTGTATTGTGGAACAGAACCAAGGGGAGAGCTTTGCCAGCACACCCAGCTGACCAGTGAGCTAACCTGAAGGATTTTGTTTGTGAACGGAAGCTGAGTTCGGTTTCCAGTTTGCTTGCTGCCGATGATGGTTTCAGTTTGATCTTAGGACCCTTCTTGCTGCCTAAATCCCCAAAGGCAACGTTCAGGCCTTGAAAACGGCAGAACTCTTTTTATTTTCTTTTTCTTCTCTTTTTTCCCCCCTCATGTTGGAAGCGTATTCTGGCATGAAACTGCATGGTAGGCTCACAAAAACTGGGGGTCATAACCTGGGTCAAAATGAGAGATTCGCGGGCTCAGACACGGCCGGGAACACTCTCAGCGTGCTCTCGTACGGTGGCAGGCACTGCTGCTCCGTCAAACCCCTGCGAAACAGCAAAGGCTTTCCTACGGAGCGCTGCTGGATGCAAGAAGGCGCGGTAAAGCCACAGGCGCTGGCTCCAGGAGGAGAGGCCAAGCTCTGCACGCTGGCTGAAGGCGGCTCAGAGCCGGCCATCGCCTCACCACACCGCGGTACCCCTGAGACAGCAGGCGGAGCCGGCGGGACCTTACATGCGCCGTGGAGCAAGTGGAAGGTGAACACATGTTGGCTTTAAACTATAAGGCTTCTCGGAGCCCTTCACACTGACCCAGCCGCCGCCAGCCGCCGAGCCGCCGCCTGCCGCCTCAGACGGACAGACACCTCTCACGGCCCCCGCTCTTCCCCCTGTCCCGCCCTCTCTCCCCATTGGCTGACGCGCCAGCAAGGACGGAGGCGTGGGGGGCTAATGGCGCATGCGCGCTGCCTTGCGCGGCGTCCCGATTTCCTCTTCGTGCCGCTCCGCTTCCGGGTCGGCGGGGCAGTGTTCGGAGCTTGTCTCTGGGGCCGCGGCGCCGCTTGAGTCTGGGGAGCGGGGCCGCCGCCGCCCGGGCGGAGGCCAGGAAGGACGGGCTCGGGAGCGACGGCCGCCGCCGCCGGGACGGCATACCGCGGCGGGGCGGAAGAAGGGCTGCGGGAAGGCGGCGGCGGCGGCGGCCTCCGCCGAGGCCTGGCTCGGTCCGCCGCCGCCGCCGCTCGGCCGATGCTCCCGGGGCGCCCGCCATGGACAAGATCCTGGAGGGGCTGGTGAGCTCGTCGCACCCGCTGCCGCTGAAGCGGGTGATCGTGCGTCGGGTGGTGGAGTCGGCGGAGACCCCGCTGAGCCAGGCGCAGTGCCGCGCCATGTTCGCGCTCAGCACCCGGCTGGTGCTGCAGGGCCCCGACCCCTTCCAGCGGCAGGTGGGGCGGCAGGTGCTGGAAGCTTACGGCCGCTACCACCGCGCCGAGTTCGAGGCCTTCTTCAACCGCGGGCTCGTCCTCGGCCTCCTGCAGCGCGGCTACGGCGAGCTGAGCAACCGGGACCCTGCCATCCTCGACTACATCCAGGCGGGGCTGCGCCTCATCATGAGCTGTCCCTCGGTGCTGGAGCTCTTCGAGCTGCTGCAGGTGGAAGCGCTGCGGCTGGTGTGCGAGCGGCCGGCGCCGCCGCTCTGCGCCCGCCTTTGCCAGCTGCTGGGGGACTTCCCGCAGTGCCTGCCCCGCGGCAGGAAGCTCTCCCTCGCCTTCTGCCAGCAGCTGGTGCGCAGCATCGCCCACTTCCAGAGCCAGGGCACCCGGGAGGCCGAGCTGCGCCTATACGTCTCGCAGGTGACGCAGGTCAGCGGGCTGCTGCGGAGCGTCTGGAAGGCCGAGCCCGACACACTGCTGCCCTCCCTGCAGGAACTCTTTGCCGTCATCTCCGCCGCCGGTGAGCGCCTCCCGCCGGGGAACGCGGCCGCGGCCTGGGCGGGGGGCGTAGAGTGACGTGGGCGCTTGAGGAGAGCGGCAGGTTTACTAACAGGAAGGGAAAGCCGTGCCGCCGGCGTCGGAGGCATTGTAGGCACGTCCTTGGAACCGTTGCTTCCTGTCGAGATGCTTAAGTGCAACTTTGTGCAACTTTTTGGCTTCTTCCCCTCCTCAAAGACGATCTAGAGGGGGAGTGGTGACTTATGTAGCTGCAAAGTAGTGTGGATTTTAGAGCAAGTCCTGTTGCGGTGCTGTAGTTGATATGCCAGAACAGAGTTTGAGTGGCCCCTTAGGAAAAAGCTGCTCTTCCTTCTTGCTCCTTTTGGAGTGATGCCTTAGGTCTGAGAACTGTTTACTCTGCAAAACTGGGGTATGTGTAAGGAATATGTAGAACTGGGATAGTATAAGAAGGATTTGCTGTCTTGAGTAGTGTAGGTGCAATTGTAAATAGGTCCTTTCTGACCCCAAAACCCTGTGAAGTGCTGTATCAGCTCAGGTTGGAAAGTGCCTTTGCTGTTGAGACAGCAGGGAAATTTAATGTTATAGTGTTATACTTTGCCATAACTGGTATGGTTAGCAGATAGCTGTTAAGAGGTGAGACATATCAGCTCTATTGGCTCCCTAGGTTAAACATCAAGTATAATAAGCAATCGTGTGGTGGTATTTCTAAGGAAAAAAATCCCACCTCTCAGTTCTGTTGAGGGCGGAGGAGGAACTTGCAGGATTGTCACTTGCTTCTATGGATATTAGATGAATGAAAGGAGTTTGTAATTCGGTGGGATTTGTTCTCCTTAATCTGTTGACACTGTTCAATTTCGTTTTGGTTTGTGGTGATGGAATGTTACAAGTAGGATGGACTGATTTCTAAACGTTGCACTTAAATTCAAGTTGTAGGATAGAAGATCAAGCTTTTCTTTTTTCTGAGGGTTTTTGGTTTAGTTTCTTATATTTTGTCATGTTGAATTATTGCAGATACTTCATTTGAACCTTCTGTTGCACTGGCAAGTCTTGTGCAGCACATACCATTACAGATGATTACAGTACTCATCAGGAGCCTTACTACAGATCCAAATGTGAAAGATGCAAGTATGACTCAAGCTCTATGCAGGTCTGTAAAGGCAGGAAAAGTCTTTCCTGCTTTTTTTTTAATTTACTTGTTATTTAGGTTCTAGTGAAAAAATCCACACAAAAGCCATAGAAGGAAAAAACCCCTTTAAAATGGTGTTCTAAGTTCCGTTGTTTAGCCTGTTAAGGTAATACATGTTTATGTTGCTATAGGTGTTCCTGGAATGGTTTCATTTTAAGGTTGCTGCTGTGATTGCTACTGTGGTTTCTTAAGCTTTGCTGGGGTGGATGGAGAGGAGGGTTAAATAGAAACTAAGAGGAAGCCAGCTGTGTTCCATTTAGATGACTTCTTATGTCTAGATCCCCTACCTTATGGGAGATGGTGTAAATTCATGAGGATGACAGTCAAGCTGAGAAACAAGGCCTTGTTTTCAGGAGGTCAACCTGTCTGCTTTTCCAAGAAGCAGAGTGGCTTTCTCACATGAAAGCGTCTTACCCATCCTCTCCTCTGAAGAGAAGAGACTGTTAGAATTAGTTTTATTTCTTAGTTTTGGGGAGGGAGGGGGGGTTCTGCTTGGATGTCTTTATGGCTTTTTAGTAGGATTCATAGAGGACAGCCTCTATTTCTGATTTTCACTCAAGCCACCAGAGGTTATTTGCATGTTCTTTGAATAGTAGAATAGAAATGATGGAGAAACAATTGCATACTATGCTTCTTGTTGCTGATGTGAACATTAAGATGAGTTGCACTGTTAACAGACTGATTCAGATGGCAGTCTTGGTTAGTATCTTTAGATGTGTGAATAATTGCAAGGCAGAGATGAGGACAACCTTCTTGAAGTTTCATTGAATTACATGTATTTTTTTTAAAGCCTATGGAAGGAACTGTTACTGAACAGTGAAGGGTAGAAAAATGAGTAAAGCAGTTAAACAGGAAACTGTTAGGAATTTGTATTGTTTTAAAGAGTAACTAATTTCAGGGTAAATTTCATGTCTGCTATAGTATTTTTTTAACTACATACATTTGAGTGTAGTGGAATACACATTGATGTACTGGAGCACTTGCCTATCATGGTGAAATACTGAGGGGTTGTTTCCACTGAAATAATGTCTTGTTTTTACATTAGGAAAACATACTTCATTTGAAACATAGTATTGATGTTATAATTTGGGGTATGATGTTATTTAGGAACTTTAAAATCTGTTTGGTCAAGCAGATTCTTTAACAAAGCTGTCTGCACAGTCTGAAGTTCAAAGCTAGGAAATTCAGAAGGATTTGTGCATGCTAATAGTTTGCCAATAGTGTGCAGGTGATTAATTTTCTTGTTAGTGTAACTTTAACATTTAGGTTATATTAACTGCTTCAACACAATGTGATTGTTTAATTGTAGCTTTAGAATGGATTCTGTGTGCTTTTGCTTAGGCAAGCCATGCAGAGCTGAGCTTTGGGTATAGTAAGTGCTGTTGTTATCAAATAAGTGCTCTTTCTTTAATGCTAGCTGTGTGGTAGGGTCTTTCTCTTGTGTTTGGAAGAGTGGCACAGTGCAATCTTACTTGCCTTGTCGGTTCTTTGAAGTAATACTTGATTTTAAGAGTCTCTAGTTGTGTTCCATGGAAATCACATTTTAGGCACTCCTTGTCAAATTTGCTTGTAAATACTCTCATGTATCCAGTTTCTTTTTCTACCTCTGGCAACCCTTCGTAGTAATGACTCTTTTCTGGCATAGAGGCCTTGTAAGGAGGATAATGCAGCTGGAATGTCTGGAGCACCAAATGACAGTGTTGTCATCGGGCTTGCATCATTCCCAGGAGATGTAAAACTCCAAACACAACAAGGTCTCCTGATGGGAGTATGCTGAGCTTTGCTGACTGTAAATTAGAGGCTTTGTTGCTCACTTCCTAATGATAACTTTCGTGACACCTACTGAGCCTGTCTAAAGTTGAACACAGATTAGTAAATAATCTGTAGTTAAAAGACTAGTAATTGGAATGTGTTCAGTGAGGGTTTATATTAGAGACAGGTTCATGTAAGAATCAGTGCTTACTTTTTGGAATCATTGAGCTGGTCTTAATTGGCTCAGCTGCCTCATAAAACCTAACCTGAAGCATCAGTGAGGAGAAGCAGGATGTTGTTGGATCTCTTCCATGAGATAGGTTTACTTTAAGGGTCTGCCTCAGCAGAGGTTGCAGCCTGTGCTCAGCATCCTGACAAGTATAATGCTTGTTCACACTTAGCTTAAAAAAAAAAAAAGCTCCAGGCATGACCTGGCCCTTAGCCCCGTTATTAAAAAGGTAAAATATTATAAAATATGTTAAAATTTGGGGGGAGAGGGCTGCTGGTAGCCTGAGGAACTTCTGTTGTTGTTTTGTAGTGGGATTTTTCAATGCGAGATATTTGTGCCTGAACTGGCAGATTGTATATCTGATGTGGCTAAGAGGGTGTTCTTGTGAAATGAGTTATTGTCTGAGGTTGACAGATTTTTTTAATTTCTATCCAGAGATATCAAAAATATTGTCCTTGTTATGTGCATATATGGACAGCAAATCTTGTTTTAGGGTGATAAAAGGCAAAAGGTTGTCTGGAAGCCTTTAAGGTTTTCTTAATCTGGCCAAAAGCACAAAAATAAATCCTCTGTGTTTTTTATTCATGAACATCATGTCCCATGTAGATGTCTGCCTCTTTATATATTAAAAGAAAAATGCAGTCATTGACTGCAACAGAGCCAAGTAAAGGCAATGCAGAGAGGATTTAGTAACCAAAATGTATCATCTTGACATACTGGATATCAGATTTGAGGCTTTTCAGGACAGCCTCAAGTATGTCTGCAAGTTTATTTCTGTTTGCACTTCTGGCTTTTGTCTCTGCTTGTAAGAGCATTATTTCTGCTCTCAAACAGATTTTAAGGAATGGAATTCTGCCTTTGTCAAATATACAGAGAATGAGGCTTCTCTTTATGAGTTTAGTCATACTGAACTGATAGTCGTTGGCCTATCAGTAG
Organism: Laterallus jamaicensis coturniculus; assembly: GCA_022605575.1. Lineage (NCBI taxonomy): Eukaryota > Metazoa > Chordata > Aves > Gruiformes > Rallidae > Laterallus > Laterallus jamaicensis. Next base: position 12,765,648 of record JAKCOX010000005.1, read on the forward strand.
CAGAGTTGAATAGTGACTGGAGATGACACAGTATGGCCTATCACGTGACCAGAGCAATGGGCTGGACCGCAGAGAACCCTAGCTCCCACCCAAAACCACTGTTTTTCATTTGGTTGAAAGTACACATAGTGTAAGTATAGTAACCAGATAGTTCAGAACAGTGGTTCTGATGTTGGGTTCGACAGGATGCTCTTAGCATGTCTGAAAAGTTAATTAAGAGAACCAAATACATTTTCATTAGGCTTAACTTAATTGTGTGGGTGTCTGAAAAATACCAAGCCTACACAGTGGAGGGGAGTGGGCAGGAGGCTTAAAGATGCTATAGGACTAGAAGGTTTGGGGCCTATTTTTAGGTTAATATTAATTCTTTGCAGACAAAAGCAGTTTGGGCCTACTTTTTTGATTCCCCATTTAAGAAAGTATAAGGAAAAGGTGCTCAGAATAAATATGGTTAAATTTAACACCTTGAGGAAATTGGAGCTTTGTGTCAACTGGGAGCAGTGATTATCCTGTTGCCATGTTTTTCCCCCAAGCTTTTTTTTTTTGTAACAGTAAAATCTGTGGTTATTTTTTAAAAGGTCTAATGGTTCCTTGTTTTACAGAAATGTAGTTGTAAGATAGATCCATTTTGTAATGTGTGTACTGTACATTTTTTGATATCCAAATTAGGAATGCTGTGTGAACTTTCGGTTGTTCGTAGTAATACAGCAGATCCAGAATGGAGATCTTGTGTTGCTAAAGACCATGGCTTTCTTTTTTGTTTGGAATATGAAGACTTGATTTCAGTCTGTTTGGAGCTCTCTTAATCTCTTGGAAGAATATGAAGGCAGATAGTTTTGCTTCAGATTAATAATTACTAATGATGCCTATTTGTACTGATAGTGACTGTTTATTAGAGTGGATTACTTGTAACCCATTCAGTTCTGTGCTAAGATTTAGCTACTTAAAATAATTAGTCTTTATGAGGAGCCTTTTCAGAAAAGTATAGAAATATACTGGTCGCTTCCTATTTTCATTGAATTACAGAATAGACTCATAGTGTTACGTAGATTGAGTGGAGCCATTGGAACTGGTCTCCTTCGATCCTGCTTCAAGCAGGGCTGGTGATTTAAAAGGCAGTTGTTGTTTGAGACTTGGTCCATTTGATTTAAGAGCTTGCTGCAGGGATAGAGGTGCCTCAGCCTTACTTGTTTGAATGTTTGACAAACCCTCATGGTGAAAAGGTTGGGGTTTTTTTCCTTCCAGTTCATTAGTGGTGTCTCATGTGGTTTGAAGTGGGTCTTACGGACTAACACAGGAAACTCAAAATATTGCCAAGTAAAATCTCAGAAAAACAAGGCCTTAATTTCATGTTGTAGCTGGTACTGCCTTAGAATATTATCTGTGTTTTTAGAATTTCTTCAACTAAATGTCTGCTTTAAGTAGTGGTGTAAATAGTCTGCTAATTTAGAAGGATAGAATACCCTTACATTGCATTGGAGACATTTGACTATATTTTCTAGGCAGAGATGAAGTCACTTTGCTGCTCCTTAGCTGTAGTGAAATTCTTCCTTGTGGGGCACATGTAGACCCTAGGCTGCTGGTAGCTATTTGAAGATCCTTATAAGACTGAATCTAAAATGATTAAATTTTACCCTTGTAACAGAGTATTTGAGTTGGCGTCTAGGAACATGGTTCCAAGTTAGAAGACTCTTCCTTTTCAAATGCAGACTTGATAGTTGTTTTTTATCTGATTTGAGGTAAAAGGTATAGGAGTGGAGTTTCCCAGGTACAGGTCTCTTTTCACCTTCAGTAGTAAGTTTCACAAAGTAAAAATCTTAGCCTAATGTCTATAAAACTAGAGTTCATGTTCTTAAATACCTAGTAACAATCATACACTTAATATGTAATTTTATAGGCTTATGGTTTTGGGGGGTATATTTACTTTTAATGCGTTAAATAGATCATTATGTATTTCAGAGTTAACTTAGGATATAATCAAAATTACTAGTTGCTTAACACTTTTGCATTACGTCTTGTGAGTGTATCTGTAAGTGTATAACTGTCTGGGTAATATATAATCTTTTTGTTGAGGTTAAAATAGTGGTATATTGGGTTTTTGATTTTATATATTTTTTTTAATTAATATTTCAGAATGATTGACTGGTTGTCTTGGCCTCTGGCTCAGCATGTGGAAACATGGGTGATTGCACTGCTGAAAGGACTGGCTGCAGTCCAGAAATTTACCATCCTCATTGATGTTACTCTACTTAAGATTGAATTGGTATGTAGGAAAAGAACATTCAAAATGGCAGGAGAGGGAAGGGAATTTGTAACAGCCTTGCAGCTGCATAGCATTTTGTGTATTGCAACAGATATTCGATGATTATTCTGCAAAGATGATGTAAATGTATCTATAGCTTTCAGTTGGATGTAACGAATCTGTTTCAAGTGCTCGTGGATTTGTGGATGTTGTTCATGTTTTTACTGAACTGTTACTTTCTAGTTTTACTGATACAAACATGGGTTTTTTCAGGTCTTTAACCGGCTTTGGTTTCCTCTAGTGAGGCCTGGTGCCCTTGCTGTCCTTTCCCACATGTTACTTAGCTTTCAGCACTCTCCAGAAGCTTTTCATTTGGTAAGTAAATGGTCTTCAGTTCTTTGAAGCTTCTGGAAGCTTCTGTGGGTTGCATGTGGTCCAAGGATGCATGTGGTTGCCAAGCGTAACCGGGTGGGGTGCTCTACAGCCATTGGTCGAGGAGCCCTTGCCGTTAGGGTCCCATAACGTTGACAGCACTCAGGTCCAGCTGCTTGGCCAAGCAGCAGCTTGGCCAAGCAGCTGGACAGAACCGCTGCTCCTCCTGGTATATATGTGCTTCTGGCAGTAGTACCTGGACATCGCATCCTGTCTGTGACCGTGTGCTTCTGGAACTCCTACTGATAAAGTCTGGTGGCAAGCGGGCTTTAAAGCGCGACTGTTTGGGGACAGCGGACGGTCAGGTTAGCAGCAAGTAGACTTTAAAGCGTAGCTGTTTGGCGAAAACAGACAGCCAGTTACCTGCAGTGTATAGCCTAGTGACACTGGATAGGTGTATGAGGCCACGAAGTATTTCGCTCTGAGGAAGCTATGCTATCTGTGTTTCAGTCTGTGTAACGTTAACTGAAGGAGTTGGTTTTAACGGACACTCTTCAAAATGCAGTTCATCAGTTAGTGGTAGATGGCGCTATTGCTAGTACAGCAAGGTGTATGTGTAGTGCCTTCCCTGTTCTCATACTTCATGTTTAGCTTAAAACTTAAGTGAAATATGTCTTTCAGATGTAACTGTAGTAACAGCCTGGCACACTACCCCAAGGCTTCTAGACATTTTTATTCCTCCAGGCCTTTGATTAGTGTTTGAATAATTGCCTTATGTGTGTTACACTATTTTTTTTTAATGATAGAAGTCTGAAGTTTTTCTCTCTCCTCCCCCCACTGCCCTAATCTTGACCTAGGTTAGACATTTTAGTCGCACATGAAGAAGCCAAATAGCCTTGAATATGCTCAAAATCTAAATATTTCATGTATTTGCTGTCTTGCTTTTTCTTTGATCCTGAGAGACACAAAACATTAGTGAGAAATTTAGAATATGAGAAGGCTTGTTCTAGAAACAGGTGTTTGCCTGAAGAAGGTATATTTCTGCCATAAGCTATATGCAGTACTGCATAAACATCTGTCTTAAGTCACAACTAAGTCCTGAATTTTGCTTGCCATTTAAACAGCCTTGTTCACTATAGTTTTTTTAGCTACTGCAGTCACTAGTATCCTATATTTTCCTGCGCTCAAGCTACTTACTTAATTTTAGGTAATAAATGGTCTGAATGTAAAGTTGGTAAACGTACACTTGCTAATTGATTTTTGCAGTGCCTCCAAGTTAATATTCCCCTTCCCAGTGCTTGAGCATTACTAGCATAACTGGCTGGGGGGAGTGGGGGACGTCATAGTCGGCGCTTGGGATGTGGAACTTGCCGTTTGTTCTTAGTATGGAATTCTGTGGTGCCCAGCTGCCTCACTAGGTGGGGCTGTGAGCCAGTTTCCGTCCGGTAAACTAAAATAGCATGAATGTATTCATTGGCTTTACGTTCGAAGACAAACTGAGGTTTGCTTTAAAAACGGTATCAGTGAAATTTAAACCAGGGTACCGTGCTGTTAAGTAGTGGCACAAAAGCAAAATATTCGCTGTTGATATTGCTAATGAGTACTTGAGACACTGTTTATGAACTTAGCAAATGCATGTGAAGATTTTGAAGTTCTAAGACTTTGTGAGCTAGGGAGAGGGTTGAATAATTGTGCTGTTTGAAAATTGTCATGGGTAAAGAAGAATGTGTGCTTCTCAAGTGTTGTGTCTCAGCCACTTCGTATTTAAGAACCAATGGTCCTCTGGTTTTTGGAATGTTTAAAACAGTAAAATTGAAAATGTCATTAACACCCTTTCTTTGTTTTTGCATTCAGATCGTCCCACATGTAGTGGGCTTGGTTCACTCCTTCAAAAGAGATGGCTTGCCTTCCAGTACAGCCTTTTTGATACAATTGACTGAGTTGTTACATTGTATGATTTATCATTACTCAGGATTTCCAGAGCTCTATGAACCCATTCTGGAAGCTGTGAAGGTATATTGGGAGTATTAAGAGGGTGGGCTGGTTTTAGTTTGGTTCTCCCAAATATGAAAGCTATAATCCCATAGATCTTAATTCTTTAGAACTTCTGTTAGGAGAAAAGAATTAACCACATAGTCTAATGTTTATTCCAAAGACAGTTAGAATTTGCTAGAAATGTTGTCCTGAGTGCCCATGATAGGATTATAGCAGGCTCTGAGAAAAATCTGAAATGAGATCCTTTATTAAAATCTTAATTTCTTAAGCCTTATGTAACTATTAATACACTTTAGGGAGGTTTCTTCAAGTAATTTGGTTTTGACCCAGGCTAGAAACTATGCTTCAAATGTAAGTTCAGAATGCTAGTAGTATTGAAGAGACGTGGGTTCTGAGGCGTACTTGACGTGGTGTTCATCTTTGGCTACCTCCAGAACACCATTATGAAGCGCTACGTCATAATAATGCAGTCAGTATTCTGCGCTTCAGTGGATACAGGATACTGTTCTGTGCTGTTTCAAAGCAAAAATCAGCCTTTTTCAGATGGATTTTTACATGCATGGTGTACTCTTAATAAATTTTTAAAAAGAAATAAAATTGAAAAACCAAGTCACCACCACCCAGAAAACCCCAGACCACCAAAACACATGGGTGTTCCTCTCTGATTTTATAGCAGTGTTATTGCAGTTAAATGTTATGATTCTTAAAAAGTCCAAATAAGTTTAATTCCAAGTGTTCTGGAATTTATTATTTTTCTTATACTCCTGCTCTGTCAAATTAAAATGTATTTCTAGTGGAACAGAGGATGCTTTAGGGGCCTACTCAAGCTTGAAGCTTGAGAGGCAATTTTTAGTGGCAGAAAGGTTTGTGTGAATATGCAGTTTAAAGGTGAAGAAGAGGGCTAGGGGGCAGGTTGGATCTTATAGGCTATCAGGGATAGCAAGACCCTTAAAGAATATGGTAGCAAGTGAAAATAGAAAACTGCTGAATGGCAGGACCTAATACAAAAACGAATGCAAAACCCTGTTAAGTATGTTTATTTGTGTTGTAGGACATGCCTAAGCCCACGGAAGAGAAGATAAAGATGGCTCTCAATCAGAGTGCATGGACTTCTCAGTCCAATTCTTCACCATCTTGTATATCACAGCCTTCTGGAAAATCTGAAACTGGCAAGACGGGTCTAGTTAATTTAGGAAATACTTGCTACATGAACAGTGTTATTCAGGCACTTTTTATGGCTATAGAGTAAGTCCTTTTTAACAGCTCTTTTCATTGCAAATTAACTTTGTCAGGTGTTGCATTCTTTATTTTCACAGACTATTAATGTGTGGTAGGGTGTCTCAGCTTGCTAGAGCTCAGTAGGTTTCTTTACACTCAGTTACTGATTACTTTGTTCAAGTCCAGGTTTTTTTAAAGATTGCAGTTTTGGCTGTTAAAAATCCTGATTCTTCTGTCCAGTGTCAACAGCCAAATGCCTTTTTCCTCCCTGTCCTTGCACCCATCAGTATTGTATAAGTTTATGGTGATGCTTTTGTTAGAATTTGGAAGCTATTGAAAGGAAAAAAAAAGAAGTGTGTCTAATACCCAGTCTTAAACGTTTACGTATTTAAATAAATAAGGGATTTGCTGTGTTAGTTCCTACGGTACAGTAGTTTTGTGTCTCTACTGGAACAGAAATGAGTGAGACGCATTCATTTCTGAGAAATGAAGAGAAGCATCGCACGCTTTGCTTTGATATTGAATTAATTATCTGAACTGGAATGATAACTGTAGTGTAAGAAATCTAGCAAGGGAACTAATGTATCTTTCCCCCCCCCCAGTTTCAGACGACATATCTTATCTCTGAATCTGAATGGGAGTAATTTACTAGCGGCAAAATTACAGCATGTCTTTGCTTTTTTGGCCTATACCCAGGTATGTCACTTTACTTAATCTGGTAGTTTTTAAGGTTAGGTCTATATGCCAAAACCAAGAAACAAACAGCATGTGACAGGGGTCGTCTCATGTATATTAAAAATATAAACGTTATAGACCTGTTGGGGAATAAGTCTGCCTCTAAATGTTCAGATGGTGTGGGTGAACTTTGAGAAATGTGTAAGTGGAACATCTTGGCATTGTGTTGTTTTTATGAAAGGTCATAACAGCTTTTCTTTGAGAAGCCAAAAATGAAAAAATCAAGACTTGACATATAAGCTGAATTTATGTAACTTTCTAGGTTAAGCTGTGACTTTATTTAGTGGTTGTTTGTTTTTTTTACACTAAATCTTATTGTAGATCAAATTCTGAGGAGAACTTAACATTTAGATTATTTTGCAACTGCTAGAAGGATGTAAGAGACTTCTATTGTCTTTAAGTAATAACAACTCGTGATGGGGATGAGGCTGGATGATCTTAAAAATTAACTGGCATTTATGAAATACTAGTGTTTTTCTGAAGAAAATAAACACTTTTTTTTTAAAGCTAGCAAGAACTGTAACTGCTGTTAGAAATAACACTTGCCTTAGACTTAATATTTGCTTTCAGAGCCACTATTTTTATCTTTGTACTACAGGTGTTAACTACAGCATTAATGGTGCTGTCTTTCTATGATTAAATGCTTGTCTGCCATGTGTTTCATAAATTTTTTTCTAGAATAATGTGGTCCAAAGTTCAGTGATGAATATCAAATGTTATAACCCGTTTTTTACTAGTTCACGTGTAACCTTGTCTGTCCCTCTCTTACATGAACAGAGGGAGACATACGCTCCTAGAGCTTTCTTTGAGGCTTCCAGACCATCATGGTTCAGCCCTCGATCCCAGCAGGATTGCTCAGAATATCTCAAATTCCTGCTAGACAGGTACAGTTATTATGCCATTAATGGGAATAGATCTATAGTTCATTACATAATGTTGAACTCTTGGGAGCAGTCAGGTAATTTTTCCACAGGATGAGTAATGACTGTCAAATTTTGGGCTTCATACCTGGCTGTCTCTGATTTTCTGTACGGTCTATAGAACACTTTATTTTTTCTAGGTTTAATCTGTGGTAAAGTCTGGATACTGTTTTGTACCCACATCACTTAAAGCACATTATAGTGGTATTAATACTGCATACCCTAAACTTGGGTGTTACTTTAGAGTCATGGTCTTGTTGTAAAACTGATGTTGCTGAAAGCAGTTAGTGATGCATTTGGAATTTCATGTTGTTGGAGACAGCTACAGCTCTTACAGGTCAGATAAGTCATGAAGAGATGTACGTGCATTTATAATCAGTATAATAACCAAATGAACTGTGGCATGCTCAAAGCAAAAAGCCCTCTAATTTTGGATTGCTGAGATACAGCTTAAGTGATAGAGTGTTATAACATATTCCGCTTCTGGGGAAGTTTATCTCAGTGGTGAGATCGTGTTATTATGTTTGTTGGTTGGGTTTTTTTTCCCCCCCATCTTATTGTTCTTTTTTGGTTTGGTTTGTTTTCTCTTAGTTTCTTAACTTCCTTGGCTACAAAATTCTGACCTTTTCTTTGAAAATAGTCTGGCACTAGATAGATAGCTACTTGTTCTCTTAGGAAGTTAGACACACAGAACCAATCAACGGGAGAACTGATTTATTTAGATAATATAATGGTAAATAATAAAAGCATTGCTTGTAGGTTTTCTAATACTTGCCAGTTCTCTCAGTATATCCGGGGTGTGTGTGTGTGTGTGTGTGTGTGTGTGTGTATATATATATATATATATATATAAAATGAAAACCATGTTAAATGTGTATGTGCTACTGTGCTCTGTTTTGGGTAGTATTGACCTGTATGTTGCAACTTGCTTAGATAAAAAACAAACAGCATTTTTATTTAAGAGACTTCTAGCCACTTAACCATCTTTTTTACTGTAACGGGGGGAAAAAAAGTCTGAAATGGTGCAGCAGTATTTGTTTGGAAAATAGCATAGCTATTTGGATCTATTTTTCTGTGTCTTCAGGCTGCATGAAGAAGAGAAAGCTCTGCAAGTCTTGTCTTCGGGAAAGACTTCTGCAAGTAAAACCAATGAAGACTCCAAGACACGAGAAGAATCTAGTAAGGGAAGTGGAGAAAAAACCCTGATAGAGAAGATGTTTGGAGGAAAATTGAAGACAACTATCTGCTGTTTGAATTGCAAAAGTGTATCTCAAAAGGAAGAAGCCTTCACAGATCTCTCACTGGCTTTCTGTCCTCCAGCTTCATTGGAGAATGTTGGCCCAGAGCATATGGGATGTTGTGAAGTGAAACAAGGCGATGTGGTGCAAGGTGGTCCTGGTAGAGAAACAACTCTTGGATCAGAAGTAAATGATGGATATGACCCAGCAATGAAAGAAGGAATCAAAAAAGACTTTTCAGCTAAGCTAGCCTCTGAGAATACCACACATTCTATACCTGGCAATGGTCAAGATAAGAAAACATCTGGTGGGTTAGAGAAAACCCTGTCAGTTACCGACTTAATGAATTATTTTCTAGCACCTGAGATCCTCAGTGGAGACAATAAGTATTATTGTGAAAAGTGTGGCTCCCTACAAAATGCTGAGAAAACTATGCAAGTCATTGAGGAACCTGAATACCTCATTCTCACTCTTCTGAGATTTGCCTATGACCCAAAGTGTCACGTGAGGCGCAAAATCTTGGATGATGTGTCTCTGCCACTTAATCTGACACTGCCGGTTAAGAAAGTTGAGAGACCAGCATCTTCACTAAATGTGGTGTCAGGAGGCTGCTCTGTTGGTAATGAGGTTTCTGAGAATGGAGAAAATCTTCCTAAAAAACGGAAACCCTCAGGTGCTGGTGAAGGGGATTGCCCACAATTCGTGCCCTATGCGTTAAACTCTGTGGTGATGCATTCTGGTGTCACCTCTGAAAGTGGACATTATTATTCATATGCTAGACATGTTACTGGTTCAGGGCCTTCAGGACCTTGCCCCGAGTCTTGTTCTTTAGTTCCTCCTCAGGAAGAGTTGTTGGCAGAAGGGAGTCCTACTGCTGTAGAAAAAGGCACTGATGAATCAGCAGATTGGTTTCTGTTCAATGACACTAGAGTGACATATGCCTCATTTCAGTCAGTTCAGAAAATTACTAGTAGATTTCCAAAGGACACTGCTTATGTTCTGTTTTACAAAAAGCAAAATAGCACCTGTGGCCTCAACATGAATTTGGCAAAGGGAGACCCTCCCCTTCAGAAAGACCTCATGGATGCAATTGCGAAAGATAACAAACTATACTTGCAGGTAAGACAGAGACGCTCAGTGAAGACCAGTGTCAAAAAAGCTCCAGAGAGACGGGCTAAAAGAAAGAAGAAGTTAGGTTTCAAGCCCTCCTGTGTGTTAACCTCATAAATCACCAATGTTTTTTCTGCCTTAGAGGAAATACAGGAAACGCCAAGGGAAAACGTTTTAAACTCATTTCAGTTGAATTTAGTGGAGCTGGTCACATAGGTTGTTTGTTTTCCAACTCTTCTTCTTGTTTTCATTGTTTTCAATAAATTGCAAGTTAGTTAAAATATACTTCAAAACTTTTTAGTGCATTTTCATTTGGAGTGGAGTTTTATTTATACAAGTGTGCTTCCCCAAATGCTAGAATGGCTAAAATGAAGACCAGGAGCTAGTGACTAGACTCTGCTTTTCCTTTGCTGCCTGTTGTGCCCTGCTGTGAGACTAGCACTGCCAGCTGCACATTCCTTGTGCTCCAAGAAGTTCACCTAGGTGAAGTCACCTCTTCGATTGCTGTAACAAAACCTACTGTTATGCACATTTTGATAAGGCTTGCTTTGACCATAACTGATGTTTGGACAGTGTAACAGTGTGAGTGTGTTTTACTGTGTGCTCTTTGATGGGTTAACTTGTTCCAATAGGAGTTCTAGGCCTACTCAACTTAGAAAAACTAGGTAAGTTCAAGTCTTACTGTAGAAATACTGTTCAAATCTTACAGCTAAATCTTACTGTAGAAAGTCTTTTATAGCTACAGATACTTTACAAACACAAATGAGACCTTGGAGTTTAAATTGCAACTCTGCTGCTGTTTTCAGACTGTATGGTTAAAGTATGTGTCTCCTAACTGTCTTTGTTTATATGCCGCCTCTCCTTTTTACCGTACAGGGTAATACAGCATAGCTGTTTGCTTGGCAATTTCAAATCATAGAATCCTTGAATAGTTTGGGTTGGAAGGGGCCTTAAAGGTCTTGCCATGAGTAAGGACATCTCTAACTAGATCAAGTTGCTCAGAGCCTCGTCCAGCCTGACCCTGAATATGTCCAGGGATGTGGAATCTGCCACCCATCTCTGAGCAGCCTGTTCCAGTGTTTTACCAGCCTCATTGTAGAAAGTTTCTTCCTTATGCCCAATCTAAATCTACCTTCTTTCAGTTTTAAACCATTACCCTGTGTTCTGTCACTAAGGCCATGTTAAGACGTTTGTCCCCATTTTTCTTATAAGCCCACTTTAAGTACTGCAATACAGTCTTCTTGGAGTCTTCTCCAGGCTCAACAACTCCAATTCTCAGCCTTGTTCTCATAGCAGAGGTGCTCTAGCCCTCTGATACTCCTTGTGACCAACAGGTCCATGTCTCTGCTGTGCTGAGGACTCTGGAGCTGGACACAGTACTACAGGTAGGATCTCACCAGAGCAGAGGGTGATTGCTTACCTTCTTTCAATACAGCCCCGGAAGCCAACCATAACCTGGGCTGCAAGCACTCTTTGCTAGCTCATGTCCAATTTTTCATCCACCAGTATGCCTAAATCTTTATCCGTGGGTTTGCTCACAGGCCATAGCCCCAGCCCCCATGCAGGACCTTGCAGTTGGCCTTGTTGAACCTCCTGAGGCTCGTATGAGCCATTTCTGAAGTTTGAGCAGATCCCTCTGGATGGCATCCTGTCCCACAGGCATGTATGTCGCCACTGAGCTTCATGTAGTCTGCGGACTTGTTCTGGGTGGACTCCATCCTGCTATAACACCAGTGAAGGTAATAAATAGTACTGGTTCCAGTTGGGACCCCTGCAGGACATCAGTTGTCACCAATCTCCATCTGGATATTGAACTGATGACCAGTATCCTCTAGATGCAGTCATCCAACCAATTCCTCATCTACTGAACAGTACACTCATCAAATCCATATCTTTCTAATTTAGAGAGAAGGTTGTTGTGTGGTGCTGTGTTAGAGGTCTTAGAGAGGTCCAGATAGCTGACATCCTTAGCTTTTCTACTGAATAATCATTCCATCATAGAATGCCACTTGATTGGCCAGGCAGGATCTCCCTTGGTGAAACTTCAGGCTTTCTAGGATCATCTCCCAGTTCTCTACTCATCCCTGCTGGTCTGTTGTTTTCCTTTCCTGATTTCTTACACTTGAGAATCAAGAGCTTATGTGCTTTATGGAAAGCATCCTGGAAGATCTGCCAACTCTGTTTTGCTGTCTTGTCCCCAGGAGCTGCTTCATAAGGGGTCCCTGAAGACCTGGAAGTCTGTTTTCCTTAAATTCAGGGCCCTGACTTTACTCTTTGCCTGTTTGATATCTCTCAGGACTGTGAACTCTTCCAGTGCACGATCACTGCAGCCCCAGGGGCTTCCAATCTTCACATCACCAGTTAGCTCACTTCTATTGGTGACCATCAGGTCACTGCATCCCTTCTTGAAGGGCTCTCTATTACCTAGCTTAAGAAGGTATTCTCAGTGCATTGCTGGGATTGCCTACAGTTTGCCATGCTACTTTTCTGGCATTTGTCAGAGAGGTGAAAGTCCCTCTGCAGTCCAAGAGCCTCTGAGTGTGGTGCTTCCTGTAGCTGGAGTAAGAAAGCCTTGTCAGTAGGCTTCCCTTGGCTGGGCCATCTGTAGTAGACAGAAACCACAGAGTTTTCTTTGTTGTATTGATGTTTGGTTCTTACCCATAAGCTTTAAACCTGTTTGTGGCTATTCTTCAGAGACAGCTTTTATGCTATCCATTTCTTGATGAAGAGTGCAGCCACTCCTTCCTCATCTGTAGCCATCAATAGCTGCACTTCAGTTACGGGATTCATCCCAACAACTAATGGCAACTAGGTCTTAGCTTTTTGAGAGGTAGCAGACTTCTCTAAGAGGAAAGCCTGTCTAGCAGAATAGACCTTCTGTTCTCCTCAGGAGGGAGTGGCCTACAACTATAACCCATCTTGTTTTCCTCATGGAGGTGGTCATGTACCGGGGGTAGGCCTTTCTGACCTTGGCAACACCTCTGGTCTAGATGGATCATTCTCCACATCATCCATTGACTAGCCTTCTGTGTCCAGGGTATGGTACCTGTTGTATGGAGCACATGGGAAGGTGAGGTAGATAGGGAGGGGGTTTACCCACAGCCCCAAGTATGGACTTTCCTTCAAGATCATGTTGTGCTTTCAGTCAGAATGCTGTGACTTGCACTGATGTGTGACTGCTTTAATTGTGAAATTTCAAATTTGAAGCCAGGTTGTCTTTCATTTTGGGCATCCAATTGCAGTAGCATCTAGCCATTTGAGTAACAGGGGGAAAAAGAAATCAATTTTAAAACAGCCTGAAGAATAGTAGTACGACTACAGTGGTGCTGTAACTGACTTTTTATATATAAAGCCAAACATTTAAAGGAGGAACTGTGTCACCCATGTAGAACATAAATCCCCTATTTGTGTGTTTTCATGTTGAATCCAGTGCTTACAGTCACATCTGTCAGTGTTATTAGCAGGAGAGGTGATTCTCTGAATACGTGTGATGGGATTTGTCAGATCTGAAGAGATGCTTTAGCCATAGGGAATAAGCAACGTTATCAGGATATTGAGAAAATAGCCTGTGAAATAATGAATTTATTCTTTAAAAAGTTTCTCTGGGTTAATGTTTTCAGGAGCGTTTTGGTACAGTTTCTGGAATACTCTGAGATGTTAGTTACTTGGGGCTTTTTGAATGCTGCTGTATGCCTAGAACCAGTGAAGTTCAAGTCACTGGGTGCATATACACAAAACTTGCTTTTTTCATAATCTTGCAAACTTTCTCTGCAGAATGCCCAAGTTAACATAAAGCATCTAGTCATTTTCCCTTTTAGTTTACAAATGAAAGTCAAGTTGTTAGTTTCTTGAAAACTTTTCTTTTCTAATTAAAAAAAGAAATATAGTCTCCTCAAAATGAAGAAGAGAAAGTGTTTTCCAAATTATGTATTTTTTGTTTGGATTGCTTTTTCAAAATTTATAGTCTTCTAACTACCTTTCAATTTTGGGTTCTTCAGTATTGGCTTTCTTTGTAGTGCTCTGCTGACCTCAGAGTTCTCCTTTTTTTCTATTTAAATTTATTAGAAATAGTCAGTTACTGTGGTGTTTTTTTTTCTCAATACTTATATGGTGATTTGCTGAATTAATGACTGTATTTCTGAGCAGCTGCATTTCATTGGTGCTCAGAGGTCTAAATGAGTGTTTTCCTGCTAAGTAAAGAAAATACTCTTTTATTCTGAGAAAGCCTTTACTTTTCACAAGAAACTTTCCAAAACTTTCTAGCATACTGCTGCTGTTTTACTATTCCATATCAGTTTACCATCTGTTAAACAAAAAGGCTTTTGTTTTAATTAGCAAAACCTGCAGTATGGTTTGCTCTCACTCCAGTTCAATGAAATTAAAAATCCCACATTGGGAGCAAGTGGAAAGCAGGGAGGGAAGCTCTGCATTGTTCTCTCAGTCCAGAGAACTGTATTGATGGTCAAGTTTTACATACCCGCTTTAGCAGTTGTTGGGCTAAATACAATCAGCCTGAAAACATGCAATATGTATTTATTTATTTATAAGCAAGGTTATTTCTTATAAAAATGCCAGTGCAATATGCTATGCTAGACCAAGTTAATATAGGTTAATATTAATCAAGCCAGTGCCTTGAGAGAAGAAAGAATTGTGCTCATTTAGCACAGACTGCTGAACAGGAATAAAGCTTGAAAGACCTTAAACTGCTAAATAACTTCACTTTTAGCATTGAAGACACAGGAGGTATGTGTTTTTTAATGCTAGTGCACTGTCATGAAACTTTTAAATCATTGATAATTTGATCACTGCTCCATATTTTTCCTGTGCTTGTGCATATACGGAGATAGCTTTGTTGCTACCGTGTACGAAACATTTTCTGTAGTGGATGGAAGCTAAGACGAGGTCTGATGGTTTATCCTATTCATGGTGTATTATGACTGTTTCTGCACAGTACTTGTAAATGGTTGACAAAAGCTGTGCTTGTAGCTTGCTCACACTCTGTACTGGCAGCAATGCATGCCTCCAGAGATGCCATAAGTTGTGCACAAGGTAGTGGGTTCTTGCTGTTCATAGTAGCGTTTCTCCTTTCTGTTTGATCTGTAAAGAAGCCCAGTGACAGTAAAGCAATTGTGCTGTTGCTAATGGTACAGGGAAAGGTATGTAATAGAAGACATACCTTAATTCACCTGCATAGCTATGCCAAAACACTGTGGTGTCCAGTAAGTGCAGTAAGGTAAATGAAAAGAAATTGTGTTTTTAGCTGAATCAGGGGAATGGTGTAACTTCAGTAAGACTAGTTTTCTTTTTATCTAGAATTGTAAGATTTATGTATTTAATGTGGCAGCATGAGTGAAGCTATTGTTGGTGATTTATATTCTTTGGTTAAGTAAAACTCAAGTACTGAGATTTGAGGCATAAAGTTGCCAGAAAACAGTTCTCTGGAGGGTTGTAATTACAGGGAGGGAGTAAGTGAAACTCCATTTTTGGTGTGGTTTGGTACTGTGCTGCAGTAAAGGAAACATTTTTTCTGAAAAAGTTTACAAAAAAACCAAAGGAAAAACAGCCCAGGTACAGCATAGTGAGCCCACCACTGTTGGCATTTGAGGAGAAACTCTCTTCCAAGCTAAATAGTATAAACTACACCACAAAATTGTTTATACAGCTGTTATCCTAATCAAAATATTCTGTTGATTTCTGGTACTAGAAGTGAGTTCTTCATATTTCCTTGTTATAAATAGTAAGTTTACTTTGTTTTCTGCGTCTTACAGTTAGCAGATAGACAAAAATCTGCATATTTCTGGAAACAGTGTAGTAGTGTATTTCAGGAACATGGCTGGCATATCTGTGTAGATAATGTTCTCCAGATATCCTATATAATTTTGGAAGCAAGTACATATTTCAGTGCTTAAAGCCTAAGGTTGAAATTATTTAATACTGTTATTTTTCTAAGAGGGAAGAGTAATTTAAACACACAAGTACTATTTTTAGCACCCATGAAAGTACATAGACAAGACTTAAGTGTTTTCATGGTAGTATAATACAGAGTCTTCCAGGTTCTTGGCTCTGTTCCTTGCTTTCACCGGGAGGTGGAGAAGAAAAGGAACAATTCAAGATGATCCAGGTAATTACTAAAGCCTTGTTAAGATTTCCTCCTGTTGCCTTTAAGGGGAGGTACGTACTGATGAGGTGTCACCTGAAGGAAGATACCAATATGAGCCTTGGCACCTGCATTCTTTCATTTTGCTTCCTAAAGAAATAAAGCTTGTGCAGGTCTGGTGTCTTTTTGGCTTTCCAGAGGCCAATACCTGCCTTCTCTCCCTCTTCTTTTTTTATTTTTTTATTTTGGGAATGGGATACTAAAGAAATTTCTGCAAGGTATATGAAACTAGCATATATCTCTAATGAGGGAAGAGCCTGTGCTCATGCCCTTCTTAGATCTTTTAAGAAGCCACAGGGGTGTTTGGCTGAAAAAGCAGCTGGCAAGAGGCTATGCATTCTTGTCCTGCTGCTTGTGCTGGTACTTTTCCCAGCAGCTGACTCAGAGTGCTTTAGAGTTCCTGAGACTTCCTAATGTTAAAACAGAGTTAGTGTAGCAGGAATGCCTGTGAGTTAAAAAGCTGCACTGAATGGAAACTAAGTAGCTTGTCTAGCTTTTAGTCTGAGAGTGTTGTTAATCTATGCAGTTGTTTGAGTGGAATAAAAAGGTGTCTTCTGACTAGTGTTGATTTAATGGTCTTACCTATCTATTTCGCAACCAAGATCAAGGGCATCTTAAAACTGCTAGGATGAAAATTAACTTGAAAGATATATCAAGACCTAATGTCTTGTTAGTTTTTGACCAGCAGTCTAATTCTTAAGTGTGGTGCTAGAAAAGATGATTTTAGCATAAACTTAAATGGATTTAATTATGTTTCACATATACTAGTCTAATTCAGTGAAATCTTGGATTGGCAGTGAATGTTCAACCTGAAGTTCAGCAAAGCCACTCAGACTTAGGAATACAGAAGTTAGTGATGTTGCCTTAAAAACTGTTTAAAAACTTGCTCAAATAAGCTACCTTTTGAGGTTGGTTTTTGTGGTGGGGCTTTTTATAATTGTCTTCATTATTTCATTTCAGGAGCAAGAGCTTAGTGCTCGAACGCAAGCACTTCAAGCTGCTTCAGCCTCCTGCTCTTTCCGACCCAATGGATTTGATGACAATGATCCCCCGGGAAGTTGTGGACCGACAGGTGGAGGAGGAGGGGGTGGGTTCAGTACTGTTGGTAGGTTAGTCTTTTGACGATGAAGATATCCTGGAATACACTGGTTCCAACGCAGCCCAATTCCAACTGCTGAGGACAACTGACATACTGAACTTTGTTGGATATTGTACCAAGATCTGAGACTTGATCCTTGTTCAGAAGCAAATGTTGGGGTTTTTTTGGTTATGTTTTATTTGAAATAAATAAGTGCATAATGGAAAAAAAACTACCTCTTAAAAATTCAGTTGCTTTTCTAGTAAGGTGTGCTTGCCCAAAAGACACAAGCTGAAGATTTTGAGTAGTCGCTAGTGATACTGCTTTGAACCGAACAAACACACTTACATCAGTTTCTGTTGTCCTCATCCACTGAATGAAGGAAGCTCATTTTTTCTTCTGGCAGAATTGCTTTCCGTGGAAGTCCTTTCAGATGGGCTAAACAGCATACATACTCCCACCCCCACCTTATTTTCAAATCTAGTACCTTTATGGATTTCCAGAGTTGCAATTTGTAATGAAGGCAATAACTTAAATGTGACATGATATAGTACTTTCCAGATCAAAAATTATTCAATATATTTCCAGTATAAATGTAAAGAAGGAAAAAAAATATTTATAAATACTTGCTAATTGTTTTCAAAAAGGTGTGTGTTCTGTAGGAACAATGTTTTTAAATAGAAATTGTTAACTTTGTAGCATTTCTAATTGTTTTGAGGATTTAAAAATTCTTTCAGGGAATATATCTGCTATGTATTGGAAAGGAAGAGATTCTGTATGTGCCTTGCAGTACTGTGACTTAAAACAAACTTTATGAGGCTGCAGAAAAGGGGAAAAAAATGTGTTAGTCGACTATGGTTTGATTTTTTTTGTTTGTTTGTTTGTTTTTGTTTGTTTGTTGTTTTGGTCAGTATTAGAAATCAGTACATTTATAGAAAGCTATTAGACTTCCAGGAGTAAAAATCTGGTAGTTTGAAATGCAGTGTGTTGCCCATTACTTTTCGATGAAATAAATACATACCCAGTGATCTGTAACTTTTGTGGCCTGCATTGCTAGGAAAAAGCTGGTCCATAAATACCAAGCTATGTTTGTGAAATCACTGAAAGGCTACTTGTATTGAGCCTTACTGAGGGCCTCTACTTCTAAGAGTCCTTTGAAGTCTTGCCTTCTGATTTTTGCCTGTAGTGAGAAATTTTCTGGTGAGTTCGGGCTTTAGCTGTCTGCAGAAGACCAAAATAATGCTGTTCATGGATGAGTGTTTGCTTGCTTGTTAGGTCAACAGGCAGTGGATTCACTTGCTTAGTCTTGGCAGAAATAGTGACTTGGGGTTTGATGTGCAATGAGGATAACAGAAGTAAAGGAGTTATGCTGTTGAATCTGGTGATTAATTATTTACTTGAATAATCTTATAGTAAAGTATACATTTATTTAAACTATTTTTACAAAATTCTGCAGTGTTTTACTGTGGTTTTTATAGTCTACTAGGTGACAAACTGCATCCTTAAAAAGCATGCAAACCTGGCAGTTGTTAGCTTAACTGTACAAAATAAACAAATTTGTTAGAAAATGCCTTTTAAAAGCATAAAGTAAGTTGAGAAAATTGAATCTTGTTCATAAGATGTCAATATATGGAATTTAGTCTGAAAGGTAACTTGCAAGCTATTTTTATATTCTTGCTAAAACTATGCTATTGCTCTGCTATAAGTTTGTTGGTTTTTTTTGCTCAAGAATGAGCAGCTCACCTTTTTTAAAATTTTTAATAACTTCTGAGCTTTGATTTGACCATTTGCAGACCTACACTTTCATTGCTATATCAGTCATAGGTCTGTGAACCAGGGGTTCAGCTGTGGAAGTGTGGAATGTTATCGGGCTGATGTGAAGAACATTCTCATTTTGTAGACCTGTTGAATGAGGTTTTCTTAAAAGCTTACTTTGCCTTGAAATGGTGTAGCTTTCAGTCTGAGAGGGATTTTTTTAATGTACTTTCAGGCTCCTCCACCAGTTAGCTCTGCTTTTGAAGTGTGTTGTATGACAACTTAATTTGGCTTTTCCCTCCCAAGATACGAGGACACCCTTGAAATGCTGTCTGTTTGCATTACAATAGGAGTATTTTGTCTCTATCAATTTACTATACTAGTAAGTACATGCAGGGGCAAGTGTTTCTACTCTGTATGAAATCATAATTTTGTAAAGGTCAGCTTTGGTTTTATGTTCTCACAGTAAAAATACAAATTATGTAAGCTACCTAAAAATAAGGTGCAGTAAGAGTTTTTTATGCCTATTGTACTATAGCTGTTTCATGAGGCTTTTTACTTTGCCTATTCTAAATTTAGGTGTTAAATATGGAAATTTTATGAGAGTAATGCCAGTAAGTTTGGAACTCCTTAGGTATGAAATGTTGGTATGTCTCAAATTGACAATAACAACTTTTCCTCTTGTTAACTTTTGTTGATGCAATTACTTTGGGTTTTACGAATAGATTTTATAATTCAGATTACCTGTTTGCAAGTCTACACAGTGACTGACAGCTATCATAAGCTGATTCATACCTAACTTAGGTTTCAGTAAATCTAGGGAAAGTGAAGAAGTATTTGACACTCTAAAATGTACACTTTTTTTCTTTGCTTACAATAATGGTGTTGCATGCTCCTATCTTCTGGACATATTATGAGGGAACTATGTACATGTGGTATCTTGATTTCTGTTGCCTATGTTTGATTGCTGGATGGTTTGTTTATTGACCTTTTTGCTCTGTTGTTAATTTGTTTTCTAAGTTGACTCAGAAAGATATGAAATACATAATACTGTTTCTGAAGCTTAGGGGTTTTTTATTTGTTTACTTTTATGAAGGATACACTGTTGTACCAACTCAAGGGGTATATCTTTTAAAAATCATACTGCCTTTTAACGAGACAGATTGTGTTTTGGTCTTTGTTTTAGTGGTCAGTGGAGTTGTATAAACTTTCTTTCATACGGTTCGTTTTGTGCAGTGTTTTCATGTGGAGCATTCTACTGCAAATGTCAGCCCTGTAACAAGTGATTTCAATATCTACATGCGCATTTATCCAGGCTGAGGACAGAAAAGGCTTCTCTGGATAGCTAATTACACCTTCTGGCTAGCTGTTTTTCTTTCTTTTTTTTTTTTTTTTTTTTTTTCTTCTTGGCTAGTCTGGCAATTGAAGTATTTTATCTTCTGTATGCTCTGGAAGTCTAGTTCCATGGGCAAGCCTTTTTTCATCTGTTAACAGTAAGGTTTCTGGAGTCAGGGTCTGTCTTGTGTCCCCCCTCCCTTTTTTTTTTTTTTTTTCCACAAATGACAGGTGAAGAGCAGAAGCAGTGTGAGCTACAGGAGTGTTAGAACAAAAGCAAGTGGGTAGGTATGAAATTTCTGTAAATAACATCTAGATTAGAAACTAGGTTCCTAATTACTAGAGTTAATTCTGGAACAGCCTTCCAGGCAGAGACTTGCTTTGAAGGAAGAGCCAAGTATCTCTATGAAAGAAATTAAATGCAAAGTGATGTCTGAATAGTAGGCAACTAGACTTGATAAACCAGAGGTCCCTTCTAGTCTTTTCCTAGAGTTTTGATCTTCTGTTGGACTCTCCATCTTATAAACAAAGCTAGTGATGTGTCACAGCTCGAAGATTAAAGTGTAAATGAGGGGAATGCTAAACTACAGCATAATAACACTGCTCAATTATGAGGGTGCTTTTGGCCTCTCATTTAGGGGGATAAAGCATAAATATTGAGAAGTGTTCTAAAGTGAAACCTAGGAAGGCTTGTGATTCAAAGAAGCAGCATGCTTAGCTTCTAAAATAAGGGCAATTCCCTAGTTAACAACCTATTATGGGATGTAATCAGTTGGAACACTTAATATCCACAGTAGGCAGTAATCGACTGTAAATTACTGAACTTTATCAGTGCATGAACAAATGGTCAGTGATTTAAACAAGATATCAGAGTAGACAATCTTCAGAGCTTTCATGTTCTATACAGCCAGTTATCATAGGTCAACCGTAATCTGGATTCATAGCTCTGAGTTGTGTGACCTGACATCACATGGATGTCAGGTCAAATGTAAAAAGTTGAAAACCCATAATTGTGTGACAGTGTGTGGCTTGTGTACAACACTGTGTTCTGTGTGGACTTCATTACTCAGTCTCACTGTTCCACCGAGTGGGTTAAAGGGGCTTGGTCCGTGCGTTGAGCTCTGGTTGCCATCATTGTGCTGGCTGTGATGCGCAGTATAGCATTGGCTTACAACGTGGGCTTTTTATTTTTAAAATCCATATGCATCCCCTGTTCACTGAGAGTTTTGCTTTTGCTTGTATGAAAGTATCCAGATCAAAGGGTAAGTAAACAAACTTAAGACTAGCCAAAGTGAAGCAGAGACTAATGTTTTCAAAGACAACATGCCAGTTGCTTATTTAAAACAGAAGTATTTGTTTTCTAAGTCTGCTGGATTCAAGGCAGGTATGTGGATTCAGGATATGCATTTCTTGTTCTTTCTATCCAGTGTGGGTAATGTTTTTAGGAATCAGTTGTAAAGGTCTGGAATATACTTGTCAAAATGCACAACCTGTCCCTGCTGCCTTAGTAAACAGCATACTACTGCATGCCCTGAAAAGCTGAGTTATTTGCTGGCTGGCTTCCCCGGATATGCACTGGGAAGGGCAGCTGCTGCCTGTGAACTGTGCCTTGCTGAGTGGCTATTTGGGACCTTCACTGTCATCTGCATCGGTGGGTGGCCAGAAGCAGAAGCTTTGGGGTGCTGTCTCAGCATGTGTTTCGGCAGCAGGGACTGCAAGAGGAGTCTGAAGTGTCCCAGCCAGCCCCACTGTTCAGGTACTAGCATTACATCCATTATATCAGCATGCTTGAGGGGAAAAAAAGCAGCTCTCAATAGGCATATTGAAAATCTGCTGCTGAGGAGAGAATTTCAGATTGACTTTCAAAAATTAATTCAGCACCAGGATATGTCATTGGGCTAGCAGCTTCTGTGAGGTCAGTGGTCTCCAAACCTGTTTTGATTGCGTGCCCCTATCAGTAAAAACTCTGTGCACCAATATATGTACATTTATTTATAAATTATGTATGTACTACCACCCTAATATGTACATACACAAGAGTAGAAATTGGAAAAGTATGAGATAAGATAAAATAAACACTACTTTAAATTATTAATGGTACCAAAAATATACGTCTTGCACCCAAATAGATTGTCTTGCACACCCCCTGGGGTGCACATACCACACTTTGGAGACCATTTCTCTGGACTATAGTCTTGAAAAGACTTTCAGCTTGGTGGGAACAGGTACCAAAATTGATCTCTTCATAGTAAGAGTTTCTTTTGCTCAGAGAATGTAGACTGTTGCCATTACTTCATGCTACATGAGTTCTGAGTCGTTAGAAAATTTGATGCAAAGGCTGTGAACTGTTGCACCATCTCTTTCCCTACAGTGTACATTAAATGACAAAAGGGAAAAAAAAGGTGTCAGCCTTAAGTGGCTTGCAGAGATGCAAAGCCATTCTGCTGCTTAGGGCCTCACGGGCACATCCCTTGCCAAACACAATAATGTGATAGTACTTGGTTTTAAAGGTTAGCACCATTTTTCAACTGACTCACCCTTTCTCAAGTGTTCTCTACAGAATTGTGATCTTTAGTGCTCAGTTCCTTAGAAGAAAGTTATTTCATTTTCTTGCTGTAGCTTTGATAGTGTTTGTTCTTCTGAACTACAACTGAAACAATTTTTGCAGCATGCCTGTTTTTATATCTTCTTGTTAACTGCATTAATGTATAGCGGTATTTCATACCAGCAGATGGAGCAAATGAGTGTTGGGCTGCATAAAGAAGTCCAAATGCATCTCTCTTTAATGCCTCAGAAGGTGTCTGAAAGGACTGAAGCTTTTACATGCTTGACTTGAGCTGAAAGGTAGACGGTCTAGTAAAATGTAGTGGTGGGTTTTTTTGTGGTGTTTGGTTGGTTTGGGGTTATTTAATTGTGAGTGACATCTGTAAATCTTAACTTGAAAGATCTCACTCAAAAACTTGGAAAATAAGTCAGAGCAGCTGACTCCTAACAGGCAGGCTAGATACAGAGTACCAAGTGTAGGCAGTAGCGGAATTTCCTGTGTATTTCAGTTGCTGTGATATTACAGTGCCTCATTTGAGTTGTCTTCTCAATTGGTGTTACTTGAATCTTCAGAGACGAAATAACCTTGGGCTTCAAGTAACAAAGAACATCATCATTAGTTAAAATGTAGCCATTCCCAATGAACATTGAAGTTATGGTACAGAAACACTCAGACCTCCTGCGGGTAAGGACCATGTTCTGATGGCTGTTTTTAACCTTTGTGTATTTCTCCTCAAGTTTCTCCAAACTACGAGTTGAAAGGAGGTTTTGGGGAGACCTAGGAAACTCAACCAATTAACAGACCAGTTAATAATCTCTAAATTGCTCCTGGGTGGTGAATTGTGTGAGAGGGAAGGGAAAGGTTTGGGTTGCCCTTAGAATGTGTAGTTTGAAGTTGAGTCTCCTCTAGTTGGCTGCCCACATCTCCCTCTGGCATTAGAAATTGCTGCCTTTATGTGGTCTCAGAATTAAGCTTAGTACTGCCTGTGAGGATAAAATCGTGGGAACCTCCCCTTCATCCAAGACCTGCTCAGGTTAATTGAAGAATTATTCTTGACCTGAGCTGTTTCAGTTTACTTCAAGTAACTTGAATCTCCCATCTCCCAAGGTAAAGGACTGATCGAGCTTTAAGATACTAAAGGACTTCATCATAAGTTAAAAAAGAAAACGTTTTAGCTCCAGAAGGAACTGCTTGTTCTCTGCTATGCTTCAAAATCCCAGGGCTGCAAGAGGTATCTTGGCAGATGAGACTGTGAAGGCAGCAGCTACGCAGAACTCATATGGGAAGGGAACTGGCTTTAGTCTAAGCAAGCAACTAGGTGGATGATTTCATCGTTTGGGTTTGAATTGCTGTGTTTTCATCATCTGGGTTTATTGCTGTATTTTGCATTTGGGGATTGATGTGAATGAAGACATGTCTGAGGATAATAAGCAATACGAATCTGAGTACGTGGAACAGAAAGCAAACAAACCTCACTCAAACACTTCATTTCTTAAAGGCAGTTACTAACATTTCTGTGAAAGGATTGGTTCCTGGCATGGGATCCTAGGTAGTGTCAGTGTGATCTTGCATGGCAGCCTAGAAAGTACTGTTGCTCCCGTGCTTTCACAGGGTGTGTTAAGGTGGAAGGCACGTATGGAAAGACTAAAAGGTTATTAGTACAACTAGGCCTGAAACACACCCTCTGTTCAGAGACCACAAGCTTAAGGATAGTCATAGATGAAGAACACTTCTTTTCATTGCAGGTATGGAGGAGCAGAGTATTTATGAAAATTCTCATTTCCCTGGGAGTACATCTAATATGGAGTTTGTACATTATGGTCAGTGTTTCTTCTCCAGTTGTGAATACATAGCATAAACCACAAGTTTGGAGAAGCTTCAAGTGAGTAAGTTCATAACTGCATTGTTTGACAAGTCTGCTTTTAAACTTGTAGTCAGTTCATCTTACTTGATCCTCTTTGGTGCTAAGGATGTGCTGAATTGGAAAGACCAGGATGAACTCTAGAGTGGCAGCTCTTTCACTTTGCCCAGCTTGCATTCAGAGAATGGGCATGAATGTTTAACTTCAGAGAGGATTTGATGAAAGGAAAACAACCAGAGGATTTGAACGAAGGGGAGGGAGAAGCTGGAAAGAAATGTGAGTAAGAGCATTGGAGTGTGTGGGTATGCAAACCTGTGGATTTCCTATTCTTTTTGAGACCAAAGAGATGTTTAAGCAAAACCTTACTAACTTCATGCCATGTGGGTGTATATATATATATAAAGAAAATACGTGGGAAAATGTAGCTGTCACTTGGTCAAGGTAATTGTGACCTATTTGTGTTTTTATTAGTTGAGTCAAACTAATGCCTGGTCTCCATCTG
The DNA here is from genome assembly GCA_022605575.1 of Laterallus jamaicensis coturniculus. Lineage (NCBI taxonomy): Eukaryota > Metazoa > Chordata > Aves > Gruiformes > Rallidae > Laterallus > Laterallus jamaicensis. Next base: position 12,790,711 of record JAKCOX010000005.1, read on the forward strand.
CATTTTATTTAAGCAATTTATTTTTACAAAAGTAATTATTATTTGTCTTTTTAACTTAACCTTCCTTGGAAGTAGTTGGTTAATTTTTTTCCAAATAATACTTCTGTGTGAATATTCTCCCCAGTTTTGTAAAGGATGTTGCACAATCTTATATAAAAAGTGGGTGTGTATAATAAGGATCAGTCCAACCTAATGTGATGGGTATCTTTTAGGTCAATGAGAGCCTCGTCCCTGAAGCCACCTTAACCCCAGAAATTTTTATGGTAGATGTTCTCCTTAGATCATTGGGACCCAACAAGATTGTTCCCTTGACTCCCCTCCTATTTTAAGTGCCTTGATGGAAAAACTGAGAGGATGTGGCCAGAGGCTTACTGGATAAGAGAAACTGTGGTGTTACTAAGCAGGGGAAATTTGATTTGGACAGCTTTCTCATGAGCTCTTGTGCTCAGTAGTGGTTTTCACCAATCCTGTCCATATGGCAACTTGTGGGGTGGGTGTGTGTTTAATCTTACTCTCCACTAAACGAAGTAAATGCAATAAATGATCATGATTGTTATGAATCTTTTCCTGCTATGATTTCATCAGTGGCATGGTGTTTTCCCTCTTCACTTCCACTGTCCCACTCATGTCTTTTGCAGCTGCCTTGTTCTTTGTTGCTAACCTCTGCAGAGCACAAACTGTGTTTTCTGCACTGCATCCACATCTGTACTAGACTGTACGTAATAGTGGTTTTTTTCTTGGTTAGCTTTTAAATGCTACTGTGATGAACTTGGTTCCTGATTATATCATACACAGGATACCAAAAATGATCTACTGCAGCTACGTTGCCTGACATGAGTTTCTTTCAAGTCTGTTTTGCCTGCAAAAATTCAGGCAAGTAGCAGTTACAGTAAAAAACAGGTTCAGTTCTTCAACATTTTAAGATCTCCTAAGGACTCTGTATGCCCACTGGTAGAAGGAAGTAGTGTAGTGCTAGGTGTGCTTCAGGTGTTTGTAGGGAATTGCGTTATTAAGAGGGTCTCACAAAGGCCAGTTACTACTCAGCTTTATGCAAAGGCTTGTGGTTGCAGGTGCTTGAACCATCCTTTCCATGCCAAATGAGGTGTTTTCTTTGGCTCTGAATAATGCTGAGATACAGGGCAGCACAACCATTCTGCTGGTGGTGGGGCTTGGTGTTTCACTGTTGGCTGGAGGGAATGGCAAATCAGACTCTCCTGATTCAGAGGGAGCCATAGGAGACGATGGGGGTAGCAGAAGTGTTGTGGGGTTTTTTCACCTGCAAGTCACAGTGAACTGACACCACTTAGTCTGACTGCCAAGTAGAAGCTTGCCCTGGATTTGCAGGGTATGAAAAGGGATGTTTGTGACCTCCAAATGCATTGCTGCTTTTGAAGGCAGAGGAATTTCTCAAATTGAATTTCATTGTTAGCTGTAAATTAATTTGTGCATATGGATGTAGTATGTGAAGAATGGGAAGGAATACTCCTGATTAAAACTATCCTGACTTGAGTTTTATTGTAGTCTTACCTTAAGTATGTTAATTAGAGAAAATTGGGCATCAGAGCTGCAACTTCAGCTGTGTTTTGTCTATATCCTTTATTGCTTCTTGATGTGAGATTTTTAAACTTGCTTTGAGTAGCATAAGTTTTTCTAAGTATAGTCCAGGAATTATAATTTAAATAAGAGTAGATTTACACCACTTTGTCACTGAGTTCCCTCATGTGCTATATTAATTATGGAGTAATTATGGGTTTATCCAGTAGAGAGCACTAACGACACTGCTATCTTTTAGTTGGCATTCCCATCAGATCATTCAGTGTATAGAGTGCTGGGCTGGGGTTGGGATTGTAGGGTTTTTCTCTAAATCAGTGCATGGCTGAAGCTCTGCTATAAATAGTTTGGTGGGGTGGGGGAGAATGTAAAGCAGGAGACCACAGGACACGCTAAACTAATGTTTCCCCACAGTTTGGAGTTGCAGCAATATCCCAGTCTCTCCTTTGCAATGGAAAGCTAAGGGAAGTTTTCATGAGGAAGCTGATCAGCATCCCTCTGGGCAGTTGGTGCTGGGACTGTTGGACTGCTGGGATAAAAGGCTGACTACTGGTGCTCCAGGTATCTTAAAGGTCTCAGGGAATTCAGTGGTATAATCCGGGTGGTTTCTACCTCTTTGTGCATAGGCAAAAATCTTACTAGCAGTGGCTAAAAAAGTGGTTTTATTCATGTTTTAGTGCCTTACTTGCTTCAGAGCCAAGATAGCTAAGCTGGATATGAGATGGCTTACTGAAGCTGAAATTCTAGAGTCCTCATGGATGATGTAGCATGAGTGAGACTAATTTGTCTTTGATGTGTCACATGGAATTGTGGCCAGGAGATTAAAAATAGCAATCCTTTTACTTACTTTGTGAAGAAATTAGATGGAGTCAATGAGAAAATACAAACAGACCCATTAAAAAAATGCTTCGAACTAACTTTAGGAGAGAACCTCAAATTTGTGTCCTGGATTAAATGTCGCACCATGCTGCCCAGCAGTCAAACTTGGTTTGCTCATAATAGCTCAGTGAACTGTTAACCTTACTTCTGGAGCATGAAGATGCTGCCTGTAGGAGAGAAAGATGTTCTAATTCTCCCTTAAGGTTATGGAAGAATTTTAATAATGTGACCAGTGTAATTTAATCTTCCTAAATATACAGGCAATTCGAAACAATCATACTGAGAGAAACATGAGTTTAAGTAATTCATCTCAGTCTTGGGTGAATTGAAGAATAACTGTCTGGAGGCAATATCTTTATTACGTTATTTTTAGGGACCTAAAGCAAAAAAGCAACAGCCACTCTGTGAAGCTGAGCATGAACTTGTAGCATTAGCTCTAGGCTTATTGTATTAGCTGATGTTTGGTTTGAATTCAGTTGGGAGACCACAGTATTATCTTGGAAACAACTCCCTATTTTTATCATTGTTACTTTACTGCTAACAGAGGAAATTCTATTCAACACATGGGGGAAAAGATCTAAGCATAAGCAAGTTAGTGTATTTATCTAAATAAGCTGCATGACTTGTATCATTAAAAAAATAGCATCTTTCTATGTTTAAAGTGAAATTGGTATGGAAAATCTACTTGCTGGGGGGAGAAGGCTTATTGGTTAGAGGAACTTCAGGGTTTTCTCAGTGGAAATGGGTGCTTTTAAGAGGGCAGTCGTAGTTGTTGCTGGGAGACACATGAATTTTTTTGTATTGGCTTTTGATAATATGAATGCAGTTAATTAATGTGGCTATCACAACAGTTAATTCTTTGGTTTTAGTTGCATTTGTCAGTTGGTCCTGAAACCTACCATCTGGTAACAATCTGCATTAAAGTACTGGCCTGCCTGAAATTCATGGGAGTCTTGCCATGGACTTGAGCAGGTCCAGGATTTCACTCTACTCTTCATCTTGCATGACTATTGCTGTTCAGGGTGTGGCAAATATACTATTTTCTGCGTCCTGATTTATGTGAGCATTTGCTGAGCAGATGTTGGGGGCTAAACTTGTTCATTTCCATCTATCTCTCCAATAGCAAGTGAAAAAGTGAGGCCATACCAGTCTCAGGTGTGATTCTATTCACTTGGGATGCTTATAGTGATCTGAGTGTCTGATGAGTCAGAAAGATCATGCTGGATTTTTAAAATGCAGCCATAAACTAAACAGTGATTTATTACTTGGGCTGTTGTGAGCGGGCTGACCAAGCCGATACGGCTGACACACGAGTGGCTGGGGAAGGGCTGGCCTGAGCCACGGCTGGAAGAGCGAGGGCCAGGCGGCTGTGCTGGGCTTCCAGTTGAGCTGCTGATGTGGTGCTCTTCCTTCTCCAGATCATCACCACTCCCTGAAGTGGGTCACCACCTAGGCACCTGTGTAAGGGAGTGAGCCTTTATGCGAGTTCTCATTTCCCAGGATCCAAAGTAAGATTAGCTGTTGCTGATGGGATTAAAAGAACAGTAAGAAAAACCTCCTTTAGCAATCTTTCTTCTTTGTTTATATATTGTTCTCGCTCCTAAAATACCTTGTGTGCTTCGTTAGCTCTATAACCCTGGGGAGGAGGGTGTTTGTCAAAAACCCGGTTTACAGTGTAGATAAAATAAGAACACATAACTGGCATATCTTAGCCAGAACCCACTGTGGGAGTCACTCCCACAGTTATAACTGGTGCTCGCCAGCTCCTACTGAGCCTGGTATTTTCCCATTGCATTGTTTTTACTGATAGCTTCCATTCAGTAATAACAGAAATCTTTGCAAGGGTGAAAGGGATTAACACTCTTTGTAATTGAGTAAAGAAGTGTTACGTGATTTCCCCAGCCACTGAAGAATGTGAAGCCTGTGTGACAAAAGTAATCTCACGATTTAATCTTTGTTCTTTACTGAAAACATTTGGTGAGCATTTTATCCCATGTTCAAATAGAAGATCTTTCCTGTTTTGAATCTCTTTTGGGGAGGAGCAGTAAATGAGGGAGGAAGGCTGCCAGAGACAATTACTAAAATGCCCAGCTCATACATATAGTCAAGAGACTGTGCTGTACAGGGGTTTGTGTTGCAGAGCATGGAGTAAATTTTTGAGCAATAATAGTAAGGCAATAAAGCAGTCAGAATAAGACAGTATTCTCTTTTTCTTTTTTCCCCCTCATGTTTTCCCAAGGAAGACTTATGTAGCAAAAGCTGTTTAAATGTTGTTGCTGCTTAATTGGAAACTCCTGATATATCAGCAGAGGACTGAAGCTCAGCTCAAACAGCAGAGCGCTCGAGACAACTCCCCCACTGCAGGGGGATGTTGTTGGCCTCCAGCATTCGGACCCATTAGACTCCCACTGCTCTGAGTGCAGAACAACCACAATAATAAAAGTTCCCGTCTGCTTCTGGTTAGGAGTTAGCAGCTCATCTTAATCTCCACAGTGATCCATGCACTTGAGACAGCCAGGCTGATTATTTCCATTAGCAGGAACCAAGATCACACCCTGAAAAGCTCCATCTGGTCCAAACCTGCTGTAGATAGCCTGCTGAGCGATGCAGGTCACGAAGATCATCACCCTTCTGTCCCATGGCTTCCCATACATCGTCTGTCTTGCTGTTCCAAACTTTCTGCAGGACTAGCCCTGGCAGGCAGAGGTGGTTGTCCTTTTGTGTGTGTGGCCTTCTGCAGCCTGTGTGTTGTGTGGTAGCCACAGACCTGCGCAGTAAACACTGAAGATATGCATAGAGGAGCCAGAATTCATGTGCAGGTTAGGCCTTGGCTTTGCTGCTGTGTGTCAAAAGAGAGCTGAGAATTATCACAGGCTCTAGACTTTTGGCATGAAGCTTTCAGCTCCTCCAGTGAGCTTTCCTTGGTTGCCCTGCTTCTGTTTCCCTCCCCTCCAGCCCAATCATCCAAGTCAGGTAATTTACGCCTACCTACTGGAAGGAAGGAGAGGTGATTGATGGTGTTGTTTTTAGCTCTTGCAAGGTGCTCTGAGGCTGCGGTGGTGACTGCCAAGAGAGAACCTAAGCCTATAAACACCTGCAAATCTTGGTCATGCCTCAACCATTTGTGAATTCTCCAGGAAGATTTAACACGTGGGAATGAAGCTTCATACTACATCATCTCATTCCTGAGTCTACTTAGTATTTGATTAATGCAGAGATAGGAAGTTGGTGAACATTTAGTGTAATAAGCACTTTTAAATTTGGGGCTGAAGTATGCTGTTTACATAGGAAGTCATTTCATTTGTTGGGGGTTGGGAGGAGGAGTGCCTGGTGAGCTCTCTAAACTTTGCAGTGCAGGGGCAGTATTGGCAGTGTCTTGCCAATACAGCTTTATGCATAGTTTTTAGATCTTTTTCTGTGCATAAAGTTCTGTTATTGGCAAAATTAGTATGAAATAATAGTTCAGAACCTTGTAGATTTTTTTGTCGCTGAAACTGTGTTGCATTTTTTTAAACAGAAAAAGCTAGTCAGACTAGCATGCCAGTGCTTGCACTAAGATTTCTAAATTCCACAGTATATTTTATGGTATGTTTCTCAGTCTTTCTCTTCCAAATGATCTCTAATAGTATGTAGGAGCTATTTCTCATCAGTATTTATCTGTACTCTGGCTCTCTGTCATGCCCCCTTAGAAATAAGCTCTAAGGAGTGGGGTTTGCATGCTGACCAGAGCCAGTTTCTGTTTCAGAAGACACATTGACACCTTATTCTTCTGTCATCTTACAGGTACTTCATATTATAAGTAGAATCTTAATGTTTTCAAGATGTCTGACAGATATTAAACATAATACAGTGCACAACCCTTTCTGCAGATGAGCATTGACCAACAGAGTGAAGGTGTGGAGGTTCACTTAGGTGTAGTAGTAACTAATTAGACTAACTCAAATTAGGAATCAGACTAAATTGATAGTTTTAATGATTCTTGAGCTTATAAATGTGTCCCAGAGACTTAAGAAAGTTTAACAGGTGGATAAGCCAAATAAGCAACAGGCACCTCTCAGAAGGGGGAGAGATCCTATCCTGTCCTCTTACCTTGAGCTGGCTTCCATCTTTGTGACTGTATTTAAAACAATTTCAGCAGTTCAGTGCCTTTGTGTTCCGCTGAATGTTCCCACAGCTAATTCTGGCTTGCTTTCAAAATTGTGGGGTGGGCTGTTGGGTTTTTTGTTTTTGTTTTTTGTTGGGTTTTTTAAGGATAGTAAATTGTGTCAACCTACTTGGTAATTGGACAAGTGCTAGTGTCAGCACAAGGGAGGGGGTGACCTGTGCAGCTGGGGACTGAAGGGAATGGGCTGGGAAGGGGGTATTGCAGAAAGAGAGAAGGAAGCCTTCTGTTTCTAGATGGGCTGACATGTTAATTTGACTCAGTTTTATCACAATGTTGTATACTTGCCTTTCCATGTATTATAGGTGTCCCCTTCAGAAAGCTAAAGGAGTGTGAAGAAAAGTGGTGAGATGTCCTGCCTGTTAAATTAAGGATGCAAAATCCTGCTATCTAATTAATTCACTAAGCAGATAGGTATATCTTTGTATCTCATACTAATGTGTGAAGATGTTAAAACTTGCATTAGCAGACAGAAGGCACCATAATAATAGCAGCAAGGATGGAGCTGACCTGCTCCTGATTTATTAATTGCACTAGTGGAATTTGAGCTGATTTATCAAGATGAGACTTTATCGTGCTTACTACGTCTACACAAATAGCCCATAAATCATTCATCAATTACATCTCATTGAAAGTTTTGTTGTATTTTTTTTCTCAAACCCCTGTAGGCATAGGAAATCGTTTTGATCTGTGTTCACATGTAATAAAGCTATTTCTCCCTCCTCCTCTTAGTGTATTTTGGGTTGGGTAGGGGTGGGAAAGATTAAGGATATGCCAGATAGGTTGCGCCACTAGCATTAGTTTGCAAGGGCAGGAGTTTGTGATGCTCATACGGTGTTAAAAAGCTGCGTGGGGGAGGTCTGAGGTGCTCTGGAAAAGCTTGGCCTTCTGGGTCTCTCAGGTTTCCCTGTTTAATGTGGTGGCAAACTAAGGCTTTTCTGGATGTTTGAGAGTAAGGGAGCTCTGCAGTACCTACTCGGCCAGATCTAACACTTGGCATGTTCCTAAGGACACGAGCTCTTCTCCACAAGCATGCACTAGCTGATACAGGAAGGTTCCCACATTTGGTGCAGGATTTGCCCCTGGAGTAGGGAGTACAAGTGCTGCTGCTGCTGCTACCAGATGTGCAAGGAGACAGTTTTCGTGGTCATCAGTAGATGGATGGAAAACGGCCTCATGGTCTGGTAGCTAGCAGAGCATGAGGAGAGGGAGGACAGACAGTGGCTTTGGGTTTCGTTCTGTCAACTGGGTTTTTTTTTCTGCAAACAGGAAGCAGCATTTCTTCTCTGGGCCCTACCTCACAGAAACAACAACAAAATGATGAAACACCCAGTTAGAAATGATTGACACAGGGAAGGGAAATATTCTTTGCTGAACAGATATGTTTTGGGAGGAGGAAAGTGAGTAGAAGAAAGAATAAGGCATTCTGAATGGGTGCAGAAGGAAAATTGTGGATTTAGAAAAAAAATGTAGCCCTGGAATAAGATGGCTAAATGCCATAATCAAAACCAAAACTCTGTCTGGTAAGTAACAGGGGCAGTCACAGCAGACAAAAATTGGTAAGAATACAAGCTAACAGTACCAGGAGGGAAAGATAGCCTGGAGAGCTTTCCTACATTAGTAGGACACATGTTGCCTCAAGGCAAGCCAGTGAGAAAGCTGCTCACATGAAGGGTGGATTGGCATCACTCTTTGCAAAATATTGTTTTTGGGCTGCTCCTCTCTAGTGCCTGGTGACGTTTCTTCAGGGAAGAATAGCACGCGAGTGCCTGAAACCATCCTGAGCCCTGGGGGATTCTTTGTACGGTAACCAAACACAAGCCTGAACTGCTAGTAAGGTCAGTGTCCTTCAGGCAGAACTTACTCTTCAGCAGAAATACTAGGGCATTTCAGTCTATTTAAGGTGTTTTCCTTTCTGTGGACACTTCATTTTGCCTGCCTATCAGCTCTGTAGCTAATAGAAAGGTTTGGATTCCTTGCTTGTGGTTGGGTTGAAATGCTTTGTTACATTTTAGTTGACTTGGTGGTGTTGGACTTGATGATGTTAGAGGTCTTCCAAACCCTAACGATTCTATGATTCAGCCCCAGAAAGCCTAGACATCTTGTTTCAGTACTCTGTCTCTTCCTAGGACCTACTGGGAGGACTGTACACCCATGAGCCTAGTAGGCTTTTCTTCTGCATGTGCACCCTTGCCCCCAACCAGGCTTCCAGCAGCAGTTTTAGAAACTGTGTGCTGAGTATGATACCTTCCTGGACTGTTGTGGGAGACAGTAAGAATAAACATCTCAGTATGATGCATACAAAATATAAGACAACTGCATCCATGAGAGGAATAAAGTTAACAGCGATGGATCCCAGAATTGCAAACTGGGAGTTGGGATAAGTTAACACAGGCTTCCAGGGAAAGGAGAAAGAGGACTTGGCACCAATCAGATAACGGAAGGAAGGAATTAACTGTTGAGGAGGAAGATAGATACATGGATAAAGTGTCTGGAGCAGAGTCCCAAATCACCTTGCGTTAACACTTGGGAGAGTTGCCCATGATAATTGTACACCCCTGAATATACGTAGGGAAGTCAGGAAGAATTAAACAACAAAACCATAATGTTTTAAGGAAATAGGGTAAATTTATATAACTTCCAAAATATGCCTGTTTTAAAACACTATAAAATAACTTCTGGGAATGCTTAATGTGGACTAAAATAACCTTTTGTCAACAGGACATAATTGGCTCTGGTACTTTTGAGTATTTATACCAGCAGATAGGCTCTGTACAGGAGTTTTAAGTTACTGTAACCATAAAAGAGAAATGGGGAATGTGAAGAGAATAAAAGTACTCACTTTGCCTAACTTAGACCACTGACAGAGGTCAGATTCCCAGGCTTCCTCCACTGCTGGTAGAAGGAGGGACGGAGAAGAAGGAGAGTGGCTTTCTGGAAAGATTTAAAGCTTGTAGAAACTGAAACAGCTACCATAAGTTTCCAAGCTTGACCTTAAAGAAGAATCTAGGTGAACTGTTTTTAGTGCCTGTATCAATGTAATTGTATGTCAGTGAATAGTGCTGTGACCAAATGAGGTGATTGTGAAGTGAGCTCTGCTTACCTGGTAGTAGTTGGGATCGGTTGGTTTTGTGTGGCTGGTTTATATATTGCCAGATAAAAATATGCTGCAAAGTGAATCGTGTCTAAATCAAAACCAGGCCATTGATAGAGAGGTATTGTATTGGAGTATTGTGTTGGAGTTTGTGAAAGCCTGACCACTGATCCTTAAAAGTAACTCAGCATGTAAGAAAATGTTCTTGGACTACTCATGGAATTGTAGGGGTTGGAAGGGGCCTCAAGAGATCATCGGGTCCAACCCCCCTGCCAAAGCAGCTCCCCAGCTCATACTGCACAGATAGGCGTCCAGTTGGGTCTTGAATTTCTCCAGGGAAGGAGACTCCACCACCTCCCTGGGCAGCCTGTCCCAGGGCTCCCTCACCCACACTGGGAAAAAGTCCCTCTGCATATTGGTACAGAACTTCCTGTGCTCCAATTTGCAGCCATTGCCCCTTGCCTTGCTGCTATTCCAGGTTGCCTAGGACAGATCCTACAGATAGGGCATCTAGTCAGGTCCTGACTGTCTCCAGAGGAGGAGACTCCACACCCCCCTGGGCAGCCTGTCCCAGGGCTCTGTCACCCTCACTGTGAAAAACTTGTTCTACGTGTTGGTGCAGAACTTCCTGTGCTCCAACTTGCAGCCATTGCCCCTTGTCCTGTCTCCACAGACCACTGAAAAGGGGCTGGACATTTCCCCCTGTGTCCCACACTTCAGGTATTTTAAAACATTAATCAGATGCCAAGATAATTGTGATCTACTGAGAGTGCCAGTAAAGATTCAGTTCTTGAAGATCTTGTTACCATAATCTGTCACTTACTGTCTTTAGATCCATGACTTGGAAACCTTCAGCCATTTGTTACCTGAGCTTTCCATACTAGGTTTTTTAAATACTTTTCCAGTGAGAAGTTCAATAGGAAATGGGGGAGGGGAGAAATGCCAGAAATACAAACCAAGTGTTGTCTTTCAGTAATCTCTTACCTGTCTGGATCAGTCTCTGTGCTGAGCTGTGGTACCCGTAGCATTTCACTCAGCATGGTTTCAGAGTGCGGTGAGAGGTGGCTGGGCCTGCCCCTCTTGGCAGCCCCTATGGGAAGAGGGGAGACTCCAGCAGAGTACAAATACAACTCCAGAATGCTGACTTCTGTTTTGAGGCACTTGGGTGAAGGAATGTACAGGCACTTGTGTCTTACTGTGCAACCAGAAGTGAGACATAAGCCAAGCTGAAAGCTGAGCTGTAGAATTTTTGCCAGTGGCCTGTACGTGCAGTGTCTGTACAAAATCTCAGTGTTCTGGAGTCAGTGCACTAACAAAAACAGCGCTAAACTCTGGGATCGGTCTAAGCAAGGAGTAGTTACCAGGCAGGAGATGCTGAATTGAGTACAACATGGTAAAAGTTACTCAACTGACCTTCACAGTATGATGAAACAGGAGAGAAGTTGTTAGACTCGCCTCATATCCCTGGGAAGCTGGGATGGAGTGACCTGGCCAAAACTAGGTTGCTGGTTAAGCTGGTAGTTGTGCTCTCAGCATTATGTCAGCTGCCCCATGAAGAATAAAGGGGAAAGTGTAAATTGCTTATTTAATGCTTAGCAGGCAATTAGTTATTTAGAAAAGAATTGCAATAAAAAGAAGACTCTGGTGTGGGTGTAAAGGCAGGAGCTTTGAAGTCTGGCCGTGACTGTAAGTTATGCATACTTGTGGTCAGGGGAATCTTTCTATCTAGTGTGTTTCCAAAGTTCAACTTTTTTTAAAAGACAGCTATATTTAATTTTAAAAAGAAGCTATCCTGAATGCCTGAGCATGTATGTCATCAGAATTGGATATTAAAAAAAAAAAGGGTATAGGAGAGTCAAGTTGGACTGCTGGGGTTTTGCGTCCCATCCCAGCCTTTGTGCACTTGGAAAGAAAGGAGGAAGCCAGCTAGAAACATGGGATTCTAGTTTCTGAGCAAGCCAGCTCCTCTTCAGCCTAGAGAAAGGATTTGCCATTGTGTCTGTGTGAAATTTAGGTGCAGACAGATAACACAGGCAGAGCTTTGTATCTAACCAGGTAGACGGATTTATGGAAATTAAAATTATGCTTTTTGAAATCTTGTACTAGAAGTGTTGTAGCAAAATTTTGCTATGGAAAGTCAGTAGGGTTTTTTTGTGCCTCTGGAAGTTTTTCCAAGGGCTGAACGTTTGTTAAAAGCTTTGGAATTTTATGGTACTGCAGAGTTTCCTTTTTATTCCTTTCTTCCCCTTCCCAAGTTAATGCAAGCATAAGAAACCATTCATGATGCAAAGCTCTGGGCTTTTGTGTTCTTAGGATAAGCAGCCAAGAAGGTACTTGGTCAGGGGAAGACCAGGAAAGCAGAAAGAGGGAGAAAACAAACTTCTGTATTTTGCTGCTTACGTAGGCAGCAGAAATAACAGGATTTGTAACTGCAGAAGAAAATAACTGAAGTGTTTCAAAACCTTAAGGGCAATGTAAACTATTAAGAATCAGGTATCAGTCAAAAATGGCATCTCAAGCCTTTTTCTGGAAAGTGAAGACTTATTTTTTAAAAATCTAGAACAGAGTGGTTTGTTTTGCAGCCTTTGCTGGCGATTGGGGAAAGTCCTAGGCTGTCCCCTCAGATCCCCCTGGCGGGATGCTCATCGAGAGGGGAGAGTGACAGCCAGCCTGCCGCAGGGGAAGCATGAGGCTCACATGCTAATGATTGTCAGTGACTAGATCTCGCCCCTAGAGCTTACATCCCCATGTGAAAGAGGAGATTTCATCTTGTTTAAACTGGGACTCGGCATTCAGTTGGTGCTTCTGCTCTTCTAAGTATGCTCTGTGTAACTCTGGCCATACTGCACCATCACCAGCTATACAATAGCAAAAATAATTGTATTGCATCTTGAGGAGTGCTGTCAATGTATATATGAGTAAGGTATTACAGAAATAGCAAACATAGGGGAACCAAGTAAGGAAAAGCATTACTGTAAATCTTTCTTTATTGCACCTCCTGTGCCCACAGAAAGACATTTGGCTACAAATGATTTTGTGGAACTGAAACTGACACAAGAGATGGAATGATAGATTTGTCTTGGCTGGAAGGGACCGTTCAGATCGTCAAGTAAATCCTCATTATGAGACTAATGGCCACTGGTTTGCAGAGTGACTGGTTGCAGGCTTCTCCTTTGGAGAAGAGATCAAATACTTTGAAAAGGCATGTTCCCTTGGCTTGTGTGCTGCTGCATGCCACCTCTGAGAAGCCCACCGCGCAGTCACGGCTAGACAATGGAGATCCCTTCTTGTGAGGTTAAAACAAGGAGATCATAAAAAGGTATGCAACCTGTAGGTGCACTTTAAATTGGCTTTCTCCTCTCTTCAGAGTCCACAAATAGAATGGAAATTCAAGAAATGAACATTTCTTACCAGCAGCATTTAAAGACAGCATGTTCCCTTATGTAAGCAACATGTTTTCAATAAATTGTTCCAAGCTGTACAAATGTGTTTGCCAATCCTCAAAGCAATCATTTGCAGCCAGTTTTTTGGATGATAATAAGATTAATGATAAAATAACACTGAAAACAATTTTAAAATAACCTTAGGGATTTAATATAAATCCATAAATACAAGGAAATTCTGAGTGAAGGCAGCCAGCGTGTTTTTAACTTAGTCTTGTTTTGCTTCCCAGTTACAACACATACAATTGTTCATTAGGAGAAAGGGGTCCAAGCACACTTGATATAAGTACAAGCCATATGTGCTATTTGAAAGAGCTGTAAGCATGGCAATGCTAAGAGGATGTTGTGTTTATCTTAATTACAAGTGGTTCTGTGTGTTAGAATGGCTCAACAGTTTTAAAGAAAATATTATGTTTTATTTCCTCTGCTTATTTTTAAATGCTCTGTGACTAACGTTACATCTCGTTGTCATCAGCTTCTTCTAGTGCCCAAGTTAGAGTGTAATAGTGATTAGTGTAGCTAGACTTCAGTTTTCCTGCAGTAAAACATATTAATTGTTGTATAATACATTGCAATGGAAGGTTTAATCTTACCATGAAATCATTACCATCTCTTTATCTATGTTACATCTTTGCTATACAAGCGTTTGCCATGATTATTGTGTAAACAGTGGTTCAAGATAAAATTTCCTTATAATTTGATGCTATTTCTGTTTGTATAAACAAACAGGAGAGACACCCACAGAAAGACTAAGCTGGTACTAAAATAGGTCTGACCAAGTACTTTTTGGGAAATGGATATGCCTGTTACATCATGTACAGTTTAATCTTGTTGGGTTAAGTTTATAGAAGTTGAAAAGATACTACTGTCAGTCCTCAGTCAGGAAGCCCTTTTCTCATCTTAGCTGAAAGATATGCAAGTTCAGATATGGGCTGTGAGATCACTTCCCTCGATGTTCTTCCCAGGTACTCTTTGCCTCATACATTGCCTATTCTCCAAGTGCCAACTCTGAGACCTGAGACAGATTTGCAGGAGTCTGAGAACACACAGCTACAGCTGTGTCAAGCCATGTGCTCAGAAAAGTAAAAATTACAAAACAAAAATAAAACTCTACTTCTTGGCTGGATACCCAAAAACCATTGGATACATTTAGCTTTTAAACTTCACATTTCTCAGATGCAAATCTGTATAATAGGGATAATAATACTCACTTTGCATGGGTTTTATACTGTTGTGCTGCTTTTAAAGGCGAGTTTTTATGCCAGATTTAAACTTGTGAAAGATGCAAACAAAGAAAATTCTACTGTGTAACTGTACAGACAATAACAGGATTTATCAGCAGGCTGGAAATGTCAAACCTGCTGCTCAGACCTGCAACTTGATTGAAGGAGCAATTATTAGTGGCAATAGGCTCTAAACCTTCCTGCCACAGAAAGGCCTTGTCAAGTCCAGTGTGCTTGTTGCAGACAGCATCTCTGAAGAGTTGCATTACAAAGTCCTGGCAGGTCTCTACTAAACATGTGCAGACTGGAATATTTCCAGACATTTGCCACATGGCTGAATTTCATTTTATTTCCAGAGGACAGTCCCTTAACTCCCCCCATACCCTGAATTTCTAGTCCCTGCTCAAAGCTACATGTAGGTTAGAGTTTTCTCATGGAAGATGTAGCATCAGGAAAATAGCACCTCTCTCTTCAGCTGCGTTCTTGGAAATTAGCGTGGGGCTTGGCAGAAAATTTTGTTTTAAAAAAAAAAACCTGAGCAAGCTCATGGGATGAAAGAAATCAGGTCAAAGAGTTAAAAGTGCAAAACTCCAGGCACTGGAAGAAGGGGCCTAACAAAGAGAAGGCACTGGCAGCGAACATAATAATGATCCTACTGTATTAGTCTGTAATTAGATCATTTCCTTCTGAGATGGCCAAGTAGTAAATCCCTATAAATACAAGCTTATGTGACACTGCTGATGAGATAATATCACTCTCATGCAAGTCACAGCCTGAAATCCAAAGATGTAAATGTATAGAAATACAAACTCCCCTCACAGATAGGAATGATCAGGACTTTGCACCACCAGCTTCAGGCATATGAGGCAAAGGGAGGTCAAATCATTTGCTCCTCCCCACCCAAACCCATCTGCCAAACCAGGATCCAACAAAGCTTTATGCCAAGCCATGATCCAATTGCAAGATACCCATCAGGGACCGGATGTTTAGGCCCAAATGTCATGGAAACAAAAGACCTATTCATCCTTTTCATACTCAGCGTTGGGGACATGGTAGTCTCCCAGAAACTATGAGCTGCAACTTGTCACTTGAGAAGACAGCCCTTCCTGAAGGGATGCCATACTTTGATGGCACAGGTGCCTGGGTTTGTGATGTCTGTACAGTGTGACCGGTTTAGCTCCGTGCGACAGACCTCGTGGCAGTGGAACGTGTTAAGGCTTTGCAGAGCACAGGTTGTGCTGTAGGGAGCTGAACAAAACACTGCTGCTGGGGCAAGCCAAATTTTCTCAGCTTGTCTTCGTAGGAGAGTTATTGGACAAGGAGGGAGCAACCCTGCATTTGGCTGCCAAATGCAAAAAAACCCCAGAAAAACAACATTCAGGGATCAGATCATTATATGAAATATATTTAGGGTGTGCTGAAGTGCTTGAAAATGCGACTCGTGCGGTGGTTGTGAGCATCCCTAATTTAGTCCTTGTGTGTTCATTATGGTACCATCTTCAGTGGCATGATCTCATCATTATCTTCCCTGCAGCTTCCTTTCACATGCAGACATTAAAGATTCTGTGTGGGCTTTGGATGGTGGGTGATAAGTAGGTCGCTAGCTGAATTGTGAAGACTAAATATCTTGCAGCTATTGAGCTCTTTGAACAGCTAGTTCTGTACTGTAAAGGCAGAGTCCAGTGTAGGGGAAAAAAAGTTTCAACCCATAAACCTAATGATGTTATCACAAAGCTCGCATGGAAGGGGGCTGAACAGCAATTGTACAGGCAATCTAAGTTTTGGCAATACCTGTGTTTAGGAGCACTGGATATTGCCATCTTAATTGTGTGGGTGGGGCCTGCACAATTGCTTGTGTGTCATTAACATTACAGAAATGAATAACCATTCAAAAGGTCTTTCCTATGTGTATTGTGTTCTTTAGTCCATGAGGATTAACTCCTTTCTAGGCAAAGCTTCAAAAGGGAAAATTATGTACTATTAAAATAGCCCATTTTAGAGCCTCATATTTTCACTTAGATCTTAATCAAGCTATTATTGTTATTAAAATATTCTGAAGGGAATTCAGATTTCATAAATATGGATTTATTTTTTTTTCTCTGAGCTGCTTTTGCGTGCAGTTCAAGTTGGAAATGTACATAGAGCCTCTAATGGGACTTGGGAGTTCCCATAGTATTCACTTACAGTTTTTTCAGTGACTCAGCTGAAGACCCTAATGATCTCTGAAGTCTTTGCCATATTTACTTTCCTGACGTCTTTATGAAGTCCCAGTTGTGAGTCTCTTGCTAACTCTGCTGCTTGTAATCTTCTCAAGACTGTCAGAAAGGCACATTAAAAATCTGAATTACATTGGCAAAGCACAATGAAGAAGCTTGGGATAAAGCTCCTATAGCATGCTATAGTTTCCTTTATTGTGGCAAAGTATGAGTGTCTTCTCATGACAGGGGTGGATTGTGCCTCTTACCATCTTTATTTTTTTGGCTTTGTCAGTTTAAAGCCATCATTTAATGTTTACCTAGTATGTCTAGGATTTTTTTAGTTGAGCTTTATGATAAGTCATGTTCATAAGCCCAGCGGTTCTATGCCCCTTGCTCACTTTCGTGGGCCTTTGGTAGCTCTTCGTGAGCAGCTTTGCCTACACAAACACACAGCAATCTCTTAACTGCAGCTCAGTAGGAGTAACCATCTCCCCCCTTCCCCACACAATTCGACCATTCCTTCTCCCCTGCAGTAATTTTGCCCCTGACCTTTGGTTCCATTAAAGCGTGTTGGTGATGAATGAGCCTGTAATATCTCAGGTATTCAGGACATTATACACCAGCCAATAAACCACAGGAGGAAGCTGGTAATCACTAGACTTTTTCTCTTCGGGGTGTTCTAGTTGCCTTCAGCCATCTGACAGTCTTCCACTGCTACATGTAGTGGCTAGTAGTCTCTGCTGTTGATGTTTGGTTTTCCTTGTCGGTTTGTTGCCGAGTCTTTCCCAGTTGTATTTCTCTGCTCTACATTGATTGCCTTCTCACTTTATCTTCTTTTTTTATACTATACTTTAATCCTGTGAGTTAGCATGAGTAAAAAAATGTGTGGTGCGGATCACTACTGCCCTGGGGACCAGGACGAGTGTGTAAGCTACAGCAGCTTTCCAGAGCTGCAGGCCATGTGGCTTTGGGACATCTGGAGGCTGCCTGCAGCACAACAGCCTGATACCAGTGCGAAACATGGAAACCTAAACTCAGTCTCAGTTCCCGTTCTGAATCGGAAATAACTGACCCCTGACTTACAGGGATGCAAAGGAGAATGGAAATGAGCCAGTAGCTGAGAGCTCCTCTGGCTGGAGCAGCTCCGTGTGACACCAGCCAGCTGTGGGGTGTCTTTTGGCAAAGACCCTTTACAAGTGCAGCATTGCTGAATGCATTGGATGCACTGCAAGGTTATTTGTTTCTAAGCTGTGGCACTAGCTTGTTGGGATTGCCGTTTAAATGCAGTAAAGATGCTGGAATAACTGTAAAATAGGGCTTTTGCTGCCTGAATCTAAAATGACCATAGGAGATACTTGAGGAAAATAAGCACTATGGTAAGACAAGGAACTGGTATACTGGTCTTGGCTATATAGAGTTAATTCTAGCTGTGGCAGCAGGTGTGGTGCTACGTTTCGGATTTGTGACCAAAAGAGTGTTGATAACACACCTGTGTTTTAGCTGTTGCTGAGAGGTGCTTGTACAGTGGTGAGGCTTTCTTATGCAGCCCCACTGCTGAGCAGGCTGGGGGGGCAGTGGCAGTCAGAAGGGGGCACGGCTGGGGCACACGATGTTGTGCTCAGCAATAACACCTGGGGGAAAGGAGGAGGAAGGGGGCACATTGAGGGTGTTTGTTTTCCCAAGTGACTATGGCATGTGATGGAGCCCTGCTTTCCTGGGGATGGAAGAACACCTGCCTGCCCATGGGAAGTGGGAAATGAATTCTGTGTTTTGCTCAGCTTTTACTTTACTGTCTTTATCTCAACCCCTAAGTCTTCTTACTTTTGTCCTTCACATTCTGCCCCCTCTCCTACCTTGGTGAGGTGAGCAAGGGGCTCTGTAGACCTCAGCTGCCTACTGGGGTTAAGCCACAACTGAAGTATAACAGAATTAAACTCATCTCTGAGTGCAATTCTAGACCACTCAGCAGCCCCAGGAAATCATGTTCTCCTGGTATTGTTTGAAACAGGGTGAGATACAGTCCGAGGACCACAGAACTGCTGAGGCTGGCAGCCACATCTGGAGGTGGTCTTCTCCAACCCTGCTAGTGAAAGCAAGGTGAACAAGGGCAGGCTGCCCAGGTCTATGCCTGTGGAATTTAGCTTCTCCAGGGGTGGAGACTCCACATTCTTTCTGTTAACCTCTACGATTTTATTTGTGAATAGCTCATAGCAAGAGCTACATAGAACACACTCAAACATACTGTTTTTTCAGGAATTTAAAAATGTTAATTTTTATTTATCTAAACAATATTTCAACCTTATACTTGCATCAAATGGGGTAAATCTTTTAGACCAATTGAAAGGGCATTATCACATGTGGAATGGATGGTCAAGTTGCTTCCTTACTCACTTGCTGTCTTTGAGCTGCTGTAGAATAACTTTTTTTTTCTGTTTGCTGTCTTTAGTGACCTTACTTTAGTGACCTTGAAAGTATAATGGGCCAAGCGCTGTGCTGTCATACGTGGGATTGATGCCACTGATAATAGGTCTTTTTTTCAGTGATGTTGAGACAGGCTTTGGCCCAGTGTTTCCCAGCAGTGCTGCAGAAGTCATGCACCTGCTCCCATCTTCAGTGCATCACAAACTCAGTCGTAAATGTTCCATGGAGAGCAGAAGTACAATTTTCATTTTATCTTTTTTATTGAAGCCAAGAAAGCGCGTTTCCTCCCTGTGACAGACAAATGGCTACCAGATTAAATGTGCCTGGAAAAGCTTTCCCTGTAAAACTGTTTGTAAGAGTATTGGAGTATTTTGTCTATGAGTAAGGCATTGGAATCCATAATTCAGGGCCACAAAGTTGATTTTGCTATTTTACAGCACAGGTTCGTATGTCATCACCAGAGGAAGACACCTACCCTGTCTCTCCTTGGAAAGCCCTTACAGTATATAAATGAAATGAGCACAGGGAGACCCCTGGGGATATAATATTTTTTTGTTGTTGAAAGAAATAGAGCTTGCTCTGGCCCAAGAGATTGGGATTCAGATTTTCCAAAATTCAGAATTGTTTGAGAGTTGAATGCTTACCCCACAGCCACTTTTAATTTGAAAATTAACTTCCTCTTTTTTTTTCCCTCCCAAGGCTGCCTTAAGTATCTTTAGTAAATTAAAACTAAGTATTGCCAGCTCTACCAACAACTTTGCCTTTACAGATATTCCATTAATAACTCTACTTAACAGAATGAAGTAGAAAGTAATATATTCAACCTCTCTTTCTCCCACTGTGCAGTCCACTCCCTTGCACAGAGTTCAGCTCTCAGCCCAGACCACCCACATGATGAATGAACGCTCTGATCTTGCCCTCCAACCACCTGGAACTGGATAGCTGCCTTTTAAAACAGACTTCGCCCTCTTTTACTTCCTAATGTCTCAGGTATATTTTTCAGTGTGCTGCAGACAAGGGTAATATCTACTCCTGTAATTATTGCTGCAGTGTTTACCATTCGGGGAATAGGAAAAACACAGGACAAAAGCTATCAGCACAAAATTTTCCCTAAACTAAAATTAAACCTTGTTCTCCATTTCTGCACAGCAAGAAAGTCAGGCTTTGGATAGGGAACCCAAGGAATTTGGCTTGCGCACCTCTAATTCCTGTGATTCTGGAGCCTGCAGGAATTTGGGGGTACACAACCTCTTGGTTCAGAAGACTTGGTGGTACTGGCTGGTGCTTTAGGAAAAACTAGTTCCTTGAATCTGCACGATACCCTGGTGATTTGAGCAATCTGCAAAGAAATGCTCTGGAGAATTGATGTGTCTCAGTGGACATTACTACTCATACTGCTCTTAAGTGTTGGATGAGAACCAGTCTTGTCCAGAGGAGAAAACTGAAGGGAACATCCAAGCTTGATGATGTTGTGATGAGAGAGCTGAGAAGCAATGCCATGAACTACGAATGGAAGGATCGGTGAGGTGTTTCATGGATCTATGGGGTACTTAAGCTTCCTTACTCCTTGGCATACCCACTGAGAGCAGAAAGCAGGCTAGAATGATATAACTATAATACAGTTTTCAAAAGATACCTAAAGGGTCCATTCCCATCTACCTAACAGCTTCTGAGATGAAGTCTGTGAGGAAAATTACCATCTGTGCTCTGGGAAAGAAAGAACTTTAATTTCACATCTGCTGAAAGCATACCTGACTCTGGGAAGGGCCAGAGAGAAGTGTCCTTCTCAAGGTATCGCTGAGACAAACTCATGAAAAATAGAAATTATCAATGGAAATATCATTACAGTTTTCTACCCAAGAGCCTCTGTTCCTAGACCCTGTCACAGCATCAGCAATCAAGATTGTCCACCATTTCTCTCCTTCTAATTTTTGTTGCGCTTGTGGAAAACAGGAGATTTTTTTTTTTAGAAGGTAACTTCTTTTCCTAGTGATATGCAGTGCAGAAGGAAGAGGATTAAGGAGAGTAAGAAACTGCTGATAAAGACATCAGAAGTGAAATATTGATCAACACCTAACCACATAAATGAAAGATTATTTACTGTAAATGATGGGCTTTGATCTTTGAGTCAAATTCAACCATGGTGTAACATCAATAATTGACCCTAAGGATTTGTTTGGCTTCTATTTTTGAAATGTTCTCATCTCACTTCTGGAAAAAAGATGTGATAACAGATTTGCAATGTGCCTGACCTTCATTCTTTGAGTTTATAACGGCCTAACCTAGCCCACATTTGCATTCCACTGTCTCCTCCTGAATAAACTGAAGCACCTTCCAGATGTGGTTGATACACTGATTATACTTCGGCACTGCAAAAGCTGTATCAACTTTTCTGAAGCACACGTATTAGTTTTTATTTAATTTAGGATTCTGCCTTCCACTAAACTTGTCTTTTCATAGTGCTAAAGCCAGTTCTACAAGGTGCAAACTGGAAGCCTTTTGAAGCTGATTTCCTGCCAGCACGGGAGGAGTCAGTCCCTGCTGCATTAGCATCAGCAGGAGATAGGGGTTGAGAGGATTGCAGCCCACCATCAAGCCAAAGAAAGGGAGGAGGAAGAAACACAAACAGACTTGGAATTTTCTTAATTAATCCAGCTGTACCCTGGCTTATCTGTTTTGTCTTTCAGACTAAAAACTCCATGGGATACAGGAGTGTCTACATTTCTGGGATTTGTAGTATCACAAGAATTATAATTCAGCAGGGATGAAACAGTGCCAGCTATGACAAACTTCTCAGAAGATGGAAAGAAAAGTATGTTTTAATGTGCCAGTACCTGTTTTAATGTGTCTTAAGGCAAAATTCAGCTCCCCTTACAGTCAGAGCTTTAGAAAATGTGTTAGCTATTCATATGTCTAATATTTTAAACTTGTTCCTCTCATTATTCACACAGGAGGCTAAATAATATGTAAAAGTGGGCGAATTAATTCAATTGTTGCTAATACCTCTAAAAACTTAACCTGTTTTCCCAGACTAGGTGCTTATTGCAACACTGCATTTTCAAATACATTCCACTGCTTGGAAAAGATCTACTTAGTCCTTTGGAAAAGATCTCTAAGAAGTGAGAAATT
Organism: Laterallus jamaicensis coturniculus; assembly: GCA_022605575.1. NCBI lineage: Eukaryota > Metazoa > Chordata > Aves > Gruiformes > Rallidae > Laterallus > Laterallus jamaicensis. The sequence goes on from JAKCOX010000005.1 coordinate 12,812,811, forward strand.
AAAAACTGCTGGCCTCATCAATTTTTAGAGCCAGTACTTTCCTCCTTATTTGATGGCTGCCAAGAACTTCTATCCACTAAGAGCACAGACTTATACCTATTCCCTTTGCTTACATGGGTCCATGCGTTTCAAGATTGCCAGCAGTTACTGGGCTGCAGAGAGATTGTTACACTAAATACTAGGAAGCTGATGCCCCAGATCCTACAAGACCAGCCATATAAATGGAAGCTAATAGACTGTTAAGTGAACATCATTAGATTAACTGGCTACTGACGGGGGTGGGGTGGTGGAATTTAAATCTCTCTAAAATGAGAGAAAATAGTTTAACAAACTGTAAGTTTGACAGTCCTGACTGCAGTGTACTTCTCTGCATGGCATGGCCCTTGATTATATATCAACCTGAGATGAGACTGGTGCTAAAATATTGTGAAAATATAGTGTCAGTCTTTCTAGTAACTGAGAATTTATTGTGTCTTCTATGTTCATATTCAAATATATTTTTCATGAGGCATCCCTCAGACTCTTTTCATCCTTTTCCTATGGTACTTCGTGATGTGAGCTGCACAAAGATTTCTGAAAATAACCTTTATCAAATGCATTGCTTTCACTTCTCTACTCGTTGTCCTATCCCACCTTGCTCTGATAAGTTTTTTACAGTTATTTCCATGGCTGTGCTTGATACAATTGAAATGTGTCTCTGGCTGCTCAGGTCTGGAAACAGAGCCCACCTTTCTCTAGCAGCGTTGCTAACATTAGCTCTCTTCTTTATTTTTTTTTAACCAGAAGGCATATGAGGATATTTGCCAGTACCACATTTCAGATTATCCAATTTTCTTCCTTTCAACAACGTTAACTTCTTGTAATTCACATTCACAAGACCCTGTGGGAAAAGCAAGACTTTTCTTAGACCTTTTGAGATGTCATGGTTTTATTTTAACTCTAATTTTTGTAAAGTAAATTAAATGAACATGCTGTTCCCATTTTTTTCCCCAGTATCTTTGGAACATCCTCCTTGGCTGGCCACACGTGGTTCCAGGCTAGCTGAATCTTCAGTTCATAGTGACTTTTTGCTTGCTTTCCACTTTTACTTTCAATAATGTGTTTGGATTTTGTTTTTACCACATTTGGTGATGGCTCCTTGCTATCTCATTTTATTGACCCAAGTATTTGATGCATCCTACCAGTGACTGACAAAAAGATGAGCATGCTGCTTTTAATGTCATAATTTTCCCCCTTGTTGGCTGCTAGTAGCAGGGCTTGTGATGAGCTCAGTGAGACACTTGGAAATTGGGCCTGCGGAGTTTTCCAGGGACAGCTTACTTCAGGCAAACTTCCCCTGGAAAATGCTCCCTGCCTTTTTGGTGACACATTTGTGATTTCATAGCAGGCACTCCATCATACCTAGGGATGATAGTTTGGGTTCTGTTGTTCATTTCAGTGTCCTGGGTGCAGTTCTCTCTGCTGAACAGAAATCATTTGCATGCAGTATCAAGGAACAACCATTCAGCTATTACACCTCCTCTATTACATCTCCTCAGGGGGAGCAACTCCTTTCATCCAGCCAGTAACCCAGTTCCCAGACACCAACGCAGCCAGCTACACAGGACCAGGAGAGATCAATATTTTGTTTGTCAGTTGCTTTTCACAACAAGCTTTCTGGTGTATTCTCTCTGCCTGGTGCTTTCCCAGGCTCCCTTTTCAGAAGAGAAGATCCCACTTCCTCATGTCATTTTGGTGGCTCCCATGACTGGGTCCAGCTGTGCTCCTGCTGCGGACTGACTAGCTACAAGCCATCCCTACGATCTGCAGTGTGCAGTTGCATCAGGCCATGCTCATGGCAGGTTTGCAGCCCTCACACTTCCTTCAAGAAGCAGGTGTCTTGCTTTTCTGCCTTCTTATACTGAGAATAGTTCTGGTGAGGTCATTAGAGTGACATCTCTGTAGTATCTCCCATTGGATTTTAACACCAGCTGGGTTTTTATCAGCAACATGCTGTGATTTCCAGTTGGGTATGACAAAAAGAAGCATTTCTCCCACACACACTCCCGGTTGTTTCTGTGGTGGTCCTCTGCATATTGGAAAGAAGAAACTCCCACCATTCCATACAGCTCTTCTGTTCTACACCTACTCATAGAAGATCTAGAAATGTAAGCTTCCCTCACACAGTCATGTCACGAGTTTTCTAGGTACTCTTCTGCTTGGTGCTCCTGGAGGTAATCTCATCCTCTCAGTGTGATAGCCAGCTGATTCGATCACTCTCCTGGGAAACTTGAACAGGACAAAACTCTATCCTCCCATTCGTTTTTCCTCTGGAAAGTTGATGTTAAAATGGTGCTCTGCCACACACCAGTGCAAAACACAGATGCTGGCTTCTAACAGCTTTAGTGCATATGCCTTATACTGACGTTTACTATACGAACACCGATCTCATCTGGAAGGAGCTTACATCTGGAAGGGTGTGTACTTTGAATCACAAGCAACTGAAATGCTGTTACTCAAAGTCATCAGAAATCTGCCTCTCTCGTTAATTCATGGAGTTTCTAGTAGAAGGTGCTGAGTGACCCCAGTTTAAGATGTGCCCGAGAAACATTCCTTTATCTCTGTAGGTCTGGTGTGTGCCTGCTTGCTCTAGAGGAGAAGCTGAGATGTGAACTTTCTCTGCCATTCCCTCCAGAGTCGGCCTAGAGAGGCATTTCTGTCACAGCGTGAGGGTGGAGGTGCTAAATTGCCCGTCTCCATCCTGTGGAGCATCTCCAAGACTCTCTGGGCCACCCATATCAGTGCAGCCAAGAAACGCTTCCGTTCTGTGAGGAATGCAGACAGCACAAGAAACAGCAGAGGAGTAAGAGGAGCAGTAGAGGAATAAGAGGGTGAATGAGTCAGGGTGGCCCTTCCTGGGGTTGTAGAGCCAGGAGGCTCACTGCATAGCTGCCCTTGCTTCCCCTTGTTCTCAGAACAGAGCAGATTTCAAAGCACAGTGTAATTAAACAGAATAAGCAAATAAATTGGTTTGGATTTGATCAGAGTGTTTCTGACTAAATTTGGTATGTTGGTTGTTGTTTCCAGGAGGAAAACCCCTGCAAAAATAGCTCCTCTTGGGAATCCACTCACTTCCAGATGGCATACCCTCTGAAAAATAGGAAATCATCTTCTTCGTATAGTGCAAATCCCAGATGGAAGAAATCAAAGGATCTCCCACATCCCTGAGTGAGTCTGAAAGGAAAGATTTAACTACCACCTGCCAGTCAGCCAAAGAAGGAATCAGATCTTGATCTGTGCATTTATTAGCTCTAGTGCTTCTGGGCAGAGCTACTAAGCATAGGGACAGAGAAGAGGTGATACCTGGGGTCCATTAGCCCCAGGGTTCACGCCGTGCCGCACTGTTCCGGAGGATGCTCTGCTCCCAGCAGGACAGCAGACAGGACTCCCTAAGTGGACAACATGGCACAGCCAGGAACGCTGCAGGAAGCAGAAGCCAAGGTAAGCGATGGCAGATCATGAGGGCAAGGAGCAGAGTGAAGATGATATCAAATACCTTATGGGGCAGATGAACAAGGGAGGGCTTAATGTGCAGTTAGGAAAATACAACTGGTGAAAGGGGAAGACTAAGGGAAGGGTTAAAAAAGACTGTGGTAGAAGGAAATTTACTGTGCAGAGAATAACAAGAGAAAGTTGGATCCCTGGCTCCAAAAAATCTTTTCACAGCCCTAGGAAAATGAGGAGAGTCAATATGAATATAATAGCAGTGAACTGAAAACCAAATGAGGGAGGATAATGATAGTCCTGTAGATATTTCAGGGAACCTTCTGAAGTCTTTGAAATGCTGACGATGACCAAAGATAGATGAAGTGATAGCTAGTTTGAACGTGTAGGCAGAAATCTTTCTTTTACAAAAGCATTCTGCTCATTCCTTGAAAAACCCCGGAAAGCAGAAAGGCCTCCTAGACAGAATTCCTTATATCTCATAGATAGGTATTCATTTAGTAGGAAATGAGTAATTTTAAAAAAAAAAGACCACAAAATCCACCTTATTTTGAGTTTTACTTTCTGAACTGTCAGTTGCCTTTGAAATGAGTTAAAGAAATTGGAGTAACTGGAGTCCAACCTGAGAACCTCATACTTACTCTTCAGTCCCAAAAGGAGAGGAAGGATGCTGAGGTTTTGTTTGCTTTGCCTTTTCTGTAAGGGGCTTGGGAACACTCCCTAACTTCCCCTCATGAAAACGTTGTCTCTGCTACTTCACCATGGGGACAGCAGTACACAGCTGATCTTTCTCTTCCAGGGAAGGGGTTTATTTTGAGGTTAAGTGAGACAGCTACTGGAAAAGAATCCTATTTAATAAAGAAACAAGCGATTTGTTTGGCAGAGCAGACAAAGAGGGCCTGACAAAGGAGCAATAATAGTGTTAACCTCAGGCTGTGTGTGGTCCACAGATAAGTGTTTTGAAAGCCATGGTTTGCCTGTCCTCACTGAGCAGGGAGAGACAGAGGGAAAAATAAAAATAAATCTGTGCCACTGCTGCAGCCTGTGAATTTTTTGTCTTGTTACAGGAAAGGCAAAGGAAGCCACGAGGCCAACTTACTCTCTGCTCGGGATTGCACATCCTATTCTTGTGGTCATGGCAAAAACTAAGCAGTGGTTTGGGCTTCAAATAGTCCCTACCCCAAGTTCTAGATTTCACTGAGAACACCCTACGCTTAACCAACCACTCTGCTCCTTAAATCATTGTTTTTCAAGGGAAATTTAATTTAAAAGATGCATTTATAACTGAGTGAAATCCTATGCTATGCAAACAAAACTATTATTGTTTGAAATAATTCCTGTCTTGTTGGGATTGTGTCCAGAAGTCATATTTTGTCTGAGCCAAGCTGCAGTGGAACGACCAGTGTTCGCTTCCAGACCTAGCAGTCTATGGCTTCAAGGGCCAAATCCTGCCTTCAGCTCCACCACTGTACATTCAAAGTTACTCCTCTGACTTCACATTTGGCCCTATATGTGGAAAACAAGATTTCACCTCCGTGTCATGTTTTGCTCAATTTCTTCTTGGATTTCTCTTTGTCCATTTTGCTCTCAGATTTAAAAACAAGAATTTAATCCAGCCGGTAGATTAACTCAAGCAATAAAGAGTCCATGTAACATGGGCCAAAAACCAGTAGAATCTGGAACGCACTGGTGCCTGGAACTGAGGTCCAAAGGCATAAAATATCTTTTGCTTCGGCTGACGGGAAGCTGCCTCCTATTATTTTTGTATTTTGGAGGAAGGGAGAGCAGTCTAGTTCATGCTATTGCATGAATTAAAATATATTTTAATTAATTCCGAACACCAGGGACTGTCAGCTTTAAGGATCTTATTTCATCATGTTTTTCAGTAAATTGTTACCATGACTGGTTCTCCTTTAGGAGCCAAACTGAGTCTGGCCCTTATGTTTGTGAGGGCAATGAGGAAGGAGTCTAAGTTCCCAGCCTTTCCCCTTGCACAGCTCGCATAGAATTAAAACAAAATTTCAGCCTCCACCTTCCTCCTTCTTACTCCTTTCCTCCATATTAAAAAAGAGGAGGCAAAGAAACTATTTTCCCACCCATTTAAGTATTCCAAAATCATGAGACTGGTTGAACGATAAATTGTAGCTCTGTGTGGGACTTGAGGATTCATCTTTCCAAACTTTTGGTCTACAACCAGGAAATCTCCAACCTGTTTAGAGCAGTGTGAAAGCTGGGGCTCTCAGATGTCCCCATGCTGACACGTCTCTGGAAGCACGGCCTGTGCAAGAAGACAGAAGCATGAGATTAGGCAACAGACTGTTTTTCAGCTCCACGCTTGTTACTGGAACTGGCCAGACTTGCATATGCAGGGAAAGAGAAAATAATCCTGTCCCAGAAAAATCATTCAGTCCCTGTGCGTGTGAGTTCAGAAATCTATGACATGATTTATTGTTACCTTAATGGAAATTTAAGCAATCAAATCTGTTATTAGAAACATTTCTTACAGTCAATAGCATTAGAGATCCAAAAGCAACTATGAAGGCTTATCAGTGTATTTAGCCTTTAGGAACTACCCAAGCAAAATACGTTTTCATATGGACATGTTCCCTTACGGTTCACACCCTGGCTTTGGTTTCTATTGAAAGTGCAGATAGTTTTGATCAAAAATTTAGCAAGGCTGCCTTCCCATGTCAAAAAGCATATCCTTCTCCATTAACTACACTCTTATCTGCCTTATATTCCATCCTTGGTTTTGTTCTGACCTATAAAGCTTTGGCTTTCTTTATATAATATCACAGGGTTGAGTATGAAGGAGTTTCTATGTGGTGCTGTTATTACTTTGATTACTCTTGTTGTTAGGTGCACGCTCACAGGGAACGGGGGTGCTGAGCGGGACAGGGGGTAGGAAGCAAATGGCCAAGTAGCTGGTTGCAACTCTTTCTGCAGCAGAGTCTGTACTGCTGCTTCCCACCTTGCACCGACAAACAGGAGCCAAGAAGTTCATCACTCCCCAAAGGAGATGTCTCACGCACCACATTGTCGCGAGCTGGTGCTTCGGGGTTTGTGTCATGTACGAGTCACTGAACATTACTGTCCTACTCCCATGGCTGCTTCTAGCAAAGCAGTCACGGATAAACAGCTGATGAGAAGGACCTCGGGACAAGAGAACCACGCCTGACAGCTCTATGATCACTCTGCAGAATCTCAGGTTGTTGTTTGACTGTAAAAACCCTATCATCGCTATGAAAGTGGTGTCTGACACAGTTCTGCTTGTCGCGGCCGTCGCTTGCTCCTGCGCATGGAAGAGTCAACACCTTCCATTTCACTCTGGTTCCCTACACCGTTTTGGCCCGTGGGGCTGTGCAGGAGTGCAGCAACGCGCAGGGCAGGCCTGGGGCTGCTCTGCACAAACGCAGGCGAGCTTCACATTAGCATGGGGGTAGGAGGCAGAGTGATCTGCTGAATCCCCAGGTTAAGCAGGGAGGCAATCCACTGTATTCTAGTAAATCTACAAAGGAAGAATATAGCTAAAAAGCTCATACAGAGCTTGCCACTACACAGGTTTGGAAGTGGACAGCTGAGAAGAGTCAGGTAGAGCTTCCAAAAGATTGCTACTTCTTCAATTGTGTGCTTTAAACACATATAATTAATGAAATTCATTGATGCTAGGAAGATCTCTCGTACAGATCACCTCAGAGTGTCTCAAATGATCTTCTGTCAGGAACACTGATTACTTCGCACTGTAGTGTGAAGCAAGAATTTCTGCTAGAAGAGCCTGAAAAAGACTCTTCCCCCTCCCAATACGCTCTTTCAATGCTTTCTCCAGTTCATAATAGGAAAAGAAAGGAACTGGTAAGCCCTGAGATACTGGCTAGTACATTTTGCAGAGAAACAAGACAGCATTATTTTTTCATTTCCAATACTGGTCTAAAATAAAAACTCAGGATAGAAAATTACACTCCAAACATTCACTGATAAGGCTGTTCAAGCTAGGTTTTCATTCTGTTCGAGGACCATGCCAGGAATTGTTACAGTGCTTGTCAAAAGAAATAGTCATGATCATTTAGACAAAATAATTGCCTTTGACCTTTCCTTTCCTAGTGAATAGTCTTCCTTCTGAAGAAAGCAGACTTCCTCGTGGTGGCAGTTCTCCAGAATGGTATAGAAGTGCTTATTCATTAACGATGTGATTATCATTGGAAAATTCGTGTTAGGTTGGATCTTTGCGATTCAAAGTCTATAGCAAACAGCCCAATCCTGATTTCTTTCATATAAAAGAGTCAGTGACTAGAATGAGAAAAAACCCAGTCAGTCCATCTCTTAGCAGAGGCGAGGCATCCGTTCCACTGATACAGCTCTTAGTGCTCTGCCTGTGCTCAAGGCAGGTGCACTATCAGGTATGTCCCATGGCTCCCAGCTAGGGCACTGATCGGAGCACGGTGTAGCTCCTGTGCAGCCCTGGGTGCCTAACACAGCCTTGTCCTTACAAGGTTTTGGGATGCCATCAGGCTGTGCAGGAGGAGCTGGATGATGGAAACCACTGCATCCACAGGCAACTTTGCATATTGTTAGCAAGCCACATACAATTATATAACATTGTTCTTACTGCAGTGATTCCAATTGCTACTGATGGCTCATCTGTCCTGGTGTTACAAATGGTACAAATACTAGGAAAGGACATGTCTGGGCAGTGTAGCTTGGATCTTGGTGTACAGTGTATTGCTAAATGCGGTGGGGTTAAAGATGTAATTACACATGTAATTTTCTCAGCAAGAACCAAATGCTACCTTAGTCCAGCGGCTGTTATTGCTTGTTCGCATTATTCCTATGCCTGGAAGCCTTGTCACATCCCCAACCAGGGCAACGCTGAGCCACCTGCAGTTCAAATGACGATGAATCACAGTGGTCTGGATGGCGAGTCCAAATTGACTTCACTGCCACTGCATCAGGGTAACACAAGGTAACATTTTGCCTGCGGGTGGAGGCAGCTCCTTTAGTGGAAGCTAGGTCTGATGGCTGTTCCTAGCCCTGCTTCGTCCTCATTGCAGGTGGAGGGAGTATAGAATCACAGAATCGTAGGGGTTGGAAGGGACCTCGAGAGATCATCGGGTCCAACCCCCCTGCCAAAGCAGCTCCTTGGCTCATACTGCACAGATAGGCGTCCAGACGGGTCTTGAATATCTGCAGAGACGGAGACTCCACAACCTCCCTGGGCAACCTATTACAGTGCTCTGTCACGTAGCCAGAGCTAAGGGAAGATCCAACTGAATCCTCCCTTCATCCTGGAAATCCCAGGCCCTGGATGTTTCCACATTTCTGGCAAGGTTTGTTCATTCCAGGTGTTTTCTGCAAGTTTGAGCCTTCACTTGTGAAAACCTTCACCAACAGTTTTCCACCCTGTGTAAATACATTGCCAGTGTGCACACCACGGCCTGCACAATCAGTGGTAATAAGGGTTTTCATTTTTAAGCCTTTCGTTGGTGGAACAGTGTCTGATTAACAGGGTTAATTGTTTATATGGAGAGAGTTAGAGAGTGTTATCACCCACTCGGCTGATATACAACTTAATCATTGAAAACAAAGATATTCTTTCTTGGAAAGGAAAAGAGGTGATGCAACTCAAAGTCTCAAAGTCAGTATGCGCCTTGGTCCATAAGCTGTGGCACAAAGCTGCCCTGGAGCTCCTCCAGCTCCTCACAGCCTCAGCAGAAAACACCTCTGTTTCACTGGCCAGCCTCTACTTTCACAAACTTGTCTCCTAGGTCCTATATGCCACAGTAGAGCCCAGGGTGCAGGGCATGTAGTGGGACAGAGTGGGACAGTCCTGAAATTTGGATGCAAAGGAGCATGACCTCTGTTCCCCCTGCATGAGCAGAGAGTCTATGTGGTTACCACTGCCTGCCTTCTGTGCAGAAGGGTCTGTAAGTGGCAACAAGCAATGTAGAACAACACATAAAGCTGCTACTGTTAGTACTGACATGCTGCAACAGTACTAGCACTTAATGGTTTCAGTATCACTTGGCTTGGTGCACACTTATTAGTTTTTTTACCCTATGGTATATTCCTCATCACCAAGGAAACGTCGTTACAGGGGCATCTACCTCCTCTCCCACAAGTGGAACCACTGCATCAGCAGGAGCAGGTCTTGACGTCAGTAACTGTATGCCCACAAAGGCTTTGCAAACCTTGATTAATTGTTTCAGTGTATGAGAAAACATAAAGACTATTGATTATTTCAGGCTTCTAAGCTCATTATAACTGTGGATACAGAAAATGCTTTTAAGCCCAGGAGATTATGCAAGGCGGAGGCTCCTCCTGTAATGCTCCGGAAGATTACGGGAATATACTTATGGATATATTCACTCCTGCACCTCGGTAGCATTCCATACAATTGTGATGACTTATAAATCAAAGTGATATCCACTTTACAGGATCTTTTAGAGCTGCTGACATTCTGCACTGTGTTGTTTTGCCAGTTATGTTGCTGGTTCCCATGACATATGGGTTTTTCTGGTGTGGGAGATCTGCCCCGGCTGCTGCCGATGTATGAAACCTACTGGCATAAGAAGTTGCACAGTAATTATATCATATGTATGCATAGCCCTGCACTCTACAGAAAGGAATGCCAAACTACTTAGTGTTTATTGGCTCCCTATCTATGGGTAAGCTAGGAGAGCTGCTCTTCTTATCTTACCAAGCCCATATTTCTGGAGCTGAAGGTCACAGATTCCAAAAAGCTAGATCACAGCGCGCTGCGAGCGTGTGTTTCTCTCTGTGGCCTCTTACCAACAGCATCTCCTCTCTAAACTGAATTCCTGTCAGTGTGCGTACACTGCCTTGAAGTGAAAAACGTTTTCACCTCACAGAGAAAAGACAGATACAGCAACCGGAGCACTGCATGGTTACTTGCTGCTTCCCAGTTACTGTGCTCTCCACCTCTTCCACGCCAGTTACATCGCAGCGTGTCAGAAAGGTCCATTTAGCAACTGTCACAGACGGCATTTATTATGGACTGCAGCTGTTGACAGTTATGCAACTGGGATGAAACGTATGCCCATAAAAAGCACTAGGACGAGGCCAGTGCCAGCACAGAGTCAGTCTGAATCCTCAAAACAGACGCAGGTAGTGCATGCCGCAACCAGGAGTCCCAGCGGATGGCTGTGATCTGAGGCACTTCAGCCACGTCCCACAGCATGTGTAATGCACCATCCATCTGCCCCAAGCGATTTCACTTCCCCATCTCTGGTGCTGTCTAGGCACTTTGACGAGGAAGCAGCAAACGCAGCATGTTTCTCTTTTTGCTGTTTTCCCCCAGAGAAACTTAGGAAATTGCATTTTTAAGTGCCGAGTTACAGCTCAGTTAGACAGAATACTGACTCTGCACCATGGAACAGTTTCATTTAAATTTACACTCTGCAGCTTCGGAGAACTTCTCACACACTTTCCCCCTTCATCTTAGTGTAGTGCAGAATTACTTAAATTCCCGATGGCTTCAGCTTGCAGGACGTGTTTTTTATGCTCAGCTTTTGGCAGGGGCTTTGTGGAAACAGCAGTATAGATGCAGGCTCATGTACGAGCAGATTTATAGTCGCACATGAACTTTTTAGTGGTTTAGCTCCATAATCATAATGTCCCCATGCAGTTGGGCTTCTCACAGTGCGTTAACACAGAATGAATGTGGGTACTTGCAAGAGCATCTCTTTCAGCTGCTTATGCAAATATGAGGCTGGCGCAAGTTAACATCTGCCATTGGTACGACTGGGCCTGTGCGCATGCTGTTTGTTACGCACGTATTCAGTGCCCCATCCTGCAGGGCACAGCGTGCTCCCCAAAATAGCTTGCCTTGTACCAGTCGAAGTCTGCCCATCTGGAGAAGTGTGACAGAGCAGTGTGGATCTGTGTAATAAAGCAAAGCTTTCATTAGGTCTGGAAAGGTCAAATATAAGATTCAGTAACAGTCTTAAAAGGCAACAAAGCCAACCTATAGCACTAGGTCTTATTTTTACATGTCAGCTGATGTTTTTCCCAAAACTTTGCTACTCTAAGCATTCCAAATCACAGGCCACTTTGTTAAATAATTGTTTAGAATCCCAAAATCCCAGACTGGTTTGGGAGGGAAGGGACCTCAAAGATCATCTAGTCCCAACCCCCTGCCATGGGCAAGGGCACCCTCCACTAGCCCAGGCTGCCCAAAGCCCCATCCAGCCTGGCCTTGGACATTTCCAGGGATCCAGGGGCAGCCACAGCTTCTCTGGGCAGCCTGTGCTAGTGGCTCACCACCCTCACAGGGAAGAATTTCTTCCAAATATCTAATCTAAATCTAGCCTCTTTTATTCTAAACCTATTACCCCTTGTCCTATCACTAGAGTCCCTGATAAATAGCCCCTCTCCATCATTCTAGTAGGCCTCTTTAGGTACTGGAAGGCTGCAGTAAGGGTTTGCATGCTTGTAGCAACAAGGACCAACTCTGATGAAGCTGGACAAACATGGGCAGTGTGAGAGCAGGCTTGGGAAAACTTGGCAGACGCTTATGGCAAGAGGCTGATCTGGATGCAAAACAGACGTGGTTTCATTGTGTATTTTCTCTCTACCAGATCCCTGTAACACCATAATGAGCACTGCTGTCACACTGAATTCCTGCTGTGAGTCGGAAAGGAGGTGAAGCAGAAGAGCCCCAGTTCTGCGCCTGCCGGTAGGTGTAGTGAATACCGGCCCCCAGGACTCTACCCCACAGCTCTAACACCCCTCCTGTCCCCCCGGCAGGAATAAAACCAGCCTTAAGGCCTTAGAAATCCGGGAGTTAGATCTGAACACAGGGCAGAAAAATGCTCCCTGCCACAGAAAATTTACTATCTAAGACCAAAAAAAAAACCCCCAAAACAACCAAGGGCAATACAAGCACTGCACTCTCCTTCAGATTACAGCTCTATTTACTTTTTCCCATCCTTACTCTTCATTTCTGTCCTGGTCTTTACTTGACTAATACAATCAACCACTTGTCCTACAGTAAATACATCTTCCTTGCTTGCTTGCAGCATGGTTTTGTGGATGGTGTATGTAGCTTGCTACAGAATAGAATTAAAGCAAAATCACTGTTGCCCATTAATATCAATAGTTTCTTACACTGCTTTCTTTCATATGCTGTTTTTACTAGGTATATAAGTCACTGTTCTTATTAAGGTTACAGGGTGTTGCAACTAATGGAAATAAGCCATTGCAGCAATTTTGACATTACTAGTCAGGAACAGTCCACATTTCATAAGCCTGTTTTATGGAAGCCTTTAATTATCCATTCGTTAAAAATATGCACTGTATACAGTTTGCACGCTTTTCACTTTTCAGCCAGAAAATTTTAGGGTAGAAGCTAGACCATTTCCAAAGGGAAACAGGGTACATTATGTGTGATATTGAACCACAGCACGGTGTTGCACAGACAGAGATGAACTGTATACCCAGAACCTTTATTGAACAAAGTGGGGTGGTGGGAATTTTGCCATTTTGCAGTAAAGAGCCTGATCCCTCCACAGAGATGGAGATGTATAATCACTGACAGACCTAAAAGCGATCGAGGTCATAAAATACAGTTGAGGTTATGATACTTCACCTCACCTTATCATGTGAAGTGATTTCAAGCCACTTTTAACCTTTGGTTAGGTTGCAGATAGGTCTTTATCAAGCCTGCACATGCGTGTAACAAATTAGACGTTAGCTTATTATCACTATGACTCTATCTGGCTTTACTCAATTAGGTGTGTTGAGCACTTCTCAAATGGGATTAAGCACCTCATTTTTTTACTACTGTAAACTGCCGACAGCTGGGCCAGGAGGAGAGAAAAGGTGCCATTGCATGTGACAAGGCGCTGTCACCCTGCAGCACACTGGGAAGGGATGCTGCAAGTACTGGGAAAGGCAAGGCAAAACTGCTTATTTCCTGGAAGAGTGTTGGTACTGTGGAGCAAAAGCTGTGGTCTCACTGCCAAAAAAACAGAAGAAGAAGAAAAAAAAAAAAGAGAGAATTCTTGTATTCCTGTAACAGTTACTGTCCCAGCACAGATTTCATCCCACAGCAAATGAAGCAAACAATTTGGGATTATGTCATAGTAGCTATGCTATACAAATGAATCTATTAAGACTAAATACTTCATTCCTGAAATGCCAAATCCTTTACTGAAGGCTTACATCTCAAAAAAACCCACAAAGAGCTATCTGTCTTTGGCCAGATTCCAGATGAGCACAAGATTTATGCTCTAGAAAAAATGGCAACATTAAATCCTTTAAAATATGATGTAATACTCTCCAGTGGAGGTAGATAAATCAATAAGCAGAAAATTGTTATTTTGAGGTCAAATGTAGCCATTTTACCTGATCCTGAGTTGCCCATGAACAGTCTAATTCATGTTTTTTTGCAAATGGTGGCTTGCTGTTGAATTGCTCTGGGTGACTATTCACGTCTCAATACTGGAGTTGTGTGCCTGGTCAAGTAAGCAACAGCTTTGTGTCTTACTGCCTTGGATGACCTTGCAGACAAGGCGATGGCCCAAGCAGTGAACTGGGATACTGTTACCCTCAAGGAGACAGTGCCAAGTGGAAGCACAGAGACAGGACAGAATAACTGGCAAGTTTTAGGAAACTCAAAATTTTGCTTTTAAATGCAAATAGAACATTGTATCTATATGAAGAGATATTTTTCCTTTTTTTTTTTTTTTTAAATTAAAATATTTGTTTGTGCCTGGAAGAAGCCAGGGGAGCATGGCAGTTCTCTTACACAGCTGAGGAGATGCAGTAGGGACAAAGCCCCTTACCACACTCGCTCCACTGAAAAAGGTCAGAGGCATCATTGTGTGGTGAGAAGGTGGGAAGAGTTTTATCTTAGTGACTTCTGCTGAGCTCTTCAGATTTCACCTGAATTTCATCAGTATTGGCAAGAATGAGCCCATACCTGCCCCAGACTTCTCTCTCCATAACCCCTCAGATTCATCTCGTCATGAATTACTGGCAGCTCTGCTGGTCCTCCAGAAGTGCTGGAAATAAGGCACGAGAAAAGGAACAATCTCCCAGAACCATGTCGCTGATCCCTGATGCTACTCATAAAAGTACATGTAGTTGTCCCTTCCGCCCCTTTTTTCTGGGCTTGGCCCAAGATATCCCCAGAAACCAGCAGTGACTCCACTGTCCTGCTGACATCCTGCTTCTCTGATGTGATTTTACCTTGCCTGGGACACTGAGTGGCCTTGGGGCCAAGCGTTTTGCTTCCCCTGACAGTGGCACTGCACGTTCTCTAACCTGCCAGCTCCAACCTTATTTTCTTCTTTCTGGTGTGAGTAGCACAGGAATGTTTGGAGGATTTATTTGAAGTTCAGACAGTATCTTATGTTCTGCTCACTTTGCTGAGACAGTCTGCTTTACTCCACTGCAGTGCACTCACGACAAGGTAATAATTCTTGCCAGAAAAGATCAGTTTGAGCCTGAAAGAATTCAGATCTACGTAAAAGATTCTTCTTCTGGAGTCAGAGCCCAGTGTGAAAACTCTTAAAATAAAACAAAATAATGAAAATCTTGCAATTAAAAAAGAAATCCATGTTCCCCTGCTTGGAAAGGCAGACAAGAACTACACCTTCCTGCTTCATATTTTAGGGGTTTTTAATGCTATAGTGATCTTAGATATTATTGTAGAGATTGATAAGATAATGATAATGGCAGAATCACGTTTAACTCTCCAGGTTCAGGCTCTGGAAACCTCAAGCCAAAGTGCTAAAGGATTTTTAAAAAACTACAGAATCACAGAATCATTACGGTTGGAAAAGACCTCCAAGATCATCTAGTCTAACTGTCCCGTCCCCCTACCACCTATATTACTAACTAAACCATGCCTCTAAGTACCTCATCCAATCTCTCCTTGAATATCCCAAGGGATGGTGACTCCATCACCTCCCTAGGCAACCTGTTCTGATGCCTAACTACTCTTTCTGAGAAGAATTTTCTCCTAATTTCTAACCTGAACCTCCCCTGGTGCAACTTGCAGCCATTCCCTCTTGTCCTATCACTAGTTATCTGCGAGAAGAGGCTGACCCCCCCAGCTCACCACAACCTCCTTTCAGGTAGTTGTAGAGAGCAATAAGGTCTGCCCTCAGCCTCCTCTTCTCCAGGCTAAACAGTCCCAGTTCTCTCAGATGGTCCTCACGAGACTTGTGTTCCAGACCCTTCACCGGCTTCGTTGCCCTTCTCTCTCCTGCATGCTCTCCCTGGACAAGACTGTCCTGGCTTCAGTGCAAAGTGTTTGATCTTCTAAGCTAATTTGTAAATTAATTAAACCTCCTACCCCTGCTACTGATACAGGCTCCCAGATTTCAGGCTCTCAGAAACACTTAAGGGAAACAAATAAATCAATCCAAACCCCGCTCAGGACCGGCATCCACCCCTGAGATTACAGCTGCTTTTCTCACTCGCACACTAAGGTTTCATCTTGCCTAACTTCACATGTCACAAGCGTGGCTGTCTACCTCTGAGCTAGTTGTCTAGACACCTGTTTATAGTCAATGGAGATAAACAAGTGCTTCAAGAACCCAGTTCCCCTAATCAATTTACACGTCTGCCTTGGGAAGAGATGAGATGTGTCCCAGTTACCTGCACCTCGACACTGACTCTAAAGGAGGTGTAGATGAGCTGCGCATATGCAAACCACCACACTGTAGGTGACTCCAGTGAGATGAATTCCAGCCTGGTAGGACTCTCCTCTGGCTGATGCTGCAGGCAAGTGTCAGGACTATCCCCAAAACTGGCTAAGCATTTCTGATGGAGGCAGCCTGAAGTCTGCAGAGAAGCTTATTTGTAGTGGTGCTAATTTCTCTGCAAAGTACCAGGTCCCAGACAATGCGAGTCTGGGCCCTAATGTGTCACCCTGCAGCCTGGGAACATGTTACAAGGGCTCCTTCTTGCCATCATCTCTGTCTTGTGATGGTAGGTCCTTCTTTTAAAATTTTTTGCAGTGTTCAGAGCCATTTGTGCATTCGTTAGATGGCCCTCTCCTCAATAGCACCTTTTTAAAAAAAATCTTTTTTAACTGCCTGATTTCCCTGGTTTTGATTGCGTGTTCCCACCAGGTATCAAAAGTATTCCAAGACATCTGGTGACTTTAATTTAAATTTGGGACAACTGCAGCATAGTTCTTGGACTAATCTATAAGAGGGAAACAGGAGTTTCAGCTAAACACATCTTAAGCCTGCCTGGCATTCAGACATGTTTCCTTCTCTCTTCAGATACTGCTAGGTAATCTTCTGGTTTCCTTACTATATTTTCAAAATACCAGTTGCAAAGAGCTGCTTAAGCATGAAGATTCAAACAAAGAAAAGTAAGAAAAAGCAGAATATCTTGTTGACATAACTTACTATTCTAAGTAAACTGAATTATTGAAATTGTTGTATTGTATGAAAAGGCTTTCTAACCAAAATATTCTCTGCTAAGAGCTTGCTTTTTTTTTAATGCTGAAACAGAAACCACCAGCCTGCAGTGTCCTCATATTTGCTGTCTCTTATCCTTTACTCGTTCCCTGGTATTCTACATTGCAGTACATTTATCTTTTGGGAGGTGTTCAATACATTTTCCACTTTGCATTCTTGGACGACAAGCCATGCTCAACCAAGGAGCTTGGGTGATGCTTTCTTCACTAGGCACAGCATTTCAGTATTGGTCTCTTATACGACCATGCATTATTTTTTTTCCTGAAAACTTGGTCATCTCTATAGTAATTGTTATTTCTACTACAGGACCAAAACAAACTATTAAGTTTCCATTGTGCTGAACTTGTAAAATGCTTCTTATCTTAGAAAAAGTCCACCCATTTTCAGTACACAAGGATAGGTGCAAAGGTATTGTAATTATGGAGGGAAAAATCTTGCTGATTAATTTTTGAACAGCATAGACCTAAGGAAGTTTCTGCATGGCTGGCCAACCAGCCAGCCAGCTCCTTCTCCCCTGCCCAGTCTAGGAACAAAAGGGAAATTCCCTTGCGTGAAGTAAGGTAGTCAACTGATCCCCTGGCAAAAAAAACCCAACAGAGGACAAACATTTACCAGTGAATTTCCATTCCAGAAGTGGGAAGGAGAGTTTTCTGCAGAAATTAGAAAGGAAATCTCAGTGTATTACACCAATGCAGGACTGAAAATGGGTCCCTTTTTGTGTGAGTTCTACCCTTGCCTTTATTTGCTTACACCAGTATGAAAAGGAGTAATAGAAAAGAGACAAGAGGTAACTTAACAACCAGTAAGCAACCCTAAGGTGAGTGGACAATCTGAAAGAACCAGTAGATAAAGTCATCCACAAACTGACCAAAATAACTCTGTAGATTAAATGTACCTAGGGATATTTCCAAAATCAAAAGGGAAATACTGGAGATGAAAACATGTCTAAAAGGAGGGCTTCTTTAAGCTTGAAAGAATCTTTTTGCACTGATTCATCATACCTAATGATGCTTTGGGATACAGTTTGACATGCAAAATTTTTAATTAAATAACTTTTTTATTCTTTGATTAGATTTTTTTATTAGAGTGTTAAATCTCTTGTGTCATAATAAAGTACAAATGCTGTTTCCAAATGTAAGTAGAGGGCACGGGAGAGTTTAGGGATGACTGTCAAGAGTTATAGCTGACTATGACTGCATAGGTTTTCATACTATAATACAAAGTTGAGAGCTGTAGCAAATGATGTCTTATTATACAAGCCCAGAATTTGTAAGCTATTTGCATGAGAAATTAGCGTCATTTATATTTTTAAAAACAAACCCATATGAATTTAATCTCCTCTTCTATCAGCTCCTGTTTCCTTTGTCAAGGCAGCTTGGCAGGCAGACCAGAGGCAAATGGATTTCCACATGACCTACTTTATCTGGCAAGTTACATAAATACTTACTCCAAAATCTCAGAGAACCCATTTAAGGCACTTTGGAATGGACTTGTGAAAGAACACAAAGTCATTGGAGGAATCAAGCCATCTTGCACGTGCTTGTGGAAGAAAAATGGTAACTGAGAAGAAACCACTGTCAGAGGAGCCTGAACGCCAGTGCAACAAGCTGGAAGGTGGCACAAGCGCTGAGGCCATGTGTGTAGTTGTCACATAGCACAGCACAGCATCACCTTGCTGTTTGAAGTGTGTTTTACTCGGTGTTTTTAGTACTGTATAGCTGGTCACGGTAGCTGGTCATGAAACAGGTCCTGCTTTGAGTACAGTAGCTGGGCCTGAAGTGGCTTTGGTGCTTTAGGCAGTGAGGACAGATCCCTCTGGAGCTCCCTTTGCTGGCTGCTGTCCTGGGTGCATCCTCTTCCTGGCTTCCAGCAGCTGCTAATTGCATGCTCCTTCCCAAAAATGGGGAAAAAAACCCTCTCAGCAACTCAACTGGCTGCAAAACGAATGAGGCCTGTTGATTGTTTTCTTGCTGCTAGTAAAATAAGCAAGAGGAGAGGGTCTAAAGCTAGGGAGCCTTGTTTGAAAAATGAGGTGGCAATTCCTCACAAACACCGATGGCAAAGCTAAAGAGTGAGATTGATCCTGGCAGGCACAACGAGACCTCTGCAGCTCTTTAGGCCACTGTCAATACGCTGGCAATGCAAAGGAAACCCTTTTCCCTCCAGGACTGGCCTTGTACAGAAACACAAAAGGCCTCCATAGTGCAATTAATTGAGCTCAAAGGACCTTTATCCTCTGGGCTTCCTGAGTAACAGCATGCTGGAACAGAAATAATCTGTAGGGACACAGTGAGGGGAGAGGATGGTCATCCCCCGATGTAGGGTGACAGCAGTCCCGCAAGCAGGTGACTACCCAATTAGGGGTATTTAGCACTTGCAAGCACAAGCCATGTTGCAGGAGAATTTCAAGATGGAGCAAGCTTAATGTTGTTTAAACTTTCAGAACAAAACCAGAGCAGGATAACCAGCTGAAGCATTTGTTCTTGACTAAGATCTGTGCAACTTTTATCCTCATTTCAGGAAATTATGCCCTAGCCTAACTTAGATGAGTGTAAGGATTTTTCCACATGGAGAAACTGGCTGGGATAATTATTTCAGTTGTGTCCACTAACCTCTTTTCATAGACAGTTTTACAGCTGTAACTATGCAGACGTTAAAGAGTCAGGCCTAAATATTGTACTGTTTATGCATCTCATTAGTGCTCTTAATTGCTTTGGCTTACCCTAATATAAGATGTCTAAATTATGAACTGCAGAGCTCTGGTGGTTATGCATAGAAATCCACAGTATTCGTATTGGTTTTGCTAGCTGTGGGAAGAGAGGGGCAGCTATGTGTAGCCCTCTCTTGAGAGGATTAGTGAGTGTGTCGGTGGAACTGTGAGGGGGAAGCTGAAACGGTTATGTGGCAGGATGAACACATGCACCCCACCTCCCCCAGTTTGTCTCTGGATAGCTATTTTCAAGAAAATGAATTGACAAATGAAAATATGACAAATACGTGGAAACTAATGCTGGACTCCAGGGAAACACTGGTTTCAGCGTGTTTGAGAAGACAAATGTAATGTTTTGAAATTTGACCTCAGGGACAATTTTTGTGTCTTTGGAACCAGATAACTTGTTTGGTTGGTGCCTCTGTAGAGTCTGCCTAAGCCAAAAGACTCTGGCTTTCTTTGATTAGCCCTCAAGACATGGGTTAATTAATGGGATTTAAATGAACCATTAGATCATGCTACAACACCCTAATGCCAATGGCATTTTAGTAAGTTCACACTGATTCTACGTGTAGAACTAAATGTTCTCCAGGTTTCTAAAGGAAACTAGAAAATTTTGTGGTCTTTTCTGACACTTGGAAATGATCTCAAATTTTGAGATCCTTAACCAATGGCATTACTGGCTTAAAGCAAAGAGCTATTCTGAAACCCAGCCCGAAATCTAAGCCTAACATCACAGTTTGAGTTTGTGCTTACTGACTGCACACATCAAATCACTCTTCTACGCTTTCCAACATCTCCTCCACTGAGCCAGCTGAAATGATAATGTGCAGAAATGTATGTGAGGGTGGTTTGGATGCTAGGATTTGTGCACTTTTAATGTTGCTATAGGCTGGTGTTCAGTGGGGTTTTTGTCTTTTTTTCATTTAAATGTTTTTGGTAAAATATCTTGACGTCTTTCTTTTAGTGTTTATTAGTGCTTTACCCGTCATACCTATTATGAAAGGGTTTATGGTGAAGTTGATGCACTGATTTTAATGTCTCTAAGTTTTTACCTTTATTTTCCCTGGGATTTCTGAAAATGCCCCCCCGTTAAACCGCTATAGCCGCCGCTTTGTAACTTCTCCATGCCATATACCTCGAACAATGGCAGCGCTCCCTTCCGACGACGGCACTAGGGGGACTATTTCTCTGCGGTGGAAGAGCACTGATGCTAACCACCACCACAGTGGTCCCACGCCTGCACTTTTAAATAATCTGTAAGAACCAAAACCCAAACCCAAACTAAAACAATTTGGAGGTCTTTCCTGACAGAGCGGGAGGGACAGAGAGCACCAGAAGCGGAGAGGCTGAATGAGGTCGTTCTTTTAGATGAATAGCGTCTAGGAGTGCCCTGCATCTCTCTCACCCTTTGTTTTTTTCCCTGGTTTTGTTTGTTTTTGGGGTATTATCTGTGCGAAGCCAGACCAAAAAGCCCTGCCCCGAGGGCCCCACCGCCCGTCCCTCAGCCAGGAGGGAAAGGGGGATGAGCAAAGCCATCGGCCGCTGCGTGCATCCCCCGCCATGGGTGCCAGCGGCAGCGCGCCGGCTGGGAGCGATCCCCGCCGCCTCCCGGCAGCCGGAGCCCAGCCGGCGCCCGCCTCGCCCCCAGGAGGTGCCACCGCCGGCGGCGGGGCCGCTCCGGCACCGGGGGCTGCGGCTTTTCCCCAGGGCAGGGCAGCAGGAGCCGGCCCCGCAGCCCACCGACACGCCAGCCAATAGTAACAGCGCCGCAGATTCATAAGCTGCCGCGGGCAGTTCTAAACTTGTTATTTTTAATTTTTATTTGGGGTTTTTCGGTGGGTTTTCGGTAGGGAACGGTGCTGTGGGGCGGAGGGATTCGGGGGGCACCTGCAGCGGGGGGAGGGGGGTGCACCCACACGGGTGGGCGTTGGTTGTTCCAGGGGAGCTTTCAAATCCCCTCTCCCTGCCCCCAGCTGAATCCATCGCGGCTGTCAGGCTGGCCCCCCCACCGCAGCCTCTTAGCGCCATCACTCCCCAGGTCCCGCACCTGGCATCCCGCCTTTCCCCTCGAACACCCCAACTTTGTAACTTTTTGTGGTTTTCAAGGCAGTTTCAGGCTCCCCATGAGGCGTATGCTTTCGCAGAGGTGTTGCAGTGCAGGCTTTATAGGGCGTTTGGGGCTGTTCTTTTTTCTTTTCTGGTGTTTCCTCGCAGCCCCTGAGGCACGACTCCGCGGTGGGTTTCAGTCACCCTTTCAGCCGCGACTTGCCACTCAAATCGCCACTCACTTCACAGCCCCGTCCTTCAGAACTAAAACCAACCACCCGCCCTGGGCCCGGTGAGCCTGTCGCGGCGGGCCGGGGTCCGTCCCCCACCCCCTTTCTCTTCCGCCGGCGAACGACGGGCCCAGCCCGTCCCCTCCCCGCCCTGCGCCCCCCGCACGGCCGCGCCGCCGCAGATCCCGCCGCCCGCTGCCGCCCGCCGACTACAGCTCCCAGGATCCCTCTGGGAGGAGCCGTCCCCTCCCTTTCTCCCTCCCGGCCCTTGTTGTTTGAAAAGGCTCCGGCGGAGTTTCGGGGGGAGCCGCCGCGCCGCGGCTCCTCCGCTCGGGGCGGCGCGGAGGCCGGGGCTAGGGGCGGGGGGAAGCGGGGCGGGGAGGTGCCGCCGTTGGGCTGGCCTTGGCGGCCGGCGCTGTGGAGAAAAGTGGGTTGGGGGACACACACGACGCTGTGAATACCAGGGTAAACCCCTCCCACGCTTGCCAGAGGGAGAGAACGCGGCCCCAGCCCCGCGGCGAGACCCTGCCGCGGCCGCCCCCTTCTTCCACCGGAGGTGAAGGCGAAGGAGGCAGGAGCGTTGGCCGATCCACTCCTCCCGGCACAGGGGGAGGAGGAAGGGGAAGAAGCGATCCCGGGCTGCCGCGGCGGCCGGCGCTTGAGCTCGGCCCCGGCGGCGGGGCGAGGGGAGGGGAAGCCCCTCGCGGCCCTGCTCCGACGGGAGGGTCCCGGCGACGCGGGAGGCGGTGCCACCGACGCGGGGCGGTGGCTGGATCCTGCCCTGGGACGCCGGAGCCGAAGTTGCGGCGGGGCGGCGGCCGCCCCTGTCGTCTTTCTCGATGTTCGTGTGACTCGGCGGCGAGGAGGAGGAAGGGGGGAGCCTCCTGCCTCGGTCCTGCTCGCCGCTCCGGCTGGTTGTTGTGCGTGAGAGACAGACACACACACAGCGCTCCCCCGTCCCGCCCCTTCCCTCGCCCCGCAGCCCTGGGAGGCCGGAGCGGGCGCGGTGCTGCTGCCGCGTCTCGGAGTTCCCTCGGCCCGGCCCGGGCGCTGCTGCTGCCGGAGGAGGAGAAGGGCTGCCCCAGCGGGCAGGCGGCCCAGCCATGAGCGGCGGGGAGGTGGTCTGCTCGGGCTGGCTCCGAAAGTCCCCACCGGAGAAGAAGTTGAAACGCTACGTGAGTGCCTTCTCCCACTTGCGGTCCGCGCTCCCTCTCCCTTCCCCGCTTCTTCCCGCGGCGGGGCTCCCTGCTCGGCTCCCGCCTGGCCCGGCCCGGCCTCCCGCGCGGTCCTGCCCGGCCGGGCCCGGCGGTAGCGGCGCGGACGAGCTGGCCTCCCGGCCGCTTCCCCGTTTCGGCCGGGACTGCTGCCCGGTACGTCCCGCGGGGCTTCCCAAGCATTCCTTTCCCCCCACCCCCTTTTTTTCCCCCCTCTTCCTTTGAATTTTTTTCTTCTTTCCCCTCACTTTTCTTTTTCCTCTCCGCCCGTAAAAAAAGGGGCACCGGGCAGTCAGATGTTTCTGCCTGGCTTTATCGCCTTTCCGAGGGAGTCGGGAGAGGGAGGGGGGCGGAGTTTTCTGTCTTCCCTTTGGATCCGGTTCGGTACATATGTATTTTTAAACGTAAACACTTGCCGTCCCGGAGCTGGTGCCCGATCGAAGCAGAGGGCGAGGGGCGCCCCGTAACTCGGCTCGGCTCCTGGCGGGGGAGCAGCCGGAGCTGTTGGCCCGGAGGAGGCAGGAGCCCGGGATGCCCCGGGAGCGCTGCCCGCCGGGGCCGGCCGGGGGGGCAATCTTTGCCCTCGGGACTGGAGCCCCCAACATCGGAGAGAAGGGGAGTGGGTGGAGGAAGGGGCTGCAAGGAAAGTGCCTCTTTCTTACTTGAAGCGCAGGCTGCTGTTGCTGAGCAGTAAACACACTAGCAGGGGCTGTAGCGGGGCTGGCACCGAGTTCGAAGGAAAATGGAGCGCGTTTGCTGAGAGGGCAGATTTCGTGACAGGGCAGCAGCGTGCTGCCGGGCGCTGGGGCTCCTCCGTGCTGCCGGGGACTCTCTCAGGTCACGTAGGAGGAATGGGGTGATGCCAGGACTCCTTTCTGCTGAGCCTCTTCCCGTTGGCACCCGGGTCGCCTCACGCAGTCGGTGTCATTGGTGCAAAAAACGTTGGGCCTTTCCTCTTTTTTTTTTTTTTTTAACCTCTTCGTTTTGCTATTTAGGTGGTATTTCAATAGAAATGGCCTTTGCAGCTATCGGTGGCTTCTCTCGTTTTGTTTTCTTGAAGCAGATAAACCTTCAGGCTCATTTGAGAATCTGTGAATACGGGTCTTAATGTGACTCTTATTTTCATCTTAGTAATGAACAGCCGCAGCCAGTTTTTGAAGAACTGTTGCTGCTATGGACAGGTCTTTTTAACTGAGACATCAGCCTCTTTTTAAATTAAAAAGTAATATTTGGGATATCTCATTCTCTGGTTCCCAGTGTCGAAAATCCTGTTTGTGCAAAGGGCACGGGATCGGACTTGTGCAGAGAATGTCCTGATGGGTCACGGTAGGGCTATGCTTCTCTGCCAGATTGGCTACAGGCTGTATTTTTGGCCTATCCTCTGTGTGCATTCACAGGATGCAGCTTTACCAATATATAGGAATTAAGAAC
Organism: Laterallus jamaicensis coturniculus; assembly: GCA_022605575.1. Lineage (NCBI taxonomy): Eukaryota > Metazoa > Chordata > Aves > Gruiformes > Rallidae > Laterallus > Laterallus jamaicensis. The sequence continues at coordinate 12,837,385 of JAKCOX010000005.1, forward strand.
GGTATTAATGTTCTTAAAGTTTGAATAAATTTCCATCCTGGGCTGTAAATCACGTACAGTTATGCTGTCTGTTAGTGGGACAGAGTTGTAAGCAAGAGTTTGCCTTCCTAAATCAATACCATAAATCAGTCCCTAAACACACTAGCTTTTTTCCATGTAACTGCCCTTTCAGTGTATTTATAGCACTGCTCCCATACTGGAATAACATCAGAACCTTTGAGGGGAAAACCTTGGCTACAGCATTAGTCAAGTGGTTCCCTGTCCTAAAGAAGTAATTCCCTAGTTTTCACTTGAAAGGGAGGTCTCCTTTTTGAGGAGAAGGTGTCAGAGACACAGTACAGCAAGCTTATGTGTGCGTGACTTGGTTTAGCATCTGCATGCTTTATAGGCGATAAGGTCCCAAGTTTAAATGTAGCATATTGTTTAGATTGTTTTCTGCTTGTATAAAAAGAAAGGTGCTGTTTAGAAGACGACTTAAAAGTAAAATCCCTCCTGTGGGTCTGTAGTGCCCGATCAGTTGTAGACTGAAGGTTCAGGCTCACTTCAAAGACCTAAAAGTGACCTTGACATAGTGATTGCCATCTTCAAGCAAACAAAAAGTTGATGTACTTAAGACGATGAACTTTATCAGAGTGCACTGGCTGAAGTGTTGGCTTATGCTCTCTGTAATTCTATGCTTAGGCAAAGGCACAGGAGAGCTGTGTTTTTTAAAGCTGTATTATGCTGGTGATATTTCAAGAGGCTGTACCAGATGAAAAGATGGGAAAGTGATTTCAATAGGAAACTGTTTTTCTGCAGTGCATACTTTTCACATATATATATGGAAAATTGTAACTTCACGCTCTATTAGCTTTTGCTTGCAAGTGTTGGGGCAAATCCAGGTTACCATCTGGGAAGGGAGATAAAAAGTCTGAAATTGCAGTTAAATATGGTTTCAGTTCTTAGGAAGGGTGAAAAGGAGCACTTTGAAGCTAGTACGTAGACATATGTTTCACAGGGACTTCAATTTTTAGTTCGAAACAGTTGGAGATGGTATTAAAGCTAGCTTGCAATCATTTTGAGGCTAAAAAAAGAAAAAAAAAAACATTGACCCTGTCCTGCAGGTGGAAAAATCAGTTTTCCTTGAATATATGCCGCATACTGTGGATGTTTTCTCCCCTTAAAAGTAGTCTTTCTTGTTCATGTGGATTTGGTACAGAAGTAATTTTTTGGTAACCACTGGTACCTGGTGGTGGTTCCCTGGAGCTGATGGTCAGAACGGTTTGGTGGCTGGGATGGACATGTCACTTACAGTAGTGGAGCTCTGGGGAAAACACAAGTTATTTCTGGTGTGGGATGGGGGCCTAAGATGGGATGTGGGTTTAGTAATGAAGAATGGTAAAGGAGCCAAGACTAAATCTTGATGGGTCCCTGTGGTCTATACACAAGTGCATGATTGAACTTGTTTGTGTGTAGGGATGGAGGACTGCTAACTTTCACAGCTTCTGCTACTCTCTATTATTTCCTTTCCTTGCTTGTTCTGTTGCCTTCAACTTTGCAAATGTTTACTCCCTTACCTTAACCTACTATATATTTTCTTCTCTGGTCCCCTTAATTTTAAGGATTTAATTGGAAACCCCTTTTCTCTCCATCTGTCCTTTAAAAAGTCATAGTAAGCCTTGGCTTCGTGGTTTTCTGCTGCGTTGCAGTTCTGCTGTGCACGTGCCAGTTAAAATAGCTGATTCTTTGTGGTAGCAGCATAGAGGATCTTTACTGGCTTTATGCTAAGAAACCACCAGATATTTAAACACAGCTGTACTCAGTAAAGCAAGGAAGGGAAAGACAGAGGGAATGGGAATAAGTCTTCTAGTTCCAGCATTGGTGACTGGATTACGGAACTTGTTTTGTAGAAAGTCTGCTGATGGAACATGGGCATTCTAACATGTCCTCCTTAGAATGAAATACTTGTTGTTTGATAAAAGTTAAAGCTTCATCAAAAACATTTTTCAAACTATATTGGGAAAGGAAAAAACACTTTTTTTGGTATGTTGGTTCAGATTTTACTGTATCTGAAAGGCTTCTCTGTGCATGTGAGAGCTCATGAGATCACTTTGAAAGTGAATTAGGAAACCTTCATTCATTCTGATGTAGTTACAACTAAAAATCCTTCAGTTACTTGACTCTTCCAAGTGGTCATCCATTTAATTACTCAAAAGCAAAGGGCTTAAAATGAGCAAAAGTCCTGATCTCCCCAGGACGTATGGGGCAATGATACAATTCAGACAAGGCTGCATGTAGCATCCCCTTACTTTGAAGTTCTCAGTTGTACGTGGTGGCTGAAGGAAGTGCTGAACTGTTAAGCTAGCTATAGATGTGTGAACTCTAGGCTATGATAGTTACAGAAGCAATAATGTAGAATATTTTACTGTGGCTTTGTTTGGCAGTTGCTTGTTGGCACTAATCACATAGGTGCCTCTTCTGTCTTGAGTAATGCTTAAACTTGCTAAGATATGTAATGGTGTTAAGAAATGTTTTATTCAGCATAATAGTTGTAATCTGGTAAAAGCTGCAGTGCCTGACACAAGCCCTTTTTCTGGAAGACACATGTTTGTGTTAAAGTTGGGGGGTTTTTTTGTGTGTGTGATCTTGCATGAGCATAGTGAGCAAATTTAAGAAGCCAGTTGCTTTACAAAAAAAAACCAAACAAACCCAAACACATGATGAGTTTGTTTGACACCATTCAGTGCCGTCCCTGTAGTCCCTGGGTCAAGTTAAGTCAAGACAGATGAATATCGTCAAGTATTATCCTACTATTCTGAACTTGATTGGGCAGTTGCTCCTCAAGGAGCTGCTGAAGACCTTGTGGTAATCAGTGTTTGTGCAGAAATCTTCCCTTCTGGAAGGAATTCTGTCCCTTCCCTCTTGCTACACACCGTGCAGGAACCAGTATTTTCACTTTGGATCTTTTTAAACCTGAGTTAGTAAACCCTAACCCATGAATTCGAAAGCATGACTAAACACAGTGCTTTTGCTGATAATAGAAAGAAGTTGCTAGCTGAAGATACTGAAAAGATCTCAGGTATGACTTTGGGGGTATACCTGCCTGCTATGCTTGCTGTTTGGGTGTAAGTCTGGCTGGAGGAGTGTGGAACTCAGCAGACAGGTATTTATCATCTTTGACAGGACATTAGCGGTTGGTGTTGACTTTGCTGCCGATGCTACAGCACTGTCAGGGCTTGACCTATGGTGCGTGCTCTGAATTGATTACAGGTGGATGGTGTCAGGGTAGATGGTTTTAAGAGCAGGCAACAGTGTATGAAGCAGGTTAAGAAGTTTAATGCGCATGTACTAGGTGAGAAGTCTCCTCTGCTTGTTATTCTAGTTTTCATTTAATATACTGTGCTGATGTACACTTGATTTAAATGTTTCTGAGCTTAGTTGGTCAGACAGTCCCTGGACTGCTTGAATGCTTCTTTTCTTGGTCTAGATACGAAAGTGGGAGGCTCAAGTACAAATTGTTGCGTTCATCTTGAAGTGCCCGTGAGCTGCTGGATGTGAAAAATAAGTCAGATATTCTTGGTATGAATGTTTTTTCATAGCAGTTGTTAAATAGTAACCCTTAATTTGGGACCAAAATAGCTGAGACATGAGGAAATAAGTCCAATTCTGACTTTTTGTTGTTTTGAAGATCATTCTCTTTGGATTTGTAGCTTATGGGTACCCTTTCACTAATCTGTCTTTTGATGGGTTAATAAGATTTGGAGCAGCTAATCACAGGGGATAACAAATCAGTGAAGAGCTAACAGGGAGAGCAAGTGCAAAACCAGATGAATGTCTCCTCCTTTCTACTTAGCAGCAGCTGCTCCTCCATGTATGCACTAAGTCTTGCAGCATTGAGCATCGGTATAAGCCGTACATGTACCACCCAGAGGAAATAATGAAATACCATTAATTTAACTTCCAGTTATAGGTAGGTGATCTTGTTTTGCGTGCCTCTTAAAATCAATCACAAACCCAAAGCAGCTCTGAAATAAATGTGGATTGGAGATACTGAGAAAAGAATGTTGTTCTTGGACAGTTTAGCTAAAAAAAAAAAAAGCATAGGCTTTGACTGTCAAAATAACCCATCAGTTCTTGAGGCTATTGGTTGATGAGGTCACTCTTGCAGATAAATAATCCTTCCATTTTCATTCTTTTTTTGGTTTTCATCAGTCCCTTATTTAGAAAGAGGAAAGTAATGGACTTGAAACTGTTTCCAGTGTTCTCTTTATCTCTCTTTAATTCTAAAAAAATCTTGGAATGATGCCTTGGACACTTCTGAGGCATGGATTTTTTGTCTTTTTTTTTTTTTTTTTACATGTCTTTTGGGTCAGATAATTAAAATCAAAAGTAATGTCTTGGTGATGTTCAGAAGGCATTTATTTCCTATTAAGCTTGGCACAAGGCTTTGATAGAAGTCTTGGCAAAAAGCAAGAAGAACGTAGTGATTCAAAATGTAAGAATTTTAAGGGAGAGTAATTTTGTGTATTGTAGACGGTTTTGGCTTGGGTATCTCCTACTTCTTTAGTCTCAGTATCACCTTTTTCTAGTCTACAACCAAATGTCACCAAACTATGTTGAGTGACATATTTTCTTAGTTAGTACAACTTAGTACAACTGCTGAGGTGAAAATTTTGTTCCTATGTATAGCAAATAAAGACAAAGCAAAGATACATCTCCTTTATTTTGTCTTGACACTTTTTAAAAATGACCATAAGATTTTCTGTATTTCAATGACTAATTGTTTTATTGCAAATAGAAGCAGTCCCAACTGTTGCAATTTAAGAGCACTGTTTCATTAGGAGAGACAGACTTTGTCACGCAAATTACTTGAGCAAGGCAGGCAGAAAGGGATGATCCTGTTAAGGCAGGTATGTGTTGTGTACAGGTGAGTATTGTTAGTCCTATGTCATTTGCTGCTGTCTTAGAGGCTCTAATGTGAATGTATGTCCTCATATGTACAAATAAGTATTTCCATGGCAGTACAACATCTGTCTGTTTTGGGGTTGGTTTTTTGGGGTGGTGAGGGGGATTCTGCCTTCTCCAGACAAAAACTAATGTATTGTTAATTCTCAATTCCCCCGTTATCAATTCTGATTAGGCTGTTGCAGTTGGTCTTTTATGAATTCCCTGGCATGTTTATTTTAGCAAAAGTGCCCATAGCTGTACAACTAGTGTTAGCTTTGCAAATATTGCTCAGTGCAATATGCTAGTTGTGTTTTTGAGCTTTAAAAAAAAAAACAAACCCAAAACCCAGCTTCCACTGTCAGGTGAGTTATTCTGTTTTTTGTGTTTGCTCTAGCTTCCTGCTGCTGACAAAAGTTTTCTTTCGTGTGATAAAGTTCTGAAGCTTTTTGAAACATGCCACACTGCTTTTCCTTGTACAAAATAATCTAATGATATGTAGTATCTGACTGTCTCCTTAGCAGTATCCAGTAGGGAAGTGTTTATAAGGTAATTCAGTTTCTTTCATCTCTCAAAGTTAACTGTTGAACTCTAGTTGTTGGTTTTTTTTTTGAAACTGAGGCGAAGGAATACATTGAATAGCATTTTATGTGCCAGAATTACAACTTTAGTATTAAACACCCTGAGGTTACAGTGACACATTTTTTCCTATTTATCCCCCCCTCCCCCCCCAGGTAAATGGCAGTTATTTGGGGTAAATGACAGCATGATAGATGTCTCTCTTGGGACAGGTGGTACAACATGTAATTAAAAAATAGCCAGGCAGTTATATCTCTGTGGCATGTGTATTATGCATAATATCTCTTCACAATAACACAAATAATTTTGTTTCAGAGCATACCAAGAAAAAGAGGTGGCACTTCTGCTAGGAGGCTGTGCCAAGTTAGTGCACTAGCTTGTCACTTAAGGACAATTGAGTTTAGGCCCCATGTCAAGACATGAATTAAATGAAACATTTTTGCTCTGGAGTGGCTTACTGGCTGAGTGATGTAAAAAAAAAACAAAATTCAAACAAACAAAACCAAACAACAAACGGATGCTTTTTCAGGAGCTGTGCTTGTTCTTTTCTTTGAGAACTTCCAGGAAGCTAGCAGGAAGGTTTGTCTTTTCTCCTTTTAAAAAGCAGGTAACCTTTGTCTTCTGCTGAACACTGTTGAGCTCCGATGAGGCATCTTGATGTGGGGCTGTGAGGGCAAGGCCAGCGACTATACCTGGTGGTTAGCTATGGTGGCAGGCTATTGGGATGACCTTGCCTTGCAGGAGAAAGGCAACCTTCTCTCTCTGTTTACCACAGCAGAGTTTTCGAGCTGGCTAGCTGGTCATGTGTGGCTTGTCCTGCTGCTTTATAAGTGAAAACAATGCCAGATAAACCCTCCGTGGTACTGGAGATAGTGGCTGTCACAAACTAAATCTGCTTCCCCACCCACTTCCCAGCACAGCCAGCCTTGGGGCAGGGTGATGGCAGATCTGCTGCCTGCCTTCCTCCGGGGTAAGCCTGTCTCCACCCCAGGAGGAATGCGATGGGTTTCAGTGGTGCAGGCCAGCACGTTCCTCCCTCAGTGGTTACAGCTACGGATGGGCTCTTCAGTATTTTTGCCTTAAAAGAAAAGGAAAAAGCCACCCTGAAACCCAACACAAAAATAGAAAAAAAAATTGGTTTGTTTTTCTGTGTAGTCTGGGATTTGAGATGTAAAAGGAAAATGAACCTTCTGGGGGTGTTTATTGCTGTCAGTAGGAGTTCATGGTATTAGATTTGGGGTGTTGAGTAGGACTATAGGAAGTATTCAAATGCAGTACCCCTGCCTTCAAATAGGCCTTTGATGCAATCAACACACAAATTACAGTCCATTTGGGAGAACTATTAAAAGGTTAAATACACACATGGTGTCAGATGGAAAAAGGATTTGAAGTTTTAAAATGTAATGATAGCCAAATAGAAAAAAGAAGCAATTCTGAAAATAGTGTGTCAGTTTGTCATTTTCCCTTTGTATGGAGAATAACTGCACTGAGTCACGTAATATACTAGACAAATGTACCCATTCACACTTATTGCATGTTTCTTTTACAGTTTCCTGACGTTTGTGTTTCCAAGTGGATTCTCAAGCAGGATCCGATGTAGTAGTGAAGCTGCTCCTGGTTTTGGGGTGGTGCTTTGGTCCTTTGGAAGGACAGCTTTTTGAAACCAGTCATTAATTGTTAATCCTGATCTCCTTGGAAGTCCACATACGGAATCTAGAAAACAGTTATGATTTTCAAAAAGCCAAACATTTGTCATCCTTAAAATCAGCAGGGGATTCCACGGGGGCTTGGAGAGAATCCCCCAGCTCTAAGCATGAGTGCTTAAAGACCTGGGATGTGACAGAAGGGGACTTCTAATATGTAACCAGTTCCTTTGGTTCACTTAGCGGATCCAGTGTTTTCCTACTTCTGCTGGCATGCTGAAAGTGTCAGAGGTAGGCTATGGGCGTGAGCCCATCTGACAGTTCTGCTTTCCACGAAGGTAGTGATCTATATGAACCTGATATGAGATTAAAGCCACAAACTGATGAAAAACTTACCCTTTTGAATATATAATGTGTCATATAATTTGGTGATTACTTGTGGTGCTCTTCATTAAAGAAGTGCTTCTTTATTTCAATTACGTGTTATGCTGCATGATGTTCTCATGGTGGCATTAGATAAACTTTTTGTATACAAATTCCTTTCCTGTTGCCAAGGGAGATACCTTAAACCTACTCTCACACTTGTTAAAGTTATAACATTAAGTGGATCTTCCTGAATCTTGCATGTTCTAATGCATTCCCATTTCTGTTTCCACACAGCTATTGCTAAAATTATTCACATCACGCTGTGTAGGTGAGTTTTGCAGTCTAATGACTTGTTACTCAGTGTGAAATAATGCCCTTAAAGCTCAAAGCTGAGGTCATGTCACGCTCTTAGTTATGACCTACCTAATGTCTGCGTGCACAAATGAAGTTAAATTGCATAAGCTTGTCAGTGCTATGACAAATAAGTTATTCTTTGCTACTAAAGGTCTGTCGGCAGACAGAACACACTTACACGCACTCAGGCGTCAGTCATTACTAAGATAAAACCTGTGTTCTCCGTTCTGGAGTTTTGGGGAGGGGAAGGGAGAAATGGGGTGGGAGGCGAAGATAAAAAGTGCACAGTGGCATTCAAATGACTCATTAGTGTAAATTGGGAAACTTAAACCTGGTTTCATCCCAGGGTAACTTTGTCCTAGGACGAGTAGTTACGGAGTTTTCTGCTATGGTGTGTACTTGGGTGCTAAGTTAATTTATTCCTTTGCATTTTTTCCTTGACCTGGTGGCGTCTCTGAATCTCTGCAGCTCCAGGGGAAAAAAAACAACCACCAAGACAGGAATTTGTTGTCGGATTTATGAAGAGTAGCAGGAAAATCTTTATACTGATTATATAAGGGAGGCACCATCATCATTACATAAATTTGATAGTGTTCTTCGGTGGTGTTTTCTTACAGTGGAGCCCTGACTGATTTACAGTAAAATCTTGTTTGCTGTTTTAGCCTTGGAATCGGCCTGTTAATTATGCAGACTATTGCTGCAGTTGAACAAAACTAAAACTTGTGCTAGATATGTACTGCTGAGAGTCTATCTTACAAACTGTGGAGGGGAGGTGCCAAGTCGTAAGCAACACTGAGGGATGCTCGCTTGCTTCCAACAACTGCTGGGAAGGCAGCGCTATTCCCATCAGGGTGCTTCTGCTTACAGGAAGAGGTTTTTCTGTCAGTCTTTGCAACCATCGTTTGACAGAACTGAAATACGTTTCCATCTCCTTTAGCTGGCTGGAAAATGCGCCTTCTTTCTGTCTGCCTCGGGATTCTTTGCTTCTGGTGGCTGTTGTCTAAAGGAGGGCAGATGGAGTGCTCCTCTCCGCGATGTCTGTTTGCTTAAACAAAACAGGGAATAAGGATGACTGTGATCTGTCCTTTCCAACTGCGAGACTGAACTGGACAGATGTTTCTTACTTAGTACTAAGGAGGAAAGTCCCTGGCTAGCAGCTCTAGGATTAGGGTTAAAAGGTGAAGGAGTCCTATGGGGGCTGCCTCCTGTGGTGATCACATCAGCCCTGCACAAGTGAGAGAGAAGATCCAAGACTTCTCTCATGTCCTCTCCTCCTCCTTCCTTTCATTGCAACGATTTAGTGTTTATTTTCCTACTTCTAAATTGCATAATTTAGCCCATCCTGTCACTTCCTAATGTCTGAATCATAGGTACTTCTTCCTGCTGGCAGTAAACAAACATTTTACTCCTGGCACCTTTCCAAGTGTTGACATTGTATTTATGAAGGCGGCAATGGTGGGGGGTGTCCCTCTGGCAGTGTGCTTGGGTAGCTAATTCACTTGTGCACAGGCTGGACAAGCTGCTTACTACATGTTTCTGTGGGCAGCTGATTTCCTTCTCTATCCAATCTTCCGCATCTAAACTGATGGAGCTGCTTGGTTGGTGGGGACAAGCAGGTGAATGGTAGCAGGTGATTAAAATAGAGCAGAAGCAGTGGGTTACAAGCTTCTGAAGTAGTAACTAGGTTTCCTTAAGTCTTCCTGCTGTTGGTGTTGCCTCTCCTTCTCTGTCATACCTTGCATGTAGGTATGCTGCTGAGATACATGGTGTCTGCCGTCTAACCAGTCGCTTGTGGGAAGCACTGTCTGGCCTAATGCTAGGGCTTTGCTCATTTTTTGGATTCTTTCACTGCAAGGCAAGCAGATAACACAGGGCACTTTGGGACATGTGGTCTGCCTCCATCAGCCTGCTGGACCTCTGAAGCCATATCTGTGAAAACTGCTTTTCCTATTGCTATTCTTATCTCTAAGTTTTGAAAAACTAATTTTCTTTTTTTAATTGTGACTCCAGAATGATTCGTAGAAGACACAGCTGATGCCCATGGGGACTCCCCACCTCTCCTGATGCACATGTACATGCTTTTTGTTGGCTTCTGTCCTTTATGGGGAGAAATTTGTCAGGAATTGTGATAGAGCAGCCTCACAGGCTGCCACACACTACAACTGCTATGCTGCAGCTACATGTGGAACTGCTAAATGGGTTTTACTTAGTAAATGGAGGCAGCAGAGGAAAGATCCAGTCTTTGTTTTGGCAATTTTGCATTTGTACCTTCCCCTCCACCTGTGCTTCCTCACTTGCCTCACTTAGGACAGACTTGATGAGGTAAGAACACCCTGAATGTTACACAGATTTCTTCATCGTGCTCTCTTGTAAAAAAGAGAGCACAAGTACCTTATAGAATCATAGAATATACTGAGCTGGAAGAGACCTGTAGGGATCATAAAGTCCAACCTTGTTTTGAACAGTTACAACTTACATTGATGTTTCACTGTGGTGCATATGGCATGGGGAGCATGTTCTCCATGAAGGTGACGTAGGGGAAAAAAAGAAAGAATTGGCAGGTTGTGCCAATAAAAGAAAGCAGCACAGTTGCTGCTTTGCAGCATCGCTTCATACCGATTTCGGAAGAGAGAGTTGACGCGAAGAACCCTGCTGCTACATGCTGCAGGAATGCTTTGTGTTCCAGTTTCTCCTGGCTGAGGCTGCGTACGCACAGGGGCATGGGGTTTTCCCTTGTGCCATTTGTTCTTGTCTGATCAGTTAAACCAAAGGATGAATTTCCACAGAAAGATAACTTTGAGAGATTTTGGACCCGGTAGCTGATCTTAGAAGCTGTGAATGTCTCTTGCCATCACCTACTTACACAGTTTGCCTGCGTGTAATAAAAGAGTTTACGCTTCTTTCCATGATAGTGGGAGGACTTACTGATCCCTATGGTTGGGGTTGAAATGAGTTTTCTCTATTTGGAGTACGAAAACAGTTTTCTTGGGGGTGCTCTTTGGATAACGAGAAATGATAGGCAATTGGGAAGAAAGAAGTGTGATGGAAGATGGTAACTTGTTTCTAATATATCCTAGTCCAACCTATTTCTTAAGAACACTGTACCGTGTGGGAACTGAATGTGGAAACAATTGCATGAAGATGTTACACGCTTTTTCAAATTCTTTAAATAGTACACATTCAAATAAATGCCATGCTAAAGAATGTAAAAAAAAACCCCAAAATTTTGTGTCCTTTGTACACTGTAGGGTGAAAGTTTTTTGCTGAATCAGAAGCAAAAATGTGAGGGTTGGGTCCTGTAATTATAGTATTACAGGACCTGTCTTCTATTGCCTTTAAATTAAAGCTTGTAGTATAAAGTTTTTCTGGTTAGAATGAAGATAACGCTGACCAAAGTATAATGAAACCAAATGTTTCAATCATTTGCATTACTCAAAGTTGCCTTGTAATATTCTGCAGTACTATTTTATCAGTTTTAGGCAGGAAGTGTCACCTGGGCATGCAGATCTTTCGTTTGAACTTGAGGTTATTAAATTGTACTCTTTGTGTTGAATTTCAGTGATTGCATTATTGGTATTCATTTAAGGAGATGACAGTCTCTCCTCCTCAGAGGATGTCAGGCTTTTTGTTTCTTTAAGAAGCTATGAGTAGTATTGAAGTCAAATCTGGTGGAGGGCTGTGGGATTTTTAGCAAATATTTAAGCAGTGCTTCTGCGAGTTGCTTGTGGGATTCCAGTGTCTTAATTTAAAGTGCAAATATTTCTCTAGGCAACTGAACTGCACAGCCTTACCTTGCTATAAAACACCTTTATAGTGTTATGAGGAAAAAAATAATTCACACTAAGCTTTATACTAAAACTTGCAACTCTGTGAGCAGGCATAAGCCAAGAAAATGGTTGAGACTGTAGTAGAAACATGCTTTCCCACGAAATAAAATCCAGGGATGTAACCACTTTAATTGTGCAATAAATTATCATAAATGTGATGTCATGGTCTCTGCAACTTTCTGATGGGGTAGTCCGATTTTGAAATCAACCAAGTAGTGAATAACAAGCCTCTGAATTGGCCCAGACAACGGCAGACACGTCTGCACCATTTGGGGAAAGCAGTCATCTCCTTAGAGAATTAAACTATTTCAAAATAGAAGTTGTTGACTCAATGTGTTAATCTTGGCTTTTCACAAAGAAGTGCAGCGTCCCACAATGATTAATTTTATTTTTTTCTTAACAGATCCCTAAACTACTGGCAATGTAGGTAGAAAGAGATGCATTGGAAGAAAGTAGTTGTTCCTCTGAACTGCAGTTACTCCCCAGTAGCATTCACACAACTTCTTACTCGTCTGTGGAAAAAGGTCCCCAGATGCAAATGTGATTACAGGATTGTAGCTTTTGATTTACAAAGATAGTTTCACAGACTTGCCCAAGGGTTTATTGTGAAGATTAGGCAGAACCAAACTGATCTTAAAGGTTTCAGTAGCATAATTTGGAAACCTTGTTTGGGGTAATTATTCTAGGTGATAACAAGGACGTACTGCTTGAACTCTACTTGTGTTAGTCATGTATTATCTTAACATACAAAGGCAGAATGAGAGAGTCCTCCAAGCTTGTTACAGTTCTGGATTAAAAATTTAGTATTGTTAATGAAATTATTTGAAAGAACATGCTGAAATTCCACTGAGTGTGGTAAAACTTACCTCAATCTCCAAATAAGTATATATTCTAAATATAATAAAGCACAATGTGTATTTTTCAGCTTCTACCGTGACCTCTTAGTGTGTATATAGTAATTAAAACAATTTAACAGTTTAGAAGTTAGTCATGTGCCAACAAAGGGTATCTTTTTGCTTTCTTAATACGAAATCTTCACACATATCCTTCTACCCTTTAGGCAAAAACCTGGGTAAATAAATAAGCCTTGTAGTATGCCAGGAGGTCATCTGTAAGGGGGAGGCAGGAGCAAAATTCAGAGCTAAGACTCTTCCCAGAAAACTCTGTACTAGCACATCCCTGTGTTCGGGAAGCCACAGCTTCAGTCATTCCTCATGACTTTAGCAGATGTCTGCAGAGGCCTAAAGGTGACCTTTTCCAAGCTGATTCTTGTGTCAGTAGTTCATTCATTCTTTATGTCTTTCCCGTTTCATCTTTATTCACTTCAGGAATAATCAGTAACTGCTTGTTTGATCTCTTGTATTTAGCCCTGTGACACTATACCCTCCGACTCTGGTAACTTGATTCATGTCTCCACTAAAAGGTAGTAGTCTTTTTTACTTTTTTTTTTTTTCTTTTGGTCTTCCTTTCCTATGGGGATCTGCAGGTTCTAGGTTAGTTTGTATCTCTTCATCCATGGCTGCCTTCCCGCAATCATCTAATGTAATCTTCATATCGATGGCGAGAGCTTTAGTCTGTCTGCTCTGAAGTGCTGCCTCTTCTCCTCTGACTTGTCTTCTCTGTGCTGCTGTCGCTAAGTTTTGCTACCAAGTGAAGCATATCTTCTGCTTTCTTGGAAGTCACCTTTGCAGTTCACGTTCTCTGCTCCTTTAAAATACACCTGCATTTTCCTCACGATTAAGTCTCTTGGCCACAACAGTTGCCTTCTCCAGGAATAGATGGCATGGCCCAAGTTCGACGTTAGGTGGGCACGTAGACTTCTAGGCAGAAACATCTATAGCTGGTGGTGGGTTTTTGTCAGATGTGCTAATCATGCTGTATATCTTTTAAGTGCAACAACTGCTTTCTTCAGAAGTTTGTGAAATTTGGACTATTTAGAGGTTGTATTTAAGCCTTTCATAACTGCACTGTACGTCTAGAGGGACTTACATCTCGTTCTTAGTGCTGTAACGGATGTATCTCTTAAGCTCTGTGCGAAGTTTGGGGTGAACTGATGCAATAGTTTTCTGAACTGTAGAAGTCAAGTATGTTTTTCATTCAGTTCTTAATTAAGGCTATTTATTTTATTACATCTACTAAGGGTTTATAGGATATTCACTTGTGTATTTGTATGAAATGCTCTGTCTAGAAGAGTGAGGTTTGGTTGTAGACAAGGGGGATGTTAGCACTGAATATACTTGTTACTCTGGGCATGTTATTTTTTGACATGGTATTATTTGTCATACTTAAATATTACAATTCTCATTCTTTCCCAGACACACGCATTAAATGGACTTGCGCGCCTTACATCACAAGAACTGAAATAACTGTTTTTGCTGTTTTTCTTCTGTCTTCCATCTGAGATGGCACATTACTGAGGGAAGGATCTATGGACATTGTTTTCAGGACAGTTCATGCTGAAAAACTGTCGCATCTCTCTTTGCTTGGAAAGCATGTAGCAGGCTTTAAACATAATTGATCTTTTATTAATCTAATCTGAGTATATCAAGAGATTCCTTTGTAGCTAGTATTTGACCTATATGGAGATCCATTAAGGCTGAAATGGTTTGAAGTTGTGTCTAGAAAAAACTGACAGAATCCAGACTGGAGACCATGGGAATTATCTGTGCTCTGTTAGAAGCACTGCCAAGATAAGCTGCTGTCTTGTGTATCAGCCGTAAAGTTTCTTTGTGGTCATTCTCCAGTGAGGACCCAAATAGCATACATGATTCAAATTCCCTCGAGATAGGAAGCAAACACAAATGTGAAAGCCAACTGCTGAAATAATGCATTTTTTCCACTAAAACCCAAATTTTCTTTTGTTGGATGATCTCGCTAATAAAAATACATTAAACAAAACAAAAAACCCAACAGAACACCCCCCCAAACCAAACATGAAGCCAGGAGAATGCACCACCTGAAAAAGGTAGAGGGCTTTGGAGAATTTGAGTGCTTCCTATAGCATTAACCTTGTCTTCCTTGGCCAGAGCCTCTGCCAGGTATGTTTTTTCCCAACCTGTGTCAGGCAAGTCTGAAGTGATTTGGAGCTGGCAGATATCTTTTAAGTACTGGTAGTCTGTTCTCATGGATGTTTAAAAATTATGTGTGACAAAATAGAAATAACTGTTGTGCACAGGATGGAATCTCCACATCTATCCCAAATTGCTGTCATGTAATTCGAGCCACATCACCAGCGTCCTGCACATACCGATGTAGTTCTGGGTACCAGAGGCTGCTGCTGATCAAGTTAAAACTGATCAGCCTTTATGGCTGAGTTTTGCAATGTCTCTGCTTGGGGGGAAAAGATAAAACGTTCTGCATATAGATGTGAAAGTAACCTGGAAGTGGTCAAGAGCTGTTTGTGCACTCTTGCAGTTGTTCTGCAGCATCTCTGCAAGGTATTCCTGGAATGGGTGGGTGGGGGTGTGTGTGAGTGGGATGGAGAAGATGGTGACTTGTTATTTTCTGATCCTGCTAACCTGCAGCGTTCTTAATGGGAATAACTGGAAATGAAGAGGCTACTCAGGTGTAATGAGGTTTAACTAATGTTACCAATGTTTCAACTTGTTCTACTGCATGTTTGCTCTAAGGCTTGTTTACGTATTGTATAAGCCAAACTCGCCTGTCTTGTTAGGTGAGTGCGGCTGAAGTCTGTAGAGCTACGTGAATATACTGTAATATCTTACATAGCATTAACAAAACATGCCCCTGTGGTATGACACATTAATGGCATCTCAAATCTATAGTCTTTTGAGACAAGCCTCATAATGGTGATAGCACTTTTTTTGCAGGTGGGGAATCAGGCATACTCAGGAAACAGCCTTACCATTCCCATTTATTTAGAAAAAAATTAAGGGGAATGGGGGGCAGGGCCCAAGACCCTAAGGGAGGCAAATGGAAGTTTCAGGTTTTCTTCTTGATGGTCTTTAGGCTTATTCTGAGACAAATTTAAAATGTTTGTATTAATGGACAGCTTTTATCAAACCAGGTGATGTTTAACAACTCTACCCTCACCCACCCCAATGCTCACTGCCTTCTTGGTTTCTTGGTGAGCTCTTGGAGCTCACTGTAGGAATATTTTCAGTATTTTATATAACATAGCTACTACGAACAACTAATTTCACGCTAGATCTTCTCAGTGTAGTAGCCATTCAGCACACAGTTTCAATGCTAAGTAAAATTCTTTTTCCTCTTGGACTAAGCTTAATGAGTTAATACTAAGCAAAATTTAGTGAAGAATTTTTCCAGTAAGCCAGTTAATCAGAGCTCTACTGCATGTTGATTGGTGTTCTGTTAAATAGCGTAAGACCAAAGAAGTCTGGTTTTGAACCAAGTTCTGCGATTCATTTTTTGCCAGTTTTGCTGGAGAGAGCTGCTTCAGCTGTAAACTCTGGTATGTCATAAAAGCTGGCATGTATTTATGCTTAGAATTGCTTTTTGTTGTCTTGTTTGAATGTCAGCATGTAACATTTGTGTGTCTAAGATCTCGAAGTTTCTTAAACAAGAAAGTTCAAGGTTCCAGTGAGAGGGTCATATTGCAAGTGCTGTCTAGATTAATTGAAATATCTCATTATAACCCATTGATTTAATGACCTTTATAGAAAACCCATATCATAGAGCAGAAATATTTGACTGTAATTTCTGTCAGAGTAAAAGAAGATATTTTAACTTTAACCTGAAAATAGTAATAAGATTTCTTCATAAGACTAAAAATGCAGCTCCACTGAAGCAAAACACTTCTAGGTTATTTTTTGCCTTCTGTTTTACCCACTTGGAAGCACAGCTTCACAATCTTGGGGTTCCTGAGTTTTATGATTTGATGGTTTGCTTAGGCCAGATTGTCCAGAGTTTTGCAGGGTCACTTAAAACAGAGATAGGATGCATGTGCTCATGTAGAGCTTTACTGTGTGGGTTGTATCTCAGTTTTTCCGTGCAGTTATCTGACCTTCTTAATCTGTGTTACTGGAAGAAGGCTTGTGCAAAACGCTGGCTTTTATAACATGAGAGGTCATGACCCATGGTGATTTTTAACTGGAAATAATGGCTAGAAGGGAAGATGCTCCCTTTATTTGAAACTTTCCAGTAGGTTGTTTTTTTAATAAATTATTTCCGTTTTAGTCCAGTTGTTCTGAGTGTCATGTCTGAAGACTGCCGTTTCTTACTACACTGATGCTAGCCCAGTTCTTGGCTACCATAGTGACAAAAATCTGGCTTTCCCCTGGGATCCAGAGATGGTGGTGGAGTCAGTGAGGAGCTTGGAGCACTGTGAAGATGCTAGATTTCACACTTTTTTATTGTGCTTTCTGATACTACTTTGTGTCTTGGGTGGAGGAGTCTGCAGGCTGAAGTTGAGCCTTGAAGTAAATGAGGTTGTGAGTAGTAAACTTCTCTGGAGCAGAATAGATTTGTATATCTAGCAAACTGGAGGTTGTAGAAGAATTCCTTGCTGCCCTTACTGCCTTAAAATGAGAAGATGTGGAGAAGAATTAAATAATGTCAACTGAGTGCACCACAGGTGATTGGATGGCCCTGTATATTTACATTTGACTTATTATAGTAGAGTCATTCTTCTTCATCTTCTAAAATTAGCAGAGCACAGCACAATTATAATACTTTCATGCTCCAGGATAAGCTTTGCATTTCATTAGTTCATTGGTTCTTATTTATGCTACGTGAGTTCAGGAAGAAAAATGTTAAACTGGAATAACTTGTTTTGAAAGTTCAGTACAAGTGTGTGCTTTCTTCATCGCTGATTTTGAATCTCCCACCTCTTCTCTTAATGTGAAAGTCTGTTTGCCTTGTCCTCTATGCTAAGTTGTAGACTTTGCCATGGAGCAGCATCAAAGCGGTGCATTTGCCTTCAAACGCATCTATGTAGTTGATGAGAAGTTTCCAGTTGACACCCCACTAAATCTCCTGGTCTTTTCTCTTACCCCACACAAATATTTTTAGGGCAGGATTTAGTGGTAAAAATAGAAACAAGTTTGAAGCACCTTTACCTTGCTTATGCCTTCCCTTTGAAATCGGTGTTCCTGTGTCTTTGAGGCACGGTGACATTTGTCGCCCAAAGGGTGGACGACAGGCCCGCAGCACTGTGCTGGGAATAGCTGCTGCTGTCCAACAGGCAGCTTCCTTCTCATACATTGTGGCCATCCATGATGGTGAAGCGTGGGGCTTTCTAACCATTTTGAGAAAAAATTTGGTTGATAATCCGAGGGCAGTGCTTGTGTTCTCCCTAACCCTGTTCCATGCAGGGCTGAAAGCTACTGCCTTCTATTCTCTCCCTTCCCTGTGAAAACCTCTGTGGGCTGCTATCTTACCTTGGGTATCCCCTTCAGAGACCACCATGTGGCTGCCAAGCTCCACCAACTGTCCAGAACCCCATGAGTGTGCCTGCACCCCTGTGTTGGGCTGGTGCTGCTGATCTGCTTGTGCACCTTCTTGTGTCTCTCCCACCTGGGCTGGACTTGAGTTTTCCTGGGGGGAATGGCGGGCACAGAAGATGCCTATGTTCCTATGGGAAGGCAGGCTGTGGTGTCCTTCTTTGAACGCCTCTTTGGCTGGTGAGGAATTGCATTCTCTTTAAAGATCACAGTCTTGTAGTATTTTTATGGATACTTTGAAAGGCAAAAGAGCATTCAACTGGGTTAGCGGGCAAGTAAATGTATGTGGCCCTGGGGCCTCGTGCACTGTTTGAGGGTTGTGCTAACGTACCTTTCAGACAAAACCAGAAGGATGAGGTAGTCGGTAGTCACATTTCTCTTCCTTCTGTGACTTGTCGCAGAGGCTGGAGTGCAAAATTAAATACTTGCACTTCAGACCCCTCTCCGGAGCGCAGACGCATGCTTCAGCTTAGTATCTCTCCTTGCAGTTGATGTTAATGGAAGTAACCTTTTTTTGCCACGCATTTTTCTTGTTCACAGGCTTCTATGTGACCTTGTAGTGAAGTCATAAAAGCTTGAGTCTTTGCTATCGCAATCCTTGCCATAGCAACATGCGTCATAGCCGTATAATTATTTATTTAATGGGTTTAATTATGAAAACTGGGAAAGGCACTTATGAAAACTGGATCAGGTAGTAAAAAAAAAAAAAGGAGCATTTGTTTTAAAGTAAAAAAAGAACCGAACCAAAAAACTAACCCCAAAAAACCCAGCTTCACAATAACCTGAGATGGGAATAAGTTATGTACCGGAGCCGTTGTTTTAAACTTTCTTCCCTGTCTGCCTTTTCCTCTTTAATTGTGTTTTTTTTCTGTTTATTTTTTTGTTCACTGTGTGAAAACCATGCAGCTGCTTCAGTGATTCCCTCCTCCTGTTTGCAGACCTATAAATACATTTATTTTGGTACATTGTTACCTAAGAGCTTTGCTTCCAGATGGTTTTGCTATTTAACTCACTAAATTTCATATTATCATATTAAAAAAGAATTAGAAATCCTAAAAAAAAAGTTCTTTTTTGGTGTTTAAAATTTCAGGTTGTCTACAGCTTTCTCTTCTCATGTTCAGATATCAATTTTGCTGTTGACAAGCCTTCTCTGAAAAACTATCTACAGGAATTTATTGTAAAGTATTGAAGAACATACAGAGACTAGCATACTCTTAGGGTAGCAAAACTATTAATTTTTAATAACTGAGTGCTATGTTCTGGAGAATTTTTTCATTTATTATCATCAGCATTTACACCAGAAGTTAGATGATCTGCAGTCTCTTTAGAGTAATGTTCTGGTGGACTGATGTCTGACTAGGAGTTGTTCCTTTTCCTTAATTTATGAAGGAAGA
This sequence comes from Laterallus jamaicensis coturniculus, assembly GCA_022605575.1. Taxonomy (NCBI): domain Eukaryota; kingdom Metazoa; phylum Chordata; class Aves; order Gruiformes; family Rallidae; genus Laterallus; species Laterallus jamaicensis. The sequence continues at coordinate 12,856,893 of JAKCOX010000005.1, forward strand.
ATGAAATGAGACAAACAACTTCATTGATTCCACCTCAGACCTACTGACATGTTGTGAGACTTTCAGTTTAAATCAATAGATACCTTAATACCCATAGCAGAAAAATACCTGGTCTCTTGGCAGAGATTCCCTTTCCTGTGTCTGTCTTCAGGTTGCTCTGGAGTCTTGAATGAGAGGGGGGAGCAAGAGGAGCGGGAGCATCAGAGCGGGTCTTGGCAGCTATGCAATTTTATAGACAGTTCTTGCTACAAGTACATTAAAGGCTGGTTGCAAAATACAACTTGGTGACAGAGCAGTGAATTGTTAATCCAGGATGAAGCTAGAATTTCAAATTTGTGAACTTTTGGCATGGATGGAAGGGTGGAGTTTTGGAAAGAATTTCATTAGTTGGATCAGAATACAAAATGCAAAGACTTAAACAGAGTAACTCAAAAAATAACTTGGAAGAACTTTTCTGTTGAAGTTATTACTTGACTCAGAAGCCTTCATTAGTGAATTTTCCTTCTCAGGCCTGATGCATGGCAGCAGAATTTCCTTTTTTGTTGTGTGTGTTTGGAGTTTTTTGCAGTGCTGAAATGTGAAACCTTTCCTGTTGGCATGCTGTCTGATCTAACTGCTGCTCCAGTAGTCTCCTTGCTGTGCAAAAAGAGGAGACATCTACCCCTCTGCCGTCTGCAGACGGCTTTGTGGGACATAATCTTTTTTTCCTTGGGAAGCTACTTTTTTGCTTTCTATTCCACAGATCTTATACAAGGCTTTCGATAGGACCCCCAGGCTAATAATACGTTAGGAGAAGAGTCTGGCATTAGTTGTTCCATTTGTTTTGTTCCTGTTCTGTCACCGTGGTTGCCTCTGAAATTCTGTGATTTGGAATTGCAGTACTGATGAGAGAGTGCCTTAGTGTCATCTTGTGGCATCACTCTTGTTAAGACAAGTCAGCAAAACCCTTTTGGGTTAAAACCAGGCAAAAAACCAACAGTGTAGTTGTAAAAGTAGGCTGTGGGCTGGTGAAAACTTGCTGGTCTGAATGCTGCGTGAGTGACAGATAACGCTGTTTAATGTACGGCTGCAAAGGATGACTACGCTTCTCTCACGGGGTACAAATGGAGCCTCAGAAGTATGGTTTTGGAGCTTTGTGTGAGGTTCCCAGGTAGACTTGGTGGTGGTCCAACAAAGCATGCTTTTATACTCTTAATCTTTACCTTGCATTGAATCTCAGCATCAATTTAACATTCATTATGTTACTCTGAGTTTCTCTAGGTTTTCCAAGAAAAAGCCATGCAGAGGCACAAAAGAGTGTGTAAAAACTTTCAATGTCTCTCCCTCTGTAGCTGCTTAGACTTAAACTCATGCTGTCTCCCTAAGTAAAGCGTCCAATGCTTGGAGGATACTTAAAGTGGAAGGCTCTCAATTAAAAGTAAGAGGAGAGCTGCCATGTGAAATGACTGCTAAAAGGTTAAATAAGATAAGCACCAGCTATCTAAGGTCTTCCGCAGGATGTTGTGAGTCTTGTCACTGTTGCAGAGGAGCACAGGACATCTGGTTGGTGACTGGCTGGTAGCTTCACCACACCACTCAATTAGGTTTCTGACCAGGGCTCAGAAATCTGTTACTCGGGTCTAGTGAAAGCCTTTGTGTTTTGAAAGGCAGATAAAGTTCTGACGGCGTCCTTTCATTGTGAGATTCTCCCTTTTCTGGAGCAAAGTCTTCTGCAACTCTGTCAGTGCCTAGAGTTTGTAGTTGCTATGGGTGAATGCATGTAAGTAATTTTAAGTAATTTTTTTTCTTTGTCTGTCTGTAGCAGAAATATAGCACATCAGCAATGGACATCTTTGCTGTTCTGGTGAACAGGATTTTAAGAAGAAATAAAAGGCTTTGTAGAACCAGATTTGCAGACAAACTTCTTTCTCTGATGTTGCTTCTCTCTTCTGGATTCCTCTTTTCATGACTAGATACATGTTACTCTTTCAAGCTTTTGTTCTTGTTTTGGGCTTTGGGTAGAAACTGAAGAGTAGCTGGCCTGCAAGAGTGGCTGCTCTTGAAAAGAAAGGTGGTTTACTAGGAGCTTTACAAGTGAACCTACACCTGGTGAGAAGAGAATGGCAGGAATAACTTGGACCTAAGAAAACAAAAAAAATTTACAAACCTCAAAAGGAACAGAAATTTGTAATGCTACAGTTCCTTTCATCTGCTTAAGGCAAGGTCACTAAACTGACCCTTTACTTTCACTTGATGTGGGAAGACTTAGTTTTATAATCCAGAAACTCCTGAAAGAACTCTTTATTCCATTGCAGTTCATATATTTCTTTCTTGCCTGTACCTTGACAAACTATATTTCTTCAGAGGAAGATCAGATGTTCTTTTAATGTTGCAGCAAAACTGTACCACTTAACCATGTTTTGATGCATAATGTAATCAGCTTGATTGCTTTTTAATATTTCATTCAGACCTGCAGTTGCTGTCAGCTGGGCTGAATCTGTTCTCTGGGGGAATTTCAGTAATACTTTCTGGTGGATCACAGCACCTGATGGTAACACAGGTTTTTTTCAGGGCTAAATCTCTGCCCCCGGGGTAAATAGTGACTTCACAGGGAAAAGTTGAAGCAAGCTGTCAAAAAGGTGCTGGGTTCTTGGTCTTTCCCTCCTCCTGCAGTGGGGAAGGAAGGGCTGAATGGAGTTAAGGCTCTCTGTGCCTTGGGTACCAGGCAGCATAGCAGTGCTGGTTTGTGACAGGCCTAAGGGATGCTGGGTGCATATCTTGCAGCTTTTCTCAGGTGGTGAAGCTGTGGGGGATGGAGTGACGGCCTGGAAGCTGAGCCACTGAGAAGTCTTCGGTCTTGGGTATTAGCTGTGCATAGCTCATTATGGTTTGATCACTGCACAACTAGTACTAAGCTGTAACAGCTTTAAATGCTGTTCTGTTGACTTTGCAAATCACAGTGCCAGGTTGCATTAAGAAACAGGGCTTTTCTTTTTTGAGTGTTTTTTTCTTGAAAGGCTTTATTGACAGGATGAGGTGTGAAAATAAGGCATGCATGTGGCTGTGCTTTTTTTGTCCTTCTCCATCTGAGTGTGGTAGCATATCAGCTTTACTACGCATGTGATCTCACTAAAATACCAGCTGGTTGAACGTGGGACCTTTTAATGTTATGCATGCTTGATTAATTGTGAACTAGACAAGTTTGAGCAATTAAGATTTTCGGTTTTCATATTGGTATGTGCTGGTCCTTAGAAGATACAGGTGCTTCCATTCCTCCATTCACAGGAGGTTAAAAATACCAACAAGGTGTGAGTTAGAAATCTGCAAGTGACATCAGAAATGGCATTTGGCATTTCTATGTGTTTGCTTGTCTAAGCATGCTGTTATAACTTAAGCATTCAGAGATCTTTTTAACAGCAGTGAACTTCTGTGGCAAGATGCTTCATTGCAGCTTGAATGAGTTAAATGTGGCAAGTAACTCTTTTATATATACTGGGTAAAAAATAATTTCTGACATAATGAAGTACTTGTGAAGAGTCCTTAAGGATAAAAAGTTCTCTGTGTGGGAGTGTGTGGAAAGATTAAAATTAAGACAGTCCACAATCCCTCTCCCCTCTTTAAAGAAAGAGGGCCTTCCAAGTAACACTGGAGAAAGGAATAAATACCACTAATTAGACTTAAAAGAAAACATTGATTAAAACAAGACTAATAAACATATCTTTAGGCTGATTCTGCCATGCATGTGACTTTATTTTGTGTAAAATATAGATACTGGTTTCTTATTGTCATGTCTGCCTCTCTGGTCTTTCCTCCTCCCCTCTTTTTGCAGTAGAAAACTTCTTGGCGAGGCTATCGATGCAAATTTGACCTTTAAGTTTTGACTGAACAGCTCGTGTATCAGGAAATAGCTCAGAATGTGCAAGATAATTTATTGCAGGAATTCAGTGCGTTTTATCACTCTTCAAAACTTCCTAGGCCTTTTTATTATCTTATTTCTTTAAATGTAGCCTTTACCATGAAGAGGCTCCGCTTGTGAAGTGTCCCTGTGAGGTGCTGGATCGCGTGGCTGGTGCACCCTGGGGGGCTTGCTGCAGTGAGGCTGAGTCCTGTTGCCTTGTAATGTGTTGGTGTTTGAATGGTCACTGGTACCCAGCGGGGGGATGGGGGGTGGTGTCTGTCTGTCTGTCACTGGGTTATTTTTTTTGTTTGTTTTGAACCAAATTGTGGCCTGTGTTAGGTGGCACAGCAGGTGCCAACATCAATAACACTCCAGTGTGGGTCCTGCATGAGCGAGCTGGTTTCTTGCTCAGCTGCCTCCTGGATGTAAAGGGTGCAGCCCCCCTCCATGTTCTCTTGCTGTCCCCTGCCTATTGCTTCTGCAGCCGTATTAATATGGAGCAGTTGAAGTCACCCAGCTGGCTGTGGGCCAGCCTGTGCTGTATGTGCAGCTTCTGTGAAGACCACTCTCGCACAGAGCAGTGATGTGAGACAGAGAGGGGAAGCGCTGAGGAGAGGTACGTCTTGTCTTTCTGTCCTGCCGACTTCGGCATAGCCAAATCCTGCTCACATGCTCAATGCTTCCTTTCTTCTTACTAGCCTTCCTTTCTATCCCACTGGGATAATTTTACTCTCTTTCTGGTTAGACAAACCGACGCTGTTTTGTAAGCTAATGGTCTGTCTCCATTAAGTCATTAAGCAACCGCGTTTCATTGATGAAAGCCTCCTTCAACAGACTTGGCGTTTAAGGTCAGTAGACTATCTCTGTGTAACAGAAGGGCAGGTGTGCTGCTGTAAGTATATCGTGCAAGCCCATCTTTTTAAAGTCTTAGCAGGAGTTCCTTTGCACATCGCAGCTACTGGTAAAGTAGAAGCAGCAACTTAGTTCATCTTGGAAGTTTTTGCGTTTACCTTTTCTTTTTGGAATTGCTTTTTGCCTAAAATACTGTAGAGGTTACTAATCTGGTGAAAGAGTCATGTGAAAACTGTAGTAATCGTGATAGGGACTTTGTGTCATAATTTGATAAACTCATTTCACAAGCCTAGAACTCCGCTGTTGGGTTTTTTTTTTTGCTTGTTATCTCAGTGACTTTTCACTTGGATGTAAAGAGACTTTAATGTGAGGTGAAATGCTAACTGCTTTTACTACAGTGTTTAATATGCTTTTCTTTGAAACAATGTTGGTCAACTTCTAGAGAAAGCAGTTCCTCATTATCTTTTTATAAGGTCTCCTCAAGAACTATAGTAATAAAAGGGAGAATGTTTGAGAACATACCACAGAAAGCTAACAAAAAACCTCAATGGCTTATACTTCCTTAAAACATTTAGCTTGGAGGGGAAAAAAAAATCCTGCTGGGGCTTTGCTACCCATATAGATTCTCATAACTACCTGAAAAAGCCCCAGAAACAATGTGTATTTGTCCAGAGATACCTGGTGTTCACTGCAAGGGTGAAAGATAAAACTAATCTTGGCTGCAGTCACGTTCCGGGTGCAGATGTTGTCACAGTCAGAATAAACTTAAACATTTCATTATTTCTGCTTTTAGAAGTAATTGTATTGACTTTGCTTTAAAAGAGGAAGTCTGCTCTGACTGCACCTTCAAATTCACCCAAGAAATTACATAGTGGTCACACACGTGTGAGAGATGGCATGGGGTTTTGTTGTGGGGTCTTCTAACTGTAGACTTTTGGATATGCGCTTGTAAAACTGGGATCAGAGATACTGCTGGATTTGTGTAAGTGCCTATATCTTACAGATGCAGTTTTTAGCTCTATCTGCTTTTTTGCCTGTAAGGCCTGTTCCTGGGCTGCAGGTGTCTATAACAGCCCGTATAGCAAGGTTTTCCTATTCAGGTGTCAGGATCTGTTAGTATTATAAAATGGGAATATCAGTAGAAAGAAGGGAAATAGTTTCCAGTCACTTAGTCTTTCTGTGTGCTTGATACAAAGAATTGCAGAGGGGACTGGGGAGATGGCAAGGCATTTCACCTTCTCAGTTTGTCAAACCAGATAGCATGGAAGTGACTGTTTGAGCTCCTTCATGGCTTTAGATATTTTCTATGTGCATGCTTCTCCTTGTCTGTATATATGTAGATATATATTTTATAGTAGCTCTTTGGAGTACTGGCAATATTTCTTGTGCTTTATTACAAAGAGTGGTCAGGCTCTTGGCATAAATACCAAGCTCATAGCTTCGCCCCAATACGGATTTGGTACCCCAAAAAAATTCTGTTTATGCTCTGCTCTTTTCCATAGTTCTTAGATTAATTATTTGTAACTCTCAGATTACACATTCCTATTAAAACATTTTGATAATTCCTTTTGAAGTACTTAATCTTGTTCTTTCACGATTTAAAGATAAAGGAAGCATGGTATGTGGCAGGAGTTGGTGCCTTCTCTTCAGGAGCCAATGCTTTAGAATCATAGTGACTCCTTTAACTTGATCTGCAGAAAAGTTTGGTGATGTGGTGGGTTTTTTTCCCCGTATAAGCAGCATGACGGTGCAGAGATGGGTTCTGCCTTTCCTAACGCATCCCTAGGAAATTAGGTGCATGTTTTCTAGCAATTTATGTGATTGAAGTTGGCTAATACCACAACAGCTGAGAAGTATCTATCCAAAGGCAAGGACTGGATTCTGTGTTTTGTTGTCTCTGATAGTGTTGATAGTCACAGAATCACAGGGGTTGTAAGTGACCTCTGGAGATCTAGTTCAATGCCCCTGCCAGAGCAGCCAGAGCAGAATCACCTAGAGCAGGCTGCATTAGGACGGCATCCAGGTGGGTTTTGCATGTCTCCAGAGGAGACTGCACAGCCTCTCTGGGCAGCTCCAGTGCTCTGCCACACTCACAGTGAAGAAGTTCCTTCTCATGTTTAGGTGGAACTTCTGTATTCAAGTTTGTACCCGTTGCCTCTTGTCCTGTCATTTTGGACAACTGAAAAAAGACTGACCTCCAGACACCTACCCCTCCTGTGTTTATATAAATATCCCTCCTCAGACTCCTCTAGGCTGAAAAGTCCCAAATCCCTCAGCCTCTCTCTGTAAAGGGTGTTCTAGTCCCCTAATCATCTCTGTAGCCCTTTTTTGTAGCCTCTCCAGTAGCTCCCTGTCTTTCTTGAACTGGGGAGCCCAGCACTGCACACAGTATTCCCAATAAGGCCTCACCAGTGCAGAGTAGAGGGGGAAGAGAACCTCCCTCGACCTGCTGGCCACGCTTTTCTTGATACACCCCAGGGTGTGATTTGGTTTCTTGGCCACGAGGGTATATTGCTGGCTCATGGTTAACCTGTTTTTCACACATTAATGGTTAACCAGTTTCCACATGTGCAAAGCCAACATGACAACTGGAGTTTTGTCTGGTGATTATTTTTCTTTTTTTCGTTAAGATCAGAACTCACTTTGTTCTTGGAGCTATTGCTGTTTGTGCTGGGCTGCTGAATGTCTAAAACTGGACCAAGTTAGTGGTAAAAGCAGGAACCCATAACTAAAATACTGGGACTCAGATGTGGACAATAAATCTTTGAAAATGCCATGCTACTTCTGGACCTGCAGGTGATAGCAATCACAGTCTTGCATGCAGAGGATATCTTAGGGAAATTCCTTGCATGTTATGCCAAAGAGAAAGAACAGTGTGTAGAACACTTGCTTGAATGTTTTTGCATGTGTGTCCAACGAAGAACCATCAGTGCTTTATCAACTGTATGACATTTGACCAAATTAGTAAAGCTGCTTCTTGGATAATCATGGAGCTTCTGGTTGTGCTGCAAAGGGGAGAGGGTTTCTAAAAAGTCAAATGGCAAAAAAGACTCTTTCTTTACTTACCCTGTTCACCTGACCCCTTTTTGTCATAACAAGGCATGTGTTCTGTGTTATTAAATAGAGGATCCTTAATTTTGTAAGTGGTTTAAATTTTCATTCCTTGAAATGGTCTTGGTTTTATCAAGACCGATACTGTAACTGAGAACTAGGAATGTGATCTTCTGCCGTCACTAGCAGATGCTGTTGTAAGCCTCAGCAGCGTGGAATCAGTCAGTGTAATTCTGATTGTTTTGATTAGCTCTTCACCGTTTTCAGAGGACACCCCTCCAGAGACTTTGCTTCAGTTAAATTCTTTGTCTGTTATCATTTAGACCGAGGAAAACAGTCATCCTTATTAACATGAAGCTGATACTGTTTTGATTTCTTTCTTCAGAAGGAATTCAAATTCCTTTCTAACAGAACGTTACTGTGAAAACTTACTCTTTAAATCTAAGTACTTTTTTGCATTGCAGTTTCATCTGGGTCTTGAATCAAAGGCAATTTAGTTCAGTCTGTCAGCTTTAGTCTGTGAAGCTTACTCTTTTTTTTTTTAGTTGGTATAACGTGATCAATTTTTCTATAACTTTGTATTCTAATAATAATGGTAGTAATGAGGGGAAGATGAGTTGAGGCAGTTGCCAAAAGTAGCAATCAGTTTCTTCTGTAAATGACAGTCGCAGAGCTAAATTACACCAAGAGCAGTCCTAGTCCAAAAGAAACACATCAGTAACAGTTTAACATCGTGGCACCACATCTTGATGGCATCTTTTGTTCTCTTAATGGAAGTAGTGTCATCAGCATCTTATTGGACCAATCTTTTTTGCAAATTGGTAGCAGAAGACTTCTAAGATTTCTTTGTTGGTTCTGAGATGTAGGACACTGCTAATTTGCAAGCCTCCTTCATTTGAAGCTTCTTCATTAGAGATAATGCATAATCATGGTTAATGACAGTATTTATTATAATAGTGTGTAGTCTGGAGCTGCATCAAATAGCGATTTGTTACTTAGTTCTGCTGAATAATCAGGTGGTTAAAGTAATCACCCTGTCCATGGTTATTTCTTGCAAGAATGTCTTGTATTGGAATACTTCTGTCTGGCTTGTCATACATCCACTGGTATAGCTATAACTTGATTCCTCCTTGGACACAGGAGAAGCCTAGATGATACAGACAGTCACACAGTTTCCTGACCACTCTTCCTCCTCAAAACAATTGAACTGTTGAATATTTTCTGAACTGCACTAGGAAATAGGACAAATTCCTAAAGAGTTCAGCCATTCTATCTTGCAAGGTCTGTAAAACCGAGGCAGTGTTTCTTCTTGAGTTTTTTTTTCCTTTACAGATGTCGTATGTTATCTCCAAGCAAGAGTAACCTTAGGCTTCTGCGACTCTGTAATGGCAAAACTTACTGTGCAGATTTTAGCCACCTCTTTTTCTACACACACCCAGTCATTACTAGTGTTTTGTTCAGTTTACACAATTACCTTATGTAGATAAAACGAATTACTTTTTATAAGTATAATTTAATAAGCATTTACACAATATGGTTTAGCTTAGATGACCCTTAATCACTTGTGATTCAACTTCGTGCATGAGCAAATTTGACAGTACTTATTTTATGGAAAACACAAAAATGAAACTTTAAAATTAGACCATGTGTTACCACAACTGCATAATTCAGACAACTGTGTGTCGTATTGAGCAATGCCGGGAGGACAGTTGATTGCAGGAAGTCTAAAAATACTTTGTATAAGTTCGTTGCTTCATACACACTTGAAGTGGCTGGAAACTCAAATGTATGCTTGTTAATGTCCTGCAGCTTGCAATTCCAGGTTTTTAGACAGAGAGGCCCTATACAGAAAAAGTAGTGAAGCTTTGGATTTGGGTTTAGAATGATCTGTTTAAGCTGTCAGCTGTCTCATCCTGTCCAAAGTTATTACAGTTTCCCTTGCCCCTTGTAAACATCTGGGATTGTGATAATTCTCTAGATCACCTCGGAAAAACAACAGGATGTTACACTTGCAGGAAATCAATTGTTGTTCTCCCTCTCCTTTCAAAATATGCATCTTCATGTGTGTGTGCACCCTTGTGCAGCTGTGGGGAGGCTCTTGGAGGGTGAGCAAGAGTAGTTTTCTTAAGAGGTGCGTCGGATCAAGTATAAGTAAATACAACTGGCTTTCCCGTTTAAGACATTATCATGAAGACAGAGTATCAAAGATAGAGCTGTGTACACAGATGGCCTCTGAAAGCTGCAGCCCTGGATATATGTTTGGAAGGTGGAAGGTGTGCTGCAGTGCATTTCGCTCCAAGGCAGGAGAGGGCACAGACCTGGTCCTGTGTAGGCAGGGCTTTGCTTGAATACACACAATATATTTCTGCTTGCAAATGCTAAATTATTTCATCTGGTCATTCTTGGGTCTAGTTAATTGCATTTCCCTGTTTTCGCAGGTCTGTTTCTTCCATAGTGTTCTGCACCTGGAACAGCTTACCAACATATATGTCTTGTCTTTGTTTCATACGTTGACTTTAGTACTTCCCCCTCTACCACAAAAATCTACAGTACTGTGTGATATATTTGAAGTGTGATTTTTAATCAAGTTAAATTAATGAGAGAGTTCTTTTTTTTTGCTATAACTTTATACCATAAAATCTTAGTAGTTGCAATTCATATGTTAACAAGGGGAACAATGGTTGAAATGACTGCCTTACCAAATGTTGGTAATTTATAATTGTAAAATCATGTTGTTTCTGATGTATGTATACGATATCTCTGTATGTAATAATGTACAGCAGAAATTAGGGGCAGGAGGCAGAGTCCAATAAAAGATGTTATCCTCTATATTCAGACCTGAATCTGCACTACAGAGATTAGAAGATATAATGGATTGCTTATTAGCAACATCTTAGGTCTAGGGTTCATTCTGCTGGAGCTTTGCTGCCTCCAAAGACTTGTCTAGGCCAGCTTTTTATTTTGACTATTAGTAAGACAACGCCCTGGAGCTTGCTAGTCTTCAGATGGTCTGTCCTCTGTCACTGTGCACCTCTCAGAGTTAGTTGGAGAATTGTATCAGAAGAAATCATCAGGCTTCCTTGAATTCGGGGTGTTTATCAGCCTATATATGTGCGTGCGTGTGTGTATCTTTTCTAGTGCTGCTCACTTTGGTTTTTCAGTGCACTAGACAGGAACTGCAAGGGCAGGCTGAGATATGCCTGTCTACAGACGTGGTCTTGGCGGTGCTGTACAGCATATATGCTGAGGTTTGTGGTTCTGAACTACATCCATAGTAAATCCTGTAGGTGAGGTTTGAAAGCATGCTGGCCTAGGGAGCACCTGCACTTTCCCAGGACGGATTCTTTTAAATATGCAAAACTACAAAAACACCCAAACAATCCCAATCCCATACGTAATGTGGTCAAATGTCCATCTCCAGGAGCATTTTCTCATCTTTAAAGTTTTCTGTGGGTGTAAGCTCCAGTACAGCTTCATACTCTGCTTCATCATAATGGAGTCAGAAAGAAATTACTGTCAGGTGGGAAGATGTTTCTTAAAACCTTCTTTCAACATTTGTGCCTATTGCAATGCGACGGTTAGAAGTGTGGAGCAATCTGTAGGTTCTGACCAACAAGAAATGTGTCAGAAATAGCATGTGTTTATGACCCACAGTGACTTGTCGGACATCAAACATTATTATGGTCTTCTATACCAAGCTTGAGGCAATATTTTTTTGATAAATGGAGGTAATTTAAAAACTCTTTTACTCTTCTTAAGACTGCACTTTGCAAATTCCAGTTTCCTGCTTGTCCTGTGCTGTAAATCAGTTTCTTCCTGTCTTCAGTTCTTTTCCATTGACTGGTTGCTTCTGTGTTGGTGCAATTTTAGTATGCTTTTAGGATATCTTGAACTAGGGAAATGATTTAAGAACTAGTAGATGAATAAAAATAAATTGAGAAATTCAATGAATCTGTTATTTATTTTTCATCTTTTTGATAGGAACTGACCTGATACATTCAATGAACTTTTTTTTAAGGGAAACATCCTTTTTTCCTTTGAGTGTTCCTTGGTGATTCACTAGTGTTTTACCATTATGAGCAAGTACTTGGATATCTGTATGATGCTCAGACTGGGTTTAGTCAGCAGTGTAGTGAACTTTGAGAGTGTGTATTTTTCTGCTGTGAATAACAAAAGCAGTTGTGGGAATATAATAGTATCACTGATAAATGTGGAACAGAAACCAAATAAAGTCCGCATTCTACTATTACAAACTAATTCTTGCATCCTAATGCAGCTTTCCTAGGCTTTGTGTGCCTCTGCTACCTAGGCTTGGAATTACTTTAAATAACAAATTTATAAAAAAATGCAGAGGCATTAAGCAAACCTGAGATGTGTGGTAAAACAAATTTGGTAAGAAGTTGTTTTTTTTGTGTTTTTGCACACTGAGACTGCAACTCATACTTTGACTTTTCATTTAATTAGACTTTTGGATCCCTATGGAAGCTAACATAATACCATCAGGAATCTTATTACAGGTAGAACAACTGATTAATTTCAAAGTTTTAGGTTGCCTAACGGCTACCATTATAGTATTGTCTTAGTTAAATCATGTTTTAACTGGTTGTGTTAATGACTTTTTGTCCTGGATATCTGTTGTAAGCTGACTGTGTGAGAAAAGGAGTGAAAATGAGATAATTATTAGTTTGTTTAGGAAAGATGTCCTTCCTTGTCCTCTCCACCCTGTTAAATTCTTTCAGGAGCAAGGCTGTGAGACCCTGAGAGGCATTTCGGTGTTTCTCAACAGGAACTCTTAGTGGTGGGGTAGGAGCGTCTTGTTTTTAGAAGGCTGTTAGCACACTTCTGGAATACTGTTCCAATTTGGAAGCAATATTAATTTGCTGAGTTGGACAGAATTAAATATTCAGGTCTATTAGAGGTGCAGAAGTTTCAAAGCAGACACTTGTGCGTTGCCAGTGCTCTGTGCTTACAGAGATGACCTTGCTCTTCTTACATAAATGCTAATGCTAAGCTAGTGGCAGAATAACAGTGCTGCTTTTATTGTCAATATTTGATACTTCAGTTGAAGCAAAGCATTATTAGCTTCTTTTTGAAGCTAAGTTAAATGCATTTTCATCCTCTCCTTGGTCTTCTCACCTTTTTATCAGTGCACTTATTTTGACAGGATAGTGGAAGAACAGCAACACTGATTTGTAGCTAGAGTTTTAATTTTGTGATTTTTTTTTTAACACTATATTAACAGTTTAACCTTTAAAGGGGGAGAAAACAGGTTGTATAATAGCTTGTCTACCTGCCTCACTATTTCAGTTGAATTCTCTGTTTGGGGTGTCTCATAGACCATTCAAAATTTGCTTTGTAAACAGGAAGGGATTTTATTGTTTCCAGAAAGCTCTTGCTTGGTAGGTCATGTTTCAGATGGCAATGGATTTGAAGGTCTTTGCTTATGCAAGCTGTCCTTTGGCTTGTGCATTTGTGGTAAAAATAAAACTTCAAAACAGTGAGTAAGTGCAGCGTTTGACAGTAGCTTGATTACTTATATATTCACAGAGTTACTGAGATTGGAAGGGACCTCTGGAGATGTACTCCAGCTCCCTGTCTCAGAGCAGCAGCAAGTTTCTCAGGACCACGTCTGCTAGGTTTTGAGCACCTTCGAGGATGTAAAGCTCTCTGGGCAACCTGCTTTGGTGTTTAATCATCCTCACAATCAAAAGGCTTTTTACATATTTAAATGGTATTTCTTCATATTTCAGTTTGTGCCGATTGCCTCTTACCCTCTTACTAGGCACAACTGAGAGGAGTCAGGCTCCACTGACTTTACTGCTGCCAGGTATTTACGTGTATGGGTAAGATCCTTTTCTTCTCTACACTAAACAGTCCCAACTTTTGGCCTCTCCTGATGTGAAAGATGCTCCAGTCCCCTAATTCTGTCCTTTCTCTGGACCTTCTCCAGCATGTCCATGTGTCTCTTGCAGAGCCCAGGACTGGACCCAGAGCTCCAAATGTGTCTTACCAGACTGAGTAGAGAGGAAGGTTCACCTTTTCTGCTGTGCTGGCAATGCTCTGCCTAATTCAGCCCAGAAGGTGGTTGGCCGCCTTGAGGCATTTTGCTAGCTTATCCTCAGTTTGTCTATCATGGCCTTGCCTACAAAGCTGCTGTCCAGCTGGCTGTCCCCCAGCCTGCACTGATGTCTGATGCTGTTCCTCCCAGGTGTGGGACTTTGTATTTCCCTTTCTTGAACTTCATGAAGTTCTCACTGTCTCATTTTCCAGACTGTTGAGGTCCCTCTTGAGTGCCAGCACAGCCATCTGGTGTATCAATTTCTCCTCTCGGTTTTGAATTGTTGGCAAACTTGCTGAGGGTGTGCTGTGTTCCATCATTCATGAAGATACATCATAGGATTGGCTGCAGTATCGGTGCCTGGGGTATGCCACCAGTGACGGACCTCCTGGACTTTATATTGTTTAAGCCTTTGAGCCTAGTTAGCAGTTCAGCCCCTCTTCAGTCTGCCTCTCTTGTTCACTTGCCTAGCCCATATTGCACTGTGGTTGTCTAAGAGACTGTCAGGGAGACAGTGCTGAAAGCTTTCCTGAAGTCCAAGTAATTGAAATGCAGTGTTTGTCCATTATCCCTTAAATCAGTTGCTTTGTCAGGTTGGTCAGGCTTGATTTTCTTGTCAAGTTCATGCTCACTACTCTGATCAGTGTTGTCCTTCATTTGTTTGGAAACTTGAGAAATTGAGTATATAACTCAGTGTGAAAAAATAATGAGGTTGGGGTGAATCAGCACAGCCTAGTTTTGTGTTCTATTCTGGAGGGTCGGCGTGCATTTTTGGGTAGCAGGGATAAGTTACTTGTCTCTGTTGTGATTTAAGCCTAGCTGGTAACTAAAGCACCACACAGTTGCTTGCTTAACTCCTGTCCAGTGGTGTACCTGCTCTGTTGAGGGCTTATCCATGGTTGTGCACTTTGAGGTGTTCTAGCATGATCTCTTGCACAGCCACTGGCACTTCAAGACGTGTACCTGCTGCAGCATGGACTTATCCACAGCCACAGATGCTTTGAGGTGTACCTTCTCCAGTGCGGACTTACTCTTGAGCCGCTGTCCCTTCTGAATTACACCTACTGTGGCACAGACGTAACCACGGCTACAGATGCTTCAAGATGTACCTGCTCTGGCATAGGCTTATCCACAGCTACAGATGCTTTGGGGTGTCCTGCTTCCATGTGGACTTGTCTACAGGTTGCAGTCCATCTGACTCAAGTTGACAGTGGGGTTCCAGCCTGTCCAGTACAGCAGCACAGGAACAGCAGCCTTATATTGGCTATTGCCATTGCTGTTATCAAAACAGTCCCAGGCACAGCACAGTAAGATGATAAGCACTGCAGAAAGCAGCTGCTAACAAGTGCTGTACAGTGAGGCTAGCAAGTCCCATGGCAAGCACAGGAGCCTGCCAGTTAATGACTATACAGAAATAACAGATTTGATTGGAATGTGCTAGATAACTTTTATAGCTGTTATCTCAAACCTTCTGTGCCCGACATTTGGTGTCAAAAAGGACTGTTGTGGTTTAATCCCAGCCAGCAACAAAACACCACACAGCTGCTTGTTTGCTTCTTGCTGGTGGGACTGGGGAGAGAATCAGAAGAGTAAAAGTGACAAAATGCGTGAGTTGAGATGGAGGCAGTTTAGTAAGTACAGCAGAAGCTGTGCACAGGAGCAAAGCAAACCAAGGAATTCATTCACTGCTTCCCCTGGGCAGGCATGTGCTCAGCCATCCCCAGGAAAGCGGGGCTCCATTTATCCAGAGTCAAATGCAGTAACTCTGCCTGTGTGTGTCGCCTGTCCTCCCCTCTTTCTTTCCCCAGCTCTGCATGGTGAGCATGATGCTGTATGGTATGGAACATCCCTTTGGGCAGCTGGGGTCAGCTGTCCCGGCTGTGTTCCCTCCCAATTCCCTCTGCACTCCCAGCCTTCTTGCTGGTGGGGTGAGGAGCAGAAAAGGCCTTGGCTCTGTGTGAGCACTGCTCAGCAGGAATGAAATCATCATCGCTGTTTTTAGCACAAATCCAAAGCACAACCCCAGACAAGCTACGGTGAAGTAACTATCCCAGCAAAGCCAACGGTGTCTGTTTTCTTATTTGAAGTAGAGAGATGTTAGCCTTCACTTGGGATGTGCAAGGGTGATATATAACAAAAAAAGTGTAGTTACTGCTTGGATTGAGTGTGCTTGTGGAGAAGCAGAGGAGAAAAATATATATGCTTTTCAGAAAATGATTGCTCAGCAAGGCAGGAGTCCCGAGTCAGATCCTGGCTTCATTTGGGCCAACTGAGTCAGTGGCTTACAAGGCAGTTAATTTTGGATAACAAGATCAAAAGGCTTTTTTCCCCAGGATTGCCATACTGGTTTTCCCTCTCACATTTCTATTTTAAACGAGTATCCTGGCAGTGGGTTGAGATGCTTTCAGAAGACCCAGGGGATGCTTGGCCCAGTAAAATGGGCTGATAGTAGTGACAGGGTTGTAAAAGCCTTAAGGCGTTGCTTAATATTAGTTGTGAGTGGATTTGGGTTTGGGTTTTTTTATTTTGAGAGTCCTACTTTTAACAGGTTGTATCAAGTTTTAAGTAGTTCTGTATATTTCCAACCTAAATATGAAGATATAACATTATGTAGTCATCTGGTTTATTTAATTTCCCTTCTCATGGCTTCACATTATTGAAAGTAGCTAATGGTCAAAGGATGCACTAAGAAGGTGTTTTGGGTTAAGGAGTCCTGTTTTACAGTCCCCCAGTCAAGTTTAGGTAGTCTTTGAAAAAGTAATCATGTTTTTAACTATGTTAATATCTGTGCTTAGGCTTGTGTGTTTTTTCTTCCGTTTAATGAAGACATGTTGAAATTCTGGTAGTGTTAATATTTGTTTTCACGTGCTTTGGGAAAAGTGAGAGGTAAAGTCAGTGTGATAAAGCAGTGCTAATTTCAGTTTGTGATTTTTGCCTGTGATTCTTGTTCTCCTTTGTACAAGCCGTTTAATCTCTCTTGTATATAAAATGCTGATGCTGGGGGAGCTTGTCTTGTTTGTCTTTCCAGCCTGTGTAGTGTAGCTAGCTTTTTCCTACTTTGTGTACAACTGGATCCCAGTGTTTCCTGGGAGGATATCAGAACTCAGGTCCGCTTTTCCTCTTCCGACCAAAGGAAAAAATACACGTTAAGTTTTCTAGGCAGAGGCATTATGTTACTTTGAGGTTGGATTCTTCTTGCTTGGTAAACGAATGGCATTAATTACTGTAATGTTTTTGTGTTGTTCACAGTAAAACAGCTGGCGTGCTGTGCTTTGAGAGCTCCATTTATGATTACTGGGGAAGTCTGTGTTTCAGAAGAGGCAGCTGTAGATGTCCTTATGATAGTCCAATGTGAAATTCCTTAACTGTAACCATGTAAACTTCATGTTCTCCATAAGGCAGTTGTTATACGTTACAGTGATGGAGCGTAGAACCTGTGTAAAACGTAAAAACGGAACATGGCTCATCGCCTGTTGCATGGAAGTGACATTAATGTTTGGGTTGGAGTTAGCGGTGTTTTCTGTGCTGTCACAGCAGCACTTAGTTCACAACTTCTTTTTATCCCGTGAGGTAGAAGCTGTTCATGGGTTTGGTTTCTGTGCGTGGCAGACATCTAGCTGTAGGAGTGATAGCAGAGTAAGCCGATTAGCATGATTGATACGGCATGTCAGGGGACTGGCATAATGGGCTACCATTGAGACTGCATTGTGAAACCACACACGGATGAGGTAATCTCATTAGATGATTAAAACCTTCATTGAGTCTACCAGATTGCAGAGCTTTCAGTTGTATTGCTGTTGGGAACTAATGCTAAATAAGCGTAGTGCTCTCCTTGGAGTGATGCTGAAATGGAGATCTCCCTGGGTTTTTCTCCTGGATAAAACTCGCAGCTGCTGGAGGCTGATAAAGGATGTTCCATCTTTCTGTGTTTTAAAGTAAGATTCTGAATAATGGTGTCATTTTCCTGTAAAGTTGGTATAAGACTTGTGCTAGTTTGGTTTTATCATGCTTTGCTGTTTGTGAAATTGCCTAGTATTAGTGCTAAAAGGATATGCTTCTGTTTTAACTTACTATGTCGCTACAGTGAAGGGGAATAGGACAGTGCATATCACAGTTCTGTTTTTTAAAAAAGTAACTGTGTTTTTTCTGAAGGTTGGCTTTGTCTTGACCTCGGATGAGGTGTAGTGTAAGTGGCACTCCTTATCCTCTTGTCTATCCTGTTTACAAGTAGTGCAGCAGGCAGCTCACAGTAGAACTGGTGGTATACAGAAATCCTGTTGGACTTGGTTATGTGCTACTTGTTTTTAAGGAGCTCATTGAGAAACCTTGAATTTCAGATAAAAGCTAGTATACTTGACTAGCTGTATACTTCAGCTTAGTTTTTGCTAGCAAGTGAAAATGGAAAACAAATGTGGTACTCCAGTGTTTACAATATTGGGGTTAGTAGAACAGGATTTTGGGAGGTCAGCACTACTGTTGCTGAATAGTCAGGTTTTTCTGTATTAAAGAATAGCCATGTTTGCCTATTGAAGGGGACAGACACACAGAAAAAACATTCCTAACTCTTTTTGTTGCATGCTTTGAGCAGTTAGTACATTTCTGTTGCGTAGAAAAAGTACAATGTGATATTAGTAAGCATATATGCACATGCAGTGAGACAAACACCACAGATGCACTCTTGTTTTGGCAAGGGAAACCCAGCAATGTAGCATCTTCTGAACTCTGATGTCAAATGTGGCCTATTTATTCAGCAGTTTTTGCAAGGAAGTTATCTTTGTTGAAGAGCTATTTAGGTGTGCAAAAACAAAACCAAAATACCAAAGAAACTCACCCAAAAACCAAAACCAGCAAGAACAGCAACCTGTTCCAGCACGTGAAGAAGTAGGGAAATATGCACACTGGGAGGAGTATGTTCTTCCGTGTCTATTTGACAAAAAAGTAACACAAGTTAGGAGTTGTAGATGACAATAGCCTGTGAAATATGATCAGCAGAGCTGGTACACACTAAGTTTTCACAGGTTTAATTTTCCTTGTTTAGTAAAAATGACATTATAATACCATCTTGTGTGATTTGACTTCAAAATGAATGCCAAGGCTATAGTGGATATCAGTGATATGCAAGTAAGAGGCAGGCCAATAATTTATATGCAGAATCGAGTTTCGTCAAATACTAAATGCTTAAGAAAATAAATGAACATATTTGTTTACTGCAGGTTTTTATCCCCTTGGAAACTATTCACAAAGCATTACTTTTTGTGTGGTTAGGTATATCTTTCTGTATGGTAGGCTGGAGTGAATTCCACTATCTGTTATGTATAGCTATGGAGATGTTTTCCATTGCAACTTGCGCTCTGAGTGTGCTGGCTCAGCTGAAGGATCTCGGGTACTCCTATTCAGAGACCTTTGTGAAGTCCTGATGTTGCCTGAGATGTTTGATGGTATTCAGTTGGTGGTGTTACTTTTTACATCATGGGTAAAGGCCTTGGTACACAGCTGTACTTTGCTGGCGAAGACCTGTTCCTCAGAATAGAATGTGAAATTACAGAGTTATTTCCAGGGATACAAGGCAAGTGTTTTCCTTATGAAAATAGAAACCTCCTTTGTTGGTATGACTGTAACCTACCGTACTCTTTCTACAGCATCAGCTGTGAACAGAGGAAATCAAATCATAAATGAGCAATCTCACAGGACCCGTTTCAAAGGGAGTGAGTTACTGGCGGCTTTGGTTTTCTGTCTACAGGTTGGGTTGGCTTAGGAGGTGAGCTGGAATGGTACGTTGCTCACAGAGATGGTACCTCGCCACTCTTGGGACACATAAGCTATTTCAGGTTCACTAAGACAGAGTGCAAGCTGGGGAGAGTAATGCATGATTGTGTTTGTTACTCTGCTTTTCTTATTTAAAAGTTGTAACTCTCTCTTTCTTCTTGCACAGGCTGGCTGTAATACCTGAAAAATCCATCGTCTCGTATATACTTGCTTTCAACTCTGTCTGTAATGGGGTAAACAACTCTAAATAGCTTGTCTCAAAACACCTCTCCTTTGGTTGAAATGAGGGGAAACAATATTTTTAAATAATGTTGTGTGGAATGAAGAATTGAGGTTAAGTGCCTCTTCAGTGGGTGATCTGGACTACCCAAAAAGCATATTTTGTCCTTAGTCTTTGTTCATAAAAAAACCCCAAACCTAAATAGCTTTCTCTACTGTGTAGAATTGCGCTGATTGTAATGTGTGCTTTGAGCACTGATTTTTCCTTTTGCTGTAAGAAATCTATATCTAGTGTTCCTTTAGCCTTGAGTTAAGCATGCTGATTGGAACTGCTTGAGCAACCTGTTCAGGAGTTATTTTGCTGAGTATGAACCAACTCTTGTGGGGCTTTTTCTGTGTGTTTGTGTTTCTCTCTTTTTTTTTTTTTTTTTCTTTTTTTTTTTTTAACAAGCCTTCTGCACTTCTTAAAATAGTGTGTTCACAACATATTTTGTTCCACTGCTGTTCTGTGTTGTTTTCTTCCTTCCCACCCGCTGCTCCTTCTCCATAACAGCCCGGTGAGTGAACCCAAACAGCAGCTCGTGTTCTACCTTTTCGCTGTTTCTTTTGTAATCTGTTTGTTGAGCTGGCTGGCGGGCCTCCAAGAGTGCATGAGTGTGTTTATACTTCTAGCCTAACAATAGTATCATAACACCAATTTGTTTAACCTGGGCTGGAAAAAACAATCTAAATATTGTGAATCAAAGAGAAAGCAGGTATTTGTATATGCTTCTCTACTCTGTCAGCTCATTTTTGTTGTCTGATAAAATCAGTGAAACTTCTTTTACCATCTGTGGGTACCATGCGATACCTCCTAAGTGCTCAGAAAAGTTCAGCTCTACTTTTTTCCTCCAAGCAGCATCACATGCTGTCATCACCTTGCTCAGGCAGAAGGTGTTTAATTTGCATGTCTGGTTCAAGCACATGCTGCTGCAGAAAATTATCTCTCTTTGCTGCTGTAGGGAGGCAATTCATAGTATAGCTAAATATTAAACTGTTCACCTATGCTTTTATTACCATACTTGAGCAGAGTTGAGAGGTGGAAAGCACACAATACTGTTGATGCTTCTTTTTTAGTCACTTTGTCACTAACAAATTGATTGATCAACATATTTTGCTTAAGGTGCGAAGACTTTGGTGTAAGTGCTCTTTATTGTTTCTTTGATTCAGTGACTTTGATCACCAGAGCAATTTTTCTGTGGCTTGAAATGGTTTGGATGGTGCCCATCAGTAGCTGATGTGAGCAGTCCTAGCAGTATTTACTCCTGGCATGCCATGGGACCTTATGTTTTAAAGTTTGTGGGGATTTTTTGGGCAAAGAAACCCGATGTGTTTTTTGAACCAAAACAAAATGATACTAAAACTGAAAAACTCTCACTTTATCATCCCATCCTCATAATCTTCTGATCTTTGCTGTGCAGCAATACAATTCTGCTTCAGTAAAATCTGAGTTGACTCACCCAATCTGCTGAAATCTGCTCTATTTTTTCTGAAAAGTATGATAATGGAGAGTGAGACTGGCTGCTCCTGCCACTCTGGCATGTCAGCCTGTTATCAAAAGTGAGAGTGTGTTTGTTTCCATATCACTCAGTCTTGGGCCTCCCTGCCTGTCAAGAGAAATGAGTGCTCTCAAATCATGTACCAGCTTTGGTGAAGTGGCACCTGCCTGATAGGGAGTTGACTGCAGCAGTGCAGATAATGTGACGTTAGTAGGTGTCTTCGCAGTCAGTGACAGTGAAGATATAATCATTCTACATCAGCAGCTTCTAGAATTATGCTTTGACATTGTTATTGGTCCTACCAGTTCTGTCACGATTCATGTTGTGAATAAGCTGGTTCAGCTCTGCAGCTTTCTAGAAGAGGTTTGCAAAAGACTTGGAACCCAAGTGCTCAAATATGAAGGCCAGCTGAGTATTGCTTTGAGTAGCTATTTTATATTTTTTTTGTGGTTTTGTTAGCCTTTCAGGTCTGGAAGGGAGGCTCGGTGGTTGGCTCTGCAAGCAGGTCTACTTGGAGACCTCAAGATGTGCCTTTTATCTGTTGGGCACTGAGGATAATCAACAGCCTGGGAAACCCGTGTGAGGCATGGATGTTGGGTGTAAAAGCTCACTCCTGCCAAATCTCACCTAGTTGAGACAGGACACCATGGCCTCTCTTACATCAGGAGTGCTGGTGAGCAGGAGGGAGACATGCTCAGAGGACCTGGAGAGTGGTGCCTGGTCTGGCTTCCAGCATCAATCTTGCCATGCTGTACCCCACAGACAAGTGGATCCCTGTCATGCAACCTAATACAGGTGGCACCAAAATTCCCTAGGGGAGGAAAGACTTTGGATGCCAATGCAAGTGGTAGGAGAAATGAGAAGCTTACTTTTTTCACTTGAAGCTTGCTATGTTCTTAGGGTGGCATACCTTTTTTCTTTTTTTTAAATCTGTATTTAAAATCAAATTAATTGTGTATCACACTGGGTTCATATAAATGGTGCTGTGATACAGTTTTTTAGGAGTTGGGAAACTTTGTATAAGCTATTAAATGTTGTTTCTGATTTCATGCCGCCTCTTGTTGCCCCAATGCTCTTCCCATTTTCAAGGTTAAGAAAATAATGGACATCTTCAGAAACAGAATATGCTTTTTCAGTGTCGCTTCAATATAGGTAATGAAAAATAATCAGTGTTACGGCAAATCCAGTGGTCATTATTACTCATACATAGCTCCAGAATTAAAAGGGTTAAGTTAGGAGGTCAGACATAGTACCTGCTGAGGTAGGTTGTTTTTGTCCATTTGAGATTACCAGCTATTAAAAACACTTTCAGAGTGGTACATGTGTACCTTATAATTCTGTTAGATGACAAACAAATTGTAGAAAAACATGTTTTCGCCTTTCCACGGTTACATTGTTCCTGAAGTGCTGGCAGTAGTAAGAGCTTCCAGTGAGTAAACAAAGTAGATGCCATTCAGATGTATAGAGAACCAATAAAAAACGTTACAAGGCATCCAGTTTTAGAGTTCCTTTGGTGCTTGTAGAATAAAAATGAAACACTTTTATAGTAAGTGAAATTAGTTACGAAACACACAGAGGTGTAAAAAACCCAGTTGGATAATGCAGTGTTTGCTTCTTGTGTCAAAGAGCGAAGCTGAAAAACGTGAAGTACTTGGCAAGCCAGATAAGGTAGAGGCACTGTAACACTTGAATCTGCTCAAAACTACAAAATAAATACTAGAAATCTGATGGGGCTCTAGTTCTTGTAGCAGTGTTAGTGGTTTGATGATAGATTATTTCTTTCTTTAATCTATTTTTAATGTTTTCTCTCTCTGCTGTGATGTGATCTGATGCAAATGAAGAGATGAACAATCTCACTGTACTGAGCAAACAGCAGGCTAATTGTTCGCTTTTTATCTAGCACACAGAGGAGGGGAATAGCTTGTGATGAGATCAGAAATTCTGGGCAGTTTTTGTTTTCCATGATTCTCTAAGTTACTCATCATAAGGATGCTGTTATTAAAAAGGGCAACAACAAAACCAAACCTCCCTAAAGATAAATGCTTATAATAAGGAATCCTTAGCACTAAAAAGTGGAGCTGAATGGTGATATTTAAAACCTCTTGAGTTTCTGGGCACTTCCTAGATTACAAAGGTGATCTTACAGGACCTTCTGCCTCACCTTGTTCTTGATCTAAAGAAATACCTGATGTGACAATTGCATTTTCAGTGCATTTACTCTTGAAACAATGCCATTTAAATGATTTATCCTTAGATTATGCCAAAGCTGCTTGTGTTCATTGTCTGTCCAGATGCACAGAGTATGACTATTCTTATGCCTAGATGGAACCTTAGATGTGGGATGCTTTTAATTTAATGTGTAACACTGGCCATTTGGTAAACTAAATGTCCTTTGCTAGGTGGTGAGGTGTAGGGAGCTGTTCAGCTGGAAGCTGTGGCACAGCTGTGGTAGTTGGAAGCTGGGTCTGAGAAACAAGTTCCTGCTTTCAGGGTACAGTTATGTACTCTTATTTTCCATGTGTTCAGTTCTTGCCATATGATACAACAAAAGTGTATTAGTCAAAACGGCAAGAGCTATGAAGTAAGATTTCCCCCAGCTATTGTTGAAGGAAAAGCTTCGTTTTCAGAGAATGTGACATTACAGCTTCCTAACTCTTCACTTGCTTAAACTAAGCATACAAATTTAATTCAAGGTGAGGCTGGAAAGAAAGAAGCATGATTGTATCTGCCACCTTCTAGATATTTTTCTTCCCCCCCTCCCTCTCTGCACCCCTTCCCCCTGAATATGTGAAATCCTTGCTTTTTTTTTTTTTTCCAACAAAAGCTTCATGGACCCTGGGGGTTGGCTATTAATTTTAGGCCATTGTGAGTGCTAACTGCTTAAAAATAGTCATGGAGCCAACCTTGCTTCCTCTCAGCATTTATCAGTTGGAAGCATCTTCTTTTTATCCTATGTGTAAGCAAAGACCTCTCTGGATTGATGATTTGATCTGGATAATGGAAAATCTAGGCAGGATATCCTTTCTCTGTTATTCCTTGGTGTGATGGCATCAGGTTGTGTCTTAAAATGGGGGAAGGGAAAAGGAGGATCCTATTAGCAGACAAAGTGGTTTCAAGGGACTCTTAAACCGCAGGCTTGCAGAGAACCTCGTATTTACTCTCCTTGTTGAACCATTTGTTCTTCAAGCTACTATTACGGCATGTCAGGGGCGCTTCTGCTATGTTCAAAAGCTTGCTCATGTGCAAGATGGATGTCTTTTATTTGGAAGTTGTTGTGGATACCATGCTGAAATATATCATGAGGGGCTTCTCTGTGGTTATTTTGAGCACTTGCAGACCTTAATGAAATACTGCTTTGACAAGCAAGATCCAGTCTTATCCTGCACCAATGCAGTGCCTGAGCTTCCCCTGCCAAGAAAAGAATATTTCTAGTGTAACTAGTGTAACTGCACAATTAAAATGCCACTAAAGCCCAGTGGTGCCTAATGTGCAAAAGGGTTACAGTGGATGCTTGATGGAGTGTGTGCATGGGGCAGCAAACGGACGCAGCGTGATGTTAGAACATTATGATAACCTTGCATTTTGATATCCTTCTATTTCACTGTAATGCTCCTAACCTTAAAACATTATTGGCATTTACCAGGTGGAGGTCTTCACCAGCTTTCGAGTGTGGAGGAACCTTTGATTTAGTTGTCTCTTGTTCAGAATGAGGAGTCTGTGTAAAAATGACTTTGACACTGAATGCCCCCCATTCTCTTCTCCAAAAAAAAAGTATAGCTCTTATACAAGAGGTGAGTCCCTCTCTTGAGTGAGTTCTTTCCGCTCTTATCGTTGTGACCTGTATGCACTGTGGTATAAACCACAAAGGAGGAACCTCTGGGCTTCGAAGAGGGATGACAGAGCCAGAGTGTGATTGTGGGTTTGCAAAAATAATAATCAGATGGTACTTGGGGTGCAAGAGAAAAAGCATTAAAACTAATAAAAATAAATGTTTTAATTGCTTTTCTGGGATTTGAAATATATAACCCTTTAGTACCGATGCCAAAATTTTAGTATAATTTCAAGTGAGTGAATTTCTTATTGACAACAAAGGTAGCTATGGGATCCTTGCTTGGGCTTTTGTATGAGGAGGAGTCCTTCCTTCTCTGCCATAAAGAGCACCTGAGTTACTTAAAATTAGCAAAGGTTTTTTTTTGTATTAGCCAATTGGTCTGTGATTCTCCATCACCACTTTAGTTTTGCAGTAGCTTTAACTACAGTGTTTAAATAGACGGCTGGTTACATTTCTTACCAGAATATTGTATTATTCTATGGGACACATACCTATTACTGATGTAAAAGCTCAGAGAAATTAAATTTGGGGGGGGGGAGGGGCGCAGGGAAAGACGTAATGCTGTAAAACTTATACTGCTGCTGTTTATATTGTCAGAAAATTAAATAAATTCTGTATGAATTATTACTTAAATGCAGAATCCCAACATATGCAAGAGTGTGCACTTCTGCATTTAGTAGTGTGTTTTCTGGTGTTTAGCCTCATTCACCCTAAGATCTCTGACAAATGCTGTAGGTCTATGTAAATAACGTGTTTTAAGCAACTGTTGAAAAACTAAAGCAAGGGAGGCTTTTCAAATCTTAAGCCCACCCCTCATGTATTAAATCATTCCAAATCTTACAATTGCTGTTATTTTCAGTCCATTGTGTCTGCTTCCTGTTGGTCAAAGGTTATGAGGATAGGGTGGTGTAGAGGGAGGTGGGAAGCCAGCAGGAAAAAGAAAGCTTTGCTTATTTTGGGGTAGACACAACTACAGAAATGGCCAGGACGTTGCTTAAGTTTTCTGAAGACTTGAGGAGGTAAAGTAGAAAAATGCCTTGTTCTTGGTGGTGTTTACTTTTTTGCTTTGTAACTTAAGTATGAATGGGTTTGAGTATGTAAACAGGGCCTTCCTTAAAGAATGCTATGTTTTTGTTTAATATCTTTTTTTATTCAAAAAGAGTTGTGGCTTTTGTTTTAATTTACTAATTGACTGGATACTTTCTGTTTCTGAAGCATGACCGAGCCTAAATCCTGACCTGTTTGTTCACTTGTATCGCTAGCTCAAAAAAAAAGAGGAAAGTGAAGTTTTATGGGATGAAGTGCGAGTAAAAGCTCTGTGACATATCGCCTCACTATGCTGCAGGCATTCGTGGGCCTGTGTAGGTGTGTTGATACAGCCCTCTGAGGCACTCAGTTTATCTTAATATTTGTAACAATTTTCAAGAACTATCTGTGATTTCTTGGCTGTTGGAACACTGGTGTGAGTCCCTTCAGTTCTGTCAGCGGGGAGGTTTGCAGTGAGCTGCCGTGAGCAGATGTGGGCTGGGTCTGGGTCTGGGTCTGAGCGCTCAGGTTCCTCCGTGGAGGCAGCGCAACCTTCGTGGTAAGCGGTTCTGGCAGCGCCGCTGGGAGGGTTTGATTTCGGAACAAATCCTGATCCAGAAGGTTGCTCTGAGATGGAGAGAGAAGTGATAAATGGATTTGGTTGTGGTGGTTAAATTCTGCAGAGCTGTTGATCCTAATAATGCATGGCATGGTGGGGATGTTGCGGTCGAGGAGATGGTAGGAAACTTTTTTGTGGGAGGTGATGAGATTAGAGGAGCGTTCTGGAGGCTAATCAAAGTAATTATACCAAAGCATCTTAATTTTCAAGTATGCTGATATGTAGTTAATTTTGCTATTGGTATGTGACGTAACAAGTTTTTAAATTTCACAGAGTTTCAGGGGTTGCAAGGGACCTTTAGAGATAGTCCAACCCCCAACAGTTTCTTAACTGTTTTGTTACTACCAGAGTGTTACTTGAATCTAGAAGTATATTGTTTGAAGTGTTGGAAAAACAGTATTTTTCTTACAATAGAAACTCAGTTTATTTAACATGGTAAAAGCAATTTATATATCATAACGTCTTGTAAATAATTTTGACTTTGTGCTTTTTATGTTGTAATTAGTTTTTCTCTGGAGCTTTTAATGTCAGTTCTGCCTGTAAAATAATAAAAACCAAAATCCACCTAAACAAAACCAAACCACCACCACCAAACCATCCCTCCCCCCGAATACAACTTTGCGGAGCCTAGTTGGTAAATATTCTGTCGTGTAAAGTGAGAATCAATAGATCAGGCACAAGACTGACTTTTACTTTATCTTACCTTTTACTTAGCAGCTTTTCCTTCCGTGTTGGCACATGTGATTTGTGCATATTGAAGATCTGATGATTGGTAATGGAAAAGCTAACAGTTTCAGTTCTAAAATGTAAACACAGAGCATGCTTTTGCTAATTCTTTCACTTTCCTAGATTAAGGAATTCCTTGCAGTGCCTCACCATACTTACAAAGAAGTGTGTTGCTTCTCTCTGTAATACCTTGGCAGAACAATAGATTTCCTTTAGTTTTGCTTTTACTATACCAGAGTAAAGTGGCTTGAGTGAGTATCAGTCCTTTCATTGCTCTAATACTGGCTGTCTCATTTACAAAAGAGGCTCCTGCTTTGGTCTATGGATACCTGATGTGCAAAAATGTCAGCTAGCATACAGCCTTGCTTTTGCAGGGAATGTATAAGGAGTGCCAACGTGTCCTAAATCTGATTTGTAGGGTTTGTTTAAAGCATTATCTGGAATTTATTTTGGAGATTTTTCCATGTATTTTAATAGATATGTAGGAGCTTCTTTCATTGTGTGTAAAACTAGTAGGTTAAACCAGGCTAGTTATTTTGGAGGCAGTTTGTAAAAATTATGGGATATCTTTGCACTGTCCTCTTAATTCATTGTTAAATCCCCCTAAATTCATCATTCCCTTTTGAAGCTGGAGAAACTGCTGCTTCCATATCTCAATTCCTCATTCCTTTATGGGGAGTACAGAAGGATTTAAACCTCGTAGTGTTTTGTTGAAGAGCTGATGTGCAGAGTTGCCTGGCCTCTGTCATCTGTAGAAATCTCTATTTTGTATGCAGCATGAACACCCTTGGGTGATCCAAACGTGCTGTGAAGCATGCCTTGCATGTTTGTTGAAACTGCAGTGTCCTTTAAAGGACCCAAAATAATACAAGGAATTGCATGTTTTTACATAGTTCTAGTGTTTTGCTTTTTTCTTGTATTTAAGCCTTTCAGAGATGATGCAGATAGATATCTACACAGGCAAGTAAGAGGGAAAAGTAAAACAGAAAACTCTGAATATGTAAAAAAATCCTATAGAAAGCACTGGGCTTGTAATCTGGAAGAATAGAGGTTTTTAACACCTTGTTACAGACTGCCTTGCTAGGGAATGAGAAATGAATAGGCAAAAATTTATGGGGAACAAGTTCAGCCCTGGCTTTTGGTGAGAAAGCAGCTGTTGGTACCAGTGGTCTTCAGGCTTCACCTTTCAGCTTTGCATTTATTGTGTCTTTATAAATCCTAAGCTTTTTATTTTTTCTGTGTATTGCTCTCATGCAACCTGCCCCAACGTACACCCGTGAGCTTGTGGTAGTGGAACTCCAGTCAGACAGCATGGCTGATGTCTTCCCTTGCTAATCTTGTCAGCGTGGCAGTAACCCTTGTGATAAGTAATGTACAGGCACTTCAAAAAAAAAAAAAGAGGTGGGGGGGAGGGCAGGCACTATCCTGAATGTTTTGCTTTCTTAGATGAAGAGCTGTGGGGGGAAGGGACTTCTAATTAAGAGCTGATGAAAAGACTGAAGCAAACAAAAATTAAGAAAAACCCTGGGAAACCAAAATGAATACACGAAACCTTTACTTTTTAAATAAAAATCCATCTAATGCAAAGTCAAATTGTAGTCTTGTTGGGTGTTTGTAAGGACTGCCAAAGAGGCTGATCTTTAGGAGGAATCTGAAAGGAGATGTTGATCCCTTGCTTATGGCTTTGGTGAGCCTTCAGAGGGTGAAGAAAAGAGAGAGATGTGGGAGAGCATGAAAAACGAACCAAATCTGCTATCAGTGGTGAAGCAAAGTGATAGGAGATGACTTGTAAGAGGGAGGGAGTTAAGTAAGTCCATTAACTTGCCTAAGAAGAAAAAAGTTAAAAAAGGGAGAAGAGGCTCAAAACTGCAATTAAGCAAGTCAATGAAAGGAGAACTCTAAAGCAGAAGATATGATCAGAATGAAAGAAGGGAGATTGTGCTGGTAGTGTTAATTTAAACAGGCTGAATATGGGAAAGACTGGAGAGGGAGATAACATGCTTGTGATTAGAGGAAGAAAAGACCAAATTTTAGAAGTGTTCTAAAAAAGAAAAAGACAAGAACTGCCCTGAAAAATGGGAAGAAATCATTTAGCTTTAGATCGACAAAATAAAGCAGAAATTGGTGCTGCATTGTCTGAATCGTAATTTGCACCCTTTCTGACACTTTAATTAGTGGTGTAATGCTGGGAGGTTATTTCACATGCTGAAACATCAATTATGAAAGTGCTCACCGTAAATCTCTGTGGAAGTATTGTTCTGCTCTATTTTCAGTGTTTTCTTTTGTTTATTTAACAAGCTATAGTTAGAATCGACAGCACAAGACTAGAAAATGGTGACAATAGTTTGAAAACAGGAAATTTTGGCCTTGTGTGTATTCGGAACAGATGATCAGGATGATGGCCAGGAGAGTGGAAACTTCCACTGAAACTGTTTTTTCCTTATTTTGCTCAGTGAGAAAAGATGGTGCTTCCTGGAAAACAAGTCTTAAGTATTTAAAGCAAGCCATAATGTATTCAATATTTTCCTCGTATAACATTTGCTTGTTTTGCAGCAATCTGTTTACATTTCTTAGTGTTTAACACTATTAAAAGTAGAATGTTTGGCCTGTTCTCAAATCCTGGAAATACAGTTTCTGCTGTTAGAATTAAGACACTAAACATGCTTTTTCTGTGCTCAGTTTAGTTGTCCTGTCTCACGTTTGAAAACCAGAAAAAAAAAGGGCATCTTTTTTAGGGAAGAAGGCAGTTGCTAGCGGTTATGACAATAGTTTTCAGAAATAACTACTTATTACAAGTTTCTCAGTTTTGGTGCTCATGATACAGCCTTTTTCAAAGATTTCCATAAGATGCTTTCTGAAAACACAGGTTAATTTACTTCCGAGTAAAAATCTACAAGCGTTAATTTCTCAGGGAAAACCGTCAGCTGAAATGGTGAAATGTCACCAGGTTGGAGTTAGTTCTTCAAGCCAGAAGAGGAGCAAGTTGAAAAAGTAAAGTTCTGTACTAGAAGCACAGTTACCTAACCTGACCTCTTCTAGCTACTTCCCGGCAGCCCTCCCAAATACGTGCCTTGTGGGATGAAGCTCACCAGTGGCAGTTGTCACTGGTCCATGTCTACAACAGACAGGATTTAAAAAGAAGCATAGCGTGAGGGAACACTTATTTTTATTTCATTTTAGCTTCTAATGGGATGCAGGTCTAATGTGGGTGTCAGTGAGGCTGTGCCAGAGGTGTGTTTGTCTCCTGGGATGAACAGAACACCTGCACAGTGGAAACGTGGAGGCAAAAAACTCAACTTCTGTTTGTGATCCTTCTTTCTGTTGTTTGTAAAAGACATACCACAATTTCACTCTTGTTTAACCTGGACTTTGGAAAAAAATAGCAAATAGCATAGAGAAAATCAAGTTTTGATCCCAGCACACAAATGAAAACAACTCAAGAGTTAGGTTCAGGACTGAGATATCCAGAAGATCATTCTGATGTGACCTGGGGCTGTCTTCCCCCCTCCGTACACACACACTTCTTTCTGTGCTCTACATGTCTTCTACTTACTTCGTAATCCTTTCTGGAGCAAGGAAATGTTAAGAGTTTGTCAAACATCAAGTGTTCTTTTGAATCCTTCCCGGCACCCCTGGGTAAATCGCTGCTTTCTTTCAAGACTTGGATGACTTCTCTGGGAAAGGACAATTTCAAATACTGTCCTTTTCAAGTACTCTGTGGAGTATGGGGATGCAAACCCAAGCACAAATATCTGCACTCTTGAGAGATGAGAGGGAAGGTCTGAGATGGATAATTTTATTCACGGGCCTACTGGTCATACATGGGAGAAGGATTTATCAGCAGTATTACTGGAGCAGGATGTGATGCCCTCTTTGCCTTAGGCCCGGTGCTTGCTAGAATAGTTTTGGAGGCTTTTTCACTGCATACTACAAAGCAAAACAAAAAATCCCCAAAAAAACCCTGAAAATCAAAAAAAAAGTTGGTAAATGTGCTAGAAGAGGAAAATCAGCTTTAAATGACCTGAGGATTATGGGTAATAATAGCAAATCAAAGGAGGACAATTGACCGGTTCATCAGTAAGCAGAGTTACTTGACCACATGAGAGCAAATTGACCAAAAAGAAGTCTTTGATTTGACATTTGTAAGCTTTTATTTAAAGATCTTGTGGAAATATTTTGGCCTCTTGAGCAACAGCTTGAGGGGGTCTGAATGGAAGTTTAAACCCTTCTTACAATATTAATGTGAATTATCTACTCTTTCCATCTCCATATATATATATATGCATTCACCCTGTTTCTTACATCTTTGAACTGCAGCGGTGTGAGGTACATCTCAAATATCTATGACAGGGACAGGGTTGAGAATCCATAAATGTAGAGATTAAGGGAGTTACAGCTACAGCATCTGCAATAGGTATACCTCTTGTAAAGGGAGTGTATTGTAAATCCTGTGCAGTGCATATAGGTCTAGCTATGGTTTTTCAAAAAAGCCTCCACCAAACCCCAGCATTGCTAAATGATGCTTTTTGGCCAGGTTCTTTGATTCACTTGCTTTTAAATCGGCAGTCTGCGTTTATGTCAGTGGAAAAACGAATCGTAGGAATGTCTTGAGTTTGCCTTGTAACCTACTCAAAATGCCGTGTGAAAAAATACAGAGTTCCACAGTTCCTTTGATCAGTCGATGCTCTGTGGGTGAGCAGCTTGTCACATTTTAGACTACATCAAAAACAAGCAAACAAGCTTGTTTCTATAGTTATGATGGTCTCATGATACGATGGTCTCATGATACAAGCAGGACAATGTTTGGCAAGAGTGGTGATGTCCTATGTTAGGCCAGCTGATACGCTTTGCAGCTCAAAGCAGAAAACAAGCCAAGAGGCACACAAGGCCTTTCTCAGTCTGAAACAAAAGCAGCAAACCTTGTTAAATCTTGTTTTGTAATAATTTACAAAGCCTACACAAGTTTTTGGTGGACTGTTCCCATGATGCTTGCCTCACTATACCTTTTAAAAGGAACAATTTTTCTGAGTGAGGTATTTCACCTGCATGTGGTATTCTGTAACTAGGTGTATTTACAAAATACACTTTTAAAACCCTATTTGTCTTAACATACATTTTATAGATATGAAAAAATCTTGTTTTAAAAAACTCTTGACTGTTCTCTGTTTGGTCAAATACCTCTCCAGAATGAAATAGTATTGGTATTGAGACAAAGTGATTAAATCCCATGCTGGTTTTTTTTTTGATGTCTCGACCTTGATGCACTTGACTTGGTGCAGAAAACCAGTCTGCACCATCTGCTGATAACATCCGTAATGTGACAAATAAGTAGTGCATGTAACTTACCTGTGACTTAACCCAGTTGCATCTTTTTGGGGGATTAAAAGTCTGTAAAATGCAGGTAAAGGAAAACGCAATTTTTTCAAATAAGAATGCTCAAAGGGGTTAAAAAAATTAAAATGCATTTGCACATATACACGCTCTCTGAGATTTTTTGATAGCTGTTACTGAAGAAGCTCTTCTCTTACACATACAGCACAGTATTCTGCACTGTAGTGAAACAGTATACAGCTTTCCTTATGATGCCAAATACTGAAATGTTAAAAATAGACCAGGCTTTAAGAATCCCAGATATTTTCAAATAACAAAGGGTGATTTATGTGGGCTCATTTTGCACTTTGACAAAATATAGAGGCGCTTTTGTACTATGATTAGCAAGGGTGCTGATGTCAGTTCGCTTGTCTAGCTTTAAGCTTTATTCTGCTGCTAAATTGTGCTTTGTACTGTAATCCAGAGAACCTTTGTATCTGCCTTATTAGTGTGTAGTTTATGGAATTGCTTTTGTTTTTGAATATAATTTGTGCCAGTTTCAGTGAGTGTGACTCATTATATGACTGAAATAAACATTCACATATGCACTATGTGAAAACTCTTCAGAAATAGTAGCAGGTGCTAGTAGGCTAAATTCAATGTTTTAAGTACTTTACAGTTGGTATTTTGTAGCCTGAAGGGCTGAAAGCAATTTCTGTTTAGCTGGTTGAGTTTCTGATTTTTTAAAAAGTCATATTTACTCATTAATGCTCAACAGAGATGATGAGGTTTGTGAAGAATCACTCTTTAACTCAGTACTAGAAATAAGCATAAGAGGTATGCTTGGTTGGTATATTTTTTTTAAACTTCTTTTTGCTGCTCAAGTTGTGAGATGAAGTGCATCGTGCTTTTCAAAGTCTCTCTTCCCTCTCCTATCACTAATCTTCCTTCCTGACTTAAGCTTTGAAAAATTCGTCTCAATGACTGAAGGCTGAGGTTAAGCATAAAGGTAGCTTCTGAAGCCATGGAGCTGTGCAGTTTGGTTTGTAACAGTTATCTGTGATCATCCCTGGGGAAAGAGTCTCCGACACTGAAGTTTCCTGTTATCCCAACATCTATGTTGTCATTTGATTTGGAAACAGGAAACAAAACAAACTTTGCCAGTCTTGCTGTTAAATAGTGCTTACCAGCTGTGCTTCTAGAAGATGCTCACATTTGAAATCTGAATTGAAGGGGTTTCATCTGTTACATCTTTGATTTCTGTGTTGTACTGTTCACCCCGTTAAACTTACTGCTACCATGGAAATAGTTACTTGAGACCTTGACTTGATTCAAGCAATTTGATTGACAGTGCAGCATTCAAAGGCAGATGCTGTAATCACAGCTAAAATCAAATAACTTCTAGAGGCTTAGTAGTTGGAGAATGGATTGCAAGCCTTAATCAAGCTGTCGGGCTTTTTTCCCTTTCTCCTGTTTTCTATATTATCTTTTTATAAAAGCTTCCGAAGTTCGATACCCAAAAAAGGCACGTCCACTTGACAGTGAGGCTTTTGCAAGTCTAGAGCAAAGCCCACAGTGCTTGTTTGGAGCTGGAAGATGGCAGTGCAGCTCTTGCTCTTTGTCGTCCCTGTGCTAGTTTGTGTGAAGGCAATGGCTACACAAAAATTCAATGGGAAAACATGTCTCTTTCTAATACATAGTAAGAAACTCTGTTTTCAAAGCCGTGTCCCAAAGTGTGAAGGAATCGACACATCTTGATCTCTCCTGGGACCATGCTTGGTGATGTAGTTCCTTTCCTCGGGTAGCACGCAGCAAGGGCTGTCTGGAAATACTCACCTGTTCTCTTGGTAGTTTTTGTTTCCTTCTGGTGTCCTTCCAAAGGACTTGCTGGTGACTTTGTTAAATATCCTAAAGAAGTTTTAAATGGGGTGCCTTGGGGCATGGTGCAAGTCTGTGGTGTAACTCAGTGGCTACTGCATTGATTTACTTGCTCTCCAACTATGCTGAAAAGGCTAAAACCTAATGGGTGAAACAGTGATGGCTCCCCACTGAGTCCAGGCTCTCATTTCAGATTTTTAACTGTGAATGCAGTGCAGCTCTTGTAGTAGGCAGTGGCAGTCTGTCTTATTTATTCTACTGTGCCGTTATCCTGGCATTTGTGCTTTCTTATGGAAGCTTAGGGCGTAGGATGCTGTATTGCTGGTAGAGCTGAGTAACAGAAAGGCCAATATGTGGGGCAATAAAGATGCTGCTGGTAACGCCAGGGCAGCTGTATGCAAACCTTGGTTGCCTGGTTTGAGTTGGTGTCTTCAGCAAGAATTATGCCAGGTGATAAAGGCCCACTGGAGTGAAAGGCAGCTGAGAATTAGTTGGAAGATGAGGCATGCTAGTCTCACAGACTGACGTCTCTCTGCAGCCACAGAAAGGCTGGTGTAACAAGCATGGTGTCAGATTGTGAAATGTATTTCTTCTGTGCATATACCTTCCACAGCGACTGTTTTTATGCAGTAAAACTATATTCTTTGGTCATCTTCTCAATCTCCATCTCTCTAACTGCTTCCAAAATAATATTGTAGCTCTTTTTTTCTAAGAAGTACTGTTGTAGAAATATTACGAGGTTCTGAGTGCACAGTTCCCTTAACACTGAGGCAAGTGTACAATGTGAGCATTGTCTGTTCTTTAAATGCAGGTCACTATCTTTGAGTATCAGTGAAAAATTTAGAGTTAAAATGCATCAGCCCAAAGCAGCAGGTAGCAGAAACAAGACTCTGTAGAGCACATAAAGATATATTTTCTTTTGCCTTTCCCATGCTTATGTCAGCTTCCTTAAGGATTTTTTTGTGTGCTCTTCCCCCTCCGCCTTTTCCTGGTCCCCCTCCCCTTTTCTTTCTTTACTGGTTTCATATTTCTCATTTTGTTAATAGTGACTTAATTATATGTCTCCCTCTTAAAAACAAAATTGAAATACAGAAAAATTAACTTTAAAATACAAAATCACTAGTCAACTGCTATAACCATACATAAATAGATTGTATTTAATGTAGGTAACTGCTGTGCTGTCTATTGGAATTAGAATTGAACTGCTTATTATTACTCAGTTCAAACCAGGTTGAAACCATATACAAAAGGTAACAGTTTTCAAGTAGGAGTTCTTCCTTCTAATTTTTCTTCTTTTTTTTTTTTTTTTCTTTTCCTTGATTTTCAGGCATGGAAGAGGAGATGGTTTGTGCTTCGCAGCGGCCGCTTAACGGGAGATCCAGATGTATTGGAATACTACAAAAATGACCATGCCAAGAAGCCTATCCGTATTATTGACTTAAATTTGTGTCAACAAGTGGATGCTGGATTAACTTTCAACAAAAAAGAGTTTGAAAACAGTTATATTTTTGATATCAACACGATAGACAGAGTCTTCTATTTGGTAGCAGACAGCGAGGAGGAGATGAATAAGTGGGTTCGATGTATCTGTGATATCTGTGGGTTCAACCCTACAGATGAGGGTAAGTTCTGTTGGTTTTTCTGAGACAGTGCAATACCTACATGTGAAGAACGTTTCAAAGATCAGATGACTGTCTTTAGCTGGCATATGGTTTAAAGTTTGTATGCATTGGCTATGGAACTATCTTGTTCCTGTGAAAGAAAGTAAGCAGAAGAGAGGGTGATACCAGGAATTTGTTACAAATTAGGTGTGCTATAGAACTTGGGTGATGCTCTTCTGTTTTGCATGATGCTAGATCTTAAGGATATAGGAAAAAATCTTGAAGTAAAACAATGCAAACCAGAAGATCATCATAATCATCAAAGGAATCCCATTTGGCATAAAAATACATGGTTATGCAAGCAGGAATGAGTGCAAAATGTCAGGTTTCTAATATTACCATTTCTCTGTCTGCTTTGCAACTTGGGGGGGGAAAAAAAAAATCCAGCCCCAATGGCTGAAACTAGTTCACTATCCAACTGTAATCCTACCAAAATAGACAATTTCTGAAAGCAGCATGTAGGAGACAAGGTGGTGAAATTCCTAGAAATTCCTCGTGGCCATTGCTTGTTGTGAATCCATCCTTATTTATTTACTTATTATTCCTGCATTCCTGGTGGAGATTAGTGGGCTGTGTGACTCGCTGTACCTCTGTGCACAGTCCCAAGAAAACATTGAATAGGAGCAGTAAGAAGGTTATAAATAAAGCATGCCTGAATTAAAGGGGTGAGAATTAAGTCCCTGTTTTTTGTAGGATTTTGGTTTGAGGGAGGCAGGGGAAAAAAGGGCTTGCATCCCTTCTTCTCCAGCAAATTCTTCAAAAATGACTGGAAAATATTGTTGCTTTCTGAGGAGGGCCCCTTTTCCTTTCTCCTTATTGCAGTTCTGAATTGAAACTTTGTCATAAAACTTCATCTCTGAATTACAACTCAAACTGCAAATTCAGTGAAAGGTACTTGTTTTGACAATTCCAGCATGTTTTTATGACATCCTGAACACAACCAAGACCACCCACAACACGTTTCTAAGAGCAGTAGTTGGGTGAATCAGTATTCAGTCTGCCAGGCATCTGTTATGTATGGGAGAGAGGTAGGCAGGTGGCTGCTTTTCAGGGGGTAATACACGAGTGCGCCCGTGGGCAGGAGGAGCTTGGAAGTCCCTGGTTCTGGGGACACACAAGAAGTCTGGGGAGGAGGATGTGTGTGTACCTGGCAGCTCTTGTGTATGTGAGGACTATGTATCGGTTGTATGGTGCGGAGAGGTAGGGTCGGTCCCCTCAAAGCCAGGAGGCCTCTCCTTGCTGAAAGCTGATGTATGGTTAATCCTTAATTTTCTGTTGACGTTACACCTTCTGCTGAAGTGAAGCTGAAACACACTGTGAATGTGGGAAGAATTAACTATGCCCTTGCTGGCTCTTTGGACCAAAACTGCTTTTTGCCACAGTCAATTGTATTGGTAACTTATTCCCATTACACTTTGATTGTGTGTTTCATCTTTGGCATTTTAGCTTTGCCTGAATTACCCCCATGCCTTTAGAGAACTGAGAGTTGACAGTTCTCTCTGGTTTGTGAGTTTAGTAATGTCTTGCAATGCATTGAGAAAGAATTAAAAAAGGAAAATGGGAAAATTAGTTGCTGAGTGTCTGTTTTATTCCTAAGTTCTTACTTTTACAAGATAAATCTTCCTACTAATGGAAGTTGTAAATGTACTATATGAAGTCTGTGTTAACCTGCAGTTTATTTTGAAAAGTTAAATAATAGGTGAAGTTCGCTGCAGACAAGAAATCACTGTTACTTTAGTATGGAGCTAAAAAAAAGCGATTGTATGGGGCATAACCAATCCTCCCTTTAGTCCATGGAAACAGAATATAGTTTTCTTTGAAGCTGGACAAAATGTCTCTTGCCAGACTGCTTAAGGGTTATGAGGCCTGTCCCTGGCATCCTTTATTTGATCAAGGACTGGATCCACCACTGGCCTATTACTGCTGTTGATTTGGGAACCCAGTTTGATTGCTTCCTTGGATTTACAAAGAAGAATATTATGAGGTAGTGGTGGACAGTGCTATTAGAAAACAAATACATGGTTTTGGTGTTGGGGGGTATGAAGGAGAAAGTTAATCCTGACTGTGGAGGGACAAAAAAAATAAACATTAATTCAAACTAGCTCTGAGGTGCTTCTTCCATACTTAGACACAGAAATTCTTATGATGCAAAGTTTGTGTTTGCTTTTATTCTTCTTCTTAAAAATGAGTTTGTAGAAATTTCTATCTCACGATTTGTTGTGACTTTCCAACTAGAAATTTATTTATGTATACGAATTCTGTTTGTCAGGAGAAGTACAATGTTACACTTGTATTTGGACTGAATAGATAAATTTGTGTTCTTTAGTCACATTTACAAGCCATTGAGTCTCCGCAGTTTTTTATAGAGACTTTCTGTTAAAGACGGGTTTACAGTGATTTAGGCCTTTGTAACTTACAAGGCAGAATTGTGAAGGAAATACATGTTTTAAATGAACTAAATAATTCTTCTACTTCTGTAAAGAAATTTCTAAGTACTTATATTGTCCTCCCTAATGCTTCTTGTTTTCAAATGGAAGCTATAATTTTTTTTTTAATAGCATCTTTCTTCTTAAAATACATATGCAGAGGTTTGGGGAGCTACATGTGAGCCATGGGGTTTAGGATCACCAGTGAGTTTCATACTGCACTTCTAATGTTCATATTTACTCTGTAAGGTCATAATATAGTAGGTCATTTACAGGTTAAAATGTAACTGAAGCAAAATATTGTTGTATGTTTTGTGTGCTTTGAATTCCAGTGGGAGATGTTCTAGGATGGAGTGACTTAAATGGATGTGGGAAATTACTCTTCTGCTCTGTCTGGGGCTGTGGAAACCTCAGCCAAAATACTGTGGCCTGAGCTTGCAGAAGGATGAGGATAGGTCTATAAAGAACAGTAGAAGTAGAGGAAATGTTTTTTTAAGAGTGATCTATGAGGAGAAAACATGAGAGATTTGTTTTTCCCAGGAAGAAAATACTGAGGGAAGAGCTGACTTTGAAAGCATTAGAAGTTCTAATAAGCAGGACATGGATCACTTGATATCTGAAGTTAAAAGTAATTTGTTTCTCTTTCAGTGAGCGATGTGATATTAGAGAAACCTTCTAAGGATATTTAAGCACAGGCTGTGAAAGTCCTTCCCTAGAATTCAGTAGACATTGTTGGTGAATGCTTTATACGTGACCCAGCTCCACGTTTCAGAGATTTAGTGAATTGCCCGTATGGCAGAGCAGGGGAAGGAGGAAATAATCTTACTGTATATGCAAACATGTTACTTGCATGTATTCGTTGGAATCAAGATAGCAATAACCAAGTAAAGCAGAAGAAAAAAAGAAAAGGGAAGAACAAGATGTTGAAATCTGCCATTACATTTACACAAATAATTACATGTTGTAAAGAAAGTTTCTGTCATTATCAGGAACATACTTTGAAAGAGCTACAGCCTCCTTCTCACACAGCACTTTCAAAGTTCAGGCAGCTGTGATGTGGTGTGTGACTCGTGTCTTCTGCATTCTGAACAGCAGAAGTATCTTCAGATAACCATTTTACTTTTTAAAAACCTTGTTCTGATAATGCGTATTGGTTCATCATAGCTTGGCTGCAGTATCATAAGTGACTGGCAGGGTGATCATAACTCTACCTTCTAATACTGCCACCTTGTATTCCCTCTAATGATGCATGGTCTGGCACCAGTGCTGCTATGCTATGCTAGAAATCTTCATCTCAGATCAGGATACCCCTGTGCTGCCTGTAACATGAGTGTGAAACAGAAAACAGGTTCTGCCACTAAGAAATTACTGTCTGTAGCAAGAGACATCCACAGAAGAGCAGAGCTGTGGGAAGAAGTGGAAGGAAATATGGTGGGTTTTGACCACTGTGACAGATGAGTGCTCTTAGTGCTTGAGCTGTTAGACTGTTGTTGAACTCTGGGATTTCTGAGAAGACATTTTCAGGGAGTCTTTGATAAATCAGTAGGGGACATTAGAGGTGTTTAGGGTGCCCTTCCTGTGTGAAGGGTCTGCCTGTGGGAAATAAAATATGTTCTCCTTTGCCAGCTGTAACAACTGTTATCTGGATGATAGAGACTGGTGTACTTGAGAAATCAAAATCACTATCTCAGTAATGTGTGGTGAATATTGGACATCTTGGTCATGAAAGGGCTCAAAAGCAGGGAGGAATAGCATGAGCCTTTGGGTGAAGGAGAGAAGGCTCTGGTGGAACATAGAAGTACAGTGGCAGTAAACTTAAGTCTTTGCAGTGAAGTTGCACCATAGAGGTGTACGTATTTAATGATGATTTTGTATCTCTTGAATATGATGAACTAGAAAGTCAGCTCAAAGATGCCATGCTGGGGATGAGTGACTGGTGACCTGGAGTACAGTAAAAAATATATGAAAGAACAAAAGAGTTAAGCATTAGGAGAGAGGCTCTCTGTATAAGGATTGTGAGCCTGTTGTCTTGGAACTGAAACAGTAGTTTTGAAGGCAGTGGTGGCACAAAGGCATCTCTTTTTGTAGACTGTTTTTGGTTGGTTGCTTGGAGGCAAGGGTGGGGTTGATGGCCACTGAGATGTACAAACAAGACATTTTTGAAGGTGGAATTGCAAAGAGGAAGGCGAGGATGGACTATGAAGGAGGCTGTCAGAGTTTCAAGACTTTGCCAAAATTGCAAAGGAATAATACAATTAGAAGAAGCAAGACTAGAAAATGACCTGAGATTTGGTATAGCAGGTTTGGTAGAGGTGGAAGCTTGTAGCTAAAGAACTGAGTTAAGGGAGGAAATACTGAGGTATCTTGCCTGTTATCCAAAGGAGAAAGAGAAAACAGCAGAGGGGACTAGGACAGCTTCAACTTCAGATGATATGGTTAAAGAATGGGTGGCTAAATGAAGTGATGATGACTAGAGTACAAAAACTGCAACTGTAGGTCTTCTATTACAAGTATATGAGGGGGAAAAAACCACCAACATACATTAAAAAGATTTACCATCAGGAGAACAGTCAATCTTAATCTTGAATGTTTGGGGTTGTTAATATTAAACTGCCAGCTGCATATGGCAAAAATTTGTATTGAAGGTGATTCTACACTTCCTTGAGAAGTAGTAAATGGAATCTAATATGCCTGGGTAATTAATTGCCTCTGGTTTTTGCTGGACACCTTACGTGGCATTAACTTCATGATGTTGTTGCTAGGAGAAGGGGCTTGCAGGAGAGGGGGTTGGAAAGCTGTCCTGCAGATTGGTAGAGTTCTGTAGTTGTGAGGCGCTGTGCAGCAGTATGTGGAGCTCTGGAAACCTCTCTGGAGCACAGAGGTGCCCATGGGTCCAGACAGCATGCTGCAGCCCTAACTGGGTAAGCTTGACCATGAGGCTAGAGCAGCCTGCTCTGCTGAGGTGAGCTCTGGGCTGTTTCTGTGGAGGAAAACCCCCAAATACTGTTATGGGGTGAGCTGCACTGTTTTTCTTCACAAACACCTATGTAAGTCAGTCTGTAACA
Organism: Laterallus jamaicensis coturniculus; assembly: GCA_022605575.1. NCBI lineage: Eukaryota > Metazoa > Chordata > Aves > Gruiformes > Rallidae > Laterallus > Laterallus jamaicensis. Next base: position 12,898,797 of record JAKCOX010000005.1, read on the forward strand.
GGACTCCTTGATTATTTTTCTTACATCACCCAGCCTGTGTACCATCTGAAGATGGAGAGAACATGCTACAGATGTTTCTTTTTCCTTTACAAATAGTCCTCAAAAGAAAATTGCAGGTGTAGAGGGGGAAGAAATTCTGAGAAATTTTACGTGGGTAACCAAAGGTGTGGTTTAGAATGACATGTGAACTGCAGATAGTAAGTACTAAATTTTAGATGTCAGCTCCAAAAGCCCTAATCTTCAGCAGGTGATCAGATCTTGGAGCAGTGATGTTTCAGGTTCAGGTGCAGGAGGCAGAGTTGTTCTGAATGTAATGTACAATGAGTAACTGCTGAACTCTTCACTAGTGTTCTTTATATATGATATCTTGTGTACCTTCAGAAGAAGAGAGATACTTTGAGATTACAGTCAACTAAGAAAACAAACTTGGAAATGCACAGGAACTTTTTATCAAAGCATTTATAAAGGTGTTCTCTGGGTATAGCAGTAAGCTTCAGAACTGAGGCTCACTGCAGAGATTTCATATTGATTCTAAGGTGAACACTTAAGCTGGAAACCAAACCCAGACTAGCATCTCTGTTGCTGGCAAGCAAAACATCTGCAGAGGATTCTGGATGCTTCAGGAGTGCCTGAGTTCTTATTATAACTTAAAAGCTGTTCAATAATGCTGGGCCTGGCTCACATCTATTGAGTGCTAAGTACATGAACAGAGCAAGGGCTTGTTTGCCTGTGCCTGTCAGTGTGCACACGCTTGTGCTCTCTGTGCGCACACGCACAAGTGTCGCCCTTTGATTCCAGGCTCTGTCACTTCAGACTGTGTAGAAGCTGACACCAAAAGGAAACTCCAGTACTGTATTGCAGGATGTATCTCATTACATTAAGATGCACAGATAATGACTTAATAGACTTAATTTAAAATAAAAACAAACGAAAAAATCTTTTTAAGGATTAAAGTGAAGAGGTTTTTTAAATTATGGCTCACGCTCTTTTATCTGTAAATTTTTGTTCAAGGTTATTACTTTAATATTTTGTTGGCCACTGGTTGTTTTAATAATGTCTACATCAGAGTAAATGGTTTGAACAAAGCATCTCAGAAGAACAGTACAGTCACACGATTGCCTATCTGTTGCTGATTCACTGTTACAATGGGAAAACCCCGTTTCTATTTTAGTCTACCTGCGATCTGCAAAGAATGCTTTTTCTTTGATTGCAATTCTGACATTTAAAGAAATGCTTGCTGTAATGAGGCTTCTGTTTTGTTCACTATGAGAACATTTCTAGTATTTACATAATTAGAATATTAAGAGACTATACATCATGATGTAGAAAACAATTAAATTTTGCTCTCAATTAAAAAAGCCAAAAGAAAACACAAAACCAACCCTTTATGCAAACTTCCACACTCAGATCTTCTAGACTGTTCATGAAGCACAGATACAGGAACATGTGGCATAAAGACTCTTTATGTAGTTAAGAAGGAAGAGAGGGATCCTTTTATTACTTGAGTCCGCAAAATCTTTCTAGCTCATTAATTTTATGAGTGTTTTATTAGTGAAGCAAATAACCATTTTTGTATGAGGGGGATAAAAGTGTAAGTTCTAGCCAAAATGATGTCTGTATCTGCTCTTAACAAACCACCTGACAAAAGATAAAACTCTTGTCCTGTTTTGAGAATGCTGCTTGTTCTAGCTGTACTGAATGCAGGAATTATAAAAACAAAATAGGATTCTTGTTACACTCATTTGCATGTTAAATATTCTGGATGTTTTTCCAGCTCCCAGTTATTTCAAAGCAGTCCGAGTGTCTGAGTTCTGGGAACAAACCAAATGACTTATAAGGCTCTTTGGTGTGCAGATGACCCCTTCCCTAAAAATCTGCTAGTCCAAAGTGGAGCAAGTTGGTGATTGTACTCTTTGAAATCGTAACAGGCTCCTGGGAGAAACTCTTCATATCAGCTTCTGAAGTACATGGCTAAAGAGAATATTTGAGAGGGTAGAGATAGGCAAAGAGCATTTGTTTGCTCAGTGATGAAAGTCATAAATGTTACTGCTTTCTTTGTAGTCAAATTTGAAGTAGCTTGAATGTGGGAAGTAAGTAGCACAGCGGTGAAGTCCTTCAGACTGAGTTCAGTTGCTCTTTAAATCTGACCTTAACCTACACTAGTGAACACATACAAAATACAAATGAGGATGAATTTCAATTCAGAAAGTTGGTCTTTGATAGTTTAGTGCTCTGTCCAGTGCAGAGAGAGATACCAGCTAAACTACACACACATCCCCAACAGATCTGTAGCAGGACTTCTGTCAAGTGTTATAGGTGTCAATAAGTGAGGCAGTTGATCACTAGGAAAGTATCCCTAATGATGAACTAAGATCGATGGGTGCTAAGTCTTTGCTTAGAGATCATAAACCTTCTGGATAGTTGTATAGTGTCACCTTTAATACACACTAACAATCAAAAGGCTAATGGTTAGGATAGGAACAGAATGAATCAATACCTCTGTAGTTAAGCGTGTCCCACACTCTTTATGCAATAGTTAGTTTCTCTTCTCGGGAAGGGATTCGTAGAGCTCAGAATGGTGAGAGTGGAGGGAGAAAGGATCTGCAGCCAAAAGGCTTCTGTACCAAGAAAAACTAGGTAGCACCAAATCAGTAAAGCTCTGACAAAGTTGTGTAAGGTTGGGAATATTGAAGGCAATTGTTCACTGTTTCTCTAGAGATGGGAGCTGAAGTATATCAAATGGAAATATCAGGCAGCAGTTTTAAAATAAAACTAAGCATTTCTTCATGCCACACATTGTAAGGTGTGGAGCTCACTGCCATGGAATGGCAGTAGTGGTCAAAAACTTCAGTGTACCCAAAAGGGATAGGACAAATGCAGAGAAAAGTTTGTCAGAGGCTGCTCAGCATGGGCTGTGGATGCAGCCCCTGCACTGGGTTGCCTGGAAGCTGTGGGCCATGTAGAAAGCTTGCCTTGCAGCCTGTGCTCAGCCTGTCTGCAATAGACCGCCATTGGAGACAGCATTGTGTGCTTCAGAGACTGCACATCTGAGCCAGTGTATTTAACATAATGGTTGTCACCCCCTTGCCTCATTTCACTGATTACAAATTATAGTCAGCCTTTAACTTCTTTTTTTGTTCTCACACACTTTTTTTTCCCTTACTCCCCCAAGAAAGAAAAGTTTCTTTTTCTGAACTTGGTGGACATTGGTGGTCTTTCATGCTTCTTGACAGTGTCTTTCCCTGGAAAATTACCCTTGAGTCTTGTTACTCTTCCTGGGAATGCTAGTGCATGGTTTGTTTAAATGCATCAGCCTTGCATAGGCATGCATCTTACTAGGTACCTGTTGGGCTCTCCTGACTACCTGTGGTCTAACTGACACACCCATCTTCCCTGGAAGCTTCAGGGACATCCTGTTTAATTTCTTTATTTTCCTCTTGTGTGAACTTGGCACCAAGCAGATTTAATGACGTAAAAGTCGTGTGTAGTAAGGGACAAGGAGCAGGGGTGGGGATTGTGATACACAGAAGCCCTTGAGGATCTTGACTGTAAGTGGGGCCAAAGAATGATCTGGCAGGAAACTTTTCTTCTCTGCTTTTGATCCTGTGTCATTTTCCTTGCATTTCTCGGTTCTGGAAGGGACAGGACAGAGATCTACTTGTCCTTTCTCCAATTAATTTTTTATCCAGGAGCAGGAAATACATGCCTGGTAGGTCTGTTGTTCAGGCACCTCTCTATTCCTGCTATTGAACCCTAAGACTAGGAATGAAGAAATATCAGTAGGTACTTTAAATAGGCTCCTCCAAGTTCTTGAAATTCTTAAATAGTAGAAAATTGTTCATTTTTTAATGTTGTAGTGTGTAATAAAAAAGACATTTTGTGTGTGTGATCCCTGGGTGAGGTCTGGTTTTGCCTTTGTTCTGTGAACTAGTTTGATGGATAGGTCAGGCACAACCTCTTATAAAACTTTTTTTTTTAGGTTATCCTACCTTTTCAGGTAGGTTGAGTTGAGGAATTTTCATACACCTAGACTTATTCCACCCACATGGGTGTGGTGGGATTTAATTTCTGAGCCTGTGTAAGTGCCATGCGAGTTCAAAGCGAGTACTGCTGTTCCTATATCCACATCTAAATCACTCATACCTCATGTACGCAGAACTGGAAACAGCCGGGCTATGTTCTGGTCTGTTCATCTGGTTCTTCCCAGGATAGTGCTGGGAAGCAGAAGCTTGTTGAAGTTACTTTGTAGTGCATAGCTGGCCTGTCAGCCTAACAGGAGCAGTCTGCATTGGGTAATAATACGTTCATTTAAACAATGCTAATAATCAGCGTCCATTCTTGGGATGTGCAAATTGTAATGTACAGTGAGTTGTGAGTACAAGGGAGCCTTGATAATTGAGGAACAATTTGCTTAATTATGTTGTTCTTACTCAATGTATCATTAAAACAATGAAAAAGTTAAATGATGGTTTAGTGTTTGACAGTGCCAATATTTTCCAGTCTCCCAGATAATTTAATAGTGAGGATATATGTATTTGGAAGGAAAAAAGAACATACTCTAGAATATCTGTGAATAGCAACTGGATAAGAAATAAAAAGACATGGTTATTTCAAAGAGATCCCCTCAAACAAAAACCCCACCTTTTCCTTCCCCCTTCCCCCCCCCAAAAAAACCCCAACACTAAATAACCCACCAAACTAAATAACAAGAACAAGCCATAATTACTTAATTTCTTGCACCAAAACTGGGGGTATGTGGTGTGGGGACTTGAGTAGAATGTGGTCCCTATTGTACCTCTGCATTACCTTTATAGTTGTAAGGGGTGTTCCGTTGTGAAGAATTGCTTTTCCTGTTGCTTTTCAGATATTGAGAGAGGACAGTTCTTGGCTGGTGACTAATCTCAACTGTTGAAGCGACCTTGGTCAAAAAGAGATGAAAATGTGCAAGTGCTGACTCAGCTTACCATATTTGAGTAATAACCTCTGGGCCTTTGTTTGCTCTTGATTAAAACAACAGATTGCGTTCTTAGCTGTCTTGCTGCAGCTGTCAGCACCTTTGTTCTTTCTGTGACCAGAAAACAGGTTAAACAAATAATTAAATAAGGCATAACCTCTGTTTCCAAGGCATACTTACAAAATTGGTTACAGTTTGAAAAAAATATAAAGTTGATATAAAGATTTATAGGTAAATACTCTGAAACAAACATTAATATTCTGATGGTTTTATGTCCACTGACTTATGACTTTGTCAAAAGGATCCTTTTCTTCTATGTTTGCAGATGCTGTGAAGCCACCAGTCAATTCGTTACAACCATCTGCTGAGTTACCCTTGCCCATCAACACTTCACCACCTTCCATGCAAGCGGAATCTTCCCTACCTCCTCCATACCAGCTTATTAACATCCCCCCACTGGAGTCTTCCTCTGGTCAAGAAGATCCTCAAGACTACCTACTGCTAATAAACTGTCAAAGTAAAAAACCTGAACCTATGAGGTAGGTGACAAGTTTTCCTTACTAACACTTATTTGTATTACAGGTGAAGAATGTTTGAGCCAGAAGTACTTTTTTTTACTGCTGCGTCACTGAACATTTGGTTGCGCATCTGTTGGGGGGGAAGCTGCTGGAAACTTTTGCTGCTTTTCTTTCTATGCTTTGAACTTCTTGCAGCAATGGTTGAGTTGTTTGATCAGCATTAGACCCATACTGTGTTCTTTAAAACTGTGGTCAGCCATAGCAAGAATGAAGTATCAGATAAATGCAGTGGTCCAAGTATTTAACTGTAGCTTGGAATGATGTGTGGCATGGAGCAGAGAGATACCCTTTTTAGCCACAGTGAGGTGTGTTTAGTCTAGGACCAGAAAAAGCTGTAGAGATTTATTCTTTCTTCCTTCTGGTGTTTAGTGCCACAGTTTTGCTAGTTAAAGCTTTCATACAAGGGATTCAGTGATGTGCAGATATTTATCACCTGCCACATCACTGAAAATAGCATTCCTCAAATGGGATTTGTTGACTGTTACCAACTTGGTTCAGGCTCTCAAGCAAGAGTATCGTAACTAAGAACACAGGAGACTTAAAGCACTCACTTTCTGTACCCTGATTTTTAACTTTTTTTAAATAATGGGTTTAAAAACATGCTGAAAAAAAGCCTTATCTCTTACTGAATCAAGAGTACCCACACAGTCAGTTCTAGAGAGAAATGTGCAAAGGGAAATTTTAAGGAAGGAATTGAAAACTTATACCGAATTCAGCGTACATCTTTAACGGCTACTTCTAACTTAAATAGATATACAGTACCTCCTGCTTAGAAGGGTGAGATATTTATGCTAGCTACCTGAGAAGTAGCGCTGTGTTTTTTCAGAATGGATCATGGTGGCCATCCCTGGAGCAGACTGCCCAGGGACTGAGTGGAATCTCTCTCCTCTGATATTTAAAAAGGAACCCTAGCAACTAACAACAAATGAATTTGACTGGACAAGCTCCTAAAGAGCATCACCTGACTTCAAGTTGGCTTTGGTTAGAGATATTGGAAGAGCTGGACCAGATAATCTCAAGAGGTCCCTTCCAACCTTGAGGATTCTGTGGGAGAACTTCATGGCAAACTTATTTTCTGCAGTAGTTTAAAACAAAATCTGCTGGATTATTTCCAGAAAAACAAATAAAACATCATGTTCTTTTTGTGATTGCAGACAAGTATGTGGAAGGCTGAGGAAAGTTGCTTTTGAAAGTGTTTTCATGAGTATTTCACATACTCCCTTAAGGCCATACCTTTTAGTGCTGGTGCCTTCTTCATCAACACCTTGATGCTCTGCCAGTTTTACCTGTGCCATGTGTTCTCTGCTCCCTTGGCATTTTTATCTTGCTCTGTTGTGCCTGAGGAGTTTCCTGCTCTGTTTACTGATGATTACACAGTAGAAAAGTATCCACCCTTTACAATCTTGCTTATAAAACTCAGGAATGAGCCTACAGTTCCCCCAGAGTATGGAATGTGCAGGTAATGGGGAGCGCAGCATGCCCCAAAGACTCCTGCAAGAGAAGGGGAAACCCAGTGTCTGCTTTCTCAGTGTTAAAAGCATCAATGCTTCGAAGCTGATGGTGCCCAACAGGTATGTCATCCTTCCTGCCAAAAACTATCCAAAAGTTTGGTGTTATTTCCAAAATGGCTTGGCAGAGCCTTCCTGACTTTCCATTTCAGTACTGTGGCCCGTCAGATGTGTCTGAGTGCCTGTTTGCTTATGCAAGGAATGGGCACAGAGGGGATGTCTGACACCATCGCATGAAGCATCTTTTTAGGAATGATGAAGGTTGGGGTGTGTAATTGTTTTTCTGACCTGATTTCCAGAGTTGTGTGACAAGTGTAACCCACTTGTAGAGGAAGTAGTAGAGGAAGTAAATTCTGAGGAGATCATAAAAGGGGGCACGAAAGGTGGCAAGGTGCAGAGTTCATGAAGAGGCTGCAAAATTTGTTGAGGAAGACACTGGTGACAGAGAAAGGAAAGCACTCAGGTGTTTGGGAAGGCAGAGGGTCCAATGCAGATAAAATGCTGAGGGAACCAAGGAAGAACTGAACAAAGTCTTTGGGAGTGAGGAAATTATTTAAATAAATGATATTTCTATAAGAGTATTTGAAGACAGTGAAACATTGACTTTGTGATTACTTTAAAATTAAAGGACTTAGCGTATGATACTTAACTAAATGCACTAAGTAGTTGTGTTCTTTTATTAAGAAGGCTGTAATGAAAATTCAGAATAATACTTACGCTGTAGTTTCAGTTCCATCTAAAAGGACTTCTAATGTTTCATGTCTGTTACAGTAGGTATTCTGCTGGATTTGGGACAGTCTAGAGGCCATAGATCTTTTTCTTTTATGGAATTAGGTTTCATATATCTGCATACCATGTTACTAAGATCGTTAGTTAGAGGGCAGTCTGTGTGCTACCTCAATCCACATCCTTATGTATGAAGGAAAAATTAAATGCCTACATCATTGTCCTATTGATTTCCAGACTTGGAACAATTTACATGTGTAATTCATAAAACCTTTTTTCCTAAACGTGCAAAGCTTAATAGATGTAATGAAATAGGCAGGTATTCTTAATTGAATGGCTTATTTCTATGACATTTTCCTTTTAGACTTTGAAGTTGCCAATATGCAGAGTCAGCATTTTCTGTTTAATTTTTGCGTGTAACTTAATATAGATAATCTGGGAACCACTGAGTTTTATTTCAAGGCTTTGAGGCTCTTTTCCGAGTGAGGTGGGTAACTGAAACAAAAGTATCAGAGCTCCTTTTTTGAAATTTTTAAGAAATGTGGTATTCCAGAATGAACAAAGAATTTTTAAAGGCTTCGTTATGGTGTCATTCAATGCACCACATACAGTTGTGAGAATACCTTGGACTCAGCACTTGCAGCTGTAATAATGGTGCTGTATTTTGTCTAAAATAGTTTTATGCCTTGATCACTGTTGACTTGAGATCATTGTTTAACTGTAACATTTAGTGAGATTTTAAGGTTTGTATTTGGATCCAAAATAAGAAAATGTAGCCCAAAGCTGTTTCCAAAACCCTTATTGTTCCGGCTCATTTGAGGTATATTGAAATACTAAACACTGTCTTCCTCATCTTTCCTATGTTGATGAACCAGCCAAGGGTCACCCTTTCTCTCCGAAGAAGGGCAGGAATACCTGCTATTGGAAGATTTTGAAAGTAAAAAGATTCCACTGCAGTGAGTGAACAGTAGCCATTCTTGGGATGCGTGTGAGAAATAAATCACAGAGCCATTAACTTGTCTGAAAATACCGTTTGTTTGAGATGCGTCTTGCATGGTGTTCTGTGAGTTTTAACAGAAAAGCTGTGTGACTTTGGCCTCTGTTTTCTGGAAATAGAGCTGGGTTATTTATTTATCTGCCCACATTTTTACTATGCTTGCTCTTTCTGTCCCAGCTTGCTGGCACGCAAGCAATTTTGCTGCCACTTTGTTCACAGTATTCTGTTATCAGTCATACCTGTTCCTGCAGATTAGAAAAAGAATCGGCTCGAAAGGATGAGTGGTTAAGCCAGACTGAATGCAGCATATTCAAAAATGGGAGGATTATCTCTGATTTAAACACTTCTAAAACTTTTTTTTCCCCGTGGATCTCTGTCAGTAAGTAGCTTTTAGTATGGAGAGGCAGGCTTTTTATTGGGCTTCCCCAACCTCAGTATCCCACCTTTTCTCTATGCAGCTTAATATCCAGTCCTTGTAGATCAGCAGGCTGTACAGTTATCTCTCCATGATAACGTGCAAAGAGATGTCCGGTCATAGCACTGAGGAAGGAATAGTTCGGGCACTTGGCGTGACCTGCAGATGTGTGATGCCCACATGTGATAACGCTGAATTCATGGCACAGTCATTCTCTGCTTAGAGTGAGGAGTTTTCATTGCGTTATATCCGACTTTGCCATTGTTTCAAACTGAGGTGTAAAAACACATTAATGCTTTTGTAGCCGTTTTAATTGAGCAGTTTTGAAGTGTATGGGAAAAATTAAAATTTTTGGGTAAGTTTGAGTGCAGAAGTCATTAATCATCCTGCATGTGAAATCCTTTTCTAAAGAAAAAAAACAGAAAAAGCAGAAGTAAACTTTGTCCCTGAACTCTAGTCTTGACCTAAATTTCTTTGAGGTAACATCAATCAACTATGCATTGTAGATGCATTGTAGAATTTCAACACTGGATGCAGTGTTCTTATGAGCAGTGGTTAATACTGAATTCTGAAAACAAATTCAACTTCAGAGGCCGAATTCCCTGTCTTCATTTTAGCCTAAACTGCTTTTATTGGTTCATGTTTCCGACTGTCTTCAGAGTTTTTGGTCTTGCAAAATCAGATTGGTTAGAATCCATTCATATGTTGAAAACTATTTCAATAGAATAAGAAGTTAGTTCTAAAATAGTACTTGCAAAAACATGTAGTAAATTACTCCTGAAAACATGAAGTAAATCAGAAATGCCTTCTAATAATGAGAAATGTTAAGTTGTTGCCATCAGCTAAGAAAATGACAGGTCTGGTTGCCTCATGTATCACTGGTTTTTAAAGTCTTCTGACAAGTGCTTGTGATCAAGAAAGAAATACCAGCATTCACTTAGATCTGTGGAAACAAATTTCAAAATGATAACATTTGTGGCTTGCATATGATTGGTAGTCCTTAAGCACTGTCATCATATGTGTGCTGTTACTGCATTTTAAGCTTTAGTTACATCTCCTGAATGTTTTTGTAAGATAAATGTCGGTGTCCAGCTTCTCTAGGCTGCCTGACGTTGCAGATCACGATCCTCGCTTCTGTAAAACGCATTTTAGCTTTGCTGGGACTTCGGTCTGAGTGAATACCACGGAACTAGAAGAGCATGTCTAGAAAGTGAGGAACTCCTTGCTCCTTGAAGGATTTAGTCAGGGCTGCAGCAGGAGCTAAGCTCAAGGTGTTACTAGCCATATGGTGTATTCAAAATTCTTATGCACTCTGCAGCCTCGTGTTGTTCCTTCAGTCCCATGTGCTCTATTTTTTTGCAAGTGTGTTAAACTTCCAGTGGTTCCCTCATGAATTTTTGAATCTCTGAGGCAAAGGAAGGAAACTGTTGGCCAACAAGAGATACGATTTTGATGGTCAGCACCATAAGGAATGTAAGAAGTTTCACTTCCTTGGTTGTGCCAAGAATATAAACATTTCATGAGAACATTCTCTTCTTTTTTGGGGGGGTCTATTAAACTAAATGCAGATCAAGGTTTAGAGCCAATTCCAACCACTGAGATAGAACTTAAATCTATCTACTTTTTCAAATGGAAAAAAACCAAAACCAAACAAAAACTACCAAACACCAAAAAAACATAAGAACAAGCCTATAGAAAAAGGTAATATAATTAAAGCTAGAGAAGAACTTTTAAAAGCTGCTTCAACTGATGGAAGACTGTATCTCTTCTATTAAAAGAACAAAACCCAGTTGGTTAGGTGAGTGACATCTTTCTTGACTGCAGATGTCCAGTCTAAGCTGATCACCTTGATTCCCTTGATAGCTGGCAGAGAGGCACTTGGGAGTGATTCATTGGTTTTAGATGGATATCAAAGAAGAACAGATTGTATTTCACACAGTCTCCATTTCCCCAATGGCTGCAGAGGAAGCCTAAATGAATAGCGAAACTGGATTCCTTTCTCCTCAGGTTACCAGTACCTTGGGAGATATATCCAACTGTCCCTTTGAGAGTTTTGTGTGATCTTACTAACAAATTGAAATTTGAATAATAAATTGTGGTTGTGATCACTTTGAGGTAGAGAGCTTCTTAAAATAAGAGGGTGGGAGTGGAAAATGCTTCTTGTGGTAGTCATGCTGTTGATTTTAATCTAATTTATTTCTCAGAAACCTTGTAAACTGCATGCTCTGGTTGCCTGATAGAACCTAGTAAGAGTAGTATAGAATCTATTCATTGATACACATGCATGCTGCAATAATTTCCATATGTTTGTGTAAATGAACACAACAGTATGGTGTTATGCTAAAGACAATGGGAAACATGATGATATGATTGATCAAAAAGTATATGGATGCATTAACTCCACCCGAGTCAGTATTTTGCTGCTGTCTTCACTTTCATTTAAGCAAGGAGTCAGACTGATAACAGAATTTCTCTGCCTGGAAGCGATGTAACTGTGGAGATTCACAAAAAAAAAAAGCAGTGTGTTTATGCTCCATGCACGTTTACTAGTACTGGTTAGTGTTTGAGTGTTGTTATTAGAAAAGATGGAATTTCCGAAGAAATTAAAGGAAAACTACTATGCAGTCTTGTCTAATGCTGCCTTAATTTTCATTCAAGCCACAAGCACTCTATTGCACGTACATCCTATGGATTATTTTTTTCTCTCCAAAGACCTTGCTATCTCTTGCTATTATCTGTTATTTCTCTCTCCTTTATATGTTTTGAACTACTTTTATGTAGTCGGTAGGTAACTTCAGGCATGTGCCTAAGGGTGTTACAAGCAGTTGTATTTTTTTCTTCTATTTTTCTCCCTCTACTGATTAGAACTAGCAAGTACTGTAAACCTAAGAAGTGTGTTATTTTTACCTGTAATAGTGCTATTAAAATGCGCTGGGTTGCAGCATGGGTTTGGAGAAGAAAAAAAAAATAAATTAACCAGCCCCAAAACCAACTGCTCCAAACTGGCAGTGTGGAAATCACTTGCTTTATGAAACATCAACTACTTGTTTAGCTGCTGCTAAAGCTCCACGCTTTTGTTAACTGTTTCTCATGCATGGATTTGTATGTTTTTAAGTTATTTAGGATCTTCTTTAAGTACAACTGTTTGTTTAATAATTGAGTTCCTGCATTTCATTAAATACATATATTGGGAGAGGCTGATAGACTCTAGTTATTTTCATTTTAAATGCTCTGCTTATTATTTGTGGTGTTTGTTTTTCTTTATATGTTTGTCAACATTTTAATCTTACAATCTTATGTGTAGATCTCATGCTGACTCGACAAAATCCAGCTCTTCTGAAACAGACTGCAATGATAACGTGCCCTCCCACAAAAATCCTGCTCCATCAGCGAGCAAGCATGCTGTGAATGGCTTCTTTCAGCAGCAAGGTGTCTATGACTCTCCGCCTTCTCGTAGTGGACTGACACTGGCAGATTGCAGCCTTTATAACCTGCCGAGGAGTTACTCACAGGATGTTTTACCGAAGGCAGCGTCTCCATCTGGGACTGATGCAGAGGGAGAGCAACAAGTTTTCAATACCCCATCAGCAGCGTCTTCATTAGACGCACAGATGAGACACATCTCCATTAGCTATGACATTCCCCCCACACCTGGAGGTACTTACCAGATTCCACGAACTTTTCCAGAGGGAACGCTGTCTCAGACTTCAAAACTGGAGACTATTCCAGATATTCCTCCGCCTCGGCCACCAAAACCTCACCATGCTGCAGATCGCTCTCCTGTGGAAACATGTAGCATTAGTCGCACTGCTTCAGACACTGACAGTAGCTATTGCATCCCTACAGCAGGAATGCCCCCCTCACGCAGTAATACCATTTCAACTGTAGATTTGAATATCTTCAGGAAAGGTCAGTATTCTGTATTTTATTCTCCTCTTTCAGATATTTTTTTTTTTGTGTGAAAGGATGTAGTCTTGTGATGAATGATTTGGTATGAACGGTATGAGGGATGAATCATATGAGGGGCATTTCTAGCCTTTAAAAACAAGTGTATACCATTTCACAAAGTAGCCTGTGGTCTGAGTGATCAAAATATGTAAGAAAGAGGAAACAGAGGAGGTTACTAATGAAAAGCATCAGAACAGCAGAGCATAGAATGTTAATAAGGGGTATATATTGCACCATGGCATTCAGTCTTAGCTAAAAACATTTGAAGACCTAGATGTACTTATGTTGTAACTTGTCTTTAGAAAAGAGCAGTGAAGAACTAATCATGTCTCTTTTGCTAATAAGCTCATACGGCTGAGTTCAGTACTACTGTTTTCAGTCTTTTAAGAGTGACCAAAGTAAGGTTACCATATAGTGGTCCAAATCTGCGGAAGCTGAAAATGTTTCATTAAAGTCAGTGGGACTTGCTGCCACCATCTCAGGCTTTGAGATCAAGCCTGATCAGGCGATCATTGCTATCAACCTTTATTTCTCTCAAGGTGAAAGATAGGCATACTGTAGTTTAAAAGTAAAATTAAAGTTGTCCCTTACAGTCATCTAAATATTGACACTCCAGATGTGCTAGTGTATTTTTTCCCCTTTTTTAGCAGCTGGATGCATTTTTGGATCCTAGTAAATCTGGTCGAGCTACTTTTATTTAAGGTATTTAGTGGTTTTTGGGAGTTCTCTCTGCCTGGGGTTTTGGCAGGTGGTTTGTGGTGTGGTTTTTTTTAACAGTTTTTGATATTTTTTTTTCCCTGTTCTTACTCTCTCAGGTTTAAACTTGAGAAATGTAGCAAGAGGTAGAGATTGGGAGGCTGATATTTATTGCTACAGAGAGCAGTCCTCCTGATCTTGTTGTCAGCTCTTGGGCTAGGAGTTACTCTTTTTTTTTTGTTGCTGAGGTTCCTGAGGCAGGTAGGCATTACAGTGGTGTTTGTAAACTGAAATTTAAAACTGTTTAGAGTCAACGCTAACATTAGAGGGGATTTTTAAAAGGGAACTTTCTGCATTGTGCTATATACTGGATAGGATGCTGAGATGAAGAAGGGGACGGGGCTTTTAGAGGAGGCAATATACAGAATGGACATGATCATACAGGTGCTCAGATAGTATTACCCTGTTTGTCGTTCATTTTTTAGGCGAAGTGTACTGATGGTGGTTGTTAGTGTTTTAAAATGACCGTTGTTTGCTTTGCTTATCATCCCTCATTATTTGAAGCTTCTAAGTCAGTACTCCTATGCTAAAGCCAGCATTGTCAACCTCAGTGAAAGTAGTCTTCCTGAAAATACAGTTTTAATTTGGTATTTAATAGCAGAAGCATTTTTTTCCTCTGAGGTGGAAATCTTGAAAAAAATGTCAGATTTTTTTCAGGACAAGGTGAGGCTGAAGCCCAGAGTTTGCTCACAGTTTCTGTCTTGCATCAGGAGAAGGTGCAGGCCTCATTGCAGGGCAAGGCGGACTGTTGCCTGCATAGGGTGAACACGTCCTGGGACCTAGATGTCTCACAAATATTCCTGTCCACTGGAGAAGCAGCCACAAAGCTGAGGGTGTTGTTAATGTGGACTGCTGAGAGCCAGGAGCCTGTATATTGAGAGATCTTTAGTTCTGTAGCGGTTTGTTCAAACTGAGAGCCCCTGAAGACATCACTGGGAAGCTGAGACCAGCTGCCTGTTCCTGCGACAGATTGAATCCTGTTTAGTCAGCACCTTTAAAAGGAAGAGGGTTCAGTCAGAAAACATTTCTCCAGACCCTATGTTACATCTGCTGTCTGCTTGCTTTACAATAGGTTTTTCATGAGGGCTTCGTATCTCAAACGCCACTCTTAGACTGAGTTCTTACACCTGCCTAGAGAAAGGAAGATTTTGTTGCTTCTTTAAAAGGAAAAAGTACTTCTGTTCTTGCTGTGGAAAGATGCCACTATAAATGCCTGAAGTTATGACTGATAAGTGCTAAGTTTGTTTGTGAACACAGTCCTCTCAAGTATATAGATAAAAATCTGTGTGTTACAGCTTCAGGAGGTGTGTTTGTGTTCTCTCAGAAGCAGACAGTAAATAACAACAGATTCTGGATGCCTGGTGCCAAGTGACAGGAACAGGGATGATAAATAGCGACTTTCTCTTCTTGTTTCTTTAGAAATTAGTTCTCAAGACTGTTATGATATTCCACGAACGTTTCCGAATGACAGATCTAATTCATTGGAGGGCTTCCATAACCACTTTGTAAGTATGACTTGGCCTGATGAGATGCAATAGTGACAGTGCTTGAAGACTCTTTGTTCCCATGTGATGAAAAAGCAAGCTGTACGGTGTTTGTGATTTTCAGTTTCAGCACGATATATTAATCTGAGTAGATTAGGTTAAAAACCTCATGTGATTCACAGCTGATTGCATAACTTATTTTGTTAAAGGAAATATATGTTAATTCTAGAAAAACAGAAGCATGTTGACAGTGGGAAGTGTTTCAAGTGAAGAACTAGATGAAAATTATGTCCCAATGAATCCCAACTCTCCTCCACGACAGCATTCCAGCAGCTTCACTGAACCCATCCAGGAAACAAACTATGTACCAATGACACCAGGCACGTTTGATTTTCCGTTATTTGGAAAGCAAGTCCCTCCACCCGCTCACATGGGTTTCAGGTCCAGTCCAAAGACCCCTCCCAGACGGTCAGTACCGGTTGCAGAATGTGAGCCACCGCCAGTGGATCGGAACCTCAAACCAGACAGAAAAGGTGAGGAAAATGTGCAATAGAAGCTGATTTTTATCATTTAAGAAAATAAAGCTCTCCCAACTTCTGATGAGTGAAAAATTATCATATTTTTAGAAATTCTAACCATTTTTACTGGTTTTATTATTGATTTATCATTAATAGGCAACTAACTTTTGTCCTGTGAGATAAAGGAATCCTAGGATTATTTTTAACCATATTAAAACACAAATACAAGCAGAGATTTGAACTTTATCACTCTAGTTACTAATGAAAAAATGACACGAAATTACTAACAGTCAGAAGTGTGAGTTTTAGTCCTTATACATAGAAGACAGATAGCTGACTTGTGATGGAGTGAGCACAGAAGACATCAGGTAGAATACAAATTTACGGCAATAAGTGCTTGGAACAGGATCAGCACACATTTTTGTGTGAAGTAAAAGTTAAAAATAATTTAACTGTATTAGGTATTTGCTTTTGATGTGAAATTTGTTAGAAGAAATTGTTACAATAAGAGTTGTATACTATTCTACTTTAGTGCTATTCAAAGTATTTGATGCTCTTACAGATTCTTACATAGAATAATTCTTACGATCGTGTTCAAATGGAGGAAGAAATAGAGTGAAGAAATGGTATTTACTACTAAATAAGTAATGTTAGGTCCTAATTTCAGTCTGCAAAACCCTGGAAAAATCACTTGATGCTTAAGTGGTAGTGGCCACATGAGGCAGTTGCAGGAAGATGTTCAACATATGTGGGCTGTGAGATTACCATATGTATCTTCCTTGGGATCCAAATGAGAGGAGGGAAATGCTGATTCAGGCCAGCTCTTAAGATATGTTTCCTTTATCACAGCAGCGGGGTGCAATGCTTACATTAAAATTTGTATGGACTGTAGTAGATTAAAATTTCTTTGCCTTTAAAGAGTGTGATAGCTTAAAGTCATAAAGCAAAAGGAAAAGCAGCTTTATGTGGAAATATTTTAAACTGCCAGTTGTGTGGAAGATGACTGTGAAGAGCCTGGGGAAGCTGCAATAACTTTAAATGACAAAATTTGGGAAAAAGAGGGCCCCTTCAAAGGTATCCTAAAAAAATAATCTCTTGAATATGGTGCTTACTAAGCTTACTTTTCCTTTGGATAAGGATTATTTAGGTGATTGATGTTCTTAAGACACAAAGATGGTACTTTCATGATGTGTCTGTAGGAGATACTTCTACAGAGAATCATTAATAAATATCTTTAGACTTTCCAGTTAATCTAAACTGTTTTATCAGGTATCCTATCAGAAATACAGATAACTGTTTAAGGAACTTATTTCCCTACTATGCAGTTTTTCAGACAACAAAACTAACTTTCTTGTAGAATAGGAAATGAAGAACATGCAATCAAATGTGGGCACTATTTTGTCTTTGATCAAGCCCTGTTTTAAAAACTGGGTGCTTGAAAAATTAGTATTTACATTGAGAATGGCTGACTTCATTTCGAGGAAAACTGTCAGACTCAGATGACACAGATTAATCACTTAGTGGTAAAAATACTAATTTAAACATTAACTGAAAACAGCCTGTAACTAAGTGAAGTAGATAATATCATGACATAGACTATCTCAGTGTGAAATAGGAAGTACCACGTTTCATGCTGGCTGTCCATCTTCAGAAAATGAGGCATAGCCTTTTTCAAGGTCTTGGCTCTTGTTTCTAATTGTTTCTCTGTTACCAGACAGTAGTTTTCTTTAGTTTACTTCTTAAGAAATATTGGACAGTAACAGATTGATGAAAGCTGATAGTGGAAAATATTCTCAAAATAAACACTGAAATGCTTGAAAATATTTCCTGACTGGCCAGTTTGTGTATTTTACTGATAAAATGTTTGGCCTTCAAAAGTAGTAAAAAAAAGCTTTTCACTTTTGCTGTTGGCAGGGCAGAGCAGTTACACAGATGTCTGCTGGGGCAGCATTGCTGCTCTTGCATCTTTCTTCTTGAAAACAAATTAGTGTTTTGCATTCTAGAAGTGGTGTGTAAGTCTCCTGCCTTGCTCCCATCCTCAAATACTTTACCCAGTGAACACCAGGGAAAAGATTTCTGGATACACCAACATAGCTCTTAATTAGTGTAGAGTGATTGGCTGTTTTTTTCCTGTAGACTTTTAGATACTGTTATCACTGTAAAGCAATATGATTATTTAATATAACTTAGAAGATAAAGTAATTTGAAAGTAAAACTGCCCCTAAAAGTAAATATTGTGTAGTAAATGCTTAGGGGGCTGAAGATCTTAACCTACCAAGAATGGTGGTGGTCTGTCACTGAGGGTTTTACATTACACACACACATGCTGGCTCACTCAAATTTTAACTGTACTATTGTGAATCTTCCACTGTTGTGAAGAGCCAATATGGTGACACGTCAGGATGGTAATGTATTTCTATTTCAGTAGTTGAGCTCTCCATGCAAATAACTCCTTCCAAAAATACCTTTGGGAAAATAAAGTTGCAGTTCCTTTTGAAATAAAATAGAATTAAACTCCTGGTTTAGTGGACCCTTACCCAAGGAAAATGAATGTGTGCTTTTTCTACTGTATTGTTTTTCCAGCTTCCATTTTCTTGTAGCAACTTCTATTATTAGGTGACTTTCTGCTTATATAAGTGTAGTACAAATGTCTTCTACAAATCAGGGCATAGAAGGTATCCAACTGGCTGGTATGTTCAGTAAAACTTAGGCAGACCTAGTGAGGGAAGAAATGGTATGTAAATTAGTTACCTTCTCGGTATTGCTCCGTTAAATGTTTGGGATTTCTTAAATCTGCCAGTGGTTCAAGAATTTTTGTTGAAGACCATTGCTGCTTCTCTAAGACATGGTATTATGGCAGAGATTAGGTGTGCTGGTGATTAAGGCCTCCAGGTACAGGAGAGCCCATCTGATGTCCTGGCTGAAGAAGCTGCTGTATCTTTAATTATTATTATTATTGATTACAGATTGCTGCAAAAATAGTGTTTGCCCTGCCTCCAAGTAACAATTCCTGCGTGGTGGCTATCCTTGTTACTGAGAAATACCACCATCCCCTTTCCTGTAAACGTTAGCTCTAGCTCTGAAATGTTTCTGTGTGGGCCAGGAAGTTGATTACGTAAAGTGCTAAAAATGCATTTGACAAAGAAATAATGCCATGAAACTAGTATATAGAGTGCCCTGCTTTTTGTTGTTGTGTATATGCTTAGCATCTCCTCTATTTTTCTTCAATTTGACAAAGGTAGGAAATGGAGGCCTCAGTGATGGCAGTCACCATTTTAAAAAAATTTTTTTATAAAGCCTGCTCTCCCCTCTGTTGTTTGTGTTTTGTAAACCTGAGATGACAGATGAAGCACGTACACAATTACTTCTGGTTCTGCTGTCTTTGAAGAATAATGTGTCAGGCAGCAAGAATCTGGCAATCTATCAGCAGCAGTGAGTGTAATGTGCATGTCTTCACAGCTCTCATACAAGCACCTGACATGCTGGATAATTTATTAAATTGTTAAAATTCTCCAGATTTTTAAGAATATGTTTTTATATGGAAGTAGTGATTGTGACAAAGGATTGAGTTAAGAAAAATCAATTAAATGGGTAAACTAAGTGTAGCTAATAGGTCTAAAATTCACTAAAGTATAGACGGGTTCTGAGGAGGGTGCACAGGCACCACTGCTCTGAGGGCCTGAGGCATTTCGGTCTTTCCTCCTGTAAGATACACTGGGCCAGGAGCCACGGTGAGCTGTGAGACACCCTGTGTCTTTTTCCACCGGTTTCTAGAAGAGCTTTGTTCTAGAAAATGGACTAAAAAATATGGGGGTTTTTAAAATATATATATATAGCCTTGAGACTACACTACATTTTCATGTAGGTTTTTTTTTTCTAGCTCAGCTGCATCTGTAAATGTAGGGGGCTTCCAGTACTTTCTGTAAGTCTTGAAAGTAATTGCAAAACACAGTGTTGGTTCCCTGCCCCAATAATTTGAATCAATGTGCTTTACTATTTCTTTAGAGATGTATAACAAAAGGTAAGTGATTCGTTGCTTGGGACAAAATGGAGAGTGTTTGGCTAGGTGCTTTTCTGCATTCACCTTTGATTCAGTGACAAAAATAATCTCTTTAATTTGTTTTTTCAGGGTGTTGCTTCTACTATTACAAAGAACCGCTATCTATGATTTTATATTTCTGCTTTTTGGCTGCTTTAGCTTGCCACAGTTGCATGTAGTCATGATGCTAAATTAGAAGCATAGTTGCTTGCAAAAGGCTTCAAGAAGAAATACTGCTTCCATCTATGCAGTTGGGTCTTATTCTCTGAATTGTTCAAAGACTGCGACAGAGCGATTCTGGGACATATGCTTTGACAATCGCATGCTCCTTCCTCCAGAGACCATTTATCCAGTAAGAAGTAGTGCAATTAAAGGTGCCCAAATGTGGTGAGGTGATTACTCCCTAGGCTGCTAAGGCAGCAGAAACCAGCCAGGTTCTCTTCTCATACTTTCCCTGGGGTTCTTCATAATATCTGAAAAAGATTGTGGTATGAGATGGTGGATTCTGTGATCTCCATCCTGCTGATGGGTTGCAGATCAGTAGTGAACATTTTGCTGCTCCAGAAAGAGCGACTCTGTAGCAAGGCAGGTGGCTGTGCTGTCTGTCCATGACAAGATTTTAAGGCCTGACAGAGGTCTGTGAGTCTATATGATCTTATCTTCAGTACAAGATAAGCCAGAGATCAAGGAAAGCGAATGGTCCAGAGCAGGGGAAAAAAAAAAAGTGAATTCTATTTTTTATAGACCAGGAGGCAGCATTTGAGAGATGGAGCTATTTGTGAGCATTTTATTTACTACCCCCTCCTGCCCCATGATTTATTTCCAGTGGCAGGGAGGAGGGGGTTGTGATCTTAAAGCAAGACTTTAAGACCAAACCACCCCCAGAGAAGATACATTTTTTAAAAACAACTTGTTTAGGAGCTGACCAGAAGGACTCTGTATAGCTACGTAGCATGTAGTGTGCATGTGTGTGTATGTCTCATCCATGAAGTTCAAAGCTCTTAAGAACTCTGTGCTTGCTATCTTGACTGACAAAACAGTTTTTCAGTATCTGAGTCAAACGGTGGTGATGGGGAAATTCTGTTCTTCAAGTCTGGGTCTGATGCTGACTTAGTGTAACTTGGTGACCTCTCTTTTCTGAGTTGCAGCATATCAGTGTACCAAAGTGCACTTTTTAAGCTTCTGAACAGAAATATATGATGTGTGGGCATGTATTTGAATTAACAATTCATGACCATGAATGTTTAAGAAAAAAAAAAAGTTGTTTGTCTTCCAGATTTTTCTCATTTAAGATGTTACAAGATATGATTTGTGTGGTTAAGCCTCAAATATGTGTATTGCTTATAAAAATGTGGCTGTAGTTTTGCCATGATTACTCATGAGCATCACCCAAATAGGTTAAGTTCATAGAAAATTCCAGTTTTCTTTATTTAAAAGCACAGGCCCACTTTGAAGAGTTATTAGTATACAGAGCTTTCACATGGCAGGAAGCATCTGCTACATTCTGGCCCCCATGGAACCTGCTGTGATGCTTCTGGATGACTGGCGTAGTCACTCATTGTAGTAGTGTAGTATGATGCTGTAAAAACACCAAGCAAAGAAGGTAGTTGTTAAGGAAATTAAGAACCCTCATTAATCATGAAGTTATTAATAGCCTGTTGAAGAGTTTCCTTATTAAAAATTCACATGTCCGACTCTGACACTTAAACAATGTGAACATATTGCACATCCTGATATAACTGGAGCACCGTACCATCCTGAAATAAAACTTCAGAGAAACTGTTAAGGCATTAGTGATGACAGAAGCTAACACTTCTTTAAAAATAGTAATAACAATTGAAAGTTGTCAACACTGCAGTGTTCTGCACTATCCTGATTGTCTTCCATATTCTTAAATAAAGGATCACTCATCTTCTCAGGCTTTAGGTCATGTAGGCATTAAAAAATTGTGTATGTTGATTTTTAATCAACAGCAAGAACTGAACTGTACATCTGTGGAAAAAGAAGCTGTAATTTTCATGATTACTTTTCTGAGCAGAAGTACTGTTCATCTTGGTTTTCAGAAATCTATGCATTTAATCCTTCCATTTACACTTGTAAGTTGTACCTCCTGCTCATTCCATTTAGGAAATTTTTAACAAAAAAGATTTTGGGGAATGTTTTAGTGCTTCCTCAGACTGCTTAAAGCAGCCTGAATACAATTTTTTCTTCTTTTTTTCCCTCCACAAGCTCCAAAGACTTCATTTAGCTGAAAATTACACTTCCTCCATGGCTGTTCTAAATTATTTCTACTAGGCTAGTGTTTACTTAATAGCTTTAGAAGAAATTTATATAGCTCCTTGCTACGATATATTGGTCCTTAACTTGCAGCTGGGATTTGTCTTACAAAACTTTGAAACAGCAAATAATTTCGAGTAAAGCTTTCATTTGGATGGCTGCATCACAGCTGCAAAGGAAGCTATAGTTTACTAGACATAATGTTTTTTTTAAAAATTAAACATATGAGTTTTTCTGAAGAGAAACTGCAAGACTTGCTCAGATGGTAGCAATAGAGATGGTAGTGTGGAACTCCAAAGATATAGGGAGAGCAGGAACAAGGCGACACAGGTAGTAATGCCTTGTATTTTCTTCTCTCCAGATGATTTTTCTTCTCTACATGCTTAATGCCTTTTTAGGCAAGCATAGTTGTTATATATATATGTATATATATATAGTCATGATGCTCCATTGGCTCTTTTATAGACTTAATGTTAGGCTTGATTTTTCCAGTGAGCAAGTTAAAATATTTTTTTAATGTTTCATTTTTAAAACAGGAAAGCAATCTCAAGTAGTATCCCTTGAACTTCATGTATTCTAGTGCAGCTCTAAACTACTAATCAATAATCACTCCAGAACACTGTACTTTGATCTTAAAACACTCTCTTTACTATTGAATGCTTTTAGTTCATCATGCTTTGGGGGCTTTTTAAATAGAGACATGTAGAGTTACTTGCAAATTAGAGCAGTCAAATAGTATTTAGATGATTAATAGCTTTGGTATTCTCTGAATAGTTTTATGGCATTTGGCAAATATTTTATGAATACCAGTCAACCTTAGCTGTCAGATGCAGTTGGTCGTCATTATAATCAGGGTTTTTTTTCCCCAACTCATTCTTAATTTCTGAAGCATTCAAAGTACCAGTGCTATAAGGGAAGTTATTTTGAGATGATAAAGATGTCTAAGAGCATCTCTTTAGATGGCTGTATTTTATATAATAGTGGAAGAAAAGAATTTATTTCATTTTGGCTTTACTGTCCTGAAGAAACTGTAGTTATCACCATCCATGTGATATCACTGACCAGAACTAAACCCGTTATTGATATTCCCATTTGTTGCTGGATACTAGTATGGAAATGGATAGGGATGTTGTATAACTAAATACGTGTTTCTAATTAGTAGCACCTTGACAGGAAATAGTAAAAACAGAGATGAAAAAGCAAATTCAGGATATTCGTAGAGCTCTGTGCTGAAGGCCTTGTACTCAGGAATCAGAGCTCACTGAGGTGAGGAAGAGAAGGAAGGGGCAGGAGGTTATTCTGCAGAACTGAAAACCAAATAATGAACCCTGTAGGATTAAACCATGAGCTTCAGCCCTGTTTTTCTAAGGGAAAATCTCCAGTGGTTCTGAGTACTGGAATTCTTGGACTGCGGTGCAAATTTCAGTTTCCTCTAATTGCAGAGAAAAAGGGGAAAGATATGTAATTTTAATGGAAAAAGGAAACTGCTGTTGGTTATGTGTCTCTGAAAGTACTCTTGTGGATGCAAGGCACTTATCTGGCTGGTGTTGCTTTCCCCCCTCCTATTCCAAGTAGAGCATTGCTATAGCATTCCTACGTCTGATCTCCTTGTCTTGTGAGGATTAGTCCTGTTGGCCCGGAAACCGTATTAACAGATCACGCATTTCTTAAATTTTATGTCACATTAATAGGTTTACTTTAAAATTTTAAGCCCTGAATAGGTACTTAAATAGTGTTGGCCTCTTTTGTGAGGATGTTTGTAATTTCCTGACTTGAAATCCTTTGCCAGCAAGCCATGGAGCAAAGAGTCAGTCAGAAAAGAAGCGTTCTTAACAGAAATCTTGTTTAGTGCTAGAGTAGCCAGAAAACAAATGAGGCTCTTCAGTCAGAGGCTTACATCCTCAAAACCAAAAATGCTAGGACCCACCTACTCTAATGTAGGAATTTGCTGCAGTGGGGTACCCTTCTCCCTCCCTCCCCCCAACATTGTTTTCCAAGTGTTTTCTGTAAAACAAGAAGACAGACTACAATAACCTATGGAAAAACCGAAAGGTTTTATTTGAAACAAAACCAAACATGTGAAACAGACTCTTCTGATGACTTCTCAGACAAAGGCAGCATTGACACTCACCAAAATGCCAGGAGCGGAATTCATGCCGTCTGAGTGCACTCTACGCTAGATCCATAATCGCTTGTTCTGCCTGGCAGTTTTTACAAGCAGCCATTTGTTAGAAAAATAGACTTCATTAGTGATTTTTCAGCTCAGAGTGCCCTTGCACTGTATTTGTCTGACAGAACGTGCAGAAGCTGAGCTGCTGTCTCCTGGCTGTAGCGCTTTGCATTTTGCAGGTGGTGACTTGACTTAACAATGAAAACATCTAATTTTCACTTCTTGTTTGGTTGGTTTCACTTGCAATAATTTCTCTGGCTTGTTTTTTGCCCTCTGTAGGTTTGCATCCAGTGGTGTTGCAACATCATTTATTTCCTTTTCAGTAATAAATAAGCTTTTAAAACTTTTCTTAACCGGGTTTCTCTTTCCCAGAATAGCCATTTAAGTTAAAAGTGTTCTCTTGTGTGAGTGCCTAAGCATTAGATGAGGCAAATGTGGGCTTGTGGGCCTAAACTATGGGAGAAGTGTTCCTTGGTGTTGCTGGCATTGGAAGATGCTGTATGGAGCCAGGCTCTCCATAGAGAACTACTGTCCCTTCCCCCTTAGCTAAGCTGGTTTGAAAACAGCCCTACAACACTTACCTGTAGTGATTATTTCTGAATAAAATAGACATTTGTTGCATGGCTGTAAGGCACTTTCTCGGCTGTATTATATTCAGCTAGGATGTTCTCTCAGAGAAAATTAGTGAGGCTACTTGGGAGCAGCGCTGAGACTTTAAGTCACTGTACGTAAGATATGAAATTCTAAAAAAATACATATTTCCGTTCAAAGATCTGGCCTATGATAGTGACAGAACTGCCAATTTTTAGGTAAAGAATGGCATTCTCAAATTTTCTGATGGATTTATTTAAAGCATGGATTTTGAGGGAGTAAGGGATGTTGTTGAAGCCTTTCTGCGCACAAATTTGTGATACTTTATCTTCTTAAACAGGTAAAAGCGTGGTGGAGGAATTCTGCCCTACACACACAAATAAGTAATCTCTGTTTTGTTATTGTGATCCCCCTTCCCCTTTACCTAGTGTGAGGTTTTTTCTTTTGGATAGTAGAAGCTCCTCAGCAGGATTATGCCCTTTGTTTTGGGGGTTTTTTTGGGGGAGTGGAATGGCACGGACCCACCAACACTGCACAAACATTTTAGTTCGCTGTGACATATTATTAAACTAGAGGAGTGGCGTTATCCTGGCTGGTTGGTAGCAGCAAGCCATTTTGCCACCAAATTTTTTTAGGCTGCACAGTCTTTCAGCAGCAAGAGATGAAAGCTCAGTGCATTTATTTTATGCTGGAACATTTTGTATGTTCTTCTCTGGTGCAGAAAGAGAAGTATTATAGGGACCTGTACTTATATTGCTCTTCTGAAAGGCTTAGAATGGTTTAGAAGTGCCAAATTAAGTATGAGGCAGGTGATTACATAATATCCCTGTTGGTGAAGCAGGGATGATCATAGTTCAGGAATGTTAGCTGCACGAGACCATGTTAGCATCATTAACAAAAGCAGAAATAATGAGTCACAGAACTGAGTTCCTTGCGCTTATCGTCTGTACTATAGGTTTTAGGCACTTCAGCCTGTGTTTGGCTATTAGAGCAGAGGGATTGTAAAGTACATAGTAGTTAAACCTACCTACAGTGGTAACCCTGTTACCTCTGCTAGATTTCTTACTGTACTTAAAATCTGTGCTCTTATGTCAGTGCATCAGTCGGCATTTTAAATGGGGGTGTATTGAGCCAAGTTTCTTTTAAAACCAATTATAAAATTGTGGGACACAAAGTTAATATGATTAGGTAATCATATTCTGCATTAAATAGTTCTTAATAAAAGGTGCTTGAATTTGAACTTCTGCTTTTGTTCAGTGTAAAGATCTCTGTCTCTTTATATCAGCAAGTTGTTACCAGAGAGTTGTAGGCAAGATACTTAAGAACACCGAATCAGATCAGAATGAACTATGCCAACATGCTGAGTCATGCTTTTGCCTTAGCTCCAGTCAAGAGCATACTTGACGGAAATGCTTTGTGTACCACTGTACAATCCGGGGCTCTGCTCAGCATTGCCCAACTGCTTGGCCTTTTCATCACTGGCACTTGGAGCCGTGTAAGGGAGCATCCGACTTTGAGATCAAAAAAGAACTGTCTGTGTGAAAAGCATTTTGTGTCCTTTTTGAGGAAGCTTCTATGCAGCACCACTGGTAAATACTTACTTGCATGGGCTCTCAGAAGCACGGTGTAAAAGTTAAGATACCCTACAAAACCTTTCTGTTTACCTTTCTTGTTGTTACTTGATTATTCCCAATACGTCAGTGATAACAGTAATAGAGCACTTCATATGCAAAACCCTTGGGGTAGAGATTTGCAAACTTCTGGTGTTTGTTGCCAAGCTTATTTTTTACAGAGCATTCTCACTGCTAGTAGTACCAGCGCACATCTGAGTCTGTGCCAGTCCTTTTCCATTTTGTGCTGTAGGGCAACTTTCTAACTTAATCAGACTTAAACTTTTCACTTAATTGGTTGTAAAGATGTACCTTTCCTATGGCTTCTTGGTGTAGTATGTGAAGACACCTTTTCTCATATTAGAACACTTTGTCAGATAGACTTCCATGAAAGGGTTGTTATGCGTTATTGATGGTATTTATTTAAAATAGCTAGTGTGACCTGAAACACTCAGGGAGTTTGGTCATGTTGGCTAAAAGCTACTTTGAGAGAGGGGTTGTATTAATGCCTGCAGGGAGCTTATTGACCCTACCGTTTTACTAGTTTGTACTCCTCACCTTGTTACCACATTCATCTAAAGTGTTATGTTGTGTGATAACACCACAGCATGGTAGCGTATGATAGCATAATGTATTGGGACATGAGTGCATCTACTGGACTCATATATAGGTATAGCAATTTTAGAAAGGGTTTAGAGAATTTTGACAGGGTCATTGCTGGTGGAGGTTGGGTTGTGGTTTGCTGGGTGGACAATGCTCAGGCTGGGAGCTTGGAGAGAAAGTCCTCTGCTATCTGTGAGGTCGGAGATGTGGTTTTGGTACAGACAAACACAGGCCTCTGGGAAACAAGTTTAACAAATACAATGTGGAAAAAGATTCTTGGGGCTTCTCAAGTGGGAAATGCATAGTGGATAGGAGATCTTTGTAGGGTATCACTATTTCCAAAGTAATATTGTGACTAAAGAGGGTTTATTTTCTTTGAGAGTACCTCACCTTCTGTCTGAAACATGACTGTTTTCCTGTCATGCTAGGTATTCCTCAAATATGGATTTATTTATTTTTTTATATAATGCAACTTGAAACCAGTTAATAGTTATGATCAGCTACGATATTTGTTGATGCACTTTTTAGCCTTTTTGTACACCTTTTCTGCTTGCCTCCAACCAATTACTTGCATGCAGTGTTTTCTTTGTTTCTGGTTTGGCGCTTAAGCCTTTAGCGTGAGACCTAGCTAGACTGTAAAATCCTTCAGCAGCTTGCTTATGCTTGTGGCAATAACCTTTCTGCAGGGGGTTGTGCTTTTTATTTACAAAATTCCATTTTCCAGTTACAAATAGAATATTAAGAGAGTCTTCTTTTTACCAATTAGGTCAAAGTCCTAAAATTTTAAGACCTAAACCACATGGTTTAGAGCGAACTGATTCACAAACCATAGGTGACTTTACTACAAGAAGAAAGGGTATGTACTTTAGTGCTGTATGTATATGGAGCTTTATAAAAATAAGTAAAACAAAATAAATAAACCTGTTATTGTAGAATTATTCTTGTATATAAGCCTTTTTACTTCTATTGTAATCTAAGATCATGGATGAATTTTCACTGCTAACAAAAAGTTTCCTATATAAGGAATTAAGGTCTTCCTGGCTTAAACAGTGTATGGAAACACTCCCTTTACATTAAGATGGATGTTCTGATCTCTTAAGTTTTAGCTGCTTACATTTTGGATTTATTTTTTTCTATTTAGAAGCAAGTATATATGACTTTACATTTAAGTGGCTTGTAACTACTTTTGTTAGGCGATAACCTGAAATCAGTTTACCTAAGTCTCCTGCTGTTGGCTAAACACTGAAATAAAGCAAAATAATGATCCTATGACCCCTTACTAGTACAGAGGCTGATTTATGCATCTTAATGAGTGTTGCAATTAGTCTGGTGGGCTTTATTGAAGGTGCTGATTTGTTATAGTCACAAAAAGTAGAGGAGATCACAAATAATGTTAAAAATCTTAGAGTCACTGGTCGTAGAATCATAGAATCTTCAAGCTTGAAAATAACCTCCAAGATGATCAAGTCCAACTATCAACCCAACACCACCATATCTATTAAATCATGTCAATAGTGCCAATGTGTACATGTTTTTTGAACACCTCCAGGGATGGTGATCACCACCTCTCTGGGCAGGCCATCATTACATTTCATTGTTAAAGCCCATTGAAACTCGATGAAATATTCCTGCTGTTCCCAGTAAGACAAAGTCCTCGCACTCTCTGCTGGAGTGGTCCCTTGTTTACTGATTACACCTGGACTTGAGCCAAGCTGGTCATTTTTGTCACTCAAGCTTTAGTATCATCTTGCCTACATCAAGCTTGGTTCTGCCGCTCTTCTCTCCTGTAACAGCATATATTGAGGTAGAAGAGGAATGACAACTCATCTGAGTCTGTGGTGACAACTTTTTGTAAGCCAGCGAGTTAAAGTGGCAGAATTACTGGAGTAGGCTTGATGCTTTGAGTGTGTAGCTATGACTTCTTAACAGACAAAAGGAGAAAAATGTTTGGGATACTAAAGATTGATACTTATCCAGAAGATTTGAATAAGGAGTCCTTATGTTCAATATATGGTAGCTGACTCAATCTGAAGAGGCAGTGTAATGAAAATATGAGTACAGTTCTGCTTTCTCCTTGTGAGACAACTGCGCTGATGAAGCAACTCTTCTGTTCAGTTCCTCATGTAGTCACTTAGGACAGCTCTTTCTCCACGTGAACCAGTGCTACATGCCTGACACTTGACCTCGGTAAACCTGTTAAGAGACAGAAAACTGGTGGGGGATGAGGAGAGTAAAGGGTGTTACTATAGTGGTATTGTATTTTATTTTCTAAAAAACAGTTTTAGGGAGGGAGAAGTTAGGATTCAAACGGTGGCAGCAATTTGTATATGATTTATTTTCTTTCCCACAAGTCCTGTGATAGAATAGATGATACTTTTTTTTTTTCTCTCTTAACATTTCAGAGGGGTGAAGCGTACAGACTGGAGGGAGGGACGATGCATTTCTCACTAATACTCTATTTGTGGTTCTGTTCTGAAAATGGCATTTAAAAATGGCATATTTTTTATCTGTCATTAGTGGCACAAACACATTACTACTCTGCTCATCTGTTGATAACCACTGAAGCAAGCCAAGCACCTCTCAGAACTGAAGCTGGGTTTTGGCTCATCTCTTACATTTGCAAACTTAGACTAAGCTGCAGATTCTGCCCACGCTTTGAGCTGTGAAACCTCATCAGTACAGGCAGAGTTTGCATAATAGTAACTGTCCAGGAGCCAAGAAAAGTACCCAAAGTTGGGTCTGCTGGCAGTTAAAGCTGAAACAATCCATCAACCCTATCCTGGGCTTGTCAATTCAACATGTCTTCATGGGGCAGAGTAAAGACAGAACACGATGGTGCCGTTTTCAGAGTCTCTTTTCAAAACAGAATTACTATGTGTGTCTTACTAAATTCTTAAATTGTAGGGTTTTGCCTATTGAAGTTGCTTTTCAGTACCTGAAAGGATTAAAAATATAAGTTAATGTATCATGGCTTGCAGACAACTGAGTGGTGTCTCCTTTTCCTAACTAGTGTTTACTTCTTAAAAAACAGTATGTTTTTATTTAGGCTTTTAAAAACTATTAAATGTAAGTTTCTCTAGGAATGTTCTGTTCTTTAAGATTATCTGTTTCTTATATAGCAAAACCAGCTCCGCTGGAAATAAAGCCTCTGCCTGAATGGGAGGAATTACAAGCCCCAGTTAGATCTCCTATCACCAGAAGCTTTGCACGAGAGTAAGTGTCTCAGCTTTTTGTCATTCATATTATTTTCATTGACTAGAGTGTTAATAAATGTGTACATCTGTGTTATATTTTTAGCCTGTGTAATATGAATTGAGGCTTCCTTCAGAAGTATGTGTATATGTGTGTGTGTGTGTGTGTGTATGTGGGTATATATATGAACATAAGCATTAAAACAAAGTGTGCCCATAGGAATTTTTGTTTTGTAATATTAAATATAAGGGACTGTGTATAATCAAAAAATGTGACACTCTAGTAAACTTGAATGAGAATTTCAGCTCTAATATGCTTATTTTTGTTGTTTACCAGGAGGTTTAAGATATTCGAGATGTATTGTTTGTAAAATAATTCCTGGTAATTAGCTCCTCCAGGTTTCCCATGTCTCCCAGACCGGATTCAGTTCATAGCACAACTTCCAGCAGTGACTCGCACGACAGTGAAGAGAATTATGTATCCATGAATCCAAATCAATCCACTGAAGACCCAGTATGTAAAATCTACATCTTAACTACTCTCTTCCTGTGCAGTCCTTACTTTTAAATCATGCAAACACAAATCCTTCCACTCAACATGACTCCCTTTATACTTCTAGATCAAAATAATAATTTAAAAAATTTCATAGAAAAACTGTAATTTTGTTAGGATTTCACTGAAGAAGTTAAGAGTGCTTTCATATGTAAAAAGAATGGTTAGTATACATATCTACTGCATAAAACAGTTCAATACATGGCTTCTTTTTCCTCTTCCCTAGAAACTGTCTCCTCTTTCTGATTGCTTGTCCTGGGCTATGTACCAGTTCAGTGTTATGGCGTCAAGGGAAATTAACTGTCTTGGAACCTCTGAAACATGCTTAAAAGCCTTTTATTAAGAGGACATCTTCTAAGAAATGTAGAAGGAATGGGGGGGAAGGATTGATATTTGTTGGTTTTGTTCTATAAAAACTGTATGTTTACTTTTATTAGACTCCTTTCAAAAAAAGAGGATAGAAGGGGTCTTTGTGTATTGAATGTCTGTATTTTTTCCCCTTGGGGCAGAATTTTCTCAGATGATAAAGTTTCAGATATTTGGTTTGCAGTGCCATAAGAGAAGAGATGTTAGGAAAAGTTAATGATGGGGCAGGAGAGAAAGAAAATGAAGAACCAATAATTGTATTTCAGAGTAAGAGAGTAGCAGTAGACCTAGGCCTAAACTGAAGTGTGGTACAGAATACTCCTAAAGCACTGGAGGAAAACATGGATGAGCTCAGCTTTTTGTTCAGTATAGTTCAGTGCTTTCACTACACTTTCATGGCTCGAGTTCTTGGTAGGCAATACAGTGCACATCTGTAAAGCCTTATGAAAGACCTTTGGAGAGTGCCTGTGTAGCACCTTTTTTTGTTTGTCCATGTTCCTATATGGCATGTGCTAGCCCCCTTCACTACACCCTGGACTCTCCTCCTCTCCCAGTGCTGCTTGCTCCCCCATCCTCTGCTGCTCTGGATACCTTACCTCAGCTCCTCCAGCCTCCCTCTCCTCCAGCTCACCATTGCTGCCTCTCAGGTTGCCCTGAGCCCCTTCTGCCGATTTCTCTGCGGCAGTGCTGACCCAGTGCAAGCTCAATGAGCCCGCAGAGCATCCTGGCCTGCGCCTTATACCATGTCTGACCAGCTGGCAGCATGGACACGCTTCCCAGGCGAAGTGCGCTTCAGCAGCGCGGAGCTGATGATCTAAAAACTTAGCCCCTCTCTTGCAAGAGGCGTTGGTAAGTAATCGGTAACATCCCGTTTTACAGACACTAGAAACATCCCGCTTTACACAGGGGTTTAGAACCGCCTATGCCTGTGGCTTTCCCCGCAGCAGAATCACAGTCCAAACTGGGGATTTCTGTTGATTCTTAAAATCCCGTCTTCAGGGGTTTAATTTCTGTGCCAAGACAGTATAATTAATATCACAGCTCACATGGCCTGTAATTAATATCTTCTGTTTGCTTGCACCGTTCATTCTTTAAGGTTGTTTTACAGATTTCCTTTCATTAATGTATCTTTAAAGTTTCTGTTTTCTAATGCATATGTTCTGCCTGTCTAGTTTATTTGAAATAACAGATTATTTTTCTTTGAAGAGTAATAGCTTTTAAAAATTTATGCTGGAAACTTCAATACAGAACCTGATTTTTATATGTTAAATATGTAGAAGTTTGAAAGAATTTGGGCAACAGAAACCAACCTTGTCTCGGTTGTTTGTGTTTTTTCTTGTTACCACTTCATATTAAAGCAGTTGGATGGTACAGATATAATGGATAATTTTAATTTTAAAAGCCTGGCCCTTTAAGCTTTAATCCATAAAATATCTTATTTCCTAGAGAACCTGAATGTTTCCTGATACCTCAAGGCCTTTGTTTTAAAATGTGCCAGTTACATAGACCTCTTGGAAATTTTTGTTTCAACTGCACCTTAGGAGTCCATACTTCATCTTTTTCTGTCATCAGCTTGGAAGCATCTTATTTGGACATGTCATACTTCTGTTTAATAAAATCCGCAATATTCTGCTTTTTCTTT
Source organism: Laterallus jamaicensis coturniculus (assembly GCA_022605575.1). Taxonomy (NCBI): domain Eukaryota; kingdom Metazoa; phylum Chordata; class Aves; order Gruiformes; family Rallidae; genus Laterallus; species Laterallus jamaicensis. The sequence goes on from JAKCOX010000005.1 coordinate 12,931,723, forward strand.
CAAGTTGCTGTCAGCCTTACCCTTCTGTCTTTCCTTCTGCCTTCCTCTTCATTTTTTGCTGACTGCTGCCCTCTGTCTTCCTTTTTTTTCTTTATCTTTTAGAGAAGAGTCCTTCTATTGTACTGTTCCTATAACACCTGTTAAGAGGGAGGGATCAGGCTGGGAGAGGACAGAGGAGGTGAGGTTGTAAAAGTCTGGGCTAATTGAAATTTAGGTATACACAATGCAACTTCAGTTCAGGCAGCCCTGCGCATTTTTTTCCAAAGTTTTTAATCTTTTCATCTTACCAATTGAATAGTGCTTTTTGACTTTCAGCTTAACCCTGATGGCTTTTGAAAGAAATGTTAAAAGTTTCATTTGAAGTTTTGCCACTCATGTAAGGCTGAAATTCTTTTAAGGTGTTTAACAGCAATTTAAGGAAATTAAAAAAAAAAGTTTGCAATGAAGTAATGCTAAATTTGAGATGTAACAACTTCATTTGAAAAGAACAAACCACGCTCCATTCTTACCTCGTGATATGAAAGGGACATCAGGTGGAAGGCACAGATTGGTTTGATGGCCACCTTAAATTTGGTGGGGTTGGGGGGTTGGGTATTTTTCCCCTGTTGGCTCTCGACTCTGTCCCAGTTTTGTCATAGAACATATGCCCTTGTTAGACTACATCAATAAAATTTGCATGGTTTAACTGATTGCAAGAGCTGTCAGTTCTGTAACCTTTAATACTTTGGCAGTTTATAACAAGCATATTTGATAACGAGGACCATTAGCTTGTATGTTTGTAGCTGAAGTTATTTACGTTATAATTTCAGAATTTGTTTGGAAGCAACAGTCTTGATGGAGGAAGCAGCCCTATGGTAAAACCAAAAGGAGACAAGCAAGTAGAATATTTAGATCTGGACCTAGACTCGGGAAAATCTACCCCACCTCGTAAGGTAAGCACATCTTCAACTCTTGCATCTCTTCCATGGAGAGTTTAAATTTTTTGCACAGGTTGTTGCTGGGAAAGATAGAGCTTCCAGCAAGATCATCTTAACTAGCTTGTCAAATGGCCAGCCAGAGGGAGGGGCTATGTTGGACCTGTCAAGAGAAACCTGTGCTCTTTCTGTATCTGTTTGGGACATCTACATACTTTTTTGGTTTATTTATTTAAACATATTTTTTTCTCTCCTGTGCCTTTCCCAGAAAAAGAGCAGTGGCTCAGGCAGCAGTGTGGCAGATGAAAGAGTTGATTACGTTGTGGTGGACCAGCAGAAAACGCTAGCACTGAAGAGCACACGAGAGGCATGGACTGATGGGAGGCAGTCTACAGAGTCTGAAACCCCTACGAAAAGCGTGAAATGAAAATGCTGCTTTTTCTTCGAAGAACAGGAAGGAGAGGATTTTGAAGAAGTACACAGCCACGCTGTCAGTGTTGTTCGACTGTACAGTCAGTACCTGGTTCACTCGATAGGATGGAAGCCGAAGGACACTTTGAATACATCAAAGGAATTTTAAGATCATAAATTTGCTCTGTGGTCTCTGGAAAAAAGGCAACCTGTATAATAACATGTAAAATAGTATTGCTTAGCTTTCAGAAAACCTTTTGTTCTGTAGTTAACACATTTGTAGTATTACTATGTTTATGCACTTTTTCAGTTACAAGGTTGGTTCAGGTATTCCCAGTTAGTGTCCTTTAACACCTAATTCATCTGGTGAATATTTTTTTTTTCCTTACACTACTATTCCTTACAATTCTAGGTTAATTAAGCTACATGTAGATACGGAAATTAATATTTGAATTTTGTTTTAACAACCTAAAATTGAGATTGCGGAAATACTTTCACAATTGAATAATCTACTTGAAATGCCAAGAGACGACCGTTGGTTACGTTCTTGTTTATATTTAATACACACAAGATTATTTGGAAGTCTACAGGTTACCTTCCTAACAAAAATTGCTGTGAGTTAATAATAATGAACTGTACTGGATTTAGACCTACAATCCTGGCTCTTATGTTAGTTGTTAGTGGTGGAACTTCTATTGTATTTTATTAATGACAGTGTTCTGTGTTCAATGGGTGAAGATTCTGCAGGGTGGGATCTTACACTTTTAAGGACTGAATAATTAAATATCAAGTAAGCCTGCAAACCACTGATGGCATGCAGTAATATTGTGATCTCACACTTATTAACAAGAAATAACCTTTATATTATTTACAGAAGGTAGAGTATATAAATCAGGTACGTACCGAGCACTATTGTGCTAATACACTGATCAGGTTTAGACAATGAGCTTTAGTTTTGTACTATTTAGAAGTTCTAATGTCGGTTTTCAGTTCAAGATTAATGGGACAGTTTGACACTCACTGTTTGTAGTACTAGCAAAATACTGTGATTTTTGAATTAGACATTAATTCAAATGGAAATACTATGTTTTGACACCATAGTGCCCTTCTTATGATCTCTATTTTACTTTAATCTCCTGCTTGGCCTTATATTTCAATCCCTATGCAACTGATATTTTATATCTCTGTTTTTAAAAATTAGATAATATACCTAAATGATCACCTTGTAAACCACTTGTTGCTCTTTCCTGGTACAGGATTTTAAGCTCTGTATACTGTGATCCTTTATTTTACTATGCCAGTTCCAAATAATAATCTGCCTTGGTTTAGAAACAATTTTTGTTATTTGGATGAAGATAGAGTTCTTTAAATACGTGAATGAGTTAGGTCTAGATAGAAAACTTACTAACACTTTTTTTTTTTAACTCAATGACCCTCAAGTAAGCGGTTGGTTTTATTTTCCCATCCAATCGTTTTACTTTGTCCCGATATTTAAAAGTTGAGCATAGAACTGTGTTGTCTTCTGGCATGTTTTGCCTTAGTACTGTGCCTAATCTACCATTGGTTGTTCTTTCCCCTCACAGCCACAATCTACAGTATGTAAATTATCTTATTCTTAACAAGGGTTCTTTTTAAATTAGTAATATTTTGATGCTTTGAATGTTCATTTAAAAAAGAAACTAAACACGATGCATTTTGAGGTGAATTTTAAATAAATCAGGTTGTTCAGTTTTGATGTGTAAACTCTCTCCTGTGAAACAGCAAACTGACCTTAATGCATCCATGAAGGTGCCTAGATACCCACCACACTTTTTCAAAATTAGTACCTCCAAAAAAAATGTGCAGCTAAAACAATTTTGTGTATCTAATTGAAAACCCTGCATCAAGCAGAATTCCCTGTCTTCTGGGAGCCAGAAGCAGTGATCTGAGCCAGGGGACCTTGATGGCTCAATCAAAAGTAGTTCAGATGTATAAAGAATTCTGGAGCTCTTCTTCACTGTTGCTACAGTTGAAGTGCCAGTAGGCATGGTAAGTACTTGGTAATTACTGCAATGACTGTTTTGTTTCAGACCTCTGGCTTTAAGCATTTTATTGGTGCAATGATGGCAGTATATCTCCACTGCCGAGATGTCTGTAATTCATTAAGAGATGTGGTGGTTATATAATCAATTGGCTGATTATCCTACATAATCGGTTTGATGCTTGCTACTGGGGAGAAGAAACTTGCTGTGGATTCCTGCACTCGTGAGTGCACCCAAGGAGTAGGGTAGGGTGATCTTGGAATACTTCAAGCTTGTGTTTCTTTATTCTCTCAATAGATGGGAGAAGGTTTGGAAGGGCTGCTCATCGTTTGCCTATCCCTAATCCATCTGTCCTTGAAACATTTACCAACTAAGGAACTATGTATTATTTTTAAAATTCTTTGGATTTTTGCAATTAAGTGGTGATTCTTCTATTTAGATATCTATATTATTTTTTCAAATGTTGTGAGCATCACTGATAGTAAAGCATAAATACCTGAAAGAATCAGTTTCCTGGGCTGGCTTCTCTTGTTGTGAGCTAGTGATGCAAGGTGGTTTTGCTCTCAGTTTGTCTTTGGTTTACAGATTAAGTGTGTTCTGTCTTCATTTTAAATTTGGCAATATTCACAATGTTGTTGTTGAAATTGAGAGTCCACTCTTAATTTCTAAGCTTTTCCCCTTCCTTTTGTTCAGGAAATCAGTTTTTAGCCAGTACAGACAGTATAATGCTTTCTAAATATTAGTCCTGGAAAACACATAAGAAAATCACCTATAAAGCTGGAGCAGGGCTTTATGGTGCAGGTCTGAGATTTTGGTAGTCTCAGGGTGTGAATATTGAATTGAAATGGTGTATCCTAATATTGTAGGTGGTAGGAAGCAAGCTAGACTGATGTTAGCCTTGTGTAACTTACACAAGGTGTAGCTTTGTGTAAACAGGGCGGGACCGTTCTGATGCAGGTGGGTTTCTGTTTAGATGGTCTTTAACAGAAAATTGACATGTTTTATTTGAAAGGGGTGATCTGTCTTTCCTTTGACATTTTTGTAAGAAACAGGTTAGCTGAAGTGTACAGTTGTGTAATCTGCAGTGTACACACATAACTTCCAACCTGGTGTTCAGTTATTCTAACTTAAGGTAAATGCTTTGGTAAAACCAACTTGTAAATCAATTATTTCACTGAGATACCAAATTTAGTAAGTCTGTGGAGTTATTTTTTTATTTGCTAAACCACAAGGCACAGGCCAATGCCCTTTACTTCTGTGTTTAAGAACAAAAAGTACAAGAAAAATGTACTGATTTTTAAATAGTTTATTATGGTAAGATGGAATAGAGAAAATCTCCTACAGTTTAGAAGGTAAAATACAAAGTTGTTAAAGCAGACTCAACATTTTCTTGCAGTTATAACATCAGCTTTTGTAATAATCGTCGTGATTCGCTCTTGAAGATGCTTACAGTATCCATCATTGTTGCCAAGCCTTTACCTGGCAAGTTATATCTGCAATGAAACAATAAGGAAATGTGTGTCAATTACAAAAAAGGTTAATTCTACTGTTATGACAAGACTTTATTAAATCCTATTTGAGGTTCTCGTTGGCTGGTGCTGGGTGCCAGCATGTGTGTGGGGCTTGTGCAGGGTACCCAAGCAACTTGATCCCACTTTGGGACAGGGTGTGGAAAGCTGGTCTGCAAAGTAGAACCAGGCTTAGTATTTCAGAATCAATTGAGCACGTTTAAGTATGAAATAAAATGGGGTTTATCCGGAAAAAGGAAAACGTTCACAGTAGGGCATCTCAGAGTTTTGGAGATGCCTCAGACTGGCTGCCTGGAGTTAACTCAGTCTTGAGTCTGGAGTAAACTGCATCAAAATGGTGATCCAGCCCTCTGCTGAGGTTGTCTTCCTAGTGATACATATAAATTTCCATGGGTGTATTTAGGGTTATTTTAAAAACTAACCATATTTGGGAACAAAATGTTGAAACAAATGGTATCCAGAGTTAGACCCCGTAATCTCTAGTTAGGCTTGGAGTAGCATTTTTGAATGACATTAAGCGTAACAGGTTGTGAGTTTCCCAGGCACACAAATCCATTGTGTGTGCTTTTGAGGAGCAGACTTTAATAGTTGAAGCACCGGTGTATCCTATTTAAGTGAAAGTTCCAAGCACTCTTCAAAATAATCTTGTTTCTACTCAGGTATGTAAACATAAGCTTAGGTACTAAATTATATGAATACTGATTTTATTTTTTTCCTGCATAAATGAAAAGTGACAAACCTGAAAACATTTTCACCATTAGCTCTGCTCCCTGACAGCTCAATACAAGGGAGCAAAGTAAAGGAACCAGCCAGGACCAGGATTTAGCCTCTGATCTGCCTTGCAATGAGCTCCCTTCCCCTTGTACACTGTGGGGTGCTGCTACCTCTGATTGGAGCGCTCAGAAGCAGGGACAGAAATTTAGCAGGCCAATGCTGGAGACGCACCAACAAGCTCTGGAGAAGTGGTGTGCTTAATAACTATAGGAAGTGTTTTGGAGGGTTGGTGTGTGGTGGTTTTGTTGTAAAAGGAGAAGGATAAAGTTTAGGATTGGGGTGGAAGTACACCTGGTGTACTAGCCTTTAAAAGACAGTACTGCATCTACATGGGAACCCAGAGGGGTTGGAACTAGATGGGCTTTGAGGTCCCTTCTAACCCAAAACATTCTGTGATTCTATGAAGCTTATTCTGGACCTAATGTACTATTTGGTGTGTGACTGGCCACACAGATGTTATTTATTTTTAGTAGTCTCAACTTTTTGTGGTTGAGGTGTACTTTCACGTAAGTTTAGGCATTAAATTACTGTTAACAGATCTAAGATTTTTCTTAAGTTTTTCTTTTGTGAGGTGCATTGTGTTGAAAGATGGGAACTTCAAGTAAAGTAGTAAGTGGGATGAAAATCTGCTGCATGAAAAAACAAACACAACCACTGAGAGTGCCCTTAAGAAAAAAGAACTTTATTTCAGTTCTGCATCTTTATTTAGTATCTTCTATTTATAGGTCTATCTTCAGGTAAACCACAGCCATGCAGACCTCTTCTGTTTCCTCTGAAAGCATCCCTTCTGAACACTACCAGTTCTGTTGGTTGGGGCTTTCTGTGCAGGGCTGCTGAAATAACTTTGCCTGGCTGACTCCCTCCTGGTCAGATAGTTCTCTAAAGCTATCGTTTCTGGGCACATAATCTGACAGACTTTTCTCTCCCCTGCATCCTAGTGATCTGAAAACATGCTGCTACATCTTTCCCCAAGACGCTTAGCTTTTTGGTGAAGTCTCATTTTGACTTCCTGTGCCTGAGATGCTTTTTTCCCCCCAAATACTCTGTTCAATTAAAGGAGGTTTGAAAACTGATTGGTTTTGTAATAGCTGCTCCGTTTTTCATGAGCAAGCAGAAGGGGGGTTTTACATATGAAGTTATCTCCGTCATTACTCAGAATAATCACTCGTGCAGAAAGGAATTCAGGTGGTGTATACAAACCAGTAACTCAGAAGAAGTGAATATGGCCAATACAAGATGTGTGCTCATGTCTAACACTGAGGACTTGGAAAATACGTGTGGCACAAAGCAAGCAGAGTCTACAGCACGCATAAGATCACGCCCTTTTTGCCATAAAAACTATTGGCAGCCCCTGTATGTCCTATTTGTTCTGATGCTACAGGTAAGTAGGGGGCAGCTATTTGGCAATGTGAGTTAAGTGTTGAAGTGTTTTTCAAAAACTTTCATGATACTTGTTTAAATAAATACTGTGGGGAAAATTGACCCGGGTCACAGATGAGAAGATGCAAAGCAGTGCAAGAAAGGTAAGAAAACCATGGAAATCTGATTAAGATGCTGCAGCAGAGGCCTTGTCCGTGCACTCAAATTTGCCCTCTCAGATAATGTGTGTATGTGGAATCCCATGAGAGCCGTTACTTTCAGGGATAGAATTGCAAATATAGCTTAAATAGAAAAGTGGAACTATTAAGTCTTGCTTAAGTCTTTTCCAGAATACTTCAGAAAAGTATTAAGTCTTTTTCAGACTAATCCCTGTTTTTCAGTGAAGCCCAGGTTTCTACCCAACTTCTTCAAACCCATTTTTGCTCCAAGAGTGGTGGCCCCCAGCGGAATTCGGGTGGCGTTAACAGGAGTGCCAAGGGACGGAGGAAATGACCTCTGCAAGGGAGCCTCTGGTCTCGCTCTGGTTGCTGTTGCCAAACGGAGAGAAGAGAACTTGATGGGTGCAAGGAAATGGGATCGGGGAGAACCTGGCCGCTGCGAGGGAGGGGAACCTGGCGGTTTGAAAAGGGAAACACCTCTGTGTGTGCATATTCTAGATATAAAAAGGAACTTTACCTATTAAAAAAGCCCTATCTTTGTATTTTGCTTGAGCTTTTTCAGTCACAGCTGCAGGCAAATAAAAGCTAACAGCATTTTATTTACTCAGGGCTGATTCTGTGAGCGCTGCCTGTTACAGAATCTCCAGTCTTTCAGGATTTTTGTGACAAGTATCAGTGCTTGACTCTACATGGGGTTGGCTGTTTGTACAGGTAAACTTTATTGATCAAATGGGTTGTTTTAAGCTGCAGACAAGCAGAGTCTGATGTGCTATGTGGATGTGTCACTGCTACTACCAAATCTGAAAGATTTTTTGGCCTTTGTCTTGCTTTTTGAAGATAGACCCAAGACACAGCAGGCTTACAAATATTCACTGCAGTTTAAGCACTGCAGATCAACTCGGTGCTGTTTATTTTGTATGAAACATTGATTTTGCTAGGATGGTTGCACTATAACTCAAACAACTTCTGTGTCAACCTCCCAGTATTCAATTTAGGGAGCACGTGGATAGAAACTTTCACACTTGCACACAGTAAACTCTAAAGCATTGTTTCCACTGCATTAAGGAATCTATTGAAACTAATGTATAATATCTTTTGCATGTGTTGATTTTTATTTATTTTTTTTTAGTGAAAATTATTGTGTTATAAATTATGACAAAACTGTGTCTTCGGCGGTTTGGGGTTGTGAGGGGTTTTCTTTTTTAACAAACAGCAATATTTTGATGGCTGATTTGGATGCTGGTTCACTGTGTGTATCACCTGTTGTCTGCAGCACCATTAGTCTGAGACGGAAAGAAAAGTCATGCTGACAGATGGCTCTGAAGTAGGGCAATTCTGTTTTGATTTGGGTGGGATAGTCCAGCTCAATATCAGTGTTGTGAGGGGCTAGAAAAACTGGCAGATTCTAATCTCACCTGTGTAGTATTTTACTCTTGCTTTTAAAACTGAAGTTTAAAAAATAACAAACCCCCTAAGACCTAAGTGCAAACTGGGCTCTCTCCCCTCTCCCACCCTCTTGAATCCATATGGCTCACACACATCTGATGATGTCACCACTAACAACTCTACTGCATTCTCTTTGTTTTCCAAACTTGGGGAAGAATTAGTGTTGATACGTGTGCAGCAATGCCTGTTTGCATAACTGCTGCACACGTGGTAGTGTCATGTAGAGTTGTGGTGCTTCAGTCTCGTTTAACAAGAAGTCATCTAAAGAGCATTAGTTATGATAACACAACTGAGAAAATGGAAAGGCATCTTGCCTGAGAGATTTGACCAAAATCTGTAATTAAGCTGTTCTTTAATTTCATAAAAAGGTTAATAATTAGTTGTCTCTACAACTTATTACTGCCTGGGGGAGGATTTTTTGCCTTATTGTGTATTTGACCATATGTTGCTGTTCAGCACATCAGTAAATGCTGTCGTGAGCTGCTTCATGCCGCTGGCTGCTTTTAAGGTCTCCATATTCAGGCTCTGTAGGCACTGTTAGGACTTCGTGTGTTCATGTTCACTTGGAAAGTCCTTTCAATTTTAGTTGGAGTTTTCTGTTTCTTTGGGGTGTTCTTGCCTAATACGTTTTGCTTTCAAGACTTTTAAGAAACTTAGAACCTTTAGTCTTACTTTCCACTTTTGGCAAGAGATGTTACTATTACGCCTGCCCTCTGTCCTTGTTGGAAGTTTAGTACTTTGCTTTATTTTTGTCTGTAGCTGAGCCTTTTCCCCTGAGCATGGCAGAGATGTCTGTAACTTTCTGCTGTTTCACAGCACTAGTGGTCTTCACTTGGAAACCACTTATCCAAAATTCTGATGTCAGAGTTGACTGAGTGACATTTCTCTCTTGCAGTGATACCACACAGCAGCTTCAAGTGAGTAATACTGAATAATGTTAGGATTTTTGTTGAGAAGTGAATCATCAGTTCAGAAGCATTTGGTTCTAGAAAACTCTTATTTGACTACTAACCTGTTAAGGTTCTCCAAGAATACTCATACAATATTGCAGGTTGTATAAAGCTTCAAAACCTATGGGGCCTGTTTAGTTTTTCCCCCTACCTCTGCTGGGGGTGGGTGGGTGGGGTGGGAATAAATCCTGTTTCTGTTATGGAATTCAGGTTTTGGCTTAGGAATATTATTAAAATTTCACCTTTTGTGAATATTATTTGGGGCTGGTATTTTCTTGTATACTAACTTAGAACAATTTTTGCTTAAATTTCAATCTATATTGTAAAGGTAGAGTTTTTCCAAAGTAACAGAAATGGGAGAAGCTAGAGCAACAGCCAGGAAGAGAAACAATTCCAAAGCAGAGATGAAGGATATGTTAATTTTGTCTGATCCCAAGCATGCAAGTATCTCACCACCTACTGGCATGGTGTTTTATTTTGCTCGATGGCCAAGGATCAGTATGATTTGGATAGAGATGGTGCTTTTCCCCCTTCTTCCTTTCTTAACTTTTCTTACCTTCTCTACCAAACCAGATCTTACCTGGCAATTATAAAAGATGGTGTCAAAGGTGCAGAAACAGGTATACCTCTCTTCCCAAATACCTGACTCTTCCTCAAGGACCTTCTACACTACTTTTGCCATGTATGTTTCCAAGTGCTTCCCATGGACAAGAGAGCATGAAGTGGGGAGGGGGAGCATTGCTTGCTTCCCACCCATACCCACACCATGCAAACAAGACTGCATGAAGTGACTCTAGGAGAGGGGGCAGAAGCTGAGGCAGAGCAGCTTTGCTGAAGGCTCTTGTCCAGTTCAAAGCTCAGGGACTGCGTTTTCATCTGTGGTAAGAGATGACAAAAAGCAGTGGGGACAAATACATCACTAAACTTGTTGAGAAATCCTGTTCTAGTGATTTCCTGGACAGTTGTTATTCTGAGCAAAATGATCTTTTGGAAATGTCAAAGCCAATCGTTTTAACTTCAAAAAAATTTCAAGGATGTCTGTAATATTACAACTCTGTTTTGCTGTTTCAATGGAGACCATCTCCCTGATGATCAAGGTGCTGCCATTGTTATACAGGTTTTTAGGGCACCGGCTGCATCTACACTGACACTACTTGGGAACTCTTCACACCTGCAGGAGTGGAGCCACAGAGCGATGCAGCAGAGGTGGAGTTGCCCACACTGCATACTACTCCAGGGGCCTTTGCTTCACACCACTGGCCCTTTGGGCTCAGCAGCTGGGAGTGCAGAAGGGGTGTGCTTAGCTTGTCCTTCCCGGTCTCTTTCATCCAGCGTTCCTCTGGGGCTGTCGCTGCTACAGGGCACCTGGCCGGGAGAGGTGATCAGTGCAGAACTTCAGGTGGTGTCATGGCCGTGGCCCAGCGTGGCTTCCAGCTGCGCCAGCGCCGTCCTGGCAGGAGCGCCGCGTCAGGGGCTGGCTTTACCCCTGTGCTTATCCAGCAGCGTTCTTTACTTGAGCCAGGCTGAGCTCGGCTCCCTCAACGCATGCAGCCCTGAGGCAGCGCGGCCTTCGGGCCTGAGCCCGGCGCTGTGCCTCGCCTCCTCCGCTGCGGAACCTCTCTCGGCGGCCTTAGCGGCGGCTTCCCCAGGGCGCTCCCACCCGCCGCGGCCGCGGCTCCTGCGCTTCACCCGGGCACTCGGGTCCGCGCGCGCCCCTCCCCTGCCCCGCCCACCCGGCGGCCGTTGGGCGGCAGCGCGCGCTGCCCCGGGGCGGGGATAGCGACGTCACTGGGCATGCGGCGACGGTCGTTCGAGGGCGCTCCTTCCGCGGCACTCTCGCGAGAGCGGGGAGCCGGCTCGGTTCCTGGTTGGTGGGCGCTCGCCGGGAAAGCCGGAGCGGCAGCGGGTACGGGCCTTCGCCGCTGCCGGCCGCGCACCGGGCTCCGCGTCGTTGGCTCCCAGCCGCCGCCAGGCAGCCGCCCCTTCCCCCTGCGTGCAGCACAGCCGGGCGCGGGCCCGGGCCCCGGCGAAGCGTTGTCTGTGGCGGGGATCATGTCCGCCAGGCAGCAGGCGCCGCCGCTGCCGTCGTCGCAACCGGACGAGCTGCCCGCGCCGCCGCCGGGCGCCAACAGCAGCGAGGCCGCGGGGACGGCGCTCTCGGCCGCCGGCCCGACCGGAGGCGACATCGAGATGGAGGTCAGGCGAACCCCTCTCCCCACTACCCGGCCCCATCGCCCCTCTCCCTGGCTTCGCGGGGCTGGGCGGCGGGCGTTGGGGGCGCCGCGGCAGGTCCCCGCCACGAGGAACGGCGCCGCGGGGCGTCCCCGGGCCGCGTGGGGCCGCGTGAGACAATGGAGGGGCGGGCGGGGGCGGGCGCGAGGCCGCGCCGTGCGCCGCGGCGCCTCCGGGGCGCAGCCGGGCCCCGCCGGGGCGGGGGGGCGAGGGAGGGACGGCGGCGGCCGGGTGAGGGGGAAGCTCCATCCCTCCGCATTCCCTCGCCACAGGGCCGCCGCACACCGCACGCGGGTCCGGGGCGCCGTGTTCCTCCGCCGGCTGCCGCCGCGGGGACGGGACGACGGGAGGCCGCGCGGCGGCGTTTGCTCATCTCTGCTGCGGGGGTCGCGGGGGGGGGGGCCGGGGGCTTCGCCGTACTCCCCCCGCGCGCGCACTGAATGCCGAGATCTTACCAGGGTGGTCACCCGCTTCTGGCAAGCCGCCTTCCTCGCCTCTTCCTCCCTGAAGCGCCTTCCCGCCCCTGGGCTTCCTGCCTCAGCGGCGGGCGAGCCCGGCCGCCACGGAGCAGTAACGCCGAAGAAGTTAAAAAGTTTCTTTCAGGGGAGCAGGGCAGTAGGGGGGCTGCCTGAGGGTTTGGCTGGGTTCTCTTCCCCAGCAGGTGCTTCTTCCAGGGGTTTCGAGGGGTTTGCGTGCTTGCCTGGAGATGCTAATTTTACGGCGGTGTTGTTCCTGTCAGGGTGCGAGGAAACGGGTCGGTCCTGCTCTCAGCGCTGGGTGTGTTGCGCTCTGAGTCACCCTCGGCACTCCAGCCTACTTGATCTAAATAAATTTGCACATGCCATATTTTACGGATGAGCAGGTAGCCAGAGCACTGTGGGTAATAAGTCCTGCTCCGACCTGCCAAAACCATGGCAGTTCGGGGCTGGGACTGAGAGTGCGGGGGCACTGAGGCACCCGTGTGCCAGGCCTCGCTCCGCGCCTGCCAAGCCAGCTCTTCTGCGCGAGGGGGAAGGGATCACTGCCTGGCAAGTGAAGTTCCAGTTGAAATAGCTTCTCAGTGTTCCGGCTTGGCTGAGAGACTGCTTTTGTTGCTCTCCAGCTGAATTGCAAGGTTCTGTCATCTTTATCAGGCGCGATGAGGTCAGATGGTGCGCTGCTGTGTTCCTGTGTTTTGCGCCTTCGGCCTGTCAGGGGAAGTGTGAATTTCGTACAGGAGTTCAAAGGGCCCTGTGCTTGTGCCTGCTGCGAGGTGGGACTTGGCCAGATCCAGCGGGAGATGAGTAAGAAGGGTGTGAGTTTAGAAGATCTTTTTATGCTCAGTTCTCTGTTTTGACTGGTGAATGAAACGTTTTAGTCAGGGTTCTTCTGTTTCCCATCGCCTTACCTGCCAGTAAGTTCAGTGAGGAAACGCGGCCCACAGACGCCCCTGTTTTGCCTGCCTTTGTTTCGTGGTGTTTCCTACTTTCCCCTTCCTTTGTTCTACGTGGATTGAATTTCACTCAATTCTTTCTTGGTTCGATCAAACAGAAGGTTAATAATGATGTTGAAGGCACCTATTTTCTTACCTTTACTCACCCTTTTGAGAAATATTTGGTAATATACTGCCTTAATGTGGTTTACCAGGGAAGGGTTATCCTGCTTTTGGTTTTAAGAACAAAAGATGAACTTAGATGTGGGAAATGATGGGGAAGGAGTTAACAGGAGAGTCAAGCGTTAGGGTTATATAAAAGTCCCTGTCTAGGAGAATAATTGAAGGTGGTAAGTCAGGGATTTGGCAGGAAGGGGATGAGGGAGGACTGCCCTCTCACAGCCGTTTGTGCCACTGATGATAACAACAATTATTTGATTTAACAAACTAAATGGGAAAAAAAAATGCGGTTTGTCTAGATTCTGTTTCCAGGACAAAACGGCAGTGCAGGGTCTTACATAGACTTGATCCTTTGATACAGAATAATGAGGGACTGGAGGAATCTGGAAAAAGGAGAAAAAAGCCTTGAAACTAGTCTTGCTTTGGGATCAGAGCTAGTTTCACAGTACTCTCCAGGGCCAGCTTTAGTCTTGGCTCAGCACCCTAGAAGCAGTATGCTGAGCTTCTGGACCACAGCTGTCTCTCTCATTCACATCTACGTGATGCTTTAATGATGGAGCTAAATCGGATTACAGAGATCTAGCTCTGTCCCTCACCCTGTGTCAAGGATCTTTGGTCCCTCTCCAGGTAATTTTACAGTAACCGATAGAAAACAGACTAAATCAAAGCAGCAAAAAGCGTCTGTGCCATCTGATGTGGATAGCTAGTGGTTTCAAACAAGCTTTTTCTCCTTTGTATGGGTATCTTCCCTTGTTCAGAAAAATAATTTGTTTTTCTGATTCTTTTTCATCTCAGGAATCTTTTGATGATGCATCACCGGGAAAACAAAAAGAAATCCAGGAAGCAGATCCTACATACGAAGAGAAAATGGTATGTAATATTTGGGACTGTGTACAGCTATCTAGTAGTTACGTAGTTGCTTAAAATAGACCAAATTTTCTGCTTGGTTGAAATATTTTAATTGAATTTATTAAACTTTGTCTAGCTATTAAAAAATATGTAACTTGGAATTAAATAATACCCAGATAAAAACCCTCAGACTCTTCTCCTGTAGGCCTTCTGCTCTTTTTCCATTTCCATTGCAGTCATCTGTGGGAATAAATGCTGATGTGTTTTGCTGTTTCTAAGAAGTAGAGTCCTAGCAGCTTCGAGGTGCTGTAGATTTAAAAGAATGATGTAATGGGAAATACACAAATGTTTTGGGGGAAAACCTAACAAAAAGTTGTTAAGCTGCTGCTAAAGTTTATCTGTGGAGTTGTCCTTCCCATCGGGAAGGGGGATTACGAGGATCTGAGTATCCACTTCTTAGTCAGAAATAGAAAGGTCCTCTAGGAGAGCATCCATAAGCATTTAAACTGCTGCTGCCTTGTTCTCTCAATGTACGGAATCAGCTTAGCACCTTTTTTTCTATCGCTGTTGAATGCAGGAATATGATTCCAAACGTATTTGAACTGCAGGAGTAGCAGTTCTTTGTAGTAAAAGTATATTAATTTCTTTTGGGTGGAAGAGTGAGTAGTAAAAATAAAGGTTTAGCATAAGTTTCTGAGTAGGAACTGCATTCATTTTGAGTTGAAATATGCTTTAGAAGCAGGACTTCAAAATAAGCAGGTTCTTTCAAGCAATACAGTTTGCGGGTCAAAGTAAACAAAAGCTTTCAAAGTTCACAGGAGGCTGAGGAAAGGTTTGCTAGTTGGGACAGGTGCCGACTGTAAGCTTTGGCCAACTTTACAACTCTTACTTTGCCTGGACTGAAAGGGATTTTAGTTACTTTTTCTGAAACGCAATTTTGTCTTTGTGAAACTCTAGTTAGAATCCTTGAGCTTTTGAAGATGGGTGATGCTATGATTCATAGGTTGGTTAGGAGACAATGTAACTTTATTTCCTTATTTTTTAGTTTTTCTAAGATCCTGGATGTAGCAGACGGAGCTATCTGCTCCTCACCATCTCATCGCCTTTTCTTCCTCTGTTCCTCCCTGTTTTCCTTTCTTTCTGTTCCTAATTCCAGTGTCTCGCTGCATGTGGAATTTCTTTATAGGAAGGTGAAACTGATTCTTATAATTTGCTGCTTCCTGTGTTGTTTCTTCTTACCTCTGAAAATAGCCCAGTCTTCTGCAAATTTCTTTGTGCTACTTCCTGGCACACTGAAGAAAGTGAACTTGGAGCTGTCGCCTCTTGTCGAGACAGGCGCAGTTACACGGAGGGTTATGTTGCAATAGGTGCACTGGAAAAGAAAGTGGGAAACGTTTCTCTGTTGGTAGCAGGATAGCTCAAGGTTGCAGAGGACAGCCTGTTCTGGTCTGTGTCCTACTTGCAAGATACAGATAATGGTTGTTAGACTCTGAAAGGAGTATTGCAGTGGAAGCAAGTTGTGGGGATGTGTGTGAGTGGTACCAAAACTGGCAGAAGATCCTTTATTAAATTTTAGAACGAGGAAAATTCTGCAATGTCACCTGTATCTCCTGTCTTTTGCGCAGCCAGTGAAACAAGTACTTCAAAATAAGGGTCAGCAATTTGCAGACTTCCCTAGTTTAAACTTTAGAAACAAACCAAAAAACTGATGCAGAATAGATAGAAAAACTAATTCAGTGGATGTGGATTGCAGCTGTCTCAGCCAAATAAAGAGTGAGTATGACTCTTCTGTAGTACATACAGGATCTCTTTCTTGGCCTCATTCTTCCCTAACCCCCTGTCTCCCTGTTTACATAGTACAGGAACTGCTTCCCTAAAGAGGAGAAGGCTCACAGAGCTGGCATGGCTCTTGCAGAAGTCTGGAACATATGTTCCTTCTTACCAAGAAAACTGACTTCCTGTAACTGCGCAAATTGCTAAATACCAGGTTATGTTGTGGGAGCTGGCAGAATGTCAGAGTGGTTGCTGTTAAGCTTGGAGCTGTTTTCTGTCTTAATTGTCTGTTTTAAAGTTTTGATGCGGCCTCGAGAAGGTGTGTTGATTCCAAATGGAACCTGTTTCAAAGGAACTGAACCTTCCAAATACTGAAATTGTCTCCTGTAATCATTTTTTTCCCCCTTTTTGCACAGCAGAATCAACAACTTATATCAAAGAGGGCAGCCCGACAAGTTAGGCTGAGCATATCTTAAGTTGTCTCTGCTGCTGAAATAGGTGTCCTGGCTTCTAGCTATGGGCTCCCCTGCCCCCTCCACCCCCTTTCATGCCAGCTCTTTTGCTTATCTGGCACTGCAGTGAGGCGGTGTATCTCACTGAGCAGGCAGGAAGCTCACGTGGTAGAAAATAGCTGTTGCCGGGTCGGTGAGATGAAGAAGTTCGTTGAAGAGTCCTGAGCTCACTGAGTGAGGGATGGTCATCTTTTGATCGGAGAAGGCTGTTGAGGGAATGCTGGCCTTGTCTGGTGACACTCATGGAATCTTTGTGCCAAAGTCAGATTTCAGTCGTAGCACAGGTTTGTCTTGCTGCTTTGATCCTGCCACGTAGCAAAGGCTAGGCTTGACCCAATAAAAGGATATCCAGTCTGTCAACCACAGTTACGCTCTTGAAGTTAATAATCTCTCCATTGTCATTTGTAGCTGTGTAGATAAAGAAATGTGAATCTGTATTGTTTAAAAAGCATTTGTTATCTTTTTCTTTTAATGAATACATACTGTAATGTCTCACGCTTGTTCCATTTCATGTCCCTTGTCAACAGCAAACAGACAGAGCAAACAGATTTGAATATCTGTTGAAGCAGACTGAGCTATTTGCTCATTTCATTCAGCCTGCTGCTCAGAAAACTCCTACTTCACCTTTGAAAATGAAGCCTGGACGTCCACGAATAAAGAAGGATGAGAAACAGAATTTACTGTCAGTTGGCGAGTGAGTGATGACATGTAGGCCAGCTTGTACTGTAATTATGGATTTTATTGTACTTTAGAAGCGTAAGTTAAACTTGCTAGTCTTTTGTCCTATTTTGGTGTGTGTTTTACGCTGTATAATTGTGGGTTTTTTCAACTGCCCACCTGTATGTTGAGGGCTGTTGAAGAATTGTAGGAATTACAAGAAGTTTGTGTTGGTGGGGTTTGGAAAGTAGACCACTTGTGGCTGTAAGTTGTAAGAGGTCACGGGGAGTGGGAGCGTGTACTACACCTTGCAGGCAGCCTGGAAATGGCCTTTGCTACAGCGACCAGGCTGCGGGTAACCAGCGCTGGGCAGGTGTTCCAGAACTCTTTAGTAACTGTCACTCCTGTCTCATAGCTGGAAGCCAGTACTGAGGCACACAACATACCCCTTTGCAGTCTCTTTGCTCTGATGCTTGAGCCTGCTAACAACAGGGTCATTTTATCTTGACAGGAAGCTGGGTGGCTCAAAGGAGTTAAGAAGCACCCTTTTAGCTGATCAGCTAAACACGAGTCCTTTGGAAAGAACCTTGCTAAAAATTTCTGTGGGTGTCTGTGTTCTGTATTGCAGTGACTTTAGATTTAAGTTTGGGCAGTTTGGCATCTTTTCAGGTTAGACAGAAACTTAATTCTTCCTTGCACTTTTGCAGCTACCGCCATCGTAGGACAGAGCAGGAAGAAGACGAGGAGCTGTTAACAGAAAGCTCCAAGGCCACTAATGTCTGCACTCGATTTGAGGAATCTCCATCATGTGCGTTTTGGTTTGTTTGCTTGCGTCATTCCCCCCGCCCCCCTTTTCCTTTAGAATGTTGTTTAAAATGAAGTTTATTTTCATCCTTCCCAAGGTCAATGAGTCAGTTTTAGGGGAGAATAGAAAGAGAGGAAAAATCGGGTGCTGGTCCACTGGGACAGAGCGTGTTAGCTGTTTATTTTCAGTCAGGCTAGAAACACAGGCTAGCGAATCTGGTCCACCAGAGGTCCAGTTCCTGTGCTATAGGTTCTAGGAGGGAGCTAGCTGGTTTTAAGCCTACCATCTTACAGTTTTTGCATATGTAACCTGCGTTCTCGTACAGTGCAAAGCACCTCACAGCTACGGGTTCATTTAACAGAGAATTCAGTACTCTGCTGTTCTAACGCTGGACTGTTCTGGTTTGGGGTGGTGGTAGAGTGAGAATTCCTCTGTATTTTGGGTTCTTGCGGAAAACAGCTGTTGGAGCAGCTCGCAGAAACAAAACTGACACGTGGCTGTTTCCAATCTGCGTTGTCCTTGGAATTTACTGCATGAAAAATAATTTGCTACTAGTTGATTTTGTTCTCTGGCTTAGATAATGTGTCAGTCAGGAGGCAAGGGATGATGAAATTCCTTGGTAACTTTTAACAGATCTTTTGGTCTATTCTTTTCGTGTCTTTTAGATGTTAAATGGGGAAAGCTGCGTGACTATCAGGTCCGAGGATTGAACTGGCTCATCTCTTTGTATGAAAATGGCATCAATGGTATCCTGGCAGATGAAATGGTATGTACATGGCCCATGTCTCTGGGGACTTGCGAACACATGTCATGCAATACAGTTTTAGTTCAGCTGTATATATGTGTGGGGTTTTAATAGCATAGAATGCAATATATCATTATCTAACTCTTACTTCTGTAGTGTGTTTTAAGTCACATGTTAAAAGTGTCACAGCTCTCTTAACTTAGATAAACCCTGCAGGTAGTTTTGGAAATAGGCATATTGAAAAGGAACCTGCCAACCTTTAGAGAAATAAAATTCAGTGGAGGAGAGTTGTTGTATAGAACGACATCCTCTATTTTTTTTTCCTTTTTCTCTAAATTGCAGCTATTTTGTTAGGATATTCTCAGGCTGCTCTGGTGAAGAGCGTGTCATGTATGACAAGAGCAGTAAATGCAGGAACACTTGCTCTTGTTAGGGTAAGATGCAGGTAGCGAGTGTCCTGTGTGGACTGATCTCAGCAGCAAAAGCTATACCAGTGGGAAATTGATGCAAAGACAGATGTAGCTAAAGAGCTGTGTTAAAATTTCAGCACAGGCCAGCATAGCTTTTGCTTCTGTTGTTACTGTTCCCAGAAAGACAAGGGATGAATGCAGAAGGAATTGCAGTAGTTCGGCAGGCAGATATGTTTTTGTCCTCTGAGCGATTCATTTGTATCTGTTTTTCCTAAGGAGCAAATAATGAAAAACAATTCATTTCTCATATATTCTAGTAATTTCTGTGTAATAAAACTTCTTCAAGATAAATTAAGAGACAAATGAGTTTAAGTTACTGTATAGTAATGTTTAATTTTGAAATATAGCAAGGATTTTCTTCAACATACACATATATGAATAGAGGATTTTAAAAATCTTTTTTTCTGAATTTAGTTCTAAGTGGAGCAGGCTTGCTTCAATAAAAACAACTGGGAAACTTTAGAAGTTCTTGAATTTGTGGTATTCCAAATCTATCTTGCACTGAAGAGTTTAAATATTTACTATATTTTTTATTCATTCTTAAATATTAATCCTTTTGAACTTATTAATGCCTTTCACACAGCTTGTAGACACTTTTCTGGGTGGAATGTGGGTACTTTGAAGACAAAGACTTGAATTTTAGAAGCAAAAATAACTTGCTCTGATGTTTTGGTTTTTTTTTTAAATCACGTGTCTTTGAGTCATAATCTTTTTGTATTCTTTAAATAATATGAATGATCTGGGGTTTGCATGTCTTCCTCAGTTTTTTTTTAATTATATGCCAAAGATGGAAGGTTTTAAATATTTCTATTAAATAAAGAATAGAGCCCTTAACAAAGTACTTCTAAAGAAGCTCAGTACTTGTTTTTTTCTTTGACATGTGCAGCTGTTTACATTTATACTTGGCTTCTCACAAGAACTGATGTTGTGTCGTTGCCTGTAAAAGCCTCCTTATGGGATTCCTAATTTCTTCTCTTTATTCCAAGTGTAACAGAATGCATATGACCAGTTTGTAAAGTTCATTGACCACTAAATAAATAATCTGAGTACACCCTGGGCAACAGAATGAAATCTTATGAAACAGTGTTTTCTTGCACTTCTAAGAATGCTTCTTATTTGAAAGGTAGGGCAGAATTCTGACTCCATCATTGAAGGCTGGAAAATGTTACCATTAGTACTTTTTTTTTACTAAACATCGGAAGCCATCCCAGCCCTTCCTAAGTCAGATTGTGATGCCTGTCTTGAGTGGCGCTGCCTTTGGTGTATCTCGCATGTGTCCGGGCTGCTGTGCCTTCCTTGTTGAACTCTGCCAACTATTGAGTTTTTAATGGCGTTTGCTGAGCAATTGATTTTTTTCCTGAGACGTTGCCATCTCTTACAGGGCCTGGGGAAGACACTCCAAACAATCTCTCTTCTTGGGTATATGAAACACTACAGAAATATCCCTGGCCCTCACATGGTGTTAGTTCCCAAGTCCACACTGCATAACTGGATGAATGAGTTCAAGAGATGGGTACCTACACTTCGAGCAGTTTGTTTGATCGGTGACAAAGACCAGCGAGTAAGTGGTGATGTCATCATTTTTTTCTGGGTAACTCCAGCCTGTGGTCTTGCTGTCCTTTACCTTTCCTTCACAGGGAAGGATATTGGATTTGCAGTGGTTAAACAGTAGAGACCTACAAGTCCTACCAGTTTAAAATACAACCAGCTTAGAATTCACACAGATGTTGCCCAGCTATTGCTTCTTTGCCCTCACAATTTTTTATTCAAAGACTTTGCTCTCTCCCTTAGTGAAGGCAGTACTCTGTGTAGAACAACAAAACCCGATACATCCTAAACCAGGAAAATAAAGTGCTTTGTGTAAAGAATTATCATCTGTACCAATACATAAATCTGTAGAAAAGGAAACTGTTTCCTGCTCTGCGCAGTGCATTGTACGGGCTGTAACAGCTGCTCGTAAAGAGGATTACGGGGTCTGTCGCTGAGGAACTTCTTTCTGAAAACACCTGACAGCCTAATGCTGGAGAGGGCAAGGTGGGCTGCTTGGTAAAGTGGTGCACGGGTGTTTGTGGCTTGAATTTTTTCCATTAAAACAGAAAATATTGTTTAGCCTCTTACAACCTTACTATTTCATTCTCTTTTTTGTTACTTCAGTATCACTTTTTAATGCAGCAAAGAAAACTTAAAAATATGGAATATAATGGTGTCAACTGGAATGAGCCAGTTATTTATGGGAGGAGTTGTAACTGGTACCATTGAACTTTGGCTTTTTTCAGCAGTTTGGTTTTGGCTTTTTCTTTATTATTTCTAAGGGCAGCTGGCTCTGTTTTCAGAGCTGTTTGGGTTAGAACTCACAAAAATACTGATGAAACTTTAGTTCTGGAGGACATTGGTCTAGGTCTGTGTGGGGTTTTTTTGTGCAACTTTTTTGAAGGCAAAAGATCTTACTCTTTCTTGAGTATATCTCTTGCTTATATGAGTTCTCAACATTTACGCATCTCGGTGTTTTGAATTCCAACTGATTACTGTGTCTGCTTTTAACCTTGGCTATGAGCATTCTAGAAATTCTTCAGTTAGCCAGATAAAGCTGTGCTAGGGATTATTTATTTGGTATTTGAAGCCTACCATTTTATAAACTTTAAAAAAAAAAATCCCTAGAGAAAATTAATCTTGTGTTCTGCTTTATAGTTCAACTTTTGAAAACCTCGTGTGTGTAGGTAGTCATCTGCAGTTCCCTAAGCCAGAAATTAGAGCAGAAATCTCTCTTCTGCTCTGCCCTGCCCCAAGGGTTTCAGCAGCTTTCAGCACTGACGATATTGTCAGGCTTTAAAATGGTTGTATGTTGTGTTGCCTCTGCAATTATTTTACTTACTTTCAAATTTAGTAGCAGCATTGTTTCAAGATTTTAATGGCCTTAGTGTGTTCTTTTTGTTTTAGATTTGAGAAAGGCTCAGTAACTGATTGTCACCTTGTTGTCTAGGCTGCCTTTGTCAGAGATGTGTTGTTGCCTGGAGAATGGGATGTCTGTGTAACATCATACGAAATGCTTATCAAAGAGAAATCTGTGTTCAAAAAGTTTAACTGGAGATACCTGGTTATAGATGAAGCCCACAGGATTAAAAATGAAAAGTCAAAGGTAATTTATACTCTCGCTGAAAGGGAGATCTGTGGGGGTTACAAGGCGGTGGTGTGGGGACTAGTCATGTGTTTTTGTCTTTGCTCATGTGTCTGTGTTCTTCAGTTGTCAGAAATTGTCAGGGAATTCAAAACTACAAACCGGCTGCTATTAACTGGAACTCCACTTCAGAACAACCTGCACGAACTCTGGGCACTTCTGAACTTCCTTTTGCCAGATGTCTTTAACTCTTCTGAAGTAAGTCTTCATTTCTGCTGGTCAAATTAAATGAACTTCGTTGGTTTTCCAGATTAGAAAACAGCCCTGTGCATGTACAGGTAGGAGTATCGGTCACAGACAGTGATAGATGGACAGGAATGTTTCCAGAACTGTGCAGCAGGGTAGGCAGACCATCTTTCTCAGCTCGGCCATTTTTAAGAGCTGTTGTGAGCTTACCAAATGCAAGAGGTGTTTCAGCTCACAGTGCCAAGATGCTCTAACTTTGTTCTTATATTTAACTATAAGGTACCTTATTGTTTATCTGAGACCTCTTTCCTGTGAGTTGGGAAGTGCTCTGTGATAGGCACTTCACAAAGTGAAGCATGTGCTTAGCTGTTTTGATGAATTGGGAGTGTAACACCTCTGGAAAGGGAAGCCTTGCAGTGCATTGCACCAAAGTTTTACTGTCTCCGTTTTTCACCCAACGCTGCAGCAGTATGCTTCTTCCAGACAGAGTTTGTCCAGTGGAGTGCTGAGTGGATTTTTTTCAGTAGAAAAGGACTTGCATATTCTTTAATGTATCTTTTTTTTTTTCCAATGGTAGAGAGGTTTGGTAGGTTTTTTTCTGAAGACATTGTGTCACAGGGCTCTCCATAAAAACAGACCAGAGAGGGTAATTTGTTTGTTTATTTATTCCCTATGTAAGAGAATCACTTGAGTTGTATTTATTCACCATTGTAATGACATTGCACCTTGAAAGGAAACCTCCTACATACCAATGATTTTGTTGATACAGGACTTTGATTCGTGGTTTGATACAAACAACTGTCTAGGGGATCAGAAGTTGGTGGAACGCCTCCATATGGTAAGTCTTTTTGCTTCTTGTTCAGGTGCTACGTTCACCGAAGGTTCTGCATAATCCTGTTAATGCTTCTCCTGACAGTGTTATCCCATAGCTTATCCCAGAAACAGTGATAAGACTCTAAGAATAGGTTGGTGAAGCTCAGAAGATGCTCTGTTTCTTGAAAGGGAAATTGTTTTGGAAGGGAGAGAAGGGTTTTGGGGTTATGTTAAAAATACTGGCTATGCTGAGCCTATAAAAATTTCAGTCAAGCAAAATAAAAAAAAAAAGATTCAAGGGGCATAAAGCGACCTGAAAGATGGTTTTGGCCTAATCTTTCAGTCTTCACAAGAAAGTACGCCTACATTCCCCATGTGTACCTGCTGGTATAGACTGCTTTTTCAGGTGACCTCATCACAGGTCTGGTGTTTGAGCATCAGTGCTAGAGACTGCACTGATTTTGTCTGTTGAGCTGTTGAGTGTTTCAGTCTCCAAAATGTGTAACGATGCAATCCTCTGCAGGTGCTACGGCCATTCCTTCTGCGTCGCATTAAGGCTGATGTAGAGAAAAGCTTGCCTCCAAAGAAGGAAGTGAAAATTTATGTGGGTCTCAGCAAGATGCAGCGAGAATGGTAATTCGTGTGTTTGACTGGGCTGTGTTTCGGGCTGGTGTGTGCTGCTTGTGACTTGGTTATTGCGAGGAACGCGGTTTGACTCCTCCCCACTGGTGTACTCCCAACCAATGCCTGTTACCCCGTGACGCTCTTGTGGTGACAAACCATGCATAACAGGGAGTTACCTGGTGAAATAGAGGTGTGGGGGGGTGTGAACTCTTGGCTTACAGCTACCATGTAAAGAACGGTTGGCTTGGTGTTAGGGTTTATTTTCTTTCTTTGATGCATAGGTATACACGAATCTTGATGAAGGATATCGATATATTGAATTCGGCCGGGAAGCTGGACAAAATGAGGCTGTTGAATATCCTCATGCAGCTGCGGAAATGTTGCAACCACCCGTATCTCTTTGACGGCGCAGAGCCTGGGCCACCTTACACAACAGACATGCATTTGGTCACCAACAGTGGCAAAATGGTAGTGCTGGACAAACTGCTGCCTAAGTTGAAAGAACAAGGTACGCAGATTGCTGGTGGTGGTGGTGCTTGAGAGTTGGTTTGGTCTGTGATTAAAATAAATGTTGGTGGTTCCTAGTGTTCCCATGTATCCTGGGCAAAAACCAGAATGCTTTAGCTGGGATTATTGCTGTTTTCTAGCATGATGCCAACTTGACAAGCACTCTGTCTTAAATAGGTTGAATAGCTGATAAAGGACATATTTGTGAAAGTGCCTTCATAAATAGATCAGTAGTCCAGTGTGGCTTTTTTTTGTGACAAAGGGGGGGTGTGATGGGTTTTGTGTTTTGTTTTGTTTTAAATCCCAGCTAAATTGAGACCACAGCAGCAACTGGCCTGGGCCTTACGCTTTATTTCTTAGTGTTGTTAGCTGTTAAACAGTGTGATGTTTTACCCACTGCTCTGATTTGCCATGAAATACCATTTCATCATGTAGAGGTAAAGTCAGATCCTTTGTGGAATGTTGGTCTGTCTGTCTGGGTACGATTTTTAAGCAGCACCTGAGATTTTCTGTGAGTTCTTTAAGGCACTCAGACATGGGGGAACACTTGGGACAAAGCTCTGGAATACATTACTGTAAAACTCAGTTGCCACAGAATTTTTGATACTGGTATAAAGTTTTAACTCATGATTTAATGTGGGTGCTTAATGATGGGAATTGGCTGGGGGGGTGGAGGAAGGTTTGTGACTGGGGAGACATTGCAGAAAAATAAACCCAAGTCCAAACCTCAGCCTTAGGTAATATAAAAGTAACCTGCTCTTCATACCCTGGTGTCATTGCAGCGTCTGTGGCAATATGTAAAACTAAGTACTGTAAGACTGAAAAAGAAGAACTCAGTGGTGACTGTGCTGATTTTGGTCTTGGTTTCTTTCTGCCATGAAGCTTCTTGTTGAGACATGGCAATTAAAATTGGGTCCAGTCTTAAATTATCAAATTATTAAAGAGAGTTCATTATTAGACCTGGAGTCCAGCGGACAAAAGAAGTCCTCTTAGGAGAATATGGGGAAGTGGAAGCTCTGTAGTGTTCTGTGTTTTACTGAAATCTGTCAAGTAGGTTGGAAATGGCTTTGTGTGTGTATATATACATACATTACTGTCCTTTATGGTTTTTGGAGGTGGTTCTTTGCAAGTAAACAAACTGACAGGTCTTTAAGGAGAATTTTATTTCTAGGTATCTCAAATCCAAACGCAATACTTCAGAATTTCATTCTTTATACTCTTCAATGTTTTTATATTGGTGTTACTACCTTACTGTGCTGTGTCTGGGAACGCTTTGATAAGGCCTGCAGCAGAAAACAAAAGCAAGAAAGCTGCCCCTAACTAGAGTGATGTGCGGCGAGGCAGCCAGCCCCGAGCTGCCCGTCGGGCTGAGCAGCTCTAAGCTGGCCTAGCACACGCCAGTCACACCTGCTGTTGTGTGGAACGCTTTTGAGCCCCGCGTTGGGTGCAAAACAGACTGGACTGTTGTGGCTTAACCCCAGTGGGCAGCAAAGCCCATCGGAGTGGTTCCAAAGAATGTTTATCAATATGATGATAGGCACTTTATATATAAAAATACAATTTTAAATATATATTTAATAAGCTGTGATGGCAGCAGCTGCAGCCCTGTTTTTCTCAGTACATGGAACTGCCCCCCTCCCCTTTCTGGTAACACAAACTTGTAGAGTTGGATTGACAGAACTCCAGGTTTGGTGTCAACATAAGAAAGCTTTTCACTCAAACAGGTTCAAGAGTCTTAATCTTCAGTCAGATGACCAGAGTCCTAGATATCTTGGAAGATTACTGCATGTGGCGAAACTACGAGTATTGTAGACTGGACGGACAAACACCGCATGACGAGAGACAGGTATCTAAACTTCTAAACATTGTGTTTAGGTAAACATAGTACTCATAAAATATTTGCTTCAACTGATGTGTCCCTTTTATTTATTTAGGCATCTATTAATGCATATAATGAACCTGGTAGCTCAAAATTTGTGTTCATGTTGAGTACACGGGCAGGAGGTCTTGGAATCAATTTGGCTACTGCTGATGTTGTAATTCTGTACGATTCAGACTGGAATCCACAAGTAGACCTTCAGGCTATGGTAAGTATCCACATGGAAATTACCTTCTTTTTTCTTTCTCACAGAACTTTCCTAGAAATGTGTGCTGTGGTGCAGTAGTTCCCAAATAAATCAGGGTTTTCCCTGCCTTAGCGTAGGCATCGTATTGTAAGGCTGATTGCTAGTTCTGTTGCAGCTGCTTCACTGTGGGGAAGCCTGTCATGTTTGGGCTGTACAACATTTTATGCAGTGGGAAATGCTCGTTACATACTACAGAACTCTCAGTAGTATATACTGAAAACAGCCTGCTTTGTTTAGAAAACAACAACCAAAAACCAAACAACCAAGAAAAAAAAAGATTGAGTTTGTTCATCCCACATCTATAAAGCTTTTACTTCTGTGGGGAGTGGAGGTGAATGTGTTTGCACTGTCTTCCCCCAGACTGTGGGAAAGACACAAAGAAAAGTGGGATTAAACTTTTCAAAACCTGTTTTTACGGTGGTGTTAAGTAAGCAAGCTCCTTTTAGCAACCAGCTTTTAATCTTTTTTCTGAAGTAGAAATGCATGCATCTCCAGCCTCAGGGCACGTGACAAATTCCAGCAGCTCCTCACAGCAGCCATTTTCTGCACCCCCTGTTCTTTTACAGCACCTAACCTCGCAAAACATACCCACACCAGAAAGTAATGCCATTTAAAGGCTGCCCTGTTTTTTTCACTGATGAGGCCCTTCACTGGGAGATTGGGAAATTTATTTGTAATCATATCAGTAAAGTTGTAGGTTTTCAAGTATAATAGTACAAAATTATTTCAAAAGAATGAAGGAACTGATGCCTGGAAGCAAAAGGGAGAGCATTCCAGCTGGCACCAAAGGTGTCTGGATGCTACATCTCACAGGGGTTAATAATTGGCCAGTCAGGCAAGGTGGTGTGTTGTGTTTGTCTTGAAATACTCATGGCACAACTGACTGATGTTGACAGAGGTGGCTGTTGCTCAGTACCGAGGTAACTTCTTGGTTTTTACAGAAGGTTATGTAAGGTCAGGAGCATCCAGTCTTCTTCCCTACGTGCCTGAACAAACCCCCAAACCCACAGCACTTTTAGGTATGACATCTGGAAACATACTCAGCGTTTTGAAAAAAAACCCAAACAAACCACCCCAAACCTTGCAGCTCGGATACAAATGTGCTGTCTCAGCTTTTGTTCATGGGGTGTCTGGATGTGAAGCTTTAACTAACCTGTGCCTACAGTCAGGCTGGAAACCATGTACTCACCTGCTGCGGGCTTTTGTTGGTGTTTCTTTGCCTAGGATCGGGCGCACAGAATTGGCCAAACAAAGACTGTTCGAGTGTTCAGGTTTATCACAGACAATACCGTGGAAGAAAGAATAGTGGAACGTGCAGAAATGAAACTCCGGCTAGATTCCATAGTCATCCAGCAAGGCAAGTATTGAAGGCACTTGGTATTTTGCTGGGACTGTCTCCTCCCTCCCCCCAACAACTTGTAAACTATGACAAGATCAGCTAGTACGAATCAGTGGGATTGGTGCTTTTGCCTCAGCTGAGCTCTGAAGACAGAGTGCAGAGGCCTGGTGCTCTTTATTTTTCTGGAGGGGTAAGCTTTGCCACAGTGACTTTGTGACTGGTCACCTCCCTAGCGATACATACAGGATCGAGTGTTTGGGGTTTTCCTTTTAAGCGCTCAACTTGTCCCTTGAATTGGGGAAGTTAATGCCTTGCCTTTTTTAATAGATGGGGAGCAGCAGTGACAGTGTAACCTTCCTGGTTGACTTGGTTGGAATAAAAAAAAGATTGAATAAGGTTTAGTCTGGAAATTGTAAAGACACACACCATAGCAGAGCTGATAGAGAAGGTCTTGCAGCCAGCGTGATGTTTGGTGAAAGAAATGTATTATAACCCCCAAATGGGTTTTAAAACTTTTTTGTTACTTTTATCCTTCATTTGGAATTTCTTTTACTGAGAGAAAAAGATATGGCTTTAATGTGGGAGTGTAAGGAGGGGAAAAATCAGGTATTGCTCTCTCCTTAATGTAAACGCTTTAGTTAGTCACTGTCCTCCTGTGCTTTTACCTTCAGGAAGACTGGTGGATCAAAACTTGAATAAACTTGGGAAGGATGAAATGCTGCAAATGATTAGGCATGGAGCAACACACGTGTTTGCCTCCAAGGAGAGTGAGATTACAGATGAAGACATCGATCACATTTTGGAAAGGGGCGCAAAGAAGGTGAGAGAAAGTCTAAGAAAGAAATAAGAAAAAAGGAAGTTCCCCCCACCCCCACCCCAAATTTGCTAGCAGGATGGCATATCCATAGCTGATAACTTGGTTGTCAGCTGGAGAGACTGGGGACAGGGTGGGTCAAACATGTTTGGGTTTTCTGCTGCTGAAAATGGTTTATAATGAAGCACCTTTCAAAACTGCTACTGTTGTTTTCTCTGTGCCCCCTCCAAGACTGCGGAAATGAATGAGAAACTGTCAAAGATGGGCGAAAGCTCACTCAGGAATTTCACAATGGACACGGAGTCCAGCGTGTACAATTTTGAAGGAGAAGACTACAGAGAAAAACAGAAGGTAATGTTGAAATTTGGCTTGGAGGAAAAGTTGTTTGAACTGAATTTAAGAAAGAAGCATTGTTTAAAATACAATGTAATCTATGAAAATAGCATGTAAGTTTTATTATGCCATGAAGTCTACGTAGACCCAGTTTATATAAAGCTTGTAGCTGGTCTGAATATTTTGCAAGGGTTAATCTAAATATTTTTGGGCGTGGTGCGATTTGTTTTTACAGATGGCATTTACAGAGTGGATTGAGCCACCTAAACGGGAAAGAAAAGCCAATTATGCTGTGGATGCTTACTTCAGAGAGGCCCTTCGAGTCAGCGAGCCGAAAGCACCCAAGGTGAAGTGACTTAATTTAAAAAAAATTAAATGTTCCACTACACGTGATAAACAGTTCAGGCTGAAAGTGCAGAATTGGTCTTGACTCTCAAACATGGCCCTGTGCCCTTTGGGGGGCAAACTGGGGGTGCTGCTTCAGAAAACTCCAAAGGATTCGAGACAGGCTTCTGTGAGAAAGTCTCAGCAAGAGCAGGATGAAACTTGTGAGATGTTTGCAGGGTTATAGCAAGCTGTTTCTTACTTTATTTCTATTTAAGCAGCTGTGAATCTCTTCCTTACCTGCGGAGGATTCCTGTGTTGCTGCTCAGAACACCTGAACTTTGTCCAAGGGGCTGCATGTGTGACTTTCCCCAGCTGCCACCTCCTCCCGAAAGACCCTCTTCCCTTTCCTCACAGGTCTTTTACTTTTAGAACTCTTCACAGCTGTAGTTGTCTCTTGCATGGTGGGGCCTCTTTTTCTTCTTTAGTTAAGACAGTCTGCTTTTGTAACAAGAGAAGGGGTTTTGGGGGATTTATTCCCTCGTAAACTGTAATCAGTTACTACAGGCAAACATTCTGGATGCTGAAGGGAGTCAAATGCAAACTCTTGTTTTGTATTTCAGGCACCACGGCCTCCAAAACAGCCAAACGTACAGGATTTTCAGTTCTTTCCTCCACGCCTGTTTGAACTATTGGAAAAAGAGATCCTGTACTACAGGAAGACAATTGGGTACAAGGTAAGGGAAGAATTCACACATTGCAAGAGTTTACTGCAAGAGTAGAAGAATATGTACTTTCCTGCCTTGCACACTAACTCCAACGAAATACAAACCTGTTGAGTTGAACAAATGGTTAGCTTATAGAAATAGACAAGTGGCAATTAGCAATTAGCTGTGAAAATTAACCAAATTCTACAAAATGCGAAACCTTGCAGGTACCTCGTAATCCTGACCTGCCAAATGCAGCCCAAGCACAAAAGGAAGAGCAGCTGAAGATTGATGAGGCTGAACCTCTTAATGATGAAGAACTAGAAGAAAAAGAGAAGCTTCTAACCCAGGTATAGTTGGGGCTTCAGTGGTAGTGCAGTCAGCTGGAGCTTGCTTTGTGTTTTACAAGGTGACAGGAACGCTTCACAGTCATTGAGTCGCACAGGCGGTAGTTACACAGCTGCAAATTCTGGTTCTGACTGGAAAGAGGTTTAGCGTTAGGTGGGCTGTGGGCCTGGACACCTTTGGAGAACATGCACCAAACGCTTAGCATGCTCGGGGGCTACGGAATCTGGTCTGCAGCCTGTGTATTATATGCCTGAAGAGTAGGATCTTGCCCATTGTCAGTTAGACTGGCAGAACCATGACACCTTTCCTCAACTGCAGAGCAGGCACACTACCTGCAGAGCTGAATGTGCGACCTCCCATGTTATTTGAGGCACCTCTTCTGCCAGAATGTCGCTCCCGTGGGGAAGTGAATCCTGCAGGATGAATGGTCGGCTTTCCCAAGCTACAACTGGTAGTTCATAGGCATCCCTTTCTTAAAGACGGTATGAGCTGAATATATAATTATTAGCGTGTATATTTAAAACAGGTTAGTGCCTGTGACGCCTTGTTTGGGTGTTAGGTTTTTACATTGCATTTTGGAGAGAAATTACAGGATAAGAGCTCTTGCTCGAGCAGTAACGCACTGGGCTGGTTCACTGTGAAAAACAGTCTGCTCAAATAGGTGTGGCTGAATTGTCACAGGCCAGGCAGAGCGTTTTACTGCCTACTCTTTGTAAAACTTACTGCTGGTATAATCAGCCTGACATGGCAGCGGGTAGCTTCAGCAGTACCATTTCCATCCCTACTGTGTATTCCCAGAGCTCGCGTTAGACCTTCTGTGGGAGGATGGCCAGGGGAAATGGCTGATGGTGCCTGAGAGGCACTTGGTGGGCGGCTTTTTTGGCAAAACAGAACAGATGCTGCTTGCTTCCCTTGAGGGACTTCTGTTGAAAAGGGATCCCGTGTTCTCTCTTTCAGAGAACACTGGTAGGAGGGATTAAGTGACGAGCTGGAGACTCTTGTCCAAAACTAGCCAGTAGTTAGAGAACTGGTGCTAATCTTTAGTATTTAGATGGAGAGGCTACAGTGACTGCAGTATAACAATTTTCTGCTATCATTCAACTGCAGAGAAAGCAGACGTTTAGTACTGTTGGAATGATGGAAGCGTTACAGGTGGTTTGAAGAAATGCAGAGACAGACAAATCCTGAACTTCTGTGCAATGTTTCCTTTTGTTTGCTATAAAGGGATTCACTAACTGGAATAAGAGAGATTTTAACCAGTTCATCAAAGCCAATGAGAAGTGGGGCCGTGATGACATCGAAAATATAGCACGAGAAGTAGAAGGAAAAACCCCAGAGGAAGTCATTGAGTATTCAGGTACTGTACGCTATGTAGCCAGCTCTGTGAGCTCAGGCCTAATGCTGCTTTCCCAGTTGGAACTGCCTGTGAGCATGGTGACATCTGCCTTGTGAGCCTTTCTTACACGGCTTTTTAGGCCTTTCAGGGTAGATTTTTTCTGATCGATTTGGGATCTGCTGATGTAGCATGTTTAGCCCCTGCGTAATTAAAGCTGTGCTAACATGGGTGTAAACTACTGCTGACCCACTTCAGTATATCCTAAATCTGCTCTAAGAGGGTAGTGCTGTCTACAACTCGTGATATTTTTTGCAAAGGAAATGCTGAGAAACCAAGGAGAGATTTCACTTCTTCTATTCCACTAACGCCTAGTCGTCTTCTATTACATCATCCTCATCAAGAGTGGGATCCAGTAAATGGTCTGCAACTAACAGCCATCGTTTTTTGTAACCTAAGCCCACTTGGTTACTTACTTGTGATGTCTCAGAGGCGTTTTCTATCGTAGTGCAGCTGCACAGTCCCAGGGCTGAATTTGTAAAGGTACACAGCAGGTTACAGATGGGAAAAAATCTTTTTTAAAACCCTTTTATTTAAACACCTAATTGTCTTTTAGACACTTGCTCTTGTCTTTCACCACTCAGTTGCCCTCCTGCTTCCCCCTGTAAAGTACTGCAGTTTCCATTTCAAGAAGCCATTTTGTTTGAGGAGGTGGGCTAACAAAGGCCTTTCGGGCCTGTACTGCACCCCATTTAAGCTGAGGATTCCTTTATCTACCCCCTTCAAAACAGCATTTGTAATCTGGCAGTACACGGTATCAGGAAGTGAAGGTTCCTTATTGGGTAAAGGCAGGTTTAGTTTTGCACAGCAGTAAGTTCTGGTAAAAGGAAGTAACTTGTAGCATCTTTAAGATGCACAATAAGAAACTAACCAATTGTTCTTTTCTTAGCTGTGTTCTGGGAAAGATGCAACGAACTCCAAGACATAGAGAAGATCATGGCTCAGATAGAAAGAGGAGAAGCCAGAATTCAGAGGCGAATCAGCATAAAAAAAGCACTTGATACAAAGGTATCTTTGAGTTCCTTCTTTCCTGTATTTCCCTTCTTCATGGTGATGGGAGATGCAGGACTCAGTGCCCGGCTGGTGTTACTCCTGCACAAAGATAACGTGGTGGGATGGTGTTTGCCTCTTTGCATACTCCTCAGCAGTTACTTCCTATAGCTCTCCCATTCTGTAGACGTGCTGTCATGGCTGATAGTGATGATGATTAACTTCAGGCATGGCCCAACTTGTGTGTAACAACCACCTTCATCCTAGGCCAGCCAGTTCATAGTGCCGTATAACACATTGCCACTAACCACGTGCTTCTTGAGTTTTCTTATGGACCCATGTAGCTGAAACTGTTGCATACATGCATGTTTAGAGCACTTAAATAGGGAAGACTTCTCAAGCAGAGGCGGCTTTTGTTCTGTTCCAAACCAGACAGGGTTTGGCAGTGAACAGCTTTGTTGTGAATTAGGACAGAGAGTGTATCAGAATCTGTCCATGTTCCCCTGCCCTGTCAAGTTTGGCCTGTTAGTTCTTTCTCCTGGGGAAGTCGGGGAAGAATGGTGCCTCACCCCATTAACTGGAGTGCAGCAGCACCCTGCGCTGCAGGCACCTGTGCCTTTTTACCCTTACTTGGAGTCTAACCATTCCTGAGGATTTGCATGTTAAAAAGAAGCCATTTGAAGCCAGGCAAGTCTGCGCTGCTTTCAGATGTTGTGGCAGGTCTGCAGTCTGCCCTTACAGGGACAGAGTTTGCTGTTGTCTAAACCAGCGTTGGTCGGTTGGGTAAATGCAGTATGTAGAACCCACAGTTCCTCACATGTGGTGACTTTGCACCAGAGATGGTAACAGTTGGTTTTCTCTCTCGTACTGTTCACCTGCCTGTCCTCATGTATTGCTTTCATGTTAAACAGTTCTATGCTAATTTTTGAACTATTTCTTCTTAGCTGTATCTGATTTTGTTTTGTTTTGTTTAGATTGGCAGATACAAAGCCCCATTCCACCAGCTAAGAATATCATATGGAACTAACAAAGGGAAGAATTACACTGAAGAGGAGGATCGCTTTCTAATCTGTATGCTTCACAAGCTAGGGTTCGATAAGGAAAACGTCTATGATGAATTAAGACAATGTATCCGAAACTCCCCGCAATTCAGATTCGACTGGTTTCTCAAGTCCAGAACAGCAATGGTAGGTATTCACCTGCTCTGCTTCGTGTCTGTGAACGTGTACAACACCACGGTTATACACCAGGCTAATGAAATAACTTCTGAAATCCTGAGCTATGGGCATCCTACAATACATTTTGCAGTGAGCTAAAATGTATGGGGGGACAGGGAGGAAGGTGTAAGTCAAAATTCCAAGGTACAGTAATGTGAATTTGAGTTAAATACAAACACATTTTAAAAAGCAACCATCTGCAATCAAGTTCATGCTAGTGAAGCCAGCCACTATCAAAAATACTACTTTTCTTTTTTTGCTCTGCCAAGACAGAGTAAAAAACCTTTTACCCACCTACTACAGGCATCTAACAGTCTAGGATGATTTTTACATTAAGTGTATATTCAGTGTAAGTATATTAAGTGTATTAAGTATATTAAGTGTAAGCCTAATGTAATGAGTGAGTGTGTTGTGCAATTCAGGAGCTGCAAAGGAGATGCAATACTTTAATCACCCTGATTGAAAGAGAAAACATGGAACTGGAAGAAAAGGAAAAGGCAGAAAAGAAGAAACGTGGACCAAAACCATCATCGGTAAAATTAAAAAAGCCTTATTTTAAAGGCTATTTTATCTTCTATTTCTATTTTAGTAGAAAAACTCCAGGGTGTTTTTCTAGTTGTCTAGGAAAAGTGGTATCTGAAGTTATTTAAAAACAAGAAGCAGCCTTACAGGGTAGTGTTAAGAGCTGGTTAAATTTCACACTGTTCAGCTAGTACAGATGTGCCTGTCAAATAAAGGAAATGAGCTTACCTTCTAAATGTAAAGTACTGCTAAATCCACAGGCCTCTCCTGTACAGCAAGTACAGACTTTATGCAAGAAAAGTGTAGAGTTGTTTGTTTGCTGTTGTCTAGAGCTGCTGTACCAAAAAACTCAGCTGCACAACGTACTTTACAGCTGTGTAGAGACCAGTGAAGGGTGATGGTTTAGTTAAGTTTCTTAGAATTGTTCAAAAGTTATTTAGAAATACCATTTGAAAAATGGGAAGCTTTATAACATCCATAGTTAGATGGGCTTTTCCTGTACGTTTTCACCTTGTAGATTTTTTTGTTTACCTCTTGGAAATTGTACTCCTCTAGAATAGGAAGAATACGAAATGGCAGCTAGCCAGAGGGGGATGTGCATATTTACCATATTACTGTTTGCAGTTTATCCCATTTTAAAGCTGCCGGGTGTAAATCATCTCCCTCTGCTCTGATGTGAAACTCATTGCTTGCTTACCATCTCTTTGTTATCACAGTAACTTACTAGAAACTTACCTTACAGGCACAGAAGCGCAAAATGGATGGTACTCCTGATGGCCGTGGAAGAAAAAAGAAGCTAAAGCTGTGAATGGAGAATATTTGTAATCACTAAATTTAAAAAGTAGTTCTTTAATTTACGGGTCTTCATAAGATGTACTGTATAATGCTCAACTATATGTCATTAAACGACATTGGGTTCATCTGTTTACTGAACTAGAAGCATAGTACTTAATGTAGTTTCACTTTTTTAAATGCAACAGCTGTGCTGAATTTTTTTTACCATTAACACTTTGAAGTAATAAATAGGCTTCATTTATTAATAAAGTTTCCTGTGACTTTTTTCCAGTAATGTTTCCTCTTGAATGACTATTCATTTAATCATCCCCCCGTTTTGGGGTTTTTTCCCTTTCAGAGTGTTATGAACACTCCATTATGACTGTTGGAGCGCTCTAGTTGTGTTTTCTTGTTACAAGCCATTACCACTCAAACCCCACTTCTAGAAATTCTGTGGCTCAGACCTTGCCCTTATGGAGTTTTATTTTACCACAGAAATACACTCTTTTCCTTGGCATTCGTGGAAAGGCCCAGGTAGTTACCTCAAGAACTAATAATGATCAACATACATACACACGGGGACAACATGATAGCATCTGCCTGCTTAGTCTCTGCGCCAGCAGGAAGGTCAGTCAGTCACGCTGCAGTTTGTGCCTACGACTGACAAAATTAGATTTCTTGGCAAACTGCACAGTCAGAAGAAAATGTAACCCTGTGTAAAACCCCCCTTCTCCTAAGCAGCAGTGCTACCACCTCTTTAGTGCCAGCATGCTGCAAGGGAAAGGACCTGAACCTGAGTCTCCTCAACAGCACCCTACTCACTTTAGAAAATCAATTTTCTTGCAAGTGGAAGTGAAAAATGAAACAAAATAGTTGCTCTAAGTGTGTTACCCCAGTGCCACCTGGCAACGAACCTTTTGGAAGTACTTGTCTATGATTTGATGATACAATGTCTATAGCAAGCAAATGAAGCTAAACAGGCAATTATTGTACACAACAGAGAAGTGGTCGGGAGTATTGTTTGGAGTACAAGAATCTGTTAAGGCCAGCTTGAAGGCACTTGATGCCAGCACCTGTACATTAACATACCCTTTTTTCTAATGTGCCCGTAAAATGTAATTCTAATGTGCCCTGCTCATGTGCAATGCTCTCTTTACAGACACCTGCAGTTCCTGCCTTACCTCTGTGAACTCCCACTGCTGGCCACAGGGCTGGGGTCCTCATTAACATTTGAGACCACGCTGTTGGTATCAGATTTAAAAGAACACAATCACCTACTACCATTCTATAGCTACTACCTTTGTCCTTCCCCAGCAATAATTATTTTAAAAAAACCCAAACAAAATGAACAAAGAAGCCCAAACAAACCAAAAATCAGTTCTATGAAAGCTGGGAACTGTACGTTAGCAAAACCAGCATCCTAAGCATGTGTTGAAAACATTAAAGAAGGACTAGGTTTAAAAGGGGGGGAAAAAAAAAACCAAACCAAACCCAAAAAGCACCAACTCCACTCATGGAGTGGTAGTGCGAGATCTGCCAGCTGCTCCCATCCAAGCCTAGTACCCCAGCCCTGTCAGGCAGCTGCCCGTTACAACTAATTGAACGCCACTAGAATTGGAGCAGCCAATTGTCCCTGCAAAGGAGTCAGCCAAGAGCCTGCTTTGACATTACATGTTAGCAGAGAAGCCCTCAAGAAATGGGCTAGACTTCTGAGCTGTCAGGGCTGCTGTGTCCTGCCGCCATGGTGTTGCTGCTGCTGGAGTGGCTGGTGGACATGTTGCTTTTCCCAGCACAGTGCTGCTTCCTCTGCTGCAACACAAAAACAGTTAGGACCACTGCACATATCAGTATCAGCAGTCCTGCCAAGCCTCCGGTAACAGGTACAATACTGTTTCCAGAGACCCCGCTTGTGACTTCCAGAACCGGCCTGTGATGTGGCGTGCCAGCTGAGACCACGTCTTTCTGGATCCTGACAGCTTTGTCAGAACGATCAAGTACAATATGTTGAATATTTGTGCCCCTGTTTCTATCTGCTGCAATGTCTTGCATGAGGACCGGAGCCTCTGGGTTGGCTCTTCTGCTGCGTTTTAACACTGTGGTGCTAACGCTGCCTTCAGCAGAGGACAGCTCGTGGTGGTAGTCAAGACTTCTTTTGCCATTGTGCCTGCGTGCATTTTCCTTCGCTCGGACTGTGTAAACAGCATGAATGTACCATTCTCGGCCAGCTGCCACCTAAAACAAAACCCAACCAAACAAATAAAAACCCAGCAAACCAGAACAACCCTGCCCCCTGCACATTCACTATAAGATGGAAAACACGGAGCATCAGATTCATCCAGACAGCTGTCCCAAGTCTGCTGCCAAATACGTCTAATTAAAGTCAATGGCAGAAACAGATGCTTGGCGATAGGATTAATCTTCTCTTAATGCAGACTGGGGAAGTAGGTCAGATAAACTATGTTCTAAGAGAGCCCGGCTCTTTCTAGTGTTAATGCAGAAAGGCTGTCGTCTTTATCTAACAAAACAGTAGCTTTACTTTAGGCAAGAAGAACCCCAGTTGAGAAGACTAAAACCAAGACTTCAGGAATTTTAATTAATCTGACTTAAAGCAGGATGCACAGTCCTGGACACTGAACTCAGGATATTCTGTGATTCTACAATTGTCTTTCTTTTTTTTTTTATTTCTTATTTCTTATAAAAAGAATATTTTTATAAGAATTTAATATAATGGTTTCTCATACAAACCAATTATTTCCCACCCCGCCCCAAATTGCAAGAATATGAAATCTAATTTTGTAGTTCTCTCCTATGTAAGAAGGCCCCCATGGTGAACAAAGCCAGTGACTTCTGCTCCCAGTCACAGGTGTACAAGTCTGCAATAAGAGCAAGGCTGCAGAAGGGGAGCTCAGGGTTACAAAGCACTGCGGTCATCGCTTCTACACTCTCAGGGAAAGGGAAAAAAGTAAATGCATTGCTGAAATCTGTCGCCGACTAACATAGTGCCCATGAGTACCCCTGTGTGCTCTGTTCTCCACTTCAGTCACCTTCAGCATGAAAGGATTTCTCAGATACACTTTTCAGGCAACTTACCTGGAAGAGTGGGGCAGATGACAGGCTGAAACCATCAGAACCAGGCTGGTTTAGTAGAGGAAGAGCATCTGCACGATCAGCTGCTAGAGTAGCATGAAACTCTAGGTTTCCAAAGGTTCTTGCTTGTGTCTCAGGTTGAGCTTTATCCTAAAGGAAGTCACATGGAAATCAGGGATCTAAAAAAGCATCCTGTCATAAATTTTTTATTTTTATTTTTTCTTCACACATACCAGGATCTTGAATCTGTACAAGAGGGAGGGTGAGTCAGCCAGGCATCCATATTCCTGACTCCCTGGGCTGTACTTGGGCACATATCCATAGATGCCAGTGCAAAGGAACACCTTCTCGATGGTGCAGCTGAAGGAGTCACCGAGATTCTGAACCGGATTCACCATCACTCGGCCATAGATTTCAGATCCTAGTAAAGCAGATTAATACGTTTTATATTACACCAGTCAAACTAAAGCTATTAAATCAAGTCTTTACCAAACCCATTGCTGTTAAAAATTCTCAGGCAGGAATTACCTTATTTCCCTCTGCATGTAAAGACAGATTGTTCCATGGCTGTAACTACTAATTTATCATGGGCCTTACTCTTACTTTCTGTTACAACTCATAGTGAGGAGCAGTTCTTATAGCACAGCTCTTTCTGAAGCAAGCTTTCCCTTCTCTTCACTAGAGGGCAACCCATATTCACATATAAGAAGCCATCCAACCTGATAGCATTATATCAAGCAAAATAAAGTTCTTAACAGGGCATTTGAGTTTCAGACTGATAAGTAAGGTAACAATTAAAACCAAAATTTTTCTGGTCCCATACTGCCATTACCAGAAGGTTCCCTGGAACCTGATAACAGCTTCAGTCAGTGAGTGTGTGTCTGCAAGAGCTCTTGTCCTGGGACAGAAGCTGAAAAAGAAAAATTTAGAATGAGCCTGAGCTGCTTGGCTGAAGCCAACTGCAGTTATTGTGCATCCGGCCTGCATGGCTAACAGCTGCACAGCCAAGTCAAGGAGCTTCAGGTGTACAAGTATTCAATTCCTCCTTTTCTGGCTAGAATAACCTAAACATTCAAATTACTTAGACCTCTCAAAATGGGGCAAGAAGTTCTAGTGTGGGCAGCTTCAAAACTAAATAACCAGAGCAAGGGGAATATGTAATTATGTGGTAACTGAGCAAGAGCTTTCAGAACTGCAGTTTCAGATATACGCATCTAAATTCTCCTCCTACCTTTGGAATACTTTTCCTCACACAGCCCATGAACAGATCCAAAGCCTGTTTCAGTTACACTAAATTGCATGGTATTTTAGTGCTTTTGTATTTTACTTTTCTGCAGTGGAAATACATAGACCGTGTAGGTGTTCTAAAACTAGTAAAATACATATTCAGCACTTGTTTGAAGTGCCTCTGTTTTAGCTTTTGCAATACGCTGAATGTACAATTGACTTCACCTTTGGCAAAGGCTACGTCAGCTCCTTCGCCAAATCCCATTGACCCATCAGATATCCAAAGCTCCTTCTGGGACAGCAGAAACATTTGAGTATTTAGACTGAATTCTTCTGCCACTGGGTCACTGACCTGTGGGGAAAAGTGAAATTAAATGACTCAGAAAAAGCCTTGCTTGTAGCTTTGCGAAGCTCATTGTACACCACTGCCATGGTAGTGATGTGCTGATCAAACCTTTCAGCAGGACACTGCATTTGTAAGAATCCCTCCTACACACAGACTTAAACCTCCTGTTGTGTTTCTCATCATGACTCATTAAAATTCACAATTGTAGCACTTTACTTCAACATTGCCCTGGTTAGACAGCAAAAGATACTTGTTTCTTCAGATACAAGACGGCAATGTAACTTGGCAGTAACATTTGCAAAAGTTAGTGGGGCAACAGGGCTGTGGGCAAGAGGCCAATAAAAGCAGATCAGGACCATAACTTTGCATACCACCAACTCATTTCCCCTACTCTAGACAACAAACAGCATATTGAAGCCAAAAAGCAGAGGCCACGAAACCTCATCTGCCCCTTCTCACCCCTGGCTGCACTGTGCATGTTCCACCTGCAACCTCGAAGCTGCCTGCAACTTGCCCAGAGAAGTGACCCAGCCAGCCAGTGGCCTCCACCTGGAGACAACGGAGGAGCTGCCCTACAAGTTGGTTAAATCCATCAGTGGGATGGTAGGACACTCCCAGCCACCACCTCTCTGCCTTCCCCATCACTAACTCCTTATGGCTGTCCAGTGGAGCCCCCACATCTGGATGGAGTCCAGTGGAGCCCCCACATCTGGATGGAGGCAGCTGGCACTGGGTCACAGGTCTGTGCCTGCCCTGTGATCTGTCACTGGAGCACTGTGAGACCCCACTGCACATGTAAAGGGGAACATAAGGCAAACAGCTTTCTGATGCAAAATTACAGTAAAGAACCAAACGGTCTCACACCACTTGTTTAATGCTGTTGACCACAATAAACCCAGAATCTCAGGGTGACAGTCACAATGGTGTGATTATACAATCTGAAGTGCAAAATCAACTTAACACACAAATGCCACAACTCCAATTATTCCCTCCTGTCTCTGTCGTTTTCCCCTTCATGTCCTGTGTTACAAGGTGGCACCAGGAAGACTCAAACACTACCTCCAAATTAAACTCAACACCAATCCTTTGAGCAAACAAGACTGAGACATTCAGATAATTTGCATGTCACAGCTGTGTCTGCTTGCCACCCCACTGGGTAATGAAGCAGAAGGCTCAAGAGCAGGTCTAATGGTCAGAAGGGCTGAACAGCTCTGACAAATCCTCTGAAGTTTCCAGTACTTTGGGGGGTGAGGCAACTACGTAATTTTTTAATGTATTGACTGAATTAAATGCTATACTATGAGGTTTTAAAAAGTTTGGTATGTTTACTGGAAGTTCCCAGATTCTGAGCCCTTTGTCTCCAAATGCTGTTCAAAAATTTCTCAAGCTAACTGCCACAGAAGATCTGGTCTTCAACAGCCTACACTAGTAAGTTACTGCTTCTCAGTGCACCACCTTTTTTTTTTGGCTTTTTTTTCCTCTTTCTCTTTTATATATATATATATATATATGGAAATTGTCCCAAAGCCACACTAACATTGAAGGAAGCATTTCCCACTGCTTCAGAAAAAGACCCTTCTGTTACAGTGAATCTCAGTTTTAAAAACCTCAGGACTACAAGTTATTTTTGAAACAGCCTCACTGAGAACTAAAATTCCTTCTGCCTTCAGCCCCATGCCTTCCTGAAAAATAGCAGCAAAGCATTATGGAATAGGCTGGACTATGGTAAATGAATGGAAAAATTAGATTTTTATTGTTTGGGGAAAAAAATTAATTTAGTTTCATTTTATTTCACCTGAGAAGATGAGATCTAGAGCAATCCTACAAGCACTCTAGAAGTCCTTTGTAAGCCATCTGAAATAGTGCATGATTTCCTCTTGACAGTGGGTACGGTACGGCCCACGCCAGAACATCACTTGCAGTGGCTACAGCTCACCTGCATTTCACCCTGAATTTGCTTCTGGCTGGTTCTGCCCATGAGGCTCCAAAGAAAAATGTGTTTGTCCTAAGTAAAAGAGTGTACCTGTTGGAACCTGATGTCCAGATCAAATGCAATTGGGTCCTGCGGGTTGCAGACAACAGGAAGGGCATACTGCTGGCCAGGCACCGCGGTGCAAGGGATGAGTTTCACGGTGTAAGTGCCTGAGTAATCTCGTACCTGCAAAGTGTTTAGAGAAGTGAGCATTCCTCCAGAGTCTCTGAACAGTTACCCTGCCAGCTCAGCACAAGCTGA
The DNA here is from genome assembly GCA_022605575.1 of Laterallus jamaicensis coturniculus. NCBI lineage: Eukaryota > Metazoa > Chordata > Aves > Gruiformes > Rallidae > Laterallus > Laterallus jamaicensis. The sequence continues at coordinate 12,974,025 of JAKCOX010000005.1, forward strand.
GTAACTGGGTTGTGCCCCTCTCACAGAAGCATGACACTTAAACAAGCCCTATTAGAGATACAGACTTTGAGGCCATGGTAGTTCCCACTAATTCCTGAGCTCAGCAGGATGTAAGCAGCTTTGCAAAATGCAGGGAAAAATGCAGCTTCTCATAACAGCAGCAGCAATCCTGGATCAGAGTTTCCTGGCAATGTCCAGGGAGATAACATTAAGGCAAATTCTTCAAGACAGGCCCCAGCTCCAGCACTGGCCTGCTCAGCGAATGGCTAGCAGGAGCTGGATGCAAGCTCCAGGAACACCAGGAGCATCTGACTATTCATCATGTAATTAAAATATGCAACTGCATCCAAATGAGTTGATGGTCACCAACCTTACAGTGCTGATGACCGCAAGGAAAATATGTTTAAAACTGACATTCTCTTTGCTTCCCTAAATTCAAGTCTGAATGTAAACTCACAGAAAAGTCAGAGATAAAACTCCACTGCTGCACAGGCTGGTGGAAGGTCGTCTCACTTCGTAAAAGACTGAGTGTAAATGTGAGGCCAGGGTGGTCAGCAGACATTACCATTGATGATAGAGATGTTCCTGAAAGGATAAAAGGCAAATTACAATTTTCCATAATTAATACTGTTGCCTGACATGGTATAAAAATAGCACACAAAAGCAAAGAAGCAAGACCAGGAAAAGGAAGCGCCTCAGTTGCTGAATCCCCTTCTACACTGGGACAGACCCCTTACTGTAACACCTTTCTCCTTGGCCAGGTAGACAGCACTACAGATACTCTGGCTAGCAGAGGTGCACAGGCTGGGTACACACCTGGGTGGGACATCACCAGCTGGCCCTTGAAACGAATCTCTGTTCGGAAGTTCACCACTAGTTGCCCTTCACCATTGATCCTCATACTTGTGGGATAGAGGGAGCCTAGGGAAGCAAAAAGCCAATGATTTTACCACCAAAGTTTCCTGAGTGCATTTTTAAAGGAAGGCTTTTCATATACTTACTGCATCTGGAGACCTGAAACATTTACCTAAACCCTGCTGCTCTTTGCAGATATTAAACCATACCACAAGACCAGAGTCACATGAAGTAGCACACCTGATAATATAACAGAGTGCAGGCAGGAGAAAGGAGGAGTCTGGGACTTTCTGTCACTCCAACAACAAGGCTACTCACTCTAGTAAGGTTCCTTTTGCAGGCACTTCCCCTACACAGGGCTATGTAGGTGCTTCCATTGCCCAGGAACCCTGTAACAATTCAGCACTAGAGTCTACCCTCTCCATAGGAACATCTGCTTTAAAGTTGGTCTGTGCATTAATTTATCTGACTTCTTAGAGATTAAAAGCAGCATGCAATTGAGGGAAGATTTAAAAACTAAACCATTTTCCTTTGGGTGGGTGCTTTATCTGAGGAGTCGACATGCCACTACTGCTTTTGAGATTATCTAGACTGAAAACCCACGAGTTATTGATCACGTGCCTCCTGTCATCACAATGTTGAATAGGATGGAGTAGAGGAATGATGGCATCTGGAACAGCTCACCTTGGAGCTCTGATTCAGGAGGGCTGCCTATCCCTTCTTTCCACAGGATCGCCGTGTCATACACGAAGGTGAGCCTCAGCTCAGACTGCAAATCAAAATGTTGCCAGCCACCAATGGCAGCAGGGGAGTGGAAGACATAGGAGACATGGAGAGGCACCCGTAGAGTTACATACGACTGCACCAGGTTTAAGACCTGAAAAACATTGAGGTACCAGGTTACAGCATGCTAACTGAAAAAAAAATACTTGCACTAACCACCTTGTGTCCTCACAAAACACACTCTTCAAACTTAAGCAAAAACCCTGCACAGAAACATTTTTCACCCCTCACTGAAACCACTATTATTTCACGTGCTGCAAACCACCCCACTTGGTAGCATCCCCAAATATTTACCAATTTAAGATAACTGCATTTGTACCTCTCCAAAAATAAGTACCATCTAAGATTTTGGTTTAATTTGGAATTAAAAGGAAATCCTCCAAAACAAACCCTGTAGAAATTGAAGATGGCCTAAATTAAAACTCCAGATCAGAACCACCATAATCCCTAGGCATTCAGAAACCAAACACAAACTTACAAGTCAGCCCTGCATGTAACACCTGCCTCTACAATAGACTGAACTCTACAGATAATGGTACCCAAAACCACTGCAATTTAAAACTATGGTTTGTGTTATGGGAGGTCTCTCCCTATCAAGCAACCAAGAAGCATCCAGAATGGGCAGCCAAATGAATAGTTAGTAAAGAAATCTTCTCTGGTCACTGAGCATCAGCTGTGCACCTGTGGAATGGGAAAGAATCAGGCTGCTGAGCCAAGGCTGATTCAAGGCAGAATTAGCGCAAAGACACTACAGCTCCTGGAATTTCCTCTAATTTAAGTGCAACCACCATAGGGTGCTTGTGCAGTGAGTTATTTCCCAAGTAAGTGCAATGTGCTCTCAGATGCTGTACAGGGGAGCCACCGTGCCAGCTCCCTGATCAATGCTGCTGTAATTCATACTAAACACCTGCAATGATTGCTTGTTTTACTCAGGAAAATTATGTGGAAAAATCCAATTTGGGTAATTTTTTGTTTGTTTCATATCAACCAAGCTGCTATTGATAAAATCTCACCTACTAGACACCTCTGCCTAAAGCCTGAGCAATGTGAGTCTAAATTAAAAGTGTTCTGGGGGTCTTTTGGCATTTTTTTCTGTAGGCTTAGAACACACTTCCATGGTAAAGAACATACTTTACGCATAGAGTTTACTTCTATAAGGCGATAAAACTGTAGCGTCGTCTTTGAATATGCTACTACACAGCTTTGGGGGATAGCATAAGCACAGAGTTTGGAAAAGCTCTTTGAGCCAAAAATCCCAGAGTTTCTAAAATCCAGACAAGAAGCAACAACAATGCAGTAAGTTGTGCTTGATTACAGGAGGATGAACCGTGGCTGTGCACAGAAACACAGCGCAAAGAACAGATCACTTCTATGAACATCTGTGCTAAGTGAACCTGTGTTTCCAAAGTTTCCCATTGAGAGAGGAAGGCACTTCAGTGCCCCATACCTGTCCGTCTGTGCCAATGGAGCCACTGCAGTCCATCAGCAGCTCAGACATATCGTAGTAACTGTTGAACTCCCAAAGGCAAGCCTCAAGGTTGAGGTTCTGGTAGAAGCGCACGGTTTTGGCAGATCGCAGAGCACTGCTGTACTGGTACGGTGATGATTCTCCTATCGCTTTGTGGTTCCTAGTTTCCGCTGTAATAAATCCGTGCTTGGTCTGGATCTCATTATAGTCCAGTAGGTTGGAGCACTTATGGTGTCCCACACGAGTGCCGTCTGGGCTAAGTGTTAGCTCAAAGTTGGATAAGGGGCGTGTGGAGATAACTGGCAGCATTCCTAAAACAAATGTCACATGACCCATTAACAGCCTGAATGGAAAAGAGCAAGGAAGTATTTGTTAACTACTTGTGAAAATATTTTTAGAGCCGAAGTCTGGCAATATAGGAGCTAAGGATGGCAAATACTTCATCCATACACTAACCTTGCAATTGGAAAGTTGTTCATTAAACATGGGTTATTCATTAAACATGAATTATTCATGGTTATGGACAACTGTGGAGACAAACCTGAGGGAGAGGAAAAGTTCCAAGTGGCGTGTGTTTCTGAAGTGGCTACTCTCACCACTTGATGCTTACCATCCAGGTGGGGCATTGTGACTGTTAGTCGGATCAGATTGGGATGGTCAGGATCATCTGGACCAGTGTAGCGAATTTTAGCTGAGAAAGGTTCTGCTCCTATTGTTCCTGGGGTACGAGGTTGGCAAAGACCTGAGCAAAGAGGAAAGGCAGGTTGTGAGATGCCTACTGAACTGTCATATCTGTGTTAAGCAGCTTGGAGATGTCTATTCCCAGAGCTAGGTCAGAAAAATGCAGAAACATTGGTAGGCTAATTAGGGAGTTCCTCACAGCTCTGTCCATGCTGCCTGGCCAAACAGCCCTTTTCCACAGAAGCAAGGGCAGAAGTATGGAAACCCTTCAATGCCCAACAACAGCTGAGAAACCTGACATCTTCACGAAGATTTGTTCTTCCTCCCTAGATATGGGAAGATGGCAACTTTACTTCAGCATCTACCTTAGCAGCCATCATTTACTGAGGTCAAGGGTAGTTCACAATCACACCTGAGCTATTGCCACAAACAGCTACCTAAAACATGCAGGGACAGTTGATGCCATTCTGCAGGGCCCACCACTTACACTGTAGATGTATTTCAGGTTGTTTCTCTTTCTGTGTATGACTGAAGCAAAGGTAATTTCTGATTAAATTACATAAAGAACTGGAACTTTAGGAACATAGTGGTAAGCCCACAGAGGAGCTATGGTGCATAATGACCCTTTTAGACCTATAAATCTAACACTTAGTAGCCTCAGGGAATCTTGAAAACTTCACAGGTTACTGCCTGAACTTTCTAGCAATGGGAAGCCTCAAAAATACTGCCTGTTTCCACAAGCCTTGTCTTGTTTTGTAGTGGCAGTGACCTGTAAACAACAAAACCATCACTAATATGCTGGTAACACAAAACATTTTTAGTTCTTCTCACGTGCTTCAATCCTACTCAGGTGTTTTGCACTCTGCTAGAGGAGATGGAGGTGAAGGACTCCATGTAGCAGAGGAGATGCAGCAGAAGGACTGAACTGCACAAAACAGAGAGCTGAGGAAGCACAGCAATGACCCACCTATATAATCACCGAGCTAGTGCTTTTCTCACCCAGTATTTAATTATAGACATGAATCCTGAGATGCAGCAAAGTCAGGCTCCTGATTTACTTTGGACAGAACAGGACTTTAAAGTAACTCCTAAATATCTGCTCTAGTCACTGATTGAGCAAAAAGCTGCTTTTTCCTCATCTGAATTTTTGTGAAAAAGCAACAGATCTAGATATGGATCACAGTTAAGAAACCTGAGGGATGTGGGCTAAACCCAGAATTGGGATGTCCCCTTACCTTCTGAGGCATAGCCTAAGTTCTCAGCAGTTATGCATGAAGTGCTGCAATATCTGAAATTCTGCATGGACTCCACAGACCCACCCGTTCCCAGCACCTATATTTTAACTGTCTTTAGCCTGCAGGTCTTTAGACATCAAATTCAATACAGCTGTAACCTGCTCTCAGTGTCAGTAGCTGCTGTGTTTAAACTAAAACCACATGGAAAGACAGGTGTATTTGAAATAAAGGAAAAGAACCCAAGACTGGGGAAGTCAAATACTGCTCTACTCACTGATCAAATTACACATGATCTATGATGAGCACAAACTCTTGAAATACCAGAGGTGATGAGATGAATACAAGATGTTTTTACCTTTCATTAGCAACAGGTCTCATATACATACAAAAAAATTAACTAATACACAACAACTAATACCCTAAAACAAAACACCCCATAGCAGACCACCATCAGCTACAAACACTACCTCATCTTTTCCCAGGAAAAGCTACCTAATTCCCATCATTAACAACTTACCTTCCTCTCTGTTTACTGTATAAATTGGACTTAGCAGCTCCAGACCTGCATCTCCATTGCTATTCACAGCTCGAGCTGCACACTGTAGCCTGGATCCTGCCTGGAAGTATATTGAGTCCAGGGAGATGGATTTGGTGCAGGTAAAAAACGTGTTGGAGTCCACTTCTCTCATTGAGCTGGTGACACCAGCACTCCCACCTGGAGCACCGACAAGCCAGCGGTACAGTGTCAGAGTATCGTTGATATTTTCTGTGGCACAGATGGATCCGGTTTTGTCATAGTCCGAATACTTGGGATTGCATGCCTATGGGTTGGCATTCACACAAAGTCAAGGGGATTAGCTCTTCTTACCTACACATGCTCCAGGCAAGCAAACTGTTAAGCAATATTCTGACAGTAGCATACTTATTACTAAATTGTATCAGCGAGACAAAACCTTTATGCAGGCATGCCATTTTCCCTGTAGTTGAGGGGATATGAATGAATCCCATGGGGCTGTTTTAATTTAAAAAAAAAACAACCCCCAAGGACAAACACAGAAAAAACCAAACCCTGGATAGTGAGTTGTTACAACTCGTGTCACCTCTGACCACGCAAACCTGGAAAATGCTAGCGCAAGCTCAAAAAAACTGAATTCTTACTTGACAACATCAAAGTCAGTTCTCCCACATTCAGACACCCTAGCTTGAAAAATCCCAGTGTGAAACCACTCAAATTAGAAATTGTTAGAAATGTACAGTGAATGGCCTGAATTCATACATCCCTGGCAAAGAGTTGGCGAGTTACCCCCAACAGTCTGTTACTGCTCCCACAACAGAACTGAGCAGGAGTGAAGATGCATGTGTGCTGTTTGCTAGTGTAAAATTCAGCTTTTCTTCTTCTCAAAAATTGTCCTTAGTGAACAGTTTAAAACATCTGACTACACAGAAGCAGCAGGCACACAAGTCTGAGTCCCTCTGCAGGGTCCGTTTGGAAGAGCAACCTCCTGCAGATGGACAAATGGCTGCTACTAAAGGCCGTTCAGTCAACTCTTGTAAAATCTGCTGCTCAGCTGCTCATGGCACAGCTCTGCTTGCGCAGCCCAGGATGGGAACTGTTTCTGGAAAGCTATCTATGGCTCAGCCATAAACCCTTTTTTGGATTTGTCTTATCACCTATTCACCTTCCTGCTCAGCTTTAGGTTTAGAAATCTCTATTTTTCTGGCCCTAATACTCATGTGGAACTGGGTATTAGCTTGACAGCACAGGCCAGTACCAAAGACCTATTTAGGTTTGCAAGAAGTACTCACTGCAGAAAGAGCTGTCACAGGTTAGGAGTTTTAGTGACCCTCTCTTGGAAGCTGTTCTTTGCAGAGTCAGGTCAGCAAGAAGACTTTGGCAAGTGCCTCTGACACACTAACAACCTGCTGAGTTCAACTGTCATTTTCCAGATTCAATACTGTTTCAGTGGTATTTACATGGCCCAGAGTATGGGATGAGTAAGTTGGACAAAAGCATGCAGAAACAAGCCTTACTGTGACACAGACAACAGGATAGCCAGTTGGAGGGTGCGGATTCTCTTTGCTTTTAGCAGTATCGTCATACATCAGAAGAGAGACAACCTGGGGCACAGCTGGAAATGTCACATCTGCAACAGTGTCCATTTCTTCTATGTACACAATGGCTTTACTCATCTGAGTTGAGAGAGAAAAGGTTATGCATATTGCTGAAAATAAAGAATGGAGAGAGAAGGAGAAGTAGTGCCTGCAACTTAATTTCTGCCATCAAGCTCATTCTGGTTTTATCCAGGATTCTTTGGTAAAATGGTGATTTGTATCAAGGAAGATTCAATCCTGAGAGGTTTTTAACAGTTTTCCACTTAAAACCTCTTCACCAGCAACTAGAAAAAAAAATATTCCCCTAAACACTAAGAAAAGGGAAACAAAAACATTCCCATTTTTCTTCAAAAATAAAAATTAGCCTTGGAAAACAGTCAAACATCCATCCAGCTGCTTATACACTCCCCATCTTCAGCATGGCAGGAGGGAGAATTGCATGAGGAAACTCAGGGGGATTGCTTATCAATGACTCTAACTGGCAAAATGCACTAAACTTGGGAAAAAAATTTACTGCCAATTAAAGCAGACTTGGGTACTAAGAATCATGCCAGACCATGTCACCAAGAACAACTACTCTTCTTTTAAACACCTCCAGGGATGGTGACTCAACCACCTCCCTGGGCAGCCTGTTCCAATATCTGACAACCCTTTCAGTAAAGAAATTTTTCCTAATATCCAACCTAAGCTTCCCCTGATGCAGCTTCAGGCTGTTTCCCCTTGTTCTGTCACTAGCTACCAGGGAGAAGAGACTGACCCCCACCTCATTACAACTACCTTTAGGTAGTTGTAGAGAGCAATGAGCAAAGACAAACATTAAAACACAACACTTTGCTCCTCCTTTTCACATGCTTTCCTGACTTATCTACTTACCCAAAAACTTGCCACAAACATAAAATACAAAAAAACCCCCCTCAAACTCTCCTAAATTATTTCCCGAGACCATGTAGCAGCTTCAGCCTTCACATCAATTTGATCTCACTTGACAGCCAGTTTAGGCTTTTAACAACTTAAGTATAAAGACTGTGGGTTAACTTTAGAGCCTCTGTTTTAAAACAGAGGCCTACAAATTTACCAAGGTATAATATACATGATTTAATAGATCCCAGGGCCATAGTTTCTCTGCATGTAGTAATATACTTTATGTAGTACTGAAGTAAGAAGTCACCAATGTTTGAGTCAAATTACATGTCTCTGCATCTGTTTAGAGACAGACCAACAAAGTCCCTCCATTGTTCTGGGTCTGGTGGCAGCCAGAGACATTATTAATACGAAGACTGCCAATCACAGCTTCTTGCTTTCTTTTTTTTCTAATAGTTTAATCAGAGCAGGTTTCCAGCAGCCAGTCATTGCACTGTACTTCCTAAGATGTATACGACTAACTTCAAAAGAATGAGAGCGCTCTCCACGGCCAAACTCTCCGTGAAGCATCTAGTGAGGGAAGTGTGGAGATTTACAGCTTATTTTGTAGCACTATTTGGACAGGTATGCACCAAACTAACTACAGAAGCATATGTCGTGCATGCTGTACATATATAGGGGTTTAGATATTTTTACACAAATAAAAAATACCATTACAAATGGCAACTTTTGGTGTTAACTGTGGCTACCTGTGTCTCTGCTACCATGTTCTCATCAGCTTTCAGGTGGACAGTGAATGCTTCTCTCATTTCTCGTACTCCGTCATACAGAATCTCTACTTCAACAAAATGCTCCATTTCTCCTTCTCTGAATTCAATATCTGATTAAAAAAATCACAAACAACAAATTAATGTAACATTAAGAGTCAAACTATTGTTTGCTTCATCAATTGTGTTCAAGTAATGTACTCTGTTGCAATAACATGGTTTTGCTCTACGTAAAATGTAGTAGTAGTAGACTGAGTTGTTATTGTCTGTTCTTCAGCATAAACACCAAGTAAAACTAACTCACTTTTGCAGGACATAAAAAATAAATGCAAATTGATAACTTGGAAGACATAAAAATAATATCAAAATATAATATCCTGATGTGATTTTGTGCTAAGCCAACTAGCTTTCTATCAAACAATTCCTCGATACAGTTCAGAATCAGTGTGGGACAGGGAGGTAGTTTGCATGCAGAGATCCTGCCTCAGAGACAAAGTTAAACAGAGTGGGTCTGCAAGCCAAGGAATGGTCCCAGGTACGTTAGTATACCAGTATGGATACTGGTCTCAGGCTCCATTTGCAATACATACTTAAGCAGGATCCAAAACACCTGCACTTGGAGCTGAAAAGTCAACATACTTGGCATTAGGTCTTTAGGAGATGTGTTCATCTACATGAAATCCCAAGATGAGAACAGTCTATTAGAAAGATGCATCTGTGGTTCTTCCTCTGGAAGCCAAGTGGGGACTGTTATTTCTTGCTACAAGTCAGGAAGAAGTATCCCTTTTTCTGACACCAGCCCAGTCAATAGCACAAATATTCAAGACATGAGAGACCTTTTTTGTTCATTTTGCTTTAATAGCATTTAATGTCGTACCTCCCTGGAAGACACTGTAGAAAAGTTACTCCCCTAGGGAGTCTGCATAACCACCAGGCTACAAACTGTTCCTGTGAGGGTGGCACTCCTTCCAAATCATGTTTCTATGAGGAAAGCAAATGTGCTGAGTGGGTCACAGAGACAGAATATGAACCTGTAAACTTGAGGTTTGGACTGTTTCCTGGGAGATGGGGGACCTGGATGCTAGCTCCCAGGAGTGGGCTCTTCTGTGAAAAGCATCCCACCACTGGCAACTCCTTACTGTAAGTGCTTAGGGCAGATCTCTCTTCCATACTGCAGTATGATGAAAGCAGGTAAATCTAGACAATTGCCTTAAAATAGCAGAATTGGGAATTGAGCATATTCTTGTATCATCTTGGGCTGTGTATCACAATATCCCAACCCTCTTCCACATCAGGGGACCTGAAGGCAAAGCTCAAGAACCACAATATCCCAACCCTCTTCCACATCAGGGGACCTGAAGGCAAAGCTCAAGAACAAAATGCTGCACGGCTTGGGTAGCTAACAACCCAAGCTGGGCTGCATTTTCATTCTTATGAAGAAATCCTGAGTTTGCACTCCAGATTCGGAAATTCGAATTAGCAGAGAACAAGCAGAATCTCATGTCCAACTCCATACTAACACAGTCCCTTCCAGGTCCTGCAACTAACCTGGAGAAAAAAAAAAGTCAGCACTCAAATCTGCCATTCCAAAGACACGAAGTGAAGCAGGAATTCTAAAGTACAGCCACTTGGTTATCAAAACAAGAATTCAGGTCCCACTCCACCTCTCATTTGTAGGAAGGCACTTTCCAAACCGCTGTTTTCCATCCCCAGACCAAATGAATCCCTTACCTTCTGACATTGGATTGTAGTCTTCCCCTGCAGTGGCTGAGCCATCCTTGGTGTGCACTCTGACAACAGATACTTTGGAGCTGTCACCAAGGCGGAGAACATAGATTCTTACTAGCGCAGTTTCTCCAGGCTCCTGAGGCTCCTGAATGCTGTGTTTTATTTTAAAGAATTTAATCACTGGTTCTAGATGAGAGAGGAAAAAAACCCAAACAAGAAACCTGAACATTAAAAAAAACCTAATAAATGTACTGATGTAAATTGTAAGGTGCAACTACCTTATCTTAGAGTGAACGATCCAAGGGAAATGAGACGGTCATAACAAACCTGACAATTCAAAGCGATTATCTGGCTATTAATTTATTTAGTTTAGTGATTGCTGTGTAGAATGACTGAAGTGAGATACTTTGTAAATTAGAATTCAGACAGAGGGTTGTAGCTGTTATTAAGCAGACAATACCTGGTCCTCTGGTGTTTGCTTTAAAGGAGCCTAGAGTGGAATATTTAGAGGTAAAATGTTTACCTGCTTTTGAAGAAAGCAGCCACTTTTATAAGTTACTTATTCTAACACCTTGTCAAAGGCATGGGATAAACCCGATTTTCTTAAATGAGCCTTCATGACTTGCAAGGAGTCCATTTTACAGCATTATCAATAATATTATGGGGATTGTTGTTTGTTTGGGGCTTTTAAAACATTATTTATTTTGTTGGGTTTTTTACTCATGCCATTTCACGTTTTCAGATGCATGATCTGCACAATCTGTACATAAAAGTCCCTATTATATTCATAGAATCATAGAACGGCCTGGGTTGGAAGGGACATCAAAGATCATCAAGTTCCTACCCCCGCCATGGGCAGGGACACCTTCACTAGACCAGGTTGCCCTAAGCCTCATCAAACCTGGTCTTGAACACTTCCAGGGTTGGGGCTTCCACAGCTTCTCTGGGCAACCTGTTCCAGTGCCTCATCAGCCTCACAGTAAAGAATTTCTTCCTAACATCTAATCTAAATCTACCCTCTTTCAGCTTAAAGCCATTCCCCCTTGCCCTATGACTACATTCCCTGGCAAATAGTCCCTGTCCCACTTTCCTGTAGGATCCCTTTCAATAGTGGTAGGCCATAATTAGGTCTCCGCGGAGCCTTCTCTTCTCCAAGCTGACCAAGCCCAACTCTCTCAGCCTGTCTTCACAGGAGAGGTGCTCCAGCCTCCTGATCATCTTTGTGGTCTCCTCTGGACTCGCTCCAACAGCTCTGTCTTTCCTGTACTGAGGACTCCCGATCTGGATGCAGTACTGCAGGTGGGGTCTCATGAGAGCAGAGACAGTTCCTAACAGTTTTGTGAGTTTGAAAGAAGGTATCCATGATTTTTTCAACATAGTCAAATTCATTATACTCTTATCCATACAAGACATACACAGCAATAAATGGAATGGAAATAAAGAAGATAATTTTTCTTTCCATTATTTCATGAAAGACAGAGCCAGTGATACACTCTAAACAGGCTAAAATGGTGCCATTTCAAAACATTTAAAGAAAACACTAGACTTTTTTTTAAAAAAAACTTGGTATTGGGTACTTTGAAAACTGTTGAACCAAACACTGAATGGAGTCAGTCCCACTTTCTCATTTGCAGCTACATGCATAACCAACAATTAACATAAAACTCACTGTCTTCTTCATCCTTAATCTTGATAATGGTCTCTTTCTGATCCCCAATGGAAGCACCAAAAATAGAATTACTTTTTGGTGTTCCAAGCATCAATCTAAATTCCTCCTCCTCCTCATAAATTACATCATCCTCCAGAGTTACCACACAAGTCTTCTCAGTTTCTCCTGCAGAAACAAGAACAAGACATTTTTATTCATAGGGCCACAAAAGGCCAGGATAAAACCAAAACAACCCCCCCTGAATTTTTTCAGGCTTACCATAGAAATGTCAGTCAAGAAGGTAAAGTAGAGCCTACTGTTGACCGGTATACTTCATTATTTTGTTGTGTTTCAGTCAACCCCATGCCTCTGACACAATAGGAACTAAACAACATCCTGTACAGCATTCATCAAAGTGTAGCATGGCAAACAACCTGCTGCTCCAATTCTCCTCTGCTGAAGGCACTGTATCATTATTATTCCTGCTTATTCTCATGAGCAAGTGCTACACTCAAAAGTGTGGCAAAGGATGGTCAATATTACCGAATTCTTTGTTGTCTGATTTCAACCATAAAAAACTTCAAAGGTGCTTCTCTTATAGTGACAAAACTACTTATACCAACTCACAGAATGCCCTGGAGACCTTTCCCTTATTTACCATCAGATTATTTGTCAGACAAAAGTAACACAGTATTTTCAAATTCCAATGGCAAAAGCTCACCTGGGAGAAACACCACTAGAGAATCATCTGTATTTGGCCTCTCCCTGTAGTCCATCATAACTTGGGCAGAGCCCTGGCAAGTATAGCAACGTACTGTGGATTTAATGTTAATGTCCCCGCTTCGATAAATGAGTGCCACCAGCTGCCTGTCCTTTTCATTTGCCATGTACATTGGTTCATTGAACTGGACGTTGGGTACTGACAACAGAACACATGATACAAGTCAAAAAGGACCCTCACACAAAGGCAGAAAATGTTAAGACACGTTCCTTGATTTTTTAAAAAAAATTTTTAAAGGTAGGGTTTTTTAACTTATTTGTTAACATTTTACAAGAAACTGAAGAAGTCTCAGATTTACACTTTTTTCTAAATATGGACTCTGGATCTAGATGAAGCAATTCAAATATTTTCTTGGTCTACAGCAACTAATTGCCAATTTAGTACTAATTTTGTCACCAGTTTACTCACAGTAGCTAAGACTTGGTGAATTTTCTAATGACAGCATTTGAGACATTTCTGAGCTGCAGACTCTTTCACCTGTGATGCAGAAAGGAAGTAGGTGCATGATACCACACAGACAAAAAGGTGTGACGACCACAATTCCATCTCCATTGAAGTCAGCATCATATTTTGCACAAGTGTTTCACAGTGAAGTGATAACTGCTCCTCAGAGTTCCATTTGAGAATGAACTTTCTAAAACAGCACAGCTTCTCTATGTCTTTGAGGTGCAGTGAATTTACAGAGCCTGGAACTGCTGAGGGTCATCTTGGTTTATGTATCAAGTGCTGGAGATCCTTTAAATGGGGCTGTGCTGAGTGTTATTTACTTTGAGAGTTTTACACCTACTTTCCCTGCTGCTCCCTTGCCCCCACTTCCATGCTCCCCTAGAATAGACAGCACACAGCTTCATGCAGTACTGTAAACTACTGCATCAATATTTGCATAATTATTTGAAAAAATTAAAATTTTTGGTATTCAAATAACTACTAGGGAAAAATGCTGAATCACTATGGCTTCTCTACCTTCAAAAGGAATACTTACTCAAACAAGCAGCCTAAATGCACCAGACAAACAAGCGTATTTTTTGTTTACAGCACAGTTCAACTATTAACTTGTCCAAACAGTATATCCAAGTACATACTGAGAAGGAAGTCAGATTAAAGAACCAGCATCACAACCCTATGTTCCAACTTCAGATGTAGCACAGTTGTTGATCCTTATATTGTAGTTGCGGTAAATAGTATATCACAGCACTTATTTATGCTACTGCCAAAAGAGCTCTTCCACCTAATTGCATTTAAAAGACTAAAAGGAAAAGCCCTTGAGAAAACTCCCCCATGCCCTTTATACTCACAGTCAGTGATGGTGTCATTGATAAAGACAGTGGTTCTGCTGGGCTCTCCAAGCACTGCATTCACAGGCATGTGGAGAACAAGTTCAAACTTCTCCAGACCTTCCAGAATAGGCTGGCCCAAGTCATCAAGGATGATCACTCGAAACACTTGCATGTTCACTCCCGGTTTAAAATCCAGGTTACGGCTGATTCCCATGTAATCAACTCCAGCTGTTTGGGAAGCAACAACACTGTGCAGTCAGTTACTACTACATGTTAACATTCATTTGTCATTTGTGAAATGTGTTTGCAGCTGTTTCCATTGCTGTCCTGGAGAAAATTTAATTTATAATTTTGTCACATTCAAATAAATTTGTGAACAATGAACATACAGTGCAACACACACAAACCATCATTTCCTCTTCATGCCATCAACACAATTAAAGCTTGTTTGAAATCCTTTAAACTGCACAGTAACAGGCCACAGCCTCAACAACATGCAACAAACCTGATGTCCACAGCAATTAAAACCCTTTTGCTCAACTCTGGACTGCATACTGGAGATTTTACTGAGCTGTTTACCTTTAAAGGAGAGGATATCTGTCCCAGAGTAATCCCAGCTGCATCCTAAGAAAAAGCGTCTTGCACGAGGTTAGATAAAAGAACTTGAAAATCATTCTGTTACCACTGCCTCATCACTAAAATAAGCAGGAATCTTGAGATAGGGTGAAAACACCTAGAATACCTTTTTGTGTGTGTTTGTATGAGACTAATCTAAACTGGAAGTTGTTTAATGACTTCACATCTTGCTTTTGCATGGTGTCTTGCTGTTTCACTGAGATTCAGACTATTTCCATAATTTTGCAGTCTTTCTTAACCAGAGCATTCCTTCCTACCTCCTTTTAAATGTTCTACTTGTCACTAATGACAGCAATTCTTTCCCTTCTTTGTTGCAGTCTGGTGAAGTGTACATACTTTAAAGGACTGCACATAAGCATTTACATACTTAAAAGCAGCTGTGTCTCTCTTTCACACACCATTTTGCAGTCTCTGGATTGGAAGCAAGGAACGCTTACCTGCATAAAAACTGACCTCCCCGGTTGGCTCTGTGCATTAGGAAGAATCACAGTTCCTACACAGGCTTTGTTCTTTCCTTAATCTGATATGGGTGCATACATATTTCATATAAAAACATGTTATTATTTTTTGTGTGCAAAGCTCCATAAATACTTGGAATTAGGAAAAGAAACAGTGAAAAGGATATTTTTTCCAAATCTCATAACTAGACTTTAACAGAAATAACTTTTATAAAACTTATAAATACAAGATTGAAATGCAACATCAGTTTGCTATACAACACAGAAAGGACCCAATCTTATTTCTCCATTTGAACAGTGAGTTTTCACATACTCATCCCCTATGTTGTCTATTCTGCTAACCACTTCTTTATTCTTCAGTAACTGTAGTCAAATTTTATTGTTATATATGTACATTATAAGTCAATTAACTATCCTGCAATTAACTATCCTTTCAATCACACATGTTGTATTAGTAGTTGCTGTAATGCTTTATTATATAGCAAATCTGATAATCTATTACACATATATAGAAAAAGATAACTTTGCTTTCAGGTTGTTTATTACGAAAATTTCTGAAGCCTTATCTATCTCTTGCCAGTGTGTCATCAATCTGTTGGGCTGAACAGAAAAATTCTCAATGCAATTGATTTCCTTGACACCCAGCAGCCATAACTGCTCCTTAAAATTAACAGCTAGCAAGTCAAGCAACATACTTAAACAGGACTACAAAATTTTGGCCAGCCTAAGTATTCCTGAAGTCTGAAAGGGAAAAAGACTTTTTGTTGAGACTGAGAGAAAAAAGGTGGTATACAGAGACAGTCACCAGATTCAGGTATTTTGTGTCAATGTTCGACATAGTAAAACCTTGGAGGATTTTTTTTTTCCTCTCCAAGGTAACTGAGACACCCTAAAATCTCAGATAGACCATCTCTCATAGATAAATAAAGCTTCCTTGACTAATGTACTGACAGCATCGTTTCAGAGCAACTGTGGATTTAGGCTGTAAATTCAGTTTTATTCCAGGGAAACACAGTGCTATAAAGACAGTACTCTCTCTTTCGCTCCAACTGTTCCTCCCAATGTATGCCGTCAGTTAAGTAATTAATGATCATTTTATCCACATCCATTCTGCAGTCTCCATCAGAAAGCCCGGAAGCTTAGCTAAGCTGTCTTTCCACCTCTTAGATACATGGAAGATAAATAAAAGTGAATCCCACGCTCGTAGTCGCATACTCTAAAGCAACCTGACTGACATTTTTACAAGAAACTCACCTTCTGCTGACACCGGTTCTGTTTTTCTGGACTGCACTGTGACAGAAGCTGCTTTGGACAGATCTGTTCCAGTCCTCCAGACACGGATCTCTGCATAACCAGCACTTTCATCCACTTGATATTCGGTGTCGCCAAAGTACAAAGCAGGCTCTAAATACAGAGAGAAATGCACGTATCCTTGAAAAAGCCTCTTCTGTCCTGCTCTTGTGTGTGTGTATTTAGCAATTAAACTCTCATGTCTGATTTTTAGTGCTCAAACTCTGCAGTTTGATTTAATATGGTAACAGCTGAGAGAAAAAAAAAAGACACTACCACTTTCCCCTGCAAATCCCAGTAATATCTACTGCTTACTTACATAAATATTATTATGCACCTGCATACCACTTAGTGTAAGGAGGGGTTTTTTTACATCCTTTAAAAAACAACACTAAATGCTTCTTAGATTAAGTAAATATAGTGTTATATAAATAAAGTGTTATATATTTTTGATCTTATCTGCAGCTGACAGATCTTCCACAGTTGGCTGTTTAGCTTACTAGCTGCTTACCATCTGAAGTAAAACAGTCATTTCAAAAACTGTGACTATTAAGTGTAATAGACATAAGGGATTGTTTTTTTCCATTATATATTTGTTATGTAAACCAAGACAGGTTTTTTATTTGTTTATTTACTATTAAAGGAAGTATATAGCTAAATATACCTTACTCCTTAAAAGATAAAGGCATTTTGCAGAATTTCATGAGTTTAGACTTTAAAGAAAGCTTTTAAATTGTTGTCAAAGCTTGCATTTGACATGGATGTGGCAGATTAAAGGGTTACAAGCTGGTTTTTTTCTTCAGTGTGGTAAACTGACTTTAGTTATTCATAGGGAATACAAAAAGTTGCACAATCCAGGTCATGGCAAAGGTCAATAATAAATTGGACTCGTTTAGCATAAAAGATCAAACTTCACAAGACTGTCTCAAACTAGCACCAATTTAGTTCCCTTTCTGAATGCCCATCAAGAAGAATGAAGCCGCACACACTGGAGACACGTTATACCTGCTGCTTTTACTGGGTAATGGATAGAGTCTGCTAAATTCAAGACTTTTGTCACTGAAACAATAGGAGGCTTTATCTTACTATCAGTATTAATAAAGCCTGACACATTTTGTCTGTGTTGCATATTATTACTAATCAATATTAACACAATGTAGAGAATCTCTCCAATACAACTTTATTTTAGCACAATAGCCAGTATCTTTAGTAGAACCGCTGCAGTTGCACAAATGCCTGGCACTCATCTAACACTCTGCACTTCCGTTGTAACTCTTAGGGAAATTCAAAGGACTCTGGAAAGCTTCAGAAGTAGTGACTGTTGTCTCCTACAGCTGGGGAAATGGAAGCTTGCAGTAAGACACCATGGTCCAGAAGAATTTTTCATTCTGGCTACCTGGTGTTTTCCAAAGCTCAGTTTGTTACAGAGCTAAAAGCCAGTTTTACAAAAGGGACAGATAATCTCCAGTGATTCAGTGTGGCAAGCAGAGCACAGAAAAAGTCACAGGCTTTTCTATATAATGTGAAGCAGCTCAATAACAAAAGTGCCTCATCTTACTAATTTTTTTTAACCAATTTTTTTTTTTAATTCTGCATCTCACCTTCCCAAACCTAAATAAATGATCTTTAGTGAATAGGGGAGAATATCTAGCTAAGTTCTTTTTTCAACAGCGACAGACAGCACTGCTGAGCTAATTGAGAATTTTATATTTGCCTAGAAGCATAATCTGCTTCCTCAGTGTATATATAATATCAGAACACCATCTGGCCCATACCTATACAAACATTGCCAATGCTTGCTGGAACCTTTGGATATTTACTGTAATTTTTCTGAGCCACTTAACTGTGAACCTTTGCATCACTTTACCAACACAGCAAACCCTGATAACCACAAAGACTTGCTGCAGAAGCAGAGGAGGTCTTCTGCACACAGTACACATTTTTTTACTACTGGAGTCTTCCTGACATGGTGGAAGGAAGAGTAGGAGTTCAAATATCTGAACTTACAAGCCTTTTTGTCACAGCTAATGGATTATCAACTGACTAATGATGCCCTGTAGGATCTTGTGTGAAGCACAGAAAGAGTAACTGCACAAGGCAATGACAACACTACAGGTAATATTTATGCTACTGGGACCAGCATCCTACTTCAACGGAGGGAACAGAAAAAATATTGGGGTCCCCCAATGGAAAAACCATTTGGAAAAATACAACTTGACAAAAACTGCTACAATTTTGGCCACAACCCAGGATGATCACTGCAAAGTATTTATGATGGCAAGAGTAACCAAGAATCTTTTTAATTAAAATAAAATTATTATTTCTACTAAAAAAAAATACTTGCAATATAACATCATCTAATCTTTCCCATTCCATCATCCCATCTGAAAGAACTGTCCAAGATTCCAGATTTAATTTAAAAATTAGACTGGTTCATTTTCTCTATTTACATAGGAATCTGCTCTTGAGTATCAAAAGTCCATTCAATTTCCCTTAGGCACAGCTTAAGTATAGGCTCTAAATTCTTTAAGCTTCTTTGAATCTTTAAGAGATCAAGCAGTTCAGCTTATTGCAGTCCATGATAAGAGTCTTGAGTTGGCCTTTAAATACCGGCCTCCTTAATTGGGAGAGTAACTTTTTCTACCCCCCCCTAAATTGTACATGCTGTGTCTACAACTCTATGAGCTGCTACATTATAACTTCAGATAAGGAAATGGAATAACCAGTCATGTTATTCACATTACAGTCATCTTTCCCATTTTCATTGTACTCACCGTAATTTGGCATCTCCAATTGTGCTAAGCCCATTATAATTCCCCTGCTGAGAGAACTTGAAAAGCTTGCTGCAATGGTCCAAAGTCTCTCAGCTTTATTGTATTACCAATGAAAAATACCGAGTAAGTGAATAATTTTGTTTCTTTCCAAGACACACAGATGAAAATAAGATTAAAAAGTTAGTGGTGTGGTGGTTTGGGTTTTTAAAAAATATTTCATCTGAACACGCTTCCCATGTGACTCTGCTACAGGAGAGATTTGCTCCTTGGAGACTGTGACCAGCGAAATATTGAAATATTCAACAGCATGTTCTGTATTTTCATGGTTTCTGATTGTCCAGTCTAGGTGCACCTACTCTCCCCAAAAGGGTAGGGATAATAAATATCAGTTAATGGGCTATTAAACATACATGTACAGCCCTCAAGGAAGATGCCACCTCTGGCTCAATTATTACAGGGAAATAATCACTTGTCTCTAATACACAACCCATTCTTATTATGGACTGGGAAGATAAGCTTGGTACCCTTTAAATTCTACCAAGCCTATCTGTTTTAATCACATATACCTTAATTAGGATTTTAAAAGCTTATCACCAATTTTAAAAAAAATAGGAAAAAAGAGAAGCAGCTTTAAAAGCAGATGTCACTCTTCCTTTTAGGATGGTCAGTGAAGAAGTCAGTGCATTAATTTCCAAATGTTTAACTAAGAAAGCAAACCAGCATCTGAGCTAACTGGCAATCTTTAGTAAACAACATGATTCATTAATTTCAATAATGAAATTTCATAAACTATTAATTTAAAATCAATTTTCCCTCACAAAACAATAGCTCTAAGTGTTAATTTGGCCTGGAAAGCAAGACAATAAGCCATTCTTTTTTTTTCTTCCCCTTTTCAAGCCATGGGCCCAGAAACTGTTCTACCTGTGATGCCACTTAAACACACAAACAAAGAGTTAATGCAGATTTCCTCCGGCTAAGAAAATCACAAGCTGTTTGCACCTATGTCTTCAAAGCCCTTTACTGAACAATGGGACCTTTGCTTAGCTGGACACCAACTGGGTGCTCCCTGGCACTCACACTACAGGAAAATGATACACAACTCTGAGTTAACTGGTTTAAAATCTAGGGTCTACTACAAGCCTGCATTATTCACTAGCTTGGAGAGACCCTTTATCAAAAGACATTATGTCTTGCCTATTAACTTGGTGTTTCTTTTTCTTTTTAATTATTGAACTAACACTTTATTTAAAAGTTACTATGATGCTATGAGAATGTGGAATAACAACTAGTTTTAGAGATATTTACGTTTTAAACTTTTTCATGTACTAGGTTATATGAAACTGGTGACTCTGAAGGCTCATGAGACCTAATGATGACTTATTTCTGGGTTTTATGTGCATGTAACATGATTCTGTGAGGAGTTATGGATCTTCACTTGAAGCCGTCTGTGGCAGGCCTCTCCTTATGACACTGACTGTCTTCTTTCTAGAGTCTGTTTTCTCTTTAAGGAATCCCCAGCCATATGCCTCTCAAGCCATACTTTTAAGCTTTGATCAGTGCCTTACTCCATATACTGCACAAACCATATCGCTCCTGAGTAGATATGGTGGAAATCTGAATCCTTCAGATGCTATATAGGGATGTTCTCACAGTTGCAGTCTGAGACATGAAAACAGGCATCTGTACAGAACCAATACTGAACATTTTCAAGCTTTTCACAGAAAAAAAGTCACTGCAATGTGTGCTTTGTTTTCCAATATTAGGCCATTATACAGAACCACATATTTTAAAATGTAATAAGATGGGGCCTTCAGAGAGGGAGAACTAAGTGGAATATGTGTAAATAAACCTCAACCCCTGAAACAATAAAACCAAGAAACTGTGTTCTCCTCCATCTTCACACACACAGCATTGTGAATACCAGTGATCTCACCAGTTTTATGAAGCTCTCATGAGACATCTCAACAGAAAAGCCATGAAGACAAAAATAATTCCATTTCCTACCAGTGGTCTGGTATCAGACTTTCAGTGACTAAGAGAATTTAATATTTGAATGCTTGGCATTTATCTCACTTGATCGTGACATTATCTTTACTGATAGAATGGGTTTTTCTGAGATGTTACACACTTTTGGGAACCAATCTATAAATATTTAATGTATAATAATCAATGTATAAATATTTAAACAGCAGCAATTCCACTACCAGAAACTTAACAATAAACCTGATTTCCTTGATGACACTTTAAGTGGTTTGCTTTCCTGCCATAAAGCTTAATGCAAGTAAAAACATTTCCAATCACTTAACATAACTAATTCTTTAACTTTCACTAACATGCAACAGCATCAAAATGATTGCCATTAAAGCTGTCCCATTTATATATGGTTTTCTTTTGCCTAAGAAACTCAAGCCTTTTCTCTCCAAAATGTCATAATTTTTAAAAAAATTGTTGATAAGAAATATATTTGTTACTTTAACCTTACTAATGCTAAGCAATACCAATACTAATATCAAGCAACAACGTGTATTGTGAGATGTGGAATGCTGTGAAGAATATTAGTATATTTACTTTCATATGTATGACAGGGAGTAGTCACTGAATCTCATTATGAGTGAACAAAAGAGCAAAGTGATTGTTCCCAAATTACTTTTGCTTAGAAAAAGTGTGAAGAGTATCTCCTATGTTGCATGCTATACCAAGGAACACATGCTTACTGCATGTACCTGTATGTGGTCATAGCTGCACATTACACTGTCAAAAGGCCTTATCTTACTGTCAACAAAAGCTCCATTGACTACACTGATGCAGACTAACACCTCTGTAGGAACGTAGCACTTATGTAATTATTCAAGCTTATCTGCTATATTGCCCTTTAATTGATCCCAGCTATATTTTTACCACCTGTACTTAGAAATAAAGGGATTCAAACCTCAGAGCTTCCTATTACATGAAGGACTATGCCTAGTACTTTGCTGCAAGATTACCTACTTTTGATTTGAACTGTTAGCTTGTGAAACTGTAAGATTCTGGAAGTGGAGCCAATATTATGGACATTTCTGTAAAAACAAGCAATATAAAAAAAGCCCCAAAATGCAAAAATGTTCCAGGTTCATTTGTATTAAAGATACCTGTTTCCTGTCCGTTTATTCAAAATGGAAATAGTCTTACAAAGTGATGTATTCTTAAGACACTTTCCATTTCAGAGCACAGTCTTTTAAAAATGAGCTTAAGCCCAGGCTGTCTTTCCATGTGATATTAGCTGAGTCCAGAATTACTCTGAATTTATCTGATGATAGGTATTTTTTTACTGGATAATACTCTTTGAAAGAAAGCTTTGCAAGCAAGCAAGCAAGCAAGCAAATATATGATAGTTTATCAAAGTTGATTGTGATACTCATATTAACTTTATTCTTATGGCAAATTCACTTTTGACATAAATCCTTTGGCCTCAGAGAAATTACACGAGTGACTGTTTTGACCCATTCATGTTCCATTTGAGGAAAAAAAATTCTTCTCTCATTAATCTGACTCTGTTTTGACTAGCAATAAACAGCAGCGGATAGAAATATTCTCCGGGATCTTCAGCTTCTTACTTTTCTTCATATAACAGAGTGAAAACTACTCTTTTATTACAGGACAAAGAAATCAGCCTCCAAATCCTCATTAGTTATTGCATTAATCAAAAGCTCCAAAGAATCAGCTCAGTATAGTTTAGATACTGAACCTGACCACTACTGTATCTCATGTAATTGTCTAGCCACAGCACAAACTCCAGCCTTTTTTAGCACAATTACATTCACAAGATTGGATTAGCAAGAAAAATTTAGACAGAGACTAAATGAACAAACAGAAGTATGACAATAAAGTACATGGGTTTTCTTCTCCTTCTGTCTGATAGCATCAATTCTTGAATTGAATGTCTCCAACTTCATAATAAAAGAGGAAAACTTGCATTTCTACCTTGAAAGTGCACTAATCTTGACACGCTGGGAATGTGCGCATAAAAACTTGGCCTCTATTAACTTTGTCTATTCTTTATCTGATAACATGTTTCCATCTACAATATTGTCACAAACCTAATCCTACACCTGTGTAAACAATTGAAATCACAGACACTACTGCAGTAAAAGTAAATCTAATCTTCACAGATCTACTTCAGAGTAATAAACCAGCCATCTATGTCCGTAAAGAACATGAAGTCCAGTTCTTAACTCTAACTGAAACAACAAAACCCTGTAAGCTAAAGTGCATGATACATAGTTACACTGTATCTTAAACACCATTCATATCTGCTCTGTTAGCTTTTCTATTGAGAAAGCAAATCATAGACCCATGTTTTCAGCTGTTTAAAAAATAAAGACACAGTGGAAGATAATATTTAATCAGTAAACCTTCCAAAGATGAAAGTCCCACCAAAACAATATTGCTTCTTCATACTCACCATCATCTGTGTCAGCCAAGATGATTACTTTAGTGCCTGGGAATTCAGTGCCAATTTGGCCACCCACTGGCATGCTCAGAGAAATATTGAAGGTCTCATCTTCCTCATAGAGAGAGTCATCAATAATGATAACACGACAGATTTTCTCAGTCTCATCTCTATCAAAATGAACAGTGCTGCTACGATCTTCAGGACGTGAGATGTAGTCAGAGTAAGACAAGACAGTGGATGGTACTGTGCCAGTAGCAGAACCTATAAGGAGAGAAGGTAAAATAATTAATTACTGGGACTCATGACTTTAAAGAAGCAGAACAACTACAGTACTTTAAGTGAAACAAACACAGATAAAGTGTTTTATGCTGGAACTTATAAATGCACTTTGGTAACAGGTTAAACACAACAAATTCTTCCTATTTATACTTACAACTTCTCCAGCAGTAAAGCCCTTCTTATCACCCAGTACTGTCACAAAACCATTTCTGTTCCCAATTCACTACTGCCTCCAGTTATCCTGACTCATCATTTTTGTGGGGTTGCGCTTAACCAGCTGAGATGAGTCAACTTATTTAAAAAAACCCAAGCCTCTCAAAAATATGCTTTGTAAGGAATTATGTAGAGCACAGCCTCATCAACAGTTGAGCAGTCACAATAAAAACAATTTTGTGAGGGAAGAAGAGTGCAAAAGCAGTTAGGAGAGGCAAGGTGCTAAACCCCCCCAGATCGGTTTTGCTGTTGAAAGATGAGGATGTGCGGACCCACATGTGATTTAACATCACACGTGACTGAACACATTTCATAAGATTTGAAGTGAAAAAAATGGCAAGATGTTTCCCTTTTCCACTTCTATATGCATCAGAATGCCTATGAAAGTCCTTGGGACTTTAGGACAAGGACTGTTCCTGAACACATAAATGTGAATTTGAACTTCATATTTACCTCATGGTGTGTTTCTCAGAGGGTGGTCAAAAATAAGTTCCTCCCTTCTACTTCTGCTGTGTTTATTTGTGTGAAATACTTGTTTTAAAAAAAATAAAATTAAGGCTTATAGGCAATATGAACCTAAGAGCTGCTGTGGATTTGCACTACTGACATCCTTGCAGACAATTGTGACATTAACTATCTGATTGGGCGGACTGCTAGGGAAGTGAAAACTGGCTAGATCACAGGGTGGTGGTGAAGAGTTAGTCCTTGCTCCACCAGAAGGTCAGTTAGAAGTGGAGTTCCTCAGTGGCCTACCCTAGCTCCACAGAGATTTTTAGGGGACAAAAGCCTAAGCAATCCTGTCCCACCTCACTGCTACCCGTGCTTTGAGAAGCAGGTCTAACTGGAGACCTCTAAAAGTCCCTTCAAATCCACATAATTCTGAGTACATTATGTGGTCTGATTTTCAAACATCGTAAGTACACACAACATGCATAGGTTACCTTTGTTTACATGAAAGGGGGTTAGTAATGCATCAGGCACTTAATAAGATGGCTGAGAACGATTAAAGGAGAGATGGTTTCATGTTTGACATGCTTATCACATTGTAAACTGAGAAAAAATATTTTACTGCAGCAGGCTTATGAAAAACACAGATCAAAACAATTACAGCAATTTTACCTTTGGGTAAAGGGCTAGCATTACTAAGGCCAGGCAGGCTGACAGCCTACAAGAACAAAAAGCCTTAAGTATCTCCATAAGATTTTCTGTGCCTCCATACACAACACAAGAGGGGAAAATTCTGTTAAGCCCTTGTAAGTCACCGATGAATGAATAAACAAACTGAATGCCTGACACTGAAGATTCCTGCCAACCACTCAGGCTGATTCTTACAGGTAAGGGTAAAATAGAAGGAAAAGATGTTAAAAAGGCTTTCTGAACCAGAAGTTTAAATAAGTCACAGAGCTGAAGATGATTCCAAATTTTCCTTGCCCATGAAGCATGCAGAATGCTGATATCTCAGCCTATGACTTGCTGATAGAAAACTTCTGTATGAAACGCTTTTTTTTTCTTCAATCAAAACTTTCTTATTTCTTTGCTTAAGATAAATGTTAACCTCTATCTTAAGCCTCATCTCATTTATACCTTATTTTTATTAAATCTGTTTTTGAGTGCACATTTTATTTTTAATTATCTGATATCTTTCACAATATTGGGTATTTTTACAGTATCTACTATTTTCTCTCCTCAATCATCCTGCCTTTTCAGTTTATAGAATACTTGTTTTGTAGTCAAGAACTATACTTGGAAAACTTAGGATTCAAATGAGTTGAAGAAAGAATCAGTATTAATTACCTGTCTGCATTAGCTACAATATCTGAGTGACTATCATGATGCTGAAAGTCAGTACACAACCACAAAGTTACATTCCCACTGGAATTGTGATACATTCCCACTGGAATTGTGACTGGGTTGTGATAGGAACTATCTGGCTTCTAGTCTAACCAAACCCCCCAAATCTCTTTTGATTTTAGACATGTATAGTTTTAAATCTACACCTCTTCTCTGTGGTTCACAACCAAGTACATACATCACCTTCTTTGCTAACATTTGCTAGCAAATTCACAAGTGAGGTAAAAAGTATTATTAAGGTAGATCATTGCTTCATGCAGCCTCTACATCAGTTATGTTTAAATAAAAAGTGATACTCAATGCCTGTAGTCTGTCAGTTTCCAAATACTAGTTCTTGCTGCACCAACTGCAGCCCTGACTTGGCTTCTTCCAACTACATAGTCTAAAAGCAAAACACTGACAACAGGAAAACTCCCCACTGGGGACCTCAGTTGTTCTTCTACAAAGGGGCAGTGATCAGTCAGATCCTCAACAGGAAAGGTATGGGGCTTGAGACTGGAAGAGTCCTCTTTTCCCTCTAAACATTCACTGCAGGGACAGGAATTGAATCTTCAGCAGGAAAAGCTACAGAAAAAATAATGGTCCCTCTTGAAAAAAAAGCTATACACGTATGTATACATACATGTACATGCGTATATGTATATGTACATGTATACATATATATATATACACACATATTCTTACATTTTGGCTTCAAAACACTCTCTAAGCAGAGAACTAGACACACGTAAGTTGCTTGCAAAAATCCCTTGTTCCTGCTATGGAAGTAACTGGAAAACTAGTTGCTGACTAATACTGACTGCATTTGCTCTCTTACCTAAACATGATGTGCTGAATAATCTCTTATCTTGCTAGATAACATACCTTGGTGTGTAGAACAAATGACCATCAGTTCTTGACTGACATCTCCAGATCTTCTAACAGGAATCAGTAGGTCACCTATATCTTCCTCTACTCTATATTCCAGCTGAGGAATAAACACTGTAGACACTGGAGGTAAAAAAAAAAAAAAAAAAAAAGAGGGAAAGGGGAGGCTAAGGCTGAACACTTGAACACCTTTATGACATTACAGACAGGGTATGAATTCACCCAGGGAAAAGATTTAATTAGAAATACAAATTCCTTCTTCAGCTAGGTGAAAAGGCTGAATCATAACAGAGCAGACAGATGAGGTATACAAGGCATACAGGTACTTACAGGACCTGCAAGTGAACAATACTGCCTGCACCTAATCACAAAATCTCAGGGAAGGAGAAGTGATACATACCATCCCCAGGATCCACAATTTCAACTGCTGATATTGCTGGAATCTCAAGAGCAGCCATAACTGGGTCAGACAGAACAATCTGGAATGTTTCAGATGCTTCATATTCCTTGTCTGCAAATATCCTCACTTGCCACGTAGCAGATGTCTGTCCAGGATTGAACTGGACCTGTTTCTGAGATTTCCCCTTGAAGTCTTTATCCTTTACTGCTGTACCATCTCTGGTTCCAATACCTGCAGAAAAAAAAAAGGAGGAATTAGTCTCTGTCTTTTTTAATAAAATTAGAACAACCACATTAAATAGTTAAAAAATGCTAATCTGGCAGTTACTGACCTTCAGGAGAAAAGAAGGATGGTTATATCACAGTTTCTCCAATATTGATGCATAGTTCATGAAAAAAATAGGTAGTTAGAACAGAGTCCTGCCAACATTTGTGTGCATAAAGAATTGTATTTGCATGAAAAATTCCAGTATCAAATATGACCGAATACAACTGTTCAACAGGGCCAAGTTTTCCATCTATATAAAAATTTGTGGAACAAAGTTTTCTAAGTTATGACTTTAGAAAATTTGTATCAATCTCTTAAATTGATGTCAATTAAGGCAAGTTTAAGTCTTCAATTAAGTATAATTTGGTCACACACATGAAAAAACACAAGCCAACCAACCAAAAAAAAACCCCTTAACACTCATCTCCTTCAAAGACAAAATAATCATTGTATGTTCAATACTTAGTTCCTACAGTTTCTGTTACTGCTCTGTATCTGTGCTGTACTTAACCACACTTAAGATCTGTGAAGTACTTTTATCCCTTTCGCCTGTACAGTAACTTCCAAAGACTTTTGCCCCCACCCAAGTTTTGCTTCCACAGATGCTCTCCTGTCTAGCTGAGTACATAACAAGTCATTTGACGTGGAATTGCAACTCAGTGTGACAAAACAGTGTTTTCAGGATTTATTGGGTCCACCAGACTATAAATTTGATGCTTCTTTCCCACCACCATTTTTTCATCCTTGTGTGACTCTAAACTGCAATACCTAGTTACCCATCCTCTTTTCTAGGGTATTATCCAAGCAACATCTTTTCACTGTACAGGTTTAAAAGACTACAAATTCTCACCTTAATAAATGTCACACAGGATATTTGCATACCAATAAACAACTTAGTTCAAAGTAAAGCAGCAGATGAGGAATTAACTGAAGGTAGGTTCTGTTTGCTATTCAGATCAGACTGCTTTTGCTGCAGCATGAAAAAAGGACAGTAAACCATGCATGTTTCAAAAGAGCAAAAACAATATCCAGAAACATGAATCTGCTTTACTGGAAACTCACACACAGGATGTTACAACTGGCATAAGGATTCATTCAGCTTTTACTACCCAACGCAGCTCTAACACTTCTTTATTTAGTTTTGTTAAAACTGAGACTTTACCATACATAAAAATATAAAAAGAGAAGACCTTTAAAATACAAAGCTGCACACATACTGTCAGAATCCAACTGCAGATGTAATGAAGCGAAGATCTGTAATTCACCATGGAGTTTTGAAATTCATTACTGCCTTTGGGTTTCAGTCCAGCATTAGTTCAAATATATGAGTATGTTTTTATTAAGTTTCAACATAAGCAATTACAAGTCACTTTACCTCCCTAGTTGAGAATAATTAATCTCTCTCAAATCAATGACCTACATGTTTGTGAGAGAACCTGATGCTTGTGAAGAGCTTGTCAAGGCTGCAGAGTATGAAATCATTCCTAACTTATTTAATTCTGAAATAATTCCTAAATTCCCACAGTTTTTCTATTCTACAGCTGTTTAGGTTTTTGAATGGCTGATTTATTTAATACCCAGATAACAGCCCGTTATATTTGCGTTGCACAAAGCAAATATTGTTATGCATGGGTTCAAATGATGAAAGCCCTAGAACTCTGTTGTATCTTCTGTTTGGGGTGGGGTTTTGGGAATTTTTGTTTGTTTGTTTGATTGTTTTTAAATCAGGGGAAAAAAGACCCTTTTGCTCAGTGCTCCCTGAGTCGCTCCATTGGTGCAAAGATTTCTATGATTCATCTTCCCTTTGCAGAGCTGTCACGACTGGGTACTCTGCTGTCCCATGATAGCGCACTTGAAACATCAGTGTGCTCTACACTGGCCACCTCTGCTAGCAGACAACCCTTTGAGAATTTCTAGTAGCATTTGGATTTCTCTCATAGCAACAAGGCCAGCATAATACTGACCCTGTAAAGCCAGGAGTTGTAACTAACTTCACCACTTAGTTCTGCAAGCAGAGACCAGCTACTTCAATACTTATTTGTTTATCTATAGCTGAAGTTAACATGTTACAAAATGTATACTTCTGCCAAAATAAACAAAGCAAAGTATCCCAATATATGTTTTGTCTGGCCAGTGACTTCAGGAAAAAGATGCTGGAGAAACAGTAGAAGTTAGTTTTACTGATTTGTTCTTACATCTGCTAATATACATACTCAGATTTCTGGGTGGCAGCAGTAGAAAATGAAACACATAGCCACATTTAAGCAATAAAAATCTATACCACTGTTATTCCCTTTATTTGACATTTATTATGCAAATAGAAGAAGCAACTATGGAAACTTCTGAACAGCAGCCTGTTCTGGTGCAAGAAGCTTCACACTTTACAGATCTACTTACTGATAAAAGAAGTTTCTTGTAGATATCCTCTGCGTCTGATGGTCACCTCCAGAAAGTTAGAGTTCTCATCCACTATGTAGTGCTCCATCTCCAGTGAAATCCAAGCCCAGTTCAGTCGAAATGGCTGGCTCTTTAACATGTTCCCTCCTGTGTCACAGAAAAAGTATCCTGGATACTACATAGAGTTTGAAAAACAACTAGAATTCCCTAAGGTCATTGCTTAGCTATACTTATATCACATCAGGACAAAGCCAGCCTACTTTTATGAGGGACAGAGATGTATCAGCTGAATAACAAAAGTTCGGTCTCCCAGACCTTCTGAGTTGACTGGTACACATCTTCCAAGTGGCTGGAGCCCCACTAGTTCAGGGGTTGCAGCCTGTGTTTTAGCACACCAGCTCCTAATTAAGCTGCCTTTTAACTCTCAAAGATGACCTTTACAAAAGATTCTTTCTGTCAGGAGTGGGACTAAAGCTGAGAAAATAAGTCTTTGGGAGGATCTAGGTGGGTCACATTGTACTCTCACAATACTGACTCTTTTTAACAACGCTAGTACGTGCCTGTCAACATGAGCACAAGCTGAATTCAGCAACTCCTAGTAAATGGAGGCAACATGTAGTATCACATAAGGAAGACCCCATATCATGAATTACATAATGATTGATTATGCAAAAATATTTGGAATTTGTGACTAAGCTTCTATTCTTTGCTTTAGGAAAATGCTTAATGAAAAACATTCCTTCAAAAAGGAAAATGAAAAAACCCCTCCAAAACACAAATGTAATGCTATTTAAAATGTACAAAGCCAACAAAATTTATATTATAATTTTCTTCTGCTTTGGAAAAAAACCTTTTTTTTAAGTATTCTGTAACATTCTTACATGATCTGGCAAATCCCTTGTTTCCACCCAACAAATGTAATCAAATAACAACTGCTTTTGAAGACATAAGCTTCCAGCTCATTAATTATTTTGTTCTATCAAAATTAGGCCTCATGGTGCATGCAGTACGCTTTGTAGTACAAGGTTATAACATCTAATTTCAGAAAGTTTTCACTGCTTATAGATATTGACAAGGTATAGACAAGATAAGAATAGACATGAAAAGAGTTGCCCACATAAAGAACTAATAAGACTCTGTCCTCCACTTGCCTGATGATTATCCACATAATGAACAGAAATTTCCAAAAAAAGAGTACTTCCGATATTTAAGAAGCCTCTACTTTCTGAAACAGACAACTTAATAAAATAGAAAATTATATCCTGCAAGGAGTTTGTTTTGCTTTGGTCTTTTGTTAAAAATTGTGTTGGTTAATATTTTTCTTTTAAAATAAAACCCACACTTTGCTCTATAATTATGTACTTCTGCTACAGAAGGGTGACAACATGAGATTAGCTGAATAAGCACTGAAACTAGGATTAAAGGTTCTCATTCTCTACAAGTGCCTGGCTGACATCTAATCAAAGTCACTCATTTTCTCATTTGCTTTAATGTCGCAAATACTAATTATCTATATGGGAATTGCCTCAAACTCTTGACAATTGTAGGGCAAAGTCCAGCAAAAGATTCTCTTACTAACTGGAAGCAACTCTAGATTACACATTGGAAGTAATTCCAGTAATTAGTGACATTATAGCTGCATAAAACCTGTAAACCTGGAATAAATTTCAATATGTAGTTACAATTTAGAATTAATTTGTGCCTTTGAACAAAAAAAAAATGCAAGTCTTTCCTCAACAATATGAAAAGTGCATTGCAGAAGATAGATTTCTGAACAATCATCTCAGTTAATATGCTGAAGTCTAAACCTATTTATCAACTGGAATATTTTAAAGGCTGCTCTATTTTGCTCTTTGGCTGTTACTTTGTCTGATACTCTATTGCTGTGTGTAGGCTGGCAAAAGACTGAAAGCATAATTCACATGTGCTTCTTGGTGACTACTCCCTTATAGGAAACAAAAAGGCTTCTTTTGTCCTAGAAACATCCCAATGAATGACAATGTTTCTACTGAAAAAACACTTTCAGCATGATTATTCTATTTCTGCTAGTCTTTCCTGTGGCTGTTTGCTTCATAGCCTTCAGCTCTTGACAGACTTCAGTTGTTTAGGGGAGGTTTTACTCCTGTTTTTTACAAATAATGCTGAACAAATAATGCGTGCTCCAAATTAACAAAGACATGTCAGGTTAGAAATAAAACACTGGAAGCAAAGGGAAACTGAATTACGACTAGATTAAACTTGCAAGGCTTACAACATGAAAAAAACTTTCATTCGATAATGAATTCATGATAAACCAGCCAATTTCCCACTAATCATTAGCTGCAGTCAAAAGCTAGTTCCCAAGTATGAACTTACTGACAAACCAATATACAGATCAATACAGAGCTAAAACATGGTGTTATGGTACCACCTGCACAATTGCTTTCAGTCACAAGTACCAACATCTCCATCACCTGTTTGCATTGCAAAGCCCTCCTACATACACAGAAAACACATACAGCTGCCACCTCCTCCATATATAGGAAACATACATACAGGTAAAGACACTATTCTATATGGCTGTTTAACAAAGACATATTCACGATTCTTCAGCTGTTATACAGATACTTTCTTTTGGAAATGTCTGCTCCTACTGCCAGAGTGGGAAGGGATTTAGGAAGGTTAGCTGCAATATAACTATCTACAGACTGTTTATTTATAACCTGATGTTGCTGAAAATTTCAAGTGAAACAACTCCCAAACTGCTATCCTTAGTGTGCAGCACAAGGAAAAAACCATTCTCTCAGGAAATTGGAGGGGGGGATAAAAGCATATTGCCTATGTTCACCTGTAGCATTATCTATCTCAGTACAGTGCATACCACAGGATCTGATGTCCGACTGTTGGAGCTGAGGACAGAAAGCAGCTACCATGAATCACTGGAAAATGTCTTTTGCATACATCATCACTAGGAAAGACCAAAGAGCAAGAGAGCTGAAGCTACACAGTGCTGCTCAGTGGTCTGTGTGTCACACCCAGCTGAATTCAGAATCTGGCTTTCTGTGAACTCCTGCATTAAACAAGTGCACCTCCACCAGCAGCAGGTTCCCAACCTTGGGCTGCTTAAGTTCTGTGAAAATTG
This sequence comes from Laterallus jamaicensis coturniculus, assembly GCA_022605575.1. Taxonomy (NCBI): domain Eukaryota; kingdom Metazoa; phylum Chordata; class Aves; order Gruiformes; family Rallidae; genus Laterallus; species Laterallus jamaicensis. Next base: position 13,007,206 of record JAKCOX010000005.1, read on the forward strand.
GTATAACTGAGGAACTTGCATTATACACAACACTAATGCAAGGTTCAGTATTTTTTTTTATCACCTCCCAACTTCTTCAATTATTCCTTATTTCAGAACTGGGGAAAGACAATAGGAAGGGATTAAGTGTTTATAGTAACATATTTTATGTAGCGTAGGATAAGGAATCTATTCCTTATGTTAGGGAAATAATAGGACAATTCTATTTTGTAAAGCATGTTCCTAACATATACTTAAATATCTCTGGGTTTTAACTAAAAAACATAAATTCATTAGATTATTTGCACAGACGTTGTAAAACCTTGCAGTTTCCAATATCACCATTTTTAAGAAGAATATATTTTCAGGGGCAGTTGCTGGCACAATTAATCATATGAATTAATTAATTCATTATCACATTAATTCATATGAAGTATTTTACATTTGCATTTTCCAGAGAAACAGAAAACACTGAAAATTACAACAAATCATGTCTTAAAAATGGGCCAGCATGAAATAAGATAGTTGCATTTCTACAGTTAAGATAAATGGAGGCACTCCAACAAGGTATTATAATTAACAAGGCCCCTCACTCTTTCACTACAGAGTCCATCAGCCATTTCCTGGGCACAGAGGGAAGCCTTCAAGGGATGTCTCGTACTACCAGCTTCATAAACCTAACAAAGCCAGAATTGTTTTTCTCTTGGCAAAGAAAATGTCATAAAAACGTCCCAAGTTTCATAAGAGACAGCCCTCCATTTTCAGTGTTTTCCTAAATATACTATCCTACTTACCCCTACGCAAAGGTTGATGGCATGCCAAGTGTTAATAGATCTTGGGGAAAATGCTAGACTGATACAAGGAGGTAAAAGTTTGCCATGTACTTGGCACATGGACCCTGCATGCTATGAAAGATAGATTTTCCTTCTGTAACCCCCGCAGACAACATAAATGTATATTCAGTGATTCTAAATTAGCAAAGAATAGTATATTAATAACCCAGATAGCAGGACACTTTCTTTTTGCTCCAGGGAAAAGCCCATCCAATCACCATCTCAGGCTTTGGTTTAGCTTGGGTGGTTGGTAGTGTTTCTATCAATTCATTCAAGTGAAGTTATGCTTCTTTCCAATGGCTGCTCTGTGGATGTAACCATGTCTGCAGTTGGCTTTAATTTGCTGAATAGCTATAATTTGCTGAAAGGGATCAGAAAGACAGAAAGCAGTTCAGGGAAATAACCAGTGAAGGAAATAAAAGGAGTGGAAAGTTGGAGAAGCACAGAATCAAGAAGGAATAAAACCCACCAGCTCAGAAAAGGAAAGTAAATATACATATGTATGAAAGGGAAATAGTTCCCAATGATGGAAAAGATAAAAAAGGAGATGAGAAATATAAATTAGTAACTTTAGCTAGAAAATTACAGGGTGGCAAAGTCACAAATGGGACTCATCCCCCTACCACTCAAAAATCTTCAAAAGTTATTGGACAAGATCTGGAAATGTAGAGTTTGTTGGGAACTAGGTAGTTTATGTTTTTCTTGTGAACAAAATTTGTATTATACTATGGCTCAAGGAGTTACTTTTTCAGAGAAACCATGCTCCAAGAATCTAAAAGAGCCCCCCCAAACCAATACTCTCCCTTGTCCCAGCTATCTTTTTCCTCTGCATTTACATAGAGGCACTTAGAAAGGGTTTTGGTAAATTGTTTTTATTGTTGAGCAGGGAGGGGAGGGCTTTGTGTGTACTACAGTATCAGGTTGTATTGTAAGGAGTGAACATTGTCAGTCTGGTATTTGTAAAAATATAAAAAAATATACTGGCTCAGAAGGAACAAGTGGCTGCTCTGAGCAGAACAGCTAAACCAGCTGCCATTAATCCCTGATCTTCTTTAATCTTTCTTCTTTGCTGGCATGCGCAGAAGGTCTAGCATGTTACAGCAGCTATTATATACAGCATACTATTAAACTCCAGAAAATTTTCTTCTCAAAAAAGTATTTCCAAGAAACTTTAAATAAACAGACAGCAATAACCTCAGACTGAAAATTCAGAAGTGGATTTATGGTTTCTAATATTATTATTTTTTTTTTACATTCTAGAAATTGTTTCTATAAAAATAAAACTATAAGCACAAATGGCAAAATTAGAAGATGTAAAAAAGGACCAGTTCTTTGCCTTTATTTTGATGGATTTAATAGATCTTCCTCTCCTTAATGTTTAAGAGCTGAAATAACAGCATAGGCTCCCAAATTAGGAAAAAAACCCCAACCCTTTTTTCAGGAAAAATTAATCTCTCTTGTCCTACCCTAAACAGTAATTTTTATCTGATCTAAAGGAAAATCTAGATAAACATAAAATTGCTGGTGAATCGGCTTTCTAAAGAGATGCACTGCTCTGGTCTTCTGAATAACTTAAGTCTGATTACAATATTAATTCCATTTGAAGGACATGCCAGCATTTCAAAAGATCTTAGAGTTGACTTTGAAGGCCTTCTGCATGGCCTTTAAACTGGTATTTAATAGGTCTTTTACAAGTCAGGCCTAGTTTCAGTTATCAGCAAGAAATTTTGAGGCTTTAATGAATCTAAATAAAGCTGCTTATACTCGAGATTTTTTTCCCTGTTTGATGTGGCTGGACAGGGAGCCTTAAAGGAACAGGCACACTGTTGTTCATAATTTGAGCTACTTTCATTACTGCAGCTTGTGGTGGAGGGCTGGTATGCACAGGTAGAATTACCTTGTCTTCTGCTTTTAAATCTAATCCAATTACAAGGATTTTGTCTTTTCATCCTCCTGGATTCCAAAGAGACCTGGAAGTCGACTAAAAGATTTGTAATTTGAGAATGATAAGCCAGTCCCTACATGAAACATGAGGCAAGCCTCTGCAGCAGAAAACCAAAAGTCATATCCCATCTTTGCCTTCACTTGCCCACCCTTCCCCACGACTGCAGCAGCATCGCCCAAAAGCCATGCTCCAATTTTCTCTAGCTATTAGCACAGAGGACCATTGTTTATCCCGCATAGCTGGGAAGGTGTTTTCCATCAACCATGGCTTCCCAGTCCTTGGAGTTTTCCCAGTATATGAACACACTGCAAGAACTCATACAGGAAAAGTGGCTCACAAACAAACTGACTGCTGATCCAGAAACTATGAATGTTCTCAAGCATCGAAGTCTCACTAGGAGCCCAAGAATTTTTGTTCTGGCAAAAGGGACCTTCATGTTTGCAACAAACCACCATTAGCGCACTTTTAAATAAACTGGTTTTCCTGGTAAAGGAAAGTTGCATTTAATAGTACATTTAGGAGAAAAATCAGCAGAACTCTTGTATCACAAGCTTGTCTACTTTTTGACTGCTTATCTACCAGCTTCTCTCATGGATAACTGCAGTCTAGCCATGACACATCCTATTTAGAAACATTCCCCTGTTCACAAAGAGAAAATCTGAAAGTGAGGAATTCAAGGAGAGATAGGGCCAGGACTAAGAGAATAAGACGGAGCTCCTGTAGAAAGATGTGTGCTAGGAAGCCACAAAGACACTACTTATCACTATCCAAGGAATTTCCAGTTGATCCTGAGAGCAACTTTATATCATCGCAGAGATACAACAAAATTTATTAGAGGTCTTCCCCGTACATAGTCTTACATACTCTGTTATGAGCTAAACCTAACTCCTACTCTTCAAGTAATTTAAGAACACTTTCATTTTCTCCATGTAACCAGGAAGATCAAACAAGAAGTGACCCTGAAATCAGGCCCATGGTCCAACAGAGACAGATGGGAAATGAGGTTGTGCTTGCTATTATTTCTCAAATGTCTCTTTGGAAAGACTCAGAAGATAACGGAGAGAGAAAAACACAGGTAGAATACAGGAACATCAGAATAGTGGAGTTAACAGCAACAAAATATTAAAGAACTGGAATATGCTCCTGAGAGAAGCTGAATGAGCTTTTCAGTCAATTTTCATATTAATTTTAACAAGTAGAAAAATGAATTTTTGGCTAACTGGTTCTGTGCCAGGAAAAAAATCTTCAAAAAAAGGAACTGAGAAACTTCCTTGTCATTTGGTTGCACTAGATGGTTCTTAGATTTTTGTTATGCTAAACACTACAAAGGAAGCATACGGTCTGCAGATATTGATGAGTATCCTTTTAAAATATTTGTAGGTAAAGCTAATACTAAAGTCTCTCTTTTCTGGAGAATGAAAACATTTAGTTTTTAATGTTTCTCATTAAACTTCTGTCCTAGGAACTACATTACTCAGTAAAGAAAATCTTCAGCTCTAGGCTGAAATAATCCCCTGTCATCTGCTAAAATGAACTGAATCGAACAGGAATCTCTAACCTGTCAGTGGCAGGCTAGAATAAAGGGTGTCAGCTGAACTTGCAGTCTCCTTCCCAACAGCTTGGTCACTGCCTATGACTGTGCTAACATACAACAACAACAAAGTTATCTCATGCCTCACATTGACCAAATTTAGTACTAGTTTAGTGACATGCTTCAGTCATGACAACGATGATGAAGTGACTACGCATCGTAATCTCATAGAATATAAAAATTCATAATTACCACCTGGACTGGAAAACTCCACAATTCTTTCAAGTGAATCACAGGCCTGATTCTGAGGTAAACTACTGAGGTTTGAACTGCCTAGTTACACGAAGTTCACTATGCTGGGACAAGATCAAAGTGATGTAGATACATACAGCTGAGTGGATATACATGACAATCTTAAAAAAGGCTGCTCTTCACGGGTTTGTTCTTCAAGTGGTACTCATCACACAGCTACAAATGCAATCCCTGTCTCAGGGAACAAGAAGTTTTTGAATGTCTCCAGCTCCTTTAGGAGAAAGCAGGAAGAAAGATCAATGGATGCATTCATTCTATCCCATAGTCCTGCATACCCATCCTGAGCAAAATATAATTTCAGTTATACTGTTACACGGTCAGTGCCAAAAATGCATCACATTTCATAACTGTCAAACTAAGTAGAGAGGAAAGATATATTACCAAATTTATCATTCTCTGTGCAAAAATAACATCATGACTGACAACACACATGTTCAATGCACAAAGGATGCAATTATCTTATGCTAATCGTAACCCAGAAGTACAGAGCTTTCAGCCCTCTACATTTGCCAAAAGATAATTTTCCATGTGTGCTAACATGAGATAAAAACTACCCATCCATAATGCAAATGGTAGCTTTAATCATAAACTAAGTTCCTCCCTTGAATCAATGCTCTTCTGCAACATACTTTAATATGCTTGGCATTTCAGGTCCCTGAAGAAGTCGAGGCTTCACAGTGAGTCCTTGGCAATGTGATAAATCAAGGATCCATGCAAGAGATTTATGTTATAGTCTGACTTTTGAAATATTCCAGCAAGAGGCAGCTGACTGATCCACAGTTTGAATATGCAGGGTTCATAAGCAGGATGATTGCCTTGGGAAGTTACGGCCTTCATAATTCCCCATCTTACATCAACATGTCAAAACCAGGCAACACAGTTCATGCTACAGGCAGCCCTTAGGGAAGGCTTCTTAAAGTGCCACACTAAGTAAAGGCTGAGGCTGAACAACAGGCAGTACCTTTGAGAGGTGAGAAAGAGCTTTGCCATCCTGGGATGATAAGAATATATTATTCATTTATTCTCTGCAGTTTCAAAGGAATCTCATAAACTTCCATAACATCAGGAAAAGCAGCTGTCTAACTTCAGAGATATTTCCTACCTCAAAAAGGTTAATGTGATTGCTGCTGACCTGTGGAGCTTCATAACAAGGGGAAATACACACTGAGTAAGAAGGCCACAAACCAGAGTAATGGACAGGAACATGACTGACCAGGGAAAGTTCAGTCTCATCACTGGTGCCAGTGAAGTTTAAAGAACAGGAGAGAAGTCAAATACCTTAAGAAGTATTTTCCCAGTCACAACATTGAAAGTAGAAAATCTTGCATTCTTCCTCCCCATCCCAGCAGTGATTAGCCAGCCAGGATAAGGTAGTGCAGGTCCTGCTTTTGGAAGAGCACAATGGCTCTTCCCTTTGCCTACATGAAAGATGAAGCTAACAAGGGAGAATTAAAGAATCATAGAATGGCATGGGTTGGAAGGGACCCCAGTGGTCACAGAGCTCCAACCCCCCTGCCACAGGCAGGGCCACCAACCTCAGGCCTGGATCTACTCAAGGTTGCCCAGGGCCCCATCCAACCTGGCCTTGAACACCTCTGGGGATGGGGCATCCACCACCTCTCTGGGCAACCTGTTCCAGCACCTCACCACTCTGTCTAAAACTTCCCCCTAACAAAATCTGGGAACATCTTCATCAAGATGACTACTGTCAATGAAGCCGCTGTGACCCTCACAGGTTCTGGAGACTCAAGAGACTTGCCTTTTGATACAACTCCCATATAACCTCCTTTGGAGCAATGTCTGATCTGCATATTCTGCCCATTCAACTACCTTTACTTAATTTTTTATAGATTAGTAACAATATTGTAATGCATTTTCTAATGGTTCAGAATAGCTGACATCTAAGAACTGATAACAGGCTGAAGGAAATGGAAAATAATAGATATCAAAGAGGTTAATGTAGAGAAGGCCAGTGCTGATACAGACAGTGAACCTCATGGAAATTTAGGTGAAACCAGATAACAAGTTTGCAACTTGTCGCTATTTCAATTTCCATTTTGCATAATTCAGCTTGAGTTCCAAACATCTGCAACTGAGACCCACAGTATCTTCAAAACATCTTGAGTACTATAGAAGATGCATATTGAACAGCACAAATAGATTTGTATTCTGAGACAGGCATATTATATATATGGAACAGGTTTCTTTTTCCCTTTTTCTTTCCCTAACTTCTCGATACTGACAGAAAAAGGAATAACCATACTTCCCTGAATATATCACGCACATAAATGGCATCTTTCTTCACAAACAAGTTCCAAGGCAATCCTGAAAGTTGGTAACATCAAGGGAGCTTGACCCTGAGACTGGACTTATAACAACAAACTGGGCATACCGCTACCCTTAACCTGGGACCACGTCAAGCAGAACGCACAGAACAAATTCACACTTCAGATCATATTCTAAATGTTTCTTTCTACAGAGCTACTCTTTAGTAGCTAGAAGTAAACAATACAACATTTTATTTATTATTTTATGGAATGCAAATGCTCTGGTGCATTTTGATAGGATTCCTCTATCCAAATTCTGCTTTAGAATCACATTCCGCACAAGGTTGGAAAGCATCCTGAACTAGTCCTATGAAGTTCTCATTACTCTTTTGGCAGCAGTAATTAAAACAAGATCTAGAATGCCAAAAGGTTAAGTATACTAAAAAACTATGAAAGAAAAAGGGTGAGCTCTACAGGTAAATAAAGGACTGACTTATACAAAATATCACTGAACATAAACCTGATGTACAGGCATTGGATTAACAAAGTATAACTAAACTGATTTTTGCATGAAAATTACAGAGAAAAAAATAACAAATACCTCCAAAAGCAAAATATGGTAAAATAAAAAATAACCACTCTAGGTTTACTGCACACCATTGCTTCACTAAAAATCTTTGAACAAACTTAACAGTATTTTACCTGTATGCTTACCCCAGGAATAAATCACAAAACCCAGCTGAACCTTACCTACTTTATGTTCAATTTGTACCCACATTTGGTCTGTGAAATGAACTGCAAGCTCAACACTGAACACTCACAATTCAGAACTGTCAGCATGCACCAATAATTAGTAAGGTAAATTTCTAGTACTTCTTCCCAAGTCTTCAGTTTAATGGCAGGAATGAGAACAGTTTTGTCAAATTCCAAGCCATGCTTTCTCATACATATCCCCTGATAAAGGTATCCCAACAGCTCAAATGGCAGATCTAGTAGTCATCCAGATGAAGAACCGAAAGGATTCTTTCATACATCCAAGTTAAACAACATGCTACCATTCAGAAGTATAGTCTGCTATTACAGGATGACACTTAGGTCTGGAAGAACCTGACTGTGTTTCTGCAGGGGAAGTGACAAGACAGAGGAAAATATATGCATTTTCTCCTCAAATTTGACACACACACACTTGGTTGTTCTGTTTCCATTTAACAAAATCAAATACTTTAAAGAGGATTTTAGAAATTAGACCATAAAAACATAGAAATTAGGCTTTTTTGAGTGTTTCTGTAGTTGTTGCAAATCATATTAAAGCAGTGCATCTTCTCTCCTCCTGCTGGGTCTTTAGATATTTTTTCCCAATAGCTATTATAGTTGTGCCTTCTTCCAGACACTCCCTTGGGATATAAATGCCCCAGGTTATATGTTTAATGTATTTCTAAGCACTGCAGACAGCCAAAGACTAATCCAGATAGAATTGATTTTAAAAGCATTTCCTTGTGCTACAGTAGTAATGACAGCATTGGCTTTTCAACTTCTTTCCCACACCAAGCAAGTTTTAAGTTAATTTCCAGACGTTACTTGTACAACACACCTTCCTGTAGCCCTGTACTCTTCCCATAGTTGCACCAGTCACATCAGCATACAACAGTCCTTTGGTCAGTTCATACTGTGGTTACAAGCATAGCTGTGCACATTTATTGCCACAGCTTTTTCTTACTCTGTTAATATATGGAACAGACAGATGATGAAGTAATCTAGCTGAAAGAATGACTCCATTTAGCAGAGACTGAAAGTGCTGTTAATAAAAACATCTAGTAACCCAGTCCCTTTGTGTCGCTGAGTATATTAAGGAATAGAAATTGCCATCTGTTCAGTCACGTCATTCCTTTTTCTCCATTGCTTCTCATCATTATATTTTTCAGTCATGCCACAATCAGTGAAAGACTTGTATATTGATCAAGTGACGGCAAAATAAGATGTCTGTAAGGAACAAAGGTAGCAAATCACAGCACCTTCTCCTCTGCACTAAGTGAAAAGTAAGCAAAAGTAGGCAAAGAAGAAATCTCCAATTTTTCTTAATGAACAGCCTCGTTTGATTTTAATCACATTGGTTGCACACTTCAAAAAGAGCTAGAAAATAATGGGCTTGTGAAATCTAGCTTGTTTTTTCCATTCCCCTCAGCTGACCAATGTTCAACCTTCTTCTTTCACATAACCAGAGGAAGCACAAACCAAAAGCCATTTCCAGAGTGTCATAGCTTTGCCCCCTAATTACTCTGCTGGCTCCTACAAGAGAAGATCTTTCTGGCCATAAAGTTGCTGAGGATACAAGGTGTCAGCCATGGGGAATGGTCTAGTGCATTCTTTGCTGATGAAACAAATCCTCGAATTTCCTGAAGCCCAGTGTAAGGACAGCTGAATGAAACTACTTGCTTATCCAAACCTTAACTAGAAAGGAAATAATTTCCTTCAAGCTATGAATACTGTGCACGTTCCCAGCTGCCTACTATTTCATCTTTATTTGTAAGCATGAGAAACTTGTTCCTGGCAGGATCACAATGAACCAGAGATGTGGTTGATCTAATATTGAAAATGTTTTTAATGTCCTTCAAACTATATAATCTTTCATATATGAACAAAGTGCCATTACCAGATGACGGGGTATGAATGTTCAATTATGTTGTGGATAATAGAAAAGAAACAAGTTGCATTTCATTGCTTTGCTAACTGATACCCTCAGTGCACTGTCTGCGAACAGGAAGCGTTGCCCAACAGATAGGATAACACTGAAAGTTACTCCAAGGCACTCATGTTCATCTGCAAGTCATAAAATGAACAGCTTTATTGAAGCTAATTAAAATAAAGCAAACAAAGGTATGAAATAGTTCTTAATCCATAAAAGAATGCTTATTTCTGAGGCATATACTTTGTCTGGATAAGTTTACAGCAAACGGGGGACATAAAACTACAATGATTTATACTGCTATGAGAACAGAAATAGACTGATAATAGATAGCCTACTGAAGCCTTTGAAACAATAACAATCTATGCAAAACAAGAATGTGCTTCCATATAAATAAGAGCAAAATGGACTTGTCCAGCCTACCTTATAATTTTGCCAGGCTTTCAGACATGATCTAGATCAACTGAACTTCCCTTATTTAAGAGAGGTTAGAATTAATTTTCTCTATTTTCTCTAAATTCAGTAGTTGGCCGCAATTCCAAAACTATCAACGCTTCACCTTGCATGGTTGAATTTTTGTAGCAGGTACAGCTAACCATGAGGTTGTCACTGCCAACAGACCTCAACAAAGGCCACTGAACAAACAGCATTGTGAAAACAGTATAACCCACTAAGAGTTCATAGCTTGGGTAGCAGTTTGCATTAATTGCGACATTATATATTAAAATGAATAACATATCCTCATTTCTATTCCTATGCATTCATGGCACTTATACGTATTACTTAGAAATAATAGAGGGCTTGTTTATTTAATGTGAACAATCTTCCAGATGGTATAATTCTAAGATATGTACATAATTAAGCATCTTAACCTTACCACTGTCTTCAACAGAGAAATAGAAGATGTCACTGGTAGCATTATCACCTTCCTTCAGGACGTAGCTGATCTTCATTTCATCAATATCAACTAGGAAAAGAACATGCTAAATTAATAATCATCGAATTTTACCTCAGAATATAGAACATAATTCATTTTGCCTTTACTAATTGATTACTTATTAATAAGTTGGCTAATTTGTGGATAAAGAATTTCAGCAACAAAACCTGTATAAGGTGGCACGGCTTCTTACACTTGTCTGTACTCAGCAACGCAATATAAATTATTAGCTCAAAGAACAATGGTGAAAAGACAGTGAGACAGCATTTCAAATTAAATGTTTATGGTAAAACTGAAGTCATATCCTTGTGTCAGCACACAAAGAATTACTTTGCTGTAACTAAATTCAATCTGTTCTAAGTGAAGATCTGCTATTTCTTTTAAAGATCAATTTAATGTTATTTTTTTAATGCTTTTCTATGGCACACAAGACCACTGCAAGTACATCGGGGTGAATATGAAAATGTATTAAATCACAAGTAGGTCTAAAAGTCATTAAATGTTTTATTTGATATTCATTGGGAAGAGAGGGAAGCCATCATGATATTACAATTACCCTAAAGTTGCAGGTGTATTACCCTGTGCCACATTTCATCAGTATTTCATCAATGTTTATTTTAGTTTAATTACCAACAATTACATTTGATAGAAAAGTGTTTGGGATACACCTAAATATTCATAATACTCCAGTCAGCATTAAGATGTTACAGAGCCATTTCTGATCTACTAAGAGACTTCTCTGGGGTTATCAGTTGCTCTTTTTCTGGCACAGGAGATTTAGGTGCTTTCTGTCAGCTGAAAATGTATGAAACATTCTTGAATGAATGGCAAATGATTTTTCACAACACTATCTTGGCAGATGAACTGCCAGCTTGTAAAAATTGTGTTATTTTAATCTTACAGCTACAACCTAGCTAGAAGTTACAGATGAATACATAAAATGGAAAACGGACTTTTTCTCTCACCAGACTGTTTTTTCTTGCAAAAGAAAGGTAACATACCTGATCACATAAAAACAATGGACATTGCTAATCCTATTATAGTATTTAATGAGAATTTTGGTAATTGACCTCCCTGCTGATAGTCAAAACACACTGCAGGTAGGCAAGGTCTAGGCTGGAAGTGTCCTTGTGAAAGCTCTCAACATACCATTTTATCCAGGAAAGATGAATTACAGTCCTAAACCCAGCAAAATCCCTAAGATCGGCTGGGGCACAGGGACATTTATAGAGCCTGGGGCAGTTGTCACTGTGCCCTACCCCACGGTTCTTCCCTCTCCCCAGGTTTGGTGGAGCTGACCTAAAGTAGACCTCCCTACCTACTGAACTTTCTCTGTGAAACAGAATCACACATCACCCAACCTGCTGAGGCTACACTGGGTGTCCCCTGCTGTTGCTTTTGTTTTTTAAATATGAGATCCAGTGACATGCAGAAATGTTAAGCACCTTTCCAAACAATTTTCACCAAGGAGTGACATTTGAACCTGGGTTTAATTTCCAGGCAGGCAAACAGGTACTTCAGTCTTCAAAAAGAAAATAGCGTGGGATCTGCAAAATCATCATATCAGATTTTATCCCATCTTCTTATGAGCAATTCTGTGCTACGTACATGGCAAGAAGTATATTTAACACACAGTAGTAAACACGGGAACACATGCACATACAACAGAGATTTTCTAATCATGCCTTCATAGGTAAAACAAAATTTCATTTCTAAAATGCATGTATTCTAATTCTGATCATTTACATATAGTTCACAGCTTAAAATCAAGGCAATTTTTAAATCCCCCAACAAAAAGATTCAAAAAACATAACACAAAATAACAGCTCACTGAGCCCAATGTTTATAGGCAAATACCATCAGCAGCAGCACCAACCTTGCATAAATGTTCTAATGCTCTTATTTCCAAGGCCAGTATTAATGATGAAGCCATGTTCTGGCCCATCTGTTATTTTGTATTTCAACAGCTTGTGTGGACTATCTTGATCTTCTGCCTTTAGTGACTTGTTAGTGATCAGGAAGCCTAGGTGCCCAGTTGGAAGCCTTCTTAGAGTAGGGGCACCCTTGTTCACCACTAATTGTGGCACCCTGTTGTCCAGTGCCCTGATCAGAATCCTCATCATCTGGGGTTGATAGATCTCCCTGGTAGTGTCAGGGAAAACATAAAAGTCTGTGTGGGTCCCATCAGTCAAAGAGAAGGAGAAACTATCCTGGCTGGTTTCTGTACCATCGTGTCTGTAGCTGATAAGATTCTCATTCAAGTCATGTTTGCTGAAGCTGGTGACTGGGTAGCTGTTGTTGTACAAAATCTGCCCATGCACTGGAACCTGAGTGACCGTGAATAAGAGTAAATAGTCAGGCGTATCCCCATCTTCCACGGTCAGCTCAAAAGGGGTGATCAGCCTGGTCTCCCCTTCCTCAACAGCCAGGTCACCAATAGTTAGAATTGGTTTTTTATTGTCCACATCTGTGATGAAGACCCTGAAGGTACGGAAGACTGGGTTATCCCCATCTGTCACTTCAAACTCAAAACTGTCCATCTTTACCTCATCCTTTGCAGTGTGAATATAGTAAATCTTGTTGCCAGCAAGTTGGAGTTGAGTAAAGGAAACAACAGGCACTCCAGGACTGTCTGAATTCTCTAGATGGCCCCGGCTTGGGGATCGAGTGACACTGAAACGCAAATTTTCATCAGGACTGTTAGCGTCACTTGTGCTGAGCAGATCCGTTGTGAGTGTCACCTTTCCACCTTCTTTCAGAGTTACACCCTTGTTGATCACCTCAGGGAAGACCATATCAATGCTGCCTATACTAATATAGAAGTACCTGTCTATCAAAGCATTAGTACCATCAGTAACATCAAATTTCATCAGGTCACGCACTCCATGTAGGCCGGTATGAACATAGCGGATAAAACCCTGGTCTAAATCACCTTGTGTGAAGTTTGTGCCTTGTGTAATGTTGCACAGCACTTCCTCTTGTCTGTTCAGATACTGCAAGAAACCCTGTGCAGGTGTCAAACGGATGACATAAGCAAGGCTCTTGTCCTCTGAATCAATGTCTGTGGCTTTAAGGTCTCGGCTAGAGATGACCTTTGACTTACCAATCTCTACTTCCAGACCATTGTTAACTGCCATCCTGGGGGTCTCATCATCTACCAGGATCACCGTAATCAGCACATTCTGCTCCACTGTGTGGTGTCCATCAGTCAGCTGAATTTGGAAGCTATCTTCTTTCGTCTCGGAGTCATCATGTTCATACACAATGCTGGAAGCCTCCTGAATCTCCTCCAGGGTGAAGCTGTGAACAGGCACAGTGTCCGTGGATAGCTGCTGCACAATCTGCCCATGCTTAGGGGGAACAATAATAACAAAACACAGTTCATCTGGAGGCATGTCTGCATCAGCTGCATTGAGGATGAGGGTGTTGATCACCAGGCTCATCCCCTCAAGGACCACAAATTCACGTGCAAGTATCTCTGGCTTTTCATCATTGGTGGGGATGATGGCAATAGGGAAGAACTGGTGAGGTGAGAAGTTAATACCATCAGAGCACTGGAAAGTGAGTCTATCCTCCACAGGCTCCAACCCTTTGTGAATGCTCTGCACGTAGTTGACGTGGCCTAGACGCACATCTTTGATAGAAAAAGCACTAATGGCAGTACTGGCTCTAGACTTCTCAGATCCTGGAGCTGGAGATACATTCTCCAAATAGCCTGAAGTGGACTGAACTGTGACAATGCACAAGATGTCATCTGTGGGAGTATCTATGTCCACCACATCCAGCTGATCCAAGGTTAGAGTACCCTTTCCTCCCTCAAAGACACTGAGTGGCATTGCCACAACCTTCACTTCAGGTGCAATGTTGTCCACAGGCAATACAGTTACAGCCACATGCACCCAATGGACTGTGCTGCCTCCCACCACCCATTCACCAGAGAGGTCACAAATGGTGAGATTGAAGGAATCATACCTCTTTTTCAAACCAATCTCTCCACTGGTGTGAGTGTAGGCTACAGCTCCACTGATGAGGTCATGCTGGGTAAACTTTTCTGATTGCACTCCATCCACAAGGATGTCACCCAGCTTGGGTGGATCCTGCACAAGGAAGGTCAGCACCAAGCCATCTGTATCCTCAATTATACCCTGGATAAGTGATGCAGTAATTTCAGTAGCACCATTTTCTAGGACATCAATGGCTGCTGCCACTTGTCTGTGACCACCTGGGAGAGCGATACTTGGGTTTCCACCATCCACAGGCTGCACAGCAATCTTGACTGTGATTGGTACATGATGGACTCCATCACTCACCTCCAACTGAAAAGAATCACTAGCAAACTCATCGCCACTGTGCATGTAGGAAATGTGCCCACCAGCAATATCATCTAACAGAAAAGATTCCCCTCGCACCATCAGACCCTTCTCCAGGTAATGTAGATGGCCATGGTCTGGAGCTTGAGTTACAGTGAAGACAATCTGGTCTGCAGATGTGTCCTCATCTGCAACATCTAGTTGATTGCTGGTGAGAAGGAAGCTGTTTCCCTCAAGCACAGTGAAGCCTGTATTGGTGATCTGAGGTGGTTGGTTGTCCACTGGCTGCAGGAAGAGAGTAAAGACACCTGGTAGGGAATTGCCAGCAGAATCCTCTACAAGGAATGCGAATTGAACCACCCGTGGTGTGATCCCCAGCTCCTGATCTGGGGGTTGATATGCCACCTTGTGGTGGTTGACCTGGGCTTGGGTGAAACACGTAATAGCTGTCTCAGGACTGTCAGCCAACACAATCTCTCCAGTGACCACAGGATGGTTCTCATCTGTGTCAGCTGGGGGTGTCAGTAAAGTGTACTTCAGCTCTCTGTCATCTGTATCCACATCAGTGTACCGTAAATAGTGCTTCTTAAAGACAGTCAGCTGGTATTCCTGCACTATCATCTGCAGGCTAGTACCTGGGTACAGCACAGGTGGTTGGTTGTCTACTGGTTGGACTTTGACAGTGAACACGTGCTCCCCTGACTGGTTGGGGGGATCGTTATCATCCTGCAGCTGGAACACAATGTGGCCTATCACTGGGCTGGTGCTGTGAGCTCCTGTGTGTCTGAAGAACAACTTCCCATCCATGATGTCCTGCTGCAGCCATTCATTCACCACCCTCTCATATAGGCATTCATCCTCCATAAAGTGCCAGGAGGAAGAGAACTCACTCTCCAACCCTGCTCTGCTTTCTTTGTTCTCATAAGATGCTGGTTGCTCTGCCTGACGCAGAAGGAGCTCACCAAAGTGCTGGGAGCGCAGTAGGGATGCTGCTGAGTCTCCAACCAGGATAAATCGGATAGAGGTATCATCGGAGTCAATATCTGTGGCACTGAGGACAAAAGGTGAGATTTGGACAGTCTGGTGCTCACTCAGCACTAGCCCTGTATTTGCATTCAGCAGCGGTGGCTGATTGTCATCAGGCGCAATGGTGATGGGGTACAGAAATTCGACCTGGTGCTGCCCATCTGTCATGCGGAAAACAATGTTGTCACTGAAGCTGTGCTCACTGCCATCATGCTGATAAATCACCTGCCCTGCTGCCAGCTCTGCAGCAGTGAAGTACATGCGGCTAGATGGTACACCCAGTATGCTGAGCTTCCCATATTGCAGGCCCTGTGACACCCAGACCTTTACTTCTTTCAGATTGTCCTCATCACTGATCTCCAAGTTGCCAGACAGGGGCCGTGACTGGCCCTCGAAGAGCATCAGCTGTGGGCCAGTCACATGACTGAAAGTGGCCACTGGGGCCAATGTGTTCATGGGCTTTACCAGGATCACAAAAGCAAAGGGCTCTGAAGAGGCACCATCAGCGTCCAGCACTTCCATTTCTACTTGGAAAAGCCGCTCCTTGTCTGAGTCCAGGGTAGGGGGCTGGTAGGCAATCTTCAGCTCCCTCACCTCCTGCTGTGAGAAGGCAAGGAGGGGGTGGCTGCAGTCATCAGTGCTGAGCAGGAAGCCTTGCTGCCTTGGGTCACTGGGCCAGGAGGAGGTGAGATTGAAGACCAGGAGGTCTGGGGGTGTCTCCAGGTCCTCAGCAGCCAACATGTCCAGGGTTAGCGCAGTGAGCGCAAACTGGTCCACCTCCATCATTAGCAGTGCCAGGAAGCTGGGCTTGGGTGGCACGTTGTTGGCCCCTTCACGGATGTGCACCAGCACTTGGAAGTACTCCTCCTCCTCCGGGCCGGTGGCAGGCAGGACGGACACCCGCGCCGGGATGCAGTCCCGGGCGGGGGAGGTGGTGGTCGCCGTGTGCTGATAGCGGATGCCCGCTTGCAGCACAGCAGTGCATTCTCCGCTGTAGTCGGTGGACAGGGGCCGCCCCTCGGCGTCCACCAGCTGCCCGTAGGCCGGCAGACGGTCGGCGTCGGCAACCGCGAGGGGCAGCAGGGTGAGGCGGCAGCGCCGGCCGGGCTCGCCCTCTGGGAAGCCCAGCACCTTGCTGTCCATGGGAGCGCTGAGCCCCTGGAGCTTCTCCACGGGTAGGGGCAGGTTTTGGTTGAGCAGGCGCAGCTGCTGAAAAAGCACCTCCACCTCCAAGGTGAAGGGCACGACCAGGGTCCGACGGGACGAGTCGTAGCGAAGCTGAAGTCGCAAACGGTACCGGCCGGGGCTGCGGGCCCCGAAATGAGTGTAAGTCACCTGTCCGCGGGTAAAAGCGCAGGGGAAGCGCGCAGGATCCAGGGCGCCGGTGGGCCGCGGGCTCGGTCCACTACCCAGAACCGCCACGGCACACCTGTCACCCGGCTGGACCCGCAGCACCAGGTCCGCCGCCGGGTCCAGCGAGACGGAGCGGCCGATGGGGACACGTAGCCCCCGTTTGGAGACCAGGATAGCAGAGGCATCGGGCTCCACCGCCCCCTGCGCACTCATGAGCCCGAACAGCAGCAGTGCCGCCGCGGCCGGAGCCCCTCGGCGCCCCCCAGCCATGACCGGGCTGCTCCCTGTCACTCCGCGCACCGCACCGGCTACTAAAGGGCCGGGGCCCGCCCCAGGGTTGGCGGGGAAGGGACAGGGTCCTCCTCCAGCCCTGCAGCGGGAGCCGCCGCCCCTAGCCGCGGCTCCGGAGCAGGAGGTGCAGGTACGCCAGGCGCGGTGGCAAGGTGCGAACGGGGACGGCGATAAGCCCGAGAGACCTGTGTCCCAGGGCAGGCTGCCGAGGGCGAGCGATTCGAGGGAAGCAGAAAGCCTGCCCCTATCCCCGGATCCCTTCCCGGCCCCAGGCACAGCCACAATCGCTCCCTCCGGCGCTTCGACAGCAAGAGAATACGGCGAGATTAAGAGCGGAAACTAAGGAGAGGTAGATGAGGCAGGGAGCGAGGCAGACTTGGGGAGAGGTAAGTAGAGGCAAAGGGGAGCTGCACCTAAGGCGGCCGACAGCAGCCGGGCAGGCTCGACCGAGCTGTCCCGGGCGCGGACAGTGCTAATCGCGGGAGCTATCTGGTTAAAAACCCGAAATACAAGTTTCCTCTTCAGGGGAAGGCGAATTCAGCGAGGAGAAGAGCAGATACAGAACTTTAAAGCAACACGACTATCCCCTCCCTTTGTGCTCTAGAAGGAGCTACTGATAATTGCATCTTTTCGTACAGGTAGAAGTTTTCATCCCTTCACCCCCAAACACGGCATACAGTTCATGCGGTGTGCAGCCAGGAACAAGGGGGAAATCAGCAAAACCACGCTGACTTCAGGATGTCTGGTCGCTGCTAAGCCGTTTCTCACAGCTAGAAAACTGAAAGCAGCCCAGGCAGTTTCCACTTTGCTCGAGACCATTCCTATTCAGTTTCACTTGCAGGTTCTCAGTCCTTGCTCAGGTTCTGGGATGAGGACAGCAGATAAGAACGCTACTGGATTTTAAAATCCAAAGTGGAGTACAACAGAAACTTTTTTTGTTTTTACATTTAGCTTACCATTTCATTAAAGGCACAAGTTGCTCAAAACTTTATTTACTGTTTATGATTTTTACTTTTTCAAATTCTTCAGGAAAATCTCAACAACCTACTGAGTGCCACTGTGCATGAAGATTGTTTAAACTACTCTTAACTAATATAAAATAGGATTGGGGGTTTTATTCTTAAGTATTTTGCTTGGGTTCTAGTAGAAGACTGAACTCGTGGTGTGGTTGAAACTAATGAACATTTACTGAGACTTGTTCTTTCAGGAACCTAAATATGTCCAGCTTGTTTTCCTCAAGCCAACAGTTAATTTCTGGGCAAATATAACTGGACTAATCAGCAACAAAGAAGTTGCTGAAAAATCACTTGCAGATAGAAAGGGGCTTTCAGCTCCTGATAGATTCAAAACCATTATGCCAAATTCTGTTCTTTAGTAGAACTGTTTAACCAATAATCCAAGTTACCCACCAAAACCTATGTGTGAATCTACATACACACACAAGCAAGCAACGTTCACAAAATTTGCATTTTTTCCATCCTTAATCAAATGTAGGCATTTGTCCTGTAAGGAACAGTGCCAGCACACAAGATCTGTGGAAAACTCTCACATTTAGGAGAAAAAAACCTGCAGGCAGGAGCATTTTGCCACAGAAGGGAGTAAGATGATGTAACAAGCTGTACAGACAACAAACCAGGCCCGAAGGTGGAGGGGGGAAGGGGCAGGGGGGGGAAGGGGCAGGGGGGAGAAGAATGAGGCCCTCCGGGTGCCAGAAAGAGAGATTCCCCTGCAGCTCGTGGACCCGAAGGTCAGCACCCCATTGAAAGGAATCGTGCTGAGGACTGTGGTGAGGAGATGACTCCCTGATAGAGAAGACTCACGCTGGAGAAGTTTGTGGAGGACTGTCTCCCGTGGGTGGGACCCCACGGAGCCGCAGGGGAAAGGGGGGTGGGGGGGGGGTGGGGTGTGTGTGTGTGTGTGTCTGTGTCTCTGTGTCTGTGTCTCTGTGTGTGTGTGTGTGTGTGTAATCCCCCCCCCCCCGCCCCAGCTAAGAAGGAAAACAACTTGGGAGGAATGGACTGAAAACCCCCCATTCCCTGCCCCTCTCCTCGCCGCGATGGGGGGGAAGAAGGGAGTGAATTTATGATTAAAGTCAAGTGTGCAAAGAAGGGAGGGGTGGGGGGGGGAAGTAGAAGTGTTAAGATCTGGAGGAGGAAAGCAGCTTACGAGGAATTGACTGTAACCCCACTACCCATTCCCTGCCCCTCCCCACGCCATGTTGGGGGGGGGAAGAAGGGAGTAAAATCATGAATGAAGTTTAAGTCTGCTAAGAAGGGGAGGGGTATGGGGAAGGTGCTTTAAGACCTGGCCACACTCCTCATTACCCAGCTCTGGTTCACTGGGTGTATAGTTGCAGTGTAATAAATCACATTCCTTTATTCTGTGTTGAGTCTGTTTTGCCCAATGCACTAATTGGAGAGTGACCCCTCTGTCCTTTTCTTGAATCCTAAGCCTCCCCATAGATACTTTCTCCCCTTTTCGGCTGGAAAGGGGAGTGAGCAAGCAGCTTTGGTGGGCATTTGGCCCCTAGCCAGGGCCAAACCACCACAAGCTGTTAGGATTCAAAACTAAGTCCCACAATCACCTTTCAGTTGACTTGGATGGGCTTTGAATCAATGTTAGTTATACAAGATGCTTAGAATCAAGTTCAAAGAATTGTTAAACAAAAGCAAACTTTTACTTGTTCAAGTAGCTTCGTTGTGCTTCAGACATAGCAAAGTAGCTTCTGTCCTACAGTATTATTCCAGTTAAACCCCCTCCAATATTAAAGCAAGTTACTGCTAGTGGTAGAGATCAAACAGCCAGTACAATACAGATGCTTGATATCAGGAGAAGATTCTGGAGATGTTGATTTCTTACCATGTTAATTCAGTATATAGTTGTATAACTACAACTAAAAAATGGAAGTTGCCCATTCCCCCCCTCCCCCCACCCTGTGTTCTACATACATTTTATTAATACTCCTAATCTCAAATTAGGCTCTATGATCACAGAAGAGCATAAGGCATAGCTAGGACACAGTCCAAACCTCACCGCAGCACAAAATACATGGCTACATCCTCAAGGTCTAAGTCTGGGTCATTAAAAAAAAAAAAAGCAAAGCAAAAGTGTCTTAGAGTATTCATTAAGCTGGAAAAGAACGTCTCTACCTGTTCCATTAAAGACCCAGTATATCTTCATTGAAGCATTACACTGACAAATTGTGTTTTAAAAAAGTGAAGCTAAGAAAATCCCTGAGTGCTCCCTTCTGAATAATATTTTTTTCCTTAAAAATCACACAACTACAGTTAATTTTGGATACACAAGCACTGATGCACATGTTAACCTCTAGTAACCAAGCAGGTTGACACAATCTGGCAGCTCACTGTGGCGACCCTCTGATAGGATCTCTCTGAAATCTTGGAGTTAAGATTTCAGAGCCAATTACTATGGAATCTATAACCTGCCACCCAAAACAGCAGACAGATTTTCCACAGAACTAGACCTACAGTAATCACACCAAGATCCTTTTTCACCATGACACAAATACACATGAAATCGCAATCAGAAAGATGTTTGAGTGAATACTTGCTACATAAGTGATGTGAAAGTATTTTAAAAACAGATGAGTCTTCCAAAAAACTCTAATGTTTTTTTCTCACTTTTAAAAGTGAGGATTATAAGCAAGTCTTTAAAAGCATCAGTTAAATATGTGAAAATAGACAGAGACACAATGATTGATATTTTTGCTTACCTTGGAATTTGTTGCTCAGTTGCCTCTAAATTCACTATTGGTTTTACAGCTCCAGCTTACTCCAATTTAAGTCTCCAGTCTTAATGTCTGGATCCTTCAATGGTTTAGAACAGTCCTTTCCATATAGCTTGGTTTCAAGTTTTGTTTTTGTTTTGTTTGTTTGTTTTTAAACAAATCAAGAAAATAGCCAGATACTAGCATTAGTCCACCTTTTTGTATATCACATCTTGAAGTGAGGTGAGAGCAAAGGTTTTCTTGGGTTGATCTTGGAGATATTAGTTGGAGGGAAAGGACTCTTGAAGGTAGTCAAATTAGAAAATATGAGCGAATCCTAAAATATAAACAAAGCAAAAAGAAAAGTAATTTATTGAACTAACAATGAATATAACTATTTTGCTAAATATATAACATAATCTGCTTTTTCTTCCTCTTTTAATATATTTGTTTCATTTATGAATGGCAGTATGAGATGAAGCAGTGACCAAATTAGACATCTGTCCCTCAGCCTGGAAGTAATTCTAATTCCATAGCAGTAGTGTCAGTCGAGCACTGCTCCATGAGGCTGAGCATACCAATGCTTTCACTTAACATGCTTTTGGTAGTAACAAAAGTCAGCAACAGCTCCCTTTAAAAAAAAAAACACCCTCTACCTTCAGCAGATGAGATGCCCTGGTTTGGAAGTGTCAGGGTCCTGCCCCATGTCTTATGAAAGCTTCTGCTGTGTGATGTCCTTTTCTTCCAACTACATGCCAGATGCCCAACACCCCTGTTCAGAGACTGAGAATAGCACACCAATCCATGGCAGTGCACAGCTGGGGCTTCTGCATACATAGTTGCCTTCATCTGCATGCTACCTTTGCGTTTCATTCAGGGCTTTGCCCACACCCCACAAAATTAATGTAGTGCCCACACTATCTGTCTTGTTGGAGAGGGGAAAAACCTCAATCATATGGCATTACATGATGTTAAGACATACTAAGCTATACTGTAGGATGCCACAGGGGCAAACCACACGAATGAGAGGAAGCACTTTCAGGCAGTGGAAGTGCTGCAATTTACAGCTCTCAGGGAACTAGGTACCTGAGAAGAAAATAGATTGGATCTGCAAGATCTCATACTATGAAATATATGTACCTGTTCTAGTAAAATAAGATGTTGAAATGCCTCTGCTGTACTGTCTGCAGTGCTCTCTACTGGGAACAGTTGTACTGATCATCTCTGTGTGTGTACATAAACATGGGTGCATGTTTATATATGTACAAATTTGATTTCTAAAACTTTAATAGGATAGTGTTTAATTTGTATAGTTTTATGTTTCACTTCAAATAAGTCACCATTCCACTACTAGAGATTCAACAGATGCTTAGAAGTTTTTTTTTTAATCAGTGCAGCAACTCCTCGCTTTTAAAATAATTACAGGGAAAAAAAGTATCCAAGGGGGTATTTAAATAACAATAGGACTAATAGTTTTGGCTCAAAAATCGGCTTTATGTTGAGGGATACTGGGAGCTTGCACACTTGTCCATTTATCCTTCCCCTTTCCACAATCTTTACATATGTTCACCCTTATAGGAGGCCATTCACATTAGAGTCCCATCTATACGCATGAGACGAACTCCTTACTTAACCTGATGCTTCCAGTCTTGCAAGACACAGGGATACTTTTCAAGGCCTGCTTTCCTACTTTTATTTCAAACGGACTAGATGTCATTGGATCTGAAATGGTCTTTCATGCAACGCCCCCTACCCCTGGTCAGTTGAAGCACTGGCTGACTTAAGTGATGTTAAAGCACAGGACATCCTGGGCGAAGATACACGATGAATGAAAGCAATCAAGTGTACTTCCAAGATGCATTTCATGTGAAATTTAGGGTTAAATCACAGTGTCACTATGAGGACAGAGGATCATTTACTCTACACATGGATTTAAATATCTCTGAAGTTTTTTTTAATTTATGAATAGCAAATCTTCACTTAGACTCAAGAATCTTTCAACATTGTACAAGTGAATTTGTACATTGTACAAGGCTTCAAAGACTCATAGAATGTTTTAGGTTGGAAGGGACCTTCTAAGGTCATCTAGTCCAACCCCCCTGCAGTAAGTAGGGACATCTTCACTAGATCAGGTTGCTCAGAGCCTCATCAAGCCTGACCTTGTTATTTATTTCTTTTATGGAATCCTAATCACATTTTGGACTGAGAAAGTACCATGGGTTTGGGTATTTTGGCTCTTTAGACTACTTAATTCTTTCATGTAGCATGTTACAATTTTAAGTTCCTGGGGTGCCATACTACTTATTGTTAATATGCTAAACAGTGCAGAATATGGACTTTGGAAAAGTGACTTCAGATATGCTTATCAGAAAAGTGCTTGTTATAAAGGTAATTTTAAGTATCAATTTTGTTTCCTTGGGGGAAAATAAACAGTTATAAATTAGACCTTATCTCCATAAATACAGCTTCCTTCAGGTTCCAAAGGCATTTAAATCTATTTTTTTAAGTTAGCCAGATTCCAGTTTTGTAGTATTAACACCAATGAAACAATAGATTAATTATTAAAAATAGGCAACAGATGTACAATGTTCACATCTCCTGTTAATTCCATCTGTACTATACCTATGGAAACACTTAAAATTTAAAAAGAAAAAAAGATAAATAATAGCAAATAAAATTCAATAATAACCAGCTTGATTTGTGATTTATTTCCATCAAAACACTTGCAATTATTTTACTAATCAGCCTGTTTCCATCAGGCATATACTCATACTACATGTTAGCTGGAATATTCACTTCCCAAGGTTAATTCTTTCCCATTCCTTTATTGGAATATAGAACTCCCTTCAGAGTTAATTATTCCATGGTGAGGTTCACTGTGATGGGTTTTATTGCTTTAATTAAGTGATTTCCATTTCATGATGTTCATATAATAATTTTGCATACTATTGTAAAAATACAACTAATTATTACAAAGCAGCCACGAACTTTGTGATGAAATTTCCTATGCAAACAGCGTATGACCAACTAAAGCTACATACAGGTTCTTCCTTCCATATTAACTTTGAAAATGCAAACACTAAGTAGTCCATCTATAGTATTTTCCTCATAGAGTTCTTAGATACAATTGAAAAAATGGGTGGCAGTGATATTGAAAGTGACTGAACACTATTCAATTTTTAGAAATGTCTATTCCAGTTAAACAGGGAGAAAAACAATGCTGCAGCTGCCATCCTCAGAACCTCCTTAGATCCTCTCCATCTTGCAGCTGCAGGGCACAGATGAAGCCCAGGAGCTCCCTGTGGAACACTTCAGTAGGTATTTCATACCATACTTCTCCCCTGTTCTGAAGCCAGGTAGCTTCATTGAGTTTGACTGACAAGGTAGATCAAACGAGCAGTGACACATGCAAACATCAAGGAAGCTCCCCAGGGTACAAGGCCCCTAAACTCATGGATTTGTTGTCCCTTCATTAATTTGCAGTAGCATTCTGGGATTCTAAGGTACATAGGCAGTCTGCTTGCAAACAGTTACAGATTTTAAAGAGACCAACTTTTTACTTGTGCAACCTTGAATGTTAGTTTCAGATCCAAAGTATTCTGCCCAGACAAAAACGTATT
Source organism: Laterallus jamaicensis coturniculus (assembly GCA_022605575.1). NCBI lineage: Eukaryota > Metazoa > Chordata > Aves > Gruiformes > Rallidae > Laterallus > Laterallus jamaicensis. The sequence continues at coordinate 13,032,020 of JAKCOX010000005.1, forward strand.
CTGCCACAAGGAGAGGGGGAAACAAGTCTTCAGTATCTGGTTAGAGGCTCCAGATACATCCTTGGCCAGTTCTGCCCAGTACCCCCAGAGGCAGGTTCCAATTAGTTCCTCTTCTAGGAAAGTTAACATCTCATGGACCTCACAATACTTGCTCCAGAATACAAAGGTAGAACTAGATAGCTGCACTGCAAGAGGCATATTTTGAACCAAAGTGCTTTTCAAAACAATTTGAAAACAACTAGAAACCAATGAGCATCTCCAGTGATGATCCATGAAAATAAGATTGGGGGTAAAGTCTCTAACCATTCTGACAGTCCAGAGCAGAAACAGATTTCCTTAAGAGAAAGTAAAGGCCATAAGCAGAGGCCAGACACCACTATTTCATACATTCATATTTCTATGAATATATGCAACATTCTGAAGATGTCCATTTTTTAAGATTACTTATATGAAAATGTAGTGAGATCCCAATGGTTATGTGCACCTTTGAATAAGTACAGAAACATGAACTGGTCTTCTTTTTTTCTTCTCATTCAAGTTTCAAAAACATTTTGGTGTACACACACTTCATCTGTGTGATTTCTGCTGCCCAAGTAGCTACCCAGGCACATTTCCCAAGTGTATGGCACAGGTTTCCTTCCCTCCTCCATGCTGCAGGTGATCCCTCTGTGACATTTCCTGATTTTATAGGAGATATATAGACAAGCTTCTGCCCAGGTAGGTCAGGTAACTAATTTATCTAATAGTACTCTACTGCCTATAATTTTCATTCCCAAGTAAATTCCAAGCAACGCATTTGGTTCTTTGAAACAAATAGGCTAGTCCTGTTCTTAATACCTCTTTGCACTCTTTAGAATAACTATTAAAAGGTCAATAAGGTTGTTCACATGAGCACTCCTATCGGAGAGGATTACAAAACCTGAGATCTGCTTATGTAGACTAGTCAGCCTTTCATGCAAGCGCCCCCACTGTAATTCAGACAGAACTGCTGACAGGAGAAGCGGCTTTAAGTCTTTCATGCACACAGAGAAGCTGCCTGTTCTCTGGGTAGCAGACAAAATTTATGGAGCAGAACAGGAGTAATGTTCACTGTAGGGATTTATTCAAGAGGTGTGACCTCCTCGCTGTCACTTGAGTAAAAGAGAAACTATGATTTCAGAATTCATCTCACCACCCATGAAAGTTGGTAGGTGTGAAAAATAGACAGGAAAGCAAGTCAACAGAAGATAAAGAAACCTTAACCTAAAGCAAATGCCATGTATCTTACCACAGAAAACCATCAATAAATTATATCCATTAAATATTTATGGATATAAAAGGGGTTTTTTAAAATTATATACAAAAAGGTTATAAGATATTGACACACCTTTCCAGACTTTGCCACTGTAAATTCTATTTCACACAAAATAAAAATGGCAGATATGCCAAATATTTTCTTAGTATTTTTACTCTAATTCATTTGAAATCATGATGATTACATAATTTAGGTCTTCCATTCCATCTTATCAGTTGGTTTTGTTTTCATTAAATCTGCATCCTCAGACCTTTACTACAAGCCCAGAAAAAAAATTCTTTATATACTCTGCTAAAGAATGGATCATTTGATAACTCTTTGCTCATCCACAATTGCTGGGAGCTAGTTCCACTCTGGAGACTTGCTCCCTATTTTTACAAAACCAAAAGCAGTTACGTAGCTCTAAGAACTGGCCATTTTTCATATTTTAAAGAAGAAAATGAAATGATTTTTCTGTAATATTGTATGGCTGATGGATTAAAAGAAGACTACATACAGTAAGAGTGGTGAGATTGGTCAGGAGTCCTAGAAAGCTGAAATCAAGTTGACGTCCTGGTTGATTTTAAAGAACAACTATTTTCACTCTATAATGTTACATTTTAATGCTATTACTCTTTTTAAAAGTGTAACCTAAACTTAAGAATTGGAGCTGTATCTGTCCCTGAATATTCCTGAACCCTGTAGCAACTATTAAAACTTTTCTTATTTTGATGAATAAATTTGGAAGTCACATACACAAATTAAAAGCAAACCCAACATTTCAATATTCTACTAGGAATGGACCTGAAGTTGTCCTGTATTTATCAGAGTTTTTCCACACAGGGTTTTCTTCAAGAATGTACTGGGGATTTTTGTTGTGATGTGCAGCTACATCGATGCAATGATCCATCTGCTTAGGAGCGAGGAAACCAGATGCTACCAGACTTATCTGCACCATCTGCTCTGACGCAGGTATCAGAGGATCTAAGTTCAAATTCTAGCTGGTTTATGTTAAATATAAAGAGGATTTAGTTGGCTCCTAGTCAGTGATGCCATTTGTTCTAGGGACTCTCATACTCCAATATTCAAGGGATCTGATCCACATCTTTCTTTCAGACAAATCTCCTTGTGTTTCTTGAAAAAATAAATAGTAGCACATTGTTAAATCACAGCAGTACTTCCCTGAAATTCCTATTCGGTGAAGTGAGAAATAGTTCCTACTTGTTCAGCTTCCCTGTAAAGCAGAAGGAATACTGAAAAATAATCCTCTTTTTCATCACCAAAAAGTACCTCTACCCATATGTCATCTTTAAAAGATTCTAGAGTTAGTCATCTTCTTACTGCACTGTTTCTATTTGTGCTAAATGAGAAAGTTGTTCAGATTCATGGGACAACTGAGACCAAATGTAGGCGCTTGCAATATTACATAGCCACTCAAGACAACCCAGAGGGGAAGAGAATAAAAGCAATCAAACCACTTTTCAGGGCTGATGAGTGAAGTAAGGCTAGACCAGGGTTCACCCAGAGGTTTTGCTTGTTTTCTTTTTTGACAAAGAGGCTCTCTTCCAAAGGAAAGCACTGATTTGACAGGTAAAAAAACAGCATTTCAGCACAGGCCTCTACTTCAGTGGTATGAAGTACATACTTAATGATGCAGAGAGCACTCTCAGTGGAACCCACCAGCTCCAGGCAGGACTCAGGAGACCGGTTCAAGCCTGGGCTCCAGGCAACACAGCTTCGTGGGAGGATGCTGCCAAAAAGGAAGTCAGTTGTACATGTCCCTCAGGCAGGCTAGAGCAAAAGGCAAAGTGGGCACTTGAATACTAGTCTCCCACAGCCCAAATTAATACCTAGGCTAGACTAGATCAAGTGAATCCACACCCTTGGAGAATCTCAGGTTACCCTTAACATAGCACAAATCTTACTGAGACTTTTCCCTCGTTTGACATGGCAGCATGCAGTTCCTTGTCTACTGTGGTAGAGGTAGGTCTACTCACTGTAGAGAAGCAGCAAGAGACTTGAAAAATTCACTTGTTCCATGGCCTAAATTTGAGAAAGCAGTTTCTGACTTTAGTATTTTTAGAAGGTTAAGCCTATAAAAACAACCAAAGAATATATACAGAAATGAATTAATATGAATGTCTACAGTAGGATGTTTAGGCAGCTTGCACATGTACCCAAATTACCCCTTACACATTCCAAAGCATAGTACAGATGTTGCATACATCACTACTGAGCAGCATCTTTCTAAAGAGCACATGAAGAAGAAATAACTAATGCCTTGTCTTTCCACCCTGCCTGTCCAAGAAGAGAGTCACCTGTGCCTTGTAATCTCTGACTTCTCACACACATTCATCTTACGCAATCATTCTGCTATTAACATGAACTAGCACAATGTAAAGGCTAGGCAACTTAGTGAAGAGGACGACTATTTACAGTAAGTTAAACATATACAAGGCTAAAAAAGGAAATACCAAAAGAAAGAGAGGGAAAGAGCTCTCCCATTGGAGCATGAAACTCCTTTTAAGCAGTTTTGCTTAGGTGGCAGCACCACCACTCACTGATCAAAGCATCCCATATAAGACATTATACACAAAACTCAGAATTCTTCTCCCACAATTCCCAACTATGCACGGAATGCAAGAAGGAGCCTCCAGCTAAAGTAGAAGGACATCTTTCAATCCATCACTTTAGCACTATGTTGCTAATCAGTCAGTATAGAAATAATTGACTGTAGATAGTAGTCAATATACATATATCGGCTCTATAGAGTGAGGCAGTAATAAAGCAAGAGATCGATCAGATGTTACAGGCATTGTACAAGCCTCCCACAACAGTCCCTTGTCTGGATTAGACACCATCAATAGAACAATAACAACTCATACCTACCAGTAGTCCCTCAAACAACACATAGTTCTAACTCTAATTGCCAATTTGGTCTCCAATTTTTAATAAAAAAATTAAAGACCAAAGACCTTTACAAGTGCTTCCAACTGACTGACTTCTAATATATTTCAGCAATGCTCTAGAGGCTAGCATTTGGCAGTGTAATTTCCTAACATGGATGTTGCCGTATTTCGTTGCTCTAGGCTGTCTCAAAAATACATTGAGTCCAACACTACAGAGGTAGCAATCACTTCCTTCTGAATTGCTTTTCTTCTCATATCAAAAAAACTCATGTTTAAGATTATTTTTAAGTTTGATGGTTCATGGTCTACAAGCCAACATTAGTGCTTTATGTTGCATACACACATATGCAAAACTGCCCTGAAAGCTACCTCTAGATTTTTGTATATCTTACCAGAACTCGGTGTAAACTTAGAACTCTGTTCCACTCAAAATTATTGTAACAGTTGGTCTCAGATTTTTCAAGAATCCTATTCTATTATTCTGCCACACTGTACTGAAGTTGGTAAGTACTGGGAAATACAAAGCACTAAATATTAGAGTTTTCACACTAGGCATTGAGACTGTTTAAGAGAAAACAGTCTGAGCTTTAGTAAGAAATCTGAGCTTTAGTAAGAAATCAGAGCTTTCTGATTTCTTTAGTAAGAAATCGGAAAGTCTGCTAGGCTAATATGAAAATCCTCATTAACACCATGTTGTGGCAGCTAAGGATGCCACCCGATAACCAGGACGCTCATGGCAGCTTCAGCCCAAGAACGCTTTTCTTCCAACCGGAGGGATTATTTTATTATTTTTATTCTAAATTTGGAATACTTTTTCAAGACTAATTGGTACAGTTTAATGGATGAGCTATTAAGTTGAATAGATTTCACTAATATACTTTATATTGCCAGTTATTTTGGGTTTGCATGGCAAGTGTTTGGTGGTTATACAACATAGCAAATTTATAATCATCTAGTAAGATTTGGCTATTGACATTACTAGTGCTTGTTATGTCATTCTTATCTAAGCTCTCTATTTATCAATTCCAGACCTCACTAAATAAACTGCTTAATTAGCTTGAGACAGAAATGATCATCATACATCTTCAGAAGGCACTCCTTTGGATAAGAACAAGGAGTTTATGGATCATACTTGATAACAGTTTCCAAGGTCACCCCAGGGGCTCACAGGCAGCCTGAACACACATGAGCAATCAAGGGCTTAAGCGGGACTGGCTGTGCAGAGGTACAGCAGCAAACACAAGGTGCCTGATGTATAATCAAGGTTAGCACAAACAGGTAAGAAACTCTCAGGAGGTATAATATACTATCACTGCATTAAATTTTAAATAAAACTACAACCAACTTTGATTATTCTTTCCCTCCTTCAGCCAGCCTTACACACCCTCAGGCACTCAGACCCAACCAAATTGTATTTATGTCTACAATCCTAGAGTCACTATAGCCCATGAAAAGTAATTCTCCCACTCACACCATAACAAAGTTGGGGAAAAAGTTATCACTTACAGCTTGAATCTTAGTTGATGCTTTAAAACTTTTTTTAATAGTCACATATAATAGTTTTCATTTAAGTAGTAATATACAAATATATTCACCATGCCTGCAAAACAAAAATACTGCCTTAACCCTGGTAACAGCTCAATCTAAGAGATAACTGCTAACTGATGTAACAGGTGGAGAGTATGCCTCCTCTGTTGGTACCACTGAGGTACCATGTGACATGTACCTCATGACATGCCACATGAACAGTTGAATCTAAAATGCCATGTGATATTACAGCCATATTCTGATTTTAATACAAAACAGAAGCCAAGCAAGTAACAAAAAAATTAGGACTAATATAAGAAATACTCAGCTGGGTTATCAGTAAAAGAAAACTTCCCAAGTTTAGAATGCAAATGGATAAAAATGTACTACTACTATTCAAACCCATAGAAAGAAGAGCTGCCTACCTCTACAGCTGGTAACATTTTCACAGGCTTGCCAGGACTTGTTTTCCCACAGTCTAACGTGAGCTCTGCATACTAAACCAGTGACCTCTGCAAACCACTGCTTAAAGGTCTCTTATTCCTGTCAGGTGTTATGCACAGGTGTTGCTCAGCTGACCTGCTTGGCACATTCTTCACTGGCACCTGGGGAAGGTGCTGCCCAGCCGCTTAGTTCAATGGAGTCACCACATACATGAAACTGCCCCATTGCTCTGAGTTTGCAAGTAGAGAATAAATAAGAAAAGAAATAACTTTTTTATCTAAACTATGTAATTTCCTTGGGGTTTTGGTTTGGGTTTTTTTGGGTTTTTTTTTTAAGCTTATAGCTTTTTGAAGGAAGAGGCTTAACAGCAAAGCCTTCTGTAATTTGTAGCTGCTTCGAAGGCATAAAAGGAGGTTTTACATCACAGAACCAATCACATTATCACAAAGAGCCCATCACAAAGACATTATTCTAAGTCTCCCATTACAAACACTGAAGTCCTTTATTTTAAAAAAACCCCAAAAACTAACCTCTCCCAAAACTCTGAAGTAAATCTCTCATAATCCACACATATGCAGGAGGAGCTATAGGGTTTGTGTGTGTAAATAGTTTGTCTTTTCCACTAACATGAATTCTTGCAACTTTGCTCCCCCAGATTCCCTCACAGCTGGCCATCGTGTTTGCCTTTTTCAGGACCTTATTGACTGACCTACTGTCACCCATTTGAAGCCAGCAATGTTACTCTGTCAGAACAGGCACAGGTGCAACACAGATCCAGTACCCTCTCAGGGCCTCTCCACCCTATGATGCTACCAACAGTCCAGAAAACACACTCAAGCTCCCATGAATATTGTCATTAGTTCCAAGGCAAGAAAGGTCACTAAAATTACCTGGAAAAAAATATTTTAAAACCTGTAATTGCTTATTAATTGCTTCAGTTTCTCTGAAGATATCTTAGGGATTTTAATCATCTTTGCCTATAAGGAAAATATGTCGATGTTTAAATCCAGCTTCAGTATACTTTACATAATTTGAGAATAAATTTGGCCTTTGAATGGACATTGATACCTCCACGTAACAGCAATACAATAGAAGTATCCCTCTACAAACTCAAACTATCTACCAGTAAGAAAAATAAACAGGCAAGTTAAAAAAGGAAGTGTTAGAATTTGGCTGACAGATTACATGGATGTGATCCATGTAACCTATGAGTTTGGAGATGTAATAATGTGGTATAAAGTCTTCTGCTGCAGATACGATGTTTAAAATTAAACATTTTCCTCATTCTCGGAGAATGGCTACTCACCATCTTTCCAAAAAGTGAACTATTTTTTTAATCTTTAGTATTTCTAAATGATAATTCATTTGTTTTAGTTATCACCATACTTCCAAAACTAAAAAGGAAACATTGGTAGGGAGCTACATACAGTGTATGCCTGTTTGTGTAAGTGAAGGCACTGTCCCCTTTTCACTCCCACCACCCCCAAAATCAGAAGCTCCTTTCCTCCTGGTCCATTTTCTCATAGAAAACACTCAAAATTCTGAGACATGTTACTGATTGTGTGGTCTGCTCTGTAATCTCTTACATGTGGGCATTGACAACGTTTTGCTTTAAACCAGCCTCATCTAGAAGGATCAGCATGATTTACACAGGTAAGGAGAGCCAGCATGCAGATTCAAGTAACATTGCTTATTTAAGAACACTCTATTGGCAATACACCTAAAAGTATTTGATTAATCTTTTTCTCCTTGACATGCTCTCTATATGGGAGCAATACATAATCTCCTGTTTCCAGATACTTCCTGGATGTCTGGCTACTTCACCCTCACAATTGACTCACTTGCTTCTATTTTTAATGTATGGCTGTAACACATCCTACTTGTGTCTAATCTCTTCTCAGATAGTCAGTGGGTCCAGCTACATAACTTGAAAATTTCTGCAGAAGAGGCAAAGCTCTAAAATCCTTTCTTCCTGTCTGAAGTCCTGCCATTCATAGCTCTCCCAGCTTTAAAACAATACCATAATCCATGGTCATAGTACTCAGCAAAAAAACCCCAGCATGATTGATTACAAGAAGGGAACAAATATCAAGTTACTTCATACTTAAATGGCAATTCAATATGAAGCACAATGGCATCTGGTTGCCTTGAAAATCTGTCTGCACAGCTAGTGAAGCAGGTAAATAAAGCAAAGCCCAACCAATTCACTAAAGCTCTGAACTTAGAGTAACACACACACACACACTTCTGCAGCTAGCCTTTCAGCCAGGTACAAGGGTAGGGAAACACAGCTGCTTAACACGTAGAAACAAGGCAGAGACTTGGGCAGGCTGCTTTCTGAAAATGTCAGAGGGAGGTAACCAGTGCTGGCTGCCTGGGGAGAAAGTCTCATTTCATTCCAGGGAATCCAACCAATATCCTTTTTGCTTGAATATGGTGCAATGAAGCACATTCCTGAGTTCTGTGGGTTGCTCTCATGTCAACAAAATAAAAAAAAGAAAACTAGAATGTGACATCAGATATAAGACCTATGAACAACATTGTGAAATATCACTATGTGGCCTCCATATATTTATAAACTCACTTGTAGGATGGCTCTTCAGACTTAATTGTCTGGGCCACTCCAAACAGTATTATTTGAAGATGGTTCATAAGTTGCTTACAGATCTTTAATGTCACAGGTCTATTTTCAAAATATACAAAAGGAGACAGTGTAAAGGCTGAAATATCAGCCCTAAACTTCCTCTTCCTGTCTGTGCCTAAGCATGATCAAGTGCAGGCATACACCTGAATATACAGGCACAATGAAATAAAGGAGGGGGTTTCAGTCCTTATCCTGATTTCATGGGATTTTTTGCAACTTAAGACAGGCTTCTAAGCTTGCTTTTCTTCATAGTCTTCTGAGGCAATGAAGTTAATGCTAGGTACATAGAAGAAAGAAAGGGAAGGTCCTACTCCACTTCACTGACGAGATTACCAGGGATTGATCTCCCCATTTACTAGTCAGATGATCAAACAGCACCTCTTTAACATATTGATCATCCATTTAAATGAAAAGTCAACTCCTTTAATGAGATTCAAAGAACAAGGGTCCTTCAGACAGTCCTTCATTTATTATATACCCACAAAAAAAACAGGGTGGCTTTTCTCTAAAATATAAGAAAAATTAATCTCAAGAAAATGCGTAAATTAAATTTCTGCTCTAGATGCATCATGGGATTCAAAGCATTCATTCAAGCATCTAAAATTAAAATGCAACAGCAACCACACGAAAACCTCCCCACCTTTCTCATCTCCCATTTCATACAGATAGACAGGGACAGCAAGCTGCTCACAGATCCAGTCCTACTTCTCAAACTGCGTTTCCTCTTTCTGGACAGGGAAGGTGTCAGAAGGCTCATCCCACTGGAGCTGCTGGCTGGGGAGCTGAGCCCCATGGCTGCATGAGGGCAGCAGTGCGAGCCTGGCTCGTAGCTGTCATTTCTCACTGACTGGGCTGCACTGGACTCGCCCTCTGCCCCAGCCTGTCATACTGACTTCTAGCAGAGGTATGAGAAGGAGAGAGACTCTTTTACTCTCTCAATATCACCGCGCTTTCATTAAGATGCTGCACTACAATATTTGTGAACAGAAAATGAAAAAAAATAATCAGAAGGGAGGAAACAGAACCACTCACTGCTTCTCACAGCCTTTTCTTCTCCACATGCATTAGTACAACTGCTCACTTTAGCTCGAGTCCCAGGTTTCTCCTCTGGTTTTTAGAGGAGGGGGAAAAATATTAATTAATAAGGCCCAAATCCATAGGACTAAAGTAATCCAGACCCTTTGAGAAATCAGGCTAAAATTCTCATTGCCAATACACGCCTCATAGCACCTTTGTCTCGTTGAGAGGCCAAATTGGGCTGTCTGCTTTGAGAAACTGTCACTGAAATATACTATGTCAGGCAACAAGTCTTTAAAAATAGTATACAGAAGCAACAAGCATCAGCTTCATTGCCAAGTCCAAATCCCTGCCAAGACAGGAAATAAAAACCAAACTTCTTCCCTTTCCACTGCCTACCTTCCTGAGTCCACAACATACAAGACTTGGCTGTGACAAATGCAGTGAAACACAATTAAGAATGTTTCTACAAAAGGTCATTTTAATTTGTTTGTTTCATCAACAAATGTTCATTTTAGGATGAAATTCAGTGAATTTGATGTGTATGAAGGACAATTTATGAACAGCATTTTAGACCTGAACTCCCTGGAAGCTCAGTTTCCCTCAGAAGAAATACTTACTGACTGGCAATATGTGAACTGCAGTTAAGGGTGATTGCACAGTATGTTCTAATTAAACAAACAAACAAACAAGCAGTTGTCACTCACAAATGGGGTGTTATCTGGTAACACCCCAGAGGCCTGGAAAGACCTCCGATCCTCTTTTCCCTTCCTCCTCTTTCAAACAATAATCCAACAATTTTGGAATAGTAGAGAAAAAAAAATTATATTACATCTTATTAATCTTATAACTTCAGATATTTGTGTATTCAGCTTCCTACTCCTTAGAATTAATTTGGTTTCTCCCTCAGTAGTAATTCACTATATAGATAAAAATAGCTCTGAGTAGGGCAATAGCTTTTCAGCTGTTATTAAAAGAGTTCTTACACTAGGAAGTAGTTCTCTGAAACGTTGCACAACAGCACAACAGATGCTCATGAGCTGTGTTTGAAAAATTCAAACACAAAAGCCAGAAAGGAAACAGGATTTTATTATCTGCATAAAAATAAATCTAAATTCTTATGGTTATTTATTGTGAAATTAAAAACAATTAAAGGTTTCACAAAATACAAATTTGGACACCTTACAACTAACCTCTGTTGCTCAAATAGTTTATCAATTGCACCAGACAACTCAAAACACCTCAAGAGTCTCAAGCCAAAGATTACACCCTTGTGTGAAGGAATGATACTGTACTTCTAAGTACAGTACTTCTCTAAGTGTTATTTCCTGACAGCAGATTTACAGTTTCTTGTGAGTAATTGTTATTGACAATATCTCAGTGGATTTGTTTGGCATCTGGTTCTCATTCAGCTTTACCTTAATGGCTGTTCCAAAAGGGTTGTTGAGGATCTGATATTCCTTGCTAGTCTCTTACTGTTTACAGGCACTGCACCTGATCTATTGATGCCTTGGTTAACATGTTTTACATCTATTTCCTTACTTTAAAACTTTGTATATCATTCTTACCCTGCCTCACTTCCCTCATCCCTGATGATGTAAGTTTGACTGGTTTATCTCACATCTGAAGTTGTTTCAGGTTCTGCTCGAAATCACAGTGAAATCCCCAACGATTCTGGCCGTTCGGACTCATACATTATGGCCATTCCTTCTTTGCTGCCTAACATCTCACATAGCTTTCTGGGACCATTCCAGTAACTTTCCTTTCTAGAGCCTTTTGTATTTTTTAAAGGTCTTTAGAGGATGAACTTTCGACCAGTGGTTATTAATGGGTATCAGCTATACATGATGAATTTTCTAAGCTGGAAAGTATCCAAGCTTCATACGTCACTGAAACTGAAGTACATACTGTACAGCACACTCTGCCAATGAAGTACTCTGAAAAAAAGCCAGTAAGCACCACGAACCTAACCCTGCCTGCATAAGTGTATTCTATACCATGATCACAAAAATGTTACTATTTTAAAAGATATAATATTTCTTTGTTAAATTATCTTGAGACACTAGACATCAAGCTCATTTTTTAACATGCAATAATAAACTCATATAATTAAAATACCTGTTGATAGCTTCATTTACATTTTCCCCCATGGTAATGCTTCTTCATTATAAAAAAAATACCGTAAGATTTTAACTATAGTTTATAGCAGCACTACTTCAAAATAAGATAGTCTGTTATCGTTTAAGTTTAGAGACTGTTAGACCTTCTGAATATTCTCACAACTTTTTGTGGTGAACAATTTTTAACTCATTAAATATGCACTCTAATTATTAATTTTTGCACCCATGCAGCCCCCCAGGTTACATTGTTTTCTTCAGATCTGTTTGTTTGTAAAGAAGCAAGAGACTATTGCACACTGCAGGTGTCTACATTAGAGCCAGAAGGATAGAACTCCTACATTACACCAGATCAAAATCAACTATTAAAAGAGCTGTGTTGAGAGTGTCTAAGTGTAAATAAGGTACCGTAGCGCTGAATATTGGCTGATGTTTGTAAACTATTTAGTATAAAAGCAGATTCATTTTGCATTCTGAAACTAGATTGTTTAAAACAGTTTTAAGCAGTATTTCAAACAGCCATCAGATGTGAGACTTTGTTACACAGGCTAAGAATGATTTAGCCTCTAAACACCTGTTGATAGATAGAACCGGTGGGTCTCCTCCAAGGTGGGAGAATCGTGTAGCAGGAATTTGAACAGTTATCCCTCCATATATCAGAAGAGACTCTTAACCACCAGGCTAAGAAAACCTGAGAGATGATCACAATGTTTCCTCCCTTGTATTTTTCCTTCCAAAATATTTTAAGCTCTCTTATTTCACCTGCATGTGGAATAGTAATTCCTTTTGAAATTGCAAATATTTTCATGCAATAGAAATAGGATTTCCCACATAGTTTCAGGGAAATAAATTTGAGACAATGGTCTATGCTTTCATACTGCTAGTGTTTGTTGGTTGAAAAAGAACAATCTTCCTTTCCATGTCTCCTGATTCCCTCTAAATGAAGTTATGAGTACATTTTGCTTTCTGTATGCCACAGCATTGTTCCTTTCTATGCTTTAAGACAGTAGCACACAATTTAATTGCTTTCTTCCTGTAATCACAAAACAAGTATTATTACAATATTTCCATATGAGACCATGGTATGAAGAGGATACCAGTAGCTTGACAAGCATATTAATCTGGCAAAAGGACTGCTTCCAATCCAAGACTCCCAACTCCTTTCTTATTTTTTCATCATGACCCAGTGACCTATGACTAAATTAGGTCCAAAGGCCAAGCAGCCTATGAAAAGTAGTAGTTAGCTACTTGTTCTTCTGCAGCAGACTGAAGAATCCATTCAAAGGACTTCTGTAAACTACAATTAAGGGTATTTTTAAAACATTTTTCCTTGTTAAGGGTAAGAGAATAATTTTAGTAGTTGTATTTTCAATAGCTCTTTTTTTTTCTTCTTTTAAAAATAAAATGAAATTATAAGCCAATTTAATGATCATTCAACCTTTCTGGAACAAACAATAAAAAAACCAACCCCATAGTAGAAAGAAATAAAAAAATACAACAAAAATATCAAGTATCTCATTTCTCAAAGCTGACAACTGATTTTTGGAAAGGAAAATTCTGAGGGAAAACATACCAGCAGACCTAAGTATTCAAAACAAAGCAAGAAAAAGCATCATTGTCTGAAACTGCCTTTTTGATGTTTCTATTTTTCCTATGGTCTAAGAAGCCATAATATAAAAAAATGCTAGATTTTAAGGAGGTGTATTCAGTGATCTATTTAAATTATACCAGTCAACTAGTTAGAAAAGGAATTACATGAATGCTTGATTTCAGCAAACAGCTTTTCAAGGCAGCCTTATTTTTTGTTCTAAGACAGTAAATAGCTTTGGGTTTAGGTAAAACTCTTCACTGCCATGACAGGTGGCCCATCATCTTTAATTTATTTGAAAGCAGAGATAAGCTAGGGCTCCTATTTCACTGAAAGACATGGCTCAAATGGTGTTTTTAAGGTCTTCCACATTATTTGAACAATACTAACAGGTCTGGTCAGTCTGTACCTTACAAAGTGCTTCAGTCAAAGTTACACTAGGGAAAGCAACCCTGGAGTTCAGGTTTTAAATGAGTATAATTTAGAGGAAATAAATGAGTATGAAAAGAAGTTTCATGGCCATCAGGAATTACAGAGATAAAACTCTGCCAGCAAGCCAAATACCCCTAAAGCATTCAGGCATCAAACACCTGAAAATTCTTTAACCAAAAGTCAGTATTCCTGAGCAACCCACAGTATTTGCTATTTTCTACTACTTTCCATGCTGTGTGCAACTATTTGCATCTCATCAACCTTTGCAGAGAAGTTATTTACAAGCCAGTGTGAGAAAAAAACCCTATATAATTTTAAACATTAACTATTCTCAATGCAATGCTACCAAAATCCCATTATAGTTAATATCTTCTATTATTTCTTTTCTTGCTACATCAATTTTTAAGAAAACTCTAATTCCACTCCCCTGCTTTTCAGACCTATATATAGTAACTATATATTTAATGTAACTTGGAAAGTATTTTGGGATAATTTTGATTAAAAGATATTGCATCAATGCAATAAATTATCTGCATGTGTCTGGCAAAATCGACAATGTTTCCTAAACAGTGGTCTAGGTGATGATCCATTACAGCCAAATAATTCACGTTCTCTAGCACTCAAAGCCTCTTTTGGAGAGAGGGACATGAATATTTCTGAGAAAGTACAAGATATTTTTATCAGCAGTTTTCTGTAGACAGGGTTTAAGGACATTGGCAGTATTTATTGGTAGCTGGAAAAATCAGATGAGTTTCCAGGCACACAAGTATCATTTTCCTTTTTTTTTTTCCCTCCTCCAGTTGAATTATCTGGAGCTATTATCTCTACCAATAAACTTGGTCCTGACAGGTATCTTCTCTACCATTTAGACCATTCTCTTTGTTCTCATTCAGGCTTGTTGTCCAGGACTGGTGCCACACTGTTTTCCCCCCACTGGTAAACTTGGGCACATTTTCTTCTGGCTCAAGGCAGAACTCCATGTCTCTCTAAGCAGGGCTGAACAGGAGAACCATGATTAGACATGCAGCTGCCACGGACTACTACATTCTTCATTCTCCACATGGGCACCTCCTCTAAGGCTCTGTTTGCCCCAGATTGGTTGCCCACAGGAAACATTTGTTCAGATTTTGTACTCTGACATGATACAAAATTTTTTGGAAATACTACTTGGAAAAGATGGCAAGGTTAAGAATGACATCCTGAGGCCAGGAGTTTAGCAATTCCACTATTATGTTAATTCTAGGCAACATCATATTTTGAAGCAATATTTCCCCCCAATTATTACTCCATGAAATGCCAGCAGTGTGGTAATACCTGAACTAATGGTCTGAAACAAATTCACTATTTCAAGATGCTTGTCACTCTGAAAAAGCAGGTTGCAGCTGAGCTGATGCTCAGCTGAATTAAGGACACAGGATAAATACCCTCAGAGATACATGCACAGCTTCTTAGGGTAATAATTCATCAACAACCAGGTAGAGCAAGAGGTGACCTCTTCATGCCTAACTCTTCATCTGAACTAAAATACATGACTGGCAAAGGCTAATTTGCTAATGTAAGTAAAAAATTTGATTTTGCTGATTCATATGAATCAGCAAATTCAGAAGTCCTTCAATCCAAATATTTCAGGCTGCTATGCTGAAGAGATGAAGTTTCTTTGGTAATAAGATCTATTCTTTTCTCGGTCTCCCATTTTTCTTCAAGTAACAGTTAATATTCAGAACAATCCTTGGGACAGCCCATGTAATAAGAGGTCAGAAGAACAGCAAAGAAGGATCACTGAAGGGGATTCTGGAGAAGGTTACATCCCAAATGATCACTTTTCAAGGAGTTAATTAAATGTGCTTTTGTTGCAATAATGGAATTAAAGAAAAGGATTTAGTTCTTTTGATATTTGACTGTTCATAGTGTATCTTGCAGAAAATGGATTTGCTTGTCGTTGTTGCTCATTGCCAAACTACTGCAGCTACCAGAAAAGCAGCAATAAAATCTTGGTGGCTGTGCTCTCCCCTTCAGTAAACAGCTGTACATTTTTTTACTGTACTCTAAGAAGTTGCAGGAAGTGAGTGTTGTTTGTTGTCCTGGCAATACTGCATATTGCTGTGGCCAGAAATCTAAGCTGTCTTAGTGGTGCTGAAAACTGTAAAATAATTGTTTGTTTTGGTTTGATTTTAACACTTTTCCTGGGGCCATTCTGCCACCTGGCTACAGCTGAACAGAACTGTAGAGAATACTATTGCCATTTACTAAAGCTAATTATGTTATACACATGAAAATAACTAGTTGATGCTGCCATCCTATATATATTCTTTATCTATATCTTGTCAGGAACACATTAATAGAAGTTTTAGTTGATTGATAGAAAAGATGCAACTGAGAAAAGTTGCTGCAATAATTTGTTGGGTGGAACCTCACCTGAGCCATTCACAGGTGCCTCACCTGAGCAACTCTCACAGCTACCAACTTTGACAGCTGTCAGGTTCTTCAGCTTGAGAATGTTCTGTTTGATGGCTGGGAGTTGCTCTTCTGCTCACTTCTAAGTGCCTTTATATTCACCATGTGAAGAAACATCTTGCCATTCCACTGCCTCTCAAAAAAAAACTTAAAAATCCTTCCTTCACACTCTGTGGGAGGCATGACTGACCCAAGTATGTAAAAGGAGACAATCTACGTTGGTAAGCTGAGTCATTTCCTAACCCTGTAAAGTGAAGAAACACCCCATTTTTTTCTCATATTTTCAAGACTTCGTAGGAAAACTTGGCCACTCCTGTTTTTTACCCAAGAAATCTTTTGCAAAGATCTTATCTAAACATCATCTAAGTTAACTAAGTCTCTAATTACATCTGCTGCATTTCACTACTTTTTCTATAGGAATCAGTACGTAGAACTGCAGCAGCCTTCTACAGCCATGAGGACAGTCATACAGATATGTTTATAGACAGCAGCTGCTACTAGTGGCACCCAAGGTTTGCTGGCATTTCCTCATGAGGCTATTTAGATAGTGCCTGGCCAGTAGCTGTTCAAAAGGCTGGCAGAATACACTTTTATTTTAAGTGATGGTTGTGCCCTGTTTCTTTAGGTAATCTGGCTGCTTTCGGAGAAGGTACTTCATGGACCTTGAACACTGACCTGCCTGTGGTTCTTTGTGTTTATCACTGTTCATTGCCATTAGCAATGCAATCGGAATCTTCAGGCTGGCTTGTTTAGGTTACTTGATGATGTCTCAATGGAAGGGACAGCTGAATCTTAGGAGTACCTGACACAACCTGTGACATCAGTGATCAAAATAGTTCATACACTTACAGAAAAGCAGTGACAAATATGGATTACCACCCCAAATTCTAGTAAATCTTCTTTGTAGTACTCATTTTTAAATAAAGGCTCTGTAATGGTGTTGGATGATCAGTTTAGTTTTCAGAACTTACACTTTAGTGAAACTGAGGGACTTTGTGCATACCAATATTTTCTATTCCATCCTGACACTGCATCACTGTTCCACCTTGTGTTCACACTTTTGGACTTGATAAGCACTTGTTCCCCTTCCCTTTCTCCTAAGTAGGAATAAACTTCACCAAACCTTTTGCTGGCGCAAGGTACCATCCTTGCAACACCCTCCTGATGACCCTGAGATCTAGACAGCACAGGTAAATGTGCAAGCTAGTGCACTGTGAGCACATCATGATCACAGCTTCCTTGGAAGTCACTGGGAGTTTATCTTGAAAGGAGCAGGGCAAGGATTAGCTGACACAGATTCAAGCAGGTAACTCACTTCAGTAGTCAGTGCTGGAACATACTAACTTCAGAAATAATTTCACAAGCACGCTTGCATTTGAAATTGGAATTTTTGTAAATGCAATATGTTGATTTGCATATTTAAAATCTAATCCCTGAAGGGATTGATCCCAGGAGTCTGAAGTGACTTGAGTTATATTTGCCTGGGAAAGTATACGGTCCTTCTATAAAACAGGTAAATTGTGCTGTGATTCATCCTTGTATCTCCTGTGGTGACTGATAGGTAACCTGCTTCAGGAAGCCTCCCTGGAAATGCTAAATCTTTACAAATGTTGATTTTGAATAGTTTATTCTATTAACATCCAATCCAGACCCGTGATGCCTGTGATGCTTTTGAGAGAAAGGAGAAGAGATGAGGAAAGAAGGTAATACCAATTTCTATCTCCTAAACAGGTCTGTACCAAAGGACAGGTTGCAGTCACAGGTCTTTAAAGATTGCCAAGCCTGGCAATGACTTAACAGCTTTTTTATTATTCGGAGAAGGCAGCCTGAATGCAAGTAACTTAAGCTTTCACAGAAGCTGCACGACTGAGTGCTTAGTTGATTGAGAAACTGAACTCATTTCAGAGTTGTTGTTATGGCCACCTGACACAATGTGACATGAAAAACATTCTTAAATGCTGGCAAAAATTTTTCACTTATGACAGAGTGAAGACATAAGAGCTGTATGAAACCCAGTAAGAAAAGAGGAGTCTGCATCAGGTTGTTTTAAGTTAGGAAACTTGGTAACACAAAACTTGAGAACAAAGCATAGGACACGTGCAATTACTGCACAGTTCAACAGACTCCTGCCTGCATGAGTTTATCAAGTTACACTGGGAACTAACATTTAGAAACAGCTTACTGAGCAAATTTTGTACATGAATTCTTTGGTCTAATATGCTGGCCACTTTGTAATGGAGTTTGCATCTATGATGGAGGAATGCTTAAAATGAAGAGACAGTTGACCAAAGCACTTGTATCTTTCAAAGCCTCAGAAGCAGTATACCTTCATTAATTACTCACTTATCTGTTTTATAATTGTATTGTGCTTTTGAGTAACATCTTATTCTTAGGGTCTGTTTGACTTCCTGAGGTGCATGTTCATCACACAGTGAAACTTACGTATTGCATACAACATTTGTTTTGTTTCTTTTACCATGTCTTAAATCATGACATGTTTAGAGTTCAAGAATTGAGAAGTATAAATCTACTCCCAGAAGTTTTACATTATATACTAGTGTCAGTTCAAATTTCCCAGCCATAAAAATAGGCAATCCTGTAAAACTGGGTTAAGATCCCATAATACCCTTTACAACCTATTTCTAGCCTTCTGACCTCAAACTAGGAATACGCACGGCACAACAGGAAACAACGTGGAAGAAACCTTACAACATTCTAGTTGTGATTTTGTCTACATTTTGAGTCAGAAGTTTTGAAAATTGGCAAAATAAACAGCTACAAACCTGTGAATACTGGATTGCTGTCCTTCACATCTTCACATCCAAATCCCTATAACGGCAAGTCAGGACTGCCTTGGCAGTTCCCCCTGGATAAGCCTTCTATAACATCCAAAGCACTTTACAAGAAACACTCCCTCCCTCTGGTCCTTGGAGTTCAAAAAATGCTCTGTCCCTATTGTCCGATAGGATTTCCAGACAATTGAATGCCACACCTTACTTCCCTCACAGGCATCTTTTCAGCATGCACAAATTTTTCATCTGTTTCTCATGGAGAAATGAAAACTCTGTCAAGGAGAAATTGTCCACATATGAAACACGCAACTGAAAGAGTAAAACTGAAACAGAAGGAAAAACGACTAAAATAACAAAGGAGGAAATAATATACAAGGGAACAATTATTTTAAAAAACTTTTTTCCTCTAACCCTATTCTCACAGCTCAAAGATTGGCAAGGCAATAATAAGTTTTATGTAGTCATATATAGTTCAGAATTATTGTCATAACATTAGTATGCCTAAGTATTTACTGCCAATAGCTTTCCAGTTCACACCTTGAGCATTTCCACTGTGAGCTGTGAAACACCATAAGGTCCTATCACAAAGGCCTGCTGCATTTAAAACTCACACCATGTATTCAGCTGTAGGTATGTGTATGGGGGCAAGAAGAAAAGATGACGCAAAAGAGCAAAGCCATGAAAATGCTTTGTTCTTTAAACACATTTTTTGGAGATACTGTCTATTGCGTACTGTCATGGAATTATTGACCTACTAGTTAAACTGAAGCAGCCCTAAGACACTTGGCTTTTTGTGTTCTCCACCTTTGCAAGGATGGAAAATATCCGTATTCCTTCTATAATCTCTAAAATATGGTCATATATTAAACGCACTCAAATTAGAACTGTTCTCCCAGTACTGTATAGTCTATATATTTCCATATATTTCTTTGGTAGCTTTTCCCATAGTAACACACCTTCCCTCAAATCCCCTTATAGCTGAGTAAGGTAGTATTGTCACCCACCCGGAAAACTACGTCATCCTGTTTTATCATGGGAGAATTCCATTTGGCAAAGAAACACTCGGATAGGAAAAGATTAAATATTTCTTTCAGGCTAACTACAGTAGTTAGTATATTAGCAACATTAACAGTTGGTTAGAACTTCAAAAGTATATTCTATACGTGCTACAAACTACTTTGTTGGTAAAAATAATCAAGCTCACTGGCTTTAAGCAGATTACTCTAAATTGGACTATACTTATTTTTTATTTGCAAACTTCAACATTACAATAGAAAGTTAACGGTTTTGAATATTTTTCAAGATTTTTTTCCTAGTCTGCCAATGCCTCCTTCTTATTTCCTTCCTATTCCTTCCTGCCATGTTCGCAGATGTTTTACTTTGAAAACTCCCCTTTAAGGATTAAATTATGTATTTTTATCAGTCATTCCAACAGTCTATTCAAGATTTTAAAAAATTTAAAAAATCATAATACACCCTCCTTTCCTGCGACAAACTTGAAATGCTTAAAAAAAAAGCAACTCCTCCTCCAGAACCCCAAAGTTTCTAGCACCCACTCCAATGTATTTTAACACTCATGAAATATAAGGAGACAAACATATTAAAGATGAGCCAATTATAACATCTAATACAATTATGTTAATCAAATGCATTTATTTGTTTGAAAGGGTAGGAGTGGAATAAATGTCATTCTGTATCCCTAGATGAAGGCTTAATGCTTATGTAAGAACAACTAATAATTTTAAAAAGAAACAGCATTATAGATCTATGATCACAATATGTATATATACATATATATATTTATATACCTGAGTAGAATTTGGTCTGAAATGCTAATTTAAAACCTAGTTAGTACTTTAGAAAGAGAACTGATTTTCAAAAGCATATTATAGCTTGTAAATAATTAGTTTTCACATCTATTTTACAGTACATTTCCATCTGTTTTCAAAGTGATAGCTAGATTACGGTCATGATGTCGTTATCTCTATACTTTTACCTATTTTTATCCTGTGAATAGGCGGAGAGATTGCTTTGTCCTATTTGACGGATGAAAGCTTAAGATGGAAATCTGTGCCAGCAATCATTCAGGAATGACAGACATTTCCCAGAGATTCTCTCAGAAGACTTCAGAAAAATTGTAGGACAATGGGTTCACACAGAAAATCCTTTAAAAACAAGGGAAAAAAATAGAATACTTTCAGAAATAAATGGTAGTATCACTTTCACACAGGTACATGATAGTCTGTTGCCATTTAACGGATTCAATATTTATATGGTTACTCTCAAATGGCTCCTCTGGGATTCAAATCACTGGTGCTAAGGTTTTCCTTTCTACCAGCAGTGTGTCCCTACAAGCAAACTTAATGCTTGGTTGTAAATAGGGATGTAGAAAACCCCATAAAATACCTTTACACATGCTGTCTTAAGTGGGAGGGTTTTTTAGCAATACACTGGAAAAGCATTATGGAAATGCAAGCTGCCTAACATTTGAAATCCATAGTACTTTCACTCCTAAGCAGGCTGGGTATTTGTGACAGATCCAAGATTATGCAAAGATCCCACGTGCACAGTAAGCGGGGAGCTATGCTAACTATGCTAACTACCATCACACAGACTAGCCACAGAAGTGTGCAAAGGTGTGGTCTGGCGTAACTCAACCTGTCAGCAAAAGGAAGCACAGATTTGAGCACCACGTTCACAGGATACTGTGTAGAGCCAATAAACACTCTAGAAATACTTGCAGACCCAGGAACACTCTTCATGAACATGGCCTGGGGAGCTTGCCTTCTGCTGTTACACATAAATTTTCCAGTTCTCCAGTTACTAGAAAGCATCTGCTTTATTAAACCAACATTCAATATTTGGAAGACATGCTTGCAGCAAAGGCAACGCATGGTGTCACAGTTTAACTTGAGCAATGGCAGTAGAAGAATCAATATTAACAGTCTCGTATTTTCTTTCCCAAGTACTTCTTTTTAATTTATTATAGATTCAACAAAGATATCTCTTAGTTTTAAGCAAACCTGAGTTCATACTTCATCCAGGGCATATAAAATTATTTGCACTGATTTCAGTAGATTTTTGATCAGGCCAGTCATGCTGCACTTGGCAGGTAAAAACAAAATCCTGCATCCTACCTCCCTAAACACCCAATGGAACTGAAAGGGAAAACACACCTTGAGAGTAGATTTGAACAATTATTCCTACTACTGCTACTAGCATTCTGTTAGAAGTGTGCACTTCAAATAACTGGAAGGAGGCTGTGCTAAAATGCAGGTATGAGAAGGGAGGGGTCATATGGTTGATGCTGTTGTGGAGAAAAAGGTATTTATAAAACACTTCCACACAACTGTTGAAGATACTTGGTGAGGAATAATACAATGATACAGTGCTATTCCTCCTCTGGCCCTTCCCACTGTTTTCTGTTCTTTTTACAGTCTACCTCTTTGCTCTTCCTTTTCTCCACCACCACTAAATTCCCTTACATCCTTATTTACCTCACATAGCTCTGCTTGCATTTGTAGGACACCACCCTATGCTTTGCCTAACAGGGATTGCTCTGGTGTCACCCATTTGACATCTTTCCTTCCAAGCCTACTGACACTTGTTGACTTGAACTTAATTTAGCAACAGTCAGGAAGATGAGGAATCATCTCTGAAAAGCAAAACCTCTAATATGAATGTAATGGAACAATGGAATTAGAAAAGAGATATCAAATTTTTACTGGAAGTAAAACTACTTGATTCAGAGTAAGATTTTCAGGATCATTTGGATGGCTAAGAACGCAGTTAGGTGTTTATATTACTTTACATAGCTGATTTTTAACATACTTCTGAAACTTTCACTGTGTATGTTGCACAGTCTGGTAAAAATGCTGACTTTTTTCTTCCTCCCTCATCCCTACAGTTTTTCAACTGGCAAACCAAGAACTGTAGAAAATTTCCACAAAAAGGATACAGAATATACCATCCACCTAGTAAAATAAGTGTCTCTGAACTGAAAACTACAACTGGAACAGATCATATCAGCAATATCCATTCTCTAGACAAGGTTCCACAATACACATAGAAAAGAAAAAAATCAATGGACTCAATTCTTCAAAGAGTGTTATGGTAAACATTGAATAAAACCAATGTTATTCAACTTTTTTGACACACGCTATTTTTTATACCTTTGGATGTATTTTCTGCCTCTTTTTCAATCACACTGGACATGTTATTCACAAATTTCTTCTAAATTAAAAAATAAACAACCTTTTTTATATAACGCAGATCACAATCTGGCTTTGTGCCACCTACTATCTGAAATAAGGGATTAACAGATGTCAAGGAGTATGAGATTTTAACTCTTATCTAAACAGAGCTCATGTTAAAAATTATCACATTAAAAGAATTAGGATGTCTTTTCTATGCACGTAAAAATTCAGCAGCCTGAACACCTCAGTTCTGAAACATGTCACTGATTCCCAGAGAGAAATAGTATCGAATTTTGATACATATATCAGTTCTTTGTCAACAGGCTCTCTACCGCCAACTCTTTCCTTTGCAGAGCACCAATCCCTAAATTCAGCATTGCAAGGGATACCGTGTTTAGTATCCTTAGTTCATCAGTAATTAAGGAAAGGCAAAGAGAAAGGATTACTATGCTGCATTGCCACACAGGAACAACCACCCAGGCAGACATAAACACACCTCCCATGTAATAGCTACATAGCAGCCTTGGCTTCCAGTTTTATGTATTACCTCACCACATATCATTCAGATTTAGGCTTTTACGAGTGTCAAGTGATTAGTCTAAAATCACAGCAAATGGTTCAAAGTTCTATGTTGTTTTAGAAGAAAGATGGTCCAGCTGTAAGCAGAGTTTATGGAAAATGCTGTTTCAGCTAGGATAGAGTTATTTTTCTTCATAGTAGCTGGTACAGCACTATGTTTTGGATTTAGGATGAGAGTAACGTTGATAATGCACTGATATTTTGGTTGTTACTGGGCAATGTTTACACCAAGTCAAAGACTTCTCAGCTTCTCATACTGTCCTGCCAGAAAAGAGGCAGGGTATGCATGAGAAGCCAGGAGGGGACACAACCAGGACAGATAACCCAAACCAGCGAAGGGGATATTTCATACCATATGATGTCATGCACCATATATAACTTGAAGGAAGCTGGCTGGGGACTGGACCATGGCTCAGTAACTAGCTGGGCATTAGTGGTCAGCAAGTGGTGAGAAATTGTGCTGTACATCACTTGTTTTGTGTTTTATTATCATCATAATAATAATTTTCTGTCCTATTAAACTGTACCTCAAGTAATGAATTTTACCTTCCTCCCTCTTCTCTCCCCCATCCCAGTGGAGGGGACAGGGAACGAGCAAAGAGCTGTGAATTGCTTTAGCTGCCTGATGGGTTAAACCACAACACTGTGTTATGACTGAGCAGGAAGATCAAATGCTTCCAGTGTTGACAGGTACTGGCTGCACAGGCTTCTTGAAAAGGAAGTGCTTTTTCAAGCATATTCTTTCTGCATATATGTAATCTCTTTTGTGGCTAAATTTACTTCCTATCCCATACTATCATTACTGTCAAGTTTTTTACAACCTGAAATGTGTCACATTCATTCAGTCGTAAGGACTCCTGCCCCAGAGGACCTGGCTCAGGAACCTGCAATGTCATAATAGTTTTTCTGTTTTTCTCAGTTCCTCGTCACTGAGAATGTCCAATTAAAACAATTCCCTTCAACATATCCACATAACTGGATAGGAAACACTCTTCTGATTTAACAAATATTTGAGCCTAAAAGAGTATTTCTTTTTTTCAGCTGGGGAATTCACTTTCCTACCTACTGTATCTATAGAACATATAGACACAATGAATAACCCATGAAGAATGATCACATCAACTAACAAATTACCACATTTCTTCCACTGGCTTGGGAAACAGAGCCACAATACAATCCAAAGTAGTAAATGGTCCCATTTGCAGCAAGAATTCTGAGATTACCTTCTCTGAAACACACCAAGATAATTTAAAAAACAACCCGCCCAAACCTCTCAAAATCCTCCGCAACAAAACCTCTCTTCATAGTTCCTTCCTTTCTCTGCTGACTTTATCTCAGAAACAGCTGGACTAGCCAGCTTATACGCTGCTTCCTGTCTCTGAATTTACACAGCCCCCCTCATTTGGAGACAAGGAACCCACCCATGGAGAAGAAGGCCTCTCTTAAGCTGGTAGTAAACGTGTGAAGATAAAACATCTTTTGTCTGAAGCTAAGAACACAGCACTGGATTTTCTGGCACAAATGGATATGGATAGACGTGAATAATAATTAACCCACAGGAGGGCTTCTTAGCCAAAAATGAGGTTTGCAAGCCATTATGCATCCCCAGACTCCAGATACTGCTTCTTGAAGTAGTAGTAATTCTTTAAATTCCAATCTCTGTAGCCCCTTGGATGAAGTATCTGCACTTTTTATATTTTACTTCAAAGAACTCTGGGATGGGAACCCAGTTGACAAGTTAGAGACAGTATGATTTTGGGTGGTGGTTAATGGTAGACTCATACTTGCAGGATAGGCTAAAAGCAGTGTTGAAAATCCACTCTTTCTCTAGTCATTCACAACAAAACACATTTCCCAAACCTCGTGGGAAAGTTTACAGATATGCTCATAGAACTTCAAGAAAAATGCATGTTCTAATTTGGTTTTGCTTCAGGCATAGGCTGGGCTTGGTGATAGATGCTTCCAACAGGGGTTTCTGGTTTGCATTTTGCTTGCTTGTTACTTTTTATAATAACTGTTGTTTTGATTACTATGGAACACTGCCTAGCACCACACATTTCTCAGACCTAAAAATAAGTAAACTTAGAGTAGCAACATGGTAGAACTTAGCTCTTTCTTCAAACAGCAGTCTGCAAAGCACTCTCTGGTAATCTAGGGCTGACTAGAATGCTCTAGCTCTTTCTTTTACCCTATTGCATAACAAAATAAGCTGAAAATGCAAACATCTGGCTAATTTCTGAACAAGCAGCCACGTATTCAAAACTAAAACCAGAACTCTGATTTCTGTAACAAGGAGCACGAAGCGAAAGCAGTGCCTGTGCCATCTCTTTCTACCACACTTCCCATCTCATTACAGAGAAGCTTTGAGCATTCCATCAATGGCCTACCAACTATTTGTCACCTTTCAACAACTAATTTCATCAGAAAGCTGCAAACTACCTTCACACCGAACAGAAGGATAGGTGAGATGATGGGACCCAATTATGCATGAGCTATGGGGCAAGGCACTGTGTATCCCCAACTCATTGCCATCACAGGTGCCCCTGTACTGCTACAGCTGTACCAGCTGCACAGGGATCATTATTCACAAGTTTTCTAGCCTCTGCAGCACAGAGAGTAAGAAAAAATCTGTCATGAAAATCCCTGTGGGATGTAGTATGAATAGGAATTAACAAGGCTTTCTACACTGCGAGAAAGAATTTATTCCTAGAAAGCATGAAGGTTAGATATAGTGAAATGCCTATTTTGAGGCTTCTTCCTTGACTGGTGTGTAGAAGAATGTGTTTTGTAGTGTGTAAATGTTCTATAAATGCCCAATAGCTACATTATCTATATAGAAAGATAACAGCATAGGCCTTAGGGCAGTTTTATTCTTCCAGTAATTTATTTTTTACTTATTACCAAAGCTACAGTACAGCCAATCAAGCAATGAGAGTTCAGTATATAAGAGCATAACTTTTGTGCTTCAAGATCTATTAATTTTCTATTTTTCTCTCCTATAATCTAGATTTCTAGTTATATGAATTGTCATTCAATTGTATGATTACTCAGAACCTCTCCTGCACTTTAATTCACTGTACTTTGTGCTTCTTCATGGCTAATAGTTACACAGTTCCATTATTTTATCTCACCTTGGACTAGCTGGAAATACAGATTGACTGCTGTTACGAATCCAACTCAGGAATTACGACTTATTGTCATAATGAGCTCCATAAATGTCACTATTGTTTATCAAAGCAAGAACTTCTGCCTAAAATCTGAAAATACAACTATGTCGATCTGATGCTTCAAAATCTGGTTCGGATTTTCTTCCCTATATCTACCTGCCATCAACCTCCACTCTTGATATGAGTTCATGTTACTTTACCCCAACTTTTTCTCTACTTGCTCTTTCTACTTCCCTTAGGTTTAAAGCACAGCACAGATGTTTCATCATTTTCCTGTAAGAAGTTTCTAACAGCTGTAACAAACTTCTGGAGGTCATCCTAAGTTACAGGAAAGAGGAAAACAAATACCTACTCTTTTTGCAAATCACCTGCAAAGTCAAATATTTCTATCTCCACAAGAGCTTTGCTACACTAACAGAAAAATTCTGAGTTTTATGGTTAATTCTTGAACACTATAATTTATCCTACCAAATGTTTCTCATCCCTTTCCCCATATCCTACAGGTGAGAAGCAATGTTTACATGTGCCTAGACAACAGACTTGGATCAAAAGTTTAGCTTCTTAATCACTGCTCCACTTCATGTGTGGTTCTACCCAAGAAAGTATCTGGTGCACTAGACATTTCCAGTATTACTTTGCCCTAAAGCACATTCACTGGTATTTAACTCGGAAGCCTTTAGAGGGCAAGAAAGAGGTCTGTTAAAAATTACTGACAATTTAAATACAACTTGTAAAAGATCTGAGAGTAGAATACCAGACTTTTCTAAAGTGGCTTGAGAAGGGGCATTGTATTGCACGATGGACAACTACTGGAATGTAGTTTTCACAGCGCTCTCTACAGCTTCCTCTGTGATTTCCAGCTTCAATAGCTGTCTACAATTTGGACTTTCAAACTTAACAGGGTAAAACTTTATTTTCTGCACTGAAGGTCTGACAACACTGCTATAATCACCTAAGACTAACATGATTTTGTATTTGACCATTTTTTGAAGCCTATGATACCAGCTTGGTTTCTTGATTAATGAAGATGACTTGGTAGAAACAGAGAATAGGAGCATTACATTTTATCATGTCCTTTTTATTTACTCTGAGACTGCATCTGTAAGATTTCACACTCCAAAGCACCTGTCAAAGGAATCTTTCAAAGACCAAGCTAATATTTGAAACCTGTCAACTCCTGTAAGTGATGTCACACTTGGGCTCACATCAGATGCAGTAACATGTGCCTCCATACTGACCTGTGAGCCTGTAACTGCCAAGGTATGAAAAGTAAGTCAAATGAAAACCTGCAGGATCAGCACTTTACAAAGTATTCATTATTTAAGAGCTTAGTAAGTATGGAAATTGTCATCTACTATGTCTCTAAGCAGACAAATAATTTCAGGTCAGGTCCAAGAAACACCAATTATTACAGATCAAGAAGCAGTATGGTAGTGCAAAGGGTCAGATGCCTTTCTACTTAGTTTCCGCTTGGCTTAAGAGAGAGAGAAAGATTTTAAGCTGAACAACCCTCAGGGATGGGCTCAGATTACCATACAGAGGTTCCTCAGATTTGCACTGTCCTTTGTGAATGTATCACAAAACTGAAGAGATGAACAAGATGTTCTAACCTGGGGTTTCCAGGAAGCTTTTGCCACCTTCTTGGCCACATTGCAATGGAGAGACCAACCCTTAAGTAGTTATAATGAGTTCTTTTCTTCTCATGTCAGCTCACCTGGTCCTATGAATGTAAGAATCTTACTAAAACCTAGAGGATTTTCTAAAGAAAGATTTTCTAGTGGCTTTGGGCTCAAGTTGGTTTGCAGTAGAAATTACTTCAAGTCTCTGGCCCAAGCTAAGTGGTTCCCTTCCTTCAAAACAGAGTCATATAAATCAAGATGCTATCAGTTCCCATGCTGATTTTCCTCCTCCTCTTGCTTCTGCAAAACATATGTTCTCTAGTTTATCTAATTGAGAAAAATTGTATTTTCTTTTAGCTATACAAGTCAGCGAGGCAGCGCTCTGCATCCTCCCCTGACCACCAGGAAAGAAGAAAGATTTCTGGCACCCTATTAGGAACACCCAGAATCATGATGTTCCTAATGGTTCATATAGCAATATACATAGCAGGGTTTCGTTTGTTACTTCTCTGGCATATGCTCTTACTGTGTTGGCTGGCTCAGCAGTACTTAGCAATTGTTCCTTACTTATGTGGAAATATTTCTTGGATTAGAATTCAGTCTCTCTGTGCAGCTTAATTGCTGAACTATGTGGTAATACAAATGTTATTTTGCCCTTAATCATTGTTAACAGAAACATAACCATGACCAAACTATCTTGGATACACATATGATATTCAATATAATATATAACAAAAGGCATTGTATTAAAATTTCTATTGAGTGTCAATGGCTTTAGTTACAACCTATAAAGTTATGCACAGTGAATAACATTTCACTTACTATCATTTCAGTCTATATCAAATACTGAAGTGGGAACTGCAAAAGGAGTACCACACTGATTCACATAATAAAAGGTCTCACTGCAGTAATTCTACATAATCCTACATAACTTGCAGTTTCCAAGTTTGTGATCCTTTGAAACTTACTTAGCTACAAAAAGAAAGCTGTGTCTCTAGATGAAGGAAAGGAAGGTTGCCCTGGACCATTTGAAGTCAGAGAAGATTTCATTCTTTCATTGCTTACATCTAGGCTTGTAAAGGATCAAAAAGAATTTTGCAAGACTAGCTTAGTATAAAGGCATTCTGGTTTCAGCAGGGATAGAGTTAATTCTCTTTGGAGTAGCTGGTATAGTGATGTGGTTTGAATTTAGTATGAGAATGTTGATAACACACATGTTTTTAGCTGTTGCTAGGTAGTTGCAGTGTCCACACACACAGTCAAGGACTTTTCATCTTCCCATACCCTGCCAGATGCACAAGAAGCTGGAAAAGCACAGCCAGGACAGCTGACCAAAGGGATATTCCCTGCCACATAATGTCACACTGTGTATATAACTGGGGAAACTAGCTGAGAGGCAGACATGCTGCTCAGGAACAGGGCATCAGATTGTTGAGTTTTTGTCCCCCTCCGCATGTGGTGAGCAGCTACATTTGTACATCACTTGTTTTATAGGTATTATTATTCTCTTCCTTTGCTATCTTATTAAACTGTCTTTATCTCAGCCTATAAGGTTTATTCCATTCTCATCCCCTTGGGGGGTGGGAAGGAATGAGAGAGCAGCCACATGGTGTTTAGTTACCAGCTGGAGCTAAACTATGACAGTCCTTTTTGACACCCAGTGCAGGGCCTGAAGGACTGAGATAAAGACTGATCTGACCAAAGCATGTTAGAACAAATTTGTTACAAGCATTTTTTCTATTAGTATAATTGTCATTGGTCTTCCACTCATAATGTTGTTTTATTTGTTCTTGGAGTTGTGTCATGTAGCACTGTAGTTTCCATGTATACATGTTATCAGTGTTTACGAGTGGCTTGTCACCTTTGGGTGTAGAATTAAGGTTATCACACTGCTGTTCAGGTTACTACTGGCCTATGGTATAAAATCATTGATAGTCAGACCAGTTTGGTATTTGTATTAGTGGCAGTTGAATCCGTATAAAGCAGCAGTGACAGTGAAGGTTTCATCTCTGTACTTAGAGAGCCATCTGTTGGAAGCCATTAATTATTACACGTAATTTTTTTTCCCTTAGCAAGTCAATACATAGCAGACACGCCTCCCTTCTCCAGACTAATTACAACAGCTCTTGAGAATGTTGAATATCCTTGGGACGTTCAGATCAGCATGCTTTTAGGTCTCCTGAATGTGGCTCAGGTCTTGTTTAGAGTTAAATAACAATTTTAGTGTACCACCCAGAGATCAACCCCCTGTAGTGCAACCAGTGACCATAAAGAAAGCAATTGCACACAGTAATTAAAAAGCATACTATGGATCATTACATACAACAGGGAGAAAGACTGGAGAGTTGTTTCGATATGGAAACAACTTCCATATGCATGGTCCTAATGTTAGCCAGAAAGCTTGAATTCATATAGAAGCTAAGACCTCTACTTACTGAAACCTTTGATTTCTTCTCACACTTTTTCACTTGTTCTGGAAATTAGCAGACACAGAGATTGCCATTAATGACCATCTGATTTCCTTCATGAAGCCATCCCTAATTATCCAAGTGTAGCCTTAAGAACCAATTAAGTAAAATAGATTTTAAAAGATATGCAGCTCAGTTATATATTAAAGTGTATCTCCATAGGAATTAAATTTTCCTCTTCCTAGGATCTGAAGTGAGTGTTACAGAACACATATAGAAATGAAGAATCCCACTAAACAGCCTTCTAACAATCCTTAGTATATTTTCTTAGTTTCAAAAGCATGTTAATGCAAAGTAACAGGATGCACAGGCAGCTAAGCCCAGAATATCAAACACTGCTGAAATAAGGGCATTTGGATCCCACACAGAAGAACAAATGAGGCAGTGGTACAGCAGGAATGCATGATGAGCCCTGTTTATGATAGATTAGCATCTATGCAGCAGAATTAAAACCAAGATTGAAACAAGGACAAAGATGACACACATGATGCATACTGCTTCAAAGGAATTCAGATCTATTTTGGGCCTCATTTAAGTGAAAGCAGTTTATATTTCCTGATCAGAGCACAGGATCAGGGTTATGTTATACCTGAGTCAGTGGCTTTGGCAAAGACAAACAGACCAAAGGAACCTACCCTTTCTGACCCAGGGAAAGGAACAGAGCTTGTGCTGAGCTCAGGGTGAAGTAAACTTGGTAAGGAAATTTGCATGTGGAATCATGGTGTGAACATAATTTTCTTTTGATAAAGAAAATAATCTTTGCTCAGAATGTGTTTTCTGAACCACAATGGAAAAGAGGACTCTCCAGTGACGTAAGCATTTAAGAGTTATGGGATGATGAAAAGAGAGGTTAGAGATCCAGTTCGAGACCAAGACCAGGGTCTTTGTGAAGAGAATAGAAAGGATTTTCAAAGGAACATGACTACCCAAAATGCAGCTTTATATATAGGGGGACAGAGCGCACCTCCATTCAAAACAGTCAATAATGTAGCAGTGTACTCTGCTGGTTTGGGTCTCAGCCATGCCTTTTACACCTCCTAGGTACTGTACCTACACATACCATTTTCCAGACAGGCACTTAGAGAGCTAAAAAAAAAGTAAAGGTGGACATCAGCACTATCATTTTCATTTTTGCTTTAAAAGAAGGTCTCCATGCACAATGGAGGAGGCCTGATCCTACCTGAAAGTTCTGAGTGTATGCTAGGTATATCTACTAGACCAGGACAGATAAGAATTTTTAAAATAGCGGTTCCAGGTAAGAGATTATTCCCTCCCCCCATCTCCCCAACCCCCAAATAACATGCAAACCCTGGGTTTCCTGGTTAAATTCACAATTCTACTAATTACAGTCTTGCTACTTCTATTTTAAGTGGTCTACATTGAAGATTCAAATTTGTACCCCATCATTCTCAGGGAAAATGGTATTTAAGCAACACAGGGTTTCTATTTTAGACCTTACCCTTTACCCTGTAGATACCTATTTAGATTACATGAACAAACAACATACCTAGGCATCAAAGTAACTGCATGAGACTTTACCTAGCCCTTAAAAAAATAACCCAGCCTGTATAACTTGAAAATGAAATATCCACAGCACAGCAAGCTCAGAGAACTGGATCCGGTTTGTGTTAACTAAAATGTTGTCAGATCTTAAGTAATCTGAGGTCACAGCTAGATCTAACAAACTTCCTGTGACTGAGAGCAAGCCTTGCCTCACACAGAGAGAGCTTCAGACAAAGTAGTGTGCTGTGGTGCTGCAAAGAAACAGCCCCAGAAACAACAGTGTGGCTTCAGTACAGAGTAGGGTCTCTGCTACCCAGATGGTGTGCGCTGCCAGAAAAGGTGGCTAAGACTAGTTTTGCATAGCTGTGCATTTTATCACATTCTTGATGCATACAGATCTTTCAGGTCTTAAACTACAATGCCATCCAAAAGCAACAGGAGAATGGAAACATGAAAAATAAGCTCAAGCCTTGCATCTCAGATACCCAGGTATAGAAAAAAGAAATAGATCTCTGACTCTTATGGTGATAACTGCTACCAAAAATCCTATGCATTAGCAGTATGAAAAGTGCTTCTTAGAGAATCTTCACCATATTTTCACTGCTCACTTGATAGCTCTCAAAATTTTCTGACTTAGCAAAAGGTAGAAAAACAATGATGAGACACATGGCTTCTAAAAAAGAAGCTTGATTTACGACAGATTCTGTTTAATACTGTATACAGAGAATCCTGCTGCTGGGAGAAATTGAGCTTGGCACTAACACATTAACATAATGCTACTCAAGGTGAAAATGAACCAACAATTTCACAGTTATGGGAATGTGTAAGTAGCACTGGCTGCTAGGTTTATACATAGATGTGGGTATTACTGTATCACAACTACTCAGAGTGATGCAAAATATTTGTAGGAAGAGTTACTATTGCCACTGAGAATATTCTTCTCAACCTCTTCAGATAAATAATAAAAATGCCTTGCTTTTTGCAATTAGTTCTTCTTGCTTATTACTGGGGTAATACATGTAGAGCTTAGAATATTTTAAGCCTGAAGAACGCAATAGATAAATCACTTGAAATCCTTATTAAGAAGAAACATACTGCTTTTTGGATGCTTTAAGATGAATGTGGATTTCAGAGTTTCTGTGGGCATTGGTCTGCACCTACTGCAGGACTGGGACAATGGAATGAGTTCATATAGCTCTCTGGCCTGGGCTCATTATTTAGTAAGACGATACAAAGGGAGATGAGGAAAGTGCTTAGCCCAACAGTTGTCAGCACAAATGTTAAGTGATTTATGTTTGAGCTCTGAATCTTTTTAAGTGGTTACTAAAATCCATCAACATTCTGCCCGCGTTAATTCTTCCTAAGTTGAAGGGCTTGATGTGATCCAGTACTGCACCCTCAATCACTCAAGTAAAATTATAAGGAGTTCAACAGCATTTCAGAATCACACAATATTTAAAGACTTCCAGGACAGTAGAAAAGTCTCATGTTAAAGTAAATTAAGTCATAAGCTCATACTGATAATCCTTCACTTGGGTTTTATGGGTTTTCTTCCTGCTTGCTGTTCTCTGACCATGGGCTACAGACTCTTCATTACGTAGCATGAAATGTTTATACTTCCACATTCCTAGGTACAAATCTTAATCCTGGAAAAGCTATGGGCCTTTATCAGCTGGAAATATCACTTTTGTGTCTGTTGGTAGAAATAAGCAAGTGTGATATGTCTAGAGAGGAGGAAGTAAATCATTGTCCTGATTTGATAAAGCCACAGAACAAGATGTTTACTTCTATTCTGTTTTTATTTGGTTTCCAGTTTAATTTTTAATATGTAAGAATAACTTTTTCTAAATAAAGCATCAGTTACTGAGTTCTCAAAGACATTTTCCTAATTTTTGTTTCCTCTTCTCCTTAACATCGATGTTCCTATTTAAGCATGAGCTTATACATTAAGAAAAAGGTTGGTTTGTACCTTTCTAGCACATATATACATGGCTGGAATTTTTTAAACTTTGGAACTTGCTAAGAGGTACCTGTTAGGGACACACAATGGTAGAAGATACCAAGATGGTTACATGTGATCATAATTCATGTTACAATTTAGAAACATGAGAAGAGCAACACTTGGGTCTCTTATTACTAGTCTCAAAAATTTTTTTTCCCAGCAGTTTCTCAGACACTTGATGTTTAAGCAAAACAACATAGTTCAGCTAGAGCAAATATTATCTTTTCCCTTGGGACTGGATTATTACAATCTGTCTAATTCCTCATACATGGTGAAACGGTCCTGCAAAAAATCTCTGAATGGAAGCATGCTATTGATGCCATATGTGAACTACATTAAAGAGACGTTGAGGCAGACAAAACTATGAGATAAGAGGGATACGCTACATCTCACAAAAACCTTCTGGGTACCAGCATGAACAAAGACACCGCTCACAACACAAGTTCGGCCTGAAGGGAAACAAAAATATTCCTATACGTAACGTCTAAGCACGAGACATACGTCTGTACGTTTAGCTTTCCGAAAATCAAACGACTCTCCTGTCACACCCAGCTTTGCCAAAGCCCAGGCAGGAGAAACCCTTCTGGGACAAGAGGGACTGACAGCAATTGCTGCAGTCAACACCGCCCCCCAGCGTGGCCTGTTTCAGCTGCATCCCATCACTTCACTGTATTTTAAGAAAAATAACTTTAAAAGCTAGTATTTATTAATTGTTACTCTCCTCCTTTCCATAAATGACTGCAAATATATAAAGTAATGTGTAAATATAGGCATATTTTCTTCATCACTTATATTTGCTTTAGATTGTGTTTAGTATTTTTTAAAAGTTCTACAGGTGCAGCAGATCACATTCACAGACGGTGGGTAATACAGAATAGATTTTCTTTCTGTCATTATATTTCTACATATTTTAACTGTAAGCAAATTTGGTAGCGCTTACAGAGGTCCACCAAAAAACCAGGCAGAACACACTTATTTAAGCACGTACCTGTGTCCTCAATGAATGCTATGAGCTTGAGCATGAGAAAGGCAGGTGTACCTGCATATGATCCTGAATTGCATTAAAAGATAGCAGTGATGCAACCCTGAGGTAAAGTAATCCAAATCAACAAGTTGTAGAATGGTTGATTTAGCCACATATTCTCTGTATTTTATATTAACATATTAATTACTGGAGTTCACATTTCATAAGGAAAATAAAGGGTTCCTAAATAGTTTTGCTGCTAGTAACTGAAAGTTTCCATACATTTGAGATCACCCATGTGTGTCCACTCCACAAGATTCCAGTATCTCTACCGTTGCAGAAAGCACTGTAGAGAATCATGCCCACAGGCCAAAACGCATACAGCTCTGTGCACAAGCCCATACCTCAGAGATCAAGGAACCAGAGCTGGCCAAAGCTGTCTACCTCAGGCACTGCTTTTTGGAGATTTTGTTCAAACACTTCACTACACTTCTATGTGAATGCCATGCTACACTCTTGTGGCACACAGAACATGGAGGAACAACCGCATGTATCAGTACAGGCTGGGGGATGACCTGCTGGAGAAGAGCTCTGTGGAGAAGGACCTGGGGGTCCTGGTTGACAATAGGTTGGCTACAAGTCAACAGTGTGCACTGGTGGCCAAGAAAGCCAAAGGGATCCTGAGGTGCATCAGGAGGAGTGTGGCCAGCAGGTCTAAGGAGGTGATCCTCCCCCTCTACTCTGTCTTGTCAGGCCCCACCTGGAGTATTGTGTCCAGTTCTGGGCTCCCCGGTATAAAAAGGACAGGGATCTCCTGGAGAGAGTGCAGAGAAGGGCTACGAAGATGATTAAGGGCCTGGAACATCTATCCTATGAGGAAAGGCTGGGAGAGCTGGGGCTGTTCAGCCTGGAGAAAAGAAGACTGAGGGGGGACCTAATCAATGTTTATAAATATCTTAAGTATGGGGTGCAGGGGGAATTGCCCTGCCCCTTTTCAGTGGTCAGTGGAGACAGGACAAGGGGCAATGGCTTCAAATTGGAGCACAGGAAGTTCTGTACCAACATGCAGAAGAACTTTTTCCCAGTGAGGGTGAGGGAGCCCTGGGACAGGCTTCCCAGGGAGGTGGTGGAGTCTCCTTCTCTGGAGATATTCAAGACTTGTCTGGACGCCTATCTGTGCAGTATGAGCTGGGGAGCTGCTTTGGCAGGGGGGTTGGACCCGATGATCTCTGGAGGTCCCTTCCAACCCCTACAACTCTGTGATTCTGTGATCTCCCTAAATAAATTCCCAAGCTTATTCAAGAAAATGGTAGAGAAAAGAGAGAGGGTAGCACCGAGAACAGTGTGGTCCAAATACATTCTATAGTATTGTAAGTTCAGCATAAAATTAAATTGGAGCTTGCTAAAATGACTAGTTTTTTCTAAGAGCACCAGTTACAGTGCACACATTGGAGAACTGAATTATGGAAATGCAGCGTTTTTATGGTCTTGGAGGAATAAGAAATATGGGCTTGACCTGCACGTACAGAGCAGAAAATTTATACTGAGGCTAAGGGTGGGGGGCTGGAGGCTTGGGAAAGTCCCAAGGTGCTAACAAGTCACTTAACAGCATAAGACAGTCAAGGTGCTAAAATTCTCTACCAAAACATACCATAGAATAAGATGGCTGGAAAGCACATTAGAACCAAGAAGAAAATTAACAAAGGCTATGTTTTAATCTTCAATTGTCATGAGAAAAATAATCCCATTGTTTCCAACCACTATAAAACAGCTGTTTCACAATGCTGGTGTTTCTAGTTGCGCTCAGTCACCAGGCTGTGAAGTGGCTATGTTCTCAAACACCTTCCCTTCCTGCATTACGTGGTGTAAACACCTCAGTCTGGGAGCACACCCTTATGCTGAGTTCCCTGGTATAGTTTGTATTTTATCTGATCCCTGAGTAAATAAACTCTGATGGAATTGCAGGTCAGCTTGGCTTCTCCTCAAGCCCCTGCTGGCACCAGCCTTTCTACTGCCAGCAATACAGGAGGTTTCACACCAGGCAATTGCAACTGCTAGTGTCAATGGTCAGTTGCACTGCCTCTTGTCTTTGTCACCAGCTCTCACAGCTGGCTGGCATCAATTTTTTCTATTCTTTGTTTACAATCAGCTTGAGACATTCTTTCACACAAAGTTTGCTACCCTTGTGACCCTAGTAACCTTTACTTAATCTATATTGCTTAATCCTGAAGTGGTTCAGCTGCGTCCCAGGGCATCGATTCAGTTTCTGTGGCCTCTCAACAACCTTGTGTACATGCAGTTGTCAGATGCCATCAAACTCTGAATTGTGCTCTGCCATTTTCTATTCTGCACTGACATGGACCCAGTATCAACCCCTGGGGTACTCCACTAATGTCTGGCCTGCAGCTAGACTTCTTGCTGCTGGTCACAACCCTTTGAAGCCAGCAGCTCAGCTGTTTTTCAACCCACTTTGCTGTCCACTTGTTTAGTCTGTACTTCATCAACTTGTCTATGAGGGTGTTCTAGGGGACAGTGGCAATGGCTTTGCAAAGTCTAGGTAGGCAACATCCACTGCTCTTATCTCCTTCACCAAGCCAGTCATCACATTGGAGAAGGGTATATGGTTGGTGAAGGATGACCTCTTCTTCATAAATCCTTGCTGACTACCCCAGCTAACCAACATGTCCTCCTTGAACCTGGAAACAGCTTCTAGGATTAGTTGCTCCATCACCTCCCCAGGGATCAAGGTGAGGCTGACCAACACATAGTTCCTTGTACTGTCTTCTTGAAGGCAGGGGTGACATTTCATACTTCCAGTCCTCAGGAATCTTGCCTGATCATCACAACTACTCAAAAATTGAGAGTGCCTCCTAGTCACTCTTCACACAACATTAGAAGCATCTCTGTTCTGGATTTATTAGTTGTGGGGTCCTCATATAATACCAGTGTAAATATAATGGCTATAATACCAGTGTAAAAGGCAATCATCAGTTTTAATTTTTCGCAGACAAACCTTTTCACTAAAGCACCAATGGGATAAATAATAATTTACAGATTACTAGTCACAAGGTGCTAATGACAAGTCACTAAAGAGCATATAACAGTCAATTTACATCACTCCAAGGGTGGACACAAAAGCTGAACATCTAGTTTAACATGAAATAGAAACTTTTTGGCATGCTTTGCATGCTCTCTAAGAAAAAAACCTGAAAGGAAAACACACTGGGTTTGTATTTGACTACTTTTCAGAGGTATTAATTGACTTGAAATCTGAGACCAGTTCTCTGATCACCATCTCCCAACACAATCTCATTGCTCCAAATCATTCTAGTAGATAGTTAAATACCCTGGAAAAATTGAAATTCAAACATGTTCAGGAGTGATGATCATGAACTATAGAATGGTTTGGGTTGGAAGCAACATCAAAGATCAACCAGTTCTCACCCCCCTGCCATCAGCAGCGACACCCTCAACTAGATCAGGTTGCCCAAAGCCCCATCCAACCTGTCTTGAACACTACCAGGGAGGAGGCAGCCACAGCTTCTCTGGGCAGCCTGTTCTTGTGTCTTACCGTCTTCATAGTGAAGAATTCCTTCCTACTATCTAATCTAAAACTACCCTTCTCAGTTTAAAGACATTATCCTTTGTCCCAAAAAGGATAGAAGTACCCCCCTGGACAACGTTGATACTTTCAATTTTAGCAAAACTGGGGTTATGCTATGGCACAGTTCTGTATCTTACACAAATCAGTTCCATTAGCAAAAAAAATGGAATGCTAATCCATAAACCTTCTGCCCCTCCATTTTTCCTCGGCAAACTCTAAATCTCCAAGATGATAAATCACTTTGCCCTTCATTTCTCTGAAATAAAAATGCTAAAGTCCTATTATGCTTTTCTGGGGATCAAGCTACATAGAAAAGAGCGAGAGCTTTATTCCCTGTAGCAAGCCTGCCATGAGCCTATGGGGAGGCAGTTTATAGCAGAAGAAACATTGTAGTACAGACACAGATAGAGAGCCCTGAAAAAGACTGGTTTTCTCTTTCAAATTTTTTTTTTTCTTTCCTCCCACTTTAGTCTATCTTTGCATAATCTCTTTTATTTTGCTCAAGTGAAACAGCAAGACATTCCCATTCCTTTTTTTTTTTAATTGGGAAAAACTAGTGATACTCAGTCTCTGATGGGAAAAAACATAGATTGAGGCAGAGTCCTGGCTCACTTCTCCCACATTATTCACGCTGATGCAGTTAGAAGCCAATGCACACTATTTGCTGTGTTGTCTCCATTTGGCTTTTAACTTAAACAGCCATCTGTAGGACAATCTCAGCTGCTTTCAGCAGCCAGAAGCACTTGAAAACAGCAGCCCCCTAACATTGTTTAATTTTTACAACTTTGAGGTCACAAAAGCGACCACTAACTGTTTCAATGAAACTCCATAGGATAGGCTTGGCTGGATGATTTGTTTCTGCTTTAGCATTTAATTTGAACAATATGGACTTTTCTCCATTAGCATAAAATAAATCAGCACTTCGCACTAGTTTCCCACGCATCACTTTCAACAGGCTGCCAACATTAGGATCATGTGGATAGATGACAAGCACTCAAACTGCTTACATCTATTAGAGTCCATTGGTCACATAAGCTCTTGGTTTTGATCATTCTTTAAGTTGTATATCACTGCTAACTTACTTCCCAGTCACCAGTTTTAATATACACACATGCCTTGTAATTCAGCCACAGAGCATATTTAGACAGTCATAAATTCAAATCAGGTAGCAGAGATTTGAATAAGGCATTTTCCCTCAGAAAGGCAGTTATTTGAAACGTACTAAGGTGCACTTCACAGATTTCAGGCAGATCAAGTATCAGAATCCATATTTTCTTGCCCCAGCTTTACATGTTAACACATAAAATACTGCTTTATATAAAAATTATATATAAGTGTTACTGAGCTCATATTGAGATTTACTGAGATAGAGGTCAGTTATATCAACTCATCTTCAAAATAATGCAGAAAATAATGCAGGGTGAAAAAAAATGGTCCAAGAAATAAAGGTAGGCCATTGTACTAGCTAGAAAGATTAGGGTATCTTTTCCATGAAAGACTTTCAGGTTTCTGCTCCCCCTCACAGCATCCCTGCCTCACAGCACCAAGCCACAGGGCACATCACAAGAAAATAAGGAAATGTACTAGATTTATGCAAAAATCAAAGAAACACGATGTTCTAGATGTCCCTACTCATTAGCTGTACATTTCCATACCCTTACTGATCATGAGGCTGTAGGCAAACACACTGTGCAGGCAGGAGGTCAACGCCTGAAGGCCTCAGCCCCAGGGCCAGCACAGCCCAACGAACATGGCCACCACCTCAGCATTCTAGTCTGAAGCCGCCTCCACACAATCTCCCAGCAGCCCTCAAGTCTCCATGGTGCCCCCACTTCTTTCCCTCAACCATGCTCTGCTGTGAGCTTTCTGTCTTTTGTCATAAAACACACCTCATACCTTCAGGGGGCTGAGCAGCAAGTCTGCCTTCCCTCACCTAAAATGGCGGGCCTCCGGCCACAGGGGCAACCTCGTCCCACCTCTCTGTAATGGCCACCCTCCTGCCTCCCACCCGTCTGTAATGGCAGGCCTCCTGCCTCCCACCAAGCGCAGGGGCTGGCTGACCGACCTATTCCTGAGGAGTTTTAAAGCATTTTCTACCCACAAAGATGGGAATAACAACTCACCTTGTGCTGCAGGACATTGCAGCCAGACATTTGGAAAGCAAACTGGCTTTTCTGAAGCAGGGCACCAGGCGCCACAGCTGGCACCAATAAGGCTCTTAGCGTGGGGGAGCCCAGCACCAGCCACTCCACAGGGGAAGCCCAAATAAGCGACCCTATTTCTTGTCTACACTGATCAATATGAAGTGTAAAATGCTGTACTTTTTCACCTCAATGAGTTGCTCACCATTTAACCCTCCCCCCAAGAAAACCACAAACCAAACAAACATAAAAACTAAATGTTATTCCAAAGTTTTCCATTATGCCTACACCTATTACATTTCTGACCCACACCTGATACTAAGAAGGGGTAGTACTGCCCACAGAGCCTCACTAGCAAGAACACTGCCAGGAGCAGTGTGTTTTCTGGGGAGAATGCAGTAAGGCGGCACAAGGTGTTTCAGCTGCCAGCTGGGTGATTTTCAGAGGTGACACCCTCCATGGAGCAAAACTAATCTTCAGCTGCCAGCTGAGTGATTTTCAGAGGTGACACCCTCCATGGAGCAAAACTAATCTTTTGTGCTTGGCTTGTACAACACAGAGGACCTCTGACAGGGACCCACCATCCAGTCCTACACCAAAGGAGGCAATGTAGAAAGAGGATTCATGCCAAAGCAGTGCGTCAGGACCCACAAGCAATCCTGCAGTCATTCCTACACTTATGTCTCAAGACTCTTAACTTTGTTTTGCACATGAGGAAGTAAGCACACACAGTTTTTAGCAGCGTACCACTTTACAATAAACACATTTTCTGAATTTTCTTGTCTTGTCCTAAGCTATCGAAGAGCTAAAACTCAGGATACAAAGACCTGGGAAGAGTTAAAAGGAAGGAAAAAAAGACTAAAAACCCAATAAAACTAATCAGAACCTGAACTAGGGCCTAGGCAGGAAAAGCAT
Organism: Laterallus jamaicensis coturniculus; assembly: GCA_022605575.1. Taxonomy (NCBI): domain Eukaryota; kingdom Metazoa; phylum Chordata; class Aves; order Gruiformes; family Rallidae; genus Laterallus; species Laterallus jamaicensis. Next base: position 13,074,375 of record JAKCOX010000005.1, read on the forward strand.
GTGATTCTTGGCTCTGGACCCAGCAGTGTTGGCAACAACTCTGGGTGCGTCTGTTGTGGAGAGAGTTTCTACAAACATTTTTGCAAACTACAAAAAAGGTCCAAAATATTTACAAAGCATTCAGGAACACAGACTATCATTCAGCTTTCTTCACCAAGTGAAAATGTGTCCTATCCATGTTAAGGGGCATCCCCTACACCTAGAAATTTCTATGATCATCCTTCCAGATCCAGTTATCTCCAGACCAAATCAGGTGTAACGCTTCTTGTCTAGACCAGACTGTATATTGCATATGCAAACTTGGTTGCCAGTTTCAGTTACGAAAGAAAGATGGACTTACTGAAGAAAGAAGTTGAATATGTATCTAAACGCTACAATAAACCAAAGTGCAGATGCTTCTCTGAAAACCCTGACAGATTAAATATGCACATTTTTTTCTAAACACTTCATGTTTCAATTGGCAGCTATAAGCCAAATTACTCTGCTTAGCCCGAAAACAACACTTATACAGAAGCATCAAAATTTCATGCAGAAAATTTTTTTAACATGAGGGGATTTTTTTCTTAAGACTTTACATGGATAGACTAAACATCTCTAGATTTTTAAAAATATACAAAAATCAGATGCTGTCCACCTGGTAATCACCAAGGTCAGATAGGAAAAAATCCAAATCGTTCCACACTCACATCTGAATTTTTGCCTATGTATAAAAACTTCATGCTTTACAACTGTTAGGGCAGTTTGGGTTGAACAAATTATTGAACTAAAAAGTATCTTCAGATTTTATGTTAACAAATGATAACTTTTCATGTACTGCTGACCATTCAAAACAGCTGCAACTGGCCTCCTTGGATGCAAAGTTTTCCTTTCTTGCATTCGCCTGAGACTTCAGTGCTGCCACAACTCAAAGTTCTGGGTTTTTTTCACCTCAGTAGGAGGTGCACATGTTTGTATTTGCAGAGTAGGTTACAGCTGGGGAAAAAAAAAAGTAATTTTTTGTTTTATGGGAGAAAAAGAGAAAGATTGGTGCCATAGACAAAGATTTCATTAGGATGAAGAAATTCAATTTCTCCAAAGGAAAAAAAGACAAAAAAAGCTTTGCTTGAAAAGCTTTTATGAAACAGTTTGTGTGGTTTTTATAATTTCAGTCTCAAAGATTGATAGCTGCAGATTTACATGATTTTCTGACCTGGCCTTGAATCTTCTTTAGCCTGTTAAAGCCCTAAATTCCATTCCAACCAAGTAAAGACAATCTCAATCAAAAAGCTGTTGCACGTTGCACCAGCACATAATCTATCAAAATTGTAGCAAGAGGCCTAAAATAAGACACTAAAACTTGAAAACAAAAAAAATTAGCTGCAATTACGTATCATTGTCTTATCCTCACTGCATCTTCTAAAGCACATACAGAGCATGTTTTCGCATGTCCACAAATATTTTAATTGTCACAAAGTACAACTGAAGAGTCTCCCAGTGATGTTAAAATGCTGGGAGCAGCAGAAGAAAGCAAGACATTAAGACATTTTTCATATCAGAAAGTGAAACAACCAGAATTAACAAAGTGAAATGGAAAATAAGTTAAGATGGTACAAACCACTTTTATTTACATATTACTCTCCATCACTTTAAAACTTTCTATGTAGAAGTTTTATGGCATTTTTCACTTTCTTTTTCCAGACCAGAAGTGAAAAACTTTCAATAAAGAAATGTAGAAATGAAACCTTCCTTACATAGTGTCTTCTTCATATAAAAGATTAAATGTTTTGTTGTTTTCAAAATCCCCTTTTCTCTCTACTGTAGCTGAATCTGTGTGAAAAAATAGGCACATTTTATCATAGATTCTTTATGCTTGCTAATAAGGCCATAAAGCCATATAAGAGAGCTAGAGCCACTGTCTCAGAGCACAAATAAATGGGTTATTTTTTGAAGGACATTGCACTGATTGTGTAAGAATTCTGTAAGAAATACTAGGTAACTCCTATTAGCCAGAATCCAGACTATTTTATTTCCAGAGGCTAGATACCTTATGGAGTCAGAACAGCCCCTTAAAAATAATAAAACAATAATGCAGCATGATGGTTCAACCCCAAACAGCAGCTGAGCACCACACAGCCCTTTTACTCCCAAAGGAGAAACAAACAGCCTCCATGGGTTGGGATAAATACAGTCTGCCAAGAAAAGCACGTTAAAGTCGAATAACAGCCAATTATGCTCACACCCATTGATAACACAGAGTATCTTACCAACCCAATTACAGAGTGCTGCACGACACAAGGATCAGCCCAGCCACACTCAGACTGACCTGAAGACAACAAACAGTACCCCTTCCTGACCAGCTCCTTTTATGGGGGAGTGTGTCAGGTGGTGTGGAAACATCCCAGGCTGACTCAGCTCACCTGGGCTGGCTGCTTGGGGAGGTTACCTCTGGCCTGGACAGAACCAGGACAGGCAGCATCAGTGCTAGTCCTAATATTGTCTTGCTTTCCTGAGTAATAGTCTAGCAGGTAACACCATAGTCTAGGAAGTGGAAAACCTGTGACCTAGGTTTTCTTAGCCTGAAAGGCTCTGAACTTACACCATCCAACTTACAGAAGTGCATCTTAAACAGCAGGTGAAGGCCCTTTTGGGAGGGCTGAAGTGGAAGAGGGGGTATTTCTCCAGCCTTCCTATGGCTATACAGTCAAGAATGCTAGTCATGGGGCCAGAAGAAAGGTAGGCATGCAGGGCTCTGTGTGCTCCCATCTGAAAGAGGGCCCGGTTGGGGGGTATCATGCTCTTCTACCAGGCAAGCACATGTATTTTACCCTAGACTGTCCCTAGATAAAAATCAGAAGCCATAGCACTAAGTGAGAGAACAGCTGTCAAAATCCATCACTATTGTTGGGTTCAACCTACACCTTACTTGATTCAGCAATGGGACTAGAACTGATCAGCTTCGTATTTGCTGCCTGTTGACCATTTTCCATTCTTCCAGTAACAGCACGGCCAGCCTGCAAGGGAGGAATGAAAACCAAACTCATTCTGAACTCGCAGTAGCTGGTGTCTGAGATACTTTCCTGAAATACAGATTCAAGCTAACTTAGACTAATGCAATCTGGAATTGCAGCCCTCTCCTCTTCCTCCTGGGCCAGGTGCTTTAGTAACCATCAGTTGTTACTGCTAACCTTTCACTTAGGGATATAGTGCACTTTTTAACTTGCCTTGCATTTGGTTGTTGAAATCTATGTGCATGTCCTTGCCACACAGACCTGTTGTGTAGAAATTACCATAGAAATGGCTTCTACCATTCGGAAAAAAAGACTCATCTTTAGAAATATCCAGTCCTTTGGACAAAACTCGTATTTCCTTGTTCACCCAATATGTAACATTTAGAGACTGGCAGATTTCCTGTTCCATCTTATGAAGAAATGTCAGAAACAGTTTGGTTGAGCTGATTCAATCTGAACTGGAAAAAGCAGTTCATTTTAATTTTCCTGTTAATTAAAAGGTCTTCAAGGAAAAAAATAAAATTGATAGGCATCCTCTAACCAGCAAGCTGGTACCAATATACTGACTTAAATATACCTGAAGCCTGTGCCCAGCAGCTGTGTTTGCAAAGCTGCTGAACATACAAAATATTCTATATTTTTAAAAAGGAGAGTACTTACATTATCAAGACTTGGGCCAAAACACCCTGAGTTCAGGATTACTTTGAACTACAGTTTTGTTTTCCCCATTATTCTGTGATTCTGTGATTATAGACAGTCCTTGCTTCCAGTAGTCAGGACACATGTAAGCTGTTGTGCTGAAACATGCTGGTCCTTCTAACATCTGGAGACTTCAAATCAGTACTTGTGACTTTAGTTTGAACTCATCTAGAGTTTTCCAAGGCTAAATGTTGAGTTGCTCAATTTCACTGTCTCTCAGCATTTTCTTTCCACTTCCTTCTACCATACGCCTTCAGCTTCCCACGTCTCCACCTCCAGTTGTCTCCTCTCATTTCAGAGATTTCCACTTGCCAGACTTCATCATTGCTGGTTGCTTACTATTTTGGTTGCTTCCAGCCTTCAAATCTCAATCAATTCTCCACCTGTTCTTCTAGTCATTTGGGGTTTTTTTAACTCTTTTTGCTATTTGACCCTCTCCACTCTTTTGGACTTCTTAGACCTCTTTTTCCCATTTATATAAACTATTTCTAATCCTGATCTTTGTCCTCCCTTCATTCTCGTGCCCCAGGCATGTGACATTGTCACTAAAGCCTTTACATCTGAACAAGAATATTTATCCCATAGTCTTGCTTAATCTCTCCATTCCATTTATTCTTCACATGCTTCCAGCGTTCACTTCAAATTGAAAACACAGCTTTTTGCTGTAGCATTTCAGAACTGCACTCTTTGATTTCTTACATCTTAACAAAGGGGGGCATCCGTATTATTTATATGCAGAAAGCATTTTGGTCATGCACGTTGTGTGACCACATAAAACTTGCATTGTTCTGTGTCTCCACACCACCTCTGAGGGATCCAGGATTCTGTGTGGTAAAAAAGCACAAGGGAATTTTGGAGGATCGTATTTTCCACTGACAGCTCGCTCTGAGCTGAAGTGAATACACACAGCAGTGACATTTTTAGCTGGGAGTCCAAATGATTATTTTTTTTTTGTGGCAAAAGCCAAGCTGAGCTGGGTATGCAATGGCCCTCTGCTATATGTACTTCCTTCAGTTAATACTTGGACCAACCACACATATCTCTAACCTGACATTCTGGAAAGTGAAGATTCTGTGAAAAGCAGATATATTCCCATGGAGACAGATCCTGCCATCAGATGTTGCCTTATGAGGAGTGGCCTGGTTTCAGCAGGAATAGCGTTAATTTTCTTCCTAGCAGCTGGCATGGTGCTGTGGTTTGAATTGAGGGTGAGGATCACGTTGGTAACACATCGATGGCAGTCAAGGGCTTTTCAGCTTCTATACTGGCCCGTGAGCAAGGAGAAGGAAAGCACCCAAGGAGCTGGAGGGGGCCAGACCATAACAGCCGACCCCAACTGGCCAAAGGGATATTCCATACCATGTGATGTCATGCTCAGTAGGTAACTGGGGGGGGCTGGCCAGGAAGCAGGGCAGATCAGCAGCCTTTTGTGACGAGTTGTGCTGTTCATCACTTGTTTTATATATTCTTTTATCATTATCACTATTACCATTCTCTTCCTTTTCTATCCTATTAAACTGTCTTTATCTCAGCCCATGTTTTCCTTTTTTTTCCCCTCCCTTTTCAATTCCCTCCTCTATCCCACTGCGGGGTGGGGGCAGTGAGTGAACAGCTGGTCCCACTTGCACCAACTTAAGGACAGAGAATGAAATGCCGTAGTAGAAGAGCATTATAAGTGATATTCCTTGATCTATATGGGTGAACTCCCTGATGTATTTCTTTTTCTTGACTGGATTTTATCCATAAGAGACCAATAAACAGAACCCATCAACGGTAACAAAGTCCATCTAGGTTGAGCTCAGACATCTATTTGTTCAGTTGTCCAAGTACCTGAATCCAGTAAGAACATTCTGGAGAAGAGCAAAGACGGGTATTTTTTTAAAGGATGAAATTTTTAAATGGCTGAATGGACCACTAAGTTATTTTATTTTTTAAAGGGGGTCTACACTGACCTCAGACTAAGGTTTTCTATCTCCCTAAGATACTGTGTGTTGTCCCATGTGATAAATTGGAGACACATGGATTTGATGGATGGACCACTCTGTGAATAAGGAATTAGCTGGACGGTTGCACTCAAAGTGTGGTCAACAGCTCAATATCCATGGGGAGATCAGTGACAAGCAGTGTTCCTCAGGGGTACCGGGACCAGCACCGGGTAATATCTTCATCAGAGACATGGATTGAGTGTACACTCAGCAGGTCTGCCAATGACATCAAGCTGTGTGATGCAGCTGACATGCTGGAGGGAAGGGATGCCATCCAGAGGGACCTTGACAGCCTTGACAGGTGGGCCTGTACGTATCTAATGAAGTTCAGCAAGGCCAAGTACAAGGTCCTGCACATGGTCTGGCACAATCCCAAGCACAACTACAGGCTGAATGGAGAATGGATTGAGAGCAGCCCTGAGGAAGACTTGTGTGTACTGACTGATGTAAGATCAACATGATCCAGCAGTGAGCACTTGCAGCCCAGAAAGCTAACCATATGCATCAAAAGGAGCTTGATCAGCAGATCAAGGGAGGCGACTCTGCCCCTCTGCATTGCTCTCCTAAGATCACACCTGGAGTACTGTGTCCAGCTCTGGGCTACCTAGTACAAGAAAGATATGGAGGTGTTGGAGCAGGTTGAGAGGAGGCCATGAAGATGCTCTGAGGGCTGGAGCACCTCTCCTATGAAGACAGGCAGAGGGAGTTAGGCTTGTTCAGCCTAGAGAAGAGAAGGCTCCACAAAGACCTTATTGCAGCCTTCCAGTACCTAAAGGTGATGCCTCGGAAAGCTGGAATCAAACCTCACCAGCCTTGGTGACTATGAAGCAGGTGTTCTTTATCAGAGTGCCGGGCACACAGGGGATCGCTCCTCCAAATATGTGCACCCATTAAAGCCAAATTTATCGTATTTATACAGACTAACTATACATATTCATTATACTTTCTAAGAAAAGGCAGGGTTATGGAAATTATTTCTAAGAAGTCATTTAAATCAATTCCTCCCAGATAAAGCATTCTCAGTGACACTCAGGGGTCTCCTGGTGGTCTTCAGGGATGAAGGCTGGATGTCTTCCTCGCTCTCAGCGCAGGCTCTTTACGGTTTTCTCCATAGTTACCAAAACACATTCCTGAGCTCAAAAACACATTCCTACACAAACTAGTTAGGAACCCTTTTCAACTGAAAACAAGATATACTCTGTCTCTTAATTGGTCGTTGATCTCATTATTTATGACTCCCCTATCTTCACTAGCTTCAAGGCTGTTGCACTGTTGTGGCTCAGTTTTGTAGCCGTTTTCATAAAACAGCTCACACAGTTACAGCCATATCCTACTAAAATCCAAAACAAATATATTTTTAAAATACACCAATTAAAGTTATATTAATTGTCTCAAGCGACATCTACATCAATCTATTCTGCATTATTACATTTCATTGAATCAAAGGGGACCTACAGGAAAGCTGGAGAGGGTCTTTCTACAAAGCCATGGAGTGGTATGGCAAGGGGTAACGGCCTTTACCTGAAGAGGATAGATTTAGATTAGGTATTAGGAAGAAATTCTTCACTATGAGGCTGATGAGGCACTGGAACAGGTTGCCCAGAGAAGTTGTGGATGCCTCATCCCTGGAAATGTTCAAGACCAGGTTGGACGGGGCTTAGGGCAGCCTGGTCTAGTGAAGGTGTCCCTGTCCATGGCAAGGGGACAGGGGGTTAGAACTAGATGATCTTTGAGGTCCCTTCCAACCCAGGCATTCCATGATTCCATGATAAGAGGAAGCCCCTAGGATCAGGCAAGCCCTTACAAACCCTAGAACTCTGACGTAGACATCCATGGTAATGCCATATAAATGACATGTCCAGAACCCTGTAAATGGTGAGCTTATTTTAACAACACAACAACCAAGTGAAAGTAGGACAGACAGAAGCTTTGCATGCCAAAAAAACCCTCAAAAGAAGGGTTTGTGCAGCATAAAGAGAAAAAGAGGGTGTTCACAAGTTAAGTGAGGCAAGGGAGTGGTACAGGAGAACATATCTCAACCAGGGGGGTCTCACACAAGCCTTATCAATGGCATACATGAGAATACACCCCTTCCTGCTCTTGTATGCAGACTGGAGTCCCCAAATCAGACAGCACAGATGTCTTACTCTAGCACTTCTCACTACTGTACTTGACCAGACATGGGAGGGACTAGAAAGCCACAGTTAATTATCTGAATAGTATAAAAATATGGTTATAAAGTGAGTCTGAGAAGAAAACTTCATGCTTTGAAAACAACTGGTTATCAATTCTGTCAACCACAACAGACCCATATCTTCCTATCAAAAGAGGAAGTGCAATCAACACAGAGCATTCAGGTTGTCTCCAACATGGTTGCTTCCAGCCTGGTTCAAAGCTCACTAACGGGAACATTTATGAGACAGAAAGATATGTGGTGTGTGTGTTTGTCTGTGTGTGTATTTAATGCCTTGCTTCTTGTTGAGGAACAGAAGCAGTCCTACTGATTTTGGACAATTCACTGGAAGGGTTTTAAGAGTCTTGTCTGAGATGGCATGAAATGGGTTGGTGGAGGTGATCACACCTCCTGTCCATCTAAAGGCACACATACTGTTAATTGAAGCCTTGGCCCTTCAGTCCCTTCTCACCCTGCCTCATATTTACAATGTTCTGTCTGGTTTCATTTATAGGTCAGACCTCCATAGATAGGAAGACACACTGACTGCTGCTAAGCCTGCTTCTAGCATGTGAAAGCAGAAGGGGAATAGGAAATGTAAGTGGATACAAGAACATTTTAAAGGCCTGGAGGATAACTTTGTGTAAAAAATGGTTTAAAGGTTAAAAAAGCCTAAGTTTCTACTGCCAGGCTTTTGATCTTAAAGAAACTGAAAATGTTTTTCTCTGCTTACGAGATAGAGGTTATTGCAACTTCAATCTGCCTTCATCTTTACTTCATGCAAGAGTCTGTTACATTGTCCAAGATGGCTAACATGGATAAAACCCAGCGACGACGCATAACTGAGTGACTGTATAAACTACTATCAGTGTTCTTTAGCATAGCATACTTGAACTGAAGCAGCAAACATTTTGCTTCTAACTTGTATTGCACACTGTGTGTGTGGATAGTAACTTTTGTAAACACCTTGTAGAAACTGTAAAAATTGTAATTTTTACCTCTGAAAGTACACCAAGCTTGCAATTTTTGTCTTCCAGTTATTAAAAGCAAACGTGCTTTCACATTTCTAAACATAATTCAGTTCATTATAACCAACAGTGTTACTCTGGGGGACAGGAAAAGGGAAAGAGTAACTGTCCCTTGATTTTGATGAATAAACCTATTAAAGTGCAGATAAAAAGAGAAGAAAAAAGAGGTCCTGAGCTGCAGAACTCACATCTTCAGTGTGTTGTACACATCAAGCCTGCATTGCTAAGAAGGCAGTAAGCATGAAAAAGTTTGAGTGTAAAGAGAGGAAGATTATACCCGCTCTATGCTCATCGTTTTCGTAAGGCACCTGTTACTAGTGCTGCCTGTTGCTGCCTGTAGGGTACTGGGCTCCATGGGCCCTCAGAGTGTTGGCTTTTTGTATGTTATTCATAAATGTAGCTAGCTACTGCACAAACACAGCCAGCTAGCCATGGCATTTGTTACAAACTGGAAATCCAGAGCTTGAAGGGACCTGCAGAGGTCACCAATGCCACCTTCCTCACATTCTGCTGGAAATAGGGGTATTTTGTGCTATTTGTTTTTAAAAGTAATCTCTGCTGAGCAAGGTTCCAACACCATTTTGGGTAGTTTGCTTTTCCCCATCTCATACTGAAAGATTTCTCTCCTGTCTGATCTAAACCTTATTTCCTGCAAATTAAAGCAATTCTTTCCCATCTTTCCTATACTGGGGGAAGTACGAACAAAGTAACTTACAACAGGTTTCCCATTCCAATGAATTCAAGTGCCACAAAACCACAGGCAGCACGTACTGCTGGTCTGACTTCCATGCCCCCAGCTTCTGCAAAGCAGGGCTTTCCTGATTTCCACACTCTTCTCCCTTTCCATTTTGATGAACACTTTCACCTCCCCTATCTCATGCCAGTCCTCACAAACTTTTCTATAACACACTTGTCGTTTCCAAACCAAAGCCACAGAAAACAGTTTTCTGTTGCCTTGTTGTCTAAACCTGCTTTCCCAATACTATCTCCCCAACTCTCCCATCATGCTGCTACTGCCATCTGCCCATCCATTCGCAATGGCTGTCAGTCTCTCTGATGATCAGTGGGCAATGAAACCACAGGGTAACAAGCCAAACAAACCGTTTTGGGAGTGTCAGGCCATACGTTGCACAGATTTTGTTGACACAAATAATTCCAAATTCACAGGTAGTTGAACAGCAAAGTAGTCAGCATCCGCTCTTGTGGGACTGGTCACCCAAGCTAAAGGAAAAGCTTTTGATATGTCAGCAGTCACAGACACTTTAAACAAAATGTGAGCACTAAATCAAAAACATTATTTCTATTACAGAAATTATGTAAGAGTTCAGCTAAAATACAACCACTCTGAAAACATTTCCAAAAGCAGACTCAATCACAGAGACTTGCAAACATCAATTAAAAGAACTATAAACATGGTTTATATATATAAATTATTCCTGGAAAATTATCAAGTGTTTGTTGTTCTTACTTCTTCTGCATTCAACTTCGGCTGTTTGTTGCCCTGGACACTCTTGATCTAAAAAAAGCATTTAAACACTTACTGAACTTCTATCTAATGGAAGGAAAACAGAAGATGCACATAAAAAAGCTACATAGGAAGCAGCTATATCACAACTCTCCCACCCCAAATGATATCATTGCAGATATTCATATAATTACCTCATTCTTAAGCTGAGAACAAACACAGAGATGAAGAAGATATCTTTATTGAGCCGATGGGAAAAGCAGGGAGCTTTCAAGCATTCCTTTGCATTTTGTTTCACTGAAGTCAACTCAGTGTATCTCTTTGGCTTTCAGAAAGTAAGTGTTATGAAGTAAGACCCTGGCAAGAATCTGCTTTTATTTGTAGACAATGTCAATCAGTACTTGCAATTGAAAGCTGACATCGCACTCTTCTGTACTGTTACTGGGAAAAATAATACTGGCTTGAGAAGACTTACGGACTCACAGAACCTGTGGTTTCCTACCGGAGGGCAGCCCATTGGCTGTGTGTCTTCTGGCACCTTCTGCTCCAGCTCCAGCAGAGCTCCCCAGCAGTCACTGCTGAGAGCATCTGACACCAGTTAAGGAATGCTACTCAATTAGGCAAAAAAAGCAGTGGAATAACGATGGTATCATCCAGTAACTGTTAGGTTTGCAGCCATAACTGACTCTTCACCATCACCATTGGTTAGAACTAGAGGAAGGAAGGTCTATTGGTTTATACCTACTGAAGTTTTAATCTTTTAGCCACAGTTACTGATTTTAATGGGCATATTCTTTGCATTCTATAAAAATAGTTTTTCCTGAAATTTACTTATTTCCTCTGATGCAAAGCGGCTGGTGCTCTGAAAACCAAATGGCAGGCCTTCGTTGGGGCTATGGCATTTCTCTGCACGGCAGTGGCAGCCCTGTCCCAACACAGGGTTTCACAGCACTTCGTTTACACAGCCTCACAGAGCCACTGCCTGGGGTATGAATTCCCATTGCACTGGCCATTTCTGCATTCACTCGGTGAGGATGCAAACCCTGTGGCCTAATGTCAGGGTGTGAGGCAATTCTGTCTGTTCTATGACAGCATCTAACTGGTGCAACACAGCTCTACACTGTAAATCCACGGTCCTGTCTGAGGTACCAAACTAAGTTTTTAGCAACAAGCCTTATATTCAAGCAACTAGCTTTGTAGGCAGTTACAACACAGTTACAAAAGCAGAGCACAGTGAGTAAATGAAGTTTGCAGTGGCCAGCTTTGATTCATCACTGCTCATAACTTTCAATAAAATGAGTGAGCAGGTACATCAAATATGCCATTAAAAATAGCTTAAAACAATAATGCTGTGTAACTAGACCAGTAAATTAATCAATGCCTATGAAGCTTCTAGACACTGGAATAGGACGCTCTGTTGGTAAACTGGTTTCGGATCAAGACAAAGTTTGGAAGCTAGAGCCTTCTGGGAACCATTTGCAATAGGTAGTTCACACATAAACACATATAAACAAGGGCTACTCCAGCCAGTCTCAGCAGTAGCAGTGTTACTGTGCAGGTTTAATTTATTAGAAAAGACATAAGCTAAATGTGCCATTTCCTGTAATTACCATCTCTTAAATTTCAAGAATTTAACTTTTTCTGAAGATAGAGCTCTTTTGAAAGCACTGTTTAAATAGCTGCAACTGAGAAGGCTTCCCTTTCTTCTTTCCTCCTGAAAAGGATGTAAGAAACGTGTGAAAACTATTACTGAAATAAGAGTAGGATAGAATACACCTCATTACAATACATAACAAATCAAATACACAGAAAAGGTCATAAATACTAATGATTAAGTTGCCCAGAGTCCCCAGAGTTCTCAGAAGTGGATTTAGTTACAGAGTTGATGAGGGAAGAGATTATAAGGCTTGAGGCACTGCAGCAGTTTGACCTTTCTCTTGTTACGCTACAAGCAATGCATTCCACGTCAGGAGCCATTTAAGAACATCCCTGGTTTTGGTCACACACACACCCATCCCTGCCTTTTAACACTTTACTTATTAGCATTGAGGGAGATTCTTTTGGTAACAGGATTTTCCTGTTAACTGACATTCCAAATTATGTGAGTGATGTGAAATGGTCACTGGAAAAGGGAAAATGGCTGACTCGAAGTCGCATGGTGTGCACAGTTCTGCCATGCAGGTGCACAGACCAAAGGGTCAGGCAACAGCTCTCCCGCTGACATTCTCGTTCAAGAGGCCGCTCGGATCAGTTCTCCTGTGTTGAAATTTTGTTTAAGGACACTCCAGGTTCACCAGAGGGGACAGAATTAATTCTTGATGAACTTCTCTGTGCAAGAAATACAAATATGTGGTTATTATCACTGCAGGACAAACACAAAATCCATAATGCCAATATAATATTAGTATTAGTTCTGCTGACATTTTTCCTTATATTAACTTGTTTCATTAATACAGTATACTAATTTTGCATACCTGAATCTACAGCAAGTGTTAACTGCATTCAATAAGTGTTTGCCCCTGTACTCAGCATTGGTGAGGCCGCACCTTGAGTGCTGTGTCCAGTTCTGGGCTCCTCACCATAAGAAGGACATTGAGGTCCTCGAGCAAGTCCAGAGAAGAGCAACCAGGCTGGGGAAGGGGCTGGAGGGTAAATCATATGAAGACTGGCTGAGGGAGCTGGGGATGTTTAGTGTGAAGAGGAAGCTGAGGGGAGACCTTATCACCACTACAAATACCTGAAGGGAAGTTGTAGAGAGGTGGGCCTTGGTCTCTTCAGCCGAGTAACAGGAGATAGGACAAGGGGAAATGGCAAGAAGCTGTGCCAGGGCAGGTTCAGATTAGATGTTAGAAAATAACTTTTTACTGAAAGAGCTGTCAGGATGTGGAACAGGCTGGGGGTTGAGTCTCCTTCCCTGGATGTATTTAAAAAAAAGGTAGATGAGGTACTTAGGGATATGGTTTAGCTTAGGATAGGAACAGTTGGACTTGATGATCTTAAAGATCTTTTCCAACCTTGTGATTCTCTGCACTTATACTTCTTAAGTTGCCTAGTATTTTAATTTTTAGCAATAATAACTTATTGCAGATAAGGCTGTGGTTGCAAAATAATTATAGCATCCGAAGTAACTTAGACAAAAATCATTTGAACTGTTCCACTGTCATCTCTGATGCAGTACCTTTAATGACAAAAACTGTCATTAAAGGAGAATAAAACTGCAAAACTACAAAACTGTGAGCAGGAACTACCCAGGAAGGGAGGTCAGTTGATGCAAATTAAACCTTGATTACAAGATGACTAATTTTAAGAATGCCATCCAGTGGGGAAAAAACCCTCCACAAACAGTGGACAAACAACTTCAATGCAGAGAACACCAGGAGCCTGAGTGAAAAGTGAAAAAAACTTGGAAGCTGACACTTCAAATTCTGTAATATATACAAATAAATATATGTGTATAAACAAATACCCAAAGGTAAAACCTTGGACTTACCTTTGACTTTTTCCATACAAAGAAACCAACAGTAATTGCAAGCACAAAAAGGAGCACTGAGGGAATGACGATTGCTGCCACTAGAAGAACCAAAAGAAAGGTATCCGTGACTTTACGCCATTAAGGAAAAAAATGAATACATACATTTGTGGTGGATAATTCCCCAGCACAAAATGGTTCTATGTGACACTAAAACCTAGGTCTTTTTTTTTTCCCCTACAAACGAAAATCTCATTCAAGTCTGGATTTGTACAGAAATGAACCGAGTGTATTACAGCTCATTACAGTTAATGAATTTCCGGCCGTGCAAAGTTTGTGCTATATTCATCTCCATTCTTAATATACCAGACGTTACTTCAGGCTCTCTAGATTTTACTGAAAGAAAAAACCCTAAATACCATTTATGGTAATAGGAAAATTACTATGGGTTAGGAGATGTGAGTTCTTATTACTCAAATCACCAGAGAAATACCATGATTTGCAATTAGGAAGTGTCTTTGATAAAAAGAGTTTTTCAGGCTAATGTAGGCAAGTGCATACATAGCTTGCTTTTTTTTTTTCTCTTCCTATAACCAGGTGCAGTAAAAACAAGTTAAAAGTTCAAAAACTCGGGTAGAGAAAACATGTGTAACTCAGAAGCATATATTGAAGTTTGGGGTCGGGTTTTTTTGGTGATTACAAAGCACTGAATTTACAGTCAGGTGTTAGAAGGAACTAACTCATTGTTTCCTGCCAAAATCATAGGTGATAGCTATTAACTACTTTGTACCTACATTCATCATACTTACATGCCGATTTGTGTTTACCCTCCTTTGTACATGCTTGGGCTCTTTGGCAGGTAAGGCACTCTCACATACACTCTCCTGTATTTAGGGGGCTGTGCATCTTTATAATTAGCATAACTTTATAATTAGCGTAACTAAGCCCAAGTCAGAACAGCGGCGTTCTTCAGATCCTGCCAAGCTGAGCCAGGAAGGAAGAAGCAGGCAGATAAAACTGTTACTGCCAAAGGTTTCCTCCTCCTTTTTTGCCTTTTTCCCCATCTTGTCCTGGTTCTGGCCAGGCCAGAGGGAACCTCCCCATGCAGGCAGCCCTGGTGAGCTGCGTCAGCCCAGGTGGTTTTCACACCACCTGACATCACTCCCCCATAAATGGGGCTGGTCAGGGAGGGGTGCTCCTGGGTGCCTCCAGGGCAGTCTGAGGGCATCGCGTTGGTCCTGGCAGTATTCTCTGTTATCACAGGTGTAAGTGAAATTTGCCATGAGCTGTTACTTTTCCCCTTTCACAGTGTCAGTAAACTGTCCTTATCCCAACCCACAGAGGCTCTGCTTCTCCTCTGGCAGCAAGCAAGCGGCATGAGGTGCCCAGCCACCGCTTGGGTCTGAACCACCACACATCTGCACCACTAAGCCTTGTGTAGCATCTGGGTATAGGAAACACAGAGAAGGCAAGAGGAAGAAAGAGGGCAGGTAAAATTCCTGACTCTTCAGCTAGCAACATTTCCCTAGCAGCTGCTTCAGAGACCACCACACAATGCCTCACAAGTGTAGGAACTAAAGCATTAGCCTTCTGAAGCCCCGGCCTGCACTTATAAAGTTCCACATGGCTCCTAGCTGGGATCGTACAAGCAGAGATGGGGCTCACGAAAGCAGTCACTTGGTACAACCTCTAGAGAGATGTGCTAGAGGAGGGTACCCCTTGAGACACCTGGTGCTGGGGATCATGCCCAGAGGGGTGTCACAGTGAGAATCAAGACACTTAGAAGGTCTGTGGGGCCTTTTTCTGTCCTCATCTTCCCCATTGGTTTTCTTCCTTTAGCACAGAATACCAAGCTATCCACCCATCATGAAAAGTGCCTGACATTTTACATGAAGTGACATATTTTCTGCTTCTGGACCATTGTTTAGGCTGTGTTATTTGATATGTATGAAATATTCTTTGTGCTTCAGCTTCCACCTCTGTAGCAACGGGGAAAACCTGTTTAAACCAATCACAGGGCTATATTGCTGATAAATTGGGTTGTGTTTGTAAAGTTTTGCAAGGCTTTTTGATGAAAGAGTCATTGGGCAGAAAGCAACAGGGGAAAAATGGAACATGAATTCACCAGACACGGGTGTTGGTGTTCCCACTGAGGGAAGAATGGACTCAGGATTTGGAGGAAGAAACAAAAAACAGACCTGGAACATCAGAACTCTGAGGTGGTGGTGCTTCTGACTGAGGAGCCTGCGTGACTTTGTGAGGAGTTGGTTTAGGAGTTTTCATGACTTCATGAGGAGTTGATTTAGGAGTTTGCATGTCCTCTTGAGAAGTTGGTGAATGATGTGATGATGTTGGGATGTCTGTAGCAACACCCATATTATTACAAAGATACCCTAAAATTTTAAAAAAAATTAAATAATTAAAAATGCTGGATTATGTTTTACCAGTTAAGGCTATTTTACAATTTCTGTTATAAAATCCTTGTTTCAAGTACTTGTAACTTGGACAATCTGGCCTTCCTTTTTACGCTGGGAATGTTTCCCTCCATCTGGCTTTTCTGTATGAACATTTCACTTGAAACTGTTAAGACATTTCTCAAAAATAGTTTGAGAAAACAAGACAGTCACAGCTTAAAAAATATTTCCACAGATGATATTCTCAAATATTGTTTCCTTGCTTTGGAGTAAGGAAATGAAATCCATACAGGAATAGCAGCCTAGCTACAGCCTTTTCTAGGTTTGACCACTCTGTGAAAATTAGTAGAGCCATTTCCATTTGCTCTGATGAGGCTTGATGGGATAAGCAGCTAAATTCTCCTGGGATGTTTATTGCTACTCATCCTCATTCTCACTTTTCCTCTTGCCCTATAATGTGTTTCTCAAGTGGGAAGCAATGACATTAATACAGATGATGACACTGATTAGCTTGCTTGGGTTAATGGATTAAAACCCCATTTCTTTTACATTCCTCCTCAACTTCAATTGCAAATCAATGAAAAAAGATTTGAAGAGGGGTGAAAGATACTTTTTCTGAATTGCAGAAGAGATGAAAACTATACCCTCTGTTAAGTTTTTGGGACGCTAAGCAGATGCTTTCTGATACAGTCTCAGTTATGACACGTAATACAAAACCAAACCTCTTCCGTGAAAGCAAGTTGAGCCACTGAAGTCCCACTAAGTTCCACATGGGAAATAACCATTTCTAAAACAGCACACGGTAACAAATCCATGCCATGTGAGATATTGGACCTATAAGTGAAACAACAAACTCCCTCCATAATTCTGGTGTCCCCTGGTATTTCCTTATCTATAATGTTCTGCCTAGAATTACAGCATCATCTCCAGGCATAAATAACATCCCTAGCTTCTCTGGAAGGGAACAGATGCACCCGTGAGGTTGCAATAAAAAAGAAGAGTACTTAACAGGCAGGTGCTGCCCCTCTCTCTCTCTTTGAGAATATGCCACTTGTTAGCAGTGCGTTTAAGTTGCTCAGTGGTCAGGGGGAAAAATTTGCTTTGTCATTGTGAAATGTTTATAAAAGTCTGCCAAGTGGAGCACAGTTCCACAGAGTGGGCCTGATGATATACCTATCTCCACCTGACTCCTTTGAAAAGGGATGGCATAAATTCCAGCCAGGCTTGTGCTCCTAAGAGCACATGTACACCCCTGATAAGAAGGTTCATTAGCCACCCATCCTCCAGCCCTTAGCACTTTCTTAATTTCTTTCTCTCTTGCTGGGTTTAGTGGACAGAGGTGCAAAAAAGCAAGTGCTTTATGTCTCTACACCAACTTAAGCCTATCTGGTTTTCATCTTCACAAGGAAGCAACATTCATGTGAAAAGTTATAAAACCAATATAATCAGACACAAATTCTAACTGCTATATATAAAATCCTTGAATTATTGTCAAATATTGGACACAACTTATATAAGGGGTCTCCGTTACATCCTATACAGTTACAAATTCTGAGCAATAAACATCTTCATTAGACAGAAGTGCTGTAAAGGGATAGAGGTCTGCCAGTCCTAATGCTAATGCAGTTGGGAAGAAGCTTATGAAGCTTGCAGAGTGAGATCCCACCCCTTCTCGCTTCTACTTGGTACATTTACAAAGCCTTTGTGAGACAATTAGAAAGATCTGGCACTTAGTATGAAATAGCCTGAAATCAATCAAGTTTCCACTGTCTTTGTAGCATCACTGAGACACTGACACTGTACCTGTAATTAGCAGTGCTGACAAAAAAAGGGATGAGCTGATGTGTTGCCACTTCTCTAGTTCTACTACTGACTGTTAGAATATTGATCAATATTGACAGTGTAATTTATTTTTCTCAGATGGCTGTTGCTAAGAGTCTTACATTTTATTGACACATGTAATTTTCTGTACCCACACGGGATTTCTTTAAAGTACAACAGCCTAACTTATTCATGAAGTTTTATGATTAAGGGTACTACAGATTTTTCTGTGGCAAAATAATTGCATGCTTTTTGAGTGAGTTGTATCTTACTGATAGAGACATAACTAAAGTAATCATTCACGTGGTGTAATACAATTATGCATAGAGAAAAGAACTTCAGTGATTGTACAACAATGTACAGATCAAGTCATATGAATTAACACTTAGAATATACTTAGTAACATCTTGAAAAAGTAACTGTAAGTATTGAAGAGAAAGTAATAGCCAAGAAAACACACATAAATGTTCACTCACCTGTAAACACCAGAATGAACATAGGTATTGTCTTGCGCATCTTCACGTTTACCATCTGCATCTGGAAAAGGGCAAAGCCAACAGAAAACAAACCTAAAAAATCCCCAGGTCACTGTCCCCACAGCAAAGAGGTTGTGGTGGTTACACCCTGAGACAACAGACCTCCAAAGCCTAACCCTGCTGCACTTATCATTTCCCGAGCTGCTTATTGGCTGAATCACACTGAAATGCCCAGTGAGATCGTTACTGCCCAAGGGAGTTAACGTTCTGTAGACACAAGCTGAAGAGTAGAGGAAAGAAAGTATCACAATCCCTGTTTTATAGCTGGGAAAACAGGGGTTCAAACAGGCTAAAGCTCTGGCTAGACTGAAAAACTCAGGTGAGTTAGCAGGTTCATCAACTAACACGTTTTAACACTTCCATTTTTAGCTGTCTCTTGGTGACCAGAATGTGCAAACAGATTAATATTCAAAACCAGGCTCTGATCCATAATACCGTTTAGGTGATTGATAATATCAATTATTAATCAATATCAATTAAATAATGGATAGTATCAGTTAATTAGTCTAGGTGATCCTGCTCTGGTGGAAGGGTGGTGGGGGAGTAGATCTTTTTCGGTTCCTACCAACTCCTAAAGTTCTGCGATTCCTATACCAGCAGTGACAAGGGCTGAGAGCCACGTAGGCTGTGTAACTCCTGGAGCCTTGGATGTACTGAAAAGAATTTACTTACTACCAAGTGAAGTGTTCAGGGAGCACTAAAATTACGAAACCAACAGCTAAATGACAAGTTCTATTCACACTGTAAAACAAGTTCCAAAATCTTAATACTAAATACTAATCATTAGCAGCCCCTCCCCACAATTAAGACAGCCTCAGAGGTTCCACCTGTGAGACCCACCCCTCTGCAGAACCCCAGCTACAGCAGGTGCTTTCTGAGCCGGGGGTGAAGGCACAGATACCCCTGTTCTCCAGCAAGAGACTTCCCAGGTGGAATCTACCATACCATGGATGCTGGAGGAAGTATGCTCACCCCTCATGGTCCCTAGGACAAGGGCACCATCCAGCCTCAGCTCTCCCATCCATCACGGGAACATCGGCTTTGGGCAGTGCTGGTCCTAACACTTCCAAAATCCTAATACTAAAATCCTCCAGTTGTGATGGGAATATTCTCAGATGTTACACCTACAGGGACTTTGTGTCGACCTCAAAGCTCTTTATAAAAATGGAAAATATATCCTTTCACAGATGGTGAACCTGGACACACGGAAGTGGAATGCCTGTTGCTCACAAAAGACAACCATTTTCTTTTGCAGTGGTTACAGAACATAATACTTTCCTAAATATTCAGTGCACTATCAAAGTAAGTATTCAAAGGAAAAAACAGTTGGTCAGTGTTCCAGGTGGTATGAACTTCATCTGAAGGTAAAGCACAGATGATGCTGAGTTAACTACTGATAATTTGAATAAAAAAAGAAATAAATTTGTTAAGCAGAGGGAGTTTGCTTGGCAAACTGTCACCTCACTGTCAAACATTCTCTGCTGAGACTATTTCTTTCAAGCTATACAATAGTACAACATGGACTAAGTGTCTCCATGGACTCATGCATTGTACTACAGCTCATTGTTAGCAGGCTTTTCCTGGATGTGCCTCAGCCATGAACGTCCATACATGAAAAACATAGCACTTAGACTTTCAGGAATTTCAAGTTGCTGTCTCACCAAGTATTAGCAAAACCCACCACAACTGTTTATGGTCTCTATGTATGAATAAATCGCCCGATGGGATGAAAGCCAAGCAAACGTGAGTAGTAAGCATTTGGAGAGACATTTCCATTCCACAAGAGAGCATAATGCTTCCAACAACGTTACAGTAACAGTTTTTTCAGTGCACACATCCTTATCTTCTGAACATTTCTTTATCAGGTCATAGCAGTCCTTCGCAGTAAGAAATGCTGGCACAGTTTTCTGCCTTCCAAGTCTGTTGCTAACCAGCACAAGAAGCTACTTTCACTACACATCCTTTTTCTTTCAAAGACTGCTCCCAAATTATTGTGCTACAGATGCTTTCTTCTCAGACTTTAAAGACTACATCCAATAGCAATTATTTTTCCTGTCCCTTCTAATATCTCATGAACATTTTTACTGGAGTAAGAAATTAGTATCTTCATGATCTCCTATGTATGCCAAAAAAATGTATTCAGGGAAATTCACCACACAAGTGAGAACCACAGCTCCTTCTACAGCCAATGGAAAGAGGCAATTCAGGAGCAGAGCCCCACAAAGACATCGTGCATTTTTGAAATGCCAAAGCCTATCCACCACTTCAGACAGATCCTAGGAAAGACTCACTTCTTTTGCCTGAAGCCTGGCCCATCCATTCTGCCTACCTTTTACACCTTCAGTAAACAGTGAAGAGGTAAAAGGTACAAATAATGACGGCATCTATCCACAGGAGAGGAAGAGGCTATATAAAATGTATAGGATGCTCATTTGCAACTAAACACAACAGAGAGCTTCCCTTGGGCCACAGAGCAGCTCTATAACCATGAAGGTCAGCTCAGTATTGACAGTCCTTCTGTTTCCCCTGGCTTAAATTCTAAAACCCTCAAGTCCAATGTTCCCTGACAAAAATAGTGATGGTATTGTACTGACAAAATCTCTTTCCAGTGAACACTTTATAAACTGGTACCAAAAGCCCCAGGCCTCCTCCTTAGGAGAGACTCTCCATTTGGGCAATTCAACTAATCAGGGAATACTGATTCCTATTATTTCATGACCTTTCCTGAAGCGCTGCCTGTCACATAGGCACTTTCAGAAGGAAGGATTGTCGGTGAAGCTGTGGATATAGGAGAAACGCTTCCATCTCTTTACACAGATCAGTGGTTTAAAGGAGAAACAGATTTAATCCTTTAGGATCACTGTGCATTGTACCAAATTAACATCCTATAAACATCACACCTGGATAACCTACACTTTACTGAATGATGAAATATCTATATGGTGTTGGAAAAAGAGAATAGAACTATACTATATGTGTATATGCACATATGTTTTTTCTAACTACTTTCTCTTACACACCGGCTTTGGAAAGCCCAGTTTCTAATAAACAGTGCCAGTTAAATGGCTGGGTAATTACATAGTGGTATCTTCATTTCACCCCATACTTTGCAGCAATTAATTAGATGTTATGCCACAGACAAAGGTCCTTTCCCCATTAGCTCCTCTCCTAAGTTTTGAGATTTCCTTTGTTTATTCCTACTAGAATTGTTTGGGGAGAAAACATATGCTATATTTTTGTCCGAATGTTTTGATTTCGAAATAGTTTTGGGGGTGGTTCAGTTCTGGTAAGTCTCTGATAGAGAACCATTACATTTCTGCCTGCTTAGGCAGCTGTGCTCCCCGACTTTGCCACTTCACGACAGACATATGTGTGGATTATTTTGAACATGGAATTGCACAAACATCAGGCTCATAAGCAGCCTGATGATAGGAAGCCCCATGCCCAGGATTTTTAGAGTGTATATGATATGCAAGAAACAAGTTTAGAAGTTTTAACTGAGAATGTGTATTTCCCAGATTTCTGTTGCTTTGTCATCTGGAGGATACAGTGAGCCTTGAAGTCCTGGGATCTGTGGGGTCAGCAATACTGTACATGTGGTACCCCACTTTTAAAAATCAAAGTAAGGTGCCTAAACTGAAGTCATGTATCTCTGAAATCAAACGCGACACAAAAGCCTATGGCAAATCAAAAAGAATTGCTTTGCTTTGTAGAAGCTATTTATATATGATAGAATATATTTTTATGTATGTTTATTCTCAGTAGAAATAACAGAAATGATTTTTTTTTAAAATTACGAAAGTGAGCAGTAGTTATTATGTGTTGTCTGTTTAAAAATGACAGGTGGACACCATATGATTCCACATGGTGCACCGGAATGTGCACTGCCATGCTGAGGGCACTGTACAGATGCTTGACCAGGAAACAATGCTTACTTAAGAAATGCTTCAGCCTCACATCTGGATTCAAGCACAGCTGCCTGAATGAGTGTTTAGGACTCATTTGACTTGATCCCAGGCCAGTGAGCTCAGATTTAACTCTAATTCTGTTCTCAAGTGCAGAGATGAAGTACTGAGAGGGTCTGTTAATGTATTTTCTCCCTTGCAGGGAATACGAATCTCCCCTGAAAATGGCATCATATACAGTTCTTCCCTACTGAAAATCAACAGGCAAAATGTCAGGTATTGTCATTGACTGGTTATTGCCTGATGAAGAACAGATGAATTTTGCTTCTAGTGCGATTTTTATGGCTTTGATCTTCTTTCCATCCCTCCATTTCTCTTAGAGCCCACATTTTCAGAAGGCTGTTAATCTTCACACCTGTCAATCTTTACTCTGGTTGACATATCTTGCACTTCTGAAATCTGCTGTCACTGCTATTGCTAGCAAGAACGCCTGAGTGAATCCAGTCTTCTAATGTTTAGAAGTGCCACGGCAGCACTAGATGTACTGTACGACAAACAACATTGATTTAAGAAACAAAGTGGATGTGGGGGAGAAAATTCAGAAATCCACCTGTAAACAGCTTTGCATTTTGTCAGTCTAGTTCTCCCTAGTAACTTGTTGAAATATCTGGAACCTCTCCTCCAGTACTTCTGAAGTCTATACTCTCCTTTGCAGTTATTTTCTTGTCCTCACACATTCAAATATAGGCACTGAAGACTCCTGAAATGACAGTAAATGTAGACACAGGCAACAGAAAGAAAATAGACCATATTCATGATGGCACCAAAGTCTCAGCACCCTGAGGATCACATGAACACAGGCTACTATGTGACTGTACAATTGAGCTAAGGTAATACAAGGAAGAACTTAAAAATTCTTTGCATAAATACATAAATTAACAATATCAAAGAGTTACCTGCAGTGGTTGACACATGGCCAGCATGTGCAGTCTGCCCTGGAGGAAATGATCAGCCATTAACATCAGTGGATTTGCATGAGCTACTGCCCCTGAGGAAGTGACCTGTAAAAGGTAAGAGTACCACCAAGTATGAAGAACAAAGAGCAGTGAAGCACAGTATCTTACTGCTGTAAAAGCTGCTCCTCTCTGCAGCCCGTTGGCCTACAGAAGTAATCCTATCTAACATGAAATGAAAGCTTTCAGCTCTATGGGACACAAAGCTTGTGCCCAAATTCGTGCATAAAGAACCTGGCTTCTATATGCTGTAAAAATCAACTGCTTTTGGTAACAAATGTTCCTGGCAGCAAGTACT
Source organism: Laterallus jamaicensis coturniculus (assembly GCA_022605575.1). Lineage (NCBI taxonomy): Eukaryota > Metazoa > Chordata > Aves > Gruiformes > Rallidae > Laterallus > Laterallus jamaicensis. The sequence goes on from JAKCOX010000005.1 coordinate 13,098,168, forward strand.
GAAGGGTAGTATGAAATTACCCTTTCGGAGTAACTTGCAAAATGTCTCAAGAGTTAAATATTTTACCAGTGACTTCAGTGTCATGTGATCAGTCAAGAGTTTGTTACAGCATTTAAAGACCATACTGCCTGAAGTTCTAAAATTCTGGGCTTTTGCACACTGATATTGCCAACGGGAAAGTCCGAGTCATAAGTTGAAAAAACCTCTGTTATTTGCCCTGAACCTCATGGTAATGCTATGTTATGTCAAAACAAATCAATGTGTGATTCTTTCCTCCTCCTAAACTGACTTCTCAAAGTTAATTTAAAAAAAGAATTCATTAGGAGGCCCTCACATGGCTCAGTGTTACCAGCACTGATCTGCATCCTACGCAGCGGGCTAGGTGCTACTTACAGAATTTGATTGTTACCATTTTCCATAGTTAAGAACCCTCTGTAAACTTAGAAACTTCTCAAGTATCACATGATTGCAAATAGCAGTTTTGCCTCTCGTGTCATACACGCTGATTTCCACATCCACACTATTGTATGTGGCTGGGAGCTGTGAATGATGCAAAGTAACAGACTGTTTGGAAGGAAATTGGGAAAAAATAATCACCACTAAATTAGAAATGGTATTACATCTAATGGTCTACTTGCAAGACAACTGCTATTTACTTATAAAATAGTAAGTGGCATACCTCCTAAACCAATGGACCTTTGTCACAAGGTATTTCCTATAATGTGATTCAAAATCATGGCTGCTGCAGATTAAGTCACACAAATTGCCGTCTACCGATCTCCTTTTCTGGTCCTTATACACGTATGCCCACACTTAGGGTTCTTTTCCCAGGTAAGGCTAAGGAAGGGCTCCAGCAATATCCCTGCTGAATGTTCTTCAGATTTATTCCCCTGAGGAAACAGGGATTCTCCTCCCAAGGAACGAGCTGCCAGGATCCCTCTTTTGCAGAGGCTTCCACAGAGCTAGCTGCCACTTGTTGCTGACTTTACACAGTGCCATCACCCACAACTGAACAGAGCAGACTTTTTGATTCTCGGTGAATAACAAGCAACCCAGTTATTGCACATGTAAGTTTTGCTTTTTCTCATCTGTAGTGACTTATTGCTAGGTTCTTTCTCAAGAAATTATGCAACACCTAGCAGATATAGGAAATAGAGGTACTTCATTCTTCTTCTTGCTTACTGACACCACACGAGAAATCTCAGCAAGCAGAAATCACTGCATGTCTGGAGAACATCAAAATTCATCTTAGGATCTTTGCCTTTTGAACGAAAAGTAAAATGTTGGCCTTTTATGTTAACTCATTGTTCCAGCTGTCTGTAGTAGGGCACCAAATGTTGTCCAGTTTGAAGAAAATGTCCTCTTTATACTAGAAACAGCATACATATAGAACACAAAATTTCTGTATCAAAGCATTTTTATTTTCTTTTAGGTCTGTCCTGTTTCTCCTACCTGCCAAAACCATGGATTCTCCATAACTCCTAAAAGAACAGAGGAGATTGATCTGTATATTGAATCAATTTCCCTTGGTTATTCCACAAAGTTATCCCATTTATTGAGGAAGGATCTCTCACAGGCCTTGTGAAAAACTAACCCAGATGAAAGCTTGCCTCCTGCAGCAACAGCTCTCATTTTCGTGTTTTCCTGTTTGCTTTACAGTGGCATAGTCCTTCATTCACAGACTGCAGGTAGTAGTTTCAATTCAGCACCATATACAAGTTGCTGAAGTGAGAGACTGTCAGCTATTTATTTTTTCACAGATGAGCATTTCACTCAGGAACTATAAATTGCTTCATCCTCTCTGCATCTTGTAACGGAGAATAACATTGAGCCCCTTGTGTGTTAGCTCCCTTGATCTATTGACCACACATTTTAAGGAGAGGCTGACAGCTAGCATGTCAGTTATTTTCAGATATCTGTCTCTGTCAAATTCAGAAATCCCAAGAAAATAAACCAAGTGCAGGATTATAAATACATGTGAAATCAGAGCTGTCATCACTCTCAAGGATTTTCCATTGTGCTTGCTGCACTATTTTTAAGCTAAGATTTCCCAGATGTTTAGTAGGATGGTTTAGGGAGTAAAGCACTCCATTTTTCTGATGGCTGTAACATTCTTAAATTTAACCTTCTCCAAATCGGGGTTTTGTGCCTGATTTGTTTTCTCAATTGTGTAAGAGGGACAGAATAATAAACTCGACGTTTAGCTAGCCTACATAGCTCTTGATGACCTGAAAACTCTTGTTTTGAATTTTTAGGTACACTTGGTTATTCAGAGGAACAAATGTGACAGAGATGACCTGAAAGGATGTTTCTTCACCTCTGCTCACCCTGGTCTTCAAAGGCCAGCACCGGGCCTGTATTGCTCTGAGCCACAGAGGCGCAAAGCAGGAATGACGTTCCACCTCGTGTTCCTTCTGCTAACCAGTGGTTTACTGAATGGAGCTCAGACAAGACTGATTCAATTTACAAATTTTAATTATGATTTAAAATAGGAAGAAAGGAATTTAATCTAAAATGTTTATCTTCCTCTGCCTTGCTAATTGACATAATGGAATACCTCCATCTTTCTGGTCAAGCAGGAGGATAGTTATAAATTTTTATGGAAGTAAAGACAGTTTGAACATACTTACTTGAAAACCTAATTTTTATGCTGATTAAGAATGGTGACTGACCCATTTTCTATGTCGCCCCTTACCCGCTTCTTTTGTCAAATTGTACTTGGAAGGACATTGGATTCCAGCTGAAAATATAGAAAAGTTCTAGAACTAGTAGCTTATATGCTTACGATCTTAATGAGTCATCTTGTGATTTTTACCCTAATTATGGCTTAGACTATGGATGAACCAGTCACTAACCCAACCTTAAAGGCAGGAAATATCCCCTCTGAATCCTCAGAAGGGGCTGCTATTGTCAGAACAGTTCTAAGGTACCCACAGCCTCCAGGTGCCTGAACAGTGATGCACGCACCAGAGCAGCGCTTGGGCTTACTTTAAAACACCAGGAGTGCACATTTACTACCCAAGTGCTACCTCAGTACTATTTTTCTGTGGGGTTTTGTTGTTTTGGGTTTTTTTTTCATTTGCGAAAGTGACTTATCTCTCAAACATGGTAGCAGAGTAAAAATGTTTACCTTAAGAATGTTCTGCTCACATTTGAATTAAGAGTCAACACCTCTCCTATGCCTGTATTAAAAGAAAAGTTTCCCCATTCCGAAGTTTTGTAGTACTTTGTATACAGTCAGCTACTGTAATTTACTGTCCCATTAAGTTCTTATATAAGCTGCAGAAAGCTTAAAAGGTTGTAGCTAGGTGGCTCCTGTTCACTGCCCATAGTCATCAAATTACATCAGAAATGAAGTCATGTAATTGGCTTTGCCACCCACTGCACAGATTTTAAGATTGCACTTAGGTCTCTGTGTGTAAGTATATTTGGCATGGTTTATATTAAAGGGAAGACCAGCTTCTGTACACACCTCCTTTTCTTCCCACACTCTCCTTTTCTCTCTCACACGTACGTACACATGCTTTTACTCAAGAGATGTTCAATAACAAGAATGCAAAAGTTCTTTGACCCTAGGCCATTAGCCTTCTCAGGACAAACCCGATAAGCCACTGAAACAACCAAGAATTTCAGGCATCGAATCCCAGGAGGAGACACCAGAACTCTTCACAAGATGCCTGTGTGGTGACGAGTGAGATGAAGGCAAGTTGGAGTGGCAACCTGTGTGATACCATCTCAAAGGAAATGTTCATTCTGCAACAGCAATGGCTGGCTGCAATACTGAGCCTTGCTGCAGCTTAGACACTTGGCATGGTGCTGCAGGAAGACACCATCATTCCTCCAGGATTTTCAATTAAAAATCCATCACAGGGTTCTCCTCTTTTAAAGCATAAACAGAGAAGACAATACTTGCCCACCTCTTCCTCTTCTGCAACAGATTACATTTCAGAGCGTTCAGAGTTTCAACTCCTTTATCAATATAAGACTGAAGTCTACGTTGCCAGTGTCCTTTACCACCAGCAAGGAGACAACTGTGAGTCTTTCTTTTAAAATTGTTTTACAGTGCAGCAAAGTGCTTAAGAATGGTGGGCAGGATGCAAGAGCAAAACTCTTCTTGCTGTTGGTTAGGGTACAGCCTTGGAAGGAGAGATCTGAGATTCATAGCCCTTCTGACAGCGTAAGTTCTGGACATTATCATGGTTTCATTACAATACATCTCTACAAAGTTCAGTTGTTAACTCCTTCATACATAATTTCCAAGTACCCCTCTCTAGTCTGCTTCTCTCTGAGCATAACTTTATACACTTCTGTTAACACTGTTAACCACAAATTCTCTGTTAGTTGCACCAAGTTAACATTAACCAAATAAAATTTCTCATTATTTAAAAGTCTAGGTGACATACAGAGATCTACTTCAAGGGAGATAACCATACACTTTAGAAGTTAGATCTACTGAGGCACTTTGCTCAAGTGACATTGGTTGGCTGGGGGTTTGTGACTGCCCATTGTTTCCACACCAGACAGGATAGATGTGAAGTTCAGAACTGCTTTGCACAACATTGCTCTGAAGGAATTATACGAGATACGTTTTCCATCCTTATGCCTTCCCACAGGCAACAACAGCCTGATCTCATGCCACAGAGCGCTGTATTAAAAGACACGTCATAAGAACTAAAGTCTTAAGTTCTGAATCACTGTGGTCTCTGTGAGGGTACTTAGGCATCCCATTTTCCCAGAAAAATTCCAATGGGCTAATAACATTACCTGCTTAAACCTCATGCATAGCTTAGAGTCCGTCTTGAGCCTCTGTGTCGTAGTCTGCACTGGATGAAGCATGACATTTCCAGTGTAGGTTCGATTCCTTTTCACAGAGTGAGGAAGTGAGAAATGCCTGAAACAGATGATCCAAACATGAATATTCTTGCACAGGACTCATTTTTATAAATAAGGCTTTTTTTGACTCTTAACAATTAGCATAAATCCTTCTGCTTCCCTTATTACAGTAAGTTTTGATGTTATTGCTTTGCATTTAAAATACTGCAAACGGAAAGCTGATGTCAGAATTGTTAGTACTGAAGGACGCTACCGGTATCTCAGGTTCTTCCAAACGCACACTTTGGAGACACTTCATATACTTGTTCTCTTCCGTGGGCACTAGAGGTCACCGGTGGTACAGCCACGGGAAAGGTTTTCTGATCCTCAGCAAGCCAGATAGAGGCCTCAACCCCTCTCCTGTGACTTTCGTTTAAGTTCTTACTGGAAGTTTTTTGGCACCTCGATTTTTGGAAGAGGGAGGAGATTAGACTATTTCTTTCAAGCGCGACACGCCTCAGATGTATAGCTGTGTATCTATGGGTGTCTCTTGAAAACATGATTTATTCGTCCCTCTGATACTTGAGAGTTCCTTGGCTGATACCTGCTGTATTTGAGCTCTGAGTAATGTTGTTGAGACAGAACCACAGAACACCCAGCAGAAACACATGTTGTTTCAAACGAAACAGCATGGCCCATTTCAAGAGAGAAACAGTGCTCCTTTACTGGTTCCATGTGTGGCGTGTGAAGGGTTCACTGAAGCAGAACATTCAAGAACACCAGTTGCGTTTTTTTGACTGAGAGACCACACCATCTTTTAATACATTCAGGACTTTCCATTTCTATGAGTGACGCTCATGACAAAATACCCCAAGTCCTCTTGCATGCAAAGAGGCTCAGAAACACTCTGAATCTCTGTGCTAGAGCACAGCCATTCCTTAGAGGAAATATATCCAGCTTTTAATCTCTAAAAGATGGAAATTTGCTTAAAATATTTTTTTATCAGGTCAGTAGGAAAATTTAACAGCCATCAAGCTTACACACTCTATCAGCTATTTATATAATGCCTGATAGTACTACAATCCTAAATAAGAAGCAGGTTTTTGTAGAAATGATTCATTTTATAAAAGCGTTGAACTGGTACTGTGTGATAAACACATCACTGCAATTATGGAGCCTCACTGTAATCAAAAAGGACTACCTAACAGAAAGACTTCTTCATGTATCAGAAGTTACTCCTGTCTTGTATATCAATGTAAAAACTGCTTTGTCAATAGATTTCCTAAGATTTTGGATATTATATCTATCACAGACTGAAAGTTTGGTGAAAAGTCTGTTGGAATTGCAGTAAGTAGCCATCCCACACAGGCTTTTTTTCGTGCCTGCTTTCTTCACCTAGGTTTCATCTAACTTTGAACTCCTTTTCCTTTGAGGTGCAGTACATAAAGTTTTTAAAGTTACGTAAAGTTAAAAATTAGGCAGGCAGGAGAAATCTTACCCTTGAAAGAAGTGAAAACAACTGGACACTACATGGTACGTGTTTTCACTACTTTGTTTAAAATAGCATATTGGTGTACTTAAAACACTTCAGATCTGCCTGTTATTTACGATGCAGTAAACATGCAGACAAGCATGAAAGTCACATTTTCCACTGCATCCAAGGAGACAAATTTAAAATTACAGCTATTGGAAATCTGTTTTATGAGCTGTGTGAAAGGTGTAGTGAAATGCAGCGCCATAAACTTCGGTCTACAATACCCTACGTATTGCAGCTCCTGAATAGTGTTAATGAAAAGAAAAACCAAACTGGACTGACACTTCTGGCTACGCTCTGAATTTTCTGCATCCGTTCAGAAGGAATGTGACGACATTGTGCATCGCGCCCACGTCTTACACATCTTGTACTAAGCAGGACACAAAATATGGACACTGCAATACACGAGGTAACGCACTGCTCATGATCAAAGGTAAGCAGCGCAGACGGCTCAGCTCAGCAGGACGGACTATCATGGGGTTGCGTGAAGCTTTGCGAGTCAGGCAGCAGATCTGGGATGCAGAACTTGGTGGAGGGTCTTTTTTTGTGAGCTCCTGCAGCCTCTGCCCTCGGGCTTTTTTTCCCTTCTCTCCTCCTCCCCCTTCCTCTCACTTGTCCACAGCAAATGTCCACTGAGTATAAGCAGTGCATAACGTAGCACACCTACAACACTGCCATGCTTTCAGGCAACCTGAGGTATCTCTTGTACCTGAACCAGCTCATGCAGGATGGAGGAGGAAGTGCCAGCAATAGCTGAGGACTGTTCTTGGATTGGGAATTCCCCATGGGGCAAATGTAACTGCTTTCAGCTTCTTTGGGGCAACCCATGCATGCAATGCATCATCAACCCAATATTTGTCCATTAAGCCTGAACTGGACTGAACTAGCACATTCACAAAAAGGCTGGCACCAGTGAAGAACGGCAGTTAGATACCAGATTATGAGATGCATCACTCTACAGTAACAAGAAGAAGAATTTACCTTTCACCTGGATCAGTTCTCTGCTGCCTATACCCTGTAGTCAGGGACGTGTGTGCTATGTCCGCACAAACGCTGCTGCTGGCACATGAGAGCAAACAGGAACCAACCCTTTTGGCAAAAGTCTGAATTAGCTTGACTGAAAAGTCACCACTGACCTGCAGCATGTATTTTATGGATAACCCCACAAAAGACAGAAGCTGGCATTGAAAGACATGAGAGTGGGCCTTAAATTCCCCCTTTAACATAAAACATCCATAGATGTTGATATTCAGGATATGCTACTAAGCTCATCCCATGCCTTTATGGATGTGGGTCTCAGCAGAGGGTAAGGGTATTAGCATATGAGATGGGGCTATGTAGCTGGGTCTGAAGAATCAAGGATTTTTTTCTTTGTTGATCTCAGGGAAGCTCCTGACATTTTTACTATAATGATTAACTACAGTTTTCATATTTGGTGAATATATGTAGGTCCTAGAAAAGCTCGTCTGTATTTACGTAAATCTACTATAAATAAGGCTCATTTACCTTTATCCACCCATCATACAGCTCTGGAACTACAGAAAGCAAATATTGGACCTGGCAAATCTAATATTTTATGCTCCTGGTCCCTTCCCATTTTCTTAAGTTTCATCATCTTCCAAAATTATGTTTTTATTTCAATTATTCAGTTGTTGAGTTGTCTTTTCCCTTAAAAATGTCTGCTTGATGAGAAAGCTCTGTTCAGATGGAAAACAGCTCTCTGATTAGAAGAATATATGTTCAGGCTGGTGAACCCAACAGATGGGTCAAGTTCATCTGTTTGCTGACTCTTGTCTCTAAGTAGTGGAAACCTTCTCTGATTTACGCAGAATTTCAATGTATTTCTCAAGTCCTTAGACTTGCTCTGCTGCTTTGCACTGATCTTGCAGAGTAAGGTAGCTTACTCAGTGGGCTTTTGTGGCTCTCTATTGTCTGTAAGGAGCTCCCCTCACCTGGTTCTAGGTCTGTGCTCAAAGAGGCTGCAACCATCGCCACGTTGGCTCAGAGGAACCCAGCTGCTTGTCTTGCTTAAGAGCTCTGGCTCGCTGAATAGGTCAGGGTAACTTCTGGCATACATAAATTACTGAGACTTGAGACCTGAGCACATAGCCCTATGCTCCCTGTCAGGGGAGGTGACAGAGGTAGCTCAGAGCTCCCTGTGTGCTTTGTTCATGAACCTCAGCATGCGTGTTAAGGTTTTCCACCAGACTTACACCATACCAAGAGTGAGGTTAACCATCACCGTTACCTTTGCTGTCAGAGCCCCTGCAGTCAAGGCAGGAATGCAAGTGCAGGCTGATAGCCAGCTGCCCTGAGACTGTGTAGTTACTGGGCTTCAACAGAAATCAACTTGTAACACAGAGACTATGTTGGTGGGGGAAGGGACAGCACTCTATCCATGGCCACCCACTGCCTAGAAAAAGTCTGGCAACAGGGGTGTTATTCTTGTTCCATTGGCAATCGTGGGACTTCTGCTAGACTTGATCCTAAATGAATGCATTTTTCTGACCCAGCGTCCTTTTATGTGGTTCGGCATGGAAAAGTGCCATGGTATTTGTCACAAAAAGTCCTCGCTGGCTAATCTGTTTTTAGGATTGTTGATGGTTTATAAATTAGAATTATTAGTCAAACATTTCTCTGTGTGTGCAAACTCCTAGTGCAGACTGGGGTTAGAGGGCCAGCATGGAACCACCTTTCTATCTATGCCAAACTGTTTTGACACAAGGGAAAGGTAGTCAGAGCAAAACCAGAAGGGTACATAAGGATTTTACTCCTGACACAGACTCTGATGTACTCGAGTCGTTGTATTGGCCATGCAATATTTATACATATCCAATAAAAGTGAACTTGGTATCTACCACAGCCTTGGCAGGTCCTATTTAAATATGCCACATGCTCTATGGCAACTAACTGCCTTGTTGTTTCTCTCCATGTTAAGCAGAACAGGGACATGTTAACAATTTAAAGATTAGAAAGGCAAAACCAGATGAGTTTGCTATTTCTCTTACACCAAAGGGCAAGTCCTTACGCAGGGCACCAGCCTGCCTTCCCTCAGCATACAGGATGCTCATCCTAGAGGTGAGCTGAGAAGAGGCATCAAGCAGTGAAGAACCCTTCCTGGGTGTGTGACCATAAACCCCAATTCAGGGAAGTTCAGTTACTGGCAATACACTGAAATAATGAGAAAATGAAAGCTGATAGGCGCTTATGTGTATCCATTAGTTGCTATGCTAACCCAACAATCAGCTATCACCCTGCCAGATTCTATCACTCCCTTTGTACTCAGAATTCCTTGTTTAGCCAATTAGGATGAGTAAAATTATACATAAATGTAGATATAGTGCTAAATTCTCTGACAGATGTAGATCTGAGTCTTGAACTGCAGAACATATAAAACAGCAACAATATCTCAAGTCATACAGACCCTGTAATTTTGCATCATTCCACACCTGGTTGGGTACTGAAGAGTACTGGCTGAGTACTGCAGACCCGTGTCCGTTCTCCAAATGGATCATCTTACATTAAAACGCTCTTGGTGAAATGCAGAGTTGGTGATAACATAAAATCGAGCTGATGATAGCATAAAACAAATGCAGATTCATATTTTTTCAAAAATTGGATTTCCTCCCTCCACCCTGTTCCTTTCTGCTGCCCCTAAAATTCAAATCTTGAAACTCATAAATGGGGAATGTCATCAAATGTGGAAGAAATAGACTGTCCTAGCTGCTTCTGAAGCCCCAAAAGTAGGCCACTTTCAATTGGGTGATGTTTCACATGGAACACAGATCTTTTATACTAAGTGCCATGTGAAAATCTGTCCCTGCAGCTGCTGGTAGCTATTTTTTGCATCAGACTGGTTCTGATAAACTTTTTTTTTGTTTTAGTCACATCCACACAAACAGATACTCGCCGCTTTGGGAGAGCGACTGCCTTGACCCACAGTTTTACTGTTGATGAAATCCAAATTCTGTACATTCCACTCTTTTTCCAGGAATGCTAGCTACAAAATTAATACAATGTGCAAAACAAAAGACAAATACAAGGATCAAATGGAGGGGAGGGGACACACATCAAAACCAAACTCCTGTTTACACCGATAAAGAGTTTAACGTCACAGCATAACTATGCTCGCCATTTCCCTGACTCAATTTCATTTAAGAACCTACTAAATATATTTGCTTTGATTTGCCTTTCAGCCAAAGGATTTCACTCTTTTCTTTTACAAGGCAACCTGAAATATGTTATTTGTTTTGTGTTTGGCAAAAGATATTAGAAATATTAGAAACATTTGTATTATTCACAGTCACATCAGAGTGAGAACTTATGGCAGCTGCTAACTGCCCAGAATTTTAGTTTAAAATCTCCATTGTCCTATAGACATGTGCACAAGCAAGGATGTCATTAAAAAAAAAGTACAGATAAGATATACATGCACATATATACATATAAAGTATATGCAAGTTCCAGACAATCCCTCTAGAGCATCTGAGACAGCTGTTGACAGCAGGAAGACTACAAAGCATATGAACGACTGGTCTGGTAAATCTATAGTGGCAACTTTTTCTTGCCAAAATTTGCTGGACAACTTCTCATCTTGTCATGTAGAGGAGGGTGCTGAAGTAGCACCTCAAAAGGTCTGAGCCTTCACCTTGCTACACAGCCAGAAACCTGTACCATTTTTAATCCTCTTCACCACACAGGGGAGGAAGGAGCCTCAGACCTTTGTTAACTCTCTAAAAATGCACTAACCTCTGAGTGGAGAGTTTTTTGAATTTCTGGGGAATGGGAGCTTTAATGGCCCAGGGTGAAAGGAAGGAAATACTGTCTTTCCCTACTAGTACTTGATGGGATTTTTTTAATCTACGACTCTCAAAACCCAAGTTATGACTCACAATTAATAGAATTCATTTCATGGGCAGCCTGCGACACCGGGGATGTGCTCAGCTTATAAAACACAAACATAAAAACCCCTCAGAAGTGTGATCTGCAACAGTGCCATTTAATGTCTCCTAATTAACATTCCTGTTTCCTTGATATCAAACCTCTCTAAAGGACACACCTGTGCAGACTAGAATGAAACCTGCTACATCGATAGGTGACAACAATGTGTGAAGTTTAGTCCCCACTCAACATGAGCAGAGTAACACGTAGACAGTACCGACCTACTGCACATCCTACCGTGTAAAAGAACGTGTTTTATCCTCCTCTACAATTACAGCACTCATTTATTTGCATCTTATAGACATATTTTGTCAGCAGCATGTGATTTTCAAAGTGTTAACAATGTGCAAACTTAAGAGATATGCAGGCACAAAGCAGTATTTTGTCTAAGAAACGTGAACATGTGACAACGGGAAAGAAAAACATAAACTGCTGAAAAATGCAAACTCATACAGACTCTACAGTTCTGATCATAAGACAGGCTGGCTTTTACAACAATGAGCTCTACCTACCACATAATTCTACAGAACTGAAGAACCTATGAAGTGGCTGGGGCTGAACTTGAGACATTAATCTGGTTAAAATATTTCCTGCTTTTTTGTGTCTTTGTTGATTGAGAGTGGGGAGGGGAGGGTTTGTTTGTTGTTTTCATGGTTTAGGTCAGTCTGTCAGTCCAAGTTAAGAATGTGGAGTTTTTGCAGTGTCAAGGGTAGCTGTGATTAATACACCCACGTTTTTCCAAGTCTGGCTAAGCCTATATGATCTTTCTCTCCTTTCTCTTTCACAACCGTTCTCCCCTTTTCATTTAGAACACTCTCTAAAACATGTTAGACTCTGAGCAGAGTAACAAAGGGAATGTCAGGACTGGACAGAACTACACTGGATCTAACATACAGAAATTTCTAAATTTGACATTAGCAACAGTTGCTTACAAGCCGCCGCCTCAGTCTCGGTTTAATACTGTTTACAAGGAAAGGAAAGGAATGGTCAACATATGTTGTGGAAAGAATGAGTGACCGTGGTGGAATGGGCATCGGAGATCATCTATATTGCTCACCCGCAAGACATCTGTTTTCAACTACAGGGTTTTTATTCAAGAAGTGATGAATAAAGTCTCATGATACCTAAGTACCATTGCTAACTCTTGTGACAGTCACAGAATTTCTCTAAATATCTCTAAATGTCAGACCTATCGTCCTGCAGCAGCGATGCTGCCCATGCCAGCCTGTTCGCAAAGACGACCGCAGTCACTATATGTTCCTCTTTGATGGACAGCTAACTTGGAGTTGTTACTGTAACATTCCAGTAATCTTGCCAGGCCGGGCCGTCACAGACCCCAGTCCAATTAATTTAAACACTAGAGTGGAACGTACAAGCAGTGTTACATCTCTGAAAGGCAGTTAACCCATAGAATCTCCCTCCACATTTTGCGAAAATCATTCCTTCAAAAATACTTATAGTACAAGTCTGAAATTTACCTGCATATTGCCACTGAATCTGTTTGCTGCCATACAGGAACCTTTACAATACAGAACCACCACTTAAATATCCTTTACAAGGAGAGTCAGATGTAATGGAGACAAAATGCAAAAAAGCTCCAAGTGCCAGACTTTTTCAAAAGATAATTCACTGTTACTGGGAGGGAGGAGGTGTTTATAGTAGTCTTATCCCAAAAGGCCACCACATACAATAGCCCCACTGACTTTAATAGTTACAGTAGGTGCAGATTTATGGTTGGGTGTAAGGATGTTTCAGTCTTCACCTCTTCACCTCTTATTAGCACTTGTCTTCTGCTTACTTGCCACAGTTTAAGCAGTCCCAGATGCTGTGCAGTTCCAAAGCTCTCCTCTACCTCCCATAAAACCAGAAAAAAACCATTGCGGAGTGCATTGTGAGTGGCAGACATGGGGCAGGAGAGCAAAGAGCAAGAATTTTGTGGGGAATATGACCTGATACGCAAAAGATGGTCTCAGCTCACAGATAGTTAGAGCTAAATCTTACCTTGCCCAGAATATACAAAAGATGGTCTCAGCTCACAGATAGTTAGAGCTAAATCTTACCTTGCCCAGAATATACACCAAAATTCTCAAGCTTAACGCTTCCATTAGTGCAAGTGTCTTCAGCGAAGCTCAACCCATTTAATTTCTTAGTAAGAAAGCACAGAAGTGAAGGGGTAATGGATATTAATAATCTAAATATCAGAAACATGAAAAAAAATACACCCTTATACATTTAAAATAATTGTAAACTTCTCACTGCCTTCATGAATGACTCCGGTTAGGTATATTAAAATTACAGCAATTTGGCCAGTTACAATTTCAGTGATTAGGATGAATGAAACCTCTATATGGATTAAAAGAATCAAGGCTAATGCCATTTTACTTGAATAAGAATGCATGGGATTTACTTTATCCTAAATTTGCCATTTAAAAATATCAGTTACATTGCTCTAAATCTGGAAGAGGTTCCTATAAAATATCTTGGGCTGTAAAGTTAATGTAGAGAAATGGATATAATTCTCTCTGGAGATGAATATATTCTTCCCAGAGCATTAACAAGTCTTGCAGCTATGAGTGATGCTTTCTGCAGTGCTGCGGTAACCAGGAATTTTAACTTACCATATTCTAACTATAATTAAGAAAGATGGCTTCATCACTGTCTCTTTCTATCTCCGCCAGAAGGTCGAGATTCATATAAAGATATACAACCATCTCTGCAGTATGCTTTTTCTTAGTAGCCAAATGCCTCTCCCTTTTCTGGCAACCACACTCAGCCCTCGTTATTGTGGAGTCAGAGATTCTGCCCTTAATATTACTATTAAAGTGGCATGCAGGGGGCAATTTGATAACAATGACACATATACACTGAATGCCACTGGTATTCAGTTTTGAAACTCCTTCAATTTTTTCTAAGCCATTCCCTACATCAATAAATAAAAGCCACAACAAAAAAATACCTTTTCCTTATTAGACTGCCAGAGATCCCAAAATCTACTTGGTATCTGTTTCCAATTTGTCTTTGTGGAAAGGAGGCCAAAGAGCTGCTTTTCTTCCTCCTTGCAGAAAGCAGCCAAAATGTAGTCTAACCTGGGTGCACCCACCCACACTCACAAGTGCATGCATTCTAGTCATGACTCAAGTTAATAAATTTGATTAGCTCGTACAGTACTCAAAGCCAGCAGCCCACAAGGCAGGTTCAACCAATACCTTTGCTTCACTCACTGCTCTCAGCAGACCACCAAGGCTCTAGTTTGTATTTTTAAACCTGGGTTAAATTGTGGCATAACCACAAACCATTGTATGCGATTAACAGTGGGGTTCCAATGACTGACTGACAAACAAAATCTTAGCACACTGAGCCTGCCTCTCCCAGTAGTAAACACATGTTATTAATGAAATGATTCTAACAGGCTACACAATTGGAAGCTTTCTTCTTGATTGACACACTACCCTTGTCTTGCCAGGCAAACTAAAGAGGGCATAAAGAGCATGCTTGTATTTTTTACTTTGTGAAGTAAAGACACGAACCGATGGCGATAGTTTCTCCTCTCAGTTCTCACCTAAGGGAACGTTTCTCTGGCCAGTCACCGAGTGATGCATCACCTTGACACACACGCTCTCTTCGTCTCAACAGAAGAGACCAGTGCTTTTAAAAAGCACCACCCTCCAATCCCTATTGCTTCCTTTTCATTGCTGACCCACTCCTCTGTCATGGCTGACACAGTTTAACAGGAGAACAGTTGATTGGAAAAAAACCACAATAGTAATAATAATAATAGTAATAGTAGTAGTAATAATAATAATAATAAAACTAATAATAATAAAATATAATGATAATAACAACAACAACAATAATAATAATAATAATAATACGTCAACCTGCACACAGCATGAGATCATGGCACCATCACTCAAAACTACTGCAGACTGGTGCAGTTTAACTGCCAGCTGCTCAAAACAACACTTGCTAAGCTAGAGTGGATATTAAGCAGCAGAATGAAACAGACGGGCTTGCTCATTCACAGATCCTGTAGTTCATGCTCTTCAGAAGAAACAGCACTGGCCAAAAAACATGGGAAGCGTTACACAATTTCACCATGCTTTTCTTCTTTCCACGGGTGGATGAACTACATACCAAACACATCTTTAGCAATACAATTCATATCAAAATTGTCATCATGACTGTCAAGGCCCCTAAATGGGACCTACAACATTCAGGCATGGGATTCAGCCTGTGCTCTTCAGGCTACTAAGCAGTCCTCACTGCTTCAGTCTCTGCCTTGACTGTTCACACATGCTACCACAGTGCCATTTGACAGGCTGGTGTAGGGCAGAGAGGGAGCCAGGAATTCTGCCAGTGCTGTTGCCCAAGGATAAAAATCCAAGTGGAACTCCAGCTTCAATCTGGTGAAACCACTCCAGTTCACAGGGAGTTACACCCAGCCATGCTACCGGCCAGTGAACAGAAGCACACATGTATGCTCTCACAGAAAACTTCCTTCTGTGCTCAGAAAGGTTCGGAATATTTCTCTTACACAGCCTGTCATGCCAGCCTGTACCACAAGCCCACTGCCATTGCCCACACACTTGGCCTCCCATGCTGCAGAGAGGATGAGATGAAACCCTTGACTTCCAGGGAAGGTTGATACTGCGGAACAAGAAAGCAGTATGTTATACTGAGCACATGCAGTCCTCTCCTATCATCTCATGCCTTTTTTTTTCTCCATGTGAAATACAGAAGCAACTAAAATAAAAGGTCAATATTAATATTGCTATTCTGAAGTTATTACAATACATTTTTCTGTTGCATCACCTACATGTGAATGGCAATTTTGTTAGAGAAAACAGTTTTCATGGGATTCGCTGTTTGATTTCAAAGAAGCTGTGAATGCTGAAGGGAGATTTCTTCCATGCAATAGGCCAGAGTGCATGTTAGAGCAATCAGTCACAGTTGAGTCAGTGATATTTCCATGCTGCATTATTCTCTCTGTACATGGTGTACAGCACACTGAACTGCCTGAATTGGTATTGTCAGGCTAGAAAAGGGTTTGATTGGTCACTTCTTTTATTTGTGATTAACCTCCCTCTTAGAAACAGATCTCCTATCTCCCAACTTCGCAGCCTTCTTGGACAGAGGAGTAAATTTATGGATGGGAGGGAACAGAAACATAGCAAAGGAAGGGCTGGAGGGAATGAAACAGCAGTGGCGCAGTCAGGCAGGATTATGTCTCAGGCTGTAACTCTGCCTTCTTCTAAGGGTCCACAAGGAGTAGTGTGGATTCCCTCCAAATAACTAATGCAGATTTTCCTGGACGGTTCCTGTAGTCGGATATTTACTCTGTGTTTATGCACCCACTCTTGTCCTCACTTTTTCCTGTTCATGTGGGAATAAAATGCTTCTTCCTCTGCAGCTTTGAGAAGTGACCAAACTGAGAAAGCCAGTTGTGTCGCTACTGCTGGTCACCACCATCTCCCTTTGGGGGCTAAGCAGTGGCCACAGGCATAAACCTAGAAGTTCTCTTCAGACTCTGCTCTTGAGAATCTCTCTTCCCAAGAAAAGAATGATTTTTCTTCAAATGGAACTTCAAGGAAAGAGCTAGCTTGCTTTTTGCCTGCTCAGTTAGTGTTGTATTATCTTCTATTTCCCTCATTAAAAATAGGGTGGCAAACAAGACTCCCCCGCCTTCCATGGAGAAGAGGAGGAATGGCAAAACAACAGAAAATGATCCCGCTGTAAACTGCTTTAAACACTAGACTTAAGCAAGGATTTCAGTCAAAGTGCTTTTGAATCACTCACAGCATGGAACATTCTAAAATAAGGCGACACCCTCACATTAAGCCTTAGAAATTAACAAGCAACCGTCTTAAACCTTAAACTTGTTGAAAGTAGTTTCAATGGGAATAATGGCTTAAATGAACCAGTATAAATGTTGATGCTAATTTTCATTATTATATATTAGGACTCATGCTAAAGGTAATCTGAGATATTGCTAACCAGGGATCCTGGCCTCTCAAGGCCCAAAGAGTGAGAATACGGAGCCTGAGTTTTATTGCTCCAGCTTGGCGGGCTGTGGTGAGGGCTTGGTTCTCCCGTCATAAAGCACAGGCACATCCTGTTGTCAATTAGACTCACCGGTATTCTGCGGCAGCAGCATTGGGCCCCTGGGATGTTGTATAGTTTGTTTTGCTGTGTAAACAGCATGAAGTAATCCAGGCAGTGAAGGACACAGATGAGCAGGCAATTTGCAGCACGCTGAGGAAAAGAATAAAAGTCTGTGTGTGAGAGTCAGAGAATAAACAGTAACAACATCCCTGGGATATAATATCCACTGGACTGGGGTCATCAAAAATATATACAAAAGAAAGTTAAGGGACTAATTAAAATAAAATATACCAGTTCTTTTGCTTCTGTGGGAAGAGGACTTCGTGTAGGGGGAAAAAGTTAGTCACTTCGGTTTTACCACATATCAAATACAGCTTCCAGGTGGATTTATTTTTTTTTTTATATATATAGCACCTATTCTGGAACCAGATCCCAAACTCAGTTTGTTGAAAATATTTGCCCTCCCCTTATTTTTTCTATAGGTTTGAATCGAGTTAGAAAACCACCCATTCATTCTGTACCTGTACATTTATCTGTTTTGTGATAGTAAAATGTAAGATAACATCCTTAGGCACATTTTTAATTGGTGCAGCTTAGGTCCCCTTTGTTTGAAAACAAGAGTCCTGTATTCTATTAGAAAAATACCTCTGTGGTGGCACTGACATAAACTTGTGTAAAAAAGGGACCACAACAGAATGTGCTCCTGAGTCTTTCTTCCTCTTGCTCTGGACACACAGAAATTAGATATGCTTAAAATCTATCAGAGTTCATTGATCAAAGAAAACATAAATCCATGTTTATTAACACTGTTTGTGTTTAAATAAAACTTTCCACAGCACACAAACATCAAAATATTTCCCTCAGTCCCTTGGCACTCAATGTTTATGGCATTCAGCATAAAGCGTGCCTTCCCACCCTCTCATTTATAAATAGTGTTTCCCTGATGGCAGTTTTCTATTATCAGCTTTACAACAGCGTGTCATTCTGCCTTGGAAATTTCTAGGTAACACTGTGGAAAAATTGCATGGTTTACTTTTCTGAATACAGGCTTGAGAACCAGGACTCCTGGTTTCTATTCCTCTCTCTGTCAGCACTCTGCTGTGTGACAGTGGCCAAGTTACCTTTTCTACTCTTCATTCTGCTACATCTGCCATTTTCCAGAACCTTCATCCATCCTAATTTTGGATGGGGTGCAAGCAGTTTTATGAAGTTTTCTCTCACAACAGAACAGAAACTCCTGAAGGCAGGGACAGAAAAGATACTCTCTGCCTTGATGGATTTTTTTGGTACCAGGAAATAAAACACAAGCAGCAATGTGAACAGCCCTATGCGCCCAGCTGAGCAGTCAAGAAAAATGTAGGAAGAGGGGATGTGAAGGTACACAGCAAAGAAATAAATTAAGCAAAGAGATAAAAAGATTTTAAAACAAGCAAACAAACAAGTTACCATAGAAGCCTTGTTTCTCAAGTAGAAAAATAAAGGAATGAATCATTCCATATAAGTCACATTCCCTCAAACAAAAGTATAGAAAATCAGGGGATAAAACAGAGTAGAAACAAGGGGGTCAAAAAAATGAGGCAAGATGTTAACAGGCAAGTTAAAACCCATGTATTGCTCAGGTAGAGGAATGAGAGCCACAAATTTTAGCCAGGGAGTGGGGGCTGAGGAGGAGTGCTCCTGAAGTTACAGGAAAATATTTTGAAATTTACAGGGAATGTCCTCAATCTACAACCCACGTTTTCACATTTCAAGAGGTAAAAGGCCCATGAGCAAAGGTTAAAGAGGGAGCTCACAAAAAGGCTCACAGCCAGGAGATGACCATGGCTTCCCAGGGACTCAGCTGGACATGCAGCATGACCCCAGGGCAACCTGGTCCTGCTGGCTCCTGTTGCTCTGCTTCCTCCGGTAGCCAGGGAGCTCGAGAACCAGCAGCCCAGTTACCCAGTTGTTGCTGTTGAGTTGGCATGGATGATGTGCTTGAACTGCTTGATAACTGCAGGCAGCTCTACAGCAACAGCCTGGGCATCCCTGTGATTTGAAGCATTAAACTTGCTTGCTAGGAATTACCAACAGCGTTCAAGTTTTCTCTCTCTCTCTCCCCCTCATGCCTTCGGATCAGAATGAAAGCATCAGTTCCTCGGTTGAGAAAGCTGCTGCAAAAACAGCTGACACAGAGCAGGCACCTTTGTAGGACCTTTTGTAGTCCTTCCTTTCAGCAGGGAGCCTTTCGAGGCCTCAATAAGCATTGCTATTGTCAAAGAAGTGAAATTCCCTCTTTTGCTGAAAGCATCTCACATTTTATAGAGACAGAGCTTAGCCTTCCAGAAAAGACAGAAATGCAGGTCGCTATTCTAGAGATGGTGAATTAGCAGGGAGATAGTGTACAAACTTAACACTTTTTTTCTTTTACTATCAGAAAGACAGCATAAAAAATAGATTATTTTATGACAGTGTGAGCAATGGATCTGCCAAAGTGAATTTAAACTCAGCTCCATAACAGAATTATACCTCATCAAGTGGCATGACATGTAATATTTCATTTTCTGGCTCACTACTACACTGCCTGTGAGAAAACATAAAGCCAGTATCTTTGGAGATCCTGTTATTCATATATCCTGAAACTGTGTGTTATTAATTAATCAGAAAGTATGGCAGAATTCATATACAAAATACTTTTCATTTTAATCCTAATTAAAATAAGCTGAGCCCAAAAACTTGTAAGAACTGATCATATTCACTAATTGCAAAAGAGGAAACAGCAAATATAATTACCAATATGTCCACTGATTCACTTTTAGTTTTACACACCCCCCCCCCCATCCCCTGAATGAATGATGGAAAGGTGCATTTCTGCAAATAATTCATCTTCCATTAATAAAACTGAAAACTTCAAATTTTTTCATCACTTCTGTTTACTATTGCACTGGAGAGTAAGTTTCAGGATATGACAGTTTATAGTTAGATAAATGACTGCATTAGTTTAAAGCCATCCAGTACCCCACCTTCCTGTGCTGGCACTATACAGCCTTTGGGATTTCCAGAGCAGCAGTAATGCTAGCAAAGACGTCCTTGTTCCATCACCTATCCTGTACTTTTCACTGAAGTATGCATATCTTTACGTTCCTCAGGTGATGGGTTTTGATGAGAGATGATTGTTCATATTGTTCAACTCTTTAAATAGCTGATAGGACATCCTGGTCCGTAGGATATACTGCAAAAAAATAAAGCATCCTCCCAGTATGACATTCACAGACCTGAAGATGGCCAGTGTCAGGTCTGAAGCGATTAGGTAGTTTAGTGTATTCTATCAACATCCAAAACTGAAAGCATTCATCAATAGCTATTGCCTAGACAAGAAATGTATTTCTAAGGTACAAAACTGCAAACTATGTCAAAACCATATGCTGAGCAAGATCCATGTTTGTGAAACCTGAGCCAACTAAAAGCATAGTAGCAGAGCTTCAGAGAAATGTTGTAGTTGGCTTCTATAATATGTACCTTCATTTTTTTGTAAATTTTTTTTAAAAAACCTATTAGTACAGGAAATAAAAGCTGATGACAAATCTATCAGCCAACTGACTAACTCCTTTAGTAAACAGCAGTGGTCATAAGCATGGAAGGACAGCTTTCTTTGGAAACATATTTTATCTGTTTTAATTTCTACATGAAATCTCTAAGACACATGCCTTATTGTTTTTGGGAACAAAACTCCTGGCAAAGCAGAGGAGATTTGCTTGGTGGTGAAGACAGAGGAGAAGCATTTTTCCTCATCTTGTGCTGCGGCTCTCCCACACTCCATCATATCTCTAACCCTTCCTAAATAAGCACCCCAGCTCCCTGCTGAGGACATTTCATATGACAAGCTCTCCCCCTAAATATTGCATTCCAACCCTTATTCCAGCTCGTTCTTGGAAGACCCAGTGATTTGGACAGAGAGGACAGCAAAGGAGAAACAATCCAGGAATATCTGGGAGAAGCTAACGGAACAGAAAGAAAAAAACCGCTGTCATTGCATTCCCTGTACCATCTCACAACCCCCCTGGGGATGCTCTTAGGGTGGGACCTTATGAAGACCTATTTGCAGATGAGTTCCAGGAAGTAACATTGCTTCTCCTGATTTTCCTATTTCACTGTTGATGTTTTTTTTCATTCACTGCCTAGACCGTATCTGAGCCCACCTGACAAAATAGTTCTGCTGGGGTCTTTGTACACCTCTTGGGCTCAGGGCATGGAGTTCCAACCTGTCTGTCTAGCGTTTACTACTAACTCCAGAGGAACCCAACTGTACAGAGAAACATTTTGCTTTGCTTTCTCCAGAGCACTTCTGCAAGGAGCTTTCTGTTCAGTTATGCAGGGAACCGATGCTTCTAGCTTTGCTTTGTTGCCT
Organism: Laterallus jamaicensis coturniculus; assembly: GCA_022605575.1. NCBI lineage: Eukaryota > Metazoa > Chordata > Aves > Gruiformes > Rallidae > Laterallus > Laterallus jamaicensis. The sequence continues at coordinate 13,119,944 of JAKCOX010000005.1, forward strand.
TCCTCCTCTGTTTATGTAACAATATTGTACTTACACATTCATTTAGATTTGAGCTGCTGTGAATACAGCATCCCAGAACTCCTCAAAATAAAATGATACACTAGACAAGGCATTTTTTAGAAAAAAATCTGCAGCAATTAAGACTTAAAGAGTGACAATAAAGCCACCAAATTTTGAACACTGACCACAGAGGAAATTAAAACCAAAGGTGCTGAAAGACCATTATTTTACTTCCAAATCTATCAAAACAGTAAGCATGTTTCTAGTAAAAAGAGAATACAGAAAACTGAAGGCGCCAATATTAAGTTGTTTGAAGACTTGAAAAAAAAAAATAAACCACTTGGCCAAGATTTTTTTTATCCCTGAAAAAATTTACAGAAAACATTTCTCATAATTCACCACTTCAAGACTATTCTAAAGTGGTTTCAAGTTGCCACAGATAATGTACTCTTCTTTGACCATAATAAAGAAGAAAAAACAGATATGTCTACTTTAGAAATGTGCCCAAAACCTGAAAATAATTGTGGATCCCCAATGGCCCACCCACAGACTCAAAAGTAGAGCAAATTAAAATATTTCTTCCTAGACTAAGAAACTTTTGCACATATTTGATTCAATAAAGATCGGTGTAGCATCCTGTCAATGTAACACAGGCTGTTCACTACAATTAAACTCCTGCTGAGAAGTGACAAAGTCCTCAGAATACAGGGCTGGGTCTGAGGGGATTCTGCTGCTGGATACCATAAGAGTCTCTTCTATGACCTTACAAAATTACTCTACTGCTTTGTGCCTCAGAGCAAGAGTCTGCAATAATACCTTCCTTCCTTTTCAGAGAATTTAGTAATCTACACATGAAAATGTATTCTTCTTTCTATGAATTTCATAGTACAAACATTTTTTATCAGAAATTCTTGAATTTGGTAGATTTTCATCCAGTAATAAAAATCTGCAGGACTTTCTCTGCCAATATTGCAATTTGACTATTTTAACAATTATTTTTGTATTGTTCCACTGTTATTCTCTGTGGAATTAGAAACACAAGAAATACACATGAATCAATAGGAATATTTTGGGGCCAAGTTTTCAGTTTGTATAGACTTTCCAACTAAAGCAAATGCAACATACCCTAGCTGAGAATCTTGTCTTTGAGTCTACTTAGAGGTACAGAAGGCACCTAAACACAGTAACACAGACAATCAACAGTAACTGTTTGCATTCTGCATTCTTCACAGTCCAGCTGGTCGAACTGTACAGATGCCTTCCCAAGAGCTTACCATGCCACAGAGGAGCTTACACACCTACCAATGGCAAAACCTGCTGTATGCTTCCCTGAAGTAAATTTGCCCTGGAAGATTTATATGCTTTCTGTGCATTCTCTATGCTTTCAAGAAGTTGAGCTAAATGTCAGTCTTACTCTTTTGGACATGTGGGACATTTTTAGAATCTCACACCACTGAAGAAAATGCCAGTATTTCCTATTAATTTAATGGGTTCTTGGTATCTCTTAGGGATAAAAGCTTCTTTGTTAAAATTTATTTTGGTCACCGATGCTTTAAAAACACCTTCTGGAAGCACATTACACTAAAGCTTCATGGTTAAAACAAATGAAAGATTTAAGAAATATCTTTTTACCCTGCAGACTTTTAAAATATCAAGTCTATTCCTATCTGAAACATTGAGAAACAGAATAGTGCCTAAGGTTCAAATAGCCATGGACATTTTGTTATCTGGAATCTGCATTCTGTAACAAGGACTATGGACTTGCAGAAATGGGGATCGAGACAAAGAACTGACTGCAACGGGACACTACTAAAACTTCAGCTCTTCACACAGTTGAAGTATCCCTTCCTTGCCCTTTACTTGTAAATACCGAGTGGGTTTTGGCACTTCTTCTGAAAGGAAGAAGTTGCTCTAGTCTCTGATGTTTTCTTCAGTGGTGTCTTGCCAGTTGTGCTAACTGTGCTACATGGTGTAATAGAAAAAACAGTCATTCCAGGCTGCTAAACTCATTTTCACTTTTCAGTGAAATAAGTTTTAACCAAATTTTTAAAAGGTGAAAAGCCAGTGCATTAACACACTAATACAGACTGTGAGGTTTGCAGTCTAGAATGTAAAGTCTTTCATTTATAAACCCAAGTAGTTTATTACATGCCACACAGATCAAGCTGATCCATAAGTTACCTTTGTTCCAGAGACTGTGTTACCCTCCATGGACTGGAATTCTCAAATCTCTGCGGAGAAAGGTTCTTTTTACAAAGGAAGAAAATATTTCCTACCGAGACTATTTACTGGAAATACTGTAAATTTATGGCACGTAATAAAGATGACTGGTAACTCCTTTAGTATCTTCAGGAAGGACAAAACCCAAAGCCAAGGGGGGTGTCAAATAACTTCAAGACTTCCCTTTGCCTGATCTGGATGAGAACTTGAGGTTTTATCGTAACAGGAGAGAACTGGAAACTGAACTGACTGCCTTGCAGTCGTTGAGAAAAGACATCAACATCTGCTTTTGCTGAAGAATCTCTTCAGCTGATAATCTGGACTGAAAGTAAATTGGTTTGTTTTCAGAGGTTCTTTTCTCACAAGATCAGATAAAACAAACCTCTCCTGTGAACCCGTTGGTTTGTGTTCTGAATTCTTGGTTCATGTGGTGGAGATTCTCTGTATTGTATTGCTAATATGTTATCCATCTTGAAGGATACAAAGCGGGCTATGCCTTGGCATGTGTCCGGAAGTTTCCTTGTCTAGTTACAAGATCTTGTGAAAACATGACAATGGGTGCCTCATACATTCCCTATGGTCAAGGAAAAATGTGTGTGGGCATGTGTTTATATATACATAAATTTGTCACAAATGACAGCCACAGCATTTGAGAAGGAAATCTAGTAGTTGTTCTCTGCACCAAATTCTACTCATCACATTACAGCACAGCCTTAGCTATGGAATAAAATTTTGGCTATATGATTCATTACAGTTAGTGCCTATGTGGAACTGGGATTATGTTCAAGCCAAATCTCCAATAAACAGGAATTAAAAATATCTTTGTAATCTTATCCCCTTTATACACATCTTCTGAAGCTTTCCTGAAAGCTTGAACAGGGGAGTAAAAGAGCAAAATAACAGTTAAAAAAGTTTGTCCTCAAGAAGGGTTTCAATCTCTTGCCCCAGAGTAAAATATACCTTACAGTGAGATTTCCATTCTGGTGATTCTCCACAGAACTAAGTGCTTTCTTAAGATAAGAATAATGTAAAGTCATCAGAAATTTTACATGGGGAGACAAGATTAAACATCCTCACCCATTCTAAAGATGTTATTAGATATAGCACTGTAATAAACAGCAAATTTTCAATTTTTTTACATCTCAGTGGCAGTAATAACACAAGAAGAAACAGGAAACTACCAAGTCTAGTGTATGAGAAATATTTTATGGTAAACATAATTCATCAACAGGAGCAATTCGATCAAAGATGTTCTCTCTAACCACCTGCATGTATTTTGAGGACACTTAATATGAGGCAACTACACTCAAGGAAAAAAGAGTAATTTTAGTGTAGTTTAACATCTTAATATAGGATGAGTGAAAGTACTATTTCCTTCTCTTTTTTTTTACCTCCAGACTGATGATATTTAAGTATTGACAGGATGATATTTACGGCTTCATCAACTTATTTATTTTTATTACAGTATTAAAACCCCAGAGGGTCCATGGAAAACACAACTGTTTTCCTTACAGTGCCTTCTGTTCAGGCATGACTGCTTGAACGCTTTCTGGAGGGCACGATGACATCTGAGGCACTGCCACTGCTGACTGTAAGAGTTAGGAAAGGGTGCCATTGACCATCATGTTCCCACCTAGCCTTGCATGTGTTTGAGGAGGTGATTTAGCAAAGCATTCTTACCACGCAGTCGGCAGTAGCACCCACCTCAGCACACCTTTTACTTGCTCCCCCCGCTGACTTAGAACCTTCTGACAGGCCTGTTGTCCGATCTGTCACAGAGCCTCATGCAATCAACCTGCTCCTACTTGTAGAGTACAACCTCCCTTCTTCACCATTTTATAGTATATCAGTGCATTTCAGGCATTCTTTTTTTCTGGCTGGGTTTTTGTTTCACTAAAAACTATATATTCTTCAATTGAATGAAAGAAAAAGCTGATTAGCTCCATTTTCGTAAAAAAATGGGAAATACTGGTAACTCTAGTAGGTCTCAACTGACCACTATGATTATTTTCAGCAGCATGTGCATTAGATTTGTTAAATAAATCAAATAACAGTTGTGCTGAAGAAACATCATCTTCTGAAATGTCTTTAGATAGATGCATGAAACTACATGTATCTCAGTTCATTCAGAAGTCAAGGTTTCAATGGATGTAAAAAGCCCTCATTTTCCAGTATCAATAGTATTTGGAAACGCAACAAAATCCGGAGCACTGTGAACCACAGAGATACAATAAACCACAAAAAATACAATAAAAATACTGTCTTTTTGTTATTTAACTTCAGCTACACACGTAGATGTTTGAGTGCCAACTGCAGAAGACTCAAAGCTTTAGTCTGATTTCTAGTCGAAGTACAAATACAGACTTCTTTGTACATAATGATCAGAGTTTTGTTTCTGTTGAGCAAAATAGTTTGGTTTGGAACCAAATCTTTATTTCATTGCACCAAATATAAAAACCAGTTACAACTTCTGAGAGGTGGTCCCTTCCTTTGCCAGGCAGCAAAAGAAGAAAAAGGATTTCATCTGATCACATGGGTCCGATGTATAATTTAAAAATGCAAGAAAAATGCTTACAGACATCCCCAACGCCTCAGTGAAATCTGCTCTGAGAACATAAACCTCCAGAACCTCTTCAGATGTGCACAGAATGCTCCAAGAACGGCACATTTTCATAACAAAAGTTATTTACAGTGTGAAACTAATTATGGGCAGTCTGGGATGACCAACTTTAGCTGAAATTCAGTATTAGGAAGTCCAAAAGGAAGAGATAGTGTCTACAGACACTGACAAACAGGCAAAACAATTATCCAGGTTAGAAATAGGACAGGCTTAGGGGGAAAAAAAGAAGAATGAAGAATTTTGGAGATCTGCTCCTGAAATGATATACTTATTGGTAAAATATCACAAACTGAAACACAGCCTTCAAAAAGTTTAGAGAAATTTTAGGTATTTCACTGGAAATCAAATTTTGCATTAGAAAATGGTCACTGGTCAAAAGTCACTTCTCCTTAAGAACTCCGAGGCCACTTCTCTCACTTAAGAGACCCAGATAAACTACCTGCTTTATAGGTACCAGTATGGAATTCTAAATGAAATCAACACATTACATCTTTTTAACTAAGAATCAGTTCTTTTGATAAAGGACTATTTATTTCGTTCTTCCAATGACTGCAAATGACTTTGTCATCCAGAGTTCTATACACAGGCCACCACCTTCGCTCAAGGCATGGAGGCAAGGCAGACATAAGCAGCGCTACTCCGTGCCTGCCCGAACGAAGAGCAGGCTGGTGTTTATAACACAAACGTGATACAGTGGGCAGCAGGAAATGGTGAGTCACCAGACTCTAACTAGAAAATAAAAGGGATATTTCGGAAGGCTTACTAATGACTCAAGAGGCCATCTGTAACCAGTAAGTCATCACCAGTAAATCATCTCCATCTTTTATGTCTACTAATGCTGTTATGAGAATTTACTCAAACAGGTCATTTTTAATAACCAAATATAATTTTATTTTTTTCCCACCTTCATGGTAAAACATTTTGGTTAAGAAAGTCTACTGCACTACTGGGAAGGCTTCTTTATAAAACCACAAAGATCATACTTATTGTTACATTTTGCTGTCATTTCACATTTTAAATTCTATGCTAAATGCACAGGCAACAATTCCACTTGCCTGGCATTTTTTATTGGCAAATATCCTAGAGCCATTGATGGGGGCTCAGTACGGTCAGGAAAAAGGGCACTTGCATCTCCTGACTATACTTTTTCTATGAGACACAAGTTACTTTTCAGTATGAGCATCTGAAACATGGAAATAATCTGAAAATGAGTAAAATGAAAATTTGCTACAAATAGGTTTGATCATTCAAGATCTGCAATTAGAAATCTTGATTCTTAACTCTGTATAGCTGTCTGATTAATTGTAAGTGATTCTTCAGCTGCTGGAACTTAAGAAACCAAAATTTCCAGTGATTTTTCTAAGATACCTGATTATGATTGGTGCTTTCTTTAGGGTTTCCAGCATTGCTCATGAAAGTAGCTGAATTTTCCAGATGTTCATTCAGAAAAGAGAGCTACTTCTGCTTTCCAACATCAGATCTTTCCTAAATACTACCACTTTCTTTTCACAAGATATTATCAAACATCACAGGTATCATGATTCTTCCAGCTTCACATTTCACATTTACACCACTAAGCTAATTTAGCAAAAACCATGAAGTAATTCAAATATGGCAAGTTATGCTTGAATTGTGAGTTCTGGGCAATCTTTCTTTTCCTGAACTAATGACAACTTCTTTCAGCACTCCTCATAAAACAACCAGGTATGTCTCATTGGCTTTGTCATGCAACTTACAACATTATGTGGTACTGAGACTTACTCCAAAGTACTTCAAAGTTTGATCATTAAGAATCCTGCAAACTTCCATTACCATTCCAGTAAATTTTCAAGTGTCTGCTAAACTTGCTTTTGAGCATATTACCTCCTGAAAAGTAACACCACAAATTCTAATGTTAGGAAAAAAGTGCTGTATAGTTGATCAGGCCAAAAACTCCATCTACTTAATTAATGAAGCATAGAAGGTGTTAATATCTGATATTAGAAATACCTAAAGTATACAAAACAATGCATTTCTTTAAACATCTTCCAAACCCAGAAATACAGCAGTGCTAGCCAATTTATTTTCTTGCACTAAATGATACTGGGTGTGGAGCCGTTAGAATGGGCAAGGAAAAAAAATTGGAATGTTATTAAATATTAATTAGACCATTATGAAAAATTTGTTCCAGCAGTAATTTAAAATTTGAAATTGCTTGCCTGCTGATAATCACAGAGTCACAGAATATCCTGAGCTGGAAAGGACCTACAAGGATCATTGAGTCCAACTCCTGGCTCCATGCAGGGCTGGCCAAGTCAGAGCATGGGACTGAGCACATCATCCAGAGGCTTCTTGAACTCAGTCAAGCTCAGTGCTGTGACCCCTGGAGAGCCTGTTCCAGTGTCCAACCACGCTCTCAGTGAAGAGCCTCTTCCGAATATCCAACCTAAACCTCCCCTGTCACAGCTTCATGCCATTCCCTCAGGTTCCATCACTGGTCACCATAGATAGGAGATCAGCACCTGCCCCTTCGCTCCCCCTATTCAGGAAGCCAACAACCACCATGAGGTCTCCCCTCAGCCTCCTTTTCTCCAGGCTGAACAAACCAAGGGATTTCAGCCTCTCCTCATAAGTCTTCCCCTTCAGACCCTTCACCATCCACACTGCCCTCCTCTGGACACTCTCCAATAGTTTCGTGTCCCTCTTGTACTGCAGTACCCAAAACTGCACCCAGTACTCAAGATGAGGCTACACCAGTGCAGTGTAGAGTGGGACAATCCCCTCCCTGGACAGGCTGGCCATGCCATGCTTGATGCACCCCAGGATACAGCTGGCCCTCCTGGCTGCCTGAGCACACCGCTGGCTCATGTTTAACCTGCTGTTGACCAAGACTCCCAAATACCTCTCAGTATGGCTGGCTTCCACCATCTCATTCCCCCAGTCTGGATGTGTAGCCAGGGTTGCCCCTTCCCAGGTGCAGAATACAGCACTTGCCCCTGCTAAACTTGATGCAGTTGGCGACTGCCCAGCTCTCTCTGCAAGGCTTCTCAACAGGGTCAACAGCTCCTCCCCATTTGGTGTCATCTGCAAACTTAAGACACCCTCTAGTCCTGTGTACAGCTCATTTATGATTTATATCACCACCACAATAATGCTAATGATTTTAATGCAAATTTTTGAGAAACTAAACTGTTGGGCAGCTGAACACAAGAGCATTAAAGACATCCAGCAGGTTAGCGGGACCTAGACCATTTGAGATGGTTCTCAAGAGTCCCTCTACAGCCTGCGGAGAAAAATCAGCTCTATTAAAGCATAAGACAACTCGTTCCAATGTTACACAGGTTAGAGGAATCACACTCAAGAAATGCCATTTTTGTTCCACTGATTTTAAAGGGAGCTTAGTGACCGGTTCATATATTGGTCCTATACTGCCGATGGCTAGTAAACCACAGCAAAACCTCTCCAGACACCTCAACTTACGCTGCTCAAGGACAGAAAGGAACATCATGATTTGAGCCTCTAACACTTTGTGAAGAACTGGGAACAGAGCCTGGATCTGAGAAGTTTCATGGACATATTTAACTTTCATAGTACTTAAGTGACCCAAGCCACAGAAATGTGGGGCTTACCCTTCATGCGTTGGCAGGTTAATATTTTTTGGCACTCCATTTTTGTGATGATGTCAGATTGATTATTTTATCGTAATCAGAATTTGAATGTATATGACATTTTGTTTATGCCAGTCCTCTTTTTACTCTCCATGTGTATAAACAGATATGCCAGCACTAAACAACTACAATTGTGTGTCACAGGCACAGATGTGGAGCAGTATGGAGGCTTTCGAAAAGTTCAGAGTTGCCAAAAATAATCTTCCACCTATTCTCTCATGCAACAGCATTTCAGAAGACCATGTACACCACATACACCACAGCCTACTATTCACATCAAGAAATACTAGTATTTTGCCGGACATGACTGCACAAAGAAGATGCAAGTATTCTAACACAGTTTCAGCCTCATTCTAAATGTCTGAATCTTATCAGAATTTCATAGTGATGAGGAACATCGTTTGTACAAGTTCAGTGCTGTCCACACTGTGGACCCAACCGCTGCTTAACGTGTTGAGCGCTGTTACAGAATTGGACCCTGCAGCAACGCAGCTGTATGTAATTTTTCCCACAAGTACACGGGGTGTCTAAATCTCCTTGTTTCACAAATAACTTTAAAAAAAACCCTAGAGTTTGCAATCTACAAAAGGCAAAGCTCTCCCTGAAAATAACGACTGACCAGCAACTTCCTTATCCATTGGGTTTTGGTGTGCCTTTAACAGAAGGTGTGCCGGCGTTGCAGCCAGAGGAGTGACAGTGGTAGGTATGTTCAGGCACCCCTGAGTTAGCCCCAATCTTGCCAGTAGCACTGTAAGTGTAGCGGCAAAGATTTCCAGTCAGGCTGTACAACTCCATGAGACTACAGTGCCCATGCTGGAGTGTGCTGCAGGCACACTTCTGATGGCTTTGCAGACATAAGCCACCCCGCCTGATTTTGTGTATCTACGACTGAGTCAAACTTTCCCCATGCTACCAAGCCTTATGCTGGCAAGCTTTCTTTCTGCGTACAGTGAGTCAATATACTTTGACTCTGTTTTCAAGGTTCTAGAAAGACAAGGCTGGAAAGGGAGTATAAATCATTCCATATTGGAAATAATTACTTACATTTGAATTCTGTAATCCTTATTTGAACAAAACTCACATAGACCTTAGTGGGAGTTCAGCTCAGTTAATGACTGAAGTACTTGGCCCTTGATTCCTTTTTCTGCCCTGCTATCAGATGTATTACTATTATGAGAAACATCTGTAATAATACTTTGCACTTCCATAGTCCCTGACATCTGGAGGCTTCAACAAACTCTCTCTGAAATTACTATTAGGTATTCTTATGTTACTAAGGATGTCAAGTAATTTGCCCAAGCCAGAGATAAAATATTTATGCTTTATGCTGGTCTTAAAAAATTAAATGAGGTTGCATTGATAAATACCATCCATTATACAGCCCACGTCTTTATTAAGCAACTGAAGAGAAAGATGACTAATATATGACTGATGCTGAAGATTAAAAAGAGCTGTAGACGCCTAATATCAAATAATGTCAAACTCAGCTATCCATCCTTGAAAATTCTTGTTTTGCTTTTCAGACTCTAGAAATCACTTCACAAACATGAGGCCAGAAGACTGAGTGGGACAATAATGTGGTTTCTGTTTATGCTTGCTAGCTCGTCTGTCTGTGTTTATCTGTGGGCTGCAGCTAACTGATCACATACTGTATCTGTTCCACTGTGGCAAACCAGCATTGTTTGCTTTGTATTTTTTTGGTTTTTAAATCAAGGTACTTTAAAAAATGCTCCCAGATATCAAGCAGCCAATTATTTTAGCAGATCTTGGGCCCAATAATGTTCCCTTACACAGAGTGTGGCACATGGAAAGCAAACGCTTAAAAATGCACATGAAATGAGGTGCACAATGTACATGTTGTGGTTCAAAAAAAAACCCCAAACATACCAGCAACCAACAAACCTATGTACTGTAAGGTAAGAAATTACAGCCTCATAATATGAAGGGAAAAAAAAGAGAAAACCTGTAATATCATGAAGAAAGTGCCTCGCAAACCGATCATAAACAGCAACAATGAAAGGGAAGGGTCTATTTTCAGTCCACAGCTACTTATAATGCAACCCTCGTTATACAGCACTCTGTTATCGAGACTCAAGAATAATAGTTCATTGTTCTCTTAGCTCTTTCAGACACTCAGAACTGCAGGATTGCAATTCTCCTCTGAATATCCCTGTCACTGTAAAAATATAGAATACTTTGCAGCTATGTATGTCAGCTCTTAGATCCCCTTGTACCTTCTTTAAGTGGGCTCTCAGGGTCAGAAGGCAACATAGCACCGCACTTTCTGGACACTTCTAGCTGTAATTTGCCCTTTATCGGATGAAGAACTACTGCATTAAGGCTGAGAGTAGCTGTTAAGTTGATACATGAATGGGCCCAGAGCCAAAACAAGAACTTTAAATAACTAGTACCTATAACGTGTGACTTACCTGTATTAATTTAATCACGTAACAATCTACAGACAGAAACAGATTCAGGTTCTTAAAACTGCTAGGATGCAGTGACTTGCTTAGAAATGGAAAATGCATGCTTCACCCTCCCAAAGCTTCACATTCACGTTCTCTTAAGGGTAGAGGGCTGTCTGAAAGCATTGCCTTAGAGGAGGGGGAATGAAAGAAAGTGAGACCAAGTGTGCTGCCTAGCTGCCTACAACTTTTGGCAGTGGATCAGACAAACAAGTTCAGCAGAAAGTCGATGTAATTTTATTGGACCACACTGTCTCAAGCAATTAGAAAAATATTTGTAAAACATCAGATGAGAAGGGGAAACGTGGAGCCCAATAATGCAAAACAATGTTTATAAGACAGAAATTGTGAAACTGGAAGAATAAACACAATTACTCTATCAGCACCTCCAGTTCTTCTGAAGATTACTTAGCTTAAAAGCAAAATGTTTTCTTGTTGCATTTAGAAGAATTCATAAAACTTTACAAATGTATGCATATATTAAAAAAGTGTTATACATGGATTTTTACTGTGAAGCTGTCAGTGCTCATCAACAGAAAATTCCATGCTACATGAGTGCACTTTATGTACTGACATTCACATGCATATTTGGGCAAGGAATTCAAATCCATGATTGTGCAAGAAGGATAATTTTTAGATCCAAAGATTCTTTTTAGAAGAGCTGCAGATCATCCAATGTATGTAATAAGCTGCTCAGATAAATTAATACTGTGTGAGGTAAAACTCTTTTTCCCCCACCCCCTCCCCACTAAGTGCTATGCCGAGAAAAGCAGTTCTGACAGCGTGCATAGTGGAAGCTTAGACACACACAGCAGTAAAGATGCCCATATGCTTTTCTTTTTAAGTTGCTGGCAAGTCAGAAATTTGTCTGCATCTTAACTTGGGACATTTGTTCTTTTCTACCAAGTAGAAATATTTCATTTTCTGCCCTAATTAACATCATAAGATGTGTCACATTAACTGTTCTGTTAAAACTCCAGCTTCTTAGGCATTAGCGCATGGGGAAGATTTATCTGTTAATTCGAGGATAACACAGTACTGCCTGACTGTTGGCAGCTCTCTGAGTAATAGGATTGGACAAAATGCAAATAGTACAATGTCCATTAGAGGTTCTATCAAGATTAATGATGGCCGTTAGTGAATCAGAAGATTCTGAGCTCCCTACAATTCAGGTGCCTTGTGCATATCTGTTCAAATCTATACTCAGCCTCATGGAAACCTGCTGTCCATGACTACTCTGTGTAGAGAGTCAAAGAATCCTAGCTGTTGAAAGGACTGTTTTGGTCTGAGTCTTAATGAAAAAAACAGCATACCAAATGAGAGGGGTTCAGGTGAGACAAGGGTATCCTGAACAGAGATTCATGGTGCAGAGTGAGAGAGGCAGGACTTTCACAAATAGAGGCTGCTTTCAGCTAACGAGATGTCAGCCCAGGCTCTCGAAGGATGCCGCTGTTCCAACACTGGGAAGAATTCTTGGTGTAGCAAAGACAGAGATCCAGGAGCTGGAACTGCTAAGAGTTTCAATAGTTTATAGACTACTACAGTTACTCAGTTGCAACCTCAGCAAAAGCAGAAACAGGCCTTTATAACACCAACCATCAAGTTTACCTTCTGGGCTCGAATCCAGTGCCAACATATTCAAATAAAATCCAGAGAGAACAGTCTATGTTGCCCAAACAGTCTACTTGTACCTAGCTATACAGCAATGATTTCTGGGCAACAGTGAAAATTATCTACAGTATAACAGACTTTTCCCACAAGCGCATTCACAATGAAAACAAGCTGTGAAATTCAGGATAAACCTAAGTCTAGAGAAAGCAGCTCTGTTTGAAATTGTGTTTACAGTGAAACTTTGGCAGTCCCAAAAAACAGCTAAGCTCCGATTTCCGTACATCTATATACCCTGCAATATATCTTGTGTGGACTAGAAATGAATCCTTTGCATTCCAGAAGCATCAAAGAACGACTGCTGAAGAAGACTAAAACTTCTGTGAGTGATTGCTGGGGGGAGGGGGGCGGTGGGTGACATAGCTGTAACCAGACAGGACATTAAACGTCCCAACAGAGCTGTTGCTTACACACATCCTTTAGTGTACTGTCAACACTGGAAAAGAATCCATGCTGGAAAATACTGAGAAATCATATTTTTCAATATATATTACATAGCCAGCTGAGCTAAGGAGAAGCAAAAGCACATATCCTAAGTTCAACCAACAGCATGGAAAAAACCATGGAGACAAAAATGGACAGAGAAAAGGAACTAGGCAGAGGTGACGAGAGCATGGAAGATAGAAGAGTCATATAGATAGATTACATGTGAGGTTTGGATGATATAAAGAAAAAAAATTAAAGTGTGTCATATAAGCAAATTTCATTCTGAGAGAAGTACTTGGGCAGATCAATTTTCTACTGGATGTCTTCGTTGACCGCACAAGATTTTTTTTGAGGATTAATGCTGAGCAAACACAGGGTAGAGAAACCCTTTGCAAGAAGTATTTACAAACATCCATTTGAATAAAACCACAAAGTGCTTTAGATGGTATTTGGTTTACCTCATCATTCATACTCTAAATAATGAAAATTACTTGTATTTGCAGAGAAAAAACCCCCCAACATTTCTCCGTTAATATTTTGGAGAATATTAAATAGAATTAGACACATAATAATACCTTTAAAGTTTGTGCCCGGAAGTTACAGCTGCATAAAAGGGTGAGCGTCCATGTTTATATAGCCTTTCAAGGAAGACCGCAAGAGGATGACCATTGCTGACTTTCCCACCTTCCATACACATACCTTTCACCTCTTCATATATACCGTGCTACCATGATTATCTATGTGGCATGCCAAACTACCTAATAACAGAGAGTGCCGCCATATACACGTTACACAACCTGGCTCCAACACTTGCATGCTCACTACCTGTTGGGAGAGCAAATCTGGCCTCCGTGGAACATTCAAAGAACAGTCTGATGGGTATGCAGAGTGTTCCTGTCTTGGTATGGACTGCCTTGCTCATGGAATCAAGGCAAAAGGCATTAATAGAGCTGTCAAAACACATCTGAAAAGGTATGCTGTGCATATGGGACCCTGAACCTCACTGGCCTGAATTCTTGAACAATTTGTGTGCTCCATACTGTGTCTTTCCTATACAGGCATATTCTAAACCAAAGGATTCATAAAGTTAGTATTTTTAACATTTAAAATTTCCTATGTTGATTATCTCTTACTCTGTCCTTTAAGAAGACAGACATTGCTGGAGCTTTTCAAGTTGTCCTCCTCCTTACAAAGCAATATTGCTTACTTAGAAACAACTACAATCTGAGTCAATTTAGGAAAGAGAAGGAGTAGCTGTATCTTGCAGGTAAAAAAAAATACCAAGTTTCAGGAAATTTTACTTTTTATTTTTTAGGAACAGTATAAACTCATGTACTTTGGCAAATATGCTAACCTATAAATATTTGAGGATAGAAAGCTCCTTTATGGACACAATATTCTCAGTTTTTCGTGATAAGTTTTTTGTTGTTTGGGGTCCTGTTTAATTTTTTTTTTAAATCCTCTTGGAGCAGCTGCTATTGGTCACTGTCAGGACAGAGCAGGTGCCTAGTTAGCCTTCCGTCTTCCTCCAATAAAACAGTTCACACACTGTTACACATTAAGTCAGTAGTCTGCCTTGACAGAGTACTTTTTCCAATCTGGACTGGAGGGAAAGGAAAGAATGATGCTGGCATTTTTACCTGCCTTACAGGTCATTGTTTTTTCTGGTTAACCTCCCTGCATCTTTTCTTCGTAGCATCTCTCTGGAACACAAGCAGCATCAGTTTCACAAGGCCAAAAAAAAATCTCATTCTCCAAGGACAAAACTTCAAAATCACAAGTGACAGAGCCAGTGAGAAGATCCCCAAATACCTTTCCATGGGGGGAACATTAATGTCCCTGAAGCATTGGGATATTCTGCTTGTGGCCCTCTTCAAGGGGGGCCGCCTTCTTTCCTTTCACATTCTTCGTGTACAGGTGGGGTTGAGGGACTTTCTCGTAAATAAACTAACTGCTTATCTTCTTTGATGTTGGTAAATAAGGCAAGCTAATTGTTTCTGAAAAGACTTCCCTATCACAAGAGCACAGAGCAGAGACTCAGAATGAGTCAGTTATGCATCTGAAGGAAAAATGGAATTTTTTTATTCTCTGTTTTTATTCTCTCTTTTTTTCCCCCTGCACTGAATATAAACTCTTGGAGCAGTCAAGGTTGTTTTAGCTTTGTGAGTTCTGGTTAGCTGTCAGTCCGGCTGGTGCTATTGTACAGGCTGTAAAGCAGCATTTCTGCAGCACATGGACATTTCTATAGCAAAACATGTGAGAAGCATTCAGTTTTCTAGAAGTACCAAATTTACTGTCCTGGCACCCTATGTCTGATCTGTGCTCACCCAGTAAGTGCAGTGCTTCTCATCAGATCTGCTCACGTGCTGTCCTGTGTTGCGTCCATGCACTGGATCAATACTTGCCACATATGCTTTACCGATGGTCTAACGTATTCCTCTTCTGGAACACTCAGGTGCAATCTTGGCAGCCTTATACATCAAATCCTGGAGATGTAAATATTTAGGCCCTTACCCCGAGCTGAATTCAGGCAGCCCACCTTTCTGAAACATGTAGGTAAATGTCAGAAAACTGCTGTTCTTCAAATATGGCAATGAACTGTACAACAATGTGTACAATAGTCTAAAATACAAGCATCGTTTACCCCCTGTCCCAGTAATCTGCTTTCCTCTCCTGGTAAAGAAGTGAGAACTAATAGAAACAATGCTTTAATTGGAATGCTCTCTGTGATATATGTCCCTCTGATTCGTGTTAATATGGAATAATGTTGGGGGTGCATAGTGGCATACCCTTATATGGTCACGGGCCTGGGAGGGACAGTTTTTGCATGCACTGAATGAAGTATGTTGAAGCAGCAACAAACTATATAAAGGATGTGCAAATCTTTGCCTAAAGGACCACAATGTAGCACATGGTGTGCACTGTGATAACTTCAGGAGAAACAACTTGTCTCTGAAAAGAAGGTGATCAACAAGCAGAAGAGGGAGGCGCCTCGAACCTGCAGAACCAGCTGCCCGTCCATAAGCAAGACAAAAGCTACAGGATGTCTTGGGGGGGTTACCTGGCTGGCACTCCAGTATGTCAGTTTAAGATGTATATGGTTATGTCTTGTGGGGGTCGCCTGGCAGCACTCCAGCCTGTCAGTTTAAGCCGGTGGGCTGTGTTATCCCTGGAAGGTCTATAAGCCAGGGCCTGGAGCTGTACAGTGTGTGTTTCGGTGGAGCGGAGACTCCCGGCACACCCGGTGCTGACCGTGCACCCCAGCACTGTTTGCTGCCTTTGTTCATTTAATAAATTGTTCAATTTGGCTAAAATCCTGTTTAGGACCAAGTCATTTATAACACTCTCTAAATGACTAAAAAATTAGGGATATTCCACATGGAGTTCCAACATGATTGAAATGGCATCATTTCAGTCATCCTCAAATACAAATGAGCATTTTTCAACAGTTTTCTCCTGTCACATCTCTTGTGGTCTCAAGAGATGCCATGTATTCTGTCTGCAGCCTCACAAAGGCAGAGCACAAGAGGGAACAATCAGGGTAATGTTTATCCCGATGTAGTCACTGAACCCAGCGGAGTATATACCATGACACGATTGCAAGCATCCCAAAATGCCAGATATTCAAGTACAATATGAAAATACAATTTCCAAAACCATTTCAAACAAATCCAGAACATATTTGTGAGAAAGTCTGTACTCTTTTTTCCTCCTTTCCCATCTTAATTACCTCCACAAAAATGTCAGCTGCATTTTGCAATAGATGAAGAGTAAGAATCTACAATACAGCCAAAAAACTGAACTAGGAAAATGTTGTTCCAATGGAAACTAGTTCAAATTGCTGTGAAGTCTTGTATGTTAACTTCACCTAGGATAAGTTACTAACCCTGAATGCCAGTTCATTTTAGCTGTCTGGGTATGAGGCAGTGAAACAACCCATGAACAAGAAAAATACACAGAGTGGTTCTGCAGTATGCACTAAATAATCTGAAGCAGGAGGCAGCAATTGCAGTTTTATCTTGCAAGTTCTCACAGTGGTTTTTAAAGAAGGTAGAATAGAAAAGAAAATGTATGGATCATACTTTTACACTGAAAAAAAGCAAATGAAAGAGGTTTTCAGTTGATCACATACAGATGCATTTGCTTAAACCTATCAACGAAAAAAGAAAACCAAACAAAGCCATCTTTGTCTTGCTTACTTGCATCAGTTGATAATCACGGCCCATCACAATCAGCTTACACTCAGGTATAATAAACAGTATTGAGAAGGTTATATTTGAATGCGAGAGATGTAATTTGCTGCTGGTGACAGGTTCGAACCATGCCTGTAAACCCATCATATCACACATCCTCTTTTAGTCCTAACTTAGATTAAAAAGATTAAAAATAATAATATCGAAGGATAGGTTTTGGCTTTGGTACTCACTGCAGGCACTTCAAAAGGACACACAGGGAGACTGGATGCATTTTGAATGCATCCAGAGTGCTTTCTGGGTGCATCCAAAAAAACCACCCTAAAGAAAGCACGCATGTGCTCCCATCACATAATGGTGCTCCGTTACTTTAGAGCATGTGGGGATATATGTGTCTGCATAGGAGACAGAGAAAAAGACACAGGAGGAGGAAACTTCTCACACCATTAGGCACTGAGTGCTTCCAGAAGCTCTGCAAACCATAACAGCAATTTCCCTCCCTGCCCTGCCCCCAGGGTTCATCTAGTCCTTGCACCATCATAAAAGCAGGAAAGCTGTAGAACCACACAATTCTTGCCCTATTTCTTTTGCTTATTCCTTAAGCATCTTCTGTTGACATCTTAGGTTAAATAGACCTCTGGACTGCTCCAATACAAGCATTGTTACATTTTGATGTTATGTCCTTCTCTTTTTCCTTTGTGGAGAAAAAACCGCTGTGAAGTCAAGCTGAAGAAATTCCTGCTTTGATGTATTATTCTCTTGTACTAAAAGACATAGCATTACAAATTAACTGCCCCCAAACCGTAAAATTAACAGATTTAGTAAATCTGAGTAATAGTCTCTCTGCAATAAGTCTGGGGAAAACAGTTTGCCTCCAAACATTTGCCCCAAAACTAAAACAAGTCAGGCCTTTGTAAAAACTTACTTAGTTATTTCACTAGTATTTTCCATTTTTCTATCCTTGGCAATAACCAGACCAGATCTGAAAGGCTGAACTTTTGCAAGGAAGTTCACCTTCTCAGATGGTGCAGTCCCCTACCTCAGATTCCGTGTGCCAGTGCAGTCTAGATAAACCTTCATGGTTTTAGGCACCTACCCAAGACTGTTGCTGTTTGCTTATTAGGATCTGAGAAGCTAATTGGAAGGACACACTTTTCCTTAGCGGTAGAAGCAACTGATTGATGACATTATGCGTAATCTCCTATTCATAGAAACACCAGAACATAGCATTCTACAGGCTGAGATAAAGAGTGTTTGTGTGTGTGTGGCTGAGGGGAAGGGGCACAGCAGGGGAGTAAAATACTAAGAATATCGGTGCACCAGATGAGATGTCAGTGGAATAGAAAGTCATCACAGGATAATGGTCTCCTGCTGCTAAATGAAGGCCAAGGCAAAGCAGATGTTGACTCAGAGCAAAGAAGTTTATTTTTAAAGCACAAGACACTGATCCTGTCCTAGTAGTTACTCTGCTAAACTGCCGGTAAAGTATCATTCATTTCACTTGACAGACGTTTTTAAGAAAAGCCTTACTTATTCCATGTTATTATTGAGTTGTATTTTTATTGACTTGAAAAAAAAAATACTAACAAAAAGCCCCATCAATTTACTGCTATGTTCCATCAAATGGAGATTAAACTAGCAGTGAAAGTACAAACTTACTTGAAAATTGCACTGAACTGTCATGGTTCTGCAACATTCTGACTGAGGCTGGTTTCCTGGTAGGCTTCAGGCCACTAAAAACTAAGTTATCTAGCAGTGCAATTGGCTGACTTTGGTTGCATCTACTCTTGTAAAAAACAACCAGTTGTCCTGACAAACAAATGCAGAAAGGAAAAAGATAGTTTGAGAAAAACTCAATCTTATTGTTGAAGTGGACACTTGTATTTTTAAGGACTGCACAAGACTGGCAGTTCTTCATAGACAGCCTACCTGGAATCTTGGTTCCACTTACATCAGTGGCAATACTCCCAGTGAGCATAGGGACCAATGATTTCATCACATGTTTGCCTGCAAAAGAGACGTAGTGGCAAAATGGCCAGCACTGGACATTCTTTTGTTTTGCTGCCCACTGATGCATTTCCACTTTGCTGTTGTCAAACCACATCTGTGAGGGATCTCATATCTTCTCTCACTTGTTTATGGCCTTTGGCAAATCCTTTAATCCCCATTTTCTCATTTGTACATTACACAATCACTTATCTCTTGATTTTTGTTACAGGATCTTCAGGGTAGGGAATACACGGGGAGAGGCTGAAATTCTCAGGCAGGGCTTTCAGCTATTGCCACTGAAACTACTATGCCAAAATAGAATACAAATGTATCTGACACCTCATCCAGCGTGCTTCCCTGTTCACTGGCTTTCTGGGGAACACAAAGACAAATGAATGGCCTTGACAGTCACATCCAAAATATTTTACAGACTTGGGCATGGTTGCTTGAAGAATTATTTAGCTTGAATTACGACTTATCATAAAAATTACATTTGGAAGAAGATAACTCCTAAACTTTCCTGGTAAGTTCAGACCAGCTGTGTTTTGGAAGAATTGTACTGTGAGAAAAAACATAACTACAAACTTAGTGTCATCTTGTTCTTCTGGGACCCATCAGTAAATCCACACTTTAGAGCACACATTTTGAAAAATCATGGACACTTCTGAGCAGAGGTCTTCTTACAAAACAGGAAACCAGGTTTTCAAATCTCTGTGCTGTTCTTGAGAATCACAGTTACACTTTTAAGCCATTCAGGTGCTTCAGAACTGTAAAGCTATTTGTGTCTCACTAACCTCTTGGGTAGAATAGACAACATTTCTTAAAAACGAGCTGATCTGTTAAACCCCTCTAACCAACACAATAAAAGTATCAGGCCAATCTATTTAATCTAGCTTTCTCTCTGAACCTGATGTATATTGACCACCTTTGTACAAAATTAAACCTACTACACTAAATTAAACAACTGTACTACAACTTTTGTACATTTCCCAGCATATTCCCATTGGTCAAAGGATTGTTCAAATGTAAGCACAGAATATATGCTCTTACAGAAATCTCAACTGCAAAAAATCAGTGTAATTCACAATACAGACAGTTATGTCACAGCTAGTTGGAAACATACCCCTACTTCAGTGCCAGTAAACTGTAGCTCTAAGAAAACAAAGTAGCCGCTACTAACAAAATAGTAGCTGTATCACAGAACCTTAGGAGTTGGTAGGAACCTCAAAATATCTACTCCACCCCCCTGCCAGAGCAGGATCACCTAGACTAAATTTATATTATCCATTATTTAATTGATATTGATTAATAATTGATATTATCAATCACCTAAACTGCATAATGGATCAGAGCCTGGTTTTGAATATTAATCTGTTTGCACATTCTGGTCACCAAGAGACAGCTAAAAATGGATGTGATAAAATGTGTTAGCTGATGAACCTGCTAACTCACCTGAGTTTCTCAGCCTAGCCAGAGCTTTAGCCTGTTTGAATCCCCATTTTCTCAGCTGTGAAACAGGGATTATGATACTTTCTTTCCTCTACTCTTCAACTTGTGTCCACAGAATGTTAACTCCACTGGGCAGTAACGATCTCACATGGCATTGTATACCACCCAGCACAGTGGGCTAGTGCTTTTGGCTTGCATGTTGAGATACTATCATAAATGACAATTTTTCAACACTCCAACAAAATCCATATTTAAAGTTAGTTCATTTTATTATTAGGTTTTTTGTGTTGGTTTTGCTTGGGGTTTTTTTGGTGTGGTGGTTGGTTTTTTTTAATAAACACATATACAGGACAAGGGGCAATGGCTGCAAGTCAGAGCATAGGAAGTTCCACACCAACAAGTGGAAAAGCTTTTTCCCAGTGAGGGTGACAGAGCCCTGGGACAGGCTGCCCAGGGAGGTGGTGGAGTCTCCTTCTCTGGAGATATTCAAGACCCATCTGGACACCTATCTGTGCAGTATGAGCTGGGGAGCTGCTTTGGCAGGGGGGCTGGACCCAATGATCTCGAGGTCCCTTCCAACCCCAACAATTCTGTAATTCTGTGATATATAGGAAAGCAATTCCTCTTACATTTTAACAAATAGAACAGAGATGACATCTCTCCTGAAAAAATATATTGGGGATTATAAGTATCAGAAGAATAATATTAAAAATTACATTAAAATATTGTGTTGCCAATTAGGCCAGCAAATATGAAATAGTCAGCTATACTTTAAAAATAACCCAGATAGATTTTTTAAACAGAAGTAGTATGGCACTCTAAAGCAAAGACAGAAAAGATAACGTTTCCTTACTATGGAAAGTGGGAAGAACATAAGCATTCTAGAAATGCAATCATTTTACATACAAGTAGTCTCACTGCAGTTAAGGATAGTTCAATAGGTACATGTTTTAGTCCCAACTTTGTCTTTAAATCCATGAGATAAATAATATCCGCTGAAGTCTCTGGGAGCTGTGAATCATAGAATGCTATGGGTTGGAATGGATATCAAAGATCATCTAGTCCCAACCCCCATCCTGCCATGGGCAGGGACATCCTCACTAGACCACACGGATCTGAGAATATAACTAAGCCAACTAAGTCTAAAACTGGGCCAAAAATTTATGAACCTTTTGCCAAATATTTGGTGGTGGTGCTGCTGCTATTGTCATCCACAGCTAGGATGTGGCATACATCAAAGAAAAATAACTACACCAAGAACTAACATAAAAAGTATATAAACTTTGATTGTGAAATTTAGTAGAGATTTATTACTGTCATTTACCCCAGCAATGGATTCGGCTTAACACGAGACATAAAGGTCACTTAATGGGAGCACCCTGCTGCTCTGATAGAATGTCATGTGGCATTGATCCAGCTGGTGGTTGAACAGCTTTCCACAACTCCTGTCAACCACTGGTTCAGCGGCAACAGAACCTGACTGGTGTTGCACTTAGCTTAAATATTTATTTAAACAAAATTGGAGGCTATCAGGAGCACCACTGGCAGCTTGGAACTGGCTTGAACTGCTCCATAACATCTCACTAACTCACAGTACAGTACATATCTGACCAAAAGAAAAAAAAAAAAAAGACATGAAAAAAATTCAAATGAATAAAACCTTCTTGGATAAAATAATAAATAATTAGAATACTAACTTAAAACCTTAACTGAAATGCCCTGGAGTAGTGACTAGTGTTTAAATTAGCAATTCATGGACTTATGTAAATGCCTGCTGGAATTAACTGCAATCTTCTGCATTTGCTCCATGGGCAGCAGGTCAAGACCCAAGTACGTACATTCAGATTCCCACCTGCACAGATCGCAATCAATTCAGCTCTGAGAACTCAAGGTAGAAGAGCATCTACTCATTAAAAAGGATACAGAGTATAAAATAAACAACTAAGTAATTTTTTTTCTTAAAAAGAATCAAGCATTGCATCATTACAGAATAGTAAATACCTCATACCAAAGTATGCCTCCATCTCACCTATTTCTAGCCATTTAAACATGAAACATCCGATCTGTCAGCTGGGTTCCCATTACAGTGAATAGAAGCAATAGGTACCTCCAGATGCCGAACAGTTTATTTATGTTATGCTTTAAAGATGGGATGGAAATTTGTTAAGTGCTATGGATATCCCACACCAGAATATAGAGAATCTTGAAACTAACTTAGCTTCATTGGCTTAAAAAATGGCTAAAATCAAGTGAGACCAATACCACTCTGAATGTCCTAAACTTCAGATTCACAGTGGCAGGGGTTGGAAGGAAGCTCTGAAGATCAATAGTCCAACACCTCTGCTAAAGCAGGATCACCTAGGGAACACCCTGTTGTGAAAATTCTGCATTGATTAGCCTTGAAAGTGTGTAAATTTTTCTAATGCTTTGATTGATGAAAAAGAGTAAGGGCAACATGCAGTTGTTTTCAATTTATAAAAGGCCACAAAATTAAATGAGGTCATTTTGCTATATTCTAGTTTGCAATTGCACAACTGGCAACATCACTGTTTGAAAACACTTCCAAATAGAATTTTAAGGTCTCTTCCTAATAGCTACAGCAACAGTCACAGACATGAGACAAAAGCAGAATGCGAATGTGGGTTGGTGATTTTTTTAAAGCATGTTACACAATTACAGTATTTGCTAATACACTTCAGCTACTGTTGCATATTTGCCTCACTTCTAGAAAAGGAAACTTTTAAGTTGTGGCACATCATCGACCATGAAAGGCCATTAGGGACAGGAAATGGAAAAATTTCAATTATTTCAATCAGTTATTACCCATAAAGCATTTTTTTTGAAGACTCAGAAGAACTTGGGTGCAACTGAGAAGCTCATTTGTCATTTACATATTTCAGATGAACCTTCAAGCTACCTTAACATTACCCAGTGACAACATGAATGAAAGAGTACTTTAAAATACAATTGGTTATTTGCAAAGACATTAAACTAAGATACTAGTACTAGTTATCACTGACAAACTATACAAATTTTAAACATGAGTGTTAATACTGTTAATAGACTTCAGATGACACAATATATTACTTGAATGTTATTTAATTTTGTTTCTAGTTAAACACCATTTCCTACTGCAGTCAACTTTTGGAGCATGGGTAAAAGTTGGCTCTTCTCTGGAATGTCATTTTTAGAAGTGGTTCTGAATCCCTTTTGCTCTTCTCCACCTCTTTCCTATTCCCCTGTCCTCATGGATTTGTGGGGCTACGCCAAAGAACAGCAAATGCATAATCCACTATTCATTCATTCCATGATTATTCTGTATGTCATTCTGCAGGTAACCACTGCAGATGTTACAAAAAAACCCCAACAAGCAACATTATGAAACTCACAAGATGTTTAAGAATTAATGACTGGAAAAGTAAGAGGGACAAAAAGATACTGGGGTTAAAAATGACTCCTGGAACTAGATTTCACTGTCTAAGCTGCACAGAAGAGTTCTTTGGTTGAGCCACCATTCACCACGAGCATAATTTTACAGGTAAAACGTGACATAAGATGATGGCCAGTGAGTTCACATTTTGGGTATAGCTTACAGCAAGTAAGAACTTCTTTGAACAATCACAAAAGTGAAAGAGGGGATGTGCACTCGAGCAGGAAAGCAATGCAAGAAGCAGACACAGAGACTCATTCAGGTGGATCTGAGGGGTTGGTGGAAAGCCTGGTGGATGCAGATTTCACCATCTGGAAATGAAGCTGTTATATGTTTACTAGAGTTCTCACAAAGAAGATTGATCATTTCCAGATTTCCTATTTTGTTGGGATGGATTAACATCTGGAGGAAAGAAAAGCTGTGTTTGCTCTTGCAGAAATTTCTACTACTTGTACACATTTACTGAAGCCTGCAAAGTCTTGGGATATCAGAGATTCCAATTGCTGACCAAGTCTTTGCACTTCCTAGATAGTGAAATTAAAGAATTTGCCTGTTCTTGGTAAAATAGTTACTGGTGCTACATAGACTGACAGAATGCAGCTCACTTTGAGAAGTCTATGTTAGATTCCTCAAGGAAAAATCTTGTAACATCAATTTTTTTTTCAGAAATCTATTTTGGTGAAAGCAATGGTGGAATACTATTTGCAAGAGCAACAGTGAAGTGTAATCATTATCAGTCTGCCAGGTTTGGGTGTTATCTCTTCTGAGCAATCATTCAGAGTTCTGCATGGCAACTACACACAAACTATAAATATTTAAAGAATCAAGTGCATACTTAATTAATGATTCCTATATCAAAGTCTTTTTGTTAGAGCTAATACATAAAAATGCAAATCTATAATTTTTAACCATTAAGCAAGCTACTTTTGTATACTGATTTACTTAATTACATATAATTTATGAATCACAGGAAGGCACTTTTCTGAAAAACTCTATTTCATATGTTTTTCATAATACAATCTGGAATAACTCCTTGCACATGAATGAGAATCTATGATGGTTTTGGACAAGCTTTATGACTCAGCCCATTTAAATACACCCCCCTTTTTTTTTTAAAACAACGGAAAACATTTGCTATGAGAAAATGGGCATTAAAGCCAATATACTGATGGAAATAAATGAAATTCATTTTGAAAAGAAAATGGAGCATCTTAGAAAATAGAGCTAGCTTCTTATCTTCAGTCTGATTAGGAACTGTTTCTATAGATTTCAGGGGGAAAAAAGATTGCTTTTATAAGCCTTAAATCAGCTGTTTGTTTGTACTCAGGAAAGTGATTTAGTACATGTTTAACTTTAGGCACATGCTTAAATTCCATTGATTCCAATGGAAATAAAGCAGATGTGCTTGGAGTTGATCACATGCTTAAACAGTGTTGAATTAGGGCCTTTATACTTTACAAGTCCAATATACGAAATGTTAATTAATCCTCAGTACACTTCTCTAAGGGATGTCTCATTACTACACACAACTAGTGGGAGTGGAGATTGCCTAATAAACTCATGTAGTAAGTAATTAGTTTGTGCTATAAAACATAGCTGCAGACCTCCTAAGCTGTCTCACTTTTCTTGCACTGCAGAACTGCAGATAGGAAGGGGGTGATGATGGTAAAAAAAAAACCCAACCCGTTCCTTGTCAATAGGAGAACTTCAGTGAATGTTTCTGTGTTTCTGTGTGCATTCAAAGTAAGGAGTCTATATTTCAATCATTGTTGGTGATACACTGAGAATGAGAAAATAAACACATGTGATATGTAGGCAGAATGTATTATTAATGGTCAAAACAATATAAACAGGAGGGGAAGAAGAATGATAGGGAAAAGAACCGAATTTGATAGCACACTATAAAAACTACAGCCTCATTACTGTGGAAGTGTCTAAAACAACTAGAATCTGGCAAGCAAAAATCTTTCAAACTTTTTAAAACAAATAATTATAAACAACATCTTATGAAGCATTTAATTGAAACTTGCTATTACTTCACAAGCGTAGTCCATGTAAGAGTGTAGGAGGGCACTTCTACCATGCAAACTGCCAAGCAGCCAGTATTTTTTAACATCAGAAAAGGGTTCAGTAAAAAGGAGGCTCTTTATATTTTAGGTAGTTTGTGGCAAGCACAGTTAAAAACTCCAAACCGAAGACAACCAGGCTTTCACCAATCCCACAACAAGTTTTCAAGGTTGACTTCATTAATAAATATACATTTGCTCCAACTAGGCATTTCTGTTAGTTGACTCAATCCAGAACAGATTAAGCTTTATAGTTCTAGTACAAGACTTATCCAGATTTAAGCCATTCCCTAAGATCATTTTCTACAACACTTTAATAACCTGCCACTTTGTTAGGCCTATATAGAACCACCTTATTCTAATCCCTCCTTTACATCAGAGTTTGTCAGTCATTAATATTGCCATAGGTAAAAGCCCTTCAGTATTCATCAATACCAGAGGGGACCCATATTTAACCTTCTTTGCACAGAGAAGGATCTGCCTGAAAGCAGCTGGGGCTGCTGCTCAGCCGTGCCCCATGGGGAGCGGGTGAAGGCTGCCGGTGAGCCACAAGTGTGGTTCTTCCCTTCATCCCTGTAGCTATTGCAAATACTTCTAAGTGGTCCAGATAAATACTTTCGCATGTTCTAAGCATGCATACGGAAAATTAACATATAAATATTGGGGGGGGGGGGGGGGGGGGGGGGCGGGAATTGGGCTTCCCATGGATAAAAGGGCTCCTCCTAGCCAAACTCTCTAGAAGGCCTTGTTAGACTGGAACTAAACTACAAAGATAGTTGGAAGGAACCTGAAAGCAATACTGGAGAGAGCCAGTGGGGAGCTACAGAGGTGATGAGGGGACTGGATCATCTCTTGTATGAGGAAAGGCTGAGAGATCTCTACAGCCTGGAGAAAACTAAGAGGATCTCATCAACACTTAAAAGTATCTAAGGGGTGCACATCAAGAGGATGGGGACAGACTTTTCAGTGGTGCCCAGTGACAGGACAAGAGGCAAAAGGCACAAACTGGAACACAAGAAGTTCCATCTGAACTTCTTCACTCTGAGGGTGACAGAGCACTGGAACAGGCTGCCCAAAGAGGCTGTGGAGTCTCCTTCTCTTGAGATATTAAGACCTGCCTGGACCTGTGCAGGCTGCTGTAGGTGATCCTGGTTTAGTAGGGGGGTTGGCCTAGATGACCTTTAAAGGTCCCTTTCAACCTTACACATTCTATCTGACTTCCCTCTCTCTCCCCAGAAATTTTAAGAATGGACTTGAGGGGAAAAAAAAGTAATATTTTAAAATTAATAGCATGGTTCCCTTTACAATTTTTCTTCACCCTCCCTCTCCCCAAAACAGTCCTAATGTGCATGAGGTTTCAGAAGAAATTACCATCATTCAGCCTTATTTACTTTGAAAAGCAAGACTCTGATGTTGAACAAAGTATTCATTACAAACAGGACATCATGAGGAGCTGTACTGTTTTTACTCATGCTTCTGAAGTTTCTTTAAAGATGTGCCTAAACCCATTTTTCTATACTGACTCTGTGCTACACCCCTCTGACAAAACACCCCCAATGGCATCTCCCTTTAACAGGTAGCACACGGGCAGGGGGGAAGAAAAAAGAAGGAAAAAAAGTCTTCTCTAGGAATCCCCAGTACCAATACTGAAAATGTGACTATAGACAAGAAATCTGCTGTCTGATTTATAAGTCCTGGTGTAAACTGGGGTAAAAGGTTTCCCAATGCCAACGGGTTGGCTCATTGGAATAAACATAGTGGTCAGTGGGTTGAACCTACTGTGGCCCAGTGTGTCATTAAAACCTGGTGGTCCATGTGTAAGGTGAAACCACGGCCATATAAACACACATGCCATTTCCCACACGTCCAAAGGAATGCTAGAACCTCCTACTTCCCACTGAGTGATGCTGTTTTGTGGGCAATGGAACCCGGGAAGCAAACGTAACAGGCAGCCTTTTTGCTCCCTGCATTTGAAAACTCAATCGCTCCCCAGGAATACTTCTGTGGTAGTGCAAATGGCCAAAAGAAGCATCAAAGATCATCTCCACAACAAAAAAGACTGATTAAACCTCATCATACCAAATACAAACTTTTTCACCAAGGCATATTCCCAGATAAACACTTTTTCATCAATGAAACAGAACATTTAACCTGAGACTCATACCATTAACCCACAGAAACTCTATGTTCCTAATGTTAACTGCTACTTGGGATCAAGGCCAGAACATCGACGTTGCCACAGAATTAAAACCAGGTTTATCCTCAGAGTAGCACACATCCTTGTAAAGCACTTGGGCGCAGTGACACCGAAACAGCAAGGTACTATGGAACAAGATAGAAAGCTGATGCAGCACTAACTAATCATTTTTAAAAGTAAACCTAAGGTGCAGCCTTTAACTGGCTAGCTGCTCAGTTATCATTGCCTTCAACTCCAATACATCACTCAACAGGCATTATCAAATCGATTACCACAGTCAGGAACCCTTATGTGGTGGTGGCAGGGCTCCAGCCTAGAAAAAAGATCAGTGTTGCTCTAGCTATGGTTGACTGCAAGAGTTGTTCCCTCTTCTGCCAGGAAGGGACCAAATACTGAAGATGGCAGGAAATAATCAAGAAGAACACCAATGCAGAATGCAAACCTGAAGAGAATATGAAGGAAAAGAATGACATGAAGATAAAGCTAAAGCTCCATTGGCAGAGCTGTAGGAAGAGAGATCAGCACACGCTTTATCAGACCTTGGCACACACAGCCCTGCTACCACCAAGTCCAGACAAACCTGTTTTCAGACTTGGAGTGACAAAGCATTGGGCAACATCGCCAATGTCAACTTCTAGACGACTTTTCTAGTGCTTATGAGGGCTGCCCTTGCTGGGAACAAGTTTTGCTCAGAAAAGCCTTTAATTCCACTATGCGTTTTGTCAGGCAGTACCTCCAACCTGACCTGGTATGCTGCCTGCAGGGTTATCCAGACAGTAGCTATGTGGCTTATGCAGGATAATCGCTTTGTATTTGGGCTATGTAGAGGCATTAATTGCAGCAAAAGCATGCTTTCCCTTTGACTCTCCAGCAAGCCAAAAAGAAACAACAACATAGTGGCAGAACTATCCCAGTAGTATTTACATGCTGATATATTTTAAGAATACTAATTATTTATTTTAGAAGAGCCCTTTGTTCTCATTTTCCTAATTTGGAATGGACTTTAGCTAATGCTTTAAAGCCATATGCTGTAGTAAGGCCCAGAATAATGTTTAATATGTATCTTAAAAACTGCAGTGAGTGGTGCAAAGTAAACACTTATGTTTTGATTAGCTCCATTCCATGCTATGTGTCAGAACAAAAACTCTTAAAAACATTAGCCCTACTGTATTGTAGAACCTATGCATAATTATTTCAAAACACACAAAGTGGCACACAGAAAAGTAACGAATAAAATATGCAAAAAAAAAAAATCAAGAGGAGTTTTAGATATTACAAACAAAGCACTTTCTGTAGGACTAGCTTCTTTTAAATCCAACGTATTTATAAGGATACCCTGCTTTAAAAAATAAAAAAAGCTGTATATAAACTAGATAGCATACATAGCTGCTCTGTTTAGAAAACAGCAAAGTACCATGTAAAAAAGTCTCTGTTTAGTCAGCCCACCCACTATGAAAAAAAAAAAAGCTGACATTTAGAAAACAGGATATACTGAACAGTTTTCTCAATTGTGCCCAGCAAATCTGATAGAGCTTTTTGTGTAAATTCCACAGCATGGACCCACACTCGCAAGTTACCAGCTATTGGAAAATGAAGAGTGTTTGGGACAAAAGGTAAGCCAGCATTATACATTTAACCTTCCTTTACAATAAGAAGTTCTCAGTGAAATAGTAAATAAAATAGTAAGCACGAAGCAAATATTAAAACAACCCCACCTTCTGGAAAAGTGGTCTTTTCAGCCCAACTACAGACATGACAAAATATTGTTACTGACAGACACAAAGAGAAGTTAAAATACCTGTAAACCTTAAGTACATACAAACAGAAGAAGAAAATCCAAATACTATTAAATAACATTTTTAGAGTACAGATTTTCCTATGTGTTTGGAAAACACTGAACACACTGAGGTCCAGATGCTGATAGGACAACGAGCTTAACGCAAAGCACATACTGCGTGGAATTATCACGTGTGTCACAGTGCAGAGCGCTGCCTGGTGCGGAGGCAGCCCGAGTGCACTGCTGGGGGTAGGCTCGATCTGGGTGTGACATCAGCTGCCTAACGCTGCACGGAGTTAAGGTGGCTGTGGTGCAGCGACGTGTTACCATCGGAGTGCAGGTATACAGTGGGCGACACGCAACCTCTGAAACCACATCAATATACACATTCCTTCATGTTTCAGACTTTCAGCAGTCATCAAGCCTGTATTTACACATACACGTATATACGGATGTATTTCTGGTGGAGAATACTACAATAGGGAGCTCATTTATTGTGGAAAACCAGACTAATAATGAAATGCCACTCCTTATCTAGGCAACCCATAATTTTTCCTAAGAACTGGGCCTACCTTTGTCTCTGCTCCTGGCCTGCCTGCCTGTTTCTCTTTATCCCTGCCCCTAGTCCCTGGTACTTTGTGGTTTGACCTAGAAGGCCAATAGAAACATGCATATACAACTAATAATGCTGAGGTTACATATACAAAGCACTGCCCAGTCTCCACTGAGACAGCCAAGGAGCTCTCAGCTCCTCATCACTGCCCCTGAAGGAGTCTAATTAGACCTGAAGATCAGCCAAGAGAGATGCTCATTGAGCCCTGTTCCCCTCCATGTGAGATGGGTTAATTTAAACAGCAGGTCTCTCCCATCTCCCTCAGACCTATGAATGATAAAAGGCATAGTCAACAGATAAGGAACAACTTTAAACACTGCAGAAACATAAACAAAACTTTTTACTGCAGTCTTGAGTGAATTTTTTAAAAGCCCACACAGTCCAACAGAGCCATCCTATGCTAAAAATTTCAACACAGAGTTCCTGCAAAAGGCAAAATCCAGTGCCAAGGAGTCTCCCTTTGAGTATTCACTGAACCTTACTAACTAGACAGCGGTTGAAGGGGATTCCATTGGGGCACTCACAAAATCAGCCCTTGTACAGATTTGTGTCAGCCTTGCGTCTCACAAACAGAGCAGTCTAAGAAAGAGCAGCACGCTGTCAACCCAGTGGCAGGCCAAGCAATTCAGTTCCTGACAGGTTAAAACAGTGCTCATTGTCCTCACAGCAAGTCACTGGAAGCCAGGAAAAACTTTCAGAGATTAGACCAGTGGCTAAACTTCAAGGAGCAGAGGAAGTTACGCTGAGGAATCCATTGCTTTTTTTCTTCTTCTCTCCTTCCTGCTAGGGAAAAGAAGGTTGAAGCTGCTCTGCAGGCTGGCTGGGAAAGCATCAAAATGAAGGAAGCTTCCCTTTAGCTCCCTCCCATCCAAAATTAGAGTGTGTTCTCTTGCTTAGTTTCCTTGAACACCACTAAATGATCAGAAATTACTCTAAAAGCAAATGCTTTCTGTGTTCTGAATCGGTAAAGGGTTTAACTCTTTCAAGAGCCACTAACTGCAGGATCATCCCTAGCAAAAAGTCCTAAAGAGCACTGCCAGTAAGAAGGTGCTTGCTAAACTTTAAATCACCCCATTTTGGGGAATCTTCTAGTCATAATTTCAATAAAGATAGAAAGACTACACACACAATTTTCAGTTGTGTCTCTCCAAGTTTACAAAGATATTTCATGGATCTCTTGTTGAGTGAATAGGCAGTTAGCTCCTGTATGTCGCACCAAGCAGATGCACGTCAGACAGAGAGATGCATTACAAGTGACTGAGTTCTATTAGAAGGCATTAAGCTATATAAAATGCTGTTAAATTGTATAAATGTTTGAGATGTATAAGCCGCTGTTCCCAGCTCTAGAACTTTTCAGAATCAGACTCCCAACAGTTAAAAATGGGATTCATTTATGTAGGGTTCAGGGAACAAGTCTGACCATCATTTTTTGCATCTGCTTGCTCTGGAAGAAGCAATGGCACTTCCATTAAAAAATGTTTTTGGAAACATTCACAATTTTTGCTACTCACTTTGTGCTTCAACTGAATTTTTACCATACTTAAGGACATGCACATTTGGAGTTTGGTCTAAATGTGGCAGAACTGAGAGCAAACAAAACTAATCCGAGTGTCACTGAATAATGATATACAGGAAGAGAAGATAACCAGATGAATAAATCCTTGGTATTTCCCTGGAGTCTCAAGGACTGCACACTTCAGGAAGCCTCCTGTTGTGTTTTAGCTAGTGGACAACTCCAGGTATGGAAAAGTGCTAAGTTCATGCCTTTATCCTCATCCACACCTTCTCTTTTGGTCTCAGGAAGAGTTTCCTGGCAATACCAGAACAGAGAGCTAAGTTCTGTCCTTTAACTATATCATACCGAGGAATAGCATAGAAAGTGGCACAATCATAAATGCATTCCTTTTGCTCCTTCTTCCAAATTTTATGGTTATTACCTGCCTGTCTCTAAACTCAATTGGGGCATTATCTGCTGCTGTATACTTGCCAAACTGAAATGAACATGCAATTGCACTTGTACATACTGAATTAAATGACTATCACAGTAAAGAACTTGCAGTCTGGCAATTGAATTGAGCAGGGTGGCTAATATCAGGGGACATTAACCTAAAACTGCCTCCAAAATGCCTTGCACAAAGCCGGGTAAAGGTGTAATACCATTATCAATGCAAAGGAAAGTAGAATCTATTGACTCTGAAACCTGATAAAGTTTCAGTAAATGTAAGGACTATCATTCTGTATCTTTGTTAAATGTGGTCTTAAAAATATTTACTAAATGGCTAACCACGAGACTAAACAAAAGCATTACCACCATTGTAAATCAAGATCAAGGCAGTTTCATGCCGAGCAGGGAGGCAGCTGATAATTTAAGAAGAGTGCTACAGATATTATGAGAGGTGAGAGATGATGATGATCCCCTTGCTGCTTTTTCTTGAGATGCTGAAAATGTATTTAATAGGGTAGGATCAAATGCTGATATCTACAATATGCCTGTTGCAAGTTTTGTTTTGGATTAAAACTCAGAAACCTAATTAAAACAATTTACTTTCACCCATTAGCTTTAATCCTTATGAATGGCTTACTGTCTTCTCTGGTTATTTTACCAACTTGAAAATTATGTCCTCCCTCTCCTGTCCTACTTTGCAATTGACCTTGAACCTTTGGCCATCTTCTGCATTTTTATTCTGTAAAATATTCTATATTGGGCATCCACAAACTATTGGTATGTGCAGGTGACATCCACACAGTTATTAAAAGGCATTTTCAAAGAACAACAAAGACTCCAGAAGAAATAGTTTCTTTTCATTTCCATCTACAATCGTATCCTCTTTCATCGGCCTGCAAGACCAAGCTATATCTCCATTACAATGCACTGGTGTAACACAGCCATAATATCTAAAATTTTCTTTAGAAACACAAATAGCTGCTTTGCAGGACTGTAAATTAGGGCCTAACTCCCATTGGGATTAATTAGTGTTAAGAACTTTGCTTGCTTAGGATTTCTTTTTTAAAAAAAAAGTAGTAGATGCTCAACATTTTAAAAACATGAGTTACTTCGCTAAGTAAGAATCAGGCCTAACAATATACAGTAGTTCAAAGACACAAAGCTCTGCCAACTGCAGAACAAATTCCTAATTTTAACCACTTATCTTATAATCTTCAATAGTTTCTTCCAAAGTGTAAAAAGCTCAGAAGTAAATTTGCAACTCAAACAAAAGGAAAAGAGGCATACTGCAGATGACAACAACCAGAAAATAATTGAAAAGGTTTCAAAACTGAGATCCTCTGAACTGCAGCCTTTCAAATAGACTGTTAACATTAAGAAGCTTATATAGAGACAGCTTAAGTTGCTCTCCGTTTGCAAGCAATATCTAGTCTATCCATTTACTCTGAAGAAACAAAGCATACTTCTAACAGAGTAAATTCATACCCTTGGAAGTATATGAATTATTGTTTCTGTAACAGACTTATCCAGGTTCCTACTCTACAAAGAAAACACCCATCTCAAGATCTCCACAGATTTCTTAAGGGAGGGTTACAAGCCTCCTCCCAGTGCAAATTCTACTCATGCTAAAGAACAAAAAATTAAAGGCAAGGGCATTCCACTGCAGTACAATTTCAAACGACAGCCTCCTATCTGTTAATCTCACCATGCACTAGTGAAAGAGCTTTCCTGGCATCATAGTTTCACCTGCTTGCAGCAGGAAATACATTTTAGATTATAAAATATTTTTCAGTGTTACTTTATTCTTAGATTTTTAGCATCAAAATTGAGATTTTTTTTAAATTTATTTTTTTTTGGTCAGAGGTCCTGCTTTCAAAGTCTACAAAGCCAGTACATACAAAATCTCAGCTACAAACAAGCAAAAGATACAGCTGACTGGACTTTATGACTCACTCAATGGATCTGTGCATGTCAGAGTGTCAACAGCTTTGGAAATATCAGTAATATCAGTAATCCATAGCATTACCAGCTTTTCAGAACAACACGACTCACTCTTTGGTAAAACAGAGAAATCTGGATGTTGTTGAAAAATGTCCTTGAAAAAACTTAACACACAGAGAAAACGAAATGAAAAACTAACCAAAGATCTTATCTCTGAATTATTTATTATAAATTGTTTTCAAACCTTTTTACTATATTGGAAAGACCACCCCACCAGTGTGTGTTTTTGCCCTTCCAAGATCTCACTGCTACTCTGCCTACCAACCATCAGCTCAGTAAGCTACACATCATCGACTTCTATTTCTTTCTACCATTTTTCCATTTTTAAACTCTTTATAAAACTGTAACTCACTTGCTATATTTTTCTCTCTGTGCATGCACCCAGCTAGAAGAAATACAGATAGGTGTTGAGGTGAAAGCCATGGACTTCCTGAGGTTGGACGGGATCACTGGAGGACCCCCTGCTCAAGCAGGGAACCTTGTCCTGCTGGGTTTTGGGTAGCTCCAAGGCCAGAGACTCCACCACCTCTCCAGGCAACCCATGCCAGCATTTGAGCAACCCCATAGTAGCAAAAATGTCTCCCCAGATAAACAAAACCCACACTGCTATTTCAATAGTAGATCATATATTCTTTCTTAAACTTAAAAAAAAATTAAATAAAAATGATAAACTGTAACTATTTAGTAAGTGTGTGCAAATATGAGCACCTAGGTGCCTGCATAGTCCATCATCTTCTGTATTTATTCAACTATTTGAATAGGAAATGGTTCATTCAGAAAAAAGAATCTTTTATCTCCAATGATGTCCTAGGGCAGAACAAAAATAGAACAGGAATATACATCAGTATACATTTCAACATGTGAAAACATGTTAAAAACAGCTGGACACCGTATTCTCTTGAGAAATTGTAAATTCTGGCCAGCTGAAATAGAAAGTATATTAGTGTATTATCTGTGGAGACTCGCAATGAGCTGTCTTCCCCGACAATTATCTTAGGTTTTTCTATTCAGTACATGAACTTCTATTGCCACAGACAGCAATTTTCAAATATTCTTATTATGATTGGGTGCAGAGCATATTTATTAGATAACACATCAAGTGAAATGCATATAAATTCCACAGAATCACAGAGTTGTAGGGGTTGGAAGGGACCTCAAGAGATCATCAGGTCCAATCCCCATGCCAAAGCAGCTCCCCAGCTCATACTGCACAGATAGGCATCCGGACGAGTCTTGAATATCTCCAGGGAAGGAGACTCCACCACCTCCCTGGGCAGCCTGTCCCAGGGCTCCCTCACCCTCACTGGGAAAAAGTTCCTCCGCATGTTGGTGTGGAAAAGAATGTATCTTGTATCAAGAAATGGATCTTATACATTCCATTTTGAAGAAA
The DNA here is from genome assembly GCA_022605575.1 of Laterallus jamaicensis coturniculus. NCBI lineage: Eukaryota > Metazoa > Chordata > Aves > Gruiformes > Rallidae > Laterallus > Laterallus jamaicensis. The sequence continues at coordinate 13,156,040 of JAKCOX010000005.1, forward strand.
AGTGTGGGCAGAACTATGGTTGATATATGACACATTTCACTACAATTTTCAACAAAGTAAGACAGGTGAAAGTCCTGCTCTTCGAAAACATGCCACTGTTTTCTGAAGTTTTAGATGGAGTAAGAGAAAATATCATTTTCTAGTGTCAGCTGATAGCTTTCAGTCAATGGTGCGAACCCAAAGCTTACATTTATTGAGCACAACAGCAATCTCTCTCAGAAATCTTCACGTCTTGGTGGTTGTCCACCTCCCTTAAGGCCCTGAAATATGTGACTTTCCTGTGCTTTGAAGAGGTCTGCCATTCAGAAGATCTGAGAAAGACCACATTTCTTCACTAGTGTCCTTTCAGGGAGCTTGGCTGGAGGCTTTTCAAAAGAGGAAAGGCAGCACCCAATTCTCACTGATTTTCTGTGGCACATATACTTAGGAAAACCACAGTTCTTGCCCATACTTTCTAGCAATGACTCCTTTATAGACTCTAAGTCTCTTCTTTACCTACTGCTGCAGATAGTCCTCATCACTTGAACACCCACAATGATTTTCTCTGACCAGTTGTGTGTAAAGGTTATAATAAATTTCACTTGTTCAAATCCAAACCTCTGACATTTGTTGTTGCCAAAAAGTTCAAATGTCTTTTCAGCCAATAATAATATTGGTGTCAGCTGCCAGGTCCTTTCCTTTGTGAACTTTTGCCCATTTAAACTAATGGTGTCTTATTTGTTTTATGACTGGTTTTTTTCTAGTAGCTGCTCCTCTGTGAAGCCTTCTCTTGGCTATGTAAGTCATACACCAATCTGGAGGACACCTGCTTTTTAGTACTTGCTGCCAGGCCTATTTGAAAAGTCAGATCTCCACTAAGCACATCAAACACTCCGGTCTCACTAGATCAGAAACACTGAGAGTTGTTTAAGAATGTGGCTTGACATTATACAATATCTGGTCTAGCTGCAGGTGGCTGCCAAAAGGGGAAATCCTGTTCCCACTGCCCCCCAGCCCACAGGCTGGATGCTCTTTCCCTCCCCTCACTTCCATTTGGAAGTAAAGATCCCCTGTGCTTCCCCCCGGCCCGGCTGAATCAGTTCAGTGAGCTGCTCCAATGGAAAACTCACTCCTTCCCCCACCAGGAAATGAATTATGTTTGCTGAACTGACATCCTGGCCATAGCACAGAGTGCTAGATGTAAGGGAGAATAAACTCCTGGACAGGAGTGAAAGGAAGACGACAGGAGCACCTACCTCCTCTTCTGGTGGCAACCTGCACCAGGTAGTTATATCAGATGAGATAAAACATCACACAGCAAGTAACAGAGCAACAGGTAAGACAAAGAGTCACGAAGTTGAAGACAAATATAAGAATTACCCGATACATAGGCAGAATGCCCTTTCTTGTAAAATACTTTGGCAAAGAGAGATAGTATTGATTAGACAGATTATTTCAACAGAGCACGTTCCGAGCTTCAAACCTCCATACCAACTGTGGTTTTCTTAGATGGGGTAAGTAGCTTCAGGGTGCATCCTTAGAACCACTTCTCCCCAGACTATTTATAACCTACTTTTCATAGATTGAGCTTGACTCTTGTGTACTGCAGAATACAGAGTCGTGAAGAGGCAGGTAGGGGAAATGAAGTGATCATGCTACCCCGAGACTGTAGAATGCATTTGGCAAATCGCTGTAAGGCAGACATATGCCTACATACAAAAACACAGATGAAGGCAAGGGTTAGTGCAAGGGACAGAAAACACATTACAAAAGCAAAAAAAGCAATAAGCAATTTATAGAAATCATAGTGTTGGGCTCTGCACCTAGCCTTCATGATATTGGTGATTGATTCTAAATTTGAAAAAAGTAAATTAAAATTAAGTAAAAATCCATAGAAAATAGTTTTCATGGCAACTTCCATCTGAAATTGCTTGGCAAGTAGTAAAGAATCAGGATATGCAGTCACTTCTGTTTAGGGAATATTCACATATGCATTTCAATGAGAAGAAATGAAATACCAACCAGAACATGACATGCCCAAGAATATTTTAAGACAGAACTAAAAATAAATCCTGAACCACTTGCCTATACAGATTCAAGCAATTATATGATGGACAATAACATCTACATGATTAAGTATTTCAGCATATTGATTGGTGAAGTGCAAAATTCCCAATTGTTTAGAAAACTTTCTCCTGGACAACTGCACCACTGAGTTATATTCTACATATTACAAACAATAGTTCAGTCCAAGATGATGCACGTAACAGTGTCTGTGCTATAGGCTTGCTTACCCACCAAACATGTTCAGACTGCTGTATGATAGTAACAAAGCAGCTACCTGGCCAAGGAAAAGAAGCCTTGAGGATGACGAAACAGGCTAGATCTTGACCTTGGCTATAACAATTTAAGCATACAAAACATCCTAAAACTGTATCAGAAATTCCAGCAAGCAAAAGCATCTTAGCTAAGGTTTTGATGACATGGAAGTCAAAGATAAAGTTCTCAAACTAAGAGATCAAAATCTTTCAGACCTTGTGACTAGCGAACAGAACCATGAGAAAACTTCCCTGTGACTCAAGAGCAAAACCAAGCTATATGGGAAATGATGCTGATGGAATGGGAACCAAAGCAGAACAAACAGAAGCATATTATAACTTTCTATATCAGCGATAGCTATCACTGTACAAACAGCCAAAGCAAACTGAGCATTTAGTGAGACTGCAGTAAGCGCTGGCAGGTAGTGGCGTGAACCACCAAACTGCAGGCAAGCCTGAGTACAAACTACATGAGTGACATGAGGAGCCTCGTGGTTGATTAAATGGGTCAGATCTCTTTGTTTCACCCTGTGAACTCTCTATGCCATGACCACGCACACCCAGCTCTACAGCCTCCGCCAGCAAGCGCCGGGGCACTGCCGTCCCAAACAGCCTTCACAAAACTGAAATATGGTGGATGAAATTTCAGTATAATGTATATCCCAAATGAGGATAAATTCAACCCCCGAGTGGCATCTGGTAGTAATATTGTACTCTAGCAAATAAAATAACAGTAATAATAATTTACATTTCTGTATACTCCCCTTTAAGGCATCTAAAACTGGCTACTGTCAGAGAACAGATGTAGGACTAAATGGCATGTGTCCAATATAGATGAAAAACCTGATTCCCATTTACATGAAGAGAAAGGGAAAAAAAAGGAAAAGGAGAAATGAGGAAAATAAGATTTTAATTGTAATATTTATGTGGGTACAGGCAGTTGCCAGTAATTTATAATAGGACCTCATTATCAAAAGCCTAAATTGCACAAAACCATGAAGTCAAGTCAGCAGAGCACAAGTTCTCTGAGCTGGTCTGTATCTTGACTTCAGTGACAGTATCCCAAGAGCTACTCTAGCTTTTACCAGCTGCCAATCACTACCAAGAATTTCAGAAATTCAAGTAACTTTTTCATGCCCTTTACATATTAGTCACAGAAGGCAGGTGTGGTGGAAAATATTACCTTCAAAAAAGATGCTCCTGAGGAGGGATCTAAAGGTACTGAATGTACAGCCACTTTATGACACCAAAGCAGTTTACAGTGACACAAGTCACTGTGTGACTTCCCAGAAAAAAAGAAACGTACTGAAGAGAAACTTGAGGTTTTTAGTCAAGAAAGCCCAGAGTCAAGTTTACAGCTTGCAACTTAAAACTCCTGGAGTACTAACACAATCCTCATAAGTCAAAAAACGAAGAGGCTGTCTTCACAGGAGAGAGAAAAACATCCCAAGTCTGTACCTTTTGATTTATACTTGCAAAGGAAAGCCGAGCCAGTTATATGTGTAAACAGGGGTTGAGCTGATGTGTTGCTTTTCTCCTCTTCCATTCTGGGAAATGACTGTGGGTGATCCCTCTCCTTTCTTTACCTCCCACTGTCTCTTCCTCCTCCACTAGAAAAAAAATAAAATAAAAAAATCTGTTTGCCAGGAGACAGTGTGAATACCAGCTGAAACACCTGCGTGCCAGACACATACAGCTGTCCTCTCCCATGCCTCTTGCTGACAAGGCATCTGTGCTGCACACCACACGCATCACTTTGCGTGCTGTAGGTAAGCAGACTTTTAGTGTTATTATTCCCACTGCTCTTGTACAGTTCTCTTTACCATCCCCCCTAGCCTGAAGGGAACTTCTCCACAATGTGTAACAGCCCAGCAAACATGCTCTGTTGCAATGACTTTTCAAACTCTCCTACAGTACAATCACCAGATCATTCTAACGTTGGGTTGCAGGGCGGCATGAAGTCAAAGCCCTCCTCTAAACAGGAACTGCAAACATTTACAAGGTTAAAAACAGGCCTAATCCTCCACTACAGAACCCCCTTGCTCTATTTTCACAAAGTTCTGTGCTTAGATAACAAAATCACTGCTCATTTCTTCACATTTTTTCTTCCTGGTTGTGCAAGAATCGGGATTAAGCTAAGGCCAGCAGGAAATCTTCCACCTTGAGATTTCAAACCTTACTTCGGATGCCCCAGAAAACCAGGCGGGAAGGGCAAACTTCACACCCGGGTCAAGCAAAAATTTCAACCTCTGTGTCTTAAGGTTATGAAGTAGAACTGTAGGAAGAGCTTTCAGCTTTTGTCTAGAGGAAAATAGGATTCTTAAAAAACTTGCAAATTAACAACTTATTTTTAGAGGTTTCATTTGACAAGATACAACTGATGTTTTGGAATTCATTAAAGCAAAAGAAGTACTACACACATATGAGTGTTTCAAGATGCAAAACTGAAATATATTCTTTGAATGAATGTAAAAAGAATATATTTGGCCTCCTATAACTAAGTACTTTTCATCATATAATTCACCAAATTATATAAATATCTTTCATTTCATATCCAAATTTGACTTTCTGTAAATACAAAAGTTGCACAATTTTTTCCCAGTAATATTTATAACTAAGACTGGCTGGAATTTCAAAACTGCAAAACACGTGCAGCAATCTTTCACTTCTACTTCTTCTGTTTTGTGGGGTTTCAGCATTTATGGAAATCAATGCCTGTGTGCAGAAATACAACCTAGGATTCCAACATTTGTCATCTAGATTTTAAAACTTTGGCTACAAGAAAAAAGTCTACAAGGCTGCAAGACAAAATGCAAAGACATACATAAAAGGTATTTACATAAATATGTTAAAAATTCACATTAAATATGTTGTTTAGATTTTTCCTATTTTCCAAAACTTAGCAATAAAAAAGCAGCCCCTTCTGCTTTGTCACACATTTGATACTAAAATTACATACTACCTGATTTTTTTTTTCCTTTCTCTTTATGTTTGCTAATAATTCAGTAACAAAAATAAATACTAACACCAAATTTTGCTTTCAATTATACTGGACTGCCTTACACTTACTGGAGCTGACCCAAGATCTAAATATGGGAGCCTGGAAGGAAACTGGAACATCAGATCCTAGAGCTCTTTATCTTTGGGTTTTCTTCCACATTTTCTTCTAGATCTCTTTTAAAAAGATGTGCTCACCATTTTCACATAACAAAGAATATTTTTCAGAAAACAAACAAAAGCACTAGCAAGGGTTTGTTAATGTTTCACTGTTTTTCATACTTTGCATGAAGTAAGATACTAGGACTGGGAACACAGAACTTCTAAATGCTTTTTGAAGACTACAGAACAGCTTAATTCTTTCCTCTCAAAATACATGGTGTTGGTTTGTTTTAAATATGCCCATGTGAAGACACAGTTCCCTATCAGTAGGCAAAAAGACACAGAGTACCATAACCTGCCCTTTAAAGTCAGCAAAACCAAGTAAAACTAGTGGAAGTGTTGCAATAATAAACCAGACTGATTTCAATGTCTTCCTAATGAAGAATACGTGTTTTCGCCATTCTCTTGAGTAAGGACAGACAGACTCCTAATCTAGCCCACAGTTTCATCCTTTAAATCAGAGACAGTAGCTGCTAATAACAAGTAACGATGCTTAAATGTTGCCCAAACCCGCTTTCCTTTATAGTTCTAAGCGATACATAAAGAAAAACAGTATTAGAAAGTCATGTTAACATGAAGAAAAGTAGGAGATGGGAAAATGTAAACAATAAGCCCCATAAAACTCACGAACAAACCAGTGCATTTCAATTGCTCTTTGGTAACTGATGAAAAAAAGTGTTATGAGGCAAATCCTTCACTGGGTCACTCACTGGGGAGACTGGTAAAAATAAATTGCACAGCTCTAATTTTCCTAGCAGCTTCCATGCTATTCTTTGAAACTGAGTAAGAAACCCTTGGCCTAATCCCAAGAGCCAATCTATAGTAAATAGTGCACACTTAATGCCTAAGTTCCTTTTTAGCACCATTCAGACAGTGACTTCAGCCACACAGCTTAGTCATAGCAGACATTTTTGTGGTGAAAGCATTAAACCCACATGCAGCTCTCTTTCTGTGGCCACTGGGGGTCATGCTCCTTTCCCATTAGCTGAATAAATCATAAAGTCTGCACAGACCACACAAGAAGCGAGGCTAGCAAGCCACAGGCAGTGCCTACAGCCTGCTATTTCTTTTCAGAATTTAAAAAAAAAAAAAAAAGAAAGAAAGAAAAGAAAAACAGGAGGGAAACACAGCAAAACAGCCTAGCTTTAAGAAATTATTTGCTTTTTTAAAATTTGATCTCTTTGAAGAATGTATTTGTCTTTTAACCCAAGCAGCTACAGTGAAGAAGAAATGCGGAGAAAAACAAAAACAGCGGCATGCAATCCCTTTGTGCTGTGTTGCAACAGCAGAAGGTAAAAACTCCTGGTAGTCTGTTAAATAATAAAGGCTGCCATACAATATAGGACCTCATCAGATACCCACAGAAAGCAAAATAGATGTTGATAGGTAATGCATAATGTAGGACTGAACACCGCATCAAAATAGTTCATAGTGTTTTTCACATCAAATTAATTACTCCGCCAATGAAAATGACAGTAACTGAGCGAGGTCTGCAAATCTAGAGGTTGGTTCAAGTTCCCATCAATCAGGAAACGAGATAAGAAAGAATTTTAAACACAGCCATTAGCATGCAGCTAATGAACGTGAGGAAGATATGCACAGCTCATTATGCTGAGGAGTATTTCTTTAAAATGTCCCAACCCCCTGAAATATTTTTAAAAGTGCACTGAACTTTGGAGAGACTTTACATAACAGCTTGATTGGCAACTAGAACATGCCCCGCTTCTCAAAGAACCCAGCTGGGGCGGGCGGGGGGAGCCTGTGGGAGGGTAGCTTTTCAAACTATGTTCTGTTCCATGATCCCGTCTAGATCGCTTGGACATGCAGTGCTTAGAAAATAACATTTACATGCTTCACTGTCTACATGCTGAAAAACTTTTTTGAGCAGGGCCGACAGCTGAATCAAAGATTGCTGGGTCTATTTACACATTGTCAGCTGAACCTTTGTTTGCTATCCTGTTTTGTGTTGGCATTTTTGGTACAATCTAGGGGTTTTTTTTTAGCACAACAAAAAAAGAACATCAGAAAAGAAAAAAACCACAACAACAACAAAAAAAAAAACCAGAAAAAAAACCCCCAAAACACCAAACCAAAAATGCCTAGAGGATAGCAGAACCAAAAAAGGAGGAAATAAAAGAAAGTAAGCAGCAGCTAGGGTCAGATAGGCTTAGACCAGAGTTTTGAAAGCTCACTCAATCAGCTCTACCAGTAATCCTATATCCTTACCTGCAATATAGCTTACTCTCTAGCTGTTATAGTCCTCCTGAGCAAAGACAGATAATCATGTTGAATTGTGACAAATTATATGGTGGTTTTGAGATGTGAGCAAGCACTCACAAGGGAGTAGGGCAAGACCACTTAAATCCATTTCATTTGTGACTTAATATTGTGGGTTAAAACTTGTGTGACCTTTGCCAAAGACATCTCATATATGTGTAGGAGCAAAATCAAATCCCAAGTCTCAAAAGATTCCAAGCAATAAGATATACAGTTTCTGACAGGTCACCCAAGGCACAGCCTGAATTTTATCATGGAATTCTTACTGATGGATTAAGTACCACTTTAACCAGAATAACAATAAATAAAAATCCCCCAGTGGAAAAACGTAGAACTGTGTAAAACTTAGGATTTCACTCATTCCAGTGTGGCAGCTAGCTTTCAACATCTTCATACGTGTATTTGCCACACCAGTAAAAGTGTAAGACATTGTTAGACAGCTCATATAGAGCAACCTTCCTAAAACTAGAGTGTTCAATAGATCTTTAATACTTGATACTTCAAACTGATGCAGTTACCAAAAGAAGCTGAGTGAAGCACAACTACCTTCTGCTATTATAAGCCAAAATTTTAACCTTTGCCTCAGGCCAGGTTTCTGTTGATCTCACTGGGAGATTTGCTTGAGTAAGGACAGTACTATGAGGCTTCACTAGCAGCAAGACCCAAGGATACCACTTCAGGGATTTTAAAATGAAAACCACATAAATACACTTGTTTTGTCCAAGCGCATATGAATGTTAGCAACACAAAACATTTTGTTGGTCTGTGTAATACAAAGATTCAAACATGGGTACTTTCAAAGCACCCTTACTTCTAGTGAGCAAACACAACGCAAACATTGTGAGGCCAAATTCTCTCTCCAGAATCCGTCATGGGTACATGCTCTCCAGAATCTGGCATCAGCCCAGGGCAGAGTAATGCAACAGGCGTAAGGCAAGGGAAGAAAGGCTTTCTCAAGGCAACCAGAAGGGAACCCAAAAGGCTCAGATAAGGGAGAAAAGGCAAGTCTTCACCTCTTACTTTCCCCCTCTGCTTGAGTGCCAGCAGAACTCAATCAAAGCTTTCAACTGGGTTTAGCACTCTCATTCCCAGAATACAGAAATCCTCATGTATTTGTGCCCTTCTGCAAAAAAAAAGAGGAGAAGGGAAAATAGTTTAATCCTTAATAATATGTGCTACCAGCAAGATACTACCAGGCCCCTGTCCTCAGATGTATTGAAGAGAAAATAGACAAATACTTGTGATAGTGAGGGTTACAGCATACACCAAACAGAACAATCACATTAATTCCCATGCTATTATTTCTACCTTTGCAAATAAAATTAAGATTCAGCATATTTCAGTTGCAGAATAGTATCTGTAACTTGTTCTCTATTGGTTTCTTTTGGACCAATTCGTACCATCAACAGCAGAAGAAAATCAAACACATCCTGGGAGACAGTTATTTTCCTGAGCAAATACAGGGGTCTTCCATACTCACTGTTCAAATGCTACAAACGGCACAAGTGCATTAAAACTTGCATCTTCGTGCAGTGCAAACTAACACCTACATTCCATCAAAAACTTCAGCATCTCCCATACCAGTAAGAGCTGAATCTGTGTAGCCTAGAGAAGAAAGGGCTTGGGGGGAAAGGAAGGTGTGGTTTGTGTGAGGGCTTCATCAATGTATTTAAGTGCTTGGTGGGGGCTGGCAAAGAAGATAGAGCCAGGCTCTTTATAGTAGTGCCCAGCGGCAGGACAATGGGAACACGCTAAAATGTAAGAGGTTCTCTCTGATCTTCAGAACACACTGTTTTATTGTGAGGGTGACCAAACACTGGCACAGGTTGCCCAGTGAGGGTGTGGAGTCTCCATCCTTTGAGACATTTACAACCTGTCCGGATGCAGTTCTGGCCAGCTCACTCTAGATGGCCACACTGGAGCCCTGGGTTGGACCAGATGTCCTCTAGAGGTCCCTTCTAACCTCAATCATCTGGTGAATATGTGGATTAAAAAAACCCTGAAATTTTCGAATTTCCAGGCTGAATCTGTGTTATTAAAATATCTTTCCAATTTCAGGACACTGAAAGGTTCATGTTTTCTGTTCCTTTAGTGGAGATGAACAGAGTGCATATGTTTACAACACAATACAAAAATCAGCTGACTCTGCAACAACACTTTAATATGAGCAGCATGTTTCTAACTCTACAATTCTGTATTAAGTAGGACTAGGTGTACATTAAATTTCAAGTACTCTGGGCTACTGTCTCATCACTACTTTCTAACACACACAAGCAGATGCACTTAAAATATAGCCTCTCTTTCCAGAAAAGATGGAAAAAAGGCTGCCCAGGGGGTTGTGGAGTCTCCTTCCCTGGAGATATTCAAGACCCATCTGGACGCCTATCTGTGCAGTATGAGCTGGGGAGCTGCTTTGGCAGGGGGGTTGGACCTGATGGTCTCCTGAGGTCCCTTCCAACCCCTACAATTCTGTGATCTTCAAAAAACACCAAGTTAAAGCTAGGGGTGTGGTTATGATGAGAGGGTACCAGCAACACACACACTTTTAAAGATACCTATTCCATGTTGAACTCCATCCAAAAGGAGTATCTCATGCTAACCAGCTTCTCTATTGCGTTTAATTGCATAATTATTCTTTTGTTATCTTCCTCTGCACATTCACCACCCCTTGACACCACAACAATTTATTTTTTTTTCTCTTGCTTTTGTAGATCTCAGGATTTTACTAACTGGTGAGTTCATAGATTTAGGACAACTGTTAACCCTGTGCTATTCACAATATTATAAGTAGCTATATCAACAAAGTATTAGCTGCATTTTCTCATTATTGCATAGTATTTAGAATTGATGGGCAATATCCACAGATATTTCATAGGAAACTGAGGATGTAAAAGAGCATATAGAGTTGTGAAGTGTCATTTGCTTTTCAGTTAAGATTAAACCTTAAAATGTATTAGCACACTGAGTGATTATTTTATAGACTTGAATCCAAACAGTACTAGAGCTGTACAAAGAAGCTCCTGCCTTGGTAAATTAGGACTTGTTAAAGCAAGACTAAATTTGGTTATGTTAGATACTTGTCAAAAGGTAGAAAATGTTAAGTTTTTAAAAATTGTTTATTCAAAAATGCAATACAATTGGATTCATTCTGTTTCTGGGGATACTGATGCAGACCAGATTCTGAGACTGTTACTCAAGAGTGAAAGGTATTTATACAACTATTCCTAATTTTGAAAATACTGATACAAGAACTGCTCATTGAAAGGGCAGGAGATTGTTCTTTTTTTAATGCCAAAATTAAAATACCATATCAGTTTGTCAAATACTTTGCTAGGGAAAAAACACATGAAGTAAGGCATCTCCCTGAAATTATTAGAAGAAATCCTCTTGGTGTAAAACATACTTATCTAACTTTTTATTTAGCAATAGGGGTATTGCCACAAACTTAGGAGAGAGTTTCTGCTGTGTCTCATTACGAATTGTTGCTGCTGCATCCCCTCTCCCATTTAAAATCACTTTACTAGGAATGATATACATTTTGACCATTGGAGTTTATTTGTAAAACTAGTAGTTGTGGTAACAAGACAAGGTTTACATGTCTGTCCACATCAGCACCATGTACTCAAGACGGATCTCAGCTGCCAAAAAGGTCAATCCAAACTGCTTGCACAAACCTGTCTTTATGCTCCTGTTTATTATGCTCCCATGTAGTAGATGTCTCGTGCACTAAAACAGTGCAGCCATATGTCAACATCTCTCTGGTGGTTCCGAATGTTCTAAACAAGAGCGAGGGTGCACTGAACCTCCCATGTAAACTTTATACAACAGATTCAGCAGAACTGTAATTATTTACAAAATGATGGCATGAGAAATCTCTGGATTTATATCTCACTTTAAAGTAACAGGGATTGTGTCCACATAATTCTTGAGTTCATGGTAGGCTTTTAATTTACTTTCTTAATTTTTGGTAGGATAAGATAAAACTCAGCATTCCTTAAAAATCAATGTCATTACTTTTTAAGTTACTAATTTATTTCTAAGAAGTACTTCTCTCTCTGTTTTTCTTCTTTTTTTTTTTCTTTTAATAAAGACACTGTACTTAGTTAGAGGAACCTGTATGTTGAGTTATTGGCCGTATGTGACACTTGTGTCTTGCGTTCCAGTGATTCCCTGGATATATAGGGTTTGGTAAACAAAGAAAGCACAGAATTCACTCATCTGCACAAGATAAGTAAAAAGCATGATTGGTAGGTAAATTCTACTCAGCTCCATTTTCAAGCTTCTCTCAAAGCCTGCCATACTTGTCATGGTGTCAGGTCCTCAACTGAAGAACAAATGATTTTGCCTTTTCCATGGTTCTTTATGGAACAGAAGGGCACAGAGTCAGGCCTACTGGAAACAAGCTGCACTCGGGGATTCTGACCCTAACTGATACCAGTTTTACAGGGTTATACCATGCCAGTCCTCCCATGCTCTGAATTTGAAGCTTGTCCGTCTTTCAGTCTTCTTCCTTCCTTTAAATATGTTTCCCTCTCCCCCAACCAGTACACATACAGTGAATCAAGCTGCTTCTGCAAGATCAGACCAAGTGACTAACCAAATATGACACCTTGGTTTTTAACTTAATTATACCTCTTCTACGGATAGCCACAATGTCTATGAATATTTGCATTAGCTGCTTTTCAGTTACTTTAATATTTTCATATGCAACTACGATATATTTTGTCATTCCTACATAATGGTTATTGAATTACCTTTACTTCATGTACGAAAGTCTTCAGTTGTTTTTGTTGCAAAGCTAATATATAATGATTATTTGTAATACAGTGCTTCTTGTCTTAGAATCTCCAATAATTGAGTATAATGAAGTATTTATTATTTCTAGTTCAGGACAAGCAAACAGTGTTAAATGGCTTCTCTAGAATCCAGGGCTTACGGTCTTCTACTCCAGCCACTCTCCTACTACAGTTTGTTATTTCTCAGTGCTGGTGGGCCTCTTGCCTGACTTTAAGACAGTTAAATAATGTAATTAAACAATTAAGATGATTGTCCTTAAATGATCAATTAAGACAGAATTCTAAACATGTGCCCTCATTTGGAATTTAGCCTACTTTCTATCTCCTTCTGTGTATCAAAGAGAAGGCAGCTAGGCAAAATCCTGAAATCACTGCACCTCTTATACTATACGGTTTACCCTAAGCTTATACGGGTGCTGTGTGGTGTGTCCTATTTTCTCTGGGGTTTGGGAAAACCGACATCTACACAGCCAATGAACGCAGCCAACAAATGCACCGATTTAACATGAAGAAAAGGTATCTTTTGTTCCTTGCTGTACTACATATGCAAATATTACGTTCCTCAATACCTGGCAAACCTCACGACTAAGCTCCAGAGCCGCAATGAATGTCTGTGTTAAGCAGCTGAAGCCTTCTGAAATCACCTCCACAGGCTTACTTAGAGCAGCCTTTGTTGATTACATTTGGACCAGGGCAGTAACACCCAAACCCAGCGACAGCACAGTTACCGTACCTGTGTTTAAGTAATTACCAGGCAGAACTCAGCTGACAGAAACAGAGAGGCTATGGGGATTTTGTGATATGTAAATAAAACTGGCATGCCTAAACCATGTTTCACCTCTAATTGCAGATGCCTCAATTTAATTTAAAAGGAATAATATTTAAATAAAAGATTACCCACTTAAACAAGCTTTCTTTCCAAGCCTCCCTCTCTCAGTTCTAAGTCACTCTGTGTAGATCCTTCACAGAACTGGTGTCTTTCCTTACTACTTTCATTCTCTATCATAAACATTCAGTGTTATTACAGACATCACGGTATCAAACTCCAGATAGTCTGATGTTTTAGGAGAAAAAAATTAGACTATTTAAAATGATTATAACTTTCCACTTGATAGTTTAACATTCTACAATCATTACTGAGTCTGCAGGCACTGTTAACCTGTTCTGGTGAGACAAACATGTCTTTTCGAATGTTTACTGAGATATTGTAAATTACTTAACGTACAGCAGAGTACGTTTTTCTCAGTTAATCTAGATCTGATCCCTGAGGGGCTATTTATTACATATGTATACAACCTGTCTGTAGAAGTGAAGTTAATGTAATATGACACAAGTAGCACACATTGTTTAAATGTGTTCCAGAAAGTTAGCAAATTTAGTTAAAAGAATACTTACATGCTCTTCTGCCTGGAAAACAATGAGGAAAAGGGTTCTAAATATTACACTGCTGTTCACTGTAGGTGGCCAATTAATACACTGGATCCAAGCTGGAACAAATCCTTCAAATATATACATAAAGCATATAATCTCTTATCTGCTTAGGCATTATCAAATTTTTAACAAATCCTAGTCACTTCAAACACAGCTTTAATGGGATGTAGTACTAAAACATGCAAAGTAAAGAACAGGGTTTTTAAGAACATAATCTGTTTTAGAATGTTTCAAGAGAACTGCTTTGAAATGCAATTATAATCTTAACCCATGAGTAAATGTGTGCCATCTTGCACAATTATGTTACATGAATTAATACATATAGAAAGAGATAGCCTCCTGTTCCTAACACCTATCACAATTTAGAAAAGGGGGGTTTAGGCAGAAGTGTCTTGAGATGGTTCTAAAGGGTAGGTGTGTTTCAACACAGGAGCACATTTAAGGCTACAGGTTTGGTCCCTGTAAATGTTTTATTTGATGGTGAGAGAGGCAGTTTACTTGAGAGAAAATTCTAGCAGGATTTACAATTATTCTAGTCCCGATAGACAGAAGGTATTTTAATACAAACTGTGCTTTTGGGTCTTTAATCTCACTGACCTACAATTAAAACAATGCATCATTTTGTCAGGATGCAAAAAGGCCAGTGTGAGAGTTGCTGCTTCCTCAGACTGCCTCAGCCTTCCCTCACACATATAGTGACATCTCTTCTTCCAAAGGCTACACTTCCAGTTTCCTTTGTGAAAGCAGAACATGAGTTTTTCACACTGGTTTGGTTTCTTTTTGTTGTATTTTACATTTCCCATTTCTGCATGACTGACAGAAATGAGACCTTCGTTGAAAAACAGCAATACGGGTTTAAAATCTGTTCTATTACTGTAAAGACAAAGTGTTGAACTGGTTTGGGTCATGGAATTGCAGAATCATTTAGGTTAGAAAAGACCTTTAAGAAGGCCAGTGAGTTCTGTACAGACAAGCACAGTTCAGAGTCACTGCCTTTCATTCTGAGATGGAACGCAGACACTAAAGAATAGGGAGAAAGCTGTTTTCTTAGTATTGCACAACAAGCTAGGTGCAATTTATTAGGCCACAACAAACCATTACAATCATCCTGTCTGATGTCATGAATAACACAATCAAGGACTCTCCAGAGTTTATCTTGTTTAAAATGAAGCATATCTTCTAGAAATAAATGGATAGAAGAAATAAAAGTATAATTTAAAAATGTTCAGTGACAGATAATCTATCACAACTGTTCTGTTTACGCACTATTTCAAAGGTTAATCACTTTCTCTCCTCAAAATAACACTTTAGCAGAAGTCAAAATTTTAGCTGCCTGGTAGAATGAAGAGCTCTTTACTAGAAGGTTTCTGTTCCACAAATACATACTTACATGGATAAAAATGGAAGAATAGAATTGCAGCTTTCTGTCTGATTGGAAGTAAGCCACCGTCACTATAGTCCCCCAGGACATCCTCCCACAACTATAGCTACGTTTTACATTTATTTCTGAAAATAATGCATCATACATACAACTTTGATATAAAATTAATGACACAGAGAAAGCACAACGTATCTTTATAACAAATTAATTCGGATGGTATTGAAGTTACAAGGGAATTTTTAAGAAAGCATCTCTAATTCCCTGTGTATCTATCTTCATCAATTTGTTTTCCTTAAATTGTTGCCAAAGTCTTATCATTCACCTCTACAGAGAGTTTAATTTGTAAATTAACGACTTATTCTTAACTACATGGACTACATAAATCTGCCTTTTAATTATGCAAGAAAAAAATATCTTCCAGTATTCATTTGTGCTATAGCATATCTCAAAAAAAATTAAAATTGTATAGCAAATCCCTGGCCTCCAGAGGTTAGTATACAATACAAAACTAAGCTGCCTCATTGCAATTTCTATCTCAGTCTGTCCTCCCTCAGAGGTGGGTAGAGGTAGACCATGATCCATCCCAACTGCTGTAAGTTTCCTAGATCCACCAGTGCTAGAAGCATAAAGAGAGGAAAATTGCTGTTTGTAAATGAAGAAATTAATGGTTTGTGTTCACATTGGATCTGTTTACTTAATGAACAGGTATCACTATAGTATATACATCAGTAGTTGGTATATTTTCTGAAAAACATTTTCACAGATTTCCTAAAGGCTGTATAGCAGAGATTATCCTGCTTCACAGTAGAGAAGAGAGTGAATTTATATTTAAAGGACATTTTTTTTTAGTTTTCCGAATTGCTCTTCAGCTTAGGAAAATATAGAGGAAAAAAACATTCAAGAACTTGGTCTGTAATTTACCTCAAGAAATTCAGTACGTAGACTTGCTAAATTACAATTTATTGAGCACTTTTCACATTTACAAATATTTTTGCCTGTAAAGGTATAGATGGCTCACTGCTTCCAAAGTTAGGAAAAGAAGGGTTTAAATATAACAAGAACAGTGTCTAGGTCTGCTTGGTGCTCTGCCAGCACTTACTTAACGTGATAAAGACTACTTAAAGATACTTATTCAAAGTACACAGTTACCTAAATTGAATCACGTTAGAATTAAAACATGTTGCATTCCATACTGAGAAAAAGATTAATAAAGGTGAGAACAGCATCACGTTTCTCCAGTTAGCCTCTAGTCAGCTCTGTAGGTCTAGATGATATCAAGATGCTGTAGAGAGAACCAAGCACTCCAGCTAAATAACTGGTAAGGTATTTGTTTTATCAAAATACGCACACACAAAATGATTTGAAAACTTCACCACCCAGAACAAATACCTAGGTCCTTACCGGTTTGTTTTTCTTCGTTTTCATTTTCTAAGAGTAATAAAGACCTTGGGGCAGGGCATTTCCTTTGGATTAATGACTGGCTGGGGTTAATGGCCAGGAGCTGTTCTTTGGGCCATCAACTCCTCTCAGCCGGTCATTAATCCCCAGGAAATGCTCTGTGCCTCAATCATTATTGCTTAATTTCAGTGCAAACAAACTACTGTGGCAGACAGCATGCTGTATGCTATCCCTTAAACACAAGAAACCCAGATTCAGTTTTTAATCAATTGTTTACGCTATGGTCTATTTTCTGTAACAAGAGGAAATCGCGGATCTTTTAACTGTTCTATGGAATCTGTGGGTTGGTCTGATGATCAGTTCATAGACTGGACTATTTCTCCATGAGTTATTCTGTTTGTCACTTACATTGTCATTGTTATTAACTATAAGGTGGGTGGCCATTGCTCACTTTACTTCCTGGCAAAATTCAAATAAATGCCCTAACTGTTATTTGCCAAACGCGTTTTGCAGTGACAGCGTTACCGACCCATGCACAGACCTCATCTTAAGTATGAGATTATTAAATTTTACAGGATACCTCATTTGACACATCCTGACATTTACTGTACAATTTCAGGAGTGCCATAGAGTTATTAAATTATCAACAGTAAAATATAACATGGACTTTCTCCAGACTTGTGCTATACAAATATTTACTAGAGCACAGAACTTTGTTATATTTCTCTAGTCTACTTGATAATCCCCTGATTAGACATCCACATGCTTGGTGGAGCCAAAGAAAAACTGTAAATGGTCAAAGGCAATGCAGCATATTTGTTTTTAAAGTCTAACTTTACAATAGTTTGACTTAAGAAAACTATTTAATCAAACTGGCCAACTCCATTGATTTCTCAGCTTTGAGATTATAACAAAAGGATTCAAAGAAGCTATTAGTGGTAACTGAAAGCCACTTTTACTACAGCTTTAAAAGCTGAAAACTTTAGGAATGTAGAATCTGCTAACTAATTGGGGCACTTATCCTCTGCCTTTCATGTGAAAAACTGAGCTAAAACTTCAAAATATAGTCAACCGGTAGGTGCTCGTGGTCAAAAGCAGTTCTTCTTTTCCAAACCTTTGTTCTTAATTCAAATATTAGTATAAGGATGTTACTGCGCTGAAATAAGTGGAATAGAGTAAATGGAATAAATGGAATTTAAATTACCATTTTCAAGTACCCAGTATATTCTTCACAGTTAGATGCATTTACCATGCATGAAACTCCTCTGTGGTAGGAAAAGTGCCCACTCTATTTTTCCTGTGATTACTCACAGCCTTACGCTGTGCCAGGTATCTCCATGTCTGCTTCTCTGAACCCAAGAGAGAGAAGGAGGACTAAGCTGTGAAGACAGCGACAAAGAGGGCGGGTAGTAAAAATTCTTCACCATCATCATCTTGACTGAGCAGAATTCAAAGTACAAAAGCTAAACAGACATCTAGGCTGCATTTCCAAACAAGTTTACCCACCTCACATGAGCAATATTAGCTCCTAGAAAAGATGCAGGAAGTTGTTTTACTATGTTCTATTACTACTCCTCTACCAGCAGGCATGCAAACTGAAAAGGTGCACAGCATGTCCATGAAGGGCCTGGACTGAAATGGTGCTAATAAACTTGAGTAGCAGCTAGTGGGACAGGAAGGTGACTTGCAGATTCTGTTTTGACAATGCCCTTTTTTCCCTGAAAGACAGGCTAGGTCTCAAATAGCCTTTTATAGGGTCTGTAGCTTAGGAGGTTGTTTCAGCTCTTACTGTTCTTTCAGTTATTAATACATATGGGAGAAAGATACCACCAGAAAGGGTTGCCCTATTTGTCTAGACTACCATGCAGTAATCGGAACACACACATTTCTACATAAAAATAGTTTGATATATTCTATATTGAAGAAGGTAGCCAAATTGAAAAGGTATGCTAGAGCTCAAAGTTAGGAGCTTTTTAAAGACTGGAGTGGAAAGAAGTACAAAACAGGCTAAAAAAAAAGAAAAAAGAAAAAACACCAAATATATTTCAGAGTCAAACATGGCATTTTAATCTAAAAAATATGAAAAATTGGTTGAGTGAAGTCACCCAGGTCATTCTAAGCATACAGATGTCAGGTATTGAAAAACACTGTTGCACTCTGATTCTTTGAACAAGAATTTCCAGTCTTTTCCTGCATGGTTTTGCTTTCAAGTATAAGCAGACCACATTCATTAAAACCAGATGCTACTGTCTCTTCGCTCCATTTCAGTTATCAATATCATGTTTGAAAGACTCAAAACGTTTTAATAAAAAATTGACTGTGTTTGTGATCACATCAGGCAAGGCTGGGTTAAGATGCCAAATTCCACAGGCTTTCTTGCAAAGAGAAATCTAGATAATTCAAACTGTACTTCCCCGGCTTCTTTAAAACTGTTTTAAAATGACTTGTGGATTCCAGAGCGAAAAGCAAACAAATAAAAACATCATCAAACCCAAACAAAAACTAAACCCCTAGGTAATAAGAAAACATATGTCATCTGACGACACACCCTGGGGACTTTCTGTCAGCTGGATGGAGCCATGCTTTTCCCCAGTTTTCTTCTACTGTGGGAGGCCTCAGAACAGGAAAATACAGAATGCATCTACTTTGACTTTGCTTTTGCTTCACTAGTGAATGTTATTCTAAGGGGATCCATTCTCAGCTTCCTGCATGTTACTCCAAAAGCTGAAATGGAGGTGGTCCAGAAAACTCACGTGTTGAAAGCCTGAATGCTCAGTTTGCAGCTCAAGCCCATATTCTGAGATCTACTAGGCTCCAAGGTTTACACCAAAGCCCAGAGATCATTGCTCCAATTTAGGTTATTATCATTATGGGAGCTTTTAATGGATTAGCGTTCTATGTTTTCCTTGTTTAGGCAGATACACGCAGTACAGTGCTGGGCATTGCTCCGAGCTGCTATAATGTGACTCTTTCTTTTCTCAGATTTCTTACAACTTACCAGGTAACAGCTACAATATTATCCTCAAACATTCCATAGCCTGCTCAGATCCCACTACCTTTGGATTTATTGATTTTTCTTCTCTCTGTTGTTGCTTCTCTACAGAACACAGATTTTTCTTCCTTCTAATTATTTTAGACTCCTGTAACAATGGCGCCTTCTTTTTTTCACATATAGTGTCTCATTTTAATAAAAAGTATTTTTATTTGCAAGAAGCTACTGTCCTCCATCAGAACCTTGCAAGAAATCACCCCATCTATCTTACACTCACTATCTCCATCTATCCTACATTCACTTCCATCACAGAACTTCTAGAACTTCTCTAGAGAAACACAGTCTTAGTTCAACTGATAACAGCTGAATCTTGACATGAGTGAATTAAGCAGTAAAAATGCTTGTTTTAACCAGGCCAGAATTTCATTCTAGAACTGGAATAAAAAAGGCAAGGAAGGGATTGAGACATATTTATGATGGAACCCACAAATATGCCCTAGAAGTTCTAATTCAGATGTCTATTTCACCTCCCCTAAAATAAGGCATAATGGATTGTTCAGTGAGACTGTAAGTAGCTGGGTAGTTCAATAACAAGTAATGACTTGCTCTTCTTTTTAGTTTTGTTATTTTTAATAACAAATCCATTTGAGATAAAAATAATTGGAAATGACACAAGTAACTTTAGTAATCCTTGCTCTGAAAAAGATACAACTGCCTTAAAATTACTCCTCTTCATAAAGATACATTCCTTCCAAAGCATGTGTTAGGCAATCTCCATTTGATACATCCAAAGATACTTTATATATTAATATGCTTCAGATTAAGATAATTAAGTGTACATGCATCAAAATTAATGGGAATACACTGTCAAAGTGCTTAGTTTCAGTCTTCTATGTCTTCACGCTTTAGACAATTCATTTTGAAATTGTCAAGTGTCTCATGTCCTCAAAAAAAGACTATGAAAAATACAGCCCTGATCAAACTGTCTTTATAGAATCTAAAGTTTGTTATATTGTTAATTCCCAGGTCACAAAAATAATACGATTATCATAGAATGCCAGATTGGAAGGGACCTCAAGGATGATCCAACCTTTCCTGGCAAAAGCTCCATCCAGACAAAAGTACCATCCACATTGTCCAGCTGAATCTTAAAAGTGTCCAATGCTGGGGAATCTACTACTTCCTGGGGAGATTATTCCAATGGCAAATTGTTCTCGCTGTCCAAAACGTTCCTCTTGTATACAATTGGAATCTCCCCAGGAATAACTTGCACCCATTACCCCTCCTCTTTTTCACATGACTCCCAGTAAAAAGGGAGTCCTGACCTTCTTTGTAGCCACCTTTTTAAGTACTGGAACATGGTGATGATATCTTCCCCAACCCTTTTCTCCTGAGCATGCCCAATGCTCTGAGCCTTTCCTCATAGGTAGGCTTCCCAGTCCTTTGATCACCCTGGTGGTCCTTCTCTGGACTTTCTCCAGCCTGTCCACATCTTTATATAGTGGGGGCCAAATTGAACACAGTATTTCAGGTGTGGCCTCACAAGTGCTGTGTGGAGTGCAGTAATGACTTATCTCTGCTGGTGATGTTCTTGTGATGCAACCCAGCAGCCTCTTGGTGTTCCTTGCTGCTGCACCACACCCCTCACTCATATTGAGCTTTTATCACTTCTTTCCACTAAACCACAGTTAAATGCTGGTGAAACAGAAGATCCTGTCTGCACAGCAGCAAATTGGTCCATGAATCAGATGAAACGTACCTTGTGTGACTGAAAACACGTCAAGTAGAACTGTGTAGGAAAATCTCTAGATTGTGAGGTGATCTGCACTAAAAATAATTGGGAACCTGGAGGCAGGAGAATGCACTACCAATTGTCAGCATTTTCAGGTAGGCTGAATGAGATTTTGAAAATAAAGACAGGTTGAAAGAAAGATGTCTTTTCAGAGGAAAAAAAAAAAGACTTCTCATTAGTTTAATTTTGTGGTACAATGACCACTCTAGTGTCTACAAAAAAAAACAGGTGCCGATTTCAGTGCTATCTGCCTACACTAAAACTAAAGCTGAGATACTGTATGTTTTAGTTCTCCCAGCCATGACATCCTTTTTCCAGCTGCAAAGTTTACCTAGGCAGACAAAGTGGACTCAGATGATTTTTCAGAGATTTACAGATGGCCAGAAGGGAAAGGAAGCCTGTAGACCCGGTGTGCATCTACACAAACTCTCTGAGCAGTAGGCACGCAGCTGATCCAATAGCAATTGGCCTTGCTGGGCTCTGCACACATGCACTATTGACACCTATACAAAGATTACTTTTCAGAAAAAGTCAAGACAGAAATATCTGTAACCTTAAAAGTCTTGTTTACTAACACCCCAAAGTTCCTTAAAAAAAATTGTTCCCTGAATGGCGATTTTAATCTTATTTACTTTGTTGCTCCTTTTCTCCGCTGAGCAATTTCAGAGGTTTCCATTCTCCCACAGTGTAAATACTGTTAAACTTCCCTCACTCAAACAGAGCACATAAGAAATAGGCATAGATATTCTCCCTGGGATAGAGGATTTCCTTAGTTATTGGGTGGTAGTGAAATCCATTTGTCCACCCTGAATACAAAGCACCACTAGTCACACTGTAATGACATTTAGAATGGAGATCAGTATTTTTTAGTGTTAAAATGACATAATAAATTTCCATTTATCCCAGGCCCCTGATGGCTAGGCATGACTCTTTGAGATATTTTCTTTGGATGTAAGGAAGAATTCCTAAAATAGAAGGCATTCTGTCTCACATGCCATGCCTTCAGGGTGTGGCCGCTCTTACTTGGAAACCTTCACTTCTCAGATTAACTCAGATGATTTATATAGCACTGAAGACACAGTTGTCTAAATAAGAGAGTGGAGGAAAATCACATTGTAGGGCCACCATGATGGTTAAAAGAGTGGCTAAATTCAAAGAAACTCTCCTACAAAATTGTCCTGTTTACTGAGTAAAACCTGAGGTAGGCACATACTGTCTACCCAGTGAATCTTGTTCTAAAGGCTTCCTTTCTGTCGGGGTTTTTGATGGTTTTCAAAGTTTACCTACAATCTCTCCAGGCAATCTGCACTGCAGTTTGTATTTCTTCAGATCACATGCTACATGTATTTGAAGCATAAGAATCACAAAACATGACAACTGAAAAAGAACATTCTCTATTTTAAGTACCCCAGGTACTACTCTCTGCATCCTATTCCTGAGATGCCATCCATGGCGTCTGCACATATGACGCTTGGAGATCCTAACAATTCAGTAACTGCATAGTGCAGTTACTCAGGAAGCTCACAGTTACGTTGGGTATTTTCTAAAATACATGGCTGGCTTGTCTATAATGACAATCTTAAATGCCCAAGGAACTTAATTTCTACGTCTAATTCTTGTTTAAGGACCAATTTACCTAGAAGGACAAGCTACTAAAATCCAGGAGTGCACTAAGCAATGTCACCAGCAATGCTTCCATAATTCCCTCCTACTGCTATCTCTGGCACATGTAAGTAGAAGCATACCTGTCAATAAAATGACAACTTATTGCTAAACAGCAGACAGACTAGTGAAAAACAAGGTGATGAGGCAGGGATGTCTTTACACACCATTAAAGAGCTTCCTTGTCTCGTGCCATGAAGCATCTGCTACACTGTACAGTGCTATGTGGAGGCTCCTGGCCAACTGTCCTTAACAACACAGCATAAATGGCTCTTTAATGCAGCTAACCCTGACTGAAGTGAACCTTCCAAAGCCAACAAGAAGTACTAGGGTCTTCTTTAGCATGGCATCTTAACCTCTTTGGGACTGCAGTGAAGGAGCAGACCTACATTAGATGAAAAGTTATTTATGTGGGCTTTACACTTGGACAGCAATTTATAATCCCCTAAATTCTGTGGTTGACTGTAAAACTGCCTGTGGGTGCAGCACATTTTGAATCTTGTACACAGGAAAGTGAATCAGGAGAAAAGTTTTCCAAATTAAGGAGTAGGTATTCCTAAAGGAAAGTAAGCTGAATGCTATGAAGGAAGTGAAAGCTCATTTTAGTTGTACTAATAGAAAAGAAATCAAACACCAAAACACACCTAGGAAATAACAGAGATACAAACCCCAAAATTTTATATAAGTATCACTAAATATAAACACAAGGGCACAGAGACAGGTTTTCAGGCACCAAAAAACCCAACTTTTACTCAGTTGTTGGATATGAAGACAAGCAGCAGGACTTTACATTTGCCATTATCCTGATTAGCAAGCTTTAAATAGTTATTTACTTCAGTTTAGTTATTTCTCAAATGGGAATTAAAAACAAGTCTCATGAAAGAAATTTTACAACTTTGCTGTTGTATAATGAAAAGATGAAAAATCCTATTTCAAAGGCTATTAATGGAGAAAGCATGTTCTGTTATTGAACACTTTATAGAGGCTCCAAAAACACAGTCGATGGCCCCCAGTGAAGAGAGACTGACAAACTGGAGTCCAGAAGAGACCCATAAAACTGGTCTGGAGCCCATGATGCAAGAGAAGACTGAGACCTGAGGGTTTCCTATACTTCAGCTACCTGATGGGCAGCTACCTAGAAAACAGGCTCTTTTCATAAATGTTGATCAAAAGGTCGTAAGTCGCTGATTGCATATAAGTCAAAAAGCATTGAAAAGAAGGTAGCTATGCTTAGAGGGGCTGTGAAATGTCCATCTTTGGATGTATTCAGTGCTTTACTAGGAACAGCACAGAGCAACCTGACACAACATAGAAGTTGGCCCTGCTTAGATCAGGAGTTGGGACCAGACAACATTCAGACCTAAAATATTCTATGATCCTGTATATGTTGATATTAAACTTTAATGTACACATCTCAGGAATTTTTTTTTGGCCAAAAAGCTCCCACAACTCACCAAACAAACCCCATTTTAACTGATTTAATGTAATATTCTTCACTACTATTGATCAATGATTGAACTGTTTCATCACTGTCAATCATCATGAAAGACAAGCCAGCAATTACTACTCTGTCCTCTTTCCTAAGCTACTTAAAGTGTATTTTAAGGTGTTACATTTATTACTACATGTTTAAATTATAAGCAGGTATGACTGTAAATTAGAATTTCAGAGACAGCCCCCTGAAATCGTGCAAAAACTGGATCCAGAGCAAAACGTAGAAACCCATAGCTTTTAACACACTGAATTTAAGAGGACCTTATTCTGTCTGACATCCTAAAAGAAATTATTTGCCCAGTTCCTCCAGGAGGTGTAAGAGGATGAAATCCTGGAACCACTAAAATGATAGGAAAATTGTCATAGACTTGTCAGTATTTTCTAAGTTTGTAAATTTTATAGCTTTGAAGTTTGTTTGGTTTATACAGTCATCTTTTTGATGCAAATGCCATCTGTATGAGTAAGTCATATGGAAGTTGGAGCTATCTTTGGAAAATGTCCCATGGGCATTTAAGAACTTTCAGAAAGATTCTGCTTTAAATCTCTGGGTACATTTATACAATAGGTTTATAAAAATATGCACATAATCACAAATAACTTTAGTCTTGAAAAGAGCACATGAATTTCAAGAACATGAGTCATAAAGGCAAAACTTCATTCAGAAAGAAGAATCCAATTTAGGGATTCCATTAGCTTGCATGTCGCAGTACTGAGTGAACTTCATTTCACTTTCTTGAGAAGTACCTTCCAACATTTCAGTCAGAACAACAGCAAATATTATTAGAAGAATAAATATTAATAGTGTTCTCTATGTGAGAGTAACATTACCTATACTAGAACACCAGATATTGTGTGAGGATTTCGTAAAGTCAAGTGGATCACAACCTAGTGTTCAGCCAATGTGTGGGAAATCTCCCTGGAAAGCAGCATCAAGTCATCAGAGGAGAGTAAGTACAAGGAAAACCATGGGTCACCAGTTGATAAATTTCTACTTCTTCAACAAACAGTTCAGCCAAGAAGGATATTGCACTAAACTATTAATGCAATTTCAGATCAATAGTTCATTGCAATGGTTCAATCTCTGAAAGGATGTATGTAAAACACAAATAAGAAAACCTCTTTCCTGAGCAGGATTTGCATTGTTGTGAGATTCATGCAGCTACTGAAAAACATACAATCCCTGCGTGTTTGGGTATCAGTGTCACCACGTGCATCTGTATTTACAGATTGTTTGACTCAAATGCAGAGATCTTCTAGTATGCCAGGAAGTGTGAAACCTAGTACAGCATCTTGCTCACTATTCTTGTGGAGGGGGTTTGAAACATAAAAACATGATAGCGATACTGCACTCTCACTACCTTCTAGTTACAGTGGTCCTGAGATACAGGCAGCCATGCAGCATCTCTCCTGAAATAGCTGTCCAAAGGGAGTACTTCCAAAGCTGAGAAAGTCACTTCACACATACTTACACAAGAAAGGTAAGACTGCTCCACCACTAAACATTTTCAATTGACCTAGAAAAGCTAACAGCCAGTAAGAAAAGGACACTTGGACATTTCAAAATTGTACAGCACATCTACACAATTTGATTAAACTAAGGAAAATCAGACTGAGGCTAAAGGCATACCTTCATGCAAAGGCATACCTCTTGGCAGTCTAAGAGCTGTTTGCTGTGAGTGAGACAGCTTCACAAGTGTGAGACTCTTTAAATTGCAATGAGTAATAGGAACTCAGATTTTGCCAAGCTATACCCAGCACAAGACCCGTGTAGAGCCTCCTCAAATGCTGCACCATGGGTTTGCATTATGTATGTTTTTCACTGCCATATCCAGTGTACAAGACAGTGTACTTTTTTTACATTTTAAAGAGGCCTCTTCACACATTAAAATTGATATTAGAACTACTTGTTTTTTCTGGATAAGATGGTAAGGTAATAAGATGGTAATATAAAAATGTCTATTAAGAAATTAAATTACTATTTTTTTATTTATGGTCTTTATTATAACCTGAATTACAAGAAAACATGCCTTAAGTATTATATCTTAGCCAACCAACATTTAATATTCTTAGTTATTGTTTTTCTTTATAGTAAGCAAGCACTGGAAATGCATAAGGCATAAGCCTAGTTACTAAACAGGTTCAAAATATTTGTGCATTAAAGCTTGGTTTTGTGGCACTTGAAGAATTCATTAGAATATACAGAATCCAGTAAAAACAGATGGGAGTTAATACAGATTTGGAGAAGACTTAAGCCAGGAAAAAGATGATATTCATCAATGAGTATCGTTTTAGGGGGAAGAAGCAGACTGCAATTCCTTGTTTATGAGAACATTCTTCCAGTCATCTATGTCTGAGAAAGAACAAAGTTTTTACTAAATGATTTTCAAATATTTTGGTTATCCTGTAGGAAAACATTAATGAGCAAAGATGTTAAATTATAGTATCTTCACCCTTTCCTGGTCTTCCAGACTAACTTCCAGTTCAGGCAGACTTAATGCTTCCTTCCAGTATAGCTGAGAAGAAAAACCTATGTGTCAGTCAGGAGACTGAGCCCATCTTAAAGATGATAATGAAAAGGACATGCAGCTTGCTCTCACAGCTTCACTCACTCTCCATCAGAGCATTCCCCCAAATTAGCTAATGCCTGTTATGAAGAGTAACTGTTACATGATCTTCAGAGCAATACAAGTATTTGTATATGCAACCATCATACATACAACCAACTGAGAAAAACCCAGGGTTATTTTCATCATCGACCTGAGTCCCTCAGTTCCTACAGCCCTGTTTAAAGACAATTGATTTTCACAAGCTTGATTTTCAAAGGTTTCTTCTGCACCTGTTCCTTAAATTGGTTTCAACTCATGAAAGTGCCAACAACAGACAGGAATGAAAAAGATCCAGTGGCAAACAGACTATACCTTGAAGGTGACATACTGGGAAACAGCCTACAATTTGTTACAGTATCACTATAAATGATGATAAACACAGCAATTTATATGGGAAATCTTTTTTCTAAGATGAATGACCAGCAAGACTCCCAGCACAATACCCATGACAAGATCATTAGTACTCTACTGAAAAAATGAAATACATCTGGAATGTTTGTGCTCTCTTACTGGTTTGACTCAAATAATTATGTGCCAGCATTCTCCTTGGTTTACAGTTGGTGTACAGAAAACAACTAGCCTCCTCCAAAATGGCAGAGTAGGCTGATGGATATTCAGCATTTGAGATGATAAAATGCTCAGAATTAGAATCAGCAGTCAGCTTTCTAAATGATTACTGGTGACTCTTGTAAAATATGCTACATTTCTCCAGTCAGGGGTGGTATCTTGCCTGAAGGTAAAATCTTGCTGCTGCTGTACGCATCAACATCAGGATGGATCCTGAGGCCTAAAAAGATGCAGTCTGTGTCAGTGGCACCACCGACTTCAGCATTATTTGAGTTAACCAAGAAAAATAAAAACCAGAGGAGACAATTATGAACAATAGCTAATTTGATACACAGCATGGCAGTAGTGACACCTGTTGCTGTGAATCTTTTCTTTCCTCTTAAACTTGCCAAAGCCAGACTCTGTATCTGTTTGGTCTTCAAAGCAATATATTCCAGCATTACCAGCTTCCAGTGGGTGGAGAGCTGCCAGCAAGAATAATAAACAAACTTGTTGAATGAATATTAGTTTGTTCATTAAAGAATACACACAAACCTGTGTGTCTGTGTTGTGTGTACTTCTTTCTTAATTCTAGGAATTGTCAGTATACTCCCTTTTAACTAAACAAATCCATGCTCACGCTGGAATTTGCAAATCTGGCATTACAGAAACTTTCAAAAACAACAGCCTAAACAGAAACAATCTATTTCTTTAAATCACTAGGATCTCTTCTACCTTATCTGCAACTTCCCAACAGAAACAGGAGAATTATAGATGGTAAAAGTAAGGCTAGTCTGTAGGTTAGTGGAGCAGTGATACTGAAAAACATGGTACAGTCACTATATGTATCAGTTTTGATAAAACAGGCAGAAGGTATCTCAGACCCTGAGTAGAATTTCTGACCAAAATTAGAAAGACCTATATATCTTCATCAAAATTTGCAATACCTTGGTAGCTAAGGTTTTTGCTGAGCATGTAAAACCAGGTTCTCATAAGAATTTCAATCAGTGGGATTCACACTGCAGACAAGTCTCCCAACTACCTAGCAACTGGACAGTATGAGTCTTATGCCCCCATTATTTACTGCTAGAGTATTGACAATTTACTTGCTAGCTCCTCATTTAGAGATTACAGTATTCAGCCAGCTGAGGCTCTTACAGCCAGGCAGAACAGCAAAATCCTTGAACAAAGATTTTCTTAATTAAAATCTGACCTATCATTTCATTCCCCAGCAGGGCTCCTTCATTTCTCTTTTCACAACACAACCTTATTAAGTGCAGTACAATACAAGAACACTCAGGCTAATTAAAAGAAGCAAGTTTGGGTAATAGCAACAATCAAGCCTTGGAAGCACAGACCTCAGCTGTTTTACCCTGCCAAAGATACAGAAGAGGAGAAACTTTTATCCAATAATCTCAACATTTTATGTGGTTGGAAGCCACTTCCCATCAAGCCATAGCACTTAGTGAGGAAAGCGTGCTCAAAGCTCCCCTCGCTTATGGGTAATTACAAGGAACTTCATTCATTTACCTTGAAGTCATACTTTCTTTGAAAAGACGATTGTTAACTGTATGGCTCAATCACTCACTACTCTCTGTAACAACCCCTTTTTTAAGCAAGCAACCAGCAACATTAATCCTCAATCCTTAACAGCTGTCTGGTTTTTAGCGTGGTGCACAGCAATGCAAGCTCACAGTGACCACCTGGACAAACCTATTCCTTAGCCTGAAGCCAAACTCTGTTTCTGTTGGGTCTTCAAAGCAATATATTTCAGCATTACCAACTTCCAGTGGGTGGAGAGCTGCCAGCAAGAATAAAAATATAAATTTCCTTGTAGCTTTAGAGACAGATGTCACTCTCTTTCACATGGTATTGAAAGCTGGAAGTGGGGAATAACCTTAATAAACAGTTTGCCAGGAGCAGTCAGGGAACACCCCATTCTGGGTACAACTGCACTGAATGGCATTGTAGTTACCTTGGACTGCTCCCTTTGGAGGTGACATCACAATAATTAAGCACTATTGTGATCTTTTGAAAGTTATTTTTCTGCACTGCTTAATAAAAGCTTAAGTACCTTCTGCATCTTGTTACTATACTCAGGAAGCGGTACCATGCTCCTAAAGGTAAGCACAAATATTTAGTGGTGAGATAAACATTACAGCTATCTGTCTCAAGTAGATCCCTTTGCTTTTTAAAGGTTTTGTTTGTTTTTAAATGTCGCTTTCTAATATTTGAAGTTTGTTGGGTTTTGGGTTTTTTTTTTCCCTGAAAAAGTTTTACCTGCTCAAAATCTTATAATTGGGCTGCTTTCTGGAACTCCTTCATATCCTATATTGAGCCATGCCCTTAGGTGGAGAAGAACTGAGAAAGTCCATTCAATTAAGTTAAACTATGCTAACTGACAGCAGCAGAAGGTATGCAGACCCATAGTTTATCTCTGCCTTGCACAACACAAATAATGACCTGGCTTCAACACAGCAAAAGATTAAGTCAAGTTAGCTGAGTTTTCAGCTGCTGTTTCTCTGTGGCCTCCCATGGAACACTGCATGAGGGACACCTACAACATTTCTAACTTGTCACGGTATTAGCAATTTCCATGGGGTTTGACCCTAAAGACTTAAGCGGAAACCATTATGGTGGCTTTGAACAGTAATACTCGCTGATGAAATATCTCCTTCCCCTGCAGACTACCTTAATCTCTTTCAGGCATGTACTGGATAACCTCCAGGAAGATCAGTGCTCTGTTGGAGTGCTGGGAAACAGGGATAAAAAGCTGTGCGTGACAGTCTAGTGGAGAGACAAAACTCACCGACTTGCTTGGAAAATTATTTTTTTGCATATAAACCAAAATAAAATATTTTAAACACTGGCTTGTCAAAATACCACGTAAAACATTTTTCTGCTTTCTGTACCAAAACATGAAAAGGTTGTGATCAAGGATCATCCCACATTTGAATGAGCAATTTCATATTGTGCTCTATCAGAAGGAAGAAATCACAATTTCTTCTGTGGGACAAAAGGAAACAGTTTCTTTTAGGAGGAAAAAAAAAAAAATTATTTTACTGCAACTAAATAGCTACTCTTCTAATGCTTTGAAATTATTACTTCCCACAAAAGCCCCAACTTCTTTGTTTAAAATTAGCACAGTAGCAAAACTAACTCGCTTATTGTTGGGAATGACTTCTCTAGCAGAAACCTCAAACTGAAAGTTTAGATACAGAAGTGCTTTAAATTACAAGCTTATTTCTTGCACACAGTAGAGAGATCCTGTAGCAACTTTAAAAAAAATCTGCAAAGCCATTAACTAGATGGACAGAAAAGGCTCTTGCACTTCATGCTGTCCACATTGTCCCTTTTTCTTTTCATGAATAATACCTTAATAAATCAGAAGATAGGATGATGTTTCTATATTACAAATTCTAGTATTGAAGTCAGGCTTTTGCACATCGTGATCAGCGAATACTGGCAGTACTACAGGGCAAGCAGTGCCATAAGGCAGCATAGAGCTCTATGGATGGCAGTATTCCATTTCATTATTTCAACATTACATTCATTTTAAAGATATTCATACCAGAGTGTGAACATTTTAGAAAGATATTCACAAGATATCAGGCAATTAGGATTGGATAATACCATAACGTCCAGATGCTACCATCCCCAACCTCTGTGATGTATGTATTTTTTTATCCTTTCTATAGAACACTTGCAGGTGAAGTAAACTAGTAAGCTAGCAAATAAAATTCAGCTTGCTTATTTTAAGTCCAGTACAAACTCCACGAAGTCAAAGAATTTCTTCCCAACAGACAAAGATGTCATGCTGGCAATTACTGGCTGAATTGTAAAAACATCTTTCAAATGACTCTCTTACAGAAATCCACAAACCATTTACAAATATAAAAGCCAGCAGATGTGGTTTTCTGCTATTTAGTACATCATGTGAGGCTATTGTAGGTTTCCATTACTAAAGACTAACAAGTTAGTTTGCATAAAAGAAAAAATGCATAACCTGGACTGGGACTTTAAAACATCAATAATGCCAATTATTCTAATGCCACAAAGCTGAGTGAAAACCAGGTTTTCCTTCCAAACTTTCAAAGGGTTTGGTTAGCTGAAATGAACAAGAAAAAAAAAAAAATCACACTTCTCCACACCTTCTGATCTCAGTTGAAAGTGGAAGTATCAAATATCTGCAAGAGAGACTCTCAGTGATACTTCTGACATGTCTGAAGCAAGAATATTCATGAAACGCCCTGATCCAAGAATTCCAGAGCAAAAGGTTAAGAGTTCAAATAAGCAAACATTTTCTCCCCTCCAACTCTGGATTTATAAGAGCAGCCAAAGCTGTTCTGTTATTCTGTGAGCATTTTTCTCCTCTATATTTAAGAGCAATATAAGCATCATAAAAGAGCAGCTAGAATTTGCAAGCGTATGCAATGGACGTGACTTGTTTGCTGCAAATCACCAATGTTTTATAGCAAATACAATGTCAATAATCAGCACATAATGTCATGGATTCTTCTGAAAACTCTTTGCAGCTTCAGTTACTTGGTACAAAAGGCGCATATCTAGCTACCTCATTACATTAAATTGGGGAAAACACAATTTAGCCACAGATCGTGCCTACAACTTGTAATGCATTATTGCAGGCTTCTCATTGCTCACTACTAATATTTACATTAAAAAACTGTAAGAACATGGGAAATGTGATACTGAGTCAGACCCATGGTCCATCTTGGCCTGGGATCCTGAACAGTAGCGAGACAGGAGAAGCTAACTAGGGAGAATACATAAACCTGGTCTTTTCATGGGGTGATTCCCCTGATCTCCACCAATCAAAATCTCCAGATTAGGGATGTTGAAGAGTACCTCGCTGCCTACCTTGAGAAGTGTCCGTGTATGGACCAGATGTTCAAGCATTAATTTAAAGCCCTTCCAACCCACTGATACTGTTTCCACCACCTTTTGTGGAACACATACCAAAATTAGCTGTCTGCCTTGTAAGGAAGGATAATCTGTTTTAAATGGATCTCTTGTTAGTTTCAACAAGTGCCTTCTAATACTGCCACCTTAGTAGCTAATTAACATTTTGCATTTACCTTATCTGCCTCCCTCATGTCTTTGTATACCTCGATGATAATCCTTTCCAGCCTTCTCTGTTTCAAACTGAACAGCCCTAGCTGTTTCAGTTGCTTCTCATAAGGCAGATTTTCCACCCCCATTATCATTTAAGTTGCCCTCCTATGACCCTTCTTTGCCTCCACTGTTTCCTCTTGAAATGCAGAAATCAGAAGTACACACAGTACTCAGCATGTGGACACATCAGGGTTTTACATAATTAGGCTCTCTGCCCTGTTCTCAATACCCTTCCAGATAGTGCCAGCAATTTATTTGGCTGCTGCTGCACACTGGGATGGTGATTTCAGAGAACTCTCCATTATGAGTATGGATTCTTTCTTTAGATATACCTGCCAGTTCTGATGCAGCTTCATGTAAGCATTACTGAATGTCCTCTAATATACCATATTACATTTTAAATCATACACTTACTCAGGTCTTAGAATTCCTCTGACTAGCATCTACAAACACACACTTGTAAAAGAAAGCCTATGCCAACTTTCTTAGCACTTTGCACGTTTCAAAACTGACCTCTGTAGAAACTTGCAAGAAGCAATGCTGCACATTTTTATAACGAACCTTTTATTCCTCACATTATTTCTTGTGGACCACTACGGCTCCAAAAAAATAGTAATCCAAGAGAAACAACTGGAACCACTCAGGGCTCCTATGGCAATGGTTGCGGCCTCCGTTAAGATGCCACTCCAGATACCTTACTTGAACAGGAGCAAACTGAGCCATCCAGAGAGATGCCATCATTTTTTGTTGCGCTTAAGAAAACTTGCTCCAAATTATGTTAAAGTACTACACTTAGACCAAACAAATAACGTTAAGGATGAAATTTCATGCTACGTGTACTGACACTCATGGGTT
This sequence comes from Laterallus jamaicensis coturniculus, assembly GCA_022605575.1. NCBI lineage: Eukaryota > Metazoa > Chordata > Aves > Gruiformes > Rallidae > Laterallus > Laterallus jamaicensis. The sequence continues at coordinate 13,189,859 of JAKCOX010000005.1, forward strand.
CAACTGAGACTTTGAATGTTATTCGACTAGTTTTGCTGTGGATGACTTTCTGTGGCTGACTTTTACGGATAGCATATTTCCCCTCCAGTTTTGGCCCTGGCAGAAACTGGGTTGACTAAAACCACACAGAATTCCAAAATCGGTAGCCCAGGTACCCACATCAAAGTGGCAGGAACTATCATACTGGTGGTTCTGGCCATATATCAAAGCCAGACCTTAGACACTTTATCATTCCTAACAGTAAATTTAAACGCATTATATTTTAAGTCAGCACTTGTTGAACACTTATTGTTTACAGTCCTTCTGATATTTCTTTTAAGTTTCAGGACCTCCTAGAATCCTTATTAGCCTTCTGGATATTTGAATCACTTGTGCGAACACTTCTCCTGGATGAATTTCAGACACCTCTGCATGTTAGATGCAGTGGATACATCTTTAAATCACTCTACTGAAACCCAATTCTTTTGTTCATAAAAAAGGATTTCTAAACAAATATAATAACATCACAGTCACTTATATGATAATATCCTTTTTAATGTGTTCAAAAGTTACTATTTATCTGCTGATTCATGATAGTTTTGGCCACACAATAAGCTAAGGCCAAGGACCCTTTTTTAATGTGGATAGACAAAATGCTGAGCAAACTTCACCCTACAGAATGGTTTAAGCTTTTACTTGAAGTCTCTGAGTTTGTCATGCCTTAAGACCCTGTAGAAAACTCCGTCGCACTCCTACACCTTAATGCAACTAGACGGCTGCGCAAGAGAAGATTAAAAAATATAAACCATTCTGCAACTTCAACACCCAGTTATAAGCACAACTGTTTGTTGGTTGGTGCCTTCAGCTGTCTAACTGCTCCCACTACCTTCCTTCTGACGAGCCACTGGTAATATTTTGAAGGGATTTTTTTTTTGCTTGTTGGGGAAGTCATTCCTATTCTTGTTTGCATGCAGACACACTTCAAGGTAGTAGAAAGTTTAGGTTAAATCTGAATATTCAGGCTAGGTGGAAGATGCTCCCTAAAAGCTGTGTGTCCCACTGATAAAGTTTAAGCCATTGAAGTAACTTTACTGCAGTTCCTGCAGTAACTTAAAAAGGCCAGGAGCTCAGCAGGAACACTGAAGAAGCAGAGGTAGGCTGACAGGCGTAGTAGTGGATATTTTACTGTTTCTTACCACCAACGTAAGACCACCAGAGCAGTATAACAGACCCAAACAGAAGGGACATAGCAAAATAAAATAAAGAAACAATTCTGTATCAATGCAAACATTTGAAAAAGGCTTAGAATTAGTCTGTAAACATTTTAAAACAACAGACTGGGTTTGTTTGTTTTTCTAAATCAGTTCACTCTTTCCTAATTCACTTAAGACAAAAATGTCTTTGGAGAGTTACCTCTGCAAAAGTGTTTTGTACACCAGCCATACTATGCATGCGATATACCAGGGCTCTGAGTGCACTAACAGGCCTTAACAGCCCTGACCAGTCTCTTCTGGGCCCATACTCACACTCTCCACACAATTTTCACTCAGAAGAATAGAAAATGGTATCTGGAACCAGCAAAATTTTCTTACTCTCTCACCTTCAGAAAGAGGTGAAGTGATTTAATAATAAATTCTCTCTTATATGCATCATCAAACTTTAAAAAACCCATTAATTAGTTCCTGCTAACCACTGTGATAGCTCTGTCTTCATTACAGATTCATTTTGATCCATTCTGAAAGGTTAAGGATAAGTGAAACTACCAAGAGAAACAATGATAATAACCAGCATAGCCCACAGTCCTCCTTGGCCTTTAAGACAATCAAAATAAAGCAAATTAAAAGCCAGCTTGTATCTAATCACAAAAGTCAGATATGTAAGTAGTTAGAAAAAACGTTAGTAGGCACCAGGTTCAAAAAGGAACAACCAAACAAAGAAGACAAAAAAGATGTTTTTTTTTTATGCTGGGAGTAAAAATTCCACTCAAGTCCTTGTCAAATGATGTGAATGCAAAATGTCTTCATGGACTCAAAGAAAGACTGGGTAAGTACTTCAAAGAAAGATCTGTTGCAGGTAACTAAAGAGACAAGTAACATCAGGGTCACAAAATCCCATGAGCTAAAAATTAATAGTGGCTAAAAAAGTATTAGAGGGATCACATATGTTCGTACTGTTCCTGCTCCTACTCTTCCTTATTCACTCTCTTATGGCTGACAAAACCAAAATACTGTCGAAATTATTGCTTGTCCTAAAAGCAGAATACTAGACCTTTGTTCTGAACTGGTAAAACTGTTCTTAGTACTTACTGAATAAAATGAGGGAAAGAAACAGTAAGATACTTTCCTTCCCATTTCAGGTTTCCTTATAATGTCAGATCTCCCTACAAAATACTCATACACCCACAGACATGCCAATGCTTCCACATCATTGGGGTTTTTACATACTTCCAGTATGCTAAATGTAAGCCCATCCACCTATGCAATCTTTGAGAGGAAAGCACAGATGTATTCCTTTAAGAACACAAGTTTAAAACAACTCCTCATGGATGGCCACGCTCTGATGGAAGGACATCACCTGGCCCAGTTTTGCGTTCCATACTGGAATAGAAATGGTCCCGTCTGTGACCCCATTGCAAGACAGGTAGGCCATAGCCAGATGCTTCTATTTGCTCTGTCATTTTCATGAGTTACTTGAGACACAGATAGGAGTGGAGCCCAGGACAAAGCAGGAATAACGGAGCGTTGTGAGCCAAAAGGAAATATGGGAAAAGAACTATAATAAGACTGAAAGCGTAAGCAAAGAGTTTGTGGCTTAAAGCAGTGCAGTGTGTCAGCAAGAGAGAACAGCAGCCTTGCTGGCACTGTTGCAGACCAGAGCCTTAATCTGTAAATCACTGTGCAGCCAACACGTCAAAAAAGTTTGGCCACCCCTGGTGTACAAGGCATCAGGCAACAAAATAACCTACTGTGCTAACCTCCAGAGGATAACCCGCGCAAGCACGCAAAACACCCAGCCGTCCAAGAAAGAGGAAAAGTAAAATTGCCAAAGGCCAATTACATTTAATCAAGAGGCCACAAGTGATGAGAGCCTGTCCTATAATCTTAAAGGAGAAAAAAGTCCCAAGAACAGTAGTCTGTAAATTTCCTCATCTCCATTTGGGAAAGCACTCAGAAATTTTGGCACTAAGATGAGAAGTCAGTAGTAATTTAACTGAAATGTCAAATGTTAGTGCCAAGTGTTGGTAGTTATTTCAAGGTATAAATCCAGGTTGCCCTGAAAGCCTGAACTGCTACCTTCTTCCCCACTATCACCACTAGTATTTACAGGAATCATTTAGTCACACCAGAGAGGTTCAGATTTTTAAATAAAACTAGAAATTTGCAACTGTTAAAAGTTCTTTCCTCCACTTCTGTAGTTAGGCCAAGTTATGTTTCTGAGTCATCACATCTGGAAGCACCACACAAGGTGGGGTGCAATCTTCTGTGAGGACTACTGAGTTGCACTGGGTGAAGAACATAGCAAAAGTCCTACGTAATCACACTGAGATATAAATATTGCATAGAACGAGTCAAGTTTTCCTCCTCTCCTTTCTACTCACCTTCCATGTTCAGAATACCCAGGCATCGAAAACACAGTTGCTCAGGGAAATGTACTGAGCTTTCACCAGGCAGTCTTGGTCAGACACATTTAGGGTCAGATCTAGTCAAATCTAGGGTCAGAAACCTTGAATTTGTACCTTGTCCTGGAGGTTATGGCACTAAGACAGGAAGCAGGACACAGATTCAAATTTCTGCTTTATTTAATTTGAAGCAAGATGATAACAGTTTTCCCAGAGGAAAATCCTAACTACTGCAACACCGAATCAGTCCTTCCTGATAAAATTATCTATTATTTCTTTTTTTTTTTTTGGAGGGTGGAGTAGGGGGGCAGGGGCTTTAGTAGGACACAGGAAAAAAAATAGTAAACTCTATGGTCTAGGGCACCAGTTCTCTTGGGTTCTAAGATCCCCAAGCTGTTTTCATTCAGAAAATGACTCAAACTTGAGTGCTCGTGTCTGAGGCCTACTCAGTAACTGGCATGCTATGGATCACTCTCCTGTGTTCATTCACAATATACACTGAGAGGTCCTGTTTCTGTTATGTACTATGTACAACCTCCCAAATATTTGAAATTAGTAATAACAATGGGTTTGGGTTATTTTAATACTGGATTGCTGAACCCATCTACCAGCAAAAGCAGTAGTAATTCCTATGTCTACTAAATAAAACAACCTTCCCAAGTGGCTCACAATGAAAGAAACAGAAAAAAGTGAGGAAACTGTGACACAAAATGGCAACTGGTTTCCCACTGGTCTCTCATGGGAGATATTTATGAAACTTTATTTTAGCACTGACAGTTTCTCCCTCTCCAATATATACTTGCTAATCTCGGGGATGACCTGTTGGAGAAGAGCTCTATGGAGAAGGACCTAGGGGTCCTGGTTGATGACAGGTTGGCTATGAGCCAGCAGTGTGCCCTGGTGGCCAAGAGAGCCAATGGGATCCTGGGATGCATCAGGAAGAGTGTGTCCAGCAGGTCGAAGGAGGTGATCCTCCCCCTCTACTCTGCATTGGTCAGGCCCCACCTGGAATACTGTGTCCAGTTCTGGGCTCCCTGGTATAGAAAAGACAGGGACCTTCTGGAGAGAGTCCAGAGAAGGGCGACAAAGATGATTAGGGGTCTGGAACATCTCCCCTATGAGGAAAGGTTGAGTGAGCTGGGTCTGTTCAGCCTGGAAAAAAGAAGACTTAGGGGGGACCTAATTAGTGTTTACAAGTATCTTAGACATGGGTGGCAGGGGGAATTGGCCAGCCCCTTTTCAGTGGTCAGTGGGGACAGGACTAGGGGCAATGGCTGTAAGCTGGAGCACAGGAAGTTCCGCACCAACATGCGGAAGAACTTTTTCCCAGTGAGGGTGACGGAGCAGTGGAATAGGCTGCCCAGGGAGGTGGTGGAGTCTCCTTCTCTGGAGATATTCAAGTCTCGTCTGGACGCCTATCTATGTAATATGAGATAGGGAGCCTGCTTTGGCAGGGGGGTTGGACCCGAAGATCTCTTGAGGTCCCTTCCAACCCCTAAGATTCTGTGATTCTGTGATCTTTATTACACCTCTACCAACCTCAAGGGACAGCAACTTTAAGGAATCTAGAAAGATGGCTTTTAATTACATGATTTGCAAACAAAAAAGAGAAATTTTCTAGAGTGACTTATTCAGAGTTGTAATTTTCATTGCCAGACATGCATTGGATTCATTTCTGCCATTTCTAGAAGTGCAAAGCTTCAAGAGTCAGGCTAGAAAAGCTAAACCTTAATTACTGAAGTTGCTCTAGTGACTATTTGCTTTCTGTTCTTAAAGTAACCACTTTCCTGCTTAAGAAATCCTTTCTAAAATGATAGCACTTATTCTTTGGAGCTTTTTTTTCAGATATTTAGAAGTAAATCCCTTAATTGGCTGATGAAGTAAAAATTCAAAAATTTAACCTTTTAAGAAATAAAATAATCCTATAGCCTGAGATCAAATAATAGGAAGGAACCTGCATTAGCTGCTCTGTTTTATAAAGCTTCGATGTAAATGCAAATATGGAGTTAAAAGATTTATCTTTCAGCATCATCAGCCTCCAAAGTTGTCCTTGTTACAGGCTTTTATTATGTTCTTTCCCAGGGGTCACCTCTGTTTTCTCTATTAACTGATGACTGCCTCATGAAACGGCAAGGACAAACACAGTTCCACTTTCCACAGCAGTTCAGGAAAAGGCAAACACCATTACACTAGCATAACTGGGGCTCCAGTGCTAATTTGTAAATGAGATGAGAATATAAGACACTCACTAAAAACCTGATGGTCTAGTAGCAATATTTTAATAGCCAGATTTTAGGCTTTCAAGACTACGTGTGTCATCAAGGTCACAGTAAGTACACACCTGCCTCACAGTTCTATCATCTCCAATACTTTTAGAACCCTTTCTTTTTTAAAAAAAACGAAGAGTACTTCTACTCAGGCTAGGACATATTAATAATATTGAGTGAACGTAATTGCAATAGAACAGACTTTTTTCCATGCCAACTGCCAAACATTTATTAGGTCAGGTTCATACTGGCATAAAAATTATTTTTAAAAGTATAAAATAAATCATATTCTTTGAAAATTTTGTAACACCCCAGCATTTTGGCTAGCATGCAAGTGCCCATAAATGAGTCAGACCTTGTTTTCCCCCTTAGGAGATATTGTTTTAACTTAATTGGAAACTGTAGCAGAAATTCCATGAGGATGTGTCATTTTGCTTAATTTCAATATAAGAAAGGGATAATTTAAAATAAGGAGCCAAGTTTTTAAATCATTTAACACATAGTGGTTTTATAAAAATTTAAATTTCATAAAGGTCTTCTCACTGAGGACTCTAATTTATTGTAGTTAAACCCAGAACCAAAAATGTGTTCCTCATGCTTCATTTTTTCCATCAAATTTGGAACAAAGATGTTGGACTATTCAAATGTCCTCTGGTACAAATATCCTCTTTCTTGGTCACCTCTAAATGAATCTAAAATTAAAACACTGCCATGAAAAACTACCACTGACAATTATTTATCTGGGCTTGGTTTGAACCACAAATCTTAAGCTAGACAGCTACCAACATAAGGTACCAATTCTACAAAACTTCTCTTTGAATACTGTTAAAGAAAAGGAAAAGGCAAGGAAAAAAAGGAAGGGGAAAAAAAAAAAAGGGAAATGTTTTGTGTCTAAAGTTTATGACTGAGTCTAAATGGAGTCATTAAACTATTGTCTTGGCTAGAGTTCTATTTCTTTAGTAGCTGTGTCAGAATTAAGGTCGTATTTACTGGCTTGAACAGTTTCCCTATCAAAAGGCTTCATTTGTCTACAGAATCAGCTACATCCACATGGAGCAGGGCTCCATTTGGGTTTACTGTCTAACACCTTTGTGCATGTATATGCCCCACCATTTCCCAAAGAGCTATAATGATATTAATGAAAGGGACTACAATATAAAAATCTCCAATAGACCAATGGAGCTTTATACATGCCATCATATTATCCACACAAGTGTCTCATCTGTAATGAGACTTTGGGTCTCTCCATCCTTGGCTAGCCTGCCACAGACAGCGACATTAGTGGACAGCAATATGCATTGTACCCAATGTACATATCCACCTTCTAGAAACTGTCACATGTCCCTGGTTAAACAAGAGTAACTCTCTCAGGCTCTTAAACTAAGTTGCTAGTGCCTACAAAGTCATCATAAGGATTGTTTGAGGGGAAAATGGAAAGCTGCAATAGCTGCACACCTGGTGACTGGTATCTCAAATACCCAGCGCATTCTCACGGCCAGTTTCATGTTCCCCAGCAAACTAGGCTATTTCACTGGACCTAGTACCAGTAGTAAAGATGTCTACTGCTACCCTCGTGTAGTACAATACTACTGGAGGCAGCAGTCTAGCTGCAAAGGGAATGCAGTCTATGAGGCTGAATTTGTCTACGCTGTCCCAGATAACTGCTGCAGGTACTTAGGTAAAAAATACATAAGCCATCATGCCCTGAAGCTTTGCTCCATTTCCTTCTCTCTCCCTCTCAGTCATCCACCTCTGACACTCTTTCCTTCTGTTCCAGCTGCCGTTAGCAGTGGTCTGTCTTCCCTTTAACTTCCCTGAAAGAGAGAGTTGCTTTTACCAAAGCTGAAGAATGTAACTGCCTGTTTCTTCAGAGCTGTTGATCTTGCTTAATAATCTTTGCAAAACAAGGCAAGGCCGCTAACGATGCCAATTAGATGCTGGTTATTTTCATACCATGGCTAAAAGCAGAGTCTGGACTAGTTCCTTATCGCTGGGTACATATCTATTTTTAAGTGAGTCAGAGTATGATGCAATATGAAAACATTGTGGACATCTGTAGTTCAGACTACATGACAGACACTGTTTTTTAATGCTGATCTTCCATACTTAACACCTCCCTGCAGAGACTACTACAGAATGAATCATTCAGCCTCCTTATCCACAAACTTAAAATTCATGGGCCTTCTGTCATTTTTTTAAATATTTTTTTGTAATGCACTTCCAGGTTAAAACCTTTTCTTCAACAGTTACTGGTTGAAAAGGCAAAAACCCATGTCATCTTACAAAAAGGACACTGACTGCATTGCAGATAGTGTGAGTTTACTTTAAAACAGGCTAGTGTGAGAACAGATAGCACTCCAAAAATGGCAGTAAAGGAACATATCTTGCTGTGAGAAGCTGTTCTTAGCACATAACTACAAAATGCACAATCTTTGAAAATAAAGTTTTGATTAAAATGAATGTTTTGCTGGCTCTCAAGCCAGCTAGCTGCTGGAAAAATTGTATTTTTGGGGGCTACATTAGTTGTATGGAAGCTTATCTGAGAGACTGCAACTAATTTCTATCCTCTTTTACTGATGGTTTAACAAAAGAAGTAATTAACTTCCACACTGCTTTTACATTCAGTGAATGTAGTCCAAACATTTTCCTCCCTGGGCCCTGTCTTTCTTGCAAACACACAACAGTGGCTATAAAGTATAAATCAAACACAGACAAATCAGTGTCTTCTGAGCTTGGCTGCTCAATGTGAATTTTCATTACTACCTTGACAAGATAGAAACACAGAAGTTCTTTTATACTAAAATATTAGAACAGTAGGCCTAGTTGGCCTAATGACAGCATGAGTTAGCAAAACCACCTTCATCTCTGGATAGGGTCCTATGGATACTCAGTATTCCTCAAATAATAATCTCCTTGTATTATTAAGCCAGTCTGATTGATTGCCCAGTGTTGATACTTAGTATTTTATGGTATATTGTGTGGCCTGTCACAAAATCTGTTACTTGTCAACAAGTAGGCCACCAGCAGCAGCATGCCAAATGTTGTGGAATGACAATTACAAATAGTATTCTGAAATGCAACTCAGTTTCAGTGTGGAGCAGGATTACTAGCTTCTTCTGTATTCTTAGCAAAACCTAGCAGAAGAAATGCAGGGATGGAACCTGGGAACAGGTGAGTTCAACTCAGCATGAAAGAAGAGCCCATTACAGCTTATAATATTTACAATCACACTTCAAAGACAATTCAAGAATCAGCTGGTGCATGTGTGGCAAGGCACTTCAGATAAAAGCACTGCACAGGTATCCATTAGCACAGTAATACGATGAAATTCTTCGGAGGGAAGTAGAGTGCAAGGAGAAAGGACTAAGGGTGTGTGGACAGGGGATGGAAGCTCATTGCTTTCTACTACAACAATGATGAAGCAAATCACAGAAACTTTGTGCCGACAGACAACAGCATGATGAAGGAAAAGAGCACAAAAGGAGGGGTAATAAGAGGTCATAAAACTGAGTCAGATGCAGAGGTTATTACTATTGAGGAAACCCAGAAGAGTGACTGGAATACGCTCAATATATTCCATGTGAATATATGTCTGCCTGTCTGCCAGCTCCTTTTCACCATACCCTGTTCCCTTCCATAGCCTGCCATACTTCTGAGGAAGAACCTGCTTTGACAGACCCACCACCCTATATGGGTCTTTCCACATACCCTGTGCATAACTCACTTCTGTGGAGACAGGACAAGGGGCAATGGCTGCAAGTTAGAACACAGGAAGTTCCACACCGACATGTGGAAGAACATTTTCCCCAGTGAGGGTGACAGAGCACTGGAAGAGGCTGCCCAGGGAGGTGGTGAAGTCTCCTTCCCTGGAGATATTCAAGGCCTATCTGGATGCCTATCTGTGCAATATGAGCTGGGGAGCTGCTTTGGCAGGGGGGTTGGACCCCTATGATTCTGTGATATCTAGGGCCTCTTTGCAGAAACTGGGGTGAAGATACAAAAATATTTATTGAAAAAAGAGGAAAAGTTCAATGTATGTTTCAGTGAAGTCCACTAACTCCTGTAAACAAGTACTCTGTGTACTATTCTTAAACTACTGTCCTACGAAAACCCTTAAATTATAAAGTTGTGGAACACAACAGTAACAGAACCCATTCCCCCTGGATTGTGTACTCCCTCCTAGCTTACAAGACCCACTCAATTTAACATTGCTCTATCATAAAAAGCATATGCAGACATCAAGATATTGCTAGAAGATGGTTTGAATCACATTTTAGTCAAGAGTCTCATTTCCTAATAAATATCCTAGTGATCTATCTATGGTTTTGACTCTCACATGTAATTCTATGAATACTAGTAAGAAATTCTCAAGTGCACAGTGAGAACTGGGTGGGCAACGAATGACAACAGATCTAATGGTGATTGGGCACTATGTGGGACATTCTTCATCCCTAGATTTTCCTCATACTTGAGGTTTTAGAAGAGTAGATAATTTCAATGTGTACATTGCTTTGCATTGTTGGTAGTGGTCCACAGAAAAACCAACCACCACTGTTGTTGCCAATGTTCTGGAGATGTGGTCCCACACAGGGAGGTGCACAGCGCTGCTGGAGTAGTGCCAGAGGGATGACAAAAGGTATTCCCAGAAAAGCAAAAGCACATCATGGTGGAGTGCTTCTGTTCACTAAAGATGATCCAATCCAGAACATGAATTTGATTTGCACCAGGGATCATTAACCTATTTTTAGAGTTGTTTCATTGAATCTAACTTATTTTCCACAAATCCTAGGCAATGTCTCAATGGCAGTCTTTATTACTTTGTATGGAGGAAAGCAATCTGTATGTTGACAATACCTGCCATCCACAATGAAGAAATAACTTGTCATGATACACCATGGCTTTTCAACTACATGACCTGGGGCAGCATTCAGCCAGCAAAAAATCCACATTGAAGAGGTACACTGGTATAATTAGAGAGGAAAAGTAAGAGATCACCATGGTGTTACTTGAAGGGAAAACCAACCCATCAATCTGTTGCTAATGGATAATTTAACCCCTTGTCTCCAGCCAAATTTATGAGACACAATTGTGGTCAATCTTATGACCTTTTTTCCCCACACAGAGAGAAGCGGTACAGTATATAAACCAGCATTTCCATAAAGAATACCTTATTGCTATGCCTTTTAATTGTCATTGCTCTCTCTGTCACAGCTAACATGCCTTTCTTAAGTTCTATTTTCAACCAGATCCCTCTTCAAAATTATGCAAAGAGAATTCAGAGTTCTTGTCCAAACCAGACGTTATTTCAGATTTCTGAATGCTAAAGACTGACTTCAGTGATGCCATGAAAAGTCTTTCAGATTGCTGAGACATAGACCTAGACACCTATTTCTCCCCAGTAGTTGGATTGGAAGACTACAAAACATTTTCATCAGAATTTAGTAAACAAAATACTGATTATACAACTAGACTTAGAGTACATTATTCAATGAAATCTGCATGTTCCTAAGAAAAAGCAAGGAAGACAGCAATTTGAACAGCTTACTTGTTATGTCACAGGTCTTGCATCAAAAACCTACTGGTATTAATTGCAATGACCTGCACAAACATAGAAAGAAAGGTATAGGGCCTGGTCTTGCTCCTATTTAATCAGAGCCATTTTTGAAAACTGAGGGGTTGAACAAACATGACAGTAAACTGAAAACAGATTACTGAGTCATGCTCCCTGCAACATGCTGCAGCTAAGGGCAACAGTTGATGCCAGGGCATATGCAGTCCTTTGAGGAAAGCATTCTGTCAAGCTTCCAGCTACAGCTGCCTTTCTCTTTGAAAACCTCCCCAGTGCATAGAACTTTTTTTGAGCTTTTTTGGCAACCCTAGATCCCATGTGCTGTAGAACTGCTGGCATGACACTGACTTTAAGTTGTTGCATCAGCTCCATTTTTTGCATCACAGCAAATAATCTCAAAATAAGCACAAGTGAGATGCAAGATACATTGTCCTGGCACTTTAAGTATTATAAGCACACAGACAATAAAAACAGAGTTCCTCATATCAGTATTTTTCACTGTAAAGCTACTTTCACTGCAATTTGGAACAGACAGTGAGAGACAGTGGTTCTGCTTCAGTCATCTCAACCTGGGTTATGGAGGCAAGGCATTTGTACAAGCTGAACGCTTTCACCAGTTGCGTGGAAAGAGGCTGTTCACAGCATCACAGTACAAGAACCAGACTACATCTAAATCATCCCAATTCCAAACCTAAGTATCTTAGAAGCCTTTCCAGCTAAGTAAGTAACTACAGGCTTGACTTTAGCGACATCAGTGGAGCTACTCTCATCCTTAAACACCTCCTTCATTAAATGGCCTTGGGCAGTGCTGAGGAGAGAACCTTGGGTATAAAAGGCAGTAGTTTGAATTCTGACCTTTGATACCTTGGGTTGAAATACAACTATATGACAGTCAGAGGAAAGACAGAGCCTGTATACTGCAACGTACTTCTCTAGGTCTTCAATCTTTTACTACTTCTCAGTGCTGAAATCCATACAGTCCAGTGCCTGATGGATGAAATATCAAAAATAAAACTCTTGTGGGATTTGTAAATCACATGGTCCTTTTCTATTTCATTCTCCAAAACACACATCCCTGTTTTGTATTGTAAATATTTCAAGTATATGTTCAGTCTTTTTTAAAATTAGCACCCTACACAAAGAAGCAAAGTGCAAAGTGCATGCTAGAATTCTTTAATATAATAATCTAAAATCTTACTATTTTGCTAACTATTCAGTGATACTGATACTAAAATTGGGAATTCTGAAATAAACAAACTGAAAAGTTGTTCCAAATTCACTTTGAAATAAAAAAAGTGATGAAACAGTAAACTATGAGTCCTATAAAAAGAAGTAAAAACTCCAATGAATTCAGCAATGGTGTAAAAATTAGATGAGCAGGCTTTACTAACACCTTAAAAATAGGTATTTTAAAAAAATATTTTCCTAGAGAAACACTATAGGGCAGTGCAGCAACCCAGGACCTTCTGATTTCTGAGAGTATTTTTGCTTTCCCTCTCATCTGGCTGAGATATAGAATTGCAACAATGCTAAACTGCTGCTCTGTAAATGTTTTATAGCCTTTTTTTAAAGAATTTTTTTATAGCCACAAGATATTAACTTAGAGCTGACAATTAGTAAAGCCCATTAAAGAGTGTCTTATACCATGCCTGTTGTAACCCACTGTTTTTTCCCCAAAAAAATTTACTTTTCATATGCATAATGTATGTTTAAATGTGGTTTTTAGAATGAACAAGAAATTAATAAATCTGATTTCCATCGGGGTGTATTCCAGTCCATAATCCTTTAAGTTACTGTTTCTCCTTCATGAAAGGCTAAATCCTGCTCTTTTTTCCAGCTCTGGCATATTTTGGCAAAAAACAAACAGACACTGAAACACTCCTATCTCAAATGCTCCAGTTACTTGGAGAAAGTAAGCAAAGGATGGATGAGAGGTGCTGGAATGGCAAACATAGCCTTTATTACTTTCTTGTTCGGAACCCAGTGGTGCATTGCTTGCTTTTTCTAAAATTAAATAGATGTATGAGCATTATTTTGAGTGAAATAATTCCCCCACTACAAACTAAATTTGCATAATCCCACCACACGACACATGATGCCTGCAGAAGGGCATTCCTCTTTTCTCTTTCACACTTAAAATCAGTGGCTGTACTATAGGCAAAGAAAAATGCGATCACTGAATTCAGTAGCTGTGGTTTAGACAAGTCAGCATATTTTTGTTCCATATCTGTCTACTGAGATGGAAAAACAGGCTTGAAACTGAGAAAAAAATAGGATGACTATGTCTTCCTACAGGACTAAAAGATAGTACCAAGACTATAAAAGGTACTTAGCAACATGGGCAAAGACTACAGAACTAATAATACTGAAGATAGAAATTTGGAAAAAAGTACCTTTATTTTCCTAAGAAAGTTTAAAAATATTGTTTGGACAAATATGTCACTCCCTTAGTCTGCTTGTGAAAATTAAATTATAATCCTGATTCAGCAGAACAGCTAACTTTGAGCATGTGTGCAAGCTGTTCAGCAACATGTATTGTATTTGCACTTAATATAAGAAGATTAGAATTAAACCTCATGCACATTAAGGGGGGACACTGATTCTTGGCAAAGACTGACCAAATCAGTGACATATCAACGTGCAGAAATAAAAACACAGAACCCACCACTGATGATGTCATTGCTGGAAAATTTTGCCCAGCAATGACACCTTAATCAGTGCCACTGTCAGCTGCAAAAGGTCATCTATTTTCAACTGCAATAGCAGCATTGTACAAATTATGGTTGGCAGACTGGTATCTCCTCAATCAAAATAAAACATAAAGTGATCCTTAGTGGGCCAACTGCAGCTGTCCAATCATAATAAACAAAATTCCTTAGTTGATTTCTTTTTCCCCATCTATGTTTTCTTCACCTTTTCAAAAAATTAAATGGATAGAACAGAGGTGAATGAAAAGATATTTTAGGCTGATTTGTGTGTGTTGGATTATCCCAGATACACAGATAAATCTGGGTGTTAGCCTGAAAATTCAGCATTGTCCATTTCAAAATAAATAACATTAATGGCGTTTTCAGAATCACTTTGAGGGGGTTTCTCATGTTCATTGCCAAAGCATTTAGAGTACCCTCTTGTATTCCTATTGTGGGTGGTGAAAAGAGTTACCTCGACACATCTGTTGTTTCCAGAGAACCTACTGCATGTTGCTTCAGAGCACTGAATGAAAAAAGTAACATAATTAACCTTGGTGCTGCTATATTGCAAAAAAAGCATATTAATCAAGGCACTTCAAAGGAATTAGAAATTAAATACTGAGTTTGAAATGCTTACAGTAATTGGCCCAAGGAAATGCCTTAGAAAGAGTGAGTATAGTGTGTGATTTTCCCAAACCAAATTGCTGTTAAAATCTGAAGGTGTTAGTAACACAGTAGCATTGTTCTCCATATTTCCCATAAATTTACCTGAAGAAAATACAATCCAACCAGACATGTCATCAGTAGGCTTGAGTTTAAACACAGTAACAATATCATAGTTTCTCCCTGGAATGATCCTTGCATGCTACAGCTATGAAAATCTCTCAAGTGGAGTACACAAGCCCACTTTATCATGAAAAAAATTATGGGTGTGCACAGTTAGTTCCTGTGTCACAGATCAATACCACTGATTTTCAATTAATTTCATGTTACTTTCACTTCTCAAACTGGTATATGAATTATTACGTGTCTCTGCCTAATTTTACTCATCAATGATTTGTGTAAATCTAAGAAAAACCTTGAAGCTATTACATAATGTGAGATACCAGACTCAGGCAGTGTTTATTAAATACCACGTATATACTCAGTCCTGAGTGTACAACAAAATACAAAAATCCTGTCTCTAGGGTCTCAGATCAGCAGAACATGAGCTGGTCTACTGTAACCCTGTAAGTGATAACAATAAACATTTGATACCCATTAAAAACGTGTTATTACACGTTTGAATGACATTCATCTCCCCTAACTAGGATTGAACTCGATGATCCTTATGGGTGCCTTCCAACTTAGTATATTCTATAACTCTATGAACTCTAATAATTGCATTTAGACTAAATTTACAAGTTAAATTCCATTTCTACAAGATCCAGAGAGACTGACAGTTACACAGGACAATTCATCCTAATGAAATTTGAGGTTTAGACAGGACTATGATTAAGCTTAAATCATAGGCAAAAAAGTCCACAAAGACCTGATTTCCACTTAAGCAGAATGAAATCAGTGTAACTGAGAATAGAAAGAATGCCAATGGAATACTTGCTGGGTTTAAATTATTCTGCACCTTACTTCAAGACACAGTCTCCAGCCACATTTTGCCATTGGGAATCCTCTTTACAGTGATTTAATACACTTTTACTTAATCTTCACAGCTAAGTAATAACTAAATTAATTTAAACCTCTCATGCAGAGAAAACTTTTATTCAGATCTCAGTTTAACCCTCCTTCTCTGAAACTACCAGGTTGTATGCTCTTTAATCTTTTCCTCAGCACCATCTTGCCAGTAGTCCTGTGTCTTGTAGCCTTAATGGACGAGACTGAAGTACTCTTCAGGTCCTTTCCTGCAGCTTCCAGTACAGATCAGTAAAATTACCCTGTGGGTAGTAACTCTCTATTCTGCCACTTCTCAACCAAGTGCTGGCAGTCAGACAAATATTCATTCCATGGTGATTCCTAGCAACCAGCAGAGCCTTACAGAAGCTCTGGATGATAAATACCAACCATACGGTTCATTTCCCACCATCGTATATATAAAACCAGGATTAACTCACAACTTTACCTAATAATTTTCTCACTTTGCTTTCTAATATACATTCACTCAGTTGCCAGAGGCTCAGCAATGTATGGGCCAAGCAGCACGTCACTAACAATGTTTGATAAAGATTAGCTAAAACTCAGAAAAAAGTGATACAGTGAAAAGAACCTAAAATCATGATTGAGCAGACTCACAGTCTAATCCTAGCTCTATATGTGATCTGCTGGATGGCCCTTATTTTTGGCTTATGGATGGGAATCGGGGAGCCTTGGAAACACCTGGTGTGACATTGCTGCCAGTGCACCATTGTGGTAGCGATTAGCACCTGTTGTTCTTCAACTCACAGCAACCCTACAGGGTCCTTTGAGAGATCTGGCAAAGTAGACAATGGTTCAGTTTCCTCCATCTCCAAGGCAGCTATACCAAAAGCCCACCTGTACCCTTTAGGGCCCTTGAAATACCTCCTCCAGAGGTAGTCTATGCCAAGGATGCATGTGGCCTCTGGGCCAGTCACAATGGGGTGCTCTTCCCAGTCATTCCCAGTAAGACTCACTTCAGCCTTTCATACAGTTAGCTGTTGCAATCCTTCTGTCACTCCAGAAATACAGATGGGTTCTGTCCCTTCATAGCTTGATGGCATTAGGGTACACCATGCAGTGGTGTCCACTAGAGCTTTGCACTCTTGTAGGTCTGATGTGTCAGGCCGCCAGATCCACACAGATCCACACAATCCAGTCATCTTCCTTCCATACACCCAGCTGGAGGCAGGGGCCCTCTAACACTGGTCACTGTATAATGACTTAGAAGTCCCTTCAAGAAATTCAGAAATAAGATCAGGCCTTCAATTTGATCTGGGGAACTGCTAGCCAGAGCAGCATTTTTCCTGGAAGAATCCCCTTTGTGTTTTGTGTGGCAACTCGTAATCATGCCTGTAAGGTCAAGGTAGGTTTTCCATGCCACTTCATGTCCTCTCTGTGGTCATGCAGGTAAAACAGTAGCTGTTTGAGAGAGAAGTATGCCATGCCACCCCTGACTATCCAGTCTCAGGACAGATGTGGTATTCTTAAAAAAATTGCTTGCATCCCTAACAAGAACAGAAATATATTTAGGAGCACAGCAATAGGAACATGCTGGCTTGAACATCCTAAGGATATTCAAAATTCCCAAAAGCTGTTGTAATCAGCCTGAAGGGAAAAGGGGAGATGAAAGGGTGAGAGACCCCCCCCCCCAGTCGTCTCCACAGACTGAGTGTACAGACATGATAGCAATGCCACACACAAATACCAGCTTAACCTCATGGCCAATGGTGTTATCATACCATACGTCAGAGGTTGGAAAAGACCTTTGAGATAGAGTCCAACCGTACCTGTGCTCTACTAAACCATATCCCTAAGCACCTCATCTACCCATCTTTTAAATACATCCAGGGATGGTGACTCAACCATCCCCTGGGCAGCCTGTTCCAATTCTTCACTGTTCTTCCAGAGAAGACTTTTTTCATAATGCCTAAAAAAATCAGTATTACACAGTATAGAAAAGTGAGAATCTTGACCCCTCTTCCCTTCTTGACAGCTCTTCCCAGAGATAATAAACAGTGCCACAGGCAATACATACAGCAAGTATGGGGTTTACAAAATCCAACCGCATCAACAAACCACTGTGACCAGTGACTATTTAATTAATATAATAAATGTGTATTAAAAATTTTGTTTTAATACACACTAGTCACTGTGGGGCCCAGTCTCAACCCTTTGAGCCCCTTGTTAGGTACCAAAAAGGTCTGTCATGGTTTAGCCTCAGACAGCAACTAAGTACCACGCAGCTTCTCGCTCACTCCTCCTGCCAGTGGAATGGGGAGGAGACAGAACCTAAAAGGTAAAACTCATGGGTTGGGATAAGATCAGTTTACTGGGACAGCAAAGAAAGAGGCAAATACAAAAGTACATAGAATATACAGAGCAGGCGATACATGATGTGATTTGCTCACAACATCAGCCCATCCCAAAGCAGTGATCCCTCATGACATCACATGGTATGGAATATGGTTTTGGCAAGTTTAGATCAGATATCTTTGCTGTGTCCCCTTCCCAGCTTCTTACGAAAATTAACTCTATCCCAGCCAAAAAACAGGACAGTTCTGTAGCACGATTTAATAAAAGAACACTGACATAATTGGCTTTTTAGCTTTCCTTCTGCTTTCAAGATTGCATCCAAAGAGGCATAGTGTAAACAGGTCCCAAATGAGAGGTACAAACTACAAAGTAAGGCAGTAGTCATTGGAAGAGATTGGTACTGTCACAATTGATCTACTGCTCAAAAGCAAGGAAATTTTTCAAAGGGAAGCTGCTAGAAAAGGAACCATCAAGGTGAGGTAATTCCATAGGACTGATTAAGCCAGTGGAAAGAGTGCTGCAGTAAATGTATTTCTCCATGTATTCATCAAATTCCACAAACACAGACTTCTCAGGGTTAGGTAATGTCTAAGCCAATGATTCTCAGTCACTTTAGATGTGCAACATACATCAAATACTAGACCATCATTTTCCTGATGTAATCATCTTCCATCAGAAAGAATCTTATTTAAAAGAAAGTATATTCTCTAATTTCCAGAAAGGCTGTAGGAAAAGCTACAAAAACACATATGAAGTAAATGGACTCATGTTCCAGTCTAATATACCTATTGGTCTTCTCCACATAAAAGACTCTTTTCATAATAGTGACTCAGCAACTACTCCCAAAAAAAGAAATCCACAATTTCTTCTACCTGGGGATCTCCTAGAAGCTTCTATTTGTTTTGCAACATTTTAATAACTTATTTTCTTTATTACATTATTCAATTAAAATTTATATTTACATTGAAAATATGAAACGGAACATTTTAACCTGTTTTCAGACACAACAATCTTCATTAAATATTACTTCATTTTTCTCTGAAATAACAGCCTGAAGATAGATCTAGTTAAATACAATTTGAAGATAGCTAATAATCTATGTTGATGAAAGTGCACAAAACCAAAGAATCTTCTATTTCAATTGCTGTTGTCTTCATAAGGGAGAAAGTATGCGTGATACAATCCCCTCAGCAGTTTCAGAAAAACTGAGTATTAGGAGACTTTTTATAGTATTGCTTAATTCCACAATGATAAAATAAGTAATATTAAAAATATGTGAGTAGTTTGACAGGGAAAAAAGATAAATTCAACAATTCAAAATCTCTAGATCAATCTAGATCTCCTATCAATATTTATGAGATCAATATACTTAAATCTATCAAAATTTTCTTTATACCAACCACAATAAGTGTATTTGTGAAACAACTTCATTGGTCTGACCGAAGCCAAAGTAACAGTGGAGGTGATGCTAGATGTTTGGGAGGGAAAAACAAGATTCCATTGCACTTGAGCATGACCTAGTGGCTGGTTCATTGAGTGGCATTTATGGTAGAAACAGAAAAGACTACTTGTCTGCTCTCCAAGCGTCAGGGTAATTAATGTGCATGCAGCTGCTCACTGAGGATTGGATAAAGGGAAAAAAAAATAGTGGCCTGGAATGAGGTGTGTAGTTAAAAGACCCTCTCTCCCACACAAATCAGCCAGTTGGGACTCATGTGTCTGGTACTTGGACCCACCAAATGCATTCTACTTAGCAACTAAACAAGATGTTCTAACAGATTTGCACAGAGGATCAAAATCTGTAAGCTTTCCCATTTTCTCCAAAGTATTTAGGATAATGCTTATTTGAACTATATAAATGCTTAATGGACTAAAAAAATAGGTTTAGTGGCATGCAGTATCACTATTAAGCCAGAGGTTGATATTTGTTACATTCTGTATTTAAATTGTGTATGATGCCAGTTAGACAAGTGAAAACTCTGCTAGTAAAATAAATGGTAAAAGAGCATATAATCTGTATTGTTTACATGTTCAAATCATATCTCTAGTTTCTCCAGAGAGACTGTATACTTACTCTTCAGACCTATGAAATAGTTTCCTCAAAAGTTAGCCAAACTGTTATTTAGCTTGAGTACCCTGAATAAGCTAACTGGTATATGAACCAAGTGACAGCTGCACTAGTCAAGTTTTATGATAGAAGTAGCATCAATAAAAACTTAATGCAATTGCCTTCAATTTGGAAAACGTAAGTTTGTCTTAACCATGGAATATCCCACCCATAACATACTCTACAAATTCAAGGCAATAAAATACAAAGCTGCTTGACCCCTACCAGTCAAACCAAAATGGTGAATGGAAACACATATTATGTTTTCATTACTAATTTTTAGCTAAATCCCTTGAAATGCAAACCAAACTCATGTTACTGAAGCTGAAACAACTTTAATACTGCTGTGTCAACAGAATCTGAATGCCTGTTGATGATGACTGACAGATAAATATTTCAATTATAAAATGTAAGCCACCTATCCTCTTTACCCTATGACATCAAACAGGCTTCTGTACCTCTTTATTTTAGTGGTCAAAACACTCAGACTTCCAATCACTAAAAAAATATTACATGGGCGTTACATAGAGCTGCTTATTCACCCTAGCTACTCCTTGACAGTCATTAAGCCACAAAACATTTACCTTGCTATCCAGATGTGATCTACAACAAAGATGAAAATCCTGGCTCTGATCTACACTTCCATTTACTTTGTCTTCTCCCTTAATGAGGAGGATTAAAAAAAAAAGAATAAATTTAATGGTTCCATCACACTTGTCTATGTTTCAGTAAGATAGAGCTTGCTCTCATGTTAACTCTAAGTTCAGACTCACAAGCAAAGGGAGTAGGCATGTAATTCTGTTTGTAAATCATTAAAGCCTGGACCTATATTACTTTGACTGTGAGCTCAGATTTTGGTCTCAGAATTTTCTTACAGCCTGCCAGAAAACACTTCATATTAAAGAAAAAAATATACAATACTTGTGATTGGTATACTCCTTTCTGAGTAAACACGTGTCACTTTAAGGAGAGAACACATTGGGAGTGAGTAAACATATTCCAAAAGAACTAAAATAACATTGTCTTTGGTCCTGATTCCTGAATGGGACGTATTGAAAAGTCTGGGGGGAAAAAAAATCATGCACTATGTCATCTCCTGTTTAACTAATGAAAAATTATTCTTAGTTGAGATAATTCTTCATAACACCACCCTACAGAGTTCATAAGTCAAATTTATATGCGGCCTTTTTGGATGAGCAAACTGCACAAGGCTACTTACTGTACACAGGCTGCAAATGCGTCAACCAAGGGAAAGGCCAGCCTACTGCACAAAGCCACATATGAAAGAGGAGAAACCTCCACAACAGGAAGTTGTGGAGCTGCCTGTGGGGTGGAAAGCACATGGAACTGAGCTCCTTGCCACCCACACACTCAAATTTTACTGGAGCCAGGTACAATCCCTTGTATGATTTCCTTCTGTGTCAGTGCCTCAGTAACTTTCCTGCACAGGCCTGCATGCATAAAGGATCTACTCTGTTAATTTGCTTAGGGGATGAGAGAAATTGAGGAACATTTTGTGGTAAGGAATAATGCCTTCCTTTCCTTTCCTTCCCTCAACTATCATTCTGTTTTAGTTGGATTTGTTATAATGAAATGGGCAATATTCATCTGCGCAGAACATCTACAGCTATGTAATCATCAGGAGTCTCCAGGTTTCCTACAAAGACAATTAGAACCAGCAAATCCAGCTCAGAAGAGGAAGCCCTGGGTACCTGCAGTGACAGACCTATACTGACATTTCATCATTACACAGGTGTTTCTAAGAGACACCTACACCTGTGTTACCTGCATAGCCCCACATACGTTTGCCCAGTTCCTCCAGTTCTTATATGTTCATTTCCTCTTTGAACCCACACTTAACGTGCAGTTGGTGGCCGGAATTAAAGACCACACTGTGCTTTTGCTTGTGCTGGACCCCCCGCATCTGTGGTAAGGACAGCCTTTCAACACCTTTTTCACACTTCCTACCAGAACACATATAAGTCCTTCTGCAGTAGACTGAATAGCTGTAAAAGAATCCTAGTGTGTCCGCACAAAATCCAAATAGGAAGATCAGATCAGTGCTTCTGAGTCAATGGACGAGGCCCAGCTAACTTGCTCTATAGACCCCTCACAACTGATACTTGAGCAAGTGCTTAGCTAGGCAACTGATGATGGCTTTTTGATGTAAAAGACAGCAGGAAAAGAAAGGGGATGAGAAAAAAGCAACCACAAATGAGCATTCATGAATGAGAAAACACTGATCTTGGCAGTGTTACAAAAGTAATATTTTCACTAGAATGAACTGTTCTCAAACAATCTCTCCAATATGTTAGATACAAACAAGTTTTCCTTCAGTATTAGGCATGCATGTCTTCCCTTTCCACCTCTTTTTTTTTTAGTTCCAAACCCAAATTTATTGTGGCCAAAAGTTCTCAAAAAAAAAATAAATCCCAGTCTCCGTTTGATTTTTGCTGTGTTTCTCTCCCATGGTATAGCAGAGCAGTGACGTGGTATGGGATCTCATTCCAGAACAATATTTCTTTTTCTCTATCCTCTTTTAACAGACCCTTGCCATAGAGAAACTAATAGCACTAGTGAGCTCCAATGCCAGTAGTACTGAGTTTTGGAAATGAATGAGATTTTCTTTGTCTCTCAATGATATTAGTGACTCAAAGAAATACTAATGCTCTGACAAACTCATACTAACCAATAACATGTTATGGATTACTCAAACCACAAGTGAAACATAACTGCCTGTGGGAGGAAATGTGGCAATTGTTAAACAGTGGTTAGCTTCAGAAACACTTTTAACATTTAGACAAGAAGTGAAGAACCAAACTTAACTGAAATTAAAAAAGGGATGCAGATGCGCAAATCAAACCTGGAGTTTGGCCACATTTAATCCCCCTACTTTGGTAGACACAGTTTAATAACTGATGAACATGACCAGTTCCAGCCATTATCAAAAGGGATGCAATTCCAGACATTTTCAGGGGAAGCAGAATACAGGCTTCTATTTGCAACAGAACCATGTAAGGGTTTCATATAAGACTTTGTTACTGATTCAGATGAGACTTGAAATTAGTACTACTGCCCATGAGGTCAGCTTGGGGGATCTCCACTTTAGACACAGATTGTGTATATGAAAATTACATACTATTTTTTCATTATACTGGGAAGACAGAGGCATTAGCAGCAAACAGCTTCCAGTTGGATAACATGAGTGCAGATTCTGATTACAGCTTGGGGTAAGTGCAGGACTAGCAAGGAGTGCTGCTCCTCTACAGCTTTGGCAACTTCTTCCCTACTGAGGTATTGGTAGAAACTGATTTCAAATTGCATTAAGGTCTAGTACTGCAAACAAGGTTCAGTTCAAACTCTTGTATAATAAGGGAAAGCAATAGCTTTATCCTCCCTTCCCAACATGACAGCACTTTAACAGTACTTAATGTTAGAAAATACATAGCTTAGAAAACTAGCCATATATAAACCCACAGTTTAATTTTACAAGTTCAAAAGACCTGAGCAGACATACGTAGCCTGGTATTGTTTTGTGTTATACCACCTTAAAAACAGCTTTGTTTTAATACTAACCTTTTTATTAGTTGAACCCCTAAGCAAACCAAGGGGTTACTTATTTTTAAATAATAGCCCTATTAACATTTTTTAATATGGGTAAGCTTTCTACAGTGTTTTAAAATGGTTTAAATCCTGACACTGAAAAAATCTAAGTATCACAGTTATGACATTAAAAACACTTCTGAGATCACACAGAACCATCTGAATTAGTTTCCTGATTTCCAGATGTGGTGGTTCAGCCTCAAGCAATGGCTGAGCACCACACACCACTCACTCCCAGAGGAGAAGCAGATAGAGCCCCCATGGGCTGGGATAAAGGCAGTTTACTGGCAAAATCACCATGAAAGGGGAAAAATAGCCCACAGCAAATGCCACTCACACCCAGTGATAACACAGATAACACCTTACCCACACAACAATAATGGAAAGTACTGCATGACATCAGGACTGACCCAACTGACCCCAGCCACACTCAGACTACCCTGGAGGAACCCAGGAGCACCCCTCCCCAACCAGCCCCTTTTATGGGGGAGTGATGTTAGGTGGTGTGGAAACTGCCCAGGCTGACTCAGCTCACCTGGGCTGGCTGCATGGGAAGGTTTCCTCTGGCCTGGACAGAACCGGGACAGCAGATTTCTGAGATTCTTAGACATGCCATAAAGCAAGAACTTTTACTGATAATGAATCTGATGTTGTCCTAAAAACTATGACAAGAAATTGGCTGTAACCCATTATATTAAACCCACTGTCGAATTATTTTTTTCAGGGAATGTAAATACAATTTATTACTTCAAAAAGTTAGAAAGCAGAGAAAAGTCTTAAATCATATCTGAAAGAAGACAGTATTTCTAACAATATTTTAGTACAATACAGTCTTGTGAGAACTTGGTTTTCATTGCAGCTTCAGTTCAGTTTTGCTCCTACCTTTCTCCATATCACTTTTATCTTTAACATGGTAAAAAATGGTGTGTGATGTTTTTGCAAGAAAAAGACAGGTTTCAGCTGCAGAAAGTTCATAGATTTAAGACCAAATCACATCAGTGATTTGGAAGAAGAAAACCCTTACTCCAGATTACTCTGTGAAGGAACAGAGAGACTCTGAGTTTGAACAATGGTCTGTAACATCATAGATCTAAAGTAAATTTTTGAGAGATTTGGAGAACAAGGCATCATCATGGAAATATATGGCTATTAGAAAAACAGATTAAAACGGGACTAATATAAAACTTGAGCATTTTTGTATGTGTTTTATGTAGGCATAAGTATTTTATATATATTTATCTGAGGCCACTTATCTGACTCCAGCACCAGGAGATTAATTCAAAGGAGTAAAAGGTCAGAGAGAAAAATCTGAGTGGATTATGAATGCAACAGAATGCACAGTATGAAAATACGATTTTAGACAGAGATGTCTGCTTGTCTGTCAGTGAATTTATTGTCCATATCACCATAAGATCCCCAATGCTGGAAACTGCAGAGGTGAAACCAGAAAAAGCAAGTATCGCCAGTTGCGCCTTTGAGACAGAGCTACATCACCCACATAGCTACCAGCTGAGGTTATGATTGCCAGATCTGTAAAGTGACAGGTTCTCAGAATTTTGGCTAGAGTCTTACAATGCTGTATGACAGTGATCTACCACATATTTTCCTGGCTACATAATAGCAAAACAAATAGTAATACTTTACATCACAGCAATTTAGCATTTTGCATTGCTGAACAATAACACAGGATAGAAAACATGTCATAAGTTCCAAAAGGAGCTGTGTTGTCTAGCTTCCATAATATATTTAAGATAGGAATCTCACTGGAAATTTCTGAAGAATAATAATGTTAGTATCACAATGCACAGGAAGAGTATGTGGGGCATGTGAGTAAATTTAAAGAAGCAGAAAAATGCACACAAAGACCTACAGACAAAAAAAAATCTTATTTGTCATGTAAATTCATCACTTCTTGGCATTTCACATGCAAATCTCTCTGACAGTGAAAGTTTACTCAAGCAGCATCTTGGTTTAAAATTGTATTGATTAAAATATGATTAAAATTTCCTATGTGTCAAGTAAAACACAAGCAAAGCACAGCACAGCGCCATGACCTAAGTTCATATTTCTATCCATAGATCAGAAAGCCCAGCTGTTCAACTGCACATCTCACACAGTCTTCAGTTGGACAAAGTTCATTTCTAGGACCCTTTTTTTGGCAATAGGCCAGGAAGGATCCTAAATCAAGTCATTTTTTGGATATATTTCTAGGCATGCGATGGAATAGGGATCAAGGGACACACAGGAAATGCAATGTATAGCTTGAACTTGCTCCTTAGAAGTTACCACAAAATCACTAAGAAAGAAATGAGGTGGAAGCTATTTACATGAATTATTAAGATACTGGGAGTCAAAGTCTTGCCATTCAGAAGACTTGTGAGACTCTCCAGGGACTTTCTGAAGTATACACCTATCAACCTTTGATAAATGTCTAACATACTGCTCACGTAACACCAGAAAAGACTGGAAACTGTAGTCCTGGATAATACATACAAAGTTAGGAATAAATGTTCTCATTCAGAAGCTCTTTTGAACAGAAGAAACACTTTGACAAATGCAATAAAGACAGTAAAAGTATTCCAGTTTCAAACCTTTATCTCTCAATCACACTTTCTTTATCTCCATGTGTCTACATCCCAGAAGATTTTTTAATTACCAGCCTTTAAATTTTGAATGTTTGTAGGCTCCCTTGTTGGCAAGCTGTTCCACCTTGCAATAACAGTTAAATATTTATTAAAGTGAGAAAAAAATGCCTTTATAATCCTAGGACTAATGGCAACTTAAGGAAAGGATTCCAGTCCTACAATGCAAATGACCATGTCAGTTTTCAGGCCCTAAGGCCGGGCGGAGAGAGCAACACATGTTCTACAGATCCTCAGGGGATGTTTGCAAGAGCAATGTAGCTATTTATTTGCAGCAGTCAAGACTAAGGCTATTCTAGACTTCAGTAGAGTGTATACTCATATGATTTTAGAAGGGAAAATTCAAGCTACTATGGGCATGAGAACAGGCCACCTAGCCCACTGTTCTGTTCTCAACAGAGGCCTTAGCAGACGGTCTTTCAGGAGAGTACTCAAGCCTGGCCCTCATCTACAGGTACCTTTTTACATTAAAACAGGCTTTGTTTTAATGACATTGTCAATATTGCATACTCTTGCTACACATGTGCTTATTGCTTATTTATTAACTATCACTTTGTAATGAAAAGCAGAAGGATTTCTCTATGTGTTTGCATTGAAATTGAGTGTGAGCAAAAGTTAGTCTTCTATGTATAAACACAAAACTTATAACCAAAGATTGACCTGGTAATACATATTTGAAAAGCAGCTATGTTAAAGCATCAGGAATAGTTTAGTAAGTTCTGGGTCATAAAGATAAATATTTAAGTTCTGAATAAATACATCAAACCCTATTTAGATCAGTATTTGAACACTGCTCATCAGCATTTTTATATCTTGCTTCCATTTTACAAGTGCTGCTAAAATACAATGGAATTTCAGATGCTCTCCACATTGACTTAACTCATCTGTTGTGGAAATCAATTGGGAATTCTTTTGAATGTCCCACTTACAAGAGAACAATTTCACCAGCCCATCCTTGTCTCCAAAAGCCAGAGTTCCAGTGCAGTAGCTTGCTGTTATGATTTAAATATTTCCATAAAACCAAATGTCAGAGGATTTTGTGACAGTAGAATATGTAGTGAAAATTGAAAACATGTTATAAACAGACTAAATTACTGTATAATTAGGATTTCCAAGAAGGCAGTTTGCAGGCTAGCCAGCATTTTAAAGATGCAGAAATAATAAATAATGGGATTGTTCATGCAATTGCTTCCCAATAAATACAACTCTGTTAACAGAGATCCAACTGACATAGATCCAACATTTTACAACTTTTCAAAATCAATAGTTCCCAGTCTGCAATTCCACTTGCTTTATCAAAAACCAGTAGAATACATATCCAGCTGATCTTTGAAAATAGTGTGAAATGAACAGAGTATTGTGAAACTTCCTGCTGCACACAATGACAAGTGCAGTTGCTAAGCATGAAGGTACAGAAAATTTTCCAAATAATTCTTGTTATATATTAATATACGTCACTTGCTTCTATGTTCTACCTCTGTAAAACACATATGATACGATTGTGCAAGTCCAAACTTAGTGAGCTCAGTCTGGAGCAGAAACCTGGAGTTGAAGAGTCCTATAAGCTACATATATATATATATAGAAACATTTCAGGCTTTTTTGAGTTGCATCCTGTGTCTACTTCAGTGGTGGTTTTCACTCAGCTGAACTGCAGCAAGACGATATTTTAGGATTTGTTTGATCTGACTAATCCCACTGTCTTGCTGTTGGCCATGAACCAGGATCACCCTTAAGAAGCTGGTAACAAATGGATTCATTAAATTGTTTTATTTCTAAGTCTGCACTTTAATAAATTAAGGTTCTAGTGGAACTGTAGGAATGGAAAATAATGATCAAAGTTTACAAATATAAATTGACTTCCTGATTTAATCTGGCTAAGGAGTAGAGCCCACCCTCACACCTTTGCTTGGTTTTTCCAGACAACAGCTGTCAGTCATTGCAGTGCAACTACACAGGATCTTAACTTACTGCTTATATAAAATATCAAATAATGTTTTGTCACTAGAATAAAAAGTGATATATGCAGGGTGCTCCAGGGATGAACTGACTGCAAATTATAAAAACGAAATAATTTCCTTGAAAATGCTCCTGCAATTTCAATGAACAGAAACCTTGGAACAAATTTTAAATCAACTTAGTACAATTCTAACTTTTATTTCAAACCTTAAGTTTATACATGAGAATAAATAATTTCCAGTTCTCTTACACATTAAAAATAGACAGGAGTTATGGTTATTATTTCATTGCACAGAATTTTACCTGATAGGGCTGGTGTTGTTTGGGGGAGTAACTTGAACATATTATGATGTGTAGCACTTTGCTTTTAAAATACCAAAAGAAACCAAAGCACAGAAGAGCTTAATCTTGCCATTTTATTAAGACCATGAAGTATCACAAAAATTACAACTGCAAGCTGTTGCAAGAGTAGGCCATAAAATGTCTGTCATCTCACCGTACTATTTAGCAGGCACCTCAAGGGATGCATTATACTCACAATAACCTGTCCTTAGCAGTACAAACTCCTTATATCACACCTTCCCCCAGAGCCATGTCTGATCAAGTGCAATTGCTATTTCTTTCTGCGGGGTGATTTGGAGTAGGACACTCCTATACTTAAATGTGATGCCACTAGAGTAAATAGGGTTTTGCATCGAAAGGTTCATGTACTGAATGTATTAGTCACATAATTCAAGGGAGTTTTATAAATCAAACTCCTAAACCATGCCATGTATGTCACTTTGGGACACTAGAGTTGACCACTTTTGTCTACCTATCTGTGTCTCTCAAGTAAGTAGCAACTTCTCACTTCGTAGGCCTAGAACCTTATCTGTTATCATTCTTCACACCTGGGACCATTACCATATCGACCATGACTGTATCCGCTGAAGCAGCATGCTCCTTTGATTATCCTTATTGTGTCTGGCACTACAGAGGCATTGCACTTGCACCGGGTATCTATGTAGCAACCATGTAAATATAATTAATTTTCTGCTTTTCTTCCAACTTTAGCTCTTCTTACTTCTTGAGCTACTAAATCCCTTTTATATTTTATAGGAGTAATCATATACAGTATCTGGTTTTTATGTGGTAACCATGTGGTTGATAGATCAAAACTGTAAATGTGCATTGCGGAAGTGAAGGCTGCGGGGTGACCTCATTGCAGCCTGCCAGTACCTGAAGGGAGCATACAAACAGGAGGGGAATCAACTTTTTAAAAGGGCAGGCAATGGCAGGACAAGGGGGAATGGTTTAAAGCTGAAGGAGGGAAGGTTTAGATTGAATATTAGGGGGAAGTTTTTTTACGGAAAGAGTGGTGAGGTCCTGGAACAGGCTGCCCAGAGAGGTGGTGGATGCCCCATCCCTGGAAGTGTTCAAGGCCAGGTTGGATGGGGCCCTGGGCAACCTTGTGTAGATCCAGGCCTGTGGTTGGTGTCCCTGCCTGTGGCAGGGGGGTTGGAGCTTTATGATCCTCGGGGTCCCTTCCAACCCTTATTCTATGATTCTATGATTGCAAGGAAGAAAATGTGCGGGTACCCAGTGCTATTAAAAACAGCTTTGTGAAAAACAAGACAATGTTTAACAAAGCACAGAGTAGAAAACCATGGTGCTCAGCCAGAGCCAAGAAACAATGCAAGTACTCTGAAATACCTACTTAAAGTACCAGGACTCACATGTGTTTTTGTAAAGGGGTTGGTGGAGAATCAAAGGAAATTTTTTTTAGCTGTGAACTATCAGACAACAGGGAAGAATGCTGTCACAAACACTGACACACTTTCGAAAGATGAGTGAGGAAAGAAAGAAAGAAGGAACTACAAAAAGTCCTCATGCTCCTGGCAGCAGCATGGATGCAGCATTTTCTCTTGCTACTGAGCAATGAAGAAGAAGAATTTCTGCATCTTCTGGACCTTTTGGAGTATGAGAACAAGATCAGAGCACCTAAGCTGTGTGCTCTTGCATGTATTCTTTTGAGTTACCTGTTACAATACTGCTTTGTGAGTAGTAAAGAGGAAGGGAAATCTTGTTTCACTTCCTTGACATGACAAAAGCCAAATACAAGATGCATGTATGATCAGTAAAAGATGTTCAGATCTACCAAACTGTGCTGACACGAACAACCAAAATGCAGAGTTTCATTTTTAAAATACTTTCCTACTAATGTTCAGTGCATTCACAACTTGCCTCTAAAACCGCCAGTCTTTTATCAGCAACAGCAAGAAACCTTTTTCTACAGTGGCCATTCATTAGATAAACTGATAAAAAAGTTGGAACAATTCATTACCAACATCACCTTGCCATTTAGTCAGAGTGATATCATACATTTAATAAGATTTTCCTTCAGTTCCAAACTCCAATTATTCATTATAAAGGCATTCCAACAGAGATTAACATCGTACTCCATATCAATTTCTAATCTAAAGCCTGACTGTCTGACAGTGATTGGCTCAGTATTTCAAAACTCTTCTTAATAGCGGATACTAAACTTACTGAGGTCATGATTTTTTCTCCTACAAGATAATTATTCATAGAGTTTTCTACAAGACAATTATTCATAGAAGTATCTCCTTTATCAACACAAGGAAACAGATGAAGAGAGTTATGTGTGTTGGTAAATATTAATGGATTTAGGCTTCTAATTATATTCATGCATTTCCAGAAGAGTTTCATTATGAAAAAATGACTAAAATTTGGTGTTGTAAAGCCTTGTATCTCCTACTACCATGTATCCTTGTTAAAACTGACAGTTTTGCAGAACTATTTTTAAGCCATTTTCTGCCTCCCCAAAGAATCGGTTGTCAGAGATGAATTCAATACCCAAAATTAAGTGTTTGTTTTAATGTAAAATTTATTTCATTTCTAATTTGCATATTTTGTTATGTCTTTTTAGCTGCCAAATTTATAATGAAGTGATAAATAGAGCCTCCTAAGGGATTTATTTCAATTAAGCTTGGCTTCAGGGTGGTCCTTATTTCAGTCAAAAGTAGAAAATTGATGCTTGATTTCCAAAGCAAAAGCCACACCAAGCTGCACAAAAATAATTCATTCTAACATTTTCCAGAGTTTCACTGATGTGCATTCATGGTATGTTCCACATTTTGTTAATTGTTTATATATTTTAGTACTGTATTTCCAACAATCTATTAAAAAAATATCTTTAAATATGGCTACAAGAAACAGTACAGCTGACATATCCTGTGATTTTCCCTCTAACAGTGGCAACAGCATCATCTTTCGATGATACTTCTAATATGACTTTTTTTTCCCAAACAATGCTATTACAGAATACTATAAAACATTCAAACCATCAATGTAAATACAATGAGAAAAAAAAAAAATCAAAACTCCTTTTTCAGTCAAGTATTACCAGGAGAACAAGCATAATGAATCAAACTAGATATTTTAAGACCTCAGAATAGAGGAAATATGGTTTAGTGTTTAAATGCAAATAGAAGTCACAAGATTTTTTCCAGCTTATCTTAAAATGTAACATTACATTTCATGAAAATGTTTTAGAGAAAACATTAGTTGCAAGATTTCTGAACGCCTTATTTACTTTGTATCAGTCATACAGTTAGTTATCAAAAGTTACCCTCACCAATTCCTTCCAGTGCACATCTGTTCCATGTTTTCCTTTCACCAGAAAGCACAATAAAAACTACCATTTGATTGGCCTCTCTATTCCTAATGGCACTGCAAGTGTATTGTAACGGTTGAGACACACTAATACCTCTTCTTATGTCAAGTAAACATATTTAATGATCTCTGACAGTAAATTTTTAAATTATTATCCCTGGTCACCTGCAACCATTTGGTGCAGGAAATCAATCTTAAAATACGAATTTGTCCTTCTCTAGGAAACAGTCAAGTTACTTCTTCCTCAAAACACTAACTTGCCACTGGAATTCTTCCATGTTTTGATACGTGCTGCATGTGCTGCTGAAGTCTATCTTTCATCTTCTATGGCAGGTCTGTATATATATATTTTATTTGAATATTCGTAGTTGCATATATGCTTCCATTTGAGCTCAAAGATCATGTGTTCTTTTGGGCCAGCTTTCCAACGTGAATTAAAGATGTTCAGCATTTTCAGAAAACTATTCCTAGCTCCCTCAAAGACAGCTCCAAAACGCTAGCAGATATGAAGAGGCTAAGACAATAGTGTAGAAAATTATGATTTACAGAAAGAGACATTCCTATGGCTATATATAGCTGGTTCATGGCTTTAGAAGATCATAGAAAACACTCAGCAGCGCTGCAGGAATACATTTGAAGATGTACATAGGCATATATTGTGTATGCACATACTTATTTTGGACATAAAAGATATTTGGTTTTTGGCAGCTGCATCTCTGGCTATCAATTCATAGCTACGCTTACTGGCCCAATTAGGGTACACCCTGCGGAAGGGGAAATGCAATTTCAGCCCCCCAACATCTGTATACATCTAGAGGTGACTTTCAGAAGTAACACTGATGCCCATGTAGGTCACAAAACATGTAAGTGGCCAATTCTGTTCCTACAATGACATCCCCTCATTCTTTGTGATAAAGCAGTTTCATTGTATAGCTTTAATATTCTGCTTCATCCAAACAACTGTATTCCATGCAGCGGATTACATGATTAAACCACCGTGGTGATCAAAATCTTTCTTCTCTTTTTTGCTTAATGCTTTTAGGTGTAATTGGTCGAAGTTACACCACGTTGCATGCTGGAAGCACGTGGGTAAAATGCTCCCATTTGGACTGAAGTCTAAAAGAGTATGAGCATCATCAGATAATTAGGCTGCTGAATGTCATCATTCACAGAAACAACTGATTTTGCTTCCAACTTGCCATCCACAAAAGTCCATGTTTTATTTTGAAGAAATCACAGTCTTTGTGTTTAAATGCCAATGTTCTAGAAAGTAATGGTAAGTTTTCAGGGACAGGACGAAAATAGAATTGCAGGATTTACTGATGTCAAAGACATGGTATTATCAGCTTATGTCTTACCACAGTTTGTAGAGCAATCAGCCCATTTGTTTATAATGTAGCCAAATAAACATTTATCTTAACTTTTGTCAATTGAAATAGTGTCTCCAACTATCTTAAATAATTTAGCTTATCATATAATACTCTTTCTGGAATCAAGTACCAAAGATTTTAATGTTCACACTAAAATAGCATTCTCAGTGAGATGAAAGAAACAGGAATTGTAAGTAATTTTCTGTTTCTCCAATTTACTTAAAAATCATAACATGAAGATTTAGACTAAAAGTTTAAAGACTCCTGGAGGTTGTGATTATTGCTACAGCAACAGCATTAAGTCTGCTAGTCATGAATAGAGAAACAGGCTTCAAGAAATATTACTTACTGCTTGACATGACTATACATCAAGCTCCTGAACGCTGGAGAAATGTTGTCTCATCATCTACAGCAGTAATTAGTAATTGCATGATATTACAAGCAGTAATTTCCATCAATTTCAGCCAAAAGAAACAAGAATTACTTTTCCAGATAAAAATTAAAACAGTACCAGTGTGACCTATGATATAAACAGAGAAGCTCCAGGCATACGCCAAAGAATGAAAGATGTTACGTTCATGTCTTGAAACTAATTCTGAACAAAACAAGTCTTTTACAGTTCTTAGTTCCCATCTCAGAGCCCAGCCTAATAGAACTGAAGTACATTTTGTTAGTCATCAGCTTAACTGGGAGAAGCATCATGCCTAAAATATGATATTTTTCATGCTCTAGATCAAAATGGGATGTTCAACATGGATAAGCCAGTCACAAATGGCTGTAGTGAGCTTTCTTCTCACTTTAGTTCCTAACAGCATTGCTGCACTGTGTTACGAGATATTAATGGTTGTCAGAGTTACAAGGTCACCTCATCCAGCTCTTGTCTATTCAGAATTGGTTTTTTCCCTCTCACTTACACTCTGTCATGAGCAGACTGAAGCAATAAGATTTCTCCTAATTCCTACAGAAATTTATTCTATAGGCTCCCAGGAAGCATTTTATTTTTCCCTGGTATTTTCACCTTTCGTGCGTTCATAGAATCATAGAATGTGTTAAGTTGGAAGGGGCCATTAAAGGCCATCTAGTCCATTCTACTCTATCAGACATTATCACATTACCTTTCAGTTCATTCTTCTTACAATTCTGCTCTTCATTATGGCATTGTGGGTCATGATTAGCTTCTGTTTAATTGCTAATTTTGTTGAAGATACTACAAAACATTTTCTCCAAGTAGGAGTCCATTTTTAATGACAGTTACTTTGCATGACATGCAAATTCGACTGAACGCCACCCATTACGATTCTCTCTCCTGATGATCAAGATGTTAGGGAAGCAGGTAGGCACAACTCTCTCCATACCTCTTCTCCATACACTTCACATGTATAGCCTAGAACAAGAGTGTTGACCTTATGAATTCTACCAGTTTTCTGCCTCATCAGTATCCCAGCCTATATCAAACTAGTTACAAATGCCTGTTATACAGGTGAGGTAAGGGGCTGTCCTGCATCTCAGGTCACTCTGCCTAAAATACCACAACTGAAAAGTATTCTGCATTGTAATTGTACAGTTATGTGAGATGGTTTCAATCAATGATTTGAACAGAATACCAATTTATGTACTTAGCCTTTCAAGATGAGACAGTAGGCCATCTCTTAACTGCCCTGTTTTCTCCACTCACATTTTATTTCCCACTATTCAGTCTAATATTTATTCAGGTCCTACTACATGTCCATATTATCCTCAAAATGTTGCCTTTCCTGCAAATTCTTGTACGGTCAGTTTTCCAAATCCCTGAGGAACTTGATTTGTTCCTCCTATTGTTTACAAGCCTTTTAAATTCTCCAAGTATCCTACAGGCTACGGATTGGACAATAGACTGATAGGCTGTGCAGTTAAAGAAGCCATTGAACCAAGGGCAATACTCACCAAAGACTTGGATGGAGGTGGCCAAAGGCATCAGAGAACTGAGGGTGGGCCTTTCCACAACTAAGCACTGCATAGCCTCAGTCCGCTCAGTAATTATTTTCAATTCAAGCCTCCCTTGTGGAGCTGAGAAAGCTGGAGTAGGTGGCCTGCTGGTCCTCTGCCAAGCTTGTTTCCCCAGCTCCTTTAAATGTCCAGACGTAACTAAGGGAAAACATACTGCCTAACTTACCAAGTCTGCTTTCCTCTACTCTTTTCACCCACTGACCCTCCCTGTCCCATGCCTCTAACAGTTTAGTTGCTCTTGTGTCCAGTCTCATAATCAGTCATAGCACCCCACTTGTCCCTTGCATGGTCCCCCTAATGTTCCTGATAAATCTGTGGCTATTTCCCAGTCTCTGCCATCGCTCCTAACGCATACCTTCTGTGCCTCTGCTCCAACTGTCTGCTAACCCAAAGGCCTGCATGAGCATGAGGGAATAATGGCTTTTATACTGGTGGGCAAGCCTTGTTCCCAGTTTGGGAGCCTCGGTTCTGATCTTCCTGGGTGGGCCAGTCATGACCCTGTCTTGACAAGAATTAAGGACTTTCCACATGGGTTGGGCAATATTTAGGCACGCGGCATGAGGGAAATGAATCAAAACAGGGATGGGTGGAGGACAGAAGGCTAAGTTGGCAGGAGAGAATTTTATGAATGTGAGAAAAGCAACTTAGAAGGCCAGAGAACTTTAGAAATCTAATTCTGGATGGCTATCTGACTTAGATGAGTAGGCTACCCTTAGGAGGTGGGGTTAAGGAAAAGGAGAAAAGACAGATGACATGGACAGCAAGACTTAGCTACTGACATTCACCTAACCAGCTACATGAGGAAGAGAATCCGAATATTAATTTCAAGAAACTTTGCAGGGAAAACAAATTACCATTTCAATGATACTGAAAATATAGAATCTTATTGTTTAAAATATTTCTGTAGCCTAATCTCTTTACTGCAGTCTCCAAGGTTTCTGGAAATTTGGTGCTTTTACGTAAGCTGCAGTTTTCCGGGATAAATCAATACTACAACCTCCCTACATCCATGAAGATATATTCAACATAGAAATTAACTATTTGTGATAACATTCATATTGCATTCATCTCAGCAAGTACTTCCATTATGACCAAGGAACTCATTTTAAACTTGAGTGTCAGTGAAAAGCAAAATCACACACTTGCAACAGAACCACAACACAGATCTGACCAGGGTACAGCAGTAATAATACTCTATAAGTTTTCTGACCTCTAGTAGCCAAACAAAATAAATTTGTAACTTTTTTTTGTTTTCAAACAGCAAGCCACATTATTCTCCACATCTATAAAATGTTTTTCCTCATAGTGTCACTTTCAAGGAACCATATTTAAGATAAACCTTCTCACTAGTATTTTTCTTTTAGCCATTCGATCTCAATCATGTTAACATCAAACAGGAATTCACCCATCTTACACTGAAAACACTTTAGTTTTTCTATGGACACTTAAGAGAGCTGGATTAGACCCACAGAGAAGAAGTATTTCCTCTCCACTCCCTGATAGAGTTTATAAACTTCAAAACTGAATTTCTGTTTCCTGCAAGCACTCCCCCTGATTATGCAGTACGCATTTACAACTTGTTAGTTCAATTTTTATTTCTCCAGCCTCTCTAGAGCATGCTGTTCATCACAATTCAAGCACAGTTTCACAACTAGTTTATTTCACAACCCACGTCCATGTTGCCACCAAAAGGGAAAGTTCTCCTTATTTCCTGAAGCCCTTGGCTCCTCCTTTGTGCCAGCACTTGATTGCTGGGATCAAATGGATTGACTCTATTCAACTGAAAACTACCAAAATTAATTAATTTGTTTTCAAGCAGATCAGCTCTCTGCTCCAACCAATTACACAGCTGCATGAATGCTGGTGCCAGCAGAAGAAAGGCATTATGACCCATTGCCTGGAGCAGAAAAGTGGTGGGACAGTAGCAGAAGAGACTTAAACTGGTTTACACCAATTGTGAAACTGCAGCCTTAAAATCACATGTACTGAATATACTGATCACCATCTTCTTCAATAAAGGGGATAATAAATAAAATGGGAGCAAACACTGACCCAAACAAAAGAACACTTTGAATACTAAACAGTCAGTTAAACAGTTGTTAATGTGACCAGGCAAATCTGTACAGACAAGATATTAACAGACAACTATGAAGCACTATGTCACTTGTTTATTAAAATGCATATTATTCCATATTCATCTTTACTGTTGGACTTAGCTGAGGAGCAAAACTTTATCTAAATGATCCTTTTTTCATTATTTTCTCTGCTTCACAAACAGTAGCATTTATATTTTATTAATGCCTAAAAAAAATGCCAGGGTTGCCCTGTCATTACAGAATGAAAATGTTAAATAAATTTTATTCTCATCTTTTGTCAAGTCAATTCCCTTGAAATTCCCTGTTACTATACACATACCAGCTTTAAAAAATCAGATACATATTGTTCTGAACAGTTCAATATCAATTCATATATTCTTGGAAAAGTTTCATCTACCTCCTTGCTGTTCATAGGTTTTGTTTTATTTGTTTGCATAACATTTAACCCCATTGAAGATCCTAACAGGTCAACATAAATGGATGCTGTATATGTGAAACAAGAAAGAAATCTCAACTAATGTAATTGACTAGGATATAGGGCAGTAATTTTTGAGAAATGTACTATTCTTATATGTTGAAACTAATTTGCTTCTAAAAGAAAAAAATAGGTTCAAACTCTCTTTTTTATTCCTTTCATCTTAAATATATGATGCTTGACATACAGCATTTCCTGAGATTCACTACTGGCTGTTGTTAATGACCCCCAGTTCAGCTCTGGACCATCAGTTTTAGCCATTCAATAATTTTAAGTCAGCACTGCAAAATGTGACTGCAGAACTCTGTTGGAAAATCAACATGAGTTTTCTCAAAGAATATTGAAGACTATTGTCCTTATTCTGTACTCTAAGGGAGAAGCTTGTCTCAATCCAATGATGCAATTAAGAAATTACTGGCTTCTCTTAAATATCTAATTCCCAGCTATTTCAGCAAGAATGTTATCTTCTTAATGCCTCTCGTGGACCCTCCAGATCATACTACCTAAGACATTTAAAATCAGAAAACTCCTTCACTGTAACTGACATCCTTCTATTCTACCTAAGTCCTGTACAGACCCTAAAGCGCGCACTGATATTAGCATATTGCAATCAGGAATTTTAAAAAAAAAAAATTAAAAAAATTCCAACTAAAACAACAAACCCAACAAACATCAAACCAGAAAAGACTCAGGTATTCTGGCTGTAGTTTTTCCATTTCACCTTAAAATGCCAGAAGTCATTTGTCACACTTATCGCATTACCTCATACATGTTCAAAGTCCTCCAAGTCCTCTTCACTATTATTTCCATCAACCTTTTGATGTGGTGACTAATCTGCTGCAGAACTACATGATGTAACACAATGGTTAAAAATAGTAAGGAGTACCTCTGCTTTCTTTTGTTGCCAGTCATTTCTAGACTTCTTCATGCCCTCACATAACTTTCTGTCCTTATAAAATAAATCTGTAAGCAACTTTATGTCCTTCAGTAACAGTTATGCTAGATCCATTTGGTTGCTCACACTATACTATATATACAAATGCACACAGTGCCACCTACAATTATACACACGAAAAAATGAAAAGAATATTAATACTACAACGTTATGCTCTGAGAAGTTAGGAAATACTGGAAATTGTGTTGTTGGTGCAACCCTCCTTAAAATGTTAAGAGTGACAGAGGCCTTACAAAAATCTCTGGAAAAATGAATAATTCTGCCTTTGGACAAGGATTTGAAATGTCTGAATAAGCAGGGCTTGAAGCCATGTGTGATAAGGGCAAAGCAAGATATTTAATAGCTGCTCATTAAGTGCATCCTGCATGAGGTAGGAATTCTGTGGAAAAATAGTGTAATCTCATAATTAAATGTAAACATATGAGGGACCAAGTTTACTCCATCAAAACCTCCCAGGCTTTTCCTCCTTCCTTATCCCAATCTATTACCACAGCTCTGCTACCCGCACTATCCATCCCTTCTCTTGTTCTTGTCCCACTTCATTTCTTTTATTTATGTTTGCCTTTTTCCCATCTACATTCCACAAAGGCAACTCCTCCTCTATGTTTCCACGGAGGGTAACAAACAGTGCAAAACAGACTGCCTGATTTGTTCCAGTGTCT
This sequence comes from Laterallus jamaicensis coturniculus, assembly GCA_022605575.1. Taxonomy (NCBI): domain Eukaryota; kingdom Metazoa; phylum Chordata; class Aves; order Gruiformes; family Rallidae; genus Laterallus; species Laterallus jamaicensis. Next base: position 13,229,497 of record JAKCOX010000005.1, read on the forward strand.
GGACCAAGATTCAATCCAGTTTAAAACAGTGCGAAAACGTATGTGTACAAAGCAGGAGTTTGGTTCAAGGTTATTATATCTGAAGAAGAACATAACTGAAAACTTGATTTTGTCACAGGTTGAACTGAGCAGCACCATCAGTAATACCCAATACTATCAGCTCGCCTGCACCAGCAGAAGTCACGACTTAATATGTCTCTGTCTGTCCCAAGCACCGTCAAAGAAAATGCGTGAGGTCATGTAGACACGGAGCACACATCAAGCTGCACAGGTCATGCTAATATATTAGACTATTTGATTACTGAACATGACAACACTAACAGTGATATTTTGATATGGGTTATGTGTATGTGTGCCTGTGTATGTATGCCATTTGTTTTACAGTAAAATTGCATTTGACTTATGTCCTTGATATCTCTTCTCACACAACTTGACACTGCAGAAATATTTTACACTTCAGTGATTTCTGCTCCCTATTAGTCTGACAGGAAATGATTGTTTTCTTTTCATACAGATAAACACCTGTACATATAAATCAGGTATTTTACATGGGGCCATCTACGTCCTTGTACCTGCATCCTCAAATACTGTGCAAAGGGAGCACACAAAGCAATTTATATCTACTGCGTTTTGTGTATGGCCATGTTTGATTACATTTGTTCTACTGTGCTTTCTGGGAGATTATCCTACTCAGATTCTATTCAAACATGCTGCCAGAAAATTTCAGTTTAGCACTAAACCAAAAGCTAAACTAAGGCAATAAACTAAACTTACCCCTCACTCCCGGAGGGGGTCCAACAAAAAAAAGAACACAAAAGCTGCTTGTTCAGCTGTAGTGCTCCACTTTTAAAGCTATTGTATGGCTGCCTTTATTTCAATGACACATGCTGCCTGTCAGAAGGTGATAGTCTCTGTCATATTTATTGAAAGGCACTTTGGTACTAAGCAGCCTTAAGTAGCTAACTAAAGACTGTGAAATAAATCATGTACGACATTATAAGGCACAAAAAATGGTTCTCAAAGTAGTAACCAACCAGTGACCCTACCATGCACAATTTTTAGTGACACAAAATGCACAGAAAAATATCGACTTACAGGGCTGAGGCATCAAAAATTTTGCATGTCACAAATTTGGAATGCCAAAAGTCACCCTTCCCAGGAGTTGTATTTGATTTTGCGGGGTTTTTTGATAACTGAAAAGGTATAGAAACTTTCAAGTGAGAAGCTTTCTGCTAGCTATGCCTTTTGAAGGACTCATGAGACTTATTTAATCTAACAGTTTCTGCATCTGATTAACTCTGTTTTTTAAGTGTTCCTGACTACTGATCAAAACAGGCAATAAATTATGTTTTGTTTCAGAAGTACTTATTTACTGTTCCTTTTCTGGAGGTAATCTTCTAATGCATTATTTTTTACGCAGCAATAAAGTAACATTTAATACTGGTATGCCACCACAAATTTACATCACAGAAAAGTGTGTACAAAAGATGGGAGTGCAGAGATGTCCAAGCTCACTTTCAGCCAACTACAAGAAGCCATCCTGCTGTATGGCCATGGAGGAACGTATCAGCTTATTTTTACGGAAAACTTCCGTCTTTCCTCACCAAGATTTCTTCCAGGGGTCACACATTCTTATACAGGTATTTCAGTACCTCTACATTGTACTGAATGTGCAGGTTACAGTTACACACCTCTGGCCCTGACTCAATTTAACAAGACTTGATTTGGCAGCATTTGCCATGTGTCTGCTACTATAAACATGGAAACTGGATTCCTTTTTTGCTTAGAGATACCTCTTAGGCAATCCTGGTACCTGGATCACACACACAAATAAGGTTTATAAACACACCAAGCACTGTTATTGTTCCTTCCAATATTTATGGCAAAGCAAACTTGCAGGTATGTGGCTTGACTCTACGACAGAATAGCAACACCTATCCAAGCAGAGCTTGGCTGGAGGAGGAGGATTTGAAGAAGGTCGAGGAGGGCTGGTAGGGGTAAGCACAGAGGTTGAACTGAAGACCAATAACAAGCTGTTGAAGAACTTGAAATTAACATAAGTCACCAGAATCAAATTGCTGTGAGATGTGCTGGAGCACTTCTCCTATGAAGACAGGTTGAGAGAGCTGGGGATTGTTCAGCATGGAGAAGGCTCCAGGGACACCTTATAGAGGCCTTCCAGTACCTGAAGCTAGGAAGGGAATTTTTAGAAGGGCACGTAGTGATAGGACAAGGGGGAATGGTTTTAAATTGGAAGGGGGTAGATTTAGATTGGATACTAGGACAAAAATCTTCCCTACAAAGGTGGCGAGGCAGTGGAACAGGCTGCCCAGGGAGGTGGTGGCTGCCCCCTCCCTGGAAGTGTTCAAGGCCAGGTTGGATGGGGCTTTGGGCAATCTGGTTTCGTGAGAGGTGTCCCTGACCACGGCAATGGGGGTGGAACTTGATGATCTTTAAGGTCCCTTCCAACTCTAACCATTCTATGATTCTCTAAGAGTGCTGCCCAGTTTTCTCTGCTGGGAGGTAGATAGCAATGTTTGACACATACTGAAGCATAGAAATATTACGTCTTCAAATTATGCAAAGAGAAAATAGGTGGGTCTAAGGAAAAACCAGATGAAAGCTTAATGTACTGTCTGTACTACCTAACAGTTTTCATCATAAATTCCATTTCTTATTCCTAAAGACTCCATTATCATGAGACTAAACAACTCCATTTCTGTAAAGCAATCAAAAGCATCCTCCAATTAATAACCTGTGTATTTTGTGGTTAAGAACTTGGAATTTTAAACCTGGACAAGAAATTACCTAGAATGCTTGCTGCTGACAATTGCTTTGCTTCATGCTATTTTTTTGATGTTGTAGCTGTGTGGTAAATAGTCCTCTCCTGTGAAACTTTGGTGTTTCAAAAGTATTTCTTCCCTACACTAGAATCAACCCCAGAAGTTTCAAAGTTTTTCCACATAATAGCAAGGAAGAGAGACTCCAGAGCAGCAAAAAGGCATCACTGTCAGTGCCTTTACTTTCAAGTGAGAGCAGGGACTTCAAGCTTAGTCTTCTGCAACCAAGTCACAGTGCCTCCTTCATATTTCATATTTTTATTAATTTTTTTCTTTCTTCTTCTTTCCTAGTAAAAGTGTTCATGAATTAGCATTTCCAGCTAAAAAATAAAGAAATAATTTTATCACTCCCTAAAGTTTTTCTAGAAACAAAACGGAAAAATAACCATGCACTTTGCTTGTTCTTACCACACCAAGCAAAACCAAGTATGTCAAAAAACAAACCTTTCCTTGTTAAAAAATGTATTTATCTTAAACTACTTGAGAATATTAATCTAATCTATTCCAAGGTGTGAGTATAAGGATTCAAATAAATGAATTGTATGTTCTATGAAATATTCAAATAAATCAACATACTATTAACAACTACTCTAAATTCTAGATTAAATTGGAAGTGAAGAAATCAGGCTAACATTATTAGCCAAAGAATTTTTACCACTCATACGAATTTAAATTATTTAAGCCAGTTTCAACATTTGAAGAACTTTCCTACTCTCAAGGGAGATATTAAACATATACGTCAGTAATTCACAGATTGCTGCTGCTGCTAGTCATCAGAATCTGGCTTTAATTCCACCCTGTTAAAATTTCTCTTCAAATCAAGAGCGTTTACTTCACTAAAAACATCTCAAAATCAAACAGAGAAGATATAATATTATTAATGACAATCTAAAATGATACCTTTCCATTAGGACCTGAGGAAGGGAGGTACCTGATTATCCAAATTATCTGGAGAGCAAACTGTGAGCTAATTTACATGGTAGTAATGAGCACATAGCTTTCATATGACTTCCTGAATCATTTGCACACTGAACTGATCAAACCTGGAGTCTAGAGAGCAAAGAATATGACACTGCTGGGAAAAGGAAACAGTCCAAGCAAAAGGAGGTAATAATAAACATTTGGATGCAATTTACATGGGTGTGAGGAAAAAAACCAGGGTCATACTGTGGCAGAGGGTTCAGTAATCTTCACTTCCCACCCTTCATACACTGTAGGGCTACTGTAATGCTGTGCTGTTCCCAGAAGAAACAGAAGATGAGGTAGTGGTCTTGCCATTTCAGCCTGTGTTAGGCAAGGCTCTCGTTTGTTGTCTCCTCTTGAATGATAGTTTGGTTTCAGAATGGCCAGCAGAAGATGTTAGATTGTTAATCTGTCCTTTCATTCTCCCCAGCTATTAATCAGATAGGCAGGGACTTGCTCTTCTGTTCTCTCCAAAATTCAGTTGCCAACTGCAGATGGGATTTAAGTGCTACACGTCTCTCTTGAGTAAAGAGGGGCTTTATACTCACGGTCACTATGAATGGCCAAAGAGCTTTCAAGGAATGCAAAGCGATCCCATTGCTATGTAAGAATTAATTTGCAGTTGTATTTATTGAACAGCAGGGTAAGTAATTCCTCTTCTTTCTTGAAATGAGACCAGGTGTGACCTAGTATTTAGCAGAACCATGTTACTTTTACACCAGATGGAGAGCTGGCCTGACAACTTTTATTTCATGTAGAGAGTCAGATACACATGTTAACATATCCCACTGATTTGTTCTTCTCTATAAAAAAACTGTGGGTTTTTTTTCTAGAAGCTCCTGTTCTACAAATAATCTGGAACTTTCTGAAATGTGAGGCAAGTAACACTGTCTCGAGTAGTCTTCTAAACCTGTGTGTGATTACACATTTTAATTATGTGGATTTAACCCCATGTCTCTAAAAGAACCAATAAAAATGCTTAATTAGACACTTCTGCTTGCATTAAAAAATTCTTATAGCTGTTTCTCTGAGAGGGTCTTCAACCTTCCTTCTTTGGAGAAAGGACTTAAATTTTGGCAGGATGCTTTTTACTGTCACTATGCAGCCTCACCCTGTTTGGACAAGCTATAAACTTCTGACAAAAATCAAGACTTTGCACGTGCTCGATGAAAGCTTGTTAGAGGGTATCAAGCAACATTCTTTATGGAGTCTGTTTTCACATTTTGTCTTCCAGAGCTCAACAGAGCTTTTTCCTTGCAACAGCTCCTTATGGCTGCCAGAAACAATTATGGCACTGGGCACTGGAACAGAAAAGAGGCAAACAGCCTTCCTGTGTTCTCAATGTTCCTCTTGTTACACACACTGCTCAGAGAAAGAATCACCCAGGTTGGAAGACACAGTGCGCATAAAAAAGTGAGTGAAAAGTGGATGGGAAGGCCTGACAGGAGAAAAAGGACTAGCAGAAAATATTGCTGGCTGTGTAAGATACGCTAATTAAAAAGGGCAGAAGGAGCAAGTTGGTAGGAAAAGTGCAAAAAAATTAATTAGTACACCTAATGATAAGTTAGTACCACTAAGTACAACTGCTTCCCACAAGAACCTGGAATAGGACGCACAGTTCTCAATTTTCAACATTCCTCTGCTGTAGGTACATGGTTGGGAAGTCACTGCTAAATTGCATGCATCTTCTCCATGCTGTGAGCAGCCCACCAAAGAGATGGTAGCTTATGGCTGTGGCCAAATACTTCATTTGGAGACATGGAAGGGTCTGTGCTACAGGTCTGTAATATTATCAAGGCGGTAGTCTGTGTAGCTCCACCTAACAACAGTTCCATCTTTCAGGAAGGTCTTTGTTCACTGCAGCCTACACTGTAAAATAGGACAGCACATTAAAATGGGAATATAGTATGAAATGTGCTGCAAAGTCTTACCCAAAATTTAAACATACCAGCAGTAAGTTTACCTGTGCGATCTTCAATTGTTCCCTGCATGAATAATGATCATAAATCATAATTTTACGTTAATATATGCGTCCTGGGTGCCTACTTCATACAATGGTTAGGAAGTGTGGTGTTTAGGGAACGATTAAGGCTTAGGTTTTGAATAAGGATGTTGTCATTAGAATTCTGTCTTTTTCTCCAGAAGGTGGACTGTGCCCTGGATGGACTAAGCAAAATCAAAGACTGGTATTCTCTTCTGAATGAGAATTTAAAAGCCTGTGTTGGGCTGAACAGGACATCCAGAAAGAAGGATCAGCACCGTAGCCACTGAGGGAGTAGACTGTGTCAAGAGAAAGGTGAGGTAAGAGAAAGTGAGGTCTCACTAATGCTGCTTTACTGGAACTGTGTTCTGCCTCTGAAGTCTGCCAGGAGACCTGAGTTCTTACAACAGCAACATAAGTCAAGAAGTGCTTTCTTTTTCACACTTCAAGCTCTATAAGCATATCCCAAACACGTGAGGAATCAGGCTTTAAGTCTTCTGCATTCTGAGGAGTAGACATTTTTGAAAAAACAGAATTTGCTCCCTCACTGTTTCAAGTACACAGGTATTTTTGTGAGGGCATAGAAAATAGCTCATTTTACAAAATTAAGTATTCCTTGCTTGCAGGGAATCAATTTAATATAGCAATAATTGCATAGAAAATCCACATGGAAATTAGTTATTCAAAGCAGGGTTTGACTAGAGGTCACTAACAAAGCAAAAGGGGAAAACACTGATTATGCAACCACAAAGCTATGCTGTGTTGTCAACTCAGCTGAGGTATATTTAACTAGAGCAACACAGTACCATATACGGATAGACAAGCTTGCTCTGAATGACAGACACTGCTCCCTCTGGGCCAAAGCACCCTACTGCTCAATAGGGCTGAAAGAGAAAAGATTCACAAATTAATTAAGATGAATTTATTGTCCAGAATTTCTTGATATTCCTGTAAATAACAGGTGCATCCTAGGAAGTAGGACGTGGGGCTACAGGAACCCAAAAGGACTAAAACATCCCCAGCTCCTCTGTCTATTGCTGGCACTGTCAGTTCAGAAGTAGCCAAGAGAATAGTGTCCTCCAATACTATAGCCTTTCTGTACATTTAGTTGGGAAGCAGATGAACCCTTATCTCTTTGCCTTCCACTATATTCTACTGCACCAGAAAATAAAACTACGTGTTTGACTTACACCTTGAGTAACTTTGGAGATATAGTATGGATTACAATTCTGTCTCTTTTGGAGAGCTGCAATTACATGTCATTTCCTCACAGGATTTACACTTGAAAAGCCCAACCAGCAACTGTTTTAGTCACCCTCGTTACCTGGGCAGGAGTAAATTCTGCTTATTGCAAAGAGTCCTGGATTCACAGAATGTTAAACTTACAAAGGTCTGTCTTCATGTCTGAGGATCCAATCTGTGTAAACGTTACTTACATGGCTCTTGGCTCAACTGAAGGACCACAAACGTTGTGTACTATGGAGCCACTCAACATAATCTGAAGAGAATATTTCTCTCAGTGCAGCTGCAAAATACCATAAATAGGCATTCCCTCTGATCCTTACAAAGAACAAAATCTCATACTTGGCTCAGTAAAACATCTGCTTCACTTGGGGGAGAGAATCCCCTTCATTTCTTTCCTACAACTATGACTATGTAGTAAAAGCAACATTTTAAAAAAAGGCAAATCTGATGGATGAGTCTACATTTTGCTCATCTTCTCTGTCTTCATTTATATCTGTAAAGATTACAACACCATTATGGAGAAACATTCACTCCCTACCATCAAAGAGTTAATACACACCAAGAAAAGGGACAGAACAACATGGAAATCCCAGAATTGTTGTAACCATTCTCTGTCCTACTTGCCCCAAAGGCTTTATGGATTGGAAGCTATGGAAGACTTTTTTCTTTTCTGTCAAGTGGCTACTGAACAGATTAACATGGAAACTGTTCAGGTATACACATTACAGTTATAAGGGATATACGTGCATGGTTCAATCACACATTGAGACATTTTATGCCTACTGCAACAGACAAGACTGAAGACTGAGTGCCTGTAATGGTTCAAAGTAGAGTACTGCCTGCTCTTTTTCCCCTTATTGTCTCTAATTTGCTATAAAAATTAATCATTCACATGTTAAAATAATACAACTGTAAAGAACCTGCAGTCTTCTCGAGATAAAATGTTTGGTTTATAACACAGAAAACTTTTTTTTTCTATTTTTTTCTCTTCCTTGAGACAACAGTTGAAAAAAATTAGCATATAAAACATGTTTTACTCTTCATTCTTTATGGCTAGAGCATTTTGTGCCCAGGGAGGTTGTGGAAGACCCATTCCTTGAAGCATTTAAGGCCAGGTTAGATGGGGCTTTGGGCAACCTGGTATACTAAGAACATGTAGTCCAGCCCCCTGCCATCGGCAGGGACATCTTTCACTAGACCAGGTTGCTCAAAGCCATATCCAATCTGGCCTTGAACCCTGCCAGAGATGAAACATCCTCACCTTCTCTGAGGAACCTGTTCCAGTGTCTCACCACCCTCACAGTAAATAATTTCTTCCTTATGCCCAATCTAAATCCATTCTTTTTCCATTTATAACTATTACCCCTTGTCCTGTCGCTACAGGCCCTGATAAAAGTGTCTGTCTTTGTTATAAGCCCCCTTTTAAGTACTGAAAGGATGCAATAAGGTCTCTCTGGAGTCTTCTCTTCTTCATGCTGAACAACCCCAACTCTCTCTGCCTTTCTTTGTAGGAGAGGTGTTCGAGCTCTTCAGTATTTTTTGCAGCCCTCCTCTGGACCTGCTCTCACAGGTCCATGTCCTTCTTGTACTGGGGACCCCAGAACTGGATGCTGTACTCCAGGTGGGGTCTCACAAAACTGGAGTATCAGCACCCTCAACTTACTGGCCATGCTTCTTTGTACACAGCCCAGGATACAACTGGCTTTCTGGGCTACAAACGCATCATTAGCTCATATTTAATTCTGCATCAACCAGCATGCCTAAGTCCTTTGCAGGGCTGCTTTCAGTCAGTTCATCACACGGTCTCTACTGATACTGAGGACAGCCCAAAACCAGGGGCAGGGCCTTGCACTTTGTTTAGTTGAGCTTTATGAGGTTCATATGGGCCAAACAATCAAATATGACAAGGTCCCTCTGAGGGACATCCTGTCCCTAGCATATCAACTGCATCACTCTGCTTTGTGTCATCCACAAACTTGCTGATGGTGCACTAAAAGCTCCTATCTAATGAAGGTATTAAATAGCAGTGGTCCCAGTACAGACCCTTGAGGGAGATCACTTGTTGCTCATTTCCACTTGGACACTGAGCCATCAACTGTCTCGATGCAGCCAGCCAATTCCTTATCCATCTACCAGTCTATTCATCAAATCCATATCTTCTGAATTTAGAGGCAAGAATGTTGTGGGGAATCATGTCAAAGGACTTACAGAAATTCAGATAGATGACACTGATATCTTTTCCCCTGCCCACTGATGCAGTTACTCCATTGCTGAAGGCTGAAAAACTGGAAAACTGGTCCTGCACAATTTGCCCATGGTGAAGACTTAGCCCTGTTGAAGCCATGTGTGCCATATCTAATCTAATTTCTGTAAACTGCTGCATACCTTGCTGATGTTTTAGTTAAAGATATGCTTTTTTTCACCTTAATTTAACACAACTCATGGTGCTCAGGGGCGTGATAGAATTTCTTAGCATTGTACTTCCATTGCACGTTCCGGCTACAAAGGTTGTGCTGGGAAACTACAGAGGATTCATTGGTATTGCTATCAGGTTTTCAGCAAGCAATATACTGTTCTAATAAACATCACTTAATCATAATCTTTGATAGGGGTGAATAGCATTTTAGAAATGCTGACAAAGCTACTAAAATGGTCTTTTATTTTAGAAATTGAGTCCCTGTAAGTATTGCAATTGAAAAGCTTGTAACATTTTTATAGGACTGTTACTCCAGTTATGCCAGTGACTGGCCAGATTCTACTGGTGGCTGTAATTTCACTAAATCAGGGTAAGAATATTGAGAATAAATTTCTCTAAGAAAACATGAATACAAATCTCAAAATCTAGACAACAACTTTGGTTGCTGTCACCAATAAATGATATGTTCCTCCAGCTGAGCCCTTTCAACCAAGGAAGAATTTAATCAGTATGAACCATATCCTCTTTCAAACCCATTGGCTTCCTAGCACTTCATTGTCTTACACAGATAGTTTTGCATCCTGCTTGAAATACTTTAAGGAATACTGTGTGCCTGGTATCCTCAGGAAGCTGGCTCTGCTGCCATTTTCACTGCTCCTGGTTTTTCCTTGTAGAATAATCATTGCTTGTTCTCAGTGCTGTGCTACTTTTTCCTGGTTTTCAACCTGCTCCAAGTATTTCATGCAGGTCTTTACTGCCTCTGATTCACCATCTTTTCACACTTCATCTATGACTGCATAGTTTCCTCATCTTATTTTTGTATTTATTTCTTTCCCTAGCCTCTCCTTATCCTCCCGTGCCATTTATTTCTCCATGAACATTTCCAGAGACACGCACCCTACAACTGTTTAATAGGTATATTCAATAACTATGTTTTACCTCTACTTAAGTTTTATCTATTTTCAAATGTGCTGTCACAGAGTCCTACAATGCTGCTGCCCATAATTTTAAAGTAAAATTCAGTTTCACTAATGAATAATTATCTATAAATAATCAGACTTTTTCTGTTGCTATTTCTGTTTGATGTTTCCAATGAATTGTTTATCCCTGAACAAAAGTTTTCTCTGAAAGTTATCCTTGTCTCAATTCCTTCAGCTGCTCTCTTCATTTCCTCTTTTCTATCATCATTAGTCATCCCCAGATATGAGACAACATTAGGGAAGAGAAAGGAAAACAAAGAGGGGTATAGGATAGTGCAGTAAGTGAACAGAGCAGAAAGGAAAGAGAAAAGACAGACTGAATGGTACAGGGAGAAAATGGGGGGTGGGGAGCCAAAGGAAGATCAGTGTGAAAAAAAGAGCCGAGTATGGAAGGGGAACAGAAGGAAAAGGAAAGAAATACTTGCAGAAAACACTGTAACTATAGATAGTATAAACAGTAGACAATAAAAAAAAAACCAAAACAAAAAAGACCCAGAGGAGACAGAAAACAAAGGAGAATAATCAAGACCCCAAAAAAAGCCTCAAGGAGATGATCTGTATCAGAAATAAGGCGTGTTTTTAACCAAAATTGGAGATGCACAGTATCACAGGCAATGCTACACACCAGTGTACAGGGCCTAGGACAATAAACAGAAGAAATATTTTAAAATAAATGAGCACAGAGTGAATAGAGCAGTTGTGCTGCTGTACACTCTAAACAGGAAAGGAGTTGTAAGTTATGAACATTAATCTGGTGTTTCTCTACAATTTAAAAGGTAAGCAGAATACTAAAAGGCATTAGCATAAAACTAAGATGTTGTGTTATGGTGGGGCTTTTTCTACTATGTGCTCTTTGATAACTTTATGTGCTGCAGTATATTGAATAAGGACACTAAAATTGGCAGAGCTCTGCTGTCATCACACAATGATATATGGTAACAGTAAATGTACACCTGCGTATATTGCTCCCGATGGCTTATTTGAGCTTTTTGCCAAGCTGCAGTTTGCCCCATTCCTGCTCTAAACATTGCAAATATTTTTAATGGAAGTGGAATACATGTCAAAAGATGTGATACTATTGTTTTATGAGGCACTGGTTAGACCTCATGCTTAGCTGGGCTCATTTTGCTACAGAAAGGCTGTTATTGTACACCGTAATGCAGTACATGGGATAAATTCAGCTTCTGAGATAGTTCCTTGTGAGGAACTGCATGTTGGCAAACACCCTGATTTCAAGAGAGGCACCTATGTGCATCTGAAGGTAGAATACTCTCCACCAAAAAAATGCAAAGTAGCCAAATGAAGTCCTTTGAAATTATATTGTCAATTTGACAAAATATGCTATTAGGGTGCTCTCAATGCATTGTATTGGTTAATACCATTATGCTCATCTTGTGTAAGGGAAAAGTACAATGACCTGACAGACGGCACTTATGGAAGTCAGGTGTAAAGCCAGCAATGATACCATGAGTTAGTAACATTCAGCTTCGTTGAAGATGATTTAAAAGCAGTAATTAGCTCCAACTGTCCCAGGGCTTAGGCACAGTTTTGCTTTCATTCTATTATCAACCTAACCAGGAAAAAAACCAGTAGCCTAGCTTTTTGAGGGACAGGTGCTAGCTTCCACTTGTAGCGTCCTCTCTGAAGACTGTTTTGAAAGGACAGCTAGCCCCTCTAGACACCTGGCTGCACTCGGGAAAAGGGATGTCTAGTGCCAATATCTTTTCCTGGGTGGACATGGCACAACAGTTGGGCTTTAAGCATGGTCGTGTATCTGAGCAATAGGTAACATTTGCTTGTGAGGGCAGTGTATGCCCTTACAGGCATTTTCTAGCTCCTCCTTGGCAAATGCAGCAGGCCAGATGGAACTGTTCCTTGGGCTGCCAGTTGGACCACCCTGGTTTGTACCAAACAGGATTTTTAAAAACCCAAGGGGATGGAAAAAGTCTGAAAATTAGCAACTAAAAATAAACAGGAAACGAAGGCAGAACTGTTTCACATGAAGTGCTGTAAGTACTTGAAATAGAATTGTCCAGTTAAAATTATCAAAATTATGAATTATAGTAAAAACACTGAGGACAGTGAAAATAATGCCAGGGCGGAAGGGAAATGAAGAGTTGTATTTAAACAAAAAAACCCTAAACAACCACAGCTACAACACTATCACTAGAACCACACATGGGTATCTTCAATGTAAGGTAAAGGAATATGTCCAGAAGTAAGGGATTTTGCAGGTCTGAAACATGTTAACTTTAACAAGGTTCCTGTAACCTCCTTTGGAATTCCGTATTTGTTGCATCAGCTATGGTCTGTAGCTTGAATTTTTTTTTTCATTTAAGGAATAGCTTTGAGATATTAAGACTCAGGCCAAGTACATAATGGAAGTTTGTATTCTGTCATTTGTGCTGCACAAGCATGAGCAATTAGAAAAAATTACTGTGCAATAACAACACCACTTTACTAATTATCCAGAATCAGGTCTTAATATTTAATGCAGATTTTTTTTTTCCAGATGGATATATGGTGCTGACAGCCTGTGAGGACACATTATTTTCAGTATGCATTGTTCAATGGAAATATAAGGCCACAGAGAAACAGCACCACCTACAATTTGTTTTAAAACAAATTTAAAGCTGGAAAAGTCAGAAGGCTCGCTTGAAAATTACAGGTCACAATGCTCTACTGCCAAGATAAAACCTAGATAATTTACACATGATCTTTTCCTTCTGCAGGTTCTGTTACTGCGAAGAGCTATGAAACTGCTTTCTGACCATTCTGTTTAACACTCACACCAACAAAATATAATACAGAAAATAAAGTGTGAAGACACATTATTACATAATGTATCATGTCTACTAATCTTGTGATACTGAGTAAAATACAGAAATATGCAATTCCTTTTGGTATTTCATCTGAGACCTAAAGACACTAAGGGCTGTGTTTTCTAATTTTGGAGTTTGACACAAACGCGGGCACTGGAGCACTTTTGTTGTCTAAACAGTTCCCCCAAAAAATTTAAACACAGTGAAGCGCAACCAAGCCTTATCAGATAGATTATTAAGTAGGACTTGCTAGGATACTTCAACAGCTAACCAAAACAACATGCAGCACATGTTTGTGCAGCAGACTGGGAGCCTTAAGAAGTCTTCCTGTTCTGCAAGGTGAATTCCAACACTTGGTTCTGGGGAGGGACACAACAATGACAACAACAACCACCACCAACAGAAATACTCCCTTTCCTGCAGGATGCACAGGATGCTAAGCATCCAGGACAGCAAACCGCAGAAGTATCGCTTCAGAGGTCTCTGGATTTGGAGAACTCTCCCTACAGTTAAGACCAGCAACATGGTCAGAATCTTAGGTATTTCCACAGCAACTCTGAGTCAGTACTTTTTTAGGCAGCTGTCTCTGAAGCAACACCTCAGAAATGGTCTTTCAGTGACAGTACTGTGTACCAAAGCTCTTAAGTTTGCAGGTGAAACGCACTAGGTTTTTCTTGGGTTCTTTGCTTTGTTTTGCTGGGTTTGTTAAGTCTCAGTGCTACAGGTATAACCTGAAAATGTTACTATATTTTTTCTGGTTTACTCTGCCTTACTAGTAGCAACAGTATTTCTGTATTTGGAATTTAAAGTAATGAAGAGAAGACAGTAATTCAATACAAGAGAAGCTGGTTAGCAAAGAGGACATTATAAGACCATCTAAGACGATGGGTACAAATGGCATCCTGATTTAGCTGGCAGGCCATCATCTTTTCTTTTGCTAGGAAAGTGTCACTCACTTTAGTGTTGTAAAGCAAAAGTACACAAGATGGAGCACAAATCAATTTGTTATTGTTTCATGGGCATGTTTTTTGCCTTTCAAAGAAAATACTACAGAAGGTCTTTACAGAAAGACCTCGGGCAGATTCTTAGGTAACAGAAATTACCATAACTGAGATCAACAGAGACATGACAGTTTCTAAAAGCTTGGTGAGCCTCCTCTTCATTTTTATGAGTGGGTCTTGAATGTGGTCAGAAGAGGATCACAGAAAGTCCCATCACAGAATTTCCAAGCCACAGACATCAGGGACAAAAATCTGCCTCTGCTACAGGTTTTTGCAAATGTTCTAGTGCTTTTAATGAAGCTCAACTATTTTTGCTTCTTTAATTGTTAGAGCATGGAAACACTTCAAGAGATGTTTAATTCTTCTGTAACACAAATTTTCAGTCCCAGAGAACTAATGGGCTATATTTTTCTTTCCTAAATTTAAAATTTACATTAAGACCAAGAGAATCAGTAAGTAATGAATCCACCAATTAATTTAAAATTCCCCCTCTCTTTTTTTTTTTCCCCATAACGTGCAATCTTAATGCATTTTCTTGCTTGAAGTACTCATAGGACAAAACAAGGAAATCATCAGTCTGAGTTCAACAACTCTCAACTGCAACTTACAGATATTTAATAACAGAAAGGTGCCAAGGCCGAAGTTTTGCAGACTCAACTCGGATCAATGTGATCAAATGCTGAGCTCCTTTACTGAAACACACACACGGCTTATATAGGTTTCTCTATCAGTGCACGAGTTTCATGACATTGCTATTGGTTAGATGCTCTGTTCACCCGCCTTACATGCAGCTCACTACTGCGAATAATTGGTTAAGACTACACAGTCACGTTGTTCCTTTTTAA
Source organism: Laterallus jamaicensis coturniculus (assembly GCA_022605575.1). NCBI lineage: Eukaryota > Metazoa > Chordata > Aves > Gruiformes > Rallidae > Laterallus > Laterallus jamaicensis. Next base: position 13,244,590 of record JAKCOX010000005.1, read on the forward strand.
GGCAGTTGTTAACATTCTTGCAGTTTCTTACCTTATGGCTTTTCTTACAAGCTCCTGTTCTCAGACATCTGCTCTCCTGTTACTGCATATTGACATGTCTCTGCTAACTTCCCCAGGCCTGATTATATGGCGGTCAGAAATAAATCTGGATGGGCCACAAAACCCATTCCTCTCAAAATGCTTTGCTACAGAAAGGAGCACACATTTTCTCCATATACAGCACTACTCCAAAAAATATTCCTTCTACAATCTCTATTACACAGTGGTTTCTTTAAAATTTACTCTAATATGTGAATTAGATGACAAAATCAAACACAAGTTGTCACTAGAGATATGTTAAACCAACATAAATAATAAAGTTTCTTAAATTAATTGCATTCCGATTTCTACCTCATTATGTGTCTCACTCCAGCATGATCACTGTAGCCAGTGAATTTCCAAAAGCTAGGTGATTCAGACATGCAGCCACCAGCCACGTGAAAATAAAATGAATGTTGATGCACACCGTACCAGAAAATCAATACAGATCCTGCCAGTAGTGCTCTGTAGCAATATCCATATTTTTTAGTATCAACTGAAGTTTTTTAGTGAAAACTAATTACCCATTCTCAGTATGAAACATCGATGGAGCTGGCGGTGGAATCATACTTGGGTTGCAGTACTCGTCACCATCTCAGCCAAAATTCACACAGCCAAGGGTGGTGTTGGCTACCTGTAAAACAGTGATATCATCATTTCCAGTTGTCTCCTTTCTAAAGCTATGTAAACAAAATCAGAGTATCAACCACTACGGCTCTTTGCAAAATATCAACCACTATGGCTCTTTGCAAAACTGTATTTCCACGAGCAAAGCAAATTCAAGAAACTGCACCCCAGAGTATTAGACATGTTTGGAGAATTTAAAACTCTATCTAGGAAAGAGAAGGATTTCTTATCATTCCCCTGAACAGGAATATTTGAGTATTCATACACTTCTAACACATACTGATCCAAGAGAGTCTCAGTTCTTTTCCATCAGGTCAATATTTGAGTATTCATACACTTCTAACACATACTGATCCAAGAGAGTCTCAGTTCTTTTCCATCAGGTCAATAATCAATATTTCACAATGTTTATGAATATGCAGACGCATAAAACATTATGTCTATAAGATGAAGCATAAGATATCTCTATTTTTGTTGCTTTATGTTAAAAGAGTCATTCAAAGCACTTGATACCAACGAAGAATGCCTGTCACATACAATAATTTAATAATATAAACTGCAGTGCTACAGTTCCATTCTAGCTTGTGCATCGCCATACACAATGACTACGTAAGAAAAATTCCCAATAGCAAACAGTACTTTGCACTTATGAAGTACTTTGCAATATTCCTCAAGCAAGCATGTAAGTATTGTGAGCACAGTACAAGTAAGGTCACTGAAACAGACATCTTTCTCTAAGAAAGATTTTAAAGATCTATCGTTTCTCCCATAAGAACCAGAATTCAATGGTTTCTGTTTCAGAGCTGACCACAGACCATGGCTTCCTCGATTGTTCAAAGGTTTACTGGTACATAAATTAGTTTTATTGTCTGAAAATACTTTGTATTTATGTACTATTAATAACCTAAGTATAAAACCAAACATAAGCATGTAAGTAAACAAATCCTGATACCTAGCTAGCTAGCATCTCTCCACCCAAAGAAATAAAGTATCAAGGTGGTAGGTATAATGCTGAAGTTCTGGCCCAGACCAGAAGGATGTACATAATAATGGGATGATCAAGAGGGAACTGACACATCCTGAGGAATCTGTTCAGTGGGCTCTAGATCATGATACAATGGAAAGGATAAAGCATACCTGAAAGAATCTTGATTTCATTATTCATTCTTTTCCTTTTCTATCATTATTATCCTTTGCCCCCAAAAAATTTCAGTGCTAACTTAATTTTAATTTTATTCATATTTTTGTATTTTCTTCATATAAACAGATTTTTACTTAGCTCTACCCATCAATGGGTGAACTGCTGCCTTTGTTGAGAAAGGATGTTAAAACATCATAATTAACCCATTTAAATGTAACATCTTTTCAGAATTTCATCTCATCCTAACAGTTGAAGGTAGGTGGATCTCAAGACACAGTGCAGAATCCTATTTGAGAAATCTCTACATTCAGGATTGGTAAGAAAGAAGCACAGGACTGCTTCCCCATCAAGTTATTTTTCTAGAAATGTCCTGTTTGTGTCCTAAATGACTCCCTCCCTGTAGGAAACCAGGAAGTCACTCATAATTACTATGTTACCTGCTTGAAATTATGTTTTTAACATCATGTTAAAAATTATTAATAAAACTTTTTAAAACTCTGTCTCCTACCCGTAATTACTGGAAACTTTAGAATTATTACCTGTCCACTCAGCTCTGTCAAAACAATTTAAATTTGCAGACTTCCAGACTAGTTCATTGATTTCTTGGTACAACAGCACTCTTAGGAAGATACAGCTGTCACTCAGAAGTGTTTCCCAAAGTTTTGTCCGTACAGATTACCTACTCCTGAGACATACAAGTGCCCTTGATGTTAAAGTTCAAACCCTTTGGAGAGCCATGCTTGGTGGAGCGATACACAAGCCTCCCAGAAGAACTGAACATTCGGTGTGAGGTTATATAAAAAAACACAGGCCCAGGGAGAACAGCCCACACAGTCCCTCTGCTCCTTCAAGCTGCCAGAGGCAGAAGAATCAAATGACTTCAAGGCCTTCCTCCATTACATATATTCAGATAAGTTTATCAACAGCTCCACTGAAAGCACAGTGCTAGCATCTTGGACTTTAGGGGGAATTAAAAAAAGACCAATAAAAAAAGACCAATAAAAAAAGACCAAAAAAAAAAGACTGCTGGAACAAAGTATTCCCTTGTGAACAGCAAACTGACCCGTAAGTTCCAAAAAAAGTGTCAAATGGTAGTAGAAACTCATCTGACTCACACCCATACTGGACTGATTTGCTAGCAAAATTCAACAGCTAGTCCATGATATACATATTGTCCTGCAAACAATGTATTTTGATATTAAAAATCATTAAGTAGCATTATTCCAGTGGATAGATCTGAAAAAAATTGATCCTTATTATCAGCCTTTATGGAAGTCAACACTTCACCCATTGATCACTGTACCCTATCTGAGCGGTGACCTACACGTACTAATCTTGTCCCAGGCATAGAAAGTAATCTCCAACTTCGCACCATCCCTGGAATACTATACATCTTGTTTTAAATAATCATTTAGGCCCTACTCTAAAAATTATATGGTGGGTAGGAAAGGTTAAAGTGCTGGAATCATGACCACTTTAAGTCACACTTTTGCCAGAATCAGAACCGAACCTCTGCAGCAAGGGTTAAGTGCAGTCTGTTTACCTCATTCAAACAACATTGAATCTGCAGTGACCATTCCTTGGGAAATTAGGGATTCCCTCACATCTGCAACAAATTACCTGGAGCAGTACAGCTCATCCTTAAAGTTCATTTGATATTGATTGTAATACATGCCTTAAGGTAAGGATGGAGTGCTTAATCACTTGAATATACACAGAATTTCAAATACTGTAGAAGCCAGGCTGCATATGAAAGTTCCGGGATTGAGGACAACTCACCTGGAGATCAGGGCCGTTATTGTTCGGATCTCACCACAGGCAGACCACATTCATAAAGGGAAAACCACTATCTTTTCTAACAGGGCAACATACCATAGACTAGAAGTTTTCTGTTAGAGCTGTCCAGGAACAGATGGTTCCAGCATCTGCTATTGCGCCTCCTTATCCAGGATTATTTATTTATTTATTTATTTAATAAAATATGGTTTGGCCTTAAGTTCAGTCAAAGTTCATCTGGCATCCACATCAGTTTACATCTTTATCCAAGGATGTTCTTTGTTCCTGAATCTTACAGGCAAATAAAAGAAATGCTTCACACGTTGCCACCTGTGCGTGAACCTGCAACCTACTGATTTCTCAACAAGGTCAATGGACTCTGCATCTCAAGGTTTAAAATGTACTTAGCCCAATCTGTCTTTGAAGACCATATTCCTGGCAAAATAATAGCCTGCAGAACCTAGGAGTCCCAAAACCTGACAGTCTGAGAGTGCTCCATGAGAATAAACTATGTTATGGAGCACATCCATAACTCCAAGCCTAACCTGTGTCTACATTCCATTTTAATTAGAGTGAAGCTGAGCACCACTTTTTAGTTAAAGGTAGACTACTGTAAATAATCTAAGATCCACATGCTTGAAATGTGCTGTGCATCGTGGGAGGGTGAGCAGGCCAAACTCAGTCACTTCAATGATGGGTTCCCGAAGCACAGCCTCTGCAAGAGCTAGCTGTTTGCAAAATCACCTGGCTTCTTCCAACTTTTTCCGTGCGTGATTGGGAGTCAGACTATGGCTATAATCCTCTCTAGTCTGATCTCATTCAGTCAGGATTCAGGCTGCTAACACAATGCACCCAATGGCCCTTCAGGCACACAAAGTAGAAAAAGTTACTAAAGGTAAAATTTGCCACTGCAGGTCAATGCAGGCTAAAAAGACACTTCAAAAGGATGGCAGACACCATGTGTGCATTACACCAGCACAGAGAGGACAGCCTAGAAGTGAACGTGAGCCTGCAGAAGCATGTGTCGTGCCAGATACATGAGGCAGCTTTCGGCACAATTCCGAAGTCATTTAACACTGTCCGAAACAACTGATTTTGATCATGCTGCCAGCATGTGTCTGAGAACCATCGCTAGGTACACCTTTATATGCCAGGGAGCTTGGTAATTCTGAGAACAGCTAGTTGAGGAGAGTACAGCTTTGAGTTGAACTCCCTACTTCGTGAAAGATAAACTGTGGTACTTAGATGCAGCTTTCTGAAAGGTACATGGCACCCATGAATGAATCACATGTTGTTCTAGGAAAATGTATGACAATGGTTGCTGACTCCACCATTATTTTCCACCTGTGGGATCAAAGTTTTTTCACTGTTCACAAAGTATCCTCGAACAGCACCGCTCATATAGCATATACGCTCTATAGGCAGCAATGCTGTATGTGGTGCCTTCGGCAAACCTTACATGAAAGCTGCTACGCTGAATTTCCCCAAGCTCCCATATCAAATACAAATTGGCTCACGCGGATTTACGTAACAGAGTGAAACGCACACGCACTGCAACACCGGGTTCCACAGATTTTCTCTATCTGACATCCCAGCCGCTGAGCAGCTCAGAGCAGAGCTGCATGACTGCTTAGTTTTGACACTGCCGGGCTGCCATTTCCATCTTAGCAGGCAACAAAGAATACGAGGTACATACATTCAGGCCCATTCTTTAGCTCTGGCATGCACAGTGTCACTTATTCAGAAAGGCTTTTATTCCTTTGATAACCTTAATAAGCATTTCAGTTTCCTTGATGGCATCTTACACAAATTGTTCCTGCAGCAAGTTAAGAATACTTCAAACACTGGAGCATGGGCTAGCATACACGTGGCTGGTAAACTGCAGCAGGCAGTGGGATTACTACAGTCCCTGGTAAGAGAGAAAGGTTTTCCCACAGCAGCTTCCCTTGTCTCTTTGTGACACACATAAATAGAGAGATGCTGTTGAGGTGAATTACAGCAGGTTGTGAAAGTATGCAGACCATAGGCAAGAGGGCCTCTGGAGTCTTCATTCCTTCACAAAAATTGTTTGCTTTATCGGCCTTCTAGTTAGCCTAGCCTGTGCTGCAAAACTGAACACACGTAATTGAAGGTTCGTGTTAGCAGCTGACGTGATGTGCTAAAATAATGCGTAGTTCATATTCCCTGATGGGCCAATCAAGTGGAGCTAATATCAGCCCAATACTGCCTTTGTACCTGGACGGGACTCAGGGCTTTTTGAAGTCATGTTTAGAGAGTAGACACATTAGTTTACAGCCCCAAATGGTCCAGGTGGCTTCAGCTGGTTTAGAGGATTTCTAAGAGCCATGGGGAACTCTGTGGTAAAGACATACCCTAAAAACCTCTCTGTGACTGTCTGGGCACCTATTTTCCCATAAAAAAATATCTTAACAAGTCCTGTTCATTCATGTTATACCAGCTTTCACACCTCGTATTTGTGGTATGCAAAGACAAGCAACATGTTATTCTCCACCCAGTGAAATGATGTGAGCTATAGTATAGGGGGGATAGAACCAATCCAAAATGTTCTGGCCAAACTGAAAGATTCTGCTACATCACAAACAGAAATATAAGCAAAAAATATAATAGTTTTATAAACTTCTGACTAACCACAAGATGCTTTAATGAAACTATTTCAGCAGTTTTCCTTCTTCATTACCAGAGGAGTTGCTACAGCAAAGGGACTTGCAGAGTTCACAGCTGTGGGGAACTCCTGCCATAAAGACTGTCCTGGAGTCAGGGTTTCCTGATATTCCAGTTCTCTGCCTTGAAGCCACAGGAACCCTAGCCCCAGTGATGCAGCAGAGAGCCAGAACAAACTCTCAACTTCACTTCTAATGGGACTCTCAGGACAGTTGGGCTCTCACCCAAAAAAAGCCAGAAGCACGGGAGCTCAGACTGCCAAACCCTGAGGTTCCTGCCCAAGCCCTCATTCCAAATTTCCAGATCGCTGGGTCTCTGTCCATTTAGCTGACAGAAAACAGGAGATGGGACCTTTAAGCTTCAGGAGCCACAGCTCAAACAGGAGCCTCAAAGCTTGCACTCTCAAGCTCAGTTTTGTTTCAGAGTAATTTAAATAAACTATTTTAGAAAGATTTTTGTGCTTCCTAAATGAAGCATACAAAAAATAAAATTTAAAGGCCTTTTTTCAGAGTTGAATCTAGGAATGGAAGTGTAGTTTTGAGCATCTACTGTGGAGAATCCATCACTGAGTGTTCCTCAGGTCTATGACATAGAAAGGCCCCAACGAGAATACAGAATCAGAGAACCACAGACTATCTTGAGATGGGACCCATAAGGATCACTGAATCCAATGCCCAGCTCCTTGCATGACTAACAAACAAAGTACAATCATTGGCTTCACAGCACATGCCACAATTTCAGTAGAGTGTTCAAAATAACAAGTATAATGTTACAATGGACTCGGTGAAAAGTGTATTGGCAATAAGATATGGAGAGATTTCATCCTCATGTTATCCAACAATGAAGTGGCTCTGAAGAAAAAGCTTTTTTTTCCTCTTAAAATAAATGGCAAGACAAAAGCATGTTTGAGAAGTTCCATTCAAATGCCAGCTAAAACAAACGTGGAGCCACTCTCCAAGAGCTGGGGTCCACCTGCTTCACCTAGACAAGTGTCCCTGGGATCATCTTCCTGTCTAGCATCTTAAATACCGTAATTTCTCAGCAACAGACCAAGGTGAGCACCGATCTATCTCCTAGCATGCTCCAGCACTGCAAAGTTCCTCCTCAAGGCATGAGTATGAGGTATTTGTCACCAGTGTGGAAGGGTGGAATTTAGCCCTGGTATGACTGCTGGGAAGACACAACTCATACTGCATAGGCTGAACTGTAGAAGTGAAGTGACTGCACGTGAAGTCCTGTGAATCACAGGACTATGTAACAGCGTGCCATCAGACAACATCTGTTGGGAGTTTAGAAGTAATTCAGTGCTACTGTTTGCTGCCACCAAACCTGACACCATGAGGATCACTCTGCTTCTGCTCCTATCTGCAAACTCATAGGATACCTCTACTTCCCAAAACTGACACTAGCTGTGACACATAACTACACATTTCCTCTTCTTCTGTTCATTTTTGCTGATAAATTTACTAACCATAAAGCAGGCTTCTTGGTGTAACTAAACTCTCTTGAAAAATAAATACGACTGTCTGAGAACAAACTTTAAAATCTGACAAACAGTAAGTTCAAGTGCATGCCACAGTCAGCCTTATACTCTTTGAAGGGTATTCTGACACATTTAATTCACACAATACAGGGACCATGACTTATGAGATAGATACAACATAGATAATGAAAGCAATGGCATAAATAAGCACAGCCTGCTTATCTCCTAGCCAAAACTAGAAGAAAACCAAGCTACATTCAAAGACTGCAGCAGCAATAGCTTCCTTTTTTAACATTTTCTAACACTTTCACACATAATTATATTTAACCCAAAGATTCTCATCTACTTCCTCCATACTCTGAGCAAATGACAGAATTTATTCATCTCACTTACAGCTTTACCATGTTTAATAATTTCTAGTAGTAAGCTCCATAGAACAGAATCCAGGTTGCGTTAAAAAACAGATGTGTTTATTAACCATAATTCCTATGCACATATTTTTATTTTGTAAGTATTCCCTTATTTCCCTTTATCAGAGACTGGAAGTCACCTGAAGTTGACACTCTGAACTGGCATATACCAATACTGACATATACTATACAAATGGTCTTAACTCTGCATTATTTAAAAGGCTTATAAATAAAATCCCGTATCAACCAGATAGAAAAAAAATAATTTGTTAAGACATTGTGTACTTTTAAAGTGTGGAAAGGAATGTAAGATTAAATCGGATCTTCTTGCACAAAACCCCAAGAATCAGCAATTCTATTCAGAGGATCTAAAGAACATTCAACCTTTTTCAGGTCTTGCTTATACATCTTTATATCACTCTATGACTACAGAGACTGAAGTTTTAAGCACTTTATATTATACAAGGTCAACAGTATGTTCCACAGACTTTCTGGGAAATGTCTCCATCATAGATCTGTGTAAAATTTCTATGTAGAAACTGACCTGCACAAACTGTCAGCTCTTTCTCCGTTTGGCAACTTGATCTAAATCCCATTTCGGGAAATCATCCTCTATTTAATTAATGCACCTCAAACTCGCCTCCTCTGAGAACTGGTACAGGTACACACAGAAACGGATATTTGTGCAGGCAGCACTTGAAGGATGAAGAAAGGTTATTTACTAATAGCTGTATTACTTTGATCATATAGATTTATATTCCTCACTTCCTCTCTCCTTCAGCAAGGCAGGAACTGTGAAGACCAGGCCACAACTGCTCAACAGGAATTTTCACTGAACATTTGTTTTTTCAAGAGGGTATCTGCCCCACAGTCACTTCTTTCCACTGACTTCGTTTCCCACTCCAGTATTGGAGATGCAAGGCAGATGTATGCAATCAGCTTCACAAGTATGAGCACCTGCCTACACAGGGGAAGGGACATACAAACCTCCAGTTGTGCCCTTCTGCCACCACAACTCTGCCGGTGTAACCCACTGTAAGGAATCTATTTGGAACAGAAGTGACTTTATTCTGATCCTGGTAGTGTTTTATACCAAAACCACTTTTATTTCAGAATAGTCTACGTAATAACCCACAGCAATAAAAATGGCATTGCTACAGTTCTGCCAATGAGGCTGCTCATGGAACAAGTTCATGTATTGCAAAGGAAAACCCTTTCCTAAAACTACAAGGCAAGGATGCTGTATCACCACTGCTGCTGATAGTCGAAGGGCGTCAGTTCACACATATATTTCACACATCAGGGCTGACCGACCTCCCTCATGTCAACATAGCTCAGGCCTTGGTTGGGCACGTTTTCAGGCAAGTGAGTCTCAGTGGTAAGGCAAGTGGTAGTCATGAGTTTAGGAACCACTAGCCTTCAGGAAATGCACTTAGAGGGAGAAGAAACAGCCTTTATGCCTACTTGGTGATTTATCTGATTTGTCCTTGCCAAATTCCTATTTATTTCAGTGCAGACTATGTAAGGATAATTCAAACGTAAATCTGAAGAGACTGGCTTTCTTTGGTTAAAAATAAACGTGAGGAGAACAGTAACAGGCCCTAGTTGCTTTAGAAACAATGCTACTGCACATCAGGAATCCCATGCAATACCACTTCTCCTTTCTCCCTTCTAAGGGGGATCTTTGGGCGCAAGCCACTTTTGCCTCTATTTCAGGCATTAGCAGCAAGTGCCTGGTAAGCAGGCCGTGGGGCTCTATTTGTCCAGCTGTCCTTGACCCTCAAGTCCGTGGCTGTCCCTGCTGCCCCATTACTACTGCTCCTGAAGACTTCTTTCCCCCACAGGCAGATGTTCACACCTTCTTCTTCCTCGCTGCGGGGCCCCATACCACCTCCTTCCCAGGGACCTCAGCCACTACCCTGGCCTGGCGTTCTCTGGGCTTGTGTCTTCCTCCTTCCCAAATTCACCTCCACCCCGCTTCACACTTTCCCTTTCTGGCTGGCTCCTGGTCTCCCAGGTACTTTTGTGCCACCAAGTGCCGAATGATCTGTTCGTTCCACTCTTTCTTCCTGCTTACGGGTGTCCCCTACACACGCTACCACTAGCGACGGCCACCAGGGCAGGTGCCGCCATTCCCAACCGGTTGCACTTTGAACTCGGTCAGCGGGGTCGGAACGAAGGCGCGACCGTCACTGCGCCGACAGACACCGAGGGGTCATCCTGCTGCACCTTCGGAAGAAGGAACGGGTGCTGGAGCTCCGCCAAAAGCCCACCAGGAGCTGACGGCGGCTCCCGCGGTTCTCCCCGCGGCCGCGGATGCCTGTCAGGCTTTGCCCTGGAACCTTCCGTCAGGGCGGCAGCAGGCGGGCGCGGCCCCAGGGCAGCACCTCAGCCCTCAGGGGAGCGGGACCAGCCTAGAGCGCTCGCTCACCTTCCGCCAGGCACCGACACGACTCCACCGGCTCCCGCCCCTTCCGAGAGCCCTGTCTCCCTTTATGCCGGGCGGCGGATGACCGAGGCGGCGAGGGGCGAGGCGAGGCGACCCCCGCACCCCCTCGCCGGGCCGCCGCCAGACCGCTACAGGGCGGGGCGCCGCCGCGTGCCCCGCGCCTCGCGCCGGGCGCGGCCCCGCGCCGCTCCCGCTTCCCGCCGGGCCCCCGCGGCGGCGCGGCCGGCGCGCGCGGCCGGTGCCGCCGGGTGACGTGCAGGGCGCGCGGTGGCAGCACCTCCCCGCGCGCGGCTTAAAAAGAAGAAGAAAAGAGGGAGCGAAACATGAGAGCCCTAGTGAGCCGCCGCAGCCGCCGCCGGCAGCAGCGGAGGGGGCATCGCCCGGCCCGGCCGCCGCCGCCGTCCCACCTCGGGGACACCCTTCCTATGGGACGACAAGTGAAGGGCTGCTGCCGCCGCCCGCTGCCCGGCCCGCCCCGAGCCTCGGCGCCTCGGCGCGGCAGCGGCAGCTGCTAAACCTGTGCCGCTTGCACAACTTCGCCGGCTCCGAGCATCCTCCCGCCGCGCCGGGGCTCGGGGCGGCTCGTTCCCCCCGATCCTGCTTTTTCGCGTCCGCCTTTTCGGAAGCGGGGCTGACCGAAGTGCTTCTCCTCTGTAGGCTTTTTAATCGTCACCGTTACTATTCTCCTCCAGACTTTCCCCTTCAGGGGGAGGGAGGTGGTTTCCTGATCCTAAGTGCAAAGAAAAGTCAGTGGGATTCCCCTCCTTCTCCCCCCACCCCCCCTTTTTCGGGTGCATTCACACGCTCCCTCAGGCATGATGCTCAAGATGCTGCCGTTTAAGCTGCTGCTGGTGGCCGTGGTTCTGTGCTTCTTCGAGGGGGATGCCAAGTTTGGGGAGAGCGGCGCCCGGAGGAGAAGGTGCCTCAACGGGACCCCGCCGCGGCGGCTGAAGAAGCGCGACCGGCGGGTGCTGTCCCCGGAGGCCCCGGGCGGCGGGGAGGCGATGTGCCGCGGCCTCTACCCCCGCCTGTCCTGCTGCTCCCGCACTGACGCGCAGGGGCTGCTGCACGCCGAGGCGAAGGTAGGCACCACCTAAGGCTGCTTTGGGGGAGGTTTGGGGCTTTGGGCTTTATTGGGGGGTAGGGGGGTGTCTCTTTTTCCGCGCGGGCTCCGCGCACCAGACGCTAACCTGCTGCGTTCCCGGGCGGGGGGCTGCAGCGGCGGGGGGGCGACTGCTTCTGCCCGGGAGGCGAGGGCGAAGCAGAACCGTGACACCGGTGCGTGATTTCTCTCCGCGGGACACGGGGGGAGCACGGCGGCGGATCCGCTGCCCGGGAGAGGACGGGCGCTCCGCGGGGGAGAGCGCTTTGCTCGCCGACGGCCGTGCGTGGAAGTTACTTTGCGTCCGCAGCGCCAGAGTTGCCGGCGGTGGCCGCGGCCCCGGTGCCCGGCTCCGGTCCCGGGGCGCCGCGGCGGGCCAGTGCAGCGGGGCCGGGCCGCCCGCGGGTACCGCTGCTCGGGCGAGGCTCCGGGGAAAGGTGGAGGAGCTGGACGGGCTCTGGCTGCCGTCCGGGCACTGACAGCGCTCGGGCTGTACGATCACTTGGCGGTGGTTTCCGGTTTATTTTTCTGGGGTGAAAAATCACGTCCAGTCTGCTCCACATGTTTAGTCGGGAAGGGCTTCGGGTGGGAGACGGTGCCGGTGTACCAGAACTTCGTCATCACCAGCCTCCTCGGGCCCACGTATTCCTCGCGGTTACGTGTCCCGGCTGCAGAAGACCCCCGAAGTTTCTGCTGTGGGACCCTGGTCCAACAGCGGTTTCGCACCCAAGGTGTGCCGAGAGAGAGATAAGCCTTCCTCTTCGCATCACCTGGCAGCGCCCATGTGGAGGGGAGCACCTCTGCTCACCCATGCCTTAAAACTGCCCGCTCTCTGCTGCCTGTAACAAGTTAAATCCTGGTCCTCAGCCTGTTGCTTAAGGCTTTCGGACGCCTTGGCGGTGCCTAACCCGCGGGAGCGGGATTGATAAGCGCTGCTGCCATCCAGGGATGTGCGCAGGGAGGGGAGCTGCTGAACAATGTCATTAAGAATCACTGCACGCGAAATAAACAATCAGGTGTCTCTTATCCTTTTTTTCAGGTTGTTTTTTTTGTTGTTGTTTTGGGTTTTGGTTTGGTTTTGGGTTTGTTGTTTGTTTGGTTTTTTATTAAATCCTGGTTCAGGTTTAATTAAGAATTCCTCAGTTACAACTCTGTAGTTGTCAAGGTCTGAGAGGCTCTTGGAAAACTTGTGTTTCACTCTTGCTGGCCCAAGCATAATAAAAAAAAAAAATACCCAGCCTGAATCGAATTTTTATGCTCAGTTCACGGTAGATTTCACTCCATTCTCATGTAAACAGCTTCTACGAATCAACATATGTGTCTGGGTGGTATCTCTCACTTTGTTTTGTAACAAAAAGCCATATTGCATCATTTAATTTGCTCAAGTCATGCAAATAGGAAAAAATCAATAGGACAAAAAGGGGTCGACTTATCCTCCTCCCCACTAAACTGCTGCCCACACACAGAGTCCTGTTGCTTATGGCAAAAGAATAACAACAACACCATTGTGTTTGTTAGTTGGTTCACTAATGGGTGAAACTGGAGAACATCATTCTCCTTCAGTCCCCAGCTCTGTCCAAATGTTCATGCCTTTTGAGGGAGCATTTGTCCTACCCCCTCTATTCCCAGATGAGTGAGAACTGTCTTACTGCAGGTTTTCAGCTGCAGATCTCTCTTTATTCATACCATATGCAGCAGCACTTTGAGATTCAAGGCAGATATATTTCTTCATGTTGTCTAGAGACGGTGTCATTAAGCTCCTGTGTGATAATTGAATTAAACTATAAACTAACCACACACAGATAACCTGAAAGATCTAGCTGGGAAAAGGGAGAGAGAGAGAAAAAAAGAAAAAAAAAAGAAAGAAAAAGGACTGGAAAATATGTCCTTAATTCACCCTGTTTGCAATGTCTCAGTGGCATATATGCTACTGGGATTATTCAGAGCTTGGAGACCCTTCTAGTAATTGCTTGAATGCAGTAAACTGGGAGTTGAATTTTGGTTAGTTTTCAATCTCCAGGCAGCTGAAAGGTTTATTCTCTTTATTCCTTGAAAATACCTTTTAATTCCCTTTGGTGTTTGGTTTTTGTTGTTGGTTTTGTTGTTGTTGTTGGGGTTTTTTTACTAACAACCTGATATATATGTGACGAATTAGCCACATAAGCCATAGCAGCTATTTCTGAGCTGTTGAACCTGTTTTTTTTTAAATAAAAATTACACTTTTAAAGGAACATTATTTTTTAGGGGTTTAAAATCAGACTGGTTTTCACTTGAAGATTAATGTTTCTGAAACTTGTCAATCTGCTTTATCATACCAGTGTGTGCTTAGAAAAAAATGCCACAATGTGTGTCATTTTTATGTGACAGAATGAGGTGGCCATTCCATAAAAGACATGGCAAACTATTATGGAATACATGTGAATGGAACTGTTCTAAATATGCATTTTTAAAGCTGTGTTCTACTACGGTTCCCAAACCAGTTTTTATGAAGCCCGTCATTTATCTACACGACGACGGCGTGGCTATGGCATTAACAGCAATCGGAACCCTCGCTTCTTTAAACAATAATCACTGAGCAAGATCAGTAGACATCATTGTGAGAGTTTCTTGGTTAAGATGCCAGATCTTTGAGAATTTTTTGACCAAATAACTGGTCTGTGTTTATAATGAAAACACTACCATTGCCTGCACTTTGGGGAACAAAAATGGAGGTGCCATATTGAGCAGACATAACATTGCGGTGGCTCAAGTAAGATTTTAGCATCCTGTGGTTGACATTTAACTCTTTCTCTTCTAGTTTTCTGCAATATCGCCTTGTTTGTCAAGGGCTACTGCATCCCAGTGGAACATTGTAATACCAGTTTTGCTCAAAGTTTGCTTACAGCCCTACAGGCAAAGAAGTCCTCTCTACCTTGGATGGTTTCACAGCCAAGGCTGTCAAGGAATGGGTGAAAAGTAATTGTTTTCAAGTGTGCCCTTTTACAATCATTTGTTTGCTCTGGCTCTTTCACGAACAAAGGCTATTGTTGAGCACATCCAACTAAACAAATAACTCATCTTGGGGTCCCTTTAACAGCTGCCTTAGTACAATGATCTATTTACATATTACCCTAAAATTGAAACCGAACTCCTTAATGACATAATCCAGCACTATAACGCAGAAGAAGCATATGTTCAACCCAACAGCTGAACAATCTCGTAAGCATATGATTTTTAGACATAAACGATTGTATATCAAATGCAGCTTAATTAAATTACTTCTTTCACTGGGTTGGGTTGGGTTTTTTTCCTGTTAAGATAAAAATTGTACCGCCTTTCTCAAACTTGATATGACAGAGTACACGAAACAGACGACAATACTCAACATAAAGAATTTGTGTCTATTGTGTCATCCTCTGTTTCTTCTTCTTTGCACCATTCTTTTTGTGGATACACCAATTTAGTACGCTATGCTTTCCTGCGCATTCCACGACTTATCTTACCTTCTGTCTCCCCGTTTTACTTTCATGTGGCTAGAGATTAAAGGATGATCTTACAGATGTTGTAAATTAGTCAGCAGTAGGCATAATCATTATTAGGCATGTTGCAATAAATGTTTGGAAGTTTTACATATTTTCCAGAGCACAGTTAGTTTAAGCCGCTGCAGTTTGATGGTTTCACATACGACTTTAAAAATTAAAGCAGGAAATTAGTTTACATTTCTTCAAAAGACCAAAGCCATTGTCAACTTTAAGGTCATTTTCAAAGTAAAGATCCAACAGAAGAAGCTTCATTGATATAAGCATTTCAGCTTTCGCTTAAAACTGGCTTCATATACTCCAGGATAAATATGTTATCGATTTGATGAAATTCAGAATAGAATGGTTGTCCTATCTCCCAGCCAGGACAGTTATACATCAGACCTCACACAGAGCAAATGTTACTACTCTATTTTCTTTGAGCGTTCTAAAGTTAAATAACATTGTACTTGATTTTCAGATAATTGATTGACTCTCATTCCTTAATCTTCCGATTAGCTATTATATGACCAAGATTCATTCCAGAAATGACATGAGGGGGTGAATTCCTGTGGTTAATTCCTGGATAGCAGCTGCTCAGGGGGATTAGGATCCTTTTGTCTTAACTTTGAGGACTGAAATGTTGGCAAGCATTACTTCTCCTGTATCACCAGGCAACGTCAATTACGTTTTCCACAAGAAACAGTAAATTAGCTTTGCTATCCTGTAATTTTGGGGTTTTTTTCCACCGTTCACAATGCATGCTGAAGACTTCCAGTAGAAATGCAGTCTTCTATCTGCATCACTGTGGAGTTAATTCAATAAACACACTGAATATTTACCTAGTAATACCTTGTGTTTACTTGTACTTCTAAACACACCATCATACTGCTACCACAAGAAAGCCCACTGCCTGAGACCAACTCCCTGATGGAAACATCTGAGACATTTGCAAAGCAAGTGATACTATTGAATCTAGAGAAGTACTTTAAAGAGTCTGTAGGCATGGTGCGCTTTCCCTTGGTGGAAACACCAAAATAGGTCATTTCATCCTTACTTGAGGAGAACTCCCAGCTTCTTGGTGACATAAAGTTCTTAAAAAGTAGCATTTATGGAATGTGCTTTCACTCATCCCCTATTGGCTTCAGACTTTATTCTGCTGGGCAGACAGTGACTTGACTGAATTACCCAGGCCTCTTCCCATCAGAGCCCCAGCAGCACAAGGTACCAAGGTTGGTGTGCCATCAGCCCTTAAGCAAGTCTAGCTAATGCAGAACATTGTCTCAGCAGTGTGGACTGCTGCAAGCAGTTAAAGTCTGTTCTCTACTACCTGGATTGCAATCCTAAGGAGTATTAAGTCAAGTTCAAAGTTTTGGTTATTATGTACTTTGGTTATAGTTCATTGTAGCAGACCAAGGCTAACAGTTCTGCTGCTGTGGCCCAAATGAGAAATCCAGCAAAAGGAATCTACACTTTTTCAGGAGAGAAGGGGCCGGGGCTGTGGAAATCATACCCCAGAGAATTTAGGGCCAATTCAAACCTTTTGCCATACATGCAACATACAATGAATTGATTGATGTCTTCAGAGTTTAAAAGATAAAAATAAAAACAAATTAGAAAAAACCAAACCAAAACAAACTTTCCAAAAGAAGATGTGAGACAATTATATTCCCAAGAAGGGCCTGAAGAGAGATAAGAAGCCATACATAGCAGACATTACTCACATTACTTAGTTGCAGGTGCTGTTAATCCAAGGATAGTCTGAGAACAGAGTCTAAACCCTGGAACATTTAATGCCTTTAATGATTGTGGTAAATCTGGAGTTCTTTCTGAACCCAATGGCAGCTCTTCCAGAATAAGGGAAAGAGCCAAATGATACTCTTCTAATCAGTGTGCCATCTTATGCCAGTAAACCTTGGTACATTTTTCAGATGGTCTTCTGACAATATATGTATGGGAAAACTAAATTTTCCTGGAAGGAGGTTGTATTCTACATTAAGGTGCCTTAAAATCAGATTTTATGTAACTGTGAAGGCCATATATTCTGTAGTATTTTGAATATGTATCTGTTGGAGAGTGTATTTGTCTCAAGTGTTTGGGGTTTACGTGATAATGATCTGTAAATAAAGCGCTGAGTTCAGAGCAGTGCTCTGATGCAGTCCTGCATCCTAGAGGGGAGCCGACCTACGAGACAGCATACTCAAACATGACAAGAGTCTTCATGCATTCAATAACATTTTTTCAAAAGTAATTTAGATAGTTCCCTCTAATGTTACATTGCAAGAGAATGACATTAGACGGTCCTTCTACAAATCAGCTAGAGATACCAATTATAGCAAAACCCTGTCCCTATTTTCGAATGTGCTACTTATAAATATTTACACATTCTACAGAATATAAATACAGAATATTTCCTAATTTAAGTGTCTTGCAGTCTTTGTTTGTAGTGACATTAAACAAGTAGCAGAAAGAACCTGAGCTTTGTTTTTGCATTGGATCAGATTCAGTCCCTCTCAACTGAGAACACATTTCTCACTACCCACCATTGGGATGAATGATCAAAAAACAATCCATGTGGTTAACAATAGATTAACAAAGTGCACTGCATTCAAAGACTAATAAAGACGACTATGCTGTTTTCCATTATTTTTCATGATTTGATGACATTGCGCTCCTTAGGCTCCTGTGTTTACTTAAACATGTCATCAGCTGTGGTTTCGTGCTTCTTCAAGTACTATGCATAATATATGCGCTTTTTTCAGGATGAACTTACAGCTCCAATATTGAGACAAACAAGATGTTACATACAAATTCTACTTTTTCTTTTCTAAAACGAAACGTCTGAAAACATACAGCTTGTTCTACCTCCAAGCAGTTTGCATTAGAGAGAGGAAAAAAGCAAAGCAGCATTTAAAGCATGAAGAATCCAAGGCACCTGCTGAACTACACAGCAGTCATTTCGGCAGCCGACCATCTCATTCAAGATACACCTATTTAACAAATGCCTAGATATGATTTTCCTGATATGTTTTGATGGTAGAACTTTAATTTTTGGTCTCTAAACACCTGAATAGGCCACCTTAAAAGTTAGGGTTTTAAGTGTTTCTCGTGAGAGAAATGGTCAGAAGGCCTGCTGCTGCAGCTTCTATCTATATAAAGGTTCCCTCTAGTTCCAAGGTTACCTACGTGATTAAGAGATTGCAGGCATGAGTCCACAGAATAACTTGAGTTCTTATCTGAGAAAGAGAAACAAGTGCTTAAAATCTCACTGTACTAATGACATACTGCACATTGCATAGCGAAAACTTCTGTACTTCCAAAGCGGCGACATGAAACATGATGCATTTATACTAACTGTATTGGTTCTGTTAGCATTATTTATTACAGTAGATCATGCTTTTTGTGTGTGTGTGTGTGTGTGTGAGTGTAAGAAGAGGAAACAGGTCATATGTTTATTTGTCTCTGGTTTGTGGCTTGCAGATAATTTCTGTTACCAACAACACAGAATGTGCGAAGCTACTGGAGGAAATCAAATGTGCACACTGCTCACCTCACGCTCAGAATCTATTCCACTCACCTGAGAAAGGGGAAACACCTGAAAGAGAACTAACTCTTCCCTACCTGTGCAAAGACTATTGTAAAGAATTCTTTTATACTTGCAGAGGTCATATACCAGGTAAAACCTATAACAAAATTCGGGGCTAAATGATGTCTTGTTTTGAAATGTTCATATTGCTGGAGCGGTCACAGATGAGGCTCTCCACTAGCTAAAATCCCTGTTGATACCTGCTGGATTTTGCCCAAGCAAAGACAGGGTATCTCAGGTCCTTCACTGCAGATCTTGAGTAGCAAGGGAAATGTTTTCAGTGCTTTCTTGCCAGCCTTCTATGAAGCTCTCCCTGAAATGCAGGATTGTCTGTTGTCAAAGGCACCTGAAACTGTTACCTTTGCCGAAATACCAGCGTGTTCATTCCCACTGTGTAAACAAGCCCTCGGCCATCCAAAAGGCTATTCTGAAGGGTAGAGGACTTTAAAGCGCACGCGTAAAGGATGCTGGCTGTTTGCTGTAGACTCTAGAAGCTGATGAGTAAAGTGTTTTTTCTGGTTTTGTTACCCTAGAAACTGATGTTTTTTCCCCAGGGTTTGAAGCCCATTGAAACCAAAGGGAGCTATTTGATAGACTCCTGTGATCTCTGAATCACTTCCAACATGCTGTTAACAACCAAATTCTTAACTAACCTAACACTTCCTCAGTTAGTAGAGTTAGCTGGACGTAACCAAAACCAGAATTTGACCTGGGCAATCACCAAATGTGTGCTATCACTTGTAGCTGTATCAACAAAATAACCACAGAAGATGGCTCTTTTAGAAATATCATCTTAAACCACTATTATATTAAATAACATCTTTGGTATTCTCAATAGTAAATTATTTATAAGTTTGAGACTGTCATTTTTAAACTATGCTTTTTTCCCCGTCCAAACACTACTTAGGAATAATGCCACACAGGAGAAAATAATTAAACTGGTTAAGATTATTTTTTTTAACTAGCAACACAGACTGGAAAAAAAGAGTTGATAACAATATGAAAAATGAATTTGTGAGTAGTCTTTTTTGACATGTGAACACAGCTTTGTAATGTAATATAAACATGTTTGAGTAAAGGGGATAGTTTAAGTGGATGAGATTTGGAGGAGGGCTTTTTAATTGCATGTGTACTTGTTTTCTCTGAAATCTCAAGAGTGCAGGGAATTTTTTTCAGCGTTCTTTTATTGACTTGAGAAAACATTTTGAATTTACTTACTTTGTCCCTTTACTGTGGTTTAACATGTATCTCAACCCGTTCAAATATGAAAATATTATTATTGTCTTTATAAACTAAGAGATGTTTCTAAGGCTTTCTTAAACCAGCTGTTTCTTGCTCTTTATCACATTCCCCAAAGCAAAGCAGAACAGATCGCAGTTGCCAAGACTGGCTGCTGAACAGCGATAACAGATTAGATACTCTAACTGTTCGGCCCATGTAAGAAGTCAGCACAAAGACTTTTTTTGACATGAGTTTGTAGGTAGTGCAAATGATTAGCATATTCTGCAGAGCAAGTACCTTGTAGTTGCCTGAAATTTGAGGAAACTGTTTGTTTAATTGGAAAAAGTGAAAGAGGTAAAAGGGAGAAAGAAGGAGGTGGCGGAGGGAGGGAGAATGAGAAAGGGCTGAGCAGCACAGGAGCTATAGCCACAGGAACCTCACTCCTCACATCAACATATGTGGTGACGAATGACAAATTTATTTTTCTACAAAGTTTGTGTATATGTAAAACTGCTGAAGTGCATCAAGATGTCAAGTGCTTTTTGTGACCACCCAGGTTGCCTTGAAAGATAACCAGATGAAAGCATAACTTTAGCACTGGACAGAGCACTGTGCTTTACAGGAAAAGAGCTTACATACTTTAGCGTCAGTTAAAATAAGATTTTTCCTACATCAATCAGATGCTAATAATCATTCCAAATACTTGTTCAGAAAGTGGGTTGTACTAACAAAAAGTTGTTGCACACTTACATCCACCAACAAGGTTAATTCGGTGACTTGACCGGTACATATTGTTGTTGAAACCTATCCTAGTAGTTCCTGAAGGTGTTATTTAAGTGAGGTTTTGGGTCCCTCTTTTTAAGAAGATGGCCTACAGAATTTTGTTAACAGTCTTACCTGTTCTAAAATATATTTTAAAAAAAACCTTACTTGGATTTTCTGTTTAACTTGTGAGACCTGTATATCCATAATATTTATTGCAAAAGAAAGAAAAAAATAGAAAGTGTGGATGCTATGTTTTCAGTTTAGCCTGGAGGATTAAACAAAGAATTGAAAATTAACAGGCCCCCAAACCCAAGGTCTCTGGCAGGGATTCACTGCGCGTTTGTTAAAAAGTCAAATAATTACTCTTCCTCCATTAGAGAGTGCTAATTGTTTCTGAACACCAATACAAAGGAGTTTAAGGAAATTGCTGACTACAAAAATAATTTTATCCCTTAAGTCCCACACAAATGAGAATTATTAGTGATTTCAGACAGGAAGCACTTTTCTGGAATTGAAATTTTAGCAGTACATATTAACCAAGAAGACTGAGAAATTATACATATACATACTACACACGTATATCAGGGGGTTTTATGAGTTAGCTCCAGAAATTAATTTATTCTTGTGTTTCTTTTTGGAAAGAGGAAGATTCTAGCAGGTCCTCGGTTAACTCTTCTGAAGACAGCAGTTCGCCAACCCGCTATCAGAACTTTGTTTGACTTCTTTAGGAATATCCAAAAAAAAAGCGGACCCAAGTCTTACGTCAAACAGAATAGTAACAATAGCTGTTAGGATGTCATAGATATATCACTGCAGGACAATGTAATGATTCCCAGTTTATGGGATTAGAACTTCTCTGTTTCATCCCAGGTGACTGTTGTCATTATTTCTCATATGATCTTTACTATGAGCCTTGATTTAATTAATTGCTAATGGGGACACTGGAGCTAGGTGACTTGATGAAGTATCTTCAAACAATACAACTTTTAAGTTTTCCAAGGTCATAGAATCACAGAATCATTTAGATAGGAAAAGAGCAATTCAAACTATTAATCTGACACTGCCAAGCCCACCGCTAAACCATGTCCCAGTGTGCCACATCTACACATCTTTTAAATACCCCTAGGGACAGTGATTCAACCACTCCGTTGGGCAGCCTTTTCCAATGACTGAAAACCCTTCTGTTGAAGAAGTTTTTCCTAGTATCCAATCTAAACCTCCCCTGGCACAATTTGAGGCCATTTCCTCTTGTCCTTAGTACTTGGGAGAAGAGACAACACCCACCTTGCTACCTTTCAGGTAGTTGTAGAGAGTGATAAGGTCACCCCTGAGCCTCGTTTTCTTCTACCTTGTTGGCTTTGCCCCGTATTTTTACCCATAACCACTAAACCCTATCTTCACCATCAGCAAGCTCTAGATAGCCAAAACACTCCGTAACATACAGGGCTACCCCACCGCCTCTCCTTCTTTTCCTATCCCTTCTGAAGAGTTACAGCACTCCAGTTTTGAGACTCATCCCACCATGTTCCCCTGACGGTAACTATATCATCATTTTTCTACTGCACAGTGGCAGTTTGTTGCCCATGCTGTATGCAGGGGTGCAGATGCACTTCAGCTGAGCTACTGATCCCACCATCTTTGTGGAGGGGAGAAGCCATAATTCATTTGTGACCGTTCTCAGGCAATTCCATGGTTTCTAACACATCAATAACTGTTGAGTCTTCGCTGTTTCATGGGTCTCCATCCAGTACCTCCATTGAGATGGCAGACCAAAGGACCTTGCTAGCATATCATCTCTCAAACATAAGCATGCCGTCCCCAGGGTTCTCTCTAGAAAGCCTAGTTTTACCTGTCTCTCCCTTCAAATCTAGCTTAAAGCTCTTTCTATGAGCTCTGCTAACTCCTGTGCAAAGATCCTTTTCCCCTTTGAGACAGGTGTAGTACCCCATCTGTCTCCAGCAGGCCTGGTGCTGTGATGCATGATCAAGTCCACCCAAATTCTGCTGGGCACACCAGACTCGGATCCAAGTATTGATCTGCTGGCTATTCCTGGCTCTCCCTTCATTGTTCGCTGCAACTGGGAGAATAGAGAAGAACTCTACTTGTGTTCCTCCTGATCCCTTAACCAGTTGTCCCAAGGCTCTAAAGTCTCTCTTGATTGCCCTTGGACTTCTTGTTGCAGTTTCATTGCTGCCTACCTGAAAAATCAATAATGGATAATAATAATCTGAGGGCTGTACCAGGGTAGGAAGCTTTCTCCTCACATCTTTAACCTGGGCCCTAGGCAGGCAGCAGACTTCACTAGGAAGCAGATCTGGTCTGCATATTGGGCCTTCTGTTCCTCTCAGAAGAGAGTCTCCTGTAATGGTGGCCTGTCTTTTTTTCTTTATGAAAGCATTTCTGGTTCAAGCCATTGGCCTACTTAACCTTGGTGACACCTCCAAGCTAGACAAACCATCATCCTTGTTGTTCAGTTCCATTTGCAGATCCATGTACGTGTTATGCCAGGGCACCTAGGAAGGTGGGGTGCTCACGGAGGAGACGGGCCTTGCTGCGCTGGGCAGGAACTTGTCACCATTGCCCCCTGTGCCTTAAAGCCACCGCCTTCAGCCAGGTGGAGAGATGATACAGAACCCTTCATATCGTGCGTCCTGCGTGCCTGTTGGGCCTGCCCCAGGGATGATAGAAAAGCCTGTCTAACATTTATATTGTTAATATAAATAAAGGCACAGCTGATTCTGCCTTCAGGCATGAGCAGAAACTTGATCAATGCCAGTTAAAGGGACATATTTGAAGGAACAGGCCTGTGTCACAGCTGTGGTTCAGTGTGCCAGCCAAGGGCATCAGACACAGTTTTGAATTGCACCCTCTCCATTATTTTTGTTTGAATAAATCGGTGTGAGGTGACTGTGGGTGAATTCAGATCCAGGCCCAAATCTGAATCTAGCTGTTAGCAGAAGGGATGCTTGATTTGAATATTTTAACTCCAAACAGGGGCACCCCACCTCCAAAATGTTGGAAAACTTTTAAGATACTCTTAAAGAAAGGAAGATACAGTGTGAGGAGTAACTGACTGCAAATACCAGTGGAGAGAGAAGATGAGGATCAGCTGATAGCAGAAATTTTCTCCTTTTCAGGCCTGAAATCACAACTTATTCCCACAGTGCTTTTATAAATGCAAACACAGAAAGCCTTCACTGTAGCTGCCTTAACTGAAAAGTCTGTAGTTTGATTTTTGCTTGCAAGACAGAAAGTTTTAACAGCACAGAAATGCAAACCTGTGCAAAACCTGATATATACAACACCTAAATATTATGTTTTGTCTTCCTTTTTTTATTGCTGTCCTCTGTGTTAACATAGGCCCTGCTCTGTCAACACGTACACATCTGGTAGGAAATGTGTATGGTATGATGAGTCTTTCACAATAAAGTAAGAAGTACAGAAATTCACACAGGACCAAATGTTGCAGACACAGATCTCATCAAGGACAGTGACAGAGCTGTGTCTGAATTAACTCAGATGGAGAAAAATTACTTTTTTTGTCCTGTAAACAATTCCAGAGCTTAGGAGCGCTTGTCAGGGACTATTCTGGACACTGCACAAGCTCTGAACAAAAGGGCAAACTCTATGCCGAAGACCTTTCAATCTAGGCATGATAAAGAAAACGTGGAATGGCTACGAGCAGATAGGATAGTAGAAGCAAATATTTTTCTGACTTTCGTGAAGCTGTTAGTATGTTGAATCTGGCGTTTGTAACACAAGCAGATTTTTTGTGTGTGTAAATTACTGTGGTTTTTACAGAACAGAATTCCATCCCTAATACACAGGTGAAGCCGTCTTTACAGAGGTTACATTCCTTCAAGTAATGCGACATTTTAGCAATTTACAGGCTGATTTTCATAGTTTAATTCAAACGCCCATTTTTTTACGAGCATTTCTAAGGAAAACAGAACATAAGCCTCTGTATCCTTTGTTGAAACCTCCTGATGCATTTGCTAAATAGCAAAAGGCAACTGTACTGCAAAATGTACTTGAATACATGGTAAAGTATTTCACAAGGAAAAGGGACTGGCCTTACGTGTAAGAAAAGGCTTTGCATAGGGAGTTAGTCAGATGAGCTCACATCCGATTGTTTATTTGAAATGAACATGTACCGAGTAAACAATGTGATGATCATAATACACTACATTTTTCTGACTAAAGATAGCATTCGAGCCAAGAGTAGCTTATCTTTAGCCAATAGTAGCAGGGATACTTGGAAAATTCTAGACATTTCTTAGAAACTGTACACCTCTAATTTGCTATTGCATTTTCTTGAATAACCCACTAAGCCTAGAGAAATGAATTATTAAAGACAAGACTGTGTATTCTTAAGTCAAATAATTCAAAAGCAAGGTTTTAGATTACCTTTGATTTTGGCATTATACTACAAGTCTTGGGAGTATTACTCCATGATAATATCAGAGTTCCTCTTCAGTTGTTCCACTTGAAATTGTATCTCCCATTTTCTCCAAATAACTACTATAAATTAAAACCAGCTCCTCAGAGATGATATTTACTGAAGCTCCAAATCATGGTAATTAAACTTTTACACCACAACACGCTACCATATGTTTCCAGATACTGTTTTTTAGAAACCAAAGGCAGGCTTTGTCATGTTATTTTTCCAAGATTTTTAAAGGAAGATGCATATGAAAAGAAGTATATTTGGGTGGGAGAGGCTTTCCACTCCACAAAAATTCTGGGATCTAAAAAATTTTCCTATTCCACATAAGGAAGAAATTGAACTCTTTTGAAATTTTCCATGAAGAAAGCCACAGAGAGACCACCCCAGGATAGCTAATAAAGTCGCTGTTAGGACATTTACTTGGGAAATGGAGACTTAGGGTCAAACTCTTGTCTGTCAGACGAGGGACATTGACCTGAATATTCCTCTTCCTAATGAAACACCCTAATTACAAGACATTGGAGTATAGTGATACGAAGTTTGCTGTCTCTCCTCTTTTCATTTAGACCAGAAGTTTGAGTTTGGACCAGAAACAGCATGTTAACTAAAAGTTTTTCAAAACTGATAATGTTTCTGAACAAGCTTTGCTTTCAAGAAATTGGCGTTTCCCAGTGCAGTACAGCTGTCCCTGATCAGCACTTATTATACCTTGTAAGCCAGAGGTTTTATGGCCAAGATCTATGGATTACTATATTATTCACAAGTGGTAAAGCCATGCATAAATTAGGCTTCTAATTCCAATTAAGTGCAAATTCTGTGTATCCTATGAGTTATGTCCCAGACCATAGTACATCCTAACACAGTATGCCAATAATGCAAAGAGGAATGAAGGTAACTTAAGATGTATTATCTTAACATCTACTTTAGTACAACAGTAACTAGCCAAATTCCATCTTCTTAGATTTAATACCTATCATTAAAAACTGGACAGAAATGACTAGAATTAGGTTTGTGGACAGAAACAGATATTTTTGCTGTCATTAAACATAGTGTAATATCAGTAGTGGCAGGGTTTTTCCTCAAAGGCTCTCATTTTACTGACATCTTGTTTCCCTGAGTCTTCAAACTCCTTCCCATTTTAACCTAAAACATAAAGACCACCTTTCACCCATGCCAGTCAAAATCTAGCTTCAGTACAGCACGAGACATATCCCCCTTCACAGGGACAGGGGGCTGAAGAAGCAGACTTGGCAATAGGACACTATTCACCCACTCTGATGCTGAGAGTCAACCAGAGGCCAACTGCATGTCAACACAGTGCAGTTTTCAACAGTACTTCTCACTTTCTGAGATAACTCATTATTCACCTCTCCAACTGATGCCAGCATTCCACAAAGTCTTTACAGCATGTCTTTTACCAGAGTCTTTTTAATTCTTGCTAGGATAAGCCATTTAAATAAAAAATAAAATTAATTTAAAAAAAAAAAAGTTAAATGAAAGCTGCTCAAGCTGTTTTGCAGCAGGTACTACACTTGATTAATAGGGTTAAGCCAGGGAAAAGTGTATCACAGCCTCAGCTCTGAACTTTTCCTTTAATTTTTTTAATAAGTGAGCTCTAGTGCCATTTTGATTGAATTGGTATTTTTGTTTAGGCACACTGAAAACAGAAATCCAGATGAATATACTATAAAGGGTAATACTCTGTTTATTCAGAACAGGCCTTTTTTGCAGATAGCACTTTGTTTAAAATGACTTGTTTTTCCACTCAATATATAATGTATTGAAATATTAGTTTGACAGCACAAAACTGCAGACATGACGACATGCTAAATATTTGTATGCTTTTTTGCATTTTTAAGGTTTTCTCCAAACTACAGCTGATGAGTTTTGCTTTTACTATGCAAGAAAAGATGGTGGTGTATGCTTTCCAGATTTTCCAAGAAAACAAGTGCGAGGGCCAGCTTCTAACTCCCTGGACCACATGGAAGAATATGACAAAGAGGAAGAGATCAGCAGGTTCATAAAGATAAATGCCATTTAATCTGAAAAAAAAACCCTAGCAAAGCCTGTGGTTTTCACAGTGAAACAGCTCAGTGTGTGCTTATGTTCAGCAGCTGTCTTTTCCAGATGTTACTTTCTTTTGCTGCTCCTAGTGTATGTCAAAAGAGAAAGTTACGTTAGCTGCAGGATTTCAGTACCGTTTGATATTTGCGTTGCTGAAAAGGTGTTAGAATCCTGGTTTGACCCACCCTGTGGATCTTGGTTATGGTCCATCCCTTGGATCGGGCAGTTCTAGGAAGTAATTTCTACCTGAATTTAACATTATTAAACAATAAGTTTATTAGTAAAATATTTAAGTAATGTCTTTTTCATTATGAAAATAATTAAATTAGATTGTACCATCATAAGGCATTACTTTAAAATGGGTTTTAGAAGCCAGTTTTTGGCAAATTGCTAGAATTTACTGTGTTTATTGTACTGTAGAAATGTTGCACTTATAAGCTGTGTTCTCTTTTTATCCTTACCAGAAATTTTCTCTCCTACTCCTCTATGTTTCAGATCTAAGATGGGTTAATTTTTCTCTTTGTGTATACAAATCAAATTTTGCTTGAGTGTTTCAGCAATATCTTCTGGCATACATTCAAGCAAATAATTTATTCTGGATTCTATAAGTGGTTTTAATATCACTGGTTTTAATATCTTTTAGGGATATTGCTGTGTCATGCTTTAAGGAGGAAAAAAGAAATTTCTCACTGTTTTTCAAATTTTTTTTTAGAAAACACAAGCACAACTGCTTCTGTATCCAGGAGGTTGTGAGTGGACTACGGCAGCCTGTTGGAGCAGTACATTGTGGGGATGGATCCCACCGCCTCTTCATTCTTGAGAAAGAAGGATATGTGAAGATTTTCAGTCCGGAAGGAGACATACTCAAGGAACCTTTTTTGGATATACACAAGCTTGTTCAAAGTGGAATAAAGGTTGGATTTTTTTACTTATCTCTATCCATTTGTATTTTAGCCTGTATATGGGGGAAAAATGGAGAACTGCTTTTTGGGAATTATTTTAATTTAAATAACAAAAAAGAAGAGCAATGAGAGCAAACACTACTGTTCTCTCTGGCAAAGAAGTAAACACTTCCTTGTTTCAGGAAGGGAAAGCATAGCATCTTTAACTGCCATCACACTTTACTCTTCCCCTCCAAGTTTCCTCACTCTAAGTTCCAAAGAAACTCTGCAACACCAGCATCCCACAGCATTATTACTGTATTTCATCCTTTGGGCTCACTTCCATCCCACTGAATTCAGCCAAGATTTGCTGTGATTCTCGTGGGAGTGAGTTTGGCTCAGGGCCTCCCCTGACCCGCGGGTGCTCAGCAATGCCCCAGGAGCCGGACAGAGTGGGGGGCCTGGGAGTGCACGAGGACCTCCAGGAGAGGGGCAGTGATGCTCACTCCCTTTTGGCTCAAGCTCAGATGTGACACAAGCTGTCCTTGGTGGGAGGCCGCTTTAAAACAACATGTATTTGAGGTGCACATAAGAAGTAACTGCCCTTGCATTGCGGGAGGGTTGGTTGCTACAGCTTTTGCATTGCTTACTGGGAAGGCTTTCACGGTCAGGGGAGGGAATGGTGAATGGGCAGTGCTGGGAATACACTGGCGGGTGGAGGTAAGAAATTGCATCTAGGTACAGGGTAAGTACTACTGGAAAGGTCCTAAGTCTGTTGGGGGACGTTGTACTTGGGAAGTGTCTCAAGTGTTGTTCCATGTTCTTGTCACATTGTAGAGTAGCAATGAAAGTAAAATCCAGATATATAAACTGATTTAAACTGCAATTAGATTTGGTCTAAAACAGTCAGGACTATGTATCATAAAGCCTCCATGGATGAAAGATACAGTGACATACTCTTCACAGAGTAATCTTAAATAATAATTGTGACAAACGATATTGATTTAAAATGCATATCACATATTAACTAATAACTTTGTGTTTCAGCTATCAGGAAGTTTAAGATAAGCTTTTCTGAGAGGATCTCAGGGGTTTTTGGTTTGTGTTGAAAGAGTGAGAGAGAAACTGACACCTTTTTTTTTTTTTCTGTAAAGAACCAATTTCTATGATTCTGTGATTTCCTGAACACTTCCCCTTCTGGCTCTGTAGGTACTCATTATGTTCAACATACCAAAGCAGAAGAGGTTTATCAGGGGTATTTTTGAACATCAATGTAAAGCTGTTTCATATTTCTTCACTAAAGATTGTGATAGTTTTTACTTGTGAAAAACTGACACTGAAA
The DNA here is from genome assembly GCA_022605575.1 of Laterallus jamaicensis coturniculus. Taxonomy (NCBI): domain Eukaryota; kingdom Metazoa; phylum Chordata; class Aves; order Gruiformes; family Rallidae; genus Laterallus; species Laterallus jamaicensis. Next base: position 13,274,141 of record JAKCOX010000005.1, read on the forward strand.
TTTCCCACAGAACTGCTACCAGTCCCAAACAAACTTTCCTTGAGGAAACCTTTATAGCTTGAACTTAAGAGGCAAGGCTAAATGGGAAACTGATTTTCTGTGCATCTGAATAGGCAGTAGACTGGTCGATAAGACTCAACAGCTGCCCTCAGATTCAGCTTCAACTTCCAGTTCTGTTTTAAATCAGTGATATGATCTTTTTAGTCTTCACTATGCTAACCATCATCTTACACTCTAAACTCTTGTTTCAACTATAACGTTTTATGTAAATAGTTTGATGTTCTCTAAGCTGGAAAGTCTAATTCAATTCCCTGAGATAACAGTTCAGTGACTGAGGATAATTGTATTGCAGTGTTTAAAGCAGGCTGGCCAGAATGAAGGCTTTATGTACTTCATCGGTAAGGAAAAAGGGCACGTGCCTAGAAGCAGTACTCCAGCTCTTAAATAGAAAGGGGAAAGTACAAGAATTTGAGGAATCAGTGCATTATATAAAATAATGAGTAAATATAATTTTTAAACCCCACATAATCCAAATGGTTGTTTTAAAACAAGAGTTCTTGAACTCTTAGGAGTGAAAAAATCATTATATTGTCACAAAACAGCAAATCTGTTGCATTATGATTTTCCAAAGAATATACTTAAAACTATCTTGAAGCTGATATAACCAAGAAACAGAAATGACATTATTTCCTCCATAAAAATAACCCTGGAGTTTAGTTCTGATCTCACTAACATGGTTTCTCTCATCATGGCACTGGCAGTCAGATAAGGAGGAAAACAATATACAAAAACAGAAGAAGAGAGGTGACTTCACTGTATAGCAATCAGCCATGATAAGCTCCTAGAAAGGTGCTGATTTGTTGCTCTAATGGAAATAATGGTCCCTGTGTTGATTCATTTGGAGCCCCTACCATTGCTGTGAGTGAGCTTGTAGGGCTTCTTCACTTGTCCTGCTAACCTAATCCAAAAATAGGATTATCTGAAGTTGCTTCTTGTCGATCAGTCCCGTGAAGGTCTGTGGACATCAAGTAAGAAGAGTGGAACAACCTCATGCATACGTTATCTTGGTCCATTGGCTTTTAATGTTTACCGAAGTCATCATGTTTTCTGCTTGACAATTGTTGCTGTGGTAAAATCTACTGACAGTTATTTGCTTTAGTTTTGAGGAGTTAAAATGAAAAAGAAGTAATTTTAAATGCTGCCAGTATCTCAGAAGGAATTAGCATAAGCATGTAGAAATACTTCGTAACAGAGAGAGATGCCATGAATGGATGATGGTAGCTTGTGCTTCCTGGAGGCCCTACTCAAGAGAAAATTACATGCAGGATTCCTTAAGATTTAAAAAAAAAAATCTCTGAAGAGCTTAAGAAACAATTTTTCTCTGCACATCTCCCGATTTCTAATCCTCTCTGACAGCACAGTTAACAGGAATGCTTTTTTGATCTTTGTTCTTCAACTTAGTTGTTGGAAGCCACAAATGGATGTTACTGAAGAAGCAGCTAATTCAACTGTCTGTGGCTCTCAACAATGTATTTTATGTCACCCTGGGCACAGAAGTACTGTAATATGTGTGGATAGATTGGGCACTTGGCCAAGTCCCTCCTGGCACCCTTAACCTTTTCTTCCCTAGCTTGAGAATGTGGTGAAAAGAAGGAAGCTGTGCACCTCAGTCCTACCCCAGAGTTGAGTAAGGACATGAGGAGACATGCACTTGCAACTCAAATCTAGGAAATGCCCGTGGGCTCAACCACTAAAGAATATATAGCCCAGTGTAGTGGAGAAAATACTGATTCCATCACCTGTGTGCATCAGTATTACAAAGTACCCTGAGTCTGTGGCATGTACATAGAAGAAAAGATTAAGCATTTACCAGGAAAAAAGCCCTAAAAGTCTTCTTCCCTGTTCTGATGATTTAGCACTCCATCATGTTGCGGTGAAGAGATTCGCTGGTTACACAGCAACATTTTACAGTTGTTCCTTCAAGGGCAATTTTTAAATGAGAATATTTAGTACCTGTTTTTTCTTTTGGACTGATTTTCACTTCTTCCTGTTTAAAACTATTGCCAAGTAGAAGAGAGGCAGAAAGTTTGAATGAGAAGCTGTAGAACTAATAATGGTAAAACTTTGTTTTCACTGGCGTTTAAGGACACCTTAATCAATTATCAAGAAAAACCAGTCCTGATGTATGTATTCCTCTATTGTCAAAGAGTTAGGCAAAATAATGAAATTCTTTAAAACTATCTGGCAAATAGGATTTTGTCCTCTAATGCACACAGCAGGGGAAAAAAAAAGGATCAAAGTATTGTAAATACTTGATTTTAATTATTTCTTGATATTTAGCAGTGCTGTAATACTTTATTATTACAAGATCAGTCACTTTGTACTCATGTCTGTATATAATTTACAGAAAAATGCTGAATGCTCTTGCAGTTCTCCAAATTTCCTTACTCCTGTGACTATATTTTATCCTATTCATTGTATTACTTGCTAAGATTTGGAGACCTTTAGGTTAGTAGCTGCCATCATAAAGTGTAGCACAATCTATTATATCAAATTTCACAGGCTCTCTTGTCTGCCGTGCCCAGTAACATCAGTTGGTCTAAGATGCACTGCTCGCAAGGGAAAGCATCAAGGTACGGTTTGGCAACAACAAAAAAGGAAGAGCCTAACACTGCTCTTGGGAGTTAAATGCTATAATCACCTTTCAAAATACTTCCTGAAAAGCTAAGTAGCTCCAGGGCTGCAACTGTTAGTGCTTAAATCACTTTTGCGGTCCTCCCCTACAATCCTTCAACTGTCCCAACATCCTTTTAAAAATAAGGACCTCAAAACTGTACAAAGCAGCCAAGTTTGCATCTTACTACTGCCAATGGTAAAGTCAAGTTCCTGTAGTTACATGGTAGTCTTCTACTTACGCATCACCTGACTGAATTAGCTCTTTAGGTATGGAGTACTTGGCCTCCATATTCAGCTGCTTATCATCTCTGATCCTTAAGTTATTTTCAGTTTATTGTTCATTTGGGTTGCTTTGGGGTTTGGGGTTTGGGGGTTTTTTTGATCATGACCAAGCTCTGGTGTGTATCTGCTGGCCACAGGGTCATAAATCGTGCAGCCGGTGAGAACGGCTACATTGTGTTGTTCTTCGCCTCAGACAATGCATGGAGTAGAAACCCCTACAAAATAGGTCACTTTAAAACTGCTGTGACAGAATTGACACTTGTACAGAGGTTGGGTTGTTTTTTTTTTTGGCAGGGAGGGAGATTTGAGGAGTATTAAAATATTCTTAGTGTATCTCATGGGAATAGTGTGATAAAGGGCAAAGCCTCTGAGGAAGGAAAGGGCAGGGCAGGGGAGGGAAGGGAAAAGGAACAGAAAATCTAAATTAAATGGAGGTCACTGTTCAGAATATATGAGTTATACTCCTTGACCCCCTTCACCTTTTCTCTATGACTATGGTTTTCCTTGTCAGAAACAAATTTTAACAGAAAATTCTGCTAATTGCTAAGTCATAACCAGCATTTCATTTCATCTTACCTTCAAATTAATCAGTAAGGTTTTTTTATTTTTTAATTCCCCAAAATTTTAAAATTCTGTATTCCTATATAGTTCCTTGTAACTATTTTAGCAGCCAATTCTCTTTTCACTGAAAAAAAATACAGAAATACTGGCACCACTGATTTTAAGCGTATGGTCAGCAGATTACCAGTTAGTAGTCTTAAGAAGAGTTAAAAGTTAGATACATTTCTTACTACATGTTGGTTAGTTTTTATATCAGAGCACAAGTACTTTCAATATTATTCCTGAGTGATCCAGCAATCCAGGCAGGACTCTGCTGTGATGCCATGAATAGTGCTGTGGAAGATAGGCAGTAGACCCATGTCCTACCCATAACAATTCCTATATTCAGTAGAAGACAGTGAAAGTAGACTGTCACTTACTAAATAAGCAAATTATGCTGCTATGAGCCAATTATTCCAGAGCTTCTCAGGGTCAAAGGAGCACCTGGTCACTATAGGCACCTTTTTGTAGGAATACAGGATAAGTAGTGAAACTTCTACCATGCCTTCATGTTGGTATCACGGCATAACATGTTATCACATGCAAATGGATTACTTGGATCATTAAGTATAAAATACAAATGTAAAAAACTGAAAGAAAGGCCAATACACTGGCACAGCATGTTTCAAGGAAGTTAGAACAGGCTGTGCAGCTTTTTGCAGTGAGGAGTGCTGCTACAGAAAACTACAGTGATAAAACCTACTGATAGTGGAGTGTGCAAACAGAATCAGATTGTCTGTTCTATTGTTGTTACAGCCTCTCACATACTCCTCTTGACAGTGGGTATGCACATTCGGTTTTGCGTCATGTTGATGTACAGTTCCATTGTCCATCTATACCCCCAGGATTTATGTCACAGACCAAAGTCCCATGATTCACCCAGTTCATGCTAATCCCATCATCTACATCTAGTAATTTCAATCAAATTATTTTCCTCTTCTTACATGGGTGAAGGTGAAATCAATGAACCTTTCCTGAAATACTTCTTTGCCTTGACATCACAGAGCAAGAAAGCTGGGATCTCCTCCACTGAGCACTAGTTTCTACTCCTGGCAAAGCTTATCTTTTGGTCTCTGCTCCCCAGAAAGTAAAACTCACACTGGCTAGTCGTTTGTGACCAATTACTCCCATACAGGGGATTATTTTGGTGGGTGGAGAGAAAGGTGAGCTTGGGAAGTATGTACTTGTCTCCAGGTTTTAGGACTGGAAGGAGAACTGGAAGATCCTATCTAAATTTCCTCCTTCTTCAACCAAACATTGTCTATGAAAACTCTGGAAAGTAAAGCCTCTTTGTTCTAGCAGACCAAGCTCACATCTGCTTTTGAGGAATAGTCCTAATGTTAAGAGTACAGAATCTAAATACATGTATCCTTTTATGAACAGGGTAAGATTGCATTTTTGCTTCATTCTGCCACTAATTCCACTGATGCCAAGTGCAAATCCTATTTGCTGTCTTGCTTCTGTACTTCTAGCTAAGACTAATTCAATGTAAGTGCATGTAAAATAATACACACAGGCCCAGGCAGTGTGCCAAGGGCAACAAAATTATTGGCACATTACAGCGATACATTTTGGGGTATTCTGTGGTGCCCTGGAACTCCCTTACAGAGTGCGAAAGGGAAGGCCCTAGGATGTCTTTGGTGAGAAGCTGAAATGCCACGTTGTCCAGGTTGTTGCAAAAATGACAAGGCAGCCTATATACACCTCAGCTTTTCACCAGAGACTGCAGAGTGAAGGGATGAAGACTGTTCTTCACCAGAGCACTTAGATGTGAAGGCGTGTGGGGTCACAGGACACTCATTCAAGAGGTCAGAAGAGCTGCAGTCAGGCTTGTAGCACAACAGATGTCGTTCCTGAGGCCACACCTCACCTGTGACATGCCTACTAGGACTGACAATCAGTCAGTTTTAAATGTCTTGGCATAACTGGGGCAGAAAACTAGGAAAGAAATTATGGTTAAGGTATGCCAATGGCCTAACATCAAAGTACAAGACATTTTAAAGATAAAGCAAGTAGACCTTGGTTTGTAATGACCTTAAACATGAATGAAACAGACCCAAAACACACAGCATGACAGCCTGCATGAGAATTCAGCCTTCTTCATTAAAAGGTCGGGTTTTTCCTTTATTAGTGGTAAGTTCTTTAGGATTTTTGAGAGGGTGACAATACTTCTGTGAGGACTTAATATACTTCAACTCGATTCAGAAGCCGTAAAATGCAATCAGTGTTTTATCTGAACTCTGTAGAACAACAGTGGGGCATGCCTGGGATTGCCTGATAACCATTTCCAGCTTTTGGTTCTAATCCTAGAAGGGGCACAACAGCCCTTTGAAAGAGACTCCATTTTACCACCTTACAGCTCCGCTGCTTGCGCAGAAAATAAAGGTTCTTACAGTTCTGGGAAGCCAAAATCTCCAGAGACCTCTATTTTTATGTGAGAGACGGCACCAGATAACCATACCCAAGCTGGCAACTGTGGAACAGCGCCGTGACTCTCAGGTTGTAAGCTGACCTGATGAAGAATTGCCAGTTTATTCTAAGGAAATTTGAATCAACAAAACATAATAGTTTCTGTTGATTTTGGGTAGCGTGTCTTAGATTTGAGGAGCTGAGAGGAGAAAGAAGATAATACTTTATCATTTTACATGCACATATGTAGATTTTAATGTTCTGTGTTTCCTTGAGAGGAATCCCATGGTGCCAATTAACCTAACTTATTCCAAAACAATTCTCTGTTTGGAAAGAATAATTTTCATTGTGGGTGTTCCATGAAATTGTATGCCTCATACCCTGTTATTACTGAGATGTGTGCAGTGCAATTGAGAATGCCAGTTTCTTTTCCATGCACTCTATAGATTATAGCTGTATCCCACACACAGTGCTAGATAATCCCCGCTTTAATTTTGTTATGTGTACAAATCCTTTTTGAACATTTAGCTGTTTTAAAAATGTAAAAATCCATCATCCTGAAACTGCATTTGTTAAAACCAAAAGCTGAATTTAGAAGTGATCAAAACCAACAAATAACATGGTAATTATCTAATTAAAAGGAAATTATTGCGTTTGCTGAAATATAACAAGCAGATCATGATATCCAAGACAAAATGGCAAAGAAGGAATAAAATTACGCAGAAAATTCCATGGTTTTTAGCCAACACAGTTTCAACCACATGTTTTTCTTTAATGGGAGGAGGTTTAACAGTCCACTAAGGCTCCAAGATTCATCATCCCTTCAAGCTCTTGGACACCCCAAAATGAGGTCCTAGAATACTTCAGGGAACCCATGAAATACTAGAGTTCTCAAAACCAGTACCGGGTCCTTGAGGCTTCTATGTACTTTCCTGTCCATCCCAGCTATACGATTTCCTCTGGTGTTATATCCTAGAAGGGATATGTGTATATATATATATATATATATATATATATATATATATGTGCCTCTCTCTCTATGCTGTACAGAAAATGGGTCATGTCTTTGACTTGAAAGAGACTAAAAATTGAATAGCATATATACTTGCCTAGTTTGTACAGCCCAACTGCTATTCCTATATATACTTCGCCCAGATGCCACAGAACAATTTTCCTCTATATCCTCTTACACATATTTTCTCACAAGCTCTTAAGTCCTATTCCTTAGGCAGGATCAGCAAGTTGGATTGAGGGAGGAACACTTCCTCCAACGGAGCACTGGTATATTATCATGTTTTCCACCCACTTTATCCCCTTTGCAGTTAAAATTGGACAAATGATCTGTCCCTAATTTAATCGTTTATATATATTTTTAGTTGTAAAAACCAGTCAAGACTAATTTTCCCATTACCCCCCCGCCAAAAAACTCCCAACCTTCTAAAAGATGAAACCACTTAGTGGCTGACACTTATTTTTGTTCACTGTCAGTGTCTGCCTGCATTCTCATATTGCTGGAATTTTTAAAGAAATTATTCCATAAATCTCAATAAAGTCATATTCTCTCTTAGATTTAATTTGGAAAATGGAATATACAATCTGTGGGAGAGAGGTCTGCAAACTACTTTCAACCATTTGTTTTTAATTTACAGCAGATACTTTTAAAAACCTTGATCTATCTTCACTGGCACTGAATCACAATCCCTACAGCTGAATTGCAACAACTTGAATTTATGTAATAATCATTATTTTTATTCTAACTGCATGCCTTGGAAAGAAATAGTGAGCGGTTCACCAAAAAATTTTGTATTTTTGACATTGCTAAGAATTCTGTGAATCTCTATCAGCTAAACTCTCAGTCACCGTAACAGCACAGAGACAGTGTATTGGAAGTGCTAGGAGATGAATGGATCTGAGTCACAGTGAAGCATGAAGGAGAAGAGATTGTTTTGTGTCAAACTACGTAAGAAAAGTACTTACCTAAATCTGAAATATCTGTATCATTTTTTGGGGGTGTGACCAATTTTCCTGAGGAACCGTATTAGAAGGAAGTCAGGTCCAGCCCGGACATCATGTCCCGCTCTTCCTTAAAGAACACACATACCTTTCCATTACAAATGGAACGCTTAATTGTGACTAATGGAGCTAAACTAATATTGTACACCTCATGGGACTCTAGTTGAAGATGTGGCTAAGCACTATTGACTCTCCTTACCAAGTATCAGACAATGTTTAGGTATGCTAATGCATGCAGTAAGCCTCGAACACTTTAAAGATCTAGTCAAATAAATAGAATTCCAGGTCTCAGGCAAGCATGTGTGTGTGCCAGTAAGATCAAATAAAACTTAAGGAGTCCCCTGTGAGATTACCCAAATTTGCCCCTACATTTACTTACCGATCGCAGCCCTGACAATTACTGCGATGGTCCTAGCGTCATGTCAAATGTTTGAAGCAAGAGGCAAATCCAAAAGTAGAGAACATTAGGGAACTTCCTAATAGAAACATCAAACCCCTGTCAGATTTTACCCCCTCTGGCTGGTTGCCCCTCACTGGGACTAATCAAGACTGTTTTGCAGCCAGTATCCATGTCACTCCAAAGGTCTGTGGGGCTGGGAATGCCACGGATAAAACTGGATCAAACCCCGCATTTACGAACTCTTGATAAAACGTGTAATCCATTAATCTAAAAGTACTTTGGGTTCTTGAGGCAGAAACATTTGAAACTGGTTTTGCTGTAGTTTAATGAGCTGGTATTTTACAGCTTGCAACATTACCCACTTCTTGTAGAGATACATTCTCCTTACAAATTATTTGGTCCTTCTAGTAATTTTGCATTTGAAATAGTGTGTTAGATATGTATGTGGCACTAATAAAAGAACAAAAGGAGCACAGTTCAATATAATACATATGATCCTCTATTTTGTATAAAAATTACACACATTTTATCAATGTGTATAAGTTTTATTATGTTTGACTGCATAAATATTGCAACTTCCAGAAGTATGTATTCAAGGAAAAAGCAAATGACTAAGGGAAATGAACTTAATTAGCTACTTACTAACTTGTGACTTCTGAAATCAGTTTATAGGAATGGTCAGAATAGCCCCAAATAAATTGCATGGAAGATACTACTACTCTGCTTTCAACCTCAGCACTGCTAAAATTATCTTTTAATAAGGCCTGAGAATTCCTGCCTTTGTTCAGTAAAACAAAAAATTACCTTCAACAACCAGTGAACAATTTAGAAGGTGAAACAAAACATAATGAAGTAGAATCCTTACTACTCGATTTGATTTCTTTCCTTTCCTTAATTGCTGCAATTCATCAAAATACCAATTGCAGATGTTTGCATGGAAAATTAAGAGTATCTTATTTGTGTGTTTCACTGCATATTGCACTAGATATGCAGTGAAGGAGAGGTTTTGGGGAAAAAATTGCTTCTAAAACGAAGCACTGGATTTCAAAACAGATTCTGCCATGTGTCAATTTGGTGCGCAAATATGTATTCACACTTAGTGGTAACCAGTGATAAACTGAATGTGCAGAGGGTATTTATTGCTTCTATGACAGGTGTCAATCTGCCTGGGACATTTAGAGAAGCTCCCACGGCTGGATTGCAAAAAACTTCCACTTCTCCCAAGATGTTTCCTCAGTTTCTGTGTTAATTGTTCTGCCCATTTGCAAAAAGTTAGAATAGTATTTTCTTAATGCTGTCCCCAACCACACAGTTCTTCATTTGATCAAAACCTAGTGGAATTAGGATTTGCCTTTAACTGACTAAAGGTCTCCGTCCACGATACTCTGTGTTTCGGGTCTAGCTGCTTGAAACTTTATCGTCTTAATTTTGAGACTGAACATACACTGTGTTGTTCTAATTGCACTGGCTTTTTGAAAAGAACTTCGTACTCAATTCAGCCAAGTTAAAGGGTTTCCAAGATCATGGTCTTGGCTCACGATAAATGGAGCCAATGAGCTAAACAAATTCCTGCTTTCTTGGTTCTTATAGTACGAGAAAAATGGAAAGAGCAGAATACTTCTACTGCTTTATACAAGTGAAACAGTCCTGGAAGAAGCAAAAATATAAGTGTGTTTATGTCAGCAAGACATGCTATTTCAGAAATTATTTTTAGCTTCCTTTTGAAACATGAACCACAAATTATAACATTAATGAAGCACAGAGTATTCACTTGTCAAATTTAAGAAAAAGTCAGATTTAACTTTAGGATTTAAAATAATAAAGAAGTTTAGTCTAGCACAGGTCAATATTAGTGTTCTTATAACATGCAGTAGTAATAGTTGTCCTGCACTGTGCTGAACGAGGATACACGTCTATAATCCTTACAACTTCTATTACTGAGAATGCTTTTCTAATGAGCTACATTTTAAAACTTGGATTGAAATAAATGAGTAATGGGAAAAAAAAAAAAGGGCTCGTAATCAGGAAAACAGTGTACATTCTTTGAAAGTCATGTTTATAAGTTCAGAGAAGCCGTGGATCTAGTTCAAAGACAAACCCTATTTCAATCTGCTTTTCCCAACTGCCATGTAGTTCATGACTAAAGTTTGTTTTTCAGCCGAATCTTAGCCTAACAGCAACTGATTACTTGAGATACATTACTGTACAGAATAATGTGCTTTCACTTGTGGTAAGGTGTCATCATTTCTGTTTATTACGGGTGACAGAATCCTTATTTTCCAGTTTCAGGGTGGGTTTCCGGGTGGGTTGTTCTATAATGTGAGGAACCAACTCCTGTTTCAATGGACTTAGGTTCTCACTCCATGGGAGAACCAGTAATTTGCATCTGCTGATTTTAAAGTATCCATACTTAACCTGTAAGAAATCATGCTGTATAAACATGGATTTCAGTGCACACAGAGGTAGATGTATAACTGAGCTCCCAAACATACAGTCTGATTCATGTGCAGAGAAGGGATATTGGCCTTTAGAAAGCTCCACGTGGTTTCACTGACAGTTAAGTCCTTTCAACTTTAGGCACTCTTAAAAGCACCCAGCTTAGACAAGCATTTCCTGGTGACTTTTTCATGTACATCACATGCACGTATTTTTAAGCCATCTCAGTTTTATACCAGAACAGTGTGTGGACACCAAAGACCCATCGTTTGTTACATGAGTTCTGGGATAGTGAAAGGGGGAATCTAGTCTAGGTGCAGGTCTTGAGTGAAATATATGAGTTGATTCAGGAAGTTAACATGGTTGAGCCACAAAATAAAAGTGACCATAATATAATTAAGTTCAACATCCTCCCATGGGATCCTACCATGAGGTAATAATATTACAGTACTTTTCAAAAAGGAAGATTTTTATATTGAGGAAGTTAGAAATAGCCTGAAGGGGAAAGTTAGGAAATTAAAATCCGTAGCAGCAGCATGGAGGTTCTTTAAAAGTACCTTATTAGACTCAGAGAAAGTATGTATATCCTGGAACAATTAGGAATCAAGAAGGTGAGAAATGCAGCAAGGTACGAGGGAATGTTCAGGCCCCCAAAAAATAATAATCCTATAATAAAATGGAAATCCAACTCAAGTGACACTAATAGAGCAGAATATAAATTCAGAGCACCAGAGTAAGGGTTATATCCTGCCATTGTTTCACTGGCAAAGTAAGTAGGAGTTTCCTATAAACATTTATGGTAGAACAACATTCTGAGGTTTGAGAGGAAATTTAAAGAACAAATAGAGAAAAAATACAGAGAAACCTTTAGTGCACTGTGATAAAAGAAAAATTTTCTCAAGCTAGGTGATGGTCCTTGGCAGACATTGGTTAGCTAGATCAACAGAAAATGCAAGCAAAAGAAACAGCTTGATTTCTTTGCATTAGAGGGACTGGGAAAGACACACCCTCTAGTTGGTGCTTAACATTTTCCGTTTCTCCACCTTGAGGCTGAGGGAAAGAAAAAGTAAAAGAGAAGGAGAAAAGAAATGATGGAAAGTATCAGCATAAATGGCACTAAAAATAAGGGCTTTAAAGGAACTGAAAATTGGAGTAGTTGACATAATGAAGTTGTACTATTTATTTTTACAACATTAAACTGTTATCTGTGAGGCTGATGGTAAAAGGGCTCTAAAGGTCTTGCAAATTGCAGAAAAGTGAAAAGCTAGAAAAAGCCTAAGTGAGAAAAACTAAGAGAACTGTAAAATTAGTTAAAGAGGCATCTTGCATGTTCATTTGCTGTCACGTACAGAATTCTGACAAAGAGTTAATAAGATAATGAAGAAAGAATCATTTACATTTCTAGATATTTTTATACAGTGCCTCTGAAGACAGCAGTGCGAGAGATTGCCCATCACAAAAAAAACCCCAAACTGTTGTTCTTCAGACTAAGGGAAGAATAAAATTAAATACTGCTAAATTAGGTGGTGAAAAACAAAAAGGAAGAAATAAATAACCAATCTCTTGAAAATAATTTTACATTGTGTAATCTAGGATTGTTTCTAGAAAATCAGTTGTTGCTTTGAAGAGTTCATCATATCTAAGTGGTGGAATTCGGTGGTGATACTAGATTAGAGTACATTGGTAGGGAGCCTAGAGCAGTTTTCTAAATCCAGGTAATGAAATGACATACTACATTCAAGACAGCATACCTCAGGGAGAATCTTTAACCATACAAAGAGCTCTCTTTGAACTTATTCTTTTTCCTGAAAAACATTTAAGAAGCATCAGTGACTTCAAGTAGCTATCCAACTATACAAAAAGCAGGTATTAAGCAGTATCTAGGAGTGTGTGAAGTACTTTGGTGAATGAACACTGTTGCTATATAACCCAGCAGCATCCTCAGGAGTTCAGCAAGACACAATTGGAGTAAACAGTATTGAAAAGGGGTTTTGTTTGGTGGCATCTAAAAACTATGGAGGGGGGAAGATCTGGCTTAAATAGGTGAAGTAGTAAACTTCAAAGAAAGTAATACTGCATTTTAATTCTTTTTCCTCAGATGGAAAAGTTTAACAAGTTGAACTGTCACACATAAAAGGAATGACATTTGAGCAATATAATCACTTGTCTGTTACATGCTGCTGCTTTGATAGTTTTGATTCAACACCAACTAAAGAAAGACTCATCTGTAGCTTTCCTACTGGTATAATTTAAGATCCAATTGTTTACAAAAATGACAGCAGCCGTGTAGCTTTCCTGATAGGGAATCGGGTCCTATGTCAGTAAGATTGGGGGCAGGTAGGTCCTAGCTCTGCTGGTGTTGTAGCCTATATAACAATCACCCTTAATCTTTGCTTCAGGTTCCTTGTCCAGAAATACAGTGTTAATTTTGTTTCTTTTCTATGTGGAACAGAACCAAGACATTTCAAAGTTATCTTGTATGTAAAACTCTGACCATGCTGCAAAGCTAGGTGGCTTGGGAACTCATTTAGGCTATCACCAGACTCACATGTAAAGTCTATTTTGTATCAGGGCTGGATCCAACAGTAAGCATCTCCAAGGCTATCAATAGTGACTAAGGCTTGCCAAGATATATTTCCGGGGACAGTTATAAAATTGTAGAATATTGGACATGATATGCAGTAAGACAGACAAATTCTGAGAAGCAGCTCCAAAGGCAATATAAAGTCAATGGTACTTGTTCATAAAGAGACTTGCTGTGCTACTGTGTGTAATTAAATGCTGTTTGGGAAGAGAGAGACTCCTTACTCTATACAGATGATCAGGGATCTTATTCAGGATATGCAAATTCCTCATTCTAGTCCCTGCCATTAATCAAGAGCAGAATTCCTCTTCTAGTTTTAAGGAAACTGTTGATTGGAAACCTTCTCAGGTCAAAACTAGAAATTCTAGTAAGAACAGGAAAAGAAAAGGAGGGGAAGTCCATAACGGCATAACCAATAGCTTGATAGGTTGGACCTTCACATGGGATGTGTGAACTGATTTTTTTACTGATTAGGATTTACCAGCAATAACTGCCTCAGAAATGTTTTGCCTAAAATCCTAGACTAGCATTAGTGATGTACTTCTCTGCATTCACTGCCACACTTAACTGCCCCACTTGCTGAACCAGCTCCTGAAGCCTTCTCTTTCTGAGGCTGAACAAGCACCGCTCTCTTGGCCTCCACACAGTGCAAGGGCTCCAGTGCCCTTCACTGAACTCACTCTGGTGTATCCATATTATTCTGGTCCTGAGGGGGTTGTAAAACCTGGTGCAGTGTTTGATGCGGAGTAAGGAGAGGAGGATCCCTGGCTCTCCTGGCTGTGCCCAGGCTGCTGTTGGTTGGTCCCTCTACTGCCAGGGCACACTGCTGGCTCATGTTCTGTTTGCCATCCACTGTGACCCCAAAGCCCCTTTCAGCAGAGCTGTCCCCAGCCAGACGGTTCCCTGCCTGTATTGTTCCTAATGTAGTAGTGTTTATAAAAGAAAACCTTTGCAGTGATCTATAGTTGTAGTTCCAATTCATTCTTTGTGAGTGTGGCTACCCAGCCAGAGGTAGTTCTTCCCCAACTCAACTGAAGGTCAGGTTTCCTCATTAAAACCATGAGCCACCCCTGAGATAACTTTCTTAGCCCTCTGTCACTCTCCACACCATAAACCCCATGTGGCTGTTTTAACCACCATAAGGTACAGAGCTTCGTATCAGGCTGGCTCCTCTCTCTCTTAGGAATGTTTTTAATTTCTCAAAAAACAATAGTCAGATGAGATTTGCGAGTGCATAGATGTGCAGAGCACTTCTGAAATAACAGATGCTGTCACGCTGTTGACTTAATGGCTGGGAACTATACATGTGCACAGAAGGGTGTGAAAGAAACCTCACCACTAACAGCATTTCCACTGAAAAGCGTCTTTTAAGGGGCTGATTTTCAGAACTCTTAATCACGGCTGTAACCAGATACTTAGACTTGCATATTTATTATATACATAAGGCATTAAATACTTATCATGATTTATAGCTTGGGTTAGGATGTTATTTTAAAATAAGCCTTATAAAGTACCTTCAATCCTGTCCATTCAGACACTCATGAGGCAGAATCCAAAATCATGAAATTGGTTTAAAAGCCATGTGCTTAAAAAGTCTATTTGGAAACAGGCGGAGTGGAAATTCACTGCCTCCTGACTTTTTAACTTGGTTTGTGTTCTCAAACTTCTTCCTGCCATCATAAAGTCTAAAGGTCTTGGCTTAAAAAGCTGAGAACCTACTGCCATGTTCTATTCAGCTCTTGTACTTTGCAAGGCTTGTAATGTCACTGCAAGCATTGGCTACCCTACATACTAAGACACACACACACACATCCATGTAGCTGAAAATTCCACCACGTAATGAAATGCTAGTTGCAATTAACAAGAGACGGGATCGCAGAGGTTCTGCGGCATGCCTTCAAATACTTCAGTCCACATTCCTTCCACACGGTCAGCTCTGACAAAGTCTGTAAGTCCTTGGTGCAGTGAGACTGTGGGAAGAGCCCATGGGATCAGAGAACAGGGGAACCTGCTGGTTTTCTGGAGAATCCCTGCTTTGTTTTAGTCTCCATATGGGAAAGGGCAGTTTTCCGAATACACTTAGTACATTGTATGTGTCCCTGGGAGATTTTCCTCTATCAGCTCCAAGAATAATTGCAAGGAAACATTTGTGAGTTTATGAATTTGTAGAGGAAGTGAATTTACTACTTTTTAAATATGTTCAAGCAGTTATATTTGTATTCTTCAGATATAACAAATTGTGTATAGCCTGTCACTTTTTTCAGTAGTTATTGTTCTTTTTTCTCCTAGGGGAATATGGTTTTCATAGCTTAGTGAGGCTCTGCTAATTATTAGATACCTCATATTTCTAAAGAAGAAATTATGTTTATATTAACTATTTTTCTTTCAGGACACATTCCATTCAGTACTTAAGCACAGATTGCAAATGTGTGAATTCCTCGTTCCTTTTTTTTGGGAAGGAGGGTAATAAAATATTGGCATTTACCAAGGAATAATGAATCAGTGCATCATGACACTCTGACAACTCAAGTAATTTTTTCTACTTTGAATTTGACTGCCACATTTAGTGAATACATTTACAGGCAGAAGTCACCACACGTAAATAATGACACCCTTGAAAACAGATGCCCAAGTCTTCCAACAACAGCAAGAAAATTCACAAGTAATAATACTTGAATTTCAAGGTTTTATAAGTAATGCAGTGTATTATCTGAAAAAGTTATCAGGGGTCTTAGGATTAAATTGGTCCAAATCACCTGTGTACTGCATAGCTTTGAAAGATGACTGGAAGCAAAGGAAATAACTCTAGTTGACATTTTCATTCAAAATCTCTCCGGCTCCCTTGCTCCTTTCTGGAAGTGGAGAGATGGTTCCAACCTACACCCAGGAAAGGACACAGTGGGCAAGAGCCAGAAAAAGACTGTGTATTCCACAAGTGGAGCAAGACTTGGTTGATGTGAAACTCAACTTTCCCATCGTCCACAGGTGTTACAAGCATACCCTATCGCAGTGAATTGCGAGAATGTTGCAGTACTGACTTACCTCCTGGCACTAATGGAGGACAATTAGGAAATGAAATTACCATTTAAAAAGTTGTAGAAAACTTCAGAATTTAAAGAAAAAGGAAGGAGAAAGGCAGTGGCCAGCCATTCTAAATGCATGAATTATCATCTAATAGACAGTATTCTAATTACTGTAAATATAAGAATAAGATTTTCAAATATGAGTTAGTGCCTGTGGTTGAGCTGAGATCAGTTTTGAGGAAGTACTGACCACTCTTTCCGTGATTTCTATATATATTTTAGCTGGTTAAAGTTCAACCTTAAAAACAAGGAATCACTTTTAGCAATGCTTAACACCTCAAAACAGAAGCAATAAAAAAGGGGGCCGTGGCTCTTCTGAAATATTTTCCAAAGTTTTAGAGATTCTAAGAAGCCTTTGCAGTCAAACTAGGATAAATGGACAGACACCACATGGAAAGGAACATCGTTTCCTGGGTAAAACAATTATGATGATGCATCTTTCTTTTCAAAGAGAGCACCGCTAAGAAGCCCCACTCCCTTCTTCATGTGAGCACTCAGACTCAGGACTGAAACTTTGATACTTACAGATGACCAGATTTTTTACAAATTGCTGCTGCTGTACTGCTGTCATCCCTGGACTGTTTGGGGGGTTTTGTTGTTTTGTTTTGTTTCAAATAAGTTACAAAGATGGCTTAAGTTCAGAGAGGATTTTCTTAATGGAATCCATTCCACCCAGAAGGTGTTCTCTTTAACAAATGGGAAACATCACTAAAGCTGACCCAAAGTCTGAGCAATGGAAAGCTACATAGATGATGTCAGACATTACAAATATTATTTGTACTTGCTAGTTTACTTCAAGGGAAATTATGAGAATGACATCATAATGATGACTGACTAATTTTTATTAGTGTTTCCTCTCTGAAACTCTAGATTTATAGTTACAAAGAAAAACAGCTTTTAAAATGTCATACCTGTTATTCTTTTCTAACACTTTGCGATTTTCTTATTTGCAAAAGCTATTAATATTTTAAAATACTATAGATGCTATCACCCCTTGTCCTAGTCATTTGATATGTCAAATATTTTTTGCTGGAAAAAAAAAAGAATTATTTAATGCTCATATAATATAGGAAATGATCACATCTTCTTTTAAATTAATTGCTGCTTGGGTTGGCCTATGAACCTATAAACTCTGCTGGAACCGTTGTAGCCAAATTTCTTTACAACAGTTTCTTACTGTGGAAATTAATTACACTGATGAAGGGGTGATGACCAGCTTAGGAACAGTGATATGTTTCTTCAGTCAGCAAACCCAAATCACAGGGTGCCACAACTTTAGAAACATCTAAAGTCGGCAGAACCAGTGTAACTCTGTTTGACAGCAAAGAATGCAGTCATGTAGGGCTGCACAAATACTTTTGGCAAAGAGCTGTTGGGTCATCTTGCTGAGAACCTCTTAACAAGAAATACTGTAGCAGCTCCAGCTCTGAAGGGCTGCTTTGGCATTGTACGCTATCTTCAGGGCTGGAGATTGCAGTGCCCAAGGAGACTGATAGAACAGTCTCTCCCACGGCAAGGCAGTAACATTCTTCAAGCCCAAAGGGTATGCCAACTGGAATGCTGTGAGAGTCATCAAGGGACTAGATATGACTACATAAGTCAGTAGAGACTCCCTAACTAAAACTTGGTGGGGGGCACAGTAACCTAAAGTGTGCCTCTTCTGAAGAATCCCCCTCCCTGTTTTTAGGGACCGCCAGACTGCGTTCTTTGGTTCTTTACCGAGGACAAGATTAGGCCACAACACTAGGCAGAAACAAACCTCCATGACCATATTAGTGTCTTTCTCCAAATGCTATTGTCCCATTCAGCACTGTGTTCAGACTTGACCTCAAAGGTGATAAATTACCAAAGTGTTTATGGTTGAACACATTAATATGTGTTTCATGTACTAGGACTTTTGTTTCTCTATAAACACTTATTTTAAGGATAAATTATTATTTACAGTGTCAAAGTGCTTATACACATTAGGGTACTTAAATACTGTGCCCTAACGGAGCCTTCATGTTTATGCATTATTTTAATTTGCAAAATTCAGGGATGAATTTAGCATCAATAATCGCTGCCAGACCTGCGTATATGGCTCCAACTCCTGGCATAAAATGATGCATTTGTGGTCTCAACTCCCACATAAATATACATATGCATATGGGTTACGTATGCAAAGGCGAGGCTGAAAATGTGACTCCTACAGCTGAGTTCAAACCCTATCTGTAAAGCAGCTCCAGTGATGTGAGAAACTGCCCTCTCTAAGTCTCTGTCATTCTCTTGCCTCAGCAAAGGCTGAGTTAACTGTGCAATGGCCCCCACTTCATTTTAGTGCAAAGCAAATAAAGTTCAACAAATAACTACAGGGTGGTACCTTCATATAGTGCTACAAATTTTTACTTCCAGAGATTCCAACCACATCTTGGGTAAATGATATGTATTTGAGTTCAGAGGTAGTCTGAAACAAGAGATCTAGATGGTATCAATGGCATCATTCATCTCAACATTGAATGTTAGTTCTGAGACTGATTTGCAGAGCTCATCTGAAGAGAGTTAAACCACCATGTGATGGGCCTATGCAACAAAGAATGCTCCCTTAATCAACCCTATTTGCACATGATTTTCTGGATAAAAATGAAGAAATTATTTGTAATACATAATAATAAGCAAATCCTTACATCACACATTCCACATCAATTAATACAGATACATTTATTAAGCCTCTTTTATATATGACATACTAGAGCATTCTGTTTTATCCAGGATTCCAAGGGATTAGAGTTCAATTTCTTATTTTAGTATACTATACCTTTAAATTGTTGACATATAAGTTGTATAAATAGAAACACTATAAATCTCTTAAAAAATGTACCATAAATTTTTTATGTATGACCTTTAAGTAACAGCAGTCTGTTGCATAACTCTGCAGGGGAAGTCACATGGTGGAAACCTCATATTTCCTTAAATTTATGGTTGTTTCTTGGTGGTCTAAAAGACTTTTTTTTTTTTTTTAAAGTTCCCTCTCAAAGTCGTAATCTTAGTAAATTGTTTAATGTTTGGTCTAATGCAGGTCAATGTAAGTTCTTATTTAGATTTATAATAGGAAATATATAACGTCAGATACCAATGAAGCCTGGCTAATAAAGTCAAGGATACCAGTGTTATGTTTCATCATAATGATGTGAAGATAATGCCTTTAGCTGCATAACTACCACATTAGTTACAGACCATAAAGAAATCTTTATGAAATCTCAGGGTCAGATTCATTAAGACAAAAGTCTCCATTTCCCCTTCCCCCTCAATCAGAAGCATTTGTGATTGATAAATTCCCTCATCACTGCTGCATCAGATCTCATTTACTGACACCAAAAGTCATGTAAACTCTGAAGTGGAGAGAATCAGCTGCCTCATGCTGTCCTGAAAAAATGTCAGGAAAAAAAATGTCAGTGGAGTTTGGGCATGTGCCTAAATCCTTGCTGAATTAGGGCCTTATGAAACTAAATTTTATATTAAGGTAATTATCATCACCATTACTTAAAGGAAATTTTACTCTTTCATACTCCAGAGGAGTTTGGGTTGTATTCAGAATAATGTTGTCAGCATCAACAGAAAAGGTCTGCTTCAAGTTAAAACATGCAAGTGAACACAAGTTGCGTGAACAAGAAGAAATTATTAGTGGTTTTCCACCTCCACCAAAATCCTCAGGATCCAAAACAGGAATTTACAATGCTTGGCAGAATAAAAATTAAACCCCACTCCGAAATGTCAATATTTAAAATATGTAGTGCAACCATAATTTAACGAGTTCTTTAAAAAACACAGGCATATACATGAAATGCACATTTTTCAAAACCCTTTTTCCCCAACATTGGAATTGAACATTGTAGGCAAAATAATATTAACCTAATCTACACTGTAAAATAAATTCCTTTAAGTCGTTCAAACACCACTTAGTTAAGCCTTAAGATATGCAAATCATGCCCACTGCACTGTTTCTATCTGCTCATGTTCTGCTTCTGCGACTACAAAAGAGAATTAAATTTGATGAGAAATTAAACTACAGGGACAAGGCAATCCATGTTCCCCTAAATGCTGGGTACATGTGCACGTTTGTCTGTAGATGCTTATGCGTAACGTATAAGCATAAACAGCGTGGAGAATTCAAGCCTCGCAGAGTTCTCACCTGAAGGGCACATGAGCACGTTCCACAGGAGGTGCAAAGGAAAGCAGCAGTGCTTTGTGTACAGCCTAGCAAAGCATCAACTGATACAACACAATGCCATAATGAAGCTGGAAGAGGTACTAATAATCAGTGTTCAAAGAACAAGGACAGGTTTACCCTCAAGTCAATTATCCAGTCTATTAACGAGCAAGCACAGAACTCAACCCTGACTATCCGCTCAAGTTTCCAGTCACAGTGGACTCTCTAACGGGCTGACCGCTTCTTCAGATTCGGCCCGTGTCAACCCAAATGTTATCCATCCATCAAAGATATGTGATGGTTTGCCACCGGTGTATTAATAACATTTGATTCAGTAGGATTTAATCATTCTGCTCAAAGATTTCAGGTGCCATGCATGTTCAACAGATGCTAAAAAAGAATGGAAAATGGAAGTATCTAAACGGCCATCTTAATTTTGCAATATTTTTTTTTGCACTATGCCTTCTGTGTAAGCACTAAAACAACTAGTATATGTTAAATAAATGTCTCCAGTAGTCCTTAGCAGTGATAAGAATAATCCTGTTCAGGTATGTCAAAAATCTGCTGAAAAACAAATGAAGGCAAAGATACAATAACAGACAGTTTACTGTCATCATCTGAGCATTGCTCAGTTAAGGAACAGGTAATTTGTATAATGAGTGTCTTTGAACCTGGACCAGGGTTAATCCAGGATCTTGACAGACATGAAAGTCTAGCAAACCTTTTATCTTTTCAATTTATTTTTTTAAAAAGACCATTTAGAGCCTAAAAGTCAAGAAAGGACGATAGTACTAAAGTCTAATTTGGAGAAGTCATCAAATGTGCACCAAAAAGAGAGCGTGGAAGTTTTTCCTGTCCATGCAAGGCATTCATTAGCTTCACAAATAACAGAAAAATCAGCACTGCTGGGGCTTTCACAAGTAGATGAGGGTGTCAAGGGAGAAGCAAAAATCCATCCCGCAGGCAGCGAGTCTCAGGAACCTCAGAATGCTGGCAACGACTTACTTAGAAACCAGAGAGCCTTCCTATGCCAAGAACAGACACTAAAATCTCAGACAGTTAATGCAAGAACAGGATAGAGAGGAGTGAGAATATTCTGAGATTTTGAAAACATACTCTCACCAAGTGTGGACTGAAAGGTTCTCAGGAAGGGCCAAATGAAATATTCCATTTCAGTGTTGACATTCTTTTAACTAAAACTAATTTCTAAACTGAAAACAACTCACTGAAATAATTCAGATTCCCAATTTTGCAAATATTAGAACTGGAAGTTTCAACTATTTCAAAACTATTTCACTTTTTTCCCCCAAAATACAACACGTGTCACAAGCAAACCTCCCTTTCTATCAGGAAACACAGTATCTTAGACAAATCAGCATTTTCAAATACTGCCTTTATTCAGAAAGCCCCTGGCCCTTTATACCAAAGGCATTTTTCATAGCAATTTGCTGTTTGTCTTAGGACAAATGAATTCTGAAGTTCTAAGTCTGCATCAGCTATTGACGCACACCAACATATTCCTCTAATTACTCCATATGCATGCAATGCCTCACCCTATTTCATTTTTATAACTCTGCATGCTTAACGCATTCCTTCTTTGCAATGTCCAAAACTATCTTTGCATTCTCAACAAGAAACATATTTCTCATTCACACATCTTGGGCCAAACCCAGATGGTATTCGTTTCCTACAAGGGTATTTCCTGTATGTCTGAATTGTCAACACGGCTGTGGATTGCCATCATTCTCCTCTTATATACAGATTCTAGTCATGAAGAGCAAACCGTATATACTCCACCACCCTGGTTTTTCCACTTGGCACATTTCATAAAAATATTCATGTCTCTCTTCAAATTATTAATATTTTTTTACTATGTTTGTTGAGAGGTAAAGATGAGATCAAGCACAAAAATGGTCCAATAGTTTAGCTTCCCCTGGTGTTCGCAAAATAGGGAAAAAATCTGGATTTCTCTGGATTTATTTACCCCTTGCTTCCAGGTAGCCGGCAAATTACATATATATTTTTCAGACTTACTGAAAGAACTCAAATTATTTGATTACCTCACTCAGGGTTTGAAATTCAAGCTGTCCTTAACTGCAGCAGTGCAGGTAAGTTGCACGATAGCCTTTCTGCCCTCGGGCCGCTCAGCTCCCTCTGCACAGTGAGGCTGAAGAGATTGGCAGAGTACCAGTGAGAAGAATGCTTGGGTAGTGTCAGAGTATTCAGACACTCTTTTCTTCCCAGCCCCCATTCAGTGCATTTTGAGAAATGTGAGGGTGCCAGTCTTTAAATATGTTTCTGACCCAGAAACAAAATGTGACACAGATGCACATGGTTTTTGGGGAAAAAAAGGAATAATAGCACTTTCATTTTTTTCTAGCTGACTTTGTATGAGGACTCCAACAAGTGCAGTCCTTACATTTCAAAGAGTTTGATTTTGGATAACAAATACACTTCCAGTGCTCACACTCACATGTGGAAGCTTAAAACTCAGTAGCAGATGTTGGACCTCCAAACTGAGTTTCTGTTTGCGTTTGTGCCAGCAAGATGAGGCTGTTTACTGCTTGGAACAATGGAACGGACAAAGAACATAGGTAGAAACAATTTTAAAATTGGAATAAACAGACATAATTGTATAGCCTTCATCCAGTAGAACTGTTGTATGGCCAGTGGTAAAATATTGATGGATACTTAACAGAATCTCTAAGAATATGAATTCTGATCTTGCCTATTACGTTTAGCATATCTACCAAGAAAACCAGCAACATCCACAATTGCTATGATACATCATTATTGATACTTTGCTGAATGCTGATGCTTCATAGAGGCTGAAATAGGCCTCTCCATGAACCCAGATTACGGAGCCCAAAAGTTCTTCAGATATTAGGGAACAGAATAGCATTTGCTTTATCCCTAGAATTTGCAAACAGATGCTTTGGCAACTGAAAAATGGTGATGTGTTCCCATCTTTCAGTGCCTGCTAGCAAACCCCGCACTCTGCATGGTGGCTCTGGCTCCAGGAGAGAATCCCAGACAGGACAGCAGGGAGGATATAAGCATGAATCACAGTTCACCTTTCATATGCTTCCTGTCTCTGTTGGGTGCTTTTATGTCACCTGACCTTCTATCCTTCACACAGTCTCCTATAACCCTACCAAAACCCAGTTGCATGGTATGATTTTCCAGTTTCTTAAAATAAAAAGAATTGATTTGTGATTTGGAACTTCTTGCAGAAAACACTTCACAACCTTTGCTAAGTACCTAGGCCAAAGCTAAGAATCTGCTAAGGAAAGAGCTGCTGCTGAAGAAGAGTACCTTTATACGTTGCAGCGAGGGCCAGTATGATGTGGACAAGCCACTGAATCACCCTTCTCTTAACCCAGTGTCAGAGCCAAGCTCCTAACACCCACAGATTGATCTAGGTAATGTCGCAAACATGAGCGATTACCACAGTAATGCTCGGGGGAGAAAACACTAGCAGTTTTTGCAAGAACCAGACTGCTAGGAAGTTACTGTTAGCACTGGCTGATCAAAGTCTAATATCCATTAGCACAAAGACAACAGTAAAGGTCTGGGGAACCAATCTAAGCAGAAACCTGTAGCATCTTTCTTTCAAGCTGGGTGCGGTTTGCTGCTCTCTCCCCCCACCCCACGATATTTAAATACGTAGCTGACATGAATGTAACATTCCCTGTGCAACCAGAACAAACAAGGATCTGCTTTAATAGGCAACAGTTCGCTACCGAGAGCCAAAGGAGAAAGGCAGAACTGTGGGTAAGACAGAGTAATGTCATCGGAGCATCTTTCCATTTGCATCTCTCTTTTTTGAAATTAGTTACTTTTTAATGCCTACAATTAGACAGATCAACATTTCTGGTTTTAATTTAATGCAGAGAGTATGATAATTATTGTTATTCTGTTCTGAATTATATCCCTAAATTTCCATATAAAGTGGTCACGGTAAAACAGCAGGAATTTGTTTTCAATTATCGGAGTATAGAATTTGTTGTAGGTTGGTTCATTTTACATAAGCACTGTCAAATTTGCTATGTGTCACCATACATCCTCTTTTTTTCCCTCTCTCAGCACACACACACACACAAAAAGTCTTATGGCTCATTTCAAAATGCTGCAGACTTTTTGTGGACATTTATGAAAAGTATTAATTTAGCAGCCCAGGGAGATCTTTGCAACACAGTACATTTTTTATTTTGCCATAGTGTATTTTTATCTTGAGCAATGACAGAAGTGTCAGTGATTGATTGAAATGCCACGCCATGCAAAAGTAACTTATATATTTGAATTATAATTCTTAAACTCTTCTGACAACTCTCTGGCATTGGATCTGTATTTTAACCAAAAAGACTATTTTTATGAAATGTGCTACTGAAAAATAAAGGTAAGTTTTATACACATAATCAGGGATTGAGAGCATGAGAAAACCAGAGTAGCTGTCTGAGGGGACCACAATCAAATTAGAGCTTCCGTAGAACAGTAAATCACAGAAAAGGTTAATTTATATTATTTGTGATTTTATAGAAAAATGTTACTTAGCATTAAAATAGGGTCTAAGTTAAAAATAATTCTTGACTGGAAGAGGTGAAGTCACGGTTTTGGCAAATGAAAAAGGGTTTATTAGTCTCTTGTCATCGTGTCACGTATTTGTGAACGTTAATGTAATGTAGTCTGTTCCCTTTGGGGTATCATCTGAGTCAGTTTTATTGGACTGCCCACTAAAAGACAGTTGTAAAATTTGCCTTTATCACAGAAGTGCTGTAGCAAGGTGGGTAAAGCTTAAAAGTGACATAAAGAAGGAGAAAAAGTACAGAGGCCACCAAGTCTGTTCTCCCTATTAATGAAGGATTTTCATGGTCAGTAAATTTCTTAGCACTTACTGCATTCTCAGTCGCTTGAAGGAAGCTCTCTCGCTTTCCTAGAAGGCTAATTCTGCAACACAACAGACCTTCTACAGTGGA
Source organism: Laterallus jamaicensis coturniculus (assembly GCA_022605575.1). Classification (NCBI taxonomy): domain Eukaryota; kingdom Metazoa; phylum Chordata; class Aves; order Gruiformes; family Rallidae; genus Laterallus; species Laterallus jamaicensis. The sequence continues at coordinate 13,299,786 of JAKCOX010000005.1, forward strand.
AGAATGCTGAAAAGTATAGGAGAGCAGATATGCCAGACAAATAAATAAATAAATAAACGATGACCAGAAAGTGGAGGCATGCCAGGGAAATGCGAAGGAGCCTGCTTATTTTTTACCTTCCCTTAGTGGCCTCCGCTGGTGAACCACTCACCGAATTGCTGGTGGAATGTAAAGCTTCCTTGAAAATAAATCCAGCTGGGGACAGAGGTGGAATCACCACCTGCGTTCCCAGAGGATGAATGCTGCTTACAGCTCAAGAGGCCTCTGTGGCGCAGGGAAGTGTGTAATTCACACCTTCTTGAGCCAGCTTTGCTGAATGCAATAATCATCTGGTCTTTATTTGAATCTCCCTCTTCCGGGACTGATTTCCACTGTCTTCTGTTATTCCAATTCTCCTAAAGTAGTGCAGTACATAAAGTTTCTCCATCCAGATGCAGACCTCACATGGGCTCACGGCCACCTCCATGCAAGCACACTCATGGTCGTACATCACTCTGCCCAAAACCTCTCAATTATTGGCTAGCTCTTGGCAGTCTTGAAGCTTTTTAGCTGCTTCTGACCAATAATTGGGAGAGTTGTCAAAGCAGGATTCATCTCTTACTAGAAGAGTGTGAAGGAGGCAAGCTGTGGGTTTGTGTTGGGTTAGTATCTGCATTTATAAGTTTCATGTACTTTCTTTAGGAGGACGGGAAGAAAGAATTGTATTATCAGGGGACGAGGATTGTCATTTGGATTAAACTAAAGACTTGCCCAGCAGAACAGCAAAATCTGGAGTTGAGGAATTTAAAAAAATAAGTACAGAGGACTAGGACTAGAAGTGAAAGGTCCTGCATTTAGTGACTGGTATCTTCAAAGGACTGTGAAGGTAAGGAAAAGAAAAAATGATTGAGGCCTTGTCAAAATCTTGTCATTGCTGAAACAGAAGTAAGAAGAAATAAAGAATCAGGCTTGAAAAAACAAAAAATCCAAACAAACAAAAAGCACATTTAAATATCACTGCAAACAGAACAGATAACTTTGATATGGGTGCACTTTGGCCATCAATGACTTTTAGCCAAATCCTGCCACTGCACCTAACTGAACATAAACCACCTCCAACTTCAGTAGGATTTGCATTTAAATTCCAAGTATGGCCCTCACAATATCTTTCCTATATAAACTGAATCGTAAAACATTCCTCTACCTAAAGTTATTTTTAAGTGAAGCACTGAAATAGTGCATTTTTTTAAACCAGTGAAAAATACTGAAAATTTTAAATAAATCTTTAGATAACCTTTATAAATTGTGTGTGTGTGTGTGTGTGTGTGTGTGTGTGTGTGTAGCTTTACAGCACAACAGCAAAGAAGGAAATGCTTTGGAGATAGGGTCTCATATGTATACTATACTAAGCCATGACATCAGTGTAATTATTTTTCCCTAAGGTGAATGTCTTATGTTACAAATTCTTCCCTTGCCAGAGGCCTCGGGCCCCACAGATGTTCAGATAGCAAAGCACTTGAGTTCTCAACACCCAAGAGGTCTATAGGAGCTTTAGTCCTGCACCATACCTGCAGCCCAGTAGGTTTCTGGTTTTCTAACTCTGTGCTTGTCGCCCCTTTCACCTGTCAGAAGCACTCCCCCCCGCCCCGTGTTTCTCAAAACAGCAGAAGCAGCTTTGAAAGGCAAGGTGTGCCCTTGCAGCAGACCTTTTGCTGCTTGCTGCTTTCTACTTCTGCTGTAGTCAAGTTTCTATCCTGTGCCGGGCCCCAATTTCCAAAACACATTGAATAAGCAAACGCTTCCCACTGAGAAAAATACCTGACAGTGATTTTCAGCCCTATAGTAAGATCCAGTAAAGGAAGGTTCAAATAAGCAAAGATTCTTTGGAGATCTCCTGATAGGAAAACCTTTGCTGAAGAGTTCATGTATTACCACCTGGTAAGAGATTTTAGATGCTCTTTGACCCCTAACCCCATGTTTTTTTACAAATAAGATCTCTTTAAGATCAAGCACATGGTAATGTGTATTAGTTATGGTTTTTATTACATAGGAAATAAACTAAATTACGGGTGGTCACACTACCTCAACAAGTTACCCAGAATTTGCTTTGTAGTGAAAGTAATGAAAGCAAATTATTTGAAGGCATTACATTAGAGTTAATAATTTCAGTCACAAATATCCACTGAATATAAATATTTTAAGCACAACCCCTTTTAAAAAAGGTCGCTACTAATTTCCAGCATGAGAGTGGGATTGTCCAGATCAAATACCCCTATTTCATATGACTGAATTGTGAAATCAATTTTAAAGGAAAACTTGGAATCTGCTACCCATATTGTTTACTATTAAGCCACACAGAGCACAAGAACTAAATGATCATGTCTGGTTTTGCTTACTAAAATTAATTACTATTAAGGTTGTGCAATTAAGGGTCATGGTTACAATATGACCTATTTTAAATGAAATGTTTAACAATACCAGTTTAGGCATTCACATGTATTGCTCTATATTTACTATAGAAAATAATATATCTAACGATGTGATGACATGACAGCTTGCCTTCACAATAACTGCAACATGCGTTTCTGCATTATAGAAAAAATGTAATACCTTAATAATATACTTACATATATAATATCTGAGATATACCAGGGTACGTTTGGAAACACATAGATTGAAAGTGGAGCCCACTTCTAAGGAGGGCTTACGTGAAAATAGCACCTCTCTATTAAAATCACGTGCTACATTTACACCTCTCAGTCAAAATACAAAGTGGATTGTGTTGTGCAGTTGCTTCAGATTTTTACAAGTGTAAATATATTACAACAGAAATTACAATGCAAAAAGAAATATTAAAAATATACATCAGTTGAGAACACTTACTAGTGTAACTTACTTTTAAGAACACTTGCTGATGTCATATACTTTGAGAAGTGACATAACGTACCTAACCAACCATTAGAAAATTACAAGTAAAGAAATGCTTTACGTTTAATGCATACAATGAGCCTTTACTTGGCTTTGTACTGACTTAATGTAATTCTGATTAAATTATTTTCATGCTTGTGGTGCCAAACCAGACCAAACTGGTTTTTAAAGGAATGTTTTTTTCTTTTACAGAGCTCCTTAGCTGAAGTTTATAATCTGGCCCAAGGAAAATCAGTTTGGAAACAAGTGTAGTATCAGTGCAAAAAATACAGTTGCCGCGAGTAGAAGACAGGAGCATTGAAGCTAAAGAGCCGCACAGGCAGACACCCAAAGTGTGAGCTTACAGGTTTAGTTACAATAGAGATTTCACATTGGCCCCAGTCCACAGTGTGTTTAGGTAATTAACACTCATTTCAGCCAACCATCATTCTTTGTCTTCAACAGACATCCCAGTGGAATACAAATATTTGTCTCATTCTTCTCGCCCTTCCTTATACAACTGACAAATGTTAATGGTTATTCCATCAAATTTGTAGTGCAGAATCTCAGACAAGCTACTATGTCATCTACAGTTTGTTGGTGCTGTTTTCATCTAAGGGGAAACTTGAAAAGATGTCAAGAAATTGTGAAGCTGACAAGTGAAAATATAGATGTTTGTTCACATGGTATCTACAAGACAAGACTATAAAGCCTGGGATGCTGGTTTCCCAGTAGACATTGCAAGTCCATTGATAAAAAAAGTGAGGATTATTCCATAGGGAAAATCTGAATGTTTTTTAAGTGGTACATAATGATTCGGTTTGGCAGTACCAAAATGACTGCTTGTAAGGGATTTGGCTAGCCATCTCTCAATTTACCCCACAACATATGAGACATAACACTACAGAAAACTGTATAGTTTCTGGCACCATAAGAAATCACTTCAAAAGCTATGGAAGTTGTGGCAGTGATTTAATTGGAAACAGTTAGTGATAAAGCTGAAAGTACACATGAACAACTGTTTTCCAAAACCAGAAAAAATAAGTATGGAAAAAACTCAGCTGGATTTCTAGTTGATCATAAGCCAACTAATGGCTTGATGCTGCACTGATTTCAGCATCTTAGAGGGTTATTTCCAAAGTTTTTATTAAATGTGAGAGTAAATAGACTTTTTAGAACATTGTGTGTCTTTTGCTTTGAAAAACAGAAAGCAGCAAGATTTTTTGGGAAGCAATAGATGCATTCTACAAACCAAGTAGGCAATAGGTAGTAGTCTAAGAGAATCATGCAAGATAGCAATTAGTAGAAATACTGGCCTGATCCTAGGAATACAGCCTGCCATACTTACGTCACAGGTCCTGCTTTGTTCATTTGTCAAACTCATGTGTGCTTCTTTAAAACCTCTTAATTTAATTTTCACCTATTTATGCTTTCAACAACTTAAGTTTTACACTGAGACTGCTCCCATGACGTCAAGTGCTAAATAAAACCTTCAGCTTGGTAACAGAAAGATCTTTTCTTACTATTACATTCAATAACTCACCTTCAATGGCAGGCCTAGTGTAACTGGCATTCCTGGGCCCTTAAATGAGGAGAACCTAACTCTCAGGAGAAGAAATAGGACTGTCTTTGTCCGGGCACAACAGACAGAATCATTCATCAGGAATCTTTGAAATACGCCTTACTGTTCCCAGAGCAACTGATTTCCCTCCCTTTCCTTCAGACTTTATCAGCGCAACTTGGTCAAAACTCTTAGAAACTCATACAATAACATCTACAATCAGTTCAGGCTCAGCTGCAGAATTATTTTTGGCTCGTAAAGGAGAAAGAGCTAGATTACCAGTCCCTTCATCCATGATGACTGCAACTGATTTGGCAGCTCTAACTAGACTTTCAAAACTAACCTCTCCGATAACCTCCTAAAACTAAATTTTTCTAGCAAAAAAACTAGCAAATTCTGGCTTCCTCTAAACTAGTAGGATCCAGATTTCATTGTACAAACCTCTTTGTGTGGAAATCTCTTGACCTATTTACATCTCCATTTCTGACTCAGGTTTCTCTTTGGTGTCTGTGATTAAAAAGGAAGTATGGCAATCATGTTGAATTAAAATAAATTTAGGCCGTGCACTTTCCCAATTAGGCCTTTTGTGGGACATCTTTCAGCAGGAAGACAGGCCCATCCATCATTCTGAATTGCAAATACATTTTAAAAGCTTCATTCTCTCTTATAATTTAAAATTTCATAATTAGTTATCATGGGTGTGGTTAGAGTTGCAAAACATAGTCTCCTTATGGGTGCAGAGCTGGAGCACTTGAATCTACAGCAGTCACTAGTTGTGAAAGGCTGGCAAACCCTGAGTTAAACTCCAAACCAACTATGGGCTGGTGAATAATTGCATATATGAGTTTAATTTGAATTGTTAATTACGTGCTCTGTTTATTTCTATGTCTCAGCTTCTCTCCCTTCAAGAGCGACAGTTTAATCGAAGATTTATTCTCTATTTGTACAAACACAGTCTTAAGCAAAGTGATACTACTTACATTTTTAGAAGCCAAAGAGAAAATTGCCTGCTATTTAAGTACACAGGGTATTTGCATTGTCACAGTACATTACATGGATCCGATGTTTAACATATAACTGTACTAATCTTTGTGGCAAACATAATAACAAAAGAAAGTTGTCAGGAGATTTTTCTATTTTTATTTTTAAAAAAAATAACAAAAACCTTTCCATTGAAGTACCACATGTAAAACTATGGTTTCTCTGCACAGAGACCAAGGCTGCTTATTACCTACAGTATACTAGCTATGATGAACAGACCACCATAGTTGTGACAACTGATGTTGCTGCCTCCAGGGTAAAACAAAGGTTTACATATTACACAAGCAATTTAACTGTTTTCTAAACATATTGCCAAGACAGTGGGAGTTGGCAGCCAGCACTGTGTTTTAGGTTTTGGATACTTGGATTAGAAGTGACTGCTGATTATAGACCTTTTTATTTGTCTTCTACGAATTACAAGCAACCTAGTAACCCAGCAAAGAATCCTTCACAGCACTTAAACTTGTCTTCATGGCTACCCAAAGATTACATACACAAATCACTCCACAAAAGTGGCATAAGAGACTTGTGCATATATAACTACGTAAGACAATTGTCTTGTTCTAACTCTTAAAGAGTTCCCCAAAGTGAAATGTTTTATAATCCTTTTTGTGCAGTAGTCAGGAAAGAAATAAAAGAGTTTGGGCAAAGATTATCCACAAGAAAGAAACTATTTTTTTTGGGTTCCAGCTGAAACACAATAAAGAACATAATTAACTTCACAATTCTTTGTGTTTTTCATTTGACTGCAGGGAGGAGATGAAAGAGGACTGTTAAGCCTTGCATTCCATCCCAATTACAAGAAAAATGGAAAGCTGTATGTGTCTTATACCACCAACCAAGAACGGTGGGCTATTGGACCTCATGACCACATCCTTAGGGTTGTAGAATACACAGTATCCAGGTATCAGTAGAAGTCTAAAATTCACACATTCTGTATTTCTCAGCCACCTTTTCATTTTAGTATTTTCCCTTTCCAAAATGAACAATCAGATTTAGCATGTGTTTACTTCGGCACTTGCAGAAAAAGTATTGCTGATTTTATTTCAAACAGTAGTTTGGAATGCCAGTAAGTACTCTGGTTTATACTTTTTAAGACTTTTTTTATTAGTCTGTCATTTTTTATAGTTATTTCCTACTTATTGTGTATAGGCAGCAAAATAAGGGGGGTTTTGTGAATGCTGGAAAATTGAAATTTCTCAGAAATAATTTACATTCTTCCATCAAGCTACAGCATCTACATGTTAAAAGTATCATTTCAATAATTATTTTTATGGAGAAGAACAACAGTACTGAACTGCAAAAACTATGTTCATATCTCTATATTGCAGGAAAAATCCACACCAAGTTGATATGAGAACAGCAAGAGTGTTTTTAGAAGTAGCAGAACTACATCGAAAACACCTAGGAGGACAGCTTCTGTTTGGCCCAGATGGTTTCCTATACATTTTTCTTGGAGATGGCATGATCACTCTAGATGATATGGAGGAGATGGATGGTTTAAGGTAAAAAAAAGCTACCAATGTGTAGACTTCTATTATTGCCTTCTGGTTTTGCACAGTATTTGGGGTCAGAATCAAAAGCAATCAGCAGTTGTCAGGACAAATTTTACTCCCTTTTACTACATAATCCCACTATTTTTAGTGCCTGGGTTTTGCCAACTGCTGATTTTCAGAACAGTCTGACTGCTTTAATAAATCTTTTAGTTGTGTGCTATCAAATTCCAATATTGGAGCCCTTACCAGGAGGTGTAATTGTACTTATGCACAGGTTAGCCTTCTTTTTTCCAAACTATTATTCTGTGACCAAGGCAACCTCATTGACCACACATTCTAAAAAAGTGCCTACAAACCCACACCAGAGTCAATAACAAGATTATCACTTAGGGAAATGGCTGCACAACATTTGAAGCAATCCTGCTTCAGTTTTACCCATACGGTTTTCTCAACCTGCTTCTTCCCTCTGTTTCATTATGCTCTGTCAGAGGTGCAACATTTGCCTTCATCTAGAGAAAGTGTGGCACTGGGCCTTTGCAGACCTAAAAGGAGTTGCTATACTCAAAGGCCTCTTTGGCTCTGGAGAATAGCAAGTGCTCCTGCCCTGTGCAGTGAGGATATACTTAAACCCAACACCAGAGAGCAATTCTAATATTTGATTTAAAATTAATTTAAAACAAGATGAGACTGAAGCAGATATGTGATGAAGAAAGACAGAAAGGAATCAATTTTCCTATCACATCTATTCATGTTTGTAAAAGGAGTTTTGATGCTTTCTGTATTCTGGTCCTTCTCCCTTGCTCCATCACAATCGTGAATGCAAGGCAAAACTTCTCCCTCTGTCCTGTTTTCATGTAACAAAAAAGTTCTGATTCTTTACCAAAAATACCAACATTAAACCAGTACAATTACATTGGCTTTGGTTTTCTTTTAATTGATGTGTAATTAATCCTTGGATTGTAGTGTTACTAGAAATCACTGAATTCAAGAGCAGGATTCAAAGTGTTGGCAAAAAGCATTATGTGACTCCAGTGATTATATCCATTTTTACTGTAGAGGAGATGCAGTATAAAAGATGTAATAGCCTTATGTTTGAAACCATAGACCAATGCTGATGTATGGAAAGTTGCCCTTCTTATCAAGCAGCTTCCCAGCAGCATGGTCAGAGGTGTTCTAGAACACACATAACAAGGCAATGTACTGGTCAAACTGAATCTTTGGATTGACATGCACCATAAAATGAATCTAGATATGAGTATTCAGTAAAGCAGGTGGCTTATTTTGCTAGTTCACTGCAGTACTGTATAGATTAAATCTACCGGTAAAATACTATTTTAAACCAATGATTTTATCCTCCAACTTTCTCAGTGATTTTACAGGTTCTGTCTTGCGCCTCGATGTAAACACTGACCTGTGCAATGTCCCTTATTCCATACCACGGAGCAACCCACATTTTAACAGTACAAACCAACCTCCAGAGATTTTTGCACATGGACTCCACAATCCAGGACGGTAAGTTGCAGTTCCTCTGAAGCAGACGCTGTTTTCCACCAGAAATCTTTCAGACAGTCAAGTAACAACATTTTGATAATAAAGGCACTTGGGAACTTTTAAAAACTTCCACTTCTCCAACTCCCCACATATGTCACAGTTAGAAACAAATGTACATTGACAAAGAGGAAGGAGAAGAGAATGCACAACTATTACAAGACTGAAATGGCAGAAACAAAGTTTGGATTATTTTTCTTTAATGAATTCTAAGATTTTTACCATTAACGAAAGAGGAAAGGTTGGAGCAGAGAGCTGATAAAGGACGGTTGAGATGGGAATCTAAGAAATGAGAGCAGTAAAATCTTGACTGAGAAAAAAAAGGCACGTGGAAAACAAATGAGAACATCTGGCAATATCTAAACAATAACAAGGAGGAGAAGAACGCTTTAACTAAACAAAACATAGCTCAGCAAATTAGGTGGGTGGTAGTACTGAAGTGACATTTAAAGTCATGGTTTTAAAAAATTCAGAAAGCCAAGTTGTTCAGACAAGGAGTTGATTCTTGGACTTTCTCACAGTAGAAGATTCCTGCACTGTGTAAGTGAACTCATTTAGTTTGGTTTAAGCCCTAGTCACTTCAGGTGCTACTGAGCAGAGTACATTTTATGACTAGGGAAAAACATTACTGTGTTTTACTACACATCATATAAAAATGGTGCAGAGATGGGGAAGGTATGTTCTCTTGAATCTGACATGCTTTTCAGTTATTTTGGCTCAGTATGATACAGGTCCCTCAAATGAGTAGGCACCACAAAGAAGCAATAATCCTTCAAAATGTGAAGCTTCGTACTGTAGACAGAGAACTATACATTATGAGCTCATCAATCTCATGGATTTTCTGATATTTTTTGTTTTATAGATGTGCTGTGGACCGCCACCCAACAAACGTAAACATCAATTTAACTATTCTTTGCTCAGATTCAAATGGAAAGAACAGATCCTCAGCAAGAATCTTACAAATAATAAAGGGTAAAGACTATGGTAAGTTCCAGCCAGGATAAAGCCACTGGGGACAGTCAGATTCTATGCCCATGGAATACTAAATAGAAAGCAGAAAAAAAAATAAAGGATGGTATAGTTATGATAAGGAACTTACTACATAGACAGGATAGGTAAGCTACAAAAGATAGAACTTACAGAAAGTATGGTACAAGCAAATTAAAGTTCCCAGACAAAACAACATTTAAATGACTCAACTGTGTTCATGCTGGTGTAGAATTATCACGTAAATAAGACTTAAGAAATGTGCCAGTTGCTAGTCTGTCAAAGACCTCACTGTTGTTGCATATGATGGCTCATAAAGAAGAGATTTTGGAATACCAGGAAGCGATGAAAATATATATTCTTAGCCATTCACAAACAACCTTTTAAGATACAGAATGGAAACCTCATGTAATGTGCTTCCTATCATGGAAAAAGTGAGGTGGACGACAACAACAGACCACAACCAAACAGGGAAATATGACTGAGCTCTGTTTAAATGTTACTAAACACAAAAAACTATGCACTACGCTACTATTTCATAATAAACGACTAGTTTAGATTAGATTGCAAGAAGATAAATGTACTCAATTAGGGAATTTAAAATGTGAAGTGTTTCATGTGCTCTCTGAATCAGTATGACTGCCAGTCACAATTTTAGCTTAATGTTTACTCACCAAGATTGCTTGCTAGTTCAGGCAAGCCAAGTGACAGTTACGCTGAGCTATTGTCTACCCTGGCTGACCAGGGGAGCAGCTTGCAAACTGATGGTGGTTAAAGGTGAGAAATGCCAAAAGTGTAAAGGCACCAAGAACCAGTCTATCTCCTGGATAGTATTGTGTCCAGTTCTGGGCTCCCTGGTGTAAAAAGGACAGGGATCTCCTTGAGAGTCCAAAGAAGGGCTATGAAGATGATTAAGGCCTGGACCATCTCCCCTATGAGGAGAGGCTGAATAAGCTGGGACTGTTCAGTCTAGAGAAAAGAAGATTAAGGGGAGACCTAATTGGTGTTTACAATTATCTTAAGCATTGGATGCAGGGGGAATTAGCCAGCCCCTTTTCAGTGGTTAGCGGAGACAGGACAAGGGGCAATGGCTGCAAGTTAGAACACAGGAAGTTCTGCACCAACATGTGGAAGAACTTTTTCCCAGTGAGGGTGACAGAGCACTGGAAGAGGCTGCCCAGGGAGGTGGTGGAGTCTCCTTCCCTGGAGATATTCAAGACTTGTCTGGACGCCTATCTGTGCAGTATGAGCTAGGGAGCTGCTTTGGCAGGGGGGTTGGGCCCAATGATCTCTCAAGGTCCCTTCCAACCCCTACCATTCTGGGATTCTGGGATTCTGTGATCTCCTGGAACGTGGCACTTAGTGATCTTATTCGCAACCCCAGTCCTCCCACCTGCACCTCACATAAAAGCAAAGCAGCTCTGCTGACTAGGACAGTAGTGCACAGCAGTGTAATGCAGTTGTTCTACTTTGGTTACTGCATGTATTTTCTGTGTTCGCTTCATAAAAGCCAAACCAAAGAATAATATTTGGTAAACCACTGCTCCAATGGAATTTTGACTGCATCTTTACTGCAGAGTAAATGAAGCAATATTGTGTCTATCCAGAACAGCTTGACAGTATTAAGTCTAGGCTGTAGGTCAATTGCTTTAATAAAAAGAGCTCATCATCCTTTTCTCCCACATAAAATTGCAGCTCTTACACTTGTAGAATAATCTGGACAATTCATTTATCAAAGACTTGCAGATTGTCCTGCAACTAAAAAAATAAGTTCCTTTAAAACAAAAAGGCCTATTGGCTGTGGATTTAATTAAAAATTATGCAAGTAGCATGTCATGTTGAGCCCAACTTTTACCCTAAGTGGTTTTTGAATACATGAAAAGGAACTTCCTTGAAGACATTATTTGAACTCTGCAGTTCTGTAAAACAGGAAAAATGTGTAGGAACTGCAACTACTACAGCAGCACAGAATAATTACCATGAGAAACTACGGCCAAGCAATTCTAGTGTTTTATCAGATGCAACAGACATACCATGTAGAAAAGTGTGATTTTGAAAGAGTTTCTCAAACTATCCAATGGATTTGAAAACAAGTTGTGATGAAAATCACTGGAATTTCTGCTTTTAGATACTGGAAGGACTTTACAGTGAAGGGAGTTTAATTGTATTCCTGAAACTCAAGAGATCTGTTCTGCAGACTGTGTTAACAAAATTTAATAGCAGTAATCACATCAACTTAAATGAAAGTCTGACCTAATCCTTATATAACTTTATTCTTCCAGCCCATGTACATGGAAGAAATCAATTCTAGATTCTCCTATCTAAATCCCTAACCAATTGTTTCACAAACAACCTTTGATTTTCTGATCTTTTAATGTTTAATTTCCAGCAACGCATCTTGAACTTTGAGGAATGTTTAAATGGAATTAACCACTTTTCTTGAAGTAATGCCATTTTCATAAATGTGAATCAAAATCCAGACCTGCATATGATCTAACACTATGGTAGTTCCTTTTTAGAAAGTGAGCCTTCACTTTTAGAATTCAAACCATTCAGCAGCGGATCGTTGGTTGGTGGATTTATCTATCGAGGCTGCCAGTCTGAAAGACTCTATGGAAGTTACGTATTTGGAGACCGCAATGGGTAGGTTCCTTGTAACTCACTCTTAAACAGCAAGGTGTATAAGGTGTGTTTAGTTATTGAGCTTCTGTCCTGTATACTGTGTCCCTCTACCAATTTAGCAGTGTGACAATGCAGATTAAATTCCAGATTTGGAAAGAAAATAGCGCAGCATTCTAATGAATGGAGACACATGTAACAGATCTGATCCTTGGGGAACAGTACAAAGACACTCGCATGGTGACACTCTTAAGATTTTAGTTCTACAAACACTTACATGGTTCATTTGCATTACAATGGGAATAAATGTTCGTTTTGGGACTGTTTCCCAAAAAGTCTAACTGGTAAGACATTGACACCTTTGGGGGGTTTATGGAGACATCACTGATGGAGCAAAATGAATGTTTTTTTTCATGAATAGGCATAATTTTCCCATGCCAAATAGCTCAGTATTCATAAATGACTACATAGTATAGCTTGAACCTGATTTGGAAACATTTGAATGACAGGAGGGGAAATGCTGGAAAATAACAGGCAGGAAATCAGAAGATGATGAACTGCGCAGACCTATCTATGGGGCTACTTGCAGCAAGTGTTTACTTGCTTACCTGGACAGTGAAAACTCTCTATTCAAAATGTAATGTAACAATCTGCTTTATGTGTTTTTGAATATAGAAATTTTTTAACACTGCAACAGAGTCCTGCAACGAAACAGTGGCAAGAGAAACCCCTCTGTCTTGGCAACACTGGTTCATGTAGAGGTTTCTTTTCAGGCCCTGTCTTGGGATTTGGTGAAGACGAATTAGGTAAATAGAAAAAAAAATGTTATTAAATCACAAGCCTTATTGATAATGCCTATGTAAATATTCTAAATTTTAGCAAATGTTTAAAAAGAAGAAATCTAAAGGCTGTCTTTCCTTTGCCAAAGCTGTCTACTCTGCTCTCCGCTACCACTTTGCAGCCTCGTAAGAAGAGCCAAGAAGAGAATGGGTTGTTGGAAGGGACAAAGGTCCTTACTGACTCTCACATTCTGTGAACTCTGTCACTCACTATGACACAACATGTCATATGCTTCCTTCAATTCCCAACATTACAAACATACGGGGCAAAGATACTGCATGAGCAGACTGATCCCCCTCATCTCCCTTCCTCCCCATTTCTTTTTAACCAGTTCTATACAGTATGAAACAAAAAATGTATCTTGCATTTTAGCATTAGTTTGGGGAAAGTGTCTATTTAAATTTTCCAATAGCAGTGATACTGTTGTGTATTTCAGTGATGAGTATCGCTTCTGAGGTTTTTTAATCTTGTCTTACAAATGCAGCTAGATCACAAAAGTCATATGTTTGACATCTTAGGAAAGGAGAACTAATACATTTCATTGCTTTCTGTAACAGGTGAGATTTACATATTATCGAGCAGTAAAAGTATGACACAACCTCACAGCGGAAAACTCTACAAGATCATTGACCCAAAAAGGTGAGCAACACATTTGTCACTGAGATCTGTCTTTCCTTCCACAGGTTAAAAACCAAAGGGTGAATGTAGCTCTCTCCGTGTAGCTGAATTATGCAATACTGATACTCAATTGAGAGGGCAAATGCTCAGTGCGGGGGGGGGGGGGGTCCTAAAAGCAAACGTGCCATCAGGAGCAAACAAAATAGTTTCACTGTCTCATAGAAAGTGAACGTCAGCACAACAGAGGTGCAACCAACAGTGACTTCTGGAAATGCTTACTCTTCAACATTATGTTAAATGCTGCTTTCCCACCTAGATTCACATCATTTGCATATTTTCATTACGTGTAGACATATTTAATATTGAAGCACGTGGACCAGTACAGGGAAAAGATGCTCCTGGTAGTTAGGAAGCAGAATGACTCATAGGTACCACAGAGGTTATGTAGCATCAATGGAAGGCAGATGCTGGGACTGCCTACAGCACTACTGCTGCTTTACCTGCTACTGCAGTGGGACAGTGCACAATGGGAGCTAAGTCAAAAGGTTAGTACCAGCTGAAAATACCTACTCCATATACCAAAGCTACAACACAAAATAATTTGACAGTAGTAGCTAGCAGACAAGCCATATCCAGTCAATCCCAGTCTCACTTCCTCAATTTCAGTTTTGCCATAATCTCTGAGGTACAAATGCATTTTTTCCCAAGCATCTCTGCTGTTATACAGGAGATACCTCCAACAGAGAAGAATAGAGAGGACTGAATCCTCAGCGGGTGAGAATTTTGTAACTACTTACTAGTTCTCCACATCTTTCCATACCCTGCATTTACCACTGTCACTCCCTGGGGAGGTCTGGAACACCAAGGAAGGAAACCTTCTGTCCTTGGTCTGTGTGCCAAAAATACACTAAGTTCTTTAACAGTTCATAAAGCACTGTTTCCAAAAGGCTTATAAATCCCACTCAAATTACTTATATGACACAGAATTAATATAATTGGTTTAATTATTTAGACTAATTTACCAGTTGAAATGAGGATAAACAAAAACTATCAAACCAGAGTTTCTTGAGATGTGATCATTCTGAGGTTCTTTGCAGAGCAGCTAGAGCTATGAATAAATTAGGGAATCTGGAAAGCCTGGAAGAAGCCAGTCCCCAACATGACCCAACATCCCAGCAACAATAAGAGATGACGACCAGCAGATACTCACTTTAGCTGGAGAAATACAATTTTCTTCGTGATGGATCATGCTGCTGTATCAGACCACGTCTGTGGCATGGAATGGGACCCCATCCACCCTGCAAAAAGCATCAGAAATTAACACAAAATGAAATGGCCAAGAGAAATTAACTTTGTCATATTCATTACTTTAACAGCATCATACCCTGCAAAAGGAACTGCCTGTTGGCTCAGCATCTACTTCAGCACACTTCCCCACCATATACAGTTAGGATTGCATGTTTGGTTTTGCTGTTGACTGTTTAAGAGACTAATTTATTTTCTTCTCAGAATTTAAACTCAACATTGTTACTGGGGCAACAAGTTAATTTAATACCAAATCCATTAAATTGGATGCGTGCTGCACTCTAAGTTACAGTAGTTTCAGTGGTTTATAATTATACTATCCCCAACCTATAGCAAATAATTAAGAAAGCAGATGTTACTGCAGGTTAGTGCAGTCTGTCAGTCAAGGTTATTATGTATGTTTTATTTATGCTTTCTGGTATTAAAAACATTTTTTAGAACAAAACTTGCCATTCTTACTGGGATTGTTTAGTCTGTTGGTGTATGGTTTTGAGTGAATTTTACACCCTAAATCCACTATTAGTATCTAATTACATGGGGCTGCCTTGTTTGACCTCGGCTTTTTGTTCTTGTTACCTCTTCCAGTAGGGTGGTCTTCAGCTGACATACCTGAAAGGCCAGACCTCCCATTGCTGCACTCAGGGTTGGCTGTTTTCTTGTATGGAAAAGGGTCAAGAGTGTGTATGGTTACTGGTGAAAGTAACCAGAAAACTGTAAAACACTTTTCTAAATTGGCACACAGCTGAAATTAAACAGACTGTGGCAAAGGGATACAGTTTTTGGTAACACTGTTTAGAAACATGGGCTAATTGTAATTCAGGCAAAGTTTTGAGTTCTGTTGGTTTGCAGTCTCAGACCATCAGAGGCTTTTAAATGAAAAATAATGAGTTGTTTCCACAAAAGAGAGTTGCAGCTGTATTTACCATTTCACGCTAATTTGACATTACACATGTAATCAATTTCAAAATTCCATGGCTTTGGCAAATGTTCATTCCAGGCTTATGAACAAATATTAATTATTATTCATATGCTAATCTTTTTGCATGCTAGTATTTTGTGGCTCCTTTTAATGCCTTCCCCACAGTATGTGCCACACAAATACAATAAATAGAGGTGTAAACGCTAGCACAGTAAGCTTTCCAGAACACAAAATGAAGATGCAACAGGTGGGCTGTGAACACCAGGTATAAAGAAAGTAATCAAAGTACTGATTTTTCATGTCTTAGAAATTCATCACTTTACTAACAAAACCCTGTGAGGGGCGGCCCCTGGGAGACTCATCAGTTTGCAGAGAGCACCTTCCATGCATGGAACAGGGTGGAAAATCCAAATATCATTCCTTGTTGTAGCCCCTTGTTAGAAATTAACAACTTCATGCAAAACCCAATCTTCTTCTGCTAGTGGTCATTCATAAGCTGATGCAAGCTTATGAAAATATTATTGTAAATTATTCTAAATAATCAACCTTACATGAAGATGCAGGACTTTGTTTCTTTTGATCTTTGAAGAAAACTACTGCATAATCAAAGTTGTTCTCAAACAGAACCATGACCCTGATTTCCTTGACTCAAATATAGGTTAAGAAAGAAACCTACTACTTGGAAATTGCTAGCAGTAGAAAAAAATACCAAAGAAGTGGACAGATTAAAACATTAGATCAGAAGATGAGGGAGATCCAGACAACCCTTTGCATTAGTTTTCAGCAATCAGCAGTGGAGAAAGTCCCATCCTAAAACAGTCAGTTCTTCAGATGTAATAAAACCAAAGTGTTAAACTGGGGTATGTATGACAGATTGATACGTATGACCAACACAGAGGTTCTGACTCCCTCCATCATCAAGGCAGTTTGAAACATGGAATTCTAGATACCACAGGAAACTTTTGTTCCATTCCTCCGAATACTTCATGTCAATAACTAAAGAGCTTCACATCAAAAGAACAGAATTAAACAGTACTACTCCCTTGTAACAAGGTTATTAGAATGATACGTTAGTACTTGGGAGCTCCTAGTGAAATTATAAACCACAAAAGTTAAAATGAATGTTAAACCCAAGTATGTGAGGTGCTGTAAAATACACATATATTATCTGATACCAACGGCAAGTAGACTGAAGAATATAGGTAACAGCATTTTTAGCTTTGAGATTGGAGATGTGAAAACCCTAAGAATTACAAACACATAAAACCAGCATTAGGTAAATATAGTTAAATTAGCAGACAAGAAGAACTGAAGATTAATTTCTTAAATTAAAACTGCAACTCTGAATAATATAGCCATTCTTTGATGGCTATAAAGAAATGTTATCACAAAGAACATAATTTCCATGGTTAGAAACTCATGAGAAAACAGAGAGACGGACTTGTAAACTTCTCAACTATGATGCAGTGTTAGTGAGATGACCTGAAGACCACTGCAAATTATGAATTGTCTTTCTGACCAAAGAAGGAAAACGCTTTTTATTTTCCTACTTTTTTTTAGTAATTTTTTGTCTCTGTTTCTACAATTACATGCTAATACCAGTCACAAAAACCCTGATGAATGCATAGGAAAAGTAACTAGGTAAACAGTGCTATAGAGAACATGTACCGGTCCAACAAACCCATTAGAAAAGATAACCACTTTCTAGCATGATAAGAGAGGAAGATCAGCTGTAGGCAGTATTAAAAATGCATATTTAAATAAGATATCTGTTGATAGGTTATATCAGCTGTAATTGAAACATCATTATCAGCTGTTCTTTGAAAACTACAGAGAGGGCCAGACCAAGAAGTTAGAAAATAAACTGGAAGGTGGCAGAACAGCCATAACGTGGCTTTAAGTCTTCTTTTGGAATGTTTCTACTATATGGCCATTTCTATCTCTAATCAAATTATAGATAAAAGAGACAAGAGTACTCAAACTGATGGACAATGCAAAAGATTTCCATTTAACAGGTGAGACTAAACCCAGAAAGGTTTATAGGTGCTGTATCCCCTGTGAAGGTTTAAGTGTCTGCCACTGTCTTGTTCCATGACTCCAAGGGGATCTGTAATTCTCTCGGGCAGGATGGCTCACTGCAGCCAACAGGTGACTTTTACAAAAGAGGGCAAAGACAATTTCCTCTTCCTCTCCTTGTAACACCTTGTAGATCCGTATCAACAGCCAGAATAGCAGCTTTCCATTGGACTGAATCTTGAACTTGATTCAAACCATCTCACTCCTCTTTCATGTCCCTCCAGAGTACGTAATTCCACTTACCACCCTTTCCATCATCCCCTTCTGGGATTTCTGCTGTTGGAGAGTATTTCCAAACAGATTTCAAGCACTAAGGGACAATAGCTAGGACATACCTCTTTGACATTCTGCAGGCTCTTTACAAAAATGTTGCTAATTCTGTTTTTTAGTATGAGTCAGGGGTGTTCGATAGTATGATAGAAGAACAGCATTTGTCAAAGTGTAGCCCTCTTTAAGACTTTAATTACTATGGAAGGGAAAACTCAGAAACATACGGTATTAGACTAATCAAGATACTCAGTTCTGATGGGTTATAGACATACTCTGAAGCTACTACTGGAAACTCTCTGTAGAATGAGCCAATTTTGTTGGTGAATGCTTTCACCAAGCCAGGTGGGCCACATGATTTCTTTCTGTTCAGAAAGTTACTATCCCTTAAGTCATTTGAGGGAATGGAAAGCCAGAATTAATGTCTAATTATGTTTAGTTTAGCCAGAGCATGCAAAATTCTTATCTCATTTACTAACCCACATGCAGTTACTATTCCCATAAGAGACACTAAAGAGAAATTAGAGCTTTTTGCGAATACCAGTCTAGAGAGTTTCACTTTACAGAAGTACTTCACAAAAACTCCTTTGTAACCACGATGGAAAAACCTAAGGATTTTTTTCAATCCCATCACAGCTCACTGACTGTAAAAGTTTTTGTTTTGGTTTGGGATTTTTCCGCCCCTTTTTTCAGTCTTTCTAGCATTGGCTAGTAAGGAGTTCTCACTTTTTATTGCTTTATAAGGAAAAAACAGCTTGGTTTATCTTTTGCTTATTTTCTGGAGCCTGCAGGAAGCCTCTGCCATCCTAAAGAAAGTCATACATAATAGAGCAGCTTTAGCCCAGTAAGCCAGTCTTTCCCAATTCATCAGTCAAAGTGTTATGCAAGTGGCCCCCTAAATTGATAAATTCCCACAGTGCCTGTTGACCCAGCTGCCAAGTGCTCATGCAGCAGGTGTTGTTTTCATGACCACCCTGACAGTAATACAAACTGTTTAGCAGTTGCATTGACCTCTTAGCTATTAACATTGATACAGGCTTCACTAGGGACTAGTTTTCAAACATGACAGAATTTCTTAAGACTAGAGGTCATGAACAAGTATACCATATAAGAATAAATTTGATATGCTGCTGAGTTTAAATCTTAAAAGCTGTGAGTTTTTTCCACATTATTCCCATGTAGTAAATCTGGAGACAAGTAACGAGCTTTTGGCATCTCTCCCAGGACTAAAGGTATACTTTTTAATTTTAGAAGCTGTACCTGAAGAGATGCTATATTTATTCTATGACAAGTAGTAAATTTAGTCTATGACGAGTAGTGAAACTTTTTTTTTCCCTTGACATTTTCCCTTATAAAGGAAAAAACCCCAAACAAGTAGTGCACAAATTTTGGTGATACACTTAGGCATCATTCTAATACCTAACATCTTGTGTGCAGTTAATTGAAGCATAACATTCTTTCCACATATTTTATACCACAATCAGGATTTCTATGGCTGTGTCTCTTGTTCAAATTTGATCATCCAAGAATTTTTTGTCTGTGTTTTTTTCCTGCTTTAGTGAGAAAGTAGAAATTTTTGATACTGTGTCAAAGGCATGATGGAGGAATTGTTTTCTGTTCAGTGCCATTGTATTATTCCTGAATTTGACCCTCCATTTGCATTGATTTATGTATGTTTGAGTTACAGGCTAGTGCATATAGCAACTAAATCACTCCGTGCATTTAGTGGAACTGTGAAGAGATACACTAAGGGAAGCATGAAATCCTGAGCAGTTCCAGGATGAGTTTTCATCTGCTAAAGCATGTTAGACGTTTATATGCTTCTAAACTAACAACAGAGGCTACTTTCTTATACTAGCTACAGTAATGCAGCAAAAACTATTTAACACATCATACAGACAAGAATTCCCAGCTCACTGCACACATCAGCCAGGGCCCCAGCCCCCAGTAGAACTTCTCCTCCATGTTCCATACGTTTAGAGTTGTTACTCAGTTTCATGAAAGCATGTTTTAACAAGCAAGATACACTGTACTGTACTGTATATATGAACAGCTCTTTAAGATAACTAGAATTGTACAGACCGTATAAATAGTCGTTATCAGTGACATTTTTTGGCTGACTTTCTGCGGGCCAAATAGTGCTTACTGAAAGAGTAATCAAGCTGTACCCTTTAGTTTTATAGATTGGGGGAGACAAGGGAAAAAAAAATTCTCTAGCCCACAGCGTGGCTCCATCTATTCCCCTCCATTTTCCATGTCAGGAGACACAGGGAAGCACTAGCTATATAAACAAAATCACAGGCTTGTCTAAGCGCTGGAAAGATCAAGTCCCAACAGTCAGTTTCAACACTTATCTTTGCAAGATTCCCTTCAACTTAGGCTGAGCCTCAAAATGTCCACCTCTTTAAAGCCTTAAGGACGCAAAGTGTTAAGTATGGTGGGGCAGAGACGTTCTCTTGCTAAGTGTTGGTACCGGTAACGGCATTTGAATCCTGAGAAGAAAGTGTAGCTTTGCCCATAGTACAGCTAAGGAAACCCGGTCATTCTCCTCACACACAAGCAGGACCCTGCTGCAGCTGCATTCGTGTCCCTCTTCTCCTAAGGCACTCTGCCAACCAGAATTTTTTCCAGCTTTGTTTCTACTCCACCCCACTATTAATAAATATTATCCCAGGCTGATGAGTGCAAGTTATTGATTGATGGTAGAATGAAAGGCAAGGTTATATTCACAAGTACCAAGGGCACTAGAAAATTTTAAATCATAGAAGTGACCAGTCGCACTTGGCAGGATATAAAAAAGGTGCCATTTCTGCCTCCCTGGTGAAATACAAATCATAAAAGAAGTGTATATCCCAGGACTATCATAGGTAAATACATCTATTAATACAATAAATCATTATCTTCACAAATAAAACATTTCTGTGACTTACGAGGTCATTCTTTGCTAAAGATAAGCAACTGGAGCTCTTGCAGAAGAGATGCTCCAGGAGCCTGAGGTGATTCTTCCTGCTGAACAAGGTGCTGCACTGATGTTTGACCAAGAACAAGGGAAATACCCCATTTAAAGTAACTTGAAAGAAATGGGCTTTAACAGAGACAGATGAAGAAAAAATGTTGTCTCCTATGCAACTGGCTATAAAGAAATCAACTCAAATCTGGATTTCTTTTTTTTTTCCAGAGGTAGGAATGAGAACACAGATCTTTTTACTTTAAATCTGTACAAGTGTTGGCTGAAAATCCTATCATTTTGTAGAACTGTTTCCAAAACAGTTCTGCACAACAACATTTCACTGCCTATGAATCTCACGTATAATTTTTAACTTAACTTTCTTAATCAGGTCATTTAATGCACTCGTTGCTATAGAACTGGAATTCCTTATGCTTAAAAAAAAACAACAAACCTTATATTTAAAAGACAGCTGTGGAAATGTGTAAAAACAAAACCTGAAAGGATTTCAAATACACTGCATGAAAGGTGTCAACACAGGTTTCAAAGTCCTTAAATAATACAGGACCATAAGTCTGATTCCCAGAAGTGCTTCTGAAATCAGAACTTGGTGCTACACTAAAGATGCATTGACACATTCTTCCTCTCCTTGGCATCTTTGGGGAACCAGTTCTTCTGTATGGAAGTTTAAATAATCATGGTAGCAATTAAAACTGAGCTGCAAAAGTGCTATGGTGAAACAAACCAGTGAGCCTGCAATCTATTATTCTGTTACAAAGGAAAAGGCAAGAAACCCTGTAATGTACCATTAACAAGCTGCATGCCAAAATGGGAAGGCAGGGGGTGGAGGGGTGAGATGGTCAGCTAGTGAGGAACTCCTGTGACATTAGGTATGAGTGCTTATTTTTCTTTTAAATTATTTTACCCTCTCTAATATTACTTTGAATGGCCCCATTGTGCACAGAAGTATCTTTTTAAAATCCTACTAGAATATGGGCTTCATTGATATCTTCGAAGCCATGAGTTCAACTAGTTAATTTTCTTTTCTTTAGCCTAATTTTTTCCCTTGATATTTCTTCTGATGTTGAAATGGGAGACAAACAAGAATGCCCATTTTCCCCCCTTCTTGCCTTCTGCCACTGTTTTCTGCATCACATCCCTTCTTTCTCAGATTCCCAAAACTCATGCCTTGTCTCCATGCAGGAGTATCAATCTAGAATTTTAATATCTGACAATCAGTGCACAAGTTGCTATTCCAGCTATTTGCATAGAATTGGGGTTTTAATGCTGATGTCAGGATAATGAACAATGCTATTTTCTATTATCTTCCATAAAAGTTTGGTTTGGTTTGTTTGGATTCTACCTGGACACTTTAACCAAGGTTTCTCTGAGCTCTCCATAAAACTATTAGAATCTTTGTCCTGTAAATTTCAAGTTTAGGAATGTAGGGCAGGTAGATCAAATTATTTCCTTGAGGATGTATAATTTTGTATTTGTCACTAATTAACTTAATTTGTCATTATGTTCCTATTCAATTACTTGTTTAGATCTCTTTGGAGATCCTGATACATTTTTCTCAACTTACCCCTGTGCTGTCAAACTCACAGGCAGAGACAAAACATGGTACCTGCACTGGGTAGCCTTGTACTGATCCTGTCTGTCTCTAGCTGCTGAACTCAGCAAATAAAAGAAGTGGTCAGCATGGTGACATACAGCTAAATGACAAAAACCCAACAATAAACACATAAAAAAGCAGTGGAAGTCATATCAATAGCTAGGGCACTCTTAACACTGAAGTGTTACACCTTTGAACACTACAGAAGGACCACTATACTTCCTTCATTGTTGTGCTTTTGTAAATAAAAAAGGCTACTGGGCATCCAAAATATATGGTAGACTGACAGAAAAAGTGTATTAGGAAATACTTGGCACCAAGAAGCCTAACTAAAAAAACAGTATCAGAAATATTTTAAGTCAGCTGAACTAGAATTTCCTTCGTGCATATATTTCACAGAACCACCAACATAATGGCTGAGCTTGGAAGGGACCTCTGGAGGCATCTGGTCCAACCCAGGGCTCAGGCAGGGCAACTTACGGCCTAGGCCCATGTCCACATGGCTTTTTGAATATATCCAAGGATGGAGACACACACTCCCCCCCGACCTCTCTGGGGAACTGTGTCTGGGTTTGGTCATCATTATAGTAAAAAAGTCTTTCCTGATGTTCAGGTGCTTAAACAAGCTTCTGGAATGCAGAACAGAGATACAGTTTCATTAAAATAGGGAAATAAAAAAATCTGCACTGTCAAACCAAATTCATAGGCAGATTAAATTATCATGTGTGACATAAACCGTGTTCTTTGGACTACTCCTCCCAGCATAGAACCAGAAATACAAATCAGCTAGAAAAGCAAAAAGCCACCATCAGCTATGACTATTTGCACTTGCTGAAGAAAAGCCACACAATCAGTGTAATTAGCATGTCTAATAATGGTATTCAAGCTTGAAGAATTCTCAAGGGCTATTATTTAATCTTGTAGATGTCTGAAGGCAGTTATATGAACAAATAGCAAATCACACTGTACTTTTCTGAAATGCAACATACCATCTTTACGTGTATTGGTGTTTTTGAGGAGAAAATCAATCCCCTTAGAACACCGATTTCTTGCACTAATAAAAGAGAATCAGGCCTTTAATTAAAAAAAAAAACACCAAAAGTTTTTCTCCTTGACCCCAACTTCTAACTATCTGCTTGGTTGATATATTTTTCTTCAGGCCTTTAGTCCCTGAAGAATGCAAAAGAACAGCTCAGTCTGCACAGATACTGACATCTGAATGCTCAAGGCACTGTCGGAACGGGCACTGCACTCCCACAGGAAAATGCTGCTGTAATCAAGGCTGGGAAGGAGAATTCTGCAGAACTGGTTTGTATACAGATTCATAGTGACCAATGCAAAAAAGCAGTGACATGTCCTCATTCACTTTTAATTATCTGCTGAGAGAAATTTTCAATATACGTCGTTGACCATCAGTTTTAAAACAACATTAACTCTCACGAGTTGTAGGAGAGCAATAGGTCTTTAGGTCAGTGCAACAGTTAAGCATGTGATGCAACGTGAACCATTACAGCATGTCATTAATAGCACAAATATAGCAAGCAACCTTACTCTTATTTTTTTTCACCAAGATGGTAAAATTAAAAGAAATGCAACCAATACATGCTCTGTGCTCCGACATTCAGCTTCACCAGCAGCATTATCACTGTCAGTGTCAAATAGGAGAACCTTGTCAAGTAAGATGGTATATCACACCTGCAGGTCACTACTGTGTATTTTTCACTTCGCTAATTTAATGCAGATACTTTAGTTTTGGTACATTCTGACTCTTGATCCTACAAAATACAATGCTCCAGTTTGTTAAAGAAAACTCTATGGACAATTTATTACAAAGCAGCCAATAACCAGAACATTATTGTAACCCATTATTAATGACAATGCTTTTTAAGTCCTGTCTTGTTGCCATAGCATATCTTTTAATAATCAGTTGAAGAAGTGACTGTGATCAAACTAGATGTTGGGTGAGGTGAATGAACCTGGAGTGCCATAGCTCTGCTGTCACTGTCTCACAGAGGCTGTGGTTTCCTCTGGCCTATGCAGATCTTCCAGAGCGAGCCTGGGTACCAGGAGGTGTTATTACAGCATCAGCACAGTCTTCTGACTGAGCGTATTTGCCCAGCAAGTTCAACCTGTTGCTTATACGAAGAGAGATGGGTAACATAATGGCAGTAGAACTCAAAAGAGGAAAAGAATCGCAGAGTAAGACAAAGCAAGTATCACACAATGGACCAGAGATAACTCAGGTCACAACGGCATTCAGAAGGGCCCTGCTGAAGCAGGGTCAGCTACAAGGTCCTTATAGCCTGGAGTGTAAATTTCAGCAACCTCTGGGTTTTTAGTGATGAGCAGCAGTGACTCCGTTTGGAATGGAATGAAATCACTAATGATATCTCTTACTGGCAAGACTAATGAGCTGACCACCATACAGCCATGCAACAAAAGCAAGCTGGAGAAATAGATGAGGCAATCTGGCCAAATAGCCCAACTTCAGTTGTCCTCACTCATCAGTCAGAGATTTCCTACATTTAGTGGATGAGGCCCGTTCTACAGCCCTTGTCTGAGTGGAACTTAGAGTAAAAAATGTCTTCAGTGTCAACGGAAATGGGTCTTGAGTAATCTGATTTGTCTAAAAACTTACAGCTCTACAATAGCTAATTTGACAGATTGCAATGTATGAGAAAGCTAGAGAAAAAATGTAGGCTACGGATCTTCCTTGTGTGTGTCTCACGCAGCACTTAAACAGAAACATTCTAAGCTATTATTATAATTTAAATAAGAAAAATTACCTTATGAGGCATCAGTTTCTTCCTAGGGTAATTAAGAAATGAGTAAAATCAATAAACCTATTTTTTTGTAGTGTACTAGAAGTCTCTGTAAATCAACATTATAGCTTTATTGTACTAGATAACATTAAGCAGCAAAATATGTGCAAAGAGAAATGCAAATTATAATTATCACCATGCTGTAACTCTACTCCAAAAGAAAATACATCCACAACTAAAGTAGTTACTAGTTGTTAGTTTTGCTAACACTGGCTACAATGTAAAAGAGCATTTACATTTGAAAAATTTAAGCAGGCTGATTAACCTAGAACTCAAAAGGTAAATTGTCAGGCATCTGCTAAAGAGAGAGGGAAAACATTTGAAACTTAACTAACTGATGAAAGCTGTTGGAAAAATACTCTGCTCCTTTTTTTTCTAAAGGGAATTCAATTTTGTTCTGATCAAAAGTGATTGAAGAGCCACAGAAGTGCACCTCTGTGGTCAGCTGTAATCTACTCTGCTAAGGGAAGCACATACTGCAGAGCTCTGCATGTACGAAGGCATTTAGCTGACATTCAGAACTTGCTGTCTTGGAGGTGGACAGGTGCTAAAATGTCTCACTGACTTCAGGACTTTCTTGGTTTACCAGCATAAGGAATGGGATGAGGCAGAGCACAACTGTTTAAAGATCCAGATGTGCTGATTGTTTTGTTTTCAAATGGTAAGACGTTTGGAGCCTAAGGTCTTCTGAGATGGGTCTTCTATGCCCTCCAAAATCAAGCATGAATATGGGAGTCAGTCATTTTCAGAATGTTTCCCAGTCTGTCATGGGTGACATCCTCTCAGACATACAAAACTACTTCCTCCCCCAATATTCTAAAACTGAAAAGGTATGGCTTCAAAACTTCTGCTATTTCATCCTTCCTATTTTGGGTTGGTTTGGTTGGGGTTTTTTTCGTTTATGTGCTTTACCTTTTTGAAGTTTAGAAAAGCCTTGATTGAATGTACTGTATCTTTTTGGTTTGTGAACTTCTAAACGAATCAGACAATCGCTCTTTTTTTTTTACCCACAGCAAAATGTGATCCAGCCTGTCGCCACGGAGGTGTCTGTGTAAGGCCTAATAAATGCTTGTGTAAAAAAGGCTATCTTGGCCCCCAGTGCGAGCAAGTGGATAGAAACATCCGAAGAGTGACAAGGGCAGGTATTCTTGATCAGATCCTAGACATGACTTCCTATTTGCTGGATCTAACCAGCTATATTGTATAGTTTCTGGGACTGTTTGGAAACTACACTTTCAACGGGCATTTGTTTTGAATCCTGTCATTTTTAAAAGACTGTTATCCTGCAACAAATACCGGTGATTTACTTTATTAATTTAAGTATAATATCCACAAATGTGCAGATAAATTCTTTGTATGTGTGCACATATTTCTGTACGTCTCCACACAGACGTCCCGAAATCCAACACGTCCACACATACGCATGCACGCACTATCACAAATACGGTTTTACAGCTGGTGGAATTTTATGATATATATTTATTTCTTCATGAGAAATAGTTTACAAAGTAATTCCACTGTAAACCACATTTTCATCAAAGGACTTCCGTGATGTCTAAATGGATTCTTTGACATCCCAGAAATCTCACGTCTGTACCTACCTGGTTAGAGCAATAAGACAGCAGTTTTCAAACCCCGCTGTATAAACTGCTGCACTTAATAAAATCCAGTTGTAAGAGTTTCTAAGGTGAACGGAACTACGTCATGACACAGTATTTCAGAACTCCTTAATGCATTCCTATCTAGGCAATTCATTGTAAGACTGTAACCTTCACCTTCATCGATGTAACTCTATTACAGAATGTTACGCATTTCTTTATCTAGCATAGATGCAAAAATCTGGTTATCGCAGCTTAATATCAAGATTGTTTCAAGTGTTTAATAATTAAATTATATTCGCATATTTCAAAACCAGTCATCCTAGAAGGTCTGCTTTTTATCATATATTTTATTTAACTATGGGCACTGGGTTCATGTTACATATTTATATTATTTTATTTTATTTTTATAATATAGACATCACCTAGATGAGACAGCTTTACCATGTCCTGTAAAATACTAAAGTTACATTTTTCACCAACTTAATTGGAAAGACGGGGAAAGAGAGAGCAAACACACTCTTTAATGTCTTGTGGATCTAATCTAGAAATTTATCCTTGTGTCAACTTGTATTCCTTACCGACGGATGAAAAAAACCAACTGCCAACCAATCATAATAAAATTCCAGCACATGTTAAAAGTGTTCATAAAGCGATTTTCACTGTAACAGGACGGGACAGATTATACGCGAGTAGACTGCTGCCCATCTCACACTGAACGGAACTTCTGTCCCTGGATGAGAGCTCACAGGAGCACTTGTTGGCTGTGTAAGATGTCACTTGTACAAAACCTATAACTATTCTCACCAAATGCATTTCTAAATGTACATGTTCCTTGAAGAGCTAAGATAAAATTGAGTCTCTGTAAATGTATCAATAAATATGGTGTACATGCTATAGTCAGGTTTTCTAAAGCATTAATAGTCTAATTAGATCTATCTTCAGAACTGGTGCCCTCTTCTCTCCCGCTCTAGCGTGTTACTGGGAGTTTCTTTGCTCACTATTTACCCGCTATCAGATTTCCTTTGCACTACCTGGCTTTTACAAAACTTTGCCTATGAAAAGAAAGCAGAGTAGTCACACTGTGCACATCCTACGGATCTTATAAGCAGCCGCTCATGCATCAATGACTTACACTACTTTAGGCAATAAGACCTAAAAAACCTTAGCCGTATTACTCTCCGGTAGCAAAATCACCTCTCAAGGGCAGTGATGTGCAACAAATTTTCCTTTATAGAAAGTTGTCAGTCTTGATTTAGCAAGTATTAAGTCTGAAAGTACAGCTTGCCTGAAACATGCATTTCTCTGTCCTACGCACTCCAGCTCAGAGGAAGAGAACATTAGATTTGCCTTCCATATATGTTTGCCTGGGTTTCAAGTGACCTCATGCCAAATGGAAATTGGTTGAGAAATCTTGGTTAAGTGCTCAGCGAACAATGGTCTGCATTAAAAAGTGCATGCATAATTTTGCACAATGTAGATTCAACTGACGGTCCATTGAAAGACGTCTCAGGATTAAATGAGCATGAAGACCAAATTGCCCTCTCACCCCTGAAAAGGGTGGTCCCTTATAGTCACACGAACACTTCATTGGCTAAGCGGTGTGACCAATCTTAAAATGAACCCTGCGGTAGCATCTGTAGGTTAATAGCAGCTCTTTGTCTCCGCTGCTTTCTGCCTTTAGCCTTTTCCCTGAATTCCATCACAAAAAGTTTTACAATTAAAAAATGTCCTGACAACCATTTTTGTAAATTGACCTTAGCATCTAATCTTTCCTTATTCAACGTGGGTGACAAAAATGTGAACTTCTCATGAATGAGCCAGCTGTCTAAATCTGTCAAATAGCGCGGTTTTATTACACTCTTCATAATCGGCAAAGCAAGAAAGCTGCTGAAGTGTTTTAGCAACATTTAAATATCTGACAGAGATAACATCTCCAACGCTTTCTTTAATGAAGTACATTTAAAAATAAACCCAACTTTAACTCCACTGTGACGCATTATTTTCAGCAACCAGATGGGGAGATGTGATAGTTCTTTTCTCACCGCTTAGTTCCCGGAGACATAAAAAAATACCACAGATAATACCTAAACTGAAGATCCCCAATAATATATATGCCATAGTCATGCAGAGAAAGGATAGCAATGATCTTAAGAATTTTGATCTTAATAATAAAGACAGTTTAGTTTACTAGTGAAATCAGAAAGTAGAATGCCAGAAAAAGCTAAGAATTAAATCCAGGCCTCATTCAAATCAGTGGCAAAAACCTCGCATCAGCTGTGCTGCACCCAGAAAATCGCTTTCAAAATTTAAGCAGAATACTTCCATTTATTTTATTTAAAAAAAAAAAACTTCTCCTTGGGTCATACCATCAAAACCTCAAACCTAAGCAGTAATCTATGTGAAGATTAGAGAGAGAGGGGAGATAGTTTGTGGCATTTATTTTGCTTCATTTTTAAATCATCTTTTACACCACGTGAAAGCAAGCATCTGCATGAAGCCTGCACGCATACATAGGAAGTCCCAGGGGAAAAAAGTATTCTTAAAAAAAGAAAAAAGACACAAAAAATTCCTAGCTCTTATTTATCAAAAGAAATTATACTATTAAAAAGAGTGAGTAAACCCCAGGCCTAACCACCCAAGATGCTAATATAAAAAGGGCAACTGCAGTAATTGCCCTGAGAATTGGCATACACAAAAAAAAGGGGCCTGTAGAAAGCCGGTTGCCAGTTAGGTCATTCTGCAGCCATTCTCACACAGCCTCCGAGAGTGTCCCGGAATAAAACTGAGCTTATAAATGAAACTAGATAAATGAGGCAATTAGATAAGGGCCTCCAGAAGGGATTTTATGTATGTGTTCGAGTTGTGTCTGTCTCTGTCTCTCTCTCCCCTAATCTTTTATTCCATTCATTTCTTCCTTTGTTCGGAGATACTGCCTCTCTGTTCCCAACACATTGTACGTTTCAAGCATTCTTGGAGGCTTTCTACTGTGAAAAGAGAACAAACATACCTGTCGCAAGAAACAGAACTCTGTTCCTGGTGTCTGCCAGTTTTCAACTCTCATTTTATTCTTTTGGGACAGAAAACTTCCACCTTGCTCTTTCAGAATGTCACTGATCAGAAAGAAGGGTTATTATTGGAATTTAAGGAGAAACATCTTTACTGCATAGATAAGTAGGGAGACAGAAAGGTGTTCTGTAAATTCAGCTCCAAATTGTTTCGGCCCATTTCAGAAAAGCAGTTAACTCATTTTTCTAATGCATCCACTAAGAAATATTAATCCAAACACTCCCCCCTGGGGAAATGTATTTCTTCCTTTAACAGTCAGGGACACAGATGCAAACTCTGTACCTTTAAATCCTCACAGGTTATTCTATTTCATGCAAACAAAGTGTAAGTAAGGTATCAATACTACATCACCAACAGAACACCTCTGTTTATTGCCCCCCTCCTTTCATTCACCTCTCCACATTTTGATTTTGCAGCCCCTTCCTTTCTAGAGCCACCACAATTGCCAATAATCCCTGGTTGCTGCAGGTTACATGTTTTATTTTTGAAATTGCCTGATAGCATTGTGCATCAGAGAGGCTTTGCAGCAGGCTGAGGATTTTATCTTTGGATCATTGTGCAGAACTTTGTGGTTTTATAGGTACTTCTAATACTATATTTTAGCTGGGCATGTAAAGGTCAGGAATACCAGGCTCAAGCAGCTCAGCCACAGATAGACTGAAGCTGGAGGGAGGGAGAAAGTGCTTGTTCACTCTAGAGTCACTGGGCTCATCCGAATGTTACTGATTTTGACCCAATAATCAGATGCCTCAAGTAAAAAGCAGAATGATATTCCTGGGATGATGAAATGTTGCTTTTCAGTATACACTTCCTCTAACCTGGGGTTAGAAATGAGGATAGTTTCATGTACAAATGTGGAGATGCTGAGAACATGAACAAGTCGTTTTTCACAGCTGTAAAGTCCCATTAAGGTGAAAATAAATATTCGTGCATGTAATTCTACTTGCATACACGGAATAGGCATTTATTAGATTAGGCCTACATGGAAAAAACCCACTCCAAGGACATCCTGCTCCACTTTTCCTTAATTGTGTAAATCCTTTAAAATGCATTAATACTTTTTAATTTTCTATCCTTTAGTTTAACTCTATCCGTTTAATTAGGATACCATTTTGATCTTCTGTACAACTTAAAAGGTGATCTTTGTCTCGGCAAAAAAAGGAGGGAGTCTTGAAGTAGATAAAACCAAATTTTTCCCATTTTGCAATAGACCAATGTTTTATTTTTGTAATTTAAAGCACATTAACTAAGAATCACATAAGGCAACCAACCCTTTAAATATATTCCAGTCCAAATTTGCAGAAGTATATGTACCTAATAATCAGGCTTCTGGCTCTAAGAAACTAGTATTTCTATAAGTAGTTTCAGGGCAAAATGTTGTAGAAACACTGATAAAAAGTTAAGACTGTTTTGCTGAAATGTTCATGTTTTCCACAGCAGAGCAATTCCATGAAATAAAACATGTGTACTTCTTGGGATATAGGTGTGAAACAGCAGAAGCCACCTGAAAGCTTAGTAAAGGATTACTTTAATCTTCGAGGGCCTGACTCAAAGTCCATTGATGTCAACTGAAAATCTCCTATTGACTTCATTAGTTACAGGATTAAGTCCTTAAAAGATACCCACTTAGCTGGCAGAAGATGTTAACTTCAGACATGAGTGCACACATGACCTCCCTGTGTCTGCATCTGCAGTCATTAGACACATCAAGGCTTTCTGGAATAAAACTGCGGATTCAGCCCTGCATAAAGCCACACGGAGTATACCCATTCCTCTTGGGTTTCCTTAGAGGCTTTTTCCTTACAGCAGTTACACAAGGGGTCTAGGAAATCCCACAGACTACCCAATGCTTCTTTAAAAATGTCGAGCAATCAGCTCACATTTTTTCCCTTTTAACAAACACATATATATGCTTATTTCAAAGCATATATAATACATATATATTCAAATATATAAGCATCATTTGCCACTATGCAGGAAAATGATTAAAATACAAAGCCAGTGGCCCCACTTGATGAAATAGCCATAGTAAGACAGGGCCCCAGGTTGCCTCCACAGATGCTCACAAACATCTGGAGACAAGTTCCCTCAGCTGTTTTCAGCCCAGCATTGGGCACATCTTTCAAACCTTTCTTCCCATATTTAACAGGGATGGTGCCACCTTTCAATCCAGACTCCACACTAACCCAAAAATGTTGCTGTCACCCTTACTAATAAGGCCAGCAAGGCTGAAAGCCATGAGACTCCCCAGTACTGAAATGACAGGCGTAAGTGGTTAGGGGGTGGCCCATGAGGAGGCACTGGAGACGTGCGTGGGGCAAAGCGATGGCTGCCTGCCTTCGCACTCACTGATTGCAGTCACGACCCCGCACGCAGAATTTATTGCGCTGTAAAATGCGCGGCAGCCAAATACTCTTAGCACAGCAATTAACTCTGCATGGATTTACACTGGGCAGACCGGCTAATCAGGCAGCATTTCTAACGCCTTGTCTGGGAAAAGAGAGACAGTATTATAGTACCATGCGAGTGGTTCAGCTGACACACCAACCTTTTTTCTTTCAGCTCACTCATGAGTGAGTTTACTAACAATTACCAATTTAGCCTATATATTAGCAAAAGACTATCTTGTCCCATAACCCAAAGAAAACTCCCATAGGATTCCATAGGACATTTTTCTTCACATTACACTCTGCAGTTTGATGTGAAAGCCAAGTGATACACCTGTTTACCAGAGCTCTTGGTACTGAAAAGGTATCATTCTAGTTATCATTTTATGCTGTAGGAATTCACAAAAAAAGTAATATTCTGCCCTGTACATTTAATGTGTGTCTTTACATATTGCCTACTGTAAATGCACTGGCTTACACAATCAAAAATGTCAGAAATTATTGCTAAGAATGTGCACAAATGGCAAGTTGCATCATTGGAGAAGAGTTTTATTTCAACTAATAGAAAACAAGTTTGCATCTGTTATAAGGGATCAGTAGGGTCCCACATATCGTATAGTTAAGTTCCTTTTACAGTCTGTGAGATTTTCCTATTTGTTTTCATTTTGCAACAAAAATAAAAGTGAAAACATATTTAATGAAAAATTGCTTAAATTCCCAGGAAATTTCAGAATGTATTTCATGTGAATACAAACAGCGGCTGTGTTCACAGCATTTTTGGGTGGAAAGAAGGCAGAAAGGCAGCTGGTTTGTAGGTTTAGGGTTTGGGTTTTTTTACGTTTAGGATATATTTTGCTGCAGGACAAGAAGGTGGTTTCCACCACCAGGCAGTAATAAATCCCATTTTCTGAGTGTTCCTACGAGGAGCCACTAGAAGGAAAATGTTCTAGGCAGAGTCAGTACTAGTGTGCAGAATGAACTTAATTCATAGGAAGATATATTGAGACCAGAAACCAGCCGGTATCAAGTGAGCAGATCTATCTTGTAGTGATATCCATTGATCCTAGAAGCAGTAACCCTCCTCTGTGAATTATCTAGAAATGCTATTAGCCGTCCCCCACAAAATATACTGCAGAATTAAAACTTCAATTCCTTTTCAAGAACAGTTAGATTGTAATAGGAGCCAAGCATTAAAGGAAACAGAAATAACAAAGTTCTGTCACTTGAGAACATTACTGTTGTGATACTCCTCTCTTCAATTAGTTTTATTTTATAGTAGCTGTCAGGTACTGTATGTACATTTGAAATGTGGGAAAATAGCTTAGAAAATATCATTCAAACTATGTTTAAGTATCTTCTATAAACTGTATTATAGTACATGCATCAATCTAGCAGAGCACTGGAGCACACAAGTAATTTTAAGCATATGAGTCTCCCTGAAGTCATGTGCTTAACATTATTAATATAATTAAGTGCTTTCTCGGTTTGAGACCTTACAAACCTTTGCAAGTCTACCTGCATAAACTACATATGCTATGCCTGTACTTCGTAGGGGGACAGCATGGCTGACATTCACAGCAAGAGAATTCAGTTACTGTCTCTCTCAAATTCTGAATCTTTCCAAATAACCTAAAATAAATGCATCTTTGTGCCTCCACTTTCCACCTGAAAATTAGTGAAATCAGTCCTTGTAAAGCGCTTTGAGCTCTTCAAATGAAAAGTGCTATAAAAAGTACAAATTATTATTATATTATTGAACACCATGTATGTATACACACTATTATGTAATATATAATATATGTATAATGCATATAAATTCTAACAAATGTATTTGTGTAATATCTGAGAAATGGAACAGTTGTATCTGGAAGTGATAAATGCATAGAGTTGGATTTATTGTTAATCTGTGGATTTAATGATTTTTTTAGACAAAAGGATGTTTAAGTGTATAATTGCTTTTCTTAATTTAATATATTTATGTAAATGCATGCCTGAAGTTCTGGATAGATAGTTATTCTGTGTCCCTTAAGCTAATAAAATATATTAAACTTTATCTTACTATATAAGGTACACCTGCTGCTTTAAATTTTTTTGTTTTAATATTTTTGTTATGACTAAATGCATAATTTAAGATTCATGAAATTTTAATTTTAGTCAGCTCTTTGATCTTTGCAGTAAAAGCAAAACACCAGCATTTTATATATTCTTTGAAATGTACACTAGTTTTATTTATATAAATTCTAAGATGCTTTCATAAAATGTGACTGAACACTGCTATTATTTTTGGAAGGGGAAGTTTGGAATGGGGTTTCCTGTTTGCTTCTGGATAGATGAGAGTGAAAATTAAGACCTCCTTATAGAAAATATACCTGTTTCATTGCGAGCAATATGAGAACACAGATATAGCTTGAACAAGGGGATTTCATGTACAAGCTTTTCAAGTATAGGTATCATGAAGAAGCAGTTCAGTAACGATGGGAGAAATGTTGGGGATTGGTTCTTTGTTTTGCTTATTATCTTTGGAGAAGCACATCATCAAAGCAACATATAATTCAGATGTACCATTTCCAGTGATTTAAGTCAAGGGCAATAAGCCATGGGTGCAGTGTGGAATTCCTTCCATTCTCCCCACCTCAAGTAACAGATTCCATTCCATTGAACTCAAAACCTAGGCACAGATGTGGGAGCAGGGCCAACTCGGTACATCAACTCACTGTATCTCTTGTTACAAAAGAACGTTTGATCACGACACTTAAATGCAAATTACTCTTGCAGCTTACATCTGTGAGTAAAGTCCAGTTTGGACAAGGAGCCCTGACAAGCCAAGGGCTTCTTCACACACAAAGTTTTCCTTCGTGGTTTTGAAATGCTGTGGAGTTAGTCTCAGACATTTAACTTACCTGAAGTGCTTAGCCCGTCCTGCGTGTATTTTTTAGACCAATAAATGAAGCATTACTGACACTAGGATACTTATGCTATCTCTAAATTTCTGATCTGAGCCAAAATAATGTTGAAATTTTCATGAAATTGTTTTTCCATTTTTCAGCTAGTTATACCATCAGTTGTATGGGCCAGTGGCCAGCCTGAGAACAAGGATCCAAGGAAAATCTGAACTCCACCCAAATTTAAGAATATTTGAAAACTGTATTTTACTTCAGCTTTTCAATTAATAAATTTAGCAGCTGAAGCAATGTTCTTTTAAATGCATTTTCTTAAATATTTTCTTCATTTGAAGAAAGGCTTGGAACAAGAAAAAGAGCTGAAAAACAGCAAATAAAAAAGAATTGAGAAATCGATGAGGATTGTTTAGATTTTTCAGGGGGACCTATATAGAAAAAGAATTCTGTGAGGTACAGCGCATTACAATAAATACAGGGCAGCATGCAGTTCTGGTGACATCATGAATCATTGAGTTTGTTTATGTAATTTATTAAGACATTATGAAAACCCACTGACATATTTATAAGCCTTGGAATTAACAGCTACCTTTCATTCACAACACATAAGAGATGGATTTTACTTAAAGAATTATATACACTCAGCTGTGTACAGCAAGACTGTAATTCTCTCTAGAGGTTCCATAGCATCCTTAACCTGAGGAGCCAAATGCTGCTCTGCCTTTGGATGAATCAAAGGAGGCATCCTTGGCCTCTTGAACAAGGCTCGTGTGGTTTGTCAAGGAATCCAAAGCCTAAATGCACAATTCTGGAGCATTTCATTTCAGCAATATAGTTACTAATAATATCTATGCTTCAGTATTTAATCACTAAACCAAAAAAATATGCTTTGATTAAGCTTTTGTCCTTTTAGTGCCTTCTCTACTTCCACATATAGCTCTGATCTTTAAGCCTGTTGTCCTTTATTAGGTTTGTTAGGCGCTGCTTCTTCATTCTACTGCACTAAATCTACTATGTGTTTACAAGTTTTTAACAAGACTGATTATGGCACAAGTCTTTTTTTATTTTTTTTCTATTTTATTTTAACAAAAAAACACTAAGTAAGGGATCAACCCCTGGTTTAACTGTGAATTAAAAATGCACCACAAGTAAGTAGGGTAGAATCTTGAAAATGCCAAAGAATCATTTTGGTCTGTGTGGTTGCAATTATTTATTTTGGGGGAAGGGTTGGTTTGAGTCATATTTGATGACATGTCTCCAGATGACATATATCTCTGGCAGAATTAGGCGAAGTGGGGCATAGCTTTGGTTTTGAAAAAACCTCACTGAACAGTGGCTTTCTTGTTTGCTCGATGTGGGGTGGTTTCTGGGTTTTTAAAGGGGGGTTTTTTTGAGCTTTTTGTCTTTCAAAGCTAGGACTACTCCTGGATTTTATCTGAATTCCAGAATTTTGGGCTGAAACAGTTGAATGAATGGCTCTTACACTGGTTCGATATTCAATATTTAAAATTTATCATTTATTACTTAGTCCACTGCCAATATTGCAGCCATCTTCAGCTGTTGCTTATCCTACATTAGTGCAAATTCACCAATATCACAGTAGTCAGGAGGTGAATTTGGCTACATTAAGTAGTTGCTTTTCCTTCTCATTTTCTATCTAAATACACTGCACTCAGAAGAGTATGTCGTATCATTTCACATCGCAACCAGTGTCATCGTACTAACAGAGTTTGCTGCACCTATGCACACAGTTCTACGTGTTCCACTGGTCACTCATGCACATTTGATTTCTCAGAAAGGGATTAACTAAGGCAGGGAGTGTAGGAGATGCATACCAAGCTCCCCTTAGATCAAGCGGCAGGTTCTCACTTCAATATTAGAAAATTGAAGTTCAGTGAGATATATGCAAGCTATTTCCACTTCTGGGAAGGGGGACGTACATGTGAATCAAAGGGCTGCATTTGGTTCAGTAGATTTATAAAGAAGAGATCCAAACTCTACAAACTCTCATGCAGTGGAATTAGTGGTTTTTTTCTGGTCAGATGAATAAAACAGGTGCAGATATAGCTTTCAGGTCTTTAAACTACACCAGCCCAAATAAATTACAGCTATGGAGCATGTTTAGCAATTCCAAGCAAACATTAGAAATGCAATGCCCATGGTGCAGATAAAGTGCTTATGAAAAAGGTGGACGCAACATCTGTACTGGCACAGAACGCCTGTTCCATAGTAATAGCTGCAAAATGCCCTCTATAAAGCATAAGACTGTTAGTACAGCTGCAGCTTTTAATAGCTATTGAATTTCTTGATCAGGGAGGCAGATCCAGAGCAAGGGAAATGGACAAGTGAAACTATAAACTGCTATTTTACACCTATGAATGTAATATCAAATAAATGCA
The DNA here is from genome assembly GCA_022605575.1 of Laterallus jamaicensis coturniculus. Lineage (NCBI taxonomy): Eukaryota > Metazoa > Chordata > Aves > Gruiformes > Rallidae > Laterallus > Laterallus jamaicensis. Next base: position 13,337,683 of record JAKCOX010000005.1, read on the forward strand.
GTCAAACCCACTTTTATTTTTTTAAGAAATTCATCCCTGGAGAGCCTCGTGCTAGATCTTACCTAGCAAGCCATCAGAAGGCACTTATGTCAGCCTAACCCTGAGGTTTCCAAGACTTATAACTGTACAGTCTACATGTATCTGCTCCTTATTATACCTGTAACACAAACCTGCAGCTATGCACACATGGGCAATACCTCATGCATCACTTGTGCACTTATTCAAAGCTATTTGGTTCTAGATCGATGCGAAGGAAGAATGAAAACGTACACAACAGGGAGTTTTCAAGATGCTTAGGTCAGAGAAAAATGACAGTGAAGAGGCTGAGCTGCACAGAGACTCAAATATAGGCAACAGGATGAAACCAGTGAACTCATTACCACGTTAGCTTATTAAAATGGTTCCAAAGTATACAGCTATCTGAAATTTTCTGGCTTTTCTTACTTAAATACTTCAGTGGTAAGATGAATTTGAGTCTGAGTGGCCCCCTGTGAATGACTAGAACCATATTTACTTTGCATTTTTAATTACAGCTTTTTCTTTAGGGTAGAACTTCTAAGGAGTCATCAGATTTTCAGTGTACAGATAAAACTGTCAGGTTAACATTTTCTAAGCTTCCTGTTGTTTTGCAAATTCTTCTTTCATTAGCCTGGAAATAAAATACATCACGCAATACTCAGGTAGCAGCAACTGCAGAAGCTGCAGTACAGAATTCACCCAAAATTACCCCAGATGGAACAGTAAGTACCTTACTTTCAGTGTCTGACATACAATGATCGGACTGGATGGTTTTGTTTTGGACCACTCCTTCTTCTAAGAAGACAGCAGGTTTCATATTATGTTCTTTTGTCTCAGACAGGCAAACCCTTCTGAATCCCAAACAACAACCCCATCTACCCAATTGCCAGTACTACTTAAATTTCCTGGCACCTGAATTCACTATGCACCATTTAATCTGGCTAGAATTTCTTCTGGCTGGCATACATCCTCAGAAGTACCCGAACAATACGGAGACAGATACTTATCTCCTTCTAAAAGCAATCCAGGATAAGACATAAAACTGCCAAAGCTTGCTTGAGACCCTGGTAAATCCTGAAAAGTTAGTCATAGTCAGCACCTCAATTAACTTCATGGGTGGTGGTGCCAGTGTAACGATAAGAACACTACTACAGTTCAGAAAGACGTGAATCTAACTCTACTGGTTACTTCCCAAGAAATCCCTCCGACTTAAGTCCTCCTGGTTGAATCCAAGCTACAATGCAGCCAGAAATGATAGAAATTATAGTAGGTCAAAAGAAGAGAACGAAGAATGGAGTCAGACTCTTCAGAGCTAATTTGAAAGTGGAAAGGCCTACTAATTTAGTGCTTCTTAGCAAGTTAGTTATACACACTCCAGGAAGCGGGACCCAGTGCTTCAGTTCTTCCTCCTTCCAGGTGAGTCAGACTCCCTCTTCTGCCCTTAAGCTCTGCTCTTCTGACTGGTCCCTTTCCAAGAGACAGCACCAAGAACGCCTCTTCTTCTGCACTTACCCCTCTCTGTGGCAGAGTGCTTAAGGACAAGACCCAAAGTGTTTGTTTTTCAGGATTAATCGGTGATTTTTAAATTATTAGCATTCTACAAATGCTAAAATACCCAATCCGTAGCAGAGGCATAGATTTAGAAGGAAGCAAAGACTAAACAGAAAAAGCAAAAAGACAGCATACAAACTCCTAGGCAAACAGCCTGGACGTAAAAATTACAGCCTGAGAGCTAGGAGTTATTTGTTTTTCAAAATCCACCTGCCAAAAAAGATCACAGAGTAAATCCAAATCTGTTGATGCCCACAGGAGCTCTGCCTGTGATTTCAGCGGTGCCAGCATAGCAACCCACAGAGAGATTAAAATCTGATTAAGTTTAACAGAGGCTTTAGGAAGGCAAGTTCAGACGGCAATTGGCTTCAGTGGAGCGTGTGGCTATCATTGTGAGCTTTGAGCTTCAGCTCCCTGACAAATGAATACCCCTACAAAAGGCTCAAAATGAAAGGTTTGTCAGGTATGGCACCGAGACATTAAAACCCCACAAGATTAAATGAATACTTTTGTGCATCTTTTGAACAGGTAACAGAAAGTACTGAAGTGCCTTCTATTTTAGAAAAGGAAAGGAAAGCGAAGACCTGTCTGCTGAAGCTTCTAATGACTGTGGAGTTGTGCAGAGATCTGGAAGATAGCTTTAAGTCAGCTTGGTTATGAGCAGCAGTCAAGTAGTGGCATCAGGAAGCCTAGGGAAGCAAAGGAACATCTCAGGTAAGCCCATGAAGCTCAGCAGGAGTGCTTTTAGCTGCGAGCAGTCTCCTAAAGTGCTTACTGAGACCTCATTCTGAGATTGATGTGATGTGCTGCAGACACTATTAAATGCGGTACAGACACAGCCCAAGACTCATCTAGTGTCATTAATGACTTAAGTCAAACCTTCCACAGATCAGAAAACAATCACTCAAATTAACAGGCATTCATTAACAATTACGCTTTTATAAAGAGTAAACCCATGCAAATCAGATTCCTTCCTCTGCCTATTTTGAAAGCTACCTGCTCAGAACATTTCCTACCAATTATCTGTAACGGGATTAGCAGCACATTTTCCCCAGTTTCTCCCCAGAAACAGGCAATGCCAATAAACTTTGCACAACTGTGAAAGACAAAAGATTTTAAAGAAATTAATGTCCACTGGATTGCAAGCATTCTGATTCACGTAATCAGGGCAGTAATTAGCACTCCTATTAAATGACAGTGCAACATATGATGATCCTTAAAGTAAATAAACTGGATTCTGTCTATGTATTTTCACTGATTTCAATTAACCATAAGATTCTTCTGCATCTTCTGCCTTAACATCCATTTTTTGGTCATTACAAAAGAACTGCTACCTTGCAGTTCAACCACACAGATAGGTTAGCTATAACCCTTACCTCCTGCTTTTTAATGTCGTCATAAAAGTATGAGGTTTGGCCTTCTTTCTGTTGATTCGTGGTGACCAAATAGTTCAAATATTACTTTGGCTACAGCACAGTTTTGCACATGCAGCATGCAAACTGCTTAGGACCAAAGAGAAAAGGGATCTGCAGGCCCATTTCCTGCCACAAACAAGCAAAAAGAAACATAAGAGGTTAATTTTTTTTAAAAAAAAATTAAAAAATAAATCAAAGAATGACTATCGTGCCTCACTTGAATACACATCTGCACATTAAGCCTAAGAATATATCTGCAGAGGGTAACACATCTATCAAAAATTCTTCAAATCAGAGAGAGATGGAAATATCTGTGTGGTGCACTCCAAACTGAAAGATTACAGGACACAATGCAGAAAAGGGTGTCTACAATATCTCCTTCTTAAGATCAAGTGGCCATTACATCACAGGTAAGAAATAAAAGAACATGGTCCAGGGTTTTTCTGTATCATGGAAAAAAATAAGGATCAATGTAATTTTTTTTGTTTGCTTCTATCAAGGAATGAATATAAGAATTTCCAAGCAACATGCACAAGAATATTTTAATAACAGGGATGGAATAAAACTCAGAAAAGGAATTAGAACCCGATTTTTAAAATCATTTGCACGGAAAATTGATGTCTGAACAACCTTGAAAGTCTGGTTTTTATTTCCTGATCCTGCAAATTGCCCTACTTGCCAGCTTTAGAAGTATAAGCAGTTGGAATGAACACATCGCATCTGCATATGGATTTAAAAGTTTCACGTCATTTTCAGAATCGTATCTTGACAATAAAAAACTTCTTTTCACTCGTGATTTCCCAGCATGATAGGATAATCTCTCCAGTGCTCAAGACAGAAGATGCAACTTGAAGAGTTACACAGCACAAGAGATATTTACACTTTTTTAAGACATATTGGTCACGTGCAGTAATTTTTTCTTCTTCTCTCTCTTGATTAGCATGTATCCAAATGCTTCAGCAGCCCAAATATGAATAGCAATAGATAAGCTAAAATCTGAGACTTTCGGGAGTGGTGAAGTGTGTTCAAGTGCACCTCTCCTCCTTTTAAAAGTGTCAAATGCTTGCTGACACTCCTGGGTCCATGGAAATGGAACATATTTTCTCATTATGTTAATTAATGAGTCTGCTTGGGTGGTATAATTCAGTATAAATTTCCTTTAGCATTCTGTCATACCTAAAAAGGATCTCATTTTTGTGATGTCTTTAAATTTTTATGACTTCTACTCTGTTTAGTCTGCGTGTAATCCTTCTTTTGAAACCTAATGTCCTAGAAAATCTGCAGGTTTTGCTCAAAACTGGCACACTCTCTAGTTTACAGTCATTTCATTTTCTTGCCTTCTCAGAACTCCATGCGAGTCCTTAAGGTGTAGTTCACAGCTCAGGGAATTTATGATTACATCGTCAATGTAAACTAAAGCGCCGCGATATATTAAAACTGACAAGATGCTGTTCATTAATCTCTGAAATACGGCCAGGTGTGATGTAATGAAGAGAGGTTTCCAACTCCAAGAAGCCTACCACAGCTCCCAGCTCAGCTCGATGGTGGCTTCCTTTACCTCATCTGGGAGAAGGGCTGCCTGGGTGGGGACTCACCCTGGAAGCGTCATTTCAGAAAAATGTGGTTTGGGGAAAATGGGACAGGGTAATCCCTTGCCGTGCCAACCTTTCTCAAACAGCTCAGCTTCTGCTTTCCTTTCATTTCCATGTTAGAACGTTAGCTTGGTCGTACTGTAGCGAACCACAACTTCCCAAGGAAATACTTTGATGGGCTGGAGGTACATTTTAATGTATCAAAAAGAGCAGCATTTTAAGTGCTGCAGTCTCAACTAGTGGAGAATGCAATGGCAGGCTCATAGCACAGAACAGCAAGTGCTGCGATTCACACGTGCATTACAGCTTGATCAAATAAGGCTTTAATTTCATTGTCACAAGGTTTAGCTGCGACATTGATTTTTAATCAGTGTTTCAACAGAAACAAGGGCAAAACCAGAAGAGACCAAATATAAGCAGCTCAACAATTCCACATCTTTAATTCAAACCTCAAAATAATTGATGCATGTTATTGCCTAACTTCACTTCAGTAACGGCATACGTAGAATATGTGTTGAATAAAAATAACACTGTGAAACTCATCCCTTTTGCAGTAACAGAAGAAACTCTGTGAATGAAACTCGTATTCCCAAATTGAAAAAAGAAACAGCCATATTTCCAAAGACAGAAATAAAATGAGAAAATGAGGCTTTACACTCCATGATGTAACATTTTGTGCCCACACAACACTGGGTCCAGGTCTGAAAAGCAGTGATAGCCACTAAATAGCTTTGTCATCTGCCAATCCTAACCATAAGCTATTGCAGCAGCACAAAACCAATTGATTTCTACAGAGTACTCGATTTAATCAATCTTGTCCATCTACAAAAACCAGCTTTTCAGCACAATGAACACAGCTCCTAAACTACATCGAACCTGGGAACTAGAGAGTGCTCTTCTTGGAAAGAGTCAGGTTTGGGTGGCCTTTGTACTACCTTCTGAAATTACTAGGAAAAAAAGAGGAGCAAGACCAGCCTTTGCACTTTCTTCTGACCACAGATATGTTACAAGCAGAAGACTCCTTTTTTTAACTCCTCTTTCTATTTTGTCATAATTGCTGTTGTTGTCATTATTAATATATTACAATCTCTCCTATCTATTCCAGCAATGAGTGCTGCTAATTCCTCCTGAGCTCCTCATCCATGGACAAAGTTAAACAGGTTGGATAGAAAAATAAAAAGGCTGTGGAACTGGAAGTAGAGACACTGATGGGAAAAGATTGGGTATCTGAAAAATGGCAAAAAGGAAATGGGAAAAAAATGAAGCATATACGGATGAGCATTGCCAGAAACTGAACTGTGTATTTAACAAGAAGCCAGATTCTTAGAATTACATTAATCCATTAGATTAGAAATTTCTCTAATTGGCTGTGTTATCTATCAGGACTGTTTGAATATTATATCAAATAAGTACTGCACTGATTTGTTGGTTGAACATCTTTAACTATATATCTCTTATCTAACTACATTAGTTGAATTAAATGTATGAAAAAAATATTACTCACTTCAACCACTAAGCACAAGAATATCTTAAATCTTGAGAATTACTTTGAACTCATCCAGAAATAGACAGAAAGGTGATGTATATCAAACAAAATATCCTCTAATAAGAAATTACTCAGCAATGGTCAGAGTTCACATTACATTTTTGCCCTAAATTAACACTGCATCCACCCTGCACCAATTCCTGCCTTGTTAAGTAGTACAGCACAAGAGTTCTTGCTTTTGCTAGGGTGTACCATTCTTGGGCAGCTGCCCCACAATACTTCATGCAGACCCATCTCAGTCTTTCAGCAGTGCTTTCTGTTACAGAAAAGGCCTTTGGCAAAGAGGTAAATATTTCTTGTTAGCTAAATATTTGAGAAAACAGTAAACGTGTAGGAAAAGTACTCCAGAGCTGACACAGTATTCACCAGATTTGACTTTTTTTTCCCCTAGTATTAGCCAGATTTATCATGCTTAAAGACTAAGGATGAAATTCAAATTCTCTTGATGCCTAGCCAACAATCTTCATTAAACCCCTTAACCTTGTAGGCCTTTGTCTATACTAATACTACATTCATTAAAAAACTCATTAGACCAGAGCATGACGATAAACATGTGGTCAATGAATTCAGGTAAATGTGACCCAAAGCCATTAGTGAATTAGTTAATTAATCCCAGGTGCTGTAGAAATTTGATCCAGTATGAAAATAACAGCTAGAAAAAACTCGTCTGATTCAAAGATAGGTGCTCATACTCTTCATCAGGAAAACACTGAACTGAAAATTGTCCAGGAGAATGAAAGTTACAGAATCTTGGTGTAGCCTTAGTTGCTGCAATAAGGAACCATTTACTCCACTTCATTAGATTCTATTTGCTAGACTAGATTTTTTAAGCTGACACTGTTATTCTTCAAACATTAACTGATTTCCAATAAAATTATAACAAAAGCCTATGAAGTTCATATTAATTGTATATAAGTATTTTTTTCATCAGTCATAGATGTTATCTATTGGAAGGAACGAAGTACAATTCCATTTGCTTTAAAATACCATTATCAAATGTTACTGAAGAAATTTGAAGCTTAGATACTACTATTTAAAGTCTTTTGTATTTTTACAAAATTAAGACTCATTTTGTTGTTTGATACACTAATCAGGTATCAAATTGCACACATAAGAAATAGCACAAGAGTTATTCTGAGTCAAGCTTTACACTCAAAGTTCACTGGTTGATGGTAAATGAAATCTACTTCTTGTATTATGTTTGTATTTCCACGGTCTTCATGCTTCCCCCCAACACCAAAACGGTGTTCAGATCAACTATCTAAAAATAAAGCATTAGGCAAGAACTCAAAATCAAAGAGATCACTGTGACAATTTATGCTAGCAGCCAGGAAAGGGATTCACACTTGATGGTCTTGGAGATGGTCAAGAAATACCCTTCATCCCTTAAAAATACAACTGTTGCCCCAGATCCCATATGAAAAAAGACAAAACCTCTTTTACTTCCAGGTCTCTTGCAATTGCAAGTGACAGAGCTCTGTTAAAATATTTTTGAGGCTAGCATTTTCAGTATCATTGGCCAACAAGCCCAAATCTCAGCCACAGGTTGAAATTAAGATTTAACTAATTACCTCTCGATAGCTACTACAGCTATTGTAGAGAGGCTTTATTCAGATAAATTAATACAAAGTCACCATTGCCTCCTGCACATGAAACCTACTTTTAAGACCAAGAATAAACAATATTCAAGAGTACAGCCATTAAGACTAGGCTGTCTCCCTTCTATTTCTCTTTTGCATTTTGTACCAAAAGTGTTCTGGGACAATTTTTATGTTCTAAAATTAAATATTCAAAATTTGTACTTCTACTTGTTATCTTCCACTCTATGTTTCAGATAACTCCGAAAGGCCTAATTAATCATCAAAGGAAATAATAAATATTAGTCACATCTTCCAGAAAAGAAACCAAAAAGAAAGCTGGCACAATAAATTTGAATCTGACTTCTAAGGCTGACTATTCCAATCTCTGAAAACACACCATTTCTGGTACTGGAAGGATGCAAATATAGATATAAAATAACAACCTCAAAGTCTGAAAAGCATATACTAAAATGGTGCTCAATAGATCTGGAAAAAAAAAACATGACTGGTGTTATCCAATAACTTTTTCTTTCTCTGTTATCACAATCATCACTCATACTCAGTTCTGTATGAGCTTCCACCTCTCAGACAGATTTTGTGGGACAACTCTTCCATATGTGAAAAGAGTCTGTTTTCCCCTGCAGAAGCCTGTCCCATTCCACCCCGAAGGATCCCCAGTGCACAGCTGCATGCTTTATAGAAAAAAGGCTTTGGTCTTGTACTCCTCACTGCTCTTCTTCACAATAATATGAAGCCTCATGTGAACCAGAAGGCTTTTCTCAAAATCTACAAAGTTAGACATCCCATGCCCACAAACTATTTTCTGTTGAGATATCCAAAAGCTGCCATTTTCTTAAAAATCTAGCTTCTTCTGAAACAGAATGCTACTCTAAACAGAGTGGGAGGTTAACCAATTTCATTCTATCTGCTCCTATTCTTTGATTTTATCTTTTAATATTAATATTCTTAAGACCACCCATCAGCTAACATGTTTAAGAAAACTGACTCCCCAATTATCTGATCAACAATTGCAGTGAGGTATAACTTCCTAAAGAGATGCATGCATTTAAGGGTAATTATTTAATTACATTCTTATATCATGGATCATTATATCTGACTTTTTAATAGAAATACTTAAAACAACATAGTGGATATAAATTTTTGTTTAAGATGGTGTGACATTTATGCACTGAGACTTGGCTCAACAAGATACTTAATACCAAGTTCTCCTCACATTAATTCACAAATAGCAATCCTCAAATTTCTAATCTTTAATTAAAAACCCTCTCTAAAATTGGAAAAAAAATAACTTTACATGATTAAAAAATTCTTCCTACGCAACATGAAAGGTTTACTGAATTATCTAAAGCTAAAGGTGAGAGGGCTATTTGTGTTGGACTTGGTAGCAGTCAGGTTAATGGTCAAACGTGATGACCTTAAGGGTATTTTCCAACCTAAACGACTCTGGATTCTATTCCTAATAATACTGAGGGGAAAAACCCCACGAACACGCGTTGTATCTCTTTATCCCACCTTGCATACGCTACGTGTTTCAAAATTTCCAAATGAAGGAAAGCTCAAACGAGCATTGCTGCAGCCCTGCAGAGCCCCAGAAGACTGTAAAGAAACGGGGGTTCGCCTTAAAGATCCGTTACTAAAACAGCCGACATTTCAATTTGGGTAGTGTACTACAGCCTAAAGCACAGGGACACATTCTGAACGTATTACTGCCCTGACAATACAGCCTTCATTGCGTGGAAGGAAATACAGGATTAATAACGTTAGCTCCCAGAGCAAAATTTACGACTTGTAAAAGCATATAGCGCACACTATACATTGATTAAAGGCAACCTTTTCCGTAGAGTTTGATGGATGTCTTGACACCCCCATGTCACCAACCCTGTAAAACGTGCCTCCACCTAGTGGAGCCTATGAAGAAGTCAGAAGCGGCCAGCTCCCGACCCGCACAGGACTTGCCCCCGTCTAGTAAAGCCTTCTGCTACCCCTTCAGCTCTCCTCTGGAAGAGCAGCTTTACATTTACCATTTCTCGCTCTGCACATCACCCATTCTCCTCAGCCCACCCTGTAAACATTGCTCTTCGAGACCAAAATCAGTTGGGCACTGAAACTGCGTAAACAGACAAAGTGAAAGGCAGTGCTTTCTCCACTGCCTAGCTAAGAACAGCATCTGCGTGTCTATATACTCCACCATAGACAATCTTGATTTTTTTCCCCTAACCAGCAGAAGTATACAACTGTGAAGAACAGGGAAGAGCTATGCACTGCTAACCGAGAGGACAGACACCCACATAACTCATACACTTCAGAAAACAGCCTGGAAAATTGTCTGGAGAATGAAGAAGACAGCTCAGACCAAACAACATCCAATTCCAGCTATCTAGAGAAGAGTAACTTCAGAGTCTAAAGACTACTTTAACATGTAATTTTCCAAAGGATTAATTTTTTTTTTTTTTTAAGACCAACATAATTTCAGATAGCAGTATGAGCTAATTGCTCCTACAAACTTACAGGACAAACCAAATCACCTTTCATCCAAAACAATTTTACTTTTCTTCTTGAATATGAAAATACATGAACTCTTTCAACCTTATATCATCATTTCAAAGCAGATATTTTTGTAATGTGCAACAGTATTATGATATAGGAATAGAAGCAGAACACTACATGACTTCAAAGACGCGCAAATTATGACTTGTATACAATATTCAGTTAAAAGTATGACATTCTCATTGGTGAATCTCTTTGAAGAATGCTTATAAGACATGCTCATAGATCCCGAGAGTCTGAAAGTTGTCACGTGTCCTTACCTGTTTTCTAACTGCAGTAGAACTTGGTGAGCTGTAATTTCCCACTACATTTTTCTTTCACATAAAATTTTCTAAGCTTAAATACATTTATTTTGTGTAGTAGAAAGTACAGCACACAATGAACCTACATTTTAGTAGAAAAAGTCTCCAGAAAAAATATAAAATGCAGTTACATACTGAGATTCTCTGACAGCCGTACCACCATGCATTTTTAACATGACAAGACCCATTTAGGCCTTAGAAGAATCACTTATAGACCATTTTCCCCCTCTTCTTCAAACTTAGTTGTAAGTAAAGGTAACAGTAACCCTTACAGAAAGCAATGCATCAAACCATTCCATTCTCTAGTCCAACACATCACTGTTACAACTGTGTCTTTTCAGAAGATGGTCTAGTGGAGGGTGTCCCTGCCCATAGCAGGGGGTTGGCACTAGATAATCTTTCAGGTCCCTTCCAACCCAAAGCACTCTATGACTCTATGTGTAGGTATGTATATGTGGGCATGTGGATGGGCATTCTCACGTGCATCTATACATTTACCTAAATACAGGCATTTGATTTACCAGTCAGATCTATGGCAGTGCACAGGTTTCTAACACAGATCCAAGACAGGCCTTGTCAGTGCTCTGTTCAACAGTTCTTGTTTATACTTTGAGGAGTAGTTTGTCCAGAAAAAACAAAGTCAGATTGACAACAGGGCAAACACGGCATTTGAGAAAACATCCATGTGTTCAGATGACAGGGATGGATGTATGGGTATGAAGCATCTGCTGAGGCAAATTAACTTAAGTTTGATAATTATCATCATGCCATCTATACTATGGTAGAGCCCAAACACTCTATTTGCTTTGCAGCTGCATTATTAAAAAAAAAAAAAAACAAAGAAAAAATCCTTGCCATGCAACCAGATAGTCTAAAAGACTCCACTGAGTGAAAAGCCAAGGAATGTCTTCACACTCTGAAGTAAAAAAGAAAACCCCTGCAAAGGAAGATTGGTTTTGTTTGGTACTTCCCTCCCACTCTAAAGTACAGAATGAATGTTCTGGGGAACAAAAATAAGCTTTGTAATTTGGTGTAAGAAAGAAATTCAGGTGGCTACTTTTTCTCTCCTCTCTTCAAAAGTCTAGGTGCTGTTTTGGTTCTTTTTTTTGCCAGGACCCAAACTTGTAGATTGCAAAGGTAAAATGCTTTCCCCTTAGGCAGATGCAAATATGATTGCAATCTTCTATAGTACTGTGGCTAAATTACCCAACTAGCCTCATGAAGATTAATTTCCTTTGCTACCAGGCTGTGAAATGGCGATTTCCTCTTATAAGAATATTCAGTGTTTTGGTAAGTACAAGCAGATCCACAGTATATTTGGAACTTCATGCATCTCAATTTTCTCCCACAAGTAGTGAGACATTCCTCAAGTTTGTGAGAGCTGGAAAAAACGTCTAATCTAAAATGAAGAGCCAATTTTAATGAGAGAGAATCACCAAATTAATCATCGCATCTTTGATGGTTTCCCCATACACATTTGCCCAGAGTTGTCCAGTACTGTCAGAGCCCAGTCAGCATGTGCTTTGAGACACATGCGTGTGTGCTGCAGTAAACGTGGACCCGAGCATCCATTAGCAATTAAAGAGGGATGAGCAAAGCAACTGGTAACAGTTAAGGCAGGCGTGCGCGGTCCGCTTTGAATGGGTTGCTCTGCATTCTTTTGCAATGAACAGGGAAAGCTGTGATTGGCTCCATATGACTGGCAAAGGTGATGATAACATGAGTTACGAGCTACCTGCCAAAAGAAGTATTTATCTAGCAATATATTATGTGTACACAACCAAAGATGCTCCTCTAAAGGCACATCTCACAGTAGTTAAATACATAGTTTAGTAAGGCAATTATAAAATCACCTTGGTACTCATACAAGGAAAGAACTTTTACAGTCACAAGGCAACAGCAGATAGCAGAACTATGAAGAAAGTAGCAGAGTTTACTCCCTGCCTTTGAAGGCAAATCTCTATTAATCTCAGACCTTGCAACCAGTACAACACACCAAACCAATTACACAGGTATCACACTTAAAATGATAGAACTTTCCACATCAAAAAGAACAACTGTCTTTGTGCCCTGCTGAATGTTCTGTTACCACAAAGCTCTCCACTTGGACACTTCTAATCTTTCCCAAACTATTGTAGTCTGGATTCTCCTTCACTAGTTGCACTTTTGGTTGTTTCCTCTTTCAAGCTAGTTTCCAGATGTTGTTGCTTACCCATTTTTTCCTTGCCACACTGCATCCTTTGCCTGAACTTCTCCGCCATTCCCTTCTGTGTTTTCTCCCCACTATTCAACTCACAATCTAAGTCAAGATTTTGAAACCTGTTGTAAATTACATTAATTGGCAGCTCTTTCCTGCAGCTGCGTGCATTTCTTCTTAAGACCACAGACTTACAGGGCTTGGGGGTGGATTTTTTGCCTTCTTTGGACAAGTTTTATACAAAACCAAATTGCACCTGGTCCCAACACCAGCTGAAGAGTCATGCCAGTACCTTTCAGGGTCCTAGCAGGGTCAGGTTGATAATTATTCTGTACAGTATTCAAGTGGAAGAGAGATCCACTGGAAGCTGAGAAAGAAAATTGGTTCATGCATATCATGCTCGAGTGCTTCATGCCATCATGGGAAGCTCACCAATTATTTCCTACTTGCTAAATGCAACAAACACATTAACGAATAAAAGAGCTTTAAATCATGTGAGTCATGAGGTTGTCTGGACAAAAAGTGGGGCTGCAAGAGCAAGGGCAGGGAGGTTTATTTGTCTTGCTGGAAAGTTTCTCTTTATTTAGAATCAACTCAACCTACATAGTTTAGAAAATAATTTACATTACCTTAAAATTACAGTATTAGCTTCCACAGTTTGCTTTTTAATACAACCTGATAAATTAAAAACAAAATCCTGACAATATTCAAAGAATATGATTAAAACCTAAAGTCAGACCACAGCATAGTTATCTCTACCCTACAAAATCCGTAAGAAAGCAAATGGGAAGACAAAGTTAGAGGATAACACTTTTCAGCTTAGATATTTATTACAGTGACTGTTTTACAGAATCACAGAGTTGTAGGGGTTGGAAGGGACCTCAAGAGATCATCAGGTCCAATCCCCATGCCAAAGCAGCTCCCCAGCTCATACTGCACAGATAGGCGTCCAGACAAGTCTTGAATATCTCCAGAGAAGGAGACTCCACCACCTCCCTGGGCAGCCTGTCCCAGGGCTCCCTCACCCTCACTGGGAAAAAGTTCCTCCGCATGTTGGTGTGGAACTTCTTGTGTTCTAACTTGCAGCCATTGCCCCTTGTCCTGTCTCCACAGACCACTGAAAAGGGGCAGGCCAATTCTCCCTGCGTCCCATGCTTAAGATAATAGTAAACACCAATTAGGTCTCCCCCTAATCTTCTTTCCATTTAAAACTAAAAAGAAAAATCAATAGCTTTGTTTGAAAATTGTAAGTTGCCATCAAAAGATGTTCATGTATACACGTACCTGAACCAGAAAGCTGAAAACCACTGCAGCAGAATGTCTGTAACTAGGAAGCTTGACTGTAAAATTCACTGAACTCTAATTAATTTTCCCCAGTAAAGCTGACCAGTTTAAAATCCAGTTTGCAAGTCCAAGACACATCCATAGTCATGCAGGAAAATTAGAATTGCCTTCATCTGCTCTTTATGTCCCCCTTATTTTCCAAGAATATCTTCCTGGAGTAGAAATGATTGCAGCTTTCTGTCCTGGATCCTCAAACCAGAAATAGCTGAAGACTAGCAAAAGATCTGGAGAAGCTAAGACTCATGCAGGTAGCAGCAGAGAATACACCCATACAGACCCGATGTTCCCTACTGTATTCAGTGATTGCTGAAGCTAACAAAGCCTTGCTCATTGCAAGATCCATGCCCCCTTCCCCTCCCTTGCATGGTACTCCAGGCTTCTCCTATATCCCTTTCTCCTCTTCCATTCATCACTTTCCCTCTACTGAACTCTTCCCTGAACTACTTATTCTCCTATACACTTCAGAACATTTTTCATAGCATTTCAAAAATTTTCTCTCCTGAACCTCTCACCCACATAACCAGAGCTACATCCCACACCAACCTCCATCAGTAGCTGGTTCAACAGGAGCACACGCTGGCTCGGAGGTACAGATGTGCTGCCTGAGCAGACAGTACATCAGCTGCTGGAACAAGTAATGCAAATGGCTGCCGAGCTCAAACAAATGCTCTTCCTTCAACCACAGCACTAATTGGGATCTCCATCCAGCTACTGAATTCCACAAGTCTCTCTCAAACCTCTACCCTTCTGCCAAATAAAGCTGAAATTAGTTTGCATCCTAAAAAAAAAAATGATGCAAATAGTGAAAAATGTAGTATGGACAAATATGTAGTATGGTCTCTGTGCATAGGAAAACACATTTCATGTATGTCTGGCTGAATTTCACATTCTGTTGGTCTTTACTATACATTTGAATGTAAACAGGCTGACAAGTAGCTTTCTTGTTATGTCCAGTAGAAGATAGATGCCACATACTCCCAATTCTTACAGCTCTTTGAGCTGTGAGACTCTATTGGCAACCTTTTCAGAACTTTCAAATGACACTATAGTAACCAATCTACAGTTGAATACTAAAACACATCCAAAATAAAAACAAGCTCATCTCAATTGTTTTCATCTGTTTTAACAACAGATTTTTTTCTCGTTTCCTCCAAGAATATAGATTATAAAATTAAGCCAACCAACGCACAATCAAAATGAGAACACATGTCATTAATTTTTCCTACACACTTTTTCTTTCACTTGCTGTGCTACCAAGTTTCTAAGAGCTTGGACAGGGTCCTTAGTTTAGCTGGATGAATGCTTGAATGCAATGAAGCGACATCAGCACATCTAAGAGAAGTTGTACATAAAATATTATGGGTTTGGAAGTGCTGTTATAATTACATTAACATGTAACAGTACCGAAATTATATGCACTTTAACTACATACAAAACAAGCGTGACTTATCTGAGGCTTGTCATTGTCCCAACGTGGCTTTACAGTGATTCACCTGCCTGCTAGCCAATCTATAATAAATTAAGAGAGCTTTGGTTGCAGATGGTGTTCAAAAACGCTTGAGTTCAATTATCATCAAATCAACTAATAAAGAAGATAAATATTTTTAAAAGAACTGGCATTATTGATTAGACTGTGTGGTTAAAAGCAGCTTTGGAATTTGGATAAACAAATAAGCAGCATTTTACATAGCCAGCTGCACATCAAAAGTAATTTTGCAACACAAAAATTTTCTGGCCAGACCTGCCTTTCAGACAGTTATAGATCCCAGTGGAGCCATGGGAAGACCAGAGTTCAAATTCAGTTTACTATGGCAGTTCTCCCAGCTCTGAATCTTAGCCATGTGACTGGCAATGCTTACTGTCACCACAGGGGAGTCTTAAAAGGGAAAAGTGGTAGCTCTGACATTCAAAGAAAAAGCAAATACGACCATACATAACTCACATAAGAGCAGAACGCTTCTCAGTAGCATCTCAAGCTGTTTCTTAGCATTGTGCAGGTATCTTACTGTCGCTTGAGAACAGCAGGAGGCACAGAACACAGGAAGGTGCATTTGTCAGCTTATCTGCCTCGCTGAGCATACCCTGAATAAGCTAGATGCACCGTGAGGGAAAGGTAAGAGATATTACAGCTACATCTACACTAGCAAGCAGCGTGGCACTACACAAGTGGGTCTACTGAAGAAACTAACACTGAAGTGCCTACTGACGTAGCAGTTACTACACTGACAGCATCAAGGACCTGACATCCCTGCATATATATGCACCTTCTGAGGGCCTGCCTTTCAGAACTGCTCTAGTTTGGGGATGGAACACCAGTAGACCCTAGAGTGTATTAGGTGCACTCCTGAAGCACAAGTTTCACGTGCAACAGTTTCTGCCCTCTGAGATTTCACTGTGATACAAAACCAAAAATGCAGCAAGTGGAGATGACTGTGAGGTTTGTTTCAAAAGCATACTCATGACCTGAGCTAATATACACGTACCTGAGGTTGAAAAGCATGGAAAAATTGTTCCAGGGTAAACAGAACAACATCTATTGTGATAATTCTCAGATCATGGATGTGTGTCATCGCAGCAATGTATCCATGCAGTGGGTTGAATACTTCTGTGTCTATCTTAATGCCAATGCAATATTTGACAGTTACTTGAAAAAGTGGCATTAAAAGAATTTTTTGGTGAACATTTTAAGTCCTTTTTTGCCAAATCCCACATTGCTCAAACACTTTTGCCAATTGCTGTTCCTTGGTATTATTTGCCTTAATTATAATTTAGGGAGACTTCTTTCTTCTGTTAGCTTATCTCAGTGAATTATTTTTACTGCATTCAGCATATGAACTCAATGAACTCAAACACAGAGACTACATGTTTATATGAATATAACTCGAATGTTAACCAATCTGGAGTCAAAAAAGAAATGGGAGTCCTGGCATTGCAACCTACTATTGGTCAGATTTACTCCAATAATACATTTTTTATAGATCTATGGACCAATAAGCTATTGCAACACAGAGGATAGCTATAGAGAATTTTAAGGGGCCAGGCAAAGAGATAGCACCTCTCCCTAACAGGTAGTATCACAGAGCAAGAATAAATCTAAATTCAGAAGACTGCCATTATACTGTGCTGTCTGCTTGAGGGATCAGCCAGTCTATGTTAAATAAAGCAAGAGTATCTAAATCTGACCAGTGCACAACAAAAGCCAAGATAAGTATAAATACTGTTGTCATAGAAGTCTTTTGAGAAATCAAAGTACAGCATAATAATGTAAATGGGATAGTGTGATTTGTGGGGAAAAACTGCACAATTCCCTAGCTGATCTCTATTTAAATTTGAGGGAGCTAAGTATACAGCTTTCCATGTCAAAAACACACCAAACATAAGCAGATACTTATTTTGTAGCAGTTTTTAGGAGCAGTCACCAGTACTGACCCAAACAACCTCTATTTAGGTTCATTCATACAACTGGAATGACTTCTCAGCTTCAGCATAATGGTGGTTAAGCATTAATCCGAACCTCTGGAAAGATAGCAAGCATAGCTCATCACAAACTGGAGAAACTGATGTATTTGAGGCTGACCCTGCAGTAAGATACATCATATACTACCTCTTTCGTCACTTTTGAAACTCTACAAACTCTTAAATGCAAATGCATAAGCCATACTAGAAGACTGCGGTTAATGAACAAGACAGACACTTTCCATCCAACAAATTAAGATTTTTTACAGGTCTTTTCACAGTCAAATTTATCTAGATACTTGAAAAACAAATGGAAATAATATTGTTGTATGACAATCAATTTGTAGTACATACTAATGGACTTTAAAAGCTTTTGCCAAAACAATCTTCAGCTTTGCAATTTGTTAATAATTCAGCATCTTTCTCAATAATAACACAAATGCTATTGACACGTCTTCTTGTGAAAAAGAAGTCCCTGACTTTGTATTGAAGTCACAGAATGAGTAGGTCGGAAAAGACCTTTCAGATAAAGGTCTTTTCCTCTACTAAGCCATATCTCCAAGTACCTCGTCTACTCATTTTTTAAACACATCCAGGGATGGCGACTCAACCACCTCCCTGGGCAGCCTGTTCCAGGCCCTGACAATTCTTTTCAGTGAATAATTTTTCCTAACATCTAACCTGAACCTGCCCTGTGTCACTTCCCCTTGTCCTATCACCAGTCAGTTAGTGACATCTAGAACAATACAGTTTTAATACTTAAAGGTGTTCCTGCTTATCAAGAGGAAAAAAGTGTTCAGCTGAACAGAAGGCTGCAAAAGTTTTAGAGAATACAGGTATTTTTCATCTTTAGGCTGCTCTTCACCTCCAGTCAGGCCATCGCTAGCTGGCATGACAGTGTCTCCCACAGAACTGATCAGTGTTTTAAGAGCAGATAAGCAAGGATATCACTAGCAACAAATGGCAACAATGGCTATAGTTGCCAGCACTTGTGAAAAAGCCAGCCAAGAGTTCAAAGTTTGCATGGGCATAAAAAACCACCTAGAGATTATATTTCTTCAAATGACTTTTATATTTTAAACCCACTGTGCTGACGGCACTACAGATTAAGAATACGAGCATTTAAACCTGTTTCAACAAGCTAATTCCAGGATGAGAAACAATTCTGCTGAGGTATCAGTGAGCATGGTATTTGGTTAATTATCCTGCCAAAAAGCAGAGCGATTAACCTAGCTAAGTGCCAAATATGGGGAACTTTGTACAAACGCTGCTACGTGTACTGAACCTGTTCTGTACAATCATGAGACTAGAGGGCTATCGGTCTGCCATGTGCAGAGCCTAAACTCATACAGAAAACAATGGGAAAGCTGGTCTACATAAGATATGTGCACAGAAGAAAAGAATGAATTTTGGCAGGACACAATTGTAATTGCTGAGTAAAATCTGTAGTCATCTTTAAAACAATTTAAGAGACATATTTCTGACATACAACTTACACAAAATCAGAATTAGGCTCTTGCTCCCTGTGCACTACTGTTGCTTATTTTTGAAGCCTCTTGCAAAATTTCTTTTCCAAGAGAAGCATGATGTTTTTACCCCTCAGATCAAGAAAGTTCACAAGTCCTGAAGTTCTGAAAAAATACTGCAAGCATGTCAAAGTGTTTCTTTGCATGTTTTTCATCAAAATGGAATTTTCAGCAGCCTCAGACTGTAGAAGTTAGGAGGCGGTAGGTGCATTAGCAAGGCTTCTGCTAGTGCTCTACAGCTGTCCTTGTTTGGGTTCCATGCACTACAAAGTTTTATCTGCAGCAAGATTATAGTTCAATGATGCAACCTGGCAGCTGCACTAGGAAAAGCTATAAAGATGAAACGATTATAGTCCTCAAAGAACGGGACTATCACTCTATCATACGAGTAGTAGTCACCTACCAATCTGAGTGCAAAAATGCATTGCTATTAGTTTTAAGAAATGAAAAACACAAGTAATATTTTTTTCCCCCCATATCTTGTTAAGGTATTTTCTATAAACCAAACTTCAGAAGACATGAAGAGTAGGTCATTCTCCACATGTTTTAAATTACATTTTCAGTGGGCAAAATATAGTTTACATATAGCATATTTAAATATTCTTTCAGATTACTAAATATTCCCTACTTGGAATCAACTCTTCATAGTTCCATGGCGACACTCGAACTGAGCCACCACATGAGCAAACAGGCTCACCAAGTTATTCATAAAGGAAGGAAAGACAAACTTGTTAAAAAGTTTAAAGAGTTAAAAGGTGGAGAACATATTTTGATTCATTCCCCTGGTTGCACCACAGCCAAAGGGACTGCTGTCCTCATGGGGAGAGTGAAAAGACACCAGCTTTATAAAAGCCCAGAGGGCTAGAAGTGGATAACAACCAAAAGTAATGGCTTGAAGCCATCGGTACATTTCCTTCATTTACAAAAAGAACTTCAATATGTGCTTGAAATGCTTTGTTTTAATTTGTTAGCTATTCTACAAAGATCTCCTGATAATACAGAATGTTTCCACAATAAATGTTGGCCAGAACAAGTTTACTCTAGAGTTTTACTCTATCATTGAGCATTTACAAAATAAAATAAATTTAAATAAGTAAGGTTGGCCAAATTCAAACCACAAATCAGAAAACCACCAAGTAGGACCATCCTCCCTGCCAAAGCTTAATGTGACCTAATGGGAGAGCTGTAAGAGGTTAGACTTGGTTTTTATGTAGCTTCATGTAATATTTGGCAAACTGAAGGGGCTGGGCCAGGACTCCTGATCCTTAAACAAACATTTGATGTAATTTTTTTTTCACTTTTTCATCATGAGAATACTCTGCATTCTGCCCTCCTATGACCTCAGCCCCTCTTCCCCAGGGTGGCTCAGATTTAGAACCTCCTCCTTCACTTACAAGTGCCATTTGAATCAGCCCTTTCCAGATGTGTTTCACCTCCACCCACAACAGGCCCTGCAGGTCCAGCTCAGTGCAGAGAGGGAAAGGACCACAGGGAGAAGGAGCTGTGCCCTGGCAGCACATCAGTTGGCTTGCGACTTCTCACTGAGTTTATTATTCATAGCGCTGGTGGGAGGGCAGGGGGCAGGGTGAGTCACACAACATCTTGTCTAAACTGAAAACCAATACAAACCCACACCCCCGCAATCGAGAGGCAGGGCTGCGGTGGGTCACTGTGGTCAGTTTTGCTTCCAGTGGATGTCTGGGACCCAAGGACTTGCTGCTCCAGGCTAAGCAGGTCACCCGCTATCATTAAAACAAAAGAGAATGGCAAGTTTCTCTCTCCCTCCAAGCCCTTCAAAGAAGCAATCTTCACTGCCTGTTCTCTCTGGAAGAAGTGGACTCTCACTTCTGTCGCAAACATCGATGCGACGTGAAGTCTCCTGGGCTATTTTCTAATTCGTATGCCGTATACAGAGAACTATATAAAACCCCAGCATTCCAATTTAGTGCTACTCTAATAAGAGGTAAAATTAAATAACTGTCTTACCAGCATCAATCCAGCTGGGAAAAGGACTGTTATTAACCTGAACTCTACAATATTTCAAAGTGAACAAGAAAAATATGGTCCTACCTATAAAGAGTAACACAGCAAGGCAGAAAGTGGCAGTTTCCTTCCGGTACTGCTATAGAAAAAAACCAGTTTAACTGAAGGATTTGCCTAACAAAGGAAGAGTTAACACATTGTTCCAACCAGATTTTAAAGTAAAAACTCCAGCATTTTTGCCACCATCAGAGAACATCAGTCTTGAAGATACACATGCACCTTTAACAGTGATTTTAGGACCGTTTTAACTTGTCCCACTGTCCCAGCTTTCTCTCACTGTTTAACAATTCTATATAATCTTGACTTCAGAGTTTAACCCACTCCATGTTATTTTTTATGGCTAATTACTTAACACTTTAATCAGCATACACCATCCTGAAGAGAGATAAGGGCAAAGTAAAAAACCCTACACTACACCATCCAAGAACCTTAAAGATGTGATCCCAGTTGGATGGGGAGCCATCAGTGGAAGTCCAAGTGCTGCCAGGGAACATCCTTAATTGAGGATGATGTGGAGTTCCCAGGATGCCCGAGGTTGTTTCAGTCACCTAGAGCAACGCGAAGGCAGTGAGGACAATAGGAAATGGTCCTGTCTATAATGCTGCCGCAGCCTCTACCTCCCAAGACCTCCTTCCTGCCTGGGATCCAACAGGGATGAGATGCTCTACATTTCCTGCTCAAGAGTGCCACAGTGGCCCCAAGTGGTAAAGAAGGAAAACTTCAAGCCAAAACCCACAAGTCTTCCTGCTGCAAAGCCAAATCCTAAATTAAAGGAATGTGTGACAAAGCTGCCAAAAGTGTGACACTTGGCAGCTCTCCCAGCTGCCTTCTACTACTTCCCTTCTAGCCCCCAAAGTATCCATGATGTGAGTAAGGGGCACTTTTAAGTAGCTGCTGGCCCTTTCCCATTGCAACTGCTTGGAGGAAGACTCTTGGCTTCTTCAGGCGTCACTGGGTTAAGGTAGAGAATGTGGCTCCTGGGCCCTCTGCCCAATTCCTATTCAGATGGTGGAAAGCAGCATAGGAGATGACTGGCTCTTTCTGAATTGAGGAAAGCATCAAAGAAAATTAGCCTCCTTTCTCCACAAAGCTACACAGAAGAAAACAAAGCATCAGCCAAAAATCTCTGCCCTTGCTTTCTCAAAACCCGTATGTCAACTGGAGTTAACTCCCACTGAACTATATACCAGCTAAGGACAAGGATATCTCACTCCTGTCACATCTGTTTCAGTGTCCACTCTGAGGTACTGGCTGTGCTTTCACAACCCTCTTTCAGGACCTTCAATCCTGACACCTTGGAAGTGAGATACGTAGGCTTTAGCTGTATTCCCTGCAGGTAGCTCACTCGCTCTTCACCCAAGTCACAAAAGCCATCATTAGAGAAAAATCTCTCTCCCACCTCACCCTTGCTTATAAACTGTTTCCATCTGGCTAAAATTAAGTTAAAATTCTTTCTTCTCAGCTTAGAATGATATTTCTAATATTTCATTTCCAGAGGGGAGAAAAAACAGCAAATTACCAAAGTGTTTCATATTATGTTACACTCTCCATTGAACTGAACATTTCACTGACTCCTTTCTATGTAAGGATAAGTGTGTTCTATCCACTAACATTAAAAAGCCTAAGCCTCCTTTTTACCCCAGAAGTAGAGCGCTGCATAACTATGTGGGTATTCAATCAACACAGCTAGCTACAAAATGACTATGAACACCTCCAAGTTAGCCAAATGATAATTTAATTATGCAAAACATTACTTCAGTTGCATACACACAATATCTGTAAAATGTTTGAAATGCGTGGGCCATGCTTTCATACCTTGCTGAGACCATGAGGGGCAGAGGCATGGGGTTATTGATCCAGGGGTAAAAACAGCGCTACATTATTTCATGGTAACTCCTTCAGTTCTTCAGAGCATCCCATCCTGCTACTGGATCTGACATTGCTGTGTTGAATTTGAGATCTCTGGCACACAAAACCACACTGTAACAAACAGTAGCTCTTTATTGTGTGTAGGGTTTGGGTTTTTTTAATAGGCCAGAAGATATAGCTATAGTCTATGGATTTAACTTCTTATTCCTCCTGAGTCATTGGCTAATCGCATCTAATCAGTTAAGTCTGTAGTAACCCTTACTAGCAAAAAACTACCTTTAGTGACCTCTGAATGAAATGTAGAATAATTGGTATTCCTGAGGTGAGCTGAGGAATTTACA
This sequence comes from Laterallus jamaicensis coturniculus, assembly GCA_022605575.1. NCBI lineage: Eukaryota > Metazoa > Chordata > Aves > Gruiformes > Rallidae > Laterallus > Laterallus jamaicensis. Next base: position 13,361,031 of record JAKCOX010000005.1, read on the forward strand.
AGTAAGTTTAAAATTGACAGAGTAAGGAAACAACTTCTTTATTTCTAAACAATAGACAGATATTTCTATAGAAGATAGAGATTAGATACACTGCAACACAAATCCACTCTTGGAGTAACCTGTTATTACAAAAACCAGTCAAGAAATCTGTAGGCCAAAGTAAGAGCATTTTGTCAAAGGCATCTGTCATGTAACAAATCGGGCACTTCAGATATCACTGAAACGTTCCACTATGGAATTTTTTTATTCCATCTCGTCAATGTATTTTTAATAGAAGTCGTAACAGGGAAATCTAGAGAATCTAGTTTAGTACAGAAGACAGCCCTTTATCTGTCCATTGAAGAGCAACTATGGAAAAGCCACACATCTTGCCTTTTCTAGAATGTTGGATTGACATTTAGGCCTGAATGCCAGAGACCAAAGGTTTCTGTTCCCACCTGTCATCCCTAAAGAAGCCATCATACAAAGAAATTGTACAGAATGTCCATGTTCCGCACAGTTCTGTAAATACAACTACTTTCCATCTTCCTAAATGCAGAGGCTTCCCACAAAAGTTAAGGCTGCTGCTTTCCAGCAGTCCATCTCCCACTTAGCAACACAAGCTCCTTAGGAGCATAGCTGCTGAAATACTGAAGCTCCATTTGCCTGCTTCTTCATGTCAGGAGCCATTCCTTTTTGAGAGGGATTTCAAAACAGAAAATTGGCCCCCCATTCAGTGTTGAGAGCCTCGCAGAAAGGCACCTCACTGGAAGCTGGAAACTGGAAACAGACTTGCTTTCCTGATGCATCTATTTCTTCCCTTAGTATTCTCTGAAACACTTAGTTAAAAATTATCATCTGCTTATAAGTTAATCATGTTTTTCAAGTGCAAGGTTGGGTCTTTTTCTTTCAGAAATTAAATTACCACCCATCTATTAAAAAAAATATACAATTTTTGAGTGAAAGGGATACCAAAGAGTAAATGCTCCACTGTAAAGTGAAGCCTACATTGGCCCAAACTCAGGTCTCTCATGAATTGGTGTTTAACTGTCAATGGCCTCCAATGTAAACTTTCTCATACAGGTGGAAAGCAACATTATCAGCACACAGTACAGTTGCTTCCCATGATTTCAACTTGTTTCAGAACCTTGCAAGACACCATGGTTGGGATTGCTACTTACAGCACGAGTCATATACGCCCGGCAGCCCCTAAAGAGGGCAAAAGCACTGGTGATCGACACACAGCCTGCTATCATTTCACAGCACACATAAGGTGCAGAGAGAGAACAGTAACTTTTTACAACAGAACATTCAAACCTGCTAGAACACAGGGATTTTGTTGAACAGGATCAGAGAATTAAGACTGCTAAGCTACACATCCCAAACAAAAGTAGTTCAGCAACACAGTGGTACCGTAATTGCACTGGGGGCCCTGTCAGAATATTATTGAATAGCTGAAGCATTAGGTATTTTAAAATTTATTATATTTTGTGACCAAACTGGCAACTGCAGAGGGGTTGGGACTATATTACAGTCTAATAAAAACCTCATAAAACATTTAAACAAACTCACACATCTGCAGAGAGATGGGAGGTATTATGTAATGTAAGTCATTGCTAAAGTCACCTCTCACCCTACTAGCTGCTGCAGGAGCAACGTTCAGTATAAAGCGCCTCTGTGGTTTCTCACTGTGTCTCACCCACCCCCCATCTCCAATACACACACACACACACACACACACGCTCTCTCATGCAAGGATGTTATTTACAAAGTGACACCCTGGTTTTGGAGGTAGTTTGGTATTTAAAACAGTTGAAAATTAAAAAATGACCAACCCTGGAATGATTTTAGTTTCCAATAAACAAGTGTAGAGACAAAGGAGATCCAAATTGCATTTTATCTTACTCCCCATAGTAAGGAAGTCTTGGATACAGGTCTTTCCTTTAACGTGTCTCTGAGCCTCCAGATGCCTTCACTGGATTTAATAAATAATATTCCGTGGACAAATTCTTGACCTACATCCTAGGCTGGCATTCCTATTGTGTTTGTTCCTAGAAAATTTAACAACAGCTCTACAGAGTTCCTTCTGTAGATTGCCAGAAAGCTTATGTCTCAATTATATGCAAATGTAGATGATAATGTGTGAGGTAGGATCCACAATTTCACTCAAGGGACTACCTCAAAACCAGTCCAACAATCAACAATCCTCCGTCCAAACCACAAAAGACAATGAGAGATGAGTGCTTGGAATGTCTGAAAAAAATTATGGCTGCCAAATTGTTTGAAGGCAGTCAGGAATGTATACTGAGGACTCACTGGAGTTCCTCCCTGGCTGCTCTCTCCACTGCCGCATATTGAGATCAGGTCCCAGAAGGCTCTTGATGAAATATTAAGTTACTGAGCTAGAAAAAACAAACATCTTCAAAGTTTCATTTCTTTCATTCTTGATTTCATACTGACCTACTCCAAGACATGACACAACATGGGATATGGAACACACTGCAACGCAAAACAGCGCAACCACCACCTTTCCTACTATTGAAAACATGGTTCTTTTTGCCAGCTGGAAGCTGAGCAGAAGCTTTGCAAAACTGAAATCCTTCGTAGCCTTTTGGTTTATGTGAACAGATAGTATCTTAGAGTACTGAAAACTTCCATGCACTTTGTTAATTAATTTCTTTTCTCTCCAGCTTTTATATTCCAAGTTTAAAAGCCCACTTTCGCTTATAAAGGTGCAGACCAACAGCACTGATAGCCCGAACTCTGTAAGCAGTAGAACCACTCTGTAACTGGCGTTATATGCTTATTCCTTCTCTCCTAGCAACATCTCATTAGTCACAGTATTCTAGCACAGGATAAAGAGAAGGTGATGAATGCCTGAAAAATTCTACATGTAATGGTGATTTCTAAGCTGCTAACTTGCTAATGAAGAGCAATTCAAACATAACAATCTCTTCCTAACTTTTAAAACATTTTTCAGAGCCATCATGAACTAAAACAAGGCATGCATTTAAAAAGCTGCCAAAGACATCTAAAAACTAAGTAACTCATCTACGTTCTTCCCAGCTACCAGATCAATTTGACTAATACATGAAAGGATAACCTCACAGAGTATCTCCTGTTTACCAAAGTAATGTAAAATCATTTTGTGATCATGTAGTGAAGGCGTTCTCAACTTTTTAATGATATTTTGAAAAAGACCTCCAAAGAGGAATCCAGCTTTATCTACTTCTCTAACTAAACAATACTAGTTCTTCTTTGAGATTCTTCCTCTTAAATCCCCAATAGTTAATTCTTTTCAAAGTCAAGTGAGCTCTGCACTTCACTGAACGGCTCTCTGTGACCACTATAGCGTGCAATGGAGACACCTGGGTGCAGAAGTGAGTATGAGGGGCATTCACATCACCTACTTTTGGGAGTTCTGACTGAAGACTTCAATTCTGCAATTAGTAAAACTTGGTTTCTCCTTTAGTGGTTTTGAAAGACTGATGTATGGTTCAAAATTACAGAATAAGACCCAATAAAATTATCTCCTGGTCTTACAATCCTGGATCGAGACTAGCTGGGCTCTGTAGGGAATGTGTTCTCTCTCCTCAGTCCTTCAGGCAGATCACTGCAGTATGGTTCCCACAAGTATTTAAAATACTTCTGGACTAGTCATAACTTCACCAGTTTACAAAGGCATTCAAGGGAACCAGCACGCTGGGTTGGGAGTACAACAGATTAGCAGTACTGTTGCCGTCGTGCTGCCTTTCCTAATCACCTCTTGGTACAGCTGCTAAGAGATGGATTTATGTCAATATTTTATGAGTGTCTCTCAGCAGTCCAGCAGTTGCAAATTAAGCACCTGTTCAAGATAAAGGCTATATTTACAAAAACAGGCTTTAAATTACCTTTGCTGACATTAGAAGATTCAAAATGCCAGTGATGAATTAGATACTTCCTGGGTCCATGTCACTTTTCTCTACCATTTAAAATACAGCATTGTCAGTCTTCTAATATACAGAACAGACAGAGTCAGAGCGATATATACACATCCACATATATATAGCCCCGTACCCTACATGAAAGCAGTCATGGTGATTATGGAAAAAAAAGAAACACAGAAGTGATACTTCTCAGACACAGTCTCCTACATACTCCTCTCATGTGTGACTCGGAGCTTCTTGATTATTCATGTCAAGCCCCTTCCCTTTCTAATGGACCATTAAAAACAATTTACAGCTCACGCACTACTTACAGTTCCACAGAACATCTTACACTGATGGACTGCCTGACTGGAAATAAGAGATTTATAGTTCATTATTATATATATATAAGGTCAACAGATAATGCGATACAAAAAATCCCCCTGAATCCAATGCAAATCATTAATTTCTTACAGTTCTGTACTGGAGAGAAGTTTGAATTAAGTAAATACAAAATAATTATGAGAAGTATACGTCAAAGTTTAACTCACAGCAGCTTAAAGTGAAACCTGACAATAGCTGAGAAACCTTGCTTTAGCTTCAGTGTCAGAAGGATTACGCTCTAAAGATCTGGGTAGCTGACACACAACCATTACATCTTAATTAGTTCTATAGTAAACTGTGTTCAGGGTATCTCAAAGAATTGCTAACGTTCCTAATAGACAACAATCTTTGTGTTTTCTTATCTGCAGATAAACTGCCATTTTTTAAATTAAAATGAAGTCATTAGTAATTGACTTTCGCTTTCTGTCCAAAAGGCCATTTTTTAAAACATTTATAGCCAGCTCAGTAAGTTCTTCACACCACGTATAAATACAATGGCATCTTTAGTAAAGCCTCTGATGCAACTATTGATATATTTTTCTAATGTAGAAACAAGCTATTTAGATTATTTTTTCTTTTCATTATTGTTTCATGTTTTACCCCACTTCCTGGCTCAGATCCGAATACTCAGTTTAAAAAAAAAAACCCAACAGCAAAACAAACCAAAAAACCCCACAACTTTCTCACAAGTTGCTGGTTAAAGTAAATTTAAAACCAGAAATATTACTGCCTACACATAATGCCCAGTCATTAGAGGGATATATCAAAAAGAAATGCTTCTTTCAGCTCTAATGTTTTCTAAGAGTGCAATAGTACAAGTAATCAGATGTTCAAGTATGTTCCAAAATATGACTAACATTTATCAGCAAAAGCATGTGTTCATTTTTCTAAGACAGAATATCAATAAGTTGTATCTTAGAGCAACTCATATTCCAGCATTTTATAGTAGCTGTTACCATGTGAGTATTGAAAAAAAGTATAAATACACTTGCAGTGCTAAAATTAATCATGAAACACCACCAGAGCTGCCAAAAAAAAATCTGGTAAATGACATCAATGATAAAAACAAAGAAAATACATTTTGCCTTAAAGGATTTGATCTCCTTTAAGTGAGAAATTTTGCAATCTTTACTAAGATTGCAGAACACAGATTATGTGCAGATTTCTTTCAAGCTAAGTAACATAAGCTATGCATAGAAATCGGGCAGCAGTGGGTTTTATTGTGCATTCAAGAGCAAAAAGAGACTGCACAAATTCTGGTGTCTCACTGTTAAAGTAAATGCCATTTACAAAACTGCATTTTCCTGCTAGTAGAAAACACACAGTGCCCTTTAATACAGTTTACAGTGTTCTTGGAGTAAAAAAAAAAAAAAAAATCACTGTTTTCAGTAATCCATCTTATCCCACAGATGTGGAATAAGCAACACAGCAATGTACAACTGACATACCCATCTCCTCGGCTGCTGTAAATTCTAGTAATTCTACCCTAGCCAATGAAGCCACTCTCACTGTCAGCATTACACCAGTGTAAACCTGGTATCAACTGTAAGAACGTTAGTCTAGCTTCATACCTACTACAGGTAGGTAGAAATTAATATTAAGTTAATACGTATAATATTAATATACCCCTACGTGTGTATATAAGGCAGAAGTGAGGACTGGAGTTGATGACTTACAAGATGTTTTCCATCCCATATCTCTATCAAGATGTTTTCCATCCCATATCTCTATCATTACCCAAAAAAAGTTTCCATGACTATGGTTGTCAAATGAAATTCTAAGTTAATATTTAATGATGCTGGCTTGTGAGCTAGCAATAAAGACAAGCAATAGGAACAAAATTAATTATGAATTTCAATTTAGGGTCTGTCTGCTCAATTGAGAAGCAGACACTTGGGAGGATTCTACAAAAATCTCTTTGAAATCATATTGAAAATGGAGAATGCTATTCTTCCAAAGTATAGGAGGATAAGTACCCCAGAGAATTAGTCTATTAAATTTTACAGCTTGAAAAAGTACTGTAGAATATTAGATATTTCTATTAAGGCTGTTGTGGGTTGTTTTTTTAATCTCTTTCTGCCTTACTTCTCAGCAGTAGAAACATTAGAAACGTCAGACTTAATGGCAGCACATCAGCTTATATTAGTTGAGGACATGCTCTCTTGGGAGAAAATGAGTTCTGGTAGCATCACCAGCTCAGTCTTGCAGTTGCAACAACTGTTCATTACTCCAGTTAATCGAGATCCCAAATGCAGAACTATTAGAAAACAGCACTTTACATAACTGAAGAAAGGAAGGAAAGTGTCAAAGACAAAGCGTTCAGTCTCGCTCCACCTACCACCAGTAACCGGAGCTGTCCTGTGCCTTGATGCCACACCACCTCTCATTTTTCACCAGCAACAAATCTCACCAGAACTTGAGGAGAGATGATGCAGGGGCCACTCTGGTGCGCAAGTAGGAGAGTATCTATCTAGCTTTTACACCTGCATAAAGCATGCCACAGAAGTGTCCAGCAGTTTATGATGTAAAGAAACTAGCATTTAGAAAGTCTCCAGTTATTAGTAACTCTATAAGATGGGAGCCCAACTAGAGACTTGAAACAATTGTGTTGAAAGAGAATGAGAAAAGGCTCATCCAAATACCAATTATGCTTAAAACTTTACTGATATTAAATAAACTTGTGAACAAAGACAATATAAATTCATGTTCTGAATTCTTCATTCTTATCAGTTAGGCTAAGTAGTATTCATGCACCAAATTGTGATGCAGCTAAATCCCTACTGACTCAAGCATATAATCTCAGCCAGCAGGGTCTTCTGCAACAAGAAAGTGTTTTTGTTAATTATTGAGACATATTTCATTTGCCCATGAGAGACCCAGGGCAAACTGTAAGCTAGAAAATTCAAGCTTATTTAGTGCACACAGTCCTGTGTCCTCTCCCCCCACCCCCCAAAAAAAAAAAAATCAAACCTGCCTGCACCAAAAACTCATATAGCAAAGGACTTAAAAGACTCTTGGTGATTAAATGGCTAACTGTATTCCCACAGCCCTTGAGAAATCCCAGAAAAGAGGGTGGAGTATGCTGAAAAGAACTTGTTAGAGCTCAAGAACAGTTTATGCCAATTCAAAAGAAAAGTTAGAATTACTTCCAAAAGAAGGGAGTGTAAGTGAAAGGCTGTGCTTAGTCCATTTGTGTGGGATTTCACATTGAGGAATGTATTGTTTACCTTTTGGGAGAAGCAGCCATCATTACAGTAATCTCAGAAATATATTAACTCTACTAAACATTTTAATAGCACGGCCCATAAACTACCACTCCAATTCAGAGCCGTTTTGTACAGTGACATTGGGATTAGGCTTTCCTTCTTCCCTCCTAAAATATATCTTTCTTATATAAACAGGGCTGTGGGGACCATCCCCAAGATCCTTAGTCTTCTGCTTACTGACAGATGAGGTCTCACCTGCTGCTGTAGTAACCTTTCCTCGGGGCTGCAAACTTAAAAAGGTTTACTAATCAGGCATTTAATGTCAGGATAGAAGTTGACATGGTGAAATTTACCCATACCAATCCCTTGTGTTACTCCAAGTTTCTCATCATAGTCCCTTCCTCATCTCATGTCAGGATCATGGAGATAGCAGGTACAGCAGGCAAACTTTGTTAGCTTTCTGCAACACAGGGAATTTTTTCCCATAGAAACTCCTACTCCTAGGTGTTCTGGGTATTGTAAGTCTCCTAAGCAGAATGGGAAAATAGAGTGTTTGGTTTTGGTGCAGATTGGTTTCTGCACATTTTGACAACATTGTCCATAAATGTCAAAGCTCAGCACCTGTAACCTTCTGCACATTTTATACTCTCTGAATGTTTTGACTTCAGAAAATGTGATGCCATTCTATGACCTGTACTCCTTATGTCCAGAGCAATAAAAATAATTTCCTCCTGGATAGCCATCTCTGCCACATGGAGTAAGTCTTAGGTGAAGGTTAGAAATTAGTCGATACAATATATTAAAACAGATTAATGAGATTGACCTTAGCCTTAAGTAACTGATGCAACAATCCTTTAAGACAGTTCCAACAGATAGCATGTGCACTGTTTAACCTTTAGTTGTATTACTTTCACAAGACTGATTCTGCTTAGCGCATACAAGTAACAAAAAACTAGGAAAACACTGCTATTCAGATTAGTAGACTAAGAAACTTCAAAGCGTAAGCTGAAGCATTCACTATCAATGCTTTCTGCCTCGTCCTGCAGAGTTCTTCAGAAAAATTAAGACACAAAATAACCCCACACATCCTGAAGCTGCAATTTGTAATTAGAAGTGAAGTTCTGCAGAAAGAACAGCCTGCTTGGTTTTCTCTTCTGCAACAAGAGGAAATCGTAAGTGTGTGTTTGGAGAAGATTAAATAACAAGTAGGCTGAGTGTCTTTAAGAGTCAGAAATACACTTCAACTGTTTTAACTTTCTGTTATGTTATATTAGAATAAAAATAACCTGAGAAATGCTACATTTGGATACTTAATGAATAAATCACTGTGGAAAGCATAGTTTGCTGTCAAACAGAATTTGTTACACACATCTCATCTTCTTGCGTATCAGCCAGCACATCCCCTTACTATTATTTACACTGAATTCTTTGAAAGCAATCAGCACAGTGATATGCGGTCTCATCCACTCAGAGTTATCAAATATATTTTAAAGATTTTAAAACAGCAATTAAAAAAGGAAGTATCCTCAAGCACACTACCACTGACAAGCCCCCCGATTTTGAAAGCTTTTTTCCCCCCCCCAGCATTAGCAAACTGTACCTTAACAGTGCCCTTACTGTAGTCTTGCATGAAAGTAATCAATTCTCTGTACTTTTCCTATGACAAATTTATTTTTCCTATCTGCTTTTACTGGCTGGTGCAGTTGGCATGGCTTGGCTGACAATGAGCCAGAAAGATGTGAGTGTAGGGAAAACTCACAGCTCGCTCAGCTGTTGGCACAGCAGAGGGTAAGAGCACAGCAGAAGTGATGCATTCAAGCACAGTCTTGTGAGTTAGTATTACCTGCTGCCAGCTTGTGAACACTGCTGGTGTGCATGTAAATGCGGATTATTCACACCCTTGTAAACGAAGAGGAGGTATTGGAAGCTAACTGCATAGCAAAACGTAACCAAGTGTTGTAAGTATTCAACTGTAGGAGCAAGCGAGTGCTGTTATTTGATCCCAGTATTGAAAGAGATTAAATAAGCCTATTTGCAAACTAAAACACATCCTGAACCACACTTAAAATACAAGCTTTTGTTAAGGATGTTAACACCAGTCCTAATGTTTTATTGTATATGGTTACAGAATGGAATTATAGCCCTATTAGGACATCACTCATGTATCCCTATCATCTGGGAGACCATCTTCGAATCATGATGCTATAGTTGGGTCCTAGGGAGAACATTTGAATAATTTCATCTACCTGTACTGAAGGTGACATGTCAAAGGAAGCATCAAAGTTGGTGGTACTCAGTAATGAATTTGTAGGATGACTACTCATCCTAAACCTCCAAAGTCACAGTTCACTACCTGCAGGACATTAGTGATTTCAAGGTATCACTAGATTTAAGTTTTAAGATGACATTCAAAGTAGTTTTGTGAATTTTCATTTGTGTGTACGAAGCAGAAATCATAAAATATTTATCTACTGAACTGGTTCTTGTTTTCTAAACAAATCCTAGTTATGCACTTGCCTTCAGAAACATAACCTCAGGAGTACTGAAAAAACAAACATTGAAAAATTATTCTTATACTTTGTAAGAAGAAAAAAGGGAATCCCATTGCCAGATGAAACCAAAAAATATTTTTGAATCAAGAAGCTGAATAAGAATACACCCATGTTTTTTACAATTTAAGAAAGCCCAACAGACAACATAATGACACAAGTTCACGTTATAGGAAATATCCAAACATGCAAGCAAGATACGCTTAATTATCCAGTCCAATTAAAGCCCATAAAGTCTTTCTTCTTACTTCAGTGGAGCTCAGTAAGCTATGAAATCCAGGAGTAAAAGCTTGCTGTAACCAGAAGAAGATACAGTTCAATAATTTCTCTCAGTAAATACTAAAGTAGACATGGACAGAAGAATACACACATTAAGATCAAAAGCACTTTCTGGAATGAGTGATGACAGAATCCAAGATGAATATGACACCGACTAGTCTAGTTTTGTTAGCAGCACTGGCCAAAACCTGCATTTAATATAGTGCATTTAAGATCCAGTAACGTATGTGGCTGAAAAGAAATGACAGGGAGGAATATAAAGGGATCTTCAGCAAATACAGTCGAGTAGATACCAAAGGTAGAAGTGGAAAAGCTTTAGAAACTACACTACTTGTAATATTTTAGAGAAGTGGGAAATGACAAGTAAGTTCTGTGGCAAGGAGTTTATTTTAATGGAACAGCAGTAAAAGAAATGACACAGTGGAAGCATTTTGTGTGGTCCTGTTCATATTTTCACTGGATGGACAGAGCGCTGGTTCCACCATAAGCTTTTATTAACAGCCAAATCCGACAAAATGTGATTTTAAGCTAAAATATATACATATATAAATTGTTTATTATTTAAATTTCAAAACAAGCACAGCATTCAGACTAAGAACTAAGCTCTTGCCAATTTTATAGAACACAACACTATGAAGGTTATACATCAGTCTAAACATTTTCTCAGTGTACTGTGATGAGAAAACAGTTAGGGTCTTTCCCCCTCTCCCCCCCCTTTCTTAAACATACTCCTCCCTCAAAAGTTTGCTTTTGGGGTTAGAGAAATGCAACGCTTAATTCTAAAATCACAAGGTTTCTACTCTCAGTTGGATTCACATTCTAAGCAAATTTTGCCAACAGCCAAACGTTCAAGAACTTAAACCACTGAAGAATGCATGAAGGGCAGCATCAAGTAAAACCACAAAGTCCTTTTAGTTCGACAACCTGTCCCTGATAGGAGCCCCTGGGAAATATCCACCAGGTCCTTAAGATATTTTCAAGCATTCTGCAGTGCTTTGGAGGAGTTTCTGAATAGCATCCCTTCCCCTTCCTCACTTGTTCCATCTTTGATACTTTGAACCTAACATCCCTTCCTTTTATCACATCTGTCCCCTGTAGTCACTTCGTTTCTCCAAGCTTTTGTTTCCCTTATCCCTTCCTCCTTTCCCAAGGAAAAGCTCTATGGTCTTGCTAGGGCTTGATACATTCCTGTTCCTAAAAAGAAACTGGTATAGACCAATGCGAACAAGCAAATGGCTAGGAAAGAGGACAAGCTGTAACAGTATTTCACCCAGTACTATAGAAATCTCCATTGATTTTCAGCCTATGCCTTTTGTATTTCATGATCCTTAATGGCATTTTCTCCCATTAATTTGTTGAAGTTACATTTAGAAATCATGCCGTTTTTAAACATCTACAATCTGCTGCACAGCTTAAATATAGATTTGAGAACAATATTCTTTTATTTATTTTGAACTTCTCATCTGCTGACCTAACTTGATATCCTCTCAGCTTTGTACTAAAGGGAAAAAATTAATCCCTACTCACTCCAGGGTATTAATGATGGTAATTAATTTGACAGTGCTCAGTTTTTAGCAGCCTGTTTAACAGTGTGCGAAAGTACACTAATTGTGTTGAGGTAACACTGCTCTATCCCAGCTCACCCATCCGGAGTAACATAAAATAGATGAGGAAAGACTTTCTGTGCCTTAGTTATCTTCCAGGGTCAACCTATTTTTGATATTTTTCTGGTTTTTTGTTGGCTGCTTTCATTTTGGTTTGAGTGCTTCAGGACCACCAGAGCACAAAAAGACTCCGTTATATCAGATTTGTCTTTGTCCATTACTACTCTGCCTTTGGCAGAAGCTTTAGGAGGTTCAGAGTTTAGACACTCCTGATAGCCCTAATGTACAGTAAAGTCTTATATTTGAAAGCCAAAGTATATGAGGTCTTCAGACAATAAAGATAGTTGGAACATCTATCTAACAAACCAAACCTTGTATGACAGAAGATACTGGCTTTTTAACAGTTTTGAACAGATTGGGCAGGTCACAGGCACACACCAGGAATCAAGAATTAGCCCAACAAGGCTTGCAGTAAGGAAGGTAAGCCTGGACTGAAACCCAGTGAAAAACCGGTGGTGGGGTAAGAAACGCAAGTCTTAATAATGACAGAGCTTGGAAAACAAGTGTGAATAAGCCTGGCTCACACAAGTAGTTAAGGAGAACTGGGCAGAAAGAGTCTATTTTGCTTCTTTTATTCCCAGACAGACTGCAGGCTAGGGAAGCACATTCACAGCATGGCACTACAGGCAGTGGCAGGTTACAACTGTCTAAGAGAGCCAGCTCTGTGGCAGGGCCACTCTAGCACAGATCGCTGGTGTAAGCTAGAAATGAGTATAAAAGAACAGAGGTATTTCCAATACAAATGCACCTGACAGACTATACCTACACAGAAAACCAATTCAACTAGTCTGGGGAAGCAAAGCAATTATTTTTAAAACTCTTGACTGTATAAAGCCCAAATAAAAATAGTTCTTCTACGTACTGAAGCTTAGGTACTTACAATAGAGAACCAGTTTTAAACCAAATGGGAATATCCACATGAAGTGACAGAGATATTGCCCAGATGATGACACCTGGAGAAACGTGCAACATTACCCAGAGTTAACTCCCTCAGAAATCTGAGTTGCTCAAAACTTTGCCAAATTGCAACTCTTTTAGCTGAAACTTCCCATACCAGCTGTCTGCCTCAGGCTGAATTTATTTTGGAAAACTCCAGCCAAAATTATTCAACTATTTCAGAGAAATACACTCACAATCTTTTATTTGGAAACTTTTAGCACTCCAATACTCTCCAGTAAAGTTTCTGGAATTAGATGGGAAAAGAGAGAGAAGATACACCTATTTATGAAAGCCTGCCCAATTCTGGCCAAGCCTAAAAATGTTCACACCCCACAGAGCAATCCTGAACGTGGTGTGGTGTGAAGATATACGTCAGTCATCCTTTTGCTAGAAGAGCTGCTTCCAGGTATAGCATCCCTGGACTGCGTTTCACTACTGTAAGTCAAAGAAATAAAAAATATCTCCCCCATGCTTGCAATCTTAACATCTTCCTGCTTCAGCAGGACAGCAAGAGATAACAGGCAGAACATGTATTACACAATATGGGGAGGAAGCATGTGGTATTAGTTGGGAAAAGGGAAAATATCTGGGAAAAGGAAGGATGATCTTCAGGACTGGGAGGGAGAAATAGAAAAATGGGGATATATGGATGAAATAGCTATTAGGTGAGGAAAAAATATGATTAAACAGGATACAAAATGCTGCAGCAGTGAATCAAGGAAAAGGACAGATAGGAGCTCTGGGGAAGGAGAATGGGAGCAAGGGTATAACTAAAGGCTAGGGTGGAAAAGCACTCAGGCTTGGGGATAAGTGTGAAGCCAGTTTGAAGACTGGAGAGGAAACAAGCACTGCAAGTAGGCAAAAGCAGGGTCCAGAGATACCAAGCAAGCAATCTAGGACTGCCACCAGAAGCCAGAGAAATGGACTAAGTGAATGCAAGGTTTTGTTCCTAATACAAGTGAATTACATTGGGTTTAATTCCAAGGTGCTTGCTGGTTTTAAGCAGACAAATTCATTAGTAGAATAGAAGTGGTGACACAAGGAAACCTCTGCCTTTGGCAACATCTGAGAACACTCAGTACAGTAGAAAATCTGAAGCAGGTGTTTCAGAGTAAATCCTGCAAGAAACAGAAAATCAGTGATTACCTATGAAAATACAGAAGTGACTTTGTGAGAACCATCGTGTGAAAAGCTAAAGATGTCCAACTTCCCAGAACAACAATCTGCCTTCATCAAAAAAACTCACATGTCCTCCCTTTTCTGCAAGACTTCACCTCATTCACTCTACTTTACAAATTTCCCAATGAGCTACAGGCAACAGCCACCTCTGAAAAAAATCACAGGCATGGAGGATTTGAAAGTAATTACTCCTAGAGATCACAGATAGAAAAGGGAGGTTAGGGAGGGCTAAAACTACTCGGGGAAAACCTGATTTTTTGATTACTTACATCATTTTATTGTGGGATTTTAAAACACCCCTATTGAATAATGCTATAGAAAAACATTAGGATTGGGTATGAAGGATACAGCAAGAAGGTGCAGTACATGTGCTTCCACTGAGGTTTACACATATACGTACTAGGAAGATGTGGAATAACTTGAGAGTTATTTGAAAAGCAACACAAAATACTTTCCCATTTTTTTCAGTAAATAAAAAGAACAGAAAATCAAACACATACATAGCTCATATTGAAAGATTTGCCACCTTTGCTAGAAGATTAAGCAAAATCTGTAAGCATTTCCACATGCTTAGATTTTGGTTTAAATCTTTGCCCCTTTAAACAACTGATCCCACCAGCAGTTACTACCCCTTCAGGTATGCCAATTCTGAGTGAACAATCCTGTACCTTGGAAGCCATTTCTTAAGCAAAAGCAAGTGATATTTTATATAACCTGTGTTTGTAAATCAGCCTGTCTTGACTTGTGGGAAGATGGGAAATAATAAAGTAAAAATAATATTTTTTTTTAAATTCACACTGTTAACTCATCTGCCAGATTGAAGTCAGCGTTGGGCTTTCCTGAAGATGGGGGAAGATAACCAGTCAACAGCATAATGATGGTAGGCATCTTCAGTTAACACAAGAACTGAATATATAGCTATAAACTGCCTCAAAACTTAAGTGTTGCTCTCATGTTACACAAGGAATTTTTACCCTATCTTAAATACTTTAAGATTGGAAGGTAAACAAACTACATGTTTAATGCTGTGCTGCCTGTGTCTGGAATTCACTCCTAAAGGAGTTTTCTGTATCAAAAGCAGCATGCGAGAAGGAAGTTTTCAAAACTGCTCCAGGTCAGCCTGTTTTTATCTACATAACTGGGAAGTCACTGATCCCATTTAATTTACTTGAATTAAAGTATTAAATATTGGCTTAACTGTTCCCTACTATAATTAACAGCAGTAATTCACTTCAGTGGGATCAGAGTTCAGATATTTAATGCTTTCAGTGACCCTAAACTTACTTTCTCATTTCATATATAATTATGTCTGGATTATATCCTCTAGCAGCATCCAGTATTAGCATCGTTTTCATTACTCAGAGTTCTTCCCCCCACCCCTTCCATTAAACTAAACCATGCTAATACTGTTGACTGGCTGCAAGAAATGTTTATTCTTTGGTGCAAATGGAGAAACTGTCACAGGTAATTGTTAGGCTGACGTAAAACAGCTTGTTGAAATGTCAGCCTGGAACTACAGCAAATATGTCACATGAAGGATTACTTAAAATTTACTTCAATGAACAATGTTTAATGATGGTTTATACAGTTTTATAAAAGCACCTTAACACCTTTCTGATCTAAAACAGAACACTGAAGTATTCCAAACCAACAGCAGACCACCCAATACCTTTGCCTGGAAGCCTCAGCAATCCCATCTTTGGAGGGCAGTGTACATACTCTTAATACTATGAACATTTTAATTGCATTTAGATTATCATCTCATGCTCTAGCAAAAACCTATTGCATTTAATTAAAGTAGTAAAATCATGTGGTAGTTTAATATTAAACAAACAGCTATTTTTGTGTGTGCATACAATGGAATGCAAAGCATTTTTGTAATCAACTGATCAGTGTTTAATAGCCAGTTACACACAGTGACAGCATTTAGGCATAAAAACCCCAAGGTTACCACTGGTAAAACAGGTCAGGCTCTCAAACCATAAGCCTTTTACTGCATGTTATCACCATATACTCCTCAGAGCCCCGAACCTGCATTTCCCCCTGCACAGACAAGCGTATGCTGGCATCAACCCAAGGTCACTCCAATGATCCCAAAGAATTCTGAGGCTTTCTAACTTAAGTTGCACAGCTAGATGGTAAATCTGAGACAAATAACCACTAAAAATGATCTCCATAATTTATTCACATACCAAAACACATTAACAGCAATGATAACCAATTATTCTTTCAGTAGGACCTGGCACAGCAAAACCTCTCAGCTTTTTCATTAGTAGACCAGATCCTTCTGGAAAATAGGAGGATAGAAAAACCCACTGCTCATTTTGCAACAAAACCACATATTTATGGTTGAAGTGCCTCAAGTCTTCAGGATTTCCTGAGAAGTTTACTGCACTAGCTTCTGACTCCCCTTTCTTTATAGGGCATAATGGGATTCAGCTGTCATTACCATGTCCAGACTTGTCAACCTGACTTACTGCAAGTGGCACCCTGCTCTCTACTTCCCAAGGAGGTGGTATGAATCCCCCAAGCGCCTGTTTCACTTGCAGTTCTTTTCTCAATCACAGTTACTGCTTTGTAAGGTGTGGACTTCTCAAGCAACAGCCTGCTGCCTAGTGCAGTGGCTCACTTTGTATTAGGTGAAGTGATGACCATCCCCCCCATTAACCAGTAGCTCTCCATGGTCCTTCAACCCCTTCAATCATTTAATTTATTACACACAAATTCATGTGTTTTTCTAATCTGTACTGCTGACCAGACACATGTGTGTCTCTGGTGTTTAAACAGATTTCAAGCCTAAATCAAGTTTCAATTTCTTCCCTTAAACTATCATGACACAGAAAAGAAAAGCAAGTCCCAAGACTCACCTCAGATCTTGATTTCTCAAACTTCGTTCATGATAAAGCCTTTGATTCTCAGAAAAACAACCTACATGCCAACTGTCACTTAATTAGTAACTTGACCTTGAATTAGAGCTCCAACCAACTCACAGCCTAGTGAAGACTAGAGCAGTTATAGAATGAGGCAGCAAGTGATGCTTTAGATGGGTCAGTCACATTTAAGTTGCTGAGGTTCTGGGCAAGGGTCACCTGAAGTCCAGTGTATGGAGTAGGTATAAAAAAGTAAAAGTCAGCGTTCCACATTTATACCAAAGCATGGAAAATGGCACATACACAGATCTTTGAGACAGACAGCAAGCTAGTACTGATCTCACATCAGGTATCCCATATAGAACATAAGGCAGCTTATCCCTCTTCCACTAATCAGCGTGCTAGGCCTTTTGGTAAGATAAGAGCAAGCAGCAAAGTGCAACTGAGGAGTTTCAGTTGTACACCTACAGACACACTGTTGGCAAAAATATTAACTCTACAGATTGAACTAGAACAGCAAAACCCCAAATAAAGTTTAAAGTTTAAAAATGGAGTTCCATACAGCAATTCTATTACTGCAAAGAGCATCTTTAAATTATCATTATTTTAAAATCTGCTTCACAGTGAAAGAGAAGATAGACAAAGGAGGTATGGCTTCAACTTCCAGCTCTGCCAGAGACTCCCTATGTGAGCTTAAAGAAAATATAAATGTTTTGCTGTTCTCCATTTTAGAAACCAGGAGCAGCAAATACCTCTCTGCTCCTTCTCCTGCCATCTGCTTTTTTTGTTTATACTGCAGTACTGAGAAGACACACAGACATGACTTAGTCAAAACACAGTTACTCTCATTCATTTCACCAGGAGTTCCTCAAGTCCCAGGTCACTCAGTTACCTCCCTCTTAGGTGTCTACAGAGGAAAGTAAGCATAGATTAAATTTAAAGCAAGGCTTCACTTATAAAATACTACGCTATGTCTTACTTCCTCATGGAACAGACATCTGACCCCTTGCATAAGTTTTTAAAACCCTAAATTATTAGTATTTGAAGTGATGATTCTGATCACTGCCAAGTCATGATTACTGAAAACCAATATATCTTCCAGTCCCATTTATTTTAATACTACCATAATCTTATACCATTTATCAGCTATTTCTCATACAAGAGAAAAAGAGGAAGACTAATTTAGCAACTGAATTCTGAGAGAAGAAAACAAAAGGTATGGAAAACACAACCCCATGACTGAGGTATGATCTGTGCTATATACTGCAGCTACTCAGAGCAATTCACACATATTAACAGTCTTGATAGTTAATCCTTTTGATGGTACTTCAGCTTTTTAGTAAATCCATTTAGGATTATAAACTGCTGTCTGCTTTGACAGCAAGGGACAATGCAATAGGGGCAGAAAAAGATAATCCACATTGCACAATTAAAAACAAGATGATTCCCACCTTTCATTTCTCATCTCCCCTGCAATTCTGCTTTTGATACTGCCACTAAACATAAGAGATCAGGATGCTTGCATATCTTGACAAAGTAAGAAAGTCAATGGCTTTTCAGCCATGGTGCAACTTGCAATTCTATTTAATATTTGAAAGTGAAGAAAACATAGAACACACAATTCCAATGACTGAGGTCAAGTCATCATACAGTAACACAACTAGTCAGAGTACAACAAAAATTTGAAAACTTAAGATTTCAAAGCAACTCCAACTCAATTTTCACCAGGATCTAACCCAATATTCTGGTGAAATTAGCATGCACTATTCCTACTGTTTTAACAGAAAACAGTTGAAGTGCTCATCCACTTACCAGAGCACTTTTAAAGAAGCAAATCAGGCTTTAGAGATAGCTTTCTCAGTTTTGAAGTTTTTCTGTAATTCATGGTTAAACTAAAGAGAAAGTTCATCTCTGTAGTTACAGACATTTTTCACATTAGTAACGAGGGACTATAAATTATCAAATATTTTAGATATGGCTACAATACATCATGACAGAATAAAGGTGGCCTTCCAGCTACTACTCCTCTCCCCAGTAACATTACTTACAGCATATAGCTCTAGCAAAGTTTTATAATGATTCAGAAAAAAAACCAACTCTGAACCAAGCATTTTGGTTCAGTTTCTCAAACTATCTCTACTTGATAAGATAGCCAAATTTGGTAAAACTACATTAATAACAAAATAACCCAGCATCATTTTATTCACCACATGACAAAGAGCAACAGTGCAAAGAAAGTATTTGTCTTTATAGATGAGGTTGTTAAACCAGGAAATTACTTACAGGTCTGCTAAGCAAGTTTTGTCATCTGGAGTAGGGAGGAACAGTCAGTGCCCCTGAAACATCTTTCAGGTAGGGATATACCTATAGTATACTGCTCAGAGCATTATTTTAGTAAAAATGTTTACTCAGGAAGCATTTAACCTTTATTAGCCAAAAGTATTGGTGATTACTAAATACAAGTATACACTCTGCCTCTCCTTAAAACCAGATCAGACACGTCCGTGGTTTAAATTCTAAGCTTTTAGCATGTTCAGTCAGCTGTCACCTTGCTAAAAACAATGCTGTGATTGCATACTTCTATTTGACAAAGAGCAAAAATATTTTCTGAGCATATACCTTGTAAAGTTTTAGAAGTTTTATAAAAACTCTCTTGTTTAAGATTAGATATCTCTGTAACCAGTACACCTTTGTGTCATATTCAGAGAAACAAGCCAAAATGCTCAAATAACTACACCCTAAGGCTTAGCCACAGAGTTATAATTCTCAGCAAGCCACATTTGCAAATATCTGATTATTATATTACCATTTTGACCAAACAGGCTTGTTTTCTCATCATTAAAAAAATACTTTCAGCTGGCAACAAGCTGACAACCTGTCTCTTGTTAACATCCCCTGAAGTTAACATTTCTAAAAATATCTTGTAGGGCAAATAGATTAACTGTTGACTTTATGCTTTTCAGAGATATAGTACTGTTTTAATTTTTACTAAGCTGGTAACTTGGACATACTACAAGGGCTACAGACTCTCAGGATTTGTCTCCCCCTAGCCAAGAACCAAAGTGTGTATGTGGAGAAAGGTAAAACAAAATAGTTATGAACATAAGATACTGTTAAAGGATGCAAAGAAAGTTTCTTTCAGATTAAGCAGGAATTAAGAATAAAATACAATATATCAAGCAAAAATATTCCCATTATCACTAAAAGCCTGCAAACTCATGATCAAGATGAAAATTATTCTAGTATTCCATCAGTGCTATTTACAAGAGTGAGAAAACTTTGCAGTGAAAATGCACACAAACTCATGTTTGCAATTTTAGATCTCTAGCACACATTAGCAGTTTTCTCTAATTTACACCACCTTGTAAAGAAGCACGTGGCTAGGACATATAAGCTTTAACTGAATTAACGTTACAAGAACTGTCTATTCTCAAACTCAGCCTTTGGAAAAGTCTGTACCCTAAGCAATTTTGGTGCTTTGACACAAAAAGTTGCTCTTTCAAGTGATAAGATCTCAATTGGGTGTCTGAAGAAAAAAGAGCAAGAAAAGTAGTAGTAAAACAGGAGTAGTTGTAAAGTAGTAGCTAAACACAACATGTGTGGTGACTTCCTACAATGGTTTGGCAGTTCACCCCAATTCAAATACCAGGAACTATATTAATACACAAAGGCAGTAACTTGCATTATTTTCAGACACAATCCTCTAGGATCTCATCACTGAAAAATCAACAGCCTTATGTGACTAAGTACCAGAGAAGTTACAAAACACACATACTCGCACAGATGTTGGATGCCAATGTCATGTATCTGCAGTTGTTACGAAACACCACAGAGAAGATTGAAGATGGACTTAGAGAGGTCACTGCACTTGTTTTCAAGTAACACTAAAAAACAAACAGCAAGATGCAAACTGTAGTAACAAGCCTCCATTTTTTTATTGCCTTCTGGGCATGGTCATATATTATTTTGTCATCAACAGCTGAAGTAGTTACTAGTTGTACTCTCCCTTTTAATCTACTCCCACTCTCATTGTCATGACTCACAGTTCACACCCACCGTCTTACCACAGAGCACTTGCTTCCACTCACTACTAAGAATATACTTTTTTTAAAGGGCCAAGGAAGGACCAAAGATCCAACTGCTTCACAGATGCATCTTAGTGAACAGCCACAGAAGCCTCTGAAGAGGCTCAACCATGGAGGCTGTAATATCTGGCAACAAAAATACTGGCATATGTAGTTTCAGACAGTATAACCACAGCCTTAACCTTTAAAAAGCCCTGTGCATACTAACATCTCCTAAAAGACTGCATTAAATTTAATTTGCAAGTACAGCTCCCCTCCCCAAAGATTAGCATCATCCACTTCAACATATTAAACCACTTGACCATCACCAATGATTTCAGTGTACCAGAATAAGTAACCCAGCTAGGTTTCAGCTCATTCTACCACACTGGCAGAAATAACATTTCCAAATTTTGGATACAAATACTGGCACCTATCCTGCTAGACACAGGAGCCTTGGGGGAATTAAAAACGCAACAATAAAAGCAGGAATAGCTTTCAAAAAAATCCAGAACTGATGACTGAGGCAGGGAAGAAATAAGCTAAGCAAGACTGGGCTCACAGACCTGTTCCTAGTCTACCAGATAATGTTCATCATAGACCAATATTGCTTTGATTTCATTAGCCTGAAGATAAGACGTGTTGCTTAGAAATATACACTCTTAACCTGGACACATTTAATTGTTCATGCAACCCAAACCATTCTTAGGGGTGCTTCATGCAGAATGTATTCACAGCCATATCAAGGACTGATGTTTTGTGAACTGATGAGAAAATAAATTCATGTATTATTGAAGTATGTAATAAATAACAGTGACATGTCAGAGAAAAAGAATACTTCAAAGCTTCTTTATATTTTAAGTGTTACTGACCAGAGTTCAGAATTGCCACATAATTATCTGTGGTAGAATCACTAAGTAAGGAACAATGGCTTGACAATACAAAGCTAGAATGGGTAACTGCGGTCTTATCTTTGTGGAGAAAAACAAAAATTCCATGTTGAGTAAGTGTCCTCTCAAAAAAAACCCTATCAGCTTATCAACTAAGTAACTGCCTGGGATCCTGGGGTTTTGCCGTTAGGGGTTTTTGTTGGAGTTTCTTTCGACAAGAATATGAAGTGGTACAAACTCTGCTTCAAGTTAGTGAACAGGAATGCACAACTCCAGCCTATGTAAGGGAGAACTGACAGATTTGGTGGAAAATGGAGTTCAACAGGACTTCTGCTGTTGATACATCCTTTCCACAGAATGGTAAATCATCATTAAGGTCTTCCTGAAATGACTGAGCCCACATTTAAATAGACAACTCCGGCATGTCACAGACCTCTCTACAAGGTTCACTATCTGGAAACACCCATTTTAATTGCCCTCCTAAGGACTGTGCAATTCATCAAGAGGACAAAACTGTTGAATGATGCTGGAGCACTCCTAGCTCTCCTCCAGTTGAACAACCTATACTTGGTATATCTGTATTAATGTATATACTACATTGAATAATTTGGAAACGTTCTGCTTTTGTCATACCATTGCCATCTTCATTGCATTATCAGCCACTGGAACAGGCTCTGCAGGGAAGTAAGTGATCACAGGACCAAGCCTGTCAAGAGTTCAAGGAACATCTGGACAATGGCCCTAATCACATGGTTTAGTTTCAAGTAGTCCTACAAGGAGCAGGGAGTTGTAGTTGATGATTCTTATGGGTGCCTGTCTTTGTAATTGTGAAGTAGATCATCGAATACCTGAAGCAAAAGGCCTAAATCCAAGCAGAAAAAAGCCTACACAGAAAAGGAATATAACACAAAAGCAATGAAAATACTACTGGTAATGTCTTTAAGTCATGTCTGTTCCAGAAGAACACTCTTTTTCAAGAGCAACTTTTAGGTGAAGGAATGAACAGTAACATTATAGAACAAGCTATTTCCATGACCATTAGGCAAAGAAATCACTTGAAAAAAAGAACTGTATTGTATCAAATCAATTATTGGTTTCTGGTCACAAATATGTTCTTTTAAGACGCCCAGGGTTTTTTTCCCCCCCCCTCTCAGTACAGACACACTCAAAGACTGCAAGCAAAGTTACAGGCTACAATATACTGTAACAGATAATTTTTATTTCAAAATCATACAATGTATAAACAAAGATATAATTACACTGTAGTAAACCCTGCTCTAAGTATTTGAATGCTTAAGCAATGATGTTGCCATCACAAAAATGCCTTTATTATTTCTCATTGAGAAACTTTATCTTATGGAGCGATACATCATAAAATCTATTGTAGTACATCTAGGAAATTTACCAATAGAGCTCTCCTCCACCGGGGTGTACACTTTGATCTGTCTCATGTGAGTGTCTCTTCCGTTTTGGTGATTTGCTAGAACAGCAATCTGTATCATGAACGTGCGAATAGGCTTCTTATGAGTATCTGTTAAAGGAACATGAATCCAGCCGCTTGGTTCCACTAATTCAAGTTGCTGCCAAAAACAAGACAAGAAAAGCAAAGATTCAGAAACAATTAACATATATACTGTAAGCAATCACATACACAGCCTGCTCAATAGGCCAAAGTCTTGTAAATCAGGTTTTAGTTACTTTTACAGTACAGTTAAATACTCATAGCTAATTTACTACTGGGACAATTTGAGACAAGTTAATTTGGTAGACTACAGTTGTGCTTGCTTTTGTCTTTCAGAACAGACCCTTCATTTTGTGCCTTAACCTCAAAATTAAAATCAATATTAAAATACAGATGAGTACAAATTCAAGACAGTAGTAATATTTGGATTTTGTAACTGAAGTGTATTACTCAAAGATGATGGAAAACATGCATCTTAAAGTTAAGTTGTTTTATCTAGGCACTCTGAACTAAAAAATGCAAGAATGACTTACACAGGAAACTAATTCTATACAAAGTCTGAAGTCTGGTCTTTCAGAAATTCCTTAGATCACTAAGGGGACTGGGGAAGAGGGAGAAGAAGTTGACAGAGGAAAAAATACAGGATTTAATCTCACCTATGTGGCAAGACAGATGCCTGGACAATTAATAATTGCTGCACAGCTATTTAATCACATTCTGAACCATTTTTCCAAGGAGTTTATACCACAAACCCAGTGCAATTTTTTTTTTTATTTTAATCCTACAGAAACTAATGTCAAACAGAATTGCATTTTGTTAACTCTAAACCACATCAATGACCCACCAGCACACTGGAATCAAGCTGGATGCTATGCAGAAGTGTGGTAGCAGCTTTTGTTTCAAGCTAGTTGCCCAACTTCACAGAACACAGCTCAAACTACTTATGGAACAGCACAGAAGCAAGCAGAACTCTTGGAGGGAAAAAGAAAAAACAAAAGCCAACAGCTGTCCACAAGCAAGTGGATTTCAAACAGCTAAGCAAATAGAACTGCTGTTCTGAGGAAGGAATGTTTTGTTCAACTACTCTAAGGTTAAAGTGGCTATGATTTAGAAGAGAAATAAAATATTACTAATTAAACTTGCATTTTAATGTTATTTGCAGTTCACAAATTTTGACTGCTGATTTGACATGGACAATTTGCATCTGAGCTATGACATAGGGGATCTTATGCTTGATCAGTATGAAACAGACCAAGAGAACTATTGAGGAATTTGCAAGATTGCACTATTTGTACAAGACAGTTGGATGCTTGCAAATTAAAGAAAATGACATCTTTTAAGATCATTATTAATGTTAATAATTGGAAAATTAATCACTGCGAAGGTATTTTTGCTAATATATTTGTATCTTATTATATAAGTTAACTTTTTATTACATATTTATCAGTGCTTTCTTTCATCCCTGATCAATGGGAGATGGCCATAAGCTTCTTTGGTTTTTATAGCATGCTATTTTTCAGTCCTGCTACAAAGGCAACCAATTTCTTCACCAGCCTTTCTACAGAGATGAGAATTTCTACATCTGTGAAACAGACAACTGAGGCATAAGGTTAGATTAAAATATTCCCTAGTTCCAGGTGTCACATTTCAAATACTTTGAGCCTGACTTTTACTGTCCTTGGTAACACACAGCATTTTACACAAGGTTTAGCTCCCACTGATCTCCCTTGCAGTTTTAAGTGTCTGTATTTGTTTGAATTCATAAGAGCTCTCAAACCAGCCACTAGAACAGACAACCTGAGCAGCTACCTAGGAACAGTCATTTGAGCACAATCACATGAAAACACCGTGTCTAAGCACAAACTGCACACAACTCATCAAGCAGTTGTCTTAGCCACAAAGTCCTTTTTTTATTCCTGAAACCTCTGCTTCACTTACACAAGTTGGAACATGTGGAGTAACAGATGAACACACATCCTTTACTGTACAAATCCTGGACTCATACTCAGAATAGACCCCTTTCCCCATTCCAAACCTGCCTCTTGGACAACACAAGTGATACTTGGGATGAAGTTGGAGGCTGTACTACAACATATTAAGAGCAAGATGTCTGTTAGACTTAAAATGTTTGGAAAAGGGAGTTCTTGGGTTTTGACTTCTGAATAACATTATTGTACTGAGACTGAGTCTGACTTTAAATTGATGTCTACATATATTCAGCCTACATACTTAGTAAAGTTATTGAAACTTTAAGACCCACTCAACCACTGCAGTTTAAATACAACACCAAACAATTGCTATCAGGACATCCATTAAAAAAAGGAAGTAATGTATGCTAGGATGACACATGTTTTCTGCAACCAAAAGAACAGGACAAACCAGATATTTCCCTTCCACATCTGTCATGCTTTTTCAGATGAGTGATTTTTTTCCCGAGGGCCCAGGTCCTTCACCAGGGAGGAATTAGGACATGGGAATAGGCAGTGGTTGTCGTACTAGACAAAATACTGCCCACTCTTAATTCAATATCAGCACCAGAATCCAGCAGCTACAATTCCAAGCAGAAGTGGGATGAAATATGCAGCTCTACTCTGCCTGGAGCACTCCCAGTATGAACAGAATCTAAAGGAAACTTACTGTGAAGTTTTAAGAAGTTCCTATTAAGCCCATGCAAATGGCAATCTTTCAAAGCCTTGTAAACTGGTCTGGAAATTTGGGTGGATTTTTATAGGGAGGCAAAAGGCACATCCTCAACACAAAGGCTGAACTACTGCCAAATTTCAAATCCTTGCTTCAGAGCTTGGGGGCACTGGAGCATCAAAGGAGGACACCAGAATATTCTCTCACAAGCAAAATAGCATACTTTTCACTAGCCTTATTCTTGGAAGAGAACTGCTTGGCTGAAACTTAAAAAAAAAAATCAACCCAAAGCAGACATCTGGCATGGAAAAATCTGTCTGAAGTGAACTTTGGCAAAAGTCATAAAGTAACTAAGAGTTAAGACTTAAAATGGAAAGGGTCATATAACCTTCAGTACAGGTGGCACTAGCAGCTCTACCTATAGTAAATACCATAGTTTAAATCCATTTCAGTTGACTTCGCTGTCAACTGTGTCCTTTGAAAGTGTATATATATATACACACTTCACCCCAACTGTACAGCAAAAGTCCACTATGAGAAAAATACTAGATTAAGTTTCCTCCTGTATTTTTTCCTCCTATGGAGGTCATCAAGAACCAGTCACAATAAACTGGCTTCTGAGAAAGTTTTAACAAAAGTTTTAACAATCAGCTATACTATTAGAGTGAAATAAAAAATGGAAGATTTTTTCTTCAATGTTTTACCAGAAAAGATTAAAAAAGGGAAACAAAGGAAAGAATCAATGCAAGTTCAGTATTAATAACTCAAGACAGTACCTGTAGCCCTAGACTAATCTTACATATACCAGGAGCCTAGGGCTGTTTTGTTTAGGTTTTTTAATTTGCTTCTAATACTATACATTGTAACAATTGGTAAGCAAGAGAAAAATTAAAATAAACAAAGGGATTAAAAAAGTGAAATGAAAATATGATCACTCACCTGTCCTTTGCTGCTGTTCTACACTCTTATCTATCTCTTCTCCTGCTTTATTTTTCCTGTCCTCTGCGTGCTACAGCTTTACCTATGGACATACACTCCTACTCCAGTAATTCATGTTATTTTGAATGCCAAAGCAGAAATCATGTTCTCCATGGAAAGCTCCTCCCCATTCAACTTAATAGCCCTGTTTCTTCACTTTGTGTACTCCAGAGGTGCTACAGTATTCCATATCCATTTGGCAACCCTACTATCGCAACTCATCGGTGTTCTACCATAGAAACTCCGATCCACACAAAATAAACATTTTAAAAAACAATCAAGGCCAAAGAAATTTGAGGAACACAAGACCAGAGCTTTTAAGAGGAACTTTGTTTTACACTGGTATTGCTGGCCTGCTATTACAATAGGAAATTATTTATCCAAAGAAGTCTTTTCTGTTGTATTTAAACCTACTTAGAGTATTGACCCCTTTTCCATACTCAGTGATATTCAGCAGAAACTGTGGCATCTTTCAAATGGCATATAACTCAAACTGCTACTTCTACTGGGTTTATAAACCCAACCCAAGCAGTTCGCTATATTTACAGTAAACTAACATCCTTCACCATAATACATGATTTTTGTTGCCTTATGATGAGATCTTTTGTGTCAATACAAAAAAACCCCAATACCACTGTAAGTAGTTCTATATCCAGGGCCAGTACAAACACATCCCACAATGTATGCTGTATAGGGCACACAGATTTCAGGGGAATAAGTCTTTCTGTGCACATATAGGAGAAAAAATTTTTCTACACAAATTTGACAAAGCTTAGAGTTACTGCTACCATCACAGCTTCAGCATGATACAACATGATTGAGATGTTGGTATCTCATCACCTTTACATTTAATCATCATGGCAATGTACATTTCTAGTGACTGTTTCTAAAAAAGGCTGTGAAATCAAATTTACTCCTACTTTTCTCATAAAACTGTTCACAATGCTATTTTAGTGACTTATCCACCTTTGAAAGTTAAAGCAGTACCTAGACTCTTCTTCACAAATATAATTGTCTTAATTTAAATGTGCTTAACTAGTCCTTACCATACAGTTACATTAAAAAACCTAGAGCTTTTCAAAGCAGGTGTTCACCATAAATAACGCATTCCTCCAAGCAGATCATAAAACTATGTTCCAGAGGAAATAAATGCCATTTTCAGAAACGTATTTACCAATACACAGACTCTGAATTGACTGATCAAATATAAGAAAGGCTTTTCCCTGTTTAGTCTTTTTTTTAAAAAACAGCTATCCAAATACGCCTTCACAACAACTGGCAAGGAGAAATAATGTTGGATAAACTTCCCAGAGTGTCTTTACATAACTGCTATGTCCTACCATATAGCTACCAGGATTCAGAATGAGTAGACCTCTGCATAATTCCAAGTATTGGAACTGTCAACACGAAGCAGCAGAGCTTGGGCCACAGCCATCACTTCACTTAGGAAGGAAGAGAACCAGTTAATAGCAGTGATGCACCAGTTCCAGCAGAAAAATGAAGCATTTCCAAAAGAAACTTCACAAGTTCCAAGTGAGTCAAAAAAGGGACACCACATTAGCAGCTTAACAAGAAACACAGAAACATGCTCAAAGGACCCACTGTGAAAAGCATACTTCTTTGCTCTAACGAAGCAACGACCACCTAAGGAGGTGGCTCTGTGGTCTTATAGTCACCTCCTTAAACGGTCAAGAAATCTAACTTCAGTCCATTAGGTAAAAGAACTTTTCCATTCTTCTGAACAGCAGTTCCTGAAGAGTCTAGAGGAGCACAGTCCATCCTTCAGGAAGATTTCATCTACGGCTTTGGGCAGACAGTAGACTAGTTGAAGAATAAGCTACACTAGGCAGTGAAAACTGCAAATACTAAGAATTTCTATCATATATAAGCTTGTTGTTCAAATAAACTGAGAGAACTTTTGAGAAGACAGAATGTTGAAAAAGAGAAAGGTCAAAGAAATCCTTGCAAGAAGATTTATAGACTCTCCTCCTTTAGACTATTTTCCTCCAGATTAAAACAGTAAAAGTTAACCAATGCCTAGGTTTTAAAAAGTTGTATCCAATTAAAATAAAGACAACTAAATACACAAGCCAAGACAGAAAGAGTTTACTGATAGATACTACCAAAATAAATATTTGTTAGAGAATATATATCTGAGCCTGGAAGTAGCACAGAAGTCAACTAGACCAGAGACCCTGAAAATGAGCTAAACAGGGAAAGACTATGAAAAAATGACAGAATATATTGAGCCAAGTTTTCAAGAATGCCCTAAGTTTTACTTTGTTTTGCACAGATCAGTTTTCAGTACCTGTTGATGAGTTTCTCTTAGTATCATTTGTACCCACATAAAACACATCAAGTGTGTCATTCAGATTTTGCAATTAAGCTGTTTGTAAGCAATAGCAAAAGTTCACCACAATCTTAAGGCTCTTTCACTGTGAGTTATCAATAAAAGGCAGGTATCTAAAGAACTGGAGTTACAGCCTCTGACAGGAAATCACAGAATCATAGAATCAGCTAAGACACTGTTAACCCACCATGAGGATCTCATCCTTTAAAGTACAATCAGCCAAATGTTAAATACACTTGACAAGCTGTGAGAACAACAGACTGAGGTGCAAAAAAATTCAAGCCACAAAAGGTATTGAAAAAATGGTAGAAAACCATTGAATTTGAGGCCACTACAAATGCTTGGAACTAAAAATACCATGTTTCTACACCGATATGACTGAAGACTGGCAAGTAGTTTTGTGCAACTGGGTGGGGATGGAGATCCTTAAACACTTAAGTTGGGGATCTGTCTGAAGTTTGACCCAAAGTTTATTCAAACCATGCCCAAACCCCAGCTCATTTCCATGATTACCAACCTAAGCATCCTTATGAGTTTAAAGCAGCTGTCCAACAGGAACTGTGACACGGAATTGCTGACAGGCATCAGCTTTAGGTATCACCTCAAGAACACAAAAATATGTCTGCAGAACTGGAATTCTGGAAAACAGTGTCATATGTCAGTTCTATACTACGTAGTGGTCCCTACATAAAAACAAAAAATCCACTCCCTTTATGATTTATGGCTTATTAAAACAATGCAGGTTCAATCATAGCAGCTAAACTATGACTCCTCTAGGAATTACAGTTACCATAAAGTAAATAGCTACTCTATAAAACGTATTAATAGATTCCTAGTACAGCTCACCAGCAAGCCATATATCCCCCATGCACAGTAGGCCAACAATTAGCTTTTATGACGCTCAAATAGAGGTGCTTGCATTGCCTTTCTAAACTTCTCCTTTGCATTACGGAAGCAGCACAACACATTGAACAGTGTCACTGTGGTACACCACATTGCCACCCTCTAGATCAGAAACGTGTATGGTTCTGAAGTATGCAGATGATACCAACTGAGCTATGATGTTACCAAAGTTATTTAGCAGAAATGAATCACCAATGGATTTATGAAATTTTGTTGACTGGTTCATTTAGATATTCTTTATAATGAGGTGTCCTGATGATAATTTCCCCATATGGTAAAAAAGCAAGGAACTATTTGATTCGATTCTGCTGAAAACACAATGCAATCTCTTCCCAGATGTACCTCAATGACTCTGAATTTCAATACTACAACAGGAATCAACTTAGGAAGAATACAGCAGTGAACTTCACTCTGAAATGATAACAGGGAGTGTCAAATTTTGCATTATTAGTGCCCTCAAGTTTAAGTCTAAAATCAGATGAGGAGCACATAGGAGGACAAGAATTAAGTCTTAGACATGAGGGAAGTCTCCAGTGAGTAAGAATACATGTAAGACTGTTGTCAAATAAGAGATAATAGGGTACAATGGCACATGCTGTGGAACACGAAGGATTTTGACACATGTACTACAGCTGTTTCAACAGTATTGAGTGATAAAGAGGCATAAGTACTGCAAAAGAATCACAATGCCTGCAAAAGTGTAATGGCTGTGCTGAACTGCCCATAAACCCCTGACAAATGAAGTCCTTTTGGTGGAAGGCCCACAGGTTGACAACACGCAGATGGGCTGGACACATGCAGAGGGGCCCCTGTCCGTGGTACTTAAGTAACCACCTCTCCATCCATCACGCTCACACTATTGCATCTACTCTCAGTACCTGTCAGTAACACTTGTACAATCAGGTACATGCAGCCTGATACTAACAGCCTGCCAAATTCTCAACTACTGTGGATTTGTCAGCCAAAACTGTCATAACTGCGTTTCCAGAAAATATTGTCCGTTTAACTAAGTGGCACAAAACCACCAAA
Source organism: Laterallus jamaicensis coturniculus (assembly GCA_022605575.1). Classification (NCBI taxonomy): domain Eukaryota; kingdom Metazoa; phylum Chordata; class Aves; order Gruiformes; family Rallidae; genus Laterallus; species Laterallus jamaicensis. The sequence goes on from JAKCOX010000005.1 coordinate 13,392,304, forward strand.
CAAACAGCAGGGGGAAGAAAAAAAAAAATCTATCTTTGAATGCTTTATTCTCTAAAATTTGTCTCAAAACAGCTTTTCACTCTAGAAAGTTATATCTCCAGAAACCACTAGGAATTTTTCATGGATTGTTTGCTACGCAAGTGTCTCTGGAAAGAGACAAATGTTTTCACATTTGTTGTGCCATATACAGTGGTTTGGTTTTCTTTTAATATGCTCTGTGAGGGATGAAGCATAGGCAGCTCAAAATTCATTAGAAAAGTATGTGCATCAAGATGCTCGTAATGTTTTAGAGAAGGACAAAAATGTTAAATAGGCTCAAGTCCCACATCTTTAAGAACTTTGTGTGTTGAGTGAGGTCACTTGAAGATAGACTTTATGCTTGACATACCCATAAATTAATTCTCATTAGAGAAGGACTACCTGTCTATGTATGCTTTAAGTGGCAGCCATCCTATCCACTGGAACTTAAGAAAAATACAAAAACCTTCTCCTAGTCTCTTCGGAAAGTTGTGATCAAATGTGCAAATCCAGAGTGATAATACAGTCTTAGAACAGAATTTTCCATGTGCCTGTGCAGAAATAAGGCCTAAAGCCCCAAAGCAAGCCTTCAACCCACAGCAGGAAGTCATTTACATTTAGTTTGGTTTCAGCTAAAGCAGACTCAATCTTAACAGGAACCTAGCACTTCAGAAGAAACACTGTCTCCAACTAAAATCCTTCAGAACAGCTGTGAAATTTTGAATCTCCGATTTAATGAAAAATGGTTCTCAATTCATTTAAGGATTAGACAAGAGCGGAGGAGGTAAAGGCAAGCATATCCTAAACTCATTAAATCTCTCCTGCTGGGACCTATGTTTCATTAGCCAGCTGCCACAATAGACATACCTTTGCAGGTGCACTGCTATTAAACTTTGAGAAGTCTCTTGTTATCAGGGGAAATCCTTAGACCTACATGTATTTGGCTCCAATGTGAATCTCAGTTACTTCCTTGCACTTGGCAGATAGTATGCTGAAGCTGAAAAAGCAACAAAAAATAATTTTTGAGCTTATGCTCTAGAATGGTGGCCTGGCTGACAGTGTCAGAAGTAAGCAATGCTGCCCAAACCAAACTTTCTGCTTGAGTTTGTCTACTTCTTGCATCTAAGTTGTTTAGAAGCTAAGTTGCAGACACATTGGTCAGAGTGCATCTGGAAAGTCTAATCCTAAAAGTGAATGGTAGAAAAGCTATGGCTTGCTGCAAGTCTTTCCACTTTCCAAAAATTTTGTCATTCTAAAAAAGGAATGAAGGAATATTCTTTTCAAGATTTTTAACAGCATACTAAGCCAACTAAAATTGGTAGCTCAAAGTATTATAGATGCAGATTGGAGAAAGGAAACAGTGTATTTAAAAAGTTTGCTGTAAAATTACTAGAAACTACAAGAAAATACTAGAAAAATCTATAGCAAACACTGTACATTCAGAAAGTAGTACAAATCTCACCTAGTGAAATCAAACATTTTGTATCTTTTGGGAAGCACTCCAAAACATAAAAGCTTATCTCCCTGCAATGCTTTTCCACTTTGTAGACAAGTACCTAAAGAGGAGGCCCCCAGTACACAAGGTAACAGGTAAGCATGCTACTAAGAAGTCATCTAGCAGATGATGACCAGCTGATAGAAGTCAGTTTTGGTACCCTGTTAGAGAAGCTTAACAATTATATGTTTAAAGGACCAACTGTTGTAAAAATGGAGCAAGCAATAGCATAAGCATGGCAAACATGATTCATAGAGCTGTTTCTCTGAAAACTCTTCCAGTATCTTTTTCTGATCAGAAGGAAAAATACCAAGGAGACTGCTTTACAACAGTAAGTGTCAGACAACACTTTCTCAAGTTCATTCCAATGAACAGCCCTATCTGCTTTTAAACTTTCTAGTTCTAACACAAAATAGTGACAGAAGTATCAAAACCCCTACCTGGTTAAATATGTGGACTAAGGTTCTCCTAACAATGAAAGTGGAGCACAAATTGCTTTATAATTAAAGACAACACAATACTAGCCCTTTCATTTAAATTCATAGTCATAAATTTGAATTCCCCTCCAAATAAAGAAAAAAAGAGCACTGAAAAGCCTGAAGACTTTGCAATTCCTGTGCTAAGATCTAAAAGCCTTAGTCCCTCTTCAGAGCAACATCCAGCCAAAATAAGCTCATATCTACAACTTCCAGGTGAGTCTGGATGACAGCAACACTTCAACAATCTACTGAAGAAAGGGAAAACAAAGTAGGATTGCAGACAGTAGAGCAGGCAGCTACCCAAAGAGAACAGAAGACAGATTGAACAAGAGAAGCAGAACATGCTACAGCAAAGTCTGAAAAAGTATTTTAAAAAACCTCAAGTTCAGATGAATTTACATTACAAATGGGACTGCTGACCCAAGAACAGGGCATATTATTAATACTGGCAGTTGCCTGATGTGAACACCACAGCATCCTACACAGAAGAAAATAAGCAGAATGTCTGCAACAAGCATTTTGAAAGAAAATCCAGCTGTAGATACATGTTAAGCAGTGACCTTATACCAGATGATCTTAAGGCAAACAGAATCAAGACATCAGAATCCATGAGACAGAGCATAAGGGAGAGGTCCTATCAATTTTTCCAAACCAGAAGTGCTGGGTACAAGCAGGAACAATTTAAATGGTCTGCATGGATTCACTGCACAAGTTTACTTCAAATGGAAGTTAGATGACTGAAAACACTACTGGGAAATAGCTCATCTTAGAGGTGCAGAAGTTTGCAAAACGGATAAAAATTGTACTTCCGATGTCTGCAGTTCCCATTTGTCCTGACATACATAATATGATTCCATTATGTTTGTAGGAAAGTGCAAAAAAAATCAGCTCATAATTTACCTTCAAAATTGTTTAGCCATATCCAGGAAATATGTCTAGACATAGCTACAGTTAAATTATACAAAGAAAGCATTTTCAAAAAAAAAATCAGATTGTACAATGAATATTAAAGATTTGTGTCTGAAAAACAGCCACACTGAGTTAATCCTGTATCTAATCAACTTGAATAACTTAGCAGAGATAGCCTAGTGATTACACTTCATGCCTTGAACTTTGCATCCCAGAGAATGCTGGAATGCTTCAAAAAATTAATATGGGAAATCAATATACACAAAATCGGAATATCACAAGATTTTTTAAAAAGTCAATAGTAGCAGCAGCAGACAGCTCTCAAGCACCCTTTACAGGTGAAAGCAAAGTACATCTACAGCAAAAGAAACACTACCCTCACTGAAAGGGGCTCCTGTTAAACACCGAGAACAACTAGATTTCTGATCTTTTACCAGACAACAGGCCCACAGAACTAAAGGACTAGCACTTTATCTATTCAACAAAAACCTGGTTCCTGAGTAACTTCAGCTGTTACAAACAGACTGCAATAAATTATACCCAAGAGCTACCAAATTTAAAAAAATCCTACTTACTCTTTACCAGCAAGAGGACAAGTTGTTGCTTTGTAAGACTGAAAAACCACTGGGGTTAAGTGAAAGCATTTCTCCTATTTCCACAGGAATTACTCATTTCTGAGGAAGCAGAGAATGAAAGAGGGTTGCCTCTCCCAAAAATCAAGGAATTTAGAGGGCCTAAACCTATGTAAATAATCCTCAAATTCTGCAGAAGTATAATGTACAAAGGAGTAAAACATTTTTGCATCTGGATAAGGACTCTGTGGATGCAGATACTCAGTAAAGGCAAGTGGGGCAAAAACCTGATAAACTGCAACATTACTCAAGTTTGTTATAGCATGCCAGATTTTAATAAGCAAATGCAGGATAACATTTCACAGGATCCAGAGCAGATGTAATGCTCAACTTGAGCAACATTTACTCACTGGAAACAACTGCAAGAGACTGTTGTGAAAACTATTTGTGTAAATTTAAAGTGCAACATCTCATCTGAGAAAGATCCCAAATCCATAAACATGTCTAACTGAAGATATATTTTTGTACAAATGAACTTTAAGAGGAGAAATGGGAGTTTATCTGTCAGAGGTTCACCTTGGTAATTTTACATGAGCCAGAATATACTTCCATAAATTTTCAAAGCTGGAATCAGGACTGTTGCCCAAGGGAAGCATTTAATTTTATATCTACATAAGTTTTTTTGTTTATGTACTGAACAAATGCAGTAGAGTTTTTACCTTTTGCTTGTGCTTTCTTACAAGTTCATATGTAAGCATCTCCAGAAAAACACAAGGCTATGTTTCACTGTTTAATCAGGCTCTGGACTCTACTTCTTGACTTCTTTCTAAGAGCCGAAGATTCCTCAAGTCACTGGTCACTCAAAGAATGTACAGCTCAAAGAGATATTCAGATGGAACTGTACAGTGCTGGGCTAATGACTACCTTACTGCCACAGCACGTCTACGGTAAACAGCAGCCTGAATTAGTCTTGATTAGTCTTCAACAGATGTAAGAACACCAGCTCTTCAGCATAAGAACTGAAATACAATTACACTGTGTATGCTCCAGAAGGAGGGGGCAGTGGAAAAAACCACAAGGATGATAATTGAAAACATGCATACCAATAGGACTACTAAGTCCTAAATCTAGACCTACTGTTTGGTACCATCTTTCTGCTTAGATATGTGAAGTAAATAACAAGCTGATAGAATTGGATTACAAAAATTATGTGACTTACTGTAGCTATATAAGAGTCCTGTGGGCACATGTGCTCCTCCACTTAATTCAATTCCGCTGTGAGTAAATCTTTATCTCCTCATGACAGACATTATAACTAAAAAGAAGAAAGCCTAATAATTCCACAATAGAAATTCTTACCCCAGCAGAGATGGATTTACACAAAGAAGATTTATGAAAACCTCTCCAATAAACATGGTGACTGTCAAAATCACAACAGACTTGTTCAAAAAGGGGAAGTCTAACTTCCAAATTTTAATAAATCATATCTCCTGAAATGGAACTGCAACTCTTCAAAAACTGAAAAAGCAAAATATGATTTTATTTAACTTACATTTTTCACAGTAACATCATCTTGCTGAGAAGTGAATCTCATTGTAAGAGAAATAAATTAGGATTTCTGCATTTGGTATCAGAAATAAGAAAAAATCCTTTATATACGCAGCTGAATTTGACCTCTGACAGATTCAGAAGTGGGTAAAACACGAGCACAGAAAGTATTAGGGGGTAGATTCTCATGGTTCACCCAAAGACTGAAAACAGTGTTCATAAAACACCTCAAAAACTGCATTTGTTAACATTCCTTTAACATGAGACAAACCACTCCAGAATTCGTTCTGAAATAATAGGAGAGAGAAACCTAGTTAGGAACTGGATGGAGGCTGCAAGAGCACACAGGCCCTCAAGCCATACATATGCTACATTATTACTCTCATCCCACACTCTCCTGTGTTCCTGCAGAAAATGGGAAATCCTGAGAAAGGTTTTTCCAAGTCTAATGCATGATCTGAGTTACTGTAAGTCAGAATAAGACAGAACAGTCCTCAAAGAAGTCAGTCATACTTCAGATCTATAGAAAAATTTCTATGCACTACTTGAGATTAGGAACAGGATAAAACCACATTGTTTGCCACCCCAACCCACCAAAAACCCAAAGAATGATGTAGACACTGTCTAGAACTGTTCTCAAAGCTGCTAGCCGACATGTAATCCCTGACCAAAACAAATTTCAGCAACAAACGGAGCAAGGCTTAACTCTAGAAAGGACTGTCATGATGATAGCTCTGAAGCAACTGGAGCTCATGAACCCCATATTTGTTCTAGTATCTACTACCTGCCAGGTAGCACGTTCTTCTGAACCTTAAGGGTTGCTTTAACTTGTCCTGTGAACAACATACCTTTTCATAACTACTTTAACGACACTGAATAGTCTGTTTTCTACTAAAATGTTAAGCTTCCAGAAGAATCAAGTAGTATAATCATGATAAACCCCCTCATACATTCCCATGAAATACATACATGTGTTTACCTACATTCTCCTGAAGAAAAACTGTCTTCTCATTTCTAGAGATACAGAACAATATATTCTTACTACTGCTTGTGCACGTTAATACTACTTGTGAAGTTATGGAAGTTTTTGGTTGGTTGTTTTGGTGCTGGCCTGATATGAAGTGAGACACATCCAGTGAATTTTATGGATTTGTTTTGGTTGGTGTGGTTATTTGGGCTGTTTTGTTGTTGGTTTTGTTTGTTTTTGGTTGTTTTTTTTTTTTACAATCTTACTTTGTAGTAATAAAGTTATCAGGTGCTGCAAGGTAATACCTACTACAAATAGGTAAACCTGATTGAATTTGTACTGATGCAAATAAAGATACTTACAAAATGGAAGCCACACATTGCTAAAATGTTCAGGAGGAGTGGTTAAGATAGTCACAGGATGTTTCCCAGCTGCTGTTATCTATATAAGTTGTTTAAGTAAGAAACAGAATATAAGGCGTACTGTGCCAGATGAGCAGCACCATTTGAGATGGCAGCACAGGACTTCCTCAGTTCTTAGGTATCCCAGAAAGTTCCTATTTCTTTTATACCTTCTTTTCTTAACACAAATGAGATATTAACTGCTGGCTTTCCTTCTTGAAAGATTTTAATACTGTATCAATAATAGCAACCAGAAGAAGAATCAATCTTGATGTCACCTTTCAGCATGTATTTAGCACTTCTCACTGTCTGAAGTTATCTAGTACTCCCTTCTAAGGATTACTTTTCACAGTTCTACCTGTGGAAAACAGTCAAGTAAACCAAAGATTAGTATCTGTAATTCAGATCCACGGTTTGTGGGAAAAACAGCTTGAACTGCTCTGCATTGCAACTGGATAGCTACCTCTCCAAAAAGAGAAAAGCAGGAGTGTAAGAGCAACACCATCTTTTCTTTCACACAGAGAACTCAAGTTTAAATCTTTCAGTGAAGATGCTAGCATTCTGGGTTGGACTCCCACAATGTACTTCTACAAATAGGATCCAAAAAAGAGCAGATATTTTTTGATTTCTCAGGTCTGGGGAACTTCAAGGATACACAAAGAACATAGTTGTAGAATGTGGTGGGGGGAGAAAAAGAGTAGATAAGCAAACAGCCATTTATTTAACAATTTCCATGCAGTACACAGGGCCCTTTACTACAGAAACACACCATTTCCCTTTCAAATACAAACCCACTGACATCAATCAGAAAGCACTTCTCCAAGACCACCTCCCTAGCAGACTGCTCCCTAGAGACTGAAGGTTCCTTGTTACAGACCGTTTCTTCAACAGTACCTACCTTCTTGCTCTGCTAAACAACAGGTCAAGTCAGGTGTCTGAATCCTTCCCAGAACATTCATTATTGCCCCCACACTGCACCCACCCCCTACCACCCAAACCAGTAAGTGATACAGCACACAGACAAGGAAAGCAAAGATTTCTCAGCTTTTCTTAGCTTAAACCTTGAAGCCTTATATAACCAGGAGCATCTTCAAACATCCAAGCAGTAATTTCCTTGGGGACACATGCAATTAAAACCGTTACCAGAAACGTCCCTTCAAATCCTTACAAGCAAGAAAAACTAGATGATATACACGATGTTACAATAAATAATACTGTATGTAAATTCAGAGTACAGGCATTACCCTACTTAATGATTAAAACAAGAAAAAAGTCTAATCCAGTACCCAAAAAACGTGTCGACCTAAC